>BTCW01000001.1:33302175-38302175 GCA_033239725.1 Echinochloa phyllopogon | reverse complement strand
TTTTAAAGTATTCAAGAACCGATTCCTCACGGCTTTGTTTAACCGATGTTAAATCAGATAATTTTGCCTCGTTTTCTCCGCTAAAGAAGTGATCATGAAATTTTCGCTCCAATTGAGTCCAATTATGAATAGAATTTGGAGCAAGCGAAGAAAACCATGAAAAGGCAGTTCCAGTTAAAGATAATGAGAACAACCGTATACGCAATGCCTCATAAAATGATGCCTCTCCTAATTGCAAAATATATTGACTAATGTGTTCCCAAGGAGTTCTATTATCTTCACCGCTGAATTTAATAAAATCAGGAACACGCCAACCATTAGGATAAGGAACCAAATCAAATTCAGGCGGATACGGTTTCTGATATAAGCGTGCACTACCCAATTCAAGCCCGAGTTTTGCTCTAAGTGTATTAGCTATGTCTTCTTTAAACTTAGCTAACTCGGCTTGATATTTCTCATCACCTCTGTTATGTGGAATGCGGGGAACACCATACATCGTATTCTGAGAAGTACTCGGAATCGGCGCGTGAAACGTGCCAGATCCGTGGGGTATACTTCCCGTGGTGCGTGGAATAGTGTAAACAGGACCAGAAGTAGATGTATTAGACAAAACCATCGCATCAGATGCTCCTGCACCCAAAGAACCGGTCTGACCACCAGAGGGGGCCAAACCGGTCTGACCGGTTGTACAAACCGGTCTGACCGGTTCGTGGACCGAACTAGGGTGAGGTGTTTGTCCCGCATAAAAATTCACCGGCATGCCTAAATTAGAATCTAAAACATGTTCTGGCACGCCTGATGAGCTAGGTAATTCATTAGATTCTAAATTAATTTTATTTTTATCAGAATTACCAGTCATACTAGCAATTAATTCACTAGTAGCAGTTTGTGCAGCAAGTAATCTATCATCCATCATGCGAGTAATTTGCTGCATTAAATCAGAAGATTCGCCCGTTACCTTTGGAATCTCTTCGACGTGATCATCTGCCAACTTGAAAGCCGGCATGACGAATTCCTCTACTCTTTTGACAAGACCACCGCGATCTTTCTTGAAGCCCTTCAAGAATTGCGTCCTGAAGTGCTCCTCAGCAATCAAATATCGCTTTCGCTCCTCGTCCGTGAGCTCTTCCATCGTCGCGGTGATGATGTTGTCTTTGTCAAGGTCGCACTTTGATCCAGACATATCCGGAGTAGATTGAATCGGTTTTGGCACCAGATTAATCTTCCCCAGCGGAGTCGCCAAAAAGTATGTTGACACGAAAGCGCGCCAACACACTCGAAGATCGATCAAACGCGCAGCACGGCCGTCACAACGGCCAACTCCTGACTTCCCGGGGCAAACCGGTCAGACCGGTTTACAGAACCGGTCAGACCGCTTCTGGTCGGGAGGTCGTGAAGACCTAGAAACTCAAGCTCGGGAGGGACCTCGTCGGAGCTCGAGCTAATCTAGGGTTGCTCTAGGGTCGACAGGCCACCTAGAACGCCCTTGAACGCCGTAGAGACGAGCAAAGAACAGAATATGGGGGTTGGAAAAGACTAGGGTTTGAGAGATAAAAAGAAAAGGATAAATATGTTTGATTCGATTGGAATACCTCAATCGGCCGTCTAGCCTTTATATTTATAGGCCGGGGAAGTCTTACCCCTTTCGAATAGGTTACAATATGGGATTAAACTCGAAATCCTAATCCTACTCGAATTACAGAAGCAAACCGGTCTGACCGGTTTGGCAAACCGGTCAGACCGGATTGGCCAAGGCCCAATTTGACTGTCAACACACAGGTAGGGGCCGGGAGACGCAATAAATTCATGGCGTCGTCTGCAACCTGCCGCTCGATCAGTTCGTGCTATTCGCATGTTTCCATCCCAGTTCACAAGCACACACCTGGTGAGAGGGACGACCCAATACTCAAGGGTTGATTTTGCGATGATACGGCAAGGTCTCAATATTATTATGGGAACTTTGCAGGCACAGATCCTGTCGCCGCATATAACAATATATTATATACGGAGTATAGGTCAATACCCACACCGTGGACTCGTGAACCTCGTGCTTCATTTTGATCGATATCCACAGGTCGTCGTTACGTCAGTTCCACTGGGGGCTTGCACTTGGTTGCGCTGTCGATTTGAAGTTGAGGCGGTGCCCTCAGTTGTGTGTGTGTGTGTGGAAAGCGAATAAGTGACGGTCGTTTTTTTTTAAAAAAAATCACCGGCTTTGAGGTTACAGAAAAATGGTCAGCATTCATGGTGGTTTGGTTATGTATGCATACGTGTCTAGTATTTTTTTAATTATTTTCTGCTCCTTTTCAACGCTGTTCAAAATTAACTTAGCAGACCTCCAAAAATCATATCTCCACAATATCTCCACAAGTTATAAAGATCCAATAACATTTTTGTCCACAAGGACCCGAAAAATGAATGGAGAGATAGAAAAAGGCCAATCTTAATGGACAGTTACATTTTGTTATTTTTATGAGTTATCAATTCACTTACAATGCATATTTTCTTTGTTGGTGTTTTGATTTGTTCTCTTCCCATTTAATTATATGGCACTTCCATTCGCAAAAGGAAAATTATATGGCATGTTATGATTTAGAAATAATATTCATAGGGTGTCGGTCATCTATATGAAACTCTTTCTATCTCTCTTCTTGAAAACTTTGCCATGTGAATGCATGTTTCAAAATTGCTTAGATGGGACCATAATAAATGAAAATGGAAGTAGACTTACTACCCCTAGGAGTAATACGCACTAATGTCTGCTCCATGTCTGCTCTCCATCCTCTATCCCCTATGTACCACCATAATGCACATACTTCTAGGAATTTCGGGGAAAAATAAACAGGGAGAGGGAGAGAAGACGGTCCAACTCTTGATTTGATTAGTGCGGTTAACATCTCCTGATTTGCCATTTTTCATTGGATACCCAGAAATCTTATATATTTAGATAAAATGTAAATGATAGAAATTAGGGATAGATGGAGCAGAAAGATCAATCTCTATTTTTCACAAACTTGGTATAACCATTAGATGTCAAGGTATAAAGTAACTTTACTGTTAATTCTATCTTGCCTGTGAGTTCCGGTAATGTATCCGAACCCTTTTGCTTGCAATGTAATCTTAGCGGTGACACAAAGTCAGTGGATCAAAGATACTTGCTCGTGATGTATCCTAACAAGAAGAGAAGCTAGGATGCAGGGGTGCATATGCACCCACACTATACTATAAATATACTATAACGATATAAAACTTATCACTTTGTCAAGCCATCATAATTTTACGAAAATCCTCTAATATTATAAAAAATCAATCCACGATTCTTTGATAAGTTATAATTTATTGAAAAAATCCATAATATTTAATCTAATTAATCTGCAATGCGTCTTCTCTCGCCATCCCGCAGCACCACACCCATCCCTTCATCTTCTCATGTCGCTTGCAACCCGTCGTCGACCCGCTGTCATTCCGAGAACGGCACCTTCAGATGCAGAACCTGTTGAGTCCATGGCTCAGTGCGTTTTGCTCACAATATCCCCTTCACCCATAGAAACACACATGCATTAATCAACCCGTAGCTCCAATCTATTTCTGCCTCATATCGTTTTTTTCACCGTTTTTTTTTACCCATGGCTATGCACAAAATCGATTTGGACCCACATTACAAATTGATTTTTGATGTATACAAAAAGAATCCAACTAGATCTTATATAACTTTGATACATATTTGATTTATAAAAAAGAATCACTTCTCACGTGGCGCTGCCGCCATCGCTCATACAACAGGCCCGTGAGTATGGCCCTGGCGATCTGGTGGCTGTGTTGATAATTCTGGTGTCTTAATCTTGTGCTATGCTCACATGATTCTACACGCTTCAGGCGATTCTACGTGATTCAAGGAAGAGTGAAACACAAGACACAAATGAAAGAAGTGGTACGTACTTGGTCAACAAATTGGATAACATCAGCTAGACCTACTGCTAGCCGCTTGACTAGAAAACGATGCAGAAGCTTTAGGTTCTCCTCTTTGGTACGGGGCAAAACAAAGTGTGATAGAATTAGTCACGTAATATAATGTGATGGATGCACGTATTGTAATAAAGCCCATGCTAATTGCTAACTATATAAACTGTTAGTCAATATAAAATATTTACAACCAACTAGGCAGTGATAAGGCTTCAGTCTACATCAGTTTTTTTGTTTGTTTCAAATTAATCTATCGATTTACAGTGATGTAGCTAGCCTTGCAGGCAATTAGCCGCTAGAGCTTTCTCACCTTATCTTTGCACTGTGAGTGATTATCTCTTACATTGCTGAACATTCTTGTTTGGCTAGTAATCTAAGACAATTGATTACTTGACATTTGTTGCTTGAAGGACAAGTTTGAATCATTACATATCCAATCCATGATATGAGTGATCAGAAGTAGTAATAGATAACACATTGTCTTATGTGTATAGCATTCTTGTTTTGGTCTCAACAAATAGAAAAAAATTATTGTCTATCTAGTATGGTAAAAGATAAGACCGAATCTATGCACATGGGCTATTTCTTTAAATACAATATTATGGAACAATATTAAGGAGTTTTTATTGCCCGGCCAGGCGTTGGCTGCCGCGGCGGACCGACGTGGCCGTGACCAGCATTAGCCAGGCCGCGATTGGCGCTGCTCAGCACTAGGTCGCCCTGCCAAGCTCCCAATTATAATTTTTTTAATATTACGTACTATGAAAGACCGTTGTACGATTTTGCACATCTTATTATACATATTAAATAACATAAATTGATCTTATTAAGTGTCATGTCGTTTTATTTTTTATTGAACTTGTGTGTCGTACGTGTTCTTGCTAGTTAAGATTAAAACTAAATTTGTACAATCGATGTACCTCCATGATTCAAGTCCAATGCATTCAAAAGGCAACGATATTATGTCCAATTTGCTTTAGCTTCTCCACGTTTCATCCTATTTGCTCTAGTTTCACCACGTATTGTAGCCTTGTCATATTCCTAAACCTCCTGATCAATGCGTCTCAATCACTCTCCATGTTATACCAAATGTGAAAAGAAGAGTTGGTGTTGGGAACGGGGAGGAGGCTCAGGTGGCTAGCAGCTTCAAGGGTGGAGCTTGCGGCCCAAGTTTGAATCCCGTCGGGCGCGTCTTCGCTAGAGTGGAAGGCGGTCCGGCTAGGGATTTGCCTCTGGTGCCTAGCGTCCAATGACGCAGGGACTACTCTAGCCTCTGGCCCCTACTAAAAAAAAGAAAAGAAAGAAGAGCTGATGTTGGCGCATGCATACAAATTGTGAGATCAACATATGGTAGCAACGGTTACGAGAATAAGAGATTGGCTTAGGATACTAATGGTGGTCTGCTAACTCCACCGACGGTCGTCGCTAACTCACAACCAATCATTCAAGAAAATGGTTCAACTGTTAGTGTGGAATATGAAGCCTTAGCATGCAGACATAGATCACGCACGTTCAAGGTTCGTGGTACAACATGCACCATCGATCAGGGCGCATCAATTGGATTGTGAATTTTTTTCTAAGACCAGTTTCAATGGAGAGTTTAATTCCACAGATACTAGGCAACCGAGATAGATGGGTTTTATAGGTATAAAACTCTCTAATCCCATGAAACTCTTACTTGTTTTTTCTCTTCTCATAATAACTCCCTCACATTAATAAATTTACTACTATGGTACTAATTTAATGCTTATAAGACTCTTGAAAATGGTCTAACAGACGCTACAAATCGAGTAGGGCAGGAAGAACAATCTACGAGCGACCGATGATGATGATAAGTGAGTGGTGCACTGGTGCCTGCCTTTTCCCCCTAGATCCGATCCGGCCACTTCCACAGGGCAAGTTGACGACGCCTGCCCCAAGTTGAGCAAGTGCATCCGAAAGGCCGTCCATCCATCTCCAATCCAAGCCGAAACCTGGCAGACCGAGCAGCCAAAGCGCAGAAAAGGGCGCCGCAAAAGGTGCTGCGCGCTTTGCTGCTGCCCCGGCCCGGTCACTGTACGTGCACGACCCATCCGCCTGTCTCCATGCAGCCGCCGCGCTGGCGCGGTGGCGCCGAATCCACTCGGCAGCCGGCGCCACCAGCCCACCACGCGCCACACCACAGCCTGCTGCAGCGCAAGGTGTCAAGTTGTTGGCCACTGTCAGTCTATCACAGACTCACAGTGTCACGTGATGATTGGGCCAGAGTACTGTACTACTACCTCCGTTCCAAATTACTATTCGTTGTTGATTTTTTTCCATGATCTTTGACCATTTGTCTTAATAAAAAATGTGTCTAAATATACAAACCAATAAATTATACTTGAAGTATATACGATGATAAATCAAGTCACGTACAAAATAAATGATACTTGTGAAATTTTTTGAATGAGACGAATGATCAAACGTTAAACGAAAAAGTCAACAACGAATAGTAATTTGGAACTGAGGTAGTACTATGCTTGCAGACAGCAGTAGTTTAGGAGTACTCCGTGTGCTGAGCGGCTGCGCGCACTGCGGGCAGAAAAAAGGATATACATATACTCCTGTATTTACGTCAGGGCGGAAGGCGACGACATCTCTGATAACGTATTAAAGCACGCGGTTGGTTGTTACGTGAGACCATCACCCGATCAGATTGCTGCCAAACTGACAACGAAATATTTTTCATTGGAGTGCTAAGCTCCAAGGACTACGAGCTACCGCCCCTACTAGGTACTGCCTCGTTCCAAATTATAATTCGTTTTGGCAAATCTAGATTCATAGTTAGTAGTATGTATATACATACTACTAACTATGAATCTAGATTCATAGTTAGTAGTATGTATCTACATATATACTTATGTCTAGATACATACTAGACACTATAAATCTAGATTTGTCAAAACGACCAATAATTTGAAACAGAGGGAGTAGTGAACTGATCGATGAATCGAGTAGGGTTATGAGTTTTATGAAAAAAAACAATTCTGTTAGTACATGTTTAATTTACTAGCAAAATTAAGCTTTGATTGTGAAAAAATTATTGATATATGGCGCACATGACATGCATGAACAATGCATCTCGCTTCTATGAAGACGAATTGTCGATACGTCCTTATAGCCATTTATATTTTGTCCGCTTCTGTTTCAATGTTTATTTTTGAAACTAATATAAACACGAGCTAAAAAACCACTACTTTGGCATGCTACACGAAACTGCAAGCGGTAAAGTATTCTCTGTTTTAAATGGGCGTGTGTGGCATGCGACTTAAAGAGCTTATCAAAATAAATTAGATAAAATTAAACTTATTTTACAATTAAATTAAAGACCAGAAACGATCGTCGGTCGCCGGATTAATCTCGTACGATTTGGCCGGTTGCGCGGGGTAGCTAAAGAACACACTACCAATCACAATTTAGAAATAACAAATTAATCTCGTACATATGCCCCGCCCTATCGTGCGATTATATTATCCTCACACTTAATTATTTGCAGCCACATCGCAAGTGATCGAGTAGCTGATGAGTACTGTGATGCCGGCGGCCGCCAGTGCGGTGGCGTCTCCTGCCAACAGCTGGAGACTCTGAAAGTCACGCATGACCAATCGATTGACTAGCTCTGCTGGTGGCTGGCTGTTCGTGGGCGTCTCTTTCGGTATGTGCAAGGCACCAAATCCTTTGCCTTCTTGTCTCCCTGCTTCGATCTGTTGAGGATGCTCGGCTGGTTGATGTGATCAGCAAACTGTTTACACACTCCAGAAACAGAAGGTGTTCAGTCATCTCAGGGAACGGAAAAATAAAGGCGGTTTTCGTCAGACCAGACTAGGGTTGCATTAGCGTGAAGTTTGCATGCACTGCCACAGGTGTGGTACTCAGCTACTATTGGGTTGAGCTTTTTTTGCCTTTTGGAATAAAGCAGCTGCCTATTATAGCTGAGTTTTTCTTTTGAGGGAAACTGTAGCTGAGTTTTTTCGTAAGAGCTCTGTACAAATCAACGCGCGCACAATTCAAATATTTACTACCGTCGCCTGAAAAACATATTCCAATTGTTAAGTCATCAGCAGTGCAAGTTTTCTTTTTCTTTCTTCTTCTTCTTCTTTTTTTTCTTTTGGAACGGATCTTGATTGGCTTTTAGGATGAGACACTACGTTTGCCGTACTATTTAAAGTTGGGAGTTGGGACTATGCAAATGCCCAACAGGAAAGATACCAACGATTGGTTAACCGGTGCCAGAGGTGGGGTTCAAGGAGATCGCCGAGAAGATGGCATCGTTGTCTCCTGCCGGCACCAAACCACCCTTTAAGAAAGTGGCCTGGTGGGGCTTAATCTAGGCATCGCTTTGTTAAGGACCTCATGGTAGTCATCGTGCTGGCAAATTAGGAAATTCATCGTCCATATATTAGTAATCATATAAAAATTAGAGGCTCAGGAGTCATGACAATCACACGAGTGACACCTCAGACTAGCTAGCTAATCGAAGTTCAAAATGGCCCAGTTGGCCGGCCTTCACTGTTATGTGCATGAACGAGAAGAACTCGAGTCAAAACCAAATGCTTTGTTTCTCGTAGAACAGTCGTGTGTGGAAACTAGGGAAGAAATTCCAGGGCCACTTGCCTCCCGGTCAAATAATTGCAAGACGGCATCCCACCCCAATTGACGAGCGGACGGCAAGTGGCCGGGCCAAGTTTGGAGCAGACGAGCTTGGGAACCTGCCGCCGGCGCGACTGCAAATGAGACGAGACAAACCGGGGACCAACCAAACCTTCCTTTCTCGGTCTCCGTCCCGGGTCTAAACAAAGCCCAGCAAAAGAAAACAGAGAACCTTCCTGCGAGCATCCATCCATTTTAATCCACGACAGGACAACCCACAGCTCACAGCCTTGAACTCACCCGATTTGGAGTTCGGGATAGATTCTGGAACCCTCATTCTCACTCGCAAACAAGTGCTGCATCCACAAGGCTACACTGCGTTGCACAATGTTAATCCGCCGTCGCGTCGTCGAAACCGGGTGGGTCTATAGATGGTCAAACGGGCCGTGCCGTGCCGGCACGGCACTAGCACTATTTGCAACGGCACTATTAGACACGGCACTAAGTGGCACTGCTGATTAGTCGTGCCGTGCCACCTAGTGCCGTCGTGCCGAACTTCAGGCCCAGACACGGCACTATGGCCAGTGGCTCGTGTCGTGTCGTGCCAAAGGGCACTATAGTGCCCGTGGCGGCACTGGCACTAAGATGACAAACACAACTATTATTTCACTTAACATAATTTCATCAACAATAATTCAAACAAAATCTTAACTCCAAAATATTATAGATCCCATTACATAAATGATAAGTAAGGAAATAAGTAAGATTGGAAGATTTAAGAATGGAAATAAGCAAGAAAAGAAGACTTACATTGGATCCGTCGTGCCTCCCCCGTGCCGCCTTAGTGCCGAGGCCGTGCCGGCCTTAACCGTGTCGTGCCCGTGCTAGTGTCGCGGGCCGAGACTGTGGCCCAGGCACTGCACTAAGCCAGACACTAACACGGCACTGACACTAAGGCTATCGGGCCAGGCCGTGCTCGGGCCGTGCTAAATAGGGCCGGGCTAGTGCCGGCCCAGCGGGCCTGGCCCGTTTGGCCAACTATAGGTGGGTCGCCGAGCAGAGCAGCTCCATCCAGCCTCCAGCACGAGTCCGAGTCCACCAGACCACCGCTCGCCCAATCCCGAGACGGGAGAGACACCAACGCGCCCGCACACGCAATCCAACCGCAACCACCTCCCCTCCCTCCCGCGGCCGTCACCCATGGATGTTTCCGCGTTCCTCCCCGCACTCCTGCTCCGCTCGACTCCCGCTTTATAAACGCCCTCGGGCTCAGTCCTCCACTCCTCAACGCACACACGAACGCGCCACCACCACCACCACCACTGAGCTCCGTCCGCCTCCGCTCCCAGCGGCTCCACTCCAAGATTGACGCCACGGCGATGGGCTTCCCCGTGGGGTACTCGGAAATGATGGTCCCGCGCGTGCTGCTCCATGTGCTCCTCCTGCTGGGCCACCTCCACCGCTTCCTCCTCTGGGCCTTCCACGCCGTCGGGCTCGGCGACCTCATCGACGTCGGCTGCAACAACAACAACTACTACTACCCCGCGCCTCCCTCCGCGGCGGCGGCGCAGGAGCGCGACGCGGCCGCCGCCGCCGCCGCGCCGCTGCAGCACCGGCGGCCGGAGTTCAGGCACGTGCCCGCGGTGCTCATCGAGGAGGCGCTCCCCGTGGTGCGGTTCGAGGAGCTGGCCGCCACGGCGTGCGGGGACGGCGACTGCGCGGTGTGCCTGAGCGGCATCGGCGCCGGCGACGAGGTGCGCCGGCTCGCCAACTGCCGCCACGCCTTCCACCGCGGCTGCCTCGACCGCTGGATGGCGCACGACCAGCGCACCTGCCCGCTCTGCCGCGCGCCGCTCATCCCCGGGTCCAATGACCCCTGGGCCGACGTGGCCGGCGGCGACTACGACATGTCGTACCCGTCGTCCCTGCCGTCCACGCCGCTGCTGACGGTGGCCACCCCGACGCTGCTGCGGCCGCACGAGCTGCTGCTCAACGGCCTGGGCGGCTTCCAGTGAGCCGCGCGCGGCGCCTGCGCGGGCTCGCGTGGCTGGCAGTGGCACGCGCACGCGGGTCGGGTCCGTGGCGAGGCAAACCGCGTCGCGTCGCGTCCTCATGTGCGGCCCACACCGGCCGGTCGGTCAGACGGGTGACCGCCGCCAAAGCTGCTCAACCACCACTCAGGGCTGCAGCACACGGTTGGCCTCGTGCGTGCGTGCGTGCCCTCGTCTCGCCTTCGACGGACGGGCTCGGCCGACGGCCCGCCGGTGAAAGGCGGCGGAACCAACGGCAGGCGGAGACCGCCCCGGTTTTTACAGCGGCTCTCCCGAAGGGGATGAAAAGAATTACTGTAGGAAATTAGCCAAGTACTGTAGGTTGCTCACTGTGTAGTAGCCCGATTCCATCTTCCAAGCCCGTGGAGTTGCGAATCTTTTTGCAGATGAAATCAAATTTGCTAAACAACTACTACTCCGGATCCCGCGATTTTGCTCCATTTGGGTCGCTTCGCCTCAATCAAATCATTCGAACCCTTTTCCCCACCCATCCATCTGTCCGTGTTCCAGCTAATACTAAGAAAAATATCCCGTCTCCACGCCAAAGACAAATCTGACCCCATCGATTACATTCTAACCTGCAGACGATGAAAACAAACCCACTCATTCGTCTTGTTCTTTACGACGATTTGCACCTGGATTAACAACAATTTAAGTGACCGGGATTAACAAGGTGACCGACGATCTGATCACGCGTTTGACCCACTTTGGCGTGGCGTAACCTCAGAAGTGACCGGCCTGAGAGGCAAGGCGCACGCACCCGTCGAATACACGGCCGATTCGGGGTCAATGCGTAGCGCTCGACAGCGACCGAGTACCGGCAGGTAAGGCGGCAGCCGCGGGCGGGCACGGGCAGTGGGGCACTATTCTATTCGATCGGTAAATTCCATTCCCAGGCACGTAGCTGCCACGAACATTCCGTTCGTTAACAACTTAACACGGACGATACGATTCACTTGGCCACTATTATAGGCCACTACAAACCAAAGCGATAAGCTAACAAACTTAGAAGCTACCTGCACACACGGCTCAGCTCCAGGCTCCAGCTCCTCGTTGTTTATAACAGGGAACCTTCTGCTGCGAATCTGCGATTAAATCTATGCCACTAATAGCAGATTCCGAACATGGCCAATGGGCCTGATTTAGTGGTTACTCGTAGATAGGACCGGACAAAATGCTCGAAGTTCGTTAACTCGCTCGGATAGCAGCCGGCCCGGCTCGGTGCATATTCCTAACGAGCCGAGCAAGACTTTTTGCTCGTTAGTATAACGAGCGAGTTCGAGCCGGCTCGCGAGCTGCTCGCGAGCCAAACAAGCTAGAAGGTTTAATAGACTAATGAAAAAATTATTAATTAATAATAATATATGTATATCATATACGTAGTTCTATACGATGTTATAGTTATATTCTATTATTATAGTATGATAGAGTAGATTTTGAAGGTATTAAGACCATATAAATACTATATTTTTTATATTGTATATATTATTGTGGTAATTTTAAATTTAACTCTAACTCGCGAGCTTAACGAGCCCGCTCGCGCGCTTAATGAGCCGAGCCAGGATTTAAACGAGCTGAGCCGAGCTGGCTCGTTTAGCTAACGAGCTCGAACGAGCCGAGCCAAAACGAGCCGAGCTGGCTCGATATCCAACCTTACTCGCAGATCTGTGGTGACTGGTGACTACTGTGTGCTGTGCGTAGTACTCCGTAGCGAGCAACGGGCACGAGACAGTGAAGTGATCGATTATTGCTGGCAGCCTGTGCTGCGAATGAGACCAATGATGGACGAGCTCCTGTTTCGTCTGAAGAGAGATGGAAATTGGACGGACTCACGAGCCATAATTGGTGATGGGCGAGGAGTCGACGACACAGTGAGCATAGGACCCACGGGGCTGGCCATCATGCATGGGACGTCGGGCTCTTGGTCCTGCACGCTTTCGACGTGCCGGAAAATGGGTGGCCTACCGACTTTTTCAAATTCCGGTCGTACCTCGCTGCACAAGGAAAGGGATGAATATCCTCTCGAACTCTTTCTGAACGTACTACATCACACCTGTTCAGCACAGTATGTCCACTTATTATTGGTCTTCCCACTTGCTAGTATGGTAAACAGTGAGTTACCCCCCCCCCCCCCCACCCCCCCCCCCCCCAGTTATGGTGAACAGAAGCAGGGTAACAATGACTTCCCTTTTTCCTTCAAAAAACAATAACTTCCCTTCACGATGAGTTCTCTCCTCTGTAGCACCCAGTTACTCGTCAGCTTGAAACATTAAATTCACACAAGTAAAACGACACTTTCAGAGTCAGAGCCTCAGAGGGGAGTACCGCGCACTCACGGCAAGGAGAGTTGCCTAGCTGCAACGGACATTTCCGGTGCTCTGCACCTGTCCACAACGGTCTGTTTCGCAGTTGGATTTCTCCGTTTGCAACAGGGAAAAGAAGACAGAGACAATAAGGACGGTTTGCGCTAGACGTCTGGGCCCTAAGCTTTCCCTTCCGAAGAAAACGGCCCATAGACCCAG
The DNA here is from genome assembly GCA_033239725.1 of Echinochloa phyllopogon. NCBI lineage: Eukaryota > Viridiplantae > Streptophyta > Magnoliopsida > Poales > Poaceae > Echinochloa > Echinochloa phyllopogon. The sequence goes on along the minus strand of BTCW01000001.1, from coordinate 38,289,028 downwards.
GCTGCAAACAAACAATATGGATGCCTTAAGCCCATCAATCCAGTTACGGGCCTTTCCTCGTAGTAATTGGGCTCCCTACGACTCGCAGGCAGGTCCTTCCGGCCCACAACTCTCAACTTGGACCCGAATTCTTGGGGCGTCGTTCGTTAGCTACGCGCCGCCGTGCCGGTGCCCGCGGTTGCGTTGGAAAAAAATTGGGTGCAGGAGGGCTGTAAAGTGCCCTCCGTGCAGCCCTGCCTCGGATAGCCGGCGTGTGGACGCAAGAGAGATCGGACGCACCTGCTGCCCGCTCGCACTCCCCGCACGGATGACTTCGTGGCTCGGCTCGTAGGGTTCGCTTATCCGGCTCTCTGGTCTTCTCTCCTCAGCTCGTAGGAATAGCTTGTGCGGCTCGGCTCGGCTCGTACGGACTGAAGCTGGCCCTTTCCCCACCAGCCATCGCCCCCAATCTCGTTCACCCGCGACGTATCGCCGCCGCCGCCGCCGCTGCACCTTCGTCATCTCCCTGAGGCCCTTCATGGATGGTCTCTTTGCAGGTCAGCGAGGATGCCTCTGCCTTCCTCTCCCATCCCTGAGGCCATCTGCACCGTAGTCGATGGGCTGCACCGGGAGGATACGGCGTCCACCATAGCTGGGGGCTTCGCGAAGTTGCTGCCTTCGAGGTCCACCTTATGCAGGCACCTGCGTCTCCTCCTATTTGCTCTCTCTGTCAAGAACCGTTTGGGCAAGAGTTAATTACAGATTTCAGAGATGTTTTGATTCTTTCATTCAGTGAAGACTTGCCTACAGGTCGTGCAAATCAAATTCAGTAGATGGAAAAACAAACACTATTCTATAATGCCATTGTCGAGTCATTCAAATTGCTTCACTTTATATAATGTATTCCATGTCCTGCAGTTCTGGAAGAAGCAAGGAGATGGCAGAGATGCATCCGCTGTGGATGTGGACACTGGAAAATTTGAGAATTTCAGTTTGCAACTAGTGTAGATAAGCCTGAAGTTTTCTGTGGTTCGAATGTCTTCCTTTTTTTTATGTGAGATTTTGTATCGACAGAGTGCATGATGTGTGCATATACAAGATGTTTTGGAGTGATAAAGTGTCAATGTAAAGAGATTTTAACAGGATCGATATACAATGTATCTTTTCTACTGAAATGAAGGATGTTTTGAAATCAACAATGTGTCGGTCGTGATAAAAAATGTGAATGTTTCTCTGTTTTACAATAAAACTGTTGTGTGAAGAAGATAAAGGACATGTTCATGTAAAAAAGACAGATTTATCTGATGTTCTATAGACAAGACGACAAGTTCATGTGAAGAAAAAAAAAAGTTCATACAAATTGTTACAATAAAATCTGGAATATAGTGTAATCTGAAATAATGTTATCTGATATAAAAGAATAGCAGGTCCATATGGAATATAGGGTAATGTGATCCTTGTCAAACAATATGAATGAGTTACATGTTCCCAACTGACATAATACAAGCGAAAATAAAACTCAGTTTAACAAAGCAAGGCTACATGTTTCCTTGATTTGACACAGTATCAAAATTTATTTTCTTAGCAGCAGATTGTAATGAGGCAGCTCGATCAACTCCAAGTAAGAGATTTGTATATCCTCCTTGGATATAAGGAGCACCAATGGTAGAAGAATTGTTGTACAGATCAAATTGCTGCAGTATGGCGTTAGGGTATCCATCTTGCATCAATGGAGCAGCCATGGATGAAGATTGTCCGTACACATCATTTGTAGAATTTGGCATTGTACTGTTACCATCAATGCTACCATCATCAAGATCTTGTATCACAGAATATGAAATTGCTCAAAAAAAACTTGCATCCAACCAAATTAATTATGAAAAATAGATATAATCCAAGACACATGGCTTACGTTAAATTGCTCCATATCAACACCTTCATACCCTTCACATATATTTTCTGCTGCATGTGTTGAATCTTGTCCTATATTAAAACAACATATGAAATCAAATCTAGCATAGAATGCGGAAGGACATGCTAAATTGGTAGAATGAGTACCTTTCTTTTTAGCATTTTTCTTTTTCTTCCCTTTATTCTTTTCAAGGGAAATGGTCCCTCGTTTACTCTTTGGGCCTTTTATCACCCGAGGAATTCTAAATGATATTTTACCTCTAAATGTGTCTGTAGCACAATCAGTTGAAACTTGAGGAACCTCATTGGCTTCTTCTTGTATCTTAAGTAGAGAATTATCTACTTCCAAGTCCAACTTATCTATGGCATTCTCCAAATAATCAAGAAGTTCTTTTGATAGTGAACACTTCAATGCAATGGATGTCGCTTTTCGTGAGATACGTGCAGCATGGGTTTTCAAACTTTCATTGTCAGATCCTTGTTTATCAATATAGAATCCTCTCTTCGCATACTTTGTCCATCTATTCAGTAAATATTGGGAAGGCAACATGAAAATATCATTCACATTGAAGACTTTGAGGGCATGCTTGCACAATATACCTATAAGATGTGGATGTCATATTTCACCAATTTATATTACAACTAATACAACTGAAATTTAAACTTTGTATACATACCTATAGATTCATATTTCCGGCATGCACATGTAATGGTAATATCTACTTTGTTGAATACGACCGTTGCCCCATACTCAGAGTGCATATGAGTAACCATATATGTCAAAATTGACCCCTCTGTGTGTAATAATTTACAAGAGAATGAAAATTGTTCATTAAATTCTTCCTCAAATTCTTTATACATCCTTCCTGTATATGACTCGGCGACGGTCTTCAGCAAAGGTATATATGTAGCTGGGCTCTTTCGGCGTGATTGGAAATCTTCATACAACTCATTTTTACGTAGACTACGGGAAACCTTGTCACATTCTACAAGGAGTTCTGAAATACCCAACCTCTTACGAAATCTTTTCTTGAATACATTATTCATACCTTCGCTCCTTTGAGTGGAGTTCATATCAGCGGTAAATGAGTCACGATACACAGCAGCCCAGTTTTTCCTCAAATTATATAGGTTTAACATCCACTCATTGTCCTCAAGCTTGTACTCATGCAATAATTTATTCCACTTCTTGTTGAAATAAAATTCAGATATGTCTTCATAGACACATCTCTTGAAATCCGGAAGAAACTTCTCACGATGCTTCTGGATTACATGACCGAGGTGTTTACCAGCATTTAGATAAATATGCCACAAACAAAGACGATGGGATGTGTTTGGGAATACATAAGCAATTGCTCCTGCCATGGCCGCATCTTGATCAGTGAAAATTGTGCTTGGGTGCTTGCCTGACATTGCTGTTAGAAAGGTTTCAAAGAGCCAAACAAATGATTCAGTAGTCTCATTAAACAATAATGCAGCCCCAAAAATTATTGTTTGCTTGTGATGGTTGGTTCCGAGGATTGGAGCAAAAGGCATTTGAAATTTATTAGTTTCAAATGTGGTGTCAAATGACACAGCATCACCAAAACATGCGTAATCCATGATAGATTGGCCATCTGCCCAAAAGAAATTAGCCATCCTGCCATCATCCTTATCAATTTGAATAGCATAGAAAAATGCTGGATCCTCTATCTGCTTATTTTTCAAATATTCCAATAGCGTTTGTGCATCATTGGATTCTAAATACTTCTTGCGTTGCCGACCAATCTCGTTGTTGCAATCAATCTGTGAGAATGGCACTTTGTCGGCTCCACCATAAAATTGTGCCATATACTCAAATACCTGGGCTGGCTTCATCCCGCCTTCTCTCATCTGGTCAATTATCTTCTTGTCCGCTTCTTCAAGACTTCGTTGGGACCTCAACATCTGTCTTTTATTTGGACTTGCAAGGTAATGATTGTGATCAAGTACAACTTTTTGCACCGTCCAAACCCCCTCCCTGCTAACACTAAACTGAACACGGGCATTGCAACCCGTTCTTGTAGTATCTTTTGATGACTTAGTTTGTCGATGACCTTGGCTACTGCAAACTATATGCTTGTGATATATAGTGCCATCTCCTCGGCGCTTTGTGTCACTTTTTCTAATACTGAATCCAACCTTGCCTGCATAGGTGTTGTACATATCATAAGCTTTCGTCTCGGATTCAAAAGACATTCCAATTTCAGGAACAATCAAATTTTGAGCAACTTTGTCAACCACCTGTTGTTCAATGAGACGAGAATTAAAGGTGGCTTACAACAATACGGCTAAATATGATTACATCAATTGAATTTTTAATTCAAGTTTACCTCATCTGCTGTTTCAATCGTCATTGCTTCTCTGTTGGTTGATCTAGTGTCCTCTGCAACCTATAAAATGTGCTCATGTATCAGTACTAGGCGGAGGCTACTGTACCATCAAACAATAAAAAAAAACATGCAAGTCTACCTGTGTTATCTGCTGCTGGTCGACCTCAGAATCACGTACAATCATGCCACCATCAACGTCGGATGCTAGGGTACAGGAGGGCACTGCAATGACCATATCATTCTCCTGGCCGCCGCCTCCTGCCATGGTGCCTGCGTCGTCCAGGGCGATCGACGGGATTGAAGTCGCGCCGCCGGCTGGTCGCCCTAACCGCCAAAACGATCGTGAGAGTATTAGATGCTATGGCCTATGGGCCGTCAGTTGCCCCCTAAGGCCCTACGCCTCGTGTAAGCCGAGAGCAGCGCGTCTTGGTCCTGCGAGCCGAGCTGTGACGATTCTCAATCAAGCCTCAAGCGAGCCACGCCTTGCCAAGCGGAGAGCCGGAGCCACGAAGTCATCCGTGCAGGGGGGCCACATCCAGAGCAGGGCTGCACGGAGGGCACTTTACAGCCCTCCTGCACCCAATTTTTTTCCGTTGCGTTACGCCCGCCCGCCGAAGATGAAGAACTGAAACCGAAATCGCGAGAAACAACCGGAGCCGATCAGCTGAACTTTAACCGCTCCCACCAGCGCGCGAGGAGAATGCGCGGCCTGCCGATCTCCCTCCCATGCGCCACCCTTCCTAATCCGCGCGCTCCGTAAAGATCTCCATCTTTCTCGCTCTCCCGGCATCAATCAATTAATCTGCTCTGCTCGCCCCCACCGGAAAGCTTTTGCCGCCGTCCACGAAGAAGCCGAGGAGGAGGAGCAGGAAGAAGAAACCGTGGGAACATAACGGCGGCCGGAGACGGCGCGGGCAATGAAGGCCGCCGCCGGAGGAGGCGGCAAGGAGAGCCCGGCGACCTCCCTCCTCCGCTTCGCCCTCCTGCTCATGCTCCCCCTCCTCACCGTCCTCTACATCTTCTACACCCTCCACGCCATCCTCTCCTCCACCCCCGCCTGCCCGCCGGATGACCTCCTCACAGCCAAGGGCATGGCCACCGCCTTCCACGTCACCACCAACGATAATAACATTACATCCTCAACTCCATCATCGCCGCCGCCGCCGCCGCTGCCGGCTTCTCCTCCGCCTCCTCCCGCGGCGCCCACGGCGACGGCGCTGCAGCACGTGGTGTTCGGCATCGCGGCGTCGGCGCGCCTGTGGGACAAGCGCAAGGAGTACATCAAGATCTGGTGGCGCCCCGGCGGCGGCATGCGCGGGTTCGTGTGGATGGACCGGCCCGTCCGGCCTTCCAGCGTGCCGGAGGGCCTGCCGCCGATCAAGGTCTCCTCGGACACCTCCGGCTTCCCCTACACCCACCGCCGCGGCCACCGCTCCGCCATCCGCATCTCCCGCATCGTCTCCGAGACGTTCCGCCTGGGCCTCCCCGACGTGCGGTGGTTCGTCATGGGCGACGACGATACCGTCTTCCTCCCGGACAACCTCCTCGCGGTGCTCGGCAGGCTCGACCATCGGCAGCCCTACTACGTGGGGTCCCCCTCCGAGAGCCACCTCCAGAACATCTACTTCTCGTACGGGATGGCGTTCGGCGGCGGCGGCTTCGCCATCAGCCGGCCGCTGGCGGCGCGGCTGGAGCGGACGCAGGACGCGTGCATCCGGCGCTACCCGTCGCTGTACGGCAGCGACGACCGCATCCAGGCGTGCATGGCGGAGCTGGGCGTGCCGCTGACGAGGCACCCGGGGTTCCACCAGTACGACGTGTACGGGGACCTGCTGGGCCTCCTGGCGGCGCACCCCGTCGCGCCGCTCGTGTCGCTGCACCACCTCGACGTGGTGCGGCCGCTGTTCCCGGGCGCGCGGTCGCGGGCGGGCGCGGTGCGGAGGCTGTTCGAGGGGCCCGTGGCGCTGGACTCGGTGGGGGTGATGCAGCAGAGCATCTGCTACGACGAGGGCAGGCGGTGGACGGTGTCGGTGGCGTGGGGGTACGTGGTGATGGTGGCGAGGGGGGTGATCTCGCCGCGGGAGATGGAGACGCCGGCGAGGACGTTCCTCAACTGGTACAGGCGCGCCGACTACAAGTTCCACGCCTTCAACACGCGGCCGCTGGCGAGGAACCCGTGCGAGCAGCCGGCGCTGTACTACCTGGCGGCGGCGCGGCGGGCGGTGGCGCGGGGAGGGGAGACCACCGTGACGAGGTACCAGCGGTGGCGGCGGCGCAACGAGAAGCGGCCGGCGTGCCGGTGGAAGATCCCCGACCCGGACGCGCTGGTCGACACCGTGCTCGTGGTTAAGAAGCCAGACCCCGGACTCTGGGACAGGGTAATCCTCCTCGCCGAGCTCGTTTTCATGTTGGAATGAATCGAACACTTCTTCTAGTATCATCATATAGTACTAGTGTAGCGATGCTGACTGATTGGTTGTTTTTTCATAAACCCGCTGCAGTCTCCAAGGAGGAATTGCTGCAGGGTGCTGTCGTCTCCCGGGGCAGGAAAGAACGGGAACAAGACGATGACCATAGACGTGGGTGTATGTGAGGATTGGGAGATCAACCAACTGTAATTATCACATAGACAATCGTATAGGTAATTCAAACCTTACTTTTGTCTTCTATATTCATGTATAACAGTAGGATAGATGAAAGAAGAAAGAATATTTACACGTCCTCCCTCCAATAGTCCAGTATGAACATCAGATCATGCCAGTTATGTCTTTTGGTCTACTGAAACTCTCACACGTGCTGTTTGATTCACACGGCAGTCCAAAGTTGATGTCGCTTCATGATACCGGCAGATTTCAGGAGAATATCTTGTTCTATAGATGACCACTCCTCTGTTTTCTGTGGTCATGGAAAAACAATTGTCAGTAAGGAGATTGGGTCTCTGGTATATTAAATCTGCAGTGCTTTGAGGTACAAAATGACAATCATGCTACTCTAAATTTCATGTGCTGAACCGAAACTGTTGTACCCACGAACAGTCCTGACAGCTCAACTTTGATGTCAAGCTTCTTCCCAAATGTCACAAATATACAGAGAATAAATATAAAACCAAAGCACAGCAGATTGCCAATTTCTGCTAAACTCTAACAAAGTGCACTCTGCAGAATAATGTACCCACGCAAAAGATGCGAAGTGTGCCAACTCCTGCATGATCTTAGGCAGCATATATTTGTTTGAGAGTCATATATTCATGTTTCCTACCATAGTGCTGAAGTGATGCAACGAGCTTGTTGATCCTTGCAGAACAGTATGTTGGCTGTTTGATTGAGCAAAGTGCTCATATGCAATTGCAAGCGCAGCCGCGCACACAAAAAACAACACATGCTCACTTCATTAACATAGCGCATAGAGAAATGCACATGATATGGCAGTCAGTTAACATTGTGGTTCCAAAGTAATGGACCTCAAACATCCCACAATCACGACTCATGAGAAAAACACATTTTTTATAAAAAGGATTCCACTCAACATACCGTGCTTTTGATGTTGCAACCAATGGTAAGCTCTCCACGTGAACCTTCTAATCGTGAGAGATAGCAGTAAGGAGCATGAATTTTTGGGTTGGACACCAACATTGCCTTTATCTCCTCTGTTATATTAGGAATCTTTTCAATGTCTTCAGTTCTTAAAGGAAGTTTGGACACGCTGACATGCCACTGGGCCCTTGATTTGTTCACTATCATCTGCAGTATTTTTTAGGGGAGAAGAATCATATTAAGGAGGGAACCCACTTGGAATTATATTAATTGAATTGACAGCAGAAAGAAATAAAGAAATGCAAGGACTCAACACTATCTCTTGAAACAAGAACTAACCCAAATCTCTCTCAATTAAGAATACAATCTACAAAGTCGAGTGTATTGCCTCATAAATTTATAAAAAAAACTCGATCTGCAGGAGTAAGATAGCCCCCGGGCATTTTTGCTAAGAGAAGACCTCCCTCAAACCCCTGCCCCACCCTTACACAGCGGCACCGGTGTCCATGTGAGAGGACCAACGATCTGGGTCGTGCCTTAGACCTGCGCTTTGGCGTGGTGACAAGGGATTTTTGGAACCCCAGTCTGAAATTCGCTCCCAGGGAGTCGAACCAGTCCAGCTAGAGGCCCGTTTGCCATCATAAATTTATGGAACCAAGGATTTTTTTCTCGAATACGGAGGAGAACTGCGCATCATTGTATTAATAGAAGAAGAGAATCACCTGAAATTAATCACCTATTAATGGAACCAAGGATCAATCTAATGGTAGGCCAGGACCTGTCTATCATCATCAAATGGTTAAATGCACAAGAAAGTAGTTTCAGATTTCATTGCTATGGGATGATCAAGGTGAACCTGGCTTTGAGTAACGCAAAGAATTTATAGAGTATGCAATACTGATTATGTGATTGCAGTTGGATGGACAATAAGCTCATGAACTGGATTTATGTTTGGTAACCATACTAGAATAGTATGACTAACAGGTCTATAGCTTTTCAAAGGTCCACAGATACTAGCCAAACAGCCATTCAGGAAGCACGGTTATCAGAGCAAACAATGCTGGTGCAAGGTCCATGTGATCCAAAGTAACTGGTTTTGCACCTGATAGAGTTTCAACAGATGTAGCTAAGGTGTTCGGTGATCATGATATGGACTAAATGACATCCTTGGTAGTGTGACTCAGACTGCTCTCTATCAAGCTACAAATTTAACAAATATCCGAACTACCTTCATGGGTTCTAATCAGTTAAACATCCTACAAAATTAACACAGTGGTCTATGAAATAGTAATACACCCAATATGCCGCCACAGCTCATATGCAAAATATACTTAAAAAGATAAGGTAAATGGCATTTTAAACATGTGACATTACTTGGCTGGAGAATAGGGAATTAGGAACTACAACGGGGAGCTTTTCTGTATTTATCAGCGAAGTAGAAGTTAGTCCAATTTCAACCACTTGCCCTTCTAGTGACCCAGCCTGCAATATGGATTATGGAAGCACCTTTAGTCAGTTGCATCTATCGTGTAATGCTTTTGTTGGAAGAAACATGAGCATTGACACAAAATTTTCATTTATCTAAACTATGAAATATGTATTTGTTGGAAGAATGCTGAGTCCCGACTCAAATTTCCAAGTACCAGTGCTCTCTTCTTGATATTTTTGAGTTGGGTATCAAATAAATATAAAGAGGCATGATTATAAATATGAATTGTCAAAAGCAGAGCACTTTATTGAACTGTCTTCTACAGCTATATTCATTCTCCATTACAATTTGTGCCTTTCACTCTATTTGAAACACCTAAAATGCTGTCTCATGCAATCACATTTTTTTATATTTTGTTTCTTAAGCCTAACTCGGAATATTGAATAACTTCATTAAATGAAATTTGAATAAGTGCAATCTTACATTGTTCTCGAGGAAAATCTCCCCACTTTGTAGCCTTTGTTTACATTTTACGGAACAAAAGAAAAGAGAGAGCAGATGCAGCGTGGTTCTTTTAGTGTCTTATTATTATCCAGAATTTGAGGAACTCATTGATGTCTGGTAGAATTTCATTGTTTAGCTGCCTTATTAATTCGATGGGGGTAAATTGTTCCCATCCAATTGACTTTCAACTTACTCAGGAAACGTGTTTGGCTTTTTCAGCAAGGTTATGATATATCAAAATGAAATTTACCCTAGTAGCAGGCTAGTTAGATAAATCATTGTAGTTCCAGATAATAAATGAATACTACAAAAGCTTCGTTAGATAAATAACCAGGGAGCTTGATGTAGTCTCCAACTGAGAATGGCCTTGAAAATTGTAAAGAGAATCCAGTCAACATGTTACCAAGGATATCTCTAGCAGCAAAAGCAGTAGCAACACCTGTAACAGCATACAGATGATAATGTTAGTTGGTACATGCAGTTACTAGTCAAGAGAAAAAAAATCCAGATCTTAGTTATGAGAAAGTACATATAAGATTGACGTTTGTTGTAGATATCGAAAGCAATCAGACTATGTGTCAAAACTAACACAGGTTCAGTAGAAAGCCAGAAACCATACTTGTGTAACCAACCAAAGTTCAAACCAGCAGAAATTTTAGTTCAGTTCACATACCCTTTCTTGTGGCAACATGGAAGATAAACATGAACAGGATTGCTGAAAGAATGCTCAGTACAAACCAATACATAAAAAGGCTACCGAATCAGATGCAAGGAACGTTACTGGTCATCTGTATATTGCATATATTAGTTATTGACATGGTAAAGGTCTGATTCAAGTAGGCTTACTGATTCCACACAACAAAAAAAAAGTCTGAAGTTTATGAAGTCCGGAGTACAAGGGATGCATATATGTTAAGACATTACCTCCAACACCACCAACGGTTAATATTGATTGCACAGGTACACCACAAGCTTCAGCAAAAGCTACTACTCCAAGCGCAATCAGTCCTAACGATGACACCTTATCAAATGCTGATAATCTTTCACGGTCAGTTCCTATAGCAGCTTCTTTGGCCAGAGCATTGGTAATGAAGTTAGTTTTGCATCTGTGAAGGAACCACACAAAAGATACAACAAATGCTCCCTTCCATGTCTGTGGAAGATAATCTGAAACGCTTGGTGCAATAACTGCAGCCCTGAGGAAGGAAGGAAACATCAGAGACCACAGACTAATTCAGAACAACCTTTTAACATCTGACCAGAAATGATCTGCATCATATAGTATGGTTTGTATAATAATAACCATAGATAGCCATAATTTAGCATGCATATATTTCAGAGGAACATTGTAGGAAGTCTCCTTTGAGAAAATATATGAAATATAAAAAAAGGAAGTGAAAAATCTGGAATCTGGTGGGAACCTGAAAGGCATTTACTAGATATAAAAAATATATTATGTTGCCAATAATGCTATTTTACAACAAGAAGGAACTAAGAAAATAAGCTTATGTCAGAAGGTGAAATAGGTCCTCACATCTGGGAAAATGCCATAAATGTGATGATATACTTTGCAGGATCTTCCATTGCACTCCACAACCTTGTATGATAAGAAATATCTTTCTTAGTAGAGTCTCCCCAGATTGCATACTTGTGAAGCTTCCTTAGAACAATCGGCATTACAAACCATGCCATTGCTGTACCAATCAGTGTCCCACCAAGTGGAACAACTACTCTCTCTAGATCTGCATGATTACTAAATAACTCTTGGACATGAAGTGTAATTGCATCATTTAGATCCTTCACACTCTTGCCTGCAGCGGTGCTAGCATCAATAGCAGAACAATGTGCATTTTCTGACATATCAATACAGGTATTCCCACTGCCAACTGCAGTGTCAACTTCAGAAGCTCCTGTAGAAGACAATTTTGAGATAGAATTTTTGGGACCTTCTGGTTTAGCTCTAGTATATGAGGAACACATGCGACAAAGGCTTGGGACACTTGAGAATCCCAGTGACGGGTTATAGTGGTGCTTTGATGTAAACAACCAACAAGTATGTACATGGGTTGTACGGTTCAATGTGCTTCCTTTTGGAACAGTGATAACTGAAGAGTACTGATCTCCTGCGCTGATCCGGTTTGGGGTAGAAGTGCCTTGCTTTTTGGTGTGCTCAGCACAGCTGAACCATCTCCAAGGAACACCAAAACGTGAATATTGCACAGGAGTTGCCTCTCTGCGACTTTGGGTAGTGGCTGCTTGGCATAACCGTCGCAAAATTGCAGCTGTCCTAGACATTGTACCCTTCCAAATCTAACTTGACATGGCAGCTATCAGAAAAGTCCATGCGCTGACATGGATATCCAGCATGCACATCATTGTCAAATTAACGATAGTCACGGATCAAGCAAATTCACATCCATAGCAACAAAAAGACTATGTGAACTAAAAGAGAAGAGGAAAGATTAATCCTGCACAGAGTAACAAGTGAATGACTGACAAAAACCCTGCTGCTCAATCAAGTAAGCGAAGCCCGTTAAACAATTGCATTAAAATACACACAAGACACATTGGCCATTACTTCCAACATGTTTCCCGTGCCCATTTCAAATAAATATCTCCGCATAGTCAGTACTAGAATGCACCATTACAGTGTTTAGAACGTGATAACTAAGTTGACAAAGTGACAAACTACACTGTGCTAGCTTTATGGTAGGCCGTTTTGTTCAAAGAACTTTTGAAAGAGAAACTGGCAAGAAACTCCTGACAACAGCAGAAACAAGGCGGGACGGCAACCCAGAGCCGCTCACCACCACTCACTCTTCCGCCAAGCTATGGTAGGCCGTTAACAAGGATAAGCATTCTACACTGATCAAATCCGCTCCGAAATCGGCTGTGCAGGTAGGGGCAAAAACTAGTAGATACGTGTAAGCAACATCCCTTAACAGATCGGACAACGACTTGAGATGTTGACATTTACTCGTGTCCCCAATAATCCTAACGCACAAGTTGTTGAACTAGTTCTCCGTGATCCCACAGTATCCCAACAGGCCAATAATCCCCTTACGATCGCTTCGCTAAACATGGACGCAGACATATCACAAACAGAGAACAATCAAGTGGGAGGGGGGATTCAGGAAATCAAGCTGGAATCACATGAACCCACATCAAACTCGTGGTTGATCGCAAGGTGTTCGACGAAATGGCTCACCTCGGATCACTCGACGGAGAACGAGATAAACCGCAGTCCCGTCGTGTCCCGTGCGGAAGCAAGCGTGCAAACCGCGCGCGACCTCCTATCACCATCTGCATTCCAACATCCAAGCTTTGGCTGAAATACTACTAGAAGCGAAGCAAGACGGGAAACAAAAAATCAAATCCCCCCGACGCTGCGCTGGAACCAACGCTCAATGGCATGCTGACAGCGCGAGCTAGAAACCGCGCGCGGTTGAGCTGCGCGTGCTCGAGACCTGAGGTGGAAGCAGTCGAGGCATGTGCGAGAAGGTTCGGCTGACCCGCGAGACGACCAGAAGCGTGGAGCGCTTCGGCCTACTCGCCGTCGCCGGCCACCCGAGGCTCCGATCCGAAATTCCGACATCTGGGAGAGGGGAAGACGTCACGCGCCGCGCTGGCCTGTGTGTGTGGCCGTGATTGCGATGGGCTCCTATCATAAAACTCCGATATGACTTTTGGGCCGATTTGGGCTTGGATTTCAACTTTAGGGCCCATGATGAGGCGGCCGAGCGTCGTCGTCGGGCACTCGGGCTGGATGGAACGACGGGCCGCGAGGAATTAATTGGCAGCGAGATCTGCCTTTCAACTGGCCTGGCGGCGTCAAACCATCGCTTTCACGGGGGTGGCTCCGGCGCCAGCCGTCCGCCACGACGATTGATGCTCCCGGTCTCCCGGACTCCGGGACATTAGGTCATGATTCATGAAGGCGAGAGGGCAAGCTTGTTTCATTGTCTTTCACAAGAGCTGGTGCGTGCGTGGTGGCGCATCGTGTAGTGGCCATGGCCGGCCTGCGGCCTGGCTAGAGCGGGAGCTCGGCTCTCGCAGTCACAGTTGAAAAACCAACCGATGAGAGTGAAACTGAGGACTATGCTCGAGTACTGCTAAGAACACAGTAAAAGTTTCCCAGATTCCTTTAGGACTACGCTCGATTTGTGTAATAAAAATGCGAGTGAGGTTGTCAAAGAGACCCGTTCATGGTAAATTAGAGGACGGACAGTGATTGATGGGTTTATATCATTATCTGCGTCTACCTAATACAGTGTTAATGTGCACACAAAACTTTTTATATTACTAAATGTTGACAGTGATTTTTTCTAAAACGATAAAAGCTGACAGTGATCGTCGATTCGTGCTCGCGTCTCGCAAGTGTTGCTTGTTTACTGTAGTAGTTAGGGGTAAGGGTCAAATGAAATGTTTCTACACCAATACACTCGTACACTCACAGTGTCAATCGAAATTAATTGGCACAGTGACAAGAGAAAAATGACACTTTGTGAATGAAAAAAAAAACAGAGCACGACGTGCCTACTTGACCTTTGGTGCTCGTTCTCCATATTAATGACCTGTGTGTGAATGCGCAGAATATGCTATATACCGGCCGCAGCATAAGTTATCTAAGCAATGAGCTCTTAGAAATCATGTATGCAAGTACAGTATGCAACCATCTGTCCCTAATTACCGAGTGATCCTCTTATTTCTTTCTGAGGACTTTTACGGTACCATATAGTGGTATAAGTACTATAAAGAGCTCCTCTTTCTTCGGTTCAAATCTAATGCTTAATTTTCCATGCATCATCATATACCCTAGCTAAGCGTTTACCACTAGTAGGGAGATAGATTTGATGTCTGATTTATCAAAACGAATTAGCAGACAAGTCGTGATGCAATACAACAGAGTCAATTGTGTCCCCCCTGGTCCGGTAAGCAGCAGCTAGCGACAGTGAGCGGGAGCCGGATTGAGCAAAGTCACGAAACACTGTAGCGGTAACTTTAGTTACAGACCGTTCATCCTGAGATCGACAGCTGCAGCAGCACTACATACCGTAGCAAATACTGTGCCGATTTGTACTATGTATCACCGTAGAAAAACACTGTAGCGCTTGAACTGTGCACCGATCCTGTAGCCAACACTGTTCATGTGCTTCTAGTCGTAGATCTCAGAATAAAAGGTTTACGGGGGCTAAAAGTTACCGCTACGGTGTTTCGTAACTCTTGCTCCGTAAAGTCACTCAATCCCGCTCCCAGTGAGCGCACAGCAGCCACACAAACCCGCGCCTATAAACTATAGCTGGCTGGCTGGCGAGCGCGGGCGAGAGCGCGACAGCGCGAGAGGGACGGGCGGGCAAGTGGGCGGCAGTGGCAGCCGCCCGCGCCAGCCACAAACGCCCGCCCTCGCCGTCGCGTCGCGCCCACCACGCGAAAACGGAGGGGAAGAAAGAAAAACGCCGCAGCCAAGCGCTGGGCGCTGGCTGGAGACGACCACCCACATCATCACTGCCCTGCCTTGAGCGGCTCAGCCCCACCCACCCAGCGCCACGCCCCCACGCCAACGCCACACCACGCGGACCGCAGCCGCGCGGCAGCTGCTCACAGCCAGGGCATAGCAGAGCATAGCATCCACCTCCACCTCCTCCTCCGAGCGGGCGAGAACACGACGCGACCGTCACCGCACGTTGAGATCCCCCCTCGCCTCCGCTCCCCACTCGATGGTCTCCGCCAGCGGGCCGCCGCCGCCGCAGTCCGACGCGGCCGGGTCGGGGGAGGACGCAAGCAAGAAGGTGCGGAAGCCGTACACCATCACCAATTCGCGGGAGAGCTGGACGGAGCAGGAGCACGACAAGTTCCTCGAGGCCCTGCAGCTGTAAGCCCGGGCGCAACCCCTGCTTGGCGGCTATTCGCCGCGGTTTGATTGATTTTGAAGCGCGCGTGCTGTTCACAAAATCACAAGCGTGAAGCATCGGGCTTTGCAGTATTTTTTTTTCTTTTTGCTGAAGATTTGGATGTTTCCTGTCCTTTTTGATGCGTCAAATTACGTCGTGGTGAATTTTAATGTTTGCGCATTTGTATGATACACATTATGGAACGGTAGTACTAAATGTTTGTTTACTTATTTGGGATTTTTCCTTTTTTAAGTAAAATTTCCATTTTTGGAACTCAATTTCTTTGTTTAGGGTTTCAGTCTAGAATTTTATTACTTGAAGATTTCACGGTCGTTTTTAGGCGGAACATAGCAAAAAATGATGTATTTTCAGCTACTGTGGTTCATAAGCAGAATATGTAAATCCAATTCTCAGATGTTGGAACTTGAAATGATGAAGGCACTTGTGCTGTTTGCACAGCACAACTGGTGTTATACCATTTAACGGGGCATTTCTTTTCATTTCCACATCTTCGTTCTTTGGTTTGGGTTCAACCTAGGACTTCTATTTGAAGAAATTTCAGTTTTACATGTGAAACATACGAAAACAAGCTGTATTGCTCTACTCTGGTTCACAAGAGGAATATCTCTAGCGCAAATTGGACTCCAAATTGCACATGTTGGAACTTACAACCGATGGAGCCTTTAATGCTTTCAACTAGTGGTGTCATTTGTCTGTGTAGGGCACACACACTAGATTCTCTAAGCCGGCACAACATGTGTTCCTGCAATTACCCTACCGACACAAGTTAATCAGGGTCCAAAAATCATGCATCTCCTCCATCCAATTGAAAAGCCTCATGCATACATCAGCACATGCTTTGCAGATAGTGGTTCTGAAATGCACTCAAACACATGGGTTGATAGCAGTATTCTGATTGCTCTATTCTCTGCTTCATAGTATTGTGATTGCAAGTATTAACTTTATTAACTTGATTGGGCACCTGAATCTGTGGACAACTTTGAGCATCATAATTTGTAGTCTATGATGCCGTTCTCTTGGTCCCCGACTCTCATATGGTTGTCATGATGTTCTTTTCAGTGTGTATGACTGCAACCTTTTGCATATGGTTGTCATGATATCGTGCCTTGTTGCCCCAAGAGCACAACATTTACTGTGCTTGAATCCGTATAACTGGCCCAAAGAATCGTCAGTGAATTATAAGACTGCATCTTGCATGTAATATTAATGTGTAACTTTGTTTCTTCTCTTTTCAGCTTTGACCGTGACTGGAAGAAGATAGAGGCTTTTGTTGGCTCCAAGACTGTCATACAGGTATTTCAGTTGTAAATAGAACTAGAAGTTGCTTAGCTGTTTACGAACCATGGTAATCGAACTCTTTTGCTTGTACTATAATAAACGAAGTGAATTAATGCATAAAACATTCATATTATTAATTCATATGTTTACCAATTAACAAACAAATGAAGTTTTTGCCATGGTTGTGTTCTTTCTCTCAGTGTAACAGCATAACAAAAATGTAGTTGGTTTGGGCCTCCTCATTTCCTGATGCTCCTTTTTTTCATTGTTGCATAACCTTCTATACTCTACATAGAACCATTTTCATTTGGTACTTTGGTTTGGTGTTGTAGATAAGAAGCCATGCGCAGAAGTATTTTTTGAAGGTTCAGAAAAACGGAACTAGCGAACATGTCCCACCTCCACGACCAAAGCGAAAAGCTGCTCATCCATATCCTCAGAAGGCCTCCAAGAATGGTGATACTTCACATCCTTAGAAGGCTTAAAAAATCAAGCCTATCTCTCTCCCCAGTGCACTGTTGGGGCATCAAATTTATCAAATATTTACTTGAGTGTCCTCTCCCTGACTTGCAGAACCAAACTATGGACTCAAGACAGATTCATCTTCCATCCATAGGAACTCGGGCATGAACGCGACTGTTTCTTCATGGGCTGTTAGTTCCATCCCACCAGCTGTTGCCTCATCGAGGGTGAAAGGTTTGTTTTCCAATGTGCTACTTCCATCAAAAAGTTTTGTTGGAATATTCCTCAGCTGATTCTTATCTTTCACCCAGAAGATTTAGGTGCTGTAACACTGGGTCCAAACAATTTTTGCTCAAGCAGCAATGAAGGCCCTCCAAGGACATGGCAACCCAATGAAACAAATGATCAAATAAATCAAGTTCCGTCACTCCGCCGTCAGTACCTCATGTTATTTCTGTTAATCATCTTACAGTGCAAAATGATTAATCATCCACCTCTACTATTTCTAAGATTTATGTTTTGATCCTCCTCCCTGTGCACCTTTTATTGTGAATATGTAAGCTTCCGTAGTTCCATCTTAAAACAACCGGCCCCTTCTTTAGAATGAACTGAATTTCCAATAATTTCCTGATGATGCTTAATATACACAAATTCAAAGTGTGTAATCCATGTATTTATACTTTTCCCCCAAAAATTTACTATTTCCAATATTGAAGTTTTGTCTTCAATAATTATCAGCTCATGTTAGTTATACTGGCATTATTGACGATTCAATTCTGTCTTTTCATGTGATGTGATACAGTTATGCCGGATTTTGCACAAGTGTACAGCTTCTTAGGTAGTGTTTTTGATCCAAGCACAAGTGGTCATTTGCAGAAACTTAAAGAGATGAATCCAATTGATGTTGAAACGGTATGTTGGCCATGGATATGCCTTATTTTCCTTGTCTTCATAATCAGAAACATGTCCTAAGTCACGCCATTTCTTCTAAAAATATTGGTTTCTGTAGAATCCATAGTTACAACAACACAAACATAAACAATGTTCTGCTAGTCTTTTTTATGTACTGTTGCCTGGCAGTAGTTAAGCTCTCCTCATTCAAGCATTGGACAAACTTAAGAGTCATCATTTTTTGTTATCTCTACGAATCCAATATGGGGCATGTTGAATTATTCGTTTCCTTAAAATTATTGTTTGGAGTTCTCTACCAGTGCTCATTTATTGATATATGTGTCTATTTCCCAATTCCCATTAGGCATTGTTGTTGATGAGGAATCTTTCCATCAATTTGACCAGTCCTGATTTTGAAGATCAAGTAAGTAGTTCGACAACATGTCTTTAGATGATGACACCTCTACTAAATTGTTTTGACACTAGTTATTGATTTTGTATTTTTAAAATATTAGTAATTATTACTTTTCTCTAGGTGTCTGTTTCATGTTATTGTGTTTGGCTTTTGCATCATTTTTCTATGGTATTTGTCCTTAAATAGAGTTGTTTACGTTTCTGAAAATATCTTATCCATCATGTGGGACTATTTTTCTATGTATATACAGTAGAGGTAGCCAATTTTACAAATCCCGTTTGGTCAGCATGTAAAGAAACTAAACATGATTTGTGCAGTGTGTCTTTTTGAACTTTGATGGTTATGATCTTAGTTTGTGCTTCTAGCAGGGCTTTCCAATTATGATGCCAGTACTTAGTAGAGCAGGCCTTAATTTTGAACCACTATCTTATAGCACAAACTTTTGATGCCCTGGCACTCACATTGCATAAGTGAGAAGACGCATAATTAATCTTCTGAAAGTTAAAGTCTTCGGCAAAGAACTAATTTGTGCTAAGCATGTCAGGTTAGCCAAGCACCATAGCACTGGGAAACGATTTGCACTGCTATTAAACTATGACAAACAGTACAGTTCCGTATTCTAACCAGGATGCAATTTCTGTTGTTCTCAGTTGGAAAAAGGAACTGAGATGTATCCTAATGCATTTTGATGCAGAGGAAGCTGTTGTCCTCATATAGCACATCTGATGGACTTGAGCTAGGGAGTTCCAGGAGTTCAGCTCTAGCGACGAGTGCACCTTTCATGTAAGGTGTGACTTTTCTGTCGTTATGATCCTCTTTTCTCCTACAATTTACTGACAAGTTAGCAATTATTCCAGGATTAAAGGTGAATAGTGCAGGTGCGGCCAGGTCTTTCGGCATATAATTTCAGTTCTACAGACCCTCGGGATGGTGCTCTGCAATAGCACCGACGAGCAATGAAGGCACTTGGACATTTGTGCTTCCCGCTAGCTTCAAGCCTTCTTGGGTTGAAGATTGTGTATGGGTGCACCCGTGTACAGTAGGCTTCCCAAAGGTGAGATTGGTACGCGGCCTGATGTGTATATATAATTTTTGCCCTGTAGCCGTGTAGCGTGTACCCTTCCTATCCTATCGGGTCCCCCAAGAGCTCGATCATATAGGTTCCTGAATATGCTGCTTCAGTTAAAGGATGCCCTTAGGTGATGGAAAGAGGAATGGAAATTTTGAGTAATGATGGTTGCTCCATTTTCCCTCCATTGAGTTCTGCTACTGGTATCAGTTTGGTTTCTCTGGCTGCTATCTGGTATGGAGCTTCTGCCCCATGTGGCCATCACCATCTGAGCAAGCGTTTGTGTAACTTTCACTTGAGGTGGTCATAGCTATGTAAAGCAGCTTGCCTTCCCCATTCGAATGTTTCTTATTCCTACGTATTGTCTATTGTGCATCAGGCGTTGCCCTTGTGTAACAGAGGAAAAGTCACAATGTAAAGGAGACTTGTGCACTAAGAAGCACTACCATTTGAATTCTATAGTGTAAAAGCAAAACCCAGCGACTTGTCTTTACCACATTTTGTCTTTGTATCAGTAGCATGGTTACTCTGGCAATGCTACCCATAAAGTGTTAAACAATGTAAGACATTTTGAAATGAAAATGTATTTAGAAGTACATCATGATCTTTGGCTCCTATTACGGCATATAGTTAATTACTGTAAATCAACATTATTCTAAATTAAATTGAATAATGAGTCTGTTATTATAAATTTCATACACGAAGCATATATATAATTTTACTGATCATTGATCAACATTTAAGAACAATTTCTTTTTCAAATCAAAATGTCTCAATGGACGCATGCAGTACATCAAATTTTGAAACCCTGAGCTATGGAAAAGTAAAACTATCCGCTACCTGTGTGTCTTGTTTTGAGTCCAATGGCCGTGGTCACAAACGCAACTGGAAATCTGCAGCATTTTTACTTGGAACACCAGTGCTAATTTCGGTCAAAATGTAATGCATCAGCAACAAGAGTGAAATCTTCTGTTTTGGGGAAGCCAAGAATTCGGAAGAACAATATAAAGAACTGTTTGGATGTAACCATGGAACTTTCCCGATTCGATATCTCGGCATTCCGATTCATTATCGAAAATTGTCTAATAACGATTGGTTGAGGGTCCAGGAACGATTTGAGAGCCGCCTCAGTAGTTGGAAAGGGAAAAACCTTTCATATGGAGGCCGACTCAAACTAATTAATTCAGTTCTTAGCAGCTTACCGATGTATATGATGTCCTTCTTCCAAATTCCAAAAGGGGTTCGTAAGAAGTTGGATTACTTCCGGTCTAGATTCTTTTGGCAAAGTGATAATCACAAGCGAAAATACAGACTGGCTCGATGGAATATCCTATGCTTACCAAAGGAACAAGGGCGATTAGGAATTCACAACCTAGAACTCAAAAATACAGCATTGCTCAGAAAATGGCTGTATTGTTTGTTGACATCAGACGGTACCTGGCAACATATCCTACGCAATAAATATCTAGGGGCCAAACCGTTGGTTCAGGATCAATGGAAAAGCGGGGACTCTCACTTTTGGGCGAGCCTGATGAAGGTCAAAAATGATTTCTTAAAATTTGGATCATTTATTATAAAAGATGGGTCACAGATAAGATTCTGGGAAGATAAATGGCTAGGAAACAGGCCTCTTCGTGATCAATATCCACAACTGTATAACATAGCTCGCAAGAAATAGGATACGGTGGCGGACGTGCTCAGCACAAAGATCCCAGATATTTCCTGGCGCCGAGATTTGATTGTTCCTAAATTGGTAATGTGGAATAACCTAGTGGGACGATTGGGAAACGTAGAACTCACAGATGACAGGGATGATTTTCAGTGGAGTCTGGATCGAAAAGGTGTTTTCTCGGTTAAAACACATTACCTGGCTCTAATCCATCAAAACATCCCAAGAACAAATACTAGGTTATGGAAATCAAAAATTCCATTAAAAGTCAAAATCTTTATGTGGTTTCTCACAAGAGGAGTTATACTTACTAAAGATAACCTTGCCAAGCGTAATTGGAATGGTAGTAAAAAATGTTGTTTCTGTCACGAAAACGAAACTATACAACATTTGTTTTTCGATTGCAGACTCACACGTATGGTATGAGCTTCGGTTTATGCAGCTTGGGGATTACCTAAACCACTTAGTGTGAATAATATGTTTAATGGATGGCTTAACCTAGTTCCACTAAATTTTAAACCTCTGGTGTTTGTGGGCGCGTCGGCCTTATGTTGGGCGGTCTGGCGATGTCGAAACGCAGCGGTTTTTTATAATAAAACTCCAAATTTTTTGCAGGTCATATTCACAACGTCGCATTGGCTCCGTTCGTGGGCTATCCTTCAACCGCCATCATTGAAGGACACTCTTGCAGCGGCGTCGCTCTTCTTGGTTCAAGTGGCCAAGGCTTGTTTTGGCCGGGCGTATGGATGACAGTCTAGTCGTAGGATTGGCTGTTAGTAGTGTCTGGCTTTGTTTCAAACTTTTATTGGGCTGTGTGCTGTAATGGCAGAGGCCGGAAACTTGTTTTCAGGTGGATGTATCACCTCGATGTATTCAACTGAAAATTAATAAAGCATCTATTTTTAAAAAAAAATCAGCAACCTGCCTGTACTTAAGAAAGCCTCCAAGGTGCGGTGCCGCCATCGCATCTCCAGCGCCAGATTCTCACCTCGCCTTGGCGCAAATAATTCCGCCACACGAAAAACGCAAGCATTTCTCGGTTCCTCCTCGCGCTCCTCCCCTGCGCTATCTCGCCTACCAGACCCAGCAGCAGCAGCAGCAGCGCCATGGCCACCGCCCCCTCCGCCTCCTCCCTCTCCCTGGCGTCGTCCCCCATCTCCACCGCGCTACGAACCCGCGCCGGCTTCGCCGCGTCCTGCCCGTCCCTGCGCCTCCGGCAGAGGCCGTCCCCGGCCGTCGCGGCCGCCGTCCAGGCGGACCACCAGCCGGCCGTGGCCGCGGCGCCGAAGGTGCCTGCGCTCCCGTTCCGCGTCGGGCACGGGTTCGACCTCCACCGCCTCGAGCCGGACCTCCCGCTCATCATTGGCGGCATCAACATCCCCCACGACCGTGGCTGCGAGGCCCACTCCGACGGTACTCTTGATAGTTTGATAAACGCTCGCTGTTCGTGCTCAGTGTCCATTTCGTTCTCCAGTTTTCGTGACCGCGCGTGTCGGGGAATTTTGCGGTGTGCGCAGGGGACGTGCTGCTGCACTGCGTGGTGGACGCGATTCTGGGCGCGCTGGGGCTGCCAGACATCGGGCAGATATTCCCAGACTCTGACCCACGGTGGAAGGGTGCCGATTCTGCGGTGTTCATGAGGGAAGCTGTGAGTTCATCTTCTTTCTAGTGCCTAGTGCTAGTTGAGTGCTTCATCTTAACAAAATGTTTAGTTTCTGTCAGCATGTTAAGATCTTGAGAAAACAGTTGGATAAGCCGTAAGCCCGTAAGCGTGTCATGATTTATGCTACCATGTGTAAAATTGGACGGTCTGTGTGCTTGAAGTGCCTTATCAATTATGAGAACCTACGGTGTGGTATTGATTACCTGAAATTTGCTGAAAATTTTCACATCATATTTTTTTCGAGACGAGGCACTGCCCCATTTCCATTTCACAACGGAAATACCAGAGTATTCAGAATACAGATGAACGGGCAGAGAAAGAAAGCGCCTGTCTCCCGATAGATCTAACCTGATTCAAGCTAGTTCTACCGGCACTCCTCGCATCCAGGCTTCCCAGATGCCAGGAGCAAGACCCCAAAACAACCCAAGTCAGCACATCAAGCAATTATTACAAGTTTTCACACCTGGCCAGCGGCCGGCTAACATCACAAGACACAGACTCCCAACCAACCGCTGCCCCCCCATCCTAGCATCATATAGCATACGCGTTGCCCAACTAGTTTCTCTACTCTTATTTGTTATAGACTCACAGCTATTTTTGAACAAAATGTAAGAGTCCTGACGTGTCTTGTGGTATTTAGAGTGGAGAACAGATTGAAACTTCATCCTTGAAAACAACACAGTTCATTTCTTGCATGCTTCACTGTTTCACTGGTCTATTTTTCCTGTATCTTAAACACCCGGACCATTAGATACGCAGTCCTGATTATGTCAACAGCCTGTCGTACAAAATACATTGGCAGCTCTTACACGAGTTGCTGACTGTGAAATGTGGTCTTTGACCTTTGGACACTTCAAAGGCAGAAAGTATTCCACGTTTTAGATTTTGAATAAAGCATGCCCCATGTGCATAGAACGTTGACTCCACATTTACTTGTGATTACCTGCTGGACAGAAATTTTCACGTGCCTTAGAATTTGGAATCATCCTCTGATCTTTTTCTACATAAGCCCACTTGACCATTGAACTTTAGCTTAGTTCCAATTATTTAGCATTACACTGTATTAGTTGCCCTTTTAGTAATTTGAAGCAATCTGAGCAGGATGTTATCCAATCAGAGCATGACCGTTTCCTCTCCTCACTAAGAACTTTGCTATATATTATACAATTGAAGCATGGTAGTCTGTAATACAGAAGCTGATGAAACTGTCGCCACTATCCTGTTAACATATTTGGATTCTCATGCAATTTCAGGTGAAATTAATGCACGAAGCAGGCTATGAGCTGGGCAACCTTGATGCTACACTGATATTGCAAAAACCAAAAATCAGTCCATTCAAGGAGACAATCAGATCAAACTTATGTGACTTACTCGGGGCAGATCCATCTGTAGTCAATCTCAAGGCCAAGACGCACGAGAAAGTTGACAGTCTAGGGGAAAACAGGAGCATAGCTGCACATACTGTAGTTCTCCTGATGCGGAAGTAGAAAGCTGGAAGTAGTGAATTGTATCCTATTACAGGGATTTTATTGTAGTGAGCAAAAGGCTGTTACATTATACCAGTCCTTAAGTGATCTAGTCACTATGGGAATCTTCATGGTGGAGAAACAATAAAGCTGAATGCAATGATAATTGATAAGTTTTCTGTATTTAGATTGTGTTTCGTTTATGTGCTCCATGGATTTTTCCACCTGCTCCTACAGTGTCAATGATGCTGAGTGTTCTTGCAATTGAGGTTCATATAATCATATTGATAAATGGAGGTCTGATTGATCATTTATGTCAAATGTTCACAAGATACACATCAAATTGTGGGTGAAAATCTGATAGATTTTTAAATGAATTCATAACTGTTACTCAGGCTGACAACAAAATACACTAGATGCAACTCGAAGCTGAGAGCAAACATGAAGGGCCCAACAGAGAACAAAATAGAGCTACTAAGCACACATCCCAGTTTCAACATGAAGGGAGGCAACAGATAGAAGATCAAAGCAATCGGCAAGGGCAAACATGGATGGTCCAAACAGAGCAAAATAGAGCTGCTAAGCACACAACACAGTTTCAACATGAAGCGAGGCAACAGATAGAAGATCAAAGCAATCGGCGATGTGATATGCTGCAGGCCTGCAGTGTCCTCCAGTTCCATTTTTTTCTGTTTATTTACTTCTTATTGTTACCTATATTCAGAATTGAAACAATAGCCCTATTTTAATTTGAAGTCTATACTCATGGACTAAATGAACAAAGGTCGTTATAATCACTCTGGCCTAACCCAAAAGAAAAAAAGTATGTGCGTCTATTAAACATCTCTGACATCAACTAAACTGTGCTAATTGGACTTAGCTTATGCACATCAGCAGCTAGGTCTGCCATGTGTTTGTTCATACTGTGCCATACTGAATATATCTTTTCAGCATCGTGATGCCTAGTATCTGCTGACACAAACTTAAAACCCTCAACCCCTCCAACATCTACAAAGCTCCACCCTGTCTCCTTTCTCAAACCGACTCTCCTCATTTCAGTCCTAATCTTTGCAGCATCTTTCCATCTCCCAGCCAAGGCGTATGTATTTGACAAGGAGACTCTCCATATGTCGCTCTCAGGTTCCAAGGCTGACAATTCGTTAGCAGTCTTTTCTGCAAGATCAACATTCCCATGAAGCTGGCACGCAGCCAGAAGAGGACCCCAGATGGATGAGTCGGGAAGGACAGGCATATCCCTGATGAATTCTTCTGCTTCCGCAAACCTCCCAGATCTTCCAAGCAGATCAACTACACAGGCATAATGGTCCATGCTAGGTTCAATGCCATGGTCAATTCTCATGCTCTCGAAGCACTTGTAGCCTTCTGAGATTAAACCAGAGTGGCTGCAAGCCGATATCACACTCACAAATGTGATAGCATTTGGTGCAGGAGTTCCAGCGTCTTTCAGCTTGTTGAAAATTCTTAGAGCTGAATTACCATCTCCATGCATCCCATAAGCATTGATCATTGAATTCCAGGAAACAAGGTCCTTATTATGCATCCTATCAAAGATCATCTCAGCAAAATCAAGTCTTCCTAACTTAGCATACATACTTATGAGAGCATTGCATACTGAAACATCATACATGAAACCAGATTTCATGATGTAGCCATGGAGCATCTGCCCTTGATGCAGTAATCCTGCATTGGAGCAAGCCTGCACAATGCTCAAGACCGTGACAAAGTCAGGCACAAGCCCACCGCCACCAGCATGAAGAACGCTGAAAAGCTCCATGGCTTCATTCACATCATCACTCTTGGCAAGGCATGATATAACTGTGTTCCATGAGACAATGTCCTTAACTTCCATGCCACTGAACACCAAATGAACTGCGTCAACTTGCTCGAATCTAGCATACATGCCCATGAGGGAGTTCTCAACGCTGATGCTGGGGAAAGCACCCATTTTAATCAGGTGCGCATGGATTCCCTCCCCATTCTTCTGGGATCCTGAAATGGTGCAACCGTACAGAATCGCCGCAAGGACATCCTCATTGAAGCACACATTCCCACTCTTCAGGTACAGACCATTAAAAAGCCACATAGCCTCTTCAACGAATCCGTTCTTTGCATACATCATGATGAGAGAATTCACCACTGAGGCATCGTCCTGAAGCTCCAACAGAACAACAAGAGCATGCACTGGACCGAACAACTCCGAGGCACCCATCAAAGAGACCGCCTGAATGACGCTCAGCATGGTGACATTGTTCGGAAGGACACCATCTTCCAGCATCATGACAAACACTTCAAGGGCCTCCTCGAGCATACCATTGAGCACGCACCCTGATACGATGGCCGTCCAAGAAACAACGTCTCTGCAGGGTAACCCAAGGACCAGCCTCTGCGCGCTCGCCGTGTCGCCGACCTTGGCATACATGTTGACCAAGCAGCCAACCACGGACGGGTCGCCGCAGAACCCACCCGCGACGAGGTAGCCGTGCACCATCCTCCCCAGCCGCCCGTCCCTGGAGAGCCCGCAGGCCTGCAGGACAGCGGCCGCCGTGAACTCATTGGGGCGGACGGCGTCGTGCTCAGCCTGGTCGCCGGCGCCGTCCCAGGCCAGCATGTCCAGGAAGGCGCGGAGGGCGTCCAGGGGCGCGCCGCGGCGGCAGTGCGCGGAGATGAGGGAGGTGTAGGTGGCCGCGTCGCGGCGGGGCGTTTCGTCGAGCAGGAGGAGCGCGCGGGAGAGAAGGCCGCATTGGAGGTAGGCGTGCAGGAGGGAGTTCGACGCGGCGAGGGGCTGCGCGGGGTGGAGCGCGCCGGACTTGAGGAGGGCCGCGTGGACCGCGGAGGTGAGCTGCGCGTCGCGCCGAGCCGCGGCCCCGCGGAGGAGGGCGACGGGAGAGGTGGATGCGGCGGCGCTGGCGCCGTGCGGAAGCGGTGGCGAAGAGGGGGTCGAGAGTGAGAGCATCGCAGCCTGACGGGCGCGGCGGCAGGTGAGTTCGTTTCGGAGGCTGGAGACCCAGCAGCTCACCGCATCCTTGCTTGGATTAGGTGCGTGCTGTCCCCAGGTGAAAGACGTTTGTTCGTAGGCGTCTTTCTGCCAGGAACGTGACGTGAATACTCGCAGAAGATAACCAGATACGAGAACTTCAGACAGACACATCAGAGCATCTAGTGTATGAATAGCTGATTTGCTTATATTTCTCAATATCCGAATTCCGAAACACCATTACACCGGTCTACAGGCCAACCTACGAATTCGGCTGATAAACGGCAACAACTCTATGTGCCGCTGTTACCGTGTATGGTGTATGCACGTTTGTCCTGAATGCTTACAGGACATTGACAACACTCTCCTGATCAAACCCCTCAACATCCAAACCCTGAATCGGTGTCTTAGTGCAAAGGCAGAGAAATATAGATCTTCCAGAGTTTTGCCCGTCAAGAATAACATCAGCTCTGACAGGTTCCGGTTAGTCCTCTTTTTTGCTGTCCTGATCTTCCAGAGCCTGCAGCCTTTCGACAAGAGGTGGGTGGGAATAGTGATATGCAGAATACCATGGATCGGTGTTCATTGCAGACAGGTTCTCCTCCTGAAATTAGAACATGTTTCAGAATACTGAATGCAAAAACAACCTTAGTAAAATAAGGGATACAGTGAAAAATGAAGTTGCTCGATTACAGCGGGAGTGAAAGCATGCTATATATATGATCGTTTAGAAAAATCATACATGTCATTGCCAACTATTAGAAACAAAGATTCAATCAAAATGGTCTCTAGATGATTACCTGTAGTTTAACTAGGGCCACTCGGAGCTGAGGGGCATATCCAAGGTTCTTGGCAAAAGCGTCAGCCTAGAAATTGGATTAATGTGAGTGCAACTAAAAGCTTTATAGCTGTCAATAGTAGGAAACTTGGAGGCAGATAGAAGAATGAACCTGAAATTCAAATGCTCTGCTGACAAGGTTCAGGCAAAAGCTCAGGAGGTGTTGGAGAGGTATTATGGTGTGCTGCAATCAAAGAAACACGTGTAAATGAGAAACACGTGTAAATGGAGCAACAACAATAACAAAGCTGGAATACGCATCCAAACTTTCAAGGTTATTAAATGAAGCATAAACACCTACACTTAGATTTATTTCAAACAGATTTGTCTTGTTAGCCAGAACTTGGTAACTGGTACCAACAATCTCGAGAAATAATGAATTAGAATGACAGTGCTTGTTACACAATATGTTCATAACATATACCTGGAAAATGATCAATCCAATTATTATTGGCTGATCCTCGAAGCCGAAACTTTCAAAGAGATCTTTGGAGTTCCTTACTAGAGTATATCCTCCAAATTGCAGAAACATAAGCAGCTGCACAAAAATTAAAATGAAATGAAAATGAAAAAAGGCAGAAAAAAAGCTAGGAAGATAGCAGTGTTTCTCATTTTCTCCCAGCAACTTGATTTCATGGTACGTTATGCACAAATTCCACTAACCCCCGGGTTCAACCAACGGTGTTCACTGTTTCTTGATGCTCAAATGATGATGAAAAATGAGTCTAGAGATAATGCTATGCTAGGATTTGCTTTCTTAAATACTCATTCGTCTAATGAGCTGCCTAAGCTTAATTTAGCAGTTCTAAGCAAGGAGCTTAACCTAGCAACCACCCGTCAGAACACATCCGCTTGTAATCATTGACATCTCATAGGGGCTTCATCAGAAGTTCAGAACTATGGCCTTTCACTTTGGACAAGCATAGGTGATACTTACTTATAATAGAAAACATATATAAACTGGTGACCAGTTCCAGTGGTCAACCATTTATATCTGTCAATACACCTCTTATCAGTAGCTCCAACCTTTGTTTCCAGTCTTCCCTTCTAATCTAGTATACCACATGTGGTCTGATACATGAACTAAAAAGGTCCTTGCAAGGAAAGCGATGTCACATGCCTCAGGAAAATACATGGAGGACCTTTTTCTTTTGGGGACAAACCAACATCTTAACGAAAATCACAGTGGATAACTACACTCCCTTAGCCAACAAGTGCAATACAACTACATAAAAGAATGGAATACAAAGGTGAAAGGCCATAATTAGTTATTTGAATGAAAGAATACCTGGACAGCTACAAAGGAATAGACAGTATGATTGAGTTTCCAGTGCCCAAGTTCATGTGCAATAACAGAAACTATCTCATCCTCATCGCTACACTGAAATCAACAAAGAAAAGAACAGGTTAACTTTGTGCATGCATGGCAATATTTTTATGAAACAAAGTAAGTGGTAAAAAACAGATTATGTGAAGCATAGAACCTGCTGGATTAATGTGTCATAGAGTACTATGCGTTTATTCTTGAAAAACCCATACATGTAAGCCTGAAACAGCAGATTTGTCAGTTCAAATAGCGGCATTAAATAATTACTTACTAGCTAGCAATGAACTCCAACTCTGGACGTGGAGAGATTAACATACATTACTGTGGCTTGATCTGGTAGACCCATCTACCACAAAGAGCTTTTTCAAAGGAAACTTGAGGGAAGCTGCCAACTTCTCTATTTTCTCCCTGAGCACTCCTTCAGGAAGCTGTTGACACCAGTGCAACCACAGAATTCAATCTTAACTCAAATGAACCTTTGAACTTGTAAGATAAGAGCATGACAATTTAATAGAAAACAAGAACTAGCAGATAAAGCACAATGGAGCTAAAATTACAAATACAACAAGACTCACAGGAGTGAACTTGTTGAACAGAGGAGCTATCACGATAGGGTATATTGTCATCATCAGGAGAGCTAACGCAAACATAAAACCCCAGAGATATATAGCCAGGTAAGGTCCTCCAATCTGAAACAATAAAGAAAAGATTGAATGAATCAGTTGATGCACTTAGATGACACTATCATCATAAGTTATATGTGATTTTGATTGTGGGCCTTGGAAAAACAACTAAGAGAAACAGGACAAAGCAACAAAAACATTTGTTTTATACATAATAGGTCATTAATTAATGTTTAAACAACTGAACAAGAGAAGTTACCTGCACTATGTAGATGATAGCAGCCACAATTGGTGGCCCCAATATCATGGATAGCAAAATTCCTTTGATCATATCCCTAATGAAGAGCCATATAGTTTGCTACAAGGTACAAAGCAAGAGAAATCTCAGTGTAAATACATCATGAAATGAAGATGATAAGTTCACAAGCTCAGTAACTTACTTTAGGACTAATCAATTACTGCAAGTTGCAAAATTTCAAACATATATCGCTGGTAACACATAAAAGGACAAATTGGAAAATGTTAACGTACCTTGTTAAAACCATGCCGGGCCTCTATAACAAAAGTTGAATAAAGAGAGAACGGCAAGTCTGTAATCTGCATTTCGTGAAGTATGCATTAGGGTTTCACATTAAGTAGTGGCTTCGACAACCATTGGTGCTCTGAAAAGGAAGTTGTTTCTCCACAAAAGAATAACATGTCACAGTTCTACCATGGCTAAGGTGAACACAGCTAAAGCATAGGTCCAGATTTGATGATTAGTCACTGATGCAATGAACAGAAAAGGCTAGCTACTCAACCCAAAAGAACTCAAAATCTTGATCCATGCATATTTGAAGTAGATAAATTCATCTTCCACCTTGTTTTAAACAAAATCTAAACATTTAGTGAAATGTTAAATCAAGTACTATGATAATAGATAAATCATGTCATCTTCCTTTTCAATTTTGCTACAAACAAAAATAAATCATGAAAGTTAGCACAACAAAGAGCAAGTAGAGGGAGAGTCACAACCCATTTTTGGACCCAAAGCAGAGCAGGGCATCGTGTGAAACCAGGGATTTATACCGCAATTCACAATGCTCCACTCGCCGGTCCTGACTCATGAATTGTAACGACTACTAAAATCATACCCATAGATAATCCAGCATTGATGTTAGAGTAAAATAGAGCTATCAGTTCAACAGAAGGAAGCAAATGACTCAGTTTAGACATATTCCACTTTATGTGCCAAAATACTATCAAAGCTAATCACAATTCAATATTGATAGGAAAAAACATAACTGAATTAATATAAATTATGGTTCAGGGAGGTGAGTTCTTAGTACCTGTGACCAAACCGTGGCACCAGCTAAGAACGCAAGGGTGTGTATTATCTCATTCTCAGCATTCAGGCCCACATTTGTAACCAATTCTGCAGATTTCTGCAGAAAGAAATGATCAACCAAAATACTTGCACAAGGATATTGACGGAAGAAAGGGATTTGTTTTACCTTCCAAAACCAGGGAAGAACCCTGTAGTACAGTATTGTGGTATCCATTAAAATAGTCACAGCCTCATGAACAAAATGGAAGTAGCTGTAAGATGAAGCAAAAGCTTAAGTATTGACAATCTAAATAGATAAGAACACTCATGAGTTTGGGCATCAGAAATGATTAGAATGAAAGTTGCAAAAAGTACAGCAGCATTGTATAAACCTTTTGTCAAGGCTATAATCTCTAGAGCGTTTAAACTTTTCATCACTAATTACTCCCAGCAGGGGTTTTGGCAAAGTTGGCAGCTTGAGGGCTCTATGCTGACGAATGTCAAGATATGTCTCAAATATGTACATGAGAATCATAAAGCCTGCATAGGGATAGACATTGAGAAAAGCATCAGTCATGCCAAGTAAATAACAATGAAAGTAAACATATCTTGTAACCAAGGAATAAGATCTAAATTGTTGGCTTCATTCATATCAACTACCGACAAATTTAAATTGATGCAACCCCATACGGAATGTACAGTATTGTAATGACAAAATTTTGAAGAGACCCATTACAAAATTCTATTACTAGGACAATTTTACACTAATTAGACATAATCAAATATGCAAGATCTTGCATAGTGATATAGAAGACAGAGCTTTTGATCACAAACACAAGCTCACAAAGTCAGTTGACTATGACAATCTTAATCAATAGTAGGTTAGCAGCTCACAGGCATCCCTTCACTCAGTCCACTAATCGAAATTATAATTATATATAGGAGTAGAAGCTCTTCACTCCACTAACAAATAAAGGTAGGTTCTGTCTACAAGGGCTTCTGTTCTGATTTCTTTATTTCCCAGATCACTCAATCACTCAATAGCATCATCCTTGGTGCATCAGCATCACTCTCCCAAGCTTCACGCACTCATCCCGCCCGCCCACACCACATTAGGCTCACTAGATTTCACAAGGGTTAGAGCACCCATCAGGCATCCACGACGCCCAATCGCCTCCGCGGCACGGCCAAATCCAGCCACGCAGAACCCCGACGCTGAGTCCCTGACCCCCACAAACCCTAGGGTTTAACCGCGGATCCCGCGTCTCACCCACGACACCACGAGTGATCGACCGAGCGACTGCTACACCATGAAAGGAGCGGCGGGGAGGCGGGGACTTACACAGCACGGCCTCCAGGTAGGGCAGCGCCATTGCAGCCGGGGGAGGCGGAGGCGGAGGCCGGGGCGGGGTCGCTTCGGAAGCCGAGAAGCGGAGCGGGATCGGGGGCGGGGAGGAGGGAGTATTATGAAGCTGGGAAGCGTGGCGCGGTGCGGGGTACGGATGCTTTGCTCGATTCCGCTGCTCGGAGTTGGGGGAGGAAGGAAGGTATAAATATGGCGTCCTGGATGCTGCGCTCACGCCGGGCCGGAACGGGGGAACTGGCCGAAGACCGCGGCTTCGCAGTGAAGCATGCCGCGTTGGCTGCGGCCTGCGCGGCTCGGCTCGGCTCCTTCTTCCACTACAAGAATCTTCCGCAGCACGACGACGACTCCTGGATAGCCGGGGCCGTATGGGCCGGTGCATAGATCATGGATTAGGATTGGGCCTGCATTGCCGCCGCGGCTGAACTGGCCCAAAGCCAACCTGTGGCACGGACGGGCCAAAATGGGCCCACATCTCGCTAGCTAGAGCCGACAGGGCCCTATTGGACAACAGAACGCGCACACTGATGAACAGACTCTCACCGATCAGATCATCAGTGAAGATGAACTGATGCGGCTGATCCAGGAATGGCCAGTAGATTGCGTGGTGCTGGTGCTGCCGGGGGATTGTGGGAATCAACAGTTGGGCTGGTAGTGCACTAGTGCGTGCCGCGTAAGGTGCAACCGGAACATGGCTGGCAGGAACCATCAGGCGCAAACCTGAACCTTGCACCACCTGCAAAGGCAATGGCGGATGCCGTCTCGGATCTGAGCTGCTGTTGTTGTAATGTTGTACCCGAGTCAGGCAGACGCCGCGTTCTTCAGGGAGTCATCCTGCTTCTCTGCATGGTGGTCAGGTGATGGCCATGTGTGGTAGCCTCGAGCCCTCGATCGGCCACTGCCCAAGTGATCAAAGTAGCTGCTGCTGTGCGAAGCAGTAAACGGAAGCAACTCTGTAAATCCTCCCGTGTTTACTTCGTATTTTTCGCTCTGTGAGCCCCCAGTTCCGTCCTGGCCGTGGGGGGCGCCGGTCAGGTTAGTGTTAAGCATTGTTTAGTAGGGCGCAAACACTAACAAACTGGACAGATGGTTAATTTATAGGCTGAGTGAGCACGTAGTGACAGCGCTACGGCCGCATCAGCAAGACAAATGTGGCGTCACCGCTGTTGCCAAGCTCTAAATAAACCAGCTAGAGAGCGGGGCCAAAGCTAGGACACCCGCAGTAAGACAAAACGTGGCGTATAGTTGTCGTCACCGCCGTTAGTCCTGCCCCCGTGTGCTCCTCTCTCTCTGGCAAGCAAAACAACGCACGTTCTCGTACACCGATGGCCTGCAGGGCGCAGCAGCCGCATCTGCATCTTGCCGGCGTTCAAGCCGCCAGTCCGTTCAACTTGCACCGATTCAAAAAGGTTGAAGTGCAGAAGTGCCGCCCAAGCCTAGATGTACGTACAGCCCTATGGCCCTGTGTATGGTGTATGTTATGCAGTATATTCATTCTCTAGTACTATGAAACTGTACCAAGAACACCGAAGCAGACTGTCCATGCCTGCTCATGCCCCGCGTGAACGAATCAGATTCCGATGCGATGCGACGCTGACGCCCCGGCCCCCACGGTAACCCGACGACGGCCAGTCCGCCGGGCGGGGCTGCCGCTGGCAGCGGAAGCATTTCTCGGAGATCATCAGAAACACCGGCAGTGGTGACGTGGGGGGAGGATGCCGCCATGCCGGAGAGTCGGAGACGGGGGTGCGAGGACAAGCGCTAGCGAGCCAAGGTCTCGCTCGCCCCCTGCGCCTGCGCGCACGCCGTCTTGTCTCTTCCCGTGTCCCGTACGCCGGGGGCGGGGGGCCGATCGCGTCCACGCGAAACAACAAGGGGCGCCAGCAGCGTCCCGTGTCTGTCCGCCTCGGGAAGAAATTAGGTGCCTGTAGCTGCCTGCCCCGGCCGGCCCGGATTATTCCTTGCCGTTACCGCATACGTACAGATACGGTACACGTATGATGGATCGATCGCACACACAAGACAGCGCCCGCGCATCATTGCGTCGAGTGCGTCCAACTTCGCCTGCCGCTCGGGGCCAGATACGATGCCGATATGATGCCCGCGGTGGGCGACTCAGGAAACTTCAGATCTTCTTCACGGCGTGATGATTGGTTTGCATTCGATCCGGGCACAGTCGATGGGCATGTTTAGTAGAGCCATTTCACGAGCACAATAGCGCAAGCTGGTACTTTGGCAGCGATGTAATTTGAAGCCTAGCGGCGCTCAGCGCGTGTGACTGTGGCCACGCACGAGCTGGACCAGTGCTGGGCACAGTACGGGCTTTGGCACACCACCAGGAACGAGCCGGGGCCATCCGGGGGAGCGCGGGGGCGACAGACAGGGGAAAAGAATGCCGTGGTGGCGGAAAGGGACGCGCTCCCCCGACGTTGCCGTGCTGGCCATGGCGCAGGTCGATCGCGCTGCGGCCGCGGCATGGCACCGCCCGCGCGCGACCGCCTCGCTCTCGCTCTGTTGTTGCCAACCACCGCTGAGGCTGAGCTCCATGCGCGCACGGGCACGCGCGCGTGCGAGACGGGCGTTCGGCGCTCCCGGCCATGGCGTCCGTCGTCATCGATCCAGATTCCAGAACTACGAAGAAAGCAACGCCCTTTCCCTTTTCACCAGGTGGGCGCCATGATTAGCACCGCAAACATCGCGCGATCTACCATGTACACTCAGTTCAAAAAAAAATCTACCATGTACACCACGCAAACAAAGAAATGTACCGCCGCATTTTCTTGCCCTTATTCTTTGGTGCTGAAATGGGACGGAATGAAATTATATTGGCTCCGAATGACGTACATTGCCGGGGTAACAAAAGACGATGCACGTACATACGGTAGGTAGGTACACATTATACGCGCCACGTCGGCGGCGAGCGGCGGTGGCGTGGCGGCGTCCTGGGCACGGGCGCCCTCCCGCCCGGCTCGCGGCGGGGCACGGAGGAGGCCCTGCCGGGGGTGGCGGCGGCGCAGCCGAGGGAGGCGGCGACGAACACGTCGTCCCAGATCTCGGCGAACGCCCGGAGGATGGCGTCGTGGTGGTGCGGCGCGTTGAGGGTGAGGAAGCGCCGGAGCATCTCGCGCAGGTCCTCGCCGGCGACGATCCCGTTCTCCACGATCATCTGCAGCATCGACCGCCGGAAGTCGCCCAGCGGGTCGTCCGACTGCTTCACCACCGCCACGCTGCCCTCGAGCCCCGCGCCGCCGTCGCCGTCCACCTCGCCGAAGCGGGCCTCTTTGGCCGCCAGCCTGTTGCCCTTGGCTTTCCTGTGCTCGTGCCGCGGCGGCAGCGGCGGCGGCGGCGAGGGCGAGAGCTTTTCCTCGTGCCGGTGTCCCTTCCGGGCGCCCCACGACGCGACGCTCCGCTCCAGCTCGCTGAGCTCGCGCAGCAGGCCGGAGAAGCTGGCCGTGGTGACGACGGCGGAGCTCTCCGTCTCCGGCAGCATCCCGCAGCCGCCGTCCTTGTAGCCGAGCTCCGCCACGGCGTCCTCCCAGAGGGAAGACGACGACGCGGACGTCAGGGTCGTCAGCGTGTCCGTCGTCGTGGACGCCCACGGGTTGCCCCCCGCGCTCCTGCGGCGCGTCACCCCCGACGTCCCCGTCGTCGTCGCGGACGGCGACGCGGGCGCGGACACCGACACCGACACGCTCTTGGCGTCCTTGCAGCCGCACCCGAGCGCGAACCCCGCGCCGCCGCCGCCGTGGCGCCTCTTGGCCGGAACGGCAGGGCTCTTCATGGCCCCGCTCCCTGCTCCTACCGCGACCTCACTGCGCGTGGTAGCTCGAGACGAAGAGGCCGTGGACAGAGGACACTGGCGTGGGTCTCGGCTTCGTGAAGCTAGGCTGGAAGTGGAACGGCTTATAAAGCGGGCGCGACGACGCCGACGAGCCCCCACCCCCCCCCCCCCCCCCCCCCCCCCCCCCCCCCCCGCGCGCCCGGCGAATGTGCCGTGCGCGCCTGACCCAACTTGCGTTTTGCAACGTTTCGTGGCCGTCGGGTGCGATATCCAACGGACCTACAGGCGCCACGGCGCGCTACGATTCGATCCGTCCAATGATTCTCCCTCTTGCGAGAATGAAACAACACAACGCGCTAGAAAGAAGAAGAAGTCCTACGCGGCGTCCCGAGACGCCCCCACTGGTTGCTTTGCAGGCCCTGTTGCAGTGTTGCTGCGACTGCGAGTAGAAAGAAGAAGAAGTCCGCGCGCGCGGTCAAGTTGGCAACATAACAACTCGGTGGCGCGCGCCGTTGCCGTGGACGACGGGGAGCGAGCGATTCCATCCGGGGGCACGTTTCGCTCCGTCGCCGACGACCCGCTGTTGCCGCATCCTGCCGGGATTGTGCCGTTGTTTTATGGGCTGTTTAGTTTACTGTTAGCGGACTAGCAAAGTCAGATAACACACGGCCAGGAGTTGACATGCACTGCGCATAGATTACTGAACAATTTTATTCAGCAATGTGACTGTAATATATCTGGTCCAGGCATATGGCTCTGTGCCTGGGTTACTGAAGACTAGCTCTGGCCTTGTTTAGATCTTTAAATTTGGGAGTATGATGCCGCTTCATAATCATTACGTCACTGTAGCACTTTATTTGTATGTACGAAAAATTGTCCAAAGATAATTAATTAGGCTCAAAATGTTCGTCTCGCAGAGTACAATAAAACTGTGCAATTAATTTTTGATTTTATCTACATTTAGTACTCCATACATGTCATGTTATATTTTGATGTGACGAGGAATCTTCTTTTTGCATAGTAAATTTAGGGGTGGAATTTTGGAACTAAACAAGACCTCAGTAACCACCTGTTGCTCGGCTTGTCAAGCAGCTATTCCTCGTCCGTGACAAATCTACACGAACTCGCGAAGGGATGTGCGGAGAGAGAGAGCTAGTTTCTCTGCAGTGCATCCTTAAATTCGTTAGCAGCCAAGCCGATCGATCACGTCAAGCAATAGCACGCTGGGATGCTATCGGTACCGGGCCGGGAGAGGTCCGAATCATGTCCCCACAAACGCACATGCCAGACCCCATCGGATGACCTCTTGCGTGGTTCTCGCTCCTCAGTTCGTTGGCTTTTGATACTAGTATTATGTTCAAGTCAGTATCGCTGTCAACGATTTCCCTGTGTACCCCTCGAGTCATTAAGCCTTGGCAATCCCGATATGAAGTGAGTTATTGCATTTGTAATACAGCCAGATAATTTCTTTTTCTTGCCACCCTTGCATTCACAAAATTCTTGTATGCACTACTTCATGTACTTATTAATACATAAGTTCAGACTTGCGTCTTGTCAGTGTCCGAGCGGACAATTATACGCGACAGCTGGGTTCTGCCCCCCGAAACACTGTATTGATCGTGAGAGCTCAACACGACCTCTACGGATACGTACATACGCGCAGGCGACGATAGAGCTGAAGAATGTTGAATTGTACACTCCGGGACAGCTCCAGCAGGTTCATCATGGAATGTTTAGGTTGTTGGGAGTTTGGGACCATGGGCAAGGACTAGGAAGGACAAGGGAAGAAGCAGCGTGGGAATTTACTTGGGTACCGCTAAAAAACTCACAACGCAGATACTCACACACTCAGGTTGTTGGGAGTTTGGGACCATGGGCAAGGACTAGGAATGACAGGGGAAGAAGCAACTAGGAATGACAGGGGAAGAAGCAGCGTGGGAATTTACTTGGGTACTACCAAAAAAATCACAACGCAGACACTCACACACGCACGCACATACACGTAGGTAATCTGCCAAAAAACTCACAACGAACGTAGGTAAATCCTACCACCCCTACTACTACCCCTATGAGCATCTCCGAAAGACTGAGCACCCGAACGCCGCTTACCACTTAACGCATAGCGCCGGAAATCCTGAAAAAATCTCAGAAAAAGATGTGAGCATCAAAATTTGAACCCTGGTGGGTAATGTCTCACTGGACCGTCCTACCATTGGATTACAAGCCATCCTGTATTCAATACTTGGGAGTATATATATAAACACAGATAAGCCCAAAGCTTTTGAGTCCTCGCCCGCTGGATGTGTCCGGCCCAGTCAGTCACGAGAATTGGATCCGGGGCCAACGAGAAGGCCTCATATTCGATATTCTCGGCCCGTACGAAATTGGCTCCACGTCAATACGGGACAGAGGCACAGCGCTAGCAATGAAGCCACGGACGGATGGAGAAAATGAAAACCATGCGCGTCCACTCATCGATCGTCCCACAGAGAAATTGAGAACACGCGCCAAGACCAGGACCGACCGATCGCGCGCCATGGTTAGCAGACAAGCTCCAGACGCGCTGTGAGGCAGCGCAGCTAGCCTATAGCTAAAGCGCCGCGCCTGGCTAGATCAGTAGGACTCGGCGGCGGCGCCGGGCCGGAGGCGAGGACGGAGAGGCACGCGAGGAGCCCCGTCCGCGCGATACCATAATCTGGGAGCAAGCAACAACGTCCATCACTTCAGCTTAGGCCAGTCTCAGTGTAAAGTTTCACTACACGGTTACCTAGATGAAAAACTAGATAACTGTGTCAAGGGAGTTTCATCAACCATGAAACTCCTTCTCTCTCATATGCTACGTCAGCATATTTAATGCCATAAAACCCCCACTAAGACTGTCCTTATCACAACGACGCACAAGTACAGCTGGCAAATTTTTTGGTAACCAACATCACATAAAACGGTAGGATAACATACGGGGGTTCCCAGATCCCATAAAGCAGAAAATAACGGTTTTGATTCAAGTTCAACCAGGCAGCATGACAAATTTAGGTACCGAAGAATCTCTTTTGGTCATACAGAACAGAGAATGAAGTTCAAGACTCTAGTAGACCCTTCATTCTTAGAGACTCAAATTTTGAGGCCTTCATTCTTAGAGTCTACTAAAGTTGGGAGTAAATTTTAAGACCTTGCAAAAATAGAGGTAACCCCATTAGTATTTGGAGGGTCTGATTCGAGTACTATCGATGGAATTGCTCTCACCAGCGATAAAAAAAACTTTTTATATTGTCGAGATCATTGAAGACAGTTATGTGAAAGTGTCAGCTCGCCTAAGATACTTCCCACCAGGCCACCATACTCGAGCAAAAGGCACAGTGCGTAAAACAGCACAAACAGGCGAACAGCACGCCGGATAGGGAAAGGCAAACAAATCCGAGGAACAACTAAAATCACTGTAGAACTAAATCCATGATCAACATCACTATAGTACAGATCCATAAACAGCTGCCTCCGATGCCAAGAGATATGAATGCCAGCAGTACACTTAAATACAGGCAAGATAGGCTATGTGCTAGGTTGCGTCATTCTTAATGACAGTAATACCACCTGACCAATCTCTGGTCCAAAAAGAGAAGTTAACACATGTTTCTGCTGAATTTTCTTCTATGTCAAAAGTATTTGGCCATTCCAGTCCTCACTCTGTTGAATTTTCATGGAGTAAAACGTACTCCCGGCTGCAGGGAAAAAAGAAATCGACAGATATGTTAACCTTATGATTCTTGTTAATATGTGGAAGTAGAAGCATCGCATCTGGTACGGGCAAAACATCAGGCAGCGACAGGTAAATAACTTCTGTTGGAAGATAATAAAAGGTTAAACTTACTGCAAGTAAACCAAAAAAAAAAAGTTTCCCCAAAGCAGAACTTATGTTCCTTAGGACGACTTGTTTTCCCCAAAACAGAACTTCTGTAATTGTAAAGTTGAATTTGCAAACTGT
Organism: Echinochloa phyllopogon; assembly: GCA_033239725.1. Lineage (NCBI taxonomy): Eukaryota > Viridiplantae > Streptophyta > Magnoliopsida > Poales > Poaceae > Echinochloa > Echinochloa phyllopogon. The sequence goes on along the minus strand of BTCW01000001.1, from coordinate 38,248,284 downwards.
GTCTAGAGAGCACCATGATCATAATGGTTGTCATGCTGCAGGAAACTTCACAATTTACTGACTGTATATAGTTATATACTCCAACAACATATATAGTTTTTTTATAAACAACAACACATATAGGTTGGTGTACCCTTAAGAATTCTCAAATGCATAGTTCCCCCTTCACATTACACTTGTCTCTATTGTGACCTAACTATATTGATGTAGTTTTCATAAACAAATGAGCCTCTCCTTCCCGACATACTTAAAGAGAAACAACTTAAGTGTGTGTCTGTTGGGGGGTGGGTTGGATACCCTAAAAAATTATGGGAAAAAATGAGGGGGCAATGGTCATTCTCTCTTACTGCTTAACCAAAAAGCAAAATAAATTAAATGTGTAAAAAAGGAATTTACTGAGAACCGTCAGAATTACGAATATACAATGTAGGTGGGAACAAGGAAAAGCTGTGAAATCAAGAATGGATTGTTTTCCACACCTAAACTTGTTTTCTACTGAGCAATTCCCATGGAAAACCAAAGTTACTACCCCTGATAACGAAGAATCCAGATATATGCGACTATCTTGAATTGATGCAACGAGGACAAGTGAATAAACCAAAGATATATATGGACATATTAACCAGGAAACGAATATAGTACTTCTTCGGTGATTATGATCATACCTACTATTGCCAAACTTGATGGTGTCTTTTTCAAATAGTTCATAATAGCGACGAGGTTCCAGGCGATTTTCCTCCATAAATAAAGCACATTCAGAAACAATGAAAATCACATAACACAAGAGTCAAAACATAATCGGTAGAAATGACAAGATTAACACACATATTACTAGAACACTTACATTAATGAAAGTCCCATTCATAGTATCAAGATCCATCAGATAAGGCCTGTTAAACAATATAGTATGGTAAAGCTTTGCTAATACATTACAATCAGGGAAGGCATTATAGATATCTAAGAGCAGAGATTGAGTAATAAAAACATTGCGGAAAAAATAGGATAGCCATGCAGAAAAATAATGAGCATAAGTAATTACCTCACTTTCTTTGCCATCATGCCATCTGGTTGCTCCTTCTCCACAAGTCTGAAAAGAAAATGGTGAAATTATTCCTACATGAGTTCTCAATAGAGGTCTTTCTTATCCATGAAATGACACACTACTCTCCTGCGTCGTTTGAGAAAAAGAAAAGAGTGTAGGCATACCTATATTGAAGAACTGCATGTTGCTTGCTGCAGGAGGGATGATCTGTGGGGATGTCTGCAACTTTCCTTTCTCTTCCAAAAAGGTAGCAAGTCATCCGATGAACATACAGTGGTTCTGTTAAATCAAATACCATAAGAAACATCCAAGTGCAGAAAGAGCAAAACAGAAGCATAGGATTAATAGTATGATTTTGCAGGGATCCCGCAAAAGTTGAGCGCGGGGGAGGGGGGGGGGGGGGGGGGGGGGGTTGCTGACCTGTAGGTATGTTGGTATATGACCCATGTCTAATTTGCTTAAAAAGTAAATTAGCAATGATATGTGCAAAGTTAAGTATAACTAAATTCAGTTCATTCACACCCATTCAAAACTAAATCTAGTGAGATATCTGTTGTCAACCTATGCTCAGACGATACCGCAAATCTATATTCATTCATGGAGCCAATAAGTTGTATTTGACAGAAAAAGCGCATGATACCTCAAAAGCCCTTCTAATATCCCAGGAAGCGAAGGAAAATAAAGGTACTAATTCAAGGTAAGCTTATGTTGTTGCAATGACATGACTCCACAAGTCCACAGGTTTGCTTGTGCCCTATTCAAATGGAGTGAGATTGCTAGTGCACAAAAAGTCTGCTCTCTTGCCATGGTCATTCCAATGGTAACCAGAACCAACTTCTCCTTTGCTTAAATTTGGGTAAGAAATTAAATAATTATTATAAATAGTCCAAAAGTAGACGATTGACATGTTTAAGTGACAGTAGACATGAGATGTAGGTGAATGCAGTCCTGGGATTTTGTGGGAATTTGCCATGATGAAGGATTGGAACAAAGGATATAAATTTTGCTAGTGCGGCTGCTGGATTTATGCGAGGAAAATAGCTTTATGACACCATAGGATATTAAATGCCTAAATGTGAATGTGCTCCTTCTACCTGTTCTAGAAAACTATTGAACTGATAGAAACCATGACATAAAAGCAAAAATAATATTCATACATGGAGTAACAAGTCGAAAACTACTACCATTCAGCATTTCTCCACCCTTAAATACATAGAGCCTCCATCTAATCTCCGACTTGCGAGCCTCTGGGGGTTCTGAATATAATAGATTTACACCTGAAGTAGGAACAAACTGTCATTACTAAGGACAATGAAGTATGCTCACAGCACCACAGGCAACCATAATTTGCAGCATCTAATCAACGATTTCACCATTACAAAAAAAAAATCATAATATACAAGAGCTAAGCACCTGCAACTTTGTTGGTCTCCTCAGCAAGCTTTCCAGACAATTCAAAGGATGGCTTTTGCTGCAAAACAAGGGGTGAGGGGAGGGTTTCAAATCACAGTACATGGTAAATGGCAAGTTTAATATTTAAGGTAACAACAAACATCACATAAATGGAGATGTTGCAATATTCTTTGGATAGATAAATTGCTATCATCGCCATCTACAGTATTCGTCATGGATCATGCACCACCTTTTCTTTTGCTTCAAGAGCCTCTGCAGTAGCGTTCATTCTTGCCAAAGCGTCAGGATCTCTGTTCCTGACCAAAACAGGAAGAGTTCACCATTACCAAATGCGAAGCATATATAGAAGTGAAAACCTTTCCTATAGTAATAATAACATGCTATCAACATCAGGATAAAAAACTGACAGTATAACATTATCTAATAGCAGGATTAAAAAAAAGGCTAAATCCATCAATCCCACTTTAGTAGTAATGAAAGGGTGAACAAAAGACAATGATCTGTCACTTCTAAATGAAGAGAGAGAGAAACAGCACATTGTTGATTGCTGGTGTCACCTGTTTTCTTTAGAATGGAAAGATAACTGACCAGATAAAGAAAAGGCTCCTCAATTTTCAGCATTTAAAATTGCATATGATTCCATCATTTTTTCGCAAAACCAACAGGAACTTAAATTTGCAGTAAATGATGCTTCTGTTAAGGATTTAAAATGTACATGGAGTTATGGTGCTAAGAGAACATGTGAGACTCACAGGGATGTGTCACCTCCTCTAGAGTTGACATCCTGAAATAAAACATAATGACTGTTAGATTGAAATTTACAGGGCCAGTATGATTGATATAACATACCCTGTAAGCTTAGTTCATGCATTAGCAATGAGTGTGTGAGGACTACAATTAATAGTCCAATATGGATGCATTGGAAATAATTCTAATTCTGTACTTATTTGGGGTGGAGACTGAAGGTTAAATTTGCCAGTAGTAACGGAAACAGTCATGAAACAAATGAGCAAGAAGCCAACTACATATGGACAAATGGTAATATTTAAAATGAAGGGTCGGATATCACCAGACACCTCAGTATGCGCTGCACTCCTGGACAACTTCGGTTGTGGATGGGATTCATGCCTGCCCCGATGCCTGTGCTCATCTGGAGATCCTGATCGACCACGCCTAGATGACCTTCCTGATCCTCCATTGCTTTCCTCCCGATCCGTCAGTTTCTCTCTTGTTGAATCCCTTTTGTCACTACGGTCCACCCTTTGCTCCCTCGAAGAAGCAGATTTCCGATCATCGCGATCATGCCTTCCACCTCTTGAGTCATGCCTGTCATCATCCCGGCTTGATAATGTCTCCTTTGAAGCACCAGACCTATCATCCCTTCCAGCCCTTGTATCCCTTGAATGATCCTTTCCATCATCATGATCAGATCTCCTATCTTTTGTCGTACCTCTTGTATCCTCCCGCTCCGCCTTCCTATCTCTAGATGCATCCCTCCCTTCATCATGATCTCTGTGCTTGCCTCCAGAGTCCCTCTCTTCCCTGTGAGAGGACTTGCGGCGGTCACTGTCAGTCACCTGTGGAGCCTCCCGCTCACCCTGCGCTCTCCTCAGCCTCTTGGTGCGCGGCAATGGAGACCTAGAGCCACGCCTCTTACCAGGCGACTGTGATCGTGACTGCTCCCGCGCGTGTTTCGTCGACCTGACCCCCTGATCCTTGGACTTCTCCCTCGGAGGCGATCTCTCCCTCTCCTTGTGCGAGAGGCTGGCCTTAGCAGGAGACCGCGGCGACCTGGCACGCCCCTTCGCCTTCTCCCTCGGAGGCGACCTCTCCCTGTCCCTGTGCGACGCGCTGGACTTCCCAGGAGGGGACCGTGCCCTAGCAGGAGAGCTCTTCCTCCGCTCAGGGGGGCTCCGCCTGCGTGGCGGCGTGCCCCTCCGCTCCCTGTCCCTGGCCGGGGAACGCGACCTCCGGTAGTGCTCCTCCCTCCGTTTCTCCACCGCCGAAGCCATTCCTCACCTGGAACTGGGCCAACACATTTTCACACCGTCGATTCAGGACACGAGAAAAGCACCGAGGAATCGCGCGAGGGTTTTGGCTCGGCATTCGTGCGAAACAAGGGAGGATGCGGGGGGGACTTACCGGAGACGGAGACGGAGGCGGTGGAATGCGCGGCGGCGGCACTGCTGCGTTGCTCGTGTGGACCCCTCCGATTTTCCTCCGCTTGGATGATGGATCCGATGGTTCGTTCGCTGGAGGAGACACCTGAAGCCCGTCGTCTCTGCCCAATCCAGATGGGCTTTTGTTTTTTGCTCAAAAAAAAGATGGGCTTTTGTTTGGGGGAGTTGACACCCTTCAACTTTCCAAACCGTTCAATATACACTCTTTGGTGATTTTCATGACGATTTTTGCTGATATAGCGTCACTTTTGCTGTTTCTGTTTCATGCGGCGCCACATATGCCATAAGGGGCATAAATTAATCCGCTTTGATAGTTTGAGTGGGTAAACTAGACTTATCAAACAAAAGTATTTTTTTCTTAGAAAACAAATATGATTACTAGGAAAATGTCATTTCGAGGTTCTCATGTGTTGCCTCTGACTTTCATCCATTATATACACAACAAGGTATTACTCGCTCCTCAAGTTTAAAACCATTTATTTTTTTTATCTCCCGGCTGTTTTGATGATAGTTTTGACTAGATATTAGGGTTTGATTGGTTGGTGACCAATTCTTGGGCTAGCCAAAGTTTGGACATGCCAATTCTTGGGTCATCAATTGGTTTAGTACCAAAATTTAGGCATATCTTTCATTGTTTCTACCAAAATGTTGGCAGGTTCTTTGCCTAGATTTTGGCCTGCCAATATTGTGATGCCAAAATTTTGGCAAGGAACCAATCAAGCCCTTAGTGTCGCCGAAGGTTGAATAACGAGCCGACTCGGCTCAGCTCGACCTGGCTCGTTAAGAGGCAGCTCGTTATCTTAACCATCAAAAAGTGCAGCTCGACTTGGCTCGTTACTGAGCTCGAGTTCGCTCGAGCAGCTCGCGAGCCAAAGCAAAATATCTCCACGAATCAAAACCAAAAAGTCTGCGAGCTATAGATCAAGCAAAAGTGCAAGAAAACAGCCATGACAAGAAATTGGATTCACATATGAATGCTACAAATAGAAGGAAATGCAAATCTATGATAAATAAACCAATGGAGTTGTTGCAGGCCTGCAAACATCGGCCTTTTCGGATCCCACCATGGTCAGCTTGCCTGATGCGCGCAACGAGGATGTCTTCTTGAGTTCTTGTCCATATGATATGGTTTTAGGAAGACGCTAGCCAGAAAGATCCCGGAAAATCCCAGGCAGTCAACATTGGCAAACTGAATTCTTCTAGAAGAACAATGGCAGCATACAGCAACTTGCTTCGGAGGTTGCGTCGTTAGTTCGTTACTACCGTACGGAGTACTCTTAATGGTTTCCAGTAAGCCTAAGCTGCTCTCTTGTCGGATTAAGTATAGTAGCAGCGTTGCCGGCCCCGTACAGTAGCAACGAAGATCCAAGTTGTTCGTTAACCAAATTGTTCCCCATTTCATCACCCAGAAGATCCAAGTTGAACACCACAAGCTCCCGAATTGTTTACAAAGTAACTAGTCAACGGGAGTAAATTTCGAACGTTGCTGCACTTTTGCCCACTAATGCACATAGTAGAATAGTACTATCTCCATTCCAAATTACTATTCGTTATTGACTTTTTCATTTAACGTATGACCACTCGTCTTATTCAAAAAATTTCACAAGTATCATTTATTTTATATGTGACTTGTTTTATCATCGTATATACTTCAAGTATAACTTATTAGTTTGTATATTTGGACAAAAATTTTGAATAAGACGAATAGTCAAAGATCATAGAAAAAAAACAACGAATAGTAATTTTGAACGGAGGTAGTACTAAGTAATTAATCATAGTGAAAACCCTCGAAAGCACAATCTTACAAGAGAATTATCTAGCAAATCAACAATCGTTAACTAGATTTAGAGTAGAACCACAGGGCACGATGGCTTCATACAATTAGGACGGTGAGAAGTGAACAACTGACATATACACCAAAAGAGCTCCACATCAGTACTAATAAATGGACTAATAGCTTCTAGGCACACAATCTAGGAGAATAGCTGATGACCTACACGGTAAACAAGCTGCAGAAATAGCGGGATTATCAACTACACAGGCACATCCTACGTATCATACACAAGTTTGCTCTGCTTCATCGGCCTTCTTCATGGATCTACTGAACTGAAATACAGGGTGTCTGCAAAGCCTCCCTACTCCTTTCCTAAATTTGAATCTATCAAAGAGACCTTCCTCACTGTTGTTACTGAACTCGTTTTGGCTGTTCAAATCAGTGTCCAATGGAGAAGTTTCACCGTTGCTTTTCTCCTTGCCCCTACTACTGCCATGATTCTTGGCTCCACCTGTGCTACCTTGCATCTCATGATGAAGAGCTTCTTCCACTCTAAAAAGGAACTGATCAAGCTTAGCCCCGTCAATTATAGGGGAATCAACATTCCGCTGGCTTGAACAGATAGAGGGCATGTCCAAATGCTCTACAGTTTGAGGTTCATCTTTGTCACTTGGGGAACCAGAGTTGGACGGGAATGCCCTGGCTACTGTGGCTGCCTCCTCCCTTTCATTTACAGTCTTCAAGATCAATGTCTTTAGGAAATTCATCACTTGAACTGCATGTATCAAAGCAGTCAAGGGGTCCGCCATCTGAAAGGGATTAATATCCTGGGGTGAGACTCAAAATTTTGTATAATTGTAGGTATAGACTGCTAAATATGCTTGAAAACAACCTTGGTCATATTTGGTGCAAAAACCATAGCAATGTTGCGAGCATTCATCTTGTTGTAGCTTTCATTTTCCACAACATCTGCCATCAGATTGATGGCCCATTCAAGTAATGCTGCTTCCACAGGAGGTAGCGTACTTGCAAGGTGGCCACATTCTTCTTCAGTGTTGCAGTGCATCACTTGTTCCGGAGTCAACGAGTCCAATACTCCACTTGGAAGTTCCCGAAACCATGCCTATAATCAGCACCACACATTAATCATAACTGATGTACAAGAGAAACTAAATGAAAAGGAATACTGATTTACTTGAACTATAGTTTGCTCTTCATATTGGTGGGTGTGTATTGATTCTTGGGTATGTCTTAAAATTACAGAAAATGACAGTGCTAACCTATATATGCAGAAGTTTGCCATGTTAAAGAAACAGAGGTACTGCAAATGAAAAACAAGGGAAGCACTCGTGCACACCTTTATCAGTCCGGCGAGGCAGTGCAAGTCAACACCATCTGGAACAACTCCTCTGTTTAGTTGATCCCTCACATATAGTTCTTGGCTATTGTCTGCATTTATCCTGAATATCCCTTCGGCCTAATAGAATAAGAAAACAGTATTTTCAGAACCATGGGTGCAGCCACTCTGACTACAAAATTGTCCCATTCCTTACCTGAAGACCTCCAAGTGAATATAACTTCCTTTGCATTGTCAAGAGTATTGTTGGCACACTGTTTCCTCTTCTATCATACGAGCATTGCATGGAAGTTGGTGAAACTCCAAATACGCTTACACTGGATGCAGAAATAGACAGTTTGATAAACGTAAATTAAGTCAGGCTTCAACAAATAGACTAAGTTACAGGGTTTTCCTTAAGGAAAATAAAAATTTGATGCAAACACAAGTGAAGGCCTTAAGCTTGTGGAATTCCTCGGTGCAACTGAAAGGCTATGGATGAGATACAACAATACCAGGACAATGTAATAGGTAACTACTCTAACTAAACAAGACAAATAATAAATTTGAAGTATCTTTGCCTCTCTGGAGATGAATAGAAAACTAAAAAGAACAGAGCATCACAATATCCCACTCCCTGGCAAGTACAAACAGACCTATTTCCCACAGGAAAAGCACTTTAGAATATTCCTCAGTAGTTGAACTTAATCATGTCAGCCATGGAAACAACAGCTATTTCGGAAATGAAATCACAACACACAAAGCAAACAGAACTATTGGCTCAGCCTATGTAATCCGAAAGCTCAACAGACTAACAGCTGCTACTCGAGACATGTTTGTTCAGTTAGGTGGCACTGTTGAGCAGTTTAGCTTAACGTCAGAGCACCGCAAAATTGAGTTTGGCCAAGCGCCAAATTCCAAATTTCTGGGGCGCAATCCAGTCGCAGGGTACAGAAACAGATCAACTAAAGGGGGAGGAAGGAGTTGGAGCACCGACCTGGCGCTCGGCACGGGACGGGGCACGTCGGGCTCGAGGTCGGCGGGGAGGCCGAGGAAGCCGACGAAGCGGTCGAATGTGACGTGCGAGACGTGGCGCACGTCAGTGGGTCCCCCTATCTGCATCCCCTCGGCCGCCGGCCCGTCCTCCGGCGCCGCCTCGCGAACTCCGGTGCCGCTGCTGCTGCACAGCATTAGCGACCTCCGCAGCGCTCCCGTCACCATCTCCACCACGGATACCCCTCCCCTCCCCGCCGTCGCCGGCAGCATCAGCGGCGATGAAACCGTCACGTCATCCATCTCCTCCTCCTCGTCCCCCTGTTCCTCCTCTTCCTCCTCCTCCTCCTCCTCCTCCTCTTCTTCCTCTTCCTCTTCTTCCTCTTCTTCGTAGGAGTCGGTGTCGGAGCCGGGGAGGGGGATCTGGTGGCCGAAGCGGATCTCGGACGACAGCGCCATAGGATTCCAACCCCAACGCGAGAAGCAAAGAGGGGAGGTGGGAGAGAAGTGGGCGGCGAGCGGCGGCGGCGTGCTGTGTTGTTTTGCAGGCCAAAGCCAAGCTGGACGCTGGCTGATTTGTTTTAACTGCATGTTTATATAACAGGAAGCTGTTTATTCCTGCCTCATGTGATTATGCTTGCGGCCTCGTTGTATCCGTCCCTGCTGTTTCCGTCGGGCCTGTGCTTAAGTGCTTTCGGCTCCATCTTAGACTATGATACTCGATTACCTCTGAGGTTAAAGGAGAGGGGCAGTAGGATTATGATACGTAATGACGCTGGTGGTATGGCAAAGAGGCGGATGCCTTTTGCCTTCCCGCCGGCGAGTATCATGTTTCCGGTAATCCATGGCATTAAGAGATAATCAAAATTTAGTTGCTATTTAATGCGTGCTTGGAAAGGAGGATTTATGTAGGAAAGTTCAAGGACTACTATCTTCTCTCAGAAAAAAGAGATGATTTTAATTTTATCCTAAGTCAAATATATTATTAAGTTTGATCAAATCTATATATATGTAAAAGTATGAATATTTATGACACCAAGTATAAAACAAATATATCACAAAACATATATTTTATAATTAATCGAATGCTATTTGTTTGGTATTGTAAATTAAATATTTTTATAAACTTAGTCAAAGTTAATATGGTTCGATTTAGAACAAGTTTAAAATGACTCTCTTTTTAGGGCGTATGAATTTAGACCCTAAAGTCATTTTTTTCTTCAAAACGTGCCTTGGCTAGGCAATCCATGACAACATTGTAAGACCGCGTTTGAAAAAATATATAAATAATTTGATCTCTTAAAATATTTGATTTTTTGAGCTAAGGATCTTCGATGTATGGCTTAGCAGCTCTAAAATATGTCAATCCTACCTCTCTTTCCTCCTCCACGCAAACGGTCTTTCTTAAGACCAGTTAGTCCATATGTGACATCACCAATACATACGGAGTATTGTATTGAGGTGGCAATAACAAAATCCTTAGAGCATCTATGTCGGCTGAGGTGGCAATAACAACATCCTTAGAGCAACTCCAGCAGGGGCCTCTATATGGACCTCTACTCCAAAATTTAAAGGCTTAGAGCAAAAACACAACTCCAGCAGGACCTTCAAATAGGCCTGCATTTTACATAGGCCTCCAAATCTTCCCTCCAAGCCTCCATTCCTGGAGGCCCTCCAATTCCCCCTCCAAAAGTGGGAGAGAGAGGTAGATGCGGCTGACAGGTGGGCCCACGGAGAAATAGAGGCCCGAGTTCATATACCCACTGGAGTTGAGTGTTTATTTTGGGCCTCTATTTTTCAGAGATGGACCTGCAAATAAGTTTTGAAGGTCTCAATTTGAAGGGCTCCACTGGAGTTGCTCTTATCCGCTGGCTCATTTAACCACAATGACTATACAAATGGCATGGCACCATCTAAGGGCGACCCTGTTGCATGTACACCGTGGTCGGCCTCCTCTAGCACCCCTTTAAGAGCAACTCCAGCAGGAGCCTCTATATGAGCCTCTACTCCAAAATTTAGAGGCTTGGAGCAGAAACACAACTTGCAGCAGGACCTTCAAATGGGCCTGCATTTTGCATAGGCCTCCAAATATCCCCTCCAGGCCTCCATTCCTAGAGGCCCTCCAATTCCTCCTCCAAAAGTGGGAGAGAGAGGTAGATGCGGTTGACAGGTGGGCCTACGGAGAAATAGAGGCCCGAGTTCATATGCCCACTGGAGTTGAGTGTTTATTTTGGGCATCTATTTTTTAGAGATGAGCCTGCAAATAATCTATTGGAGTTGCTCTAATGGAGAGCGCTCATGAATCCAAATCTCTAAGCCTCTAAATCCCACAGCACGCTTGCTAGAGTTAGGAGGCCATCTTATGATATCACAATAGTACAAATCTTCATATCTATCATGTATGCTACTGAATGAATTTGCGTGTTTTGAAAATAAACTTTTGTTATGAAGAGAATTGTTCTTTCTTTCGCAAATAGTTGTGGTGTGGATAACTATTATAGCTACCATTACTTGCAACCTGCGCGTGCTTAGAGTTTGTCATGGAAGAGAGATGCGCGTGCTTAGAGTTTGTCATGGAAGAGAGAAAGCAGGGACCATTCAGATTGGTTCATGCACGTTGTTAAAAAAAAGAGGCCGAAGAGGGCAGTATGCCCCCTCCGCATTTTATTAAGAGGGTGCCAGGACTCGAATCCGGGTTGCCAGCCCCAGAGCAAGCTCCGGTAACCAGTCGCCCGCGAGAGCATTTGCGGTTCATGCACGTTGTTAGTACTGTCATCATCGCGCTCATGGTTCTTTATCCTTATGGTCCGTACGCGGCCAATGATTAACTGTAGTTCAGTACTACTACTAGTACGGGCAAACATTGATCACACTCTACGTTATCAGCGCCAATGAAAGAAATAAGGATGCTGCCGGAATTGAGCGTACGCTGATAGAGACCAAAGGCGCTAAACGGGCGTCCCAGATTTTTGGTGCTTCGAACGGTTGGATAATTGGATTGGATGAGCAGTACTTGCCGATAGCCCGATCGATACCCGTGATGCCATGATGAGCAGCTACCTGCTAAAAGCGGGCCAGTATAGTACAGAAGTAGGGGAGGACCATACACGCCTGCCGACTTTCACCGTGCTAAAAGTTGTACATGTATCAGCACAGGTGACTATGGTGCTGTGTGTACACACACTCGCGTATAGCTCTGTCGATGATGTTACGCCTGGCATCCCTTTTTCTTCGACGTTGCAAGCCTGCAAACGACCGGCTCTTCTCTTCCTGCCTTTTTTGCTGTATTTCTAGTACCAATCAAGTACGTCAATTCTCTTGTAGCTAAATCAGGTACCTCATCCGTTTCAGGACAAACTAATTAGTAGTTTGGAAAAGGAAGAAAATTGTAGGTAGAACTAAGTGAAAGAGTGTCGGGAACGAATTTGATTAAAGGGACACAGGGGTACTAGGATTCCTGTTCAATATCTTTGCTTTGCAAGTGCAATACCTTTCCCTTTTCATTTGTTTAAAACTGCACTGGACTGCCTTTGCGCCGTGCACGTGCCTGTACGAGCCCTGTTCACTACCCTGTCGCTAAACGATTGATTCGCGCGTCGATTGTTCTTGCCGCGACGACGCGACGTTCTGTCCTTTCTGTGCTGAAAGCATGCGATGCGGGCTGCTAGATTCTGACGTTCTGTCCTTTCTGTGGGGCGGGACCTTTTGGAAGTGTTCTCCGTGTTTCTGTCCTTTGGTGCAGATGTCCGGCCACTTGATGAGATGCCCTTTGGCCAGCAGCCTCTGGATGTGGATAAGTGGAAGCTGAGCAATGAACGAGCGGCGAGCCCCCGCTCTTGCACGTGTTCGGTATGAAAAAATCGACCAACAATTCACTGATCACGAACACGCCATTTTTGCGTCATAGTGCAGTTTCGTACCACGTACGTAGCTAGTCACACACATACCTGTTTCCCTGGTACTCGCTGCCGCTGCAGTGCCGTAGCCCGTCGGGCGACGATGCTGGCTTGGCTTGGCATTGGCAAATGGCAGCATTGAGACATGGAATTTTTTTTTTTTGAGGGAGCCTTGAGACACATTCATTGATTTGGGGGAGGCACAACGTCCATGGTCCATCTCCTTTTTTTTTTGAGAAAGTGGTCCATCTCCTTTTTGAGCTGTTTGTTCTCGCCTGGGCCGGTTGGAAACAAGAGGCACTAATGGGCCGTTACCAATCTCTCGCTCGTGCCGCCGGTCCGTCAAGAGGTCCAAAATCCATGAACTGATGAAAGCGGACAACGGCCCATACTGGCACGTAAATCAATTCCATTTCCGTCACAGGAAAACTGGAAAAAGAATCGATCACACTGCTCCCCAAACTGCCGCTCTTTCGCATCTCCCTCGTCGCGGAAATCCCCCGATGCCGCCGCCGCCGCCGCCTTCCCCAACCGCCGCTGCGCCCGCCTCTCCGGCAGCCCCAGCCAAACCACCCCTGTGCCCGCGCCACATCGCCGCGCTAGTCCTGAACCACCCGTCCTCCACGCTGAACGCCGCGTCGGCGCGCTCCCTCTCGGCGTCCCTCCTCGCCGCGGCGCCCGCGCCCGCGCTCCCGATCCCGGCCCCCGTGGCCAACGCCGTCCTCAAGCTCCTGTGGCACCACGCCCCGCGCGCGCTGCTCTTCTTCCACGCCCTCCTCCGCCTGCCGCCCCGCGCGCGCGAGCTCTCCCCGTGCACCGTCGACCTCGCGCTCGACCTCGCCGCGCGCCTGCGCCACCCGCGCCAGCTCACGAGCTCAGTCCTCGCGCTCTTCCCGCGCCACGGGCTCGCCTTCACCCCGCGCACGTTCCCCATCCTGTTCGAGAGGTTCGCGGTGTCGCATCGACGCCCCGACCACGCCGTCCGCCTCTTCCTCTCGCTCCACCGCTCCCACGGCGTCGCGCAGGACCTCCCGTTGTTCAACTACCTCCTCGACGCTCTCGTGAAGTCGCGGCACGCGGGCAAGGCCGCCTCCCTCGTCCGTGCGCTCGAGCGGCGGTTCCCACCTGACGCGGTCACCTACAACATCCTCGCCGATGGATGGTGCCGCGTCAAGGACACCTCCCGTGCGCTCGACATCCTGCGGCAGATGGTCGAGTCGGGGATTGCCCCAACGAAAGCCACATATAACATTATCCTCAAAGGATTCTTCAATTCTGGACAATTGCAGCACGCATGGGACTTCTTCCTCCAGATGAAGAAGAGAGGAACCCAGGACGATAACTGTAAACCTGACGTCGTGGCGTACACTACCGTAGTGCATGGGCTGGGTGTTGCCGGGCAGCTAGACAAAGCACGCAAAGTGTTCGATGGAATGTCTAGAGAAGGATGTGCGCCATCAACGGCAACTTATAATGCTTTAATTCAGGTAACCTGTAAGAAGGGCAATGTGGAGGATGCTGTGGCAGTCTTTGATGATATGGTTGGAAAAGGTTACGTCCCAAATGTTGTTACCTACACCGTCTTGATTCGAGGCCTCTGCCATGCCAGGAAGATTAATCGAGCTATGAAGCTTTTGGAGAGGATGAAGAGTGAAGGTTGCGAGCCTAACGTTCAGACACACAATGTTCTTATAAGGTATTCATTTGAGGAAGGGGAAATCGAGAAGGCCTTGGATTTGTTCGAGAGAATGAGCAAGGGGATGGAGTGCTTGCCCAACCAAGATACATATAACATCATAATAAGTGCAATGTTTGTGCGTAAGAGGGCAGAGGACATGGCAGTGGCTGTGAGGATGGTGGTGGATATGGTCGATAGAGGTTACTTGCCTAGAAGGTTTATGTTCAATCGTGTACTGAATGGGTTAATGCTAACTGGGAATCAAGAGCTTTCAAGGCAGCTCTTGAGAATGCAGGAGAAATATGCACGCTTGCGACGAGAAATAAGATTGTAACCGGCGTTTGATTCTTGAATGGTATGTGCATTCAGCATTTTCTTCATTGTCCAGCCTGGGTACAGGCTACTGAAGATCAGAATGAAGGTGGAATCCTGGACTACCTTGTCAGTTGATATTGATACTCCTGATGTCACATGATTGCTAATCTGTCTTATTTGGAACTGACACTTCATTGTAAGCACCTATTTTGAAACTTATCAACAAGTTTGACCAATTGATATGTGTATCCAAACTGTAACTTTTCTTTCTTAACTACTGTGTTAGGTGACAATGGAGGTTCTTCCAATAGCTTTGCGAAGGTTTGAAGTACCAAGATGTGCAAATTGTTTATACTGTGTTGTGTTAATGTGATCTAGTCTAGGATAGTATGATGCTGCAAGCCTCTTACCAACCTGTCAGAAAAAAAGTGTCTGTTCACTCACACCAGTTACAACCAAAACTCATTTTAGGTTCGAAAAAGAGAATTCTAGATGTCAAGCACACGGTAATATTATCATACTCTTTCAGTCCGCAGTTATTTTGTTGATTAACGCTTGCATAAAATATACATAATAATTAGTGGAAGTATACTTTCTTATCTTGGTATTTGCATATTTGCACTAGGATTTGTATTGGTTAAAAATAACTTCTGTTTTGGATATGCTGTGTGGTACTGCACTGTTTGTTTATGTTTTGACATACTATGGTTGGATTGTCATCTGGCAGTGTGTTTTGCATGTTTCAGTTGTTCTACACTTGTTTTTTTTCTGCGTTTTTATTCGGTGATATATATGTAGCAAATGGACCTCCAAGCATTCTGATGGTTAGTGTGGATCAACTTGCTGACGACCATCAATAAAGGTACATTCTCTATTCAGGAATCAGGGTACTTGAACTTTCTTTGATCTTTTCCCCATAGTTTTCTTTGATGTCGAGATTTGACTTATGTGCCTAGTATAGGTCTTGTTCAATGGCCGTTTCTGTAGCTAGTGAGATAATCTGATGAGCACTGTGGTAGCCAACACGGGCATCACAAATCCCCAAACATATTGGGTTTTGTAGGAAGCAGGTGTTCTGGTGCCTACCCTCCCCAATAGCATGTCGCATGAGATATTCATCAGTAATCAATATCCTACATCCAATCCCAACAGTATTCCGCAAGTTGCACAGCAAGATGTGTGCCACGGCATTCAGTTGTGTTGGATCAGGTGTAATTGGCCCAATCTGGCGTTTTACCAATCGGCCATTTCAAGTTTACACATGGACCAACCTATAATTTCTGGAGTAAACTGTCAGCTGCCATTCTTCACTGGAATATATAGGTTCACAATAGTTTGCGCTTGTGGCTCATAGGAGAAGGCCGAAGTGGTTGGCTGGCTAGATGGATTGGGCCAAAACCAGAGTATGCGACTTGCAAATTTGTAAAATCTACTATTTGGTGGTGTTCACTTCCCTTCAAATCCAAAACTTCCCCCAAACTTTCTCTCTAAACTTCACTATTCACTATCACATCAAATCTCTCTCCTCATGCATGAAGCATTAAATGTAGGTAAATAAAAAAACTAAGTACATGGTTTTGATGTACACGACGAGACGAATCTTTTGAGCCTAGTTAGGTCATGGTAGGACAATGATTACCACAAACAAACGAAAAGTGCTACAACGCGCTACAGTGTTCGATGTGACATTTTCACCCAAATTTATATTCCCTTTTCAGGGAAGTGAACACCGCCTTTGTATTGGGTGAAACTATTTATGCACGTTTTCATTGGGCAGATTCCTTGTTGACTGAAGCTTTTCAGGGCAGGACCTTGAACTACTCCCTCCGTCCCATAATATAAGCATTCGTTGACTTTTTATGTTCACGTTTGACTGTTCGTCTTATTCAAAAAAATTATGAAAATATTATTTATTTTGTTAAGACATGTTTTATCATTGTATATATTTTAAGTATATCATAATTGTTTTTATATTTTTATAAATTTTTTGAATAAGACGAACGGTCAAACATGATGCACAGAAATCGAGAAATGCTTATATTGTGGGACGGAGGGAGTATTTACCGGGAGCAGACAGTAGCCGGCGTGCATCAGCCGGCCATGTAGCCTCAAGAAGAAAAGGAGGTCCACTTGCGTCGCGGCAGGTCAAAGCCTGCCTAGACTGTAGATTGAGCCTGTTTGCCACAGACAATGCAGAGGTGGACTAGTAGTAGTGGAGCCTTATGCCGGGCAGTATGCTATGCCCACAAGATCCACAGGAACTACTCCGTAGTAGTCACCTCGTGATGCCAGCATTATTGCTTACAGGGCTACGGCCTACAGTATATTGGCTGGCAGGTCAAGGAGCTCCTGGCCCATAGGAACAGTTTGCTTAGGAATCGGAAGATCCTCCTGGGCTCCTGCGTCGGCAGCGCGGTTCGGAAGAAAGGGTACAAGATCAAACTGACCATTACGGAGGGTAAACACAGCCTCCACCTAGCAGGAGCTGATGAACACCGTTGTCGTCGCTTGAATATTCACCCGACGAATGCGTTGGAGAGGAGGATCTTGGGGGTGTTTAGTTCCCGAAAAGAAGGTGAAAAAGGAGGTGAAAAAGTCACATCGGATACTATAACGCACTGTAGTACTTTTTGTTTGTGGTAAGCATTGTCTTACCATGACATAACTAGGCTCAAAAAATTCGTCTCGTCGTATACATTAAAACCATGCAACTGGTTTTTTATTTACCCACGTTTAGTACTTCACGCATGAGGAAAGAGATTTGATGTGATAGATGAATAGTAAAGTTTTGAGAAAAAAATTTTAGAAGTTTGGTGATGTGATGGGGAACTAAACAAGGCCATATGAAAAGCATGGTTTCGATGGGAGTTGCAACAGAATTCAGAAATGAAGCAGCTTCTTTCATCAGACTCCCTGTAGGTGGCAGCAAATATGTACAGTTCGGTGCTCATGCCACAACAAAGGGCCGTACAAAGTGCCACCCAGGTATACCCTACGTGTCGCATGGGACGTTCAAGAACTCGACGATCAGGCGATCACCATACCGGCGCGTCATGGCAGCTCGAAGCGGGTCGGGAGCACTGCCTGCTGAGGCATAGGCATGCGTCAGTTGTCATCAGACGAGAGCATGCGCTGGTGGGGCAAGGGGGCCACACCGCCACAGGCCACTGCGCCAGCCTGCGCCATGCGCAGACAGAGTGCAGCATCCAACGCCTCACTCTGCCCGAGCCTTCTGACAGGGTCAGAGCGCGCAACACTGCACACCTTGCCTCACTCCCTCTCCCTCCCTCCCTCCCTCCCTCCTCGCGTCCACAGGAGGAACCACAAGCCAGGGCCCCCATGCCCACACCGCCTGGCCCCTGCACCACCCAGCGCGCGCTCCCCACAACCCAACAAAAGAAAATGATCCCCTGCTCTGGTACAGGTGTCACAGGCGCACGCACAGCCCAACGGCGTAACCAGCACACGTAACAAAGAGCGAGAAGCACCGCAGCGACGCATGCCATCGAACGGCGCAAACTGGCTTGAAAGTTGCGAGACAACAAAACGAGAGAAAAAAAATTACAGGACACACGACGGCATAGTAATCCCTGCGGATTCCGTTTTCCCTCGTCATCCGGGGGCCCAAGGCCCACCACCAAGCCCAGGAGGACGGTGTTGTTCTCTCCCCTCTCATGTGGCACGCGCGGCGCTGTGGGCGAGGAGGACGCTGGTGGGGGAGAAGCCGAGCCCGTGCGGTGCCGCGCCGCCGTGGTGGACGACGGGGGCGCCGCCGCGGCTGCTGACGGCGGCGGCGGATGCGGCGGCCGCGCTCGGCGTCGGGGCGGCTGCGGTGGCGGGTTCCACAGGCTTTCTTGAACGGCCGCGGCCGCGGTGGACGTGCCGCTCGCAGTACTTGTGGCCCGGCACCACGTCGCGTGAGCACCGCCACTTCTTGCCGTCCGTGCGCCGGCACCGCCCGGGCTCCGGCTCCATGCTGCTGCGGTAGTCGAAGCACAGGCTCCCCAGGCCCATCACTGCACACGCCATTCAAAACAACACCATTACCATTGCTCGAAACAGTCACACGCCAGAACAAACTGGAGGACTGCAGAGGCTGAAGGAGCTTTGACGGGACTTACGAGAGGGGAAGCGCTGGGGGCCGAAGGAGGAGGCGGCGACGCTCTTCCAGATAGGGAGCACGAGGTGCACCGGCACGGGCGCGCCCGCGGCGAAGTAGCGGTAGATGAGCACCTGGTGCTCCAGCTCCTGCTGCTGCATGAACGTCAGCGCCGACGGCCTCTTGGGCGCCGCCGCCGTCGCCGTCGCCGTCGCCGTCGCCGCGGACGCCTCCGCGTCCCGCTCTCCGCCGCCGCCCGCGCCGAGCCCCAGCCCCAGCCCGAGCCCCAGCGGCGACGAGGCCGCCATGGTCACCTCCCCTGCAAACGAACCAAACGACAGTGATCAACTCTTTTCAAGTTTCAACGAAGAAGCCGACCACAACGCAAGGCCGCACATGTCGTAGTACTCTCCCGCACCGCATGTACGTACTTACCGGCGCTCGTGTCGGCGCAGGAGAGGCGGGGCAGCTTGGCCGGCGGCGGCTGCGGCGAGTCGGTGTCCTTGTCCTCGGCCATTTGGGGACTCCGGTGTTGCGCTCCCGCGGTTGTTTGGATTCGAACTATATGGAGGGACGGGAACGGAGGTAGAGGGGTGTGAGGGCGCGCGGACAGGTTCTCGAGAGGAGGGGAGAAGCGACAGTGGTGGTGTCAGAGGGAAGTGTGAAGCGGTGGATATATTTATGCGTGTGTCGCTCGGTAAACTTGGCTCTCCCACCTCCCAGCTCGAAAAGTAACGGGAACTGTGTGTGTGGTCGTCGCAGTGAAGAAAAGCTGTGGCGCTTGCGGTGGCGTGGAGGAGGCAATGGCATCCTGCCATGGCAGCTGCAGGTGACACGCATGGAAATCTTTTGGCCTTTTCGTGGTCTTGGGCCTGTTTAGATCCCAAATTCACCTCCCAAATTTACTATGCAAAAAGAAGATTCCCCGTCACATCAAAATATCATAACATGTATGGAGTATTAAATATAGATGAAATCAAAAACTAATTACACAGTTTTGTTGTACTCTGCGAGACGAACATTTTGAGCCTAATTAATCAATTTTTAGATAATTTTTCGCACATGCAAACGAAACGCTACAGTGGCCGGCCTGACGCGCGTCAGGCCGGCCAGTCCCAAATCGGCCGGAACCGGGGGTGCCAATTCGGCATCCGGCCTTGGACGGAGCTCGGCCGCCGCTTTATCTCATCTGCCATTCTGCCGTTGGCAACTGGATAGGAATACCAGTAGTACTCGTACGTACAGTGGTTGCCATTTTTTATCACAAGACTTTGCGACGAAGATCAGATGATGGCACTAGTAACATTTTTTTGGAGTTTACTCTCAGGCGCCTGGGAAGCCCGGGTGGTTGGGAGCTCCGGTAGTCCTGGCTTGAATCAGGGTAGGATTCCCGGGGAGCGAGCACTTTATCTCTTTTGAACATCTGTTTCTGTATCCAAACATCTGTATTTCCGTTTTATGAAATGGAAATGGGGCAGTGCCTCGCCTCGAAAAAAAAAAGTTCGATGGATTAACTGAAAAACCGGTGAAAATTGCTGCGGGGGAAAAAAGGTCCGCGTGGATCTACTCGCCGTATCACGTGAAGATCAGACTCGCGCTCTGACTTCTGACACGGTGTCAGCCTTTTGTTTCGTTCCGCGTTCTTAATTATTTCCGCCATGGCGCCATGCCGTGACTGAGCCACTTCGAGAGGAGGAAAGACTGACCCAAAAAAAACTCACTTGTACCCCCTTTCTTTTCCTCCGATAAAAGGACGCCTCTTTTTTTATACACTAGCAAATCTTTTTCCAAAAGAAAACACCGAAAACTTTGGGGCTTTGGGCGCAGCAGCAGCTCTGGCCTCTGGGTTCCCGCTTCGCAGGGCGCACTGCGCCGGAGCAGCGAGCCAGTAGTGGCCAGGGCCAGACGAGCGGCGAACGCTGACGCAGTCGCCGCTGACGGGGACAGGCCCTGCGCGAGACCTCTCCGCGCCGCAGCGAGCAAAAGCATTTTGGTGGTGGAACGGACACGACCGGAGGAGGACGAGGCGGGGTGAGGGGTCGGGAAGACGGAACAATGAACACTTCCTCCTCTGCTCCACCCGGGCCCCTACCGCTGCGGCCGGCGCGGCGCGTGCAGCGGCCAGGCGCCACCCGGGCTCGTGCCCCTGCCGAGAGCTGGGGTCCCGGGTGGGGGTGCCGGGGCGAGGCGCGTGCTACGGATGCTGGGGCAAGGAACACGGCGTGTCGTTCCCCGCGCCGGCAGCCGCAGCGGTCCACCGGTTTTGGCTGTTATCACGGCATGATTGGGTTCGTAGTCGTAAACGGGGGCGGGACAACGAGGCTGATCGCGCTCGCGGGGGGCGCACCCGCGTACGGCGCGGAGCTGTACCCAGCTCGGCGGCCTTGGTCTGCTTGTCCCCGCCAGTTGCCGGTGCCCGGTGGCGACGAGGCCGAGCCCGGCGGGGACGGGGACCGACTGCACCCGCGGTTGGACGTTTTCGAAAGAGCGTAGCGGAGCGTGAGGCCATGGCCATTGCCCATTGGCGTTGGGGTGGAGAGTGCAGGGGATGGGAGTGCTTGGTGCAGGCAGGGGGCGCAGCAGTGAAAAGCTGCGAGCTTCAGCAGTTTCAACTGACGCGCTACCAAAGAAAAAAAAAACTTCACTGCCTGTTCCACTCCCTTCTGAAAATTTATTTCCAAAGAAACTCTTTTAGTATTAAATGAAATCTATTTACAAATTTTTTTTAGGATGAATGTAACTTTACGCGACGAATCTAATGAGTCTAATTAGTCCATAATTTACTATAGTAATGCTACCGTGACCATCCTCTAATCATGCGATCAAGGGCCTTGTTAGATTTGTCTCGTAAATTAATCCAGGGTTATGAAGTAGATTTGTAAACTAAATTTATTTAATACCCTTAATTATTAGTCAAACGGGCTTGGTGTAGCGGTAGAGCCTACCGTCTGTAACCGGAAGGTCCCGGGTTCAAGCCCCAGCCTCTGCATATTTATGT
This sequence comes from Echinochloa phyllopogon, assembly GCA_033239725.1. Classification (NCBI taxonomy): domain Eukaryota; kingdom Viridiplantae; phylum Streptophyta; class Magnoliopsida; order Poales; family Poaceae; genus Echinochloa; species Echinochloa phyllopogon. Next base: position 38,226,560 of record BTCW01000001.1, on the reverse strand, counting down.
GGGTAAGGTTTGGGCGCTATTACAACCCTTCCCCAGACCCCGCACGGTGCGGGAAGCCTACGGCACTGGGTACGCCCTTTTTAATTATTAGTCAAACGGGGTGAAAAGATTTTCCACCCCAAAGAAACACGGCTCAGCGCCACAGAATCGATCCATTAGGCCAGTCTCGATGGAAGTTTCATGGACACAATTACTTAAAGTAACACATTATCTAAAAGTCTTTGAAATTAGGATGAAACACCTCCCACTTAATGCATATTTTCATCAATTGTTGTTTACATGCAACACAAAAGCTGTCTAGGTACCTGTGTACATGGAGTTTTATCACCATAAAACTCATTTCGCCTCTCTCTTCATTAATACAGTGTCACATCATCGAAAATGTTGATATGATAATCCATTCATTGTCTATGAAACTCCCACGACTGCCCTTGCACCCACACCCCGCCAACCTCAGGGGGGAAAGTCATCATGCACAACATGGCAGCAGAAATTATTCAAAACAAAAGAAGAAAAACATGCAAGCAGCCCATACCATCCTACTCCGTATATTAGCTAGGAATCCAAAGCCATTTCCAGATAGTTGCAAATGAACCCCCAGTTCATTCCCATCGTTTTGTTAAGGCCACGGAGGAGCGGAGGCATACAAAAGCTCTTGCTCCGTATAATAATCTGTCACAAGGAGTATGGCACAGCATCCTATGAGAAACCTATCTGCTTCAAATACAGTGCGCATGAAACAGGGGTGCGCTTATTGGTGATCGCTGGAGAGAAATGTCAATTCATATCGAACAATAAATAGCACCAAAATACAGTTATGTCCAGCTCCATTTCTCAAGCCTTGGACGTCTTCTTGTTTGGCTTGAAAACGTATTTGATCAGCGACTCCTTGATCGACAAAAGCTCTGGGAACTCCCTCTTCAGTTTGGTCTGATCGAGCTCGTTGTTGCTCCTCGGCGCAACTATGACCTTTGCTTGCTCCTCCAGGTTGAAGTTCTTCCAGGAGAAGCTTGGGTCGATGTAGTCTCTGTACATCTCTAGTATCTCGTTGTGGCTCACCACGCCAGGATTGGTGAAATTCCATATTCCAGTGAGGTTTCTCTTAGCCATTTCAATTGAGATGGGAAGAAGTTCATCCAGTATTGTCATTGAGTTTGGAATGTTGACAACCTTTTCGTACCGGGCGATTTTGGTGATGAAATTGCGAGGATTGGACAAATCCGATGAAATTGGCATCCTTACACGAAGGGTGCATACATTCTCGTAGTTCTTGAGCAGTTCCTCAACCTATAAAAACAAAAATGTTAGGTTGACCAGGGAACTGCTCCATCAATTTTCTTAGAAATAGCAACTAACTTGGGAAATACAATAATGTAAAAGCAGTATAGTCACATGGAATGGTGTAGTTTCTTCTCAAAATATCAAATCGGTGAAAGTATGCAAATAAAATGGTAGCACTGGGAGAACTTTGATCAGATGTTTACTCCAGTTTGCACTAGTTGCATCGAGGTGCATAAGGCAAAAAGAAGTAAAGAACCAGTCTATCCAAACGTTGTGCCATCAAGTGCAAAAAGCTTGCACTTGTGTTGGGGGGCAGTTTGTCAAGTCACTTCCGATTTGTTTTGAGAACCCAGAAGATAGGAAAGGTGAACAGACCAGGGCGATAGGTACATGAGCAAGCTCGCTGGAGAAGGTGAGCGAGCAAACCTTGTTGGGGGGCATTTTGTTGCAAGGTCGCCACCGGCCAAGTTGATGACAAGCGGCTGGAAAGATTAAAGAGAGCGACAGTAGTTTGCAGGAAAAGGAAGGCTATCGTCGAAGGCTTTTTTGGGATAAAAGGTTCCAGGTTAGGGCAAAGCCGAACGGGTAAAAGGGGATTCATACTCGGTCATGGCAACACATAAGGCTAAGACTGGCCTAAGTGAAGGGGTGCACTCACCTTATGAATCTTAAGAAGCGTGTAGAAGCTCGTCCGCACGATAAGGTGCAAAGGTTGCGAAGGGAAAGGGGCGATATGTCAGGAAAGGCGAGCGCGCTCCCCCGGAGTCAAGTGCAAAGCAGTTTCCACCGAAAGGTTCCAATAAGGTGCGGAGACCTCCGCAAGAAGGAAGGCTGAGGCGAGGCGCATCGGGGACCAGTTGAAAGCGGAGGGCCGGAGGTCATCGCAACGGCGTGACTCGTAGCAAAACACAATTTGAGTCTGAATTCTTGTGAGAAATTACCAGGGTGCCACTGCAGCGTGTGAAATAGGATACGGTGTGTTTGGTGTGAGTAAGGGGTACCCTAGGTAATTTCTTTGTAAACGCCTCTGCTATAAGTAGAGGCTCCTGTGCATGAACAAGGGGGAGATAATGAAGCACACTAGAGATTTTTCTCCATTTCTATTGTTTGGTACATGATTCTAAAATCATACACCAACAACTTGCACTACTTGCTGTACTTTTGTGTAGGCACTAAAGGATAAAAGAAACATAGTACACAGAGGACCCTGATAACATGAACACCTTTTGCTTTGCAAATAAGCTATTACTTTCCAAACTTCAAGCTCATGGTATTAGACTTCATATGAAACCAAGTAGTGGTACAAATAAAAAAATGCATAGACCTGTAACATTAAGCACACTTCAGTGCTTATCTAATCACTGTCTCGAAAAATATAAAAAATCTAAAGTTATGGTTATGACAATGATCACTATACTACAAAAACATACAGTGTATTCATTCCTTATTGCTATTGTACAACCTAAAACAGTTCAAAGTTTCCTTTTTGACTATCTGCTTGGGTTGACATACTACAATTCTCCAGTAATATTATTATCAGAACTCATTAGCTTTTGGTGTCTGCACTCAAAAAACACTTGAGCGAGCTAATTCATTCAAACCAACAATCTTCACATATGCCCTTGAGGCAGGAGGTGTGATCATGAAATCACATCGCATAAGTTCCACAATGAAACCAGCGTCCCAGCCAACTTGTCCTTAGTAGGACTGAAACCATGGACAAACCCACGAGACACAGGTACCATACCGTTAGAGTAGCCATTGGTTTGGCAACAAACTACAGCTTTACAAATAGAAGGGCAAGCATCCTAAGCTAAGATGAGGTGTGTCCTACAGCCGCTGCAGCAATCACATACACACTGTGCAAAGCAAGCAAAGATCTAGTAAATGATATAGAACGTTCAGGATGTTTCATCTAAGATGCTTATTTCCTACACCTAACCTTTCTTCTAGTTTTTCATAGTTAAAAGTTAGCTCCGACAGTAAAAGTTAGCTCACATATATTTTGACTTTGCATAACATGGCAGTATAGGTTGAGGCAAGCATCCGCATTAAAAATAATGAACACCTCCACAAATCTATTTGACCAAAATGGAACAAAATTTCTCTTTCACTAAACTCTGTCAATGGTATACTAATACATATACAGAGCACCCTCCACAGGAATATTTAAGGATTTCAATCCATAGAGATATTTCCTATAATGCCCTTTGATCAAAGGAATGCACCTGGCAAAATTTATACTGAACGCATTCCTAAACCCCAAATCCATAGAAAACTAAACATGAGCTCCTCAAACCTCATGTTCTGAGAGAAGTCAAATGCACACAATCCCTCGCCCACTCACTCACTCACTTTTCCTCCAAAACTCCTGTTTTACTTTCTATGAACCATCCAAACGCAGCATAAAACATTCAGCTAGTGACCGGGATGGAGGGGTCGGATCCAACTGCTCTGGGACTGTGAGATCAAAACAAACCTCACAGCACATTTTGCAGGCTGCGTTTGGATCATCATAGCGGCTGATTGTGCGGTCATTTTGCTAAAGTCAACCACAGCTGAAGGACAACTAACCAGGGAAGGGACTACGCTGACCAGGATGCACGTATCTTCTACAGACTACGCCAGATCCAACTGACAGTAACTTTAAGATGATAAGCATAGGTGTGGACTAATTGACCTCAAACCACAACTGACAACTCGACAAGTGACAGCCTCGTGTTATCACTATGATCATCACAAATTCACAGCGAGCGACCATCTCGTACGGGCCGATCTATTGCACTTTGTCATTTGTAGAGAATCTTAATAAGCATATAAAGCTAGAAGAGGAGCGAGAGCAATGCATACCATGGCCTTGGTCTTGGAGTAGAACGAGCCGACGAAGTTGGGCGTGTCCTCCTCCTTGAAGCCGACCCCGGAGCCGAGCGGGTGTCCCTCGTCGTACTCGAAGATGCAGCCGGTGGCGTAGTTGATGAGCACGAGCCCCCGGGCGCGGCAGACGTCGGCGAGCGTGAGCGTGCCCACGACGTTGGCGCGGATGGTCTCGGCGCGGTGCGTCTCGCACCAGTCGACGTTGGGGCGGCCCGTGACCCCCGCGGCGTTGAACACGTGCGTGGGCGCCGCGGCGTCGATGTCGGCCTCCAGCTGCGCGCGCTGCTCGAGCCGGCCGGCGCCGTAGGCGAAGGGGATCCCGCGCGCCGCGCAGAGGCCCCCCAGCAGGCCCCCGATCCACCCCGTGCGGCCGTAGATGAGGAACTTGAGCGCGGGCGCCTGCTCCGCCGCCGAGCCGTTGGTGGCGACGCCCATGGCGAGATCCGGGTGAGCTGAGGGGCGGGGGCGTGGGAGGGGAGTAGTGGCGGAGTGGTGGCGAGGTGAGCGGAGCAGGGTGAGGGCCAGGGGGAGGATCAGAGGGAGACCGGGATTTTAATAGTGATGAGGTGAGCTGATGCTGTCAGTCCCGGGGCGATTGGGCTGTGGGGAGCCCTGGGAGGCGTGGCGAGCACCGACGGTGACGCTGCAACACAGCCTGGTCCACCGCCACCGTGCGCGGCCCGCCGTCGGCTCGCGCTCGCGCTGGCCGAGGCCGATCGTGTCCCGGCGTGATCTCGGACGCGACGGCATCCACCACCGACAGGTGGTGCACAGCAGTTACTGCGCGACACCGAGCTTTGACACAGACCCAGAGCGCTGTTACCAACTACGGAGTAGCTTAACGGGCGGAATTAGCGAGGACGCGGTGGGGTTTGTCCGGGCGTTTACCTCCGAGATCTGCGTTATCTGGAGACCGGGGCATGCCCACGTGATCTCGTGCCCGGAGACGGGCGATTAGCGTGGGGCCTCGGCGGGGCCTTGTACTCTCTAGCAACTGGGCCAGGTAGAACACATGGCCCCACAGGCCAGCGAGACATTAGGCCGTATCGCTATCGTGCGCGCCTCATCACATGCGTGATCGGATCTTTGGCCGTTCGTGGGAAGTCGGTCGTGTTAACTTACGCGGCATGCAGTGTGTTTCAGCCATGTTCTTGTTCTATCCCTTGACATCTTTTATTAGATCGGGTTGGATATTTTTGCTCCCAGTCCTTGACCGCAGTCGAGTCGTATATTAACGCTATTTGCCGATAAAGTCGTGTGTTAGCTGAAGCATGAGGGAACCTTCCAACTGCATGCCCTGCAGACCTAGCGCCTATGGTTTGAGTTTCAGAATGTGAATATGTGATCTTGAGACTCAGATCAAATGCAGTGATCTTGTGAGCAACGATTTTTGCAAGTCTTCGAGCAATTAGGTTGGGTACTAACAAGGCTTTACTAAGCAAAGCCCTAACGGCTGGTAATCAGGCAAACTTCACCTGGAGCATCAGCTGCTGGGACAAACATTATTCGTAAACCTTGGCTGGCATGTTGAAACGACAGAAAGCAACACGGCGCCTGGAATCCCTGTTTCAGAAAAGACAGGGAAACCGTGTGGAAAGCTGAAAGATTATTACCTTGCACTTTCGAAGATCTTAGTCCACCATTAGCAAAACCAACGGTACCACTACTGCTTTCAGATTAACTGACAGACCAGTGTTAAACGCCATATTCAGAAATTAGGATTACCCTATACTTTAGTACACAGGATTGTGGCCTTTCGGCTGCGAAAGCTACTACACCTACTTGATACAGGAAAGTTCCTGGCTTCGTGCCGACAAGCACATATCAGATCGAGTCTCTCGTAAATACATTAGTAGAGTACTGTAGAAGCTCAAGATTGAAGAACAAGGCTGCACACTAGTCTCAAAATGCATATTTGAGTCCCTAAACTTGCTAAATTGTGTCATCTAGGTCCAAAGTTCCAAAAAAATACCCCTATGCATGATGACATGGCTGCCAATTGAGCATGAATTTTATAAAATACATGCTAAGGCACGTTCGCGAAAAAAATTGAGCATGAAATTTTATACTATTTCTCTAACTAAATCGGTTGTTTCCATCACAATAATTAAATAACTTTATTTGATTGTACCATATCAATAATTATAGATCAAGAGATGGACAAACATCAATAATATAGGGCTATTTTTGAATTTTTGGACCTAAACGACACAGTTTACCAAGTTTAGGGACTCAAATATGCATTTTGAGATTTCGGGGACCTAGATGACACATCGAGACAAATTTGTGTCATCTGAGAACGCACCAGAAATATTTTAGGATTCAATACATCAAATTAAATAAAAGGCTGCAAATACCATATATTTCCTCATTTTGTGCAAATTAATTGGCATGGATTTCCCATGTATTACAATCAGTATCTCCAATGACTAACTTGTCGGAACTAGGATCATCGCTAAAAGAATCCTGAAGGTTAATTAATAGCAGACGGCACACAGGCAGGTAACAGGTTCAGTGATCGATCATCAGGGGCTACGGGTTCAGTGATCGATCATCAGGGGCTACGGGTACGGTTTTTGCTGCCCGGCCCTTCGACGAGCATCCTCTCCCTCAGCAGCTTCACGCCCATGTACCTGTCAGAGCAAAGAACACGAGCGCACGTCCATCAGATTGACCCCTGAATCACGGATAAGATCGAGACGTGCGAGATGCATGATTCTTCTGTTACCTGCCGAGCATCATGACGGTGGCCTGCGGGTTTGTCCCCGGTGAGGCGTTGAACGTGGAGCCGTCGATGACGCGGAGGGCGTCGACGCCGAGCACCTTGTAGTCGCGGTCCACGACCCGTCCGACCTGGCACCCGCCGTGGTAGTGCCAGATGGTCATCACGGTGTTCCTGCAGAACTCCTCCAGCGCCCTGGTGTCTGATCCGCCGCCGCCGCCGCCGCCGCCGGCGCCGCCGCCGCCGCCGAAGCCGCGCCGGCCGTAGAGCGTGTTCACGGGGAAGTCCGCCGTGACGTTGAGCGCGGCCGGGAACGCGAAGTTGGGGTAGGTGAAGCGCGAGAAGGCCCTGGACCGGATCACCCGCTCGATGGCCGTGATGCCGGCGACGCAGCGGCGGAGGTCGTCCGGGTGCGAGAAGTAGTTGAACCGCACCGCCGGGTTGTCGTCGGGGTCCAGGTTGCGGAGCCGCAGGCTGCCCGTGGACTGCGGGCCCATCACCTTCTCCAGGATGAAGCCGCCCCGGAGCGCCGCGTCGGGGACGTTGCTCATGGCCTCCACGGCGCGCGCGATGGCCTCCGGCGTCCGCTGCGCCGGCGGCACCGTCGCCAGCTGCCCCGCCTGCGGGGAGAACATGCCCAAGTTCCGGGACGGCGGCGGCGTGCCGGGCGTGGGGTTGTTGCTGTTCCAGTTGGCGCCGCTGGCGCCCTCGATGTAGCTGCCGAACCGGGTGATGCCGACGACCTGGATCAGCGACACCTCCACCGGCGACGGCGACGGCACGTAGATGGCGTTCATGGGGTTGTCGGACATGCCCTGCCCGACGCCCTGGAGGTTGAGGATGACGTCGATGCCCAGCGACTGGAGGTGCTCGGCCGGGCCGATGCCGCTCAGCATCAGCTGCTGCGGGCTGCCCAGCGCCCCCGCCGACAGGATCACCTCGTTCGCCGCGCCGCGGTTCAGGTACGCCACGTGAGTGCCGCCCTGCGCGTCCCGGTACACCACGCCTCGCGCCACCGGCTTCGTCCCTGCAAAAAAGGAGAGGAAAAATTGCAGTGCGGTTACTGGCATCCCAGAACTCCTCGCTCACTTCTCCAGCGTGACACCGAGCTCGACCCACCCAACCCAAGGGCGTGACGCCGACAAAGAAGCGACGGGTAATACCGTTACACTTACCAGCCACACGGCAAATTGTTTTTGCTTACCGAGTTTTCTGACAATGGCCCTGTGTAGTTCCCTTCAAAACACAAAAATTCTCTCTCCAAACTTCACTATTCACCTATCATATCAAATCACATCAAATCTCTCTCCTCATGCATGGAACACTAAACGTGGGTAAATAAAAAAACTAAGTACATGGTTTTGATGTACACGACGAGACGAATCTTTTAAGTCTAGTTAGGTCATGGTAGGACAACAATTACCACAAACAAACGAAAAATGCTACGGTGCGCTACAGTGTCCGATGTGATATTTTCACCCAACTTCATTTTTACTTTTCGGGAAGTGAACACCGCCACTGAGTTAATTACTGTGCACGATGCGGCCCTCACCTTTGTAACGGAAGAGGATCCTGGACACTCTGGCCCGGAGAAAGAGGTCGATGCCGTCGGGGTTGGAGTACCGGAGCAGGTCGGCCGCCGTGTAGCGCCGGCCGTCGATGTCGAAGATGGAGCCGCCGACCTTGGTCCCGAGGACGTGGTCGTACGTGTAGCCGTTGTCCGGGAGCACGCCGGTCTCCACCAGGGCCCTCCTCAGGTTGGCCTGCCACGGGCCCAGCACCGGGTCGACCGCCACGACGTCCTCCACCCACTGGTACGCCGCCAGCACCTCCCTGGGGTTCCACCCGGCGGCCCTGACGTAGCCGGCGCCGGCGCGCGTGAAGAAGCCGGCGTTGATGCAGCTGCCGCCGCCCAGCACCCGCGGCCGCGAGTTGATCACGCCGTCCAGCGACACGAACCGCTGCGACGGCGACGACGCCGACGTGTCCGCCAGCACGTCGGAGAAGTGGGCCATGCTCAGCACGCGCGGGTCCTCGTACGGCGACCCGCCGCGCTCCAGGAGGAGCACCCGCGACCGCTCCGACAGCGTCGCCGCCAGCGGGCAGCCCGCCGTGCCGCCGCCGATGATGATGTAGTCGTAGTAGGCCACCGGCGGCGCGTGCACCGCCTCCCTCATGAACGTGTAGTTCCCAGCTTCCACTGCCACACGCAAGTACCCACGGTCACAAGAATCAGAGGCAACGGACATGGATTCAGACAGATGCAGAAAATTGAAATCTGAATCAAAAGGAGAAGGACATGGATTGCTTACATTGTTGAGCGACGGCGACGCACAGGAGTCCTAGGAAGCTTGCGAGAGCGAAGACGGCCATTGTTTGTGCTGAGATCACCGCAGAAGCCATTGGATCGCCTGGACGCTGCTGCACTTGGAGTTTGATGATGGCAACTAGCAGAGTTTGGCGCGCTTATATACTGGGAAGCGGTCAGCCGGTCAGAGGTTGCTGAAGAAACCGTTCTTGGATGAGTTGGTAGTTTGTTCTGGTTCAGTTTGAGTGGACACACCGTCTCTTTGGTCTCCGTGGCGCAGCCTTTGTGTCACCTGAAACCGTTCGGCAGATTCGGATATGATAATTGGATCTGCTCCGTACTTGTCCGCTACTTGCTAGGCAAATGAGAGGTGATTCAGAGAAACATATGGTTCAGTTCAGTCCAACAGGATTCCAGAGGGAAAGGGGGAAATAAAGCGGTTCAGCAACAGATGCATGCTCTACTTAGTCGGCCTGAAATATAAATCTTTGATTTTCTACATGCTTGACTGCATGAGCATGCCATGAGTGTGAAGAAAGAAAGGCCTCAACCACCCAACGGCAAAACTACCTGTAGACTTCTTTCGCTTGGTTGCATCACGCAGCAACATTTTGTTCCCGCCTCGCATCAAATTTCAAACGCTCATGCTGTTATTATGCTAATTTTCTACCCTGCAACTTACAGTATCCAATTAACGAATATGGTAAATGAACGTCTGACTCTGACAGCAATTCAAAACTTGCTGCGTTTAATACAAACAATTCACTTCTGCAGCCAAATATACTGTCGTGGTTAGGAGCATTAGATCAGTACGGGCGTAGGGCAGATTATTTAACAAATCCTTGCCAGATTGCCAGGTTACAACCGTTGCATGTTTGCAACAATACAGGCTCGCTGAAAACTTCAGCACACATGGGCATTCACAGCTTACACTAGCAGCAGCCGAAATTTACAGCGTTGATGCCAGACGCAATCCAGCAGCTCCACAGCTCAGCAAAATGTGTGCAAGAGGAGAGCTGCTCATCGGTCTTCAGTAGAGTGAGTTGTAAGTGCAGAACGTCGCCACGAGAGAGGCCACGCAGATCACCAAGGACGGCAGCAGGGTGACATTCAAGAGGCGACTCTGCCCCAGATAACCGGCGGCGGTGATCGTCATGTCCGCAGCCACGCGAGCCAGCGTCCCGGCCTCCGTTGAGAGCAGCCCGCCGTTGTAGGTCCCGCGGGAGAGCCTTGATGACATCACGCGGGAGAGGAGGGACAGGTTGACTCCTGCATCGCATTGTTCACAGATGGTCAGAAATGCGTGGGATGGCGGTTTCAGAAACACTGCACGAACCTTCAGAATTCACATTAGACTGTGTGCTGGCTTTCTGCGGTCATACTCACCTTCGAGCACCTCGGCGAATACGAACGTGATGAGAGCTGACGTGACGTATTGTGGGACGGAGTATTGAGGGGTGAAGCAGAAACTCATGCCTATGCCGATCAGCACCATGATCTCCGAAAACACCAGAATTTGCCTTCAGTGGTTGAGAGAGAAAGACAGGCACCGAAGATAATGAGAATAACGTTTAAGTGTAAACACGAACACTCTTCCTAGAAAGAACAACACAATGCCAGTGGCTTCTCCAGTCTATGCAGTAACAAACACAACGTACCTGTCCTGAAACAAGTTGGTGATATAGCTTCCGACGATGACATTAACAGGAAGAACAGTCAGTCCAAGAACTGCTAAAAAGATTGCCACGGTACTAGTTGTCCAGTTGAAGTAGAATGTGGTGACAACACTTGACTCCGAGAGTAGAATTTCCATGGCAAACTTGAGCATGAAGTAGATCAGTAGCTGAACCTGGTAAGTTGCAGACATAACATATAAGCTAATACAGAAGAAAACGCAGGGAAGCTGGTCATCCAATAAACAGGAGAGCTGTTGTGCCACCATGATTGTGAAGGATAATACAAGTGCAATGTCTGAAGAAGGTAGATAATGGAAACCTTCACAGATGGCGTTAGCAATCTGTATGCTGCAACAAGCGATGTTGCGGGTTTATGAGATTCTTCAGAGTCTTCTTCGTTTTCTTCATTGTCCTCACCATCTTCATCTTGTCTTTCCTTTGCGTCTAGGAGCAAAGGCTGTCCTAGACCATCCTCCAAATTTCCACTTACTAGATGACCTATTTGGCAGAGAAATTGACTGATAAGTTATCTTTAGGTGAATCGGTGATGTTCAGAGGATATGATTTCTGATCATGACCATACTTGTCTATTTATCTATCCAAACTATACCCCTACCTTTTTAAAAAGATGAAGAATGTAAAGGAAAAAAGTTTACCAGCATCAGATGATTGTGTGTTGACATAATTCTCCGTAGCAATGTGACCCGGCTCTTTGAACGAAATCCACAGCCAGAACAAATACACAAGCCAAGCAAGGCACATGACCCACCCAGGTAAGGTGTTCTGATTGAATGTGAGCCCATAGATCCTAAATTGTGTCTGCAGCAAACCAGCAAGAGCAGGACCACATGCCATTCCAAGAGCGCTAGCACTGACAAAGCCTGCAGATGCCTGCAGCCTGGTTTTCAGAGGTACGCAGTCGCTGATGTACCGACGATTCACAGCTCTGGCAGAACCCAAGCTGCACATCATGTTGCCAATTTGATCAAAGAACAGTTTGACACTACAATACTTAAACTAGCACAAATACTGTACAGCAACTTAAAAAAACAAAAATGAAACTTGATTTGCACATAAATAAACCAGGACAGGAGTAACTTACCCGCACAGAAGCCGGCCAACAATGAGAACAGTTAGGGAATTCAGATCATATGCCAAAGCATACAGCAGATTCCCCAGAAATAACATGATGCTGCTGAATACAAGGGGTCTGAAGTACGACTTATTTGACCAGGCACTGAAATATACCGAGGAGAAGATTTGAGCAACTGCCATTGATCCGATAATAACACCGCAGACAGTCGCTGCGGCACCGAGGCTCACTGAATAGTCATCTGCAGTTGGCACGATGATATATGTGTTCACCATATACAGAAATGTGTTCACTAAGTTTAGAAGTAGTGACAGGAAGTGGTAGCTCTGGTCATCAACAAGATCGCAGCCACTATGCATATCCTGTGGAACGATAAGTGCATGGTGTCCTAAGAATTGCAGGAAGTTTGTTGAGTGAGTGAGTTTCTGCACTGAATGATTTATTTGTTCTATGACAGGGTCCTGCACATGAGAAGAAATGGGCACATATTTCACTTTAGAATTAAGACTATATGGGAATGCATAAATATGGTTAGAACAAGAAAGAATTTACATACCTTGAATGTAATTGATGGATGATCATAGATGGATGAAAAACTTCCTTGATGATCTTGCAGATATGCAAGGTTGCGTGACAAAGCGCCAACTACAGCCACAACACCCTGCATTCACAAACCGCATCATACGAGGAAAATCTATCCATTTCAGATGAAAAGGAGGGAGAAGTGTCAGAATTTACCACTTGCTTGAAGATCTGCTGAAGCTGAGAATAAGGGTGGTTTGCCCGAGTAGAGACGTAATAATCCGTAAACTTATATCCAAAGCGCTTATCGAACTTCTTGAGTATCTTCCTGATGCCAGTAGCATTCATATCAAGAAACCTAAGGAGCTTCACAAGATCATATCCAACTTCTCTATAAGCCTCTCTTAGCTGAGAAATTTGGGATAAATCAGAGTGTTCCATAAGCGCAGCACGTTGTTCTCCCAAATTCTTGATCCTGCTAGCAAGATGACCTTGTTGTTGCAGAAGAAAGAGCACAATCTTTTCAATCTGCAAGAAAGAAGCTTTATATGAAGGTTGTTGGTAAGGTAGCAACTTTGACTGAAGAACGGGCATTTAGGCTTCGGCTATTCAGCTAAAAGGAGCAAATTGGAAAATAGTATCTATTTTATTTGTACCTGGTCGTCAAGCATCCTTGAAAACTCCTTGAGAACTTGTTCACGGTTTTTTCCACCAGTTTGGGTCTGCTGGACATAATGTTTTACCTTTTTCTTCATCATCTTGTAGTTAATATAGTATCTAGCAATAGTAAAACAAAAGAATCACAAATTATCATTTGTATATTTTGCTGGTTCATCACGAATGAAAAGCCCATATCCATTTGGATTAAAGATCTAATTATTCTCATTAATGCCACCCTGCTTAAATGCAAGATTTACATAGTAGCAAAGAAAGTAGAAACTTACTCTCTCCACTCCTCCAATTGGTCTGCCATCAATCTCTTCCCAAAGTTAACCATCTTGGCGTTTCACTACCTGAAACTGGAAAGAATCGTTAGCATGGCACTACTGATAATCGTCGTTGTTAGAGGTGCAATCCAGGCCACGATAGTAGATACCAGTTAGAAAGTTCACTGTTCGGCTAATCTATTGTTCTTACTGAAAAACAATTTTCTGTCTCGTCTCATCTACTGAGACCAGGAAATGGATATTGTCGACATACCACTCTCAACAACAGATCAAAGGCACACACATCTTAAGTGTTAAAGTGCAGACAAGGTCATCAAGAACAAAGGAAACATTTTCTGGAAGCCCGACCTGTCAGTGGATCCATGGACAAAAGACACTTTACAATAGAGAACCTAAGATAACATTAACATTTCTAGCTAAAGCAAAAAAAATTCCAGACAGATCCAAAAGCACAGGGCACGTGGCAAACAAGGTGACACAGAATCGTCTAGTGACACTGTCGGATGAAGCCAATTTAGGATGCACCATCACTGTCCAGATATGCAGTAACACTTAACATAAACGGCTCTAGAGGCTCCCAAGAGCTAAGCATCATATGACGACATCGTTACGCTCTTCCCTGCACATGCTACCCGTGCAAAGGGAAGTGCAATGCACACTATTTTTTTTTAAAAAAATAATAGAAATAAACATTATTGTCTGGCTTGACATGCAGACCGCAGTTGGTAGTTGGTACAAGAAAACAGGACAGGAGCCGTTGAGTTGAGGAAGTTTTGCTCTGAAGAAATAAGGGTGCCGCTAGGAGGGACAAATTCACCATGTTTGTCTCTGGAGAACGTATATATATGAAGTAAATTATGCCATGATCCCATGACAAAACTGAGTGCAAGTGAAGACGCTTTGCTCCATCAGAACACACAAATGAACTGGTGCAGCCTCAGAACTCTGTATCAGAGTGAAGGTGCCCATGAAAGTGATCAGACATGTAATGTTTCGGTCCCCCTCTCTGTTCATTCGCCATCACTTGTTTGTTAGATAGCGAGAGCGACGAAAAGGCAACATATAATGCCATATTGGCCCCACCATTCAAAAAAAGGAGAAAAATAACCAAAATATATGCACCAAACGCAACAAACAACCAACAAAATGCTCAGAGTCAAATGCCAGAAATTCCGTACATGCGACATGAAGAGGAGATAAATCTTGCTATTTTCAGGTTTAAACGAAGGAATAGCGGAACAGACGGCTCACCGTGAGGGGCTGAGGGCGCGTTCTTCGGTTGAGCGCGCGGCTCCGTCTCTTCCTCCGCGATCGATCTCCTCTCTTATAGCTAGATGACCATCAACAAAGCTCGATCGAAGTACCAAAAACCAAAGCTCGATCGCGCGCGCACGAACGAAACCGGCAAACGGGAGTAGTTTATCCGGTCCATCTGGGCACCGTCAGATTAGAGCAGAGAGGCCGGGACGCATGCCCTAGGGAAGGCAACGGAGCCAGGAGGAAGAACCAAATTCAAATTCATGCACGGGCGTGCACGCGGGAGGCACAGGGACGATGCATCGATCGATCCGGCAGGACCGGACGCCGCCGCGAGGAATCAATCCGTGTGGGCTTCGCTGCAATGGCGCGTGGGGCGGCGAACGAATGCAATGGGTTTGGCTGTCAGTGATGTGTCTGTCTGGCGTGGGAAGAGATGGGAGGGAAAGGAGGCGGCGGGGAGGATGTATTTATAAGCGGCGACGCGCGGGGAGGGAGGGGAAGGGAGGGAGAGGACGGAGGAAGGAGAAGGTGTGCCGTGTGCGGGTGTCGCCGGGGTTGTGGCGGAGAGACGGCGCTCTGCCTGCGGGCCGGGATCGCTGTCGGGTCGCCGATGCGGACGTGGCGGATTCCGATCGGGATCGGACGACGGCTTTTTGGAGGCGAGGTGCCGTGGCTGTGGCCAAAAATGCCTCGCCACCCCCAACCTCTGCTCCGATCCCCCGGCTCTTGTTTCCTTGCTCCTCTCCTTCCCGATGGATCGATACGATACAGTACAGATGGTTGGGTTTGGGCGCGGCTCGGAGCCGGGCGAACTCAGCTGACCGTTCCATTGAACCCGCACGGCCAAACGTGCTAGGATACACCAAAATAACCTTGCATGTAGCGTCACATGAACGATCTACAAGTCTACTTAGCGTCCATTTACCCTCATCTGAAAACTAAATCCTATGTCAAGAGAGAACCCACGTTGGCTGACAGCACGTACATGAACCTTGCACGTAGAGAGAAGGTAGATCGAGGAGACAGAGACGGGCTGACATGTAGGCCTAGCTATGTTAAATTCATGTTAACGCAGAGTTTCACATAGGTCGTTTAACATGATCGACTAACGGTGATTTAGATTTCACATAAAAGGCTTAACAAGTTTAGAAATTTAAATATGTATTTTTTTTTGAAGTTTAAGGATCTGGACGGCACCACGATCCAAGTTTGAGAACCAACGTGTGCTTTACTCGAAATAATAAGTAGAAATTGTGATGGGGCAATAGAAGTCAGATTGTTTAAATTCACTCGAGCTAGACCCAACTGTGTGAAAGGCTTAAAAAAAGATTGCACATATACCCACGTATATTAACGGAACACTTCCATCCTTAACCTTAACAAGTAGAATTTCAAATCAAAAATGAGGAAAAAACAATTCAAGAATGCACTCTCATATTTGCAAAATTTAAATCCAACAGAATGCAATAGCCAAAGAAGGATCGGATGCCTACCTTGGAATCCTACTGGCAAGCCGCAAGCGGGACCATGCAGTCTAAAACATCATTTGTTTTTATAGTAGCAAATTGCCAACTACTCCACTGAGTCGTGTGACAACGCTTTTTTCCATCAGCTCAGTTGTTTGCCTCAAGAATCCGATAATCTCATAAATCTTCTCTTGTTGTTGCCATGTATTTTCTGACGGACAGCAATGTAAAGTTTAGATGGAGACGGTCACTTTGTCAATTCTTCAGGGAATAAACCCGAGAATATTCAAGATACCCACCTAAAACATCGTCGTCTATCGGTGATGCAGAATAAGAACAGCTCCCTAGAGACCAACCACCAATCTTTTTTTCAACCCCAGTCATTGGCTCCTCGCCCTCTAGCAAAAGGTTGGAGACGATTTTTGATAGAGAATCTCCAAAGTTGTGGTGAACATGCTACAGTAGCTGTTGGTTGATTTGAAATATCTGGAGTGCATTTTCTGTGGATCGAAAGTGTTACATCATTACATGTAATCCTTGTGCCTGATCTCGATCGGCCAATTAAGCGAGAACTTTATTAACGTCCGAATAAACATGTGTTCCCCACTTGTGTATTAACATAAAGTTTCAGAAGAAAGAACAAATTTTCCTGCACATGTTGGTTGAATAATGATTGGTATAAAGTAGCGTTGCTTCGGTTTATGATAGGGATTAGGGATGTCTCAAAATATCCACGTGAATACCAAGGCCATGCTTGGCAGATACATAAACTAGCAAGGATAGCAGCTAGACACGATATTTGTTGGCTAGGAAGGTTCTACTCCGTATATACAATTTTACTACTCCCTCCGTATCGAAATATTTGTCGCCGTTGACTTTTTTCTACAACTTTGACCATTCGTCTTATTCAAAATATTATGCAAGTACCATCCATTTTGTTTGCCACATGCTTTACTATTGTAGCTATTTTAAGCTTGACTTACCCTTTTACATATTTGTGATAATTTTTTGAATAAGACGAATGGTCAAAGTTGTAAGAAAAAGTCAACGGCGACAAATATTTCGATACGGAGGTAGTACATTTGCACAAAAGGTGGATGTCTATCTGTTATTTTAACTTTGGGGTGAAGTTGCGCATCCACGACCTGTGCACCGGTTACTGCTACCCTGGATTGTTGGTGGTGCTCATATTGCCCAAACAAACACTTAAGTTATGTCCAGTGGTAAGGAGATCTATAAAGCATAAAGCAATTCACCACTATATAGTGGACATAAGACAAGTGGGCATCCATTCCAGTAATCCACGGTTCGAAAAAGACAAGTGAACATCTCCTACCTTCACATTTTTGTCGTGGAGAGGACAATAGCTTGTCTTTATGTGGATGTGGCGGATCGATCTCGTTCTTTGTCTTTCAGCATATCCCATATGTCTGCGCCAAATAACAAAATAAGTTTATGCCAAACCTTAGCACTTTGTGTTCTTCCAACATATGGTTATGGATTAACACATTTGCACCACTATCAAACAAAACATATCTTGTAGACACACTCATCCTAACATGTCCTGGCATCTTTTGAGTCAGGTGCAAAGGCAAGTGCTAGTTGTGCAACCCACTCGTTTCATTCCCTCGCTCGGATAATTTCATATACCAACGTTAGAAATGGTGCAAGAAAATTCTCAAAAAAAAATGGTGCAAGAAAAGTAGCAATCATGTCGCTTCAAAAAAGAAAAGAAAAGAAAACTAGCTTGTAACACCCTAAAATTCATCACAATTAAGTTGTAGCAACCCTTTGAATTTTTCTAGGATTTATTAAGGCTTAAATAAATTTTCTAGGAATTAATTGGAATTTCTAGCCTTTTATCAATTTAAATATCACATTAAATAATTATTTTTAGTCCAAATAAGTTTTTGTTGAATTCATGCTGTGGCATATATTTTTGGTTGCTAGTAAATCAAGTTGGAATTTAAATTCTGTTTAAATTTGAATTTGATTTGCTTTTGTTTGAGTTTTAGAAAAGTTTAAATTAGTCGAGTTCGGTTTCGCCCCTCGAACTCTTGGCCCAGTCCAAGTTTGCCCCCTGAATTTTTCTCTCGCTCGCTTTTCCTCCCCGCTCTCTCTCTCCTTTTCCCTAGGCCGATTTCCCTTCTGTTCACTCGGACTGTTCCACTTTCGGCCCAACGCCGGCCCGTCCCGATTCTCCCCGCTCTCTCTCTCTTTCCGTCGCTGACGAGTGGGACCCCCATGTCAGCTCTTTCTTCCCCACCGTAGCCGAGCCGGACTCCTCGCCGAGTCCCGAGCGCCGCCGCCTCCGTCTCCGACTCCGTCCCCGTCCCGCATGCCAAGGCCGCTCCGCACCTATTTAACCCGGCCGCCCTTGTCGTTTCCCCTCCAATCCAGCCGAAGCAGCAAACCCAAGCCGCCCGAGCCGCCGCCATCGCCGAGCCGAGCGCCGCCGTCTTCAATTCTCGTCGTCGCCGCCGTTCCTTCACCAAGAAGCACCCCAAGAGGTTCGCTTCGTTAATCCGCACCTCCCCTTCGTGTTCTTGCTCGGAGTTTGGCAGCGTTCCGCGTTTAATCGCTCGTCGTCGATCCTCCAGTGCCGCCGACCGCCGTTGTTCGTCGTCGGTCGCCATCGTCGCCCTTCCCTCGTCGAGACTTAGCTCGGTGAGTTCATCATCTTCCCCTCTCTCTTTCCGTCCAAGTCCCGTCGAAGTCCATGCACCGTAGCGCCGGGTCCGCATCCGCCCGAAGCTCCGCCGCCGCGCATGGCGCCACCGTCGTCGTCCACTGCCTGCGCGCCGAACCAGTCGTCCAGATCACCTTGGTTGAACTCGTCGTGGTCCGGCGAGTCCATAGGACTTGATCCCGTAACAATCCGAGCCTCGTAGCTCTAGATCGGGGTTGCTCCGGCGGAGCGCCGCCGCGGAGGAGCGCAGCGCCGCCGTCCTCGCCGGCGACCGAGTTCCTGAACCCTCCTGACCGCCCGATCAGAATCCAACGGTCTAGATGAGAGCCAGCCCGAGTCAAACCAGAGAATAACGGTCAGCGTTGTGATTTTTGTAAAAGAGCCCTTAAAGTTTTTGAAAATCAACCCGCAGTCCAAGTTAGTTCAAAAATAATTACGAATAGGTCATGTTTTCTTATATTTTAACCCCTGCAAGATTTAAAATTGTGCCCGAGGTCCAAGGTTTGTCTTTTTACATGAAAACCCTCGAGTTTTTATACAAAATTATGTTTTAGCCCCTGGTTTTTCGCAGTTAAGCCCCTGGAACTTTTAAAACTTTGCCAGCAAGTCCCTGAACCTTAGAAAAGCCATATCTTTTGCGTTTTAACTCCGATTTTAGTGATTCTCGCGTTCACGCGTTCGTTGTAATGTGTAGATTAGTTTTGTGCCGTTGTTTTCTTCTGTTGGAATTGTTTGGTGTATTGTTTCTTATTTGTTGTATTGTTTCCTTGTATGTGAATTTGTGATGCGATTAGGAAACGACCAGTTCGAAGATTTCTCTGAAGAACCAACTGTTGGAGAAGGATTTGAGCAGCAACCGAGTTGGGAAGAAAGCAAGTGTATTATGTCATGCAAATGTCCTAATAATTATTAATTTCACCACCCATGCATGTGTCTTAATTTGATGGGTTCCTATTTAAGGATTTGCCTAGCCACTATATTTTTCCTGTCCCTGAAACTGGGTTACTTAATTAATTTTGATGGTAGATGATGCTTAGCTTGCTCAACTGGGATTGGTTAATGAACCCCTACTCTATGTTCCATATACTCTTTTAAATAATTAATTGGCAAGATCATATCTTTTTAATTGGAACATGGAGAACCACCCAGGAAAACAGTACAACCATGAGTGCCATGTGGCTCTGGCTTTGACTGACTAATTAGGTGCTCTGGTTTATGGTAGCTTTACTCGAAAGGGGCATGGGGGGCGGCGGTTGACGGGGTATAGCTCGGTCCTTTTGACCTGTGGGCTTTGGTAAGAGACAGACCTCGTTAGGGAGGGTTATGCTTTGCTTCTGAACCGGAAACCTTAGCGGGCTATCATTTATTAGAGTGCTTTTGTAAAGGTCTCATAGTGAAACTCAGTATTCGGTCCACGTGGTGTGGGAAGGGTACAATGCTTCGGCAATGAGAATCACGGCTTATGGTGAAAGTGTACAACCTCTGCAGAGTGTAAAACTGTTATAACAGTCGTGCTCACGGTCAAGAGCGGCCTGGACCCTTACATGATAATCATACTTGAACATGATCTAAATCGTGGTTACTTGAATATGTTGGGAATTTGACATTCATTAATTTGTGGGTGGTATATACTTTCATCTGCTAGTAAATAGTTGCTTAATAAAACTTGACCAACTAAAAGTGCTTACTGCAGTTTGGTCAGCCAACCTTTTTGCCTCAGCCTTGTATGTCATATTACATTTGCTGAGTACGTATGTGCTCATACTTGTTGCTTTTCTTTCTTTCTTTTATTGCATCTACTACACCCGGAATGCTGCTCATATTGGGAGAATTTTGAGGATTTCACTACTGATTTTGAGGAGTTCTAGGCGAGTCTCCCCCAGTCAATGCCTGTGGAGTTGGAGTCACTTCTGCTTCGTTAGAGAAACGTTTATTTAAGTCTTCCGCTATGACATTTGAGTCAACTCTGGTATTGTAATAATTGCACTATAATACTCTTTCGTTATGCATGGTTATGGATATTCACTTGTGACGTCTACTATATGTGTGTAAACTGATCCTGGCGCACATATGAGATGCACCTGGTTTTGCCTTTAAAACCGGGTGTGACAGAGGTGGTATCAGAGCTATGTTGACTGTAGGACGCAAGCCTAGATAGCAATGGTCATTCTCTAAGGATTATTTTGCTTAACTATTCTTGGTCTATCTATTCTTGGTTTAAATTGCTATTAATCCAGGTCATTGATAATTGTCTCCTCCTTGACTTTGTTTTCTGGTCTATCTTTTTCACCATCTCACCTGATTCTGATATCTTTAGAACTGTTCTCACCCCTTTCTTGCTTAAACCATAGATGGTGCTGACAAGGCAAGGTGCTCGTAGATTGGCAAGCACTCTTTCCTCTTTTTCGTCGCATTCAGTGCAAGAGGAGGAACCGGGACCTGAAGAGATGGAAGTAATGGACGAAGAAGTCAACTCAGGAGGGAATGCTCCAGCTGGATCTGAAGGAAGTGAAGGACCCTCTCCGCCGCCTGACATGTGGGTAGTGACTATTCATCACCACGACGGAGGCAACAATGGGTTTCCGATGATGCTTCGAATGCTCTTCGAGCGTTTGAACTACCCAGTGGAGATAGAATATTGTGGAAGAAGGAGGACACATCCAGATCACCCAGAGGACTGGGAAGTCGCTATATACATCAGGGAGCCTAATTATGAGTTTGGAGGAACCAAAGAAGCTGCAGTACATCATGCCATCGCCATCAGATCAACTTTCGAAGCTGGAATCCAGGATGCAGCCAGGAGGGCACTTTCTGTGCTTTGTCATGAAGAGGCTGCTGAAGTACGTCACACTGCTTGGGCATATCTTCCTCGAAGGCAGCAAGACACTCCAACTGGGGTTGTACCACACCCGCCAGGTGTGAACTCTACACTCAACGTCCAAGTGGCGTTCACCCAGATGCTTAACGTGCACGCCGATGACACCACAAGGGAGCTACAAGAAGTGCGTGAAGAACTCGCTGCTGAACGAAGGAAGAACAAAAGGCTGATAGCTGAACTCAGGGGAGAAGCACTTCCGCCCTTGGATGAAGATATAGAAGGATTGTTGGGTCATTCACCGCCTCGCTAGGAAAATGCTCGGTGGATCGTCTAGTTGCTTCACCCATACCTATTAAGATAGGATACCCTTTATTTTGTTAGTTCAGCATGTTTAGAATCGTTGAGACTCGTGCGTAACATGTGATTTAGTTTGGTAAAAGTGTGGTAGAGATGTTTGATTTTGTGCTAAATGTGTGATTTGGATCTTTGTAATGATTGAACTTAATTGTGGAGTGATGACCACAATTGAGTAATTATTAAATAAATAAATTTAGTTAGTCTGGGTTTATCTTGGTCTCTGATCTTAGCCCTTAACCATCACTTTATCTATATAATTGTACCCCCCATATAAATCATGTTATGCGACAATCTGTTCTCACCGCTGCATGATATCCTGGTACTGTCAGAATTGTTTCTGGAGCTTCGGAACTCCGTTTGACATAAATCAAGTTGGTTTGGATTAAGGACTTGATAACCTAGGTTCTGGGAATTTTTCGTGATTTTTGGAGCATCTGTCAGAGAGATATAATGGTTTTATTGGAGTAACCAGAATCTGTCCCGTGGTCCTGACACCGCTGTCTTGTTTATTTTATACCTCGAGATACAAAACTCCGATTGAGGTGATTCAAATTGGGTTAGTTTCAGAATTTGATAGTCTATGTTCAGTCAAAAGATCATGATTTTTGGATACTCAGAATGAGAGTTACAACTATTTAATTTGGACGAACAGAATCTGTTTTAGGATTTGATTTGCCCGTCATTAGCAACTAGTTCTATATTAACTCTTATCTGTTCATGATTTGAGTTATATCTTTTTACCACCCTCTGAATCTCATGTTCTAACCACCAGATGGTAAACACCAGGTCTAGAAGTGGAGTGGATCAACCACCTGTGAATCGTCAAGGACGTGTCAACCCTAATCCAAATCCTCCGCCGAATCAAGCATCTTCAGCAATGGATCAGATCCTCGCCAACCAGACTCAGATTCTCCAGGGAATGGCTAATACCTTGGCAGCCATGCAAGCACAGAACAACAACAACAACAACCAGCAGAGGGACAAGCACCGGGAGTTCATGAGTCACAAACCCCCTACCTACTCCTACTCAGCAGATCCACTTGATGCTGATGATTGGCTGAAGACTGTTGAGAAGAAGCTGGATATGGCTCAGTGCAATGACAGGGAGAAGGTCCTGTATGCCTCAGGTCGCTTGGAAGGATCAGTTTCAGATTGGTGGGATGCTTATCTTGCTGCTCATGCCACCCCTGATGCCATCACCTGGCAGGAGTTTAGGACCAACTTCAGGAGCCACCATATTCCTGCTGGTGTCATGAAGCTGAAGAAGGAGTTTCTCTCACTCAAGCAAGGTGGGATGACCATCAGTGAGTACCGGGATAAGTTCATTTAGTTGTCCCGTTACGCCCCAGATGAGGTGAAGGATGATGAGCAGAAGCAGGAGCGATTTCTGGAAGGATTGATTCCGCCGCTCCAATATCAACTCATGTCTCACACCTTCCCAACATTTCAGAAGCTGCTGGATAAGGCTATTGGCTTGGAGAGCAAGCGTCGTGAGTTGGGAGAGCAGAAGAGGAAGTTCATGTCCTCAGGACAGTCAAGCAGTAACACCCGCCCTCGTTTCCAACAACCTCAGCAGAACATGCCCGTTCGTTTTGGTGGGCAAGGGAGCAACTTTGTGCAGAGTCAGGGTCAGCGGTCAGCACCTCCACCGCAGCGTCCAGCATTTCAGCCGAACCGCCAAACCACCCCGACTCAGACTCCAGTGAAGACCCCTGCACCAGGCAGTGCCCCTACTCCCCGTACCTGCTACATTTGTGGAGATCTCAGCCACTATGCCCACAACTGTCCTAAGAAGAATGCTCAGACCCCTCAGCACCAGAGTGGCAGTGCACCCAGGCAGAATACCCCTCAGCAGCAGAACAGGAGTGTGAACCAGACGCCCCAGAGCAACAAGGGCCAGCAGAATCAGATGCGGGGCAAGGTGAACCATGTTGCTGCAGAGTCCACGCAGGAGGCCCAGGATGTGGTACTTGGTATGTTCCTCGTCAACTCAGCCCCTGGATCGGTTTTATTCGACTCTGGAGCATCTCATTCTTTTATTACTGCTCAGTACGTAGCTAAGTATAATATATCTATGGTTTCTATGAGAAATTCCATGCTAGTTAGCTCACCCGGTGGAAACATGAAAGCCAATTTTATCTGTCCTCGAGTTAATATGAAAATAGTTGGGGTAGACTTTCCTGCTGATTTGATAGTCCTGAACTCTGAGGGAATTGATGTCATACTTGGAATGGGATGGTTAGCTGCTTTTGATGCGGTGATTCAGTGTGCCAAGAGGTCCGTGTTGTTGACTAGCCCTCAGGGAGAGAAGATTGAATTCGGAGCCACACAACCCTCAGCTTCAACGTACTCAGTGAATCAAGCCAGTGGTGTTCCTTTGGAGGATATCAGAGTTGTTTGTGAGTTTCCAGATGTCTTCCCAGGTGATTTGCCAGGTATGCCACCCGAACGAGACATTGAGTTTATTATTGAGCTTTTACCTGGTACTGCTCCTATTTCTAAAAGACCATATAGAATGGCTGTTAATGAACTAGAAGAACTTAAGAAACAACTTAAGGAATTGTTGGATAAAGGTTACATTCGTCCTAGCTCGTCACCTTGGGGAGCACCGGTAATTTTTGTGGGTAAAAAGGATGGTACTCTGAGGATGTGTGTGGATTATCGTTCATTGACCGGTTTGGCCCATGGCAGCGGGGTGAAACCGGTCTGACCGGTTTCCCAAACCGGTCTGACCGGTTTGGCCCGTGACGGCAAGCATGTGATTCTCTTGTTTTATTGAGTGCTATACATGTCATATGCATCACACATTGTTTTATAATGTCACACACACTTGTTGCACATGATGGATGCTAAGATATAGGGGGAGCTCTCAATTTTGTTGATTATATGTGAATTTGGCATTTGAGGCCGAATTTTTGAAATTCTATTCAATGCACATATTGAGGGGGAGCCCATCATATATCTTAGTCATCTAGAGCTTAAATTTCATATCTTTTTGTAAGCTTTAATCATGTTGTCATCAATCACCAAAAAGGGGGAGATTGAAAGTGCATCTAGGCACTTATATGTTTTGGTGATTTTGGATGACAACATGATTAGTCATTTAACTTGTTTGCTTAAGTATATGAGCAGGAAATAATGAAGAAAGCAAACATGTGTTAATCATCCCATGTAAGCAATACAAATGACAAGTGTGTGATAGTGACAAATGAGACATGGACATAAGTAAATTGGTTGGTCTCATAAATAAGATACTTGTCAAAGGTTTTGGGATAGAACATGTGAAGAAATTTGAAGTTTCTTTGGGCTTGTTCCATAGCAATGGATACATTCAAAATGAGACATGATTCTATGGATAGTATATGGTCCCAAGTGCATTGATGTTTATGGACAAGTTATCTACCAAAGAACAACATTCAAGACATGGATTTCAATGTGGATTTCATGATGATGCAATGCAAAGCAAAGCTTAATTTGGCAAGAGAGGATGGAAAGGATCAAGCTAGATGCGAGTGACGTTCCTAGCAAGGTGAAGGGCAAATTGGTTTTGTAGCCGAGGTACCTTGTTTGGTGGAAAGGTCTAGCATTATAGTTTGGGTTTCTATACATCAATCAAGTCATATCAAGTGAAGCAATGCGAAACATCTTATCTTTGTTCGATCATATATTGGAATGGCTTATGAATTGATCCATGCAATGGAAATTCTAAGTCATTAGCTCAACATTGGATTTGCTCATCAAGACATGAAGTGTTGAAGCCCTCAAAGTTGAGAATGATCAAGTATGGCATCAATGAAGATATACAAGCTCAAGTGGTAGGCTCTATTTATTGTTTTAATCTTGAGTTTAGGAATGCCGTACTATCAAGAGGGATGCAACATTAGTTGTCTTGGCATACACCAAAAAGTGCTCATTAGATCAACCCATGTGAGATAGCCTTGAGAGAAATACACTTGGAAATTTAGTGTGCTGAAAGACCCCAAACCGGTCTGACCGGTTTGGGAAAGCGGTCTGACCGCTTTTGGTATAGTTGTGCTGAGCCGACCCAAACCGGTCTGACCGGTTTGGGAAACCGGTCTGACCGGTTTGGGCTCTGACAGGTGTAACGGCTAGTATAGTTCGTAAACCGGTCTGACCGGTTTGGGAATCCGGTCTGACCGGTTTCCAACGGCTATAACGGCTAGTTTTGGTTGTGTGGGGTATTTATACCCCATACCCCTCTCCTTTGAGGGGTGCTGGTTGCCATTCCATTCTAACACGCCTAGGGCTGTTCCAAGCACCAGCAAGCTCTCCCCAAGCATCTCTTTGTGAGAGTTGATTGATTTTGATCATATCATTGGATTTGGGTTGAGGGATGTATGTGTTGTGAGCAATAGATAGCAATTGATAGTTCATATCAGCTATAGTGAGCATATCCTTAGGGTTGAGCACTTCCGGTGAAGCCAAGCATCCATTGGAGCATTTGTTACTCTTGGAGGTGATCCTCCTAGACGGCTAGGCGTCGCCGGTGAGCTACCTTGGTTGTGGTAAGCCACGGATTGTTTGTAAGGGCTGGTCTTGCCTCCTTAGTGGAAAAGGACCAAAAGCTAGTGATACCGAGGAAAGTGGCTTGGAGTGGATAAGCCCGCCTTTCGTAGGCCCTCAACGGAGACTAGGACTCATCGTGTCTTTGTGACAGCCTTAGTGGCAGCGGTGAAGTCCGAACTTCGGGAAAACATATCTTTGTCTCTTGTTTGCCTTCACAAGTTCAATTCTAGCATTTGAATTCGCTTCCGCTTCGATCTACTTGGGTGTGCTCTAATTGTGTGCAGGGACTTAGTGGACCTGCTTGATATCATCTACAAGAGCCCATCATCAAGTTTGGTTTGTGCTAGAACTCGTAGAGGGGGTTAATTGGCATAGTTGGTTTTCTCTGTTGAGAACCGGTCTGACCGCTTTGTCAAAGCGGTCTGACCGCTTGAAGCGGTCTGACCGGTTTTGGGAACCGGTCTGACCGGTTTCTGTACTGACTGTGTGAAAAAGTTTGTAATTTGCAGATTCACCTATTCACCCCCCCCTCTAGGTGACATCAAGGTCCTTTCAATTGGTATCAGAGCTTGGCCTCACATCCAAGCTTAACCGCCGTGAGGAAAGATGTCGACCACTTGTGAGGTAACATATGAGCCACTAGCTAGTGACGGCTCAAATTATTCAATTTGGTCTTGTAATGTGATTAATGATCTTAGGGCTATGAGTCCTACTTTAGTGAGGATTGTAGTTGAAGGCATTGATCGTCCTCGTGTTGATTGGAGTGTGTCCAACCCAACCGAAGACGAAATGAATTGCTTTCAACTCAATGCTCGTGTCGCTAACTTCTTATTTGATGTTGTGAGTGATGAAGTTAGAGAATCAATTCTAGAAGATGAAGCAACTCTTTTCGATGCTCATCTCATTTGGGCTCGAATTGAGAAGCTATACAACATCAAAAGCGACACACAAGACCAAACAAGAGCCAAGACACATGAGGAGTGCACTACAACAACAAACACATGCACCAAGCCTCATGTAACAACCACCGTGGAGCCACAAGAGCAAGATGGCTCAATTGGCGCCTCCCTGCAGAAACCGGTCCGACCGGTTTCCCAAACCGGTCTGACCGGTTTGGGCAGGAAAGGCACAATTGGCCACAAGAAGGGAGGCCGACGCCGCGCAAGCAAAGTATCAAGCTCACAAGCTACATCATCGTCCAAAGATGAGGTACTCATGCTCAACAAGTCCAAAGAAGAAGAGAAGGCGGAAAACTCAAAGGATGAGACTATCCAAGCTCTCATCAAAGAGCTTGAGGAAGTCAAACTTTCAAACGCCGCTTTGGTTTGTAAGTATGATGCAATTGTTGATGATTATGCTTGTGATGCACTTAAATTGGCTTCCATAGAAAAAGAAAATAAAATGCTCAAGCTAAACTTGGAATTAACTGCTAGCAAGCATGAGATGCTACAAGTGACTCATGATGAACTCTTGTGTTCTCATGAAGAACTTGTAGAATCATATGCTTCTTTAGATATTGCTCATGAGATTATGGTTGCTTCATTAAAATCTATTGAATCTCAAACACATATTTGCACATGCTCTTCAATTCAATATAATTTGTCATGTGCTAACCCATGTTGCTTTCAAGCAAAACGATCTTGGTATGATGAAGTGTGTGTAGAGTCTTGTGACAACACAAGCCAAGATCAAAGAAAAGAAAGCAAGCCAACTCTCTCCAAAAGACAAAGAAATTTGGAGAAGAGAAGATGCTTTGGTTGTCTTGAGAAAGGGCATCAAGTTGCTTCATGTCCAAGCAACGGGGGACTTCACCAAGAGAAGCCCCAAATCAAACTTAACAAAGGATTTCTCAAGGCACAAGCAAAGCACAAGCAAAAATTGGTTACCGAGCAACACAAGAAGATGGTAACCAACATCAAGCACAAGACATGCTACACATGTCGGGAAAAAGGACATCTTGGTAATGATTGTCCTAATGGTAAAACTATTAAACCCGACATTGTCCATTCTATACATGTGAAGCTTGGAAACTCTCCAAATGCCCCTTGTGCTTCCAAGGTGATTGGTTCACCAAAGTGTAGCACAAGAGCATTTTGGGTTCCTAAGCAAATTTGGACTAACAACATCGGACCCAACATGAGTTGGGTACCAAGGTGTGCTTGATGAGATTGTAGGGACAATGAGATGCATTGGTAGCTTGGCTTGAATGACAATCTTCAATGATCAACTAGCAAGCCAAGAAAAGTTGCTTCCGCTCGATACTCTACACCCAATATCATCTCGGTCACTTTGTGCTTAAATTGATAAAGTTTAAGTCACTAGTACCTTTTGTAGGATCAAGTGTTTCTAAGTGTTTAACTTGTGACACTTGATAGTGACTTAGACTAAATTTCTTGAATTCAATTCATATATATGCCTTGTGATGTTTTTAATGGCTCTCTAGTAGAGCAATATTGTGTTTAGTTGCAGAGGATCAAGTTCCGACGAAATTTGAATCAACATTGGAAATCCACGCCAATTGGTACAAGCCTGGCAAAACCGGTCTGACCGGTTTGCCAAACCGGTCTGACCGGTTTGGCCCAGGCAACTGCAACTTTAGCACATTCCTGTTAAATGAAGTGTTTGATTAATATTTTAAGCATATGAAATGTGGTATGTTTAATTGCTCTTCTATGGAGCAAATTATTATCATTTTCAGGACATACCACACAAGATCCGACACTGAGGCCGGAAGATCCGACCAGATGATCCGGGTGGCTCTGTGCTGCACTCCATCAGGCCGGATGATCTATCGGAAGATCCGAGGCACAACCGGTCTGACCGGTTTGCCTGAGTGAAACCGGTCTGACCGGTTTCCCAAACCGGTCTGACCGGTTTGACTCAGGATGTTGGAACTTGACCATTTGAGTGAGAAATAAAGATTCAAGTATTTCATTTCATAAATTTCTCATTCTTGGCATATGCTATCCATATTAATACTTCATTTTGTGTAATTACTTGGCATAATTAATTTTAAGTGATTTTTGTGTGACTTGACCATTTATTGAATTAATCCCCTCCATGTCATTCACAAGGCAAAGTGCATGTCTCATATTGTCTACATATGATGCACATATCTAGGGGAGATTATTTCAATATTTGTGTCCTTGAGACTAACATTTTCTTTTAGTGAACTTGTAGTCTCAATGGTGAGAGAATACTTCTCTCAATTGGAGTTGTCAAATCATCTTGTGATTCATGACGGTAACACGATAGTCATTCTCTTCATGAATCTTGATCTCAATTTGTGTTTTGTCAACTCAACATAGTATAGCATTAAATTCCTTAAATGGTTTAATCTTTCTATATTAGTGCATATGAATCCTTGCTAATCTCAAAAGCACTAAAATAAGGAATTTGATCTATATTGTGTAACTTCATGATTAATGACCTATGTCTTTCATGCTTTATTTCAAAGTCATTGATTATGAAATCATGTGTTGTGCACATTAACGTTTTCTCTCTATGTTGATCAATTGGTTTATATCATGAGAGAATTCATATGACAAAATTGATAATATTGCACAACACATTTTACTAGAGGCCAAGGTATGTTTTCTTTGAACTAGTTTTTACCTTGTGCATCTAGGCCCTTGTCATGCTAGTGCGTGCATGTACATGCAAATGTATTAAGCTCTCATGCGTCCATTATATATTTAGTTAACATCTTCTTGGTGAATGGTGCAAGCTAAGTATGTTAATGTCGTTGTGTGCTTAATATACGTGCATGTGCTTGTGTGACATAGGATAGTTTTTGAAAAATCCAACTAGCATGCTAAGTTGTGTGATTTTTTTTAAAATCTTTGTGTCTTTGGTCTTTTGACCTTTGTCAATCTATTTGTGACTATTGTTAAACTTGCTTGATTGATGGCTAGTCACAAATAGTGAGATTTCTCTCAAGTCCATAAAATCCTTTATCTATCTTTTGTCTCCCATTTCTTTCGGAAGAAACGAAAGAAATTTGATTTATTGGAAATCTTATCATTTCTATGGACAAAATCTTGAGAAGTTGAAGAACATTCTTATCACAAACACTCTCAGATCAAGTAAACAAGTTTTGGATCTCATTTCCACCATTTTGGACTAGGCTTAGCTGCCTGGGGCAAACCGGTCTGACCGGTTTCCCAAACCGGTCTGACCGGTTTGGGCCCAAGCAGCTGGGTGAACTTTTCTGTGGAAATTCTTGGAGTTTTGAAGGACGAATTTCATCATTACATCTTCTCAGATCAAAGGAGCAAGCTTAGGAACAGTTTTAAAGCAAGATCCGACCTTGGATCGGAAGATCCGATAGGAAGTTCCGGGTAGCTCTGTCTCGAGTTGTTTCTGGCCCAGAAAATCCGAAGTTAATCAGAAGATCCGACAAGATTCTCGGAAGATCCGAATATTATCAGAAGATCCGACAATTTCCCGGAAGATCCGATGTTTCTGGCAGAACCCAGCTCCCTGGGAGAAACCGGTCTGACCGGTTTCCCAAACCGGTCTGACCGGTTTGGCCCAGGAAGGTGGACCATGCATTTTATGGCCGCCCGTGATTCCCTCTCTCTCCTACCATACTCATTCATCTCATATCCCCTCTCTCTCTCCTATTCTTCACCGTGAGAAGGTCCTCCCATGGCGATTTGAAGGTTCAACAAAGGAAAAGTCGATTTCTTCTTGGATTTGGAGTGCCCCAAGGCTGCTAGATTGATTCTCCATCAAGTTGTGCACTCAAATCTTCATCTCTCTCGAGTTCTTGGTTCTCAAGGTATTCAAATCTTTCCATCGCCCGATCTATGAGCTCAATGCATATCTCTCAAAACCCTTCGGTGGAACATCTTCTGGCATGTCTAGGAACCTACCCCTAAGAGATGGATTGAATTGTTTGGCTACATTTTGCGCAACAAGGATTTGCACCCTCACTGCGCAAAGCGGTCTGACCGGTTTGGCAAACCGGTCTGACCGGTTTGGGCAGTGAGGGCCCAAGTCCCTGTTCTGCACCGTGTTAGCTCACGTATGGACTAGGGATAGCTTGAATTGCAATATTTGTTCAAATTCCAGATCATAATCTGTCCAGATCGATCCCCAACTTGTTTTGGCTCAGCCCAGGCAAAAGCGGTCTGACCGGTTCCTAGAACCGGTCTGACCGGTTTGGCCTAGAGCTGCCCCAAAACTTGTTAGGTGCTCTTATCAACTCCATATTTGATCAAATCTGTTTCTGGGCACATTTATCATGTTTTTCTGTCCAAATTGATCTTCAACTCGAGTTGGCTCAGCTCAGACCAAAAGCGGTCTGACCGGTTCCTAGAACCGGTCTGACCGGTTTTGTTCTGAGTTGAATCAAATCTTGTTGAATGTACTCTATCAAGTCAAATCTTTTTGATCAATCATCTTCTGGTTCTTGATACTTTGTGTGTCATTTTGTGAACCCAGGAAAGACAGAAAAGATGCCGAAAGGTTCCCATGCCGAGAGAATTAAAAAGAGCAAGTTTGATGCACCCGGAGGAAGTAGCTCGGGAAGAGATTTGAGGCCTAGGAGGCCAAAGAGGGCAGCAGCAGCAGATCAGGAGATAGAGGAGGTGGATGTTGTGGGAAATTCCACTGATGATGAAGTTGAGGATGAGAGTTTCAGGGTTGAGTACCGCCATGGTCAGCCGGCGGACGCTGATGTTGATGAGGAGATGGCAGCAGATGATTATGAGGATGAGGTGGCTGATGATGATATTGATGAAAATGGCCCTCTTGTGCTTGAGATTTGCCGACCCACTGGCCCAGCTAGCAGGAGAGTTACTGATTATCTTGCCAGTGGGATGACTGATGTGGTTAGGAGGTTGAGGAGGACTAGTCCACTTGGTGTGGATAGGACAGCGACCGACTACCGGTTTTGGACTCTTTTTCAGCAGGATTTCTATGCCACAGCTATCATGAAGAAGACCAAAATCACATCAGATGCACAGTACGTGGATTGGGATTATATGAGAAAGCATGACAACCCAGTCTTTAATGAGATCATCAGAGTATGTTCAGAAAAGAGGATAAAGCATCTCATGGGCTTCAAGCATAGTTGGAACAAGGAAGTCATTGCTCAGTTCTATGCTACTGTGTTTTTCGGTTACTATGAGCAAGAGGATGGTACACAAGAAAGAGCCATGCACTGGATGACAGAGGGTCAGCGCTATCATGTCACTTATTCTGATTTTGCTTCCATTCTTAGAGTTGGACATGAAAGTGATGACACTGTCCGGATACATGATCGAGGAGTTATGGAACCATCTGAAATCAAATTCATGTATCCAAGAGATCAAAATGGCAGTTGGGGAAAGGTGAGTGGTCTTTACACTTATTATGGGACACTTTATAGATTGCTAAGAAAGACACTCACACATAGAGATGGCAACACTTCGGATATTTCGCTTTTCATGAGAAATTTGATGTACTATCTGAGGATTGGAGAGGAGACACCTCCATTCAGTGTTGCTGACTTCATTTGGCATGAGATCAAGTCTATTTCTGAGAGTCCTCAGAAAATTTGTGCCTATAGCCCGTTCATCATGTTTATTATTGAGAGGGTTACAAGTTTGAAGATTCAAAAGGACACCCAACACAAGCCAATACATCCTCCTGTGCCACACAAGTTCAGAATGCCTTCTCCTCAACCAGCAGATGCAGATGCGGCAGCCGGCGGTGATCAAGAGCAGCAGCCACAACAGCAGACTCCGCTGCAGGCCAGAACCGGTCTGACCGGTTCTGCAAACCGGTCTGACCGGTTTGAGTCTGGCAGCGGGACTCGGTCAGCAGGACAGACCTCTCCCATACGGAAGTTCATCTCTATGTTCACAGGCATGTGTAAAGGTCAAAGGGATGTCCAAGTTGACATTAGGCAGCAGAGGATTGAAAATAAGAAGACTCGTGATGAGTTCAAGAAACTGCGTGCCGTTTTGAGTCCAAACGATCCACCATCTCCTATTTCACCACCGCTTGAGTTACCAGAGATTCCTCCACTTAGAGACATTATGACAGATCACATGAGTGCGGGATATTTTGAGGAGTACGGTGATATGTTTGGATATGGACATGTTGGATCGAGCTCGCAGCCTCCGCCACCCTCTTCACAGTCAGTTGGTGCTCCAGGAACCATGCCTTACATGCCCACTTCAGAGGGTGATCTATTTGGTTCTTCCTTTGGATTTGCACCGCCTGGTCCATCATATGCAGCAGCTACACTTCCTTCTTCGTCATATGCATATGGTGGCACCGGTTCATCTATGGCGGGAGTTCAGTTTTCGAGTGCACCATCTCCATCTCCTGGAGATTTTGCTTCTCAGGTAGCAGCTTCTCTTTTCGGACCTACTTCTGCTCCTAGTCATGGTATGTCTAGCACATCTTTACCTTAGTTCCATGGCTAGCACATCCGAATCACTCCATTTTTATCACACATACACATTCACTTGAGTGAAGGTTTTCATTGGACCACATCTTCTTCGTCAGATGATCACAGCCCGACCTTCTAGCGGCGAGAAGTGGATGCATGATGGGAGCGTGACTACAAGCTTTTCCAGGCCCTTTATGGATGATTGATGACAAAGGGGGAGAAGAATGGATTAAAACTTATCTAGTTGATCTTGTAGTCATTTGATTGTAATATTTTCGCACTTTATCTCTTTCTGGACTTGAGAAATTGTAATGTGTGCTCTCTGTGTGATGAACTCTTTTATATATTCTAAGTGATCATTTGCTAGTGTGATATTCATGTGTTGGTTGATGCAATGTTGTTTCACATTTGCTTCTGTCTGGGTGAAACCGGTCTGACCGGTTTCCCAAACCGGTCTGACCGGTTTGGCCCATGGCAGCGGGGTGAAACCGGTCTGACCGGTTTCCCAAACCGGTCTGACCGGTTTGGCCCGTGACGGCAAGCATGTGATTCTCTTGTTTTATTGAGTGCTATACATGTCATATGCATCACACATTGTTTTATAATGTCACACACACTTGTTGCACATGATGGATGCTAAGATATAGGGGGAGCTCTCAATTTTGTTGATTATATGTGAATTTGGCATTTGAGGCCGAATTTTTGAAATTCTATTCAATGCACATATTGAGGGGGAGCCCATCATATATCTTAGTCATCTAGAGCTTAAATTTCATATCTTTTTGTAAGCTTTAATCATGTTGTCATCAATCACCAAAAAGGGGGAGATTGAAAGTGCATCTAGGCACTTATATGTTTTGGTGATTTTGGATGACAACATGATTAGTCATTTAACTTGTTTGCTTAAGTATATGAGCAGGAAATAATGAAGAAAGCAAACATGTGTTAATCATCCCATGTAAGCAATACAAATGACAAGTGTGTGATAGTGACAAATGAGACATGGACATAAGTAAATTGGTTGGTCTCATAAATAAGATACTTGTCAAAGGTTTTGGGATAGAACATGTGAAGAAATTTGAAGTTTCTTTGGGCTTGTTCCATAGCAATGGATACATTCAAAATGAGACATGATTCTATGGATAGTATATGGTCCCAAGTGCATTGATGTTTATGGACAAGTTATCTACCAAAGAACAACATTCAAGACATGGATTTCAATGTGGATTTCATGATGATGCAATGCAAAGCAAAGCTTAATTTGGCAAGAGAGGATGGAAAGGATCAAGCTAGATGCGAGTGACGTTCCTAGCAAGGTGAAGGGCAAATTGGTTTTGTAGCCGAGGTACCTTGTTTGGTGGAAAGGTCTAGCATTATAGTTTGGGTTTCTATACATCAATCAAGTCATATCAAGTGAAGCAATGCGAAACATCTTATCTTTGTTCGATCATATATTGGAATGGCTTATGAATTGATCCATGCAATGGAAATTCTAAGTCATTAGCTCAACATTGGATTTGCTCATCAAGACATGAAGTGTTGAAGCCCTCAAAGTTGAGAATGATCAAGTATGGCATCAATGAAGATATACAAGCTCAAGTGGTAGACTCTATTTATTGTTTTAATCTTGAGTTTAGGAATGCCGTACTATCAAGAGGGATGCAACATTAGTTGTCTTGGCATACACCAAAAAGTGCTCATTAGATCAACCCATGTGAGATAGCCTTGAGAGAAATACACTTGGAAATTTAGTGTGCTGAAAGACCCCAAACCGGTCTGACCGGTTTGGGAAAGCGGTCTGACCGCTTTTGGTATAGTTGTGCTGAGCCGACCCAAACCGGTCTGACCGGTTTGGGAAACCGGTCTGACCGGTTTGGGCTCTGACAGGTGTAACGGCTAGTATAGTTCGTAAACCGGTCTGACCGGTTTGGGAATCCGGTCTGACCGGTTTCCAACGGCTATAACGGCTAGTTTTGGTTGTGTGGGGTATTTATACCCCATACCCCTCTCCTTTGAGGGGTGCTGGTTGCCATTCCATTCTAACACGCCTAGGGCTGTTCCAAGCACCAGCAAGCTCTCCCCAAGCATCTCTTTGTGAGAGTTGATTGATTTTGATCATATCATTGGATTTGGGTTGAGGGATGTATGTGTTGTGAGCAATAGATAGCAATTGATAGTTCATATCAGCTATAGTGAGCATATCCTTAGGGTTGAGCACTTCCGGTGAAGCCAAGCATCCATTGGAGCATTTGTTACTCTTGGAGGTGATCCTCCTAGACGGCTAGGCGTCGCCGGTGAGCTACCTTGGTTGTGGTAAGCCACGGATTGTTTGTAAGGGCTGGTCTTGCCTCCTTAGTGGAAAAGGACCAAAAGCTAGTGATACCGAGGAAAGTGGCTTGGAGTGGATAAGCCCGCCTTTCGTAGGCCCTCAACGGAGACTAGGACTCATCGTGTCTTTGTGACAGCCTTAGTGGCAGCGGTGAAGTCCGAACTTCGGGAAAACATATCTTTGTCTCTTGTTTGCCTTCACAAGTTCAATTCTAGCATTTGAATTCGCTTCCGCTTCGATCTACTTGGGTGTGCTCTAATTGTGTGCAGGGACTTAGTGGACCTGCTTGATATCATCTACAAGAGCCCATCATCAAGTTTGGTTTGTGCTAGAACTCGTAGAGGGGGTTAATTGGCATAGTTGGTTTTCTCTGTTGAGAACCGGTCTGACCGCTTTGTCAAAGCGGTCTGACCGCTTGAAGCGGTCTGACCGGTTTTGGGAACCGGTCTGACCGGTTTCTGTACTGACTGTGTGAAAAAGTTTGTAATTTGCAGATTCACCTATTCACCCCCCCCCCCCCTCTAGGTGACATCAAGGTCCTTTCAGAGATGGAAAAGCTGAACTTAGGATTTTTCTAAATCAGACAGAAGGTGTGACAATGGAAGTTGAGTCTACACTGGAACAGGAAATTCGGAAAGGTCAGCTTACTGATGAGAAGATAAAGGAAATCAAGGAAACCATGTTAGCCGGAAAAGCTCCCGACTTCACCGAAGATGATCAAGGTACAATTTGGTTTAGAAAGAGGATATGTGTACCGGATATAGAGTCTCTCAGAGAGCAGATATTGAGGGAAGCTCACGATTCCGCATATTCTATTCATCCTGGAAGCACCAAGATGTACCAGGATCTGAAGCAAAGGTATTGGTGGTATGGACTAAAAAGGGATGTGGCTGCCCATGTGGCATTGTGCGATGTTTGTCAGAGAGTCAAAGCTGAACACCAGAGACCAGCCGGTTTGCTTCAGCCACTCAAGGTACCTGAATGGAAGTGGGAAGAGATCAGTATGGATTTCATTGTTGAATTACCTCGCACTCGAGGAGGATATGACTCCATATGGGTTATTGTGGACAGATTAACTAAGGTAGCTCACTTTATACCCGTTAACACTACTTATACCAGTGCTAAGTTAGCAGAGTTATACATGTCCAGAATTGTTTGTCTCCATGGTGTACCTAAAAAGATAGTGTCTGATAGAGGTACTCAGTTTACATCTAGATTCTGGCAGAAGTTGCATGAGTCTATGGATACAAAGTTGAATTTCAGTTCTGCATATCATCCTCAGACAGATGGTCAGACAGAGAGGACCAATCAGATTCTGGAGGATATGTTGAGAGCTTGTGCTTTGAAGCATTGAGGCGGTTGGGACAAGAGTCTTCCATATGCAGAGTTTTCATACAACAACAGTTATCAGGCTAGTCTAAAGATGGCCCCATTCGAGGCGCTTTATGGTAGAAAGTGCAGGACACCGTTGTACTGGAGTGAAACTGGTGAAAGTCAGTTGTTTGGTCCAGAGATACTGCAGGAAGCAGAAAGACAGGTTCAGATTATCAGAGAGAATTTGAGAACGGCTCAGTCCAGGCAGAAGAGCTATGCAGACACAAGGAGATGAGAATTAACTTTCGAAGTAGGTGATTATGTGTATCTGAAATTATCTCCTATTCGAGGCTTTGGAAGGTTTAAGGTGAAAGGTAAATTATCTCCTCGTTTCATTGGACCTTTCAAGATTGTTGATAGAAAAGGTGAGGTTGCTTATCAATTGGAGTTGCCAACCAGACTGTCAGATGTACATGATGTGTTCCATATCTCTCAGTTGAAAAAGTGTCTTCGAGTTCCTGAGGAAGAATTACCCTTGGATGAGTTGGATGTGCAAGATGATTTGACTTATAAGGAATACCCAGTTAAGATTTTGGAAACTGCTGAAAGAGTTACTAGGAGTAAGGTGATTAATATGTGTAAAGTTCAGTGGAGTCATCATGCGGAAAGCGAGGCAACTTGGGAAAGAGAAGATGAGTTGATGGCAGTGTTCCCTCAGATTTTCTCTAATCCATCCGAATCTCGAGGACGAGATTCTCTTTAAGGGGGGTAGGTTTGTAACACCCTAAAATTCATCACAATTAAGTTGTAGCAACCCTTTGAATTTTTCTAGGATTTATTAAGGCTTAAATAAATTTTCTAGGAATTAATTGGAATTTCTAGCCTTTTATCAATTTAAATATCACATTAAATAATTATTTTTAGTCCAAATAAGTTTTTGTTGCATTCATGCTGTGGCATATATTTTTGGTTGCTAGTAAATCAAGTTGGAATTTAAATTATGTTTAAATTTGAATTTGATTTGCTTTTGTTTGAGTTTTAGAAAAGTTTAAATTAGTCGAGTTCGGTTTCGCCCCTCGAACTCTTGGCCCAGTCCAAGTTTGCCCCCTGAATTTTTCCCTCGCTCGCTTTTCCTCCCCGCTCTCTCTCTCCTTTTCCCTGGGCCGATTTCCCTTCTGTTCACTCGGACTGTTCCACTTTCGACCCAACGCCGGCCCGTCCCGATTCTCCCCGCTCTCTCTCTCTTTCCGTCGCTGACGAGTGGGACCCCCATGTCAGCTCTTTCTTCCCCACCGTAGCCGAGCCGGACTCCTCGCCGAGTCCCGAGCGCCGCCACCTCCGTCTCCGACTCCGTCCCCGTCCCGCACGCCAAGGCCGCTCCGCACCTATTTAACCCGGCCGCCCTTGCCGTTTCCCCTCCAATCCAGCCGAAGCAGCAAACCCAAGCCGCCCGAGCCGCCGCCATCGCCGAGCCGAGCGCCGCCGTCTTCAATTCTCGTCGTCGCCGCCGTTCCTTCGCTAAGAAGCACCCCAGGAGGTTCGCTTCGTTAATCCGCACCTCCCCTTCGTGTTCTTGCTCGGAGTTTGGCAACGCTCCGCGTTTAATCGCTCGTCGTCGATCCTCCAGTGCCGCCGACCGCCGTTGTTCGTCGTCGGTCGCCATCGTCGCCCTTCCCTCGTCGAGACTTAGCTCGGTGAGTTCATCATCTTCCCCTCTCTCTTTCCGTCCAAGTCCCGTCGAAGTCTGTGCACCGTAGCGCCGGGTCCGCATCCGCCCGAAGCTCCGCCGCCGCGCATGGCGCCGCCGTCGTCGTCCACTGCCTGCGCGCCGAACCAGTCGTCCAGATCACCTTGGTTGAACTCGTCGTGGTCCGGCGAGTCTATAGGACTTGATCCCGTAACAATCCGAGCCTCGTAGCTCTAGATCGGGGTTGCTCCGGCGGAGCGCCGCCGCGGAGGAGCGCAGCGCCGCCGTCCTCGCCGGCGACCGAGTTCCTGAACCCTCCTGACCGCCCGATCAGAATCCAACGGTCTAGATGAGAGCCAGCCCGAGTCAAACCAGAGAATAACGGTCAGCGTTGTCATTTTTGCAAAAGATCCCTTAAAGTTTTTGAAAATCAACCCGCAGTCCAAGTTAGTTCAAAAATAATTACGAATAGGTCCTGTTTTCTTATATTTTAACCCCTGCAAGATTTAAAATTGTGCCCGAGGTACAAGGTTTGTCTTTTTACATGAAAACCCTCGAGTTTTTATACAAAATTATGTTTTAGCCCCCGGTTTTTCGCAGTTAAGCCCCTGGAACTTTTAAAACTTTGCCAACAAGTCCCTGAACCTTAGAAAAGCCATATCTTTTACGTTTTAACTCCGATTTTAGTGATTCTCGCGTTCACGCGTTCGTTGTAACGTGTAGATTAGTTTTGTGCCGCTGTTTTCTTCTGTTTTAATTGTTTGGTGTATTGTTTCTTATTTGTTGTATTGTTTCCTTGTATGTGAATGTGTGATGCGATTAGGAAACGACCAGTTCGAAGATTTCTCTGAAGAACCAACTGTTGGAGAAGGATTTGAGCAGCAACCGAGTTGGGAAGAAGGCAAGTGTATTATGTCATGCAAATGTCCTAATAATTATTAATTTCACCACCCATGCATGTGTCTTAATTTGATGGGTTCCTATTTAAGGATTTGCCTAGCCACTATATTTTTCCTGTCCCTGAAACTGGGTTACTTAATTAATTTTGATGGTAGATGATGCTTAGCTTGCTCAACTGGGATTGGTTAATGAACCCCTACTCTATGTTCCATATACTCTTTTAAATAATTAATTGGCAAGATCATATCTTTTTAATTGGAACATGGAGAACCACCCAGGGAAACAGTACAACCATGAGTGCCATGTGGCTCTGGCTTTGACTGACTAATTAGGTGCTCTGGTTTATGGTAGCTTTACTCGAAAGGGGCATGGGGGCGGCGGTTGACGGGGTATAGCTCGGTCCTTTTGAGCTGTGGGCTTTGGTAAGAGACAGACCTCATTAGGGAGGGTTATGCTTTGCTTTTGAACCGGAAACCTTAGCGGACTATCATTTATTAGAGTGCTTTTGTAAAGGTCTCATAGTGAAACTCAGTATTCGGTCCACGTGGTGTGGGAAGGGTACAATGCTTCGGCAATGGGAATCACGGCTTATGGTGAAAGTGTACAACCTCTGCAGAGTGTAAAACTGTTATAACAGTCGTGCTCACGGTCAAGAGCGGCCTGGACCCTTACATGATAATCATACTTGAACATGATCTAAATCGTGGTTACTTGAATATGTTGGGAATTTGACATTCATTAATTTGTGGGTGGTATATACTTTCATCTGCTAGTAAATAGTTGCTTAATAAAACTTGGCCAACTAAAAGTGCTTACTGCAGTTTGGTCAGCCAACCTTTTTGCCTCAGCCTTGTATGTCATATTACATTTGCTGAGTACGTATGTGCTCATACTTGTTGCTTTTCTTTCTTTCTTTTATTGCATCTACTACACCCGGAATGCTGCTCACATTGGGAGAATTTTGAGGATTTCACTACTGATTTTGAGGAGTTCTAGGCGAGTCTCCCCCAGTCAATGCCTGTGGAGTTGGAGTCACTTCTGCTTCGTTAGAGAAACGTTTATTTAAGTCTTCCGCTATGACATTTGAGTCAACTCTGGTATTGTAATAATTGCACTATAATACTCTTTCGTTATGCATGGTTATGGATATTCACTTGTGACGTCTACTATATGTGTGTAAACTGATCCTGGCGCACATATGAGATGCACCTGGTTTTACCTTTAAAACCGGGTGTGACATAGCTATACCAGCAGATGCTCCCTATGGTATCATTTATATAGTTGATTTTTTTTTGTGATTTACAAGTATTCGGATATAGCTATAATATCTAACTAGGTGGTACCCCGCGCGTTGCTGCGGGAATTTATACAAAATTTGAAGACGTAATTTGAAAGTAGAAACACTAAAATGCTTGCATGTTGAGATCTAGTGGATGGTGACGTGGATATCTTGCATGTTGAGAGAAATCAGCCATGACATGTTAGTGAGTACCAATTATATAGGTTTTACAGATAAGTACGATATTCGGAAGTACCTAAACTGTAAATATTTTTAAAACTATATTGATGGGTTTTTTTAAAAAAAAAATCGATCGGATTTTCACCGATCAGCTGCCGCCTGCCGGTGTAGGATAAATGGATAATGAACCAAACTCCTCATGTCGCCTTCC
Source organism: Echinochloa phyllopogon (assembly GCA_033239725.1). Lineage (NCBI taxonomy): Eukaryota > Viridiplantae > Streptophyta > Magnoliopsida > Poales > Poaceae > Echinochloa > Echinochloa phyllopogon. Next base: position 38,184,733 of record BTCW01000001.1, on the reverse strand, counting down.
TTTCTGCAGGATACTACTGTGGACGACTTTGACAGTTGCCACGTAAACGGTTCTCGTGCCATCGGTGCACATGGGGCAAATATTGACCAACCCTTAACGCATGGCCCTAGATATTACAGTGTTTAGCGTACTACAGCACTGTAAGGAATGTACCAAAGGATATTCTCTCCTTTCTCTCCTCTTTGCTGAGCTTTTCGGAGAATATTATTATCTCTTCTTTAGAAGGTCGTCATCGTGGATGGCGAAACCACTGGAAAGCAGCACACTCATCAGCGATTCAGTGTCCCCGTTCGTTCCAGTCACACATCAGTTGGGAATCCCGATGCAATTTTTCTCCACAAATGACTAGCGCATTTTTAATGCTAATGGCAGCATCTCATCGTTGATGTGTGCTTGCTCCGACACGAAAAGATGGATGGGATCTCCTGTGTTGCCATTCAGTATCCCATCCACGCTAGTACACATCAATCTGCGTTAAGCGATGACGATTCCTAGGACTCATGTGCCAGGGACGCCGCCACGGGCCGCTAATTTTGGCAGTGGGGCCGTGGGAGATGCAGCGAAATGAGCAGGCCCGTATCAGGGTATCATTGCACAATGATCGGCCGGCGTCGCCTTTTCTCTCCGGTTCGGTATCGTTCATGTCCAACCTCTCATTGCAAGCATCATTTCTTGTTTCCACTTGTGATTTGAGAGCGGTGGCGAAGAACCAGCGAGAAGCACATGCCGACATGCCGTGGCCCCTCTAGAATCTGTCATGACTCCCGATCGATCATTAACAACAGATGCTGCCGTTAGGGTTACTCACCATTTAGACCTTACAAAAGTTTCCAGCTTCTTTCTGGGGCTGCCACCGAGTTCTAACGAGACTAGTGAAATGCGTGTTAATCTATCTGTAGTGTCCTAGACCGAATCCGGCCGCCTACCAGTGATCGGCGGAGAATGGGACAGGTTAATGCCATGGTCGTCCCGTCCCCGGGCTCTGCAACGATAGTTCCAGCAAAAGCCCTAAAAAGGAAGGGAACATGAGCATCACGGACCTTACCCAACTGACCGGCAACGGGTCATGAAATGAATTGAATCAAATACTGACATCAAAATAAATATAGTAGTGCGCACATTTAACAATTGCTTCATTTCTGATCCAAATACTGGTGCGGTCCATGCTTCCAATTGACTTAACATTTGTTTTCTCAAGATTCAGCAACAAATAGAAACAGTGACATCAACAAAGGCTGACTGCTATCCAAACATAAATATTGGTACAAGCTTTGCGTGGAGCTCCCAAATACTTGGTGCTGCTTTTGCCACTCACGAGCCAAATGAACTTACCAAGCTGATCCGTCTGGGTAAAAAAAATGATTGTTCAACAGTTCTGAAAAGAGAAAACCCATAACCATAGTCCTCAAACAATGAAAATCGAACTGCTGTGAAAAAAAACAGCCCAAATTCCTCGTATACAAATGCAGCTGAACAAACCCTTTATATTAGCATCATATCCTTTGAAACTGTCAGCACCTCCAAGCAATGATCGGATACTTGCTGGTTCCAGTGCTTTACAAATTACAAGCAATTATTTTCCTGTCTTCGAATTCACTCCAGGACGAGACTATAGTCAACATAACGCAGACTATGCTTTTGCTTTTAAACTGCCAGCCAGAGTGACTGAATCTCATATCCTTTGCGGATAAATGTTGGGCATATCACAAAAAAGAACTGGCCGCCAACCACAACCTCAACTCATTATGCATATTTGTGAGAACTCCTTCATTAAATGCATGGGCGAAACTAATCTAGCACACTATGTTCATTAGGTTTGTGCTTCTACCCATTGCCAAACCTTCAGCTCACCAGTTCCATCCCCGGTAAAAAATAAACCACCAGGACCCATTTGTATTGCCCTAATTTCTTGTTTGGAGAATATTCTGCCCCTATCAGTGAACCTATAAAACAATCAAGATTCACTCCTTATAACATTATTATTAGAAATAAAATACATAAAAAACATATTAGTAAGACAGCTTGCTTACGATGGCAGATCATATAGGCGAACAGTGTTGTCATTTAATGAACATAGTAGCACAGGTTTTGACTGTGCATCAGGCATACCACTGAGGGCAAGTGCACCCTAAAGATGGAAGGGAACCATTAGCGTAAAATAATAAAACAAAAGAAAGGATAACACAGCATTGCATGTTCCAAAAAATGGCGAGGACGATCATGCTGTTAATGAAAAGAAATGTTTAAGTGCTGACAAAAGGAACATATTCTCAAGCAAGTGCAGAAAAAGTGAAAGTACAGATATAGCAACTGTTCCCGGTTTCAAAGTTTAGTAACTAAAAGAATTCAGGAAATTATTAACTGCATGATTTAGAGGTGTTGGTGATTAAGATATTATTCTCTAACCCTTTAGGAAGACATTTTATAGACTTAGTGCCTGGCATGGGAAATAAACCTTTTTATTGAAAGTTGTAGGGTGTGTTATAATATCTTTGCCAGGTTGGTGTTTCATTCCTACCAGTTAGGGGTGGTACTTTTTGGTAGCTATAAATATAACTGGAATAAAGGCCTTTGTGATCCTTTTATTGCACACAACCACCTACCATCAAGAAGTGGAAACCAGCTACGTTAGGCTTGTCTGTTCAGTCTACAGCTACTATGCCATAAGGGTGCTAGCCTATATGTTAACTATTTTTTTCTCGAACATGCAGGAGATATATGTTAACTAAATAAAGATATATGTTAACTAAATAATAGTGCACATAAATTACAGATCAAAACTAACTATTATACATTAAAATTATTGAATGGCTGGTCTAATTCTTGTATGCAAGATCACAACAAGACAAGGTTCAATACTCAGTTATGTTCCAATAAGACAATAGCTATATCTCAATGGTTAGCACTAGCGGGTAACAGTACAGACTATAATGGCACAACACAAATAGGGTGCTGCGAAGACTCTACTAGTGTAGGGTTTTGTACCTGCTCCTCTTTGTGTGTGTATGTTACTTCTAAGTTTCCACTCTCTGTAGCTGCCCAAACCTGCACCAAAATATATATCAACCATGAACAGCTCTGAGAAGGGCAACATCCGGATTTACAAAATTACTCAACAAAACAAAGGCAGGGATGGGAACTAACTTTTATTGTTTGATCCAAAGAGCAAGATAATAGAAACTGATCCCAGCACAACAGAGACATAACAACATCAGTATGATCAGAAAGAGTCTGTATGCACTGCAATGTTGCCAAATCCCATACCTGAAATCACACCTTTTGTTATTACAATTTGTAAAGTGAAGTGAACAAAAATAGACAAGGATACTTCTGTTGTCTTGATAGGAAAACTGCAATATGCAATAAAGTAATATCTGACACCTATCACTAACATTCAATTGAATTAACAAGCCATGCACATTACAACACAAGTGTATCCCATTTCAAGAGCAAAGACATATAAATACTGGAGTAGCGAGCATTCATTTCACTGAGAATAAATTCAACTTTCAGATGTACCATCAAGTATCTACTATCCCACTAGCATATCGACCAGCGCTGACACAGGTATTCTTTGGCAATAAAAATTTCCACTACTATAGTGTTTTTGGGTGCATTTGGCTCACAGCCACACCCTGCCATGCCAGCTGCAGCACAGCTGTGGCGGGATTTTGTGCTCAAGAGGCCTGTGGCTGCCGCAGCTTTTAGCTCAACCAAGCAGCGGCCTTTTGTTCTGTGGCTGCCGATTATTAGGCTTGGCAGAACATGGCAGGGAACAAACACTCCTTATATTTCTCCCTTTTTTTAAAAAAAAAACACTAGCTGCAAATGTTCCGCGGTCAATTGAAATATCAACACAAATCCATGTGAACAGGCTACTACAGGGTATAAAGGGCAACTGCAGATATATGATGCATGCTCGTACCACCTATATAATAAGTAGCCTAATAAGGAACAGATTTGCACCAGCATTAAGTTTCAACATTTTCCTGAATTTATTTTGACTGAATACTAGAAGGTATTCATGCGCTGATTGTAGTCCATCATCCACAGCAATATCTGACACTTAAATACTAGAGAAACGATAACTGTGTAAAATATGAGGGGTTAATTGAACGTAAACTTCAACCGCAAGGAAGAAGGAACAGAAATGATAAAAATCAACATGGCATTATGTGAATGTTGACACAAAGCAAGGGTAAACATCAATAAGAATTTAAAATCTCATGATGCAATATATGCTTCCACGCAAATTGAATCTATCATATGAATGAGCTGGCTGAGTGTCAACAAGTTTGGCATACTCTGATCGTTTTATCCATCGAAGCAGAATAAAGCCTCATGCCTCCTACTATTAATGAAACAACAGCAAGCTTATGCCCATCAAGGGAAGCAGCTGGCTCAAAACAGTTAGTTGCTGTGCTAAATCTCCATGCCAATATCCTCCCGTCCTGCACCAAGCACACCAAAAGAGAATCGAGTATCCAGTCAAAGAAAAGAGAATTGAGTAGATGAATCAGAAGTTTCAAGACAAAACAAAGATAAACCCCGAAGATGGGAAGCTTACTTGTGTTGCGGCAAAGAGTAACTCACTGGCAACAGCAAGTGCATAGACTTGCCCAGTTGGTCCAGTAAGGTTCATTTCCGCTGCTGTTTGCATATTCCAAACCTGAAGGTATAGATCATGCATTAACACTCATGCGGAACACCAAGGGTGGTAAATATCAGAATTTAAACAAGGTTAGGGGAGCAGCAGTGGTGCCTACTGCCTAGTGTCCGATCACCGATTAGGTGGCCTACACAGGCAATTATAGGGAGAGTCATGCCTAGAGGTTATCAAATTGATGGGGTAGGTAGCCCCAACTTATGAAACAGTGAGTAATGCAATTTGAAATAGTACTTACCTTCACTGCATCAGGTATTCCAACAAATAACCACGGACCTTCGCTGATCATACACCCGACCTCGCGACCCATAGAGATGACACCAGCACACTAACAGACCACCAACAGCAAAGAAGTACTGAATTCTTTTTTTTAATAAGGTACATACAAAACTCTCGAAGATTCAATCTAATGAATGCCTCAGCTACCTGCCCGGTTTGGCAATCCCACATGCGAACAGTTCCATCCTTACTCCCAGAATACAGCTTGTCCGATCCAGCGGGCAGTGCAATGCCCGTAACACCCTGAACGAATCAAGAGCATTTCAGTTAGCAGCTTGCATCAAGAGCATTTCATTTAGTAACTTTACATGTTTTACCAGACAGGGATTGGCAACTTCGATTAAGAATACCTTCTCGTGGCCCTTGAGCAGGGTGAGCATCGTGATACTATCGCTTATGCAGTAGCTGTGGGGATAGCGGCACCTCTCGCCGTAGCTGCAATCGGTGCCGGCGAGGAAGTACTTGCAGGGCCTGTCCGGCGGCTTGTGGCTCGAAACCCCGGAGCTGCCGCCTCCGGGGCCCCTCCCCCATCTATTATGACCGCCGCCTCCGCGTCCTCCTGCGTTGGGGTTGCGCCAGACGTTCCCCCCGGGTCCCGCCGAGCGCTTGGGCGGCGCCGCCGCCTCGGGGAGCTCGCTGTGGAGGTAGGGGCACGGGAAGCGATTGCACCGCCCGGCGCGCCAGAAGTTGCAGACCTTCCCGGTGGTAGACGACGGGGCGCCGCCGGAGCCCGGGCCGAGGCGATTGTGCACGCGCTTGTTGCCGAATCGCCCGTCGGTCTCTATGTCCATGGGCGGCGGCGACTAGGGTTTGCTGGGCTCGGGAGCAGATAAGCAGCAAGCAGGTATATGTGGGGGGCGCAGCCCAGGAAGGATTGGGCGCGCGCGGCGGCGGGGAAGTCGGGCAGATAGATATATGAGGTCGTCGGTCGCGTGGAGGCGACGCGGCGATGGCTCGCCGGAGCGGGTGGGGAGATCCGGATCGGAGAGGAAAGGGGCGCGGCGGTGGCCCGATTGCTGGGTCGGGTTAGCTCGCGCGCGGTCGCGGGCAGAACCGAGGGCCCGACTCCGGCTATTGATTGTTTTCGCACGCGGCGCGTAGGTGGCGGCGCCGACCGACGGCCGGATGTGCTGATTTCTCATTCTATCGAAATATAAATAAATATATACAGTAAGGAATAAAAATGGGAAGTGGGCCCAGCTTCGACTTCTAGGCGCTTCGAGAAGAAATACGGGGTTCATACAATTAGACTATATCGGCATTGCTTATATATATTGATATAGATGGACTTAAAGTGTTTAGATGCGAGCTTATTTGGTCTCTGGATCAATCAATTTATTTAAATTCTGAAATTCAGTAATTGTTTTTTGTTTTCATAAATGTAATTTCCTTTTCGGTAAAATATTTAAAAAATACATCAAGCGTTTTTTTTGAGAAACCTCGGGATTCATTAATTAGCCATGAGCAACGTTACATTCAGTGTCCAGCAGACTATGCAGTCCAGGCGGAGCTTCAGATTGCCACTCCTCCACATGAGAACTACTAGAAACTAGCTTAGCACACTCATGGGCTAACCTATTACAATCTCTACTAATGAAACTTAGCTTAAAAGCATCACAATCCCGGGCAAGGACAGCTACCTGCTGCAGTAGACCTGAGATTTCAGATCGCTGGTTATTCCATTGCTCCCAGAGTTGGACAAGAACCTGGCAGTCAGTCTCCAGATGCAGGCGTCGCACTCCGTGTCTTCGAGCTAGCATCAATCCATCTCTGCATGCCATAGCTTCTGTGGTCAGAGCGTTGAGGCAATGATCATCTCCTCCACCACAACACCTTCCGTCGCTATCTACCGTGGCAGTATTTGGAGGGAAATACATCAAGCGTTGGCAAGTTGAAATTGGGCCTAACCCAGGGCCTAGCCAAGTAAAGCCTGGCCCACTATCCACTGGAAATGCATTGACAATTGAAATTCTCATTCGGAAAGAAATATTGGGAAGGCCTGATAACGTGCATTATCCGCCTAGGAGATGCCAAGGCCCACTTATTGAAACTGGACAGGCGTGGCAAAATCCAGGCCTCGGGAAAACTGGTCAAAATCAGTGGCAACGAATCGAAGCGATAAGCCATGGCCATTGAAGGCCACTGCTACCTCTCGTACAGTCTTACCCGGAACCAGAAAACAGCATCGTCACTTCCAGCTGCTTTTCACCGTCGTTGCAGTGCCACCGCGCGCGCCCAATGGCATCCGGTATCAAAACCTCCTCGCCGACGCCGAGCCTCCCAACCCTGCAAAAACTCGCGAATGCGAGACAACCGCGCGAGTGCTCCGCCGCCGGCGCGCTCCGGAGATTCCCTCGGCCCCCGTCGATCAGACGTGCTGCTGCGGTGGTAGCATGCGCCCGCGGAAGCGAGCAGCAACCCTCCCCCGCCGTCGTCGCGCCGGCGCAGGCGCGGCCCGGCGCCGGCACGCTCAGCGTCGAGTTCCGGACGCGGGAGGGGTGCCGGCTCGGCATCGCCAGGTACCCGGACTTCGCGTACGACGCGCAGGGCGGCCGCGGCGTGGGCGCGGCGCGCGGCGCCGAGGGCGGCAAGGTGCTCGTCGACTTCGACGTGGCGAGCCTGTACATCCCGCCCATGTCCGGCGCCACGACCAGGTTCCTCGGGCTGCCGCTGCCGCCGTTCCTCAAGATCGAAATCTTGCCCGAGGCCCTGGGCGGAACCATCGACCAAGCCACTGGTCAGGTAAACCTGCAGACGCCATCTTCATGTCCATCGATGCACCTGTAATTTGTGGCTATCAGGCATTCCGATTGCGCACAGCAATCTGGTTAGTCCAAGAGCAACCCCGCTGTTCAGTACCTGTAATTCGAATATGTGATGAACAAGATCAGAACTAAGCTATGGCTGATTTCTTATCGAAGTGACACGCAGAAATGTTCTCGGGAAAAAAATATGGCGTTGACAGGCAGTGTGCTTATCTTCCTTTTGCAGGTTGATCTCAAGTTCAGGTCGAGGTTCTGTTTCTCGGTCGGGAGCGTCTACAAAGCACCGCCATTATTCGTCGACACAACACTAACCTCCGAGGAGTCCAGGGGAGCCATAAGATCCGGCACTGGAGAAAGAATGGACGATCAAGGGAGATGCGAGCTGGTTGGGGTGGCCGTCGTCGACCCAATCGATGACCTATTCATGAACACATTTCTCGGCTTGCCAACCGAGTGCATTGCTTACCTGAATGCCACCATCTCCATAGCCACATCTAGCTAGATGATCGTTTTTGTTGCTGGTCTAATTGCAGGTGCACGCAATCACCATGAAATTCTCTGTCAAATCCACACCTAGCCTGCTAGCCAAGGAATTTGGCAATCACAGGAGGAGATCGGCATGCACTTAGGTCAACCGTGGCACTCGAATTCCATTGGAAAGGTTGGGATGCATCACCACCATTGAGTAGTCGTTTCCCAGTACATATATAATATGTGATAGAACATGTGAGAAAATGTATGATACAAAGAACATGTGAGAAAACATATAATGCAAGACATCACTATTTTCGTATTCATGCAGGCAAGATTTTTTTTATTTTCAGCTTTTATTTTTGGACGAACTTACGCAGTGCCTTTTTGTGGCTGGATGCCTGGATGGAGTTTTTTTTGGTCGGCTATTCATACTATAGTCATTCTTTTTTCATAACGGATACACCCGGATTTCATTACCAAGGAAGCAGGTTTAAATACTATCTTTGTTCTCAAATATAAGAATTCCTCATATTTCAAGAGAAAGTAGTTCGGTTGTTATCAACACATTGGCAAGAAATATAAGAGGTCTTAACTAAGATTTCTTGTGTTTGAAACCTTAGGCTTTTCCCATTTTGAGGTTTCATGTTGATATCATGTTTCCAAGAGTACCACATAAGCAACAAAATATTTAGTTCATGGATGAAATACACCATGTAATATACGTTGTTTCATTTGGTATTTCATAGATAACACATGTAAGACACACAAGTTGTGTTGAAAATAATGCATATATGGTTTCATCTCTTATCTTATTAACTCAATACCACAAAAAAGAAGACATAGTTTGGACCGTGGTACAATAAAAGGCTGATGTTGAATTGTTTCATTCTCATTTCAAACTGAAAGCATACTTTTCATCATCCCCTTACCACTTACGTTCGATGAAACTATTTTTGTGGGGATAGCATTTAAAAACATTGAGGTGAATATTTTAATTTTACTTTCCAAATTATTTTGTAGGGAAGACCAGCTTTCATTATGGCATAAGTTCCATGGACTTCATAGAGAATTTCATGGATTTTTCGAATTCCATTTTAGGAAGCTATTTTCAGTTGTTATGACTTATGACAGCACTTGCTAAAGATCATGCATGCATTCTTCTGAATTGTGTTTGACTTCATCTAACCATCTCGTGAAAGACACTTGCAAGCGCATCAACAGAAACAACTTGCTTTTATTGCAAATACAGAACTGACCACGGATTTTTCTTTTCTAAAAGAAGTCAGTCCAATAGTATTCCTTAAAAATCAGTCTAGTTACAATTACCAATCATCACGATTCTCCCTTCAAGATAAAATTCTTTGACTTTGATGAAATCATTCCACACAGGGAAATTACTTTCCCCTGAGTTTCTTTGACTTTGATGGTGTCATCCCACACAGGGCAGAATTATGTTGGTTGAGCGTAAATTCAGCATCATGGATTCAGAGCAGATCAGCAAAAATTTATTCAGCCAGCGCATACTTGTGCAAAAAAGTTCCTAATTTGCAATGTGTGCTTAACTATAGTTAGAGCGTGACTAATCCTGCTCTTAGTTTAGTAACCGAGATCCTTCGCGGAGACAAAGCAAAATAAAACGCAGATCAGCAGATGATCTTCCCCAAAATTAAACCGGGGATTGAGCGTTCTCACACGCTTTCTCGCAGCCTCAGTCCACCAATCACACTCATACCATCAGGATACCAGTATACCACCGTACCATACCGTTCTAGAAGACTAGAACTACTATGCTATATTCAGCTGCACGCGGAAACAAGCTGAACCTGAGCCGAGCCCTAGTCGTAGAGAGAGAGTAGAGACCAGGGACGACGTTCCCAGAGGCCCAGTGGACAGAAACTTCTATTCTCTGCAGCGGCGGCGGGAACCCGCGGGAGGAGGAGGACTGGGTAAAAAAGAGGGGGCGGGAGAGCCGGAGAGGAGCCAGGACGCCGTGTGCTGACGGTTGACAGGGACGGTATTACTTTTGTTGGCTGGAATTTGGAAGAGGAACTTGCGGTCCGAGCCGCCCGCCCGATCCAGAGGAAGGAGAGCGACAGCGAGTGGCTGTCAGTCTCCACTCTGATAGTCAGATGAGCTCTGATAGCCTGATGTGAAGGTGACAGGAGACCTGACTATGGTATGGACCGCATTTTCCCGCGGCTTGCCAGCTTAGGCCTAGATGGGGGGTTTGTTGACATCGTCAAAGCCTTTTCCGTTATCAGTTGGCCATCATTACCTGCAAATCTCCAATGCAAACCACAAGCTGGCACTTTGTATAGGATAAGCAGGAAGAATGTTTTCAATTTCATACCCTTAAAAAGGACTAGTGCTCAGACAGCAGTCAGACTCAGTCAATAGAATGAAGTATAGCAGTGCTTTATGATATCCTGATTCAGACTGTATTTGGACTTATCATGGATGGATGAAGATATCTCAGAAGAGATTATAAGAACTGTCCTCTGTCCAGGTTAAATGTTCTTCTTAGTTCTTCCCTTAAAAATATCAATATATCTTGCAGAATTAATACTACTCTGTAATTGGCATTCTTTCTTGTTTGCAACCTTGACGCTACATCCTCATAGCAACATGACGTAAATAAATCTGGAAGGGGACCCCTCTATTTTTCTTTTTCTAATTAACATGTGATACCTCTCTGTTAAAAGTAAAAAGGCGTTTGTGGGTAGCGAAGTGTTGATTTTATACTTCATATGACTTAGCATTTAAAATTTTGTGAACAAGATTCACCTTTTACAAAGCTGTCGGCAATGTAAAAGTTTCAGTACTAAAACAAGTGGGGTTAGCTCTGTGTATTGTGTTTTTTTACAGAAAAAGGAGGTTAAGCTTTAAATACTAAAATTAGCAACTGCAGTACTATTCATTGTGGTAGTATCATTATCGTAGTAAAGATTTTAAGTCTGAAGAACTGCTGAACTAAATTAGCTTAGATAAGTGCAGATAACGGATCCTCATAATCAAGTGGTTTGGTTCAGTTTCAGTTTTAGCTGGATTGTTTCTCATTTGGTGATCCCTGCAACATTTCAAATTCTCAATGTGATGCAGTAACACCGGGGCATTTGCAAATCCATACATCAAGCCACATGTTTTTCCTGCTTATTACACAAGTGCTCTAAGCACTCACAAGACCATTGATCTCATGCATTGTGCAACAAACCACAGAACACGTGTGATGATCCAGCTCCAAATGCCCATAACCGTCTACCAAACCGGGAAGCCCCAGTCTTCTGCTGCTCCTGATCACACTTCATCAGAAGAGCAGGGAAAAGGTACAGTAACATTACCGGCAAGTTACCAAGGGAAAGGGCAACCAGCACACCTACCTCATCGGTACCGGACTCTTCCCATAGGCTGTACAGGGAAGTTATTTGCCCAATGCAAGCTGCTAGCTCTGCTTCAGACGCGCGATCCATCATCAGTAGCTCCAAAGCTTGACCTCACCGTCATCATCGTCGTCGCCGCCATCCGTGGACGAGCCAGCCATCGGCGGCGGGTCAATGAGCATCCCTTGCGCCATGTCGAGGTACCCCTGCATCCCGAAGTCGAGCCTGTCGTCGATAATGCAGTACGGGTCATCGACGTCCTGCGTCGCGCTGGTCAAGCAGCTGGCCTCTGGCGGTGCCGCGGGCGCCTCCCCGGCGGCCGCATTGCTCTGATCGGGCGCCGGCGGCCGGAACTGGTCGGCCGCCACGGTCGCCGCCCGCCGAATCTCGTCGTGCCCGGCGCCCATGGGGGGCACCCTGAGCAGGCGCGGCGAGTCGGCGAAGTTGAGGCAGGCGGCGCGGCCGCGCAGCGCGAGCGCGGCGACGTCGTGCGCGCGCGCGGCCATCTCGGCGGTCTCGAAGGTCCCGAGCCATATCCGCTGCTTGCCGTGCGGCTCCCGCACCTCGCAGACCCACCTCCCGGGGTTCCTCCGGCGCACGCCCTTGAACACGGGGTGCCGCGTCTCCTTGAACTTGGTCCGCCCGGCGCGGCGCTTGGGCGGCGCCGACGACACCGTCATGTACGAGGAGGAGCCGCCGCCGCCGTCCGCGCCGCCGCCGCCGACCGGCGACGGCGTCCCCGAGGATGAGTAGTCGCTTCTGAACGCGCCGGCGTCCATGGCGGTGGTGCGGTGGGGAGCAGCAGCGGGGGGCGGAACGAGTCGGAGCATCTGGTTTGAATTTGGGAGGGAAAGGTGGCGGGTTATATAGGTTAGCGCGTGGAGAGGGACGTGGCCGCGTGCACTGTTCCCACGCGGTGCGGCTCGGGAGGCGCCAGCCAGGTAGCGCGACTTGATGGGTCGGGGCGGGGGCGAGAGGGCTCGTCGGGCTCGGGGGGTCAGCTGGGTCGGAACCAGCTGGAGCTCGCGGGGTCGGGGGGCGACGGGGACGCGCGGGACGCGCAGGCATGGCGATCTGAGGTGGGCCGGATGGGCCTCCCCTCCCGTCTCGCTGCTGTTGGGCGCTAGGGCTCTTTTTCTTTTCTCTGTGACGGAGACGCGTGCTGATGAAAAGGACCCGCTCGCTCTCTGTCTCTGGCTCGCTGGGCCTGGGCGTGACGGCTTCGGAGGGGATGTGAGTGATGTCGCATAGCGCCGCTCTCAAGTGGGTAGTTTGATGCGCGCTCGTGCGAGTAGGATAGCGCGGGATTCTCTGTACGCCGTACGCGCTGGATCAGCGAAGGGATCGGACGGCGGGAGCCACGCGACCACGCAGAGCATCCGGCGCAACGGTTAGGCGGCAGTTATATTGGACTTGGTCTCTCGGATCGGGGGTTTCCAGATGACCAAGATTGCCAGTGATGGAGAGCGACTCGGCGTATGGCTGGCGTTTGTCTCCGGCCTAGTACTTCCAGAGAGATGGCCAGGCCTCTTCTCTCGTTTTCGACTGGATGGAAAGATAAATGGCGACCGCTGGCTGGCAGTTGGCACTGTACTCCTGCAACTTGCGCGCATGCCGTACGTGCTTTGAGGGTCGCCGACTCGCCGTGGTATGGTAGTAGACTAGTACGTGTATGCTTACTACGGAGGAGTATTATATTTGACTTCCTCTGTACGTAGGCGTGGTGGACTGGTGAGTTCTCAACGTCTTCGGTCGGGGGGATTTGTCAACGCTGTTCTGTGGGAATTAATCTAGCATAAATCTTCTAGAGGAAACGTACGAGGTCATCACTGCTGTATCTTACTCAATGTTGATTAGGAAAGGCTTCAGGGCGTGTCCTGCCTACACCACTGGCGTTGCATAATTGCGTAGACACGTCACCATCCACGGTCGTCCATGGCTATACATACGCATTTAGAACAAGCGTACACATACACATATCGGCATATAGGCTGTGCAATGTGCCCCTGAACCTTTCTTTTTTTTTCTTTTATAAAGACCTCACACTATAGTGTTGTACTCTATTTTGGGAAGGGTTGTGACATCGTAAAACTCTGCTATTCGGACTGGACTTTGTCGAGTAGGCCCCAGCCCACCTGGCTTGTTGCCTGGGCCCTTCGATGATGGACGCAAAGCATTCACAGCAAAATATTTGGGCCTAAAATTTGTTTGGACAGCCCAAACACTTCTGGTCCGGCCTCAAATTTGTTTGGACAGCCCAAACACTTCCGGGCATCTATCCTAGAAGGCCGGCCTTTTCCCGTATACCTTTGGGCTAGAATCTGACAAAAAAAGAAATCGTAAATAAAGAAAATTGGGGAAAAAGCAACGATCTTTAGGGAAACAAAACCTAGAGTGACCATCAACCGAGGGCGCGTCTGCACGTCACCCGCGTGATGCGGTCGCACTTGTCACCCGAAGAAACGAGCGCACGGATGATTTATTTACTGTGCTGTTGTTGGGCCTATTGGTAGGATTGTTTTCCCGCATAGCGCATGTATGATCTGATTGGTTGGACTGTTCCTGCTGACGCATATAACATCATCCACATGCTTACGTATCTATAACTAAAAAAACTCATAAATCTTAAACCGAGCATCCAAATAAAATTCCGATTACACCATAATGCTTGTTTCGATAAAATCTTTAAAACAAGATCTCACTTGACTATATTAAGATGATTTTTTTGCGAATATTTTTTTATCAAACTAGAACAAATTATTGTACATGGAGAACAGAAGAATCCACGTTGCGAACAAAGTACTGCATATGTAGAACAAATCAGTCCACATTGCGAATAAATTACTGCACGTGAAGAACATGTAAATGCATATTGCGAACAAATTACTACACATAGAAAACAAATGAGTCCACGTTGCGAACAAATTGTTGCACACGGAGAACAGAAAAATCCACGTTGCGAACAAATTACTGTATGTGGAGAACAAATCAATCCACATTGCGAACAAATTACTGCACATGGAGAACATGTAAGTCCACATTGCGAACAAATTACTACGCGTAGAGAACAAATGAGTCCACGTTGCGAACAAATTACTGTACACGGAGAACAGAAAAATCCACATTGCGAAGAAACTACTGCACATTGAGAACATAAGAATCCATATTGCGAACAAATTACTGCACATGTAGAACATTTAAATCCACGTCACGAACAAAAATACTGCACATAGGGAACAAATGAGTACACGTTGCGAACATATTGCTCCACATGGAGAACATACGAATTCACGTTGAGAACAAACTACTGCACATGAAGAACATATCGGTTCACATTGCGAACAAATTATTGCACACTGAGAACATGTAAGTCTACATCCGAATAAATAATTTTTACATTATAACCAAATAATTTTCTTACAAACAATTGGTCTAAAATAACCAAATATTTAGAACAAATGCATACGAACCGCGAACAAAAATATACACAGGGTGCACAAAGGCATTAAAAACAAATCATAAGGAAAAATAATAAATAATAGTTAAAAACAAATAGATAAATAGAAATAGAATAATAAACAAATAGAAGGAAAAGACGAATGCCTAAGAAAAGGCAATAAATAGAAATATAATAATAAACCAATTGCTAAGAAAAGGAAGAATGAAGGAAAGCTGACAAACTCAGCCTAAAAAAAATAAACAACGTGGTTGCCTAGCAACTGGTTAATGGACCGAAACTGATTAATGGGCCGAAAAGCCTACTTCCCTACTCCTGTCGCGGTGGACGAGTTTCTTCGGGCGACAGACGCGGCCGCGCGCGCGATAGCTATCAACCGAACCGTTCGGCTGCAAGTACAACAGACACCAGCTCAGGAATTTAGCAATTTTATCACTGAGTGGACAGCTAGTTTCCCCTAAGTGAGTGGTGATAGCTATCTTAGGCTTTTCCCAGTCATAGTCAGCTTTTTCATGAGACTATGAGAGGCGCGTCATTCTCAATATTTCCAGTAGTAGCTACCTAAATGATCCGGTCATTTTTATCTCCTTATCACACAGTACAAAATAGAATTAAATTCGCCCGCGCGCGTTACATTTGCCAGTTGTTGGATAGCAATAGCATTAACCGGCGTGCAAGGGCCGCACGTTGGTTCCTGGGCAGAGTCCGACTGACAGGAAACATTCAGTTCTTTAGTTCCCCCATGGCACCAACCAGTAACTTGTTATTTGGTGAAAATACATCATACAACAGACTCTTCATTTAATATCCAAATATAGATATCATCATTTATTCCGGATTTCTCGCTAGCCAAAGATGGAGAGCGAAATGACTCTATAGATTGCGCACAAGATATAAAAAAGTTGTTATAAAATATAAAGATATAGAAAATATTTTTTACTTAAACAACTCTTTAAATAATGATTTAGAGAGTATATTTTAGATAAGGTCTTGGAGATGCTCTTACAGGTTTATAAACATCTCTCTATATACAACCAATTATTGCAAAAAAATAGTATAATTATTTGGAGGCTGTATTCCCATGAAAATTATTACATGCATTTGCACAATGATTACTTACTTGCATCGTCAAGTGAATTTCTAGGAGTGAACATCAACAAATGCAAGGCGTGTAAAAAACAAGTTTGTTTTGTTATCATATATAAATATAAAAAGGTTGATTCCTTCAGAACGCTCGTGAGAAAAGGACGGGCCAGCCAACTGAAAAGTGAGCACGCTTTATAGCCAAAAAGGAGATCAAATTGAGAATGGTGGCGAACAGTTTCGCAATTGGACATGTTTCCCTTCACGTACCAAGGTGACTAATCAATGAAATCTGCGAAGAAAATGTGCCTCGATCATCAGTGGTAGCCAAAAACACTTTCCATCGTTGGCCTGTGCTTGCCCAAATGATTGGTCAAACTGTCAAAGCAATCGCCCCTGTTCCCGCATCACGATCACGGTGCGCGTGCAAACACGTCTCACCCAATCGCCGAGCCGATCGTGTCACAGGTGGACCATTAGTCGACAAACGAAGCTTTAGGCGGGCATGCACGCGTCGAAGTATCTATCCCTTCGGGCCCTGACAATATAATGCAAGTGTGTATATGCAACAACCACCAGTGTTCAACTCAGTCAGGAGTCAGGAGCACGCGATGACGAATCGAAACCGGCCGGACCCAGTGATGAACACGAAAACGGCAAAACCTGTAGCGGAAAGAGGAGGAAAAGATAATGCGGCGATACGATGCGATATCCATCGGTTCACACAGTCACACAGGTCGATCGCGGCTTAAACTAATACACAAGTCGGGACAATGCGCTCTCCACCCATTGGTTCGTGACAAAAACTCTGTGCACGTGCATGGTTGCCATTGGCCAATCGTAACAGGAGAACCACCTCCCGTTTTGATAAATTAAAATCCATCGAGTGCGTCGCCACTGTTGAGAGAGCCGATCGAGCGCTCTCCTTTTCCTTTCGCCCCCGATCGTACTCTCACGTCCCATCGCCGCTGAAACGACGCTGCCTTTCCCCGTCGCGGGGCCTTCCGCCCGCGCCGACCAGGCGGCGCCCACGTACGAGCGCCATCTTTTTCTCCGCCGGAGACGGCGACCTGCTGGGGAGAGCGAGGATCATACGCGCCTTTCGGCAGATTCGTACGTGTGTCGCCCGTGGAAAAAACAGCAAGCAGCGCCGGCGGCCGGCGTGCCCGCGAGCCGCAACCCGTTGTTGTAGCCGGGAGTCGTTGGCTCGATCACGCGATGCCCGCCGCCCGCGCATCGAACCCGTGCCCTGTGTGTCTCGCCGCCGTTCCGGCGGGTGGCCGGGCGCGCGGCGGCATCGCATCGCATCGCGCCCTGTACAGCAAAGGATGCGCGCACGGCATCTGAAACGGGGCCGGCCTCTGGTCGATCATTCCCGGCGCGGCTGTTTTTTCCGCGTCGGGGATCGCCGAAAGCGATCGTGCCCCCCTGTTTCGACGGCACAGGTGCGGGACGTTGCTGTCGCTCGCTGCCTCGCTCGATCGACCACGAAATCAAGCGGTTTAACAAAGATTTTGCAGTTTAAACAGCCGCATCGTCCAAGATATACCAAACAGTACCCGCAGGTTTGTCAGGGCCCCAGGAAATGGTTGCGCTGGGAAAATTACCGGGAAGAGTCGGGAACCAGGACAAAGAAGGAACATGATGGATGGGGGCGAGCGATCCGACACGCTAGCACAGACAACGGTTCGAGGCCGCCAAAAGCCCAAAAGGAGTCTCGGCCTCCCTTGCTCCGAATTGGGCGAGCACTGTGCGTTTCAACGCCGCTTTATTAGGCTCCGGACAAGCGGTCGCCACCAGCTCGCAATAATCACCTCCCTGGAAATAGTTCGTCGCATGAAGAAACCAGCCATGGAGTGGTAGTCCCCCACACTGCCCCTCGTTTTCCTCTATTTCTCCCATGACAAATTAGCTAGGTGGCTAGTCTGCATTTGACTTGAGTCCGGAGGACAAAGGCTCATCACACACCAGTTAGCTCGCAGTGAATGGCTTTATTAGAATGCACCGGGACTGATGACGCTGTCACGCGATGCGCTCAACCATGAACCATGCATGCATCTCTGCAATTGACCTCGAGGTGAAAATTCATCGATCCGACCGGACATGTTGGAGTAAGTAGCACGTACCGCACCGTACTTAGCCAGCCGGATAACGTGAGCGCCTGCCTGCCAGATCGATGAGGTAGAACGGGCAAGAGAGGGCCCCGGCCACCTGACGTGGCCGTGGGCCCGGGATATCTAACCTAAGATCGTGCTAACGACTTCTTGTCTGCTGCTAGGCACTCGACATCCGCACGTGCGGCGGTTCCCACTGTTCAACTGCGGTGGTCCATCTCCATGGACTCCATGCTCTCGTATGTGCAGCCAGGAGTAGTAAGAATCTGGATACCGTAAGGAGCAGTAATACTAATACCACTTGCTTGCTAATGAACCATTAGCGCAGTTTATACTGAAACTAACGAACTAGCCTAGCTCTCCATCGCCAGGGACCTCCGATCTCCATCAGGGACGCTCAGACGTCCATAGTAGCAGGCGGCGGAATGTCAGAACTAAAGCTGGTCCGGATCCTGCGACGGGCCTGGAAAAGAACCGACCAGTGGCGCCGCAATCCGTCCAGGTTCACACGTGGGGCGTAGAATACACGCACAAGAGCAGTCTACGCCTGAGCTAATCTGCCTGCGAGGCTGCGACGTGACGTATACTTACGTATGTATACGCATGTATGCGTCACATCTGCGACGGACTTTCTGCAAAGTATGCACTATACCAACCCATACCGACTTAAATGTTCGGTCCCATATACGTACATTGGTGCCGAAATAAGAGGAACAACACCATATAAAACATGCGCGAAAAAAAGGTGGATGCTACATTGACGCGTATCTTTGCCAGATATAGGTGGAGTTTAGTAATGACCGTTTGTGATTTTAAAGTTTATTTTTTTGGCCATGGGCTCGGTTCTATATGCTGAGAAATTACATTTTGAACTTCCCATTTTAGGTAAAGTTGCGCGTAGTAATGAACCGCTATGTGTATTTTTGCTTTTTTTTATGTTTAACTTCACCTATATAAAAACACACACCCATCTTATTCTAAGATCTTATCAGAGAGATTGTCTGACAAATTTTAAGATCAATAGAATTATTTCTAAGTATCTTGATATTGATTAGCACCCAGTACCAATATATACTTTTACAATAAAATTTAGAAAAATACGAGCACATATGCATGTGTATTATTCTTAGTTGATGCAGCAGCGGGTACAGCAGGGATAGTTTTATTTCAGTTAGAAAAGATCAACTGAAATTTATCGAGAAAAGCTAACTTAATGTGAATATATCTTATTTTCGGTAATACCATTTCGAGATAAGCCAAGAAGAAGAGCTCCAAGCATGCGAAACCTTGTAGCATAGCTTCGCACGTAGTACAAACGTCCTTCAACTCTGAAACACACAGAGGGCGGCATGACAGGGATCGACATCGTCGTTGTTGTGCAGTTGTACTGTTGTACAGTGCGCCGTGCCCGTCTCGGCGTTCGCGGCTTTCGGGGAGCAGCCTGGGCCTCCCCATTTACGCACGCGAGTCCGGCGCGCGCCGGTGAACGTCCCGGGCCACTTCTGATCGCCGGCTCCGATCCCAGCAGACGGCCGGACACGATGTGATCGAGCCGGCTGGCGCGCCCGCACAAACTACCACTAGCTAGCTAGCTAGGCTTGCTTTTAGTAGGCTACACGGCCGGGCAGGCAACCGATCGAAGTGCCGGCCGGCCCTCCTGATCGACCGCGCGCGGGCGGGCGTTGCTGGCAAAGCGTACTGTAGATCACACTGTTCCCTCGTCATTGTTCGCCAAGCGCTGCCGGTTGCCCATCCATCACCAGCTAGTCTGGTTCGACAAGACGGCGCTGCTTGCATTGGTAGCTAGCATAACGCACGAAATTATTCAGTGGCAACTTGCTTGGCGTTTCTCGCATGTGGCCATCCGCGTACGGGGTTGTTCACCGCAATAATTTGATCCATCCATAGGCATTTGTTCTTCGAGTGCCCCGGCCGGCCGGGGTAGCTGGTCCCGGCGCGCGGGCGTACAACCATCCGGTGTCACGCATCGATCGTTTGCGCCTGTCCTCCTGGCTCGGCGCGCAGGACCCGGTCGCGCGCCCCGGCGACAGGCGCACGGCGCGCACGTCCGTGAGTGGGCTAGGACGATAGCTCTATCCCGGCCGGCGGCGGCCCACACGCGCTCACAGGCCGGCGCCGCGCCCTGCCCTGCCCTGCCCTGCCCTGCCCTGGAGCGAGCGAGCGCGGGAGCGGGTGGGTGTGTGGCGCCTACGATACGTGCTCGTCGAGTTCCGGAGCGCACAGCGGCGCGTGACCCCGACGGGACAGTCGCGCCGTACCCCTGGCGACGGGGCATGTCGCGCGCCTGCTGGGGCCGCCGCCGCGTCCGCATACGTACGCGCGCATCGATCCGCCCGATAGATCCATGCATCGATCGATCGGCCGGCGTAATAAGCGTCCTCCTCGCCCTCGCGGCGATGTGCGATCCGTGCATGCCGTCGTGCCGTGGCCATCAGCCGTGGCTGTGCGCCTGCTGAGTGACAGAACGGACGGGAGGACCGGCCGGCCGCCGCATGCATGCATGCGCTCGCCGGCCGGCAGCAAAAAGTTCGGCGTCTGGGCCGGGTACTTGTCGACAGTCATCATGCATATATGCATGTCACGTACTGCCCGGTGCGTGCCTCTCGCGAGGTCTGAGTGGCCAGGGGGTCGTAGTGGGGAGAGATCAAGTGCCAAACGGGTGTTTGGAGACGGTAAAGAGACTCTTGTCGCTGTCTCCCCATCTTAATTAGATACGTACAGGAGCTCATCACCTATACTATTCGATGTATGTACCCTGGCTAGCCCTTTACTAATGTTGATCAGTGAAGAATCTAATAAAGTACTTGCGCTTTTTCTCAGCTCACACAAGAATTTAATCAAAGGGAGAGCGCGCACGTACTGCATATTTCTTCACTTTATTAGTACTCAAAATAGGCGTTGTTTCAGTTTTATCCAGTTAACGCGTCACTACCCCTTTTTCAGTATTTCACGATTCAGTTAGTACCTAAGAAGTAGGTTTTCTGTTGAAGTTTTGTATCTCGTCGTTTTGCACCAAGATTGTGGTTTTGTATCCATTACCATTTTGTTCTTTTCGTCAACAAGATAGCTTCTCCTGAGAGCTAGCATCAATTTTCCGAGAAAACATTTTCGAACTCCTCAATGCAGCATATGAGAGATGGACGGAAAGCTAACACTGAGAAAACCAAGCCCTAAATAAGATTTCTGTACGGATATCCACCTTCCATCTGATGATCACAAAAATCTGAAAAATGCATATATAGGTTCATCAGTCACTGAACCTTGAAAAATATGCCATTGGACGATGTCAACATATGGTCCCTAAAAGTATGGATGCATGCTTGAAACAGTGTCAATGCACAAACAGAAGAATCATGCCCCACATGCACGTACTCAATATCGAACCAGGCCAAATCACTCAATCTTCACCAGGAAGCTGACAGTTTTCCATCGCCAAACTGGTAAAACTGTTTAAGCTGACTATTACCAGTGATAGACTCTGGATCTGCTACCTTATTGTACCTTATCCCAAAACAAGATGTCAGAGGCTTGGCCCTTTGGCCTTTCCTAAATAAGCTAGCTCCTTACTGCTGCTCAGCAGTGAGTTCTCAAGAGCATTTGGTTGTGCTGATCTTTTACTCGTTTACCTTTTTTCAGACTCTGGAGAGATCTTTTACCTGCTTTCCGCCTTGCACTATTTGTTTATAGCCTTTCACTGTTCACACAGATGTTTATGGATTGCGATGAGCAACTTTGGTCAGTCTTTGAAGGTGCAAACTAATTAAAGACACCAAGCTATGGAATGAGCCAAAGGGTATAGATCTCACTAAATCCTATATATGCTTCACATCTGACACTTTAGATGCAGCGATTTATGAGCCAGGCGCCTTGGCTCGTGCATGTAAGCAAGATCTTGATAAAAAGAGTTGATTCAGGCATCCAATCATAAATCACCCCCACATCGGTAGAGAGGTCCACAGGTGACGACCATCTTTTCAGCCCAGAAGGGGTAACTAAATGATAGAATCAGTTTGTTTAAATAAAACTTCGATATGATCGGAATATATATTATTATGAAATATAACTCCTCCCAAGCCGGTGATATATTCAATGTTAGTTCTGCCTGACGTTTGGCTACTGAGAGAACAATGAAAAAAAATATTAAAGCAACAGAAAGCAGTGTTTCCGACTGTGGAGCTATCTATATATATATATGATAGTGACATTATTGATCTACTGACATTAATTATAGTTC
Source organism: Echinochloa phyllopogon (assembly GCA_033239725.1). Taxonomy (NCBI): domain Eukaryota; kingdom Viridiplantae; phylum Streptophyta; class Magnoliopsida; order Poales; family Poaceae; genus Echinochloa; species Echinochloa phyllopogon. Next base: position 38,162,263 of record BTCW01000001.1, on the reverse strand, counting down.
TAAGAAAACTGATTTATATATAGGTAATAAAATTGATGTTTTTTTGAAGGAAATAATTCTATGTGGGAATGCTATGTCTGCATAAATATTGTCCAGGAGCGGGAAATACTGAAATTTTGACAATTAGTAATTAAAGTAATTAAACAACAAACTACCTATATAGTATATCTTAGTAACTAAAGTAAACAACAAACTACCTACCATATATAGTATGTGGTGAAAACTACCTATATACTACCAGTAACCACAAGAACCGAGAGATTGGCCACCTAACTCATTTCCCTTTTGATCATCGATCTCAACTGCCAACTTCCCCAATATGCATATAAACAACACCGAAACTTCACACGCTATTAAAAAAGGAAAGTGGAGCATGCATGTGCACATCTATTTTCTTATCAATGGTCTACAGACACAATGGCACCCACACATATATATACTGTAGTAGCGTCCCCCTAGCTACGATCCACTTGGCACATCAAAAACATGTGCTTTGATCTTACACCAAATTAAAACTAGAATTACGCCGAATCGCTTCAAAACAAAAATAGGAAATAAAAACTGAATGAAGGGTAGAAGTAGGAAAATAAAAATAAAAACTTGAAATGGTAGTAGCCAGTAGCACTTGAAATGGATGCTCTGGTAACTAGTACACTGTTACTAGCGAGAGCATGCATGTCACACTACGCTTATGGCATACACTTATATTACCAGATAGAGGACGCTGTGATCTGCACCGGCCGGGGGGGTCCTTGTATGTACCTGCTGCTCCTGTTGTTGTTGTTGTCATAATCAATTCTGGTTCGCTACCGGTGTACTAGTACGTTCACTATAGTTTCATGTATTATTACCACACTGCTGGCACTACTGCTGGCCATGGCCTAGGCGTGCAATTGGGGGCAATGCAATCTACGGGTCATGGTAGCTCCATAGGCTCTCCCCGGCCTCCGATGGGTCCGGCGACTCGTCGGAGGTGTCGGGGCTGAGCCTCGGCGGGCTCATCATCATCCCCGCCGCCATGTTCCGCAGGAGCTGCGGCATCTCGAAGATCGCCTCTTCGTCCATGAACTCGTCACTGCCGATTATTCCCTGCTGCGGCGCGTAGCTCGCAGTGTCGGCCGTGGCGGCGCTGCCCATGCCGTGCTGGCCCTGCGCGGCGCCCGGAGGGTTGGCGGTGGCGGCCTCGTCGCCACCCCGCGAGTGGTGCTCGAGCTGCGCGGCGGCCGCGGCGGCCGCCGCCGCGGCGCGTATGTCGGCGGGGGACGCGGACGCTGGGGCCTGGCGCGAGGCGATCGCGCCGGGGAAGTTGAGCACGGCGTCGGACCCGCGCAGCGCGCGGGCCGCCACGTCGTAGGCGGCCGCGGCCATCTCGGCGGTCGGGTACGTGCCGAGCCATATGCGGCGCGCCTTGCGGGGCTCCCGGATCTCCGACACCCACTTGCCGCTCCTGCACCGGATGCCGCGGTAGAAGGCGTGCTTCCCGGACGACCGCGGCGACGGCTCCCCCGAGCTCGTCGCGGTGGCCATCGTCGGCGCCGTGGCAACAACCACCACCCCCGCAGCCGCCGCAGGCGTCGCGTCGCCCTGCACCACCACCGGAGAAGGAGAATGAGGCGAGGCGGGAGCCGAACCGGCCGAAGCCTGGTGGCTCGCTTGCTGCACTTGCACCACCGGGGAAGGAGAATGAGGAGTCGGCGGCGGCGGCGATGACGCAGACGGCGGCTGCTGCTCAGCCATGAACCCTTAGGGCACGACCATCTGCTATCTGCTGTGTACCTATTGACATGTGCGGAATTCAGCTGCAGTGCACCTATGCACCTACCTATGGTGCACACAACACAGGTATATGATGCCTCCCTTCCCCCAATCAGCTGGACTAGTGTGCGGCGGCGTCTCGATTTGGGTGTAGTGTAGTGCGTGCGCCTGTGTCTGTGTGACTTGTGCCGCGAGGAGAGCAAGCTATAGTAGGTGTCATGGGATGGACGAGGGGGGGAGGGGGGTATATAAGGGTTGGTAAAGAAGCGGGAAGGAAGCGTGAGGGCCGCCATGGTGAAAAGATCGGGAGCTATGCTAGCTAGCACAGAGGAGAGGGGAGGAGGCGGAGGCGCGCGCGACGGGGGAGGCGGCAGACGCGTAATTCGAGCGGGGGATGCATGTTGTGTGTATGGCTTGCGCTGAGCTGGTGCCTGGGAAGCAAAGCGCACGAGACAGCAGCCCACCTAACTTAAGCAAGCAAGCAGGCCGGATAAAACCATAAAACCGCTGCTTATAGCTTCGCCTCCGATCCCCTCTGCTGCTTCGTCTTATCTTCCCCGGCGCGACAGCGAGAGGGCGCCGTCGCTCTCACCCCTTTCTAATGGCGAGAGCCCCTTTTGATTAACACCCCGCGGACAGGTGATTGGTGCTAATTCTTTCTCCCTTTGGGTTAGTAGGGGCCTCGCGCGCGCGCGGTGTGGGTGACGCGAGATACGCGGGCCGGACGTGGGGGCAGGTTCTGTGGCTGACGGCCTGACGAGTGCTGGCCGGGCTGTGGGGGCTGCCAGGCGGGGCCGCCTCCTTTTCCGCGGCGGCCATCTGTCTCCGCTTGCTCCCCGGCCCGAAGGCTGTTGTCGTGGTCGCACGCGGGACGCAGCCGCAGCTGTGGTTGGACGAGGAAGCTCCTAGCACCTGCCTCTCTCTGGCCTGCTTGCTAATGCGTTTCGGGATAGCGGCGCCGGCCTGTTAATTTCAGACACGGGGGTTTGACAAATTAAATATCTGTGCCGCACTGCTGATTCTGTTTGATCGGAACAGCACATGCATGAACCTGGCCGGGGTTGGTGCTTGATGGAGGAAAAATATAAGAATACGCATAAAGCAGCAACGGCCTTACTGCAGCCAATTGAATCACTCGATGGTCTAATAAAGGTATTGGTCTGTTTGAAAAAACAAAGAATATTGAAATACCTTGACGTCGTAATAAGCAAGATGATTTGCTTCGTACATAGCTTTTTGAACATAGACTACAGTCGGTCGCAAAAGAGTGACGCTTTTTAACAATGAGTGACTCAAAATACAACTTTAATTAACTACTAATTTCTACCAGTACAATACGTTGACAAACTACCAAACAATTTTAGATATTAAGTGTATGATTAATTGGTTATGAAAGTATTTTTAAGATGTATATAAATACTTGTATCATTTGTAAATGTCCAATTCTTTTGTGTACACAAAGTAATTGATGACAAGCTCACAAGCATCAATAAGAGACTAAGCTAGCAGATATTGAGATCGATAGAGTTACCACATATGTCTCATTCGACCAACACATAATCAACTGATGAAAGAAATAGCTACATTAATGGACCAAGGAGTTGTCTGATCCCTAAAGGGGTAGTACGACCACGCCTTTACTGACCACCCAAGCTATACTTTGATCCTCTTGTCCAATTTAGTTCATCATAAGAATATTTTGTGTTTTCCTTTTCTGACTTGTATTTCACCAACACCGTTGTAAGTGAACATGATAACTAGTGTTGGTGAAATGGAATGATAAGTAATATTAGGGACATGTATAAATTGTTTTGAATAATTACTGATGTGGACCATACTAGAAAACATATTGATTATGGGCTGTTCAGTGTTGACTTTTGCAAATTAAGACCATGCAACTATTTTTTTTCCTGAAAATTTAATTCGCTGAGAAGTAGGTGTGTACAACTTCTGAAGTTTTAATGTGCCAATTTTCCCACATCAACCGTGGCTGCTAATGTACAACAGGCGCCTCATCCAATTGCCACAGTAGAGAAGAGATTTATCTATCAAATTGGCAAAATAATATCTAAGGCGTAAATATTTGTCTCTCCGCATACCTAGGTACGTACCATATTATTTTATCAAAACTAATTTTGATTATGCCAAATTTGAATCGATGGATTAACCGATAGCTCATCTATCAAATGAGGCCAAGAGCGGTACAATTTTGATAATAAATACTCTGCTTTTGATTTTCCTATGTATGCAGAGACCGGGCATATATATTATGGAATGGAGGCAGTAAGATTTATAGACTAGAAGTATAGTCCAAAGCATGCGGTAGTATAGTTTGGATAATAGCTTTTACTCTCTATTGCTCCCTTGCGTCTTCGAATTGCGGGCGATCAAACTCTACTTTAATTAATCATCAAGTTAGCACTTATTTATATCGATTAATCATCTGACCTTTTGTTTCCAACGGACTGGAAATGGACTGAAGGATCGAAATGGCGACCAGAGAGGGGGAGTGAATGTGAGCCGATAAAAATTTCTTGTCGAAACTAGGCCTATATCCCAAAATCACCCACCAATGATTCCTCACAAGCTTGCCAAGGTAGCGTAGTCACAGCGGATCTACCAACCCTAGAAACAAGCTAGAACGAAGTATCAAGCGGAAGCTCAACTCGGGAAACCAAACGATTAGCAATCTGCCTGGGTCAGGGCAGACCGTCCGCACAGAGGTCGCGGACTGTCCGTGGTCGTGGCGGACCGTCCGTCTAGACAGGGCGGACCGTCCGTAAAATCACCTTAAATCTCCAGTAGCTCCATGCCCTTTTTCGGACTGTCCGAGCTCCTACCGCGGACCGTCCGCCAGTGTCGCGGACTGTCCGAGGTGGTCACGCGGACCGTCCGTGAAAAGACTTAGCCAAATTCAACACACCACCGTCGAACTCCTCTGCACGGACCGTCTGCCAATCACATGCGGACCATCCGGCAACCTCGCGGACCGTCCGCCAACTTCGCGCGGACCGTCCGAGAAACACGACGGACGAACAGAACGAACAGCTACAGTAACACGCGGATCTCTCCTCCCAAATCCATCACCGGATCTCCCAAACGGCTAGAGCTCTTGAGACGAAACTTTGGGGAGATGATTAGCACCCTAAGGGGAAGCTATGACCCAAAAATCTCGGCCTCTAACTCCCTACAACTCGAGAAATCGCGGATCACACGGAAGAACACCTTCTCAAGAGTTCATCCCAAAAACTTCGAATCGAGACCGATTCCCGGCGTTTGAGGGGGCAAGATCACACACAAAGAGGCGCAAGGCACTCACCCATGATCCCCTCAAACAAATCCGAAGCCAAACGGTCTAGAAACGACGAATCGAGACAAACACGAAAATAGCTCAAAAAGAAACTCGGGAAGAAACAAAGAAATTCAACTAGCACTTGAATTCATTTCAACAAACAGAGGTCAGATTCTATACAAGGCTAGCAACCTCCCAAACATCCTCCCGCTAAGATTGACATGAAGCACGGGCTAGCCTAGAGAAGCAAGAATGAAATGAACTAGGGTTCCAGAGAGATGACTTGCCATCCCCTCCACCTCCTATTTATATTAAGTGTCCTGGTGAAGGAAAGTGACCATACTACCCCTACAACTTAACTCTACGATACACGCCCTCAAGGGCAAAACAGTAAAGTTGCAGATAACTCCTCCGGCTGAGCACGCCGTCCATCCGGCCTTGCTTCCCTCCGACGCAAGCTCCCGGATCCCGCCACGCGTCCACCGCTTCGAAGCTTCCCGAACGCGCCCGGATCACCGTCTCCGTCATGTTGGACCTTCGGGCTCGATTTTAAGGCCCAAACCGAGAAACCCTCCTCCGATGGTTTTGTGGCCCAACCATCAAACCCCGCGTACAAGCTTCGGTCGTTAGCCGCCACCTTGCACCGGCTCCAAGTCCACGACCTCGTCTTGCTCTTCTTGCACCATGTTGACTGCACTTGATCCCGTCTGGCCACCGGGTCCCTCGAACCAAGCCTACTTGTCTCTCCACTCCTCGGAGGCCACTCTGGCTAAGACCTTTCGCGCTTGTTCTTCACCTGCACCAACGCAAACCAAGTCGCATCAACACCTGCAGTACTAAGCCAAGAGTCAGTCCACACAACGTTGTCAATCACCCATCACACTGAGAAGCGACCATCCACCGGTCCTCGGACACACATGGTCCTCATGGACGGTCGGAATATTGATATCACTCGGATTAGAAATGAACAGCTGGGATATATGTCAAAAGTCAAAACTGTTCTTTGGTACTATGCGGATGATAGAACGGCGCTTTCTTTAGCTTTGAGGGAGTAGTATCTTCGACTTTTGTTTTACTTCGTTATTATAGTTACGGAGTACATTCCTCACGACTTGCGCCGACTTCCAGAATGTTTTCAGGATGAGCGAATACTCTCGTGCCACGCGTTCAGTTTCCTTATATATCCCAACTTACTCGAGTACACGTACTGTACGACGTATACTCCGATGAGGCGACGATGATGGAGACCCATGCATGCACGGGCCGGCGAGCGGCGGACTCGCGGTGGGAATTGAACCAAATTCCTTTGCTACGAAGAAAACGGTAGCAGTACGCGGTAGAGATCGATCGATCTCCACCCGCCACGCAAGTGGTCGTCAGCACAGCAGCGCGCGCGGTGCGGCGCAGGTCGGTGTGCAGACGTGCGCAGTTTGTCACGGCCCAGGGCTCCTGCCCCATGCCTCCCGCGGCGACCTTTTTCCCCTACCCGGCCGGCCAATTGGCCAGGGCTACGGCGGCGGCGGCGCGGGTGTCACGCGACCGAGCGTTCCCTGGGCCAAATCCTTGCCAAATCTCCGATCCGCCGCGGAATCCACGCTACCGTGCCGTGCGCACCAGCGTTGCACTGGCGGATCATGTCTGGACGTACGCTTTGGCTTGCTGCTTTGACCACGTTGGCATTTAGTATACGGCGAGTGCATCCGAGTTGTCGAGTGGGAGGGAGACTCACCTAGCACGTCAGCGGAGACAGGAAAAGCGCCGATTATGCTCTTGTTATTGCTGTCTGAAAGCTACTACCAGCCTAGTACTTATGTCTCGGACAAGCATCTTAAGTAAGTACATTCCAGTTGTAAGGAGATTCTGTATGCCGCAAGCGAAGATCAGATCAAGCAGCTAGGACTAGGACGGCTGCGCTACGACAAATTAGACCCTCTTTTTATGGTAGGTGTTTAGTTGTGCACAAGCAGTGATGGTATATACTCCTACTTACAGTAGGTGTACAAAACTAAGCAGAAACACAGGCCACCACACAAGCTAACGCTACATCGGTAACATGCCGCTCCTGTAGCCGGATGCAAGAGGGCAGAGGCCAACCATGCAATAATTTGGCTTGATGCATAGCAACAGATCGGGTCAAGTGATCGATGCTCTGACGGAACAAGGGACACTATGCGCGCAGATTAAAAACAGTTTCTGATCGATGGAGCTCAGGAAATTCAGTTCGACGGGACATGTATAGGACCCCAGCACGTACCGGCGCCGTCTTTAAAAGCGTCTAAAAAGCGAGTAGCCACGGAGCGTCCACGTCTCCCCCGCGGCCGTTTTTGCCTCGCGCAAAACAGCAAATTACGCCTTTTTCTTATCCGTTCCATCAACCACCCATGTACACGACGCAACGCCAAACGCGCAAAAGGGGAATTTAAATCCGATGCTTGGTGCGCTCTGGGCCCCCTGGCGGCCTTGGATGGGCCAGCCGGCCCGTTGCAGCCTGGACGTGAGTTGTGGGGGGGCGCGGCGTCGTCTCGCCTGTCGAATCGAATCTGTGTGATCAGGTCACGGTAGTCGCGGCAGAGAGAGGAAACAGCCGTCGTCCCGGGGGAATCCAGTGCACCTATCCACGGATTAAAGAAATCCGCGCCAGCAGAACACTGCTCGTCTCGAAAAAGATTAGTTTTAGTACAATTTGATTTGAGAGGGATCTGTTCATGATTCCGGAGTTTGGTCAGTGTTTGTTCTTAATTCACTGGTACACAGAGCTTCTCCGTATCGTATGAACAGGGGGTGGTACACTAGTACGTGACTGTTGAGTCTCTGCCCCGTATATCTCCGTTCACAGTTCCGCTCCCAAGTCCTACTAGCTCGATCCCATCCATGTCTGAGCCCGACCGTCAAGGAAAACGGCGGAGCGCATGCCGGTGCGTTGGCATCCAGCCCCAGCCGGCACACCGGAGGTACTGCATCAAGTCGGCCCTCGGCCCGGCCGGAAGCTCTCCCTCTCGGGCGACGTCACAACATCCGGCGGATTCGTCGCGCGCCCTGAGCCGCGTGGAAGGCTGGCGGGCGCACACGGGATCGCGAACCGCGCGGCCTTGTGCGAGGTGATGCGCCGATAGCTCCGCTCCGCCACCAGCACCAGCCGCGCACGCGCGCGCGGCCTCCGCCAGCTGCTCGCCTGCTCGCTGCCGCGGGGGCGCCGACGGACTGATCTGACGCATCCGCCGCCGCAGTTGCCTCGCTCGCGATCGCGACGCGTGCGGGTGTAGCCACACGGACTCTCACAGTGACCGGCCTGGGATATTTCGACAGTCACAGTTCCTTTTTGTTAACACGGTTACACACGCCGAGCGCTGCTGAATCGCCTCGAGGCTGATGGGATGAGCCGGGACTGTGCCCCCGCGACAATGAAGTGTCGCAACAACCGTTGGTGGAAGGTGATGTGTCCTTGGTCCTTACAGCCGCTCACAGTACGAAAACAGGGGGGAGCGAGTGAGCAAGGCAAAGTGTCCAACCCGGTCGTTGATGAAACGTCACCGCTGGTGGTACAGGAGTAACAGCCTGGAAAAGGAAGGAACAGCGAGTAGTCAACACAGGCAGGAGGGAGTTTTTTCAGTTTCGCAATGAGAGTGTAAGAGAAGCTGCAGCCTGCAGATAATCAGGGTGAAGAGAAACTGAAAAATCATGAGCATTTTTCGTCTGAGGCGCTATGGCGATCGGAGCTGGGAAAGTGGGTAGTAAAAAGGAGACGCGCAGCAGTTTCTGCAGGTTCAAGGGCCAATGCTCCCTTGAGCATCGGTAATTTATTGACGGGCGGAGCCGCTGCAAATATTTTCGCGACTCCGAATCTGATCAGTATATCATTTCTTTACAACATATAACAACACATCAAAAACAACACCGAAAGAGCCAAGTTCCTGCTCGGCGAAAGGCGACTCGCTAATCTACAGCTCGAGATGTACAAAGAATGCCTAGACACCAGGCGAATGAACGAATGCACCGCCATTCTGTACCCAACTACGGTGCTGCATCCTGAACAGGCTGAGCACGGCCTCTGCAATTGCAGATCCTTTTGATGCTGGACAGCAACAGTATATTGCTTCACCAATTTCTATTGATTTCCACCATGTATTCATGAGGTCAATGTCTTTGTGGCTGGATTTCGATTATCACCTCTAGTGATTCTTGTGAGGATGGACTGTTTTGTCTACCTCCAGTACGATCCCGATGAATTGGAAGTATCCAATGAGGCGACCTATTGGCAGAGCTCTCCGGGTGTCCCAATAGTTGAGGGAGGCTACGGAGAGGTGATGCAGTAGATTTTGCAGCAGGCTGGTCCTTCAATGAGACCCGGCAGATTGGGCAGGTCGTTTGTTTCTGTAACCATACATCTATACACTCGAGATGGAAGTTATGTCGGCATGTGGGCATTATACGAAGTATCTCTCTGTCTTTGTATTCACCTAAACATATTGAGCACCTGCCAAGGAAAAAAGTATGAGCATATGTCATTTTCTTTTTCGTGTTAGAAGTAAACATACCAAGGAAAGGTATCTATGAAATTGCTCAATTCGCATTATGCTCATGAACAATCATCAAAGTGGTAAAATAATTCCATCAGAAATATTTCTCTCTCAACTTGCTAAACTATCAAATAGAATATACCTAATCTAATAATTTGATACCTCATTTTTCATTTTTCAATCACAGAAAAAAACTGCACTACAAACAATATCAGCTAGGCAAGAAACAAGCCGCTCTCCATGAAATAATAAATACCATGCTAGCTATGGGTTGTTCACAAACAAAAAAAAAGGGAAAAAGAACCTAGGGTGAACTATTTGATGAATATAATAAGTAATAAATAAATGTCTTCTTTGGCAGGTACATAAATTCCTGTCACATAAACAAAAGGAAAGTAGTGCCTGTAAATGTAAACAATCAAGATGATTACATTTTTAATTGCAGCTACGCATTTGATTACTTATATACTTATATGCCATGCATAGTCATCATCGAGTGCAATGTCAGGGTTCAATTATCACCCCTGCCCAATTCCTTCTCACAGTTACAAGAGAGAAAATACTGACATGGGGTAGCTCTACTTGTTCTAGTTAATATGGTTCTATGTTAGATAATTTATAAATCCAACTTGAAATCTAGTCCATTCACATGTTTCACTCAGTCATAGACTTATAGCATATTTCGGGTTAGCCAATATTCTTCAGAACTTACTCCTACCCAATAACAAAGACTAAAAATTATGGAGGCTTTGAAGATAGATCTGTCACCATTTAAACTGATTGGTATGCACACTGGTCTCGTGTGAACATTAACTGGTATGCCGCATGTTCTTTGCATTAAATTTCATTGACAATCATACAAAAGGGAAGTGTACAAGTAATCGCTCCGAGAATAATCAATTTGGTTTAAGGAGTGGAGGGGCATTTGCAAAAATGGAAGTAAATTTACACTAGAGTATGCAGTGTTCACTTACTGGGCATCATCTTTTGAATGGAAGGCCTCAGAACTATAATTCATTGTAGGAATCGCAGCAACAGCAAAAGGATCCAACCCACTGCGGGAACGCTCAATCTATTGAAAAAAACAAAAGGAACGATATCATTTTTCGAACACAAAGCCTGCTCTGGATAGCTGCAAGCCTGTAAGTAAAATTGTAACAGAGGATCACAAAGCAGAAACATAATGCATACAATAATCATCCATTTATAAATTTAAACCACTTGCTTAGTCATCACATGCATTGTTTTGAAACAACGAAGCAAGCCAACTACAAACAATTTAATTCAAGCGTTTGCGATAAATGCACAAGTAATGTGACAACATCTTTGAGTCATCTACTTACGTCCATCTTTCATGTAAATTGTATACTGCACATAGTTTTCTTAATGCATGATTAAAGTGCATTCCTCAGTCATACATTTCTTTGGATGAAGATTATTATTCCCCTGCCATTGGGGCCATGTTCTCTATCAGTATTTGGTCACAAACAAAGAAGATATGTGAAGCCACAGCAATGTTATGTATGGTAAATCAAAGAAATCATAGAACACGGGAAATATTTTGAAATAGGCTAATGGAAAATGTAATGTGCATGCTTTGCTTTACAAAAGACAAATCCCTACACTTGTCCACTTTCAATTACAACTGGAAAGTTAGCATAACTGTAAAGGTCTGATGTGGACATAGTGCTGGCAAGAAGGCGGCCCTAAGTCCTAACCAATCCATAAAGACACTTTTATATACACCATATTTACAATTAAGAAGATGATACACATGCTACCTACCAACCTATTAATTGACACAACAAACATTAATAATATGCTTAATACTATTTTCCATGGTTCAGACAAAACAGAAGATATGAAAGAAGAACTATATATGATACCTTCATTTTTAGGGTGAAAATATTATCATTGGTTCAAATAACATACCAAGTTGTCCATGACAACCACTGACCCACTGTCCCAGTCTCACACATCATGTGAAATTAAAGGAAACAAATTTCCTAGGGCCAGTGGAATAATTTCCAAGCCAAATCAAGAATATAATAGTAAAAAACTTTGGATTACCAGGGTAATTCAATCAGCAAAGACCAAGTATTTGGCTAAGAACTCTGCCTAGCAAAAATTGAAGACAGGCCTAGCAGGTAGCAGCTCAGAGAACTCTGCCTGTTATGGCAGTTTGGTTAGTTCCTCATTCGTCCCTGCCATGTTACTTCCCTCTGTTCACTTCCATACAGTCGTTGGTGGGTGGTGGCCTAACTATTTACGGCTAGTTGGGTCTAAATTTGCCAACTATTTACTTTATGGCCCATATAAAAAATGACTGCTACAAAACAGCAATGTGACCGAAAAGGTTGAACTGTGTTCTAGTGTGTAAAACAGAATACATCAGTGGAGCATTTCCCTGAACTGGCCCCAGGGATCACCACGCAACTCAAGGTGCGCTCCAGTGCTTGGCAAACGCAAATATGTGGTGGTAGTGCTATGCACGCTGGCAGAGTTAGCGGGCGGGCGGGCGCTCACCGTGCGGTCGAGATCCGCGACGTTGCGGAACTCGACGTCGAAGTCGAAGGGGGGCGCGGGGGGCTGCGCCAGCGCCAGCGCCCTCGCAGCGGCGACCGCGGCCGCGTCGGCGGCGTCGGCGTCGGCCCGCGCGGCGCGTCCGCAGATGAGGCGCGCGCAGACGAAGACGATGAAGGTGGCGCTCATCCCGAAGCCGATCACCGTGGTCACCAGATTCAGCCCGGACCCCAGCATCTCCCAGCGCCGGCGCCGGCACGGCCGCACTCCAACCCAGGCCCAGACCCAGTCCCGCCGCCAGCCAGCCAGCCAACTCCCCTCCTCCCAGAACGCGCACGCGAATCGGCCAGCCAGAAGCACAGCACGCAAGGGATTAGGCAGCGAGCCGCTGCTGCGGTTTCCCGGGCGGCGTATAAGAGCGGCGCGGCGGGCGGCTGCTGGGTCCGGGCAGCCGGGGGCCGGTGGCCATCGGCCCGGGGTTTGGGATTTGGGATTTGCGTGGGCCGCTGGCAAGGAATGATGCGCCGCGGCGCGGCGCGGGGCGGCGGGAGTTGGCAGAATCCGGGAGTTGGTGGGCGAGGTCCTGGGAGGAGCGCAAGTATCGGAACTCAACTCCCTCACGATGGTGGGGGTGCCTGCCTTGCGTCGCGCCGCGATGCTACTCTACTCGCCTGCTCAGCTCGGCAGCTTGGCCACGACGACGCCGGCCGGATCTGCTGCTGCTCTGGCCCACCTGGGCCAAACGCCCCTCACGAGTCTATGACGAGCGGGGCCGACCTGGAGTGGGGTCAAGCTGTCATGGACGGAAAGGGTTGGGGTGCCGTGCCCGGAGGCGGTCTGGACAGGTGGGGGAGCACGCGGGGCCCGCCGCCGCGGGCGTGGGCAGCGCGAGGTGCGCGCCGGGGAATCGTCCAAGATTTGGCAGGGGCCACGCGAGCGCGACAGGGAGGGATCCTCATTCAGGGAAGCGGTGCTTGCGTGCACGGATTTTTTTCGGGAGCAAAGAAAAATCTTTCTCGCAACAAAAGACGGTTGCGACATGACGCGTTTTAGAGATACCGAGATGATGATACTACTGCTACTGTCTCGATCGACGGATGCGCCAACCAGTGTGTTCGTGAACAACAGCGGATCGCGTAAGTAGGGTCGGCAAATCTACTTTTTTTTTCTAACCGGAAGTCTTACCAAAAGTTCTAAGTCCAGCATCCGTCGTCCCCGATTAAGTGTTGAAATGGTGGATGTCTCATCTGAAGACCTAGTTGAAAGGTGGTTGAACCTAATTTTAAAAGATGTTTGGTTTGAAAACTAGTTCTTTAAAAAGAATCTATTTATTTGGTTATTAATTAGATAGATAGGGCCAAAACAAAGAGACATGATCGATCTATTGATTCTATTCCACTCTTGCCACATTTTGCTCTTTCTCCGTTCGTCTATGATTTACGTACTCAGCACAAGCGGGGACGCCAACAGAAAAGGCACAACGATGGCGGGGAGACGTTAGTGCGGGCCAATCTCGGGCTCGAGGTGGCAACATTGACAGATTGACCAAAGTGGATGAGATCTAATTTAAGCGAGGCAACGATGACTAATGCAGCACAAGCTTCGCCTCAAGGAGACGGTGGGCGAGCTCCAACAGAGACATGACTTAGGGAGCTCTGCTCGGCAAAGACATGACAGGTAGGGGCGAGTGGCAATGCAGGAAGCCCCAATGCAACACTACTTAGCGTAAGGGAGGAGATAGCATAAACAAGAAAAAAAAGAATGACAGGGATGGCGGTTGCTGATGGCATGTGATGCCCACATCACAAACGGTTTGTAGCAAAAACCCTTTGTGCGGATGTGTATGGTACACGTTAAAACCACATTTTAAAGTAGTAAATCAATTCAAATCAAAAAGTGTTGAACTACAAAGTTGTATGCCTTATCAATATGTAGAACTTTTATTTTGGTCATTTCTATATTCGATAAATTCATATGAATATTGTTCATAAAATTCATCTCTCTTCTCATAGAGTTTTCTAAAACTACAAGAGAGACCTATAAGATTTGTGAACAATGTTACTCTCACTACATCGTATGGAAAAACGGTCAATATCAAAATTGTAGATCTTCAGAAGTTATGAAACTTTGTAGTTGACAAATTTTTAATTTAAAATTGTTTTACTAATAAAAAGTAAGTTTGTACTCAAAATTTGAAATTTGAGTTTTTTCAAATGACCTCGGATGGAGAAACGGTCAAAATGAAAGTTGTAGATTTCAACATGTCATGAAACTTTGTCATTTGAAGTCATCTACTTAGCTAGATCTAAGTTTGAATATTCTCAATTTGAAATTCAATTTTGTAAACGGCCTCGGATGAAAAAACGGTCAACATAAAGTTGTAGATCTTCAGAAGTTATGAAATTTCGTAGTTCAACACTTTTGTTTGAAGTCGTTTAGGGCCTCAAACAAGCAATTTAGACTCGGTTTGGTATAATATGATAGGAACCAAAACAACATCTAGTCACAGGTAATGGAGCAGTGCAGTGGTAGAGGAGGCTGCGCGCGAAGGAGAGTTCACGAGTTCAAACCCAGCCAGCCGCGAAGCACGCGATTTATGCGCGAAAAAATAGCGCAACTTGCGACCTTGGGTGGCTGGTGGCCTCCCAAATAAAAATAATTTTTTCCCTATTGTTTTTCGTATTTTTTGGGGTTTGTTTTGGACGCAGGAAATCACAATTTGTGATACCCCCATCACAAACGATATATCATAGACGATTCCCAAAACCGTTTGTGATGGAGGGTTTGGAACCGTTCGTTTGTGATGGGGGTATCTATAGTAGTGGTTCGAGACACATACATTGTCTACTCGCTTCGTGATACATATTGAGAACTTTATTTTTTTGAAATGGAGGGAGTAGGTGATTTTGTGTGTGGGTTTTTCTAGACGTACTGTTACAATGCACTTGGTAAACTGTCGACTAGCACACCACAGCCCAGATAGGGAAAATCACCCAACGCTCGTACAGTAGTCCACAAGTTGCGATCACCGTTTACAAGCCTTTCAAAGCTGCTAATAGTTAATCAGCATTTAACTTCACCGTGCAAACTTCATTTAAAAAATCACACATGATGTAGCAAAATTGATCTAAGATTATAGTTATAACTTCGATTATAGTTATAACTTCGAAGACGAGATATCATTTGTATAAATTTAGACACATTCCTACCATAGGTTCAATTTTTAATTTCAATATTTACAAATAAAATATTGAACTAGCACACTCAAAATATTTATTTCGATGTTTAAATATTCAAAACAGTATTTTAAAACGTTGAAAGCTGTAAAATGATAGACTTATATTACATGATTTGCTTTTATATTACATGAATTGAAGAAAAGAGAAAACATAAAAGCAAATCAGCATGTTGTGG
Source organism: Echinochloa phyllopogon (assembly GCA_033239725.1). Lineage (NCBI taxonomy): Eukaryota > Viridiplantae > Streptophyta > Magnoliopsida > Poales > Poaceae > Echinochloa > Echinochloa phyllopogon. Next base: position 38,146,762 of record BTCW01000001.1, on the reverse strand, counting down.
GCCAAGCCTCTTATACCTATCCAAAAGGTTCCTTCATGTCGGCCCAGCCCACTGAGTCCAGTACTTAGCGTGGGCTCGCAGTCCATCAAATCGAACAGCCCATGGGCATGCATGCATGTTAAGAATTGGCATGTTACTGACCAGATCTCGCGCTTTGCGAATTAGGCATCAGCAGATCAGCTAACCTGGCGGCTCTTTGGTCGGCTTCTTCAGAGCGCAGAGTCGATATGCTTTCGGCTTTCTGCGATATCCCCGGGTTAGTATCTAGATTGATTCATGGCAGGAGGCATGCACGGAACGTGTTTGTTGAAATGCTTCTGCGCATTTTTCATCAATTTGGAAATCGGATTTGATTTCTTGCTACACGGAATACTTTGCTGCTAGTAGCGTACTAGGATTGTTATTCGGTACGTGAGGTTGGTAGTATCTGGATGTTTTTTTATAACGCAACAGACTCGAGTGGCACAGCCATTTTATTTTGACTTCGAAACTTTTTCAGAAGACAATAAACTTTACCTAAAAAATTAAGCAATAAACCGATCCACTTTAAGAGTCGAAAACAGCATTGGCTAGTAAGCTTTCTTTTTTATGAGTAGTCAACTCGAAAAGAACTCAAAGAAATCGAGGCTAACTTAATGCCTTCCAATCCCTTGCGGTTCTAGGGTAAGACTTTGCATTTCCATGTACTAATTTAGATGTTGTCAACCGTTGTTGAAGTTTCAGATCGCATGCTTTGATTGGCTATGTCATGATTTGACTTTATAGTGACTATTATACTCTTTGTTGACTTTCTAACCCATCTATTATAAGTGTTATCACGGGCTGAACGACTGGTGAGTAAGCATGGTACTATTCAAAGTCTTTTCTAAAAAAATGGTACTATTCAAAGTAACTTATGAAGAATACAAGAAAATGAAGTCAAAGTATTGTTACACTGTATGATGTACCCCTGTACCTTGGCTTTAAAGCTCATGTTACAGACAAAATTTCATTAGGTTCTGGTTGAGGGCACTTACCATCCAACGTATTCTGTTGCAACTGAAGTTCTTTTTCCTTTCCTAAAGAGTTGGAATGAAGCTGTCCATCTTGGACAGCTGCAAAATGTTTGTAGGTGCTCCAGTGCTCGCTCATGTTCAAATGGGGTCTGCTGAATGGTCCATCGTCGAAGGAGAATGTAAAAAGATTCAGACAATCCATTATCTCTGCATATGGCTAGATGCATGGTCCGCTGTGAACATCTTTTGACTTCTTTCCATTATTTTACTAATTGTTTTCCATGTCTTCCAGTGATCTCCCTTTGCACACTGTATCCAGAAGGTATCAGAAAATGTTATAATTGAAGTTTTATTCTCTCTGTGTTACTTCATTTTTTTCTGAACTTAATTTGCCTGGATGATCATGTCCGTGCTGGGCGTGGTGAGAGCACAAACCAAGAGTCTTCTGTTGGCTTTAGTACGGCATACGCGAAGAAGAAATCTGGTTAATGCTGGCTCTAGTCATAAATTCTGAAGGAAATGGACACCATAGAATACAGAAAGTGCCTGTTCAATTCGAAAAAAGGGGCAAAGTGCCAGTTTGATTCACCTTAAAGGAGCAGATGATATCTTACAGTCGGATCCATTTCTGTCCGTACTGGTTAAGGCTAATTCATACAGTATTGATGTGCAAGACACTGTCACCTCAACCGGGCAAAATCATTGGGTACTGATGCTGAGCGATGTACAATCGTTATCTACAACAATGTTGAGTGTGACATTTACCGTATAGAGTCAGCATCTGAGACTGCGATACTTCATGAGAAGTTGCAATCGAATAACAACCCTAGGAAATTTTGAACAGCGATCCGTTCTGGTTCAGAACTAAAGACTGAAATGTGCACGCAATCTACAGTTGCCATTTCTTATAGTTCTATTACTTTCATGAGCACGATTTATTTTCTGATCACAAACAGAAGGCTGCAGTTCCATACTTCAGTGATTGCGAGTTTGAGACATGATCTACTAGCCTTATCCGAATAAATTCGTAGAAACCAGCATACCGATTGCATGGCTATGCCGAACTTATCTCTGCAAGGCTAATTTTCCCAGGCATTCTGTAGCAGAGCCTTATGATCTGCGGGGTAGCAAAGTGAAAGTACAAGGATGAGGAAGCCGTCGTCATTGACTCATTGTTTTAAAAACAATTGATGAACAAACACACAAAAAAGAAGAGGCACCCGCCATCTCACCCGTTATTTAACAAGATTATCGTACGCGAATCATTTCCCGGTTAAGTAGTACAAAGGATGCGTCGTAAAGTAAACGGCGTCTCGATCCGGACCTAGTATAATGAGTTGACATTATAAATGTCAGCTCGTATAGAATGTCAGCTCGTATAGAAAAATGCAGACGCTTCCCCCCTGTCAATTGTCAACTGCGCGCATGCATAGCTGACTGAGGCTTCTTCGAGTTCGCTACCAGCTGAACTGAGGACACCCTGTCAGCACGCTCCGATCTGTTTTTGAGTTTCATTGTTCTAACGTGGTCGTAGCCTAGTACTCCCTCCGGTTTGGTAAAAAAAGTCGTTTTGGATAAGGTTTGAGTCAAACATTAGGAATATAAATCATGAATAATATTTAATTCGTTGAGTTTGGAAATATGAAAATTACATGAATAGATTGGTCTTGAAACATATTTTCATAAAATTATACATATATAACTTTTCAAGAAATATTTTTATAGAAAAGAGAAGTCAAAGTTGTGCTTTGGTGATCGTGTCGCTGTCCTAAACGACTTCTTTTAGCAAACCGGAGGGAGTATTTATCATACCGGTATCTGTACGCACTGACATGTACTCTATATTAATGTTTTGTTGTTTATTTACAAGCACATTTTGATCTGGTGGGCAGGCACGCACGTCCGCCGTCAGCAGCCGCGCCGGCGCTGAGTCAGGGTCGGTGCCCCGCCGCGACGACCCGATCGAATATTGCCCAACTGGTCCATGACGCCAACACCGCCGTCACGGCTTGCCGCCCATCGGCGACCGCCAGAGCCAGACCGACGCCGCCACCGCCACCGCCGCCCCTACACTAGCCAGCCGATCGAGCCAACCAGCCCGCGCGCGCGTGCGCGCTAGCCTCTTCCACATCCGAGACGTCGCCACGTCGGGGTGCCCGCTGGCTGGGTCTACGCGTGCGCCGGCCGGTGCGTGGTGACGCGACGCATCGCGCATGACATCCCGTTCGCCCACCGGCCCGCAACCGCAACCCCCCGGCGCCGCCCCACCGGTGGCGCTGCTCCCCCACCACTAGACACGCGCCCAGCCCAGCGGCCCAGGCCCCGCAGCTCGCCCGCCCCTAGTCAGCTGGCTGGCTCGGCCGCAACTTGCAACCTGGACCCGCCCGGCACGGACGCCACGCAAGAAATCCCCCACGAGGCCACGAGCCACAAGCCGTCGCGATCGGCGAGCGGGGACGTACGTGTAGGCCGGCTCCGGTCCTGGCACTGTTAGGTTGATCTCCCGGCCCACACGGCCCAAAGGCCGTGGGCCTGATCCAGTCCGCGCCCTGATCGGGGGCGCCCAATCCTACATGGTTGGAGGGCCCCTGTCACCCCGCGCTATAAAGAAAGGTGGGGGCCGCCGGCTCGAAGGACGAGGTTTACCTGCGCCGCCACGACGTCATCGCCGTACTCCGTCGCCGTCCCGGGCCAGTGCCGGTGGCGACCAGAGGGCCGGCGCGACCTGCTACCGCGACGCACTCCTACGACTACACTGCGCGACGCTGCCTTGAGCAGATCCTCACCAACAGAACCGGCCATGGCGACTGGAACCGCCGCGACCGGCGGGGATGGTATACACCCGAATCCCATCTCCTTTATTCAACACAGCACACGCACATGTACACATACACACCCAGATGCACCTATTCTATACATGAGCGACCCACAGATCTAACAATGGTATCAGTTAGCCAAGTTGTTAGTAGATCCAACTCGGGAAACACGAGAAATCCGAGAAAAAGAAGCAAATCGAACTCAAACCCTAACCCTAACCCTAGATCCAGAGTGGACTTACCTCGGTATGCCGTCCACGGGCGGCATCACCTCCACCCTAATCACCCCTACAGATCTCCTCGACGGAGCCGCGCGCGAGACGCACGCGACTCCGGCGAGGAGGCCCGCAAGGGCGCAGAGCAGTAGCGGCGGCGTGACGACGCTAGCCCTACGCGCACAGATCCGAGCGCACTGGATCTCGCCGGCCATAGTGGCGGCGAAGATCCGGCGGCACGCCGGCGGTAGGCCACCGACCGAGCGTGCGCGCGTGCGCAAGACCTAGCTACGGCTAGCACAGAGAGGGGAAAGAGAGGGGTGGAAGAAGAGAAGCACCGCCGGCCATGGCTCACCGGCCATGGCGCGGCGGCGCAGAGGAGCTACGGCGCGGCGGCGTGAGGCCGCCGGCCGGGGAGAAGATGAAGCTGCCGGCTCTCGCGAGGAGAGCGCGGCGCGAGCGAGCGAGCGAAGTGACAAATGAATTAGGGTTTAGGGTTTCCCCGGCCGCGACTGCCTTTTATACCACCCGAGACACGCGCTCGTCCGTTCGATGGAGATCGACGGCTCTGAGTGACGCGGGGGCGGGAGGCGCTGCGGCGCTGGGCCGAATCGGCGGCCCAGGCCCAGGTTGCGGCCTGGGAGCGCGGCGGCGTGGCTGGGCGGGCCGAAAGAGCGGCTGGGCCGCACTGTTCGCGTGCGCGAACGCGAGCGCGGGCCGCGGGCAGAATTCGGAAATGGGCCGAAAAACGAAAAACAGTGCACAGTAGCTTTTCGCATTTATTTGAATTGATTTCAGTCAATTTTGATCAATTTGAATAGAAATTTGAATAGAATTTGCCCCTGTTTAAATTTGAACCAAAGGGATAATTTTCAGAGGGTACATAGAATATTTTGCTACTGTCCATATGAATTTATTTAAAGTTTCCGCTGCATAGATGATTTATTTTGACTTGTATTTAAATTTGAACCAAAGGGATAATTTAAATTCAAGTCATAGATAAAATTTCAGAATTGTTATGATATTGTTATTTTCTGACCAAAGTTGATAGTAACAATATTATAATTTTATAGATACTGATTATTGCATTATTACTTTTTCTGCCCAAAGGTGATAAAGTTTTTTAATGCAATTTACACTGTTATTATGTTATAATGTTCTCACTTGATATAAATTAATTTCAGCTACGGGTTCCATGATGGTCTCCATCAAGGACATTCCGATTCTCAAAGGAGATAACTACAATGAGTGGTACAAGAAGGTGGACTTCTTCTTTACCATGACAGAGCTGGACTGGGTCCTCACTGCACCGATTCCAGCTGAGCCTGAGAAGCCGGTCAGAGGGGCTGATATGACAGATACTGCTTGGCAGCAAACAGAGCAGGCCTATATGGTCAGCAAACAGAAATTTGACACAGATAATGCCAAATGGATCACTGCCAACAAGAAGTGCTTGGCAGTGGTCAAGAACACAATAGAGCCTGCCATCTTTGGGGCAATTAAAGATTGTCGCAATGTGATAGAGTACTTGGCGAAGCTAAAGAGTCAGTATACTGGCTCTTCAAAGACCTACGCATCTCAGCTAATCAAGCAATTGATCAACGCCAAGTACACAGGCAACATCAGAGAGGACATACATCGCTTGATCCACATAAACAATAAGCTCAAACCAATGGATGAGGACTTGAAAGAGAGTACCATCATTCACTTGGCTTTTGCTTCATTGCCAGACTCGTTTGAGAACTTCGTTGTTAACTACAATGTTAGTTCTGAGAAATGGGACATAGAAAAGACCATAGCGATGTTGGCTCAAGAGGAGGAAAGGATAAAGATAGCACGTGGTAACACTGTTAACCAAGTGCAAAAGAAGAAAAATAACAACAATGCGCCTAACAGCGCAAAAGGAAATCCCTCCTCCTCTAAGGGAAAAGGAATTCAGCACTCCCAGCAGCACAGGCCTAAGGACGGGCAAACCACAGTGGAGAAAGATCAGTGTCTCTACTGCAAAGAGAAAGGGCACTACAAGAAAAATTGTGCTGCCTACTTAAAGATGATCATGGAAAAGAAAGGTGAGAATGTTATTTCATTCATAAATGAATCTCTGTATATAGATTATTCCACATCTACTTGGTGGATTGACTCAGGAGCAACAATTCATGTTGCAAACTCTTTACAGGGATTCCGTTCGACGAGAACTACTCAAAGAAACGAAAGGCGAATTAAAGTCGCGAATGGAGTCGAAGCAGAAGTGAAGGCGGTGGGCGACCTTCTCCTAGAGCTCGACACCGGCTTTGATTTATTTCTTAGAGATGTTTTCTTTGTGCCTAGTTTACAGAGGAACTTAATAAGTGTATCTCGTCTAGATGATGATGGATATGAATGTCATTTTGGAAATGGCATGTGTGTGATAGAATTTAAAGATACAGTTACTACTATTGCCTTTAAGAAAAATGATCTTTATTTGTTATCACTACGTGAAAGTGTGAATTCCGTATGTGATGAGAATGCGCTTGTATCCCCACCTACAGCTCATAATAGAAAACGAAAGAGAACTCAAGACACGTCATCGAAATTATGGCATTGTCGCTTAGGCCATATTTCGAGGGGGAGAATAGAAAGGCTGGTTAAGAATGACATTCTTCCTCCTCTAGAGTTCTCAGACTTAGATAAATGCGTTGATTGTATAAAAGGAAAATACATAAAGATTACAAAGAAAAATGCTGAACATACCGCAGGTGTTTTAGAGTTAATTCACACAGACATCTGTGGTCCGTTTTCAGTTAAAAGTATAGATGGTTTTGACTCGTTCATTACTTTTACCGATGATTATTCCCGTTATGGATATATTTATCCAATAAAAGAAAAATCAGAAGCGTTGGATAAGTTTAAAATATTCAAGGCTGAAGTTGAAAATCAACATAATTTAAAGATAAAGATAGTCCGTTCCGACCGTGGAGGGGAATACTATGGTCGGCACACCCCATATGGCCAAGTTCCAGGACCTTTCGCGAGGTACCTAAGGGAACAAGGTATAGTTGCCCAGTACTCCATGCCGGGCGATCCTCAGCAGAATGGAGTCGCTGAAAGACGTAACCGTACCCTTATGGATATGGTGCGAAGCATGATCAGCTACTCTACACTACCAGTGAGCTTATGGATGGAGGCTTTAAAAACCGCCACCTATATTCTCAACAGAGTTCCCAGTAAAGCGGTGCCAAAAACACCGTATGAGCTGAGGACAGGCAGAGTACCCTCATTGAATCATCTACGGGTGTGGGGGAGCCCTGCTGAGGCAAAGATATTCAACCCGACCATTGGGAAGCTAGATCCCAAGACAGTGAGTTGCCATTTTATTGGCTATACAGAGAAGTCAAAAGGATATCGTTTCTACTGCTCTGACAAGGTCACAAAGTTTGTGGAAACGAGACATGCTGCTTTTCTTGAAGAAGAAATGATACGGGGGAGCATGGAAGCTCGAAAGATTGATCTTGAGGAGAGGCGGGTGTGCGCACCCAATCCAATGATTCAGGAGCCATTTTTCGAACTACCTGTTGAGCCTACACCGACGGTGCCAGACACTGCGGCTTCAGCTCCTGTGGTGGTTCCTCCTGTGGCAACACCGAATGCAAATGTGGAACCTGTCCCTCAGGATCCTATAGAAAATGTTGCTGCAGGTCAGGGGGAGCATCAACAGTCTCCAATAGAAAATGTTCCAAATGTAGAGGCCCCTAGAAGGTCTCAAAGAGCAAGAAAGTCAGCAATTCCTGATGATTATGAAGTGTATAACACAGAAGAGTTTCGAATGGAGGATGATCCTATTTCATTCGAACAAGCCATGAGAAGCGAAAACTCATCCAAGTGGCTTGAAGCCATGGAAGATGAAATGAAATCGATGAGTACCAACCGTGTTTGGGACTTAGAAGAAATTCCTAAAGGAGCCAAAACAGTAGGCTGCAAATGGGTCTACAAGACGAAACGTGACTCCAAAGGGAATGTGGAAAGATTTAAAGCGCGTCTTGTGGCGAAGGGTTTTACACAAAAGGAAGGAATAGACTACAATGAGACTTTTTCTCCGGTCTCATGTAAGGATTCCTTCAGAATCATAATGGCATTGGTGGCGCATTTCAATCTCGAATTGCACCAGATGGATGTAAAGACGACATTCCTTAATGGGGATCTTGAAGAAAAGGTTTACATGGCTCAACCCAAAGGTTTTGTCGTGGAAGGAAAAGAACACATGGGATGTCATCTAAAGAAATCCATTTATGGGTTAAAACAAGCTTCGAGACAGTGGTACTTGAAGTTCAACGAAACGATAAAGAGTTTCGGGTTTAATGAAAATGTTGAGGATAATTGTATTTATGCAAAATTCCAGAAAGGCAGTTACATTTTCCTCATCCTTTATGTGGATGACATTCTACTGGCAAGTAGCAATGTCAACCTATTATTGGAAACGAAGAAGTTCCTGTCCTCGAACTTTGATATGAAAGACCTTGGTGAAGCTTCATTCGTTTTGGGAATCGAAATTCACCGAGATAGATCAGATGGGGTATTAGGATTATCTCAACAGACGTACCTGGAAAAGGTTCTAGAAAAATTCCGTATGCAGAGGAGTAAGCCTACTCCTGCGCCAATAGTCAAGGGCGATAGATTTGGGGATTTTCAGAGTCCTCAGAACAGTTATGAAAGGGAACAAATGAAGACAGTCCCATATGCTTCAGCTGTCGGAAGCTTGCAGTATGCACAAGTGTGCACACGCCCTGACCTAGCATTTGTTACCAACATACTTGGCAGATATCAGAAAGATCCAGGCCTCGAGCACTGGAAATTAGTGAAGAAAGCTTTACGGTATGTGCAAGGCACAAAAGGCCTCATGTTAACATATAAAAGAACTGATTCCCTTGAGATTGAAGGGTATTCAGACTCAGACTTTGCGGGAGATGGAGATGATAGTAAATCCACGACAGGCTACATCTTTACTCTCGCAGGGGGAGCTATATCGTGGAGAAGCTCCAAGCAAACAGTGACAGCAACATCTACGATGTATGCAGAATTTATAGCATGTTACGAGGCATCCTGCCAAGTTGAATGGCTAAAGAAATTCGTACCAGGATTGAGAGTGGTAGACAGTATAGAAAGACCACTAAAGATGTACTGCGATAACCAGCCAGCAGTGTTCTATGCTCATAATAATAAGAAAAGTACGGCTACCAAGTCGATAAAGATAAGATTTTATTCTGTTAAAGATAGAATCCAGGATCACACCATAAGTCTCGAGCATATTAAAACAGAAAGGATGCTCGCGGATCCGCTAACGAAAGGCTTACCGCCCAACGTGTTCAAGGAACACGTAGCCGGCATGGGGCTAAGGTATTGCCTATGATCTCTGGATTAACAGGGCCCATAGATTAAAGAATCTATTTCTGAATAAGGGCGTGTACAGTAGCTATTGATTCTATCGACAATTGAGTCGGGACGATGAGATATGCTCTGTGCACAAATCTAGGATGGAATAAGGAAAATTGTAAAAGTAAAAGAAAAGCGATTGTGAGATCAAAGGGGAGATTGTTAGGTTGATCTCCCGGCCCACACGGCCCAAAGGCCGTGGGCCTGATCCAGTCCGCGCCCTGATCGGGGGCGCCCAATCCTACATGGTTGGAGGGCCCCTGTCACCCCGCGCTATAAAGAAAGGTGGGGGCCGCCGGCTCGAAGGACGAGGTTTACCTGCGCCGCCACGACGTCATCGCCGTACTCCGTCGCCGTCCCGGGCCAGTGCCGGTGGCGACCAGAGGGCCGGCGCGACCTGCTACCGCGACGCACTCCTACGACTACACTGCGCGACGCTGCCTTGAGCAGATCCTCACCAACAGAACCGGCCATGGCGACTGGAACCGCCGCGACCGGCGGGGATGGTATACACCCGAATCCCATCTCCTTTATTCAACACAGCACACGCACATGTACACATACACACCCAGATGCACCTATTCTATACATGAGCGACCCACAGATCTAACAGGCACGTCTCGCTCGCCCACCGGAACCACTACAGGGAGGAGGGAGGGAGCTGCGTGCCAGGGTTGGCTGCCATAAAAGTTTGCAGGCTGCAGGCAGCAGCGCCGTTCCACGCACTTGGCCTATGCTGCCTCGGTTTCGCTTGTTCCACATGCATTGCACTCGATCTGGTCTTTACACTCTGGTTGGTCCCGGGCTGTGGCAGATACGTACCGTGAACTCTGAAACGAGTGTCTGGTTCGGAGGCAAAGGTGCTCCAGAGATCGGAGGCGTAACAGCTGGGTCGTGACCATGACACACTGCCGTCGGTTTAGGTTGCGTCTGCTTCTGCTTTCTTTTTTACCCAAAGTAGTCTAGAGAGAGCAGGGGAGTTCGAGGACGAAATGCAACTGGACCCAGCTGTTGCTGGATTTCAGACGAAATACCACAAATGAGACTATGATGAGAGTGTCTTACATCAAGGATCGCTATCGTTGCCTTTGATAGATGTTGATGGGGCCCGATTTCTGTGGAACACTTTGCTTTGTAATCAAGGGCATATCAGATCAATAATGATTACCATGGTCTGTTGACTTGTTGCATTCTTTCGTTTCGGCTCCAAGAAACCCTTATCGATCGGGGAAGGAAGATGATCAATGAGCTATGAACATGAGATATTTGTGTATGACATTGTCAATTCTCTGTTTTGATGAGCTAAGTTTTTTATTTAACGCGTCATTTTTCTGTTACCAACCATCTACCTATAGAAACTAGCCTTTTTTATAACATTGGTAAAAAGTTAAAGACATCTACGGCATCATGGTTGAGCGGACAATGAAGCAAAAAAGCTTTGTGAAATGTGGCATCAAACAAGTGGAAAGAAGAGCCCAATCATGCATGCCTCTTCGTGAGGGTTGACACTAATACTCTTAAACAACACCCAACATAAAGGCTAATATTATTGGCATTATGCCATCATGGTATTTTTTATGTGATTACGATGGTCTAAATAAACCTCGAAAAAAATTAATGGGAGATGCTAATTAAAAATCCAACTTTAAAGTACACCCCACAAAAATTAATTTTTCACAGAGAAAGAGTTCATTATTGTAAGCCTTTGATTGGGACGCGCTAGATCCTATTGTCAACTTAAATGTTGTTCATCCTTTGATTCATTCGCACACTTTACCATTTGGATAAATGCATGAAGCAGATGCTCATACTTTGTAATAGGTATCAGCACACAAAATACTCTAATGAATAATGATGATGAGTATATTAGTTCTTATGTACGAAAATGGAAAATGAAGCATTCAAACACACGAATCTCAGTATGATTTGTTATGGACGAATGAGAAATGGACACGACAATGAATTTGCTTTGCTTCTAAGTCCATGGATAAACGCAATTGCTTTCATTCAAAAGGCGCTAATTGCTATCTAACCCTCTAAACCATGCATTCTGGGGGTGGAGCCCTCAGATAGCCGTAACCGAGTTCCAGTGGTCCATCGATCAGGTTGTAATCACCAAATCGAGAAAAAAACGATTGACTTCGAGTGCACAACTCCTGGTCATCCATTTCTGCTCCTTATCCCATCCGAAACGAGCTTAGGCTAGCTGTGTATTCAAGCAAGCAGCAGTGGCAATTGCTTCCACGCAAACGCCAGATGTTACCACGCCGAATCGCAACGTATACCAACCCCAAAATCTACCTCTACCGCCACTCGCTAACACAGACACACATACTACGGGCACACATCTTTTCTACGACAAGTAATACGCAGAAACCCACATGACATGGATTATATGATGAGCACGTACCGATTCTTTTTTACTGACTAATCTGGAATATAATACCGCCTCGCACTGGCTCTTGAGGCCACCCAAACAATGTTATCTTCTCGGAGCCCGAAGAAGGCCAGTGAGAGAGCCACAGTACAGGCTGACCATTCTGATTTCTTTTAAAGAAAAAACCGCGCCACCCGTGGCCGGCAGGCATGCCGGTAGCCGTCACGCCCACGAGTTGGCCAGTTTGACACTGCGGGCATCGTACGAACCCGGCGTATAATTTTGGGCGGCACAGGCGGATCCACCTCGACCTCGTGGCCCCGGGGCCGGGCGCCGGGCGCGCTTGGCCCTGCGCCCCGCACCCGGACACCGGGAGCACAGGGGAATCTCATCGCCTTCGCCGGGATGCGAGCCGCGCGCGTCTGCGATCCTTTCTTTCCTCCGCCAAGCCAAGCCATTCAGGGCTCACCAAGTTTTAGCCTTTCTCTGGGTTGTGGACACTGCGCGCACAGCAGCGGTAGGAGCGAGTGTTTGTTGTGAACTGATATTGTGTGGTTGTGGTTCTTATTTAAGACTGTCGCTGTAGGAGATTAGTACTTTATTTAGTGTGCTGCCACGGCAGTTCAAAATTCAAAGTAAACTAAAACTCTGGGACGGTAGGTTAGCATGGGCGCAGATGGCAACCGCTAGCACGGGGCTGAATGCATCTTGGTTGGCTCTTTGAATCTTCTGTTAGCATGGGCGCCGGCCTCATATCGTTGTTGTTGTTGATTCGCACAGGCGCGTCATGGGATCTCCGGTTGTTAATGGTGGGTCTTGTTGGACTTTGCGGGTGCAACTGTGCTCCTATTGATCAGCAACTTGGCCTATCGTCCATCAAGTCGTGACCGGTCTATTGGTAGTTTTGTATCGATTCGTGTCGACGATGTATAATATGCCTACTTACTTGCTTAGGATACGAGTGTTGCATGAAACAGTAGCATTCCACCCATTTTGAAATGTAAAGTTTCACCCAAAATAAGGAGGTTTTCGCGACACATGATTCAAGTCTCTGACTTAGTACGGGCATTTGAATTTTTCGAGATTTATTTCGGTATTTAATCGATGCTATTCTTTCAGTGCTAGGCGAGAGACCTATGGCGACTTCGACAATCTCGATATTTGACAGCCAATCTCTTGAAGACTCGTAGGAATAGTTTGCATGCGTGTACTCGTAGCGATGAGTGTGCATGCGCTCGTGCATGAAACCTCTTTTTTGCCGGCATATCTTCTTTTGATCCAACTGAAATTGATGAAATCATCTCATGTGTCTTGCTGCCTATTGGCACATCGCCTACCATAAAAGAACAACGATGGAAACGTACATAAGCATCCATGTTGAGTCGAGAATGCGAACACGAGTGGTCATGTTCCACCGCAAGTAACCTAACCATTTGCATATAAAACCTCATTTTAGTATACCATTGGTCAAGTTTCACCATTAAGAACATAACCATTAGCATATGAAACCTCCTTTTGGTGTACTCCGTAGAAGATAGAGGTGTAAGGATACGGCTTTCACTCCTAAATTTTGATTGGAGAAGGTGTGGAAGCAGACGGTGAATTGTGAGTATCGAGAAGGTTGCTCAATCAGTAGGGGGAAAACACTCTTTGTCCTGTCAATGTTTTCATCTTCTATAATATCCATAAAAAAAGAAAAGAAATCATTTACAAATAACCAGCTGGAAGCAAAATTTTCACTCTGTCAGCCTCTGGTTCCTCTCCCGCCAAAAAATATGACAAAAGAATGGCTCGAAATGTCGATGTGGCACACACAGGGTTGCCCTGTTCTGTCAGCACTGATCCTTTGGCCGATCGATCACTACGTCGATAGCCATGCCCGGCTTGTCGTCTCCCTCGGCATCTCCAACTTTCATGCCCTCTTTGGTCTCCACCGCGCCTACTCCGGCGAGCTGCTGCGCGCGCTTGGCCTCGGCGTCCCAGTCCGTCCGGCCGATCACCAGCAGCATGCGCACGACGCAGGCCGCCTGCGCCGCCAGGAGCCCCAGCCACAGTCCCTGGAAGTCGTAGTGGTACCAGAAGGCGAGGACGAGCGCCACGGGCGTGCCCACCAGGTAGAAGGATCTGAGGTTGATGCTGGCGGCGTCCTTGGGCCGCGCGCTTCCCCGCAGCACGCCGCAGCCGGTGGTCTGCGGGCAGTTTCCGAGCTCGCAGGCGCCCAGGATCGGCAGCACGGACGCGGTGAGCGCCACGATCGCCGGGTCGGCCGTGAACATGGCCGCCCAGGCGCCCCGCACGAGGCACGCGAACGCGGACGCCACGCCGCCGAACGCGAACCCGAGCGCGAGGCCCACGGTGGCCGCGCGGGCCGCGTGGCCGGGGCGGTTGGCGCCGAGCTCGTTGCTGACGCGCGTGGAGACGCCGAGGCCCAGCGAGGACGGGAAGATGTAGATGAGTGACGTGGTCTGGATGAGGATGCCCATGCTGGCCACCGTCGCCTGCGGGTTGGCCAGCAGGCCGCACAGGAGGATCATGATCTCGTACCACCACCACTCGAGGCAGACGCTGACGCAGCTCGGCAGCGCGAGGCCGACGAGCTCGCCCCACCCGCGGAAGCTCTCGGCCGAGAGCGCGAAGAAGGCGCCGGTGCGGCGGTGCACGCCGGTGAAGAGGATGTAGGCGAGGAGGAAGAGGAGGAGGTTGAGGTTCGCCAGCACGGAGGCCAATGCCACCCCCGTGACGCCGAGGCCGAGGACGGAGACGAGGACGTAGTTGATGGGCAGGTGGAGCGCGATGGCGAGCGCGGCGCACAGGGTGAGGGGCAGGTTGATGGACTGCGCGCGGAGGTAGATGCGGACGGGGTGGAGGAACGCCTGGAGGAGCAGGTCCGGGAGGGAGGCGAGAATGTAGGTCTCGGCGACGGCGGCGATGCCGGCGTCCTGGCCGCAGAGCAGGAGCAGGGGCCGCATGTGCGCCCAGAGCCCGGCGATGGGCGCGGCGGCGGCGAGGAGCATGAGCACGGCGCGCTGCGTGGTGACGCCGAGGAGGTGGTGGTGGCCCGCGCCGACGGCCTGCCCGCAGATGGGCTCCATGCCCATGGCGAGGCCCGACAGCACGGAGTAGCCCGTGATGTTGGCGAAGCCGATGGCGAGGGAGCCGCCGGCGAGCGCCAGCCCGCCGAGGCGGCCGAGGAAGAGCATGGAGATCATGGAGCGGAGGTAGAGCAGCAGGCCCGTGAGGATCATCGGCAGCGCGAGCCCCAGGATGGAACGCGTCTCCGCGCCCAAGGCCCCCGCCGACATGGACGGCATCATCGGGAATGTGACGGACAGGGACACGGACCAGGCTTCCTTCACCGCCCTCGCGAGCCGCCCCCGCGGCTTGCGCGTGAGCACCGGGGGCTGCTCCTGCTCGTCCGCCACCGGCACGCGGACCTCGGCGGCCTGCTCGGGGAAGAGCAAGGGCTCCGTCAGGGGCTCCTCGCCGGCGGCATCCTGGCACGCCACCGCGGCGGCGGCGGCGGCGCAAGACGACATACCCGGAACAGAGGAGCTTCTCTGCTCCGCGTGCGTTCAGCAGGGAGCGAGAGCAGAGGAGAGAGAGGGACGTTTCGGTAGCCTGCTGGTGCTCGCGATCGCGAGTCCCGAAACGTGCAGGCAGGCAGGCAGGCTAGCGAGCGAGCTGTCTCCGGCGCGGAGGCGACGGGACTGACGAGAGAGAAACGAATAAATTATGCGTGGGTGGCGAGGGTATCGCCGGTGCCCGGTGCTGCAAGGGGATGGATGGAAGGGAGGGGGTTTATATAGGGGAAGGGGAAGGGCAAAGGCACGGTTTTTTGGATGGCTGTGCGTGCCCTTGTGTGTGTGTGCTTTGGCTGCTATGCGCAACGCAAGCCGACGACTAGGAATTTTCAGAGACGGACGGGTGTTCAACAACATCAGGCTCCCCTCGGGCGGTCGGCGCGTCATTCTTTAGAGGCCCGCACGAATGCGACGCGATTGCTGCAGCTACGAACACTACCCTACCCCATCATCCCTGTTCAAAACTAGCTTATCGCCTGGTCTTTCCGTAAAGCAAAGCGCCCATGGCACGCGTTGCGTTGGGTCACCACAGTGGGGGTAGGGGCCGGCTGGCTGGGCGGATTTGGGGTGGCAATTTTTATCGGCCCGGGCGGCAGGCCGGCCGGCTCGTCGGCCGCCGGATGTGATGTTGGGTGGCTGGGAGCTCAGGGCAGGGCACGGGGGAATGGATGGGTGATTGGGAATTTGGGATATCGCCTGGCCGACCCCCGAAATGTTCTTCGTGTACGGGGTGTCTTACTTGTCACTCATCAGTCATCTCTGTCTCCTGCATCCGTGCTGCATGTAGGTGCTTAGCTGCCTATTAATCTCGAGGATTGAACTTTAAACAAATGGATTCGGTTTATACGGTTGCCGGAAATTAAGTGATGTAACACGTGAGGCACGTTGTTAGTAACCTGAGCCAACATCGCAGATCTTTATCGACATACAGGTCGGCACTTATATGTGAGAAATAATACGACAGTGGTTTTCCGAAAGAGGAAAAAATATGGCTCTGATTATCTTTTAGCAAATACAATAAAAATTAGAGATCAAGGTTGTGCTTTGTTATAATTACTGCTAACATGGAGCCCAACTCTGACGAGATCGTATCGATTCTCGGTGTAGCATGCATGTGACGAGCGACCATCAGCAGTTAACGGCCCTTGCTATAACTAGCAAACATGACAACCTAACTTCTTAGAGTATTTTAGTGGCCTCGCGGGTTTTGTTGACTAACTGTATATGTACTGTAGGCCTAATGGAACTAAGTTTCTCTTGGGAAAAATCCACTTCTTGTTAACAGTACTAACTATCTAAGAAAGACATGGTAAGGTTACTAACGCAATCAGGTGTTCATAAGGTAACAATGAGGATTACTTCATGTATACTGGATAAGATATGTAATTATCTAGAAAAATAAATTTTACTATCCATTTGCACAAAATCAGTACTACTTGCATCTGACTGGCCGGAATAATATTTCTTAAACTTGAAAATGAGGACTTACAGAATAGAGATAAAATGCTATTGTGTTATATCTCCACTAATGTTCTAATGGCAAGGGAATATAATGTTTCCATCATAATTGTTATGAACTTCTTACTTCGTACTTCCACCAATCGCAAATTGAAACCCATACATATCTGTTCTAACTCGTTCAATTGAGCTTTAGCTAGCAATATCTAAAAATATACGATTTTATACATATGCCTTCAAAATACTAGAAATTGGAGGGATCTCATACACTGCGTTCGGTAATCCATATCTATCTAGCGCTATCCACAACCCATATTCATAATTCAGTATACTCTCCCAAATCATAATTAACTAATATTTTATAGGGTAAAATATACTATAGGTCCATCAACTTGTAAGGGGCTCTTACCTATGTCTATGAACTCCAAAAGTATATTTTTAGATCATAAACATTTTAAATCATTCATCATGTCTATACCCCTTCATGTGGGCACCTAATGTGATGATATGGTACCGCCAATAAGGCCGCCCTTGACCTAGCAGAAGCTGCAATCACCAGCGTGGAGGTCTTGCACTAGCCGTCTTGGGCATGGGTGGTGTACGTGTGCAGTGCGAGCACAACGCCCACAACTTGCTTGATAAAATGCGAGATGCCCGAGCGAGAGAGGGATGTGAGCGAGAGTAGTTATGCCTTAAGTTAAAATAAAACCTTTTTATTAGGATTCTTATCAAGGTACCTGAATTACCATGTTACCTAGCTTAAACTTTAGGACCCTTTGACATGGTTATCTAAATCCCGGTCACATCATATGCTTTCTTGAGTTCACGATCAGAAAAGTGCCTGGTTCTATAACTCTAGTCAATAGAATCTACATTTCTACAATGTCATGTTTACGACCCTTGATTGTGCTCCTATGATTTAGAATCTACTTTTTTTTCTATGTACAACATTAACATAGGTGTTTGTGTTTTTCTAGATTTATTTCAGGATTAAATCGGTAGGCATTATGTCCGTTGATAGCGAGACAACTATGGTGATTTTGTCAATCTTGACATCTATGACTTTTCAGATGTGCTCATATGGGTGTTCATAGGTTTTGCGTTCGTGCTTTCACAGTGTGGTGAATTTCCGTGCGTGCTTTCGTGGGTGTGAGTGTGCGTTTGTGTTGGCGTATGTGTACATGTAATGTTTCTTAAAAACATTAATTGCCTAGCTTCTGGTTGATAAAAAAGAGTAACAATATTAAAATCAGGAGGTAGCTAGCTTTAGTACAAATTTAGTACAAGTAATTCTACACCTATTTGCAAATTCTACAGAAGCTTTGCTGATATGCTGAAGCGGACATAAGAACCATTCATATGATTTTAGTATTACCCGAGGAACGTATAAAAGCTCTTACAAATAACCAGGTCGAGTCAGAACTAGGGGCAGCGCCTCCACATAACCATATGGATGGTGATGGATCGAAATGCGACTGCGATGTTTGCCAAATGAGGAATAGTTACTATGTTCGATTCGTCTCGACATGTTTCTGTGTTAATTATAACGATGTCAGCAGGTAGCTCAAGGCTTCACGTACTGCCTCTTCTGTGTATCATACACGTTACAGTGTTACCCTAACACTCTACTAGATCTCTTTGCATATGCCATGTCCTGGAGGTATGATCGAGAGATCTTAATTCACAAATCAGTAGCAAAAACCAAGGTTGTTTGCGCATGCAATGCAAGTTGGGTGCAGACTAGCAGAATATAGGTACGCGAGGTGCGTGAGCAAGCATATGCATGCACGCATCGTCCACGCATGTTGCGGCATGGGTCGATGATCTATAGCTAATGGCCATTGGAGCAAGTATGGCCATATTATAAACGGGCATCAATCGAGAATTTTTGGGTACATGGGAAGAGCTCTTCGTCCTCATCTGTGTCAGAATCGGATTCTCTGTCACTGCGAGATCCATGCAAGCGTTGTTTGTCTGCACCTAGAGTTAATATTAGATGTACATATAGCTCCGAAATGTTTGTCTGCAGGTGTTATGTCCAGTTAACCTCCAGCCGTCCAATGCAAAGCTTCACATTGTTCAGATACTCGTTCACATGCATGTTGATCGAGCTAGATCAATGATGGATATGGGCCATGCCTCTAGCTATATACATGCTACTAATATACTATAAGTATATACTAGCTATGGCATCATTAGGGCATCTACGTGCTTAGTAAAAATAAACCCTAGCCCAAAGCCACAACATAATGCTAGACTACAAACGTCCATGGGAGTCCACGAGTGGACTTTCTTGGAGCACTTGCGTTGGATTTTGGCTCGGACGCAAAACAGCTAACAGGACGAATTTGTACGTGATAACAAGGGCACAATGGAGCCCCTTGTTGTTTCTTGGCTATGCATTTGTCGCTACCGAATTCCCGGCTGGCTGATTGATTAGCTGAAGGACGTTGATACATATAAGCTGGCTTCTTCAGCCTGCTGCGATAATACGGGCGCACAGGGCCTCCCGGGGCATATGCATGCGTCGTTAACGTTCCTGTGTGCCGTGCACCAAAAGCGCTTCTCACTTGGCGCATCTGCTCTGCTGCATGCGGCCAAAACTCTTTGTCGCTATGCTTGATCGCTGCGCACAGTTTGTACTAGCACACTACTGCTGCTCGATCAACTATTCCACTTGAATTGTTGTTTTTACGTAGTACTACCTCCGTCTAAATTACTATTCGCTGCTGACTTTTTCTCGTAAGTTTGACCATTCGTCTTATTCAAAAAATTTTACAAGTGTCATTTATTTTATTTGTGACTTACTTTATCATCATATATATTTTAGGGATGACTTATTTTTCGTATATTTAAATAAATTTTTTGAATAAGACAAATGGTCAAACGCTGTGAGAAAAAATCAACAACGAATACTAATTTGGAACGGAGGTAGTAGTATTAATAACTAGCTTACCAATGAGCTTATATGTTAGCGTGACGACAGAGGTCTTTGCGCTGTATACATACGGTGATTGCTATCAAGCAACCGGACATGCATGAGTATGCATACATACACGTTCATCAGGCCATATTTAATCTGCGTGCTTAATTTACTTGCAGGCAGGTGGGCCTGATCGGTAAATTAATCAAACGGCGGGTAAGTGTGTTGTGATTCGTAGGATCGATCGGAAGAAAATTTTTGGGTCATGCCGGGGGGGCGTAAGCGTTCACTTCTGAAATTACATGCCTTTGTTTTCTTCCCTTGTTTCGTCGTCTCAGTTAATTTGTCAGGTCCGGAAGAACTTATTCCAGCGAGCTGAGTGTACGAAGAATTGCTCCGAAGCCATGCATTTGGCAGACCGAAAACGCAAGTTCGATTCTTCTACCTCGGATATATAACGATTCATGCATGCATCATACACAATGACGCAGGTGCATTGTAAACATGAGCTTATCGTGTTGGGGGACAAGGGTTTCTTTCGTCTCTTTTTGACAATATATGATGCACGGCGTTCATACCACTTTCTTATCCTGAACCGGCCGGGCAAGAGTTGTTGCATGGAGCTGACGGCCGGCTAAGTAAAATTTTGCAGTGTGATTTGGGGAGTAGGTAGGCACGCGTCTCTTCGATCGCTTCGGCCGGCTGGGCGGCCTGCTGCTCCCCTTATCCTGATTCCATCTGTCAATACGGGAGTCGATGGACGTCCACTCGGGGCAATATTTGAAGCCTTTTCAGAAGTACGAGTACTATGTTCCGTCAAGTATGCTGTCACACTGATTCAACCCTTTAACAA
The DNA here is from genome assembly GCA_033239725.1 of Echinochloa phyllopogon. Taxonomy (NCBI): domain Eukaryota; kingdom Viridiplantae; phylum Streptophyta; class Magnoliopsida; order Poales; family Poaceae; genus Echinochloa; species Echinochloa phyllopogon. The sequence continues at coordinate 38,126,138 of BTCW01000001.1, read as the reverse complement.
CTCCTACAATGAACGTGTGATGATTCACGTGTAATAGTGGCACATTTGTTTTACGCGCCGGCCGTGTCAATCACTGGAAAGCTGGATAATGATGTGAATACTCTCGTCATATGTTTATATGCATGCACGCCTGCAACGCAAGAAAATTTTTCCTTCGCTGCGTGTAATAGTGCACCGTACCGGAGAACCGACGAGACCGGCCGGTCGGACAAATTAATTAAAATTCACCCATTTCAAATCAAATCCTCCCTTCACGTGGGAAGGAAGTCTTGCGAGTGTAGCGTAGCCGTGTAGGGACGGCGACTTGTAGACCGAAGGGAAGAAACGACCGCTTCAACAGATGCGGAGATGCACGTACGGCCGGCGCGCGAGAGCTAGCTTAGGGCAGTCTGTCTCTCGCATGCATGTATACAATTCAACTTGATTTGAATCGTCTAGAGATGCTTAGTAATAAGAATCTCTGCACGCCCAGGGCGATCAGTACTGGACAACTGGACTGTTACTGTACGCTGTATACAAACCAGGTCCTGGCAGCGGGCCACCTGCTGCTCTCTCTCGAGAGTGACTCAGAGACACAGACACCAGCCGCGCACCAAGCCTGCGCCGCGCGGTGCGTTGCACACGGCACAAAAGCCCGCCCCTGCAACGTAACGCCACGCGCTGGCCGTGGCCGGGCCCGGGAGGAGGCTGAAGAGAGGGGAGGGGTCTCGATCTCGGAACAGTGGCGCACGCGCACCGCACACCTGCGCGAACTGTGGAGCATCGCGCCGGGGCGTGGGGTCACTACTGGCCGGATCGGCAGCGCCTGGCGCTCCCCCCATTTCTCCCGTTACGTTGCTGCGCTTGTGGGGAGCATGGCGGTGGCGTCAGACGGCGGGACGGCAGGCAACTCTGCGGCGATGTACTCCAGCGATAACGCCTGCTGAGACTGGGAAAGCCTGCGGTCCTCTGCAGCGCGATGACGGGTACACCGGAGAGTACAGTACAGACTGCAGAGACGACGCACTTCCCATGCAGCACAAACTAGCTAGTGACGCCTGGTAAGGCTGGCTGCGCTGGGTCGCTTTTGCCTGTAGCAAATAGCAGCGGCCGTTGCCAAAGCACAAGCAATGGTGTCCGTTCGCGTCAAAAGGGCCGGGCGCAACTTGTCCTGATCGTCGACGGGCACGTAGCTATCGTTGCCAAAGCTCAGGTGGTCCGGTCGCTGTCTCGTCAGCCAACCAGCCATGCATGCATGCATGCAGCACGCTAGTGCGTTCATAAAACTGTGCTCTGGCGCTCAGCCGCTGACCAGTAACAGTGAGCGATTCTGCGTTCCGGCCAGAGCCCCCCGTCCGGCCGGCCAAGGCTGCGAGCCCTGCAACGGCAAGGTGTCGCGCCCCCGCCGCTCAGGGGCCAGGCCAGGGCATGGGCGCGCGGCCCCGCGCTCGCCTGCTCGCGTACGTGTGGTGTGGCCGCCGCGCTTCGGTTGGTCGCTGCCACGGCCCATCCCGTGCCGCGGGCGTGTGGGTCGCCGGGTGGGACGGGAAGGGAGAAGACCGCGCACGGGGGGCGTTGGCGCGTGTGCCGCACGGAGCGCGAGATGGATATATGATACGATGGACGGCGATGGCGCGACCAGCCAGCGTTGCAATCAGAGACCAACGAAGCGTGCCGCCGGCCGGTGTGGTTGTGGCCGGTCGCCAACGTTGAAGGTCATGGGCGTGAGTGCAGCACGATAGGAACAGTGAGTGAAAAGACAATTGAGGCGGCCGCTAAAGATCGGTGCTGATAAACGAAGCTGAGTTCGTCTTGGGAGCGGCGGCGGATTCCAAGCCCGATCGACCCGATATATCGTGCGCGAGACGTCGTCCGCGGGAGCGTGACTGTTTGACCCGAACATTCTCTATATATCTGGAAAGAAAATGTTGACTTGGTATGCTGCTGCTTCGTCGGCATTCTGGGTGGCCTTCATTCGAGTCCGTGACGCGGAGTTGCACCTTTTTTTTTTAAAACAACATGCTCATTCTTCATTCATCAACCGGAGGGTCAGTGTGATCACGACCCACCAATGAGATTACAAAACTTGGGAGGGGATCGTTCCAAATGATGGAATCATCCGGGTCCCGAGCTAAGCCTGAACGAGCTAACTCATGTGCACACTTATTACAAGAACGGGAAATATGAGACACACCAAACACAATAAAATGCAACTCTAACACATCCCGGATTTCCTTGAATATAACTCCTCCTGGAGCTTGATCATATGCTGACGACCGAATTGCGCTGATCAACATCAAGGAATCAGACTCAACCATCACCCGTGAAATACCAATGTTCATGGCCGCATTAAGAGCAGCTAGACAGGCCTCCCCTTCCGCAGCCAAAGCATCATGCACCGCCCTTAGCCGCCCACAACCAGCAAGTACACCATTACCTTCACTATCTCTGATTACAAACCCCCATGCACCATCCTTTTCATTCTCCCGGAACGCTCCATCAGAGTTGATTTTCAGAATATCAGCCGGTGGTGGCTGCCACCGCTCCTGTATGTTGTCCCGTGCATTTCTATCAGATGGGGTGTGAGCACCGTACGCAGCACCCAAAGCAGCATCCATTGTTCTATGCACTACTTCCCCCAGAGACATCATTCTATCCTTTGCATTTACTTTATTCCTATTCTCCCACCAAACCCACAAGAAACAAGATACAATTGATCTCTCCTTTGCTTCCATCTTCAGGATATGATGAACCATTTCTCGCGCTGAGTGCAAAAGGAGCAGAACCCTACGTACATGCTCCAGATTAAGTGCCTGCCAGCCCCTCTTCACCATTTTGCACTTGAGGAAGCAATGTCCCCCATCCTCATCCAGCCTCTCACACACAGGGCATTTAGTGTCTACATTCTTGACACCTCTCCGCTTAATATTCAGTCGCCAAGGCAAGCTGTTATGTGCCAATCGCCATAGAAACTGCTTGATCTTTGGAGAGCACTTGAAATTCCAGAGGTGTAGCCACTTAAAAGAATCAGAGTTTCTTGTGGAGCTCGATGTGCCCTGCTGCCTATGGTGTTGTTGCTCCCGGTCATCTTCCAACACATGGTAAGCTGACTTAACTGAGAAAAGTCCCTTTGGATCATAATGCCATGCAATAGCATCCTCTCTTCCATGCTTGATTGGTATCGCTAATATCACTTTCACATCATCTTCCCAGAAAATGTCCTCCACCAACTCCTTATCCCAGACACCTGTTATGGGGTCAATTAGTTCAGACACTTTAGATAAGATCGATTGTCCCCTCGGGGTGATTGGCACCTCACCTAGCATGATGGATTGGATCAGTGATTCAGTGGAGGCGCCGGTCACGGTCACGACCGGATCAACGCCACGTCCCGTCGCGTCACCATTTGTCATTACACTGTAGGCGGCGGATAGCGCACCGCGTCGCTTTTTACAAGTCGTTCGGGTGCGCCCCGAGCACCCACGAAGAATTACACAGTCAGAGTATACGGTGTAGGCCATGGCCCAACATATGAACGAGTGTGACGCGACCAACACCACCACCACAACCGCCTCGGCCGCACGCACGTTGGGTTGGACCGGGCCACCCAGGAGCGTGCGGCGAATGCAGCCGCGGAAGCACCATTTATATGACGCCGGGCACGATGGTTCATAGTCTATGACCGTCCATCATCTCGACGGCCACGACTTCAAACTTCACTTACAATTGCACCAAAATTGCATTCAAAGCGAGCAGTGGTGCAGATGGCAGGGTCAAAACACGGATGCTCAGTTCTAGGAGTTCAGTTGGGAACAGCTGACACGACGATGGGTTGTGAGGGCGACGGAGGGCCATGCGCATTCACACCTCCGTTAGGTTCCCAGGTGAAAAGGCGTCCGAAAAAACAGATGAGGACAAAAGGGTACAGAGCTCATCAGGCCAAAATGTTATGTGGTAATAGTCACTAAGTTGAAGAACAGTGATTGGTCATCTGCGATGGAGTTCAGAGATATGGGAGCTGAGATCAACACATTATCCTTGAGCTAAATTCGACTGTTCAAAAAGAGAGGATAGATAAACTGAAAACTAGGCTGTCGCTATCATCGTCGAAGCTTCTCCATCTTTCTTCTATGTAATGATCATCACTTGCGTATATGTTCCTCACTCGGCCTTCTGAGCCTTCGGCTTCCTTGCTGGCTTGATAACCTTGCCCAGCAGCACGCACACAATGGGAACAATTGTGCCAACATAATATACGCTCTGGTAGGATGCCAAGGTTTCCTTGAAGCTCAGCACCTTCAGAAAGAAGCAAAATAAACAGCTTAGTGAGTATCATGCTGTGTTACACAAAAGGAAGCGAGACAGATATCTATTTCTCCTTGTGGTGGAGGTAGATCCGAAGTTTCTTCATTAGGACAGATGAAGCTACAACTACACTAAAAGCAGCACTATACATCACGGTTGTCCACATTTCTTAAAATATTTGTTTCCTGTAATATGCTAATGACCATCCTATCATCTAAAAGATACATGGAACTAAAGGTACATGGATAACTTTATAGTCAGTCTAGGACCATAACATGAGGACATCAGGTCAAAAAGTTTACATAGCAGTCTTTTGTTTAAAATTCATAAGAGAAGCACAATGTGTTCTGGCTTCCGACATGATATAAAATAAACTAGAACATGAGTCAAAGGCTTGATAGTTGATACTGACCTGGAACCCAATGCACGAGTAGTTAAGCACCAGCAATGTATACGCAAAATTTAGAAAAGCCAGGATACTACGAAGGACTGAATTGCTCACTGCTTGCTGCCATCTGTATATAACTGTATTGAAAGAAAAGGGGGGGAAATCAAATTACAAGTAATGGGCACACCTCCAAAAATGAGCTTAGTAGCAGCAAACCCCAACAGTAATGGGATAGAGAGGTACCTCGTGAACCATTTATCATCAATGCAGATTGAACAAAGAATATGATATATCCAGGATACAGTCCCTGTGGAATGAGAATATCAAAAAGAAGAACAAATCGGTGTGGGTAAAGTTACGCAAAGTGTGAATTGCCACAAGACAAGCTTGGTGGGACAAAAAACATCATTAAGAAAGGTTGTTAATATGCCAGGAGCAAAACAAGTTCATGATCAGTAAACTAAGAGCAATCTACCATTTTTACATGTGGTCTAATGGAGTAATGGCGAGGAGGATACTAAGACATCAGAGGAATAGCAGATCTGATATACAAGAGTAATCTTCTAGCTTAATTAGGAGTTTAGGACAATAGCAGATCTAATCTCCAAAAGTTATCTTCTAGCTTAATTAAATTGGTCCACTAACTTCAGGCTGCTCTACGACATGACATGAAGTAAAAGCTACAATCACCACAAAGTGAATACATAGGAGGTGAGAGGAAATATATAACTCACATGCCAGATGGCACTGACTGTCTGTGTACCCAACAACTGAAGGAAACCAGGTTTCTTTCCTTTCTGAATTAGCCTCTCATAGACATCTGAAACAGTTGCAGAACCATAAAAGTTATTCTTATGTAATGAATGATATACTGTAGTTTGAATGTATAAAAGGAAAGTCCAACGTTTCAGCAGTGGATCTCGTGTAGCGCAAATCTTTGACGTGGCACATAACTTAGTTAAACTTGTAAATGAATCAGTGTTTATATTCTCTCCCAAACCAAGCTGCACAAATTATGTTTCATGCAAGCGGTACAGACAACCATGGATAGTGATTGCATGCAAATAAGACCCAATTCCTCTGAGATTATGCTTTTCACTATTTGGTGGACGTGGGGACTAAAGCACTTCCACACATACAAATTAAAATTCAGTTAAAAGTACCATTTTATGTTCAGCAAATCAAGAGACAGAACTTACAGTATCGGAGCCATGTGCTGACTTGAATATTCCACACTAGGGGCAATTGAACTGCACTTCCAGCTAATTCAACACCTAATACATCAACATTTTTTGCACGATCCCATTTGGCTTTTGCGGGAGAAGACTCCGAATAACCAGTAAAGCCCAGACCAGATATAATAATTGAGGCTTCCGAAATTGACCATATAAAGTAATATTTCCAACGAGCAGTAAAGCCTGACATGTACTGATAGAAAAGCCGGTGCCAGAAACCCCATTCATAATATAGGGGCTCACTAAACCGTGAGAGTGGAAATTTAGGCGATAGGTACAAATATAACCCCATGCATATACCAGCCTGAATTAGAGCACACAAAGTAGGTAACAGTGGTGAAGGAGTTGGGCTAGCCCATATCTGCAAGAGATAACAGAATATCAGGATGAGGAAAAAGATAGCATAACCCACACAAAGTTGATGGAGGGCACTTACTCCTTTCCTTTCAGTATATTCAAGATAATCTTTCATCTCATATACAGGTCCAGCAAAGTGGCTCCCACAGCAGAGGCAGTAACCAAAATATTCAATTAGAGAAGGAAGTTTAGTCAATCGGTACTTTTTTTGAGCCTCACGTAAGCCCTCTTCCTTCAAGATGCCATCACTGTAGTTTATTGCGCACGAAATGACTTTCAGCGTTAAAACCATTAAAGCACCTGCATTGCACAGACAAATTAAATTATTGAAGGACACTATGACAGGGTGTGTTATTTTACTACACAGATATGAAAAGACAAACTTCGTAGACACAAACATAAAGAACAACTTCAAGAATGTCCTAAAACGAAGAAACCTGTACTTTATTCCATTCAGTTATGTTATTACAACTATCCTTAACGGGATATCATACAAAACTATGTTTTCGCTCCCCACTACAGATTTCTCTCAACATGCAAACTTGCCACGTCATCCATCCACTAGAACTATCCATTTATGTCATCCATCGATCTTCTATGACCAATATCATCCATGGTCTTTGCGAGTGCAATGCTACAAAATTCGCACAGTAGATGTCATCCACCGGTCTTCTATTACCAATAGTATCCATGGTCTTTACAAGTATAATGCTACAAAATTCATACGGTAAAAATACATAGATGATCAATCATTTAAGAGTCGTTCTTTCTCAACAAAATGAACATGTTTTTATGTATAATATTGTTTGCAAAAGAATATTGCCATGCAATTACCTTAGTGTTTCTATTTTCAAATTTAATCTTAAATCATGTATAATGTCGTTTGCAAAAAAAATATTGCTATACAATCAATTTAGTGTTTTCAAATATTATTTAAGAAATTCCCGCGGCATCGCGCGGGGTATCACCTAGTAACCATTATTGTAGCTGCTTAAACTTAAAACTGCAGTATGAATTATTCCTTGCCTCTTATAAAAATGAAAGTTCTGTTCTTACTATCTGATGATAACAAATTCCTGATGTAACAATGTTAACTATCAGCAACACAATACAAAGAAATAAAATAAAATCCATGATGATATAACTATAGGGGGTTTGAAATCCTTGAAATCTTTCTTCTATGCACTCATTTTGATATATGCATAATCAATGCTCCAGAAAACTGCACAGCAAATGCTAGCTTAATTATGTGAAGTAAAAACAGTAATAGACATACCGGTTGCATCAATGCCTCCCTCCTTCCATGCATCTCCGCTCATGTAGTACACGTGACTAGTATAAAAACAAAGCATGTAAGAGCTTTTGAATGTGTTAATTATCATGCAATATGGTCAATATTGACCAAAAGAATTATGTTACTTTCAAGTGAAACATTATCTAAATTCTAATAGAGTACTAACATTCTATTTCATGGCCAAGCTTTTACTTAGTAAGATTTGGTTAAAACCAAATGCGCCCATACAAGAAGCCCCTTTTGAACCCCCAAAAGTGATTATGCTTTCTTGTATCTCCGATAACAGCAGATTGATTCACCTCGTTTTTCAAAATTTGTGTATGGCACAAGGGGATTTAAGGGGCAATAGCAAACACAATATGACAAAACAAGAAGAGTGATCGACAGTATGTAATATTACTGCACACTCCATGTCAAAGCAAGGTCGGACACACAAAAAAAAACGGATAGATATTCAGACCATATCTCAACTCTCAAGATCTACTCAGATAAGTTGTACGAATTCATAAGTTACGACTGAGGCTGACAAGATGAATTGTAACATTTTAGGCAAAGCATCAAAGATTTGGTATTGGCACACATAAAGTCTCAATTTCAGTTACAGACCGTCGCTATATGGCGCCTTAGTTTGACACAAGTTATTCCATCATGTTGACACTATGCAAACAAGAACTGTCAGCCTTTAACAAATTGTCTTGCCTTGGTTTTTTGGACCGTAGTAGGATAACATGAAATTTATTGCAAAAGTAGGCCCACAAATAGGGTGCCATAGTTTTCAGCACCATGAGGAAAAAAGAAGAGAAGCCCATATCAGGCGCAACAGCCACATTGCTACTTGTTACAAATGTTGATGAAGCCTTCAATATTACCATTAAAAATGGGCAAAAAATGCCTGTTTCCTCAGAACGGTCTGCCAGCTGTTTTGGTCTGACTCACTATCCTATTAGGCTCTAACCAGATATTAGCCTAAATATCAAATTAATTATCCAAGTTAATTGACTCTGTTGGTGCAGTACAATTTTCATAAGAGAGTACAGGATAAGGGAGCGCAAATCGACGAGAAAGAAAGTAGGATTCACCTACACCCACAAACTCAGACTCAGACTTCACTAGATGTGGGTGGTATACTGCAGTGAAGACCCCACAGTGTAACTACAAGGGGGTTTGGATTAATCAGGTTACCATAAGTAATTCATTTAATGGATAAAACAACAACCGTACCATTCCTGAATTGTTTAGTTATGAAAAGGTTGAAATATTGAATTGATGTGTCCAATCATAATAAACAGCATAGAATAATAGGGGGAGCTTCGGATTATGGAGGTAGCAAATGAAAAGCTAAACAGACCAAAAAGACAACTATTTTTTTCGGGACATTTGGATTGTAGTTGTCAAATATGACTACCATAGATATATTCTAGTTGTTCCCTCTCACCAATCCCCAATGCTACTGAATTTCCATGCCACTTTGGCCTTTTTGCAATGTTGCATTTTGTTGTGCCTACCATGGACAGTCTCATATCACAGCAGTTCATTGCGTATCCACGAGATCAGTAGCTTTAATACACAAATAGGCACTACAACAGCAAACCATCCGAAAAACACATTCTGATTGCTTATTCATTGAAGTGGATTCTTCAGCTGTATTTGAAAATAAGAAGGGTAGTCCTTTGAAGATGTAGCTTTACAATTTGTGCTTTGTTCTCAGCCAAACAGAGCTCATACTCAACTCGTCGTCGTGAATCATAAATACAATATCGGTATTACCATTTAGTATTTACTTATCGTACCAAATAGACCTCACACACAGAATAAAACACTGGACCTGGTGACTAATAAGGGTTAAAACAATAGCAAAAACAAGGGAGTGCTGATGAAAAGGTCCTGCTTTACTTCCATTATCCATGCAAATGTTCCATTGAGTAAATCAATGGATACAGAGGCATATACATGAGCTAACAATGTCCAGATCACAACTGACAATAAATGATAGATTAAAGCCATGCAGTCCAAAATAATGAGCTAATGCTAAGAATTGCTACAAAGGAAACATAGAAGTGAATCCTCAAAACATAATTGTTTGAATGGATAGCTCTTGAACTGCTTGCAGTCATATACAGCGTAAATCACACAACTGGCGAAAAAGAAAACAAAAAAAAGAGGTCCACTAGGGGCAAAAGGTTATGCATAAAAGGGCACCACAATTTCCTGGTAGGATGCTAATCTCAAATCAAAACCCTCGGAACAGTCACCTTATTCTTAAATCAATACATTATTACCAGCAGGGATGCATAGGGCTCTACAATCTACAGCTAAATTTTCAGATTTGGTTCATGTCTGAAATAAAACCACATATGATGGGTTACTGGTGAAACTTAAGACAGGGCTTAGATGCTACAAATAAACAATTGAACCGCAAGATGCAATCCATTGCCAAACTTTAAAACAGAGTTTAGATGCTACAAGAATATGATCAGCATTTATGAACTTCTATTGTAAGCCACTGCCACATTTTGCAGTTAACTAGACCACAATGAAAGAAGATTAAACTATCCCAACCTATTCAATGCAAACAACAGGAGGTTCCCTATCGAAAAGTTTGCAGGCTAGATGCAAATTGGTGTGTGGAGTTAATGCAAGGCTGCGGTTCGCCCCCTTCAGAATCTTACTTCAAGCAGGACCACAAGACCCCAGAAGAAAGGCCAAAAACACTCAACTCGAGTACGAAACATTTCAGTGCAGGCGGCACCATTCCCCGTGCTTCGTCTCACTCAAGTTCTCATCCGAATAAACTGCAGCCGGTTTAACTTTCCTGCTCGTTTCTACTCAAATTCAACATACAAGCATGGATCCCTGCTCCTAATCACCGTAAACTAAGCCCTGATACTAAACCACTGCTGAGTGGGGACAGAGGGTGGGAGGGAGAGCTTCACCATGCGATGAGGAAGCCGAAGGCGCCGAGGAAGGTGATGAGCCCGGCGTGGCGGCGGAAGAGGAGCATGGCGAGGTAGCCGAGCGCCATGGGCGCGACGAAGAGGAGGTTGGACGTGGCCCCGAAGGAGACGTAGGAGAGCGCGGCGCCCGTGAGCCCCGCGTAGAGGTGTCGCCCCGTGGCGCCCGGCACCGCGCGCCACAGGAGGCCCGTCGGGATGGTGGCCGCGAAGCAGAGCAGGAAGCGGAGCACGGGCACCGACACGCCGATCGACGCCGCCATCGCCTCCATCTCGAGCCCCATCGTCGCCGCTGCCGCCGCCGCCGCCGCCGAGGGTCGTGGCGGCCAGATGCGGTGCGGGCGATAGAGTATAGAGGATTTGGTCCGGTTGCTCCCGTTCGGATGCGAGCTCGAATTGGGTGTGTATATGATGCGGCCGCGGCAGACATGTTGAGGTCAGTTTTGTAGAAAAGCCCCTTCCGTTTTCGGTTAATAAAAGTTTATAAAAGAGGGTAAATCACTGTTTGCTTGCCCTTGATTGATCCTTGACTTAAAAGCATGGTCCACCCTGGGCCTGGAGGCATGGGCATGAATCATGATGCTGGCAATCCTGTCCGTATCACTAATTACATGTGAATTTCCGCGTACTCCCCAGCATACTTTTACGCTCGTCATTGAGCTGCTAGCGTGTAAATGAAGGGGAACCTATGGTATATACTCTGTACTTGGGTTTGCCTGAAATTATCCGGCACATATAAGAATATTCTTTTTGAACTATTTTATAGAATGAATGCTTTTCACTAACCCTATGGCCCAACAATATCAACAGTCACCAAGACTTCGGTCATGTTTCGATCCACTTGGCTAATTTATTAATTACATTAAATTTTCGCTAAAATTTATTAGATTAGATCATTACATTAAATTTTCCTGAGTTTAGAGTTTATGCTTGAATAGTGCACTCTGGTCCCAAGCATAACATGAACCCTGGTCATGAGATGAGAATGGAGTAAATAAAAGATGTACATAAAATTCATAGTTTTTAGTTCGTACCAACATTTAGTCAGACTACACACAAATTGGTGCGAATAAAGGTTGTAGAGATCCACATTTTACATGTATTTTTTTTGATACGAACTGATTTTATATCAGTCGGTCATGTATTGTAAAATTAATTGATGGCTAAAGATTTAATATAAAGTAGTATATCCCTATAAATTATAACATACCTAAAGAAACTGATGCAGTAGTTGTGGATTCTTTCACGCATCGCATAGACCATAGAGATTGCTTCTCCTCATCGGCAACAGAGTCCTACGCACCAGGGTCACCAGACACAGTCACGTGATGTGCGTTATTAACCCGAAAAAACGTTGTGGTTTATAGAACACCTCACTATCGTAAAATAGTGCACGGTACCAGCAACGTGCCCTTTCTTCCGGAACGAAACTTGATCATCGGGATTATCGACGGGAAGGCCCGTCCGTCTCTGTCACTGCCGTTGTAACCGGCGAACGGAACCCGTAACATCAGACGTGGCAGAGATGAGCTGCCGCTTTCGACATCTGGAACCGGGCAGGAGGAAAGGAAAAGGAAGCACTCCAGCCCGCTCGCGAATTTCCCGGGACCGGAGGGGCGTTTCTCCAATCTCGCGTGAACAGTCATCCATCGCCTTGCTCGAGCAGCGCACAGGGGAAAAGGCAAGGCTCCAAGGCATTTGTTTCAAAAGAAAAAAAAACTCGAAGGCATGGAGGAGCGGAGATGGAGCCGTAGTCCCCTCCCATGCCACGCCCAAGGTCTCCGGGGAGCCGGGAGCATGGCTCATTGACTCGCACGGCCGCGATCCAACAACTCCGGAGGCGGGGCAGGCAGGCACACAGGCAGACACGGTCTCTAAACAGTTCCAAAATTCAACTCCTAAATTTACTATGCAAAAGGAAGATTCTCCATCACATCAAAATGTCATAACATATATGGAGTATTAAATATAAATGAAATTAAAAACTAATTTCACAATTTTGTTATACACTGCGAGACGAATATTTTGAGCCTAATTAATTAATTTTTGGACAATTTTTCATAAAAACAAACGAAATGCTACAATGACGTAATGATTACGAAGTGACGTCGTGCTCCCAGTTCACCCTCCCAAATTCAACATCTAAGTTTTCAGTCACAGTGGTGGTCACGGGGAAAGGCGGCAACGCGGCCAGTGGCCACTGGCCAGCGCCGTGCGCCGGTACAGACTGTACAGTACGACGGCCGGCGCGGCAGACGGTGGCGGTGCACGGTGCGAAACAAGTATCGCCTGGACCAGCTTATTCCTCCTCTCCTCTCCCGCTCCTGAGTGGTGGTAACAAAGACGCTTCTTTCTGACTTGACTTGTCACCTGGCGTCTCCGGCAGACTCGGTTGCTGAATGCTGAGGTTGGTAAAATGGCTCAGCTGCTGGATCTGATGAAACCACTGGCTTCTTCGCTCCGGAACGCTGCGCTACACTCTTTTAAATCCGTTCCGTTACCGGTTTACCCACCCTTGCCATACTTGTTTGGTAGGTCATGCTCGTCGAGGTACTCGTGTTATTTATGCTCGAGGGTGCCTCTGGAAGCAAGATTTGGATCGTATACGTGGCGTGAGGTGAGGTGACGTTTGCTCATCTTTCACGGTTTTAATTACATCTGGCCCTATCCTTTACTGACGTTATTTGCTGGTCTTTCTGACTTGACTTGTCACCTGGCGTCTCCGGATGCTGAGGTTGGGTGTGTTTAGTTCAAAAGAAAAGAGAAAGTTTGGTGAAAATGTTACATCGGACACTGTAGCGCACTGTAGCATTTTTCGTTTGTTTCTGGTAAACATTGTCCTACCATGATCTAACTAGGCTCAAAAGATTCGTCTCGTACATCAAAACTATGCAATTAGTTTTTTATGTACCTATATTTAATACTTCATGCACGAGCAGTGTTTTTCTCTCAGCAAAAACCAGCACCAACCATCAGCCACCAACCAACCAGCAGTGTTTTTCTCTCAGCAAAAACCAGCACCAGCTACCAGCCACCAGCCAACCGAACAGGGACGGATGAAGAAGTGAAGCGTCCCCTCGAAAGAGAAGACTTAATGTGATACAAATATCAGTCCCATGATGCTGGTTCACATTATTACAACAGATGGTTCAGTACATAAACAACATTACGGGAGACGATGGCACTACAGGGCCACTACAAACATAACTAAAGCTAGACTCCAGATGAACAGGTTGATAACGTAGAGGTCTTCATCAGAGTGATTATCCATGTGGCTTCAAGCGGGTGACCCTAACACACAGGCAAAGGTTGGGTGCAGAACGAACCCCCCTCTAGACAACGTCCTCAGGCACGAAGTCCGGGTCCGCCTCTGTAACAAATTAAGCAAGGGTGAGTACATACGTACTCAGCAAGTACAACCACATCCACGGAAGGGATATCACAGAAGCATGCAAGGAATATAATCAAGGATAGGTTCGTGGTTTATTTTGCAGCAAAGCTAATTTTACACATGCAAGGGTTGATTTTTTTTGCAAAGGGTTTTCACAAGCATTTCTTTTAGTTGCATCAATAAACATGATTATTTTACTCACAAGATTTTAACGCTACCAGATTCCCCATCTGTCATAGCCCATGCCAACACCTTTTCTCAACTCAACATTCACCAAACACATTCTTACACCAAAACAGGGGACTAGTGAAGTGACCAAGCCGTAACTCGCCCAATACCGTGGACACGGCTATCCGGATAGGTTTTAACTCTGCAGAGGTGTACACAATCACAAGTAGGCTATCACAACATGAACACCTTAGTGCCAGTGCAGCTCCTTCAAAGCCATTACCCACCATAGCTAAACTGACAAGTTACTACAGAAGCGACCAGGGGGTCAGCAACCTTCCAGTGAGGTTCTACCCAGGGGCATACCTCACGTAGACCGTATCCCCAGCTCCATGGCCCTCTGTTGCTCACCAGCACACCACATAACCAACAGTTTAACTAGTGGGATTTATGCTAGGCCGTTGCCACATACAACGGTCGAGTGGTGGTACAATAAAATGGGTTAGGCTAGATGACACATCAACATCATCCAAAAATTGTGATAAGATAGACAACTCCCACCATGCTCAACCACACAGACTCGAGCTCACCTCGGTATTTCATACAAGAAATACCGTCTGTCTCATCCCACACGGATACTCATTTTATTCCCAAAATCCATCTCTTTTATTTTAAAGCACGCACACGGTTGCATTTGTAAACACCAATTGATTGTAATGGAGTGTATACAGTAAAACATTCCTAAGCATTTCTAGCAATGACTAACATTCAAACAGAGCATTGTCATATCCAAACATTAATACAGGTTGTCAAGGAAGCAGTCATAGCAATCAAGGGATGGCTATCCAACCGGGTTTAGCAATAAAACATGCAAGTTTTGTAAAACAGGTCATGAGTTGTGTTTATAAAAACTAGGACAAAAGTATGCATCAAAGGATGGGATTGCACTTGCCGTTCTCCCAACCCTCGGGGGATTCCTGCCCGGGGTCTTGGTCTCCAAGCTCCTGCTCGTAACCCTGCTCCTCCTCGAGTCCTTCCTCGTTCACAGCAGCGTCTACGGCACACACAAACAAACACACAATAAATAAAAGAAATAAAGTTTTTTTTGCTAAGCTCCGAAAGAAAGAACAGAGAATGAGAGTGATGGTGGTGACATGATTATTTCTGAATATGGACTGAATGGATTGGCGAAAATATACTGGTGATATTTGTGGTGGAGTTTGGGGTCAAACGGGATTAAATTAGCGCATGAAATGACGAGTTTAGTGGGGGTTTAGGGGCTGTTTTAAAGAAAAGGACCTAACTATAAATATTATAAAGGGCAGGGACTTCTGGGGGAGACAGACAGAGAGAGAGGGAATAGTGTTTTGACCTACGGGTTGGAATAGCAGAGAGGTCAGGGGGTTATGGGCAAAACCGCCCTTTCTTCCTCGCGAAACAGAGAGAGAGACAGAGGAAGGGGGCGATCGGCGGCGACCGCGGCGAAATCGCCGGCGACTGGGGCAGCAATCGCGGCCGGGCTTAGGGGGAAAAGGGAGAGGAGAGGATGGCGAGTCCACCCATGCCCTTACCCTAGGCAATGGTACGGCGAGGAGGCCTGCCCACGAGAGCGGCGGCGGCAGTAACGGAGATGGTGGCGGCGGCGTTGCAGCGGTGGGGGAGGTGAGCGAGCTGGCGGGTGAGCTGGTGGAGGTGGAGGGAATGCTGACCGGCCTATTTATAGGCGCGGAGGTGAGCCGAGGGGGCGGGCCGACGAGAGGGGCTCGGCGGATGGCAATGGTGGTCGGCGGGCGGAGTTAAGGCGGCCGGGATTCGAGGCCGTGATTGGTACGGCGGCGCTGTGGAGGTGATGTACTGCACAGAGGGCGTAGTGGTGCTTGACGATGGGACAGCGGCGGGCCGGGCGGCGCTGTGGCGGACCGGTGCGTGGCGCGGTGGTCGGCACGGCAACGCAGATGGGTGGCGGTGGTGTGGCAGTGGTCGGCGCTGCTCGGCTGTGCTGCTGGAGCAGTGGCGGCGCGTGTGAGTCAGCGGCGTTCACGACGCGTGCATGTGGGGCGGCGTGGTGGCTCAGCTGCGCATCGACGAGGAGGGCGGACGGCCGGCGCAGAGGGTAGTGCGGCAGCGACAGGCGAGGCGGGTGGACGGTGCAGCAGTGCGGAGGTGCAGCGACGGCAGATGGCGTGCGCGAGGGGTGATGCTGCCCAGCGGTGCTGTTGGCACGGCAGCGGCAATGTCGTGGCGAGGCATGTGCACTGCGGCGGCTCGTGGGGCGGCGCGGAGAGCAGCGCGGTGGCGTACACGACGGGCGGAGCGGCTCAGCGGCGGCGTGCTCGGGTGGACGGCGCAGGGCTGCAGACGGTGGTGGGGCACGGTGGAGGGGGCGGCACGGCGTCGGTGAGCAGGGCGGCGGTGCTCGGCGTCGGGAAAACAAAGGAGGGGGAAAAGGAAAGAAAGAAAAGGGGGAAAAGAGAGGGAAGAGACGGCGGGATTCGCGGCGGAAAGCCGACAGGCGGTCGACGGCGGTCGGCCAGCGACGGGCGGGCCCGACGGTCGACCCGAGAGCGGGTGACGCGGGATGGGACGGACAAGAAGGGGCGGTGAAAACAAGGCGGGAGGGTTTGGCGGAAACGGGAGCTCGGCGGTAAAAGGTTTTGAAAAGATTTTTACTGGGTGCATTAATTAGGTGTTTTTCCCAGAGAGTAAAACGCGGGCTTTACAAACCTACCCCACTTAAAAGGAATCTCGTCCTCGAGATTCGACTGGTTCCTAAAAAGGTGGGGGAACTCTTTCTTCAGAGCATCTTCTCTTTCCCATGTAGCTTCCTTTACACCGTGTCTGCTCCACTGTACTCTGCATATCCGTACTTCAGAGTTTCTGGTCCTCTTAGTGATTGTATCCAAAATTTTTACCGGTACTTCTTGATACCGCGGATCTGTCTGTAGGTCTATCTCCTTCTCCGGTATATGTTCCTCTTTGGGCACTCTCAGGCATTTCCTCAACTGTGAGACATGGAAAACCGGGTGTATATCCGACATCGCTTCGGGTAGCTCTAACCGATAGGCTACTTTTCCGACTTTCTTCAGTATTGGGTACGGTCCAACGTACCGAGGGGCCAACTTTCCATGGACTTGAAATCTACGGGTCCCCCGAATGGGTGAAACCTTGAGATAAACAAAATCTCCTGGATTAAACTCTAATTCTCGTCTCTTCTTGTCTGCGTAGCTTTTCTGTCTGGACTGAGCTGCCTTTAGCTTTTCTCTAATTTCGGCTACCTTCTCTTCAGCTTCCCTTATGAGCGCAGGTCCTACTAGGGCACGCTCTCCCACTTCTGACCACATCAGAGGAGTTCTGCATTTCCTCCCGTAGAGAGCTTCAAACGGCGACATACCTAAACTTGCCTGATAACCATTGTTGTAGGAGAACTCTGCATAGGGTAAACTCTGTTCCCAATCTTTACCATAGGTAAGGACACATGCTCTCAGCATATCTTCCATAATATGGTTTATTCTTTCTGTCTGGCCATCGGTCTGTGGGTGATATGCGGAGCTAAAGTTCAACTTGGTCCCCATAGCTTTATGTAAACTTTTCCAAAATCTCGAGGTGAACTGGGTCCCTCGGTCTGAAACAATTCTACTGGGCACTCCATGTAACTTTACTACATTCTCCACATAAAGCTTGGCTAGTTTCTCTCCGCCATAACTCGTCCGTACCGGTAGAAAGTGAGCGACTTTGGTGAGTCGGTCCACTATTACCCATATCGAGTCATGTCCCTTCTGTGTTCTGGGTAAACCTACTACAAAATCCATTCCTATCTTATCCCATTTCCATACTGGGATAGGTAGAGGTTGTAATAAACCTGCCGGTTTCTGATGTTCGGCCTTAATCCTTTGGCAGGTATCACAGTGAGCGACGAATTGAGCTATGTCGGTTTTCATTCCTTTCCACCAATAGTTCTGCTTCAAGTCCAAATACATTTTGGTGGATCCTGGGTGAATGGAATATGGCGAGTTGTGAGCCTCGTCCATGATTATCTGTCTAAAGTCTCCTTCCATAGGCACACAAATCCTATCTTTATACCACAACGTTCCTTTACTGTCGACTCTGAAGTCTGGTGCCTTATTTTCTCCAGTATGCTTGCAGATCTTTACTAAATCCTTGTCCGTTCCTTGGGCTTCTCTGATCCGATCCTCCAGGGTGGATTGGACCGTCAGCTGGTGGCTAGTATTCCGAGGGACGATGTGCACATTTAATCGTGCCATCTCTTCTTGCAGGTGGGCATTCTTGGGTCTGTAGGATTTTCGGCTCAGGGCATCTGCCACTACATTAGCCTTGCCAGGATGGTAATGAATTTCCACATTGTAATCCTTAACCAACTCTAACCACCTTCTCTGTCTAAGGTTCAGATCTGGTTGAGTGAAAATATACTTTAAGCTCTTATGATCCGTGTATATTTCACACTTGTTCCCAATCAGGTAGTGTCTCCAAATTTTGAGTGCGTGCACTACGGCTGCAAACTCTAAGTCATGCGTTGGGTAATTCTGCTCATGAGTCCTGAGCTGTCAAGAGGCATAAGCTACCACTTTTCTTTCTTGCATTAGAACACACCCTAATCCTTGGCGGGACGCGTCGCAGTAGACGACAAAATCCGTGTGGATATCCGGTAGGGTTAAAACTGGGGCAGCGGTCAGTCTTTTCTTCAATTCATGAAAGCTTCTTTCACAGGATTCTGTCCAAACAAACTTCTTCTCTTTCTTGAGCAGTTCTGTCATGGGTTTAGCTATCTTGGAAAATCCTTCGATAAACCTCCGGTAGTATCCAGCTAAACCAAGAAAGCTCCTGATCTCACTCACATTGGTTGGTTGTTGCCAGTTTGAGACTGCTTCTACCTTCTCAAGGTCTACCGCTACTCCTTCTGCGGTCAAAACGTGACCAAGGAAGGCTACTTTTTCCGGCCAGAACTCACACTTGCTAAATTTGGCATAGAGCTGGTGCGCTCTCAACTTTTCCAAGACTACTCGCAGGTGTTGTTCATGTTCTTCGGCACTCTTGGAGTAGATGAGTATGTCGTCAATAAAGACTACGACAAACTTGTCTAACTCTTCCATAAACACCTTGTTCATGAGATTCATGAAGTAAGCTGGTGCATTGGTGAGCCCAAATGGCATCACTGTGAACTCATACTGCCCGTAACGGGTGACAAATGCGGTCTTTGAGGTGTCACTCCCCTTAATCTTTAGTTGGTGATACCCAGTCCTTAAGTCAATCTTGGAAAAATACTTGGCTCCTTTCAACTGATCAAAGAGATCATCAACTCTAGGGAGTGGGTATTTATTCTTGAGAGTGACATCATTTAGTGCACGATAGTCGATGCACAACCTCATGCTCCCATCTTTCTTCCTCACAAAGAGTACTGGGGCTCCCCAAGGGGATGTGCTGGGTCTGATAAATCTCATCTGTTGCAACTCCTCTAGATGTTTCTTTAACTCCGCTAACTCTGAGGCTGCCATCCTATAGGGTCTCTTGGCTATAGGAGGGGTTCCAGGGACAAGCTCAATGGCAAACTCTATGTCTCTATCTGGTGGCATTCCAGGTAGAACTTCTGGGAAAACATCAGGATATTCGCTAACTACCGGGACTTCTTTCATGGTTTTTGTCCCCATACTAAAGATCATAGGGTTCGGTCCACTTCCTTTGGTGTGACAGGTCACTTGCATTCCATCTGGGTTGGTTAGGTGTACTATCTTATCAGCACAACCTATGAGACCATTGTGTTTGCCTAACCAGTCCATTCCAAGGATCACATCTATCCCTTTGGACTCTAGTACTACTAGGTCTGCTAGAAACTCTACCCCACTTAAAAGAATCCGTACCCATGAACAACCTAGCTGGCATTCAATATCACCTCCAGGTGTTCGGGTTAATAGGGGTGTCTTTAGTAGTACTGTAGGTATTTGGTGTTTTTCCACAAAACTTGATGATATGAAAGAATGCGATGCTCCAGAATCAAATAATACTGTTGCCAAAACTGAACTGACTAGGAACTCACCGAGTACTACTCCTTGTGCTCCTTGAGCCTCCTGCGCGTCGATGTGGTTGACGCGGGCTCGTCCATACGACTGCTGGGTGTTGTTGTTGTTGTTGTTGCTGCCGGTGTTGGTGCTGCGGACGGGCACACGGTTGGCTCCAAACACTGGTGGCTTGGGTCCATTCACCGAGTTGGAGTAGACTGATACCGCAGGCTTGCCCCTAGGGTATGGGCAATCTGCGATGTAATGTCCGGTCTCACGACAGTTGAAGCAGGCCCTTGCATTGTTGTTGCTGGTCGTGACTTGACTGACCTTGCTCTGTGAGGGCTTCGTGGTGTTCTGGCCCTTGTACTGGTTGTTGGTAGCCTGGGAGCCTATAGCCTGAGACTGGATTCTATACTGCATGGGGGCCTGGGGCCTAGGTGCAGCATAACCGGAGCTCCTGGGCTTCTGCGGGCGGTTCAGTTGACGGTTCTTGCTCTCCAGGAACTTGCGTTTGTTCTCTTGCCTTGCATCCATCCTGGCCTTTTCTGTGACAATGGCCTTGTTCATCAGCATATTGAAGTCAGGGAAGTTGTGGGAGACTAGCAGGGCTCGAAGGTCTGGGTGCAGCCCTTTGATGAATGCGTCCTGTCTCTTTGCATCGGTCTTCACGTCATCTGGTGCATAACGGGCTAATTCAGTGAACTCGTGGGTGTACTCCTCCACGGTCTTGTTTCCTTGCTTTAGTGCACGGAACTCATCTGCCTTGCGCTTCATGGTGGCGTCGGGGATGTGGTAGCGACGAAACTCTTCTTCAAACTCTTTCCAGGTGATTGCAGACTCGTTTGGGGAAGCTGCACAGTAAGTGTCCCACCACGCTAAGGCAGTTCCAGCGAGTTGGTGGGAGGTCAAGAGGACTTTGTCATGGTCTCCACATCCAAACGGCTCCAGCTTTCTTTTGATAGCTCTCAGCCAGTCATCTGCTTCCAAGGGGTTGTTGGATCCTCCAAAGGTGGGTGGTCTGGTTCTCAGAAAGTTGGTCAACTTGTCACCCGCATTGGGCCTACGGGCTGTCTCCTGACGGCGGCTAGCATTCCAAACATTTTGCATGAACATGGTGTGGTGGTACAAAGCTTGTGCCAGGTTGAAGTCCGGCGGGAGTGGGGGTACAACGAACGATCCTTCATTCTGACTTCTTGGATGATTCGCTTCTAGTCCGCCTCCTACGGGTGCTTGTCCTTCAGGCTGGTTTTCTCCCATAGGGTCTTGCTGATCCACTTCCTAGTTCTCAGGGTTCTCTCTTCTCCCTTCTGGTTGCTCTCCTCCAGCAGGAGGGACGCATCTCTGAGAGGCGCTAGCACGCGTGTTCACCATCTGCAGGTTGAGCAAGGCCTTCGTGAGATTGGGTTAAGATGATGTTTAAGTTGTTTGGTTCGCATTTTTAAAAGGCAGAAACACTTCTGCCGAGGTGCACACAGCACACAAGCTAACAAACAAGCACACACAAGGTTTCATTCAAACAACTGGGGGGTTACAACACTTAGGGGTCCAACAAGACTCGCACTACAAGGCGGGGTACAGGACACGGTAAGGAAACTACTGCTAGGGATAGAAGGGTTCTTCCAACTTCGGACCAGGCTGGCTTCATTCCCATATGAGCGCTTGACTCTGGATCTACTCGCGGGGCGAGCTTTCCTCTGGGTCGGGGCGCTCTTCTGGCGGTGCAAGTCGTGCATGTTCAGCCTCGGTCAAGGTTCCATTCTCTCGAGGCGGCACAAACGGTCCTTCTTCAGCGGGCGGTGATCCTGCGGGGGTTCCAGGCAGTGCTTGAGGGTTCCCCACAACTTCTCCCCATGCCATGACAGGTGTTCCAAGTAGGACATGGGGTTCTCCAATTGCCGGGACAGGCGTTCCACTTCTAGTCCAGTCCTGAATACGCAGGTCCCGAGCTTGCCTGAGGCTTTCCTGGGCGACTGCCTCGCTGCTGACAGCAGTAGCAGCTCTTGCTTCAGCTTGGGCCACCTGGACTTGGTGCATGCGAACCGAGAACTCTGCTTGTTCGGCCCGGGAGGTTTGCTCCCTCAGGAGTTCAGCCTGTTCGTCGAAGAGTTGGTCCAGAGAGTTGAGGTAGGTGACTACTTGGTACAAGGTGGGTTCCTCTTGACGGCGCTGCTCCAAGTATCTCATGCGAGCCTGCCAGACTGTACCCCTGACAACCGGAGGAAAGTACCTCATTGGGGTGGGGACCAGGTGTCTTTCAAATATTCCGTACATGTAGCGGAGGGCTTTCCTGAGAGCCAAGGGGTAGGTGTCCTGGTGCCTGAACCCCGTGGCGGTCGCACGCCATGCTTCGATGGGGTGGCGGTCACTCTTGGCGACAACGATGACCACTCTGCAGCGTTGGGTCCCATGGTGCTCATACTCCCTGCTGTAGTACCTCGGGCGTTCAGGTACACCGAGGCGTTCCAGCGCGGGGATCAACAGGCTAGCGAAACCAGGTGTGACTGGGCAGACTCCCTGGGTCCATCCTTCTTCAGCCATCTGAAACCAGGGGGAAACAAAGATTGAACAGAGGTAGTATAAAAGATGATCTTTATTGCATAACATGGTGGGGTACAAAGATCATGGATACATCGATGCTAAGCTGGTAGTGCTAACTGGATACAACAGACTCTACTCAAGGAGAGGCTAGACTAGGTGCTAGTCTATGAGCTACGTTAATCTAAGGACTCTCACTCTACACCAAACGACGACGCTTCTTCAGAGGGAGCTGATACTCTGGCACTTCATCTTCGGTCTGTGTGCTCGCGTCCATGTGGGTCATCTCTAGTTCTCCTTCCATCAACCCATTCTCCCTCCTGTAGGCTTCAATCCTTTCTAGTTCCTCAGAGTGGGCTTGCCACTGAACCCGTTGAGCGACTAGGGTGCTTATAGCCTGGGTCGCTTTCTTCCGCTCCAGCCTCAGTTCTTTTTCTGCCTTCTCTGCCCTGCGGATCTGGTGCCTCAGCTGCCCCGATGTCTCTCGGTATAGCCTGTCTAAGCCAGTGAGGTAAATAGACAAGTGTGACACAGTGTCCTCCATATCTTCATCTCTCCCAAGGTTCCTCATCTGGGCAATCCACTTGCGTCCTCCACTCTCCAGGGGTGGGGCAAATCTCATTGCTGTTCCCACGAGGTACTGCTTGTAGAGTACGCGGAGGCACATCAGGGCTCTTCTTGCGGCTTTGCGGTAGGCATTGGGGCGGTCGTAGCCGGTGGCGTGGACAAACCAAGGTGCCACCTCCTTGTAATGTGAGCTCTCCCCCACAAAGATGAACATCCGGCACCGACGGGTACCATTGGTGGTGAATTCCCGGCAGAGGTACTCGGGGGTCTCTGTGACTCCAACATGATCCAGGCTGAGCAGCAGTAACTTGGGAAGGCCAGGTTCTGCGGGGCAGACTCCTTCGCTCCAACCCCCGTCAACCAGCTGGGCCATCTGGAACAAGTCAAAAAGCCGTCGGTGAGTAGTTGTGGAGAAAAGATTTAGACAAGAGCAAACTAGTGAGAGGAGACTAGTAGAGGGTCAAGATCCTAGGGTTACGTTCTACGGCCAACCTATCGGCTCTGATACCACCTGAAGCGTCCCCTCGAAAGAGAAGACTTAATGTGATACAAATACCAGTCCCAGGATGCTGGTTCACATTATTACAACAGATGGTTCAGTACATAAACAACATTACGGGAGACGATGGCACTGCAGGGCCATTACAAACATAACTAAAGCTAGACTCCAGATGAACAGGTTGATAACGTAGAGGTCTTCATCAGAGTGGTTATCCATGAGGCTTCAAGCGGGTGACCCTAACACACAGGCAAAGGTTGGGTGCAGAACGAACCCCCCCTCTAGACAACGTCCTCAGGCACGAAGTCCGGGTCTGCCTCTGTAACAAATTAAGCAAGGGTGAGTACATACGTACTCAGCAAGTACAACCACATCCACGGAAGGGATATCACAGAAGCATGCAAGGAATATAATCAAGGATAGGTTTGTGGTTTATTTTGCAGCAAAGCTAATTTTACACATGCAAGGGTTGATTTTTTTTGCAAAGGGTTTTCACAAGCATTTCTTTTAGTTGCATCAATAAACATGATTATTTTACTCACAAGATTTTAACGCTACCAGATTCCCCATCTGTCATAGCCCATGCCAACACCTTTTCTCAACTCAACATTCACCAAACACATTCTTACACCAAAACAGGGGACTAGTGAAGTGACCAAGCCGTAACTCGCCCAATACCGTGGACACGGCTATCCGGATAGGTTTTAACTCTGCAGAGGTGTACACAATCACAAGTAGGCTACCACAACATGAACACCTTAGTGCCAGTGCAGCTCCTTCAAAGCCATTACCCACCATAGCTAAACTGACAAGTTACTACAGAAGCGACCAGGGGGTCAGCAACCTTCCAGTGAGATTCTACCCAGGGGCATACCTCACATAGACCGTATCCCCAGCTCCATAGCCCTCTGTTGCTCACCAGCACACCACATAACCAACAGTTTAACTAGTGGGATTTATGCTAGGCCGTTGCCACATACAACGGTCGAGTGGTGGTACAATAAAATGGGTTAGGCTAGATGACACATCAACATCATCCAAAAATTGTGATAGGATAGACAACTCCCACAATGCTCAACCACACAGACTCGAGCTCACCTCGGTATTTCACACAAGAAATACCGTCTGTCTCATCCCACACGGATCCTCATTTTATTCCCAAAATCCATCTCTTTTATTTTAAAGCACGCACACGGTTGCTTTTGTAAACACTAATTGATTGTAATGGAGTGTATGCAGTAAAACATTCCTAAGCATTTCTAGCAATGACTAACATTCAAACAGAGCATTGTCATATCCAAACATTAATCCAGGTTGTCAAGGAAGCAGTCATAGCAATCAAGGGATGGCTATCCAACCGGGTTTAGCAGTAAAACATGCAAGTTTTGTAAAACAGGTCATGAGTTGTGTTTATAAAAACTAGGACAAAAGTATGCATCAAAGGATGGGATTGCACTTGCCGTTCTCCCAACCCTCGGGGGATTCCTGCCCGGGGTCTTGGTCTCCAAGCTCCTGCTCGTAACCCTGCTCCTCCTCGAGTCCTTCCTCGTTCACAGCAGCGTCTACGGCACACACAAACAAACACACAATAAATAAAAGAAATAAAGTTTTTTTTGCTGAGCTCCGAAAGAAAGAACAGAGAATGAGAGTGATGGTGGTGACATGATTATTTCTGAATATGGACTGAATGGATTGGCGAAAATATACTGGTGATATTTGTGGTGGAGTTTGGGGTCAAACAGGATTAAATTAGCGCATGAAATGACGAGTTTAGTGGGGGTTTAGGGGCTATTTTTAAAGAAAAGAACCTAACTATAAATATTATAAAGGGCAGGGACTTCTGGGGGAGACAGACAGAGAGAGAGGGAATAGTGTTTTGGCCTGTGGGTTGGAATAGCAGAGAGGTCAGGGGGTTATGGGCAAAACCGCCCTTTCTTCCTCGCGAAACAGAGAGAGAGAGAGGAAGGGGGGTCAGCGGCGACCGCGGCGAAATCGCCGGCGACTGGGGCAGCAATCGCGATCGGGCTTAGGGGGAAAAGGGAGAGGAGAGGATGGCGAGTCCACCCATGCCCTTACCCTAGGCAATGGTGCGGCGAGGAGGCCTGCCCACGAGAGCGGCGGCGGCGGTAACGGAGGTGGTGGCGGCGGCGTTGCAGCGGTGGGGGAGGTGAGCGAGCTGGCGGGTGAGCTGGTGGAGGTGGAGGGAATGCTGACCGGCCTATTTATAGGTGCGGAGGTGAGCCGAGGGGGCGGGCCGACGAGAGGGGCTCGGCGGATGGCAATGGTGGTCGGCGGACGGAGTTAAGGCGGCCGGGATTCGCGGCCGTGATTGGTACGGCGGCGCTGTGGAGGTGATGTACTGCACAGAGGGCGCAGTGGTGCTTGACGATGGGACAGCGGCGGGCCGGGCGGCGCTGTGGCGGACCGGTGCGTGGCGCGGTGGTCGGCACGGCAACGCAGATGGGTGGCGGTGGTGTGGCAGTGGTCGGCGCTGCTCGGCTGTGCTGCTGGAGCAGTGGCGGCGCGTGTGAGTCGGCGGCGTTCACGACGCGTGCATGTGGGGCGGCGTGGTGGCTCAGCTGCGCATCGACGAGGAGGGCGGACGGCCGGCGCAGAGGGTAGTGCGGCAGCGACGGGCGAGGCGGGTGGACGGTGCAGCAGTGCGGAGGTGCAGCGACGGCAGATGGCGTGCGCGAGGGGTGATGCTGCCCAGCGGTGCTGTTGGCACGGCAGCGGCAATGCCGTGGCGAGGCATGTGCACTGCGGCGGCTCGTGGGGCGGCGCGGAGAGCAGCGCGGTGGCGTACACGACGGGCGGAGCGGCTCAGCGGCGGCGTGCTCGGGTGGACGGCGCAGGGCTGCAGACGGTGGTGGGGCACGGTGGAGGGGGCGGCACGGCGTCGGTGAGTAGGGCGGCGGTGCTCGGCGTCGGGAAAAACAGAGGAGGGGGGAAAGGAAAGAAAGAAAAGGGGGAAAAGAGAGGGAAGAGACGGCGGGATTCGCGGCGGAAAGCCGGCAGGCGGTCTACGGCGGTCGGCTAGCGACGTGCGGGCCCGGCGGTCGACCCGAGAGCGGGTGACGCGGGATGGGACGGAAAAGAAGGGGCGGTGAAAACACGGCGGGAGGGTTTGGCGGAAACGGGAGCTCGGCGGTAAAAGGTTTTGAAAAGATTTTTACCGGGTGCATTAATTAGATGTTTTTCCGAGAGAGTAAAACGCGGGCGTTACAAGAAGTAGCCGCGAACCCTTTTTTTGTACACAGGAATGGTTAGAAGCAACCTCTTTCTTTAGGGAGGAGCGGCAGAAACTAAAGCAAAATGAATGTTTCAATTTGTAGATCGTGGAAAGCAGCTTCCAGATTGTAACATCCACAAACTGAAGGCAACCTCTTCCTTGAACACTGAAACAAGGTCTGAGCAACTTTTGTATCTTATAAGAAGCTTTTTTTTTAACAAACTGGCAAGAGAGCTGCCCGTTATATTGAAAAAGAAGTCCGAATGGGCTAATCTTATAAGAAACTATCAGCTCATTGGATTTGTTACAAGATGCAGTTTGTGAATTATTACAATCTGAAGGCATACAACATTGTAGATCTTGAACATTGAAACATCCAAGGCCCGGGCAATTTTTTATAGAGAGAGGAGGCCCTAAACAAAAGGAAGCCCCAAGTGAATGTTGGTTGGGCCGACCTAGCTAGCCCATAAGATAAAGAGAGGGAGAAGGCTAATCTTGGTCCATAAGCAGCAGCCCATACCAACGCACCCCCGGCTACGGAGTAGAACTCGGACTTCGGAGATCTGCTCAAACGCTCTCTCCTGCTAATCCATCATCCATCAATGCTTCCGGGCCTGAGGTGCCTCAGGCTCCAGATGGACGGATGAGGAATGCTATGGCCTATAACTCTATAAGCATACCATCTTGCTCAGTTCAACGCAATCCCTCTCAATCCGTATGGATTGTGGTGAAAAATAAAGTAAAATTCCACTTGGATCACTAAGATTGGAGGGCATCATTATGTACCAAAAAACAGCCTGAAGCAGCACCAATCACTAGTACGATGAACTTTTACGAGACCACCAAATAAGGTCAGGATTTGAATTCTGACCACAAACCGCATTATGTATCAAAAGCCCAGCATACGCTGCAAGCGTTACCCTTGTAACATTGAACACATCATTTGTTTGAATAGAAGAACAGAGCAGCAGCAGTACACAAGCTGTTTCTGAAGAAAATTGAACCATCTGAAGACCGATGATTGAAGGGCACGGTTTTTTGGCCGCAGGAGTAATAAGCATAGAGGAACCAATTCAGCTTGGCAAACATCATTATAGTGATGGTAATTAGAGATGCAGATGGCATCTACCGCCTCTTTTGAAACAACACTGTGCACTCAATAACTCAAGTCTTAACTCATTTGACCTGTTTCTAAACTCCCCTATTCTCCACCTGTTTAACTAACACTACAAAGAATACAGGAAAGACCTTTCATTCATGTAAAACTCTCAGAATGAAGGGAGAAAAAAAAAGAGAGGAAGAATATACAATGGGCTTTCAGGTAAGAATGGCCAGGTAAAAGTCTAGCCATCCACATTTGAATTGCCTCTTGTTTCATCTTGCTTGATGTATAAGGCCAACTCCGCTGAGCTACATGCAGACTATGTTTGCCTTCTCAGGCTTGTAGCCTTTAGGATATATGAACACTGAATCAACGCACAAGCCGCCTTTCGTATGGGTGCAATCGATCTGCATCATCGAGAACTTGAGTTTCATGGGCTCATCGGAGTTTGATACGACAAAATCGCCGACATGATAAAGCTTCCAGCCTCCTTGTTCATGCAGATGAAGGTAATACTCAGATGTTGCCTGTTGCTCATCAGAGGTTGAGAGCTGGAACCGTGTGGGCGTGACATCCCACCCATGCACGTGCTCGGTTGCACAAAGCCGACGACCCATGCGCCTATAGGGTCGGCCCAGGTGAAGATGGAAAAAAAGGCTGTAAGAGCCAGCAGGAAAGCAGAACTCAAGCTCCCCATCCACCTCAAGCCACCAAATTTGTTGAAGATAGGCAACACTATGGAATCTGCAGTACCATAAAGAAACAAATAATCAATCCAACATTCACCACAAATCTGCAAAGTACATGTAAAGTTTGTGCTAGAAATGATCTGACAAAAGAACTTGCACACAGTCTGTAGAGTGTTTCATTTTCCTAGATATATTGAGAAGTGGATAAGAAATGCAGCAGCGATCACATGGAAGAAAGGTTCTCCATATAAACCTCACATTGCTAAAGATTCTTACATGCAAGAAACAACAAAGTATCTTCTATTGGAGTACTTGGTAGTCCTCTGCAGCAGAGGCACACTCAAAAAAGAATTATTTAGTGGGCAGGTCAGGTAGAACCATTTAAAGGAAAGAAGAAATCAATGGAAAGAATGAGGCAGCAATAGGAGTTGCCAGATTTTAAAAAGAGGAACGCACAAGCAGTTTTTATGCCATTGAAATTATTTGCTCTGCCACATCCTGAGTTAAGGATCATGAACCATAATGAATGGTTTCATTATATTATCTCAAGTAACCTAAAGGTTAAAGCATACAATTGTGAATTCCTTTCCTCTATGCTATATAAATGCACATATCCAAATCCATGTTAACGAGTTGGTGCAAACAATTGTGCCGCAAAAAAAAGCATGTACAGGCTTTGATTTTGTTGTTGTCGAGTATAGAAGAATAGCATGACAACAATATATACACCCAAATGATCAAATGAACTATCAACTTGCTTGGACTTTCAGAGTTTCAGAGAAGTCATATTTGCTAGATTTTAGGTCAGAGAAGACTATTTTCATTTTCACTAATTACTGCCTGATGAATAACTTCGATAAATTAAAAGTTTTGCAGCCATTGCAAAAGAAAAGACTACAAAATCTGCTGTATGCCAATCCCAAGAACAACTAGTGCTAAACAAAAACTGCAATATTTGGTAAACTATATAAGGTTAACTCTGCACTTTCTATGGTTGCCCTGATAAACATGTAGGGGAGTCAAGAAATGCATATATCTGTTTCACTATATTTATCCATATCACACCATGTGCATTAAACGCAGAGGTAGTAATAGGGGGGATAACAACAAATTGGGAACAAGGGTCTTTCTTGCCAGCCAAGTATGACAGAAACTTGATAACTTAACCAACAAGGAATTATATTCTACAATCAGACAAACGAGTAGATAATGGCATCACTATATTAGGTATAAAACTAACATCTGTGAGCATTATCTGGTTAACGTCACAATCTGTGCACAGTGGAACTTAAAATAAAATCAAGGGAGTAAGAAGAGTATGATAGATTTTCTAACAACAGTACTGCAAGACCTGAACTTAAGATGAGACTTGAAAGTGGTTGCTGTGATGACAATTGCAATGGGACTCATTCGTCAAAGAGAAGCTATACAAAATAGCATTCTTAAAGAAAAGAGGTACCTTGATTCCTCTGTGGCAAGGTGGTTCCAGTACCTCCTATCATCAATACCGGTAATAGTCATCGCCTTTGATGATATACTGATGCAAAGACCTCCCTTGTTCTTCAGAATCCAGAATTCCTACAATCGACAGCACGAATGCCTTTTCAGCAAAACAAACAATTTAAGCAAACAGAAGGCCAACGCATCCAATCCACTTCATATGATTGTAGCACCGCAGGATATCAGTCCTAAAAACAAGCATAATACCTCCAAAGAAGAAAGATCAAATGAGTTACCTTTGTGCCAGCATCAAAGAGTGTGGGACGGCACAGGCGCGCGTAAATCTCCTTCTTCGTCGCTGCTAAGGAGAAATGCTTGCCATTGCCATTGCCATCACCATCGCGACGGCCCTCGTCATCGGCGGCCGCGGCTAGGGCCGCAAGGTAGCGGTAGTTGGCGGGGAGCTTGACGGCCCAGACGCAGTCCGCGGAGGCCGCGCCGCGGAAGGCGCGGTTGAGGCGGGCGACCTGGCAGATCTCAGGCGGGTCGAGGTAGAGCAGCACCGCCGCCACGCAGCTCTCCGGCATGTCGCCGAGGGACGTCTCCCCCCACTCCCCGTCCGCGCCCAGGATGCTCGACCCCGCCCCCATCTACGACCCAATCGCCGCCTTGGGGAAGGATCGAATTGGGATGCGAAGGCCGAGTTCTTCAGGATCACTTTTATGATGCACACGATTGAAGCTTCCAGGAAATCGCAGGGCAATTCACCGCCGGGACGGCGCTAACCCCAATAATCCGTGCGGGGGAGCTTCTCGCGCGGATTACTGCAGCCTTCCTTGCGAATTTGGCTACCTCACCTTTCCGATTGGAGAAGAAACCTCAGATTTGCACCGCCCTTCAAGATAAGAACCGAACAATTGTAGCAAAGAAACCGCCAATTCGCCTCCTACGCAGGTGAGCGCGCCTGCACAAGAGGCAAGAAGCTCTTATGCGCAGGGAGCTGAATGGTTCTCCAATTGAACCCGAGGCACCGCCGATTCGATCAAGAGCTCAAAAATTCTGCCCCTCTGTCCGCCTCAAAGCCCGCAAAACCGACCCCCGAATGCTCCGAATCCAGGCAGTTGTCCCTCAATTCGAGAACTCAGATGCTAAAAGGCTCGACCTTTAATTGAGAATTGTATTGCTTCTTACCACGATCCTTTCTTGAAAAATGGAACGGTGACGCGCTGGGAGGAGGCACGGAGATTTTTCAGATGGCCTTTTAAAGGAGAAGACGACTCGGTGCTTTCTTCTCCTGCTCCTCCTTTCTCCCGTGTCTGCTGCTGGTGTATACAAACCATACGGTAGGTAGCGGACACCTAACTGACCGTATAAAATACTCTTCGCTAGTAGTACTTGGTTGAGGTCTTGAGGATACAGTAGCTGCAGATAACGTTGGATAATTGTGCATTCATGTGCACGAGTATTTTTTTTTCCTTTGTGAGGTGATCTGGCAGGATCACAAATGGATAATTTCGACACATTGTTTTATTTTGTGGATAAAATCCACAGTAATAAACATTGTACTTCAATGCGCATAAAGGATAGCTAAAACACTTCAATCAGGCTGGTGGATTCACCACAGGCCCATGTTTAGGTTATTTTAGCACAGCTCTAGCTCTATGAAATCCGTGTGTGGATTTCTTGAAGAAGATTTTTTTTGGCGACATTGAAGAAGAATATTCATAACATAAACTGGATATTTGTAACATTTCGATTAATTATTTTGCCTAACGTCTTTTATTACAAAATATTTATTAAAATATATTTTTTTATAAAAATAGTTTTAAGACAAATCTATTCATACAGTTTTCACATTTCCAAACTCAGCGACTTAAAAGTTATTCGTGATTTATATTCTCAATGTTTGATTAAAATCTTGTCCAAAACAACATCTAAATCTCATACGGAGAGAGTATACGCTAAAGTAGTAAAAGTATTTTTTTTAGATAATGGAAATAAAATTCCAACTTCCCCCTTCTCTATCGATAAAGAATCAGTACCAAATTATTACATCGATAGCATACCGTTACCATAATCAAATAATTAAATCTAAGTACGGAAATAATCAGCATTTACATGAAACAAGCAAATAACAATGCTAAATTCTTTTTCCCGAACGGATGCATATGAGAAGCCATCTCCGGGATACCGATCAACGGACATCATGTTACAATGAATTTATCTTTACAGACAGAATAGAAAAGCGTGATGGTAGGGCCTCTAATACGACCTTTACCGAGACCTCTCTATATCGTACGGTCTCGGATATGTATATCAGAAACTAGATAACCGATAAAACTCCTCTCACGTATCATGAAACTCTCTGTTCTCTCTCATACGCCCCATCAGTAAATTTAATGTCATGAAACTCCCACTGAAACTGGCCTAAGTAGCTAAGAAGGTATCAATGACCCGTTTGGTAGAGCTGCATCTTATTCTGATTCTCAATACGAGCTGATTCTCTAAAAGAATTGATTTTGCGACTGAAAGTGATTATTTTTTATTCTCTAGCATAAACTCTTAAAATCTGGATAGAGAATCACTTCACAGAATCAAAAGATGCTACTTTTTTCAGATCCTAGCATTTTTGTTTATTTTAGAGAATCACCTCAAGAACCTTCTCTCCGAAAAGCTATTGCAGCAGAGTTACTTCAGAATTCACCAGAGAATCAGCTTTGGAAGCTCTATCAAACGGGACATAGTTTGCACTTCTGGATCAATCTTTTAAATAATTTTCTCTTTATTTTTTAATCTAATTTGATCTAAAGAAATAAACTTGCATCCCCTAGTCATGAGGCAGTAACCCCTAGTCTAGAGTTTGATGTTAAAACCACGCGCAAGCTCACCGGCAAGGGCTGGAGGGACATGATGACATACAACCCTGAAAGTAACCACCCAACGATAAAGAAAACGGACGATTAAGCGTGACACTTGGTAAGGAAAACGTTGGGATTGGCCGGAATAAACTAGCCGGTCTCAGTGCAGCCGTGCAGGACGAATCAGCCAATGGTTTGGTCAGAACGTGTTTGCTGCCGCCAATTAGGGTTTAGTAATGACTTTCAGATGATTGCTCTCAGGGGTCGCTTCGTGGATCCCCTTTTCCCGGGGGCGCATATGTTCTCAGTCCCCCGGTTAGGGCATTTACAGCCGACGATCCGTCTGTATAATCTCGAACTGCGCATACAGACAGATGTATTCATACAGCCCATAGACAGAGAAGTCGTCTGTAAACTGTTTAATGCGTTACATGGAGTATAAGATCAACTATAAATACATTTGTGTATACCATTGTGTGGCTAGCATCCAGTACACTTTTGAAACAGTGAAAGACTTTCTACGGTGAAATAAGAGGACCAAAATCTGAGAAAATATAAATTTTAGGGTTTAGAATGTGAAGAAGAGAAGCTGTAAGGACTAAACTACAATATCTAGAAACTTAAATGGTCAAACATAAAATACCAAACCTTATCCCTTTCCATCCCAGATTCCCAGCTGACCATCTCTGGATCGATCCACATCCATCCTCCCCGTCTCTCTCCCGTTCCCTTGTGAACGTCGTAACCAGGAGAACAGCACCTGCGGGATCCAAGAAATCCTTCGTCAAGCTCGCGCAAATGGGCGAGGAAAGCAGCTACCGGCGGCGGAGATGGACGTGGAGTGCCGGTACAAGGTGGCGCAGGTGGCATACGTCAAGCTCGCGCTGCACGCGCTCAAGCACCCCGTCCGCCCCGTCAACAGCCTTCTCGTCGGCCGCCTCGTCGAGCCCTCGTCCACCTCGTCTACCGACGGCGCCGCGCGGTGGAGCTCGCGCGCGGACGGCGCGGCGGAGCTCGCGCGCGGCCGGCACGTGCTCTGGGCGCAGGGCCGCCTGCGCTCGCGCTCCAATCCGCCACCGAGGTCTTCGCCGTCGACATCCACCCGAGGCGGAGCAGCTCGCCGGGGTGGAGCAGCCGCATCCTCCAATCGAGCTGCAGGAAGAGCACGCCGGTGCAGAGCAGCTTGCCGAGGCGGCCCCAACCGCTGCTGTCCCAAGCTTGGCGGGGAAATCTCCCGCGCGCTCACGCTCCGCGCGGGATCCGGCTGCGGCGTCGCCTCGAGAAGACGAGTACGTACAGCGGCGTCGACATCGTCGATTCGTCCTAGGAGAACGGGACGCTCCCGTCGCCTCACGAGACGACGCGGTACCCCGTCGCCTCGCCGAACGGGGTCTTTTTTGCAAAAAGACCGTCAAACCGACGGGCCAAAACGACGCGTTGTACATGCCCTTACGTGGTGCGTGTTGCACGACGGTGCAGATGAAAAGCAACAGGTTTGTCTGGTTCTATAGGAGTTTTTAAGGTTCAGGGATGGGAAAAAATCAGTAGGTGGAACGTAGTAGTTACTCCGTACCTTGCGTCGAGGACCTGGAGCGGGAACAGTTGAACTGAAAGAGAGTTCATCGTAGAGTGCCAGGGTCCAGGTGTGTTTGTCTACATATGGATTGTTTCAGAGGGAACAACTCATCAACACAGTGTGTGTTTGTCTGTCTGTTTCGCTTGTGTTGATGAGCTACACATGCACATCTTAGAATTAGTTGTTGTAACATCGAACGACAAGCAACATGCTGATTTCCGATCATGGGAGAAATGCTGGCCACATCCAGCCTTATGTAGTCATGTATATGTGCGTGTAGTTCACGTATGTTGACAAGTTGTATATAAACACGCCCAACCTGTGTTAGTGAAATCGATTATTAAGGAACTCTGTTTTTTTTAAAAAAAGGGACTCCAAATTGTGGACGGTTGTGCGGTTGTGCCCATGACAAAGATCGCGAATTCCTCTCCTGGCATTCACGTCTGAACCCGACGCTAACTCGGTCCAGGGGACCTACCGCAAGCACGTACGTTCCCTCTCTTCTGAGTACACGGTACTACCGAGTAGCAACTAGTAGCCAGGTGACCAGGTACACACGTACGTGTCCTCGCTCATCCTCTGAAATAATAAAATCGCAAAGATCGACGCGAACGGGAGGAAGAACGAACAACGGTAATGCTAACTCACGGGCGTCCGGACGCCATCGGACGCCGCAGCTCCATCCGTCTTTTTATTTCTACATATGCGTCCGACTCATACCATTCTCGCAGCACCGTTTCCAAAAAAAATCCGCATCTACCTCTCCACTCACGCGCCGACGCTGCCGCCCGTCGGGATCCTCCCATGCGCCGCCGCCGTCGCCCGTCGGGATCCTCCATGTGCCGTCGCCGCCCCACCGGCCAGCGTCATCCGTCTCGCCGCCGCCCCAATCTCCGCTCCTCCGTCTCGTTGGCGCCGCTGCTCTGCATCTCCGCTCCTCCATCTCGTCGGCGCCGCTGCTCCTCCGTCTTGTCGGCGCCGCTGCTCCTCCATCTCGCCGGCGTCGCAGGCCACCCGCCGTAGGAGCACTACTCTGTCCCCGTCGACTTCGCGACGGCGGGCTTCGGCGTCTGTGCGGAGGAGCTGAGCTCCGTCGTGGAGAGCCACGACGTGAAGCGCCTCAAGGCCCACGGCGGCGTCGACGTCCTGTCCAAGGTCTCCACCTCGGCGTCCGACGGCCTCCCGGTGTCCAAGGCCAGGCGGCAGGAGCTCTTCGGCGCCAACCGCTTCGCCGAGGCGGAGCCCAGCAGCTTCTCTGTGTTCGTGTGGGAGGCGCTCCAGGACATGACGCTCATGATCCTAGCCGTCATGTTGCTCAGGTTTTACTAGGGTTTGTTCCATGTTGCAAAGCATGTTTCACGTATTTCAGATGTTTTAAAAAAATGTTGCAACCGTTTGATGTGAATGTTGTAAAAGTAGATCTGGAATGTTGCGATGTTGCATATATTTTAATGCATGTTGCACGTGTTTCATCCGAATGTTGCATTTTTATTGAGAATTTTTTGATTGCTGTCATGCTTGGCTGAGAGTTTATGAGCGTGTGTTTCTAGTATTGCAATCGATGACTTTTAATGTTGCAGATATTGTTCTATGATGTTGCATACACTATTTTTGGATGTTGCAAAAAAATTTACATGTTGCATGTAACATCCTACATATATTGCGGCGGGAGTTTTAATTGCTACAGTACCGTCGGAGGAGAAATATTTGGCTCATATTGCGCCACGTCACCGTCCGATTTTTTGGTGGCATCGGACGTCGGGCGCTGGGTGTACCGAACGAACAATCCAAACTCGTGACGGTAGAGTAACGTCGGAAGTCGGAACAAATGTACAGTAGTACAGCACCCGTATGCTACTGTAGACGAGCTCAGCTTTCACCGGATACGCCGCTAGCTAGCTACGTCCCGTTGCCACTCGCGCGCTAGCGTACACGTCGTCCACGTACGCCACAGATATGGACGGCGCCCGTTGTCGCGCGCGAGAGCAGACAGCAGTCGACGGAGGACGCACCCCGATAGACAAACAATATGCCCCCGTCACTGGCTGGATTCCGCCCCAGCCTGTGCCCCACCACCGCCGGATCGGAACGTGGTTGGCTTAGCCGCGCGCGCGAGCGACGTGTGCTCCGGCCCATACCCGCGTGGTCCTCAGCGACGGGGAATGGAATCCTCTTATCCCCTGGCTCCCATGCCAATGCCACGAGCGCTCGCTGCATCGACGGTGCAGAGCGCGCGCGCCCGCGAGAGGATGGGGGGCGGCCGGCCCGGCCGCCGGTGGAGGGGGCTGGAGCTGGAGCGAGCACGTCCACGGGTTACTCCATGGCGGACAGCATGGCGCTGCTCCTGATGCCCCCGGCGAATGACCCCGACGCGACACGCGAGGGAGGCGGTGCGCGCCGGCCTTGTCGTCTCCCGGACGTCTGGAGCCGGAACGCATCGGTGCTTTGGTAGCTTTCAGACGTGTACACGGCGGATTCGCTTCGGGATGCCGACTCGTGTGGCGTGCCTATATGCTGCCTAGCGAGGGGAGGCGGAGGCGACGATCGCGTCTCAACGGCGAGGTCGTCGTATCTCTCCGTTGACACCACGCACACGAGACTCTCTTTTGTGTTTCTAGAGAGTACCACGAGTGGCAGACATGCAACTGCTCGGCTACAAAGAGGTGCCAAATTGCTTGCCAATTGGTTCGAGCTAGACGTGGGTGTACATCTGGCTCCTCCTTACAGTAAACCCTAGGAATAGGTAGGCACTATAGCTAGACCATAAAAGAATCGGTTGCCATGATAGATGTCGATCAATCTCGCATCATTCAACCCAGCTTGTTAGTTGTCAGCACGCCTGATTGTTGACATCCACCTGCAGTCACCACCACTCCCCCCGCTGGTGATGTACTGATGTAGCCCGCAGCGGCGTACTATCCATCCACGTCTGCCTGTGGCCCTGTGCCCCCAACAAACTCGTGCGCCACAGGCATCCCTTCACCCGCACGCTACCACACACCTCGGCCTCGCTTGTCCGCAAATGCGTAGCCCAATCCCCGCTCTGTCCTGTTCTTGCAGCTCCAGATCTTTTGCAGGCACGTTCCAAGCAAGACATGAGCCCAGCTCCTGAACTGTGGCACTGTTTTCCTAGCGGCGAACAACCGAAAGTTCTGCGGGGCTATATAGGAGCGACCCAAAGTTTGGCTAATAATTAATCTTCATTAGATCACATGCAATGCAACGAACGGAAAGAGGGAGTGCAGCGTGGCTCGACGACAGCCATATATTGAACTCGCATTTTTTGTGAACCTAGCTAGATGAACTTTTGAGCCGCTGCATTGCTAGTTACAGTAAGCACTCTTATCGTTGTTGTACTATCAAAGCTGGACTCGTGTCATTTTTTTACGCCTATTAAAATACAGTACGACGGCTGCAGACGTCCTCAGCGAATCAAGAAGATTTGATGCTTTTCTTCTTCAAGGACAAGCAGCTAATTAAGGCAGTTAGCCATTACCATCACGTACACACATGCTGGTTTGAAAATCGCCAAGCAAATCACAACTCGATTTCTGAATGCTAACGACTCATATATCTCTCTGTACTCTCTACTTATTCATGTGGCCCACGTCGGACCGGTGTGCGAGCTGCAAATGGCTCCATAGACCATAGTTTATTATCAGGTCTACGTTGTTGTAACAGCGTGGCGCTCAGAGCCTCGTCGATCATGACTCATGACTGGGATAGGACGACCACCGTACCGGCCAGCCCAGCGTTTCTCCATCCACGCTCAACGACATGGGATAGTGCACAGTTGGCACCTATACGTACTGTACGTCCAGCTGTGAACACATCCCTGCTGGTCCTACATACTGTAATACGGAGCGACATGGGGACGACGATCGCATGCAGGAACAAAATGTGCAGGGAAGCGGTTACGGGAAAACGAAACAGAT
This sequence comes from Echinochloa phyllopogon, assembly GCA_033239725.1. Lineage (NCBI taxonomy): Eukaryota > Viridiplantae > Streptophyta > Magnoliopsida > Poales > Poaceae > Echinochloa > Echinochloa phyllopogon. The sequence goes on along the minus strand of BTCW01000001.1, from coordinate 38,087,623 downwards.
TGCATATGGAATAATGGAGCAAAATGTCCTAGCTGGACGTTTTAGTCAACTCTATGACATGGAAGAAGAAGAACACGGGATGACCTGTGTGCCGTGCGTTGCGTATGCATGCTCCGAGTTGGGGCTTGCGGGTGCACCTGCACCTGCACTCCCAAGTGGCCAAGTGCGCTAGCTCTAGGCTAGCTGTTCTTCGGAGTGCAGGTGTAACTATGCGTCTAAGCGCTAGGTAATCATCGATGATTTGCTTTACAAGGCGTGCACCCAAAGTTTCTATATGGAGAAAGTGCGAAACTCTCGTGTGCTCGTCATACGAGGAACATTACTCAAAACTCCAGGGATTTTGCACCGGCAACCTAAGTTTAGTTTGGCTTCCGGTATCTCCGTGTTGTTGGAGAAAACTGGTTACTATTGAACTATGCTGGGTTATTAGTGTGTATGCGATCCTTAATTTCTTTGCCACAGGGAATTCGGACAAAGACAGCCACTGCGTTATGTGCACATGGCGAGTATATAGAACAAAATGTCACTATATGCGCTAGGTAATTTAATGATCTAGACAAGATGGTTTGGACCACGGCCGAGATCCAGATCGATGGGCGATATTGAGATGTTAGGGGTCGTACAAAATAACCAAGCACGTTCCTCATGCTTTTGTATTTTATTTATAGAATGGAACGGAGGGAACCGTCGTCGTATCATATCGACCTCCACATTGTTCCAAACGCACAAGTGGTGATCGACAAAGACATCTACGTCCTGAGGTTCATGAGATTTGCTAGTTTGTTTATTGCTTGACACGTAATTCGATCCAGTCTGACCAACCAAGACAGATGTGTTCACGGATTATTAAATATGAAAGGGAAATCGTAGAGTTCTGGCAGCGAACAGGGAAGTCAAATGGAGGAGCAGTTGCAAGCAGGGACGACACCGTTCGCTTAATTTCTTCCGTTCGGTAAAGAAGCTTCCTGTCCCCATGTGTCTTTCAGTTTTGTCGGCGTCTGCTAAAACTTTTTTTTTCTGATATAGTAACTATTAAAGGGGTAGTTTAGGACTTTATTAGGTGCTAACACAAGTAAGCAGGCTATAGTTTTTTTTATTTTTTGAGGGAGCCATAACTCTTTATTCATTATAAGAGTTACAGAGGCTTTGAGGCCGGCTTAACAGCCAAACTTGCCTACCTAAATCAGCATAAATCGCACTCCTTGCGATGGTGTGAACATCCACATTAGAACGCCTATTTTCATGAACAAAATCAGCAGTGCCAAATTATGTTGCCCTGGCCTTTATCTCCCTGATGATATGGCATGAGCGGCCATTTCATCCTCCTTGATTGATTTGATCACATTAGCATTGTCCGTGGCTAGCCTGAAGTATTGACACGTGAGATCACTTGCCAACGTCAGGCCTTCCTTGCACGCAATCGCCTGGATGATCTTTACATCCGAGAGTCCACAAATTACCAGCACAGACCCTTCCAAAAAATTGCTTGCGGTGTCCCTAGTGTGATCGGTAAACACAAGTACACCACCGCGTCAAAATAATCATCCAGTAGAATGACACACACTGATTGGTGAAAAGGGAAGAGCAAAAGCCATGGCCCAAGTTTCTTCAGATAAAAGCCATGGCCCATGGTCATGTGTCCGGTTTTGAGAGTGTAGGGAGTCTGTTCCGATAGTTTTCGAGTCTAAGGTGGAAAAGAAAACTTGGCCCATTGTCGAGGGAGGTAAATAGGACTTTTTCAGCATAGCATCATCATCCATCATCGAGAGCATACATAATAGGCTGATGTTGGGCCACTGGTTTCCTAGCTTAGAGAACTTTTGGGCCGCAGCGGGATATCGTGCTTCGGCAGCCTCCTCCCAGTCCAACCCGCGTGGGTTACAGGGGTTGTGCCACTTCGGCCTGCTCCTCTGTTCTCTCTGGCCTGCACCTTTCCTTTCAACCCACCAAGTACAATAATGGAAAAAGTCCTTTTTACGTACCTTAACTATCGTCGAAGTTCGGATTTCATCCCTCATCTGTAAAACCGGGTATTTAACATCCCTTAACTGTCTAATCCGGTTCATTTAGATCTTAAGACTGTTTTGAAAGCGGTTTATGCTGACGTGGCGACACATAATCACGGTGACCTGGATTAAATCTCCACGCGTACTCCCGATTCAAAACCTTCCTTTACTTTTCCCCCCACCGACCAGGCGCCATTCTTCCTCACCTCACCGGTCTGCGGCGTCCTCCATTCTTCCCCGACGTGCCTCCAGCAGCCTTGTTCCTCAACGCGAGGCAGCGCCCATCCGCCATCCCCCCCACCTGTCTGCCAGACGCCCGCGGCTGTCCGCCATTCCTCCCTGCCGCACGCACGCACCCATCTGCCGCGACGACGTACCCCTCACATGTTACCCTGCAAACGGTTTGGGTTCAAATGGGTTTAATGGGTTGGATTTTGATGTGGAGTGTATTGGAGTGGGCTAAAATGGGTTATATTAGTTAATGAGGTGGGGTGGAGTAGGTTCTATGTAAATACGGGTTGGACTGGATTAAGTTTGGTTAAAATGGGTTCTTTGTGTAGAGCTGGACTCTGAAATTAAAATCTTGCGTTCGCACTATAAAATTTTATCGAAATTGACTGAAATTTGTTGGAGATGACTCAATATAACTGGCAGCTACTATGTGCAAAGCAGTGTGGCTAGACCTACACGTGGGCCCCATGTCAAGAGCCGAATCCTGGAATTAAAACCTCGCGTTCACACTATAAAATTTTATCGAAATTGATCGAAATTTCTTGGAGATGACTCAGTATGCCTGTCAGCTCCTCTGTGCAAAGCAGTGTGAAAAGAATCTATATTAGAATTTTTTTAAAAAAAACGGGTTCTTATTGGGTTGTAACCATAATTTGGTTAATAGTTATTACATTATGAGTTCAAATGTTTGGGTTGGATTTGGGTTGGATTGGTGTGTGGTGGTGGTGGGTTGGGTTGGATTGGTGTGTGGTGATGGTGGTTTAGGGTGGAGTGGATTCATATAATTTCACTCATGAGAATGGGATGGTGTGGGTATAGTTTGGTTTTCAACCCACTTGCAGGCATACTCACATGCAATCCCATCTCTCTCCCTAAAAACAGGTTTTCATTCATGCGTTGCTCGTGACTAGCTTGTTAGATTAGCGAGTCCGCTGACCTGTGCTGCAATTCTTGATTTGATTTCTCGCTCCTATGGATGGCAACGGGGCAGGGCGGGGCCGGGGGACTGCCCTCCGTCCCCGCCCCGATCCCCGAAATCGGATCCCCGCCCCGTCCCCGAAATTCTTATCGGGGGAAATCTTTGCCCCGTCCCCGTCGGGTCCCCGAACTCCGTCGGGGTCCCCATGGGGATCAAACATACACCAACACAGAACATATATATCACAATCCATGGGGATCAAATATACACCGACACAGAACATATGTATCACAATATAAAAAGCAACCCAATTACTAGCCTATTACAATATATTGTCCAAAACAGAACGTCGAGCACATAGTCCAAATACGATAGAAAGTACGCATCTCTGTCCTCGCAGTGTCAGCTACTCGGACTTGGTTGTTCCTAATAGCTTCACCTTCACCAGAGCTTGGTGTTTTCTGCAGCTTGAGAGGAGCTAGTGGTCACCACTGCGAACAAGGGCCGTGCAAATAAAGGAGCAAATCAGGACAAGATAGGAGGGATCTAGAAAAGCACGGCTCAGTGCATGAAGAAAACCAGAAGAACTGAACAGGTACCTCACGCTCGTACTGTTGTGCAGTAGTCAGTCGTGCTTCTGCTCAGCTCCTTCGTGCGCAAGCACGGCGCGACCGTCCCTCGCCAGATCTTGTGGTCACCTTGGCGTCTGGACTCAGGTGGGGATGGCTTGGGGGAGGCTGGCGGCGGCCGCCTGCTTGCGGCAGCGGGGAGTGGGAGAAATCAGAAATGAGTGGATGGGGTTAGGGTTCAGAGAGGATAGATGTTTATATACGCGGGCGGGTCGAGAGCTTGATGGGCATTGGGCTGCACTCTTATTTGTTCATGGGTCGCTGAGAAAATAGACAGTAGAAGGTATTTCGGGTCCCCGTGGGTCCCCTGCGGGGGAAAATATATCCCCGTCCCTGCGCCGGTCCAATTTCGGGGGCCCGCCCCGACGTCCCCGCGGAGGAATTTTGAGCCCGTCCCTGCCTCGTTCTGAGCGGATCCCCACGGGAATCCGTCCCTGCGAGGAAAATTGCCATCCTTACTCGCTCCGGTACGGGACTGCTGTGGAATTTTTGCGATTAGATGGCCAGTTTAGTGGGGATTAGTTCTAGATTTGATAATGGAAGTCCACGGTGCAATTTATTTATTTATCGATTCGATGATGCATTTTTCTCTTTTCTATTTCCCTCTTCCTGCTGGGAGGCCACACGTTGGGCAAATTTTTTATTTTGATCTCCTGAATGTTTAGATTATTAGGAAGTTAATTTTTGTCTACATTGTTACACTGCTTTTGTGAAGCGGTGCTATCTTTGGTTGAACTGTGCAAATGCCTTTGCACAAGCAATGGGAAATCCTCAGTAGCAGTAAGCTAATTAATTGGCAGTACGTGTGGATCAGGTTTAATCCACGTCACCGTGATTATGTGTCGCCACGTCAGCGTAAACCGCTCTCAAAACAGCCTTAGGACCTAAATGAACCGGATTAGAGAGTTGAGGGATGTTAAATACCCGGTTTTGGAGACGAGGGACGAAATCCGAACTTCGACGATAGTTGAGGAACGTAAAAAAGACTTTTTCCTACAATAATTTTGGGCCTGAGTACGATGGGCCCTGCTGGTACAAGGATCTGAGTACGGTGGGCCGCTCGCTCAAGCCGACCACCGCTGAGCAGCCATGCGCTGTTCCTGCTGTCCGCGCGCCAGCTGCTGGCCACGGCGCCCTGCATCCGAGAGACAGACATGCTCCCTCCGCTTCTATATTAAAAGTCGTTGAGTTTGAAAATGTGAAAATTATATAAATAGATTGGTCTTGAAAATTACTTTCTTAGAAATGTATATATACAACTTTAAAAAAAATATTTTTATAGAAAAGTGAAGTCAAAGTTGTGCTTTGGTGACCGTGTCGCTGTCCTAGATGACTTCTGATATAGAACAGGAGGAAGTAGAGACGCAAGGGCGCGATTGGTTCATTGCCCGTTGTAGCCTGGCTTGCACCAGCCGGCCAGGTCCCCAGCGGCCAGGCTCGCCGGCTGCAGAGGCGGTGTGATTGGTTACCGTTTTTTAAGGATAGGCCGGACAGAGCTTTTGTTAGCGTCAGTGTTCTCTTTTTGCCTACTGCACGCTTGTCCGCACGCAACCAACACCGCGGGAGCCTGGCTCCGGAGAAACGTGGAATTTGGTCGCATCCAGCGAGCCAGGCTCGAGGACTCCTTTTGCACCCGGCGAGCCAGGCTCACTGGCTAGCCCAGGCATCCAATCAACCCTACGTTGCATGCGGAGAGCCTGGATGAGGGGTGGTGCGGGCAACCAATCACCCCCTAAGTTAACGGCTCACTGGGAGGGAAGAGATGGGAACAACGGCCATACATAGAGACGTAAGTTAACGGCTCACCGGGAGGGAAGAGATGGGAACAACGGCCAGGAGAATTGCTTCTCATAAAAGCTGTATGAATATAAAAATAGTATTTATTTAAGAAGCGGGTTTGAATCAGCTTCTATGTTTTAGTATAAATGTAGGCGGTGGAGAAAAGCGTGGCCAAAAAAGCTAAAAAGACGTACTGTTTGACTTGTAGTTTCAGCTTATTTTAGCCATAAGCTAAGACAAGTTGTTCCAAACAAGTCCAAGATGAGACGCTGGACAGGGAGGAGATAACTCCTTTGCTATTTTACATTACAGAACTTAATGAAGACAGAAAGTAGAAAGAGGTCCATATATAGGAATAGCACAAGAGAAGTAATAGCTTTTTTTTAGTGATAAACAAGAATCCCAACTTTGATGGCTCAAATTCTTTCTATTTTTATATGACTAGCAAGAACGTACGTGCATCACGGACGTTTAATAGAAAATCTATACGATAAATATCATGAATAGAAAATATAATTATATAACGGATAGTTGATCAGAGATCGTACTGTTACGAACTCGACGATTTTTTACGCAAGCGTGTGTTTTTTCATGGATTGTTTAGTCAAACTTTTTAAGACATGAGGGATAATGTTTTAATGATTTGTGAGCCCGTCGCCCTCGAAAGTTTTGGATCTTTATAGTATAGATTTGCTAGCAAACTGTTTATAAATAAAATTATTTTCATTCTGACAGTTTCATTTTGGATATATCAGCTTTTTCGTTGGCACTATCTTTTCCAAGAAAAGATATAAAGAGAATTATAATAATATTTTTCGATTGTTTTCGAACGTTAGATAAGAATTGAAGACGTAATCATAAAGCGCTACATGGTCGAGCCCGGGAAGGCGTAATCAGTGACGAACCTCAGATAAGAATTCAAGGTCTAGTCATGTGTCAATCGTATGAGTAGTACGTGTAACAATGTAACATCATCAAAAAAATTCATTAAAATTATTTTAGTGATTGCCTCTATTGAAAAGTATAGCCCATGAATTATAATTGTATGTTTTTTTTGAACGGAAATTATAATTGTATGTGAAAAGGAAAAAAAAAGCATGATGCGGACAACACTTATATACATTAAGTAAATTTTATAAAGTAGCTAGAACCAAGATAGGAGGGTCAATATAGTTTTTGCGCGGCAACACTAGTCTAGTGATAGTAAGAAATATCGTCGAGCCCGGGAAGGACAAGAAGATACGAAACTGCAGTTAGCTTTGCCAGTGTAGACAAACGGCATGCTATTCTCGCCAAGTTGGCCTTTCACCTGTTAGCACCAGGGCACACGCGACGCGACGACAAAGCAGCTATATTAGCGGATGGACACGGACTTTCCAGTTTCCAAACTAGCTCCCAAGTCCCAACTAGTCATCGGCGCATTGCGGTGTACTAGCAAAAAGCTGCGTCCTTTTCCGCACGGCTTGAGCTGAGGTCCGATCATCCAGGTTGGTCATTGGTCCGACTACCGGCGACCGTTCGTCCTCCGCGTCCGACGGTCTTCCACCTCGCGCCCATTGCTTAATTACCGTGCCTGATCGCAATCGTTCGTATGAGCGAGCGGACTACATGTTAGCGCCGCTAAATAGGAGTCTAAGGTCGCTAAGTAGGAGTCTAAGACTAGTCTCAGTATAAGGTTTTATAGAATTTCACGCACATTAAACATGATGCCAAGTCAACATTTTAGATGATGTGACAAAAAGTTAATGAAAAGATATATAAAATGGGTTTCATCTAGATGAAATTATATACACACAGTTTTCAACAAGTTTGTGTTTTGCATGTATTGCTTATGAAACACTGCATTGTATGTATCATTTCATCTATAAATTAATTGTCTATTTACTTATATGGTATTTTTGGAAAAAAATGAAATCCCCAGTGGGAATAAACTAAATTCAGCTTAATTAATTTTTAAGATATGGCTGAAATAGACAATATTACTATTTTTTATAAGAAAACAACATGTTTCCTACCTAGAAGAAGGCACTCGTGGCATGACAAAAACCTCCCCTTTTTGTTTTTCTCAGTATAAGAACGAAACTAGTTAGTTGCAAGTAGTCACGCTACAGTCCGCGCAAGTTGGCCCTCATGGCAGACTAAAAATCTGCAGAAAATTCCAACTAGGATAGTAAACATCGTATTCAGGATTTCATGCATGGTAGGACTGGCTGACCACACATATGAAGAGTTGAAGTCCATGGATGTACAAAGGCTTTCTTCAGCAACCCCTATCAGGTCGTAGAAAAATCAACGCGCCAACAACCATGGAATTGTTCCACGATCCGGGATTTTTATTCACCTACATAAGCAGCTACTCTCCAAACTAACAAGAATGGACCTCATCACACGAAGATTACTAACGATGGCATCTTCTCCTACGGACACCGTGATCCTGATGCCTTCTCAGACGACAAACGCCACAGCACCGTCGACACCTAAGGGAACCGACGAACTCCCTGCCGTAATGGCAGCAGCAAGCTCCGGGACAGTGACAGACAAGGTGATGGCGAGCGCGGCCAACCTGGCGCAGCTCCTGCCGACGGGCACGGTGTTGGCGTACCAGGCGCTGTCGCCGTCCTTCACCAACCACGGCGACTGCAGCGCCGCCGCCAACCAGTGGCTCACGGCCGTGCTAGTCGGCGTCCTGGCCGCCTTCTCCGTCTTCTTCTCCTTCACCGACAGCGTCGTCGGCCCCGACGGCAAGCTCTACTACGGCGTGGCGACGCCGCACGGGTTCAACGTGTTCAACTTCTCCGGGGAGGAGGAGCTGGAGCTGCTCCGGGACATCCAGAAGCTCCGGCTCCGGCTCCGGCTCCGGCCGCTGGACTACGTGCACGCCTTCTTCACCGCCGTGGTGTTCCTCACCGTGGCGTTCAGCGACGTCGGGCTGCAGAAGTGTTTCTGGCCCCATGCCGGTGAAAATACCAACCAGCTTCTTAAGAATCTCCCGCTGGGGACGGCGTTCCTGTCGAGCTTTGTGTTCTTGATCTTCCCGACCAAAAGGAAGGGCATCGGATACAACGATACCATTCCGCGCCAGAAGGCATGATGCGGTATGGAAGATTATTTAGAACATGATACATGATACACGTATATTCCTTGGTTTGTTCAAGGCAAAATTGTAGGTTTTGTGCTTCCTTTTTTGCAGAAAAGTAGGTGTGTATTTGGACTAGTATATAGGTTAATGATTTATAGGTGGATTGTTTACGTACATGCTTGTAAAATACTGGTGCAAGAAATTGAGAGTCTAAAGACAAAAATGGTTGAAGTAGTATCCATCTGTCTATTCACCAGCATTGTGTTTTTTTTGTCGAGAAGTTCAATGTTTAGTATGCATAACAAGGATTTGCACCTTTTTATTTTGCTAAAGAATAATTTTTATGTTCCGAAGGGATAAACTCAGGACGCGGCATCCTATACAGTACATCCAAATTCCTTATAATTTAGGGATGTCCACTGCCAACCGATTCGGACGTTTTATTTGTTGCTGTGAGGTTCTTCTTTCTTTCTTTCTTTTTTTTGACATGACTGTGAGGTTCTTCATTCTCAAACACTGGAGACGTGACTGTTTCTTGCGGTGGGCTTTGGACGACGCATCATTTATACTCCGTACAACATTGCGATGCTCAATATAGTGGGAGGGACCAGCCACACGTTTGATGAAAGGGCACACATCATGCTGCGAGAGTAACCAAAATAGGAAAAAGGAACAGTTGAGTGCTTGACGATACGTTTAATTGAGCATTTACGATCGGTGTGCGTTGTGCGTATCCCAGTTCAACAGCGATCAATATAACCAATTAATCCGAACATCGAACTAGAAGACCGCGCGTATACTTCACAGACGGAATGCAGCGAAAAGTGAAGAAATAAATCTAAGCAAAAATTACTTTGCTGTTTCCGCGCAGGTTCATCCGATCCAATGCTCAAGGTCGGCATCGATACAGCCAACTAGCTCGGGCAGCGCCGGCGCGTTCACTGTCGTATGCGACGTACGTCGTACGATACTGACTTTCTTTATTTGGTCCAACAAGAACTAGTCCACCAGCGCGCGGTGTGCTCAAGGTGCACGCACGCCAACGACCTGCTCTCCGGAGAAGGGGGATGTGCGGTGTGCGTGGAATTCAAGCAGATCGAGCCCGCTTGCTCCCTGCTGGCCGGCCGCGCACGGCAGCTTCTTGCGTTACCACATCGATCACTACTTGAAGGTTGGAATTGGACCGAGATTCGCGCTAAACATGAACAATTGGTAAAGAGTGTAGGTAGAAAATATATTTTAAAACAATACGCGGATTCCACGTGCCCATTTCTCTTCGGTGGGATATTTAACTTTTTACCATCATACCGGATGGCCACTCTCCAGATAGCATCCTTACAAATGGCAATACGATTTTAGCACCTGATTCATCTAATCGATACAATTTTACCACATTTTGCCTTGTGGCACTCCACATCAGCTTGCCAGCGTGGCTAGCGAAGGGGAAATGACAGCCCTACCCCTCGCCTTATCCTTCCAACGCTCCCGTCCCCGCTCGGTCCGTCCTGTTCTGCACGACGTTCCCTCGCGTCTCCATCGCATTGCGCCGCGCGAGGAGCCAGCGCCGCCCACCGTGGCGATCCGCCCAGCGCCGCCCCCACCCCGCCGATCCCGCCCGACGCTGGCACCGCCCCCGCCCCGGTTCCGCCCCACGCCCGACGCGCGACGAGCCGGACGCCTCCAACGCCCGACGCCGGCACTCCACCACCGCCCGACGCCCGACGCGCCCAACGCCGCCCCCACCGCAGGTTCGCAGCCATGTCCTCCCGGAGCACCTCGGCGTTGGAGTGAAGGTATGTGCCTTCGGGTCCTCTTGTCCGCGTTTGCTATAATTTTGGGGTTAGGGTTAGGGTTTGTCGATTTGATTTGTTTTTTTATCCTTATGTACTTCTTATTAGGACGTTGTGCATTCGATTATTCAGAGGGAAACAATGGATTGGAGTGGCTGTCCCATTTGGTAAGCTAAATCAGTCCCTCCCATTCTAGACTAGTTGTGCAGTGTAGGATGTACTCTAACATGTTGATTTATTTCTTGTTGATGCATTGTGTCAGGATTGATCCTGATAACGCGTTTAGGCTAGTTGTTAAGGTTTCTAATTATATCGCCGATGGGGAGTTTGGGCTAATAGAAATCGCCAAGAAAGAAACTGAGGTGTGGTTGGATAGAACTAGGGAGTATACTCTTGAGAAATTTCATGATGACATGTCTACAAAGATCATATGGGGGCCATCACAAACACTGTCAGTGTGGGTACTTGATAATGAAAGTGTAGGTTCTGAATGGAAAGTGAGAAGGGATGAACATTTTCAGCAGTTGGTGAAGGATAGATGGGCAGAAAGGGTTGCTTTTCTTACTGTTGATGTTGTCAGTAAACATGGAACCTCTGGTAATGCTAGTTCTCGTAGATGTGCATCTGGGGTCACTACAGGTGAAGGCAGTGAAATTCCTGGTAACAATGCAGAGGACACAGGTGATACATGTAGTTCGCCGCCTCCATCTGTGCATCCTAATATACCAGAATCAGTTAATTGGGCTGATCTGATCATACAGCAAGATGAAAGTCATGATGGTGATGCTACTGCAGCTGCAGATGAGGACAAAGTATATGAGGCAATGGGCTTTAGGGTAGCAGATGAACAAGCAGCAAGGGAAGCAATACCTATTCCTACAATTACAGCTGAAATGCAACAGGATATGAGTGAAGCTGCTATTCCAGTGGATGACAATGTATTAGATGAGCCAGTGCTTGATTGGGACAGGGATAATCTTGACCTATCTGTGGGAATATCATACCCTAGTATGCATGATTCGAGGCTAGCAGTGAAGCAGCATGCCATTAGAAACAAGTTTGAACTTGCTACTGCTCATTCTGATAAGCAAAGATATAGGACACACTGTGCTGCTCTTGGATGCCCATGGAGTTTTAGAGCTAGGACACAACAAGATGGGAGTGTTAGGGTATATTTTCTTGTTTGTTGTTTACTAGTTACTTAATTGTCTCTCTAGGATTTTTAGAGTTGTTTACTTATGCAGGCTACTTCTATTTTGCAGGTTCAAATAAATGAAGGTGTGCACACTTGTGCTTCTAGAGCAAGAGTGGAGGGGTGTACAATGGCTTCTCAGGCTTGGGTGGCAGAGACGGCTATACCCTTACTCAAGAATAAGCTTGTAATGGGTCCTAGGGAAGTACAGAAAGCTCTTCAGGACAAGTACAAGATTGAGATCAACTATCAGACTGTAGTTTATGGTAGACAAAGGGCAAGAGAAAAGTTGTTCGGTAAATTGGACGATTCATTTGATTGGTTGTACAGATTCAAGGCATAGGTTGAGATGAGATCACCTGGGAGTATATTAGAGATAGACACTGAGACTATTGAGGGCAAGGATCATTTCAAAAGGTTCTTCTGCTGTTTCAAGGCTGCAATTGATGGTTTCAAAAATGGTTGCAGGCCTTATATCAGTATAGACTCAACAACATTGAGTGGACTTTGGAATGGACATATGCCTGCAGCTCAAGCTTTGGATGGACATAATTGGATGTTTTCATTGGCTTTTGGATTTTTTTGACTCTGAGACTAAGGTAAATTGGAAATGGTTTATGGAGCAACTAAGCAAGGCAATAGGCCCCATGGATAAGCTAGCTGTTTGCACTGATGCTTGCAAGGGCCTTGAAGCTGCTGTTGCCGAGGTATTCCCAAACTGTGAACAGAGGGAGTGCTTCAGGCATCTCATGGAAAACATGAAAAAGTACTACCATGGTGATGTTTATGCCAAGAACATGTGGCCTGCTGCTAGAGCTTATGCACCACACAAGTTCACCTATTTCTTTAACAAGGTTATAGAAGCTAGCCCAAGTGTGCTTGACTGGCTCAAAGATCATAAAAAGCTGTTGTGGGCAAGGAGCAAGTTCAGTCCAGACATCAAATGTGACTACATCAATAATAATCTGGCTGAGAGTTGGAATGCTTGGATCAAAGAGCACAAGGATCTGCCTGTTCACTGCTTGGCTGATGCAATTAGAGAGAAGACACTTATATTTTTTTCAAAGAGGAGGAAGATAGCTAATGCTTTGGCTCCTGGAATCCTACCTGCAATTATCCATCAGGTTAATGCAGCTTCCAGGGGTTTAGACCATCTTCAAGTGACTGACAATCACCCAGAAGAAGCAGAAGTGACTGAGTTCTACAAAGATGAAGAGGTCAGGAGGCATGTTGTGTATCCAAAACGACATATTTGCATATGTAAAGAGTGGCAAGTGACTGGAAAGCCTTGCCCTCATGCATTGGCTTTAATCACAACTCTGAGGCAACCAAATATGGGCATGTATGTGAGCAACTACTACTCTGTTGAGAAGTTCCAGGCTGCATACAATGGGATTATTCCTAGCATAACAGATAGGGAGCAGTGGCCCCAGGTGGACAAGGGCTTCAAGTGCCACCCACCCAATATGGAGAAGAGAAAACAAGGCAGACAGAAGAAGAAAAGGTTTCTTGCTCCAACCGAGAGAAGTGGCAAAGTAAGAAGACAGGTGAAATGCACTGGTTGTGGTGACTTTGGCCACAGGAGTGGAAGCTGGAGGTGTTCACTTACTGGCACCAAGAAAAGGTAATGCACTACACAACTTTTCTTTTTGCTAATATAAACCTGTACAACCTTTATAATTGTTAACCATTGAAAAATCATTCAGTAGACAACCTTTCTTTTTGCTAATATAAACATGTACAGACCACCATTTATTTGTTTATTTGGCAAAGGCCCATCATATATTCAAATGATATTGTAGGAAAAGAACCAAAAAGTCAGCCCCTAAACCTGGAAGGAAGAAGAGCAAGATAGACTCTACTCCTAGTGGAGGAAATACACCAAGAACAAGGGCTGCATTGGCTAGAGAAGCTGCAGCTAAGGCTGCAAGGGAGGCTCAGGAAGCTGCAGCTAAAGCTATTGCAACAGCTGAAGCTGCAGCAGGTGTAGATAAAGAAGTCCTAGATGTGGCTCTTATTGAGGCACCACATTCTACCACTACAGCAACTAGAAGGTATGCACCAACTTCTACCACTACAGCAACTAGATAAAGAAGTCCTAAATGTGGCTCCTATCATCTAACACTTGATATGTCCGTTAAATAGGAACCTCTGCTTGGATCTACAGGTGGTGAATGTTGTCGATGAGACAAGTACATCGCAGCAGCTACAACTTAAGAAAATGACTCCAAGAAAGAAGCAACTAGCGACAAAAGTGAGGAAGAGTCCAACCAAAAAGGGAAAAAAATGAGAGCATGTCCTGGGACAGATTCATTTTGGTTGTAAAGCCCTAAAACTTATCCCTTTTGTATGACTATGCCCTTCTCTTGGCAAGACCTTGGTACTGTATGTTGCCAAAAATGCCAAAAATAATAAATGTGGCTAGCTCTGTGTGTGTGGCCAACATAATGTCTTGCTTAATTTTACGTGTTTCATGAACTTTGTGTGCCAAAGACCTATGAACATCTATGATCTATTATGTGAATTTGTGATCAGTTATGTGTGATGAGTTATGTGTCCAATTGTTATCCTAGTTTTGTGATCAATGTATCTACCACTGGATTATTCTTTTAAAAAAGGAATATGGATTATGCATAACAGATTGGACTAGGCTGTGCGTGTGAGGGAGGAGTGGGTTTATGCGATTTTTTTTAAAGAAAATGGATTACGTATCAATCTATGGTGAATTGCAGTAGGCTGGGCGGAAGGATAAGGCGTCAGGGGCATGGCTGTCATTTCCCCTTCGCTAGCCACGCTGGCAAGCTGATGTGGAGTGCCACGAGGCAAAATGTGGTAAAATTATATCGATCAGATGAATCATGTGCTAAAATCGTATTGCCGTTTGTAAGGATGCTATTTGGAGAGTGGCCATCCGGTATGATGGTAAAAAGTTAAATATCCCCTCTTCGGTCAGCTCCGTGGCCACGCGAACAGTTAAAAATAGGCGAATTCGAGCCTTCTTTAGTTCTTGTCTTCTTGGACCACTGGTTTCTCAGTCACAGATGCGAGCATCACTTTCTTAATTGGTGTAATGATGGATCGAGATCCATTACTCCAGGGATGTGATAAAACCAATCAAGAAGGGTAAGACGAACAGGAGACGAAGTTGCGCTTAGTTCCGGCAGCGTGGACAAAATGGAGCTTTCTGTATAGCTGGCTCGCGAGCACAAGGCATCGGTCCCGTTAAGTTTCTAATCACATCACCGAACTTTTTAAAACTCTCTCTCCAAACTTTACTATTCACCTATCACATCAAATCTCTCTCCTCATATATGGAGCATTAGATGTAGGTAAATAAAAAACTAAATACATGGTTTTAATATACACGACGAGACGAATTTTTTGAGTCTAGTTAGGCCATGGTAGGACAACGATTAGCATAAACGAAAATTGTTACAGTGCGCTACAGTGTCCAATGTGATATTTTCACCAAACTTTCTCTTTCTCCTTTTGAAACTAAACACACCCACGGATGAACATGGACTTTCCACGTCCCATTATCTATAGCAGCAGCTGCGTCCATTTCCGCACCACACACCCGGTGATTGGTCCGTCCACCGGTGACCGTTCCTCTCCGTGTAGGTCAGCCGCTCGTGCCCGTTGCCTACGACTAGTTAAAATAGAGTCACGTCCTCGACGTCCTTCTGTATGAACGCGAACCTCCTCGGTCTAAAATGTAAATCGATTTGATTTTTCTTGAAATATATTTTATTATACATTTAGGTATAGTATATGTATGCAGATGCATAGCAAAAGTTATATATCTACAAAACTAAAACGACTTAGATTTTAAATAGAAATAGGAGCTAGGGCTAACGGATGTTGATAAGTCAAATATATAAAGATGGTAGCAGAATGTTATGAGATAAAGCATCAAAAGTTCAGAGTCCCCATGTATTTCAGGAACCCTTCAATCATCTTTTATGATCCATCTGCTCAAATTTGGGCTTGGCCCATTAATAAATTCAGAAATTTGAATTAAATGTTAAAGGTCTATATGAGTACAAGGAAATGGTGCACATCTTTAATCCAACTTTACTATACAAGTGGAGAATTGCAAACAAATACGAAGGTTCTCTTTACTCCACCAAGTAAAGATGTCTCAAGAGAAAGAAAGACCACACGTGCGCTCGATAAGAGTGAAGGGCGTGGTTGCACTGCACCTGCATGCATGAATGGTCCGTCTAAATTTAGTCTCTCAGCATGCGGCGCCACCGTGAAGATGAAACTGCCAAATAATTGTTTCAAAAAAAGAAACTGCCAAATAGAGCGACTGATGACTTCATATCTTGGCCATGCATGGGAGAAAACTGGTATCTTCATGGTGAGGGTAATTGCCTCTACGCCATGTTGCTTGTTACTAGTAGCAGAAACCCAGACGCAGACGGTAGCTAGTACGTGGACCATTGTCCTGGGTCGCCGGCGGCAAACCTAGCTAGCTAGCTTCTATTCATTGTGCAGGGTAGATGAATCAGCTGTACTACTGAAGCACCGTCGTGAAAACAATATGGAGTTTTTGCCCACTTGGGAATAATTGTTTTAAATCTTGTAGAACAGATGTATGAAAATAAATTTTAAAATAAAAATAGTTTCTAGAAGAAAACCACCCGTATATTAATCTATCTATACTAAAAGGATCCTAAAGAATTAAAAACACTTCTCACCTAAAAAAATCCACCCCCATCCCTCACAAAGGGCCCACCTGTCGGGTTGTAGGACGTGGGAAGACGTGGGAAAATGTGGAAAAACAGTGCAAAATACGAAACTTTTTTCACCTAAGACTCTACCCATACCCACGCGGACCCACCTGCTCATGATATACCCACATTTGTAACCACGTCTATACACAATTATCCCGTATTGCTAATAAACAATAGATTGGAGAGTTTTTTCTATATAAATAAAGACCAACTATCTCAAAAATGATGTGCATCTACATTTGAAAATATCTAAAACTCTCTATACATGAGAGAGTGAATATAAAGTATTTTTAAAAGCGCTTCGCACGACTGGTCTGTTTACCATGGTCCACTCAAGTGATATTGTTTTAGTACATATGTGTCATTAATAAACGTGTGTGCCGCACGTGCGTTCATGCTAGTCAAACAAATATAGATATACAAGTGATAACATTTCTTTGCTCACTTTCCTGGAAGAAGACACTCATGGCACGATGAAGTCGTTGGTATTTCTCATTCCCAGCGGTAAAAACCATGCTAGTTCGTTGCAATAAGACGCTATGCTTGCAAGTTGGACAAAAACACAATACAATAATTCTACAGAGAATTCCAATGCAAGTAGAGGATACGTACGTACAACATGTCGATCGTATTGAAGATTTTTCAAATTAGAGCCGGCTGACCAGTAGTAGATCGAAGTCCATGCATGTCTATTCATTCCTCAGCAAACGTAGACAAATCAACGCGCCAAACCCTGGAAGTATTACTATTCCCCAAGGATTCACCTATATATATATAAACATCTACTCTCCCGCACAGTATCACGCTCCAGAGACACCTAACTACCTTACACAGACAAGTACGTACAGGGCAAGATCGACTACACTGATGGCATCTCCTCCTCCGGCCACCGTAATTCAGGTGCCATCTCCTCGAACCAACGGCACTACAGGATCGCCGACGTCGTCTAAGGATACCACGCCGACGACGACGATAGCCGCTGGCCCTGGCACGGTGATGTCAAGCGCCGCGAACCTGGCCCAGCTCCTTCCGACTGGCACGGTGCTGGCGTACCAGGCCCTTTCCCCGTCCTTCACCAACCACGGGGCATGCCATACTCCCGCCAACAAGTGGCTCACGGCCACGCTGGTTGCAGTCCTCGCCGCCTTCTCCCTCTTCTTCTCCTTCACCGACAGCGTCGTCGGCCCCGGCGGCAAGCTCTACTACGGCGTAGCCACGCCGCGTCGTCTCAACGTGTTCAACTTCTCCGGGGAGGAGGAGCGGGAGCTGCTCGGGGACCTCCGGCTCCGGAAGCTCCGGCTCCGGCCGCTGGACTTCGTGCACGCCTTCTTCAGCGCCCTGGTGTTCCTCACCCTGGCGTTCAGCGACGTCGGGCTGCAGAGGTGCTTCTTCCCCGACGCTAGCGACAACGCCAACGAGCTTCTCAAGAACCTGCCTCTGGGGATGGCGTTCCTGTCAAGCTTTGTCTTCATGATCTTCCCGACGAAACGGAAGGGCATCGGATACAACGACACCACTCACCGCAAGGCATGAAGCGCGCTATAGATAGTAACTGAAAAGTTAAGATCTGAAATCGAATTTAGTCAGAGTATGAACCAAGTTTATTTAGGATAACTCGTATTGGTTATTACTTGTATATGATTTTAAATACATGTTAGCCAGACCATTGTTTTACTATCAGTTACTTGTTTAGTATACTGAAGGAGCAGGAAATGGAGCATGCAAAGGCAAGACGATTGCAGTCATCGGTGAGATAATGAAGTGGATCGGCTAACGCCAGCTCCACTTGTAATCAGTATAATAGTTGATCCCTATATACAAATTAAAAATATCATGCTACCCCTACTGTGATGTCTGAAAACAGCATAGCATGTCATTGCCTTGTAACGCCATGGCCCATGTGATGCCTGAAAACAGCATTAGCATGCCATTGCATCATCCATCATCTGGAGCATACGTACATAATAGGCTGACGTTGGGCCACCGGTTTCGCAGCTTAGGTAACTCTTGGGCCGCGATGGGATATCGGGCTTCGGCAGCCTCCCCTCCCAGTCCAGCCCGCGTGGGTTACAGGAGTTGTGCCACTTCGGCCTGCTCCTCTGTCCCCTCTGCCTGCACCTTTCCTTTCAAGTTTCAACCCACCACGCACAGTAATTTCGGGCCGGAGTACGATGGGCCCTGCTCGTACGAAGGATCTGTTTTGTATCATGCATATCATTTCGTCCCGTCGAATGCCTCAAGTTGCATCCATGGAGCCCGCGCGTGAATTATCGTGCCGACAGCGTTCCACATCAGACAGGTCTTCCATGTTGACCTCTTCATTTCCTGGGCCTGCCGCCGTTCCCGGTGAACTTGCCCAGGGTTTTACTACCACACGGCAGTCGGTCGGTGGCACGCGAGTTTCAGATACAGCGGCCGGCTGGATAGTACCGGTAGTCATGGCAACCGTACGTGCCGAATCCACACCAACCAGCAGCGAAGCAAAACAGCACAGCGCCCTACTCGACACGACAGTCTACAGAATGCATGCAACCGAAGAGGACGCCGACTGGCCCAATGTCCATGTCTCCTCCGGGCGCCACCAATAGTGACGCCGAGTCTCTGATTGCGTGCCATGCCAGCATGTGGCGCCGAGGCTGACGTGTTCACCTGGGTCGTCATCCCTTTCCGGCTGCCTCGTGGCGCTGGCCTCCAGCTACGCTAATGTTTGCGCCGTCGCCTCAATGATTACCGTGGGGGTCTAGGGTGACTTTGCGCCGCACTGTCGCAGTATACACGACCAGTAAAAAGGACCGGTTGAGTGGTTGATGCAGACCTGCAGGCGCCTAGACGTGCACGGCGACAGAGCTGCCACAGTTGATGGGGGCTGGAGCTGGCCTGGCCTGCCACACAGCTGCAGTGCTCGCGAGCTAGGCCGCGGACCCGACCCACGTTCCCGTGCTATGAAAACCCCAAATCGGAGCCGGTTACCATTGCAGCAAGTGCTTCGTAGATCTTCCTCATTTAGCCATTGTTTAGTACTCGGCCTTGGCGGATGTTTCCAAGCCGGCGTCACGCCCCTTTCCGTATGGACGACGAAGGGGGCGGCGGGCCGGTAAAGACAAGCAGCAAAACGTGAGGAAGATGCGGCGTGTCACATGAGCGCCGAGATTCAATGCCGTCACGGGCTCAACATTCATTCCTCATCCCCGATAAAGGAAAGGAACCCGATGGAAGTGCAACTACGGCAGCGCCTTTTTTTCTATGGGTACACAACACTACAGACTACACCGTACACGTACACATACATGCCACGAGTAGTACTGGGTAGTAACGTTCCGCTCAGCTGGAAGCAGCCAAGCAGGAGTGCAGGACGCATTGAGCTGGAGCTCTCTCCATATCCACACACCGGCTGACAAAAGGTAAAGCTCACAGCGCCAATAACTAGGCGTGCGTGGTCAATGTTACTAGTACTTTCGTCGGTAATCACGTCCCGTCGGCGTCAGCCTAATGGAATGGGCATGGCTTAGCAGCCGCCAGCCCGTCGCCATCCGAATCAAATACGGCGTGCCCCGCCCGCCTAAACCCACACCACGCTGCTCGTGTCGTGCCCAGGAAAGCACTGCACGCTCTTAAACAGGGGGTCACTCGGTCACTCCCACTCGGAGCGGCAGAGCGAGAGCAGCAGGCGCCATGGGGGTCCGCCCGGCGGCGACCAAGCTGCACATCCCGCCCTCCGCCGCCCGGCGCCCCACCTTCCTGCCGGTCGTGGCCGTCCTCCTCCTCTGCTCCGCCTCCTACCTCCTCGGCGTCTGGCAGCACGGCGGCTTCGCCTCCCCGTCCGAGTCCCCCGCCGTCTCCATCGCCACAGCCGTCGCCTGCACCACCACCGCCGCCGCCCCCAGGAAGAAGACCCCGTCCTCCCGCGCCAGGCCCCGCTCCCAGTCCCGCCCCCTCGACTTCTCCCCTCACCACGCGGCGGCCGCGGACGAGGAGCTCGCCGCCGGCGACTCGTCCGGCTCCTCCTCCTCCTCCTCTTCGGCAGCCTCCCGGAGGTACCCGGCGTGCTCCGTCAAGTACTCGGAGTACACCCCGTGCGAGGACGTGGAGCGGTCGCTGCGGTACCCGCGGGACCGGCTGGTGTACCGCGAGCGGCACTGCCCGGCGTCGGAGCGGGAGCGGCTGCGGTGCCTCGTCCCGGCGCCGCCGGGGTACCGGACGCCGTTCCCGTGGCCCGCCAGCCGCGACGTCGCCTGGTTCGCCAACGTGCCGCACAAGGAGCTCACCGTCGAGAAGGCGGTGCAGAACTGGATCCGCGTCGACGGCGACAAGCTCAGGTTCCCCGGCGGCGGGACCATGTTCCCCAACGGCGCCGACGCCTACATCGACGACATTGGCAAGCTCATCCCGCTCCACGACGGCTCCATCCGCACCGCGCTCGACACCGGCTGCGGGGTACGTAATTCCTCTTCCCTCAACTGCTGCAGATAAGATCCGTAGAAACAACCACTCCACCACCACTCGTTAGTTTAGCTACAGTCTACTGAAGTACTAAGTGGATTGGGGTCAACATGGTATACTGACTGACGAGTGCTGACTTGATTAGAATGGGGAGGATTTTGCTAGGCGCAACCGATTTCTTTTAAAAAAAACAATTAGAGATAGACCAATTAAGCAATGTCTGTTGCACCAAACATAGATGTAGTTAATTGTCTTGTTGGAATCGGGAATTTTTTACTTTTCCTAGGGCACTGCTTCGACATATGTGCGCCTGTACTAGTTTCTTTCTGAAAATACTGCAATTGTTTTCCCAATTCGAGATGGAATTGGTAAAACTGGCAAAGAAGGTTGTCGCCTGTCCGTTGATTGTACCAAGTTCAACAAATAATCTGCAGGGTTTTCGAGATCGTGTCGCAAAGCTCTAGTAAAACAACACTCTAGCACTTGGGCAGCAGTTAACTGCGAAAACATACTCGCCATTTGCATATAAAGTTCTACACATTGTCGTTTCACTCCGGTTTTTCTAGTGTATTAGTAGTACGTTTTCCCCCAAAAGGACGAATTTAATTTTTACCGGTAATGCAGATTCCCAGCCCCACTTTGTAAAATAATCTGTCTTCACGTGCAATGATACGCACAAGGGCGAAATTTTTATCGTCGCTGATTGTGAGTAGAAATGTCGGAACGTACGCACGCTGCTAACGAAATGCACGTGAAAAGAAAGAAACCGACAGTTTACCATGAAACTTTTATCCCCTGCGGATCTACAGGCCAATTCGACAATCCTGCAGCTACAAATTGGCAGAAACCGGAGCAATGGTCATGTGTGCTCTGCTTGTTCCTGACGAAAAAATTTGGCTTCCTCCGTGCAGGTGGCGAGCTGGGGCGCGTACCTGCTGTCGCGGGACATCCTGGCCATGTCGTTCGCGCCGCGGGACTCCCACGAGGCGCAGGTGCAGTTCGCGCTGGAGCGCGGCGTGCCCGCCATGATCGGCGTCCTCGCGTCCAACCGCCTCACCTACCCGGCGCGCGCCTTCGACATGGCGCACTGCTCCCGCTGCCTCATCCCCTGGCAACTCTACGGTACAGCCCTCTCCTGCCTCTCTGTCCAATCCATTTAGCTGATCACGTACTGAGTCGGTACCGAATGGATGCTTACGCGCGCGCGGGGCGTGCAGATGGACTGTACCTGATCGAGGTTGACCGCGTGCTGCGGCCCGGAGGGTACTGGATCCTGTCCGGCCCGCCGATCAACTGGAAGAAATACTGGAAGGGGTGGGAGCGGACCAAGGAGGACCTCAACGCCGAGCAGCAGGCCATCGAGGCCGTCGCCAGGAGCCTTTGCTGGACCAAGATCAAGGAGGCCGGCGACATCGCCGTCTGGCAGAAGCCCTACAACCACGCCAACTGCAAGGCGAAGTCCCCGCCTTTCTGCTCCCGCAAGAACCCCGACGCGGCATGGTAACAACCTACCAATCATCACAAGTCACTGTCCCGTGCTTAGATCAGAGCTGTACATGTTGCGGCTGGATGCGCAGCTGTACGTGACTGATCGTGATCTGCACGTGCGCGCAGGTACGACAAGATGGAGGCGTGCATAACGCCGCTCCCGGAGGTCTCCGGCGCGAACGACGTCGCGGGCGGCGCGGTGAAGAAGTGGCCGCAGCGGCTCACCGCGGTGCCGCCCAGGGTGTCCCGCGGCGGCGTCAGGGGCGTCACGGCCAAGTCGTTCGCGCGGGACACGGAGCTGTGGCGCAAGAGGGTCACGCATTACAAGTCGGTGATCAGCCAGTTCGAGCAGAAGGGGCGGTACCGCAACGTGCTGGACATGAACGCGGGCCTCGGCGGCTTCGCGGCGGCGCTGGCGGTGGCCGGCGACCCCCTGTGGGTCATGAACATGGTCCCGACCGCGGGGAACACGACCACGCTCGGGGCCATCTACGAGCGCGGGCTCATCGGAAGCTACCAGGACTGGTGAGTTCGCCGCCGATGGTCCTTGCTGCACGACCAGTGGGCGGTGATTCAATGGCGACGGTGTGGGGTGTGTCGGTGGCGTGGTTGCGCGGCCGTCGGTTTCGGCGATCTGACTGCTGCTGTGCTGCATTCACTGCAGGTGCGAGGGCATGTCTACCTACCCGAGGACCTACGATCTCATCCACGCGGATTCGGTGTTCACCCTGTACAAGAACAGGTAAAACGACAGCCGGACCTGCATCGGGAAGTCAGGAACTGATGATACATGTTGGCGTGTCTCCTGGTACTGATTTTCACCTCTTGTTTGCTGTTTGAAAGGTGTGAGATGGACATGATCCTGCTGGAGATGGACAGGATCCTGAGGCCCGAGGGCACGGTGATCATCAGGGACGACGTGGACATGCTGGTGAAGGTCAAGAGCGTAGCGGACGGGATGAGGTGGGACAGCCAGATCGTCGACCACGAGGACGGCCCACTCGTCAGGGAGAAGATCCTCCTTGTGGTGAAGAGGTACTGGACTGCAAAGGACCAAGACCAGTAGCAGGAATGTGAAGTAAACTTCTGTATGTTGATAAGCACATTCTTCGTGATTGGGTCGCCATTTGCCCATTTCTAGCTCCTTTGAGCTAGTATTTTTTTTCCTTTTTACGTTCTTATGCTGTTCTTTTCGGACGGTAATTTCTTAGATATAGGAAATTTGTTGCTTAAGGTGTAAAACGGGGCTAATCGAAGGAAGGGTGAAACACCTGGCCCCCCCTGCAAAGTTTTTTTTTTAACTTGAATTGTCAGATTGTGCCAAGTGGTAAATATAAGTTACTGTTGCGAGTCATCCCGGAGAATCTTTTTTCTCTTGACCAGTGTCCAGTAGTGGATTCGAGATCCCAGATCTATATATATGAAATATGAAAAATCGCAATTCTGGTCCCAGATTGGGAACAGGATGGCCCCAACCATCTTGACGGCCAACTGGGGACTGAATTGAATTTGGCAGAGACACATTGACGAGACAGTAGGCCCTCAAGAGGTCTAATCCCAATCACCAGAAGAAGCGTCCAATAGCTTACAGCCAAACTCAACTGCTTATACTTTATGGAGGTTAGAAAAGCGAAGGATGACTCCAATAATCTTGCCCGTAACCACATGATTCCAAGATCTACATAAGATTCTAGTACTCTTAGTAGTTTCACAGTTCATAACAAGTTAATCTATTCAGTTCTTGTTGGTTAATTGCAGCAATGTCGTGGTGGAATGCGTTTACTTTTTTTTAGCACTTTTTTTTTTGAGCACATGGAATGCGTTTACTGGGTCGATAGTTGGAGCCCATATAGCCTATTTTAGGAGGGGAGCCCAATAGCCGATAGTTGGAAGGAATGTGTTTTTTGGAGCCCATATACTGGGTCGTGGTGTCATCATCATCGTCGGTGGACTGTATATATGTGCGCCTAAGATTTCAGCCCAGGAAAACAAGCCCCAAAGTGATAAGCTGTAAACATTGATATTCTTATTGGGCCCATTTGTGTTTGCACAGCGAGGGGCTGGCAAATAAGGAAAGTCTGCAAATCCGGCAAAACTCTGGAGTGCTGAAGGCCGAGAAAAGCAAAATGAATACATTTTCAGCAAAAAGAACTTCACTTGGATGATCAATACTCAAAGAGCCTGGCTTGAATATTGTTCAAAGTGAGCGACTTCACTAAGTGTAGACTACTGCTGCCACAACTCGCTGGCAAAGTGGCAAGTTGCACTTGTTGCTTCAAGGGTGCGAGAGAGACGAACGATGCGTCCGAGGTTTGAATTGACCAAGCTCTCGACGAACTCAGCCACGAACGACGACGATCCGTGAGATCAAGCAATCTATCCCTTCAGGAACATGCAACTTCTCAACTTGCATTCGTCAGACACCGAGCACCCAGAAAAGGACAAAAGGGGACAGTATCTTGTACGAGATGCTAAGCTGATAACTTCAGATAATAAACTTCGAAAAGTTTTCACCATCAGGATCGATGGGCGATGACCTGAATCAATGTCTGCGGTTACAACTCTGTCCATGCTGCATGAATGGACGACTGGTGGCAATGATATGGTCTGCCAACACGTAACAACTGCCTGCAAATTGCGTTAGTTTTTGTACTCCAGAGGCTGGCCATTGGCATGCATATGTCCGAGGTTCGCTTTGACGAATCTTGCAACAATATAGTATATGGAACAGTATATATCTCAATCTCTTGCAATTGCATGTTTACTGACACCTTGCACACCGATCAGGAGACCAAAAACTTAAAATGGGGACATCTTTTGTAAGCCGCATCCTACTTTATGTGCTGTCATTGATCGGAAGCTCAGACTCGGCGCTGCCAACAGTGTCCAATACCGCAGCGATGAGTACAACTTGTATGGAGGCATGCAATAGAAACATGGATTCGAGCAACTTGCCACTGGACTGCTGGTGCATGGGGCAACTAAATAGCCTGTTGGAATATTAACTTTGGATGGTGCGTGTTGGCCTGTTGCAGTGTGGTCTGAATCTGATAGACTGCTGCACTAGCAATTCAGCAGACATCGTTGTGAACTTGTCTCTGCTACCAGTTGAGCTACCGCAGCCTCCAAAAGTTGCCAACTCAAACAGTTTCAGTACTGCATTCAGAGATGTCGCGTTGTCATTGATTCATGCTTATTGGCCCAGCCTGGTGTACCGACAAGCAGTAGCCTTTTAGGTGACGATGTACACCAAGCAGCACATAGTATCCAGGCCTGTTCGCTTGTCTTGCTACTTGCAGTTTCCAGCCAAGATTTGGTATCAACTATAAGTGCTTTAGTTGTTTCCTGATTTGGTTAGTTGTTTGGATCAAACAACTGTAGTCAAACACTAAGACAGCTCCTCAATGCTGCACCTGTAGCTTGTATTGCTCCCAAATCATCTGGACTTAGTCAAAACTCAAAACGCTAAACCATTGGAGGGGTCCAATAAGCGATCTAGTGAGTCAAAAAGCTCCAAGCATGCTTGTAGTGTGCTGCACCTGCGCAGCGCTTGCCTATACCAACAGGACAGAAAGAAACTTCCTTCCACACTAAAGCAAACATGTTCTTAACATTTTCTTGGAAGCTGTTCACCACTCCCATTTTCTTCGTTCCAAGAAGCAGTTCCCTATATTACCCTAGATCCTAGTTACTCGAAGGTTACGGTACTCCTATTGAGACCCTATTTAGATCAGTCAGGGCTAATTGTTTACTGGCTAATGTCGTCTAGAGCTTTTTTTTTGAACGAACCGTGTAGAGCTAATTGTTAGCTGGATAACAGTAACAGTTAGTGCACTAAAATTAGCATGCCTTGTTTGGATATATATATATAATATATAGGACGAGTTTTATCTACCAACGCTTGTAGCTACCATCACCATCAATATACCATTGTGTGTATGTTCACATACTCATTTATCAGTTTGAGTATGTCCGTATACTAATTCTAAGATACTCCAAAGCGAGTTGCACGAAAAAATTCAGAAGCAACCCTATTTTTAAAATTTATTATGATAATACCACTATACTAATATATAGAAATTAGTATGTCCACATACTCAAAGTACCCTTACATACTCAACCTACATACCATCTACATAGTCTAGTATCATCATATACTACATGTATATACTCTTTGTTGGGTCATACACATCTTCTAACATGAGATACACAGGTGATGGTAGCTACCAGCGATGGTAGAAAGGAATTTTCCTAATATATATATATATATATATATATATGACGAGTTTTATCTACCATCGCTTGTAGCTACCATCACCATCAATATACCACTGTGTGTATGTTTACATACTCATTTATCAGTTTGAGTATGATCGTATACTAATTCTAAGATACTCCAAAGCGACTTGCACGAAAAAATTCAGAAACAACCCTATTTTTTAAATTTATTATGATTATATCATTATATTAGTATATAGAAATTAGTATGTCCACATACTCAAAGTATGCTTACATACTCAACCTACGTACCACCCAGATAGTCTAGTATCATCATATACTACATGTACATACTCTTCGTTGGGTCATATATGTCTTCTAACCTGAGATACACGGGTGAAGGTAGCTACCACCGATGGTAGAAAGGAATTTTCATATATATATATATATATATATATATATATATATATATATATATATATATATATATATAGGACGAGTTTTATCTACCAACGCTTGTAGCTATCATCACCATCAATATATCATTGTGTGTATGTTCACATACTCATTTATCAGTTTGAGTATGTCCGTATACTAATTCTAAGATACTCCAAAGCGAGTTGCACGAAAAAATTCAGAAGCAACCCTATTTTTAAAATTTATTATGATAATACCACTATACTAATATATAGAAATTAGTATGTCCACATACTCAAAGTATCGTAACATACTCAACCTACATACCACCCAGATAGTCTAGTATCATCATATACTACATGTACATACTCTTCGTTGGATCATATATATATAGGACGAGTTTTATCTACCATCGCTGGTAGCTACCATCACCTATGTATCTCATGTTAGAAGACGTGTATGATCCAACGAAGAGTATGTACATGTAGTATATGATGATACTAGACTATCTGGGTGGTATGTAGGTTGAGTATGTAAGCGTACTTTGAGTATGTGGATATACTAATTTTATATACTAGTATAATGCTATAATCATGATAAATTAAAAAAATAGGGTTGCTTCTGAATTTTTTCATACAATTTTCTTTGAAATATCTTATGATTAGTATACGAACATAATCAAACTGATAAATGAGTATGTGGACATACATACAATGGTATATTGATGGTGATGGTAGCTACAAGCGATGGTAGATAAAACTCGTAGGTTAATATAGTTATCTGAAATCTTGACAAAAGTCTATTTTGTCCTAAGAAATAAAATTCTCACCACCATATTCCCGTGAATCCATCTTATCCATTTGACTATCATTCCTATCATTCCGCATCTACATACTAATAAGTAGTACTCCATCTATCTTACAAAGAGTGTAACTCTGATATTAAAAAGAATCTTAAAAAATGTAATTTTAAGATAACTACATATCTTATTGCTTAAAATATTATTTGTATGCACTAACAACCTTTATATCTAAATTAGTGGGATTTAGATTGTAATGGTAGCATGGTTTTTTCTAATTGTACTAATTTATCTGAAAAATATAATTGTATTTTCATGGGACCGAGCGAGTAGTGTTTAACCAACTACTCTGAGGAAGACACAAAAGTTAGCCAACTTGCATGCTTGATATACATGGCGCTAGTCATTAGCTGATAAAACTTCAATTGGTTTGATTTAAGACAGTAGTGTGATACGACAGTAGTACACATCTTGAAAGCGCTTTGCTGACCGGCAATAATTTAGTACGAATAGATCAGCATCAGCTGACTTTGACCGTTTGACTTGAGGGAAACCTATCGACGCGGCTACGCAAGGAGATAAGCGTAAGTCACCGGTGACAATTGGTCCAGTTGGCTGGAACACCATTTTTCCACATTTTAATCTTCTGTCAGCTCTTCGTCAACATGTCAAAATAGTATTGCGCTTCTGTCGAAATGTGGAGATGGCATGCTGGCTTTACTTTTCTAAATGCGATTCGATCTAACTGCAGCTGCAGATTGCACTGATATATTCGAAACAAACATGTAGAGAAAATCTATGGAGCAGGCCCAGGTGATCTTAGTCTTCTCTCTCTTGGGTTGTACTTCTCTGTTTGAAATGTTCGACACTGTAGATTTTGGGGCTATATTTGACCATATGTCTTACCAGAAAACCATACAATTTGTTGTGATTTGTTTAATCATTAAATATACTTTAGCTATATTTTTGCATATTATATTAATTTTTCAATAAAGATAATGGTCAAACATCATGTTAATTAAAAAGTCAACCATCATTTTTAGAACATTTGAAAACGGAGGGAAGAGGGAGCACCACGGCAGATGTGTCGAGCAGATCCAAACGAACTACAGAAGCCACGTTCCCTTTCGCTAAGCCTTTACTTAGATTTGTAATAAGGAATTTAACTTCGTTGGGCCATCCTATTCGCCGGGATGCTACAGGTTGGAATTCAGATACGCAGAATATCTGCAAGATTATTTGGGTGTAACTGGGAATGATTCTCTGAAATTGTAAATTATGCACGCCGCATCCTCATCTTTGTTTATCTCATATATATGTAGCCGTAAGATCTTATGGCGCAGCTCTTAAACTAAAACATATGAGGGGTAATGGTCAGAGGAAGTTGGGAGGCCAAGGAAATACAATACAATAATATAAGCGGATTCTTACTCCAACTATCTAACTAGCTTGCTTGTCAGTGCGCCGAGAGAAACTGATTTTCAACTGTATGTGTCGACATTTAAATAAGGTGAAAATGTTAATCATGACTGATTTTAAAAAGATAAATTAAATGCCCTGCTATTTATGTATAAATCTCGCAAAAATGTGATGACCGGGATGACAAGTGAATACTAAAAAAGGGGAAATGATTAGTGAATAAAAAAATATTTAACCTTTTTCAAGATACATAGCATGCACATGCACCACAATCTCTAGAACAGTTTGACTTTCACATGATAAGGGTGCAATCTGCCCGCTCAAGTTTGAGTGATTGACTCAGCACTGGTGTTGTATTTTTCTAGATTAATTTTAGGATTTAACCGGCTCTATTTTTTTCAGTGGTAGGCAATGTGCTCGTCAACAGGAGGCGTCTGTAGTGACTTCGTCAATCTCGACATCTGCTGGTCCAGTCTTTCGTAGGTGCTCATAGGATAGGATTTGCATGCGTGTATTCATATAGGTGGGTGTAAGACATTGTGAGCGTCTACGTCTTTCATGAAAAAGAAACCTCCTAGTCGAAACAGTCTATATCATCAGAGTTTTGGAACCCTTTTTATGTGTTTTCTTTGTAGTTAGCTCCTTCAAGCCATGTAGTACTCCCATCAGCTCCGAAATATGAGATTGAATAAACTAGACAACCAAATTAAAGGGAGTAAAGATCGAAATAGCAGGGAAGAAAATTACACACGTGCACCACCAATGCATCAAAAAGAGTATATTGCCCTGTATAATGTTATACATCACATAGGTTACTAGAAGTTATTTGTGGCACATCCTAAGTGAGATGCGAGCATTTATTTACTTCTGATGATGCCTTTTCCATTGTATGCGGAAAATTTTTGCCCAGCTGGAGTATTTTTCTTCTGATGATGGAACTATTTTTTTCTCTCTATGGAACAAGTTTTCTTTTCAACGAACTTCCACAAAATTAAAAAATGTTTCACAAAATAAAAAAACATTCCATAAGAAGAAAAATATTGTTCGGATCTCATTCAAGGTGTGTGAAATGATGATTTTCTTGTTGTATCAGAATGTAGCCAAAGCATTTTTTCCCCAAAATTTTAGTTACATTTGGATATTCTTCAATTGAAATTTTATTTATGGGAAATAGGGGTGCAACAAGTACGCAACTATTTTGACTATCATTTGGATTGAAATCTGAGAGTAAGTTTAAGATCCTATCTATGTAATTTGAAAGTTTGTGCATCAGTGCATCACACTTCACACCTAGACTAGGTTAGAGTCCGGCACAACCAATAGTATAGCCTGCATTTTGCTTCCTGGGCCAAGCAGCTTCTCATGCTATCGATTTTGAGCAAACGCTCAAATTTTTCATAAAGTGAAAACCCTTCTTGATGTGGTGGTAAGAACGTGAGGATATAATTCTATCCATTAAGATTTAAATCCGTGTGTGACAGCATGGGTACACACATCATCCTTGCAATAAAAAGAAACTTCACACTATCGAATACGCAGAAGAGCTAAGTATATTTATATTAAGAGAAGAAAAAAATATTTATTTATATAACACGACACGCAGTGCATTTGCACATGCCTTCTTTCTAGTTTCTATAGCAGAACGACTATACAACAAAAAGATAGAGGAAGACAACTATGGGTTGTTAATTTATTGTTAACAAACATGAAACAAACAACGAGCTTTGTTGCTCCTGCCCTCATCCATAACTGCACACAGATTTGCGTACCCATGGGTTGTTATTTATTGTTACCAGCCCCCGTGGCCAAAAACAAGCATGGTAGCCATATTGCAACAGCCAAGAAGATCTCGTTAGGAAGCTAGGGAGATCGACATCCATTGTGATTCACCAGTGTGGATGCAATCTAATCCAACAACAGTGGTGCAACTGATCAGGCATCTATGGTACGGTGGCGACATTCTTTGTATTGTACCACTAGAGATCACTTATTGTACTCGCGTGAATCCTCTGTCGTCATCTGATCTCTTTTCTCCATTTTGTTACGATCATACGGTAGTCGGGGAGCAGACTCTTGATCGATCGCCCACACGCGTATCCACACGAATCTACACGACGTGGTTTAAACTCCTCGGCCGGCGCTAGTAAACTCCCCACGCGAACAACGACTACGCGTTTTAAGAACGGCAATCATGCATGGAACCCCGCCGGAATAACTCTCCATCACCGCAATCCACAACGTCGTCAGTCGCCGTTGCATGAGTCATTGCAGGGATGAAGAGGGGGCAGGTTCACTGGTTCAGTGCTGCATTCTTTCTACTGGTGCTGCGTGCCTTTCACAGAGAATCTGAGACGCATGCAGGGGACCTTGTTCCGTTCGGTCTCCCGGCCGTCGGCAGCGCTGGTCGTCTCCAAGAACTTGATCTTAATTCACCGTCAAGTCGGCGGCCGGAGCCCGCAGCCATCACTTTCTTTGAACCTTAGTACTGACTGATTAATCCTACGAATTGAATGATCTGCCAAAAGCTAGCTCATGTCACGCGTGCCTACGTGGCGGGCGCTTTTGCGAAGCAGCAAGCAACTCCGGCCGGCGGCGGCCGCGGTTTCAGACCTTCTTCAGTCTCAGCTAGCAGAGCTCTTGCCGGGACGGTGCGACGCGACGCAATCAATGTCGCTCAGCTCATCCTGGGAGATATGACCAACACCACGTGTGCGTAATGGTTGATTCGCCATTCTGCTGCGAGGTGCATGAACATCCCGACGCACACACGCACGACCGCCGCGACCGCCGAGTCGGCGACGGAAATGCGGACAAGATGGCGGCCGGATCGGAGCAGCGGTGGCATATACGATACAGGTGGCTGGACGCGCGTGGAAGCACGTACATGCCCGGTGGTAGTAGTGTGTCTGATCCGTGTGCTCTGGCGGGGGCGAGTTCACGCGTGATGACGCGCGACCCCGGCCTGCGCGCTTACATTTCGCGGAAGATTCGGCGATCTAATCCGGCCGCCGGTGACCTTGCCGGCGCGCGGGACGCTAATTAAGCAGGCGCCCTCAGCTCCGTGCTGTGCTGGTATCAGGCTTGCGCGAGCGGGAGATAATATGGTCTGGGACAGAGAACGACGCGTGCTGCTAGCGAAGCTGGGGGCTACGGCTACCGCACCTGCGATGGCGACGTCCTACGCGATCAAAAGCGACCGAAAGCGACCTGGTTAAGCACAGACCAGGATTAAACTACATGATGATAGCTGCGGATCGACTTGCTTTCAGGCCAGGGCCGCTAGTACTTTACAGTTTTGGGTGACGGTGGATATTCAATCCCTTCCTCGCACAGTTCCCCTGTCCTGTCGTGGACTGGTAACTGTATCCATCAAAAGCTTGCACCGTCCTAAAACCTTCTCCTAACCCAAGTGCAATTCACTTTGTTGATTGACACGGTCTTTAGTAGTATCTTTATCTCTCTTTTTTTTGGAATATAGTAGTATCTTTATCTAGCAACGTTGATTAAAATACTTTTTTTAAAAAACAAATATATGTTGTAAATTTCTTTCTTATCGAATATACTCACTTCAATTTTCGTGTTTGGATCAAAGTGTGTATTCTTAAGTATTTATGGTCAAAGGTATAGAAAATTTGACTAACTGCAATCCTAAATGGAGGTATATTTGGTTTCTAGCAGTAATGAAATTATCCTGAAATTGGTCCCTTGGGGCTTAGCGTTAGCTAGGAGTACTTATGCATTTTACAAATTCCAACATTTTCGTTTGTAAAACTAATTGAATCCTGTTGTCTGAACATGCGCGACCAAGCTAGAATGCCCGTGCATATATATGAAAACTAGTACAGCCAAAAGTGGCTTATTAGTTTCTGCTGGTGGCATAATCTAACTGGGCGAAGGGAATAATCCCTGGTCTGGAGAACAGCCGGCAGGCCATCGCTGTACATGCCTTGTGCTAAACAACACACAGCCAGGCCAGCCAACCATAAACAGAAGGCAAACCACGCTGAAAAAGCTCATAACACAACAGCCTATTTTCCTGTGGCATGCACCACACTCTTCAGAACAGAACAACCAAATACGAGCTTCTCGGTGGATTCTTTCCCTCCAAAAGAAAAACACTTGCAGCGATTCTGTGGCAGCAATCCCTCTTCCGAGTTTTTTTTTAATGCGTTCTGTCTTTCTCTCAGCATTGGGGCTGGTAGCCTGGGAGGGCTTCCTTTATATAAAGCGAAGCAACCTCCAGCTATAACAAGCGCACAGCTCCTCTCGGTTCTGCAACCATATCTTGCACTAGCTTCTCTTGCCTCTCTGCAGTCTTCACCGCCATTAGCAGCATCAAGAGCCACCACACACCCTTCTCTTTCCTTGCTATCTAGCTACCTCCGCTGCCATGGAATCACTGGTCTGTGTAGCAGTATGGGCTGTGACTTTAGCCATGGTAATGGCTTTCGTCATGTGGGCATACAGGTGGAACCATCCAAAAGTGAACGGCCAGCTGCCTCCGGGATCACTCGGCCTCCCTCTTCTCGGCGAGACCATGCAGTTCTTCGCGCCAAACCCTACCTGCGACGTCTCCCCATTCGTGAAGGAGAGATTGGACAGGTACGAAATGAGTCATCTCGTACATGTTGTCAACACATCAGAAGCAGACAATAACAAGATTGATACTGACTTACTGTCTGCATGGATGAATGAATTGGTTGTGCAGGTACGGAAACATCTTCAAGACGAGCCTCGTCGGCCGGTCAGTGGTGGTGTCCGCGGACCCAGACCTCAACTATTACGTGTTCCAGCAGGAGGGGAAGCTGTTCGAGAGCTGGTACCCGGACACCTTCACTGAGATATTCGGCCGCGATAACGTCGGCTCCTTACACGGCTTTATGTACAAGTACCTCAAGACCCTAGTGCTCCGCCTCTACGGCCAGGAGAACCTCAGGGCCGTGCTCCTCGCCGAGACTGATCACGCCTGCCATGCTAGCCTCGCCTCCTGGGCGAGCCGCCCCAGCGTCGAGCTCAAGGACGCCATCTCCACAGTAAGAAGATGGCATCCGCCTGTGCTTCATTCCTTCATTTTATTAACACTATCAGCTCAGATTAGGTATACTCATCTTGCACACGATGAAATTAATCACTTGCAGATGATATTCGACCTTACCGCAAAGAAGCTGATCAGCTATGATCCGTCCAAGTCGTCCGAGAATCTGAGGAAAAACTTCGTCGCCTTCATTCGCGGCCTCATCTCGTTCCCCGTGGACATTCCCGGCACAGCCTACCATGAGTGCCTGCAGGTAATATGCTGCACAAACGCACATGCATGGGGTGCCCTCCTTGATCAACGTAGTGAGCAAGACAGCACACATGCATTTCAAGTCAACAAACGATCGACCGTTCACTCACATGCACGCAGTCAAATGATTCTAGATGAACCTGTTCCTCTAAGCTTCATACCCCCAGCGCTGCACTTTAACTTATCCTAAACTTCATATGTTCAGGGGAGGAAGAACGCTATGAAGGTGCTCAAGAAGATGATGCGGGAGCGGATGGCGGACACTGGGAGGCAGAGCGAGGACTTCTTCGACATCCTGATCGAGGAGATGAGGAGGGAGAAGCCCGTCATGACGGAAGCCATTGCGCTCGACCTCATGTTCGTGCTCCTCTTCGCCAGCTTCGAGACGACTGCACTGGCGCTCACGCTGGGTGTCAAGCTCCTGGCAGAGAACCCCAGGGTGCTCCAGGCGCTAACGGTTAGTACTGCAGAAAAACTGCCTAGCTAGGCAATTGTTTACTGCCCTCGCGACGCATGCTTGGTGTGTGTGCCTGATGAAGCAGGCAACAAGGCCTGGCTTGTGCCGGAAAGAATTGACCAGAGATGATTCTGTGTTGTGTGGCCAGGAGGAACATGAGGCGATTGCCAGCAACAGGAAGGACAGGGATGCCGGACTCACGTGGGCCGAGTATAAGTCCATGACCTTCACATCTCAGGTGAGCCTAACCGGGTCTAGTTAGCTAGATACCGCACGGATTGCTGTGTGCATGCAACTTGAACCGTTAAGAAAGCTTTGCTCGACATGACGACATAGTATCTTACAACCACAGTAACTAATGGCGACACAAACTTTGACAGAAAAATGCGATTATATTGTGCAAGTGCATGGTCAGTGTTTCGTGCCTGTGAAACCAAATGCATGGTCTACGAGGAACAAGATATTGTAGTTTGCTCAATAAGTAACCAATAACTACTCTGGGACAAGCATGTGCATTTGAATCGCTAAAAAGAGCAAATAGAAGCGAAATGGATTTGAATATCTGAAATATGCGCAACTATAATTAAACTGACAGTCTGGTTCTTTTGGTGTTCATGAAGGTTATACTGGAGATAGTACGATTGGCAAACATTGTGCCAGGGATTTTTCGGAAGGCTTTGCAAGATATTGAGTTCAAGGGTACATATATTTACATAAAATAATAATACCATTATCTTTTTGAACATATACTGTACTTCGTTATTTGGGAAGACTTAGAAAATATATTTAGATATCAGTATATATTTGAATGCAGGCTACACCATTCCAGAAGGCTGGGGAGTGATGGTGTGTCCTCCAGCAGTGCACTTAAACCCCAAAATCTACGAAGACCCATTAGCATTTAATCCGTGGAGGTGGCAGGTTTGTGCCCATTTCTCTTTGTGCAAAACATATATCTCCCGTGTGCTACTGAAAAATGAATTAAGTAGCCCCTATAACACTTTTAGTTTCAGACTTCAGGATTTTGTTTGAGAGCCTTCACATGCCCATCGAACCATGCATAAATCTATCTGAAGTTTACCTTCAAAAAAAAATCTATCTGAAGTCAAAAGGCTGCTGTTCACATTTTATTTATGGTGTATCATATCATATTTTAGCAAACTGTCCTGCTATTAATTAATTGGGGATCAATTAAGTAATAAACCCAATGGAGATTGCAATAAGTGATATGCCTGAATTCTGGAGTTTTTTCATGCTGTAGCATACTTGGGAGGATAAGAAGATACCGGAAAAAAGTATAAACCCATGGTATAGACGAAGGTGCTAAACTGATGAGCATGGATATATATAGGCAAACACAGCACCAATCACATTGGAGGAGTATAAATGTTAGCATATTGTGGAACAAATTGCATGGGATTCTGACCACTTGCCCTAGCATGTCTAGGTTTTAGGGTTCTAGCCCGACAGTTCCTCAATGTGGCAGGTGAACCATGTGCTATACTGCTATATCACATACTCCCAGTGAAAAGCAGAAAAAGAAATGTCAATGGGGACATAACACATGAGTAAATAATCCTATCTTGC
Organism: Echinochloa phyllopogon; assembly: GCA_033239725.1. Taxonomy (NCBI): domain Eukaryota; kingdom Viridiplantae; phylum Streptophyta; class Magnoliopsida; order Poales; family Poaceae; genus Echinochloa; species Echinochloa phyllopogon. Next base: position 38,051,147 of record BTCW01000001.1, on the reverse strand, counting down.
CTATCTAGCAAGGGGATGAACCTGGAACTGCGGTAATAAACTTGGTTAGTTTTGTTTGTACATTGCTACATGCATGATATGTCTACATTGGGATGGTCAAGGCGGCTTATGGGACAGCATATAGTCAAATGTAACTTAATGCGCGCTGTTCCGGTAAAAAGAGACATGTAGCGATAAAGAAGAGAGGCAATCTTAGAGCAGAAAATTTTAGACATTATTCGCTGTATTAGGCAAATAAAAATGCAACTTGGAATAAGATATTCTCGTAGTTAGAAGCCTCCATGCATGCATTTGTAACTCGTAAGACAATTGCATGGGCATGGAAAATAGTGTTCAGTTTTTGACTCACTCGGTTTCTCTGAAGTCTGAACAATTCTTGTGGGTATAACTTGAGCAGGACAAGGTGGAAATCACCGGTGGAACTAAGCATTTCATGGCCTTCGGTGGGGGTCTCCGGTTCTGTGTGGGCACCGATCTCAGCAAGGTCTTGATGGCAACCTTCATCCACTGCCTGGTTACAAAATACAGGTACCATTATACGAATACATAACATTGTTTTAGATTCTTCTGAAAAAAGGTAAAATTTATCTCTATTTGCTCATTGCAGTTGGAGGACTATCAAAGGAGGGAACATAGTCCGTACCCCGGGCCTCAGTTTCCCTGATGGATTTCATGTTCAGCTCTTCCCTAAGAGCTGACGCCTTCTTCTGTCCTGAATACAGCGGGTTCTGTCTGGTCAACGTGATTGCTTGCAGGCTCGCAGCCAACACCACACCGGAAATAACTGAAAGTATAGATGGCATATTTAGGTGATGTAGTATTATTACACACACTTGAGGTCGTTGTAGGGGCCTCCTTGTTAGTCTAGTATATATAGTCTTGAGACCAAAGTATATAATACTTAGGCCTCTGATCGAAACAATAGAGGTCTTTGTACTTTGGGTTCCTCTCATCTGTTTCCCGTCTGGTTAGTGGTCTATACAGTCTACCCATATGGTGATGTGTTAATGTGTTATCTAGTATTCATCTGTCATTTACAAGCGCTTAGTGCTTGCCTATATATGTAGGTCGCAGGATGTTTTGGCATGGGTGCATGCATTGTTTCAACAGTTATGTATACACAAGCTGCTTGGTTTTGTCAAAGTTTGAGCCAACTTTTGTTGCCATCATCATATATGCATAGCTATTGGTATCACATAATCCAATCAATACATTACAAAAATAAAAAGGCAATCATGCTTAAGAAACAATCAGGTCACTTTTAAAATTTGCAACATTAGTTCATTTAATACTTTTGAAACGAACGTATACAGTAGTAAATCTAATAAGATTTCAAGGGTTTCGATCTCATCAGAGCAGGGAGGCTGTTCGATTCGAAGTCTGAATCGATCAGTACATCTTCTATACCTTCATTAACTGAAAAGGAAATCACTAGCCCAGATACATTTCTCCCAGGGCAAACCGAAAAAAATGCGAGCGAACGAGGTAGTTTGCTTACTGTTACCGGCCGGCCGCGCTCCGCCGTCTCCATTGCACCATGCGCGTTTAAGGAGTCAAGCAAAGCTAACCCATATCCGGCCCCCATCTTCGCCTATCAGATCAAGACACAGGTTTCTGCCGGCGATCGAGGGGGCGGGGGCCACCACCACTACGCGCTCGCTTGTTCCTCTTCCTCCCTCTCGGCGTGCGCTCACCATGGAGACGACTCGACGAGCCTGGCCGCCGCCGCCGGTCTCGTAGTCGTAGCGTCCGCGGACTCGGTCACGGCGGCGCCCCTTGACAGTCTCGGCTGGATGGATCGTGTCGGCTCGGCCCTCCTTAGCTGGAGTGTGTGAGCTTTTACTACCCGAAAGAACGTGGGCTAGGCCAAAATGGACATCGAATGGGCTGTCAAGGTGGAGTGGCCAGAGTCAGCCCAAGGAGGAAAACAAGGAATGGAATGTAATTTTATTTTCTTTGAGGGATGTCTTTATAAGTTTGCAGCTGTAGTCACCACATTATGAATCAAATATCAACCCGGCTTTTTTTAAAAAAAAACAAGTTACGGAGTGCGCCTCAGTCACGGCTCATTCATCTCTACCATCTCATCGCCTCATCGGTGACGGTTGGTCCTCGTAACTTCAAGCTTACAATCAAAATAAACTGAAAACTAGAAGCTAAACAATATGTTTTTTAGTTTTTTTAACTACGTTTCTCCCCGCCGTCTCTATAGTTGTACTAAAACAAAGCTGGTTCAAACCTGCTTTTTAAACAAATGATATTTTTATATTTATACATGTTATCGAGAAACAATTCTTACAGTCGTCGTTCCAAACAGGGCCTGGACCAATCCGCAAACATGAAGTCAGCCATATGCCCATATGCATACTGAAATTAGTGTTATTAGTTTGAAAGTATAAAAAGTGTTAGTTTAGATTTACTCCTTCGTTCTAAGTCGCCTTAGTTAGGATCCAAAATTTCTACTTTTGACTGAATTTTTAGATAAAATAACAATATTTACAACGTCAAACTAATTTCACTATAGATCATGAAACATATTTTGTTACTACATTTATTTGATAGTAAATATTTTAATATATATTTTTTATAAATTTGGTTAAATTCAAGAAAAATAAAAATAATATATAATTTAACATGAAGACATATTTTGTTCAAAATACTCCATCTTGTTGAGAAATGTATGACATATTTTGTTAGGAAAAAGAGTTTTTCAAAGTAGATTTTGATCTTGATTTACCATATAGTTTAATATCAATTGCTAAATATTTAATATAATTTCAATATCACTTTGAATACAAATATATTTTTAGGGTAATTGAATATAAATATACACTAAATGTTCGTATAATTTGATTTTTTATGTATAATTATTACGTTTCTGGATGTAGGTAGTAACGTGACAATTTTATTAGTCATTATTATTACTACTTCAAGCGGTATAGGAGTATTACGAAAATGATCCTTTAGTTTCGAGAAAAAAATAATCCATTGTCTCGAAGAAAAATCTCCACTCGCCTTCCTTGCTTCGCCACTCCCCCAGTTCCTACCAAGTTCCGGGGAGAAAGGTTACGAAGAAACACGCGCTCACCTTCCCCGCGATCTCGCTAGGGTTCCCGCGATGGCGACACCGCGTTCCCCGAGCCCCCGCGGCGACGCTCTCCTGGACTCGGCGCCGCTTCTGGGCGGCGGCGGGCGGCGCCGCGCGGGCGCGCTGCGGCGGCCGTCGCTCCGGGGCGCGGCGCGGCTGCTGCGGCGCGGCGGACGCCGGGCGATGCGGGAGCCGTCGCTGTTGGTACGGGAGGCGGCGGCGGAGCAGCTGGAGGAGCGTCAGGCCGATTGGGCCTACTCCCGCCCCGTGGTTGTGCTCGACCTCCTCTGGAACCTCGCCTTCATCCTGGTCTCAGCCGTCGTGCTCGTGCTCAGCCACGACGAGAGCCCCTCCATGCCGCTCCGTTTCTGGATCACTGGCTACGCCGTCCAGTGCATCGTCCACATGGTCTGCGTCGCCATCGAGTATCGTATGCGATACGGCCAGCGCGGCGAGTCCTCAGTGCCCGCCGACGAGGAGAGCGGAAGTGATGCATCGTCTTTGTCCAGCGACGACGATGGCAGTGAGAGCCGTGGTCACAGGAGTGGCTGCGTCAGGTAATTGGATGCCGTGGTGAGATATTTCAGTTATTGCATTTTCTTCCCGTAGAATTGTGTGTTATTGCCATTGACTTCCCTTATAATTGTGCGTCAGTAGTTGGAGGGATTTTATGGCACACACAAAATCTGTAGACTTTAGTTATAACTTAGGATCTTATTTCCGCTTTATCTTTCAATAAAATATTGTCTAGTTCTGCATATAGTCCATATTTGCTTGAAATGTTGCTTGTGTTGTGATTTATTCTGAGTGGTGCAGCCGTGCAGGTGTAGGAGCATAGCTGCATATGAAGGGGGGAAATGTTGAACATTAAAACGAATCCTGATCTTGCATTTGACCTGGTTGCAATTTATAGTCTTTTGCAGTCCAAAATTTCGGTTTGATTTTGCAGAAGATAAGCACATTGTTCCACTACTTAAATCCAGTTTTGTGCAATTCAATTTAATCTATTACGCTGTGAAAAACTAGTTATGTGAAGTGGTCTGTTAGGTAATACCCCTGCCGATTCAAAATAGATGTTATTTTAGCCTTCACAACTTGTTTCAAAATGCATGCCATCCTAGAACTTCTAGGCACTTTCTGCTCTTTTCTCCTTTTCTTTCTCTTGCTAAATTAATTTGCCACTCTAACAAATAATTGAACATCCTTTTTCCAATGTAGCATAAATGAAGGGTAATAAGGTCGTCTGATTCATTTCCTGTGCGCAACTCTTAGACAACAGGTATTTGAATTGGAGGGAGTAGGTGCTGAAAGCTCCGTAGCACTTGGCATGTTGTGGCAGAATTAGTTTGAGAGAGTGAACTGAGTAGCGATTTTTCAACAAGTACCATCTATGATGTCTGTGAAGCTTGATGAGAGTACCACAATTATTTGTTGCACTGTCAACAATTTTGCAGCCACGTTGTTTATGAGATTGCCATCCACTTGGTCACTCAGCAGTCCCAAGTTTATTTGGCCATACCGGTTTATAGATCTATGATCACGTTTGGAATTCAAACACGTGCTACTAATTAATATCAGTGTTCACATGATTTTGCTGTCCTTTTGAACTGTTAGACAAGTTGTTTGATGGATCTTTGATTTTCATAGACTTAGTAAGATAGGCTACACCTGTGGTATGTTTTTAAGTCTCCATTGGTAAGTAAGCCACCCATATAAGGCTAACTACTGCTGTTAGTATATTCTTCATCTTTGGTTATATGTCGATTAACTTGGTGGTTAGCTTTTCATATAACTTTTTTTGTTGCTTTGCTCAAACTGCATTTTTTCACTTCATATATGCCAGTGTCCCAATTTTATTTCTCATGTATAAACTCCATACTTAATCACTTCTAGTTTGCTGTTTCCTATTGAATTCGTCCCATATATTCTTTCTTAGATCCTAGTCTTGTTTAACGACTATTTGTTTTGTGAATGTTTCTAACGTATGAACTGTTGACCACGTCTTCTTTCTTATCATGTCTTTTTCATCATGGTATTTACTCTTTGCTGTCTTGCAGTATAGCTAAACATCTGGAGTCTGCTAACACAATGTTCTCGTTCGTATGGTGGATAATTGGATTTTACTGGGTATCTGCCGGTGGAGAAGTTCTTACTCGTGATGCGCCGCAACTTTACTGGTACACATAATTCATGAAAATATGCTTTCCACCTTCTTTATTGCTCATCATTCTTGTTCATTACAATCACACTTCTTTTTAATTTGATTTGCAGGCTTTGTATTGTCTTTTTGGCGTTTGATGTTTTCTTTGTTGTCTTCTGTGTTGCTTTGGCCTGCATCATTGGCATTGCTGTTTGTTGCTGCCTCCCTTGTATCATAGCAATTTTATATGCAGTGTCTGATCAGGTACGTGTTCTCAAATGCATGTTAAAGAACATTAACAATTAGTTTGTGGTGAAAACATTATTAGTTTTCTATGTAATTATGTGGTATAAAAATGTTTACTAGATTCACTGTCTACTTCATTGATGTAACCTTAAATAGTATATTGTATTATAGTATGGCTGATCAACAGATAACTCTGGTAATTTTTCTTCAAATCTAGCTGGTTGGTTAGGCCTTGTTATTAGCTATATATGAGGAATAGGTTATCTCACTCTTTTGAATAATAGCTAAAGTTTCAGCTCAAAGTTATCTAACTAATCACCTGGTTATTCTGGTGACCATCTAGTTATCAATTACTAGGTCCTGTTTTAGAAGGTCAGAAAATTCTAGGTTGCCAAAAGTCCAGGTTATCTTGCTATCATGGAATTGAAGTTTTGATTAAATTAATTACTGGGATGCTGTTGAATTATCAAATGTCTCCTGCAATCGCCCATTTGAAACAAAAATCAACTATCGATGATTTTATTTTACTGTAGCACCAGTTCTAGTGATTGAATCTAGTGTCCGGTGGAAATGAAAACATTTACCACTACTGCCTATCTTGGCTGATCTGTGTTGGAGACGTGGACACAGTCCTAGTAGGAATAAAGCTGGCTCAGCTCCAATTTATCAAGTTTCAAGATAAACACTAGGTTGTGGGGCGACTAGACTTATTGGATGCCATCTGTTGTTTCCTTAACTGTCTGATTCCAATATCCTGTTCTTTCGATAATTAATGTATCTGATTGTCAAATCTTGGTTTGCACACCAAGCTTTGAGAATTTTGAATGTATATGTAATTTCAGCAAGTTATACATGTTGCTGTGCTAGATTTACTGTGATGACAATTGGATACCAGTACATGTCTTTCTATATTTATATTTAATTTGTTTTTTCAATTGTAGACCATATTTTCTATTTTATCGCCTCTCTTTCTTTAAACTTTTTGGCCGCTCATTTAACTTAATAGAATGACCTTCAAAATAATTGTCTTTTGTGGCATCTGATTTATAATAGGAGGGTGCATCTGAAGATGATATTCGCCAAATTCCAAAATACAAATTCCACAGGATGGAAGAGCCGGAAAAGGAGTCTGTTAGTGCGACTGGATCTTCTGGTGGAATAATAATAGAATGTGGCACCAATCAACCTATTGAAAAAGTACTTGCAGCTGAAGATGCGGTAAATTCTCGGGTCCTTTGATTCCTAACTTCTGGCATTGAAAAGACATGGGTGTCTGGGTAATTTGTTGAAGTGAAATCAGTTGGATAAAATAGGTCACAAGTTATTCATACGGTCAAGTGGGTTGTTATATCAACATTTTTCTACATAACATTTATCATATTAGTATTTGATCAAATAAAAAACGAAATGGATCGCCGACGTTCAGAAATAACTGATTTTAGTTAGTTCTTTGTTCTTGTTGTACTTGTTTACAGCCAAACTATACATATCAATATCATCCTTCGGTGTATGAGCAAACATTATTTCAGTTGGATGTTGCTTTATGAGCTATCTTCTACGGCTAATGAATTCATTCCTCTTGGCCAATGCAGGAGTGCTGCATTTGCCTCTCAGCTTATGATGATGGTGCAGAACTTCGTGAGCTCCCCTGTGGCCATCATTTTCACTGTACTTGCATTGATAAGTGGCTGCACATCAACGCCACATGCCCCCTATGCAAGTACAATGTTCGGAAAAACACCAGCAGCAGTGGCAGCGAAGAAGTATAAACGTCCATATGAGAATTCTGAGCATCTGTACACATCCATCCAGGCCTTTCGCTGGTAAATTTTTATCCCAAAATCCCATGAGTGAGCATTCGTTTGTCTGTGCTAATATATTTAAGAAAATTAGCTATGTATATTCTTGTATTCTGAACGTGCCTATAGTGATAATTATGTCGACTTTTCTTGTGCTATTGAATTCGTGTTTCAAATTCTTCTTTTTTTTCACGTGTTTGTGCTTTAGAATACCTGTAGAGCTGATCCTGCCTGCTTGTTCATGTAGTCTAATAATGCTTTAATAATCATACAAGCAAGGTGTATCTTTACTCCATTCTGAAACAAAATAGTGTTGCCAATGTCACTGGAATGACGGTATTAAAAGGTTGTTCAAAGCAACTATCTGATGGCATCAGCTCAGTTGTAGTGAAATATATGCATCGTGTACGTTTATTTTGGTGACGTATTATCAAGTCTGAACCTGCAAGGTTCGGTGTACAAACTTTCCATGGTCACCACTTGACTGGAAACGGAAAGTAAATTCGAAATAATTGAGCATTGCAAAATATGCCTGAAAAAAAAACTCGAAATGTCTAATCCAGAAACCAAATGCATATGGTGCGAAGGCTTGGGTCACTGGCAGTTGAGCTCACGTCGTCACGTCGACCAATGTTGCCCGGGGTGAAGCTCTCTCTCCTTTGTCTTTGACCCCGCTGCCCCGATCAAACTATCTAGGAGAGTACCTCTCGTTGGCTTGCTGACAGGTGGGAGCAACATTGTAAGCCATGCCAGGGAGCTTCACATGGTAGATGTGACCTGTGAGGTCTTACTGTGTGTACCAAGGCACGGCAAGGGTGGCCCGTGCCGTGTCTGCCAGTGACATTGAAGCTCGAGAAAAGGAAATGAAGAGGAAATTAACACTGTCTAGTAAGGTTAATAATGGACGAAAACGTCATTCATAATTTGACGAGAAAATGTGAAGGAAAACTTTGCGGCGTGAATGAATGAGAGATGACATCAGCCGTGATCTGGGCCGGTCCGTCAAACAAAATCACGCTGCTCCCGGCCCAGCCCATCACGTGAGGCAATGATTAATCCGGCCCAGCCCTCCTGATCATCATTGCTCTGCCTGCTTTCTGCTGCAAAGAGAAAAGCGCTCCAGCTTTAGCAAACGGATTGCCGCAATCATGGCACCATCGTCGCCGCACTAATCACACTGCAGGTGATTGATTTGGATGTCCCCCGTGATTTGCTCGAGGTGACAGAAAACGAACGAGGCCATCATCACCAGTTCCGTTCACCACCGGCTGCTCTGCTCTGCTCCCATCGTCTCTATCGGCCGCCAGCCGCCACTGGTGTCCAGTCGCGCCCTTCAGTTTTTCTCTCTGTCTCTATACGTCTCCTGGTAGGCTGGTACGGCGTTCTACAGCCGGGTCAGGCAACCCAAGGAAGGATGCAACAGTGGGTTCTGGCCTCTCAGCTGTGCGCGCGCGTGGGGCGTGGACGGCCTCCAGGCCACTGGCCACGCCATCCCGTGTCTTCTCGGCTCTCGCAGCGCGATCACCTCTCCGAACCTGTCCATACCGAAGCCACAATAATTTTGGCATTTCTTGCCAGTACACGATTCCTCTTGCACGATGCTGTGAGAATGTGACCTCCTCAAAGTTGAAAGTTCCTGACCGCATCCAGGCACTTTTTACCGCACAACTTTTGACAGCCATGGGCCCTGGCCGGCCCGAGACTCCGTTGCAGTATGCAGATGGTACGTGCTGTTTCGTCAAGTATGGGTCGTGAGCCAACATGCGCGCTAGGCGGAATACTACGCGCATCACATCAGCAGTCCATTCTTCGTGGTCACTCGGCAGTCGGCACGCTGTGCAGGCTGCCGGCGATCGAGCAGGGCTAGGCTTGCGCGGCCTCTGACGATCCGTCGCGCAGTAAAAATGTTAAAATGGCCGAGCCGAACCCATGCCAAATTGGCACATTGCCATGCACGTTCGTTCGACCAGACCAGCTGCTATTGCCGTCCGTCCTCCGTCACGTCCACGGCCACCGGAGCGTACTGCTCCAGATAAGACTGAACATGTCCATGTGACGAAACCCCCTGTAGTACTCAGCTTATACAGCTGCGTCCTTTGGAACAGACCAAGAAATTTCGCAGACTAAACGCTAAGCAAGCCTTTCTATCGCAACAAGTGAGTGAAAACGCTTTGTCAGTGTCACTGGACACGTGAGGCTGCAGTTGTTGAAACTCGCCAAAAACACGCCGTTCAAATGTCCTGTTTGGCCCTGGGCTCCCCCGTATCCTAGGCGACATGGGGAGCAGCGGCCGAGAACGGAAAACAAAACAGCCGCTTCTCTGCAGCACGGCTCACACGGGCGCCATGTAGCGGCTTGGACAGTTGGACCCGTGTGCTTCCCCCAACTATCTTTGTCGGAGACATGAGCAGATAGATCATCGCCTTTTAACTTTAAACACGCAGGGACTCTCCTCGCATTATCACCAAAAACTGACAAATCCCAAGCCCGGACTCGCCACCAGTGTCCAGCCTCCAGCGGACCACGGTTAGGGGCGCGCAGGGCTCTTGTTTAGTTGTTTGTGATCTTGTCCTTGTGTGCCCGTTGCCCAGACCCAAGGGCAACAGTAGCATGTGCCCGGCCATCTATAGATTTGGATTGTAAATTTGTAACCTGAGCCTGACGCCCGGCTGCATTGGGGGTAATTAACAACCATGACCATGTCGTTAGCGCCCTATTCGTTTGGATTACCAGTCACCAGCAAGCAGTATTTTTCTCTCAACAAAGATCAGCACCAACCATCAACCAACCAGCAGTGTTTTTCTCTCAGTAAAAACCAACCCCAGCCACCAGACAACCGAACAGGAGAGCAGATACTCTAGCAATCCAGGGTCATCACTGACCTCTGCTTGTCTTCTTGTCCGGCGCTTGCCACTATCGCACTATCGGGACTCGCAATCCATGGTGGTTAATCTATGGAGTGCGCCGACCTAAACCTAAGTATCTACGGAGTAGTACGCCGGAGCCCAATGCAGCAAGCAAGCAAGCATGGCGCCACCATTTCCAGCTCGGCCACCTCCGCCCCGCACCGTCACCGATTCCCAAAATCCCAAGCCACCCCACCATCCACCGATAACCCTTCGATCCCTTTCAAGACAGCAAGACACCAACGAGGCTTTTCATAGCCCCATGCCCCCATGCAACCTGCTGGACCTGGGTCTGCATGCATACGTATACGCAGAGAAGTGTCCGTACCGTTCAATACGCGTTACATACGGTATGTCGTGTATTACTGCACTAGTATCAGTACACTACTGGTTGGTAACTTGCTACTGCCACTGTTTCGGCGTGAATACGAGCATTTGATTTGGGCACATGCGAGACTGGAGCCGGGCCGGTACGGTCGCTGTCAGGCAGGAGCTCGCTCTCGATCTCTCTCGTTTTAGGCTGTGTTTGGATCCTAGGGACTAAAGTTTAGTCCCTCAAATAAATGATAATTAATAGCATTAAATATAAACTAATTATAAAACTAATTACATAAGTCATATCTACTCCGCAAGACGAATCTAACAAGACTAATTAACATATAATTAGTACATAATTATCAAATTATTACTGTAGCATTATATTGTCTAATCATGGACTAATTAGGCTTAATAGATTCGTATCGTAAATTAGTCCTGTCTTATGTAATGCATTTTGTAATTAATCTATATTTAATACTTCTAATTAGCATTCTTGCATTCGATGTGACGGGACTAAAATTTTTAGTCCGGAACCAAACACCCCCTTAGCAGGAAGCCCACACTCATAAATCACCATGATCACGGGCCGGACCCACGCTGGCTTAAAGGACTCTCATTCATTCATTCATTCATTAATTCATAAATCTGACACGCGACCAATGGGACTTTATTCGGGCAGCGTTTATGACCCATCATTCGTGTTCATCACTGAGATCGATCGCCGGCGGGGCCGGCGGTGGCAAGAGTCGGTGCGGCCTGGGTGGCTGTGACGCAGCTGCAGGGAATTCGGGGTGGGGAGCTAGGAAAAGGCAAGAGCAAGCGCCAAGCGGCCCACCGATCCCATGACGATGGCGGCGATGGCGAGGGAGCAGGGTAGTGGAATGCTGGAGACGGCTGAAAAGCACGCGCGCGGGCAGGCGAAAGCGCCGCCGGCACCTTCTCCGATTCCTCCATTGCGTCGCCGCGCGCTTCGTCTCCATCTGCTTGGAGCTTTGCTTCTCGACGCCGGGCTGGAACGGCCATTCATCATAGCGAGCTAGCGATGGAAGTATGATGGAGCCAACCAACCAAACGCAATTTTGGCGTTGTGCTGCTCTGATGCGCACGCGCGAGCTGAGTGCCTGGTGAGTGAGGCCTGAGGGAGGGAGCACAGCAACAGCTAGCCAAGTGCAGCTAGCAGACCCCTCAGGCCTCAACTCACCTCACATGATCTCAACCGGACAAGAGGGAGAGGACAAGGTAGGAGGTGATGGTGGCGTGTGGTTTCCATTCTATGGAATCAGCTTCTTTCCTGTTGCTTTCTTAGCCAATCGACGCCTTCCATTCTAAACCGGACAAGGCATCAAGAACAGCAGACGGGAAATGGAAATTACACGAGAAAGAGTATGTAATGATGAATCAAAAGAAGAATAGACAACCAAAGAAAGGAAAAAGGCAAAAGAAAACGAAAATGATTGAGTCACAGCGCCAATATCTTACTCCTACTCCACAAGTAGACAGCACACCTTGGGACAATGAGAGATCAGCTCCCACACACCTTCATCCTCATCTTCTTCCTCGCCATGATCGCCGCCCTCCTCTTCTTGCTCAGTTGCTCTCGCAAATTTGCAATGCCATCGTCACCACTGGAACAATCAACACAGACACTAGCCTAGCTACTACAGACCTCACACCACTGCATGATCAGACTCTCCCACCACCTCCGGCGCAGCTGCACGCGCTGCAGCGATCTCCCGTGCGGCCGTGCCTGCTGCAGTAGCAGGGAGGCAGCAAATCCAGCAATCATGGACCCATGGTAGTATATGGTACCTCGGTGCTGTGGCCGATGGTAACTGCTCCTATCAATGTATCAGTACCACTGTCCACTGGTTAACAACAGGTTGCATGGAATTTTTTACTGCTATTTTGGACTTGAATACAGTGAGAGAGTTAACAGCAGGTGGCTGTGATGGGTGGTATATGTGAAAACGGTATAGAGGACGGGGACTCGGTGGAGTCGTAGTTGTTGTAGGCGGCAGTGCAGGGGCAGAGCAAGCTGCGGTGTTGCGCCCATGTGCATGTGCCCGCTGCCCCAGGCGACGCATCCCAACACCAGGTGCGACCACCAGATGGACGGGACCAGCTCGCTGCCTTGCTCACTCCACTCTACTCATCACTGCTGCTGCCCTACCCACTTCACCTTCGGGCAGCCACACGGGACACTGCCACAGGCCCACAGTCGAACAACCAAAGGGAAATCAAAACCCAACAGTGCCCGGCTAGTCGGCTATACCACGGCTACGCGTAGATCGGTCCCGTCCGGGCTAACTGATTTTCCGATTAAAGCTACGGCAGGGCGGCCGATAGATGCATGCGGAATTAGGCCCTTTCTGGTCAAGGTGATTTTTATGGACTAAATTTTAGTTAGTTGTACTGTTTGATTCTATGGACTTAAACTGACTAAATGTAACTAGTTGGCCTGAATAAAGACCATGCTACTCTTCAGGTCTTGCCCCTTCATCTCTCCCACGCCGTCCCGCCCATCTCCTCTCCTCCTCCCGCCTCCCACCGTCGCACCTGCTCCTCCACCGTCACCCTGCTGAGGCCGACCTCGCCATCGTCGTCCCTCGCCCGCGGCGGCCGCCAATCGGCCCCGCGAGCGCTCCGCCGCCGCCGGCCTGGAGCTGCGCCGCCTCGGAGTTGCTCCCTCGCCCGCCGCGGCCGCCTCGGAGCAGCTCCCTCGCCCGCTTGCGCCGCCACTCGGCCCCGCGAGCGCTCCGCCGCCGCCGGCTTGGAGTTGCGCGCGCGGCAATGACTCGCCATGCTGCTCGGGGATGAGGCGAACGTCGAGGAGGCGGAGCTCGGGGATGAGGCGCCGCCTTGAGGTCCATCAGCGTGGCCGTGGCGGAGCTCGGGGACGAAGAGCGGCTGCTCGGGGCCAGGGCGGGCGGGGCCGGAGAGAGTGGCGGCGGGAGGCGCGGGGGAAGGGACGGGGCGGCGTGGAGGAGAGGGTTGCGTCGGGGTGCGAGCCAGGTGGGGTGTAAATGAGGGTTAGTAGGGGAAAAGGCAGTAGAAGTCCCAAGAAGTCACCAAAATGGAGCTTATGGACTTATGGGGTAGGGACTAGAGTTTAGTCCATTTTAGTCACCCTGTTTGTCATTTTTGTGACTAAAAGGGACTAAAGTTTAGGTGACTAAAAAAGTTAGGGGTAACCAAACAGGCCATAGTAAGAGAGGAGGGGGAAACTTCATTTTAGGTGTAGAATTACATGGGTACGAGCAATGTTAGTTGAGAATTGAGAGGGGAATAGGTTATTAAGAGCATACTCCCTCCGTCCCGCAAAGAGTATTCCTTTGGTCTTGTCCTAAGTCAAACTATCTTATATTTGACTGAGTTTATATAAAAATATATTAATGCTATTTCCATTAGATTCTTTATGAAATATATTTTCATAGCATACATATTTGGTGTGATAACCATTGATGTTTTTAATTATAAAATTGGTCAGATTTCAAACAGTTTGACTGAAAAGAAGTCAAAATAGACACTCTTTGCGGGACGAGGGAATAGTACTAACCAGTAAGAAGATAAATAAGGCAAACCGGAAGATGTGTCAGACAGTTGGTAGGACGCGGCGTTTGCTTCCGCCCTGCCCTCCCTTGCCTGCCGCCCCGCGCCCCGCGATTTGGCCTCTTGCACGAAGCGGACAGGCGACCCGCGCCCCGCCCAGTGCTCACAGGTAGTGCGCGCGGCCGCGAAGCCGTCTGTCCCTTAAGCTTTGTTTCGGCCGGCGCCGTGAAGATCTCGTGGCCGAGTCTGTGAGTGTTCGCCCTAGCTTGCTGTGAACAGACAGCCGGGCAGGGCCAGCCGCTAGCTTGGATTAAGATGAATTACTCCCTCGGTGAAAATGTTTGATATGGTCTTAATTGATTGGGTCACTGCAATGTCGACACGTGCGCGTGTCGTTTCCTCGTTGGAGGCGTTGTCTCGGGAGCCTACGTCATAGTCCAAGAACTGCTTTGGTTTGTGAAGCGGATAAAGGTGAAGTCGCTTGTAGTAGCTTGCTGCGACATGATCTTTTCGTCATGGTGCTCTTATTTTTTTATTTTTTATGGGCTATGTGCATCTTAGCTATGCAGAGACCGGGTTAGATCTTATATAATTGTATCATCTTAATGTAACTGTTTAAGATCAATAAAACTTTTTTTTTTAAAAGAAAGCTGATCGAGATCAAGATGGCAACATCAAAGGGAAGCGGTTGGCGTCGACATTTGGGCACGGGAGCCACTTGGGATTTGGGTTTCAGGCCGGGTTGCTGTTGGATCAGACTCGGTGCGAAAACGCGGCGTGCTAATGGTCGCGTGCGCTTCGATATATGTTGTCCCTCGCTTCCTGAATTTAATCGTCCTTGCAACGCATTGCTGGCCGTGGTGGCCGGCGCAGGGAGCTTGCCAGGGGCAGTTTCGGTATTGCGTCGCGATCAGTCTATTTTTTGAAAATTACTCGATCTTAGTGGCCCTGTTTAGGTCCCAATCACATCACCAAACTTCCAAATATTCTTTCTCCAAACTTCACTATTTACCTATCACATCAAATCTCTCTCCTCGTGCATGGAGTATTAAATGTAGGTAAATAAAAAAACTAATTGCATAGTAGTTTTGATGTACACGACGAGACGAATCTTTTGAGCCTAGTTAGGTCATGGTAGGACAATGTTTATCGCAAACAAACGAAAAATGCTACAGTGCGCTACAGTGTCCGATATGATATTTTCACCAAACTTTCTCTTCTTTTTTTGAACTAAGCACACCGTTGGGACTAGGGTTGGGGTCCATGGTCCTAGCATTGTAGGTGTGGGCGTAACTTCATCGTCTACCATCTCCCCGGCGTGTCTCATGTTATGCTATAAACCAATGAATCGTTGCAAAGAATGAGAGAGCATTGAAGAACACAGGACAGTAGAACGGAATGGGCACCACACATTTATCTGCTCTCTTGCACAAAATCTTCCATACGTGCTCATCAAACACAGGTGCAAATATGCATGTGAGAACAAATGTCACGTACCTCCAGATCTTAGCCGTGGCTTTCATGAATGCAAATGCCTAGTAACTCGGTTCGTAGGATTTGTACGTCTGTTTCCACTGGCCTCCCTTTTATGCGAGTGCAGGAAGGAACAAACGGAGCAATGACTCGTTGCCGTTCTCCTGAAAGACCAGAGCAACCCTCGGTCCTTCAGATGGAGTAGTGGAAGTGGCGATCCCGCGCTATACCGCTATATCGCTATCTACCTACGCAACCGCCTCTGACGAACAGCGAGGATGGCCCGGCCCGGCCTGGAACGGGCGCACAGTGCCTGCCTGCCTGCCCTGCGCGCACTGCGATGCATACATGCACCACCCATGATGCGTGCCGTGAAAATGCAAGTTGGGCAAGCACAGCGTGCGCCAGCACCGCAGCACGGCACCACGCCGGTCGCCAGGGGCACACACGACGGTCGCCAGGGGCACCACGCCGGTCGCCAGGGGCACCACGCCGGTGGAGGACGAGGACGAGCGGCCGGTCCACGGACCACGGCTGCATGCATGTGCCGTCACAGGAGCTAGCGGCTAGCCGCGAGCCTCAGCCTGGCCCGACTCCTGAGTCCTGAGCAGGCTGGCTAGGCCGTTGGCTTGCCGCTCGCCCGCTCCGTTCTCGCTAGCGCAGTAGCGCTTGGACCGGCCTACATACAGCGCCCCCTGTACATGAATGCATTGCATGGCCGCGGCTGACGCATATACTTGGCTGGCTGCCATCCACCACGGCCGGCACCTGGATGGGCCTCTGGCCGGATCGGAGTCCCAGATCGATCTATCTGTCCATGCATCTCCCTCCTGCACTGTTGCGCAGCGTTGTAACGCGACGCCTTTCGGTTGAGACTGAGACATCGTCTTGTGTTCTTCCGACGCCAAGTACTGTACTGACTATAGCGGGCAACTTTATTACTCCTCCGTCCCAAAATATAATTAAGGTCCTGAAGTATTCAAACTAAAAAAATAACAGTGAGGAGAAATGACCTCTGTATCCCTCATTTTACACTACCCACCAACTCTCCACCTATCCACCACCCCTTTTGTCCTATCCTTTCAGGACCTTATATTTTGATACAAAATTTGAACCTTTCAAGACCTAATATAATGAGACGGAGGGAGTACGTTGCAGAATGAACCCAACCAGCCGTCTGGCCGATAGAGACCGATCGAAGTGGTTAGGACCCGAACATCGAATCGACCGTGTTTACGTACAAGTAGCTGCCGCGTTACTTCCACCTTGTGTGCCGCGGAACATATAGCTAAGCTAGCACATCGATTTACACACTTCGACTGTATTATATATCGCCTGGAAAAATCTAGCCCTTCAAATGCATTTTATGCATGCTCCGGTTTCAGTCGTCGGATGTAAAAACTGCACTCTATACCTCGTGCAGCGAAAAAGGCCCCATGCGTGCTGCCCTGCTGGGGCAAAATTGACCCAGCCATTTTGGAGCCACGACTGTACCGTCAGCCCCGGAACAGAAAGCGAACTCACGTGGCACACCGAAGCAAGCGTACTCCGTACACCCGGCGAGTACCCAGTCTTGACTGCCACTCTGCCGCTGCAACTGTGTGCGTGCTCTAAATTGGACCGGTCTCACTGTACTACCGGCAGAAACTCGTACGCATGGCTTAGTAGGGAGATTAAAAATCTAACTACCATCGGTTTTTTACTTTCTGTTATTAGCGCGCGCGTCGGTTTTTACTTTTTACGATCTTGATAGATACTATAAGGGACGAGAACGTAACCGTTTTCGTTATTCTCGAGTTTTATCGTATTATATCGCTTATTATCGTATTATATCGCTTTTTATCGTATTATTCTATTTTGCTCTATTCATTTAATAAAACAAATAAATTTATCAAATTTATGATACATTTGTATAGATTGCGAAATTTGTGATACCGTTTACCGAAAATTTCCGACCGTTCCGGACCGTTTTCATCTACTATATACATACGACACCCTTTTAGCCTGCATCTACACTGGCGTATACACTTCCCCCACCGTATGCTAGTAGCACTGCCACGATGCGTACAGGTGCATATCAGTCCATGTACTGCAGCTGTACGGAACGGATACGCCAATGCGCTCCTAATTATTGCGTGCGCGACTCGTACAGGCGCCGGATCGCCGGACCACTAGCAAGCGAGCGGGCGGCCTCTTGCGCGTGGCTCGAGGAGGGAGGGAGTGCAAAGCTGCTGCTTAAGATAATCGCTCATCTACTTTCAAAAAAAAAAGATAATCGCTCATGATTAGATCGCCGCGAAGGGTGAACGATCAGAGAAATCGTGCTGCCGGAAGGCCCGGAACGGCCTAAACGGCAAGCTTAGGCCGTGTTCTCTTCCCGAATCGGGAGGCCCGAATTGGGTCTGCGCCGACAAAATTTCAAAAATTTATTAATTAGGTTCAAAATGTTCGTCTCGCAGAGCACAACAAAACCGTGCAATTAGTTTTTGATTTCATCAACATTTAGTACTCCATACATGTTATGACATTTTGATGTGATGGGGAATCTTCTTTTTGCATAATAAATTTGGGAGGAGAATTTCGGATCTAGACAAGGCCTTAGCGTTTCCTTGACCGGGTCGGGCCGATCAGATCACTGGATCAGGGCTGGCAGTGAGGCAGTCACGCAGAGGCGCACAGGCCACAGGCAGCAAAAGACTGCGGCAACCTCCGGTTTCCCGGGACCCATGATCGGGTCTGGCTCGGTGCCCCGCGTCTGCGTAGCACGGATCTCGACGCACTCCTCTGTTTTTGGTACCGCTTTTCTAACCCCATAACCTGCGTTCGTCGGAAAGTTAAGTAAAAATGTCATGGGTTAACACACTCGTGCCTTGCGTTCAGAATTGTCGGAGGGCAACAGTGGAGTGGATGCAGTTGGGCTTGATCTTCAGAAATCAGATAGGAGTAAGTCGCGGAACTACCATCTTATGAGTACAGGTTTTGTCAAACGCGGTGCGGTCAAAACGCGCATGAAACCCGAATCGCCAATGTCCCAGGGTCTTTCCAAAACCAACTCGCAACGAGGAATCCAGTCGCTGAAATCAATTCGCTGTTATTATACTGATGCCCGGAGGGAAGAAATCAATTGATCGAGGGAGTAAAAGCAGGTGTGGATCGGGTTGGTAAAAGTTGAGTATACCTAATTTACTAGTCCCCGGAGAGGGAGCCATTTGGACATTGATCTCGCCTCCGATTGGATGGTTTGATTTGGATGCAAGCTTTTGCAATTGCATTGCATCTTCTCGGTAGGTATGCTCTTGGCTCAAGCTCCTCCCTTTTCTTCACCCCGATGCAGCCCATCATCAAATCCACTCCTCCATTTCCAATGTTTTTTTAGTGCACCAATGTGTGTTAGCATTGTCCAAATCCTATGTGGGGCTTGGAAAAAAAAACCCAAACTTGCTAAAAAAAATACTCAACGGGACAGGAGGGAGAGGACAACACACCTTCTTTCTAGTTGCTTTTTTTGTGTTTTTTTCCCAATCGTTGCCTTCCATTCTAAACCGGGCAAGGCACCAAGAACAGCAAACCGGAATGAGATTACACGAGAAGGAATGTGTAATGATGAATCAGAGGAATAACAGCAAACCAAGAAAAAGTGGCAAAAAGAAAGTGATTGAGCCTATTGTGCCAATATCTTACTACTGCACAAGTGGACAGCACACCTCGAAACAAGGAGAGATCAGCTCCCCCACGCCCTCATCATCCCCTCCTCATCTTCTTCCTCGCCATGATCGCCGCCCTCCTCTTCTTCTTGCTGTTGCAATGCCATCCTACTACAGACCTACACACCTACTACAACGGAGGGGAGCGAAAGAAGGCAAATGCACGGTAGTGGCAAGAGTACCAGATGCTCTCGACTTGGAGCCGCTATTTATCACGCACCCACAACACAGTCACTGGATGCCTTGCTCTTCCTCTGAAGCTTTCTTTCCGACTCGCTTTCCTTCTTTCTGATGAAGCTTTTTCTCTCTTTGTGCGGTGTGGAAGCTCCCCCCTCTCCTCCTCCCTTTATGCTTTCTCCTACTCCCTGACGCCTTCTCCACCACCTCCTCATCCCTCGCCGTTCCTCCTAGGCTGGAGAGTGGCGGGCCCACGGCGTCGAATCTCTTTTGGCCGGTCTCGGTGCCCGCTTGTGCTCCTCCGCCTCCAATGGCTCCCCTCTACCCTTCACTCTCTCCTCCATGCTCCTCCTCCTGCAATACTCAGCAAGAAAAAGGCAGGTGTAAGCAAGCAGCAGCCGGTAAAGCAAAAGCAAGGAGGCAAAGCTTTTGAACATGGCAGAGAGCACATGGACGGATAGACAGAGTATTCAGAGAAAGAGACAGTCTTGTGCATAATAAACAAATCCATGATACAATGCAGCAACATAAAATGCACGAGGACCAAAAGATCATACGCGTGTGTTCTGCTGAAAGTACCATACCAACTCGATCGGGAGCAGCTTGGCGATGGGCGGCCTGACGGTGGAGCCGAAGCGCACGATGAACATGGACTTGCCCAGCCAGCGGCGCGGCAGAGGAAATGCGCGGAGAGAATACAGAATTTCCCCGCCCCCGTGCGGGGATCACGGACCCGACGGGTGCCTTTGACCCTGAAAAATCCCCGGCAACAGTACATCTACGCATATACTAGTACAAATCAACCAACACATCTAGAAGACTGGAAGTTCAGATGTGTGCTTCACAGATCGACATATATAGGTACACAGCACTTCACCATTAACCAGATATCGACAGAGGTATCACTAGGGAGTAAGCTTTCTTCTTCTTCTCGGGCGGAGGTCGGGTGGACACTGCACACTAGGACTATGGATCCAACAGCGGCTTTTCTTGTGTCGACTGGACTAGGCTCCGGTGGCGGCCGGTTGGAGGCGTTGTCGTCATCCCTCAATGAGGGACATCCGTCCGGGGTCAGCGGGGGAACGCTGCTAGCGTTAAGAATCGAGGAAAGGACGGGGGGAGAAAGGATTCACCGGGCTTGAGGTCTCGAGGCCTCCAGGGACATGGAAGTAACCTCTCACTCTCTCAGTTCCGCACCAGAGAGCAGAGATGGCGAGTGGCGACGGGAGCGAGGAAGTAGCGGAGGCTCAGGATGTTGACGAGTGGGAGGGAGAGGATGTGGACTGATTGGACTTTGGAGTGGGCTAGGGTTACGATGTGTATATATGGCTGCTTTGGGCTTGCTGATATGGTGTATTGGGATTATTTGGGCTAGTATTTCCAAGTCCTAACGCATAGTATTGGCCCGTGACATCTTGTTGGACTTTGGAGTGGCCTAGGGTTACGATGGTTATATATGGCTGTTTTGGGCTTGCTGATATGGTCTATTGGGCTGATTTGGGCCAGTATTTCTAAAATTCTAAGTCCTAACAGATAGTATTGGCGCCCTGGCATATACTACTTGTATAGTGCTCGCGTTGATAAGTGGCTGCATATCAATGGCAGCAGCGGCAGCGAAGAAGTATAGACCTCCATATGAGAATTCTAAGCATCCGTACCCATCCTTGCAGCCTTCTCGCTGCCAACTTTTTATCCTAAAATCTGAAAATGATCCGTGTAAATTATTGTATTCTGAATCTGCCCATAGTGATAATTATGTGCAACTTTTCTTGTGCCATTGCGTTTTTGTTTTATATTAATCTCTGTTGTATATACTATAGAATACCTGTAGAACAGCAATCCTGCCTGAGTAGTCTACTGGTATTTTAAGAATCATACTAGCAAGGTGGATTTTTTTTACTCTGTTCATGCTGAAACAAAACAGTCTTGCTAATGTTACCGGACTGATGGTAGTAAAAAGGCTGTTCAAACTTAAAAGCAACTATCTGATGGAATTAGTTCAGCTGTAGTGAAATATATGGGTCCTGTTTATTTTGGTGGCATACGTATCAACTATCAAGTCTGAACCTGCAAGGTAAGGTGTACAAGCTTTCCAGATAATTCAGCTTTGCAAAAATATCAGACTTCTCTGAAGAAAATCTCGAAATTCAGCTTTCTAATTCAAGAACCAAAGATAGATATGGTCTGAAGCTTTCACGTTGGCACTGGCAGTTCACGTCGACTGGTCAAGCTATCTCTGCCTTGGGCCCCCGCTGCCTCGATCAAACTATCTACCTCCTCTCGTTGGCATGCTGCAGGTAGCTAGCAACATTGTAAGCCATGCCACGGAGCTTCACATGGTGGAATGTGATGTCTTACTCTGCGCACAAAGGCACGACAGCGATTGGCCCGTGCCGTGTCTGACACTGACGTTGAGGACTCGAGTAGAGGGTAATAAGGGGGAAAGACTGACAGTGTGTCTACTTAAGGTTAATGGACGAAAACATCGTTCATGTTGAGTGATCTTGTGATTAGCAGACTTCCCACTCTTTAGCTCGGGCTCAGATCAAGCTATCTACGTAGCACTTCCCCGTCCGGGGAAAGCAGTCTTTTGTGTGAGCGAGCTAGTGACTTGCGTCGAAGTAATGGACACTCGACAGTGGAGCTTGTTATCAAAAAAAAAGACAGTCGAGCTACGGACAGATCGACCTTATCCACTGTTCGAGATCGACTCGTAGGCGGATCCAACGGTCGCCCTCCCAACGATATCCATCGTGTAGCATTTGCCGATCGAAATCCTGGCACAAGCCTTCCGCGATCAGCGGAGCACGCTGACATGACGTCTGGTAGTGGGATGATATCCTCCTTAAAGCGGCAGTTATCCGAACTCTCTCAGTTCTGAACAGTGAACAGCGCTAGATATTTTGCTGCGCATGGCGTACATACAGCTTCCATTCCAGCCAAGCGCACATCACGTGAAGATTCTGCATCGGATATATCTATCCCGGAATTTCCCCGGAATGGACTGGCCGTGCCCGAGAGCGGAGAGCCACCTGCTGGTGGAGCGGCCCATCAGCCGAAAGAACGGAATACGACCGGGCACGGCAGCATGGGCCGCACGCACGGCGTTGATCCTCGCTGGATCGAGTGGCCCCGCGAGATATTTCCCTCGGCCCTTGGAACCTTGCAGCCTGCAGCAGCTTGCACCTGCCCCTCCTCGTGCCACGCCGTGGGCGCGTGGTGGAGTCAGCAAAGCGCGGCGGCGCTTGCTTTTGATCCGGATCGAAATGACACACGGACAAAAATATCTTCACAAAGCTTTGAGCCACCCCCGCCGTGCGTCGTACTCCCCTTGGCCCGCCAATCTTGCCATCCTGAGGTGACCAAGTCGCTCCGGCGCGTCAGGTACTAGCGGCATTCGGTGGCCGTTGCCGGTAACAGGTCGCAGCTTGTTACGCGGCCACGGCGTTATATAAGCTGGCCAACCAGCTCGCCTACGCCTAGCCTAGCTTCCCCGCTAGTAGATATTTCGGCCAGGCCAGCCGCGGCACCGCATTGTCCACCGGCAAGAGCACGCAGCGCGCGATCCACATCCACTCCGCCGGCCGTTGCGCGCGCGCGCGGATCGGGATGGACGACCTGGCGGCGCTGGCGCGCGGCGAGGGGTGGACGGAGGAGCGGCACGCGGCGTTCCTCGACCGCGTCGAGCTCTCCTTCGTGCGCCAGGTGCTCGCTGGCAGCGACGTGCGCCAGGCGTCCCGCAGGCTGGGCCGCAGCCAGGCCGGCGGCGGACAGGCGCCGCTCCCGCTCGACCGGCCCCTGCCCGACAGCGCCGTCGAGTCCAACCGATCGGGGCCGGCGGCGGCCCGGCGGCGCGCGGCGAACGACGACGCGCGCCGGCCCGTGGATCCAGCCGCAGCAGGTTGGTGAAAGTGAAGCCCCGCCACTCGCGCTCCCTGCCTTTCGTTTCGCGAGGTGAAAAATGTACGCGTTCTGTCACTTGTTCACGTGCATCATAGGTAGCGCGCAGCGCATCGAGCGGCAGATGTTTATATGATCGCGGGCGTGCTGCTGAGCTCGCGATGCGAGAATGCTATGAGCTTCTGACCCTTTGCTCTGTTATGCTCGTGCCTTTTGGATGGGGAGAAAGCAAACTGATCGAACAGTGATCGAGATAGCGTTCGCGCTCGGCGACGTGGACCATGAACACATCTCCTGGATATATTGGTTGCAAACACTAACCTATCTACTTGCGCTAGTGATCGATGTTCTTCTAACCACAGTGAGCTACTTAGCTAATTAGCTGTCTGTTGCGGTTTCATTGAATGATTTTTTTACCCCACATAAATAGTTTATGACAGACAGGATTTAACGAATGTGGTACTACTGTGATATCATCTACTTCTATAGTCAATTTATATTCAACTATTGGCATCTCTCTTGTTTGCTTGATCTGTAGGTTTTTCAAGAAGCTCCTGAAGAAGCTGGTCAAATTCCAGAACAGAAGTCCCTTTCTACGAACGTAAGGTCCATTCTTTTGTTGTATGGAGGGGGTTTGCTATGCATTATTGGTCTCTGACTCCATGTCATAGGCACAGCGTGAGTTGGTGATGTATTATTACTTATTAGTTCATTTAACATCTCTCCTCTTTTTATATCTCTTTCAAGAAAACCTTGTGCACTTCAGAGCTACTATTTGGCATTCAAATTCGAGACGAAGAATGTGTGGTGTGGCCTTAACAAATCGACGAACTATTTACTGATTAGTGGATTAGCTTTAAGCAAATCTCCTCCTTTCTATCATATGATGGTGGTCAGAGATCTAAGATCTAACAACCGCAGCAGTGTGTATATCAAATGCTTAGGAAAGTACACGCCATTGGACAATAAGGACAGCTAATTGGCTTTCATGTTCCTAGTAAGTACTACTCGCTGTACATGAGAGTAATTAAAAAAACAAGTACGCAGTATATGACTAGGTGACAGCAGCCACCCTCTTTTCGATTTTTTTTTCTGGAGTTCTCATGCACCGTCCTTTGTCGCGCCGGACGTCGTCGGCGAAGTCAATCGGAGCTTTCTAATATCTAGGCCGAGCACTCCAAACGGCTTGTTTGAAATGCCTTTTTT
This sequence comes from Echinochloa phyllopogon, assembly GCA_033239725.1. Classification (NCBI taxonomy): domain Eukaryota; kingdom Viridiplantae; phylum Streptophyta; class Magnoliopsida; order Poales; family Poaceae; genus Echinochloa; species Echinochloa phyllopogon. The sequence continues at coordinate 38,026,641 of BTCW01000001.1, read as the reverse complement.
TTCTGAGAGGGCTTGTGTTGACAAAAAACGCGCCAACACACTCGAGATCGATCAAACGCGCAGCACGGCCGTCACCACGACCAAAACCCGGCTTCCCTCGGGAAAACCGGTCTGACCGGTTTACAAGACCGGTCTGACCGCTTTGCGTCGGGAAAGCGTGAAGACCTAGAAACTCAAGCTCGGGAGGGACCCCGTCGGAGCTCGAGCTAGACTAGGGTTGCTCTAGGGTCGGCAGGCCACCTAGAACGCCTTTGAACGCCGTAGAGACGAGCAAAGAACAGAATATAGAGTTGGAAAAAGGATTAGGGTTTAAGAGATACAAAAATAGAAGATAAAATGTTTGATTCGATTGGGAATACCTCAATCGGCCGTCTAGCCTTTATATTTATAGGCCGGGGAAGTCTTACCCCTTTCGAATAGGTTACAATATGGAATTAAACTCGGAATCCTAATCCTACTCGAATTACAGAACGAAACCGGTCTGACCGGTTTGGCAAACCGGTCAGACCGGTTTGGCCTTTGGCCCAATTTGAGTGTCAACACATGCCCCCCTGCGTTTTTAGTGAACTTGAGAACTAAAAAGCAAGTAAATACAACTCAGGAGCTAAAAATTTATACTAAGGGCGATATTTAACAATATACCGGCCATTGATCTTCACGCATCTTGCCAAACACTTGGATAGAATTTCTTCAGATATCTTCCGTTGATAGCTTTAGGCAAAGGATCTCCTTTCAACGTCTCCAACATGTAAGAATTCCCAAAGATGACTTTGACAACTCTGTAAGGCCCTTCCCAACTTGGTGACCATTTACCAAACTTGTTGCTTTTTGACCCAATAGGCAAGATCGTCTTCCAAACAAGCTCACCAACTTGAAAATATTTTCCTCGCACTTTCTTGTTGTAAGCTTTAGCAACCCGAAGCTTATCCCTCTCAATCTCCTTCAAAGCTTTCAATCGCTTGTCGGTTACCTCATCAATATTGTCCAACATCAAGTTGTGGTAATCAACAGCATCAAGGTCATTTTGCTTAGCCAATCTATAAGCGCCCAGATTTACCTCAACAGGTAAAACGGCTTCTTGACCATATACAAGCTCAAAAGGAGTAACTTTAGTAGCACCATGTCTAGATATACGATGAGCCCATAATGCTTCGGATAAAACTTCATGCCATCTCTTAGGATTTTCTGCTATCTTTTTCTTGATCAATTTAATCAAAGTTTTATTACTTGACTCGGCTTGTCCATTAGCCTGAGCGTAATATGGAGATGAATTGAGCAACTTAATTTTATAGGAATCAGCGAATTCACGTACCTCCTTAGACATAAAAGAAGTACCTTGATCTGTTGTCAAAGTTTGAGGAATACCGAATCTATGAATAATATTTTGTGTAACAAACTCAATTATCTCTCGGTGCGTCATATTTTTCAAAGGAATCGCTTCGGTCCACGGTCCACTTAGTGAAATAATCAGTAGCAACCAACGCGAAACGATGTCCTTTTGATGATGGAGGATTAATTTGTCCAATAAAATCCAATCCCCAACCTCGGAACGGCCATGGCTTAATAATAGGATGCATCAATGCAGCAGGAACAAGTTGTAAATTTCCAAACTTCTGACATTCCTCACATCCTTTGTAATACTTAAAACAATCTGCCGTCATAGTAGGCCAATAGAAACCGGCTCGTCTAAGTAACCACTTCATCTTTGGAGCCGATTGATGTGTACCACAAATACCTTCATGGACCTCAGCCATGGCAACCTTGGCCTGATCCAAGTTAAGACATTTTAACAATAAATCTTCGGCGTTCCGACGATAGAGTTCATCGCCAAGCAAAACGTATTTAAATGACGTTCGCCGAATATTTTTATCTGCACCACGACCAGGATCTTTCAAATAAGTAATAATAGGCATTCTCCAATCCTGATCTTCAACTTTGGATTGATTAGCACTATCCAAAGGATTTTTGCTTCTGTCAGGGGACGAAGCGGTCTGACCACTTTCAGAACCGGTCAGACCGGTTCTGACAGTACAGCCGGTCTGACCGGTTTCTGAAACCGGTGTGACCGGTTCGTCCAGAACCAGAACCTCGGCTTTTGTTTGCATCGGTTTTTGGAGATAGAAATATTTCTTTGCAACCATATAACCAGATGCTTTCTGAGCCAGAGTATTTGCTTTATCATTATCTTCTCTCGGAATATGTCTTATAGTGAATTCATCAAAAGAAGCAATGATATTGAGACATCTATCAAGATATGCATTTAATGAACCGTTATAACATTGGCATACCTTTGATACTTGATGTACCACCAGGAGCGAATCACCAAAAGCTTCAACATGTTTTACTCCCATGTCTTGCAAAAATTCCAAGCCAAATAAAAGAGCTTCATATTCAACTTGATTATTGGTTCGCTTTTCTTCCAATTGGTTTGAAAACTCAAAGATGGCACTACTCGGAGATATCAAAACAGCACCAATTCCTTGCCCATCACTGCAAACCGATCCATCAAAGTATAGCTTCCATGGTGTACAAGTAACATAGCCGACGTCGAACTCACAAGTATCATTTATCCGGTGTTCAACAATAAAATCAGCTACAATTTGACCTCTCATTGATTTCAAAGGTTCACAAGTCAAATCATACTCAACCAAAGCATAAGCCCACTTGCCGACTCTTCCACTAGATATCGGCTTTTGCAACATATGTTTAATCACATCGGTTTGACACAACACGATGCAAGTACTAGATAGTAGATAATGCCGCAATTGAGTACAAGCATGATACAAGGATAAACATAGCTTCTCAATGAAAGTATACCTTGTTTCTGCATCAATGAGCCGTCGGCTTACATAAGCAATCACATACTCCTTATTGCCGATTTCTTGAGTCAAAACAGCTCCAATAGTTCTGTCTTCAGCCGCCACATAAAGTCTGAACGGAACTCCCCGCTTAGGCGCCCTAAGCACCGGTGGTGAAGACAAGTATTCTTTGATTTTCTCAAAATCTTCTTGCTGTTTTGCCCCCCAGTTAAAATCGGCCTCATTCTTTAGCCGAAGTAAAGGAGTAAAAGCATCAACCTTTCCAGACAAGTTAATTATAAATCTTCTCAAGAAATTTACCTTGCCTAGAAACTTTTGCAAGTCCTTCTTACAAGTAGGAGCTTCGACTTTCTTCATAGCTTCAATTCTCTTGGGATCAACTTCTATGCCGTTCTCATGAATAACAAACCCAAGAAACTTCCCAGCCGAAACACCAAAAGCACATTTGAGTGGATTCATCTTTAAACTATACCGCCGCATCCTTTCAAGAGCAAGTCTTAAATCGGCTAAATGAGAATCTAAGCCATCCGATTTAACTACAATATCATCAATATATACTTCCACAATAACACCAAGTAAATCATGAAAGATTAAATTCATAGCTCTTTGATAAGTTGCACCGGCATTCTTTAATCCAAAGGTCATAACTACCCACTCAAATAAACCAATAAATCCCGGACATTGAAAGGCCGTTTTGTGCATATCCTCTTCGGCCATGAAGATTTGATTATATCCGGCATTACCATCAAGAAAACTAACAACACGATGTCCAGAAGCTTCATTGATTAAGACATCGGCTATAGGCATAGGATACGAATCTTTGGGAGTGGCTTTATTAAGATCTCTAAAGTCAATGCAAACTCTAAGCTTTCCCGAATCTTTCTTTTCAACGGGAACAATATTAGAAATCCACTCCGCATAACGACAAGTCCGAATAAAACCAGCATCTAATAAACGATTAATCTCTTCTTTTATTCGGTCATAAATAGCGGGATTAAAACGTCTAGTTGATTGCTTAAAAGGTCTAAAACCGGCCTTTATTGGTAAACGATGCTCAACTAAGTCACGACTTAAACCAGGCATCTCACGGTACTCCCAAGCAAAACAATCGACATACTCTTTCAACAAATTTATTAATTCGGCTTTAAACTCAGCCGATAAATTCTTGTTTACAAAAGTAGGCCTAGGAATAGTACCATCACCAATATCTATTTTTTCTAAAGGATCAGCTGATGTACAACCCTGACCCAATTTGTCCATATCACCAAGATCTTCAATAGCTTCGAACATGCCGGCCGAATGAGATCGATGATGATCAATTCGGTCTTGAAGCCACTGTCCAGACGCAAACCGGTCTGACCGGTTCCCAGAAGCGGTCTGACCGGTTTGGCTCGGTCGGCGCTGTTCAGACCCAAACCGGTCTGACCGGTTTCCAGAAGCGGTCTGACCGGTTTGTCTCTGTTGATTTTGTTGCCCCATTAATTACAGCAAGTAATTCAACCGATTTTCCATCGGCTTTAATGTAGCAGGAACAAAACCATCCTTGGTGCAACTGATCAACTCATAGTTGGTCAAATCCATGCCCGACAAACATTGAACCTTTTCATTTGCACTAAGAGAATCGGAATCGGCCATTGCAACAAAGGAAGAAGTGTCACCATGGACAACTTCAACTTCATCGCCGATCCACTGAATAAGATATTGATGCAAGGTAGATGGAATACATTTATTTGCATGAATCCAATCTCGACCAAGGATTAAACTGAAGTTACCTTGCACCTCGGAGACGAAGAAAGTCGTAGCAATAGTCTTGCTCCCGACGGTCAACTCCATAGAAGCTACCCCCTTGGCACCAATGGGATCACCTCCACCAACTCCACTTCATGTTCGTCTTGATCAGTTCTTCGTCTTTTCCGTCAATTTTCTTGTAGAGAGAGTATGGCATGAGATTCACAATGGCTCCACCATCAACCAACATACGAGAAATTGGCTTCCCGTTGATGTGCCCTCTCATATACAAAGCTTTGAGATGATTTTCTGATTCACTAGGCTTCTGAAACACAGCATCTCGCGGCCCAAGTTGAAGATGAGAAATTTCCTCCTCCGGCACCACATAATAATCAGAAGATAAATAGACAACATTAATTTCCATGTTGTCACGTTCTGGAGAAGGCTCAAAATCAACTAACTCTTCATCTTCAACCACTGGAGGAATTGGCGGAATAGCATCAATGGTTGAAGTAGTTTTGGCCCCTGCCTCTGTCGACAAACCGGTCTGACCGGTTCTGGAAACCGGTCTGACCGCTTCTGCAGCGGTGGGCTGATCAAAACCGGTCTGACCGGTTTCTGAAATCGGTCTGACTGGTTGTGCTGCTGGCTGCACAACTCGCCAGGTCTTGGTCTGAGGAATCATGGGTCTATACTTGTTGAAATGTTCATCCCTCAGCTTCTCAGCTTCCTGTTCCCTCTTCTCTTTGTTCCGTAAACGCTGTAGCTTCCGCTTTTGCGTGTGAGTCAAGCCGGAAGGACACCACCTTGGCTGGAAGATCTTCTTCACGCCCTTGCTACTGCTAGCCTCATGATCATTAAACATGATCGGCTTCTTGACTGGAACAGGAGCCGAATCTCCAATGACTATTGGCTTTTTACCCAAGTCTTGCATAGCCACTGGAATATCACCAATTTTTATGAATTCATTGGCTTGGGCTTGCACATCCTCCTTTTTCTCCTTGATACGGTATTCTTGCTTAGGAGGAACATGAAATCTTTGCTCAGACCGAAACCGGTCTGACCGGTTCATAGAACCGGTCTGACCGCTTTGAAAAGCGGTCAAGTGACCTGGTTGGTACGAGCTCAATCGGTTATGCACCGAATTTCCAGTAGCACCACCACGACGTTTATAATCTGTAGGACTATTCCAACGTTGTGGTGACCTCTGTATCTTTTTTGTTGGCCGATCAACTTGAACGGCCTTTGTATACTTGTTCATGAGCTGAGAGAATGTAGGTCCTTGCTTCAGAACCCTCCCTTGAATCTTTGGCTCATTAAATTTCCAAGTACCCACTTCCGGGCGCTTAGGCTTGAAAGTTCTTGGACGGTCTGGAGACAAACCGGTCTGACCGGTTTGGGAAACCGGTCTGACCGGTTTCGCCTGGTTAGCGGACCGATTCTCTTCCAAAGAACTTCCTTGCCCCCCGGGCCTTGATGTGTTAATAGTAATTTTCAGAGACTCTTTTCCATCAAGAGTCCTCCCAATCATCACTGTTCTGACCGGAATTTTGTCATCAACTTTTTCCGGTCTTGGATCTCCAATCACCACGTTCTTACCCTTAGCTCCATCGGCTTGTTCCGGCCGAATCAACATCTTGGTGTTCACATCCAAGGTATGAACAGGGAAAGGAGCCTTATCAACTTGCATTTCAGCTAGCACTAATCGACCTTCATTAAGGGCCGATTGTACCTGTCGACGAAAAACATTGCAATCGTTGGTCGCATGAGAAAAAGAATTATGCCACTTACAATATGCACGATTTTTTAATTGATCGGCTGGTGGAATTGCATGAGAAAGTTTAACAAAGCCGTTCTTAAGCAATTCATCAAAAACACGATCACATTTGGCTACATCAAAAGTAAATTTTTCTTCCTGCCGATTTTTCTAAATTGGCTTCAATGAAGGACAAGAACCAGGTTTACTTTTTGATGACCAAACAAATTCAGCAGCATAAATTTCTTTATCATCGTCCGAACTATCAGATTCATTATCAATAATATGCACATTCGAACGATGCGGTTTAGCAGATTCTTTTGCATTTTTAAATTTAAGTTCTAGACTCATGGCCTTCATTTGCAAATGATTAATAGTGAGAAAATCAGAACCTTCTAACTTTTCTTTGTAATGAGACCATAAGCCTACAAAAGCCAAATCTGCTAAATCCTTTTCAGAAACAGTTATGTTAAAGCATCGGTTCTTAACATCTTTAAATCTTTTAAAATAATCAAGAACCGATTCCTCACGGCTTTGCTTAACCGATGTCAAATCAGATAATTTAGCTTCATTTTCTCCGCTAAAGAAATGATCATGAAATTTACGCTCCAATTGAGTCCAATTTTGAATAGAGTTAGGAGCAAGCGAAGAAAACCATGAAAAGGCAGTTCCAGTTAAAGATAATGAGAACAACCGTATACGCAATGCCTCATAAAATGATGCCTCTCCTAATTGTAAAATATATTGACTAATGTGTTCCCAAGGAGTTCTATTATCTTCACCACTGAATTTAATAAAATCAGGAACACGCCAACCATTAGGATAAGGAACCAAATCAAATTCAGGCGGATACGGTTTCTGATATAAGCGTGAACTACCCAATTCAAGCCCGAGTCTTGTTCTAAGTGTATTTGCTATGTCTTCTTTGAACTTAGCTAACTCGGCTTGATAGTTCCCATCACCTCTGTTTTGTGGAATACGGGGAACATGGTACATTGAACTTTGGGAAGTACTCGGAATCGGCCCGTGAGATGCGCCAGATCCGTGGGGTATACTTCCAACAACTGCGGGACGTGGAATAGTATAAACAGGACCAGAAGCAACCGTATTAGATAAAACCATTGCACCGGATGCTCCTGCACCCATAGAACCGGTCTGACCACCAGAGGGGGCCAAACCGGTCTGACCGGTTGTACAAACCGGTCTGACCGGTTCGTGGACCGAACTAGGGTAAGGTGTTTGTCCCGCATAGAAATTCATCGGCATGCCCAAATTAGGATCTAAAACATGTTCTGGCATGCCTGATGAGCTAGGAGTTGAGTTAGGTATTTCATTAATTTCTATATTATTTTTACCTTTATCAGAATTACCCGACATATTAGCAATCAACTCACTAGTAACAGTTTGTGCAGCAAGTAATTTATCATCCATCATGCGAGTAATTTGCTGCATCAGATCAGAGGATTCGCCAGTTACCTTAGGAAGTTCTTCCACTTAATCGTTCGCCAACTTGAAAGCCGGCATGACGAATTCCTCTACCCTCTTGACAAGGCCACCGCGATCTTTCTTGAAGCCCTTCAGGAATTGCGTCCTGAAGTGCTCCTCGGCGATCAGGTACCGCTTCCGCTCCTCGTCCGTGAGCTCTTCCATCGTCGCGGCGATGATGTTGTCCTTGTCAAGGTCGCACGTTGATCCAGACATATTTGGAGTAGATTGAATCGGTTTTGACACCAGATTAATCGTCCCCAGCGGAGTCGCCAAAAAGTATGTTGACACAAAAACGCGCCAACACACTCGAGATCGATCAAACGCGCAGCACGGCCGTCACCACGACCAAAACCCGGCTTCCCTCGGGAAAACTGGTCTGACCGGTTTACAAGACCGGTCTGACCGCTTTGCGTCGGGAAAGCGTGAAGACCTAGAAACTCAAGCTCGGGAGGGACCCCGTCGGAGCTCGAGCTAGACTAGGGTTGCTCTAGGGTCGGCAGGCCACCTAGAACGCCTTTGAACGCCGTAGAGACGAGCAAAGAACAGAATATAGAGTTGGAAAAAGGATTAGGGTTTAAGAGATACAAAAATAGAAGATAAAATGTTTGATTCGATTGGGAATACCTCAATCGGCCGTCTAGCCTTTATATTTATAGGCCGGGGAAGTCTTACCCCTTTCGAATAGGTTACAATATAGAATTAAACTCGGAATCCTAATCCTACTCGAATTACAGAACGAAACCGGTCTGACCGGTTTGGCCTTTGGCCCAATTTGAGTGTCAACAGCTTGTTTGAAATGCCTCGTCACTGGAGCTTGGGAACGAATCGGTTTCCACTGGGCTGGTAAGCTACTGGGCTTCTAAGCTGGGCCAAACGCGCGATGTTTGCCTACGGGCTAAGGCTCAGGCCGCCTAGACAAGCTTCTAAGCTGGGCCAAACGCGCGGTGTTTGCCTACGGGCTAAGGCTCAGGCCGCCTAGCCGTGCACAACAAATTTCCATTGTGAATTGTAGGGGTAAAGCTCTTTCAGAAAATTCTCTGCCGCCCGTAGACCGCAGAGGGGCCTTGGAAATAGTTTTCAACCAGCAATCGACGCCCCTCGGTAAAACCTCACTAACCGCGTCATTGCCCCAGGCGCAAGGGAAGTTAAAATGTAGCCAGCAACCTCATTTTATACTCGCCTCGAGACGCGTAATGGCTAATCCCCGCGATGGGGCACTAAAAAGAAACCGACCTTAAAAAAAAGAGAGAGAAGCCCACCAAGTACTTCCATTCTTCCAATCTGCACGCATCAGTGCACCACGTCCACACCCACCTGATAAGCCCATATAGACTTTCCCCGTTGGGCTATTCCCTTGGCGCGCTCTCTCTGACCATGGTTATGGGCCTGGAAGTCTGGCCCAGGGTAATTACGGACTCTAATCTACTACTGCAGCAACTGACATCCGGACAGTTGTGTGTACGACGCCCTACGAAATGAGATTATAAATGTTTTTTAGCGTGAATGAGCTTATAAATGCTTAATAACGTAACTTGGCACTGTTCGTCTGTTCTATAGGCAGTCAGCCTACAAAATAGCTAATGAGTAATGAAGTATTTTCTAAAACAATTGGACTGAATTTTCCTGGACTTTGAAACGAGATCAAGCTGGGGTAAATGGGTAATTATCAGGTAGAGCCCACGTTCCGAATCATGCATGCATGCCCACCGACAAAATTCACCATCATTCTGACATGCGCTGTAGGCAGTGGGTCTATTCCCTTCGAGCTTATATATGCCTATCGCATATGCCATGTCGGGTGTCTGTTTGCCATCGTCCTTCAACGATCAGGAAGAAAACTGGGGCTCCTTCACTTTCAGTTAGGCTGTTAGCATTTCAACAGAGGACGACCACCACACGCATGACTTGTTGAGCACCCCCAGCGACTGTAAAGTCGTCTTCCCGACTTGTCCACATCTCAATAATCTGCCCTAAGTCAAACCCCGAGGCATGCAGACGATGGTCCTCCACCCAACCAACTCCAAAACCTAGATAGATCTCGGTACACTCGGTACATGGAGATGCTAACAGCTTTGTCCGTACTCTTGATGTGTTGTGTAGCCAGTGTATGCTTGTTAGCTTGTATGAATCATCATGTGACATTTCCCTGTTACAAACAGGTCTGACATGGCTGATGTTTTGATGAAACTATGTGCTTTATTAAGAGCAGCGCAGGCACTGTTAAAATAGGGCCCTCTCGGTTCATGGATTGGATCTAACCCGCGCGCCAGGTTTGGACTTTTGGTTAGGGAGGAGCGGATGGCCTGCGGTTACGCATCCATTCAGGGCCCTTGACTTGAGATGGGATCTGTGGACAGTCGCTTGGTGGAACACTTTGCTTGCATGGGCCCCTGCTGCATTTGGAGTTGGGAAAAATGCTTGTGTGACACGGCACTCGTGAGAGACTCAATCTTGGCTGTGCATTTCGTCTCGAGATGAGCACTCATTTGTCTTATGCTACTGTATTTTCATCGTAGATGTTTTTTTTCCGTATGAGAGGGTTGGCAGTGAATCTTACTGTAGCGGTCTGACATAAAGCAGTAGCGGTGTGACATAAAGCTGTACGTTCTCTGATGGGAGTACTGACTATTTTTTTTACCGTTGGGATTCTTCACCGCTTGAACATAATAAGATATATATTTTATATCATTGAATGTGTGGTCAGGAATGGATGCAATGTTATTTTACTATATCTTTAGAACTTGCACCACAAAATAATTATACGTTGCCTTCTTGTTAAATATTTTACAATATTTTTATTTTGTTTCGGAACTATCCTTATATGGACCTTGTTTTATAGCAGGTACATCCTTATCTGTACCTTGTTTTATAGCAGGTACATGTTATGATATGGTGGTCATGTTAGTACATCTCGCACACACATAAATATTACTGAGTGTTTCTTTATTTTTAATTGTGTGCGGCATTTTCTCTCCCTTTATTACATAGAGTTGGCCTCATGAGAAAAGCGAAAGGACATATCCATATTTAATTCAATCACTAAGATTTTAAACTTCTGAACGTTTACTTTGCTTTGCGTATGTGAAACTATGGTTGTTTTTATTTATTATTTAACATGTGCACTATAGCATGTGATTATTTACTCTTTATTTAACTTCACCCTGTCCACTTATTATCGTGGATGTGTCGGTACTTATTTTGAAATTTGAACTATGTGATTGTTAATCACCCAATACATTTCAAATGAATTTGGACATGTTGGCCGAACAAATATTTTTCCTACTTCATAAATGCTATGCTTAAAATATAGATGACGACACACACATATTATTTTGTTTAGTACTCCATATATATGTAATGATAGTTTTATCAATATTAATCTAAGAATTATTTTTTTGACCCGTAGAACATGCACCTTTAAGATAGTAATCATTTTTCGTTCTTTTTATTTAGTACTTCTAGATTTTTTCTTATTACTTATTTCACTTACATTAAACCAAATCTCTCTTTTATAACGCATATCTTGTTAGCCTCACTCGATACCGCGACCACCATATCAACTTTTGGAACAAGTACCAGTACCAGTACATACTCGGGACGATTATCGGAACTAGTCTTACTCATTGATACATACAGTAACCATTGTATCGGTACATCTTTAAAACGAGTACTACTACCTACTCGAGACGGGTATCAAAACTAACCTTACTCGTTGAAAGTACCAGTACCAGTACATACTCGGGACGATTATCGGAACTAGTCTTACTCATTGATACATACAGTAACCATTGTATCGGTACATCTTTAAAACGAGTACTACTACCTACTCGAGACGGGTATCAAAACTAACCTTACTCGTTGATATGTATCCGTACCTCTTCGAAACGAGTATCAGTGCCTGCTCGAGTCGGGTACCAAAACTAGCCTCACTCGATACGACATCGACCCGGTGGATTTGCGAGCCTCACTCGATACCGTGACATCGACCCGGTGGATTTTCTCAGGTACTTCCCTTTCCATGGTAGAGGAGAAGTGGACACCGAGGCAAGCATAACTTGATGCCAACACCAATTGCAGACATGCCAAGCTTTATGCAAAGATTAGCTAAACAAACATCCTCGTCCACCCTCCGCATGACAGGAACAATCAATCAACATTCAACACACATGAATCACGAGCAGTACACAACAACAGTTGTCGAGTGCTAGTAGAAAGTCAGTAACAAAACAGTTCACACAATGCAGAAATGGAAAGGGAACTTGTTCTCTTGCAAGGAGTTCATTGTTGAACCAAAAGGAGCAAAAATATGGTAGAGGATGGAAGGCGGGGAGCTGGAATTGGATGAGACGATGCTGGTTATGCCCCACTCCAATCCTCACATGCTCATCAGAGTGCAAGAAATTGAACAAAAGAAAGGAGATGAGGAAAAGGGCGGCGCTACTACTACTGGTACGCACCTTGACGAGACCCGCCTGGATTATTTCCCCTAATCTACAAGAACAGGCGAGCCGGCAGCCGGCTGGATTAGTTCCAGGCGCACCAGACCTTCTCCCCGATGAAGCGCAGCAGCCTCCCCCACTGTGCTCTTCTCACCGTTGAACACCAACAGCAGCACCATGCTCCCCACCGCCGCGTGCGCCTCCGCCGCCATCGCAGCGCCAGCTCGTCCCCGACTCCCCGCTCCCGGCACCGACGCCGGCACTGTTGCCGCTGCCGCTGCTGCTGCCATTGCCAGCCGCCACGCTTCGGCTCATATGTTCAAAATCTGCATAGATATAGAATCAACTGTACCGATGCTTCTGATTTCCGAATGGAGGTGCAAATTAAAGGACCAAATTATTTGCTTGGACAGCATGCAAAGATAAAGGATGTTAAGCTATTCAGCTATCGTATAGTACATCTTCAGTCACATACACAAGGTCGTTTTTTGCATTTTTCAGGCAGTAGAAACTGAACGAATATGAATTAGCGTCACCGAGGGAGAGCTTATATTCTTACTTGGATTCATGGTGAGGGGGAGTCCAAACTCGCTGGTGAAGAAGTTCTGCGTCGGTATTTTGCACATGTTCACGCACATCCCGACGCACCCGCTGTTCTCCAAGTACCTGCAACTCGATCGGTTTCAGTTCTTCATTCCATTAGGATTTCTGACACCTATCTCCAAGTGACAAGCAGTTGCAGCAAGCAGACAGACACCCATACCTGCATTTCTTGATGAGCACCTCCGCTCTTCTGCTTGACGCCGTCGACCTTGACCTCGATGACCTCGGAGGGGCCCACGAGCCTAAAATTCTATGGTACATAGACATATTTGCTCAATTCAACAGAAATTGAATTACAAAAATAAAATAAACTACGTTCCACTACACGCACACATGTTTTATTCAGTAATTCAGTTTTGGACATACCATGTTGTACTCCTCGAGCCATTGCTCCTCCTCACAAGCCATCAGCCACTTGTTTATCCTGCCCATGATGTCTTTCCTGGATTGTAGCTCTTCTCTGGCTTTGGCGATCTGTGGGCCTCCGCGGTGCTCTGCAGCATGGCTCTACTCGCCGCTGGCCCAATCCCGTTGGCTCCCCGTCCCCACTCGCCTTCTCCTGCAACGAGGAGTTCGATTTGGGCGGCGTGGAGCGCTCACGCGGAGGAGCACGCAGGCTCTCGATCCCCGATGCAGGAAGGCCGATTCGGGTGAGGGAGAGGTCGATCCGCCTGAGGGAGAAGCGGACGCGGGTACCGCGGCGACGGGTGTGGCGGCGAGGCTCGCAGGGAAGCGGTGGAGCTGTGGGCACGGCGAGGCTCGCCGGGAAGCGGTGGAGCTGTGTCACGGCGAGGCTCGCCGGGAAGCGGTGGAGCTGTGGGCATGGCGAGGGAGGCTGCGGCGAGTCGGAGGAGAGGCTGAGGCGCAGAAGCAGGAGGCGGCGGCGCTCCTCGACGGAGGTGGGCTCGGAGATCCAGACGTTGTAAGCGGAGGAGGCGGACGCGTGGGGCAGCAGGTGTTGGCGTTTGTGGTGGTGGTGGTGGTTGTCGGAGCGCCTGCGGCGGCGGCGGTCGTCGTCGTCGGAGGCAAAGGTAGCAGGAGGAGGAGAGGATCCGATCTAGCAATTAGTAGAACTCCTCCTGCTCGGGCTCCTTGCCCGCCGGATCCGGGCCCGGCGGCCGCATCAGTTGGCCGCACGCGAAGTACCGGCGCCGCTGGATCGGGTGTCGTCGTTGATGGATCAGCCGCCGTCGTCGATGCATCGCCGGAGCTCCGCCACTGGACCGGACGGCATCGTCGGTGGATGGCTGGCCCCGCGGCCCCAGCTCGGCTCCATCCGCCGCCTTTGCTCCCGCGATGCGCCGGCCGCGATGAGTCGCCGCCGGCTGCGCTGAGCGACGCCGCGAGCCACCGCCCGGCTCCATCCGCCGCCCCTGCTCCATCCACCACCGCACCCGCGAGTAGCCACCTCCATCCACCGCCGACCCTACCGCACCGGCGTTCGACCTCCCATCGCCGCCCGTGAGAGAGTGAGGAGAGATTGATGGGAGAGAGAAAGATTTCAAATGATTTTGAAATTGATCCGGACGCTCCCTCTTTTATAATCAAAACGTTGTTTACGTATATAATTCGGGTACAGAATCGAAGCCGGTACAGAATCCGGGGAGGAGCGAGGGGAACAGTTTTCGAAGAGCCATCAAGGTTTTTTTAATCGAAATCGTATGCGGTATGTATCAAACAGTATCCTCTACGTGATGTGACATAATACCATATACCCTGTCATGGCACATATCTCGGTGCTGCTACAGCTGCATGGTACAGATAAGGTCTATCCCAGTATTCCAGTACTAAAACCTTGTTCTTGGAGTTGGAGGTTTTGGAGCTGTGCATCTAGAGTCTCGGACCAACTGAAACCATGTCAACATCAGTCTTGACCTCTTCGGGTCATGCTTCACTTAGCCGCTGTGGAAGGAAGAGACAACTACTACAGCGTTTATACTTCCTCCTCATGTAGTCAAAAACTATTTCATTTTTACCTGCAAGATAAATATAATAATTGCGCACACACACACACACCTGTTACATATGCATGCATGCTGCATGGGCGGCCATGTGGCCCATTGTATTGATCGGTCTGGCCTGGTGTGCCGCACACATGCTTTGAGCGTACGTCTCTGCCTAGCTTGTCCATGGATGGCGTGTATAAACTTTTAATTCCGTTTTTAAAATTTGTTTTGTTAGCAGTATGATCATTTCACACTGGAAGCAGCAGGGCGATGAGACTAGGTAGCTGCCTCCTGGATGGCCCCACACTCCACTGAGATTTGGGGTTGATGTATACACCCGGCGACAGTGATGGCTCGTTTGGTTTTTCTCATTTGGCTGCGCCTTAGCAAACACGAGAGGTTGGAATTATTTTGTCCGTCATCAACAGCTTTAGAAGGGAGAAAAAAAGAAATCCTCAACGATAAAATAATGTAGCAGCTTCATTCCACATGCTCTCTTTTTGACAACTAACCCTTTCCGATAACTTCATAACAAGCTTTTCTAGTTGTAAGACCATATCACTGATCACATGTTTAGTGCATATAATGCCTTGCTTACCTAGCTACATGTTGCCCGACCCTGGGTGTATGGCGTGTCAAATCACAAGTTGGTGTAAATGTGTAACTGCATCCACAGAGACATGATCAGCCAGAGCAGCTGCTAGCTGCCCAAGAAGAGACTCGGGATTATGCATGCCGGCCTGTTCATATGCATGTCATATGACAGCTGATTAGAAGAGGCTATATGAGTGCTTGTAATGATGGTTTATGCCACTGGGTATGCGTGTTAGGTGAGGCAGATATGCGAGGGCGATTTGATTTGACCAAGGTACTAAATAGCGAATAGCGGTGTCATAGCGAATTTGGTTTGTATAGCGGATCGCGGATAGCGAGTGCTATAGCGGGCGCTAAGTCCAAATAGCGTAATTTAACAAAAATAGTCAAAATTTAGAGCATACATGAATATTAGCATCAAATTTACTTAAATAATCATCAAGAAGAAAATAATTTGTGATCCTTTATTCTTCACCATAGCCTAAATTACTATTTTCAATATTTTTGTTTTCTTCCATCCATCGTTTTTTGGTACCTTCAACCATCAATATAGTCAATAATGTCTAACACGAGTAATAGCAGGCTCAATAGCGGGTGCTAAGTGCAATAGCAGCCTGTAATAGCAGACGCTAAGTGCAATAGCGGCTGCTAAGTCCAAACATGCTATCTTGAGTCCGCTACCTTGTAGCGGTAGCGGTAGAGGTCCGCTACCGCTATAGCGGCTGCTATTGCGGGCGCTACCAACGCTATTTAGTACCTTGGATTTGACCTAGCTCTCGCAGCTCTCTGGTGCAAGCCGCCGGCCGTCATCCTCAGAACTTAGTTTAGCTATAAAATAACATGAAGTGGAGATGGTGAGGACTGAGGAGGAGGTGAAGGTGACAGTCGGAGACGGGAGACTTGTGCTAGAACTTGGGAGATGGCGCATTGGCACGCCTGTCTCAATTTCAGCTAAATTTCTTGCAGCTCCACCAACGGTGAGGTTAAAATATGTGAGCAGCTTTGTTTGATACCCGAATCCAGAGGAAGCTGCGTATACTTGCAATGTCGAGAAAATTATTCTTGGACATCTCTACTTGTCTATATTTCATTGGTGCAACGTAGCTTGATATTTTACTTTAATAAACAGCTGCTGGAAAATACTATTGGCGATATGCCTGATGATGCGGTTAGAAGACTTCGCTAGGATATATGTTATTACCGTGTCCTCCTCGCAACCGTAGAAACATCTGAACGCCCACAGAAATAAATTTACATTGTGTAGATGAGACCACATGGCTTTTTGACGGTGCAAATCTGCTTATATCTTTTTGTCCCGACCAAAAGGAGGTAGTGCAGCGTAACGTATCCTTGAAGCTATCGTAGCTTTGCTCATCTATCAGCCATGAGCCATCACCTCGATTCTCTCTAGCTTTCTTTACAAGTGGAATGCGTGACGCGCCAAATTGCGCTAGTCCTACCATAAAAGATAAGGAGATTCAAAGGGGGATCATATCATATAATGATATAAAGCAAGTAAGTGATGATATATCATACATCTTTTGCTGAAACTACCAAACAATAACTTCCCTATAGCAACCACGCCACAGGGAAGTTTATTAGCCTTTTGAGTTTTCGTGTGCAACAAAAGTTCACCAGATTGGCAGTACTTGCTTCCGTACCACATTCGATCGCAGGGTTTTGGTGTCGCGTTGCGCTTTAGAAATTAAAAGCGCTTCAGGTATGGCATGCTTTCAGAGTTCAAAAGACACATGTCCTGGACAAAGATGAACAAAAAGGACGCATCCATGCTTTCGAAACACACGTCTTTTAGAACGGTAATTAAGTAGTATGATCGCAAAACCTTTTTCAGTTTACTTTGTGGCATGTAGTCCAAAGCGCAGATGTGTTTTTTTTTAATGAAACAAAGCAGATGTGTTCAGCCAAAAGCTTTTGGAACAGTGTGTTGCGACAGTATTTTGGCCATATTTTCCGGGGGCTCTCGATCGGAAGCTGCAGGTGTTTGCTCGGTTCTGTTTGGTCACCTTTTTTCTGCTCATGTTTGACGAGCCACCGCTTGGCCCTTTGCTTGCACGGCGAGCACAGTAACTCAGGATGGGAATGGGCCGGCCCGGCCCTGGCCTTGACCCGGCCCCATGGCCTCAAGGTCAATTTTAGAGGGCCATGGGCCGATCCAATTTAGTCTTTAGCTACGGCCTTGTTCATCTTTTAGGCTATGCTTAAGCAAACAATCGGATAAGTTTTGACCATGTTGCTACTTGGCAATTGCTAATTCATAAAAAGAAAAAATAATTGTGTTGCAAAGAAGAAAAAAAAATATTATACATGTGCTGCTAGGCATCAACATGAAAAAAAAATTATTCAACCAACATCTTGTTTGCACCCATAAATAGAGATGCAAAGTTAATTTTTATGTGCGAAACTACATATCGATGTAAATTACGTGGGACTTTTGGGTCGGCCCTATCGTACCCATTGGGTCGGTGGTCCGGCTCAATGGCCTCATTTTCTATTTGAGATCGACCCGCACGATCCATTCCCCTCCTGAACAGTAACGAATTGTGCCGTCCATCTTCCTCCTGCAATTCAGAGATAGATTGACATGTTCTTGTCCGAGCGATTCGCTGAATATTTTCAGTCATCGACGACCGTCCACCTCTTCTCGTCTCGCTGGAGCTCACTTTTGACCTTTGGACATCTTTGTTCCGATCCAGCGGTCAGTCAGCTCATGCATGAGAGTTAAGATTCGATCCGCCTCTAGTAGGCTAGTTTATTCGTAACAATCCCTCGTTCCTCTAATAGTGCTTATCTACAGTTTTGAACGGAACCGCATTCAGAGAAAATTGGCTGAAAACGATTGACTTTGTTGAGACCTGCTTGACCTCTCGGCCGACGGTCACGTTTGACCAACCACTATTTCCCCAGCCAGGACAAAGCAACCACTCCTTGTCCTCTCGCTGTCCTCCTCATTCTCCCACTTGCAGATAATTTTCAGTTCCCCGTGCCCCCAAACAGCGAGAGACAACTCCAGAGAGCAAGGAGAAGAGAAAAACGAAGAACAAGCTGACAACGATGACACGAACAAATAAACATAGAGCTCTTATATATACTGCAAATTCACAAACACGTACACTACTGGTGTAACATGCAGCAGTGCAGAGATGGGATGGCGATGAGTGCTTAAAAAAACGGAGAGGAGAAAGTGGCAGTTGGCCTGCCTGAGGGGAAAGCAGAAAGCGGGAGGATCCGGGGTGATGCGAGAATCCACTACCGCGGTAGAGGGAGGTGGAAGCGTGCCGCCCACGTCGAGGTGCCACGGGATTAGACTACACCTGGGCCCCCTCCCCCGGATTTCTTCGTCGCCCGATTATCCGCCCGTCTACCGCGGTGAAAATTTCATGTGTCACCACGCGTGAACGACGGGGCGGTGAAACTGAAACCGACACGCAGACGCTGCCGGATCCCCGGCGCGACACCTCACCGCCGAAGTCATGCCACTGTTGCCTCGCAAAAAAAAAACATGTTACGTTGATTCCTGCCTTTTCCGGTGATGATCTTCTGCAAGAAATCGGCCTGCACGGCTGCACTTTAGCTAGGGCTCTGTTTTACCTGCTCTGGAACGTTACCTCTCGGACATAATGTTGCCAAACAGACGAGCCAGAAATGCACAGGTAGGAGATGCACATGCATTCACGAATGATCACCGCCGACCAGCGACAAAACGGGGTTGAAAGGACATTTTCGATCGAAATCTATGCGTTTGGACGACTTCATATTTGGGGAAAGGGCGGTGGCCAAGCACAGCAGCTTACCTGGTCCAGTGGTCCATTCCACTATATAAGTCACCACACAGAGAGTCACAGTCACAGACAACACCACCGTCCGTCCGTCCCTTCCCCCCGACCTAACAAAGCGCACAAACCAAGCAACAAGCCAACCACACGTCGGCTGTTCACTTCCATCAGTATTCCAAAAATTCTCTCTCCAAACTTCACTATTCACCTATCACATCAAGTCACGTCAAATCTCTCTCCTCGTGCATGGAGCACTAAACGTGGATAAATTAAAAAACTAGTTGCATGATTTTGATGTACACGACGAGACGAATCTTTTGAGCCTAATTAGATCATGATAGGACAACAATTACCACAAACAAACGAAAAGTGCTACAGTATGCTACAGTGTCCGATGTGACATTTTCACCAAACTTTCTCTTTATTTTTTTGAATAAACACACCCGTCGTCCCACGCGAGAGAAACCCTGTAAATAGGTTGACTTGGGCGTGCACTAGGCTACAAGCCGCAAGTTTAAGCCAGGAGGGGCACTCACTCCGACCAGGCCGGATATGGCAAGACGCCAAGACCACCGCATTACTGATCGCGGAAAGCGATAGCGCCGGCTTGTTCATTGAAGTGACGGAGATAAAGGCGGCCTGCTGTGTTTTGCCCTAATGGCGAAAGCCTAGCAAGTGTGGCTGGCCATTGATGATTTTTTTTTGCCAGTAATGATTGGGGATAATTATAAGTCTTCAGATGAAAAATGTGGTGTGAGTATGAAGTAACTGCGCTTTCATTGCTGTGTGAACCAACGTGCAAGGATAGCTAGATTGAGCCCCAAAAGAACTGTGCTTAGTTGTTCAATTGGTGGGAGAGAAATGGGTGTACACTTTTGTCAGCCAGGTTGAGTAAATTATTTCAGTTTGATTTAGTTTCATGCCTTGTTTTACTTTAAGATGGTCACCTAATTTCATACAAATTATTGGTTAACTTTTCGGTCATTCAAGGGGGGAACAAAAGAACTTTACGTCGTAATTTCTGTTTTTAGCATGATGCCAAAAGGGAATGAAAGTTTCAACAGCATTCGATGAGGTGTTTGTTTCATTATTTATTAGAGCATGTAAATCTACATGCATCCCCCCACCTTTGGGGGTTGTAAAGTTTGATTATTTTGATCCACCAATTATCTCGGGAGGCTAATTTTATACCCTCAACCCCAAAATCACACATAGAGAGTTTATCATTTTTGGAGGTTGAAATATGGGCTTCATCCTTAATTATATTATATATCTATTTTTTCCTGTTGTGATACAATTCTTTGAAGTTCATCTAAATTTCTCCTAAATCAAACCCTTTTTCACCTTTGAACATGAATATCTAAAATTTCGTAGAGATTTACAATGTAAAATTGGGTGGTACCAGATTTATTATTCAAAATACATTCATATAGCCATCTATATATAATATATTTTTAGAGATTTGTTTACTCAAATATCACATTGTAGACTTATATTTGCAATATTATAAAACACTCCCTCTAATCGAAATTACAAAGCATGTTTCACTTTGTTAGGATAAGCCTATGACAAACAATTTCTTTATAAATACATGATTTTTGTAATACCAATTTTATGTGCATACTCACATTGAAAAATACTTAAGGTTACAATTTTGTATCACATAATGGCATATTAATAGACAAATTATCGATCAAAGTCATGTCCTAACAAAATAAATATGTATTGTAATTTCAAACCTAGGTTCATTCATAAAATATTTAAAATAGCTGTGTTGCATCTTGAAAAATAATTAACATACAAACAACTCTTTAAGTGTGATGTTTATATTTCAGCCTCCATCAAAAAAGTTCGATTTTGAACTTTCAATAGGCGATTAATGTGTCCAAACCACTCCATTCAAACTCTACTTAGACGGAGTACTTGAGTATTGGTGTTTTTTTTTGTTTTTGGTCCAGATTGAGTACAGGATGGATGCGTAGTGTCTGGTTTTAGAGTTAACGGTTAAAATTGGACTTTTATGATAATTTTAGGTTGAAATCGGAGCTTGTGGTCTATGAACCAGTTTGCTTACATAAATAAAACAAAATACTTAAAAAATATACCAGTTGCTGCTCAACGTACGTGAGCATACTTTTG
The DNA here is from genome assembly GCA_033239725.1 of Echinochloa phyllopogon. NCBI lineage: Eukaryota > Viridiplantae > Streptophyta > Magnoliopsida > Poales > Poaceae > Echinochloa > Echinochloa phyllopogon. The sequence continues at coordinate 38,005,335 of BTCW01000001.1, read as the reverse complement.
CAAGATTTCTTTCTCCAAACTTCACTATTCATCCATCACATCAAATCTCTCTCCTCATGCATGGAGCATTAAACGTGGGTAAAAAAATACTAATTGCATAGTTTTGATATACACGACGAGACAAATCTTTTGAGCCTAGTTAGGTTATGTTAGGACAACGATTACCACAAACAAACGAAAAGTGTTGCAGTGCGCTACAGTGTCCGATGTGACATTTTCACCAAATTTTCTCCCCATCTAAACACAGCCTATTACTTAATCTGATTGTACTATATAAAGATATAATCATGCCAGGTACTCTACACTATGTAAGAAACCGTTATCGGCGACGCGTCCACATAGACATTGGAGACGCGTTTTTTACGCGTCACTAAAAATGTGTCTCTAATGTAAAGTTATAAGTGACACGGATTTTACGCGTCACTAATAACTGATATATTGGCGACGCGTGTCGAGCTACCCGCGTCACCTAAGATGGTCATTGGAGACACTGCCTTAAACGAAACGCGTCTCCTATAAGGTCATTGGTGACGCGGACTGGCAACCCACGTCTCCTTTGAGAGGGTTATTGGTGACGCGGGTTGGCAACCCGCGTCTCCTTTGATGAATTAAAAAACAAAAAAATAAAATTACAAAAATTACAGAAAGCTCCCTAATCATTGATTATCACATGTCTTTTTACAACTAACTCTCTAGACAAAGAAGAAATTACAACACACCTCAAACAGACTATAACACATCAAAAATTACAAACAGCTCCCTATAAAATTGGAAATTACACCACATGCCTCAAAACACATGGTCAGCTCTTGAATTCTCAGCTCTTGGTATTGGCAGCAGAAAGCAGAACAACACTTTATTCCTGTCTAGTCACAAAATATCCAAAATTCACTATAAACTCAATCACCAGTCATAAAATGTTACTGCAATCAAGATGTGCTACCATGATAACATAAACTTGTCCAGGTAAGGACCATTTGTAATGTGACAGATACATAGAAAATACACATAAAACTGATCCATGTGTTGTATAGTAGCATAAAGTTCTATGAATATTGGAAATAATGAAGGAAAGCTCAGAGTTAGAACCAGGATTTGATAATTCCCACATGAAAAGGCATCACGACGATATACTGTGCAGTTAATTTTGCCACAAACTCATGCAACTATGTCCTACTTAAGTATAGGAGAGCCAAACCAATAATGCTATAAAAACCAACTTTATTCTACATGAATAGCTGGTCACTAATTACAATGAGCATTTGAATCACCAAGCCTTCCCTAACAGAATGTGTTTACCTAATTAGCTTCCCTGACAGAAAGAGTATAACTCACAGAAATATTCATGTATCCAGTAATTAAACTAAGAATTGGACAGGTTCCGTCACAATCCTAACCCAGCAATCTCAGAAGTGAACTCATTTCTACTGCCTACTAAGATTGAGTTAATTCGGTAATGAAAAAGTGATATGACAATTTCAGTCAAATAATGATATTCTTTGGACAGTAGCTACTGGATTTAAAATCCAAGCATTCTCATGCTTGCATACAAAGTAAATGTGTACATACAAGTCAATATTTGAAGGTGTACCTCAGGGCAGTGCATCCCTCATGCTCCTGCTCCTGCTCCTGCTGCTTGGTACAGCATGCACCATCATCGACACTACTGCTCCTAAGGCAAACACGTGCTAGTGCAAATGCACCAGATCGAGAAATAGTTCAGATATTTCACAAAAAGAAAGTTCAGAGAAGAAATTACCCAAATAGTGTCTTCCAAGGTGTTGAATTTCTTCATTCAGCAGCTTAACAGCAGCGTCTATGCCATCCTGACCAGTTAAGAATAGCAAGATAATGGTTAACGTGAATTTTTAGTTTCCAGTAGAGATTGAGATAATGGCTCATAAGTCATATCATAGCATGGAAGCAAAATTCAGTGAAAGTGTCCGTTGCAACCAATGGAAATTGCAAAGTCACCTCCATCCGCAAGTGACAGTTTAAAATATTGGTTTCTACTAGTACCAATCAGCATTTCTAATTGGAGCACAGTGATTGACTGTTGATTTCTAGTACCAATGAGCATTACTAATTGGAGCACAGTGATTGAATGTAAGTTTCTAGTACCAATATGCTAGAACTAGAAACAAATCAGATTCACCTGAATCGAACTAGAGAGGCCACACTGGTAAAAACCTGATATGGCCACCAAAGCCATGCTGATTTCTAAGACAAACAATGACTTAGAACAATAACATATTCATCACAGGGACATACAAAAGGTGTAAAGTATCCTCAAACATAGCTTCAAGTACTTTGTGATTACAAGCATTAAAATCCTATCTATTGAAGGACCAGGAACATACCTGGAGTAGCGCAGCAATTGTACCAAGGAGTGCCACAGCAGCGGGGTAAGATCTTGAAATATCTCTCTTTTCTGAAAAATGGATACATTTAGATATGTAGTTTTGCCTTGCAAAATGCCAATTCATGCTAAAGTATGGACACACAAATCTATGATACATTTAGAATCAACACTAGCTAGCACACAGACAAAACCAACTATCCAGATAAAAGGGATGGGAGAACTCACTTGTATCCTGATGTTGCATGTGCCAGAACAAGGCGCTATTTGTTCTCAATTATTACTCTTAAATCTCGACGTGCAGCTTCAAGGAACATATAGTCACGGAATTGATCCTGTTATGTCAAAAAAAGCATAGGAGAATTTTATTTTGTGCAAGTGACAGTGGCAGGCTAACATCTACTTATGTCAGGAAGCCACGCCAAGTAAAGCATATACTTATTTACAAAAAACCCAATATTATTTGAATGGTTGCTGTTGCAGCATTGAGATGGTTTTTGTTGAACATAGTAAGTAAAAAATGGTTAGGATGACATTTCATCGTGCGAACAGAACCAACAGGTGCCATTCATTTCTAGAAAGGTCAAACAAGCGCACACAATTTTCTCCGAGCAAGCACTGAACTAATGAACCTACCCTCTAGGGAAGGAGAACAAAATGCACGAACGCTGTCCTCACCCAAATGCACGAACGCGGCAGCTCGAGTCTGTGCTCAGCCGCATTGTCAGCCTGGCCGCCGCCACCGTGCTGTACAGCGGCGGCGGCGACAGTCCCGCGCAGCTCCCGAGCTCCACCAGCATCCTACACACCGCACAGTCCATATGTTACAGATCCAGCCCTAAATGCGCCAGCAACAGGGGAAACAGAGGAACGGCAGCCGTCACCTGGAGAAGCACGGGGCGCGGCGGGCAGTCGAGGCGGCGACGGAGCGGGCCGCGGTCACCGAGCGGTTGGCGGTGGAGGCCACGCGAGCGGCGGCGCTGGAGCAGGTCGCGAGGCCATCTCGCCGCAGGTTCCGGGTGCAGAGACTGGGGAGGAGTTGTGGCGGCGACGCCCTTGCGCTGGGGAAGGGGCGGTGGATCTGAGTAGCAGCAGCTTGAACGGGGACAAGGTGCTCGACGAGGAGGACCCGAAGAAAGTGGCGCTGGAGGATCTGGTCCCACCGCACGGCCGACGCCGCCGCGAACGCGGGGGACGACGACGGTGCGGCAGGTCCCCGCTGTCCCCTCCTCTTCCACCACCACCAGCAGCGCAGCACCACCAGAGAGGGGAAGAGAGGAGCGGCGGCGGCGCCTCCAGATTTGGACGAAGCGGGAGGTGGGGCGGGACGAGGCGGCGCCGGTGGGCGCGCCCGGCGACGTCGACAGCAGCTGACGCCGACTGCGAGGGGAGAGGAGGGGGCGGCGGCGCACTGGCGGCTGCGAATGGAGGGGGGAGGAGCTGAGGGTGCGGTTGTGCTAGTAACCCTAGCGTCGCGGCGCGCTGCACTGCCTTCTTGGGCCGGCTCAAAGGCCACTGTGGCTCAGGCCCAGGTTGTTGCCTGTTGCCTTTCGATTTAAGACTCGGTCGACTCGGTTATAGGAGACGCGGTTTACCGAAACCGCGTCACCAATATACCGAGTTATAGGAGACGCATATTCGTGGGACGCGTCTCCTATAACTGAGACAGTCATAGGCGACGCGGCTCATGAAGAAGTGTCGCCTATTAAGATACATAGGAGACGCGTGTTGTCTCTACAGACTCATTGGTGACGTGTCCAGTCAATCCGCGTCGACAATGACTTATTGGTGACGCGTCTCTATTCCGCGTCGACTGTTAGTGTGTCTCCTTTATCGAGTTTTGACACGGTGCTACATCTACGTCGATCCATGCTAATCCGCGGCAAGACTGGCTCTCGATAGCCGATAGTAAAGTGATGTACGAGTCCGACCAACCTGAGTACCTGACTGCCCTAAAACCCATCATTTAGCGACTGCCGCCCTAACCTAGGCGCAGGCGGAACGGAAGGCGGCCAAAGTTGCTGCGCGCACTGTTGCCTAGCCCACGGTACCACAAAACATGCCATATCCTAGGCTTGGTGGCGCATCGCATGCACGCGCTGAACCTTCAACGGCAACGCACAGTACCACGCATGCACGCCGCTGGGTTGACGTGGATCTCCCGGAGCTAACTACAGCTCCGCTCTGACACAAGCGACACGCCCTACAGGTGCGCGCGCCCTCCATCCCTAGGCTCCTAGCTAGCCACTATCGGGGCGTCCGGCCGGTCGCGGCGCGATGATAGCCGGAGGCCGACGCTAGGCCCTAGAAAGCCGTCCTATGGCTGGGCGTGGATGGCTACTTTGGAGTACAGCACTGGAAACTTTAAAGGGCAAAAGGCCGAGAGGCTTTTCGCCGTGGCAGCGAGCTGAGCGCTTCGTTGGCCCTGTTTAGTTCCCTTCAAAACATAAAATTTTTCTCACCAAACTTCACTATTCACCTATCACATCAAATCTCTCTCCTTATGTATGGAATACGAAACATAGGCAAATAAAAAACTAAGTACATGGTTTTGATGTACACGGCAAGACGAATCTTTTGAGCCTAGTTAGGTCATGGTAGGACAACGATTACCAGAAACAAACAAAAAGTGCTACAGTGCGCTACAGTGTCCGATGTGACATTTTCACCAAAATTCGCATCCTTTTCGGGAACTAAACACCGTCATTGAATTCGTAAAGACGGCAGCCGCCGCCGCTCCGGCTCTCCGACGATATGATGCTCCTCTGCCCCGGCATTGTGGTGGAAGTCAGTGCATGACCTGCCGGCCGGAAGCACCCCCATGATCCGCTGCCCTGCCATGGCTTTCTTGCGGCCGCAGCAGCAGCCTTGCGCCCTTGCCCATGCAGGCGGTGTCGGCGCGGTCACCTGCCGCCTCCTGCGGTCATAAATTAGTGGCATGCAATACCCAGCAGCCAGTGCGTCGTCGGCTCGTCGCTACCATGCATTCTTGAGGCAAGATCATACGGATTACTACAACCTCTGATCACTCGAGTATATTGGTGGTGGTGGGCAGGAAAGTTCATGAGCCTTGTCGGTTGCTGTTGGCTCGTTGCCGCAACGGGGCGCGCACGCTGCCCTGCCCCTGTCCCTTTTGCTTTCACAGTACGTGCCCACGCAGGGAGAGAGCGAGAGCCACGGAGGTCAGTCAGGTCAGGTGTATACGTACAGTACGGGATCAACGTGGACGACTGGACGTGGTGCGTTTTCGCCGCCCGGCCCGTTTCTAATCCCCAACGTAATGAGGGCCTGATGCCGGGCGCAGCGACTTTGCGAGAGAGAGCGCTTGAGACAAGATCGCCGTGCAAATCTTTGCGGTGCGACTTCGGCGACGAAACTCTAAACAAACCCAGCAAAGTTATTCGCATTTCGACCGGAGACGCCGATATTCCGGCCACGTACGTACGTAGCAGAGAGGGAATAATTTTTCAACGCAGCAAAAAGTGACGGATGGTTGAATAATCGTACGTTCGGCCTAATATATAACAGATGTAGTCTCATGCTTAACCTACTCCAAAAAGAGAACGTCCCTCGTAAATAAACGGCCCAAGTCATCATTAAACAGCGGGTTAAATCTAGGTTATCCTCTCGACGGGAGGGGTCACGTCCGCAAAGCAACCGCGTAATCGCCGGCAGCTTTATTCCCTTCACACCAGTCACCACCTTTGCGACTAGACCGGTAGACCCTCGCCGGCGTTGCATATATGCTACTGCTATTACGCTGCAGTGAGCACTGACCAGGCGATCGATCGATCTCAATGGGAGGAGAACCTGCGATGCGAAAGCGTTTGATTTTCTTCTCGCCTAGCTTGTGGCTTTTGACAAAAGCAGGGGTTAGATACTGAGTAGAATAACAACAACCAACGAACTCGGCCATCATGCATCAGCCTCGTACTTGTCCGGAAGCTAGCGCCGCAGCTGATTATCACCACCGGCGCTTTCTCGCGTCGCGTTTATTTCCGATCGGCGCCACTGAGACGAAAGCAGCAGGCGAGAGGAAAGCAGACAAACCGTGATCGAGCGAGCTCGGCCGGCTCGCGCAGAAAAGACAGCGAAAAGAGGGATCAAAAGGGGGGCGCAGAAGCTGAACTGAACTGAACTGAACTGGGATTGATCGATCTAATATTTGGCAAAGCTAGCTAGGTTTCTTTTCGTGTCTTTACCCAGCTTCTTCTGCTTCCTCAGTTCCGGCCCCGATCGTGTCACGTCGTCTTTTTATTTCCCGGGTCGGAGCCGGACCCTGCCTTTTCGAGTTTTTCCCCAATACGAGGGCCTGCTACAGTGGACGGGCGGGTACTACTGCTACTGCTAGAACGCAACCAAGGCCGTGCTTTTCGAAGCAAAGAGGTCAGACGACATCCAGATGGATAGAAAGATAGATAGGGTCGAGTGGTCGACGGACGCCCTGCTGCTGCTGCTGCTGCTGGGTGCTGCCCTCCGGCGCGTAGCATAGCATGCCGGGACGCAGTTGTAGGTGAATGGGGACACGGCAAGGGAATTTCCATCGATTGATCGACGCTGGCAGCCGGCCCGGCCCTGGGCGCGGACAATAATGGTACCGTGCCCATCATGAGCCCCACCCGCACCGCACATTCTAGCCATCGCCCGTTCGGCGGCGGCGCCCAGGTCGGTCAGGCGCCCTGCGTGCGCGCGCGGCGCGGTGCAGGAGCAGAAGCAGCAGGAGGAGGGGTTCCCAGTCCCCGCAGACCCACCACCAACACCCGCGACCCCATCCGGCCGCCCGCGCGCGCGCACTAGCGGCCGGGGCCCCGGGCGGCCACGCCGCCCCGCAGGCGTGCGCGGTAGCTTTAGCGGCTGTCGGGGCGGGGGGACCCGCGCGGTTGGCTGGCCCCGACCTCCCTCGGTTCCCGGTCGGAGGAGGTGAGCCAGGTGAGTGCGATCTCTCTCCGCTCGCGCGCGGCCACCCGCGTTGCACCGCGTGTGGTGTGGTTGGGTTGGGAAGGTGACGCCGCGGGCCCTCCGTTCCACTCACTACCAGGGGCAGGCAGGGGGAACGGACGATTCCGCGCGTTCCGATCCACACCCGCGCCCCTGCACCTGTAGCCGCGGGTTCTCGCGAGGCTTTTTGACGCCTGCTTGATCGCGCGGGGTCAGCGCGTGCCTGAACCCACCGGCGAATCGGCACGACCAGGTGGTGCGGCCTTTGGGGATGGTGTGAAGGCGTGCAATGTGGAAACAAAGGCGTGTGTACAGATCCGTACCCGGTATCGTACGTAGCAGTTCGTTACCTTGTACAGAAAATTCCTTAACTTTGAAGAAAAATCTTGGAATGTTGGTTGACCCCCGCCGCAACACTCCGATAAGCGCCTCACTCTAGCTTCTGTGGCACCCATGCCTGCTGCCTTCCACGTTCCACCCCCGTTCACATGCCCGTCCTGTACCTATCCCTGCTACGCCACTGGCGCCGCAACATCTCTCTCGCCTGATCGACATGTCCTCCCATCCGGTTCCACTGCTCTCGGGCCACAGGCGCGCACCATAGGCCGGCCGCTAGGCAGGCGCACCTTCCCCAACTAATTGATGGGTAGGCATTGTGCGTGGGCGTGTCTGTTGTAACATGCAATGCAAGCCACCGTACCATGCATATAGCCCGGCCTGGACACATCGACAAAATGCCTTCGTCTTTGAGCAAAATCTTGAAGTTGACTGACAACTACGGATCGATCTTATTTAGGAGCTGCGCGGGGACCGAATTGAACGAGCCACAACACTGGGTGCTCTATGACTAGGTGTGTCGTGTACTACGTGTGAGCTGAATCTTTGCTTCGCATGGTGGACCAATCAAAAGCTTCATCCTATTCTCGAGTTATTAGCAGCCAAGGGGACTGGCTACCGGTTTCCTTATGTCTTGAAATTTGACATTGGCCCTATTTAGTTCCACCCAAAATCTAAAAATTCTCTCTCCAAACTTCACTATCCACCTATCACATCAAATCTCTCTCTTCATGCTACTAAACATGGGTAAATGCAAAAACTAAGTACGTAGTTTTGATGTACACGACGAGACGAATCTTTTGAGCCTAGTTAGGTCATGATAGGACAATGTTTACCACAAAGAAACGAAAAGTGTTACAGTGCGTTACAATGTCCGATGTGACATTTTCATTAAATTTTCTCTTTTTCTCTTTTTAGAACTAAACACACCAATTGTCACTAGTTTGGAGCATTAGTTTACTTCGGCTTAAACAAACAATATCTTTGGATTCGCTAGCCACTCCACTGATCGAGTTACCGATGCAAAGAATTTTCTTCCTTACTCTCAAATTGTCAAGAGATAAACTCACTGACCACACTTAGAGGCTAGTTTTATCAATGGTTTTATATAGAGGCTAGGACATGTGGAAATCATCCATCGCGAGATGATGGAAATATGGAATGTGTGGATGCGATGGTTGTATTTGGAAAATGGTGAAAAACATCAGGTAGAGGCAACACGCATGGGAAGAAACTATCTGTCGACTAACACACAGGAGAGCGAAACCATTTGGATTAGCGTTTGCAGGTGGATGGATATATTTGTTACTGGAGAAACGTGATTGGAAATTTGTAATGCTTATATAACTAAGTGGAATAACAAACACTCACTCCTGGTAGTGGATTGCAATTGGGACAAGAATGATCAAGTTGCATTTTTATTCAACACCCAAATCACTGTAGCGTTGATGGTTCTTTGAATTCAGAATGTGTTGAGCACTAAAAACACCCGGTTAGTTGACGGCACGTGGCAAGGTGTCCTACGCACGTGCGTGGCCCCACGGACCATCATTCTCCAGGGCTGCGCGGCTGCCCCTCTCTCTGTGTGGTGTTGACTGCTGTCACCAACTGTGTTTTTTTTCCTCCCTTGCGAGGACCCGGCCCAAACAAAACTCGCAACACCCACAAATAACACTCCAAGGCCTACATGGACGAATTTTGACACATTTCCAGAACTGCCAGGGCACCAATTTCTATTGCTCTTCCTCCTCCCTTCGCTCTGGCCAGCTAGAGCCATAAAAATATTGCGAAAAAGAATCCCACTATCTCATGACATATGAAGGAGGAGACTAGAGAAGGGGGAGCAATTCCACTCAGGACATCCACAGGGCATTCCTCCTCCCTCACCCGTCCCATCCAGTAGGCTCCTCTCGTCTTCCTCCTCTCGAGCTCGTCCTCCCTTGCTCACGAAGAAGAGATCGCTGGCGAGGAGCGCAATTGGGATCCTTGCATGCATGGATGCGGCGCAGTGGCACCAGGTAAGCCAATCCCCACAACAACCATCTCGATCGAACCAGGGATATACAAGCTTCGGGGCTCATGCGTATGAGATCTCTCACCTGCCGTGTTGGATCTTGATGTCTTGTTCTTGGTCGGGTTCTTCCTCTTTGGCCTGCCTTGGTCACGGAGCCCTTTGCTTTCTTATAGGAGTATGTGTATGTGGGTATGATGATCCACCTTCGCCGTCAGGCTTTGTTGTTCTTGGATACCGCCATGGCGAACCTTTTATTCTTTGTGTAGATCTATGCGTGTATCGTCATCACCTCTCTGTGTGCGTGCCGTCTCTTCTCCATTGGCTTCGAGCTGAGGGCCTTGGGGCCTTTAATTCTCCCCTTGTCTCCCCTTTTAATCCTTGAAAGGAGCACACGCACCGCCTTTCTTTTCCTTTGTTCCTCCTTTCTTTCCATCTTATCCTCCTTTCCAAGCTCTCATCCTTTTTATCCCTCTTTTTCTCATATAGCTTTACCCTCTCTCTCTTCCGACGCCTTGCATCAAAAGAGCAGCCATGTCTCGGGTGATGGAGTAAGTAGCAGCGCTACGCCACAAACGCAACCCTACAAGAGCACAAACAAAGTTGAGTTTTGTGCGCTGCTGTGCTTCTCTCTCATCTTTTCCTTGCTTTTTCCCACCTTTTGTTTGCCTTTTCCCCCTTCTCTTTAATCTCACTTTGTATCCATTTGCTTGGTTCTTTGTTGCACTGCACCATCAGAATCCTCAGACCTCAGCTTATTTCCCCCCACCTGCTATGTCTATGTGCTATCCATCTCTTCATTCTCCCATACTACATGTTCTTGCTTCGTAGGAGTAGTTGTTGGTTACCTTGATTAACATTGTTCAAGCTTGCAGAAGTAGCATCTAACTATGACCAATATGTGTCCATTTCCAGGGGCTAGGGCTAGGGAAGCCCATGGAGGAGATGCTCATGGCTGGAAACACAAATCCTAACCAGAACCCGAATCCCCCGCCGGCTGCGCCCTCGGCGGCGCCTGCTGGCCCCCAGAGGGCTACTGGCGCTCCGGCACCAGCCGCGGCAGCGCCTGGCGCTGGCGCGGCGGCCGGTGCCGGCACGGAGCGGCGGGCGCGGCCGCAGAAGGAGAAGGCGCTCAACTGCCCGCGGTGCAACTCCACCAACACCAAGTTCTGCTACTACAACAACTACAGCCTGCAGCAGCCGCGCTACTTCTGCAAGACGTGCCGCCGCTACTGGACCGAGGGCGGCTCGCTCCGCAACGTCCCGGTGGGCGGCGGCTCCAGGAAGAACAAGCGCTCGTCCTCGGCCGTGTCCTCCGCGGCGGCGGCCGCCGCCTCCACCTCCGCGGCGGTGTCCGGCACGATCCATGTGGGGCTCCCGGCCAAGAACCCCAAGCTGATGCACGAGGGCGCGCACGACCTCAACCTGGCGTTCCCGCACCACAACGGCCGCGGCGGCCTGCAGCCGCCGGAGTTCGCGGCGTTCCCGAGCCTGGAGAGCAGCAGCGTGTGCAACCCCGGAGGCGGGGCCATGGCGGGCAACGGCACCGCCGCCGGCAGGGGCGTGGGCGCGCTCTCGGCGATGGAGCTGCTGAGGAGCACCGGCTGCTACGTGCCGCTGCAGCACGTGCAGCTAGGGATGCCGGCCGAGTACGCCGCCGCGGGATTCGCTCTCGGCGACTTCCGCATGCCCCCGCCGCCGCATCAGTCTCAGAGCTTGCTCGGGTTCTCGCTGGACACGCACGGCGGCGCGGGGGGCGTCGGCGGGGCGGGGGGTTACAGCGCCGGGCTGCAAGGTGTGCATCAGGAGAGCGCGGCCAGCAGGTTGCTCTTCCCCTTCGAGGACTTGAAGCCGGCGGTGCACTCGGCTGGGGGCGGAAACAACGGAGCCGCCGATCAGTATGAGCATAGCAAAGATCAAGCAGGCGACGGCAGCGGGGGCAGCGGCGTCACCGGTGGCCACGAGACTCCAGGATTCTGGAGCAATAGCATCATCGGGAACGGCAGCAGCAATGGCGGCGGCGGGGCTTGGTAAGGCGGCGCGCCATGCATGGCTCATGCACGCGCCGTTGTCAGCATATGGAGATAGGGAGGATAGAGACAAGGATCCGAGTTAATAAGAGGTGGAGGTGATTAGTGTTCACATATGGCGTTTGATCTCTCTGGTTGTTTGGTTTCTATTTTTTTTCCGGTTCTTGGTGTTGTTCATGTGTGTGGCAATCGACTTGGGGGCTAACACAGCAGGATATACAGATTATTAAGGGTGGTGAACGGTGATTTACAGCTTCTCTTAGCCAATCGATCTATCATTTCTGATCGTGTGTCCAAGGAGCAAGCTGTGTTAAATCATGAGACAATGTTGTGCATGTAGAGTATGTATTAATTGAGCAGTTTTTTTAATTTTTACAGTACAGTACGTGTTCTACTAATAAGGCTATTCGCACTGTGAAACTTCTACTCTATACTCTAAAAGAGAATATTACATCATGTTCATCAAGATTCTTGTTCATCAAGATTCTTCAGTACAGTTCCATTTTTTCCGCACTCGTCGTACTTCAAACTACGTCCTCTATACCGACTACCAACCCGTAGGACCCACGTTATATTATTTTTTAACTCTATCTCCTCTCCCCTCCCTTCCCTCCCCGCCGCATCCCATTCCCTCTCTCTCCTTCCCCGGCGCTGCCCCGCCTCTCCCCTCCCTCTCCGCGGCCGCCGCGGCGGCCGGAGAGAGGGAGGGGAGGCGGCGCCTCCTTCCTCCTCCCTCGCCGCGGCCACGCCTCCTCCTCCTCCCCGGATCGAGCTCGCGGGCGGCCGGATCGAGCTCCAAGCGTCTGCCTCGGCGACACCGACCCGGACGACTGTGGCGCCGACCCCAACCACCGACGGGGCCCCAAGCCGCTCGCCGCCTACGCCTCCACGTGCCACGACCGCGCCCGCGTCATCGCCGCCGGGCCTTCCTCTGGGCGGCGGCGGGAGGCCCGCGGGCGGCGGCGGCGGCCAGTGGCTCCCCGCGAGCGGCAGCTCCAGTCAGGCGGCGTCGCCCCGCCGACTGCCGGGCTTCGCCGAGAGCGCCGGCCTCTCCGTCCTCGTCACCGGCGCCGCCGGCTTCGTCGTCACCCGAGCGTGGCGGCTTCCGCGCGGGTCGGCGGGGCGGCGGCGGCTCCAGCCGCCGCGTCGGGAGCTGGAGCTCGTTGGGGGGGGGGGGCGGCGGCATTGGGGTGGCGGGGCGCGTGGCCCAGCGGTCCACGCACGGTAGCGCATGGCCTGGGCGGCTCGTGCGGGCGACGGCGACGCCTCCCCGCCCGCGGCGCGGGCCCAGCCTCCCCCGGCGACGCGCGGTGGTGAGGAGGAGGAGAAGGTCGGCGGGCGACGCGCGGCGATGAGGAGGAATGCGGCGTGACGGGGCAGGGCCGGTCGAGCGGCGATGGTGGGCTGCTTGCGCTCGTGGCGGGCCATCCCTCTCCCTCCTCTGCTCCGGCGGCCATCCGCCCATCCCTCTCCCTCTCCGGCCGGCGCGGGTGCAGCGCGGCGTGCGGAGGCGGCAGCACATCGGGTTTCCCATCCTCCGCCTCGGCGCGGCTCGGCGGTGGCGCGGGCGGCGGCCGTCTTCCTCCTCGCCTGCGTCGTCCTCGGCTCCGACGGCGTGTGCGCGGGGATCGGTGGCGCCTCCACCTCCGACGGCTCCTCTGCGGGCAGGCGAGCGCCGGACGGCGGCAAGCGGCAAGCGGGCAGGTATCGGCGGCCGCGGGCGAGTGGCGGTCGGCGGGGGCGGGGGCGAGCGGGGGGCGACGGCGGGGTGGTTGGTGCGTGGGCCCCGCGTCCGACGTGGCGCGGTAGCGTTGCTTCGCTAGGTGCGCCTGATTCGGCGTATGCGGAGCCGAACGGAACCATACCGTCTCCTTTTCAGCACCCCACTGCAGGCCTTTTTTACTTGAGTACGTACTTCAGTTTGCTTTACGGTTCACCATTGCGTTCAGCCTAAGCTGTTAAAGCACATAGCTAGTAACTAGTAAGGATCATGTAGGTCTGTGTGCGTTCTACTGTGCTTTTAATTCTTGATAACAAACAATTTGGATAGCCATATGCATTATTCCCAATCGATTGTACTGGTTAAACCTTTTTCTTCTTCCTGGGTTTTTGTTTTGGTTTTGTCTGCAGTGAAAATGCGTCATTGATCATACTGTGCTAAATTTCAAAAAAAAAAGAAAATTAAAAAAAAAGATCATACTGTGGTACAGTTGATTAATTGGTTCGGTATAGTGTGGAGGACTAGATCAGTAGGTCATGTGAGGGAGCATACAATGCTGTGCTGATTTATCTTGACGGTACCCTGTAACTACAGTCGTATTTTATGGTTGGCTCATTTATACCATGTTCAACGTAACCATTCCTCAGCTGGCCCTTAGCTTGTACTAGTACAAACAAGTACGTATATAGTACGTCTGTTCTCATTCTTCATGCAATATTTTATTCTTTATTTATTGATATATATCCATCGTCTCTCTCTAGATCTACCTCCATTTCCTTCTGTGCTAGCTCTTTTTTTCTTGTTCTGAGATGTCATATCTCGCCATCATCACGAAACCAAGAATCTTCCAGCCATGAAAAGCACTACCAGGAGGAGGAAGAGGGCCGTCGTGGAGAAAGGGAGAAGGAATATGTGTGTATGGCAAACACCATGCTTTTGCACCCCCCCCCCCCCCCCCGGGTCTGTCCACATGGTACTATTATCATATGTTAGGCCATCTGCAAGTGCTTTGTGCAGGCCATTTGTACTACAACCCATGGTATTTTCTAAACCAAAAGGGTGCCCCCTCCTCATCACGATTATGCTCCTTGCCCTCTGAGCTCTCATGTCAAGTGTATAGGAGATGAACACTGCACTATAGTTTTTTTTATTTGCAGCTAGTTGGGCATTCACTTGCAAAGTTCAACTGCCACACCAAAAAGTTGCCATCAAATTATTCTTTCACCCACTTTACCATTTCCATCTGCATGCTCTCTGCCCAGGCCTGTGCGTGTGTCTTCTTCAGTGGATGGCCAGGGCCCTATAGCAACGCTTCACCGAATAAAAGCCCTTCCTAATCTGGTGGGCCCACCAAAACATTCTCCTAGGGATGAGGTCCTGCCGAGTACAACTCCTCCTCTGTTGGCATTTGGTCACCCTACAATAAATAAACTACCAATGCAATATGAATGTGCTGATGGAAACCGGTCATAAGGAGATAAGGTAGCTAAATTTGGGTGTGTGTGCAAGCAAGTGCGACACCATGCCCTACAGTCGTAGTAGGCCATTGACCCATATCCTCTCGTTTTGTTCAGCATAGTTCCTTGAGTTAAACTAGCTAAGTTGAGATCTTATAATTAGTTAGTTTGACTACACACTACTTAGTTTAGTAATTATTCGTATACATAACATAAAATTTATTTATCTAATTTTAGAGAAAACATATATAATACACATTTTGACTATCATATATAAGAATGAACATGCTAGAAAATTTCGATATACTACAGGACAATGACTGGTTTTATATTTCGAACGTTACACTTGGATGCTGAAGTGAGGGAAATAGATCAGCACAATAATATGGTTGTGAATATCACATGTAAGATACGCTATCTTTACGTAAACTGAAATAGGATATTATGAGTATTTTTCACTCCGGGTTTTCATGGAGTATATATACGTACACAAGCATATACATTGTGCATCTCACCTATTATTAATTAGCTACTCATGTGCGCCCCTCATATCACTAATTGGGAATAGCCTATCAAAATTCAAAAGGACTACTCAAACACGGAAACAGTCCGTGTCTAGTCTAAAGGAAAATTTTCTGTTATAGATTATCCTTGTACATGAAGTGCTATGGAGCTTTTGTAGCTGATCCAACGAGCGAGAGCGTCGACATTAACGGGAAGACAATATCAGGCGATTGAGGAGTAAATCTGATTTTATTCACCTTTTCCATTTTGTTCTCTGTGTATGGTCAATAGACCAAATTTAGCATCAATACTGCAATATCCTCTTGCATTTTCAGATATACTCATTTGCATTGAAATCTTGATGATCTCAACGGTATTTTTTAAATTGCATCAGCGGTTGTTGCCTTTTTTTTCTAAGTTTTGAGAAGTTGAAATGATGCATAGTGCCTTACTCAAATAAGCCCAATTTAACAAGGTACTACTCCTCAGCGCTACAAGAAAAATACTGGGAACACGAGTATATGAATGGTGGCAGAGACAGGATCTAATTAACTTGGAGAGGTGCAGATCGCTTCCCTTTGCAAGTCTGAAAACTTCAGACTACACACGACGCGAAGGCTGGCTACTTGCTAGTGTGACGCAGTGCGCGGGCAATGTTGTTCCTGTCAGGAAGAGCCGGCGTGCATGCATGTGCCAGTGCATGCCCCTGCTGTCCTTTTTAAACATATGTTCTCGTTCGTGGCAACAATGGCTGGAACAGCACAATCATGGAACCTCGGGAGTCAGCAGCTAGCCTAGTGTGCAGCTGAACGCCATTACTCCCTGCAGTTTGTGCTGGAAGATCGATCCACTTGCTAATTTCTCGATCGAGTACTATAGTTCTATTATTCAGTACGAACTAGCGAGTCTCGAATAGATGCTTCATCGCTCCAGTCCTTACTGTAAAGGGTTTACTGTAAACGATGTGGCATTTCTTCTGTGTCAATGTGTGTATGTGCTCGCTGTCACCCTTCAGAAGTTCAGAGAGAGAGAGAGAGGAGCAGCAGAGACACACTGAAGCGCGCGCATGCTTTGCCAAAAAGAAACATGTTTCATGCGCGCGCTGTAGAGAGACTGTAGTAGTTACTCGGCCGCTGATAAAAAGCGGGCAGCACGGGCCACGCCACGCACCATATGGCAGGTAAAAGAAAGCAGAGGGGCCGCGCCAGGTCTCCCCGTCTCGGTGAAAACGCGTGTCAGCCGGGGCCGGGTGCAGGGGGAATCGCGGTCGATGGCAACGTTTTCACCGCGCACTGGCGGACACCGCAATCCCGGCGGACCCCGGCCCGGCAGCGGAAAAGCCGCTCCATTCACCCCGGTCGGCCGGCTGGCCGGCGAAGCCGGCGATGTCATGGCCGATCGATCGAGGAGGCGAAATCGAATAATTTTTGCTAGTGACCGCCTGAGAGGCGTGAGCCAGCAGCCGGCCGGCCGGGCTGTGACGAGTCCAAAGACGACAGCGAACCTGTCTCGTCTACCTGTGCCGGCTAGACCGACCGGCGCTGTGTCGCACGCGAGTTGTGGTGCTATTTGCGTCACCACCTGACCTAACGCGTATGCGCAGGCTGCACACGGGTTCTGTACCAAAGTACATGAACTGACCACGGGATTTTTTTCTCGGTGGCGTAGCCGTCGGCATGGGAAGGGACGAAGAAGAGTGATCCGGCCGTTAGCTGTATGTAGCAGCAACAACAATGGTGGAGGGAAGGTGATCGGGTAGCCGTCTCTGGCCTGAACCCTGAGGGCGCCGAAACAGCAGTCTAAATCAGGGGACGACCGCGGCCGGACCACCTGTTGCAGGTGTCTGCGTGCGACTTTGGATGGTGGCTGCTGGGCAGTGGATGTCACTGTTATCGCGTGGCGCGCGTCACCCTGCCTGACTTCACTTGGAAGGAACCTGCCTTCTGAATTCTTGATGACTGACGGCAGACTTGCTGGTAGAGACTGGCAGTGTGGTAATTGGCAAGCTTACCCTCTAGCCAGAGAGTTTTATCGTGAACCTTCCTCCGGCATATAGCCGGCGTTTATGCAATCAGCAATCTGCAGCCCCTGCCTGTACTCTTCAACCTTTACCAAGATGTGCAAACAATTGACAGACCAACTAGCGCAACGGGTTGTTTCACCAACAATTCAGAGTGGAGCCTAGTCACACACGATCCAGGCCATGATTCAATTCGTTTGTGCCAATGTCAGGCGAGCACATCGTTTTCCCACAAGAAAACGGATCTCTGTTGGCCTGTGCAAAACTGTTTGTAATAATTCTGCACCTCTATCCATCATCACCTGTCCGTAGACACAGCCAGTACTGTATTGCCATCTTGGAATTATGGTACATGAGAAAATATTGCTCTGCACGAATGATACTGTACATGTATCAACTGACAAGATGCTTGCAACAAAGCATATAACAGCATTAAAAGTCTACAGAATCCGTGCACACCAGATGTACAGCATCGACATTTCCAGCCTCTGAGCATTTCTCTATACAACGACCAAGGCCCATCTGCTAACAACTTTTAAACACTACTCACTGGTACTCCCATGAGCCCAACTAAGCACTAGAAGGGGAACATACAGACCACTCTGGAAAACATATAGGTAGATGTCTGCTCAAGGTTGTTGCTGATTAGTCCTCTGCATTTATTCCAAAAATCCGGACCTTGTGCATATTTGGGAGTTTAGCGACCACAAGCACGCTAACGGCAAGGGTATTGAGGAAGAGCATAGGCTGTTGGTAGTCCGTGGTGTGCAAAGCTATCAGATACCTGTCAAGGAAATGTGGGGGAAAAACAAGCTGCAGTTAGTAAAATTTATTACTATTAGGTAACAAAAGAAGCAGCTAACTGAAAGTATCACGGTGGGCATCATGGATAAACAGTGCGATTTTGCGTTACACAATTGCAGTTAGTGTAAGAATAGTAGTGAATCGGGCATGGAAAGAACTCTATATGTTTATTCTTTAGGATTAACTACGGTCTAGCATGCATGTTCACCCATATGCCATGTGAATCTGATGCAGCGCTTGAAAAGATTAGCAACAGTAGAACACAGAAGTCACATGAAAGATCAGTCTATATTAATTTTCTACAGTTATAACACACCCAAAATTATGAACAGTCAATAATGTTAATGTGTACAAGGCTACAAGATGACAAATATCTGTCAAAACTATTGCAGCATTGCACTATCCTGAACACCACTATACTATGCAACTGCAGGTAAAGCATTGAATTATACACATTATCACAGACATATTCAAATGACTATGCGCTACAGCTAGAAAAGGTGCTCCAGAACCTACATGTCAACATTCAAGGTTTATCTACCAAGCAATTTCATTGATCATGATGCTTATTCCAAGACTACTATAGCTTGATGTTAATGCTACACATAAAACTATTTTTTCTCAGTGGAGTTTGTTCCTTTCTTGACACTGAAAGAATGATGTGTTCATGCTTGTAGGTGCAGTGAAGGTCCCTGAGTACTGGCAGGCCCTTCTAGAAGTTTAAAACCATCTTAAAGGCAGTTACAATGGCAAAATGCAATTACATAGCCCACTTTAGAACCATCATTATTCATTAGAACCAAAAGGCAACTTTCCCCAAATTTAAAGGGATAACTCAGAACAGAGAAAATCACAAGGTTGAAGGAGCAAATTTCTCCAGTGCTTCTAAGTGTGGGCATGGAGAACAAAATCTAGGACAGTAAAAAAATAGGAAATTGCAAACTAGGCCTTCAACAGAAAGCATGGCTTCTACAAATGTTTGTCTCAACACGTATAAACTGTAAACCGAGGGTATGCGTGTAGTTTAGGGCCTAGTCGCTGAATTAAACACTAGATGCGTGTAGACGGTCAACTTGGTCAAAAAAGGTGTAAACGATGAAATTAAACAGGAGTTAAACGGGTTTGCACACTTAGACACATGTTTAGACTGTCGTGTAGGCAATAAGAAACATGCTTTGGTGGGATAATTGGGTGCGGGCAGGAGAATACTGGGCCACAAGTGCGCTTTAAGGGAAAAAAATAGGAGTATAGTCTAGTGAGTATGTGGCCATTATGGTAATGTGAGAATGTTATGCACTTATGCCATTATGTATTATGTGCATGTCTCAAATTGGAATTACTGAAAAGAAAGTACGGAATGTATATTTACTCCTCCACTGCAAACCGTGTAAACTGTTAATTTATTACCTAAACTGTTTAAACGCTAAACGGAGGATGACCAACCGTCTAGCGTTTAGCGACTAGGAGCACTGGCTGTACACAAAGTGAACATTTGATTGTTGCGCCAGCATATTACCATATTATCATTGAGTGTCAACTTCCTAACTCATTTGAGATGGTTGCAGCTAAATTTATGGTAACAACTAACAAGCTACCAAGCATAAAAAGGAAGCTCAATATTGCCACAGGAATTGTCCCAACTCTGCAAGAAAGCTATATTAAGGATACTTTAATCTTGGAAGGGCAAAGTCATTTCTAGTAGGCTACCTAGATGAACACTCGTAGGCTACCTCGATGAACATGCCCTACCAGTTCCCGCATAACCAGCAATCTAGGCCATATAGCCACTACTATGTGGGGGTTGCTGCCGTTTTTGGGGTTTTACTATCATACCTACACAGGGATGAGGACACATTCAACAATCAGGCTAGAAAGCTCACAGCTCCCTGCGTGAGTCTCTTAGTAGCAGGTTTCCTTAAATAAATAGATGAGGATATGCATATGACTAAAAGAAAGGGCACCCTAATGGCATTACTGCATTAGATATTACACAGAGAAAACTGTTTTACAAAGCAAGGACAGGGGTTATGGACCACACGTCAAACCTTAAACAACACAGTTGATGAGGGTAAATAGTGAGGTTTCTTAGAATAGTGATTCATTTCTATTTCTGAAATATAAGATATTATGGACAGGTCAGGGATCACAAAGGTTACAATTTCCGTGAAATGGCAAACAGTGTGATTTCGCGCAATAATGGTCTCAATTGAATTACTGAATACAAGATATCATTAACAGGTCTGGGTTCATGCAGACTATAGTTTGCATGATACATATTAGCAAATGGATGATTGTAATGGATTGAGAAATGGCATATAATCGCAGCACTGCAGAATCTTTTTTTTTTTGAAGAACATGCAGTGCATCAATAGAGTATATTTATTCAGCATTATAGTAATTGCCTCAGATCAAGATGGAGGATTATGGAATATTCCTATTAAGTCAACCATCACAAGAACTAGATCAGAGAGGTGCACAAACAATTCAATATGTATGAAAAAGTGGGGGGAAATGAAACAGATGAACACAGATTATACTATGAAAAATAGAATACCTATGCATTATCTAATAAACTTGTCATTTAATCTTAACGAAAGAATCATATTTTATAGAAATCAGCATCCAGCAGTTTCAAATATCGACCGCGTTATTGTGATTTGGGTCAAGGAAACATCTTGAGTGTATAATCACATAATATTTCTTCTAAACTTAGCCATAAAGAATGAAAATAAAATGTAACAGAGAAATATAATAGGTAGCACTTACAGGACTACAGGAACAACAATTAGGAACTTCCTGTTACGAGTAAGCTGTTTGCCATTGTCCATTTGTTCCCACCAAGTCAATGCATTGTACATTCCCTGGTCATCAGCAAAAGGTGTTCCTTTCTTCCAATGGAAAAAGTGGTATGTGATCTGAAAATAGAAATCAATAGAATAGCATTCCAATGTGCATTATTTGGAGGAAGTCGCACAGAAAAATGTTTGACGGATGTATAGGAAACTTCAAGAAACTGTACCCTGTATACACTAATAAAGAATGGCTAATGTGTACCATGGTATTGTTGTTGCTTTAAAAGAAGACATAAAACATTTAAAACACCACTAGGCTAATGAAGTAGAGATTCCCATCGAGACCAACTTGCTAGGTTATCTGGATTGGCTTTATATGAGAGCTTTAATCATCTGAGGCAACAATATACTGAATGTAGGATTCCACAGTAGATGTTCCTAAAGAAACAGGATTGCATGTCAAACTACATGTAGCAACATCACCAATATGGGTATGTATGTTAATTTGGCCTTTGTTTAGTATGAATTGCAAACCTCTCTTCCCTTCCCAATGACATAGCCCAACAAATTTGAGCAAGATATTAACCGAGAGCAGGTGTGGAAAGCCACCAATGGTGTTCACGCAATTAATGGCAACAAGTATCTTTGTTTGTGCTCTTGACTATTCGATCACCATTCTGAACAGAACTACCTAATTCTGTGCCAAAACACCATTTAATTCACACAAGCTACTAGCGAAACCTAAGGACATCTGCAATGTACCAAGGGTAACAACACAGATATACCAATGTTCACATACACTACACACACACAACTACCCAACTGACTTGTGCCAGGTGGACGAACCTAACCTACACTTTTGTATGTTTGGATATCCTCATCAATCCATTGGTCGATGGTGTTGATTGAGGGACCACGAAACGAGCTTAGCAAGGCATACGTGAGCAAACGCCGTACAAGCATCAGGTACTACTACAGAGACAACAGGACGGCCGCATTAACGCCCTACGTGAAAGGCACGGACACAGCTAGGTGCCATGGGCCGACCGAGGCACTCGTCACAGCCTCTCGATGAGTTCAGATCCACCAAATCACCCCCAGCCGTCACGATTTCAGCAGCAAACACGCACAAACGAGGCGGAAGGCCAAGGAAAGGATTGGAAGAGGCGGTTACCGCGAAGTGGAAGAGGTTGACGACGGTCCACGCCGTGCCGGGGGTGCAGCCGAAGACGGAGAGCACGAGGAGCCAGGAGAAGAAGAGGATGAGGATGTAGGTCGTCCACACTCCCGGGTACATGAACCACTCGGTGTTCTTGTTCAGATCCGGCGGCGGGAACGCCTGCACGTACAGCTTCGCCATCGCGGGGCTCCCGAGCAATCCCCAGCCGCCCGAGTCGCGAGAACGCCCCCTCCCTTTCCCGCCCGGGCCGACGACGGGAGAAGGACAGGGCGGACACGGCGGGAGGCGAGCAGCTGCGAGCTGTGTGGGGGCGCGTGCCTGCCTGCCTGCTTGCGGTCCACAGCGGCGGCGGGCGGTGGCGGGATTTATAGGCGCGGGATCGGAGGGGAACGAGGGGGGATGGAGATGGAGGCCGCCGCGGTGTTCAAAGATGGGGGCTAAAAAGTTAACGAGCCGGTGAGAGGGACGGGTGAGATGGAGGAGGAGAAGAGGAGCCCGGCGCATGGGATGGGACTGACTGGGGAAGAAAGATGGAGGAGACCCGGTCAAAGATGGAGGGAGGAGAGGTGTTTTGGGCTCACGTGGGCCGGGCCTCTCACGTTGCTGGACTAGCAGCGGGTCGTGTTTCGCCGCTCGCCGGACCGAGGCGAGGCGTTGGATGCTGTGGTGTTCGAGGTGTTCGACGGCGTGGGCCGCCGCCGCGCGGCACGTCGCCGGCGAGAGGTTGTCTGCCGCGATCCTGTTCTGCCGTCTCGAGATTTTAGCCTCGAAGCACAGATAGCTCAACTCGGATACATTCGAGCGTGTCAGTGCGACGACGGGCACTTGGCCTGTTGGCCAAGCAGATCGTGTTCGTCATCCGTTTGACCCAACCGTCCAGGGCTCCAGCCTCCAGGCCAGCCAGCCGCCTTGTCCTGGTGCTGTGTCCTGTGTTTAGGTTCTAGTATCTACTGTTCTAGAACACAGCCGCCTTGTCCTGGTGCTGTGTCCTCCGGCGCAGCTCTTCTTCTGCCAGCCAAATTTGTCAACCACACCTCGTTGATAGAGTCAAGAAGGGCCAGCGGGAGTAGAATCTGCTGCATTCCATAACGGTGGGATTCCGGAGACTAGTCTTGGGTCAATTGCTGGACCTCTTCCCGGCTCTGACTTCCATCAGGATTCAGGCAAATATGCAGTGCTGGAAATGGACGGACGTGCTTGCGATTATTTCCTGAAATGGGACTTGTTTTTTTATAATAAGAGAAAATGCGCCTGTTTGCGGTTGATTTTTGTTTTATTCTACATTTTGCTTATGTCGCCATTGGGATCGCTTCAAACAAGTTGCGAGTCCTGGACTAGTGAACTTGCTCGTATTCACATCGCACGACGCGAATGCAATAAACTTGTAAAAGATATATTTCCCTCCTACCCCTGAGTGGGCCCCACCCCTAACCCTATCCGCTCCAACCCGTGACCCCTTCCCAGCCGCGCGCGGCTCCTCCCGGGCGCCCGCCGCCTCGGCCGCCTCACCGTCGCCGCCACCACCTTGCCACCGCAGTCGTATCTCGCCGCCGCGTCCACGTCTCGCACATCGCCGCCGCAGACGGGCGGAAGCAGCCTCCGCCGTGTAAGTGCATCTAGGCCCCTTAGGTTTTGGTGAATTGTATGACAAAACGATTAAAGAGCTAACTTGTTTGTCTAAGATCATGAACGGGGTGTCATTTGCATATTCTTGATGTATTGTTAAAAGGCATTGAATAAAATATCATTTGGCTCATGTGTTGTTAAGGCAAGCAAGTGTGTGATCTCTCTATACATAAATTAAGAATGACAAGCATATGAGAAGATATATTGTGGTCAAGTCAACAAAGCTCAATCCATGTGATACCACTATTTGTGAGAAGTTTGTCAACAATTATAGAGATCACTCAAAGTAAAAGTGCAAGACTTCATGTGTAAACTCAAAGGAGACATGAAACTCATGTGATATATGTTGGTCTCAAAGTGGGAAGCTTCACATACGTTGTCAATCAAGAACAAGCATTTGAAGAGGCTTTTCAAATGAAGAACAAAAGATGATGAAGCAAAGCTAAACTCAGAGTGGATTGGGTAAGTGATGAAGAGATCAACCGAGATGACTAGAGCGAGGTACTAAGCAACCTATGGACAAGCTAGACTGCCATTAGTGGTTGCTAAGGTGAAGTAACTAGTATCCGAGGGGTCACGAAGGATCGTATCCAAACCTTGATCGAGGGAAGCAATGCAACTCATCATTGCGTTATGATTGGTAATATGGAGTGACTCAAGGATTCAAGCAATCACTCTCATGTTCAATGGAAGAATCTTGAGTCACTAGCTCAAGTATGGATTTGCTCAATAAATTGACAATGTTGGAAACCCTCAAGTTAACATTATCAAAGTGCGGCATAATGAAGACTTTGAAGCTGAAGATAATTTCTACGAGTTTATAATTTATCCTTGAGTATAGGTACGCCGTACTATCAAGAGGGATGTAACATTGGCTCTAATGACAAGTATCAAAAGTGCTCTATAGATACCCTATGTGAGAAAAGCCTTAGAGAGACAATGAGTGTGCTAACAATCCCAAACCTACTAATCTTGATGATCTTATCTCCGGGGTGCGCCCCCGCGCGCGGGAGGATACGTAGTACAGGGACAACAGGCAGCGTGCGCGGCGACGCGGCACTCGTGACTCCGTGAGTTCACTAGTTCACGGTGACAAATTAATTAATTAAAATATTTTCTTCGCTAGTTTAGCTAGCGAAATATCTTACTTTGAACAGAACAAGAAAAAAAATTCAACGACGATGGTGACGTGCGCTGGCATCAAGCAGCACAAAAACCAGATTTGTTGATGGACTTAATGATACAATTTGAATCTAGAAGTAACAACAAATTAAGTTCATCTAGTATTATTGGCAAACCAAAAAAATGAAATCCTATCATCTTTGCCGAGCTGTGGTCCACTCATTGACTCTTGACGGTGCTCTTCAAGCTTGGGAACAGGCTGAGGATGAAGATGAAACTGGATTAGTTCCGATTACAAGATGATGATGATCAACTTCCACTTCGTTGTAATAGCTTATTATAAAAACTTGTAGCATTTTCCCGTGTATAAGCTCAAAGGAAATTCAAGTTAACTACTATAATGCCTTCTTTTCCTCCCAAACATCCAATTATGTAGTGGAAAACTGCGTTAGTTATTAGATTCGTAATCGAGAGTATTTTGCTAGCAATCTGTATTTAGAGAAATTATTGGTTTTTCATGGTGCTTATGGTCAAAGCTCAACATCAAAGTGAATGATGCAACTACGTACGACGTATGAGTACTGCTCCTTTTTAAGTCAAATTCAATGATTTAGTCAGAAATTATTGTTTTCATTATTGAGGAGGCCAACAGTACTGATTTATTTAAAATTTTGATCAAAATCAAAATTTTCAGTGGAGATTTGCAAACCATAGGGGGGGGCCATGTAACGAGCGCTAAGAGCCTACTTTGATGTTTTTCTAGATGTTGATGTTTTTCGTACGAAATTGGTTAAAGTTACAAAAAAAAATTGGAACAAAGGTAAAGTGAACGATTATTTGAAATGGAGGGAATAGGAAACAATAACACTGCTACGAACCTACTAAAAGTGATTAAGCGGGAATCCGGTAATCAGAGCAAGTCTGCAAAGAAAAACCTCTCAAGCAAAGAGAATATTCACCAGGTGTCGTGTGGGAGCGCGTCGACAATGCACGGGCGGTAAGGGAACACGCCGTCGAGGACGTCACCATCACCCAGCGACATCACACGCCCCAGGTACTGCACCTTGCCGCTGCCGAGATGGTACGCCACGACGTGGAACGCGCCGGCGGCGAGGTAGACCACCTCCTTGTCCGGGTGGCACCCCAGGATCGAGAACGGCGACGGCGCACCGGCCCCTACGTCGATCAGCTCATCCGCGCCGATATCCAAATCGAGAAGGCTGGCGTCGTCCCAGTTCCACCGCCCGGCCGGAGACCCATCGCCCGCGTCGCCATTGCCAGCAGCTTCTTCGCCGTCCTCGTCGGAGAACCACACGCACTTGCCGATGCCGCGGCCGGTGGACTCCTCCGTGGGGAGCGGGACGCAATTGGACGGCGCGTGGTGCAGCAGGTCCAGCATGCGCGCGTGCGCGGCGAGGTCCGTGTCGTGCGTCAGCGTCCACTCCAGCAGCCTCCCGCCGCCGTCGCCCGCCGACTCGTGGAGCGCCCATACTCTGACCCGGAACACGTCGGCGCTCGCGTACCGCACAAGTACTCCGTCCTCTGTCCCCGGGAAGATGGAGTCCACGGGGAGGCTCGACAGGACGTGCCCGGCGGCGTAGCGTTTTCCCTGCCCGGCTCCGGCGCCGGCGTCAGCGCCGGCAATGGACGGGAGCTTTACCATGTCGTAGGTCCCCTCCGAGCAGCGGAGCACCACCAGGATGCGCTTCTCGCAGTGCGCGTAGAGCGAGCCCCGGCAGTACACGGCCGACGGCCGCCACGTCCGCGCCCACGTGTCGTCGCAGCCATCCGCGCTCCGCCTGCGCCGCCGCATCACCCTGTCGTAGAGGCGCGCCGGGGGGCACCGGCCCGGCGCGAGCAGCCTCTTCGTCCACCGCCCGGTCGCCTACGAGAAGGCGAGCAAAGGTAGCAGCTTCTCGTCGCCGTCCGGTTCCCGCGGTTTCCCAAACGATTCCGGCACGAACATGCCCAGCGTCACGTGCCCTTGCCTCATCAGGCCGGCGTTGCCATGGCTCTGGCGAGGAGGTGGCACCGGGAGGAAGAGCACCTCGTAGTCCAGCGACACCGCCGGGTCGAACGCCAGGAACAGGCCCTCGTACCCGCGCGGCCACCACGTCGGCGGCGGCGGCAGGCGCGCCCACCGCTCGGTGACCGGATTGCACACGAAGCCCACGCCGGCCAAGTAGTCCCGGGCGAAGCAGAGCACGAGGCCGTTGCACTGGTGCCGCACGGCGGCCGCCGCGGCGCCGGCGCGCGGGAGGTGCGGGCGCAGGAACGCGAGCCTGTCGCTCAGCGCGCGGGGGGCCCGCGACGCCGGCGGGGGCAGGAAGCTGGCGCGGGGCCTTCTGAAAGGTTTGGCGCGGGCGTTGGCGAAGAAGCCCGGGAACGCGCGCGGAGGGAGCGCGTGCGGGAGGAGGAGCCCGCGGCCGTCCACGAGGGCGCGCCAGAGCGCGCACACGCATCGGCACCGGGCGAGAGAGTGCGCCCGGAGGCGGCGGAGGACGACCTCGAGGATGTCGCCGGGGAGGGCGTCGATGCCGGCGCCGGCGTTCTCCGCCGTGTCCACGGGGGCCAGCCGATGTGTTTCGCGGAACACGTGTCCGCGCGACGACCACGGGGCGGCCGTGCGCCGCCCGTTACGCTCGGAGACGTGCATGGTCGTGCGCGCTGCTGCATGCGGATGGTTTGGTTGGAATTGGATCGACGTCGAGCCGGCAATCCTCTCCCGTCTCCCACCACTTGAAAAGGCATAGCCCCCTGCTGGCAGCAACGGACGGATCGACCCCGACTTGGACACCACGCTTCTACGGACGGACTGGATGGAGATCGAGTCCGTGCCCATCACGAGCCCGGAGACGTGCCGGCTTGCCGCGCGCCGCGTGTCCTCCGGCAAATGGGGCGAACCACCAACTCGATCAACACAAGTCCCGATCGAGTCGTCGTCACGTCGCGCTGCAGGCCCAGCCCAAAACGAGGGGCCCACAAACGGCCCAACCCACCAGTGAACTCGACGCACACCTGTTACTCGGCCCCGCCCACTAGCACGCACACCAAGCCCTCGATACCGGCAGGCAGCTGGCTTGCACCGACCCCACCTCCTCGATACCTTCTTCCCCACTTGCTCCAGCCTTCTCCATACAGAGCCTTCCTACCCACCCAGCGCCGAGCGCCCTCCGCCCTGAAACCCTAGCGAGCGAGAGATCCCACCCCACCCACCACCGATGGAACGCCCCCTCCGCCACCTCGCGCTGCTGCTCGGCGTCCTCGCCTGCGCGGCGGCGGGCGCCACCGGGGCCGCGGCGCAGCCAGCGTGCGAGCCCTCCAACCTCGCCACCCAGATCACGCTCTTCTGCATGCCCGACATGCCCACGGCGCCCTGCTGCGAGCCGGTCGTCGCCTCCGTCGACCTCGGCGGCGGCGTCCCCTGCCTCTGCCGCCCAGCCGCAGCTCGTCCTCGCCCGCCTCAACGTCTCCCACCTCCTCGCGCTCTACACCGCCTGCGGGGGACTGCGCACCGGGGGCTCCCACCTCGCCGCCGCCCGCGCCTCTCCCCGGCCTCTCTAGATCTGCGTCTGTGTGCCGTGCGCGAGATGGGTGTAGAGTACTTGGTGCGAGATGTGTGTGCTGCAGCTTTCTGGTTTGCCTCTTGAGCGAGCTGTTCGTGGTTGCGCTCTTCTGTAGTTGGTGATGGGGTTTCGTTGCGACTCCGTCTTCCTCTGTGGCGACGAACCCGTACGTCTTGTTCAAGTTCGTTCGAACTTTGCTTCGTTTTTTCTCTCTTCGAGACAGCAGCGATCGCTACTAGTTGGGCGAATTTGGGTCAGATGTACCCGTGGCCCCGTACGCGCACGCGTCTCCTAATTTCTCTGTCCCTTCTCTTTGCTGATGAAGCGATTTCTATATGCCCTTTCGTTTTGGTTTTGGTTTGGGAAATTGGAAGCAAACTATACTGGGTTTCAAGGCGGTTCAGATCTGTGGGCTTTTAGCGAAGCATCTCCTGATGATTTGAACTGTTTCACTAGAGTGGAATCTGTTCAACTGCTCAAAGCGAGGTCGAAAGGCTGGGTTTCTTTTTGCTTTTTCACCGCTTCCTTTTTGTATTTTTGTCTCCTTGTTCCGGTTGCGTTGAAAGCCTTGCTGCGTTCCAGCCTTCTGGACAGAGAGAGCAACCGCCCTCTGATCCTCTGCCGCGGACAGCTGCACAGCCTGCACGGCAGCGCTGCAGCCTTTCAGGCAAGACCAAGCCCGTTTGGCACCGTTTCTCTCCCGTTTGGTTTCTTGGCCACCACGAAATGGCGTCTCGGCGCATGCTTTTTGCCCGAAAGACAATACTACCCCTGCAATAAATATCTTCTGTTGTTTGTTTTTGCCGTTTGAATCTGTGACTGGACTAACGCCGTTAACCTCTCGTGTTTCGTGCGCCTGCATGTCCGTCACCCCCTGCCACCGTCCCCGTCATCGCCCCGCCACCGTCCCCGTCATCGCCCCGCCACAAGCTGCCAGCACGTACGAACCCGCCCGCACCCGCTCTGTTCCTGCTGCTTTCCGCTTTAACTTTTTGCGTGCTCTGTTTGATCGATGCGAGAGATGAACTGATGTGCTGTTTTCTGTTTCTCTTGTGCTGTTGCGCAGGCGGCGAGGCCCCTCCCCCTCCGGCGACGACGTCCCCACCGCCCCAGCAGCAGCCTGGCGCCGCCGCCGCCCACGGCAAGGCCATCCCCGCGAGCCCGGCCGCCTCCACCTCGCCGCTGGCGCCGGCAGCCGCGCCCACGACATCCACGCCGCCAACCTACGGCTCCGACGGCAGGTGCAGCTGCACCCCGGTCATCCTCTTCCTCCTCACCGCCGACGTCGTCCTCTACTGATGAGCCCGCGGCGCCGCCCCGGCCAGCCGCCAACCCATCGCCGATGCCTGACTTGAGCTCGTAGCGGCAGCAGCAGCAGTACTACCTAGCCTTCTCGGTTTGGATCCAGCAGTAGTATAGTAGTATGATCATCAGTAGTAGTAGTAGTAGTCCACTCATCGTGGTTCTGTTCCATCCTATCTTAGTAGTATCTATCATTCGTACTTGATCGGTGGAATCGCCAGAAGGGCGGGTGTGATGGTTGGTCTAGCAGTAGCAGTAGTACCCGTATGATGATACCTGCAGTATGTTCGTTCGTGTTCCTCCTCGGTTGCCTTGTTTCTGCTGGGCGTTCACCGTGTGCCTTGTATCGATCACTTGCCTGGGTGGAGTGACTCGAACAAGCGAATCCAAATGTGGCCGAGGAGAACACTGCCTTTTTTGAGTTAATCTTTGTCTCTAGTTGAACTATGCCTTCAATCTGATTGTGCCTTTGAATTCTGGGATGGATGCAACCGAATTGTTTAACTCTGCATGTTTCTGTTCTTTGGGTGCTGTGAATTGTGCATAATTTTGACTGCCTGGATTTTTCTCCTGGTCATTGTTCTGTAGTACTAGTAGATAATTTTACTTGCAAATCATTGTTCCATTGGTGAATGGTTGGTGATTGCTGCCTGGTTCTTTGGAACAACTTGCAGACTAGTTTTTTTTCCCCATAATATGACTGCTTTTATCAGCAAGATTGTTGCCTACAGTATTGCATTTGTCACTGTGAATCTCTGTGTGTGGATCCCTAATGATTCCTATCTCAAGTTCTGAAGTGCCTGATAACTTGTAGAGACAGTCTCTTATTTCAATGCATGCCATCTATATATTCGATGAGTGAGGACCTGTTCATATATAAATCTAGGAGCTAGCCTAAACCAAAATGAATTGTTCATTTCGTTTCAAAAAAATACATTGTTCACGCACGTCACTCGAACAGCTGTACATGTGTACCTAACAGATCTAAAATGGAATGGGTTCGGCTGTGGCAGTTTTGCTCATGAGCGCAAAGCCTCTGGTTTTTTGGAATCCAAAAGCGAACAAGATCTCTTGGTCCGCGCCATGGTCTCGACGCCGTACACTAGCAATCGGCGGTAGCAAAGCAAACTAGGAAACGGAGAGCATCACGTCGATCTGTTCTCGTTGCGATGATGATTCCAGTCGAGTTTGCAAACGGCTGGCACTGGCAGACGCGGTGGATGTAACGACCGTGAGCCCGTTGTGTATCATCTCGCCCTGACAGCCTGCTAACCGCGTGCCCCCGTCTCGATCGCGGAGTAATCTGCCGGGGCACGGACAGAGAGAGCAACCGCCCTCTAATCCTCTCGCCCTGACAGCCTGCTAACCGCGTGCCCCCGTCTCGATCGCGGAGTAATCTGCTGGCGGCGTCTTTGATCTTGCCTTGCGTGCAAATGCCCTAAGAGCAACTCCAGTGGACTACCTAAAAATAGGCCTCTATATTTCATTTTAAGAGCCAGTTTTAAAAATTTAGAGGCCCAAATGAGATCTGTGCTCCAGCCCAACTGACTAAACATGGCCTCTATCATCTGACTAGTGGGCCCGTCTCTCTCCCACCTCCTCACCTCTCCCCGTTCTCTCTCCCCCCTCTCTCCAACACGAGCTCCAAGAACCGGCCATGGCCAGCACCACAACAGGCCGTAGCTAGCTAGCTTGGCACGAGCGCACGACGGGCCGGGAGAGAGAGCCATGGCGGCGACGGTGGTCGGTGGCAGCAGCAGCATCGGCCGCGGGCGGTGGAGCCTGGCAGGCGCGAGGGCTCTGGCCGCTGCCTTCGCGCGCCGCTACGGCGTGCGCCGGTTCGCCGCCGCGGGGCTCCTCAGGCTCTGCGCCGCCCGCGCGCAGGGCTCCGCCGACGACCTTGCGCTCCCGCTGCTCCTCGCCTCACCGGCCGACGAGCTCCGCCGCATTTCCCTCCAGCAGCTCTGGCCGACGAGGCGCCCCTGGCGGACCTGATCCCGCGGTGGCCGCTGCTGGAGCACCCGGAGCTCAATGCCAAGCCGTCGTCCGCCACGTTCTCGGCCCTGGCCGCGCAGCTCGGGCTCCACTGCCGCAGCTTTGCCAGCCTCAAGACCTCCGACCCCGTCAAGCCCGAGGACGCGGCCGACGAGGAGGTGGCCAGGCGCGGGGCTGGGATCCAGTGCTTCGACGTCGGGGGCTCCAGGCTGCTTGACGAGCTGTCCGGCGCCGGCGCCGGCGTGCGCAGCGCGGCGTCGCGGGCGGAGACGAGCATGGCCTTGCCGGTGGTCCATCCTCGCCCCGGGTCGGCGCTGGGGTCCGCGGCGCGCCGGAGGGGAGCCGCCGCGGCGGGAATCGGCCGAGGGCGGCGGCGCGGGGGAGGCGAGGACGGCGGCTGCGGCGGCGCGGGGGAGGAGGCGAGGGTGGCGGCGGCGGCGCGGCGCGGGGGAGGAGCCAGGGGGGAATATGCCGATGGGGAGGAGGGGAGAGAGGGAGAGGTGAGAGAGGGGATAGGGGAAGGATAGAGGGATCCCAGATTTGTGGGCTTTGCCCTAAAATTTGGTGGCCTACCAATTTTGGTCACCCATATAGTCACTCCATTGGAGATTGATTTTGGGCCCTGACCGACTAAAAGGCTAGATAGGGGCTCTTTTAGTCATCTGGCTGGAGTTGCTCTAAGGCTTGCCATTGGGGTCAGCCGACCCCGATAAAATGTTGCTAATCTTGCATAAAGTACTGTTTATTACTGTATTTAGCCTTGATGACCCCATTGTTTAATGACGAAGACCCCGGTGGCGGTTGTTTCTAGCTTCGCCCACCCATGGGGAGGACGTAGTTGCAGGCTCGTCGCTCGCTGCGGCACTCCGGCGAGCGCGCGCAAACGGCCTGACTTGATGATCAGATAGTGCGGTGCGCTCACGTGCTCCGCTAGCCTCCTGGCCGGC
Source organism: Echinochloa phyllopogon (assembly GCA_033239725.1). NCBI lineage: Eukaryota > Viridiplantae > Streptophyta > Magnoliopsida > Poales > Poaceae > Echinochloa > Echinochloa phyllopogon. Next base: position 37,972,626 of record BTCW01000001.1, on the reverse strand, counting down.
AGGCGGCAACAACGCAAGGGTGCCGTCCGGCCGGGCCTCGGTCGTGGTCCCTTTTTGGTGCTCTGATCTCGGGTAGCACTATCGGTCTCGAAGATGTGCATCAGGGCGCGTGCGCAGTGGACGTGCACGCATACGCCGGCGCACCATGCTCGCCGAGCGTGGTCTGCGCGCCTGCGCCGCGCTGCCGCGCACCACGGCATCCACGACCGCCCGCGCCACCTGTCCACACTAGCTGTACGTCTTGGACCATGCATTGATGCATGGCGAGTTGGCGACCCGTTGCCGCCGGCACGCCGCTCCCACTCCCCACTTCCGACCCGTCCACTGGCGCGCATTGCATCACGGCTAGGGTGCGTCTACCTATCGCTTCGGCGACAAATTCCCAATCATCACGCCAGCCCAACAACGGCCCACGACAACGCCAGTCCACTCCCGTCTTCCTCTGCACCGCTCAGTCCCGTCCGTCGTCTTCCTCCAACCCCCTCGCCCCCCGCGCCGCCGTCCAGCCCCGTCTCCGGAGCCACCGAATTCGCTCCCACCGGCCACCGCCACCCTAACCTGGCGGCTGTCACGCCCCCGCCTCCTCCACCACCCACCGGTTATCCTCCACTACCCGCGACCGGCGGCTCCCGCCTCCCGCCGCCCCGCCCACAACCCGTCGCCGCCGCCGATCTGCCGCCTCCCCCCGGCCTTCCCTCGATAGCCGGAGGTCATTGGAGACCCCAACCCCGGCAACCCGAACCCCGAAGCCCCCAACCCCGAACCCTAACCCTACCGGCGGTGAGCCTCTTGCCCCCGCGCCGCTTTCCTTCTCCGCCTGCGGCGGCTCCCGCCGCCACATCCACCGCCCTAACCCGGCTCTGTCAAGAGCTTATCTCTAGGGAAGGGGGGGGGGGGGAGGAAGGAAGAAGGTGAATATGATAGGTGGGACCCGCGGCGTGATGGTTTGCTAAATGTCGCTGAAGCGACATATAGTCGCTGCCTCACGCCTACTCGATCGGTGTGGTGCGCCAGCCCGAGATTCTACCGTGTTTGGTGATGCACCGGACCGCGCGCGCGGCGGCGTCCCGCCAACGGAACGGCGGCTCGCGGAGTACGGTGAGACGATGAGCCATGCACGGAGCCATGGACACGTACGTATACTTACGATCGATCGACCAGGGGTGGTGGGATGGGGGTGGATCGGACACGGGTCGTTAGCGCGCCGCGCTGCGACTGCGAGCGAGGATAAAAAGTATAGCGCCGCGAACGCGACAAGGAATCAAGGATGCGCTCCGCTATGCGCTCGATAGCTTTTTATTTCGAACTAGTAGAAAGCGTAGAGCCAGCCGGATCTCCGGCGGTCGTCGACGACCGCCAGGGTGTGTTGTGGACGTGTGGTGCGTGGGCTGCCGGCCAGGGCGAGGACGAGCGGGGGCTCGCGCGCGGGGCCTCCTTCCAAAGGCTCCAACTGACGCCGGCATCGGGGACGGCGCACCCGGCCGGGGTGCTAGCTCGGCGCACGTACACGTACGTACCCGTCCGGCCGGTTCCAAGACAGTCGCCCTGACAGCCTGCTAACCGCCTGGCCCCCCGTCCTCGATCGTGGAGGAATCTGCCGGCCGGGGCATGCACGGACCCCACGGGATCACGGTGGGGGCGCAGGCTTGGTGGCATCTTTGATCTAGCCTTGCGCGTAAAGGCCGGCCTCCATGGGGAGGAGGAGGACGCGGTTAGTTGCAGGCTCGCTCGCCGCTCGCGGCGGCGCTCCGGCGACGCGCGACAGACCTGAGATGATCAGATCGTGCGGTGCGCGCGCGCGTTTCACGCCGCGCGTGGTCTGCTGGCCTCCTGGCCGGCAGGTGGCACCAACGCAACGGCGTCGTCCGGGGCCGGGGCCTCTCGGTCGTGCGTGAACACGTCCGTGTGCATACGACCATGGGGTGGGGTGGATCGACACGAGTCGGCACGCCATGCTGCGAGCGAGGATAAAACGTGCAGCGCCCGCGCGCGAACGCGACAAGGATATCCGCGGGTCGTCGACGACCGCCGTCAGGGTGGTGCGTGGGCTGCCGCTTTTAGCCGTTCGCCAGCCGTCCATCAGGGCGAGGACGAGAGGGCCTCGGGGCCTCCAACTCCAACACTGACGGGGCAAGGCAACGGAACGGCGCAGCACCCGGCCGGTGTCCAATTGTCCCAGACCTAACAGACGTCGTCGGCCATGGAAAAGTTGGTTTTCTTTTTTGCTTTTTCACCGCTTGGTTTTTGTCTCTGAGAAAGACAAGGCTTGCTGCGTTCCAGCCTTCCGAACAGGGAGAGCAACCGCCCTCTGATCCTCTGCACCGGATAGCTGCCCAGCCTGCACAGCAGCCTTTCAGGCAAGACCAAGCCCGTTTGGCTCCCGTTAGCCACAACGAAATGGCGCCTCGGCGCATGCGTTCTTTGTCCCAGTTCATGCTGCGCAATGCGAAACTGGGCCGCGCCGCCACAGGCACGCAAACCTCAGAAGCGGCTGACACCGAAACGAAGCACGGCGGCTGACACGCAAAGCAACGAAGCACGGCGGCTTGCACGCACACCGGCCGGTCCCCAAACAAACAGGAAGCGAGCTCAAGAGAACACAATCAACATCAAGCACAGCACGCACGCGCCGCAGGTCAGGCCGCCAAGGGCAAGGGCACGCGGCGGACACTGGACGCGGCCGCGCACGCCGACGGCGAGACAGGGCTGCGCCGCCGAGCGCGTGCTCCTCATCTCCTGTCCTTTCTACCTACTCCGTCCACGGCAAATTAAACCAAAAAAACGGAGAAACAAAACATCGCATATGCAACACGTACGGGAAAGCATCGCACGCATAGAAACAAGCTACCGATAAGCAGATCCCAAACATCAATTGCACCGAAGCCCAGCACAGATGTTCAATCGCATAAACTCAGATACAGATAGTTTCGGTAGACAACGATAGAAATCGGTGGGAGGTCTTGCGAGTTCGTCCGTACGTAGGACACGGTTGCAGGCGCGCACCTAAGCCAAGGTATCCGCGGGCTCGGCGTCGACGTCCTTGGCGCCGGCGCCCTCGGCGGGTGGCGCGGCGTCGACGTCCATGGCGGCGGCGCCCTCGGCGTGTGGCGCGGGGTCTACGTCCATGGCGGCGGCGTCCTCAGCTGGTGGCGCGGGGTTGACGTCCACGGCGGCGGCGCCCTCAGCGGGTGGCGCGGGGTCGACGTCGTCGGAGGGAGCGGCGCTGTCCTTGTCGGCGAGGAGCCCGAGCCCGTTGAAGCGCACTGCGCCTCGATCAGCACACCGTCGGCGAGAGGGGCGGGGAGGTGGACCGAGCGGAAGCCCCCGCCTTCGACGAGCTCCTTGGCGCTGCGGCGCCGAGGCGTCGCTACGGCTTCCATCATGCGACGCAGCTCCGCCGTGCGGCGGAGTTCCGACGCCGTGACGCGGCCGCGGCGAGGGCGGGAGGCCATGGGCTGGCTCGGGACGGGAGGAGGCGACGAGGGGTGGGGTATTCGCTTGGTGCTGGGTGGGTGGGGAGGGGAGGGGCAGAACGCAACGGCGAGAAGAAGCCGTCTTATAAGTTGCGTCACCACCACTGGCAGTCTGGCTTTCCACGCCAACTCGAGTATGTGGGCCGAGATGCGTGGTGGGCCGAGACACGTTGTTAGGTCGTTAGCCCAGCACCAGCAGGTTGCTAGCGGTTGGATATTTGCAGGGATTCTGCAATCCTTTTCTAAAAAACCTGAGATCATCACGTGGAAAGAGGGGGAAAGGAGACGTTAACAATTCTTACAAAAGAATTGAAATCATACAGATTAAAATTATACTAAATAATTATATTTATTATGATAAAGAGAAAAAATTGTTCATACGTAAAAGAAAAACATGTACTAGGTCCAAGAAAATATACCCCACAAGAAAGGTACCCCATCTTCAAATTAAATTGTTCCGGTTTCAAAATAATATTATTCAGAGTTTAAAAAATAATCTTAATAGTTTCGTCTAGTGAATTACCCTTATTTATGTAATTAGTTTTATAGTTAATTTATATTTAATACTTGTAATTAGCATTGAACATCCGATGTGACGTGGTTATACTTTAGCTCCTGAAAACCAAATAGGTCAAACAATCATAAAATCTTAACTAATAAATTTTTTCTAACAAAATATAATCATGCAATCCCAAAAAATAATAAAATTGTGTACATCATGAGTTTGGAAATGGGTCCGAGTGGAAGAGAAGCTGAAGCATGAGGTTATGTTGCTGACACTAGGACAAACAATCATAGGTGAAAAAAAAGCTCAAGGATGCACCTTCTGACATTATCGTGTTGTTTATACTCTCCTTTCTTCTCCTTGTAAGCTCCCCACTTGGATAAACCCATACCTTTTAATCTATGAACATATTTCTGACATTATTCTCACTTGCACATCCGATCCAATGACACTTCACGCTCCAGCGACGTGGTTTTCAGCATAATGCCCATGTGGCCCATAGCACAGAATCTTGCTCACCTTTCTTGAAATCAAACTCTTCTAATGCCGTACTCATCACGTACACCATGCCTACATTTCTTCTTCCTGACCTTTAAATTATCCTTTTGTGCATTTTTCTACCGTACACGATCCTAAATTTTTTGAAAAAAAGTCAGACAAAGGTAACAAGATAGATAGTTCAAAAATGGGTGGAGCACATGAAAGATCATTCTAGATAAAATGTAAACTAACAGGTATAATGCATGTGAAAAATAGACTAATTTTTTTAGCGTGAAAAATAGACTAAATGCACGTCACTGCAAATGTTTTTTGGTTGAAACGGATACAATCACATAGGACGAGGCGCACTGGCATGCTTATGGGCCAAAACAACCAGGTTTCATGGAACATGGGCTGTATCCATTTTGGCCTGGCCCAGGTCCAAAACTGGCCATGGGGCTGGGCCTGGCCCAATGGGATCCGCGGCGGGCGTGGCTGGGTCGAATTGCGACGACGTGTGGGTCTCCGACTGCAACTCGTTTGCGTTTCAAAATATGTCAGAGCGACTCGATCGCACGCAGGCAATCTTTATATATCCATCACCTTTGAGCGACTCGATCAAAAGTTGGTTCCGGCTCACAAAATCAAAACTCGATCTGAAGCCAAAAGTCATGGCTACGGAGAAGATGGCAGCAAGTGTCAGGTGCGTTATATCGTTGCTGCCAATTTTTCATGATCGACCGTGTGATTATTATCTTATTTCGATGGGTCCATCGTGGGCAAGGTTAAAAAGTAATAAAAAGAGGTGCGAAACTAGGGCATCCGGGTACTAAAGTTTTAATCCTCAAGTACGCATCAGGGTACTAAAGTTTTAATCCTCAAGTACCAAATTCGTGCTGTAATTTTGATACTCATGGTGTGTAATATATGCGAAATTATCAATGACATTGTGCATGCCTGCTTTTTAAATATATGTAGAATTTGTAGACAAGGATGTAATAATATTTCTAATATAGTTCCTTTCGCATGCACAAATCGATTTAATTTGTCAAAATAGTCAATTTCGTCCTCGAACTCCTACCCTTGGGTCAAATGCATCACCAAATTAAAAGATCCAATTTGATCCTCGAACTCTAGTATTCCAAGTCAATTCCGTTACCCAACGGAGCTTGCTGTCCACATGGGTATGCCACGCCATACAAACGTGTATTAGGATTTCGAGGATCAAACTGAACCTTTCAAGAGTTGGGAACAAAGTTGACCCGAGGGTAAGAGTTTGAGAATGAAATTGTCTATTTTATCATTTAATTTCAACTATCTGAATCTGTTATTATCGTTGGTTGCAGGAAAGGGGAAAGGGATGCTTTTTTTAAGTTTGGGACAAAAAAATGTAGACTCGGCGTATGTAACGAGCATGGCACTAGAGTATTTGATTTCAAGAATAAGGGCAGACAAGATGCTGTACTATGGGGTCGCATGGGCATCATGCTCAAAACCACATCACTGGAACGCGAGTTATCACTAAAAATACAGACGAGAATCATGGGAGAATTTATCCAGAGACTAAAGGGCATGGGCTTGATGCAGTGGCAAGTTTTCAAGGAGAATCAAGAGAGTATAAATAGCACAATAATGTCGCTTATGCAGCGGCTCGCAATATATAAAGAGCGCCGACTGAAGTTTGGGCTATTCTTCTTGGTGCCACACCCAGAAAGGATGACGACTGTAGTCCGCAGCCATCTAAAGCACATGCCGCTCAAAGAAGCACGGAGAATATCGCGAATACAAGTCGAGAAGAGAAGATGCATTCTTGAGAAACACAACAACAACAATAATTCTATTTCTGAGGGGCCACATGCTTCTACTTCTCTTTCCCCTGTAACAAAGCTAGTGCTGTACACTATATTATCCATAATTTTGGGTTGCACGATTATATTGTTTTAGAAATATTTATTGAGTGCGAATAAACTTATTGTACACGTGACCTTGCTGATTTTATTGGCATGCCTTTATATGTACTTTTAAGTTTTTTCATCACTTCCTTAGGCAGAGTCGAAAAGCGTCAAGATCCCGTAAGATGGCAAGAGCTCGCAGGAAGCACAGAAGATCGAATTCCATGCAACTATTCACAGTAATGGCGGCGGCGGCGGCTTCGATTCCGGGCGGTGGGCGACTCGACGGCGGCGTCCGTCCTAGGCCCGGACGCCCGGTGACTCGAGGGCGGCGTTCTGTCTCGCGGAGAAACGGTGTCTCACATGGAAACAGCGTTAGGTGGGGTTAGTAGGGCTTTTTAGTTAGTAAAGTTAGTGGTGGGAGGGTTTAAATGTTAAATTTTTTTTATCTCTTTATGTGGCCATCGGATGAGGATCCAGTGACTGTGGTGAGAGTTTACATAGTTTGCACACGAAGCTAGTTTGCATAGGATACGTTGCCCAACGCAAATCAGGTTCACGCCCAACTCCAACTGATTCTGTTTTCTGGTGCTATCCACGTTCCTCATTTACAAACGGCTGGCAGACGCGCGCCTTGAATTTAACGTCCATTGATCGTGTCATATCGCCTTACAGCGGCTAACCGCCTGCCGCCCCCGTCCTTGACTGCGCGCGAAGCAATCTACCGGGGCACGGGCCCCACAAAATCGTGGCGGGGGCGCAGGCTGGCGGCATCTTGCATGCCTTGCACGCAAAGGACCAAGGCCATGGGCAGCAAGGCCAACACCGCCGCCGCCCCTCTTTCTCCGTCGGTGGAGCGAGCAAGGCCTCCATGGACGCCGGCTCACACCGCCTCTGCACCGCGCGGCCAAGATCCAGCACAGGCGAGCGCCGATCTCGCGCGGAGGGTGCTAGGGAAGGGGAGCCGCCGACCCTAGTACAAAAAACCGGACCGGTTCATCGGTTGAACCGGAAAAACTGTGAACCGGTGGATGGACTGGTCTGGTTCAATTAAAAGATCGATCATGCAATTGGACCGGTGTGAACCGGTCGAACCGGCCGGTTTTGTGTCGAACCGGTGAACCAGTGAACCGGTTTTTTCATGAAACATTGATCAATTTGATGTTTGGATATTGATTTCCAATTTTAGACAATAGACTATTATGATATAATTATGTTATACCATCTATTATGTTATATGCGATATCTTTTGATAATAAAACTTGCATATTATTTATATAAATTATGTGAAATAAATATTATATTAATAAATAATGAACCACTGGTTCGACCAGTGAACCACTGGTTGGACCGATGAACCAGTGAACCAGTAGCCTGACCGGTTCAATCTCCGGTTCGGTTTTTCGTACTTGGGCCGACCTGGGCGCCTGGGCCGTGGAGGCGCCGCCGGCCGTCGAGTTCGCCTCCGAGCTCCACCTCCGTCTGCCGCCTTCGAACTCCGCCACCGGAGGAGGGGCCGTCGAGCTCCACCACCGGAGAGCAGGAGCGCGGGCGCGTCCTCGCCGCCGCCACCGCAAGCAGAGATAGGAGCGGGCGGAGAGAGAGAGAAAGGGGGAGGATTGGAGTGAGTGGGGGAGGCTGGGCTCCTCTACGGTTCGGGAATCAGGAGGGTGGGAGAGCAGGCTGGGCTGATTTAGTTGCTGGGCCACGGGCCACCTAGGAGAGGATTGCGCTTTATTCGGTTCTTTAGGTCTACTAGCATAGGTGCACGTGCGACACGCACATGAGAAGAGTTAGCTAAGCTTCGTGTAGTAAATATTTAGTACCACTCACACATCACAACTCACAAGAAAAGTTGTAACAACCCTAAAATTCCTATAGGTTTTGTTGAGTGCAAAAATGCGAATTTAAAAAAAATTTGGTGGAATTATGTGCATGCAAACAAACCTATAAGATTGTCTTCTATTTGCTCCCTAATTCCTAGGCAATTTAAATTCAAAATTAAAATCAATTTGAAGTGCTAAGGATGAAATAGTGTGATTTGGATTTATTTGGATTTTTGGTTGGTTTGAATTCAAATTCTAGGTTTGAATTCAAACTCTAATTGGCCAAACTAATTGTCAACCCTATTCCTGTTCGTGGGCCGAATTCCCGAAGCCAAAGTCCATCTTTCACCCTTCAACTCCTTTCCCGAGCCAGCAACCCGAGCAGCCCAGCCGGCCTTTCGGCCCAGCTGCGGCCCGTCATTTTTCCCCGCCGCGTCGACTCCGCGTCGCCTCCATCTCTCACTGGCGGGTGGACCCCGCCTGTCAGCCGTCCTCTCCCCCGCGTCATCTTCCACCTCTCGCCGCTCTCTCTCACCCGCGAGCGCGCCGCCCGTGACCCAACCACCCGAGCACCGTGCGGCCCGACGCGATTGCGTCGCGTGTCCGCGAGCGCTCGAGCTTCCCATCCGTCCGTCGAGCCCCAGGAAACCCTAGCGCCTTCGCCTATTTAACCCGCCGCCGGCCATCTTCTTCCCCAAGCCACGCCGCCCCTTTGGGGTTCCATCCCGATCCAATTCGTGGGAGGAGAGGAGTGGGAGAGGGGTGGGGAAGGTCGAGGAGCTGTCGGAGCAAGGAGAAGAGGAGCCGGTCGTCTTCCCCGCGTCGACACCGAGCACCGGAGCGCCGCCGTCCGTGGAGCCGCCGAGGGGGAGCCGGACCTGGGACGGGAGGAGGAGCACGAGGACCGCCAGACTGCGTCGAGCCTTCCCCGAGCTGCAGCGTACGACGACGTGACCCCTAGGTGAGCGCCGCCGAGTTTCCCCCCTTCTTTCCCAACTCCGGCGATTTCCGCCGCCGCCGCCGCTGCTAGCCCCTGGGACCCGACCTTCGTGTCGTGGCCATCTTCTTGTGCAGGAACCCGTCGCCGCTGTCGCACCTGCAACCCGCCGTCGCCTTTAACCCGCAGCCGAGGCCCGCCGTGGCCGAGCTTTGCTCGCCGTGCGCGCGAACGCCGAGGCCGTGTCGCGGCCACGGGCAGCCGTGGACCCGCACACGCGCACCCCTGCAACGCCCGTGACGCCGCGCATCAGCTCGCGTTGGTGTCGCGCGTGCGAAACCCAGCCAAACCAAGTCGAACCCAAGCCGTTACTGCCCGCGCGTCACCGGCCGCCATCGCGCCATGGTCGCGTCGCCGCCGTCCGCGTCGGGAAGCCCGATCCAGAGCCCAGCCATGGCCTTTTTCACCCCGATCCGGTTCGCCTAACCCTAGCGTGCTGTCCCGGCCGATCTAGACCCAAGCCGAGCCATCTCCGGCCAGATTCCGCCGCGGACCGTCGCCGCCGGCGTGCACCAGAGCGCGCCGCGCGCGCGTCGCGTCGCGCCGTGGCGAAGCCACACGCTGGACCACACCAAGATGCCACACCGCACCCGCAGAAGATCCCGACCGACCACAGATCGATCCCGTGCACCCGGCTCATGTGAACCCCTCTCACGGTTCACGGTGGACTTGGTCCACCAGAGCAGCACCAACAGCCACCCCTTCGTGGGCCGAATCCCGCGATTAAGTCTGTTTAACCCCCTTGAACTCTTCCGGCCCAATCGCTTTCGGCCCAATTCCAGCCCAACCATCGTTTATTCTTTTTCTTTTTCTTTTAACTGCGCTGACGTATGGGACCCACCTGTCATACTCTGCGAGTCACTGACACATGGGGCCCACTGACCAGAGTTGACCCGCTGACCGTTGACCCCGTTGACCGTTGACCGGTCAACGCTGACGTCAGCAGAGCCCACTGCTGACGTCATCCTAGGCGGACCCCACTGCTGACGTCAGCATGACGTCATGCTGGCGTCAGCATGACGTCATGCTGACGTCAGCAGGCTAATTATTTGTCTGTTTTCTTTTTCGGAAATTATTTAATATTTTCAGAAAATGATTTAAACTTCGAAAATTAATAATAAATCAACCGTAGCTCAGAAAAATATGAAACCAGTTTCTATATTTTTCTAAAAACATGATCTACGTGTTAGTATAGAGTTTGGAGTTATTTGAGTCTTCTTTCATCACTGTTTTAGTGTTTCTTTGCTAGTAGTCGCGTCTTATTTTATTTTCCGCGACCCTAGGAGCTCCGGAGAGCCAGGAGGAGCCAGACCACTACAACAACTGCTTTGACGAGGACGAAGACCTTTGCCCAGGTTCACGCCCGACCATCTCTGAAATACCTATTAGACATGCAAACTAGTATGGTAGCGCTTTACCTTACTCGCATGATAAACCTGCACTGCCTTTGTTAATATCCTGTTACCTTGCTACCTACTACTCACTTTATGAAATATGTTATGCTATGCATGTGTTGGGATGGTTGTGATTGATCCTCTTGGCGTGAGTTGTGGGTGGTTTGGGGGGAGTAGTGCAGCTAGGCGGTGTAAGCGAGTAATAACAACTCGATCGTTGATCGAGGTGCTGAGGGGCTGTACTCGGGCAGTCCCTATGGGGTACCTGTTGCGGGTACATGGTTACTGGATACTTGGGGATTGGTACTCGGTGAGTACCCGAGGAGTTTGGGCGGCAATACCTGTTATGGGTGCCGATTGCGGACCGTTGCGGCGGATCGCTTGTGATGCAGATACTCGCTTTACCGATAATTAAGGACCGAGTCGTGCCCCCACTTTGGACTTGGGAAATACCGTGCTCACCATCTACCCAGTATGGGGAGGGTTCCAGCAAGCCTACTCTAGTGCGGCGCCGAGACTGTAGGAGAATCGAGTTTGATATGTGCAGGGGGGATTCGTTGCGGCGTAATCTCCCTGATTTACCACGGCCCCCGACTGGCCCCGGTGGGAAGGTTTCACGACCCTGGGGCAGATGTTAGATCGGATGTTTCCCGAGCCCAGGGAGACATGATTGGCGCCGTTACTGTTTAGGGTCTTTGCTGTGGGCTGCGTCTCAGGTTGGTTGCGGACTAGCCTTGCAGCCCGGATGGATTCCTGGAGTGCCACCTCTGCAGAGTGTAAACTATACGTATAGCCGTGTCCACGGTTACAGACGACCCATTTCTGAGAAGCCCCGGCTAGCATGGGAATCTGCTTTCTTACCTCATCCTTTGATTCGGGATATGAGAGATAGGTCCAGCTGAGGCTGTTGAGACAAGGTGGGGAGGGAGCTCACCGAGTCGACTAGAGAGAGAAATGTGTTGGTGAATGATGTTTGCGGGAACCTGCCGTGGCAGGACGAGCCCGATGGGAAAATGTGAGGCTGATGGTTGGTTTTGGGGAGTGGATGTGTGAGTGTGAGCAGGAGTTGGTGATGAGATGAAATTGGGTTATTGCTGCTGCTTGCATAAGGAAACTCTGGCTCAAACCTTGATTATTTCTATACCTTAGAATAGGCCACCTTAAAGCTTGCATCATATTATGGTTGGTGACGTGGACCTGTCCCATTTCCTTGGGGACAGACTTTGGGTTCTCAGGTGAAGACCCCGACCACGAGTTCAACCAGGACGGGTGGTACGATTGAAGGGTGTGCGCTACGCTCAAGGATGCCTGTGGAGGAGTGGACCCTGAAGTTCTAGCTACCGCTGCGCAGATGTTTCTTATTGTCGATTTAGCCCAGAGGGCTTGTACCAGACGCTTTGTCTTTATACATGTCATGTAATGAACCTTTTATCGTTGTATGGATGTGATATTCGACTGAGATGAGTTCTGTACGAGATAGCTGCTATTCCTGGGACTATCTCAAGGGTACAGGGAGTCGGGTTCTCGTCGGTGAGAATCCGGTTCGTCACAAAAGTGATTCATGAGGTGAGCACCTAGTTGTATGTTTTCTGAAACACAATTTTCATTATTTTCTGTAGCATCTACTCTATGCCCACGTGTAGTTTACGCGTCATCTTTGCACATGCACCCAATGCCGAGCTTCGAATATGGTTCCATCTGTCAATAACGAAAATTGCAACAAATCAGTCATTAAGTCCACTTGCCAATGTGATTAAGTTGGACAAAAAAATTAAAAAAGTAAGGGAAAAAACTTGTTTAATTTACCTTAATACCCTCCATTCTTTTGTGGGCCAACTATATATTGCACAAAAGTGGGAAGTCATAGTAACAACCATTGGAGGACTGATAATACTTTTTTTATTAGTTAGCTGATAAAGTAAAGTTGTATTTCTTAATCTTTATGTCAAGGTGATTAAAAAATAATGGGAGTAAAAAATAAAGCTCGCTTCCACCATGGGGCTCCATGGCATGGCCTGGCGAGGTTGAGGGGAGCTCCGCGCCTCCGCCACGCATGAGGGGCGCCGCCGCCAGCTCGATCCGGGAGGTAGGGGCGCCATGCTGGAGGGGAGCAGTGCCAGCCCTGAGTTTTTGGAGGCCTGGGGCGAAACAAAAATCTGAGGCCCTCTATACATATATATTTATAATTTATAAATACTCAGTGCATGCAAAAGCAATATCCATATGCAACAATTCATAAATGTACAAATATCTTAAAAATTCCTTCTAACATTCCTTGATGCAAATTCATTGATGATGGTATTAATATCGATCTCATCCAAAAATCGCTTCTCAATACTTAATGTTGCCAAACCATTTAGCCTCTCCTGAGACATTATAGATCTCAGATAATTCTTCAACAACTTTAGTTTTGAGAAGCTTCTTTCAGCTGATGCCATAGTCACAGGCATAGTAAACATGATCCGATAAGCAATGGAAGCATTAGGATAACAATCAGCCTTTGTAACAAACTCAAAAATCTCCATGGCTGGCATTGGGTTATCTGGCAAAGTAAATTGTAGGACACTCAACTCAGAAATTAGATCGTTTAAATAAAAGTCAGATGAACCCCCTTGAGAGAAAACTGCTGCCAGTGTTGTGCAACACACTTTTAGCTCACAACCATCCAATGCTTTTTTTAATACGGTCTCGATCCTTCTCACGGAAGCCAGCCAGAAAATCTAGTGCGGCAACTTCACGTCTTCGGTACTGAGCCAAATACTAATACTACTAGTGTTTGCATACTTGGGGTGAGGCCCTCCCAAATCGGAGGCCCAGGGCGGCCGCCCCGCTTGCCCGCATCCAGGGCCGGCGCTGGAGGGGAGAGAGGACCGGGCGGCGCCGGAGTAGAGAGGGAGGAAGGTATGTGTGGCACCAACACGAGGGAGAGAGAGACATGCTTTGGGTGCCGCCTCCTTGTCGATCACCGGTGCGCCGCCGCCCAGTGTCGAGCCAACCACCGTGCCATGAGCACCAGCATGAACAGGTTGGTGGTGATGAAAAAGCGGGGCTTAAGTGTGGGCGTTGTACCAAGAAGGGACACAGTGCAACAAGGTGTACCACAGTGATTTACTGTGTCATTTGTGATAGCAATGATCATGTCAATTATAGATGCCCGGTTTTGAAGATGCCTAGACCGGTGGCTCATGATGTCGGCTACGCGGTGCATGGCCTGGGTTTCTATCACATTCCGCGGCCTTCGCTCTCTAGGGTGCACAAGGATTCAAAAAACTGCAATAATTTCAGTGGAAGGAGGACAGTTAGGAAAGGAGGAAGTACAGAGATAGTTGGAAAGGCTTTTTCCAGGGAAGTGGACATGGGAGCTCAAAGAGCATGGAGGGGAACATGTTCCTCACCAAATTTCCTTCAAAGGGAGAGCTGCAACGTGCTGTTGCATTTGGAGGGGCTGATATTAAAGGGGTGGGAGTCCCTACAGGAGCTAGATTGAAATTCGAGGTTTGGCACGAGAAGGAGACGGGGTTTTTACTACCAAAGGTGTGGGTGAAAGTTTTTGGCATTAGAAAAGAGCTCCGGGAATTTCTCGAGCTTTGGGCAGTGGGTTCTATGCTTGGCTCAACGCAGACGGTTGATATGGAGACCACAAGGAAGAGTGATTTTGGGAGAGTATTCATTGTCATCCTTAATCCGAGTTTAATTCCTGCACACCTTGATATGGTTATTGGAGATCATTATTTTGAGTTGGCCTTTGAAGTGGAGAGAATGGGGGTAGATGAAAATGGAGAGGAAGCTGTCATTGAGTGGGCTGGCGGTTTTGAGGAAGAAGGAGAGTGGGGGGGGGGAGGAATGGAGAGCAGTTTTCTGATGAAGAGAAGTCTATAGGGAGAGAGATGAAGAGACAAAAAATTATTGAGGAGCAGAAAGTTGAGAATAGTGAGACTGGGACTGAAACCATGAGAGAGCAAGTGCAGAATATGACACCAGTGGAGTTTGAGGCCTTCCTGCGAAAGAAGGCTAGGGAGATACTGAGTATTGCGGCGGAATGGGTAATCGATGAAATAACAACTGATGTGGCTGAGGAGGGGGATGGTAGACGGCAGTTTAATGACGAGGTTGTGGGGAGGATGGCATGGAAGAGGGCAGAAGGCTGGAGGAGTTGGCAGCGATACCAGGGGCTAATGCGACTCAGGTTTGCTCTAGCCCGAGGTTGCAGAAGGCTAGGGACGAGCACACCTTGGCTAAAGCTGAGGAGAGGGTGGCTAGGAAGAACCTGGAGCTCGGTGGATGTATGCCTTTATCGAACTCTTTACTTTCTGTTAATGAAACCAATGCCATGAACATCATACAACAAATTGGGATTAGATGTGGGGTGTTTGAGTCAGCAAGAAATTTAAATTTTCAGCATCTGGTCAATTCGGATTTAGATAGGGAGTCGGTGCAGCAGGGGGTTGGGGTTTTGGCGTGGGAAAGTGAGCGATGAGGAGGGTTTAGAAACTTTGGAAATGGAGGCTCTAAAGAGTCTTTGTAGCGAGTTGATGGAAGAAGTTTTGGAAATGGAAGCTTACCGCTTTTCAGCCTCAATTTTGGGATTATAACCTTGTTGTCCAAGGAACAAGAGGTCAATAAAATTCAGCAATATCGCCCAATTTGCATGCTAAATGGAAGTTTTAAGATTTTCACGAAGGTGATTGCTAATAGTCTTTCGCTAGTAGCTAGCAAAGTCATTAGACCCTCTCAAACGGCTTTCTTGCCAGGAAGGTATATTTTGGAGGGAGTGGTCATCCTACACGAGACAATTCATGAGTTGCAAAGGAAGAAATAAAAGGGGGTAATTCTCAAATTAGATTTTGAGAAAGCTTATGATAAAGTTAATTGGTCTTTCCTACAAGTACTTAGAATGAAAGGTTTTTCGACTAAGTGGTGCAATTGGATTGAAATTTTTTTTCTGGTGGTAGTGTGTTTGTAAAGGTGAATGATGAGTTGGGGCATTATTTTCAAACCAGGAAAGGCTTAAGACAAGCGATCCTTTGTCACCGGTTCTTTTTAATGTGATAGCTGATATGTTGGTTGTTTTGATTGAGAGATCAAAAAATCAGGACCATTTTAATGGATTGGTCCCTCACTTGGTAGAGGACGTCCTTTCCATCTTGCAATATGCAGATGACACAATACTCTTTATTAATGATGATCTAGAAAAAGGCCAAGAACTTAAAACTAGTACTATGTGCTTTCGAACAGTTATCAGGCATTAAGATCAATTTTCATAAAAGTGAGTTGTTTGGTTTTGGGGAAACGATAGAAAGGGTCTATGAATATGTTGAGTTATTTGGCTGTAGAGAAGGGAGTATACCTTTTAAGTACCTGAGGATTCCGATGAGTCCACACAAGCTATCAAACAAGGATTGGAGGATAATTGAAGACAGATTTCAGAAGAAGTTGAGTAGCTGGAAAGGAAAACTCCTTTCGTCAGGAGGGAGACTCGTTTTAATTAACTCTGTGCTTTCTAGTTTGCCAATGTACATGATGTCCTTCTTTAGAATTCCTAAAGGCGTTTTAAAGAAGCTGGACGTACTATTATAGATCCATATTTTATTGGCAATGTGATGAGTATAAAAAGAAATATAGACTTGCTAAGTGGTGTATCCTTTGCAGACCGAAGAGTGAGGGGGGGGGGGGGTTAGGCATTATGGACCTAGATATTCAAAATAAATGCCTACTAAGTAAGTGGATTTTTAAATTGGTAAACGAAGAAGGTATGTGGCAGGAGATTGTTAGGAAAAAATATTTTAAATATATGACGCTGTCTCAAGTGGTAAGATAAAAGGGAGACTCACATTTCTGGTCCAGATTGATGGAAGTTAAGCATTTGGTTATGGACAGAGGCTGTTTTAAGGTCCAGGATGGTTCTCAGACTAGACTCTGGGAAGACCTACCTTTGATGAAAAAATACCCCTCACTTTATAATATCGTTCGGAATAAGAATGCTATGGTGGCTAAGGTACTAAGTACTTCGCCATTGGGGGCGTCTTTCAGAAGGGCGGTAGCGGGGGACAAGTGGTCTAAATGGTTATCTCTTGTGGGTAGTATTCTAGCAGTACAACTTAACGAGGGAAAGGATTCCTTTTTTTGGACCTGTAGCAAGTCTTTTTTCGGTGCAAAACTTTAAGGCGTCTCAAGAATTAGACATGTCCTAGGTCTTTGTATCAGGATGTTTATTTTGAGTCTTGGGTTTTGTATCCCGTTTCAGTATGATTTCTTGGTCGTTGTGACCTTGTGCGGCGTATATGCTGCTGGTAACTCTCGTTGCAAGGTTGTAGGCATTCACTTGTGAATGCTGAGACTGGGTTTTTCCTATTTCTCTACTCTTAATAATCCCATGCTCAGGAACCGCGTGCCTACGATCCGTCCGTCTGTCAACGATTTTCGTCTGCCTGCGTTCCGTCGTCCGCTGCATCTATTTTCACCGTCGAAAATAGAAATCGACGCGTCCAATCGGTCCCTGGAATCCCGCTAGGCCCCTACGCGGAGCCTTCACCCACCGCGCCCCCTTCCATCTGCTCTGCCCCCTCACACTTCCTCCCCCGCCGCCGCCAACGACTCCATCTCGAGCCGCGTCAGGCACGCCGACTCGGACGCGACCGTCTCCGCCCTCCTCGCCGCGCACGCCGCCACCGCTCTCCTCTCCAATGTCGCCATGACGCCACGCCACCGCCGCGTGGATCGCCTCACCTCTCCGCACGCGACGCGCCTCGGTGCCGGTGGCGGCGGCCGAAGCAGAGAACCCGTCCGTACCGGTGGACGTCGAGATTGGTTCGCGGGCGGGACGGAGTGTGGACGGCGCGGTCCCCGACGGTGGGATCTCAACAACAAGCCCCCGCGTCCCTCATCGCCGCCGCCTCCCTCTTCGGCCGCGTCATCTCCGCCTTCGCCAACCACAGAGCGCCGTTGTCACAGTTCAGGGCTTAATAGGATTGATAAGAATACTCATACCAACAAGTTGCAACTTCTTTTCCGGAAGCCCATCTCGTAAAAACTACAAAGTTAAGCGTGCTTGGCCTGGAGCAATGGGTGACCGACCGGGAAGTCCTTCCCGGGTGCGCATGAGTGAGGACAAAGTGCGTAGAAAATACAGGGTGTTGGTCTTTGAGGGCATTCTCGAGGTCCTATTGAGCTGCCAGAGGTAGGCGTGCCCAGCCTCAGGGAGGCGGGACGTTACAATTGGTATCAGAGCCGACTCTCGCAGTTTCACGGGCTGTGTCGACTGGATGGTGTTCGTCTCTGACGACTTTGACTTCATGCCGACCTGACTGTGGTGGTAGGGGATGGGAAGATGAACCGGGTGAGGAGTTCAGATTAAATGATGATGATGCCGCACTCAAGATTCCAGTGATTTAGATGATGTTGTTGACGATATTGTTGGAATGAGAACCAGTTTGCTTGGAGCTACCACAATATCTGTATTTGCTGATGAGGATGTTACATATGGTATATTTGGAGCTGAAATAAACAGGGATAGCATGTTTTGGAGTAGTGGCGATGAGGAAGAGGATGGTTACTTGTGAATCATGGGGATTGACAGGTAAACAGTCAACACTTGGATGGATACAATTCATTCATTTTCTATACATCTGATATGATCAATTGATCATGTAGAAACTAGCAAACTATTGTAGATTGTATTCCCGGGAAAATTAACTGGATAATGAATATCAGACCAGTTTGCTTCAGTACTACCGGCTTCCTTCTGTGGCACGGCTATTTTGCAACTAAATTTAATTAATTGGCCTCTTTGGTTTTTATTTCTGAGCATGGAAGAAGACTAAATTTGTTCACTTTAGTGATTGAGGGCACCATTGCAACATTCTCTAGAGAATTGAAGAAAACTTGTCAAGTCATCATTGGAACAGATATATTTCCCATCTTTTAGGAAGCTGGAAGCTCCATTTGTTTTCTAGTGCGTTTCACTCAGGTTTGATAATGAATACATTAACCCAACCGATCAACACCACAGGCTTGTTTTTTGTTTTCCTGCTCACCCTCCATAACTAACCTCTCTCCTACTGAGCTGCAATTGCTTTGCTAACTGCTATTCTACTTTAGAGTAGAGTTCATCTTTTCTAGCTTCTACTATTTCTCAAGTAATTCAGCCATTGTCCCTTTAATTTTGTACCAGTAAAGAGAACAAATTTACCATTCACCCTCCATAACTAACCTCTCTCCTACTGAGCTGCAATTGCTTTGCTACTGTGAATCCTATTCAGGTAGTTTCTGCTCGGTCAGCACTTTAATGCTTTCAAGGGCTTAGGACTTCCACCGAACTTTCTTCTTGTTACTTCTCACCTCTATAACTATAAACATTGTTGCACATGCTCCGAATTTCGTAGATGCTGTCTTTCATGAATCAAGATTATCATGCCATCATCATTCCTGCTCTCTGTTTCTCCAAGCAGTTATTTAGGAGCGACATTATCTTCCTGGCATTTTGTTAATTTTGGCAGCTGAAGCCCATGATTTATTCAAAGAGATTTCCAGGAAGCATGCTCAATTATTTCTTCTGACCAAAAGGGTATGGAGGATGGAGGGTATCCAACTATTAATTTTTTCGTGTGTAAGTTTATTTCTCACCACCAAACCTTTTGAAATTTTTCTCTGTTTATTATAGAAAATGGTCATATTATTTATGAGTATCTGCCTGTGGTTCATTAGGGTAGTGCTAGAATGGAAACTTTGGAGATGAGATAGAGTTGCTCTCCTTCTGTGTTATATGGGATCGAGTAGTTAACAAAATGTCTAATGCCCCTGCTATATATGTGTTGCGACTCCGATCCTAACTTGAGGCTCCCATGCTAAAAAAAGAACTGAATTCTGAAGCTTGAATAATTTATATTCTGCAGTATTCTATGATGTATAGATAGTGATTGAAAATTCCGAGTATCTTTTAGTGACGAAGAACAGAAGGGCTTGGATACCCAAAAGCTGCAGTCGATGCTATCTGCCCATCTCTTGGCAAGCCTTTCTTCCCCAATCATTTTTTCCCCCTGCCGACTACTGAAGAGCAATCGGCAGCATACCAGTTGGCTGTGTTAAACTTTTTTCTGCAAGACTTTGGCTATCAATACAAGTAGGGGCTGGAGTCATATCATGTGGTTTCACCCAACTGTACATCAAATCTTAGATAGATCGTAGGACTTTATTGATTTACAATTTCAATAACGGTATTGTTATCATTAGTACATGTTGACAAGAGATTACACTTTCTCGTATTGGTTATTTTCCACTGGACCTGTGTGAGCTAAAATATTTCTATCATCTGTATGAAATATTTAAGCTATTTATTATATTGAATCATGGAGTCAGCCCGTAGCAACGCATGGGCACATCATATTGGGCCATAAAAGTGGCCATGCCATCAAAAACTACTAAATTCAACCAAACTAGATAATGCGAGTGTACATAACAGTATAAAGTTTTGAAGTCATTTGTGGAGAAACACATGTAAGTGATAATGTTTGAATGGAATATGCAGTAAAAGCAAATGTCATAATGTCACACCTTTGTTTTTACGAAAAACAAAAATACTAACTTTTATGGACTTCGGTGCGACTCTAAAGCCATCAAAATTGAATTTATGTATGCCAGATTTATCTTTGCTCTATGTATCATACCCGTAGCAACGCACGCGCACTTACCTAGTCTAAAAAAAAATTTGCTATTCAATGAACGGGGCCAGGGCGTCAAGCGGTGCATCATCATTCAATTGTGCCAAGCTGTGCAGGCCTGCTCTTCCTTGTTGCACGACTCTTTTCTTTTAGCAAACCTTGAGAACTTCATTACTCATAAGCAGGGTTATAATCGGTATCAGCTACCTCTACTAAGTCTAAGTTTGCTGGAGAAGCTTCAGACCAAACGTGCTCCGGAGACGACTCCGAAGCCAACGTTTACCGGCGCCAGATTGTCAAGCTCCAGCAAAACCTTCTCAAAGCTTCCGCCGAACGAACGTTTGAGACATGATCATAGTGTTTCGTCGACGCCTTCAGGAGTGTCCTTGTTGCACGACTCTTTTTGGGGAGTAACGCCGCCTCGCCTCGCCTTCTGCAGTCCGAACTGATGAACGCGTCGCGGTTCCAGCTCTGTGGGCGTGCGCCTGCCTACCCGTTTTTTTTTTGAAACAAAATGCCCGTTGGTTCACAGATGCAGGAGGGCTGTAAACTGCCCTCTGTGCAGCCCTGGTCTAGATGCGTGGAAGCCCAGGCAATCTGACGACTGCTGTTTGCTCGGCTCCCACACGGAGTCCTCGGCTCCCACGCTGAGGCTCGCAGCACTCGGCTTCCATGCGGAAGAAAGACTCAACAGATATGCATCGGCTCCACGTCCAGGAGCATCCAAGTGCCGCCACCACCGGACAAGCAATCGAGTTGCACCACCAGCCTCCTTTCCTGCCCTAGCCGCTGCAACATTAACGCGATCCAGACCTACCATGGATGCCGGCCGACATTGTCGCTGCCGCCTGAGAGAACCCTGTGTCGGCTCAACTGGATTTGATGCTTGTTAACACTGCGATCAATTTTCACTCCATAATCGGCATTATTAGATGATCCATGAAGCTTTTGGGTGGCCAAGAAGATCGGCGCAACAGGCCTTTGATCGTTCCTCACTTCGATTTCCTTTGGAAACATGGAGTTTATAATTTTCTCATCACGATTCACAAAAGATCAATGCACTCTTTCTATTGGGGGAGCAGATCATGCCACGAAAGGCATGCACTCCCACTCTCCCAAGAACATGTTCTACTCTAAATTCCCCAAAACAAATGAAACAGAGAGTTCTCAAAACATAAAAGAAACAGAATAAAATTAGTTATCTGGAAACGAGGCATCACCACTTCACCAGAGTTCTGAACCATTTTATCTGGAAACGAGGCATCACCAGATTAAATCTGAATCGGCAGAACCATCCAAATCTGATACTACTCAGTACTCACAGTTCTCCAGCTCTTCACCGTGACCCCACGAGCAACAGCAAAAGGCGAAGGGTACAAAAAAAAAAAGAAACAAGAGCATACGGGAAAAGATAAGCACGGCGACCCTTGAGACATGCCCACAGTCACAAAAGTTCCCATATCGCAGGTACGAGGAACGTGGAACGTGGTACGCGGAACGTCTATTGTAAGTTCTCGGTTCGGGGCGAAAGCCTCCACTGTCGGTGGCAATGGTGGCGGCGTTCTTGTGGCGTCGTTTCCCCTGCTGAGGGCATCATTGAGGACTACCATGTCTTTGCAGCACGGGGATTCCAGGGTGAAAACCCAGTTCTCGGTAGACGTGCGACGACGGCGCCAGTGGCGTCGTATCCTTCTTGAAGGCGTCGTATTTGGAAACCCATCTTGGCTTGTGGCGGTGGCGGTGGTCGCTGGTGGTGTTGCCCCGGGTGTTGCGGCTGTGGTGGTGCGCTTGGTCCGTACCGGCAGGGAGATGCAGAGGGTCCATGGGGGTGTAGCCTCGGGCCGATGCGCTTGGTGCAGTGGTGATCTCGGTGACGGCTGGGTGGAGGTGTGGCTCTCAGAGCAGGTTCAAGTATCCGAGTCCTTGACAGAGGAGTTTGAGGCGTAGGATGAGGCGAGGCCCCCACGCAGAGTAGTCAGGATCGGTGGTTTCATTGGTGCTGCAATAAGAGTGTTCTACTGAAGCAATGCTGGAGCAGGGGGATCGACGACCAAGTGTATGTGGCTTGATAGTGATAGCCCATGGTGGAGGAGTTCAGGTGGCCATTTGTGCTTGCAGCGGGACACGGCTTCGGCCGTGGCACAACGTTGGTGACGACGGCGCGAGTTGCGATGGCTCTTTGTGACTCTTCTCCCAGTTGATGGTGGTGTAGTGTCTTGTTGTGTGCGTTGTTCGCGTGCGTTGTTTATGTGTGGTGGCGTTCGCTTCGGCGCGTGATGTACAATTGCTTCTTCTTCTTAAATGAATCGGCAGTGCTCCTGCCTTTATTTCAAAAAAAAAGTTCCCGGTTCGCATGAGGGTATACCTCTTCGGGACGTTTGAACGTGAAGGGGAACGCGATCCCTAGAGAATTGGAACGAAGTTCCCGGAACGTAGCTATGGAACGTAGTATAAAACAGCACTGAGCGGCAGCGCGGGCCGTTCCGACGGGCAACGAAGGCAGCACCTCCGCTCCACGCTGCCCACCCCACCCTGTCGTCCTTACAGAGGGCTCCAGAACATCAATGCCTTTCCTTCCCTCCTCTCGATATGGTTCGATTTGGAACGGCGTTCCCATTCGCGTTCCATACAAGTTTCCGCGACGTTTCCTCCACGTTCCCGTTCCACGTTCCGGAACGAAAGTTCCCAGAACGGGAACGCGGTCAAGTTCCACGTTCCCTGTGTCCACTGCGGCCGACGAGCAAACCTTTTGCAGGCGGAGCGTGGTGACGGCGAGGAGGAAAAAAAGGATGGCGGAGCGGGGACGGCCGGGACGAGGATGTAGGAGAGCGCGGCAGTGCCGTTGACGAGGGCCAGCGGCGGAGATTGGGAGGCGGCGACGTGCAAAGGAAAAGAGCAGCGTACGTCGAGCCGAGCCGAGCCGTCATCCCAGCAAGCATCACGCCATCACCAGAGCCGAGCGTATCTGAAGGAGGTTCTCCCGTGCGTATGATCCTTGGACTGTCCACGCGGCGCACATCTAGACCAGGGCTGCACCGAGGGCAGTGTACAGCCCTCCTGCACGGAATTTTTTTCCATCGAGACGGTTGCACCGGCATACCTAAAATTCCAGCACTAAACTCATATCCTCGTATTCGTTAACAATGCTGGCCAGTTCTGGTTCCACATAACCAGCCCAGCAGAGCCGATGCCCAGGGCCAGGCCTTGTTCACTGCAAGACACGCTCGAGCTCGACCATGCCCTCCACCAGCAGCATCATTCCCTCCTCCACACAAATAGATTCCCGACGCTGTAGTAGGCAGAACCCAAGGCCTTAGGTTTGCATACAACAAAGAAGCTTTCTCTAATCTCTATTTTTGAAACATTCAGTAAAGAAGCTTTATTGCATTTCTTTTCTGCAACTTTTGCATTTATAATGGTTGCATTAGAGCCTCGTCATGTTATTTTTATCCTTATATATTGAATTTGAAGTAAAATTTTAATTATTTACGAAATCAAAAATGGATTTCACTAAATTATATACCGAATTGCATATGGAATTTTTTTTGGCATACCCTTTGAAAAATCCTAGGTACGCCAACTGAAGATTACACCTACGAATCCAATCAATTCACCGACAAGCTCACGACCCACTTCATGCTGAAACTCTAGCTTTGCTGCAAGCTTCAAAGATACTCAAGGCTCTCCAGATACAGCAAGCCTGTTACCACACGGATTGCCAAGAATTGGTGTCCAACATCAATGCAACTGATCCCATTCAGCAGGCAGCGGACTGGAGAATTAGACCTACTATTGCTCAGTTCATTGACAATAATAGAAACACCAATTTCTCTTGCAAGAAGATACCGAGAATGCTAAACAAAACTGCTCACGAGCTGGCACAGGAAGCCCGGAACAAGACTACACAAGACTGCACTTTCAGATGCTACAATGTAGATCATTCATAACAATGCCCTGTAATCATGGCACTCAGTAGTCTCCAATGGGATGATTTCACTCCCATACTTGTAAACTGTCTTTAATTGCAATATATTTTAAGTATAAAAAAATGCCCGTTGGTTGTTGAGGAGATGTGAGCTAAGCTGATGGTAGGTGAGTGGAACCACCATGTTGCGAGGATAAAAAGTTTAGCCGCGACCAAAACAAGGACCCGCTGGTCCCTTCTATAAAAAATGCACAAATTTTAAAGCAAAGGGATAATTAAAATTCCGTTATGGGTTGTGTTTGGATCCGACCCTATCCATACCCAGGCAGACTCGGCCCATGAGAGAGACTGAAATCTGAATCTGAATGTCATCATTCCCCCATCCGTTTGTTTCAGTCCTCATTTGAACGGCGCCGGCTCATTTCGTCGCGAGACAGAAGTCGCGCCGGCGGCGGCGCATCGACAATTCGACATCCTCACGTCGTGGCGTACCCGTGACCCCATGCTCCAGCATGCTAGCCCGGCCAACGCGCTCGATTCCCAGGAAGGATGGCACCACCGCGCGCCTTCGGCCTCTGTCTTCCCGGCGAGTGGTGTCGACAAACCTACAGTGTCAGAGGTTAGCTGTACCAAGATGCAGGACTAGATGCCAGGTTCCTCGGATCCAATATCCAGGGCGTTTCTCAACGACAGTTACTAATGAATATTGATCAATATGTATTTGCTCTGCATCATGCAAATTGATGTGTGTAAAGAATAGGCAAACTTTCCGTTGCTGACAATCTGATTCGAGGCAATATGCTTCTTCCCACACACTACATCATTTTTTTTATGTTTCCTATCAGACCTGAACCTCACTTTTGTCTCCGTGCAACTAATATGCAAGTGAAGTGAGGACACTGCATGTTGATCGCTTTGAGCTGCTAATTTCTATGTGGAAGTGACAACACTGCATGTTGAAGGGAGAACACTGAACACTAGTGAGTTTTTCATCAATCTGGAGAATAAAGTCGTAGCTCATGGTCGCCATTACCAATAATCTCTTGAAATTTGCTAATCAACAACCTTCCACGCATCTTTACAGGGGAAAAAAAGAGCTGGTCAGAATGAGATGGAAAACGAACTATTTCACTAGCCAAGCAGAGCGAACAAGCATATGTTTAGTTTCTTTGTTCAATGACTGATCATTTGTGATGGAAAACATGTACTATGAAATCCATAGACTTAAAATGTATCATGTGCAATGCATATGTTGGCAATAGTCACCTGTAATTTTATTTTAAATAATTGCATTGGAATTGTAGTATTACGATTTAGAACTGAGTAATTCAGGCACAGTTCTTACCCATCAGTCTCAAACAGAAATAATAATCTCAGATAGAAATGATAAGCCTTGTAAAGAAGAAAGAAACGAGATCGCACATGTCTAATTTCTGTTCCACATAAAGAGATAATTTTTACTACAGATCAGATACTACATAAATAGGAAAAAATAGCTTGCGAACACGTAGGCAGTACTTCGTTCCACTATCAAGAATTTGTAATGGTGCTACTGCTACCTTGGTCCATCCAATTAAGAGTACCCTAAAATCAAATCAATTAACGAAGGAAATGGGCTCACAGAAAAAATATTGTTGGTTGGTAGCTGGTTACTGATCCTGATTTATTCTGAGAGAAAAAATACTGCTGACTGACTGGTGACAGGTGGCTGGTGTTGACGAGTTACAAGAGAAAAGTATTGTTGGCTGGTGATAAGCCAAAGACAGACAAGATGAGGCGACAGATGGAAGAGGTTACGTTGCCGGCCTTGTTCTTCTCGGCATACCTCTGCCAAGCTGTGGAGTTCTGCCTTCCCTTGGACTCCAGAAATGCTCTTCCGCTGCCAAGGAAACCGATTACATTTTTAGGAAGAGGCCGGGTTAAGGCATCAAGGCTATGTGCAACGGAACCCTCTATAGCACCCTGAACCGGTATTGTACCGGTTTTTCTCCCGAAAAACAGCTGCAGCGGTACCCTGGATATCCTCCCCTATCATCCCGGTCCGCCGCCCACTCCCCCAAATATCCAGGGACCGGGCTATCGCGCGACGGGTCGCGCGTTATGGAATCGCGCGACCCGCCGTCGCCCACCTCCTCCGACTCCGGCGGCTTCCGCCGCCTCCGCCGCCGCCCACCTCCATGGCCCAACGCTAATCCGTCGGGCGCGTTCGCTGCCGCGCCCTCCGCCCGCACCTCCCCCGGCTCCGGCGGCCGACGCTAACTCGCCGGTCGTCGCACCCTCCGCCGCTACCTCCGCCCCCGCCGCCGGCACCGCCCACCGGGGTTCCTCCACCGCCCGGCCAGCGGCGCCATCGCCGCCCGGCCCGCCCCGTCGCCCATCGCCCCCGCCGGGCCGGCCGCCGCCCCGGGCACCTCCTTCTAGGTCTGCCGGCGGTGATCTCCCCCAACAACCCCGGGGCCCTAACCCCGGGCCGCTAACCCGGCTGGCGGCGGCGGTAGTCGGCGACGCAAGGCGGCGGCGCGCGGTCGGCGCTGCGCGCGACCGGACGCAGCTTAAACTTAACGAATATCCAGGCCCGAGGTCCTCTCCTCCCCCTCCCGGCCACCTCTCCCCTCTTCCTCTCCTCTCCTCTCCCTCACCAGCGGTGCCCCCGCTCGCCCGCTCGGCAGACGCCAGCTCGGAGAGCTTGGCATCCCTCGCGCGGCTGCGCTGGTCGAGCCGGCGGAGCTCGCGCGGCCGAATCTCGCGCGATCGGCGGCGGAGCCTGCGCAGCCGGTTCTCCCGCAGCGGAGTAGAGGACGCCCGGCGGCAACGGCGCGGGCCGGGACGCGGACGCCGAGGCGGTCGAAGTTGAGGAAGGGGGCGGCGCTGGCGATGTGTCGGTGCCCCGCGGCCAAGATCCGTCCGCCAGGTGCGGTGATCTCGGCGGCAACGGCGAGGGCCAGGTTGGTCGCGAGGCGGCGAGCCCTGGGCGGCGCAGGGCCGACTGCGGACGGGCGCTGGAGCGCGGCGCTGGCGGATGGGCGCTGGACCTCGTCGGCACGCTGGAGTGCGGTGCGGCGCCGCCGATGGGAAGCCAGACGACGACCGCCGCGTGGCGCTAGAGGACCTCCTGCTGGCGGCTATTGGTAGCCCGCGACACGGAGGGGAGCACGGACGCGGCGTCGAAATCCTCCAGCGACGGCAGCGCCGGGCACTGGGGCTCCGCTGGTCGCCTTCGTGGAGCGCAGCGAGCAGGCCAAGGTTGCCGCGCCCTGGATTCTTGGAGGCGGCTGGCGGCGGGTCCGAGGAAGGGGCCGGGGTGGGGAAGAGGAGGTCGCCCTCGAGGAGCCCCTCCCCGGCGGACGGCGAGGAAGCGGGGAGGGAGGGGGACGGGGAGGAGCATAGGCCGAGGAAGTCGTCGGCGGGCGGAGAGCGGCGCGCCGGCCGGGGGAGGTGATAAAATATTCCTAAGAATATTCTTTTTGAGGTGGAAATTTAGAGGTCATTGTTGTATTAGAATTTTATTTGGAGCGTGGAATTTTGTAAAGGAGCCTCCAAATATTGGGTGGTGTTTAGATGTTAGAATTGGGAGGTTGAATTTGGGAGTAAGATGTCACTTCGTAATCATTGCGGTAAAAATTATCTAAAAATTGATTAATTAGGCTCAAAATGTTCCTCTCGCAAAGTACAACAAAACTGTACAATTAGTTTTTGATTTTATCTACATTTAGTACTCCATGCATGTTATGACATTTTGATGTGACGGAGAATCTTCTTTTTACGTAGTGTATTTAGGAGTTGCTTTTTGAAACTAGGGTGAATTTTGGAGGCTACCGCTGCAGACAGCTTAGGCTCTTCGCAGTGGTGTATTGGGGAGTCATTTACGTACATGCCATTATGTAAGTTCGTGGTTACGCACATGCCACTAAAAAGTTCGTGGACACATACATGCCATTAACGCGAAGTTCGTTTACGTACGTGCCATTTTGGATGGATGGGCACTTAACAGAGGTGTTAGAGAGTGTGTAAAGACAATTTTACCCTTTTGTACAAAAATGAGTTAGAAATGTTGGCAAAATAGTTAAAAATCATGGGAAAATTAATATTAATATTAATTATCGTAAAAAAGATTTAAAAATCAGAAAACTATTTTTTGAAGCTAAAAAATCCGAAAAAGTGGAAATAAATTTTAAAAATGTTCAAAAAAATCTGAGAAAATCGAGAAAATGCGAGGAAAAATCGGAAAAAATGAGGAAAAATCTGAAAAAATAAGGAAAAAATAGCAAAAAATTGCATAAATTTTTTAAAATAGGTGCATGACCATTGCAGACAATCAGATAAGTATCACATGAAAATGATCATTGCATAACAATAAATTCATATAACCAACATTAAGCAAATAAGTTCACTGGTTTTCATCTCATTTAGTCCACACATAAAAAGTACTAGTTCATTGGTTCTCATGACACCAAATCATACATGTCTCAAAATACATCAAAAGTAGTAGTTCATCCACACAATTTATTCAAGTTGGAGTTTCTTCTTGCTTCTGGTATTAGAAGCCGGGCTGGATGGGTTGGCCACTTCAACAGGAGCCCTCCTTGGTGTACACTTCTTCATGATGGCTTGCTTCTTCCTTGATGTAGAGGCTTCATATGATGCAATTTCATCATGAACAACAGGAGGGTGCTCAACAACAAGAGGGTGCTCAAGTTGGAGAGGCAAGGGGTCATTGGATCCACTCGCGCACCTTTTTTCACTCTCTTTGGCTTATGTGTAGCATTGGCCACCGCCTCATTGTATGGAAACACCATACCCGATCCAGTAGTGGCCACAACACTAGTAGGAAGCATGCTTTCTTCTGCCTTTTCTTTGGTGGCCCCCTGAAATGAAGTATGTAAAATTGTTATTTTGCATAGCTAAACATGAAGTGTTGTCATTGTGTAGTTAACATTGTTGTTTTGCATAGCTATATTTAGGAAGTCTACCTCTCAGCCTCATATGCAGCTATGTCCTCTAGATTGCCATTCTTACATGTGTACCAATGGTGTCCTAACTTTTTGCATATTGGGCACTGATGTTGCCTTTTGCCGGTGACAGTACCTTCCTCAGTGCCAGTACCTCCCTCTGTGCCTGATTTCTTGCTACTACTACCTCCCTCCAAAGCTGATTTCATCCTGTTCTTCCTCCTCCCTCCTCCAGTTGACTTAAGCAATGGAGGATACATAAAGTCATGGGGAGGTTTGGGCCACATGGACTTGTCAGGAATAGAGGGCACGGAACCTGCATATGCTATTT
This sequence comes from Echinochloa phyllopogon, assembly GCA_033239725.1. Classification (NCBI taxonomy): domain Eukaryota; kingdom Viridiplantae; phylum Streptophyta; class Magnoliopsida; order Poales; family Poaceae; genus Echinochloa; species Echinochloa phyllopogon. Next base: position 37,943,198 of record BTCW01000001.1, on the reverse strand, counting down.
TGAATTTCTCAACTGAATAGCACTCATCAACATAATCTTCAAGTTTGGCCCCAGGGATTGATGTGATGTAGGCAATGGCATGCTTGCATGGTATTCCTGACCCTTGCCAAGCTCTGCAAGAACAAGTCCTCTCACTTGTGTTCACTACAAACCTGAAGCTACTAGCAGAACTTCCCTTAGCACAAACTTCTGCAATGCCATCAGGTGAGCTTGTGATTACTTCAATGTCAAGGTTATAGCTAGCTGCAATCAACTTCTGCAATATATGAGGCAAGATCTTTCCTTCAAACTTTTGGGCAACCCTCTTTCTATCATTGAATTTAATCAAGATCTTCTGTCTAATGGTATCCACCAAGTCATCCACATGCTTGCCCTTTTCATCCTTTACCTGCCAACATAGCAATTCATTTTTTAGTAAACATGGAATAAAAAGGAAAACAATGCAAATTTAAACAAGGCAAACTTACCCATTTATTGAATGCCTCGGCCAAGTTGTTGGTAATATAATCCACTTTTGACAATGTGGAAAACTGACTTCTAGTCCACAATTTCTTGTGATTTTCCTGTAGCCATTTCATAGCCTCTGGTTTGGCTGCAGCCATGGCTTCATAATGTTTCTCAAACATGTAAGGACTCCAAGAATATGCAGATGCCCACAGGTGATCATCAAAAATCTGTCCACTATAGTTTTTCTTGAAATTCTGTACTAGATGGTACATACACTCTCTATGCTCAGCATGTGGAAAAACTGTACTCACCCCATGCATCACTGGCTGCCCACAATCAGTGCTAAATGTAAGACCAACTGGGTTGCCTATAGCTTCTTTCAACCTCTCCATAAACCACTCCCAATTCTCATTTGTTTCTGAGTCAATGACACCAATAGCTACTGGGTACATCCAGTTGTGACCATCAACTGCACAAGCTACACACAACTGGCCCCTAAACCTCCCATTCAAAAATGTACTATCTACTGCAAGATATGGCCTACAACCTTGTAGGAATCCATCAACACAAGCTTTCAAAGCAAAAAACAGCCTAGTAAACCTTTTTTTGTCACGGTAGGTATGGTGATCAATCACAACAAAGGATCCAGGACTAGTATCCTCTATTTGAGCCTTAAATCTGTACAGATTATCAAAACTTTCAACCCAAGGTCCATAAATTTTGTCCATAGCAAGTTCCTTACCTAGCCAAACTTTTCTGTAGGTCACATCAATTTTGTGCTTCTCCTTCAACCTCCTTTTCATCTCTTTAGGACCAACTTTTGCATCTTCCTTCAACCAATCAATGACTTGCTCACACACCCAATATGAGGTCACTCCTACACAACTGCCTGCCCTCCTAGTGCTCTGACAGTTCTCATGTAATTTTGGGTTTGTTGTGATCTGCCAATGTAGAAATCAATGGTTATTTACTCGAAAAAAAATCAATGCATAAAGTGTGAGAAATAATAGAGTCAGAAATTTTTTTACCTTAACCGTGGTTTCATCACTCAAAGTTTTGACATGAAGTCTCCACGGACAGCCCACATTCTTGCCACTGCAATACACCCTGTACCGTTTCTTATCACACTTTTCAATGTTATATTGGAACTCATATTTGGTAGCATGTGTAGCTAAGGCCAACTTAAAAGCATGCTGGGAGGAATACATAGTGCCTACTTCCATAGGAGGATCATCCTTGTCATAGTTTGCATCAGGTTTCTGTAGAGGCAATCTATCTGTCACAATGTCCTCTTCCTCTATTTCATCATCGGGTAAAAATTCATCTTCCCCAATTTCATCTATTTCATCATCAGACAAAGTGTCTGGTGCAGGTTGACTAGTGGGAATGGGAGGTGGACCAGTGTCAATATACCAGCATTCATCATCAACACCCACGTGCTCATTGGATGGGTTTGGATTAGCAAGAAATTCACTATTTACAGATTTAGCAAGGCTTAGTTCAACTGATTGCCCAGTACCATTTTCCCATTGTGAAATGTCAGGAGGAGGCTCACTACCCAAAGTTCCACTACTCAAACCGGTGTCCATCCTACAGATGAACAACAACACATGCTCAGAAAAAAAATGCTTAACCAAAAAAAAAAGGAAAAATACCTTGGGGCGCTGGCCTGCTCCTGGAATCCTGTTTGTGGGCGCCGCCCCTGCCCCTGGTGACTGCTGCGTTGCCCTCGCCCGCGGGCGCGCCGGCCTGGGGGGCGCCTGGGGTCGCGCCGGCCTGGGGGCGCCTGGGGTCGCGCCGGCCTAGGGTCGGGTCGCGGGCGCGCGCCTGGCGCCTGCGGTTGCGCCGGCCTGGGGTAGGGTCGCGGGCGCGCGCCTGGGGTCGTCGGCGCCTGGAGGCGGGGCGGCGGAGGGCGGCTGGGGTCAGGTCGGCGCCTGGAGGCGGGGCGGCGGAGGGTGGCTGGGGTCGGGGGCGGCGGCCGCCGCCGCTTAGGGTTCGTCGGAGGGGAGGGGAGTCAGGGTCGAGCCGGGAGTCGGGGGGGCGTCGAGAGGGATCGATCCGATCTGGATCTGAGAACCACATGAGAAATACCAAGGGGCAAAATAGTCATTTTACTTGTAGGTCCCACATGTCAGACGGAAGAAACCGTTAAATCCTAACAGCATCCATCCAAAATGGCACGTACGTAAACGAACTTCGCGTTAATGGCATGTATGTGTCCACGAACTTTTTAGTGGCATGTGCGTAACCACGAACTTACATAATGGCATGTACGTAAATGACTCTGTATTGGGAGGGGAAACTCTACAGCCTATACCGCATACGTAAGCCGAAAAACATCTGCAGCGGGAGACGGTACCGGCAACGGCACGCACGCCGAGGTGACGCCGAGCGCCAAATCCAGCGTCTCCCCGCTCGGACGCTATCCTGCCACGGCGGACGTTGGGCCTGCGCGGCCAACCGCCTGCCCCGCAGCTCGGAGAGGGAGAGGGAAGCCGGAGGAGAGGGAACAGAGGCGAGCCGCCGCACGGGTAGCCCGCCATGGCCGCCGCCCCGTCCTTGGCCATGACGGCGTGGAGCAGCGACTCGGTGGAGAGGGAGAGGGAGAGGCAAGCCGGCAGAGAGGGAGAAGGAGAGGCGAGCCGCCCGCGCTGGCTGCTCGCCGCTCCGCCGTGGCCTCCCGCAGATCCGGCCCGCCGCTCCGCCATGGCCGCCCCACTCCGTCCGCCTCCCTTGCTCTTCCGCCGCCCTGCTCCCACGAGATGCCTCAACGAGGCCCCCGTCGCAGCCCGGAGCACCGTAGCAGGCCGCCGCCCGGAGCGCTGCAGCTGCCCGCCGCCGCCGCGCGCGTCTGATGCCCCCGCGTCCGGCGGGGCCGGAGGCCGGCCCCCGTCGCAGCCCACGGCCTCCGCCGCCACGCCATGGCCCCGCGCAGGCCACCGCCCCTCGTGCGGCCTCCTGCTCGCGCCGCCGGGCCACCGCCGGAGGGGAGGGAGAAGGGAGGAGGAGGGCGGAGAAGCCGGTTGGAGGAGGCATCGTCGCCGCCCGTCCGACGCGACAGTCCGCCGTCGCCCGGCCATCCACAGAGAGAGGGTGGAGGAGTCACTGGAGAGAGGGAAGGAGGGGGTGCCCACCGCAGAGCAGCACCGCCGAGGAGGCCCTGCGCGTGACCCCGGCGCCGCCGCGGCGGGTCGACGGCGGCGGCGGCCGCGCCCGGGACAGGACGGCGGCGCCGGCCACAGCGCGATGGAGCCCAGCCACGCGGAGAGAGGGCGAGCGGCGGAGGGGGCAGCAGTGGAGCGGGAGAGGGGGCGGGGAGCCGCGCGCCTGCCGCACTTTGCGGAGCCCGCTGCCGCCGCGCGCCGGCCGGCCGCCACCCGCGCGGAGCTCGCTGCCGGCGCTCGCCGCCCGCCTCGCTCACGGTCGCCGCGTCGCCGGCGAGGGGGAGGGGAGGCGGCGGGCGGAGGCACCGAACTAAGCTGGACATAGAGCCCACCATCAAGGCTGCGGACGCGGACCTGGTCCTCTTCCGCGTCTCGCTCAGCGGCCACCGCACTCGCCACGACCACTTCGTCTACAAGGCCCCCAGCGGCGGCAAGGGACCCTTTTTGTGGCGGCTTGAGAAGCCTGACCTCTTCCTGCCTTGTCGCAACAGTATTGCCCTCCTCGCCCACCGTGAGGTCGGCGAGGCTGGCCACATTATTCGCCCACATGTGGAGGACGACGGCCACTTCTACATATCTTGATCGGCCCGGGAATCTCAACCTGTTGCTGTACAATTCCGTGGACAAGAAATGGTCCAGCAGCCCAGTTAATACTGGCATGTTGGGCATCCATAGGACGGTTAATACTATCCATAACACGGCCAAGACTATCACACTCGGAGAAGGTGGATTGCTGGGCTTTGTTGATCCATGGAAGGGCATCCTTGTCTGCGACACACTTGCCCGCAAACGTGAGCACTACCTGCCTTTGCCTCAAGTTCTCATCAGACGTGACAAGCTCCAAGGCGAGCCAATGCTTCACCGAGACATTGCTTTGGTCAACGGTCGCCTCACTCTTGTTGAACTGCACCGCAGCGCCTCCAACCACGACAGCAGCCCCAAGTGCTGGAACTGGTATGTTTCAACATGGAGCATCTCCAGTCCTTGGGAGGGTCAGGATGGGTGGCAAATGGACTACAGGATCAATATTAACAGTATCGTAGTTGATGATGCTACTGCCAATGTTGGCTTGCTGTGTAAGCTTCAGGACAATCGTGTCGTACCTCAGGCAGCCTTGGATAAGCTTCACTTTGCTCATCCCACACTGAGCTTGAGTGAAAGTCATATTGTTTACCTCATGGCCAAGGTTGGCCTCTTGGACAAGAAGGCATTGGTGCTGGCTGTTGACATGAGGAAACCATGGTTTACAGGGAGTTGCCGTGTTCGATGCGGAAAGGATGATGGGTTATACATATAGGCAGTCCAGGATCTCCAGTTTCTTCAACATGCTTCCAGTTAATTTCCTCTCTTTTGCCAGCAAGTGACAAGCCCCTACACATACGCATACGCATACACATACACATACACATACACATACACATACACATACACATACACATACACATACACATACACATACACATACACATACACATATTGACACCTTGACATATCTAGACATCGATGCTGCTTAGTGTGCAGGGAAAGGTTTTTAATCCAAGCTTGGATATGTGCACATTCAGTTATTTCTGCATCATCTCTTTTGCATAACTCGGGTTGCTTTGCTGGGCGCAGGTCTAAAGGGAAGTCTGAAACGACCTGGGAAATTCCATACGAGGTACCCTCACAAGCATCGGAATGTGAATGGCAATGGACCAGTGCAACTCTCGGGTACAATTGCTGATGATGAGGGTACTAATATGTCGGTCGATTAATAGGGGGTTTTCAGGAAGATTCAGCCACAACTTGGAATTAGTGTATTGCGGAATCTGTGCTCCCAAGTTCCCTAATGTTTTAATTTTCCCATGTAACGTGCAACCTTATGTCTTGCCGAAGTGGATTTGTCTATTTATCTATTTATATGTTGTTTTTATCCCATGTGTTCTTTTAAATATATGGTGAAAATTTTATTCCATAGTTCAAACTGGACGGATGGTACAAGATGAGGCTAGCATTATATACTCATAAGTCATAACTAAAAAACAACTCAGCTCTAATCCTTAGGAACAGTCCCTACAAGAAAAAAGGTGAAGAATCATATCCATGGGACATCAAAACGATGAACACAATCCAGCCACCTGGAAAGGCATAATGTGTTTAAGCCATCAAATAGTTAACAACCAGCAATAAAGTATGAGACCAAAAAGCTTGGCAGACATTATACACACTTAGCAGTGGGCGGCAGGCCTAGGTCATGCCACACGGTTAGTCGGTTGCATATCAACTTGAACAATGTTAAGGTTATCTATATGACCTCACACGCACAACTCTGAATAATATAACATCCCAGATAAATATAGACAATGTCAGACAGAATAATTTAGGAAAGTATAGGAAACAGGACACCCAGGTCTCAGATATTATCAAAGGAGTAAATGAGAAAATTTCAGCACGGGAATCTGTTTTCTCATGTATGGAAATCACATGAGATTGGAAAGTGGCATTTGTCAGAACAAGTGATCATCAACGATTTCTGAAGATACAAAGATGGACAAAGTTAGAGTTTATTTGCAAACAGATTCTAACAGTAGAATGACAAATAGTACTTAGGTTAGTAAAAATAATAAAAAAATACAGAGAGGTAACATCACACATTCACATCAATGAGTTAATTACAAAGTATTTGACATAATAAAACCGGCGTTCATTTTAGTGGCAAGCTTAGGCATTTTGATTAAATGGAAAAAAACAGTACTACTCCCTCCGTACCTATTTAATTATCGTTCTAGCGCCAGTAGCATGTCCCGATCAATCTGTCGTCTAGGCTGCCACACCTGAGCAATTGGCAGAGGTGTCCCTAGTGTGCATAGTACTTTTATAAGTTGCCTTGGTCTTGCTGCATGGCTACCGACGACAGAAAAAACAGGACAGAGGGAGTAGTTCACAGTTTTGTCTTGTGGTAGCATGACTGCCAATTGACAATGCGATACTGGAGGATCAAAAGGTGAATACAGTGAACTAAATTCTACGAGGAACATACCTATATTAATCCATACTACTCTCGTACGAACCCTTATGCCAATTTCCATGTGCAAAAAAGCTTACCTTAAGTGGAGAACATACAAATATCTTCAGAAAAAAGGAAGGGGAGAAAAATATGCACTCAGATATCTACTCATAGCATTCAAAAATCCTCCAAATATCTAACTATATAAAAAACCCTAAAAAGTGCATCTCTAAAAAAGGGCGTATCCAGTGCCGTAGGGTCTGGGGAAGAGTGTCAGCACACAGCCTTACCTGCACAAAGTGCAGAGGCTCATCTCTAACTAGAAAAAAAAAAATTAGACAGCTTTGCATTCAGCAGCCATTGCATTTTCTCCTTCATTAGTGACTAATCTGTAAAGGGAAACAGGGGAGTATAAATATCAACCAATCTCTCAAATTTTCACTCATATTATCCCTAGAAACAGGCTAAACGACACCTTTTTCCAATTTGAATCACAGATAGCTCAGTTTTGCTTTGTTCTTAAACGTTGCATCTTTGTACAAAAGAAAATTATTATTATTATTATTATTAAATGAAAGTAAATTCAAAATAATAATAATAATAATAACAACAACAACAATAATAAAGAAAGAGTAAAGTATATGGTCGGTCCCTAAACTATCGCGGGTGTGTCATCCCGGTTCATAAACTCTCAAATCGACCGTTTAGGTCCTCAAACTTGTTCGGCTGTGTCATTTTGGTCCCTAAACTTGTAAATCATCCGTTCAAGTTCCCAAACTTGTTCGGTTATATCACATTGGTCCTCAAACTTGGTTTTGAATCTCATCTGGGCCAACACAGGGTGATCTAAAAACTTTATATCAAAAAATAATTCATACTTGGTTACGGCGCCTTCTTCCTTCTCTCCTGAAAGGACCTTGATGTCACCTAGAGGGGGGGGGTGAATAGGTGAATCTGCAATTTAATAAACTTTTTCACACAGTTAGTGGCTAAACCGGTCAGACCGGTTCTCAAAACCGGTCAGACCGGTTTTCCCAGAGGAAAGCGGTCAGACCGCTTTGCTAAAGCGGTCAGACCGGTTTTCTCTTTTCAACAGAGAAAACCGACTATGTGAAATTAACCCCCTCTACGAGTTCTAGCACAAACCAAACTTGGTGATGGGCTCTTGTAGATGATTTCAAGCAGGTCCACTAAGTCCCTGCACACAATTAGAGCACACCCAAGTAGATCGAAGCGGAAGCAAATATATATGCTAGAAATGAACTTGTGAAGGTAAACAAGAGACAAAGATATGTTTTCCCGAAGTTCGGACTTCACCGTTGCCACTAAGGCTGTCACAAAGACACGATGAGTCCTAGTCTCCGTTGAGGGCCTACGAAAGGCGGGCTTATCCACTCCAAGCCACTTTCCTCGGTATCACTAGCTTTTGGTCCTTTTCCATGAAGGAGGCAAGACCAGCCCTTACAACCAATCCGTGGCTTACCACAACCAAGGTAGCTCACCGGCGACGCCTAGCCGTCTAGGAGGATCACCTCCAAGAGTAACAAATGCTTCACTTGATGCTTGGCTTCACCGGAAGTGCTCAACACTAAGGATATGCTCACTATAGCTGATATGAACTATCAATTGCTATCTATTGCTCACAACCCATACATCCCTCAACCCAAATCCAAAGATATGAACTAAATCAATCAACTCTCACAAAGAGAGGCTTGGGGAGAGCTTGCTGGTGCTTAGAACAGCCCTAGGCGTGTTAGAATGGAATGGCAACCAGCCCCCTCAAAGGAGAGGGGTATGGGGTATAAATACCCCACACAACCAAAACTAGCCGTTATAGCCGTTGGAAACCGGTCAGACCGGATTCCCAAACCGGTCAGACCGGTTTACAAACTATACTAGCCGTTACACCTGTCAGGGCCCCAAACCGGTTAGACCAGTTTCCCAAACCGGTCAGACCGGTTTGGGTGGGCAGAGCCCCCAAAGCCCAAAAGCGGTCAGACCGCTTTCCCAAACCGGTCAGACCGGTTTGGGTGGGCAAAGCACCCTAAGTCCCTAAAGGACTTCTCTCCAAAGGTAATTTTATTTGGGTTGAACTAATGAGCACTTTTTGGTGTATGCCAAGACAACTAATGTTGCATCCCTCTTGATAGTACGACATTCCTAAACTCAAGATTAAAACAATAAATAGAGTCTACCACTTGAGCTTGTATATCTTCATTGATGCCATACTTGATCATTCTCAACTTTGAGGGCTTCAACACTTCATGTCTTGATGAGCAAATCCAATGTTGAGCTTCATGACTTAGAATTTTCATTGCATGAACAATTCACAAGCCATTCCATCATATGATCAATAAAAGATTAGATGCTTCGCATTGCTTCACTTGATATGACTTGATTGACGTATAGAACCCAAGCTAAGATGCTAGACCTTTCCACTAACAAAGTACCTCGGCTACAAGACCAACTTGCCCTTCACCTTGTAAGGAACGTCACTCCCATCTAGCTTGATCCTTTCCGTCCTCTCTTGCCAAATTAAGCTTTGCTTTGCATTGCATCATCATGAAATCCACATTGAAATCCATGTCTTGAATGTTGTTCTTTGGTAGATAACTTGTCCATAAACATCAATGTACTTGAGACCATATACTATCCATAGAATCATGTCTCATTTTGAATGTAACCATTGCTATGGAACAAGCCCAAGGAAATCCTAACTTCTTCAATCATTAAATCCCAAAATCTTTGACAAGTTTCTTAACTATGAGACCAACCAATTTACTTAAGTCCATGTCTCATTTGTCACTATCACACACTTGTCATTTGTATTGCTTGCATGGGATGAATACCACTTGTTTGCTTTCTTGTTATTTCCTGCTCATACACTTAGACAAACAAGTTAAAAGACTAATCATGTTGTCATCCAAAATCACCAAAACATATAAGTGCCTAGATGCACTTTCAATCTCCCCCTTTTTGGTGATTGATGACAACATGATTAAAGTTTACAAAAAGATATGAAAATTAAGCTCTAGATGACTAAGATATATGATGTGCTCCCCCTCAATATGTGCATTGAATAGAATTTCAAAAATTCGGCCTCAAATGCCAAATTTACATATAATCAACAAAATTGAGAGCTCCCCCTATATCTTAGCATCCATTATGTGCAACAAGTTTGTGTGACATTATAAAACAATGTGTGATGCATATGACATGTATAGCACTCAATAAAACAAGAGAATCACATGCTTGCTGTCACAGGCCAAACCGGTCAGACCGGTTTGGGAAACCGGTCAGACCGGTTTGGGAAACCGGTCAGACCGGTTTCACCCCGCTGCCATGGGCCAAACCGGTCAGACCGGTTTTTGAAACCGGTCAGACCGGTTTTTGAAACCGGTCAGACCGGTTTCACCCAGACAGAAGCATATGTGAAACAACATTGCATCAACCAAAACAAGACGATCATACTAGCAAATGGTCACTTAGAATATAAAACAAGGTTCAACACACAGTAGCACACATTACAAATTCTCAAGTCCACAAAGAGATAAAGATCGAATTTATTACAATTCAAATGACTACAAGATCAACTAGATAAGCTTTAATCCATTCTTCTCCCCCTTTGTCATCAATCATCCATAAAAGGGCCTGGAGAAGCTTGTAGTCACGCTCCCATCATGCATCCACTTCTCGCCGCTAGAAGGTCGGGCTATGATCATCTGACGAAGAAGATGTGGTCCAATGAAAACCTTCACTCAAGTGAATGTGTATATGTGATAAAAATGGAGTGATTTGGATGTGCTAGCCATGGAACTAAGATAAAGATGTTCTAGACATACCATGACTAGGAGCTGAAGTAGGTCCAAAAAGAGAAGCCGCTGCCTGTGATGCAAAATCTCCAGGAGATGGAGATGGTGCACTCGAAAACTGAACTCCCGCCATAGATGAACCGGTGCCACCATATGCATATGAAGAAGAAGGAAGTGAAGCTGCTGCATAAGATGGACCAGGCGGTGCAAATCCAAAAGAGGAACCAAATAGATCACCCTCTGAAGTAGGCATGTAAGGCGTGGTTCCTGGAGCACCAACTGACTGTGAAGGGGGTGGCGGAGGCTGCGAGCTCGATCCAACATGTCCATATCCAAAAATATCACCGTACTCCTCAAAATATCCCGCACTCATGTGATCGGTCATGATGTCTCGAAGTGGGGGAATCTCAGGCAACTCAAGCGGTGGTGAAATAGGAGATGGTGGATCATTTGGACTCAAAGCGGCACGCAGTTTCTTGAACTCATCACGAGTTTTCTTATTCTCAATCCTCTGCTGCCTTATGCTTACTTGGACATCCCTTTGGCCTTTGCAAATGCCTGTGAACATGGAAATGAACTTCTTGATAGGAGATGTCCGTCCTGCTGGCTGTGACCCACTGCCAGACCCAAACCGGTCAGACCGGTTTGCAGAACCGGTCAGACCGGTTCTGGCCAGCAGTGGTGAATGCTGCTGCTGTCGCTGCTCTTGATGCTGCTGTGGATCTTCATGTGATGGAGATGGCATCCTAAACTTGTGGGGCACTGGAGGATGAATGGGCTTGTGTTGGGTGTCTTTTTGAATCTTCAAACTAGTAACCCTCTCAATAATAAACATGATGAACGGGCTATAGGCACAAATTTTCTGAGGACTCTCAGAAATAGACTTGATCTCATGCCAAATGAAGTCAGCAACACTGAATGGAGGTGTCTCCTCTCCTATCCTCAGATAGTACATCAAATTTCTCATGTAGAGTGAAATGTCCGAAGTGTTGCCATCTCTAGGTGTGAGGGTCTTTCTTAGTAACCGATAAAGAGTACCATAGTAGGTGTAAAGACCGCTCACCTTTCCCCAACTGCCATTTTGATCTCTTGGATACATGAATTTAATCTCAGATGGTTCCATAACTCCACGGTCATGTATCCTGACAGTGTCATCACTCTCATGTCCAACTCGAAGAATGGAAGCAAAATCAGAAAATGTGACATGATAGCGCTGACCTTCTGTCATCCAATGCATGGCTCTTTCTTGTGTGCCATCCTCTTGCTCATAGTAACCGAAAAACACTGTGGCGTAAAACTGAGCAATGACTTCCTTGTTCCAACTATGCTTGAAGCCCATGAGATGCTTGATTCTCTTCTCAGAACAAACTCTGATGATCTCATTGAACACTGGGTTGTCATGCTTTCTCATGTAATCCCAATCCACGTACTGTGCATCTGATGTGATTTTGGTCTTCTTCATGATAGCTGTGGCATAGAAATCCTGCTGAAAAAGAGTCCAAAACCGGTAGTCGGTCGCTGTCCTATCCACACCAAGTGGACTAGTCCTCCTCAACCTCCTAACCACATCAGTCATCCCACTAGCAAGATAATCAGTAACTCTCCTGCTAGCTGGGCCAGTGGGTCGGCAAATTTCAAGCACAAGAGGGGCATTCTCATCAATATCATCATCAGCCACCTCATCCTCATAATCATCTGCTGCCATCTCCTCATCAACATCAGCATCCGCCGGCTGACCATGACGGTACTCAACCCTGAAACTCTCATCCTCAACTTCATCATCAGTGGAGTTTCCCACAACATCCACCTCCTCTATCTCCTGATCTGCTGCTGCTGCCCTCTTTGGCCTCCTAGGCCTCAAATCTCTTTCCGAGTTACTTCCTCCGGGTGCATCAAACTTGCTCTTTTTAATTCTCTCGGCATGGGAACCTTTCGGCATCTTTTCTGTCTTTCCTAGGTCCACAAAGTGACACACAAAGTATCAATACCCAGGAAATAATTGATCAAAAGATTTTGACTAGATAGAGTGCATCCAACAAGATTTGATTCAACTCAGGACAAAACCGGTCAGACCGGTTCTAGGAACCGGTCAGACCGCTTTTGGTCTGAGCTGAGCCAACTCGAGTTGAAGATCAATTTGGACAGATAAAAGTGATATAATTGCCCAGAAACAGATTAGATAAAGTATGGAATTGATAAGAGCACCTAACAAGTTTTGGGGCAGCCCTGGGCCAAACCGGTCAGACCGGTTCTAGGAACCGGTCAGACCGCTTTTGCCTGGGCGGAGCCAAAACAAGTTGGGGATCGATCTGGACAGATTATGATCTGGAATTTGAACAAATATTGCAATTCAAGCTATTCCTAGTCCATATGTGAGCCAACACAGTGCAGAACAGGGACTTGGGCCCTCACTGCCCAAACCGGTCAGACCGCTTTGCGCAGTGAGGGTGCAAATCCTTGTTGCGCAAAATGCAGCCAACCAAATTGATTCATCTCTTAGGGATAGGTTCCTAGACATGCCAGAAGATGTTCTACCGAAGGGTTTTGACAGATATGCATTGAGCTCATAGATCGGGCGATGGGAAGATTTGAATACCTTGAGAACCAAGAACTCGAGAGAGAAGATGATTTGAGTGCACAACTTGATGGGGAATCCAATCAACAGCCTTGGGGCACTCCAAATCCGAAGAGGGATCAACTTTTCCTTGGTTGAAACTCCAAATTGCCAAGGGGGCGCCTTCTCACGGTGAAGAACATGAGAGAGAGAGGATATGAGATGAATGAGTATGGTAGGAGAGAGAGGGAAACACGGGCGGCCATAAAACGCATGGCCCACCTTCCTGGGCCAAACCGGTCAGACCGGTTTGGGAAACCGGTCAGACCGGTTTCTCCCAGGGAGTTGGGTTCTGCCAGAAACATCGGATCTTCCGGGACTTTGTCGGATCTTCTGATGATTTTCGGATCTTCCGGGAATTTGTCGGATCTTCTGATGAACTTCGGATCTTCTGGGCCAGAGCCAACTCGAGACAGAGCTACTCGAAACTTCCTGTCGGATCATCCGTCACAAAGTCGGATCTTGCTTTAAAACTGTTCCAAGACAAGCTCCTTTGAACTTAGAGACCATTATGGTGAAATTTGGCCTTCAAAAATCCAAAAATTTCCACAGAAAGCTTCACTCAGCTACTTGGGCCCAAACCGGTCAGACCGGTTTGGGAAACCGGTCAGACCGGTGTTCCCCAGGCAGCTAAGCCTAGTCCAAAATGGTGGAAATGGGATCCAAAACTTGTTTACTTGATCTGAGAGTGTTTGTGATAAGAATTATCTTCAACTTCTCAAGATTTTGTCCATAGAAATGATAAGATTTCCAATAAATCAAATTTCTTTCGTTTCTTCCGAAAGAAATGGGAGACAAAAGATAGATAAAGGATTTTATGGACTTGAGAGAAATCTCACTATTTGTGACTAGCCATCAATCAAGTAAGTTTAACAATAGTCACAAATAGATCGACAAAGGTCAAAAGACCAAAGACACAAAGATTTTCAAAAATCACACAACTTAGCATGCTAGTTGGATTTTTCAAAAACTATCCTATGTCACACAAGCACATGCACGTGTATTAAGCACACAACGACATTAACATATTTAGCTTACATCGATCACCAAGAAAGAGTTAACTAAATATATAATGGACGCATGTGAGCTTGATACATTTGCATGTACATGCACACACTAGCATGACAAGGGCCTAGATGCACAAGGTAAAAACTAGTTCATAGAAAACATACCTTGGCCTCTAGTAGAATGTGTTGTGCAATATTATCAATTTTGTCATATGAATTCTCTCATGATATAAACCAATTGATCAACATAGAGAGAAAACGTTAATGTGCACAAATACATGATTTCATAATCAATGACTTTGAAATAAAGCATGAAAGACATAGGTCATTAATCATGAAGTTACATAATATAGATCAAATTCCTTATTTAGTGCTTTTGAGGTTAGCAGGGATTCATATGCACTAATTTGAAAGATTAAACCATTTTAAGGAATTTAATGCTATACTATGATGAGTTGACAACACACAAATTGAGATCAAGATTCATGAAGAGAATGACTATCGTGTTACCGTCATGAATCACAAGATGATTTGACAACTCCAATTGAGAGAAGTATTCTCTCACCATTGAGACTACAAATTCACTAAAAGAAAATGTTAGTCTCAAGGACACAAATATTGAAATAATCTCCCCCTAGATATGTGCATCATATGTAGACAATATGAGACTTGCACTTTGCCTTGTGAATGACATGGAGGGGATTAATTCAATAAATGGTCCAGTCACACAAAAATCACTTAAAATTAATTATGCCAAGTAATTACACAAAATGAAGTATTAATATGGATAGCATATGCCAAGAATGAGAAATTTATGAAATGAACTACTTGAATCTTTATTTCTCACTCAAATGGTCAAGTTCCAACACCCTGAGCCAAACCGGTCAGACCGGTTTGTGAAACCGGTCAGACCGGTTTCACTCAGGCAAAGGCAGCCAAACCGGTCAGACCGGTTTGGCAAACCGGTCAGACCGGTTGTGCCTCGGAACTTCCGATAGATCATCCGGCCTGATGGAGTGCAGCACAGAGCCACCCGGATCATCTGGTCGGATCTTCCGGCCTCAGTGTCGGATCTTGTGTGGTATGCCCTGAAAATGATACAAATTTGCTCCACAGAAGAGCAATTAAACATACCACATTTCATATGCTTAAAATATTAATTAAATACTTCATTTAACAAGAATGTGCAAAAGTTGCAACTGCCTGGGCCAAACCGGTCAGACCGGTTTGGCAAACCGGTCAGACCGGTTTTTGCCAGGCTTGTACCAATTGGCGTGGATTTCCGATGTTTGATTCGAATTTCGTTGGAACTTGATCCACTGCAACTAAACACAATATTGCTCTACTAGAGAGCCATTAAAAGCATCACATGGCATAAATGAATGGAATTCAAGAAATTTAGTCTAAGTCACTATCAAGTGTCACAAGTTCAAAACTTAGAAACACTTGATCCTACAAAAGGTACTAGTGACTTAAACATGATCCATTTAAGCACAAAGTGATCGAGATGACATTGGGTGTAGAGTATCGAGCGGAAGCAACTTTTCTTGGCTTGCTAGTTGATCATTGAAGATTGTCATTCAAGCCAAGTCACCAATGCATCTCATTGTTCCTACAATCTCATCAAGCATAGTTTGGTACCCAACTCGTGTTGGGTCCGATGTTGTTAGTCCCAATATGCTTAGGAACCCAACTTCCTCTTGTGGCACTCTTTGGAGAACAAATCACCTTGGAGGCATAAGAGTCATTTGGGGAATTCCCAAGCTTCACATGTATAGAATGGACGATGTCGGGATTAGTAGTTTTACCATTTGGACAATTATTACCAAAATGTCCCTTTTCCCGACATGTGTAGCATGTCTTATGCTTGATGTTGGAGGATTTCTTCTTTTGTTGCTCTTTAGCCAATTCTTCATTGAATTTTGCTTGGGCCTTGAGAAAGCCTTTGTTAAGCTTGATAAATTGCTCCTCTTGATTTAGTTGCTCCTTGTTTGGACAAGAAGCAACTTGATGCCCTTTCTCAAAGCATCCAAAGCATCTTCTTTTCTCCAAATTTCTTTGTCTTTTGGAGAGAATTGACTTGTCTTCTTACTTCTTGGCTTGCTCTTGACTTGTGTTGTACTTGACTTGATGATTGCAAGAGCTTTGCACGGTTGATCCCTTCTCAAGCTTCTTCACCATGGATTCACGGTTATCTTGAGAAGGTTGTGCATTGCTCTCACTTTCAAGAATTGTCAAGTTCTTGGTGAGTCTTTCTACCTCTTGCTTGAGTTCTTCATTTTCTTGAGCAATGAGGTCTTCACATGACTCTACACACACTTTATCATACCAAGATTGTTTTGCTTGAGAGCAACAAGGGTTAGCACATGATAGGTTATATTGAATTGGAAGACATGTGCATATGTGGGTTTGAGATTCAATAGATTTTAACGAATTAAACATAATCTCATGAGCAATATCTAAAGAAGCATATGATTCTACAAGTTCTTCATGAGAACACAAGAGTTCATCATGAGTCACTTGTAGCATCTCATGCTTGCTAGCAATTAATTCCAAGTTTAGCTTGAGCATTTTATTTTCTTTTTCTATGGAAGCCATATGAATAGTATCACAAGCATAATTATCAACAATTGCATCATACTTACAAACCAAAGCGGCGTTGGAGAATTTGACTTCCTCAAGCTCTTTAATAAGAGCTCGAATAGTCTCATCCTTTGAATTTTCCGCCTTCTCTTCTTCTTTGGACTTGTTAAGCATGAGTACATCATCTTTGGAAGATAATATAGCTTGTGAGCTTGAAATTTTGCTTGCGCGGCGTCGGCCTCCCTTCTTTGAGCTGATTGCGCCTCTCCTGCCCAAACCGGTCAGACCGGTTTGGGAAACCGGTCGGACCGGTTTCTGCAGGGAGGTGGCAATTGAGCCATCCTTCTCTTGTGGCTCCACGAATGTTGTCACATGAGGCTTGGTGTTTGAATTTGCTGATGAAGAGCACTCCTCATGTGACTTGGCTCTTGTTTGGTCTTGTGTGTCGCTTTTGATGTTGGAGTATATCTTCTCAATTCGAGCCCAAATGAGATGAGCATCGAATAGAGTTGCTTCATCTTCTAGAATTTTTTCTCTAAGTTCATCACTCACAACATCAAATAAGAAGTTAGCGACATGAAAATTGAGTTGAAAGCAATTCATTTCGTCCTCGGTTGGATTGGAAACGCTCCAATCAACATTCGGACGATCAATGCCTTCAACTACAATCCTCTCAAGAATAGGACTCATAGTCCTAAGATCAATAAGCACATTACAAGACCAAATTGAATAATTTGAGCCGTCACTAGCTAGTGGCTCATATGTTACCTCACAAGTGGTCGACATCTTTCCTCACGGCGGTTAAGCTTGGATGTGAGGCCAAGCTCTGATACCAATTGAAAGGACCTTGATGTCACCTAGAGGGGGGGGGGGGTGAATAGGTGAATCTGCAATTTAATAAACTTTTTCACACAGTTAGTGGCTAAACCGGTCAGACCGGTTCTCAAAACCGGTCAGACCGGTTTTCCCAGAGGAAAGCGGTCAGACCGCTTTGCTAAAGCGGTCAGACCGGTTTTCAACAGAGAAAACCGACTATGTGAAATTAACCCCCTCTACGAGTTCTAGCACAAACCAAACTTGGTGATGGGCTCTTGTAGATGATTTCAAGCAGGTCCACTAAGTCCCTGCACACAATTAGAGCACACCCAAGTAGATCGAAGCGGAAGCAAATATATATGCTAGAAATGAACTTGTGAAGGTAAACAAGAGACAAAGATATGTTTTCCCGAAGTTCGGACTTCACCGTTGCCACTAAGGCTGTCACAAAGACACGATGAGTCCTAGTCTCCGTTGAGGGCCTACGAAAGGCGGGCTTATCCACTCCAAGCCACTTTCCTCGGTATCACTAGCTTTTGGTCCTTTTCCATGAAGGAGGCAAGACCAGCCCTTACAACCAATCCGTGGCTTACCACAACCAAGGTAGCTCACCGGCGACGCCTAGCCGTCTAGGAGGATCACCTCCAAGAGTAACAAATGCTTCACTTGATGCTTGGCTTCACCGGAAGTGCTCAACACTAAGGATATGCTCACTATAGCTGATATGAACTATCAATTGCTATCTATTGCTCACAACCCATACATCCCTCAACCCAAATCCAAAGATATGAACTAAATCAATCAACTCTCACAAAGAGAGGCTTGGGGAGAGCTTGCTGGTGCTTAGAACAGCCCTAGGCGTGTTAGAATGGAATGGCAACCAGCCCCCTCAAAGGAGAGGGGTATGGGGTATAAATACCCCACACAACCAAAACTAGCCGTTATAGCCGTTGGAAACCGGTCAGACCGGATTCCCAAACCGGTCAGACCGGTTTACAAACTATACTAGCCGTTACACCTGTCAGGGCCCCAAACCGGTCAGACCAGTTTCCCAAACCGGTCAGACCGGTTTGGGTGGGCAGAGCCCCCAAAGCCCAAAAGCGGTCAGACCGCTTTCCCAAACCGGTCAGACCGGTTTGGGTGGGCAAAGCACCCTAAGTCCCTAAAGGACTTCTCTCCAAAGGTAATTTTATTTGGGTTGAACTAATGAGCACTTTTTGGTGTATGCCAAGACAACTAATGTTGCATCCCTCTTGATAGTACGGCATTCCTAAACTCAAGATTAAAACAATAAATAGAGTCTACCACTTGAGCTTGTATATCTTCATTGATGCCATACTTGATCATTCTCAACTTTGAGGGCTTCAACACTTCATGTCTTGATGAGCAAATCCAATGTTGAGCTTCATGACTTAGAATTTTCATTGCATGAACAATTCACAAGCCATTCCATCATATGATCAATAAAAGATTAGATGCTTCGCATTGCTTCACTTGATATGACTTGATTGACGTATAGAACCCAAGCTAAGATGCTAGACCTTTCCACTAACAAAGTACCTCGGCTACAAGACCAACTTGCCCTTCACCTTGTAAGGAACGTCACTCCCATCTAGCTTGATCCTTTCCGTCCTCTCTTGCCAAATTAAGCTTTGCTTTGCATTGCATCATCATGAAATCCACATTGAAATCCATGTCTTGAATGTTGTTCTTTGGTAGATAACTTGTCCATAAACATCAATGTACTTGAGACCATATACTATCCATAGAATCATGTCTCATTTTGAATGTAACCATTGCTATGGAACAAGCCCAAGGAAATCCTAACTTCTTCAATCATTAAATCCCAAAATCTTTGACAAGTTTCTTAACTATGAGACCAACCAATTTACTTAAGTCCATGTCTCATTTGTCACTATCACACACTTGTCATTTGTATTGCTTGCATGGGATGAATACCACTTGTTTGCTTTCTTGTTATTTCCTGCTCATACACTTAGACAAACAAGTTAAAAGACTAATCATGTTGTCATCCAAAATCACCAAAACATATAAGTGCCTAGATGCACTTTCATCTCCTAAGAGTCTTGTTCCTTTTCTTGGCTTCCAGAGGCGGTTATGCGCCGCTGAGTACTGACTAGTGGGGTCCGCCGTTCGGAGAGAGGACCCACCAGCCGGTCCATGCCACACCCTCAGTTCTCCCCTGGCTTTAGTGCTGCCAGGAGAATATCCGGGGTGGTCCTACAGGTCAGGCCCCTGACTCGTGGGATCCCCGTTCTCTTGGTGCTGACAGTAGCCCCGGGCCAACTTCCTGGCTTAGACACCTGGCCAGGAGTTGGGCCCTCCTCCCAGGGGAGAAGGAGGTTTAGCCAGCCAATCAAATGTGTCACCAATGAAGGATGGGGGTGATCTAGCCATGTTGATTGTCCTCCATCTGGCAGTTATCCCATGAGGTAAGAGCATGCATTTCTCTCATTTCGGACCACTGTCTTCTTTCTTTGGGACCACTTGGGCTGACCGATTCACTTTCTTGCAAGGGGGTAGATGACACCCACATGCAGGTAATCGCTGACCTCATACATTTGACTCCCTTCCTCATCGCATCACTCAACCATCTCTGGTGTAGAGACGGTGTATGGTCTGGTTCCATAGAATTGCGATGGTTGCATGGGACTAGTCAGTCCCTTTTCAAGTCCTTGTAGAGAGTATCCAAAAATGGACCGATACTTCTCTAGAACTGTCACAAGTTGTCGGGCCTCATTCTCTGTCAGTGTGCCACTGATGATGACCGACGCATTGTGTTTGTTGTGGAGAAAAGCGTACTTCAGGCCAAGAGGCAGCGGTCTAACTCTAGTGGAGGAGGTTGCGGTTTCTCCTCCATGTCGAGCTTGATATATCCGCCTGGTTCCACCTCTTAGATGAAATGATGAGCATCCTCTTCCGACGTCAATCGGTTGAGCAGACTCTTCCTGTGTAATGCTCATTGCTTCTCCCACTGGGTCTTTTCTGATCTAGCCTTTGTTAAGATATTTTCTGAGCAGACTAGGCACAGCAAGAAACCTGAGGGTGTAGGTGGTGTGGGTGTATCTTCCTTTCAGCAAGAATGTTTGTGGAAGCGATCTGTACATAATCTGCTGTTTAATAAGCAATGTTGCGCACCTAGCCTTGCACCTTCCACAGTTCCACTTTGACTACTTTTTCCCCCTTCTACCAGTTCTTTGCCTGATGAATCATCCATTTGCACGAGTTGGTTCGGATTACCCTTACTCCACAAGGTGCTCTGTTCGATTTATTCATGTTAGTAGCAGCCTTTGGAACCTACGATCGTCAGTTGAGGTTGTCTTAGCATTGTGGGTTCTTCGGATCATCGCACGTGGTCGCAAGAGGGAAACTGGGCTGCTCATTGCCTGGTGGATTTGGCCCACAGTAGATTGAGATTTTCGTTCGCTTGATGCCTTAACCCTTCGATGAATCCGCTTCGATTCTATCTTCGATTTGATAACTCCGATTGCAGCAGCAGTTGGAACTTGGATTCGGGTACCCCTACTTAAGCGAGTGCATAAGCAGGGATCGACAAGATCGGCATCGCGCAAGCGGAGCCATCAGAATCATGAGCGCCCAGGGATCACCCAGCCACCCCTCCCTCTGTCCGCCTCCACACGGCTACCCTCCCTACTACGGCAACGACGATCCCCCACCAAGTTGGGTTCTCCTCGATCTACACGCTTAATGCTCACAGTTTATTGATCCCTTAATGTATTCTCAGATATGAATATGATGTGCTGCCCTGCTGTAGAATCTAAACTCTTGTGCTATTAATGTTAGGACTCTGGAAATCCCCAACGGACTCAGCTCAGACTCTCTCATTTTCGGAACCGCAACGTGCTCGGGAGTTATTTCCTTCAATTCCTCCATCAACCTTCTCATCGTCATCAAATGTCAGTTTCAATTCAAAGAATGAGCCATCCATGCTAAGCAGTCAGTTCTACTGGTCTGCAAGGGATACAAGAGCTAACTCTTGTGCTGCTAGCACCAACACAGTCATAGTTGAAAAGAAGCAAGAACCAAGTACTGGTGGCTGCAGATTGTTTGAATTGATACATGCTCGGTAGAGGAAGAAGTATTACCTGTGGTTACTGCACCAGGTCTTGGTTATGACCAAACTGCTGCCACGGTAGAGTTGAACTCGGATAAGCTCTCACAGCCATCTGATGTCAACAATTCTGATGCCCAAGCAGCTAGCAGTGAGCAATCACCTCTTGAATCCCAAAGCTGGCAAGTGAGGAGTTGTACCAAGGTGATTTTCTATCACTATTTTTCATTATCGAGGTGTTGTTTTCTTGCTTTTGGTTCATCAGGTAACTGATTAATGTTGTGCATGCAGGTAATTATGCAAGGAATGGTTGTTGGAAGGGTTGTAGACCTGACAAAGCTTAGTGGCTACAGCGATCTTTTCCATAAGTTGGAGGAGATGTTTGATATCCAGGGGGAGCTAGGTTTCGCACTCAAAAAATGGCAGGTCATTTACACCGATGATGAGAATGACATGATGCTTGTTGGGGACGATCCTTGGACGTAAGAACCCTTGCATTTATCAATGTATGAATGAGTGTATTTTTTCGGATTGAAAGTCCTAATCCACTACCAGAAAACGGAATTTCCTTGGCGGTGAACAATTTACTTGAGGGCCAAATTAGAACCGCCAAGGAATGTCTAGTTTCCTTGACTGTCTCATTGCACCGCCAAGAAATGTGCATGTTTCCTTGGGTGTAATTCCAAACCGCCAAGTAATATGGATGTTTCCTTGACTGTCTCATTGCACCGCCAAGAAATGTGCCTGTTTCCTTGGGTGTAATTCAAAACCGACAAGGAAAATGTCCATTTCCTTTGGTGTTTTTTCAAACCCACCAAGCAAATTACAGACTATCTTAGAATGAAAGCACCACAAAATGCAGATTATCTTTGCATCAAAAGCACCGCAAATTACAATTTATATTAGTAAGTCACCACCCATTGCATGCATTTATAGAAGTATAGTGCACATACAATATTTTGCAAAAAAGGACTAGTAGTGTACATTCTTAAGATGCCATGGAATATGGTATATATTGTTTGTTTGTGGTACATTAGAGTACTTGAGTTTTGTGAAAAATGGCACATCTAGATATTAGTGGATTGACATATTGGCACTATGTATTATGCACACATGAGTTTACATACTCAATCAGCGTCTTGTGATTGATCATTGTGATGATTCTCGGGATCAATAGCAAAAAATCCTTATATTTGTGTGGATACATACCTTTGGATGTACTCAAGTATAGTTTAATTAGTCATTCAGGTGGAAATATCATGCACACTACTTGAATCGTTCAATCAATCACTGCCAAATAAAGACGGAGTGTACAAGCTATAGTGCTGCACTTATCCAATAACAAGTATAGTTATTTCCTATAATTAGCAAAAATTCAGAAGTAATAGAGTGCAGCACTGGATGTATGTACTGTTGCTTGTGTTGTTACTTTAGTTATGCTTGCCACATGGGCAGAGGTTAATTTGTTTTGCTTAAGAAACTGCTATACTGAGTACATATATTTTTTTACAGGCTACTGAATCAGTGCAAGCAGATGGTGACACAGACAACAACGATAACTCATACGATGGCGATGATCCTACCTTTCCACAGGTGACACTGAACACTCCAATGACCATGCCGGAAGCAAAGACAACGCCTTGGCTGCAGATCGAAGTGGCACAAGAGCAGCTAACTAGTCCGAGCAGTTCCAAGTGAATGACATGATGTGATGTTGACCCCTTTTTGGTCTATTTTGGTGGAAACTATGAGTCAAGGCTAACCTTTTGCTAGCCCATATGCATAGTCTCACTATTTGCTAATATGTTGTATCTTCTGTGCAATGTTGCCATATGCATGATGCTGACATATAGGCATGAACAATATTGCCATCTTAGTTATATTTATGTAGAGTGAATTTGTATGAATCAATCGATATTATCAGGTTTGTTGGATGATATTGAATTAAATCTAGCAAATTCATTTGGCTGCCAGCCTGGTTATATAATTGCAAATATGTTGATGAAAATGTATTAACTTGGCTACAATGGCAGCCAAGGAAATAACAATTACCTTGAGAACAAAATGACCTCCAAGGAAAATGAGCATTGCCTTGTCGGCTCGTACCACCCAAGGAAACGAACATTAGCTTGGCGGTGAGACCAGCCAAGGAAACTAGAATTACCTTGTCAGCCAAACTTTCCCAAGGAAATGCTCGTTTGCTTGGCGGTTAATGGCCTACAAGAAATAGTTAATCCTTGGCGGTTTATGCCGTCGGGAACTATTTCCTTGTCCATCTTAAAAACTAACCATCATTCTAGTTTCCTTGATGGCCAAACCTCCAAGGAAATCATCCTTGACGGTCCACACCCAAGGTAATCGAATTTCTCTTGCGCTCTACCCTTGACGGATTTTGCTTGACGGTTGGCCTCCAAGAATGTTTTCCTTGGCGGTTTTGGTATTTTCCTTGGAGGTTTTTGGCCTCCAAGGAAATTCTGGATTCTGGTAGTGATCCCTGTGCAATGCATTTTCTTTCACTGAGTTTTGCAGCATGGTGAAAAGAATCTACATTTACACGTATGAGGAGGCGAAGCAGCTGACATCCAAGTCAAAGCTACCGGGTAGCAGTGACACCAGCAAGTTGAGCGATGTGAACTCAGGGTCCGAATGTGTCATCTAACCTGGAGTTATGGTATATTTCGGGCTGCAGATCCAAGCGTTCAACATATGCGCTTCAACCAAACAATGCGTTGATAACGTTTGGTACCAGTTTAAGGGGAGAATGCTTTGACTACAATTTGAATACATCTCTGCATTTAAAACATCTGATATATGGGCTTGAATCAAAATGACTTTAGCAGTTTAATCATCAGGAGAACTAAAATGATACAACGAACCTTTTGTTTGAGAAAGAAATGATACAACGAACTTTGTTTGTCTCCTTAGCTATGACACTCCCTTTATTGCATCAAACATGCAGTATATTTTGCGAGACTTGCTTAGAAATCCAGAATAAGAGAATGCAATTCTTCACAACTTTTTGTACGTCAATCAATAATGACTGCACACGAACAAGCCAGCATAAAGCTCACACCAGTGTCCATATTACAAGCGACAACATCAATCAATATTCCTAAACTCGCCACATGAGAATTTGTACATTTTCTAACTGAATTTTCTCCACACCCCGCAATGCACGTTCGCTACATCCTTAACAATTGTCACATCTATCGACATCTGACGGTTATCACCAACCAATAATCAGCACTCCAAATGCTACGTTAAGATTTCTTCAAATAATGGTCATTGCTATCTGCCAGCAAGGCCGACTGGAATTGATATAGGAGATTGCTGATGCTCCGCAAAAGATGGAATGCCATTGTTAATGACCTTAGTTAGCTGATCCGAAGATCGATTGAGGCTATTCTGCTGCAGTAACTGAACAAGTGATAAAAATATATCCATCCTTGTCACCTTCTTGTTAGCCTGCAAAACCAACACACTAAAATGTCAGCCAAGAAGCTCACCAAAAAAGGAAAAAACTTCCCAAAATGAAGAGTTTGTTGACCTCAACAAGAAATCGAGCCATTATCTTGCCATCACGAAGTTCCATCAATCCCTTCAAGATTGTTAGTCCAAATCCACGTATGGTGTCTGCTATCTCTAGGAAAAATCCACGTTCCTCACACAACATCTGTTCAATAGTAAATGTACCGTCTCAATTTCTGAAATGTGTCAAAATAGCACTAGGTCATCCATGATTTGGGAACCCTACCTCCACAAGCATCTGACCAGGCGGTGCAAGATCCTCGACAATTATTGGGCAAACCATTGTCTGCCCTGCAACCTCATAGGCCCATGTGGCACCTCCATTGCTTCCAGCACTTGGGTCGTCTTTCAGGACAACACCACTTGAGTTATCATTCAAGACAGCGCTACTATCCTTGCTTATCATCTTCGCATCAATATAGAGTAGGAGTAAGTACAAGGAACGCTAACATGAATTGTCTCAGTCATAGAAGGTTTAGTTATCTGGATTCTCCAGCATGACATACCTTTGGTTCATCAGCTTGTGTAATCTTTTCTGCATATTTTGTTACACTTTGTAGAAAGAGCATATGCTTGATTGTTCGGTCCAATAAAGCATCAATGCTACACTGTTGTGCAGAGGACAAGAGAAGACTCAGCCAGCAATCACCAGGTTAAACACAAAGAAAGATTATTTAAAAAAAACACAGAGAAAGATACTGTGGTCCATTCTTACCTTTGCACTATTTGGTACTATCTCACGTAACTCCTTGACGCGCTCTTGTATCTGCTGCCGGTCCTTTGGCCTTGGCCGTGTGCTTTCACCCGGCCTAGCTCTTTTCTTAACAACCTTCGCTCCTTCAGGCTTCTTTACCTGGCTGACCTTGGAATTTGCAGTGTTCAAACTGCCACATTCATCCATAGATAAATTTTGCAGTGACACTGGGGTTGCCTTTGATGCTCCAATTGGAACATTTTCGGATGTACAGCTAATGGAAGGGAGCATCAATGCTGGTACTTGTGCCTTGCATGCTGAAAATGAATCTTGAAGGTTGCGCCTTGGCAATTGACAGCCTGAGATAGAGCCAGCTAATGGATCAATATTAGCCATAACTGGGCCAACATTGTTGTCAAAGCCAAGCAGCTGCTCGAAGATAGGTTCTGAAAACAACCCCCTCTCTTCAACTGATAATGGATCACTACTTGCCTGTCCTGCAACAGAATTCGTGCCAGTAGCACTGAAATGTGAGTTGTTTCCTGCTAGTAGGGCAGTGTCATCCCACCAATCATGCATGACAGCATCAAATGTTGTGCTTTCAAGCAAGCCATTATTTTCATTGTCTTGTTTTCTGACTTCTGTTGCCCCCGCAGCTTCCCCCCATATTTCATTTGGCAGTTCATGAAGCTCACAGGCATAAGTACATCCAGTAGTACCGACCTCTTGGATCACATCGGTTTGAACAAATGGGGTGTCATTGTCATATAAAGTGGATTTCAGCTCAGCATCTGCAGAAAATATTGACGAGTGTGAATCCAGGAAGCTTGACGATTTCTCACTTTGTAGAGAATATTGTAGCTTGTTAGGTGTGCATGCCAGCCCGTGCTCTACTCTTGGAAGATTGGCCAAACTTGAATAACTTGTAGCTGCATTTGCCAAACTAGAACCTGGCTGTTTGGTGGATTTGATTTGTAGTGCATTTTCTGAAATATTACTGTGCTGCAAATTACTGTCACTTTGAAATACTTTAACAGTACTTATTGACTTGGAGTTCACCGGCATGGCCACTATGTGAGGATTCAGGCCACTGCAACTTTCATTGGGGGTGAAACCATTAAAAGAATGCAGAGAGTGATTACTTGAAGCAATTGCAAAGTTCTTGAGAGAATCTACTGTTATTGTGCCCTCCAGGAGCCTTGTGTTTTCTGGTTCAGTCTTAATACTTTCAAGACCATCTGTGGTGCTTCGAGAATTATGCTGAAATTGTCGATTGTACGTGAAAACATCTTTATGAACATCTTTGGTTGAATGATGCCATGAATTACTTTTTGTCAGAAAGATTGCACCTCTAACTTGCTCCAGAAACTCCAAGCTTTCAGAAACCTGTAAATGTGAACTTTTAGTATGCATGAGAAGGTGTGCACATTATGGTTCCTTCGTCGCAAAACAAATCAATTAGCACCGCACAAATTCTTAATTATTTAGTAGTGCATACAAGAGATGCATCTAAAATGTTCATTTTCTAAGATCTGGCATGAATCCAGAGATAGTGTCTTTAGGCAGACTTGTAGAAATTGTTCTAACAACCAAAACAATGACACTATGATCATGGGTATAGCCTTTTCTGTTAGAATCATGTGAAAGTTGCTTTCAAAAACTAGTACTAACCTTTTGCACGGAACCAAACTGTGCCACACCAAACGCTGGAATAGGTACTACTGCGATAGTCTGTAGAAGATGTGTCCATTTCAGTGACTGGTCTATAATTTTGTTAATTTCTAAGTAATGAGCTAATTTCTGCTCCAAGTGTGTATAGAGTGAACTGTTTATAAGGAAAAGAAATAGAGAAAAAACCTTTATTCCACTTAGGAACTGATGTTGCCACCAAGTATAACCCTACAAGAAGGTAATCTTCCTCTGTTAAAACAAGGAAACTTCTTACTTTCTGCAGCAAATTAGCCAAAAGAATGTACACAAACTGGACAAAGAGGTGTTTTTCATTTTCATAACCTATATGTTTGTTCATTTGCTCAACAACCATGCATGTAGTGTCATGACTTTATCAACATACAACGACATTGAGGAAAATTGATAGTTTCCCACCTTATCCATAGATTTTTTTTTATTCACATTTTTAGAGTTTCCACATGTGGTGGTGTACTATTAATAATATAAACTAGTAAAATGCACCCTAAAGTTACAGTTTGGACAGAACCTAATCAAGGAAGAACACAAAAGGAAATATCTACCTGAAATAAACCTAGGTTATCTGCATCGCTTATCTGATACGAACTGACCGGAATATCATCAGAAATCCATTGGTACTCCCCACTTATTAGGGCTCTTCCTATGACACTGCAATAAAAGATGATACATTATCAATTTATAGTTGAAGTAATATATCCTCAATCGAGAAGAGAAAATCAAATATTTTTCAAAAACCTAAAGACAAAGTAGCTGTCCAAAATGATTCAACAGGAAAAGATGTCCCAAATAAGTCAGGCTTGTTGTATGTACTTAAAAGCATATAAACTTGCATGCACCAAGATATATCAACCCAAAAGACTTGCAAAAGAACAATTGAATAAAGCATGAAAAAGGTAATTTAGCCGTACCCTTCTCCAACTACATGGACCTGATTGACCATCTTCTCGACCACTTTTCTCGCTTTATCTTCACAGTGGCATTCTCCTATTGTAAGCAACCTAATATACCAAACCAAACATCAGTTAAGAAAACAGAATAACGGGCAGATAAGGTCCAGCTACTGCACAGATAGTATGGGAGCAAGCAAAGAAACATGACAATTGACGAGAGGAAAGGGAAGAAAATGATTGATGATGGACACCTTTTACGATGTGCCAAAAATAACAGATACTATCTAGAAAAGAGGCGACAGCATTTTTAACGCATTTCAGAATCCTTGTCTAGGAAAGGGAGGGAAAAGGAAAAGAGCAACTTTTTACAGCCCACAAGACTTCAACATTCAGTGCGTGCAGTTGTGAGCACTAGGATTACAACTACAAGGAGGCAGTTTTACAGCTGCAAATCTGCAACAGATAAAAAAAAAGGGAGGAAGATATGCGTCTGATCTCTGCTAACAGAGCGCGATAAATTTGCATACAGAAGCTATGGAGTTCAGATAGGTTCCCCTTGTTCCGTCTCTGACAGAAACTGAAAACTGTATCCATTTCTACCAAACTAAACCGCACTCTGCAGGCTTGAGATCCCAATGCGCACTTCCCAAGCTGTATAGTCACTCTTTGGAGAAACATGCCAGGAAAACAGAAAAAACACTGCAACCCAAGGTGCCACGAAAAAATTGGGAAGCAACATACAGAAGCTGAGACTGTTCGAAACAAACCGAGTCTCCGTAACCAAATCCAAAACACAGCGAGAATCGATGAAGTAGACACGCGCCGGCCGGCAAAAATGACTAACAAATGGGGAGTGCTGCAAGTGCAGCGCAGCGCAGATCTACTACTCTCACCCACTCACCGGGGGTCGCGACGGTCGGAGCGCCATATCGCCGCGTAGGACCATCCCCCGGCGCGGCACAGCGCTCCCAGCGCCCCCGCCATCGAGGCACCGGGTCGTGTCGAAGCGGGCGGGTAGTGTAATCTGCCGGGAATGCAAGGGTTTATTAGGCGCGGCGCGATAAATAAGCGGGAGCGAGGGGTGGGCGGTGGAGGCCAGCGGCAGCGGGGGCGGAGCCTTTAAACTAGTGGAGGCGTGGGGCAGAGTCGCATGAGCCGGAGAGGATGGATGGATGGGGGGAGCGGGCGGGTTGGTCTGGTCGTTTTCCCGTGGTTTTGGGGGCAATCGCCCGCGGCCCGCCAGCGAGCGGGGTAGGACGGTGCCGCCGCGCCGGCCAGTGCGCTTACGGCCGGCTAGCCACCAAGACTGATCAACTCCCCTGTTTCTCTCTCTCCGTGTAAAGCGTCTCGGTGGTGTCGATCGTGAGACTGCTGGTTACACAGGGAATTGCATGCTAGCGCACCTCGAGAGCCCAGACGATCAAGCTGAAGAGTGCTCGGCGCGCGTGAGAAAAATACTGGGAGTAAACGTAGCCGTGATTAAAATGATTAGTTGATTTACAAAGGAAGAAAAACGAAACTTTCCGCAGAGATCCCGAAATCTTCGGCGAGCTTAATTGAACGGGTTCAAAACGTAGTAGCCATGATTAAAATGAACGAGCTTCCTTTTTTTTCTCTGAAAAGAACAGACCACTGATATACTAGATGTGCTTATATTTACACCCTACTACTACCGGTAGTCTACTACTTTTCCAAAAGAACACCGAGCTGATTTCGACAGTCGTCCACCTTGTGGGTGTGTTTAGTTCCAAAAGGTGTAAGGAAAAGTTTGGTGAAAATGTCACGTCCGACACTGTAGCGCACTGTAGCATTTTTCGTTTGTTTGTGGTAAACATTGTCCTACCATGACCTAACTAGGCTCAAAAGATTCGTCTCGTCGTGTACATCAAAACCATGTAATTAGTTTTTTTATTTACCCACGTTTAGTGTTCATGCACGATGAGAGAGATTTGATGTGATAGGTGGATGGTGAAATTTGGAGAGAGAATTTTGGTAAGTTCCGTGATTCGATGGGGAACTAAACACACCCTGTGTCTCTTTCGGCTTTTCTCTGCCAAGATCCAGATCGAGTCCTAAATCCATCTTCTGTATGCGGTATATATATAATTTCAAACTTTTGGATGGTATATATTATTTTAGTTCTTTAATCTACCTGTGTCTAATCACGTAGCTGCAATTAGTCCTGACCACCGGCGTCATTTTCGTCGCCCACACTCAAAGAGATCTGGTTTGGATTATGCAAGGTATAATACGGATTAAGTTGGCATCGGTTAGTGGTTAGTGCTCGCCATCGACCAAAAATTATGTGCAGAGTACTGCACCATGACGCGTACGTGAGATCAACATGTGGGAAGCAGGTTTGCATCGGTTCCATGATTAAGTGGCATGGTAAAGCCGACAAAATGGGAGGCGATAGACACTAATCGAGTTCACCAAGCGGATAGATAGACAAACATAATTTCTTGTCCCATCTGTGGAATAGACAGTTAACTGGTGGAAGATCATGTTCTTCTATGGTGTGCCAAATTAAATTTGTATGAGAGGTCGCGTCATTCAATTCGATTCAAATTCCTCCTGATTACCACGGGCATGTACAACAATTTAGACAGTCGTTGTCTATTTGACATATGCACATAATTAAATAGATAATTTTAAAATAGATTGTCTATTTTGTTGTCCGTGTGATATTCAATACTCTATTTAGTGTTGTTTTACGTGGAAGTATGGGACCACAATAATGAGATAGTATTTAATGATAATCGTATTAGCTCATTTTATTTATATGAACTTATACACGGCTTCTATTTAACACTTGTACATGCAGGGGCGAAGCTACATTGATGTACCTGGTGCATGCAAGAAAAATTTGCGTGTGAGTAGACTCATTTTTACCATATAATTAGATTGAATTATTGAAAAGTTGTATAACTGCTTGATACACAACACAATGTGCACCAGGGTTAATTGAAATCTAGCTTGGCCTCTGTGTACATGCCCTAATATAGTCACGTGCTCCTGATGGTCATGTACCACCAATAATGCTTCGATTTACATGACTCACGAAGGGATGGACCTCTCGTGTGTGGACAGGCAGCACTTGGCAGGTACACCACTGCCGTGTCTTGCCTACAGTGCATGCATGGCTAGCTACGACAAGTACATTATGGCACCTTAGCATCATTTGATACATCAAATGCATGCATGTTGTTGTCAAGGACATGAGCACATTGCATCCACTACCTAAAAAACTCCCATGGTGGCAACGCAAACCCCACGTATTTGAAGGAATCTTGACTAAGATGGTGGCTTTAGAGAAGCTCATAATGAATGCGCATTCCTACAAGTCCATATAGGTATGGACAAAAAACAGAGAAGTAACTGTGCCAATCCTACGATCGAACGTATCCATGCAAATATGCTCTCCTCTTGCTTATATGCTCCTCATTTTTGCCTTCTATAGTTCTATATATGATGAAAAGATGAGGTGTTTCTCCCACTTCCATTAGTTTATAGATTTATGCTCTTGAACGTGTTATTACCACCTATGGTGTCTTGCTAGCTACTACTGTAGCTTGCATATCACCAAAAACTATACTAATCATATCCAAAACAAACTACTGTATTACACATGACAGTTCATAGTTTGCCGGGGGGGAAAATCTCATTTGTACCCTGGCTGGCTCTAGAAGAGAGCTGGACCACTATGTTTACAGTCAGTAGTACACTACTGTTGCTCCTAACCCAATGATATGTTTGGTCACCTACGAGGCTACGACTGAGAGGCCGCTATCACCTATCAGGCTACCAAGAGAATATTTCTAGGGTTCCCTTCCTTCCCCGCTCCTTTTGAGGTGATATATGCCTGCAACTTCATGATTGTCCTCCGCATACCCTAACCATTCCACCATCATCTTGCTTCTGGTTGGTTGGCAAGGCAAGATGTAAAAGGATGGGACGATGCAAATCTGCTTTTCCAGCATGCATTTCTAGTCAGTAGTCACTAAAACAGGGGCAAGCGGTGAGATATTTGATATTTCCCATAATGTGGGTGCATTTCTTTGGTTACATATGCATGGTTTAGCGGATCATTCTATCTATGCGGTTTGGATTATGCAGCACAAGCTTTCATTTCTGTTTTAGGGCATATATATGATATATCAGTTCAGACTAGAGTATATATGGCCGTTCCAAATAATAACAAGGATAATTTTCTCAAATATAAATTAACATTTCGTATCTGAAGCACTAAAATCGGCTAATTAAGCAGGAGGGCGATCCTACTACAAGACCCTCAAGCATCCACAATCAGTCTTGGCATAAGGGTCATAATATTGTCCCCCCACCAAAAAGCTTACCGTATATACTCTGGCTAGGTCAATGGCACTACCTAAGAAAGTGTTGCTTTTGCAGATCAGCACACATTTCTCAGGCCACAGCCACTTTGTGAAAAGAAGAGAAGAGAACCTGTGGTAAAAAGCAGCGGCATATGTAGATTTGTCCACATATATAATGATACGGTACTCAATGGATTTTAGATGTATCTACGTACCAGTATAAAAGCTATATATTCCGTCCATAGAATCAAATCAAAAGAAGACACGCGTAGTATATAACTCAGCTAAAATGGTGTCATAATCTAAAAAACACATTTGGAATGCTGTAGAGGTAGGAGCACACCCACCTGACTTGAACCCACACACTACTTGAAAATCGGAATAGTCGACGTGGATGACGATTTCCGATCCTTTAACGGTTATATATGAACAATACTATTAAGCTGTGTCTTTCAACAAAGCACATTATAATGAGGTTTTTCTTCCTCGCTCTCTGTTATTCTTCAAATGAAATGGTTGGTATGTGTGTGTGTATATATATATATATATATATATATATATATATATATATATATATATATATATATATATGCATGTGATGACATGGATTTGGGTGGTCCACCGAGATACACAATTTAGGTAGAATTTGACTTGCGTCTAATAAGGTCATTTGGCTAAGGCGCTAAGCAAGCAATCATTAACTGATGGTGCCCTATAGTCTAGATATAATGCTGTTCTTTTCAAAAGAAAAGCTAGGTTCATGGTGTTGCACCATATATTGGCAGCAATATTACCCATCAAATCAAACAGTATACTGCAGATAGGATCATCATATAAAGAGCACGACCCACTTGAAAAATATAAAACTATACATGACGGGTGACTAACCCCTCAAAAATGAGTCCTACTGACTCGCTACGCTATGATCAAGTAGAGCAAATCGCCAATCCCTAAACCCAAGTATATCTGACTTAGTGAATAGTGATATATGTGTAATGCAGCGCAAAATCATATTTGCGCGTAGGCAAAGTACGTCCTGCCTTTAATTACATAGTATACTTGTATAAACCCTGTCCTGGCGTAGCCAGACAAGATAAAATTGGTGCAGTGATGATACATGGAGGAATCGACGATCGAGCTGGTCATTCACTACGTACAGTAACCGCAGGCACGCATGATCATGAGCATCATAAAATATATATTCTGACCTCTGACTTCTGACAGGGACAAAACGAAGGAAATCATTGCACCCACTATGCATGCATTCTGTGCATGTATGCCACTAACAGTCTAGCACTAGCATGATTTGCATCTTTAAACTAAGCATGATTAACTTAGATATAGTGGCACGTCCTACTTTATCGTGAGCTTAAAATATATATAATGTACAATATATGACTATATGTTACCACATATTATTAACATAATATTGTGCTGTAATATCCTAATATCTTCGTGTCGTCGGGGTGTGCATGTTGAACGGTCATGGACAGTAGACTCTGGTAGCGGTAGCTATGTTGGAGGATTCAGTAACCATATACTACGTATTTCTGGGGCCTATCTTACCAAAAAGCAGCGGTCGTAGGCTCGTAGCAGAGTACATGATCTTTTCTAGGATTCCATTTCCATATCATACGCTCGACATCGACCTAGCTGACTAATGAAGCGTACGCGTACAGCAAGCTGACAAAGCGCGCCGTTATTCCCCTCCAACCATAGCCGGCGCGTCGCCATCAATCGCAAGCGAATAATCCACGGTCTGATCTCGCGCACACGGCAAACCCAACCGGTCGATCGAGCGACATGCATTTGCCGATCCTTAGCTAAGTATGGGTGGCAGATATGACTAGTCGCGACGCCCTGGGGATCACGTAACCCCGCGTCCGTTGTTGGTGTGCGCCCCGCCGGGCTCGCTCGCTAGCCGGCTAGTTACGCGCGCTCAAGCATGTCGGCTGTCGATTGCATCCAAAGACCAGCCGACGCGAGAAGGACGGGCGCCCGCGCTAGCTGATATGACGCTCGCGATCCCGGCCGCGCTGGACGGTAGCGTTTGGACGCTTGCATTTGAGCGTACGTGTAGCTAGCTAGCCCGGGGACGGGGAGGGTACGGTGCCGAGGTTCGATGGCTACGGCCAGTACGCGCTCCGATGCCCGCCGCCGTCGTCGCGACGCAGCTGACTTGTGCAGTCAGCCCCGGACGCGCGTACATCTCGCTCGTCGTGATCGTTCGGGCTGGAACGATATGATGTTCCTGGCGACGACATCGAGTCAATGGCGGCGACGGCCAGCGGTGGCGATATTAACGGAAAGCGAGATGTACATTGGTGCATGTGGTAGCAATCAGCAATGTACTGAACGCGTAGCACCAGCGCAACAGTACCGAGCTGAGTGAGCTGAGCTCTGATGGTTGCGCTGCACGAATTGTTGTTTGGCTGACGGGTGGGCCATGCATATACGAGAGACAGGGCACGGTCAGGTGCGCAATCGTCAGCCCGGGCGTGCAGTGCGCAGGGAATTTTTACAGTTTGTCTCTGGGCACGGAATAATCCGTCAATCCTGTACTGGCACTGGTTCCTGCTCATGTTGTCTGCTCTCGGTCTTGGAGCGGCAGCGCCCCCAGTGGCTCCACGGACCACCAAAGAACAGGGGAAAGGAAAAGGCAGCAAGCAACAGGGACGTGGCGGAGGTCTTTTGGCCGGGCTGGGGCACCTAGGCGCTGGACCACCCCCGCCAAAATTGGGGGATCGATGGAGTGCTGTGGCGTCCTCACTACTAGATTCCAAACTTTCACTGACGGGAGTTTTTAAGTGGCTGAGGGGGATAGCTCATATTAGCATTTTTTGCTCTCTAGTGGCCGACGGTATTTAACTGTGATTGAACTATTTGCCGGGAGTGAAGAGGAATTCCCGACTAAGCAATTGCCGACTAGGAAAATCAGACCAGGCACACGAATAGAGAAAGAGCCCCTCGGCCACCAGCTGTTATCCCTCGGTAAATGTGGCAAATCTTGTAGTGCCTGCTGAATATTCTTCGGAGGGTGCATGTTTGGTAGTACATGCATCGACGCGTGCTGTGCTGCTGCCGTTGCCGGGGATTGGCTATCCTTTTGAGCTACTAGATCGCTTCGAAGCGTTTCGATCTGAGCTCGAACTGCTTGCTAACCAGTAAAAGATGGTTACCGTGACGCACCAACGTAATCTACTCCGTTCCGTGGGCTGCTGCTGCGTGGTCCTCCTCTACGGCTCTGCTACCCCGTCGTCGCGTCGCGGCCAACCCGGCCAGCCCGTCGTCGCCCCATCGCCGCCGGCCACCTCGATTGCCGCGCCGGAGACACCTCACGTGGCTAGGCTAGCCTCTCTCGCAGCCCATCACCGGCCGGCCGTCGTCGCCGCACCTGTTTGCCTCCGCTGCCCCGCCTCGCCTCGTTCCTCGCGCCCGGCCCGGCCCGGCCGTCCCCCCTGCCGCGCCCGGCGCCTGTCGGCCACCTGCCGCCCACGCAGGGCGCACGCCGGCCCGGCCCCGCGTGGTTGGCATGCACGGCCGGCCAACACGTACCCGCGCGGGCGCGCGGCGGTCATCATGCCGCATCGCTGCGCCTGCGCGCGGCTGCTCTCGGCTCTCCTCGTCCCCGCGCCACCAGCCCAGCCCACTCGAACCGTCGCAGCCGAGAAGAAGGGCGTGATCGCGTTTCGCTCGCTACTAGAAACAACGCGCCTTGGCCTGTGCTGGGCAAGTGTGATTGCTACAATTGTTACAACCACTGATCCATAATCAAGAATTACTTTGCTTTCCCTGATTTCATTATCAACGGGCAATACGTATTATAGAGGAATACGGTGAGTTATCAGTGCGTGCTATTGCCAATTTTTGTAGCACGTGAATTTAGGCAATGTATTAGATCACGATTCACGATAGCAACATCAGAGCAAAACTAAGTAATCCATGTGCAATATCTTTTGCTGATAAATTTGCCCTGTGAAACCGAGAAGACATGTAGCATCACAAAATATATAAAAGATGATGAACTCTATACTGATATTTGTTGGAATGAATATAATAATATTTATCTTCAACCCTGTCCCATTTCGAATGATCGGGACCTTGAATGTCCCTTTGATTTCGGAAGGGTCTCCCAGCCTTGTGTTTTTCAAGGCAGAATGGGACGAACCTCAACCTCCTAAAATTCAGCTGCAGGTTTCCTTTTGGAACCATTTGAATGTTTGTTCTCAGGAACCAGTTCAGTTTCATGTTTGTCAGCCTTAGTGATAGAAGTGTCTATCTTCATATCTCCTTTTGGAGGAAGTTCTCTTCTTCTTCTGCTCCTCCTCCCCCTCCTCTTCACACTCGGAAATTGGGGCAAGTGATTTCAAGACAATATAACAGATAGGTCAGCTAAGTAAACAAGTCATTTAAAAGCTTGAATTGTTTAAAAGCAGGAAAAGCTGATGGCAAATAGAAAGAGGCAACAAAACGCAAAGAACAAAAACGATACTAATGTAACTTTTTTTCTTTCAAGGTTTTGCTCCCTTTTCATTGGTAAATCAATTATTTAGGAAAGCTGATTTTTTATGTTATAATTATAATGCATGTCAAGGTGAAGGGTGTCAAGAGGGTAAAGCAAAGTGAATCAATGAGAGAGTGAAAACATAGTAGTTGTGTCTTCAATCATGTCTACAGGTTCTGTATACTTTGGATAATGCATTTATCAATGAGCCTGTTGACATCAAATAGAGTTGACTGATAATCTTTCGGAGCATCAGAGCTCTGGCATGCTCTCTATCCAACTTAGGGACAACTGTACACTCTTCTACTGCCTGTACCAGACATTATAAATGGAGAATTCAATGTTAACAAAGAAATGTGATAAAATGAAGTCTGCGGTCCCAGTCCCAGATGATTACAGAGAAATATGACGGTTACTAGTACAGAGGATCAGATAAGTTGTAACTTTGGCCGTTTGGTAGCTAATGCAGGTTTTCAGTATCATTCTGCCCATGTATATAAATTTAGTCTGTCTTGTGCAATTTTTGGTATGACAACACCATGATTTCATAACGTCTGTAGCTTCTCAAGTTCAGTCCAAATATTTAAATTTATCAGTACCTTACTAAATGCACAGAGGTCACCATAATGAGCTAAAGCTAGATTGAATATTAGAACAACTTATTGACACTACAATATCACTCTCAGATAAATGCCTATCATATATTTCCCTTAAACAATCAAACCCTAATTCACAATACAAATCACACATTTGGATATTTTTTTATTTGAGGGCCACACATCCGCAAAGTTGTATTAGCACCACCAAACACAATCTATGGGCCCTACAGTGCATGTATACCAAATTCAGCAACCAATACGTCCAGGGACGACGTAATTCGCAAACGAAAGCAGTCCAAAGCAGAGGAGGAGGACCTTGCTGGAATTTCACCGAACACATTGAGGGCGTCCTCCATGGATACGTTGATGCTGATTGTGGGCAGCACCAGGGAGCACACGGGACTGGGAGTGGGAGTGTGCAAGGATGTGGCAGCCAGCTTGTGGGTCGCCGGCGACCCATTCCCCGCCGCCTCTTCCGCCTGGGCCAATGCCGTGCGGGGAGCCATCTTGGCCCGCTTGGTGCTAGACTGCTAGTGCCCGGCGTGGCAGCAGCGTCCATCCTCCCAAAGGTGGCGCGTGGCGGAGCGGCGCATCCCGGGCTGTGGGAGCCACTGGACCCTGGCCGGCGTGGCGACGTCACGGCGGCGCCTTCTTCATGCTTGCGACGCTGGGGATAGAAGAAGGGTGGACTGGACTCGGGAAGATTCGCGAGCGCCCGGGGCTCAGAACTTAACGGGCGAGAGACCCGCACCATCCAAGATCGAACGGCTGACATTGTGTGCTCACCGTATCCGATGGTTAACGGGCGACGTGGCCCTATCCGCCGCCCGCGGTTTGGGTCCAAGATTCCAGTTTGGAGATTACCGGTAGTTGGGCACGTTCCGATCCGGCGCCCTGGGCCGGCTCGCTCGCTCGGTTGCTGTTCACTTCCCTCTCCTCTCGTCAACCTCCCACCTTTTTCACGTTACGTGCGTGTTGGTTCGGCCCGCGGGGTACGGGCGGGTGCGTGAGCGAGCCGGCCAGCATGATTGCGGCGCTCCACGCCTTGGGTGGTTCGTCGGCGGTTGGCGGCTGCCTTTGCTCCGTTACGTCGGGATCGGCGGTGCTGTGCTCCGTTGAACATCATAGAGGAATGAGTGTGCCTGGGAATCGTTTGGTCAGACTTTTTATTTCCCGTTTCACGACGACGTGCTAGAGGAGCAGAAACGCATTACCGAACGTATAAACGACCGCCGTGCTTATTACATAGTCTTACATGTCACACTTAAATATTGTAAAATTTTTTAAAACTTTGCACACATAAGAGTACCAAGTAGATGTAAAACATATGGTATGTTTTACATCTACTTGGTACTATTGTGTGTGTAAAGTTTTAAAAAATTTTAAAACCTCTAAATATGACATGCAATAAGCCCCGCGGTCGTACGTGCGGTTTTTTTCCGTCTGGCTAGAGGAGAAAGAGAAACAGTAGTGTGGTACAGCTTCAGAGTACAGAACTACAGATGCATCATGCAATGGACCAAACAATGAGTGTGCAGTGCAGATACGATACATACCCTAGGAGTAAGTACTTGAGGTTTTGGAGACATGCTGTTGTTTGTTCTCAGATTGCGTGATTCCAGGTTGATCAACGACCTCGAAGGCCATACGACTCTACGACGTTCACCATAATAGTTTCCGAAGTTCACCATTCGGACGGACTTCAGAAGTCAGAAGTAGGAGTAGTTCATTCTTCAGAGTACAGCAGGCTGCCAAAGTTCCCCAAGCAAATAGCCTGATCCATAACAAATGGGCTTGGTTTGGGTACCATCATAAGCCCAACAACCAAACGCAATCCCATGACAAAATGACTTTCCAATGTCTGCGCGCTGAAAAATTGGGCGCTGAGCCAATAGGCCAGGCTATAAGAAAAGCCCCGTTGGATCAGCTAAATACCTAGGCCTGGCCCGAGAATCCTGTTGGGCTAAAAGGATTTGTGCTGATGCCTGATGATGGGCTCGATCCGAGAATTCCTATCTCGGCTAATAAATATTATTCAATTGTGCTCAAAAAAATATTATTCAATAAAAACTAAAAAAACAACAAGGCTCTATAAATGATCCATATAATACAAGGCCATTTTGAGTTATCACAACTCTATCCCGTGGATCATTTGTAACTAAAATACTTTGTATATATTAACGAAGACACGACATACATACATTCAACCATATTTGGAATGGTATGAAGATAGACAAGATCAACAAAGGTGTTCAAGCCGAGACGAATACCCAATACGTATCCAATTCGATACGTCAAGGTGGAGGCTCAAACAAATCAAGTTCGAGTTATCCAGGAGCAGCATATAGTAAAATTGTCGCCCAAGTTGCATACGAACTTGATTTTTAACGTTCCACATAGGCACTAAAGTTAAGGAGATAAACTTTCCAATTGCACCTGCCTCACATAAAAGTTCCTTTTAAGTCGATGGGAATCGCCAAAAAAAAGGGCATTCAAAATCTGTCAGGATGCGGTGCCACCGTCTTTTAGGTTAGCGTGTATCGTGTTTGAGTCTATTAGGGGAGCCCCCTCCAATCCTAACTCAACCCTAAGAGCATATATTGTAGCCACCACCACAGTAGGGTTTGAGTTTTGTTTAGTTCTAGTTTCCTTCTAGAATTTGATTCATTGTAATAGTGGCGAGAAGTTCTTTTATTGTGATCCAAGGTCCTTGTTCTTAATTTTCTCGAATGTATTGATTAGTTCTTCCGTGATAAGAGCTTGAACTACATATTTGATTTTAGTGAAACAATCTCTTGCTGTGACCGAGGCGTGAGAGTACGACTCCATGACTCAATTTCTACTGTCCACAATTTAGACATATGTAAGTGGTTTCAACTTTTTGTTTCTAGACATGCGTTACCATGCACTCACAGAGTGGTGTCACGTGTGCCAATTGTAATAGGTGTAATAGTAGTAGGGAAGGAAAAGAAAGATGATGGTTCTTGCTAAACCATTCTCAGTGGTATTCTGACTAGAATAAAATCATAAAAAAATAAAACAACCCCTCGAGCCTCGATGCAAAAAAAAAATCATTCCACGATTTTATAGGATTACCATAACATTTATATGCTGCGTGATGTTTTGGAACAAAACACTTTTGATGGGAGTTTTACTCCGTTTCCAACGCTAGAAAATGAAACTGAAAATTCCACTCGGTTTCAAATGCGTTGAAAATGGTGTGCACCAGAACTTTCATCTCTCCCCATAACATTTTTGCCATATCATCCGTTTTGCTTATGTGTCACTTTATTTAGTGAGACTGAAAATGTCCTTAAGAATCACATTGCGCTGCAAATACTAATTTTTTTTGAACGGAAGCTTCAAATACTAATTAACAAACCAACCAAGAAAGTGCCGCGCTCGATCTGAAGAACGACCATTGATCTCTTTCGGCGAACGAACGGAGGAGCTCGCGGCGCGAGAGCCGGGAGCATGCAGAGCACCCGGATCGGATGTGCGCACGCGCCGTCCGCCACTGACCGACCCTGCCGGAGGGCGAAGGCCAGAATGGGTCGCCATCACGGTTGCCTCGGACTGACTTCGTTCTCCTTTCTTCCTCCCCTGTCCTGTCCGGCCTTGGCTGCTCGCCGGAACGTACGTATGTAGTACGACATGCTACTTTGTTGGTGCAGCCACCATCCTTTTCTATGTTGATAGGAGACCTGGCGTCTCATCAGTCGCCGTGCAGTGGCTACCGGTGGAGACCTCACATGATAGCGTGGTTTCCACGACACGATAAGTGCGCTCTCCTACCTGCGATCCACAACCATCCGTTGTTCCACATGCAGGCAGACAGCAGGCTGCGGCGGAGGCATTTACCTTTAACCTGGTTGTAAATATAAAAATTTGCACGATGTGGAAAAGGCGGCTTCACCACGTATAAGTAGGTTGGGCTATGCCGTTTTGCTTTTCTTTCCTGCCGATGGAGGAGTTTGCTTGGGTGATGACCTAATTCCACCACTTGCGACAAAAGATCATCTTTCTAGAGAGGTTAATTTATTTGTCAGTCTGGTAAAGGTACTTAGTAACAATCGTAGGATGTACGACGTGCTTATTTTTCACGTTCACGACCAAGACGATAGCGCCCAGATACAGGTCTGTGACTGTAAGGAAGCAGCAATTCTGCGGTTGTGTGACTATGCGAGTGGAACGAACATCCGAGGTTGATGATGATGCCTACGGCGGCCGACGCGCCCGGCATAGTTTTCGGGACAGCAGAAACCTTTGACATCGTCACCAGTCAATTGCGAAATGGTATTTCGAAACATGGCCGGCCGGCGGTGGCTCAGCTCTGTGGTGGTTTCATCAGCTGGTTGACATGGTTGAAGTTGGTGGCGAAAAGGAGGCCAGACAATCAAGGAATTCCATGGGGGTTCGGTTCCTGCCTCCCCCGGAGCCCGGAGGTCAGCCAGTGTTTGACACCGTATATGTCAAAGCCGCAGTGGGGGCTATAGGTCAGGTGCATGCCGCACTAACGATTGTCTCCTACTATGGTCTTTTTTCAAACTATGGTCTCTGTGAAAATTGTAAAATGGAAGTCGTCCTTTTCAAACTATGGTCTTGTTTTCTATGTACGGATGCAATGCATGTGTGTGTGTGTAAAGGCGAGAAAGCCTTGGAAATCTCCCATGGTAATGAATGAAGTCTAAAATACTAAAAGAGAACATTTGCTTCCTGGTAACATCCTAGGTGCTACGTACCCTCTACCAGGCCTGTACCGGGAGCATGTCATTGCACATACATGTGGTCGGCACTTTGCAACGTGCGGGGAAAAAGTTTTCGTGTGGCTAGCTGCGTCAAAACCGGACGCGGCAATGTGCGAGGAAAAGTTTTCGTCTCTAGCTTCGTTAAAACCGGATGCCGGGATGTACAGAGAACAGTAAACAGTAATACAAAGATTATGCGGGTTCCCATTAATTTTAGTATCTGATAGCAGTATTTGCACCAAAAGCCTATATCGTCGAGGGAGATGGAGCGATCTCTGATGGCTGAGAGCCCAAAACTCAGTAGCGCATGAACTAAGTCATCATGCTCGTCGATCCAACACGACAGCAGGGTGTTTAGCAGGTGTGCCTGAGTGTATTGAGCACCTTGTGCTCAAAGATTGTAACGCTGCGGTGACCGGTCGCC
Source organism: Echinochloa phyllopogon (assembly GCA_033239725.1). NCBI lineage: Eukaryota > Viridiplantae > Streptophyta > Magnoliopsida > Poales > Poaceae > Echinochloa > Echinochloa phyllopogon. The sequence continues at coordinate 37,900,245 of BTCW01000001.1, read as the reverse complement.
GGTGGCTGGTGCTGATTTGTGCTGAGAGAAAAATACTACTGGCTCGCTGGTGACAGGTGGCTGGTGTCGTTGTGAGAGAAAAATATTGCTGGCTGGTGCTGATAAGCCAAGCGAACAGGTCGTTGATTAATAGAAGCTCTCTTTATTCACAAAAAAAAAGATCATTCGGGTTCCCTCTGTTTTGTGAATGAGGATGAGGTTCTGTTTGGCAAGCTATGAGAATTGATTGTCTGATTAATCCGGTAAGAGTTCTGTCAAATAGTTATCTAAAGATAAGTAATTTTGTGCTGCTCTAAAATAAACTAAAGTCTACAAGGTAAAGTAGCTTCTCCCAATTATGTGAAGTGATTGTCCATTCTTATTTTCAGAGTTTATACTGAAGAATAAAAGAAATCACTCCTCATAGTAAACCAGCTTCCATAAAGAATTTGAATAACATAAGTCTTATTTGGTCCAACTTATTTAAGATTTTGCAAATAGCCAATATCCTTGTATATAATTAAGACATTTTCCGAGAGTTACTAAATGGTTGATGGCGTTTTTGTTGAGAAATGTTGATTAGAGATTGTTAGTGGTTGCTAATTTGTTGTTCTTGATGGAGATTGTCCACATTAGACTACAAAATCCACTTAAAAGAATACAGAAAAATAATAATAGCCCTTAGACATTCGAGACAAACACTTATAGTAGGTATATCCACTAATTAGTAACAGCTAATAAAACATCATACTCCATTTAATTTAAAAAAATGTTTAATGAGACGCAAGGTGCATACTACTACCCACACGCTTTTATTATCGACTAGCTTAGCAGCTAGCTACAAATTGCCAAGCCTAAGTTGAGACGGCGCCGAATCGTGTGGCGGAAACATCCCACGCCACATTTGTGGCAAGAGGTGTGGCAAGAAAAGCTAGCAACTAGAAAACGTGTGGCATGCCAATGCATAGCTATTATTTAGGTCATTTTCAGTGAGAGTTTTATGGGCATTAAATAGAGTGACATGTCAACGTTTTTAGTGATGTGACAAAGAATTAATTAAGAGAGAGATGAAATGAGTTTCATGGTGGTGAAATCCTGTGTACACTATTTTCAAGATAGTCTATGTCTTATACTCCGTATGTAGTTTTAGTTTTGGAAACAATAAATAATAAAACTTTGCATTGAGATAAAGGTATTTTAACTATAAACTAAATGACATTTTGCTTATGTGGTACCCTTGGAAACATAAATACTAAATGCCCATTGAGATTGGCCAGCCATGTTTTTTATGGCAGCTGCACATTTTGTGTGGTACGGTAAAATACCGCGGCAACCAGACACCCTCGAAAAACACAAGTCTCGAACTAGTAGTACCCTATTCTCTATTCATGAGCCTGCTGAATTATTCTTATGATCTTCACTGTCCCGCTGAAGATCAAGCTTTGTCGCTACTGGGGTATACTAATCTGAATTCTGAAACAACAGATTGACACCGAGATATGATATCTGATGCATCAGCACCGAGCCACGGAGTGCGGAACGCCCTTGTGCCACGACAAATGCGATCATCCTCTACGCACCACTACTCCTTTTTCTATCCGTGTCTACATCCGTCACTAATAAAGAGAGAAGATTTCAAGTACAAGAGGGTACCTTCTTGCCTTTTCGAAGCCTCTCATTTCCCATAATGATAATTCTAAAACCCTAACCCCTCATCCCGGCAATTACTTATTGTCACATTTACCCAGCTTTAACTACTTTTTTCGGCTAATCCATGATTAAATCCAGGGATCACTATGGAGATGATGACCAAATGAGCTGGTGATCGAGTGCGTGGGCTCGTCGCTCACCTCTTTTTCCCCAGCACGATAGCAATAGCAACCGTTGATTGAAACCCTTGTGCGCTTACCAAATTAGCTTTAGATTACATAATCCTCGGGACAGAGATGCTCTGTCTGATAAGAGATCAGGAGGAGCCTTTTCCTGCGTCACTTGGTGCGCACCCGTTCTGCTGATTGTCTTTTGGTTTTGTGGTGAGCGAAACAAGGCCGGGGGCCAGCTAGCGCTGACGTGTCAGCAGATAATGAGCTGCGGAGCATTGGCATCTCCTACGTGGAGCCTTACAAGTGACTGCATGTAGACACGTCAGTGCTCCGCAGCTCCACGAGAGCATGTGTACGTGTGCGCATGGCAGGTCAGCTGCTAGTAGCTGTGCCTGTGTGTGGATTCAGATTTGCTGGGAATTAGGTGGAGGATAAGCGATAAGAGGCAGACCTAATCTGCATGAAATGGCAGGTCCCGGCTTTAATCTCGTGGACGAAATGAAGCATGCAGCAGCAGCAGGTGGTGCTGTGGTGCGCTTGCCGAACTTGTATTTTTGTGAGATTTTCGAGTCTAGGAGAGGCTTATGTGTTTGACCTAACATGTACAGGGGACACATGTTGGCAACGTAGTTTTCATTTAGGTGCCGTTACGTTGGTGACAACGGCGGCCAAGTAGATATTTGTTTTTGACGAGAGAAAAAGAAAACACAACAAGAGGGCACGCATGGATATGCATGCACGGCATGACTGCTTTGCCATATAGTAGTCCATCCCAGCTCACGAGCACCTCAGATTAGCGGAGGACCCCAACGCGTGCCGTGACGGCATGGCAGCAGCTGGTAAACAGTATCCACGCCCAGCGTCTCGTCCTGCATGTACGCGAAGCAAGGCAAGGCAAAGCAAGCTCCCTAGTGTCGAGTGACTCAGTGATGTCTCGAAAGCTTTGGTCTATGATCTGTCCAACCAACTTGTGTATGCATACACACACGTAAATAGCAAAGTCGTACTCGTATGAACCGGTGAGCGCTTAGTTCAAATACTTACTCCGCATCATGTACGTTCCCCGTGGACGCATACGGCCAAGCGCTATCCTTCCCGGAAGAGAAAGGCGGATAGAATAGTACCTTTGCAATGTCCCCCGGCCCGTCCGATCGAGACAGAATGGTCGAGATCTCCAATCCAGAGCTAGGCCATGCATAGTGCGCTGCTAACTGTGTAGCAAACAAATTGCACCACTGCATTTGCAGATGTCACTACTTTACCCGTTGTTGGTGTCAACCGAATTTCCCTGTAGGTAACAGTTGCAGCCTCTAATAGCGACACAACATGAACATGTACGTACAGCAGCTGATGCCTCCGATCCGTGTCGTGGCATGGCAGCTGATGCTGATCTGACGGGAACACCACAACCAGCTAGATAAGCCCACTCTTCGATCGGTTACGTTGTGACTTACCCAAACGACAAATGTTTCAGCTTTAGATCGTGTACTGTGGTTTTTGAAGGGCTCAACTCAAACAAACAATAAGTTTTTTTTCTCAGCTTGCCTTGATTAGGCAATCTAATTAACAATGCACTCTCTAGTCTCCATAAGTTTTTTTTTCAACTCAGTCAATAATCCTAGCTACTCATCAGAATTCAAATAGGGCATGCTAGCTTGTTTCGGTTATAGACCTTCAATTTACTCAATCTAAGAACAGGTAATCATAAAACAACCTACTACAGTGAGTTGTCTTACAGTAATAATATCTCTTAGTTTATCGAAAAAAATGCTAAGTTTTATGGCAACAACAACTCATATAACAGTAATTGAAGAAATTGTTCATATTCTTAGGGGGTGTTTGGTTCCCCGGACTAAAATTTTAGTCCTGTCACATCGAATGGAAGAATACTAATTAGAAGTATTAAATATAGATTAATTACAAAATGCATTACATAAGCAAGGACTAATTTACGATACGAATCTATTAAGCCTAATTAGGCCATGATTAGACAATATAATGCTACAGTAATAATTTGATAATTATGTACTAATTATAGGTTAATTAGGCTTGTTAGGTTCGTCTCGCGGAGTAGATATGACTTATGCAATTAGTTTTATAATTAGTTTATGTTTAATGCTACTAATTATCACTTATTTGAGGGACTAAACTTTAGTCCCTAGGATCCAAACACAGCCTTAAATTTTAGCTCATGGGGTGGTTATTTCACAAAACAACCACTTATTTCTCCACTTATCTCTATCTCCTCCACATTATCAAAAACCTTATGTGGCGCTGCCCTTAGATTCTATGAGTTATGATCTACAAGCTACTTTTCACGGTCTCTAGCTGAAACAAACAATGCACTAATAAGCGTGAGCACGGCTTTTGGAAAAAGAAAATAAAATATGTGTGAAATCACTGGGATATCTTGTGTGCTCCTTTCCAAAAAGAAATTCTTTTTGAGCTGAAAGAAGTTCCAAATAATATCTTTCGTTTCATTTTCTATGGGAAAAAGGAAAGGTAAGGAAACAGCCGTGCACATGCACCCACTCATATCACTGGCTAGGCACAAATGGCTAGCTACCGGCTAGTGCGTGTAGCTGAAGTACAAACAGTACCACGGGATCCACGATCCAGCAGTTTCTCTGCTTTTTCGTTGCACTTTGCGTTAAGACCTTCGAATATGCTCCCAAAATCCAATTTGGTTATGATTGGAGGAACATCGCCTGCATTTGGACCCTCTTTCATCCAAGTACATTTTCTTCAATATAAACGACCTTTTTGGTCAAGGTTTCTATGGCTGGTTGGTCGTTTGAAGATACACGTTCAATTCGTTTATAGCTTTTTTCCTAGGAGTATCTTTTTTATCACGTGTATTTACATGCTTAAAATTGCATGGACACTTCCTGAAGAGGAGATTATGATTGAAATGATGGATTTTTTTCTTGGAGATTTGGGGGAAATTATACATTTCTTCGAGAACTCGCTTCATAACGTGCGCAAATCAAATTACACGACGATAAATAGTGGATCCATGTATCAATAGCTGGATATATATATATATATCAAATTGGCTTGTAGTCCAATGGTAGGATCCTGGTGCTCGCACCTTTTCCTGGGATTTATCAGGATTTACCGGCACTATTCATTAAGTGGTAAGCGGCGTTCCCGTCGACAACGAGGCGCCAATGGTGATTTGGGGAATCTCCAGATCTGCCGGTGCTCTGCTCAGTCCTTCGGAGGTGTTTATAGGGGTAGGGTTTGCGTACGTGTATTCATAAGGAAAAAATAGCTGGATATATATTTCTCAGGTGCACGCCATTACATACATCATAGGCACTAAACAATTTTGTTGTTGGCAAATAAGGAGTTGTCATTGAGATACTACGTAATCCACATATATTTTTCATAAACCCATCTCCCTCTGATCGTGTGCAAGCCTCATGATATCTCAAATCTTGCTTATCAGGATTCGAACTAAAGATTTGAACTCTTTATTGAGTTACAATGCACCAACAAGCTTATCTATAGCAGTTGGTAATGTTTCTAGTGGTGGAACCTCTCCATCAGAGTTTGAGTCATCGACTTAGTATTTTTGTCGTATTTTTCTGAATTTATTTCAGGACTTAAGCGGTACTATTATTTCAGTGATAAACGACGTCGACAACAAGACACTCTCAAAAGTGTTCATAGGCGTAGCATTTGCGTGCGTATATTTATGTGAATGGGTATGTTTGCATAAAAGAATCACTGATGGCAAAATATGTGTAATAATCTACTTATATTAGCGAACAAAAATATAGTCATTCTTATCTATCAGTGGCACGAATGATGCGATGTGGTTACTAGTCAAAATGATGCGGAAGGACGTGTCAGTGAATTGTCTAACTCACCGCCACATGTAGAAATCAGATGCTATCGTAAGATACTGACTATATAGCTCACATGAAAGAGGTTTTTACTAGTAAGTGACGCGGAAGGTGGTGAGCGTGGTGACAATGAATTGTGTAACGCACGGTGACTACACATAGACGGTAGACAACACACCGCTGTAAGATATTCCTACATTATTTTAAACTTTATCGCATTTGACTTTTTAGTACCTCTTTTGGATAAGAGGAGCAATTGTAGAAATAAAACCAGTGGTGAAACGCTAGATAACTATATATCCATTTTTGGATTATTGTTATCTGATAGAAGCAAGACTAAAAGTTAGGAAATGGCCATGATCTCCTTTTTGCCTGAATGCCTAAAAGAAGAAAAGTACTGGCCAGGCCAAAATTGTTTCGGTCCTCCTTTCGTTTCCATATTTTGCCATTTCCGATATATTTCCACTTTTGCAGTTATACAAACTAGCAAGGTGGCCCGCGCAAACAGCGCGGGTAGCTAGCCAGTTTTTAGGATAATATTTTAAATATTTATAATTTTTTATAAGTACTTTTAGTTATTTAATATTTTTTTGTTGTTTCATTTTTATTTTTTATAAGAATTTATTGTCCATTAATTATCATTATATTTTAGGAGTTACAGATTAATCATCAGTTTTAAGTGTACATAATTTTTAGTATGGGTCCAATGGTTTCATATTTTGTAGAATAAGTTTTTAGTTTAAACTTCATAAAGCATAATTCATCTCTATTTCTTTAGCATTTATCTTAGTCCTATTTATATTTAGATTTAGCAATGGGGACCTATATGTATTTCATTGTTATTTTAGTTGTTTTTCATGTCTATTTTATTTTCTTCTCTATTTCCTTTTATGTTTTCAAGTGGGTTATAGTTTGGGTCTATCTTTTTTTATCTCTTATAGTATCATTTTACGTGTTTGGTATTCCTTTGACTCAGGATATGTGCTGAGGCACTTCAATTCAAGGTTATTTAGTTCAATATCCAATGTTTTTAAAAAAATATTTATATACTATGTGCAACGTATGTGTATTTAAAAAAATCAATAATGACACAAAATAATGTACTATTAAATGAACTCAGCCCGAACATAAAGAGTAGCCCACATCTTCCTCCCTGTCTACCCTGCTCCTAGCCCAGTGGCGAAGTGGTCCAATCTAGCCTCTAGGTCTTAATTCAATTTTCTAGCCCCTATATCTAGATCGATTCACTGAGCGACATAATTCTACTCACCTTCTCCCATTTATATCACAGTGTCGTACTCGTTTCAAAAACGTGGGAATAATTTAGTCCATACATTGTAAAACATAAGGTGGTCCAAATCTTGTGCCTACCCCTGCTCCAAATGTCTTGTTCGGTGGCATGACGTTTTTTGGATTTGCGACTTCAAGTTTCTTGCATGTATTATGGTTCCATCTGGATCTTTATTATGCTTTTTATGAATTACCTATGTGACTTAGGATTTATGTTGGTTAGATTGAGAATATTTTTTCAGGAGTTTAATTTGTGCGTAGCTTATTGTTTTTCATATGGTTTGAATTTTACTCCGTATATTTTTTATGCCAAAACTTTATTGTCCATATGTGCAGCCCTTGGATCATTGTGCATGTTCAGTTTACTACATTGTAAATCCATTAGGCTTACATCGGATCATGATTTCATTTTCATCACCTAAGTCTGCAAGAAAGCAATGACCTTTGACTTTACATTTTCGCTATGATGTCTTATCACTGGCACTTGATCACTGGGTTGCACCTGTCTACCCGTTGACAGCTTCTCACTAACTTGCAATGCACACGTGTCAATGGGCTTCCTTGGCATCTAGCTTGTGTTGCCTTGATGGATTACCGCTAGAGTTCACTGTAGTGATGATTTATTCCGTGCATATATTACTTGTTTCCTATATATCTTACTTGCATGCTTTTACCCATGGTGTTCTCCTATTCAACAAAGACTTTATTTATTTCGAAATTACATATAGTTAGTAGTCATATTTAGCCCGAAATATATGAATTACCATAGACCGTTAGATAATCATTAAATGTAATGGTGTAATAAGTTATTTTCTTTTTTATATTAACATGGAAATTTCTACGCACTCTCAGTGAATGCGGTGCTTTTATAACACTATTGTATTAATATATATATTAGGACGAAATGAATAGTTCATATGAAAATTAAACAAATAAAATTTTCTTATTTTAATTTCAAATTTAACATATTATGATTTGTGATTGACATGTATGATCTGTATCTTCTTTCTTTATGTAGCGTAATAATATAGAATTCTTTGGAATAATATAGAGTGTTAGATCTTGATAAAGTCCCAAGGCATATATTTTATTTAGTGTGGTAATATAGATTTTGTTTAGAATAATATGGACAGTTAGATCTTCATAAAATTCAACTTTGCTTAATTTTCTCTTTTTTAGATTAACGTGGGAATTTCATGAAATAATATAGTACATTAGAACTTCATAAAATTTGACATGATATATTCTTTTTTTGAAATTAACGGAATAATATGGATCTTTAGATCTTCATAAAATTCGATGGCATATATTCTTCTCTTTTTTAGATTAACTAAATAATATAGACAACTAGATCTTTATAAAATCTGATGGTGCATATTCTTCTTTTTTTAAGATTAACGTAAAAATTTCTTGGCCCTCTCGGCAGCTGTGAACCGTTAGATCTTAAAAATATGATGGCATATATTCTTCTCTTTTTTAGATTAACAGAATAAAATCTGATGGTGTATTATTCTTCTCTTTTTTAGATTAACATGGGAATTTCAACCTTGGGTATGGTTTTGTACCACATATCTTATTTGAGATGGATTCTTTAGATTTGTTAGGTCTTCATTAAATCCAATGATGCTCTTTTTTTATTAACGTGATAATTTATTGACCCTCTCGGTAAACATGATGGCATTTTTTAACACTATATTGGATTGATATACGTTAAGTCTATACAACACCGCGCGCCGCCGTCGGCCGGGTTAGCGGCCCGAGATTAGGGCCCCGGGGTTGCTGGGGTCGGAGCTCGTCAGCGGCCGTAGAAAAAAGGTGGCCGGCCGGCCTAGCGGCAGCGACGGTCGCCGGCAGAGGGCCGGGTGGTGAGGGCGCCACCAGCCGGGCAGTGGGGGAACCCTGGTGGGTGGTGCCGGCGGTGGGAGCGGAGACGGCAGAGAGAAGGTGGAGGCGGCCCGACGCTGCGAGAGCCGTGGGCGGAGGAGGCGGCGGGGGCGAAGAAAGCGATGACCGAGACTTTAGTGTGGCGGCGGCGGCGAAGGTGGCGGGGGCGGGGGCCGCGGTCGCGCTCTCTCTCTTCCGACCAGAAATTTTTTTAGGCCTGGTTTCCACTGATCATGCCCAGTCCTATAGCCAGCCATGAGCAGTCGAAATTCCAATGGTCTCGGACCACGGGTAAGGATGAAAATGCTTCATAAAATCCAATTATCTATATTCTTCTCTTTTATATAAATGTTGTAGTTTCTAGAGCCTCATAAGATGGGCCATGCAAATGTGGCTAGTCTCGTGCCTTTTGAAGATCATAATCTGAAGCGTCCCCTCGAAAGAGAGAACTTAATGTGATACAAATACCAGTCCCAGGATGCTGGTTCACATTATTACAACAGATAGTTCAGTACATGAACAACATTACGGGAGACGGTGGCAGTGCAGGGCCACAACAAACAGAACTAACACTAGGCTCCAGATGAAAAGGTTGATAACATAGAGGTCTTCATCAGAGTGGCAACGCATGCGGCCTCCAGCGGGTGACCCTAACACACAGGCAAAGGTTGGGTGCAGAACGAACCCCACTAGACGGTGTCCTCAGGCACAAAGTCCGGGTCTGCCTCTGTAACAAGATAAGCAAGGGTGAGTACATACGTACTCAGCAAGCGCAACCACAACCACGGAGGGTACAACAGAAATATGCAAAGGATTATGACAAGGGTGGCTCATGGTTTATTTAGCAGTAAAGCAAATTTTATTACACATGCAGGGGTTGGTTTTCGCAATGGGTTTTCACAAATATTTCTTTTAATAGGAACAAAGGACGTGACACCTTTATACACAAGATTTTAATGCTACCGGATTTCCCATCTGTCGTAGCCCATATCAAAACTTTTCTCAGCTCAATATTACAACACACACTTTCTTACACCAAAACAGGGGACTAGTGAAGTGACCAAGCCGTAACTCATCCAATGCCGTGGACACGGCTATCCGGATAGGTTTTAACTCTGCAGAGGTGTACACAACTACAAGTAGGCTACCACAACATGAACACCTTAGTGACAGTGCAGCTCCTATCAAAGCCATTACCCACCATAGCTAAACTGACAAGTTATCACAGACGCGACCAGGGGTTAGCAACCTACCAACGAGGTTCTAACCAGGGGCATACCTCACATAGATCGTATCCCCGGCTCCATAGCCCTCTGTTGCTCACCAGCACACCACATAACCAACAGCTTAACTAGTGGGATTTATGCTAGGCCGTTGCCACATACAACGGTCGATTGGTGGTACAATAAAATGGGTTAGGCTAGATGACACATCAACATCATCCAAAAGTTGTGTTAGGATAGACAACTCCCACCATGCTCAACCACACAGGTTCGAGCTCACCTCGGCATTTCACACAGAAATACCATCTGTCTCATCCCACACGGGTACTCATTTTCTTTACACAATCCATCTCTTTTATTTTAAAGTACGCACACGGTTGCTTTTGAAAACACCAAGTGATTGTAAAGGGGTGTATAACCGTAAAATATCCCTAAGCATTTCTAGCAGTGACTAACATTCAACAAAGCATTGTTATTTTTAAACATTAATCTAGGTTGTCAAGGAAGCAGTCATAGCAATCAAGGAATGGCTATCCAACCGGGTTTAGCAGTAAAATCATGCAAGTCTTGTAAAACAGGCCATGGGTTGTGTTTATAAAACTAGGATGAAGGTATGCATCAAAGGATGGGATTGCACTTGCCGTTCTCCCAACCCTCGGGGGATTCCTGCCCAGGGTCTTGGTTTCCAAACTCCTGCTCGTAGCACTGCTCCTCCTCGAGTCCTTCCTCGTTCACGGTAGAGTCTACGGCACACACAAACAAACACCCAATAAATAAAAGAAAAAGCTTTTGTTGAGCTCCGAAAGAAGGAACGGAAAATGAGAGCGAATGGTGATAGCATGATTATTTTTGAATATGGACTGGATGGATTTGGCGGGAATATACTGGTGGTTATTGTGGTGGAGTTTGGGGTCAAACGGGATTAATTTGGCGCATGAAATGATGAGTTTAGTGGTGTTTTGGGGTTGTTTTTAAAGAATAAGGACCTATCTGTAATTACAGAAAAGTCCGAGGGCCTCTGGCGTAATAGGCAGAGAGAGAGAGAATAGTGACTGTGGACTGCGGGTTAATTTGTTTAAAGCTCAGGGGGTCATGTGTAAAGGTACCAGAGAGAGAGGGTCTTGTAGCTTGGACTGCGGGATGATTACGATATTCAACAGGGGGTTATGGGCAAAATGGCCGTCTTCTTCCCCCGAAACAGAGCAGAGAGGAGAGAGGGCGACGGCGGCCGACGGCGGCGGATTCGCCGGCGATTGTGTCTGCTCCACTGTACTCTGCATATCCGCACTTCGGAGTTTCTGGTTCTCTTGGTGATGGTGTCCAAAATTTTGACCGGCACCTCCTGATACCACAAGTACGTCTGTAGGTCTATTTCTTCTTCTGGTATATGCTCTTCCTCAGGTACCCTCAGGCATTTTCTTAACTGTGAGATATGGAATACTGGGTGTATATCTGACATTGCTTCGGGTAACTCCAATCGGTAGGCCACCTTTCCAACTTTCTTTTGCACCGGGTATGGTCCGATGTACCGAGGGGCCAACTTTCCATGGACTTGAAATCTACGGGTTCCCCGGATGGGTGAAACTTTGAGATAAACAAAATCTCCTGGATTAAACTCCAGTTCTCGTCTCTTCTTGTCTGCGTAGCTTTTCTGTCTGGACTGGGCTGCTTTCAACTTCTCCCTAATTTCGGCTACTTTCTCTTCGGCTTCCTTTATGAGCGTGGGTCCCACTAGTGTACGCTCTCCCACTTCTGACCACATCAGAGGGGTTCTGCATTTTCTCCCGTAGAGGGCTTCAAATGGCGACATACCTAGACTCGCCTGATAACCATTGTTGTAGGAGAACTCTGCGTAGGGTAAACTTTGTTCCCAATCTTTACCATAGGTAAGGACACACGCTCTCAGCATATCTTCCATAATCTGGTTTACTCTTTCTGTCTGGCCATCGGTCTGAGGGTGATACGCGGAGCTAAAGTCCAACTTGGTGCCCATAGCTTTATGCAAACTTTTCCAAAATCTCGAGGTGAACTGGGTCCCTCGGTCCGAGACAATTCTACTGGGCACTCCATGTAGCTTTACTATATTCTCCACATAAAGCTTGGCTAATTTCTCTCCATCATAACTTGTTCGTACAGGTAAAAAGTGTGCGACCTTAGTGAGTCGGTCCACTATTACCCATATAGAGTCATGTCCCTTCTGTGTTCTGGGTAGACCTACTACGAAGTCCATTCCTATCTCATCCCATTTCCAAACTGGGATAGGCAAAGGTTGTAATAAGCCTGTCGGTCTCTGGTGTTCGGCCTTAATCCTTTGGCAGGTGTCACAATGGGCGACAAATTGAGCTATGTCAGCTTTCATTCTTTTCCACCAATAGTTCTGCTTCAAGTCCAAATACATTTTGGTGGATCCCGGGTGAATGGAATATAGCGAGTTGTGAGCCTCGTTCATGATTGTCTGTCTAAAGTCTCCTTCCTTAGGCACACAAATCCTATCTTTATACCACAGTGTTCCTTTACTGTCGACTCTGAAGTCTGGTGCCTTATTTTCTCCTGTATGCCTGCAGATCTGCATTAAATCCTTGTCTGTTCCCTGGGCCTCTCTGATCCGATCCTCCAGAGTGGACTGGATCGTCAGTTAGTGGCTATTATTCCGAGGGACGATGTGCACATTTAATCGTGCCATTTCTTCTTGCAGGTGGGTATTCTTGGATCTGTAGAATTTCCGGCTCAGGGCATCTGCTACTACATTAGCCTTGCCCGGGTGGTAGTGAATTTCCACATTATAATCCTTAACCAACTCTAACCACCTTCTCTGTCTGAGGTTCAAATCCGGTTGGGTGAAAATATACTTTAAGCTCTTATGATCCGTGTATATTTCACACTTGTTCCCAATCAGGTAGTGTCTCCATATTTTGAGGGCATGCACTACGGCTGCAAACTCCAAGTCATGCGTTGGGTAATTCTGCTCATGGGGTCTAAGTTGTCGGGAGGCATACGCTACAACCTTTCCGTCTTGCATGAGAACACACCCTAATCCTTGGCGGGACGCGTCGCAGTAAACGACAAAATCCCTGTGAATATCCGGTAGGGTTAAAACTGGGGCAGTGGTCAGCTTTTTCTTCAGCTCTTGAAAACTCTTTTCGCATGACTCTGTCCAATTAAATTTCTTCTCTTTCTTGAGTAACTCCGTCATGGGTTTAGCTATCTTGGAAAATCCTTCAATAAACCTCCGGTAATATCCAGCCAAACCAAGAAAACTTCTGATCTCGCCCACATTGGTTGGTTGTTGCCAGTTGGAGACTGCTTCTACCTTCTCCGGGTCTACTGCTACCCCTTTTGCGGTCAGAATGTGACCAAGGAAAGCTACCTTCTCCAGCCAAAATTCACACTTGCTAAATTTGGCATAGAGTTGGTGCGCTCTCAACTTTTCCAATACCACCCGCAGGTGCTGTTCATGCTCTTCGGCACTCTTGGAGTAGATGAGTATGTCGTCAATAAAGACCACGACAAACTTGTCCAACTCTTCCATAAACACTTTGTTCATGAGATTCATGAAGTAAGCTGGTGCATTGGTGAGCCCAAATGGCATCACCGTGAACTCATACTGCCCATATCGGGTGACAAATGCGGTCTTTGAGGTGTCACTCTCCTTAATCTTCAGTTGGTGATACCCGGTCCTTAGGTCAATTTTGTAAAAGTACTTGGCTCCTTTCAACTGATCAAAGAGATCATCAATTCTAGGGAGTGGGTACTTATTCTTGATAGTGACATCATTTAGTGCACGATAGTCGATGCACAACCTCATGCTCCCATCTTTCTTCCTTACAAAGAGTACTAGGGCTCCCCAAGGGGATGTGCTGGGTCTGATAAATCCCATCTGTTGCAACTCTTCTAGTTGTTTCTTTAATTATGCTAACTCTGAGGCTGCCATCCTATAGGGTCTCTTGGCAATAGGAGAGGTTCCAGGGACAAGTTCAATAGCAAACTCTATGTCCCTATCCGGTGGCATTCCAGGTAGAACTTCAGGGAAAACATCAGGATATTCCCTGATTACCAGGACTTCTTCTATGGTTTTTGCCTCCATGCTAAAGATCATAGGGTCTGGTCCACTTCCTTTGGTGTGACAGGTCACTTGCATTCCATCTGGGTTGGTTAGGTGCACTATCTTGTCCGCACACCCTATAAGACCATTGTGTTTGCCTAGCCAATCCATTCCAAGGATCACATCAATTCCTTTGGACTCTAGTACTACTAGGTCTGCTAGAAACTCTACCCCACTTAAAAGAATCCGCACCCGTGAACAACCTAGTTGGCATTTAATATCACCTCCAGGCGTTCGGGTTAGTAGGGGTGTCTTTAGTAGTACTGTAGGTATTTTGTGCTTTTCCACAAAACTTGATGATATGAAAGAATGCGATGCCCCAGAATCAAATAGTACTGTTGCCAAAACTGAACTGACTAGGTACTCACCGAGTACTACTCCTTGTGCTCCTTGAGCTTCCTGCGCGTCGATGTGGTTGACGCGGGCTCGTCCATATGACTGTTGGGCGTTGTTGTTGTTGTTGCTGCCGGTGTTAGTGCTGCGGACGGGTACACGGTTGGCTCCAGATACTGGTGGCTTGGGTCCATTTACCGAGTTGGAGTAAACTGATATCGCAGGCTTGCTCCTAGGGTACGGGCAATCGGCAATGTAGTGCCCGGTCTCACGGCAGTTGAAGCAGGCTCTTGCATTGCTGTTGCTGGCCGTGACTTGACTGACTTTGCTCTGTGGTGACTTCAAGGTGTTCTGGCTCTTGAACTGGTTGTTGGGAGCCTGGGAGCTCGTAGCCTGAAATTGGGTCCTATACTGCATGGGGGCCTGGGGTCTAGGTGCAGCATAACCGGAGCTCCTGGGCTTCTGCGAGCGGTCCAGCTGACGGTTCTTGCTCTCCAGGAACTTGCGCTTGTTCTCTTGCCTGGCATCCATTCTGGCCTTTTCTGTGACAATGGCCTTGTTCATCAGTGTGTTGAAGTCAGGGAAACTGTGGGAGACTAACAGGGCTCTAAGGTCCGGGTGCAACCCTTTGATGAAAGCGTCCTGTCTCTTTGCATCTGTCTTCACTTCATCTGGTGCATAACGGGCTAGCTCAGTGAACTCGTGGGTGTATTCCTCCACGGTCTTGTTTCCTTGTTTCAGTGCATGGAACTCATCTGCCTTGCGCCTCATGGTGGTGTCGGGGATGTGGTAGCGACGAAACTCTTCTTCAAACTCTTTCCAGGTGATTGCAGACTCATTTGGGGAAGCTGCACAGTAAGCATCCCACCAGGCTAAGGCAGTTCCAGTGAGTTGGTGGGAGGTCAGGAGAACTTTGTCACGGTCTCCACATCCAAACGGTTCCAGCTTTCTCTTGATAGTCCTCAGCCAGTCATCTACCTCTAAGGGGTTGCTGGATCCTCCAAAGGTGGGTGGTCTGGTTCTCAGGAAGTTGGTCAACTTGTCACCCGCATTGGGCCTACGAGCTGTCTCCTGACGACGGCTAGCATTCCACACATTTTGCATGAACAGGGTGTGGTGGTACAAAGCTTGTGCCAAGTTGAAATCTGGCGGAAGCGGGGGTACAACAAACGATCCTTCATTCTGACTCCTTGGATGACCCACTTCTGGTCCGCCTCCGACAGGCGCTTGTCCTTCGGGCTGGTTTTCTCCCATAGGGTCCTGCTGATCCACTTCCTGGTTCTCGGGGTTCTCTCTTCTTCCTTCTGGTTGCTCTCCTCCAGCAAGAGGGGCGCGTCTCTGAGAGGCGCTAGCACGCGTGTTCACCATCTGCAGGTTGAGCAAGACCTTCGTGAGATTGGGTTAGGATGATGTTTAAGTTGATTAGTTCGCATTTTTGAAAAGGCAGAAACACTCCTGCCGAGGCACACACAGCACACAAGCTAACGAACAAGCACACAAGGTTCCATTCAACAGCTGAGGGTTTACAACACTGGGGGGTCCAACAAGACTCACACTACAAGGGGGTACAGGACATGGTAGGGAAACTACTGCTAGGGATACAAGAGTTCTGCGGACCAAGCTGGCTTCATCCTCCTGAGAGCGCTTGACTTTGGGGTCTACTCGCGGGGCAGGTTTTCCTCCGGGTTGGAGTGTCCTTCTGGCGGTGCAAGTCTTGCTTGTTCAGCTTCGGTCAAGGTCCCATTCTCTTGGGGTGGCCCAGACGGTCCTTCTTCGGCGGGCGGTGACCTTGCGGGAGTTCCCGACAGTGCTTGAGGGTTCCCCACAACTTCTCCCCATGCCATGACAGGTGTTCCAAGTAGGACATGAGGTTCTCCAATTGCCGGAACAGGCGTTCCACTTCTAGTCCAGTCCTGAATACGCAGGTCCCGAGCTTGCCTAAGGCTTTCCTGGGCAACGGTCTCACTGCTGATGGCAGCAGCAGCTCTTGCTTCAGCTTGGGCCACCTGGACTTGGTGCATGCGGACCGAGAATTCTGCTTGTTCGGCCCGGGAGATCTATTCCCTCAGGCGTTCAGCTTGCTCGTCAAAGAGTTGGTCCAAGGAATTGAGGTAGGTGACCACTTGGTACAAAATAGGTTCCTCTTGACGGCGTTGTTCCAAGTTTCTTATGCGGGCCCGCCAGACTGCACTTCTGACGACCGGAGGAAAATACCTCATTGGGGTGGGGACCAGGTGTCTTTCAAAGATTCCACACATGAAGCGGAGGGCTTTCCTGAGAGCCAAGGGGTAGGTGTCCTAGTGCCTGAATCCTGTGGCAGTCGTACGCCATGCTTCGATGGGGTGGAGGTCACTTTTGGCGACCACTATGACCACTCTGCAGCGTTGGGTCCCATGGTGCTCATACTCCCTGCTGTAGTATCTCGGGCGTTCAGGTACACCGAGGCGTTCCAGCGCGGGGATCAACAGGCTAGCGAAGCCCGGTGTGACTGGGCAGACTCCCTGGGTCCATCCTTCTTCCGCCATCTGAAACCAGGTGTTGACACTCAAATTGGGCCAAAGGCCAAACCGGTCTGACCGGTTTGCCAAACCGGTCAGACCGGTTTCGTTCTGTAATTCGAGTAGGATTAGGATTCCGAGTTTAATTCCATATTGTAACCTATTCGAAAGGGGTAAGACTTCCCCGGCCTATAAATATAAAGGCTAGACGGCCGATTGAGGTATTCCCAATCGAATCAAACACTTTTATCTTCTATTTGTGTATCTCTCAAACCCTAATCTTTTCCAACCCCCATATTCTGTTCTTTGCTCGTCTCCACGGCGTTCAAAGGCGTTCTAGGTGGCCTGCCGACCTTAGAACAACCCTAGATTAGCTCGAGCTCCGACGGGGTCCCTCCCGAGCTTGAGTTTCTAGGTCTTCACGACCTCCCGACCAAAAGCGGTCAGACCGGTTCTTGTAACCGGTCAGACCGGTTTGCCCGGGGAAGTCAGGAGTTGGCCGTTGTGACGGCCGTGCTGTGCGTTCGATCAATCTCAAGTGCGTTGGCGCGTTTTTGTGTCAACATACTTTTTGGCGACTCCGCTGGGGAAGATTAATCTGGTACTACAACCGATTACATCTACTCCAATCATGTCTGGATCGACGTGCGACCTTGACAAGGACAACATCATCGCCGCGACGATGGAAGAGCTCACGGACGAGGAGCGGAAGCGGTACCTGATCGCTGAGGAGCACTTCAGGACGCAATTCCTGAAGGGTTTCAAGAAAGATCGCGGTGGCCTTGTCAAGAGGGTGGAGGAATTCGTCATGCCGGCTTTCAAACTGGCAAACGACCAAGTTGAAGAACTTCCTAAGGTAACTGGCGAATCCTCTGATTTGATGCAGCAAATTACTCGCATGATGGATGATAAATTACTTGCTGCACAAACCGTTACTAGTGAGTTGATTGCTAATATGTCGGGTAATTCTGATAAGGGTAAAAATAATATAGAATTTAATGAATTGCCTAACTCAACTCCTAGCTCATCAGGCATACCAGAGCATGTTTTAGATCCTAATTTGGGCATGCCGTTGAATTTTTATGCGGGTCAAACACCTTACCCTGGTTCGGTCCCCGAACCGGTCAGACCGGTTTGTATAACCGGTCAGACCGGTTTGCCGCCCAATGGCAGTCAGGCCGGTTCCATGAGTTCGGGGGCAATTAGTGCGATGGTTTTATCAAATACTACTAGTTCTGGTCCTGTTTTTACTGTTCCACGCACTACGGTTCCAGGAGGTATACCCCACGGATCTGGTTCGTTTCACGCGCCGATTCCGAATACTTCCTATAACACAACGTATGGTGTTCCCCGCATTCCACAAAACAGAGGTGACGGGAATTACCAAGCCGAGCTAGCTAAGTTCAAAGAAGACATAGCAAATACACTTAGAACAAGGCTCGGGCTTGAATTGGGTAGTTCACGTTTATATCAAAAACCGTATTTGCCTGAATTTGATTTGGTTCCTTATCCTAATGGTTGGCGTGTTCCTGATTTTATTAAGTTCAGTGGTGAAGATAATAGAACTCCTTGGGAACACATTAGTCAATATGTTTTGCAATTAGGAGAGGCATCTTTTTATGAGGCATTACGTATACGGTTGTTCTCATTGTCTTTAACTGGGACTGCTTTTTCATGGTTTTCTTCGCTTGCTCCTAATTCTATTCAAAATTGGACTCAATTGGAGCGTAAATTCCATGATCATTTCTTTAGCGGAGAAAACGAAGCAAAATTATCTGATTTAACATCGGTTAAGCAAAGCCGAGAGGAATCGGTTCTTGATTATTTTAAAAGATTTAAAGATATTAAGAACCGATGCTTCAATATAACTGTTTCTGAAAAAGATTTAGCAGATTTGGCTTTTGTAGGCTTACGGTCTCATTACAAAGAAAAATTAGAAGGCTCTGATTTTCTCACTATTAATCACTTGCAAATGAAGGCCATGAGTCTAGAATTGAAATTTAAAAATGCAAAAGAATCTGTTAAACCTCATCGTTCGAATGTGCATATTATTGATAATGATTCTGATAGTTCGGACGATGATAAAGAAATTTATGCTGCTGAATTTGTTTGGTCATCAAAAAGTAAACCTGGTTCTTGTCCTTCATTAAAGCCGATCCAGAAAAATCGGCAAGAAGAAAAATTTACTTTTGATGTAGCCAAGTGTGATCGTGTTTTTGATGAATTGCTTAAGAATGGCTTTGTTAAACTTTCTCATGCAATTCCACCAGCCGATCAATTAAAAAATCGTGCATATTGTAAGTGGCATAATTCTTTTTCTCATGCAACCAACGATTGCAATGTTTTTCGACGACAGGTACAATCGGCCCTTAATGACGGTCGATTGGTGCTCGCTGAAATGCAAGTTGACAAGACTCCTTTCCCTGTTCATACCTTGGATGTGAACACCAAAATGCTGATTCGGCCGGAACAAGCCGATAGAGCTAAGGGTAAGAACGTGGTGATTGGAGATCCAAGACCGGAAAAAGTTGATGACAAAGTTCCGGTCAGAACAGTGATGATTGGGAAGACTCTTGATGGCAAAGAGTCTCTGAAGATTACCATTAACACATCAAGGCCCGGGGGGCAAGGAAGTTCTTTGGAAGAGAATCGGTCCGCTAGCCAGGCGAAACCGGTCAGACCGGTTTCCCAAACCGGTCAGACCGGTTTGTCTCCAGACCGTCCAAGAACTTTCAAGCCTAAGCGCCCGGAAGTGGGTACTTGGAAATTCAATGAGCCGAAGATTCAAGGGAGGGTTCTGAAGCAAGGACCTACTTTTTCGCAGCTCATGAACAAGTACACAAAGGCCGTTCAAGTTGATCGGCCGACAAAAAAGAGACAGAGGTCACCACAGCGATGGAACAGTCCTACAGAGTATAAACGTCGTGGTGGTGCTATTGGAAATTCGGTGCATAACCGATTAAGCTCGTACGAGCCAGGTCGCATGACCGCTTTCCAAAGCGGTCAGACCGGTTTTATAAACCGGTCAG
This sequence comes from Echinochloa phyllopogon, assembly GCA_033239725.1. Taxonomy (NCBI): domain Eukaryota; kingdom Viridiplantae; phylum Streptophyta; class Magnoliopsida; order Poales; family Poaceae; genus Echinochloa; species Echinochloa phyllopogon. The sequence continues at coordinate 37,880,233 of BTCW01000001.1, read as the reverse complement.
ACCGGTTTCGGTCTGAGCCACGTTTTCAAGCTCCTCCTAAGCAAGAATACCGTATTAAGGAGAAGAAGGAGGATGTGCAAGCCCAAGCCAATAATTTTATAAAAATTGGTGATATTCCGGTGGCTATGCAAGACTTGAGTAGAAAGCCGATAGTCATTGGAGATTCGGCTCCTGTTCCAGCCAAAAGGCCGGTCATAGCTAATGATCATGAGGCCAGCAGCAGCAAGGGCGTAAAGAAAGTTTTTCAACCACGATGGTGTCCTTCTGGGTTGACTCATACACAGAAGCGGAAACTTCAGCGCTTGAGAAACAAAGAGAAGAGGGAACAGGAAGCCGAGAAGTTGAGGGATGAACATTTCAACAAGTATAGACCCATGATTCCTCAGACCAAGACCTGGCAAGTTGTGCAGCCAGCAGCACAACCGGTCAGACCGGTTTCAGAGACCGGTCAGACCGGTTCTGATCAGCTCACCGCTGCAGAAGCGGTCAGACCGGTTTCTGGAACCGGTCAGACCGGTTTGTCGACAGAGGTAGGGGCCAAAACTACTTCAACCATCAATGCTACTCCACCAATTTCTCCAGTGGTTGAAGATGAAGAATTAGTTGATTTTGAGCCTTCTCCAGAACGTGACAACATGGAAATTAATGTTGTCTATTTATCTTCTGATTATTATGTCGTGCCAGAGGAGGAAATTTCTCATCTTCAACTTGGGCCTCGAGATGCTGTGTTTCAGAAACCTAGTGAATCAGAAAATCATCTCAAAGCTTTGTATATGAGAGGGCACATCAACGGGAAGCCAATTTCTCGTATGTTGGTTGATGGTGGAGCCATTGTGAATCTTATGCCATATTCTCTCTATAAGAAGATTGGCGGGAAAGACGAAGAATTGATCAAGACGAACATGACGGTCAGTGGAGTTGGTGGAGGTGATCCCATTGGTGCCAAGGGGGTGGCTTCTATGGAGTTGACCGTCGGGAGCAAGACTATTGCTACGGCTTTCTTCGTCTCCGAGGTGCAAGGTAACTTCAGTTTAATCCTTGGTCGAGATTGGATTCATGCGAATAAATGTATTCCTTCTACCTTGCATCAATATCTTATTCAGTGGATCGGCGATGAAGTTGAAGTTGTCCATGGTGACAATTCTTCCTTTGTTGCAACGGCCGATTCCGATTCTCTTAGTGCAAATGAGAAGGTCCAATGTTTGTCGGGCATGGATTTGACCGACTATGAGTTGATCAGTTGCACCAAGGATGGTTTTGTTCCTGCTACATTAAAGCCGATAGAAAATCGGTTGAATTACTTACTATAATTAATGGAGCAACGGAATCAACAGAGACAAACCGGTCAGACCGCTTCTGGAAACCGGTCAGACCGGTTTGGGTCTGAACAGCGCCGACCGAACCAAACCGGTCAGACCGCTTCTGGGAACCGGTCAGACCGGTTTGCGTCTGGACAGTGGCTTCAAGACCGAATTGATCATCATCGAGTTCATTCGGCCGGCACGTTCGAAGCTATTGAAGATCTTGGTGATATGGACAAATTGGGTCAGGGTTTTACATCAGCTGATCCTTTAGAAAAAATAGATATTGGTAATGGTACTATTCCTAGGCCTACTTTTGTAAACAAAAATTTATCGGCTGAGTTTAAAGCCGAATTAATAAATTTGTTGAAAGAGTATGTCGATTGTTTTGCTTGGGAGTACCGTGAGATGCCTGGTTTAAGTCGTGACTTAGTTGAGCATCGTTTACCGATAAAAGCCGGTTTTAGACCTTTTAAACAATCGGCTAGACGTTTTAATCCCGCTATTTATGACCGAATAAAAGAAGAGATTAATCGTTTATTAGATGCTGGTTTTATTCGGACTTGTCGTTATGCGGAGTGGATTTCTAACATTGTTCCCGTTGAAAAGAAAGATTCGGGAAAGCTTAGAGTTTGCATTGATTTTAGAGATCTTAATAAAGCCACTCCAAAAGATTCATATCCAATGCCTATAGCCGATGTCTTAATCAATGAAGCTTCTGGACATCGTGTTGTTAGTTTTCTTGATGGTAATGCCGGATATAATCAAATTTTTATGGCCGAAGAAGATATGCACAAAACGGCCTTTCAATGTCCGGGATTTATTGGTTTATTTGAGTGGGTGGTTATGACTTTTGGATTAAAGAATGCCGGTGCAACTTATCAAAGAGCTATGAATTTAATCTTTCATGATTTACTTGGTGTTATTGTGGAAGTATATATTGATGATATTGTAGTTAAATCGGATGGCTTAGATTCTCATTTAGCCGATTTAAGACTTGCTCTTGAGAGAATGCGGCGGTATGGTTTAAAGATGAATCCACTCAAATGTGCTTTTGGTGTTTCGGCTGGGAAGTTTCTTGGGTTTGTTATTCATGAGAACGGCATAGAAGTTGATCCCAAGAGAATTGAAGCTATGAAGAAAGTCGAAGCTCCTATTTGCAAGAAGGACTTGCAAAGGTTTCTAGGCAAGGTAAATTTCTTAAGAAGGTTCATAATTAACTTGTCTGGAAAGGTTGATGCTTTTACTCCTTTACTTCGGTTAAAGAATGAAGCCGATTTTAACTGGGGGGCAAAACAGCAAGAGGCTTTTGAGAAGATCAAAGAATACTTGTCTTCACCACCGGTGCTTCGGGCGCCTAAGCGAGGAGTCCCATTTAGACTTTATGTGGCGGATGAAGATAGAACTATTGGAGCTGTTTTGACTCAAGAAATCGGCAACAAGGAGTATGTGATCGCTTATGTAAGCCGACGGCTCATTGATGCAGAAACAAGGTATACTTTCATTGAGAAGCTATGTTTATCCTTGTATCATGCTTGTACTCAATTGCGGCATTATCTACTATCTAGTACTTGCATCGTGTTGTGCCAAACCGATGTGATTAAACATATGTTGCAAAGGCCGATATCTAGTGGAAGAGTCGGCAAGTGGGCTTATGCTTTGGTTGAGTATGATTTGACTTGTGAACCTTTGAAATCAATGAGAGGTCAAATTGTAGCTGATTTTATTGTTGAACATCGGATTAATGACTCTTGTGAGTTCGGTGTCGACTATGTTACTTGTATACCATGGAAGCTGTACTTTGATGGATCGGTTTGCAATGATGGGCAAGGAATTGGTGCTGTTTTGATTTCTCCAAGTGGCGCTGTTTTTGAGTTCTCAAACCGATTGGAAGAAAAGCGAACCAATAATCAAGTTGAATATGAAGCTCTTCTATTTGGCTTGGAATTTTTGCAAGACATGGGAGTAAAACATGTTGAAGCTTTTGGTGATTCGCTTCTGGTGGTACATCAAGTATCAAAGGTATGCCAATGTTATAACGGTTCATTAAATGCATATCTTGATAGATGTCTCGATATCATTGCTTCTTTTGATGAATTTACTATAAGACATATTCCGAGAGAAGATAATGATAAAGCAAATACTCTGGCTCAGAAAGCATCTGGTTATATGGTTGCAAAGAAATATTTCTATCTCCAAAAACCGATGCAAACAAAAGCTGAGGTTCTGGTTCTGGACGAACCGGTCACACCGGTTTCAGAAACCGGTCAGACCGGTTGTACTGCCAGAACCGGTCTGACCGGTTCTGAAAGCGGTCAGACCGCTTTGTCTCCTGACAGAAGCGAAAATACTTTGGATAATGCTAATCAATCCAAAGTTAAAGATCAGGATTGGAGAGTGCCCATTATTGCTTATTTGAGAGATCCTGGTCGTGGTGCAGAGAAAAATATTCGGCGAGTATCATTTAAATATGTTTTACTTGGCGATGAACTCTATCGTCGAAACGCCGAAGATTTATTGTTGAAATGTCTTGACTCGGATCAAGCCAAGGTTGCCATGGCTGAGGTCCATGAAGGAATTTGTGGTACGCATCAATCGGCTCCGAAGATGAAGTGGTTACTTAGACGAGCCGGTTTCTATTGGCCTACTATGACGGCAGATTGTTTTAAATATTACAAAGGATGTGAAGAATGTCAGAAGTTTGGAAATTTGCAACTTGTTCCTGCTGCATTGATGCATCCTATTATTAAGCCATGGCCATTCCGAGGTTGGGGATTGGATTTTATTGGACAAATTAATCCTCCATCATCAAAAGGACATCGTTTCATATTGGTTGCTACGGATTATTTTACTAAATGGACTGAAGCGATTCCTTTGAAGAATATGACGCATCGAGAGGTGATTGAGTTTATTACTCAGAATGTTATTCATAGATTCGGTATTCCTCAAACATTGACAACAGATCAAGGTACTTCTTTTATGTCTAAAAAGGTACGTGAATTCGCCGAATCCTATAGAATTAAGTTGCTCAATTCATCTCCATATTACGCTCAGGCTAATGGACAAGCCGAGTCAAGTAATAAAACTTTGATTAAATTAATCAAGAAAAAGGTAGCTGAAAATCCTAAAAGATGGCATGAAGTTTTATCTGAAGCATTATGGGCTCATCGTATATCTAGACATGGTGCTACTAAAGTTACTCCTTTTGAGCTTGTATATGGTCAAGAAGCCGTTTTACCTGTTGAAGTAAATCTGGACGCCTATAGATTGGCTAGGCAAAATGATCTTGATGCTGTTGATTACCACAATTTGATGTTGGACAATATTGATGAGGTAACCGACAAGAGATTGAAGGCTTTAAAAGAGATTGAGAAAGATAAGCTTCGGGTTGCTAGAGCTTACAACAAGAAAGTGCGAGGAAAATATTTTCAAGTTGATGAGCTTGTTTGGAAGACGATCTTGCCTATTGGATCAAAAAGCAACAAGTTTGGTAAATGGTCACCAAGTTGGGAAGGGCCTTATAGAGTTGTCAAGATCATCTTTGGGAATTCTTACATGTTGGAGACACTGGAGGGAGATCCTTTGCCTAAAGCTATCAATGGGAGATATCTGAAGAAATTCTATCCAAGTGTTTGGCAAGATGTGTGAAGATCAATGGCCGATATATTGGTAAAAATCGCCCTTAGTATAAATTTTTAGCTCCTGAGTTGTATTTACTTGCTTTTTAGTTCTCAAGTTCACTAAAAACGCAGGGGGGCATGTGTTGACACTCAAATTGGGCCAAAGGCCAAACCGGTCTGACCGGTTTGCCAAACCGGTCAGACCGGTTTCGTTCTGTAATTCGAGTAGGATTAGGATTCCGAGTTTAATTCCATATTGTAACCTATTCGAAAGGGGTAAGACTTCCCCGGCCTATAAATATAAAGGCTAGACGGCCGATTGAGGTATTCCCAATCGAATCAAACACTTTTATCTTCTATTTGTGTATCTCTCAAACCCTAATCTTTTCCAACCCCCATATTCTGTTCTTTGCTCGTCTCCACGGCGTTCAAAGGCGTTCTAGGTGGCCTGCCGACCTTAGAACAACCCTAGATTAGCTCGAGCTCCGACGGGGTCCCTCCCGAGCTTGAGTTTCTAGGTCTTCACGACCTCCCGACCAAAAGCGGTCAGACCGGTTCTTGTAACCGGTCAGACCGGTTTGCCCGGGGAAGTCAGGAGTTGGCCGTTGTGACGGCCGTGCTGTGCGTTCGATCAATCTCAAGTGCGTTGGCGCGTTTTTGTGTCAACACCAGGGGAAAACAAAGGTTTGAATAGATGTAGGATAACAGGTGATCTTTATTGCATAACATGGTGGTGTACAAAGATCATGGATACATCGATGCTAAGCTGGTAGTGCTAACTGGATACAACAGACTCTACTCTAGGAGAGGCTAGACTAGGTGCTAGTCTAATCTAAGTACTCTACTCTAGATAGACTCGGCGTTTCTTCAACGGAAGCTGATACTCTGGCACTTCGTCTTCAGTTTGCGTGCTCGCGTCCATGTGAGTCATCTCTCCCAAGGCTCCTCATCTGAGCTATCCACTCGCGTCCTCCACTCTCCAGGGGTGGGGCAAATCCCAAAGCTGTTCCCACAAGGTACTGTCTGTACAGTACGCGGAGGCACATCAGGGCTCTTCTTGCGGCTTTGCGATAGGCATTAGGGCGGTCGTAGCCGGTGGCGTGGACAAACCAAGGTGCCACCTCCTTGTACAATGAGCTCCTCTCCACAAAGATGAACATCCGGCACCGACGGGTACCACTGGTGGTGAACTCCCGGTACAAGTACTCGGGGGTCTCTGTGACTCCAACGTGCTCCAGGCTGAGCAGCATCAACTTGGGGAGGCCAGGTTCTGCGGGGCAGACTCCTTCGCCCCAACCCTCGTCAACCGGCTGGGCCATCTGGAACAAGTCAAAAGGCCGTCGGTGAGTACTTGTGTGGAGGAAAAGGTTTAGGCAGGAACAAACTAGTGGGGAAAACTAGGTAAGGTCAAGATCCTAGGGGTACGTCCTACAGCCAACCTATCGGCTCTGATACCACCTGAAGCGTCCCCTCGAAAGAGAGAACTTAATGTGATACAAATACCAGTCCCAGGATGCTGGTTCACATTATTACAACAGATAGTTCCGTACATGAACAACATTACGGGAGACGGTGGCACTGCAGGGCCACAACAAACAGAACTAACACTAGGCTCCAGATGAAAAGGTTGATAACATAGAGGTCTTCATCAGAGTGGCAACGCATGCGGCCTCCAGCGGGTGACCCTAACACACAGGCAAAGGTTGGGTGCAGAACGAACCCCACTAGACGGTGTCCTCAGGCACAAAGTCCGGGTCTGCCTCTGTAACAAGATAAGCAAGGGTGAGTACATACGTACTCAGCAAGCGCAACCACAACCACGGAGGGTACAACAGAAATATGCAAAGGATTATGACAAGGGTGGCTCATGGTTTATTTAGCAGTAAAGCAAATTTTATTACACATGCAGGGGTTGGTTTTCACAATGGGTTTTCACAAATATTTCTTTTAATAGGAACAAAGGACGTGACACCTTTATACACAAGATTTTAATGCTACCGGATTTCCCATCTGTCGTAGCCCATATCAAAACTTTTCTCAGCTCAATATTACACCACACACTTTCTTACACCAAAACAGGGGACTAGTGAAGTGACCAAGCCGTAACTCGTCCAATGCCGTGGACACGGCTATCCGGATAGGTTTTAACTCTGCAGAGGTGTACACAACCACAAGTAGGCTACCACAACATGAACACCTTAGTGCAAGTGCAGCTCCTATCAAAGCCATTACCCACCATAGCTAAACTGACAAGTTATCACAGACGCGACCAGGGGTTAGCAACCTACCAACGAGGTTCTAACTAGGGGCATACCTCACATAGATCGTATCCCCGGCTCCATAGCCCTCTGTTGCTCACCAGCACACCACATAACCAACAGCTTAACTAGTGGGATTTATGCTAGGCCGTTGCCACATACAACGGTCGATTGGTGGTACAATAAAATGGGTTAGGCTAGATGACACATCAACATCATCCAAAAGTTGTGTTAGGATAGACAACTCCCACCATGCTCAACCACACAGGTTCGAGCTCACCTCGGCATTTCACACAGAAATACCATCTGTCTCATCCCACACGGGTACTCATTTTCTTTACACAATCCATCTCTTTTATTTTAAAGTACGCACACGGTTGCTTTTGAAAACACCAAGTGATTGTAAAGGGGTGTATAACCGTAAAATATCCCTAAGCATTTCTAGCAGTGACTAACATTCAACAAAGCATTGTTATTTTTAAACATTAATCTAGGTTGTCAAGGAAGCAGTCATAGCAATCAAGGAATGGCTATCCAACCGGGTTTAGCAGTAAAATCATGCAAGTCTTGTAAAACAGGCCATGGGTTGTGTTTATAAAACTAGGATGAAGGTATGCATCAAAGGATGGGATTGCACTTGCCGTTCTCCCAACCCTCGGGGGATTCCTGCCCAGGGTCTTGGTTTCCAAACTCCTGCTCGTAGCACTGCTCCTCCTCGAGTCCTTCCTCGTTCACGGTAGAGTCTACGGCACACACAAACAAACACCCAATAAATAAAAGAAAAAGCTTTTGTTGAGCTCCGAAAGAAGGAACGGAAAATGAGAGCGAATGGTGATAGCATGATTATTTTTGAATATGGACTGGATGGATTTGGCGGGAATATACTGGTGGTTATTGTGGTGGAGTTTGGGGTCAAACGGGATTAATTTGGCGCATGAAATGATGAGTTTAGTGGTGTTTTGGGGTTGTTTTTAAAGAATAAGGACCTATCTGTAATTACAGAAAAGTCCGAGGGCCTCTGGCGTAATAGGCAGAGAGAGAGAGAATAGTGACTGTGGACTGCGGGTTAATTTGTTTAAAGCTCAGGGGGTCATGTGTAAAGGTACCAGAGAGAGAGGGTCTTGTAGCTTGGACTGCGGGATGATTACGATATTCAACAGGGGGTTATGGGCAAAATGGCCGTCTTCTTCCCCCGAAACAGAGCAGAGAGGAGAGAGGGCGACGGCGGCCGACGGCGGCGGATTTGCCGGCGATTGGGGCGGCGGCGGTGGACGGGAACAAGGGGAAAAGAGAGAGGGGAGTATGGCGAGTCCACCCGCGTGCTTACCACGGCCGGAGGTGGGGAGTGGAGGGTTGCCCACGAGAGCAGGCGGCGGCGGCGGCAATGGCAGTGGGGGCGGCTGTGCTGCGGTGGCGGAGGGGACGATTGGGTTGGCGGGCGAGTGAGAGGTGGTGGTGAGGGCGCTGGCTGGCCTACTTATAGGCGCGGAGGTGGGCTGGAGAGGCGGGCCGACGGGAGGGGTAGGCGGTGGCCTTGGCGGCCGGCGGGTGGAGCTTTCAATGGCGGTCGTGATCCGCACGGTGCTAGGTGGTACGGTGGTGCAGTGGCGGCGCTGTGTGGCGGTGTGCTTGTCGTATGCGTGCGTCGCGACGTGGCGTGCGCGCTCGAGTGGATGGGGCCGCGGCAAGGACGGGGGGTGGCGAGCGGCCGCAACGTGGTGGTCGGCGGTGCGCGGCACGGTAGCGGTGGCGCGATGGTCGAGGGGCTCGGATGAGCTCGTGGGGCAGCGCGTGGTGGAGTTCGGCCTGGCGTGTGCGTGCGGTCCAAGCGCGTGCGGCAGTGAGGTACGGCTGCGGTGGCGGGGTCACGGCGCGGGGTAGCTCGGCGGTGATGGCGTGCGCGACGGGCGGAGCAGAGCGTGCACGGCGCCGGTGGTCGGCAGTTGGTCGGCGCAGTGATAGTGGGGCCGCGGTGAGAGGCGGCACGGCGGCGAGCAGCGGAACGAGCGGAGGGTGGGGCCGGCCGGAGGACGGAGCGGTCGGCGACGGCAGGGCAGAGCGGTGGCGGTCGGTGCCGGGAAAAACAGGGGAGGGGGAAAAAGAAAGGAAGGAAGAGAAAGAAAAGAGAGAAAGGAAAAAGAAAAGAAAAGAAGAGAAAAGGAAGAGGGAAAAGGAAAGGGAAAAGAGAAGGGAAAAAAGGGGAGGGGAAGATGGCGGGATTCGCGACGGAAGGACGACGGGTGTCGAAGTTGGTCGGCCAGTGAGAGACGGGCCCGGCGGTCGACACGAGGGCGGGTGAGACGGGACGGAAAGAGGATGGTGATGTGATGCGGACAGGAAGAGAGGGGGAAACAAAAGGCGGAGGGGGGGTTGGCGGAAACGGGAGCTCGGTCAGTAAAACATTTTGAAAGGATTTTTCCCCGGGTGATTTCTTTAGGTGATTTTCCAGAGATTAAAACGCGGGTTACATGATCCCTTTCATCAAATATTCTCAGACCTGCTGCCATGATCGCAAACTTTGCGGCCTTTCTAGCTTCATTATGGTACACTGTTGATTTAATGGTTGCACTTGCGTAAATCTTTTCTTGGTGTTCACGTAACTATACTCGACATGTTATATTTGGCCCAAAAATTCTCGATCGGAACTTAGTCATTGACTTCGTAGACCTATAGGCTAAGCGTTCATCAGAGGCTGCATGGACTCTAATCAAGTGGTTGACTTATCAGACATAATATTTTTCCCTGGAAACCATAGAAGTCAATGACATGGACGTGGTTCTAGTCGACCTTTTCTAGACACTGCATCCAGTCTGCACAGCATCTCCCCGCACCGGCACTATTAATCTTTTTTTTGAGACACCAGCACTATTAATAGATGATGGCTGCACGTAGTATTTTATAAAGAAGGAACAAACAATCTAGTAGTCCAAATTCGTATCTAATTCAAGATGGAATTTTACTTTTATAGTCCCAAATTACCTATAGAATCTGCTTGCTAGTCTGAATGAAAATTAAAGAGTCCATGCCCAATTTTCTCTTTTATTTCCAAAATCATATGGTGATTAATCGTGTTCAATATGGAGTCTTTAGATTTATGTAGACCGCTAGATCTTTATAAAATACAATGGTACATATTCTTTTTTTGGATTAACGAAATAATATGGATCGTTAGATCATCATAAAATCCGACGGTATATATTCTTCTCTTTTTTGGATTAACGTGGAAATTTCTTGGTCCTCTCGGCGAATGTGGTGGCTCCTTTTAACACTATTGTATTAATATAATAGATAGTACCTTCATTCCCAATTACCTATCATTAACATTTTCTTATACAACTTGACCATTTACTTATTTAAAAATTATAAAAATATAATTTATTTTTTTATGACTTATTTTATCATCAAATATTCTTTAGGTATAATTTATTATTTTGTATATCTAAACTAATTTTTAAATAAAACCAGTGGTCAAATATTATGAAAAAATATCAACGATGAATAGTAATTTAAAAGGAAGGGAGTATATTATTTAATAGTTCCAAGCCAGTTTTAAGTGCTATTTGCTCAAATTCCCCAATAATGTTGAGTGGCATTCTCACAATTGTCTAGCATTACAAGGCCATTTAGCTACATTTCCCGATCAAAACCGCTCTCGACCAGAAACTAGAAAAATCCCCACAACTTCGTGGCGAACAAACATATATTTAGCTCGCTAGGATGAAAAGAAAGCGCACCCTATCTGTACGTCCCACACTAGTGCCCTATGGCCGATCCACTCGCGCGCAATTTTCTAAGGCCAATCCGGCAATCTATCCCCTTTCCAAAATGCATGTATGGCTGTTGTGCGCGAGAGAGTTGGTCTTCTCCATCCTCTCCATCCCGCTGACACCAGCATTAATTAGCCCCCACGTCAAAGTCCAATACCCTCCCGAATTCCCCATCTCTCTCGCTATATATACGACTCCCGCATTCTCACAACATTCCAAGCCGAGGAGGTCGTCTGCCAAGAAACCTTGGGCTTCCTCTCCTGGAACGAAGCCGCAAGTACCACAGAATTAAGCAAAAGCGCCAACAGAGAGGTCAACCGACCTCGCTCGTAGTACATATACACTGCCGGGGTCACACACATCCTGTCGCCGCGTTCTACGCTTACAATAGGGACCCAACCGGTCTCGGTAGCCGCGCTCGTCTGCCGGTCAGCATGGACGCCGCCGCGAGGGAAGCTCAGAGTGGTCTGGAATGGCGGGTGACGGTGCCGGAGGGCGCGTCGGTAACGGTGGAGCACGAGGCCGGCGCGGCCGCCAGGGCGTGGGCGTGGCTGCTCGCGCGCGTGGCCATGTCGTGGAGCACGGTGGCGGGGTTCGCCAGGAAGGTGTGGAGGATCGGGGCGGATGATCCCCGGAGGGCGGTGCACGGCCTCAAGGTCGGCCTCGCGCTCGCGCTGGTGTCGGTGTTCTACTACACCAGGCCGCTCTACGACGGCGTCGGAGGGGCTGCCATGTGGGCCGTCATGACGGTCGTCGTCGTCTTCGAGTACACTGTTGGTGAGTACCGAGTCGTAGCGCGCTTGAGAGATTTAATTTCAGTAGTGTTGCGCGCGCGCAGCTTTATTAATTTGCAGAGCCGGAGTATGAATGCATGGAACGTGTTTGATTTGGTTATTTTGCTGACTGTGTTTATCACTATGACATGAGCAGGTGGCTGCGTGTACAAGTCTTTCAACAGAGCCGTGGCGACGGCGAGCGCCGGCGTTCTCGCGCTCGGCGTGCACTGGGTGGCGGCCAAAACCGGCGAGCTCGAGCCATACGTCCTCACTGGCTCCCTCTTTCTGCTGGGTACGTATATATCCTCGCGCCTTCTGCTGGCCCCACTGTCTCCATTTGTTCAATTATTAAATTCGAAAGTCATGCGTGTACGACAGCACTAACTAACGCTAGAACGAACGAACGTGCAGCTGCGGCGGCCACCTTCTCCCGGTTCATCCCGACGGTGAAGGCCCGGTTCGACTACGGCGTCACCATCTTCATCCTGACCTACAGCCTGGTGGCCGTGTCGGGGTACCGCGTCGACGAGCTGGCGGCGCTGGCGCAGCAGCGGCTCTCCACCATCGCCATCGGCATCTTCCTGTGCCTCGTCGTCGCCGTGCTCGTCCGCCCCGTCTGGGCCGGCCAGGAGCTGCACCTCCTCACCACGCGCAACATGGACAAGCTCGCCGCCGCCCTGGAGGGCTGCGTCGAGGACTACTTCGCCGAGGGCCCCGCCGCGCCGCAGGCCAAGTCCGCCGGGTACAAGTGCGTGCTCAACTCCAAGGCCTCCGAGGACGCGCAGGCCAACCTGGCGCGGTGGGAGCCGGCGCACGGCCGCTTCGCGTTCCGCCACCCCTACGCGCTGTACGGCAAGGTCGGCGCCGCCATGCGCGCCTGCGCCTACTGCGTCGAGGCCCTGAGCGGCTGCGCGGGCGCCGAGGCGCAGGCGCCGGAGCACGTCAAGCGCCTCCTCCGCGACGCGTGCGCGCGGGTCGGGGCGCGGTGCGCGCGGGTGCTCAGGGAGGCGTCGCGCTCCGTGGGCACCATGACGTGCTCCGGCCGGGCGCTGGACTTCGCCGTGGCGGACATGAACACGGCGGTGCACGAGCTGCAGGGCGACATGCGGGCGCTCCCGTCCACGCTGGCGGCGAAGCTGGCGGAGACGTCGCTGATGGACACGATGCCCGTCTTCACCGTGGCGTCGCTGCTGGTGGAGATATCGGCGAGGGTCGAGGGCGTCGTGGACGCCGTCGACGCGCTGGCGACCCGGGCCAACTTCAAGCAGGTCGACGGCGACGACGACGATGATGACGAAAAGAAGAAGGGAGAAGCCGAGATGACGATGAAAGTGCACCCGCTGAACGAAACGGACGCCGCCGAAGAGGCGTCGCCGTCACCGGTGAACCAGACAGCAGCCAAGGTTTAAGCATCGAACCTCTCGATCCCCAAAACCAGGATGACGTACGGACGGATCAGACTCAGACAGGACGAACTCGATAAGATTTACGTGCCCTGGTTACACCATTGCATTACAATGGTTATTAATCTTGTAACTAAACTTTTGATTAATTTCCGAGGAGGAGCTCATACGCAGCTTCGCATCCACGGGGTTTAAGGGAATAAGACCGGCCGGAATATACAGCACGCAGTTGGTCATTTGGCATCGTGGTTGCTTGGCACACCATGGTGTCAATGTACATAGGTTTCAAATCAAAGCATTTGTTTGACACGGATTCATCGTGCAGAGGCAAACGCAGACTTGTATACCATACAGAAAGGGATCGTGCAAATGCGCTTGCAAAAAAGGTGATGATCAGGCCGGTCGCCAACAGGGCTAAGCTATAAACATTTCTGCGGCCGCATGTTTTCCCAATTGTTTTCTGCTGCACGTTGTTGCAGGACAGCAGCGCCACGCACTAGGGGAAGACGGGACCTATGCCTGCTGCTGGTGCGCGCGAGTTGCCTCACGATCGCCATGGCTCGATCTGCTCGCTCGCGGATTGCAGATGAGGGGGGACGCGCGGAAAAAGGGCAGGGGCGCACCTCCGCGTGCGATGGCGGCGTGCTGCAACCCATTATTTAGTCCAGGAGCACGGAAAGGAAAGCCGCCTCCTCTCCGTGCTACTTGACAGGGTAACTTCAGAGAGATCGGAGCTGGATGGGATTCGGACCGGCGCCTAGTGGAGTACAAACCTTCTGCACTGAGAGTCTGAGACGAAGAAACAGGTAGGCGATGATGAGTGATGACTGATGACCCATGCATATCTGAAACAGCAGGAGCGAGCGAGCAAAGCACACTAAAGCTGACGGGCCACTAGCACTAGGCCGGCACGAGCTCGGTGAGTTTGATCTCAGGATCCGGCTAATTGGTTAGGGATAGTGCTTTACGACGACATACGAGTATTTAATTGGTATGGGTAATGCATAAACGCAAAGCGATTAACTGAGCCCCGTGTGTTTTAGATAGGACTGAACGATATGTCAGGAGACATTGCGATCTTAAAACTTCGGTACCACTTCTCATGTGTGCTCTGAGCAATATGCAAAAAGGCCTAAAGATGCGCGGTCATAAACTAGCACTCGATCGGGACTCTTTATCCATCAACTTGTTCTGCAGTTTAAGCAACAATCGTATGGAAAGTAACCGTCGGTGCAAAAGTTTCAAAGTCACATTCCTAGGAAACGATTGTCTCCTCAACGTCGTCAGAGTAGTACGCACCTGGTGACAGCCCCCACCAGATGAAGCCTCTTTTTGGACTCATTGCAAACGGTGAGCAGTCGCTCCCAATCGATCTGCAAAATTTCAAGGATTTCACATGTCCCTAGCTTTATAACAAGTTAAAGGTACACAGATGATCTACAAGGAGAAGGTAGTACATCCGCAAAAACAAAGTATAAAAGCTTGAGGCTGTATTCTTACTGGTCTCAAGTTACTGGCTGTATTTGGTTAATCTTATAATCCTATCCAATTTAATCCAACTTAGTTTGGATATTTTTTGTGTGTCATGGACATGACTTTGATTTCTAGTTACCATGTGTTTTTTGTGAAGTCCTATGGTAGGGTGTCATTCAATAACTTAAGTAGGAGGGGGTTGACTTGCCAAGTTGGAGGAAACGTCCTTCAAAAAAAAAGTTGGAGGAAACGATAACTGACAAATGAGCAGTAGGAGAATATGCGCAAATGGTGAAGGGGAGGGGGCATATGTTGGTATGATACATAGTGTCTATTTGAAGCACCATGAAAAATTTGGTGTTGATCCATCTGGCAAATATCCATAATTAAATATTTTTATATATTAAAGTATTTCAAGTGCATAAGCATAAAACCATAAAGGCACCATAATATGTATTTGTTTATCAACAATATATAGTTTGACATCAACGGTCATACCAGATCAAAAGTCATGCCCAACAAATTTGGTTAATTATGTGTTCTCTAATTTCATCTATTTATTAGTTTGGACTTGACTTTTTTTCATCAATTGGACTTTGAACTCTATTTAATTAGTGTTTTGGTTAGGACTTGTGGTAGGCCGTCATTTAATGACTTGTTAAGTGGGAGTATAGGGTGGTGACAGGGTAGGAGGAGGGAGGGGGCATATGTTCTTTTTTAGAGTAAGGGGCATATGTTTTACATATATGACATGTCGTTCTCTCTGCTCGATCAACACTTGTTTCTAAGGCTAAGTTATGAGGCAATGTATTTGGATGTCGGGTAAGATTGCCTTAGAGCTTGTTTTTTCAATAATTGAGTTTACCATTATAGGAGAGCAAAATTGGGAGAGAAAAATGGCGCTGGCGTAATGTGTCAAGAACCTTGCTGTCGTTGCTACACCATCGTGAGCGATGGAGGCGACGAGGTGAGGCCAACCTTGCCTAAACACCCAATGAACCCACAGAGTGACCTTTTAAATAGTTAAATGTAGATCTGTCTATGAATATCCATAATTCAATATTTCGATTCATCAAAACATTTCACGTGCGTGAACATAACCCTGAAAGAACAGCATAATCTATATTTGTTGCTAACAATATATGGCTATAGTTTGACATCAGCCGTCATACCAAATCAAAAAACCAATGTCAAGCAAATTTGGTTAATCTTGTTCAATATCACTCAACTTAGTTTGTACTTGTTTGTCATTGGAAGAACTCTGCTTACAATGTGTAGCTAGATCGCGAACGGAGGCTTGGCCGAGTGGTCAGGTGCTCTCAGTAGCGCCCCCGCGGCGCGGGTTTGAGTCCTGGGGGGCACGAATTTCCGATGCCGTGGGGTAAAAAATCCCCCTCGCTGGTGGGCCAGGGTTCGGGGGGTTTCTCGGTCGGGTTGAGAGCCGAGGCTGTCGCTTCCTCTTAATGAAATATGGTGGGGTCCGTCACAACCCCCCCGTCGAGTTTTTTTTTATGTGTAGCTAGATCTTGCGGTAGTCCGTGGTTCAGTGACTTTGTTTTTTAGCGTCGTTATTCAGTGATTTAACGGGAGCACTTTCCTGCTTCCTGGATATGATCTTACATTCTTCTTGCCGAAACCATCGTCATCGGACGGTTTGAACTTCGCTAGGGTCGCTAGCACGTGCACAGCATCGATGACACCCTTGACCCTCACGGATACCTCTATCAGCAGCGTCACGCCAGTGATGAGCGGCATGGCTTCCATCCACGACGTCTCCGTATTCTCCTCCTCGGCAAGCTTGGACGGAAGCACCCTCACATCGGCTTGCAGCTCGTGCACGGCCGCGTCCATTTCCGCAACGGCCAAATCAAGGCCCCGGGGCGCCGTCATCGTGGCAATGCAGCTCGACGCCTCCTTGAGCGCGCGCGCGCACTGCGCGCCCAGCCGTGCGCTCGCCTCGCGGAGGACGCGGCGCGCGGCGTGCTCTGGCGTCTTCACCTCGCCGCCGCCGCCGCCGGCGCAGCCGTCGAGAATCTCGAGGCTATACGCGCAGCGGCGCATCGCCGCGCCGACCTCGACGTACTGGCCGTAGGGGTGCCGGAAGCCGAACGCGCCGTGCGGGGGCTCCCACCACGCGAGGCCGGCGTGCGCGTCCTCCGCCGCCTTGGTGTCGAGCACGCGCTCGTACCCCTCCGACCTGGCGCGCGGGCGCTCATCCGCGCTCTCGGAGAAGCAGCCCTCCACGGCGGCCGCCAGGTGCTCCATGTTGCGCACGGTGAGGCGGCGCAGCTCCTCGCCGGACCACACGGGGCAGATGAGCGCGCTGACGGCGATGCACAGGAAGATGCCGACGGAGTACGAGGACACCCGCTGCAGCGCCAGGACCGGCAGCTCCTTGTCGCGGTACCCCGACACGGCGACGTAGCCGTACGTGAGGATGAAGGCGGTCACGCCGTAGTCGAACCGCTGCGTCACCACCGGTATGAACCGCGAGAAGGCCGCTGCCGCAGCTGCAAGATATGATTATATTATGGCCTGCCACTCATTGTTAATTAGCCGGCAAGGAATGAATAGGAAAAATTGGGCACGTACGTACCCAGCAAGAAGACGGAGGCACTTGCGACGACCGGTTCGTAGCTGCTGCCGGATTTGCTCGCCACCCAGTGCACGGCGAGCGCGAGCATGGCCGCGCTCGTCGTGCCGGTGGTTCCGTTCAGTCCCTTGGATACGGTACCACCTACAAGCCGGGGTTCAAAATAAGGAATTGAACCATCAGGTACTCGAAGTCCAAAAAGACGGCCGCATTGAGCAAATCAACCAAGTTGAGTTTTTCTGCTTACCAACGGTGTACTCGAAGGCTAGCACGACCGTCATGATGGCCCACACGGCGTTGCTGCCGACGCCGTGGTACACGGGCCTGACGTAGTAGAGAAGGGAGACCAGGGTGAGCGCGACTCCTAGTTTTACCCCGTACACCGGCTTCCGAGGATCGTCGGCGGCGATCTTCCAGACGCTCTCGGCGAGCCCGAACGCCTTGGTTTTGAGCAGCATGGGCGTGCAGGTGACGACCCGTGCCTCTGCCGTGGCTGAGGCCGCAGCGCCGTGATCCCCCGTGGCGGACTCCGCTTCCGGCATAGGCACCCGCCATTCCACCCCATTATTTTGCGCCTCTTTCTTGGGACTGTCCATTACTTGCGCTGTAGTAATGGAGCTAATCTCTCCCCCTCGCGGCTTTGCCTCCAACTCCATGCAGTGTGCGGCAGAGGGAGGGACAGAGAAAATGTCCCAAGAAGATTGTGACGATGGTTATTGGGAGCAAACGATTCATCTTGCCATGGGTTGTTATAGCTAGAGATCGGATGTTTGGAGTTCCAGGCGGGCGTTTGGGACACGCACTTTGTGATACGGTGGTTGAGCAGAGACCACCACCGGAGTAGAGAAATATTTTCGCTCCCGTGGCCCAGGCGCTCAGTGCATCACCTCACCGGAGGGGTCGGAGGAGGTTGCCGTCGCCCGCACGCTGGAGCCGCGGCCATGATTACGGAAGGAAACTGTCCCAAATTGGGCCGGGCTGTTCCAACTTGCAAGCCCAAACAAATCCCTTCAAGGCCGATGATGGCGGGCCGATCCTGCCCGTTGGTCATCATCAGAAAGAAAAAGAATATCGCGTTCCGTCGTGCACTCGTGTCTATCTTATCCCGTGGAACCTTTTTAAACAGGCAATCGCCGTCACAATCCGCCATCGATGCTTTGAATAGCCATCGTTCCGCTCCAGATTCGGTACCAGACAGCGAGAGGCTGAAGCTTTTGATATTCTAGCAATGATTTTTGTAGATTTGATGCAAGGAGTTGAAAGCTCCATCTCTCATGATCATGTCTCTAGATTTCAAATAAAACAGCGCTCTTGGATAGCAGCGAGGGGCATTAGATTGTAAATAGAGAATGGCTCATCTTGTTTCTTTGCCAAATAGCCACCAGTATCCTCTCTGTCTGCTATATCAATAAAATATGCACAAACTCCTGCTCGTTCGTTGAAGAAAAAACACAAATAAAGCAATGCATAAGAAAGTGGTCTCACACATCATATATTTAGAAAGTCATTCGAATTTGGCACCAAGGCTCCAAGCCATTGATGAATTAGTTTAGCATGCGCTGATTTTGTTAGTTCAGAAATTATGTTTGTTGACGCTTTTTCTGGTCAACACACACGAGCGCCGTATCGCGCAAACGAAGAAACGATGAACTCGCCGCAGCCCCGCCCAAACCGGTCAGACCGGTTTAGGGATCCGGTCAGACCGGTTTCCCTCGGGAGCTTCGGGATGAACCTAGAATCACCACCTCGGGAGGGACCCCGTCGGAGATGGCGCGCCTAGGGTTGCTCTGAGATCGGTCAGGCCACTCAGAACCTCCTTGAACGCCGTAGAGACAAACAAGGAAAGCAAAGGGGTTGGAAAAGCTAGGGTTTGGAGATAAAAAGTAGAAAGATAGTATTGATCGATTGGATGATCCCTCTCAACCGGCCACGGCCCTTTATATTTATAGGGTGGGGAGGTCTTGCCCCGCAAGGAATCCTTTTACAATATGGAAACGACTAGGACTCCTAATTCTACTCCAACTCGGAGTGAAACCGGTCAGACCGCTTTGACAAACCGGTCAGACCGGTTTGGCTGTTGCCAGATCAGCTACAGGGAAACCGGTCTGACCGCTTCCTAGAACCGGTCTGACCGGTTGCACTCGGCCTGTCAATTTTGGGTGCGAGCATATGCCCCCCTGTTTTCTAGTAAATTTTATGCACTAGAAAATATGCTAAGGTCGATGTCACAGAATTCACCGGCCATTTTGTCCTAAGGGCGATTTTTTAACTATAAATCGGCCATGTTCTATCAAGCACTTTGCCAAACACTTGGATAAAATTTCTTCAAGTACCTCCCATTGAGAGCTCTAGGTAGCTGCTGTCCTTGCAAAGTTTCCACCATGTAAGAATTTCCTGAGCAAACCTTCATAATCTTGAAAGGACCCTCCCAACTTGGAGACCACTTACCAAACTTGTTGCTTTTCAATCCAATGGGCAAAATTGTTTTCCAAACCAAATCACCTACTTGAAAGGACTTGAATTTCACTTTCTTGTTGTATGCTCTCGCCATTCGTCTCTTATCCTTTTCAATTTCTTCTAAAGCTTCCAAACGCTTGTCGGTCACCTCATCAATATTGTCCATCATCAAAGCATAATATGTATCAACATCAAGATTATTTTGCTTTGCAAGTCTATATGCGCCAAGATTCACCTCTACGGGCAAAACGGCCTCTTGACCATACACAAGCTCAAACGGAGTAACTTTAGTAGCACCATGTTTAGAAATACGATGAGCCCATAAAGCTTCAGATAATACCTCATGCCATCTTTTATGATGATCTTCTACCTTCTTCTTGATGAGCCTTATCAAGGTCTTGTTACTAGATTCAGCTTGACCATTGGCTTGAGCATAATATGGAGATGAATTGAGAAGTTTAATACCATAGGAATTAACAAATTCACGCACCTCTTTGGATATGAACGAAGTCCCTTGATCCGTAGTCAAAGTTTGTGGAATGCCAAACCTATGTATGATGTTTTCTCTAATAAACTCAATCACCTCTCTATGCGTCATATTCTTCAAAGGAACCGCTTCCGTCCATTTGGTAAAATAATCAGTTGCTACAATCACAAAACAATGACCCTTTGTCGAAGGAGGATGAATCTTGCCAACAAAATCTAAACCCCATCCTCGGAAAGGCCAAGGCTTAATAATTGGATGCATCAATGCTGCAGGTACCAACTGAATATCCCCATGTTTCTGACACTCCTCACATCCTTTGTAATATTTAAAACAATCGGCTATCATATTGGGCCAATAGAAACAAGCTCGCCTAAGGAGCCATTTCATCTTGGGAGACGATTGATGAGTACCACAAATTCCTTCATGAACCTCTGCCATAGCTAACCTAGCTTGGTCAGGACCCAAACATTTTAAAAGCAAACCATCAATAGTTCGACGATACAACTCATCACCATCCAAAACAAACTTGAGAGCCCATCGTCGGATTTTTCTGTCAACTGTACTGCTAGGATCTTGCAAATAACCAACTAAAGGTCTTCTCCAATCATCCACTTCGTCTTGATTGCAAACAACAGCCGAAGTAGTATTTTCACCAGGCAACCGGTCAGACCGGTTCTGTAAAGCGGTCAGACCGGTTGAACCGGTCAGACCGGTTTGAGGAAGCGGTGCGACCGGTTCCTCCAGAACAGAACACTCGGCTTCTAAAAACATCGGTCTTTGTTCTTGAAAATTTCTTTTCTGAACGTTATAACCAGATGCTTGCTGAGCCAGAGCATTTGCCTTTGGATTCCTTTCTCGTGGTACATGACGAATCACAAACTCATCGAAGCAAGATATAACATCAAAGCATTTATCGATATATGCATTCAAGAATCCATCTAAGCATTGACATACCTTAGAAACTTGATGTACCACCAGTAAAGAATCACCATAAGCTTCTACATGCTTTACTCCCATGCCATGCAAAATTTCCAATCCAAATAGAAGAGCTTCATACTCGACTTGGTTATTAGTACATTTATGATCCAATCGGTTAAGTGCTTCAAAAACAGCCCCATGTGGAGAAGTAATAACAATTCCAATACCACAACCACTTTTGCAAACCGATCCATCAAAATGCAACTTCCATGGAGTAAAAGTAACATAACCGACATTTAAATCAAGTTGCTTATCTACTCTATGTCCAACAATAAAGTCGGCTACTATTTGACCTTTCATTGAAGTTAATGGTTCACAATGCAAGTCATATTCAACTAAAGCATAAGCCCATTTGCCGACTCTACCACTTAAGATTGGTTTGTGCAACATGTATTTAATTATGTCGGTTTGACATGCTACTATACAAGTACTTGGTAAAAGATAATGCCTCAACTTGGTACAAGTATGATATAATGATAAACATAACTTTTCAATAAAAGTGTACCTTGTTTCGGCATCCAATAATCTTCTACTCTCATATGCAACCACATGTTCCCTTCCTTCGGTTTCTTGAGTCAAAATACCTCCAATGACATTCTCTTCCGCCGCCACATACAACTTGAATGGAATCCCACTCTTAGGCGCTTGAAGAACGGGTGGCGAAGATAAATATTGCTTGATCTCATCAAATGCCTCTTGTTGTTTTGCCCCCCCAAGTAAAATTAATGTCATTCTTCAACCGAAGTAAAGGAGTAAAGGCATTCACCTTCCCGGACAAATTACAAATAAATCTCCTCAAGTAATTTACTTTGCCCAAGAACCTTTGCAAATCCTTCTTACAAGTAGGGGCCTTTACATTATTAATAGCTTCAATCTTTTTAGGATCTATCTCTATGCCCTTTTCATGCACAATAAATCCTAAGAACTTTCCGGCCGATACACCAAAAGCACATTTGAGTGGATTCATCTTCAATTTATATCGACGCATTCTTTCAAATGCAAGCCTTAAATCAGCCAAATGAGAATCAACTCCAGCCGATTTGACAACAATATCATCGATATAAACTTCTACTATAATGCCAAGTAAATCATGAAAAATCAAATTCATAGCCCTCTGATACGTGGCGCCAGCATTCTTTAAACCAAAAGTCATCACTACCCACTCAAATAGACCAACAAAACCCGGACATAAAAAGGCCGTTTTGGCTATATCCTCTTCGGCCATAAATATTTGATTATAACCAGCATTACCATCAAGAAAGCTAAGAATTCTATGTCCAGATGCAGCATTAACAAGAAAATCGGCTATAGGCATAGGATATTCATCTTTAGGAGTAGCTCTATTAAGATCTCTAAAATCAATGCAAACACGAAGCTTTTTTGTTCCTTTCTTTTCAACAGGCACAATATTAGAGATCCAATTAGCATATCGACAAGGCCTAATAAATTTAGCATCTAACAACCGATTGATTTCTTCTTTCACTCGGTCATAAATATCAGGATTAAAGTTTCTACGAGATTGTTTAAAAGGCCTAAAACCAGGTTTAATGGGTAAACGATGTTCAACTAAATCACGACTTAAACCAGGCATCTCATTATAACTCCATGCAAAACAATCAACATACTCCTTTAATAACTTTATTAACTCAGATTTAAACAAAGGATCAAGATTTTTGTTTACAAATGTCGGCCTAGGTACAGTACCATTACCAATATCTACCTCCTCTAGAGGATCACCCGATGTAAACCCTTGTCCTAACTTGCTTAAATCATCAAAATCTTCGATGGCCTCACACATATCGTTCTTATGTGCCCGATAGTGCTCACGCCTCTGCTGTAACCACTCTAGATTCGGATCCATCAAATCATAAGAGATGGTATAGCCAGATCTCCGATCGGCCTCATAACAGCAGTAGCAAAGCCATCCTTGGTGCAACCAATGTGTAACGCCCGTGTTTAATCTCTGGGAAAATCACTATTGAAATCACCCGGTAAAAATCGTTTTAAACTTTTCCCGCCGGCTCTCCCCTCTCCTTTTTCCCCTCCCCTTTTCCCTTTTCTCCTTTCTTTTTTTTCCTTTTCCTTTTCTTTTTTTCCTTCTTTTCTTCTTTCTTTTCCTTCCATTTCTCCCTTCCTCTGTTTCCCCCTGCCCCGAGCGCTCTGCTCCGCTCGCCGCCACTGCTGCTCTGCTCGCCACCCCGGCCCGAGCTCGTCGTCGCCGTCCCCGCCACAACACTGCCGCCATCACCATCCGCTGCTCGTTCGACACGCACGCACGCCAACCCTGCTGGCCCGACCACCGCCGTGCTCTCGGCCGTACTCGCACCAACGCGCCACGCCACCGCCCAGCTCACCGGCGCTGCCGCTCTGCTCTACTCCGCCGACAGCCGGCCCCACCTCCGCTCCACTGCACGCCACCGGCGTCGTGCCGACCACCGCTGCCGTGCCACCCCGCCTCCGCGACCGCCACCACCACTCGCCCTCTGCTCAACGAGCTCGCCATCGCCGCCGTGCCGCCACTCTGTGCGACCCCACCGCTGCCGCCGCTGCAACCGACACCCGGCCGACCGCCCGCATCTCTGCAGTGCCGCTCGTCGCGCACACTACCCCGGTCGCCACCGCTCCGGCCGCCCGGTCCCGCCATTGTCCTAGCACCCCCACGCCGCGCGCACGCCATCACCGACCGCCGCACCGCCCGACGCGCCACCACCGTCCTCGCCTGCGGCCCCACTCATTCGAACGCGCACGCCACGTCGCGACGAACACAAACGCCAAGCACGGGGCCACCCGTACCACAAACTCGCCGGCCATCTTCGCCCCCGAACGCCGGACGCCATTAACGCCGCCCGACCTACCCCTCTCATCGGCCCACTCCCTCACCACCCCTCCGCGCCTATAAATGGGGTCCTGAGCACCCTCTCCCTCACCACTAGCTCACCCGCCCTCCAATTGAACCCCTCCACCGCCGCAACGCCGCCGCCATCGCCTCCAGTACTGCCGCCACCGCCGCTCTTGTGAACCGGCCGCCTCACTCCACCTCCGCCCGAGGTAGGACCACCAGTGGACTTGCCATGACCCCCTCTCCCTTTTCCCCTGTTCCCGACCACCGCCGCTGCCCCTATCGCCGGCGATTTGGCCGGACAGCGCCGCCGCCGTCGCCCCCCCCCCCCCTCTGTGCTCTGTTTCGCGAGGAAGACAGCACTTTTGTGCATAACCCCCTGAAGATTGTCCTATTCAACCCGCCGTCCACATAAACAGGAACCCCTCTCTCTTGGGCGCTTTGCACAAAACCCCCTGAACTTGAACCAAATCAACCCGCGGTCCTCTGGCACTATTCCCCCTCTCTCTGTTATATTCACCAGAGGCCCCTGAACTTTTCCATATTTACAGAAAGGTCCCTGTTCTTTTTAAAACAGCCCCTAAACCCCACTAAACTCGTCATTTCATGCGCCAAATTAATCCCGTTTGACCCCAAACTCCACCACAATATTCACTATTATATTTTCGCCAAACCCAACCAGTCCATACCCAAAAATAATCATATCATCACCATCCGCTCTCATTTTCCGTTCTTTCTCTTGGAGCTCAATAAAAGCTTTTTCTTTTATTTATTGGGTGTTTGTTTGTGTGTGCCATAGACTCCGCTGTGAACGAGGAAGGACTCGAAGAGGAGCAGTGCTACGAGCAGGAGCTTGGAGACCAAGACCCCGGGCAGGAATCCCCCGAGGGTTGGGAGAACGGCAAGTGCAATCCCACCCTTTGATGCATACTTTTGTCCCAGTTTTTATAAACACAACCCATGACCTGTTTTATAAAACTTGCATAATTTTTCCGCTAAACCCGGTTGGATAGCCATTCCTTGATTGCTATGACTACCCCCCCCCCCCCTTGACAACCCAGATTAATGTTTAATATGACTATGCTCTGTTTGAATATTGATCACTGCTAGGAATGCTTAGGAACTTTTTACCATTATACCCACTTGACAAATATTTGGTGATTACGAAAACAATCGTGTGCGTACTTTAAAATAAAAGAGATGATTTGTGTAAATAAAATGAGTACCCGTGTGGGATGAGACAGACGGTATTTCCGCGTGAAATACCGAGGTGAGCTCGAACCGGTGTGGTTGAGCATGGTGGGAGTTGTCTATCCTATCACAAGTTTTGGGATGATGTTGATGTGTCATCTAGCCTAACCCATTCTCCTGTACCACCACTCGACCGTTGTATGTGGCAACGGCCTAGCATAAATCCCACTAGTTGAGCTGCCGGTTATGTGGTGTGCTGGTGAGCAACAGAGGGCCATGGAGCCGGGGATACGGTCTATGTGAGGTATGCCCCTGGGTAGAACCTCGTTGGTAGGTTGCTAACTCCTGGTCGCGTCTGTGGTAACTTGTCAGTTTAGCTATGGTGGGTAATGGCTTTGATAGGAGCTGCACTGGCACTAAGGTGTTCTTGCTGCGGTAGCCTACTTGTGGTTGTGTACACCTCTGCAGAGTTAAAACCTATCCGGATAGCCGTGTCCACGGTATTGGGCGAGTTACGGCTTGGTCACTTCACTAGTCCCCTGTTTTGGGTAAGGGAAAGTTGGTATTTAATCGAGCGGAGAAATGTTTTGGACTTGGGCTACGACAGATGGGAAATCTGGTAGCAACGAAATCTTGTACAAAGGAAAATGTTACATTTACTGTTCCTTTTTAAAGTAACATTTGTGAAAACCCTTTGTGAAAACCTACCCCTTGCATGTGTAATAAATTTGCTTTGCTGCTAAATAAACCATGAGCCTCCCTTGTTACAATACTTGCATACTTCCGTTACTCCCTCCGTGGTTGTGGTTGCGCTTGCTGAGTACGTATGTACTCACCCTTGCTTAATCTGTTGCAAAAGCAGACCCGGACTTTGTGCCTGAGGATATCGTCTAGTGGGGTTCGTTCTGCACCCAACCTTTGCCTGTGTGTTAGGGTCACCCGCTGGAAGCCGCATGCGTTGCCACTCTGATGAAGATCTCTATGTTATCAACCTCTTTATCTGGAGCTTAGTGTTAATACTGTTTGTTGTGGCCCTGCAATGCCACCGTCTCCCGTAATGTTGTCGTTGTACTGAACTATCTGTTGTAATAATGTGAACCAGCATCATGGGACTGGTATTTGTATCACATTAAGTTCTCTCTTTCGAGGGGACGCTTCAGGTGGTATCAGAGCCGATAGGTTGGCCGTAGGACGTACCCCTAGGATCTTGACCCTACCTAGTCCCTTCTCACCAGTTTGTCCTTGCCTAATCCTTTTCCCCCACACAAGTACTCACCGACGGCTTTTTGACTTGTTCCAGATGGCCCAGCCGGTTGACGAGGGTTGGGGCGAAGGAGTCTGCCCCGCAGAACCTGGCCTCCCCAAGTTGCTGCTGCTCAGCCTGGAGCACGTTGGAGTCACAGAGATCCCCGAGTACTTTTGCCGGGAGTTCACCACCAACGGTACCCGTCGGAGCCGGATGTTCATCTTTGTGGGGAGAAGCTCGCTGTACAAGGAAGTGGCACCTTGGTTTGTCCACGCCACCGGCTACGACCGCCCCAATGCCTACCGCAAAGCCGCAAGAAGAGCCTTGATGTGCCTCCGCACACTCTACAAGCAGTACCTTGTGGGGACCGCATTAGGATTTACCCCACCCTTGGAAAGCGGAGGACGTGATTGGATTGCTCAGATGAGGAACCTTGGGAGAGAAGAAGATATGGAGGACACTGTATCCCACATGTCCATTTACCTCACTGGCTTGGACAGGCTGTACCGGGAGACATCGGGACAGCTGAGACACCAGATCCGCAGAGCCGAGAAGGCAGAGAAGGAGTTGGAAGAAGTGAAGAGAGAGCTGGAGATACAGAAGGTGACAGCTACTCAGGCTGTCAGCTCCCTAGCTGCTCAACAGGCCAGGTGCCAGGCTTACTCTGAGTACATGAATGGGCTTGAAGCCTACAGAAGGGAGAATGGGCTGTTGGAGGGAGAGCCCGAGATGACCCACATAGATGCAAGCACGCAGACTGAGGATGAAGTGCCAGAGTATCAGCTTCCTCTGAAGAAGCGTCGAGTCTGCCTGGAGTAGAGCCCAAGTTTAGATTAGCACTTAGTCTAGCCTCTCCTAGGGTAGAGTCTGTTGTTTCCAGTAGCATTAC
Source organism: Echinochloa phyllopogon (assembly GCA_033239725.1). Taxonomy (NCBI): domain Eukaryota; kingdom Viridiplantae; phylum Streptophyta; class Magnoliopsida; order Poales; family Poaceae; genus Echinochloa; species Echinochloa phyllopogon. The sequence continues at coordinate 37,852,955 of BTCW01000001.1, read as the reverse complement.
CAGCTTAGCCTCGATGTATCCATGATCCTTGTACCTCACCATGTTATGCAATAAAGGTCATCTTTTATCCTGCATCTGTTCAAATTTTTGTTTTCCCCTGGTTTCAGATGGCAGAGCAAGGATGGACCCAGGGAGTTTGCCCAGTCACACCGGGCTTCGCTAGCCTGTTGATCCCCGCGCTGGAACGCCTCGGTGTACCAGAACGCCCGAGGTACTACAGCAGGGAGTATGAGCACCATGGGACCCAACGCTGCAGAGTGGTCATAGTAGTCGCCAAGAGTGACCTCCACCCTGTCGAGGCATGGCGTACGACCGCCACCGGATTCAGACACCAGGACACCTACCCCCTGGCACTCAGGAAAGCCCTCCGCTTCATGTGCGGAATCTTTGAAAGGCACCTGGTCCCCACTCCAATGAGGTATTTTCCGCCAGTCATCAGAAGTACAGTCTGGCGAGCCCGCATGAGGAACTTGGAGCAGCGCCGTCAAGAAGAACCCATTTTGCACCAAGTGGTCACCTACCTCAATTCCTTGGACCAACTCTTTGATGAGCAGGCTGAACGTCTGAGAGAACAGACCGCCCGGGCTGAACAAGCAGAATTCTCGGTCCGCATGCACCAAGTCCAGGTGGCCCAAGCTGAAGCAAGAGCCGCTGCTGCCATCAGCAATGAGGCAGTCGCCCAAGAAAGCCTCAGGCAGGCTCGGGACCTGCGTATCCAGGATTGGACCAGAAGTGGAACGCCTGTTCCGGCAATTGGAGAACCCCATGTCCTACTTGGGACACCGATCATGGCATGGGGAGAAATTGTGGGAAACCCACTGGCACTGTCGGGAACTCCGGCGGAATCACCGCCCGCTGAAGAAGGACCATCTGAGCCGCCTCGGGAGAATGGGACCTTGACCGAGGCTGAGCAGGCCCGACTTGCACCGCCGGAGGAGAGCTCGCCTCGCGAGTAGGCACAGAGTCAAGCACTCAGATGGGAATGAATTCAGCTTGGTCCGGAGAACCCTTGTATCCCTAGCAGTAGTTTCCCTACCCTGTCTTGTGCCCCGCCTCGAAATACGAGCCTTGTTGTAACCCCCCCAAGTGTTGTAACCCTCAGTTGTTGGAATGAAACCTTGTGTGTTTGTTTGTTAGCTCGTGTGCTGTTTCTGCCTTGTTTTAAAAATACGAACTAATCAACTTAAACATCATCTTAACCCAATCTTACAAAGGCCTTGCTCAACCTGCAGATGGTGAACACTCGTGCTAGCGTCTCTCAGAGACGCGCCCCCCCCTGCTGGGGGAGAGCAACCAGAAGGAAGAAGGGAGAACCCTGAGAACCAGGAAGTGGATCAGCAGGATCCTATGGGAGAGAACCAGCCTGAAGGACAAGCGCCTGTAAGAGGCGGACCAGAAGCAAGCCATCCTAGAAGTCAGAATGAGAGATCTTTTGTTATGCCCCCACTCCCACCAGGTTTCAACCTGGCACAAGCTTTGTACCACCACACCCTGTTCATGCAAAATGTGTGGAATGCCAGCCGCCGTCAGGAGACAGCCCATAGACCCAATGCGGGTGACAAGTTGACCAATTTTCTGAGAACCAGGCCACCCACCTTTGGAGGGTCCAGCAACCCTTTGGAAGCAGATGACTGGCTGAGAACCATCAAGAGGAAGCTGGAACCGTTTGGATGTGGAGATCGTGACAAAGTCCTCCTAACTTCCCACCAACTCACTGGAACTGCCTTAGCATGGTGGGATGCTTACTGTGCAGCCTCCCCGAACGAGTCGGCCATCACCTGGAAAGAATTTGAAGAAGAGTTTCGTCGCTACCACATCCCCGACGCCACCATGAGACGCAAGGCAGATGAGTTTCGTGCACTGAAGCAAGGAAACAAGTCCGTGGAAGAATACACCCACGAGTTCACTGAGCTAGCCCGGTATGCACCAGATGAAGTAAAGACAGATGCAAAAAGGCAGGATGCTTTCATTAGAGGTCAACACCCAGATCTTCGAGCCCTGATAGTCACCCACAGTTTCCCTGACTTCAATACACTGATGAACAAGGCCATTGTCACAGAAAAGGCCAGAATGGAGGCAAGGCAAGAGAACAAGCGCAAGTTCTTGGAGAGCAAGAACCGTCAGATGGACCGCTCGCAGAAACCCAGGAGCTCCGGTTATGCTGCACCTAGACCTCAGGCTCCCGTGCAGTATAGGACCCAGTTTCAGGCCACAAGCTCCCAGGCTCCCAACAACCAGTTCAAGAGCCAGACCGCTTCGAAGCCGCCACAGAGCAAAGTCAGTCAGGCCACAGCCAGCAACAGCAATGCAAGAGCCTGCTTCAACTGCCGTGAGACCGGGCACTACATCGCCGATTGCCCGTATCCTAGGAGCAAGCCTGCGATATCAGTCTACTCTAACTCGGTGAATGGACCCAAGCCACCGGTGTCTGGAGCCAACCGTATACCCGTCCGCAGCACCAACACCGGCAACAACAACAACAACAACCCCCAGTAGTCGTATGGACGAGCCCGCGTCAACCACATCGACGCGCAGGAAGCTCAAGGAGCACAAGGAGTAGTACTCGGTGAGTACCTAGTCAGTTCAGCTTTGGCAACAGTATTATTTGATTCTGGGGCATCGCATTCTTTCATATCATCAAGTTTTGTGGAAGAGCACAAAATACCCACAATACTACTAAAGACACCCCTACTAACCCGAACACCTGGAGGTGATATTAAGTGCCAATTAGGTTGTTCGCGGGTACGGATCCTTTTAAGTGGGGTAGAGTTTCTAGCAGACCTAGTGGTACTAGAATCCAAAGGAATAGATGTGATCCTTGGAATGGATTGGTTAGGCAAACACAATGGTCTCATAGGTTGTGCTGACAAGGTAGTGCACCTAACCAACCCAGATGGAATACAAGTAGCCTGTCACACCAAAGGAAGTGGACCAGACCCTATGATCTTTAGTATGGAAGCAACAACCATAGAAGAAGTCCCGGTAATCAGAGAATATCCTGATGTTTTCCCTGAAGTTCTACCCGGAATGCCACCAGATAGGGACATAGAGTTTGCTATTGAACTTGTCCCTGGAACCTCTCCTATAGCCAAGAGACCCTATAGGATGGCAGCCTCAGAGTTAGCAGAGTTAAAGAAACAACTGGAAGAGTTGCAGCAGATGGGCTTTATCAGACCCAGCACATCCCCTTGGGGAGCCCCAGTGCTCTTTGTGAGGAAGAAAGATGGGAGTATGAGATTGTGCATCGACTATCGGGCACTAAATGATGTCACCATCAAGAATAAATACCCACTCCCTAGGATTGATGATCTCTTTGATCAGTTGAAAGGAGCCAAATACTTCTCCAAGATTGACTTAAGGACTGGGTATCACCAACTGAAGATTAAGGGGAGTGACACCTCAAAGACCGCTTTTGTCACCCGTTACGGTCAGTACGAGTTCACAGTGATGCCATTTGGGCTCACCAATGCACCGGCTTACTTCATGAACCTTATGAACAAGGTGTTTATGGATGAGTTGGACAAGTTTGTCGTAGTCTTTATTGACGACATACTCATCTACTCCAGGAGTGCCGAAGAGCATGAGCAACACTTGCGGGTAGTATTGGAAAAATTGAGAGCACACCAACTCTATGCCAAATTCAGCAAGTGTGAATTCTGGCTGGAAAAAGTAGCTTTCCTTGGTCACATTTTGACCGCAGAAGGGGTAGCCGTAGACCCTGAGAAGGTAGAAGCAGTCTCAAACTGGCAACAACCAACCAATGTGAGTGAGATCAGAAGTTTCCTTGGTTTAGCTGGGTACTACCGAAGGTTTATTGAAGGGTTTTCCAGGATAGCTAGACCCATGACAGAATTGCTTAAGAAAGAAAAGAAGTTTGTTTGGACCGAGTCGTGCGAAATGAGTTTCCAAGAGCTAAAGAAAAAGCTGACCGTAGCCCCAGTTTTAACCCTACCAGATATTCACAGGGATTTCGTCGTTTACTGTGACGCGTCCCGCCAAGGATTAGGGTGTGTCCTCATGCAAGATGGAAAAGTTGTGGCTTATGCCTCCCGACAACTTAGACCTCATGAGCAGAATTACCCAACGCATGATTTGGAATTTGCAGCCGTAGTGCACGCACTCAAGATCTGGAGACACTACCTGATTGGGAACAAGTGTGAAATATACACGGATCATAAGAGCTTAAAGTATATTTTCACCCAACCAGATTTGAACCTCAGACAGAGAAGGTGGCTAGAATTGGTTAAGGATTATAATATGGAAATTCATTACCACCCCGGCAAAGCTAATGTAGTGGCAGATGCCCTGAGCCGAAAATCCTACAGACCCAAGAGTGCCCCCCTACAAGAAGAAATGGCCCGACTAAATGTACACATTGCTCCCTAGAGTAATAGCCACCAACTGACGATCCAGTCCACTCTGGAAGATCGGATCAGAGAAGCCCAGAGAACAGACAAGGATTTAGTGCAGATCTGCAAGCATACCGGAGAAAATAAGGCACCAGACTTTAGAGTCGACAGTAAAGGAACGCTGTGGTATAAAGATAGGATTTGTGTGCCTAAGGAAGGAGACTTTAGACAGATAATCATGGACGAGGCTCACAACTCGCCATATTCCATTCACCCAGGATCCACCAAAATGTATTTGGATTTAAGGCAGAACTATTGGTGGAAAGGAATGAAAGCTGACATAGCCCAGTTTGTCACTCAGTGTGATACCTGCCAAAGAATTAAGGCGGAACACCAGAAGCCGGCAGGATTATTACAACCCTTGCCTATCCCCGTTTGGAAATGGGATGAGATAGGAATGGACTTTGTAGTAGGGTTACCCAGAACACAGAAGGGACACGATTCTATATGGGTAATAGTGGACCGACTCACTAAAGTCGCTCACTTTTTACCAGTACGGACGAACTACGGCGGAGAAAAATTAGCCAAGCTTTATGTGGAGAACATAGTAAAGTTGCATGGAGTGCCCAGTAGAATTGTTTCAGACCGAGGGACCCAGTTCACCTCGAGATTTTGGAAAAGTTTGCATAAAGCTATGGGCACCAAGTTGGATTTTAGCTCCGCGTACCACCCACAGACCGATGGCCAGACAGAAAGAGTAAATCAGATCATGGAGGATATGCTGAGAGCATGTGTCCTTACCTATGGTAAAGATTGGGAACAGAGTTTACCCTATGCAGAGTTCTCCTACAACAATGGTTACCAGGCAAGTTTGGGTATGTCGCCGTTTGAAGCCCTCTACGGGAGAAAGTGCAGAACTCCCCTAATGTGGTCAGAAGTAGGGGAGCGTACACTAGTGGGACCCGCGCTCATAAAGGAAGCCGAAGAGAAAGTAGCTGAAATCAGGGAGAAGTTGAGAGCAGCTCAATCCAGACAGAAAAGCTACGCAGACAAAAAGAGACGAGAGCTGGAATTTAATCCAGGAGATTTTGTCTACCTTAAAGTTTCACCCATCCGGGGAACTCGTAGGTTTCAAGTCCATGGAAAGTTAGCCCCTCGGTACATCGGACCATACCCGGTGCAAAAGAAAGTTGGAAAGGTAGCCTACCGATTGGAGTTACCCGAAGCAATGTCAGATATACATCCAGTATTCCATGTCTCACAGTTGAGAAAATGCCTGAGAGTACCTGAGGAAGAACACATACCGGAAGAAGAAATAGACCTACAGACGGATCTACGTTATCAGGAAGTACCAGTCAAAATTTTGGACACCGTCACCAAGAGAACCAGAAACTCCGAAGTACGGATATGCAGAGTGCAGTGGAGCAGACACAGTGTAAAGGAAGCTACATGGGAAAGGGAAGATGCCCTGAAGAAAGAGTTCCCCCACCTTTTTAGGAACCAGCCGAATCTCGAGGACGAGATTTCTTTAAGTGGGGTAGGTTTGTAACGCCCGTGTTTAATCTCTGGGAAAATCACTATTGAAATCACCCGGTAAAAATCGTTTTAAACTTTTCCCGCCGACTCTCCCCTCTCCTTTTTCCCCTCCCCTTTTCCCTTTTCTCCTTTCTTTTTTTTCCTTTTCCTTTTCTTTTTTTCCTTCTTTTCTTCTTTCTTTTCCTTCCCTTTCTCCCTTCCTCTGTTTCCCCCTGCCCCGAGCGCTCTGCTCCGCTCGCCGCCACTGCTGCTCTGCTCGCCACCCCGGCCCGAGCTCGTCGTCGCCGTCCCCGCCACAACACTGCCGCCATCACCATCCGCTGCTCGTTCGACACGCACGCACGCCAACCCTGCTGGCCCGACCACCGCCGTGCTCTCGGCCGTACTCGCACCAACGCGCCACGCCACCGCCCAGCTCACCGGCGCTGCCGCTCTGCTCTACTCCGCCGACCGCCGGCCCCACCTCCGCTCCACTGCACGCCACCGGCGTCGTGCCGACCACCGCTGCCGTGCCACCCCGCCTCCGCGACCGCCACCACCACTCGCCCTCTGCTCAACGAGCTCGCCATCGCCGCCGTGCCGCCACTCTGTGCGACCCCACCGCTGCCGCCGCTGCAACCGACACCCGGCCGACCGCCCGCATCTCTGCAGTGCCGCTCGTCGCGCACACTACCCCGGTCGCCACCGCTCCGGCCGCCCGGTCCCGCCATTGTCCTAGCACCCCCACGCCGCGCGCACGCCATCACCGACCGCCGCACCGCCCGGCGCGCCACCACCGTCCTCGCCTGCGGCCCCACTCATTCGAACGCGCACGCCACGTCGCGACGAACACAAACGCCAAGCACGGGGCCACCCGTACCACAAACTCGCCGGCCATCTTCGCCCCCGAACGCCGGACGCCATTAACGCCGCCCGACCTACCCCTCTCGTCGGCCCACTCCCTCACCACCCCTCCGCGCCTATAAATGGGGTCATGAGCACCCTCTCCCTCACCACCAGCTCACCCGCCCTCCAATTGAACCCCTCCACCGCCGCAACGCCGCCGCCATCGCCTCCAGTACTGCCGCCATCGCCGCTCTTGTGAACCGGCCGCCTCACTCCACCTCCGCCCGAGGTAGGACCACCAGTGGACTTGCCATGACCCCCTCTCCCTTTTCCCCTGTTCCCGACCACCGCCGCTGCCCCTATCGCCGGCGATTTGGCCGGACAGCGCCGCCGCCGTCGCCCCCCCCCCCCTCTGTGCTCTGTTTCGCGAGGAAGACAGCACTTTTGTGCATAACCCCCTGAAGATTGTCCTATTCAACCCACCGTCCACATAAACAGGAACCCCTCTCTCTTGGGCGCTTTGCACAAAACCCCCTGAACTTGAACCAAATCAACCCGCGGTCCTCTGGCACTATTCCCCCTCTCTCTGTTATATTCACCAGAGGCCCCTGAACTTTTCCATATTTATAGAAAGGTCCCTGTTCTTTTTAAAACAGCCCCTAAACCCCACTAAACTCGTCATTTCATGCGCCAAATTAATCCCGTTTGACCCCAAACTCCACCACAGTATTCACTATTATATTTTCGCCAAACCCAACCAGTCCATACCCAAAAATAATCATATCATCACCATCCGCTCTCATTTTCCGTTCTTTCTCTTGGAGCTCAATAAAAGCTTTTTCTTTTATTTATTGGGTGTTTGTTTGTGTGTGCCGTAGACTCCGCTGTGAACGAGGAAGGACTCGAAGAGGAGCAGTGCTACGAGCAGGAGCTTGGAGACCAAGACCCCGGGCAGGAATCCCCCGAGGGTTGGGAGAACGGCAAGTGCAATCCCACCCTTTGATGCATACTTTTGTCCCAGTTTTTATAAACACAACCCATGGCCTGTTTTATAAAACTTGCATAATTTTTCCGCTAAACCCGGTTGGATAGCCATTCCTTGATTGCTATGACTACCCCCCCCCCTTGACAACCCAGATTAATGTTTAATATGACTATGCTCTGTTTGAATATTGATCACTGCTAGGAATGCTTAGGAACTTTTTACCATTATACCCACTTGACAAATATTTGGTGATTACGAAAACAATCGTGTGCGTACTTTAAAATAAAAGAGATGATTTGTGTAAATAAAATGAGTACCCGTGTGGGATGAGACAGACGGTATTTCCGCGTGAAATACCGAGGTGAGCTCGAACCGGTGTGGTTGAGCATGGTGGGAGTTGTCTATCCTATCACAAGTTTTGGGATGATGTTGATGTGTCATCTAGCCTAACCCATTCTCCTGTACCACCACTCGACCGTTGTATGTGGCAACGGCCTAGCATAAATCCCACTAGTTGAGCTGCCGGTTATGTGGTGTGCTGGTGAGCAACAGAGGGCCATGGAGCCGGGGATACGGTCTATGTGAGGTATGCCCCTGGGTAGAACCTCGTTGGTAGGTTGCTAACTCCTGGTCGCGTCTGTGGTAACTTGTCAGTTTAGCTATGGTGGGTAATGGCTTTGATAGGAGCTGCACTGGCACTAAGGTGTTCTTGCTGCGGTAGCCTACTTGTGGTTGTGTACACCTCTGCAGAGTTAAAACCTATCCGGATAGCCGTGTCCACGGTATTGGGCGAGTTACGGCTTGGTCACTTCACTAGTCCCCTGTTTTGGGTAAGGGAAAGTTGGTATTTAATCGAGCGGAGAAATGTTTTGGACTTGGGCTACGACAGATGGGAAATCTGGTAGCAACGAAATCTTGTACAAAGGAAAATGTTACATTTACTGTTCCTTTTTAAAGTAACATTTGTGAAAACCCTTTGTGAAAACCTACCCCTTGCATGTGTAATAAATTTGCTTTGCTGCTAAATAAACCATGAGCCTCCCTTGTTACAATACTTGCATACTTCCGTTACTCCCTCCGTGGTTGTGGTTGCGCTTGCTGAGTACGTATGTACTCACCCTTGCTTAATCTGTTGCAAAAGCAGACCCGGACTTTGTGCCTGAGGATATCGTCTAGTGGGGTTCGTTCTGCACCCAACCTTTGCCTGTGTGTTAGGGTCACCCGCTGGAAGCCGCATGCGTTGCCACTCTGATGAAGATCTCTATGTTATCAACCTCTTTATCTGGAGCTTAGTGTTAGTTTTGTTTGTTGTGGCCCTGCAATGCCACCGTCTCCCGTAATGTTGTCGTTGTACTGAACTATCTGTTGTAATAATGTGAACCAGCATCCTGGGACTGGTATTTGTATCACATTAAGTTCTCTCTTTCGAGGGGACGCTTCACAATGATCTCACAATCAGATAAATCTAAACCAGATAAACACTTAAGATTTTCATGATCATCCAAAGAAGAACTATCGGCCACTGCAACACAAGCCGATGTATCTCCATGAACGACTTCTATTTCATCATCTATCCATTGAATTAAAAATTGATGCAAAGTAGAAGGCACACATTGGTTTGCATGAATCCAATCACGACCAAGGATTAAACTGTAGTTACCTTGTGTCTCAGCGACGAAGAATGCAGTAGCCAAAGTCTTGCTTCCAATAGTGAGCTCCATAGAAGCAACTCCCTTAGCGCCCATAGGTTCACCTCCTCCAACGCCGTTGATGGTCATGTTGGTCTTGATCAACTCTTCATCTGAACCTCCCAGCTACTTGAACAGAGAATACGGCATCAAATTAACAATCGCTCCTCCATCCACCAGCATGCGAGAAATAGGCTTCCCATTGATATGACCCTTCATGTACAAAGCCTTCAGATGACTTTCAGTAGCTTTAGGCTTCTGGAAAATAGCTTCCTTTGGTCCAAAATCAAGTTGAGCAATGCTTTCTTCTGATAACACATAACCATCCATAGACATGTGAATAACATTAAGCTCAAAATTCATATGCTCAGGAGAGGAACCATAATCAACAAGCTCTTCATCGTCCTCTGAAGTGGATACCGATGATAACTTGCTATCACAAACCAAAGGAGTAGGAGAAGAAAAACCGGGCGGCGCGTCGGGCAAAGCGGTCTGACCGCTTCTAACAACCGGTCTGACCGATTCAACCGGTCTGACCGGTTCTGTCTGGGAGCTGGTCTTGGCTCTCCACTCTTTCCCTTGTGGAATCATGGGCCTGTACTTGTTGAATGCTTCGTCTCTCTGCTTCTCTAGCTCTTTCTCTTTCATCTCCTGAAATCTCAAACGCTGAAGCTTCCTCCTTTGAGTACGAGATAAACCGGGAGGACACCACCTTGGCAAAAAGTATTTGGAGTTAGAACTACTTCCACTGGCCTCATGATCATTAGAAACAGACCCCTTCTGAATAGGTGTCTCAACCTTATTGTCTATGACAATCGGTCTTTTGCCACCGTCTCCAAGGGGAACGTTCATCAACCCAATCTGAATAACATCTTGATTTGTAGTCCTCTCTGGGTCCATATCCATCTTACGCATCTCCTCACGCTGTTTTGGCTTGTAAACTTGCTTCATAGGAGGTGTTGCCGATTTCCCAGGGAAACCGGTCTGACCGGTTTGTGAAACCGGTCTGACCGGTTGGGTCTGGCGACCCTGACTAGATTGGCAAGGTGCCAAACGGTCCTGTCTATGACTCGAAATCCTGTCCAATGCCGGCCTTCGTGGTCCTTCCCATCCATGTTGGAAAGGCTGTTGATACGGCACCCACATCACTCCATTATCGTCATAAATTGGACGAGGTGAATATGAACTTGATGCCTCCCATTGTGGCGCAAAATTTCTCTTTGGTTGAGAATATTCTTCTTGATGTGGAGACACTCTCATTCTCTTTTTTACCGGCCGATCACTTGTAACGGCCTTTTGCTTGGAGTACTTGTCAAATAGCATATCAAAGGTGACCTTTGGCCTAAGAGTACTGCCCTGATTCTTTGCAACATTGAGCTTCCAGTTTCCAATCTCCGGACGGCTTGGTTTAATCATCTTTGGACGACCCTGGGGGAAACCGGTCTGACCGCTTTCCCTAACCGGTCTGACCGGTTTGTCTTGTATAGGCTCAAACAGTCTCTGCTCGGTGGAAACGGTTGACCCTTGCCCCCCATGCTCAGAGGCTCTTACAGTAACCTTGAAAGTCTCCCTGCCATCTGGAGTTGTCTCACATGCAACTTCTCGAATCAACTCTTCTCCCCTCAAATCAGATTTTACTTCACCAATCACAACATTATTTCCTTTGGTTGCTTCGGCTTGATACGGCCGAACCAAGACCTTAGGCTGTTGTAAATCCATAGTATTGACAGGGAAAGGAGTTTTGTCCACTTGCATCTCATGAAATGTCAAACGACCTTCATTTATGGCCGATTGAACCTGTCGACGAAACACATTGCAATCATTAGTGGCATGAGAATAAGTATTATGAAACTTGCAATATGCACGCCTTTTCAATTCTTCAAGTGGAGGCAATTTATGAGATAATTTGATATTTCCAGATTTAAGCAATTCATCAAAGATACGATCACACTTGGAAACATCAAATGTAAACTTAACTTCTTCTTGCCGACCTTTGTTAACCGGCTTAAGTGATATACAAGAGTAAGTTTTTTCTTTAGAGGGCCATACAAATTCAGCAGCAAGTACTTCTTTATCACTATCACTCGAATCATCAGACTCATAATCAATTATATGAACATTGGAACGACGTGACCTAGAAGTATCTCTTTCTTTTTCTTTATTCATTCGGTTTTCAACAATTAAAGCTCTAACTTGAACTTGTGCAACCGAAAGAAAATCAGAACCCTCTATTCTATCTCTTATGGATGACCTTAAACCTTTTAAGCAAATATCAGCAAGGTCCATATCAGTGATTGACAAATTGAAACAACGGTTTTTAGTTTCTTTAAATCTCTTAATGTAAGCAGAAACAGTTTCTTCTCTACTTTGTCTAACCGATGTCAAATCTGTCAATTTCAATTGCAAACTCCCACTATAAAAGTGATCATGAAATTTACGCTCTAACATATCCCAAGATATAATAGAACTGGGAGCAAGTGAAGAAAACCAAGCAAAAGCGGTGCCAGTCAATGATAAAGAAAATAAACGCACTTTAAGAGCATTATAAGTACCCGCTTCTCCTAGTTGAGCTATGTATTGACTAATATGTTCCCACGTGGTTCGGTCATCATCTCCACTAAATTTGATCAAATCAGGCATACGCCAACCACGTGGAAGAGGAAAATTATCAAACTCAGCATCATATGGTTTTTGATACAAATTTGTGTTGTCAATATCGACACCAAGTTTAGTTTATACCACATTAGCCAAATCTTCTCTAAATTTGTTAAATTTAGCCCAGTTAGGATTATTTGGTTGTTGTGGTTGTACATTCTCCAAATTCATCTTATTTAAGTAGGGAGCAATCTTAGCTTGAGCTAGCCTATAACTTTCAAACACATCATCAGGTATAACGTTTCTTTGAGCAGATGTGTTAATTGTTGTACTAAATTGAGGCTTAGCAGTACCCAAAGTATTAGTGTGAGCATAAACCATTGGATCAGGTAAAACAGAAAGCGGCAAAGGTTGCTCATGCACTAATTCAAGCGCATTGGTCAGACCGGTCTGACCGGTTCCCTGATCCAGTCTGACCGGTTTGGCCGTGTTCGGCCCGGTCGGTTGGAACGGTAGGAATTGACCAATGGCAAACTCAGGTGGCATACCATACATGTATTTTTCAATATTAACATTAGGTATGGGTGACAAGCTAGGAAAAACTCCCCCACTTGTATTAATTTTAGGAACACTACTACTAGTTTCATTATTGTTAAAGCAAGTAGTGGTCCTATCTTTCTCAAGATCCTCTAAGCGTTCTAAACGAGCAATATATGAGGCAAGCAATTCATCACTTTCTACACTATTTTTAGGAACAGTAGTGTCGGTGCCGGGATCGGTCGATCAATCCCCGGCGCCTAAACAGAATGCGCTGTGTCCCGTCCCTTGACGGTTGATGCAAGAGCTAGCACGATGAGACAAGCGATTATCCTGGTTCCGACCGTGAGGTCGTACGTCCAGCAGGGTGCGCTCGGGGCGGTGTACTATCTTGCACCAGAGTGCTTGCAGTGGGGGGCTACAAGCAAGGCGGGAGAGGAGAAGCGGTCTCCAAGTCCCTGAGGATGAGTATGACTATCGCGTGAAGCGGTGTGTGTGATTGTGTTTCGGGTTGTTCGTGTCTTCCTCTCCCTCCTCCTGCAGGTCGGTCCCTTCCTCCTTTTATAGACCAAGGAGAGAAAGGAGGGGGAGGCGTTTACAAGTACATGCGTGAGGTGTGCTACAGAGATGCGCACTGGAGAGTATGGCGCCGGGCGTGCCATTGTCCTTGACCCTGGCGGGGGGTTTATGGCGAGCCCCGTCTTCCGGGGGCGTCGTGGTCGTCCCTGTGCTTGTCCTGGAGCGGCTTCGAGGGGCGTCGTCGCTGTAGTCTGTGTTCAGCTGCCCGTCGCTGGTTGACTTCGAGGGCGGGGCAGGTGAGGAAGGACCGGAGTTGGCGGTACAGGGGTCGGTATGGTGGCTGCCGTCAACCACAGTGCGCGGCGTGGCCGGTTCACCAGGGGATGGTCGAGAGTTGGTGGATTTGACCCGGCGTTCGCCACCGCCAGGCCACGCCTGACCGGAGTCTGTACTCGGTCGTCGCCCAGATATTTGTTCGAGGGCCCTTCATACCCATTCGAGGGCTCCCCACCGGGGGGAAGGACGGGAGTGGGTATAACAGTGGCTTGGAATGACGCCTGCCAGTCAGCACAGGACCTCGCGCAGTTCCGCGTGCGCTCGCACAGCGTTGGAGAGGACGCTGAGTGACCGGAGTAGGTGGAGTGGGTGGAGCAGTGTGCTCTGTTGGTGTCAGTGGCGCGGCGTGGGGGAGAGATTGCCTTTTGACTTCGGCGCCCGCCTGACGGGGCGGGCATTAAATGCCGTTGTCGGGCAGGGAGCCGGAGTGCGCCGCGTTAAGTAGAGAGTTGGCCTCGAGCGAGGCGGAGTCGACTCGCCCGCTCGAGGGAGCGCGCAACCCTCGAGCGAGGCGGGTTTTGCGTCGTGCCTGCTCGAGGGTGCGTGGCCCTCGAGCGAGGCGGAGACGGGGGGTAGCGACTTGGGCCCTCCCGACAGACGAGCTCGGACGACCGTTCTTGGGCCGTGATAGGCTATGACGGGCCGAGCTGTCTGGCCGGGCCTTCCGGGCTATCGATGATTCGGCCTTTCGTGGCATATCGTTTTTTGAGGGTGATTACCCCGATGATTAGGGGACCCCCTGGGTTTGTCCCCGACAAGTAGTAGAAGAAGTGTTCTGTGATTTACTTACAGTGGGTATTACCTCAACTTGATTGTCGTTTAACTTGATCGCCGGTAGCTCAAATTCTTTCAATCTTGCCACCTTGCCATGACGATCTTTCTTGACGCCAGCCAAAAATTGTGTCCTCATGAATTCTTGTAGCGCCTCGAATTTATTCTGCTCCTCCGGAGTAAGATCTTCCAATGAAGCCGTGATGATGTTATCCATATCAAGATCACATTGAGATCCCATCTTGTCTGGAGCTTAGATCAAATGATTTTTTGAAAACCGGATCTTCTATTTCCCCAGCGGAGTCGCCAAAAGTATGTTGACGCTTTTTCTGGTCAACACACACGAGCGCCGTATCGCGCAAACGAAGAAACGATGAACTCGCCGCAGCCCCGCCTAAACCGGTCAGACCGGTTTAGGGATCCGGTCAGACCGGTTTCCCTCGGGAGCTTCGGGATGAACCTAGAATCACCACCTCGGGAGGGACCCCGTCGGAGATGGCGCGCCTAGGGTTGCTCTGAGATCGGTCAGGCCACTCAGAACCTCCTTGAACGCCGTAGAGACAAACAAGGAAAGCAAAGGGGTTGGAAAAGCTAGGGTTTGGAGATAAAAAGTAGAAAGATAGTATTGATCGATTGGATGATCCCTCTCAACCGGCCACGGCCATTTATATTTATAGGGTGGGGAGGTCTTGCCCTGCAAGGAATCCTTTTACAATATGGAAACGACTAGGACTCCTAATTCTACTTCAACTCGGAGTGAAACCGGTCAGACCGCTTTGACAAACCGGTCAGACCGGTTTGGCTGTTGGCAGATCAGCTATAGGGAAACCGGTCTGACCGCTTCCTAGAACCGGTCTGACCGGTTGCACTCGGCCTGTCAATTTTGGATGCGAACAATGTTCATTTCCACGACAGGCAGCGCATTGAGATTCTGTCGTGCCAAACTGATTGACTTGAAGTGCATTGGATTCTGCCGTGCCACCCAAACTGATTGAATTGCATTGTTCTTGATGACGTCTTATTCTGTTAGCAAACAGACAAAATTCCGCAAACTTTTGAAGTTCAAACGGAAATCTCACCGTTGTTCTGTTTTGCAGCGGCAAAAGTAGCAAAAGAGGAGGAGGATTCCCGTTCCGAACATCCCAGGCCGAGCTACTGTTTCTCTCTCTTCCACCTTTTCCTCCCCACCACCACCTACCTCCCTCTTATTCCTCGTCGCCACCCACCCTCCCACCCCTCCTCCCCGTGCAGACCTCCGCTCCGCACCGCCAAATCCGTCGTAACCCTAGCCGAGCCCAGCCTATCCTCGCCTGGACCCGCTCCCTCCCATGTGCGCCGCCACCGCTTCCCCGTGTTCGTAGCCGCGGCGGCGGGGAAGATTCCTCCCATGGGTTCCGGGTACTACGCCGCCGAGACGACGCCGATCGAGGGAGAATGAGGTGCTGCGTCTGCCGCGTATCCTCCGCCGGGTGCCGGGCCATGGGC
The DNA here is from genome assembly GCA_033239725.1 of Echinochloa phyllopogon. Lineage (NCBI taxonomy): Eukaryota > Viridiplantae > Streptophyta > Magnoliopsida > Poales > Poaceae > Echinochloa > Echinochloa phyllopogon. Next base: position 37,837,329 of record BTCW01000001.1, on the reverse strand, counting down.
GTTGCGAGACGGGCGAGCCCGACGACGTCGCTGCGCAGCCGACGCTGCCTCCGCATGCGGCCGTCGTACGCCCCGTTCTCCGAGCCATTCACTGAAGAACGCCCGGCACCCGCCGCCCCTTCATCTCCTGCTGCTGCGGCGCCCAGGGCGTAGCGGCCGCGCGCCGACCACTGACTACTCCGGCGATCTCGCTGGTCCATTCTCTCCGCTTCCCCTCTCTCTCCCTCTCTCGCTCGTAGATTGATTTGCCTGTTGGGGCTGTTCCGGAATGGAGGTGTTTGGTTGTGGCGATGAGGTCCTCGATGCTGAAATCGCGGAGGTAGATCCAACCGGGCGGTACATGCGCGTAAGTTCCTTTCCATTTCCAACGCCTTTATGCTGTCATGACTCATCACTCATTACATTTAGGTTGGTTGATGTGAATGTGATTTGACATCTCCATGAATGTTGAGCTTTCAATGAAATGCATTTATATGTTGAACCACGCAATTTACTGAAAAAAACTTATATTATAAGAAAACCTTCGTCTCTTGATGTTATTCGAATGTAGTCTATTGGTTGATATGATGCTGATTAAAAATAATTATTCTAAAAAATGGATGTACTTGTCTGTGAAATCGGAAGGTTCAAAATGATCCACCAAAATAACTCACACAAAATGATCCATGAAAATGACATGACTCTGCCACTTGTATTGATCCGATTCTTTTTCCTTGGTGCAGTACAATGTGATTTTGGGGAGAGGAGCTTTCAAGACTGTGTATGCCTTCTGCTCCTCAGCATCCTCTTTGTTCACTTTATATTGCCATGTTAAATAGATTCATTTGCTGACAATTAGTCATCAAACTTTCAAATTATTGGGGCGAAAAGATCTTGCAAACCTGCAAGATGCGATCGAACATAGATTCGAGTTTTGGTTGGTCACATGCTTATAGCAAGCACTGTAATCAATATTTAAGTGGATAACTTTTGTGGGGGTGGGAGTGTGGTGGTGTTGACTGTTGAGCTGATTATTCCTTGAGGATTTTGGTGGTTGACAGTAATATCATCTCTTAAAATATATCCTCCACCTCTCTCTTTCACATCAGGAGAAAGGCGTTACTGTTGCATTGCAAACATGGTAGTGGATTAGTGAATTGTACTGCAATTCCGAAAGGTCATGCTTGAAAATTGCTACGGAGGCATGATGACGGATGATTTATTGTCAATTTCTGTATTGTCTTCAACTCTTTAGAATATAAATCTGGGTATGTCTAAAATTTCGTTTATCTTCATTAAATTTATCTAGTTACAAGGCATTTGATGAAGTCGAAGGCATCGAGGTTGCATGGAATCAAATCAACATAGACGAGGTGATGCAATGTCCAGATAACCTTGATAGGCTCTACACGGAAGTCCATCTTCTGAAGTCTCTCAAGCATCGAAGTGTAATGAAGTTTTATTATTCCTGGATTGATGATGAGAACAAAACAATTAATGTCATCACAGAGCTGTTCACGTCTGGAAGTCTCAGGCAGTAAGTAACCAGTACTAATAACTATTCTTTGTTATCGATTCCATGCTTATTAAAAAATGACACCTGCAACTTTGTGCATTTCTAGTTACCGTCAAAAACATCCACGTGTTAACTTGAAGGCAATAAAGAATTGGGCAAGGCAGATTCTTCATGGATTGGATTACCTGCACAGCCACCAACCTCCAATTATCCACAGAGACCTGAAATGTGATAACATTTTTGTTAATGGAAATCATGGCGAAGTTAAGATTGGAGATCTTGGGCTAGCCACAGTAATGCAAACACCTAGAGCAAGGAGTGTTATTGGTAATGATCTTATCAGTTTATTTCTTCAAATTCTCATGCTATTATAATAAAATCTTTGATGACATAGTGTCCATCAGCCTAGAGAGACAATTTAGGTGACCATTTCAATGATATTGCCAAAGCTTTTCAAGTAATCTGTTAGCGTGTTCGCGATTCACTATTTACCGAGTACTCAAAAGGAGAATTGAGGATTTTAGGTAACTGGGGATTCTCGATTAAATCTGAGCTAACAATGATATTATAATAGCATAGAATTTACATGTCTGGTATCTTATTTGCACGCAGAGCCAATTAGCCACGTGGTCCAACTTTTTGACATCAGCTACATGCATAAATATTATTCCTGGCTTACAAGGCTTTAAATTCTCATTATTTATGGTTCTTTAAATCAGCTTGCTTCACACCTGTGACTTTAGGTTGCTTTCTCTGTGATACCTGATTGCATTATATTATATTATATTATGCTAACACTAACATATACTGTAAAGGTTAAATGATTATGTGCCTCTGACAAATGGTCTTGTGGTTCTTGTGCTATTCTTGATGTATTTTTCTTCGATATTAATTATTATTGTTTGATACCTTGTTAAACTGTTTTCTCGTATGTTTGTGCTGGTTCCTTTCTGATTTGAGATCTCTTCTGATTTAAATGATACACTCCAATCATGTGGGGCATTTGCCTTACTTTCTGCAGGCACTCCAGAATTCATGGCACCTGAGCTTTATGATGAGAGTTATGACGAACTTGTTGATATATACTCATTTGGAATGTGTCTGTTGGAAATCTTTACCCTTAAATATCCATACAGTGAATGTACGAATCCGGCCCAGATTTTTAAGAAAGTATCCACAGTAAGTGCTTCTTGACTTATGTGTAGAGTTGCATTATCACAGTATTTAATCTAAAGTACCACCCTATACTTGTAGGGTGTTAAACCTGCTGCATTGGCTAAAATTGCTGATCCTCAAGTAAAACAGTTCATTGAGAAATGTTTAGTTCCTGCTTCTGAGAGGTTGTCTGCCAAAGAACTCCTTGAAGATCCATTTCTTTGTCTTGATAATACACATAGTCCTGCTGGCACAAAGTTTTCATCTCCAGCACCTAAAGCAGTAAATATTTCTCTGGCATCTTTGCAAATGGACGTTGACATTTGTGAATCCAGCTCTATTAGTTCAGGCAAGCAAAATGGTTGTGTTGCTCCACATACACCAGTCCTGGAGTTCACAAGAACCAACAAAAATACCGAACTAAAGCTAAAGGGCGAGAAACTTGATAACAACTCAGTCTCGCTGGTTTTGCGAATTGCCGATCTGTCTGGTATGCCTTACTTTGGTATATTTCTTTTTGAACAATTTATGTGTATTGCTGGTGCCTTAGTGCCTTTCTATTTGCAGGTCATGCAAGGAATATTCATTTCCTCTTCTACTTGGATTCTGATACAGCTATGTCTGTAGCCGCTGAAATGGTTGAACAATTGGAGTTAGCAGACTGTGATGTTACTTTCATTGCTGATTTTATCGACCTTTTGATAGTGAATATTGTCCCTGGTTGGAGGCCAGTTAATAATGCAGCAGCAAACTCATATAGGCAGTCTGAAAGTGAGCTTGTAATCACTTCCCACCAGGACCTATCAGAGTTGGTGCCTGATTATGCGCTAGTTGATGGTATGATGCTTCCAAAAGATGGGAACGCATCATCGAATGGTTATCTTGATTCTGTATCAAGTGCAACTAACCTAGGAGGATCACAGGGCTCTGAAGTTTCGGTCATTTCTGTGCAGCTTGCTGGCAGTTCCAAAAGTGTGAGTGACTATGGGGCAGAGGATTATAGTGCTATGGACTGTGGTGGGTACAAAGAGGGAATCAATAAGCTAGACTGCAGCCATGTTTTTGGTGATGGGTCGAGGCCAATTTTCCATATAGATCAAGGGCCACCTTGCTTGGAGTTGGGCAGCAGTGGTTCATCAATTTCTACTGCTGATAACCAGGATGTGCTAAACGGGGAGCTTGTTTTGATTGAAGCTCAGTACAAACATTTGGTTGATGAGTTGACAAAGATGCGGGAAGAGGCTATGGAAGGAGCTCGAAAAAAGTGGTTACCACATAAATGATGTTTTTATTCAAATTCGGCGTTTCATCTGAACATCAAAAGCATGGATGTTTGGATTTCATGTTGGAAAGTTTTTATTTTGGTTGCCATACATGTGTGAGAAACGTTAATAATCTCATTTAGTTTAAGCATTGCTGTAGTTTGCAATGCTACATAGCTTGCGGATAATCAATTCAATCTCAGACGTTGGCTGTGACTTGTTTGTTGAGGCCTTGAGGGGCAACCAAGATTGTATGGGATGGAAAACCGTCTCTTTCGTTTTAGGAAAATATCAAATAGTACTCAGATGATCCAGTTTTTAACTAAAAAAACGATAGAACTTCGGTACTGGAATGTTCTGTGCAGTTCACCGAATTCGCCCGGAACATTGATGTTTTTTCGGCTGTTTACATGTAATTAGGTATTAAGTTGTTGCGTGTCAGCCATCCGCTGCCTACGGCAATGGCCCCTGCACTGCAGCTCTCCTCTGACGACGGCTACCTTCGTTTTGACGTGTCCTCTTTTAAAAACAAGCATGTCAGGGCTTTGCCCTAAAATTGCTCAAGGCTACTCTTTGTTTGCCAAAAAAAACTTGTTCAAAATGCCTCGTCGCGGCAGGATTTAAAACCTAGACCCTTGCGGCCTTGCCTATCCTAACACCAAAAAGAGAAAAGATACAAGCTTCTATTCTGTTACAAACAACGGTCGATGACTGGTTGGTATGGAGATCTCGAAGCACCACTGAGTTACTGACTTGGGCACAGTATTTTGCAACTAGGACTAGCTCTAGCTGGCCAAGCCACGGAGCCATGCAGAAATGCGGAAGCGAAGTCTAGGTTGCCGATATTGAAGGTTCATTAATTTAGTGAATCTTTAAAGATAAATGATTGATCTACTTACTCAAAGCAATTTATGCAAGAGATGCTCTAAGGGAATATATAATTTTCTGAGCCCGAATACGTATTCCTCAACGTATGTATTCTACAGCGAGCCAGTTGGTCTCTCGAATGGGTTGTGGTAGGCAGCCCGAGTACGTTTGGGAATTTCCTCGGTCGCAACTCGCAACTTGGCGTGCCTACACAAAAAATGTTTCTTGTGAATTGTTGGGCTTACCCTGGCAGTTGGTCCGGGTGGGCCGTAGGGAGCCCTGGTAGTTGGCCCGGGTTTGGCTCGTTGCCCGAAGCACAAGGTGGGTGTGATCGCTAATCCCCCGATATGGTTTCAATTACTAGGGAGCGCCCTACTCGGACCACTTCCATCTGCACCAAGCCACCAACTCGACAGTGATATTCACCTTGAGATCAGCTTCCAGGGCTTAAAACCTGGCAGTTCCATACGAGCGAGTCTATACAGACATCAAAGCAAGGACTCTGAGCGAGTTTGTGAAAACGCTTGGTAAATTATCTTAGGAGTTAGGATCACTTATTCCTTTCAAAAGGCAATTCACGCAACCAACTGTAGGCAGCATGAAGCACATACACTCCAAAACACTTCACTGCCAATAAGAGCAACACCAATGTCTCTTGCAGCCATAAATCGGCACCATAATAACATTTCTGATTTCCCAGAAGTTTGAACTGAAGTACAAGGTGATTACAAGAAGAAATTACATGTGCAACAGGGCATACCAACACTCAAAACTGAAGAAGCACGGACACATGGTGTACGCAAATAAAGTGCAAAATGCTAAGATCAGTCATCTCTCCATTCAAGCTGGCATTCTTCTCTGCAACACCTGTAGAATGTTGTCATTGGCTCATCAGCTGATCGAATCTGCATCTGCTTGAAGTATGCTTCTCCGTGGTTGCATCTTGGGCAGGAAGCTGCAAGTTCAGTGAATGCGGTTAGCATACCGTGATTTCACACATTATATATTCAGACATTCAGTTCCAGCTCAGAATGTACTAGTCAATAGCAGATAAAAGACAGTCAAACCACCATATATTCATCAAGAACAAAAAGTTGTATTTGTATCAAAGTTGTTATGGATCTAACTTCACATTTTTTTTCTAAAAGCATGCCCCCATTGTCAACTTGAGTACATGGCTGGTAATCAAAGTTCAGTGAATGTACCTGGTGTGCTATGTTTGGCACGTTTCTTATTCAGCTCCAGGTCACTGATAAAAGTTTAAGTTACTTAGCTGTGTTTAGGAGAAGAGGGTTCATCTATTGCAACAGTCACTAGTGGATTATCAATATTGCATCACAGATATGCTATCTGTCAGCTCTCTATATTATTAGATTTTCCATTTACCAAGTGTTTGATGATCAGTGAAAGCCCTATGAAGTCACCAAAATAAATATTTACACAAACAAGCACCCCAAAATTGATGCTATTTCCATCCATCGACAGTTGCAAGATTACGCTCTTAAGGTAGTAAAAAAATACATCTATGGACATTTGAGGCCAGTATAATGGTTTTCCAACAAAAACATGTCAAAACATCTGATCAATTTTTTCCACACACACAAAAACAATAACTATTGAATGATACTCTTTGTTAATTCAAGAGAGCAGATTCTAAACAAGAAATTGTAAGTTTCGGGTTTCTTGTTTGTGGTTTGCACTCAGCAGATACAACAGATAGCCTGATTTAGATTTGAAATCTAGTATGCTTCTGGTGATACATTATTTTGTTGTGACATCACTTGGACCTTGTCATTTTGTGTTTTTGTCAGTGCTTTAATAAAGAGTCACTTGCGCTGTTTACTGACCACTGATTTAAATAACAAACTACACTGAAATTTTGACATAACCCACCTATTGGAGAGCCAAAGAGAAAGCAAAACTGAAAACTCACTAACTCTGTACTGCAACATTGGCTAGTCTGATTAACCATTTACTTTGGAGACTCAAACGTCTTCAAGGTCAAGGATTAAGATAACAACGCAATAACTGTGCTTAATGGTTAACAGTGAAAACACTATCAGTAAATAGCAAAGCCATCGCTTGGGCCAGAATTGAATCATAGCTCGTAAGACCGCACAGAGTATAGTAGCTCCACAGAACAAAGATTAGGGCGGAGGGCTCACCTGCGGTCTTGGGGGCCAACTTCATCGCGTCGGCGTTGCTGAAGATGGGCTCTACCTCCTTCTTGACCAACTTCGCCTTCTTGACGATCTGCGGAACCACCAACGGAAACGGAACCACATCAAATTCAGATCGATTTGCGGCATCAGAAGGACGGTACAGAAAAAGAAAAAAGTGGCGGCGAGGAAGAGGAATAGGGCGAGGGACCTTGTTCTGGATGGGGCAAACGTAGGGGCAGACGGGGCAGTAGAGGCGCAAGCGGTGGCTTCCGCTGCCCGGATCGATCTGCAGCAGCAGCCCACACGCCGGGCAGAAATCCATCGCCGCGCCTGCCGCGCTTCTACGCCGCCGCGCCCGCGCTCCAGACGTCCGCGTGCACCGCCGAATAGGGGGATTTCCGGAGAGACAGACACAAAAACCCTGGGTTGTTGGGCTCGGCCCGGATTGATTGGACGTATATCTGAGGAATAGTGTCGTGGGCCGGAGAGCAATATGGATGCCAGATAGATGGGCCGTGGGGAAGTCGACTAATGGCCGGGATTTCCCTAGTAGCTAAATAAATTCAGCTACACCGACCCTAGGCCAGCCAGGAAATATGCACGGTGCAGCACATTGTGCTCCAAGAAATACAAAATTACTGCCACCAGAAAAGAGTAGCAGATTTCCTTCCAATTCATGCACTTCGGATTTGGAAAACAAGATGAGATCTAATAAAAAGCCCTAGATTACATTGGTGGAGATAAAGCTGGGCTTGTTACAGTGCTATACTCTTTCATCCGATATCTGTCCACACATAACAATCCTCTAGCCTCTTCCTTTTTTTCTGTAACAAAATACAATGGGCTGCCTAATTTTACAACAGATGTAACGGAAACAGTGATAAAACTATACGATCTAGTACAGCCATGCACTTGGAAGTAAGGTCGCCAGCAGGCAGCATCAAGCAGGCCTCTCACCACCATCTGACGCAGCAGCCTTCTGCGAACTACTTGGTTCAGCATCCATTGGCGCACTTGTCCTGGGAGGTGATGGCGGCTGGACCTCCACATCAGGGTAAGCAGCCTTGTACCTTGCTCTCAACCCTTCATCCACAAGCCTTACCCCATTTAACTGGTTACCCAGAGAAAGCCATCTGTGCAGAAGAAAAGGTAAGCAGGAAGCTGACAGTAATCATCTCGTAACCGGAAAACTTGCTGAAGAAGAGAGGAAGTGAATAGTGCGCACCCAGATTGTGTATTATGCATTCTTGCAAACAGTTCCAGCTTCCTTGTCCTTGGGCTTATCCGTTCTAGCATGGCGTACATCTGCACAGTAAAACAGATTTAAAGAATCAGTCCTATTCTTGAAACGATGTTTCAAATTCTTGAAACGATGTTTCAAATGATGATAAAATCTCAAGGTTTCCAGTTCTGCTTTTGGATATATGCACTTTAGTTGCAGTACAGGCAAACCCACTAAGAATCTTTTTTTGTGCGAAACTCAGACGCAGACCCTCACATACATACATGCACACACACTCACTCCTATGAATGCACGCATAACCAAGAAACTAAGATATCTACGTAGGAACAAGTATCAAACAGTGCTTTTGAAAGGAACATTAAGCGAACTAGGCACTATTTGTTCCAAAACAGCTTGTATGAACAATAGAAATCGGTGCATTACCTCGTCAGGTTTTCTGCTAGTCTCCCGGACTTCGGCAACAATAACATCAGTATCTATATTCCTGTTCACCAAAGGGTTTCCTTTTATTCCAACAAGACAATGTTCTTTGCTGTGATTCAACCAATGGCCAGTGCGGCCAGTTCGGATGATACGTTGAAGTTGATTGGTCTTCACCCAGATAATTTCTTCAACGCGCTTGTAACCCCAGAGCTCCAGACTGAGGATTGAAAAGAGGGTTTAGTAAAAATATGTGAATGTGCATTTCAAAATGCCGAGTAACACTCAGAAGGCATTGGTCTTAAAAAAGAACGTTCGGAAGAGCAACATAGAATGTATTGTGCCTTACAGTGCACACCAAGAGTAGAGGAACATTTATTTTAAATAGCAACAAATCTTGTTAGTATGGCATATATCATCTACTAAATCACAAGTATATGATTTTTATGAAGCATGGAATCAAAACCCTTCAAAAGCCGTCATGTTTTTTTTTTGGAGTATAACACATTGTTATAATATAGATATAGAATCATCCCTTTCCCAACATCACTGAACAAAACTTAAGGTTTGAAAACTTACCATTCACGCCCAAGTTCCATAGCACGACCAGTGACCCATAAGAAAATCAAACCATCAGTTTGCAAAGCTGGAACATTAAGCGTCCTCATTTCATCGTCAGCCATTGTGCCATATGGCAGCTCCATATGAATATCCCAGGGAGGATCAGCCATAATTACTCCAAACTGTCCTAGGATGTCCATCCTGAAGTTCCGAATGTCACAGTTAATCCATTGAGATTCTCCAAGTTCTATTTCCGAACAATATTCAGCTCTCTGGGGCTTTATTTGCCTAGGTGGCGCAAGGGCACCGGCCATCATTGGAGGTACATCTGGTGTTTGATCAAGCTCATAGTGGACATACTTGCAAGTCTACATGTTGTATGGTATATGTAAGATACCAACAGCAAAACAGGCACATGACAGACATTATACCAAAAAAAGAAAGGAAATGTATGTATCTTTGGTCACCTTTGTGTGACGGCATGTGTCCAGGAAAGAGCAATCTCCTAGGTTTGTATCAGTATGTGGAGCAATAATACGCCGAAAGTGGACCTGCTCACAGTTAAACATAACACAGTGGTTACCACTGATACCTAAAAAGCCATGTAGAAGAGAGATCCAAGAATTTGATGAAATCATCTGAATACAATAAATTAAGAAAATCATGTGGTGTGACATTAATAAACTGAAGCATTTCTCATCAGAGTATTATTTTTCAAGTTACAGCCATAAGTTATGTGAAAACTAATTTAACTTAGGTTGACCATAAATATCAGTAGTCGCCTGATATCATTTCTCACCAGTTCGGTCTCATTTTAACAAACTAGAAGGAAACACTTAGGATGATTTCTCATATTATGATAACTAACTAGAAAATTTTATCTTGACAGGAAAAAAAATTGGCTAAGCATTTAACGTAAATGGACATATTGAAATTTCAATTTCTATAGAAGTGGTGACATCAAATGTGGTATGTGCTTCAAAAGAAGGGGAAAAGAAAAACAAGAACATCAACACTGACCTTATCACAGGCCACAAAGGAACCTGTTTGGCGGCGGCAATCTTCCTTAGTTAAATTGGTGCAATATTCCTTTAGCTGGGAGCCGCCCTTTGTTTTAAACTGACAGAATGAAACCAGAGGTAAGGAATAGTGGTGACAATCAAATAACCTGAATATTAGGGCTGAATAATTTCAGCAACGCTTGAGATGATGATTATGGAAGCACTGAATACAATAAATGATAGTGTTTTCAGTCTTCACTTTCACATTAATCCGAGTTCAGAAACAAGATAGGTTTGCGGTGAATCAAGTTCAGCAGCGGCCACTTCAAAAACTCAGTTAAGCATTCTATGTTAGCCTCAACTCTCAACATCAAGAATTTCTAAGCAGACCAGAAGATTGACGTAAAATGTTCAACTCATGATCAAAGGGTTAAGAAAGAACAAACCTTTGCCGCGACAGCCGTCTCCTTTGCAGTAGGCCGGTGAATCAGATCCAGCAGCTCCTCTCCGGTCTTTGTATTCTGCTTCTCTCTATATGTCTTCTTGTTCAGCAGCAGCTCAAGGTCCTTAAGCTCCTCCTCCTCAGTCCTCTGCTTGAGCTGAGTGGGGCTCGGCCCCGGGCCACCACCCATTGGCATAACTGCCCCTGGCGGCATGAATGGCCGCTGCAGCGGCATCAACCCTGTCGGCATCCTCGGCATCACCATGCCTCTGGGGCGTGGGAACATCGGTGGCATTGGGTGACCCCACATATCCGGCTGCTGCAGCGGCGGAGGCCTCGGTATGATGGCGCTGTTAGCATCGGTCTCGGTTGGGGCCACCTGTGGAGTTGGCGGAGGTTGGACTTGGGGCACAGAGGCTGATTCAGGTAGCTCTTTGAGTAGTTTGCTCCGGTCGATGGCCCAGACCATTGTCATCTGCTTACCCCCAATGATGGCCTCCTCGATCTGCAAGGCGCCACTGTCTTCCGCGATGCGACGGAGCGCAAGGGCAACCGCAGCGGGCGCGGAGCCTCCAAGCTCCGCGGCGAGGTCGGCAAGAGCCGCCCGCTCGACCTCGCTGGCGGACGACGTCTCCGCCTGCACGCGGCGTGCGAGGGCTGCGGCGTCGATCTCGGCGAAGGGGACGAGCTCGAGGAGGCACACGGCAACCATGGTGCGCACGGCGTCGATGCCTCCAACGGGGCCAGCGCCCCCCGCGGCGGCGGAGGCCGGGGAGGACCCCGGCGAGGTCTTGCGGCGGGTGGAGCGGGCCGGGTCGGGGAGCGCGCGCCGGTGGTGGGGCTTGAGGGCGGGGTTCTGCGCGTGGGCGCTGGCGTTGGGGTAGAGCGTTGGGACGAAGGGGCGGCCGTTGAAGGCGGCGATGAGGCGGAGGGATTGGTCGAGGGAGGGCCCCAGGTCCGGGACGAGGTGCTGCAGCGAGCCGATGAGGTCGAGCTGCGCCTCCCGGCGGGCGGAGATGGACTCCTCCAGGACCCGGCACTGCTCGCGCATGGTCGCCAGGTCGTCGCTGCCGCCGGGGGCGGCGTCGGTCTTCGCCTCCATGGTCGGGGGCGGCGAGGTCGACGGCGAGGGTTTTGGATCGAGCTAGTGTTGCGGCACCACGGCGTGGCAAGCGGCGGCGGTCAAGTTTGCGCTGAGCCTGAGATGGGCTTCAGTTCGGCCCGGTTTGGTAGTCAAGATCCAGTTTCTGGATGGAGTGGCATAAGGCCCAACCCAATTGCTACGGTAGCCGATTTGTTCCATCTTAACCGTGCTGTGTGTTTTTGTTTGGTGGCCACACGTGAATGGCCGTGTGGCGGGCTGGCGGACCAGACCCAGACCTGCGAGTTTTTGTGTTGTTGCTCGCTGCGCGCGGCGCCGCCTGCAGCCGGCGAGGTGGAAGCCCGCGGCGACCACGAGGAGTTGGAGTTGGAACCAGGAAATCCATTTTGCTAACAAAGACCAGGTCATGTCATCTGAAGTTATCGAATATCGACCACATCTTCTCCCTCATTCGAATGAACGAATGGAATGACGAGAAGATGAGCGATCAACTGATAAAACAATCGCATGCCGGTTTGTTGTTAATTAGCCGAGCTTTGCAATGTCAGTCGCTGCTTGTGGTCCACAGATTAGTCAGATTATCACGGTCAGTCCTAGGTCAGGTGACCTCCGCTATGCTCCAAAAGGCATCTCCCAAGTAGCGCTTCATTCAACAATGGTTCAGATCGAAAAGCCCGGAAGGTGCAGGATATACAGACCGATACCAAGAACGAAACAACAGCTAGCTGTTCAAAGACTTGGAGCAGTACACGTACCTTTTCTCTGTTTAAAAATTTTAAGGTTATGGAGATCAAACCCTGCAGGTGTGATGTTTCTTGAATTACTACTACGTAGTTAGAGCTACTTTACAGTATCTGCTCTCACGCATATAGAATGGACGAGCAGCCATCACTTTTTTCTTTTTTGAAAAAAAGGGATAAAAACAAGAGAACATGTAATACTAATGCACTGTGCTTAATTGATTAGTTCTGACAACCTATACTTCAACAAAAAATGTCTAATAATCACATTGTTCTTGTTTAAAATAATACATATGGCATCTTGAAGTATTTTGACAGTTCATACAAATACAAGAAGAGATCTCGATATATTCACACAAAAAAGAAACTATGCCTGTCCTTGTCGATGACATATTGAGAAATCACTTATAGTGCTCGCTCGAGCATGAAACATATTATTGTTTAATACTAGCTGGAGAGATGAAACCCCACATATAGTTATTAACGACTGAGCTCCCTTTGGAGATCCGGCCAGTAGTAGGCCAACAATCAATATGGAAGGAGCTAAAAGCCGGCTTCAGTTTAATTTGTTCAAAATTATTGTCACGCTTGTAGATGTAAACCCTAATCACACATACAGGAAGAGATCTTGCCATAAACACACAAAAAGAAACTGTACATACTTCATAGTATTATCTTCAATGACCATTTACAGACAGATCACTGTTAGACTCGCAGCTCGCTCAAGAATATAACGATTAAAAATCTGAGATATATAAGAACCAAATGTTTGAGACCGATCTAGCTTAGGTCAGCAATTAATTTGAAGGAAGGAAACTAGCTAACAGCCAGCTTCAGTTTGTTCAGAATCAAATAACCATTCATGAAAGTCTAAACTGCATTGTCAGTAAGAGGCAAACACTTACCAGAGCTAGTCCCCTTACCAGCAGCTGGGTGCCGATGGATGATCGAGTTCACTAAGAATGAAGAATACATGAGTGATATTGGTTCGGCTCATCTCTCCCGCGGGCCGTGGCGATTATTCACCCCACCATGAGTTGAAAGACATGAGCCAAAACAATATCACACCATGTCGTCTTATTCGCTCTATTCTTTTGCCATCACGTACTAGCTCACTGCTTTCTGTGGCTGGCTTTTACCGGCCTCTGCACCTCTCTCTCTCTGATGACAAATGCATGGCAAGAGCAACCTATGAACCGAGCATGGCACTTTAATAGGAGACAAAGGTTCCATGGACAGCCCACATATATGAAGCTAATCGGAGTATTATATATATTTCCATAGTTGAAAAAAAAACCGGCTGGTCCTACACATTAATATATAAGCTATTGTAGCTAGCTCCTGGATATGCCCAAGGATCAAGAGACGCGATGCTCATTGACATCGCTGGGATCCCACTGATGTCTTCAGCTTACTTTGCTGCATGTTTGATCTTTTTTTTTTATCTCTCACAGTGAATTGAGAATTTAGGATACTAAATAGTCTCTATATATAGTTGGTCTTTGATGCCAGGTTGCCTCCACAAGGCAAACTACATAAACTAGGGTCCGTTTGGAGCGTTGTTCTTGTTGCAAGAATCTTTGTCCTTCCAGAATTTGTATTCATAATTTCATATACGTAACTGAAAGTCTGATATAGCTTTTTGGTGGACGGAGGACGTGCCACGTTAGAACGCGTTTCACGTGAGTTCAGCAAGAATCTAGGGAGGAAGAGAAACTATATAGGTTTCAGTACAACTTGGTGCTTACAATAAGCAGGGGCATGGAACCTTTTCGTATAGAAAATTAGAAACACATGTAGGGTTTCAGTACCGTGGGAGTTTTTATATTGATTTAGGGGCTGTGTGTTGCCAAAATGGCCAGTTCATCGTCAGCAATCAGCCCACATGGCATGCGAGAACCCGATCTCTGGATCATGGCTGGATCGGAGCTACTGAACTTATAGGTTGCCTTCGTCGTGAATAATAGACCAGCAGCTTAGTGATGTCAGATGTGCAGTTGCTCGGTTGCTATCCACTTTTGTAATCAACCTTGTAGCAGAGGGGTAGTCTGTGCTGGCTTTTATCTTTGTGCATTGTACATTCGGATCTTTTATCTTTAATGCAATAATGTTTAACTCTTCTATGTATTTGTATTTGAGAGAAAAAATAGCATGCAGATGCAGAAAAGGCATCACAAGGTTCGCGTCACGTTCGCGAAGCCACCGCTCATCTATAGTCCTCACATGCCTTCAGCTTTTGCCACGCAAGCATGAGAATGCGTTTAAGTGGATCTGTCTTATAGCATCTCCAAGAGACTAGCTAAAATTCTAGCTAAATCTAAAGAACAAGAGGGTAGCTAAAAGATAAAAAGCTTCTCAAAAAGATGGGTAAACCAACAGACTCTGTAAAACTGTACTCTCTGTGTATTAAACGTCAGTGGACCCCATGTGTCATACACTCATCTCTTCTCTCCCTCTCGTCTCCAACAGACAACACCGCCGCCTGCCGCCTGCCGCGTGCGGCTCCGCCACCGGCGAGGAGCTGCGGCCACGCGCTGTGGCGAACTCGCCCCGCCGCCGCTGCCGACGCCGAGCTACCACCATGAAGCTCCAGCGCCGCCGAGCTCCCCTGCCGCGAAGCTCCCCCCACCGCTCGAGCGCCGGGGAGGGGTCAGCGCCGGAGGCCGCCACGCGCCACCTGCCGGACGAGGCTCGCGGGGGAGGAGGTCCGCCGGAGGCCGCCACCACCACCAGCAGCCTCGTCAGCCCGCCCTCGGCCGCCGCCGCCGCGTCCGTCGCCCGCCGTTCCCTCGGCGCAGCCCACTGCGGACTTTAGCACCCGCAGCGCCTTCGCCGACGAGCCGGGCTCCGCCAACGCGCAGTAGCCGGCGACGGCGAGCCCCGGCCAGTAGCGTTCGTCTCCGCGAGAATGGCCAGGAGTGGCATCCAGTACTTCGTGGTCAGTACTGCTCTGCCCTGCACTCTCTAGAAGCACCCTTCTCCTCTCGATTTGCATGAGGCATGAGCATGAAGTGGCGTTGTCGCCGGTGTGTGGTCTTCATCGCAGGTGGACGCCTTCACGGCGGAGCCGTTCAAGGGCAACCCGGCCGCGGTCTGTCTCCTCCAGAAAGCCGCCAAGGCTGCCGACGCGGCCGAGGCGAGCGCGTCCGCGGCAAGCCCCGCAGCCTTGATGCCGGTCTCCTCCTCACGTCTGCGCGTCCGCACCGAGCCCCGCCGCGTTCTTCTCGAAGTCTGCTCCAGCAGCGGCGGAAGAACCTCCTCCGATTCCCCCCTTGCTTGCCTAGCGAGCTAGCTGTTCTTGATCTTTCTTGCTTGTCCCGTGAAATTGGAGGAGTTCTAGCCGAGCAAAGGCTAGATTTTTCATGGGTTTCGGTGATCCGTGCCCTTCGCCGTGTAGTAGAAAATCATGAGACTCGGAGGAATGCGGCAGAGCGACCAGGGAAAGGAAGGAGGAGGTGGTGGGACCAGCCAACCCGCACGGATGGGCGGATGGCGAGCGCGCCTCGCTCGGGGAAGGTACCGAGCGAAGGGTGCCAGATACCGAGCCTGAAAAAATAGAACTCTTTTAGCTATTCTGTTGGACGCGGTTTTTTGTCTTTTCTCTTCTTTTTTAGCTAGCCAATCAAATATACAAGAGCTCCTGAAGATGCTCGTCCAATTGTTGTATTTATATCTGCCTCTCAGCACCTGCATGCAGGCAAGAAGCAGCAAATTCTCCTTCAATTTGCATTTGGAATTTTCTCTTGCCAGAGGGGCACTACTACTCCGTATTAGAATATGTAGCACGCCTATGTTTAATTTGCTCTAAAAATATCCCCACAAATAATACTCTAAATAAAAATCATGAACGTAAACAGATTAACTTAAATGATTTTATGGCACGAGTATAATCTAGTCTAGTCGTGTACTATCTCAGAGCTCCACATGAATAGATCTCATATGCTCAATAACAAAAACAGTAAACAAAAGGTTAATTATGAGGTATATGATTCACACCTACTGTACTACTGATGGGTACAAAAGAACTAGCGTGTAGAATTTTTTTCCCTTTTTTGAGGGAAAGTAGATGTAGTAGATAGATCTGTAGATAGGACGGTGTGTTGACAGCGCGCGAAGTCGAGAGCGACGAACCACCTCGCCCGCGCGCTCGCAGAAACATAAAGCCCAATGGGCCGAGCTAGCGGGCCAGACAAGCCTTCCCAGTCCGACTCGTATCAGGGTCGGGTGCCGCCGCTGCTCTCCTTTTCTTCGCCAATACGTCGTCGGTCAACTCCCCGCTTCCCTTCCAAATTGGTCTCCTACTCGCCTCCCGTCGGCTTCCTCCGCCCATAAACCCTGAATCCCACGACCCAAATCCTCATCCATCGGCATCGTCCCAACTCGACCAAACACGTCCGCGTCTCGTCGGTGATCTCGCCGCCTCTCCGACCCGTTCGCCGGCGCCTCGCTCGGCCGCCACCATGTCGCGCGCCATCCCCTTCGACCCCCGCGACGACACCTGGCAGCAGCAGCAGCAGCCGGGCCCGGCGCCCCGCCAGCCCGACGACGGCGGCCTGTTCGTCAACCCGGCGTACCGCGCGCTCTACGAGATCTCGACCTCGCCCGAGCTCCTCTTCGAGGAGCAGGCGCAACGGCAGGGCCGCGACTGGGGCGAGGACCTCACGCTCTGCATCGGCGTCGGCTACCTCGCCGGCGCCGCGGCGGGCGCCGCCGCGGGGCTCGGCCGCGCGGCCGCCGAGGCGGAGGCCGGCGAGTCCCTCAAGCTGCGCGCCAGCCGCGCCCTCAACAACTGCGGCGCCACGGGCCGCGCCTACGGCAACCGGGCCGGCGTGATCGCCATGCTCTTCTCCGCCACGAGGTCTACCGTCAGGCACTACAGGTCCGGCGCCGACGACTGGATCAACACCGCGGCCGCCGGGATCGGCGCCGGCGCGCTCTACCGCATCCCCGGCGGGCCGAGGTCTGCCCTCGTCGGCGGCATCGTCGGAGGGATCCTGTCAGGGGCCGCCTGTGTTGCGGGAAGGCCGCTGCTTGATAAATTCGCGCCGAATCTTGGCATCTGAAATATGTGTACTACTCCGTAGTTTTTAAGGCGCCGTACGTCAATCAATCTTATTAAGCCAAATTCAGCACAGAGCGCTTAGGCAAGTTTTGAAGGGAGATCATGTAATTTTTCTACTAACTATTTTCTGTCGATCTATGTTGAAAGATTATCGTGTCCCAAATTTCACAGAAAGTTTATTCGAGATAGAACATTTTTTGTAACAATTTTTTTCGTCTAAACACTAATTTGATTCGGCAAAAAAGTCATTATTTTTCAACTGCCTTTACTTAAATAACAAGTACAGTGCCTTTTGCCTTTGTATACATCGCACAATCGGGTATAAACAATTTGTGCTGGTTGCTACACAACGTTTTGTTATGCGCAGTCTTCCTCTTGTTTCAAAGGTTGAAGGGGACGTCTGCATTGAAAGAGGGATGCTTTTTTGTCACTTGATCTTCAGGCATCACATGGAGTCATGACAACTTTAGTAGCATGTTTAGTTGCTCTTGTGCCTCGCTCCGTTTCTGTGATGCAGGCTGATCATACAGAATAATCAAATACTTAAGACGCCATGTTTACCCAGTAACCGCAGCATCAACCAGTTCTGAAATCCAAAGACTTTGCTGAAATCATGCGGCAGAACATGACTCTGAAAATTGTTAAAGTGCGATTTTGCAGTGAAGCTTGTTGTAGACTTGTAGTTTGTACATGAATGTAGTGCGGACATGTTGCACAATTTGATTGGTTGTATCAGATATGTGTTCCTAGTACCATACTTCTGCAGAGACAAGCAAACCATCCTTCAGCTTAACACTCAGCTCCAGGGGATGCCACGAAAGTGAAGTTCATCTAGAAAAGTGCGCAAACGCAGCCACAAGCAAACCAGCCTTCAGCTTGACACTCCAAGGGATGCCATAGCTTCCCTTGCTCACAAGTCCTGTTACAAACGGCCAGAAACATAGCACCAGCCCGCTGCAGCACACGAATTCTCCAACACCCGGACCACCTGGCTTGTCTTCAACTGCACCCGCAACCACCCTCCACGCTCCAACAGCTATTGCGACAATGTTCAAGATCGCAAGTGCTGCTGCCGGGATGAACACCGGTGACGAATCAAAGGTGAACCGCCCTGGGTCGGCCTCATTGGTGCTGCTACTGCCATTGGACGAGTTCTTGTCTTTGCGAGTGACCTCAAACACTGTCTCGGAGAGGCCTAAGGTCTTGAGTAGCACGGTGAGGAACGCGAGGAGCCAGGCAGAGGATGAGATGATCCGCTGCATCCTTTGGTTGTTCCACCATGCGCGAGCAGAAAGCCGACAATCCATATACTCCATGAAGTTGTATATGTTGTAGATCAAGAATAGGGCTAATGGGATGCTGAAGCCTGGTTCTGATGGCTGCACGAGAGCATAGAGTTCAAACATATGCCGGTGTATACAAACTTTAAAGAAGGATAGTTTTAAATATATGAATCTGCAGTGAAAAAAAGAGAAAAATATAGTTAGAAACTACGTAGTATATATGTTACCTTTGGCAAAAAGGAGTGGTTTGCTAGAAGGCAGTAAGGTCCCAGCAGCGAATAGCACAGCTCAAAAGGTGCCCTCAGCGGCCACACGTCGATGACCAGGTACGCAAGACATTGCCGGAATTGCAGATGCTTTGCAGATGGTGAGAAGGATTGGGTTGTTCCGGCTCATTAGTATCTCAAAGAGACCTGTTGCCCATCTCTTATACTGGGTTAGGCTGGCTGGTCCACCTGTCGGTGCGCTGCCAAGGAATGCTGGTGGACTGGTGTTCATAAGTGCTGATTTCCAGCCAGCAGCATGGATCCGCTGCCCGGTCAGAATGTCCTCAGTCGTTGATCCATAAACCCAGCCAATCTGCAAATACGTTGTGAAGCAATGTAGCAAAATCTGCAAAGACCTGTACTGGTGCAGTGCAGCAAAACTTTGTAAAAGAGTGATAAATACCTCCTGTCCCCAACAAGTGCTGGCCTCATAGCTGCAGGCAGACACTTCATTTGCCACTTCCATGCGGCTTGATAAATCTACAATTGGCACTGCGAGCATGTCTCCAGATATGATGCTCCTAGCTGATTCGATCAATTCTTTCTGACTGCCAAGCTTCACTCGCAGCTCCTCCCAAGAGGGTGAACCTAACAAAAAACAACCAGTTGTAATTATATGAACTGAACCAAAATGCATTGGGATACATCCACTTCTAAGTTCTGCGAATTGCATATTAATTAGTTTGTGCACAAGATTCACCTTTTGCCCTTATTGGTTCGACATGTGTGGTGCAGTCTGGTGACATGCCGTAAATGACTTTCCTTCGGTGAAAACAACCTGTACCATTATAATAAATTCCTTGAAGTCCAGCAAATCCATATCCAAGTTTGTCAGTGACACACATTAGTATTCAGTAAATCAGTACTGAAGTTAGTAACGTGCAGAAAGACTAAGCCTCTTTGAATTGGGGGTATGTATTTTGTTGACCAATATGGAAAATGGCTAAATTTTGAACTAAATCATCCCAATCGCCCTATTTGAAAGCAAAACCTTTAATATTAATAACAACATGATATGTAAGATCTACCTTGTACATAACTTCCGTCTGATTTCCAAAAGGATCATCCAGTAGGGCGTTGTAGAATATCTGTGGCGCCTGAACAAATCCGCTGTGGACCTCATCATCAAATCCCAACAGGAGGCACATTGCATGGAGGATGACCTGTGGGTTGTTTGCAAACATGTCGCAGTCCACGTTCAACATGATTGGCGCATTGGTCAGCACCGCGGAAACCCTTGTCTGCACAACAATATGATTAGCAATCAGCCAATCACTAATCAGCTGTAGTACTCTGCTTAAGGAACAGACACTTCTCTCAGCCTTCTGTGTCACTAATCAGTTCTCACTTCTCAGTACTTGCTTGTCATACCAAGGATCATGAGAAACACTGACCAGGACATTCATGGACCCCGCCTTGAAGTGGTGGTGAGATTTGGGGCTCTTTTCTCTTGAGACGTATATGAGACTAGGGAACCCTTCTGTCTTGCTGTTGCTGTTGTCCCAGAGGATCTGAGTTAGCAAAAAAGAGCCAAGTCAGCAAAAGATTTTCACACAAAGATAAATGTTTCACAAAATATTTTGACAGCCAATTGTTACATCTAATCTAGCACCCAGAGGATCTGAACCTTGATTATGGTCGGGTGATTCCTGCGGTCTACACCGATGAAGTCGATGAACTCGTTGTCACTCTGCGCTAGGGAGCACTCCTCTGCTTTTTCGATCCGGCCTACCAACTTATCATATTCGTTCTGCAATAACACCAAGAAAAATGGACATAAGAAAGCATAAGATCAGAGTATCAGACAGCGCACGAGTGCCACTGACATGTATAACGACGACAGCTAAATTTGTCAGCTCACCTTTATGAATGTCCATTCACGGAGGAACTCTTGATCAGCCATGCCGGGCTCTGGGCCAGAGGAGAAGTAGACGAAAGGAGCCCTGACACCTACACCGTGCCTCCTGCAGAACGGTACCCATAGCCCCGCGAATCCAGCGGCCTCGCGCAGCGCGTAGCAGGTCAACGGCGAACAGCCGTCGTCCGACACATAGCACGCCAGCTTGCCGGCCGGGTAGTCCAGAGCTAGAAGCGAGAGCACGGTGTTCACGGTCACAACCGGCGGCTCCAGCTCCGGGTCCGCCGTGGTCACGAACACGTCCACCGCCGGGAGCTCGTCGGACCTAGAAATCAGGCAATCAGCGCGTGAGGAAAAATTCTGGACACATGAACAAAAGCGGCATGTTGAGTTGCTCTTCTTGCTACCTTTCGGAGAGACGATCGGGGTACGTCTCGAACCGCACGGGGTTCCACTTGCAGTTCATGTTGAGGAGCCACAGGAGCGTGAACCACGCCTCGCAGAAGAGCGCCGCGACCGCAAGCCAGCAGCGCTGCTCTGCGACGGCGGCACCCAACAGCGAGCTGGCACGGTGGGCAAGGAGGGCGAGGAGCAGGAAGAGGACGACGAGGTCGGCCAGCTTCCACGCCGTGCGACGCATCGGGACACTCTGTTGCAGCTTCTTGGCGCTCGACATGGCCACTGCCCCAGCTCCAGAAGCAAGCACCTGCGAGTGGTGACTGTAATTTTTATGCCGATAGAATTTTATACTATAACAGGGCATCAAAAGATGCTCCATTTCAGTTTATTAAATGAAACTGATCCATAAAGCTTACATGGTGATGCTGGAAAGTTAGAAACAACCGGGGATCAAACAAGGAACGCACACTTGCTGTTCAGTGCATTAGTATATTACTCTTTGAACCCCCTTATCATTTAGCTGTCGTTTTGTTGTTATAACACTTTGTGTTCATACACTGAATTGACGCATACGGTTTGCATGCTCTCACCAGCCTGTGGTCACAACAAGGCAAGGCAGTGACCGGATAAGGTAAGGCAGTGACCAACGTCTGAATTGACGCATGCTTGTATGGTTGCTTCACACTTGCCCAGTTGCTCTCACCATGTCTGATCTCTCTTAACCTTGTGTCTCTCTCCTAGTCTTCTCTTAACCTAGAAGCTGCTCAGCTGCTTGTGCTGTGTAATGTGTAGTGCCACGAAAATACACTCGACTTTTACTTGAGACGGCAAGTATACAATGAACAATCTGAAGATGCACCTAGAAGAAATGATCGTACGCTAGGGATCATATCGCTGTCGCGCAGTCGCCGCATCTCCGGTGCTGATGCAGATCGGCTGCGGCGGCCGGGAGAAGTACGGCAACCTTACCAGCACTAGAGGCGAGGGCGGATCACGCGGTCGGTCAGTTACGCGAGATCCGCGGCGCCGGATGGCGACCATGGCGGCACGGCGCAGCGAGAGGTGAAGCAAGGCTAATCGCCACTGACGATTCGTCAGCTCCAACCTGGAAGGAGGCGCCGCGGCGGCGCCGGCGACGCCGCCGCCGCGAGGAGATGGCAAGCGGGAGGCCATCCAGTCTCGCGGAAGGATTTTCACATGGGGTTCGTGTCGAACAGAAATCTGATTAGCGGAATATGAGAAATACGCCTTCCAGTCCAGCTTACGCCCTGCTGGTAAGAACCGCCGCTCCGCCTCCCCGTACCCCAAAAATTCCCCAAAGCCCCAGGCACCCCAGTGCTCTTCGCTCCCCCATGGCGGCGCCGGAACCGGAGGCCCAACCGGAAGCCGTAACCGGATCTCCATCCCGCGAGCCGCCGCCGGAGTCTGGACCCGATGCCCCTGCCGCCGTCTCCAGCCAGGAGCTGCAGCCGTGGGAGCAGCACGCCGCGGTGATCAACCTCCCGCGTTACGACTACCGCGCGTTGGGGTCTCTCCTCCTCCGCTCCCACTCCGGCTTCCTCATCACCTGCCCCATCAGTGCGTCCCCTCTTCCGTTCTAGAGTTTATTTCCCCGTTGAACCTTCCGGTGATGGATTTGTTGGTGGGTCTGGATCATGTCATGTGTGGTCAGTCCTTGCTGCGTCGCCGTTAGTAGAATTAAATTCTGGACAATGGATGCGCCAAACTAGCTTCCGTATTGTATCAATAGCATAACGGAGTAAAGCTTGGCAACTAGATAGTACGTACTAAAGTAGTTATTCGTGCCGGAAGAATGGTGTTTTGCAAAATGAATCGTGGAGAGTCAGTGCTATATAAGCAAATCTTTCTAAATAACTCAGCTGTACCTGCTGTACAGTGAACTCAGTTTTATGCTATTGGTTGTTGCATGCGTGCAGCACAATGCAGAATAAAATCTGCAACGGGAATAGATGATTTTTTTTAAAAAAAAAGAGAAAGATGATGTATGATTCGCTTGCAGTCCCATTAGGAAATTTCGATTACCAAAAATCACTTTGACTCTGTATTGATGACACCTGGGTATACTTACACACTTTATGTGATTTCATTTACTTATAGAGCGGGAGAAAAGTGCAACCAAGGAAGCAATTTCCATTCTTGAAGAGGTCATTTACTCATCAGTCTTGCTCCTTAGTATTTATTTGTTTTTCCACTGTAGATAATTATAGTGCGTGAATTCTATCTTAGGGAATGTTGTTATTTCAATTTCTGTTATATTCATAATATTGCACCAAAATTACATTGCATTTCATTCATGCACTCCATCAAACCTACATGTAAAGTAGGTTTTGTATTTTCCCACCTGATAGTACTTAATGGTTCCATCCTTCTATGCATATGACTTTCACATGGTATATGCTTGTGCAGACTTTTCCTGCAACTTTTTTGTTACATTATTTGCATCTTCATCCTAGTCTTTTTGTCTAACAACCGAATAGGCGAATACCTTAGCGACGAGCGTTAACACAAATTTAACCTGCATTTAAAACTTCAGCTTTTCATCTATTGTTTTGCAACATTTTGCAGTTTCAGCTTCCACACACTGTTAAAATATTCTGATGTGAAAGCTTCATTTGTTGTTTTTTCTTCAGTACATTGGTCATGCAAACTGCCATGTTTCCGAAGAAGCGGAACCATGTGATGTGAAAAATGTAGTAAAGAAAAGAAAATTGTGCTCAGGGACAGCAGAAAACTCAGAAGCAGCAGTAGCAGTAACAGATGGGAATAGTAAGCATGTTTCAGAATCAACTGGTTAGTAAGTTATCTGATCATCTCCTTGTAGGCGCTATAAATTTAACAAGGCTTTCCATGTGTTCTTACTTTTTTAATTTTTTGCACCTTTTGACGTCATGGTAGGAAGTATTGGATACTCAAGTTCACCTCAGTCCAAAACAAGTGAAAATGTTGACAGGGCTTCAAATCTCTCACTGGTTAAGCTATCAAGAAGTGGTTTGCTCTTCTTTAAATTCCCTAGCGGTGGCATTCATGTTGCTGAGATGCTTACAGAAATATTTCATTCCCTCAGATCTGGGAAACTCAAATCTCCACAGTAAGGTTCCAACTTCATGTGTAGAAACTTCGTGTTCTAAAATGCTGGCATTAGAAGTTGAGCTAATGTAAAAGTGTTGAATCGCTCCCTTGCACTACGTATTCTATAAACTGTCTGCAACTGAAAAAATAGCCCATGGCACCTGAGATTTCTTCCACTGTATTTTCTTGACAAAATTATTAGCCTTGACACCTTTCATTTTGCATTTTTTTTATTTTCTTGATAACTGTACACATCATGTTGTTCTTGCCTATCTTTTTTCTCTTTTGCTTATTGGCTGAATTATACATACTGTTGAACGGAGTACTAGAAAATCAAAATCTCTAAATGAGATGTTGATTTGGGACTGAACATGGCATGTCGCTATATTTTCATTCTAGTAATGTGATTTGTGCACCCTGTTTTACCACTCTTCTTTTCAATAAAGTGGAATAGCAATGTCTTTTCTTTCTTCCAACCAGTTGCATCTGTAAAAATACAGTGATGCTGCCAATTATAAGATATTTATATAATTAAAGCTCTGGTGTTTAGTGTCTGTTTCAGAATCAAACTAAGGTTCTGGCAACATTTTTTCCTTTGATTCTAAGATAATTGCGTTATCTAAATTATTAAACTCTGAATTGACAGATGGTGTCACCGAATATTTCCTGTTCAGGAAACTTGTGTTCTATCAGAAAAAGAACTACATGCCACAGTGTCAAAGTTATTCCTTGACTTCTCGAAGAGCAAGAATAACCAGGATGAGCCTATAAAGGTGCAAATTGCAGCACTTAACTTTGTTTAACTGATTTTTTAGTGCTTCATTGGAGCCGAATTAATACAATTTTCTACAACGATGTATATATTAGATATGCAGCACTTGTGCACATATCCATGCTGTTCAGATCTCATACACTGATTCATGTATTGTTTAAATTGTCTCCTACATTTTTATGCAATACCAGGCTCCAGTAACATGTGTTCAATTTTCCATCATCCTTCATTATCATGTATCAAAATTATCTTATTCTCTTATTAATGATTGAAATTGCAGGTTTGTAGTTAAAGAATACCATTAGCTGTAGTGTTCTATGCAGTCTGCACAATTTCTTGAAAATAAATATATCATTATACCATCACAAGATACTTTTCATATTTTATAGTCAATAAGTTTTAACATGTGTTACAGTTTGCAGTTGCCTATAATAGAAGAGGCATCGATGAGACAGAGATGAAGCCACAGAAGAACAGTAGCGAAGGTTCAAATCAGCAAGCTTTGATGGACAGGGAGCAATGTTTCAAAGTCGTTGCTGCTGCTGTCAAATCCGTTGCTGAGAACTCAGTGGTTGATCTTAAATCTCCTGAGGTAAATTTGCCCGACAATTTTGAACAGCTTGCAAAGCTACTGGTCTTCTGGTTGCAGGACTCAGGACATCATCATTTAGAGATTCCAAATTGGAAATCAGCAAAGTTTTGAATGCTGACTAGTGAATCTAAGGTCTCATTTTCCATTCCATCATGATGAAAACTGCTAGTTTGGTCAGGTGTTGACATCTGACATACTGCAACTGCAGCACGTTTACTTTCTGATGCAGACCAGAGCACATGTCAGATTTCTCTAGTAGTCTAACTGCTCTTCATTGAAGTTATGAAACTGAAGAATTTCCACAAAATTTTATTATCTATAAAATATGAACCTGCATTCCTCTATACTTAGGACCCAATTGCATTTTGCTTATACGTAGGTGAAACCTAGAGTTGAAACATTTCACTTAATAGTTCAAAAAAAACATTTCACTTAATTGTCCTTTCCCTATGAGGTATACAGTAGACGAGAACTATACCTTAAAATGTCCGGCAATTAGGACTTAAGATAATTCATGGGCTACTTAAAGCTGAAATTTCTTTTGCACAATTTCTCATTAATTTGTCTAGCTTTATGGTCCAGTAAAGTGAATGACATGTTCCTAACGTTCAGGTTGCAGTACTCATTGAGATGATCCCGGTTTCTGGGGTACCCCTTGGATCTTCGGTGGCTGGGGTTTGCATTCTCCCAGCCGAACTCATCTCCACCAAGCCTCGGCTTTGCGTCAGGTCTTTGGCTTCTGATGCAAAAGCAACCAAGAAGTGAAACCCCACCGTGCTTGACAGCAACCAGAGCAGCTGTAAGCCTGTAACCGGAAACAACGGATCCATATTTTTCACCTACCGGAGTACCCTCACCTTAAACCTTGTTTTGATCAAGAGGAGAGACCATTTCCAAGGCGAGCTTTTAACCATCATAGAAGACAGTAGTATGATGCCAAGGCATCGTATCATCCATAGCCCCAACGAACAGTTGTCTGTCTGCCTTTGGGGAGGTCAAATTGTGTTTTGTTGCAGCACTTCAGAGTTCATCCAGTTCTTGGAAGCTAGCTTCTTGTCGTTTTTATCAGCGTGCTGAAATGTCAAAACCGAGCTCGCTGGACATGATGGTTTTTCTACTGTTTGTTTTCATACCTTTGTCCACTGTGTCCAGCTCAGTTCAGCCACAAAACATGATGCATGTTGCTGAAGAGCCAGCCTATGCGAAGGCTTCTGTTCCGGCCACCGTACTTTTCCCCTGCAATCTACTGTGCTGCTCATCATGGTAATAATTTGTACTTGAGACGAGATGCCGTCCGTTTTCAGGCTTTTGGGGAAGGGGTAAATGGCCGTGTGATTTTGACAAAAGGATTGATGCCGTTGCCTTTTACCCAGCATCAAAGGCGAACACGGAAACTGACGAGTGCAATTTTTTTGGACGAGACGAGGGATGGGATTTGTCAATCCTTGAGCCAGCAGATCAGTAGTCTGTGTCGAATAGCTTTGCTCCTGGCTCTTAGGCTTTTAACAAACGCCAGCTCAAATGGAGTAGACAGAGACAACACACGCACGCACATGAGATGACTGATGTTTTCATGATTCTGTTATTTCATTTCAGCAGGGAGGGAGAGAAGACATCATGCACACTTGCATTGTCACGATTCATGAGTACGTTGTTGGTACGTACAGGCTTGAATTTAGGGCCTGATTGTATGAACTATAGTTTTTAGAGTTTTTACGGGATGTTTTCAAGGTTTATGAGACCACGAAGCTATGAAATGAGCCTTTCAACTTTCCATATAAACTCGGATTTTCTGAGCTTTTGTTTTTTTGAAAGCTACGTGAGAACTTAAGTGTTTGTTTGAGCTTCTTACTTTTTAGGCTGAAAAGCTATACAAAAGCTCAAACAAACAGGCCATTAGTCGTCTTTGCTGTTAAATCTATGATGGGATAAATTTGGTACCAAAACAAGAGATTATGCAACATGATGAGACACTTAGCATTAGATACCTCCTAATTTCTTTGGTGCTTTCTGAAACTCCTTTGACATAAAGTCCTTGCTTAGAATGCTTGCAAGAAAGCAGAAACATTTTTTAAGGACATGGAGAATCTCCTTTGTTCAGGAAATCCCTGCAGGTACAGGAGCTGCCAGCCAAAGTAAGGGGCAGAATGGGAGGAACAGTATGGAGTATGGACATGCTGACAGCAACACTGTATTCCTCATGGGGCACCTACATTTGGCCTACATGGATCACTGAAAGTGTCCTAAGTTTCATGTTCATGCTTCCATTTTGCTGGCCACTTCTAGGTTCTAGCAGACCCTCTTTTTTTTTTGCCTTTGCCACATCCATGCAATATAACGCGCTTAATTATAGACAACTAGTTACTGCTCAATTGGTGGCATGCCACCAGTAGAAAGTTCAAAACAAACTAGGGGGGGGGGGGGGGGGATACAAGAGGCATGCAACATGGTCACATGGATCAGTTGATGTGCAAAATTCAGCAGTGTGATTAAGCTATGATCCACATATTGACAGCGAAAGGTCCAGGTTAATCATCTGCCCGGCAAATAAGCAGCTGCCTGGCCCTGAGCATCCACTGAAGCTCGTCGACGATGACGGCGGCGAGAGGACGCAGCTGCCTTCCCTGGGCCTGTAAGACACTGCGGCCACAGCATTCGGGTCAATGGAGGCTGCCGGTCGCGACAGTGAACGTTTCTTATCCGCTTCGTCTCTAGTCGCAGCCCGTCTGTTTTGGCACTTGGTCTTGGAAGATAGCTGCCACACCACAGGGCTGAGACGATTTGCTATGGGCCTGCCAACCTGTAGCATAAAACACAGCAGCAGTCAGAAGGACAAAGTCGTTAAATTTGTTAGGAAAATACAGCACGCACTATATATAACTTCAAATATGAATTTGGCCCTCCATGATGAGATCGTTGCTTTGCAGTGAAACTGCATGGATCAACAGTGCAGTAGACAAGAAACTACAGGCTACAGTATACTCATGTGCTTCATCAGAATTCAGAAGCAAACGGTACACTGATCTCTCTTTTCTCAGCCGGAGCAAAGCACCAGAGAAGCTTTAATGGGCTTGTTCTTTCAGCATCTGCATCTAGGCTGCACCCGAACCCGCCATCATGGCAATGCTGCGTGTGCAGCTGCAAGGGTTGGAGTGGAACCGATCGAGTGCTGAAAAAGCCACTTCTTTTGGCATATCATTGTCGATGGGCTGAAGCAAATGCCGAGGGCTCAGGTTCTCATGAGCCATTTCTGGCACTCCTCTGCTACTGCTAGCAACAGTACCACTGATACTAACTACTGAACTTGAACCTGAACCTCCATTCTGGCTAGCATCTACAAGCCAAGAACTCTTCTCAAGAGTCGCAACATTGGCTAATGAAAACTATCTATGGCTGTGTAGCGTAGCTTCCTCCGTTCCGCATAGAATACATTGCAATCTTTGTGAGAGGAAGGGAGTAATGCATTTCAGCGAGGGTGAAGTCCTGAACAAGATGGCTTATCAATGTCTACGTTGCAGCAGCCGTACTCTCCATTACTATAAAGCAAGGCATGCAGATGAGACGACTAGCGAGACATGTGAAACGAAAGATCAGGGTGCAAAAGCAGTTAAGACAAGAGAGGGGTATCTTCTTTTCATAACCCTCTTTCCCCGAATGCTTCTTTTCAGTAGCTTTTCTATTCTTTTTTTTTCTTTTACCTGCCGTACCTTGAAGGGCTCGGTTCCTCGCACCCAAAGTCCCAGCTCTTGCAGTGTAGAAGCGGCAGCGGCATCCCTCTGCCACTGCCAGCGGAGGCACTCGGTTATCCTCCTGCTGCCCACGGGCACCGCTTGCGTGTAATCATCGCCGCAGCGCCGGGCACCAGGAGCCCCCATGTCACTGTTCCTCTGCATGCTTTCGTGCGTGGCCGTGTCCGTGGCTGCAGCTTCTGCCCCTGCCTTTGCCCTGTTCATCCAAACAGGCAAAAAAAAAATGCAGGGTGTGCCAAAGGTTAGGGAAATCTTTTTTCTTTTCCACTCGATCAATGTTGGAATGGTAGAGTTAAAAAGCAGAAGAGTAGAGAACCTTTTCATGGGTGGGCAGATGAATTCCTTGGGGCCTCCCTCATCAATGGTGAATGACTGCTTCAGATGTCCTAGCCGTGGTTGCATCTCTGATGGTAGCATGAAAAAAGAGAGAGAGAAGAATGTAAAGGTGGTGTGGCTTTCCATTAAGCACACATGTGCAGAATTAGGGCACATAAAAGGTAGTTTGGCTTTCAATTAGCACCATACATGTGCAAGACTAAAGGTGTGTGTCTGCCACAGAAGACACAAGCCATGCATGCATGGGGCATGCAGAGCAATCTTGCAACTAATCATTGCTGTTTAGTGTATTATTTTGAGTGGTCTGTGTTTAGTGATCTTAATCCAAATCCCGAGAAAGATGCTACATCACCGGGAAAAACTAAGAAGATTTCCCTAATAAGAAATTGAGCGGGGGGAGTAGTAAGAGGAACAAATAAAGACAAAGGAAGTATCTCTCTCACCTCTCTTTCTAATGTCATGTCCTGAACTTCTGTACATCTGTTACCAAGAGTAGAAGGAACTGAGTTATTATACGTAAATAAATAATGCACATTAAATCCTTGATCCAAGTAACAATACCTGTTGATCTGATTCTCATGCCATCACCATGATATAAACTAGCTTGGTACAAAACTATTAAGGTGTGGATTAATAAGAAACGAACTGACCTGAAGGTGGCTCTTGACATGAGCAATGGTAAGCCCTCTGACATCCATGAGCTGGAGAATGAGCTTGGGAGTAGCCTCTGCAGACACCACCGACCGATCACCAAGAGCGAGCGAGCGCGCATGCACGAGGCCGGCCATTTGCATGGGCGAGGGAATCAGAGAGATCAGAACAGCATCCACACCAGTACACCACAAGAACAACTTAACTAGGCTTATGTGGAAACAAAGAAGCTAGGCATGTATGTACATGTACATATGATGCTAATATGCTATATAGCTTGAGAGACCGAAACATACTGTCCTGCCCTCCGAGGCAGTCGACGGCCCGGACGAAGCTGCGGTGGAGCTCGCTCGTCCACCTCAGCCTGGGCACCGTGGACCTGTTGTACCGCCTCGTCGCCGCCGCCGCCCCGCTCCTCCCACCGCCGCCGCCGCCCATCTGGATCCTGGCCTCTCGCTCCGATCCGTAGGCCGCGCGCAGCTGCCTCGCTCCGGTGACCGTCTTCTTCCTTAGCAGCCTCTCTCTGCCGTGGAGCTGGGCGGTGTAGTTGTGCGCGCTCTGGCCTCTATCTCTTGCTGCGTGTTGCTAGCTATAGTAGCAGCTACCGCTCCGGGCAGGTCGTCCCCTCGTGGTCTGTTTGATGGCGCTTCACACCGGCCGGCCGGGTTGTCTACGGCGCTGTTCACCTACCTTCGAATCCAAAACTTCCCCCAAACTTTCTCTCTCTAAACTTCACTCTTCACTATCACATCAAATCTCTCTCCTCATGCATGGAGCATTAAATACATGTAAATAAAAAAAACTAAGTACATGGTTTTGATGTACACGATGAGACGAATCTTTTGAGCCTAGTTAAGTTATGGTAGGATAATTATTACCTCAAACAAACGAAAAGTGCTACAGTGCACTACAGTGTTCGATGTGACATTTTCACCCAAATTCACGTTCTCTTCTCTCAACACCGCCTATATATCGTTGGGCGTCAGGGAGTGTCTATCCTCTATAGACTGTAGGCTATAATAGGGCTAGCGCCAAGCGGAGCAGCCGGCCGCATCGGCTGCATAGTGAGTAGTGAACAGTGATCCCACGCGTCACGAGAGACGGCCATCATTATATTAGCATGATTCAGTGGCTTCAGACTTCAGAGTACAGCAGAAGACGAGTATGCTACCGGGTGGTCAATTTCCAGGTTGCAAACTTGCAATGCCTAATTAAGCTAGTACGCCCTTTTTGCCACCTTCTTGTTAGGCCGGCCTGTTTTGGTTCCATTAGAGTAAAGTGAGTAACTGATGTCCTGCCTCGTTACAATTATGCCATGAATCACAGGACACACCTACGTACGTACAATCAAGTGGGGAGTGAGATCAACTCGGATCCTGTCCTGTCTCGCTAGAATAAACGGCACGCTGCACGGTCTTTCACCCGATTCTGCCGTACCCATTTTCTCTCTGCACCGCGCAGTCATACGAAAAATGCGTGCTGCTATCACAAGTCACGTACGGCTGATGATCTCACTAATGATAACTGGACAAGGGGACTGTGGCGGATGACATATGATGAGGAACTAGGCGAACTGATTGAGCTGTGGATGATGATTCAAGATGTGCAATTGTCTGACAATGAAGATGACATAAGCTGGAAATGGACTTCAGATGGTGTTTACACTTCCAAGTCGGCTTATAACATTCAATTCAAAGGCTCCATATGCTCCCTAAACTGCCCTGCTATTTGGCAAGCTAAAGTTGAAGGGAAACATAGATTTTTTGCCTGGCTTTTATTGCAGAGGAAGATCCTAACAGCAGACAAATTGCAAGCTCGTAATTGGCCATGTAAACCGGTTTGCTCACTTTGTGATCAGGTGGAGGAGACAGCCGAACATTTATGCCTCCATTGTGCTTTTGCTCAGGAAGTGTGGCACCGGGTCAGTGCTTGGTCGGCAGGTCTGGTCACCTTGCCGGTGGCAGATATCACGCTCGGGCAGTGGTGGAATTCGATGATGCAAAGAACTAATCAAGTGAACAAACGAAGGGTAGCTGCACTGATGATTTACAAGGCCCGGAACCTGTGGAAGGAGCGCAATAGGAGAATTTTTGAGCATAAGCTGGAGACGCCAGCTAGAGTCTTCTCCAAGATACAAGAAGAAATCAAGCTAAGAGAGCTAGCGTGTGGAGAGCAGGCACTGCCGCCTGGAGGCGCCTAATCCTTTTATGTGTTACATGCTTAGGCGTGCTGAGCTTACCCCTTTATTTCTGTAATCGTTAACTTGTTTGAACTCTGTACTCTGCTTCCCTCTTATATGATATAGCAGGGCTCCTGCTTTCCTTTTAAAAAAAATCATCACATACGGCATTTCCTCCTCCACATTCTTTGGCTAGCTTCACCGTACCATGCTACTCCCTACATGATCGGCTACATCATCCATCCGTCATTCGAAATTTTCAGTTTCAGACAAAGGAGAAAAACAAGGTGCAGTTGGAGCCGGAACGGGTAGCTGTGTTGCAAAGGCGGCAAGCCGGCGAGCATTTAGCCTGCCTACGCATCCTACGTACAGCATATGTGCTCACTTCTTTTTACCGAGACGCATCTGCATGCCCTCCTCCTCCTCTGCCTGCTTCCTACGATTTGCCCACTGTCTGACGGTGACGGAAGCAAAGCTGCATGCCAGAGGCTCGGGCATGCACACCGTAGCCCGTAGGTAATCCCGTAGGGTTAGCCCCGGATCGGCAAAATGAGGATATATGGGGATGCCTACTTCTTGTAGGTGCACTGTAGTAGTATTATCGTCTTAACAGTGGGAGATTAAGGCCGGCACACCTGCATCCGACCCTGTTCCTGAGCAAGCAGCGGCATGGTCGTCGCCGAACACATTTATGGTCGCCGACTGTCGACAGCGGCATAGCAAGCGTGCGTAGCAGGGGCAAAGTGGCACGTAGCCACGTACGTACGTCTCCATTGGCTGTAGCGAGCATATCAACCGTACGCCGGGCGCCGGGCGCGGCCGGAGCGAATCCCAGGCAGCAGGCGCGCGGCAGAAGATCTCAAGGGGAAATTATTCCATCGGCCATCACTGACGCTCGCCCCGGCCCGCACTATACCGGCAGGACCAGCAGTTATTTTGGCCCTGTTTAGTACTAAATTTGGGAGTTCAAAGTCTCTTTGTAATTATTGCGCCACTGTATAGTATTTCTTTCGTTTGTATGTGTGAAAAATTGTCTAAAAATTGATTAATTAGGCTCAAAATATTCGTCTCGCAGAGTACAATAAAACTGTGTAATTAGTTTTTAATTTTATCGATATTTAGTACTTCATGCATGTTATGATATTTTGATGTGATAGTGAATCTTCTTTTTACATAGTGAATTTGGGAGTTGCTTTTTAAAACTAACAAGGCCTTGGTTGTTATATGTCTCCGAAACGACCTCTTCCCCGTGTCACGTGCCTTCTCGATCCATCCATCCGTTGCCCCGGAGTAGGGGTGGAATTGAGCCGATCTGATCTGGCTCGGCTCCGCTCGGTTTGTGAAAGTTCGGGACAAAGATGGCGGCTCGGCTCGGTTGAACAAATGAAGTTAATCTTTAGATTCGGCTCGAGCTAGTCTGTGAGCCTGTTAGAAAAATAAAACTCTAGTTCTAGGAGGACTAAAGGACTAGAAAGAACTAGACAATAATCAACAATACATCATGTAGCAATGAATTTAACTATTGAAACGTGAATGTAAATCATAACAGAGCATGTTTGATGAACATATTCAACCCACATTATGATCTTTAAGTAATAAAGTCTCAAGATCTTAAAATAATAAGGTCTCACAATAGAAACAAAAATCTAAATATCCGTTTTGTAATAAAATAATAATAAGATAATATATAAACCGGCTACTTCTTTAAGAGAAGAAAACAACATCTCTAGTTGTCTCATTAAGCTTGTGAGCTGCTCGCGAACCGGCTCGACTCGACTCATTTCGCTAACGAGCTAAAACATTGGCTCAGACTCGGCTCATTTAGAATTCTAGCCGAGCCGAGCCAGGCGAGCTCGAGCTGAGCCCGAGCCGAGCTCACGAACCCGAGCTTTTTGTCCACCCTTACCCCGGAGGCAGTATCTAGCATTGTTTACGAAGAGATCTTCCAGCGCACTAGTACACTTGGATGAAGAGTCTGATTGGTTGGTGATCAATTCTTGGGCTGGCCAAAGTTTGAGCGTGTCAATTTTTTGGGTCACCAGTTAGTTTATAGTACTAAAATTTTAGACATATCCCACATTGTTTCTACTAAAATGTTGGCAGATTGTTTATCTAGATTTTGGCTTGTTAATATTGTGGCATGTCAAAATTTCGGTAAGAACCAATCTGGCCCGAAGTTCCTATCTTGCCATCGTGGTGTGGTGCGGTGCCCAGTGCCCTCGCAGGCGAAGCAGCTGCCTCTTTCGGGCGAAGCGAGGCTGGAGCCCCGTGTTTAGATACCTCTGGAAAAAATTTTCGAGAAGGGAATTTTGCATGCTAGTACTAAATAAAGTCTATTTATAAAACCTTTTTATAGATAAGTGTAACTTTGCGCGACGAATCTAACGAGCATAATTAATTCATAATGCGCTACAGTAATGCTACAGTACTCATCCTCTAATCGTGTGGTCAAAGACCTCGTTAGATTCATCTCGGGAATTTATTTAGAGTTGTGGAGGTAGTTTTGTAAACTGTCTTTATTTAATATCCCTAATTAGTGGTCAAAGGTGCATTTATTACCCATTTTTTTTTTCATCTCCAATCTAAACACGGCCGTCAGGAGTATCGGAGCACATCTCCAGGGGGAAGTTACATCCATTACTACAGCTCCCGCGTGGATATGAGGCCCACGATAGGGAAGCCCATGTGGTGTTTCGACGTGTGTTTTCGCCGCCACCTGCCGGGCCGGGTGCGATTATAGATGTCCGTCACCCCAAGCGCGCGGTGGTCTCTCGCTCTCTCAGGAGTCACTGAGTCAGGACTCAGGACTTCAGGAGTGTGGGAGCGGCCCAGCGTACCCCAGGAGGAACGCGCGAGTGGTCTTGTTAGTGGGCCGATTCCTCTCATACAAAGTTTTCAGCCCATCTAGTTACGGGGTTTTGACGGACTGTTCCAAAACAAGAAAAAAAATCTTAGTGGAAAATTTCTCCATCTTACAAACCGAATTTTGAAAATCATTTTAGATAAGAATTAATATTTTTGTTGAACAAAACATTCGTTCGAAACTAGGAAAAATAAAAAATGTTTCATGAATGCAGCACAATTATTAACGAGTCAATAAAAACACTACTTAGTAGACAAATAAAGAATATTGTGGTCTAATAAAAAATATCCAAAATCAAGAGAAAATATACTCTATGAATGTAAGTAATTGTTCAATATTTAATATGATAGTCGTTGTGTTCCAGTGCAGAAAAAAGAAAAAAAATAAAGCATAAAGTCCTCTTAAAATAAAATCTATCATTTTAACATTTTAGTAGGCTTCATGCTACATTTACCCTAATCTAAAGGGTTGCGTTGAGGAAAATTAACTTCCATATAAGAAAGAAAGGGAAAATTCTTCGCTCGGCGAACCGAGCGTAACTTAGCTTTTAGATTTCTTGTGTCCAGATGTTCGAATTCAATTCTAGACTTAGATTATTAGATGGATATTCGCGTATCTTTGCACATCGCGTGACTGAAAGCCGGCGTGACGTCGACGTACGATTGCTGCTAATCGGCTCCGTGAGCCACACCACAGAGAAAGGATGAAGCTAATAATTCAAAGCCGGGTGGAGAGAGAGTTCAACACCGGGGGAAGCCCGGTCGCCCTCCTCTTGAGGGCGACGTGGGCGGAACCCGCGCCGCCGCCTCTCCCCCGGTCCCCCGTCAGCTTCTTCCGCCCCCGGCGCCGCCAGAGCTGGCCGCCGCCGAGTGTCCGGTGAGGACGGTGGCGGCGGGGCCCCTTTCTTTCTCCCTCCTTCGTCCATGACGTTCTCCGTCGAGCTCCTGCGGCTGGGCGACGCCCCGCCAGCGCGACCTCCCCGGGCGCTCCGCCGGCGCGGCCTCCCCGGGCGCTCCGCCGTTCGTCGGTTGGCCGGGCCCCTCGCCGTGGCGGCTGCCTTGCCGGCGGCGGACAGATCTGGGGGGGGGCAGATCTGGCCTGATGGCGGCGGCGGGCCCGCGCCCCCTCCTCGGCGGCCGCCGCGGCTTCCGTGGGCCACCTAGTGCGGCATCCTCGGTGCGGGCGACCGGATCAGGGAGGGGTGCCTCTCCTCGCCGGGATCCGGGGCGGCGACCTCCCATGGCCCTTCAGCGGGTAGAGGGGGGTGACGGCGCTCGCCTTGGGCGGCTGCCCGGCACGCCGGCGCGGCGCCCGTAGGGCTCAGGCCCTCGGCGGCGGTGGGGGGGAGGCGCCCCGCTCCCCCGCAGCTGCTCGGCTCTCGGGCGGCGCAGTGACGAGGGTACGAGAAGCGTCGCCTGTGACTCCTTCATGGCCGGTGGCGCCGCCTCCGTTCTTCGCATCGCCAACGAAGCAGCTCTCGGAGCGCAGTCAAGTCATCGCCGCTAGGTTCATGGTTTAGATCCCACTCCGTGAGGTACGGTGCCGTCCCATTGAGGGGACGACGGGAGTTTTTGGGGCCATTGGGGGTCCCAAGCCTCCCCGAGGTGTCGGGTGTTACCGTGCGGGTGCATATGGAACCTAGTGGCGACCTTCGGTGGCGGCAATGGTGGGCGGTGGATGGAAGCGAGTGGGTTTGGTTTAGGCGCTCTCCGCTCATCGGACGATTTCCCTCAAGCGTAAGCTTCGACCCGGTTGCCGGATCGGGCAACGGCGTTTGCTCTTCCCTCTTGAGGGCGTTGTCTGCAGGGCCTCGTTCGACGGCGGTTCGTGGAAGCTCTCCGTGGTGAAAACCAAACGCGGCGCCGTGCGGCTTTGCCTTCCTGAAGGAGTTGTTTGGAGTTCTTCCTGTAGCCGTTGGTGGTGGTGTCTTAGGCTCCGCGGATGGTCGGGTCCGATAGATGGTGTGTTGTCTGTTGGCCCTCTAGGATGCTCGTTGTGTGTAGTCTTTCTATCTCTGGCGTGTGGCCTAGAGGGTCCTCTTTATGATCTGTTGGATGCCGCTCGTCTAGCGGTTGGTGTTTTATTATAAACTGGTAATCCCAGTATTTCCTTTACTTTATATATAAAGCTGGCTTCAGCCTTTGGAGGAATAATTCAAAGCCAGCGACTCAGCCGTTCTCCGACCGGCCAGCAGCTACCTTCGCGGAGTCGGTACGAGCAAGGGATCCTGGACGACGTTCTACTGCTTATAGCCTCACATACATCAGACCCCCACCATGAATCCATGACCCCTACCATGAACACATGCATCCACCAGCTCTGCGTGCAACGCGGGACGAAGTACTCTCCCCCTCTGGCGCCTGCGCGTAAACGGAAGATCGACCACTAGCTATAGAGACCACAGAGAGCCATGACACATGCCTTTGCACTATGAGAAATTACATACGACGCATGCATATGATGGATAGCAGCAACAGGATCGTCGCACAGCAGCCCGGCCGCTTTCCGCTGCGCCATGATTGCGCGGCTGCCCGCCGCAAAAATCTAATCCGCCGGGCCATATACACGACGCGCGGCGACGCCGACGCGTCTGGCCGAGCCCAGACGAATTGAATCACACGTCGGATGATCCTCCCCATGGAGCGAGCAAGAGCTACCACCCGTGACCGCGAGCGACTACACGCGTTATCTTCAGTCACCACCATACACGTACGCCTCTGGTGGGCATTGTTGAGCACCGAGCGCGCGCGCCCGGCGACGACGCTACGGACAAACAAAACCACATCGTCCCCTCCAGCTGTATGTTGCCGAGATATATATATGACTACACTACTACTGCACGCATGTGCACAGTGCAAAAGCTGCTGTTGATGCAGCACTAATTAACAAGTGTGGTTACTGCTAGCCCGGGCGAAACTTCGATCTGCATGCCTGGCCTGTTGCGTCGTGACGTCGCCATCCGAGTGTCGTTCGTTGCGTGGGCATAGATTTCGAATGACTGTTGACGAAAGGTGCGAGCCGGCAACTACTTTTCAAGGAGAGGGTTAGCTATCTATAGCTTTGAACTTTTTGCACCGAGATGGAATTAATGAGGGCGTACGGTGTGCGGCGGTGCGTGCCCTAATCAAGAAGATCGAGAATGAGATCGAATCTGCGCGCCGAACAGTTGAACCTAAACATACCCTGGTGAAAGCTCAACCGTACCAACCGAGAGCGACCCTCTGTGCCACCCGGCCGGCGCAAGGAATTCTCCCTATCAAAAAGGCCTACATATATCTATGTGCACCGTGCACAACACGGCGCCGTCGCCGTCGCCGTCGCCGTCGGTGTGGTTATACTACATGCAATTAATGCTTCATCTTAAAAATTGTCTATTGCCCCAGATCGAGCTAGCGGAAGCATAATACTCCGTATATAATTAATCCACAATCAGAGCACACACTAGCTATACGTCGTGCATACCTGAATATATAGATTGTTGATTTATGTCACAGATTTCTCTCGGTCCAGTAATAAGCTGACACCAGATCGACTTTTTCCATGCTGATTGATCTGCAGCTAGCGACTGGGATAGCCAACATGCATGAAAATTCGCCCTGTCACTACCCACGGTCAGTCTTTATCTTGTCTTTTACTTAATAACTATAAAAAGGAACTCTTTTGCAGTAATGGTACTTCTTTCTTAATTATACACAGACATACCAAAATCTTACTGTTTGGAGCCTCATTTGGAGTGGTTAAATTATAGAAATTTTCTCAAAACCAAAGTGTCATGCTACTAATTCAGTAAACTCTAATCATCATTGGTAATAACGTGTCCAATATTATATCTATTCAGTTTTACAAAAAGGAGTGAAGTCTTTTCTTGAATTCTCATCTAGGTCCATGAATTCTACAAAGAAATGTGGGTCCTAAAACTTTTTAAGAGGTTCATTCCAAGCGACAATCTAAATTCATAATTGGATCTCAAGTGAACTTTTTAGAGTAAATCATTTGAAAAGTGCAAGGGATCCAGATGCTCATGTTGAGAGTTTATGTACCTAGGTGAATTCCTCAAAAAGTTTAAGAACCCCAGGTGCATTTTACTCAATTAAAAACCATCCATCTATGCCACTATAAAAAATAGTCTAGAGTATCCCTGTAATCTATATCTAAATAATTAACCACCTCTACGATTATGGAAAATAACTTGAAGTATCCTCCTAATCTTCATCTAAATTACCAACTATGCCATTATGAAAATGATCTACGGTACCCCTCTAAATCTGCATCTTTATAATTAATTACTCACATTTGCCCTCATTACATTTTAAACATAATACAAAATAACCTTATACATCACTATAAATATCCCAATGTACTCAAGTACATACTTTTAAATTACCCAATCATACCATTGTCAATATAAAAGCTAACTCAAGGTACCATGCATCAGTGCATGATATATGTGATATGTCACCATGCTGACCACATATACACATGTATGCATGGGAAGCTACGGTTTCAATTAAACATGTGTCAAACACACATGGAGGTATAATACAAAGGAAGAAACTACAAGCTATTGGACAGTCATGGAGTAATTGGCAACTAGAAAGTATGTATATGAATATATATTGTTTTGAACAAATGAAAGAGAGCTAAAATAAGCACTTTTTGTTATTTATCTGTGGGAGTCATATTTATCAACGAACTTCGAGTGTATATATCTTAATAAAATTACTAGCCCGTGACAAAATCTACACTAATGATAAAGGTGGGTCTTTCTGATATGATGGTTTAAGGGCTGCAACGAATGAAGAATGATCAAAGATCTGATACTGGTCGTTAATTACTTATGGGGCGGTAAAAGGAAACAAGGGTTCACAAACAGAAAAAAAAAGAAATGTTGTAGATAGTCAGATATGACTTCCATAGATAATGGGCCAACCTAATATAGCAGAGTAATGTTATTTGTACGTACAAAAACTATAGCATCAATATGCTAGATATTCAAAATCAAGTCTCACCATACAATCAGCTACACCCAGCTGATAAGTAGCTGTTGACAGTCGAAATTGGCTCTGGCCCGACCAAACCGGTCTGACCGGTTTGCCAAACCGGTTTCGAGTAGGATTAGGATTCCGAGTTTAATCCCATATTGTAACCTATTCGAAAGGGGTAAGACTTCCCCGGCCTATAAATATAAAGGCTAAGGCCGATTGAGATGTATTCCAATCGAATCAAACACGTTTATCCTTTACGTTTTTATCCCTCAAACCCTAATCTTTTCCAACCCCCATATTCTGTTCTTTGCTCGTCTCTACGGCGTTCAAGGGCATTCTAGGTGGCCTGCCGACCCTAGAGCAACCCTAGATTGCTTGAGGTCCGACGGGGTCCCTCCCGAGCTCGAGTTTCTAGGTCTTCACGAGTTCCTGCTTGAAAGCGGTCAGACCGGTTTCAGGAACCGGTCAGACCGGTTTGCCCGAGGAGCTCAGGAGTTGGCCGTTGTGACGGCTGTGCTGCGCGTTTGATCGGCTTCGAGTTTGTTGGCGCGTTTTTGTGTCAACATACTTTTTGGCGACTCCGCTGGGGAAAGATTAATCTGGTTTCAAGACCGATTCAATCTACTCCAATAATGTCTGGATCAACGTGCGACCTTGACAAAGACAACATCATCACCGCGGCGATGGAAGAGCTCACGAACGAGGAGCGGAAGCGGTACCTGATTGCTGAGGAGCACTTCAGGGCGCAATTCTTGAAGGGCTTCAAAAAAGATCGCGGTGGTCTTGTCAAGAGAGTGGAGGAATTCGTCATGCCGGCTTTCAAGCTGGCAAACGACCAAGTTGAAGAACTTCCAAAGGTAACTGGCGAATCCTCTGATTTGATGCAGCAAATTACTCGCATGATGGATGATAAATTGCTTGCTGCACAAACTGCTACTAGTGAGTTGATTGCTAGTATGTCGGGTAATTCTGATAAAGGTAAAAATAATGTAGAATCTAATGAATTACCTAACCCAAATCCTAGTTCATCAGGCGTGCCAGAACATGTTTTAGATCCTAATTTAGGCATGCCGATGAATTTCTATGCGGGACAATCATCTCACCCTAGTTCGGTCCACGAACCGGTCAGACCGGTTTTCACAACCGGTCAGACCGGTTTGGCCTCCTCTGGCGGTCAGACCGGTTCCATGGGTGCAGGGGCACCGGGTGCGATGGTTTTATCTAGTACGGTTGCTTCTGGTCCTGTTTACACTACTCCACGCACTACAGTTGTGGGAAGTATACCCCACGGATCTGGCGCGTCTCACGGGCCGATTCCGAATACTTCTCAAAATGCGATGTATAATGTTCCCCGTTTTCCACAAAATAGAGGTGATGGGAACTATCAAGCTGAGTTAGCTAAGTTTAAAGAAGATATAGCTAATACACTTAGAACAAGACTCGGG
This sequence comes from Echinochloa phyllopogon, assembly GCA_033239725.1. Lineage (NCBI taxonomy): Eukaryota > Viridiplantae > Streptophyta > Magnoliopsida > Poales > Poaceae > Echinochloa > Echinochloa phyllopogon. The sequence continues at coordinate 37,795,349 of BTCW01000001.1, read as the reverse complement.
CTTGATTTGGGTAATTCACGCTTGTATCAAAAACCGTATCCGCCTGATTTAACATCGGTTAGGCAAAGCCGAGAGGAATTGGTTCTTGATTACTTCAAAAGATCTAAAGATGTTAAGAACCGATGTTTTAACATAACTGTTTCTGAAAAAGATTTAGCAGATTTAGCTTTTGCGGGCTTACGGTCTCATTTCAAGGAAAAGCTAGAGGGTTCTGATTTCCTTACTATTAATCACTTGCAAATGAAGGCTATGAGTCTAGAGCTTAAGTTTAAAAATTCAAAAGAATCTGCTAAAACTCATCGTTCGAATGTGCATATTGTTGATAATGATTCTGATAGTTCGGACGATGATAAAGAAATTTATGCTGCTGAATTTGTTTGGTCATCAAAGAGTAAACCTGGTTCTTGTCCCTCATTGAAGCCGATTCAGAAAAATCGGCAAGAAAAAATTAAGTTTACTTTTGATGTAGCCAAATGTGATCGTGTTTTTGATGAATTGCTTAAGAATGGCTTTATTAAACTTTCTCATGCAATTCCAACAGCCGATCAATTGAAAAATCGTGCATATTGTAAGTGGCATAATTCTTTTTCTCATGCGACCAACGATTGCAATGTTTTTCGGCGACGGGTACAATCGGCCCTTAATGAAGGTCGATTAATACTAGCTGAAATGCAAGTCGATAAGGCTCCTTTCCCTGTTCATACCTTGGATTTGAATACTAAGGTGTTGATTCGGCCGTCACAAGCCGATGGAGCTAAGGGAAAGAACGTGGTGATTGGAGACCCAAGGCCGGAAAAAGTTAATGACAAAGTTCCGGTCAGAACAGTGATGATTGGGAGAACTCTTGATGGTGAAGAGTCTCTGAAGATTACAATTAACACATCAAGGCCCGGGGGGCAAGGAAGTTCCTTGGAAGAGAATCGGTTCGCTAGTCAGGCGAAACCGGTCAGACCGGTTTCCCAAACCGGTCAGACCGGTTTGTCTCCAGACCGTCCAAGGACTTTCAAGCCCAAGCGCCCGGAAGTGGGTACTTGGAAATTTAATGAGCCAAAGGTTCAAGGAAGGGTTCTGCAGCAAGGACCTACTTTCTCTCAGCTCATGAACAAGTACACAAAGGCCGTTCAAGTTGATCGGCCAACAAAAAAGAGACAGAGGTCACCGCAGCGTTGGATCAATTCTACAGCTTATAAGCGCCGTGGTGATGTTGCTGGGACTTCGGTACATGACCGATTGGGCTCATACCAATCAGGTCCTTCGGCTGCTCCCAAAAGCGGGTCAGACCGGTTTCGGTCTGAGCAGAGGTTCCAAGCTCCTCCTAAGCAAGAATACCGTGTCAAGGAGAAAAAGGAGGACGTGCAAGCCAAAACCAGTGGGATTGTAACAATTGGCAGTATTCCAGTGGCTATGCAAGATTTGGGCAGAAAGCCGGTAGTCATTGGAAATTCGGCTCCTGTTCCAGTCAAAAAGCCGGTCATGACTAATGATCATGAGGCTAGCAGTAGCAAGGGCGTAAAGAAGGTCTTCCAACGAAGGTGGTGTCCTTCTGGTTTGACTCATACGCAGAAGCGGAAGTTACAACGCCTGCGGAACAAAGAAAAAAGGGAACAGGGAGCTGAGAAGCTGAGAGATGAATACTTCAACAATTACAGGCCTATGATCCCTCAGACCAAGATCTGGCAAGCTAAGCCCGTTGTGCAATCAGCAGCACAACCGGTCAGACCAGTTTCTGAATCCGGTCAGACCGGTTTGTATCAGCCCACCGCTGCAGAAGCGGTCAGACCGGTTTCTGGAACCGGTCAGACCGGTTTGACGACAGAAGCGGGAGCTGAGATTACTTCAACCATCGATACTACTCCGCCAATTTCTCCAGTGGTTGAAGATGAAGAATTGGTTGATTTTGAGCCTTCTCCAGAACATGGCAACATGGAAATCAATGCTCTATATTTGTCTTCTGATTATTATGTGATACCGGAGGAGGAGGTCTCTCACCTTCAACTTGGGCCTCAAGATGTCGTTTTTCAGAAGCCTAGTGAATCAGAGAATCATCTCAAGGCTCTATATATGAGAGGACACATCAACGGGAAGCCAATTTCTCGTATGTTGGTTGATGGTGGAGCTATTGTAAATCTTATGCCATACTCTCTTTACAAGAAGATTGGCGGAAAAGACGAAGAATTGATCAAGACAAACATGACGGTCAGTGGAGTTGGTGGAGGTGATCCCATTGGTGCCAAGGGGGTGGCTTCTATGGAGTTGACCGTCGGGAGCAAGACTATTGCTACGGCTTTCTTCGTCTCCGAGGTGCAAGGTAACTTCAGTTTAATCCTTGGTCGAGATTGGATTCATGCGAATAAATGTATTCCATCTACCTTGCATCAATATCTTATTCAGTGGATCGGCGATGAAGTTGAATTTGTCCATGGTGACGCTTCTTCCTTTGTTGCAATGACCGATTCCGATTCTCTTAGTGCAAATGAGAAGGTCAAATGTTTGTCGGGCATGGATTTGACCGATTATGAGCTGATCAGTTGCACCAAGGATGGTTTTGTTGCTGCTACATTAAAGCCGATGGAGAATCGGTTGAATTACTTGATGTAATTAATGGAGCAAACAAATCAACAGAGACAAACCGGTCAGACCGCTTCTGGAAACCGGTCAGACCGGTTTAGACCTGAACAGCGCCAATCAAGCCAAACCGGTCAGACCGCTTCTGAGAACCGGTCAGACCGGTTTACGTCTGGACAGTGGCTTCAAGACCGAATTGATCATCATCGAGCACATTCGGCCGATATGTTTGAGGCCATTGAAGATCTCGGTGATATGGATAAGTTGGGTCAGGGTTTCACGTCAGCCGACCCTTTAGAAAAAATAGATATTGGTGATGGTACTATTCATAGGCCAACTTTTGTAAACAAAAATTTATCGGCTGAGTTTAAAGTCGAGTTAATAAATTTGTTGAAAGAGTATGTCGATTGTTTTGCTTGGGAGTACCGTGAGATGCCGGGTTTGAGTCGTGATTTAGTTGAACATCGTTTACCGATAAAAGCCGGTTTTAGACCTTTTAAACAATCGGCTAGACGTTTTAATCCCGCTATTTATGACCGAATAAAAGAAGAAGTTAATCGTTTGCTAGATGCTGGTTTTATTCGGACTTGTCGCTATGCGGAGTGGATTTCTAATATTGTTCCCGTTGAAAAGAAAGATTCGGGAAAACTTAGAGTTTGCATTGATTTTAGAGATCTTAATAAAGCCACTCCAAAAGATTCATATCCTATGCCTATAGCCGATGTCTTAATCAATGAAGCTTCTGGGCATCGTGTTGTTAGTTTTATGGTAATGCTGGATATAATCAATTTTTCATGGCCGAAGAGGATATGCACAAAACGGCCTTTCAATGTCCAGGATTTATTGGTTTGTTTGAGTGGGTGGTTATGACTTTTGGATTAAAGAATGCCGGTGCAACTTATCAAAGGGCTATGAATTTAATCTTTCATGATTTACTTGGTGTTATTGTGGAAGTGTATATTGATGATATCGTAGTTAAATCGGATGGCTTGGATTCTCATTTAGCCGATTTAAAACTTGCTCTTGAAAGGATGCGACGGTATGGCTTGAAGATGAATCCACTCAAATGTGCTTTTGGTGTTTCGGCTGGGAAGTTTTTGGGATTTATTATTCATGAGAACGGCATAGAAGTTGATCCCAAAAGAATTGAAGCTATGAAGAAAGTCGAAGCTCCTGCTTGCAAGAAAGATTTGCAAAAGTTTCTAGGCAAGCAAGAAGCTTTTGAGAAGATCAAAGAGTACTTGTCTTCGCCACCGGTGCTTAGGGCGCCTAAGCGAGGAGTACCATTTAGACTTTATGTAGCGGCTGAAGATAGAACTATTGGGGCTGTTTTGACTCAAGAAATCGGCGACAAGGAGTATGTGATTGCTTATGTAAGCTGACGACTCATCGATGCAGAAACAAGGTATACTTTCATTGAGAAGTTGTGTTTATCCTTGTACCATGCTTGTACTCAATTGAGGCATTATTTATTATCTAGCACTTGCATCGTGTTGTGCCAAACCGATGTAATTAAACATATGTTGCAAAAGCCGATTTCTAGTGGAAGAGTCGGTAAATGGGCTTATGCTTTAGTTGAGTATGATTTGGCTTGTGAACCTTTAAAATCAATGAAAGGCCAAATTGTAGCTGATTTTATTGTTGAACATCGGATAAATGATACAAACAACTTCGACGTCGGATATATTACTTGTACCCCATGGAAGTTATACTTTGATGGATCGGTTTGCAATGATGGGTGTAACACCCAAAATTACTCAATTTAAAAAAAAATTGGCATTTAAATAATTAATTAGAGCTTGCTCCTATTTATTATAGGCTAAATAATAATTTTCTAAAGTTTAAAATCAAATATAAGTGATAGAAACATTTATTGTTGCATTCATGCTGCTGCATTTATTTTTGTATTGCTTGTGATTCAAACAAGAATTTAAATTTATTTAAATTCAAATTTGAATCACTTTGTTTGGAGCTCTAGAAAAGTTGTTAGACCCTTAGTTCACTTCTGCTCCCTGGACTCTTCCCTGGTCCACTTTTACCCCCTCTACTTCTTCCCCCGGTCCGGCCCAGCCCCCTCTCCATTTCCTTCCCCGCGGCCCAGCTTCCCCCCCTCTCCCCGAGCCGGCCCAGCAACCGCGGCCCAGCCAACTCACCCCGGCCCAGCTCGCAGTCGCTCGCCCGCCTCTCTCTCCCCCACTGCCAACCAGGCCCCACATGTCAGCCTCTCCCCTCCACCTTCCTTTCTTCCTCCTCCGCCCCCTTCCTTCTTCAGCGCCCGCTGATGGCGCCCGTCGGTTTCGCCGTCGCCAAGGCCTTCCTTTTTCACCCACCGTGCCTTCTTAACTCGGCCTGCGCCGCGCCCCGCTCCCCTCACCCCCATCACCCCAACCCTAGCGCCGCCGCCGCCTCCAGTCGCGCCGCTCCCGAGCTGCCGCGCCCCGGAGTTCGCCGGCCGCCGTCGTCACCTCGCCCTGGTGCAGCTCCGCCCCGCCCGAGCCTCGGAGAAGCTTCACCGAGCCACGCGGAGTGCGTCGAGCTACCCCAAGTCCAGCAGCAGCAGCTGCAGCCTCTCCTCTCCGAGCAACGCCGCCGCCGAGCCTCGGGCTCCGACGAGCACCGTCGTCGGGATCTTCTCGCTCCAATTCGACACCCCCAGGAGCGTCGCCAGGTGGTAACGAAGCTTCTCCCCCTCTCAATTTAGGCTCCCGAGCACCGTAGCTAGGTTTCCCGCGGTCGCAAAGGAATTCGTCCGCCGGTCGCCGTCGTCCACCCCGGTCCACTGCACGAAGCTCCCCTAGAACTACCCAGTCACACTCACCACCTCACCAGGAAGCTCCAGAGCCAAAAACCCGACCCAGAAACCACCCGAAACCCCTTCCCCGCGGTACACCGGAGCTCCGCTCCGCTGCTCGTCGTCGTCAGCACGCTACGCCGGCCGACGCTCGACTTGAACCCCCTAGATCGATTCGCCATGACTTCCTGAGCCTGTAGGGCTAGATCTCGTCGAAAGCCGAGCCTTGTAGCGCGAGATATGGCCAACTCCGGCGAACTCTCGCCTCGGCCGAGCGGCGCCGCCGCGTCCCCTTCGTCTCCGGCGAGCCAATCGCCCAGGGCCGTCCGATCTCAGATCGACGGTCACGATTAGATCGGCCGATACCCCTTCGCGTTTTAAATCTCAGCCGTCCAGATCAGATCCAACGGCTGCCACGCGTTCTGACCGAGTCAGCAGCAGTCAGCCGAGCCGGTTTTGCTAAAGAGCCCCTGACGTTTTCCAAAATCAACCCGCGGTCCATTCCAGTTCAAAAGTAATTGCAGATAGGTCCTGTTTTATTCGTTTAGGCCCCTGATCTTTTTAAAATTTGAACCCGCGGTCCGACGCGTGTAGTTTTGCGCGTTAGCCCCCGGTGGCTAGTGTTATTTACGTATAGGTCCCTGGTTTTTCACAGTTTCAGAAACTTGCCAGCAAGTCCCTGAACCTTAGAAACGCTATAACTTTCACGTTTTAGCTCCGATTAGTGTGATTCTCGCGCTCATGTGTTCGTAGCGAAGCGTAGAATATTTATAGCTCTTGTTTCTGTACTGTTTTCACTATTTGGTGTACTGTTCTAATAGAATTAATTGTGTTTGCATGTAATGATTGCTTTGGATGCGTGCGTGATGATCGTGTCCAGTCGGCGAGCCCGTAGCTTTGGACTTCCAGTACGTTGAGGACGTGCCGGAGCAGGACTCGCAGCAGCAGCCGTACTCTGAGGAAGGCAAGTTATAACATGGACAATCCTTGCTACCTACTCACTCTTTTAATACACTGTTCATTACATACGCATGTGTCTAATATTGTTTAGCTTTAAGGTTGTACCTAGTATTTATTTCCCTGTCCTTGTATTTCTATGGGTTTTTGCATATGGGTAGTATTTTGCTAGGCGCAGCTACTGTCACCATTATTTAACTGTTAAACTTGTATTAATGGTCCACTACAACTTTAATGTTAAAACTTGCTTTTTAGCAACATGGATTAGGGAGTTAGAGCATGTGTTGTGTGCTTTGCTCTAATGTCTCCCTCTAAGGACCGGTTCTTAAAGCGGCAACCCAGGAGCCTGTCGCCACCGCCGGAACTATAATGGCTCTGGTCTTGGACAAGTAGCTTGTACGGCTCTAGCTTGATAGTGGTTACCGAGGGGCCAACGACGTTGTGGGAGGCAAGACACGGGGTGTTTTCCCGATTCCACCGAGGACGGTAGCCCCGTCGGCTAGGTCTCGTTAGACCCAGTCCCGTGTTGGGAGTCTCAGCGATTGAGAACTCCGTGCGTTGCGCATTGTTGGGGTGGATACCCGCGCTCTGGACGCCATCGACCCCCCTCATGGTGTGACTCCGTGGGCGTACGTCGATCTCGGTGCCTAAGGACTCACCACCTTGTAGTACTCCAGCGGCTACTATCTTGTTAGGGTGTCTTGTGAAAGCCTCGTAGCGTCCCTATGCAGTCACACCTCGGAAGTGTTGATGTGCGTGGTTGGGTGCAAAGTTCCTTTGAACTTTTACGCGACTGGTGGGTAAAGGGCGAAACCTCTGCAGAGTGTACGATCTATCATGATAGCCTTGCTCAGGGTCACGAGCGGCCTGGATCCTTTTTGATTAGAACTTGATGTTTATCAATGCTTAATGACACTTACACTTTATTAATTGGGTTGCAACCGGGTATTCATTCACATGTAGTAACTTGGTCAATGATAAAACGAACCAACTAAAAGTGCTAATGCAGTTAAGCCGAGTCTAGCCTTTTTGAGCCTTCATAACCCGTGCTATACTTGCTAAGTAATTTCCATTACTTACACTTGCTGTTATTACTATTTTTGGGCAAAAATCCCGGACGGGTAACAGATTGGAGTCAGGCTGATTATGCTGTGGAGTTTCCAGAGGATTTGCCGTACTTCTGAGTTCGCGTTCTCCCAGTTAGAGTCCCTGTGGGATTGCGGCTACGCTAGAGAGATGTATTAGTCTTCCGCTGTCCATGTTTTATTTCTGAAGCACTCTGATGTAAACGCTACGCTATCATGAGATTAATAAAGCATTGTACTCTGAATTTTACCATATTCGTTCGCTATATGTGTCTGTGGACTTCCTGGGCACACATGTGGCCGCATTCGGGTTTTGTGTAAATCCGGGTGTGACAATGGGCAAGGAATTGGTGCTGTTTTGATCTCTCCAAGTGGTGCCGTCTTTGAGTTTTCAAACCGATTGGAAGAAAAGCGAACCAATAATCAAGTTGAATATGAAGCTCTTCTATTTGGCTTGGAATTTTTGCAAGACATGGGAATAAAGCATGTTGAGGCTTTTGGTGATTCACTCCTGGTGGTACAACAAGTGTCAAAGGTATGCCAATGTTATAACGGTTCATTAAATGCATATCTTGGTAGATGTCTTGATATCATTGCTTCTTTTGATGAATTTACTATCAAACATATTCCAAGAGAAGAGAATGACAAGGCAAATACTCTGGCTCAGAAAGCATCTGGTTATATGGTTGCAAAGAAGTATTTCTATCTCCAAAAACCGATGCAAACGAAAGCCGAGGTTCTGGTTCTGGACGAACCGGTCACACCGGTTTCAGAAACCGGTCAGACCGGTCTGACTGCCAGGACCGGTTCTGAAACCGGTCTGACCGCTTCGTCCCCTGACAGAAGCAAAAATCCTTTGGATGATGCTAATCAATCCAAAGTTGAAGATCAGGATTGGAGGGTGCCTATTATTACTTATTTGAGAGATCCTGGTCGTGGTGCAGAAAGAAATATTCGGCGAATATCGTTTAAATACGTTTTGCTTGACGATGAACTCTATCGTCGAAACGCCGAAGATTTGCCGTTGAAATGTCTTAATTCGGATCAGGCCAAAGTTGCCATGGGTGAGGTTCATGAAGGTATTTGTGGTACACATCAATCGGCTCCAAAGATGAAGTGGTTACTTAGACGAGCCGGTTTCTATTGGCCTACTATGATGTCAGATTGTTTCAAATATTACAAAGGATGTGAGGAATGTCAGAAGTTTGGAAATTTGCAACATGTTCCTGCTGCATTGATGCATCCTATTATCAAGCCATGGCCGTTCCGAGGTTGTGGATTGGATTTTATTGGACAAATTAATCCTCCATCATCAAAAGGACATCGTTTTGTGTTAGTTGCTACAGATTATTTCACTAAGTGGACCGAAGCGATTCCCTTGAAGAATATGACGCATCGGGAGGTAATTGAATTTGTTACGCAAAATATTATTCATAGGTTCGGTATTCCTCAAACTTTGACGACGGATCAAGGTACTTCGTTTATGTCTAAAGAGGTACGTGAATTCGCCGAATCCTATAGAATTAAGTTGCTCAATTCATTTCCATATTACGCTCAGGCTAATGGTCAAGCCGAGTCAAGTAATAAAATTTTGATCAAATTAATCAAGAAAAAGATAGAAGAAAGTCCTAAGAGATGGCATGAAATTTTATCCGAAGCATTATGGGCTCATCGTATATCTAGACATGGTGCTACTAAAGTTACTCCTTTTGAGCTTGTGTATGGTCAAGAGGCCGTTTTGCCCGTTGAGGTAAATCTAGACGCTTATAGATTGGCTAAATAAAATGACCTTGATGCTGTTGATTACTACAATTTGATGTTGGACAATATTGATGAGGTAACCGACAAACGATTGAAAGCTTTGAAGGAGATTGAGAAAGATAAGCTTCGAGTTGCTAAAGCTTACAACAAGAAAGTACGAGGAAAATATTTTCAGATTGGTGAGCTTGTTTGGAAGACGATCTTGCCTATTGGGACGAAAAGCAACAAGTTTGGTAAATGGTCACCAAGTTGGGAAGGACCCTATAGAGTTGTCAAAGTCATTTTTGGGAATTCTTACATGCTAGAGACGCTGAAGGGAGATCATTTGCCTAAAGCTATCAACGGAAGATACTTGAAGAAATTCTATCCAAGTGTTTGGCAAGACGCATGAAGACCAATGGCCGATATATTGTTGATATCGCCCTTAGCATAAATTTTAGCTCCTGAATTGTAATTACTTGCTTTTTAGTTCTCAAGTTCACTAAAAACGCAGGGGGGCATGTGTTGACAGTCAAAATTGGCTCTGGCCCGGCCAAACCGGTCTGACCGGTTTGCCAAACCGGTTTCGAGTAGGATTAGGATTCCGAGTTTAATCCCATATTGTAACCTATTCGAAAGGGGTAAGACTTCCCCGGCCTATAAATATAAAGGCTAAGGCCGATTGAGATGTATTCCAATCGAATCAAACACGTTTATCCTTTACGTTTTTATCCCTCAAACCCTAATCTTTTCCAACCCCCATATTCTGTTCTTTGCTCGTCTCTACGGAGCTCGAGTTTCTAGGTCTTCACGAGTTCCTGCCTGAAAGCGGTCTGACCGGTTTCAGGAACCGGTCTGACCGGTTTGACCGAGGAGCTCAGGAGTTGGCCGTTGTGACGGCCGTGCTGCGCGTTCGATCGGCTTCGAGTTTGTTGGCGCGTTTTCGTGTCAACAGTAGCTAATTAATTTCTTCTTGGCCGGTACGCTAAATAAGAAACATCGTGAACACCTGAACATATATATACCAATAGCACACTTGGCCACACATGATTGATGTGTGATTATTAACTGCCTTGCATGTAAGAAGCGAGAACAATGCTCCAAAATAAAGGGTACGGTAGTAAGCACGGCAGAACGAAGAAAAAACAACAAATTAAAGGGAAGATAGTTAGGGCAGTCCCAACCCATGATTTCTACAGGTAGTGTCTACACTGCCATGTCAACAGGATGTCTACACTGCCATGTCAACGGGACACTGTCTATAGAAACTATACATCCCAATGCACAATTTCTATATGGAATCCGCAATAATTTTTTTAATCTTTTTTATCTCACCCTGGTCCCCTCCATCTATCTTCTCTTGCTCCAGAAGATAGCCCATATGCTAGCGCCGACGGCGAGGCTGCGCTCAGATTGCCGCGGTGAGCCGACGGGTGGAGACTCCGATCTGACGCGGCCAGCGGGGGCTCGCCAAGCACAAGAGCTGGCCAGCCAGCGGTCCGAGGACGCCGCGCCGGTGGCGAGGCCAAGCGCAGGCCACGGCGGCGAGCCGTCAGGTGGCACCTCCGTCACGGCTGATAGGGGCTCCGCGCACGCCATGGCTGAGGTGCATCCGGGCCTGCAAGCTCCGCCACACGGTGGCATGCTATCCTTGAATATAATGCATTATCTCAAGTAGTATTAGCAATGTGTTGTGAGTTGTGAGCCCGATTCAATCTGAGCACCGGACACCATTGCTTTCTTTTGAAATTGGAAGCAAAGGCGAATTTCTCCACAGAACACCTCATCGGACATTCTTTCTGGTAGTCAACAAGCCCAGCAGCTACGGCGTGGATAATAGGCAGCGCCATGGAGCAAGCGCACAAACTGGCAAAAGGATGTGGACGAGCTGCGGCAACGAGCTAGCGCGCTCCCATGAGGCGTATTGGAGTGCAGGCGCTGCTGCAGTGCTCATGGCAAGCTCGGTGTGGTGGCAAGTCGCCGGGCCAAAGGATTCGCGCCGCTAGGGGCCGGGAGCCGAGCGGAGACACCACGGCGAGATTGAGATGCAGCGCGAGTGCAGGCACGTCGACGGCGAGGGCCGGGCAGCACGGCCATGGCGAGGTCGTGGTGCGGCGCGGTGAGCATGGGGAGGTTAGGGACGAGGCCGTCCAAGCAGCATCGCCATGAGCCACGGCGAGCTCAGGACTGCAGGGCCCACAAACCGCGTGACGAAGAAATCACCTCCGTGTCCAACGCGATTTGTGCGATTTCTTTCCTCGTCGGATAGCGAGCCGAAACGGTTTTGCAGGTGAGAAACGATGTCTTCGTTTTTTCTCCTCTCTCCTCGATAACTTCCTGCATTTTGCTTACATGGCATGCTATTTAATGCTATGGAAATCAGCTGAGGTGGAGGGTTGGGACTGTCCTTAGGGAGGCATGAATCTTATCACCACAACCCAATAAGCCAATACTAACCTAGCTGCTACAGCATTATTGCTAGATACTATCTCCTCCTGTATAATTAACCCAATTACATATAGCGAAAACAACAAAACATTCGAGACATGAATTACCACCACCAAGCATATATGCACCAATTGGATCAGCACATGATTCTACTTGATCTAGCAACTAGCCTCTTGGATTAGTAGCAAAGAAGCCCCTTTGCTCAGCATGCATGCATGTCTTCATAGTTCAAACTAAATCCTGTCTTCATCTTTTGTGCATGGACTGCAGTCGACCTTATACTATTCCCATGCATTGTACAGTGTACACTATAACAACCTGCTGTAACGGATACAAATACACCTTAGCTTTGCATGCATGCCAGGCTGCTTATTAGTACTCTCTCGATCACTATTTCAGCAGAGAAGCTTATTGCATCCTGCCTCCAGTGAAGGACGACGAGGCCGACTTCATCTCGCTCTCCAAGGAGCTCATGTCACCGGCCCCGTCATGGCGGTGCTCCCCTCTCGCCACCGGCATCCCCCTCATGACGCCGCCGCCGCCGACGCCAAGGAAATCGCGCGTCATCTCGGCGCCACCACGGCCACCCTGGCTAAACTTCACATCTTGGTCCATGTCGTACATCCTTGGGTCCATCATGCCGCCGCTGTTGGCGCCGCCGAACATGCCGCCGGCGGCCAGCGAGTTCATCAGGCTCTGCAGGTGCATCTGGCTCTGGTCCAGCATGGGCGCCCGGCCATGCGCAGCGGAGGGCGCCGGCGACGATCCCACGAGCCCACCGAACACGGAGGCGCCGCCGCCGTGCGCTCCCGAGCTGGAGCCCATCTGCGACGCCTTCTGCAGCAGCGCCGTCGCGGACATCTGCGGCAGCATCACGGCCTGGTCATTGTACATCCCGCCGGGAGCAACCTGGTGATCACCACCGGCGAAGTTCCCTCCGCCGCTGAAAAGCATCGCCGCCGATGACTCAGAGCCGCCGCCGCCACCACCCCCTTCGCTGAACTGGTCACTTGTCAGGTGTCCCTGGCTTGTATGGCCATGACTGGAAGTACCTGAGCTGTTTGCGCTGTTTGCGATGTATCCCAGGTTGAAGAGACCCGACGACGCCGACGGGCCGCCGGCGCCGTTGCCCTGGAGATCCGGCAGATGCATGAGGCCGTGGAACGGCTTGCCCTGCAAGAACCCGTGGGGCCCAGTGCCGTCGCCGCCGTCGCCGAACTCCTGCGGCGCGCCCATGAGGAACGCCGACGACGGCGGCGGCGGCAGGGGCCGGAACGCGGAGGCGCCGGACGGCCCTAGCAGATGGTCGAGGCGGCTGGCGGCGGCGCCGCCGCCGCCGAGGCGGAGGAGGTCCTGGTGGTGGTGGGCGTGCGCGTCCCCGGAGAGGGTGGAGGCGAGGTGGGAGCCGACCTGGGAGAGGCTGAGCGCCATGTTGGCGGCGCTGGTGGCGCCGTAGAGGTGGCTGGCGGTGAGGCCGGGCGGCGGCAGGCGGGCGCTCTCCTGCGCGAGGGCGTCGCAGAAAGCCCTGTGGGTGATGAAGCTGTCCCTCCTGCATGGATGGATGGATGGATGGATGCATGCAATCACGTGCGCATGCATGTGATTGGACAAGTCAGTAACAGTTGGATCACGCGGTAATATGTGCGCACAAAAACCAAATGGAAGGTTGCACGTGAAATGGACGACAAGAAGAAGAAGGACAGCGCGCGTCACAGTGAAAGCACGCATGCATGTGAAATTGTTCAAGTGCAGAATTTTCTTGGTGCCATACAATCCGTGTACACACACACACAGAGAGAGAGAGAGAGAGAGAGGGAGAGAGAGAGAGAGAGAGAGAGAGAGAGAGAGAGAGAGCTTGTTGCTAAGTTACGCTAAATCTCACACTGTAACGAAAGGAGAATTTCCTCTTCGCCAACACAAACGACAAAAAACCTAGAGAAAAGTTGTGGAAACATCATAATTTGCATCAAATCAATCGGCAAGACGGCAAACACGAGATTTCAGACATGCACCAATGTGTAACTTACCCTATACTATTGTATTTGAAAATAGCCCTTTCTATTCAAAATTATTAATAGTGCAAATCAATATCAAACCAAGTTTAAAAGTTTAAAAAATTGTTTCAGTGTATATATGGCACACCGCACCCATGCAAAGTTTCAAGAACCAACTCATTTCAAATGTGAGGTGTAAATAGTGTGCAAAGTTTCAAGAACCAACTCATTTCAAATGTGAGGTGTAAATAGTGTGCAAATTTTCTCGAACCAACTCATTTCTCACAAAAAAGTGACACCGTGTTTTTTCAAAAAAATAGCACTAATACACCTCATATTTCTTTTATTTTTATAGCATGCAAATGTTTAATTGAGTCTATTTCTTCGTAAAATTTTGCATGGGCATATGGGTACATTAGAAGTGCAATTAACCTGATCTTTTTTTTAAAGTTAGATATATTTTGAGGCATATATATATATATCTTCTGTTTCGTAATATATTTGTTGATTTTATCTGTACTTGCCATTTTACAATGTTTGTTCATTACCAAAAGTCATGAGAGTTTTTTTACTAATAAAAAATTATAAGAATTTCCAAACTCTTTGCTTGTCCATTGCACTTGTTTCACACACGATGGCAGCTCGAGATCCCATAAACTCATGTCATCAATCAAGGAGGAAAAAGTGGAAAAGAGTTAGAGTGGCAGGTAGGTTGTCATGCTATAACTGATACCAAGTTCCGAATAGCGGCAAGCTTCCAAGAGGAAAAGGCAGAGGGAAAAAATTGTACAAGTTGACATTAGAGATTGCCATGCAATGCATGGGTGGGCATAGAGTCACCGAGAGAGGAGACATCAGAAAGCTTCGCATCAAAAGCTCACTTTCCAGGAAACCAAAAGAAGGGCTCCGATCCAAGAAGAAGAAAGCAAAAGAGAGACAATAGTTTTCTGTGTTTGTACTTCCTGGATACATGAACGCCAAACGTGATACGTCCAGTGTTCCAACTAATTAAGCATAATCCCCGTGCACCAATCGTAAAGTACTTTGAACGGCTAGGATACCGCATGTACCCACATATACAGTGCGCACAGATGCTTTTCTTGAGGGAAAAAAACACCCACGCGAAAACAAGGCCTATGTATATTCCTAGCGGGTAGCAGCAGCTAGGGCCTCGTCCCCCAAAATCATTGAAGCAAGAGAGGATATATATATATATATATATATATATATATATATATATATATATATATATATATATATATATATGCCCCCAATCACTAGATTGCAGCTTCCGTTAATGCATTCTATATATGCTCGTTTCCCATTAGATAGATTCATGCCAAACTGGTGAAAGACAGTGGTGACCACTCGCTCTCTCTCTAGCTAGCAGCTCGATTATTCCATCAATGTGCGCGCGTGAGTGCGCGCGGATCTCTGCTAGCTTTGCTTGCTCCTGAAAGTTTGCAACGCATGTGAACTCTGAATAGATGTGAGGGCCTGGACGGGCATGGATCAATCGATCAGGACCGTATGCCCAAGCAGGAAAAAAGCTGTGACTCAACTGTGAACCTGGCCTGCTTGCGCTAGCTCTGACACAACCAACGGATGGCCCTGGCGCCCCTGCACGGCATCTAGCAGCCCAGCTCATGTGCAAACAGGGCCAGGCTATACGCTAGGGTATAGCTTATTACATGGCACGACGCAACGCAACCGATCGAGCAAGTATGCATGGCACTACATACTGCTGGGACTGGGAGAGTACGTGCGTGCATGTTTCACTTATTCGTATATATGGAGATGGAGATTGTACCCCTGCCTTGGATTTGTATTAAGATAGCATGCCAATGCCATGAACGAAAGGAAACAATAAGACAATGGCCATGAATGAAAAACTCTCGAGACATTCGCATCTAGTATAGCTAGTAGGAGAGGAGTACAAGACAATGGCCACTTCACGTGCGTGCAGTTGCCTGGCTGGCGGCCCCTGCCCTACCTTCTCTCTCTCTTCCACGGGCACAACACAAACAAAAGTTGTTGTACGCACCGAGACAAAACCCTAAGCCTGAATTACGCAACACTAAACATTCTTTTGCGCATTCACCGAAGCCAAGCGCGTGTCAGCAGCTAGCACGGAACGATTTGCAGCGCGCACGGGATGTACGGTACCCGGTGTGTGTCATGCATGCAGTGCACGCAGCTGTGAAGAAACCAATGCTGATGATGTGTAGTGTAGATAGGATACGTCCATGGCGCGCTGAACCATGCACGAGAGAGTACATCACGTACCTAGGCACCTAGCTACGTGTACTGCACCATATTTATAGCTAGATAGAGATGGTACGTACGTGACAACACAGGTATATAACAGTACACAGAGATATATATAGAGAGAGAGAGAGATACGGTAGTACGTACCGGGAGAAGAGCGTGCCGCAGTCGCATCGGTACTCGCGTGTGCCGCAGACCTTGGAGTGCGCCTTCCAGTCGGACTGCACGGCGTAGCGCTTGGAGCACTTGTCGCACTTCCACTTCTTCTCGCCGTGCTTGCGGCAGAAGTGCTTCTTGATGCCGGTGAGGTCGCCCAGCGCCCGCGACGGGTCGTGGTGCGCGCACGTCGGCTCCGGGCACAGGTACACCCGCCGCCGCTGCGCCTGCAGCGGGTCCTTCTGCTTCAGCTTCCAGGGGAGGTTGTGCCCGCGCCGGTGCAGCTGCAGGTTCTGCTCCCGCTGGAACCCCTTGTTGCACACCTCGCACACGAAGCGGTTCGTCGCCAGCAGCGTCTTGGGAGACAGAGCGATCACCTCAGCGTCAGGGTCTGCATCATGCATGCACATATACATATATCTTAATTAACTACTACAGCTAGATAAAAAGAAATAATCGTGTATATATACATGCATGCCATGGTGTATGTTTATCGTAGTGATGATGCAGTGGTGAACGATCGAGTAAGTTAGGCATGCATGCATGATTAACTAGCCAATGGGTGGTTGGAGCCAGCAGTAGTACTAGTAGCGTTGGGTCGTTAATACATATGTATACACAGCTAGCTGTGGATCGAGCGAGAGAATATATTTTCCCTTCCTTTTGGTTTGGTGAGCTACGTATATAAGGACAAAACAAGGCAACGAGGGGGAGAATATTTTCACGAGACTTTTGAGCAGCAACAAAGGAGCAAAAGGACATTTGCAGCAAGAGATATAGCGAACAAAGGAATTGACATAGATCGTGTGTCATGGCTTCTATCTGTTAAGGTAAGAGAGATCGAGTCAGCTGAGACTGAGACAGCAAAGGGGGAAGAGGGACGGGATAAACAGCTATCTAGCTCATGAACAACATGGAATCTCGAAAAAAGTTAATAAAATCTATGTTTATTTGATAATTTTTAATCAAGTACACGATCATCAAGCATGACTAAGAAGCTAGAACTATATGTGTTTGGAATGGATTTGTTTGTTGAAGGAATAGCAAGTGAAATCGGCTAGATGGTTGAGTGCTCCCTCTACTCTTTACCTGAACTGAAGAGAATTCACTCAGGTGAGGCTACAAGCTTTAAATGAAGTACTACCAGCTACTAGTAAGTGTAACATGTGACGACCAGTCCTTTGAATCGAATCGATCAAGATGTGGACAAAATTCCAAGACACGGGATGACGCGAAGACAGAGATGAAGATCTGACGAAAAATATAGGACCATTTCATGTGTAGTGTTCAAATCCATCTGGGAACTAATCTCTTGGACGACGGAAATACTCGACAACAAAGCTTTGTATCGTGGAAATCCAAAATTCAGAACCAAGAAACCTAGATAAAATTAAATCCATAGAAAAACGAGAAGAGGTTCTTCTTCATTCCTAGTCTAGATATGTTGAAACACTCACAACAAATTCCAATAACTAATAAGATCCACTGGGAGAATGAAGATGCATGGCTGAAATTGAAAAGGGTATGCTAGCTATAGGATATTACCTGGTAGGTTTCTCTTCTTCTTCACTGGCGGTGATGCCGCTGCCGCCTGGCCGGACCCCGCCGCCGACGAAGCCGCGTTGAGCAGTGGCGCAGGAGGCAGCTGCTGGTGCTGCTGCGCAAGCAGCGGCTTAATCTGGTCTTGGTGGTCGCCATCCCTAATTCCAAACAGAGCTGCCACAGCCGCCGCTGATGAATTGGATGCCATCGCCCCCTCCAGATTTGTCCTTGACAAGCCGCTAGCTCAAGAACAAGGGAATCTTTTCCCTTTTGGTAGCCTTATTTCTAGATTGGACTAGCAGGGTTGTCGATCTTCCTATCCCCCCTTCACCAAAACAAACAGTAGTTTCCAACTGATGAGACATATGGCAAGAACGAAACCAAGTAGTGACTCAAGCAAGAACCAAAAGCAGATTGACACTGATGCACATCATGCTAGCAAGCAAGCGCCAGAAGATGTCAGAAAGCTAGCTCTTTCCCGAAAGGAGGACGAATAAGACCAAGAGGAAAGAGCAAGAAGAGATCGAGATCGAATTGAAGAAGAAGGAAGAAGAGGCGCATACCTATCTCATATTCTCATATGTGTATGTGGCTGTAAATTGATCTGAAACAACAGCAAAGGAATCGACAAGAAGCTGGGGAAAAACAACAAGGGATTAGGGCTCGTCCAAGATCAACAAAACAACAAAGAGCGCAGGAAATCCAAGACACACAGTTGCACTCGAAAACAAGGGAGAAAAAGGCGAGCAAACAAAAGCTCGCAAGCACGCCAAAATCCACGCGTATATAAAAGAACCAAAGCGATCGAGAAGAAAAGGGAGATGACTTTGTTTCTTGTCCATACCTCCTACCCGGCCTCTTTCTCGGGTGCTGCCACTAGCTGTTGCTTGCTCGTGCTATGGTTCTTGCTGGCCTGGCTAGCATAGAGCTCATGACATGGGAGAAGAAGAAGAAGTGGAGAGGAGGATATGGAGGAGGCTAAGAAGGTTGTTGTCTGATTTCTTTCGCATCCTTGTCATACTTTTCTCTCTCCTCTCTCCTTTCAGTCGTCCTTCTTTCCACACTACTATATGCTGCTGTGCTAGTATATATCAACTAATTTCGATATTTTTTCTGAATAGAAATCGACCAACCTTTCCAAGGGCTCAATATAGTGCAAATAAATAACAAGTTTAATATATGTATACAACTCAGAGCAAGAGAGAGACGTGAGCATAGAGACAGCATAGAGATGGTGCCATGATGGGAGAGGGAGGCAAAGCTCACGCAGGCGAGCGGTGTCGTGAAGCGGCTGATGACTTGGGTCCACCGACCGTGGGAGCTCAATTTGCTACTCTACCCCTCGCTCACCTCACACCACACACGCTCGCACACACCCGTGTGCGCCGCGCGCACACATGACACAACACGCACACGCACAGCAGTTTGTTCAGTTTTTAGAGAGAACCTAATGAAAGTACGTGTACGCAAAACATTTCTTAGAAAAAAACTGCTTTAACGCATTGCACTCTGCGGATTAGTGCAATTATTATGTTATTTTTAAACAAAATTATGTTACAAAACTTCAGGACAACATTGTTCTAAAAATTTTCTTCACGGGAAGTTTCTTTTATATAATATACAGATCGAAGGGAATCAAATAGATTTTGATAAAAAGGAAACTCATGCTATCTTCACATTGCAAACAATTTTTCAGAATAAGATGTCCAGAGGTTGTGTTGGTCTGTTGGATAATTAAGCCTTCTCATTTCAGAACAATATTTAAGTTCCCTTTTAAGAATTTTGAGTATTCCATTGCAGTGTAAGAAAACACAAAGTGGACTGAAGAAAAAAATACTGGTGGGTAAAAGGACACTATAATTTTTTTAATGAAAAAAATTACCCATGATTTGATGCTTTATTTGATTGTTGAGGGCTCTCAGTCTTGATCTTCTTGGGTCGGGCTGGACAGGGCCATACCTGACTCATTTGCAATTGGTGATCAAATAGTCGATCTCTCCTGCCCACTCACTCTATAAAAATAAGTAATATCATGTTATTTTGGTAATATTTAATTTCAACTCAAGAAGGGTTTTGGGTTTGAACATGGCTAGCTAAGCCTATTTTGCTTAGGTGTATTTAATAAGTTATCACATTAACTTATATTAGCTTATATATAAATAGCCATATAGGCTAGAGTGAGACTCATAATACGGATGATGAAACCACGTACAATTACTCACATCAATTGTTCATGGTTCACCATTGATGCCCCTACGGCCCTTTCCCTCCCCCTTCCAAAGAAAATACAAAAAATGGCTCTCTCTCCCCTACCCATATTCTGTGGCCTTGCTTTTTCGAGCACCAGACTAACCTATATTTTATTATATTGTAAATATCGTAATTCTAGAATGGTAAGCAGATAGATTGGGTAGGCGCGATGGGCATAGTTGTGTGCTGTAGAAAAAATTTACTCCCTCTCTCAATTTCTTTAACCTTGTCCATCAATATGAAAAGTTGCAAGATTAACAACACATATGGTTGATGTTACTAGTAGATTCATCACACAAAGTACTTTAATAGTTACAACTTTCACTATTTAAATAGTTACTATTATTGAAAATTCAAGTCAAAATGGTATAATAAAGACCATCTGGATAACCTAAATGACTTACATTTGAAACTAGAAAGAGAGGTTATTTTAAGGTTAGTAGAGAGAAAGTTGTGGGTTGTCTCTAGAGTTGGGGAGGTTTTTTATTCGAACTATCGCTAATTGCTGCATGATGATGTGGGATTCTGGTAGGTAAACTTTCAACCAAAAGTCATTGAGTGATTGCACTCCTTTCCTGAAATTATAAATTACAAAAAATGTTTTGAACATAGGAATAAATTAAGTCGTGCCTTTTATGTGTGATGTTCCATATGCATAGTTGGACAAGTATGTTTGGTTCTCTTACAGAAAGATGAGATCTTTTGGTGAATATGAACTTTTTACATTTTCCCTTTTTTTCTGAAACTGGGAAGGATCAAACATTTACTTAATTAATTACACAAAAATATAGGATAAACTGTTCACAAATAAAACATATATATGATAAAAATAAAATTCATTCAAGAACAATGGAGAATAATTGAACAAATATTTGAGATTTTGGCACAATTTTTAATAACAAAAAATATTATGTTATGCTACAGATAATTACAGACTAATAACCCTTTTAATGATGATGACGTACTGGCGCCGTTTCTGTCAGTATGGTACTATCGCTAAGGCCAGTCTCAGTGGTAGAGTCATGGGCACAGTTACCAAGTCTGCCACATCAGCTTTTTAGCATGATGACCCTGTCACTCTCAATGCAGAGGGTCATGAGCACAGTTTTATAGATAGAATGCAACATTTAAATCTTACATATGCTGTGATCAAATGGAGGGTCATGAGCTCTCAATGAATGGTCGTAGCATTGGTATCTGTGTCGATCCAGGGTCATCACCATGACCCTGAGATCTTCTCTCCCTTCATTAATTTCGTGCCATGTCATCAAAAATGTCTATGTGGCAGTCCATTAAATGTTGATGACCCTGCCATTGAGACTGGCCTAATGGCACTCTCGATCAATTTGTTTACTCGTTACCAACAAAAAAAAAAGTGTTTACTCGTTGGGTCGTCATGTCATGTGTATCAATATCTGCAATAATGTTGCTGACGTGCAGTAGTGTTCCACACTAGTACACACTATTCTTGCTGGATGCGGGACACACGCGCACGCTGTTTGACCGGACCACGCTGTCACACAGTGTATATTTGCATGCGTGTATCTGGAGTTGATCATGCGTGAATTTGAATTTGGTTAGTCAATGCAAACAACACCCATGGACGTCTACGATCTCCCGGCCATGTAGGCCCCTCCGATCGAGTCACACACACACACAAAAATGGAGTTTACCACAGACCGACACTGCATAGGAGTGCGTGCGAGATTGCCAGGCGCGTACACGGACTGATGGGTAGTACCAAAAGGCTCAAGGAGACAAGAACGTGGGTGCACTTTTGCAAGCGTGAGGGATTTAACGCGATGGGGACACGAACGGTGCGTCTCCGCACGATTTTTTTTTAAATTAATATTATTTTAATTCGAAATTACAAATTAATTCCTCTGATTTGCGGAATTACAGAAATGTGGTACCCAGCAGACGATAGTATTTCCTCTGATTTGAAATTTCGAATTAAAATAATATTAATTTGAAAAAAAATTCGTCTCCGCACAGTCGTGACTGCATGCGTATATATGGCAAAGCAACGTAACTCATCAGGCACCCCGGCCTGTTCAATATCTTCCTCTCTGACTCTCTGTTGGTTCTGGTTGTAGCGTGGCGTCACTGGTCACTGCACGGTGCTCGATCAAACCCCAGCGCGAAATCTTTGTTTCTGCTAGAGGTACCACGATATATAAACGCGCGCACTCCATATGTATGTAAAGTAGTACGTATTAGGGTTCCTGTTCCTGGCTCGCTCGTGCCATTATTGCTTCCGCCGTGGTCTTTGACGACGCCCTGTACACGAAGAGGATGTGTAAACACGGGCTACTGGTTCACGTGCGCTGATTCCTCCCATGGGCTGTTTGATGAAAGGAAATCCGGCCATGGATGATGGCGAAATGACCATGGCTAGCCAAGTATCTCAGGCCCACCGTGCTGGAAAAGGATCACTATTCTGGCTAGCTCGCACCCTTCAGATTTTTTCGACCCGACAGTTGTACATACTTATTAACCAATGCAAGGCTATCGATCTGGACAAAAGCAGCATGTAAACAAGACTCCGGTTTGGTGGTTCACTTTACAATCGATCTCGTAGTATCATCCATGTCCCCGCCTAGCTATATATATAGATACTGTATATAATAAGCAGCTCTGCTGGTACGGTGGACGATTTCATTTGCCAACAACGCGATGAGCACGCGTCAAATCAGTCAAGAAATGACTTTGTTAGGCCGGCAGTCACAGTGCATTATTAGTCTGATGATAGATCGATGGAGTATATATAGTAGTTAGTACATATGTATGCACGGATAATATATATACTCCCACCACTCGTCCGAGCTATCAACGGGAAAAGATGGAGTATTCGCCGCGCGCCGAGTCAGATATATAACGAGTCCAAGCGGGGCCGTACGCCAAGGAAACCTAATCAAACCGTGGCCTCTCGCTGTCCCAACTATAAAAAAACGCCACTGAATTCTATAACCTGCACTGATCGACGACAAACACAACTTGGCGCCGCGACGACGCCTAATAAGCAACCCGACAAGCTGCTCAGTGTATCCGCACCCAAAACAAATATACGGCTGCTACTGTGCGAGGATTAGGTTAGGTGAATGTGACTGACAGGCCGCAGCTCGATCTACAAGACTACAACTAGGCTAGCAAATGCGTGCTTGCCGCGCCTGAAAACATTCGCTGCATGTGCAAGGCGTTCTCGATGGAATTCCCCCAGAGCGTGAGATGGGATGAGCAGGCCGGGAATTCCACTGCGCGCGAAGAAGAAGAGGATGGGAGCGTTGGTTCTGTTGGCGTGTGAGGAGGGAATGGGAATTGGATGGCTTGGTTGTATGCGGCAGCATCATGGCGGGGCGCTTGGATTGTACCGGGCGGGGGAGGGGCAGCGGTCGCAGGGGAATATCTCGGCGGGCCGCCGTGCGCCTGGGTCCAGTCTACGCGGAGATTCTCTCCGTTTTTGGTCGCTTCCTCTGATGGCAACTGTGAGGATTACCGCCTAGCTCTACTGTGCTGTGCGCGCATGTCACATAAGGATGTCTCCATAAGGATATATATTCAGGGCTGTCAGGTTTGCAACTAATCCATCTTCAAATCAAAATTTCATTCCCTCCCATTTCTGTATTCTAGCTAGCTTGCATTCGAACTTTAGATTGTTTGTTCGTTCCAAAAAAAAAAACTATGAATCCGATCCACCGTACCGTACCCACATGTCAATATACGCGCGTGTCAGCCTGCAGCGTGGCCTATAGTTTGGTAGCCGGCGAGTCGAAGGATGGGAGAGATTGGGATATACAGGCATCATTTCTGGACGTGTGACCTCACCCTCGTACAGGCACACCAGCACACGGTCCCGTCGCCCTATCATTCTGTGTCGACTCAGGGATAGATCGATGACGGCATCATGATCATGTGTCTGCTTATCCTCACAAGTTATTCTCGCGTTTTCTTCTCAAGGTTGATATACCAGACGACGAATCTTGGAGGGAATAACAGGGGAATAAGAATCTGGAGCCCCCCTTTCTCAGGGAGCTTGGAGGGGAAGCCATGCGTATTGCGTAACACCGTATGGTCGGTCATCATGCTCATGCATGGTCGATCTCGATCGTCTCATGGACGCATGCCACTCCGGTCGGTGCTCGGTTCTTGCCAACTCTTGCAAGAAATCCTTCTGGCGTAGTATATGTATGCATGGGCCCGTGAAATAATTTTATCCAGCATAATAAAAGAGCCGTTGTTCTCTAGAGGACGCAAGACGTGTTCAAGTTGAACAACTTTTATGCATCACGATTTCCTCCCGAAGAGAAAGCGCCTGTTTTTCAGATGTCACGTATATACTCCTACTTGGACCATGAAGTCACCCTCGAGGCTAAAAGTCGCTGACATTTCCGGTGTGGCCGAAAGTGCCAACGAGTCAACAGTCAGCAGTCGCGCACTAGATATCAGCTTCGTGTAGCTAGCTACTACAGCTAGCACTCGATTGATTTCTATTGCCAGCCTCTTTTCGGTTGAATTAAACGGTTTACTTTTTCTATATTAGATAGCCATGTTTGATAGAATGATAGTTACATGTCCCCATACTAATTCCAACACATCATCTTCTAGAGAAACCTATTTTATCTTGGGTTTATTTTTCCTAAATAAGGAGGCCGGGCTATATTTTCCCATCGCCTAGACTCCAGTGTTTTTTTTTGTCTTCTTTAGTTGTTTAGACTAGGGGCGGCTCTTTAGAGTGTATGCTAGAGTTTTTTTAGATAACGGATATAAAATCCGGCCTCTACGTCAAGAGACGTACACAACCCATTATTACAAAGTTTGGTATCGAAGAGCACATCATCTCAAAATATAGAGACAAGAATTAAATCAAACGATATAACTGATTCCATCCTCCGTTGGCCTGTTCTAAAGACACCATCTTTAGCTTTGTGCTCAACGAAGAGAGTAGGTTCTTGTTGTTCTCATCACGCTGCAGCTGCGCCTAAAAACGTAGCCAATACGTCCCCTGAAAATAACCTGCAGAATCGAGTTATATTTAATTCTGTGAAAGATAATATCATTACGGGTTTTCCATATTGCCCAGCATAATGCAGCATTCCCCACCCAAATCAAGTCTCTAATCTTGCTATTTTGATTAGAAAGCCAAGAACCGAACATATGTCGTATATACTTGGGTTGAGTTAATCCTGTAGCTAGATATACCATCCTCCAGACCATTCTCGCATAATGACAGTCCAGAAATAAATGTTGGACCGTCTCATTAAGGTTACAGCCAACACATTTTTGGCTACCTTTCCAATTTTTCCGAGCGAGATTGTCTTTAGTTAAAACCACTTCCTTTTGTAAAAACCAAAGGAATATTTTAATTTTTATAGGAACTTTAATCTTCCAGCTTTTTTATGTCTAAACGGTGGATGCGAGTCAAGTAAATGTAGATACATAGATTGAACAATAAATAATCTAGAATTGGCTAGGTTCCATCTAAAAGCATCTGAACCATCCACCAGATTAAAGGGTGATATCTGAGCTACGAGATTCGACCAGTCTCTCAGTTTAAACCCCTGCAAAGTCCTCCGAAAAGAGATATTTAACGGATGAGTAGCCAAAATTTTTGCCACCGATGCATGAGGGTCTCTTACAATATTAAAAAGTGAAGGATATCTTTCCCTGAGAGACACATTGCCTACCCACTTGTCCTCCCAAAAACGTGTTGTACTCCCATCTCTAATTATAAAGGAGCCATTTGTTAAGACTTCATCTTTAATTCTCATAAGTCCTCTCTAAAAATGAGAGTCATATGGTTTAGCCTTAACCTGCTTTAGGGATTTAGACCTGAGATAATTATTTTTAAGCAAATCTTGCCACATGCCATCAGTATTTAGCAGGTTAACTATCCATTTAGCTAATAGGCATTTATTTTGTAACTCAAGATCCAAAATACCCAATCCACCCTGATCTTTGGGTCGACATAGAATGTTCCATTTGGCTAGTCTATACTTATATTTATTTGAAGACCCCTGCCAAAAAAATCTAGAACGGAAATGATCCAGATTTTTAATGACTCCTTTCGGAATTTCAAAAAAGGACATCATGAACATGGATAGACTGCTCAGCACTGAATTTAGAAGGACTAGTCTTCCTCCATAAGATAGGTGTATGCTAGAGTTGCTCTAAGGACATAAAAAGATAGAGAACCACACGCTCAGGCCTAGGCCACATATGGATCGATATGGTCCCGTTGGCAAAAAATAACAAACAAACCAAGGGCTAATTTGTTAGAGATTCAATCTAATTTAATAGATTATTTTTTAAAGTAACTCGCTTCTCAAATAATTATGCATTCTAAATTTACTTCTCAAATATGGTATTTTCCTATTGACTTTCACTCATTCTGTTACGTTCCAAATTGTAGTTTCAAATTTCCTGGTTTTCATCGTCATCACTAAAATAAAACCAGGAAATTAAACAGTAATCCGTGTTTGGGCGTATGTGTCGTAGTTGCAGTAAGTACTAGAACGTACTAACTGATCAGCTGATGAACGAAGAAGTCACATGCGCACACGCGTACCGTCGTCGACGATCGGAGACCCTGATCATGTGATTACCAAGACCGGGTCCGTCCGACATCTGTGTTGCGCGCCCAGGCCCAGCTACCTCGCCGCTAGCTACAGTATCACTCCAACTTCATGGCGTCGAGCTATACATATAGCTAGCTGCCGGACCCCGAAAGCGCCGCCCCGGCCGCTACCACCAAAGCCTTGCCGGTCGCGCTAGCCGCCGGCGACGGTCGAGGCGCCCGCGCGCACGGCGAATCCGACCGATGATGACCAGCCTAGCACACGCGGCCCATGGCCTTCTCGTCGGCACGGGAGGGGAGGATTGGGCCCGCGCCGCGCGGCCGGGGACCGGACCGTACCGGCCGGCGGATCGAACAGATGCGCTGCTACCTGCTAGGTTTAAAGTGGCGCCGGCTCATGACCTCTCTGCATTGAAGGTCTAAAGCTACCTCGAATGTGCACGAATCCTAGTTCCTATACGGTTAACGGCTATATATATACTGATGTCTGAGCGGCAGTGACACAGTGCAAGCAGTACTACTCGGTCCGTATACGTGAACATTGGGCACGGCGGTATTACACACGTGGAGTGCCGCTCATCGTCCGCTGTCGTGTAGTGTGTACCGTATCTTGTTGCTTTTCTTTTTAGCTAAATTAGTTGCATGAGACTATATGAGAGGTTAGTAGTATGTCGTGCTTGATCATAGACCTGGGCAACAAATGCAAATGGATTGTTGCTGCTAGCTAGAGACCGTTGATTGCAGCCTGTCAGCCTTGTCAAGTCTAACAAACGCCAGGGCGCGCGCCGACCTTACGAAAAATGAGACAAAGATTACCCGTAATAATGCGGACAATAATATAATACAACGTCATGTAAAGTACTACTCCTCCTGTATATACCAGCTAAAAAGGACCCGACCATTACAGCGCACGACGGATTCGTGGCGACAATGCTAGATCGTTTATATGATGATGCATGTCCTTTCTAGATCGAGTCTTTTCAGCAATCACCAGGGGGCATGCTGCTACAGCAGAATAAATAGCAGATGCTCTGCATCCGCCGCGTAACCGGCTGGAAAATCAAATATTCCACTAGTTAAAGTACGAGTGATCACGACAGGAGTAAGCTGACAGGCAGGGAAAAAAGTAAGACCCGACACTTAGAACACTGCGTGTCCGGTTCGCCCCCTGTTGATCGAATGAGTTCAGGTCGGCGATCTTCGCGCCCCACATTGCCCGCTCTGGTGCTGCCTAAAAAAAGAACACACTGCATGTAAAAGCAACTAGGGGGTGTTTAGTTCCCTGAAAAAGGTGAAAAGGGGAGGTGAAAATGTCACATCGGACACTGTAGCGCTTTTCGTTTGTTTGTGGTAAACATTATCGTATCATAACATAACTAGGCTCAAAAGATCCGTCTCGTCGTGTACATCAAAACCATGCAACTAGTTTTTTTATTTACCCGTGTTTAGTGCTCCATGCATGAGGAGAGAGATTTGATGTGATTTGATGGGATAGGTGAATAGTGAAGTTTGGAGAGAGAATTTTTCCCTTTTCAAGGAACTAAACAGGGCCTTGATATTGTGTTCTCTCGTTCTCGTCAATGCAAGGCCCAAAGCGCGGTGGAATGAGATAATTGCTGTGTGCTAGCTTCACCTCTACTACATAGCCTTTGAGTTTTAGCATATGCTGCGACCTCATCAACAGGCGGGTAAGGAATATTGCCGGTAAAATCATATCGCGGTGTGCCAATGTGCATGCAAAGAGCAGCAGTGCCGTGAATTGCCGGTTGATTTCTTTTTTCTGTTGTATGTGGTCTAAATAGTGTTCATATACGCGTTACGGCTTCCAGAGAGTGACGACACTGATCTGTACACGTGACACGTCGGAAGCTGCCGGATGGTCTCGACTCTCGACAGGGTAAACTGATTTGGTTAGTCCACTTATATTACGACAAGCCGAGAGCTCGAGGAGCATAAATCGAGTCGTTTCATGGTTCAGAGATCGTCGATTTTTACCCTAGTTACATACGTGGAGCGGGAAGACAAAAGACCAGATGGTGGTCACAGGCCGGGGGAGCCCTGGCGTGTGTTCACGGGCGGCGGAAAGCCCTAGTCATCCATCGATCTTCTCCGGTACACGGCCCCACTAATCACCACAACACAACATATAGATTCCCTCGGCGCAGCGCGTATATCACCGGTAGGGGCGGTAACGGATCGCGGTCCGTCTGTTCTTTCACAATCAAATTTGGCCCTAGCAAAATTTAGCTTAAAAACTAGTATTATTTTGGCCCGGCCCTAATCCGGTCCGATCCATAAAATTTGTAGTACAAAAGTGAAGGCCCTTTACCACCCGATCACCGGCCTATCTGGCAGTGTGGCAGGCATGCACGACCGCACGAGGCCGACGGACGGAGCTAGCTACAGCGCTAGCGGCACAGAGGGTCGTATTCGTAGGCTGGCGCGATGGAGAGAGGGATGGACGAACGCGTGCGTACGTAGTAGGCGAGAGAGGCTACAGCGGCGTGAACGTGCTAGTGCGTGGGTGCCAGGAAAAACAGGCAAAGGCGGCTCCAGAAGGACGGTCGTTACGTGCATCGCTTCCCTACATATCCTTTTCCGGCTCAATGATGCGGTCACATGATCGACCATGAGTCGGCAAGCTCTTCTCTCTGTCCATTTCCTGTGTTTGTCGTGTTACTGTACCTCTTAGCTGGGCCAGCAGCAGGACGAGTCACAGGCCCGACCGGTGCAGCCGCCCGGCGCGGCAGGGTGTATACGAATGGGCCCAGCGTAGCATAGTCCACGAAAGCCAGGTCCGGTCCATCTGCGGGCTCGTAGGGCCCATCCGGCACGGGCGGGCAGAAGCAGCCCGGGAAAGACAGACTTGGCGACTCGGCAAGGCCCGGCATAGCGGCCTTTTGCGTGGTCTCGCGGTCGTGGTCTCTCTCTCGGCGCCTCGACGGAGTTCGACACGCGGAGCACACCGGAGCCGCGCTCCCAGGCGGCCAGGCCCCCCCAGCGGGGAGCGGCGCAACGCCGCCACCCACCACGAACACGGGTGGACGGCGCGCGCGAGACCCCGCAGGAACCAGCAACACCACCACGGCCCGCGGTGCGAACGCCGAACCCACCGACGATCCCACCGCGGCCACGTCCGCACGAGGCTGGCGGGCGGACCGGGCGGCGTCGACTTTCTGAATGCGATCCGTACCGGAGGAGCTTCCTCCCGCGGAATCCACGCAGGTCGCACGAGGCCCCGCCTTCAATCGGGCTCCTCCCGGACTCGATGACCGCGTGCGGCGTGCGCCGTCCGCTGCGAGGGAGGGAGGCCTCGGCTGCTGCGGCGGGTGTGGTGGTAAGGCGATCTCTGTAATTGCCCGTTTGGTTGTCTGACGAAATTGCTCGTTTGGGACCGGACTGGGCGAACCCCTCGAGCGGATTTGATTTTGGCACGCGGCATTTTGCAGCGCTTGTTCCTCTCCTACAGCAAACCAATCTGCCACATCAGTGACGTGATTATAAATCAAGTAAAATCTGGTCATGAGATTCATCTGTCAACAGACGTGATTTTGCAGTTCAAATTTCTGGTTCGGATTTCTCACTGCTCCTGCTACTCTGTATTTCAGTTCACCCATTGGTCATATAGTTTACTTTTTAAAATAGCTGCTCGTAGAATTAGCACTACAAAAATCTGTGTCTGGAACTAGAAGGTGTGGATCAACAGAAACAGCAGATCAATTCCTAGTATCAAACACTAATCAGATTCACACTGATGTTGTGATGTATGCTGTGGCATAGACGTGTGGTGCCAGTTTGTGATTTATAGTAGCATAGGCCGTGTGCTGTTAAGAACTTTAGTTGTGTTTGTCCGTGGTCCAGTTTTTCTTTTTTGTTATCTACTATATATCTCCATTCCAAACTATAACAAAATCTATGTATCTAGGAGAGCCAAAACAAATTGTAATTTGAAACGGAGGGAGGAATCACTATTCTAATTCAGATTCAGGTGTTACTTTGTGTGATTGTTGTCATGGGCACTATGTTTTCCAGGTCCTAGATGGTTTACTTGGTTACGGCTGGTACACTTGCAATAGTTGTTATGCTGGTTGAGTAGATGTTGAGCTGAGTACCTGACAGAGATGAGTCAATATTTGGTTCTAGGATAGGGAATTTTAAAATGTATTATCCATTACTACAGGAACATATGTTCCTTTTCGAGTACTGTATTTTCTCAGGGCTTGGATCTTATGAATCAGGAGCTTTCTCAATTACACCTGGTGGCTTCATTACATCCCCTCTAGATTTTTTTTCTTTATAAAATGAGTATTTGCTGAGTTGTCTGATCATTTTACCATCAGTTGTCTTGACCATTAAAAAAGAGACATTTCTCTTGATGTGCAAAACAGATTTCGTATTTGTATGCAAAAGTTGAAGCATTTAGTGTAGTCTTTCTTGCTTGATGAGATACTCCCTGCATTCCAAAATATAGTTTCCTTTTAGTTTTCTCTTAACTCAAATTCTCCAACTTCAACCAAGTTGAAAAATGCACCAACATCTACAACATACAAATTGGTATCTACCATGAATATGCCTTGATAGTGCACTTATTTGGTATTATAGATGCTAATATGTTTTTCTATAAACTTGGCCAAAGTTATTTGGAGAAAAACGTCCTACATTTTGGAACATAGGAGTACTTTTTAACTAACAGGTTCTTCCCTAAACCTGAATTCCAAGTCCTGAAAGGACCTCATGAAGACTGGAGAAGGATCAAAGACC
The DNA here is from genome assembly GCA_033239725.1 of Echinochloa phyllopogon. Classification (NCBI taxonomy): domain Eukaryota; kingdom Viridiplantae; phylum Streptophyta; class Magnoliopsida; order Poales; family Poaceae; genus Echinochloa; species Echinochloa phyllopogon. The sequence goes on along the minus strand of BTCW01000001.1, from coordinate 37,764,218 downwards.
CATTTGAGTCACCTAAATATCAGAATATATTTGCTTCTACAGTTTATAGGACTATCTTTTCATTGTAAAATCTAGTTAGTTTCCTAGCACATTTTCTTTAATCTGCATCACTCAATGAATCTTATGGTGGCACTTTTCTTTCTGTCCTTGTCGTTAATTGAGCCAACCTGGTACGTTATAAAGTATTTCTTTTCTTTTGGTATATTATACATTTATACTACATATATTTTTAGGTTCTAGTTCTTGTTTGGTATGTAAACTGTGGTCTGGCTATATTCTTTTGTTATGAATGGACAAATTTGTCCCTTTGATCAGTGATGATGATAAATAGCTGCTACAAAACTTGGCCTACTCTATCCTCTGCCCTTGTCTGTATGAGAAGCAACAAGAGAGTCCTGCAGAGTGAAATATATGATAACAACTTGAGCTATGCCAAATTAGAGATTCAAGCCTAGCTTGTACAAAGATGGTACCAGGTATTAGTCAAATTAGTAATCTCATGGTCCCCACTACCCAAGAACTCTTACGTTTACTGTTCTATTGTTCTTTCTCGTAACATTTTTTTCCACCTTGTGTCATCCCAGGGGTTGTAATTTTCTGCACATCATCTGTGAAAATGGTCTTACCGTTATTAACCCTACCCATACTAAATGTTCCTATAGCTGGAATAAAATAATATATTTGCTGTGTAGCTGGTAAAACTGCTCCCAGTTGAGTGGATTAATGTTTCCATCGTCATCTAATTCTGGTTCAGCTTTACGTTTAAGCATTTATGAAACCGATCTTGGAAAATACTGAGAATATTGTCTAGCCGCTGAACATGCTTTGAAGAAGGTGCAAGAAGCTGGGCTGTAGCACTCTGCTGTCTCCAGGTAACCGTTTTTTTTCTTGACACCTGGTTTTATCGCCTTCCATTTATTAGGTCTTCAATTGTGCACACACTGTACTATTATGCTGCTTAAATTAGTTGCCCCTGACATTGATCATTGTGAAGCATTATAGGAGCAGAACAACATGTGTTCACATAGATGAACTGTCAATTCTACTATGATATGTTTCCTTTAGTATAATTTCACCTTCGAGCTATAATTGGTGATGAAGCTGAAGCCACTAGCTTCTGCTTCGATTTATATGCTGACCATATTGTAAGATAATATCCACCCGGGACAGTTCAGGAGACATGACTGACATTTTGACCATCATCTTCCTATTCAGAGTTATCAATGCCTTTGACTCAGTGAGTCAGTGACCATGGTTGCCTGCCCCATATCACGACAGGGAAAGGCTCAAGAAGAGTCCAAGGCTAACCTACAACCGTCTCATAGCTTGTCATATATGAAAGAACACAGAGCCCAGTGATTCTCATTGGTACATGTTATTTTCACCTATCATTGTCACCATCCACCAACCTATTAGGGTCGCTAGTGGGAAACCTTCACGCTTGACATCTTTCGATTTGAGCGTGAGCAAGCTGTCTGTCCTTGCCTTCAAGCTTCTATTCTTTTATTATTCTAGTGGTTGACACATTTCAGTGAGGGTCAACATGGAGAAAACAAAGGTCCTTCTTTACCCGCCTGCCATTAGGTGCACCGTACACAGAGCCTCCTGGTGCGCTTTTCCTCTTGTATTAGAATATATGATGCGCGTGCTTAATGCTGCCTATCCCTGTTTTGTCTCTCTAACTTTCCTAAAGGTGAAGGGTCCTTATGTAGTCATTCATGCACATATAATATTACCACTAAGCTTTATTAGCAGGCGTGATGGGCCTGAAACAGTTGTTAATCGTCTTCTTAACCATATTGTCAAATGTAGATAGGTATAGGGAGGGTGATTCTTCCTGTCTCTTGTTGACGCTCAAGTTGAAAACTTTTCCACCCCACTTAGGTTGACATCTCATCCTCACCCCATCACCATTTGACACTAAACTTTTGAGCCTTGGAAGGAAAATTCTCATGTCCATGCTTTTATCTAAACTATCCAGAGTGCAGAATGAGTGTCTTGCACCACGAATGGAAGCCACCTTGGAGGTATTTCAAACACAATGCAATCCTAAGTTTATCCCCTGTTAAACAAGAACAGGTCGAAAAGTTGCTACTGTCCCTTTCACAACATTCCTTTACGTCGAGGAGAAAGCCAAATACAGGTAACTGACCCCAGAGGACAATTAGATTACTGAGTATTATTGGTGCACGCCTCCTTGTCCTCTATTTCAATTTTTAAAAGCGCCAATATTTATGGGTCAGATCAGGTTGCTGATCGGTGATGAGTTTTGTAAGGATTTTATAGTTGGAAGTGGATGTCACCGTAATTTTTGGTGGGAAGCCACCACTCTTGCAAGTCTAAAATTCTTAAAATAAAGTTGAATGCAGAACAATTCTGTCATTTGAATGCGGACCAAATGTTCTCATACTGACAAGTGTCATGACTCATGACCAATTCTGGTTCCCACTGAAGTTCCATTGTTAAATAAATTCAGGCATGTCCTCAATTTTTTTTCTAGAATCTAGCGTGGGGGTCCAGGATATCATTGATTTGAAGAAAGGCTTTCTGAGGCATGCTGCTTGTGATGGGACACGAATTTTGCTTGTAGTCCACTATATGCCCTTTTACGTGGCCACGTGCCAGAGTCTGATCGGTGGTGAGGTATAGCAGTGGACAGTTTGTGTCTCAATTCAAGTATGGTTATTTGATCTGATTAATAGTTACACTAGCCGACTGCTCACAGTTGCACCTTCATGAAACAGTATGTACAGACTCAGCATCTTGTAGGCACTTTCCGTCTCAAGTAACAGTTTCATCTGGAACCTGAATGTGATATCACTAAATTTGTAGGTCAATCCCTTGATGTAGATGAAAACTCTGCTGTTTCTTATTGGTGCAAATATGCAGAGTACTACTTAAGACAAAGGGCACATGTTCCATGGTTTATTTGGACCATATTACTCCATGATAGATATAGACACTATCTGTAAAATGTTCTTTTGTTCCTAGCTCTTTCGTTCAAAACAAAAAGGAGAAGGGAGGACGTGTGTGGCCTGGTTTCTGCTGTTCCTTCTCAAAATCTCAAGGCAAGTTCTACTTCTTTCTCTTCCTTACCACTAACATGTCCTGTTATTAAGTGGTATGTGCTTTCATAATACAATTGCTCATGTATTTGGGTCCTAGTTGCAGAGCAAACCACTTGCCTGACAAGAGATGGGGTATCCTCAATAATGTAAGGGCAAACAAAATATTATGCTGTTTGCCTGTTCCCCTTTCGGCAGCTGACCCGCTGTTGATTTTGATGTGTTCAGATTGCAGCTCCATGCTTTCCTGACATTCAACACATTAAGTGACGCAAAGGAGTCAGAGAGCAAGTGATTGCAGCCCTGAAACACTGCCCTCATCCACTGCCAGCGCCACCACCGTCGCTCACCAACCCTACGGTGAGCCACTGCAACCTCTGCTCCAATGCTCGCGAAGTAAAAGGAACAGGCAAGGTGGCGCAGTGCAGTGACAGCGTAGGGAACTATGCGTAAACGACAGAGGATTTTTTTTCCCTGAGGGTCAATGATCGGTGATTTCAAGCTGGCTGACCCACTCAAGTGGCAGGACGACTATAAAACATAGTGGCACTGATTACTGTTGTCTAGGAATATTCTCCTCTAACGGTTCAAGCTGAGTTATGATGTCTGTGGCTTCATTTAGCAATGATAAATCACCTGACATTGTCACAGTGAAAGCCGAGGAGAAAGTCAGCTGGGATCGGGGGTATCGCCGAATTCTAAAGTGACGTGATATGACGTCTCAAGGGTGAGTGGTCCTTTAATCCAGCAGTCGGCATGAATGGCGTAGAGCCTACCGGAAGGACATATCCTACTAATGTACGGGCAGCATCTATCTTTGCAGGAATCATTTGGTGCAGCAAGGCTACATTTTCGGAGAAGGATATGGTCGGCATGGGGATCGGGAGAGGATGCTTCGCCTTAGAGAATAAAGCTCCTGGATGTATAGGGTGATGGAACTATAGCTTGTACTACTGTAGCTCCTAATGGCGCATAAAACGAAAATTCCAATGACTACTTCCTTTATTCTTTGCAACTGGAGAAGGTCTGATCAGTTGGTAGGGAGTGGTCATGTTACAAAGCTCTTTTGGAAGGTAATGATGTGTAACTGGACAGTTTGGATGTTTTGATTGAAGGTTGAAACCCCCTAAATCTGTGCACGAGGGAACCCCTTGCAATTGCTTAGTCCGTGGGAGCTATGACGAGTACCTTTCGTAGACCATCGGCTTCAGTCGTCCATCATCTAAATATGCTGACAGTCACAGAGAGAAGGCTGCCAAGTTATGGCTGCCGTCTCACTCGAGACTTCAAACTTGCCTTTGTTCTCTTCTGTTCTCTACGCTGTCCATTTGCGACTGTATACTGGAATGTTGATGAAGTTGATGTGTTGTCTGTACCTCTAAAAGTCGTTCTTCTCATGCATCTGCAAAACATTAGATTCCACATTTCTATTTGCGTACATCATGCATCGGTTAGCCGTAAAATATGTAATAAGTTTGAGTCTATCTAATAAGCAAATTGGTGGTGAGAGTACATATATAAGAATTACTCAAGCGATACTGATAGAATCGATGTACTACTCCGTACTCATTTAAAATTTAGCTAGTGCATATTTGAAAACTGAAAAGAGTCCCCCCAAAATTCTCAATGATGTCTCGCCGCATGCTCGCGTCATGCTGACGGCAGGCGTATCATCCTCGATCAAAACCCCCCACCGGAAAAATATTCCAAGCGCGCGCCCTACAAATAGGCCCCCACATGAATCAGCTCTGGTCCACGGCCCCATTGCCTGCGCCCTTCCACCCGTAGACGACACATGCGATGCACCTGCACGCAGGCGGCGCGGTGCAGCTCCAGTATTTCATGCCCCGGGCGCACCAGCCGCAGGAAGCCACCGACCTAAAGGCAGCGCAGGACTCATCAACAGCCGCCGCCGTGTGCAGGCGCAGCTCGTCGTCCTCCACTGCTTCGCCGCCGGCCGCCATGTGGGAGTACCACCAGCCGGTGCACGCGGCGGCGGCGCCCTTGCAGACCGCGTCCTCGTCGGCGTCTTCGTTCCCCTCCTGGAGCCCCTACGCCGCCGGCGCCACCACGGCGGCGGCGCTCCTCGGCGCCGGCTCGGCCTTCGCCACCGACGCCTCGCCGTCGCCGGACTTGCGCCTTCCGGCTGCCGGGGAGCATGGCCACCACGCTCACGCATGGAGCCAGCAGCACGCCGAACAGTGAGTGCATACACACGCATGGCCCTCTATCTTAATTAACCCAACGCCCTAGCGCATGTTTTTCTTTCTTGCTGTGAAAATCTTGTAGCTAGGTTAACACTAACACATGACGCGATTCCTGCTTTCGATCAGGAGCAACAGCACATGTTACAGGGAGAACTTCCTCGACCTGCTCGCGTCGAAGAACGTGACGCAGGAGATGTTCGAGGACGTCCCCGCCGGCCACTACGCCGGGCAGGCGCTGCCAGGGCGGCTCGGATCAGGCTCCGACGTTGCTCCGATCAAGTACGAGGTCACCGGCTCGCCTCTGTTCTTCGCGAATACTACTACTCCTGGTATGCAGCAGGGGATGAACATGGTGGGTTCCACGCCATGCTACCCCTATGCAGACCACCATCAGATGAAGGAAGGCAGCAACCAGCAGCAGCAAGAGCTTGCGGCCCCGGGCATGGCTTCCTTTCTTCAGCAACTGAGTTCAAATGCTGGTAGTGTTGGCATGCATGCTAGTTTGGACTATTCAGGCATAGGGCTTGACAAGATTTGCCAGGAGGGTCGAGCAATGGAGGCTGCTAGCTCTTTTGGCATGAGGAGCTTGCCGGATCTCAGCTCTTTCAGTGGCTACAGATCAAACGCAGAATCGACATCATCGGTGCAGCCATACCTGAGATCCAGCAATCTGTCTGACAGAAGTAAACAAGAACAGGATATTGTGCCGGTAAGATATATGAACATGCATTTAATTCTTTATTCCAATGGCCATGCATTGAACTATATATGGCCATATGGGTGATGGCAGCTATACATGAACCGTGCTTTTGCAGAAATGAACTGTTTTTGCATGTGTTTCTTGCAGGCAAGAAGTAGCAGCAGCGGCAGTGGAGCGGTGAGTGACCGTAAGAAGCGGCCATCCGAGGAAAGGACGAGCACCGTGAAGAAGTCGAAGCAAGAGGGCTCCAAAACATCTCCTCCTAAGGTAACAAACGATGAGAGCTGAGATTCTGAATTTACTTGGTAAATTATTTCCATTTCGCATTCATGTCAACGAAATGATGATCTGAAATAAGAAAAAAATCAAATGCAGCAACAACTGCCTAAAGTGAAGATAGGAGAAAAGATCACAGCATTGCAGCAGATCGTTTCACCATTCGGGAAGGTACGTACTCCCATATGATTAATATTTTACTAACATTTACTCGTGCAAGCAGAGAAATTGCGAAAGAATAATGTTTCAATCTAACCTTTTCATCTGTAATTTCATCTCTCTTTTTTTCAGACTGATACAGCATCAGTGCTGTTTGAGACGGTCAAGTACATCAAGTTTTTGCATGAACAAGTACAGGTAATAAACAAAGTCAATTCCCCAAACCCCCCTGAAGCATGCATTGCTCTGCACATTTTGACCTAACTATAAAAGCTTCTAGAAAAGTAAAATATTCCTATGCTCATCCTGGCATTAGTAGCAAACTGCAAAAGGGAGTGTGCTACAGATGTGCAATGCACATACACACACACAGGGACACGCATATTCAGAGATACAATGAATCGTTGCAGCGACTGTATAGCTGGTTCCACATATCATATTGACCTAGTTGGACCCCCTTTTTCCCATCATCAGTGGGCTTCCTAGTCATGGCCCAGACAAATATAAAGAATGTTCTCATCTCGTCGTGTCCCACGCACACACACCACCGAGACATGAGAAAAGGACGGTGCCTGTTTGCATATAGTTGCATACAGTTTGTGCCCGTCGCAATCGTAGGACCTCTTTTCTCAGTTGAGCTATACGCATGCAGCTGATCGCATCTCCTGCTTTGTTTCTCCGTGCAGTTACTGAGCGAGCCGTACACCAACTCGAGCAGGAACAAGGTACAGAGAGCGAAGTTCCGGATGCTTTCATTTCGTCGTTACCCGATCCAGAAGCTAGATACATCCAAAGGACCGCAGAATTATTATTCACCCAGTTGCTATCGATTGCTTGTTTCAGGGTAACCTTCCGTGGGCAGAGCATGCAGAGACGAGCAAGGGAGATCAGGCAGAGCACGACCTGAAGGACAGAGGGCTCTGCTTGGTCCCTGTCTCGTGGACCCCGGAAGTCTACCGGGACGGCACCGCGATGGACTACTGGACGCCGGCGTACAGGGGCTGCCTGTACCGATGAGATCTTGCCTGACAGCTAGCTGAAAATTGAAGTTCCTTACTGATTCATATCAGTGGCTCTGCTCGAAGTTTTACATAGGACGTACGCCAGTTGATCTGCTTGTGATTCGTAGCTAGTTTGTAGCACGTACTGGTTTGTTTGGTTTATTTTGCAGTGTTGTGTTTGCTAATTTGTACGAATGAGTGCTGAAGAAACTATCTGAGTACGTCAATCTATCTTAGATGCTCATAGTTGTAACGATGTTGCACCACGGCACCGGAAACCCAGAATTAGTTATTAGTCTCAAGTTTGTTCATTTGATGAACTAGTTATTATTACAGACTGTATACGATCTGATCAGACACTGCAGACTGCAGTGTGCATCTTGCTGTAGTTTCTTCCCGGTGCTCCAATCTCCTACCGCGTGCAGTGAAGAGGGTTAAAATGAGCAGTCGCATACATAGGCGCGTTCCAGTTCCAGGTCTAATTAAGAAGATGCTGATATGCTTCGAACGACGCAGCCAGTTGAAGGCCACCGCTGAACCGGCCATGGATGACACCGGGTTGCCCGCAGGCCGGAGCATGGCAGGTCGGCCGTAGAGGCACAAATTTCACTTGTGCGTGCGTGTGCGTGTGCGTGTATGTGTCGGAAAGTAACACAGCTGCAGGCAGAGGAGATGTGCGCGTACTCCTTAACGCTAGCTGCCGCCGGCCGGCTCACCGGCATGCGAAGCAAGCACACCGTCTCCGCGCCCGAGCCCCCAGCTATCTGCATCCCTCCACCAGGCCCTGCTCCCCTGGAGGTCACGCGGCCACCACGTTCTGGCTGGCACTATGGCGGAGCTGATGAGGCGCTGTAGACCCAGTCAGTGAGGATGGCTGCAGGCAGTCCGGGCCCAGCGTTATAGCAACGCCCGTGTTCCGGTTCGGTGCTCCATTGGTTAAGCTCCCATGATTCCTGATTATTGCTTTAGGCGTGCTTCAAGCTACTCTTGTGCACACGGAAGGTGTGCTTGACTCGTGTGCTGTCGACTGCCGGGCACTCCGGGTGCCATGTCTGAGCTCTCGAACGACGACGGTATGGAGTAGCTTCGTGTAATCTGTCTCGGACAAGCAGAGCACCATGCCTGAATGGGCCAGACTGAAAATCTGAAATGAATCATCTCAACCCATTTATACAGTTAGTGGATCTATTCTCTACTGGACCGGCCCATTGCTCCGGCCTAGCTCAGGTTTTCGGGCAGGCCGGGAGAGAGCGCACAATGAGCATGGCTGTTGTGGCCTAGCCCAATAGCAGGAGGCATAACACCCTTGATGGAATGAAAGGTTTCAGGTGGGCTGCTGGCCCTCCGTTGGTTCCCTAAAAAAAACAACAAAGTAAAACCATTCCCAATTTATACCACACATGCGACAATAAACGAAAGTCGCTATAGTTCCAGCAGGCCACTCAACATCACCTCCAGCTGCTGCTTTCATCGTCGAGTCAGATTCAATTATATCCAGTGATTCTTCTGTTGAGTTCTCAAGGAAATGAGGATAATTGTGTGCTCGCTTCATCATCGCACACAAGCAATCCTATCAGCTTGTATGTTCCCTGCCGCCCATGTATCATCTCTCCATCATCCTTTCCTTTTATCCCATCCCTGTCCGTCTCCTAACCCCGGGGAATTGGCACATCCTTTTCAGGGCGTTTTCCTCCGGCATCATTGTAGCCAAGGTGATGTTTAGATGTTGAATTTGGGAGGGTGAATTTGGGAGTACGATGTCACTTCGTAATCATTGTGTCACTGTAGCATTTCATTTGTATTTGTAAAAAATTATCCAAAAATTGATTAATTAGGCTCAAAATGTTCGTCTCGCAGAGCACAACAAAACTGTGCAATTAGTTTTTGATTTCATCTACATTTAGTACTCCATGCATGTTATGACATTTTGATGTGATGGAGAATCTTCTTTTTTATAGTAAATTTAGGAGTGGAATTTTGAAACTAAACAGGCCCAAATCGCAAAGCTTCGCAACGAATCTAGCAGATTCAGACCACATATGGTGATAAGGATTCCTAAAACGATGGCCCAAAGTCCTAAATGGACCACCGACGCTACAGCGAGTCAAGCAAATTATGCTATGTACAAATGATCATCAAAACCGCGACAAAAGGGAAGGCATCCAAAAAATCAAAAAAAGTACCTCAAAAGTATATACCAAGGACAATTAGCTGACAAATACAGCATATAGCATATTTCTCTCAAGTACTCATCAAGCTCAGCTTTGGTATCACAAACTTTATTCAACTTGAAAATTAACAGAGGATCTTATTCGACTTGAACACCAGCAGAGAATACTGAATTTGGGGGCTAAGTTTGCAAACAAATATAATGAACTGCGTGGTTAACTGATCGAGAACTTTAATTGACAGAATTTATTACAGGAGGAAACGTATATAAAAGGGGATTATTGCTGGTTTCGACTTCAAAGAACTAATGCAACTGCAAGGACACCGAAGAATGTACCTAGAGCCATATATCAACACCGATTGCCAGGCCAACAATGATGATCTCCAAAGCCCGCAATCTCAGCCTTCGTTCAAGCTTGGTACGATCCACGATGGCGTCTCGCCACGCATCGCCATCTCCTTGCCGTTTAGCTGGCACGCAAGTTTCTTGGAGCAACGACTCTCCAGGTTAAACGCCGACACGTGGTAGTTCACCATGGTCTGGCGCCTGTTGTTCACCTCCTTGCTGCTCACAGAGTAGATGGTGTTGCTCTCGAGATTGCCGAATCCCGCCGTCGGCACCGCGAACCCGTGCTGGGAATCCACGAACAGCGCGCGGTCGCCGATGCCGGTGAGCTCCTGCCATGCCGGATCGGCGCTGCGGTGGTTGACGTGGAAGGCCTTGGAGAAGTCGACGTCGTCGCCGAAGAGGTACATCCACTTGGACTTGACGAGGAGGAAGAGCTCGTCGCCGGCAACCGCGACGCGCGCCTCGCAGGGGAGCTCGACGGCGGGAGACGGGATGACGGTGGCGACCTCGAGGGTGAGGGCGTCGACGATGGTGGTGCGGCAGACGTCCTCCTCGAAGACGAAGAACTCGCCGGCGGCGTAGTTGATGCTGCTGGCGTTGCAGTCGGCCAGGGCGGGGATCGGGGCCCAGGCGGCGGCGGGCGGGTCGGAGGCCCAGAAGAGGAGGCCCTCGCCGCAGGACGCCATGACGCCGTGCGGGGACCAGTCCCAGGCCAGGTCGTCGGTCTCCGCGAAGAAGGCGGGGAGCGGCGGGAGCGGGCGGGTGGCGCCGGTGAAGGGGTGGACGAGGGAGGCCGCGAGATCGGTGGGGTCGATGGCGAGGGCCCACCCGTGCGGGGACGCGTAGAGGCGGCGGCGGCGGTGGTGCGCCTCCGCGGCGGGGCGGGGCAGGCGGAGGTCCGGGTAGATTCGGTCCTCGCGGGGGCAGAAGAAAAGCCGGGCCGGGGAGGACGGGAGGAGGAGCAACGGCGGCTGCGGCGGCGGCGCGGCCGCCGCGTCCCCCGCCGCCGACCGCCAGGACGAGCAGACGGAGCGGAAGCGCGCGATGTCGGCGAGCTCGACGATCTCGCCGGCGATGTCGGTGAGGAGCTCCGGCGGGAGGTCCGACCAGCCCGTGGCGGCCATGGCGATCGCGAATCCGAATCGCGCGGCGATCGGGCGATCGCAAATCTGAATTGGGCCTTTTTTTCTTTTGGGCGACGGAATTGCCGTTTCGTTTCCGCTGTTTCTATGGGCGACTGGGGATTTGCAAGGGCAGACGTGGCGCGCGCTGCGCCGTCGGCGGGGGAGGGGGGCGCCCGTGGCTGTGGGGAGCGGTGCCGTGCGGCGTGCGCTTTGGGGTTGGGTGCTCCGTTGCTTTCCTTGCCGTGCCCGTGCGGTGCGGTGCGGGCACCTGGGCCTGGTTAGCATCCAAAACTTGCCAAGCCAAAATGAGGGCAAAGTTTAAAAATTTTGGCACTTGTTTGGTTCAAGGACAAATTTTTTTGGCTACTAAACTTTAGTATCAAATCAAGTTACAACCTTAAATTCTTGTCCAGATTTTAGTAAAAAATTTTGTCATGTCCATATTTTGGCATGCCCAAAATTTAGCATGGCAAATTTTGGACTCAAACCAATCAGACCCTAAATTAAGTGAATACCTAAATTTCATGTCCTGATTTTGGTATGCCCTAGTTTTGGCTGGCCATAATTTTAGCTATTTTGGCTTGGTACAAATTGGCATCTAACCAATCTGATTGCTCCTGTGACCGCATTGGGCGCAGGGGGATTTGTTTGACTTGGGTGGGCTTCGTGGCTGTCGCTGAAGCATCTACGCTTGCCACGCAGGTATGGGTTTGGGCTATCCAGATACCACAAGGGTGCTGACGTGCTCGTTACAGAAGTTGCTGGGCCTGCTTTATCCGTCTACAACAATCGGAAAATTTTTCAGTAGATGCAGCTGGAATTGTGTGCGCTAGGATAAGGAGGGCCCGCGAGAGACAAAGCACCGGTGGCACAACAAGTCCACTAGTGTCTTGTAAAAAAAAATCAAGAGTGCCACACAGCAGGCCTCAGATTAGATTAAGGCCTTGCTTTCTTCACTCTAAATTAGAATAAGCCCAACGAGCAGGAAATAGAGCGATTTTTTTTTAAGAGATAACTCCGTTTGATCTTGTAACGTTTACACGTTGTACCGTCCAAAACCACACGTGACGTCTTACATCTTGAGCGAACTACTAAGATATACAGGGCAGAGGCGGAGCTGCACCTAGGGCCTCCCAGGCCGAGGCCCGAGTCGCAGCCCAGGAAAGCCCACATCCCTTCATTAGTTTTTGACCCAAAAATTATAAATCGGAGGGCCCAGCTCGAAGCAACTAGGGCAAAGAGGCGAGGCAGCAGCCAGCAATCCGCCGTCGCTCCTGCCCAAGGCCGCGATAGCGTGACGGCGACTGCGCGAGCTGCGTGGATCCCGTCGCCGGCGTCGGGCGCCAGTCGTCCTCTGCCTGCAACCTGCATGTCTGGACGCTTGGTGCTCCACCACGCCTCCACTCCACCAGCTGGCCGCCCAGATGCCGCATCACCGTCCAGTCCGCCCGCCGCCAGCCACCTCCTGGCCTCGGCCTCTCTACCTGCCCGGCTGCCGGCTGCGCCACTAAATTTGGCCCTAGTCGTGAGCAAAAGCTGGCTCCGCCACTGATACAGGGCTACGTGTCAAAAGAAAAGATATACAGGGCTAGAACCTTAGTAATTGAATCAGATGTGTCTCATTAACTGAGTCACATGTGTTTTATGAGGGAGTCTCTTTCGTCATTTACCGCTTAAAGGACCTAGCCATATGGACAAATTTACTGAAATAATATTGAATTTAATGTTATAAAACTCCTCAAAAAAACCTCATTGAGACTGCCTAAATACCAAAGATGGCTCTAGACAAAATGACAAATTGGCTACGAGGCCTACATGTTATAAAACATGGTACCTTTTGGAATTGTCATGGACCTTTTTTAATGACAAAACAACACTAAGAGAAGGAAGTTAAAAAGAAGTTTAAAAAAATTGGATTGATGTATGGGTTGACTCGATCATTTGTGGGTATATTGGCACTCTTTGTGTGCAAGTTTTTAGGTCCATCTTCTCTCATATCAATACATTCTTCATTTCTTTTATATATCCGTACTTCACTATTTCACACTTCTAAATTATAGCTTGTTTCATAGCTTTATTTTTTTGCACATAGATATACCTTATGCCTAGATCTATAGAAAAATATGTATGTAGAAGAAATCAAAACTTACAATTTGAAATGGAGGGAGTACCACTAACATCGATTGTTTTCAATATTGTACTATGTTTCGACTATGTTGTCAAATTACACAAAAACATCATAACATGGCTAAGACTCAGCATGACCAGGAGCTCGAGACTAGAGAAAGGGAAGACCAGGTGGACAAAAATATGATTGGGTCAACTTGTCCATAGGCATTGGACTGGTCGGGGCCGCATACAGGCATTGGACTGGTTCGCCCTGCCAACTTCTCAACCTTAGGACATCCACATTCATCATGGGTGTTACAATATGTTGATTAGGCACAAGAGAACATCCTGGCGACTACCCCGATGGATTGTGAAAACAACTAAGTAGTGTACACTGTATTGTAAAACTTAAAAGACACAGTTCTAAAATTGAACATCGGAATTAAATTAAAATTGTACCATTATATTTTTTACAACAAAAAATCCAAAAGAAGACTTCACTTGAGTATATGTGGATGATATTTCTCAAATGAATCGTAATATTTTCATTTAGTCGTAATAGTGCTACATGTTCACGAGAAAAATTATGGGTTTATGATAAAATCTTATCCAATGAAAATACAATAATTCCAGAAAAAATAAAATGCTACAACTTCAACTCGAACAAAAAAATACACCTTAGACAAGTCAAGTCATGCAAACTTGCGAAGAAAAATTTTGTACCTCATTCTCATCCTTCTTTGTCCTGCCATTTAACTTAACACTAAAAATTATTTATGTTGAAAAAAAAGTTTGTATATCCAAAAAAGATCATATAACCTCATGGAATATCTACTCCGATTGAGAAGAATTATTGAACTAGACAAAAAAGCAAATGGAACAAAAATGTATAACGATCGGAAGAACCACCGGACTGTAGTACATAAGTGTAAGTCATGAATGAAAGTGCATCTAGGCACTTATATGTTTTGGTGATTTTGGATGACAACATGATTAGCCATTTGACTTGTTTGCTTAAGCATATGAGCAGGTTTCTATTCGTATGGATATTCAAAGAATATGATTGTTGAAGAATGAAAGCTCATTATTGATATAAAAGACAAGAAAGCAAACAAAGTGGTAATCATCCCATGCAACTAAGTCATACAATGACAAGTGATTGAAAATGACAAGTGAGACAAGGACTTAAGCATATCAGTTGGTCTCACTTAATAAGATACTTGTCAATAGTTTTGGGATGAAAATATTTGAAGAAATTAGGAATTCTTTGGGCTTGTTCCATAGCAATGGATACATTCAAAGTGAGACATGATTCTATGTCGAGTTTATGGTCTCAAGTATATTGATGCTTATGGACAAGATCATCTACCAAAGAACAACATTCAAAACAATATTGAAGATACTTCAAGTATATTGAAGACATGGATTTCAATGTTGTATTCATGATGATGCAATGCTAAGCGAAGCTTAATTTGGCAAGAGAGGACGAAAAGGATCAAGCTAGATGGGAGTGACGTTCCTAACAAAGTGAAGGGCAAGTTGGTCTTGTAGCCGAGGGACTTTGTTGGTGGAAAGGTCTAGCATCATAGTTTGGGTTCTATGTGTCGATCAAGTCATATCAAGTGAAGCAATGCGAAGCATCTAATCTTTTAGTGATCATATAATGGAATGACTTATGAATTCTTTCATGCAATGGAAATTCTAAGTCATTAGCTCAACACTGGATTTGCTCAGCAAGACATGAAGTGTTGAAGCCCTCAAAGTTGAGAATGATCAAGTATGGCATCAATGAAGATATACAAGCTCAAGTGGTAGACTCTATTTATTGTTTTAATCTTGAGTTTAGGAATGCCGTACTATCAAGAGGGATGCAACATTAGTTGTCTTGGCATACACCAAAAAGTGCTCAATAGATCAACCCTTGTGAGATAACCTTTGGAGAGAAGTCCTTTAGGGACTTAGTGTGCTGAATAGGCCAAAACCGGTCTGACCGGTTTTGGTAAGCGGTCTGACCGCTTTTGGGACAGGTATGCTGAGCTGACCCAAACCGGTCTGACCGGTTTGGGAAACCGGTCTGACCGGTTTGGGCTCTGACAGGTGTAACGGCTAGTATAGTTCGTAAACCGGTCTGACCGGTTTGGGAATCCGGTCTGACCGGTTTCCAACGGCTATAACGGCTAGTTTTGGTTGTGTGGGGTATTTATACCCCATACCCCTCTCCTTTGAGGGGGGCTGGTTCCTTTGCCTTTGTGGCTCATCCCAAGCCTTCTCAAGCACCAGCAAGCTCTCCCCAAACCTCTCTTTGTGAGAGTTGATTGATTTTGATCATATCTTTGGATTTGGGTTGAGAGATGTATGGGTTGTGAGCAATAGATAGCAAGTGATAGCAATTATCAGCTATATAGAGCATATCCTTAGTGTTGAGCACTTCCGGTGAAGCCAAGCATCCATTGGAGCATTTGTTACTCTTGGAGGTGATTCTCCTAGACGGCTAGGCGTCACCGGTGAGCTACCTTGGTTGTGGTAAGCCACGAATTGGTTGTAAAGGCTGGCCTTGCCTCCTTCGTGGAAAAGGGTCAAAAGCTAGTGATACCGAGGAAAGTGGCTTGGAGTGGATAAGCCCGCCTTTCGTAGGCCCTCAACGGAGACTAGGATTCATCGTGTCTTTGTGACAGCCTTAGTGGCAGCGGTGAAGTCCGAACTTCGGGAAAACAAATCATTGTCTCTTGTTTTACTTCACAAGTTCAATTCTAGCATTTGAATTCGCTTCCGCTTCGATCTACTTGGGTGTGCTCTAATTGTGTGCAGGGACTTAGTGGACCTGCTTGATATCATCTACAAGAGCTCATCGTCAAGTTTGGTTTGTGCTAGAACTCGTAGAGGGGGTTAATTTGCATAGTTGGTTTTCTCTGTGGAAAACCGGTCTGACCGCTTCTGCAAAGCGGTCTGACCGCTTTAAGCGGTCTGACCGGTTTTGGAAACCGGTCTGACTAGTTTCAGTGCTAACTGTGTGAAAAAGTTGTTTAAATTGCAGATTCACCTATTCACCCCCCCCCCTCTAGGTGACATCAAGGTCCTTTCAATGAAATACACACAAACTAAGTTTGGTACTGGAAGACCTATTTTGAGACAAGGTGTTCTATTTTATATATCATCATCAGCTTTGGTAGTATATTTTAGTACATGCCTACACCTTATTGATTTATATGTCTAGCAACAAAGCTAGACACCGGAGGCTTTGAAACACTCTAGAACACTAGACATAAGCATGATCATAAATGATGCTCCTATGATTTTGGCATCATGCATAATATCAACAACTAGTTAGGTGGATATCTGCATGAACCCAGTCCGGTGTTAAAGAGAATTATTTTCAAACATTCAACTTGCATGCGTACTACAGGTCAATGTTGTAGTTGGTGTCGCATATTGAATTCAATAATACCAAGAAGTTATTTGGTTGGTATGCGCAATACCGTATCCAGGCATTCACATTTCAATAGCAACTTAAGAGAGTGAATTGTGCTACTATTTGAATCATAAACATGGTGAGGCATTTCCTATATATATTCAGGATGTTTATCATTTGACATCAAACTCACTTTCTACATTTATCAACTCATACGGATGAATATATCGCTTGGGGCAAACTGTTCCTAGTTAATATAGCAACTTAGTAGATTGATTTTGCATTGAGCAAATTTGCCATAAAAGTTAATTCTTTGCTACAAACAAAAGAATATAACTTTCCATATCAAATTAAGAGTGGCAATTTATTTTTTTTCTCAAAACAAAAATAAGGTTGATGTGCCCCAATGAGACATGCCAAATATTTTGATGTTCCAATATCAAAATAATACAAAGGGTGACAAAGATGAAAGCCTTAATAAATTGGCTAAGATATGTGCTTGAGCCCACTTGCTTGAATCAAATCATAGCATAAATCCACTTTATTCAATAGTTGCAAAACTTACAAATTTGATATAAAGATACTAAAAACACCATTCATGCCATTGTTTTCAAGTTGGTCATCGATGGTCGTTATCTTACTCAATCATGCTGCCCCAAGCCTATCTATCGGCATAACACAAGCTAGGCATAACCCATGTGTCCCCAAGAGTATTAGCCAGGGGCACGATCTTGTCAACCCTTCCATCTTGAATGTTGTAACGACATAGGGAGCGGTAATTACAATATCGCACCCACATGCGCTTATTGTGCACAAAGTAGATGGAGTCTCGCCTCAACTCTGCCGCAACATTAGGTTCTAGTGAGAACCCATGGCCATGGGAATCAAAGAAGAGCACGGCATCCCCGATGGTCTCTACCTTTCTCCATGTGACCTTCTCGTTGCCATAGATGTCCAGCAAATATACATTGAAGTAGTATTCTGATGCGAATATGGACTGGTTGCCATCACGTGGATATTGGATGACCCTTAGAATCTTCCCGTGGGAAGCCACCAGGTAGTCACCAAGGGCACTATCGAAATTCTCCCCAGGTGGTGCCGGCACCACGGTCATGATATCACGTGTTCCAGCATCGATGATGAGCGTCCTTCTATTGATTTTGTTAACAAAGAACCTCCCATCATGGTACGTGATGTGGCGCATGTCCAAGCGCTTATCGAATACGTACCATCTTGCATCCACCCCTGGGCGGCAGAATGCAAAGTGACGTGTCACGGTGCAGGTGTTCACCACCATGCATCCCGAATTTCCATCACCCACTACCTGGAACACACCATCGAGCCACGGCTGGTACGGCGCGGGCTGCAAGGCCTTGACCTCGCTTGTAAATGGGTTGTACAACATGGTTTTGGCTAGGTCGATGATAGCTATGACATGCCTATCAAACACACCGCTTGCGATGATCCAAGAGCGACTAGCAAGACGAATACAATACATCTTATCAGAGCTATGGCAATAGAAGCGAAGTTGTTGTTTGGCTTGGAGTCTAGGCCCACGGTGCTCGAGAATCCAGGGGAGCTGTGATGGTGGATCAGATAAGGGCGCACCATCTTGCCATGATGTGCAAACTGCGCGGAACTGTACGAAGTTGCCCATGTCTGGCAACTTCCGAGAAACAAGGTGCACGAGCTCCAGCGGAAGTTGTGACCACTTGTCCTCTGTCACTACTGGCATCTCGTTTTAGTTTAGTCTACTCCCTCAATGAGCTCTAACATCACTAGAGGGTTTGCCTTTTTATAGCTAATTTATGAGGGCGAACTGTGCAAGTAATAGGATAAGGACCTCCAGAGTGGCAAGCTCATCTACCCCTCGCTTGCGTCTACTAGATTGGCATATCACGTCTCGCGTTGTGTGAACACTCGGTGTCCATGCCACATCACTAGCTTGATGCTCCGAGCTTGTTTTGTCACTTTCGACTTTGGTGGTTCTTGGTACTTATCACTTCACTTTAGTGAGTACAAACTCACACATCACATGATAGGAAATTGTCATGGTTGTCCCGGTGGGTAGCCGCCTAGTCTAGGTCACGTTTCATGACGACGCTGGGTAGTGACACACTCAACGACGTTGTCCGTCATTACACACCATTGTGTGGATTTTTGTGCTTTACTTGTTGTAGCGCGAAAATGAAAGTAGAAGCGTTTCCATTTGGATATGGAAACTGCCAAATAGGAATGACATGTTCAGCATATTCCACCGAGCACAATCCACCAAATTGGATGTAGGTGGGATGGTTTGTTATAATAACCATGGGCATAATACAGACAAGCTGAGTCCTCTCAACAAAAGTATTAGTTGTTGGGTCTTTGTGGGATTTGCAATGGTCAGTTCACGCGACACTACCAAATTCTATTGTCCTACATAAATCTTGCATCCTAGTGTAAGGAGTAGCCCATATGATTGGGCTTTGCCGAAGCCGGACAAGCATCAGGCTGGGAATTCTAATAAATAGGAGAGATACATATAATGGCTTTAAAGAAGGGTAGAATATACATTTTTACAATGCAGCCCAATGCATGTACACACATATGGTTTCCTAAATACTAATAGTACTCATACAACAATATATTCAACCAAGAGCCATCTTCTCCACCTAATTGACAGAGGGCTGGCCATTTGTAGTGCTCTCGCCAGCATAGGGCCGTACACTTTGCCCCAATTTGAATCTAGAGCCTTCCTTCTTCCATGATCCCATTTTTCACCTTAGAAGCACTTGCACCAGGTCGGCTTCCAAACACCTCCTCATTGTGTTTCTTCCATAATTTCCATGATATTAACATTAATGTGGAATCTAGCCCCCTTTGTTGAGGCCTTCTCTCATCTGTAGACATCATTCCATCCTACTCGGGCTTGATGCCGGTGCCTGAAAGTTGCAGTTGCAGCTGTAAGACTAGCTATCAAGCCTAACTGCCTAGGTTACAAGCAAAAGCAAAATAGGTGATCCATTGTCTCAGGCTCGTGATCGCAGAGGACACATGGTGACAGATCCAACAGCCCCAACGATGTCTCCGGTCTACTTCCACACTCTTTCTTGCAACCAACCATAAAAAGAATTTAACTTCGGCGGAACCCAAGCTTTCCGAATAGGTTTGACACTTACAAATCGTGTGAATCCCTCGAAAAACATCATATACACTTATCGGGTTGTGTAAGTTGCAGAGGCTTACCATCTCCAAGCCACCACACATGGTGATGATGTGCCCCTTACTTATAGGGTTATTTGGATCGGTACCATTACAATTTTAAGAAGTTGGAGATATAACACTACAATTTACCTATTTGAAAACATACCATTGCAATTCTTTGTTTCTCACAAAAATACCACAAAATACGTATGAAGACGTTTTGGACCCAGCTGCCGCGTATACAAATACATATACTTTATTACAGCTACTCTCCCTATCACTGACACGCGGGACCCACTTGTCATCTTCTTCCTCCTTTCTTCCCCCAACCGGCCAGACCGCCGCCGCGCAATCGCTCCCTGTCCGCGGGGGTCGTCGCCGCTCCTATCCGCAAGGGGAGCAGGGCGGACGCCGCGGCTTCCGTGGGGTCACCGCCGCAGATTCCGTCGGGTCGCCGCCGTTCCCGTCCATGAGGAGAGCCGAGCGGTCTCCATGGCCTCCCTTCCGCGGGGGTCACCGCTGCTCCCGTTAGAGACGGGCGGACGTTGCGGCTTCTACGGGGTTCAGCGGGACTCGTCTCGCACCGTGACGCCGTACATCACATCGAGCAGGAGGTGCAGGTGGATGGGAACTAGATCACGGACATGTACATGAAGACCATGCGGCAGTTCACAGACTCTCTGGCCAAGATGAAGCTCCCTGCCTTGGACTTGGACAACGACAGCAGCGAGAAGAGCAGCCCCGTCGCTGC
Organism: Echinochloa phyllopogon; assembly: GCA_033239725.1. NCBI lineage: Eukaryota > Viridiplantae > Streptophyta > Magnoliopsida > Poales > Poaceae > Echinochloa > Echinochloa phyllopogon. The sequence goes on along the minus strand of BTCW01000001.1, from coordinate 37,743,713 downwards.
GCTTCCGAAGCAGACCGTCGCTGCGCTCCTCCCGCACCAGCCCCGCCGCTGCAGCCCGGTCACCCTGCTTGTGCCGCCGCGCACCGTCCTGGCGGCCGCGCGTGCGCCATCGCCGTCCGCGCCGTCCCCCCGCGGGCGCCGCCGCCCTCCTTGCCGTCCCTTCGCGTGCGTCGTTGCCCTCCGATGCCGAGCTCTAGCTCTAGCCTGCCCTTCGCTGCCGCTGCCGAGGAGGAAGATAACCCTGACGCTCGGGTCCACACGTCAGCGAGTGGGAGAGAGGAGAGCTAGCAGGGGTATCTTGGGCCATACGAAAATACGGGGGTCTCCGATGGGTCCAAAGGAATCAAAGACAGCTCAATGGAATCAAAGACGTATATAATGGTATGGTTGAAAGTATGTAAGAATTGCAATGATATGTTTTCAAATAGGTGAATTGTAGTGGTATATCTCCAACTTTTAAAAATTACAATGGTATGGATCCAAATAACCCTTACTTATATGTCTAGGACATGTTTCAACCAACTGGTCCACCCCAATCGAAGCTCGAAACATATCATGCACTGCTTTGACGTTGTTGAAGTCCAAATCCAGATGGGGCCATGGCATGTTCCCATTTAGTATGTTTCAACAATTTCCACCCTCAATTATAGTGCAAATGCCGCCACCCTAAGGTCAGGTATTCCCAACCCTCCGAATTCATATGGTCATTGTTGGCCATTGTTGGCCTTGTCTTTCTCAGTCAAAACGAAACCACCAATCTCTTATCAATCCCGTGGAAAACCCGCTAAGGCACCTTGAGGCAGATGATTATATGAATGTATTTTGAGGTCATTGTCACATTCACCATAGTTAGTCTCACTGCCTTATTCATGAGTGAGGCCTTCTAAGCCAGCATACTGGCAGCGACTTTGCCAACCACTGGTGCAAGTGAGCTTTCTATAACCGTACGATAGAGTGAGGCAGATCCAAATAATGGATTGAAAACTCTACTACATGGGCTGGAAAAATGTGCTTTAGTCGATAGGTGTCCAGCTCTGAGCAAGCAATCAGCGCAATCAGTCATTTCTCTAGGTTTGTGTGCAAATCATATGTATCCCCAAAGAGTGTTAACACTGCTGTTCACACTGTTTTTTGGCATTTAAGTCAAAGATACGGTCAAAGAAGTCGAGCCGACGAGGCTGAGTTTGACGTCAAAAACTGCAGCCGATGGGTTGCAGCCGATATAATCAGAGCCATTGGTCGGAACTGAAGTGGCAGGAGCTGACGGAAGGCGAATGAAGTTGGTGCAGTCGGTGGGCAGAAACTTTGTCGACATACGTGTCGAAGGGGCTGCGGCGGGGTAGATGTATTTTCGGGTTTTCTATTGAGGAAATATAGTTTTCTTTTCTGTCAAGTTTGTAAGTCATAATCAACACGGAGTCTGAATAGTTTGGCTATAAATAGCGGCCTAAGGGCCACGAATAAACTGTACACACCAATCAAATAAACTTTTACTCTATTCGTATTGCCCTTTTAAACCCTTGTTTCAGTAGTTCTATGAGCTCTTTCAAGTCTTTTCTGGGCTACATCTCTGTGATCTTTGGCTTGCTTTTAAGTTCCGCTTTACCTGGTGCTCTCTACTCCGTAGGCTTTAACCATCGGACGTATCGCTATAGTTTCGTCTCTAGATCTCGTAAAAGTTATCAAGCAAATTAGGTTCCTTAATCTAGTTTGTTCACCAAGTTATCGCGGTTGTTAGATTGCAGGTTTAAGTGCCTCACTTTTACCTAGAATCTAATTATTACACCCCTGCATTGAACGTTGTTGTTTAGCCCATCAGATTAGCCGATTCAGGTTGTTTTGCCCTGCTTTGCTGTTTCGTTCAAAGTTATCGATATCTACTAGATCTTAATAGATTTAATCTTTTATTTCTATTAAGTTTTAGTTTTTATCACCAATTTATCAGTCTGTGTCTAAGATTCGAATAGGCTCTCAAGCTTTTAAGCGTATAGCCGATCTGAGCCTTGGGTTCGGACTTTAAACCATCATCGGCTGCTCTAGCCGATCTGATACACAGAAGGACAGTTCTGAATCAAAGCCGATCTATGAATTTTACACGATTTTATTTTCTTGTCAGTTATAGGTCAAATTGACTGGCACACCCTGAACCTCAAGATTATTGGCTCATCATCGGAGTGAAGCAAATCTCCGAGACCGATCGTGTGTTTGCGCAGATTGTCATCGCTTGAGTTTCTTCGTCTACAACTCCCCTTGTTGTGATCATATCCAACTCTGTGGGCACGATGATAAGTATCACATTGTCCTCATAGAACGAGCATTGGTGATGGGTAGCCTAGTGTGTTGGCGGGGCAAGCATGCAGCTCTCTACGGCCTTCTCAAACAGGAGATGCAAAACTTGCATGGGGAGGATGAAGAGCGTTGGGGTGAGGGGATCTCCTATCTAATGCCTCTGGTGTTTTATATTATTCCTCTCAGGTCTCCGTTCAGTAACACTTAGGTTGAAGCCGTGGAGACAAGAATGGAAATCCATTTTCTCCAATGTCCACCAAACCCAATTGCTTGCCGTACCCACAGAAGGAACGACCAAGCAACTATGTCAAAGGCATTGAATATGTCTAATTTCGGCAACAGTGATGGCTTCTTCTGACAAATTTGAAGTGTTCATGAGTTGATTGCTTCTTCACAAACACATTTTGGTTAACATCCACCAAGTGTTCCGATTAGGCCTGCTAATGGGGCTAAACCTCATCCCAAACCCACCCCGCCCCATCTCTAGCCAGTTGTGTGTATCAACCCAATCCTACCCAAAAATCTAGCTAATAAACCCGCCCTGCCCACCCCATTAGTTGCATTTGAAACCTAATATCGACCACTCAACCCCCGTTGAGTACACATGTGTTTTAGTTTTAGGGTCTTACACTTGACGCGAGGGCCCACATATAGGTCTAGCCATCCTACTTTATACAGAGTTGATTATCACTAACAAATTTCAGTCAATTTTGCTTTATAGTGTGAACGCGAGGTTTTAGTTTTGGGGTCCAACTCCCGAGTCCCGACGCGGGGCCCACCTATGGATATAACCAATTAGCCATGCTACTGTTGCTTATCATTTTGAGTCATCTCCAATAAATTTTAGTCAATTTTGCTAAACTTTTTATAGTATGAACGCGAGGTTTTAGTTTTAGGGTCTGACTCCTAACGTGGGGGCCCACCTATGGATATAGCTATGCTATTTTGCACAAAGTTGTTGCTTGCCATTCCGAGTCATCTTCAATAAATTTCAGTCAGTTTTGCTAAAATTTTATAGTGTGAACGCAAGGTTTAGTTTTATGTCCGACTCATAACGTGGGGCCCATATGTAGGTCTAATCACGCTACTTTGCACAAAATTGCTGCTTATTACAGTGAGTTATGTCAACAGATTTTAGTCTATTCCTCTGAAATTTTAAGATATGAACGCGAGGTTTTAGTTTAATGGTCTTACTCCGACTTGGGGCTTACTTGTAAGTCTAGTCATAAAATACATATAAACTTTATTGAGGATACGGCCCATTTAGCCTATTCGATCCGCATCTATCCATATTTACACTAAACCCGCCCCGCCCCACTTGTTGATACGACCCATTTTGAATCATCCAAATACAACCCATACCAAAACCCACCCTATTAGGCTATTAGCACTTTAGCAGGCCTAGTTCTGGTTCTGGGCGAGCCTGTTCACCAGGCCCTGGTCTTTTGGGCTCAGTTTATTTTGTTAGCAAAGTGATTAGAGGCCCATTCTGGGAGTGGAACTAACCTTTGTTTGTTGTTATAGATCATGTTGAGGGCTGCCATTATGTCATTCTTGATGATTCCTCATGCCGATCTGTAGAACTCAGCAGTGAATCCATCCCGACCAGGCGATTTGTCATTCGGCAGCGCTCTTGTCACAGCCTAGGGCTTAATAGGATTGATAAGAATACTCATACCAACAAGTTGCAACTTCTTTTCCGGAAGCTCATCTCGAAAGAACTCCAGTGTTAAGCGTGCTTGGTCCGGAGCAATTTCAGGATGGGTGACCGACCGGAAAGTCGTTCCTGGGTGCGCATGAGTGAGGACAAAGTGCGCACGCATAAGTGAGGACAAAGTGCGCAGAAAAGATGGGTGTTGGTCTGTGAGGGCATTCTTGAGATCATAGAGAGCTGCCAGGGTAGACGGGCCCGGCCTCGGGGAGGCGGGACGTTACAACTCTGATCTACTTACTTTGTGTTTTCGATTGGGGATTTTAGGCCAATTCTGACTGCGTCTCTTCCACAGAAATGGAGAAAACGATTGGATATAACTCAATATAAGAGCCATTGGAACACAGTCATCTGTGTCATCTTAATACTATGCACTGTTCACCTGATCCCGAAAGCGGATGCATCTACATCAGGAAGATAGCAACGGATCATCATCATGTAAAAGGGGCAGACGAGCCCCACACACTGAAAGAAAAATGAAGTCGGGACAAGCGATTCCTGTGTTGAATATGTAAGGGCCGACCGGCCTAGCCGCCTAGCGGATGCTGACTTGCTGAGACGATCGAGAAATGCGGCGCCTCGACTCCACAAAAGCCGTCTCGCCACTGGCTGAACGTCCTGATGAGTCGAGTGGTGACTGAAACATCGATCTTGGAGTGTTGCGCTATACCACACGGCACGGATCGGAGAGGCGATAAGCAGAGTGATGAGGAACACCCACGGAAGATAAGATAAGAACGGATCTTCCATTTTTTAGCTGATGAGATAGTAGGCCCAATGATCACGGGGGATTCCTAAAGGTGCTTGAGGAGAGACTGAAGAGTTTCATTACGTTTTCTTGTGTCAGCGATGTTTCTATATGCTTGCTTGCCAGGTGAGAAAAGGAAGGCATAAGCCATTTGAAGTAGCTTGATGAATTTATAACCCTGAAACGTCCCGTGCTATAATAACAGTAGATACGACATACGAGTTAGCTGAATCCAACTAATCTAGGGCAGTGCAACAATTCTCTGAACTTTCAAGGACGAAACCGAAGGGAAGTTGAAATGAAATTGTTTGCAGGACTCTTATGCTCGCTTGCTTAGAACAGACAACAAACGCATACTTAAAGAATAAAGAGCACTCTTACAATGTACGAGTAATATACTTGTCCCGATTGCGTAGGCACATAAACAGGACTTAAATTAAGGAGGCTCGCCCAAATTGCTTGGCCGAATTGGCCTCCTCAATTAAAAAGACGGAAACTTAGAAGGGTGTACTTTGACGGCTATAGGCATTGCAGACCGTACGTATTGGTAGTTCGAACTCGTCCGGGTTGCTCGGCCTGCCGAAGGGCCAATTCAGAAGACGAAACGAGCACACCGCAAGCAACAAGTAGGGACACTTCAACAACCGATAAGGCGACAAGCTTCCTTGGTCTGAAGATATTGTCCTTTCATCGAATCCATCGTGCACAGCAGGAGGAACATCTAGGACGGATACACACATAGTACATTGCTACCGGGAGTAACTGAAATCTGTAGTAGCAAAAGCATACAGATTTTTTTCCCATGCTAGACAAGCCACTCAGGCACGAACAACATCTGAACCGTAATCTGTTCCTGAAGAATGCGACGATCGACGCAAGATCCACGCCCAAATCAACGAACAGCTGAGATGGGCAGCCGCTCCTCCCCTGTTCCACTTCTCTGTACAGAGGAGCGCGATCAACTTACCTGAAACTAATGCGCCGATGATGAATTTCCTCGGCGCCTAGCTAATGGTGGGGAGATCAAACGCTGGAGGAGTGAAAGATTTGCAGCAGCGACGTGTACGTCCCGAACACGGCGAGCGCGAGGCCGAGCACGACCAGCAGGACATCGGAGAGCACCCCGGGCCAGCCCATCTCGGCGCCGAACACCTTGAGGTGGAACGAGGCCGGCAGCACGAAGCCGAGCAGGACGCAGACGCTGCTCCCGACGAGCGCCAGGAAATCGGTGAAGTTGGGCACGTACATGGCGGCGAGGCCGACGACGACGACGAGCAGCCACCGGAGCCACCAGCAGTAGCGCTTGCCGTGGAGCAGGCGCTCGGCGACCTCGTACACGGGGTTCATCATCACCGGCATCGTGAAGAAGAGGTTGATGCACAGCCCCAGCTGCACGGCGGCCGACAGCCACCCGGCGCTGAGGTTGGTGGTGATGATGTCCCGCGTGGCGTCGCCGAACGCGACGTACCCCATCACCCCGAACAGCCCGTACATGACGCCGATGAACGCCATGGACAGCCCGAGCGTGACGCCGAACTTCTTCTTGTTCGCCGCCTCCGCCTCCAGCGGCAGCACCATGCCGATGCCCTCGAACGCGTACACGGACACACCGAGCCCGTAGAGGAGCGCGCCCGGGCCGCCGAACGCGACCACGGGCGGGGGCTTGGCGAGCCAGGCGGCGACGTCCTGGCCGAGGACCACCCCCATGGCGCCGAGGTCGACGACGTCGGCGAAGATGCTGAGCGGCGCGAGCAGCGTGAGCGTCTTGATGGAATTGAGCCCCAGCTGGAACGGCAGCATCGCCCAGATGAAGAGCGCCTTGGGGGAGAGGAGCGCCGAGGACGACGGCGCGAAGATCGGGTAGAGGTGCGCCATGGTGTTGGAGATGAAGATGAGGTACCCGATGCAGAAGCTCGCCTGGCTGAGCACCAGCATGACGTCGACGGCGAACCGGCCGTGCGCGCCGAACACGGCGTCCCCGAGGTCCCCGAACGAGGAGAGCTTAGGGTGCTCGTCGGCGATGCGGCGGCGGCATGCGACGAGCAGCATCATGCAGTAGAAGGTGAGCGCGGCGACGGAGAAGAGCAGCAGCGAGCCCGACGCCCACCCGGTGTGCGAGAAGGTGTAGGGCAGCCCCAGCACGCCGGCGCCGACCACCGCGATGAAGACGTTGGCGAACGTCTTGGGCTGCGACGACAGGCCAATCTCGCCGCCCACGCAGCCGTGGTGCGGCAGCAGCGGTGCCGTGTCCAGCCGCGACGACGACGAGCTCGCCCCGTTGCTCCCCATCCCAAATCCCATGGCGACCGCCCCCAAATCTAATCGAGCCGGGCAAAAGGGGAAAGAAAAAACAAAATCGAAACCACGGACAACACAGGCACGCCGATTCGATTGATGAGACCGCGCCCTCCTCCTCTTCTCCGGCCGCCGTGAGCTAGAGAGATCCGGCGAACCCGCGGCGGGAGGGAATCGAGGAGGAGAGAATGGCTTGGGCGGGCTCGCTCCCCCGGTGCGGCGGCGAGGAGGAAACGGAGGAGTGCCTGTGCTGCTGCGTTTGGGGGGCCATCGCCCCCGCGGCAAGGCTATTTTGTAGAGCAGGCGGCCGTGCCATTCCGGGGAGAAAATATCATGGACGGATGGATGGACCTGGTCCATGGGCGTGCTGGATTTTCTGCGCAGCTGGGCCCACGTAGAGACGTGCGTCGGTGTATAGCTGGTGCTCAGGGATCCTTGCGGCGGCAGCGTTTTCCACGGCCCGGCCGCAACGTGTCCTCGTGTGAAACCGGACAGGCTGCGCATGGCTGGCATTTTCTTTGATTTTTCGATTTTCCAGTGAATTTTGTAGCCTTTCGGGCAACTGGTGCTTTTTTCCGTAACTGAAGGCAGTAGTCACACTCACTCTGTTGTCACTGTGCATGCGCTTTTTTACCTCATGTAGATATTTTCGCACAAATGGGAAGGATTTCCAAACAGAGAGGAAAACCAAATGCAGATATTAATGCCACACTTATTGTTTAAACTAGACTTAATAACAAAGTTGATGCAAATTGTTTAAAATTGCGCATGGTTAGTTGCGTGCCGGCGTGCGTGCGTACTTGTTTAATCTACGTTCTCATTTAGACCCACTGATTGATATCGATCGATCGATACTGTTGACGGTCAAATTGGGCCGTGGGCCAAACCGGTCTGACCGGTTTGCCAAACCGGTCAGACCGGTTTGGTTCTGTAATTCGAGTAGGATTAGGATTCCGAGTTTAATTCCATATTGTAACCTATTCGAAAGGGGTAAGACTTCCCCGGCCTATAAATATAAAGGCTAGACGGCCGATTGAGGTATTCCCAATCGAATCAAACACTTTTATCTTCTATTTGTGTATCTCTCAAACCCTAATCTTTTCCAACCCCCATATTCTGTTCTTTGCTCGTCTCTACGGCGTTCAAGGACGTTCTAGGTGGCCTGCCGACCCTAGAGCAACCCTAGTTTAGCTCGAGCTCCGACGGGGTCTCTCCCGAGCTTGAGTTTCTAGGTCTTCACGACCTCCCGACCAGAAGCGGTCAGACCGGTTACAAGAACCGGTCAGACCGGTTTGCCCGGGGAAGTCAGGAGTTGGCCGTTGTGACGGCCGTGCTGCGCGTTCGATCGATCTTTGAGTGTGTTGGCGCGTTTTTGTGTCAACATACTTTTTGGCGACTCCGCTAGGGAAGATTAATCTGGTGCCACAACCGATTACATCTATTCCAATCATGTCTGGATCGACGTGCGACCTCGACAAGGACAACATCATCGCCGCGACGATGGAAGAGCTCACGGACGAGGAGCGGAAGCGGTACCTGATCGCTGAGGAGCACTTCAGGACGCAATTCCTGAAGGGCTTCAAGAAAGATCGCGGTGGCCTTGTCAAGAGGGTAGAGGAATTCGTCATGCCGGCTTTCAAGCTGGCAAACGATCAAGTGGAAGAACTTCCTAAGGTAACTGGCGAATCCTCTGATTTAATGCAGCAAATTACTCGCATGATGGATGACAAATTACTTGCTGCACAAACTGTTACTAGCGAGTTGATTTCTAGTATGACAGGTAATTCAGATAAAGGAAAAAATAATTTAGAATTTAATGAATTGCCTAATTCAACTCCTAGCTCATCAGGCATGCCAGAACATGTTTTAGATTCTAATTTGGGCATGCCGGTGAATTTTTATGCGGGACAAACACCTTACCCTAGTTCGGTCCACGAACCGGTCAGACCGGTTTGGCCCCCTCTGGTGGTCAGACCGGTTCTATAGGTGCAGGAGCATCCGGTGCAATGGTTTTATCTAATACGGTTGCTTCTGGTCCTGTTTATACTATTCCACGTCCCGCAGTTGTTGGAAGTATACCCCACGGATCTGGCGCGTCTCACGGGCCGATTCCGAGTACTTCCCAAAGTTCAATGTACCATGTTCCCCGTATTCCACAAAACAGAGGTGATGGGAACTATCAAGCCGAGTTAGCTAAGTTCAAAGAAGACATAGCTAATACTCTTAGAACAAGACTCGGGCTTGAATTGGGTAGTTCACGCTTATATCAGAAACCGTATCCGCCTGAATTTGATTTGGTTCCTTATCCTAATGGTTGGCGTGTTCCTGATTTTATTAAATTCAGTGGTGAAGATAATAGGACTCCTTGGGAACACATTAGTCAATATGTTTTGCAATTAGGAGAGGCATCATTTTATGAGGCATTGCGTATACGGTTGTTCTCATTATCTTTAACTGGAACTGCCTTTTCATGGTTTTCTTCGCTTGCTCCTAACTCTATTCAAAATTGGACTCAATTGGAGCGTAAATTTCATGATCATTTCTTTAGCGGAGAAAACGAAGCTAAGTTATCTGATTTAACATCGGTTAAGCAAAGCCGAGAAGAATCGGTTCTCGATTATTTTAAAAGATTTAAAGATGTTAAGAACCGATGCTTCAATATAACTGTTTCTGAAAAGGATTTAGCAGATTTGGCTTTTGTAGGCTTACGGTCTCATTACAAAGAAAAATTAGAAGGCTCTGATTTTCTCACTATTAATCACTTACAAATGAAGGTCATGAGTCTAGAACTTAAATTTAAAAATGCAAAAGAATCTGCTAAACCGCATCGTTCGAACGTGCATATTATTGATAATGATTCTGATAGTTCAGACGATGATAAAGAAATTTATGCTGCTGAATTTGTTTGGTCATCAAAAAGTAAACCTGGTTCTTGTCCTTCATTGAAGCCGATTCAGAAAAATCGGCAAGAAGAAAAATTTACTTTTGATGTAGCCAAATGTGATCGTGTTTTTGATGAATTGCTTAAGAATGGCTTTGTTAAACTTTCTCATGCAATTCCACCAGCCGATCAATTGAAAAATCGTGCATATTGTAAGTGGCATAATTCCTTTTCTCACGCAACGAATGATTGCAATGTTTTTCGACGACAGGTACAATCGGCCCTTAATGAAGGTCGATTGGTGCTCGCTGAAATGCAAGTTGGCAAGGCTCCTTTCCCTGTTCATACCTTGGATGTAAACACCAAGATGCTGATTCGGCCGGAACAAGCCGATGGAGCTAAAGGGAAGAACGTGGTGATTGGAGATCCAAGACCGGAAAAAGTTGATGACAAAGTTCCGGTCAGAACAGTAATGATTGGGAGGACTCTTGATGGAAAAGAGTCTCTGAAAATTACAATTAATACATCAAGGCCCGGGGGGCAAGGAAGTTCTTTGGAAGAGAATCGGACCGCTAGCCAGGCGAAACCGGTCAGACCGGTTTGTCTCCAGACCGTCCAAGAACTTTCAAGCCTAAGTGCCCGGAAGTGGGTACTTGGAAATTCAATGAGCCAAAGATTCAAGGGAGGGTTCTGAAGCAAGGACCTACTTTTTCGCAGCTCATGAACAAGTACACAAAGGCCGTTCAAGTTGATCGGCCGACAAAAAAGAGACAGAGGTCACCACAACGTTGGAATAGTCCTACAGATTATAAACGTCGTGGTGGTGCTACTGGAAATTCGGTGCATAACCGATTGAGCTCGTACCAACCAGGTCACTTGACCGCTTTTCAAAGCGGTCAGACCGGTTTTGTGAACCGGTCAGACCGGTTTCGGTCTGAGCAAAGATTTCATGTTCCTCCTAAGCAAGAATACCGTATCAAGGAGAAAAAGGAGGATGTGCAAGCCCAAGCTAATGAATTCATAAAAATTGGTGATATTCCAGTGGCTATGCAAGACTTGGGTAAAAAGCCGATAGTCATTGGAGATTCGGCTCCTGTTCCAGTCAAGAAGCCGATCATGGTTAATGATCATGAGGCTAGCAGTAGCAAGGGCATGAAGAAGATCTTCCAGCCAAGGTGGTGTCCTTCCGGCTTGACTCACACGCAAAAGCGGAAGCTACAGCGTTTACGGAACAAAGAGAAGAGGGAACAGGAAGCCGAGAAGCTGAGGGATGAACATTTCAACAAGTATAGACCCATGATTCCTCAGACCAAGACCTGGCGAGTTGTGCAGCCAGCAGCACAACCGGTCAGACCGGTTTCAGAAACCGGTCAGACCGGTTCTGATCAGCCCACCGCTGCAGAAGCGGTCAGACCGGTTTCTGGAACCGGTCAGACCGGTTTGTCGACAGAGGCAGGGGCCAAAACTACTTCAATCATTGATGATACTCCGCCAATTCCTCCAGTGGTTGAAGATGAAGAGTTAGTTGATTTTGAGCCTTCTCCAGGACGTGACAACATGGAAATTAATGTTGTCTATTTATCTTCTGATTATTATGTCGTGCCGGAGGAGGAAATTTCTCATCTTCAACTTGGGCCTCGAGATGCTGTGTTTCAGAAGCCTAGTGAATCAGAAAATCATCTCAAGGCTTTGTATATGAGAGGGCACATCAACGGGAAGCCAATTTCTCGTATGTTGGTTGATGGTGGAGCCATTGTGAATCTCATGCCATACTCTCTCTATAAGAAGATTGGCGGGAAAGACGAAGAACTGATCAAGACGAACATGACGGTCAGTGGAGTTGGTGGAGGTGATCCCATTGGTGCCAAGGGGGTGGCTTCTATGGAGTTGACCGTCGGGAGCAAGACTATTGCTACGGCTTTCTTCGTCTCCGAGGTGCAAGGTAACTTCAGTTTAATCCTTGGTCGAGATTGGATTCATGCAAATAAATGTATTCCATCTACCTTGCATCAATATCTTATTCAATGGATCGGCGATGAAGTTGACAATTCTCTTAGTGCAAATGAGAAGGTCCAATGTTTGTCGGGCATGGATTTGACCGACTATGAGTTGATCAGTTGCACCAAGGATGGTTTTGTTCCTGCTACATTAAAGCCGATGAAAAATCGGTTGAATTACTTACTGTAATTAATGGAGCAACAAAATCAACAGAGACAAACCGGTCAGACCGCTTCTGGAAACCGGTCAGACCGGTTTGGGTCTGAACAGCGCCGATCGAGCCAAACCGGTCAGACCGCTTCTGGGAACCGGTCAGACCGGTTTGCGTCTGGACAATGGCTTCAAGACCGAATTGATCATCATCGAGCTCATTCGGCCGGCATGTTCGAAGCTATTGAAGATCTTGGTGATATGGACAAATTGGGTCAGGGTTTTACATCAGCTGATCCTTTAGAAAAAATAGATATTGGTGATGGTACTATTCCTAGGCCTACTTTTGTAAACAAAAATTTATCGGCTGAGTTTAAAGCCGAATTAATAAATTTATTGAAAGAGTATGTCGATTGTTTTGCTTGGGAGTACCGAGAGATGCCTGGTTTAAGTCATGATTTAGTTGAGCATCGTTTACCAATAAAAGCCGGTTTTAGACCTTTTAAACAATCGGCTAGACGTTTTAATCCCGCTATTTATGACCGAATAAAAGAAGAGATTAATCGTTTATTAGATGCTGGTTTTATTCGGACTTGTCGTTATGCGGAGTGGATTTCTAATATTGTTCCCGTTGAAAAGAAAGATTCGGGAAAACTTAGAGTGTGTATTGATTTTAGAGATCTTAATAAAGCCACTCCCAAAGATTCGTATCCTATGCCTATAGCCGATGTCTTAATCAATGAAGCTTCTGGACATCGTGTTGTTAGTTTTCTTGATGGTAATGCCGGATATAATCAAATCTTCATGGCCGAAGAGGATATGCACAAAACGGCCTTTCAATGTCCGGGATTTATTGGTTTATTTGAGTGGGTGGTTATGACCTTTGGATTAAAGAATGCCGGTGCAACTTATCAAAGAGCTATGAATTTAATCTTTCATGATTTACTTGGTGTTATTGTGGAAGTATATATTGATGATATTGTAGTTAAATCGGATGGCTTAGATTCTCATTTAGCCGATTTAAGACTTGCTCTTGAAAGGATGCGGCGGTATGGTTTAAAGATGAATCCACTCAAATGTGCTTTTGGTGTTTCGGCTGGGAAGTTTCTTGGGTTTGTTATTCATGAGAACGGCATAGAAGTTGATCCCAAGAGAATTGAAGCTATGAAGAAAGTCGAAGTTCCTACTTGCAAGAAATATTTACAAAAGTTTCTAGGCAAGGTAAATTTCTTGAGAAGATTTATAATTAACTTGTCTGGAAAGGTTGATGCTTTTACTCCTTTACTTCGGCTAAAGAATGAAGCCGATTTTACTTGGGGGGCAAAACAGCAAGAAGCTTTTGATAAGATCAAAGAGTACTTGTCTTCACCACCGGTGCTTCGGGCGCCTAAGCGAGGAGTTCCGTTTAGACTTTATGTGGCGGCTGAAGATAGAACTATTGGAGCTGTTTTGACTCAAGAAATCGGCAACGAGGAGTATGTGATTGCTTATGTAAGCCGACGGCTCATTGATGCAGAAACAAGGTATACTTTCATTGAGAAGCTATGTTTATCCTTGTATCATGCTTGTACTCAATTGCAGCATTTTCTACTATCTAGTACTTGCATCGTGTTGTGTCAAACCGATGTGATTAAACATATGTTGCAAAAGCCGATATCTAGTGGAAGAGTCGGCAAGTGGGCTTATGCTTTGGTTGAATATGATTTGACTTGTGAACCTTTGAAATCAATGAGAGGTCAAATTGTAGCCGATTTTATTGTTGAACATCGGATTAATGATACTTGTGAATTCGACGTCGGCTATGTTACTTGTACACCATGGAAGCTATACTTTGATGGATCGGTTTGCAATGATGGGCAAGGAATTGGTGCTGTTTTGATTTCTCCAAGTGGCGCCGTTTTTGAGTTTTCAAACCGATTGGAAGAAAAGCGAACCAATAATCAAGTTGAATATGAAGCTCTTCTATTTGGCTTGGAATTTTTGCAAGACATGGGGGTAAAACATGTTGAAGCTTTTGGTGATTCGCTCCTGGTGGTACATCAAGTATCAAAGGTATGCCAATGTTATAATGGTCCATTAAATGCATATCTTGATAGATGTCTCGATATCATTGCTTCTTTTGATGAATTTACTATAAGACATATTCCGAGAGAAGATAATGATAAAGCAAATACTCTGGCTCAGAAAGCATCTGGTTATATGGTTGCAAAGAAATATTTCTATCTCCAAAAACCGATGCGAACAAAAGCCGAGGTTCTGGTTCTGGATGAACCGGTCACACCGGTTTCAGAAACCGGTCAGACCGGTTGTACTGCCAGAACCGGTCTGACCGGTTCTGAAAGCGGTCAGACCGCTTTGTCTCCTGACAGAAGTAAAAATCCTTTGGATGATGCTAATCAATCCAAAGTTGAAGATCAGGATTGGAGGGTACCCATTATTGCTTATTTGAGAGATCCTGGTCGTGGTGCAGATAAAAATATTCGGCGAATGTCATTTAAATACGTTTTGCTTGGCGATGAACTCTATTGTCGGAACGCCGAAGATTTATTGTTAAAATGTCTTGACTCGGATCAAGCCAAGGTTGCCATGGCTGAGGTCCATGAAGGTATTTGTGGTACACATCAATCGGCTCCAAAGATGAAGTGGTTACTTAGACGAGCCGGTTTCTATTGGCCTACTATGACGGCAGATTGTTTTAAGTATTATAAAGGATGTGAGGAATGTCAGAAGTTTGGTAATTTGCAACTTGTTCCTGCTGCATTGATGCATCCTATCATTAAGCCATGGCCGTTCCGAGGTTGGGGATTGGATTTTATTGGACAAATTAATCCTCCATCATCAAAAGGACATCGTTTCGTGTTGGTTGCTACTGATTATTTTACTAAGTGGACCGAAGCGATTCCTTTGAAGAATATGACGCATCGAGAGATAATTGAGTTTGTTACACAAAATATTATTCATAGATTCGGTATTCCTCAAACTTTGACAACGGATCAAGGTACTTCTTTTATGTCTAAGGAGGTACGTGAATTCACCGAATCCTATAGAATTAAGTTGCTCAATTCATCTCCATATTACGCTCAGGCTAATGGACAAGCCGAGTCAAGTAATAAGACTTTGATTAAATTGATCAAGAAAAAGATAGCAGAAAATCCTAAGAGATGGCATGAAGTTTTATCCGAAGCTTTATGGGCTCATCGTATATCTAGACATGGTGCTACTAAAGTTACTCCTTTTGAGCTTGTATATGGTCAAGAAGCCGTTTTACCTGTTGAGGTAAATCTGGGCGCTTATAGATTGGCTAAGCAAAATGACCTTGATGCTGTTGATTACCACAATTTGATGTTGGACAATATTGATGAGGTAACCGACAAAAGATTGAAGGCTTTGAAGGAGATTGAGAAGGATAAGCTTCGGGTTGCTAAAGCTTACAACAAGAAGGTACGAGGCAAATATTTTCAAGTTGGTGAGCTTGTTTGGAAGACGATCTTGCCTATTGGATCAAAAAGCAACAAGTTTGGTAAATGGTCACCGAGTTGGGAAGGGCCTTATAGAGTTGTCAAAGTCATCTTTGGGAATTCTTACATGTTGGAGACACTGAAGGGAGATCCTTTGCCTAAAGCTATCAACGGGAGATATCTGAAGAAATTTTATCCAAGTGTTTGGCAAGATGCGTGAAGATCAATGGCCGATATATTGTTAAATATCGCCCTTAGTATAAATTTTTAGCTCCTGAGTTGTATTTACTTGCTTTTTAGTTCTCAAGTTCACTAAAAACGCAGGGGGGCATGTGTTGACGGTCAAATTGGGCCGTGGGCCAAACCGGTCTGACCGGTTTGCCAAACCGGTCAGACCGGTTTGGTTCTGTAATTCGAGTAGGATTAGGATTCCGAGTTTAATTCCATATTGTAACCTATTCGAAAGGGGTAAGACTTCCCCGGCCTATAAATATAAAGGCTAGACGGCCGATTGAGGTATTCCCAATCGAATCAAACACTTTTATCTTCTATTTGTGTATCTCTCAAACCCTAATCTTTTCCAACCCCCATATTCTGTTCTTTGCTCGTCTCTACGGCGTTCAAGGACGTTCTAGGTGGCCTGCCGACCCTAGAGCAACCCTAGTTTAGCTCGAGCTCCGACGGGGTCTCTCCCGAGCTTGAGTTTCTAGGTCTTCACGACCTCCCGACCAGAAGCGGTCAGACCGGTTACAAGAACCGGTCAGACCGGTTTGCCCGGGGAAGTCAGGAGTTGGCCGTTGTGACGGCCGTGCTGCGCGTTCGATCGATCTTTGAGTGTGTTGGCGCGTTTTTGTGTCAACAGATACGTACGAAAAGCATATGATAATTGTCGCGCCTGTGTTTTGCGTCTCCACCTGTGGGCTGTGGATCAAGCAACGCGGATGCGCTTATCTTACCATCAACTCATCAAGGCATTTGATCGAAGTTGAATATTGAAACTGACGTAGCTGGAGACGGTTCGTTTGCACTTTGCACCACTTGATCCAACGCACCGATTTGAAAAGGTTTTGCCGGGATTGCCAGTTGTCCTTTGAGTCACGGTACTACGTACTGATAGGGCCCATTTGCTGCAAGATTTTTTTTCTCTTTGATAGCCGTCTGCAGTAATACTTGGCACCATTTTTACTGAAAGATTCCGGAGGAAATATCTGGCACGTTCACGACAAAAGACGAAAAGAGAGAGAACGCTCGCTGGCTCGCTGCCATCCCGTGCGACCCACAATACACATGTACGACTGGTATTTCACGCACATGGGATCTGCTTATCCATGCGGGCCATGCTCATTTTCTAATCAGTAGTTCAGTACTCATCAATTAGTCACATTCCCTGTTCAAAGCGAGTGCAAATCGTTGTCAGCTCGCTCGTCCCGTTTCCTAGCAAATTATCATCGTGTTTGCTTTAAATGCAGCGTGACTGGCCGCGGCTGCCGATCTCTCGCCCCACTTGAGTGTCTGAAGCAGCTGAGCTCAAGGCTGAGATCACCAGGAAGGATGGACCAAAAACATGCCTACCTGGTGCTGGTGCTAGCTACTGATCTCAGCGGCTCGCGGCCATGCTGCTGTCAACATCGGTCGACGGCATGACTAACGAAAGATGCAATATGCCAATATGTTATGGAAAAAGTTTGACAGCGTGAGCATGACAGAGACGCCTTAGAGAGCAACGTTGATGTTTGTGGCTCTCGTAAGTCGTAGCATGCGGTCGGTCGCTAGTAGTTATCCCCATGTTATATAAAGTAGCCAAGTGGCTACCAACTTATCATTTATCTCATATCTGTGGCCCTCGGCAACTACAGTTGTTTGGATTGTTGGCCGGTGGAACTAAATGTTGGCGCTAACTTGAAATAAAAAAATTCCTCGCAATAAAAAAAACTTCAAAGAAAAAAAAGAAGGAACAAAAAGAGTATTTTTTTACGGTCACGGGGGAGCATCCCCACCTGAATTTTCATTGATAAGCTTGGCGAGGATCGAACTCGCGACCTTTCGTTTACGAAGCGAACGCACTACCACTATGCTACGGAAGCAGAATGCTGTGTTGGATCTATAAACTTATATAACTCTTTTGCACAAGGTTTATATCTAGGCCAGGCCTTGTCGGTGGTTGTGCCAGCCCGAGGACTATTTTGTGGCCTGGTTGTTTGTTGCCTAGTTTTCAATTTTCAATAGGCCGGACTGAGCTTTGCTTTTCTTTGGTTTGCTGCATCGAGGCCTATGCTAGGTACAGCCGTACAGGCAAGACTTGTATGTGCAATTAGTTAGGATACCTCGGCCCAGATTGGTGAGGTCGTAGATTACCACTTGTCAAGCCTGGTTGTAACATGTTAACCATGGAAGTAACAACTGATGGATCTCACTTAATTAAGTTGTCAAACAGTTAAAATAGTCATTGTATCCAAGTTGGAGGTCATATGATCCATTTGCATCAGATCAAATGAACAGAAAAACAAATTATGTACGTCTTTCCATGCTTTAACCTTCACCGCTTGCTTAACCGTGGCGTGCTTCACATAACACTTGGTAACGGGCACTGGACGGAGCTGTGCTTCGCACGGAGCTTTTGAAAAGGCCATTGTGAAAGAAATTTGGGCTAGCTGGCACTTTCAGAAGCCATCGAAGATTTGTAGCAGCCATTGGGGAAACCTGACACTTGTTCCGTGGACGGTAATGTGCTTGGTATGCAGCTTCTGCAAAAGCCGTAGTAGCATCAATTGGGAAAACCTGACACTTGTTCACGGCAGCTCGAGTGGTCGACCATGAAGAGACCTTCAGAAGTTGCGTGCTATCCTAGACTGAACTGGATGTGATATAGCTTTGCCCCGGCCAGTGATGAGCTTTTGGTATAATTTTCGTTTTCCATAAAACGGCCACAACATCACAGAAGCCAATTCACAAATACAAGAATATAATAATGCTACACATTTACTGATGCATATGCAACCCGTCGAGGCGGTGTGATCAAATAGCAAACAGCCTTGCATTCCTACTGCTGCAACAAGCGTAGCTTACATTCCATTATTACATAGATTGTAACCAGCCGATGCATCCAACATAAGATCTACTTCCAACAGTTCATGAAGAATAGTAACAAGCAAACTGAACTATCTCAGTAAGGGCAACAAAATTTTGAACACGTGTATCTAGCAATGTCAACAAACTGGACTTATAAACTCAGAGCAACCGGTTCACAAACTCACAGAAAGCAGCTGAATCTCAGGCAGGTTCACATATATGAAATGGGCCACAAACAGATATTCACCATATACGGTGGAACATATCAACAACTTATGCATGGCACAAACCACACACCAGAGGAACATATAAAACCAAAGCGAATAGCTGACTAGTCATTAGATTAGTGAATGAAACAGGTACAGCAAGTTTGAGACACAAGTGGTTAGCAAAAGAAAAGCAACAACAGAACAGCTAGCAGCATTCGGCTTTTTCTTTGCTAATGCACTAAACTAACAACCTCATGAAACACAAGTCTAACAGATCCCCTTCATACAAACCTGTTCCAAACAGCTTAATATTAAAGATAGCAAACCAGCAAGCTAATCGGGGATCTAACACTCCATTTGCTACCTCATGACCATGGAGACACTATTTACTCATCTTCCTCGTTCTCCTGCAGAGAGAAAATCAAAAAGAATAAATATTTGCTAGAATCACTAAATAGGAAAATATCATCCATAAATTTGTTGAATTTTGTATACCTCGTCGCTGCCGGCATCCTCATCATCGACCTCAGACTTTGACTTGTCAGAGCCATCATCATCCTCAGTCCTAGCCTTCTTAGAGCTTGTGCTCTCCTAAGGAAAATCAAAACTCAAATAACGTCATATGATAAACAAAACAAAAAGTTATAATTGAACATGCACCACTGTTCCAAGATTACCTTCTTGTCGAAGTTAGCCTTGGTCTTCTCATAATCCTGCTTCTTCTGCCCAGCCTGGTCCACGTATGGTTGCTTCTCCTAATGATTGTTTATTCCAGAAACAAAACAACACACACATTAGCCACTCATAAAAGAGCTGTGTTTTCAAGACACGGTGATGTATACTTTGACAACTTGATATGAGTTTAACTTCAGCTCTAACTCGACCTCTACTTAATTTTATTTTATTTTATTTTTTTCGACAGGTAATAACTAGACCTCAACTACTAGCTAGATGCATCACACTGTAATGGTATTTATACTTCAACAGTGTGCATAAGCATGAAAGCTATCACACTGTCAAGCTAAATAAGCTACGGAGTATCAACTAAATGAACAATAGATCTAAATCCAAAACATAAGGTTGATGGGAGTATTTGATAGATCTACTCACTTCCTCTGACATAGAACGCCACTTTTCCCCTGCCGCCTTGCTCACCTAATCCACCAACACGAGCAAATAAGACATCTGCAAATGACCAGGACAAAATAACAGGGGAGAACAGAGTGAAAGGCGTGACGTGACTCACGTTCGCGACGCTCTTGTTGTTAGGGTGCTCCGCATTGTACTGCTGCCTGAATTCAGACCTGCAGAGCAAACGCACGTCAAAACACGCCAAATAGGTGGGGAAATCCACAGAACTCCAAGAGAAACATATACCAGATCTGCAGATCTGAGTAAGTAAATGACTCGGCGAGGGAGCGAGAACTCACATGAAGACGAAGAAGGCGGAGGGCGGGCGCTTGGGCTTGCCGCTCGCGGCGGCCTTCTTCCGCTTGCCGGCGCCGCCGCCGGCCTTGAGCCTGCAACAACCATCACACGGAAGATCGTAACCAAGAGCACCGCCCAGCCAACATCAAGGAAACGGAGAAAACTCGCTCCAGAACAAAGACAAGCGCAGGCGCGGAGGTCATACCTGCCCTCGCCCTTCTTCGAGGTGTCGGCCTTCCCCTTCATGGCGGTGGCTGGAGCTAGGGTTTTGCGGGGGGACAGGACGGGGGAGGCTGCGCTTTCGAATCGGGGAGCGGAGGCGGAGGGGGGGTGGCCTGGTTGTTGCTTTGCCTTTTTGTGGGAGCGGTGCGTGGCCGCGTGGGTGTGCGTGAACGGGAAAAGGAAGGACAGCGACCGGGTGGGTACAGCATACGTGACGCGTGGTTGTGGTTGGTCGGTTTGGTGGATCGCGAATTCGAGACGGGTATACTGGAACGTTGAAGAAGCGGGCCGTGTGCTGGGTTCACCGTGGGCCGTGACTAATGGGCCCGTGAGCTCAGCTATCCGTTCCGCAAGCTTTTTTTTAGCCAGTTGGCTTCCAATGTTTGAGATTGGTGCGTAGGAGATGAGCGGACCAGATTTATTGTGAAAGAAGCGCGGACAACAGCAAAAGACGTGCACGTGTACAGCTGGAGGTACGCGGACCGCGGTTGCTATGCATGAGTTGGTCGGACAAATTCCATTTAGATTTTGATCTTTGATTTCATTTTCTTTCAAACTATAAATCATTTTTCAAATCCGTTTGAACCGTGGTCTTAGTTAGAATTTATGCAACAAAACAAGCTCCAATTTGAATATATTTCATATTTTTAATAGTTGTTTTTTAAATCAACATTTACCGTAGACTAGTTCAACATTTGTAATATACTATTTCAACATTTTTTACAAAATGTTGAATTAGTTTTCTAAATGTGTTGAACCAATATTCTTGAAATGTTGAATTAGGTTGATAAAAATGTTGAATCTGGTATCACATGAAATTGTTGGAGGCTAATAAAATTCCGTGCCAAAAAAATTGTGAATATAGCTACGTGTGTGATTGTTTTCGACGGAACGAAAAAAATATTGTGGGGAATGAATAGGCGCATGGGTGAGTACTATTGTGTTTTTGGGTCTAGTTGGGCCTCTAAGCCATGTTACTTAACTAGCACATGGAAGCCACATAGGAGCCCCAAAACAGTACTACTGTACGTGGCTTACCTTGACCTAGGGAAACAACAATGGAGCTGCTGCCATTTGCATTACTCTCATTGTGCTAAAAAAATTGCATTACTCGCATATCCAAGATTGGTCTAACTTACTTTTTACAGTAAAAAATTCTCTTTGAAACATGCAAATATAGCTGTGTGGAACAGTTCAATCATATAGGAATCAAGGAACTTCATTTGAAACAGGGCGGAGTGCTAACATTATGAAACCCCTGGTAGAAAAGGGTGAACTGAAAGGTACTATGTGAAAAATCAAGCAAGGAACCAAGTATAATCCCAATGGATAAATAAGAAGTAGCAGACAAAAACTCCCGCATCTCTTTTTGTGTGCACCTGTAGATCATACACTAGATGCATTTTTTTTGGGTCACCGGGGAGGGGGGAACCTCCCCACTTGAATTTCATTGATGGGCTTTTGGCAAGCAAAAGACTGTCTTACATCTCAATGATTTGAGCAATGGAGGAAACAAAAGGGGGAGGAAGGGCACTACTTCAAGTGGTAGTTACATACAGGTGCAAAATTTGCATAGGAAGTTACCACGAATTCTTGATAACTTTTTTATTCAATGTTCTTCTTCCAGTTGTACACTGATTACTGGCCAAGAATTCAAGAGGACATATATAAGGGGTGTTTAGATCTAAGGGACTAAAGTTTAGTCACAATTCGATGTATTAAATATAACTAATTATAAAACTAATTGCATAAGTCATATCTACTTCTCGAGATGATCTAACAAGTCAGATTAATCTATAATTAGTGCATAATTATCACATATTTATTGTAGTATTACATTGTCTAATTATAGATTAATTAGATTTAATAGATTCGTCTCACAAATTAGTCATCACTTATGTAATGAGTTTTTTTAATTAATCTATATTTAATACTTGTAATTAACATCCTTACATACGACGTGACTGGCTAGTCACGATCCAAACACCCCTAATTGTCTGTTCCGTCACCTCAGCCCACATCGTAGCTATATAGCTTCAAGGTTTCAGCTGCAAGCTGCGGACTTGGGTGAAAGTTTCCAAGAACATGATGTGCGTTAAGTTCTATTGGCCATCCCAATGTGTGTGACGCAAGAGAAAACAGCAGACGGGAGAGTGACTTCCCCGTAGTTGATTTGCTGCCATTCTGAACATATATAACATACGCTCGTCCTGTCCGTGGACCGGGATATGTGTGCCATGTGCTCGATCTGGCCAGTTGCACGGGTGCCCAATAACACCCGTGCCATGAGCGCATGATCCTTCCACTTCCCTTACGCGTAGGCCCTCCTCCACCTTGTCTTCCTCTCCGGTCTCCACGGCCAGGTCATTTTTCTTTGTTTTGTTATTCGTATTGATCAGAGACAAGACATATATACTACGGCATCTGCTAGCCCGGCTGCAGGAAGACGAGAGGAAAGAGATCGGAGATTCGGAGGCAGCAGTGCAGCTGCTACTTGCTAGCTTGCCCGCCGGCGTCCCGCCATGGGTAATTGCTGCTTCGGCTCCGACGTGCCCGAGGTCGGGGCCGTCAAGGCAATGGCCCATGCCCACCACGCGCACCCGCAAGGTATCGCTCGAATCAACGATCACTTCCCTCTTTCCTGGCCGACCCACTTCGTGCTCATGTTTATCTCGTTGCAGTGGCAATGGCGAAACGCGTCATGGCCGCGTCCAATGCCCACGCCGCGGTGAGCCCAGGGATGCCGGGCAAGTCGCCGCAGAGCGCGCCCACGACCACCGGAGGCACCGGCACCGGCACCAGGCGCCCGGCGGACGGACGCGGCGAGGCTGGCAGTGTGGACGGGAGGATCCTGGAGGCGCCCAACCTCCGGGTGTTCACGTTCGCGGAGCTCAGGGCGGCCACCCGGAACTTCAAGGCGGACACCGTGCTCGGCGAGGGCGGGTTCGGGCGCGTGTACAAGGGCTGGGTCGACGAGCGGACCATGAACCCCGCGCGGAACGGCACCGGCATGCCCGTCGCCGTGAAGAAGCTCAACCCGGAGAGCTTGCAGGGCGTGCAGGAATGGCAGGTGAAAACGCTTTGTGGCCAAGCCATTGTCGTCTGACTCCCCCCCCCCCCCCCCCCCCCCCCCCCCCTGAATGTCTGCACCTCGGCGCGATCTGCACACGTTTTCTGATTGAACGAGCAGAAAAGATGATGCAGTTTATATTACAGGCTTCGCTTTCTTGAACAACAGAAAAAAGACGGAAAAGAATTGCAGAGCAGCGGTTAGGTGCTTAGACTTTGGCCATCAATAATCAAACTCTTATCCGCGAAGCATAGGTCATGCCATCATAGTCCTTGTTTCCAGACGTTTACACCGTGTTCACATGCCCCATAATTTCTTTTCAACAGGTCGTAATTCTCAACTGCTAGTTGTGTTCTTATTTTCTTTATTTATTCCCCCTCGAATCGCTGGCAAACGCTAGCTAGGCCACTCAGGCACTCACCACCTTCTTCACACCGACAAACGCGACAAGAAATCCGTGTTGACATTGGTGGTTGGGACCGAGATCCGCACGGAAATGTCAGGCTGTTAGTAGGAATGATGCGTGCTTAGTGATGGGCACGTTTGGTTTGTTTGCTTTGCTTGAATTTTCTGCTCATGTGATTGGTGGCTTGTATGCAGACCGAGGTGAATTTCCTGGGGAGGCTTTCGCATCCCAATCTGGTGAGGTTGCTGGGTTACTGCTGGGAGGAGAAGGAGCTCCTGCTGGTGTACGAGTACATGGGCAACGGCAGCCTGGAGAACCACCTCTTCAGAAGCGAGCCTCGGAGTAAGTTGACTTGATCGATCACCTTGTTATCTGAATAATATATGTAGTCCGATTATATATATGCTGGTGATCACTATGGCACGAAACGAGATCAATGTGCTGTGGCACATGGATGGACGGTCGGTCGGTCGCATTGTTTGTAGACACAAAATCAATAGTCAGATATGACGTACTGTACACAACAGCCCAACAAGGCAACAATCACAATGCACCAAAGGTAACCTTCAATCTCCTGTACGTGCAACAACCAGAGGGCGCAGCAGGCGTGCAGGCGCTGCCGTGGAGCCTCCGGCTGCGCATCGCCATCGGCGCCGCCCGCGGGCTGGCCTTCCTGCACTCCGCCGAGAAGCACGTCATCTACCGGGACTTCAAGGCCTCCAACATCCTCCTCGACACGGTACGTACGCTGCTCATCACGTCGCCCTCGTCACGCAGCCGTCGCTTGCCGTCTAACAACGCAGCTCCTATCCCCTTCTCTCCAGCACTTCAACGCCAAGCTCTCCGACTTCGGCCTGGCCAAGGACGGCCCGGCCGGCGGCAGCAGCCACGTCACCACCCGCGTGATGGGCACCTACGGGTACGCGGCCCCGGAGTACGTGGCCACGGGCCACCTGTACGTGAAGAGCGACGTGTACGGCTTCGGCGTGGTGCTCCTGGAGCTCCTGACGGGCCTGCGCGCGCTGGACACGGACCGGCCCGCGGCGCAGCACAACCTGGTGGACTGGGCCAAGCCCTTCCTGGCGGACCGCGGCAAGAAGCTGGCCCGCCTGGTGGACCCGCGCCTCGAGGGCCAGTACTCCTCGCGGGGCGCGCAGCGGGCGGCCCAGCTCACGCTGCGGTGCCTCGCGGCCGACCACAAGAACCGGCCCTCCATGCGGGAGGTCGTCGCGGTGCTCGAGGAGGTCGAGGCCATGTCCAGGAGCGCGGCGAGGCTGGATGGCTCGGCGTCCCCGCTGCCCGCCGCGGCGGCGCGGAACGGGCACGCGCGCGGGCGGCCCGGGTCGGGGTCGAGCATGGACTGGGCTGGCCCGGCGGGCGGCCGCGGCGGCACTGCGACCCACCACCCGTCTCCTAGAGTTGGGTAGCGCGTGCAAGGAAAAGATATGCTGCCATGTCTGGCTTGAACGTGGGAGGTTTCGGCACGTGCCACGAAAAACACCGTTTCTGCACGGTAGCTTACGTTTTTTTTTTCAACGAGGCATGTCGTACTCCTGGCCTCATATTGGCAATGTACAGTGTTCGATCATGAACAGGAGTGGAGCTTATTGCAATTTGGAACTGATTATAATTAATAATATCCTTTTGAGTAGACTTTACCATGATCTTACCAAGAATCTAAAAAACACTCTGATCTCAAAAATTGGACATATTATAGACCTCAAACTCTTTAAAACCAGACAAATTGTAACGCCCGTGTTTTAATCTTTGGGTAAATCACTAAAGAAATCACCCGGTGTAAACCCTTTCAAAACGTTTTACCGCTCGAGCTCCCTCCTCCGCCAATCCTGTTCGCCCTGTGTTTTCCCCCCTCTTTTTCCTGTTCGCTTCTTCGTCGCCATCCTCTTTCCGTCCCGTCTCACCCACCCTCGTGTCGACCGCTGGGCCGACCGTCTCTGGCCGACCGCCGTCGGCGCCTGTCTTTCCGCTGCGAATCCCGCCGTCCCCTCCCCTTTCTTTTCCCCTCTCCCTCTTCCTTTTTTCCCTCCTTTTCCTTTTTCCCTTTTCTTCTTTTTCTCCTTTTTCCTTCCTCTCTTCTCTTTTCCCTCCCTCCTCTGTTTCCCCCACCCGACACCCCTGCCCTGCTCCGCACGCCGCCGGTCGCTCCCTCTCCGCTCACCCCCCTCTGCCCCGCTCGCCGCCGGCCTCGCTGCAGCTCACCGACCCCACCGTGCCGACCGCACCCCCATTGCCGGACCAGCAGCGCCACTGGGCAGCCCCGCCCTCACTCACGCCACCGGCGTCGCGCTGACCGCCGCTGCTGTGTCGCCGCACCACCGCGCGCACGCCACCACCCACCCGCACGAACACCCTACCGCTGCACGCTCACCACGCGCGCACACGCAAGCCGTCCCGGCCCCGTGCTCGTCGTCCTTGTGCTGCCCACCGCCGACATCGCCGCCGCTGCCGCACGCCACCACCCGCTCTGCTCGTCACCATCGCCCGACCGCCGTACACCACCACCGTGCCGCCCCTCGCAGTGACCCCATCGCCGTCGGCGGACCTACGCCGCCCACCCGAGCCGCTGCCGCTGAACCGCTCTTCCCAACGTGCACGCCACCGCACTGCGCGCACCGCCGACCGCCGCGCTCGCCTGCACGCTACCGCTCGGCCCCGCCGCAGCCGCTCCGACGCGCCATCGCCTCACCATCCGCACGCCACAACGCGACACACACGCGCACTGCTCCGCCACAGCTCCACCTCGCTCCCCGTGCCCCCAACCGAGCCGGCCGACCTCAATTTCCGCCCGCCGAGCAGCCTCCCGTCGGCCCACCTCCTCGAGCTCCGCCACGCCTATAAAAGGGGCCAACGAGCACCACCTCCACCACCTCTCCCTCACCCGCCACCCCGCTCGCCCTCTCCCCCATCGCAGCGCCGCCACCGCACTCGCCATTGCCGCCGCCGCCACTGCTCTCGTGGGCAGCCCTCCACCCCCCACCTCCGGCCGTGGTAAGGGCATGGGTGAACTTGCCATGGGCTCCATCGCCGGCAATCCCGCCGCCGCCGGCCGCCGTCGTCCTTCCCCTCTCTCTGCTCTGTTTCGCGAGAAAGAAGAAGGACATTTTGCCCATAACCCCCTGGCGTTCTTTCTATTCGAACCCGCGGTCCAAATAATTAAAACCCCTCTCTCTCTGGCGCTTTGCACATAGCCCCCTGAGCTTTCACCAAATTAACCCGCAGTCCATCCAACATTATTCCTCCTCTCTTTGTCTATTTCGCCTGAGGCCCTTGGACTTTTTGGTATTTACAGAAAGGTCCTTATTCTTTTTAAAACAACCCCTAAACCCCACTAAACTCGTCATTTCATGCGCCAAATTAATCCCGTTTGACCCCAAACTCCACCACAATATTCACCATTATATTTTCGCCAAATCCAACCAGTCCATACCCAAAAATAATCGTGTCATCATCATCCGCTCTCGTTTTCCGTTCCTTCTTTCTGAGCTCAATGAAAGCTTTTTCTTTTATTTATTGGGTGTTTGTTGTGTGTGCCGTAGACTCCGCTGTGAACGAGGAAGGACTCGAGGAGGAGCAGTGCTACGAGCAGGAGCTTGGAGACCAAGACCCCGGGCAGGAATCCCCCGAGGGTTGGGAGAACGGCAAGTGCAATCCCACCCTTTGATGCATACTGTTGTCCCAGTTTTTATAAACACAACACATGGCCTGTTTTATAAAACTTGCATGATTTTACTGCTAAACCCGGTTGGATAGCCATACCTTGATTGCTATGACTGATTCCTTGACAACCCAGATTAATATTTAAATATGACAATGTTCTGTTTGAATATTAGTCCTTGCTAGAAATGCTTAGGAACATTTTACCATTATACCCCCATGACAAATACTTGGTGTTTGCAAAAGCAACCGTGTGCGTACTTTAAAATAAAAAGAGAGGATTTGTGTAAAGCAAAATGAGTACCCGTGTGGGATGAGACAGACGGTATTTCCGTGTGAAATACCGAGGTGAGCTCGAACCGGTGTGGTTGAGCATGGTGGGAGTTGTCTATCCTATCACAAGTTTTGGGATGATGTTGATGTGTCATCTAGCCTAACCCATTTTTTTCTGTACCACCACTCGACCGTTGTATGTGGCAACGACCTAGCATAAATCCCACTAGTTGAGCTGCTGGTTATGTGGTGTGCTGGTGAGCAACAGAGGGCCATGGAGCCGGGGATACGGTCTATGTGAGGTATTCCCCTGGTTAGAACCTCGTTGGTAGGTTGCTAACCCCTGGTCGCGTCTGTGATAACTTGTCAGTTTAGCTATGGTGGGTAATGGCTTTGATAAGAGCTGCACTGGCACTAAGGTGTTCTTGCTGTGGTAGCCTACTTGTGGTTGTGTACACCTCTGCAGAGTTAAAACCTATCCGGATAGCCGTGTCCACGGTATTGGGCGAGTTACGGCTTGGTCACTTCACTAGTCCCCTGTTTTGGTGTAAGAAAGTGTTGGTGTTTGATTGAGCTGAGAAATGTTTTGACATGGGCTACGACAGATGGGAAATCTGGTAGCAACGACATCATGTACGAAAAAGTGTTACACTTACTGTTCCTTTTAAAAGTAATAGTTGTGAAAACCCATTGCGAAAACCAACCCCTTTGCATGTGTAATAAAATTTGCTTTGCTGCTAAGTAAACCATAAGCCATCCTTGTTACTATCCTGTGCATACTTCTGTTATACCCCTCCGTGGTTGTGGTTGCGCTTGCTGAGTACGTATGTACTCACCCTTGCTTAATCTGTTGCAGAGGCAGACCCGGACTTTGTGCCTGAGGATATCGTCTAGTGGGGTTCGTTCTGCACCCAACCTTTGCCTGTGCGTTAGGGTCACCCGCTGGAAGCCGCATGCGTTGCCACTCTGATGAAGACCTCTATGTTATCAACCTTTTTATCTGGAGCTTAGTACTAGTTCTGTTTGTCGTGGCCCTGCAATGCCACCGTCTCCCATAATGTTGTTGTTGTACTGAACTATCTGTTGTAATAATGTGAACCAGCATCCTGGGACTGGTATTTGTATCACATTAAGTTCTCTCTTTCGAGGGAACGCTTCACAAATTATCCCCAGGAAAACTTCAAAGTGATACTATAAAATAGAGCAGCACCATTGATATGATTTTACAGGAAGAAAATGAATTAGAATGCACTTAAATGTAATGCTAACGTCCGATTCAAAGTGTCCTGCCAGAGATCCAGTTGATGCCATCTAGCTAAATAAATCTGATGCAAAAGATATGTTTGAACCCCAAGATTTTTCAATTTCTTGCCCAGTTATCAAAATCACCCCTTTGGTAGTGGGGTTAATTTTTACACCGCTGCTACAGTTCAAACCCTTACTTTTGGGTCCATTTCTTTGTCCTTTGGCTACCCCTTGGCAGCTACCGGTGGACGTGCTCATATAATGTGAATACGAAACACCCAATCAAGGATCTGAATACTATTTAAAAAACTGAATAAAGATCCTGATTGTTGGACAGTAAGTAAGTACACGACTTAAATATGAGCGTATGCGTCCACCGTGAAGTAGCATATGTTATTGTACTAGATAGAATTCCGTTTGAGAGATGTACCGTGAAATTGTTTGGCTATTGGATCACACCAAAGGTGGATAAAAGGATTTTTCACAAAATTAAATTATCTTTCTTATTGGCCTCGTATTCCACGTTTTCTTTTATTTGCTTGGTTCTGAACTTCTGATCAAAGTCCTTCCTCTTCACACTTGTCCAGCGCCGACTTGCCGTGCCCATTCCGAACTTTTCAGCTGGAGCCGCGTCTTCGCGGAAGTAATCGACGCCACATCAGCAGATCAGCTCCCCACCCCTCTCGGCATCCGCCGGCCCACGACCACGACCCGCCGGCGTAGTTCCGCCCCCCTCTCTCGCGGAATCAAGCAGGGCGCCTCCGGCCGCCGCCCGAACCGCCACTGTTCGACGTCACATCGGCTTCGATTCCTTGAAGCCGTTCCAACTTCGTGCTGCTGGTGAGCTCAGGACCTCAGATGCTTGATTCTGCTTTCTCTTCGGCTTGAAGTTTGCTTAAGGAGTTAAGGCTCCGGATCGAATCGCGGCTAATCCGCGCTCTCCGCGCTTCTAACTAGTTCAGGAATTGCCGCGGGGCTCTAATCCGAGTGGGAGTTTAGTCGCCCCTTTACTTTCCCCACCTGAGAACGATTCGAGTGGAAGGAATTTTGCAATTAGATATCCGTTGAGTTTCCCACACCGGTGGATTTGGCATTATGCTGTCGGCGGCCTATGGTGGCGGTGCAGTATCCTCGGTTGTTCGTGTGGTCCTATTGCCTGTTATAGCCATGAGGAAATCATTGCCTTGCACAATTCACACTTCGTCTTTACCCCTAAGAATGGAAACAATACTGTTAAAACAATGAGTTTGTTGAGTTCGGCGCATGCTATCGGTTTCTGACATGCTTATTTGAGCTTGGATTTTTTTTGGACTAAGAATTCTTAATTTAGCCAAGAGGATTTTTGAGATTTAATTTGTCATTCATGTGAGAGAAGAAAACCATCTGTATGCAAGTGGTATCTGAGATTATACCTCTACTTGCAAATCACTACTCATGGCGCACACATTTATTTGTTGCGCACTATTGTCTGTGAATGGATTGATCTGTTTGGCAGTCTTTTATCATCTGAAATATCGTAGTAACCTGTTGAACTTTTTATATATCGTTTACACTCTAATCTTAATGCATCGGTCTTGCAGATAGTAAACTTTGAGCACAATTTGGACTGGTAGTTTAAACTTTGAGCGCAATTTGGACTGGTGGTTTTCTTCACATTCTGGGCATGCTCGGTCTTCTCGTGAACGTGCAATTATATGATGTTGAGGGCTAAGAGCATAGGAGGCAAACAAAGTGCTATCAGCTGCCATGAGGGTCAATCTTGGGCTCCTTTTGCCCTTAATGGACAAATATGCAGCGCCCACATGGGCTATACTGATATCAGGATTCTTTATGCTGCTTTCTGTTTCTCTCTCAATGTACTTGATATTTGAGCACCTCTCGGCGTACAACAATCCAGAGGTCTGTTTCACTACCACACCATGTTCCCTAGTGTGTACTTTTTATGCCGTTTGTGATAATCAAATCTCGATCTTTATCATGTTTTCTTCGTTACAGGAACAGAAATTTGTTCTTGGTGTTATCTTAATGGTCCCTTGCTATGCTATTGAATCGGTAATATCTTCAAAACAACTTCAAACTCTATGTTGATCGGCTATAGCTCGTCTAGTTAATGTTTGATACTTTTCTTCAACAGTATGTTTCTTTGGTAAATCCGGACACCAGTGTCTACTGTGGCATCTTGCGCGATGGCTATGAGGCATTTGCTATGTATTGCTTCGGGAGATATATCACTGCTTGTTTAGGTGAGTTCTTTTCTCATTTTCTGAGCCTCTAAGGCATTGTAGCTTTGAATGCCACCCTCAGAGGTTGTTACGTGCATTGTTACAAATGATGCTTAAAGGTCGGGTCAATGCTGTTGGAAATCAGTAACATCAATTCTTTTACATGCATATTATTTTCCCTTTTGAGGGTACATGCTTCAAATGCAGTTATTTGGTTTTGAAATGAAGCATGGCTCATTTATTATTCTGGATATTACACCAAGCATCCTTAAACTGGATACATGTTTCGTCCACAGTTTATATTCCTTAACAACTGGTAGTATGGTATGCTTGGATGGAGGCTATTTACGGTGTCAAAGGGCTTCGTCTTTCCTGGTGCCCTACATTGTTCAAAAGTAGCAGTTTATTTTTGTGTTGTTATCAGTGTTTTAATCCATCAAAAGGGGTCTTCACAGAACTTCCAACAATTCCCTTTCTTCAATCCCCAAGCCGTCGTTAGTTCATGCAATGCAACTAGATGAAGTCAGTCAGTACCCTTCTTCATCCAAGGACTAAACAGTAGTCCATACCGACTTTCTTTATGTTGGCTGGAGATATGCCAGCTAGAACTCATAGATGATGGTTGATGTCACACTATTCTTATTCTCCTATTATTTTCTTATTGATAAACAAAAGGAGCGTTAACTTGTTAAAATATTATATGAGACTGATTTGTTGACAGTTTGGTAGATATACTTCCACGTAGTTTTTTGTGTTTGTATTCCGTTGTTAATTCATTTGGGGAATTTATATAATTGGAATTACCTGTTTCTTTTTCATCTGCTGTTGCTTGGTTTCTTCATTTCATTGTTTACTGCATTTGTAGGTGGTGAAGATAGGACTATTGCATTTTTGAAGAGGGAAGGTGGTGAAGATTCCAGAGAACCTCTTCTGCATGATACCTCTGAAAAAGGAGTCATTCATCATCATTTTCCTATTAATTACATATTGAAACCATGGAGACTTGGTGTGCGGTTTTACCAGATTATCAAATTTGGTATATTTCAATACGTACGAACGCTTGTCCATCTAGTTAAATCAGAGCAGTTAAGATTTGCAAGCAACTTTGGTTAACCACTTCATACACATGCAGGTGATTATAAAGACACTCACAGCTAGCTTGTCTCTTATTCTTCAACCTTTCGGTGTATATTGTGATGGAGAGTTCAAATGGGGATGTGGGTAAGATGTTTTTTTTTCGTTTTCTTTGTCCAAATGATAATAATGTTTTTGCATTATTTCTTGAACCCTAAACAAAAAGAGTCATGTATCTCTCGTTGATTGATATCTGTAGTGTTGAATTAGTTTAGTTTGTAGGATGGTGCAGAAGACTATGATAGGTACACAGTAATGTGCAATGATCACTTTGTCATCTTGATGATGACTACCTGTATGAACTGTGATAGCCATTTCTGTATCCTCCAAAAATATATGTGCATCCTGCATTCCTCTCCTTTTCTGCAATACCCGAATGGTGAGAATCGGATGATTTAACTTTCTCTTTACTCTGTGCTGCAGATACCCTTACTTTGCTGTAGTCCTGAATTTCAGCCAATATTGGGCCCTATACTGTTTAGTGGAATGGTACACAGCTACCAAGGACGAATTGGCACATATTAAGCCATTGGCTAAATTCCTTTCCTTCAAGTCAATAGTGTTTCTGACTTGGTGGCAGGGTGTGATAATTGCTATCATGTATTCTTTGGGCTTGGTTAGAAGTCCATTAGCACAGAGCTTGGAGTTGAAATCAAGTATTCAGGATTTCATCATTTGTATAGAGGTACCTTTTCTTTTCAAGTTACACAGGCTCTGAAAATTGTTGTTTTACTTACCATATTTCATGTTTTCCTACAACACAGATGGGCATAGCATCAGTTGTTCACTTGTATGTGTTCCCTGCAAAACCTTATGAGCTGCTAGGGAAAAAATATTCACCTACAAACATTTCAGTACTTGGGGACTATGCAGCCTCAGATCCTGTGGATCCTGATGAGATAAAGGATGTCAGTCGACCTACCAAAGTGAGGCTTCCGCAGTTGGAACCAGATGAGATAATTGCAACTAATATTAAAGAGAGTGCTCGAGACTTTGTAGTTGGCAGTGGCAAATATGTGAGTTCTTACCTGCAGATCACACCTTGAATCAGTACAGTCTACTGCATTCCTTTATAAACGTGATTAGGCTAATTGGAAATTTTTTTAGGATATCTCAATTTATCTTTGATGTCTTCTGCTTATTCCTATACTAGGTGATAAAAGATTTTAAGTTCACCGTTAAACAAGCAGTACGTCCAGTGGAGAAGCGCTTTGACAAAATGAAGAAGAACATCATGTCCAGGCAAAGCCATGATGACAATTGGGTGAGTGCATCTACACCAGAGAGGACAATTCGTGGTATCGATGATCCTCTCATAAGTGGGAGCGCCAGTGACAGTGGGATCCCTAAAATGAAAAGA
This sequence comes from Echinochloa phyllopogon, assembly GCA_033239725.1. Lineage (NCBI taxonomy): Eukaryota > Viridiplantae > Streptophyta > Magnoliopsida > Poales > Poaceae > Echinochloa > Echinochloa phyllopogon. Next base: position 37,709,870 of record BTCW01000001.1, on the reverse strand, counting down.
CATCGCAGAGATCCAAGCTCAGCGGGTACTGTGGACAGTTGGGAAGGTACTGAGCAGGCACCTGATGGCTTTTTCATAAGGGGTCGCCGGTGGGAAATCAAGAAATCGTGATCCTCTTTTCGTGCCACCGGTAGTGAAGTGAAGCTGTGCAGAACTGCAGATTGTACCACTCGGCAATCGGTACATATGTTGCCTGTGACTTGCTGTATTGCTGGTGAATTTTGCTACTAGCATGAAGCTTGGTTAGGCCATACACTACAAACGTTTTCTGTGGTAGACTGGTAGATTATGTTATGTACATAGCACACCATTTCTGTCACCTTGATTTCTGCTGACAACAGGGCCCAACGAACGGCACGTGGTGACATTAGATCCACCAAGTGTGTGCTTAAGCTCTACAATCTTACACCATGTCACTATTAAGTTTTTGTATATAAATTTGCTCTTGATGCACATAAAATTGTCCCGTTTTCTTCGTTCTCAAAACAATATTGATCGTTGAACAACTGCTGATGCTTCTACATGGGAGATCTTAAACAATAGTGTTAAAATTTCACAAATTCTTGTGTTCGTATTATCATGATGGTGATGGTGGAGGGCGATTCGTACTACTTTGTCATTCGGTACTGCTGCGAAAAGACCAAATGGAAATTCACACTGGGCTGGGCCTTGTTGATTTCAGGCCGATGCCATATTTCCAGGCCCAGCCCAAAATAACTAACAGGACTGGACTGTGGCAGGGCTCGGGTTCACTTTTCTCTCTTCTGTTTTCAGTGAGCCGCCTCTCCTCCACCTGTTTCGCTCCACTCCCGAGGTTCAGGGTACAGGCTCCTCGTGTTCTTCTCCGAATCCCGACGCCGCAGCCATTCTTGGTTTCCACCCCCTACCCTACTCCTACACGGTGCTGACTTCTGTGGGGGCATCCGAGGTTCAGAACAGGTCGTCGCAAAGCCGCCGCTGTGAATTCACAGAGCGAGAAACAGGGGCGTGTGCAGCGCCGGTGCAGCAGATGCATCATGCCTGCGAGCGTAGAGTGTAGTAGATAGTTGGCAGCCGACAGCGCGAATGGCCTCGAGGCAGCGGCGGCGCTACCACGGCCGGTGCGCGGCGCCCGGGGTGGCTCCGGTAGCGGCGGCGCTGCTGCTTCTCATGCTCGCGTTCCACTGCGTCCTGTCGCCGCCGCTAGGTGCCGGAGCACGCGACGACCCTCCCCGGCCACAGAGCCCCGCGTTCGTGGTACGCCAATCTGAAGCTGCGAGTTTTCTTTGCCTGATTTGTTCAGACTACGCAATGATCTCGTGTAATTTTTAATCTGACTGCTATGTGGATTCATTTCGCATGTTCTTTTTTTTTCTGTAGCAGTCGAACAATCTGGGTGAACTACGCAGGAATGTGCTTGCTGCGGATACGAACGCGCACGCTTCTAACGTTCTAGTAAGTGGCGTCAGCTTTGGGAGTCTTCGAGTTATGTTTTCTGGTCACTAATCTGGGACTGGATGTGTAGGGTGGTGGGAGCAAAATGGGGGAAGAACTCTGGGGCTCGGGAGCAGGAAACGACTTCTACGGGTGTAGCAACGCGAGCACTGAGTTTGCAGGTGAAAAACATTTATGAATTTTTAGTTTCAGTATCTGCTGCTTATGGTTCTACGTTTGAGCTTGCAACAGGTGGTGTTTGAGATAATAGATGGCATAATAAAAGAAATTGCATTTTAATGATGTGACAGGAGCTGAAGCTAACACTGAATCAAATAGGTACTTGATGATTGAGGCTAGTGGTGGGTTGAAACAGCAGCGAACAGGGGTAAGGAGATAGTATAAATGACGATAAAACTGTTGGCTTTCTTGGTTTATTGAACAATGGATGTTATAGACTTATAGTTCAAGCATAAATGATAAGAAGTATGCTAATGCAATATTCATTTAATATCACTACAAGTTTCTTGACAATGAGGCCATGAATATCAGAGGGGCATTAACATCTTTTTTTGAGCAAATACAGCAGGTGCTCTGCCTTTTCATTTATAGTAGAAAAGAGAATTCAAGATATTTACAAGATGGCTCCTAGCTAATGTACTACACTTCTAACACACAACACAGACTCTATATATCAGGATAATTACAAAAGGGCAGCATTTCAAGACACACGCAGCTCGCTATGTGCCTGCCAGTATTGTGAAACATCATGCGGTATTAGCATCTGGCAGTAGGATTTGGCAGTTCCATCCAGGCATCCACTATTTTGACTCTGTCATGTTTATTTTGTATGGGCATGTTCGGCATGTAACAGATAGTTTACTTTGCATTTCTACTTGATATGAGCACCTGTCAGTAAAGTCAAGGGTTAATAGGGTCAAAGGTCTCAACTAGTCCATGAAACTTGACCTCTTCATATTTGCATCTTCTTTCACATCGTTCCATAGATTGACTACTAGACTATAAATTTCGCTAGCCAATCTTCGCCATAGAAATTGGCATTGGTTCATATATTTTAACAACTGGATGACTCCACTATGGACATTTTTGCTTGAACCATTGGTTCGTTAACCCTGCAGTTCATTCAGACTTCTATTTTCAGATCATAGATGCTGTTGTTGCAGCACACATTCTAAAAGCAACTCTTGTGATACCAAAGCTGGATCAGAAATCTTTCTGGGAAGATTCAAGGTCGCCATACTTAACCTCTACTGGCCAGTTATTCATTACGGTGAAGGCATGAAGCACATTTGCTAACTTGTTATTCGTTTTGCAGTGATTTTGCTGATATATTTGATGCTGATTACTTCATATCCTCGCTCTCAAAAGATGTAAAGATCATACGGCAACTACCTGATATGATCAGCAAAGTGTCTCTTCCATACAAGATACGTGTCCCTAGGAAATGTACACCCTTATGCTATGAAAACCGAGTGCTACCTGCCCTTTCTAAGAAAAATGTAAGTCATATAGCGATTCAGTTTCACAACTATCTCTGGCATAACAGATTTTTGAATGACACGTGAATGCTCAGGTGGTTCAATTAACCAAATTCGATTACCGGGTTTTGAATCGGTTAGAAACTTATCTTCAAAAACTGAGATGTAGAGTCAATTATCACACATTGCAATTCACTGATACAATACATAAAATGGGTGAAATGCTTGTTCAGAGAATGAGAGAGGAAAGTGGTGGCCGCTTTATCGCTCTTCATTTAAGGTAATGTTTTGAGCCAGCTGTGCAATGCTCTACTGCCATCAGATAGCTTTGCTTCTGACCTTGTCTGTACTGTTCAGATTTGAGCCTGACATGCTTGCCTTCTCGGGTTGCTACTTCGGAGGTGGGGAAACAGAGAGAAGAGAGTTGGGCACGATACGCAAGAGATGGAAGACTTTGCATGTAACAAACTACATTTGATTGTGATCTTGTGATAATTCTAGTTTTGATGTGCAATGTTTTTATGTTTCAAAGCACTATGCAGGAAGCCAATCCTGAAAGAGAACGGCGACATGGCAAGTGCCCCCTGACGCCAAAGGAGGTTGGCTTGATGCTGAGGGCTTTAGGATTTGGAAGGGGTGTGCACATCTATGTTGCATCAGGAGATGTGTATGGTGGGGAGGAAACTTTGGCACCACTGAAGGCACTTTTCCCTAATTTTCACTCAAAGGAAACACTGGCAAGCAAAGAAGAGCTGGGACCATTCTTGCCATTCTCTTCTCGCATGGCTGCCCTGGATTTCATTGTGTGTGATCAGAGCAATGTGTTTGTGACGAACAACAACGGCAACATGGCCAGAATGTTGGCTGGCCGGAGGTATTTTTCTTTTCCAGTAGCACCAAAATTATATTTGCAAATGTTTCTTTTAGGCTACTTTGCCTCACATTCCAGTAAGGTCAGCACAGAGGGCATGCGAAATGTTCAGGGAGGCACCAAAATCTGGATGGATATGGTTTTATTCTTATTCTTTCAAACGATGCTGAAATTCTGAACAATGGTGTTTGTATGTCAGGAGATATTTTGGGCACAAGCGGACCATAAGGCCAAACACTAGAAAGCTCAACTCCCTCTTTCTGAACCGGACCAGTATGAGTTGGGATACATTTGCATCCAAAGTTCAGACATTTCAAAAGGGATTTATGGGAGAGCCAAATGAAGTTGGACCTGGAAGAGGTGGATTCTATGAGTACCCATTAGATTGCATCTGTCAAAAGACTAAGGGAATAGCTCAGCGTACTATAGATCATCTAAGCATGGATGCCACGAATACTATGAAGAACCATCTTGCTGGTAGAGAGGGGACGGATCTGGACTTTGTGGAACACTCGCCATTGCCAACGGGTTCCTCCAATGAGACAGACGTGGACTATAGTCATGGCAACGGTTTGAACATTCCGGAAATGGATGATATGATCTCAGACAAATGAGGAGTCATATCTTGTCTCAAAATGATTCTTTTGTTCGTTTCAAATAAATCATTAGTTAAGGTTATCAGTGAGCATATGCTTATGTATAGTTACAGGCAAGTGAATCATTTGAAGCCCTGCGCTCCCTGAAGAACTTTACATATTGTATGATGCAGAACTACACATTCCAACCAGCTCGAGACGATCACACTACAAAGTATACAACCGTTTCAGATTCAGAAACTAGGGATTAAATGAGCGAAGGGCAGAAGAACATGTTTTTTTTTCCTGTTTATCTTCATTCTTCTATGATGCATATTTTCGTTTGTAGGGTAACGCATGGAACGTCCTTGCAACTTCCCTTTAAATGATCGTTGTGGTTAGGTCATTTCTTTCTGTATACTCCCTTCCTCCCAACCTTTTGGCTTTTCTACATACAATAGTTTTGATATGCAGCTAGATACATCTAGAAACATAGCAAAATCTATCTATTTGAAAAAAATAAAAACGAATTATTGTTTCCAACGGAGGGGTATTAATTAGTCGTAGGCTGTAGCATGCATAAGAATTTCATTCAAAGTTTTTGTACATAGGATCGTGACTTTTTGGCTATTAGCATGTCTGTTTGGACATTCGGATCCTGCCGTGGAACCATTGTGCGGTTTCATTTCATTTTTGCGAATCTACTCAAGCAGGCTCAGCCGAGCCGAGCACATGGAACGTGCGAGTTTGGCTTATGAATCCCTGGGCCCATTTTTAGCCTGCAGGCTGCGACAGCCCAACTCGCAGCCAGCGCCGTGCGCCGCAGAAAATGGCAATTCCCCGTTGCGGCGGCTTCCAAGTTCCAACCTCCCTCCTACGTCCAGTCCCCTTCCTGCAGCAAGCCGCGCAAGAACTAGCAAAACCAAATCCCAATAGCGCAACGCAACAATCCCCGCGCGGCTGGCGGCTCCGAACCAAGCACTGACGGCGTCGGCCGGTACATCTGCAGATTTTGATAGCAATCGCGTTTCCTCCAGTTAGAGGAGCAGGCTGCTCCATCCATGCCTCCGTTCGGACTTGGAAGGGGACAGAAATTGGTAACTTGGGTCGAATTTATCTGTTACTTGGTTTCTTTGCCAAACAATTGCAACTTTATTCTTTTTAGCCAAAAAAAACGGTAACGTGATTCACATTTAGCCATTGCTTGGATCAAACTTGTTTAGATCAAATTTAGACACCGCTCCTCTGGTGACTTGAGTTCTTGCTAAACTCTGGGTACTTGATTCAATACCTAAACACAGCCGAGAGCCGAGTGAACAGTCTGAGAGCTATTCGCACATAGTAGCATGTATACAGGCTAACACTGCGTTTCATGAAAACATTGTTCCAACATTGCTCACTCAATAGGATTCGGCTATACTGGCATCAGGCAAGAAGAAAACCAACCAACTCAGCGCACCAGGTAAGCATACAACCACCAAAACAGGAATTTTACCTATATGGACCTGCTTCTACGCTATACCTACTCTAACGGACGATGATGAGGCTTTTACCCAAAAACTACATTGACGAACCACCCTTGTGTTAGCAAACTCAGAAGTCAGGATCTCCCCACCAAAAAATCTCTGTGAACAGCATTCGCTGTTATTCTTCACTATCAGATGCAACATCATGCTGCTAAGCTATGAAACTTTGGCATTCTCTCTGGACGATCTTTCCTCTTCGGCATGTCTCAGGGTCTGCTCAAATGCTTGCAGCGAGCTGGAGGCGAAGCTTTCTAGGGATTCGACAACACGCTGCAAGCAAGTCTGCAAACTGCTTGCGTCAAGAAGATGATCATGGTATGTTTGTGCGCTTGGAAGCCGGCTGTGCCTGCCCGGTACCAGGGCCAGCTTCCTGTTTAGCACATCTGCCTCCTTGTTGATCTCCAAGGTCCTCCTTTCCAATATCTTGTTCCATCTTTCTCTTTCCCGGGTAGCAATGATCTGCTCCGTTTGCTCAACAGTTTGTTTCTCTGACAGTTTGCGCACACTGGACACAAGAGCTTGCATTGAGGTAACCACTTCCTTCTCAGAGAACCGATCCATGGCTTGAGACCAGCTGTTGCAGATGATAAACACAAGGGGAGCACCCACTCTTCCAGGCGAATAAGGAGGAACTCCATCGACTGTCTCTTCAGCCTTGTAGTTAAGACAAAGTGATAGCCATCCATTCAGTGCCTTTATGAAGCTCCTCTGTTCATTCACCCAGGAGGAAAAATTGACAATCCATTTCATCAACTCTAGTTCAAGCTCCAATGCCAAATCTCGACTGCTTCCATCAGGGAAAACTGAATCCAGGTTTTTTGCTTCTGACATCGCTTGACACAGTATCTGGTAGCAGTCCAACTTGTCTCGCCACATTCTCACAAACCTACAAAGAGGGATACCAGTATTTTGATGCATGCTAGTTTTCATGGAAATATTAAACGCAAGACTGTACGAAAAATTCAAATTAATTAAAAGTTCTACTTTTTATAGAAGCATAATGGACTCTCCATTTCCACGACAGAATGTGCTACTAAATTTGTGTAGTTGCATAAAACAAACTCATATAAATGCAGGGTTACTGGTATTGCTTCTATACAGTTAGCTTATTTCTGCTGATTGTCATGCCATTCTGTTGACGATGCAGTATCCGCAACTAAGAATTTACTTTCTGATAGAGGATCCACATGATTGTACATACTAGATAAGCATATAATCAGTGCAAAGTTAGGAAACAGAGACTAAAATGAAACATCTGACAGAAGTTCAGGGTGAAAGAACATAGCATACCCTTGGATTAAGCCATTAATTTGTGGCCACAATTCCTCGTCCCTTACTCTGTTTATCTTTTTGGAAACTTTAGCAATCACTCTTACAGATATTCTTAATTTTGTCGATAGTTTCCTGACCATATTTCTGGTCGTGTCGATCTTCTGAGCTTCAGCACCTTTCTGATCCAAGAACTTCAGCCGCTTTGTATTCTTCGCAAGCAGCAGACGCATTTTCTCTTCAGCCTAAAAGAGAAAACGAGCAAGAAAATAATCAATACGACATAGAAACTACAAAGGGTGAGCATTGCGAGTAAGAATGCAGTATGGTACAAGAAACTAGTCCAATTAAACTAGTCCCGAAAAGCTATCGATTTCCTAAAAGAATGTCCAATTAAATACATCTTATATTAGTACAATTTTGTAAGAAACAACGTTAAAATGAAACTTATCTAATCTGTTTCTGGACTTTTTTCCGAATAGTACTTCCAATTCTGGTTGTTCTATCCCAAAAGGCACTTTACAAGGTGTAAAGTCAATTAAACCTTTTCTTAAACAAGAAGCATGTTGGCACAAGATAGACTGAACAGTTCTAAAATTACATGGCGGGTGATAAGATAAGATTGCTTGAGTCTGTTGGCACAAGTGCCACTGATCTCAAGTTGGGGACTTGTGTCTGTTTGTTAGCGGGTGGAGTTGGGAGGAGGGGACCTGCATGCTGGGGGCATGGGATCAACCCTAAGGATATGTTGTTACACAAGATAAGATAAGATTGTAAAACGAATTGCACTGCTATAGTGCTATCTCCCAACTTGAGATAAAAGACTACGATTTGCAATCAGTGGCTCCAATTGGAGATGGGACCACTATGGAGCAACAGATTGCTTTCTGACATAATGCACTCTGAATAGCAATTTCAATGTATCATCCATTGAGTTGATACTTCACAATATATTTCAACATGCAGCTGTTCATAGACTAAAAATCAGATACTCCATAAACAATAATGCACATACCTTAACGAGTAACAGGATTATCAACAAACGAGTAACAGGAGAATTCTTCTCATCCATAAACAATAATGCACATACCTTAACCTCATCATACAATTTCTTCTCCCAGATATAGAGCTTCTGCAGTGTCAAAGACAGGCTCCTTCCTCCCAACACCTTCTCACTTCCAACATCCAAGAGCCCGACGACGCCTCCAAGGTCGGAATGCGACAATGCGATTGCTGACACCATACGGGATGAAACTATTTCCAAATATCAACAAGTCAATAAGAGAAATGGGCATAAGCTATTCTAAGGACATGTGAGTATTGCAAGAACAAAAAGCTCACCATGATACACTGAGCTTCGATGATTGTACCTCCGCCTCCCGACCTCAAGAACCGGTGAAAGCGCCCTGACAGCGTCTGCAGCTCGAACAAACTGTGCTTTGATCTCGCCAGCAACGTCTGAACCGTCAACGGCCCTCCGGGGAGTCGGCGCAGACGCTGCAACGTTGCGCTGCGCCGGCGCCTGCTGTCGCGCCACGTTGCCCCCGCCAATCACCTCCTTATCGACGACAGAATTGTGCTCCTCGTCGACCTCGACAATGCTGCTGCTGACGCCGCCGAGCGAGCTGCGCCGGCTGCGGGCGCCGCTCCCGGGCGCGGAGAACTCCCCTGCCACCTGCTTGACGACGGCGTCGTCCTCCTCGAGGTCCGGGATGCCCTCCTCCTCCCGCACCTCCCGCGAGCTCCGGCTGGGCGTGTACGCCGCCGCGGCCCCCGCGCCGCCAGCGTCGTAGCAGTAGTTGTCGTACACGTCGTAGTCGCCGAACACGTTGAAGAAGTCCCAGGAGCTGGACCTCGGCGGCGACGGCGGCGGGGGGGCCCTGGTCGCCGCGGGCTCGCCGCCGTAGGAGTGGTACTGCGGGTGCCCGCCCGCCGCCGCCGGGTCGAAGGAGCCGTAGTACACGCGCTCCGACGGCGCCGCGCGCTGCTCGACGGCGACGGAGGCCGAGGGCGGGCGGCTCCGCGCGTAGTAGAGCCGCAGCGACCCCGGCGGGTACCCGCCGTAGGGGTGCTCGGGCGGGTAGCCGTATCCGGCGGCGTAGCCGTAATGCGGGTACGGGAGCGGGTGCGGGTGGTCGTGGCCGGCGGCGGCGACGCAGCGGGGAGGCGAGGAGGTGACGGAGCCGGACTCGGAGTCGGAGGACGGCGCGAAGTTGATGTGAGACGAGGAGTGCGGCGGCGAGCTGGCCGCGGCTGCGGCGGCCGTCGGCGGCGGCTCGTCGACGTCCTTGCGCGCGGCGGGGAGCGCGACGCGCGGCGGCGGGGCCACGAGGAGGCGGTGGAGCGCGGCGGCGGCGGAGGCGAGGGATTCCGCCAGCGCGTCGTGGGAGTCGGCGAGCGCGTAGCGGTGGCGCACGGCGGCCGCGAGCAGGTCGGCGCGGCCCCGGCACAGCGCCACCGCCTCCTGCTCGTCCAGCTTGGACCCCTTACACCCCATCGCTCGGTCGATCGGGCCCGATCGATCCGCGCGGCCCGGGACAAACAAGGTCGGCTGAAAACCTCGCCTCAAACCCTCGCGCTCGCGGCGCGGCGCGGCATGGCTGGCGGTCGGTGGTTTTGGGAAGGGGGTGAGGGTGATGGGGGAAACGAAACGAAACGATGCTGACGTCGAGGAGCTTGGCAGCGAGGGAACCGAGGCCGGGGTGGGCTGCTGGTGATTATAACGTGCGCGCGGGTGATCACGCTCGCCGTGGGAGGGCCTCACGCCGGACCACGCCCGCACCCTCACCCACCGAAACCCACAAGTGAGATGAGAATCTTCGCTTCGCTTTGGTTTGTTTGCACTCGCGCGGCGGCCGGGCCCTCCTTTTTCCGGGCTTGTTGTGGCAGGGCCGCACGCCCGCACCTCTTGTTTGTTCGCTTGCGGCCGGGGTGGGGGAGGGAACCAAGGGCGGCGTGGTGATGGGGAAAACAGGGGAAACGAAGCAGGGAGCCCTGCCAGGGATGGATGATCGATCTCCTCTGCTTCTCGCTCGCGCGGGTGCGGGGAACGTGATGGGGGGGAAGGCAGGCGAGTCGCCTTGCTCTTTACCTCTTTTGTCCGCTAGCCTTTGGAGGGGAGCGCCCCGAGCAAACGGAGAGAGAGAGAGAGAGAGAGGCCGGCTCGGGGTCGGCGGCTCTGGGGGCTTGGGGCTTGGGCATCTGCTGCATGCCACTGCAGGTGGCTCCGGTTCGGTGGCAGGCATTGACGCCCCGTCTTGATCAGGCCGCGCTCACCCGCCACGTACGGCCTTGACCGGTCTCCATCAGCGTATCCGCCAGGATGCATGCCACCCTGCTCTGCTCCCCTTGCACATCCTCTCCTCCCAAAGCGACCGATCCACCGCCGTGGCATGGCATGCCTGCTTGGAACGCCAGGCCTACAACAACACTGTCGCTTCATTTTTAGAAAAGAAAAAACAAATATTGACTGTCGCCACACGGGTCTCCCAAAATCTCCAGCTACCCCCATTTCCGTTTCCAACAGCTATTTAATTGGTATTTTTAATGGCGGTGCTGAAACGTTCGTATCAAGTACAGTAGGGGTGAAAAAAGATCCTGAAAACCAGAACCGAAATCAAAGGCCTTGTTTAGATGCAAACTTGATAGTGCAAATTTGGAGGTTTGGTGTCCTGTCGTAATCATTGTACGCACCGTAGCATTTTGTTTGTATGTATAAAAAATTATCCAAAAACTGATTAATTAGGCTCAAAATGTTCGTCTCGCAGAGTTCAACAAAACTGTGCACTTAGTTTTTAATTTCATCTACGTTTAGTACTTCATACATGTTATGACATTTTGATGTGATGGAAATATTCTTTTTTGTATAGTAAATTTAGGGGTGTAAATTTGGGAACTCAACAAGGCCAAAATTTAGGGCCACCACAATGATGGCCCGTGAAATGCATGCTCATGCACCAATGACAGGCCCGCTTTCCTTTTTCTCTCGCTCTTTCTTTCCCGTCCCAACCTCTCTTTCTATCCCCCGCGTCCACCACTCCACCCATTTCCGCAACTGTTTTCGCTACTCCATTCCGGAGAGGTCGAGAGTGGAAAGCCCAGGACCACGCCGATCCCCCTTGGGAACAGCAAAAATGGAGACGAAGCGGAGGGGCCGGGAGAAGAAACGTAGCACAAAGACGGCAAGATCGCAGCCGCAATAGGATTTTGCCGATCCACGCCGTAGGATTTTGCTCGGTGGCCTCGGCCAGGCACAGCACTATCGTCTCGGACTGATGCACGCGACCACGCAGTAGGATTTTGCACTTGCCCTCGCTGTGCTCCGGCTTTCCTTTTTCCTCTGCGATCTCTGGATCTCTGACGAGAGCATGATTCAGGCCCGAAGTTTACTATGAAAAAAAAATCTCATCACATCAAAATATCAACATATGTATGAAGTAAATATAGATAAAATTTAAATATAGATAAAATCAAAAACTAATTGTACAGTTTTGTTGTACTCTGCGAGACGAATATTTTAAACCTAATTAATCAATTATTTCATAATTTTTTACACATACAAAAGAAATGAAACAGTGTCGCAATGATTACGAAGAGACCCCAAATCCCCGACCCTTATTTTCTCAATCTAAACACGTGGTGTGTTCAGTTCCAAAAAGAGGTAGGGAAAGTTTGGTGAAAATGTCACATTTAACACTGTAGCGCACTGTAGCACTTTTTCGTTTGTTTGTGGTAAACATTGTCATACCATGACCTAACTAGGCTCAAAAGATTCGCCTCGTCGTGTACATCAAAAACATGTACTTAGTTTTTTTATTTACCCACGTTTAGTATTCCATACACGAGGAGAGAGATTTGATGTGATAGGTGAATAGTGAAGTTTGGAGAGAGAATTTTAGGAAGTTCGGTGATTTGATGGGAACTAAACACAGCCACGGTGTCAGTTCAGCTACGTGGGCCCCGCGACATCGGACTGATCCTTCAGCTCCATCATCAACCGCTGTTTTTTGTGTGGTTCCTCGATATCGATACGGTTATTTATGATTTATCCCCGTGTCCTGGTAGCTCGGTGGTCCTTTTTGATTGTGGCACTGTTGACTGACAGGCTCGTTCGAGCGTGCGCCACTGTCTGAGGTTCGGTCACGCATCACTGTTCACCGCTGTTACGACATGCTAATACAGTAATACGCGAGCCTGCACTGTGGCGAGAGCAGGGGGCTGCTCCCATTCGAAGGAACGGGACCAGCTGGGAAATTCAGACCGGTGCCGCGTGGTGAATTGCTCGTGTTGCACTTGCACAAGAGTCCATACCAATCATGCGCGCATTGAAAGGCAAGGCTCTTTCTTTGCCTCTACGCTCCTGCTATCTCCATTCAGATCGCGGCAACGGCTAACCCTGAAGGATCACTGAGCAAGGTGTGTCTCGTCCCTTTCCCACTGTTGAACGGTAATCGGGTAGCCAGAGAGCGACCGGCATTGGCAACTTGAATTCGGTGATATAAGGACGTCACCCCACGAACACTGGACACGGGAGCGTGACGAGGACCTTTGTGTGGTTCATACTAGTTGTGTGTGCAGGTAACTGACTTCGAGCGGTTGCTGCTGCTTGTCGTTGCTTCTCATTGCGTGGAAAACATCATGCTATTCCTACGCCAACATGCAGACGACAGCATCCGAATTACCATACTGGTCACAACCGGAGGTGCTCTGAACGAATCGTGTCATTTTTTTTCTGTATTTTAGTATGTGTGATTTTGGTCTGTGACAATCAATGTGTGTGCATTGACCAAAGAGGACGCAGACACATCCACAGCACTTACAGTAGGTTTTCTGCTCATACCTCATAGTACTCTCGTTTGTCGATGTTACAAGCTGGCACAAGAGAGGCACTGCTAGATCCTGCATCACAAACTTTATTCTAAAAGCCATCCAGATCAGCGCCCCTTCTGTTATCGGGACTTAGGGCATCTCCAATGTATAGAAACACCACCGGTTCTATAGATAGGTCCCACAATGATTTGATGTCTACTGATATATTGCCAGCAATGTATAAAACTAGGGGGTGGATCTATAAACGGGTCACACGCCTCCACCTTCTCTCTTTCTCTCTCCCACTTTATTCATAGGACCTGGTTCCATACATGAGAGCGGGTTTCTTGTAGAATCAGTCTCACAATGGTAGGAACCTGATTCCATAGGAGAGAAACCTATGGATCCAACAACATAGGACCGCCCATTGCGGACGCCCTTGTCACCCCCATCAACTTTTCTCGCCAGCCATCTAAGATGGAGCAAAAGCGAGCACATAATTGTTAACCACTAGTCCCAAAGTCGACTGTATATCCTACTTTGGGGCGCTCGGGTCCACAGGCAGCAAGAATCCACGGTCTAGATAGCCCTGGCAGATTGGTACGTAGTAGACTTTGGTTTGGTAATGTGGTGGTCAGGAGGCACAGCTCGGCATGGCGCCCACGCCGGAGAGTGACACGAGGAAGCAGCTCACCTCTCACACTTCCGGCGAGGCGATTCACTGTAGACCCACGGAACAAAGCGACGCGTTACGCTCGATCGGCTCATCAGGCGAGGCCTCTCGCTTCTAGTATTTCTATCTCATCGGGACCATCGCTTTGCATGTTTCTGGCTCGTTTTCCTTTCATTTCCCCTCGACACTTGCACGTCGTAGCTAGCTTTGTCACGTACGCTCGCACTCCCAGGCGAAGGAAATGGAAACTCCGGCTGGAAAACAACACTGCCCATACTGTACCGTGTCGCGACAATGTAGCGTGAGTGTACTGTAGTGCAAAAGATGGGTAACAAGTGGCTGGAGATCACAATGGCCACAGCATGCAAGTGTGTACTACTCCCTCCGTCCCTATTTAAATGTCGTTGAAGCTACATCATCATGTCCCCTAGTATTTGTCGTTCCGTAGCAGCAGGCCGCAGCACCTAGCAGTAGAGTGCAGCACCACCGTAGGCTCTAGCCCTGAACGGCCTATGCACCATGCGCCTGCCTCCTCACACCAGCACACGCGGCCAAAAACGAAGCATCAATGGAGTAGGAATGGAGTAGGGGTGTCAGATCATTGCTGCTCTGTATTGGTTTTCGCTTTGTTCCTCCGACGACGTTTAAATAGGGACGGAGGGAGTAGAGTAGCTAGCAGTACGCAACAAATTAGCACAGGTAGATGGATGGATCTTTAATTTGGGCCAGTGCTGACAGACTACTATTAGTAGTACTATATAGCCGATGGCCTTCAGCGCGCTGACACTAACAGCTCTCTGATCTAAACCCCATAGGGACAGGGGCTGAACTAACTGGTGATCAAACTGGTAACCCACATGCAATGCAAAGAGCTTTAGCCTTTAGTGATCAAGCGTTGTTTTTTTTTCTCGAATCCGCAGGAGATCTGCGCATCTTTGAATTAAAGAAGGGGAGTGAACAAAATACAGATTCAAGAGCAAGGCGCACAAAGTTGCGCAAAAAGGAAAACAACCGGCCCGGGTCGCAGCCACGGGGAGTCTACGGGACTACTCGCTACGCAGACAACCTAAGTCTTTGGCGCCAGCTAGAACCCAGAGCTGCGCATCAGCGACTATCTTGATGATCAAGGCCTGCGGATCACAAGAATCATCGCGGGTCTCCTGCGGACACACGATGGATGCCCTAGCATCCTCTACCAGTAGACGAACAACGTCACGTCGGCCCCTGGTATTCAGGCCACGGACGTTCCATGCAATGATATTGGTGTTATACATTGAAGTCTACACAACCAGGCCGCCAATGTCTCAAACGAACAGGACGGTCGGAGCGTCGCCGCCCGCGGCCTTGCCGGCCGGGAAAACGCCCTTGATCTTGGCGCTGTGGTCCTTCATGTCCAGCTTCGCGCGGAACACGCCGTCGTAGGAACTCTTGGTAGCCTGCGACACGATCGCCGTCCCGTCCGCCATGTTGAATTTCTGCATGAGGATAACTTCCCCACGGCGCGTCACCGGGATGCAGGCCAGCCTCTGGCCCTTCAGTCGCTCGCTCCTCTTGGGCAACTGCGACGCCACAGGCGCGGCGAGCCGACGTTCACTCGCAGCAACCGCCATGGGCGCATGCGGCGGCGTCTGCGGTTCATCAGGAGCGCTCAGGGGCGCCTGGAGCAGTGGCGCGTCCAACTTGACGCGGACAGACTTCACGAAGTCCTCGAGAGCTGCAGCCGCAGTTGCTGGCGGCCCAGCGGGAGGCGCCGGCCCAGTGTCACAGGGAGGCGCCGATGCGATCATATCATGGGCCAGATAGAGGCCCACTCCGTCTACCTCGGAGGCAGGGGACGTGGCGCCCTCAATGTCTTGCGGCACTCCGACAGGTGGGTCAGTACTGTTGGCGACATCTGCTGCCCCAACAATCGCCACGCCGACCGAAGCGGAGTCCTTCTCTTCCAGGCGTTTGGCATCTTCCGTCGGCTCGTTTGAATTCTTCGAGACCGCGGCGGGGGGCGCTGACAGGATCAGCCTGGGATCCGTTGCACCAGCCTGCAGCACGATCAGCCTTGGGTCTGCAGCCGGCGTCGGGACCACGCGGCGCAGATCGGGAGAAACAGCTAGGGCAACGGCAGGGGAGGCAGGCCGCGACAGCTGCCCATCTTTATCGTTGATAGCGGACCGGTCAGCCTCCTTTTCCACGGGCCCGTCGCTTTTGCTTTGGCTTGCACTTTCCCTTTCGGGCGTCGGAAAGGCGAGATTCCCTGCTATCTCCGCAACCTTGTCCTTATGCCGGTGACCCGCCGCCGTGGAGTCGCCGGAGCTCCGGCCAGCCGGTCTGGAATCTTCCAGCCCGTCGCTGCCATCGCATTTGACGCCGGCATCAGCTGGCTCTGGGTTGCCGTCGATGCTTCGGCCGGCCGGTCTGGAAGGCTCCAACCCGTCGCCGCCGTTGCATCGACGTCCACCAGTACCGCCGAAACTGCCAGCGCCGGCAGTCGTCTTCCTTCCGTCTCGCCGCGGCAGCACGGAGAGACGAGGGCCTCCATTTCCTTGCCGGCATCCATACGAGCGGTCGGGTGTCCGTCCGGCCCGCTGTCCCCGTCCTCCGAAGGTGACGATGGGCCAGGGGTGGACGGCGAGCGCGGCCGGAAGTCCGCAATGGAGCGCAGGTGGAAGTCGATTGGGTAGACGAGCATCTTCTTCCGCGTGAGGTAGGGAGGAAGGTTGCCGAAGATTCTCTGCATGCCAGCATCCTCGTGGCGGATTGAAGGTTCTGGTTCTGCCACCAACAATCTCTTCCTGATTGGAATCGCGAACGGGTCCTTGGTCCAAGCTGCAACCTTGAACGTGGACAGGTTCTCCTTGCGCGCCGTCGCATCGTCGACGCGCTCAATCCATGCATGTGATGCGAGGAGCTTGCTCGCCGTGTCCGCGTCCCAAGCATGGGCCGAGATGCCATCGATCTCGATTGTTACCTTGGTGAGCAGAGTCTCCAGCTCCGCCTGCACAAGCCTGGTCCAAGGCCGGAGGGACAGAGTGGACGAGTGGTGGACGCGAGCGGGATCGGAGTGGCCTCGAGCAATCGGTCTCGCACGGCGAGAGAAGCGCATTCCACCAGGAAGTTGTCGGGGTAGAACGGCTTGTTGACACCAAAAATTAGCACCAGGAAGAGGCTGACATGTGAGCCGGATTTGGTGGAAGGATGCCATTCGGCTAAAGGGCTTTCTCTGAAGCATTCGGTAAAGATGCTCTGCGGTCGGGAACGCGTCGCCATTCGGCTAAGGGGTTTTCTCTGAAGCGTTCGGCAGAGATACTCTGCGGTCGGGAATGCGTCATCATTTGGCAGAGGCATTGTTCCGCAGGCGAGGAGCGGTAGCGTTCGGGAAGGCATGATGACGTGGATCAATATAAGGAAAAGGCCGGTTCGAACAAGGAACGCAATATGGGCACGAAGATTCGTCATTTATTTTTAGAAATAAGTATTGTAGTCGTGTCCAACTAGGAGTTGTATCAAGACCTGGGTATAAATATAAACCCATGGCAATTGTAAAGGGAATCAATCAATCATACAACAAACCGGCCCCGTGCCAACATCGAGTCCTTTAGTCGAGTCGTCGAGTTCTTCGAGAGGAGTCATCGATCCGTCGACCTCCGTAAGTACCGGCAACCTTGTATCATGCTTAGTATCATGCGGTGGATTTAAGCTTTGATGCAAGTAGTCTTGTTACCATGCTTAGTATCATCCGGTGGATTTAAGTTGTGGTCTCAAGAAGGTTCCTCTGTTAGGTCATGAGCCATGCGGTGGGCTAAGATCTAGTATGGACCAAGTTACCGGCTCTGTTAGATTTCGGCAAGATCTAACAGATTCATTAAGTTACCCCGTGTTGCTTCGTTTTTACCATGTGCTTATTTCATGCAACACACCTTTGCCCAATCTAGATCGGCTAGAATCGGCTCTGCTTGACGATGCGATGACTTATCCCCTCATAGCCGAGTCCGAAACCGATCTAGGTTGCCACGTGTCGCGGGTTCGAGCTTGTCGGCATCGTGTAGATCTTGACAGAACCGGGTATCATGCGGTAGATGCAGGTTTTTGGGTCGTCTTAGAGCTAATCATCCGGTGGATTAGAATTCGATTCGATCTGATAGATTTATCTTTACCGATTAGGCTTGTTCCTTCGCCATGGACCCCGATTCGGCTAAATAGCCGCATTCGGTAGTGCTCTCACGAGTGAACGTGTGTTCGTGGGTTTGCATTGGGCAACGAATGCTTTTAGCCTTTCACGATTAGATTGTATCATGTGGTGGATAGATCTAGTCTGATTGGTGGTGTGGCCTCAAACGAGTTGTATCATGCGGTGGATTAACTTGTTTGTTGTCATGCTTGACGGGTGCTGCTTTCGGCCTATGCATTCTTGTTTTCAATGTAAATTCGTGACTGTGTTGTGAGTTCGTAATTAAACATTGAGTGCTTTTAGCTTTTCATGGTTAGATTGTATCATGCGGTGGATTGGTCTAATCTGATTAGTGGTGTGATTTCAAACAAGTCGTATCATGCGGTGGATTAACTTGTTTGTTATCATGCTTGACGGGTGCTGCTTTCGGCCTATGCATTCCTTGTTTACTGCGAATTTATGATCATGTTTCACCCTTTTATTTATCTATCATGCTTTGTTTCTCGTTAAACGGCTATGAGTATGCGTTACAATGTTCATTCGGTTGAAAGCCGATTTTTTCGTCATGCTTACGTCACGCATTCGGCAGTGCGCCCCCTGCGTGCCTTGCCAATTGCCGAATGAGGCTTTAACTGCCGACAGATAGCTTACATGCTTCTACTGATCTTACGTCATGCTGATGTTGTGCGTTCGGCAGTGTGATTCTTACATGCTTCTACCGACTGCCGAATGATATTCTGAGTAACGACAGATAGCTTGTTCGTAGCTATATGTCTCCCGAGATTGGCTTCGATGCCGCAAATATGGAACTGTCTGGTCTCACCCGGCACGTTCCAGGTTTTGATCTAAACGTTTTTTGTCCCTTTGTTAGTTTTCAGGCAAACTGACTGGCACGCTTCCGGATTCAAAAGCCCGGGCCACGTGTGAAGCTAGCTAATTCGGCTTGCTGTGTGCTTGGCGTGAGGTGCGGATTTTACGTCAACACACTTTTTGGCACGCCCGGTGGGACCCACACAAGTTTACAAGATGCCTGAGTTGAGCGACATCATGGATGTTACTTTGGAAGAATTGTCTGAAGAGCATCAACAGATGGTAAAGGCTGCTGCTGACCAATTCATTAACAAATGTTTACTATCTTTCGCCAAGAACAGGAGTGGTGCACCGTTTCTCAAGTCCGATTTGCCAAGAGTTCTCCTTCCTGGGCAGTCTGATTTTACTAAAGAAGAAGAGAGGGAGAGATTCTCGGGCTTGTTATACAAAGCTTTGGGGGAAGCAATGACCAATCACAATGCTGCGTTCTTGAACAGTTTTCGGCATATAATGGTAAGCATTTTTGGTCAGCATGTGGATAAACCCTTCGAGCAGATACATGGGCAATTGGGCGGTCCGACATACTTCAATGTTCAAGCACAAGCTCAGAGGCCGCATGGCAAAGGGAATGCTGATGAAACTGGAGGTTCTGGTACTAAAGATACAAATGGTCAACCGATTCGGCAAGATCCTCAGCCTGCACTGCCGAAAACTCGCACATACGGTGATATGGCATTCGGCACCACAGGGAATCCGCCTGCTTCTGCTTATAAGATATCCCCTCTAAACAAAAGGCTGCAAAGGGACATGTATGGAAACGGATATTCAGAGTTTATGGATTACAATGCTATCGACGCTCTCCCGAATCCTGGGTATGTTGGTACTGCAGGCATGCTTGCTGGAAGACCAAGGAATCAAGATACCAGTATTGACCTCATGGTGCAAAAAATGACCGATGTATTGCAAAATCAATTCGGTCTGAAGCCTAAAAATCAGGGGTACATGTACTCCTCTCCTTTCCCAGAATGGTACCAAAGGGTATCATTGCCGAATAGAGTCAAGGTTCCTACAGAATTCACCAAATTCTCGGGACAAGATGATACAAGTACTGTGGAGCATATAGCTCGATATCTGATGCAGCTTGGAGAAGCTTCGGCAGATGAGGCTTTCAGAATCAGATACTTTCCTTTGTCACTGACGGGTCCAGCTTTTACATGGTTTGCTTCTTTGCCTGCTCAGTCGATTTGTACTTGGAAAGACCTGGAGCAGAAATTCCATGCTCATTACTACATTGGCAGTACCGAGAAAAAATTGGTTGATTTGACCAGCTTAAGGCAGAGGAATAATGAAACACCTACGGAGTTCCTCGGGAGATTTAGGGAAACAAAAAGCATGTGCTTTTCTCTGAACATACCTGATGACCAGCTGGCTGGTATGGCTGTAGCTGGCATGCTGCCTGCCATTCGGGAGAAGCTATTCGGGATGGAGTTTGATGATCTGGGCCAGTTGTCGCACAGATTAGCCTTGATGAGTAACCAGGCATATGGTTTCAAGAAAGATGCCAGATTTGCTAAAAATAATGATGTAGCTGACATCTATAACCAGTTCCTTGAAAGAGCAGATCAAGAAGATGAGTATGAAGATAGCGAGGAGATAGCCGCAACAGAGATAGTGTGGAGCAAAGAACCAATTACAATGGCTCAAAGATGGATCAAACAGATGAAGGGGACATATGATTTTGATGTGACTAAGGCGGACAAATTGTTTGAGTTCCTGGTGAAAGAAGGCCGAATCAAATTGCCAGAGGGGCATTCCATGCTTCGGCCTAATGGAGTCAAAGACAAAAGGTACTGTGGGTTTCATGATAGAAATTCTCATTCCATTAATGAATGCAGAGTCTTTAGGATGAAGATTCAGAAAGCTATCCAGGAAGGACATCTGAAATTCGACAACAAGATGAAACTGGACAGTAACCCTTTCCCTCAGAATATGATCGGGTTCTCGGTTAACATGGTGAATGCTGTTCCATCTGGAGAAAAGGGAGGATTGAAAGTTTTAACTTCAAAGAAGGCAAGACAGGATGGTTCAGTTGATCCCACTCGGCAGATCACAATTGAACAGATTCGCCAGAAAGATCTTCGGTTCCCGAATAGCCAATTTGAAGTGGGAAAATCCTTTAAACCTAGGGTTACTACACGTATTCTCCTCAATAAATGGCAGCGTCAGCAAGAAAAGGAGCACTACCAGAGACGTGAATACGAGGAGGAGAAAAGAAGGCGCGAAGAAGAAAGGTTTGAGGAAGAACGAGAAGAGTATGCTCGAGAGCAGGAACGTGCGCATTGGGGGTGTGCATTCTTCAGACACTGTTGGAACGAAGGTTTGAAGCTTCCCACATGGAATAATTGTCCTGAATGCAATAACAGGTATGATGAATATAGGCAGGGAACCGTCAATCGCCGACCTGTCCATGAAAGAATTGGCAGGATGCATCCTAGTGATGATCGGCGTTTTAATAATCAACCAAGAAAAAGACATGCTGATTACAGGTGGGTTGATCATGAAGAAGAAGAAGATCATGCTTATGTTTGGCAAGAAGGACAATGGTGCCCACCTGGTTTGAGGAAGAGCCAGAAGAGAAGAGTACAGCGCCTGAGGAATCGGGAATTGAAGCAAGCAAAGGTCAAGGTGAAATCAATATGGCTCCCGAAAGACAGGCCTGACGAACATGGTCATTCGGCTCCTACATGTATGGTATGTTTTCTGCCGAATGAATTCATGGCTCCAGCTAACCAAATTGTACAGGAAGAGACATTGCCCGATGTAGATGATGCCGAACGATTTGGGTTAATGGCACAATTGATGTTGAACAAACAAGCTGTTTTTGAGAAGCCAGCCCAGAATCGGCACATGAAGCCACTGTACTTGAAGGGGTATGTTAATGGCAAACCGTTGACCAAGATGTTTGTCGATGGAGGAGCTGCTGTCAATGTAATGCCATATACCACATTCAGGAAGCTTGGTATGGGCCCTAGAGATTTGACACCAACGAGCATAATTCTAAATGATTTTGCTGGAAATCCTTCGGACACCAAGGGATGCGTGCACGTTGATCTGATGATTGGGTCCAAGACTCTGCTTACGACTTTCTTTGTCATTGAGGGCAAAGGGGCATATAGCTTGCTGCTTGGGAGAGATTGGATTCATGCAAATTGTTGTATTCCATCTACTATGCATCAACAGCTTATTCAGTGGATAGATGATGAGGTGGAGATTGTCCAAGCAGATGATTCAATAAGCGTGGCAAATATGGAACCAGCTTTCTGGGAATATCAAGGCATAGATTGTTTCTCAGGCAAAGACTGGGGAGAAGGTCCTGTTGCACCAGCCAGCAGTGATCAACAGCCGATCGAAGCAGTCGGCTCTCATAGTAATTTTTGATGGAAAATCCAATTGATGGAGCTGATGGAAAATTAGGACGTGGATTTGTGTCGGCCGATAAATTGGAAGAAGTGGACATTGGAGATGGTGACAAGCCAAGGCCGACATTTATCAGTGCTAACTTGGATTCGGTTTTCAAAGAAAAGTTGGTGACATTGTTAAAAGAATACAAAGACTGTTTTGCTTGGGATTATTCGGAGATGCCCGGTCTAGACCGTTCTATTGTTGAGCATCGGTTGCCAATCAAACCTGGTTACAGGCCTCACAAGCAACCACCCCGAAAAATCTACAAGGAAGAAGTGTTGGCCGATGTGAAAAAGGAGATTGAAAGATTACTAGATGCAAATTTCATTCGGCCATGTAAATACGCGGATTGGATCTCTAATATCGTTCCTGTCTATAAGAAAAATGGAAAAATGAGGGTTTGCATAGATTTTAGAGATCTAAACAAGGCTACACCCATGGATGGGTATCCAATGCCTATTGCTGATTCGTTGGTTGATGCTGCTGCTGGATACAAAGTGCTCAGTTTCATGGATGGTAATGCAGGGTACAATCAGATTTTTATGGCATTGGAAGATATAGTAAAGACAGCTTTCAGGTGTCCTGGACACATAGGGTTGTTTGAATGGGTTGTCATGACCTTTGGATTGAAAAATGCTGGTGCAACTTATCAAAGGGCTATGAATTATATTTTTCATGAGTTGATCGGCAAGATTGTGGAAATATATATTGATGATGTGGTGATCAAGTCATTGGATCATGAGTCCCATTTGGCTGACATAAGGAAAACTCTAGAATGCACCAGGAAGCATGGGCTTAAGATGAACCCGAACAAGTGTGCTTTTGGAGTTTCGGCTGGAGAGTTTCTGGGATTTTTGATACATGAAGGAGGAATAGGAGTTGGTAAGAAAAGCATGAAGGCAATTGATGAAATTGTTCCTCCAACTAATCTTAAAGAGTTACAATCATTGCTTGGCAAGATAAATTTTGTGAGAAGATTCATATCAAACTTGTCACAAAAGGTGTTGCCCTTTTCCTCGCTGTTGAAAATAAAAAAGGATCAAAAGTTTGTATGGGGTGACGAACAACAGAAGGCTTTTGATGAAATAAAGGAGTACATGAAGAAGCCACCAGTATTGGTGCCTCCACAATTGAACAAGCCTTTCAAGTTGTACGTGGCGGCCGATGCCCAAACTATTGGATCGGCCCTTATTCAAGAATTTGAAGGGAAGGAAAGAGTAGTTGCATACCTTAGCCGAAAGTTACAAGATCCAGAGATAAGATATTCGGCTATAGAGAAGCTTTGTTTATGTGTTTATTACTCATGTACAAAATTTCGGCACTATTTGCTAAATGCCGAATGCGTTGTATATTCAAAATTTGATGTGATTAAGCACATGTTGTCAATGCCAATTTTGAATGGAAGGATTGGCAAATGGATTTTGGCCTTATCTGAATTCGAATTAAGGTTTGAGTCGGCAAAGGCTGTCAAGGGGCAGATTATTGCTGACTTCATTACTGAACATCATGATACATCAATAAATTTGCTTAACATTATTCCTTGGGTATTATTCTTCGATGGATCTTCGTGCAACAAAGGTGGTGGAGCAGGTATCTTATTAATTTCGCCCAAAGGAGAAACATTTGAGTTTGCTGTTCCCATTCAATCTGCTGTTACTAACAATCAGGCTGAGTATGAGGCATTGCTCAAAGGGCTCCAATATTTGAAAGAAGCGAAAGCCATTGCAGTTGAAATTTTTGGAGATTCAGAATTGGTCATAAAACAATTGAGTGGTGAATATGAATGCAGAAGTAATATCTTGAGGAATTACTATGAAGAATGCAAAGAAATATTGAAGAACTTTCGGTCAGTAATTCTACAACACATTCCTAGAGGGGATAATGGAGAGGCAAATAGATTGGCCCAAAGTGCGTCAGGTTATAGAGAGCTTCAAGAAGTTTTTGCTAATGATGTATATGCTTTCGGGAGTAATCTGGCAGAAGAGGATTGGAGGAAAGAAATTGCCGATTATTTGGAAAATCCATCCCAGAAAGTTTCTAGAAGACTCAGGTATAAAGCTATAAAGTTTGTTCTTCTTGATAAAGATTTATATTATAAATCCTTGGACGGGATATTATTACGTTGCTTAAATCAAGAAGAAGCAAAGAGGTTGATGAGTGAAGTGCATGACGGATTATGTGGAGCACATCAGTCAGCTTACCGAATGAAGTGGGTTATTAGAAGAACTGGATATTACTGGCCGACAATGTTGGAAGATTGTTTTGAATATTATAAGGGATGTCAAGACTGTCAGAAATTTGGAAACATTCAGAGAGTTCCAGCGTCGGCTTTGAATCCCATTATCAAGCCATGGCCATTCAGAGGATGGGGAATAGATTTGATTGGCCAAATAAATCCTCCATCGAGTAAGGGGCATAAGTTCGTACTTTTAGCAACTGATTATTTTACTAAGTGGGTTGAGGCAGTTCCGTTGAAGAAAGTGACATCAGAAAATATGGTTGAGTTTGTTAAAGAACATATCATTTACAGATTCGGGATTCCTCAGACAATCACCACTGATCAAGGGACTCAATTTACATCTTCAGAATTCAGAGATTTTGCTGAAAGTATGGGGATAAAATTACTGAATTCTTCTCCTTATTATGCTCAAGCTAATGGTCAAGCAGAAGCTTCTAACAAGATTATGATTAAAATCATACAGAAGAAAATTGATCAAAAGCCAAGAAGGTGGCATTCGGTACTCAATGAAGCGTTGTGGGCTTACCGAATGGCTCCTCATGGGGCTACAAAAACAACTCCTTATGAATTAGTGTATGGACACCATGCTATCTTGCCGTGGGAAA
The DNA here is from genome assembly GCA_033239725.1 of Echinochloa phyllopogon. Classification (NCBI taxonomy): domain Eukaryota; kingdom Viridiplantae; phylum Streptophyta; class Magnoliopsida; order Poales; family Poaceae; genus Echinochloa; species Echinochloa phyllopogon. The sequence continues at coordinate 37,684,958 of BTCW01000001.1, read as the reverse complement.
TGCAATCAGATTCGAGAAGGGTTAAATTACAAAAGGATTTACGTTCTAAAGATTACAATGATCTGATGATGGATGAATTAGAAGATTTACATATGATTCGTCTCAGGGCCTTGGAGAATATTGAGAAGAACAAAATGCGAGTTGCTAAGTATTACAACAAGAAGGTAAAGGTTAAGCAATTTACAGAAGGTGATCTAGTTTGGAAGGCGATATTGCCGATTGGAACCAAATATGCAGCATTCGGCAAATGGTCTCCAAATTGGGAAGGTCCTTTCAAAGTGGTTAGATGCGTGCCTAGAAATGCATATATTTTGAAGACATTATTGGGAGAAGAATTTGCTTCTGCTATAAATGGAAGATATTTGAAGAGGTATTATCCCAGTATTGAAATCGATCGGTGATTGATATATTAAATTGCCGAACAGCCGATATTCGGGAAGAAATCGTCTTTAGAAGGAAATTGACAGAGACGTTGGAGAAAAAGAAAAAATGGCCAGTACTGGATGTATTGCCCTTAGCACAAAATATATTACATCAAGAGTTCATGCAAAATCACAAAAGATAAATTTTATTGCCGAAATTCCATAAATCCCTAGTACAAACTACTGGAAGAGCCTGTTCAAAACAGACTGGGGATGAATGGAATCGGCAATGGCAGCACCATGGCCGTCAAGACGATCAATGGAGGCGTCAATATCATCGATGTCTTCTGGGTTGCTGTTGGCAAAACCAACCGGCATCCTGGAATAGTCAGTGCCGGTGTGCGTCGACATAGCGACGAGACCCGTAGCGACGCCCAAGCGAACGCCATGGGAGGCCACTTCGTCGACACGGCCTGCCACCGCACCAAGGCGTGCCTCGGGTGTGTCCCCTTGGGCGTTCACTTTGTCCGCCAGCTCCTCCACCAGCGCCTTCAGTCGATCAAGTTCAGTATCACGCGCTGCAAGCTTACAAGGGGATAACAGATTAATATCATTTGAAGGACGATAATTGAGATTGAGCAGATTACAGGACTCACCATCAATGACTTCAAGCAGCTGCTTGCGCTCGTGCTGCCATTCAAGGTCAGCAATCCCGGCTTGCTTGGAGATAACCTCCAACTCGCGGCGAGTATCGTCACGCTCCGCTTTGAATCGGCGGGCGTCGCCGTCCGTGTAGCGGGAGTCGTCCGATTCGAGAGATCGATTGGACGAACTCGAAGAGCTGGACGCCGCAGGAGCAGCGGCTGGAGCCGCAACTGGCGCACCAGCGGCGACAATCCATTGGATTACCCTGAGAAAACAAAGAGATTCGGCAAAGAGAAGGCAAATCTCGAGAAGAACAGAGAGAAGCAAGCAGACAATCTTTACCTCCGGCGAGCACCACCGCGACTCCCTTCGGTCTCATCGGCGGCCGGGCGCCTCCTGTTGTTGTCGGCCATTGGAAGTTTCTCGGAGTTACTGTGGATGGGGAAAAGAATGGCTTGGGCCGGCAAGAACTTGGAAGACGAAGAACTTGGTGAAAACTGTGGGCTGCCTGGGTGTTTATTTATAGAACCCGCAGAGGAGATCGTGGCGCGCATCCCAAAATTTCGGAAGGTGGAAAGCCCCACAAACCGAGCAGTTTCGGTGTCGTTTGGGATTCATGCCGAATCGGGTTCAGTTCTACTGAATTGGATTCGGCTGTGTTGTGTTAGGTCGTTTTTCGGGTCTAACGCTGTTACGACTAAGCTTTGCCGAATGTATTGTTCACAATAAAGCGAGGAAGAAAGCAAAAATTGGTGAGACTACAAAGTTGGTAAGACATTCGGCTAATTAAATATTCGATACAATTACACACCCAAGTACTTGGAGATTACATCTTTAGCATCAGATATCATTCTATTAATGGTCTCCAAAAGATTTTTGCCTGCTTCTTGGGTTTTTATCAGAGCAGAGAGCTTCGTTTTGAGCTGTTTGTCTTCAGTTAGAATTGCCGATGCTTCCTTTCATATCCTCTCTGTCAGATCAGGGAGTTCGGCTAACTTCTTCTCGTCAGCTTCGATTTCGGTTGACAGAGTCCTCAATTCGGCTTCTAGCTCAGCTTTTCTGATCTTCTTCAGATCAAGTGCTGGCTGCAGTCTAGCTGACAATTCTTTATTACTCTGAGCTTGAATATACAGATCTTTCAAGGATTGCTTAGCCATGGCTCTTCTTTGTTCTAAAGCTGGTTGTAAAGATTGACTTTTCAGAACCTGTCTGACTGCAGCAAATTGTTGATCCAATTGAGAGATTGGTTCCAAAGAGGCTTGAATATCAACAGGAAGGTTTTGTTCAATGGGCTCGAGCATATCTCTCAGAAGATCAGCATCCTTGACTTGATCCTGGATGTCTTTGTGCAGAAAGGAGAAGATTTCCTTTAGTTTTGCCTGGGTTTCTTCTGATAAAGTCTGACTAGAAGAAATTTCCTCTGCTTGTTCGGCAACAAGATCATCCAAGGGAAATGAGTAGCTGGGTGATGAAGTTATTTTCTCCTGGAAAAAGATATTGCCGAATTAATGATTATCCATTGAATAAAGAACTGGGGAAACTGGGTAATTATCTCTACCTCATTCCTGATCTCTTGGATGGAGAGAGAGGGCGGCTCAAGCTCAGGCAAAGATTCTTGTATGTCATGCTGAGGAGAGCTTGGAAGGTTCTTTGGTGGAGATGAGGCTTCTGGCTGAGGTACATCAGGTAGAACTGAAGCTGGTTCTTGATGAAAAGGGGAGCTCTCCGAAATTGGATCCATTAAAGCTTGCTCTGTGACTGAAAGAAAGTTAGTGCCGATGAAAAGAGTTTTAAAGGACAAGATGGTGAGAAATTTTACTAATCACTGAAGCATCGGCAGGTCCTGTGCTAACGGCTAATTGCTGTGATTTGGCCTGAAATCATAAAGGAACAGAAATGAGCAGAATGAAATTAGCATTTTTACTCGAGGAGGGAGAAATTTTACCTGTGCAGTTATTTTACTGCTTGTTCATTTCTTCTTTATAGATGAAGGGGCAGTTAGAGAAGAAATTTTTCTCTTGGCAGCAGGTGGTGCAGCAAGAGTTGGATCCAGACTGGCAGGCCTAGACATTATTTGAGCCAAAGAAGGAGAGTGATGCCCCAGAATAGATATTGGGCCTGCAGTGTTATATGCAATTGCTCTGGCCAGAGGGGCAGAGACTATGTCCTGCAGGATAACAGAGTTAAAAGTTGATGAAAGAGGATGTCATTGGAAAAACAGATGGATTATAAGCATATTTACCTCTGAATTCGGCTGATAATCAGGCATCAAATCAAGGCAGAGAGGGTGAACTGGCACATTGAAGATATGATCATGGAATTCTTGCCACCAAAGAATAAAAGAAGGATGAGCAAGTGCTGTTGGCACAAAAGGTTCGATCTGGTGGATGGCTGCACAACACTTGTAGTCAAAAATTCTTCTTGTTTCTGTGGAATCTTTGATGATCTGCCTAGGCTTGAGGAATTCATGAAGAAATAATCTTGGAGGCATTTGGCCACATCCTAATTGCCTGGCTACTGTATTCGGCTGGTAATATTCATATGAGCTTTGAACCAGCCTTCCTCCACAAAATTCAGCTGGTAAGATGCAAGGCCGAATGAAAGTGTTGAAAATTGCTGTGGACTCTGCATCTATGCATCCAGTCTCGAAGCTGAATTCACAAGGGAGGGTGAGATTGTCATTGTCCATGTATGGGAACCAGAGGGGGTTGGCAAAGCCTTTGAAGAAAAGTTCAAACAGTTCTCCAATGCTCTTATTGATAGCAATAGTGGAGGCTGCTTCCCCATAGGTTTGACAGCCTTTGGTGCTCTGGGCTTCTGCTTCCTGGTAATTAACCGAGGGGAAATGTCGGCTGTTGAGGTCAATGGAGACAATTTGGTGCATGTACAATTGCAGCCACATCTGAACGAACCACCAGGGACCGTTAACGCAGGAAATTTTCTTGTTGGTGTGCATCTGATAAATAGTCTGATGGAGCATGTGATAGACACTTCCCAGGAGATATTTCCCGAGAGGGATAAGTGTGCCTGCAGCAAAGTCTTCGGCCATTACTATGTGATTCAGAGTTGGCTCATTGGCTTTACCACAGAAAACAAATCTGCACAGCCACATGTTCAGAAAGGCCCTGTATTCAACATCAGTCAGAGGACCATCACGCATATAAGTCTGGATGTATTTCTTATAACCGACTCCAGTCTTCACCCCTGTCTGTTTGGAAGAACCTTTGTACCTGTATGGGTGTGTTATCCCTGTAATGTTCAGGCCGGTTATCATGTAGACATCGGCCAGGGTTGGAGTCATTGGTCCGTGACCAAAGAGAAAAGCATTCATGCCATTGGACCAGAAGTGACAAGCTGCAATCAGGAGACTTTCATTCTTGGGTGTTTCGGCTAGAGATAGCTCCAAGCAATGAGAAATACGAAGACTGTCCCAATTCTGTGTCTGGGGGCTTTTATCTTCAAGAATCCTTTTGTACCAGTTTCTCCAGCCGGCGATTGGGGGCAGAGGCCAGTTCTTGAATGAATCTTGCCATTCGTGAGGTCTCGTCAGTGAAGTTTTGAAAGGGATCCTCTGAGACTCGGCCGCAATAATTTCGGAGGGATCTGGATTCCCTGAGGGGCCGAGGAAGAAAGATGCGGATTGCTCCTCAGTAGGGGTCAAGATTTCAGTGGTTAGAGCCTATCAAGAACGAAAGAAGAGCGATTCGGGAATTCAAAATGCAGCTCGAAAAGAGTAATGCCGAATGTGATTGAAGAAAACGAAACTTACTTGAAGAATTTGATCCTGGTTCGCCATTTGAAGATTGGAGTTTGAAGGATTCGACGAACTAGGGTTTGAGTTCGGGAAAGCACTCTGAGGATTTGGGAACGGAAAACGGATATCGAGCGGGCTCAGCCTGGAAATGTTGGGGATTCCTGGTCAATTCCGAGATAAAAGTATCCTTTATCCCGAAATTGAAGGGGCATGTGTTGACACCAAAAATTAGCACCAGGAAGAGGCTGACATGTGAGCCGGATTTGGTGGAAGGATGCCATTCGGCTAAAGGGCTTTCTCTGAAGCATTCGGTAAAGATGCTCTGCGGTCGGGAACGCGTCGCCATTCGGCTAAGGGGTTTTCTCTGAAGCGTTCGGCAGAGATACTCTGCGGTCGGGAATGCGTCATCATTCGGCAGAGGCATTGTTCCGCAGGCGAGGAGCGGTAGCGTTCGGGAAGGCATGATGACGTGGATCAATATAAGGAAAAGGCCGGTTCGAACAAGGAACGCAATATGGGCACGAAGATTCGTCATTTATTTTTAGAAATAAGTATTGTAGTCGTGTCCGACTAGGAGTTGTATCAAGACCTGGGTATAAATATAAACCCATGGCAATTGTAAAGGGAATCAATCAATCATACAACAAACCGGCCCCGTGCCAACATCGAGTCCTTTAGTCGAGTCGTCGAGTTCTTCGAGAGGAGTCATCGATCCGTCGACCTCCGTAAGTACCGGCAACCTTGTATCATGCTTAGTATCATGCGGTGGATTTAAGCTTTGATGCAAGTAGTCTTGTTACCATGCTTAGTATCATCCGGTGGATTTAAGTTGTGGTCTCAAGAAGGTTCCTCTGTTAGGTCATGAGCCATGCGGTGGGCTAAGATCTAGTATGGACCAAGTTACCGGCTCTGTTAGATTTCGGCAAGATCTAACAGATTCATTAAGTTACCCCGTGTTGCTTCGTTTTTACCATGTGCTTATTTCATGCAACACACCTTTGCCCAATCTAGATCGGCTAGAATCGGCTCTGCTTGACGATGCGATGACTTATCCCCTCATAGCCGAGTCCGAAACCGATCTAGGTTGCCACGTGTCGCGGGTTCGAGCTTGTCGGCATCGTGTAGATCTTGACAGAACCGGGTATCATGCGGTAGATGCAGGTTTTTGGGTCGTCTTAGAGCTAATCATCCGGTGGATTAGAATTCGATTCGATCTGATAGATTTATCTTTACCGATTAGGCTTGTTCCTTCGCCATGGACCCCGATTCGGCTAAATAGCCGCATTCGGTAGTGCTCTCACGAGTGAACGTGTGTTCGTGGGTTTGCATTGGGCAACGAATGCTTTTAGCCTTTCACGATTAGATTGTATCATGTGGTGGATAGATCTAGTCTGATTGGTGGTGTGGCCTCAAACGAGTTGTATCATGCGGTGGATTAACTTGTTTGTTGCCATGCTTGACGGGTGCTGCTTTCGGCCTATGCATTCTTGTTTTCAATGTAAATTCGTGACTGTGTTGTGAGTTCGTAATTAAACATTGAGTGCTTTTAGCTTTTCATGGTTAGATTGTATCATGCGGTGGATTGGTCTAATCTGATTAGTGGTGTGATTTCAAACAAGTCGTATCATGCGGTGGATTAACTTGTTTGTTATCATGCTTGACGGGTGCTGCTTTCGGCCTATGCATTCCTTGTTTACTGCGAATTTATGATCATGTTTCACCCTTTTATTTATCTATCATGCTTTGTTTCTCGTTAAACGGCTATGAGTATGCGTTACAATGTTCATTCGGTTGAAAGCCGATTTTTTCGTCATGCTTACGTCACGCATTCGGCAGTGCGCCCCCTGCGTGCCTTGCCGATTGCCGAATGAGGCTTTAACTGCCGACAGATAGCTTACATGCTTCTACTGATCTTACGTCATGCTGATGTTGTGCGTTCGGCAGTGTGATTCTTACATGCTTCTACCGACTGCCGAATGATATTCTGAGTAACGACAGATAGCTTGTTCGTAGCTATATGTCTCCCGAGATTGGCTTCGATGCCGCAAATATGGAACTGTCTGGTCTCACCCGGCACGTTCCAGGTTTTGATCTAAACGTTTTTTGTCCCTTTGTTAGTTTTCAGGCAAACTGACTGGCACGCTTCCGGATTCAAAAGCCCGGGCCACGTGTGAAGCTAGCTAATTCGGCTTGCTGTGTGCTTGGCGTGAGGTGCGGATTTTACGTCAACACGGCTTGACGACAATGTCCGACGCCGCCAGCCCCGTGGCCGCGACGATAGCGCTGCCGGCCTCCGTCGCGGTGGCCGCATTCTGCCCGGCGCTGCCAACCTCCGCAATCAGGGAAAGACGCAAACGATCCTCCTCGCCGACTATGGCTGCACTGCGTTCCACGAAGCAGTCCTCCGGTTCTGGCTGCAGTGCAGGACTGGCAGCTGGACCCGTCGAGGTGACTGCAGGGAAGGCGAGCGCAGACGAAGGCGAGGGGGAAGGCGTCCGACGCAAGGTTGGGGAAGCCGGCGGCATCGGCGGACCTCCACAAGCCTCAAAGCGGCGCCCTGCGCGGCCCCCGCCAGCGGCGCAGCCACCACCAGCAGCGTCGGCACTCCGGGGCGGAGGTGGCCAGCGCTGTCCAACCGGACCACGCGCCGCAGAGGGGTGCGAGGGGTAGCGCACGGGCTCGTCACCCACCGCCGGCCGCCAACAATCACGGGCCAGATGGCGGAGCCAATGGCACCGAAGGCAACGCTTGGGGAGCCTGCAGGTCGCCACTCTGTGGTTGTAGGAGAGGCAGTTGAGGCAGCGACCCTGCAGCTCCGGGGGCAGGCGGCGCGACGAGGAAGAGGTGGAAGTGGAGGATTTGCTCGAAGATGACTCGGCGCGACGCAGTCGGCAACGAGTGGAGCGGGTCGTCACCGTCTCGAAGCCATCGGCGTCCACCCTTGGAGGCGGCGCGAATCCACATCGGCTTGGGGAACGCGTGGTCCCAGACGCTCGTGAACCGGTCGCCGCGCTCCCAGAGCCTCCGGACTCGGCAGCGGCCCGCGCTGCCGCCGGGCGCGGCGGGAGGGGCGCCGACGCCGTCCACGGCCGCCAGCAGCGGGCACGTCCTGGGTTGGAGCGGGCACCGTCGCCACCAGAGTGGCCGGAATCACCGCTGCATCTGGAGAGGCCACAGTACGGGGGCCCGGGGACCGCACCACGTCGGAGTAGGATCTCGTCGGGGCCGGAAGGGAGGGCGAGAAGTCGTAGTCGACGAGCTCCTCATCATCGCTGTCCTCCGTCCAGCGCACCTCCTTGGGCCGCCCAGAGGAGGACGGGTAGAAGGGGGCGGCCGCCGGAGACAGGGGAATAGGGGTCGTCGCTCGGGAGGGGTACCTTGGATGGATCCCGACGGCTGCCGGCGGACGCCAGTCGAGGGTGAGGAGGGCGCCGAGTCCAGAGCGACGACCTGGGCGGACCCAGTCGCCGCTGGAGGGGAGCGGGGGGCGGTGGTCGCCAGAGCCAGGGCGGCGCCTGGCGCGGCTGCAGGGGGTGAGGTGTTGGTGGCCGCCGGGGTCAGGGTGACCTCCGGCGCGGCTGCTGGGACCGCCGGGGCCGGAGCGACCGTCGGCGGCGGGCTGGGAGGGGTCACCTCAGCCCCGCGGAGGAGGAGGAGCATCTCATGTCTAGGTCATAATTCACGGGTCAGTCTATGATTGTTGCTGCCTTTGGCAGGACAGGAGGCCGTACCCTGCACGGTTTCAGTGTGATTGGAGCAGCGATTTGTTTTCCTCTTTAATTTTGTCAGTCAGTAGAGATAGGATTTGTCATGGAGTACGTGGGGTCAACCTGTGATGCAAAACTAAAGTGATCCTCTTTAATTTGCCTAGAAATCTCATTATGAAAAACTAAGTTCCAGATTATACCGTGGCAACTCGATCATCACATCAGGGCTCCTATTTGGACCGACGTTTCTAACGACATCTCCAATATCTAGTACAACTAACTGTACAAGCATATTCTAAGACATGATTGGAAACAAGGAAAGACAGTGCTGCGCTTTCGGTATGCATCGGACTAAACTGTTGTTCAGTCTTCAGTAGTAGCTTTGAAGAGGACGAGCTACGATTACGTTGTGTGAACAAGGCCTTGTTTAGTTCCAGAATTCCCACACCCAAATTTACTATACAAAAAGAAGATTTCCATCACATCAAAATGTCATAGCATGCATGGAGTACTAAATATAGATAAAATCAAAAACTAATTACACAGTTTTGTTGTACTCTGCGAGACGAACATTTTGAGCCTAATTAATAAATTTTTGGATAATTTTTCGCACATACGAACGAAACGCTACAGTGCGCCGGCTGACGCGCGTCAGCCGGCGCAGACCCAATTCCGGCGTCCGGTTTCCGGATCTAAACGCGGCCTAAGAAGATTGCAAACGAAAGATCAGAAGAATACTGTAATTCAGTACAGCAGTGCTGCAAGATCACTGATTGCATGGCATGGAGCTCTTTTCACTTTACCTTTCCCTTTCTGTTGCAGACAAGCTGGAAGATTTACCCTAGCTAGCTACCTACTTAGTCCTCGAATGAGTGTTGATGGGGTGAAGTATTTCCGTAGACCGTAGATCACATGAGTTTGAGCAGTCGAATACCCAGTACAAAAGTTCAGAAGGCCATAAAATTTGCCTGTACAACTGGCTACTGTTATCTTATAATGCGCTGCGTGCTGTATTGCCGACTGCCGAGAATCCATGGAGCATTTTCTGTGTATAGTACATTCATTGTGTAGACCATCAGTTTGCAGACATAACTGCTGGCAGAGTATTGCTTCTACTTGACTGAATCTCAGGAGTCACAGCGCGTCTAATCAAGATGGTAACGACGGCCGCAGCCTGAACATGGAAACCAATCGCAGCACTCGCAATCGCAAGGTACTAGCAGTAGTAGTTTTGTACTCGCATGCTAGACTAGTTACTGGTAGTAGTGTATATATAGTGCCATTTCTGTGGCATTTCGTGCCTAGAAGCATAGGGAGTGCAATAATTTTATGCACCGGTCAGTTCAGAGTCCGAAGCTTCTAAATATACTCAACTCCTACGCTAAAAGACCGGTATATTATACTATCCGTTTTGTCAGAGGACGACGCAACTATTCCAAAATTTGTGGGGTAGCCCTTGCATAGCTACTCTCCTCCTCTGGATAAAGGCCGTTGTTTAGGATGAGTCTACTACGGCCACATTGCATCTTGTGCACACTGACAGAACTAACACTGTCCGTGCTCATATGCATGTGAGGTTACTGGCCAGCACTTCTAATTTAGCTTCAGAAGTGGCTCGGGACATGCTATCACTCACCTCAGCAGGCACAAATTATTGTACGCATGGAGTATGGAGTATTATACTCGATGAATCATCCAGCACACGTACACTTGGAACTCGTCAGTTAATTGAGGCGCAAACCTCTAAGCAAGGACAACCAATTTTTTACACTAGCACTCTTTGGCCATGTACAATCTGGACATGGCTAGTACTACCAAGAAAAGGATTACCACCTCGTAAGATGTTTATAGACCAAGAACATATCCTTCTATTCGACAAGGCAGTCAAACTTCAACGCAGAAGGGTGGGTGAATTCTTGCACCGGAGGGTCATCCTGATCACTGGAGGGTGGAGGCCCATGCTCCATTTCTTTACTGCATTTCACACACCAGCGAAGATGCAGCTTGCTGCTTGCACATCTTTTTCACGTACGCCAACCTCGCGGTGATTTTTCATCAAAAAGAAAAAAAAGCTCGCGGTGAATGAGTGAAGTGCAGTTCCAGTTGGTCAAGTCCAGCCTCAAGTTAAAGCCACAGCCGCCCCAGCCCGGCTCTCCTCGTGCAGACCACAACCTGATTCGCATATCCCTTTCGCTCCCTTTGCCCTGCGCTTTTGCATCCCCTTGAATCCTGTAGCCAGCTTTCAGCCTTTCACCACGGGATTCTTTCACCCCCGCTTTGCTGCTTTTCGTTTTTGCCTCTCCAGCTGATGTTCTTTCTTCTCCTCTTTATCTTTCCTCGGCGATTTTATCTTTTCAGGCAGTAAAGTCGCGGCAAAGTTTGCTGAACTCGAGTGGGCCGCCGGGCCCTGGAGGCTACCTCAGCTCCGCACTCGCCGATTTCAAATCGTATGTGAGCTAGGGCGACATGATTCGGCTAGGATACCGAAAGAAAAGCTCGCTTGCCCATGCGGTGCAACGATGGGCTCACCGAACAAGCACCCACGCACGCACGCACGCACTCGCACGGTTATCTTTGCAGTGCTGTACTGAACCACAGCTTGGAAAGCTACTGGGGCTAGGAATGCTTGAAACCGTTAAAAACTGGTTCAGGGGGTCTAGTAGTTGGATCACACACCTTTTGGTCAAGATTTGCACGGCAGCCAATGCATAAGGACACAGGCAAATCACTCGCTCCACCACTAACCGCGCCTCAAACAACCCACTGAGCCATGCTGCTGCTGTGTTGCTGTACTGGTAAAAAACAAAGCATCCATCAGAAATTTCAGAGAGCGAGCAATGTTCACTGAACATCCAGCTAGATACTGATGCGTTCCACAGCTTTTCTTTCGCGGCTCTTTAATTGCTCAGGCGGCATGTGTGACCAACTCCTATAGGCCAATTTTACCGTGCAAATAGATGCGGCCCCGCGCCATGTCCAGATGCCGGGATTAGCACATGAGACTCCAAAGAAACACTGAGAGCAGAGCAGCCATGTCTGCTTCCATCTCTCGCCTGATCCGGGGTACCACGATGGTGGAGCGGTTGGCGGCTGGACCAGCCTTCTGGGGGATTCTTTCAGAACAAAGCATCCATGCAGCACACAGCTCCGCCAGGACCAGGACCCAGGAGAACACCTGGTCCAGCTGAAATGATGCATACTAGTAGTGTCATTTTCCTGTCAGCAACTGGTGGTGGGTAGAACTGTAGCCGCCATGATCGGACGCAGCGCGAGCATGCACGCCGCAGCACAGGCCCACGAGGCCTACCGCCTACGGCCATTGTCCATAGACCTTGGGCCGTCGGGCGGCAACAATTGGTTCGTGGCGAAAGAGTGTGTGGCACGGGGTTCGTGCGAGGCGGATCGCAATAACCACTCTCTGTAGCCTGATAGCTAGGCTCGGACGATAAAAGCATGGAGATGTTGAGGCGTGGACCTAGTATGTAGTATGTGCTGCAGGCGATCCAGATTCGTGGCGAGTCGTTCTGCAATCTGCAGGCGCAAATAATTGCCATGGGAGAATTCGAAGATCTCTGTGCAATCATTTCAGCAACGTGCATAAGTACGTTCTTTGTGACTTGTGAGCGAAACTCTCTTCTTCCACCCGGATCGAAATGGCCTAGCTAGTGGCCCAGTAATGGTTAACCCATACATAACCGTCACAGGCCAGCCCACGTGCGGAGTGGGTGAGGCCTGTCACTATGTGGATGAGGCCCATATAGCAGGCTATTTCGAGTTGAAGAAGTTCCTTTTGTGACCGAGACACACACATATACAGACTCATCAAATTTTGATTGAAGAGAATCACATGTTAAGGCACAAAGCTGTTGAAAGGCAAAGTGAATGTTTATTTTATTTTTTCTACAATTTTTTTTACAAATCATTCCCTAATAAAATGAGCCTTTATTGAATCATTTTGATGTTAGTGGAGAAGCAGCTTCTTCAAATAAGACCTTCTCCAATAATACAACCTAGTACATAGCTATAAGGCCAGTCTCGGTGGGGTTTCATGGGAGTTTCATTACATTAAATGTGCTGATGTGGCATAGGAGAGAGAAGCCAGAGTTTCATGGGATGTGAGAGGGGTTTCATCACCATGAAACTCTCTTGGCACAATTACCTAGATTTTGATCTAGGTAACTATGTAGTGAAACTTTGCACTGAGACTGGCCTAAGCACTCTAAGGCTAGACTCAGTTGAGGTTTCATAGGGATTTCATGACATTAAATGTGTTGATGTGTCATAATTACCTAGTTTCTGGTCTAGATAATCGTGTAGTGAAACTGTGCACTGAGACTGGCCTAAGAGACAACTCTTTCAATGATCTAACTCTTAACATATACTCCCTCCATCCCAAAATAAGTGTTCATATAGCATTCAAATTTTGTCCCATAAAGAGTGTTTATTTGGCTTTTAGATATGCACACATTAATACAAAAGTGCATAGAGAAACACATAGAGCCAATCAAATAGCTAGTTATTGCTACTTTTGTAGTTACAATGAGAGATAACATGGTCATTTTCCATTACTACTAATTTGTCTTAAATTTTCTAAATGAACACTTATTTTGGGACGGGGGGAGTAGTTCATAATATAAATGATCTCACACATCATCCTCACATAATATCAAATGCGTATATGAGATTATCTCTTGATCAAGAAATAGGTTTTTATCTCTTTTATTAAAGTATAAAAAATATTTTATAAGTTAGCTAAACATCAACTATGAAGATGGCCTAAGCGGTACCCATGCCAATACAGCCCGTCGACAACTTCATGCTTGAATGAAATGTAAAACGGCTATCACTAGCACAAGTTAAATGTGCACTGTAGCTAGCACTATAAAAAAAATTATCGTGTGCTGTAGCTAGCTAGCTAGCTAGACTGATTATGTTTAAACAACTCCTGGTCCTTGAGAACGGGAACACCGCTGCCTCGACAGCTCGGACGGCCTACTACACGTCTACACGGATCCCTAGCAAGCGAAGCAGCCCGCGAGCAAACCGGCAACGGGTCACTCGCGACTGGTCTCGCACTCTCGCGCCGTGCTGCTCCACGGACCACGGCGACCCCCAGCAAGTCCAGCCACGGCCAGGTGCATTCGGGGCCCGACCTGTGTCGGTCACCCACCCAACCAGCACCCCCGCACGGTCGCGTCTCACATCCCGACGCCACCGCGACGACGACGCTGCCCGGTGCCCGCGGCTCGCCTGGCAGCTTCCTGGCGTGCAAAATTTAAAGACGATGCCCTTGACTTCGGCGTCCCCGGCGGGATCTCGAATCCGCCGGCAGCCGCACGGGGGAACGCAGGCGCTGCGCTGCCCAAGACAGCCGAACCGGTCGCGTCGCGTGGGTGTGGAAATTCAGCGAGGTCGCGCGGTCGTGCGCTGTGCCACCGGTGATGGATGATGCTTCCTGTGATCTGCGAAAGCGCGTCGGCCTGCGCTGGTGAGGCCACGTCCGGCGACCCCGGAAATCTGACACCCTGACGTGCCCGGAGCCGAGACGACCTCATGTGCGGCGCATCGGCTCGCGGATACGGAATCTGGCACAGCTCTGCGGCGACCTAAGCAGCCGCTGTTAGTCTGTTACTGGTTAGTCCAGTCCGCGTGCGCGTGCTTGGCTTGGCACAGCAGATTCGGAAACAGGGCCTGGGTGAATGGAGGATGAAGTGATGAAGAAGAGCGCAGGATTCGATCACTGCGAGAGGCAATCTGCACATCCTGCTCGGAACCGTGCGATGCATGCGGTTTCTGACCTGATCTTCCCTTGCCAAGTAAAACACGGTTCGCCAGAATATATAGTTAAGCACTACGTAGGACATGGCCAATTTGGCAATGGCAGCGGCACCTATGCTAAACTCAAAGCCTCAAGCGCGAATTATTTTCTTAACCCGGTCATGTGCCATCTTCTCAAATTTAAACAAGTCCCAAGTGGCAAGGCGGAGCCCGCACGAGAGGCTGTAACTGGACATAGTTGACGGCCTCATGACATGATTCCGGCTGGCACCTAACCTAGTCTAACGCTAACCTTATTTTTGGTGCTAACGTTATCGCAACGTGGTGATGCCTGGCGCACCAACGTCGCCCATCTGTTTGACAACGAGGTCAGATCGATGTTCCCAGGAAATATTATAAATCCATGATTTGGAGTCGCAACAAGCCAACAACTACTCAGAAATTAAACTAGCGCGCTGGCGGTATTAGGTTTAGGACGAGACATCAGGTCGAAACCTGCACCGCCCATTTGGAGTATGATCTCACCCAGAATCTTGCTTCAAGGAATGGACGCTAGCTGCTTATCCCAACGGTATCACCTGAGGAAGGTTCACGTACAGTTATACATACGTGAGCGCTTACATGCTCCTCTACTTCCTTTCGGTTGGTCTTTGCTTAAGATATGCTATATGCCTATCTTCAGTAAACATCCACGTAAATAGAAGAGGTCTCCAGGGCCTGTCTCATGTCATGTCATCGCCTTCAAAATCAAGGAAGACATCCACCAAAGAGGGTGCTTCTTCAGTCTTCACACGCTTAGTGTTGGGGGGATATAAAAACCAACACTTAGTGTTCTTTCATGCTTCTTTTGTTTCTTGCAACCTCAGCTCTATCATAATTTCTTCCTGCATCTGGCTAATAAGCTAATTCCGTTACGCAATCCGTTACGATACGAGGCTTTCTGTATGCGCGCTGTACTTTTCCTTCTTTAATGCACGAGGCCCATGTCCTTTTGCTAAAACAAGACTCGATCTACCCACACACCGATATGATTAGGATATCAATCCAAGATACTAGTACTACAGTACTCCGGGTCTTAGCAGCAAAAGCCGTGCAGATCGAGGGATGCATGACCGCACGGGATGGGACACAGCCACAAAGCTAAAAGAGCGGTACGAGCAAGCAGGTGAAACATTGGAAGTCGTAGCCAGGGCACTACGAAGTCGCATAGCATCATGTATTCCTTTTCTCTTTTGCTGCGCCATGTTACATTGTTCGTGTGTTTATGTTTGGTCTCACTGCCGCCTTGTATTATTGCAGCCTCGCAGGTGGGTTAGGTGGTCGATTAAAGAACGAGCTAGTACATATAGCGAACGAAGAAAGATCGATATGCCGATTCCAAGTCAAAAGACCCCTCCATCCTCCAACCAAATGCACTCTTCATCGACGATGGTAATCAACAGTCGCTGTTCAGGTCATCACCTTCGAGACTTTCAGAAACGCACTGCAGAAGGGACGAATTGACTCGGTGAATCCCTGTTGCTGCCACGAAGATCACTTCCTCCTCATCCCCGTCTCTTCACCCCTCCGGCTCCGACCCTCCCTGCTAACGTCCACTTCGATTCCTTTTCACCGAGAGATGGGGCAGATCCGCAGACCTGCCATCGATCTCCAGCCAGCGTGAGTAATCGCCGCACGCGCTCGCAGCCTGGAGTTTCAGAGTCCCGTCGTAATCTAATGGGGGGAGCGCTGAGCGTGACATTGCTCCGGAGCTGCCAGTCTGCCACGCGTAGAAAACGGAAAACGGTCAGGCAATCTCAAAGCAGGGGGGGGGGGGGGGCGAGCAGGCCACCATCATCGGCACGACGGCCCACCAGTGCACCGGACCGGCGCGAATGGCGCCTACGGCATCACATCACTGATCGCTGAATCGTGATCGCACTCTCCACTCCCCCTCGGATCGCGCTGGAAAAAGCCTGGTGCGGATCGCCAGCCACCCCGCCATCGAATCAGTCAGTGCCATCCGTCCACGTGACCTCACCGAACCCAACCAACGATCGGGGGAGCACCCGCCTCGACCTCACAATCACAAGCACCACGGCGTACTCAAAGAGCGCGCCTGCCCGTGTTGTGCACGAGCAGCCATGAAGCGGCGCGAGATCCACCGATCAATCAGGCCTTTTACCTTTTAGTCTCATATGAGATGAGAGATCGGCAGAACTGAAATGAATAATGCAAAGCTCAAGAACAGAGAATTGACACTTGAAAACTTTTTTTTCCTTTCTTTCTGCAACTAGTGCCTCCACTCCAACTCTGAATTCCATGATACAAAGGAAAATGGAGCGCCCTAAAACTTAACTTAGCATTGCTATAGTATTTTCACAAGGCCACGTTTCTATGTACAGATCCCATCCAAAGCCTCGAATTTGAATCGAGTTTGCTGGTGGGTTCCGATGGTTTGAACTTATTCGGGGATCAGAAGGCAGCTGGGCTGAGGATGTTGAGGAGGGAGACTCTGGTGTTGACGAGGGCTCTGAACACCTTCTCGCCGCTACTCTCCACGTCCGCGATGCACCGTCCCAGGCCGTCCAGCCGCTCGAACGCCGCCTTCCGCTCCAGCTCCTCGGGGTCCACGGCGGCGTCGTCCGAGTGCGGCGTCGCGGCGGCCGCGGCGCCGTCGGCGTGCTGCCTCCTGGCTGACCGGCGCTTGGCGCGCGACATCCACCGCATCAGGTCGGCGACCCACCAGATGCGCGGGGCGGGCCTGGTGGTGACAACGACGTGCCTGGGCGTGGCGGACGGCACGGCGAACCTGGCCGGTGAGGGCATCCAGCACGGCGTGGCGGCCTCGACCTCGACGCGCGCGGCGGCGGCGGCCACGGAGAGGCATGACACGCCGGAGAAGACGGCCGCGGAGGCCGACGCGACGGCGGTGGCCGCGTCGACGACAGCGGCCGCGATGGCGGCGGCGTCCGCGGGGAGGCCCGCGGGCGGCGGCGGCGGCGCCTTGGCCGCGACGGCGCGGGCCGCGGAGGCGATCCGCGGGAGGTCGCGGCCGGAGCGCCGCAGCGCGCGGGCGGCCGACGCGAGCCTGGCGGGCTCCTCCCGGCGCAGCGCGGCGCGGGCCTCGGCCTGGAGTGCGGCGAGCGCGACGAGCGCCGCGCGGAAGCTGCCGTGCGCGTCGGCGAGGCGGAGGAAGTCGTCCAGAAGCCGCTCCGCGAGCGGGGACCGGCCCAGGCGGCGCAGCGGGTCCTGCGCCTGCGGGTGGTGCAGCAGCTCGGAGAGCGAGACGAGGACCCGGCCCAGCTGCTCCGCGCCCTCGGCGACGGCCTCCGGGGAGGCCCGCGCGACGAGGCGCCCCACCAGGGCGCGCAGGTCGGCGACGTCGTCGTCGAGCTGGAGCACCAGCGGGTGGAACCGGCACGGGAGGCTCGCGGACCGGGCGCGGTAGGCCGCGGACTTGGCGGCGGCGCTGGGCCCCGCGCCGCCCGCCGCCGACGCCGGCGGCGTGGGCGACTTGGGCGCCGGGAACGAGATCGTGCGGCGGAATCCGACCACCATCGTGAGCCCGGATGGATGGATGGATCGATCGATCAATTCGCAAGCGATGGCGATGGGTTGGACGTGCGGACGGCGCAGCGGAGGCGGGCGGTTTTAAAGGGGAGGGCGGAGTGGGATTCGGGATGGGATGGAACGCTCGAGGAAGCCGTCAGCCGGGGGACTGGGAGGCATGGGGGTGAGCGCACGGCCGCGGGCGGGGATATAAAACGGGAGGAAGGAAGGAGCGCAGACGCAGCGGGCGGGCGCTGGACCCATTCGCCGCCGCCGCCGCCGCCACGCCACGCCAGTCACGCCGAGTAGGCGTGCTGGCGGGTTTGGCGGCCGAGGCCTTCCGCTTCGGGGCGGGGGCGGGTCCCGGCTGCCAGTTGGGGTGGGTGGGGGGTTGGTCCGTTCGGACGTTCAGTGAGGTGGACCTTTTTCCGTGCTCCGTGACGGGCGGAGCGGCGTGGGCCATGGTGGAGGGAATTCGGTGGGGTCACGTGGACTCGCTCGTGGGGCCTCGGTTCTCGAATTCTAGACTCTAGAGGGAGGCGGGGCCCAGGCCGGGCGCATCTCTTCGGCACGAACGTGCGGTCGCAGCCGAGGCCGTGAACGTGAGGACCAACGGGAGTGTTGGTAAGTAGCAGCGATGCGCCGCCTGACAGCGATCAAGTGCGTGCACAGTCGCATAAAAACTCTCGTGGCTGCTGGTCGTCACAGCGTCACTCGCGAGACTTGGTGCCACGTTGCCAAGGTATACTACGAGCTAGGAGTTGGAGACTTGGAGAGCCACATCGACCACACGGCCGATCGATCGTTTCACGCTCGGCGTCCCCGCAGCGGCAACAAACGGGAGCTACTACGGCGTCCGTTACCCGCCGACACTGGCTTGACTCGACTGAATCGACCGTTTCCACTCGGGTCTGAACGAGAGTTCAGATTGAAAGGATGAGATGAAAACCCACGAGTTCGTCGTCCACAACTTCCGACGCCGGACTGGGGAGTTAATTTGGGACGCGTCCTGTCAGAAGGATGTCAATTTTCTTACGGAGCAAAGAGCGCGCGCTCGGCGTGCTTGGACGTCGCTCCGGCCTGCTGCATGGGTCAACATGTGCAGACGCGCGAGGTCACGTTTAGCCGGTGAAGCTCGCCGAGTCTTATCTAAACGGCAGCACACCTCACGAGTCCCGACACACGTTACATGTTAGGTGCCTGTTGTCTTCTGGGAGAGAAAAGAAAAGGAATCGCAGAACGAGCCGGGACAAGAATTTGATAAGTAGTCCAGTGTGTTGTGTGCATGAACATGGACAGTAGGCTGCGCGCGGCCTGACTGGTACGTAAAGATCAAAGGACTAGTATGTAAAGATCGGACGAACAGATTAATTGTATACTACTGTAACCGTTTTAGTAGTATGTGTAGTATGAACTCAGTAGTATAGGTAGTATAAGGGTACTGTGGGAAAAAAAATAAAATGACAGATATGTAATTTTGACATATAAGTTTGGAATGGCAGATATGTAATTATGGCATATCTTTTTTGGATCCGGCAGTTCGGACGGGCGAGACAGCGGTGCGCACACAGGCGAGACAGCACGGGTCCGGCTGCCTGGAAATTTTTTTTAGGGGGGATATTTTTATGTTACCATAATACCCTGTCAGTATCTAGTTTATACTACCATACTAACAGGTGCTAGTATGGCACACCGTAAAAGAGCTCGCCTCACAAATACTTGAAGAAAAAAAACTAAGACATGTGATGCAATTAGTCGCCGCGACGATCGATGAGGATAAGGTACGTTGTACCTAAACCTTGATGTCACGATTTGCATGCGTGAATTTCAGATCAGTGTTTAACAACCACAACTTAATTCTACAACTCGCCGGCATATTCCCGGCGCCAGACAAGCAAAGCGGGCAAGGCCTCTCGAAACGTTCCACGGCATATAGCGCAGGAAAAATCAAATAGACAGGCACTCGTGCAACTTGCAAACGGTCTAAGGATATTCTGTTAATTTTCTTTTTGAGGGGAAAGGTCTGTTGATTTTGGTTGGACGGATGAGCGATATCCTGAGACTACTCGCCATTTCAAAAGGAACGGCGTTAATTTAATTCCCTCGTGATTTGTCTGCGAAGAGGCTTGGGAAATCTTTTTTAAAATGAAAGGATATTTTGCAAATCAAAGCAGGTTGATATCCGGTTCTGGTCAGCTGCCGGGTTTGTCTGTAATTCGATCAAACTCGGCGGATTCAGGCAGTCAAGTTTCATTTCTGCCAAGGTCTAGTCAATTCGATCAGGGCAGTTTGTTGAGACCATGACTTCCTGTAAAGCTTCTCCCTTTAACCTCACTTAGCACTAGCAGGCATCCCCAAGTGGACTTCGTCTAGCTGAAAGTCATGGGTTTGATCTGGACCGGCCGGTAAGCAGCACACGTAGCACAAGAATTCGACACACTATCTTCTGTACTTCTGTCTGTTTGTTTAATACGAACGTGCCTCCTTTTATGCTCTTATCTAAAAAAAATACAGTCAGGCAGAGACAAGTTTGCTTACGTTTGTATGTTTGACATGCAAAGGAGAATAAGATCCCGTTGAAGAGTTCTTGAGGTGCAAGCTGGGAACTCTGATCTCTCTGATGTCATCGATCGGCCTCTGAATTAAACTTAGCATAAGAATTAGGTGGGGGAATGCGATCAGCAGTAAATTAATGGATGGTTGTGCACGTAGCTAGCGGATCACGATTGGTATTGTAATATTCTTGCAAAAAACGAGTTGAATGTATTGGGACAGTGCTAGCTACTGTCTACTAGCATGCTGACCGTACGCTGCAATGTTTAATGGACGAAATCAGCACGATGTCGTGAAGTTGTTGCTAGGGACTAGACGACATGAAGGTCTGCCAACTATGACCCGTACCAGGTGCAGCCTGGATCGACATGACGAAATGCAGGTGCCAAAGCAAAATAACTGCCTGAGAGGCTGAGACAAAGATAAAGTGGGAGAGAGTTCAAAGCTTGAAAAGCGGACAAGAGTGAACTATCAAGTTTCTGAACTAGATGTGGTGAGTAAAGAAAGGCTGCTGTTATTTGTCCCATAGCTTTCGGCATTGAACTGCGAAAAAGACGTAGTATTGGCGAGTCCTTTGATGGCGATTTCACAAATCTGGATCCGAAAAGAGAGAGATAACTAAAACCCTACAAGGTTGCTTCATCTTCATGTTAAATGACTAATACGATATCTTTTGAGCAGGCCCGGTACCTTCAGTGCACACAAAACTTTGGACCAGATGAACCGGAGGTCGTCTTTCATCAGTGTCAGTATGTAGCAAGGAGGCACGTCGCTGTTCAGCCTCTTCTTGGATAACACCACATGGGTGAATGCATCTAGTCTAAGGGCAAGATGATGGCCCAGTGGATAAAAAAGTCGGGTCTGCAGAGCTGATTGTTAAGCATATCTTATGGCTTTCGTTGCCCAGTAGTAACAGAGAATGGAATGCCGCGGTACTCTTCTGTTGCAACTGTGCAAGCTGCACATTCTCTTGTCATAGACTCATAGGAAGGGACAAACAAGTGGAACTGAGAAAGAAATAACAAGATGAATATGCACTGCATCAGCCGTTGGCGCTCAACCTGCAACCTACTCCACTTTGTTCACGTGTCCTGTATCTGTGGAGGTAAACGTAGTACATGGACTTTAAGCACTAGCACTAGTGTATGGCATCCAACCGTTGGCGTTAACATCAGACAAACGTTAACATCCCAGTGACAAGGCACTAGCTGGATTTGTTACTCGTGTGTTTGGAGACATCACCAAAGAATAATTCTTCACGAGAAGGCATGATATGATGTGCGAGCACGTGCGTAGGGCGTGCTGAACTGCTACGCACAATTAAGCAGGTTTTAGTACTGCAAGAATTGTAAATGTAAAAGGCTGCTACTACCAAGGCAGATGAGTTGCGAAATGCAGCCCTGCAGGGATGCGTGGTGCCAACCCAGGTTATGTCGGCAGTGCCGGGGCACAGATCGCTACCAGCGTGGTGGCCGGAAGATCGAAGAGCCGTGGATTCCGGTTGTCTGATGAATGGACGGGGCGGACAGGATTTTCCTGTACCAGATAACACCGCAAGAAGTCGTTTCTCTGTGCAAGGCACCTCCACATTACCTCGGCACTATCTCGCCATCATGCTAGATATAATTTCTGAAACTTCTCATTGTGAACCCATCTGGGCGGTGTGTTCAGGTTGATCGTCAGAGTCACAATTGCAGTACAGAATTACAACAATTGCTCTACCATGGGAGATTGGGATTTGGGACACCTACGCCCGATAGAAACCGGTTGTTCTGGAGAACAACCCCTGATAGGCAGACAAACAACCCCACGAAAATAGCGGGTTTTTTTTTTACAAAATGAAATAACTCTAGCCTTGGTGATCATTAGATGATTACAGCCTTAGGGGGTGTTTGGATCCCACTCCTAAAACTCAAAAGTCCTAAAATTAGGACTAAAAAGCTCTAAACATTCTAACACCAAGGTCTAAAAGGGTCTAAAATGGGGTACTAGTTTTATAGCCACATTTGGTTCTAAAAGGTCTAAAACTCCATCTTTCCACCACCTCTCTCTCTCTCATCACATTGTCTCCTGCTGCCCCCGCCATCGCCGCTCCGGCCCGCCGCCCCCGCCGTCGCCGCTCCCGCCCCCATGGTACTGATCGGATCTCCCGTGGGCGGAGGTGGCCGGGGTTTGGCCCGCGGCGGACGTGACGGCCGGCGGCGGGGCTTCACGGGAGCGGAGGTGCTCCGGCGGCAGAACGGCGACGAGAAGCGGCGGAATCGACGCGTATCGGCGAGGGGAAGCTCGTGGTGGTGTCGGTTTGCTCCGGTCGGCAATGGAGGCGGCGAATCGACGACGATGGCCGCCGGCGGCTCGGTCTTCGCGTGGGCGGGGCCTCTGCGGCGGCCGAAGGAGGACGGCGGCAATCGGCAGGTGCTCGCCTCATCGTGCTGAAGGTCGTGGCGGCCTCGTCTCGTCTCGACCGGCGGCGGGTGCGACGAATCAGACGGCCAAATCCCGGCGGCGCTCGGCTCCTTCGGCGGCGGCTCAGCTTCGCGCGAGCAGGGGCGGAGCACGGACGCCTCGCCGCGCTCCGCCGACGCCTCCGCCTCGCCGCGCTCTGGCTTCGCCTTCGCCGACGCCGTGCTCCGCTTTCGCCTCGCCGCGCGTGAAGGGGTAGCGGGTGAAGGTGCAAAATGGTCTTTGTACAGTCATTAATGTGACTTTAGTCCTTAGTACTAGGAACCAAACTATAGTACTAAAGTTTAGCACCTTCATTTTAGGACTAAAGTTTTAGTTGTAAGGATCCAAACACCCCCTTGTAACTATCATCTTCGAATGCCGAAACAAATTGCCTTTAGAAGATATAATCATAAAGAAACTATCTGACCTTGTACACCCACATATCGGTACAAATATGAAAATACTAGATTGCGAGTGACACAAACAAGTATGGCTCAGGATTGTAGACTAAATTCTGAAACTATCAACCGCACCTCGAATGTACATTTCGACACAAGTACATGCCAACTCTATCTGTCCTGAAAACCTATTTGAAAGGAAGGACATACAAAATTACAAACTCTGAACGACTGGATCTCGGCACACATTTCCTGAGTAAAAATGTACAAATGACTATGCACAAATAATGAACGTCAAGAGCAACTAAGGGTTGTAGGTCAATAAAATTTGCTCCTTCCATCAGAGATCTATTGAACAAAGAACTGCTGAACTGGCTAGATGGCAGAATGCCATGGCACATCCTATCAGCAGCAACGGCAGCAAATGACATCTCGGCACGTGTAACGAGCAGCTCTAGCTTCTAGTTCCTCAGTTGGGGGCAAAGCTTCCAGAATAAATCCTTTCTGGCTAGAACAGCAGAAGTCATAGAGATTTCTGCATATGCCTTTGCTGAATGGATGAACTCTTTCAGGTACTCCCCTGCAAGTGGTACAGCCTCGTTTCACCACTCTGCTATTACCTCAACGATAAAAAGAAAATATACGGATGACAAACCGAGTTGCTCCTATAGTGACATACCTTAAGTAGAATATCCGTTTCCTTCTGGCAACTTCGTAGGTTGTTTGATTTGTTAGAGCAATGTACCTGCAAAATTTATCCAGCCAACAAGCAATTACGTACAAAGTGTTGGTTTTGGGTTCATGACATAACTTGTACAAATATGAAAGTATGTAAGCTTCTAGCTTTTAAGATGCGTAGCTTTGATGCTTTTTAAAGAAAATGGTTATCCATTGGAGACGTGGGATTGCTGGCTTGTAATTCATGTGCCCGTGGGTTTTCCATTTTGTTTCTTCTGTTTTCTTTGCAGCCTTATTTCCCCATCTGTTTGTCACTTCTACTACTTGCAATGAATATTTTCTGAAATGTTTCATCAATTGAATTGACAAGTTCTTTTTTTCTTCACTTTTTTCGGTAGAAAGGATGAACAGTTGTTCCTGACCTACTGACTCAAGGGAAGAAACGAAAATTTGAAGCTGCACTTGGACATTTAGTTCACAAAAAAAAGGACTGTTTACTGTCAGACACATCAGACATGGAGAAAACTTACGAATGAAACCCCAACAATAGCAGTAGGAATATAAGGATAAAGATCAACACTGCTAAAAATATTACACCAACAAAATCCTTCCACCTGTAACCATGATGAAAAGGACACTCATTAATAACAAAACAACAAAGACTTTGTGTTGTGAAAGCATCAAATCCACAGCATATAGGAGTATTAATAACATAACATACCAGGCCTTCTCCACATCCAGACGTATTGACTCGATGTAAAGAGCAACAGTCCAGATACACAGGATTGTTTCTTCAAATATGTACCACCTAAGAAAGGTTTGTTATACAACCGTAAGAACAAAGAGAACGCTCAACAATAGCATCATACTATAATAGCACAGCAAGACGAGAAACAATATGAACACTATAACGTGTGATGCCAATAAAGTAGTAGTTAGGTTAACGCTCAACAATAGCATCATACTATAATTGTACAGCAAGACGAGAAACAATATGAAAACTGTAATGTGTGATGCCAATAAAGTAGTAGTTAGCTTAGATCAATCAGTAAGATACATCATTCAACATGGAACATTGCCCGATGTCTTCTAGCAAGGTTCCAATGCCACAGTTTCACATTTTTAGGCAGACAAAAGAAAAATTGAAAAGATCACAAAAAGAGGGCTGTCGATTCTCTAGTACTCTGCTGCATACAAGTGCTATCTGTCTATTGCTACAGAATATAAAACTCCAAAGTATTGATCTGATCAATATGTACTTTCTGTCGCGGGAAAAAAACTGGGATATATCTGTGGATACAATAAGGTCCTCATAATGATAATCGATGTCCCCAATCAAACAAATAAGTTTACATGCAGTGTTTCTGCAAAAGTTATGGTACTATATAGAATATGCTCAAGAACAGCACACTCAACTGATGTGCAAGTGAATGCAACATGTAGGGAAAGACACAAATTATGAACTCACCAAAATCGGCAATGATTCTTTTTGCCAATGCATGTTCCAAGCCATATGCAGTGATGATCGAATTGAAGTACGCATTTATCGCAGTCATGGCAGTGCCGGGTACGAGGTGGCTGCAAAAGGATGTTGGTAGAAAGACTTGAACTCTGACTATCAGCAGCAACAAATCATGGAAATTTTCTAAGGATACAATAGTAAATAAGCATGATGCAGTCTCATTTTGGAACAACAGCTCTGAACAAATAAGATAACAGAAGTTCACTTCGTAAGAGTGAAGTCCTGTTTTCGCCGCATTGCTAATCCGTAAATCCTCAACAAAGCATTTGGTTTTTAGAGGATCAGATGGGTCTTTGAATGTCATAAACTGACAATGAAACAACTAGTCAAGCAAGGATGTGAAGAGACAATATATTAAATTTAATTATACCAACAAATATAATCAGATATCCACAATTTCATTTTCAGAGTTCTCATACAGAAGTTTTGAACAGACTTGGTAAATTTCAAAGAAGGTTGTACTGAATGGATAATTGCTCTTAGTCAAACGCTTTCATGCAAAAGTTGAAGAAAAATGGCTCCTACCACCAACTCAATTCTTGCATAATACAACTATACACCCATTGCAGATAAAAATTGCAGAACATTCAGCACTTAACTTTTGAGGGAAAAATGAATACCTGAACGACCCTGCAGTAAGCGCAAGTCCAATCCCTAAAGACAATGAACGAATATTAATATTACTGTGCGGTAAATACAATAAAGCTAAAATGAAAAAAAAATCGATTACAAAGATGCAGCGCCACTTGAGAAGACATTGTTGCCTCAAATGAAAAAGGAGGAACGTCTCAATAGTAAGAGCTGTACCTGCTGCTTGATCCTGGAGGATATAGATCCATAACCATCTGCGCCCATGACGATGTAGGAGTCATCGTGCTAAGTTTCTGTAGTTGAGCACGGCTCGTTGGAGAATTTATGTTTCCATTTCTTGAATTTGACTGCCTTTTCTTAATCATCAAAAAGAGAGGAAAAGAAAGCATAAATATCAACGCATGCCTCCCACAAGTTTTCCCAGTGGCGGAGAGATCAAATTACCCAGAGCAATGCTATGGTACTAAAACATTACTTTGAAAGGGCAGCAGTATTGACGAAAGTTGCATGCATGCTGGAACCAGCTCTCATTACATCGATAACGTACCTGATAACACAGGAGCACACAAAACACAGAGTAAACACTTTTCATTTCCTTAAATATATTATTCCACCAGTGGAGGATGAGGACAAAGTCAGAAACACAATGACAATTACCCAGGAGATGAGCCAGCTGTGTAGAAGTACTGCACTAGCGTGAGCAGAACAAGCACTCCATACAACCCTATATACCTGGAATGGAAGGTTCTCTGTAAGACAAGAATAACATAGAACTCTTGGTATAGATAGAGCAGAGAAACCCACTTCTCATCTTGTCAGAGTTCAGGAGTCAGAACACAACTTGTATAGACATGGAAAGGAGCACTAAATGCTACAGGAAACTATTACACAAGTATGTTCAGGAGTTTTAAAAAGAATTAACAGTATGACACTTGCACGAGTAGAAAGACCATGTGCAATTACTAAATCGAAATGCCTCTCAAAAGGAAATGTTCTTTCGGACATGCAGATATATCAATAATCAGATTCGGAAACACTTTGATTGCACAAGCACCCAAAAAAGTCATTTCCCCGTCAAATCAGGCAAGTTTAAAATAACTGAACGCCGTTAGACTAGTTTATAGACAATAACAGCAGTGGGTAACCTAGAGCTAGAACCAAACTGCTGTGGACCAAGCAAAGCCTCATCAACATGGCATAATCAGGCTCGAAGAGCAAACATAAGAAAATTATCAAGTTATTGAGCACAAATCGTACCATGGCTCCTCGTGTATTCGCCAGTCGAGAGTCGGATCGAGGATGAAGACGGCGCCAACGAAGACCACGTGCATCACGAGCACCATGAATCTGAGTCCCAGCGACGACCTCCTCGCTGAGCACAAGCCGCCCCCAGACGCCCAGATCAAAACCCATATAAGCAAAGCGGCGCACCAAATCGAGCCTAATAATCGCTGAATTCTCAACCAACGGGAACAGGCCCAGGCAGCGTACCTCGATCAGGGAGGCGGTTGCCGGGCTCGGCGGCGGAGGAGGACGCCATTGACGCCGTCTCCGTCGCCGTCGCATCCGACGGCGGGGCTGCGGCGCGGCGGGGGTCGGCTCAGTAGGAGGGCCCGGGGAAGGTCACCGGCGCCGCGCGGCTCTGGGGCGTCGGAAGCGACGATTTCGGTAGAAGGAGCGGGGGGATCCGTCCCGGCGGGGCCTACCTGGCAGACAGAACATACTATTGTCTCAGCGTGGTGGATGGGGCCCATCTGGAAGTGAGAGTGGGACCAGGCGTTGTCGCGGCACGCGGGGTGGGCTGGATTTGTTGCGCTCCTGTGCACCTGTTGCCACCTAAGCTCCAGTTGATCGTTTGACACAGCTCAGATTAACACAATGTCGTGCGTGATTCATGCATGGGAAGGATTATCCGTAACCAAATTTATGCCATGATATGTGTAGAAATGAATACGGAATACGTACATGCCTAGACAACGAGAGACACATCCAATCCAAAAGATAAAAAAGGGGTGACTATATTTTTCTTTCCGGATTCGAACGAACGATGGGTGTTGGAGAGGCGGGAGCTGTGATGTAGACACAGAAGTAAACAGGATCCTTTAGCACCAGTGGTAACACCAACCGGTGCTAAAAGTCCCCTTTAGCACCGGTTGATGTTACAACCCGAGGCTAAAGGGTCCTCCTCCTTTAGCACCGGGTGGTGTTACGACCCGGTGCTAAAGGCCCTTTAGCACCGGGTCGTAACACCATCCGGTGCTAATGTAGGTGTCACATACTACTTCAAAAGGAGTGCATCTTTAATTGTATCACATGTGCTGTGTAGGTGAGATGGTTAGGTGGGTGCGCGCGAGCCAAGAGGTCTTGAGTTCGAATTCCGCAACACGCAAATATGTAAATATTTTTAGCTAGTGCCCCCACCTTTAGCACCGGTTATTTGACCCAGGAAAGCACCCGGCTTCCCAACCGGTGCTAATGTTTGTTGTTCTGGTAGTGATATTTTCGGTAGAAAAGCTTCCTCCAGTAAGAAACGGAGAGAAATCTTCGTGTTACACTTACACGAGCCCACTAGTCTTTTTTTTCCCTGCCAGCATGCGTGTGTTGCGCACTCGCGCTGCTGCAACTGCAGCTACCAGGAATGGTGGGTACTATACTTTTGTTAAACCGAAGCCCCAGTTGAGGTTTTTACTGACATGAGAGGAGTGCGATGCGATCCCACCCCTCAACCAGATGGAGGGATCTTGTTCGTATCCGACGGCGACGTGTGTGCACGTGCGTGATTGAAAACGGATGGGAGAAGGGCAGATGCCCAAGACAAATGGGCAAACGCTCCGAGTGAGGCCATATCTATCACGCTCCGAGTGAGGCCCTATCAATATGGGCCTTATTCAACAATGTAAAACTAGGCTTTATCTGGATCATTTGGGCCCAAACCAGCCGAGTATGGCAGAACTGGCAAGAAAACTGGCAAGAAAAAGTCATTTTCATCCCCGTGCTCCAGAAGCCTGTGAAGCTGTATGAAAAAGTATGTTTGGGTATGGGGATAGTCCTTCTCCATCTATAGACCATATCATTATCGTTCACGAGAATGATTTTCCATATATCCAAAAAGTTCTCTCCCGAAGCGGGGGCCAAAAGGATAAAAAAGAAGAGGAAAAAGTAAGTTGCTTTGCTCGCGTATGTTCAGCTGAGACAAATGCATCTATTTCTCGCAATTCTCTCATCGGCTGCAGGAGATCAATGTTTTCAGCGTTGGTTGTTGTACTTTAGGGTTTGGTTGTCACTTCAGTATTCGAAGTCTCCACGGCGGACACGTGTCTTATGGAATCACTTTTCTTGATAAGAGGTGAGACTGTTACGATGGTATATTCTCGGCTTGGGGTCTGAGTTCGTTCGGTCGTTGAAGTTATTATTTTATCTTTGTTCGATTTGGCTCAAACTTCGGTTCTGCATTCACCTATATATGATGAAGTTGGTTCTTTTGGAGTCAACATCACGTAACAAGCCAGAATGTTGCGAAGCTGGTCCTTTTGGAGTGTTTTTTTAATTTTTTTTCTCAAATACGCAGGAGCCCTGCATATCATTGAAATAAAGAAGGTGAGGGTTTACAAACTGCCGTTAAGACGGCAAAGCAATACGCACATGTTGCGCAAAAGGAAAACAACCAAACCGGGATGCAACCACGGGACTACTCACGACATAAACCACCAAGATCCTTAGCGCCCGCCACAATCCATAGTCGTGCTTCATTCGAGATCTTGACGAGCAAGCCCTGTGGATCGCGTGGATCATCATGAAACACTCTGGCATTGCGTTTGCTAGGCAGTCAGAGCGAAAAGGCTATCAAACCCCTTCCTTCGGCTTGCCTGCAGTCGCTTGCGGAGCCGTTGCCACCATTGCGCCATGGAGCATTGCCTGGGCGGCATCTGTGCAAATCCAAGACGCTCTAGTACCGGCCACCACACTTGCCTAGTGAACGAACAATCAATGAAGAGGTGGTCGCACGATTCCGGCTATTGATCACAGAGGACACAATTGGTGTGCGTGTCCAAGTCGTGTTGCAAGCGACGATCCACAGTCCAGTGTCGCCTTCGGAAGGCTAGCCACAGGAATAGCTTAACCCAGATGTGTTTATAGGATGTCTTAGCCTTATATCGTTTTGGAGATGTGTTTTCCTTTGTTGTGGTGGCATCCGTTTATAGAAATTATGGACTAATGCATTAATTGAGAACGACTAGAGCTGAAAATAAACTTTCCATCTATACTATAAAGAGAATTAGATTTGAAAACACTTTTCACCAACAAAAGATCCACACCCACCTCACATAGGACCCACTTGTCAGGAAAATTGGTTGATGAACGGTAAAAAAAGGGAGGGACATTCCTATGTTGATTTCCCCCTCTAAACCCAAAACTTTTTTCACCCAAAAAAGGGTCCACCTAAATATACCCATATTTGTACCTACGTCTATACACAATTATCCCGTATTGCTAAAAGACAATAAATTAGAGAGTTTTCTCCATATAAATAAATGCCGGGTCCACCTAAATATACCCACATTTGTACACACGTCTATACACAATTATTCCGTATTGCTAAAAGACAATAAATTAGAGAGTTTTCTCCATATAAATAAATGCCAACTATCATGAGTTTTGAGAATACCTAAAGCTCTCCATACGAATATAAAGTATTTTTAAAAGCGCTTTGCACTAAAATGAAGTGATATTGTTTTAGTACCTACATGTCATCAATAAATGTGCGTGCCGCACGTGCGTTCTTGCTAGTCGTAAAAAATGCAACTATTAATTCGCTGAAACTGGGTATTTTTTAGGACAATTCGCTGAAACTGGGTGCGCGTCAGTGATTTTGACGCGATTTGAACCATACCGATTGGTGCTGACGCTGTGGCCCAAGTCAGTACGACGCAGGCCTATGGGTTGTATTTGGGCCGACAGAAAGGCCATTTATGCAATTGATCTATTTCGCCATCTATTTTTACATCATTGTAAAGAAACCATATTATTATTTTACAAAAAAATATTGGTTCATATAAAAATACGGCAGCCTGAGAGTGGTATCAGACGCATGAGATGCCTACATAATGACATGGCTCAAGCCCAAGTAATAAAGTTGCAATGGCACTGGCACCCAACCCACCCTGTTTTAGCGTTTGCAGTGATATCTTACTATTACTAATTGAATGCTTCTTTTGGAGGCTCCACGTTAATCCTCACGAGACACGCTAGAAAAAAATGATAAATTCTTAAAATTCTCACAAAAATCAGAAACATCTAGCCATCAATCATGTAGTCTCATAAACAATAGCCATTGGATCTATTTGTTACTTAAAAAATTACCCACCATTGCCATTATACAATTAACTTAAAGGAAAAAGTCCAAATTACTCCCCTCAAGTATAACCAAAGTTTGGATAACCCCCTAAAGTAATTCTTGGTTCAGTTTACCCCCTAAACTATCTTATTTGGTTCAATTTACCCCTTAACACAATTTGTCTTTTTTTTGTTTCTTCATGCACAGGTGGAATTTAAAGTTTAAATTTTGCAAAATTATAGAAGACAATATAAGACATGTTAAAAAAATATATCATAAATTTTTTTGTCACTGTTTTGATAGAGTAATATATTTAATAATAACATTATACTTAAAATACAATATTATATAGAAAGTAGTGATGAAAAATTCGTAAAATATTTTCTAATATAGATTATGATGTTCACTACCTCCCTGCAAAGTCTTAAATTAAAATTCATCTTGTGCATGGAGAAACAAAAAAGACAAATTGTGTTAAGGGGTAAGTTGGATCAAATAACATAGTTTAGGGGGTAAATTAAACCAAAATATAGTTTAGGGGGTTATCCGGACATTCGCTATACTTGAGGGGAGTAATTTGGACTTTTTCCTAACTTAAAATTACCTCCTAATTTTCTATCTAAATTACCACATTTGCCATCTAATACAACACACCTGAACCGATCGAGACTTCTTTGTCAATCGTAAAAAGAAAAAAAGTATCGATCCTCTCCCAAGCTCTCAAACTTTTATGTTTCCTACCTAGGGTATTTACTCCACCAGATGCACCAGATGGGAACATCCTCTCCTCCATGGATGTGCACCTCAGCCCTGGTGAGTGAACTCGGCGACAATGGGCCCAAGTTTGGACGGCAGGGACAGCCTTGATAATGAAGTTCCGTGGAGCTTTCATAGATTGCCACCGCTGCTGCTCGCACAATGTGGAGACTTGATTACTATGTCTCCAAGTGAACTCAGATGAATCCCTTGGGATTTCAATTCTTTTGCCACAGACAAGAGGGGGTGCTACAAATCTGTTGTTGCTGTTGCTCCCAAAAACACTGAGGTGATAGGCAGGCTATAAACAAAGAATGTTTGTGGTGGGCAGGGGATGCTGATTCTCACTTCTTCTTCTTTTTTTGCCAAACAAGCACGGTATTGCAGCCTGCAGATCAACCTGTGCAGGTGATGATCCAGGCATCCAGTAAGATCGACATCAAGGTAACATCCGGGTAGGCATACGGTTAAGGCATGGTAATGCAAGATATCATTCAGCTGACAGTAGTCCATTGATCCTTACTAATTCATAGATGGCTTTGTTGATTGACCTGATATTTTATATGGTTGCAATGACATGAATCTGGGACAATGAAGTAGGAGAGGTATCAACGACGATATATCAGTGACTATCACAGTGAATTTCTGCAATACATTGGTGACTACAGTTTCTGATGAGGTAAGTATAGTGTATAATTTTGTTATACTTGACTATTTTGAGTTTTACTGATTAGAAGCCTATACTGTATTTTTTTATTATATATATACATATATACCTACATCTTATCATGTAATATTTACTACATAGATATCATGCGCGGTTTTGAGCATATTATCCAATTAATTATAGTAAGCACACAGTCAAACCAGTATTAGCACCCTCTGATTGTTGCAGTAGTCATGGAAGAAGATGAGTACTGATTATGATGTAGTGAGACTCTAAGTAGCAGCATTGATTCGAAGCGATAGCAATAGAGCACCTCAATAGAAAGAGATCAACAAGATCCAAAGGCAAGGCTCCATACATGGAACGTGGTAAGAGTCATTAAGGACAGTTGGGAGGTAATACAGAATAACGAATCAGGAAATATCCCAAATGTGGGCTAAACATAGAGGCGAATTGGTAGACGAGCAAGGGCTATCTATTGCATTTAGCAATAATCACACAAGTTGAGTGATGGGATAATATTGGCTGCTTTAGATAAATAATTTAATTAATGTCACAACAGATCAGTGAGAGGCAAAGAAAAAAAATGTCAAGGAGCATTGCAAAAAATATGGTGTGCAAGCAAGAAATTAATAAGGCATACACATTCGTGGTAGATTAATAAATTTTTTGACACGTGGTAGATTAATAAATTGAACGAAAGAAACACTAGAAACATAGTATAGAACCTATGTATAGTTATTATATGACACATAATTTCGTCTCCATTTCTAATATTCAAGAATATAATTGCCATTCATATTTTCAAGACAAAATTGTGATTCCTATTTGCCAAATGCTATAAAACAATGGTATACCCCTTTTTCCAATGTATTGATTGAACATCTATAAATCCCTCCTATATTTTCCTTCTAAATTTGCTAGCCCGTGCAAGTGCACGGGTTGATAGACTAGTTTTTCAAATTGGCAAATCCTCAAATGGGCACACATCGAGATTTGGACAGGAGCTATGTCTATCACAAGCACTGTATATGCCCTGAGGCCTGAGCGCGCAGTCGCCCACGACTTCTGCTCCGAGCACGCACCTCGGTCCCCATACTCCGATCGATCGACATGATTTCGCCAACATGGGAAGCTCTGGAGCTCTGGCGTTGCCGACGGGGTACTGTGATTGGTTCCATTGGTGCTCCATGCCCGGCTGTCTGCCCTGCCGCCATCGGCGCCGAGGGAATCACGAGTTCTTGTCGCGCTGGCCTGCTCTGCTCCTCCCGGAGTTCCCTCGATGGCCGAACTGATTTGGCGCTCCGTGCTTAACAAACACGAACTTGATTCCGAAGGAAGCATTAGCACGCCAACACACGGAAAATCATATCAGCACCAGTACATCGCAGATACCAGTATATATCAGTACTACCTGCGCCAGAAGAGGAGTACCGTGTTGCGCATGCAGGAGTACCTGAAATGCCGATACACCATGCACGGCTGCGTGCCAGCGCTGTTCATCTACGACCCTCCATGAAGGATCCGCGGCACCATGGATCGACAGCCCTGAATGGATGCAATACCGACGAGCTCCCTGCAAGTCTCTGTGACCACTGCTTAACAATGACAACGCCGCGGATCCGTGATCGCGAAGTCGGCAAGCAGCACGCACATTCCCGTGCCGCGGGGAAGCGAGCCTAAAATATCCCCGCGCCGAGGGTCGCGGCACAGGGGCTTCCGCTGTGCGGCCATGTGGCCGGCGGGAATCAATCGAGTGAGGCGCGCCACGCCGCTGCGCTGAATCGATTCCTGGAGCCCGTGTCTGCTTCATCGTACAACGCCCGGTGCAAAAGCCGGGGGCCTTGCCTCCCAGGTGCCCCTCGTCCGTGGACTCCTTTCCAGGCCGGATCCAATGCCTTGACTAGTTAGTTTATCCGGCGCGATCCGAGTCCCGGTAACCAGGCCACCGCGCTCGCTCGGCTCACTAGTTAATAAATCCTCCAATGAAACGATCCACGGTAAAACTTGAAAAAGTTCTCGATCAGGACCAGGAACCAAAGCCTCCTTTGGTCCCTGCCTCCCGTCCAAATCGCGTCCTGCTCGGCTGCTCTCACGGCGCCAGACTTTCTTTCCCTCTGCGGCGATGGACAGTTTCAGCATCTTCGTTAACGCATCGAAAGTCAATAATCGATGCGAGCTGAAAGCGTACACTGGCGTGGCCAAAGAGTTTTCCTCCGCAGGGGGAGGCCTGGCCGGCGGAAAGAGATCAAAAGGCCGACACGCCCACCGACATTTCGCCTCGCCAAAGCGAAAGGGAGCACGAAATGGGAGTGTTCGGGCATCCGATTAGTCTTTTTTTTTCGGTGGGCCGCCCGATCGATCGATAAGCTTAGGCCGGCCGGGCCAATTCAACCCGCGAGCCCCCACCGGCCACTGTTGGGTTCCGCCGGCCGCCCGGCGACGGATCAGTGGAGCCCACGGGTCCGGCCCCGCGTGTCAACGTCGAAGGCTCGAAGCCTCTGGACTTCTCCTGTCGTCTGAGTCATGCACCCCCGTGCAATCACACTCGCGCCCGTGGCGCCCATTGGCAACTTGCAACGTAGGCTGGAATCGCGAACACGTCTTTGAGGCCTGATAAAGAGGCCAGAGCATCCGGCTGAAACTGATGCTAACGCCTCCGTGCCCCCAATTGAAGCCTGACGAATCCAAACCGAACAAAAACGCCTACCATTTCTTTTATTACCATCATCAAGGTAGTATACTCCTTAAATGAAATTAGGAAACCGATCAGCGCGAGACAAGCGTCGCTCGGGCAGAGGAGCAGGTGGATAACGCCAGGCGGGGAGGTGGTGGAGCAGAGCCGCGACCGACCCACCACCCCGCGATCGCGCCGCGCGAGCCGTCCACGCTTTCTCCGATGACGTGGGCACCACGCCCACATGGCGCCGACCTCTCTCCCGACGGGCGCCGCCCGACGGGCGCCGCCCACCGCGCCCCGAGGCACCGCCACGTCGGAGCCCGGACACGCGCCGCCCCCCGACTGGCCCGGGCCCGGGCCCCTGCCAACCATGTCCCCGTCCGGCTCGCCCGACGCCGGCCTCCGTTCCCAACCGATCCGTCTTCCTCGCGTCGCGTAGCCTCCGCGTACGCACGTTACCTCCTCAGTCGCATCAACGCAGCTGGAAGCGTTACACGTCGGACACCTTTCGGTGGCCAAGTTCACCGCGGGATCCCTCTATATAAGGACGCTCCCGGCCTCGCCACAATCTTCATCCGAAAGGCAAAGCGAGTGCCACCAGTAGTCAAGAGCGAGAGTTCTAGTAGCCTGCCTGCTGATCTGTAAGGTTGTGTAGTTGGAAAGCCCTTTAGTTTCGGCCGGTGATCATGGAGGATGAGAGGAGCACCCAGCAGCAGCACCAGGGAGTTGAGGCCCAGGAGACGGGCGCCGATCAGGTGGAGGTGAAGGACAGGGGGCTCCTGGACACCCTTCTCGGCAGGAAGAAGGAGGAGAAGAAGCCGGAGGAGGAGGAGCTCGCGGCCGGTATGGAGAAGGTCACGGTGGCCGAGCCCGAGAAGCACGACCACAAGAAGGAGGAGGAGCACGAGGCCGGGGAGAAGAAGGAGAGCCTCCTCGCCAAGCTGCACCGCTCCAGCTCCAGTTCCAGCTCGGTAAGTTCATCACACCACGCATGATTTATTTCCTTGCATATATAGCTACATCGGATCAGTATGCAGCTTCTTATGACGTGACACGATTAACCGTTACACGTGTGCTGATTCGTGACTGCGATCGTTGCGTTGCGTGCAGTCGAGTGACGAGGAAGAGGAGGTGATTGACGAGAACGGCGAGATCGTCAAGAGGAAGAAGAAGAAGGGCCTCAAGGAGAAGATCAAGGAGAAGCTGCCCGGCCACAAGGACCACGCCGAGGGCGAGCACCACGCGGCCGTTCCGGCCCCGGCGCCGCCGGCGCCCGTGGAGACGCACGTCCACCACCAGGAGCAAGAGCACAAGCCGTACGTGCCGGCGCCGGCTCCGCCCCCGCCGGTGGAGACGCACGTGCACCACCACGACCACGCCGTCGTCGTGCAGAAGGTCGAGGACGACGCCGCGAAGACCGAGGCCCCGCCGGCGCCGGAGGAGGAGAAGAAAGGCCTCCTCGACAAGATCAAGGAGAAGCTCCCCGGCGGCCACAAGAAGCCGGAGGACGCCACCGCCGCCGCCGCGCCGGCGCCGGCGCCGCACGCCGAGGACGTGAGCAGCCCGGACGGCAAGGAGAAGAAGGGCCTGCTGGGCAAGATCATGGACAAGATACCCGGCTACCACAAGGGCTCCGGCGAGGAGGACCACAAGGCCGCCGCCGGCGAGCACAAGACCAGCTCTTAATTAGATGTCGCCGCGTGTCCTGACCGGGCCTTTGATCGGAAGCGTTTGGCGTGCGTTTGGTTCTGCTTTGCTTGCTTTAGTCAGTTTGTTTCAAGATGGATTGCGAGATCAAGGTCCGGTACCGTGGGGAGCCCGGGCAGAGCTGGTAGTGAGTGTTGCTCTGCGTGTGTTGGCTCTGGTTCGGGCTTTAGTTTGGTTCCAAGTCAGGGTCTGGATGTTGGGTTTGTTGAATTATATGCAGTTGCGTTGCGTATTGTAATTTGGCTGGGCTACCTGGACATTATGCCTTAATATTATTACTTTGGTTTCTGCCCAGCATATATATTGTCCTGTTATGATCCTGTGTATTATCATTCAAATGTGTATCATGATCCTGGTATCTAAGTTTCAAAAATGATCCTGGTATCTAGTACCAAGCTGTATTATTTTCTATCTTGCTTATGCATTGTGTCTCAATATAATGGCAGTGCCAAGTGTGCCACCTTGGCAACCTGGTATCTGTGACATACGGAGTAATGTCTGTCAAAGTGTCATACTGACATTGCTACAGGTGTTGGGTAGAACCGTAGAACTTGAAACTGTGCTGTGGGTTTCTTGATGGGCCGTGTTCATTATGGGCCTTGTCCGTGTCCATCACCCTCCCCACTTTGAGATAGTGGACCAATTTGATTGGGTTTATAGATCAAGAAGATGCATCTAGGCCTCATTAGTTCACAAGTTCTGAATCTCTGATGTCACACCAGAGAAACCCACTCTCTCTTTGGTCTGATAGAACCGACGACAAGGTTGGTCCGGGCGTGCGAGACGCAAGTGGTTGCACGCGCGCGCATGGTTGTACAATCCAACCGTACATGTGCCTGCACGCGCCTCCGCGTGCACCGGCAAAAACCAAGAAAGAAATGGGCGGACCTGGTCGCTAGTTCCTGGAGACAGATCACGGCGCCGAGCCCCTTCCGGCCGACCTCATCGTCGGGTTCAGGCTCAGCCTATCCCCATGGCGCACGCGCACGCCCACGCCCACGCCCACAACTCGGCTGTGCTAGCTAGGCCGAGCTCGCATCCGGCTCCCGTTGTGGCGTTGTCCCTGCCTTCACCACCGCCACGCTTGACCTGACACAGCCAAACGGGATGGTCCTGATCGTGTCATGGTTTGGTAGGTTTGCAGTTTCTGTTTGCTGCACCCTCGGCAGGCTCGGGGGCATTGGCGCCATATTTTTTACGCGGGTGACACGCTGACAACTGACACTCACCGAGAAAGCCAGAAGGTGACGACGAGCTATCCGCACTCGTCGTACTTCAAGTACCTCGTATAAAGAAAATATTTCATTCTGGTCATCTAAATTTAAAAGTACAGTTTCAGTTTCTCCGCACTCGTCATACTTCATATCTATCCGACTATACCCACCATCACCAATATACTCTTTTTTAACCAATCCTCCCTTCCCCCTCCGTCTCTTTCCTCGTCTCTCCCGGCGGTCCACTCCATGCCGCCGCCCTGCCCCCTGCCCTCCCCCACCGCCGCCGACTGCCCTCCCCTCCACTCCCTGCCCCCAGCCCTCCCCCTCTCCTGCCGCCGCTCTGCCCTTTGCCCTCCCCCACCGCCGGCCAGGAGCGAGCCTACGACGGCGTCGGGGGCGGACCAACCCGCCTCGAATCGGGCGTCCGAGGCCGGGAGCGAGCTCCGGCGGGTGTGGCGCGTGGCGGGCGAGCACGGCTGGCGGCGCGCGTGGCGAGCGGCGGCCGGATCAAGCAGCGTCGCGGAGGCGGAGTGGTTGCAGTTGCAGAGCTGCGGCGGCGCGGCGCGGTGCGGCGCCCGAGAGGAAGGGGTGGGGGAAGGGGAGCAGAGGAAGGGGCGGCGGAGGGAGCAGCTGCGGGGCGGAGGCCGGCGTCGCGCGGGAGGAGGTGGAGCGCTCGGCGACGGCGAGCTCGGCGGGCGCGGACGGCATGGCGCGGACGGGCGGCGAGCGGTGGGCGGCCAGGCGTGGGGAGCAGCGTGGCGGGCGCGGACGGCATGGCGGCCGGGCGCCGGGCGGCGACGGCGAGCTGCTGCAGTGCGCGGTGGTGGAGACGGCGACCCGAGGCGGAGCTCCAGCGGCCGGCGTGAGGACCTCGGCGTGCGCGCACGGGGGCGGAGGAGCTCCGGCCAGTCATCGGCGGCGGATCGGCGAGCTGCGATGGTCACGGCGGGTGGCCAGCTTCTCCTCCCCTGCGGCGGTGGTCCAGCGACGGCGACCGGGGGCGGACGCGTGCACGGGCGGTTGTGAGGTGCGGGACCCCCGCCGACGTGGCCGGTGGCGCACGCACGCTAGACCGCCAGGAATGGCGTTCGGCGCTGCGAACGCAAGCCTTGCGTACGCTTTTCAGTACGCCGCTGCAGCTGGTTTTTCTTGTCCCGTACGCGTTAAACACTGTAGCGTCCCTTTTACAGCACCCCACTGCGTTTAGCCTAAGATGGGAATCTCCATCGATTCGACCTGTATCGGAATGATTACAGCTAGAACGTGCGCTAGTGTTCGCTTCTTGTAGTGCGTGTTGGACGGGCTGGATCGAGTGCCTACACGCGGGAAAAAGAGCAGCGGGGAAGGGAGAGATGGCTCGTAGGCTGATGCACACTCGCAGGATACAATCATGTGTCTCTGGGTAGTGGAGGAAAAGGGGTGATAGAATACCGTAGAACAGAAAAGGCTTCGCTGATTTATGGACACTAGTGGTGCCAACTCAGCCTCTAGATCAACAGCCGTAAAAAAAAACTGAGTTTCAACACCAACAACCGTCGCTCCGTCTCATATGTCGATGGGGGCCTTTTCTAGCGTCAATACACTCGATGGCAGAAGTAAGGGGATCAAATGCAGTGGTAACAGTCACAACATATATTACTGTTTGATTATTTGATGCAAAGAGAAATAGTCACACTAAAAGCACACGTATTTGGTGGAATTTTACCGCAGAAACTGTTGTGCGGTACCATTATAGGCTATTTCAAACTGTAGTGTGTAGTACATACTTCTTCTGTTGTAAAAGTACAGATGGTTTTAAGTCAAAGCATAATTTGTAGAAAAAAAGGAACAACATCTGTGACATGAAATTTGATTGCTTAAATCCACCAAGAAACATGCCTTGTTTCTATAATCTAATTAGCATTTTGAATATGCTAATATGTTTTTTTCCTAAATTTAGTGCAAGTTAGAAAATTCTAAGTAGGACAAGGCTAAAGCAATCTACATTTCAAAACGTTTGTTAAATGTTAAATGACTTATTGTGCTAGGTCGGGCCCAAAATATTCAATCTTATCTGTAGAGATACGCGTTGCTGGAATGCTGCGACCAGAACATATACAAGAGGTAAAACAGGTAAAAGTTGTTAGTGCATTGTTAGTGCAGGGCATCAGATCATCTGAAAGCGAAGCGCAGAGATTACCCTCTGGCATCTGGCTCGTCTCATCGACCTCAAAAAGAAAAAGGCGGCACTGTCCCCTGCCATCGTTTTATTTTTGTTGCTTTGCAAAGGGGCGAAAAAGGCCACGCGTATACATATGCATGGGATCTTCTTTTCTGTCCGCCAAGCAAAAAGCTGCAACTGACATGCTAGCAATGCAAGCTTCAGATGTAAGGAATGGTAACAACGATATGAAATGAACCAGACGTAAAGATAGAATTATTGGATGCTTTGCGAAAAGGAAAACCGGTGAATTAAGCGTACAAGAATGGGCTTGAGAGCAGTCTTGTGTCCCCAGTCTTAGAATGCTGCACTGCAGGCATCCACCCCACTAGTGCATTAACAGGTGCACACATGGTCACATCAGAGGGAATTAACCGTGGTGCCTGCTTATTGGATTCCGCTTGGCCTTTTCAATACTTCAAGTTTTGTAAACGTGTTGCGGCTACAATATGCTTGTAGAAATGTATCGATGGCATTGGCTGGGGGAATATATTCAAAGATTGACAATGTGCTGGAAGTAATCAATTTAGTTAAGCAAAGTTACTCCTGGCCAGGTGTTTGTTGCTAGAACATATTCTTTGTTGACAATTCAGTTAAGCAAGATACTCCGGCTGGCCCAGGTCGTCTTGAGATTCTTGGAGAACTAGCTTCGCTAGCTCTTTCCTTTAAAAAAACAGAAAACTCCCACACAAAAAAAGAAACTAGAGAAGGAACTCATTCTACTATGATATGCATGCATGTATCCCATAGCAGGACCACGGCACTCTTGATGAGAGAATGAAGATCAGAGCAGAGATTCCATCAAGTTTAGCTGCAAATAAAGCACATACTCCATACCGAGAGATCTGCCTTTCCACACAGGCACACAGTAACAGTTCTTTTGCATCCTCTGTGCTTTCCCCTTCTCTCTAACTGCAAGTAGTAGTACGAAACAAAGAGAGATGCACAAGTACACGTAGGAGATCCGAGATCCTGCTTTGTGGCTCTCATTTCTACTTTCTAGTCGCCGCTCGCGTCTACGACGGCGTGGATACGTCGGAACCCCCGGGACCCGGTGCCGGTATGGCACTTCCGGCAAGGCCCCTCCCTCTCTTTAGTCTTTTACCAAAGCCTAGCCTGCTTTGTACACTCGTCGTGGTGGTGCCGGCCGTGCCACTGCCACGACCCCTATCGGCCATAAAGCCAGCCACTACGGTTTGCCGCCTCCCTTCTTTAAAGCGCCGAGCCGGTGCCCGTCTCGGCCGGCCCTTTCCCAAAGCCGAGAGCAGCGAGGGAGCCACACCTCCACCCCAACCCAGTAATCACTAGCTGCCGCACTACGCCAGGCACGCAGCTGCCTACCCAGCATCCACACGGTCCGGCCATGCCAGAAACGCGAGTGCTCCTGCGTGTTCTGCTCGTTCTTGGGGCAGCTTGTGCTGCGGCGGCGGCGACCGAGGCGGCGGCGGCGCCGGGGAGTAACGGCAAGGTGCCGGCGATCTACGTGTTCGGCGACTCGACGGCGGACGTGGGCAACAACAACTACCTGCCGGGCAGCGACGTGCCGCGGGCCAACTTCCCGCACAACGGCGTCGACTTCCCGACGTCGCGGCCCACCGGCAGGTTCAGCAATGGCTACAACGGCGTCGACTTCTTGGGTAAGCGCCGAGTGGCAACAACGCGTCTAGTTCATTTCATTTGTGCTTGCTCGCAAGGTGGGGCTGAAGCTTGCGGCCTTGCGGGTTGTGTGGAGATGAGTTTGGGGAGAACTCAGAAGTCAGAACATCATAGCTGCACGCACGCAGTTTACGCTGCCGATCGAGGTCGTTTCCTCTGCCATGTTTGCCCCCTACTGGCTTCGGCGCCGATGGTTTTGGATGGTGATAGAGTTTGCAGCGAAGATTTCCTGGAGGCTGCAGCCTGCAGATAGGAGTAGTATATCTTTAAGCTCTAGCCAATTAAGTTTCGAGCTACAGTTGACAACTGATAGCACAGAAAAGCATTCGCCATCTACTGTACTAGATAGAGTAGTATTTTGCCGCGAGCCGTTGATTTCAATTAAAGAGGGCAAGAGCCAAGAGGCCCAGGGGCCAGAGCCACGTAGTGAGGGCCGTGAGGTACTCCGTAGATAATCTCTGCATGCATGGTAAAGACGGCAGGAAGAAACATACTACTAGTATGAGTTTGGTCACGAACCGATTTGTTTGGCGTACTAGGACTTGATGAAGTATCGTATCGAACATAGTTACGAGCATAATTCAGTGGCCACTGAAGGCAATTGGCTTGCTATTCAGTGGCCAAACTACTGCTGGGTGGTGCCAAGCGTAAACTGCAGTTGCAGTCTTTCTCTTTCAGAGAAGCGATGGACCTCTGCGTCATCAATCGCTGCTGCAGCTCGCGTCCCACAAGCGGCGCAGTCGTGCAGACGTTGCAAAGCGTGTCAGTGTACTGACGTGGTAAAAAAGCTGGATCACTGACTGGGTTACACTGCTACAGCGCTACTCTTACGCAGTTGTCGTTTGCCATTCAGTGTGCATGGGCGTTTGTCCGAGCACGCTGACTCGCTTGGCTTTGGCGCTTGAGGTTGGGCGGAGGCGGACACAGTGGAGTAGTGCTGTAGTGGACACCACACACCCACTGCACGTCTGCACCTCTGCGTTTGCTACCAAAATCTACATGCCACATGATAAACAGTGAAACACGTACTTCCGCTTGGTCACCCACTCGCCCCCACATTATTGTATCCACTGTCATGATCATCCCTGTTCACCTTTCAGACTGTAAATTGGCGATCAAGTGCTCTTCGAGTTCTGAAATCAATTACTGCAGCAAGCAGTAGCATTGCGCTGTAAACATGTCCATCTGGCTCTAAAAATGTTTTTGGTTCATCTTTTATCTTTATCAGCTCTGAACATGGGCTTCAAGCGCAGCCCCCCGCCGTTCCTCGCCGTGGCCAACAAGACCAACAAGCAGGTCTTCAGAGGCCTCCTGGGAGTCAACTTCGCCTCTGCTGGATCCGGCATTCTTGACACAACAGTAAGCCACTCGTGACCAAAGTAACCGCAAGCAACTGGTACGACGAACACGGACAAGAGCACACACTCGACGTTGATCACTCATTCACTTGGTGGTGCAGGGGAGCTCCATCATCCCGCTGAGCCAGCAGGTGGAGCAGTTCGCCACCGTGCAGCGCAACGTCTCG
Organism: Echinochloa phyllopogon; assembly: GCA_033239725.1. Classification (NCBI taxonomy): domain Eukaryota; kingdom Viridiplantae; phylum Streptophyta; class Magnoliopsida; order Poales; family Poaceae; genus Echinochloa; species Echinochloa phyllopogon. Next base: position 37,641,251 of record BTCW01000001.1, on the reverse strand, counting down.
GCGCGCATCGGCCAGGGCGCCGCCGACGCCGTGCTGTCGCGGTCAGTGTTCCTCCTCAGCACCGGCGGCAACGACCTCTTCGCCTTCTTCTCGCGCAACAGCACGCCGTCGGACGCCGACAGGCAGCGCTTCGTCGGCAACCTCGTCGAGCTCTACCAGAACCACGTCAAGGTAAGGCCGCCGCCGCCGATCGCCGCCAATGTCCGGCGAAGATTATTCTTCTTCTGGCTGAAACGAAAACATCGGTTTCATTCAGGCCCTGTACGTGCTCGGCGCGAGGAAGTTCGCCGTGATCGACGTGCCGCCGATTGGGTGCTGCCCGTACCCGAGGAGCCTGCACCCGCTCGGCGCCTGCATCGACGTCCTCAACGAGCTGGCGCGCGGGTTCAACAAGGGCGTCAAGGACGCCATGCACGGGCTCAGCCTGAGCTTCCAGGGGCTCAAGTACTCCGTCGGGAGCTCCCACGCCGTCGTGCAGAGCATCATGAAGCACCCGCAGAGGCTCGGTACACGCTTCTTCCTGAACACAGACGCCTTGATCGGCCGTGGTTCAGACTCCTTCAGAAAATTGCGATCAGGTATTCAGGTCTGATTGACAGAGGAAAACTAAATGACGTGCAGGGTTCAAGGAGGTGACGAACGCGTGCTGCGGGTCGGGGCGGTTCAACGGCAAGTCGGGGTGCACGCCGAACGCGACGCTGTGCGGCAACCGGCACGAGTACCTGTTCTGGGACCTGCTGCACCCGACGCACGCCGCCTCCAAGGTCGCCGCCGCCGCCATCTACAACGGCTCGCTCCACTTCGCCGCGCCCATAAACTTCAGGCAGCTGGTGGAGGACCAGTGCTGAGAGTCTGAGCTAGACTGATAGCGGAGCACAAGGCCGCAGTACAATGTGTCCCGTGTTACTTACCAGCGTTTTCCATAGGTTTCCCGTGTCAGTGTTGGTGATATTGGTGTGTAGGATGTGCGTGGCTGGTGTTCACTCTGCTTCTCGTGGGTTCGATGGTGATGGCGGCGGTGTGGTTTGGACTCTGAGATAACATGTCAGCTCTGATCTCTCTCTCAAAAAAAAAAGTCACCTCTCGTGCCTTCTGTGATAATCTGAAAGAATTGTTGCAACGCATGATTCTGGTTGGACTGCCAGAACGAGTTCAAGAGATGAGGATCCAAGGAGTGAAGTGGCCAGAGGTGAAAAAATAGTCTTTTATTTTCTTTTTTTCAAAAGGAAAATAGATTTCATTGAAGATGGTAGGTGCGGAGGGAATTTCCAGTGGAGCAATGAAATGCACACATCCACTAGCATGGTTTTTGTTTATTTTGACATCAATTTTCGCGTGAATTGTTTGGAGGGGCTGTATGCTCTTTTATGCATTCCGCGCGTGCATTACAACCTTTACCACAACGGTGCCGTCTATGGATCCCGAGGTCGATAGGAAACTAAGCTGTAAGTAAATCTGTGTGCCATCCATCTAGTTGTGTCCTATCTTTTACAATCGCTCCACTGTCACCTGGAACGATTTTGAAAAGGGGATTGTGGATACTACTCGTACATTTTTTTTTACTTTTATTCATATATGCATCGAGTGTGCGGTTACTCTCTCGGATGGTTCATAGCAATTCAAGGTAGTTTCTATTTCCACGATAATGGAATGCATGCATTAATTATATATGATAATCTAAAGAATGTTGAACAAGTAGACGTAGCAGTGGAGTTCTAATGTGACTTGTGATGTACAATAATTATTAGAAAATACCCTTTCCCGAGCGGAGTATTCAACCAATCCATTTCTAGCAATTTAGTAAAAATAATCCTAATACCTAGCACGAATAAAATTAAATAAAGTAAATTCAAGAAAGAATCCGCTGCAGAGAAACAGTGTACATGACATCTATACTTCCTGTACTACATGGCAAAGCAAAAGTTTTCGCCATCCCTTTCCTTGGAAAAAAAAACACTTGGTATACTTACACTTTTACTACTCCAGAATTCTTTTCCTCCTCCTGGGCTAAAATTTCAGAAAACTCAGAGATGCCGGAAAAGAGCCAAGAGCATCACGGCCTTCTATGCCGCTAGATACGAACGCAAGCTCTAAGCATGTCGGTACATTCCTGCAGGCCATGCCGTTCTCGGTCCCAGTTGATATGTCCTAAGCCGCACCAGTTGTGTGCCTGTCGTGACCTCTTCAAACCCATTTTCAACCCCTTTTTCTCGCATATCCGACACGGTATCAGCGTCAATTCTGTTGCTATGAGACCTCTAGATGATTCGGCAGTATGTTCTTTGCATCTAATAGATGTGACAAGTATACATTGTTATACAGCTACGACGGCTTTTAATAATTGGTAAGAATGACAGGATTGACAGAGGATTAATTAGTATGAAATTGCAAAGTTGTGCTATTCCAGAACAAAAAAACAGCATTTCGGCGAGGTGCTCAATGATAATCCCACGCCGCTCTTCGTAAATTGCTGACGGAACCATGCGCGTCATGTCACAGTTTCCACGATGTATAAATCCGCGGTCACGTATTCTGAAGACCTCACTCACCACCTGAACACACAGAGACCAGAGCACAAGCAAGAGCAACACAGCAGCCGATGGCCAACCGCACTGTGCTCGCGGCCCTGTACCTGCTTGTGCTCGTGGTAACCGGCGCGGAGGCGAGGCATCACCCGCGGCTCGTCCCCGCGGTGTTCGTGTTCGGGGACTCCACGGTGGACGTCGGCAACAACAACCGCCGGAGCATCGCCGCCACGGCCAGGGCCAACTACCCCCACTACGGCGTCGACTTCCCCGGATCCGTGCCGACCGGCCGGTTCAGCAATGGCTTCAACACGGCAGACCTGTTGGGTAGGTTCAGTAACGCTTACAGGGCTCGGCAATGCGATGCATGATGGATGACTGACTAGTGGTGCACTTTGTGTAATTTCATGATGAACGCAACGCACAGCTATCGGGCTTGGATTCAGAGCGAGCCCACCGGCTTACCACTCTCTGACGGCCAAGACCATCAGGTCCCAGATGTATGAAGGCATCAACTTCGCGTCAGGAGGGTCCGGGCTTTCAGACGGCACCGGCCGTTCACTGGTAGTACATTCAGGACCAATTGCCCAATGTCCATACTGATTAACACACAGAATTTCTGTACGGTGCATGAGACATACAGTAAAGACGACTAATCTGAACTTGTCGATCCGTGCAGTTTGGCGTGGTGATCCCGATGTCCTGGCAGCTGGAGTACTTCTCATTGGTTGTGAGGCACATGATCAAGCAGTCAGGCGAGAAGAAGACCGCCAGTCTCCTCTGCAAGTCCATCTTCCTCATCAGCGTCGGCAGCAACGACATGTTCGAGTACTCCGCGTCCCCCGGCGACGACTACGAGTTCCTGAGTGGCCTCGTCACTACCTACAAACGCTACATCACGGTATGCACAAATACTCCACACTTCACTTCTGCGACGTGCACGCCCTCGATGTAAAGTTTGCCTCGCCGGTGACGTGTGCAATGCGTCCTGTGACCTGTGATGTACCCACGAACAGGCACTGTACGAGATGGGCGCGAGGAAGTTCAGCGTCATCAGCATCCCGCCGCTGGGGTGCCTGCCATCGCAGCGGCTGCGCCGGCTGCAGCAGCTGGGCACCCAGGGCTGCTTCGACCCGCTCAACGACCTCTCCCTCCGCTCCTACCCGATGCTCGCCGCGATGCTGGAGGACCTCGCCCGCGAGCTGCCCGGCATGGCCTACTCCCTCGCCGACGCCTTCGCCATGGTTTCCTTCGTCTTCGAGAACCCGAAAACCGACGCCTGGGGTACGTGATAAGCGATCACCGACGTCTCGACTCCTACTTCCCTGGGATCGAATTGAACGTGCCGGCCGGCTGATTTGGTCTCCATCGTTTCTTCGTCTGATCGGTTGCAGAGTTCACGGAGCTGGAGGCGGCGTGCTGCGGCGGGGGCGCGTTCGGGGCGGCGTACGCGTGCAACGAGACGGCGCCGCTGTGCGCCGACCGCGACGGCTACCTGTTCTGGGACGCGAACCACCCCACGCAGGCCGTGTCGCTCATCGCGGCACGGACCATCTTCGCCGGCAACGGGACCTTCGTCAAGCCCGTCAACCTCAAGGAGCTGGCCCTGCTGTGATGGGTTTATTCTGCTCTGTTTTCTTGGGGTTATCCGGAAGATGCTTTTGTCCTAGGAGTGATACGAATAAGCAGCAGTCACACAGGGACAGGACTACCAGACGGGGCCAGCAGCTAGCTCTTGGTCTCGGACGCAGGTAAATCTGTCGTGGAGATGCGCACGGTGCTTCAAGCGGAAATTTGTTTGTTCTTAGTGATTTGAAAACTTGAATGACGTTTTTGTTTTCCTGATATTCGAGGTATTTTTGTTTCCACGATATCATACTGCAATTAGCCCATTACCATCCGCGTTTTCTTTTGCTGCGTTACCCGTTCGCTAATGAGCAGTCTCGTGTGCGAACTACTGCTGGACTCTGCTTTGAATCGTCTAGCAGAGTCGTTTGGGCCTTGGGCCGTTACAGGGAGGGAAATATGGGCTGCTCCAGGGAACGGACGAGGCTTAACGGGCCTAATTTGTGCTTCCGAATGGACGATTTTGAGCTTAACGAGCCTCGGAATTTGGGCTTCGCTTACTATATGAATTCAAATGGGCTCACTATATTATTATATTACCTTTCGCTAAAAATAATAAATAAATAAATGGACACGAAGTATTTGAACCCTGTTTGACTCCTGCACTACACAAACAATGCTTTTTATCTATTCACATGAAAAATGTTTTATACAATTATTTTCACAGGGAGTTGAACTAAACACTGCATATCTACTCTCTTTTTGCTAAAATTACCACCATTTTTTGTAACAATTCTATATTTTTCCACAATTCCTTTCGCATGCATGTTAACGCCTAAGGATGCATGCATGGCTCAATGGTTGTATACGCGCGCTTCTCATTCTTCTTACAGGAATACACACATATCATTCCTTGTTAGTGCCGAATGAAAATCTGCATCGTCCTGGTTAATACATTCGGACGTGGACACGTGGTTACTGGTTAGGTTTCGTGGTCAAAAGAAAGATAGGCACGTCGAATTGTCGATCCACCTGACCTGGCATCCACAAAGTCCTTGCACCCAGACGCCCAGACCCAGACGAACCGTGCTCCTCCGCTCCTACCGCATGTCAACATGTCAAGATCGAATAGCCAAGAACATCCCAAAGTCCACACGGACCTTTCAGCTTTTCCACCGAGAAAAGCTCCAACCCTGCTGCAGGCTGCAGCAGTAACCAGCAGTGGTGCACATCCAGCAGAGAGCAGACACCCCGGAATTTCAACCGCAAGGCCCAGTGTAACTGTAGTTCACTGCGCTGCTGCAGCAACAACAGACGAGGTCACGAGGACCTCAAAGCGGCAGGCAAGCCAAACGGCATGATGGCGCATGCAGCGCTGTGGGGGGCGGCGCTCCGGCCGCAACCCCCGGATGGCATTGATCACGCACGGCCACGGCCGGCCGGCCGCTCGGTGCCGCCACAGTACGCTCCACCCTCTCGTGCTCCGGCCGGCTGCATTGTTCGGGGGCATGGAGAGATCCCCCGGCCATCATCAGGGAGATCTTTTGGTGTGATATGAGCTGACCCTTTTGTGCCGTTGCGCAAGCGTTTCAGGGAACCATGACCGCTTGTTGACGAAGGCTGCAGCGGCCTTTTCCTTTTCAGACAGATCGCTGTTTCGCACACCGCGATAGCTACGGCGCCCAAAATCTTTTGCTCCCCAAATTCTGAGCAGGCATATGCGTGATGGACATTACAGGGTCCTGCGTAGTAGTGGAGTCTGGCCCACAATACACCATCATCATCCACACACACGGAGGGCTTGTTTAGATCCTAAATTTACCTCCCAAATTTACTATGCAAAAAGAAGATTCCTCATCACATCAAAATGTCATAACATGTATGGAGTATTAAATGTAGATGAAATCAAAAACTAATTACACAGTTTTGTTGTACTCTGCGAGACAAACATTTTGAGCCTAATTAATCAATTTTTGGATAATTTTTCACAAATACAAACGAAATGCTACAGTAGCGCAATGATTACGAAGTGGCATCTTACTCCCAAATTCAACCTCCCAATTCTAACATCTAAACACCACCAAAGAGAGAGGGAGGGAAAGGGAGGGGGGAGAGAGAGAGGGAGCGAGGGAGGGAGCGAGAGGGAGAGAGAGAGAGATGACCACAGGGTGGAGTATATACAGCAAAGACCGAAAGTTTGTCAGTCTTTCATTATTAGTTGTGCGGCTGTTCAATCTTGGCCGTGTCCATAATGATTTGATTCCCATGGCGCCCTGATCATCACCCTACTCGATCTATGCATGCTTGACATGAAAGATCATCCAAAGATATACGGAGTATACTACTAGACTAGCACATCTACATGCATCCTTTGCATTTCAGAAAAACTTACTCTCAACTGAAATAAGCATGGCTGGACTCGATCAGTTGCTAGCAAAATGAAATTCTTTATCTATTGCTTTGAGTCCTGATATGATGTTGCTAGTTTGAGCAGCAAACTAGCTATCATTATAAATATTAGTCCAGGGAGATTATTGGGGATCATTTTAACAGCTACCGAATAATACAGCACCAATCCTGTGTACACACTCATAATCAACGACGCATCAACGAGCTGTTGTGTAAACCTTAATAAACTGTCGATAATTGTGACACACTGTGAATTACACAGTACACAAAAATTACACCACCAGAATCATAATAAGTTAAAGAAATTGGAGAATAAAAATGCAGATAGGACGGATATGTTTATATTTGTGTTCACAAACCCGATCATGAGGGACCTTCATAAACAAATTGATGAATATCGCGGCAGCCGCCTTATTTGATCATATTAAGTACATGAAAACAGACTTTAAAAAGTGAACATAGCAACCGTTTATCAGTATAAGGCTATAAGCTAGAAACTTCAATAACATTGCCGTTGCACCAAAACATCACGGCCTGTTTGGCTGGCTGATGGATAGTGTTGGTTTTGCTAAGAGAAAAATATTGTTGGCTGGTGGTTGGTGCTAGTTTTTGCTGAAAGAAAAACACTGCTGACTGGTGGCTGATAAGCCAAGCGAACAGGGGGGACGCTGCCTATTTCCCACAAGGGACATAGAATATTGATTCAAAATCATATGAACATGAATTAATCAGGATTAAGGACACAATGAACTGACGTAGAAAAAAAGAAAGTTACCAATCAATATCCACAATGTACTAAATTGCTTAAAATGACCTGGACGTTTTGCTAAATTGATTGACAGAAAACAGCACATTTTGAAGAATATGTACTATCAAGTATATGCCCAAGGGGGTGCCCCCATGGAAAACCTATACTCCGTATATGCTACTGGTTTTTTGAGAGGTAGCATTAGTGTTTAAATTTTATAAATACTCCGCATCAGTATTAGTAGGTATTGATTGTAGAATAGTTAAGGATTACTACTCAAATGCCCACAGTTGAACATTTCGAAACATCATATCCGAACCAGTCTATCAGATCATGATCGGCTGCTACTTTTAACTTAAGTATATGCTCATCTCGAGGCAATCACCGCCATTCTCCATACATAAAGATGACGATCAGATCTGTGTATCAAACTTATGGTTATAGCTATTACTATCTTTAGTTTCTTTCCCTTTTCTTGAAGTAAAGACATCATATTATTTTTCATGCATTTGATTGTATCATTGATACAAACAAGAAAAACAATATACAGCTTGCAGATACATATTCCTTAGTAACATCCACAGCCACTGCATTCTACATGCTTGTCATGATTAGATTGCACTTGGTGAAGCTACAAGACGAGATGGAAGGAGAAGCAGGCATTGGACTGCCATACTACTGCTAGTTCTTTGCCTGTCTGAGTTATGAGAAGACCAATACAAACAAAATTCACTCGGTCACAGACTGTACAGGTAGCTGGGTCTCTGGGTCATGGGGGGTCTGCGGGTGAAATCATGAAGCGCATGAAAGTTCTGTAAACCTGCAACTTGGGCTCATGCATTCCGAGCAAAGTTTATTGGAACAAGCAAAAAATAAGGAGCAGATGCACAGGCTGGGGAAATGATAAGCCAAGGAAAAGAATGACACATCTCATCATGACCATCACCAGTCACTGGCACAAAACCCTAGCTAAGCTATAGAATGGTCAGAGCCGTGATTTGTGTGAAACATACTCCGTATATAGCAGCATTCGAGTATCGTTGTATCAGGTTTAATTTGAGATCTTGACCAAGACCAATACATCAAATACTACTGGTTGTGCATACTTACATAGAGCTTGTCATTGCCTTGCCTGGCCTCATAGTCAGATGTTGCAGAGATGACCACCATCAAAGATAGAAGAACAGGCCTGCATGCGAAACCAGTAAGAATGCAAGAAAGTAAGAACTACGGGGTTAGTTTTCCGAAGAACTTGGCCGCAAATGAGTAGTTTGCGGCAAAGACGACGGATCCGAAAGAATGGCATGAGGAACGGGCTGGATAAAACCAACTTCACTTCCCCAACACCATCTCGCCATGGCCGGCCGGGCTCAAGGAAGCAGACTAAATTAGGTCGCAGCTGAGCAGATCAGACTACCATATGTAGCTCTCTCTCACCAAAACTTTCCCCAAAAGTATATCATGGACCATGATGAACCTAGCTTAACCCCAGCCAAGAAAACAAGAGGACATCAAAAGGCCCAGCAAATGAACACGCAAGAAAAGGCAGCAAAGCAGTAAGCTTAATCAAGGCGTTTCTGACAGAAGTGATGATCAAATCTAAGGAGGAAAGCTTTGATTTGTGTCATGCGGGCTTTACAAAGGGAGGCCTACATAGCTCCATTGGCAGTATGCCCACCTCCAAAAAAACTACAGATTTGAGAGGCTTTCTGCAAGATCATCAAGGAGGTGGACAGAATGCCAAGGAACTCTCAGTAAGCGCCCCTTTGATAAGCACACATGACTTAGACACTACTGCTCTCTTGCTCGCAGAGCTTTGCATCGTCAATCGATCCACAGCAGCCGCTCTCGCTCACCGTAAGGATGATCTCCTTTACAGGGCGCGCTATTTATAGAGACTAGAGTGGAGCTAGGGTTGTGGCTCGTGAGGGGATTCCGGGGAGGGAGAGCCGGGGAGGGATGGGCATGCAGATCAGATGGATGGGATTGTGCTTTTCTTGGTCTCCGTGTGTGAGTTGCAGTGGGAGATCTGAGGGATTTGATATATGAGACGATGGCTTCAAGGCTCAAGCAGGCCTAGGGGTAGTAAACTCAGATCTCTCTCGCCCACCCCCGTGGCTCCATGCCTACAGATTAAACTACAACGTAGCCGCAGATTTTGGGGCTATACTGAGCGCCTTTCTTCTCCACCTTGATTCTCTAGCCAAAAGGAGGTAAAAATCATGGCTCTTTTGGCAGCTGGAGTTCAGTATCAGCAATAAAATAAAATACTGTAGTACACTAGTTTGGTATTATATTAGGCTATGTGTTGTCATTGTGCGAGTGAGACTGCAGGCTGGGCCGCTGGGGTAGTCATGCATATTGGTGGGTGGCCTGATGCTTTGGCGATTGAGATGAGTGATCGAGGCGGGGGAGCGCGTACGGTGCAGCCGTGCAGGAGTCCCCTTTTTAGGGCTGTAGGGAGTTTCAGTTCTGTGTCCATTGTCCAACGTGATCTCCGTGGATTAAAGAAGGGTTATTGTTATTGTTATTGACACGTATGATCGCAACTTTCGCTATCTTTTGAAAAAAAAACTTTGTGTTCAAGCATATAAGTCAATTATACGTACTTCTCATCGGATAGTTTCTACAAGTAATCTCTAATTTCTACAAGTACTCCATAATCATGATCTTAACTAAGCGTCCTCCTCTCCAAATTACTTTGTGCGCAAGTTTTCTTGATTTTGAGAAAAACACGTTTTCTACAATCATAAGTTAATTGCATATATTTCCTCGTCGGCTTTAGTTTCTACGTAACCCACTTGATTATAAAATCTATCATTTTTTCTTTGCAAAAGATAAAATCTATCATTTTAACCTCCTTGTCTTGTAAGTGATGAGATAGTCACAAACTGAGATACCTCATTTAATCATAAATGTTCCTATAGTGAAATATCTTAGCATTCATGGATGTATTTCTCTAATTATATTATAGAAATTAACTACACTATTTTTCAACAGCAAAAGATATGTCTGTTGACAGTGAGACGACTATGGTGATTTTTTACTAACCAAGTCCATTAGGGGTGCTCATAAGAGTAAGTGTGTGGGTGTGCTTTCATAAAGTTAGTGAGTAGGGTTCCTATATATAAATATTTATGTATGTTAGGTGTTTCAAAATAAAAGTATTTTGCAAAATATAATTCTGAGCACTAACTTTGTACTATAAACTATAGAAAAAATATAACCCCATGAAACAACTGTTTCAAGAGAAACCAATAGGTACATTTCAAAAATCCAAAGTTAACATATTGAACAAAGTTAGAAATGATTATAACATACGGTACAAAATGTCATTTATCTTTGACCAAAGAAAGTACTCGTCAAATGTTTGTCAACCTAAATCTTCTATACAGTTTTTAAACCTTTTTCCTCAGTCTTGCTAAAAGGATAATATGCATTTCTTCCTTTTCAAGGACAACTAAATCGTTCAAACTACTTTTCAAGTCCGTGTCCATACTTATAGAATGAACGTAATTTGTGATCAGAAAGCCTAACTCTATTACGATTTTATTACGATAGTAGAATAATAGACATCTCTGAGTTGAATTTGGATCTGGATGGTTTTTATAATAAGTAGCATATATTTATCCATACTAGCCTATGATTTATGTAGGTTAATAGGTTAATCTCATTTCTATATAATCACAAAATGAGCTCTACATAGAATAAATAAGTCATCGGTCTCTAAACTATCCGTGCGACATCAAACAAGAAGAAAGCTATTAAAATGGAGATCTAAGTCGTAGAACTCTAGAAGCATTAGAAATTTCCTCAATGATATATACTTGTTTATCCGAATGCTGCCAACAAAACCCACGCATGCTTGCGAATTCCTCCACGTCCGGCCTTTGCTGATCGCCACGTGCATCCATTGATCCACCTCCGCCACGCTGCAGGGTCGAGACGGGCGGACCAGAGGCGGGTGAATAGTTCTTTCTAAAAACTTAACTTACCGGCTAACTGAAACAACATCGGAAATAAAACTATCGGTCTAGCCAAGACTTCACCCCTCTATCTATGTTCACTAGCACCTTATACAAGATCTAAAAAAGCATATAAGGTGCCAAGCTAGCAAGAGCTCACCTAATTAATTCTAAGAGCAAGGTCACACAAACCTATGCCACTAGTACTTCACACACCGGGAAGCTCCTACACAACTAGTAAGCAAAAGCACAAAGCTCCTAAGCTCACTAGCAATGCTCAATGGACAAGACTACACAAGTCTAATCCAAAGGCTCAAATTACTTATCTATACAAACTAAGCAAATAGACTAATTAAGCTACACAAGCTAATTAGTCTAATTAGTCACAAGATCACTACTTCTAGCTACACAAGCAAGAAGCTAACTAGCAAGCTACACAAGCCAACCAATTATAAGAGCAACCACACAAGCACTAGATATGTAAAGATGTGAATACAATGCTTGTGATAGAAAAGTGCAAACCACCGAGAAGAGAAGACAATGTTGACACGGTGATTTTTATCCCGAGGTTCACTTGTTGCCACCAAGCTAGTCCTCGTTGTGTCGACCAACACTTCGATGGTTCTTGGGCAAGGCTCTCAAGCCGCTGGCCACTCCCGGGCACACCAAGACACCACTCGCAAATATGATAACTCAATGACACGCTCCACTAGAGTTGCTCTTCGCGATCCCCGCGGGGTGAGCACAATCCCCCTCACAAATCCTTCTCCGGAGCACCGTACAATCTCCTTGCGTGCTTCAACGGAGCCTCAATCCACCAAGCCGTCTAGGAGGTGGCAACCTCCAAGAGCAATAAGCACACCGGCTTGCAACACAAACACCTAGTGCCACTCGATGCAATCTCTCAAAGCAATGCACTAGATTCGCACTCACTCGCAATGGATTCGCAATCTTGCAACAATAAGTGAGTTAGTGGAGTCCCAAGGCAAGCACAACCATGGGAAACACATTCCCAAGGTGCTCAACCCCCTCAAAGGCCCGGGCACCCTTCTATTTATAGAGGGGAGGAGAAAACTAGCCGTTACAAGCTTTTCCCGAGCTCTAACGGCTACCGCGGACCGTCCGCAGTGAATTCTCGGACCGTCCGCCATTCAAAAAACTAGCCGTTGGGGAAAGACCCGTTCAGGATCGTGCACGGCGGACCGTCCGCCTGGTCCACGCGGACCGTCCGCGCTAGAATTACAACGGCTATGAAGCGCTGCCAGAGTGTGTCAGAGTCGACCGTTGGGGCTCTGCGGACTGTCCGCCATGCACCTGCGGACCGTCTACCCGCAACAGCTCTAGCTCCTGGAGAAAATGAGCGAAATTACAGACCGTCTGCGACGAATCACGGACCGTCCACGAGATCACTCCAAGTCAAAACACGTGGGCCCTGGGTCAACACCAAACGCGGACAGTCCGCCTACGAACCGCGGACCGTCCGCGGTCAGATCGGACCAGTCCGAACTATCCGTGGACTGTCCCCGCGGACCGTCCGCGCAGTCTCCGCGGACCGTCCGCCACCCTATTTTCAGCACAGCCGGCGCTCGGTAAAACGCCCATAACTTTTAGCTCCGATGTTCAAATTAAGTGATCTTGAACTCTATGGAAAGCTCATTCAGAGGGCTATCCATCCCAACTAAATACTTGACCCAAAACACTTTGGATCAAAGCAGAATTGCAAACCAAGATCACACTAAGCCATAACCATCAACCAAACTTCAACCCTTTTGCAAATGTGCCAACTCCATAAGTGTACCATCTTATGTGTGAGTGAGTTAGCATTTTCACAAACATTTCTCAAAGGTTTTTTCACTCTCTTCACCACGCCACTCGATCTTAGCAACATCGCAAAGTTAGATCTCTCAAGTGGCACTAGATGACCGATATGCAAACAAGTTTGCCCCTCTTGATAGTACGGCCATCTATCCTAAATCCGGTCATAAACTTATCTACTCACCTATGACCGGTTAAATGAAATGCCTATTGGTTATACCTTTGCCTTGCGCATTCCATTCCACCTTCTCCCATGTTGATGCAACACATGCACCAACATTATCACAAATGATATGATCCACTTCATATCATCGTGAGACATATTGGTTCATCGATCTTGACTCCACTTGCTTTTCACCGTTGCAACGGTCCATCGGCGCCAAGTCATTGCTCAAGCATCCCGCCACGTGGTCCAGTGCTTAGCCTCTAACTTGCCCTTCACACTTGCAACCGGTCCATCAAACCAAGTCTTGTCTTGATCTTCTCCACTTAGTCACATGACTCCATGTCATGTCCCATATGCAATGAGCTCCTTCATCACATAATCACCTGTGGACTAATCACCTATGTATTTCACTTAAACACATATTAGTCCACCTAAGTTGTCACTCAATTACCAAAACCAAACAAGGACCTTCACACGCCAAGCCCTCCCCACCACTCGCCATCTCACATGCCTCGCGTTGTGTCATGCCCACATGCATTGGCCTTCATGCTTGTGTCGCCTCTAACAATCCTATCATCATGCCCTATAATTAATTGTAGGGATTGGCCAAAGTATCTCTGAAATTGTTACCAAGAATTTTGTATAACTCGAGAAAATACGAATTCCACGTGAAGAGTTTGGGGGTTGTTGAGTGGCTATTTTGTCTTGACCAGACCCACTTAACCCCTTTTAGGCTTTTAGCTTTCACCAGTTGACAACTGCTGTTAATAAAACTCTCGTAGTAAGGGCAGCTCCAGCGTGCTTGCTAAGGAGGTACATGGAGGAGAGAGAATCAAGTTGAAGAGGTGCAATACGTTGGAGAGCAGGTGCTAGCTTAGCACCTCCAAGCACCGGTGGCCTATCTAGGCACCGGGTGCAAACAAAAAAAATTGATTTCAAGTTGCATTGGGGGAAGAGCCAAAAGAGAAGGGAAGGAAATCTCCGCGGAAAGAAATATTTTTCGGTTGGGGAAAGAGCTGGAGAAGACGATATTTTTATTATAGTGCCCTTTTTGGTAGGGGTTATACTGATCTATACACTGGAGTATATTTTGTCAAACAAGTGCTACATGACGTGTCTAGACTTACCCTTTGCTAAGAAAATATACACTGGAGCTGCCTAAGGTGGGTTGCTGCATGTTCCCGCAGCAAGAAACCATAGCGAGTAAGGGGAGCAGGGCAGATCGATCTCCCGCTCGGATACACTGGCCAAGCGCATATATCGATCTCACCTCTACCGCGACAGTAGTATCGCATCACGGCCGCGTCTTAGGATACCCCCGATGCAACAGTGGGTAGTGCACCACCCACCCGCCTCTGATACGATACTGATGCCGAGCGAGAAGAGACCGTGACCGAGCACCAGTGCTTTGCATCGCTCCTCGTGGTGGTGCGCGGCGGGAACTAGGAAGCACTGCCGTGGCCAGAGATGTGGGCCGCCCGCCGTGGCCGCGGCTCCAAATTCGCGCCTTTTGTCCCCCGATGCACCGCCACTGATGATGCGCGCCCCATCACCATCAGCCCCACACCTCCAAATCGATGGATCATCATAAATTCCATGGCCTCTACCTCCCTCGCTGCATGCCTGTCTGTCTGCAGCTAGTACCTGGTGGTGGTAGGCGGCAGTAGGCGCCATCCATCGGATCCTGCTCCTGCGGAAACGGGAAATCTGAGGCCGATCCAGCCACGTAACGCAGCAACGCCGTGCCGGGTAACGCTGCTCTGCTGAAATCAGCATTGAATCGCTCCTGATCTGCCTCACCAACCTGGCAACCTTTCTTTGCCCCTCCACCATTTGATGCCAGAGCCAGACGGCGTCAACCGGTGGTTAAAAAGTTATTTTTCGATCGCCACCGACACATGACACCGGTTAATGCCTGTCAACCTGCACGTACATGTTTGAACCCAAGTGCAGCAGCAATTAGGATGGCAGCAAGAGCAAGTCAGATTTGTTCCAATTGTGCCAAACTTTTCATTAGTACTGCTCGTTGCGGCAAAATGTTGGTACAATCTTTACTACTACGTATTTCTCAGGAGAAAACAAAGTCATTAAAACTATAGAGATCCGTGCTACCTTTACGCCCTCACGGCTCTCCGGAAAGAGGCCAAAAAGTTCATCTCCTGCTGCCGGAGAAAGTTATTAGTGGTAGATTTGCTCATCTTCTGGCCTTACTCCAGCAAGCAAACCCTCAATCACACTACATGCACGGTCCTAGCCCTCGACATCGCGCTCCCTTTTTGTTGGCACACAGCATAAAGAGAGTACGCGCGCGAAAACATAAGAAAAATTAGCACACCAATCAGCCAGAACACGCTGGGAGAGCATGTCTGCATCAAGAGGAAACTGGAAAAGAACACAATGCATAGCGACTGAAGTGATGCACGGTCCTAGCTAGACTCTTCATGCCGTGAGCTCCCAAAGGCAGCTGCAGTAAAGGAAGCCATCGATGGAAAGCGCTTCTGGCTTCTCACACATTACTCATGATCTCAAATTCTCAATATCTCATCTCCTCCCATGCAAGAAAAAGATCATTTCCCAAAGCGAAATCAGTGTGCGGCACGTAGGCGCCCATCATTTCCAACCGGAGGACGAAGGCGCCGCGCGCTGGCCCATCCCGTCCCCATCTCATCTCCTCCGCATTGATCCCAGCGAGCGGCCGCTCCTGATCTCTGCGGCTCTGCAGGCAGCCAGCGCCCGGCGGGGCGCTGATGCTCGCTGCAGCATGCCCGGTCGTTTAATCATGGGGCGATGCATGCCGATGCCAACTCTGCCTGCCAAGTGACCCGAGCGGAGCGAGGCCGCTGCACGGCCAGACCTGACTCGTGCCGCAGCGGCCACACTGTGGCCAACGCCCCCGGCGTATCATTGCGGCTGCCCCGGCATTGATTCATGCGTGTGCCGCTTTGACCGGGGTACATGATGCGGCCGTATCGGGCTCGAGTGCAGCGGCGTACGTACGTGATGGCCATGAACTGTTTTATATTCATGGCGTCATGGGGGGTAGGAGTAGTAAATTGCGCGATCCGGGCAGAAGGATCATTACGGCTTGCGAGCATGAACGGCCCATGCATGGAGCTTCCTGTTTGTCTCAACTAGCCATGGCCGTGATGACTGATGATCATACGCTGATGGCCTAGTCACGTTACGCTATGTCTTAGGACCATGAAGCCAACTTTTCATGAGTATGTAGGCATGTAGCTGATGAGAAGACAAAAAAACACTAGCAGACAAGTGCAGTGGTTTTAAAATATACGATCTTTACAATAAATTAATTTGTTCATAATAAATAGCTGGTCCCGATCATCATATATTTGAAAGTGACATATATATTTAAAAACGATTATAAGCTAAAGTTGATTAACATTTGGTAACCGGCATATGTTAAAAATGGATGTGGTAATTTGGAAGTACACTAGCAATACTAGAAATTTTATACAGAGGACAGTTGCACTCAATTTTGATATTCCACTGATCCACATATATAAGGCAAAATTAACATGGAAGAGACACATGCATCCTTCAATGAAGCAACCGATGACAGTGGTGTAACTAATTAAATTCTGGCTATTATGGTAACTGATGCTTCAGATGGTGTTCTGCTGGATTAGTTTAAAAATCCTTATATTTATGGAAAATAATTTAAACTCTGGTAGTTTCTTTCAACGATGGCGGTGGAAATTAGTAATAATGGTCTATTTGGATCCACCAGTTAATTGGTAGCTAGCTAATTTTAGCTGTGGTGGATCCTAACAGAATCAGCTAATTCTCTGTTAATGTCTGTTTTATTAGTTGAATATAGTAACTATCCAATCGGTCTATCCAACTCAGCTAATTCTAGCTAATCGGCTAATGAATCCAAAGGGCCTAAGTGTTGCAATGTCAGTATTCGGGTCATTTCTGTCACCCTTCTACGAGGAGATCGCTCCGACCACCGTGGCATTTGGCATCTCAGGATTTCCAGTGCGATCCCTTCCCATCTCGCGACTGGAACAGATATCGCAACTCACAAGGTATTTGGGCCTGGCCGAAACACTCACTGAATGCCCAGATACCGTTGGGCCTGATCCATGTAGCAGACGCGGCTTGCTTGTTTTCGCATCCCACTGGGCCTGTGCCGGGCCCGATTTAAGATTTTTCTGATTTTGAGTGCTGTAGAAAAATCTGATTTTTCAACAGTATATATATATCAGATCTCAAATGCTGGATATAGATAGATAGATCTTCAACACGCAGCAACCACGGAAAGGGTCCAAAAGCTGCACATGTGCAGCGGGAACCGAGCAAACAAACGGTCCGCTAGACTCCCGCATGGGATGAAGTTTTCAAATGTTGAAGCAATCAGCCGGCTCCAACGGAAGCGATAAGGTCAGGCCGCCCATCCACTATCCAGAGGCAGCCGCCGCCGCCCACAGGAGCGATACGATCACGACTGCCTAGGCACGCACGCGACTGCACGAACATTTTTTTTGGGGGGCACTAACGTGTAACGTTAGCTGCCCGTCTCCGGTTTCCTGCTGCCGATCCCCCGCGAGACGGACACAGCACAAGCCGAGAACGCCACGGACAGACGTGGCCCCGCGCCGAGCCAATCCGCTCCGCCACCCCAACCGAAATATCCCCAGCATATTCCCCCGGATCCCGCATCCACCGCCCACGCCCATCCATTCCCCCACCCCCGACGGCCCGGTTGCCCAGCCCAGACCCCGCCGCGCCGCGCCACCCCCATTTACTACTCCGGGCCGGCCGGTATTTAAGCGCGCACCCCCCCCTCCTCAAAACACGCGGATCGTACCGGTACGAACGGCGAGCACACGCACGCACACAACACGAGAGAGGGGAAAAAAACAGAGGACGAACGGAAGCCATGGTGGTTGCCGTTGAGAAGGACGCGATGGGCGAGCCGGCGCTGCTGCTGGAGCGCAGCCGGGCGATCACCATCCAGGGCCGCGACAGGAAGGGCCGCGCCGTCGTCAGGATCGTCGGCAACTACTTCCCAGGTACCAGCGGATCGATCACATTCTTTAATTTCGGCCCCCAAATCGCAGCCGTGTCTGTGGCCATTGCCGGCGAGAAACTGACGGTCTCTGCCTCGATCCATCGATTTTGCAGCGCGCGCGCTGGGCGGGCGGGCGGAGGAGGCGCTGCGGGATCACCTGCGGCGGCGCGTGCTCCCGGCGGTCGGGGACCGGGACTTCGTGGTCGTGTACATGCACTCCCGCGTCGACCGCGGCGGCAACTTCCCCGGCGTCGGCGCCATCCGCGCCGCCTACGAGTCGCTGCCGGCCGCCGCCAAGGACAGGCTGCGCGCCGTCTACTTCGTGCACCCGGCGCTCCAGTCCCGCCTCTTCTTCGCCACCTTCGGCCGCTTCCTCTTCAGCTCCGGGTACGTACGTACGGCCACCGGATTCGTACTTCGTATCGCGATCCGATCGGGATCAGCTGCACGGCGAGCTGAATGGGATTTGGATCTTATTGCAGGCTGTATGAGAAGCTGAGGTACATGAGCAGGCTCGAGTACGTGTGGGCGCACATGGACAAGGGGCAGCTGGAGGTGCCGGGCTGCGTGCGCGAGCACGACGAGGAGCTGGAGCGCCGCCCGCTCATGGACTACGGCATCGAGGCCACCGAGAGCCGCTGCGTGTACGACGCCGCGTCCATGGACACCTCGGCGTCGCTGCACTCGCTCCGTTGCGTCTCCTAGCCACAGCTGATAAGGCCTCTCGTTGCCTGGTTTGAGTTTGACGGAGGGCCTTTCAGTGCCGCCGTAGTCTAGATGTGTAATTATGTTAGTGATGAACAAGGATAAAGAGACCAAAATGCTTTTTGGACTCAGGACATGGCTTGGCTGCAAGTGTGCAAAGAGCAAAGCAGATGAAACAATACGATCACTGAACCGTTTGCAACCATCATTCCATCCCAGAACAACACGATCACGCCTACTCGGCACTAGAACACCAATAAAAATTGGGAAAAGTGAGAGAAATTCCTACTGAGCATCACAAAGGAAAGACGGAACAAGAAAGAATCCACAAATCTAGCCGAACTGAACCACCAAGCAGGAACAGGGTTTAGGTTAGCAATTTCTTTTTGGATAAGACTGACGTAATGGTTCACTTTCCGACAAGATAGCTTCATATGATAGTACACACCATCACCCAATACATACTACAACTCTATCTGATTAATCAAGTAGTCTAAAATAATCAGTGGATAGAAGATTCGTTGACAGTTCCGTTTCACCTATAAAGACGACTCTTGATTGATTGTCAAATAGACCACTTTGTTTAGGAAGTCGGAAATATAAACATGTGCCACGGTATGAAAACACCCTAGCACACTACCCAGCAGGTGCAGTCAGGCAAGGTTAATCAGGTAGGACGGCCTTCCAAGCTCTACACAAGCAGTACTGGGTAACCATAACTAATCAAGCTAGATCACAATGTGCCCTTCCGCATCTAAAATTTTGAGGTACAAGAACCCTAACACTGTATCAGTTACACGTGCATTAGGTTACATGCCTGGAACAAGGATGTGCTAGTAACACCAATTGCAATTACTCCGTATTCTGCAACTGAAATGAATATGGGGCCCTTTAAAACTTGATACCGTGAATAGCCATGCTTCTATATGCCATCAAGTCTGAGAGAGCCTACCTACTGGATCTTGTAATAATTTCAGGCAAAAAAAAACAGTACTGAGGCACTTTCAGGTGACATAAATTGTCATACAACTGTCTTGAGCAAATAACAAGGTAATACGTACAGATCCACATATTCTTATCTGGGAAGATTAACCCAGGGGTCATGAACTCATGATGTATTGCCTAAGAAAAATCACTGTGAAAATATAACTGCACCTAAGCGTTATGGTACCTATGTTCGCCAGATGATCAGTTACCCATTTCATTCTCTATTCCATAAGATGTGTATAATGCTAAGTACCAGTGTAATGGATTAAGAGACCAAATGTGTTCTGGACTCAGAAAGTGACTTGCCTGCAAGTGTGCAAGGGTATAACATGGCAAATCAGATCACATAACTCGACTATCAAACTATTTGCGGTCATCATTCCGTTCCAGAATGACATATAGAACAGTAGAATTAACAAAAGAACTCATAATAACATTTTAGGGACATCAGTGGACTTCCTACTTAAGTCCACAAGAAACAACATAACAGAAAAACTTAACAAATCTTGCCGAAATAGTCCACCAAGCGGTAAGAGACATGTAGTCTTGTCTCCCCTATTACAATGGAAGCTTTCAAGGTTAACAATTTCTGCAAGATAGCTTCGAATGATAAAATGCTACACAACACCACCACTTAGAGAAAATAGTACAACTTTTTCTGCAAGAGTTGCAATCATGGGTCCAGTATATTCAACGTTTAAACCGATACTTTAAAATAAGCAGCCAACAAAAGAGACTTTCCATGGCATTATTGACAGTCTAGTTTCGCCAAAAGAAGCTAGCAAGGAAATAATCATGAGCTGCCTGCATTCCTACAACTGTATCTCACCCTAGCAAACTACCAGCAGAACAGGAATCGGGCCAATTCAGCTAAGAAACACAATTCTGTTATTGAAACATGCAGTGGCTCATATCTTGCAAGCCTAGCCCTTTGGACCATGTGCTCAAACAGAAATATGCTAGTAATACTAATAGATATCATGCTGCAAGTGAAATTTGGCGCACATCAAACAAATTATGTGAATATACATAAACCACGGCTATTAGCAAAAGGGAAAAAATGCAAGAAAACCCATCTATATGGTAGATAAGATGAAATATTGTGAATCCCATAATAATTTCAGCAGACAAAAACAATGCTGAAGCGTTTTCATGCACCATGAAATCATCCAACTGTCTGGAAGCAACTAATTAAGTTCAGATATAGATCCTTTTCTGAGAAGATTAATCTAGGTATCATGATGTATCGCCTATGAAAAAAGCACCATGGCATAAAGCCATGCACCTTAGGCTTTTGATGTTCATATTCCATTGGCGAACAAATACCATTCCATTCTTTATTTTATTCCATAAGCAGTGTCTCATGTCCCTCTTTCAGTGCATACAACAAGCTGGTATACTCTTCAGCTTTGTATACCTCATGGCAGAATTGATTTACTCACTTACATTATAGCTTGGCATCTGTACTTCTTCAATACTATCAACTTCAGACCCAGCTTTGGCCTCTGCACCAGCAGCAATACTCCCAACTTCATCCCCAGCTTTGGCCTCTGCACCAGCAGCAATACTCCCAACTTCATCCCCAGCTTTGGCCTCTGCACCAGCAGCAATACTCCCAACTCCATCCCCAACCTTGGCCTCAGCACCAGCAGTTTCCATGTAGCGGAAATCTGGATAATTTCTGTGATTCAATGAGTGCAACCACAAAGCTACAGCTCCCTCTTTGTGCTCCATCGCCGCAATATGAGGGAAAATATACTTGACTTTGAACTCTTCAGCCTCCTCACAATAAGGTTCCATGGAAACTGACTCATGTGAATCCTTCCATTTCTTGTTATATGAGGTGAACATGCATTCATCTAGGTACAGCCCGACCTCAGGTGCAGTAGGCACATTAAGGTTGACATCCCTGCAACACGGATATGGCACAATTAAACATTTAGCGTGAAAATATTGGATATACATATTGTTAAACACATGTCAGCTCATAACAATCATACTTGCGAAAGGCAACATCGTAAATTGATTCAGGTGCACAGTTCCTCATAACAGCTACAGCAAGGCCAATCATCTTCCTGATCTGATGGAGCATGAAACTCTGGCCAACAACTTCACACCTGACAAAATCAATTCCGTCCAGGCTAACAACACGATCGGCAGCAAAGGAAATGATAAACCTTTTGGCTGCAGGATCCTCTGCTTTAGTTCTAGTGGTGAAGTTGTGGAAATTATGGGTTCCAACATAGTACTTGAGAATCCTGTTGAACCTCTCCTTCACTTCATCAGTGTAAGAAAAGGAACTCTTGGTTGGTGGCTTCTCTTCTCCATTGCTCTTCTCTAAATCCATACCTTGCACTTTCTCTTCAGTAGCTGGGGCCTCAAGTTTATTCTCCTCATTGCCAATTGAAGTGTCTGCATAAATTGAACACAGATCGGAACAAAAACTCAATCTGTATTCAGATCTGAACAAAAAATCAATTAACAACAGCTAACACAAATTAGTATCGCAAGACTTGATTTCGGTATCCAGTACCTGAAGGTACAACATCACCAACACCTTTTGATCCAAGGTCAGCATTTTCAGCTTGAATTCCATCAGCAGGGACAGGTAGATCAAGCTTGTCGTTGCTGCTCAATCCAACTTCCCCGAGGGCGTCACCACCATCTGAAATTGTAGGATCACATTTTGCACCCCCAATTGATCCAGATTCGTCATGACTGTCCACAGCTCCATCCACAGGAGCATCAACACCATTCTCCACAGGGCTGGGCAGCTTCCCCTCCCGGCCCATGACACCAGGCACCTTCCTCCCTCTCTCGGAGCACTCCAGGCACTTGGTAAGCTCGCTTCCACTTCCCATGCTCGCCATGACGGCCTCGCGGTCCGGGTGCGCGCTGGGGTCAAGCGCGAACACGGGGAGCAGGTACAGGTACCTCCGGCGGTCGCAGAACTTCTTCGCGCTGAACGAGTTGGTGACGCGCACGTAGCCGTAGGCGCGGATCTGCGGCGCGAGCTGCGCGTTCAGGCGGTCGATGAAGCCTGGCGGGTCGACGTAGAAGCGGCCGGACACCACCTGCGCCGCGGCGCTGACGCCCTTGTCCGTGCGCGCGGCGCGCGCCCAGTCGTACCGCCGCGGCGCGGCGCGGTCGGCCTCGGGCACGGCGCCCGCCTGGTAGAGCGCCTCCTCGAGGTCGCCCTCGATGGTGCGCGCGCCCGGGTTCTTCTGCATGCCCTGGTACCCCGCGCCGCAGTAGCCGAGGAGGATGGCGACCTTGCGGCGCTTGTACCTGGGGCGGCGCTGCCCAGGGTCGGCGCCCGCGCCGGCGGCGGTGGGCTCGGCATCGGCCTCAGGGTCGGAGGAGGAGGACATCCTGGGGCGCTTGGCGGCAGGTGGGGAAGGCGGCGGCGAGGCGGCGGCCATCGGAGAGGGGCCCGGGGTTTTAGATGGTTAGGGTTTCTGGCCGTCGGCCGAGCTGGTTAGAGGAGGGAACGGGGAATCGAATCGGAGGGGAAAGAAAAGCAATTGTCTGGCCGGCTGACACATGGGTCCCACGCGTATCTCGAGGGGGTCGCCGCAAGTGTTGTTCTTTCTGATCTCGAGCTTATTTTACAGCGGCCGGGTGAAAGTTTGGAGTGGCCCGCTGGAACATGCACAGGTGAGAGAACTCCAGCCCATCTCCAATAATTAAAGCCCAGCTGATCGGCTGAACTACTAGGCGGGCCCATAACAACCAGGCCGTGGAACAGCGGAGAAAAGGCTCGTTTCGCCCTCTGCATCCTCGAGACTAGGTCTTTTTTTTTTGACACGAGGTCGGTTGTTCGTTTAGTCCCGCATCGCCTGGGTTAGAAAGCGCGCGCCCTCGACACAAGCATAAAACTAGGCCCTGGGCGAGCTTTTGAACTCATCTTTGCGCTTGGGGCAATGACGCAGCTAGTGAGGTCATACCGAGGCGCGTCAATTGCTGGTTGAAAACTATTTCCAAACCCCCTCTGCGGCCTTCCGAGGCCAAGGAGAATTTCTGGAAGGGCTCCCTTTAACGAGGGTAAAGCCCTACAATTCTAATTAAAATTTTCTGCTATTAATAAAATAGATTTTCACGATTCTAAATTGGTTTGTTTAAAAGACCCGTTTTGCATATGGCTCACCTGATTCTGAAATGCAATTCGGATGTTTCTTTTTTGTTGCTGAAAGGCTCATGGACAATTGGACATTATATGAAGTCTGAAGCAGTGAAGCAACAGGCAATAGATGCATTTGTTCATTTACGTGCTACAAGCAGCAAAAGTTACAAGACTGAACTTGCTCAACGGCATGGAAATTGTCAGCTTGCAATATGCCCAGTGAAGGACAGAAGGATAAAATGCCTATTCGCCTCGCAGTTTTCTGTCATTATATCTTGTGTTTGCTTCAAGTTACGCTTCTCTCACTCTGTCCTTCTTCTATGTACTTGGACAGATTAAAGAACACAATATACGATGTATTTAGCATATGCTTGCTCTTGCTTTTCTTTTGTTTTCTTTTCTTGAGGAAAATGCTTGCTCTTGCTTAACAGTGCTCACCTTGTGCACACTAGGGCTGTGTTTAGTTCCCCGTCACATCACCAGACTTTCCAAAATTCTCTTTCCAAACTTCACTATTCACCTATCACATCAAATCTCTCTCCTCATGCATGGAACACTAAACGTGGGTAAATAAAAATAATAATTACATGGTTTTGATGTACACGACGAGACGAATCTTTTGAGCCTACTTAGGTTATGATATGACAATATTTACCACAAACAAACGAAAAGTGCTACAATACGCTACAGTGTCGGATGTGACATTTTCACCAAACTCTTACATCCACTTTTTAAAACTAAACACAGCCTAGATTGAGCCTCACGCATCCTCAATCAAACTGGTAATAAACGCAATGAACTGAAAAATATACCAAGGCGTCAGTACTACATGTCGAATTTGCACTGAACAAAAATCTGAAATATTCCACTGACGACTTTACAGTGCAATAGCTGACACCAAATACTAAAACCTTTGAAGGCGGTGTTCACGAAATGTGAATTTGAGTGAAAATGTCACATCGAACACTGTAGCGCACTGTAACACTTTTCGTTTGTTTGTGGTAATCATTGTCCTGCCATGACCTAACTAGGCTCAAAAGATTCGTCTCGTCGTGTACATCAAAACCATGTACTTAGTTTTTTTATTTACCTATATTTAATGCTCCATGTATGAGGAGGGAGATTTGATGTGATAGTGAATAATGAAGTTTAGAGAGAGAAAGTTTGGGGAAAGTTTTGGATTTGAAGGAAAGTGAACACGCTGAAGTTGAAAAGCTAGCATAAGAAAGGGATATGTCCGGTTTTAGTCAACAACCAAGTCCCAAAGAAACTGACGTAAGCAGAAACCTCACTGGCACAAACCAGTCTCGGTTTACTACGGTCTACACTGTATACATACGGCCATGAACAATGTTCAGTTCGCCACATAAGAGCACGCGGTGCTGAATATTAGACGAGAAATCTAGATTTATTGGTTTGTGAACAGTATACTTGGGACCGTGGTTCCTCCGAAATCTAGATGCAGCACCACGTTGACCATTTTGGAAAAGTAGTATAAATATTTTGAACTAAAAAAAAGGGTTGGAGACTTGGAGGTACCGCTAGGGGTCACCGATTTGCACCCTTAAGAGCATGGCTAATAAAATCGCCGGCTGCCAGCGTGAGGATCGACGCGCGGTGTTGATGGACCCCACAGATATTTAGTGCATAGCAGTGGGTTCAACCAATAACGGCTGCCGCATTGCTTTCTCGCCGACTTCCTACCGGCGCATGGTGAGACGCTCGCTCTGTTCTCTCTTCATTCCTCCCTCCTCCACGTAGATATTAGCCTTTTTACAGCCGGTTATTATACTTGCTCTAATTATCACGAACCCATGATGTCTGCTTCTTCTGCTTCCACCCACAGCGTAAGTAGCGGAAACATTTGACGAGAGCAAGACTTCCCTGGGCAGCGTTGCTGGCTCTGCTTCAGTAGCAAAGGCGAGATTGCAAAGGGCAGACCTTACCGTGGCGCGTCCTACGGAGTACAAACCAACGGGAATGCGCCGCCGCCGTTGAGATCGACCGTATGATGACAACGCTTCATACCGCTTCACCGGACCAGCCCAGGGCGGCACGCGTACGACGTCGGGGAGAAGATGGCCGCTTGCCGGTCGATCACACGTCAGGCAGGGCTCAGGAACAAAAATTAACTCCGGGAGCGGGAGCG
Source organism: Echinochloa phyllopogon (assembly GCA_033239725.1). Classification (NCBI taxonomy): domain Eukaryota; kingdom Viridiplantae; phylum Streptophyta; class Magnoliopsida; order Poales; family Poaceae; genus Echinochloa; species Echinochloa phyllopogon. Next base: position 37,615,058 of record BTCW01000001.1, on the reverse strand, counting down.
GGAGCGGGGGGCTGAACTAGGAGCCGGGCCCATGACTACCTTGGTCAGGGCGTGAAAGATCGAATAAAAGCCCAATTCGGACTCCAGATGGTGGAGGCTGGTCGAATCGTGCGCGTCGTCGGTGTAGGCCGGTTGTTTGTTTAGTCCCACATCGCCCGGGTTAGACACCACGCGCCCTGAACGCAAGAATAAAACGAGGCGGTGGGCGAGCGTTGGAACTCATCTTTGCGCTTGGGGCAATGACGCAGCTAGCAAGGTTATACCGAGGCGCGTCAATTGCTGGTTGAAAACTATTTCCAAACCCCCTCTCCGGCCTTTCAGGCCGCAGAGAATTTCTGGAAGGGGCTCCCTCTAATCAGGGTAAAGCCCTACGATCCTAATAAAATATATTTGGTATTAAAGCATTGCTTAATTAATTAATTATATTATTATTCTTAATTGGTGTGTCTAAAAGACGTCCGTTTTGCTCAGGTTAGTCTAAAAGACGACCTGTTTGCATATGGCTCACCTAACAATTAGGCATTATGAAGTCTGAAGCTGTAAAGCAACAGACAAAAGATGCATTTGTTCATTTATTACGTGCTACTAGCAGCAAAGTTACAAGACTGAACTTGTTCGACGGCATGGAAATTGTCAGCTTGCAATACGCAGTGAAGTGCCTAGTTGCCTAGGATGATAATTCCTTCACCTGGGACAATACAAAATCGAGCATGTTTCTCGAGCAGTTTTCTGTCATTGTATCTTGTGTTTTGCTTCGAGAGTTCAAGTTACGCTTCTCTCACCTTGTCTGTAACACCCTAAAATTCCATCACAAATAAATCATAGCAACATGATTAGATTTAATTTTCTAAGGACTTAATTAAAATTTTAAATAAATTTGAGCCTAAAAATACTTAAATATCATTAGAATAATTTCAGAGCAAAAAAAAAAGTGTTTGTGCATCATATTCGATTTGCATGTCTTTTGTTTGATTGTGTGAGAGTTTTAAAATCATGAAAAGAAGTCCGGAAACCCTCCTTAAACTCTCTCTCTTCTTCCCGGTCGGCCCAGCCCATCTCTCCCTCTCTCTTTTCTTTTTCCTTCTCTCCCGCCGGCCCGTCTATCTCTCTTTCTCTCCCGGCCCAAGCGCGCTGTGCCGGCCCACCTCCTTTTTGGCCCAGCTGCAGCCCGGCTCCCTCTCCTCCCTCTCACAGCCGCCGACAGGTGGGGCCCACCTGTCGGGACCTCCTTCCACCTCCAGACGCGCCTCCCAGCCATGGCGCCCGGCCTCCTGGCGTCGCTCCCTCTCCCGCGCCCCTTCCTCTCCCCTCCACCGAGCTGTGGAAACTGCCGCACTCTCGCCACCACCACTCCATTCCCCCACCGAAACGGCCGTCCCACCGAGCCCCTCCACTGCACACCGAGCCATTAATGGCGGCCACCACATCCCCCGTCGTGGCCGGCCTTCTCTCTCCCTCCCTCCGCTCTATAAAACCCCGACCGAGCTCCGCACACCGCACTCGACCGCACGCACCTCGCACACACCTCGCGCAACTCGCTCCCGCGCCGCCGCCATCATCGGAGCTCCGACCACGTCGTCGATCCGCCGACTCAGAGCCGCTCCGTCCAGACCGACCACACAAGAACATTCGCGCTGAGGTAACGAAGCTCCCCGACCCATTCTCGCTCTCTGTTTCGCCCTCTAACACCCCCAACCACCTCACTGGAGCTTCGTCGCCACTGCTCGACGACGAGCGCCGCAGCCGCAGCAAACCCGACGACCACAACCCCCGTGCTGTGTTCGCCGCTTCTCCCTGAAGCCGTAGGGCCAACTCGCGCCAAAAACCGAGCTCTGTAGCTCGAGTTCGAGCTGCTCCGGCAATGCTCCGCCGCCTCTGCGCGCAGCGCCGCCGTGCGCCGGCGTCCCGCCGCCCGTCGCTGGCAGCCATTCGATCCGCATTCGACGGCCTGGATCGAGTCCAACCTCGAGTCAAACCAGCAAAATAACGGTCAACCAGAGCCGGCGTGGGTCATTTTGCAAAAAGAACCCCCAGCTCTTTAAATATTACAAGCTGGTCCTTCCACCAGTGAAAAGCCTTACAAATAGGTCATGTTTTCATCGTTTAAGCCCCTGTACTTCTCTATTTTTGCATCCCGAAGTCCATGCCTGTCTTTTTGTGCGTTAACCCTCGGGTTTTAACGCGTATTTATGTTTTAGTCCCTGGTTTCTTTTAGTTTAGCCCCTGTAAGCTTAGTTTACTTGCCAGCAAGTCCTTAAACCTTGTTTTAGCCATATCTTTTCTGTCTTAGCTCCGTTTTTAGCGTTCTTGGTGTCCTCGCGTTCGTCTTTTCGAGCTTGTTAGTTTTATAGGCTTGTTTTAGTCTGTTAGAGATGTTTGATGTACTGTTTTTCTTATTGTTTGTTTTATGCTTGATCGTAGATCTCGTGCCTGTTGCGACTGAGCCGCCCGTTGAAGCAGATCAAGGACAATATTTCGAAGAAGAAGATGATTTCTTTGTAGAGCAAGGCAAGTGGCCCTCCCCGCATATTCTTTTGTCCTATATAATTGCATGACAACTAAAATTTACTTTTATTGCATTAATTTGATGGGAACACCTTTTTAAGGATTTACCTAGTCTTTCATCCGTGATTCCTTGTAAACAACCCCGATTTAAATAATGTTTTGGGTTAGTTATGCTTAGCATTGCTCTACCTTGGGAATGATAAAATTGGGATCTTTATAAAATATTGATTATATCATGACAACTTAATGGTTAATGATGGTTAATGCAAGAGAACAATTCTTTAATCGGAACATGGAGAACCACCCAAGAAAACAGTGCAACCATGATGTCAAAATGGGCTCTGACCTTAGCCGATTAATTAGGGGTGTGATTGTACTGATGGCCTTATCCGAAAGGAGCAGAGGGGGTTTGGGGTTGCAGGGGTACAACCCGGTCCTCTTGGGGTAGCAGCCTTTGCTAAGGTGCTTACCATTAGGGAGGGTTGTGGTCCGCCCTAGCTGTAACTCTTGCGGGTTGTTGGACTTTTGCATACCTCTGTAAAGGCTTCAAAGTGGACCCCTAGCCACTCACCTTGGAAGTGTTTAAGGGCCTAGCTAACCCGGGCAACATGGGGAACACGAGCTATGGTGAAAGTGTGCAACCTCTGGAGAGTGTAAAACTGATATATCAGCCGTGCTCACGGTCAAGAGCGGCTTGGACACTACCATGATAATTGAACTTAAAGATGGAATCTAAATCGTGGTTTTACTCGTGGGTTTTGGAATAAGATGTTTTTTTAAATGCTTAAGTGAGTTGGTATAAACTTACATCTAGTAAATAGGAAATTGCTAATAAAACTTGATCAACTCTAAAAAGCTCACTGCTGTGAACCATAGCCTATCCTTGTGGCCTTGCATTTTCACCCCGCTTGCTGAGTACCTAGTTAGGTGTACTCACGCTTGCCATTGCTGATTCAGAAGAAGGAAATGGAGAAGAATACTACAGCGACTACGACGAGTTCTGAGGCTTGCGCTTCCCCCAGTCAAGATGCCTGTGGAAGATGGAAGTTGAAGACACCTCGTTTAGCTATCGCTTGTTCTACGATAAAGACCTTCGTGTCTCTCGAGAGTGTAATATGAATATTATAATAAATCCCTTGTACTTTAGAATATTGTGTTTTGATATTACACTCTTTTGTCTATCATATGTGTGTAAACATGATCCTGGCGCACATATGAGATGCACTTGGTTTTCCCTCGAAAATCGGGTGTGACAGAGTGGTATCAGAGCCGTTTTGACTGTAGGACGCAACCTTAAGTTAGAACTGGTCGGAAATTAAGGACCCAACATCTAGAAAGCCATGTCATCTTTCAAAATTACCCTATTTTCGCATAAAAATCAAATTTATATTGTTCTTTGTTAAAAAGATCTCATCATTTTGATTTATTCTATACTGAGTCAAAACTTTTTGCCTTTGTCAGATGGTTCGTGAGTATCAGACCGCTCGTACTGTCACCGGAGGTTCACGCCCAGCTGGACCGTCAGTTCCCCAGCACCCCGAGGAGGCACCGGCTGAGGAAGCCCCGGTACAGGTACAACCTGAGGCACAGGCAGAGGCACAGGAGGAGGAGCCACCTCAGCTCTTCGACGGCACTGTGCTTGAGGTGGACGCCGACAGAGACATGGTGATTCCACCAGCTGCTCCTGCAGCCGGCGACGCTGCACCTGATTGAAAGGACCTTGATGTCACCTAGAGGGGGGGGGGGTGAATAGGTGAATCCTGCAATTTACAAACTTTTTCACAGAATCAGTACATAAACCGGTCAGACCGGTTCACAAAACCGGTCAGACCGCTTTGCCCGGGGGAAAGCGGTCAGACCGCTTTGCCAAAGCGGTCAGACCGGTTTTCAACAGAGAAAACCGACTATGTGAAATAACCCCCTCTATGAGTTCTAGCACAAACCAAACTTGATAGTGAGCTCCTGTAGATGATTACAAGCAAGTCCACTAAGTCCCTGCACACAAGTAGAGCACACCCAAGTAGATCGATGCGGAAGCGAATTCAAATGCTAGAAATGAACTTGTGAAGGTAAACAAGAGACAATGTTATGTTTTCCCGAAGTTCGGAGTTCACCGCTGCCACTAAGGCTGTCACAAAGACACGATGAATCCTAGTCTCCGTTGAGGGCCTACGAAAGGCGGGCTTATCCACTCCAAGCCACTTTCCTCGGTATCACTAGCTTTTGACCCTTTTCCACGAAGGAGGAAAGGCCAGCCTTTACAACCAATCCGTGGCTTACCACAACCAAGGTAGCTCACCGGCGACGCCTAGCCGTCTAGGAGGATCACCTCCAAGAGTAACAAATGCTCCAATGGATGCTTGGCTTCACCGGAAGTGCTCAACACTAAGGATATGCTCTATATAGCTGATAATTGCTATCACTTGCTATCTATTGCTCACAACCCATACATCCCTCAACCCAAATCCAAAGATATGATCAAAATCAATCAACTCTCACAAAGAGAGGTTTGGGGAGAGCTTGCTGGTGCTTAGAATAGCTTTGGACGACCCACAAAGGATATGCAACCAGCCCCCCTCAAAGGAGAGGGGTATGGGGTATAAATACCCCACACAACCAAAACTAGCCGTTATAGCCGTTGGAAAACGGTCAGACCGGATTCCCAAACCGGTCAGACCGGTTTACGAACTATACTAGCCGTTACACCTGTCAGAGCCCCAAACCGGTCAGACCGGTTTCCCAAACCGGTCAGACCGGTTTGGGTCGAGTCAGCACACTACAGTCCCAAACCGGTCAGACCGGTTTCCCAAACCGGTCAGACCGGTTTGGGTGGACTTCAGCACACTAAGACCCCAAAGAACACTACTCTTAAGGCTATCTCACATGGGTTAAACTATGAGCACTTTTTGGTGTATGCCAAGACAACTAATGTTGCATCCCTCTTGATAGTACGTCATTCCTAAACTCAAGATTAAAACAATAAAAAGAGTCTACCACTTGAGCTTGTATATCTTCATTGATGCCATACTTGATCATTCTCAACTTTGAGGGCTTCAACATCTTCATATTGATGAGCACATCCATCTTGAGCCAATGACTTAGAATTTTCATTGTATGAAAGAATTCATAAGCCAGTCCACTATATGATCAATAAAAGATTAGATGCTTCGCATTGCTTCACTTGATATGACTTGATCGACGTATAGAACCCAAACTATGATGCTAGACCTTTCCACCAACAAAGTCCCTCGGCTACAAGATCAACTTGCCCTTCACCTTGTTAGGAACGTCACTCCCATCTAGCTTGATCCTTTCTGTCCTCTCTTGCCAAATTAAGCTTCGCTTAGCATTGCATCATCATGAATACAACATTGAAATCCACGTCTTCAATTGATTTGAATGTTTTCTTTGGTAGATAACTTGTCCATAAGCATCAATGTGCTTGAGACCATATACTATCCATAGGATCATGTCTCATTTTGAAAGTATCCATTGCTATGGAACAAGCCAAAAGAAATCCCAATTTCTTCAAATGATTCATCCCAAAACTTTTGACAAGTATCTTATCAAGTGAGACCAACTAATATGCTTAAGTCCTTGTCTCACTTGTCATTTCCAATCATTTGTCATTTTATGACTTAGTTGCATGGGATGATTACCGCTTGTTTGCTTTCTTGTCTTTTATACCAATAATGAGCTTTCATTCTTCAAAAATCATATTCTTTGAATATCCATAAGAATAGAAACCTGCTCATATGCTTAAGCAAACAAGTTAAATAACTAATCATGTTGTCATCCAAAATCACCAAAACATATAAGTGCCTAGATGCACTTTCAATCTCCCCCTTTTTGGTGATTGATGACAACATGATTAAAGCTTACAAAAGATATGAAATTTAAGCTCAAGATGACTAAGATATATGATGAGCTCCCCCTCAATATGTGCATTGAATAGAATTTCAAAAATTCGGCCTCAAATGCCAAATTCACATATAATCAATAAAAATGAGAGCTCCCCCTATATCTTAGCATCCAACATGTGCAACAAGTGTGTGTGACATTATAAAACAATGTGTGATGCATATGACATGTATAGCACTCAATAAAACAAGAGAATTACATATGCTTGCTGTCACGGGCCAAACCGGTCAGACCGGTTTGGGAAACCGGTCAGACCGGTTTGCCCCAGACAGCTTAGATAAGTCCTGAGGTGGAAATTGAGCTCCAAAACTTATTCACTTGATCTGAGAGTATATATGATAGACATGGACTTCAACTACTCAAGATTTGTCCATAGAAAAGATAAAATTTCCAATGAATCAAATTTCTTTCGTTTCTTCCGAAAGAAATGGGAGAGTATAGATAGATAAAGGATTTTTATGGACTTGAGAAAATCTCACTATTTGTGACTAGCCATCAATCAAGCAAAGTTAACAATAGTCACAAATAGATCGACAAAGGTCAAAAGACCAAAAACTCAAAGATTTTCAAAAACGCACAACCTAGCAAGCTAGTTGGATTTTTCAAAATCTATCCTATGTCACACAAGCATATGCACATATATTAAGCACACAATGACATTAACATATTTAGCTTACACCATTCACCAAGAAGTTGTTAACTAAATATATAATAGACGCATGTGAGCTTGATACATTTGCATGTACATGCACACTCTAGCATGGCAAGGGCTTAGATGCACAAGATAAAAACTAGTTCATGAGAAACATACCTTGGCCTCTAGTAGCATGAATTGTGCAATATAATCAATTTTATCCATATGAATCCTCTCATGATATATAAACAAAATTGATCAACATAGAGAGAAAACGTTAATGTGCACAACACATGATTTCATACTCAATGACTTTAATGATAAAGCATGAAAACATAGGTCATTAATTACGAAGCTACACAATATAGATCAAATTCCTTATTTAGTGCTTTTGAGATTAGCAGGGATTCATATGCACTAATTTGAAAGATTAGATCATTTTAAGGAATCCAATGCTATATTATGTTGAGTTGACAAACTATAAATTAAGATCAAGATTCATGAGGAGAATGACTATAGTGTTATCGTCATGAATCACAAGATAAGTTGACAACTCCAATTAAGAGAAATATTCTCTCACCATTGAGACTACAAGTTCACTAAAAGAAAATGTTAGTCTCAAGGACACAAATATTGAAATAATCTCCCCCTAGATATGTGCATCATATACAGACAATATGAGACATGCACTTTGTCTTGTGAATGACAAGGAAGGGATTAATTCAATATTCGGTCAAATTGCACAAAGATTACTTAAAATGAAATATGTCAAGTAATCATACCATCATGAAGAAGTAATATAGATAGCATATGCCAAGAGTGAGAAATTCATGAAATGAATTACTTGCGTCTTCATTTCTCACACAAATGTCCAAGTTCCAACAACCTGAGCCAAACCGGTCAGACCGGTTTGGGAAACCGGTTAGACCGGTTTCACTCAGGCAGAGGCGGCCAAACCGGTCAGACCGGTTTGGCAAACCGGTCAGACCGGTTTTGCCTCGGATCTTTCGATGGATCATCCGGCCTGTTGGAGTGCAACACAGAGCCGCCCGGATCATCTGGTCGGATCTTCCGGCCTTAGTGTCGGATCTTGTGTGGTATGCCCTGAAAATGATAGAAATTTGCTCTACAGAAGAGCTATCAAACATACCACATAGCATATGCTTAAATTAATAAAAAAAATCTTCATTTCTCAAGAGTGCGCAAAAGTTGCAAGTGTCTGGGCCAAACCGGTCAGACCGGTTTGGCAAACCGGTCAGACCGGTTTTGCCAGACTCATACCGAGTGGCGTGGATTTCCGATGTTTGCCTCAAATTTCGCCGGAACTTGATCCACTGCAACTTTAACACAATATTGCTCTACGAGATGTCATTGGGTAAAGAGTATGGAGCGGAAGCAACTTTTCTTGGCTTGCTAGTTGATCTTTTGAAGATTGTCATTCAAGCCAAGTCACCAATGCATCTCATTGTCCCTACAATCTCATCAAGCATAGTTTGGTACCCAACTCGTGTTGGGTCCGATGTTGTTAGTCCCAATATGCTTAGGAACCCAAATTCCTCTTGTGCCACTCTTTGGAGAACAAATCACCTTGGAGACACAAGGGGCATTTGGAGAATCCCCAAGCTTTATATAAATAGAATGGACAATGTTGGTTTTAGAAGTTTTACCATTGGGACAATCATTACCAAGATGTCCCTTTTCCCGACATGTGTAGCATGTCTTATGCTTGATGTTGATTGCTTTCTTCTTTTGTTGCTCGGTAGCCAAATCTTCCTTGAATTTTGCTTGGGCTTTGAGAAATCCTTTGTTGAGCTTTATTTGAGGCTTCTCTTGTTGTGGTCCCTCCTTGTTTGGACAAGAAGCAATTTGATGCCCTTTCTCAAAGCAACCATAGCATCTTCTCTTCTCCATATTTATTTGCCTTTTGGAGAGAGTTGGCTTGCTTTCTTTTCTTTGATCTTGGCTTGTGTTGAGCTTGACATGATGGATGCAAGAGCTTTGCACGGTTGATCCCTTCTCAAGCTTCTTCACCATGGATTCACGGTTATCTTGAGAAGGTTGTGCATTGCTCTCTTTTTCAAGTGTTGTCAAGCTTTTTGTGAGTCTTTCTACCTCTTGCTTGAGTTCTTCATTTTCCTTTGCAATGAGGTTGTCACAAGATTCTACACACACTTCATCATACCAAGATCGTTTTGCTTGAGAGCAACATGGGTTAGCACATGACAAATTATATTGAATTGAAGAGCATGTGCAAATATGTGTTTGAGATTCAATAGATTTTAATGAAGTGATAATAATTTCATGAGCAATATCTAATGAAGCATATGATTCTACAAGTTCTTCATGAGAGCACAAGAGTTCTTCATGCTTCACTTGTAGGATCTCATGCTTGCTAGCAATCAATTCCAATTTTTCCTTGAGCACTTTATTTTCTTTTTCAATGGAAGCCAAATGAAGTGCATCACAAGCATAATCATCAACAATTGCTTCATACTTACAAACCAAGGTGGCGTTTGAGAGTTTGACTTCTTCAAGCTCCTTGATGAGAGCTTGGATAGTCTCATCCTTTGAATTTTCCGCCTTCTCTTCTTCTTTGGACTTGTTAAGCATGATTACATCATCATTGGAAGATGATATAGCTTGTGAGCTTGAAACTTTGCTCGCACGGCGTCGGCCTCCCTTCTTGTGGCTAGTTGCACGCTTCCTGCCCAAACCGGTCAGACCAGTTTGGGAAACCGGTCGGACCGGTTTCTGCAGAGAAGCGGCAGCTGAGCCGTCTTGCTCTTGTGGCTCCACGGTGGTTGTCACATGAGGCTTGGTGCATGTTTTTGTTGATGTTGTGCACTCCTCATGTGACTCGGCTCTTGTTTGGTCTTGTGTGTCGCTTTTGATGTTGCCGTATAGCTTCTCAATTCTAGCCCAAATAAGATGAGCATCGAATAGAGTTGCTTCATCTTCTAGAACCTTTTCTCTAACTTCATCACTCACAACATCAAATAAGAAGTTAGCGACACGAGCGTTGAGTTGAAAGCAATTCATTTCATCCTCGGTTGGGTTGGACACACTCCAATCAACGCAAGGACGATCAATGCCTTCAACTACAACCCTCTCAAGAATAGGACTCATAGTCCTAAGATCATTACGCACATGACAAGACCAAATTGAATAATTCGAGCCGTCACTAGCTAGTGGCTCATATGTTACCTCACAAGTGGTCGACATCTTTCCTCACGGCGGTTAAGCTTGGATGTGAGGCCAAGCTCTGATACCAATTGAAAGGACCTTGATGTCACCTAGAGGGGGGGGTGAATAGGTGAATCCTGCAATTTACAAACTTTTTCACACAATCAGTACATAAACCGGTCAGACCGGTTCACAAAACCGGTCAGACCGCTTTGCCCGGGGGAAAGCGGTCAGACCGCTTTGCCAAAGCGGTCAGACCGGTTTTCAACAGAGAAAACCGACTATGTGAAATAACCCCCTCTATGAGTTCTAGCACAAACCAAACTTGATAGTGAGCTCCTGTAGATGATTACAAGCAAGTCCACTAAGTCCCTGCACACAAGTAGAGCACACCCAAGTAGATCGATGCGGAAGCGAATTCAAATGCTAGAAATGAACTTGTGAAGGTAAACAAGAGACAATGTTATGTTTTCCCGAAGTTCGGAGTTCACCGCTGCCACTAAGGCTGTCACAAAGACACGATGAATCCTAGTCTCCGTTGAGGGCCTACGAAAGGCGGGCTTATCCACTCCAAGCCACTTTCCTCGGTATCACTAGCTTTTGACCCTTTTCCACGAAGGAGGCAAGGCCAGCCTTTACAACCAATCCGTGGCTTACCACAACCAAGGTAGCTCACCGGCGACGCCTAGCCGTCTAGGAGGATCACCTCCAAGAGTAACAAATGCTCCAATGGATGCTTGGCTTCACCGGAAGTGCTCAACACTAAGGATATGCTCTATATAGCTGATAATTGCTATCACTTGCTATCTATTGCTCACAACCCATACATCCCTCAACCCAAATCCAAAGATATGATCAAAATCAATCAACTCTCACAAAGAGAGGTTTGGGGAGAGCTTGCTGGTGCTTAGAATAGCTTTGGACGACCCACAAAGGATATGCAACCAGCCCCCCTCAAAGGAGAGGGGTATGGGGTATAAATACCCCACACAACCAAAACTAGCCGTTATAGCCGTTGGAAAACGGTCAGACCGGATTCCCAAACCGGTCAGACCGGTTTACGAACTATACTAGCCGTTACACCTGTCAGAGCCCCAAACCGGTCAGACCGGTTTCCCAAACCGGTCAGACCGGTTTGGGTCGAGTCAGCACACTACAGTCCCAAACCGGTCAGACCGGTTTCCCAAACCGGTCAGACCGGTTTGGGTGGACTTCAGCACACTAAGACCCCAAAGAACACTACTCTTAAGGCTATCTCACATGGGTTAAACTATGAGCACTTTTTGGTGTATGCCAAGACAACTAATGTTGCATCCCTCTTGATAGTACGTCATTCCTAAACTCAAGATTAAAACAATAAAAAGAGTCTACCACTTGAGCTTGTATATCTTCATTGATGCCATACTTGATCATTCTCAACTTTGAGGGCTTCAACATCTTCATATTGATGAGCACATCCATCTTGAGCCAATGACTTAGAATTTTCATTGTATGAAAGAATTCATAAGCCAGTCCACTATATGATCAATAAAAGATTAGATGCTTCGCATTGCTTCACTTGATATGACTTGATCGACGTATAGAACCCAAACTATGATGCTAGACCTTTCCACCAACAAAGTCCCTCGGCTACAAGATCAACTTGCCCTTCACCTTGTTAGGAACGTCACTCCCATCTAGCTTGATCCTTTCTGTCCTCTCTTGCCAAATTAAGCTTCGCTTAGCATTGCATCATCATGAATACAACATTGAAATCCACGTCTTCAATTGATTTGAATGTTTTCTTTGGTAGATAACTTGTCCATAAGCATCAATGTGCTTGAGACCATATACTATCCATAGGATCATGTCTCATTTTGAAAGTATCCATTGCTATGGAACAAGCCAAAAGAAATCCCAATTTCTTCAAATGATTCATCCCAAAACTTTTGACAAGTATCTTATCAAGTGAGACCAACTAATATGCTTAAGTCCTTGTCTCACTTGTCATTTCCAATCATTTGTCATTTTATGACTTAGTTGCATGGGATGATTACCGCTTGTTTGCTTTCTTGTCTTTTATACCAATAATGAGCTTTCATTCTTCAAAAATCATATTCTTTGAATATCCATAAGAATAGAAACCTGCTCATATGCTTAAGCAAACAAGTTAAATAACTAATCATGTTGTCATCCAAAATCACCAATACATATAAGTGCCCAGTGACGGGGATGACCCCGACATGGAGGCTGATGACCAGGAGAACGACAACAACAACGACGAGGAAGAAGATCCAGAGGATCCTCGCCAGCGTGGTCCGGAGTACCACCTACATGCTTCGTTGGGTGGGACCGGACAGTTCTGCAGACTGCTGGAGGAGTTACTGGGGTTTTTAGAGTTCACTCTAAAGCCTCAGTATGTGGTCGAGCACTTTGAGGAGCCCGGCCTGGAGGACTACTACACAGCTCAGGTACACATCCGGGTACCTCAGCCAGAGGCTTCCGGATGGAGGATCCGTTCAATGCACTACAGCTGTGTTCCCTTCTCCACCGAGGACGCCGCCATCAACGACGCTGCCAGGAGGGCACTTTACTCCTACAGCTACCGTTTCCGCGACCAGCTGCACTACTCCGACTTCCGCCACGTACCCAGCCGACCTGTTGGTACCGGGGACACTGTGGTACCAGCTTTTCAGACAGGAGATGACCGAGCGGACGTCCTTGCTCGAGTCACGGCTGCGCTCAACACCGACCTGGAGGGAGCCACCTCAGAGATCGAGGGACTGCACGGGAAGCTCCAGGACGCTCAGGCCAAGATCGCACAGCTTGAGGCTCAGCTTGCGGGGCAGGCACCCCTAGAGGAGATGGCACAGCACTGCACCACGTCGTCTCCACCGCGCAAGAAGCTTCGCTACGGCACCCCAGGAGCTACCACCAGTCTTGGCTAGGAGTCTTAGATGTCTACCTTTTTCTTTTGTTAATAATTCCGTTCCTGCGAGGACGATGCGTTGTAATAATGGTTGGTTGGTTAAACACATGCTTGAGTTGGATCTTTGTGATGAATGAATGCTTTTGTGGAGTGATGGTCACAACTGCATTAATAAAATAATTGGTTTAATTAATCTTAACCTCTTATGCCTTACTCATCTTTATCTGTTCAATTCTTATCTGAGATACCTTTCTCTAACAATCAGATGGTAAACACCAGGTCAGGAAGAGGACGGGATATCCCACCTGTAATATGAGCTCATATCGCAAATCAACAAAACCAAGCACCACCTCCCCCACCTAACCCACAAATGGACCCAATCATGCAGCAGTTCTTAGCTGCCCAGACTCAGCTACTGCAAGACCTCACTGCTACGGTTCAGAACCTGCAAGCCCAACAGAATCAACCGCCACCACCACCGGCACCTCAGCCACCCAGGGATAAGCACAAGGAGTTCATGAGCCACCGTCCTCCCACTTACTCCCACTCCTCTGATCCTCTAGATGCTGATGATTGGCTGAAGGTTGTAACCCGGAAGCTGGAGATGATGCAATGCACCGATCATGAGATGGTGCTATACGCTGCAGGCCGTCTTGAGGGGCTAGCTGCTGACTGGTGGGATGCTTACACCGCTGCTCATGCTGCCCCACAAACCATCACCTGGCAAGAATTCAGAAATAGCTTCATAGCTTATCACATTCCCTCTGGAGTTATGAAGCTTAAGCAGAAGGAGTTCCTCGCACTGAAGCAAGGCAACATGTCAGTCAACGAGTATCTGGACAAATTCACCCAGTTGTCTCGCTATGCACCTGAGGAGGTCAACACTGATGCTAAGAGGCAGGAACGATTTCTGGACGGTCTTATAGGGCCACTTAATTATCAGCTGCAGAGACACATCTTTCCAGATTCTTCTAAATAAAGCTATTGGCCTGGAGAGCAAGCGCAAGGAGATTGGTAAATACAAACGCAAGTTCCAGTCTCAAGAACAGTCCAGCAGTAACACTCGCCCCCGCTACAATTCCCCTCAGGGTTCTTACTTCCGCTCTGGTGGATAGAATGGAAGTTATCCATACAACATGCAGCTGCAACGTTCATTCCAGCAGCCTCAACGCTTCAATCAGCAATCACCCCGCACTCCGAATCCTCAGCAGAATCGGTCAAACAACAACTCAGCCACTCCCCGCCCAAACAATGCCACAGGCGCTCCTGTGAGAAACAATTCTCCAGTACAGCCAAATGGGTGTTTCAAATGTGGAGAGTTAGGACATTATGCCAACAATTGTCCTCAGCGTGGGGTGAACACTCCACAGAAGGGATATGGACAAAGGTCCGAGCAGTCTTCCTCTCAGAACCGTCCTGGAAACTCCAATGCACAGGGCAACAGGGCTCAGCGGAATTATGTTCTTGGAAAGGTGAATCATGTGACCGCTGAACAAGCTCAGAAAGCTTCAGAAGTTGTACTTGGTACGTTCCTTGTTAATTCTATACCTGCAACATTTTTATTTGATTCTGGAGCAACGCATTCATTTATTACTGAACAATTTGTGGCAAAACATGGCATGACCATGAGAGCTATGAAAAAGCAACTACTAGTTAGTACTCCAGGCGGAGAAATGCAAGCCAATTTAATATGCCCACAAGTGACTCTTAACATCATGAGAGTAGATTTCCCAGCTGATCTGGTAGTTCTAAAATCTTGGGGAATATATGTAATTCTGGGAATGTATTGGTTACACCAGTGGGATGGATCTATTCAGTGCCGTAAAAAGTCAGTGCTCTTAACCAGCCCTCAAGGAGACAGAATTGAGTATGTGGCAACTCCCTCATTGACAGAAGGCGGAGCAATAAATTCTATGGAAGACAAGAGTCTGGAAGATATCAAAGTAGTGAACGAATATCCGGATATATTTCCAGATGATTTACCAGGTATGCCACCTGACCGAGATATTGAATTCAGCATTGAACTTTTACCTGGTACTGCTCCTATATCTAAGAGGCCATATAGAATGGATGTTAAAGACTTGGCAGAACTTAAGAAACAAATAGAAGAATTGTTAAGTAAAGGGTTTATCCGTCCTAGTTCGTCACCCTGGGGAGCCCCCACTCTCTTCGTAGACAAGAAGGATGGCTCTAGAAGGATGTGTGTAGATTATCGATCTCTTAATGAGGTCACCATCAAAAACAAATATCCCTTGCCTAGGATCAAGGATCTGTTTGATCAGATGAGAGGTGCAAAAGTGTTTTCTAAGATAGATCTGCGATCTAGATATCATCAATTGAGAATCCGTCTAGAGGACATTCCTAAGACAGCTTTCACGTCCAGATACAGATTGTATGAGTTTACTGTCATGTCCTTTGGATTGACAAATGCTCCAGCGTACTTCATGTATTTGATGAACAAGGTGTTCATGGATTATTTGGACAAGTTTGTAGTGGTGTTCATCGACGACATTCTGATATTCTCTCAGAATGAGGAAGAACACGAAGAGCATTTGAGGCTTGTATTGCAAAGACTTTGAGAACATCAGTTATATGCCAAGTTCAGCAAGTGTGACTTTTGGTTGAAGGAAGTTTCATTTCTTGGTCATGTTATCACCGATGGAGGAATAGCAGTGGATCCAAGTAAAGTTCAGGATGTGTTGAACTGGAACCCTCCAAAGAATGTGCCTGAGATCAGGAGTTTTCTCGGATTGGCAGGTTATTACCGCAGGTTTATTGAAGGCTTCTCGAAGATTGTGAAACCACTCACAACCTTCCTAGAAAAAGGAAAAGAATTAAAATAGGATGATAAATGCCAAGCTAGTTTTGAAGAGTTAAAGAAAAGGTTAACTACAGCCCCTGTATTGATAATGCCAGACATTCACAAAGGGTTCGACGTATATTGTGATGCTTCGCGTCAAGGCCTTGGTTGTGTTCTAATGCAAGAAGGAAAAGTAGTATCTTATGCTTCCCGACAACTGAGGAAACATGAACAGAATTATCCTACTCATGATTTGGAGTTGGCAGCCGTTGTGCATGCACTGAAAATTTGGAGACATTACATGATTGGTAACAAGTGTCAGATCTTTACCGACCATAAGAGTTTGAAGTATATCTTCACTCAAAAGGATCTCAATCTTAGACAACGTAGATGGCTAGAGTTAATCAAGGATTATGATTTGGATATTCAATATTATCCCGGAAAGGCTAATGTTGTGGCAGATGCTTTGAGTCGAAAGAGTCAGGCAAACATGCTTATAGCTCGGTTGAAACCGCAAGAGCTGTGTTGGGAAATGGCACGGCTCAACTTGGGAATCGTTGCCCAGAGTGAATCTATGACCTTGGAAGTCGAATCAACGCTTGAACAGGAGATCAGAAAAGGGCAGTTAACAGATGAAAAGATCAAAGAATATGAAAAGTTGATTGATTCAGGAAAAGTTCCAGATTTTAAGAGAGATGATCAAGGAACAATTTGGTTTAGGAACATGATATGTGTGCCAGAAGACGATCGCCTTCGTAAGACTGTACTGATGGAAGCTCATGATTCGGCATACTCTATTCACCCTGGTAGCACCAAGATGTATCAAGATTTAAAACAGAAATACTGGTGGTACGGAATGAAAAAAGATGTCGCAGCTCATGTCGCTTTGTGTGACATATGCCAAAGGGTAAAAGCAGAACATCAAAGACCCGCCGGATTGCTGCAACCACTGAAAGTACCTGAGTGGAAATGGGAAGAAATTGGTATGGATTTCATTGTAGGGCTACCTCGTACACGCGATGGTTATGATTCCATATGGGTTATCGTGGACAGGTTAACCAAAATTGCTCATTTTATACCAGTTAAAACCACTTACTCAGGAGCCAGACTAGCAGAGTTGTACATGTCACGGATAATATGTTTGCATGGAGTTCCTAAAAAGATAGTGTCAGATCGAGGCACTCAGTTTACATCACGCTTTTGGAAGAAGCTACATGAGTCAATGGATACGTAGTTGAATTTCAGTTCGGCATATCATCCACAGACCGATGGTCAAACTGAAAGGACGAATCAAATTTTGGAGGATATGTTAAGGGCTTGTGCTTTAAAGCATGGAGGTAGCTGGGATAAAAGTTTACCATATACAGAGTTTGCTTACAACAACAGCTATCAATCTAGTCTCAAGATGGCACCGTTTGAAGCCTTGTACGGAAGAAAATGCAGAACACCCTTGTACTGGAATCAAACGGGTGAAAGTCAACTCTTTGGACCAGAAATCATAAAAGAAGCTGAAAGACAAGTCGAGATAATTCGGGAGAATCTTAAAACCGCACAGTCACGCCAAAAGAGTTACACTGATCCTAAGAGAAGAGAAGTGGTATTCGAGGAAGGAGATTATGCTTATATCAGAGTATCACCTATCAAAGGATTACGAAGGTTTAATGTCAGAGGGAAGCTATCACCTCGTTTTATCGGACCTTTTAAAATATTGGAAAGAAAAGGAGAAGTGGCATACAGGTTGGAATTGCCAGCTCGATTATCGGGAGTTCATGATGTGTTCCATGTGTCACAGATGAAGAAGTGTTCAAATGAGATTAGGGTGGAGCACTTACCATTGGAGGATTTAGAAGTGAAGGATGACTTGACTTATAAGGAGTATCCTATCAAAATCCTAGACAAGTCACAGAGGGTCACACGGAGCAAGGTGATAAAAATGTGCAAAGTTCAGTGGAGTAATCACTCAGAGGATGAGACTACTTGGGAAAGAGAAGAAGAACTTATGGAAGAGTTCCCTCAGCTGTTCTCCAAATCTTCCTGAATCTCGGGACGAGATTCTCTTTAAGGGGGTAGGATTTGTAACACCCTAAAATTCCAACACAAATAAATCATAGCAACATGATTAGATTTAATTTTCTAAGGACTTAATTAAATTTTTAAATAAATTTGAGCCTAAAAATACTTAAATATCATTAGAATAATTTCAGAGCAAAAAAAGTGTTTGTGCATCATATTCGATTTGCATGTCTTTTGTTTGATTGTGTGAGAGTTTTAAAATCATGAAAAGAAGTCCGGAAACCCTCCTTAAACTCTCTCTCTTTTCTTCCCGGTCGGCCCAGCCCATCTCTCCCTCTCTCTTTTCTTTTTCCTTCTCTCCCGCCGGCCCGTCTATCTCTCTTTCTCTCCCGGCCCAAGCGCGCTGCGCCGGCCCACCTCCTTTTTGGCCCAGCTGCAGCCCGGCTCCCTCTCCTCCCTCTCACAGCCACCGACAGGTGGGGCCCACCTGTCGGGACCTCCTTCCACCTCCAGACGCGCCTCCCAGCCATGGCGCCCGGCCTCCTGGCGTCGCTCCCTCTCCCGCGCCCCTTCCTCTCCTCTCCACCGAGCTGTGGAAACTGCCGCACTCTCGCCACCACCACTTCATTCCCCCACCGAAACGGTCGTCCCACCGAGCCCCTCCACTGCACACCGAGCCATTAATGGCGGCCACCACATCCCCCGCCGTGGCCGGCCTTCTCTCTCCCTCCCTCCGCTCTATAAAACCCCGGCTGAGCTCCGCACACCGCACTCGACCGCACGCACCTCGCACACACCTCGCGCAACTCGCTCCCGCGCCGCCGCCATCATCGGAGCTCCGACCACGTCGTCGATCCACCGACTCAGAGCCGCTCCGTCCAGACCGACCACACAGGAACCTTCGCGCTGAGGTAACGAAGCTCCCCGACCCATTCTCGCTCTCTGTTTCGCCCTCTAACACCCCCAACCACCTCACCGAAGCTTCACCGCCACTGCTCGACGACGAGCGCCGCAGCCGCAGCAAACCCGACGACCACAACCGCCGTGCTGTGTTCGCCGCTTCTCCCTGAAGCCGTAGGGCCAACTCGCGCCCAAAAACCGAGCTCTGTAGCTCCAGTTCGAGCTTCTCCGGCAATGCTCCGCCGCCTCTGCGCGCAGCGCCGCCGTGCGCCGGCGTCCCGCCGCCGCCTGCTCTCCGCCCGTCGCTGGCAGCCATCCGATCCGCATCCGACGGCCTGGATCGAGTCCAACCTCGAGTCAAACCAGCAAAATAACGGTCAACCAGAGCCGGCGTGGGTCATTTTGCAAAACGAACCCCCAGCTCTTTAAATACCACAAGCCGGTCCTTCCACCAGTGAAAAGCCTTACAAACAGGTCCTGTTTTCATCGTTTAAGCCCCTGTACTTCTCTATTTTTGCATCCCGAAGTCCAGCCCTGTCTTTTTGCGCGTTAACCCTCGGGTTTTAACTTGTATTTATGTTTTAGTCCCTGGTTTCTTTCAGTTTAGCCCCTGTAAGCTTAGTTTCCTTGCCAGCAAGTCCTTAAACCTTGTTTTAGCCATATCTTTTCCGTCTTAGCTCCGTTTTTAGCGTTCTTGGTGTCCTCGCGTTCGTCTTTTCGAGCTTGTTAGTTTTATAGGCTTGTTTTAGTCTGTTAGAGATGTTTGATGTACTGTTTTTATTATTGTTTGTTTTATGCTTGATCGTAGATCTCGTGCCTGTTGCGACTGAGCCGCCCGTTGAAGCAGATCAAGGACAATATTTCGAAGAAGAAGATGATTTCTTTGTAGAGCAAGGCAAGTGGCCCTTCCCGCATATTCTTTTGTCCTATATAATTGCATGACAACTAAAATTTACTTTTATTGCATTAATTTGATGGGAACACCTTTTTAAGGATTTACCTAGTCTTTCATCCATGATTCCTTGTAAACAACCCCGATTTAAATAATGTTTTGGGTTAGTTATGCTTAGCGTTGCTATACCTTGGGAATGATAAAATTGGGATCTTTATAAAATATTGATTATATCATGACAACTTAATGGTTAATGACGGTTAATGCAAGAGAACAATTCTTTAATCGGAACATGGAGAACCAGCCAAGAAAACAGTGCAACCTTGGTGTCAAAATGGGCTCTGACCTTAGCCGATTAATTAGGGGTGTGATTGTACTGATGGCCTTATCTGAAAGGAGCAGAGGGGGTTTGGGGTTGCAGGGGTACAGCTCGGTCCTCTTGGGGTAGCAGCCTTTGCTAATGTGCTGACCATTAGGGAGGGTTGTGGTCCGCCCTAGCTGTAACTCTTGCGGGTTGTTGGACTTTTGCATACCTTTGTAAAGGCTTCGAAGTGGACCCCTAGCCACTCACCTTGGAAGTCTTTAAGGGCCTAGCTAACCCGGGCAACATGGGGAACACGAGCTATGGTGAAAGTGTGCAACCTCTGTAGAGTGTAAAACTGATATATCAGCCGTGCTCACGGTCAAGAGCGGCTTGGACCCTACCATGATAATTGAACTTAAAGATAGAATCTAAATCGTGGTTTTACTCGTGGGTTTTGGAATAAGATGTTTTTTAAATGCTTAAGTGGGTTGGTATAAACTTACATCTAGTAAATAGGAAATTGCTAATAAAACTTGATCAACTCTAAAAAGCTCACTGCTGTGAACCATAGCCTATCCTTGTGGCCTTGCATTTTCACCCCGCTTGCTGAGTACCTAGTTAGGTGTACTCACGCTTGCCATTGCTGATTCAGAAGAAGGAAATTGAGAAGAATACTACAGCGACTACGACGAGTTCTGAGGCTTGCGCTTCCCCCAGTCAAGATGCCTGTGGAAGATGGAAGTTGAAGACACCTCGTTTAGCTATCGCTTGTTCTACGATAAAGACCTTCGTGTCTCTCGAGAGTGTAATATGAATATTATAATAAATCCCTTGTACTTTAGAATACTGTGTTTTGATATTACACTCTTTTGTCTATCATATGTGTGTAAACATGATCCTGGCGCACATATGAGATGCACTTGGTTTTCCCTCGAAAATCGGGTGTGACATTGTCCTTCTGTCTATGTACTTGGACAGAATAAAGAACATGTTATACGATGTATTTAGCATGCTTGCTCTTGCTCTTGCTTTTTCTTTTTCTTTTTTTTCGAGGAAAATGCTTGATTTTGCTTAACAGTGCTGACACACACTAGATTGAGCCTCACGCATCCTCAATCAAACTGGTAATAGTCAGTACTACATGTCGAATTTGCACTGAACAAAAATATGAAATATTCCACTGACGATTTTACGGTACTAAAACCTTTGAAGTTGAAAAGCTAGCATAAGAAAGGGATATGACTTTTTTGCCAGATATAACTCATTAAATCAATACTTGCTTTGACAATATAATGCATGCTTACCGGTCAAGGGAGTAAAAATGAGGCGATCATATGATGGCGAAAGAACAAATTCCAGATATACATACTTGATGAAATTCCCTAGAAGGCATGCAACAACATAGCTCCGGTAAGTGAAACATAGTAGTGTGGAAGTTAACCGCAACTATAATAACTGGATCCTTGTATTTTCTGCAACAAAAGGATGGAAAGATAAATCATGCCGACTGAATCTTGAAAATTTAAGTCAAGCTATCTCTGCATCCCTCCTAGTTCTAGAATATCAACACTGAGCAGAGATTGCATACTAGCGTTCTCACCTTGACAATTGTGGCGTTGTGCCCATGAGGTGAGAATAAAAACCATCATAAAAAAGCCTAACAATGGTAATTTCTAATAAAACAAAACACCCGTGAAATTAGAGTAGTCATAGCTCATATTTGCCGAGCAACAGTTAACGTTTGGCATCCCTGGATTAGTCAACAAACAAGTTCCAAAGAAACTAACATAAGCAGAAACCTCACTGGCACGAACCAGTCTCTGAAAAGGGAACTTGAATACTGGGTTCTTCAGCAAGAATGAGTTTACTACGGTCTACACTGTATACGAACATGAACAATGTTCAATTCACCACATAAGACCACGCGGTGCCGGATATTAGATGAGAAATCTAGATTTATTGGAATGTGAACAGTATACTTGGGACCGTGGTTCCTCTGAAATCTAGATGCAGCACCACGTTGACCATTTTGGAAAAGTAGTATAAATATTTTGAACTAAAAATGGGTTGGACGTTGGAGACTTGGAGGTACCGCTAAGGCTCACCCAATTTGCACCCTTAATTATCACGAACCTTAATTCTTGTCATAACCCCATGATGTCCGCTTCTTCTGCTTCCACCCACAGCGTGAGCAGCCAAAACATTTGACGAGAGCGAGACTTCTGGGCAGCGTTGCTGGCTCCGCTTCAGTAGCAGACTAGCAGCGTTGCCCTTTGCACGTCCAAGCGTAAACCAAGGCGAGATTGCAAAGGGCAGACCTTACTGTGGCGCGTCCTACAGACCAACGAGTTCCGTTAACGCGCGCAGCCTGTGCGTGGGCGCCGAGAGTCTGGGAGCCTGGGACCACGCGTGGGTGACTTGAACGCCGGCTAGTCACCGGACCAGCCCAGGGCAGCACGGGTACGACGACGTCGGGGAGAAGATGACCACTGGCCGGTCGATCACACACCAGTACACCACTACACCAGGGCTCAAAAAAAAAACTCCGGGAGCGGCCGGGGGCCCAGTTCACCAAATTCTTAAAGCCCATTGCTAATCTCGGCTGAACTAGGAGCCGAGCCCATGATTACCTTTTGAGTCACGAGCCCGGTCAGGGCGTGAAAGATCGAATAAAAGCCCAATTCGGACTCCAGATGGTGGAGGCTGGTCGAATCGTGCGCGTCGTCGGTGTAGGCCGGTTGTTTGTTTAGTCCCACATCGCCCGGGTTAGACACCACGCGCCCTGAACGCAAGAATAAAACGAGGCGGTGGGCGAGCGTTGGAACTCATCTTTGCGCTTGGGGCAATGACGCAGCTAGTGAGGTTATACCGAGGCGCGTCAATTGCTGGTTGAAAACTATTTCCAAACCCCCTCTCCGGCCTTTCAGGCCGCAGAGAATTTCTGGAAGGGCTCCCTCTAATCAGGGTAAAGCCCTACGATTCTAATTGAAATATCTTTATTTGTCCACAACGAGCTCTGTAATTGTGTTGCCCTTGAGGGATTCGGTTGTTTTAGCTTTATATTATGCTGATGACTCTATTTCAAACGTGCTTGGGACACCCAAATTGTAGTAGACCCGATTTTCAAAGGCTAAACAATTCGGATGTTCCTTTTTTTTGGTAACTTGACACCAAAATTCTGATAAATGGGACAAAACAACAAATGCTGATCAACATGTATGAAAAGGACTATATAACTCCTTAGGAAACCAAGAGGTAATATATCAACAGTCATTATCTTTGACATTCATATACCATTAAGAACACAGAAGGATGACCTATAAAGCGAGAACATACTGTACTGGCACAGTAAACTCAGTGATACAAATTCCTTCTCAGCTTCAGCATTTGCGTATGTTATGGCCGAGAACAACAGAAAAAACTGACATAACGGTGCTGTTATTAGCATAAGACGAACACGGAACGCTACTAGCTTTACTAAATTTAGACCCTCTGAAGTTCTCTGACGAAGCGACGCTTCTGCTCTTTTTAAGCTTCTCCACAAGCACCCCGCGCTCGCTCGCCACCACCATGACACCCCGGCCTCACCTCGCCCTCCTCATCCTCCTGTGCTCGTCCAACCTCATCTCCTCCATCCGCCGGACCTCTGACAATGACAACCCGCTCGCCGCGTACACCGTCACCGTCCGCCGCCCCGACGGCCTGTTCGGCGTCGACGAGCAGGCGGACACGCTGGAGCTCTGGCACACCTACCTCCTCTCGCAGGTGTGCAACACCAGCGACCCGGCCACGGCGGAGCGCTTCCCGACGGCGGAGTCGCGCCTCATCTACTCGTACAGCCACGTCGTGAGCGGCTTCTCGGCGTGGCTCACGCCGCTGGAGGTCGCCGACATGGCGCGGCGCGCGTGGTTCGTCGAGGCCATCCCGGACAAGAGCTACAGGCTCATGTCCGTCGACGAGCCGCAGCTCTCGTGGTTCGACGCCGTCCGGGACGGCGTCTGGAGCAAGGGCAACATGGGCGAGGGGGTCATCATTGGCGTCCTCGACGCCGGCGCCGCCGCGGCTCACGTTCCCCCGGTCAGCTCCGATGCCCAAGGGACGCCGTCGTCCTCGTCCCCGGCCAAATGGAACGCCTGGCGTGACAACGGCGAAGCATGCGACAGCAACAGCAACAAGCTGGTTGCTGGGCTGAGGACATTCATGGACACGACCCGTGCTCAGGGCGCCGCCATGTTCATCGGCGAGGTCGGGCCCATGGCGCCACCGACGAGCGAGGACGAGGTCAGCAGCTTCGTGCGGCGCGCGTCGGTTCTTGGGGCCGAGTACGACAAGGCGTTCGCGGTGGCGCCCAAGGCGCACCTCGCGGTCTACCGCGTGGTGTGCAGCGATGAGTGCCGCCCGGCGGCCGTGAGCGCGGGGATGGCCGCCGCGGTGGACGACGGCGCGGAGGTCGTCTCGATCTCCGTCGGGGCCAACGGCACCGCGGCGTTCCACGACGCCGCCGCCGTGACGGCGCCGTCGTACAAGGCCTTCGACCTGGGCGTGCTGGTCTGCGCCCCCGCCGGGAGCAGCGGCGCGGACATGCTCCAGGTCGAGAGCGACGCGCCGTGGCTGCTCACCGTGGCGGCCAGCGACGCCGACCGCCGCGTCGTCACCAACGCCGAGCTCGGCAGCGGGGTCCTGAAGCCCGACGTGAGCGCGCCCGGGCTCGAGGCGCCGCCACACGGTGGCGCGGAGCACACCGACGCGCAGATCATGGCGGCCGCGTCGGCGGCGGCGGCGCAGGTCAGCGGCGTCGCGGCGCTGGTCAAGAAGGCGCGCCACGAGTGGTCGCCGGCCTCGATCAAGTCGGCGCTCGTCACGACGGCCGATCCGGTCGGCCCCGGGGACTCGATGGTCGGCGACGGCGCGAGCTCTTCGCCACGGGCGCCGGCGAGGTGAACCCCGCGAAGGCCATGGACCCGGGCCTCGTGTACGACCTCACCGCCGGTGACTTCATCCCGTACCTATGCGGCATGCGCCTCGGCGAGGACAGGATACGCAGGATCGGCGAGCCGGCGCACGCCTCGTGCGCGGAGGCCGGGGAGATCGAGGCGAAGGACCTGAACTACCCTTCGATGATGATCGCCATGGCCGACGGCGTGCAGCAGGTGGAGGCGAAGCGGGCGGTGACGAACGTCGGTGAGCCGGCGGAGACGTACCGCGCGGAGGTCACCGCGCCGGGCGTCGACGTGGCGGTGAACCCTTCGACGCTGGCGTTCAGCGGCATTGGCCAGAATAGGGACTTCGTCGTCACGGTGAGGAGGCAGGCGAGCACGCCGGCGAAGGCGGTGATCGAGGGTGAGCTGAAATGGGTGTCGGAGAAGCATGTGGTGCGGAGCCCCATGGTGGTTGTCGTCGGAGAAACTGCAGCGTCTTCCGCCGGTCACTCTTACGGCGACGATGTAGCAAGTATCGAGAGTTAGTATAAAAAATGTGCTGCCCAAATTGATTGGGGATTTGAGGACGACTGGACGAGAAATGGCACGCGTCTAAAGCGGTGTAAAATGGATGGATGCTTGAATAAGGCGAGAGTTTTTGAACAGAAATTTGATCTCCTCTTGTACTCTGTATCGAACCTGTCGTGTCTGTGCTTGTCAATCGAAGCCATGCTGATGGATTGCTAGAGCCTAGTGGCTTCGTTGAGCACAAATTAATCCTTTTGATCTCAGCCTTGGACCTATGGACTGCTTTTTGAACACACCGTGGACGCCCTCAATGGGCAGTTTTATACCTTTCCTATACAGTAGTACAATAATACGTGCATAGAACCAAATTATACGTAGAACCCGCTAAATGTATAGAACCTGCTTAAATAAGTGATCTCTCTTCTTTAGGAAAAAGTCCAAATCCCTACCCTGAACTATGAGCGATGTCCGGATAACCCCATGTACTATTTTTTTGTTTATTTAACCCCCACTGTTTCTAAAACCGGATCACTATTCACCTTTTGACAAAGTCAAACCCGGTTTTGAGGACGTGGCGGTGGTTTTGGGGGCTAATGACGCCACATGGGCCGTCCGACGTGGCATCAAGTTTTGTCGCTCACATAACCCCCTCCCCCCTCCCGTCCCTGGACACAGAGCGACGCGTCTTCTTCCCCATCTCCCTCGCGCGGCGGTGGCGGCGGCGGCGGATCGAGCGAGGTGATGATTTAGCGTCGGAGGAGTCGATCGACGTCAATCCCGCTGACAAGGTATGTCCTCGTGGCCCTAGGGTTGATGCAGATTGTGGATTGGATCGAGGGTTTAGGGTTCTTGCGGTTCAAACTAGGACGGGTTGTTTGGAGGCGGAATCCATCTTGGATGAAATTGGATGAGGTAGGATTGAAACGGGTAGTACTCAGGGTGTGTAATCGGCGGAAGGGTGAATCTTTGCCTAATGGTTGGGGTTGCGCTAGGGTTTGCATCGGATTGGTCTTCTCTTCTGTTCAATTGCGATAGGGTGTTCTCGTGTGATTGAATATGCTGTTTTTTTGTGGGAATCAGTAGAAAGTGTAGACATTTCAATGAATCTGATGGTATTGTTCTTGTTCTTATACACGTATGTGTTCTAATCTTTTTGTTAGGGACAATGGATCCACAAGATGTACTGCCTGTTAGATTTCACTTTGGAGGGCGGTTTCAATCTGATGGACGTGATTTGAAGTATGTTGGTGGTCAGGTTCAGATGTCATACATAGAGAGGGACAAGGTGTCTTTGCCGGAATTGAGAGGATTTCTGGCTGACCATGTAGCAGTAAGTTCTGAAGACAGAGTTGAATTTGGATGGTTATTTCCTGGTGAAGAATTGGCCAATGGATTGACAAAGCTTAAGGATGATCAGGCTTGCCTGGCAATGTCTGATTGCATAACAGTTGGTGGAGTTGCTGAAGTGTATGTCAAGATATTCAGCAGCGATCAATTTGGTCAGGAAGGAGGGGCACAAGTTGGTCAGGAAGGTGGTCAGCAGAGTACAAGAGTCAGTGACAAATTCAAGGCCTTCTACACTTCACCAAGTAAAACCAATGATAAGAGATGGGTACTTTACAGCTCTGCATCTGAAGATGATGAAGCTGATGGACAAGGCTCTGAAGATACAGATACTGAAGATGAAGATTTTGAGGTTGGTGATGAGGACACTTCTGAAGATGATGAAGAAGCCAAAGAGTTTAGGGTGAATGCAAGGAACCAAAGGAGGAATCCAAGTTCATTACTAAGTGGTCAGCTACTGGAGGAAGAAATACAACAAGAGGCAAATGCTTTGGAAGATGATGATGACCCACCAGTGATTGCCTCTAGTGAAGAAGCAAGTTATGAGTCTAATGATGATGGTGAGGCAATAAGAAGGAAAAGTAGGTTTGCAAGATATGACAGTACAACTCCTATTCCCAGCTTTACAGTTGGTATGATTTTCAGTGGTAGAGTTCAGTTTAAGGATGCCTTGATCAAGTATGGGCTGACTACAAAGAGGCACTTGACTTTTCTCAAAGATGAGGCAACTAGAATCAGAGCCAAGTGCTCATGGAAGGGCTGTCCTTGGTTCATCTTTGGTTCTTGAAGCGTCCCCTCGAAAGAGAGAACTTAATGTGATACAAATACCAGTCCCAGGATGCTGGTTCACATTATTACAATAGATAGTTCAGTACAAAAACAACATTACGGGAAACGGTGGCATTGCAGGGCCACGACAAACAGAACTAACACTAAGCTCCAGATAAAAAGGTTGATAACATAGAGGTCTTCATCAGAGTGGCAACGCATGCGGCTTCCGGCGGGTGACCCTAACACACAGGCAAAGGTTGGGTGCAGAACGAACCCCACTAGACGATATCCTCGGGCACAAAGTCCGGGTCTGCCTCTGCAACAGATTAAGCAAGGGTGAGTACATGCGTACTCAGCAAGCGCAATCACAACCACGGAGGGTATAACAGAAGTATGTACATGATAGCAACAAGGAAGGCTTATGGTTTATTTAGCAGCAAAGCGAATTTTATTACAAATGCAAAGGATTGGTTTTCGCAAAGGGTTTTCACAATTATTTCTTTTAATAGGATCAGTAAATGTAATACTTTTTCATACAAGATTTTAATGCTACCAGATTTCCCATCTGTCGTAGCCTATGCCAAAGCATTTCTCAGCTCAACCAAACACCAACACTTTCTTACACCAAAACAGGGGACTAGTGAAGTGACCAAGCCGTAACTCGCCCAATACCGTGGACACGGCTATCCAGATAGGTTTTAACTCTGCAGAGGTGTACACAACCACAAGTAGGCTACCACAACATGAACACCTTAGTGCCAGTGCAGCTCCTATCAAAGCCATTACCCACCATAGCTTGACTGACAAGTTATCACAGACGCGACCAGGGGGTAAGCAACCTACCAACGAGGTTCTACCCAGGGGCATACCTCACATAGATCGTATCCCCGGCTCCATGGCCCTCTGTTGCTCACCAGCACACCACATAACCAGCAGCTCAACTAGTGGGATTTATGCTAGGCCGTTGCCACATACAACGGTCGAGTGGTGGTACAACAAAATGGGTTAGGCTAGATGACACATCAACATCATCCCAAAACTTGTGATAGGATAGTGAAAGTGCATCTAGGCATTTAATCTATTTTGGTGATTAATGGCAATAGAAATTCGGATATGATGTTGTGCTTGAGTTGTGCAGGGATAAAATGAAATAAAGAGAAAGATAGCATAAAAGGAAGTACCCCAATTCTTTTTGATATGGTGGAAGACTCAATTGGCAATTTAAATTCTATTTTCCTTTTTGAAATTGAGTATAGGACCACCGTACTATCAAGGGGGACGTAGTTGATAAATTCTAGTTGCTCAAAGTGCTTTGCTTGAGATGACAAATTCTTTAAAGCCACAAAAACACTTCACAAACTCCTTTCCTGCGTGGCCGGATCTTAGGCCGGAAGATCCGACCGGAAGTTCCGGGCCGCTCGGCCTTGGAATTTTTCCTGGCCGGAAGATCCGACCCTGGTCGGAACTTACATGACTTGGCCATTTTTTTCAGCCTCGGAAGTGCCCTGAGTACATGTTCCGGCCCCTGGCCGGATGATCCGACTGCAAGTTCCGGCTGGCTCTGTCTTGAGATCTCTTTGGGCCGGAAGTTCCGGGGCCGCCCGGAAGATCCGACAACTGGTCGGAAGATCCGGCCCACGGAACTTCACTGGAGTTTTTGTGACTCGGTTCTGTTACTTATCGGAAGATCCGACCTATTGTCGGAAGATCCGGTACCCCTTCGCAGTGAACATAACGGTCATTTTCTGGGGGGTTGGTATATATACCCCTCACCCCCTTTCATTCACTGCTGCTGTTCACTCTAACCTAACACGAGACAAACTCCCACTTGAGCATTAACTCCACCTCTCTACTCCCTTCCAAAGCTTGATTCTTCAAAGTTTCAACTAGGGTTTGAGTGAGAGAGAAGATTTGAGGTGTGAGACCTAGTGCCATCTTGAGCTCCCTCAACTAGTTCATCTCTCAAGCACTTGAAGCACTTGGATTCGTCGATTCACGTTTGTTACTCTTGGAGCTTGCTCCTAGACGGTTAGAGGTGCCGGTGAACTCCCATTCTCTTGTGGTTTGAGTCCCGGAAGTTTGTATTACCCTCTCTCTTCGTGGGAGCACATAGTAAGTAACTCAATCCTCCTTTGTGGTTGATTGGGAGAGACTTGGGGTTAGTGTGACAGCCCGGCTCTTTGTGAGCATCTCAACGGAGACGTAGCTCCTTTGTGGAGTGAACTTCGGTAGAAAATCCTTTGTCTCCACTTTCATTCTTGTTCATATTGTTTCTATATCTTGATTTGTCCCGATCTACTTATTTGTGGCTATACTCTGATATTGATCATATATAGAAGGTTCCATACATCATTTGTGAGCTTTGTATTCAAGTGGAATTGTCAAAAGGTCATTAGTTTTCAAATCTCGAAGTATACTTGATTTGCCTGTCGGAAGATCCGGCTTTCCATCGGATCTTCCGGTATTCTGTCCCAGTCGGAAGATCCTGTACAGTGTCGGATCTTCCTGGCCGGAAGATCCGAGACTGTGTCGGATCATCCGACTTTCTGACAGTTTTCGGAGGATTTTTGCAGGAATTTTTAAACAGGCCTATTCACCCCCCCTCTAGGCCTAGTGTTGGTCCTTTCAATTGGTATCAGAGCCTAATCCCTTATTTAGGCTTAACCGCTAAGGGAAAACACTATGGCCGGTATGGGAGATGTATCCGAGATGGCTTCCGCCCACAAAGATAAACATCCGACGCCCGTTGAGTCAAGCTCAAGCGATGATGAATTCAACATTAGCGATGTTGATGAGAGCTTGGATGAACAAGAAAAGAAAAAGCAAAGAAGGGAGAAGATAAGGAAGAAGATCAAGGAGAAGGCCAAAAGAGAGGCACAAAAGCTTTTCAAGAAGAAGATACGAGAAAGAGACGCTCTCGACGGACTTCACTCGGTGTCTTATCGATATGAGACATCTTCTTCTAACAAATCTTTTGACCCTTCTAGTCTTAATTTCTCATCCATTCCAATGGGCAAAGTCCCCAAATTCAATGGGATTGACTATGCCCGATGGAGTGATGATATGAAAATTTACTTGCATGGTCTTCATCCATCTCTTTGGACTATTGTGAATATAGGTGTTGACAAAAGTGCAACGCCAAGTCGTGAACAAGAATACGACATCTTCCGCAACTCTCAAGCCGTGACCGTGCTTAGGAGTGCTCTAAGCACTTATGAGTACAACAAGATTAGAGGAATCGATAGTGCCAAAGAGCTATGGGACACTCTTCGAATGGCTCATGAAGGATCGGAAGAAGTCAAGGAAGGCAAGGTGGATCTCCTACAAGGAGAACTAGAAGCTTTCGTCATGAAGAGGGATGAGTCATTGCAAGAAATGTATGATCGATTGAAGCTCCTAGTCACCGAAATTAGGATGCTTGGAAGCAATGATTGGGGCGAGAACAAGGTCACAAAGAAATTGCTTAGAGCATACGCACCTAAGAACCCAATGCTTGCCACAATGATTAGAGAAAGTGACAAGTTCAAGATAATGGTGCCTATGGAGCTATTCAACAAGTTGCAATATCATGAAATGAATAGCTTGGATGTGACAAGGTCTATCCAACAAACCGAAGTCAAGACCATAGCTCTCAAGGCCGAACCTAGCAAGAAGGTTGAGTCAAATGAGAAGACCTCAACTTCCAAAAAGAGTGAAGATTCAAATGATCATGAGAGCACCGATGAAGAAACCGCTATGATGGTTAGAAACTTCAAGAGATTCATGAAGGCAAGAGGTGAAAAGAAGAGCTTCTCTCAACGAAGATGCTATGAGTGTGGGGAGAAAGGTCACTTCATTGCCGATTGTCCCCACAAGAAGAATGACAAGGATAACAAGAAGCTCAAGGACAAGGCCGATGTCAAAGACAAGAAATACAAGGAGAAGAGTAGAGAGTACAAGAAAAGGTTTGGAAGCGCTCATGTTGGTGAAGGTTGGGATTCATCAAGTGACGACTCCGGTGATGAAGAAATGGCCACTTGTGCCATTCATGCTCCTACATCAACCTCAAGACTCTTCAACAACATTGATGAGAGCGATGATGAAGCTCCCATGTGTCTCATGGCTCAAGGGACCAAGGTACTTGACACCACACCACCTTCTCCATCCACTCTATCATCATCTAGTAACATTGAAAATGAACTAGATAATGAAGAAGCCGAATATGAGAAAAACATGATAAAGAAGTTTGGTAAAGACGGTTACAAATTTATTAAAAAACTACTAGAGAAAATTGGGAAAAGAGAAGAGAGTCTCGAAAGGCAAGAAGAATTGCTCATACTTGAGAAGGAGAGAAACCTTGTCCTAGAAGAGGCTCTAGTTGAGGAGAAACTCAAGGTTGAGAAGTTGGCTAGTGAGTTATCTCAAGTCAATGACTCACGGGAGAGGATGTCAAAGAACTTGTCTTTGACAAATGACTCTCTCACTAACCTAAAGAATGCTAAAAATGAGCTTCAAGAAAGGCATTCAAGCCTAGAGATCAAATACAAAGATCTAGAAGCCAATTTTAGCTCACTTTGGGAAAGTGCCAAGAACGACTCCAAAACAACTCTTGACTCAAGTGGCTCTACTAGTGAAGGTTGCTCAAGATGTTATAAAATTGATTTGGATGCTTGTGCAACTAACATTTCAAAGCTAGAAGAGAAAGTCAAGGCTAAAGATGCTCAAATCCAAAAGTTGACCAATGCCATTTGCCAAGATCAAAGTAAGAACAAGAGTGTATTCGAAACCCACCCGGCATATAAAGCCGGTAGATATGGTACTATCAACGATGGGCTTGGATACACTCGAGGAGGAAAGACAAATGGCACAAAAAGGGTAAATGATCGTGATGTGACATTGTTCACCAAGGGGACCTATCTAGGTGAACTAATGGATGCGGCTCATGGGGTGGTAAGACCCACGGAGTCCTTGCCAAAGAAAAAGGTATCCACTCAAAATGTCAAGATCAAGACCAAGAAAGAAGAAAAGGTTATTGAGCACAAGCCATCACCAAACTACTCCATCGACTACATGGTCACTTGGGACCAAAATGGAAAGATGGTGGTAAAATATATAGGTGCTCACACTAGGAAAATGATGAGAAGTGTGTGGGTGCCTAAAATATCTAAAGCTAACTCTCAAGGACCCAATCAATTTTGGGTACCTAAGTCCAAGGCCTAAAACTTGTTTTGTAGGCATATTCCTCCGGTGGACCTTCGTGGTTATTGGATAGTGGATGTTCAAATCATATGACCGGAGAAAGGAATATGTTTGCGAAGCTACAAGAATATGACTCACCCGTTGAGAAGATCACATTTGGTGACAATAATCATGGTGATGTCATAGGTCAAGGTGAAGTAGCCATTTCACAAGACTCATCTCTTTCAAATGTTTATCTTGTTGATTCTTTGTGATACAACTTGTTGTCCGTCTCACAACTTTGTGAGAAGGGTTACAATTGTCTCTTTACTAACGAGGGTGTGAGTATCCTAAGAAGGGAGGATTCCTCTATTGCTTTTACGGGTCGACTCAAGGGAAAACTTTACTTAGTTGATTTCACAACTAGTAAAGTGGAACCGAAGACTTGTTTAGTGGCAAAATCTAGCTTGGGTTGGCTTTGGCATCGCCGGTTAGCTCATGTTGGGATGAGGAACTTGGCCAAACTTCAAAAGGATGAACACATCCTAGGACTAACAAATGTTGTTTTTGAGAAAGATAGATTATGTAGTGCTTGTCAAGCCGGGAAGCAAGTTGGCGCTCCACATCCACCCAAGAACATTTTGACTAGCTCAAGACCACTCAAGTTACTTCATATGGATTTATTTGGACCGGTTGCTTATGTTAGCATTGGCGGGAACAAGTATGGACTTGTCATTGTAGATGACTTTTCCCGTTTCACATGGGTCTTCTTTTTGCAAGACAAGAGTGAAGCTCAAACAATCATCAAGAGATTCATTAGAAGAGCTCAAAATGAGTTTGAGTTGAAGATCAAGCATATAAGAAGTGACAATGGGACGGAGTTCAAGAACACAAATGTTGAAGAGTTTCTTGATGAAGAGGGAATCAAGCATGAGCTTTCCGCGCCATACACACCTCAACAAAATGGCATTGTTGAGAGGAAGAATAGGACTTTGATTGAGATGGCACGGACCATGCTTGATGAGTACAAGACTCCGGACAACTTTTGGGTCGAGGCGGTTAGCACGGCTTGCCATGCCACTAACCGTCTCTATCTTCAAAAGTACTTGAACAAGACTCCATACGAGATCCTAACCGGTAACAAACCAAAGGTGCACTACTTTCGAGTCTTTGGTTGCAAATGTTACATTCTTAACAAGAAAACCAAAAGCTCAAAGTTTGCACCTAAGGTTGATGAAGGCTTTCTACTTGGTTATGGCACTAACGAACACGCCTACCGTGTTTTCAACAAAACCACCGGTTGTGTTGAGATCACGGTAGACGTAAAATTTGATGAATCAAACGGCTCTCAAGTAGAGCAAGTTATAAATGACCTTGTAGATGAAGTCCCGCCAAATCAAGCTATCAAGAACTTGAGTTTAGGAGAAGTGAAGCCCCAAGAGCCTCAAAATGAAGATGAAGAACAAGACCAAGATCCGGAAATCATGTTCAACATCGACCCGTCACCATCAACAAGAGTTGAACCACCAAGCTCATCACAAGATCAAGTCCAAGATCATGGTGACGATCATGACCAAGGCATTGATCAAGGGGGAGCTCAAGGTGAAGATGCTCAAGATGTTGAGATACCTCATGAAGAAGATGGTGATGGACCCATCCAACGTCAATCAACATTCCCACATCCAAGAGTTCATCAAAGTGTTCAACGGGATCATCCCGTTGACAACATTCTAGGGAGCATCCAAAGAGGGGTAACCACTCGTTCACGTTTAGCAAATTTTTGTGGATTTTACTCGTTTGTCTCCTCTTTGGAACCTCTCAAGGTAGAAGAAGCTCTTGGAGATGCGGATTGGGTTATTGCAATGCAAGAGGAGTTGAACAACTTTTCAAGAAATAAAGTATGGGAGTTGGTCCCAAGACCCAAGCAAAATGTGATTGGCACCAAGTGGGTTTTCCGGAACAAACAAGATGAAAATGGCATTGTCACAAGAAACAAGGCTAGGTTGGTTGCTCAAGGCTTTACTCAAATTGAAGGGCTTGATTTTGGTGAGACATATGCTCCGGTGGCAAGGCTTGAGTCAATTCGTATCCTTTTGGCCTATGCATCTCATCACAACTTCAAGTTGTATCAAATGGATGTGAAGAGTGCATTTTTGAATGGGCCTCTCGGGGAGCTAGTATATGTGGAGCAACCACCGGGATTTGAAGACCCCAAGCACCCCGATCATGTCTACAAACTCCATAAGGCGCTCTATGGGCTTAAGCAAGCACCTAGAGCATGGTATGAATGCCTTAAGGATTTTCTTCTCAAGAATGGCTTTGTAATGGGCAAAGCCGATTCTACTCTCTTCACTAGGAAAATAGACAAAGATTTGTTTGTTTGTCAAATTTATGTTGATGATATAATCTTTGGTTCTACTAATGAAACTTTTTGTGAAGAGTATAGTAGGATAATGACCAAGAGATTTGAGATGTCAATGATGTGGGAATTGAAATTCTTTCTCGGATTTCAAATCAAGCAACTAAAGCATGGCACGTTCATATGTCAAACCAAATATACAAGTGATATGCTCAAAAAGTTTGACATGGCCAATGCTAAGCCAATCAAGACCCCTATGCCGGTGAATGGTCATCTTGATCTAAATGAGAAAGGCAAATCCGTCGATCAAAAGGTATATCGCTCCATGATTGGTTCCTTGCTTTACCTTTGTGCATCTAGGCCGGATATTATGCTTAGTGTGTGCATGTGTGCAAGATTTCAAGCCAATCCTAAGGAATGTCATCTAATGGCTGTTAAGAGAATTTTTAGATATTTAGTGCATACTCCAAACCTTGGCTTGTGGTATCCCAAGGGCTCCACTTTTGATCTACTTGGCTACTCCGATTCGGATTATGCCGGTTGCAAGGTAGATCGAAAGAGTACAACGGGGACTTGCCAATTTCTTGGTCGGTCTTTGGTGTCTTGGAGCTCTAAGAAACAAAATTCCGTTGCGCTATCCACCGCCGAGGCCGAGTATGTTGCAGCCGGTGCTTGTTGTGCTCAACTACTTTGGATGAGGCAAACCTTGAGGGACTTTGGTTGTGAGTTCAAAAACATCCCACTTTTGTGTGACAATGAGAGTGCCATAAAACTTGCAAACAACCCCGTTCAACACTCAAGAACCAAGCACATAGACATTCGACACCACTTCCTTAGAGATCATGAAGCTAAAGGAGATATCGCCATATGCCATGTAGGAACCGAAAAACAATTAGCCGATATCTTCACCAAGCCTCTCGATGAGCAAAGGTTTTGTTCCTTGAGGAGTGAGCTAAATATTTTGGATTCTCGTAACTTGGCTTGACTTGTTGCATACACAATTGTTTGATGCCTAGACTAGGAGAAAAATTGTTTTATCTTAGTTTTGTGTGAGTATTTCAAAATATTTGATATTGTGATCGTTGGATCACATCTTGTCTCAAGTTGATCATGGTTAATTTGTTGATTGTTTGTTGCTGATCAACTTTGGGACAAGTGTCTTACTAGTTCATAAGCAAGCTCTCTCTAAATCTTCAATCAAATCTCATCTTGCAAAATCATCTTTATGTCATGTCTCTTCTGGACCCCCGGATCTTCCGACATACCCCCGGAACTTGCCCCTGGAAGTTCCAGGTGGCTCTGTCTCAAATCGCTCTCTCCGAAGAATTTTCGGATCTTCCGACCCGGTCGGATCTTCCGACCCTCTGTCGGATCTTCCGGACCTGGGAACTCTCGGAACATCCGCTCTGGTCTCTCTGGTTCTGTCTCGGTCGGATCTTCCGGCTCGTCGTCGGATCTTCCGGCCTGTGCGCGATATATATATCTGGACCGAACCGTTACCTTCTATTCCTCCTCTCTTTATCCACCAACGTCCCCTTGCTCCCTCTCTCTCGACCCCATACGGCGATTTGGAGATTGGACCGTGGATTTCTTCATCGAGTGACATCATTTGATTCCCCAACTCTCCAAGACTCAATCTCCATCGGATCTTCCGGAGTTTTCGCGGGAAATCTCAACGGTATTGATTCAAAATCCCCATCGCCCGATCTATCAATGTAGGAGGTTCTAGTTGTTTTCCCCTTGGTCAATCATCTCATATACATGTCTAGAACACTTCCCTATGATTTCACAAAGTTTGGTGGGCTAAATCTCCTGTTCCTAAGTAGTTAGGGTTTGACCCGACTCTGTCGGATCATCCGACGGTGAGCCGGAAGATCCGGACCCCCGGATCTTCCGACTCAGGGCCGGAAGATCCGACTGAGTCGAGTTCTATTCTGTCTACTTAGTTGCAAATCTTTGATCCTCTCTCTAAATACATATTTTCTTCTATCTTATCAGATGGTTAAAGAAAAGGTTACACAGAAAAAGACCACATCTTTGACAGTGCGTCCAAGTACCGGTCGCACCAAGAGCTCGTTTCATCCTCCAAGTGGTTCATCATCTGATTCGGATACTGCTTCAGATGGGGAGATTAGAGAAATTGGCAAGGGCAAGAGGACATCGAAGGAAACAACTTCCCGTTCTGTTCGCGGAAGAGCCCAATCCAGTGTGCCGGGGCGCAAGATTCCTCCTCGCCCCAGAATTAAGAGGGCCAATCAAGGAGAAGGACCAGAGAGTCAGTACAACGATGACATTGCTATATCTTTTCTCGCTCAGAACTTCATCAGCACTGCCATTCCCTTCAGACACGCACAAGACAGTGCAGTGGTCAACTTCAGGTTGGCACAGAACAGCATGAAGCCACTCAGACTCAGTACACATGAGGATCCCAGGAGCATTCAGTACAAGTCATTCAGGGGTGATCCTAGGTTTTGGGTTGCACACCAGGCAGACTGGTATGAGTCCGTAATTTTGAAGATGACCCGGATTTGCACTCCCATGTATTGGGTCGACTGGAAATACCTGAAGAGCTTTCCACCACCACTCAAGCCAGTTGTTGATGATGTATACAAGAGGTGTGTGGAGATGGACTTGGACAAGATCATGGCCTTTGAGTGCTCCTATAATGAGGAAGTTATCGCCCAGTTCTATGCCACTCTTTGGGTAGATGAAGAGAGGTATGAGATGCATTGGACTCTATGTGGTAAACGCCTTTCCATATCTTTGCATGAGTTTGCTAGTTTGTTTGGGCTTGCTGAGGAGACCGCCTATGCCCACACAAGCAATGATCGCAGCAAGATCGATCTTCATCTTGGGAGAATTTTGGATGACACCAAGCTAGCCTTCATGTATGATCATGCTTATGGTGAGGTTGTTTTTGGAAAGTACAAGGGACTCTCTCCATTCTATAAGTTGCTGAATCAACTGTTTAGAGGGACCATGTATCCAAGAGCAGGAGATGCGGACAACATCTCCAAGAGGGCCAAGAATCTGCTATTTCAGATGGCCCCCGGGAAGCCCAAGTTCAAGGTTTTTAATTTCATTTGGAATGAAATTATTTATTGCTCACATGATGCCTCTAGTGGATGTCACTATGCCCCATACATCTTTCACATGATTATACATGTCACTGGGGTAAATATATTGACTGACAAGATCCATCCAGCTTATAAATCCCCTCAAGGCAAGATTTCTCAACTTTTGAAGATCAAGTCTAAGCCTTATCATGGTGCTCCAACTCCATCATCTCGAGGTGCTACATCTTCCCAAGCTCCTCCATCTAGTGGTCCAACTTCCTCGAGTGGCCCCTCATTTGCTCCCAAAGGAAAAATGAGCAAGTTGGATTTCCTTCTTCAAGGCATGTTCTCTTGCTTCAACATGTGCAAGCATGAAGTTAAGAGATCCCATGAGCGAGAGAAGCGGGCTGAGCATGATAGATATATGGCGGATAAGTGCCATAAGGAGCTTCTTGACAAGTTAAACATGCCACACTCTCCGGTTCATCAACTCCGGGAAGTTACTCCTCCACCCTCTTTTGAAAATCCATGGGAGGATTATTCTCAAGAGTTTGTCTTTGGTGCTTCTCACTCCCAAGGACAAGGTGAAGCAGATATTGTTGAGGAAGAGGAAGAGGAAGAAGAAGAGGAGGTTGATATTGAAGAATCTGAGGAAGAGGAAGAAGAATACATCAGTGAGCCCGACACAGATGAGGAGCGTCGCAAGGGCAAGGCTCCCGCTATTGATGAGGATGAAGAAGAAGATGATGATGGTGATGATGATGGTAATGATGATGGCGACGACGACGACGAGGACGAGTAGCTCCCTTTTTGGTCTTTGATGACAAAGGGGGAGTGAATTTGGGCCTTATGCCATCTATCATTTATCTATCTTTTATTTTATTCTTGTGAGCTTGTAAACTTGTAAGACTTGAATTTGTGTTATGGATGGTGTGCCAAGCGAGAATTTTATTTGTAAGACTTTAATTTGGTTATTGCTAGTGTGATGTGGATCTCGTTATCTATTATTATGAAATGCTTATGGATGATGTGATGTTATTTCTCACTTTATTATTGTGAATATCTTGTCATATGCATCACGATGATTTTATCACACCATGCACAAATTGAGGGGGAGCTACTACATGTATTTTATTCCTTTTATGCACCCAAATTTGTATTGTCATCAATCACCAAAAAGGGGGAGATTGAAAGTGCATCTAGGCATTTAATCTATTTTGGTGATTAATGGCAATAGAAATTCGGATATGATGTTGTGCTTGAGTTGTGCAGGGATAAAATGAAATAAAGAGAAAGATAGCACAAAAGGAAGTACCCCAATTCTTTTTGATATGGTGGAAGACTCAATTGGCAATTTAAATTCTATTTTCCTTTTTGAAATTGAGTATAGGACCACCGTACTATCAAGGGGGACGTAGTTGATAAATTCTAGTTGCTCAAAGTGCTTTGCTTGAGATGACAAATTCTTTAAAGCCACAAAAACACTTCACAAACTCCTTTCCTGCGTGGCCGGATCTTAGGCCGGAAGATCCGACCGGAAGTTCCGGGCCGCTCGGCCTTGGAATTTTTCCTGGCCGGAAGATCCGACCCTGGTCGGAACTTACATGACTTGGCCGTTTTTTCAGCCTCGGAAGTGCCCTGAGTACATGTTCCGGCCCCTGGCCGGATGATCCGACTGCAAGTTCCGGCTGGCTCTGTCTTGAGATCTCTTTGGGCCGGAAGTTCCGGGGCCGCCCGGAAGATCCGACAACTGGTCGGAAGATCCGGCCCCCGGAACTTCACTGGAGTTTTTGTGACTCGGTTCTGTTACTTATCGGAAGATCCGACCTATTGTCGGAAGATCCGGTACCCCTTCGCAGTGAACATAACGGTCATTTTCTGGGGGGTTGGTATATATACCCCTCACCCCCTTTCATTCACTGCTGCTGTTCACTCTAACCTAACACGAGACAAACTCCCACTTGAGCATTAACTCCACCTCTCTACTCCCTTCCAAAGCTTGATTCTTCAAAGTTTCAACTAGGGTTTGAGTGAGAGAGAAGATTTGAGGTGTGAGACCTAGTGCCATCTTGAGCTCCCTCAACTAGTTCATCTCTCAAGCACTTGAAGCACTTGGATTCGTCGATTCACGTTTGTTACTCTTGGAGCTTGCTCCTAGACGGTTAGAGGTGCCGGTGAACTCCCATTCTCTTGTGGTTTGAGTCCCGGAAGTTTGTATTACCCTCTCTCTTCGTGGGAGCACATAGTAAGTAACTCAATCCTCCTTTGTGGTTGATTGGGAGAGACTTGGGGTTAGTGTGACAGCCCGGCTCTTTGTGAGCATCTCAACGGAGACGTAGCTCCTTTGTGGAGTGAACTTCGGTAGAAAATCCTTTGTCTCCACTTTCATTCTTGTTCATATTGTTTCTATATCTTGATTTGTCCCGATCTACTTATTTGTGGCTATACTCTGATATTGATCATATATAGAAGGTTCCATACATCATTTGTGAGCTTTGTATTCAAGTGGAATTGTCAAAAGGTCATTAGTTTTCAAATCTCGAAGTATACTTGATTTGCCTGTCGGAAGATCCGGCTTTCCATCGGATCTTCCGGTATTCTGTCCCAGTCGGAAGATCCTGTACAGTGTCGGATCTTCCTGGCCGGAAGATCCGAGACTGTGTCGGATCATCCGACTTTCTGACAGTTTTCGGAGGATTTTTGCAGGAATTTTTAAACAGGCCTATTCACCCCCCCTCTAGGCCTAGTGTTGGTCCTTTCAATTGGTATCAGAGCCTAATCCCTTATTTAGGCTTAACCGCTAAGGGAAAACACTATGGCCGGTATGGGAGATGTATCCGAGATGGCTTCCGCCCACAAAGATAAACATCCGACGCCCGTTGAGTCAAGCTCAAGCGATGATGAATTCAACATTAGCGATGTTGATGAGAGCTTGGATGAACAAGAAAAGAAAAAGCAAAGAAGGGAGAAGATAAGGAAGAAGATCAAGGAGAAGGCCAAAAGAGAGGCACAAAAGCTTTTCAAGAAGAAGATACGAGAAAGAGACGCTCTCGACGGACTTCACTCGGTGTCTTATCGATATGAGACATCTTCTTCTAACAAATCTTTTGACCCTTCTAGTCTTAATTTCTCATCCATTCCAATGGGCAAAGTCCCCAAATTCAATGGGATTGACTATGCCCGATGGAGTGATGATATGAAAATTTACTTGCATGGTCTTCATCCATCTCTTTGGACTATTGTGAATATAGGTGTTGACAAAAGTGCAACGCCAAGTCGTGAACAAGAATACGACATCTTCCGCAACTCTCAAGCCGTGACCGTGCTTAGGAGTGCTCTAAGCACTTATGAGTACAACAAGATTAGAGGAATCGATAGTGCCAAAGAGCTATGGGACACTCTTCGAATGGCTCATGAAGGATCGGAAGAAGTCAAGGAAGGCAAGGTGGATCTCCTACAAGGAGAACTAGAAGCTTTCGTCATGAAGAGGGATGAGTCATTGCAAGAAATGTATGATCGATTGAAGCTCCTAGTCACCGAAATTAGGATGCTTGGAAGCAATGATTGGGGCGAGAACAAGGTCACAAAGAAATTGCTTAGAGCATACGCACCTAAGAACCCAATGCTTGCCACAATGATTAGAGAAAGTGACAAGTTCAAGATAATGGTGCCTATGGAGCTATTCAACAAGTTGCAATATCATGAAATGAATAGCTTGGATGTGACAAGGTCTATCCAACAAACCGAAGTCAAGACCATAGCTCTCAAGGCCGAACCTAGCAAGAAGGTTGAGTCAAATGAGAAGACCTCAACTTCCAAAAAGAGTGAAGATTCAAATGATCATGAGAGCACCGATGAAGAAACCGCTATGATGGTTAGAAACTTCAAGAGATTCATGAAGGCAAGAGGTGAAAAGAAGAGCTTCTCTCAACGAAGATGCTATGAGTGTGGGGAGAAAGGTCACTTCATTGCCGATTGTCCCCACAAGAAGAATGACAAGGATAACAAGAAGCTCAAGGACAAGGCCGATGTCAAAGACAAGAAATACAAGGAGAAGAGTAGAGAGTACAAGAAAAGGTTTGGAAGCGCTCATGTTGGTGAAGGTTGGGATTCATCAAGTGACGACTCCGGTGATGAAGAAATGGCCACTTGTGCCATTCATGCTCCTACATCAACCTCAAGACTCTTCAACAACATTGATGAGAGCGATGATGAAGCTCCCATGTGTCTCATGGCTCAAGGGACCAAGGTACTTGACACCACACCACCTTCTCCATCCACTCTATCATCATCTAGTAACATTGAAAATGAACTAGATAATGAAGAAGCCGAATATGAGAAAAACATGATAAAGAAGTTTGGTAAAGACGGTTACAAATTTATTAAAAAACTACTAGAGAAAATTGGGAAAAGAGAAGAGAGTCTCGAAAGGCAAGAAGAATTGCTCATACTTGAGAAGGAGAGAAACCTTGTCCTAGAAGAGGCTCTAGTTGAGGAGAAACTCAAGGTTGAGAAGTTGGCTAGTGAGTTATCTCAAGTCAATGACTCACGGGAGAGGATGTCAAAGAACTTGTCTTTGACAAATGACTCTCTCACTAACCTAAAGAATGCTAAAAATGAGCTTCAAAAAAGGCATTCAAGCCTATAGATCAAATACAAAGATCTAGAAGCCAATTTTAGCTCACTTTGGGAAAGTGCCAAGAACGACTCCAAAACAACTCTTGACTCAAGTGGCTCTACTAGTGAAGGTTGCTCAAGATGTTATAAAATTGATTTGGATGCTTGTGCAACTAACATTTCAAAGCTAGAAGAGAAAGTCAAGGCTAAAGATGCTCAAATCCAAAAGTTGACCAATGCCATTGGCCAAGATCAAAGTAAGAACAAGAGTGTATTCGAAACCCACCCGGCATATAAAGCCGGTAGATATGGTACTATCAACGATGGGCTTGGATACACTCGAGGAGGAAAGACAAATGGCACAAAAAGGGTAAATGATCGTGATGTGACATTGTTCACCAAGGGGACCTATCTAGGTGAACTAATGGATGCGGCTCATGGGGTGGTAAGACCCACGGAGTCCTTGCCAAAGAAAAAGGTATCCACTCAAAATGTCAAGATCAAGACCAAGAAAGAAGAAAAGGTTATTGAGCACAAGCCATCACCAAACTACTCCATCGACTACATGGTCACTTGGGACCAAAATGGAAAGATGGTGGTAAAATATATAGGTGCTCACACTAGGAAAATGATGAGAAGTGTGTGGGTGCCTAAAATATCTAAAGCTAACTCTCAAGGACCCAATCAATTTTGGGTACCTAAGTCCAAGGCCTAAAACTTGTTTTGTAGGCATATTCCTCCGGTGGACCTTCGTGGTTATTGGATAGTGGATGTTCAAATCATATGACCGGAGAAAGGAATATGTTTGCGAAGCTACAAGAATATGACTCACCCGTTGAGAAGATCACATTTGGTGACAATAATCATGGTGATGTCATAGGTCAAGGTGAAGTAGTCATTTCACAAGACTCATCTCTTTCAAATGTTTATCTTGTTGATTCTTTGTGATACAACTTGTTGTCCGTCTCACAACTTTGTGAGAAGGGTTACAATTGTCTCTTTACTAACGAGGGTGTGAGTATCCTAAGAAGGGAGGATTCCTCTATTGCTTTTACGGGTCGACTCAAGGGAAAACTTTACTTAGTTGATTTCACAACTAGTAAAGTGGAACCGAAGACTTGTTTAGTGGCAAAATCTAGCTTGGGTTGGCTTTGGCATCGCCGGTTAGCTCATGTTGGGATGAGGAACTTGGCCAAACTTCAAAAGGATGAACACATCCTAGGACTAACAAATGTTGTTTTTGAGAAAGATAGATTATGTAGTGCTTGTCAAGCCGGGAAGCAAGTTGGCGCTCCACATCCACCCAAGAACATTTTGACTAGCTCAAGACCACTCAAGTTACTTCATATGGATTTATTTGGACCGGTTGCTTATGTTAGCATTGGCGGGAACAAGTATGGACTTGTCATTGTAGATGACTTTTCCCGTTTCACATGGGTCTTCTTTTTGCAAGACAAGAGTGAAGCTCAAACAATCATCAA
The DNA here is from genome assembly GCA_033239725.1 of Echinochloa phyllopogon. Lineage (NCBI taxonomy): Eukaryota > Viridiplantae > Streptophyta > Magnoliopsida > Poales > Poaceae > Echinochloa > Echinochloa phyllopogon. The sequence continues at coordinate 37,570,766 of BTCW01000001.1, read as the reverse complement.
GAGATTCATTAGAAGAGCTCAAAATGAGTTTGAGTTGAAGATCAAGCATATAAGAAGTGACAATGGGACGGAGTTCAAGAACACAAATGTTGAAGAGTTTCTTGATGAAGAGGGAATCAAGCATGAGCTTTCCGCGCCATACACACCTCAACAAAATGGCATTGTTGAGAGGAAGAATAGGACTTTGATTGAGATGGCACGGACCATGCTTGATGAGTACAAGACTCCGGACAACTTTTGGGCCGAGGCGGACCACGGGAGCGGCGGCGGCGGCGGCAAAGGCGAGTGTGGTGGCGGCGCTGCGATGGTGGAGAAGGCGAGCTGGGTGGCGGGTGAGTGCGAGGTGGTGAAGGAGGTGCTTGCGAGCCCTTTTATAGGCGCGGAGGTGGGCTGGAGAGGCGGGCCGACGAGAGGGGTAGGCGGTTGCCTTGGCGGCCGGCGGGTGGGGCTTTTAATGGCGGCCGTGATCCGCGCGGTGCTTGGCGGTACGGTGGTGCAGTGGCGGCGCTGTGTGGCGGTGTGCTTGTCGGGTGCGAGCGTCGCGACGTGGCGTGCGTGCTCGAGTGGATGGGGCCACGGCGAGGACGGGCGGTGGCGTGCGGTCGCAGCGCGGTGGTCGGCGGTGCACGGCACGTAGCGGCGGTGCGATGGTCGGCGCAGCGGAGCAGAGTGCGCATGACCGAGCCGTTCGGTGGCGTGCGGGTGGAGCGGAGGCGGCAGCGGGAAGGTCGGCGACGAGACAAGCAGGGGAGCGGTGGGGCCGGTGTGGTGGCGGACACGGCGGCGCCGGCGTGAGTGAGGGCGGCTGCGGTGGGAGGCGGCACGGCGGTGTGTCGGCGTGCAGGAAGGTGGGGTCGCGGAGGAGGGGTGGCACGGCAGAGGGACGGCCGGTGGCGGGGCGTGGTCGGCGGTGCGCGCGCGCTGCCGAGAGCACGGCGGTGGTGCGGGGCAGAGCAGGGGTGTCGGGTGGGGGAAACAGAGGAGGGAGGGAAAAGAAAGGAGAGAAGGGAAAAAGGAGAAAAAGAAGAAAAGGGAAAAAGAAAAGAAGGGAAAAAGGAAGAGGGAGAGGGGAAAAGGGGGAGGGGACGGCGGGATTCGCGGCGGAAAGCCGACGGCGTCGGAGTTGGTCGGACCCGGCGGTCGACCCGAGGGCGGGCGACGCGGGATGGGATGGAAAGGAGGCGGTGATGCGATGCGGACAGGAAGAGAGGGGGAAACGACAGGCGGAGAGGGTTGACGGAAACGGGAGCTCGGGCGGTAAAGATTTTGAAAGGTTTTCACCGGGTGATTTCTTTAGTGATTTTCCAGAGATTAAAACGCGGGTGTTACAAACCTACCCCACTTAAAAGGAATCTCGTTGCCGAGATTCGGCTGGCTCCTAAAAAGGTGGGAGAACTCTTTCTTCAGGGCATCTTCCCTTTCCCACGTAGCATCCTTTACACTGTGTCTGCTCCACTGTACTCTGCATATCCGTACTTCGGAGTTTCTGGTTCTCTTGGTGACTGTGTCCAAAATTTTGACCGGTACCTCCTGATAACGCAGATCCGTATGTAGGTCTATTTCTTCTTCCGGTATATGTTCTTCCTCAGGTACCCTCAGGCATTTTCTTAACTGTGAGACATGGAATACTGGATGTATATCTGACATTGCTTCGGGTAACTCCAATCGGTAGGCCACCTTTCCAACTTTCTTTTGCACCGGGTATGGTCCGATGTACCGAGGGGCCAACTTTCCATGGACTTGAAATCTACGGGTTCCCCGGATGGGTGAAACCTTAAGATATACAAAATCCCCTGGATTAAACTCCAATTCGCGTCTCTTTTTGTCTGCGTAGCTTTTCTGTCTGGACTGAGCTGCTCTCAACTTCTCCCTAATTTCAGCCACTTTCTCTTCGGCTTCCTTTATGAGCGCGGGTCCCACTAATGTGCGCTCTCCTACTTCTGACCACATTAGAGGAGTTCTGCATTTCCTCCCGTAGAGGGCTTCAAATGGCGACATACCTAAACTTGCCTGGTGACCATTGTTGTAGGAGAACTCTGCATAGGGTAAACTTTGTTCCCAATCTTTGCCATAGGTGAGAACACATGCTCTCAGCATATCTTCCATAATCTGGTTTACTCTTTCTGTCCGGCCATCGGTCTGAGGGTGATACGCGGAGCTAAAGTCCAACTTGGTGCCCATAGCTTTATGCAAACTTTTCCAAAATCTCGAGGTAAACTGGGTCCCTCGGTCCGAAACAATTCTACTGGGCACTCCATGAAATTTTACTGTATTCTCCACATAAAGCTTGGCTAGTTTCTCTCCATCATAACTTGTTCGTACAGGTAAAAAGTGTGCGACTTTAGTGAGTCGGTCAACTATTACCCATATAGAATCATGTCCCTTCTGTGTTCTGGGTATACCTACCATGAAGTCCATTCCTATCTCATCCCACTTCCATACTGGGATAGGCAATGGTTGCAGTAAACCCGCTGGTTTCTGGTGTTCGGCCTTAACTCTTTGGCAGGTGTCACAATGAGCGACAAATTGAGCTATGTCGGCCTTCATTCCCTTCCACCAATAGTTCTGCTTCAAGTCCAAATACATTTTGGTGGATCCTGGGTGAATGGAATATGGCGAGTTGTGAGCCTCGTCCATAATTATCTGTCTAAAGTCTCCCTCCTTGGGCACACAAATCCTATCTTTATACCACAGCGTTCCTTTGTTGTCGACTCTAAAGTCTGGTGCCTTATTTTCTCCGGTATGCTTGCAGATCTGCACTAAATCCTTGTCCGATCCTTGGGCATTTCTGATCCGATCCTCCAGAGTGGGCTGGACCGTCAGTTGGTGGCTATTATTTCGAGGGACGATGTGCACATTTAGCCGTGCCATCTCTTCTTGGAGGTGGGCACTCTTGGGTTTGTAGGACTTTCGGCTCAGGGCATCTGCCACTACATTAGCCTTGCCAGGGTGGTAATGAATTTCCACATTATAATCTTTAACCAATTCTAACCACCTTCTCTGTCTGAGGTTCAGATCTGGTTGGGTGAAAATATACTTTAAGCTCTTATGATCCGTGTATATTTCACACTTGTTCCCGATTAGGTAGTGTCTCCAGATTTTGAGTGCGTGAACCACGGCTGCAAACTCTAAGTCATGCGTTGGGTAATTCTGCTCATGAGGTCTAAGTTGTCGGGAGGCATATGCCACAACCTTCCCATCTTGCATGAGGACACACCCTAATCCTTGGCGGGACGCGTCACAGTAAACGACGAAATCCCTGTGAATATCTGGTAGGGTTAAAACTGGGGCAGCGGTCAGCTTTTTCTTCAGCTCTTGGAAACTCTTTTCGCACGACTCGGTCCAAACAAATTTCTTTTCTTTCTTGAGCAATTCTGTCATGGGGCTAGCTATCTTGGAAAACCCTTCAATAAACCTCCGGTAGTATCCGGTTAAGCCAAGAAAACTTCTGATCTCACTCACACTGGTTGGTTGTTGCCAGTTTGAAACTGCTTCTACCTTCTCAGGATCTACTGCTACCCCTTCTGCGGTCAAAATGTGACCAAGGAAAGCTACTTTTTCCAGCCAAAATTCACACTTGCTAAATTTGGCATAGAGTTGGTGTGCCCTCAACTTTTCCAATACTACCCGTAGGTGCTGCTCATGCTCTTCGGCACTCTTGGAGTAGATAAGTATATCATCAATGAAGACTACGACAAACTTGTCTAACTCATCCATAAATACTTTGTTCATAAGGTTCATGAAGTAAGCCGGTGCATTGGTGAGTCCAAATGGCATCACTGTGAACTCATACTGCCCATATCGGGTGACAAATGCGGTCTTTGAGGTGTCATTCCCCTTAATTTTCAGTTGGTGATACCCAGTCCTTAAGTCAATCTTGGAGAAGTATTTGGCTCCTTTCAACTGATCAAAGAGATCGTCAATTCTAGGGAGTGGGTATTTATTCTTGATAGTGACATCATTTAGTGCACGATAGTCGATGCACAACCTCATGCTCCCATCTTTCTTTCTTACAAAGAGTACCGGGGCTCCCCAAGGGGACGTGCTGGGTCTGATAAATCCCATCTGTTGCAACTCTTCTAGTTGTTTCTTTAACTCTGCCAACTCTGAGGCTGCCATCCTATAGGGTCTCTTGGCTATAGGAGAGGTTCCCGGGACAAGTTCAATAGCAAACTCTATGTCCCTATCCGGTGGCATCCCCGGTAGAACGTCAGGGAAAACATCAGGGTATTCTCTGATTACTGGGACTTCTTCTATGGTTTTTGTTCCCATACTAAAGATCATAGGGTCTGGTCCACTTCCCTTGGTGTGACAGGTTACTTGCATTCCATCTGGGTTGGTTAGGTGCACTATCTTGTCAGCACAACCTATGAGACCATTGTGTTTGCCTAACCAATCCATTCCAAGGATCACATCTATCCCTTTGGACTCAGTACTACTAGGTCTGCTAGAAACTCTACCCCACTTAAAAGAATCCGTACTCGTGAACAACTTAATTGGCACTTAATATCACCTCCAGGTGTTCGGGTTAGTAGGGGTGTCTTTAGTAGTACTGTAGGTATTTTGTGCTTTTCCACAAAACATGATGATATGAAGGAATGCGATGCTCCAGAATCAAATAATACTGTTGCCAAAACTGAACTGACTAGGTACTCACCGAGTACTACTCCTTGTGCTCCTTGAGCTTCCTGTGCGTCGATGTGGTTGACGCGGGCTCGTCCATACGACTGCTGGGTGTTGTTGTTGTTGTTGCTGCCGGTGTTGGTGCTGCGGACGGGTACACGGTTGGCTCCAGACACGGGTGGCTTGGGTCCATTCACCGAGTTGGAGTAGACTGATATAGCCGGCTTGCTCCTAGGGTATGGGCAATCCGCGATGTAGTGTCCGGTCTCACGGCAGTTGAAACAGGCTCTTGCATTGCTGTTGCTGGTTGTGGCTTGACTGACTTTGCTCTGTGGCGGCTTTGAGGTGTTCTGGTTCTTGTACTGGTTGTTGGGAGCCTGGGAGCTTGTAGCCTGAAACTGGGTCCTATACTGCATGGGGACCTGGGGCCTAGGTGCAGCATAACCGGAGCTCCTGGGTTTCTGCGAGCGATCCAGTTGACGGTTCTTGCTTTCCAGGAACTTGCGCTTGTTCTCTTGCCTTGCATCCATTCTGGCCTTTTCTGTGACAATGGCCTTGTTCATCAGTGTATTGAAATCGGGGAAACTGTGGGAGACTAGCAGGGCTCGAAGATCTGGGTGCAACCCTCTGATGAACGCGTCCTGTCTCTTTGCATCTGTCTTCACTTCATCTGGTGCATAACGGGCTAGCTCAGTGAACTCGTGGGTGTACTCTTCCACAGTCTAGTTTCCTTGCTTCAGTGCACGAAACTCATCTGCCTTGCGCCTCATGGTGGCATCGGGGATGTAGTAGCGACGAAACTCCTCTTCAAACTCTTTCCAGGTGATTGCGGACTCATTCGGGGAAGCTGCACAATAAGCATCCCACCAGGCTAAGGCAGTTCCCGTGAGTTGATGGGTAGTCAAGAGAACTTTGTCACGGTCTCCGCATCCAAATGGTTCCAGCTTTCTCTTGATAGTTCTCAGCCAGTCATCTGCTTCCAAGGGGTTGCTGGACCCTCCAAAGGTGGGTGGTCTGGTTCTCAGGAAGTTGGTCAACTTGTCACCCGCATTGGGTCTACGGGCTGTCTCCTGGTGGCGGCTGGCATTCCACACATTTTGCATGAACATGGTGTGATGGTACAAAGCTTGTGCCAGGTTGAAATTTGGTGGGAGTGGGGGCACAACAAAAGATCCCTCATTCTGACTTCTTGGATGACTCGCTTCTGGTCCGCCTCCTACATGCGCTTGTCCTTCAGGCTGGTTCTCTCCCATAGGATCCTGCTGATCCACTTCCTGGTTCTCAGGGTTCTCTCTTCTTCCTTCTGGTTGCTCTCCCCTAGCAAGAGGGGCGCGTCTCTGCGAGGCGCTAGCACGAGTGTTCACCATCTGCAGTTGGAGTAAGGCCTTCGTGAGATTGGGTTAAATGATGTTTAAGTTGATTAGTTCGTATTTTAAAAAGGCAGAAACACTTCTGCCGAGGCACACACAGAACACAAGCTAACAAACAAACACACGAGGTTTCGATCCACAGCTGGGGCTTACAACACTCGGGGGGGGGGGGTCCAACAAGATTTGCGCTACAAGGCGGGGTACAGGACATGGTAAGGAAACTACTGCTAGGGATACAAGGGTTCATCCAACTTCGGACCAGGCTGGCTTCATTCCCATCTGAGCGCTTGACTCTGGGCCTACTCGCGGGGCGAGCTCTCCTCTGGGTTGGTGCGCTCTTTTGGTGGTGCAAGTCGTGCCTACTCAGCCTCGGTCAAGGTTCCACTCTCTCGAGGAGGTTCAGACGGTCCTTCTTCAGCGGGCGGTGATCCTGCCGGAGTTCCTGACAGTGCCTATGGGTTCCCCACAATTTCTCCCCATGCCATGATCGGTGTCCCAAGTAGGACATGGGGTTCTCCAATTGCCGGAACAGGCGTTCCACTTCTGGTCCAATCCTGGATACGCAGGTCCCGAGCCTGTCTGAGGCTTTCTTGGGCGACTGCTTCATTGCTGATGGCAGCAGCAGCTCTTGCTTCAGCCTGGGCCACCTGGACTTGGTGCATGCGGACCGAGAATTCTGCTTGTTCAGCCCGGGAGGTTTGTTCCCTTAGGCGCTCAGCCTGCTCGTCAAAGAGTTGGTCCAAGGAATTGAGGTAGGTGACCACTTGGTACAAAATGGGTTCCTCTTGACGGCGCTGCTCCAAGTTCCTCATGCGGGCCCGCCAGACTGCACTTCTGATGATCGGAGGGAAGTATCTCATTGGAGTGGGGACCAGGTGCCTTTCAAAGATCCCACACATGAAGCGGAGGGCTTTCCTGAGAGCCAAGGGGTAGGTGTCCTAGTGCCTGAATCCTGTGGCGGTTGTACGCCATGCCTCGACAGGGTGGAGGTCACTCTTGGCGACAACTATGACCACTCTGCAGCGTTGGGTCCCATGGTGCTCATACTCCCTGCTGTAGTACCTCGGGCGTTCAGGCACACCGAAGCGTTCCAGCGCGGGGATCAACAGGCTAGCGAAGCCCGGTGTGACTGGGCAAACTCCCTGGGTCCATCCTTGTTCCGCCATCTGAAACCAGGGGAAAACAAAAATTGAACAGATGTAGGATAAAAGGTGATCTTTATTGCATAACACGGTGGTGTACAAAGATCATGGATACATCGATGCTAAGCTGGTAGCGCTAACTAGGTACAACAGACTCTACTTAAGGAGAAGCTAGACTAAGCGCTAATCTAAACTAGGACTCTACTCCAGGCAGACTCGACGCTTCTTCAGAGGGAGCTGATACTCTGGCACTTCATCCTCAGTCTGCGTGCTTGCATCCATGTGGGTCATCTCGGGCTCTCCTTCCAACAGCCCATTCTCCCTTCTGTAGGCTTCAAGCCTATCCATGTACTCAGAGTAAGCCTTGCATCTAGCGTGTTGAGCAGCTAGGGAGCTGACAGCCTGAGCAGCTGTCACCTTCTGTATCTCCAGCTCTCTCTTCACTTCTTCCAACTCCTTTTCCGCCTTCTCGGCTCTGCGGATCTGGTGCCTCAGCTGTCCCGATGTCTCTCGGTACAACCTGTCCAAGCCAGTGAGGTAAATGGACAAGTGTGACACGGTGTCCTCTATATCTTCATCTCTCCCAAGGTTTCTCATCTGAGCAATCCACTCACGTCCTCCACTCACCAGAGGTGGGGTAAAACCTAGTGCTGTTCCCACGAGGTACTGTCTGTAGAGTGTGCGGAGGCACATCAGGGCTCTTCTTGCAGCTTTGCGGTAGGCATTGGGGCGGTCGTAGCCGGTGGCGTGGACAAACCAAGGTGCCACCTCCTTGTAAAGTGAGCTCTTCCCCACAAAGATGAACATCCGGCACCGACGGGTACCATTGGTGGTGAACTCCCGGCAAAAGTACTCGGGGGTCTCTGCGACTCCAACGTGCTCTAGGCTGAGCAGCAGTAACTTGGGGAGGCCAGGTTCTGCGGGGCAGACTCCTTCACCCCAACCCTCGTCAACCGGTTGGGCCATCTGGAACAAGTCAAAAAGCTGTCGGTGAGTACTTGTGTGGGGGAAAAGGATTAGGCAAGAACAAACTAGGGTCAAGATCCTAGGGGTACGTCCTACGGCCAACCTATCGGCTCTGATACCACCTGAAGCGTCCCCTCGAAAGAGAGAACTTAATGTGATACAAATACCAGTCCCAGGATGCTGGTTCACATTATTACAACAGATAGTTCAGTACAAAAACAACATTACGGGAAACGGTGGCATTGCAGGGCCACGACAAACAGAACTAACACTAAGCTCCAGATAAAAAGGTTGATAACATAGAGGTCTTCATCAGAGTGGCAACGCATGCGGCTTCCGGCGGGTGACCCTAACACACAGGCAAAGGTTGGGTGCAGAACGAACCCCACTAGACGATATCCTCGGGCACAAAGTCCGGGTCTGCCTCTGCAACAGATTAAGCAAGGGTGAATACATGCGTACTCAGCAAGCGCAATCACAACCACGGAGGGTATAACAGAAGTATGTACAGGATAGCAACAAGGAAGGCTTATGGTTTATTTAGCAGCAAAGCGAATTTTATTACAAATGCAAAGGATTGGTTTTCGCAAAGGGTTTTCACAATTATTTCTTTTAATAGGATCAGTAAATGTAATACTTTTTCATACAAGATTTTAATGCTACCAGATTTCCCATCTGTCGTAGCCTATGCCAAAGCATTTCTCAGCTCAACCAAACACCAACACTTTCTTACACCAAAACAGGGGACTAGTGAAGTGACCAAGCCGTAACTCGCCCAATACCGTGGACACGGCTATCCAGATAGGTTTTAACTCTGCAGAGGTGTACACAACCACAAGTAGGCTACCACAACATGAACACCTTAGTGCCAGTGCAGCTCCTATCAAAGCCATTACCCACCATAGCTTGACTGACAAGTTATCACAGACGCGACCAGGGGGTAAGCAACCTACCAACGAGGTTCTACCCAGGGGCATACCTCACATAGATCGTATCCCCGGCTCCATGGCCCTCTGTTGCTCACCAGCACACCACATAACCAGCAGCTCAACTAGTGGGATTTATGCTAGGCCGTTGCCACATACAACGGTCGAGTGGTGGTACAACAAAATGGGTTAGGCTAGATGACACATCAACATCATCCCAAAACTTGTGATAGGATAGACAACTCCCACCATGCTCAACCACACAGGTTCGAGCTCACCTCGGTATTTCACGCAGAAATACCGTCTGTCTCATCCCACATGGGTACTCATTTTATTTACACAAATCATCTCTTTTATTTTAAAGCACGCACACCATTTCTTTTGTAAACACCGAGTGATTGTCATGGGGTATAATGGAAAAATATTCCTAAGCATTTCTAGCAGTGACCAAAATTCAAACAGAGCATTGTCATATTTAAACATTAATCTGGGTTGTCAAGGAAGTAGTCATAGTAATCAAGGAATGGCTATCCAAACGGGTTTAGCAGTAAAATCATGCAAGTTTTATATAAAACAGGCCATGGGTTGTGTTTATAAAAACTGGGACAACAGTATGCATCAAAGGGTGGGATTGCACTTGCCGTTCTCCCAACCCTCGGGGGATTCCTGCCCGGGGTCTTGGTCTCCAAACTCCTGCTCGTAAACCTGCTCTTCCTCGAGTCCTCCCTCGTTCACGGCGGAGTCTACGGCACACACAAGCAAACATACAATAAATAAAAGAGAAAGGTTTTTGCTGAGCTCCGAAAGAAAGAACAGAAAAAAAAGAGTGGTGATGACATGATTATTTTTGGATAGGGACTGAATGAATTTGGTGGAAATATATTGGTAAATATTGTGGTGGAGGTTGGGGTCAAACGAGATTAATTTGGCGCATAAAATGACGAGTTTAGTGGAGTTTTAGGGGCTGTTTATAAAGAAAATGACCTTTTTGTAATTACCGAAAAGTTCAAGGGCCTCTGGCGAATATAACAGAGAGGGGGAATAGTGACTGTGGACCGCGGGTTAATTTGTTTAGAGTTTAGGGGGTCATGTGCAAGGTGTGTAAGAGAGAGGGGCGGTTCATGTTCATTTGGACTGCGGGTTATAATCAGAGGAAGCGTAGGGGGTTATGCGCAAAATGGTCGTCTCCCCTCTCGCGAAACAGAGCCAGGGGGAGGGAGGGAGCGGCGGCGGCGACGGTCGGCCGGCCGGCGATTGGGGCGGCGGTCGTGGAAATTGCACTGGGGGAAAGGGAGCGCGAGGTATGGCAAGTCCACCAAGGCTATTACCTCGGGCGGAGGTGGCCGGTGCAGTGCGGACCACGGGAGCGGCGGCGGCGGCGGCAAAGGCGAGTGTGGTGGCGGCGCTGCGATGGTGGAGAAGGCGAGCTGGGTGGCGGGTGAGTGCGAGGTGGTGAAGGAGGTGCTCGCGAGCCCTTTTATAGGCGCGGAGGTGGGCTGGAGAGGCGGGCCGACGAGAGGGGTAGGCGGTTGCCTTGGCGGCCGGCGGGTGGGGCTTTTAATGGCGGCCGTGATCCGCGCGGTGCTTGGCGGTACGGTGGTGCAGTGGCGGCGCTGTGTGGCGGTGTGCTTGTCGGGTGCGAGCGTCGCGACGTGGCGTGCGTGCTCGAGTGGATGGGGCCACGGCGAGGACGGGCGGTGGCGTGCGGTCGCAGCGCGGTGGTCGGCGGTGCACGGCACGTAGCGGCGGTGCGATGGTCGGCGCAGCGGAGCAGAGTGCGCATGACCGAGCCGTTCGGTGGCGTGCGGGTGGAGCGGAGGCGGCAGCGGGAAGGTCGGCGACGAGACAAGCAGGGGAGCGGTGGGGCCGGTGTGGTGGCGGACACGGCGGCGCCGGCGTGAGTGAGGGCGGCTGCGGTGGGAGGCGGCACGGCGGTGTGTCGGCGTGCAGGAAGGTGGGGTCGCGGAGGAGGGGTGGCACGGCAAAGGGACGGCCGGTGGCGGGGCGTGGTCGGCGGTGCGCGCGCGCTGCCGAGAGCACGGCGGTGGTGCGGGGCAGAGCAGGGGTGTCGGGTGGGGGAAACAGAGGAGGGAGGGAAAAGAAAGGAGAGAAGGGAAAAAGGAGAAAAAGAAGAAAAGGGAAAAAGAAAAGAAGGGAAAAAGGAAGAGGGAGAGGGGAAAAGGGGGAGGGGACGGCGGGATTCGCGGCGGAAAGCCGACGGCGTCGGAGTTGGTCGGACCCGGCGGTCGACCCGAGGGCGGGCGACGCGGGATGGGATGGAAAGGAGGCGGTGATGCGATGCGGACAGGAAGAGAGGGGGAAACGACAGGCGGAGAGGGTTGACGGAAACGGGAGCTCGGGCGGTAAAGATTTTGAAAGGTTTTCACCGGGTGATTTCTTTAGTGATTTTCCAGAGATTAAAACGCGGGTGTTACAGTTCTAAAGACAATGACAGGTTCAAAGTCAAAACTTTCCATGATGTGCATGTTTGCCCCCAAAGAAAGGATAATAGGTTGGTCACTGGGAGAAGGATAGCTGATAAGTATGAACACATCATCAAGGCCAAATCCTTCTTGGAAGCTCCAGAACATTAAAGAAACAGTCCTTCTTGATATGGGTGCTGATGTTTCATTGTCCAAAATTAAGAGGGCTAAGGGCATTATAACAAGAAGGATATATGAGTCATGCAGAGGAGAATATGCCAAGATTTTTGAGTACCAGGCAGAGATACTTAGGAGCAACCCAGGTAGCACATGTGTTGTTTGCTTGGACCCTGAGTATGAAATCCCAGTGTTCCAAAGGTTCTATGTGTGCTTTGATGCTTGCAAGAGGGGGTTCCTTGCTGGTTGTAGGAGAGCGTTTGGAGTGGATGGGTGCTTCTTCAAGGGAGCCTGTAATGGTGAAATGATATGTGCCCTTGGGAGAGATGCAAACAACCAAATCTACCCTGTTGCTTGGGCAGTAGTGGAGAAAGAAACAGAAGACTCTTGGACTTGGTTCTTGGGACTACTTCAGAAAGATTTGCAAATTCCTATTGGTGGCCAAGGATGGGTTATAATATCTGACCAGCAAAAGGTAGCACTATTTCCTATTGCAAATTGCTATCATTGCTGACCATTCCTTAGATAGATTTGGCTTATGACAAAATTGCTCACACTATTTTGCACTATTTTGTTGTAGGGCCTTCTCAATGCTGTCAAAGTGCTCTTCCCAAACATTGAGCATAGAATGTGTACAAGACACATCTATGCCAACTGGAGGAAGAAACACAGAAAAGAAGACTATCAGAAGCCTTTCTGGATGTGTGCAAAGGCAGCAAGTGTTCCTTTCTTCAACTATTGTAGAGCAAAGCTTGCACAGCTAACTCCTGCAGGTGCTAAGGATATGATGAACACCAACCCCAAGCATTGGAGTAGAGCATGGTTCAACCTAGGGTCTTACTGTGATAGTGTGGATAACAACATGTGTGAGAGTTTCAACAATTGGATAGTAGATGTGAGAGCTCATCCTATTATTTCCATGCTCGAGGGCATTAGGACCAAGGTTTATGTTAGGATACAACAAAATAGGACCAAGGTAGGCAAATGGAGTTCAACCATATGTCCAAACATTCTAAAGAAGCTGAACAAGTACATTGATCTATCACAGAACTGCGCAACAATTTGGAATGGAAAGAATGCCTATGAAGTCAGACAGAAGGAAAGGAGGTACACTGTTGATATAGAGAGTAGGACATGCTCTTGCAGATATTGGCAATTGACAGGTATCCCTTGTGCCCATGCCATCACTGCACTGTTTATGAGCTCTAAACCAGCTGAAGACTATATAGCATCTTGCTACTCTGTTGGGGAATACAACAAGATATATGAGCATTGCTTGCTGCCCATGGATGGAATGGATCAGTGGCCAACAGACAATAGGAAACCTCAACCTCCAGCATATGTGAAGATGCCAGGAAGGCCCAGGAAGGAGAGAAGAAGGGAGTTTGGTGAGGCAAAAAAAGCCAGCAAGGTATCTAGGATTGGAACTAAGATTAGATGTACCAAGTGTCACAAAGAGGGTCACAACAGCAGAACTTGTGGACCTAAGTCTAATGCAAAGAGGAGGATTTTTGAGGCAGGCAAAGAGGCAAGTTCACCATACCTTATGCAAATATAATGTTCTGAATATTGGATTCTTTTTCAACAGTTTGGACTTTAGTGTTCTGAATATCTGAATACTGAGCTATGTATGTGTGCAGGTACTTGAAGACAGTAGGCCACAAAAGAAGGCAAGGACTAAGAGAAGTACTAGCAAGGACCAAGAGGTGCACCATGCCACAAGATCTACTACCAAGACAAGGAAGACCAAAGCGGCTAGTGATGGTGCAGGGCCTTCCCAACCTATTTCAACTCAAGCGAAGAAGGCCAAAGGAGCTGCTCCAGCCAAGAAAGCTCCAGCGAAGGCCAAAGGAGCTACCACAAACTGATGAATGTTAATTAGTTGTAAACTTGGTTATGTCCCTTAGTTATGTCTCTGAACTGAGTTATGTCGGTCTTAGAACTAAGATATTCCTATTGCATCAGTGACATGGTTATGAATGTTCTGAAAGTTTGGTTGTTCTGAATGTATGGCATATGGATGTTCTAAATGTTTCCACTGGTCTGTGTCTGAATGTGTGTCTCAATGTGTGTCTGAATTTGTGTGATTCTTCTCCAAATTCAGAATCTAAACCTGTCACATTTTCCCTCTAAAACCTGTCAAAATGTGCCTCTGACCCTGTCAAGGAGCTGCTGTGGCTGTCCACGGACGGGTCAGGCATGGCGCGGCGAGCTCCTGTTCGCCGTCGTCATGGCACGCGATGAGCTCTTGTTCGCCGCCGTGCTAGCGCACCTGGGCGGCTCGCTAGCTCCTTCCCCCGTCGTCCCCGGCCGCGAGGACGGGCCGCACACACGAGGACGACCCGGAGCTCTCCTACGCAGTCGTCTGAGAAGATCGCAAGGAGGTCAACGGCGCCGCCGCGCGACGGAGATGACGAAGAAGACGGGAGGGGGGAGGGGGTTATGTGAGCGACAAAACTTGATGCCACGTCGGATGACCCATGTGGCGTCATTAGCCCCCAAAACCACCGCCACGTCCTCAAAACCGGGTTTGACTTTGTCAAAAGGTGAATAGTGATCCGGTTTTAGAAACAGTGGGGGTTAAATAAACAAAAAAATAGTGCAGGGGGTTATCCGGACGTCGCTCATAGTTCAGGGTAGGGATTTGGACTTTTTCCATATATGAATTGCATTGAATTGTATATGAAAGAATTATTGTGGCATCATTTGCTAAGATCCAGTTAGCTACGCCACCACCGCTCAGTTTCACGAGCTGCAAGATTTTGTGTGCGGTGGTGTTTGGTCAGCATGCGACTAGTATGTTCAGACCCGACCCTAAGCTGTGCAGGACCCATTCACATCCTAAGCCAGCAACAACCAGCCTGCATTGTCAGATGAGGATAATGACCTATCTATTCAAAACCAAGCAGCTACAATTCTCGTCCGACTTATTGTCATTCTTCTTAACTCTAATAACTACAGAACATGACAATCATGATACTACACACTCGGTGGCGAATCTACAGGGGGCTAGAGGGGCTCCATGGATGAAGGAAGGGAGGAGCTTAGGGAAGAAGAAGACTAAGAAGACTACATCCCAAACTAAGTATGTCAAGTTAGCCGCACCCCCCCTCCTCCCGACATTTTATTTCTAGATTCGCCCCTGACTACATTGGCACAGATTTACTGAGCAATGTTAAGCATGTTCGTGATGGATCTTTGGAAACAAGTGATATAGATATCCTCAATCAAGGTTGATCTCATGCATTGAAATGGTTTTATTCAACTTCTAATGTGTAAACTGAAAAGTTTTGACACATGTCATAAACCTAAGTGTGGCTAGCGACCCCATCTCGCCTAGAACGACTTCACGAGGGAGACATGAGAAGGGTTGACAACGCGATGCCAACGGAGACGTCGTCCTCATATTCGGGCTCGAGACGGTCGCGAATCATCAATCATGCGTGTGGCAAGCAGCATCGCCGAGATGGAGAATCGCAAATCATGCAATGCAACAAGGACAGCTTTGGTCGCCAACTGTTTGGCTGGCAATCCCAACTTTAATCGCACGAACAAAAAGCATCGGCAGGTATATTTGGGTTGTCTTCGTCCGCATAGCTCGTATATACTTTATAGTAGTGTTTGGATAAGGACATATTCTGATGAGCCCTGTTTGCTGAAACTTGCCATTTGCAAATGACCTTTTCTGCGTCTGTTGCGTCAACAAAGTGGCCTCCATAGAAAATATTTGTACCAGCCTAGCGGCAGGGGAATGAAGCTGAGCCAGTCATTAGCGTGACCTAACGACCTGCACCGCCCCAAGAATGGCAGCCAGGCAGTGCAGTGGTTGCCCTTTCTGCTGTCACAGTGTCACTAAACTAACCCAGCCGATAACCTTTTTTACGTATTCTAATCAGAGTGGATTTAGCAGTTCCCTCCCATTTGCCGCCAATCATTTGAAGCCCATCGACTTGGGCGGCTGGCCATATCCAAATTCCAAACACCATGGCTCCACCACCAAGAGATTTTGATTTAAAAGTCGCAGAGGAGCAGGCCCCACCGCCGGCTGACGACAAGGGCGCGGTCGTTGGTGGTGGCGCCGCCCGGCGGCCTCCGGCCATCCAGTACGTGGTGTGTGGCGCGCACGGCTGGCTGGGCCGGTGGGGCGCGTGACGCGGCATGCGCTGCGGCCTCTGCGCTGCACGGCGACGCCGGCCGCGTGGTCACGCCTCTGCGGCGGCGGCGGCGCGTTGCGACGCGAGGAAACAGAGCGGCAGCGGCAGCGGCAGCGGCAGTACTGCACTTGCTTCCTACGGTCCGGATCTCCGCTCTTGTGCAACTCTGAACTTTCTGCTCATGCAACGGTCCTCCGTCAGAGATTAGAAGCTGATCCTATCTGTACGTGCCAAAGGAGATTACCAGTAGTATTTTTGGTGCATGGGGTTCTTGGTATTTGATGATTGGTTTATTACACGGGCAATGCCTGATTTGATTTAGCATAGGAGTACTGTATAGCATCACTACCTGCCTTGACAGATGGATAGGCACATACTTGCATGTTGGAGTTCCGATAATGATCTGATTCTGATTTTTGTCTGGAAAGGTTGTGATAGCTGAAACTTGGTCTGGGTTGGAGCCGAATCTGACGTAGGATCATCACCTAATCTCGTCTGCAAGCCTTGCCATTCAAGAAGGCTGCAACTCTGCACATGCTATGCACGCCAACATCAGAGAGTGCGTGTGCCACATGCCCACAGCCCACATGAAAGTCGTTAGTAGATGAAAAGCCACAGCTGCATTAGCATAGCTAACAGTACTGTATAATTGCTCCTCACCTCCATCAAACATTTCTTGTTTTTTCATCCGGAGAAAAGAATTGCTATCTATGCTTGGGTTTATTGAAAACGACGTTTCTAAATTCTAATTCAGGCTACAAATTCCAGAGACGCACCTTTCCAGTCCTGGAATTCCGGGTTTCCGTCTGCAGGAGTGGTCCAGTGGAGTGGAGCGGGGACGTTGGCCTTGCGCTCGGCTCAATCATCGAGCGCGCTTCGGTGTAAAGATTCAGTCCGTAGTGTGTGTAGCAATGTAGCATGGGGCCCCTGAATCGCTGGAAAATCTGCACGATTCCACGCCTGTTGATTGGAATGCAATCACTGATAACGTCTACCCAGCCTTTCCGATTCCTCCCAATTTTATTTTTTTCCTTTCAAAAGAGAGTATTAGCAGCAAGGGCTGTGTTTCTTTCGTACCCGGAAAAAAATTCTCAAGAGAACCTTGTATGTATGTAGTACTAAATAAAGTCTATTTGCAAAATTTTTTTAGGGATGAGTGCAATTTTACGCGACGAATCTAATGAGCATAATTAATCCATGTTTTGCTACAGTAACCATCATCTAATCGTGCGATCAAATGCTTCGTTAGATAGGTCTCGCGAAACAGTACTGACTTTATTTACTACCTGCTCGCTTGGGCAGAGGCGCAGCAACTTTTCACCCTCCCCCATCCCCTGCACTGGATTTCCAGAATTCCGGTACAAGTTGCAGCACGGTGAATGGCAGCACTGCACGGTTCATGGTCCTTGCCATTCACCGGCGTCACCAACCCGGATGGGTCTGCAGGTTTGGTCCATGAGGACTTTTTGACTATTGAAAGAAGAAACATCATGCAGCATAGGAAATTATGGATATATCATATCAGGATATGGGCGCTGTCATTTGTTCCACTGAAGATAATAATATTCCAGAGCACCGTCCTGAATTCTTTTTTTGGGATGAATGGCCTGGATTCTTTCCTCGGTAAGTTGCTGACCCTCTGGGCCTCTGGGGTGAATTGCACTTGAGTTTTTGCACCGGCGATGCTTCTGGAGGACCATACCGAATGAAACATATTTCTATCGCTACTGCCATCCTTCTTTTATCATTGTGCCACTGTTAAAAGCTGATTAAGCCGATGATCATACGCAGCATGACGCTGGAAAGAGGAGAGCCACAAGTGATAACAAAAAGGCAGAGGACAGGGTTGCTCGGACGGGGAGGCTGGGAGCTATAAACAATGGACAATTCGCTGCCGATGGACGTTTGCGTGCGTATGCCATGGTGCACTGAAACCACACACAAATTTTCAACAATTCCTTGCTTGCCCCGTCGCTGTCCTACGTGTCTGTGGGCTGTGGCTTTTGGATCAGTGCGCTCTGCGCTGCCCGCCCTGCCCTTGGCTTCGGATCCCGGACAGAGCCAAGAGAATCCTTCGAAGTGAGGAAAAGGCTCGGGGAGCCTAAGCAAGGGATGAGTGTAACGAAAGAATATTGCAAGCAAGTTATATATCTCTTTGCCACAGGAAAATAAAAGAAACATATGGAGGGAAAATTGATGCAGTATATACTCAATCCGTGTACCTCCTTCAATTTTTTTTAATGAAACATGGCCGTTTCTTTCTACCAATTTTGGCCATCACCTTGGATAGGCTAAAGAACTTCCAGCTCTATCCTTCTGTTACAATTGTTTTTCCCTATTTAAAAGTTTTTGCACACCAATTTCCTCACTAGAAACAAAAGAATATACCAAAATGGATAAGCCTGGAAATAATACAAGAGAAAACGGAATCTAACCAACCGCCACTCTGCCCCCACTGCCAGCGGGCCCCACCCCCCACTCCCGTGCTCGCCACCTTCTCTTCCTTCCTTTCCAGAACCTCCTCATCAGTGTCCTTCTAATAAAAAAACAAAGGGAACGTGTCAAAAAAAAACAAAGGGAAAAGAAAAACAAAACAGGGGAGTGCCTTCCTCACTCGCTCTCCAGTCTCCACACTACCTGTCCAGCTCCCGAGCTCCCTGCACCCTGCCTTGCCTTTATAATCCCCAGAGCCACACCACCCCGCCGCACAGCACAAGCACACACCGCTGCTTCAAGAAAACTACCGAGGCCAAGAGCGCAAGGGAAGAGAGAGGCAAAGAGAGAAGAAATGGAGGGGAAGGAGGAGGACGTGCGCCTGGGCGCCAACAAGTACTCGGAGCGTCAGCCCATCGGGACGGCGGCGCAGGGCGCCGGGGACGACAAGGACTACAAGGAGCCCCCGCCGGCGCCGCTGTTCGAGCCCGGGGAGCTCTCGTCCTGGTCCTTCTACCGCGCCGGCATCGCCGAGTTCGTAGCCACCTTCCTCTTCCTCTACATCACCATCCTCACCGTCATGGGCGTCTCCAAGTCCAGCTCCAAGTGCGCCACCGTCGGCATCCAGGGCATCGCCTGGTCCTTCGGAGGGATGATCTTCGCGCTCGTCTACTGCACCGCCGGCATCTCCGGTCAGCTCTCCTTCCTTCTCTCTTGCCGTGGCTTCAATTTTCTTTCCAGCCAACTCGTTGTTGACTTGATCTAACTGTAATTCTTGTTCAAGATTTTTGCTTTGATTTGTGTTGGCCCTTTTTCGCTATGGCTATTTTCTAGTGTACAATACAACCTGTTCTTTAGCTTGCTTATTACCTCAGTAGTAATCCTCCATATATGGTAGCTACTTAGTAAAGCATGTAGTGTGCAATTTCCGAGATACTACAGTTGCAAACTCAAAAAAAAAGATACTACAGTTGCAACAAAGGAGTTGAGAGAATCCAAGAGAAACTTGTATAGACAACAATCCCTTTGTATAATTATGTTTGTTTAGTCGTTATTAGTAGCTGAAATCTGTTAAATTTCTTGTTCAAAAAGTAGCTTGAATTTACGTGCCTCTATCTTCTGCTTTCTTCCTTGTTTACAGCATAGCACTTTATTTACAGTTATCTGCCATCAGCATGGGGATTTGCAAGCCCCTGCTTAATTCTTTTTTTCTATGAGAAGAAAAAACAACAGATCTTAAGCCAGCTCCCTTTAGCTTTTACTCCAATTTGTACCTCTCTTGACCCTCGAGGGATGTTTCCTTTTTGTAATAAATATATTTCGTCGTCAACTCTGCATACTGACATACTGTACTTCTTTAGCATGTGCTGCTTGTTACTCGAGGGAGTATTATGCAAAGGCAGGCATGTACTGTAGTTCATCTTTGATGCAACACATCATTCCACGATTTGGTAATAGGGCTTCAGTTTTTTAAACGAAAAGCATCCTTTTAATTAGTTGAGTGTGGCTCACTCGATGCAAAAATAGGCATATAAACTGCAGAAGATCATATGTAGGTTGTGAGGGTTGTGCATAGGAAACTACATCAGTTAACGTATAGTGGTTCTGAATACTCCATATGGGCAATTAAACATGAATTGTTGTGAATTTGTAGTGCAGTACTTAATCTATACTGGATCTCTAGTATTACCTAGTTAATCTCAAAATACTAAACTGAGAAGAAAAGCATAAACCACCAAACAACTGCAACAATCAACGGCCACCACTAATGGTTGTTACCTGCAACTGCAACAGGTGGACACATCAACCCGGCTGTGACGTTCGGCCTGTTCTTGGCCAGGAAGTTGTCCCTGACTAGGGCCATCTTCTACATTGTCATGCAATGCCTGGGTGCCATCTGTGGAGCTGGAGTGGTGAAGGGCTTCCAGCAGGGGCTTTACATGGGCAACGGTGGTGGCGCCAACGCTGTCGCCTCTGGCTACACCAAGGGATCAGGCCTTGGCGCTGAGATCATCGGCACCTTCGTCCTGGTCTACACCGTCTTCTCAGCCACTGACGCCAAGAGGAACGCCAGGGACTCCCATGTTCCTGTAAGTGCTACTTCTCCTTCATTTCCCAAGTTTTTCAATTGTTAAGAGTTTTTCATCTATTGGTTTGCCTCATTAAATATATGTAATTTAGTCGACATCTGCAACTAAAATCTAATATGATGGTTGTAATTTGTGTTCTGAATTTCTGATGTTCAATTTAATGTACTTCATACATTATGCATGTACTGATGAAATTAACTCCCTAAGTATTTATTGTCTTTGACATTGAGAAGCCACATGTAATGAATTGATTCACTCCAGGTCCTATGTATTTATAACTGAAATTGAGCTGATTCCTTCGTCAGCTGTTTTTAAACAAATTGAAAATGTATGCATAGTCTTCATTATATGTTTTTCATGTTTGTGCTAATACTTACCATGAAATGCTTGTATGGTGAAAACAGATCCTTGCCCCACTGCCAATTGGGTTCGCGGTGTTCCTGGTCCACCTTGCCACCATCCCTATTACTGGCACTGGCATCAACCCAGCTAGGAGCCTTGGCGCTGCCATCATCTACAACAGGCAGCACGCCTGGAGCGACCATGTGAGTGGAACCCCTTCTTCAGTCCTCTCTCACCCACTTTCCATTTCCAGCGGTTTGGTGCCACTCGCACTGAAATGTCTCCATCCAAATATCAGACATGCAACCACTGCCTTTCCATTGTGCAACAAATACAGTGGCATGTTCTGGAAAGTCTATACTAACTCTAACTAGGTTCTTTATTTACTTTCACCTTACTGATGGGAAATATTTTTGTGGGCAAACTACAAGTAATCATTCACTCACCAAACCAAATGATGCAGACACAGTGGCATGCCATTCACAGGCATGACCTATAATTTTATAGCTATGGCCTCTGTGTTAACCTTATCACAAAGGATTGTCTTAATCCATGTAGCTGGCATGCATTAATCTAGGCTATGTCTATAGGATATGATATCATTCCGGCCCTTCGTTAACTTGTTTAATCGTCTATCGACACCGAAGAGTTGGTATAACCTTTTTCGTGTTCTTATCGTTGTCTGCAGTGGATCTTCTGGGTCGGCCCCTTCATTGGCGCTGCCCTGGCTGCCATCTACCACCAGGTGATCATCAGGGCCATCCCGTTCAAGAGCAGGTCTTAAGCTGCAGACATGCCAGTCCTAAGAAGAACGAGCGTCTTCTTCTCTGATTGATGTCTTGTGTGCCCACCCACGTCTAGTCTCTCTGTCGATTCTCCGTCTCTCTTCAGGATTGCTACGCTGTTCTGTTTTCTGAACCCAGAACCTGTGTATTTCTGTACCGCGACCTGTGTACGCTTTTCTTATCGTGGAGATTAAGTTATGATCATTGGTTGCAAGTGTTTTTCCGCTCAGCTGCTCTGTTTATGTGAATATAAGTATGTGGCTTGACAAGAAACTGAGAAATGCGCAGATATCATGTGAAATGTGAATCCAAGTGAAATTTACGTGAGAACCATCGAATTTGGATTTTTCTTTGTTGTAAGATACGCATTTGGTCGTATATGCATCATGACAACCAGGCAGTACTAATAACATGACAGAAAGCGGAGCTCAGAACAGAAATCTGAACAATGCGTCGCGACAACCTTAATTGGAGGCAGATGATAAGAGGCAGGCAGGCCAGATCATAGCGTAACCGTTAGTGGATTGAAGCAACTCCAGTGCTTCACTTTGAATCTGCAGTAGGCCAGTAGTGTGGACTAGTGGTGGGACCTGGTGCCATTGTTGTGGCCTTCAAGCTCCAGCTGCGCCATGATTGTTGATTGGGGTGAGGACGAGACGAAGATGATTGACGACAGGTGTAAAAGACGATGGTGGATGGGGGACCCGGGGCCTAATGCATTGCATTGCTGCTTGCGTACTCTACGGCCCATGGCACATGGGTTGTTCCATGATTCGTTTTGCATCGCAACTCGCATGCCGCCAAGGCCCTTTCGAAGCTAGGGTGCAGGCGTGCAGCAGAACTGCAAATGCAAATACGACTGGTACAGGCGCCTTTACAACTAACTGCCTACCGCATTTTTCACCGGACCACTGGGATGGTAGACATCATGTGACCCCATCCCAGATGCAGCGATCTTGAGGGTGACACCGGCCACCACCAGTTTACCAGGCGTGCATAAAGCCCGTTTGGAAAGAGATTTCACAAGAATATACGATAAAAAAATCCTGTTTCTGGAGACCGAGTGCAGATGGCTACGCCTGGGAATGGACAACATTTTGACTGGCTAGGCGTTTCACATGATTTCCAGAGTAATGGGTATGTTTAATGGATTGACCCGGTATTACAGCAGCAGAAGCAACACTCTCCAGTGAGCAGCTGACGTACATGTAGCTGTTAAGTTTGAATAAAGAGAAAGAAAAGAAAAAGGTGGTGAACGGCTCACTTGCTTTTTCCTGTGCAAATTTGGACTTCTAGTTGAGTTCCCTTCTGTACAATGGCCTCCAGCCCCATAAAAGAAAACGAAAAAGAAAATGTTGTAGATACGGGAGTAAGAGTATACAGGTTCAGAGTTAATGTTTTGAGTCCTTCGGTATCTGGACAGTCTAGTATACAACATCCCCTTCATCATTGGGCATGTCTCACCTGTCAATCAAGAATGCAATTCAACAAATTTCAGTGAGCAAAAGTTACATGAATAGAAGATTGAATGGTGATATTGTAAGTAATCTAGGTCTCCGATCATTCATCTCACATATGAGGTCAAGTTTGAGAATTTTACCAAATCCAATTCATAATATAACCAATGCATACAGTTTGACAACTAAATGAAATACCAAACGACGAAACGATAAGTTATCCAGCCACACATTTTCTAAAAAGAAAGAGCTTGTTCTTATTAAAAAAAAAGGCAAAACTGTTGCGGTCATGTAACATGTCGTTCATTATGTGTTGTATAGAACTAGTAAATGCATAAAGTAGTCCATAATGTAAGGAAGTTACAACAGTTATTTTTTTATTCTACAGCCCTACATGATAGGTTATAATCCTCTTCCTTTCCATGTGATAGATATAATAATTGGTTACAAGAAAATTCTGACAGGGCATACCTTTTTTGAAGTAATGGGATTGACATCGGAGAATCTTTATCCACTGCCAACTGTCAGCATCTGATATAATTAATGGACATTTCTTGTAATATGATACAATTAAAGGTTTTCAGCAAACCAGCCTAGAATAGAACCAATAGCTATCACATAGACCTGACTGAAAGCTTAAGCAGCAACTTTTGCTAAAGAGTCAATGGCCATGATTGCGTCCAGGGTGCGGAGGACCAGACCTCAAGTCCAGTGAAGGTTTTAGCTTCACATGATCCCCAAAGCTCTGCAGAGAGGAACGCTCAGAAGGCAATGTCCTATCATGTGAATCCCACACATTTGCATGTCTCATCTTTCCAAATTGAGAGCTCAGAATGTCAGGTTCAGAGACTACCCTCTCCTGAAGACCTGCTGATTGCTGCACTCGAACAAAACGTCTATGTACTGGATCAGCAGGCCGGCTAGGTAAATGATCACTTGATGTAACTGTGAATCCCTCATTTCTGTAAGCTGGTAGCCTCGCATGGTTTAAAGGAATAGCTCCACAACCACCAGTCAGAGGAGTGGAAGCACCTGAAGTAGTTCTGGGGCTAGAAATTGGAGAAGGTGACATTCTACCGTTTTGATGTTGTGGAGATCTTGATCTCAGAAGTGGACTTCCACATGGAGATACAGGGCAGGATATATTACTACGTATATGGATATCACTGCACAAAGGTAATAATAATTAGAAGGCAGATATTTTCATGGAGACAGACAAGAAAATTCACTGAATTGTATATTTTGTGACCGGAGCACCGGGTTGAGTTGATTGAAAACTAAGTAACAGTAAAATGCAGTAGTATAGTCTACAGAAAAGAGGAAAATGTAATTACTCTATGTGACAGCTCTATACAGGTGGGTACTTCATTGTTTAATAAATTTCAAACAGAATAACAGAAGTCACAGGTGCAATTCCATAGGATTTGAAGAATCAAATTATAGAAGGCAATTGCCAAAACAAAGGACAGATCAGAATGCCATATAACAAGTAATTAGGACACTGCTTCAACTGCCACTTCCTATTTTGAAATGTTATCTAACTTCATTCCTCTTCAAGGTAGAGTTTAAACAAGGATTATGCCTTGAAAAGGTTTGGTTGCATGAAAACTAGGATATAATATTCTCTAGCAGATATCTAGTTTTGACTTGCTAGTCCTTGAAATTTGAAAATCGCTTCATATGGTCATATAAAAAGCATGAACTTATGAAGTCAACAGACAAATTCAACAAAAATTGAATGGCTTGCCTATTTGCCAAAGAAAATTTGGCAGCTCTTCTCTGGAAAATTGATTGGCCCTCCAAACCAAGCGAGGACATATTTCTGGCATGCCCAACCACCTGAAATGTCACGAGCAGCAAGAGAAATAAAATAAGCAGACGCTCATCCATTGCTATGGCACTAATATTCTATGTAGGTCATTAGTGTGCTAGTAGACCTTGTAGACAAATGTTAACTTTTAACGGCCACAGAAAAGAATGAAAAAGGGAAAAATAGGGGAAGGACAGAAAAACTAAAACTGAAGACATATATCTGCAGGTTGAAGAAGCATGCCAGATAATTAGCTGACCCATAACGTTGCTTCAGCAACAGTAAACAGTTAATACCTTCGAATTTGTTTTGCAGGATATAGCCGTCAACTGTTCCAGTGGATTAGAGGCAGCTGATTTTTCAAGTGGTGGTGCATTTCGTACAAATGGATGCTGCAAAAGATCCATTGCCGTTGGACGGCTGGATGGATCACGTTGCAAGCACTGTCTTATGAAGTCTTGTCCCTCTTCTGAGAGGTGATCTGGTATTGGCGGAAGCTCCTTACTGTTTCCTATCTTAAACATTGCGGCAATCTATGGGGAAAATAAAAGGTAAATAGGCATGTTAATATGTTAGCATCCAGGTGACAACTGACAGAAAGATTATTCTAATTATACATTGCGAAGAACAAACACCATCTTACAAAACAAAAGGTACCATGGAATCAATAGTATAAAGTGCTCTGCCTAGCAGCATTTCAAGATTTTTTGCAGCAACAAAAAAATCTAGGTGAAATTAGCCCTCTCATATTTTTAAATAAATTCAGTAAGCATTCCATGAACTACCAAAGCTCATATGCAGCATAAAGAGATAGTTCTGTGAAAATTATTTGGCTAGTCGTGATCTAAGAACTGTAAAAGCATCGAGGGCTCAAGCCAGTAAAATGAAACAATTTGTCGTGCTGAACAAATAGTTTAAAATGCAGACAGATTGCAACTTAAGCCAAAAGCGGCCAGAATTTTGTGACCTAAATGTCTTGGTTCACTACAAAGCAGAATCAGTCAGTTACTCAGTTTTGAGAAAAAACAATGAAAAAAAAGATGCATCATGCATCTTACATAGTATGTTATCCAAGAAACAGTACACTAGAGAAACATAAATCATAGCTTCAGAGCATAACACTAACCCCTTCATATTGGCTCCATGGTGGTTTTGAGGTAGCCATCTCTAGGACTGTGCATCCTAAACTCCATATATCAACTGCAAGGTTACATCCACTAGAATTTTTTATAACCTGCATATTTGTCACAGCATAAGCAAAGAAGGCCAGGACTTTTAAAACTCAACCAAAATAATTAACGTAACAGGAAAAACAATGCAAGATTTGAAGCAATACCTCAGGAGCCATCCAGTATGGGCTACCCTTAAATGAGAAAGGGCACTGCTGTCCATTGATCTAAGAAGCAAAACAGCAAAAAAAAACATGTTTAGATAAGCTCACAGGTTAAATTTGTATATATATATATATATAAGAATCATCATTTGAGGGGAGCAAAACATTCTCAAAATTATGAAACTTAATACGCGCAGTTATCCAAATAACAAATAAAGTTACAATGAAAACCTCATCTAAGTTGGAGCCACATCTAACGCGACAGAACTACTGCCCAGTGACAAGCATGGCTGAAAAGAAATCTAAGCCAGAAGATACGCTCGCAGGGACAACAAGGACCAAAATAAAGGCCCCAACTCTTATCAAAGAAGTTGAACCAGTGCAAGTAGCTATTAGTAGAGTTCCAGGTGCAAAAGGAAAGTGCTAGTACTACATTTCCTTATGTGAAGATAAAATACCATCATTTGAAATTTGACCTGCTTTCTACAAATAGACAGAAAAAAAGGAGTACAAAACTTTACATGTTTTGCCATTCCAAAGTCAGCAAGCTTTACACGGCCATTAGGGTCAACCAATATGTTTGCCCCTTTGATGTCCCTGCAAATTTAGGAAGAGAGTAAGCAAAAGCGAAGATACAAAATAAATTGCAAGCCCCTAGCGCATACAATAATAGACATAAAAAGGGAGACTATATAAATAATGTTACCTGTGTACTGTATTTTTTGCATGTAAATATGCTAGGCCCAAAAGTATTTGCTTAGTATAACTGCGAATTGCTTGTTCACCAAATTGCCCGTACTCTTGGAGAAGCTTATGTATAGATCCACCAGAAACATACTCCAGGTATATGTAAAGCTTATCATCAACCTGCTTTGAATATAGTATGGAAATGCATTTAGAATAATCACAAAATGCAGAAAAAAAAAGCAAATCATATGCAATTCTGCAGGTTCCAAGTTTTTTTTTCAGTCCCTGCTATTCACTACAGGAAGAGTGTAGTTATGAGTAGGGAAAATAAACTGTTCAGATAGCAATGCAATCATGGAAAGATGCAGGTAGTCATAACAATCGTATGAATACTTTAGTATATTACAGTAGATTATAACTATAGCAAGCAGTTTATACCGTTTCAGATCCATAGTAGCGCACTATGTTTGGATGCTGAAGTCGGCTCAGAAGTGATATTTCCTGTGAAGTGAATAATAATGTCAAAAGAGAGTACAACATAGTCATGGTGAACAAGTGGATTTTCAATATTGAGTGTGGAGTGTGGACATAGAAAACACCATACCTGGCACAGCTGCTTTGCACTTTCTTTTGATTTAGGATCATCTGAGAAAAGGGTAACCTCCTTCATAGCACACATTTCAC
Source organism: Echinochloa phyllopogon (assembly GCA_033239725.1). Lineage (NCBI taxonomy): Eukaryota > Viridiplantae > Streptophyta > Magnoliopsida > Poales > Poaceae > Echinochloa > Echinochloa phyllopogon. The sequence goes on along the minus strand of BTCW01000001.1, from coordinate 37,543,364 downwards.
CTTTATCACTGAAGTAGATGACAATGAAAAATTGAATAGAAGAAACAAATAATGATCAAGTACAACAATAAATTCAGTGCACACTAATCAAGAGACATGATGAGTTATCGTGATCCGACATATAATGTTTTCACAGGACCACTTCATCAATTGTAAAAGGAATGAAGATACCATCCAAGAAAAAAAACTAAGATCCAGAGTAATTCTTTACTGCTTATATTAAAATATGTAATCTATTCTAGCACAAACTTCTTGCAGCACAAATAAAAATAATATTTAAGTACAGCATTTGCGCTCTTTCCAAATGTACCAATCCATTAATCATGATATTACTTGTGGTTTCACAAACCAGTGATGGATTGCAATAGAAGTTATTAGGAGATAATAAAGCAGCTAGTAACTTGCTAAAACATCATCCTTTATTGGTGGTTAGCAACACTTCAAACAAATCAGCGAGAAAGACATAACAGAAGATTGAACATTAAAAACTCAAAGGCACAAAAAAAGGTGGCTTAGTGCCTACCTGCAAAAGATTTGATAGACAACCCAAACCAATTTGTACAAAATCATATTATGACTTAAATTGAAATACAAACTGAAATTAGTATAATCTCCAGTTCCATGCATGAAAGGGCAAAAGGTGTACCTGTTAAAACCAACATATACATGGCCAAATGTCCCACGGCCAATCAGTTTTCCCTTCTTCCACCGTGATCCAGGACTGGGTGGATTCTCTGTTCTACCAGGACTACGAGATATAGGACTAGTTGGGGTAGAGTTGTTTGGTAAAAAGGTGGAGCTATTAGAGATGCTTAATGGTGGAAGTGGCAATCTATGGGTTTGCTTCTTCTTCCCTTCAGCATGTCGACTTGTTGGAGATTCAGGAGCCACTCCACCAGCCCTTGGGTGCAAAGGAGAAACACTTCCACTATGCACCCTAGAACTTGGACCCGGACTTGTCATTCTTGGGCTTGGAATTGGTGAACACTCTGGACTACCTCGGCTGGGCTGCCAAAAGAGCTGGGCTAGCATATCACCTCCCACTGAATTATGCCCAGATGTCTGACCAGAACCTGGACTGGAGCACTGACCAGACCCAAGGAAAGTTACATCGGCATGAGGCTTCACTGCCCAAAAAGCTGAAGTTGGAATCTGATCGGGACATATGATTCTTGGGCTTCGAGAGGGACTTGACATCAAACTATTGGGAGCACTCTCCAAGGTAATCTGTCTTGGGCTTTGTAAATTGGATTGATAACTGTCAGCAACAGTGCCTCTTGGAGATGTTGACAGAATTTGGTTACTGAGAAAAGCATTGTTTGGCTTTGCAACTTCTTTGGTGCTCTTTCTGGTGATGGCACTAGAGCGCTCTTTGTGCAAAACACTTCACAAGCAGATTATTCAAAATTCATAAGCATAAATTCAAGTAATTACAGAAACCTATAAAAACAAACAATTATTCATGGCACCTGAGAGCATACCTCGAACTATTTGTTGCAGTAACTCTAGCCGCATTTTCAGCCTCATTTCCCACAAGGCTCTGAAGCCGAGAATCTCCAGGATCATCACTATCAATAGAACAGTTGCTGGAGACCGAAGCAGTAGGCTCTTCAACAACAGGTTCAGTAGCTTCAGGTCTTTTTTGAGGTCGAGGGAGTGGTAGCAGTTGTCCTTTGCCATGCTTTCCAACTGTGGACTTCGTGTCGGTAATGTCAGAAATAGTCCGCGTCACCCTAGCACGTGATCCAGGAAGAGGAAGTGGTTGAGCCTGCGGTCTATCAACCGCGAAGCTCTGACACCGAGAAACCTCTTTTGAAGGGGATGTTGAACGAGATTGGGCGGTAGACCAGCAACCTTTGTCACCAGCTGTGTCTTTACCATGTCTACGACTTCCTCGTGATTTTCTGCTTCCCTTTTGCTCATTTGAACTTATGAGACGCTGAAATGTGTCAATGAGGTTTTCTTTGGCAGTCTTTTTCACTTCTTTGGATGAAGATTTTCCCCACCATGTTGGCATACTGAATATAGAATGTGTTGCAGAGGATTTAGCTATATACTCGTAGCAAGGTCATGCATATTGATCAGCTACCATGCTATGACAATTAGCTAGAGATGGCGAGCATGAGGATTTGGGTACTTCGACAAAGCCGTTGACCAACAATGAACCCTCCACACTGTGGAAAAAGTGTTAATTTCCTGTTATTGCTTCCTCAGGTAATAAAAAATTTCAGCTTAGCGCTGTCTCCACCTCAATGCCTGAAATCATATACATAGAATATATAAATAACAATAATAAGCACTAAATCAGAAAATGATTCATTAAGCTGACTGAAATAGAATGTTCGATTTCAAAATTTCCAATAAATTAAACAGTCATTAAGAGTATGAAAAGAAAGTGTACTTTAAAAAGTACAACAACAACAACATAGCCTTTTGTCCCAAGCTAGTTGGGGTAGGCTAGAGGTGAAACCCAAAAAGTCAAAAAAAAAAGAGTTAGAGGAAAGCAGAAAAGAAAGCAAAGATCACGGCTCAGGCACATTAATTGCTAGTCTCCAAGCGCTCCTATCCATAGCTAAATCCTTAGAGATATTCCACTCTTTAAGGTCTCTAATAACCGACTCGTCCCAAGTTAGTTTGGGTCGCCCTCTACCTCTCTTAACATTATTGGCCCGCTGTAGAACCCCACTACGCACCGGCGCCTCAGGAGGCCTCCGTTGGACATGTCCAAACCATCTCAACCGATGTTGCGTCAATTTCTCCTCAATTGGTGCCACTCCGACTCTATCTCGAATATCTTCATTCCGTATCCTATCCCTTCTTGTGTGACCACAAAACCAACGCAACATACGCATCTCTGCTACACTCAGTTGTTGTATATGTCGCCTTTTAGTAGGCCAACATTCAGCACCGTATAGCATCGCCGGGCGAATCGCCGTCCTATAGAACTTACCTTTTAGCTTTTTTGGTACCCTCTTGTCACAGAGGACACCAGAAGCTTGACGCCATTTCAACCAACCGGCTGAAATTCTATGCCTAACATCTTCATCAATGTCACCATCCTTTTGCAGCATCGATCCTAAATACCTAAAGGTATCTTTCTCGGCCACCACTTGCCCATCAAGCCTGACATCTCCATCTTCATATCTAGTCCCACTGAAATCGCACATCATGTACTCGGTCTTAGTCCTGCTAAGTCTGAAACCTTTGGACTCTAACGTATGCCTCCACAACTCTAACTTCCTATTAACACCTGCTCTACTCTCATCAACTAGCACCACATCATCAGCAAAGAGCATACACCAAGGGATATCACTTTGTATATCCCTTGTGACCTCATCCATCACCAGAGCAAATAAATAAGGACTCAATGCTGACCCCTGATGCAGACCTATTTTATTTGGAAAATCACTACTGTCTCCACCATAAGTGCGGACAACCGTCATCGCATCCTTGTACATATCCTTGATAAGGGTAATGTACTTAGTTGGGACTTTGTGCTTCTCCAAAGCCCACCACATGACATTTCTTGGTCCTTTATCATATGCCTTCTCGAGGTCAATAAAGACCATGTGCAAGTCCTTCTTTTGCTCCCTATGTCTCTCCATGAGTCGTCGTATTATAAAAATCGCCTCCATGGTCGACCTTCCAGGCATGAACCCAAACTGGTTTTGGGTCACACTTGTCACTCTCCTAAGGCGATGCTCGATAACCCTCTCCCAAAGCTTCATCGTATGGCTCATCAGTTTAATCCCACGGTAGTTAGTACAACTTTGAACATCTCCCTTGTTCTTGAAGATCGGTACTAATATACTTCTTCTCCATTCTTCAGGCATCTTGTTTGACCTAAAAATGAGGTTAAAAAGCTTAGTCAGCCATACTATTGCTCTGTCACCCAGGCATCTCCACACCTCAATGGGGATACCATCAGGACCCATCGCTTTACCTCCCTTCATCCTCTTCAAAGCCTCCGCAATCTCTGCCTCATGAATTCTCCTCACAAAACGTCTGTTGGCGTCGTCAAATGAGTCATCCAGCTCAAGCGTCGAACCATTCTCCTCATTAAATAACTTATCGAAGTACTCTCGCCATCTGTTCTTGATCTCCTCATCCTTCACCAGAAGTCGATCCGTCCCATCCTTGATGCATTTGATTTGGTTGATGTCCCTTGTCTTCCTCTCGCGGATCCTCGCCATCCTATAAATATCCTTCTCCCCTTCCTTCGTGCTTAGCCGCTGATAAAGGTTATCATATGCACGACCCTTTGCTACACTCACAGCTCTCTTTGCAGCCCTCTTTGCTAATTTATAGCCCTCGATATTGGCTGCACTCCGATCAAGGTGAAGGCGCTTGAAACATTCCTTTTTCTCCTTAATAGCCATTTGCACCTCGTCATTCCACCACCAAGTGTCTTTCGCTTCTTGTTTTCCTCCCCTACTCACGCCAAACACTTCTGAAGCCACCTTCCGAACACATGTTGCCATCTTTAGCCACATGTCGTCTGCATCTTCTCCGTCCTCCCAAGGCCCCTCGCTTAACATCATGTCCTTAAAAGTTTGCGCTGCTTCCCCTCTAAGCTTCCACCACTTCGTTCTCGCTATCTTGGCACGTTTCAGCAGTTTAATGGTCAAAGTAAAATAATGAAAATCAAATGGTCAAAGTACAATAAGCATTGTTTCAGCAGTTTACTGATGAGTTCATATTAAAAAACAAAAAGAAAAAATCCCACAATAAGCTTTTGTTTGAGATTGTATTGTCATTCTACCCTCATCTCTATCTATACTACTTAAAAAGCACGACTCAAGTGGATCAATGGCATCCTGACCATCCATCCATGAAATCAGAAGGCGCAGTCCAAAGCCGGACCCATCACCCAAATAGTGCTGGTGGGCCTGACCTTGGACCCACCTAATAGTGCATCCCTTAATTGCATAAACATGACAGATATCAACTAAACTCGCGAGGCTAATTTTGGCACTTCCGTAATCTATATCTATATGTAAGTACATAACAATACTCGCATAAAAGGCATGAAGTCAAGTCAATCCAGGTTTTCTAATAGACCCTAAGTGTCAACAATGGTGGTCACTCTCCCAGTATCCGTATTTCTATTTAAACCTCATGTAGGAACATAGAACATAGCGAGTGGGTTGCTAAGTTTTCATCAATTGCTTGAAAAGTAATGATTATGTCCACGGTCATCTTCTAGGACCAAAAATTCTCCACAAAACTAACAGCCAGAAGGGCATACTATCCAATCAAAATCATGATCATGTATGAAAAACACCGGGCATATGTTATGCAGACAGATTTCTCCCAGAACATTCACGCAATAACCAGTCCAATCCAAGTGGTATGCTATGTACTGCCGGCATAAAATATATGCAATCCAGTCTGTAGCATTCCGACTGGTTGCATAAACTACCAGGTTAACCGTTCTGAAGAAGCTAACACTAAGTATACTGACATAGCTCAGCTGACTTCTATACCAATTGGAACTTACGCAAGAGCAGACTAAACATGGGTGGACTGAGTCAAAACACCAAGCTTTTTGTAAAATAAACTGCGCCTGATCATGCTAGTGAAGAATACCAGCCTAATCAAACTATGGATGGACTAGATTAGCAACCAGATAGCAAGCGAGTGTAGAGAGAAAGTGAAGATTCCGATTTGATTGCTCACAGTCGCAGCAGCCAAAAATGGCCCCCAAAACAACACGAGGTGCGAGAACAATCTACCCAAGCAACCAAGCGAGGCAGTGTCACGTACCAGCGAGACGAAGAAACCAGCCCGAGCACGGATGGATCTCCACTCCACCCCGGTCAGGTAGCACACTGGAGAGCGGGCAGCAGAGGTGGCGGTGGGTGCCACCTCCCAAACAGCGAAGGCGGCGGCGGGAGGAGACCTGCCCTGCTGCGACCGGCCGCCCGCAGGCACCGAGCTCGCCGGCGACGAGGCAGGGCAAATCGCGACGGCTCCAGAAGGCGCACCGACGGCGGGCGAACTCGGGGAGGAATCGGGCGAGCGGGGCGGGCGGGCGGGCGGAGGGGGGAGGAATCTGGCGAGGGATCGGGGGAGGGCCGCGCGAGAGGGGAATGCAGGACGCGGGGGAAAGGGGGGGGGGGGAGGGGAAGGAAAGGAGACGACGACGGGAGAGGAGAGGAGCCGGGGGCGGAGGGAGAGGGGGGCAGTTTTTGTTCGCCCTGTCTGCCTGCTGCTGCTGCTGCTTGCGCGATGCGAGTGGCCGAGTGGGATGGGGAGAGCGAGGGGGAGTGTGCGTGCGCCGCGCCGCGGTGTGTGCTGGGACGGGACGGGGGGAGGGGGGATGGTTGGTGGTGGTGGTGGTGGTGGCGAGAATCTCGTGCGGGTCGGGATCCCTGTGGGCTGTCCCTGCAGGTGTGGGGTCCGGGGCGCTGCGCTCTATGTGCCCAACCGCCGAGGTTTAACTATGGTGTTGCTGTGCATGTGCGGCGAGTGTTAAGCACTTAAGCTGGGAAGGAGGGCTATGATTAGCGGCGGATCAGCAGCGACGGCTTGCCGGGATGCCGCCGGCAAAAGGAGCCTTTTTCGGTGTGTATTGCTAATTTACTACGCAGTATTTTATTTGTGCTGTGAAGCATGCATATATACTTCTATGTCTGATTTCGAAAAAAAAAAACTTCTCTGTCTTTTTAAAAAAAAACATACTACTATAAATTAACGGTGCACTTTATGCTCGTGTGCAAAATATTTTTTACGAAATGGAAATGTGATTGGTACAAGAAATGAGACATTTGAAATTTTGAATGTGATCTTGCAATCTGGCATTAGCTACCACGAAGAGAACAGTTTAATTAGCTTTAGGGTGCATACATACTGTAGTGACTAATGGCCTAATGGGTATTGTTGTTCGAGCTATTATGACGCTATCATCTTAAGCCCCACTTCTTTATTGTGCTTGTGACATGCTGTTAGCTTAGCCTGCCACCATATTTGCTCATGCTTCATTGCAGCACGCATTGTGCATATGATCTTACGTCACGTTCTTAGCTTAACCTCGATTTGGTCTAGACGTACTTACTAGAGCCGTACTAAGTTTTTTCATTCTTTGGAAAAAAAAGGCTCACCTAGCCTGTCCGTTTGGATTATCAGCCACCAGTCAGCAGTGTTATGTCTAGATTGTGAGATGCTACATCGAAAAAAGTGGTGTTCCTTCTTTGATTTTTCTCCAGCGGACAACAACAGATCAGCATCAAGCTTTGTTTGGGGGTTCTATTTGCGGGTTGTTTAGCCCGTTGTAGTGCTTCATGCTGATGTGATTTCGGCGATGGTTATCCAGGCCATCCCTTTCCATTGAATGTTGTTTGAGAGAAGGTGATGATGAGTTCCTCGGTTGGTGTCACCAATCATTAAGGCGACACACTGCTGAATGCGATTGCGATTTTCTTTTCAGTTAAGGGTGTCGCGGTGTTGAGTATCATAGTTCTGTGCAATGTTATTCCCGAATGAAACACAGGAAAAAGAAGATCGAAATGAATAGTATTTGGTTCTTTTGGTTAATTCGGAGGTCAATGCAATTTATACAGCAATGGAAGTTTTAGTAAAATCAATATACAATATTACATGCATCATACTAATGCATTGGATCAAATATTATAATATTCTAAAGAATCAAGATTTATTACATGACATTTATAATCATACTACTCCCTGATAGATATATCTAGGAAAAAACAAATGACATAACTATTGGGGTCGTGATGCTGGTATATTTTAACGATCCTATATGTGGTTTCTCATGTGTAAGTATAATTATTCGTCGTATCTCCAAGGTGATTATGCTACCCAGTTCCATTATTAAAAGAACCAGCATAGATTTAGCAAAATCACCGCTGCTAGCATCACATATATATTAATTTATAGCTACCGGTACCAGGCGTATAAAAAAGAAAAAATAAACAAAACTTATGCCTTTGGAATTTATTCGGTGCAAGGATACTGTAGAGGCATTGAAGAGCACTACTTTTGATTTTCCGATGCTTTTTACAGAATTCCCTTCGCAGTACGGAGAAGCACAGCTCCAAGGACCCCACAAGCAGTGACCTTCCCAAACTCCATGGGCTATGGTTCACGGACACGTGTACAGTTAACAGTTCCCTTTAGAATTTTCAGAAAATAGCTTTGCTACGGTTTTCTTTTTTGTGTTTAAATACCTTCCAATGAACATATAAAAACCATGTAAAGTCCCAATAGAGGGCAGGTACATTGCTACACATCATCGGTCTCATATGTCGTCTCATGTAGTGCCCCGTAGGATTTTTGCTGATGTGGATGAGAGAGAGCGATGTGAGAGAATAAGGTCGTTGTTTCGCGAAACAACCGCCTCATGAGCTAATTTTTAGGACTATGAGACAACTCTCCCACCATTGTACGAGTTTGTTGCCATGCAACCAATAATATTTCTTTATTTTTTTATAAATTAAGGGATTTTGTATTGCTATAAGACAACTAAAACAACAGCATATTGTATATTATATAGGTTGTCTCATAAGTCATCTCAAGATTACGTGTCCCTGCATGAGACCGGCCATATTCTACCATCCATCGTGCAGATGTGGCGGCGCCACAGCTTGTTTTTCGGCATCTCACTCGCGGCGTGAAATTAGTTTTTATAGTAACCAAACATTAGCCAACGATTTGTGGCGAGCCGCATGCGTGGCATGGCAAAACGTGGCCAGGAACCAAACGCCCTCTAAACTCCCAAGCATGCTACTGTTCGCTTGGATTGTTTCCAGCGAGGCAACAGTGTTTTTCTCTCAGCGAAAACCAGCGCCAGCCACCAACCAGCCAGCAGTGTTTTTCTCTCAGCAAAAATCAGCGACAGCCACCAGCCACCAGCCAAACGAACAGGGCGATCTCCACCGTACGGCACAAAGATAGCCATGTTCGTTTGGATTGTTTCCAGCGAGCCAACAATATTTTTCTCTCAGCGAAAACCAGCGCCAGCCACCAGCCACCAACCAGCCAGCAGTGTTTTTCTCTCCGCAAAAATCAGCGCAAGCCACCAGCCAAACGAACAGGGCGATCTCCACCGTACGGCACAAAGATAGTGATTGTGTGAAAAAACTAAGGCCTTCTTTAGATCCCAAAATCAACTCCCAAATTTACTATGTAAAAATAAGATTCCCCATCGTATCAAAATGTCATAACATGCATGGAGTACTAAATGTAGATAAAATCAAAAACTAATTGTACAGTTTTGTTGTGCTCTGCGAGACGAACATTTTGAGCCTAATTAATCAATTTTTAGATAATTTTTTACAAATACAAACGAAATACTACAGTGACGCAATGATTACGAAGTGACATCAAACTCCCAAATTCCACATCTCAAATTCAACGTCTAAACAAGTCCTTAAGCACTTTGCTTGGATAAGACCTGATAGTAACCTCTAGACTGCATGGAATCTTTCAACAAGCTTACTACGGAGTATGAGTTAAGGGGCAAGGATCCGCAAATATCAATATATAAGTTTGAGTGCATCATCGATTCAAGGCTTATTAGGCCTTCTTCAACATTTGGCGACTTCGCCAACTAAGTAGACATTCCTCCGACATATGGAACATAGAAAAAGAGAAGAGAGTCTTCGTTAGTGACAAAACAATCGACGGGTGATTTATCGCTGATTGAGAAAATATGAGAGCGCGCATAACGCGATTGTTGTCATGTGAAACCTGCGTACGGCGTACCCGACATCGTACACTCCGTAAAACGTAATTTCAACTAGAAAGCCTGACAGTAGTGTAATTCTCCAACTCAACAAAACGTAAGCATGCATATATACCCGACATTGTACACTCCATTGTTTTTTTAAATAAAACTAGAAAGCATACAAGTTCTTAGAAAGTTAACATATGTAAAATAAATAAAACATGGACTCTTGAATATATGCTGGCTTCCGCAATGTAATCTATTTTTCAATCTCACTACTTTTCCTTTCTTATCTCTGGATATTAGCTCGGTCGATTTGTTATATATAGCCCACATTCAATCCTCAGGCAGGCTATTGTTAACGCTATTGGGTCCTAATAAGAGGAGAGGAGGAAGATGGCAGCAAAAAATATCAGTAGGAAAGACACTATTGATGCAATCGTATGATCTACGCAAGAAACAGGAAACTATGGAAGGGGATAGGGAGAGGAAATGAGAGAGGAGAGAGGAGATTGAAGCATAATTTATTTTGATGAAACCTTTATTGGAAAATAGTTTCTAGAAGACTTAGCAACTATAGAATGAGTTGGAATTGCATTTATGGACTGCAAACACTTGTGACACTCCTAGAAATAACAACAACCAAAAGAGACTTACCATTAAGATTGGCCTGATGACATGTAATACTCCACTAGTCCACTAGTCATCAGTAGTCACTGCCACAGGCTGGTAGCAGTTCCAGTTGCGCTAGCAAGTTGCAGCAAATGAAGGTGCGAGATTGCATCAGCCATGCCCTCATGTTTCCTGCGCCCTCGTTGCACGAGAGAAGCAGAGTGTTGCTAGCGGCAGTTCTCCCCGCCGATCGACCTCCTCGTAGATGATCTTCAGCCACAGGTAAAACTATAGCTGTATCCTGTGGTTATTGCATCAGTCTCTGGATAAAATTCTGCAACCCTGAAAAAACCAGACGGGCGGTGTTCACCTCCCTTCAAAACCAAAACTTCCTCCAAATTTTCTCTCTCTAAACTTCATTATTCACTATCACATCAAATCTCTTTCCTTATGCATGGAGCATTAAATGTAGGTAAATAAAAAAACTAAGTATATGGTTTTGATGTACACTACGAGACGAATCTTTTGAGCCTAGTTAGGTCATGGTAGGACAATGATTACCACAAACAAACGAAAAGTGCTATAGTGCGCTACAGTGTTCGATGCGACATTTTCACCTAAATTCACTCTCACTTTCCCTTCTCAAGCAAGTGAACACCGCCACGGTTGCAAGCCGCATACCCTCACTGTCAAGCAATCATAAGCTGGCGAGACTGACGATGCATGCAGTAGATGCGTGGCCGTGTTTTTTGGGTGAAAATATTTTTCCATTCTTTGACCAATAATTAAGGGTATTAAATAAAGTCACTTCACAAAACTAATTTCACAACATTGAACTATTTCGCGAGACCTATCTAATGAGGCCTTTGACCGTACGATTAGAGAATAGTTACTGTAGCATCACTGTAGCAAAACATGGATTAATTAGGCTCATTAGATTCGTCGCGCAAAGTTGCACTCATTCCTAAATGAGTTTTGTAAATAGACTTTATTTAGTACTCCATACATGAAAGATTCCTTTTGGAAATTTATTTTCAAAGACGAAAGAAACACAGCCACGGTTGCATCAACCGTAACCAACCGTTGAACCAGATGACCAGAGATGTCCAGATCGAGTGCAGTGCAGGTAAGCAACCACATCTGGACCAACGGTCTGGATTGGTATTTTCTATAACTCTTCGATGATCCGGACGTGACCGTCGCTGTTGCGTGCCAGACAACCCATAATAATGCACGATATTTGAATGGAAACAACCCATAATAACGAACCCGCAGATGCAGGCCCGACGCAGAATCTGATCTTGCACGGTCAGTCGGTCAGCGACATCGACGTCGTCGCCTTTATGCGCCTGCAATTCTCAGTAGCTCTGCAAGCTACTGCAACTGCATCTGCAACCTGAAGGTCTTCACCGGAAATTGTTCGAAAAAAAGGTCTTCACCGGAACGGACGGCGCCAACGAACGCCATCAATATTCAATTCTAAGACACCGATGTGTGCACGCGTACGAGCGAAAAGGATCGGACGATCGGTGCATGCAGAACGCCGAGTTTTTTACGATTTATATCGCTTTGTAGCAATGGAAAGCAACACGATATCTGTGTCATGCATCGACCACTGATGAGACAAGAAATTTGCCGATGAAAATGATGGTAAAAAGAAAGAAGCAAACAAGATTCAGTACACGTTTACTTTACATGTGTTGGTAGATTTAACAACTCTCTAGGGATTAATAGATTGGAAAAACATGGAAAAGTCTGAAAGAATAATAGAATAGAGAAGAAGTGTTGGCCGGTCACCAACACGAACTACCTCGAACAAAATAGTCTGCAGCACTCGATCCTGAATTATTACTCGTATGTTTTTTTTACTCTCTCCCTTTCTTTCACGTTTCACCCCTCTGTAGTAGTAGCATTACATGCTCGGATCCAAATTGCAAAATTTCCCCATCTCCCTCATCAGAATGGCAAATTCCGGAAATGAGTGACTTGAATGCTCTCACCAAACCAATTTAATTTACTTACTGTCTTGTAGTACTAGTACGCTTATCTACACATTCAATGCCCGGTACGTGTCTCCCCGGCCGCCGCACGGATCTTGGCGCACGGAGCCCCGGATCTTCTACGCGCATGGCGCCGTGGCCGGCCGCGCCGCCGCGTCGGCGCCGCGGAGCTCGTCGATGACCGGCGCCAGGTCGCGCGGGTGCACCTCCATCCGCAGCCCATACTTCATGAACAGCGTCAGCGACATCTTCTGCTCCACGCGGTGGCCCGGCGCGACGGCGAGCCGGTGGCGGAGGAGCACGCTGCCGGCGATGTTCTTCATCTGCAGGTACGCCAGGTCCTTGCCCAGGCAGATCCTCGGGCCGGCGTTGAACGCCACGAACCGGAACGAGTCGTGCGGCTCGAACCGGGCTCCGTCGGCGGAGAGCCACCGCTCGGGGCGGAACTCGAGGCAGTCGTCGCCCCACACCGCCTTCATCCTCCCCGCCGAGTAGATGGAGTAGGTCACCGACGACCCCGCCGGCACGAACGTGCCGTCGGGGAGGTGGTCGTCGGCGACGACGTGCTTCGAGTCCTCGGGGACGGACGGGTACAGGCGCAGGGTCTCCGAGAGCGCCGCCTTGAGGTAGACAAGGCGGTCGAGCTCCTCGAAGGTGAAGGGCGCCGCGAGCCACGACGCCGGGTCGTGGGCGCCGCGGGACGCGGCGAGCGCGGCGCAGAGCTCGCGCACGACCTGGCGCTCCACGGCGGGGTGCGTGGACACGAGCCAGAAGAACCAGGAGAGCGCCACGGAGGAGGTGTCCCGGCCGGCGAGGATGAAGTTGAGCGCCACGTGCTGCAGGGACTCGTCCGAGTAGGAGCCCTTGCGCATGAACCGGGAGAGCAGGTCGTCGTACCTGCCGCCGCTGCCGGCGAGCTCGAGCTTGCGGGCCTTGATGACGGCGGCGAGGTACTCGTCGACGTGCGCGACGCTGCGGGCCAGCGTGGTCTCCATGCCGAGGCCCAGCCACTTCTTGCAGCGCCACAGGCACTCGGGGAAGATGAAGCGGTTGAGGGTGGCCTCCGTGGCGCGGTCGAAGGCCGAGGCGAAGGCGTTCTCCGGCAGGCCCGGGGCCAGCGTCTCGGGGTCCTTGCCGAACGCCAGGCCGCAGATGTTGTCGAAGGTGAGGCGGAGGAGGAGGTCCTGGAGGTCGACGTGGGTCTTGTCGCCGGCGGCCTCGTCCAGGATGGGGAGCAGCCGGAGGTGGATGGAGCGCGACACCCAGCGGGACATGGCGGTGCGGAGGGTGCGGGTGGTGAACTCGAGCGCGGCGGTCTTGCGCTGCGCGACCCAGGTGTCGCCGTCGGAGTTGAAGATGCCGTCGCCGAGGAGGTCGCGGAAGACGGCGTGCCAGAAGGGGCCCTTGGGGTAGTTGTCGAAGCGCGACTTGAGGACGTGCTCCAGGTTGCGCGGGTCGCAGGTCACGGTCACCAGCCCGCCGCGGCGCGCCACGCCGGGCACCGCGAAGATGCACGTCTGGTACGTGCCGCCCGCGCGGCGCAGGTTGCCGGCGATCCACTCGTGCATGTCCTCGGCGTGCTGCACCAGGCCCGGCAGGCTGCCGAGCACCGGCCACACGCGCGGCCCGCTGAGCCCGCGCGACAGGCGCCAGAACCACGCCAGGTACGCGGCCGCCGCCGCCGCCACCACCGCCCACGTCCCCACCTCCATCGCCGGCCGGCGATCGATGCGATGACCAGCTAGATACTGTACGTAATGCAGTGTACGTGCTGTGCACACGTACGCACACAGCACCAGCTAGATCAACGGATCCAACGATGCGATCGACGACGGAGAAGATCAAGCTGGCTGGCTGTGTGGCTGATGAGCTAGCTAGATAGTGTAATGCGGTAATAAGTGACTCCACATGGAGCAAGCAATGCAATGCTGCGAGGGGAGATGGCGGGATGGCAGAGCGCAGCAGGGACGACGGAGGTTTTATAGAACTGGTCGGAGCGCGCACAGTTGAGATGGATTGCAATTAATTTCTGGCCCAGTACATGTGTACGTGGGTCTTACCACTACCAGAGCACAAGTACCTTCAGTACGTCCCTAGCTGCAAAGCTCTCCTACAGCTGCAAGCATGCGTAGATCACATTCACAAGACACCAGTCAGGTTTTGACGTCTTTGCGGTGACTGTGATGCATGGATGACCGATGATATCGGCAGCTAGTAGCTAGGGAGAGCAAGAGACCTCACCGTCGGCGGCCTGGTGACCGCCCGGTGTGGATGACTGGATGGAGGAGGAGGCCGGCTAGTAGGGGAAGCGGCCGAACGGGAAACGGCACGGGCGGTCGCCCATAAATTGCCGCCGGGGGCCGTTGGGTGCGCGCGCACGGGCCAATCCGCCGCGACGTCGCGCACCTACCCGTGCCAAGGCGATTGAATGCGCGGCCGGTATAGCTATAGCTATAGCTGGCAGCCGGCTGGCCGGGCTTCTGTCCAAGGGGATCGGAGGAGATGGCGCCGGCCAGTAGATGGAGCGCGATGCAGATGCAGTGGCGCTACTGGTGCCGTGTACGACGGCGGCTATGGCTTTGGCTTCGGTTGGCCTGGCGTGTCGCGTGCGGGGGAGGGGAGATGAAGTAGCAGGAGCATGTGGCGTGCCGTCGAGACGGGCTGGACGAGACCCGGGGCATAAATAGATGGCCGTCGAGTCGAGTGGAGCCGAGCGCGCCGGCGTGCGTGCCCTGGCTGGTCCGGCCCGGCGCGTGGGTTTTGACCAGGTTGATGGGATGCGCCTGTGGGATGGTGGGGGGGAGGAGGACGAACGGGGGGAGGCGTTGCTGAGCTTGGTTGGGTTCGTGGGTGGAGAAGTTCGGAGAGGTTTGGTGGCGTTGGGCGAGCGGCCCTCACCTGCGAACGTCGACTCGACGTGAGCTAGCGTTCGATCAGGGGGAAAATGTATGTAATCGCCGGCGCGGCTACGCAGCGTGCAAGCCGCGCATGTTGCCAAATGGCAAACCGAATACGACGCGTCGTACTAGCAAAGGTCGATTAAACTGGCACGATGCCGATCAACAGACATGATTTATGTACGTCAACGAATCACATCAGCTAGTTCGATTGGCCAGAGCGTGTTGCTTATCTACCTAGATGTTTTGCTGAGGCTAACTAGATACGCTGATGGTTGGACTACATGACCAACCAGACCCGGAGAGACAGATTACGTCCACAATACCGCTCTGTCTCAAAGTTTCTATGGGTTTAGCCGTTTAGGAACTCATTTTACCTCGTGTTGTCTTTGTCAAGATAAAGGTCATCTTTGTTACTGCTCTTTTCCATAACCAAACACATTTCAGATACTCGAAAAAAAACACATTTCACAGCTTGGGTGCACTTTGATCTTGAAACGAGAAATGGAATGGAATGCGGTAGACTACTTGTGGTTTCGAACAAGTAGTCTGCAATCAATAGTCCATCAAGCTAGACAATGCCTATTCTCGGACGACAATTGGTTTCGAACTACTGTTGACACGTGAGAGTGTAGTGTGCAGGTGAGAAAGTGATGACTCTTGGGTGTATGCTCACGAGCTGATCTCCTCTAAAAGTTCATGAGGGAGTAAATAAGTGTTGTGGAGGAAGAGGAGGGGCATGGCGGAAGCCATCTAAGGAAGAGAATAGGTGTGGCTCATGGTGGGACGGGGCACGAAGCTATGGAGCCATATAGGAGAAAGGAAGGGAGAGAAAAGGTGAAGAGATGAAATAAGAGATTTAGAGAAGAGAGGATGATATATAGACCCTACATGTTAGAGGACTCCACACATTACTAATGCAATGGCTGGCTCATTAGCATTTTCCTAAGCTATTGAATTACATACCCAACTCCTTATCACTATTTCTATTCAATTGTCTATGAAAAAAACTACTCCATAAGGCCCCAATTATGCGAAGTTTATAGACTTCCATCACAAACACAAGGCCCTTGATTAGACATGGCAATAGATACCAGAAAATTGATGAAATTTTATATATTATTAGGGCACATGCATGGGCAAATTTCTCTACCCATAGGTCTGCCAATGTGCAAAACCCTTAGCCATCGGGTACAAATGGGTATGGATCTTCTCTTAAAGTACCCGTACATATGAACGATGAGCCCATGGGTGGTATATGTATACCTTTCTTGCAGCAGATGCAATCCATGCCTCTACCCGTCAATGTCGCAAAGAGGCCCAGGTGGCCTAACACAACAGCCAAAAAGTGTCAAATATAAGTGGCAAATAAATGAATTGTTAGCCTATGATATTAATAGTTTTTCTATATGCTATTGTGTTCACTTGTAGGTGAGATTATGGTCTAGTACAATAAATTTTTGAAAGAGAAGTTGGTTGTTAAATTATTACTTGATTATTTGAAATTTATGGAATGTGTTACATAAATTTATTGTCATGTATAGACAATTTGTGGGTTACCAACTACATGAGCATGGAATTGCACCCTTGGGCCAGACAAAAACGAGAGGAAGAAGATGAAGCCCAACATAGACTTCGACCCAGAGAGACGGAGCGACTGCGCGGGCCCAAGACCGTGACAAACCGATGTCTCTCAGGGGGTTAGCTTCCATCCAGGGGAAGGAGCCGCCCCGGCTGTGCATTCAATGCGCCTGCCGCACTACACCCTGACAAGCCTCAGGGATGCACCTTCCCCGTAAAAACATCATGATTACGGGAGAGGCGTGCGCTCAAGCAACACTGCTACCATGACAAGGTGAACCCCTTGCCTGGGACTCGTCACGTCGGTCCGCCTACAAGCGGCAGCAAGGGCTCGCTCAACAAGAAACCTACAACTATGGCAAGCATAGAGAAGAGCGCCCACGTGACCGGGCTCCACATTAATCCCGAGACATCCCGGGGTCCCGAGGCTACCCCAGGATGGTGGGGAGCATCTCCCGAGGCACAACATCTACTGACACAAGGGGACACTGTGGGACCAGGATCCCTAGGGCCACTCATCTAAGGGATTAAACTACTCGATAGGGAATGTTTGATCCGACTAGCTTAAACTAGTCGGCTATGCTGCAAGACGGCGTAGTTGATTAGATAAACTAGTCATGTACTGGTAGGAGACTCCTCAAAGTACCCTGTTGTAGCACTCCCTGATGTATACGACTAGGATCATGTAACCGACTTGTAACTCTGCTCCCCGGATATATAAGGCGGAGCAGGGACCCCCTCAAATCATACATACAACCACACGTGCAATACAATTAAGCACACAAGACGTAGGGTACTACGCTACTCGCAGCCCGAACCTGTCTAAATCTTTGTGTTGTTCGTGTACTGTCGTTCCTAGAATTCGGCGAGACCCACAAATCTACTCTCTGGGCCCCCCCAGGCAGACGTGCTCGACATAATTCATCGATAGACCCACCGGTGGGACAGCCCCCTCCCTCGCTTTCTCACTAAAGGCGGTAAAACTCCTCGGAAGCAGAAGCATAAAAGAGAGAGGATGAGTACAAAGACTCAGCAGGTATGAGACAACATGGGAGTATATATTCATGTATGAGCCTATATACTAATGGAAAATAAAGGAGATTATACTAATGGAACCACTCATTAGATCTTTCTCTAAAAAACTAAAAAATATTTATCATGCACAATAACTAAAAGCATACATCACCGATCAAAAACTATAAAAATATATTCATGTAAAAAATATAAACATTTATATTACTTTGAAAATTATGTTTCTAATATAAGGTATTTCTTTTTCATCATAATTCAAAAAATATGACTGAAGAAAAAACATAGACAACATATATCTTAATTATGCTATTTGGAAAAAATAAATAGATAAATTACTTTCATTCAATTTTATACAATAAAAAACTTTCTCACTATCCGTGAAAAACTATAAATAGAATATATGGACATTATGTAAAAATATCATATCCTGAAAGGAATACACATAAAACCACTACACAAGACATAAGATGTTACACTTGGCAGCAGACCAAACATGTCTCAATCATTTGCCTCGTTTTCCACTACACTGATCTGAGCCCGCTGCGCGTTACATCTCTGGTTGAATCTCTAAACGGCGGGTGTTCCTTAAATTCCTGGTAGCGATACTCATCCACTGTTAGGTGAGATGGAGAAAGTAACTTTGTTTGGAAAATTACACCATTGTTACATGTAATACACAAATCATTTTATTTTGATCAAACTTAATCAGTGTCTTCTTCATGAAAAAAAAGTGACCAACAAGGACAGCATTTCACTTGATCTAAACTTGACCTAAGGCAAACTAAAATAAAATAACATAGAACCTACAATGGAATAAATTGACCCATACTCCTACATAGTCTAACAATTTCAACTTTTATAACAGAAATAAGTATTATAACTTTGCGAATGAACAAATCAAAATTCTTCATCCTTTTATGTTCTTTATCATTTGTTCATGTACTAACATAATGCCAATATAAATTATTTTTCTTTAGTTTTGTTTTTCTCTTTGTATGATACTATCTCTTCATTCAATTGTGACTCGCTTTGGCTATCAACTATTCCGTATGTTTTTCCATCAAGTTTATATTTTTCACTCTTTGCCACCTCCATATGGGATAGTCGAGACATTAGCTTGCGAATCAAGTTCACTCTTTGCCATCTAACTATCGCAACTTCATTGATCCTATGTTGCTTTTCTAAATTTGGTTTTGAGTTAGTTCTTTTGTATAGGCAATGCAACCTAGTCTATCAATAAATAGCACAACTGTCTAATTTATAAGCACATATGGGTTATTTGTAGTTTATAAAATGGCATATATGGGAAACTTAGATGTAGATTTTTTTAGGGTTGCTTTAGGCTATTTTTATAAGGGTAGAGGTGGGTAGTTTATTTGCTAATTTAGGAGTTATTTTAGATTATTTTAAAGAGTTGAGAGATGGCAATTTGTTCAAATATGGTTCAATGGATACTATTGATAATACAACAGTTGAGTCTACAAGACTGATAGCAGGATGTTTTAATTTTTTGTGATTAAATTTCTCTCTAAAAAATGAATAGCCTATTATTAATACAAAATATTATTATATATTGATCTCAAACATGGAATTTTCTTATTCCATGTGATACAAAAATAATCCAGACACATGGAGTACTTGGGCCTCTTCAATTGGCACGCCCATACAATAAATGCTTACGTAACCCTGTCCTATATGTTGTTTGGCTGTATAGAATAGACAGAGGAAGGATAGAGAGGGCGTATTTTTTATACACTGTGGATGCCTCGTGCATTTCCGTTGTCTTTTTCATCAAGATCAAATTCATTTTTTTTGCAATAAAGGATCAAATTCAGCTATGAACATATATCCTCCTAATCTGGATCCCATGCATGAAAATGACAAACATGAAATCCTTTGCTTGATCAATACCCTCCTTTTGGGTTTCAAAGGCATAGCTATATTCTCTGTTTAGAAATTAAAGACGTCTATGTACGGCTGGAATAGCTAGGGATGAATCATGCTTTTCTTTCACATACGAACCAGATCATCTAGTCGCGATCAAATAGAACTAAAAAGGGCTTAAAAACTCCTAGTACCTAGCTTTATTTTTATTTTTTTTGGAAATGTAGTACTAGCTTTGGGCTTGAGAAGCATGGGAGTTGTTGCTGCTCCAACGACCTCGTTTGGTGACACGGGTTGTCGGGTGTAGGGTCGAGATGGCGGACTAGAGGGGGGTGAATAGTCCTTTCTAAAATTTAACGCACCGGCTAACCGAAATAAATGCGGAATTAAAACTATCGGCCTAACCAAGACTTCACCCATCTTGATAGTACGGCCATCTATCCTAAATCCGGTCATAAACTTCTCTACTCACCTATGACCGGTTAAATGAAATGCCTATTGGTTATACCTTTGCCTTACGCATTTCATTCCATCTTCTCCTATGTTGATGCAACACATGCACCAACATCGTCACAAATGATATGTTCCACTTCATATCATCATGCGACTTAATGGTCCATTGATCTTGACTCCACTTGCTCTTCACCGTTGCAACGGTCCATCGGCGCCAAGCCATTGCTCAAGCATCCCGCCACGCGGTCCAGTGCTTAGCCTCTGACTTGCCCTTCACACTTGCAACCGGTCCATCAAACCAAGTCTTGTCTTTATCTTCTCCACTTAGTCACATGAGTCCATGTCATATCCCATATGCAATGAGCTCCTTCATCACATTTATCTGTGGACTAATTACCTGTGTATTTCACTTAAATACATATTAGTCCACCTAAGTTGTCACTCAATTACCAAAACCAAACAAGGACCTTCATCGGGCAAGAGGATTCCGACACCGAATGACGCAAATTGTTGGTGTCTTCTTGCTGGGCCTATGCTAATGTTCAGTTGTTGGGCCGGTCGCCTTGCTGCTGCTTTGGCTGAGCTAGAGAAAAATATAGTTTTTGTGGAAAAAAATTCCATTTTACTACCCTTGCATTTACTTTGTCTATCTAATCTAATCAATAAAATTTAGGTTTAATTTATTACCTCAAAGTATTTGATTTGGTGAAATTTATCCCTTAATACGATTTGTCTTTTTTTGTTTTTTCACATACAAGATGAGTTTTTAGTCAAATTTTGTGAGCAGATAGAGAACATGACGCCTTGTGTTAGAAAATATATTAAGAACTGTTTTGTTTATTTTCATAGATTAGAACATTTAATACAAAATTTATGGTAAGGATACAAAATAGTATTTAAAAAATCATGAAAAATTATAAATATATTTTTCTATTGTAAGTCATTGTGTTATAAGTCATCTTACCAAATTTGAACTTAAATTCAACCTATGTAGGAAGAAATATTAAAAAAAACAAATCTTATTAGGGACTCTCTAATGGCCGGTTCCATACCTGGTTCCATGTCTTTGGACCCGTTTCCATACACTGTGAGCTCGCTGCTATCATCGAGAACCAAAGAACCGGCTCCCATGTATGGGAGCGAGTCTCATGAATAAAAAACTCTGTTTTCCCCCAACCCACCTTTTCTCTCCCCGTTTTGCGGACGATGGTGGAAGAAACGGTTGATCGGAAGGAACAAGAGTGATTTTCAAATATAGAAACGACGTCGTTCCTCTATATTGGCGAAGCCCTTAGGGATAGATTGAACCAACTAAAATAGTTTAGGGAGTATCCCGTCAAATAAAAATAGTTTGGAGAGTAAAATGAGCCTAAATTTTGTTTAGGGGATTAAGTGGACAAATAAATTGTTGAAGGTAATAAAATGGATTTTTCATTGTGGTGGATGCATGGATAAATGGACCCTGGCTCGGCGCTGAGGTGACCTACTGTTCATTTTCACCTCACATGCTTTGAGACAGCAGATGTTACAAAATTCTGTAAGACTGTAACTCTGTAAATATTAAAGTTATACATGTCAACTTAATTAAAGTTGTACATGTATAAAACTAGAATGGGCAGCCTTTCTCTTCTCTTTTCCTTCCTTGGCCCTGTTTAGTTCCCACAAACTTTCTAAAATTCTCTCTCCAAACTTCATTATTCACCTATCACATCAAATCTCTCTCCTCATGTATGGAGCATTAAATATAGGTAAATAAAAAATTTAGTACATGGTTTTGATGTACACGACGAGACGAATCTTTTGAGTCTAGTTAGGTCATGGTAGGACAACGATTACCACAAACAAATAAAAAGTGATATATTGCGCAACAGTATCCGACGTGACTTTTCGACCAATTTTACCCATCCCTTTTCAGTTTTTACAACTAAACACACACCTTGTCTCATGCATACTCCGATGTCCGCTTCTCTCTGGTCCTCTTCGGTCTGTCTGGGTGTATATCTCAGTAAACATTTTTGTTTATCAATTGCAATAAAAGTTCAGATAACCAGGGCTGCCGTGGTTTCCTTCAAAAAAAAAAGAAGCTAAAAGATCAGTGTGAGCATTCTCCAGTTTCTTTCTGCACATTCTTGGCCAAAAAAGTTAAAAGATCAGTGTGAGCACATTCTTAGTCCAAGATATGCATCCGCACCCGTGGGCCGGCTGCCATTATGCTTTCCCTCCCTCCGAATCGATTCCGGAGTAGGAGTGAGCCACAAGGATTCCAATTCCAAAACCACACCTCCATCCAAAGCTCCCAAACCCTCCCAACAACGCTTCGAGCGCCATGCGATGAGCTCGATCGCTCGCTCGCTCGCTGCCCCCACGGCCAGCGTATGTCGCGTGGTCTCGAAACCCGCCGGATACTCCAGCCACAGCCTGTCCTGACCCGTGTAGAACGCTCCTCTCGCCACTCAAAGTATCGCGCAAGCTCACTATATAGCGGCACCCGATGCAATGTTCGTGACGAATCGCTACGAGCAGAGCAGCTACGACGTAAAGATCCCAGCACCCTCCCTCGAGCCACCCACAGCTTCTTGATCGACCGGGCGTTGTGCAGAGAGCGAGATGGCGGAGACCAGGCGGACGCGGCCGTCGACGTTCCGGTGCGCGGCGGCGACGTTCCTGGCGCTGTGCGTGGTGGTCGTCATCGTCGTCCTCCTCTGGCTCTTCCTCCACCCATCCAAGCTCGTCATCTCCGTCGACCACGCCTCCACGTCCGGGTTCAACTTCACGGCCGCCGGCGGGCTCGCGGGCGCCTTCGACCTCACCCTGCGCGCCTCCAACCCGAACGAGCGCGCCGGCGTGACCTACCGCTGGCTCGACGTCGGGGTGTGGTACAACGGCACGTACCTCGCCGGCGCCCACGCGCCGGGGTTCGCGCTGCCGGCGGGGGAGGAGGCGCGCGTCGACGTCGCGGCGCGGGCGGCGCCGGACGCCTGGACGCTGCCCCGGGACGTGCAGGAGGGCATCAAGAGGGAGCGCACGGCCGGGAAGCTGGCGGTGGATGTGCACGTCGTCGCCAAGGTCAGGTTCCGGTACGGCGTGGCGAGGACGCGCAAGTACACCGTGCGCGCCAGCTGCCCGGCGGTCGACATCGACTTCGCGTCGCCGACGTCGTTCCACCGGGTCCCCTGCTACGTGCACATCTGACTGAGAGCGAGCTGCGTGCGTGACATGCTTCGAGGATTTGGATTTGGCTGTGTGTGGATTGACTGAGTTGGTTGGTGTTGCTTGCTTCTTTTCGTGTTATGATGATGATTACCTTTGGTTCGTTGTTATATTTCTTTCTTCCCTTGCATTCTTTGCTGTAAAGTGTTTTTCATGGATTTCGGTAAAGATCTGTTGACAGTCTAATATGAACCAGTATATTCTTGACGTTTTTCACTTTTGGGAACGAAAATATTTATTTTTGCTGACAATTTATTTTCAGATGATTTTGCAGACAATTTTAAGGCAGCTTATTTTCGTGCAACAGTGTACGCGAGTATTTTATTTGGGGCCCAGGAAGTATCAGAAAAGTCGGCCCGGCCCAGCCTGGTCGACCTATTTTCACTTGAGTGGGCTCGTAACTTGGCCCATAACGAAGTTCTGTTCAAATTATCAAAAAAAAAGTTGTGTTCAACATACGACCCAATCTAGATGTATTATTTTTCTACTACTAGCAAACATGTCCGTGCGTTGCTACGGGTCATTTATATTGATACGGGTAACTCTAATCTAAACACAAACCATTAATTTGGTCTCTATTAATTTATACAGAAATTTGTATTGCATATTGCACTGTTATCCTTAAAAAGTTAACAATAATAAAAGAGAGATATAGAAGTATTTTATTATATTATTTTAAAACTCAACTTTTTTTATTTCTGCTATTATTATTTCCATTGCACTTCATAGATCTGTATGCGTTATCTATGAAACCATAGAATTTTGACCATAGGAGTATATTTCCTTTTATTCAATTATTTATTGGATCTCTTTATTATTATTTTTTGGTTTTAGCAGGAGCGACACAAAATCAAATCCAACAATTGTATATGCCTAGTCCTTCCTGGGAAATAAACCATGAGCATGCAGCGATGAATGGGTGCTTATATATAACTTCCAATTCAGATGCCACCAGGCACATCCACATACATCTCTGATATATATATATTTGAAAGTATTATCGGTTTGGTCCGTGTGAGATCATATTGGTGATCAACACATCTGTAGCTCAGTGAGGAGAAAGAAGATTGAATCAAGGATGCACAATTCCAAATCATGCATAGGTCTCCGAGTATCATCACGATAATTGATAGGTATACCTAACAAACAAACATGACAAAAAAAAGAAGCAAAAATATATTTTTCCTCTACACTGCAGAGAGGAGGCAGAGGCAGAGATACACGAAACGGCCAGTTCCTATATTACTTCTGAAGCTTATTGTAATACAACACGCACATATCGAGGGACATCAAAACTGCTAGTAGCTGCATCAAACACTCATTATGTCTATCAGAACTCAGAAGTACCTCAAGTTCACGTCGCCAAAAGTATATAAAAAAAAGTTCACGTCGCCATGTAGACGGGCGACGCCAAGGGCGAGGTCGATCAAACTGATTATATATGCTATGGAGGGCAAGCTTGAGAATGCATCTGACGATCGATGTGACCAGCAGCCGGACGGACACAACGACATGGTTGTTGTTGGGCTCCGCTCGTTCTTGTGCTTGTGATCTGTATCGGAAGGGTAGTACGTGTTAGGGATGGAAACATAGCGTGTGTAGCTTGATCGAGGGTTTTTTGAATAGACGGACGACAGGGACGAGTTGGAGACGGAACCTACGTAGGACCGTGGAGCGAACGGACAAAAATTGTATGATCGACGGATGAAAACTTAAATAGGATTGCTTTCGTGTTTTTAGTATAGGGTTTTTTTGTAAATTTGCGACGTACCGCAGAATCAATCTCCTAGGTACCATGGAATCAATCCTTGCTTTATAATTAGGTAGAGATAAAAAAAGCAAGCAAAAAGAAAATTAAGCTCTCCAGCAAATTTTCAACACCAAACGTGACAAAGGCATTGATGACAGAACCTGTAAATTAAACAAAGCACAAGTTGAAGAAAATAGTGCAATGATATGTAGATGGCAGCATAGATTAGATCGGTTCCCAAACAAAATCTCGCCTATCACATGGCACCATGGCCCCCCAAGTGCCTAACATGTCGAACAAGGCATTGGGGGATCATGTCAAAAAGAGAGTAGTTTCGTATAGAATCCTCAACCAGTCACCCTCATGGGCAGATGGACTCATGGCAAATCATCTCCCACACGCACCTAATAGCAGCCCTTAAAATACCCCCAGCCAATTCATGTACCCTCTGATTCTCATCCAACGGCTATTGTCTCACTCTCGTAGTCCCCATCCGACGGCAACCGAGTCCCCACGGAATCAGGCTTCGCTGTCCACAGCAGTGGGCCCGGTTTCACAGTCACATACAGTTACAACCCACCAAGCGACAAGATCCCCATATCCTCTCCTCCCTACCGCCGTGCTCCAAGAACCTCGAGCCCCATCCTCTCCTTCCTCTGCTTCTCCGGCCGGCCATGGCCATGTCCATGGCGATGTCGAAGGCCTTCACCGCACGCCACGCGACCCATTTCCAGCACCGCCTCGTGGCGTCAAGCTCCCAGGCGGCGGCGCGGCTGCCACTTCTCCCGCGCAGGCCGAGCCTCGCGGTCACGGTATCCTCGCCGCGGCGGCTCCTACCGGCGAGCCCCAGGTCCTCGTCGACCGAGTCTGACCTCTCCCCCACGCCGCCGTCCGAGCGCACCATGACGGCGTGGGACCTCGCCAGCCTCTGGGTCGGGCTCGTCGTCGGCGTGCCGTCCTACTACCTCGCCGGCAGCCTCGTCGACCTCGGCATGTCCGCGCTCCAGGGCGTCGCCACCGTGACCTTCGCCAACCTCATCGTCCTCGTCACGCTCGTCCTCACCGCCGCGCCGGCGGTCACGCACGGCCTGCCGTTCCCGGTGCTCGCGCGCGCCGCGTTCGGCATCCGCGGCGCGCACGTCCCGGCCGTCATCCGCGCGCTCGTCGGCTGCGGGTGGTTCGGCATCGAGTCCTGGATCGGCGGCCGCGCCATCTTCCTGCTCCTCCCCTCCCGGCTCAAGTCGTACCCGCCGCTGCTCGCGCCGGTGCCCGGGCTCGGCGCGGCGCCGCTCGAGTTCGCGTGCTTCCTCGCCTTCTGGGCCGCGCAGCTCGGCGTCATCATGAAGGGCATGGACGGCATCCGCAAGCTCGAGAAGTTCGCGGCGCCGGTGCTCTTCCTGCTCACCTCCGCGCTGCTGGCCTGGGCCTACACCTCGGCCGGCGGATTCGGGCGCATCCTGTCGCTGCCGCCGCGGCTGACAGGCGCCGAGTTCTGGAAGGTCTTCTTCCCCGCGCTCACCGCCAACATCAGCTTCTGGGCGACGGTGGCCATCAACATCCCGGACTTCGCCCGGTACGCGCGGAGCCAGGCGGACCAGGTGCTCGGCCAGGCCGGGCTGCCGGTGTTCATGGGCATGTTCACCTTCGCCGGGCTGGCCATCACCTCGGCGACCGAGGCCATCTTCGGCCGCGTCGTCTCCGACCCGATCGAGCTCCTCGGCCGCATCGGCGGGCCGGCGACGACGTTCCTCGCCATCTTCGGCATCGGCCTCGCCACCGTCACGACCAACATCGCCGCCAACGTCGTGGCGCCGGCGAACGCGCTAGTCAGCATGAGCCCGCGGAGGTTCACGTTCGCCAGGGGGGCGCTCGTCACCGCGCTGCTCGGCATCGCGTTCCAGCCATGGCGGCTGCTCAGCTCCAGCGAGAGCTTCGTCTACACCTGGCTGCTCGGCTACTCGGCGCTCATGGGCCCCATCGGAGGGGTCATCCTCGCCGACCACTACATTGTCCGGCGCGCCGCGCTCGACGTCGACGCGCTCTACTCGGAGGACAGGGGAGACCCGTACTACTTCCAGGGTGGTTTCAACGTCGCGGCCATGGCGGCGATGGCGGCCGGAGTCGCGCCGATCGTGCCGGGATTTCTGCAAAAGCTTGGGGTCCTACCGGGTGTCTCGAAGGCATTTGTCACGGCGTACAACAACGCCTGGTTCGTCAGTTTTTTCGTCGCCGGCGCCGTCTATTGCCTGCTCTGCGGCCGGAGAGATGTACCACAAGCGAAACAACACGGCAATTGAACTGATACTAGGCTAAACTTGTAAAAATGCAGCATACAGTTAAAAGTACCGGATTGTTGTTCTGTTCGTGTTAGTCGTAGATCTGTCAGTTTTGCATCATTAACTGCGTGTAAAATTGCTGATAAATGCCTTTATATGCTGACGAAAATAGCATTTTTCAAAATTAAATTCCCATCCTCTGGAACACCACAATGGTCGCTTGGAAACAACGGTTAGCCCAAACGTTCGGACAGAGATGTATGATGATAATTCAGAAGCTCTAGCTATACAAAAGTTCACCCTCAATTGTATTTTATAAGATTCCTCATTTTCCATACCCCGATGTTGGTGTGTCAAAACATTGATCACAGAAAATCAGGAATCATACTGGAAAAATTATTGATAAAATAAGTTTAGATCACTTGACACCTGTGCTAGCTGTTTGGAACAACCGGATAGAGGAGATGGTTGAACAAACTCATCATGATATAATTTTTTTTTTGAAAATCATCATGATATAATACTTGCCAAACAGCTTGTATTTCAATCAGACAGCTATGATAAACCGACCAAATCTTGAAACAGCCACGGCTGGCATATCATCTTACTCGTAGATGCCTTCTCCATCTTCTTTTTATTTCGATTCAAGAAACCAACATCTTTCGTGACTGTGCAGTGAATGGCCAGGATGAAAAGCGTCTTCGCATGTCAAGGAAGATACTGTTAGGTTTGATCTTGCATCGAAAATGTCTAATCCTGCAGCGAAAATTGACGGTATGGAAGTATTCTTCCCCAGATCACTTCTTCCACTAGACCACTAGTGATCTCCTCCCTAGCCGTTATCATGCTCAAACGGTCAAACCCCACGGATTGGAGGGCTTGCATCAATTTGTTGACAGTCCAGTCAAGGCACCACTATTAACAAGCTCAATAAATCACTAATAGTTAGGATTCGATACAAACTGAAAGAAATGGAACTGAGGATGGGCAGCAAAGTACAAGAATCAAGAATTTAGAAGATTCTAGAACTACAGTAGTGGAAGCATGAGGCAGAGGAAGGAGAGGCCGGAGGAAGAATTCCAGTTCAATTCATCTAGAAAATAAAAATACTAAAACTACCACATATGCCACTTGGAATTGAGATTCCTTTATTTTGTTGCAACTACTCACCTCATACTTAGTTATGTTGCCAAAATCACACGACGGCGCACATGCTTAACCAGTTTCTCTTGTTCCCACTAATGTATAGCTATGTCAGGGCAAGCTATCCATGTCAAACATGTTCAAGTGTTCGGATTATGTATTCATCATGGTGCAATGACTAAATTTGCAAATAGCGAAACTCGGCGTGTCGACCGTTTAAATTCTAATCGGTGATTATTTTGGTGAAACTTCAAAAAAAAAAATATGTTAGAACTATACTCGTATAAGTACCTAACTTTAGTAAAGGCTAAAATAATGATTCAAAGTTGGTAAAAACAAGCTGAATCGGTCACGCGTGCGTGTGGTGAGGTGGTCTTTTAACAAAACCATGTAAGGGGATGAGAATCTGTAACCAAATAACCCAGTGAGTCATCTCAAATTCAACTGACATTTGGGATGGCTTTTACAATTTTCCCACTTATCTTTCCTTTCGTGGGCTCATGCAGTTGCCTTTGTAGACCTGGACTCCTCTCCTCCTGGGTCCTGGCATAGCAAGCCCGCACAAGAGGTCACCCTTTGAGCATAAGATTTTTAATCCCGTTAGTGTGTCATGTGCACCCGTGCAGCTGCCGTTGTTCTTGTGATGCGCAATTTGTATCTGTGATTCGTGTGATGCATCCAGCGTAACCAATTCATATGAACAAAGTAGTTTTGTTATGAAGAAGTTCTGAATTCAAGAGTTTTGCACTCCTCATGATCTCTGAATAAGTCTCTCTACTACCAATATACTTTTTAAATATTCAGATTAAGTTTTGAAAATGTTTTTTTGAGAATGTTATGACTAGATAGATCTCTAATAAGGTATTCAAATTTAGTACTCTAAATTTATGGTCAAAGTAGTGTATTGATAACTACATCTAGTCTGAAACGACAGTTATTTCAAGATCGGAGGCAGCACGTAATTTGACATCGGGAAAAATGTTGTGTACAAGCGCGATCCTTTGGTCATGTCATGCAATGAAATATTCATAGGATTGTAATGATATGTAACTTTTCTTGTATGTAACTTTAAGACTTTTCAGAACTGCTTCAGAATGCCCTTATATGATGAAGAAAATAGCTTTTTACTAGTTTTTACCTACATTAATGTATTTGGTTATTACCAACCAGGCATCAATTTGGTCTAAAAAAATTACTTGGCAATTCTTTCAGACAGCCATAACGGCAGATTCACATGATAACAATGGCTGCCTCGATGCAGTATCTTATCTTGCTTTGTGCGAGAAGTTCACCATCAATTGTGTCCATGATTTTTTCACTTCCGATGCACCAATGTTGTGTATGAAACAGGTAAAAAAAGGTCAAAAATTACACAGAAAATTCTTATTGACTGAACAGGTCGGAGATTAGTTAACATTTGTGCAACATAACACTAGCTGTTTGGAGCAACTGTTGATTGAACATTATCACCATGATAATACTCGCCAAACAGCTTGGATTTCAGTTGGACATCCTATGATAAACCAAATCTAATCCTCAAGCAACAGGCCCTAGCTGGCATATCAACGAGTCCTAGTTTTGATCATCTTCCCCCTAGATGCCTTCTTCTCCATTTTCTCCCTTTTCTTTCGGGTCTTCTCATCTTCAACTTCACCCTGCAAACAGGAGGTATACAATACCAGTTTGTCATATCTCGTTGAAAATAATATACTGAAATTGATGATCAATCTATTTTTACCTCTGAACCACCACTGAAAAATGTTCCTCTCAACAAACCGAAAATCTTGTATCCAGCAAAAGCTGGAATCTGCAATTGAATCAAGGATAAAGATAAAACACAATAATAAGTTGACAAACATTTGCAAGCTCCCCTTGAGACACACTACAATTGAAGCATTTGCAACTTCCAAGTCATGAGAGGAACTTGAACTAGTCATGTTTGCAAGAGTATAGAAGCCTAAAGGAATTCTATTGTGACACACACAAAATACAGAATTGAATCAATATATGAATATAATTACTTGAAATGAGTAGCAATTAGTGATGGTCATCAGCATTGGTTATTCACTTGACTTGTCATATTACTTTAAAAGGGCGTACCCAGCGCCGTAGGCTTCCCGCACCGTGCGGGGTCTGGGGAAGGGTTGTAATAGCGCCCAAACCTTACCCGCACAAATGTGCAGAGGCTGGGGCTTGAACCCGGGACCTTCCGGTTACAGACGGTAGGCTCTACCGCTGCACCAAGCCCGCCCTTCAACATACTACTTTGCTTTGCAATTTTAAGAGAAAGTGATAGAAATACAGGCTAGACATATCAGATCATACACATGACAAACATTCCTAGTCAGACTCAGACTTAGACAACGTTGTTCAGCTAAAATGACTATCAAATTCTTCACAGGATAAGTGCTCTGTGAAATTGGGGCCCAAAAGGGTACTTTTCACCCATGGCCTGTTGTACTGAAGCGATTGAATCAAAATACAATTTTCAAGGAAACATATAGTGTCTGTTGTCTTACCACTAAATATGTCCACCAAAATTTCTCTGAAATGATGGACATCAGCTGCACAAAGACAGTGATATAGATCACATCATACAGATACCTGCAGGACAAAATGTAAAGGAATTATCATTGCTTTGAAGAGAACCTAAATGTATCACTAAAACCATCTCTAAAAGAACATACCAGATACCACTACAAGAAAAAAAACAAATTGTTCATTTCTGAACTTATTAGTTTCCCCTTATTTCATTTTTGGGGCCCATTGTTTTGATTTTTTTTTGTTAATGTAACTAGGCTCTAAAGACTAGTATGTTAATCTGTTCAACTTTGAAATGCTGAGAGCCAGGGAAGCAGGGAGTAATCCTCTGTGCATATGCACTACTGAGAAGAGATTCATATGCATCCCCATATCCAACAGAAACATATGTTATCAAGTGACCTAAGCTAACATTTGCATTGTCTCATGCAGTTACTTACTCACAAATCCCACCAGTGCTCAAGTCGAAGCCACCATCCAGTAGTTCTCCATTATCAGAGTAAACTGGTTTTGCCATACTGGCGAGTTGCTTGTATGGAAAATAATATGCAGCAGATGTTAACATAAGGCCAATCCAATGCTTCCAGGTGAAGGATGAATGCATTATACCCATCCTCGCCACTATGTAAACAGCCTGCAGAACCCAAAAGAGACATATATGAACCCAAAATAGCTAGAACATATAATTCGGTGGTGGCATATAAGCATATTTCCAGGCCGAGACAAAGCAACAGAAAGCAACTTCCATTAAATATTGCAAGCATTTTATGTATAACCATCTCGAATCACATAAGGAATTAATACCAAGTCTTACAATAAACAACGCCAGAAGAAGAATGAGAAAAAAATTAACCGAATTAATAACAAAGGATCATGAATAGAGAAGGTTCAAAAACAAAAAAGTACTGGTCATGGATGTGTTTTATATTCTTGACAATGAACCCTCGGCTGGTGAGCTCCTCAATTCAATATCTTCTGTCATTTGTGGATTTTATAATAGAGTCATAAAAATGTATCGCTAGATTTTTAGTCGATGGGCGTATATAGGAAGAAAGGAATATGTCATAGCTCTTTATTGACCTCCCAGCACCGTAAGGCGACTACAAGGCACAGATGAGTGATTCCACAGAACCAAACTAAATTAAGCTAAATCCCCGTCGAATTCCATCCTCCCGCTGGCAATTTTATTCCCTCTACAGCACCCTGGCGTCCCAGATTTCAGTTCTAGGCAGAGTGTCACTCCATCCCGGCCTTCCAGGAAAGAGAAAATATCTATAGTGGAAGAGCACGACAATAATTCAAAATACTATCATCTAGTCAAAACCTTCCAGGTTTCACAAAAAACATCACCGCGCGAGCTGTCCGAACAACAAATTGAACGGCGACAATCTACGGGCCGACGAAGCGATTCAACGGATCTGTCCCGCGCGAAGGAGGGGAGGGGAGCGGAGAGGAGAGAAGACTGAAGCCGGATGCTCACGTTGGATATGAGGATGATGCGCAGGAGCAAATCCAACCGCTTCTTGTTCTCGTCCTTCATCTTCTTCGCCCCCTGCTTCGCCATGGCTGCGCTGCTCTAGGCTCTCCTCCTCCTCCTCCCTTCGGTTTTGTGCTGGGAACTTGGGATCCCCGTGTTCAGTTTTCCGCTGGTAAGAAGAAGCCGAGGCCGTCCGCCCCCATGACCCTTTTCTAGTCGAACTTGTCTTGGGCCGGGCCGCTTCCTCCTCTCTCCTGAATTACTTTTGGGCATAACCAGCTTCTCGGGCCCATTTGCTTTTATGGATGCTCGGGCCCATTGATCCGCTAGTGCCGGTGCGGTAGCATTTAAGGCCACCTGCTGCGCACCCGTGCGATTCCACAACGGTCTGGCGCGCGCTAGCAAAGGCACGAACCAACCCGACGGGAAGAACAAGCGAGCGATCAAGGGGAAGGAAAGGGGGAGAGAGCGAGCGAGAAAGATGGCGCAGGTGTGGGCGGTGTCCCTGGCGGTGGCGTCGCTGGCCATCGGCATGCTGGGGGTGCTCGGCGTCTGGCTCTGCTACCTCTTCGACGCCGTGGCGCGGGGCCGCCCGCCCCGGACCCCGCCGCCCACGCCCCAGGAGGAGGAGGAGGACGCCAAGAACGGGCTCTCGGAGGCGGAGCTGATGCGGCTCGGGGGCGTCGCCGTGCTGGAGTCCGCGGGTGGCGGGGAGGAGGAGGAGGAGGAGGAGGGGGAGGCGCTCTGCCCGATCTGCCTCGACGCCATGGAGCCCGGCCGCGTCGTGCGCGTGCTCCCCGGCTGCAACCGCGCCTTCCACCAGGACTGCGTCGACCGGTGGCTCGCCATCTCGCCGCGCTGCCCCGTCTGCAACGTCTGGGCCGCGCCGCCGCAGTCGCCCGCGGCCTCGCCGGTGGCGCCCAAGACCGGCTGGGATTCTTGAGGTGTGTGGGGCGGCGCGTCTTCTCTGGAGCCTGGCGGGTCAGTTCTTGGTTCTTGACGAGTTCTTGATTGGGTTCTGATCGTCGATCGAGAAGCCTTCTTGATGAACTGCCGTCGGATTCGTACTTCTGGAGAGCGATTCTTGATGAATTCCTGGCGGCTACTTGATCTTGTGAAGGATTCTCGGATTGGGTTGCATGTACATCGACTCAATCCTCGAATTCTGCTCGAAATCAGTAGGTTTTGCAGGTTTTAGTTCTTGTAGTAGATCATCACATTTGATTTGTGAAGGAGTCTTGGACGGGATTGCATGTACATCGACTCAATCCTCCAATTCTGCTCGAAATCGGTAGGTTTTAGTTCTTGTTCTTCAGTTCTTGTAGCAGATCATCACATTTCGACAGAATTAGTCTTCCCGACGAATGGGCTGAATAAATGATGATGCCAATGTATCATTTTGATCTGTAATTGGCAGAAGGAATGCCTGTAACTGTAAAGTACTACTGCACTTTTGATGTGGTCACAAAAATCAGAGGTAGCTTTCAAAGATTCTGCATCTTGATGCCGTGTGTGTAGGATTGGTTTACTGAATCTCTGATTTCGTCAGTTTAATATACTTCTATTGCGCTTGACTTAAATTGTCATTTTAGTTTCTGACTACGTGTTTATCAAATTGATACTTGAAAGCTCGGTTCCTATTGTCCTGCGAGTTAAATACTACTAAATGTTATGTTAGCACTATAACAGAATCAGCTTTTATCTGACCTGATCCAGTTCTTTGATATATGATGTTCTTTAAGTGCCATTTAGTAGTTTGAACTAAATCAGCTCGTTGTGGCCTTG
Source organism: Echinochloa phyllopogon (assembly GCA_033239725.1). Classification (NCBI taxonomy): domain Eukaryota; kingdom Viridiplantae; phylum Streptophyta; class Magnoliopsida; order Poales; family Poaceae; genus Echinochloa; species Echinochloa phyllopogon. The sequence goes on along the minus strand of BTCW01000001.1, from coordinate 37,509,035 downwards.
TCAGATACCTGAATTATCACTGGTCTTAAACGAGATATATGATCTGATTTTATTTTAGAAATCTGCAGAGTTTTGCTGGTTTTAGAATTTTTTCTGTAACCAGTATCACATTTCTGTGTCTGACCTTCTCAATGAAGATTGAAAAGTAAAATATGATGTAAAAAGTGTTGTTTTCACTGTTCTGCCTTTTATCTGTCATTGGCAAATGGAATGCCAGCAATTGTAGAATCTGCACTTTTTTCAGCTGAAATTTCTTGAAACAATTTCAGCTGAAATTTCTGCACCTTGATGTGAATAAGAAACAGAAGTGGCTTTCAGATATTCTGCTTTGTGTAGTACAGTGTCGTACTGCTGGGTTGGGATACTGCGAATGCAAGTTTTAAACTTCTGATGACTTTTTTTTTGCGAGAAAACTTCTGATGACTTACATGTTATTATGTGCCTGACTAGTGTACTTTTGAAGTTATGAGCTTAGTTACTATTCTGCGGCAATCTTAAAGTTTCTCCGAATCAGTTGATATACAGACCCTTTATTATTGCTCAACCCTGTCAAGCTATATAAATTTCAGTCTAGCCAGTCAGTTTGCTTGCACCTTGAATCTAGTAGGCTATATATAACTAATCCTCTCTCCGTTCCGAATTGTTGGTCGTTTTAGTATTTCTACAAACATAATCTTACCATATATTTAAGTTTATATCTAGATGTATATCAAAATATATATATATATCAAAAATCAAAACGACTTATATTTGGGAGGAGGTAGTAATTTACAAGGCAACTAAAGCTCACGAATACGAATTGCGAGCTGACGCTTCTTTTTTTTAAATACCAACTGATGCTTCTCCAAATCAAGACTAGCACGCTGGTCTGCGTTTTTTGTAGCAGTTCTGGTAATCGGATAGCTGCTAGCCTGCTAACATGCATGTCTGACGATCTGCCAACTTTTGCATGGTGAATGCTGTTCTTTCAGATCTACGTTTGCCAACTCAGTTCTTATGAAATAATCTCGCTAATGCTGCCAGACAATCGGTCACTGAATGCCAGCCTGCTGACGCTGTGTCAAGAACCTGTTATTTTCCTTATGGGATCACAGAATCACTGAATCACAAGACCCAAATAAAATTAAATCAGAAGGAAAATATTTGTCCAGCAGAGAGCAATTAAATATTTGTGAAGAATCATCCATTAACTATCCACACTCAATACAACTGTGATCTGCGTCCCGGTATCATTTTTCTTAAAGAAATGGCCCAAAAGCTCATGACACATACTGTTATTCCTATTGAAGTGATCAGTTTCAAACAATTTAGACTCCATAGATTTTGGAGCAAACTCCAAGATGCAACCCAGATTACCTGTTCCCTGTCATGTCAAGCAGTTCATCAAGACCTTTTATTCTCTGCTTCCCTTCACTAAGCAAAAATTTAATCTTTTGTTTATCATCACAATCGCGATATTTCTCAAACTCGGCCCTTGTGGTCCGCCTCAACTCATCTAGACAAACCATGTTCATGAATTATTAGTTGCATCTTAAAATATAGCAACACACACAGCAGAGTAAAAAAGCAAGGAGCCTAACCTCGAGCATGTTCAGGGGCTCGATGAGTAACTCGCAATGCCTGTCTGTAAAGCTTTAAGACACGTGCACGCAGGATGAAAGTCCGTAAATCCATGAAACACGCCATTGAAAAACAACTTATGCCAAGTAGTGCTCACTCCATGTGAAACCTCCCAGCAAACTGGAAATTCAATAAAACAAGATGCATACAGTCATGTAACCTTTAAGTGATTGAAGTTGATATTATGTTTGACATCTGTATGGCACACAAGTACATCATGCATACTAAGATAAGTTTGAACTCCTCTAGTCAAAATTCATTAATTCAACAACTACAGACAGGTACTCCTCAAAAACTATGCATCACCAGTCACCACACATACTCGCTAGCTACGGATAAATACTGCAAAACTATGCATAGGCTCAACAAAGTTTCTCATCTTCAGTTTTCTCATGAACAACGAAAACAAGTGCTTCAAGAGCTTAAGTTCTACAGGAACGGAAAAATTTACCAAGGATCTAATGCTAAAGCATGTCGACGTGTACAAGATTTTACCAAGGGCAATCAACTTTCCATCACTTTGCACAGAATGATCAATGCAAGTTTCCTAATAAGCTCCTCAAATAGTATCTTCACTACTATAAAATTATAAATATAGCAGCTGGTGATGATGAGGAGGTGGTATGCTGGTATGTCCGGACCAACACCAACCACAACTCTCACTGCGTGATTGTTGGCGCCAACAGACAGAACCTCAAGCCCTCAACGCACCTCTCCCTAGAGTGTGTGATGTAACTAATTGTCTCTAGGATTCTCTTGAGCAATCAAACTAAAATCAAACAGGCAGAGAGGATAATGAGTAGAACCAGATATACTATACTATGGACGAAATCAAAATTCTATGGTTTCTATTGCAAACGTGTAGAGATGGGGTGTAATGAACGATATTCCAAACTCTTTTGAGTTAACAGAATTTACTGCCGCAAACAGACTGGCATTCTGCTAGTTGTCTTAATTTGGGTGCTCAATGGCCTGCCTCCGAGGTAAGTTTTCTCAGTAATGCTACATACAGATATACATTGTACACGGATGCGGCACTCATGTGAAGCATTTCAACAAGCACCTGATGCTCACACGTACAAATTCATCTGTGCTTGGAGTTCAATTGAACTTGAACTCCCATTTCTTTTAAGGATATACTGCACCTGCAGCTCGGGTACCAGATCCGGCGTCTAATTTCCTAATCAGAAATCCCCAAATTCAGCTACCGAAGCTAGCTCCAAATCAATAGGAATTCAAAAACTGGAGCAAGCCGCTGTCACTAACCAACTTGCCGCCGCTGGGGCTGAATGCCCGGTCCGCCGCCGCCAGGTCCTATGACGCGCACCTCCTTGCTGCGAGGTGCTGTCGGCCGCCGCCGCCGCCGCCGCCTGCCTCTCGTCGGCTGCGCTCCTCGCCTGCCCGGGCCGCAGATCACCGCCACCAGATTTGGGGCTGCGAGCTGGAGAGACAACCACAGCGAGGGGAATGTGTGGGCCAAATCGCGATGGGGGGAAGGGAAGTGAGCTTGGGCTAAGAAGATGTCACAGGCCTTGGGCGAGTCTGTTGGGCTGAGTTTAGGGCGTGGGCTGATTGCGATGCACCACACACACCAAGCTAAGTATGGCCCGTATTTCTCTGAGAAAAAAACTTTTAGCCCATACGTACAGTACAAATACCTCTGCAAATATTTTTGAAATTTCTTCCCAGAAAAATATTCTTTTGATTTTTCCTTTTGCGTATCCCAGCTTCCACATCCACATGTGCCGTTCTCCGCCGAATTTTTTCTTCCACATGAGTAGAAGTTGTACCAAAGAGGACAGATTTGTAGTGCCCCTACGGCCCTATTGAATCACACTCGGAGCAAACCATGTGATCAAGCGACCATTGATGCACGCTACCTAGCGAAAAGCGGAGCATAGTACTAGATTATGCGCAGTGATCCGCTAGTATAATAGCAGTACCGCCGTTGAGTATTGACCTAGTGTGTGTAAACTCCCAACCTACAAGCGTAGGTTCGTTGCAGCAGCCATAGGCATAGGGGAGTATAGTAAACTGCAACGAGAACTTTGGAGAAGACGCAGCATTTTCTCAATGTCAACGCGAGTGTCCCGTACGCTCTCCGCTTGCGGACTCCAAGATGTTCCTAGATTCAGGAGCGCAGCCTCTTTGGTCATCGCCTTCGTCTCTCTCGAGGACACGGGACGCAGAGGCAAAATTCTTCGACGCCCCACACGCGTGTCTCCAGAAACCGACGCGACGCGCATCCTGCTCCGGCCGGTCGACATCAGAGAGGAGGAAGATTTGCTGCTGCTGCTCGTGCTGAAAATCTCTCTCCGCTCGCTCAGGACGAGTTCGATCAGCGCTGCATTGTCGGTTGTGAGATCGATCGATCAAACCACGAGCTTGAAACGGAAGCAAGCGGTTGCTGCGTGGCGCTTTTCGATGTCAATTCGAGGACAGAAAGGAAAAGCAGGACATAAATGCTGCCGAATCGTTGGCTCGTTGTTGTGAGCTCGGCCGGCAGCAGAACGGTGGTTCATGGACTGATTGATGGAAGTCTGGCCTGATGGTACTGTCACCGGTTGAAAGCAGGCAGGTTAGAGGTTCACTGCTTCAGAGGTTCAGGCCGGTACTACCATGATTGAAGAACGTCAAAAGTTGGCAATGATTTGTTGGGGTCAGGATGGGTTATGTTCGCCAAACTCAAATTCATAGGTCTGGCCAAGTATGTACTCCTTATTATGAAGTGCTAACCATGCCTAAACGATTGGAGTGTACATTATTTTTCACAAAGAAACTGAGAAAGGCATTTCTGAATGATCCCAATTTTTGGTTTGCTTTTAAACTGTCAAACTACCTAAAAGGTCTGAAAAAAGATTATGAGACTACAAAATCTTTTGTCAGTTTTAACTCAACCATTTGTATGCTACTTGAAAGAAAGCTGAAACTGCACATCAGCACACAACCGAAAGCAGTGGCATATATACGCTAGTGGGGTGTGCTTCGTTGTAAAATATCGAAACAACATATAGTTTATGTATCTGGTCGCCTTATTTTGATTGGAAATCCAAAATATTGCGGAGGAAAAGGAGCCCCGTACAGCGGCAACAGCAACCACAGCGTGGCAGCAAGCTTATAGCCAACTAGTGGATAACAGGAAGAACAAGATACACATCGTTTCTTTAATACGACAACCATCTGGCCATGTGCAACGGAATCTTGGCACCGGTTCTCCTTTGCTCCGCTCCTAACCACTGATACTTTTGGTAATGTTCCATGCCCCCAACCAAAAGGCGAAACAACAGAACAGGTAAACTATTTGTCCACAGTAAATAGTACATGTGCACATGCCCGATTCACGGTTCACCGTTTCTCACTCACACGGGCTCACTGTGGCACGAATGACAACACCGTAAAATCTCACTGCCGGACAAGAGAAAAAACAGAAGCAAATTGGCAGCTTGCTACTCCCCTGAACAACCAACCTCCTCACACCATCCACCATACACCAGCAGGTTGGATGCCAAAATTGGGATCAGTTCATCAATCATCGTCACTTGCATTGCGATCCAAGGTCCAAAAGACCAAAACACATCTCTTTAGTTTCCTCCCTTTTGGTTCATACCGAAAAATTCACAGTGCATGCAAAATGCACAAACTCGCGGAGGAAGATTAATAAGCAGCCATTGGAGCCCATGATAAGCAGGCTCCAGAGCCAAAACAGCGCTGTACACATACACATCTACTAGCACTTAGCGGTGATCAAAACGTACCCAACCCATAATTAGTCAAGAGATTACTAGCCATCAGCGGACGCCATCATCATCATCATCTACTAGCGGCAGGTGGTCATCTCAGAAGACCTCCTCGGGGATGCTCTGCAGGCCGGGCTCCCACTCCCCGCTGGCCTGCATCCGCCGCGCCGCCTCCGCCGCCCGCCGCATGCTGCGCCGCCGCAGCGACTGCAGCCTCTGCTCGGCGCTCGGCCCGGCCCCCGCGCCCGACGCGCGCTGCCGGTGCCGCTCGCTGGTGGCGGCCGCCGCCGCCGCCGCCGCGGTCACCGCGCCGGCCCCGTCGCCGAGCGCCGCGACCATCTGCTTGAGCTCGCGCTTGCTGACGACGATCTTGACGCGCACCGCGCCGCCGACCTCCTCCCTGGACAGGAGGCGCCCGCCGTGGTGCAGCTGCTCGAGCGCCGCCGCCGCCGCCTTCGACTGCTGCCGCGCGTCCGCGGCCGCGTCCCTGGGGAAGAAGCACCTGGACGCCATCCCCGTGCCCGTCGCCGGCCTCGTCGTCCGGGCGGCGGGCGCGCTCTGCTCTGCTCTCTCCGGCTCTCCTCCCTCGACGTCCCTTGCAAGTTACAGCAGCAAGGCTAAAGCGAAGGCAAAGTGAATAGCTGCCGAGGAATGTGACACCCTCCCATACCAACATGCTTATATACTAGCTGGCGACGGCTATCCTGCCTTTTGGTGAGCGCAGCCCCAACTGTCTCCAAATACGCGCGACCTGCGTCCATGACATGTGGGACCCGCCCCACGTCGTCACTGACCACCTTACCCCATCGATCATCACCTGTGATCTGTCTAAAACTTCACTAGATGTACGTACAGTAATTGATAAAGTAATAAGAACTGGGGTGGTAGCTTTTTTAAGACTCTTAAACAATCATGAGAGAGGCCGCGACTAATTGAGATGGGAGTTGAATAAAGATATGGGCGGGTCACATGGCTGTCCCTCTCCTCGCGGAGCTGAGCTGAGCTGAGATGGAGGAAGGAATCATTGGGGGAGACCCCTTGCAAGTAACGTGTTAGAACAAGGTCTGGCTGATCGATGATGACGCGTGGAGTCTACGTACATTCGGTTAAGGTGGCGTATTTGACAGAGACATCGGCCGTTCGCTACTCGCTGCAGCTCCCATCCGTATTCCTCTTGCTATTTCGGTATTTGCCCCTTTAATTTGCTTCCATATTGTTCTGTAGGCTAAAGGTAGATACCAATTCGTGGTCAAGTACTCGTACAGTATAGGCATCTCCACTTTGTGTCATCCAAACCTAAATTTAGACGCTCCAACGGAAGTACATTGGGGGTACGCAATCAAATATCTGTAGGTGTTGGCCGTCTCAAACGGCAGAGGTTCTGCGAAAAATTCATAAATCTTTCAGATATCGCTTGTGTCCCTTTCAGGATCGAATCCTTGCGTGTACACGGGATGATGATTGATGAATCGAGCACTCGCATGACGATGATGACCGAGCTAGGTGTGCTGATAGAACAGTCGAACGGACGGTCGTCGTAGCAAGCAGGCGGCATTGGTCGATTTCCCCCCAAATTTTAAACTCCAACAGTTCAGCAGCTAGCACTTCAAGATGGATCGGAGGGAGGCCCCTTCGTAACCGTCAGTTAACCACCAGCAGAATTAGGAAATTCATCCAAAATCAGGCCTTCTGATTAAAAAGTCCCCAACTATTAGCACACAGTACACCCGAAAGATCAACGCGGACGGTGAACCAACCCTCCATGATTGCAGCTGTAACGCGACTTTTTTTTAAAAAAAAAAGTTGTAACGCGGCGGACCACCCCATTTTTTTCCCAGTAATAATAATGCATCCAAACACGGGTCCAAGCCTGAAAGCCGCAGCGTCTCGCGACGAAGACGACGGCGCCTGCATGCAGCCTGATTCCCGGCACGCCAAATGCTGTACAACAACGAGATTGAATCGCAACACGCCAACACCAGCCCAGATATGGGGGTTGAGTACGTGCGTAGGTGAGTCACGAGAATGGTAGCGGAGATCGATAGATCGAGCCGGAATCCTGCATGATGATCCATACAAGTTATCGATGTGTGAAACGAATTCTCCCCTGCTGGCTGGAGTGTACGTCGATCTAGGTTGTCGATCTCCTGCTCATGATTACTACTATAACGAACTTGTCAACGGCCGGGCGTACGTACGCAGTCTTTGGCTTCTCCGGGGGGCATCGACCGATCTGGCTTCTGTGGCAGTGTACAATGCATGCCTTGGAGGCCGAGGATAGAGATGATGCATGTATCATGTATGATATTCTTGCGCTGGTGTCGTCTCAGCTTTCTTCACATGGACAAAGCTAGGCCTTGCGCTGTACATTGCGTGCCCCGCAGAGCGTCGCCATCGCCGCAGTGGCCCCAGATGCCAGCCTCATTCTTCGGCGACCAAAGAAAGAGTATATAATGGAGGTTCTTAAACTAGTAGCCTAATGCACGGGCCCTGGCCAGATCAGTTGGATCTTGGAATTTTCTATAGTTTTGTTTGAATAAAGAGATTTTCTTATAATTCGCTGCTAGCAATGTTGAGGTTGCTTCAAGGAAGGTCCCCGCAGGGCACGCAGAGTGCAGTCTATACTGTGCAGCCGCGGGAACAGTAGTTAAATCGGGCTGGTGCTAGTGCTACGAGCCGAGCAAAGCTCTGAGCTCTGCAGCTAGCTGCTCTTGTTCGCTTGCGGCCGGAATCCATGCAGGTAAGTACGTGAGGTGTACACACTACGGACAAAACGCATGTGAAAGAGGCTCTTCTTTTTAGGTCAACATTATATGGGAGCTTGGAAGCGTTTCTATGTTGCAGGAACAGGACGTATTTGTACGCCTCAGCGATCCCAGATTTGCGTTAACAACTGCTTGATCCTGTGACGGAATCGTCTCATCCGACGGATCCACCGGACCGTGAGTTTGTGATCAGCGCGCTGATCGACCTGCCGGTCTTGCCGCCTGACAGTGCCAGGATCGAAGTGCTTTCAGTCATTACGCTCTATTTGACACGTAGGCGATTTGTAGTATCTTGCATTGCTTCTCGCAAAAGATCCACTTTGGAGTGTGACTGGCAGAGGCTTGGAGGAGCTGCAAAGTTACTTTGCAACGAAGGTGGTGGTAAAATTAGGAGCTCAACTCTAGGTTGACGAATCGAGATGACCTTATGCATCAAGCAACGTACAAGTGAATTCGTGATCAACCTTGGCATGCACAACAGAGGCGTGCGCGGTTAGCTAGCTCGCTCCGCACAGTTCCTAGATATTCGTACCGAGAACGAATTGTTTTGACAGGTAACATGCACTCCAGGTCCGACGGGCCACATCGCTGAATAAACAAGGATGAGGGAACCCGAACAATAAAAAAATCAGAAGTCCCATGACGCAACGCTGACGCTGGCGTGACGTACGCCGACGCTCGGAACCTCGGGGCCCCAGCTCCGACTCGACGTCCCAATCGGCGTCCGGCAAGGGAAATTATTTCGGATAAGCAGGACGCGTAGCACCCATCCATCCGTCCAGTACACCACAACTTGTGTGCTAACAGACATGGCAGCGACCTGGCCTGGCCTGGCGCATCAGGGGGGAGGAGGAGGGGCCCCGGGGCCGTGCACGGGCGAATGGACCGTTCCGTCGCCCCGCCCCGGCCGCCGGATCCCGCCCCGACGGCGCGGATCGGGCGCCATCCGGGCCGCCCGTGCGGCGACGCACGGCCCCGGAGACGTGTGCGCTAGCGGGCTGGGTGTCCGTGGCGGCTCAGTCCGTGCCCCAGGCCAGGCGGGAGGTGGTTTGCGTGTCGCGCGCCCCCTCGGCTCCTCGTGATGGCGAGAGCTCGATCGATCACGCGAGCCGGGGGCACGGCACGGTCGTTTTCGGGTAGGTCACATGCGCGTCCCGGCGCAAGCATAGCAGAGGGCGCTGAGGCAGAGGCAGAGGCCGAGCCTCTCTCAGCGGCGCGTCAGCAACACGGCTGTCGTCTCGTCGGGTTGCGCTTCCGCGGCGGGCGTTGTCGCGGCGAGGTTCCTGGGCTCGATCGGTGGCCCGGGCTGTTTGTTGGCCTACGCAACGAGGGATGGATGGCCTCGCCGGCCACGGGTCGCCCATGTGCGCGTTGGTGGCCGTGGAGACGGACGGGCTGGATTTTCGCTGGTCTATGGCCGCTTTCGCGTCACTTGCTTGTCTGCCGGTGGTCGTGCGCGCGACGGGTGCCCGGTATTCCTGATGGTCCTGGTAACTGAACCGAACAACGCGCGCCTGGCCTGGCGGTGGTCTGATCGTGACAGTTGCGCTTGCCTGGATCGTGGAATAGGCGGCGGTCAGGTACTAGGTGATATGATGAGAGTACTTGCTGAATTCTGGTACGGTTGGTTATACATGTGTATATCTAAGAAAATACCAAGACTAAGGTTGTTCTACTAGTAGTATATATTTGGAGTTTGAGAGCGTTATTATATTTCGTCTGTATACGAGTCATGAATGAGTCATGGCCGGTGTGATGCAATACGTATATTCCTGTATACGGTTGGTGAGTAAGTCATGGTGTGATATGATGCAATACGTGTTTTGGCATCACCCACTCCACGTACGTATGCGTGGAGCTGGAGGCCAGTAATATCGTTGCGGTACGTACGTCAGCCTTGCCATTTTCAGCATAACTGCATCTGTAAGGCCATGTGCCGCCATGGCCGCATCTAGAGCTCTGCTTCATGGCGCGAAGAAAATGGATAAGTTCTACGTACTAGCTGGTTTGGGCATCAGCACGGCCCCAGTACTGTGAAAACAGTTCATCCGGCAGGACCAGGCTGTGCTTCGAAAAGTTTGCACTGCCTATGAAGCCAATGACGGACGATCTGCCGGTCCTTCATTTCTCTTCTTACAGGGCCCTGCTGTGTGGATGTCCAGCGCTTAACAGTTAGCCCTGTCTGTCCCGTGCTCCATTGTTGCGAGAGAAAACCTGACCGACATCGCCCGGGCGATCGATCGGCAGCAGCGTCAGGAACTCAGGATGCTTGGCTCGCTCTGTGCAACAAACCAAGACGAGCACACTAGCTAGCTGTCATTCGATCGGCTGTTCTAGTGATCTGCACCGAGGCTGATTAGACGTTGGCAAATTACACATCACAGGCCACCCAGTAGGCCATGGGGCTGTACTATTGTTCCCCTTTGGTTGTGCATAAATCACAACTGTAAACCTCTCGTGTAGATCTTGCCGTACTACTTAAGAGGAATAATATCTTGTAAGTGGCCGAGCTGGCTCCCATTTGGACAATTCTCATGCATCTCGGCATCTCGCTGCACCAGCGCTAGCATCTGCTAGATCACTGACAGTCTGACACACACATGGAGCAGGACACCAACTCGACGGCGAAGAAAGGAACTTGACACGCTGCTCTGGTTCATTGTCCTTTTATTGATCGATTGAATCCAGATATGTACACCGATCTCTCGGAAACAGAGCGAAAATTGTTTTTTTGGATCGATGGATCCAAATGCCAGATTAAAATATGTGACATTTCAAATTTGGGATGCAACCACTGGGCGCTCATTTTTGGCCCAATCAAATAGGCTGGTTGCAATCCAGAGGAAGAATAAGAGGAAGATCAGGAGAAAAGCTATACAGGCAAATAGGTACTGCACGTAAAGAAGACACACGCCTAGCTAAAAGCATTCCTCCGGGATGCTCTGCAGCGCCGGCGACCACCGGCCCCAGCGCCTCGCGACGGCCGCCGCCACGTCGGCCGCCGCCTGCTTCTTGGCGTGCTGCCGCTTGAGCACGCTGACGAGCTGCTCCAGCGCCGGCGGCAGCGCGAATCCGCCGCCGCCTCCGGCGACGGCGACGGCCGCGGCCACCTGCTTGAGCTGCTGCTTGCTGAGCACGATCTTGACGCGCATCCCGCCCGCGCCGCCCTGCTCGGCGGCCGGAGCGGCGTCGGCGACGACGCTCTCCCCCGTGGACTGCTCGATGGCTGAGACCGTCTTGGTGTCCAGCTGCAGCCGCGGGCACCTCGCCAGCTTCCGGGCGTCCCTCCTGCTCGGCACCGGCGCGGCAGCCTCCAGCTCCATGGATCCAAGCAATCTGATGATGATCTGAATTAATGCCTCTGGATCTTGCCTTTTGCTCAGCTAATTAAGCTCCTTTCTACTCTCGAATCGATCTTGCTGTTGTAACGCCACTAGCTAGAGAACAACGAAGGAATATATAACACCTGTGCGGGTCTCAGGCTAGGGTTTTTATACAGAGGGGTTTACGAGTGAGACAGCTCAGAGGCGTCTGTCCATGTAAAGATCGGAAAGGGGGAAAAAATTCAGTACAGGACTCCTGCACAGACTCGGCTGTGCAGGACATCCTCGGAATGCCCGCGCTCTGGGATCAGACGTAGGACGTTTACAGACGTCGCTCGGCTCGGGGATAATGTTTTCTTCTGCGTGGCTCCGTGTGGCTCATCGTCGGCTCGGCTTGGCTCAGCCCTACGTGGCTCAGCCGACGACACACCGATATTGCCCTGTCTTCCTCGTCGTGGGTGGACCGCTGCCCGACATCGTCGTGTTGCCCTCGCCGCAGCCGCGCTCCGCCTCCGAGGCACGCTCGGCGGCTGCAGGCATGCAGTGGACGGGCTTACCTCCAGGGTTGCCGCACTCAAATCTGAGGGGACCGTAGGGCCGGCGACAGTAGTGTTCCTGCTCATCGACATGTTCGCTGCATAGCAATGGAAGAACTGCTCCCTGACGAGGATCTTGACACGCTTGATGTACTCCTGAAAGCTGAGCTCCCAGTTCTCCAGCGCGTGCCAAGGGCTCCACGGCGAGCTCCGCTGCCTTGCTCTCCATCCACCGCGGCGCGTCGCCGGCGGCCGCGTGCCGCGCCGACGCTACTCCGGCGTCCGGCGCGCTGCTCGCCCTGTGCAGCCAGTCCAGCAGCCGCCCGCGGTGGACGAGGCTGGCCGTGACAGCGCGATCCAGACGCATCCTCTTGTCTTCCAGCTCCCATGGCGTGGCCCCGTGACCGGAGCCCGGCTTGCAGCGAGGTCATGGTGCCTCCACGGAAGGGCTGAGCCGAGCCGAGTCCCAAACGGAGCGAGGGAGCGCCGAGCAAGAAAAAATCACTCCTGAGCCGGGCGGTGCTTCCTCCGTCCGATCCCACAGCGCGCACATCCAAGGATGTCCTGCACAACGGAGTCTGTGCAGGAGTCATGTACTGGATTTTTTTCCGGAAAGGGACGGCACAGGTGGAATCTTTCTCCCATTTTCCACGGGGTTAGTTAGGGTTCGGTTGTTTAAATACTGGCGATACAGATGGAAATGGAGAGTACTTGCAGAGTTGCAGCGTGTCAAACCCTAGCTAACTAGGATGCATGGGCGGGCCCCGCCGCGTCACATGCCGGTGGGGAATTTCCGATGAGGACGTACTAGCGCGCGCCACTGAATGCGTCCCCGCGGGCCTGATCTGTATTTCTCCCGTCAGCTAACTTTACAAGTGGACTCATGTGCCATCTCCTGACGAGCAAGAAGAAACGCTATATGGAGATGATGCGCCCAACAGAGGCGTATGTAGCTTTTGTGTTATTATTACCGGAGCTCATTTTTTTCTTTTAAGAAGTGGTTGTTTGATGTGTATGTACAGATCTGAACGTCGTGCGTAGATGCCATGGTATGGTACGTGCAGTAGATTGTAGATACAGTATGATATTGCCATGCTTTGTCTCGTACGTACGACACGTACGAGTGGGGATAATCAATGCTGTGTGGGTTTGTCTGGCTGTCGCTCCATCGCTTGTCTGCTGCGAAGAGCCGAGCTGAAACGATGGGGATCGATTCGATCGATCAACAAACAGAGAGGCCACAATCGCTCGATCGAGCCTCAAGCCCGGTGTTGTTAATTCCGATGACAGCACGCACGCACGCATGCCTCTGCACCCTGCAGTTTGCCGGCGTCGTCGCATGCATACACGAGGCATGCATCTGGCAGAGTTTGGCGTTAATGAATGCGACTACTTAGTTTTTTTTAACAGAAACTACTGCTTGGGTTCAATTTCTGCTAGCTGGCTACCAACGTGGGCCGTTGTCGTACGAGCTGGTACGTGCGTGTACGTACAGTACTCCAGTAGGCGAGAGTTAACGTGGTCTCCCTTTTACATTTGTTCTTGGTGTGATCGGTGGATCGGACCGGACGGGAGGCCCCTCACGTACGTGGAAGGACTTAAAAGAGGAAACCCAACAGTCAAGAACGAGGAGAACTGTAGACACCGGCTGCTTCCCGCCCACACGGCCATAGGATTATTGCCGGCCACTGTTCACCACTCGGTGTGCTCTCGCCTCTCGGGCTGATGGATACCGGCCGGTGCGCGGCATGGTGACCCATCAGCGCAGGGGAAGAATCATCAGTTACAGGCCGGTGGCCGGCTAGAGCTACGTACATGAGCTGTACAACAGCGCGTTTAATTTCGTTTAATTTCATTTCATATTCCTCTCCGACGAATATGTTCGTACCTCACCGTGGGTTCAGTCGTGGGGGAAGAATTTTCTTTCGGACCATATGATATTTTGCCGCTGGATAATGTGTGCAGTCGACTGGCGGATGAGGCTGCTGCTCTTAAAATATGAGGAACAGGGGTGGGCTTGCAGATAATAATCAGTGTTGACGGCTAGCTTGCAGATTTAGGATATACTAGTACTGCTACTAGTACTAGTACATTTGGTAGTCAAGCAGTTCTACGGAGGACTAAACATCGTTTGTTCATACAGGGGACAGGCTGGCTACCCTTAGCATTTGACACGTAACGTTCATTAATTTCAACGGAAGAAGTTAGTAGAAAAAACTTTCCTTACAAAGAAGAAGAAAATAAATATACTCGTATATTATTGTTAGAAATTTAGAACGCATCTACATGCCCAGAATGGAGGCCGGGAGTCATATTTCCAGTTTTCGGTAGACGAAGCCTTTTGGACGTTGGGCTGTCACATTTTTGTTATGGACGCTGAGGCCCCCCGGGCTTTTGACTCCGATTCACTTAAAGGCCGTCCGTCCGATTGGGCTACTTCCCCGTCAGGCCCATTAGAGAGGGAAGGCCCAGTATGCGTTTTTGTTTCATGAATTATATCACCTCAATCAAACGGAAAAAAGAGCACAGATGATCTTACTGCGAAACTTACTGATTCTGTTCTTTTTTCAGCATGAGCTGTTGCAACATGAAAATTCCGAGCATGTCTCGGTAGATTTACATGTGTAGCCGTGTACTTATGCTGGCCAAAAGTACGTGCAGAGAAGTCCCCGAATAGGCCATCCTCTCGGTGCACGAAACATCCAGGTTCCATGCAAATCATGAAGAAGATCCTCTCGTAATAATAGCAAGCGAAATGACCGCGCTCCTTTCCACGTGACGCGACGCCAAGCTCTTCTCGGAGAATATCGGCAACAAACCAGAAGCGCGCGGCTTCCCCCACGAGCAAGCAACCCCCTGCTCGCGCTCGTGCCGCCAGACAAAACTAGCTCGGCTCGAGCGCAACCGCCGAGACCGTGCTGCGCGCATATGCCAAGCCAATCACCGGGGCCCGCCATCCTTTCCCCGGAAGCAAGACCAACGGTCCTCCAGCCGGTGAGCCAGATCCGGCCGCGCCACCGCGTCCTTCCGTTCCCGTCAGGAATCCGGGGGCAGCAAGTCACCGGGATCCAATCAGCTCCGTGGAGTGGGGTGGAGTGCACTCCAAAGCGCACTGCCTGTCGATGGCCCATGCGTACAAGCCACTGGAAGCCCGGAGCTTCCCCCGCTCGTCGTCTCGCGTCGGGTCGCCATCGCGTCGGCCGGCGACACGCGAACGGCGCGAGGCGAGACTCGGGTGGCATTGGCAATGGCCAGCGCCGTAACAGACAGGGCCGCGGTTACGAGGGTTTTGCTTGGCCCGTTCGGGCACGGTGCGCGCGAGCTCGATCGGCGGCCGTCGATGTCACCTTTTTTTTTACTGATGCTGTGATGATGGGATCAGGACAAGAGGCCAACTCCCTAAGCAAGGGTTAAGTGTTGATGTGAGCTCCGTGGCTTTACTTGGACGCATTGCACTCGCTTGACGTTGTTGTCGCAGCGTGGCGTCTGTTGTAGCGGCCTGGCGGGGTATAAGAGACCCGACCGGAGCAGAGTGACATAAACGCATGCGGGTTTTGTTTATTTCCCTCATCAGTTCGTGGAGAAGTTTCACGGCGCTCTGCGCAAGCAAACACCATGAAGGACTTCGCGGGGCTGGGCCACCTGTTCGTGGTGTCCTTCCTGTTCTACTTCTCCTCCTTCATGGTGATCCCGGCGATCACCGACGTCACCATGGAGGCCGTCTGCCCCGGCCGCGACGAGTGCTCCGTCGCCATCTACCTCAGCGGCTTCCAGAACGCTGTCAGCAACTAAGCATTCCCATCTTTTCACTGCCATTTGCCTCAGTTCCATCAACTAATGCCAGGAAGGATCCGTGACATGGGAACTGTGAACGACTCATGCAGGTCACCGGGCTGGGGGCGCTCGTGGTGACCCCGGTCGTCGGGAACCTGTCGGACAGGTACGGTAGGAAGGCGCTGATGACGCTGCCGGTGACCCTGGCCATCTTGCCGCTGTGTAAGTGGAGCTTAATTTACAGCATGATCTCGCCTCGCTTTTCTGAGGTAAATCATGCGGCGCCTTTGCTCAGATTTGGGAATGGATCGCCTCTGTTTTGGCAGTTATTTTGGCGTGCAACCGCTCGGAGGCGTACTTCTACGTGTACTACGTGGCGAACATCGTGGCCGGGATCTTCTGCGGGGGCACCATGCATTGCCTCTGCCTAGCCTACGTGGTAAAGATACTACGAACTGCACCAGCAGAAATCACTTAACAAAGTTCTAATATACTAATTTCCTGTCTAGTGACGTGAAAATGAACCGCTGTTGTTAAAAATAAATAAAGGTTAAAAAATTAATTCACAAGAAAAAGAAAAACGAAAAAAACTCAATGAAAACAAACGCGAGATTGAAAGTGTTGCAACAGGGGCACAGGGCCCACGTGCCAGTGAAACACAGAAGTGGGTGGCCCAACCGCGAGTCCTTGACCAGGTCAAGTGTGTGTGGACGCAGGCGGACCACGTGGGCCCCAGGCGTCGCGCGGCGGCGTTCGGTCTCCTCTCCGGCGTGTCGGCGGCCGGGTTCGTGTCGGGGACCCTGACCGCGCGCTTCCTCGAGACCTCTTCCACCTTCCAGGTCGCCGCCGCCGTCGCAGTGGCCGCGGCGCTCTACCTCCGTGCCTTCCTCCCCGACTCCGGCG
The DNA here is from genome assembly GCA_033239725.1 of Echinochloa phyllopogon. NCBI lineage: Eukaryota > Viridiplantae > Streptophyta > Magnoliopsida > Poales > Poaceae > Echinochloa > Echinochloa phyllopogon. Next base: position 37,492,377 of record BTCW01000001.1, on the reverse strand, counting down.
GCGTCTCCTGCGTTGATGAAGCCTGCGATCCTCTCCTCCAGGATTCGTCCTGCTCCTCTTCCGCTTCGTCCTCCGACGATGAGGTATCGCCGAGGCTTCCGCCGCGGAAGGGCGGCCTGCCGTCTCTTTCCGACATGTCCGCGCTTCTTACTAGCAGGTGAAATCTCTCGCTGTATAGCACCTTTTTTTTGTGTGTGTGTGTGTGAACAGAGCTCTTCTGAGAATCGTTCTGGTTGAGAAATTTCTTTACATATTAACCTGGAGTTTCTGAGTAATTTTCTGATGGGTGGTTTACTGGTTTCCGTAGTTTGGCCATGTCAGGGGCGGCGACCATCACTTTCTTCTACAGTCTAGGTGAACATGGGCTTCAGACTGCATTGCTGGTACTTTTTTTTTCTTCCAATCTGATAATCTGATATGGATTTCAACGGATACTATTTTTAGTTTTTGTAGTTTATGAATCTCGGAGAAGTTGCGTCATCCAATATACCTCTGGAATATGAGTTTCTGGCCTGTGTTTGCAAGAGTTTATCACCACATTTGAATTATATTTATTTTGATCAGTTGCATGTACTGACCATAGTATATGTGTTTTCATACGCTCTAAACTTATCAATGGTCGAATCATGTGCAGTACTACCTGAAGGCACAATTTGGTTACAGCAAAGATGAATTTGCTAATCTACTTCTTATTGCTGGTGCTGCTGGAATGCTGTCACAGGTACCAATACCATAATAAAAGAACTGTTATGTTCTTATAGAATCGTAGCCTTTTTTTTATAAAAAAAAACAGAAGATTTGCAACCTTGAATTTTGTTATGCCGAAGCTACATTGCATCCATTCATTTCTTGAGGTACAATTGTCTTTTCTCAGACTTAAAATCATCTTTGCAGCTAACTGTAATGCCTATCTTGGCTCCAATTCTGGGTGAAGAGATACTGCTTATTATCGGGCTGCTAGGAGGATGTACTCATGTAACAGCTTTTCACCAAGACCTTTATTTTATCCTTAATTAACATATTTCTATGATTTTTTGCTAAATAAATCGTCAAATATTGCAGGTTTTCTTGTATGGGATCGCATGGTCGTACTGGGTACTTTCTCTGCACTTGACGATTTCTTTACATAGTGACATTTTAGTTGATATTACTGTCCCTATGACACTCAAAAGGAAAATATGCTGCCTTTGTAGTTCAGCACCGTGTTCCAAGTGTTAATACTATAACTAACGTCAATCATCTGTTGAGTATCTCAACGCACCTCTTCCTGAACTATTCTGAATCATCTTTCAGGTACCCTATTTTGCTGCAGCATTTGTCATTTTGAGTGCTTTTGTTCACCCATGTGTAAGCCACTTTTAGCTGATCATTTTTTCTTACCAATTTACCTTGTGTGAGATCCCAACTAATCTTGATGATCATTTCATCTTCTATAGATAAGAACCAATGTATCAAAAAATGTTGGATCAAATGAGCAGGTAATTTGATTTATGATTGCAGCGAACTTTGTATATTTGTATTACCTGACAATTGGCACCTACTAGTTTTTGCTTACAAAACTTATGTTCTGGCCTGTATTCTAGGGAATTGCTCAAGGATGTATATCGGGGATTAGTTCTTTTGCCAGCATTTTAGGCCCCCTCATTTTTACTCCCTTAACTGGTAAGCATGTATCCCAAATCAAAACAAGTATTGATTTAGGGAGCTATAGCTGACACGAAAGTCTCATCTCACTTTCTCGTGCCAGCATGGTTCCTTTCTGAAACAGAGCCCTTCAACTTCAAAGGTTTAAGTATTTTGTGTGCTGGCTTTTGCACCGTAAGTCTTCACCGGAAACATTTCAGAATATTGTTCGGTGCAAATTTGACATGTAGTACTAACGGCTTCATATATTTTGCAGCTCATTTCGTTTATTATCAGTTTGAGGATGCGTGGGGCTCAATCTAGTACGTGCAGGAAGATCACCATTCAGCATGAGCAAGCATGACATAGTAGTGTCACCTACTGGTTTTTTATTCTGTCCATGTACATAGACAGAAAAGGATAGGACAGAAGCGTAACCTGAAGCAACATACAAGATATGACAACTGAAACCTGAAACCGCTGGAGAAACATGCTGATTTTGTATGGTTCCAGAAGAGAAAAGGAATTATCCAATCCAACTAGGCAATTTATCCTTAACTGAAACTTTGCGTATTGCAAATTACAACTGCCATGTCATCGAGCAAGTAAAGTCTTGTAAATTTGCTGCTAGCGGCGGGCGGTTCAGTCTTAAATTTGCCAATTGCTTCACTGATTCAGATTGTCCACAAATTAGCGTTTCCGACTGACTCAGAAAACATGATTAACAACATTCAGGCTACTCTAGTCGCTCTTGTTGTGTCCCCACAGAACCAGACTCGTAAATTGAGTAAGCATCGCTAGCACAGGTGAGGGACTTATTTTATTATTAGCAGAAAATTTTAATTAGAATTGTAGGGCTTTACCCTCGTTAAAGGGAGCCCTTCCAGAAATTCTCTATGGCCTTGGAAGGCCACAGAGGGGGTTTGGAAATAGTTTTCAACCAGCAATTGACGCGCCTCGGTATGACCTCACTAGCTGCGTCATTGCCCCAAGCGCAAAGATGAGTTCCAACGCTCGCCCACCGCCTCGTTTTATTGTTGCGTTCAGGGCGCGTGGTGTCTAACCCGGGCGATGTGGGACTAAACAAACAACCGACTTATCCCAAATCCTATCGGGAGAACTCGACAACCTAGGCATCCCAGAGCTACCATATTGGGCCTTTTCTCCTCTATGTTCACGGCCTGATATTCTTGGGCCTAGAGATTCCGCCTAGATTTATATGGGCTAGAAGAAAGAGGCCGGGAGCTGCTGGTTCGCGTACGTTCTCGCCGCCGGCGTGTTAGGCCGTGTTGAAATCTGTATACTGCCGAACTACATCCTTTGGCGGCGGCACCAGGGAGTGTTAGCGTTTTTCTCGCTTCAAATTTATGGCTCCGTCAAACGAAACCTATAGCAACACCCATCGCACTGGCCAAGCTGCCACCCACAACCACAATCCGCCGGTCTCACCATCATCAATCATTCAATCACATCAGAAACGGTTCTATTACAGGCCACAGTTCAGAGACTTGAGACCCTGCGCCACCCAATACCAATAGTTGATATACCCGGCAGGCCATCAACGGCGGCCGTCACCTCCCGTCGTGGTAGTCGCAGTCGGCGGCGCCGCCAACGGGCCTGCCGAGGTGGGCCTCGCGGATGTCGAGGCCGCAGTGGACGCGGCGGTAGAACTTGGACTTGACGAGGAGGCCCAGGATGTGGGCGCGCGCGCGGAGCACGAAGGCGAGCCTGACGGGCACCACCGCCGGGCCGAGCCGGCCGTTGTTGGGCTTGCTGTGCAGGCTCACCCCCGCGCCGTAGAGCGGCACCTGCTTCCCCACCACGGACACCGTCACCACCCGCCCGCTCTTCCGCGGCTGGTAGAACTCCTCCAGCTGCACAGCACGTATCAGCGTGCGCGTCAGTTCTGCTGCCATATTGACTCCAATATCAAAAATGACAATGAACTGGTAGGTGAACTGTAAAAAAAGGTAAATTGCACAAGGACCTGGGAGACGCTTTTGACCGTATGATCCAGAGTCAGGAGCTGGGTGTCGTTTAGATGTTGAATTTGGGAGGGTGAATTTAGGAGTATTCTGTCACTTCGTAATCATTGCGTCACTGTAGCATTTCGTTTGTATTTGTGAAAATTGTCCAAAAATGGATTAATTAGGCTCAAAATGTTCATCTCGCAGAGCACAACAAAACTGTGCAATCTATTATCTTATTACAATAGAAGCAAAAGGAGCCACCAGATTCATCGAAAGGGCCAAGAAAATCCCACGTTAATCTAAAAAAGAGAAGAACCTCCACCGTCGGATTTTATGAAGATCTAGCGGTCTATATTATTCACATTAATCTAAAAAAGAGAAGAACCTCCACCATCGGATTTTACGAAGATCTAACGGTCTATATTATTCCGTTAATCTAAAAAAGAGAAGAATATATGCCGTCGGATTTTATAAAGATCTAACGGTCCATATTATTCATCGCCACCCCTCCGCAGTCGTGCGCGGCTGTCTATGGCCGCCGCACGAGCCATCCGTGGCTGCCGTAGGAGGCCTCCACCGTCGCCGAGTGGGCATTCGCGGCCACCACGAGAGCCCTCCACCGACAGCCGGACGCCGCACGGCCGTCCGTAGTTGTCGCGGGAGTCCTTCATCGTTGATGCGTGATCGTCTGCTGCCGTCGCGGCCGCAAGTGTCCTTCGCGCGTCGTCGCCGTGTGAGCCATCTGCGGCCGCCGTAGGAGCCGCACGCGCGTCTTCGGTGTTCGGGGTGATCTAACGGTCTATATTATTCTGTTAATCTAAAAAAGAGAAGAATATATGCCGTCAGATTTTATAAAGATCTAACGGTCCATATTATTCGCCGCCACCCCTCCGCAGTCGTGCGCGACCGTCTATGGCCGCCACGTGAGCCATCTTATGTCGCCGCCGCGCAGCCGTCCGTGGCCGCCGCAGGAGGCCGCCACTGTCACCGAGTGGTCGTACGCGGCCACCATGGGAGCCCTCTACCGACGGCCCGACGCCGCGCGACCGTCCGTAGTCGTCGCGGGAGTCCTTCGTCGTCACTGCGTGATCATCCGCTGCCGTCGCGGCCGCAAGAGTCCTTCGCCGTCGCCGCTGCGTGAGCCATCTGCGGCCGCCTTTGGAGCCGCCTGCGCGTCTTCGGTGTTCGGGGTCCGACCCCTCCGCGCGTCACCGAAGACCGGCGAGGTTGAAGGGTGCCAGCCGGGGAGACCGGCACCCCTTACCACCGCTGTCGCCACTAGAGAGAGGAGGAGATAGAGGGAGAGAGATATAGTGGGAAGGGGCGAGTGGTGGTGTCCGTGAAAGAAAAGGAGAAAAAGATATGGATGAGTTCATGTGTTGGTAGTTGGTATAGAATATGAAATATAGAGGATAACGGGTGACCGCTGCCGCCACTAGAGAGAGGGGGGATAGAGAGAGATAGAGTGGGAAGGGTCGAGTGGTGGCGTCCGTGAAAGAAAAGGAGAAAAATATATGGATGAGTTCATGTGTTGGTAGTTGGTATAGAATATGAAATATAGAGGATAACGGGTGACCGCTGACGCCACTAGAGAGAGGGGGAGATAGAGGGAGAGAGATAGAGTGGGAAGGGGCGAGTGGTGGCGTCCGTGAAAGAAAAGGAGAAAAAGATATGGATGAGTTCATGTGTTGGTAGTTGGTATAGAATATGAAATATAGAGGATAACGGGTGCAGAAAAAATTGAAATAGAGGAGAGAATCTCAATGACTAGGCAAAAATATTTCTTTTAGAGGATGATAAAAGAGTACGACGAGTGTGAACAGTCTGAAGATCCATGTGCCCTATCACATTTCTCTATATAGGAGGTAACGTTCAACAATGAGCGTAGGACGATACGTCGATATGCACGTGTGCCTGATGAGAGGTGTTCGGATTTAGGGCGTTCAATAAGGTTGTGAGCACAGTGGGAGAGAATATTCATTTTGTCCGAAGGCATCAAATCGCTGCCAGGATTGAGCACAATGGTCGCGCTCAGCACTCAGTGTCTTTGCCAACGTAGGTGGAAGATCAGCAAACGGGTTACTCGCGCTCAAACCAATTTAATGGTCTTTGTTAACGAGTTAGTGAAAACAGGAGCATAGAGAGGAAAAATAAAGCAGAGAAGCTGAGGTGGTGTAGCGTTCAACAATGAGCGGAGGACATCACATTGATTTGCACATGAAAATGATGAAAAGTGCTTAGATTTAGGGCGTTCACCAAGGTTGTGAGCACAATGAGAGAGAGAGAGAAATTCTCCATATCTGAATGGAGTGAATCGTTGCCGGGATTGATCATCACCATGGCCACCCTCAGTACTCATGAAAGATCATCAAATGGTTTGTCCATAATCAAACATGTTTGATGGTCTTCGTTAACGAGTCAGTGCAAGAAGGAGCAGATTTTGAAAAAACAAAGCGAAGAAACCCAGATGTCGTACGACTTTGATGATGGATGTATTTGCCATGCACATGTATTGACATGAAAGTTGAGTAACAACAGGCTAGGCAAAGAAATATTTTTCTTAATGTCCGACATAATTATGCAACTATAAACTACTATCGATCATTTACTAGATCGGGTATCAACCATGTCTATATATTAGTCCATCTTTTACCGGAGAAGGAAAAAGGCAAAAGATTGATCTATAACTGTGATAGACACCTGTTGGTTACTGCAGTCTAAGTTCTCATTGCATAACTAGCAAAATAGCAATATTTTTATTATAATATTTTTCAGATAATATTTTCCTGGTGTGATTGATTACCTTCTATATTTGATTTCCTCCCTCCATAAGCTTTTCTTCATGCTATGCCATTCTGACCATTAATTTGTGCAACAAGCTAGGCTACCAATTATACCGCTGATTTGTGAAGTGAGTCGACCCAAACACTATTGTATTTTGTGAAAGGTTTCTACTTTAATCCAATTGTCCTGTGCCATGCTATTGCAAGTTCGTCGAGGTAGTTCGCATGTCCGTTGAGGAAGGAAGTATCTCATATCAGTAAGTTGCATTTTGCATATGTAAAGCTATATGAATTACTTTATTCACTTACCCATAATCAATACCTCAATATTAGGTCACACAATCTATTATCTTAGAGCAACTCCAGCAGACCAACAAGCCTCCATCCTAAGTTTAAAGGGTAAAAAAACAATACTCCAGCAAATCCAAAAAGCCCATGTCCCAAATTTAGAGGGTCAGCAGACCCTCTACTTACCCCTATTTAGGAGGCTTCTAAATCCACCCTCCATTCTCGGGGGTCTATAGAAAGCCTTATATATGAGGACTATTGTTGGAGTTGTAGCATTTTGATGACCCTTAAAAAAATAGAGGTAGCCTCAATTTAATATTTGGAGAGTCTGATTTGAGAGATATTGGTGGTGTTAATCTTAATAAAATAATATTATTGTCATATTAATTGAAATAAAAATAATATACGCAGTTGATTTTTATAAGATCTAACAATCAATATTAACCCTTAAAGTTCATTAATTAGAGTAAATAAATAGTTAAATTCTAAATTAAATAAATATGGAAATTATAAGTTGATCAAAGAATCAATGTCAGACACAATAGTAAATATAAGCTTTCATCATTAAGTCATACAATGTGCCACATACACGATGATAAAAAATGATACGTTAGTTTGGACACACTTGTACAACCGTATTAACAATGAAACAACGAATATTTAAATAAAATTATATTTAAGTTAAATAAATCTAATGTGAGTATAAAAACTAGCCACCCGCGCAAATTTGCGCGGGCCACCTTGTTATTTAGTTTTTGATTTTATCTATATTTAGTACTTCATGCATGTTATGACATTTTGATGTGACGGGAAATCTTCTTTTTCATAGTAAATTTGGGAGTGGAATTTTGGAACTAAAGGCCTAAAATGCACTGGACCAATATGAACAGTAACTCTCAAAGGGGAAAGAGTAAAAAGCCATGATGGCGCTGCGTCGCTGCACACTGGGGGCCATCATCCTGCCGAGTGCCCACCATAGGATTCTCCCAAGCAGCAGCAGGAGTAGAGTCGCAAAAGGCGTCGTACTACTGGTAAAAAGCAGTGATGTCTGAAACCCAGGGAAGGCAGTAAAGGCGCGTCCTCTTTTTGGCGTCCAAAGGCGCGGGGCGCGGGGGCACAGGCCTGCACAGCGACGTCTCACGCCGGGGCCATTCGCCAATGCCCAGAGAGCATGGCAGTGCGGCGCAGGGGGCTCCTGCCGCACGGACCATGCATGCTGCACCGGTGGGCTGCAGCGAAAACTATTGGCTGGTCGTCTCGTCCCCTCGCATCCCTCCTGTACTCATCGCCACAGTGCCTACCGGGCTACCGGCCCGTCCTTCTCCTTCCCCACAGGCCTCTGGCTCGGCTCACGTGAACGCCATGGCCACCCGCCGGATAAGACCACTGGATCCGGGGCTTACCGTGTACGGAGTATCATGGCTTAATACAAGTGATACTGATACGGTATCGTGAAGATCGATCCATATATAAGTGGCTGTTTTCCCTACTTGGAAAGCTGTCAGGCTACCGATTGAAAGGGTGGTGATCTTTTGTATTGTGGCGAGGAACTGACTGACGGATTTGTTCCTTCTGAATCACGAGTTCCCCCCTCTAGGCATTTCGTGTCTTTTTTTTTGAAAGTAAAGGCATTTCGTGTCTGATATGTGAATTTGCTAGTATGAATAGAACATGTCCTACTTTGCATGCTACAATCCAACCGAACCTCAGGAATCAGGATGGACCAGATCATGTCTACGCCAAGTCAGAAATCGTCTCACCATCTGCAGGAGTGCCGGTCGAGTCTCTGGTCTCTCGATGTAGGAACCAACAATTGACAATGGACGCCACTCCGGATCGAACATGACAAGATTGGACGCCAGTTTTTCAAACAGGTAACTGCGTAGTAATATGTGAAACTGCTCTAACTGCTGTAAAAAATAAGATAACAATCGAGAACAGGGACAAGAAAGAAGGGAACCGTGCTGTAGGTTCGCTTTCTCCATTACCTAGGTCATAGGATTAGGATATAAGCCCTAGGGCCACTACCTTCGGCACTACTGTACCTCGGTGCTCATGGGGATGCTGAAAAGCCGGAGGCCCAAACCAGCAAAAATTCCACGGTCAGTGGGATTATGGTCAGGATAATGAAGAGGGAAGAGGTACTTGCCTGCCCTGCCCCACCCAAAAGCCAAAGCCAAAACCACCAATCACATGGGCTCATATAGTTACCATCTCAAAGCATACAATCCAAGTCCTATCGTGATCGACTAACGACACCTCTCTGTTTGTAACCTTCCTTTTTGATTCGACCTGCTCGTCTGCACATGAGCCAGCTCCAGGCTCTGGCTCCTCACATGCGCGCGCACCATCTAATTCAAGGCTGGCCATTGCGGCATTGCCGTTACTAGCAATAACCACCGGCGATTCATTGCCTAATCAGCGCACCCGACCCACATCGCCTTCCAATCCAGGCCCTCCACGATGATGCAATTACTACTATTCAAGCAAGCAGGCAGGGGACGGAGGTGGGGGTGCAGCCACAGACACAGACGGGAGTAAAGAAAGCATTGTTCTTGTTCCGTACCTCGCCGGAGCCGACGGTGAGGTCGCCGTAGAAGAGGAGGAATGGCGTGGCGGTGACGTGCAGGCTGAAGAAGGTGCCGCGGTTGCGGAAGCGCAGCCGCACCGTGGCGTTCACCGACATCATCTTCGTCGGCACGCCCGTCCGGTCCGTCCCGCCCTGGATGTGGTACGACTCGAACACCACGCTCTGCACAAGCACAAACGGACATGGCGCGATGAGAGGTAAGCGACGCGCAATTTGGCCGTGATATGCGCAATTGCAACGAGCTAGGGATGTCATTCTTGGGGAGTGTCGAGTGAGTTAATGGAGGGGAAGCCTACGGCCAGCTGTTTTCTTGGCCGAACGCGCTTTCCAAATTCCAAAATGTTTCAATGTCCGTCGGACGGAATGGAATCGAGTGAGAGTACTTTGCACACGGAATTGGGAGTGCCGATTTCTCAGGTGTAACGGAAAGAGCAGATTGTAGTGCAGGCTTGTAGTGAAGAACTGAAGACGGTACACTGCTACAAGGGACTGAATCGGTGTGTGATGTTAAAGTTCGTCTTTTTTTATAATGAATGATGCCAAACTACCGAAGGCGAGAAACTTGAATGTAGAAACTGCATTGTTTGTACTCGCCAACCAGATGGTTGCTGTTTGTCGATGAACGGACGGTCACGAGTACGAGGAGGAGAGAGAGAGAGAGGAGGGACGGACCTTGACGACGACGTGGGGCTTGTAGGACCTGCTGGCGCCCCAGAGCACGAGCAGGAAGAAGGCGAACACGGCGAAGAACGCGAACGCGCCGAGCGCGTAGCACCGCCACTGCGCCGGCGCGAGGTAGCCGCCGTGCAGGGACACGCCCTCGTCCTCGTCGTCGCTTCCCGCGCCGCTGCCGTGCCCGAGCCGGCGCCAGGGGGCGCTCACCACGGCGGCGACGTCGCCGACGGAGCGGTCGGAGTAGAGGAGCCGCCCCGTGGAGGACTCCCGGGAGTGGTGCGCGCCGCCGCCGATGCCGACGCCGGCGACGGCGCCCGAGTGGCGGTGGTGGTGGTGGCTGTGGAAGTGGTAGTGGAGCGGCGACTCGGCCGGGGTGGACCCCGCGAGCGACATCTTCTCGGCGGCGCGGCCGGAGGCGCCCAGGTGGACGAAGTCCGGGTGGGAGGCGGCGGGGCTGAGGACGTAGTAGGCCGGGCGGCCGCGCGGGGAGCGCGGCGGCGTGGACGCCGCCAGGCTCGTCACGTCGGAGTCCGTCTTGGCGTGCCGGGCCATCCCTCTCCTCTCGCCTCGGCTCGGGAGCCGCGCGGCGCGAGGCGCGTGGGGATGCGGGAGGACGGAGAAAGGGGGGAGAGGGAGGGCGCTGGCGCAACGGGTGTTTTTGATGGAGGGAGGTTTTGAAGGAGTCCGATTTGTGATTTTCGTTTATGCTCTTGCAGCAACAAGCTATCCAACTGGTTTATTTGTTTTCCGGCTGCCATGGTTAGGGATTCATGAAGGGAATTCCATGATGGCACAATGTCCTAAAGGGATGTTGTGGTTGTGGAAATGGCTGCCAGCAGCGGCAAAGCTACAGGGGGGCTAGGACCCATCTATAACCTATGTAAATGAAGAAGAAAATAGAGAAAGAGGCAGAGAAATGAAAGGGAGAGGATGGGAGGAAGAAGAGGCAAGAGAGGATTAGCGCCACTGAGTGCCAGACCAGAGATGGATCGTAGAGACGGGAGTGACGGCTATGGCACCATGGACTGCGAGCTCAGGGCAATGGCAGTGTCGGCGGCGGGAGATTGTGAAATAGAATGGTTGACAAGAAGAAAGTTGTGGCGGCGGAGTAGCTTGTTAAAACGCAAGTAGGCGGGTCGCGAGGCTTGGAAGGGGAGTGGGTGAGTAACAAGATAATCGTAAGGTAAACGAAGCAGATGGCTCGGACTAGAGATGGAAGATAACACGCGGACCGTAGGATCACAATTGACTGGTTCTTCTTGTAACTTTCTAATATCATAAACATGCTCACACAATCTATAGAATGATGAAATATGTAACGATATTATAAATAGTAGCAACGATGGGAACTAATTAATCACCAAAATGCCCCTAATCAATCACCAGAGTGCCTTTTCAACAAATAAGGAAACTAATTATTAGCGATGAGGGAACGATGAGCTGGATTATGCCATAAATGATTATCAACAAACTTTAAATGCAAGAATAGGTGCATTTGTGTACAGAAAGAAGAATATAGTTTTACATAAATACGAGACCAATAAGTCAGTAAAATATACTGTAAATACAGATTTCTTTTATATACGATTTTAAATTACTCCTGGATTTTTCTTTTCTCGAAGGATACGAGTACGTGGGGCCATTTGTAGGCACATTTGTATGTCGAGTACGATTTCTAGTATCTTTGTAGACCAAGGTAGTGGCTCTGCAGCACCCTTTTAGCATTGAGCTGGCAATGGATTAGGAGGGTGTGGATTCGGGGCCAGGCAGGTAGTGGTGCTGCGGAGCCGTAGTTGTGTTCCATTCTTGAATCGATGGATATCAGGGAGAGAAAGAAATGGCAGAGGGGGAGAGAATATGCACTAATACACGCCATGATCTATCTAAGTTAAGGAGAGATTCATGGAGAAGACATAAAGGCAAGTGATAGGACTTGTTCGATTTAGTTTTTTAATTATGGATTAAATCCGGCCTCTATATCCATAAATGGACATATACAGCCAAAGGTTACATAGAGTACTTAGACTCAAATCCTCAACAAAGACGAGCCAATACAAGAAAGAAAACTTCTAAGATAGAGAAACAAACTTGAAGACTAAACTTCATCATTCTTCGTCATCCCTGCTTCGTTCTTGCACTGTCATCGTACTCCACCGAGTCACATCTTCTGTCTACTTAGAAACTTGATGTCGAACTTGAAAAACTTGTCTTCTAATGCTTGCACAACAAACTCCATTGTAGGTATTGAACATCGGGTTAAAAGACTTCCAGAGCAACGCCTCCATGAAGGATTCGACGCCAAAGGCGCCGTCGCCGCCCATCCGGCCAGCCGGATACGGTTTTCACCTAGAAGACCAAAACCCCTGCACAGAGCTTCACAACAAACGCCTCAAAGGAGGGAAACGACGCCCAAACCGCCGCCGCCGTTGTTGACACCGACACCAATCGAGTAAAGCTTTCGCTCGTAGCTCCTACACGACCACCCAACACCCCAAACAAGGAATCTGCAGCAATCTTGTGACCAAACCTGACGTGCAGCCCTACTAGAACTGACAACACCAGGAGGCACCGAAGACATGGACCATGGCGTCGGGATCCGGACGACTCCACCCCCTTCGCCGAGGACGCCTGGAAATGGCGCCCTCGGTAGTCGCCACCACCTCCGCTATGGGGCAGTAGCAGCTTGCTGGGCACGACCCCTGCCACCATCCTTCATTCGCCCACTCCACCGGCGCACTTAGTCGTCGACGAAGGCTCGAGTTCGGGGGAAGCGGCTCGGTAGTGTCCAGCAACGGTCCGAGACGGGTTCCCTGCACATGTGATGCTTAGATCCATGGCCAGGGGCGCCGCCGCAGACCGTCGCCGCTGCCGCCGCCATCCACGGAGGAGAAGATGGGGAGACCGCCCCCAAACTCGCCGCCTCGGGTGCCACCCGCCGCCCATGCGCCTGGCCGCCGCGGCGAGCCGCCGCTCCCGCGCCAGGCCACCGCCGTCGGCCGCCCGCCGCCCGTAGTGGCACGCGCATGGCCGCCGCCGCCCGGCGTCGCCGCTCCCGCGCATGCCCGCACGCGCTTGGCCGCCGTTGCCGCCGGGCGCCGCCCAGCGCCGCCCGCCGCCGCTCACTCTCTTGGCCGCCCCCGCCGGCGGCCAGATCTGGGCGAGTCCGCCCCGGATCCGTCGATGCGGCCCCGCCGCCGCCCTCACGGCTGCCACCCGGGCTTCCGGGGGCCAGCTCCGGCAGCGGCGAGGCGGGAGAGTGGGGATGAGGGGGGTGGCGGCGCTAGGGTTAGATTTAGTGGATTGAATTTCTCAGGGATTTAATCCCTGTTGACCCCCTCCAATCCATTTATGGAGGGGGTAACAGAACAAGTCCATAAAAGAAGATGAGATGTGGTATGAAGTATGATGATTACTTCTAAATTTAGCAGGCAACAAAAGTTGATTAGCAATTTCAATGATTTGGCATAGAAATAATGAATAAAGAACAATAGAATCATTTAGATGAAACCATCTGATCACTCTCTTGCTTATGTTACCTAAAAAACAAAAAAAATGAATTTAAGTCTTTAATTAAATTCTCTATTTTGCATATGGCAATCTTGGATTGACCTGATTATATTGATCGCTAGGGGGCTTGGAGATTTCCACATTACTCGAGTTTTGATGCTACCTAATTGAAGGTGATGTGGGTCATTTGACGGAGACAATATGTATTGTTGAGATTGTATCTTTTAGCACCAACCGGTGTTTTATAGTATAGGTATACTATATAAGAATATATAGTGTTTTGTATCTTTCCTTAAGAGCAGATTTTGTGAAACACCAGGAACTTGTGCACTTGTAAAACAACCCACGTATTTTAGAATCATTATACAAAACCATGGTTACTTGCGAAGTTTGACACAAACAAAAATAAGCATGGTTTGTTTTAACTAACTCAGTAACTATGTTCGGTGAAAAGTGTTCCCAAATATGTTACCTGTAATTGCAGTGTACATTTTTGTCATGGGCTAGGCCGGTGGGCCTTTGGTGGGCCGGCGCGAACAGTACCCCGACGCTACAGTACCTGTGAACAGTACCCACGGGATTAATTAGAGATAATAGTACCGGATTGGTAGTTTATTGTTAAGGGTCTAGTCAACCTCTCTATATAATGAGAGGAGTTGTATCAATTAAAGGAATCAAGCAAGCCAAGAAACAATCAATCTAATTCTCATCAAGTGTTCGTCCCTCTCATCTATGATCTAGTTCTCATCCCTAACAGCCGTCTCCATCCGGCTATCCTCCCGGTGGTGTTTATCCCCTATCATGGCCGGTGGCCATAACAACTTGGTATCAGCATCCAGGACTTCTTCCTCCATGGGATCTCCCTCTGATCTGGATCAAGTTAAGAAGTTGCTCGAGGAGCAAACTGCGGCGATCAAGGAGCAAACTGCGGCGATCAAGGAGCAAGGAGAGGCGCTCAAGCTCCTGCGCCAAGACATTGAAGCCGACCGTGCTAAGCAATCGGCCAACAACGACAAGCTTGCAACGATCCTGCAAGGCATCATGAATCGCCTGACACGCCTTGAGCGTCAGGAGGGTGTGCTCACCGACGCCTCGGCTGAATCCGCTGCCAATCCTGCCGACAGTGCCGTTGATCCTTTCTTCACGCCTGTTGCTGCTGCTGATCCAGTTCCACTCAAAGCTGCTGATCTGGCGCCGCCGTCGCCAAAGCTGCCGTCCGCAGAGTCCGCGGCTACGCCTGCCGCCGATCCGGTCAATGCACCGATTCCGTTGAAGATCGCGAACGCGCTGCTGCCACGCCTTAGCGGCTGCAGCATCGATGATCTGGACGACCAGTTGGTCTATGGCGTCGCCTTGCTGTCCAAACAGAGCATGGAAGAGGCCGTGCATCCGCGTATATCAAAGGCTTCCGGGTCGTCAGCCCCGACTGGAGTCCTCGACAGCATGGTGCTGTCTGACATCAAGTCCTGCCACTTTTTGGGAGAACAACATAGACATCATCTGGTAACGGCAGGAGATCACAGGAACCAGGACCTTTTATCTCTTCGTGCTTTAGGATGGGGTCCTCCTACATCCTCTGATAGATGGATAGGAAAGAAATTTATTTTTAGTTATTAATAAAGAAATATTGCCGAGATGTAAAAGGCATATTTCAGAGTCAATTTAGGTTGTTTTTGCACCTGTGTGTGCATGTCGAGTACGTCTGCAGCTCGAGGACGAGCTGCTCGAAAAGAGGGGTGAAGTGTCATGGGCTAGGCCGGTGGGCCTTTGGTGGGCCGGCGCGAACAGTACCCCGACGCTACAGTACCTGTGAACAGTACCCCCACGGGATTAATTAGAGATAATAGTACCGGATTGGTAGTTTATTATTAAGTGTCTAGTCAACCTCTCTATATAATGAGAGGAGTTGTATCAATTAAAGGAATCAAGCAAGCCAAGAAACAATCAATCTAATTCTCATCAAGTGTTCGTCCCACTCATCTATGATCTAGTTCTCATCCCTGACAGCCGTCTCCATCCGGCTATCCTCCCGGTGGTGTTTATCCCCGTTATGGCCGGTGGCTATAACAATTTTCTAAAAATTTGCTCAGAGACATGGTAGAATTTTTTGAAAAATGATGGTATGCGTAGTACTCAGAGAGAGAACGCATGATTTTCACTTTTTGTTTTGTGGCCCAATTGGTTTAGGCCCACCTCTTGTTGGATGATTTGCCTACTTGAGCCCAACAGCTGGCGACACCGGAAAAGAAGAGCTCGCACTTCATTGCCACTCTCTAGCTCGAGCGGGCCCAATTTTACTAACTGCCAAATTGCGCACTATCTGGCCCATGAAGGGATAGTGGCACTTTCTGGCTTGTGTCACTGGTGGCCTCACCGAGTTATTTTCCAAGGCGCAAAGGAATTTTGTTGCCGCTGCTTCTTTTGATGTGCTCAGTACTCAACTGCTCGTAACCACCTCATAACCCGTGTCCGTCTCTTGTTCAGTAGCACATTAGAAAACAAAAAACCACCTGGCGCAAGTCTCGCAACCACTCACGCACGTCGCAGCATAGCAATCAGACGACGCCACACGGCCGGCGCGGCGACCGAAAGCCCAAACGCGCGCGACGCCGCGCTCTTCCAGTTCCAGCTGAAAACGGCAGGGACCGGGACACGGACGGACTAGGGACGTGTGATGCATGGGCACGTCCCCGTCAAGGCAAGGGCTCTCTTTCTCGCCCACACAACTGTTCCGCGCGCCCGCCCCGCTGCCCGCTGGCGCAACGCAATCATGCCGCCGGAAGAAGAAGTTGTGGCCAACAGTGCTGGCCGGTGGGAAACGAGGACGAACGCGAAGGGTCGAGTGCCCCTGCAGGCCCCAGCTGCCATCCTGCTGCCTTGCCTCTGCCTGCCCAGATTTGCAGGGCAAAGGCCGCATCGTAGCGTACGTAGCTGGCATCGCTTGTAAAAGCGCGGTGGCCGTAGTTGTTAGAATTGCTACACGCCAGCACAGGCAGGCAGGCAGGCAGGCCGTGTGCGTCGTCTCCTGGCACAGCAGTAGGAACGCATTTTGCTAGACACCAGTGCAGGCAGTGAAACCTGAAGTCCCTGATTCTTGAACCGGGTGCGGCGCGGGCGCGGCTGTACGCCTCTTGCGTAGGAGCGCACCATCGTTGTCGCGAGGTTTCGCCCGTACACGTAGCGGTAACGGTCCCTTTTCGTCGAATGGAAGATGACGGCATTTCGTTACCCGCATCAATTTTGATTGGCCGCAGACCCTGAATTTGTTACGAAATACATCTATTAAAAATACATTGCAAATCTTAAAAATGATAGCACGTGCATTAAATTTATTTTTAATTAATTCACAAAAAGGTGATATTCACAAAATGACAAAGGCCCCCCTACCACCACTTAATTCTATTTGGTATGGTCTTTTTTAGAAAAAAATAAAGCATGTATTTATTAATTCTATTTGATGGATTTTTAGATTAATATAGATAGCTAAATCATCTTGAAATTTAACCATATATATTTTTTCAATTATTCTGGTAATTCAAGGTTCTTTGTCGAACATGATATCTCTCTTCCTTATGTATCCATTTGTTTTCTAGAGTAATAGTGTGTAATACGATTTTCTAAAGATTTGTGTGCATTGAATAACTAAATTGTTCCTACCTTCATCAAATATGATCAAAGTTTAAATAACCCCTAACTATACTTCGATTCAAATTACTCCCACAACTATATGGTTTTGCCAATCTATTCCTTCTTAATTTTTCTCTCCACTCATAGGTGGATTTTTTTGCGAGTACTCGTAGGTGGATTTTTAAAATTCAAATTTTGTAGAATTATATCATGGTACAAAATTTTATCTTTATTTTTCATGCAATTTTTCATCGCTATGATTAATTATTACTATATGTGACATCCTATAAAAATAACAATTAACAATTATAATATATCTTTAAAAATAATTTATGATGTACTGCACAAAATTTCAACTTAAAACTCCATTCAGAAAAAAGAGAAGACATTCAACCAAAAGGTAGATTATTGGATCAATTGACTTTGTTGTGATCCAAATTAAACGATCTCAGTTTGAAAAGAAAAGGAAAAAAGATCTTAGCTTTCGTTTTATGGCTTCCTCAAGCATCCTGTCGAAACAAACTTATGAAACGGATGTATTAGTAGATTAGATATCAAAACGCTAATCTGCCGGCGGTGAGAAAATATGAATAAGCTGGATCTCAATTCGTCGCAATCCAGAAGGCTAGCCTCAGGAATTTTTTTTTGCCGGTCCTATTTGTATGCGCTCAACTGCTTGCTAATATACTAACCACTTTGTTAACCCGAGTCCATCTCTTGTTCAGCCGCACTAAAACAAAAATCCTCCTGACGCTAACTACTCGCAACCACTGATGCACGTACGTTGCGGCGAGACGACGCCACGACGACCGAAAAGCCCTTACGCGACGCCCCTTGCAGCTGAAAACGACGGGGTCGCGGGACGTACGCCAGAGCGTGATGATGCATGCCTGCATGGGCTGTCATGCAGTCTGGCACAACGTCACCGCCGGCTGAGGAGTCGAAGGAAGAAGAACGCCCTGTGTGACCCCCCTACGATTTCCGGCCAGACACGCGACGGCCGCGCGCGTTCTTGGCCGTACAACTGTTACGCCGCAATCGTATCGGCGGACGGAAGAAGCCATGGCCAACATGGCAACTGCCCAACAGGCCGGACGAGCCGCGCCGCCTCGCCCGGCCGCTGTGAAACGAGAGAGACGAGCACGAGCGAGCACGGCATCGCAGCCGCCATTTTGCTGCCCAGATTTGCAGTTGCAGGGCGCGGCCGCGACGCGGCGTAGTTGCTGGCAACGGCATCGCTTGTAAAAAGCGCGGCGCCCGTAGTAGTTGTTTAGATTTGCTAGTTCTACGCCACGCCGCCAGCGCAAGGAAGCCAGGAACGCATTTTGCTTGGCAAGCAGCGAAGCGGGTGCAGCGCGGCTGTAGTACGCCTCTTGCGTAGTAGGAGCGCACCATCGTTGTCGCGAGGCTTCTTGCCCGTACACGTCGCGCGTTCCTTTCCGCCGAATGGAAGGTGAGGCCATTTCTTTACCGGCTTCATGGACCTGGGCAAGGTATCTTTGGATCGTGTGCCTTTTTAGCCTCTGGTCAAGTGATCCGTCAGAAAGGAAGGGGTGGTGGGGGACACACGACGCGAGATTGACGACGGCGGGGTGGACGCCTGGCCTGCATGTAGGACGTTAGCCACTTAACCTAATCTCAGTGTCCCATGATCGTTATAAAATATAAACAATTCTACCCGCTAACGACTAACGTAACGAGGTGCTTAGGATATGCGAGGCTCCAGCAATTCAGTTTCTCCACGTCGCGGCGCCGGCGAAAGCGACGCGCCCCCCATCACCTGTTGGCAGCATGTGCATGCTTTGATACTACCTCCTGTGGACCACCCTGCCGGCTGTACTTAGGGCATGTACAGCCCACGGACGACCCGTCGTCTGTAGAACCTCGAATTTAGTATACAGACAGATGTACAGACACCTCATACAACCCACAGACAGAGAGGTCGTCTGTAAGCTGTTTAATGTTTTACATGTAGCTTAAGATCAACTACAAATTCATTTATGTGTACCATTGTGTGGCTATTTGATTGAATAATTCACATTTATAGCCGACAGCAGTACCGTCTGTTCATATTCACAAACTGACAGGCACATGCCATTCACATTCACAAGTTCAGGGACACCACATTCACATATTCAGAACCAAACTGATCGACTACTAGTGCACATGCCATTCACATTCAGATCAGGTAGCATTCAGCACAGGTTCACATCATTCAAAATATAACAGGTAGTCATCATACAGCACATGTTCACACATCAGATTGAAGTCCTCATAGCTTGATCAAATAATCCCAAGTAGAACATGTTCAAAAGAATTCACATATATTCAGAACTGCTTCCAGTAAAGAACTCACAACCTGTTAAAAAAAACTTCTAAGAACTCACATATTTTAACTGTAACCAGAAGCTCTTGGTGAAATAATTGACTGTATTCAGTTAAGACAACAGGTAGCACCAAGATAGAAATTCAGGTCCAGTTTGACGGTAGTATTTTTTCAAACAAAATGATGAAATCATTGCCTCCGCAATTAGCTGCAATGGTTATTAATTTATTATGATTATTAAAGGAATCACTGGCTTGTTGTATGTGATAACTGGTGACACAATCCCACCTAGGCTGCGGCAACATAATAATTTTACAAGAACAAACCATGACAATGTTGGCAGTAGCTAGCATAGACTGCATTGTTAACAACACCGTATTGGTCAAGTTCATAATCACGCACCTTCATCTCCACTTCATAATCACGCACCTCAAGCAGCGGCCGGACTAGCGAATTTAGTGGAGACGGCGAGGGGGCAGTATGTGCGCCGTCCTGCCGCGATGAACGCGGCCCGGTGTTCGGCTGGATAGCTCGGGCTGGCAGCTCCGACGCGGATCGATCCTCCTTCAATTCCTCGCGCCAGAGCCTCCACTACCTCCCCAGCTCCGTCTATGACCCATCTGTTGGATTAATTGGGCCATTGGCCCATTCTGTCTCAATTAATCAAAAGAAATTAAAGGTCCACTAATAAATGCTAGGGGTCTATATCCTGGATTGAGAGTCAACGAGAATCCTAACTAACTTAAAAGGTGGACCAAATATGGACCGCTTGTGAAGTTGGTAAAACGAGAAGGGCATGCCACGCGCGTGCGCTCGCTCGCCGAGCCGTGGCCGTGGCCCCGCCGCTCTGTGTGTGCGGGGGTGAACGTTTTTGCTGTTAATGACATTGAAGCCAGAGACGTTGCAGTCTTCATGGGGAGAGTAACTGACGACCGTTACTGTCATGAATCCTGTAACTGACGCTTAAATGGCATTATGGCTGGACAATAGCGTCCAGGTTCATCCTCCTTCTCCTGCTGGGCGCCTATAAGAGGAGACATCTCCTCCCAGGCAGCACACGCGATACAACCCTCTCTCTGGTATTCCTTTCAGGAGACCACTCTCTTCTCCCTGTTGTTTGTTGCTCTCTCGCATCCCCAACGCAAGCTTTGCGCGCACTCTGCTTGCGTGAGCAGTTGCCTCCGAACCTCGTCTGCCTAGCGATCCTGCTCGGGATAGGCGGGCGATAAGGTTTTTGGGGAGCGTACTCGTACGCGCCTGCTCGCTGCTGTGAACGACTACCTCGTCTACTTTCCGGTGGCATCTTCGTCAGCACAAACGACTACGTCCTGGCGTCCATCTCCCTCAAGCGAACGACTACTTCCTGGTGGCCTGGTCGTTCGAGGGACTGCACAGCACCAACTCGTCACTGCACCGAATCAGATCGACTACTTCAAGCAGGCTAGTCACAATGACCAGTAGCGGCGATTCCGGTTCCGGTTCCGTCCCTGGGTCTACACTAAATCCTCTCTGGTTTTGCTTACTGTTATTGTTTTATTTGAGATTTAACTTGAACACAAGCACATGCTTTGCTCCCACTGGATCACTCATATTTGTCATGAATTTGTTGATAATTTCTGGAATTAAAATATACCGAAATTTGCCTAGATTTCTAACACCATCCACGATGAGCTCTGGCGCCTGGACGGCTGGGATTTGAAATCCCACAACCGACTGAGCTCCAAGGCCGCCATGGCCACCACGACCTAGGGTACGGCGAGTGAAGTTGAAGGAGTGGGAGATTGGGGAAGAGAGCAGAGGCTATACGGTGGACGAACCTGGATTTGGCGGGCAAATCTCCCGCGCGGGATCCGGCGGCGGCGGCGATTCGGATCGACGAGGCCTACAGCGGCGGCGACTCGCGTCGATTCGGTCTTGGGGAACGGGATTTCCCCGTCGTCTCACGAGACGACGCACGGGGTCGTCGCTGGGCCGCGGGGGGTGTTTTTTGCGAAATCGGCGACAAATTGACGCCATATAACGACGGGCTGTACATGCCCTTAGCTGGGACTCGCTCATGTCTGATCAGGTTCGGACACGCGTAATCGACCACTGTGCGTATATCTCGTCCGACCTGCGGGTTTGTTCGTTTCCTGCCAAACAAGACACGGCCAGCCGCGTATCCCCAGCAGCCCAGTCCAAACACAACTCATGCTACTGTGTGTATGCACGAACGAATATCATATCATGACCAGTGGGATCACGAGACCGTGACAGTGGCCGAGAAACGGACATGCCATTGGACACTGGTGCACCGGATGAGAGCCAAGAGCCCGGGATCGGCACGAAACCGAAAGCAGAGGAGGATCACGTGTTGCGCGTGGCCTTTCCGCTTTCTAGCGGTGTACCGTCCTTTTTACTCCCCTTTTTTTGCCCGGACAGACGACCGTCCGTCCTTCGACACGTCCGGCAAGGCAAATTCCCAAGAGCACCATTATTAACCGCGGCAGTGGTGAGAACGAACGATCACCACGATGGGTACGGTCGATGGCAACATACTGCACCACCCGGCCGTCCACCACATTTTGACTGTCCATCTCCACCGTTAACGACACTTTCTGACTGTCGCTCGCTAACTGGGACACGCACGCCTCGCATCTCCGCCGCCAGTCCCGCGCTCGCCGGCACGGCTGCTTCCAAAACCACGCCCCCAAATCTCTGATTCCCACTAACCCCCGATTCGCTGATCCGCGGCGCGTACCGAACACCTGCAAACGTACGCGACGTGGCCACCCAACCTGTGGCGCCGCGCCGTCCTGAATCTGGCGCAGGTGATACGGGTGCGCGCCCCCCCACGACACACGCTGACCGACCCACACGGGACGCGGCAGGCGCCCGGCCCGATGCCCCGAGGCGGGGCGGGGGCAGCAGCGCAGGCATAAAGGCAGCCGAGCGTTGGCGGCATGCGGCTGCTCCACGTTGTTCCGGAACTTTCCGTCCCGCGCCGTCCTCGCGAGGAGCAACGCCAGCGACGCCACTATTAATCCAGCCCACACAAGTCATCACTGCTGGCCAAGTATAGCAAGCGCGGAGAGCCGGAAAGGGGAGGGAGCAGTGAGGGCCGGGGCGAGCCGCGGGCGGAGTACTCCGTAGCTGTGGTGCATCTATATCTTCGGGGAGTGTTTGGTTGGGCCGCCGGCGAGGCGAGGGGATGGAGCAGGCGGTGCGGCGAAAGGGCAGCCTGCGGCCTCAGGGGTCAGGCAAGTCCTCGTCGCGGCCGGGGTCGGGGGCGCTGGAGGAGGTCGTCGTGAAGATCGACGGGAATGGGAACGGGCACGCCCCGTTCTCCTTCCACGGCGCGGATGCCGGTGGCGGCGGGGGAAAGGCGGGGAATGCGACCGCCGGCGCCAACTCCACGGCGCGGACGGCGAGCGGGCTGAGGCCGGGCGAGGGCAACTCGCCGCGGTCCCCGCCCAAGGTGTGGCGGGACGGGAGCTACGAGTTCTGGAGCAACGATGGCGGCGCCGGCGCCGGCGGTGGCGGGCGCCCCGCCGCCACCGAGGCGTTCAGCTTCAAGAACCGCCCGCCGCCGTTGCCGGAGACGTCGTCGCAGGCGTCGTCCCCTTCGCTGTCGCCGCAGCCGCAGCCGCAGCCGGCGCCGGCGAGCGCCGCCGCGGCGGAGGGAGGCGGCGCCGTGGACCCGCCCACGCGGCTCATCGGGAACTTCCTCCGGAAGCAGGCGGCGTCCGGCGGCGAGGTGGCGCTCGACCTCGACCTGGAGGAGCTCGGGAGGGCGGCGCAGCTGCGCGAGCAGCCGTCCTTCTCCAGCTCGCTCGAGCGGGACGCGCGCGTCTCGTTCCGGGAGCCCCAGAAGCGGCGCTCCACGTCGACGTGTTCCTCCGACTCCGACACCGACGACGGCCGGAAGCGCGGCGGCGGCGGCGATGACGGCGAGGTGGTTCGCTGCACATCCTCTTCCACTGCCGCAGGGGCGGGGCCGTTGCTGCGAGCCAAGACGCGCTCCCGGCTCATGGACCCGCCGCCGCAGTCGCAGACGGCACCGGCGCCGGCATCCCCCGCGGCTCCTGTCATCGAGGAGGAGCGGAAATCTTCAGGCTCGCGGACTCCTACGAAGTCCGGCCGGCTCTTCTCTGGCCTCATGTCTGGCAATAAGTCCGGCCCCATGGGCAAGTCAGGTCTCATGGACGAGGAGGAAGACGACCCATTCGCGGATGAAGACATCCCCGATGAGTTCAAGCGTGGCAAGCTGGACGCGCTGACTGTGTTGCAGTGGCTCGGCTTGTTCATTGTCATCGCGGCATTGGTGTGCAGCCTCACCATAAGGATCTTGGCCGAGAAGAAGGTGGTGGGCTTGCACCTCTGGAAGTGGGAGCTCCTCGTGTTCGTGCTCATCTGTGGCCGTCTCGTCTCCGGATGGGTCATCAGGATTGCCGTGTTCGGCGTCGAGCGCAACTTCTTGCTGCGGAAGCGTGTGCTCTACTTCGTGTATGGCGTGCGCAGCGCCGTGCAGAACGCGCTCTGGCTCGGCCTGGTGCTCGCCTCGTGGCACTTCATGTTTGACAAGAATGTCCAGCGGGAGACGAACTCTCCGGTGCTGCCCTACGTGACGAAGATACTCTTCTGCTTCCTCGTTGCTACGCTTATCCGCCTTGTCAAGACATTGCTGGTCAAGGTGCTGGCATCGTCCTTCCATGTCTCCACATATTTTGATCGGATCCAGGAGGCATTGTTCAACCAATATGTCGTCGAGACGCTCTCTGGGCCACCACTAGTGGATGAAAACCATGTTCTTCAGGAGGTTCATGAGCTCCAAAAGGCAGGGGCAACAATACCGAAGGAGCTTCGTGATACAGTTCCAACCAAGAATGTGTCTGGGCAAAGGAACATTCAGTTATCAGGGGTCATGCCTAAGGGAGAAGGTAGCAAGCAGTTGTCAAAGGAGAAAGGGGAGGGGATTTCAATTGACATGCTTCATAAGCTCAACCAGAAAAATGTTTCAGCTTGGAACATGAAGAGGTTGATGAGGATTGTTCGGTTTGGGACACTAACGACTATGGATGAGCAGATACAACAGGCAACAGGTGAGGGGGATGAATCAGCGACACAGATACGCAGTGAATATGAGGCAAAGATTGCTGCCAAGAGGATCTTTCACAATGTAGCAATGCCTGGCTCCAAGTAAGTCTTTCTTTGCTATCTTGGTAGAATGTCCTTATCTGTTAACTTGCTGGTTTCATTAGGGGATTTTTATGTCATCATCATATAAACAACCATGGGTCATCTGAAATAGAAAAATAAGGTTGTGATATGAAGTGAAGGTGTTATTATTTCTTAGTGGTAGTGCTATTCCAGTTGCTGTGATAGTGCTCTAAAGTTATTTAATATTTACTGCAAAGAGGAACTGCATAGGTTTAGAAGAACTATTAATCATAATGCTCCCCCAACTGCATAGGTTATTTAACATTTACTGCAAAGAAGTTATTTAATGCTCTTTGGTATCTTAGTAAGATATTCTTATCTCTTATCTTGCTCGTTTCATTAGTGCAATTTTCTGTCATCGTCATGTAAACAACTATCAATTATCTGAAATAGAAAAATCAGGTTTATAATATGAACTGATGGTGTGACTATTTCTTAGCGGTAGTACCATTCCAGTTGCTGTGATAGTGCGATGAAGTTATTTACTGTTTAGTGCAAATGGGAACTGCAAAATTTCAGAATAACTATTAACCAAATGCTATTGCTTCAATGTTCCAAGTGTTGAGGTTCATTGTGTAATACTTATTCAAATTATTGATCTTGATTGTGTGAAACATTTAGGTACATATATTTGTCAGACTTGATGAGATTCATGAGGCGGGAAGAGGCCATCAAAGCAATGGATCTCTTTGAAGGAGCACAGGAGCACAGCAGGGTCAGCAAGAGGTCTCTCAAGAATTGGGTGGTAATAATCTTTATCACTACACTTAGCAATATGGAGTTATCATGAGCTCTGAAGATTACTTCCTTACCTTTGTTTTATCTATTCTTATGTAGGTGAATGCATTTAGAGAGCGCAAAGCTCTTGCCCTTACACTTAATGATACAAAAACTGCCGTGAACAAGCTGAACCAGATGGCTAACGTCGTTGTGGGGATCATTGTGTTTGCACTCTGGCTTCTTATTCTGGGTATAGCGACAACACATTTCTTTGTCTTCCTCAGTTCACAGCTTCTCCTGGCGGTTTTCGTATTTGGGAATACACTGAAGACAGTTTTTGAGGCAATTGTCTTCTTGTTCGTGATGCATCCATTTGATGTTGGTGATCGCTGTGAGATTGAAGAAGTTCAGGTAGTTGAAATCTTCTTGCACTTTCTCCACCAAATATTTCCTTGCACTCATTTGCTGAAATTTTCACCGCTGGTTTCAGATGGTTGTTGAGGAAATGAATATCATGACAACAGTCTTTCTCCGATATGATAACCTGAAGATCTATTATCCAAACAGTGTGCTTGCAACAAAACCAATTATGAATTTCTACAGAAGTCCTGACATGGGAGAAGCAATTGATTTTTCCATTCATGTTGCTACACCCGTGGAGAAATTGGCCCTCATGAAGGAGCGTATACTACGGTATGCTAGTCTTTATCAGCTGTTTTGCTCAAATCAGACTTTACAAGAGTCAACAGTAGAGAGGGCCATCCTCCCTTATTTTAAATAGGACTTCAACCAAAAACCTTTCAAAATGACATGTTCTGAAAAAAAAAATGTAGTGTGAAGCCAGCAAGTGATTTGGAAGTAGATCCAAATGTTCATAACTAATTTGCTGCTACTGCACCGTGCATTCCATGAAGGACATGTGCATTGATTTACTGCCGATTTTACCGCATTGAGCTAATTGACCTCTTCACTTGCAAATTGCAGGTACATCGACAACAAGAAGGAGCACTGGTACCCGGGTGCTATGGTTGTCCTCCGGGACGTCGATGACACCAACAAGCTGAAAGTATCGATATGGCTCCGGCACACCCTGAACTTCCAGGACATGGGCATGAGGTTCGTGAGGCGGGAGCTAGTGCTTCAGGAGATGATCAGAGTCTTGAAGGATCTCGAGATAGAGTACCGGATGCTGCCGCTCGATGTTAATGTCCGCAATGCGCCTCCTATCCAATCCACAAGGATGCCCACAACATGGAGTTATTCGTGAGACAGTGACAAGGTCCGAATTCTCAACCGTGAGATTGCAGACGAGGGACTTGCTACCTTCTTCCATGGATCTGGTGGGTTTCAGCTGCAAGATCTTGGCGGCAGCGCAAGTGATTTAAACTGCAGGTGCTTGGTAGCAACTAGAGCTAGAGAATAGCAGATTAGCATGGTAGAGTGCTGTTAGTGGTGCCTCCTGCGGCCGTCTCTTACGCACCTTGTAATTACTGTACCCTGTTGCGTGATGATACTTTTCTGTACATTGGATGGAAAATGGTCTGTGAAATGAGAGAGAGTGATAATTCAAGATGACAGATTGGCAAGTATGGCATGGTAGTATTGTGTACTACGTAGCTATGCGAACCTGTGATTTCTCGTTGCACCACAACTGCGCAGGAGCCACCTGCTTTCATCCACCTGATTCCCAGTTGCCGTCGTGATTATGCTCGCGCGCCGCGCCGGCCAATTGCCAGAGCTGAATGGAATAATTGATGTGTGGAGGTCTGGAGGATGCTGGATGCGACGGTGGAAGTGACCTTGAAGATGCGGATTACCTGAAGTTGTGGGGGTGGGTGCGTCGTTATGCGTTCTACGGATTACCTGAAGTTCTGAACTTTCTCCTACAGAATCCAACTTCAGACAGTTGACCTTTTAATGTTACCCAGTACAAATATGTAGACCATCGTGGTGAAAGTGAAACCATACAACAGGACAACCAAATTCAAAAAGAACTGACCTGAACAGTTCGATGAGAAATTAATCTAAGCTTGCATTCATTCCCATCTTATTTTACCAACTAGGTACTCCAAAACTTCAACCCAAGGTCGAAGTTCTGAATATCATCTATAGCAGGATTCAGGAGTGAGAACTCGGGATGAATCCCTCGCCAAATTATGAATTCAAGCGCCTAAACATCTATAGCAGAGGATTATATAATTTTGTCAAACAGAGCTCTCACCAATTCTAAGAGCCATCATATACATGTCACTTGCTCCAGTGTTCAGCAGCAAGTGCGTTCGCGCACTCTTATGGCGCCGCCGATGCATCCTGGAGCTCAAACCCTCTCTCCACCGCGTAGTCAACGAAGCTGTACAAGGGCAGCACCCGGTCGCCGTACTTGTCCGCGAACCTGTCGGCCTCCGTCTTGGCCTGCGCCTTGAGCTCCTCCACGATGCCGAGCGCGCGGTCCATGCCCAGCGCGCGCAGGATGCTGGCGTTCCTCCTCATCTTGCCGTCCCCGGACGCGCACCGGATGTCGTCGACGAGCTCGTACAGGACGCCGATGGTGCGGCCGTAGCGCCGCAGCGCGGCCTCCTCGTCGGGCCCGGCGCCGCCAAGCATGGCGCCGCAGGCGGCGGAGCACTCGGCCATCTCGCCGAACTTCTTCGCCAGGACCTGCATGACCTCAGCCTCGCCGAGGGCGGTGGCGCCGGCCAGATCGAGGAACTGGCCCGCCGCCATGCCGGTGGACCCGACGGCGCGCGCGAGCTCCGCGAGGACGCGGAGGAGGACGGCGTGGGGGACCGGGTCCGGGGACGGGGTGTGCGCGATGACGTGGGTGTAGGCGAGCGGGAAGAGCGCGTCGCCCGCGAGGACGGCCATGTCGGTGCCGTAGGCGGCGTGCGTGGAGGGCCGCCCGCGGCGCGTGGCCGCGGCGTCGAAGCAGGGCAGGTCGTCGTGCACGAGCGACGCCGCGTGGAGCATCTCGAGGGCCGCCGCGGCCGGGAGCGCGGCCGAGCGCGGGGCCCCCAGGAGCTCGCAGGCGGCGACGCAGAGCACGGGGGGAGCCCGCTTGGCGGATCCCTCGTTGCCGGCGCCCGGGAGCACCGCGTAGCGCATGGCGGAGTGGATGCTCTCCGGCGGGCGCATGGGCATCGCGGCGTCCAGCTCGGACTCTACATCGGCGATCAGGGAGGTCCAGTAACGGCGCAGATCGAAAGAAGCGGAGGCGGCGGGCGCGGCGGAGGACGCCCGGACGGGGAGGAAGCGGTGGGATCTGGAGGAGGAGAGGAGCTTGGGCAGGGGGAGGGGGAGGGGGAGGAAGATGGAGGAGAGAGCCATGGATATGGAGAATTCGGGGGAGGATTGGGGTTCGGTTCGGATGTGGTTTCCTTTCCTGTACTTTGGGTGCGTTGTGGTGCCGGTCACTAGTGGCTCTTTGGTTTGGTTCTTTCTCCACTCGTCGCCACTATGGCACTATCACGCTTGGACTGGGCGTTCTCCATAATTCATAGTCACAACACGGTTTACAAACAGGATTACTGAAAACAATTCTTTTTTTTAAAGTATACTGAAAAAGTTCGGTATAATCTAAACAGTTTATAATCCTGTTTTGCTTCCTTCTTAAGTGAATGGGCATCGCTCCTGCCTTCTAGTTAAAAAAAACTGAAAAAAAATCTGTTGCTCTTCTCAACAATGTTCTGAATGTGCTCCAACGCAGTGGACTGACTTTGATGACATTGTTTTAATAGTCAAACTGTCAAGGGCAAGATGCCACGAGGATGAAAAATACACCGAGGAGAGGGAAGTCGCTGTCTCGGATAGAAAAATAATAAAAATTGTGGTATGAGGAAAGGAAAGTTACACGCTAGTCTAATCAAAACTAAACAATTTCTCCCGCATGTGATTGACTGACTAAACAAAAGTACAATAGCAAAATCACTTTCTACAATGTCCAAACAAAAATATAAGGATGTCAATTGATGAGCAAGCGTGCGCCATGTGACTCTTTATTGTCTTACACAAACCCTGAATATGAATTAAGTATATTACAAAATCATCACTCATATTCTAATATATCTCCACATCGCTTTGAATTGTGATTCTACTAGCCATCAGCTCATTTTGACCACTCCAAAAGAAAAAAAAGACATCATTTTGCCCTTATATGGAAAGATTACGTCAAATCAATGTGCCATGCCAAAAAAATAGTGCCAGAAATACCATCTCGAATTAACATGATTAAACAAAATGTTGTCTCGCCAAAGAAAAGGTGTGAAGTGGGAATTGTCACCATCTGTTGTAAATTGGGTATAGTTTCGGTCGATTTTAAAGCATTTTCAATATATAGAATGTATGCACATAATTTGGTGTTGGATATATAAGGGCCTATTTGGTAGAGCTCCACCTGATTCTGATTCTCTGAGAGAAGTGATTTGTACCTGAAAGTGATTCTCTTTGGTTCCCTATCGTAAACTCTCAAAATTGGGATGAAGAATCACTTCACAGAATCAGGAGAAACTCCTTTTTTTCCAGCTCCCAACCCCTTAGTTTATTTCAGAGAATCACTTCACTGAATCAGCAGAGAATCACTTCTCTCTGAAAAACTGTTTGGCAGAGCTTCTCCTCGATTCACCAGAGAATCAGCTCTGGGAACTCTGCCAAACATGACCTAAATAGGACCCACTATGCCCCCCCTCTTTCTCTTACTTATTTAATATTAAGGAAAAAGTCCAAAACCGGGTTTGACTTTGTCAAAAGGTGAATAGTGATCCGGTTTTAGAAACAGTGGGGGTTAAATAAACAAAAAAATAGTACAGGGGTTATCCGGACATCGCTCATAGTTCAGGGTAGGGATTTGGACTTTTTCCTTCATATATAAATGATGTAATCCGGTGGTGGCGTAGCTAGCTAGGATCTTAGCAAATGATGCCACAATAATTCTATCATATACAATTCAATGCAATTCATATATAAATGATGTAATCCATATATAATTCAATAAACAGTTACAAATACTATAAAAAATAACATACCAAGTCTACAAACGAAAAAAACCATGTATCAACTCTCTATTCTCAAGAAAGTGACAATTATATTTGTTTCAATTACACACGCTAGGAAGTAATCCGCCGGCTCGGGCCTTGCAAACTTGCACCTTGCAAAAAGAAAAAAAATGAAAGAATTAGATTAACAACTGAAAAATACTACGTCCATTTTAAATTTTTATTCATTGTTAACCTTTTCTCACACACTTTATCCATTCATCTTATTCAGAAAATTATACAAATATTATTTATTTTGTTTGTGACATGTTTTATCAGTTTAAACACAACTTGTATTTTCATATAAATAAAAGAAATGATTAAATATTATGCAGCAACGAGTAATAATAATTTGGTACGAAGAGAGTAAATTGCAGACTTACAGGCCTGCACCGTGCACTTTTGCAGCAGGTGGAAGAGCACAGGGCCTCGGCACCGCGGTGGGCGAGGGGCGACGGCTGCTCGTGGCCTAGGCGGCCTTGCCAACGGCGGCGGATGGGCGAAGCCCGCTGGTGCGGAGCGATCGGTGTGTAGCACTGATAGGGAAGACTTTGTAGGGTTCTATTTTTCCATAAGGGCTGCATTGGCTATTGGGCCAAAATGTACATGGTCACGCGGCCCTGCTGAGAGGCCCAGCCTCCAGATCTGACGTGCGCGTGGTGGGGGAAGGCGGAGACGGACGCGGCGCGGGCACCGGCGGCAACCGGGCGACATGCATGGGAGGTGACTAGGAGTTGGTGTTTGGAACCAGACGGCGGCAGAGGAAAAACAGAAGCGGAATCGCTTTATCTCCTCCGCCGTTCGACGGCGCCCTCTCCTCCTCTTCGCACTTTCGCAGCGCTGTCCGATTCCGATCCCGGCAGGCCCTCCCTAGGACCCTTCTTAATTATCCGGCCTGCGCACCTGCACAAGTCTTCTCCGGCAACTACGGCGGGTTCGCCGGAGCAGCTGCAGCGGAGCATGGAGGTAACAGAGACCGTAGAGCTGACGGAGAAAGAGGAGCGGATCTTCGGGCGGCTTCTTGATGTCGTCCGTCACTTCGACCTCGGCACTCAGCTTCGCGTCGCCGGTGGCTGGGTCCGGGACAAGGTGATCTTTCTATTCAATTTTCTTCTTTTGGGTTAGGCAAAAGGAATTCGTCGGCTCTCTCGTTTTGGATGTCTCGAGACTCGAGTACCAGAAAGCAGTGGAGAAATTTTAATGTCGGTTGCATGAAGATGTGGGTTTACCAGGGGTTTAGGGTGCAATTATTGCTTCATGCTGCTAACACAGAGTCGGTGTGTTTCATAATTTTGTTCCTGTTTTTGATTTACAGTTTATCATTTTACAATGTTTTGGGTAAACAGATAGTTGAACACGAAAAAAATAGCCCTTTGAAACTGGTAAACTATCAAGTCTGCAAGCACTAACTAAGGTTAATAATATCTCATGTATCATACTATCATATGTGTATATGATGTAATATAATGAACTGTACCATTATGTTTTAGACTAACATAGCCTCTTCTACTTTGTAACTTTGTATTATGAAATAATTGTTTGCTAGTCTTATTACTTGATTGTTGCCTTGGCAGCTGTTAGGGGAAGAACCTGTTGACATTGACATAGCCGTTGATAATATGACAGGCCAGGTTTTTTGCATGAAAGTAAATGAGTACATAGAGTTGATAGGGGAGGAGAAGAAAAGAATCAATCTTGTCCTTCGGTATGCAATTCTCTTTATGCTAATCCTCATGTATAACTTATTACCTTTATACTATACTCTACACTTATTTGGTAAAAAAGGAACAGCTCTGATCAAATACCATGGCTATCTATTTATTAAGTAACTTGAGTGCTATTATTTATTCGTTTTTGTTTGCAGCAATCCTGATCAATCGAAGCACCTGGAGACTGCTAAGATGCTTGTCTTTGACACTTTGGTTGATTTTGTTAACTTGAGGTCTGAAAAATATGCTGAAGGCAGTCGTATTCCAACCATGGTGAGTAATCTAGCATTCCTTTTCATACTCATTTTATTGGCTGTGAATGTCTGTATTATTAGAACTACCAAATTAACAGCTATCTATTTTTGGTAGCTCAATATTCGTAAACCTCTCATTTTCCAATCCATCTCTTTAACTTCAGATTCCCCTTCTCACTCCAAGAATTTTTGACAGAGTTTTAAAATTTGCTAATGGCTATATCATGTTTTCAACTTGCAGGAGATCGGTACAGACAAAGAAGATGCATACCGTAGGGACCTAACAATCAATAGGTAATAGCTTGATATCCATTTTAAATGTGTTTCTGTTATCTGATCTCTCAAGCTTCTTCGATCACTGATGTCTTGATACAAGTTTGAAATCAAGACTTTCAGACAACCTAATCTCCAAAATCCTTGTATTTATCTTTTTTTCATATAAATTTGACAGTTTATTCTTCAACATCAACAATAACTCGGTGGAAGATTTAACTGGAAGAGGTAACTTTGTAGTACTTGTATGGTGCGAGATAATAAATTCTGGGTGAAATGTATTTACGGTTCTTCTAACATATCAAGATGAGCACGCGGCAGTGAACAATGAAAGTGAACTTTGGAATCCTCAATCTCATGTAGTTGTTTGCTGCAGGTCCAAACCATCCTAGTCTTCATCTCAACACATGCATGGCATGCTAACTCACCTCCACTCTTTTAATGGTGGGTCTGACGACCCTAGTTGCCAATTTCACCTATCTCTTTTGTATCTAACTATTGAACCCATCATCAGGATTTTGCCTCATTTCTTCTTTTCATGCTCGCTTGACACACAAGCCCATGTCCATAATTTCCATCGGCAAGCTCCTTTGCAAGAGTTGCCCAAGCATCTCCACCCCGCCATGGCTTCCCTGTACCCAACCACAACCACCCATCGGACCTTAGCACAGCCAGTACAATAGTGATGTTGGCAACCATGCATCCTATATTCCTATGTCCATGAATCGGCATTGTCACTGGCATCAAGATGCTTACTGAGCTGGGATGGTTAGAACCTACTGTGAACAACTTAACAAGTTTGAGGACTCCAAAACACACTTTCAAAGTACATGGACAGATATGACACACCATGACAAGTTAGAGGACTGCACATGCATTTTATATAAAATTCATGGGATCATCTTACAATATTCATGTTGCTATGTCATTGTGAAGGTATCCACGACCTCAGAAAAGGCCTTATTGTTACTCCTTTACCTGCCAAAGCTACCTTCCTCGAAGACCCACTTGAGTTCTTCGAGCAATTCGATTTGGTAAGTTTAAACATCTTCCCAGTTGATCTTAACATCCTATGCCAAATTAGCTGTACTGCAGAACAGCTCAAGTAAGTTTACTTACTAATATGTGGATAATGGATGCATGTTACCACTGCAACTTAGCTAAGTGGATGGATGCATGTTACCAGGGCAATTTAGCTGAGAAATCAAGAATTCGCTTCTGTTTTGTAGATAAATATTTTGATAAATGGCCAATTCAAAGCCTTTTTTTATATTCTTCCGTAATTTATTTTTTATGCCTATTGTCTTTGGCTCTTGTGGGGTGTCCATAGCTAAACCTACCCCAACAACAACAAGGCCTTTTAATCCTAAGTAATAAGTTAAGTTAGGCTACAGATGAAACCCAACAAAAACAAGCACCAGAGAAGAGAGACACAGATAAAATATAGAAGGCACTAGTAATAATAATATTGGTTACTAGGGCATCTAAAGCCTAGTTCATGCTTCAGGTACATGGATTACTGTTTTCCATTTGCTTCCATCTAATGACAAATACGTATTTAGGTATATTTCAAACTTTCCAGTACCTCTTGATGGCCTGCTGCTGATGGCCTTCTAGTGGCACTGCTATTTGGATATCTGCCTTATCCATAAGAAGGATTTGCTGCTGGCCTGCTGCTGCTGTGTGCAATTCTTGATCTAAGAAATGGACACTGAATTACAATCGAAGAATGTGACAATGAACTGAAACATCATTTTTTTTTGCATGGCCTAATCTTTATCTTTATCAGCTGCTAGATTCAACTTTACTTTATCTGAAGACTTGAAGGAAGCTGCTTCTGACGAAAAGGTGAAGTCCAAACTTGGTTGCACCATTAGCAGAGAACGTGTTGGCCAGGAGGTCTGACCACTTAGCACCAACATCTTTTTCTTTATTTCTTTCCAGCTTTTTGTGTATAACAAAGCTTTATCATTCTGGATGAACATAGAAAACAGCTTATGAAACGCTAGTATATAAGAAAACAGATTTTTTTTTGCTTGTTATTGTGCAGGTTAACATTATTATGTCAGGCAAACGCCCTGTTCAAGCAATATCTTACATCCGTGATTTTGGGCTATTTTATGTTGTATTTGCTTTCCCTGAGAAATCCAACCTGTTTTTTTACAAGTGTGATTGGTGGGTTCTGACATCTAGTGTTTGTACACAGTTTTGTTTCCAATTAGCGTACTTGAGAAATTCAGAATAGTAACTTCAGTCCCATCTGCTATTCTATATATGTATGCAGGTGCTGTGTTTCACATATTGAAGCAGCCTGGAAAGTTATATATTCTGTGCATAGTGGTGTTTCTTATCCCATATTGCTGGTCTGTATTCTATTTACTCTAACGGTGTCATGTGTTCTTACATCTGTTTAATGCTTCATAGTGAGGGCTATACTTTAACCCTGCTGCACATAACTATTCCTGACTTTTTTCCAACAACTTTATTTTGCATTTCTTCGTACTAACCAATTACTTAAACCATTTACAGAAAAATGTGAACCAAAAATTGAACCATGAATGGGAGAGCATAAACAATGCTCTTCAATGGTTCCCATGTCTGTTTTTTTGTCTATAAATATTTATATATTATTATTTTATTAATATTCATAGCACCTGCGATGTGATAATAGGATGTGTCTCAGTTTCTTCCTCTTCTTTTTGTGGATACAATGCTATTATGGCAAATAATAATTATTCGAATATAATATATTATTTCTTGCCTTTCCTTAACATTAAGATATTTTATGGTGTTTAGGATGAACAGCGACTGTTCTATCTGTATAGTGCACTCTTTATTCCCCTCCGAAATATGTTCTACTTGGACAAAAAGTCTAAGAAGGTGACTTCTAACTCATGCCTCATCTAAACATTTGTAAATCCAAGGTTTTAACAATTTGAACATGCAATTTTTGTGTCATGCCATCTTGGTTTCACTAAAATTGTTCACTTTAGAACAATTTTTGTGCGGCAGGCTTGGTGTGCCATGTTCATTGGTTTTTTCAGTTCACTGAACATTATGTGTTAAATATATGCATTGGCTCAATATTTTTTAACTGTTTAAGAGGGTGTTTATTTTTGTGTTTGTAATATATCTAGATTAAGTAAAGTATTAATTGCTCCATGAAAGAATGCTTGTGCCAAAAAAGGTGGTTCTTTTTAGTTTTGTTCTTAGTCAAACTATCTTAAATTTGACCAAATTTACAAACAAAAGTTTCACATGTGGCACAAAATAAGTAAAAGGGCGTACCCAGTGCGAAAGCTCCCACACAAGGTGGGGTCTGGCGAAGGGATTTCCTAGACAGCCATACCCTTGCAAAATTCGTGGCACAAAATAAGTATACTATCAAAATACATTCGATGATGAATCTAATAGTACTTATTTGGTATCACAAGTATTTTTATTTTTTTATATAAATTTGGTCAAACTTAAAAAGATCTGACTTAGGATAAACCTAAAAGGGCATTCTTTTTGGGACAGGGAGTATGAGGAGTCCCATCGTCCTGTTGCTATGCATTTTGAACTGTATCTATTGCCACTGGCTTAAATTGTTTACTTCTGTTGGGCCATGCAGATACCTGTTGCTAACTACATTATTCAGGATTCATTAAAGTTGAAGGGTTCTGTTGCTGAATCAGTATGTTGAGTTTCCCTCGGCAGCATTTAGTTGCATCTCCCAGACTTGAGCACTGTGATAACAAATTAACTTGTCATAATTTCTCGTGTGCTTAAAGGTTGACAACATACATAATGCCAGCAGAAAGTTTGCTCAACTAGTGCCCCTCTTTGAGTCAAATGTTGCTTTGTGTAATCTCAAAGAGGAGCTTGAAGATGAATTTCTTGATATACCAACAGACCTATTGAAGCGTGTTTATGCAGGTCAGTGTCAACATGATTGATCCTGAACCTGCCATGTCTTCTATCCCTTTGTAGTCTGATGCTTCTTATGGCACTTTGCATTTGTTTAGTTTGATTATTCAAGACATACATTTTAATTGGTCACGTTAGATGTAAATTTTTGATCTGTTTGATCCAATTCTTTCAAAGTCCTAAGAAGATCCCTATTTTGTTCCTTTTAATACTATATTCTTTTGGGCCAAAACATGTGACACTGAACATTTCAGGTCTCATACTTGATGAAATAAAGGACTTATGGCGGGTGGTACTTCTTATATCCATTCTCTCCTTTTCGGAAGCTGAAAATTTTGGTGAGACCCTAACCCAGCAGGATGAGCTGCATCGGAGGAAAATGAAATACATTGAAATTGAGCGTTCCATAACTGATCTAGGTATGGTTGGAAGAACTGTGCTTTTCTGATCACCACAAGTGTACAGATATTTGTTTTACAGTTTAACTTACTCTCTTCTTCAGATCTTGATGGGGTGTGGAAGTGCGAGCCATTGCTCACTGGCAAAGATATAATGAGAGTTATGCAGGTCAAGACATGTCCACTGATTGGAGAATGGGTATGCCCCCTTGTAACCGATCACAGCGATTTTTGATCCTAAATGATATTAACATAACACCTATTCCTTGTCACAGAAAAGGCGGGTGTTCAAGTGGCAGCTTGCGCATCCGAAAGCAACCATGGATGATTGCATCGAGTGGATGAAGCAGTCGCAATCAAAACGCCAAAAACTAGAACCCAGCTCGTGATGGTGGCATTCTGAGCCAAGGGTAGGGCATCAAACACCTGTTGATTTGCCCAATTTCTATTATTCGAAATGAACATGCAAGGGAAAAACAAGGGGAAATATTTGCTACATGTCAGAGAGAGCACAATTTGTAGTGCATGTGGCAAATCGCCTGCTGATTTTCTTCATTAGCAAATTGCACTTTTCAGCAAACCGGGTTCAGCAGACTGCAGAATATGCCCTTATCCGAATAGTACATTGCAAAGTGCAAACGATGCAGCCGGAGATAACAAATATACCTGCCGATTATTCCTTTTTGTTCGTAGTTCAATTTAATCGGGGGTGCTAGGGTCCACTGCCAGCTAAACAGTTGTCGACCAAAGCTGTCCTCGTTGCATTGCATGATTTGCGATTCTCCATCTCGACGATGATGCGGCTTGCCGCACGCATGACATGATTGATGATGATTCGCTCCCGTCTTCCGTCTAGAGCCCGAGCACGAGGACGACGTCTCCGCTGTCGCCCCCTCTCCGGTCTCCCTCATGCAATCGTGCTCTGCGAGATGGGACGCTACACGCTAGACACCCGTGCCGTGCGTTGTTATGTTCCGTAGCTTCTGAATGTTAGCTTGCAGCCGCGGCTGGCCGTTCGGCACCGGCCGGGTTCAGATCACCAGAGCTTTTCCAGATACGGCTAATCCTAGCCGGAATCTGCAACAGCCGTCCAGAAAACTAGTAATTTGCTGATGGAATGCGATGGCTCAACGATATCTTCACGGCGTCTAGATGCTTCTGTTCTACGTCTACCGTTCTTTATCATAGCAGTGGTGCCAACAGCGCTGTGGCTGACAAATTGTGTGGAAGCGGAGCACGCGAGTCTGGGCATTTCTGTCAACAACAACAAGCTCTGTTCTTCGCCCATAAACATGATTCTTTTTTTTTTCCAACGAGAAAATGTCTCATGCTGCGGCAAAAGAAGAAGAAAAAAAGTAGTCGTTGCGCACGCACGCGCATGCGCGAGGTCGGCGGCGAGGACTCCGAGCCGAGAGCATGAGCACGGCCGCGTTGTTCAGACGGATAACGGCCGGGGGCCGGCGCCGGCGCGGCGTCTCTCGAACGGAGTCACCCAGCGAATTGAAGCCGCCCGACGTCTGCGCAGAGCTTTGTGCGCGCGCCATGCATGTCTGCGCCGGTCATGGCGGCCCCCAGCACCCTGCCGGCGACTTCGTTCGCAGCGTGGCACTTGCAAGAGAGGCAGCCCCACGAGGAACAGTATGGAAGCGAGGAGAGCGCTGCCGCCGCTCCGGCGAGCCACGCCCGCGCGGCGGGAGGCCCCGAAAGGGGGTGGTCGGTGTTTGAGATACCGACCGGGTGGTCGGTATTTCAGATACCGTCCACCCCTGGGTACCTAATAGCCGTCCGATCCGATCTGTGCGGCTTAGGGCGCATCTCTGGAGTGTCTTCGTCGTAAGGCGCGATATAGCCGGAGGCCGCGCCGTCGCGGCGGACCGGACTGCCGGTAGTCACGGCTTCGATCGGGCTTGCCGGCGACGGTGATGAGGCGTGTTCCGGCGTCTGTCCCGGCTTTTCCCGGCGACGGAGAGCTGCTCCCGGCGGCGGGGAGGTGCTCCTGGAGTGCTGGGCGGACGAGAGCGAGGAGCGCGGCGACAGTTTTGGAGTTTTGGTCCCTGCCATGCTGCTGCTGCCCGAACCGATGGCAGGCGCACCGGGGTTCGTCGTCAGCGCCGGAGCTCCGAACACGGAGGTGGGCGTGATCTGCAGAGCGACACGGCAGTAGCCGTCGGTTCTGAAGAGGGTTGGATGGTCTTGGTCACTTGGCTGTCGCCCATCGGAGGACTGCAGTGCTACCACTATCAGGGACGCGCGTTCGTGGAGATACGCTGCGCCTGC
This sequence comes from Echinochloa phyllopogon, assembly GCA_033239725.1. Classification (NCBI taxonomy): domain Eukaryota; kingdom Viridiplantae; phylum Streptophyta; class Magnoliopsida; order Poales; family Poaceae; genus Echinochloa; species Echinochloa phyllopogon. The sequence goes on along the minus strand of BTCW01000001.1, from coordinate 37,453,222 downwards.
GCGCACCGACGCCGGCCAGTCGCCGGCGCGCCGTCCTGAGCAGGAGGAACCTGCCGCGGCTAAGATGACACAATGCAAGTTCAGGGTCAGGGATCGGAGCTCCATGATTTGTAGGCGTTCGGGAGAAAATTAAGTCCACCATTCTAAATGATGGGTTTAGTTCAGACAGAATCCGTCAAAGCCTGAAGGTTCTGCATTTTAAATCGGTACTAGCTCTGACGGATTTCACACCTAAATCATTGTTCGTTGCTTGCTACAAGAAGCAACTTTCGGTTGACAAGAGTTGTGCAACGCTACCAGCTAGCTTAAGCAGACAATCAACTATGTACATCATGACTGTGGATTGCGACGAGACGGCGAAGCCCAAGCACATATTATCTGCAAATTGCGGATTTTATTATATATATTTTTTTGACATGATTCAGAAGTCAGAACTATCTTTTGACAGCGAAAACGCCTTCTTCGTAATTCACTTACACCAACCAAATCTGAACTTTGACACCTCTCCAGTTTAACTTTCAACGGATAACACCACTGGTCTGAGCTCCGACAGGGTCCAGGTGCCACCTTGCATCGCAGCAATGCAGCAGTTACGAAAGGCGCCAGCATTGCTTCATTGCAACCGGAACGTGGCTCACAGGCACTGAAGAGGGAGGTAGTGAGATATGGTGGCAAAACTGAGAAGAAAATGCAAAATGAAGTTCTATGTGAATTCACAATGACTTAAGGATCACCGGTTATGCAGCACGCTTGTAAAGTATGCCTTGCTCTTGATTAAACCTTGATTTTCCTCGATTTCTATGATTTATTCCCGCAGGTAGGTAAATGAGAACACAACTTCCAAATTGGGTGATGCAGGGTACTAGAAAACGTGGCCTAGCTGTTTGCATGCACGGGAAGAAGGATGCAATCATCAAGCCTTTCCCTTCCCAGGCCATATGCAAAAGAACCAAAGATGAAATCATATATGATCCTGAGAAGATGAAGAGCATTATATTTGGAGGGCTTATACGAGGACATAATGAGGAGTTGGGAAAGTTGGCCAGTTGGGAGAGATTGAAAACCTGAATGAGTGTCGGCATGACAGGCGCAGGCTTCGTGACTGCCTGTGCGCGCGTGACGTCCACCGCGCGCCATGGTGCGACGCCTGTTTCCGCAACTGCAACCCCTCAAATCAATAGCTTACTTGCGCCTTAATTGTTCGTCTTCGGCCCCTGGTCGGCACATCTGCTCGATGCGCACGCGCGAGGCCGGCGGCGAGGATTATTCTGAGGGGATGAGCACGGCGGCGTTGTCTAGAGGAATAACGATCGGGACCAGCGCGGCGTCTCCCGGGATGGAGCGAGACGGCGACTCCAAGGAATTCTGTGCCTGGCCTGTGCGCTTGCCCGGCACAGGCAGGCCAAGCGCCTACGCCCTCCATTCTCCGGCGACTCCAAGGAATTCTGTGCTTCAACACGCAGACATACGTATGATACGTCTGGGCCTGGGTGCCCTTCATCCGATCTGCGTCCATGGCGTCGAGATCGTGAACAAAGTCCCTAGGCGATCCGATCGAGGGGAAGAAGGCGCAAGTCCTGCTACCCCGTCCTGAACCGCAAACGGTGCGTCTGCACGGCTACACTTTCTGCTAAACATTGCCCGTTCTTCCTCGTCGGCGTGCTCTCTCGTTCGGGACGCCGATCGCAGTTGGATGAGGCACATAATAAGCTGGAGTTCCGGCCGTCCGGGAGGCCGCCGCGCCGCCGCTGACGCATCCGGCCTGCTGCTCGCACACGTACGCTTCGGCGTCGACGATCGACCATGTCGCGCGGCCTGCTACTGCGCGCCCCTCTTGCTGGCATCGGCAATAGTGCAAGGACATGCTCGCCGACGGCGAGAGACCTAGCTAGCCCTCGCACGCCCCGACCGGGCGAGGAAGGCGGGGAAAGGCGCTTTCTGCGATTACGCTCGTCAATCTCGGCCGGTCAAGTCCGATCCAATGGTTAATACAGACCGGTGGTCGGTATTTCGTTTACCGTCCATCCGGACGGTATTTGATTTACCGACCGGCGTGCTCCGCCGACCCGCCATCCTCGATGGCAAGCGCGCCGTCTCGAGCTCCGCCACGCGGCACCGCGCAGGAGTTTCTCCGAGGCCGCGGAGAAGCCGCCGGCCTGGCTTCGTCTTCCTGTAATCCTGTATACATACAGCACGTCCCGCGCCTGGAACAAGACGACGACCATGCCCGCCGAGGCAATCGTCCTTGACACCTCGGCGGGATCCATCCGCGTCAACGCCATGGAGTTCGAGCACAAGCACCACAGCGAGAGGGCCAGGGCCCCAGGCTGGGACACGACGTGTTCCGGATCTCATGGGAGACGGCGGCGGCCGATAGTCTTCATCTACGCGCGGTCGTTCGCTCCACGCCTCCACGCCGCGCAGGGCGTGCTGATGGATCTGCTAGCTCGCCACGCCTGCACGGCGTTCCAAACCAAGGCCAACGAACGCGCGCGTGGTCGTATCTGCTGCGGCCAACCGTGCGGACGCGCTGGACGTGCCATGTCTGCGCCTGCGCTGGCCATGGCGGCTCGGCACCCTGCCATACGGTAGGCCACCTACTGACGAGTGCTGTTAAGTGGCTAATGGGCCTTGAATATTCGTATTGGGTCATATATATATTGGGCCTCCCGTGCGCGCTGGGTAGCCGTCCGCACGCGACAGCTGCCGCCGCCGGCGCCGCTAGCTCCGCCACCGTCGGCCCCATCCGCTGCCTTGCCTTGTGCCTCCAGCTACCCTCGCGAGCCACTTATGGCTCTAGCTCCTCCGACCTTCCAATTGCCCTTGTTGGCCTCTGGACGATGGGAGCCAGCAGACGACGAGGATTCCGGCGAGTCGGGTGGGGGAACGACCAGACTCCGACTAGCCTGAGAGGGTCGTTGGCGTGCCGCTGCTGTGGCCGTTGACCCGACGGCGCCAAACCTTGCCCCCGTCCGCGGCTCGCGAAAACAGGTGAGGATCCGATTCCACGCTTATATAGATTTCTACAGTAAGATATGTACGACCAGTGTTCGATTGGTTTCACAACGCAACACGCGCTAGAAATCTCCCCATTTTCTTACACCAATCTGCATACTAAAACCCAGAGAAAACTCTTTGCACACTATTCACAGCTGGATGAAGCGTCTGGCATGAGCTGCCGCGTCGGCATCCAGTGAACGCATCATCTCCGGTGATGTTGCTGCTGCCAATCGAGAATCGCTGAGCGGAGCCCCTTGTTTGGGGTGAGATTACGGTTTGCAAGTCTCAGGTTGGTCATCGGCGAGGTGTCGTTCCCGTCAAGCCATGCCCTGATTGCTTCAGCTTCGTATGTGAACCCGTCTGCCGCCATGTGGGGGTCACTCATCACCTCCTGTCCACCATGCATCAGACAAACAGGGGTAGATGCTTCAGTCTCATGTATCCAAACTGCTATTGGCACACCACTGGTTCATGAATTTTTTTAATTGAATCATTGTGGATTCGGTGAATCACTAACCTGGAAAATTGGACAGATGAAGTGTGATGGAGGGGGAGCATCCGACGGTGATGCAAATTGAGATGCCCCTGCAGCTTTCATCAGTTGCTCGATCGTCACCCATACTTCCTCTGCGAGATCTGGCTGGCGCCCCCAGCTCAAGTTGATGCATCTAAGCCCAAGTTGTGCCATCTGGTTCGCCTGCACAAAAGGCCAGTTCCCAGCAGAGGCGTCGATGATAGAATGCAGGTTCCCATTCTCCATTGCTTCTTCCACTATTTCACCAATCTGTTGCTGTGATCTCCCTGTCAGCAGGCGGAGGATGATAATGCCAAATGAGTTCACGTCAGACCACATCATGATCTCCCTTGCTGACTTGAATTCACCATTGTCCGTACAGCAAAGTGTCCCCTTATGGTTCATTGTTTGGTGAGGTTGCCAGTGGTTGGTTGGTAAATCGGGTTGTCTGAGAAGGTGGCAGATGCCCAAGTCTCCCAGCTTGCTGATGAAGTTGGCATCAAGGAGGATGTTCCTCAGATTTAGATCACCGTGAACTATTGGATAAGGTTTGTGTGAGTGGATGAAGGCCAAAGCTGAACATATCTCCCCAATTATCCTTGTGCGCGCCTTCCATGTCAAAGGTGGCATGTTTTTCTTGCATGAGAGCCAGTCCTCAAGACTGCCATTTGGGAGGGATTCGTACACCAGTGCAAAATCGTCCGGGCATGCTCCTATCAGTGCGACGAGATTAGGATGCCTGACTCTACTGAGGACAGCAACCTGCAGAAGTGATGCCCCACGCACAACAGTGATGGCACTGCTCATTCTGAAATGGAATTCTATAAATTAAAGGGAATATGTCAATTACCTCTCGATAAAACTTTGCTTGTCCTTTTAAGCTTCGTGGATGGAACAACTTTATTGCTACGTTTGTGTTGCGGATGAAACCTTTATAGATGCTTGCAAATCCATCTTCGGTAATCTTAAATTCTTTATCAAATCCGTTGGTCGCTCTCTGAAGCTCAGCAAATGAGAACTCGGTGTTTGGAGTTTCAGTTATCACAGAGGCTCTTTGTTTGTTCTTTTGGCGTAACTCTTTGGCTTCTGTAACTGCAGTGTCTCTCTCATGAAGTAACTTGTCATACTTTTCTTTGAGCTCTTGGAGAAGCTGTGTGCTGTTTGCAAGCTTTTCTTCATGAACTTTCACAGCAGTCTTGATCTCAGTCAGATGTTTGCCGTGCATCTCATGTAGCTTTCTTGTTGTTGCTTGAATTTCTTCCTTCTGTCTTGCCATGGCCTCCTCCATTGTTTTCTGTTTTTCCAACTGATGTATCTGCTGATGCTCCAGGTCTTTGATCTATTGAGCACTAACATTGTAGTGAAGTCCTGCATTTTTGTATTACAGATCTATGGTGCAGAAAAGGAAGAAGGAAGCTTACCCTTTGAAGATACGTGAGCATATCTCTTTCAGCTTTTCTTCTTCTGTTAGTTTCTTCTAACGCATCCTTTTCAAAAGATTAGTCAGACATTTTGAACAATTTTCAAAAATACACTGCATCTTAATACCATACTGTTAAACTTACCACTTGTTCCAGTCTAAGCCTCTGATCTTTTAAATATTGTAATTCGTAATACAGTTTATCTCGTTGCTTCTTCATTTCTTCAATTTCTGTCCTCTGTCTGACTACTTTCTCCTCCATATATTCCCTCTGTGCCTTCTCATTTTGTAGCAAACTCTCCATCTCTTTAACCTGTAAGAATACTTTACGTTTTTTATGAAATGCTTCCTTAGTTGAACCATGGACTCCTGTTACGAAGCGCTTACTCTTTGAAGTGTTGAAAGCAGATCCATTTTGGCCTTTTGGCGTTTCTTAGATTCCTCACATGATTGTTTTATAAAATATTCAGTAATTTGTTCCACATGATCTTTTTCAGTAGACTTGATTTGTGTTATAAGTTGTTCAAGCATAAGCTTATGCTTATTTGAATCCTGTAATTCATCAGATAATGTGCATTGTTGTCTTCTCATTTCGTCAATTTGCAGCCTCTGTCTAGCAAGTGTCTTTTCAATTTCTTTTCGCTGGCTCACCTCGTGAAGATATGAATCTTCTGACTCTTTAATCTGCAAGGAGATGTTGGTGGCATGTGATGTTCAATATGATGACAGAGGGTCTACTTTCACCACTTTACATTACAAATAAGGCAATCTGCACTGTGAACCCATAAACCAAATCTTACTCTTTGAAGTACTGAATCCAGGTCCATTTCAGCTTTGCGAATTCTGTTACATTCATCATCAGCTTGATCCTTCAACAACTTAGCTTCATTACACGAATCTTGAAGTTTCTCATTCATTTCGTCCTGTACAATACCATCAGCAAAAAAATGTTTATTTTGGTATCTAAATATCTAATGATAGCATTCCCATTTTCCTGATACTGTACATACTTGATCATATGCTGACTCTAGCAGCAAGTAGACATTATCAGATTCTTGAGTAGGAGAATGCACCACTGGTGTTAGTTCATTCATATCACCAATAATTGGAGGTAGAGCAGCATTTCCGGAGAAATTGGTGGCATCATCAGTTCTTGATGGTCCATAGACTGTCATTCCCCAATCTGGAGTTATCATTACAGTGAAAAAGCAACGTGACTACCTTCACAAAAAAATTCGATGGCATGACTAGAAACTGTTTTATTTTGCTTGCATAACAAATTGTTCCTTTTTCTGGACACATACGCATATAAAAATGGGTGCTTTTTTTACTGTCTAAAATGGTTGGTTCAATTTGCTGCGCCTATATAAACCTGATTATTTTGTTGGATGTGAGTTGGAAGCAAACCAAGGTTTCATTTATCAGTACTTCAAACATGGGTAAACAATATAGTTTACAAAAATACATAAGTTGTAGTGCCTTGAATTTATTTGTGAACGCTACTGATGCCTAATATTCATGTTAGATGACTTTACAGATTAAATTTCAATCTCTCATGCCTTGATTGTGCTAATATGGAGGTTTTAGTTGCAAGCGTAGAATCATTTGATTGCATATTTGAGCCGAAGAATTACAGAGATCATTATTTTGCAAGAATGGCATATTGTCATTCCATATGTTTAGGATAATCACCTCCAAAGATATAATCAGCAGCTAATGAGCTTGAGTTGTATCCTTTGGAGCTTGACACTTCGTATTCCAACTCAGTGAGTGCCATTGATCCCATTTGGTTTGAAATGTTGTGTGCTGGTGACGGTGGTGCATTGCTTTTTGCAGGCGATGGAGGTATTGCAGGAAGGCTTTCATTTGCATCCCTGTAATTTTGATAAGCATGATCAGCCATTTGCAACACTAGTGCACTGAATTTAATGTTTACTATATTTTGAACTGGGACAATCCGAGGTTGAGTTCTTGTTAAGGAAACAATAGATTAATCTCCCAGCTGAACTTGAATGTAATATATGTAGATGTAGAAGTTTGGAAGTACTAAAATTGCAGGTGTCAATTGAACCTCACCCTTTACCTGGTACATATCAAATGTCCTTTACAAGTAAACCATATTTTGCATGATGGAGCTGCTGTCTCCATGAGCTTGAGTGCTGTCTTTGACTTTGGTGTGTTCATTTCTCTGCAATTTGTGACCATCCGTTAGAATGTGTGATCATGAGGTATACTCTTGAGAAACTTCTTTGTTTAAGCATGCTTCTTAAATATTTCTTGGAAGGAGAGAAAAAATTCTTCAAGTATCTCGGGTGCTTAAGTTCAAGAGTATGGTGATGCTCTAATTAATCGTTTAGAATCATAGAAGTGAGACACATAGTCATCTTATATGTGCTCCCAGTTTTGAAAATAGGGCGACAGAAACACAGATTTTGTTACCTTGATCCGTACTTAGAGAAGTGCTGGTCTGCAGCCGCTCCCATTACAAGCTCGGTGATGTTATGAAGGGTGATAAGTTCCTCAAGTCCTTTAGCAACATTATCCATCTCAATTATTACTTTCTCACAACCAACCTGGATCAATAGAAATATCATGTTCATCTTATCGAGTTCATTTAGTGGTGAGCGTTGCACTAGTGAAAATTGCAGCTTTTCCATTCAATTCAGGAGGGTGGTATAACCCAGCTAGTAGCTACAATAAAACGATGCAGGACAGCGCACCTCTAGATCTTCCCTTGTGAATTTTGCTATCAGAACATATGTATCTAGGTTCTTCTCCGCCTTTGATCGCCTCAGCTTCCTGTATTCTTTAATTTCTTCTGGTTTCATGCTGGTATGTTCCCTCACTGAAATACAACAGAAAGCACAAGCTGTGTAACTTACAGAGTGTAGGACGGTAGCAGTACTTTTTCGCCCAAAAAGACGCAAAAATTGCTTGGACTTTCTTTGTACCAATAACATCCTTGTTCTATAGTGGATATTCGTACGCTCATCGATTGAGAAGAAAATAAAATTATCTATGGAGCTTATTTTGGCGACATAAATATAGTGTGTAGATATTTGCAAGCATGACACTTCTGATAAATGCGACAATTTCCAGTCCGTATTTGTTAGAATTGTATAACAAAATGCAATTGCTTTTGAAGTTCATGCTTGCGCTTTTGCTGAACTGGATGACATTGGCCGCACAACAGTCTCCCGCGCCCCTCAGGAAAAGCACCACCAGATAAGGAAAGGTAAACCGAAAACTTACTCTTGGCGATCGCTCGTGCAGAGCTATGGACATGGGCTATCACAACCTTGGAGCCATCCCTGACCAGGTTGTGCAGCGCCCACAGCAGGGTGCTCCTCCCGTCGATGACATCTTCAGGCACCGCAACGAACACCACCTTGTCCTCGGCGTCGGCGCGCGGGCTCTGCTCGTCGCCGGCGTCCTCTACGGAGCCCGCCGACGAGGTGGCGGGGCTGCCCCGCGCGCTCCACAGGGGCTCCCACGTCTCGTGCTCTCCGTTGCCCCCCTCCATTTGATTTGCCGCCGCTCTGCGATCGATGCAGGAGCCCGGTGCCGTGAGGCCTGAGCTCGTAGTGCCCTGTAGTATCTGTAGCGAAAATCGGAGAGCCAGAAGGAAGAAAGGGACGTGCCGAATCAGCGTCCGCCGGGTGACGGGTCAATGCCGATAATGTTCGTGGTTGCTGCATTGACCCGCCAATAAACAACCCAAAGTCACCGCCACGATGCGCTAAGAGACTACGTAGGACTTAGCACCCGCATTGGCACAGCAAGGGAGCACGTCGAGGTCAGCTCCTACGTTTCCTGCTGATGCTGGCATGATTCATGGTTTGCGTGTGGGCCCAGCTGACAGGCTTAAACGACCCAACGAAACCAAGGGGGAGCGAGTCAATGGATGTTACGGTTGCAAATCGTTGTCATGATTCATGAACCACACCCCAACCGTGAACACTCAAGCATGTTTGACCACCTCTAAGTCGTCGTCATATCGTCGTGGCATAAGTAGGCCTCGGACGTTTTTTTTCTATTTTTGACCATTTCTAATAATATTTTAAAGGAAAAAGTCCAATTTACTACCCTTAAGTATAGACTAAGTTCAAATAACCCCCTAAAGTAACAAAAGGTTTACTTAACCCCCTAGTTTTTGTAAACCAGGTCATATTTCACCTATAACATATATTAAAACCAGTTTTGCTAACTTAGTCGGTTTTTTATGATTAAGATTGACACTATCCTACATGGCATATGTCTGGAATCAAATCAACCTCTCTCGGTGTCGCCGCCCCTTACCTCGCTCATCAGTTCTATTTCTCTCATTGGACTTTGTGTCTCCTTAGTTCTGTTTCTCTGGTTGGATTATGTGGTCTGGATACATAGGATTATGTGTTCTTGTCGTTCAGATAGCGTCAGGCAATGTGAATTCAAGCGTGGAGAGCAGTGCCGTGAAGTTCAGGCCAAAATTCGAGTAGGATCTGATGTATTCGTGAACCTGTTGTGTCATGAATCATAATGTATTTGCAGGATACTTGCTGGTTATCTTTTTAATAATTGCATGAACAAAATTGCTGGTTGTTTTCTAATAATCGCATGAACATGACCATCGCCGTCATACATTGGTAAGGACTAAGAACATAGTAATTAGATAGGTGGGGGATTAATATACTTGTATACTTAAATATGAGTTCTCTTTCTCTATTTTCCTCACAAGAATATATTAAAAACCGGTGAAGTCAACAAAAGTGGTTTTAGACATGCGCTAAAGGTGAAGTTTGACCCAGTTTAATAAAACTAGGGGGTTAAGTGAACCTTTTGTTACTTTAAGGGGTTATCCAGACTTAGCCTATACTTGGAGGTGGTAAAATGGACTTTTTCCTATTTTAAAAGACACTCTCTAGAACCTTATTTGGGCGGTGTGACCCTTCGGTCTCCTTGTACTATTTCTTCCAATCAATCCTGAAATAAATTTGCAATTGTTGGGAACTTGTATATAATCATCATGGAATAAAATGCAACATGAATCGAATTGGAAAAAGTATAAATTACTATCCTAAAGAATGGACAAAGTCTAGATAACCCATTAAAGTATGTTTCTGTTCATTGCACATCCACAACTATCTCAATTGGCCCAATCTATCCCTTTGAAAGATTTATTTTTTTATTTATCTATGCACAAGTGGTGTTTGAAGTTAAAATTTTGAGGGATGATAAAGGGACACATAAAAAATTCATATTATATTTTTGAAAAAAAAACTTTATATGGCCCTCTATCATCACACAAAATTTTAACTTAAAACACCACATGTGCAAGGAGGAAAAAAAGACAAATATTATGAATGGGTAGATTGAACCGATTGAGATAACTGTGGGTGTAAAATGAACCAAAACATACTTTAGGGGGTTATCTAGACTTTATCCATACTTAGGGTAGTAATTTGGACGCTTTGCAATCAAAATTATATGGGCCTTCAACCAGTGCAAAGCTTGTAGGTCGAGTACTAAGGGGCGGTAGGGTGGGCTGTGCCTTCCCAAATTGTTTCATCACCCTATGTGGCAAATGCATCTCGACCATATAGTCGGGATGAGTGCCACCACGGACCTCCACAACTCTTGATCCCTTTAGGACATAGGTGTAAAGTCAAAATTGTCAAGTTGTCCATGGTATGTATGGTTGGCTGCCATTCGACCTATAGCCTACATTGAATTTGCACGAAATTTTGTTGGTCTTAAATGGATCTCTATCTGTTTGAGTGAATATGGTTAAGAAATCACTTGACACTGCGTGATGCAATCAAGCTCATTGGTGTGGCTCTTGTACCGTCTCCTTGGAGGACCCTCCACACTTTGTCCAAAATATCCAAATGTATAACAAGTATAATATGTATTAGTTAGGTCTACTACTTATTGTATGCAAAGGACTAAAATATTATTTGAGGAAAGCTTAATATATAACTATGTGTACCATCATACAGTATGTCCTAATTACTTTTCACGGTATCCATAAAAATGTTATGATTCTTTTTTTTTCTAATTCTAACTGAATAGCCACTGCTAGCATAGATGCACTTGTTATCTAAAAATTCAGTATCCAATGATTTAAAATCATGTAGATGAATTTTAGAAACTATTTGAACTCTAAGAGTCAGGCAGCTCCCCTTACTGCTACGTTAGGCTTTTTGGAGAGGAGTGCCCCATGGACGACAGGCTTCGTACTTTGGTGTTGTCTCATAGAGATTCACAAGAGCAGATCTCCATCATCAGTATGCACTTCCTCGTACCGTAAAACACAACACATGACCACCTGGAATCACATCGATCGATGGTGTTGCTACATTGACGGGATGTGGTGTTCACGATCAAATAGTCGTAACCAACGGTTAACCAATAGTGTAGTTTAATGGTCTGTACCAGAAGCACCCCTTTGCTAAGCAACTATCAGACAAACATAACATGATGAGTGTGTGCTCTTTTCCATGACATGGAACGGAGATTGCATATTTTGTGTTCTTATTATTATATTCAACAATAGTTATTCGTTAACCACCAGCCACCTGTAATTGGTTGATTTATGTACTTATTAAATTTTATTAACAACAATAATTCAAATCTTACAAACTTAAAAAGGCGGGCATAGTTTTTTATTTAAATGGTGTTGGTCATTGAAATTTAATATACAAAATTATGCATTGGTTAGCAATTTTTTTAATATCACAAACATGCCGCACATGCATCTATGATAATAAACACAAATAAGTGATTAATTGGTGTCCTCTATTGACAAGTTACATTTTTCTTTGTTGCAATAATAATGATTGCACATATATATTTGGTATAAATAATGGTGGTCGCTGTAAACCGAAATGTAGAGAATTAATTTCTAAATCTGCAGGTATTTACTATGATATATGGTATCCTAAAGAGAACTATTTTACTATCGAAGGTGGTATTAGGTGGTTGGCAAGCATTGGGAGCTACAAAGAGACGACATAAGATTGATTTTGATTAATCATTCTTAATCATAGTTTTAAATTCAAATGATATAATTTCATTTTTCAATGTTTGATCGGGGTTTTGAGTGTGTATAACAAAATTTATCATGAATGTGCATTTCTATATAATTAAGAAATTGCACTTAATTATGGGGGGTTATGTTATTAAAATATTCTTCCTCGTCCCACAAAAACATCATGCAAAATCTTCAGCTCTTATTTACGATATCATTCCAACATTTTTTAACTAAATATGAAGGGACTCTTTTTAACTTTGATAAGCAAATTGGTTGGCTATTGTAGTTGAAATAATGATGGTTTCGAAGAAGCTACATGTAGTCACACATAAATTACTACAAGCATATTGACCTATGTGATGTTAAAATTAGGCATCATAGAATTAGCTGAATTTAGAAATACTAGAGTTTTCCTCCACCCAATAGGACAAGGGAGGAGTGGCATAAGGTGAGTCTCCTCCGCATGATGCTTAGATCCTTTATATAGAGGAGGGAGTTGGTGGTAATTTGCACATAAACTCTTGTGGGTATAAGGTTTACAACTAAGTCCTTAGACTTTACATGGGTCGTCTTAGCCATGGGCGGGCTGGACTATAGAGTAGGCCCCTCACCTACTTGGGTTTGAGTGGTACAATAAACAAAGTAGCTAAAAACATAGGAACAGACCCAAAATAAAACTCTAACTTCGATCATGAGGAATGTATCATATTCACATCCGCATGTATGCTTCGTTAAAAACTCCATCCCAAAACCCTATAGGAAAAAAGAGATCGGGAGATGAATGTGCACGCCTAATGGGTTTATGCATACATGATAGTTCAACCATCGAAGTAATGAATGTCTTTGATTCTGTTTAGCTGAGTGGGTCTTCGCTCTCATCATAAGCAGTGATGAATTTGTTGTTTGACTTTGCTACATGAGGAAATCAAGTGTTTCTTCTCAGCAGACGAGGATCTTCATTTGTTTGCTTCATCTTTCAGCTTCTGCTCCAAGGCTTGGTGCTTGTGTACTGCTCCTAGCCTCCTCTGCTTATGCTTCTTCGCTTCACCTTTCAGCTTGGGCTTCTTCACTTTGTTTTTCAGCTTCAGCTTTCCTACTTTACTTTTAGGCTTCAGCTTCTCCACTTCATTTTTTCAGCTTAGCTTCCCTGCTTCACTTTTCAACTTTAGTCAAAGTAGTGGATGTTGATGAAGTAAACAGGTTGCAGCCACAATCCTCTCGTAGCTAGCAACGCCCCGCCATCGCATCACTTGGCACGGTCCAATATTGTTAGTTGTTACATTACATGTAGAGGATTGGAATTTGTTTCACGCATGATATAAGACCTGTTTGTTAGAGTTTTATCTGATTTTGATTTTCTATGAGAGCTGGTTCTCTAAGAGACCACTTCAAGAGAAACTATTTTTTTTTCCAGTTTCTGGCCTCTTACTTTATTTTAGAGAATCACTTCAAAATTAGCAGAGCATCACTTCAGAATCAGTATAGAATTACTTCTCTATGTAAAACTATATCTGTCAAAGATTCTGGTAAATTCATCAGGAATAGCTTTGGGAGGTTTGCTAAACAGGATGGAGGTGAGGCGAGTATGTCAAACCTTGCGATCGGGTCCAAACAAAAAATGGCTGGCACCTTTTGGGTACTCGAATCTCAAATCCCAAACTCTACACTCACGATTTACATTTGAGGTGTGTATGCCATGCTATGCTACGGAGCCGCTGCGCGTTTGCGAAGCGCTCATGTAATGTTGCTGTTGACGCTTTTTCTGGCCAACACACACGAATGCGCTAGACGCGCGGGTCGCGAACAAATCAAACGGCGGGATGTGCCCAAACCGGTTAGACCGATCTAGCAATCCGGTCAGACCGGTTTCCTAGGGTTTTGCCGGATCGATCGTTCGTAAGGGTAACTACCAAGCTTACGTGCTGGAGGACGACTAGGTTTACGATCAAACTAGTAAAGAGATAACTAACGCACTTACGTGGCGAAGAACGACTAGTTTACGAGCAAACTAGCAAAGGCCGTCGAGGCTCTCGCCCGGGAGGGACCCCGTCAGGGCGTGAACGTCGCCGGCGTGTCCTAGGTCGACCAGCAAGCCTTAGGACGCCATCTATGACCGTGGAGATCAGAGGATGAACGGCATGGAGGTTGGAAGAGATTAGGGTTTGAAGGAAAAAGTAAAGGTAATGTTTGATTCGATTGTGGATATCCCCTCAATCGGCCACGAGCCTTTATATTTATAGGCCAAGGAGGTCTTACCCCTTTAGGAGTTGAAACCCTAACAAATCTCGTGCTAAAATACAACTCCAACTCGGATTACACAGCCCAAAACCGGTCTGACCGGATTGGGAAACCGGTCTGACCGGTTTTCCCAGGTGCAGATCTTCCCGAAGTCATAACTCCTCCATCCGGAATCCAAATCAGGCGTTCCACATATGCATCTTGATCGTCTCGACGGGATCTACGCAATGGTGAAGTCCAAATCATATTTTGACGATGTTACCCAAACCGGTCTGACCGGTTTGTGCACACCAGTCAGACCGGTTTGCACAGTCCTGCCAATTTTGGGTGTCAACATATGTCCCCCTGTTTCTTGGTAAAGCTTGCGTACCAAGAAATATTTATTAGCACCAAAACTGCACATGAACACTAAGCACAAGAATAGCAGACAAGTTTTACTTTGTAAGGACGATAGAATATATCGGCCACTTGCAATTTTTGGTGTCAACGGTTGCGCTGTTGCCACTCGAGAATCGCCGAACGGAGCGCCCTGTTTGGGGTTAGCACGGAATGAGAGAGCTTCAGATTCGTCATCGGCGATGTGCCGTGCCCGCCGTCGAGCCATCTCCTGATTGATTCGCCTTCATAGGTGAACCCATCTGCTGCAACGTGCGGATCGTTCATCACCTCCTGTAAAGTTTTCCATTTTGATCTGAACCATCTATTTTTTAGCAAGAAAATTTGCGATTCATTTAAGCAACTCACCTGAGAGATTGGACATACAAAGTACGATGGTGGGGAGGTGTTATCTGCCTGAGATGCTGATGACAGCAAGCTCTTCCCGCGCAAGTCCACAGCTTCAGTTAACGCTACCTGTAGCTCTTGCTGCAGCTTCTCTTTGTCTGATTGAAGCAGTTCGACGAGGCACTTGCTCGTTGCCAACTCCTCTTCGTATTCTTTTCTAGCAGATTCCATTTCTGTCGTGCACCGTTTCAACTCTTGCTGCAGCTTCTCCTTGTCCGCCTGAAGCGTTTCGGCACGGAACATACTCGTTGCCAGCTCCTCTCTGTGATCTTTTCTAGCAGATTCCATTTCTGTTATGCGCAACTTCAGCTCTTGCGCGTCATCTAGTTGATCGTAAACTGCTTCAAACTGTTTTATCATTTCTCTGACTTCTTTTCTCTCTCTCAGGCGCAGTTCCTCGATTGCTTGCCGCTGGTGCATCTCATGTTGATGCAACATTCTCCACTCACCGATCTGTAGAATAGTTAATCTTTTATAGATAAACACACTTTGCAATCTGAATTATTAATTTCTAAAACAAGTATTTACCATATCAAGAGCAGAAAGCAGATCTACTTCGCCTTTTTGGCGCTTGGTTATTTCTTCAGACACCTTTTCCCTGAAGTGCTGAGCTTCGCGAAGTGCCTCTTCAATTGGTAACGGTGATATTGCAAAATAATTTGTATTTCCTTCCCTATGACAGGTTTCATGTACTTTTTAATGAACTTCACTGATACTAATATATTAAAAGTTAAAAGGTTAAGACATTAGCTAGTATATGCAGCTTGGCTTAGCCTTACCTGATACATATCAAATGTCCTTTGCAAATAAACCATATCTTGCACGAGTTGCTTGGTGCCTGCGTCATTCTGCGTGCAGTCTTGGACCAGGGACCTTCCCAGGAAAATAGAGCTCTGGGGTTCACAGTTAACGAGCAGTTAACTCAATGAAACTTCTTTTTGGTAATTGATATGCCCATGCTATTTTCTCTTGATTGATACGGATATTCAGAAACATATCTTGGTCTACATATAAATCGGACCGTATCTCCATTATATAGATGAAGCAATGTCTTTACCATCTATAAGCTAAAAAATTAACGACAACTAACATTGTAGCCCAATCATTTTCGGTCACTATTTGCACATTATGTTTAAAGACCTTGGCAATACGGTATATTTGAAATTCATTCATAAAGAAATTCAATCTCCATTCATAAATTTGGGCTGTGTTTATTCACTCCATCCAAAGAAAAGTTTCTGTTGACACCAAAAATTAGCACCAGGAAGAGGCTGACATGTGAGCCGGATTTGGTGGAAGGATGCCATTCGGCTAAAGGGCTTTCTCTGAAGCATTCGGCAAAGATGCTCTGCGGTCGGGAACACGTCGTCATTCGGCTAAGGGGTGTTCTCTGAAGCGTTCGGCAGAGATACTCTGCGGTCGGGGATGCGTCATCATTCGGCAGAGACATGGTTCCGCAGGTAAAAGCAGTAGCATTCGGGAAAGTGCGATGACGTGGAAAAACGTAAAGAAAAGGCCGGTTCGAACAAGGAATGCAATATGGGCACGAAGATCCGTCATTTATTTTTAGAAACAAGTATTGTAGTCGTGTCCGACTAGGAGTTGTATCAAGACCTGGGTATAAATATAAACCCATGGCATCTGTAGAAATCAATCAATCAATCATACAACAAACCGGCCCCGTGCCAATATCGAGTCCTTTAGTCGAGTCGTCGAGTTCTTCGAGAGGAGTCATCGATCCGTCGACCTCCGTAAGTACCGGCAACCTTGTATCATGCTTAGTATCATGCGGTGGATTTAAGCTTTGATGCAAGTAGTCTTGTTACCATGCTTAGTATCATCCGGTGGATTTAAGTTGTGGTCTCAAGAAGGTTCCTCTGTTAGGTCATGAGCCATGCGGTGGGCTAAGATCTAGTATGGACCAAGTTATCGGCTCTGTTAGATTCCGGCAAGATCTAGCAGATTCATTAAGTTACCCCGTGTTGCTCCTTTTTTACTATGTGCTTAATTCATGCAACACACCTTTGCCCAATCTAGATCGGTTAGAATCGGCTCTGCTTTACAGTGCAACGAATTATCCCCTCACAGCCGAATCCGAAACCGATCTAGGTTGCTACGTGTCGCGGGTTCAAGCTTATCGGCATCGTGTAGATCTTGACAGAACCGGGTATCATGCGGTAGATGCAGGTTTTTGGGTCGTCTTAGAGCTAATCATCCGGTGGATTAGAATTCGATTCGATCTGATAGATTTATCTTTACCGATTAGGCTTGTTCCTTCGCCATGGATCCCGATTCGGCTGAATAGCCGTATTCGGCAGTGCTCTCATGAGTGAACTTGTGTTCGTGGGTTTGCATTGGACAATGAATGCTTTTAGCCTTTCACGATTAGATTGTATCATGCGGTGGATTGATCTAATCTGATTGGTGGTGTGGCTTCAAACGAGTTGTATCATGCGGTGGATTAACTCGTTCGTTGTCATGCTTGACGGGTGCTGCTTTCGGCCTATGCATTCTTGTTTTCAATGTAAATTCGTGACTGTGTTGTGGGTTCGTAACTAAACATTGAGTGCTTTTAGCTTTTCATGATTAGATTGTATCATGCGGTGGATTAATCTAATCTGATTAGTGGCGTGGTTACAAACAAGTCGTATCATGCGGTGGATTAACTTGTTTTGTTATCATGCTTGACGGGTGCTGCTTTCGGCCTATGCATTCTTTGTTTACTGCGAATTTATGATCATGTTTCACCCTTTTATTTATTTATCATGCTCTGTTTCTCGTTAATCGGCTATGAGTATGTGTTCATTCGGTTGAAAGCCGATCTTTCGTCATGCTTACGTCACGCATTCGGCAGTGCGCTCCTTGCGTGCCTTGCCGATTGCCGAATGAGGTTTTAACTGCCGACAGATAGCTTCCCTGTAGCTATATGTCTCTCAAGATTGGCTTCAACGCCGCAAATATGGAACTGTCTGGTCTCAACCGGCACGTTCCAGGTTTTGATCTAAACTTTTTTTTATCCCTTTGTTAGTTTTCAGGCAAACTGACTGGCACGCTTCCGGATTCGAAAGCCCGGGTCACGTTTGAAGCCAGCTTTGTTCGGCTTGCTGTGTGCTTGGCGTGAGGTGCGGATTTTACGTCAACACACTTTTTGGCACGCCCGGTGGGACACACACAAGTTTTCAAGATGCCTGAGTTGAGCGACATCATGGATATCACTTTGGAAGAATTGTCTGAAGAGCATCAACAGATGGTAAAGGCTGCTGCTGGCCAATTCATTAACAAATGTTTACTGTCTTTCGCCAAGAACAGGAGTGGTGCACCGTTTCTCAAGTCCGACTTGCCAAGAGTTCTCCTTCCTGGGCAGTCTGATTTTACTGAAGAAGAAGAGAGAGAGAGATTCTCGGGCTTGTTATACAAAGCTTTGGGAGAGACAATGACCAATCACAATGCTGCGTTCTTGAACAGTTTTCGGCATATAATGGTAAGCATTTTTGGTCAGCATGTGGATAAACCCTTCGAGCAGATACATGGGCAATTGGGTGGTCCGACATACTTCAATGTTCAAGCACCAGTTCAGAAACCACATGGTAAAGGGAATGCTGATGAAACTGGAGGTTCTGGTGCTAAAGATATAAATGGACAGTCGATTCGGCAAGATCCTCAGCCTGCATTGCCGAAAACTCGCACATACGGTGATATGGCATTCGGCACCACTGGGAATCCGCCTGCTTCTGCTTACAAGATATCTCCCTTGAACAACAGACTGCAGAGGGATTTATATGGAAACGGATATTCAGAGTTTATGGATTACAATGCTATCGATGCTCTCCCGAATCCTGGATATGTTGGTACTGCAGGTATGCTTGCTGGAAGACCAGGGAATCAAGATACCAATATTGACCTCATGGTGCAAAAAATGACCGATGTATTGCAAAATCAATTCGGTTTGAAGCCTAAAAATCAGGGGTACATGTACTCATCTCCTTTCCCAGAATGGTACCAAAGGGTATCATTGCCGAATAGAGTCAAGGTGCCTACAGAGTTTACTAAATTTTCAGGACAAGATGATACTAGCACTGTGGAACATATAGCTCGATATCTGATGCAGCTTGGAGAGGCTTCGGCAGATGAGGCTTTCAGAATTAGATACTTTCCTTTGTCACTAACGGGTCCAGCTTTTACATGGTTTGCTTCTTTGCCTGCTCAGTCGATCTGTACTTGGAAAGACCTGGAACAGAAATTCCATGCTCATTACTACATTGGCAGTACCGAGAAAAAGTTGGTTGATTTGACCAGCTTAAGGCAGAGGAATAATGAAACACCTACAGAGTTCCTCAGGAGGTTTAGGGAAACTAAGAGTATGTGCTTTTCTCTGAACATACCTGATGACCAGCTGGCTGGTATGGCTGTAGCTGGCATGCTGCCTGCCATTCGGGAGAAGCTGTTCGGGATGGAGTTTGATGATTTGGGCCAGTTGTCGCACAGATTGGCCTTGATGAGTAACCAGGCATATGGTTTCAAGAAAGATGTCAGATTTGCTAAAAATAATGATGTAGCTGACATCTATAACCAATTCCTTGAAAGAGCAGATCAAGAAGATGAGTATGAAGATAGCGAGGAAATAGCTGCAGCAGAGATAGTGTGGAGCAAGGAACCAGTTACAATGACTCAAAGATGGATCAAACAGATGAAGGGAACATATGATTTTGATGTGACTAAGGCAGACAAATTATTTGAGTTCCTGGTGAAAGAAGGCCGAATCAAATTGCCAGAGGGGCATTCTATGCTTCGGCCCGATGGGGTGAAAGATAAGAGGTACTGTGGGTTTCATGATAGAAATTCTCATTCCATTAATGAATGCAGAGTCTTTAGGATGAAGATTCAGAAAGCTATCCAGGAAGGACGTCTGAAATTCGACAACAAGATGAAACTGGACAGTAACCCTTTCCCTCAGAATATGATCGGGTTCTCAGTTAATATGGTAAATGCTGTTCCATCTGGAGAAAAGGGAAGATTGAAAGTTTTAACCTCAAAGAAGGCAAGGCAGGATGGTTCAGTTGATCCTACTCGGCAGATCACAATTGAACAGATTCGCCAGAAAGATCTTCGGTTCCCGAATAGCCGATTTGAAGTGGGAGAATCCTTTAAACCTAGAATTACTACACGTATTCTCCTCAACAAATGGCAGCGTCAGCAAGAAAAGAAGCGTTTTCAAAGGCGTGAATACGAGGAAGAGAAAAGAAGGCGCGAAGAAGAAAGGTTTGAGGAAGAACAAGAAGAGTATGCTCGAGAGCAGGAACGAGCGCATTGGGGGTGTGCATTCTTCAGACACTGTTGGAACGAAGGTTTAAAGCTGCCTACAAGGAATAACTGTCCTGAATGCAATAATGGGTATGTCGAACATAGGCAAAATGTTGCCAATCGCCGATCTGTCCATGAAAGAATTGGTAGGGTGCATCCTAGTGATGATCGGCGTTTTGATGATCAACCAAGAAAGAGACATGCTGATTGCAGATGGATTGATCATGAGGAAGAAAATCGTGAGTATGTTTGGCAGAAAGGACAGTGGTGTCCACCTGGTTTAAGAAGGAGTCAAAAGAGAAGAGTTCAACGCCTGAGGAATCAAGAGTTAAAGCAAGCAAGGCCTAGGGTGAAATCAATATGGCTCCCAAAAGACAGGCCTGACGAACATGGTCATTCGGCTCCTACATGTATGGTATGTTTTCTGCCGAATGAATTCATGCCTCCAGCTAACCAAATTGTACAGGAAGAAATATTGCCCGATATAGATGATGCCGAACAATTTGGGTTAATGGCACAATTGATGTTGAACAAACAAGCTGTTTTTGAGAAGCCAACCCAGAATCGGCACATGAAGCCACTATACTTGAAGGGATATGTTAATGGCAAACCATTGACCAAGATGTTTGTCGATGGAGGAGCTGCTGTCAATGTAATGCCATATACCACATTCAGGAAGCTTGGTATGGGTCCTAGAGATTTGACACCAACGAGCATAATTCTAAATGATTTTGCTGGAAATCCTTCGGACACCAAGGGATGCGTACATGTTGATCTGATGATTGGGTCCAAGACTCTGCTTACGACTTTCTTTGTCATTGAGGGCAAAGGGGCATATAGCTTGCTGCTTGGAAGAGATTGGATTCATGCAAATTGTTGTATTCCATCTACTATGCATCAACAGCTTATTCAGTGGATAGATGATGAGGTGGAGATTGTCCAAGCAGATGATTCAATAAGCGTGGCAAATATGGAACCAGCTTTCTGGGAGTATCAAGGCATAGATTGTTTCTCAGGTAAAGACTGGGGAGAAGGTCCTGTGGCACCAGCCAGCAGTGATCAACAGCCGATCGAAGCAGTCGGCTCTCATAGTAATTTTTGATGGAAAATCCAATTGATGGAACTGATGGAAAATTAGGACGTGGATTTGTGTCGGCCGATAAATTAGAAGAAGTGGACATTGGAGATGGTGACAAGCCAAGGCCGACATTTATCAGTGCTAACTTGGATTCGGTTTTCAAAGAAAAGTTGGTAACATTGTTAAAAGAATACAAGGACTGCTTTGCTTGGGATTATTCGGAGATGCCTGGTCTAGACCGTTCTATTGTTGAGCATCGGTTGCCAATCAAACCTGGATACAGACCTTACAAGCAACCACCCCGAAAAATCTACAAGGAAGAAGTGTTGGCCGATGTGAAAAAGGAGATTGAAAGATTACTAGATGCAAATTTCATTCGGCCCTGTAAATACGCGGATTGGATCTCTAATATCGTTCCTGTTTATAAGAAAAATGGAAAGATGAGGGTTTGCATAGATTTTAGAGACCTAAACAAGGCTACACCCATGGATGGATATCCAATGCCTATTGCTGATTCATTGGTTGATGCTGCTGCTGGATACAAAGTGCTCAGTTTCATGGACGGTAACGCAGGATACAATCAGATTTATATGGCATTGGAAGATATAGTAAAGACAGCTTTCAGGTGTCCTGGACACATAGGGTTGTTTGAATGGGTTGTCATGACCTTTGGATTGAAAAATGCCGGTGCAACTTATCAAAGGGCTATGAATTATATTTTTCATGAGTTGATCGGCAAAATTGTGGAAATATATATTGATGATGTGGTGATCAAGTCATTGAATCATGAGTCTCATTTGGCCGACATAAGGAAAACTCTAGAATGCACCAGGAAACATGGGCTTAAGATGAACCCGAATAAGTGTGCTTTTGGAGTTTCGGCTGGAGAGTTTCTGGGATTTTTGATACATGAAGGAGGAATAGGAGTTGGTAAGAAAAGCATGAAGGCAATTGATGAAATTGTTCCTCCAACTAATCTTAAAGAGCTACAATCACTGCTGGGCAAGATAAATTTTGTGAGAAGGTTCATATCAAATTTGTCACAAAAGGTGTTACCCTTTTCCTCACTATTGAAAATAAAAAAGGATCAAAAGTTTGTATGGGGTGACGAACAACAGAAGGCTTTCAATGAAATAAAAGAGTACATGAAGAAGCCACCAGTATTGGTGCCTCCACAATTGAACAAGCCTTTCAAGTTGTACGTGGCGGCCGATGCCCAAACTATTGGATCGGCCCTCATTCAAGAATTTGAAGGGAAGGAAAGAGTGGTTGCATACCTTAGCCGAAAGTTATTAGATCCGGAGACAAGGTATTCGGCTATAGAAAAGCTTTGCTTATGTGTTTACTACTCCTGTACAAAATTTCGGCACTATTTACTACATGCCGAGTGCATTGTGTATTCAAAGTTTGATGTGATAAAACACATGTTGTCTATGCCAATTTTGAACGGAAGGATTGGCAAATGGATTTTAGCTTTGTCTGAATTTGAGCTAAGGTTTGAATCGGCAAAGGCTGTTAAGGGACAGATTATTGCCGATTTCATTACTGAACATCATGATACGTCGATAAATTTGCTTAACATTGTTCCTTGGGTGTTATTCTTCGATGGATCTTCATGCAACAGAGGTGGTGGAGCAGGTATCTTATTAATTTCACCCAAAGGAGAAGCATTTGAGTTTGCTGTTCCCATTCAATCTGCTGTTACTAACAATCAAGCTGAGTATGAGGCATTGCTCAAAGGGCTCCAATATTTGAAAGAAGCAGATGCCATTGCGGTTGAAATTTTTGGAGATTCAGAATTGGTCATAAAGCAATTGAATGGTGAATACGAGTGCAAAAGTGATACCTTGAGGAATTACTATGAAGAATGCAAAGAAATATTGAAGAGCTTTCGGTCAGTAATTCTACAACACATTCCTAGGGGTGATAATGGAGAGGCAAATAGATTGGCCCAAAGTGCATCAGGTTATAAAGAGCTTCGAGAAGTTTTTGCTAATGATGTATATGCATTCGGGAATAATCTGGCAGAAGATGACTGGAGAAAAGAGATTGCCGATTATCTTGAAAATCCATCCCGAAAGGTTTCTAGAAAGCTCAGGTATAAAGCTTTAAAATTTGTTCTTCTTGATAATAATTTGTATTATAAATCCCTGGATGGAGTGCTGTTGCATTGCTTAAATCATGAAGAAGCAAAAAGGCTGATGAGTGAAGTACATGATGGGTTGTGTGGAGCACATCAATCGGCCTACCGAATGAAGTGGGTTATTAGAAGAACTGGATATTACTGGCCGACAATGCTGGAAGATTGTTTTGAATATTATAAGGGATGTCAAGACTGTCAGAGGTTTGGAAATATTCAGAGAGTTCCAGCATCGGCTTTGAATCCCATTATCAAGCCATGGCCATTCAGAGGATGGGGAATAGATTTGATTGGCCAAATAAACCCTCCATCTAGCAAGGGGCATAAGTTTGTGCTTTTGGCAACCGATTATTTTACCAAGTGGGTTGAGGCAATTCCATTAAAGAAGGTGACGTCGGAGAATATGGTTGAATTTGTTAAAGAACACATCATTTACAGATTTGGGATTCCTCAGACAATCACCACTGATCAAGGGACTCAATTTACATCTTCAGAATTCAGAGATTTTGCTGAAAGTATGGGCATCAGATTGTTAAATTCCTCTCCTTATTATGCCCAAGCTAATGGTCAGGCAGAGGCTTCTAACAAGATTATGATTAAAATTATACAGAAGAAGATTGATCAGAAGCCGAAAAAGTGGCATTCGGTACTCAGTGAGGCTTTATGGGCTTACCGAATGGCTCCACATGGGGCTACACAGACGTCTCCCTATGAGTTGGTGTATGGGCATCATGCTATCTTGCCATGGGAAATACAATTAGACTCAAGAAGAATAAAGTTGCAAAAGGATTTAAGTTCTAAAGATTATAATGATTTAATGATGGACGAACTAGAAGATTTGCATATGATTCGTCTCAGGGCCTTGGAGAATATTGAGAAAAACAAAATGCGAGTTGCTAAATATTACAATAAGAAGGTGAAAATTAAGCAATTTACAGAAGGTGATTTAGTCTGGAAAGCGATATTGCCGATTGGAACCAAATATGCAGCATTCGGCAAGTGGTCTCCAAATTGGGAAGGACCTTTCAGAGTGGTTAGATGCGTGCCTGGAAATGCATATATTTTGAAGACATTATTGGGAGAAGAATTTGCTTCTGCTATAAATGGAAGATATTTGAAGAGGTATTATCCCAGTGTTGAAATCGATCGGTGATTGATATATTAATTTGCCGAACAGCCGATTTTCGGGAAGAAATCGCCTTCAGAACAAATGTTGACAGAAAAGGAAAAATGGCCAGTACTAAATGTATTGCCCTTAGCACAACATATGTTACATCAAGAATTCACACAAAAGATAAGTTTTATTGCCGAAATTCCATAAATCCCTAGTACAAACTAATGGAATAGCTTGTTCAAAACGGACTGGGGATGAATGGAATCGGCAATGACGGCGCCATGAGCATCAAGGCGATCTATGGAGGCCTCGATGTCGTCGATCTCCTCCGGGTTACCATTAGCGAAGCCGGTCGGTAGCCTGGAGTAGTCGGTATTGGTGTGCGTCGACATGGCGACTAGGCCTGCGGCAGTGCCCAGACGGATGCCGTGCGAGGCCACCTCATCGATGCGGCCCGCCACCGCGCCGAGGCGAGCTTCTGGTGTGTCCCCAGGAGCATTCACCTTGTTCGCCAGCTCATCCACCAGCGCCTTCAGTCGATCGAGTTCAGCATCACGCGCTGCAAGTTTACGAAAGGGGCAGCAGAATAATATCAGTTGGGGGACAAGATTGAGATTGAGCAGATTGCAGGACTCACCATCAATGACTTCGAGCAGTTGCTTGCGCTCGTGCTGCCATTCGAGGTCAGCAATCCCGGCTTGCTTGGAGATAGCCTCCAGTTCGCGACGAGAGTCGTCGCGCTCCGCCTTGAATCGGCGAGCATCGCCGTCCGTGTAGCGGTAGTCGTCTGATTCGAGAGATCAATTTGACGAACTCGAAGATGCCGCAGGGGCAGCGGCTGGAACTGCAACTGGCGCACCAGCGCCGGCAATCCATTGGATTACCCTGAAAGAACAAAGAGATCCGTCAAGAAAGAGAAAAGAAATCTCGAGAAGGACGGAGAGAAGTAAGCAACTAATCACCTGCGGCGAGCGCCGGCACGACTTCCTTCGGCTTCATCGGCGGCCGGGCGCCTCCTGTTGTTATCAGCCATTGGAAGTTCCTCGGAGTTACTGTGGAGGGGGAAAAGAATGACTTGAGTCGGCAAGAACTTGGAAGACGAAGAACTTGGTGAAGAAACTGTGGGCTGCCTGGGTGTTTATTTATAGAACCCGCAGAGGAAATCGTGGCCAAAGATCGTGGCACGTATTCCGAAGAGTTCGGAAGGTGGAAAGGATTCTCTAGCCGATCGGTTCTCATGTCGTTTGGGATTCTTATCGAGTCGTATTCGGCTTTGACTGGAAGAGATTCGGCTATGTCATAGTTGAGGCGTTTTCGGGTCTAAGTGATATTATGGCCAACTTTGCCGAATGAATCATCCACAATGAAGAAAAAAAAAAGAGTTAAGAGATGACAAGATTACAGGATTGATAAAACATTCGGCTGTCAAACTATTTTACATAATTCACACACCCAAGAACTTTGAGATTACATTTTTGGCATTCGATATCATATTGCTAATGTTCTCTAATAAGTTTTTATCAGCTTCTTGGGATTTGGTCAGAGCAGCAAGCTTCGCCTTGAGTTGTTTGTCTTCGTTCAGAGCTGCTAAGGCTCCCTTTCGCCTTCTCTCTGTTAACTTGGGAAGCTCGATTATCTTCTTCTTGTCAGCTTCAATTTCGGCCGATAAATTTCTCAATTCGGCTTCAAGTGCAGCTTTTCTGATCTCCTTCATTTCAAGTTCAGATTCCAGCTTGGTCAATAATTCCTTATCATTCTGGATTTGAGTATGCAGGTCTTTTACAGATTGCTTGACCAAAGTTCTCCTTTGCTCCAAGGCTGGTTGAGCCGATTGATTCTTCAGAGCTTGCTTCACTGCAATAAACTGATCATCCAATCTGGAAATTGGATCTAAAGAAGTCTTGATATCGGCAGGAAGATCTTGGTCAAATGATTCAAGCAAATCTCTTAAAAGATCAGCATTAGTAACTTGTTCCCGAGTGTCCTTATGCAGAAAAGAGAAGATTTCCTTCAATTTTGCCTGGTTCTCCTCTGATAAAGTTTGACCAGAAGAGGTCTCTTCTCCTTGTTCGGCAACTAGATCATCCACAGCAAATGAATAGCTGGATGAAGAAGTGGTTTTCTCCTGAAAAAAAAAAAAAAATATTGCCGAATTATTGATGATCCATTGAATAAAGAACTGGAAGACTGGGTAATTATTTCTACCTCATTTCTGGTCTCTTGGATGGAAAGAGGGGGCAGCTCGAGCTCAGGCAAAGATTCTTGTATGTCATGCTGAGGAGAGCCTGGAAGATCTGTTGGTGGAGAAGAGGCTTCTAGTTGAGGAACATCAGGAGAAGCTGAAGCTAGTTCTTGATGAGAAAGAGGACTCTCCAAAATTGGGTCTATTGAAATTTGCTCTGAAACTGAAAAGGAATCAATGCCGATGGAAAGGAACTTTAAAGATGAGATAATGAAAAATTTTACCAGTCATTGAAGCATCGGCAGGACCTGCACTGATTGCTAGCTGTTGTTCTCTGCCCTGAAATCAAAAGGAAATAAAACTGAACAAAAACACCAAAAGCATTATAGTCAAAGAAGAGGGATTCTGACCTTGGTTTTGCTACTTGTTCTTTTCTTCTTTACAACTGAAGGAGCAGCTATAAGGAGAGTTTTTCTCTTGACAGATGATGGTCTAATGAGTATTGGATCTGAGGAAGCTTGTCTAGCCATCAGCTGAGCCAAAGTAGGGGATTGGTGCCCCAAAGCAGAAATTGGGCCTGCAGTTTTGTATAAAATTTCCCTGGCAAGAGGGGCAGGTGTTATGTCCTGCAAAATAATAAAGTCAGAATCAATTGGGGCCAATGTTGTTAAGATAGATAAAGGAATAAGCATATTACCTCTGCAGTTGGCTGATAGTCAGGCATTAATTCAAGGCAGAAGGGATGAATTGGCATGTTGAAGATATGATCATGGAATTCTTGCCACCAGAGAGTGAAGGAAGGATGAGCAGATGTTATTAGCACAAAAGGATCAGGTGCATAAATGGTTCCACAGCATTTATAGTTGAAGATCCTTCTTGTTTCTGTGAAATCCTTGATTATCTCCCTAGGCCTGAGGAATTCATGGAGGAATAGCCTAGGGGGCACTTGGCCACATCCCAACTGTCTAGCCATCATGTTTGGCTGATAATATTCATAAGTGCTTTGGACTAGCCTCCCTCCACAGAATTCGGCTGGCAGGATGCAGGGCTGGATGAAGGCATTAAAAATTGCTACAGATTGTACATCAGTGCATCCAGTCTCAAAGCTGAATTCGCAAGGGAGAGTAAGGTTGTCATTGTCCAAATAAGGGAACCAAAGAGGATTGGCAAAACCCTTGAAGAAGAGCTCAAATAGTTCACCGATGGTCTTGTTGATGGATACAGTGGAGGCAGCTTCTCCATAAGTTTGACAACCTTTGGTTTTCCGGGTTTCTCCTTCTTTATAGTTGATTGAGGGAAAGTCTCGGCTGTTGAGGTCAATAGCAACGATTTGGTGCATGTATAATTGCAGCCACATTTGGACAAACCACCAGGGACCATTGACACAAGGGATCTTCTTGTTAGTGTGCATCAGGTGGGTGGTTTGGTTGAGCATATGGTAAACACTTCCCAGGAGATATTTCCCAAGTGGGATGACTTTTCCAGCAGCCAGCTCTTCAGCCATCACAATGTGATTCAAGGTTGGCTCATTGGCTTTGCCACAAAAGACTGATCTGCATAGCCACATATTCAGGAAGGCCCTGTATTCAACATCGGTCAGAGGGCCATCAGACATATGATTCTGAATATATCTCTTATATCCAACCCCTGTTTTCACTCCTGTCTGCTTGGAGGAACCTTTATGATCATATGGGTGTACAGTTCCTGTAACATTCAGGCCGGTCATCATGTAGACATCGGCCAAAGTAGGAGACATTGGGCCATGACCAAAAAGAAAGGTATTTGTACCATTGGACCAAAAGTGGCAAGCTGCAATCAGGAGGTTCTCATTCTTTGGTGTTTCAGCTAATGACAGCTCCAGACAATGAGAAATACGCAAATGATCCCAATTCTGTGTTTGAGGGCTTTTATCATCAGACATCCTTTTATACCAGTTTTTCCATCCGGCGATTGGGGGCAAAGGCCAGTTCTTGAAAGCGTCTTGCCATTCATGAGGTTTTGTCAGTGAAATCTTAAAAGGAATCCGCTGAGATTCGACCGCAATGATTTCAGAAGGATCTGAATCTCCTACGGGACCGAGGAAATAGGATGGAGATTTTTCCTCAACAGGGATGAGGATTTCGGCAGCTAGGGCCTATCAAGAATGAAAGGGGATAAGAAGAAATTTAAAATGCAAATCGAAAGAAGACTGCCGAACATGCTTGAGGGGATTGAAGTTTACCTGGAGAGCAAGATCTTGGTCCGCCATTTGAAGGTTGGATCTTGGAAGACGACGACTTAGGGTTCGGATCCGGATGAGAGCTCTGAAGATTCGGAAGCAGAAAACGGATGTCGAACGGGCTCAGCCTGGAAATGTTGGGGATTCCTAGTCAATTCCGAGATAAAAGTATCCTTTATCCCGAAATTGAAGGGGCATGTGTTGACACCAAAAATTAGCACCAGGAAGAGGCTGACATGTGAGCCGGATTTGGTGGAAGGATGCCATTCGGCTAAAGGGCTTTCTCTGAAGCATTCGGCAAAGATGCTCTGCGGTCGGGAACACGTCGTCATTCGGCTAAGGGGTGTTCTCTGAAGCGTTCGGCAGAGATACTCTGCGGTCGGGGATGCGTCATCATTCGGCAGAGACATGGTTCCGCAGGTAAAAGCAGTAGCATTCGGGAAAGTGCGATGACGTGGAAAAACGTAAAGAAAAGGCCGGTTCGAACAAGGAATGCAATATGGGCACGAAGATCCGTCATTTATTTTTAGAAACAAGTATTGTAGTCGTGTCCGACTAGGAGTTGTATCAAGACCTGGGTATAAATATAAACCCATGGCATCTGTAGAAATCAATCAATCAATCATACAACAAACCGGCCCCGTGCCAATATCGAGTCCTTTAGTCGAGTCGTCGAGTTCTTCGAGAGGAGTCATCGATCCGTCGACCTCCGTAAGTACCGGCAACCTTGTATCATGCTTAGTATCATGCGGTGGATTTAAGCTTTGATGCAAGTAGTCTTGTTACCATGCTTAGTATCATCCGGTGGATTTAAGTTGTGGTCTCAAGAAGGTTCCTCTGTTAGGTCATGAGCCATGCGGTGGGCTAAGATCTAGTATGGACCAAGTTATCGGCTCTGTTAGATTCCGGCAAGATCTAGCAGATTCATTAAGTTACCCCGTGTTGCTCCTTTTTTACTATGTGCTTAATTCATGCAACACACCTTTGCCCAATCTAGATCGGTTAGAATCGGCTCTGCTTTACAGTGCAACGAATTATCCCCTCACAGCCGAATCCGAAACCGATCTAGGTTGCTACGTGTCGCGGGTTCAAGCTTATCGGCATCGTGTAGATCTTGACAGAACCGGGTATCATGCGGTAGATGCAGGTTTTTGGGTCGTCTTAGAGCTAATCATCCGGTGGATTAGAATTCGATTCGATCTGATAGATTTATCTTTACCGATTAGGCTTGTTCCTTCGCCATGGATCCCGATTCGGCTGAATAGCCGTATTCGGCAGTGCTCTCATGAGTGAACTTGTGTTCGTGGGTTTGCATTGGACAATGAATGCTTTTAGCCTTTCACGATTAGATTGTATCATGCGGTGGATTGATCTAATCTGATTGGTGGTGTGGCTTCAAACGAGTTGTATCATGCGGTGGATTAACTCGTTCGTTGTCATGCTTGACGGGTGCTGCTTTCGGCCTATGCATTCTTGTTTTCAATGTAAATTCGTGACTGTGTTGTGGGTTCGTAACTAAACATTGAGTGCTTTTAGCTTTTCATGATTAGATTGTATCATGCGGTGGATTAATCTAATCTGATTAGTGGCGTGGTTACAAACAAGTCGTATCATGCGGTGGATTAACTTGTTTTGTTATCATGCTTGACGGGTGCTGCTTTCGGCCTATGCATTCTTTGTTTACTGCGAATTTATGATCATGTTTCACCCTTTTATTTATTTATCATGCTCTGTTTCTCGTTAATCGGCTATGAGTATGTGTTCATTCGGTTGAAAGCCGATCTTTCGTCATGCTTACGTCACGCATTCGGCAGTGCGCTCCTTGCGTGCCTTGCCGATTGCCGAATGAGGTTTTAACTGCCGACAGATAGCTTCCCTGTAGCTATATGTCTCTCAAGATTGGCTTCAACGCCGCAAATATGGAACTGTCTGGTCTCAACCGGCACGTTCCAGGTTTTGATCTAAACTTTTTTTTATCCCTTTGTTAGTTTTCAGGCAAACTGACTGGCACGCTTCCGGATTCGAAAGCCCGGGTCACGTTTGAAGCCAGCTTTGTTCGGCTTGCTGTGTGCTTGGCGTGAGGTGCGGATTTTACGTCAACAGTTTCCAATAAATCAGCTATTGAGTGGTCATTATATCCTTGTGCATACTATTCAAAATTGGAGGACGCCACAAATTTTGCTCTTAAGTTACTGTTTTATTACGATGAAACAGTTGTGATCCATACTCTGAGTAGCGTTCATCTGATGCTGCTCCCATGACAAGCTTGGTGATGCCATGAAGAGCAATAAGCTCCTCAAGCCCTTTGGCAACTTCATCCTTTACAATTGTTACTTTCCAACAGCGGAACTGCCAAACCGCAAGTGATAGCAGAAAATCATGGAATTTAATTTGGTACTTCTTGATCTCTCCAATTTTTGTGCTTATCGTTTCAGGGGGAAGGCACTACAGAAGATGAGAAGAGGGTACTCTCACCTTTTGTCCCATTTGTCTTCTGCATATCAGGCCATACTCATCTAGTTTCTTCTCTGCCTTCACTCTCTCCTTCTGTCGGTAGGCGTCGATCACTTGTGGGTTCATCCTGGTATGATGAACTTGTACCCCCACTGAAACAACAGAAGGCAATTTGTTCAGAATGAGAACCCCCAAAAAAGAAACAATTTTTCTTCTTGAATGGAGAGAATGAACTATGAGATGTGAATTTCCTCTTGGACTTAGATTGGGAATGAGATTAAAAACTAGGGGAGTACATCCAAATTTCTATCATTTGTCCTGCACATCAAGTCAAAGTGTCAAAGCTTATCGTCGTTGGAATGGACTTTTAAGCCAAAGTCGACTGATCATCCATTTGTCTGACACCAAGCTTTGACGCTTTGACAACGCACAGGGGCAGCAGCCAGCAGAATCCTGAATCGCGGATTCGAATTTCATTGCTCAAGGGAAGCAATTCATAACGCCACCATCAACGGGGTACTTACTCACGGGGATGCTCTGCGCGGGACAGTGGACATGAGCCACCGCGATCATGGTGCCCTCCTTGGCTAAGTTCCGCAGCGCCCACAGCAACGTGCTGCCCCCGTTCTCCTCGTCGACGGCCACGAAAACCCTGTCCCCCTGGGCCATGCGCGCACCACCGCCGCCGCGCTCCATTCCAGGCTTTCCAGCCGCTGTTGTGGCCTGTGGGCACCCCAAGAGGCTGATGAGCGCTGGAGGATATGTAGTATGAGCAGTTGGGAGTCTTGGAGAAGCCCCCAAATCACCGCGTTTTCTCCGTCAGGGAGGCAGAGCCTTGCGCGTTCCCCCGTCTGGAAGTAGAGAAGACTTGAAGAAATTAAGTCAATCACATTAGTTGGTCGGCCTCTCACAAAACAATTAGCTTAGCCGGGCAAGAAACAGTTAGCCTATTTTATTTTTGGGTTCGTATCCGCTGATGCAATATGTTTGAACCCCCACCCCAAAGCAACGGTGATTCCCTCTGTTTCCTCGGCGAATGTTATTGGTCGTGCACCTCCTCTGTGCCTGCCAGATGGGACCTACAAGCTGGCTCGGAAGCGTGTAACTATTGAACCTATCCACCACACCCTGTTGTATGGCGAAGGTAAAAGATCATGTTGAGAAATGTCCTCCATAGCTTGTTTTATATGGGAAAGATGATAGATCATGTTGAAAGGTGTCTTGGTCTACTCCGTGTGTCAGTGTGTGATAAATGATTATCACCTGAGGTTTAAAACTTTTGGTGGTGCATAGCATGTTGCATGAATGTGTGGTTATGATGTGGCTATAGAAAGGTAGTAGAGAAACATGTCCCTTTTTTTTTGCAGGTAGAGGAACACGTCTCTTGGCTCATGATGTGTAGGTGTAAGGATTCACCATGGTTGCTAGCGACTGAACAATGAAGTACAAGTTCTAGTTTGAGTGCAAATGCACTCTGCACTAGCGAAGGACAAGTAGAGGC
Source organism: Echinochloa phyllopogon (assembly GCA_033239725.1). Taxonomy (NCBI): domain Eukaryota; kingdom Viridiplantae; phylum Streptophyta; class Magnoliopsida; order Poales; family Poaceae; genus Echinochloa; species Echinochloa phyllopogon. The sequence continues at coordinate 37,420,267 of BTCW01000001.1, read as the reverse complement.
TTCATGCCGATGGGCTATACGTTGGTGACGGATAAATGGGGACTTGTCGCCGAAGGACCGTTCGATATGGATGGAGCCATGTATGATCGGCATCGCACACATGTAGACTATAGGAAGACATGAGGATGATGAAGACGGTGTCGATCAAGTCAAGGAGGAAGAGGATGAAAAGTTAGAGTTGCTCGTCCATGCGCGAGAGCATGATAGATTTGAAGGCATTGGGGCCTTAGGGGAGGCCACACACATGTTGACATCGGTGAATCACATCCGGCGTGAAAGAGAGTTTTGACCGGTTTGGCCTCAAAACCGTTGGTTAGCTTGTAGGGTATGTCATGGTTTTTTACGGGTTCAACCTTTTAATCCAAGGTGAGAGTCAAACCTTGTGGGGTGTACATGAGGGTTTTTCGGATTGTTCCTCAGAATCAAGCAATGGTTGATTTGAAGAATTGGGGTTCAAAACTATCGGCAGCGGGCTTTTATGTTAGGGCTACAAAATCATGGTCCATTCTGTGCGGTTGGCATTGTCCGGTTGGAGGACGTGTTGTGTCATCACAAACCTGAGAGACGGAGATAGGAGAGAATCTTCGATCCGAATCTTTGTCGTCCTAGTTTGGACTAATGCCTAGAAGCAATTTGTACTCATATCCCGAGTGTTAATCTACTGATCAATTTCGTGTTCAAATATTTCTAAAATTGATCTTTTCCCAAAATTTTTGTGGCTATTATTTTAATCTTTCCTTCTTCATATTTGGCTGTGATTTCATTATCTAGGTTTTCCGAAATTAGTGAAACTGACAATGAAGAATTCAAATAGTTAGGGTGTTTTCGATTAGAATGAAGTGTCCATGGTGTAGTAGTGAGGCCGTGGTTCGAATCTTAAGTGAATCGGATTTGATTTTATCTGAGTTTTGTGAATTTTGGCACAGCTCGGCCCGCTATTTTGTTTTACTGATCAGACACCTGACGCTTCTATGCTGTGGAGCCTGGTGCTCAGGGTCCGCACCAAGTCGCCAACCTCTCCCCGACTCGGCAGTTGTAGCTGTTTCTCGGTCTCCGCTCGGTTTCGACAGGAGCAGCTCATCTTCTCTGCTTTCTCTAGGTTCAACAGGCAGGTTGGCAATAGCTACGAGCCTACGAGTTCAGTGAAAACAAGCAGCTACAGCTCGACCCGCAGGGCCAACGACAGTTCCAGTCATTAACTCGTGTAGGAAAGCAGAACAGAATGGTGTTTCATTGATACGGAGTGTCTCTTTCTCTTTCAAAAAAGATACGTAGTGTCTCTTTCATGCTATTGCTACAGCAATCTATCACTTAAATAATCTTGCGTAGAAATTGTTTGATTTGCTTAATTGTTGTCTTGTTTCTTGTATTGTGCTTGTCTTCATAAATGCACACTGCTGGAGTTAGCTTTTGGTTTAATCAATTAGTGTTCTTGCTTCTCGGTTCATCTCTGCTCTGCAGCAGCTAAAGACCCTGTTTGGAACTACTTATTTTCAGCTTATGACCAAAATACGCTGAAACTAGAAGCCAAACGACACATTTTTTTGCAGCTTTTTTTGGCCACGCTTTTTCCCACCGTCCCCATTTGTACTAAAATGCATAATCTGGTTCAAACCCGCTTTTCAAAAAGCACTATTTCCATATTCATACAGTTTATCTGAGAAGCGATTCTCCTGACCGCTATTCCAAACGGGGCCAAAGTAACTTCTGTCCTCTGATTAGCTCCCAGTTAAGTGTTCTGCTTTTCGTGCTATTAGTTGGACAATAGCAAGTTCTTGTTTGTTCTCCAGTGCAGCAGCTCATCTTGTTTTAATTCTTGTGCAGTGTTAGTGTGTCACTATCTAGGTACAGTAATCATCTGTAAATAATTAATGCTTGTGTTGGATGGAACTAGGTAGTTGCACAATCTGTCTTTATTCCTAGCTAATTAATTAGTTTTAGCTTTAGAGCATAATTTGGTGCTAATTCTAGTGAGTTATTTAGTGTATGTTTTTGCTAGGGATCTTAATACTTCGAGAAATTTCTGATCATTTTTATATCGACAAATCACTAGTTGACGTGTCGTTTGGTGGTTAGAAGAGAGATATGTTGGAGTTCGCTTGGGCATTGCAAAATCCGATATCACACCATATTCTAGAGAAGTAAAGAATTTGCCCTTTATTTTTCATCCTAACCTCAATAAATTCTGAGGAAAAAGTCTAGATCACCCCTCACCTATGGGCGTTGGACTACATAACCCCCACCTATGAAATGGTTATCACCCACCGGTCAAATTACCCCATAAAGAAATTTTATCATAGTAAATCACATAAAAACCATAAAATGAAAAATTCAATTGTGTTGGAATTCAAATGAGTATATATACAAAGTGAACATATAATATGATATGCTTTAGTACATTTTTGAGTAAATTGCTCTCACCATACAACAACTTGTATGCTCGTATCACGTTGATCCAACAAGTAGCAAATCGTGCAAACAGATACACAAACTTGTAAAATATGTGCATATACAGTCACATATATGCGAAGTAGATGTATTTTGCCGCTTTGAAGATGACATGGACAGTTCTTTCCTCTTCTTGGTTCTCATCTGAATTTTAACCATGTCTTGATAGTCAAATATGGTCCGAGAAAGAGTCTTTAAAATATATAATCTGACAATGAAGAAAATAAGGTAGCAAATTGTTCAAACAGTAAAGATTTTCACAGAATTACTCGATATAATTTTAGATTGCATTGAGTGGACACACGTTAAGGAAAAATTGTATGAAAGGGATCTGAAGTATTCACAAGAAGAGTTGACTTGGTAGACTCATCTGTTGGATTGACTATTTATATTTGATTATACTCCAGCTGCAACATCTTTTGATTGCTTGCTTGCATAGAGAAAAATGAAAAACAAGCGAGAATATTGCATGTGCCAACAATGACATGAAGACACACGTATGTACTGCATATGGATCAAATTTGTGCTTATGGCATTAAAGAAAAGGGGAGACATGATATCAGACCACATTTTCAGCCGAACAACAGTTTGGAATAGATTTATACATGCATAAAACCATCTATGTCACCAACCATGATGACAAAATACATCTACATAGGATACATGCAACCATATAAGCACACACTTAACAAATTCGTGTATCTATTTGCATAATTTACTACTTGTTGGATCAAAATGATATGAGCATAGAAGTTGTTGTATTGTGGGTGCAATTTACTCTACATTTTTTTGTTGTAGCTTTAGATCTATGCTTTTCTTCATAGCTGTAAAAAAACGTACTGAAGCGTATCATATCATATGTTCGCTGTGTAGATATACTCATTTGCAGTCCAACACAATTGAATTTTCCATTTTATAATTTTCATATGATTTACTATGATTTATCAAAATTGATTTAGAGGACAATTTGACCGGTTTTGGAAAGTTCTGGGGGTGATATAGACCGTTTCATAGGTTAGGGGGTTATGTAGTCCAACCCTTATAGGTGAGGGGATGATATAGACTTTTTTCCAAATTCTGACGCATGGAATCCAGACACTATGCACACAAAACACAATTTACAGTTGGACTGTGCAAAGATTCTCAACAAATGGTGATCCAAATGTAGGATATTGATCGCCAAGGACAACAAATCCCTTTTTGATGGATTGATGATTTATTTTTAGTGGAACATATGGAGGGAGCAAAATAGAAGAATCTTCAACCAAGAAGCTAAAACACAATAGGCTTTACGATGATCTTCAATCACAGTTCATTTTGGCTTTTTCTATGCACTTATATGTACCTATATTTAGATACATAATAAAAAATGTCTAGAAAAAACAAAAGAACAGAGGAAAGGAGTATTAGGACTTTAGGAGTCACGATTAGGCTTCCTCTCGCCTCTCCCATATATAAAGGGTGTAGACAATTCCTTGCATTGATTGATTTGAGAAGAAAAAAGTCCAAATTACTCCCCTCAAGTATAGCGAAAGTCCGAATAACCCCCGAAACTATGTTTTGGTTTAATTTGCATAATCACGCATGCATGAAAGTATTACCTACGAAAGGTTATCATGCATTTTTTCTGTTCTCAATAATTTACTTACCGTTTTAAAAGCTTAACTTGTGTAACTAAAAGAATGTAGATGGCAGATGATTGTAGAACTACGGAAAAGGAATATTTTCCTTTGTATGCCATTGTAGCAAAATACCATTTCCCAATCCGAAATCCCCATAGACCCCATCCCCCATGTCCTCCTTCTTTGAACACAATTTTAATCCTCAAATCTCAACCCCAAGCTCTATGCACACGATTTACAGGCACGGAGCTGCATGCCCCGTTCTCTAAGACTCCTGCTCCTGCTCTTGCCACTCGATAATCGCAGAACGGAGAGCCCTGTTTGGGGTCAGCACTGAGTGAGCTAGATTCAGATTTGTCGTCGGCGATGTGTTGTGCCCGCTGTCGAGCCATTCCCTGATTTTTTCGCCTTCATAAGTGAACCCGTCTGCTGCTACGTGGGGATCGCTCATCACATCCTGTTCGCCATCCATGAGATGAAACTTGTAAGTTTCTCTTCACATCTAATTTTGTAGCAAACTAGGAAGCCATTCTAGTGTAATAAATAAGTACTCTGCAATAGAAGTCAGTATCATGTCACTACTCCCATTTCATTCACCTGAGAGATGGGGCATATGAAGTAGGACGGTGGGGAAGGGTCTTCTGTCTCAGATGCGGATGACAGGTAGCTCTTCTGGCGCAAGTCTTCGACTTCAATTAACGCAGCGTCTAGCTCTTCCTGTAGCTCCTTCTTGTCCGCTTGAAGCATTTCGAGAAGGTACTTGCTCGTTGCCTCCTCGTCCTAGTATTGTTGGAGCTTCTCCTTGTCAGCTTGAAGCATTTCAACAAAGTACACCATCTTCTCTTCTTGATCTTTGATAACAGATGCCATCTCTGTTATTTGTTGCTCTAGGGCGAACTTTTGCTCCTTGACATCATGCAATTCATTGGAAATAGCATGATGCTGTATTTTCATTTCTTCAATCTCCTGTACTTGTCTCACGAGCGCTTCCTCAATTGATTGTCGCTGCCTGATCTCACGCTGATACAAGTTATCTTTCTCGTTTGCCTGTAAAAAAAGTAGTATATGACTTTGGTTGGTTCAATATTTGCAATTTCTATCATGAATAATGGAGGAAATTTACCTTTTGGAGAGCTGAAATCATATCCCGTTCAGCTTTCCGGCGTTTGGTTGATTCTTCATATGCTTCTTTCTTTGAGAGTTCAGCTTCACTGAGAGCCTCTGTTAGTATGTCGTATATGTTAGCATCAACACCTGGGTTCTCCTGTGTGGTACCAAATTTACTTCAGTCCTATGTTATAGTTCATCTACGAGAGTTTTCATTAACTCATGATTCTTATGTCTCTTCGTGTTACGTACCAGCTCATGAGTAGGGGATGAAAAGTTTTCATCATCAAGTTGTTGCATTTGATGCAGAATTGCTGATCCAGAGATAGTGACTGCATCATCATTTCTTGATGGATTAGACCAGGAGTTTTGCGATCTCCTCCCAAATTCACCCCAGGATTCTGTAGAACTCCTTGATGTACCTGTAGGCCTGCTATAAGATTCATATAGCCGAGACGGTGAACTGTTAGCTTCTAGAGGGGGATACAGACCCACTTCTGTTGTCGATCTTATCAGATCATGCCTAGGACTTCCGTTTGAGCTTGATTCCTCGCTCTCTGAGTGTGAGTGGCTGATTGTAATTGATCTCGGATGGCTACCAACGCTGGTTACTGAGGACTTTGATGCAATTGTGAACGCAGGTGATGGTGGTATGGCAGGAACAGTTGTGTTTGCTTCCCTGCAGTGTTCAAAGGTCAAATTAACCCTTTACTATTTGTATTTTGCCAATGAACTTTACTGAGATTAATTCTTTGGAAAGGTTATGGAGTTGATTACTATAGTTGCGTTAAAAATCAAATAAATGAGATGTTACAGAGTCAAATCCAAAAAAGTTCACAAATAACCTTGTCTAACTTTAATGGAACCCAAACCATGATTGCTAGCAACTGATTGATCACTTCACCGATAGTAATCTGATACTAAAATCCTAGAAAATAGTTTATATACTAGGCAGGTAAAAACTTTCTTGGCTTAATCTTACCTGGTGCATATAAGATGCCCTTTGCAAGTAAACCATATCCTACACGATGAGGCTGCTGCCTCTATCAGTCTGAGTGCCGTCTTGGATTTAAGTGATTTCATTTTCCTACAATAGGGGAACACTTATTAGGTAGAATGACCAAATTTGTTTCCTTCTGTTTTCTGTATTTTAGTTTCAGCACACTGAGATGTAGCGCCACATATAACTTGCGTGCTAATAAGGAATATATGTTCAGTTTGATGACGGTTGCAGATTCAAACTAAAAAACATGAAAAAGATACTATAATCATCAGGTGTGTGATTCATACTCTGAGTGGTGTTTGTCTGCAGCTGCTCCCATTACAAGTCTGGTGACGCCATGAAGGGCAATAAGCTCTTCAAGCCCTTTAGCAACATCCTCGTTGTCGATTATTAGTTTCTCATAGCTGACCTATGAAAGGTAATTTGGCAGCAATTTATCATTTAAGATGCATCGTTCTGTAATAATAATGAACTTTTGCCCCCACTGAAATAATAGAATAAGGAGAATCCTGTGATGTCTGAAGTCTGAACTCTTGAGAAGGGAAGGATCTTTTACTGTATCATTTTTTAGATAAAGGAAATAAATCCAGTCTCAGCAATCAGAGAGCATGTATGCGGTAAAAAAAATGGTCCAAAACTTCTGTCAGTTTCATGGCTTGAGAGTTGAGAGCATGTATGCGGTATGCCTGTTTCTTTTTTTTAGAAACTGGATTAAAATCCGGCCTCCACATCCCCTAGAGAACGTGCACAGCCAAAGAAACAACGGTCCACAATAGTAGCAGAGGGCAGTACTCAGACTGCAAAGACGCAACCCACACCAACAGGTTTCAGCAGAGACTAACTACTCTACTGCAAACATAATTAAACACCAATTCTAAGCTTGGATTTCCAACCAAAACTGCTAAAAAGTTCCATGGCCGCCACCTCCAGGAGATGACAACTTCGCTTTATAGCAGCCTTCTCTTCCTCTTTAGACAACATCGACCAACATCTTGCCCAATATGCCCCCCCCCCTGAAAATTACCTGCACAAAGGAGTTAGGATTTGTATTTCGAAACACTACCTCGTTTCTATTCAACCAAATAGCCCAACAAAGCGCAATTGCCCCAACAGTACATTGGTTTTTCAGCGACTTAGAGAACCCACTCAGCCAAGAACCAAGTATATGAGAAAAGCTAGTTGGTGGTTGAATTCCAAAGGTAATAAAAACCAAATTCCAGATATTTCTTGCAACATGGCAGTCAAAAAACAAATGTTGAATTGTTTCATCCCCATTGCAGAAGCAACATTTAAGACTACCTCTCCAATTTCTTTTCGCTAGATTATCCTTAGTAAGAATAACTCCCTTCCATAAATACTATGAGAAAACTTTAATTTTCAGTGGAAGTCTCAGTTTCCAAAAGGTACAATTAGAAGGTACACCTTGTAATTTCATTAGATCTGAATACATAGACTTTACCGAAAATTTCTGCCCCATACCCAAACCCCAAATGAAAACATCTTTTTGGTCCTTTAGATTCACATCTATAATCTGGCTCACCAACTCCAACCATTTGTTCAGGACGCTCCCCCTTAGTGCCCTTCTAAAGGACACCTTCAAAGGGACTGTGCTTAGCACATTTGCTACTGTATCATTTTTCTTTCTCACAATATTGTAGAGGCAGGAGTACCTATCTTTTAACTTTTGGTTACCCAACCAAACATCCTCCCAGAATCTAATTTGTTCTCCATTTTGAACCAGGAACCTTCTTCTCGACAAAAACCGATCTTTGACTTCCATCAGTCCTGACCAAAAATGGGAATCACCCAGTTTCTTTGTTACTTGGGATAATGCTTTATTCTTTAAATACTTTCACCGAATTAAATTTTGCCACAATCCATCTTCATTCAACAGCTTGTATAACCACTTGCATAATGCCTGTTTCTTTCCATGCATAATACATAATAGTTCCGATTATTTTTTTTATGCCAGCAAGCATGCAGGCATGCAGCACAGCAGCAGAGAGACAATTGATCAGGTTGGAAATGCCTTTTTGGATAGGTGAAAACAAGTTTAACAGCTCAGCTAACAAAGAATGAGCAGGTAAGAAAGTCAAGGTATGTTTACTCTCAATGACAGCTTACCCCAGTATTTGCATGACAAAAATGATAGAATGCCTCTCAGTTGTGCTGTGTGTAGCTGTCTACTCAGTGTGGTTGGCTGGACCAGACCAGAGTCTAACAAACCATCCCCATTTTTTTCAGGAACCGCAAGCGGCAGCGTCATTCAGATTCATGGATACTAGCTAGTAACTGAAATTCATCAGGAAATCGTCCAAATAACGCAAGGATTGAGGGCCTTACTCATGGGATCATCTGCGCGGGGCAGTGGACGCGGGCGATGACGACCCCGGCTCCGTCCTTGGCCAGGTTCTCCAGCGCCCACAGCATGGTGCTCTTCCCGTGCTCGACGTCCTCGGGCACGGCCACGAAAACCCTGTCCGCAGCGCTGTTCACTGACGTCCTGAAGCTGTACTGCGACGACGACGACGTGTCCCACCGCCTGTGCGCCACGCCGCCGGCGCCCTCCATCCTTCCAGTCCCAGTTCAAGACGCTGTTGGCGCTTGCAATGGAGACGGCCGGGGTTGCAGGAAATCTGGATATGTTATTAGGTTGGCTAGCTCTCGTATTTGTTTGCTAACCTAGACGAAGTCAACTCTAAATTGGGTCTCTGCCAGTATGCCTTGTCCCGGTTCTCGAATTTTATATGAAACTGTGTTTTCGGCTAATTAATGATGATGAATTGAGTGTCGTGGATGAACACGCGCTAATAGCAGACAGCTCTGGTTTATTCAAGTGGCCACGTTACGCGTAAGAGCGCGGCGAACATTCTCCCCCAATCGCGGCTAGATATTCTCATTTAAGATCGTTTCACGGCAATATCATCTCCCGGATCTGAATGTAACATATCCTAGATTAGTGCATTTCAGTTTTTTTTTAAAGACATTTCAGATTGTACGTACGATGGGGAAGAATAGGATAGCATTGTCAGATTGTTTGTATATGTACCCTAGCGCTTCCCCTCCCGAAATCAGGAGACTTAGACTGTTCCAAGGATCAAAGTCAACGTAAGTCTGCAGTTTTTTTTAAGGTTAACGTAAGTCTGCAGTTGGCCTTGGCCTTTTCGGTAAATAGAATTCGATCAGCTGGCCCATCCGACCATCCGTGTACCAGCACCGTCCTGTCTGCACTCTGCAGTGAAATTGAGGCCATGTTTATATCTCAAATTCTACTATGCAAAAAGAAGATTCACATCACATCAAAATGTCATAACATGTATGGAGTACTAAATATAAATGAAATCAAAAACTAATTGTACAGTTTTGTTGTACTTTACGAGACGAACATTTTGAGCCAAATTAATCAATGTTTGGACAATTTTCACAAATACAAACGAAATACTAGAGTGACATAATGATTATGAAGTGACACCATACTCCCGGTAGTAGCTGAATTCAAATGCATGTAGGGCCGACAATGCCATGGCAACTCAGCCCTTCAAGATGCAAAATTTACACTCTAAATTTGGCCTCTTGTAGTACGTGCGCACTGTAACATTTTATTTGTATTTATAAAAAATTGTCTAAAAATGATTAATTAGGCTCAAAATGTTCGTCTTGCAGAGTATAACAAAATTGTGCAATTAGTTTTTGATTCTATCTATATTTAGTACTCCATGCATGTGCTGACATTTTGATATGATCGGAATCTTTTTTTTCATAGTGAACTTTGGAGGTGGACGTCTTGTTCGCTTGGCTTATCATCCACCAGCCAACAGTGTTTTTCTCTCAGTAAAAACCATCACCAGCCACCAGCCACCAATTAGCATGCAGTGTTTTTCTCTCTGCAAAAACCACCACCAGCCAGCTGAACATGACCAGAATTTAGGATCTAAACAAGGCCTCAGAGGCAGAGAGAGACATCTGGAGACCCCAACTAGGCCTTCCTCTGCGCCAGGACCCAGGCCTTGTTTAGATGCAAATTTGGGGTGGGGAATTGGAGGTTTGGGTCACTTATCAATCATTGCGTCACTGTATCATTTCGTTTGTATTTTATAAAAATTATCCAAAAATTAATTAATTAGGCTCAAAATGTTCGTCTCGCCGAGCACAACAAAACGGTGTACTTAGTTTGTGATTCCATCTATATTTAGTATTTCATGCATGTACCGATATTTTAATATGATGAGAATCTTATTTTTATATAGTGAACTTTAAAGGTAAAATTTTACATCTAAACAACAAGGGCCAGCGCGTTGTGGTCTCGTGGCCCTCCTGCTTCTCTTCTGTCTTGGAAAAGTGAGGATTTCCTTGGCCAGGTTTTGCAGAGCCCACGTTTTACATCTAAACAACAAGGGCTAGCGCGTTGTGGTCTCGTGGCCCTCCTTGGCCAGGTTTTGCAGAGCCCACAGCAACGTGCTCCTCGTCGACGGCCACGAAAACCTTGTCTAACGCCGCCGGGTTGCCCTTGTCTAACGCCGCCGGGTTGCCAAGTGTCAGTTTGCCACCTCTCGCAAAATAAAATGTGGTGAAGCTGGCCGAAGTTATGTTTGACCACCTCTATCAAACGCGCTCTAGTTCGCGTGACAGTTAGTGGATGTGGTTGAAAAAGTATTCCAGCTTCAACTGCCTTAAGAGAGAAGGAATCAGTCTGTTTTTTTTTATAACGTACGTATCTGTAGACTGTAGGGAAATCAACAACCAGTACAGATACGCATGCATATGCAATAATGCAAAGGATACGAAGGACCTAACCGACCACCAGAACATACACAGAAGAAGCACCCAAACCAACAAGATAATTACACCAGATAGGCAGATACTAAGAAGCTTCCGTAGTTGCCATCGATGCCGCCCATGGTCGGATTCCCGAGGAAGAAGACGATAGCAGCTTGAACAAGAAAGACTGACCGTAGGAATCAGTCTGTTTGGTGCGATGAGTGTACGCGCTGCTTTGAATGAAAAAGTTTATGAACTGATCTGGCGGGTTCGTCAATGCGGGCCGTAAGTATTTACTGGGCTGCCTCCACAACAGTAGTGCTTGAATAGATAGTTAGGCCACCATGGGCTTTAACCTATAAAAGGCCCAGATATAGGCCTGACAAAATTCAGGCAAACGGGCCAGAGCAGCAGGGTGTCATCGTTGCCGTCCGCGCGGCCCGCCCGCCCACCACCTACTCGGAGGACTGGGTAACCGGCGGCGGCCGGGTCGCCCCCTCGCCCAGACCTTGCGGCGGCGCCGTACTCCGTTGAGCTGCTGCTCCCGCCGCCGCTTCTCAGCATCGTCACTGTCTTCGTTGCAGTCTCTACTCCCTGACGCGGGGACTTGCGCCAGTAGGACAGCCTTCTCCTACCGTGGCCGCCTCCGCCGTCACCCCTCAAGACCTCGGCTCGCCCCGGTCCGATGGTGCAGCTGCACACGAGGTATGTATATGTCTAAGTCTAATGTCAAAGGGCTTCGATCCGCCTTGCCTACGATTTAGTATTAGACGCGCCATTTCCACAACATTAAATTTCCCACTTTATTTTTTCTCACAAATTTGAACAAAGGTTTCCCCTTTTATCCTAAATAAAATCTCAATCTGAACTCTGAAGCTCTAGACTATATACATGCAGACAATTTCCAGTTAGATGGTTGATGGAGTACTGTGAGTCTGTATCCAATGGCATGCAGCTACATCCCGATTCAGAAAATGGTCATCTCCGCTGCTGCTGCTGTTGCCACTCAAGGATCGCCGACCGGAGCGCCCTGTTCGGCGTCAGCTCACAGTGCTCGAGCTTCAGGTTCGTCATCGGCGACGTGTCGTGGCCGCTGTCGAGCCATCCCTTGATGGCCTCAGCCTCGTATGTGAACCCGTCCGCCGCGATGTGAGGGTCGCTCATCACCTCCTGGAAGATCGGGCACACGAAGTAGCACGGCGCGTGGGCGTCGTCCAGCGACGGTGCCAGCGAGAGCCGGCCGGCGGTGAGCTCGGCGGCCTTCGCGAGGGGCTCCACCACCCTCCACACCTCCCCGGCGAGGTCCGGCCGCCGCCTCCGGCTCATCTCCGCGCACCGCAGGCCGATGTGCGCCAGCTGGTTGGCCTGCACGAACGGCCAGTCCCCCGCGCCGGGGTCCAGGATGGCGTGCAGCTCCCCGCGCTCCACCGCGTCCTCCACCGCCTCGGCGATCCGCTTCGGCGGCCGCCCCGTCAGGAGCCGCAGGATGATGACGCCGAGCGAGTACACGTCGGAGCGCGGGGTGAGCTCGCCGGTGGACAGGAACTCCGGGTCCATGTACGCGAAGGTCCCCTTCGGGGTGGTGGTCCGGTGGAGCTTCGTGGTGATGGAGGACCTGGACATGGCCGTCGTGTTCGACTGGCTCATCATGAGCCGGCAGATGCCGAAGTCCCCCAGCTTGCCGACGAAGTTGGCGTCGAGGAGGATGTTGCCGGGCTTCAGGTCGCCGTGGACCACCGGGTGCGGCTGGTTGGAGTGGAGGAAGATGAGGGCCGAGCACATCTCGCAGATGATCCTGGTGCGCACCTGCCATGGCAGCGGCAGCGTGTTGTTGGTGCACGCCAGCCTGTCCTCGAGGCTGCCGTTGGGGAGGTACTCGTACACCAGGGCGAATGCCTCCCGGCATGCGCCAATCAGGGTGACAAGGTTTGGATGCCGCACTCTCCCGAGGACAGCAACCTGCAATGGTGTCACTCAAGGGTAAGGTATTTTTTCTTTCAGAAGTACTCAAGGGTAAGGTGAATGATATGATGAATTGCATCACCTCTTGGTTGAATTCTGACTGCCCTTGCATGCTCTGCGGATTCAGCAACTTTATAGCTACGGTTGTGTTGCGGAGGAACCCTTTGTAGACGCTTCCAAATCCACCCTCGCCAATCTTGAGTCCCTCATCAAAGCCTTGGGTTGCTTGTTCGAGCTCGAAGTAGGAGAACTCGGTGTTAACTATTTCAGCTGGCAATGGCACTGAAATTTTCTGATCATTCTTCAGACGCAAGCCATCAGCTTCAGCCACTGCAGCGTCTCGTTCTTGTTGTAGCTTCTCATTCTCTGTCTGCAGCACATGGAGACGGTGTTTGTTCATCGCCATATTCTCTTCGTGATCTTTGACTACAGATGCCATCTCTGTTATTTGTTGCTCTAGGGTGAGCTTTTGCATCTTGACATCATGCAATTCATTGGAAATAGCATGATGCTGTATTTTCATTTCTTCAATCTCCTGCACTTGTCTCACGAGTGTTTCCTCAATTGATTGTCGCTGCCTGATCTCACGCTGATATAAGTTATCTTTTTCGTTTGCCTGTAAAACAAAGTAGTATATGACTTTGGTTGGTTCAATATTTGCAATTTCTATCATGAATAATGGAGAAAACTTACCTTTTGGAGAGCTGAAATCATATCACGTTCAGCTTTCCGGCGTTTGGTTGATTCTTCATATGCTTCTTTCTTTGAGAGTTCAGCTTCACTGAGAGCCTCCGTGAGTCTGTCATATATGTTAGCATCAACACCTGGATTCTCCTGTGTGGTACCAAACTTACTTCAGCCCTCTATTATACCTCATCTACGAGAGTTTTCATTAACTCATCATTCTTATGTCTCTTCATGATACGTACCAGCTCAGGAGAAGGGGACGGAAAATTCTCATTGTCAGGTTGTTGCATTTGATGCGGCATTGCTGATCCAGAGATAGTGACTTCTTCATCATTTCTTGATGGATCAGACCAGGAGTTTTGCGATCTCCTCTCAAATTCACCCCAGGATTCTGTAGACCTCCTTGATGTACTCATAGGCCTGACATAAGATTCATATAGCCGAGACGGTGAACTGATAGCTTCTACAGGGGGATACAGCCCCACTTCTGTTCTCGATCTTATCAGATCAGGCATTGGACTTCCGTTTGAGCTTGATGCCTCACTCTCCGAGTGTGAGTGACTGATTGTAACTAATCTTAGATGGCTACCATTACTGGTTACTGAGGAATTTGATGTAATTGTGAACGCAGGTGATGGTGGTATGGCAGGAACAGTTGTATTTGCTTCCCTGCAGTGTTCAGAGGTCAGATTTAATATTTAATCTCTTTCGTTTTGAATTTTTCCAATGAACTTTACTGGCATTAATTCTTTTGCAAGGATACGGAGTTGAATACCATAGTCACGCTAAGAATCAAATAAATGAGATGTTATGCGGTCAAATCCGAGAAAGTTCACAAATAACCACATCTAACTTTAGTGGAACTCAAACCATGGTTGCTAGCCACAAGGCACAGGCTTTATAGTAGTTATATACTACCAACTGATTGACCACTTCACTGATAGTAGTCTGATACTAATGTCCTATAGAATAGTCTACGTATTAGGCAGGTAAAAACCTTCTTGGCTTAATCTTACTTGGTGCATATAAGATGCCCTTTGCAAGTAAACCATATCCTACACGATGAGGCTGCTGCCTCCATCAGTCTGAGTGCCGTCTTGGATTTAAGTGATTTCATTTTCCTACAGTAGGGGAACAACATGTTAGGCAGAACGACCAATTTTGTTTTCTTCTGTTTCTGTATATCACTTCTGTGCTAATAAGGATTCGTACTTTGAGTGGTGTTTGTCTGCAGCTGCTCCCATGACAAGCCTGGTGACACCATGAAGGGCAATAAGCTCTTCAAGCCCTTTACCAACATCCACGTTTTCAATCATTAGTTTCTCGCAGCTCACCTATGAAAGGGAATTTGGCAGCGATTTATCATTTAAGATGCATGTGTGTTCACTGGATTCTGCTGTATGTGAATGCAATAATAGGTGGTTTGAGTGGTTCATTAGTTTTATTCATGGGATAAGAGAGGTGGGGAAGAGCACCTTTTTCCGTGTGCACATCTTGATATATTCATCCAGTTTCAACTCTGCCTCTGCTCGAACCTTCTTTCTATGATCATTGACCCGTTGCGGATTCACCGTTGTGTAATGAACTTTTGCCCCCACTGAAATAATAGAATAAGGACAATCCTGTGAAGTCTAAACCCTTGAGCACGGAAGAATTTTATAATGTATCATGGTAAAAAAAAAGTTATGGTCTTAAAACTGCTATCAGTTTCATGGCTTGATAGTATATATGCCTGTTTCTTTCCATGCATGATAGTTCTGATAATTTCTTGATAGTTCTGAACTTCTGATAATTTCTTGATGTCCGCAATCATGCAGCAGAGACATTGATCAGGCTTTCACAGGAATTCAGAAATTGGAAATGCCTTTTTGTATAGGTGAAAACAAGTTTAGCAGCTCAGCTAACAAAGAATGAGCAGGTAAGAAAGTCACGGTATGTTTACTCTCAGTGAATTTTTGAAGCTTGCCTCAGTATTTGCATGACAAAACGAGAAAAATCCCGTTCATTTGTTATGTGTGTACAGAGTGTGAGGCCTTATGGTTGCCCGACCCTGACTGCTCTCCAGAGTCAACAAACCATCCCCATGTTATCGAGGAACCGCAAGCGGCAGCGGCATTCAGATTCATGGATACTAGTAACTGAAATTCATCAAGAAATCCTCCAAACACGCAAGCATTAAGGAAGCCTTACTCATGGGGATCATCTGCGCGGGGCAGTGGACGTGGGCGATGACGATGACGACCCCGGCGCCGTCCTTGGCCAGGTTCTCCAGCGCCCACAGCAGGGTGCTCTTCCCGTGCTTGACGTCCTCGGGCACGGCCACGAAAACCCTGTCCAGCTCCACCTCCACGGGCGGCGGGCTCGCCGCCTCCACCTCATCGCCGTCGCCGACGACGACGATCTCCGCGGCGCTGCTCACTGACGTCCTGAAGCTGTACTGCGACGACGACGTCGTGTCCCACCGCCTGTGCGCCACGCCGGCGGCGCCCTCCATCCTTCCAGTCCCAGTTCAAGACGCTGTTTGGCGCTTGCAATGGAGACGGCCGGGGTTGCAGGAAATCTGGATATGTTATTAGCTTGGCTCTCGTTATGCTCTTGCCAATGCCATTTCGTCTCAGCTTGGATTAGCTTGCTATTTGTGCGCTGACCTAGACGAAGTCAACTCTAAGGAATTATGCGTCTTCAGATTCCAACGACTCTTGAATTGGCTCTATGCCTGTTCCGGTTCATAAAAAAGAACTGCTAGTTGTCTGTCCCGGTTCTCGAATCGTATATATGAAACGGTAATGCTTGTATAGGTCGTCCGACGACCCAACGCCATTTCCATCTGCTCTATCTATTTTAACTCCCGCACCGTAGTTTCCAAAAAAAAAATCCCGTCACGCCGCCGCCGCCGATTCGTCTCGCTCCCGCGTCGTCGCCGCCGCTGCGGACCTCCGTGTGCCGTCGCCGCCGCCACCGGATCTCCGCGTCGAGCTCCTCCTCCGCTGCTGCCCCTCCTCCACGTCAAGCTCCGTTGTCGCCGGACCTTCAAGCGCCGCCGCCGCCACCGGGCCTCCACGTCGAGCTCCTCCTCCGCCGTTGCCCCTCCTCCACGTCAAGCTCCGCCGTCGCTGCCGGCATCGGATCTCTGCGTCGAGCTCCTCCACCACCGTCAGACCTCCGCGTTGAGCTACTCTGTCTCTGCCCCTCCTCCGCGTCGCAGCCCCTCCTCCGCGTCGAGCTCCTCCGCCGCGTCGATCTCTTCCACTGCCGCCACGCCATCCTTCGGGGGCACCACAGTCGCCGCCGCCGACCATCTCCTCCACGCTGTGCTCCTGCTCGCCATCCTCCTCTTCCTCCTTGAGTTCTCTTTTTTTTTCTAGGGTTTTGCTACATGTTGCAAGTGTTTGTCTCATATGTTTCAGATGTCACAGAAAAATGCTGCAACTGTTCGATGTGAATGTTGCAAAAGTAGATCTGGAATGTTGCAATGTTGCATATGTTTCGTATGAATGTTGCAAGTGTTTCATCGAAATGTTGCATTTTTTATTTGGAGTTTTTGACTGCTGCGGTGCGCGGATGAAAGTTGGGAGTGCGTTGTTTTTTAGTGTTGCAAACGAAGACTATTCATGTTGCAGATACTATTGTTTGATGTTGCATACGTTATTTTTGGATGTTGTAAAAATATTACATGTTGCATGCAACATTAAATTCATGTTGCGGTGGGAATTTTCATGTGCTACAGTACCATCCGATTTTTTAAAGCCCCGTCGGACGTCCGGGCGCTAGCTTAATCCTGTATGATATTGCGTTTTCTACTAACGATGATGAATGGAGTGCCGTGGATGGACACGCGCATCCGTGTCATCTACGATAGCAGGGCAGACAGCTCTGGTTTATTCAAGTGGCTACGTTACGCGTAAAAGCGTGGCGATCAGTCTCCCCCAATCGCGGCTAGATATTCTGATTTAAGATCGTTTCACGCCAATGTCATCTCCCGGGTCTGAATAAACATATCCCAGATTAGAGCATTTCAGACTCTCTTTTTTTTTTTTGAAAAAGAACATTTCAGGTTGTACGATGGGGAAGAATAGGATAGCATTTTCAGATTGTTTGTATATGCACCCGGGAGACTTAGGGGGTGTTCACTTTCTCGAAAAGAGGGGTGAAAGTTTGGTAAAAATGTCATATCGGACACTGTAGCGTACCACTTTTCGTTTGTTTGTGGTAAACATTGTCCCACCATGACCTAACTAGGGTCAAAAGATTCGTCTCGTTGTGTACGTCAAAACTATGCAATTAGTTTTTTTATTTACCTACGTTTAGTGCTCTATGTATGAGGAGAGAGATTTGACGTGATAGTGAATAATGGAGTTTGAAGAGAGAAAGTTTGGAGGAATTTTTGGAAATGAACACCGCCTTAGACCGTTTAAGGATCAAAGTCAACACAAGTCTGCAATTGGCCTTGGCCTTTTCGGTGATGTAATAGAATTCAGCTGGCCCATCCGGCCATCCGTGGTGTACGTTGTACCAGCACCGTCCTGTCTGCACTCCGAGGGTGTGTTTAGCTCCCGTAAAAAGGTGTCACATCGGACACTGTAGCGTACTGTAGCATTTTTCGTTTGTTTATGGTAATCGTTGTCCTACCATGACCTAACTGGGCTCGAAAGATTCGTCTCGTCGTGTACAAACTATACAATTAGTTTTTTATTTACCCACGTATAGTGATCTATGCACGAGGAGAGAGATTTGATGTGATAGATGAATAGTAAAGTTTGGAGAGAAAAAATTTAGAACTAAACACATCCTGAAGTGAAATTGAAGAGAAACTGCAGTAGCTGAATTCAAATAAGTAGGGCCGAAAATGCCGAGGCAATCAGGCAACTCAGAGGCAGAGAGAGATCTGGACTCCGACTAGGCCTTCTTCTGCTCCAGGATCAAAGCGCGTTGTGGTCTTCGTCGCCCACGCGATGGTGATCTATACATACACGGTACACCCCCTGCAGGTCAAGCCTGGTCGACATGTTTAAGCTGTGTTATATATATCGTCCATTCCATCCCGTGCATGATGCAATTACGTACTTTCTTGGCATGCAGGACACATTGAGGACTTCAAAGTAGTTTTCTGGTGAATTTCTTAGGCCAGTCTCAATGGCAGGGTCATCAATATTTAATGGACTGCCACGTAGGCTTTTTTGATGACATGTCACGAAATTAATGAAGGGAGAGAAGATCTTAGGGTCACGGTGATGACCCTGGGTCGACACAGATATCAATGCTTACGACCCTCCATTGAGAGCTCATGACCCTCCATTTGATCACAATATATGTAAGATTTAAATGTTACATTCTATCTATGAAACTGTGCCCATGACCCTCTGCATTGAGAGTGACAGGGTCATCATGCTAAAAAACTGATGTGGTAGACTTGATAACTTTGCCCATGACTCTACCACTGAGACTGGCTTTAAGCATTGCGCTCCATTTTGCCTCTAGCTCTAAGCTACGAATTTAAGACGACATCCAAAGAACCTTGACATTCTTACAATGCAATACATGATGCGATGTTGTCGACCCAAAAAGAAGTCTCCCTTTTTGTCTTTCTTTCTTTCTTCTGTTTTTTTTTCCGGAGGTTTGTGTCTCTTTTTACTTCATCATAAAAAATAGAAACGTTATCCAAGATGAACTAATTTAACGATAATAGGATCAGACTTGGACCAGAACATCTAAAACTTCTCTAAGGGCTGTTTCGAAAATCTGCTGAAGTGCATTATTTTTAGCTTGGTTCTTTAAGAACTGCTAAGAAGGTGAGTACCGACGGATCTCAAGATTGATGAAGTAATCCCTGTTGTCGATGAAAACGTCGTCTACAACTGAAAGAATAACGCCGGTTAAATCGTACAATAAAATAGCACTCTCTTCTTCGAGTGAGCAGCGGGCGCGTTCCAACTTGCAATGCAAACTCACAGGCTCCATGGCCGTTGCATGTACAAGCACTAGACTCTAGGAATGAGACGGAACGAGAGAGCTTATTCATTCGCTGCTTCCCAACCGAGATTTCAGAGCCACCCGCGGCCCGCCCTCTACTTCATAAAGTGCAGGCCGGTAAAGCCCTTGCTGCTTCTCCGCCGTGCATGAAGTGCAGGCCGGCAAGCGTTTGCCGTGGGGAGAACGTGCTCGCTCGATTCGCATAGTTTCTTCTCCCGTGCGACGGCGGCGGTGTTATTACCACCTGCGGGGCCAGAACGCACCGGCGCGGCGAGGCCACACCACACCGTCGGCATGCTACATACAGACGACAGCGCGTCGCGGCAATGCCAGTCGCCAGCCCGAACCGCTCGAGGCGCTGGATCTCTCGTGCGGCAGGAAAGGCGGCGGCGGCGGCGGCGGCGGCGGCGGCGGCGTTGCCTGCGGCCTGCGGGAGATCAGAACGCGCCGGCACGCGCGGCGAGGCCATTACAAATCCCCAAGCACGGCATGTACACCGTCACTACCAGAATGCTTCACATCCGCCCGCCTCCTCCGCCTCGGCCATTTTTGGGCCCGGTGCTGATGGGGCTTCAGCACCGGGTCCAACAGCTAGGAGCGGGGGCGGCGCGAAGGTGTGTCAGGGCGGACACATTAGCACCGGGTCGTGGCAAGACCCGGTGCTAATGCGCCCCCTTTAGCACCGGGTGCAGCCAGCAACCGGTGCTAATGTGCCGAGGCCATTTCGCACCGGTTGCTGGCTGCACCCGGTGCTAAAGGGTGCACATTAGCACCGGGTCTTTCCACGACCCGGTGCTAATGTGTTTGAATATAGGGGATTCCTCCTCCCCCGCCCGAGCCAGCTGAACACTTAGGCGCTGTGTTCATGCTGCTCGGCCGTGGGAGGGGAGGTGCTGTCCAAATTTTTTTTAAAATTTGTGAAGATTCTACTCATATAAGGAGCACTACAAGGTACACTTTTTCATTCTCTAATGTTTTATTTAGCTTGTAATCCTTCTATGATTTAGAAATAGAGGGATTTGTGAATCAAAGTAAAGCTAGCTAGAGAGAGCTTGTGTTCTTGGAGGAGAGAGAGGAGAGAACTTGAGTTCATGGTGGAGAGAGTGTTCATGTTGTGTTTTAAATGGAGAGAGAAGACAAGCTAGTTAGTATTTTGTTTTGTATGACTTGTGAATAGTTATAAGGCTTATAGTAATGTAGTTTTAGAAATTACTAGAAAATCAATATAAAATGCTAGAAAATCTTATAAATTAATAGAAAATCTTATAAATTACTAGAAAATCTTATAAATTACTAGAAAATCTTATAAATTACTAGAAAATCAATATAAAATGCTAGAAAATCTTATAAATTAATAGAAAATCTTATAAATTACTAGAAAATCAATATAAAATGCTAGAAAATCTTATAAATTAATAGAAAAACTTATAAATCTTATAAATCTTATAAGGCTTATAGTAATGTTATATTTAATGAATATAGTAATGTAGTTTTAGAAATTTATTTATATAATGGAATATATATTATAATTTGTATTTATTTATATATTAAATTTTTTTATCTTTAAATTGTATTGTATATTTGTTATTGGTTAATAATGCAGATGAATAGACAATGGATGTATGGGGACCCCCACGCTCAGACGTTCCGTGATGGCCTTAGGACGTTTCTCGATGCCGCCGGGGCTAACAGGACGTCGTCCGGTTTCATGTTCTGCCCATGCACCCATTGTAAAAATATACAATCGTACAAACAAAGAGGTTGTCTTCAGGTGCATTTGATGAGGCACGGTTTCATGAGGAATTATTCTGTTTGGACGAAGCACGGTGAAAGACGAATTCTAATGGATGAAGATGAAGAAGACGAGGCCGATGACGACATTCCGTTATTGGCTCAATACTACGGTTCCATTGCATATGCTGCAATGAGTGATGCCGATGAGGAAGATGTTGCTCGGGAAGGCGATGCTCAGGAAGATGTTGCTCAGGAAAATAAACCTACTGATGGACTCGGGCAAATGTTGTGTGATGCCGAGAAAGACTGTGGCAATGATAAGGAACTGAAAAAGATACAACGCATGTTGCAGGACCACAAGACTGACCTGTACCCAGATTGCAAAGAGGGGCTAAAGAAGTTGGGTAGCACACTTGAACTTCTGCAGTGGAAGGCAGCAAATGGTGTTACTGATAAGGGTTTTGAGGAGCTACTGAAACTCGTAAAGAAGATTCTTCTAGAGGGTAACAATTTGCCATCGACGACGTATCAAGCAAAACGTGTTGTTTGCCCTCTCGGTTTGGAGGTGCAGAAGATACATGCGTGTCCTAATGACTGTATCCTCTATCGCGGACAGTACGAACACTTGGATCGTTGTCCGGTTTGCACCTACGCACGATACAAGATTAGGCGGGATGACCCTGGTGATGTTGGGGGAGAGCGTTCTAAGAAAAAAATCCCTGCGAAGGTGATGTGGTATTTTCCTCTGATACCCCGTCTGAAGCGTTTGTTCAGGAACAAAGACCATGCCAAACTGATGCGCTGGCACAAAGAAGAACGTAAGCAGGATGGCATGTTGAGACACCCCGCTGATGGATCCCAGTGGAGGAACATCGACAGAGCATTCCCAGAGTTTGATGCTGATGCGAGGAATGTTAGGCTTGGTCCGATGGCATGAACCCTTTTGGTGAAATGAGCAGTAGTCATAGCACTTGGCCCGTGACTGTTTGTATCTACAACCTACCCCCTGGCTCTGCATGAAGCGGAAGTTCATTATGATGCCAGTGCTCATCGAAGGCCCAAAGCAACCTGGCAACGACATTGATGTGTACCTAAGACCATTGGTTGACGAACTTTTGCAGCTGTGGAAGAATGAAGGTGTTAGCATGTGGGATGAGGACAAGCAGGAGCAGTTTGACCTTCGAGCACTGCTTTTCATAAGCATCAACGACTGGCCTGCACTAAGTAACCTATCAGGACAATCAAACAAAGGATATAAAGCATGCACTCACTGTTTAGAGGAAACCGAAAGCATGTATTTGAAACATTGTCGTAAAGTTGTGTACATGGGTCACCGTCGATTCCTTCCGGCGAAGCATGAGCTACGAAAGAAATGTGCGCATTTTGGCGGGAATGCTGACCGCCGTACAAAGCCGAGACACCGGAGTGGAGAAGAGCTATTTGATATGGTGAAGGACCTACACGTGGTGTTTGGCAAGGGAGACGGAAGCCAGGCTGCTCCGACGGGCAAGGATGGTCGTGCCACGTTGTGGAAGAAGAAGTCTATCTTTTGGGAGCTACCTTATTGGCAACGTTTAGAGGTCCGTAACGCGATTGATGTGATGCATCTGACGAAGAATCTTTGCGTGAACTTGATAAGCTTCCTGGGTACTTATGGGAAGCCAAAAGATACACTGGAAGCACGTCAGGATCTGAAACGATTGAAGCAACGGACTGATCTACATCCAGAAAAGAGAGACAAAGGACGCTAGTACTTGCGTCCTGCCAGCTTCACTCTCAGCAAAGAAGAGAAGGCAAGCATGTTTGAATGCTTGAACAGTATCAAGGTTCCGTCTGGCTACTCCTCCAATATTAAGGGAATAATAAATATGAAAGAGAAGAAGTTCACAAACCTGAAGTCTCACGACTGCCATGTGTTGATGACACAACTGCTTCCCGTCATACTCAGGGGTGTGCTACCAGTTAACGTGCGGAAAGCCATTGTGAAGCTATGTGCATTCCTCAATGCAATTTCTCAGAAGGTGATCAATCCAGACCATTTAGATCAGTTACAGAACGACGTGGTGCAATGGCTTGTCAGCTATGAGATGATATTTCCACCATCCTTCTTCAATATCATGACACATCTATTGGTTCACCTCGTCAAAGAGATTCATATATTGGGCCCAGTATTTCTACACAACATGTTCCCATTTGAGAGGTTTTTCGCTGTCCTAAAGAAGTATGTCCGTAATCGTTCTCGTCCAGAAGGATGCATTGATAAGGGATATGAAACAGAGGAGGTCATTGAATTCTGTGTTGACTTTGTCGACGATCTTATGCCGATTGGTGTGCCCGAATCCCATCACGAGGGGAGACTTGGTGGAAAGGGCACACTAGGGAGAAGATCGATGGTGATTAAGGACGTTGAGACATTTCGTAAAGCGCACCTCACAGTTTTGCAACAATCAACATTAGTTGCTCCGTACATCGAGGAGCACATGCAGATTCTCAGGGACGAAAACTCAACAAAGTCTGCGGCCTTCATTCAGCGTCTGCACAATAGTACTTTCGCTGATTGGTTGCGAAGACGTCTTATGGGTGTCGAGGGCATTGATGTGCAGCTAGCTTTTGTAGCTAGAGGTCCATCGAGCACGATCTTGACATTCCAAGGATACGACATCAATGGGTATACATTTTACACAAGAGCCCAGGACAAGAAAAGCACCAACCAAAACAGTGGTGTCCAGATCGACGCGATAGACACCAATGGCAATACAAACTCATACTATGGAATCATAGAGGAGATATGGGAACTAGAGTACGGACCTTTGAAGATCCCACTGTTCAAGTGCCAATGGGTGAAGCTGACTGGAGGAGGTGTTAAAGTTGAAGCGGACTATGGAATGACGTTAGTGGACCTAAACAAGATTGGCTTTCTAGACGAACCGTTCATCCTGGCCAAAACTGTCACACAAGTTTTTTATGTGAAGGACATGGCTAGCAGACCGAAGAAAGGGGCGGATAAGAAAGGTGGGGGTAAGCAATTGGACCCATCACAAGACGAGCCAAAGCGTCATATAGTTCTTCCTGGAAAGAGAAAAATCGTAGGAGTTGAGGACAAGACGGATGAAGATTATGATATGCTCGATGGCCGGCCTCCATTCTCAGTGGCTGATGACCCAAGCATCCTGTTAGCGGCGGAGGAGACACCGTATCTACGGCGTGATCACAATCAAGGAACATTTGCAAAGAGGAAGTTTATTAGTGTCCGAGTAAACGATGATGCCTATTAATTTATAAGATTTTCTATTAATTTATAAGATTTTCTAGCATTTTATATTGATTTTCTAGTAATTTATAAGAGTTTCTATTAATTTATAAGATTGTTTTTATTAATTCTAGCATTTTATATTGATTTTCTAGTAATTTATAAGATTTTCTAGCATTTTATATTGATTTTCTAGCATTTTATATTGATTTTCTAGTAATTTATAAGATTTTCTATTAATTTATAAGATTGTTTTTATTAATTCTAGCATTTTATATTGATTTTCTAGTAATTTATAAGATTTTCTAGTAATTTATAAGATTTTCTAGTAATTTATAAGATTTTCTAGCATTTTATATTGATTTTCTAGTAATTTATAAGATTTTATATTAATTTATAAGATTTTCTAGCATTTTATATTGATTTTCTAGCATTTTATATTGATTTTCTAGTAATTTATAAGATTTTCTAGTAATTTATAAGATTTTCTATTAATTTATAAGATTTTCTAGCATTTTATATTGATTTTGGAAACTGGGCGCCAAACTCGTCAATCCCCGAGGAGAATTCCACTCGCCAATACTGGAGGACGTGCCGGACAGTCCAACAAGCTAGTCGTCAATCTTAATTAAGTAGAAAATATAGTTTAAATATATATAACTCGAGTTGACATGCATGAATATCTACTTTTGTAATATATATGTCTTCTATTTTGATGAAATGTCAGCTAATATGAATATAGAGTCGGCCGAATACGCATTAGAATACACGTATTAGAATATATACGTATATACACGTATATAGACGTGCACGCATGGCTACTGAAAAAAGCAAAAAAAAAAGAAATCCGGGGCTTTTAGCACCGGTTGCAGACAGCAACCGGTGCTAAAGGCAGGCCCTTTAGCACCGGGTGCAGCCACGACCCGGTGCTAAAGGCCCTGCTAAAGGCGCTGCGGGGTAGGCCCTTTAGCACCGGGTCGTGGCTGAACCCGGTGCTAAAGGGACCCTTTAGCACCGGTTATTCAACCCGGTGCTAAAGGGGTACCCCTTTAGCCTCGGATTAGTTGCACCGGGTGGGAAACCCGGTGCTAAAGGGCTTTCCCACCCGGTGCAGATGTCGATCATTCTGGTAGTGCGTACAGACGCGCCACCGTCTGCGTCTGTGCGCTGCTCGTCGCGGCAATGCTATCCGGAGCCGCTCGAGGCGCATTGCTTCAACCCCAAGGGTCCTCAAGTGCGCGCGGGGCCTTCTAATAGCCGGCGGACGGCGGCGGCCGGCAACCGCGGCGGCAACGGGTAACATGGGGTGTCGGTATCTCATTTACCGACCCGGTGGTCAGTATCTCAAATACCGTCCACCCTGGGGCCACGGGGGCCGTAGGACCGAAAGCGAGCGGCAGGATCCGAGCCAACGGAGGCGAGCGGGAGTGTCGCGTGGGCCAATGGACTGCTAAATCAGTTTGGCCCAGTTTACTACCGAGGCCCAGAAAAGGAATCGTAGTAACGAACGGCCCAGCAGAGGTGACGTGACTCGTGAGCACGCCGCCGGGGGAAGGGAAAAAAATTGCATGAGCTGTCCTCAGTTCTGACGACTACGCCTTGGCGGCCTCTACGACGGCGAGGCAAGGAGAGGCTCTCCAGCACCGAGCATGAAGATAAAGATTTGACACACTCGAAAATGGATTATTATCTTACAGTGGTGCAGAGATCTTGTGTTGGCATATCATACTGCAGAGAGAAGGGACCCCGGTCCAGCTAGGTCATGTTGAGCCAATACTGCCTGTTCCATTCAATCGTTGTAACCCATCACCGTCATCTTCAAATGATTGGGGTCGACCGGAATACGGCAAAAAGACGACGCATTGCCTCAACGTGAAACTTTAACAATTTACATTGTTAATAAACAGTTCAACACTTCTACAACGTTAAAAACGTACATGCAGTATAAAACTAGATTGATATATAGAGTAACTTTTGGCTAATTTTGTTTATAATAGCAGTGAGGGGTAACCAATGAATGCGTTAGAGGTTTGGGGGGTTAATTTATTGTTTTAACGATTGTAGTTGTGAGTATTTTTTATCCGGTAATTTCAAGCTAGGTCTTTGTGCGCCAACATGAATACTTCTTTTATTGGCCGAGTAATAAGGTTATTTTAATGATAGATATGCTAACGGAAAATTCGTGGAGATATCAACTCGCATTTTCAAATTTGCTTCACCCTTAGTACCTTCAACAACGTCCAGAAGTTGCTTGATCTACGTCGGTTTCCTTCAAAAGAAGTCATGCAGCATCATACTATATCCCAACTTCATCGTTGGCCGTAGCCAATCTTGGTCAAGGCTGGATTATATTCATTATCTAAAAAAATCCAACTTCATCGACTTGATAATCGACCAAAACCGCCACACAAATTAATTGAACATGTAATATATCTTGATATGATAGTGCATTATTTATATTATGAATTTTAATATTTTTCTGATGCAATTACTTAACTTTCTTGGCAGGACACTCTGAGGAATTCAAAGTAGTTTCCTGCTGAATTTCTTAAGCATTGCGCTCCATTTTGCCTCTAGCTCTAAGTACGGATTTAAGACGACATTCCAAAGAAACTTCACAGTAAATAATACTATTAGGCCAGTCTCAGTGGGATTTAATGAGAGTTTCATGACATTAAATTCACTGATGTGGCAGAGGAGAGAGAAGAAAGAGTTTCATGGCACGTGAGTGGACTGGCGCAATTACCTACTTTTTAGTTTAGGTAAATGTGTAGTGAAATTGTGCACGAGACTGGCCTTATAAATTCCTTGACATTCTTACAGTAAAACAATACAGGATGCAATGTTGTGGACCCAAATGAAGCTGTTTATGTCCCTTTTTATCTCTTTCTTTCTTTTCTTTTTTTTGCGGAGGTTTGTGTCTCTTTTTCCTTCATACAAAAAAATACAAACATTATCCAAGACGAACTAATTGAACGACAAGAGGATCAGGCTGTGCACTAGATTCTTTGCAAGAGCCACTTGAGGTCTTGAGAGCAATTCACCTTCTAAACAGCCCTTAGAGAACCAAGCTAACCAAGCTAAAAATATTGCACTTCAACGTGTTATCTACTGGACCTCTTATTTTAAGGAGACATCTTCTACTCTATCATTTATTCTGGGATCTTGAGTCATCTATCCATTGAAGGCTATGGTTAGAGTTGAAGCAAATTTTGAGATCCTCGGAAAATAAAGGCAGACCACATTTAGCACTTAAAAATAGATTTATTTTGAGATTATTGCTGGAGATGATGTTTTCATCAGGTGTACTTTTTTTAGTCCGACATAGCAACATGTCCCGTGTGCTCCATGATTTCATATTATGATACTATGTAATGGATTATTACTTTTATATACCTTTTTAAAATTGTCATTATTATTTCTATAGAAGTCTGGAAAGCTTATATTACAAAAAAGTTGAAGAGCAAGGGTTTGAATTTGGCCTATCAATTAGAACACCTCCGCATGCGCCCTGCAGTTGCTCACTTTCCCTTCTTTCATACCTTCTAATCTTACTCCAAGCACTCTCCACTAAAAGCGGGTTACCATTGCGGTTTACATAGCGAGAAAAAAAAGATGGACACTGAAAGTGCATCTAGGCACTTATGTGTTTTGGTGATTTGTATGACAACATGATTTGTAATCTAACTTGTTTGCTTAAGTATATGAGCAGGGATTCATTCTTATGGATATTCATGTAATATAATTATTAATAAGAATATGCGCTCTATTGGCTTAATATTGTGAAAGCAAACAAGTGGATGTGATCCCATGTGATCAAGGTGTACATGACAAGTAAATGAAAATGACAAATGAGACAAGAGGTTATGCATATGGATAGGTCTCATTTAGAAGAAGCTTGTCAAATAATATTGGGACAATTAAATTGAAGATATTGGATATATCTCGGATAGTTGAAGACATGGATTTCAAATGTAGTTTTCATGTGGATGCAAAGCAAAGCCTAGCTAAAGCGGCAAGATAGGATGGAAGGGATCAAACTAGATGGCTAGTGACGAGGTACTAAGCGAAGAGAAGGACAAGAGTCGTCTTGTGGCCGAGGAACTTTGCTAGGGTGAAGGAACTAGTCTTGTGGATTGATCCCTAGGCATTAATCAAGCCATAACCAGTGAAGCAATGCAATGCGTCTGATCATTGTTTAATCATATGAAGAAGTGGCTTATGAATTGGTATGGATTAGTGATCATACACTTAGAAATTCAAAGCCACTAGCTCAAGTTGGATTTACTCAGCAAGAAAAGGATATTGGAGCCCTCAAGTTGATATTGATCAAGTATGGCGTTAATGAAGACATAAAAGCTCAAGTAGAGGTTTTATTAATTATTTGTAATCTTGAGTTTAGGAATGTCGTACTATCAAGAGGGATGCAACATTTAGTTGTTTGACTACACACCAAAAAGTGCTCATAGGTCAACCCATGTGAGATAGCCTTTGAGAGGAGTGTTTTGGGACTTAGTGTGCTGGCTGGTCCAAAACCGGTGTGACCGGTTTTGGAAACCGGTGTGACCGGTTTGGGAGCTCGGGAGTGTAACGGCTAGTTTCGTTTGAAAACCGGTGTGACCGGTTTGGGAGCTCAGGAGTGTAACGGCTAGTTTCCACGGGTATAACGGCTAGTTTTTGTGTGTGGGGTATTTATACCCCCTAGCCCTCACCTTTGAGGGCTGCTGGTTCATTTGGGTCTCTTGGGCGACCAGAAGCAATTCAAGCACCAGCAAGCTCTCCCCAAGCCTCTCTTTGTGAGAGCTGGTTGAATTTGTTCATATCCTTGGATTGGGTTGAGAGAGGGTTTGTGTGTGAGCAATAGAGAGCTAGAGAGCTAGCTAAATCAGTAAAGAGTGAATCCATAGCTTGAGCACTCGCGGTTGAGGTCTAGCATCTATTTGAAGCATTTGTTACTCTTGGAGGTGAAGCCTCCTAGACGGCTAGGCGTCGCCGGTGAGCCACCAAGGTTGTGGTGTGCCACGGATTGTTTGTGCAGGTGTGGTCTTGCCTCCTTCGGGGAAAAGATCAAGTTAGTGGAACCGAGGAGATAGCTCGACCTTTGGGTCACTAGGGGCTTCCTCAACGGAGACGTAGGGTTCGCTGTGCTTTTGGGCAGCCTTTGGGCAAACAGCGAATCCGACCTTCGGGAAACAATTCGTTGCGTCTCCATTTTGGTTTGCCTCACAATTTCCTTTCTAGCACATATATTTGCTTCCGCTTCGATCTACTTGGTTGTGCTTATCTTGTGTGCAGGGACTAGTTGGACCTGCTAGAAATCATCTACACAAGCACTACATCAAGTTGCTTTTGTGCTAGAGGTTGAAAAGGGGGTTAATTTACATTCTTGTATTTCTCAGTCAGAAACCGGTCTGACCGGTTTCCCAAACCGGTCTGACCGGTTTTGGTACTGACTTAGTCATATTTCCAGCTAAAGTTGTTCCGGAGTATCCAGAGGTGTTGCGGAGTCTCCGGTCTTAATCCCGGAGTATCCGGCATACCCTCGGAGTATCCGGAGTTGAACTGACAATTTGTTTTAAGTGTTGGAAATTTGCAGAATCATCTATTCACCCCCCTCTATGTGACATCACGGTCCTTTTAGACACTAATAAGAGGACGTCAATCTAGTTGTCGCAGTCTTTCACTATGTCGTTCACAAAGAACTCGTCGTAAGTCTAGTTGCTGCAGTCCTCCATTGTGGCCGTCGGCAAATCCCTTGGAGTACGTACATGAAGAATGAAGCTTAGACTAGGTTATATTCAAAATTTTCCTTACTTTATATAATAATGAATTTGTGTTTATATATGGAGGTATATCAAGCAAGAGGGGGCCTAGGTCCCCCCCCCCTCTGCA
The DNA here is from genome assembly GCA_033239725.1 of Echinochloa phyllopogon. Classification (NCBI taxonomy): domain Eukaryota; kingdom Viridiplantae; phylum Streptophyta; class Magnoliopsida; order Poales; family Poaceae; genus Echinochloa; species Echinochloa phyllopogon. The sequence goes on along the minus strand of BTCW01000001.1, from coordinate 37,389,834 downwards.
CTAATCCTCTCCTACATATTCTAGCAGTCTTCTACCCAAGCATTGGGCACCTATCCGTCTTCGTAGTTTGATTTCCTCAATAAGGTCATAGTAAGACTTACAGAGATTTAGCAACAAGGAAAATACAATACAGAGACTATTGTTGTCCTACTGTGCGGGTGCAAAACATTTAGCTGCTATAGTTGCTTCTTCGATGTAAGAGTAGTAGCTAGTAAAAATGTGTCTGATGGAACCTCCTTGCTCCACCTATATGAAATGTTTCCATGTAGGACTGCTCTCTAATTCACCCCTTCTTATTAATACAAACCAGAAACATCCGGGTCTTTGGAAAAAAAATAGTAAGACTTTACAAAGAGTGGGAGTGATGAATTATCGGAGTTAGGGCATAGCTAGGCTCGCATAGTATAGAATTAGCATGTTTGGATGGCTGTTTTGAACCTTATTAGTTAGGCTCCTGCTATGCAAATGGGAGCATATGGCCTGCATAGCTGTGAAAAGCGAGAGAGCTGTGTTTCCAACATATGCAGCCTGCACAAGCTCGATGGCCATGCGGAGGCAGCTGGAAAGGAATCGGCTCACCTCCTATTGGCTCATTGTGTCCATCTACTCTGCCCCTTGGTGATGATCAACCGTAGTGCCGCCATTGCCCATGCCCACACCAGTGTTGAGCTCATCTGCATCGTGCAAGCTCACCCACCGCCAAATCGAAGTAGCAGATCAGATTGAAGAGTGTAGTGATGGGAAATTGAACTTTTTCCTTTCCTTTTCTTTCTTTGTTCATCTTCTCCACCTTGCTTTTGATTAGCTCTGGATGGATTTCGAGGCTTTAATAGTGGAGGGAATCGATATGATGTTGTATTTAATGGTAAGGTGGATTTGTACTTTGTGTTGCTAATGGAGAATTTGGAAACTGGATTTGGGTATAGAAGTGCAATAATGGATGGGTGGTGCTTTGATTGGATCTGCAACAAGCAATAAGACTCAACAGATGGAGAAAAATGATTGAGCTGCTGCAACAAGATTAGCCCGAGCTCACCACTGCTAATCTTCACCTCTGCCGATGACCTTGCGACTCACCACATCCATGGTAGCCGGAAGGAGCTTGAGGTGAAAACGATGAGAGGGAAACCGATTTTGCCTTGCTAGAGCTCAATTTGGCTACGTTCGAGCTTGATTGATGTTGGTTCTCACTTCTCAATTTCTGAACCAACAATGAAAGTAAGAACTAGAATTGCAATCACAAGTTACAGATCGTATATTTCAACATATCCATCATCACAAAAAATGGCCTCCCCCTTTTTGGAAAGGAAGCCCCCTTTATATAGGACCAATTGTCCTTGAACAAAATGCATAAATACCCTTCAACTAGGTATTAAATTACACCTCCGTTCATACACTAAGAACTTTCATACAGGGGCAAAGTAATTACATAACTACGAGTGTCCAATTTACCTTTTGCTTCCTTTGTCACGCCTTTCACGCCTTCTTTTGTTACCTTTGCGGGTACCTCTAACGACTTCTCAACGTTACTCTTCATCGACGTCTTCGGTGACACTTCACTTTTGGATAAAAAAAATATAATGGTCATCGACTCAAACGTAGCCATCTATGGAACTAAAGCTCGTGATCACAACCATGACCTTTGATTCCTTGCTACGAACATATAGCTCCTGCAACCTTGAAACCTTTTTAGTTCTAAGTTGACCTCTTGCGAAACAATAAACCACGATCTTGACCATAACCTTCGATCCTTTGCTGATGATGGTTAGCTTTTGTAACTTCAAGGCATTTTGTCAATTTCACACCTTTGCACTATGCCTCCTCATTGAGCGTGAACTAGTTGGAGCTGACTTCCCACAGGTGAGATCCCCAACAATTGAACCTCGCCAAAGTTCAATTGGGTCATGCTCGATCTCGATTTGGCCTCCCTAGAGTTCGATTGGGCTGTGCCAGTACTCGATGTGGGGCATCGAGCTTCCACGACGAGTAGCATGAGTGGCGGCAGTGGGAGTGGCAGGTGTTAGATGTTGCCTATATTTGCAATAGCAGGGACACGGCCGCGTAGGCGGATGGATGAAAGTCGGCGTGAGAACATAGACGATGGGAAGAGGTGACAAATATTACACTCACTGCAACAAAGATAGACAATCCAGAAAACCAAAAGCGTACGCATCAAGCCAGGTTTATCTGGTACAGGTGAACCAAACACTAGCCTATTATTGATGCTTAGACTGATCTCGATTAAAGCTAACCCGGCTAATGAGTACCGTGGCTACTACTCCCTCCGTTTCAGATTATAGTTCGTTTGACTTTTGTTACCACAAGTTTGACCGTTCATCTTGTTCAAAAAATTTATGTAAATATAGTTAAATTTAAGGCTTTTTTAAAAAAATTTATTAATAAAGCAAGCCATCATAAAAAATATGATAATTTGTATAAAATTTTGAATAAAACGAGTGGTCAAACTTAGAGCCAAAAAAGGTTAAATGAACTATAATTTAAAACGGAGGGAATAGCTACTAACTTGATGTTCGAAATCCCGACGAAACATATATATATATTGCCCAACATAATTTACAATCTAAATACCGACATACACTGCACACAAGGGAACCCGGTTACCCGACTATCATCAAGAGGAAACACGACAACCTATAATCCTACTGCAGACCCATATTATATCCAAGGTAATATCTTGTCCTGGACGATCGAAATATGGTCATCAGTGTCTGAGATGAGCAGTGGTGGAGTTATCCGTTACGAACTTCTTGTACGACACGAGGATCGGCGTGCGCACCACGTTGTCGGGCGAGACCCACTTGAGCTGCCCCTCCGCGATCCCCTTCTCCTTCCTCGCGCCCACGGGCCTGATGGTGACCGTGAACCTCTTGGCCTGGTTCACCTTCTTGAACCTCAGCGTGTCCGGCGTCACCGTCACCGACAGCACGCCGGCCGGCACCTCCACCTTGGCCACGTACACCGACTTGGCCTTCCCCACGTTGGTCACCTCCCGGCTGACGTTCACCACGTAGGGCTCCTGGTCCAGGAACGCCGTGATGGTCGGGTAGTTGAGGTCCTTCTGCTCCAGCGCCGGCATCTTCGCGCACGCCACCGGCGCCATCGGGTGGATGATGGAGTTGATCTCGTGGTCGCTGTACCTGAGCCCGCACAGGTAGGGCACGTAGTCCGCCGCCGTCAGGTTGTACACGAGCCCCGGCCGGAGCGCCTTCATCGGGTTCACGAACCCGGCGCCCACCGTGAGCAGGTTCGCCGGGTACCCGTCGTGCGCCGCGATGGGCCTCCTCCGGCGGTCCGTCGTGTCGGCCGTCGTGATCAGCGCCGACTTGATCGCCGCCGGCGTCCACGTCGGGTGCGCCCGCTTGATCACCGCCGCGATCCCGCTCAGGTGCGGCGTCGCCATGGACGTCCCGGACAGGATGTCGAACTTCTCCGCCAGCGGGTTGGGCGGCGCCATGAGCCCCGCCGGCTTCGGCACGCCGGCGATGATGTTGACGCCGGGCCCGGTGATGTCGGGCTTGAGGATCCCCTGGTTCTGCTTGCTGGGCCCCCGCGACGAGAACGCCGCCACCACCGGCGAGTCGCGGTTGCCGAGCACGGTGCCTTTGAACACCAGCTGCCCCGTCGGGTTGCCCGTGGAGTTCATGTACGCCAGGATCTTCGTCCCCGTCGCGTAGGGCACCTGCGACGCCGGGAGCGCGTGCGCCTTGGGCTGGATCACCGACCCGAGCTCCTCGATCATGATGACGACCATGCCGGCGGCGCCGGCGTCGCGTAGCACGGCGCCCATCTCGAGGGTGGTGAGGTTGCCGCCGGCGTCGCAGACGACGATCTTCCCGCCGACGTGCTGCGGCGTGAGGACCTTCTCGTCGGAGCACGTGCCATCGCTGAGGTCCCTCACCAGCGGCCGCTGCACGCCGGGGAAATCCTTGGGCTGGAACAGCGACTCCCCGTCGATCTCGACCCCGTTGCCGAGCTTCACGGACGCCACGAACCTCCGGTCGGTGGTGGCCGCCGCCACGGTGAGAAGCCACGGCGCCTCGTTGGCGACCGTCGCGGGGTCCGGGCCCATGTTCCCGCCGGCGGCGCTGACGAAGACGCCCTTCATGATGGCGGTGTAGCCCCCGAGCGCGATGGGGTCGTAGGCGAAGTCGCCGGCCTCGTCGTCGCCGAGGGAGAGCGAGAGCACGTCGACGCCGTCCTCGACGGCGTCGTCCAGCGCCGCCAGGATGTCGTCGCGGTCGCAGCCCTTGTCCTCGAAGCAGACCTGGTAGAGCGCGATGTGCGCGCGGGGGGCCATGCCGGAGGCCGTGCCGAGCCCGTTGCCCATGGCGTTGGCGCCGGGCACGAACGCGCCGGCGGCCGTGCTCGAGGTGTGCGTGCCGTGGGAGCCCTCGCTGACGGGGAGCACCGGGTCGTCGACGCCCTGCCACTTCCACTTGGCCGACTCGTAGAAGGACCTCGCGCCGATGAGCTTGTTGTTGCAGACGGAGGCGTTGAAGTCGCAGCGGCCCTTCCACTTGGCCGGCGGCGGCTTCATCCCGGCGGCGTCGAACGACGGGTGGCCGGGGCGGATGCCATCGTCGAGGACGCCGATGATGATGCCCTCGCCCATGTTGCTCCTCTTCCAGAGGCCGCCGCCGTGGAAGGCCTCGCCGCCGGTGAGCCCGAGCATCTGCGGCGTGTGGGTGGTCATCAGCCGGTAGGTCTTCTCCGGCATGGCCTTGACGAACCAGTCCCTGGTGGCCATGGCGCGGACCTCCTCGTCGGTGAGGCGGGCCGCGAAGCCGTTCACGACGTGGCGGTAGGAGTAGATGAGGCGCGCCATGGCGGACGGGTCCCTGTCGAGCTCCTCCTCGGCCATGTCGCACACCGACGCCAGCAGCGACGCGTGCCAGCTCGACACGTCCTTGAACAGGCTCCGGTCGTACTCGTACGGCGTGCGCACGATGATGAGGTAGTTCTTGTGCAGGCCATGGTCGCTGTGCGCGACGGCGGAGGTGACCAGGAGCGACGCGAGGAGGAAGACGACGGCGACGCGGAGGGGGAGAAGCGCCGCTAGGCGCATTGGATTCGGAGGATCCATTGAAGAACAGACCGAACCAAGGTGAGAACAATGATGGGTAGCTACATTTGAGGAGATTGGTGCTTATCCTAAAAATGGCATTGTGCCTGATGGGGATGATGAGTAACCTTGTGCCAGCAGGATGAACAAGCTTAATATAGAAAGGATAAGCAGAATTGAGGTTGCTTGCTTGCGGCCACAAGTTCAGCCGATGCTTCGTTTGATCGAGCTCCAAAACGTGGAGGAAATGGAAGAGGGTTCGGCACCTCACGTTGCTGAACATGTGTGCAGTCGTGCAGATGCAGACCCCAGTATAAGTTCAGTTCTCCTCTTCAATGTTGATAGATACATACCCAACTGAATTCCTGATTCCTACCCTACCTACAATGAAGGTTTGGATGCGTCACCAGTAATCATACAGACCATTCTGGCATTCCGACATGGAAATGCAGTGATCACCTATAAAGCGTTTGCTTTTGCATGCAACAAGGATGATAGATCCATCATACTACGCAATAACTCATGCTTAGAAGTAACATGTATGGAATCCTTGCGATATTGCACGGCTCACAACACATAAATGAAATCTATCCACTATCCAGGCACGCCCAAGAATAAATACCGATACGGTCTCTACCAACTATCTGTTATATAATCTTATTTTATATTAAATGTGATCTTTATAGTATAGATTTTCTATTAAACGTGCGATGCACGTGCGTTCTGGCTAGTGAGTGGAAAAGAAACACCGTGTCACGGTTCACATGAACTGCTAAATGGTTTTGATTCTCTCTATGTATGTGACAATTTTCTCATGTGAAACATTACCGAACTGTTGTACTTCCTCCGTTTCAAATTAGTTCATTTGACTTTTTTTACTCTAAGTTTGACCGCTCGTTTTATTCAAAATTTTGTGTAAATTATCATATTTTTTTTGTCATAGCTTGCTTTATTAATAAAAATCTTCAAAAATGTCTTGAATTTGGCCATATTTTCAAAAAAAAGAATTTTAGTAAAACGAGCGGTCAAACTTATGTTAAAAAATCAAGTGATCTACATTTTGAAACAGAGGTAGACAGGTAGTAACTCGCAAGAAGGCTAGCCATGTGATTCATGTTCTGCAATCTGATGTAACTTGCTTCCCAAAACTGTTGTCTATATGTACAATCCGAATTCTGAGAGTTCTAAACTTCTAATTCTAACTACTACTCCAAGTGTTCGTCAGAAATTAGCAGAAATGGATATCGGACTGCGCACGACATGTTCCTCTGAAACCCACGCAATCTGCGCGCCCAAAGTCTCAGACGCCAACACGCTGTCAGGAGCTCTTTCCACGGCGACAGTAAAACTCGACTTTTGGTTCACCTCGTCGAACTGCAACTCCCCAGGAGTCACCGTGACCGAGACCCCCTCCGGCGCCGTCACCTCCGCCCGGTACACCGACCTGGCCGCTCCGACGTTGGTCACCGTCCGCCTGGCCGTCACCGCCGGCCTCTCCGCCGTCACCGACACCATGATCGACGGCGTATTGAGATCCTTCGCCTCGGTGCTCTCCATTCCGGCGCAGCGAACGGCGGCGGCGGGGTAAATGATCCGGTTCACTTGGTCGTCGGTGTAGCCCAGCCCGCACAGGTAGGGGACGTACTCCTCCGGCGAGATGTCGTAGACGAGGCCGGGGTTGATGGCCATGGCCGCGTCGACGAGCCCGGCGCCCATGGCGAAGTAGCTGGCCGGCGCGCCGGCCTCGTCGGCTACTGATGGGCTCGCCGTCGTCATTATCGCCGACTTGATGGCGGCGGGAGACCAGGCCGGGCGCGCGCTCTTTATCCGCGCCGCGACGCCGGCGAGGTGCGGCGCCGACATGGACGTGCCGGAGAGCGGCGCGAAGCTTGGGCTTGGGCCCCGCGGAGAGCGCGGCACGGCCCCGAGGATGCCCACGCCGGGGCCCAGGATGTCCGGCTTCAGCACGCCGCCGTTGCTCCGGCTCGGCCCGCGGGAGGAGAACGCCGCGACGCCGGCGGCGTGAGGAGAGCTCTGTGAGCTGGCGCCGACGGTGAGCACCCACGGCGCGTCGTTCGCGACGGACCCGGGCGTCGGGCCGGCGTTCCCCGCCGCGGCGCAGACGAAGACGCCCCTCGCGACGGCCGAGAACGTGGCCGCGGCGACGGGGTCCTCGTGGAGCCCGGCGCCGGCGCCGCCGCCGTCCCCGAGCGACATGGAGAGGACGTCGACGCCGTCCGCGAGCGCTGCCTCGACGGCGTGCGTGATCGGGCCGCTGGAGCACCCGCGCCCCGCGCACACCTGGTAGAACGCGAGGTGCGCGCGCGGCGCGACGCCTGAAACCGCCGCGCCGCCGCCCGCCGGGAGCACGGGCGCGCCGGCCGCGATGCTGGACGCGTGCGTTCCGTGCGTGCCCGCCGCCGCCGCCCTCGGCGGCCGGCCGCCGGGGAGACGGAGGTGCCGCGTGAACTCCCTCGCGCCGACGAGCTTGTTGTTGCAGGCCGCGACGCCGGAGTGCTTGCACCGGCCGCGCCAACTGGCGGGCGGCGGCGGCATCCCCTCGTCGGCGAACGACGGGTGGCCCGCGTCTATGCCGTCGTCGAGCACCCCGATGACGACCCCTTCGCCCATGTTGCTGCCCTGCAATGGTGTGGCCGCAAGCAGCTTGCAGCAGAGCACGAGCAGGAGGGCAATCTTTGTTGGATCCATTTGAGATCGAGAGAATGGGATTCGCAGGGATGCTTGAATGGAGATTGAGATGCAAGGTCGCTGGAATGGAGATGGAGATGCATCTGTGCAGAGGAGGGAGCAAGGTTTATACGTGCAGAGGCAGTTCGGCGGCGCGCGTCCATTGCCGCTCTTGGGCGGAAACTGAGGTGGCCAAGGAGTTGAGCTCGTACTCCGGTTTGTTCAGTTGAAGGAGTTTTGACTGTTTGAGTCGAAAATCCAGTTGAAACGCGGCTTCAACACTCTCCGTCGTTGGCAGTTATAACTGGACTGGGCCATTTTTGGGAACAGCGGAACCAGACGAGCGCGTGCGGTTTCGCAGCCCGCAACCGTTAAGCGGAGAGTATCATCTACCTGTCTCGCATAGCATGTAGTAAATGAGTCCTCTTTTTTTTCTCAATCAAGAAAAAACAAGAGAGAGGAAATGTTTTCCCCGTCTCCAAAATTAGAGTGAGAAAAACCGTCCATTTCACGTCTGTGCTGTTCCGTAGCGCCAACGCGACGCCACAAATGTTACATCGCGAGTCGAGATAAATGAAATTATTCGTCCATGTTGTGCCGTGACAAGAAAATTTCATCCCCTAGCTACGCTTCTTCCCCCAGCAAGGCAGGCAAATTAACCATCGGCGCAGGAGGGAGGCCGGCAGCGATGGAGGACGCGTACGGCCGCACGAGCGCGGCGGTGACGTCGTGCTGGGGCCGGTTCGGCCTGGCGGCGGCGTGGCGCAGGCTCAGGCGGATGGGCTGGCCGCGCCGGCGCTACCGGACGTACGTCCTCGGCGCCGGCGGGCTCAACTACGACCCGCTCAGCTACGCCCAGAACTTCGACGACGGCAAGGTCTGCGAGTGCGAGCCCGACTTCCTGACCAGGGCAAGGTACGCGGCGGCGTGCCGGGGCCTGTGACGTCGTCGGATGAGCTTTAGGAGAGTTTATAGTTAGCTTGGCTATATATTGCAAGTTTGTGTATACGATGGTGGATTACTGTGAACAATGCAAAAAGATACATATAATTACGCACAAAGGGATTGGACTTGTGTTCAGGTTTAATTGCTCCATAGCATTGTCCTAAATAAGTCTAATTTGTGATCAGTGGCGGAGGACAGAATTAAATTGAGGTGTGGCGTAGCTGAACAGTCAAAGCTCTAAACCCTTGATTCCTAGAGCAGTGCAGAGAAAATGCTAAGAAAAACAGCATGTCAAAGAGGACAAGGTACTCCCGGCAAATAAACAAGGTATGGTGACAGCCATACCTCGCCGTACCGAGAGCTCCGCCACTGTTTGTGATGAAATCATGCATAGGTTCATCTTATAAATGAATGAGGTTGGCACTTGGCACTTTTTTTTTCTTTCAAGCCTGAGACATGCGCTTCCTCAGCTCTTACGGAAAACGTGATTGTTCATGGCAAGTGTATCATCTCATGCAGACGAGCGTGTAGCTCGGTGGTAGTGCTCGAGAGCTGGGACACTGGTCCTCTTTTTTTTCTGTATGATGAAAAACTATCTTTCTCATAATGCGATCTCTGTGTGCATTTCGATCATTGTGTGTTAACGATTAAAGAATAACACCTCTGCTATCTGGCCATTTCACGTATCTATAAGAATCCTAAATACACATAGTTGACCATTGCTTTTCGCGGCATATTAGTTCAAATATAACTTAAATACATTTGATGTTAAATTCAATAATATCATTTGGATGCGGCATATATATTATTACGTTTGTATGTATTAACAGCTATGGCAAATGGAAGAAAGCAAATATTCCTCCAAGCATTCAAATTTCATGCAAATGGAAGGAAACATACATTTGTCATTGCATTCGAATTTCTGATAAGTGCAGACGCAATATTGCTGGGTGCAACATTTGACAGGATAGCAACCACAAATTATACCGGATTTTGAACAACAGATTCCTTCAGGTTAAAAAATTGACCTTTGTTTCAGTAAGAAACTAAAATACAGAGCCATGAATCCATGGCACATTCACAGGTTCCCTTTACTGCTATCACCTTTACTGGTGGTACAAAATTTTCTATTGCCTAATCGGAGATTACCCAAGAAGGTATTGTACAAAATTGGATGTCACAGTAACTACAACTAAATCCTCAAGTCAGACCACCTCAGATGTTAGTTCATGAAATTGACATATCAATACAAGTTCACTTCCGGCGCTGCCGCACCATGTTCTCTCATTTCACGATCAAAAGCTACTTGGAGTAACCTCTTGTTCAGGAAACATAATTGTTTTGAGAAACTCATAAGACGTAAAGAATATAGCACCTTGAGATATATACATAGCCAGCCTTGGAGTCAAACCCCTGTGAGAAAACATGTTGCTTCATAATTTGCATACTTCAATAGGATCTTCTTTTTGGTAGGAATGAATAAATAACTCAAATTCAATAGCATGGTATGCCTCTGTAACGTTTGTACCTGTAAAGACCGCACAAGCCTTCTTGCCGAAAAATTTCTCTTAGTGCATGAAGAACCCCTTCATACTTGCTAACAGGGCTGAGTGCCTAATAAACAAACAAACAAACAATATTATTAGTTCTGAACAATTATTACCTCCGTTCAGACCATTAGTTTTCTTTTAAATGTATACAAGTGCTTGAAACTGAATCATGTTACCAGCCCATGATTACAATTCCATTATCAAATTAGTCAAGGATATATGATAAACATCACAACAGGAAGTCATTGGATAAACTTACTCAGAACATGGCATGCACATGTGTCACATTACCTGTAATTGCACTCGTGTCTTGACGACATCAAATGGAGTTGTACACAGAGCAGCAGTCGACCCAGCAAAACCTCCACATAAAAGCTGCAATGAACCCAAAAAGAGTTCAAGGTTGATTTGATCTTTCATATTTTAGATGGTACAATGTGTCAAGCTGTCAATCATCCTATGGGAGCTGCCAGCTAGCAGTTTCTTTTTTTTCTCTCTCACTGAAGCATTGGCAAACAATGAAGGAAGCACACACAGTTTCTACTTCAGTTCTAACTAATAAAAACATAAAAAGAAAGATGGGTTGACCAGGTAAAGTCAGAAACTAACCGTCTCACAGGAACTGAGCTTGGCATTATCAGGTGCCGATTCCAAAATAGACTGCTTTAGACCCTCATAGGCATAAAACTGCAAGTTAAAAAAAAGGATAATTTTCTTTTAAATACCAAAAACAATTGTCGGAGCAAAGCTAAAATTAAATCATTGTAGCTGAATGCAGGTGCTTAAATTTTGATACCTTTACTATGGAATGTGGGATATTTCTCCAAAGAACAGCACCCCATCCAGCATATAATGAAGCAACACCACCCCTTTTAAGGCATCCCATTAAAGCATTCCTGATGATATGAAAAAACTCTTACTAGAGCATGATAACGAGAGTGGTGAAATGAAAACATCCAACTGAAGTAGCCTCTTTGAAGATAACCTACTAACATTCATCATGACATCAAAGTAGTAGGTTTCTGTCTATCTCTCTATTTATTAGGCTCGAAAAAAGAGCTTCTAAAATAAAGCAGTAAACAGACGAACAACCCAGAAAGAGGCATTGAAGATTGCATACCAGCAATTCTGATATTGGGAACCCACTTGCATTTGCTGCTTTATGCATTCGCTGGGTGTAAAAACAAAGGAAGTTGCAATACTAGAACAACCACCAGCAGCACAATGTGCAATTGAATGGTATTCCTGCACAGATGTCAATGTAGCAGAAAGATTGAAGTATATACCATGTAATGAAGACATTTAAATGAAAATATCAGTAGTAGAACCAAAAGGAAATCACCTTTGGCAAAACAGGTAGAAGAGCCCCCTTGACAATTTCATAAGTTAAAGTATAAATTGCTGAAATGGGTGCAGAACAAGCAAGTTTGCTAGCAAGTCCTCCATATAGTCCCAGAACGCCTTTGCAAGAAATTCAGCAAGCAGTAAATATTATAGCAATAGATATTTCTCAAAGGGCAAGATTACATGGAAATACAATTTTATCTGATGGAAATTACTATTATTGAACATTACCTCTCTCAACAAGAGCGCGCCTTAGTGTATGGTAGAATGAACTTTGTCCACAACTGTTAGCCTGAATTATGGTTTTTACTGTATCAACTGGATGCAAAGAAACACTGACTGCTGTCCCAGCTAATGCTCCTGCCACAGCGTGCCTGTTAATGGTAACAGCACCATCAACTCGATGCTCAAAAGTTGGTTGATGCTCATGTGAACACTTGTCGACAGAATGCTGCAGACATGTGTCATCTCCATAAGCATGTTGATCTGCATCTGTTGAATCAAGAACAACATCATCACTGACCGGACGAGAAGTGCATGCCAATTTGTCAAGCCGAGCATCATCTGTGCACACGTCACTGGAAATCTGATCTCCTGGCATTATCCCTGCCTCTTTGGCAATGTCCATTTGATGAACTGAGGAAGCTGGAAAAATAGGATATTCATGAAAAGCCTCTAGATTCGATTTAGTGTCATGTAGAGAACTTTCACAATCATGTGTAGTGTTAGCTTCTTCATTTGAGATAGTATGTAGCTCAGCAGGCATGCTTCTTGTTTGACTGGAATAGTTATCATCCCTTATGTCCATAACGGTGGAAGCAGCATAAGTTTCCGCACTACTTTGAGAAGTCCCAATTTTTTCTATCTTTTCAATTTGCATGGAGTATATGTTTCTGCATTGCAAATAATGTGCACCCCCAACCTTCTTGATGGTGGAATGCATGTGTCTCCATGTAGATGAAGCACCAAAAATGCTACTGAATGGTGTGAGCATTAACATCTTCTTTACTGAACTAAGATCTTCATAAATTGATTTTGGTGTAGAGAAACAGTTTTGAGATCTCAGACCACTTGAGCTTTCCACACAGCAAGGTGCCAATATGTGTCCCTGTTGATCCCTGCTAAAACACACAGGGTCTTCCCTACTTGGAATCCCATGGCTCACAGATCTTTGAGTTGTACCAGATGATTCAGGCTGGCCGACAAGATTCCAGATCCCTGTCAATGCTGATACAAACTGGGGAGTGGTCAATCTTCTGTCAGCATACGTTGTGCCTGATTGAGGACTTTGCCTTGGTTGATGATTGGCATCTCGATCCTTAGTAATCAAAGCATCTGGCTCAAATAACTGGTGCTCATCTAATGAAAGCCGGTGGTAATTGATTGTTGACTTTGCAGCTTTTGAAGCTCGACGAGTCGAGCTCATCTTTTACTGAGTTAGTGTATCATTAAACGAAGAACATGTTCAACAAATCAGCTGCTTGAGATCTGCAGGAGGCAAGATGAAAAAACAAAGAGCATTTAGCCCAATGAAGTAGTTCTCAAACCATCAAACGGCAAAGCATCAATAACAATAATAAACTATAAGCATAGTGATTTGAATGGCTATCAAACAGAGAATAAGCCTAGCATGCAACAACCAGCATGAAACAGGGAAAACGCCATGGCAGTATGGTAGCACCCTAGTGCCTAGTACGACAGAATCTCACAAATCTCACGAGCATAAGCAATCTACCAACACAACCAAGAAAGCAGAAAGCAACCCGGTTGCTGCAATAGGATCTGACGGCTTATACAACAGAGAAAATTCCACGAGGGCACCGAATCCGAGCCAACCTGCTCTACGAGGCATTTCATCGAACACGCTGTGCGCGCGAGACCACGTCGCCGGCGCACAGCCCGACAAGCTCCGAATTTCTGAGAGTCTCATCCCCACCATACGCGAGCAAACAGTATCACCCGGGTCGATCCGAGCGAGCACTACGAGGCGTGCGACTGCGCGAGTTGGGATTCGAGACGGCTTACCTCGGGATGACCGCAAGCGAGCTCCCGCCGGTCAGGAGAAGGGCTTCGCCTCCTCCCCCCTCTCCCTCTAATGGAGAGGGAGAGGTTTATGCCGCCGTGGGAGCTTGGACCCGCGTCAGCTGCAACTCCACCATGCCTTCTCCTTGCTCTGCTGGCTTGGTTCGCTTCCTCCAGCTGTCTCGAGGCCGCCGCAGTCCGTGGGTCTCTGTTCGGCTCTTCCCAGCGCGCGTGTGCGGTGTGCCGTTCGATGTTGCGTCGCACGGGTCAATCGAAGGTCGTAAACTCGTAATCGTGATGCTAGCAACGAAGGGGCCTTCTTGACAGTTGGACAGTGAGATATTTGGGAAATCAAACAGATCCTTTCCCATGCCTGAAATATTCAGAACCTTTTTCTTTTGTAAACAGAGGCGAAGCTAGCTTGAAAATGAACCTGGTGCACCACTTGAGCGATACATGATCTTTTATTGTGACATATGGTAAATATTAGTCAATTTAGTTATAAAAGCTTGCTGTACCCTGGTGCCTGTGCACCAGGCAAAGATAACGTGGCGTCGCCCCTGTTTGTAAAGATATGTTTGTTATTTGTGCAGCTGTGCTGCTTGTCTAAATGAGCAACAAAATTGTGCAAACTTCCTCCCAAGAACAAAAAAGAGCTATTGGACGATCCTCCATTCATCCACATTGAAATCAACTTTTTGGTACACTTTCATGGCACCAGTTCTATAAAAGATCTGAACTGAAATATTTGCCAGCTCGCAACTAATAATCAATCCAGATCGTACATTTTAATCAGGCAGGTGCCGCCGCGAACAAGTGACCACAGTGGCCAGTCTCATGGTAGTTACATTACATTACATGCTTCACATGGTTAACGATGGACCTGTCACTTTTCACTCATCTTTCCTGCCGCTCTGCCCGTCGTTGGAGCGACTGCAGAAGAAGAAGAAGAGCCGCCTCCAGGGGATGCTCGGGCACGCCAAGCTGAGGAACAACCCGTACCCAACGCTCGTCTGCCTCGCCGGCGCAGACCACCGCACCAACTCCTTGGTCTGCGCCAGGCTCACCTGCATTATAATTCATCCCAACAAATGTGCTCATCATCAGTCAGATACTCAGAAGCGGTATCCATGGGATCAGATCGATGAGTGCGCGCGCTTACGCTGGAGATGAACTTGATGCCCAGCTTGAGCACGCCCTTGTACGTGCCGTCCTCCAGCACGACGTTGTACGGCGCCGGCTTCATCTGCAGGAACTCCCGCTCGCTGCCCTCGCTGATGATCTCGCCCACGTACACCCTGCATCGAAACGCCAACGCCAACGAGCGCATCAGCGGTGTGGTAATTAATTAAGCTACGAAATTTGGAGGCGCTCGAGCATTGGAGTTCAATTCGTCGTCGAATTGGTGCCCTCGGCGTACTTGGTTTCGCCGATAGAGGTGTCCTCGGCGAACTTATCGATCTCCATGACCGTCAGCGTCACCTTCGCCAGCTCCTTGCACTCGGCGTCCGACAGCGGGAACCTGAACTTCTCGTTCCACCAGATCTTTTTGCCTCTACCTGCAGCAAATTAATTAATTATTTTTGTAGGGCGTGCATTATAGTGATTTATTTTTGGCAGGTAATAATATGCTAGCCTACTTCAAAGATCAGCTTGCAGTGCCTTTTTTCATGGATATCATAATTTTGATGAGTTGGTGCATTTGGATGCAAAGAAATGACCTGATTTTCAAGAATGTACAGCCCTCTGCAAGGATCATTTCAGGAAAGAATTCGCTCTGGTTATTCTTAGAGCGAAGGATTCGCTTAAACAATCCATGAGTCAATGGATAGTTGCTCTGTAAATTTAGAACTTTTGTTTTTCCTTTCCTTCAGGGTACCTTGATTCATCCTTGTATCATGTTTTGGTTCTACTGTTTTATTAATATATGGGTCTCACCCCTCCTGTTTCATAAAAAAAAATAATGTGCTAGCCTGAATTTAGAACAACATGTAATCAAGGGATAGATTCATACCTTGTGTGATTTTGCTGCTCACAATTTTACCACCGCACTCAATGGTCACGTAATGTCTTTTTGATCCTGCAGACAAGAGCTTTCATGATGAGCTAGTGTTCTCCATCGACATTCAGTTTATGAGACACACATCAGGACGGTACAGACGTCGCGGGTGATGATGAGCATGCTTGAGGCCCTCGGCGCTGACCAACAGAACTTCCAGAACTCCTCTCGTCTCCATGAAGAAGAAGGAGCGGCTCGGAGAACAGAATGCAAGAACACTGCAGATATATAAAGCATACAAGGAGCTGCTGTTAACTTTTCCATGGAGTCTTAAACTCAGAGTAACCACATGCATTCAAGTGCGAGAGGAGTTCCATCAAGAACGTAATAAAAAAAACGCCATAACATTTAATGGATTGCGTTTTGATACCCTAGTATTTTGTGTACTCCCTCCGTATCATAATTAGATGACGTTTAGGACAACAACACGGTCTCCAAAGCACAACTTTGACTCATATTTTCTATATAAAATATTTATTAGAAAGTTATATACGTATACTTTTATGAAAGTAATTTTTAAGACAAATCTATTGATATGATTTTCACATTTCTAAACTCAACAGTTTAAAAGTTATTCATGATTTATAATCCCAAAGTTTGACCCAAACCTTGTCCAAAACGTCATCTAATTGTGATACGGAGGGAGTATGTTGTTACTCCGTACATCGTTAGCTCCTCGACGACCTCGCAACTCTGTATTTTTATTTTTTTTTAATTTCCGAAACTTTCCATTCTTGGAAAGCTGTAAACTTACTAACTGTAAATTCCCAGGACCCCATATCGGTATAACTTTTCTTGTCATGGGCAATTCTTTGGAGGAACTTCATTATTTTAAAAGAAAAATTTTTAATAGACAACTTGTATATATAACTTTGAGTGAATTTCACTGAAGGTCCATAAACTTTTACCGAGATCTCATCTAGGTCCGCAAACTAAAAAAACGGTCATTTAGGTCCTTCAACTTTTCCCGATGTCTCATCTAGGTCCGCAAACTAAATAAGTGGCCATCTAGGTCCATCAACTTTTAAAGACCGATCATCTAGGTCCATGAACTTTTAAATATCATTCGTCTAGGTCTAAGGTGGTGGCGACGAGCCTCCTGGCAATGGGAGGCGCGGAGGTGGTGCTGCTTCGACGGTGGAGGAGAGGGCTGCATCGTGCCTTTACCTGCGGCCGCACGTGGCTCGTCGACACCATCTTGGACCTAGATGACCGCTTTTTGAAAATTCATGGACCTAGATGACCACTTATTTAGTTTGCGGACCTAGATGAGACCTCGGAAAAAGTTGATGGACCTAGATGACCGTTTTTTAGTTTGCGGACCTAGATGAGATCTCGGAAAAAGTTCATGGACCTCCAGTGAAATTCACTCTATAACTTTTTTGCTATTATGTTTTTCTAAACCTAGCATAACTTTTTAAGACACCTACCTGGCGAGAAACTTGTACGCATATGTTTTTGCTGTTCATTTTCTTCAAAAAATGTTTGAAATAAGCTTTCACAAGAGCTCATTCAACTAAGTTTTGGATAAACTATTTTAACAACTTGATCACCTAGTTTTTTTGGGGGGAAACTTATCACAGCACAATTTATACTGCACTACAAGTTTAAATATTTTTGTAGCTAACTTGTATTCTACAAAATTCTAGAAAAAAATAAACTAAATGAGAAGCAGTGGCTTGGCAATGTCATGCAGTAGACCAGTGGACTGTGTGACTGTGTCATCGCGCGTTAGGAAGGTCTAATGCACGATGGTGGATTTGTATTTTTCGTGTATGACTCGTTTAAGGCTGTGATTAGTTGCCTAACTTCTCGTGGTGGACTGATGTTGAACTTCGGAAGTCGTTGAAACTCCTATCTCAATCCAGATTTAAAGCACAGGTGGAAGTCTTCTACGTAGTACTATATTTGAGTTTTTTTAGGCTGTGATTAATTCGTTTATTTTTTTGTTGAGCACATGGCTGTGATTAGTTCGGTTACCTTGATGATGTTTGGTTCAGAGTTCAGACCTGTCCATGGCCATGTGCAGCCTGAGTAGTGAGAGGGCCCAAATTAATCACTTGGAAACGTGTTGGGCTCTTGATGGGTTACAAATTCCAATCCGCCACAGGCCCACACCGTTCCCAGAACCAAGTCGTCTCCCCTCCTGCTGCGGCAGCGACTCAGGTTAGAACTTAGAACTCCGTTGAGCTTGAGCAGGACGGGACTAGGGAGAGAGGCTCGCAGCATTTCCCCACGCGCACCCGAACATGGCCGCTCCGACCGCCGCCGCCGACACCGCTACCCCGCCTCCTCCTCCGTCGGCGGAGCCCGCGGCTGCACCCGCGCCGGATCAAAAGGTCTCTCCCCCTCCTCCTCCCCCTCAGCCCGACGCGCCCGCGCCACCCCCGGCGCCCGCACCCGCGCCCGCGCCAACCCTCGCTCCTACGCCAGCCCCAGCCCCGAAGAAGCGGAAGCTGGAGGAGGTGGGGTTCCACAACTCCGACTACTACAAGATCCGTGCCGTCGTCGCCGACCTGCGTGGTCGCTTCGTCCAGGTTCACGCTCAGTTTTTCTTTTAGTCTAAAGAAATCCCCTAAATTTTCACTGAGTCTAGTCGGATGTTCCACTACCTGTTATGAATCTGTTTTGAAGTGTGCTATCTTTGTTCTTTTGAAGGTTTACCAAGCTACCGATTTCCGCAACACTGATGCTGCTCGTGAGATTCTGAAAGGTATCGATTAAAATCTAAAAAAATTCTGTCTTGGTAGTATGACAATAGTTGTTCAATTGAAGGGATCTAAGGCAATATAGGGTTAGGACAGAAAAGAACAGCCTTTGGTGGGCTTTGCATAACTTGAGTCCATGGGTGCCCTGAGTGCTGATCCTCTCGCTATTGCTGTGGCTGTGGAAGCCACTAAGGTTGAAATGAAGCATTGGAGTTTGTCCCTTTGCCTCACATCTTTGGTTGGTTTAGGTGGGAGGGATGACTTAAAACTCGTTCAGGGTTGTTGGAATTTGTGAGTAAACTAGCAGGGTGTCACTACAGGGACTTGGAAAACCCTTGGAAATACTCATGGCCTATCTATGGTGGTGCCGTGCTCATGATGGGGAGGCCACATATTGTGGTGGAAGTGATAGAGAAGTCCAAGGGTGGGAGATTTTGAATGGGTTGCTGAATGATTACCAGCTTGGGCGGTAGAATTGAGGAGAATGTGAATTATAATGGACAAAGAATTTAGTGGAATAAGTGGAACTAGGGGGGTTGATCCAACTTTACATTTTAAGTTTCAGATAGACGGGTCAATGGCCCTGACTTCCAACCTGTGAATAAGAAAATGGAAGAAAAATTAAATGTGAACTAAACTGAACTCTCTTATTAATTTCTCAGGTCGCTGAATAAAAAGATCCTTTCTAGTTTGTATTATGATGAATATGGGAACCTGCAGTTAAATGTTTTCTTTAAATGTTTAACTGAGCACCATCGGATCCTGAGCCATTGAGCTTAGTAGTTCGGTCACAATCCTCTATTTCTCTTGGGCCTTGTCTCTTCAGCCAGAAGCCCATGATGGATCCTGATGCTAAACTTTCCTAGCATCATTTATACTCGCATAGAAGCTTACCTTTTCGTTGACAGGTGAAAATCGGTGTCGGTGAGATTATGTGTTCAGGAAAATGTTCACTGCAATTAGAAATTGGTGCGACCTTATAGTTGATCTGAGAAAAGTTGGATAAAAACGCCTGATAAATGCTGCCATTTTAATGCTTGGCATAAAATTTGAGGCAAGATGAAATAGAGCCATTCTATTTAGTCAAGTGGTCTATGATGTGTGGATAGTCACATGAAAAATCCTAGTGGCCCATTTAGGCAATGAGCCAATGAATTGTTTTTAGCAGATCATATAGGCAATGGAAAGATGTGACCATATGTGTTGGTCAAGCATTGAAAGAACAATTTTCAAAACTGTAGCTTTACATAAGACATAACAGCATTTCCAATTTGGTGGTTTGTACTGGTACCATGCTTGGCGTTGATGCCACACACGGGGGAAGATCTGTATCATTTTTTGTAGAATCACAGATAGTCAATGAGCTGGTAACAGAGGGAGATGCGCCAATGTGGATGTAATCTTAGGGTTTAATCATTCTGCTCCTCATTTGGCTGGTGGTGTCCTAGGAAATATTTGTTGATCATTGCAATATTTCTGCTGTTGATTTGCTGCCAGCACATTATAGGCCTAATGTAGCTTCTGCCCTTTGTAGCAGCCTTGCAGTATGGAGTAGTTCATTCACATGTCTACCTCTTATGAGTTGGCATTCGTAACTTTCCATTACATGAGATATGGATCCAAAATCTTGCATGCAAACACATGAAAAATACTCATTGCACGTCCTTCGAACTGCAGAAATCCAGTATGCAATAATGCTCAGCAATGTTTGTCATCCCAAATACATTCTTTGCAGCACTGATAATCATACAATACATGTAACTGTACCTATATTCAGTAGGGAATTTTTTTACTCAATGTCTCAATGATGCTTGTCTAACTTAGTAATTCAGATGGTGAATATTAGTCACCAGAAGTTTCATGTTCTGTTCCGACTGTTCAGTATGTCCATCTGTTGTCATGGCTTGATCTTACATTCGCATTCATGTCTTGTGTTCCAGAAATAAAGGGAGTCATGGAACTATCCAAGAAAATAAGGCTCAAGCTTGGTGCTGCATCCGAGCCTGTGAAATCCTCAGCTGGACTTGTAAAGGTCGAGCCTGAGAAGCCAGCAGTGACGCCTTCAGCTGGACCTGTGACAGAAGAGCCTGTGAAGCCAGCAGAGACGCCTTCAGCTGGACCTGTGACAGAAGAGCATGTGAAGCCAGCAGAGAAGCCTTCAGCTGGACCTGTGAAAGAAGAGCCAAAACCATCAGAGGCGCCTTCAGCTGAACCTGTGAAGGACAAGCCCACTGAGCCGGCTCCAGCTGGAGAAAACAATCAAGCTCCTGGTGTAGGTCAGACTACTGTTTCTCTTAATAATGCAGGTGTTGATTCAGCAGTCAAGGATGCCAACTCAGATGCGAAGCAGTGAAGATGATAGTGGAAACCCAATCCAGTGAGATGTTAGCTGCTCCACGAGAATGCCGAGTGACCGGTGGATCCCCTATCAGCGTGTTTTCTTGCCTCTCCTGGAGATAAATTGTTTAGGGTGTGCAAAGAAAGAGTGGTGAGCACGTCAATATGCAAATTAGACTGCCGTGTTCACATTGATTCATTGTGTAATGTCTTGTTGAATTGCCCGTGGATAATTGAGGTATTTAACCATCCAATGGTTGCTGAGTAGCTGGATCATACATTACATTGTGCTGTTGTTTTAACTTTGAAGCATTGGTCAGTCAATTGCCGAGTCGATGCTTGAACAGAGGTAATGGAGCTGCAACCAAAACAGACAGAAAAGAAGATAAGCTGGGGTGCGCATGATACCATCTGTGTTCAGCGGTCAGATAGTCTCGTCGGTCTGTTGCCATCAGCGAGCCGATTGCCATATGCCCATATCTTTTCAAGTGTCTTCTCGTGAGTTGTAAAAACTAAAAAGTACGGACTGCAGCAGTGTACTGGTACGCCCAATGTATGCTCAAGAGATCATTTTCAGAAAAGGTGCATCATGGCTTTTCTGACACAGAACTATATACGAATCAGAGGTATCGTTTGAATTCATGCCGAACCTCAAGTTTTTGAGCAAAAATAATATTGTATTTCAAATCTCTGGATTTAGTTTATATAAACCCTTTATACTATATTGAATGAGGTTTCGTGCCCGACGAGAGACAGTAGGAGCACGAATGCAAAACCATGCAAAATTGCCAGCATGCATGTACCGTGAGTTTCCTATATTAAACAGTTGCTAAATAAAGGGAGAGCGCTTGAACATTTCAAGGAAGTTTCCTATTCTCCCTCCAGTAACTTCCCAGCCATTGCGCCACGTCGCCGTGTTTTACGCTTCACGGCTCCGAATCAGTTTTTCCAAGAAATTCAACCGACCTTTTTTCCTACTACTTCGCGGATCCATCCCCATAATTACCGTCCCCATTAATTTTTCCTATAATAAAAATCAGGATAAATTCGGAAGCAGCTCCCTCGCCGACGCCGATCAATCACTCCGCGCGCGAGACTTCCTCCAATCCACCGATCCTTCCAATCTCCCAACTCCCCAAACCATGGCTGGATCGGCACGGGGGCTCCCTACCCGTATTCACCGGCCGTCTCGGACTCCAGGCGGGCGGAAGGCACCAGAAGCGCGTGCGCGCCCGCGCGCGTAATCCTGTGGCCCGCGGCGCGGGTGGGAAGCTAGAAAGACGCCGTGCCTTCCGCGGGGCGTCGCCGATCGCGATGCGAGGTCGGGCTACGCTACGTGATATGATCCCCGCGCGCGCGCGTCTCCAACCAGCCGTCGCGC
This sequence comes from Echinochloa phyllopogon, assembly GCA_033239725.1. NCBI lineage: Eukaryota > Viridiplantae > Streptophyta > Magnoliopsida > Poales > Poaceae > Echinochloa > Echinochloa phyllopogon. The sequence goes on along the minus strand of BTCW01000001.1, from coordinate 37,367,717 downwards.
GCGGCCGGGGACGAGCAGGGGTGGAGGAGGAGGAGGAGGCGGATCGATCTGCATATAGGCGGGCGGGCGGGGAGAAGCGGAGATGAGAGAGAGGCCGCGGAAGGACCGTGCCCACGCGCCTGGTGGAAGACGCGGGCGGCTATATATACCAGGAGGGATCGGCGGCTCGCGCCCCACGCCCACGCGATCTCGAGTGCCCTCGTTGTTATTCTTCGCCCAGCAGCAGCAGATCGCCGCCCTCGATCTCCATCATCGACTCCTCGCGAGAGTCGACGACGATGCGATCGACCCCCGCATCGTCGGCTTCGTAGGATCTCCGCCGGCATCACGATCTCTTTGAGGTAAAATTTTGAGGCGGTGTTGCGCTGCGCGTTTAGTTAGGGCTAGAGATTTCCGCCGAGTTGGTTTCGTTACCGGAGATCCTCTTTCATGTTCTTCAGTTTCTGCTGTGCAAAACTTGGTAGTACAGTATATTTTCTTACGGAAAAAACCACTGCTTTCTAATCTTTGTTCGACTCTCGACGATTTCATCGAGTTCCAAGTTCCATTGATCGATTTCTGCTGTGTATGGTTTCTCACAACAGGTCCGGGCTCTAATTTGTTTCAGGTATTCTGATATCTGAACTTCGTACGATCAGCCGGATTGGGAACAGATGGCGAGCAACTTCCAGACAGAAACCAATGTAAGAGAAAATCTCTATCGTGATCATCGTGCCATTAGTTTAGTTCATCGTTTCATCACAAAGCGTAGTAAATAACGCAATGCACCACCATTGCTGCTACCAGTTAACTGATCACATAGATTCTAAACCAATGCTATTGATTCCAATGGATGCCTCCAGCAGCAATTGGAGAACGAATACTATGACCAAGATGAGGACGACCTCGGTGATTTTATTGTGTATAGCGATGAAGATGAGGAGCCGTTGAAGCATAAGCATCTGAGGCAAGAGGAGTTGGAGGATGAAATGGAAGAGGAGGTCGAGCAAGATGAGGAGGAGGTCGAGCCAGATGATGAGGAGATTGAGGAGATCGAGGAAGAGGTAGAAGAGGATGCTCCAGTTGGGCAACAAGAGATTCTTAGCCTGAGGGAGCAGTTAAAGGAGAAAATTAGGAGGAAAAATGCAGCAATGGCTGGCAGTGCCAACAAGTCCAGCTGTTCATCGTATGTGAAGCAGAGGATGATGCCGCCATCAAACGATGGGTAAGTGTGCTCTTGCTATTATCTTCAAATATCTCTATTATGTATATTGTACTTCAATTCCTAGAGTTTATACGAAAGTTACTTTTTTGTAGATATGGCACATTCTTTGGTCCATCAAAGCCAGTGCTTGCTCGCCGAGTCATCGAAGAAGGTTGCTCATCCATATTGAAAGAACAACAGAACATCCCATCCAGAGTACGTGCAAATGCTACATTTAATTAGATTGTGGATTTTATCTGAACTGTCATGATTTCCCTGACATATTGTCTGCAGAGAGGTGGCCAGTTGGTTTCAAAGGCACACCCACGCGCGGTCGAGAATAAGCAGAAGCCAAAGTTTGTTAGTGAGGTAAAAAGGAATTGAAAAGGATTAGTTTTGCTATTTAATGGATGGACCTCTGTATAGATTGATTTATAAACTTTTATTTTTTGAAATATGCAGGAGAAAAGAAAGGTTGATGCACTTCGTGAGAACCGAGACTACTCATCTTTGTTCTCAGATGATGCTGATACTCCACAACCTACAAAAGAGCAATCTGACAAGAGTTCCACTCTTAAATCTGGTACGGACACTATTTGTTGAACAAAAAGTTGTTTTTTTTCTCTGTTTCGTAAATGTCATAAACAAAATGCTTGTACTTGTGCAGAGTCTTATGTTCGTGGGCCAGTGAAGTCTACAGGTCAGCCTGCCGGAGCTTCTGTTCAGGCTCGTGTCCAGAGTAAGGCAGGGTCTCCAGGAAAGGACCCTCTTGCAGACAGAAAAAGGATGATCGCTGCTGGTAGAACCAGCTCCATCCAGCCTAACATGAAGAAGAGAACTCCAGGGTCGCAGCCATCCTCGAATGACCAAAAGATGCAGACCTCTATAAAGAGTAAGAGGCCCCTTGCGCCGATTCCTGGCCAGAGGCAGCAGCAGCCAGCCTCCCAGGGCCAGAGGATGCAGCAGCAGTCGCAGAGTCAGAGGCCGCAAGGCAATGGCCGTCAGCAATTCTCGCAAGGTCGAAGGTATGATCCATCTGCACAAGGTCAGGTTATTAGACAGAATGGATCAGCTGAGCTCCATGGGAGATTGAAATCAGCACAAAGGCAGCTAGGTTCTTCAAAACTCAAGGTAACAAATCGTTTGCTATTAACACAGCTCTAAGCAAAAGCACATTATTTTTCTTATCAGTTCAAGATTTCAATCAGCAAGGACCTCCTTTCATCGTGGTTGTACGTTTGCAGGCATCTCGTGCTATGGAAAAGGGTGCAGTGAAAAGAAAATCTGATGATGATGAGACGGTAAACTATTCATCAATGATCAGAGAAATGTTTCGGTAAGCTTGTTGTTATTGGTTTTGTTCTTTTATTTTCTTCCAGTAAAAATTTGGAAAGTCTCTTGCGGCCCGCTCAAAAAAAAGGAGAAATATTCAAGTCCTCATGGGTTAGTGGTAGAAGTGAAATTCCAGGCCATAAAATAGTACTTCAGTACAGCTAAGCATTTCATACAATGAATTTTTGGAACGCTCTGATCTGGTGTTCGGTTTGATGTGCAGCTACCGTCCTGAAAAATTTGTTGGCAGAGATGATGATGACCGTAACATGGTAGCTGATTTCTCTAGCATAGAGAAGGAAGAGAGAAGAAGGTAATAGGTTGCACACTTTTTATTTGCAGCTCCATTCACAAAGGAGACTCTTCGTTTCAGTTGTCTAAGGCAAAATCTATTCTGTATCAGTCGGTGCTTAATCTGTGCTGATTTTTGTGTGTGTGTGTGTTCGTTGGTCGTTCAGTGCGGCACTTGCAAGGAAAGAGGATGAGGAGCAGTTCCGCCTGATCCAGGAAGAAGAGAAGCGCGAGCGCGCGATGAAGAGGAGAAAGGCAGCACCAAAGGAATAGAAGCGGCTAGGACAGAAACATCCCTATCAAGCGTGACAGTTAAGAGTTAGAAAATTTCGAACGACTGTAACACTTTTTTACTGCACCGAAGATTAGTTGGCCTACAGCAGGGGCCTCCCCTGCTGTGTTTTGTTGAAAAAAAGATTAGTTGGCCGTGTGATTCTATTCGATGTGGGTGCTCCACTACATACTTTTGTAGTACATGGTGTGCATCACACCGCTTGGCCACGGATGCAAAGCGGAAAAGCCAATTAAGGTTTCGCCCTACTCCCTACCAAGCACCAATATGGCAATATCCCATCCGACCTGTTTGGATACATAAGCATGTCCCGCAGAGTACAAAGAGGACTAGTAGTCAAGCTTAGCTCGCACAGCTCAAATCTTCTAGTTAGGATTATATCGCATGATGGGTGAAATTGAAGCTGGTAAGCGGGAGATAGTTGCACTATATTAGACTGTAGAGCCGATCGGCCGATCTTTAAACTACGAAATCGCGGTCATTCCGCGGGCGGGCAGCGGGTACACGTCGCCCGTTAACCCTTTATCCGTTGGATCTGGCGGGGAAGTGACGACAGCCGTTTGATTCGGGTCACCGCGGGTCTCTTGCCCGTAATCCGCTAACCCGGGCTCTCGCGAATCCTCGCGAAACCGCCCGACCGGGAGAGCCTTTCTCTCCTCCTCCCTCCGGCCTCCGCACCCCCACGCCTCTCACCGCCGCCGCCGTGACCGCAGCCGCGTCGACACAGGCCCACAGAGTTCGGGTCGCCAGCCAGGGGCACCACGAGAGCGAGGGCCAGCGTGTCGCGCGCGAGGAATGGTCGCGCGGCTGGCGGCGCGCAAAACCGGGTCGCGAGGCGGCTGGACCCACGCAGCTGCCTGTGCACGCGGGCCGCGGCCATGTTCACGAGGCGCAGCACAGCGGAGCTCGGCTGCCTTGCCGCCGGGACTACCCACCACCATTCTTGCTGCTTCTTGCTGTCGCAGCCCCGACCCGCCATCATGCGCCTCTCAATCTGCTCTGGACGTTCTTCCCTGGGCTGCACATTGAACGACGAGGCCCCTTGATTCAGAGTTACCAGTGCGAATCGTCGACCGCGGCCAGGACAGCTCCCGCGAGCCTGGAGACTCACAGCTCCCGCCGTGGCCCCGGCACCGAGCCCGCACGCCTCGCTCCTCCTCGCGCGATGCTCCTCCTCTATGCTCACGCGTGCTCGGATGGTCCGCCTCGCCTCACTGGCAGGAAGCACTGCTGCCTTCTGCAAGCTGCGCCTCTACTCATTAATTGCCCATGAGGAGTAGATGGTGTGCTCGCCGGCGCCTGCACAGCCAACAACGCAATGGTGCCCACCTCAATCTCCCACCGCTGGCCGAGCTCCTTCCCCTGCAATTGCAGGTGTCTGCTGTGCTTACAAGATGCTCGACCAAATGCCATGCCCATGCCCATGGAATTTTTCATTATTACAGTATGGCTTTCGCATCTACAAATATTAGTGGCAGGGGAGGGTATATATCATAGCCTCATGATCTATAGGTTTGTATAAAATGATGGAAACATTTTATACTGAATATATCATTATGCTTACACCTCATTTATATAACACTATGCTGATTCAGGTTTCAATGTTCTAGACTCAATTTCTGTTCATGGGCATATTCAGATATCTTATAGAATTTTCTTGATCATGGCACTCCTATTTTTGCCATCAATATTCTTAGCATGTAGTGAATCATGCATATATACTAGAAATTAGCAAGAACAATTTTTGTAATCCATAAAATGTTTAGGGCTCAGTTCTCAGTTTTCTGATATTTTCTTGGACCTGGGTAAGTATATCTCTATTATTATTCTACTATTTCCTCAAACTACTGAATCCTGGTGAGCAGCAACAGTAACAGTGACATCAATCCTTGAAAGCTCTTTACAGACATACCACAATCAAGAACTTCAAGGTTTGATATCTGAACACATCTATAGACAATCTTCTGTTCTCTGCCAAGACATATCCAAAAGCAATATATATCAGTTGTTTCTCATTATTCCCACATGCCTCATTTCAGAGATAGCTAAAGAAAGAGTGGTAACAAAGAAACGTGGAACATTGAAGTATCCTTGAACTGTGTGTTAAAAGTGTCTCCTACAGTCCAGGTCATCATGTTCCATATGCCTGTCCAGTGCTAAAATTTTTCATTTTTGAAATGTTCCTCTTGAATACCTCCTGCTTAGTTCAACATATTTTTCATATATCATCTGAATATACCTAGAATCCTTCACACAATCAGGTGCTATGCTTACCAAAGAAGCTACGCAGGAGTACATTACAATTGTGTGACCTATACTCTAATTGAGATGTTGGTTTTGAGGGCAATAAGTTTAATATATATATGTTCTTATTGGGCACACCTTTTGGAAAATTTATGGAGAAACATCCGTTCCTTATGCAATGAATCTAAAGATATACGTAGCATAGCTAAACTCCAAGTTCTAACGCGCCAACATGATTTGCATTTTGTAAAGATAAAATTGTAGGTGTTGCTGAGCATGCGGATGCCTTTTGTAATTGCTTCTACATACTAATTTTATCTCAGGGGATGTGAGCTCAAGCCATAGCAAGTAAAATAGCATGCTCAATGTTAATGCATACCGAACTGTCTACCAAAAAAAGATAACTTGGAGTATATATTCCTTCTTGGTTCTTCAACGATCTATCAACAATTACATTTTTTGTGAAGCCAAGGAGACATTGGTTCAGATTTATATAGAGTACAAGCAAACATACCTATGCGTTACAATGAGAGAGAAAATTGGGTGTTTCTTAAATATATTACAACTACAGCTATATTAGTGGCCTGCTCGAGCTGCTCGGCTCACGCGTCACGCCCTGTTAATTGTTAAAGCATAACTTGAGCTTCGGCACGAGCACGCTGTGGAGCGCTGGTAGAAGACCATCCAGGTAATGCGCTGTTGGTAGCACCTCCATGGCCTGCTCAATGGTCTGACCGCGGCAACGCCGCGTCTTGTTTCTAGTCAGGCACTGACGGCCAAAGAAAGGTTAAAAGCTAGCAGCGCTCTTGATACTGAGAAGAGGAGAAGGGTAGAGAAGAAAATTGTTCTCTTGCTCACCTATACTACGCGTCCTAGTACGGTAGTGTACCCTAATGCTACATCGTGGTGGCGACTCCGCAGGAAACATGAGATTCTTGGCACCAACATAACTCCACGGGCAATGGCGGCAGCAAAATTATAGATAGTGCAGGAAATAGATAGTGCAACCGTACAAACCTGGTTTAACCCTAATAAATATGTAATTTTTGATGTGGCATTATTTTTACCCTAGATAGGTAATCGACGACCTAGATATTAAAATTAAAATTGAGTTAAATGCATCATTAATATATAAACTTAGTGAGTGAGTGCATTTAGGTACATCATCTCTCTAATTGCTCATTTACGAGCAACAACATGTGGGTGCAAATAGATCACCACGACGACACATAGCCAAAAAAACGGCCATATAGGCAGCGTCGCAACAATGTGTTAGCCAGTTTTTTTTAAAAGTTCTTACTCATTGTGAATTTTAGGTTAGTTTAATAGTATCTTTTTAGATTTTGTTTGTAGCATCTTTTAGACAAGAATATTCTAATTTTTTTTCAAAATCTTATATTTTATGAAAAATGTTTTTTTTGGTGAGGATAACAAACAAGATATATATATTTTGCGTCGACCATAGGCATCGTATAAGCGCAAAAAAAATGACTTTTGATTCATAGCTCGGTTTGCAGTACCTACCTTTATTTTGGAGGCGTATATGATACCTGGGCCCCCGGGGGGATGTAAGAAAAATTACCAATTTAACCCTTAGCCCCGGTGTTATATTTGGTTATTTACTAAAATCCCCTTTTGGGGAGAAGTTTGTTACTCTCGTAATGACGTTCCGAAAGAAATCAAGGTTACCAGGTCACTGCTCTGATTCTTCTTCCCTTACAGAACCTTCTCGAATCAGTGGAAGTGGGTCCGCCCCTACAACTCATCAAATTAGAAGTAGAAGGTGCTCTGGTGCAATCCTTACCGACAGAAAAAGATTGCACTCGGGTTGATAATAATCGAGTGCCATTGCCATTAGTGTTTCTTGAATCTTTTTTTCGGACAAATATAACACCGGGGCTAAGGGTTAAATTGGTAATTTTTCTTACTGTAGAAGGACAGTAAGGATGACTTATCTGTCGACTTTTCCACTATCAACCCCAAAAAACCCAACTCTGCCTTACGTAAAGTTGCCAGAGTACGATTAACCTCTGGGTTTATTTCGAAATTCAAAAAAAAAATATTCGCGTTAGTCTGGCAGCTCATCTCTATTTGAGAGACCCCGCTCGCTTATTGCGATTCAGAATTGAATTGATTCTATCGTTGATATATTTGCAATTCAAATCTAGGTAATAGAGCCGTTTGGAAGGCTCCCTGATCTCGTACAGCCGGGTGCCATAATGATATCCGTTGAGCCAAACTATTACTATTTCATCTAACTTGAATAACCAAGGACTGAATTTTACTATGGATTCTGATAACTCGAGAAGTTTTGATTTGGTTATGATCCAATCCAAAGAGAAAAAAGAAAGGTTTAACAAGCCATGAGAAAATAGAGTCCCGTTCTGCCAAGCGATAAGCTGTGCCATTCTTTCCTTCTACAGAGTAAGGAGTTTTCAAGCAAGAGTTCTCCCAAATACAGTAGTGGATATTGATTTTACTTCCGCACTTAGCTACTCTAGGTTGGGGAGTAGGGCCGGGGGAGAAGTTCTAGATACTTTTCCTTACTTTGTATCCGGAGTACTTAACAAAGTTTGAGTGGTAATATAAAATCTTTAAATTGTTGTATTGTTCATCCTATATTAGCATTATAAAAACTTATGTTTGTAAGAATAGATATATGTCAAAGTGAGTCCTAATAAAATATAAAATAACACCAAATATATACGTATGTCATGTCGGTGACCTATTTGCACCCATATGCCAAGTTATTATTCCTAAATGAGCGATTAGAAAGATAATGTATCTAAACGCACCCACTAGACAAGTTTGTGTATTAATGATGCATTTAACTCATTAAAATTGAGGAGCGCTCCAAAGATAATAATTTTTAAACGAACTAACGCACAAAAAGTAGCTTGCCTACTTGCCTTTTATTTCTACTACTAGTAAAGATGTACGTTTTATTTCTACTACTAGTAAAGATGCATGTGTGTACCGCACGTTCCCGACACACATTCCCATCATGTACGAGCGTAGCAAGGCAGAACCTGTAAACATTGAATTGGATGTGAAGTCCTGAAAACGAAGAAAATGCGGACCTAGAATTCCAGACGTGGACGTGATGGTGCATATGGAGTCATGAACATTGACGTGACAGCCGCACCAAATCTCATATTACCACGAAACAACTCCGGCTTCATAGTATGGATGTTGAATACCAATTGAGCAAATGACTGTCGAAACAATGACCTAACATACCCAACTATTGCAACTATTGAACCCACGGATGCTAGAGAATGATAGTGAAGGTATGGGCTGACAATCAAAATGGAGGCAGAGTTGGGGGAAAGCGGACTTGCATCCACTGTTTTTCGTAAGTTGAAACATGGCTCCATCCCATTTCCTCGATCAACTTGATCTTCAAATCATAGAGCTTTTTCTTGGGTTCAGATTCATTTTGAATCAAGTCGTTTATAACCTGGGCATCATGAAAACAATTAATGTTAGCGCAAGCTTAGATGAACATAAAAAACGATAACTAGACAACAATGGTAGAAATGCTTTTTAAAAATAGAATCTACAGGAGCAGAAAATTGAATGTGGGGAGGGCCAAAACTGTCGCGGCCCTTTAGGAATGTTGACTTTGATCAGAATTTTTATATTCAGTTTCATCCCTTTGTTGCTCAATTGCAACTGCAGCCACAATCTGAATTTGTATGACAAATATTATGATCTTGATAGTTTTGATATCATAACACATTTTTTTCTCGAACGGATATCATAACACATTTGAATCTTGAATATGTAGCATGTAAATCTCAATGTAGATTGATGAAAATTCCACTCAAATCAAGAGTAGATCAAAACAGAAACACGTTGGTTTGTTGACTATCATACATTTAGCAAGACTAATAAAATTGTGCAAGACTGCCGAGATACTAATCAGCAAAAGGAATAAACCTACAATTTCCATCGCTTCCAGAGCAACAATAACAAATGTGTTTTCCATTGAAAATAGATAGAGGGATCACTTTTTGATTGCAGACAACAAATGTAAGCTAGCAAAAACATGCAGAAGATGTGGTGCATGAGTTACAGGAATAGCAACCACAAGATATGCAGAACCAGTCCACAGAACATACCTTCAATGCTGTACCAGGTCTTCCACAACGTCTTTCACGCAAGACAGTCAGAGTGCCATATTTAGCAGAGTTGGCATCAACCCATTTAATCAATTCTTTGTAATTCTCCTCAAAAATATCTTTAGCAGATGCCTCAATTGACTCATCAGACTGTCACAAAACAAGATTTGAATTATCTCCATGATATACACTTTGACAATACACAGGTAGATACATAAATGTGTATATTGCAAATTCAGTTGAGAATATATTACACAAAGAATTATATTACACAAAGAATTATATTACACAAAGAATACGAAATTAGGATGCGAAAGGATAGCATAAAAAAATCCACATATTGGCTGAGTGAAAAGTAGAAAAATAATCTCGGTATACATTGCAATTAGAATATCAGGAAAAAGAAAGATTGATGGCACATCATTAATGAGCAAGATGCACACCTAAGCTCTAGGTTATGACAACGTGAGTAACAAAAACTAAGAGGCATTTAGGTGAAGGAATTATGAAATGAAAAGTAAGAACTGCACCTTCAATGACTCAATCTCTGCCAATGCAAGACCCTTTTGGTATAGTGCGTCAGCCAACTGATCCCGTGTTTCTTCCATTTTTTTCTTAAATTTCTATCATGCAGTAAAATATTTTAGGTAGTCAGCACTCAGTAGGAGCTGGTACGTTTTCACTAAAAAGGAACAAAATAAATGATGTCCTAAGCATCATATATTAGAATTGGAGGGATTAAGTACTCATCTGATTACCTGTGCTTCTTCGTCTTCAGGGTCTGAATTTAGAGATAAATACTTTGCCAGTTCCTCTTTATCAATACTGTCCACAACCTCATCAGCTGCAGCAATAACCTGAACACCAAAATGACAAAAGTGAATAAAAAAATTCTTGATAAAGAATAGTAAAAAAAATTTGTGACAAAAGCCAATCTAAAAATGGAGATAACCTGCCAATCTAAAATGGAGATAACCTATCAAAGCACAGCACTAACATAGAAATAATATATTTGCACTTTGCATAAAGAAAAAAAATATGCTACCACTTTATCTGGCAGAGTGAAGAAAGGCCCCACCCAAGTGACAGGACAATGTCTTCTAAAGGGAGCAAAATGAGCAAAACTGATTATGAAGGAGAAGGAATAAATATTGGTATACACCTAAACTTGATTTGAAAATGTTTCGATGATGTCTGGATCAACAAAGTAACTCTGACAATTAATGGAGTATTTATATAGTTATGTTTCATGTCAAACATACAATAATAACAACAAAGCCTCTTGGTACCAAGCAACTTGGGGCAGGGTAGCGATGAAACCCAACACGAGTCACCAACAAAAAGGAAAAACTTATATGAAATATAAAGAGGCACTATAGTAGTAGTAATATAAAAAAGTAGGGTAGCGATGAAACCCAACATGAGTCACCAGAAAAAAGGAAAAACTTATATGAAATATAAAGAGGCACTATAGTAATAGTAATATAAAAAGGCATTAAGGCATGTGTTCCTGATTTCCATGCACTTAGAAGGACAATTCTTTGGGTACAGACCACTCCTTCAAGTCCCTTTCATGTGAAAGATATAGTTAAAATTTTGCATGCTGATTGATTCCTAATGTATGAATGCAACATGATTTTGTTTCATTAAGAAGTGATGGCATGAGTTACAGTTTCCAATTCCAGCATTTCAGACTCACCAAAAAAACTAACTTAAGAACATAGAATTAACCCATCAGGATATAGACATGACAACTCTATTGCACCAAATAATGGATCAAACTTCTTGCAGAAGCACATGTTGCCTCTAGTAGTGAGTTTTTTTTTTATCGATACCCAGTAGGGAGGGAACCCTTACTGCAGTATACATATATAAATAAAGAAAAAATGATATACAAAAGACGAGAACTAAGGGCACTCCATAAAGAGTAAAGAGAAAAAACAAGCACAAACAACTGTGCGAGTGATCCGAGCCAAGAAGAAAAGGAGAATCCTAGCACAGTTCTCTTGTCTTATGCAACTGCAGATAGGCTTCCTTGGAAAATTCCATTTTCTGCTTTTGGAATACAGGTCTTATTTGTCTTAAAGCTAGTAGGCGGTTCAAAAGGCATTAACCTAATAATATGCACCAATCATAGAGGTAGCAGATAGTATTAAACAAAAAGAACAGTTTAACTGTGTTAATTTCAGCAATTATACATAAGACGCAGGAAATCATATATGAAAAGGAACATTAGTTAGTAGTTACCTCTTTTTCATGGCCAATCTTATCGTCATAAGATGCTTTCTGGAGTACACATTCCAAAATCTTAGTAAGCAAAGGTGTATAGTTTGGATATTCTGACTGCAAACATGCCAATAAAGGTCAAGTTAGTTGGTATTACAAAACAAAACTATATAATATAACTATGTGCAGACTACGATTTTTTACTAGAGAAAATTGAAACAATTAACTTTTGGGGAAAGAATATAAACAAAGTATCATATTTCCCATCTAATCATAATTAATAACTTAATATGTAATGCCAACCAAGACTAGAAGCAGTCCGTAGCAATTCTGTAAAGTACACATCCTTATCAAAAACAAAAACAAAAAAGGAAAGAAAATGTTAGGAGCTACTGGACGTGATGTAGCCTTGTAGGTTATAGGACATCAAACATCAAAGTATGGGCATCAGAGGTTCCAATCCATATGTTTATTCAAGTTGAAAAATGAAATTATGTAAGAAACAGACATATATTTGGAGAACAGCTCTAAGGAAACTAAATCTAACTATTAGATGGACAATGGGAAAGCTAGTTAGATCAGGGATTTTTGTTAGTGCTCTTGGATAGAGCTTTGAATAAAAGATAGACTTCTCATGAAAGTCATGTTAAATTAGAACAAATAAGTTCAATGAATTTTACAGCATGGAAAATGGCGCGTCTTGAATTTTCCTAAACATTTATAGCTTCTTTATGTTTGTTATTTAACCAGTACGTGGCATCCAAATCAGATATACATAGACCTCCAAATCTATGTTGACATGATGTGTAAAAATATGTATAACAAAATAATAAAGTCTGAGGAAGGATGAGTTATTCAGAAGTAACTACATCTGAGGAAGCTACCAAATCATCACAAAAGGAAATAATAATCCTTCCATACAAGATTGCCTACAGTTTCAACTAGAAAGGAGAGTTGCCACAGTTAACAGAGTATTAAACAAGTGATATAGTTTGTACTATGCAGATATCATATCATTTGATCTTTCTGACTACAACTAATCATAAGATAAATTGTTAATAAGAATTATAAGTAAACGCCTACCTTCAGAGAAGCAACAAGTTCCGACCAGGCAGACTTGTCCTCCTCAGTTTCTTGCTTAAGGCTGGAAAGAAATTTTATCTTGGTGTCCCGAACCTAGTCACAATACATTGTAAGCATTGCATATACTTTCCAGGAGTCCGAGTTGCAATAAGAGAACATAATTTTTATCTTACTAAACTAAAAATGATTTGATCATTATTTCCATGTAACTGAAATTGACAACTATATAACCAGTATTAACATTAATAAAATATTGCATGGATCAAAAATTATTATCCAGTGATGACCTTCCAAAGCAATTAAGTTTCAGTACGTAATGAAAGGAGGAAGAAGAAAAACTGAATTCCAGTTGAAGTGTGTACCAACCTCCTCAACTAACCGCTCAGATATGCTCTTTGTTCCAACTGAAACCCCCTTTTCTTTATCATCATTAGCCTGCGATAACATAATCATATTGAATATGCTGAACAATGAATTAATGTACAAAATATAGAGCACAAACATGTGTACAAAACGTATCAGGACTGTACAGTGATCCCAAACTAGAGATCCAGAGAGGATCATCATAACAGCAACCATGTTAGAAAATAGGGAGCTGGCAATTTAATTTGGTGTTACTAACCTTTGGGGGTGGAACGGTATACGAGATACTATAAGATACTGGAGCATGCTGTTTTTGTTCATCTTTCTTGTTAAATGTGCTTACAGTGCCATAGGTTATGGACCCAACCAAAACAGCCCCAGCTGGAGCATTCTGCAAAGCAATCAAACAGATAGCACAACAACAAAATCACATGATTGATAGTAGGGACATTGAATCAAAATATACATCAAGAGGATATATATATATATATATATACCTTTGGGAGTTGTTCTCTAGATGGAGGGCCCACATAGAATGATTCAGGTTCTCTGGAAATGTAAACAATTTTTGTAACAAAGTGCTATTGCAGTAAGATAATGGCAAACATTTGATTAGGAAGTACCCTGTAACTAGAACAGTGGATTTGAAAGTGCCACTTCCAACTATAGGACCATCAGGTTCAGAGTAAAAACTCAATGAAATGAAATCCTGCAATAAGGTCATAACATCTACATCAGCCACATTGGTAGTTGGAAAATCATTATCCGAAATGCGCACAAATCTTGGTGAACACTGAAAATGAACCCTTTTTTGAAAAATAAACCATGCTGTCCAAGAAAAGAAGAAAAATAAACACCGAAATGTTTACTCTGTTTGGTTTTAGATTTTGGTCAAATTTGAGAATCTAAGAAAAGCATTCAGACAATTCTGTGGTCTATCCTGTTGCTCAGAGATAGAATCATCAGTGCTCACGAACATGTCCTTGCACACATTCCTGCAGCCTTGTTCAAGCAAAAAGGTCGGTACCAGGGTTTTAAAACCGCATATTTCATATATACAACCAGATGCACATTAGCCATAGTAGTTTAATGGTGGATCTTAATAGAAAAAATTATTCAATGTGCGGAACAACATTTTCAGCTGAGCTAAATCTGCAGAACTATTTACCCTATGAAGGCATGAAGCTAAAAAGAAAAAAGAGCTAATTTATGCATGTCAAAAGAAGGTGGTTATGACTTATGCATACTCAAACAAGATAGTCATTAGAAACATAAGTATTAGATGGAATACCTTTTTATCTAGTTTCCTCTCAATAAACAGAACCAGTTGCTTGAGTTTCTCCAAGAATTGCACATTCTCATGCCTACAGCATTAGATATATTATGAAATAAACTAGAGACCATGATAAATGAAATGGTTTACAGCATCTGGCATATGATAACCTTGCAAACATATAATAAAAGGATCCCCATGTATTGCAATATGATGCAAAAGAATGTATTGTGTAATTAAACCACAACCAAAACACATGAGTTAGTACTTAGTAACCGAGAGCAAGAAAAGCATGAAAATAATGCACAGTTTATCCTTTAAGGTAAGAAACATAAATTAAACTATCCTTGCTCATCTAATTAAAGAGTCATCTCTTCTATCCTCATTGTTATGAACAGTAGTCATAATTTGCACTGCTTAGAACCTTTCTTTTTAATTTGTAGAAGGATTTAGAGATGTACAGGAAGAAAAATAACAGGAGAGGATTTGGATGCGAGTAATAGGAACTCTAATAGGAAGTTCAATCTTTGTCTCTCTATAGCCATAAATCCGTGCACGCCGTGGGAAGTTCCAAAGTCATGATTTTCCATCAGATAACTCATAACTCCGCTTTCAATCTGAATCATAGAGATATCAAAGGCCATCTAGCTATAGCATGGTGATAAGTGTTGACTCCAGATGGAATAGAGTGGGACACCAAATTCAGTGGCAAATAACTCGATGTGTCAATATATAGGCTTTCAACAATCAGTATCAAACTCTTGGAGTAAATTAAACATTTTTTTCTCAAACACGCACGAGAGCTGCATATCTTTATATTTAAATAGAGAAGGAGAGTAAATTAAGCTTTCAGTAGCTGAGTTTGAAATCTTGCTCCAAGTATTGGTCATGCATAAATACAGAAGTCATAATACATATTGTTAAAAACAAAGTAAGTCTAAATAAATATGAGAATGCATATGCAGATACTTAGTAGTTGGGTGAGATTTACCTTATGTACAGTTGCAGCATGTATTCGCCTTTTGGAAGTTTGACATAACTAGGGTAGACATCGCCAGAAGAGTAAACACGCTGATCAATACAAAGAGAATATTCTAAGTATGGCAATATCAGACAAGTTGGTTGGACTAAAAGGTAAGGAGTGATTTCAACAAATCATAGCGGTATCAACTTTCAGCCCCCTATGTGCTCAGCCACAGTTCTGCGAGGAAAATGGACCCTACACCAGAATTTAGTTGACAAGCTACGCCATTGGATAGCTGATACTTCCATAGTCGGTCTCGTGTATTAATAGAGTAGTAGTTTAAGAAAAGTAAAATGAGTGATAGCACAAATTATAAACTAAGATGCCTTTACAGGGTACATCCATGCAGAACAGGGAAAAGATGAGAATGCCACAATGCCTTAACCAACAACAGATAAATAGTCAATGGAAAGAATATCTAAATTCCCGTCCATGCAGAACAGGGAAAAGATGAGAATGCCAGAATGCCTTAACCAACAACAGATAAATAGTCAATGGAAAGAATATCTAAATTCCCCACTATTGAAGAGGGGCGAATAGTTAGGGAAATAATTTTCTGAGAGGAAAAGAAATGCACCTTGTTTGAATCTGATATTCTATAAAACTGAGACTCAAACTTGTTGTCATAGATTCTGTTGTTAAGTAGTGGCACATGAGGCTTTACTTCTGCACTGTCCTCTAGTTTGAACTTGTAGCTGCAGAGATTCAGTGAGAGAAAGAAAATTAAAAAAAAATCCCGACAAGAATTGTAGGTATGTCAGAAGCAAATATGAACTCACGTTAAGGTCAGTGCAATAATTTGCTTGCCAGAAGGTAATTTATCTCGGTCAGTGGGAAGTGAAGAAAGATTACACTCCACAGGCCGATAAGGCATCTTGATCTGCAAGCTTATGAATCAATATATGGAAACAAAACTGAAACTCTTCACAGGCTTCTACAGATTCTCAACTAACCTTGTTCAGGGTGGCAACAGGAGCGAGCTTCTCTGATGCTAGAAGTGATCTAGCAACTATACGCAAGGGTGACTCACTGCCATCAAGAGTAATTACTTTCTGGTCAATGCATATTCCATGGAACACAATCTGCAATTTGAAATGATATATTCAGCATGGAAACAGGTGATATTAACGAGATGACTCACAAATCAATTAAATCCACCTAGGAGGCCAAGGATTAAGGCTGATACATTCATGTGGAAGAAGTACCTCAAAATCAACAGAAGTAGGTTCATGGCTAGCAATTCCGCTAGACCAGAACTGGGCTATGGACAACTCCAAAGTCAAGCCACCTTCCACAGGAAAACTGAAATTCTTTGAAGAAGGTGACGAGAAAGTAACAACAGCCTCCCATTTAATAGGTCGCTTCAGTGGACAGATCTGATATATTTGGTGTTAGAGATTGCATCTTAGAAATAGGAACTAAGATAAAATCTTATGTGGTATACCTGAACAGTATCCAAAAAGAACCTTCTAGGAGTATCAAAGGCTGATGCCCGCATAGTAACTTCTGCCCAAGAAGCTCCAAAAGGTACATTTATGAACCTCCTTTCAATATGACCTGTAAGCAAGGAAAAAGTATACATACAAACTTGTCTTTATTTTGAACCAAAACAGATCAAATTAAATAAATCTCTAAAATATAGAAATAGAAGTTGGACAGATAAAGTGTGAGCCAAACTTTCAAACGCATGAAAGTACTAGTTTTCTGTGTGCTGTGTGTGAGGGACCGTTTAGCCAGTAACCGACTAAGTAAATATATTTGGTAGATCTTTGATTTTAACAATATATATAGAACGATGATCCCAAGGAAAGTCAATATAATTTCCCCAAATATGCATCTGCACACTAAAGATCCTCAAATATTCATAGATGCAAACCGTAACAAAATAAGTACATCCAAAAAAATATAAAGATATATAATTTAAGCAAAAATATAATTTTGTAAGCAAGTGACAAAAATCAGTACCAGATCTAAACAAAAGGTTTGAAATTGACAATAATGGTGGCTCTCCCAGTAGAGTAATAGGCTTTATTACAGTAATTGGCACGCGGAAAATGGGTCCACGCCATGGTGCTTTGTAATCTATGCCATAAACTTCATAATAGTGAAGGCCACTGCTGATATTAGCAGGATTGACAACAATGCTGGAAAAAGGCAAAGATAAAACAAATGGTAAGAGTTTCATTTGAGAAAATTAACAGCAAATACTGATCAAATGATTTTGATCCACTACTAATCTTGTGCAGGTCTAATTGAAAGAGTATGTGTTTCATTCACCAAGTTTATGGTTTGATATGAAACTACATTTTATCTACAACTGAAGAGCTTCTACATGTTAAAATGCCCAATGCTATCACTTCAATACAAGTCTGTGGTAATAAGTTAATGATCATTGTCCAGTGACAAAATCATGTATTATCATCACCCATGATGACTTATACACCACCAATATATTTTTAAACACGGCCATATAAACTGGAAATCTCAACAAGTATGTAAGAAACACTATATTAAAGTTGGACGAATGGAACAAAAAATAAAATCAACCAGCTAAATATACAAAAGGTACCAACTTGAAACTGCGTCCATTGTTTGTCACCAATATATATTCAGGAATCTGAACAACAGAGGTATCAGTTGAATGCAATTGCAGGCACTCCTCAAAAGGAACCAATTGCTCCAAATTACTGGCACCCTCATGAAATTTTGGGTCAAGTTGAACAGTCCACTGAAAAGTGAAACATGATTTGAGTTATTAATATAACAGAAACTTCCAAAATTTAATACAGACCGCTATCTCTTATGTGCTGCCCTATCCCTACAGAGAGAAAAATTCACCATGTTCCATTGGTCAAGGACACTGTGGGTGCTGGCACCTCCAGCCTCTTTTGGGGGAAAGGGTAAATACAAGCGAGGTAGGGTAACCCAGACAGGTTACCAGGAACTAACCTCACTTGTTTGGTGACATGCATTACTCCCGCGAAGGTATATTCCTCTTAGTTTTGGAACTGCAAGGCAAACATGTTGTCATGTTATCCAATACAGAATTATATAAACCCAACATCGATTATTAAAAACCCAATAAAAACAGATGCATATGTTGAGACTGCATCATTGTTGGAGACTAGAAACAATATGGAATAAAAAACATGAAAGCATGCATGCACATGCATATGCAACATTCCATTACTACAAATGGTAGCTTAAAAAACAAAGCATAAACATTGTGCTAATTTTAAAACTTTGAGAGAGAATGACGTTAATGAAAAGAAAGGGAACCTTAAGATTTGATCAAATGATATTCCAAGAAAACACTTGTAAGAAGGTTTATTAGATTAAATACTAGAAACAGAGAGGATACTTACTTGACTTTCCAACTTGATTGATTGAGATTCTATAAGAAACAGGTGGTAACTTCTTAGCCTGCTGCACATATTCAAAAGCCCTGCCAAATCAACACTATGACGTCAACCGAAACTGCAACATCATCAGATCAAAAAGTTTTCCTCCAAGAGCATAACATGGACAAGAAAGCTGCCGCTCACCTATCGACTTGCAAAAGCCCATTTCCTGTAGTCAGTTTCTCCTCAGGTGCATTACTTATAGATGCAGCAGTATTCTCAATTGCTTTCCTCACAGAATAAGGGCTTAATGGAATGCCTTCAGCCTGAAATGTATTCCGGATTAGAAGAATCAGTACCGTTTTGCCTTTCTTTACCAAGCATAAAAAAGGTTGATTGTATTGCATTAATGAAACAAAAGTTGGGCACACAAACCTTCATGCCACTAACAAGGAGAGCTACCCCACCACAGGCAGAAGGAGATGCCATGGAGGTGCCATTCATGAGCATGCGAGATTGAAGTGTCCAAGTTGGTACAGGAGCAACTGCCCCACCAGGTGCACTAATGGAGACGCCAAGATCCCCATCAGCAGTAGGACCTCGGCTAGACCTTACATTTCCAATAACAGATTTAAATGTTACTGTCTAAATACAGGCACAGCAAGCGCAGTTATAACAGACCAAATGTTCAATCAAGTGCAGTAATTGTACTTATGTGTTATATTTTTCTTCTTACAATAAGTACAACTACTGCTCTTTTGGCCAGAACAGATTAGTTTGTTTTCATATTCCAACATCTCTTGCGCTAGTTTTCATTACCACCTTTCAAGTATTTATTTCCGTGCCGGTCATAAATGTGAAAACAGAAACGGCTTGATGGGTTTCCCTCCCCGATCCCGTCCATTTGCACACCTAAAGTTTGGATTTGAAACTGTCCCCTCACTGCTCATTACGTAGGCACTTGTTATCTCTAGAAAAATGTTACCCGATGAACAAACCAAATAGGTGGTAAGATTTTAGTACACAGAGAATAATGTCCAGTCTGTTTCGACTGAGTTCTTTGGATGGTGGCTTCTCTAAGAAGTTATATGGGAAAAAAATTTAAGAAGACAAAAACATAAAAGTAAAAATATATAAAAAAATTATTCATAAAATCCTAGATTTTACATATTCGAAAGCCAAATCAAAACTCCAGATTTTAAGTTCCCAACTTCAAAATATGATCTATTTCAAATATTGAAGACATAAATGTTTAAAAATAAAAAAACAACTACAATCTTCTTGCTTCTAGTTTATGGGTTCCAAACTCGACATTTCACCTCAAATAACAACTACAATATTCTTGCTTCTAGTTTATGGGTTGCTATAACTTTTAAAATGGCTGCACATTTGCACTTTGGTTTACTCTCCAAGATAAAGATAAGCTAAACCCAAACAAACATGCCTGACATTAAATTCCACAGTTCAAGTAGACTTATTTTTAATTGCACAATATATATTATCATTCATAATATGACACAGCCAGGTGTATCATAAAAAATCATCAAGTAGTTACATACAGACTAATAACATACCAAGTGTATTCCATCCCCTCAGCTGGTGGTTGTACAACACAGTGAGCTCCAGCAGCCATAGCTGGTGAAACATAAGCACCAACGCCAATTATGCTTGTACTAGTTCCACCAGGAGCACCAACAGTGTTTAAAGCAGGTCCATTATTTCCAGCACTACTGATAAATATAATACGGTGCTTGTCCACGACCTGTGAAATAATAGAGATTTTCAGCTACATTTCCACAAGCATTATAAGATAGAATACTGGAATCCAATAATAAATATAGATACGAAATAACACCATAGTAAAGGATCCCACCTCATTAGAAAGATCAATGAATCTGCCATAGTCAGGAAGAAGGGTAGGCTCTCCATAGCTCATATTAATCAGATCACATTTATGCTGGATGTCAGAATTTAAGAAATCAGTTCATGGAAAAAAAATCTAAGAGCCAATGGAGAACAAAGGCTCCTGAGTCCTGAGCATGTTTTAGTCAAATAGGTATTCCTCAACCAATAAGCACTTCATCAGGGTGCATTTATAAAGGTAGTGTTCAATAGACCACAGGCAATGCATTTTGCGATTCATACCGATAAATGATATACAGAATGGAGGAAGTATTATCACCTCTACTGCAGCTATCAAGGCCCTAACCAGACCTGTCCCTGTCTCCATTGATCCTAAGCGGGTGTCTCCAATCCTACAGGAAATCAATTGTGCTCCAGGTGCAACTCCATTCAGCAAAGGTTCCTGTGTAAGAACGTATTAACACAATAGTGCCTTCCACAATTTCATATAATGAGAAGCTAACAATTAAGTAACGTACATCTGGATGAAATGCAGCTGCAATGCCCGCGACATGAGTAGCATGCGGAGAGCAGTCAGTTACTATACTAACAAGGTTCCCATCATCATAAACATTTGCTACAAAAGAGCAAGCATCTAACTTGCTAAAAATTGCATATTTTCGTTCAAGCCTGTAGGGGGAAAAAGTAGACCAGACATTCAGATGATATCGGAAACATATTGGTTAATGTAAGAACAATGGGTACCAAACAGAAGAGAAAACAAAGATAAAAAGATGGAATAAAAGATTATGTTTGAATGGCTAGTCAGAGTATAGACAACCTAAACTGCATACTCTCCTGAAGCTAGATACACATGGTCATATGCATATGCAAAATGGCCAGGTGCCCTAACAATAATAAGGGAACTAGTACTGCTGTACTGGTATATAAGCAAGTCTACACAAATACTTCCTCTGCCCCAAAAAACAAGTCATATAGGAATTATATGACAGATTAACAAGGAGGTAAAATGCTCTTGCTTGGCCCTACTTATTAGCCATATTTGGCACTAACTGATTGCTGCATGCACATGCACATACTAAATGGGGGTAAAATGCCTTGTTTTTTGGGACAAATTTTGAATCCTTGAACGACGTTTTTGGGGGGCAGAGGGAGTACAGCTAGAATGCTCTGTGGTGAAGGCTTAGAAGCAAGAGCGAGCTTGTGTTCCGGCACAAACATTCATCTATTGGTGCATTAAAAACCTTCTTTACACTAAAACTAACTCCTAAATCATAATACAGAATCCGATACCAGCACTATAAAAACTACAGCCATCATATATTGGGCTAAATAGAAAATCAACCATTAGATTTGATCATTTGAATACTTAAAATGCTTTTGTTAAACGCTGCTTTGTTTGTTTGAATGGTGGATATTGCAAAACCATATAAAATTACCATGAAAAGAGTATTTTATAGCAACCTTTAGAAACTATAAGACTAGAATCGTTGATAAATGAATACAATTCATTCAAACAACATGCGGCCATGGATATACACCAGTAGAACACAAAAGTAGGATAAGAATTGAACAAGAACTGTGCATGCAAGGGACTGCAGCATCTATGTAACAACACAAAAACAGAAAATTAACCATACTTGTAGTTTGTCAATGGGACAAAATCTGCTAGTTTTCCACAATTATTGTTACCCTCAAGGGTCTGGGTATCAACAGCAACCCTCCAAACATCACCATCATGCCATGCAACAATATCAATCACAGGTCCCTTGTCATCGTAAACCTACAAAAACAGAAGGAACACATTACACTAGAAGTCAGCTAGAAAAATTCCCTTGCTTTATATGTATTTTTCTTACTTCAGCCTGTTTCCTCAGGTAATCAAGTCTGCTTTGCAGGTCTTCACGAGCCTTCTTCAGTGTGGCATCATCAGGCTTAGCATGTTTCTGCAGCCATTATCAACTAAGGTGAGAACTTTGAATGTGCACTTAAAAATGCCCCTTGGCTGCAGTACTTGTCTACAGTGCAAAGAATAAACTAAATGCAGTGCATACAATAAAAAAGCAAATAGGCAGGAAGGGAGAATCAAAGTTGCAATCAGGATGGATGTAAACCTTTTCAAATTCATTCAACTGCTTCAGAGCATCAGAAATTGCTTCCTGGTTTTCCTCGTCCCATTTCTTCTTTCTTTCTTTCTGAGGTTGTGGTGGGTAAATCCTTGTTAAGATATCAACTTCAATACAGTAAATTTTACATTGCAGACACTGAAAATAAGTTTACCTTCAATCGGGATATAAGTGTGTTAGTAAACAGTTCATAAATTAATTTACAGCCAACATGCCACTCTTGAGAAGGGTTCTTCCACGAGGAGTTTACAAATAAACGAGCACCTGAGTGTAAAAAGAGCTAAGCATATCAGGGAATAACAGAAGAATGCCAATCAGAATGGAACCATATTGGTAGCATAATTTTGACAAGACAAGAAACATTCATTCACTAGTAAAATATATATGACTTGTAGATGACGCCTTAAATTCATCAATTGATGAAAACCCTCATTGCCTAGTCTCACAACAAATAAAAAGTTTACATGCCAATACATTTTATATTTCACAAAAATGTTGAGCTTTAAATTCAACTTTTGAGAAGAACAAGAAATAACGCAGAAGCTAAAGACAGGTCGACCAACCTGAAGCACCAACTATAGCACCATCAGCATCGGCTTTCACCACTTTGGATGTGTCAACATCACCACTACCGGTGCTGCATTTAAGAGCATACATGTACTTGAATCAATGGACATGTCATTCAAGAGGATTTGGCATCTCGAAATTAAAAGGGCAAGAACAGATAAGCATCCAGATGCTGGAAGTGTCAATAGTACCAATCAATAACGTCGAGGATTTTAGGTTTCCCATCTGAAGTAGTCTGCAACCCAGCAGCAGCTGGATCAACTCCAGAATCTGTCACGTTTACAAGTCACATCAGCAAAATACAGCTGGTAGAATCAAAGGTCAAAGCCTTTCAGATGTATAGAATTGCTTGTAAAATCAGATCCACCATAGCATCCAAGACTCTAGTGGTGCCCAACTGCCCATGATCTGCATTCATTCTTGCATAAACAACAAACTTCCAAAGCAATATCCAATGCACATGTAAAGCCTCTAACTAATCATACTTCTCTCCATGTTTATTTATCTTAATATGACCAAATTATGGTTATTTATGTGAACAAAACTGGATGTTTTTCTTTAGTAAAATGAACATTCGTGCAAACAAGTAAATGCTTATCTGAACCATGCAACAAGCAAGCAAAGTCACCCCATAGGCTGCAAGCAGGATTCTAGAAATACCAAATCATGCCCTGCAAAATTCAATTGACTCTCTTCACACACCATGAAGCACCTATATGTGACAAAGATCACAATATACACACTGGCTTAAACCACAAATATCAAAAACTCAAGTGTACTCCACAAAATTCGGAGAGGTTGTACGACTTATAACTAGTATAAACCCACAGCACCCAACTCAAAATCCTAAAGACCTGCAATGACAAACAACAAACAAACTCAAGTAACACAGTTCAGTGACTTCACCTACTTAAATCCAGAAAACCACAAAGCTATGAAGCAAACCACCTTACTGAACTCCGCTCTTCAGTTGACGGCATGCCATATCACAGTATCAGCTACTTAAAACCCTCGTACCACCTAACCACCACCACCACCCGGCGAACACCAGCCTCCAGCCTCCGGCTGAAGTAAACAACAACCAAGGGTGGGCAGCGCTAGTGCGCTACGCAATTACGAATCGACTAGTCGGAGAATGGAGAGCAAGGGGGCACTCACCGAAGATGGCGATGAGCGCGCCGCGCCCATCGTACTCGGGGTGCGCGGCGAGGAAGCGGTCGACGCCGATCTCCTTCTTCGGCATCAGCGACTCGAGGAACGAGGGCTCGGTGAGGCGGAATCCACCCGCGGCGGCGGCGGCCGCGGAGGCGGTCGTCTCCTCGGCGGGCGGCGAGGAGGACGACGAAGGCATCGCGGTGGGCGCGACGCCCCTGCAAGGGCTCGGGCCTCGGGTCGTTACCGCCGCCGCGACTGCGCTGGCTGTGCCGAAGTGGAGTGGACCGGAGCAGGCGGAGACTGCGAGGAGGAGACGGAGGTGGGCGTGGGCAACGGGTTTTTGTAGCGACGACCACATGAAGCCGTCCTGCCACCTCACGTTTCCGGGATTTGCGTTTTTAATTTGAGTTCCTCCAATTTTATCGTGGAATCTGCGTGGAAAGCTTTGCTTCTGTAAACTATGATTAGGCAATGAGTGGACGATTGGAGTGGAGATATGAGTAATGCTGCATGGGAGCTGTGGAGCAGCAATGGAGATACTGCGCCGGCCGCCGGTGATGGTTGCAGCCTGGCAGCCGGTGGTTGGTGGGGGGTGATAGAGCGTGGCGGCGACGGGCTATAGCCACTAGCCAGGTGCTGAACAGATAATTTGTGTGCTATCCTATCAAAAATAGCTGAAAAAACCAAGATGTGGAGAGGTGTGGGAGAAGGCAAAGACTGAATCCGTGCCACATCATAGTTCAAACCATCCCAATTTAGGAATTCCTACTTCGGATATTAAAAACTCGTTTGGTCTTTAGCAAGATTTCTTCGGACGTTTCGCACTTGCTCAACCGGACCTTTTTACTCCGGCGACGAGCAGGTATGCAAGATACGCCCCATGTCAAAACTTCTTTCTCAGAAATCTCAACCACCAACCCAGATACATGAGAACTTTCGCAAGAGAAATCTTGCATTGCATCAAACTTATTGCATGGCATTTATCCACAAGGCAGGGCGCGCAGAGGAAATACAGCAAAAACATCTCAGTTCTAAGCACAGCTTTATTACAACATTACTGATGCATCAGGTGCTCAAGGCAGTTGCTGCAATGCAGATACTGGCCCAAGTTATAAGGTTGAAGAACTCCGAAGTAGCTTCTTGATGTCCTTCTGAAAAAATGCGCCAAAGTTAATCAGGCAAGATGAGACAAGAAAACTCGACGACCAGAGCACCGATCAGACCATTGGAAGTTGGAGCTTACCTCGATGCTGAGTGGGGAAGTGGTCGGTGCGTACCGCTCCACAACACGCCCCTCTTTGTCGACCAAGAACTTGGAGAAGTTCCACTTGATGTTCTCACCAAAGAGGCCGCCTTTGCTGGACTTCAGGAACTTGTAGATGGGCGCAGTTTTGTCACCATTGACATCAACCTAACAGAAAACGGAAGTTAAAACTTTAAATCCCATTGATGCTAATCAGAATCACTTTTACAAGCATAATATGGATAATTCATGCATAAACAAAACAATGGAACTGGTGCCCCCTGTGGTTTGTTTTTAACAACTACTGTCAGATAACCTTGGCAACAGAATAGTGAGTTCAAATATTACATTTCACAAAGACCACATCCAAAAAATAGAGTAGTTGGTTGAATTCCCTGGCCATGAACAGCCATTGGCTACAGTCAAGCTGATTTTTTTTCCCCTTTCAGCTAGGAACATACAACTATACAAAGGAGAAAGAAAAAGGTACTGTGCAGAAATTTACCTTGTCAAAAATTGGATACTCGGCCTTGAAGCGAGTGCAAGCAAACTGGACAATCTCCTCATTAGTGCCAGGTTCCTGCCCACCGAACTGGTTGCAGGGGAAAGCAAGGATCTCAAAACCTGAACTCACATCAAATTGACAACAACATTTAGCACATTACGAATCAATAATTTGATATGAAGGAACTAATCCATATGAGCAACAGAGCATACATAAAAGACAGACTCCATAATTAAGGAACCAAAACGCACAAGATTAGATACCTACCCTGGTCCTTGTACTTCTCATACAGCTGGCTCAGCTCCGTGTAGTTGGAATTGGTTAGGCCACTACAACAGACAAGTAGCTTTGTTAATTCAAAAGTAGTAAACATAACCGTATACTATGCACTTGTATCTCTGCACTCAAAATCAGGCATGAAAAGACTTATCTCCAAAAGGTATACTATATTCCTCGACATACAAATACAAACAGAAAGAATAACGTGACACCTAAAATCTGCATAAACGGTCCATTGACAGTAAGCCCAACAATTTTGTGTCCAGATGCAACCATGTCATCTTCTTAACAGGCAAATTCTTTCCACACATGGATAATTCACTCAAATGTCGGCCCTCAATAACAGAAACTACTAACGCCCTAAGGATGCATGTTTAGCACAAATATTTCAGGGTAGATTTTAAACTTGAATATGCTAAGATAACATAACAAAGCATAGATTGTATATCTCCATTTGCTAGCTTCATCCCACTTACCACTAAATGCAAAGCTCGAAATTACAAATACATTGCATTAGAATAACTAAATGAGCATATACCCGCTAATAACACTCTCCTAGGGCCCTTTCACCATGATGAAACACTGATCATTTCAGCGTGAAAAGAAGGATCGCATGAGGCATTCCACACAACTTCTTAAGCCATGATCAATTTTACCACATGATGAAACATGGTGTTAACTATTAAGAAGGCAGTAATAATCAGTACCACTGGGATGCAACATTAACAATGAGCAGGACCTTCCCCTTGTACGTGCTCAGGTCCACATCTTTCCCACTAGCATCCTGCAAGCAACAAAAGACAGGGATTCTTTAGGATAAGAATTCGCACGACACTGTATGAGAGCACCTCCACAGCAAACAGAGACTTTGGGGAACAAAAAAAAATCTTAAAACAAAAGACTATAATATTGACTTAATAACTCGACAAGTGTTAAATAGCAGCGGGATCAGGGAGGGATCTATGTGCAAATGCTAAACTCCGCCAGTACATGAATACAAACTTCGAACTCTCACTTTCAAGAGGAAACGTGGTATTGGTATTCTACAGAGGCGATTGGACCTTCTGCGTACCTTGACGGTGAAGTCGTGGACGGAGGCGGCGGAGGATGCGGCGGCCATGCTGAACAGCGCGAACCCGCCGGCGATCGGGCGTAGCACGAGCGGCGAGACCGCGGCGGCGGCGGCGCGGGGGAAGCGCTGGCAGGACGGGGACAGGGCAAAGGGGCTAGCGAGGCGAGGGTGGCGGCCGTAGCGCAGCGGCGCCGCGGAGCAGGGAGTGGTGGCGACGGCGGCGGCGCGGAGGCGGGAGAGGAGTGGGGCGGGGCGAGGGGGCATGGGGGATCGGGCCGCGATTTAAACCGGTGCGGCGGCGGAGCACGGCGAGGAGCGCATGTGCCGGTGTGAGGGACTGATAACGAAATATCTTCGCGTCGGTCACAGGTACTCGGGTATCGTTTCCGGAGGCGTGGCCGCGTGCCGCGTGGGCGTGGGCGGGGGGCCCTGCGGACGCGTCGTGTTGGCGCCTTGGCGGTGGCCGCAGATGGGGGCGGGCTTTACCTCTCGCCACGTCCCAGGCGGGCACGGACGGGATCGGGAATGGTCAAAGCGCAGGCCATCACCGTCCGATCGGCATTCGACGGCCCGTCGTCACTGCTCGTTCCTCACGCGAACGCTCGAGTGCTCGACCATCCAACCGCAGCGACGTTTAGCTGCATCTGGGCCATAAACTTCTCTTCTCCTTTGTTTGGAACTTTGGAAAAAGAACTTGAGGAACTTCTCTTATCGGTCCGCTAACTCATAAAATATTTTTTATATTTTAATAAAAAAGAAAAAAATTATATTTTAATCAAGTGGTAGTTCGTATTTGTAGAGTCATTCATATTATAAGCTATATACTAAAAACTAGATTATTGAAAACATTATCTTTTAGGGTGTTAATTTATACTATTAAAGAAGTATGAGGAGATACGGCGGTGCTCAGCACTGTGGTGACCGGTGAAAGGAGCATATCTCCTGCGTCTTTCTTCAACACAGGCCTTATAACTAGAATTAGTTGTCACTTTGTCAGCTGACTTGGTCTAGTTGTTACAGGAACTCGGGTACTGTTTGATTTGTGTTGCTTTAAGGTGATCTGATTTTAGCGGTATGTATTTATGTTTGATCTTGTTTAGTTATGTCCATTTGTATTCATGTACTACCTCCGTTTCAAATTACTATTCGTTGTCGACTTTTTCATTTAAAGTTTGACCATTCGTCTTATTCAAAGTGACTCGCTTTATCATCATATATACTCCAAGAATAACTTATTAGTTTGTATATTTGGATAAATTTTTTGAATAAGACGAATGGTCAAAGGTAATGAAAAAAGTCAACAATGAATAGTAATTTGGAACGGATGTAGTACCATATAAATAGATACGGGCGCTATAAAATTGTTACTGCTTCTATGGCCTCGTAATCGATTCGCGTTTATTGAGTCTGAGTGACAGGCAACTTAGACAAGATCTACGAAGGGGTGTGTTGTGTGGCACTCACTCACAGCACCAGACGCGCTTGACACTGCTGTCCACAACATCTAGAGTATGTATTCGATTCCATTACACCGTGAACCAAACAAAATATATTTTCGCTTATACTGTATCAAGTTTCGATGTCATCCGATACCGTTAGCATTTACGCCGGGCGGAGCCAGCAGGGGGGCTGGAGCCCCCCTACCCGCATGCAACCAATGGATCGGTGAAGAGAAAGAAAAAAAACGGAGGAGTAGAAAGAAAAAGAAGATGAGGAGAAAGAAAAAGGAGCAACTCACCAATCGCTGGCTTCATCACTGCAGCACTTCGACTGCTTGGGTTTATGCTTATGCAAAATACTTAGTTATTTATCACACGACCTTTCGTTAGTCCCTCTTTGTTTCGTTAGAAGTATCTCTCTGTTTGCATGGGCTGCGACAAGAAAGACCAAGTGTTTACTGTTTTCATGTAGTCACGAAAACAAATGCAAAAACCACTCGGTTGGTCATGTAGCCATTCCCACTACACTTTCAATTATCTTATGGTAGCAATTTGAAAGACCCGTGATTTGTATAGGTAGGTAGTAAAATGAAAGCTGTGACTTTTACCATGAAGTAAGATGGTGTAAGGATTGTCTCGTAGGCCTGAATTTTAGAACATAAATCCGTTATTTCTCAAGGCATATCAAACTCGTCTATATTAACATGGTTTTGCCGTTTTTTCCTGTGGCAACCGATTCTTTGCCATTTTTTGAAGAAAACAGGAGGGTCTATGACCCTAATGATTACCCCCTTCGTCCCTAAATGTATGTCGTTCTCGCTTCTCGAGAAACATCTTTGATCAAATATATAAAAATATATATTAATATTTATAGTACATAATAGATATCATTAGATAGATATTTGAATCTAATTTTTTAATAAATTTATTTGGAGATTAAAATGTTGCACGTATTTTCTACGAATCGAATCTAAATCGTGGCACGAAAACCAATGACGACATACATTAAGGGACAGAGAGAGTATGTACTAAGAAAAAAAAGATAAATGAGATAAATGTCACAATAATATTTATATTTATTTACAAAAAAAAAGATCCTAGAGAATTGAAAACACTTCTCACCCAAAAAATCCACCCCCACCCCTCACAAAGGGCCCACCTGTCGGGTTGTAGGACGTGGGAAGACGTGGGAAAATGTGGGAAAACAGTGCAAAATGCGAAACTTTTTTCACCTAAGACTCTACCCATACCCACGCGGACCCACCTGCTCATGATATACCCACATTTGTAACCACGTCTATACACAATTATCCCGTATTGCTAATAAACAATAGATTGGAGAGTCTTTTCCATATATATAAAGACCAACTATCTCAAAGATGATGTGCATCTACATTTAAAAATATTTAAAGCTCTCTATACATGAGAGAGTGAATATAGAATATTTTTAAAAGCGCTTCGCACGACTGGTCTGTTTACCATTGTCCACTCAAGTGATATTGTTTTAGTACATATGTGTCATCAATAAACGTGCGTGCCGCACGTGCGTTCATGCTAGTATTTACAAACAACGAGGAGAAATTAGCCTAGTTGATGTAGCGATGTTTCAATCCCAAGAAAGCAATTTTTTGCTCTATGCATAAGCATAGCAAAAGAATTCCTGGATTCAGCTTTAACAGACATGACAACACACAAAGGCATTATATAAAAACGATTGTACTTGTCCCGGTAGCTAATAGTGGGGTGAACTAAAGAGCGGAGAATTGGCAGCGAGCAGATATGAAAATTTTATTTTCTTTGGGTCAGCGGATGGTCCTAAAACTTATTCAAATGAACTAATCCAGAATTCAAAATCATAATCTGAAAAATGATAACTATTTTTTAAGTTGAGAAAATTAGGAAAATGGTCCCAATTGTTTTCTAAAAATGTGAAGTACTTGTTGATACTCTATTTGAATTATTTCGACCTTTTTCAGGTTCCTAGTGTTTTATTGGTTGTAGTCACATCTGGTATTTATCTAAATCTCCATTTGAACTTTCTTATACTTAATAAGATTGGGCAAGAGAATCCGCTGAACTAAGAATACATAAAAGACTGGGAAGATGATACCAACATCCCAGAACGGCATGCTCCAGCACATTTAAATCTCAGTTAGGTATGCATGGCTAACGCTTTTACTTTAGGTTGATTTCATAATTAAGCAATGAGCTTTGAATATGTTAGGTGGCTCATGTACTGTGTGATCAACTAACCACACAATAATAATAAATGTAAACTAGAGCGTGAAAATGACAATGTAAAAGATCCAAGTAAAGCATTAACATATAGTATATATTTTTAGAAAATGTTTTGTACCAGCTTCAGATTTTTCTGACTTAAAATGATTCAGATATGGATTTCTTAGGTTAAACAAGAAAATAAAATGGAAAAAATAGAGTGGAAAACAACGAATTTCTCAGTTATGAATTTATTAGTCCAAATTCACCTGGTTTCAATAGTTAGACACTTAGACGACCTCACTATCCTAAAGTCAAACTAGGAACAGAGGAGGTTTATACTTACTCCATCTGTCCTATAATAAGACATTATGTCTTTTCTAGATACATAACAAAAGCTATGTATCTACCATAATGCCTTATATTTCAGGACGAGGGAGTACATCCTATCGAAGGAGCATCGGAACAGCAGTTTACTGCAGTTTGTAGGATTGATGACAGTACTCTTTCAATCCTAAAGTTGGGCGTCAGCCAATTAGAGAAATAGAGATCAGTACCTGCAATATCATTTGACAATCAGAGAAATAGAGATCACCAACTAGTCTCCACTAACTGACGAATGTTTAAACGTCCCAAACGACCAAACGCTAGCCAACATATGGTTGTTCATCTTAGTTGATCTTCCCACTCACAGACCTGACCCGGGACCTCTACGCAGCTGAAGTCATGTGGCCGTGTACACACACACTGACACACGACCGAACTTTACTCGAACTAACCCCGGCAGATCACCAACAACGTCCTTCAGCCAACACACCAACCGTGTCGATCACCAACCCAAAAAAAAGTCCATGCGTATATGCCGCCAGCACGCTCGACGTCACGACCGTTTGGTGGCCAGACCGCGGAAGCGCGGAACGCACATAAGAGCATGCACCTCCCTCACGTACCGAGAGATCGATCAGTGTCGCTGTGCCAACCCGAGCTAGCGCGTCTGCCGTGGGGATGGCCGGCGTCCTTCCGAGGTTCGGCCCGTTCGGCCCTCTGCCGCCGCCGGTCGATGAGTTCGGCATCAAGGAGACGCGGCCCCGCCTCGCCGGCGGGCGCGCCGGCGGGTACGACCTCGTGGAGCGGATGGAGTACCTGTACGTGCGCGTCGTCAAGGCGCGGGACCTCAAGTGGGGCAAAGTCATGGACCCGTTCGCCGAGGTGAAGCTCGGGGGCTACTCGTGCGCGACGCGGCACATCGAGAAGTCGACGAGCCCCGAGTGGAACGACGTGTTCGCCTTCTCCCGGGAGCGGATCCAGGCGTCGTTCCTGGACGTGGTGGTCCGGGGCAAGGGCTTCGCCAAGGACGAGTTCGTGGGGCACCTGCGCTTCGACCTCTGCGACGCCCCCGCGCGCGCGCCCCCCGACAGCGCGCTCGCGCCGCAGTGGTACCACGTCCTCGACAAGGGCGGCGCCCGCGGCGGGGAGGTGATGCTGGCCGTGTGGTTCGGCACGCAGGCCGACGAGTGCTTCCCGCTGGCGGTGCACGCGGACGCCGCCTTCGCCGTGGACGCCAAGCTCGCCGCGCACATCCGCTGCAAGCAGTACACCGTGCCCCGGCTCTGGTACGTGCGCGTCAACGTCATCGAGGCCCGCGACGTCGCGTTCGTGGACAAGGCCCGCGTCGGCGAGGTGTTCGTGCGCACCAAGATCGCCGCGCAGGTGCACAAGACCAAGACCTGCGTCTCCAGGCTCCCCGTCCCGTCCTACGGGTGGAACGAGGACCACCTGTTCGTCGCCGCCGAGCCGTTCGAGGACCACCTCGTCATCTCCGTCGAGGACCGCGTCAAGGTCGACAAGGAGGAGGTCATCGGCCATGTCCATATCCCGTTCAAGGAGTTCGAACGACGGTGGGACGCTCGTCCCATCCGCCCAAGATGGTATGTATGTTCATTTCATTTAGCGTCGAATTTCAACTCGAAACAGAGGATTTGCAAACAAAGTATTAAAATTCATAAGGGGTTTTGTTAAGAAGAACTGTAATTCGAATCGGCAGGTTCAATTTGGTGCGGCCAGAAGGAGCCGCTAAGATCGAAAAGTTCTCTACCAAGATATGCGTCCGGCTCTGCCTGGAAGGCGGATACAGAGTGCTGTCAGAGCCTGTCCACTACCTGAGCGACGTCCGTCCGGCGGCGAGGGAGCTGTGGCACAACCGGCCGCCCATCGGCCTCATCGAGCTCGGCATCCACCACGCGTTCGGACTGAGCTCCATGCGCACCCGCGACGGGCGCGGCTCCTGCGACGCCTACTGCGTCGCCAAGTACGGCGTCAAGTGGTTCCGCACGCAGACCGTCATCGACAGCCTCGCGCCGCGGTTCCACCAGCAGTGCTACTGGGACGTGCACGACCACTGCACCGTCCTCACCGTCGCCGTCTTCCACAACTGCCAGGTCGGCGACAAGGGCGGCCTCGTCTCCGGCGACCCCGTCAAGGACGTCCTCCTCGGCAAGGTCCGCATCCGGCTCTCCACCCTCGAGACCGGCCGCATCTACACGCACGCCTACCCGCTCATCTCCCTCCACGGCGGCGGCATCAAGAAGACCGGCGAGCTCCACCTCGCCGTGCGGTTCTCCAGCACGTCGACGCTGGGCCTGCTCCAGACGTACGCGCGGCCGCACCTGCCGCCGATGCACTACCACCACCCCATCTCCATCGTGCACCAGGAGACGCTGCGGCGCGAGGCGGTGGCGCTCATAGCGCACCGGCTGGGGCGGATGGACCCGCCGCTGCGCCGCGAGTGCGTGGAGCACCTCTGCGAGGCGCACTCGCACCGGTGGAGCATGCGGCGGAGCAAGGCGCACTTCTTCCGCATCATGGCGGCGGTGGCGCCCCTGTTCGCGGCGCTCCGGTGGTTCGTCGACGTCTGCCACTGGAAGAACCCGGCGACCACCGTCGCGGTGCACGTCATCTACGCCATGCTCGTGTGCTGCCCCAACCTCATCCTGCCCACCTTCTTCGTGTACAAGTTCCTTCTCGGCCTGTGGAACTACCGGCGCCGGCCGAGGCACCCGTGGCACGTCGACACCAAGGTGTCGTACGCCGAGGCGGCGCACCTGGACGAGCTCGACGAGGAGTTCGACGAGTTCCCGACGAAGCGGGCCCCCGAGGTGGTGCGCATGCGGTACGACCGGCTCAGGAGCCTCGGGGCGCGGATACAGGAGATGGTCGGCGACGTCGCGGCGCACGCCGAGCGCGCCCGGTGCGCGATGATTTGGCGGGACCCCCGCGCCACGGCCCTGTACCTCCTGACATGCCTGTTCCTTGCCGTGACCACCTTCCTGGCGCCGTTCCAGGCGGTGGCGCTGCTGACGGGGTTCTACGTGATGCGGCACCCGGCGCTCCGGCAGAGGCTGCCCGACGTGCCGACCAACTTCTTCCGGCGACTGCCCTGCAAGGTCGACTGCCTGCTTTGATCGGGGATCTCGAATGAAGTTTTAGAACGTAACGTGACATTTTGATGCCGTTCACCTCTTTCGAATCTAGTTGTATAAATGTATTGTATCAACAGTTGAACACACCTTGCAAGCCAGACATTTTGTGCGGACGACGCCTCACGTGCACCGTGCACGGTGCACCAAAGAGGGTTACCCTCTCCCATTCGCATCATTTACAAGCCAGTCAACACTCAACAACACACCTTGACATTCCAATATCTCCAGTCGCGTTCAATACCTTGACACACCGAAACAGAGACCGTCAGATCGAAGCATATTGTCCCTGAGGCTGAAACTTCTGAATGACGGCCAGCCGGTCCAGTCCCCATGTCCGGCAATGCCTCGCCCTCCTCCGCCGCTCCAAGAAATCCTCAACCCCGCTCCCTCCCGCCACCGCAGCTCAGCTCCACGCTCTCCTCCTCACGTCCGGCCACTTCGACCACGACAGCCTTCATCTCCTCCTTTTCGCTTGCTGCGCCTGCGGTCGTCCCTTCGATGCTCACAAACTGCTCGCTCAAATGCCTCAACCGCCCCCGGTTTCCTTCTCCAACACTCTGCTCCGCTCCTACACCGACCTCGGCTTCCACCGAGAGGCCCTCGTTCTCTACTCCCGGATGCGCGACTTCGACCACCTCACCTTCCCCTTCGCCGCCAAGGCCTGCGGCGCCCTCCGCCTCCGCCGCCATAGTCGCGCCGTGCACTGCCGCGCGCTCGCCGCGGGCTTCGGCGGCGACGCGTACGTGCAGAACGCGCTCGTGTCCATGTACACGAGGTGCAGAGACGTGGCCTCGGCGGAGGCGGTGTTCGGCGCGATGCGGAGCCGGACGGTCGTGTCGTGGAATGCGGTCATTGCCGGGTGTGTCAAGAACGGCCGCGCGGAGAGGGCGCTGGAGGTGTTTGAGACGATGGTTGGTGGTGGCGTTGCCATCGACCGCGCCACGGTTTTGTCGGTGCTGCCAGCTTGTGCGCAGGCCAAGGACTTGCGAACAGGGAGAGCTCTGCACCGGCTGGCTGAGGAGAAAGGCTTGGTGACCTATGTCACGGTGAAGAACGCCTTGATCGACATGTATGGGAAGTGCGGAAGCTTGGAGGATGCAAGAAGGGTGTTTGACGATGACAAGTATGATAAGGATGTTGTTTCTTGGACGGCGATGATTGGTGCATGCGTGCTGAATGACCAAGCAGGCAATGCCTTGACTCTTGGCTGTGAGATGTTGATGGCCGGTGAAGCACAGCCCAATGCTGTGACCATGGCACATCTTCTCTCAGCTTGTGCCAACTTGCCATCTGGGAAGCATGCCAAGAGCACACATGGGTTGTGCATTAGACTTGGGCTTGAATCAGACATCGTTGTTGAGACTGCACTTATTGACAGTTATGCAAAATGTGGCCATATGAAGATGGTAGAGATGATGGTCGAGAAAGGATCGCGTCGGACAGAAATGTGGAATGCAGCAATCTCTGGTTACTCTCACAGAGAACAGGGAAAGAAAGCTATAGAGCTGTTCAAGAGAATGATTGCAGAATCAGTGCCCCTAGATTCTGCAACAATGGCAAGTGTCCTCCCAGCTTATGCAGAATCCGCAAACCTGGCACAGGCGAAGAACATCCACTGCTGCTTACTTACTCTGGGATTTCTTGGGAGTGCAGATATTGCCACCGGTTTGATTGATGTGTATGCCAAGGCTGGTAATTTGGACGTGACATGGGAGCTCTTCCAGTGTTTACCTGAAAAGGATGTTGTTGCCTGGACAACTGTCATTGCTGGATACGGAATACATGGACATGCCCGAACTGCCATCCTGCTATATGACAGGATGGTAGAGTCGGGGGTGAAGCCAAACACCATCACCATGGCCTCATTGTTGTACTCTTGCAGCCATGCCGGTTTGATAGATGAAGGCCTTCGGCTGTTTGATGGTATGCGCAGTACCCATGGCCTAATGCCTAATGCCGAGCACTACTTGTGCCTGGTTGACATGCTTGGCCGTGCTGGGAGGATCGAGGAGGTGTACCGCCTCATTGAAGACATGCCATTTGAGCTGACTACCTCGGTGTGGGGTGCTCTGCTTGGTGCCTGTGTTCTCCACAATAATGTTGAGTTTGGGGAGATTGCGGCAAAGCATTTGTTTGAGCTTGAACCAGAGAACACTGGGAACTATGTTCTCCTTGGGAAGGTATATGCCGCAGCTGAGAGATGGGGCGATGTTCAAGACCTGCGGAGAATGATGGAGGAAAGGGGTCTTCGCAAAGATCCAGGATCTAGTGTGGTTGATGCAAAGTCTGAACTGTGCTGAACCTTGATAGAACAGTATGTTTTATGACAGATAGAGCGCAATGATTCTTTGATGTATGCGTCAGTTGAAGAAAATCGTATTAAATTATTGAGTTTAACGAAGCGTGTATTATGCGTTGCTTTACAGGCTACAGCCTACAGCTAGCAAGTAGCAGTAGTCTTTTACGGAGTATCTCGTAATACAGGAGAAGCAATTATCAGTTTGTCTTGAAGGACTGTTAAACTAATATATGCAAATCAAAGAAGACGTACACTGCAAAAGAAACAAGGCCGAATGCACGGCATGTCGTTTTGATGCTAGAAACGATTCTGCCGGGAGAGGGGGGGTTGTCAATTATAGGGACGGGTGGTGGCGCGCATGTTGGTTGCGCACAACGCTTCTGGTTCTCACACACCAAGGAGGGGACGTGCTTGGTCAAACGCCCCTCCCCGGACGTGGTGGCATCATGCAGGCCTCCATCGCGGCTGCCCATCCCTTCCCTCCCCTATATCTGGCCTCCTCCTCCCCCTCTTTCAGGCCTAGAAATCTCGCCCCTCTTTGTTGTTGGCCACATCTCCCTTCCTCTCCTCTGCGCGCTGCTGTTTGTTTCTCAACCAGAGGAAGAAAGGAAGGAAGAAATCAAAAGCGTCAGCCATGGTGAGTACGTCTGATCTGTTTCTTTCTCTCGATGTTGTTCATGGAATGTTCTCTGATGTGGTGGGTTCTGTCATGGGCCTTCCTCGTTGTAAGTCGAACTCGGCGTCAGGAATGGCCGTGTGTGATGAATGCAAACTCAAGTTCCTGGACCTCAAGGCGAAGAGGAGCTTCCGTTTCATCGTGTTCAAGATCAACGAGAAGGTGCAGCAGGTGGTGGTGGACAGGCTGGGAGAACCAGGTGAGAGCTACGAGGACTTCACCGCCTGCTTGCCCGCCGACGAGTGCCGCTACGCGGTGTTTGATTTTGACTTTGTCACTGATGAGAACTGCCAGAAGAGCAAGATCTTCTTCATCTCTTGGTAACTTCAATTCCACCCCACGTATCTTTTTGTGGCTTGATTTTGTTCTTTGTTGCAGAACGTTCCATTTCCATCGCATCTCATTCAATTCTGCTAATCTTTGCTATGGCACAACCAATGATGGTTTTGCTGCCCTGAATTCTGAATTTACGATCATCTCTTACATGTTCAGCTATGGCATCTTGATCATCTTGATCATGTTCGGCTATTGCATTAAGCATCAAATACATTATAGAATGAAAGAAAAGGAGTCAATCCATATGTTTCTGATGAATCATTGTTTGATCTGGGGTTGGATAGACTAGCAACTTGCTACAAGGGGATGAAATCTGTGTTTCCGCAAAATGGTGCACATCTCTATTTCTTAAAACAAATATAACTACAATTTCTGTTGCAACAAAAGCTGTCCATGTTCATGCATATCATGATAATGTGTGGTTTGTACAGGTAAAATATCATGTCCAACTCCAAACATTGATTTGATCTGTCCTTAATCCTTCACCAGTTAAGCGAATGAAACAAAACAATTGATAGAAAACTATTAATACATGCCAAAGATATCTTGGAACGCTAATTACCGTGTTGCTGTTGGTAACACTGCACATGTTAAGAAACTGAAATTTAGCATCTCGAGGAACTCAT
The DNA here is from genome assembly GCA_033239725.1 of Echinochloa phyllopogon. Classification (NCBI taxonomy): domain Eukaryota; kingdom Viridiplantae; phylum Streptophyta; class Magnoliopsida; order Poales; family Poaceae; genus Echinochloa; species Echinochloa phyllopogon. The sequence goes on along the minus strand of BTCW01000001.1, from coordinate 37,329,059 downwards.
ATAAAATCTCTGGTGAAAATTTATGTTACAGATGCTAAAATCCAGGCAGATGCTGCCATGACCTTTTCCTCTCTGCTGAATTTTGTGGAGACAAGAAATTAGTAGCATAGGTTCAGATATAACAAATACTTCATCTACAGGTTGTTTCATATAAATATTTTTTCGAGAAAAGGTCTCCCCGCTTCATTATATCTACAAAGTGTATCTTAGTGTCTTTTACATCATCCAAACGTTAAGTGTATTCGAGGCGTGCCCACCAATCAGCCAGATCGAGGAACATATGTCATTAAGCGTTTAGCGTATTTATTTTCTTTATAAATAAACATATATCTTTGATTGAATGCATTGAGCATATGTCATTAGATTCTTAAGCATGATATGCACAACATTATGACATGTTAGCTTTGTAGGTATATGTATATTTCTGTCTATGCTAAATGTGCCTAAATGAGATTGAACTCTGCTAAAAATGCATGAAGACTGAACCGGTGTACTTCTGCAATCTACATCAAACTCTCTGCAGGGCCCCAGATACATCGAGGGTGAGGAGCAAGATGCTGTACGCGAGCTCCAAGGACCGGTTCAAGAGGGAGCTGGATGGCATCCAGGTGGAGCTACAAGCAACTGACCCGAGCGAAATGAGCATGGACATCATCAAGTCGCGAGCCCTCTGAAACAACCCGGCCGCTGCACCCTCCAGGAGCACATCAGCTCCTGCCCCTTGCTATTCCTTCTGTGTTGGTGACGGTCATCCGTTTTCGTGTCATTGTTTTCCTGGACGCAAAGGTGTTGCATTCTGTATGAGACTGTATGCCATTTTCCCCTTTTACCGTCTCTGCCGTAGTCCTGCTACTGCTGTAAACTAGAACTTTATTTGTGTTTTATCTCGTGGCATTGTCGAGTCTTTCACATGTCTTATGCAATGCTAGTTGTGAAGCCTAATGTACCGTGTAGTTTAATCATCGAATTCCAAAATTTGGATATTTATCTTATATATATGTTGATCTTGCTTATGTCTACTGCTGCAAATACTACTCCCTCTTATATATCAATATAAGACATGTTTTTATCGGAAAATATATATAACATATTATTATTATTACCAATTATAACATATTAGTATCTTGCGAGAATTAACAAGGTCTCAAAAGGCTTAGTAAGATTATCCTGAACTGGAAAAAACTATAGCCCAAATAAATCGAAAGTTCTCAACATTGTTTTTTTTAAAAAAAAATCCAAAACCACTAGGGCTTTTAACGATTACATAGTACCCTGATAAAGCTCAGTATCTTTTGAAAATTTTCATTAATCAAAAGAAAAAGAAAACTACCATATTCACGAGAACAACTGTGTTATATTCTTCTAGTTCTACTTTACCTTTTCTCGATTAGAAAGAACTCACATACGAGTCATACTCCAACCACACACAAGTGCGACTCCTTTCCCATGGCCAGAGAGACACAAGTACCATATTGGCATAATACTCTTCAATCAATACGTGTTTATAGGTAGGTCAATAAATTGTTTTCTTATGGTAACCTGCAATCTTTGAGTACAATTTTCTCTCTGTCTGCAATTTCCCTTGTCGAAGCCCTCTATGCTGTGCTACCAGCCTACCACGATGAAATTTTCTCGCCTTAACAACATAAACATCCTATTGAGACTGCACTAGGTCAATCTCGTCCGCAGGGGTCTAACGTGTTTTTCAGGATTTGTAAATATAATGAAATTGCACTAATATATTTACAAAAAACTAGTTTGTGGGCACGCACAACGTCACCTGAACAACAATTTTCACGTTATATACATATATTATAATCATACTTTAACATGATTAAAAAAATAACCGGTATTAGCTATATATGTATGATTTGATAAGTTAGTATAATAGAATATACAAAAGTAGTTGCTAAAAAAGCATCAATTATGACACCAATATGATGTAACGTATCCAACCAACTTGCATTGTTTTGCTGCTACTAACATAGAGTTAAATGGTAAATTTTATTAGTTTATATGGCTACCACACATGCTATCAATTAATTAACATATGTATTATGGTCAATTTAGGTTAAGTTTCTGTTAGAATTGTGGTTAACCGACATACCCACGGTGATAAATTGTACGGGAGGGAGAGCAGATGACCAAGATTAAAATGGTAACACGTGTGAAAGGGAGCGAATTAACTGGGTTTGAAATAAAGAAAATTTTAAAAAAAGGTAGGGGCTTCCCCTACTGACTCCGGTCAAAAAAAATGGTAACACGTGACACAAGGATTTAGACATGTTTGAACCAATGATGCAATACCCTACATCCTGTGTATTGCTGGGTTTATAGGTGCTACGGAAGCTTCAACGTAGTATGGGATGAAGGTGTCCTCTTTCAGGTGTCCCTACCTCCCTTATATACTTCAATATAGATTGATTCCTTAATAATTGGTTATAATCGAGAAGATCTACATGAACTACAGCTGATATTCTATGATATCCGGCTATAACCTATCCAATCACTACACCACAGCCCCTAAACAGAAATGGATGAATTGTCGGTGTATCAGCCTACAACGATGGCGCATCTGTCGGTATAAAAGTATACCGACAGATCCTTGCTGTCGGTACAAGTGCTGTCGGTAAACACTTATACCGACAGACACCACTTATACCGATAGATTGGCTGTTACTGGAACAAGATTACCGACAGACACATGTTTATCGACAGATAATCTGATAGTCAGTTTACCGACAAACAATCAAAAGGTATAATTAGCTTATACCGACTGATGTTCAATAGAGAATTTAGTAGCCAAAAAATCTAATCAAGCAATAGTACCACATATTAAATCCGAATTCAAGACCAATCATGTATCCACCATGTCACATACATCTCAAACATCCATTCAATATCATATCAAATTAAGGTGAAGTAAATCGATACAAACTGAAGTCAAATTCAGGACAAATATGGTACCGATCATATTACATTAGCACCATTCATTCACCAGATACATGTCAAAGTTCATGGATTGTTTGTTCTGCATCAACCGATGTACAAAATCACTCTTTCCAGCAATCAAAAGGTACAGATAGATGCAGTACTTGCATGAACATCACCCAACAGCAACTACCAGGTCATACCACTACCAGATCACTAGGTTATACTACTACCAGATCATCCAATAGGTTATGCTACTACTAGATCACCCAACAGCAACTAATGGATCCCAAAATCACTCTATCCCTGGCTGTCTACATAACATTTCTACAGAAACTCAAAAACAAAAGGGCAAAAGGTTTGGATCCAACAACAATACTGTCATTATCAATTTCATCTGCCATATGCAGCTAGTATTGTCCAGCCCTTCCTGAAAAATTAAGAACCATGTAATCAGCAAAGTGCGGAGAGGGTATAAAAAATGAAGTAGAATATAGCTTTTTGTCTTCTTCAATACAGTAAAATAATGAAGGCCAAAATCACAGCATCATCCATGTGCACGAATCACGGCAGCAGCATATTTCATAGAGACAAAACAAAATAATCTTTGGATATCTTCACACATGCCACAAGCAGTCATACCACAAAAGCCTCAAGTTACTGTACTATACCATAAAACCTACAAGTTTTTGTACTGCACTACACAACCTACAAGATACTAGGTAAGCATTCATGTCATCTTGAATACCATAAGAGCAATATTGTACTATCCTATTGTAGATCCAAGTGTTCACATCTTGAAAAATCATAAACTGAACAAAATGGAAGGCATCACAAAAAGCACCTGCAGTACCCTGAGAAGATCTTGATGCCTTGCTCAAAACCACCTTCAGCTATCATAGAAACAGCAATAATTAGAAACATAGGTCACTCATCATCACAGATGAAAAAGGAAAAAAGGAATAATGTCAGGTAAAGTTTATTACTCTTTTGTATGGCCAAGCAATCGACATCATATAAGCACCAGCCATAGACTCCATATTGTCATAAGGTCGAGGTAGCATGGCATCCCTTTTAATCACAAGATTGACAATAACTTCACAAAATTGGTTCCCAAGAGACTGACCTCCTACAATGGTCTTTGGATTAGTTGAAACAACTGTTCCCTTGGCCACAGGTTGATCCTGTCTCAACATGGCAAATAATATCACATCACTTCCAACCTAAAACAAATAGTACATTTGTGAGAGTTGAGTAAATGATGGATTGATCAGCTTTAAATCCTGAATAAAAATTTTGCAGGAGGATAAGGATATTACAAGTGTATCATGTGCATAGCGAGGGGCAGCATCATTCATTGGTGTTGTTGTAATGTTCCTAGCAGGCAATGAGGGGCAATGAGGGGGCTGCACCTTGCATTTGGTCAAACAAATTCTCCTCCTCATCAGACTCCTCATCAAACTCCTCATCAAAGTGACCATAACCTCCACAGTGATCTTGACCTTGAGCATTATGATGTGCCTCATCAAGTATTGAAAGAACATGGGAAAGCATGTTAGAACAAATGGGCAATATCAATTGCTAAGACAAGGTAAATTCAAACTGCAGATTGAAGTTAAAGTATTTACCACTTGGTGTCGTGAATTAGAACCATGTTGTGATAAGGTTTCAACATTTGCCATTTCTCTTGTCGTCCTTTGCTCCAACAATTTCTCCATTTCCGTGACGCACAGTTGTAGAGCTGCTTTCTCACTTTCAGCCTTCCGGCGAGCCAGAGATTCCATTTGAAACCTCGTTGGCATATATGCCTTCAACCCTGGGGTTCCAATTTCTTGGAGAGTTGGCCCTAGACCCAAAATACGGACACGTCCTCTTGGCTCCTTTAATCCACAAACAGTTGCAAATACATCACCTTCCTTAATTGTTCTATCCTTCAACTCTGGATGGGCTTCAACAGCTGCTTTAAGTTTAGTCCGTAGAAACCAAATAAGTGTTGTTGCTGCCAGCATTAGAGGACCATTCTTTTTTTCTAAAGGCAGCCTAAAGGAGTAAATTCTGTATGTGGAGAAAGCTTACAATTGTTGCTGATGCTTGCCTCAAAGGTACTCCATTTTTTCTTGTATGTGTTTTAATATATACTTCATCCCTTCGAGGTGGCCGACCAAGGTTCTGAGCCTGTAAGGTTTTAATATATACTGTCATTATCAATTTCATCTGCCATATGCACTAAGCCTGCATCCGATGCCATATTATTATGCCGTGTCATACGCGCCTGGATCATAGGTTGGCACATATAGGCGGTCGATTCTCTTGGCCGTTGGTATACCAGGGGAAATATATACCTCCCACAGTTTCTTCTCTTGAATTGATCCTCCCAAAATCATTTCATTCATTACTTTAAAAAAAAATCATCCCCTTGGCTAACAAAGCCCAAATGACTATATTTATTAAGGATAAATTATGTCAAATTACAATGGGCTCTACATCATATTAACGTTTACATGCTAAAAAATGGGCTGAATATATCTACCTTTATATTAAAAAATTAGATGTCACTAGAAGTTCTATCACCCTAATCCTTTTGCATCATAATTATAAAAAAATAAAACTATTGCCTTTGTATATAAACCATTTTAAATATAAACTTAAGGTGCTAGGAAGTTGTAAATAACTTAATCTTTTATCTTAGATGCTCACAATTCTTCAAGCACAAATCTTGGCACTTAATAAATCTATGACACTAGTGTGAAATTTAAACTTTTTATCTATTAATCTATAGATTCAAAACTTTTCACGTTATCAAACCGCCAACGTTGTCAAACCGTCGTAATTTTGTAAAATCCCTCCTAGTATTTTTGAAAATCAACACATGGTACTTTGGCACATTGTAATTTTTTAAAAACTCATAACGTTTCATCTAATCAATTCGTAATACCATCCCCACTCCTTCGTCTTTTTGTGTCACTTGCAAATCCGTCATCGTTCCGAGGACGGCGTCTTCAAATGCGAAACATGCGGCGTCTATGGCTCCCCCACATCTTGGCTTATGATGTCTCCTTCATCCATAACAACACACAATCATTAATCAATCCCGTCGGCGCGCGAGAGGTGGTCACTGGGGACATCATCTGAAAGTTATCGTCATTGTGCCAGTTGCACCGTGGAAAGAGGACGCCTACATCTTTGCTAGTTAAATTGAAAATAAACAAAAAGTATAAGCTGAAAAAAAGGCCGGTAACGTTGCATCCGACTCTAGTTATTCCGAATCTGAATATTTTATTTATTAAAAAATGGTTTTAATTTCTTTGAAATATAAAAAACACTTCTGATAGTTGTCCAGTTTTGGCACGGCCAGAGTACACTCGCAAGCATTCTGGCCGAGCCACCTGTGAAATGCTCGCTAATCCTGCCACGTCAAAAGATTCAAGAACCGTTTAACAGGCCTCGCTAAAAAGCAGCCGAGACCCGTGAACCCGCGGCGACGCCATTTCTTCGCCTTCTCCGCTCCGCCGCTTCCTCTCTCTCACTTCCTCCGCCTCTCGGGCCACGCCCTCGCCATGCACCGCGCCACCACCACTAATCTCGCGCCAGCATTTTCCCAAAACTCCGACTGTTTCTTCCCGGCCTCATACCCAAATCGCAACATTTTCGCCCGAACGAATCGCAAAATTTCCCCCCAATTTTGTCGTCGCCTTGTCTCAACCCCAATTTTTTCGCCGTCGCGTTTGATCATTCCTCATTGCTCCAGTGGCCAACCGATTACTCACATTTTTCTCAATTTTTCTTTTATGGAGTAAGCGTTTGAGATGGGGGAGGAGGACACCGGCGAGATGTCCGACGCCTCGCCGCCCGCGCCGTGGGAGCACGGCGTCGACGAGCGGTTCGCCGGCGAGTCGCTCGGCCTGTTCGGCGACGATGCGTACGCCGTCGACGAAGAGGAGGTGTCGGACACGGAGATGAGCGCGGGCTCCCCGGCGGCCCCCTCGGAGCCCTCCCCGCCGCTGCGGAGGCGCCTGGCGCCGGTAGTGGCGTCGGACGTGCCGGAGGAGGTGGTGCGCGCCGTGGACGCGGTGATCATGGGCGGCGGGGTCGAGCGCCTCCGCGAGATGGTCTCGGAGGAGAACGGCGAGGTCTCGCATTTCATCGTGGACGTGCTGATGGTCACGATGGGCGGCGTCGACGGCCTCGACGAGGGCGCGGGCGACGGCCTCGGCGCGGCCACCGGGTTGCCGCCCAGCATCATGTCCAGCTCGCGCGCGGCCGCGATTGCGGCCGAGCTCGTGCCCTACCTCCCCTGCGGCGTCGAGCCGTCGCCGCGTACCCGCATGGCCCGTGGCCTCCTTGCCACCCTCAGCGCCTGCACCCGCAACCGCACCATGTGCTCCGCTTCGGGCCTCCTCGCGGTCCTCCTCGACGTCGCAGAGAAGCTGTTCGTCGGAATGGGTCAAGGCAGCATGTGGGACGGGACGCCGCTCGTGCAGTGCATTCAGGTGCTGGGTGGGCACTCGGTCAGTGTCAGGGACTTGCATTCCTGGCTCCTTTTGATCAAGAAATCGCTCGGTACGCGGTGGGCCACGCCGCTGACTCTTGCTTTGGAGAGCGCCGTGGCTAGCAACGAGGCTAAAGGCCCGGCGGTGACCTTTGAGTTCGACGGGGAGAGCTCCGGCTTGCTTGCCCCCGGGGATAACCGGTGGCCATTCTTGAACGGTTTTGGGTTTGCCACATGGATATACGTAGAATCCTTCTCAGACTCGCGCAACACAGCTATGGCCACTGCAGCTGTTGCAGCCGCTGCTGCATCAACATCTGGGAAGTCGTCACCTTCAGCGGCGGCAGCTGCTGCCTGCACACTTGCAGGAGAAGGAACAAAGCACATGCCCCGGTTTTTCAGTTTCCTCACTTCAGATAACCATGGCATCGAGGCCTATTTCAATGGCCAGTTTCTAGTCGTGGAGAGTGGGGCTGGGAAGGGAAAGAAGGCTTCTCTCCATTTCACTTATGAATTCAAACCACGGTGCTGGTACTTTGTTGGTCTGGAGCATGCAAGTAAGCAAGCTTTGCTTGGGAAAGCCGAGAGTGAATTGCGGTTATACGTGGATGGGGACCTTCATGAAAGCTGTCCATTTGAGCCCCCGCGCATTGTGAAGCCACTGGCTTTTTGCTGCATTGGGACCAACCCATCACCAACTATCGCCGGCCTTCAACGGCGCCGGCGGCAGTGTCCATTGTTTGCAGAGATGGGACCTATATATATCTTTACAGAGCCTATTGGGCCAGAGAGAATGAGCCGACTGGCTTCCAGGGGAGGAGATGCACTTCCCTGCTTCGGCAATGGCTCTGGTTTTCCTTGGAAAGCTACAAGCAATCACATTAGGGAAGCCGCAGAAGATAGTTATACACTTGACATTGAGATTGGTGGAAGCTTACATCTCCTTTATCATCCCAGCCTGCTCAATGGCCGGTTTTGTTCTGATGCTTCACCTTCTGGCTCAACAGGTCAATTTTCTAGATATTGTTTTTGATTCTTATATTCTGGTTGCTTTCATTACTATCGTCCTGATAATTGAGACCCATGAACTTTCGATTTTTTGGGTGGGGGGCTTGGTTATTACTTGGTGATTGAACCATGATCTAGTTAGGTTCGTGATGCAATGGCTACTCAAATGTTTCTTAAATTTTGAGCTTATCATATTATTTTTCTTGGGCTATTGCCTGTAACGTTGTACCTAAATTTCTGTTCCACGGTCCTGCATTAATCACGCATGTGTTAATTAAAAGAAAAAATGTTTTAATAGCTTGGTGTTAACTGTTACCAGTGACCAGGCACTAGGGTGTTCTATTGGGTGCCAAAACATATGCCATGCAATGATGACAGGTGCTTGGGCTAGAAGTATTGCTGCTGATGTTGTCTTATGTTAAATCTTAGGTACTCACCGAAGACCTGCAGAAGTTCTTGGCATGGTTCATGTTTCTTATCGTGTGCGGCCAGCTGAATCTTTGTGGGCTTTGGCTTATGGAGGTCCAATGGCATTACTTCCATTGATTGTGAGCAACGTCGAGATGGATAACCTGGAACCTATACTGGGCGATTTGTCATCATCTCTTGCTACCGCGTCTCTTTCTGTCCCTATTTTCAGGATCATTTCCTTGGCTGTTCAACATCCTGGAAATAAAGAGGAGTTATGCCGTACTCATGGACCAGAGCTTCTATCACAAGTTGTACATTATCTGTTGGATACACTATCCAAACTGGAAAGTGGGAAGAAAGAGATACTGAGTGACGAGGAGCTTGTTACTGCAATTGTATCTTTGTGTCAGTCTCAAAGAAATGACCATGGTCAAAAGGTGCAGCTCTTTAGCACTTTGCTGTTGGACCTGAAGATGTGGAGTCCATGCAACTACGTTTTGCAGAAAAAGCTTCTCTCTTCACTTGCAGACATGGTTTTTGCAGAATCTACTTGCATGCGTGATGCAAACGCTCTGCAAATGCTTCTCGATGGATGCAGAAGGTGTTACTGGGTAATTCACGAAGCAGATTCAATCGATACATTCACACTTACTGGACATGAGAGACCCTTAGGAAACGTGAATGCTCTGGTTGATGAGCTTTTAGTTGTTATTGAACTGTTGATAGGAGCAGCACCTTCTACGTTGGCTTCTGATGATGCTCGTTGTTTGGTTGGATTTGTCGTTGACTGCCCACAACCTAACCAGGTAACTGCACTTGGCACTGGTAATCTAGCACAATTTGATTGCCACATGTAAGGCAGAAAAGACTCTTGCCAATGTTTTGCCAGTGTCTTATCATGTTCATCTTGATGTTTAGACATGGAAATACTTGGTACTCCCACACCCAAGTTTTGAATCTGTGTAGCTTGATAAAACATTTCATGGTTCATACATTCGGAATACATCACACGACGTGTTGGTTTAAATAGAACAAAGTCCTAAGGAGAAACTAGTGGTGTCTTAATTGATCTATTGCCTGATTTGAACTAATAATGTTCTTCAGACGCAAAAATAGTTGTTTCTAAAACCTATGGTTATTTATGGTTTGAATGTTTTATTTTTTAGTTTACGAGATGTCGACTGAACTCATGCTCTTAATCACATTGTATACATTCTGTAGTGTAATTCAAGCAAGAGATGGTTTTGTGATTTCAGTAATGTTCTTTATTGGCAGGTTGCTCGGGTGTTACTTCTCATCTACAGATTGATTACGCACCCAAACACTTCTAGAGCCAACATGTTTGCTCAGTCCTTCATTTCTCGTGGAGTAGTAGAAGCATTACTTGTTCTTTTGCAGAGGGAGGCTAAATCCGGGGATAACAATATTTCCCACAGCTGTAATGTGCCACAGAGTGCTGCCTCGTGGAATGGATCTTCTAAGCTTACTAATAAGGATTTGGAGTTAAAAACTGTTAGTGGTGAAGCAGACTGCAAGGACCATCAGATTCAATCAGTGCAGCATCATGAACCCACTTCCCATGAAACTGGCACTGGACTTGAATCTACTAGCAAATGGTGCCTATTAAAGGGTCAGTTTCTAAAGAATTTGGGTGGCATCGATGTCCCAAATATCTCTGACAATGTCCGAAATAGCGTATACAACATCGATAATGGTGATGGAGTTCTTGTTGGGATAGTCCATGTTTTGGGTGCTTTAGTTGCATCAGGCCACCTGACCTTTACCTCATCTACTGTGAGACCAAAGTTACCAAGTGTTTTTCTGAGTACCTCTAATGGAGAAGGAAATAGCATGTTTGAAGACAGAGTATCTTTACTGCTCTTTGCTTTGCAGAAAGCTTTCCAAGCAGCCCCAAGGAGGCTTATGACCAGAAATGTCTACAGGGCATTAATTTCTTCAGTGGTATGGGTGTTTTTCAGGAGTCTTATATGTAGTTATGTGTGAAGGATATGCATGGGATGTTTCCAGAACTGTAGTAGCGGGTCAATATGGTTGCCTTTGCCTTCTGTTCGGTTATGTTAGCATTATCAATTGTCTTAGAAATAATTGAATAAGTAAAACATCCTATAGCCTTTTTCAAGCATGACTTCCAGATTAAAGTTCTTCAAGTTTATTAAACTTTGATTCACACTATTAATTTCGCTGTTTAAATCATAGATGTAACTGATTTTCCTCTGTATTCCTGAATTTGTGTTTGTGTTCTTGAATGCAGATCGATGTTTCTTCAGCAAAAGATAACCTAAAAAACTTACATGATTCTGGTTGCCGTTTTAAACACATTCCACTTTTGATAGTCCTACTCCGTTCTCTTCCATATGCATCAAGGACATTCCAAGCTCGTGCTATTCAGGTATATTTATTGATCTGTCAAGACTGTTGTCTGTCTTAATGTTTTATTGACGTCAATAACTTGATTTATTACATATAATATGACTGTAGAACTTTATTTCATTATTGTTATTCTCTTCACTGATAAACACTAAACTGGTTGTCTTTATTTGTATCACGCAATACTTGACCAGCTACCCCAAACACATATACTACTACCCTTGACAGGAATCATGCACAAAGTGCATGGGAAAAACCATGCTAAAGTTTAAGATGAATTTTATACACAATGGAAGTGCTGTTCTTACTAGATCACTGTAGTGATAAGGTTGATAATGATATGAATTGCATGGGTTGCATTGAGTCCTCATGACTCAAGCAGGTGAGATATGGAGGGACCTTTGTTTATTAGAGGCTGTGACACGTCAGTTTCCACAATTACTCAACTTTACACCGTGGCCACCTCCCATTGTTTTGATAATTTGTTCCAAAAGTCAAATATGTGGAGCTGCAACTACCTATCTTTTATTAAGTAGAGAAAACAGCATTCAGAGGTTCTTATACGATACTGGAATTAAGACCTCACATTCCAAATGGACATTAGTCATGAATCAACCATCACTTATGACAATGTGCACCATGATTACCATAGCCACAATAACTATCCCTCATCCATATGATTACCATGATTAAAATTTGGATAACACTTTTTACATTGATAATATCTTATTTATGGCATCTTGTATTGTTCCTTCTGTTTGATAACTCATGGTGCCCTTCTACTCATTTCAGGATCTTCTATATTTGGTTTGCAGTCACCCCAAGAATAGAAGTACGATGACTTCCATCAACGAATGGCCTGAATGGATACTGGAAATTTTGATTTCTAATCATGAGGTACTATTTTCTCGGATGACAAATCAAATAAATTTCTACTGGCCTGAATGTTGTAGTCCCTACTCTCTTCGCCTTTGACTGTTTACTTATGTAGATTTTAATGTATGAACTAATGTATAGATGGGGGACAACAAAGATTCGGATGGTGTAAGCATATGTGATGTTGAAGATCTCATACACAATTTTCTAGTTGTTGTGTTGGAGCATTCAATGCGACAGAAAGATGGGTGGAAGGTGAGATATTTTACTCTTGTTTCCATTTTGAAACTAACATATTTTATAGATTGAAACTTTGTTTTATTCGTAGTCTTCTGCTTGGGCTTGCTCCCTCGTCGGACTCTTCTTTGACATGTATAGTTGGTTATAGATTTACAAACTTTGTAATATGTAATATTTCAGGATGTAGAGGCAACAATACATTGTGCAGAATGGCTTTCAATGGTTGGAGGATCTAGCACCGGCGACCAAAGAATTAGGTAAACAATAAACATCAGTGCTTGCTAAGTTTTCTAGTTAATTATATATTTCACCCATTGCCTCTGCATATTGCGCTTTTTGTTTAATCTTCTAGGCATGTAGTTTTTTGTGCTTTATCCATTATCACATCCTTTTGTTTCCAAGAGCAGACATGTCCTTTTTCCCGACACCAAATTCAAGACTGATTTTTTTTATTGATTCTCATATTCCGATTCTGTAGAGAAATATGTAATACTGGCACTGTTGATATGTTGTGCTATTTTGTCCTTTTTAAGGCGTGAAGAATCCTTGCCAATCTTCAAAAGGAGATTACTGGGTAGCCTGCTTGATTTTTCCGCCCAGGAGCTTCAAGTTCAGGTAGGTGTTACTTATTCTGCAAATATTATTTATGCGTATAGTTGAAATTTTATTCTATTTTACAGCATATTGTTCCAACAAACAATGCATGCTTTATATATACATGATCCTATCAAAATTGGGCTAGTTTTCTGTGCATATATGTGAAACAAGCATGTCTTGAAGTTAGCACAAGAAGATACACTTTAGTTGTGGCTTATAAGCCCTTGCAACCTTGTAGGCTGCCTCTCTTTTGTGTTCTAAAATGGCACGATCACTGCCTGTGCAATTAAGATAGAAAGAGTAGTCAGATTTACATGTGCTGGCTAGGACCAAGCAGCAGTTGGAGCTGTTGCAACATCGTAGACCTTCTAAACCATCGGTCTATGGCTCTGTTCGAGGAGCTTGGATTAAGCATGGGCTTGTTACTAAATTATTATCATAAAACTATTCTAAATTTTCTCAGTCAATTTGTCCCCTCTGTGGAACATAGTAACAGCTGCATTAATAACTCATCACTGCATGATTTTCTGTCAGCACAGTAGTAAAACCTTGTCTTGGCATTTCTATCGTCAATTATATTGCTGGAGATAATGCTTGGTACATACTCTTGATGGACGAGTGGTCTACACTCTTCGTCATGTTTCACAGCTCAGTATTGTCGCATAAAAATTTTGTCTTGCTAAAATTATGAAAGTAATAATTCTCAATTACCAATTATTAACGTTTCTTATTTGTCTTTACAGAAAACTGAAGGAATTGCTGCTGCAGCAGCTGGTGTTGCGGCAGAGGGTTTAGCGCCTAAAGAAACAAAAGTACAAGTAGAAAAAGCTGCCAATCTCTCAGTAGTTCTGGCTGAAAATGCAATTGTTCTTATGATGCTTGTCGAAGATCATCTGAGGTCACGCAGTCAACAATTTTTCATGTCCTGTTTGGTTGATAGTGCTGCCTCACCTGCTTCAATGGCTTCATCAGCTGCCAGCAGGTCAAATTCATTGAGTAGAACTGGCAGTGAGCATTTGGAAGCTGGGGGCTCAAGGCAGTCTTTGTCCAGTGATGCTGGTGGTCTTCCAGTTGATGTATGTATATCTAGAATGGCCTTCCAATGTTTCTGCATGCAACGTGTCAAAAATATTTCAATTTTCCGAATGCCTGTGGTGAAATTGCATGATAATATGATGTCAATCTAATACATTCATTTGTAAGAGGCACTATGGTATTAATTAGGGAATAGTCATAGATGATTGGAAGTTTAAGTTCTAGGAACTACTTGCCATGAATAAATAATCAATAAAGAATACTATTTGTTTACCCTTACAATGAATAAGGCTGTTAGTATGGGGATCAAGCATGAGCTGCTGAAGAGGCTGCATCATAATCGATAGCCCTGTTTGCAGCTTGTAAGTTCTTGGTTAAATGAACATCTTGAGCTACTAGTTGCTGTTATTATATGTTTTTGCATTCTTACTGTTATCCTTTTCTGTGCTGCCTATTGAATGCTCTGTTGCACTAGTTTTGAACTCAACAAGCACAAGTATAATCCAGAAGAATATTGTGTGTACTGCAGCAGTGACTTTACTTCATAGATGATAGCTATACACTCACTTTTGGTTACTCTTGGTATCAACTATTGAAGGTTATCTTACTATGCTATTTTTTTCTTTATAAAAAACCAGGTTCTTGCTTCTACGGCAGATACAAACGGGCAACTTTCTGCTGAGGTGATGGAACGCGTAACAGCAGCAGCAGCAGCTGAGCCTTACGGATCTGTCAGGCATGCATTTGTATCTTATGGGAGCTGTATTTCAGATCTTTCAGAAGGGTGGAAGTATAGAACCCGATTGTGGTATGGTGTATGCATTCCTCCCAAATCTAATGTGTTTGGTGGTGGGGGAAGTGGTTGGGTATCATGGAAATCTGTTCTCGAGAAGGACTCCAACGGAAACTGGATTGAACTTTCATTAGTAAAGAAATCAGTTGCTATGCTTCAGGCACTTCTATTAGATTCTGGACTTGGGGGTTGCCTTGCTACTGCAGTTGGATCTGGGCCTGGCGTGGGTATTATGGGTGCCCTTAATCAGTTGTTAGATAGTGATCAGCCATTTTTTTGCATGCTCCGGTTGATCCTTGTTTCAATGAGGGAGGATGACAGTGGGGAAGATGACATTTTCATGAGGAACATTAGCATGAAGAATGTGATTTCAGAAGGTTTGGGTTGTCAATCTGGAAGCATGCTAGCACTTGATGGTAACTCCAGTGCATCTATAAAAAAACGTCCAGCTGCACTTCTGTGGAGGTACACCCTATTTGCTATCTTGTAGCCACTATAAATCAATGCACATGAAAAGGGATAAGACCTATTTGTGCTGTTCAGATTGTTGATGTACATACTTCATAGGGTACTCACAAAAGGAAGAATCTTAGTTCAGTAACACCACATATATGTAAATTGGAAAATAGTGTCCAGTGTGAAGTTGACAAGTGCTTCGTGGGGAAATCTCTCCAATTCCGTTTTCTGTGTTACATGATGTTTACAAATATTTAGGTAAAATGAGCTTTGGTAGGGCTGATGCTTTTGCATTACATCATGACCCACTCTTTCTCAGTGTCCAGTCATATTCTAGAGTAACTTTTTATCCAATATTTTCCTGTATCCTTTTTTTTGTAGCCATATATGTTTTCTGATGTTTGGAGCTCTTGCTCTCTTTACAGAGTGCTTGGTCCTATTCTAAATATGCCAGTTTCAGAATCCAAGAGACAACGAGTTCTGGTTGCTTCTTCTATTCTTTATTCAGAGGTAAGTTTTTCGTCACTGGCTTAAAATAATATTCAGCTAGTGTTTGTTTGTTCATATTATTTCTAGCAGCTAGAAAAACAAAGTTTGTTTTTGTCTAATGTTGCTCATGAAATTTATGTATCATAACAGTTATGGCATGCTATAAGCAGTGACAGAAAACCATTGAGGAAAAAGTATGTTGGGTTGATCATGCCACCATTTGTAGCTGTCCTGAAAAGATACCGTGCTGTTTTGGCTAGTATACACGAGCTTACACCTCCAGATGGGCAGAATCCACTAGTTGTTGATGACTGGGCTTCAGCAGCAGACACTTCACCTGTTGAGGTAAAAGCTAATTGTTTATATTTCATTGCATGGAAGAGTGATAGCTGAGGTTGCCTGGTGCTGGTGCTCATATTATACCAGACTATCAGTGACTGTTGGCACTCTCGCATACTGAAAGCTCTAGCAGGTTGTTGCCAAGAACTGTGATTTTGGATGTTATAGCTTTCTGAAAAATGCTAATTTTGCAAAAGAAACTCTGAATTCGGCACACTACCTTAAACCTAGCGGTTGACTTGTCTATGATGTACTTTCATGTTCTTGAAACTGAGTTATACGGCCCTTACTTATTAGTTCTCTGTCTTGCTATTTTTCTTTTGTGAAAAATTTCATGGGTTGCTTTCGGCTAAGTCTTCATAAGCATTTAAGTGGCGACACCATACCATCTGCACTAGATGTTACTTTTACGAAAACATTAATTTTTATGCAAAAAATTGTATTGTTCCTATTGAATAAAGATCTCACCATTGTTTGTCTTCAAAAGCTCAACTGTTTATGGTTATATTTTTGTTTTCTTTCTTTTGATCTCAGGTTGGTGTTGCAATGATATCACCTGGCTGGACTACTGCTTTTGCCTCCCCACCAGTTGCAATGGCATTGGCAATGATTGCTGCTGGTGCCTCTGGGACAGAAACAATAGCACCGCCAACTAATAAGTTGCGCAGGCGTGACACCTCATTGCTGGAGCGTAGAGCAGCTAGATTGCACACATTCTCAAGTTTTCAGAAGCCTACAGATACTACACCAAGCTTGCCTACATCGGTACCAAAGGACAAAGCAGCTGCAAAAGCTGCAGCCTTGGCTGCTGCCCGTGATCTTGAGCGTAGTGCTAAGATTGGTTCGAGAAGGGGTCTTAGTGCTGTAGCAATGGCAACTTCAGGACAAAGGAGATCTGCCGGTGATATTGAGAGAGCCCAAAGGTGGAACACATATGAAGCTATGGGTGCTGCATGGATGGAGTGTCTGCAGTCCGCTGATTCAAAGTCTGTTTCAGGAAGAGATTTTTCTGCCCTTTCGTACAAATATGTTGCACTTCTTGTTTCCAGTTTCGCCTTAGCAAGGAATTTGCAGCGAGTTGAGGTATGCCAACTTATCATGGAATGGAACACTCTCACTCCTGATGTTTAGAAATTGCTATGCATCACTGAAGGTAACATTTGGGCATGCAGATGGAGAGGCGAACACAGGTTGAAATATCCAACCGCAATTGCATGTCTGTTGGACTTCGGGCATGGCAGCGTCTTCTTCATTGCTTGATAGACACAAGTAGACTCTACGGACCTTTTGGAGAACTCCTGTGCACCCCTGATAGTGTACGGTCACAGTTCTGTGTTTCCTTTACGTTTTGCTGTTATATTTCATTATTATGAAAAACAATTCCCTTTGCTGACCACTTTATGATGAGATTGAATTAATCATTTTTCATTCAGGAAAAAAAATGCATCATAGCACTAGATGACATGGATGATTTTTTTTTGGTCTTATCAATATCTTTTGTGCATTTCCATTTTTTGTGCACAGATTTTCTGGAAGTTAGATTTAACAGAAAGTTCGTTAAGAATGAGAAGATTCATGAAAAGGAACTACAATTGGTTGAATCACTTGGGTGCTTCTGCTAATTATGGGGAACAGAAGTTTCTTTGTGATGGAGCGGACACCAATGCATGTCACTCAGAAGATGGACACTCTTTACCTACAAATGTTCTTTCAACAAGTTCTTTAATTACAGTGAATGGAGGACATGAGCACATTGTGCAGGGAGCAACTGAGAATATTTGCAGCAGTGTGGATGATCAATTGACAAATTCATTGCCACCTGACCAGTCCTTAACAGGATCAGTAGATTCAAGAAGTTCTGACTTTTCTGGTGTCCACAACTTGGTCCGATCCACAGTAGTTGCACCTGGTTACAAGCCTAGTAATGAGCGAATTATTATTGAACTTCCTTCAATGATGATTCGGCCATTGAAGGTTGTACGAGGAACCTTCCAAGTAAGTGTGTTCTAATGTACGTGCTTTAACTATATAGTTGTACATGGTGTATGTCATACAAAAACAAACTTCTGACCAGTGTCATTCTTTCTTGTCATTAATGATAATGACATCTAAATTTAAATTAAACTGAAGTTTAAATAAATATGAGTACATGACTACCATCGCTTCTTTTATTCATATATAAAGTTTTTTTTCTGGAATACGCAGGAGAGCTGCATATCATTGTATTAAGATATTTGGATGAAAGGCTCAAATAAGTTATAATTTTTTCGATATTTATATTCATCTTGATTGCATGTTAACTGTGGAATAGGAGAATTTTTTCCACAATGTCAATGTTTTTCCTTTGCATTAAGATAAATAAGTTTCCACAAAGTAAATAAGCCCCTTTGTGTAAAGATGAATGTTTCCATAAATAAATACCTTCCTTTTGTGTAAAGCCGAATAATTTTCCACAAAGTAAATTCCACCTTTGTGTATGGACTTTAGCACCAAGCTTAGCCTTATAATTTTCCACAAAGCTTGCTACATTCTTAATTCACTAATGAGTTAGCTAGTTAATTTGGTCATATGGACTAGTTGAGTTTTTGGTATTATACAAATTCTTTCTTTTTTTCTGTCCTTTATTCTGCTTCATATCCTAATTCAATATGCTATGGATATCTTAAACCCTAGTTTGTAATCTTTTTGTCAGGTCACATCAAAGCGGATTAACTTTATAGTTGATGAGCATATGGATGACAGTTACATGGATGATGTTGCATCCACTAGTGGTCAATATGATCAGCAAGATAGAGACCGGAGCTGGTTCATATCGTCACTTCATCAGATTTATAGTAGAAGGTAAACGGTTCTGAGAGCAGTTGGATTGCGTGGAGAATATTAATTAGGGTATACAAAGTACATGTACATATATAGGCAGCCCTGGGAAAGGTTTATAGAATCACAACTAATCAGGGGATATAGCGCCTATCCTAATCAAATGTGCTTGGCTGAAGAGCCGGCACAACTCCTGGTGCACACGCCAAGGACTATACCACATACACAGCACAAATACATATCTATCAGGTTCTCTTTACCATCTGGTACATTTTGGAACTTGTTCGCTTATTATTTTCTAAGGAAAAGATTCAATTAATTGAGGTGTTTTCAGTTTTTAGATCTAACGTCTGCTCATATATATTTACATTACAGAATTAGAATGAAGCAGTTAACTTCTCTTTGTGTCACACTGATTTAAATGAACTGCTGCAGATATTTGTTACGTCAAAGCGCTTTGGAATTATTCATGGTAGACAGGTCAAACTTCTTATTTGATTTTGAGGTACATCCTCGATGACACTCTACACGTTGTTTGAACCACATGCATGTTACAAGGGAATAACCTTTTTAGAATTGTATTTGGGCTTTATCTAGGATATAGGAGCACGCACACATGCTTATCGGGCCATTATTCACACCAAACCTCCTTATTTGAACGACATTTTCCTTGCTACCCAAGTAAGTGTCCAGTGCAATTCTGAAATCAGGATGTTTCTAGTCCTTTCAGAGCCACTAATATAATATATTCCTTTTAGAGTCCTGAGCAAATCCTCAAGTGGACACAGTTGATGGAGCGTTGGGCTAAATGGGAGGTAATAAACACAATAATTTCATTTCTGTAGCAGTACAGCCTATGCATTAAGTATCAAGATCTGAGTATACTTTGCTTGTGCAGATTAGCAATTTCGAGTATTTAATGGAACTGAACACTCTTGCTGGCCGCAGTTACAATGACATTACTCAGGCATTTTTTTGTTACATGATTCTCAGTCCGGAGAGTAATAAGTTTGCTACTGTTATTTATGTTCTATATCTGTTTCTGCAGTATCCTGTTTTTCCATGGGTAATAGCAGATTACAAGTCCAAAATCTTGGATTTGGAAAGTCCCTCCACATACCGAGATCTTTCAAAGGTAAATCATGTACCCCTTTCTTGATAGTCTGGGTCCTGCATGTAATAATTGTCCTGTGTTTCCATTCATTTCACTAGTGATACTTGATAATTTCCTATGCAGCCAGTTGGTGCACTAAATCCTGCACGGTTGAAGAAATTCCAAGACCAATACTCCAGTTTCAACGATCCAATCATCCCAAAATTTCATTACAGTTCACATTACTCTAGTCCTGGCACGGTAATCTTTTCTATGTCTGTATGCTTTGAGTTTTGAATCAGTGATTTGCTTGTGCCTTCTCCTGGGACTAAGAGATATCTTTTAAGAAGACATTTGCTGCTCTTCAATAACAAACCCTTCTTTAGTTGATTGGCATGACTTTATGGTTTTTTAAGAATTCCTTTATTGCTAAAATATTGTAAATGAATTATTATATCTATTGCAGGTATTGTATTATCTTGCCAGGATAGAGCCTTTTAGTACCCTCTCTGCTCAGCTGCAAGGTACCAAGTTTGATCATGATGATTGCATGTTCTCTGATGTCCCCGGAACATGGAACAGTGTTCTTGAGGGCATGAATGATGTAAAAGAGCTAGTAAGTATCAGTGAAACATGTGCTTCTTGGATGTATTTTCAATGGATACTGTTCATCTTTTGGTGCAGAAATTTATTTCTGAACCTTCTACTAGAATCTGAATATTTAATTGTCTTTCTAGGTTCCAGAGTTGTTTTACCTTCCTGAGGTATTTACTAATGTGAACTCAAGCGGAAGATTAGGTGAGTTTCATTTCAGTCCATACAAATAAGGCAGTGAAGCTGAAATCCTTAATGCTAGTGTATTCTTGTAGGCTCTGTAGCATTGCCTCCCTGGGCCGCGAACCCTGTTGATTTTATAAACGTACATCGGAAAGCTCTTGAGAGTGATCATGTCTCCACTCATTTGCATGAATGGATCGATCTAATATTTGGGTATGTTAGTTATGTGTTATTCTGTTGCAACTTATAATTGCATTTGACTTTTACTCGAATCATTTATCCTACTTTCTTTTGCAATATCATCAGTATGCTCTCATTTCTTTAAGCCACTAATTCAGTCATCTTGCCTAATACTTTTTACTACTGGCATAGTTACCATTTTTAAGGCTAGTTTCCAGTTGACCACTAAGTTAGCTGTGTTCGTGTCTCTGTTTATTTTTATGATAAATAGATCGTTGGAATATAAATTCTATGTTTAGCAGAACTGACAGTCGATGTATACATGGAGAACATGTTCGTTGACTGTCCTAAGTTTCCCTTAAGATATTTGTATTGATATTATCTTTCTTCGCATCTCTATGATAGACCTTTCCGTCATTGAATGCTTCTTTCAGATATAAACAAAGAGGTAAAGAAGCAATGGTAGCCAACAATGTCTTCCCTCATGTTACATATGATGGGATGGTGGATATTGATAAGATCACCGATCCAGTAAGTATTGTGCATTCATTGTCTCAGATTGTTTATAACTATACCAATGTTCATGTCTTACTAAAAATGCTGAAGGTGCAACGGCGAGCTACACAAAATCAAATCTCTTATTTTGGACAGACACCATCTCAACTTCTGACAGTTCCACATATGAGAAGGAGGCCTTTGGCAGATATCTTACAGTTGCAGGTAAACATTACAACTCACATTTCCATGTAAAAAAAACATCATTTGATAGTCTTGTGCATATACTGCTACTAAACCAAGAAGGTATATAAATGGATGGTTTAGAGTAACCATAAATAAATTGCATATTCCGTGATTAATAATTAATTGATTGTTTGAAGGACAGAATAGCACTTCATTCAATGGTTCACTGCCATATTAAGTTACACATCTCCATTTTGTTCCATGAAATTTCGACATTTATCACGGTTGAATTACAAGGATGGCAACTTATCCCCTAAAAATTGTTGTATTTTGCATTAAATAGCAATCAGTTGCTTGTTTTTTGTAGCACTATGGTATTTCATGACATACTGTACTTGACATCTCTCTGTTTTCTCTCTGTAGACTATATTCCGGAACCCAAGTGAAGTTAGATCTTATGCGCTTCCTAGTCCAGAACACTGCAATGTTCCTGCTAGCGCGATGCTAATATCCAATGACTGCATTGTAGTCATAGATTCTAATGTTCCCACAGTACATGTGGCGTTGCACCATTGGCAGCCAAATACTCCAGATGGGCTAGGGGCACCTTTCCTCTTTCATCATGGAAAAAATGCCATAAATTCAAGTGGCGGTGCTATATTTCGCATCTTTAAAGGATCTTCAGGTTCTACAGAAGACTATCAGTTTCCAAGAGCTGTAGCATTTGCTGCGTCTACAGTCCAAAATTCATCAGCTGTTGTTGTTACATGTGACAAAGAAGTTATAACTGGTAATTATTTCATAGCAGTTCAACCTTTATGCTACCTTACCTCCCTCCCTTCCTCTCTTCTTCTGCAGAACCCTCCTATTTCTTCTAAGTTGCAACCTAAAAAGTTATGGTGTCAAACATCTAGTTCTCTTATCAGTTCCTGAATAAAATGTTATATATTTTCAACATCTAGTTCTCTTATCAGTTCCTGAACCTTCCTATCTTCCTGAATGTTATCAGCACTCTGAAGCCGTCTCTGATATCCTTTTTCTTAAGCACTCTGAAGCTGTCTCTGATATCCCTTTTCTTTCTTCTACTATAGGCAGGCATGCAGATAACTCTGTAAAGATGATCTCCCCGGATGGAGCAAGGACCATTGAAACTGCATTCGGACATCTTGCTCCTGTGACATGCCTCGCACTGTCTGCAGACAGCAATTATCTTGTTACTGGGTCTCGTGATACAACAGTTATACTTTGGAGGATACGTCAGGTGGGTTCTTCACATAAGAAAAATGCTCCAGAACCTCCACCATCTACGCCTACAACACCTACTAGTCCTCTAGCCACTGGTAGCAGCAGCAATAATAGTCCAAGCAAAAATCTGGAAACCTATAGGAGGCGACGAATCAAAGGTCCTATGCATGTACTAAGAGGTCATCTTGGAGAAGTGACCTGCTGTTCTGTTAGTTCTGACTTGGGACTCGTTGCGTCATCTTCGAGTGTGTCTGGTGTCCTGCTACATTCCTTGAGGACAGGTCGTCTCATAAAGAAGCTCAATGTGCCGGAAGCCCATTCCATAAGCTTATCCTCCCAGGGGATTGTATTGATTTGGAATGAACCTGAGAAAAGACTATCCACCTTCACTGTTAATGGAATCGCCATTGCTTCCTCGGTTCTGTTACCTTTCTCTGGACGAGTTAGTTGCATTGAGATTTCTGCAGATGGACAGTTTATTGTAATGGGAACTTGTTCGGCTAGCAATTGCAATCATGATGGCAGTAACGCTACAGAAGATGATTATGAGCTTGATAAGCCCGATGGTGATGAGGATGTACAAGAATCAAATGAGACCAGGCTATTTGTTGAAGCTCCCTCGATCTGCCTCCTTGATCTGTACAAACTTGAGGTGAACATTTAACACTACTTATTGGCTTTTGCTATGTGGTGTTACCTCTGATTTCACCTGCACAAAGTTCTAAGCAATTAGGTGTATACTACCAGGTAATTCATACGCTGAAGCTAGGAGAAGGCCAGGACGTCACGGCAATCGCTCTAAACAAAGAGAACACCAGCCTGCTGGTTTCAACAGCTGATAAGCAGCTAATAGTCTTCACGGGTCCTGATGCAAATAACCCAAGTGCACTATAGATAATCACTAGCTCTTCAGGACCTGACTGGCTAATGTACCAGAGATCAGCGCTAAGATACCTCCACGGCCTGATAAACAGGTTTTTGACTGCCACGCTAAGTGACCATTCCTGCTACTAATATCTATCGTATCTTACTAGATCAGTTTCCTTGATGCTGCAGTGAGCTTTAAGATGGCAGACTGATCAATGTTCCAGGCATCTGGAGCCGTGAGCAATGGGCGCTAAATTGCATGACTTGGAGGCTCCAGAGGATTCTGCTTTAAGATGTACAGGGTGGAACCTGAATGGACGATGTGTGTACATAAAGGAGAAAGAAGAGATGCAGCATAACCCTGGTTTGTTGGTGCTGCAGGTACAGAAGAAGTTTACTTCGGATCAAGAGATTTGTTAGGAGCTAACATCCAAATGTAATTATTGCTAGTAGTGTCTCTGCTAAGTCGCGTTAGTCGTGTTGTGTGCAACAGCGAGCTGGCATGCATTGTTATCAACTGCATGTCTGCATCCGTGTACAGAATGTCGTCCAAGAAATGGACCATGTCTCTTTCGAGTTGCACACGCAATCCTTTGTCAACATGTATATTGCCACGTGGTCATCTTCAGGAAGGGGCGCCGATAGCACGCGCATGATTGCCCCTCTCGTGGCATGCATCAGCGATCGTTATGATGATAACAGAAACAAACTGCTGCCGTAACTCTTGTGTTCCGAATTTTAGATGAAGACCTGGGCCTGTGACTCTTATAAGCATCAAATTCTCCCGCTAAATCAAAACAAGGGCGAAAGGGGAGACATGTTTATTTACACAAAGTTTTTCCCTCAGAGTCCAGGACTCCCATCACCGATTTAGTACTCAGTATAGGAAAATAGTAACAATTATTATAATTCATGAATCTTTTGACACTGTCTCAATCAGATCTAACAATATCCGTGTCTTAGTGGAATTTGTCATTTTTAGGATCACAAAAAACCAGCACGTGTGTGTCGTTGTGTCCATCAGAACTAGTGATGTGCTGCTAGAACAAACTGGTTGCCTCCAGAAAGGCACGGCGATGGTAAAGCGAGAAGAGAGACCCCGTCAACCTCCTCACCCAGCCCCAGTATTGTACTGGCCACCGCGGCGGCCGGCGAGCCGTGAGCTCCTGATCCCTCGAGGAAAGCCACAGCTGCGGCGCTCCGAGAAGCTTCTCTCCGCATTGTTCGCTCCCCCTCGATCGGGCGCCTTCGGTAGAGCCGCATCTCGTGGAGGTAATCGATTCGGGCTATGGTTCTCTCCTCTTCCTGCAAGTTGGTTTCTTTGCACGTGTAGGTGGTGGTAGTTTTGACGAACAATTGAGCCTAGTCCTATATCTTCGTTCCAGTATAAATTTGCTTTTGATCTGGAATTCAAAAGACCGCCCCTCCAGGTTCAGCACCTTGTTTAATCCTGGAGGAGTGAAAATGGATTGCCTGCGATTTTGGGGTTCAACTTAGCCCTGTATCTTCCCACTGAATAGTAATAGGGGTTCGATTCGTAATGAACACAAGCATACATATACCGAGTCTGCAATGAACACAGGTATACATATACGGAGTCTTGCTGTAAGGAAAATGGGAAAATATTTGCTACATTCCAGAGTACAGTTTGTCTTGCATGTGGCAAACCGCCTGCTGGTTGTTACTGCATTGTAATGTGAAATTTTCCTTTTGATTTACTTCGTACTTGCTGCTACATTACATCAGAAATCTGATGTTTGGTGTTCTTGTCCTTTGTAGATGGCAAGTACTCGTGTATCACAGTAGGATGTCACATACTAGTCAGTGGCTTCCAGGCTCTAGCATTGCAGAGGAGCTGAATTCTGCTTCGCTCGTGTGTTCCAACTAAACAGAGCAGTACAATGTGCAGCACAAAGCCTCCTGGGATTCATCTTATCGAGTGCGTTCAGGGGAGTTCTTTATCCCTCAGGACATGTCAGGCCCTTGTCTTGATATTGACATTCTTTTCTTATGCTAGCTACCATGCAGCAAGGAAAACCACTAGTGTTGTTAAAGGTGTTCTTGATCCTAAAACATCAAACCTAGACTTGTTGCACTGGACTAGGTCTTTGCATATTGATAAGTTGGATACTGCTGAGAATCACACCGTGCTCTATGGTGGCTGGGCGCCATTTGATTCCAGAAATGGCACTGCATTGCTTGGGGATATTGATTTGGCATTCCTCGCAATTTATGCAGTCGGCATGTTCTTTGTTGGCCATATCGGTGACAGAGTGGATTTGAGGATCCTTCTGACCATCGGAATGATAGGAACTGGTTTGTTCACGGCTGCTTTTGGATGTGGATACTGGCTGAATATACACAGCTTCTACTATTTCTTGGGCATTCAGTTGATTGCTGGCCTCTTTCAGTCAACCGGGTGGCCCTCAGTGGTAGCCGTTGTTGGCAATTGGTTTGGGAAGAGAAAAAGGGGACTAATCATGGGAATTTGGAATGCCCATACTTCTCTCGGTAACATATCAGGCTCTCTGATAGCAGCCGCTCTCCTGAAGTTTGGGTGGGGCTGGTCATTTGTTGTTCCTGGTGTTATGATTGCATTAGTTGGGCTCATTGTGTTTCTATTCTTGCCTGCTGGCCCTGAGGCTATTGGATCCGAGGATGAACATTTGAAGGATTCTAGTAAGAATGAAATAGGCACCCATTTATTGGAAGGACAGACAGAAGTAACAGAAAAGCCAGTGGGATTCATTGAGGCATTGAGAATTCCTGGGGTAGTGCCATTTGCTCTCTGCCTGTTTTTCTGCAAGTTAGTCGCCTACACGTTCTTATATTGGCTTCCTTTCTATATCAGCCACACAGGTTGGTTAAACTAATCTTGCAATTTGTCTTTCCTTTTTCTTGTCACAGGAATAGCTATAGTCTACTTTGTACTGCATAAAAATGAGTACTTGTTTGGCCTTTAGCTGGGACGTGCAAGTTCATATATACTATATAATATGTGAATGTATTATGTATATGGAACTATGCTCATGAAATTTTCGAAGACTGAGAATGGAGGACAACATGATATATTGATAGCGCTGAAGAAACTGATAGTAGGTATTATGCAACGCTGCATGACATCACGTCCCAATATTTATGTCTAAACCACTATTAGAGTGAATCATTAAACCACTCGTCCCGATATTTATGTCTACAAATTGTAGTTCATCATCATGTATTTTTTATTAATTGTGTTGTCTCATTGGCGATATGGCCACTAGAAGTCCAAGGTTGCTGGTATAACCTCAACTACGATGGTACTCCTGGCAGAGTTTGTTCTTAACAAGCTGCTTGTAAAAGCTGGCTCCACATGCACATCTTAGCATGCTAATATGTGGTGATTGAGATCCAGTACTAGTGGTGCACATCATGAACGTTTGAACAGCTTACTTCAGTCTGATGGGTCTATTAACTGACTGCTTTACCATCATGTTTCTTCCTTACAGCTGTCGGTGGAAAGTATTTGTCAGACTCGACTGCTGGTGCCCTATCAACATTGTTCGATTTGGGCGGTGTTATAGGCGGCATCCTTGCTGGCCACATCTCAGACCGTCTGGATGCCCGGGCACTGACAGCAGCAAGTTTCACATTTTCCACAATACCAGCACTGTTCTTCTACCGCATCTACGGGAGCATCTCGCTTTACTGGAACATCAACCTAATGTTCATTACCGGCATGCTCGTGAATGGCCCTTACGCGCTCATAACCACCGCGGTCTCTGCCGACCTCGGAACACACAGCTCTCTGAGAGGCAATTCCCGGGCCTTGGCCACTGTGACAGCGATCATAGACGGCACAGGCTCAGCTGGCGCTGCAGTCGGCCCCTTGCTGACGGGCTACATCTCTGCTAAGAGCTGGACTGCGGTCTTCACAATGCTGATGATTGCGGCGCTAATTGCAGGACTACTGTTGTCTAGGCTGGTCATGGGCGAGGTTTCTGCAAAGCTAGAAGCATGGCGGTCGGCAGGAGGTGCAAGAGATCTGCCCGTGTCCTCCGTGGAGGAAGCTTAGGATGGAGTGGACATAGTAGAACACTAGAACTGTTTGTGCTTTCTGGAGATTGTTATGGCAGGTGATGACACTGAAATTTCAGACCTCAAAAGGGTCCATGTTTGCTGTATAGAGGAAGCGTCCCTTTTCAAGGTTGTTTGTGACACGATTGAGGCATATTTTGGAGTTGTATGGATGATTGATTGTTGTAAAGAGGCGAGAAAATGGAAGTTGTACTTAAAAAGTTAAAATATAGACGCAGCGACGGCCGGATCAGAATCTGAGTCTTGGCGAGATTGTACTTTCTTTTTTTGAAATGGAAGTTGTTTCTCCCTTTTGCATTGCTAAGTGCTCACAATGCTCAAATGCCCAAAATGGATGTGTCATGGCTTTGAGCAGCTACCGTGCCCATGCCACGGGCGGAGCCAGCTTTGGAGGAAATTGGCATCGCCGTCGATCATGGGAAGCGTCTGGTCTGGCGCGTACCGTGGGCCGTGGCGGCTCGAAGGCGGAGAACACGGCGGGACGGGGAGACGGGCCGAGAGCGCGCACTTTGGTGGAGTTGTTGGGCTAGCAGGCCGCTTGCATTGCGGCGCAATAGATGGGCCGAGCTGATTCGACGAATCCGCCCGAAATTGTGGAAGAAACGAGAACCGGCGAGGGATGAGGATCCTCGATGCGTTTGGTTGGCAATATCGAACGGGTGATGACTGATGATGATGATGCTGTTGCCATTTTCCTCTCAAACGAAATAAAAGGATTTCTCTGGTAATTTAGAACGTATAACGATGATGATGATGATGATGTCATTTTTCTCAACATGTACAAGCCCGTTAATGAAAAAGTAAACATCCTTTCAAAGAACATTACATAATGTGCTGTCAAATAAAGCTCAACCAACTCCCAGCTAGAACGAATTTGAAGGCAGTCTTCGCACCGAAGGAAATGAGGAATATATTCCCTGTATCGATCACGTATAGCGCCTGCCCTTTACAAAGCACCGTGGTAGAACATTCCAGGTGGAGGCGACCTAGAGAAAAAAGACTTCTCCACGCGACAGTTCCCGAAATTCCTCGCTTTCTATTTTCTTTACGATAAAATTCCTCGCTTTAATTCGTTGGAGCATATTCACAAAAGTGACAGCTTCCGATAATCCTAGGCTACACGCGTACAGTTTCCTCTTGAAAGAAACGAAATCGCTGCTGCCGGAGGGCTTCGACTTCGATCAGGCCCGGCGGCCGGCAACGTCGTGTGGGCTAGCCTTCGCCGCCCTTATCCCGAGCGGCCCATGTACACCGCACACCGGAAAAGCTTCCAAATAATGATGGAATGGATGGATGGTGAGAGCAGTGAAATTGAGAGACTGAGAACGACGTGCGGCGAGACACGAATCACACTCGAGCAGCAGGGAGGATCGATCGATCAGAGAGAATGAGCGAAAAGTCTCGTGCGTGCCCGGCCGGGCCGGGGTCCACGTGGAGGAAGTCTAGCCGAGTTGCCTTGGCACCAATCGATGTATGTATAGCTGATAGAGCATGCATGGAAGCGTAGTAAGGATGAAGAAACCCATTCGATCATTGGCCATCGGCTTCTTTGACCTGTAGACGGGAGAAAGCAATGCAAAGACTGCAAAGCAGATGACAAGAACATGCGGCGTGCAGGGCGAGAGGGACGGGCACTCACTCGCCGATCTCTGCTTTGTTCGTTGCTGCTATTTGTGTTTGGTTGTCACTTGTCAGTGGCCAGTGGTTGAAAGCTACTACGAGTTTTTTTTTCCCTTTTGTTTCATTGTTTGTTTGTTGGATTGTGCTGCTGGGAGTTGACCGATCTCTTGGGTATTTCGTGTGGACCACGCTGCCAATGCATCTGTGTTCAATTCCAAACTCGACTCTCCTGGGCTGCCAACAAAGCCAAAGGTTTCGTCAGGTAACAGACTAAACAGGGACGTCCGATCCTTTTATTTTCCGAAACGAATTAAGGATATATGAGCGACTGATCATCAGTATATAATTGGTTACTTTCAGAGCTTCCTTTCTGTTTGGATATAAGGATCGATCCAACAGCATTCCAAACTCCAAAGGCCAACAGAAAGATGGAGCTAGCGGAGGACCACGCGATCGAAATGGCGAGGAGATTACAGGGCTGTCCTGTTGCACAGGTGCAGAAGACGATAGCGCATGAGAGCACAACGCCATTGGGCCCCCTCTTCCGTCCCTTTCCGGGCACTTAGCTTTAATTCTCAAAAAAAACTTTAATGTTCGACGAGCGAGCATGATGAGCGGCTTCTTTCGGGACGGCAGTTGGTGAAAAGATTTAAAAAGGTGGGGAAGCTAGCTAGCGTTTGTCCTACGCGCGCGTGCAATCGCCGGAGAAAAGATCGGCCATTGGCCAATACAGGTGTGTGTGAGTGAAAGAGTGTGACCATACATCATACATGCATTATTTGGTTATCTTTCTAACTTTCTTGACCAATGAGGCAATGACCAAGCAAATCCACCCCAAAGGAGAAATTACCCTTTTGTTCTCCCGTTAATTCTCACTTACTGACGTGGTTAGTGGCGGCACTGTCATGTTCAGTAGCCCACTAATTGTAGTCTATGTCTGTAGTATCACTTTAATATATAGCTTCTCTCTTCTTTTGTTGACCTTACTAAGTCCAAAAACGACAAAGTTTTGAGAAAAGCAGCTAACCGTGCATTGTATTAGCATAAGCGTGTGGGACCGACGACAGGTGCATCGTTCATAGTCTCAACTCTGATTTTCTCAAGTCTATGTCCTTTACCTTACGCACGAAGAGTGGTATCACAGACAGACAGACGACCTTGCCGGTACGTCCTTCTCCAAGTTGTACACGATCGACCTGATCTCTCCCCCGGCCTCCGATCCCTTTTGCAAAGGCCCCTGCATTATTACAGCACTTTGCTAGCGAGCAGCAGCAGTGGGTGGAGTGGAGACCGACATGCTCGATCGAGCCCTACCTACACACGTACACGCCGGCTCAATCATCGCCCGTGCCCAGCCTAGCTATCCACAACAGACGACGCATCGTGCCCATACAAACCTCTAAACCGACGGCCTCTTTTTCGCCCTGCGAAAACGATGCAAAGGCTGCAGATGATGCAACGCCGCCGCGGCACAGCCGGCCGGCGCGCTTTACTCTTCCGGACCCTCTCTTTTCCAGCTTCCCATCATGCCATGACTCCATGAGAGAGCTAGGGAGATTGAGAGAGGAGCAAAAGAGCTGGATCGCAGGATTGGTTGATAAGGACAAGGGAGCCCTTTCGCTAATCTGCTTTGGCGCAAAGGCCTGATCGATGGCGTGATGTTCTTCTCCTTTTTATTCCCTCCGTCCGCCTTTGCACACCGGCCGTTTTTGAGTTTTGACCATACACCCTTTTTATTTTTTTAGCAAGCATACCCTTTTTATCTCTGTTCAGTTACTAGAACGACGCAGACGCGCACACATGATACTTTTTTTTTGAAAAGGAGCACACATGATACATCACACTCATATTGGTTGGCCAAGTGAGGACAATATCGTACCCTCGCTGATGCGACACCATGCATACTACTTTTATTTTTGAACACGCTCACAAATACACACATGCATTTACCTCTATAAATACACTCATATAATTATACCCTATGAGCACCACACTATTATGACTTCGATTTGGTCCTGATAAGCAGTCACTAACGACTCACTTTGTTGGGCTATCCCTTCACATGGAAGATGAAGAAACTAAGCCTAGTGGTTTTGCACTATTGATTGGTTGTTGTTGTTCATCCTTGGGATGAAATGGCAAGAAAAAAACCTTAGCCTCCTTTTTATCACGGCTGTTGTTGGTATTATTATAAAAAAGAGATCATGACGAGAGTACACAAGGTGAGAGAAGAGATAAAGAAATGTTGGAATATTAGGCAATGGATTTACTAAATTCTGAATCAAGTAAAGTATGGTACAGATTGAAACTAGCATGTAAAGCTCTAACATACTAGTAAACACATGCTGAGAGCTTGCAGGTTTTGAGCAGTCGCGCATAGCGTCCCAAAAACCTTATTCGCCCTCTCCCGATGTAGGATCTTAAGGGCGAGGGATTTCTGAGACCTGCTCTCCCGTCCGCCGGTGCATGCTGGCGCTCGGAATGAGATAGACTACAACGGCATCACAGTAGCTACTTGGGGGAAAAACTCTAGCTAAAGGGAACGTCTTGAGGACTTACTCACGAAGGCATGCTAGAGGGACTTACTCTAGCCAAAGGATACTGGTTGAGTAGAGGGTAAGATGCGAGACAGATTTTGTTAGTTCGAGTGACTATAGTTATGGAGAGCAGTAATGATAGATGATAGTTCATGGGATGAACCGGCATCCAATTAAGCTGAAACTTTATCAGTGAGCAAGGGACTTGTGAAACTATATGCCTAATAAAAAAGTATAGTGTTATGCAGACATGTGGTACGTGAGATACGAACTAATTATCAAAGGAGAAAAATCTATGAATTCTCTGTTTGACTGATGTCATTTCTCTTGTTAGATGGTTGTGACTAGTGATACCGAGTTTGTATAATGATGAGTGTGCTGCTGTTGCTGGAGTACTCACTTAGAGGTACTGAAGAAGTCTCCTAGCTTGTTGTACGCATTAGAGTGGATCAATTTCTCCCATAATTTCCCTCAAAAAAAATTCTCCCATAATTTTTACTCCTCGTCTCAAAGAGGTTTTTCGCAAAGAATCATTATGTCAATTATACATGTGAATATGTGGTCGTTATTATTCCACGATTTATCTGTTGGTAGATGTTGTACACAATATTTATCACTAGATGGGGTGATTAATTGGTGCATGCATAGTTACCGCTGTTGACACAGGATCGCACCAACACAATCGCCGTTGCATTGAACGAAACCGGTCAGATTGGTTTACGAAACCGGTCAGACCGCTTTTGACGGGGCGACGGCGAAAACCTAAAATCTCGAGCTCGGGAGGGCCCCGTCGGAGCTTGAGAGTCTAGGGTTGTTCTAGGGTCGGCAGGCCACCTAGAACGTCCTTGTTGGGGACAGACCCAGGGGGTCCCCTAACCATCGGGGTAACCACCCTCAAAAAACGTTAACCACAGAGGGCCGAATCACCAGCAGCCCGAAAGGGCCACCAAGGCAGCGCGGCCCGTCACAGCTTATCACGGCCCAAAACAGCCGTCCGAGCTCGCCTGTCGAGGGGACCCAAGTGGCGACCCCCGTCTCCGCCTCGCTCGAGGGACCCGGACCCCCCGGGTCAGGCGCAACGCCAACTCCACCTCGCTCGAGGGCCGCGCACCCCCTCAAGCAGGCGAGCCAACTCCGCCTCGCTCGAGGCCACCCCTCTACTCGACGCGGCGCGCCCCAGCGCCCCGCCCGACAACGGCATTTAATGCCCGCCCCATCGGGCAGGCGCCGAAGTCAAAGGGCGATCTCTCCCCACGCCGCGCCGCTGACACCGCAGAGCTCGCTGTTCTACCTGCTCCGGTCACTATGCGTCCTCACCGCTACTGTGCGGACGCATGCGGCGCTGCGCAAGGCCCTGTGCAGACTTGCAGGCGTCATTCCGCACCACTATTCTACCTGCTCCCGTCCTCCCCCCCCCCCCCCCCGGTGCAGCCCTCGAATGGGCGTGAAGAACCCTCGAACGAATATATGAGCAGCGACCGAGCACGGACTCCGGTCAGGCGCGGCCCAGTGATGACGAACGCCGGGTCAAATCCACCAACTCTCGGCCATTCCCCGGTAAACCGGGCACGCCGCGCACTGTGGTCAACAACAACCACCATGCCGACCCCTGTGCCGCCAACTCCTGTCCTTCCCCACCTGCCACGCCCTCGAACCAACTAGCGGCGGACGGCTGGGCGCGGATTATGGCGGCACCGCCCCTCGAAACCACTCCAGGACAAGCACAGGGACGACCGTGACACCCGCAGAAGCCGGAGCTCGCCATAAATCCCCTGCCAGGGTCAAGGACGACCGCACGCCCGGCGCCATGCTCTCCAGTGCGCACCCCTGTAGCACACACTGTACTTGTACACGCACACGATCACCGCCTTCCACGATATTGGCACTCTCCTCAATCACTTTCACACCCATTTTCAGGGACTTAGAGACTTCCTCTCCTCTCCCGTCGTGCTTGTAGCCCCCCCCCCCCCCACTGCAGGCACCTCGGTGCAAGATAGTATAGCGCCGCGAGCACAGTCTGCTGGACGTACGGCCTCGCGGCCAGAACCAGGATAAACTCTTGTGTCATCGTGCTAGCTCTTGCATCAACCGTCAGGGGACGGGACACAGCGCATTCTGTGTGGCGCAGAGGTTGGGCGGCCAATCTCAGCACCGACAGTCCTCAAACGTCGTCGAGACGAGAGAAGGACAGCAGATACGAGGGTTGGAAGAGCTAGGGTTTGGAGATAAAAGTAATGTGAAACATATAAAGATAAATGTATTTGATCGATTGGATGATACTCAATCGGCCTTGGCCCTTTATATTTATAGGGTGGGATGGTCTTACCCCGTTTGAGTCGGTTACAATATGGTATAAAACTCGGAGTCCTAAACCTACTCAAATTCAGATCCAAACCGGTCAGACCAGTTTGGACCGGTTTCCCTAGGTACAGAATCTTCCCGAAGCCATAACTCTCTCATCCGGAGTCCAAAATAGGCGTTCCACATATGCATCTTGATCGTCTCAACGAGAGCTACGCAATGGTGAATTTCAATTTGTATTTTGACAATGTTTACTAAACCAGTCTGACCGGTTTGTGCATACCGGTCAGACCGGTTTGCACGGCCGTGTTAATTTTGGTCGTCAACATATGCCCACCTATTTTTTGGCAAAGCTTGCGTGCCAAAAAATATCCTTCTGGACCAAAATTATCTAAGGACGATGATGAACAATACACCAGCCATATATTAGCTCTAAGGGCGATAAATATATTATCGGCCATACCTTGCTCTAATTCAAGTTGATAATGAAACAACTTGTTTTGGCTTCCATACCTGCTTGATTGTTGTTGATCTTGCTGGTACCATCTTCGCAAGCTACTCCATTGGTTCTTGTATACGCATTAACTGCTTCTGACGTCCTAGTGATGGCTTTACATCCTTGACTTTGTTCTAAATCTTCTTTTGTTTCTGAGCAGCCCCTTTCTTTTTATACTTGGCCAGGAGCTCTTCAAAGCTCGGCCTCACTTTGTTTTTGAAGTTCCAATGCTGACCGGTCAAACCGGTTCTATAACCGGTTAGATCGGTTTGCGTAGAACCGGTGTTTTTGCTCCTGTCTTGCCCCCCGAGTGTTTGAGTCTTCAACTTGAACCGAGGGGTCTTTTCTGATGGCACCTTCGTTGAACTCGTAGGTCTTTCTTCACCAATTATCACATTTTTTCCTTTAGCCTTTTCGGCTTGATCCAGCCGAATTAACACTTTTGGATTCATCAATTCAAGTGTGTACAGGAAAAGGGTTTTCATCAATCTGCATTACATTAATCAACAACCGTCCTTGATTTATGGTCGATTGTATTTGCCTACGAAAAACATTGCAATCATTGGTGGCATGAGAATAAGTATTATGGAACTTGCAATAAGCTCGCCGTTTCAACTCATCATTCGGCGGTATAATATGAGAAAATTTCAGTTTCCCAGCCTTTGCAAGCTCATCAAAGATCCTATCACACTTAGATATATCAAAAGTAAATTTGACTTCTTCGTGCCGATTTTTATGAATCGGCTTGAGAGAAGAACAAGTGCTAGGCTCATCTTTAGATGACCATACAAATTCAGCAGCATAAACCTCTTTACCCCCATCGTCTGAATAATCATAATTGACAACATGCACACCAAAACGATCGGGTTTAGGTTTAGAATCCTTACTTCGGCTTTCTTGAGCCAAAACTCTTTGCAACACTTGATTAATGGTTAGAAACTTATAGCCTTCTAATTTTTCTTTAATATGAGATCTCAAACCATTAAGACATAATTCAGCAAGATCCTTTTCAGAAATAACCAAACTATAACATCGGTTTTTTGTATCTCTAAATCTTCTAATATATTCAGAAACAGGCTCATCACTTTTTTGCCTAACCGATGTTAAGTGAGAAAGTCTCAATTCATTGTCACTATTGTAAAAGTGCTCATGAAATTGTTTCTCTAATTGAGACCATGTATGAATGGAATTAGGGGATAATGCTGAAAACCATGAGAAAGCAGTACCAGATAATGACAATGGGAACATTTGGATTTTTAAATGATCAAGATAAACATGAATACCCATTTGTGCATTAAATTGACTAACATGCTCCCATGTAGTTCTACTATCCTCCCCAGTGAATTTAATAAATTCTGGTACCTTAAAATTCTGAGGATATGGTATAGTATCAAAACTCTCAGGATATGGTTTTTTACACACTAGAGTTTTGTCTTTAAGCTCTACGCCGAAAGTTTCTTTAAACATAATAGCCAAATCTCTTTTATATTTTTCAAGCATATGATTGTAAAAAGTATCATTTGGCTTTTGTACATTAGGGTTAATATTATTCGGCGCATGATGTGGTACCTGATTCGGCTGTACATACGGTGATTGTTGCAAGTAAATATTATTTGGCACTACACCGTATGAATAACCTGAATTATGGGGAGGCATAGGATAATGTATAGTTGCATATGGAGGAACATAATTACCAGCAAATCCATTTGTTCGGCTAAGATCAACCTGAACAGGAGGTACACTAGTAATTGGTTCAGGAGACGATTGATAAGCAACTAAAGCACCAGAACCGGTTAGACCCGCTGAAGCCGGTCCCCCAGAACCGGTCTGACCGGTTTGTGTAACCGGTCTGACCGCATTGTCTATGATGTATTGTTCTGGAGATTTTTGACCTTCAAAATAATTCATCGGCATACCAAATTGAGGTATGTGTGCTGTCGATGATTCAGGAGGCATGACATTATTTTGTGAAGTACTAGCAACATCAAACTTAGGAGCATTACTATCATTGGCCAAAGGTTGTTTTCCTATTGAATTATCAATCATGTTTTGGACAGTAACAATCATTTGTCTTTGGCCATTAACCAATAAGAGATTAATTTGCTCCAAAGTAACGGGTGGTGCTGTAGTACTCACATTGGATTTTTCCTTATCTTGCTCGTCCTCGCTCGAAACGATGACCACCTCCTTGTCCTTGGAGATGTCGCCCCTTCGATTCTTGGAGAAGTGAGATAAATACCACCGACATGCTTCTTCATCTTCTGTTGCTTTGCGTCGGGCTTCCTTCTCCTCGCGCTCCTTCATGAAGGCTTCATAAGCTTGACGATCCTCAGCCGACAATTCATCAACAGTCAGCCTAGCGATGTTATCAGGATCAACTTCACTAGGTTTTGGTAGATTAACCATAGTAGCAGATCCCTTTGCTTTCTTCCCCAGCGGAGTCGCCAAAATATGTTGACACGGGATCGCGCCAACACAATTGCCGCTGCCTTGAACGAAATCGGTCAGATCGGTTTACGAAACCGGTCAGACCGCTTTTGACGGGGCGACGGCGAAAACCTAAAATCTCGAGCTCGGGAGAGACCCCGTCGAAGCTTGAGAGTCTAGGGTTGTTCTAGGGTCGGCAGGCCACCTAGAACGTCCTCAAACGTCGTCGAGACGAGAGAAGAACAGCAGATACGAGGGTTGGAAGAGCTAGGGTTTGGAGATAAAAGTAATGCGAAACATATAAAGATAAATGTATTTGATCGATTGGATGATACTCAATCGGCCTTGGCCCTTTATATTTATAGGGTGGGATGGTCTTACCCCGTTTGAGTCGGTTACAATATGGTATATGTCGGGACAGACCCAGGGGGTCCCCTAGCCATCGGGGTAATCACCCTCAAAAAACGTTAACCACGGAAGGCCGAATCACCAGCAGCCCGAAAGGGACACCAAGGCATCACGGCCCAAAACAGTCGTCCGAGCTCGCTTGTCGAGGGGACCCAAGTGGCGACCCCCGTCTCCGCCTCGCTCGAGGGCCGCGCACCCCCTCAAGCAGGCGAGCCAACTCCGCCTCGCTCGAGGGCCGCGCACCCCCTCAAGCAGACGAGCCAACACCGCCTCGCTCGAGGGCCGCGCGCCCCCCTCAAGCAGGCGAGCCAACTCCGCCTCGCTCGAGGCCACCCCTCTACTCGACGCGGCGCGCCCCGGCGCCCCACCCGACAACGGCATTTAATGCCCGCCCCATCGGGCGGGCGCCGAAGTCAAAAGGCGATCTCTCCCCACGCCGCGCCGCTGACACCGCAGAGCTCGTTGTTCTACCTGCTCCGGTCACTATGCGTCATCACCACCACTGTGCGGACGCATGCGGCGCTGCGCAAGGCCCTGTGCAGACTTGAAGGCGTCATTCTGCACCACTATTCCACCCGCTCCCGTCCTTCTCCCCCCCCGGTGCAGCCCTCGAATAGGCGTAAAGAACCCTCGAACGAATATATGAGCAGCGACCGAGCACGGACTCCGGTCAGGCGCAGCCCGGTGATGACGAACGCCGGGTCAAATCCACCAACTCTCGGTCATTCCCCGGTAAACCGGGCACGCCGCGCACTGTGGTCAACAGCAACTGCCATGCCGACCCCTGTGCCGCCAACTCTCGTCCTTCCCCACCTGCCACGCCCTCGAACCAACCAGCGGCGGGCGGCTGGGCGCGGATTACGGCGGCGCCACCCCTCGAAACCACTCCAGGACAAGCACAGGGACGGCCGTAACACCCGCAGAAGCCGGAGCTCGCCATAAATCCCCTGCCAGGGTCAAGGACGACCGCACGCCCGGCGCCATGCTCTCCAGTGCGCGCCCCTGTAGCACACACTATACTTGTACTTATAAGCCCCTCCCCTCTCCTTGGCCTATAAAAGGAGGAAGGGAGCGAAAGAGAAGGGGACACACACGATCACCGCCTCCCACGATATTGGCACTTTCCTCAATCACTTTCACACCCATTTTCAGGGACTTGGAGACTTCCTCTCCTCTCCCGCCGTGCTTGTAGCCCCCCCCACTGCAGGCACCTCGGTGCAAGATAGTATAAGTTCCGCGAGCACAGTCTGCTGGACGTACGGCCCTGCGGCCGGAACCAGGATAAACTCCCGTGTCATCGTGCTAGCTCTTGCATCAACCGTCAGAGGACGGGACACAGCGCATTCTGTGTGGCGCTGAGGTTGGGCGGCCAATCTCAGCACCGACAGTATAAAACTCGGAGTCCTAAACCTACTCAAATTCAGATCCAAACCGGTCAGACCGGTTTGGAAAACCGGTTTCCAGGTACAGAATCTTCCCGAAGCCATAACTCTCTCATCCGGAGTCCAAAATAGGCGTTCCACATATGCATCTTGATCGTCTCGACGAGAGCTACACAATGGTGAAGTCCAATTTATATTTTGACAATTATTA
The DNA here is from genome assembly GCA_033239725.1 of Echinochloa phyllopogon. NCBI lineage: Eukaryota > Viridiplantae > Streptophyta > Magnoliopsida > Poales > Poaceae > Echinochloa > Echinochloa phyllopogon. The sequence continues at coordinate 37,289,888 of BTCW01000001.1, read as the reverse complement.
CTAAACCGGTCTGACCGATTTGTGCATACCGGTCAGACCGGTTTGCACGGCCGTGTCAATTTTGGTCGTCAACACCGCCCTTTGTCCCAGCAGATTTTACTCTTATACCTAAGAACGTGCATGTGCCCCTGATGTAATGTCATGCGCAAGTTAGATTTGCCGCTGCACGAGCCCATGTGATCCCTTTGTCAATTCTCATCACGTCTAACTCTAACCAGGCTGCAGGATACGCTGAAACTGCTTTGCAGGTTGGGCCAGGCAGCAGCTCATGCAGCATGCATATGCATCGATCGTGTAGCTTTCCATCAAGCAGAGCGAAACACGATTGAGGCAGGCGTGTCGCTGGGTCATCAGTTCATCACCGTCTGATCGACCTAGTAATCCGCTGTGCTCTCACGGGCTGAACGAACCTTTTGGCGTCTTTTCCCCGAACAAGCGTCCTGCTTTTGCAGTACTGCTGCCCCCCATGGCTGTTCTCGACAAAGTGTAGCGAACGTTTGGAAAGCAACGCGAGATGCCGAGAGTACAGTAGGCAGGATCTTTCAAAAAAGAAGAGTAAAGTAGACAGGATAAAGAAATCACCCATCGTCTGATCGTCGTGAAGAAAAGCAACCGTGTGCATCCAATGGTAAGGCCGCGTACACGATCAGTTGAGCTCCTCCCTTTTCTGCCTATTTCGGTCAGTTTGGTGTTAAGTCAGTCCTTGGAGGATCGGAGTTCCCTCCCAGGAGGTGTGAGCTGAAAGAGAAGACCACTAGGGAAATCACTTGAAAGCCAAATTGTCGAGGGAGCCAAAAAGAAAAGAGGCGCCAGGCATTATTGTTTTCAGATGCCTATCTGAACAGAACCTGCCGTGTACCACAGTCCCAAAGGGGGCAACGAACAGAAACTCTGAAACTGCACCGGGAATTCTGATTGACACAAGCACCAGTACTTAACCTTTTTCCATTTATGGGCTCCCCAGATGAGGTTTCGTCGCCGTCTCGCGCTACCTGACGGCGCGCCATTAAGAGCGGAGTAAGCAAAAGCAACTGTGCGAGTTGATGCCGTCGAAGGACAGATGGAATGGCAGATTCATTCGGCAGCGTAGCCGTGTAAAAAGTCTCACGGATTCAGAGGTCAACTCCGGGCGCGCACTCGGCCATTTCCTTTTGTAGCTACCGGGTGTTTGCTACCCTACCCTGAAACCTTTGGCGATCGAACGAACGTACTCTGCAGTCCTCTTTAAAGCTGTCGATCTGGCTAGGCCTCCCTTCAAAACACAAAAATTCTCTCTCCAAACTTCACTATTTACCTATCACATCAAATCTATCTCCTCATGCATGGAACATTAAACGTGGATAAATAAATAAACTAATTATATGGTTTTGATGTACACGACGAGACGAATCTTTTGAGTCTAGTTAGGTCATGGTAGGACAACGATTATCACAAATAAACGAAAAATGCTACAGTGCGCTACAGTGTCCGATGTGACATTTTTACCAAACTTCACCTTCACTTTTCGGGAACTAAACACCGCCTAGAATGCCCAAGTATGTTGTCTACATCGAAAGTCTGAAACACGTTCAGCGTTGATAGTTTAGCCTGACGAAACTGCTAGGCCTAACACTAACAGAAATCACTTCCGCAGCAAAAGAAGGGTTTCACTGATGATGGATGGATGCAAATGCAACGCGTCAACGTGGGGGGGCCGGAGGAGGAACGGCACCTTCGTTCCCTAGCCTGCAAGGAAACTATCCGGCCAGAGCGCTTTTCCGGCGATCCCACAAGGCCACAATGCTCCTGGACGTCCCGGCCCGGAGCGGCACGACGCACGTTGCTCGGCCGCGACCCAGGAGACGCACAATCTACCGATGTGCTGCTACCGTGTGTAGGAGTACAACGTAACGTACACGAACGAGAGGAACAAGGCCACGGACGCGGGCAAAATACATCCGGCAGCACGCACGCACACCGCAGCAACCGAACGAGATCGTGCCCTGCCCGGCTGCACCCTTTTCTTCTTCTCCCCCTACGACACGACACGACACGAGATTTGATCTCGCGCCGTCCTTTTCGAACGTCCATCCAAAGGCCAAAGCAAAGGCCGCCTCTTTTGCCAAAAGCCAGAGCCCGGGTCCCTACCCATCTCTATCACCTTCACGTGGTCCTGGAACGCAACGCAACGAACCATATCGCCAACGCCAACCAAACCCAAACCCCCTCGCTTTTCGCCTCCGCTCTCGCCCGGCGCGCGCGCTGTGGAGCGAACAGAGAAGAGAGAACCAAACGAGACTACGAGAGCGCGTCGCCGTCCGTGTCCGCCAGGCCTCGCTGTCGCCGCGCGCTCCGGCTGCCGCCCGTTCCGTCCAATCCAACTGTTCGGCAGCGGCAGAGGACAAGCCCGGAGGCCGGAGCCGAACCCCCCCGGCCGCGAGCGAGCGACGGAAAGAAGAGAGATCACATCCTGCCTGCCGCGCGCGCCCGCGGTGCACGGTGGTGGTGGTAGTAGTGTGGGCGTGGTCCTGGCAGGCAGCCGGCCACGGCCAGCCGGGGCACGGCCGGCCGGGGGCGCCCACGCCTTGCGGTCCGTCCGCCCGTCCGTGTCGCTGTGTGTTGCGTGTGCGTACTCGAGTCCCTGCTTGTGCCTGCCCCTCCAGTCCAGTCCCCCACTGTACTGTGACTGTGAGATCGGCGCGTATCTGTGGTTGTGGACCGCGGGATGGAGGAGGTCCCCCGCTGGCCTTGCTTGCAAGTGGCCCCCTTCGCCATCCCCTCTCGCTGTGGTGACGACGACCCCTCGGTCCTCGGTCCAATCCCACGGACCCTTCACGAGGCCGTGTCCTGGAGTGAGTGTTGCTCCCTGGGGTTTTCCACCGCGTCGCCTCCGGCTCCGATCACCGAGTGTGGGCTGACAGGGCATCTCCAATGTATAGAAACATCTCCGGTTCTATAGATAGGTCCCACAATGATTTGATGTCTACTGATATATTGCCAGCAATGTATAGAACTAGTGGATGGATCTATAAACGGGTCCCACGCCTCCACCTCCTCTCTTTCTCTCTCCCACTTTATTCATAGGACCTGGTTCCATACATGGGAGCGGGTTCCTTGTAGAATCAGTCTCACAATGGTAGGAACCTGGTTCCATAGAAGAGAGAAACCTATGGATCCAATATAGGACTGTCCATTGCAGACGCCCCTACGAGATAGGATCAAGAAGGCGAAGCCGCGCAAGAATGTCGCAGGGAAATACGAGCATGAGTCCACGGTTGTATTAGGTATTATATATGTGGGCTTGGTCCATACACATAGTAATTTTGCAAATCTCAAAAATCCATTAGTGTGGGGGTGGAGCATAACACCCTTTAATCCTATATTGCTAATTGACGAGGTTTCGAGAATTTTATCTATGTATAAATATGGATCATCTCTCATGTAAAAGCCGTGCCATGTACACTATTATATTATATATATGGAGAGGTTCCTAGCTTTGGAAATTTCTAGGACAATTTGTACAAGTCACTACGGCTATTTCACCTTCCAAATCAGACGTTGCAGAGTGCCGTTGTCTTCAACACCGTCTGCTGCGATTTGCCCCATCTTCCTTCGCCTGCAACTGTTCAGTATGTGCATCGTCATAATCTCTGTTCTTATAACTATTAGAGTTTTGTATGCTAGTTCTTATACTTGTAAATACATTTCATTAAGAATCTAATACTTGTCAATATATTTCATTCAGAATTTAATACTGTAATTGTCCGCTTATCCAACAGCATGGCTTTGGAGCTGTAAGCTAGTACATTAGGTAGACCGTTCGCATCCGTGCGGACGGACGCTGCGCCTGATTTCGACCTTGTACTAACTATAAAAATAAAATCACACTAGGCTGCCTAAACCGACTTGATAAACTTAAAGGACTACCAGAATAACCCCTAGGGGTGCCCTGAGCCCCTTCCTCGAGGGAGGCCTCCTTTTCCTCAACCTACAGCCACTGTTGAGAGCAACCGGACATGACAGCGGGCAGCTAGCTCGTCTCTGCTCTCTACAGGAACAGACGGGTTGGAGAAACCGATGCATGAGAGCAGGAGCTGGTTGCTGGACGAAAGTGGCGAGTCATGCTGCTACTGCTAGCACGTTAGCCTGAAAAGAATGGATCATCTATCGCTGCTAAGCTCCTTGGATTAGCAAAAAGGCACGGCCTATTCGGTCTCCAGAGTGGCAGATGGCGTGTGCATGCATGCAACGGGGACGCGTGAGGTGGTAGGGGATAGGGAGCAATTGGGGGTGCATGGTGATATAAACAAATGCGTAGCCTGTCGTCGTTGTATTAAGAAAATGGAGCTGTCAGCTTCATGATCAAGGGCACGTTCTCGTGTAGGCGGAGCAAGCCTCTCTCCGGCCAGATCCTCTACACCGTGTCTTCTGTACCACTGCTAACGCAACTGTCAAACGAAAAGCAATCTCTGCAACTGTTTGGTCGTAATGCGGTTAGTTCTACATGTTCATGTGGAGTCATGTGGGTGTAACTCTTGTAAGATTCATTTTTGGATGTTCCACTCGAGCAAACCGTGAACTTTCTCTAGTGCAAAGGATCATGCCAAGCAGATCGAAGACTGTGGTGAGCGCTCACCATATATGTACCCCTCCGCTGTCACGCATGTAACATGCAGTAGCTTCCAAATATTCAAATCCTAGATTTGTTCGAGAAAAACCATCTTCTCAACTAGTACAACTAGTGCTGACAAGTTTTCTTAAACTGTAAGTGGATGAAAGCCAAGGCAAATGAAGCCACGAAGGGCAGGAGATCATGAAGGCAGGAATGAAAAACGGGGATAGGCAAGAGGCAAAGAGCCAGGAGGGGACAGCACCATGTGAGCGGTGAGCAGGACATGAAGCTGGCCCTAGAATAATCGTGCCGGTTTTCTTGTCCAGGACTTTTTGAATTTTTTTCTTGGTATTTCTAATCAACCAGTAGCAGGTAAAATAAAATAGTTGTCAAAATATTTTCTAATCAGAGATAGGACATATCACAGGATGGCACTGGGACAGAGTTTATATATATCATGCAAGCAGTAGATGAGAATAAAAAAGAACTCAGATGTCTCCAAGAGTCCCGAAAGCCAAAGATTCATGTTATTGCGCCCAGTAAACGCTAGGGTATGCCCTAATTTGTGATTTAGTTTAAGAGCAGTCAATACATTCCACAACCAAATGGCCGGGTACGCAACTATGCAGACGCCAAATTTTCATTAAAAAGAAGAAAAGAAGAAACTCCAAGAGCCATAAACAAGGCACCGGCTAGCTGACCTAACTTTAAGCACATCACTGAGAAAAACCTCCTTGTGCCAATGTGCCAAGTGAAATCTGGATCTTTTCGTCTTTATAAGCTTGGTCATGAACAAACTATTGTGCTTGCCATGCAGACTAGCATCACGTCTATTATGGAAACATAACTCGTGAAGTCTGATTTGGTGTTGCTTTCGGTTTATGTTTGGCACATTAGCAAAGCAGCAATTATATTCTTGCAGATGATCCATTTCTTTTGTTTCTTGTTGAAGGAACACCTTGAATACAATATTATCATTTCTTAGCTTCCTAAAAAGTTCAACCACACTTGGGTTTTGCTCTAAGAAGATCATGTGCTTCCAACCAGATTCGGAATAGGAGTTTCAACTCTTAAGAGTTTTAACTCTCTAACCGTAATTGGTCCACCTCGAGAAAATTGTCACTAGTTTTCACAAACCATACGTCGTATGTTGAGGACTCACTAGTTGACAACTCTGGTGTTATAGTTCACATGAAACCCAACTAGAACATGAAGTTCCTTCTAACTATAGAAAAATAAATTCTAATATAAATTCAACATGGGGCCCATGGCCAATGTTGCTATTAACCACCTAGATTCCATACTAGGACTGGATAAACTGTATGATTACGAAGTACAACTCAAAATGCAATGTGAATCATCAAATGAAATTAAAACAATCTAACTCTCTTCTTGAAACATAACTATAAATCTGGTTAACACTCTGAGCAAGACCAGCACGCTAACCTTTTCTTCTTCTTTTTTGAGACAAGCACGCTAACCTTTTCAAATAACATATAATAGTACTGTTTTAAATGATTCAGTCTGGTGACAGTCAAACCGACATTTTGGCACCATCAATGTGAAGTATATTGCAGATCAGATTAATATGATGCATTACAGTTTGGTACATAACAATTTAACTGCACAATGAAAATACCATAAGAATAAAAACAGACACAAAGAAACAGGAAACACATTAATACTGTACCACAGAAACATTTGATAGGTTAATTATACATTCTCCTCACTAGCAGTGTTTCAAATGACATGAGAATGTCTGAGTGAGCAGAGAGGCACGGTAAAAACCTAGAGCAACATCATTACACTAGAGACACTGGCACCAACATTTCTAAATCCACTAATTCTAGCTAATAATTAAGCTGCAAAGAGAATCAACATGAAGTGTTCAACACGGTTTTCTTTGCAACATTTAATTGCAAGACAAAATACAATACTGGAGTTGAAGATGCCAGCAAATGGTGGTGATGTTTGTCGACACAGGCTCGGATTACTGATCAGCACCGCCATGCTGATACTGTGACAAGCTCACCGTGATGCCAATAGAGTGTGAGCCCAACCCCACATTTCTCCACATGGAAACCGCGGACCGGCACCTTCTTCAGGAGGCAGTCGGCCTGTGCCTCCGCCAGGTTGCTGGGTGGAACAGGCGCGAACCCAGCAGCTGCAAATGCACTCCTCCATGGCATTGGCTTGTCCGCCTTCCCCCACCCAAGCACCGCATCCTCAATTCTTGGCTGAATCAGAAACTTCTCAATCTTGCACGCAGAATCAGCATCAATGCCAGTGGCATCAAGTGAATCAAGGAGGAACACACAAGACCGAAAGCAATTCAAGAAGTGCTGCGAGAATGGAAGATCAGCACGATCACCGCCGTGATCTATGGCAATTACAATCTTAGGACCAATCTGTTTCACCAAACGAAGGATTGCTGGCAGCGGTGGTGCGCGAGCAGAGCAACCAACAGGGACAACAACAGCTACAACTTCATCACCGGTGACAGAAATGAGCTCTGCAGGATTGATCGTATCAGAACTGACAGCATTGAACTCAAAGGGAATTCCAAGGTCTGCAGCAAACTGTGCGATGTTATCCCGGGCAAGACGCAGTTCCAGTGGATGATGGGAAGCAGTTGACACAAAGGCAGTGAGCTTGACGAAAGGCAGAGCCGCACCACCTGCGCCGCGGCGGTGTGCGAGCTCCTGCAAGAAGGAAGCCCACTGGCCTCCAACGCCAAGATCAAAATCGATGATATGGACGCAAGAAGCTGTGCTGCCGGCAATTTCGTCGAGAAGCGCCTGCGTTGCGGTGAAGTTGGTGAACTGGAGCACGGGCGAGATGTCAGAGAACGACTTGTACGCCGCGAGCTTGAGGACAACGTCGAGCGGTGATGTGAGGCGGCAGGCGCCGTGGTGGCCTTCGGCGAGCGCGAGGAGGAGGGCCTCCTTGAGGTAGGAGGCGGAGCGGAGGAACGGCTTCCCGAGCGGGGGAAGCTGGTGATTGAGCCGCGCCAATATCTCTCGCGCGCCAGTGGAATTGCCGGCTTCGGCGGCCTTTGCCGCCGCGGCCAGCTCGTCCAGCAACTGCTGCTGCGCCGCCTCCGCAGCCGTCGTCTTCATCGCCCCGTGGGGCGGTGGCGGCGAAGGCTGGAGATGGAATGGAGCAGGGGCATGTAATGGTGGAAAGGGGAGACCTTGTGCCGGCGCAGCCCGGTTTCCGGCAAGATAGAGGTCATCTCCCATGGATTGATGGCGTTTGGGCGGTGGCTGGAGGAGTGGGGACTGCTGGTTGTGATCGGGGAAGGACGGGAGTGGCATGAAGAAGGCTGTGGCGGGCGGCGGCTGGTGTTGGTACTGGTGGAGGAGGAGGCCGGGCGGCTGCGCTCCAAGAAGAGGGGGCTTTGTGTCGATACCTTCGTGGAAGAGCACCGGAGGCGGCGGCGGCTGGAGGGAGGCGGACTCCGTCGAGAAGAGGCCGAAGGGCGAGGACGCCTTGCTGCCGCCGCCGCCGTTGGTCGTGTGCGACATGGCACCTGGAGACGACATGTCGGAGGCGACGCCGCCGAGTTGGGGATCGAGCGAGAAGCCCAGCGGGTCCGAGTCCGGGAACCCGAACCCCGCATTATCGAGGAGTGGCTGCTGGTGCACGGGGAGCGGCGGCCCCGGCTGATCCAGGTCACCGGCGGCCCCAATGATCCAGTTCAGGAACGTCTGGTCCTGCCCCGCGGCGGCGGGGTTGCCGAGCACGGCATCCCAGCTGTCGCCGCCGCCGACGAGCCCCATGTCCAGGCCGGCGGGGATGGGCGGCAGCTCACAGCCGCCGGACCAGTCCTCCTTCCCGCCGCCGCCGCCGTGCTCGCCAGGGGCTCCCCATTTGGTGGCTTCGGCGGCGGCGCTGCTGTCCGAGACCGCCGCCACGCCGGTCGAGTCCGCGCCGCCGCCGCCGCCTAGGGACGACGACAGCGTCGATGTGGAGTTGTTGGGGCTGGGGCTCCGCGTGCAGTCTAGCACGGACCTCGGCTCCACCAACGCCTTGGCCTTCCCCTCCGGCCAAAACAGCGCCTTTCCGCCGCCGCCGAGGTCTGCTGCCCCATTCACCTGGGCACCGAACAGCGCCACCCTCATCTACCTAATCCCACATAATCCCGCGGGAGAGATCTTGGGGGGCAGCGCTTCCTGACCCGGGATGGCTTTGGATAGCAGGAGGAGGCAGGAGGAGAGGGGAGTTCTTGGCGCGGCGCGTGATGGGGTGGGGGGCCTTGGCTTGGGCGTGGGAGAGTACACAACAGGGAGGAGGTGGGGGCAAGCAGGAGCACCGCGTGCCCTTGCCTGCCTTGTGCAGTTGTGCCTGTGGCCTCTCCTCTGTTCTCTCCTCCCCCTCTCTCTCCTCCCTGCGGCAAGCAGCAAGCTCTCTCTCTCTCTCTCTCCTGCTTCCTCTGTGGCCTCTTCTCTCTACGGTCTACGGCAATCGTCCCTGGACGAGTGCTACATAAAAAAGGTTTATAAAAGAAGTGCCCCCCTCCCTCTCTCTCTCTCTCCATCGTTTTCAATCTGCCCCTAGCTTTCTTTTTTTTCATGCCTAGTATCCGCCGTAACTCTAAGTGTAGAGTACATGTATTTCCATCTTTTAACGGTTTTTTTACTTTTACCGTATTCATTATGTGGAGTGAGGAGAGTGAAATTATTTTTTTGACGAATGCAAATGTACTGCACGAAATCTTTAGGGAGCTTTGACGACTGTTTTGTTCGGTTTAACAGTACGTGCGAGACTCCAATCATATGACGTCTACGCCGTGGACTAGCATGACATGGGTACTGATGGCTAAAAACTTCTTGACCACATGTTACCGCTGGCGCTTCATGTCTTGAAGTCTTTGTCCTCGAGTCTACCCAGCAAAGTAGCTGTCGCGATGGTTGTAAAAAAACATACGGCTTCATGCAAAGGCCACAAAGAGCCAGGAAGCATTCGTGAGGAATTGCATAGGTTGGGATTACACTGACTGTTTCATCGCCAATCTTTGTTTCCTAGGGCCAACAACTTATGTACGTTTCATGCATATTGCTTCCAGATGCACACATAAGGACAAGAAAAAACTCGTAGAACTTGTTGAGAACTTGCTTACCATCCATCCAACCTATAAAAAATGCAATTCTAATTCTTTTCAGATAGATTAGTGTATTAGCGAAAGACCATGCTACCTTTAATTGTTTTAGTATCACTAATTTAAACATGGAGATTGATAATGCATGCAGATAATTATCTATTTTAAGGAATAAGAATGGTAGTTGCGCTTAGAATTGTATTCTCTTGTGGGTTTTTATTTAATCTCGGAATTGCAGAGTCTTCATGAGATGGAGAGAGTTTCATTAAGAAGAGAATTACGATTTACAACGACGCAACTTCGAGAGATCCCTCGAGGCGTAGAGTTACAACACTACCACACAAACAATAACAACACATAAATGCGCATGAAGAAAGCGATTACCTCAGCTCCAAACCCAAACAAAGAAAAACAAACCGCCACTGGGTTGGAACTGTGAGAAGAGGAAGGAGATGCGCGAGCTAGGCCAATGTCAGCTCAATTGCATACCGCTGCTGGCAACGACGGAGGTTGTGGATCCAGAATTTTTTTTTTTTGGGGGGGGGGGGGGGGTTCTGTTGTGGTGGTGGTGTGTGCCCACGTATCACCAGGGAGGGCAACACGGTTACTATTGCCTTCGTGAGTGACCCCCAAAACAACTCACCGATGCCAACGCTAGAGATGAATAAGGTCATTGAGGATTTGAGGCTTCGGGGTAGGGTTTGCGGCTTCCATTCTAGCAGATGGTCTTGAGAGGGGTCGAAAAAGAGATCGGCAGTGAGGCGAGGCGATGGAGGCGGTTGCCCGAATGGGGTGATAGGAAATGCCATTTAGGTGGTGGGTGCGGCCGGAGTAATAATATCCAACCAGATTAGTGTTGAGCAGCCATGGAGGTGGTGCTGCCAACGTCGTTAACGAAAAGTAGAGGTGAGAGGACATAGGTTGGGGAGGTACAAGACGTCTAAGATTAGTGGGGATGGCGCCGCCAGGGCCAAAAGAGGAAGGGGTGGGAAGGGAATAGAGTAAAGAGACGGGCATAGGGTAAAAAAGATGTTGTGATGGATATTTGAGTTTATTGAGGCTTGATCATTGTAACACCCTAAAATTCATCACATTTAAATTGTAGCAACCATTTTAATTTTTCTAGGATTTATTAAGGCTTAAATAAATTTTCTAGGATTTAATTGGAATTTCTAGCCTTTTTATCAATTTAAATATCACATTAAATAATTATTTTAGTCAAAATAAGTTTTTGTTGCATTCATGCTGTTGCACATATTTTTGGTTGCTAGTAAATCAAGTTGGAATTTAAATTCTGTTTAAATTCGAATTTGATTAGCTTTTGTTTGAGTTTTAGAAAAGTTTAAAACAGCCGAGTTCGTTTTTACCCCTCGAACTCTTGGCCCAGTCCAAGTTTGCCCCCTGGACTTCTATACTCGCTCGTTTTTCCTCCCCGGCCTGTTTTCCTTTCTCCCTGGGCCGATTTCCCTTCTGTTGCCTCGGCCCGTTCCGCTTTCGGCCCGTTACCGGCCCGTCCCGACTCTCCCCCGCCGCTCTCTCTCTTTCTGTCGCTGACGAGTGGGACCCCCATGTCAGTTTCTTCTCCCTCCCGTCGCCGACCCGGACTCCACCGAGGTCGAGTTCGATTCCGTCGCGCCGCCGTGTCCGTCTCCATCACGAACGCCTAGGCATGGCCAAGCCCCCGCTCCGCACCTATATAACGCGGCCGCTGCCTTGCTGTTTCCCCAACCGAAGCCATCGAGCCCGCAACCCTAGCGCCGCCGCCGCCGAGCTCAAGCCGTCGCCGATTCGCGCTGCCGCTGCCTCTCCTTCGGCCCGAACGAGTCCGAGAGGTTCGCCTCGACATCCCGCACCTCTCCTTCGTGATCTTGACCCGATTTTGGCCGAGCTTTGCGCTATTTGCTCACCGGCTGATCTTGCAGAGCTCCGCCGCCGCAGTTGCTCGTCGCCGGCCGCCATCGTCGCTCTTCCCTCGTCAAGACCTAGCCCCGTGAGTTCCCCATCTCCTCCTGGTGCTATAGGCCTTGATCTCGTCGCAAATAATGAACTCTAGCCTTAGATCGTGTTCTCTCCGGTGATCCTAAGCCGCAGACACGGGCGGCGCCGCCGTCCCGGCCGCCGCCGGCGTCTCCCCTTCGATCCGATCTGATCTGGACCATCAGATCGCGATCCAACGGTCCTCAGTCGCCCGAGCTTCAAGTCAACCCGAGTCGTAACGGTCAGCGTGGCTGTTTTGCTAAAGAATCCCTGAAGTTTTTGAAAATCAACCCGCAGTCCAAGTTAGTTCAAAAATATTTCCAAATAGGTCCTATTTCTTCTGTTTAAGCCCCTGCAATATTTAAAATTATGCCCGAGGTCCAAGTTTTGTCTTTTTACATGAAAACCCTCGAGTTTTTATACAAAATTATGTTTTAGCCCCTGGTTTTTCGCAGTTAAGCCCCTGGAACTTTTAAAACTTTGCCAGCAAGTCCCTGAACCTTAGAAAAGCCATATCTTTTGCGTTTTAACTCCGATTTTAGTGATTCTCGCGCTCACGCGTTCGTTGTGACGTGTAGATTAGTTTTGTGATAGTGTTTTGATCTGTTGGAATTGTTTGGTGTACTGTTTCTTATTTGTTGTATTGTTTCCTTGCATGTAAATGTGTGATGCGATTAGGAAACGACCAGTTCGAGGATTTCTCTGAAGAACCAACTGTTGGAGAAGGATTTGAGCAGCAACCGAGTTGGGAAGAAGGCAAGTGTATTATGTCATGCAAATGTCCTAATAATTATTAATTTCACCACCCTTGCATGTGTCTTAATTTGATGGGTTCCTATTTAAGGATTTGCCTAGCCACTATATTTTTCCTGTCCCTGAAACTGGGTTGTTTAATTAATTTTGATGGTAGATGATGCTTAGTTTGCTCAACTGGGATTGGTTAATGAACCCCTACTCTATGTTCCATATACTCTTTTAAATAATTAATGGACAAGATCATATCTTTTTAATTGGAACATGGAGAACCACCCAGGAAAACAGTACAACCATGAGTGTCATATGGCTCTGTCTTTGACTGACTAATTAGGTGCTCTGGTTTATGGTAGCTTTACTCGAAAGGGGCATGGGGGGGCGGTTGACGGGGTATAGCTCGGTCCTTTTGAGCTGTGGGCTTTGGTAAGAGACAGACCTCATTAGGGAGGGTTATGCTTTGCTTCTGAACCGGAAACCTTAGCGGGCTATCATTTATTAGAGTGCTTTTGTAAAGGTCTCATAGTGAAACCCAGTATTCGGTCCACGTGGTGTGGGAAGGGTACAATGCTTCGGCAATGGGAATCACGGCTTATGGTGAAAGTGTACAACCTCTGCAGAGTGTAAAACTGTTATAACAGACGTGCTCACGGTTAAGAGCGGCTTGGACCCTTACATGATAATCATACTTGAACATGATCTAAATCGTGGTTACTCGAATATGTTGGGAATATGACGTTCATTAATTTGTGGGTGGTATATACTTTCATTTGCTAGTAAATAGTTGCTTAATAAAACTTGACCAACTAAAAGTGCTTACTGCAGTATGGTCAGCCAACCTTTTTGCCTCAGCCTTGTATGTCATATTACATTTGCTGAGTACGTATGTGCTCATACTTGTTGCCTTTCTTTCTTTTACTGCATCTACTACACCCGGAATGCTGCTCAGATTGGGAGAATTTTGAGGATTTCACCACTGACTTTGAGGAGTTCTAGGCGAGTCTCCCCCAGTCAATGCCTGTGGAGTTGGAGTCACTTCTGCTTCGTTAGATAAACGTTTATTTAAGTCTTCCGGTATGACATTTGAGTCAACTCTGAGATTGTAATAATTGCACTATAATACTCTTTCGTTATGCATGGTTATGGATATTCACTTATGACGTCTACCATATGTGTGTAAACTGATCCTGGCGCACATATGAGATGCACCTGGTTTTGCCTTTAAAACCGGGTGTGACAGAGGTGGTATCAGAGCTATGTTGACTGTAGGACGCAAGCCTAGATAGCAATGGTCATTCTCTAAGGATTATTTTGCTTAACAACTCTTGGTCTAGCTATTCTTGGTTTAGTTTGCTAATATTCCAGGTCATTGATAATTGTCTCCTCCTTGACTTTGTTTTCTGGTCTGTCTTTTTTCGCCATCTCACCTGGTTCTGATATCTTAAGAACTGTTCTCACCCCTTTCTTGCTTAAACCATAGATGTTGTTTACAAGGCAAGGTGCTCGTAGATTGGCAAGCACTCTTTCCTCTTTTTCGTCGCATTCGGTGCAAGAAGAGGAACCGGAACCTGAAGAGATGGAAGTAATGGACGAAGAAGTCAACTCAGTAGGGAATGCTCCAGCTGGATCTGAAGGAAGTGAAGGACCCTCTCCGCCGCCTGACATGTGGGTAGTGACTATTCATCACCACGACGGAGGTAACAGTGGGTTTCCTATGATGCTTCGAATGCTCTTCGAGCGTCTGAACTACCCAGTGGAGATAGAATATTGTGGAAGAAGGAGGACACATCCAGATCATCCGGAGGACTGGGAAGTCGCTGTATACATCAGGGAGCCTGATTATGAGTTTGGAGGAACCAAAGAGGCTGCAGTGCATCATGCCATCGCCATCAGATCAACCTTCGAAGCTGGAATCCAGGATGCAGCCAGGAGGGCACTTTCTGTGCTTTGTCATGAAGAGGCTGCTGAAGTATGTCGCACTGCATGGGCATATCTTCCTCGAAGGCAGCAAGACACTCCAACTGGGGTTGTACCGCACCCGCCAGGTGTGAACTCTACACTCAACGTCCAAGTGGCGTTCACCTAGATGCTTGACGTGCACGCCGATGACACCTCAAGAGAGCTACAAGAAGTGCGTGAAGAACTCACTGCTGAACGAAGGAAGAACAAGAGGCTAATAGCTGAACTCAAGGGAGAAGCACTTCCGCCATTGGATGAAGATGTAGAAGGGTTATTGGGACATTCACCGCCCCGCTAGAAAGTGCTCGGTGGATCGTCTAGTTTCTTCACCCATACCTATTAAGATAGGATACCCTCTCTTTTATTAGTTCAGTACGTTTAGAATCGTTGAGACTCGTGCGTAACATGTGTTTCAGTTTGGTAAAAGTGTGGTAGAGATGTTTGCTTTTGTGCTAAGTGTGTGATTTGGATCTTTGTAATGATTGAACTTAATCGTGGAGCGATGACCACAATTGAGTAATTATTAAATAAATAAATTTAGTTAGTTTGGGTTTATTTTGGTCTCTGATCTTAGCCCTTAGCCATCACTTTATCTATATAATTGTACCCCTCATAGAAATCATGCTATGCGACAATCTGTTCTCGCCGCTGCATGATACCCTCGTACTGTCCGAATTGTTTCTGGAGATTCAGAACTCCGTTTGACATAAATCCAGTTAGGTTGGATTAAGGACTTGATAACCTAGGTTCTGGGAATTTTTCGTGATTTTTTTAGGTTCTGGCAGAGAGATTTAATGGTTTTAATGGAGCCACCAGAATCTGTTCTGTGGTCCTTACACAGCTGTCTTGTTTATTTTATACCTCGAGCCACAAAATTCCGATTGAGGTGATTCAAGTTGGGTTAGTCTCAGAATTTAATGTTCTACGTTCAGACAAAAGGTCATGATTTTTGGATATATATAATGAGAGTTACAACTGTTTAATTAGGACGAACAGAATCTGTTTCAGGATTTGATTTGCCCGTCATTGGCAACTAGTTCTACACTAACTCATATTTGTTCATGATTTGAGTTATATATTTTTACCACCCTCTGAACCTCATGTTCTAACCACCAGATGGTAAACACCAGGTCTGGAAGTGGAGTGGATCAACCACCGGTGAATCGTCAAGGACGTGCCAACCCCAATCCAAATCCTCCGCCGAATCAAGCATCTTCAGCAATGGATCAGATCCTCGCCAACCAGACTCAGATTCTCCAGGGCATGGATAATACCTTGGCAGCCATGCAAGCACAGAACAACAACAACAACAACAACAACAACAACAATCAGCAGAGGGACAAGCACCGGGAGTTTATGAGTCACAAACCTCCTACCTACTCCCACTCAGCAGATCCACTTGATGCTGACGATTGGCTGAAGACTGTTGAGAAGAAGCTGGATATGGCTCAGTGCAATGACAGGGAGAAGGTCCTGTATGCCTCAGGACGCTTGGAAGGATCAGCTTCAGATTGGTGGGATGCTTATCTTGCTGCTCATGCCACCCCTGATGCTATCACCTGGCAGGAGTTTAGAACCAACTTTAGGAGCTACCATATTCCTGCTGGTGTCATGAAGCTGAAGAAGAAGGAGTTCCTCTCGCTCAAGCAAGGTGGGATGACCGTTAGCGAGTACCGGGATAAGTTCATTCAGTTGTCCCGTTACGCCCCAGATGAGGTGAAGGATGATAAGCAGAAGCAGGAGCGATTTCTGGAAGGATTGATCCCGCCGCTCCAATATCAACTAATGTCTCACACTTTCCCAACATTTCAGAAGCTGCTGGATAAGGCTATTGGTTTGGAGAGCAAGCGCCGTGAGTTGGGAGAGCAGAAGAGGAAGTTCATGTCCTCAGGACAGTCAAGCAGTAACACCCGCCCTCGTTTCCAGCAGCCTCAGCAGAACATGCCCGCTCGTTTTGGTGGGCAAGGGAGTAACTTTGTGCAGAGTCAGGGTCAGCGGTCAGCACCTCCACCGCAGCGTCCAGCATTTCAGCAGAACCGCCAGACCACCCCGACTCAGACTCCAGTGAAGACCCCTGCACCAGGCAGTGCTCCTACTCCTCGCACCTGCTACGTTTGTGGAGATCCTAGCCACTATGCCCACAACTGTCCTAAGAAGAATGCTCAGACCCCTCAGCACCAGAGTGGCAGTGCACCTAGGCAGAATACCCCTCAGCAGCAGAATAGGAATGTGAACCAGACGCCCCAGGGCAACAAGGGCCAGCAGAATCAGATGCGGGGCAAGGTGAACCATGTTGCTGCAGAGACCGCACAGGAGTCCTAGGATGTGGTACTTGGTATGTTCCTCGTCAACTCAGCCCCTGCATCGGTTTTATTCAACTCTGGAGCATCTCATTCTTTTATTACTGCTCAGTACGTAGCTAAGTATAATATATCCATGGTCCCTATGAGAAATTACATGCTAGTTAGCTCTCCCGGTGGAAACATGAAAGCTAATTTTATCTGTCCCCGAGTTAATCTGAAAATAGTTGGGGTAGACTTTCCTGCTGATTTGATAGTCTTGAACTCTGAGGGAATCGATGTCATACTTGGAATGGGATGGTTAGCTGCATTTGATGCGGTGATTCAGTGTGCCAAGAGGTCCGTGTTGTTGACTAGTCCTCAGGGAGAGAAGATTGAATTCGGAGCCACACAACCCTCGGCTTCAACTTACTCAGTGAATCAGGCCAGTGGTGTTCCTTTGGAGGATATCAGAGTAGTTTGTGAGTTTCCGGATGTCTTCCCAGGTGATTTGCCAGGTATGCCACCCGAACGAGATATTGAGTTTATTATTGAGCTTTTACCTGGTACTGCTCCTATTTCTAAAAGACCCTATAGAATGGCTGTTAATGAACTAGAAGAACTTAAGAAACAACTTAAGGAATTGTTGGATAAAGGTTACATTCGTCCTAGTTCATCACCTTGGGGATCACCTGTAATTTTTGTGGGTAAAAAGGATGGTACTCTGAGGATATGTGTGGATTATCGTTCATTGATTGAGGTAACCATCAAGAATAAGTATCCATTGCCCAGAATAGAAGACTTATTTGATCAGTTGAGAGGAGCTAAGGTTTTCTCCAAGATTGACTTGAGATCTGGCTATCATCAGTTGAGGATCAGGCGTTCCGATATTCCTAAAACAACATTCACCACCAGGTACGGATTGTATGAGTATACTGTGATGTCGTTTGGTTTGACAAATGTACCCGCCTACTTTATGTACCTGATGAATAAGGTGTTCATGGAGTACTTGGATAAATTTGTGGTGGTGTTTATTGATGATATTCTGGTTTACTCTAAGAGTGAGGAAGAGCATGAGGAGCATTTGAGGTTGGTGCTGCAGACTCTTAGAGAGAACCAGTTGTATGCCAAGTTTAGTAAATGTGAATTCTGGTTGAATCAAGTGTCTTTTCTTGGTCATGTGGTCACTGAAGGAGGTATTGCAGTGGATCCAAGTAAAGTCAAGGATGTGTTGGAATGGAAACCTCCTACCACCGTCTCCGAGATCAGAAGTTTTCTGGGATTGGCTGGATATTACAGGAGATTCATTGAAGGCTTTTCTAAAATAGCGAAACCTCTTACTTCGTTATTAGAGAAGGGCAAGGAGTTTGTTTGGTCAGAAGCGTGTCAGGCCAGCTTTGAAGAATTGAGAAGGAAGTTGACTACAGCCCCAGTGCTTGCTATGCCAGATATTCACAAGAACTTCGATATCTATTGTGATGCTTCTCGTAGAGGTCTTGGGTGTGTGCTCATGCAGGAAGGCAGAGTTATAGCCTATGCATCCAGGCAGTTGAGGAAACACGAGCTGAACTATCCTACTCATGATCTGGAACTTGCAGCTGTTGTCCATGCTTTGAAGATCTTGAGGCACTATATTCTAGGTAACAGATGTGAGCTGTATACTGATCACAAAAGTCTGAAGTACATATTTACTCAGAAGGATCTGAATTTGAGGCCGAGTTCGTTTTTGCCCCTCGAACTCTTGGCCCAGTCCAAGTTTGCCCCCTGGACTTCTATCCTCGCTCGTTTTTCCTCCCCGGCCTGTTTTCCTTTCTCCCTGGGCCGATTTCCCTTCTGTTCCCTCGGCCCGTTCCGCTTTCGGCCCGTTACCGGCCTGTCCCGACTCTCCCCCGCCGCTCTCTCTCTTTCTGTCACTGACGAGTGGGACCCATGTTAGTTTCTTCTCCCTCCCGTCGCCGACCCGGACTCCACCGAGGTCGAGTTCGATTCCGTCGCGCCGCCGTGTCAGTCTCCTTCACGAACGCCTAGGCATGGCCAAGCCCCCGCTCCGCACCTATATAACGCGGCCGCTGCCTTGCTGTTTCCCCAACCGAAGCCATCGAGCCCGCACCCCTAGCGCCGCCGCCGCCGAGATCAAGCCGTCGCCGATTCGCGCCGCCGCTGCCTCTCCTTCCGCCCGAACGAGTCCGAGAGGTTCGCCTCGACATCCCGCACCTCTCCTTCGTGATCTTGACCCGATTTTGGCCGAGCTTTGCGCTATTTGCTCACCGGCCGATCTTCCAGAGCTCCGCCGCCGCTGTTGCTCGTCGCCGGCCGCCATCGTCGCTCTTCCCTCGTCAAGACCTAGCCCCGTGAGTTCCCCATCTCCTCCTGGTGCTATAGGCCTTGATCTCGTCGCAAATAATGAACTCTAGCCTTAGATCGTGTTCTCTCCGGTGATCCTCCGCCGCACACACGGGCGGCGCCGCCATCCCGGCCGCCGCCGATATCTCCCATTCGATCCGATCTGATCTGGACCATCAGATCGCGATCCAACGGTCCTCAGTCGCCTGAGCTTCAAGTCAACCCGAGTCGTAACGGTCAGCGTGGCTGTTTTGCTAAAGAATCCCCGAAGTTTTTGAAAATCAACCCGCAGTCCAAGTTAGTTAAAAAATATTTCCAAATAGGTCCTATTTCTTCTGTTTAAGCCCCTGCAATATTTAAAATTATGCCCGAGGTCCAAGTTTTGTCTTTTTACATGAAAACCCTCGAGTTTTTATACAAAATTATGTTTTAGCCCCTGGTTTTTCGCAGTTAAGCCCCTGTAACTTTTAAAACTTTGCCAGCAAGTCCCTGAACCTTAGAAAAGCCATATCTTTTGCGTTTTAACTCCGATTTTAGTGATTCTCGCGCTCACGCGTTCGTTGTGACGTGTAGATTAGTTTTGTGATAGTGTTTTGATCTGTTGGAATTGTTTGGTGTACTGTTTCTTATTTGTTGTATTGTTTCCTTGCATGTAAATGTGTGATGCGATTAGGAAACGACCAGTTCGAGGATTTCTCTGAAGAACCAACTGTTGGAGAAGGATTTGAGCAGCAACCGAGTTGGGAAGAAGGCAAGTGTATTATGTCATGCAAATGTCCTAATAATTATTAATTTCACCACCCTTGCATGTGTCTTAATTTGATGGGTTCCTATTTAAGGATTTGCCTAGCCACTATATTTTTCCTGTCCCTGAAACTGGGTTGTTTAATTAATTTTGATGGTAGATGATGCTTAGTTTGCTCAACTGGGATTGGTTAATGAACCCCTACTCTATGTTCCATATACTCTTTTAAATAATTAATGGACAAGATCATATCTTTTTAATTGGAACATGGAGAACCACCCAGGAAAACAGTACAACCATGAGTGCCATATGGCTCTGGCTTTGACTGACTAATTAGGTGCTCTGGTTTATGGTAGCTTTACTCGAAAGGGGCATGGGGGGCGGCGGTTGACGGGGTATAGCTCGGTCCTTTTGAGCTGTGGGCTTTGGTAAGAGACAGACCTCATTAGGGAGGGTTATGCTTTGCTTCTGAACCGGAAACCTTAGCGGGCTATCATTTATTAGAGTGCTTTTGTAAAGGTCTCATAGTGAAACCCAGTATTCGGTCCACGTGGTGTGGGAAGGGTACAATGCTTCGGCAATGGGAATCACGGCTTATGGTGAAAGTGTACAACCTCTGCAGAGTGTAAAACTGTTATAACAGTCGTGCTCACGGTTAAGAGCGGCCTGGACCCATACATGATAATCATACTTGAACATGATCTAAATCGTGGTTACTCGAATATGTTGGGAATATGACGTTCATTAATTTGTGGGTGGTATATACTTTTATTTGCTAGTAAATAGTTGCTTAATAAAACTTGACCAACTAAAAGTGCTTACTGCAGTATGGTCAGCCAACCTTTTTGCCTCAGCCTTGTATGTCATATTACATTTGCTGAGTACGTATGTGCTCATACTTGTTGCCTTTCTTTCTTTTACTGCATCTACTACACCCGGAATGCTGCTCAGATTGGGAGAATTTTGAGGATTTCACCACTGACTTTGAGGAGTTCTAGGCGAGTCTCCCCCAGTCAATGCCTGTGGAGTTGGAGTCACTTCTGCTTCGTTAGATAAACGTTTATTTAAGTCTTCCGCTATGACATTTGAGTCAACTCTGAGATTGTAATAATTGCACTATAATACTCTTTCGTTATGCATGGTTATGGATATTCACTTATGACGTCTACCATATGTGTGTAAACTGATCCTGGCGCACATATGAGATGCACCTGGTTTTGCCTTTAAAACCGGGTGTGACAATCATGTTGGTGAGGAGGTTATATCAGCATGTTCCATGTGCTAGTCCGGTCTAACAATTAATATGGGGCCATCACATAAACCTTTTCTCTTGATGGCATCTTCTATGTTCTTAACGCATCACTCATGGATCATTGTTCTCCATAATTGTAGCATATCCACAAATGCCATGGTAATTTCAACTACCTCTCTTTCCACCACCACTGGCTTGCAGCACCAACATCATGCAACCGCCATGAGTCAATTACTAGCCGCTTCTCGCCAATAATTTTGGATCTAGGAGAAATGTCTCCTTGGAACCCTAATAGGCAAAATTAACTTGGTGTTGTCAAACCTTCTTCTCCAAGCACGTGCTTTTGGGAGGAGATCATACCCTCACCCATCGGTAAGGATGGAAACGGATCGGATACGGATGTAATCTTATTTGGATAGCACTTTTTACCACATTTTATTTTGAATACGGGTTCGGATATTCTCAGATACGAATACAAAACATGTCTCGAATTCGGATACGTTCGGATATTTCATTACCTTTTGTGATAACAATTAACAAGTATTAATTTATTTTATCCATAGATTTAGAAAATAATATCATTATGAAAAATATAAATAAGGATTAAATATAGTATATGTAGACAAGAATCACTTATTTAAAATATTTTTAATAAAATTAAATATTGTTAATAAAATTAAAAATTAAATAAACCATATAAAATAATTTATATTAATAAATATTAATAAAATAAGTAAAACATGTAATTTATATAGATAATATACTAGTTTGAAACTAAAATAAAATAATATGTTTATAAAATGATTTGAATACGTGTTTATTCAATTCGGATACGGATAATATCGGATATATTTCGTCCATATCCACTTTTATTTAGAATTCGGATATATCCACTTTACGTACCACGTTAAAACGATACGGATATCTATATTTATATTTTATCGGATAACCATTTTACCATTTTCATCCTTACCCATGAGTTCCTAGATGCATATGATAATTAGACAATTCAATAGCATCTCTATCGACCAAAAAAGCGGGGAAAACAATTTAGCTTTCATTACACCTCGGGTTATGCAAACATTTAGTGTGAACGGAAATGAGATTAATAGAGGAAGCAAAAAATCTAAGAAAATCCAAAATTTCTATATAGCGCAAACTACTTAGGAATCTTGTTAGGTATAAAAAGGAAAATAGGTTGCATATATGGAATTCCCGATTAGGGCGGTGTTCACTTTCCTTCAAATCCAAAACTTCTCCTAA
The DNA here is from genome assembly GCA_033239725.1 of Echinochloa phyllopogon. Taxonomy (NCBI): domain Eukaryota; kingdom Viridiplantae; phylum Streptophyta; class Magnoliopsida; order Poales; family Poaceae; genus Echinochloa; species Echinochloa phyllopogon. Next base: position 37,267,628 of record BTCW01000001.1, on the reverse strand, counting down.
ACTTTCTCTCTCTAAACTTTACTATTCACTATCACATCAAATCTCTCTCCTCATGCATGGAGCATTAAATGTAGGTAAATAAAAAAACTAAGTACATGGTTTTGATGTACACGACGAGACGAATCTTTTGAGCCTAGTTAGGTCATGGTAGGACAATGATTAACACAAACAAACGAAAAGTGCTACAGTGCGATACAGCGTTCGATGTGACATTTTCACATTCCCTCCTCAGGGAAGTGAACACCGCCTAGAACATGATGGAAAGTCTAGATAAAAGTACGTAAAATCGCGGCACTTTTTACTGCCAAAAGGAGACATTTTACACAATGTCATTGTTCCATCTTATCGGGGCAGGCCCGTCCCGCTGGATTGGGAACATTTTGAAACACCGCACGCCCTGCCGTGGCACCGTTCGAGCTGCAGGGGCAGAGAAGAGAATCCTGTGCCATTTTTCTAGCCCGGCCAGTCGCCTTGCTCACTTTTTACAGTCTTTTGAACAGTGACCGGACTGACTGTGACCAGAGAGCTCGACTCGAGACCAGGGCCGCGGCCGGGTCCAAAAGGAAATAATAACCAGAGACCCCGGAAGAAAGAAAGGGATAGTGGGGGAAAGAAAGAATTTCCTAAAGCCATTGGTCCCAAACAAATACGGGCACTATCATTGCACATAGCTGGTACCCATTCTGACCAAAATGCCCCTGAAAGGTAAGGGATCGATCATCGTCGTATCGATTGTCCTCTCCTCCCTCGTCAATCAAATACATAAATAAATCGTTAGGTGATTTTATTTTACCGTTTATTACTGAGGCGTCTTCGTTCTTACCGGAGTACTCGTCATGCAATTACATCTTACTGCGAGAAGACGTATACTGTAAAAAAAACACGACAAGCGACGTCGCTTCCACGTGTCACGGTCCCAAGTGGACCCAGCGACATTTTCTGTAGCATGGATATATGCCACCGAAATTTCAACCAACTCCAAAAACGCCCCCACCATGCACCAAAACGTCCCATCGTCGCGGATAAAGCTCTTCTCCTTCGCTACGGGTAAAAAAACTACGGGAGGGGATAATGATATCCAGTTTTTTTCCTGTGGCAACAGAGTTTTCAAAGATACGATCATTGGACTGTTTCTTTCCTATTTATAGACGAGGGACAGACCCCTTAAACCTTTTGGCATTGATGATGGAAAGCTGGGATGGGTTTGCCAAGGTTGCTTCCCTTTCCTTTTGCCCAGTGGTCCCAACACGAGAGGGTTCTCTTCAGGCCTGGCCTCCTGTAGTTCACCCAGTCCCAAGTCCAGCCTGGAGTGGACAAGCAAATGACTGCATCTGCATGGTAATAGTCTTTGCTTGGGCATTTTCTTCAAAAAAAAGTCTTTGCTTGGGCATGGGAAATCCCAAATAAAATTTCTGCCAGCAGGAAAAACCCAGTATCGTGCAGTCGTCCGCCTTTGCCTTGGCCTTGTGTCAGCAAGTCAGCACGCGCGAATCGCTGAACGGTCGCACATGGCAGAGCCGGCCAGCCGCTGCACGCTTCATGTGGTCTCGTACAGACAGCGCGTTGTAGTAGGAGTACAGTGTACTGTACTAGGTGGTGGTGATGAACGTAACTTTCTACTGTGCTGACACCCCTCTTTTTTAAGTGATGATGTACAGTGCTGACAGCCCTCGTTTTTAGTGATGATGTACAGTGCTGACCGAGCGACCGCTGAGACCGGAGTTGATTTGTCATTTGTGGAGGCAAGTGATTTGTAAATGTAGGTGGGCCATTTCTGGCACTATTTCGAAGGGGAAGCAAATAGGGCCCGAAATCTAGGAGGAGTTGGTCCGGGCCGGCTGGGGAGATCTTTCAGCCTACCCACTTTTGGTAGTAGAAGGGCTGTCACGTCCGGTGTCCGGCCCAACTACCAATCCGGATAAACCTCAGTATTCTGGCCGATCTCTAAATCTCGAATCCCGGACCCAAACCGCGGGCGGGTAGCGGGTCCACGTAGCCCGTTAGCCCGCCAGCCGTTGGATCCGACGAGAACGACAGGTGGGCCGTCCGATCGTGGTGGTTGCGGGTCTCGCGCCCGTTAGTCTGTGAACCCGAGCGCTCGCGAATGCTCTCGAATCCGGTTATTCACCTCCGGCTGCCCCACCCGGGCTCCAGTCTCCGCCCGCAGCACAGCTCGTTGTTCCCTCCTCCGACCTCCTGCCGCACCGGGCGGCGGACGCCGCCGGTCCGGCGGTTCGGCTCTCCGTTCTGTACCGCATCGCCCACCAGCGCCTACTCCGGGCGTCGGTGTGCATTCGACGCCGCCGTGCGCAAAGACCCGGTGCGGCTCGTCGCCACGGGGTACTGTCTCTCCCCGCTCGATCTCCTTCTAATGCTCGACGAGGCGCCGCGCGGTGGTCCATCCACGCTTTGAGCAGAGCGGGAGGCGGATACCCGTGCGGCGAGACCGCAGCGCCGGAACTCAAATGAGAAGCGGCGGCGCCATCTGTGCGGAGAACTGGGAGAGAAGATGTCGATTGTTCAGCTACATCCCCATGGAGCGGGGATATACAGTACACCACCTGCGTGCAGTTGCACGGCAACAACGCGGCGAAGTGGAGCAGGCGTGGCGCAGGCAAGGCCACCCTCCAACGCGAGACCACCGGTGAGCCCGAGTTCCAACAAATCGGATACGATGCTGTCTGCTCTCACTTCAATTCCGGTACGCACACCATATGCTCGATCATTTGCCTCCATGGAATGATGTGGTTATTCGAGTTACTGAGCATTTAATAACCAAACCCAAGTCGAGATAAGAACACGTTGAATCCAAATCTAAGGACAGGAATAGGCAGGCGTGTGGTAATGAATAGAATGAAACATAGCTGGAGCACTGCAGCAATAACAAGCTGAAGAGCAGGAGACATGCCAATCCTGTATGCTCTGCTATACTCTGAATGTAAAAAAATTCATGGCTTCCGATAATTTTGTTGTCTTGGGGTCATGCAAGCTAGGTGTAAATCAATTAAATATGTAGACTTTGATATACGCCTTGCATCTGGACTTCGTTCTGCTTGTAGGATAATAAACTGAATTGCATCCGGACTTCATTCTGCTTGTACAATAATAAACTGAATTTTCTTTCTACAAAGGCACAAAGAAAGGAATTTTATGCAATGAATCATAAAGACTTCATAAATAATGCCCAATTAAAAGACTTGGTGATAGCAGTCCTGAACCATTTGTATTGCCAAATCCATCATAAATTGACAAAAAAAGGAGCCAGTTAAACAACTATAAAATCGATTATATTGCTATATCTCTTAACATCATTATTATTAAGAAAAATTATCAAACCTGAGCGAACAAAAATAGAACATGACTAAAAACGGATGACAAAATGGGATGTATTCAATACAAGATAAGAAAAATAAAGAGGAATAATGGAAATAATAACAATGCAAATAAAACATATAAATGTGATAATATAGTTTTATATCTGTCTCATTCATATCTACATGTTAAATGAGGCATCGTTTCATTTATGCCGGAATGTATCCAATATTTGAGAGAATCATATGGACAGAGATCGTATCTAGGAAAACCAGAGCATACTGCGCATGCATAGTACAGCGGAGATCAGTAGCTTTTCACATTGTACTGATTTAGTTACAAAATAATTATTCTATTCGCTGCATTAATTTTGTGCGTATTATTACAAGTGTCAGGCCTGAAATGGAAATCTGAGAGTTATATCAGATTCTAACAAAAAAAATAGTGTTGCATGCATGATCAAGTGTTGGATGATCCCTGTTATAAAAGGCATTGCAAACGTGGAGAGGGAACCATTCTGCCTGCCAATTTAAGAAATGGATTACGAGTTTAAACAGGAAATGTGAAAACATATACTCTGTAGTATTCGTAAGAACGCACTCTACCCAGTTTTGTTGAATGCTCCTTTCTTCAAAAGTTAACAACTGCCGGTTCAATCATGTGAATTTTGTGCTCTTTTTTTACCAGCTTGTGATCATCGTCACATTATATCAGTTGTGTTTATTGGCTACCAGTAACAGGTGATTGCGGTATGTGCTTTCACTTAGTTGTCCATTCAATTTTTATATGAAACAGTGATATTCAGTATTAATGGATTATTTACTGTAATCATATAATACATTTTAACTCTAAATCATGTCACAAAATTTTCCTCAAACCTGTTGCTACCTGGATTGGCTGCTTGCAGGGCTACAGCCATCCACTCCATTCCTACTCCGGCAAAGCAAAGCCTGGTCAACTATTTCCTTTTACTATTTGTGGCTACACAGCCGTCTGTTTTTCGGTCACTCCTGACTTCCAGTTTTTCTGACTTGCTATTTGGGAAAAAATAGAAGCACCCAACTTCTGCAAGTTATAACGTTCAAAGAAGAACTATTCCTAGAAGAGCAACGGTACCTGCTGGCTGAAAAGCTCTCGGCTAAAGACATAATTGCACATATCCTACAGATGGAGGAGGGCATGCAAATGAAGGTAGTGCTGCTGCTATGGTTATGGTGGAACGAAAGAAATGCAGTTAGAGAAGGAGAACCTAGAAGATCAATGAGCGACCTGGCTTATTGCAACAGAGTTTTTAGAGCTGCACAAGAAAGCAGAAGCTGCATATCTGACAGCCTGCAACGTTGGTGCAAACCTCCAATCGAATGGATAAAAGTTAATTCAGATGGTGCTTTTTCAGCAACCACCGGAGATGGAGGATGGGGATATGTGATTAGGGATGAAGCTGGAGCTGTTGTGCTGGCTGGTGCAGGGAGGTTGCGACACATTCGCGACGCGCTACATGCGGAGGTGCTGGCCTGTATTCGTGGAGCAATGGCAGCAATTGAGCTGGGGGTCACAAAGCTCGTTCTGGAGACTGACTCGTTGATTCTGAAGCAAGCCCTTGCAAATGATTCCTACAGGCTCACCGAGGTGGGAGGCCTGATCCTTGAGCTGAAGAACATGAATGTTGGTAATTTCAGTAGCTTCAGATGCAGCTATGTTCCTAGAAATTGTAACAAAGTAGCTCATGCCCTAGCGGCAGAAGGTAGCATGTTCCCTGAAGGTGGCGATTTCCGCTGGGAACCACTCCTCTCTTTGTATATGACCTTGTGGCCAGCGACGCTGCTGCGCCTATGTGTTAATGGAAGCTCCTTTCCATGCAAAAAAAGAAGAAGAAAATGAGCATTTGAAGAAAATGATGCTAGCCATAAACATTTTTTTGTCTATTGTCTTTGAGAAGCATAGTTTTATGTTCATTCAAAATCTTCATACGGCTTTTGTTTCTGGTTGCTATCCTCTAGATAAGTATTTTGCAGAACCTAACGTCCTTTCGTTTTGCTGAACCCGGCATTAATTTACTTGAATTCGCAAGCAAAGCAATTATTTTTTGTCCTCCTACTGTCTTGCATCTTCTTTATAAGTGGTTTGTATGAGTTGTTACCGTGCCTAACATAACAACTGTTTCTCCATCCAATTGAAACATTCATGGACCCAATCAAATCACTGGTCAGCTCACAAGATGGCGCGGCAACCGGTTTCTAGTTCCCCTCTTGTTTCGATGATCCGCAACCGCAAGCCCGCGACTGCTGAATCGTGGGGGGCAGCAGCCGCCGGCCCGTTCATCATCGCTGCCGGTCGACGCCGAGCCCGCGGCAGCGCCCCAGCGGGGGAGCGCGGTGGCGCCACGAGAACCCAACTCATCCGCCGGGAGTGCTTGGGAACCGACGCGACTACCGACAGGGGCGTGGTGCGTGCGCCGGATCAGGTACGAGTACGACAACGGGGAGCGGCCAACGCAGGTGGGACGGCGGCAGCGCACGGCTGGCGAGCGGGTGCGGGCGCGCGGCCGACACGGCGGCGGGGCAGGCGCGCGACAGCCCAGCCCACCCATCGTTTCCCTTTTCCCCGGCACTTTCTCCAACGCCGCCAGCCAGCGCCATTTTTGCCTCGCCAAGCAAGCCGCCCGCTCCCCTCTCCCGAACCCGCACCGCGATCGTCGGCGCTGCACCCTGCACCACACGCTTTCGGAAGCGCAGTAGCCACATTTGCCTTCTGCTTTCAGAGTTCAGGCCAACACTCCTCTCTGGTCTGTCAACACGCGCAAACGACTTGCATTGCGATCAATTTTTTTAAAACGCATGAAGTTCATCATGCCCATGTCGACGGATCAATCAGCCGAAGCTACCAAACTCTGCGCGCGACTGAATAATGGACGAGTAAAATAGAACGGGAAATTCAGCTAGAGTACGCGTCCGGCTTAAGAATGCCAACTTGGTCACATCGAGGCGACCAAAACCCTGTTAGGTTACTCACCTCGATGCTACGGACGTACAGGCTCCAAAGCCTTGCCGAAACAGTGGATCGCACTGCATGTCATAATGGCTTCGCGCGTGATCGATCGAGCCGAGCCGAGCCGCCCACAAAATCTATGCAGCTGCGCGCGGTGTGCCTCAAGGACGAAACGGACGGATCGAGACATTCATGTGCGGTTGAGTAGATGGCTCCGCGCCCCCTGCCTCGTTGGTCGCGCCCCGGCGGTGCTCAGCTCGTCCATCCACGGAGCGAGAGATCTTCGTACGACAGATGGTTAGGGTTCTCATGCATTCTCCTTCCTGGAGGATATATAGATGCATATATGGTGCAGTGGGTGTGGTCCTTTGCGAGAAGCCTCTCCTTGCTTTTCACGCGCTGATCCCAACTCCCCTGGTTAATCACAGGCGGCCTCATTAGAAACACAGAAGTGTGAGGTGAGGTCTTCCTATAGATTATTCCAGCAACCAAGTTGCATTGCAAAAACAGAAGCTATAGGTCTCACTAGGTGCATGCCTTAGCCACCTGACATGTAGAAGAACCCTTTGGATCGAGCTAGTACACCTCGGTATATATGTTATTTATTCTAGAACCACACCAATACATTCTGTACTTGAACTTCATCCGGCCTTCTCGTGCCTCCCTTCATGCCCTCTTCTCTTATTAACTACCCATGCATGTCTTCTCAGAGATCACTACAAGCAATCACACCACACCTCCATGCTTAACTTAATCTCCCCCCTAGCTCTCAAGGGGCAGCTAAAGCTCAGCACCACCACAGCTGCTCTCCTCGTAGCCGCGTTCATCTTCACTCTTTACATTAACTCTTGCGAAGCTCGCCATCTCCGAGTTCATGGTAAGGGCTACTGCTCAGGCAATCTGCCTTCCTCACCACCCAAGGTAAGCTAGCTTGTTCACATTCTAACTAAATTCGTTATATGAAAAATTACCTGTTCGGTCAAGTTCTACTGCTTTCTAATGGTTTTTATATCCTCTTCAATTTTCTCTATTCCATAGGGTGCGATAGATGGTAGTGGTGCCAAGAGGAAGATGGTCTCATCACCGGAGGTTCCAGTTGAAAGCAACATGGAAATGGACAATGAAGCGGCGAACGGGGCGAAGAAGGAAATTGCATCATCAGGTGTAGTAGTTACAAATGGTAGACATGTCGTTAGGGTTTTGCGACAGCTTCATCGTCACGGGCATGAGGACGATCAGGGGATCCATCTGGATTACGCTCAGCCTAGAACCCATACTCCACATCATAACCGCTGAGATGATCTTATATATGTATCACTATGACCTAATGTAGTTATCCTTGAATATTAATTACTTCATCTCGCCCTTTATAGACAACATTCATCTCTGTGTATGCATCGTTGGGATCCTTGTGAAATTGGCTTAGTGCTAGTTCGTTAGCCGTAGACATTTGGATACCTCAGCGAAACATGAAAACGCATTAAGGTAGACTCGTAGCTAGCCACCTTGATTCTTTGGTCATTTCATAGACAGTCGTCGTGTGATTTGCAGGTGACTCTTGTCTTGGTTCTTTGAGAGAGAGATTCGACGGGATTAAGGTATGCAGCATATGTACTGCATTTCCAACGCGTGCATCATCATATTTGGCCACTGTCATTGCATCGTTAATTTGCGAGGAAATGATGTAGGAAAACATATTTTCTTGCTATGTAGGTGAGGTCGAGCTTGAGAGAGCGGTCCGTGCTAGGAGCGGAGTCGAACAACGAGCAATTGCATGTAGTATCAAACGCGACCACGGCTTACACGACAGAAACCCTAGTAGCCATGGACTACCTAGATGCACACCCAGCACCGGCTGTTCATAACAGGTAGCAATGACAACTGCTGACAAGTGAGTGCATCAAGCAGACACGGCACACGTTTCGCAAAAGAAAAGGACAGGCCACACGACAGGGGCTCACTCTTTCTGGCCTCTTTCTCCATTGGCCAAATTTTGAAGAACTGCTGGGAGAGATCCTTCTCAATGTTGATGTATAGTGTGGTTAGCAGTTCTGCAGTTGCCTGATCTCAGCACATCTTCGGAAGTTGTATAGGGAGATCGATAATCGATGTTTGAATGTATCCCAGTTCACAACTAGTGAACTATTCATGATCCGTGTGTTCATAAGTTAACAACCGTACCGCTCCATTTCTTGCATCTCTATCGTATAGAGTCGCGGCAGAAATCACTCCGTTGCTCAAGTGTCGTGCACACAACGTATATGATCTGGTCTATCGTTTAATATGATGAAATAACGTCAGCAGAAAATTAGTATAAGTGAACCTTCCTAATAAATTACCATGACTAAACAACCATATGTAACTCCTCCTAGGCACAGCCTACAAAGTGTACTATTATATGCCTAGTTGTGGCAAATATCTCAATCTTCCCAAGAATGTCCCCTCCACCACATCAATCTTACAAACAGTCAGCTGTAAACAATGTGAGACGAGCAATTGGAATGGGATAGCCTGCCCCAAAAAAGACAGACATCCCAACCCCAGATCCAAGCAAAATCTACTTGTGGCGTGCCTCCATCCGAGGCAACGATGGACGCTCCGTAGAACCAAATGGATCAGAAGCTACCTTTCCGTTCTGGATTATCATCAGCTGCATTTCACCAAGAATGGGCTAAAGGCACTTATGAATTGTGAGGTTCGCATCCCGAGCTTGAGGTCAACTTCTCCACCGCCCAGCCAGAAGAAATCCTCATCCAACTTGGTGATAGCTTCATCTATAATAACCTGAGGAGAAAATTTTGCATCAGGTACCTTGCTAATTCTGTAGGTTCACTCACAAGAAGTACATTTTGAGCATACGCAAAAATTTGCCAAAAGTGTAAACTTGGCAAAATGTTATCTACAGAGCGAAAGCTAGTTATTTCACTACTATTAGTGATTCGCTAGATTCAATTCAATATCTTTTGCCATTTATGGCAGTATCTTTGCAATTCAATAGGTACAGTGTAACTACAAATTTACATTACCGGTATGTTTGTTTCCATCCCGATGCATGTCACACCGTTGTGCACAAACCCAGTAAGCTTGTGTGACTCCTCTTCTGGTGCCAACCTCACTGCATTAAACAGTAAATAGCAAGGTCAGTTTCAGATGATAGCAATAGTAGGCCAGCGGCCAGTCAAAATGCCTAAACCATGGTAAGTATCCATTCTTATTAGTAGGCAATGAAAATATCTAAAATACAAAAGAAGTAGAATGAAGAAAACAGTTAGTGTCAAGGACATTTCTTGCAGTGCATATATTAAGTATGACATGCACCATTGTTTCAGAAATCAGTAGAACGGGTTACTGCTTGAATGTCGCCTGACAGCAGGTTTAGACCAGTTCCTAACAGAACCAGCAACAATCTCTACAACTTAATAAAACCAAAGAATGTAGCTGCGTCACCACTAAAATGGTTCTGCCTCCATCCGGCCATCGCTTTTCTTTTCAACGCCTACGATCAATCGCTTCGGAGCCCCTCCCGCGCCCCCCGCCCCCCACGATCTGCACGCCTCCCGCGCCCCCCGCCCCGTCCACCGCACCGCGGCAACCGTCCTCGCGTTAAAAACTCCGTGATTTCCAGAAAGAAAAAAAAAACTCCGCAGCCTCCACCTCGTCCGCCCCTTGTCACCTCACCGCCCCGCCCGACCTCACCGCGCGTTCTCGCCGTGCGGCCGCGTTCCCCGCCGCCCGCCCGCGAACTCCGCCGCTGCTCTCCACCTCGCAAACTCCTAACCCTCAACTCCTGCGACGCTCTTCTTCCCGCACCATCTACCTAGCGCCGCTCTCCTCGCGATCCGACGGCAAGCGGATTCTCCGCCCCTCCCTCGCCTCTGCTCTCCCATGTCTCGTACCCGCTCCCACGAGGACCATGCGTCCATGCCCATGGGTCATGGCTGCTCCGTGACGCATGTGGAGCGGGAGGGCCTCCACCCCCGGCAACGGGAGTGCAGCGCTGTAGCGGGTATCTCCAGCAAATGCCGAGCGGCGGCGGGGCAGCGAGCTCAGGCGAGAGAGTAGCGGCGGCGCGAGTGCCACCTCCACCATCTCCTTCCGCTTCCCCTCTGTTTGCTTCTCTCCCCTCGTCGGCCCCTTCACCACCTTCCTTTTTTCTCCATTTGTTTTCTGCTTCAGATCCGATGGAGGCATGGAGCGGGGTTGTGGCCGGCATGAGCGGGATGGAGTCTGCAAATATTCTATGGCCCCCTCCTTGAGCGGCAGGATGATTTGATTCGCCTATTGATACAGTCTGGTATTCCCAAATCAACATCCGCATTCAGATATCTAGGAAGTCTCTTCGTCTTTTATTTGTCAAATTTGCAATTTTCCGTGATGATGATTTTTTTAAGTGCGACTTGCACATGCAGGTAGGAATGATTTCGTAGTTTGTAGAGCCTTGCCTTTCTGGTACTTTTGTGCTCCGTGAACTGAATATTGTTGATGTGCATGTAGACTGTAGAAACGTTTTTCTATTGAGCAAAGTATGCTTTTGCTTTGCTACGGATTTCAATCTTGCATACTACAACGGCACAACCAGAATAATCCTAGAGAAATATTTGTAGTATTATTTGGTTGCAACTTAGATGTGTTTGTATTTTTTTTCTCTCGCGTTGCTGCTCTATTCTTTCTGTTGAACTATGTTCCATTTCTTATTTCAAGGTGACTTTCTGAAAAGGTAATAATAAGCTACATAATAAAGCAACAGATCATTCGATCTGGCAAGATAGAAATACATGCTGTATAATTATGAAATCCACTATATTTGTAATTTGCTTTTAATTCACTCCATAATTCTTTAGGTTCCATTCTCCTGTGTTGATGTTGTGATGCGGGCCTTACTGTAAGGGGTGTTGTGATATGATCCAAATTCACCGACGGAGTGAAGCGGAGGCCCATCATCAGAGGTTTGGGCCGGAGCGAAGGGGTACTGTGTTTTCCTCTCATGAGCGCACAGTTTAGTCCCACATCGGCAACGCAACCAAGCACGATCATGTGAGCTGCCTATATAATAGAGCTTTGCCCTTGATGAAAAATCATCTTCTTGTAAGCCGCCAATAGACGTTGTAAACACACATCTGATATAGTAAAGTTTTGCTGGCTGGCGCCCGTGGTTTTTCCCTTCTACACTGGGAGGGTTTTCCACGTTAAAAATCTCGTGTCTCCTGCGGTTTGATTCTCTTACTTCTCGTCGTTTATTCGTCATCATTTATAACAAGTGGTATCAGAGCCGGTTTCAGATTCGGTTTTCTTGATGTCGACGACGATGAAGTTTGATCTACCGCTGTTGGATTACAAGACGAGGTTCGCGCTGTGGCAAGTCAAGATGCGGGCTGTTCTGGCGCAAACTCATGATCTTGATGAGGCGTTGGACAAGTTTGGTGGCAAGTCGTCCAACGAATGGTCTGATGAGGAGAAGCGCAAGGATCGTAAGGCTCTGTCTTTAATTCAGCTTTATTTATCTAATGATATTCTGCAAGAATGTCGGCAGAAACAGACTGCTGCAGCACTCTGGCTGAAACAGGAATCGATCTGCATGTCGAAGGATCTAACCAGTAAAATGCATATGAAGTTGAAGTTATTCACGCTCAAGATGAAGGAGGGTGATTCAGTGATGAGCCATATATCTGTGTTCAAGGAGATCGTTTCTGACCTAGCGTCGATGGAGGTTAAGTATGATGATGAGGACTTAGGTCTCCTATTGTTATGTTCTCTGCCAAACTCTTTTGTAAATTTCCGTGACACCTTGTTGATTAGCCGTGATGAACTAACCGTTTCGGAAGTTTATGAGGCACTCCAATCAAGGGAAAAGATGAAAGGCATGGTGCAGCCTTACGGATCGTCGTCGTCCAAGGGCGATGCTTTGCAAGTGAGAGGCAGACTGGAGCACAGATCTTCCAATGAAAGTAATGATCGTTACAAGAGCCAAGAAAGTAGAGGTCATTCTAAGTCCAAACCACCCAAGAAGTTCTGTAAGTATTGCAAGAAGAAATCACATTTTATTGAGGAGTGTTGCAAGCTTAAGAACAAAGAGAACAGAAAAAATAATTCGGATGGTAATGCCTCTGTTGTTTCTGGTGCTGGGAATACTTCTGATTCAGGAGATTGTCTGATTGTTCTTGTTGGTTGTGTTTCTGGTCATGATGAATGGATACTTGATTCTGCATGTTCGTTTCATATCTGCACTAACAGAAATTGGTTTAGTTCGTTTAAGCCTGTGTAGAAAGGAGATGTTGTGCGTATGGGAGACGATAATCCGTGTGACATTGTGGGGATCGGCTCAGTTCAGATCAAGGCTCATGATGGCATGACACGCACGCTACAGAATGTGAGATACATACCAGGGATGACCAGAAATCTGATTTCGCTCAGCACACTTGATGCAGAAGGATTCAAGTACTCCGGTTCAGACGGAGTTTTAAAGGTATCAAAAGGTTCTCTTGTTTGTTTAGTAGGTGATCTGAATTCCGCAAAATTATGTCATAAGAGGAAGTACTTTACATGGTTCTGTTTCCGCTGCTGCTGTTAGTAATGTTGAACCTAGTAAGACTAACCTTTGGCATATGCGTCTTGGGCATATGAGTGAACTTGGTATGGCAGAATTGATGAAGAGAAACCTACTGGATGGTTGTATTTTGAGTAGCAAGGAGTTTTGTGAGCATTGTATTTTCGGGAAGCATAAAAGGGTAAAGTTCAACACTGCTGTTCATACCACCAAAGGTACTCTTGATTATGTACATGCTGACTTATGGGGTCCTTCTCGTAAGCCTTCTTATGGTGGTGCTCGTTACATGCTTACTATTATTGATGACTACTCTAGAAAAGTATGGCCTTATTTTCTGAAAAATAAAGATGATACTTTTGCTGCTTTTAAAGATTGGAAAGTGATGATAGAAATCTCGTGTCTCCTGCGGTTTGATTCTCTTACTTCTCGTCGTTTATTCGTCATCATTTATAACAAGGGGTGCCTTCAAATTGATTTGGGTCCATTCTTCTCAATGTGAGCTATAAGCTATTCAGTGAAGATTGATTGTACAGACGTCACGAATTTGACATTTCAGCTACAAGAATATAGGGCTCATGGATAATTTTCTCTCGCTACTAGAGGGGATTCAGTTGCCACTCCAATTTATACTTATGTACGTTGATATGTACTTTCCAATCAAAGCACATGTCATAGTATTAAAAATTTACGTATATGTGCTGCTTATATATAGAATGATAAGACACCGTGGCAAAACTTTTTGATAGACATGTTATGGTGGAGGGGGAATGCATATCGAAAGAGGCTTCCAAAAGGCGTACATGACTATCTTACCCGCATCACATGCAAAAGTATTTAAAATAGATATGCCCAAGAAAATAATAGAATTTTTTATAACCTTGCACATAATGGTAAACTTAACCTTCGGTTAGAGTTGTTGTACGCTCTTTTTCTTTTATTGGTGTAATAATAACTATGATCTCGATAATATACTTATTCATATTTATATTTGTTTCAACATTGTTATTGTCACGTTTATTCAGATATGTATCGCAATATAAATATTTTATTGCCCGTAGCAACGCACGGGCACTATCCTATCAGGTAAAGATCAGAAGAATAGCCAGCAATCTAGCAAGCAATACAGACAAATTGTGCCTGTAGTGAAAGTTATTAAGGCCAAAACTTTACTGAAATGTGCTGGTAGCGCATCTAACATCTTTTCATCATCAAGATTAAGACCTCCATTCCTCAGCAATACAACTGCAATAAACTCATTGTAATTTCTACATCTTTGATGATGGCAATATATGTTTAAAAGAACTCTCCCGTATATAAACAGAGAAGCTCTATGCCTCTATGTGGCGACAATCAAACACATACAAAATAGTGCATGCCCTAGCTGCTGTATATCATCGAGAAATGAGATACGCCATGTGAATGCACTCTATTTAGTTCGTAAACCATCAGAAAGAGAGAGGTCTAGGCTATAGATTTCAGATAAAAGCTAAAGAGAAGCATATGAGTATCAGCCTACAAATGAATAAAAATAGAATTTCAATTACATTGTAAAGAATCTTACTGTTAAATCTCTTTTTGGGTATTTTCTTCTCATTAAGTTCGTACAGGAAGTTCTTGATGTTTTCAGCATTAAGCCGTGCCATATACTGCAAGAATATACATTTTCTCAAGATAAATACAAGGTCATAAATTCAGAATGGTACACTGGTATCTTACAGCTTACCTGAACAACAACGACATAGTATTTCGAATTATTTGGATTGCTGCAGCCAACAACATCTGCAGCGGCTTGGGTGTTCACCTAATAAACGAAGGAAAAATTCATCAGAACTACTGTTCAAGAAAGATTATTGTCAAATTTTGAGGCATGACCACAAACAGATACTTCTATGACTAGGAAGTAGGAAGTAAATCACTACATGTCACTCACAAGATAAAATAATACTCATCCCTTCAAGCATTACTATACTACTTCAAGCTGATAGGCAGTGAACTTATCACCGTCGTTCAGATTGCAGATCCGATTCTCAAAAAGCGTAGAATTAAAACAAGGCCAGTGCAATTTAGAAAACCAATTATATGTTGCACAAATATTTAAGTGGGACTAAATCTAAAAGAATCACATAAAGCCACAGCCATATTGGCCCATACGTGTCTTCTTTGTAAAGAACGACCATGTTGGCTAAGAATGAGACTCATCTTCTAATGGTCGTATGACATACTGTACTACACAAGAGGTAGAGGCCATTATCTTCATAGGATTTAGTTCCTCCCTTGAACAATAAAGGATTAATAACTCAATTTACAAGCTCAATCTTCTGCAAAAACAAAGCTATGCCATATTATGAATTGTTATCAACAAATTAGCAAACAGCGTCTTCCACATCAAGGTAACTGTAACGAACCTACGCAGTTAGACAGGCCAAGTGCTCGACGAAATGCCGTCCAGGAGTGAAAGGGAACGGTCCGTACCATGACGATGCTCTTGCAGAGCTGGGCGACCGAGTCGGCGCGGAGGAGGCCGCGGCGCTCCTCGAGGGGGCGGTCGTAGTAATCCGCAGGCACACGCCGGAAGACGAAGTCCCGCACGCCGCGCGCGGCCAGGAGGGCCGAGAGCCGCGCCTCGGTGGTTCCCGCCTCGGCCTCGCCGTCCTCCGAGGGCGCGGCAGAGATGGAGAGCGCCCCGAAGCGGCGCTGCTGCACGGCGAGCTCGAGGTCCGCGATCCGGCTGAGGATGCGGAGTTGACGAGCCTCGAGGTCGGCCGCGGCGGCGCCCATGGTCGCCGGACCTAGCGTCGTCTCAGGCGAGTCTGTTGAATCAAGAGCAGAAACCAGATGCAGGCTGACTTTCCTGCTAATGGGCTAATAATGGCTGTTTGAACCGAAAAGACAGCATCCGCCTGGGCCCAATGGAAGCCTATTTTTCCGAAATGGGCCGAGTAAAACAGTTACTAAGGATTGGCCCGATTGTAAAATCCGGTCTAGTCTAGGATATATATGCCTACACGGGCGAGTACAGTGCCTCCGTTACTTATAGCATCTCCAAGAGTACCAAAACAAAGTCCTAAAAACTAATTTTAGGTATGAATTAGAAAAAAATAGCTCCAACAGAGGGTCAAACTTGTGCCCAATTTATTGGTGAGTCCAATATCAAGGACAAAAAAAGCTAAATTTACAGCCTTCGTTGGGACGCCCAATCCTGCAAGTTGAGCCTATGTCTTCCTTTTTTTACCGGAGCTCGGCAGGTGGGCAAGGCAATCAGTTATTTTTAAACGCAATCTGTGAGCATCTACAGCTAGGAGCAGGGCTATGGTAGCTTCCCATGTGAAAAAAAATCATGCACCAGGCCTAAAAAAGATGAAGCGGCAGTAACTATATTTATTTTGGTAATTAAGTTTTAGGAACTGTTGGAGGATGATCTTTTTTTACTCCCAATAGTTTTTGACAAAGTCCTAAAACTAGTTGTTTGGTACTCTAATTTTTGGGTGCTCTCGGAGATGCTCTTAGGCCTCCTCTGACGGCGGTGACTCATAGCGAGCTCTTAGATAGAATCCCTTAAACAATGAACAGCACCGAAACACTCGTGCTAACGCGGCTGTAAGCGCTGGTCATGCACGTCCTCCAACACATCTCCCTCTCACTACTTATCCACCGTACGCTATCGGTATTTACTGTAGTTATGAGCTAACAGATCCCTTTAGTTGCTGAAGAAGGCCTTAAAACCCTAACGCACTTAGTGATCCTCTTGTGATTATAGCTCTGCCTTTGCTATGTTGGGTGTCCTAAACCTGAATTTTTTTATTGCGGTTTCAATGAAATTTCAGGACTATGAAGTTGCAATAAATAAGTTTATATAATGGAAAAATGTTGAAGCAGGAAAGTGTTACAGCTTCGCGAGAAAATCATTCTATATTGCGAATAAAAGTGCTCTAGCTTCACGAGAAAATCGTTCTAAATTGAGAAGAAAAGTGTTCCAGCTTACTCAACAAGAAAATTATCCCAACATTATCAGAAATATTTAAATGTTTATAGAAAAATAAGAAAATACATTTATTATACCTCATTTGGTTGTATTAACGCTGAAGTACAGAAAAGTACACATTCAACAACTCTAATAACCTCAGTCTATTTTTTTTGGGCCATGTTCTTTTTTTTTCTCGAATACGCGCGCAACATATCATTGTATTAAGACGAAGAAGCAATTGATACAAAGTTCGGTTACAACCCAAATAGAACGAACTCTAAATAGACACAAGCCGGCGAGCCAGTTGAACACAACCGAAAATAAAGCTCTAACATGAACTACTCACATCCAAGACAACTAAGACAACCTAGACGAGTTGCTCTACGCGGAAGCCTCAGTCGATACTCCATTCCGAGTGAGAGGTCTTGTTCTTTAACATCGGAAACATGTCCCTCATTGCATTCATGTGTTGTGCTAAATGCCTTTCGTCGAAAAATTGTCTCACCGCTTGACTTGCCGGCGCTGTCAAGGACAGGGGCACACCGACCTCACCAAACCGGCGTATCAGGATCACCTCCCCTCGCTTCGGCGGTTTGACGGCTGAGAGTTTCGCTTAGCCCACACGCCTGATGAGAAGCGGCCGAAGGGGCGTCTAGGAGGACAGGGTCATCAGGTCATGTCCTTCGGAGGAGCACTTGCGCGAATTACCAGGCAGCTGGCGGCGGCGGACCGCGCGCCCGTGACGTGCACGCCAGCGCGGCGCATGTCGCAGCGACGATGATGAGTGAGATAACGGAATCCGGCGAACAAATATCTGTCGCGCGCGGCCGGGGGCCATCTGATCCCGGGCGAGAGGGTACACGCGTGGGCCCGGACCAGTCACGGGCGCAAGAGATCGAATACAGTGCCGACGACGAGCTCGCAGCAGATCCGATCATCCAATCACCTTCACGTCCGCAACCGCGCGGTGCCTGGCTGGCTGGCTGGTGGCCGCCTGTGCTGCCCTGCGTGCTGTGGGCCTGGTGGGTGGTGGCTGCCGACCCCAACGTGGAAGTGGAATGGCGCCTGACTGCCTGAGCGCGCTGGCGGCCACGGCGCCGGCCAGAGCCGGACAAAATGCTCGAAGCTCGCTCGGATCGCAGCTGGCTCGGATCGACTCGATGCATATTTCTAACGAGCCGAGGAAGAGTTTTTACTCGTTAATATAACGAGCGAGTTCGAGCCGGCTCGCGAGCTGCTCGCGAGGCAAACGAGCTAGAAGGTTTAATAAACTAATGAGCAAAATATTAATTAATAATAATATATGTATACTATATGTGTAGTTATAGATGATGTTATGGTTATATTCTATTATTATAGTATGGTAGCGTAGATTTTAAAGATATTAAGACCATATAAATACTATAATTTTTTATATTATATATATTATTGTGTCAATTTTAAATTTAACTCTAGCTCAACAAGCTTAACGAGCCAGCTCGCGAGCTTAACGAGCCGAGTTAGAATTTTTGCTCGTTTCCTTAGCGAGCCGAGCCGAGCTGGCTCGTTTGGCTAACGAGCTCGAACGAGCCGAGCCAAAACGAGCCGAGCTGGCTCGACATCCACCCCCGTCGCCCCGGCGCCGGCGCGTGCGGGGCCGGGGCGGCAGGGACCCGAGTACGGCGCCGCGTACCCCGACCCGACCGGCTGGACTCAACGGGGCCCCGCGCGCGATCACGGGCTCCGAATTGAGGACCAGAACCTGAGCTGTGCATCTGCAGAGGCCTGCGGTGCGGTGCAGGGACCAGGCGCGCGCACTGGCGCTCATGGTTCTCGGGCGTTTTGTGTTCATTCAGCGCAGTCCAGTGGTCTACGGGCTCTAGGCGAGTGAGCGAGCTCGTGTCTTGCCGGCGCTGATTTCACTCCGGGACTCGTAGTTTGGTCCTCGCACCAATTGGCCACATTGTGTGGTCCAGTCCCGCCTCCAGGACGAGCTAGCAGAGGTTGGTGCGTCGCGAGGTGGGGCGCCACTGCGCCAGACCAGAGGCTTTGTCGCATGTACATTCTGATGTTCTCGTTGTCTTTTGAGCCATCTCGTGAACGCGCGTCTAGTGAGTTCCTCGATCGGCTCGGCATTTGCCGTGGGCATTTTACGGGTCCGTCTTCGTCGTAGTTACTGGCCGGCATGCAAATAATCGATTGGCTAAGCCACAATGTAAACGAGACATGCGTTGGCTTAGGTATGTACGATACGAAGAGAGGTTTCGAAAAGCAGAGACGTCCTAGTTTCTGAGTTCCGGGAACATTCAGTATCAACTAACTAGGCTCTGTTACGTTCGTAGCCGGTAGCCGAACCAAGCCACAGTTCGCAACAACTCCCTCGCTGTAAATTAGTTTAGGTGTTTTCTTGGTAACTAGAGGCCCGGCGGTGCTGCGCGCCACAACTCAGCAGATCACTCCAGGTCCATATATTTGTGCGATGCAGTTCGCCAATGGTGTAGCGGACAAATCGTAAGTCACACCGGTGGCGCGCGCGCCGCCGGTTTCTGGGCATGAAATCCTATGGCGGCGGCCAGATAGACCTCTGATCCATCGTATCCGGTTTTAGAGTTTTCTTCCAACTCGGTGGAGTTTAGCACTGGTATAATGTTAAATAAAATTTTCTCTAGGAGTATGTAACACTGTAAAATTGCACGATTCTTTCATAATTAAATTATGCTTCAATCGATGTCATATCAGCAATAGTGAGCCCTACCGACTGGAGTACAAGTTTCATAAAAAACCAAGGAATATGTCATATTTCATCTATCCAATAGCTAACTGAGCATAGATTTCTTGTGGTGGTTTAAATTCTAAACTCAGCATACATGTGCTTGCATGATAAATGGCGCTATTTTTGTAGTGGTAGACAATGAGTCTGCAAAAAATGAGGTGTCTAACTTAGTCTCTCAAAGTACTAGGACGTACTCCCTCCGTCTAAAAAAAATCATTTTAAAAATTTTAGAACAGATTAACAATAAAGTTAAATGATCTTGATTGATTGTCCCTAATTATTAGTCATATTTGACACTAATAATTAGTTGCTACATACACATGCACCTACTATTTTAGTAGAATGGCTTGTTTTTCGAATAAATTTCAAATCAATGTCTTCTTTTTTTAGGACGGAGGGAGTACGTGCGTTCATTATGCTAGTTAGGACTTATTAGGAGTTCAGCATGCATGCTTTTATGTTATTTGTGATTATACTTTCTTTCGAAAAAAGGTGTTGTGCCATGTTATAAAAGAATGTCATATATTTCTGTTTATGAACATTTTTTTTGAAAAAAAATTGAACTTCGAGTGTTTCTTTTTTTATTTTCCAGAATATATAGTGAGATATTTGTAAAGACCAACATAACTGAAATACGTTAACTCATACAAACTGTTGCTCGCAGTACATACAATAATCCATGAAATCAACTACAAGCAATTAAAACAATGGCATAAACACCACATATGACCTAAAAGAGAGTTGCAGCATTATTCCTAGCTCGGACCTTGGACGAGAGAATCTCCATATAGCCATGCGATTAGTGGGAAGAATGGTGAAAGAAACAAAGTGAAATAATGTAAAACACGAACAGCCGACGACTCACACATTATGGTTGATCCGCCCGTGGTTCTACATTCAGAACCACCAGACAGACACAAATAAGCTAGCAAACAAAAAGAAAAAGTCGGAGAAAACAAATGCGATGCATGCAGCATGCACTCACGAATGAACACTGGCTGTATTCATGCGCGTGCGTCGTGTTGAATGCAGGTAACGTAACCACACGTACGTAGCTACATCAAGCGCATATGAAGCCACTGGGGAGGCTCTTGCCACAGTAGTTGACGATGAGGCTGAGCTTGACAGGGATGTCGACGGTGATGCCGAGCACGTTGGCCTTGATGGCGGTGCAGAGGCAGGCGGCGGCCTCAAGGTCAGCGAGGCCGCCGAGGATGCTGCAGCAGGGCTCGGCCGGCGGCTGGCCAACCTCGGCGCTCACGAGGCCGGCAACGTTGGCGCACGCCGCGAGCTTGAGCGCGTTCTTGGGGCACCTGCCTCTGCTAGACGGTGTCGGTGTCGGCGTCGCCGGCGTCGGCGTTGGTGGCGTTGGCGTCGGGCAGCCGCCGCCGCAGGCGTTGGCCACAGTGAAGAGCAGCAGGTTGAGGGCAACGAGGAGGAAGGCCTTGGATGCCATGGCGACTGTGGAAATTAAAACACAGACAGTGTGCACTCGCGCACAGGGCTAGGAGAAGGAGAATGATGCTGTGCACCCTGATGGGAATGAATAAGCTCAGTGAGGAGGATACGTGGGTATTTATAGTGGTGAGCCAGATCTTGGGGCTAGAACACTACACCTAGCAAAAGTACAACACAACAATGACATATGTCTCCTAATGATTCAAAATTATTGTGCATATATGTGCACGCCTAAGAAAAATTTTCACACATATGGCAATATTGTGCAAGTTTTTTTCGTGAAAAATTTGCTACTTTCCTTTGATGGAAAGAGGAACCTGGTGTGTTGTTGATGGTAATTCCATATAATTAATAACTTGGAGTTTGGATTTCGGAATATTATTATAAATACACTAGAACAGTCTGTGCAATCATTTTTCTAACCGAGCAGCAGTAAGAATTGAATCACGTACGAGTGTCGTGACCGAGAACAGAAAAAATTACAAATAGTAGTGCCCCATGCAAATCATTTTACGGTTGGTTCAAGCAACAAACCAACATGATGATGCATGATCGATAACCATATGTAAAAATTGGCAATCCAGCAGCTTGCCATACGAAACAGTTTTTGTATATACACACATACACATGTACGATGAATCACAGACAGCACACATATAGTCACTACTGATCATCCATCATAGTTCAGGATTATATTGAAAATAAGACTTCTATGATGGTTGGAGGCTGTAAATTAGACTTTTTCCTAATAATAATAACAACAAAATGACCACTGCCGCAAAGTATGTGTTTTGAGCTGGCGGCAAGCCAGAACGGCAGTGACAAGGCTCCAGTAGGACGGCTCGGCGGCTTGCGCAGCTAGTTCGTGGGCCGGCCGGGCTGTCAATGCTGCGCTGCCAAAATGCCAATGGGCCATATCTCCCCATGCCGGTCTGCCTGGCCCCAGCCCTGCCCCGGGCAGAAGCAGGAGAGGCATCAACGTCGCCACCTCGCTGGCTCACTTTCAGAAATCACGGATTCAGAGAGACCTATCAGCTCTCTGCGTGATTCAAAGGCCGCAAGTTCATGACCCACCGGTGTGTCAGTGTGTGTGGCGTCGTGTGGTCAGGTTGCAAGCGGGGCGGGTTCTGCCGCAAGCCCGCTGGGCAAACCCGCGCCGCGAGCCCACCAAAGCCCACAATTCTGCCCGCATTGTTTGAGCGGCGTTATGCGGCCAACCCGCACAAGCCGGCGGCGCCGCAACCCGCGTCACGAGTCTCCGCGGTCTGCCCCCGTGCGCGGCGAAGGCTACTCCGGCGAGGGGTCGCTGGAGCACACGCTCGTTGCCGACGCCGAGCGCGCGCATGGTGGTCTCGGTGGCGTCCTCGAAGGCGCGCGCGAAGGGGATCTCGGGAGGCCCGGGCGGAGGCAGCCGGGGTCGGCGCCAAAGGCGATCATGCAGACGTTGTCGAAGGTAGCCGGAGGAGCACGTCCTGGAGGTCGACGGCGGCGCCGGCGGCCTCGGCGGCGGTGAGCACGGGGAGCAGGACGAGCTCGACGAGGGAGCTCGCGGTGAGGGCGCGGAACTCGGCGGAGCGGAACTCGAGGCTGGCCGCCTTGCGCTGGCGCCGCCACACCTCGTCGTCGCCGCCGAAGATGCCGTCGCCGAGGAGGTCCCGGACGGTGTCGCGGAAGTAGGGGCCCTTGGCGGCGGCGGGGAGATTGGGGCTACGAGGACGGGGATGAGAAGCTAATGGTGGATATGCGGTCGCGCACGCGGGCGGCCATGTCGTCGAGCCCGGCCTGCAGCCTCGCCACGAGCGCCTCCCCGTGCGCGGCACGCCCAAGCTCGCAATCGAACTTCCAACGCAGCTCGCAGCCATCGGCGGCGCCGGCGGGGACGACGCGAAACGTGGCGAAGAAGAGGCCAAAGCCCATGTTGTTGCCGTTCATCTCGTAGCGGAAGAAGCAGCGCTCCGCATCGTACTCGAGCAGCATCTCGTGCACCCAGTCGGGTGGCGGCGGCGGGGCCGCGCCGCCGTCTGCGTCGGCCGAGGTGCCCTCGCGGTAGCGGACGCAGCCGCGGGCGCGCGGGGTGCCGGACGCCGGCCGGCACGCCGCAACGCGCGGGTGCCATCGGTGGAACGCGAGGAAGTTCGAGAGCAGCGCCCACGGCCCACGCTTTGTCCGCCGTCGCTGCAGGCACCGGCGAAGCCACCTTCCCCTCCCACTCCCATGAGTCACGGTGACGCACTTATGCGGCGGGTACGCGGGCTGCCGCAGGTCCCGCAAAACAATCGCGGCGGTAGACGGGCAGCCGCATCGACCCGCATATGTCCTTGCGGCTGGTGCGGACGCGGGGCGGGCAGCCGCAACCCGCCCCGCTTGCAACCATGTGTGGTGTTGGGACGGGAGGGAGAACGGGGAGACCAAGGCCAGATGCAGAGAGGACTTCACGACTCTACGAATTCGTCTTCGGCCTCGGCGACGACCGGACCAGGCGACCAGCCGCCGTTCATTCGGGGCCCGTTACCACAAATCTTCGGCTAAACCGTTGTACTAGTAGTATATATACTCTGATAATTATTGTTGTAGCTAAATTAAAGTGACACGTAAAAAATGTACAGATTGCAAAAGGTAAAAAAGCATATATCAGTGTGTGTGATGAGCTAGCTAGGGTGACCCCTGTTGCTACAACAATGTGCACATCACTTGGTCGAGCTCTTCTTGGAACCCTACACCAAAACATTGACACACTGCACATGCATCCCTTCAGTTGCATTGCATCGTCTTCTAGCTCGAACCTGATCGTGTGGTGGTGGGCGTTCCTTCTGGAACCTTCCCAACATACTTACATGTACATTGATATGAGACCGACGAACAAAGCATCGGTGTACTTTTATCGGTTTGGTGCCTAGTTGCCGCTAACAACAACGGCCCGTGACAGTGTGCATCATATCATACCATCGCGGGCCCACCCAACGCAGGAAAAAAGGGCATGCAGCGCGTCACATACGACGGCGCGGGTTTAATTTGCTAACTGTTATAGAAGATATTTTCTTCATATATACGTGTGGCTAATATCGATTCTCTTTCATGTTGCATGGTGGGGCCGGCGGCCCGGCGCGAACAGTTTGAATTGCTGTCTTAGGCAGTGTCCTCGCGTTGCAGTAGTTGGGTACTGAAAGGTTCAGTTAATTCATCGCGCTCCTGATGGTTTTTCATGTTCAGATCCATTGCCTTTTTAATTATAACACCAGCAGTAACTGTTGAGCGGAATTCCGGACAGGAAAATAAACCTTTAGCTAAAAAATGAGTGTGCTTGTGTGTCATATACTTGTATAATCACATAGTGGTAGCATATATACACATTAGGCTGCAGCATTTAACGGACTGGATCAAGAAAAACCTAATTCCTTTCAACAAAAATGTTTTCTCTGAGATTTTTCGACAAAAATTGTTGCACCCTCATGGTATGAATGGGCTCTCTATTTCAGCCAGCAGGCTTAGATTGGGCTCAGGGTGTGTTAACCGGCCACTACATTAATTTACAATAGGAAGAATGGAAAGATATGTTTTCAGCCACGCTTGGCTAGGTTTGTTTTGGTCAGTTAGCCTTGTCCAAGTTTGTCCAATAACTCAATGGAGCCATGGACAGACCGGATCTAAAACCTAAAATGCTCATAGTGACATGCATGCTTCTTGTACGCTAGAAATCACATCAAACCACGGGATTTAAGGATCTGGTCATGTACGTTTTCCAGCTCCGTGGAGTGAACTCTCTCTGAAACACCCCACTCCACCGAATTCTGGAGCATGCAGCCAACTCCATGGAGCTGGAGGGCTCCATTAATTCATTTTGACCGATTTTGTAGAAAGGGTGCTTCAGGAATTGGTAGTGCTGCTTCATCTAGTGGAGAGTTTTCTTTGGGTGGAGATGAAAACCTTGAAGTGGAGCCGTGTTCTAAACATGCCCTACCTCACCTGCAAACCAAACTTGAACACTTGCACAGGAGTTTGAGCACCGCTCTTTTTACAAATTTAAGCTGCAAACCGAACTTTATTGAAACTCGGCACCAGCGCTCACACAAGTGAGAACCGGCCCGTTACAACAAATGCACAGGGAGCGAATAATAATACAAAAGGGGTAGAGAAAAATCCAAATCAGACGACACGAACAGCACGCGACCATGCATGCATGCAGACTAATGGCCGGGTACGTACGTACGTGGAAGCAAGACAGCAAACCATGCAACGAAACGAAAAGACGTCTCAAGCTAGCACGTCCATACGTGTGTTCGCCCATGCATATATATATGCATAATAATGCATGCAGCAGAGCAACACGTACACGTACGCGAGGCGTTGAGACGACACTGCACGCGCTCTCAGATCAGCACTTGAAGCCGGTGGGCACGGTCTTGCCGCAGTAGTTGAGGATGAGGCTGAGGTCGATGGGGAGGTTGAGGTTGATGCCGAGGATGTTGCCCTTGATGGCGGTGCAGAGGCAGACGGCGGCCTCGAGGTCGACGAGCCCCTGGAGGAGGGAGCAGCAGGGCAGGGCCGGGGGCGCGCCCACCTTGGCCTTGATCAGGCCCAGCACGTTGGCGCACACGCCCAGCTTCAGCGCGTCGCGGGGGCACTTGCCGAACGACCCCGGCGTCGGCGTCGGCGTCGAGGGCGTCGGGGTGGACGGCGTCGGGCAGTAGGGCGTGCACGCGCTGGCCACGCCCAGCACCACAAGGTTCACGGCCAGGAACAGCGCGAAAGCCTTGGACGCCATCTCGCTCGCTCTACTATCTCTCGATCACTCTAGCTATAGAGTAGTACGTTAGAGCTGCTGAGCAGGTGATTATGAGCTTGTTTGTGATGGCTTGATCACGGTGTTAGCGGGGGTACGTACTCATAGTCTCAAGCCCGGGAGTTAATTAATCTCGGTGCTGCAGTAGCTGCCTAGCTAATAAGCTAGGCAACAGTGTTCATGTGAACTTCTTTGCGATCATATATGCATCATGTGAACTCGGTTAGGAAGAGTCCGATCTGGATTATTGTGGCCACCTCGTATAACTAGTGTTTTCCCGGACACGGCTCCGGTGAGCTGCGCAAATGGACAGGATCGCTGCATGGCTGGCGCACACTTTCGCTCTGTCTCCGTAGGATGATTGGGCGTTATTTTAGCTCGGGATCTTGGCGTATCGGACGGTGCGTAGCGTGCGCAAGTGGTGCGGAGGACGATGGGGGGCAAGCAAATGGTGATTAAGAAATGAGCAAAGATGAATGTGGTGGTGTGGCTGAGATCATCGCAGGCATGAACGCACTCACGCACACAGGAACAAATAATGGCCATAGGATAGGAGAATAGCATGGTGCGGCTACAAACTAGGACGAAGTTTCTAAGCCAGCAACCCAACTATATTGCTTCGTTGTTTACTCGTAGCAAGTAGTAAAAAGTAAATGAATATGTCAGACATAACGTAAGTTTTTTTTAATTGTTAGAAAATGTCAGAGATATAGGTTGGCTAAAGTGGGCTGGTTTGTACTCTCTGTGGAGTGTGGACATATACTCCATCTAGTGTTGTTCCGATGGGCCTGGCAACTTCGGTCTAGAGCACAATGTTACTCGGCCGGCCGGCCCACGGACCACCAACCAGGCCTAGGTTGCATGAAAAGAACTGGCAGTATTGCTCAAATTGGTCAATCGGTCTACTATCATCTCTTCCCAGAACCACAAGCGTAGGTGTGTGTCAGTGTGCGAGCGTGTTTTTCCATTATTTATCTTCCTAGTTTTTGTGTTCCTATATATTTTTTTATCATTGATTTCGGTTTATTTTTCTTTACAAAACCATCGAATTAAAACATTCATGTTCATAGGTTTTTCATAATGCTAGAGATCTTTTAGGCGCTGAAAACTGTTTCTATAGTAATGAGTTTATGAGTTCCAAAATAAAATATTTTAAAAGCCACGTTCACGTATCTATATAACCTATATAATTGGTACCCACTAATGGGTCATAGTTGATTTCTGTCAACATGCAAACATTCCACGTCATCATCCACTATACGACGTGTCACCATCCACTGGATCATACATTTATGTCTTCAACCGATTTTCTATATATAGTTAATATCATGCCTCTGTGAGTAGCATGCTACAAAATTTCCGTAGTAGAGAAAAATGTAGGATCAATAATTTAGAATGGTTCTCTCTCAACAAAATTATCATGCTTCCATGTATAATGTTGTTAACAAAAGAATGTTATCATGAAATCACTTTGATATTCCTACTTTCCCATTGCACCTTAAAAATTTGTTTAAAAATTTTCCGCAGTATCGTGCGGGGAATCACCTAGTGTATTTTAAAAGCCACGTTCACCAAGGTCAACAACAATGTTTTTTTACTGATGCCATCTAGCCGTATTGCCGTTAATTTATTTCCATTTCTTTAGAAAAGGAAATATACATTATATTCTAGCCGCTGTTGCGTTAATTCATTTGTATTTTTAAAAAAGGAAATATATATTATATTCTAGCCGCTGTATTGATGGATACATAAAGCTGTATTGCGTTAATTCATTTTGCATGGTTGGGTAACGTGGAGCACCCTGCCAAGGCAACAAAGCCTTTTTGCAATGCGCCATCCAAGAGACCAAGCAGGCAAGTGAAAAAAAGGAAACAGTAAACGTCTTAGAGCAACTCCAGTAAGGGCCTCTGCTCTAAAATTTAGAGGCTTAAAGCAAAAACACAACTTCAGCAGGACCTTCAAATGGACCTCCATTTTACATAGCCCTCCAAATCTCTCCTCCAAGCCTCCATTTCTATAGGCCCTCCAATTCCCCCTCCAATAGTAGGCCCCCTCCAAGCATGAGGTTGACAGGTGGGTCCATGGAGAAATAGAGGCCCAAATACATATGCCCACTGGAGTTGAGTGTTTATTTTGGACCTCTATTTTTTAGAGATAGGCCTGCAAATGAGTTTTGAAGGCCTCAATTTGAAGGCCTCCACTGGAGTTGCTCTTACCGCAGTAGTGAATTTAGCACTGCGTGGGTGGCAGAGTGAGCACCGACCATTATTACAGGTTGCAGACAAAATGCAAACAGAAAATACAAAGAAGTACACACAACATAACACAGAAAATGCAGACAAATTGAATCACGCGCATACATTCGTCCATGCTTGTAAATTGCAAACCGGTACGTTTATTTTGCTTTGCACATAGGAAGTAATAATAAGCAAGCAAAGCTATGCATCAGACTGAAAACCACGTACGTTCCTGCCCAGCCTGAAGGAGAGCGACACACGTCGAACACACGCAGGCAATTAAGTCGATCGATCCGTTACAACACGAGCTTA
This sequence comes from Echinochloa phyllopogon, assembly GCA_033239725.1. Lineage (NCBI taxonomy): Eukaryota > Viridiplantae > Streptophyta > Magnoliopsida > Poales > Poaceae > Echinochloa > Echinochloa phyllopogon. Next base: position 37,239,281 of record BTCW01000001.1, on the reverse strand, counting down.
TTAATTATTTCTCATTAGCACAAGAACGCTCCCGGCCTGCCGCAGTTGTTGAGGAGGATGCTGATATCGACGGGGAGGTTGAGCCGGACGCCGAGGACGTCGCCCCTGATGACGGTGCAGAGGCAGGCGGCGGCCTCGGCGTCGACGAGCCCCGCGACGAGGGAGCAGCACGGCTGCACTGGTGGCGCGCCAACCACCACATTGATCAGGCCGCCCAGCACACTCGCGCACGCGGCGAGCTGGAGCGCGTCCCGGGGGCAGCGGCCTGCCCGAGCCGTCCCTAGCATGAGGAGGTTGAAGGCGAGGAACAGCGCGATCACCCTGGCGGACGCCATTGCGCTCTGTCACGATCACGAGCAGCTGTAGACTAGCAGGCAAGTGTTTAGCGTGATGCTTGTGGTGGCTTGTCTACGGTGTTTAGAGGGGTACTTATAGTATAAAACCTGCAGGATTAAGTAATCGCAATTAACACATTACATAGTAAACCATGTGAGACGTGAGCACGACTATAATAAGTATAGTTTACAGGTGCTCGCGAATCTGGATAGTTGACTTGCCCGGTGTATAGTATATATTTGCTGCATTAGCTGAACCACATTAATTGATGCTTGTTGGTTTCTATATGTTGATTGGTGGTACTCTAGTTCATGATCTTAGCGTTTCGGCAATGCATCGTGCTGCAGATCGATGGCATATATATTTATGAGAGGTCCAAGAGCATGGGGATTAAGAAAGTTTGCATGTGATCGAGCATGGACAGCGTAACAATAAATTAAGCCAGCCACAAGAACTCATCCTATATCATATTATCTACTCGCTCCATCCTTCATCATATGACATTTAAGACACTATTTCATCAATAATCAGAGTAAGGAAAAGATACCTACACAAACTCACATTTATGAATACAGTCATAAACATATATAACTCTATCTCTACGAGCACCTTTGAGAGATTAAGTCAGCTGTTCTTAGGATTGACAAAGCCACAGCTCAAAGAGGCATCTCAATGTCGATGGACACGTCGGTACCAAATGCCATTAAATCTTAAAATAAATCTAGAAAAAATACGAAGACCCACGCTGAGTCAAAGAGGAAAATTGCGAACATCCATGCCGAGTCGAGGAAGAAAATGTGAATGCTCACACCGAGTCAATGAGTCGAATCCTAGTGGCTAAGTTGCACCCCAAAAAAAACCTTAGCAGCCAAGCTAGATTGCCATGGAACACATTTTTCTTAAGGTTTTCTCTTTCTCTCCTATACAATTTCCTGTCTAGGAGGTCCTTTTTACTATCATTGGCGGCGGTTCGTGTAAAATAGAATTTTTTTCCCAAGGTGCATGCAGTTTTGTGCAAGTAATGTGTTTGTTTGACGAAAGGTATCAAACACTCATGACTTACTCTACCAAAACACTCATGACTTTTACTCCTTTATAATATACAATAAAATTAGTAAGGTCCATGTCAGTGGCGGACCCAGAACTAAAATTTAGGTAGGGTGAAGACATAAGTTTGCATCAGGTATCAAACATATCCCTAAATCCTAATCGTAACGTAGGAAAAGATGATAAAATTGTATTTCAGACATCGGGTGGGCCTTCACTCCTGGCTAACTATTGTCCACGTCAGGCAACAACTAGGCCGACCCAAGAAGTCATGACATTCCCTAGTTGCTTGTTCTTCTTTAGTAGATCGTAGATGAGTGTTTTCTTATGTTGCTGCGAGGGATTTTCTCAAATCCAGAAAGGGCTGGGACCTGGGGTGTCTGGCTGCCAGAGCTAAGTAGGGCAGACGCCCTGGCCATGTGCCTCCTATTCCTTCACCAAGGGAAAACCTAAAGAACAGGTCAAGCTTATTGTCTTATTACTGACATGAATGGTATGAGGTATAAGTAGAACCAATAAATAAAACAATTTGTCTAAGATAAATCAAAACTAAAGAACAGGTTAGTTTTTCAATCTAAGGACCTTGAGAAGCCCAGAGAAGCCTCACGCCCCCGCGTCGCCCGTCCGTGGCGGCTCGGGCGGCCAACCCTAACCAGCGCCGCCTCCTCCCTTCCTCCCCTCCCTCCACCTCGCCGCCGCAGGAGAACATCACCGGAAGTCCGGTGGGCTCGGGGAAGGCGGCGGCGGGGCGGTTCTTCGCCTGCAGCGCGCGGATCTGGCGGCGCGCGGCCGGCGGCGACGTTGCTACGGAGGTCGAGCGGGCGGCCGGCCGGCTCCGCGGGCGTGCAGGCCTGGTGGCACAGGCTTGCGCGGCTAGGGAGCGCGTGGCCGGCGCCGGCGTGGCCCGTGCGCGGCCGGATTGGCCGGGCGGGTCGCCGCGCCGCCGGAGCGCCTGTGCAGCCGGTGGCCGCCTGGTCGAGGCACGCCGCGGCCTGGCAAGGGCTGGGGGCGACAGGTCATGGTGGCGCCCCGGCCCCATGAGGCGGCTGCCCAGCGGCGGCGGCGCCCCCTCCTCCCCTCCCTTCCCTCCCTCCCTTCGGTCGTCCTCCACGCGATCTGCTCCATCACCAACGCCAACCCTAGATCTGGTCGTCCCCGCCGCTGGTCTCTTCGCCGGCGCCCGCCCACCGTCGCCAGCCCTCGATCACGGGTCGCTCACGACGGATCCACGCGGCCGGCGGCCCTCACGCCGGATCCGCCGCCGGCGTCGCTGGATCCGCCGCCGGGTGAGGCTACCAACCGCCGTGGCTCGCTCTGGTGGCCTCCTCCGCGGCGCTCCTCGGCGGCCTCCTCCGTACACCCCCGGATCTGGGGAACCATCTCCCCTCAGATCTGGAGGGCCTGTCGGCCCGTGTCGTGGCTGCCGCTGGCGGCCGCCCCACCCGCGGCCCTGCTTCGTCTTGGGCTCCGCCGACCGGACATGGTAGCTCCGCCGCCAGCTCTCAGTTGGCGGTCGCCTCCGTTCTGTAGGCCGGTGCCCACATGTGCCCTTGGTCGTGACGTCCGGCGCCCATATGTGCTCTTCGTCCTGAGGTCGTATCTTGGTGGCTTTGGGTCATTACGGCACCGGCAGTGGCTCTTCATTGTCTTCAGCTTGGATTACTCGCTGCCATTCCATCGATTTAGCTCTCATCCAAGGTTCAACGGTCGGTTCAGCGTGGAGTTGGGTTTGGTAGCCTCCGGCGAAAGCCTTGCATGGCAATGGCCGGTGCGGACAACGGCTGCGTCATATAACGTAGCTCACCCTGCTGGGGGCGTTGTCTCGGCCACCAAACTCATTCGGTTTCGCCAGGTGAAGACTTGGACTGCTCCTTCGTGGACAGTCGGACGATGGCGGCGTCGGCGTCGCGTTCTCCTTGGAGGCATTGTCTTGTTGGCCCTCTCATTCTGCCGCCTTTGGCTTCGGATTGTCAGAGCATCGATGACGTGCGGGTGTTCTGGGTGTCTTCTCTTCTGTAGGTGTCGGCTTGGGCCTTGTTCTTGTTGTGTCCGTTGTTGGTGCTTCTGTGGTTGCTTGCTCTCGTGTTCTCTAGTCGTGCTAGTAGTTTTTGTTGGTCGTCGTAGTGGTTGTTTCCTTTTTTTCTCCGCGTCGTGGAGATTCTTTCAAGGTTGCTTAGATGTAATTCTCTTCTTCTTAATGAAATACGTGCTATGCACGTTTAAAAAAAAATCTAAGGACCTTCAGTCAATTGCACGTAAGATTTTTTGGTGACAACCTTACAGGAACCTACAATTTCACTTATTTCATCAAATTTGCGAAGCCAAATGAAGAGATGCTATCGACCCAATTGGCATGCTACCCACGTTTTAAGGAAACCCATCACAAGATCTATGCTCAAACAAGCCGCGGGCCAAAACATCACAAGAATCATAGTTGAACAGCCCACAGCCCCCACCAGGCCTACGCGAGCATGCAATTTAATGGGCCAAGAGGATCCTCTGCCCCGCTGATATTTGCTTCAGACTGGTCAGCCCAGCTCGATCTACCATCCGCCCCACAGGCGTAGCTGGGAGGAGGGCCTCTGCCTAGAGTGTCGATGAGCCGACGAAAACAGACCGGGAGGCCCAGGGAAACCAACCAGGCAACTCTGGAGAGAGTGGCTCTTGATTTTACTCTTTCCATTAAAAAAAGAATACAACTACTATTTACCAGATTTTCCTTCCTGGTGCTCGCACCTTTTCCTAGGATTTTTCCAGAATTTACTGATGCTATATGTTAAGTGGTAAGCGACGTTTCCGTCGACAACGAGGTGTCAATGGTGACTTCGAGAATCTCCAGATGTGCCGGCTGCTCAGTTCTTCGGAGGTGCTCATAGGGGCAGGTAGGGTTTACGTGCGTGTATTTATAGGGGTGATTGTGCATGCGTGTGTGAGCATCTGCGTTGTACTGTGTCATTCTCAAAAAAAATTAAAAAAAAGAATACAACTACTATTTCCTGAGGAGTCAAAAAATTAAATTAGATCAAATTTATACTTATATCTCGATTTAGTATAAAAATATATTCTATAATTAATCTAATATACTTATTTTGTATCATAAATATCAGTAATATTTTGTATAAATCTCTCTCTCTAAAAAAACTTCTACTCAAGTCTGGCATGTGTTGGGTCGTACGATGGTCGATCATAGTTCATGTGACGACAAGCTCTATCAGCAATTCAGCATCACTCGTTTTACTTCTCTGTCCGTAAAATTTATTTACTACTTGAGCGTTGAAGTAGAACATGCTACTGTTTGCTCCTTCGCCGAACTGGATGTCATGGAACTAGAGTAGAAGGGAACGTGACATTGTGACATCTGTGTTTGTCACTCTGGATCCGCCTCGTGGCCAAAATCAAGCAAACAATGAAACTGTTCCTGTAGTATAAAATGTTTTAAATTACCGGAACATTGAACACAGCCAGTAATTACGACACGTATATTTCAAAACTGAAGATCTGTTTCTGTTGCATATAATATGGACACTTCAATCTTCAAACCCAAAGATAGCACTATCTGTAGATTAACTAGTATAAATTATGTACTAAATGGAGCAAAGCTGCCAAAAAATTAGAGCCGTGCGCCAAAATGATGCGCTGCCGTGTACTGTATTGCTAAGCTCTGCTTCCGAAGATCCAGTACCCAAGAAGGAAAGATAACGAGAAGATCAGCAGCACAAACACCGCCGAGAAGCCCCCGGGAGACGGCTTTGTTTTCCGGAGGAGTTCCTGAAATCGAAGCAACTTTGACCGGTTAGTCATCACAAACCAAAGCTGGAAAGGAACAGCAAACAGAGTTGGAAAGGGACTTCTGGTCATAGAAAGGTCTGCTGCGAAACAGCCAAAAAAACAAGAGGCCATGAAAACTCGTTCTCATCTTGTGTCACTATCTTTTGTAGAAATATCATATCGATCCCCAAACCTCCAAGGCATCTTGCTGGTTGCTGTGCTCAGTGATTTGTTTATTGTACCATAATTTTAACCAGCTTCTGTGCATTATCAGTATGAGAAAACATGTCTCATTTATTTTCTCAAAGACCTGATTGTTTTCTCTAAAAGGATTAGAGCTGTAATGAGCCAAAACAATAATACCTAAACTAAATATCACTTATACAACTAGCACAAAAAGGTTATTATATAACGTAAATATGAAACTAATAAAGTGAGTAGCCTCCTCAAATATAATTCTTAGAAAAATAGAAGCTCGTCAACGGAAGTCCTACCAGCTGTTTCCGAATCTTCTTGTTTTCCTCTGCATATCTACTTTCCTCATATTCTGTCTTGGATACCATGGAGACATCCTAAGGAGCCATAAAGATCAATGATTTCAGTAACATAACCAGTCAAAATTTTAGGAAAGTATACATTCTGAAATTGTAATTGGTCAATGGACTCATGGTGATGATAATCTGTCAGTAATGTGAGTATATGGGGAGTCAAGTTTATCAATTTCAAATGTCGTTCAGACACACTGAGAAAGGTACAGACTACAGCGAAACAAATACTCCCTCCGTTCCAATTTATTAGTCGTTTTGGCATTTCAAAGATTCATAGTTAGTAGTATGTATCTAGACATAAGTATATATGTAGATACATACTATTATCTATGAATCTAGATTTGCCAAAACGACTTATAATTTGGAACGGAGGGAGTACTTGTTAATTGTTATCGATTCTTTTATGTATCTTGAAAGCATATGATCGTGCTAAACTAGAGCTTTCTTCGTGTTCACACAAGCATGATGTTTGCTGATGACAGAAACTTTTGCCGCACAAATGCTAAGCTATGCATCATTAGAAACAGAAACAAAAATAATTATTGAGGATTTTAGAGTCTTAAGTGTTTCCATGTGTTCTGAAGTTCGATCAAACGTGGGCCAACTCACCAGCACAATATTAAGTGTTTGTGGACATAGGACATGCATGTTTTATCAAGCTGAATGAAATAAGATGAGAAGGCAATACTATATAGGTGGAACTAGAGTCACCTCATTGTGTGAAGTTTGTGATCCAGATGTATGTCCATGCACTAATGTCTGAAAATCAATTGAAAGCACCAAACATCATTAGTAATTCACTAGGGAACGAACATGGCATCATGTGCTCACAGCAGCAAGCAGTAAGGTTACTACTTACAGAGTAGGAAGTGGATGGTCCTTCCACTTCATGGTCCACATCTGAATCAAGGGAGTCATCCTCTTCCTCTGCTTCCTCAGGCACAGGTGAAGGAGGATTGGCAGGGATGTAGATCACCCTCAGATTGAAGTCCTCGACCAACTTACCTGGTGCTTTACTGAACTACAGGCCACAACGTTAATGTTACACAACACCCGTAACTGTAAAAAACAAAGATACCACAGTGCCATTCAACTCCGTAAACGCGAGTTCTGCAAGAATTTACCAAGTCAGGGACAATGTCCTTCTGTGTCGTCCCCTCCTCCACAACGATGCTCTGAACGAGGAACTTGTCTTTGCATGTGATAGTCCGGGGGGATCTCCTTGGGCGCTTGCATCGTAACTACACCAATTTCACCGTAGCAGATGAGAACGATTGATCAACCAAACGAGAAAGGAACACAAATCATATGCTCGAAGCGGACGCACTTGAGACGACGCATGATCCCCTGGGAGGCACCACACCGGAGGCAGGCCGCACGGCGTACTTCCTAGGGTTCGTCGTTTTCACCTGCAGATTCGACGGACGAACGAAAAAGATCAATCTCTTTGAGCCCGACCCCGATCCATCTTTCAGCAAAACAAAGCCGTCCAATTCGTCACCTTGAAAGCCACGTGCTGATCGGTCTTGTTGGCAAGCTCCAGACACGCCGAATTCTGCTTCTTGAGCTCGACTGCCCATGGCATCCGAAACAGCGGCAACGATCCGATCAGTCATTCAGTCTGATAAGCCGAAAGCGCCCAACAAGAAACACCAAGAACTAGTAGTACGTATGATACAAGCAAGCACTCACACGGCATCTTCAAGTCGGAAGGGCAGACTCGAAGCAGCGTGTTACTCATGGCGGCGATCAAGACACAACGATCAGAAGGCTGGGAAATTCAACTCCCCCTCTCTCCTCCTCCTCCACTCTCGAGAACCGAGAACCTGGAAGATCCAAGAACCTGAACCCCGAAATATCCAAGACGGGGGGTCCCCGTCCCCGCGTGTTTCCTGCCCCCGGAAGCAAAGTATCGGGACACGAGAGAGACAAAGCCAGGCTATTGACGAGTACGACGGTTGGCGAGAGGGCTTGAATCCTTTTTGACAGGGGAGATGAGAAGAAGAGCCGCCCGAATCGTGAGGAGGGGAGGGGAGCAGACGGCCTCGGCGGACTCGGGGGTGGAGTTCGGGCTGGCAACATGGCATAAATTAAGCGAGGTTTAGGAGGCAGGAGGGCGAGTAATGATTTGATTTGGCTGCGGGCGGCGGTGGCGTCGTGCGAGCCCGGGTCTCCCGAGTTCCATCCGTTCGCACGTTGGTTGGCAAGAGTGGTTGGATTCGGGCAACGGCCGCTGGAGCCGGGGCCGGCTGCCAGTTGGTGATTGCGCCGCCCACGCCCACGCTGGCGGGGGAAAGGGTCGGCGGAGGAGGACGTGTACCTCACCGTGTCCGTTCTATGGGTGCCGCGGCCGCCGGCGAAAACGAGAGACCAGATCCAAGTTTTGATCAGCAAACCTTTTGCCGTAAAGTGCAGAAAGGTCAGTCGGCTCCTTGCTGTTGGATTGGGATCTCTCGTCTTTTATGAACCTGATGACTGACGGCGTCTGGGCTCTGGATCGAGTCGCTGCACCTGCTGTTACCTGTCACTTTGACAAATGACAATGTTCACCTGTCCACATCGTTTGAGAACCGGTCGTTACTTGAAAGACTTCAGATAATCAGATGTGTGCTGACTGTGTCCGCAGTCACAGGTTATCCTCCTGCTCGTGAGCTGATGGTCGTTAGCATAATGATTCAGGCGCCAGAAACGAGCTCCTTCAGTTTTCATGGTTCCATCTCCAGGGACGTCCCACGATCTAACAATAGCAGGATTCCGATTCAAGATATTAGTAGATTCACTGTTGCTGCATTATTGGAGGTCTTGCGGCCAATTATTCTGAATTTCCGTGAGCAAATGCTTTTCCTCGCACCCCAGCTCCCTTGCCAGCGATGCAGTTCGTTTCCCATGTCCTACTCTGATACCCCCATTCAATTGATAATCCTCTGATCTGGACAGGTTCATTTGGTTGGCATCTTCAAAAGCAGCAAGCACCTGTTAAGCTGGTACCAAACACTGAATTATCCCAATGCTATGCTGATTGCACACTGATCTACTTTGATGCTAACAGTTGCAGGGCCGTCCTCACCTGGGAGCAAATGGCTCAGTGTAAACATGATTATGGCTAGTTTGACAGTGGCAAAATAAATTTGAAAGCAAGCATCTGGCCTTAATCATTTTTCATGGTGTATCTAAATGCAATTATCCATTATCATCGAAAACACGACACCTAACCAGTGACATCCAAAACATAGCATAGCAAGTATTCAGTTGAAAATCCTTTGATCTGGACAGGTTGATTTCGTTGGCATCTTTAAAAGCATCAAACAACTGTAAGCTGGTACCAAACACTGAAAAATATCCCAAATTTGTGCTGATTGCACAGTGATCTACATTAACTTTAACGGTTCCTTGGCTGCTCGCGCCTGAGAGCAATGCTGTTTACAGTAGACATTAATATTGCTAGTTTGAAGAATAGCAAAATCAGATTGACAGCAAGTAATTGGTGGTAATCATTTTCCTGGGTGCATCTAAATGCAATTATGCATAGCATCTAAAACATGGCACCTGCAATTATGCATAGCATCTAAAACATGGCACCTAACCACCGACATCTAAAACATTGCAAGTATCCAATGCAGCCATGCAGGGCAATCAGTTTATGAAAGACTAAACCAGTCTAGGAACACATTTGTAGCCACAGCACTGTAAGTGGAAACAAATTTATCACGGTAGTTGCTCATAATTAGATTACGAACAGCCAGTTGTTTGTTAGTCCATGAGTGTAACGAACTCCATGCTGTCATCTTCTCCCATCCAGTTGTTATATGCATACATGTAACAAACACCATGCTGTCATCTGCATCAACCCAATGCGCAAACATTGCTCCTACTGAAAATTTTAAGTTCATTCCTCTTTCATACTGAACCTTGTAAAAGAAACAGCATGCCTGCTCAGTAAAGTTTAATTGCTTACCAAAATTGCAACCTCGCCACAACAACAATGCCACCCACAGTGTAATTATAATCTTACAAAGGACAAGGATTAGCAGGCTAGCACACTAGAAATGTGCTTTGAGCGCACATGAATCTCAAGAGTAGGTTGCTAAGCCAGGCCTCGAACACGCCGAGGAGAGCCCCCGCGACGACGTCGAGGACGTAGTGCCGGCCGAGGAGCACCCTGGACGCCGACGTCGCGGCGGCCCACAGGAAGAGCGCCTCGCGGGGGCGGAAGCCGGCGGCGGCGAGGAAGGCCGCGACGAGGAAGGCGCGGGAAGAGTGTCCACTGGGGAAGGACTAGTGGTCCGCGGCGACGGCGACGTACATGTCCTTGGCGTTGTAGGCCGGGCGCGGGCGGCGGACGGCGACCTTGACGAGGCCGACTAGGGCGAGGTCGATGACGAGGCCCGCGACGAGACCGGCCAGGAGCGGGGAGACCGCCCCGGAGGCGTTGGCGGGGGAGGCCGATAGGAGGAGCAGGGAGATGGGGACGGGGAGCCAGATGCGGCCGTCGCCGGCGACCTCGAGCGCCTTGAGGAGGAGCCGCGGCACCGGGAGGAAGAGCGCGTGGAGGCGGAGGGACACCGCCGCGTCCAGCCCCGCCACGCCGCCCAGGAGTGCGGGCTTCGCCGGCGCCGACGGCGAGGTGGTTGCGGTGGCCATGCCCGCCGGCAGGGGTGATTTGGGAAAGTGGGGGATTGGGATTTGGCTATGCCTGACAATGGGCCATGTCCATCCAAGGGCCATACGGGCCTTTTAACTCACGGGCTGTTATTTTTGAGCTGAGTATGGCTGAAAAAAGTCGGATTGGATCGGGCCTTATCTTAAAAGGATTGGCACAAACCGAACTTTGAACATTGCTCACATCAGCCCATGGATGGCAAAGAAGGCTCGGCCCATGGATCGGGCCTTATCTTTTTCTCTGTATCGAGTAGAGGAGGGCTGGGCGATCGATCGAGTTCGAGACTTCGAGTCCGCCTGTCGCCGCCGCAAATAAGTGCCTAGGGTTGAGTCCGCCGGCCGCCGGCCGCCGCCCGGCCCTGCTCTACGCCGCTGCCGCCGGCGCTCTCCTCTCCTCTCCACCGCCGCTGGACTCTCCTCTCCGCCACGCCAAGCAGCGAAGGGTGCTGGTGCCCTTCACCTCCGACACCCTGGTGAGCGTGAGCTGCTCTCGTTCGCCGGCGCGCGTGGCTCCGGCCCGGTCGTGGAGGTAATTTCTCTCTACATGCTGGACCCGCACTCCGCCGCAGCCTTATCCTCCAATTATCTATGTGAATGCGTGTGAAAGACAGCGTTTCTGATGTATGCTCGCTGCAGTCTGCTGCGTGGTAGATGAGATTAGGATGCAGAATTGACTTTTGTGTGTTCTGGCCTTCTGGGGTAGCAATGAAGCTCTGTCCCTGACTAGCGAATCTGAATGTATGGTAAAAATTTCATTTGGGTTGTGTTGACATGGATGGAAGTTTCAGCTTGGTTGAAGGGCAGGGATAAATGACAGAGATTACAGTCTTCTTGTCAAGTTTTCAGTAGCATTTGCTATATATGTACTTCACTGGGATTTCAGTAGCAGTAGCTTGGTTGATGAATACTTGGGCAGATACAGTCTTTTGAATTGCCAGTGTAATTTCTCCTCCCCTTCTCTTCTCCAGAAAATGCCAGTGCTTATAGAAATGGACACTTATTTAGATGACCCTAGAGTCCCTTTGAGGCCAGGTGAAAATTTGAATGTGATAGCATGGTGGAAGAAAAACTCAGATGCTTATCCAATCCTATCTCTAATGGCTAGAGATTTTCTTGCTATTCCCGTGAGTACGGTGTCCTCAGAATCTGCTTTCAGTGCAGCTGGAAGGATCCTTGGTAAGAATAGGACATCTCTCTCTCTCCTGAATCTCTTGAAGCTTTAATTTGTGCCAAGGATTGGTTGATCGGGTTCAATGATCAAGATGAAGGGGAACCAATGACTGGGCAAAGAATGTTTGGTTGCGATGATGATTCTGATGAAGATTATCAGATCTGATGCGGGTAACTATCTGAAATTTCTTGCTATAGGAGGTCCCCGGTGCCTTTTTTTTCCCTATCCATTCCATTGCAGATTGCACACAGTTACTCTCTCTGTTTTTTTCCATGTTTTTTACATGGTTTACAAGAGGGGCCAGAGGCTGCAGCTTGCTTTTACCAGTGAGCTCCCTCAGCTGGTCTCTGTTTTCACCTCCTTCTATGTGCTGGAGGTGTGGTAGTACAGTAGTAAGTAGTAAAAATAGTCTACAGTAGTAAATAGTGGTAGGTCTCATCAGTTTACTCTGTTCAGTTCTTTGTGTGCTGCAACTGAGGTGCTATTGTTCACTTTGCTATTCATCAGGAGTATCATCATCATTAATAGTACTGCTATTCATCTCTTCAACATATATTGATATATCTACTGTGATGGAAACTGGAAGTTTTCTTTGGTCTTCAAGCTTAGAAGTTTGCTGTCAAATACCTTGCTAGATAGATATGAATTAGTCTGTGAAGCACTTACACTACTCTTTCCTCTTTCACTCTTTCAGAGTGATAGCTGATGTTTCCATGGCAAAACATGTCTCACTTGAATATGTAAATTTCACTGTGGTCATATGAAATTGTAATCTGATCTGGAACTTCTAAGTACTGCTGGTCTTACTTGGCTGACTCAGAAGCAGTAGACATTGAATTCTGGACTAATTACGAGCTGACTTTGTGTGCAGTGGAACTTGGGAGGCGCTTCTTCCCCCGATGTTCAAAAAAACTTTACGAGATGCCAGGAGAATGCCAGGTCGGTCCGTCAGTGTTCCTCGTCATCTGGAGCATCGCTAGGAGCTTGGTTCTTTTTGGTTCATCATTAATCTTCAGATTGAATAGCAGTACTATAATGGTTGGTAACAATGATGATGGCTGCTTGGTTCTTTTTGGTTCATCATTGATCTTCAGATTGAATAGGAGGAAGAAAGTTGGAGGGAAAAGCATTGGCTTATTTACAATAATTATATTATGTGGCAACAGTTTGTAACATCAGAAGCTCAAGTCCTGGATTGTATGTAATTTGGTGATTGATACCGTTTGTTGATCTTACAGATATTATTTATCAATGGTGCCATGGTGGTTTGTAGCAGCGTGGCAAGCTATGCTTGTTTACTTCTTGAACTGCTAGATGCTTGCGAACGTACATGTACAGAAGCTCAAGTCCTTGCTTGCTAGCTTATATTAATTAGAGCCCACGGATTCTACTTCTTCACTGCTTCTTCAGTGTAAATGGATAGCCCGTGGGCTCTGATTAGGATCAGGGCTGGTTTAGGCTGCTTCTATCCAAAAGATAGGATTGGATCGGGTATTAATGATCTTAAAAGGGTAGGGATAAGGATCGAGCTGGCTCTGTAACTAAACAGGGCTGAAGTGGGGTTGGGGCTGGATCATGGCCCATTGTCAGGCATAATTGTAGTGAATGTATGCAACAGGGTAGCTTGTCCCAATGAACTTGTGAGCAACAAAGCCATTCAGCCCCAGCTCAGCACCCTGAACCGAGCAAAGCCCGGGTGCGTCTGCTAGACGGCCAGGCGGGCCGGCTCGAAATGGCGTCAGAACTCCAGCGGCGCCTGCGCCGTGCCTGCGCAACGCAGAGCGGGCCGGCTTGAACTTACCCGGACAAGCAGGGTCCCATGAATCGAAGGACAAATTGAAAAAAGCCTCTGCGTTTTTGCGCGGAGATCACGGGCCGCGAGCCGGGAATCGGTGACGCCCGAGCCGCGCGCGCCGCCGTCCGGCGCGGCCTGTGTCCGGAACTGGCATTGGAGCCGGCCGCGCGATCTGGCCGGCCGAAGCGGCTCCGGTCAAGGTCAATCCGGCCGTTTTGGGCGACGTAGACGTGCGTGTTGACCTGGCCGTCCGGTTGCGTGCTCTCGTCTGTTCCGTTGGGGTGTTTCGGATCGTACTACCAAAGTTGGCAGGCGGCTCGAATACGGGAGGGATGTGAGACTCCCAGACTGGGGACAAGATGATCTCGAAACCGTCCCAGGTTTTGTTAACTCGAAACTTTTGTTTTTTGGTCCTTTTTTCAGGGTGTCCCCACGCATTTTAACTTTTAAACTATGGAATGAGATACGAATGTGGCCCTAGTCGTGCATGGCGAAGGCGATTATGAACGGAGGTGGATATGAATAGGATAATATAATAAATAGGAAAAGATCGATTTACATTCTCAAATTATCACAAAATTTCGATTTTCTACATTCAACTATAAAACCGAATAACATAAGTCATCCAACTTGTTTCCAACGTAGTTTTGTATTTTAATTAGATCTAAAATCAAAACTAATTTATTTTCAATAAAAAATATGAAACTAGTACAAATGTAACCTTCTATTATTACTCTATTTGAATTTTAGTTATTCAAAAAATAATACACACAATTACAGGCAAACAAATATGATGAACATAAAAATTATATCTGATAGCTGAAATTTTGTATTTTTATTTAAAATAACTTGCTTATGAATTTTTTAGTTTAAATTTGAATATATTAATTCTCAGAAAATAGAAACCACCTTCCCAAGTTTACCCGGTCTTAACAGTTGGACGGCTTATTTTGTCTGGTTTCTTAGTTGAAAGTTGAAAATAACTTTTGTGATGATAGATGTAAACCAGACTTTTTCCTATAATTAATATATAGATGATGTATTTGGCCGCAATATTTTCAACGCTCAGCAACAGAGAAGAGCGATGCAGTGACAACAGAATACTTTTCTGATAGTGAAAATCCAGATGCACACACTCATCATATTCAGTTTGAAAAGGAATGGAGAGAAGTATCCACACTTGCAGCTGTACGTTCATTTCAAGAGGAAATTCAAGCACCAGAAACATCGCGCCATATTACCATAAATATGGGGAAACTCCTCCTTAATATATCACTAAGACTAATTTCAATGGAAGTGTTAAGGGTGTATCATAAGTATTAAGTTTGCTAACATAGGAGAAGAGAATGGAGGAGTGTCTTAAGAACTCAGAGGAGTGTTATCTTGCTTTCTCGACGAACCTGACGCCTCTGGCCATCATTATCTTCTGGTGTCCTTTGGCACCTCCTGCCGTTTAGTCTGTGTCCGCTCAGAAAGCAAGTTCGACGGATCGAAGCAAGCGACGGCAACTCGGCGAGGCCCATACGCGCCTACCACATTAATCACTGGACGATGCGGTGCTATGTAGCTTTGGGCTTGGCGCGAGAGAAAGAGTAAAAAAGAAGCAGCTGGACCGGATCGGGATCGTGCTATCATCAGTAATCTCTGATCCGCCTCACAACGTCGTCGTTGGCCGCACTTCGCGGTTCAACGGCGACTAGCTTCCCGATTGTCCGGCTGGAAACGAACACCAGGCCCTTGTTCGGTTCACTTGTTCAAAATTCCAAATTTTTTCCCTCACCTGCATGGAGACTTAAATCTAGACGAAATAAAAAACGCATTATGACTGTTGCCTGTAATTAGAGCGTAATTAGACACTAAATTGCTACAGTAATGCTACAGTAAACAATCTCTAATGATGGATTAATTAGGTTCATTAGATTCGTCTCACGATTTACAGACTAGTTCTGTAATTTATTTTGTGATTAGTCTATATTTAGTACTTCAAATGTAGATAGATACCTTTTCAAAAATTTTACAGCGTGCATCCGAACAACCTCTGATGGAGCTTCATGGGACCTGCAGAATGTACCAGTACCAGCCACCAGGTGGACGCTTGTCTGTGTTGACTTCCCCATCCCATCACCAAAATTCCCAAAATTCTCTCTCCAAACATCACTATCCACCTATCACATCAAATCTCTCTCCTCATGCATGGAACACTAAACGTGGGTAAATAAAAAAACTAATTGTATGGTTTTAATGTATACGACGAGACGAATCTTTTGAGTCTAGTTGGGTCATGGTAGGACAATGTTTACCATAAACAAACGAAAAGTGCTACAGTGCGCTACAGTGTCCGATGTGACTTTTTGATTCCTTTTTTCCCTCTCATTTTTGGAAGTGAACACAGCCCAAGTATAATAGTAAGTTAAAAGCAGGTCGTGGTCAGAGCATGCTGGATGTCTAAGGGCCTGTTTAGATCCAAAAATTTCCAAAAAGTTACTCCCAAATACACTATGTAAAAAGAAGATTTCCCATCACATCAAAATGTTATATCATGCATGGAGTACTAAATGTAGATGAAATCAAAAACTAATTGCACAGTTTTATTGTACTCTGCGAGACGAACATTTTGGGCCTAATTAATCAATTTTTGGATAATTTTTTACACATACAAACGAAATGCTACAGTAACGCAATGATTACGAAGCGACATCTTACTCCCAAATTCAACCTTTCAATTCTAACATATAGGGCATGTTTAGATGCAAATTTGGGAGGGTGAATTTGGGAGGTAGATGTTACTTCGTAATCATTGCGACACTGTAGCATTTTCGTTTGTATGTGCGAAAAATTGTCCAAAAATTGATTAATTAGGCTCAAAATGTTCGTCTCGCATAGTACAACATAACTGTACAATTAGTTTTTGATTTCATCTATATTTAGTACTCCATGCATGTTATGATATTTTGATGTGATGGGGAATCTTCTTTTTACATAGTGTATTTGGGAGTTGCTTTTGGGGAACTTTTTGGAACCAAACACCACCATAAACATCACCTAAGCTAGATGCTGCACATGCACTCGATGTATGCATTCAAAGCTACTAACTGTATTTAGATCGCCAGACAAGAAACCAATTCCAGGAACGTGCTTTACCAACAAAGGTGGTGTTTAGATGTTGAATTTGGAAGGTTAAATTTGGGAGTTGGATGTCTCTTCGTAATCATTACGTCACTGTAGAATTTTCGTTTATATGTGTAAAAAATTATCCAAAAATTGATTAATTAGGCTTAAAATATTCGTCTCGTAGAGTACAATAATACTGTGCAATTAGTTTTTGATTTTATCTACATTTAGTACTCCATGCATGTTATGATATTTTGATGTGATGGAGAATCTTTTTTTTACATAGTGTATTTGGGAGTAACTTTTTTGGGGATTTTGGAAACTAAACAGGCCCAAAATATGTACTTTGAATGCATACATCACCAGACTAGGAGCTAATTCAAATTTGTACTTGTGTACCTGTGCCTGCCGGGACGGCGGTTACTGTCTTATTATTTATTTGAGTGCATCACTTGTAGTTTCTAATAATAACATCAGGTCGACGCCAGACATTTTAGTTATTCCATTAGTACGAGAGAGCGGGTTATTAGCGGGAGACCCGGTCCTTGCGGCAACGGTGAATTGACTAGCTAGATAGTTTAAACTGCAATTGTGATATGATCAGACGTCTAATGGTTATCAGACCGACTGACTGAAACTACACGTATTACGTGGGAGGCATCAGAACCGTACCCGTGGTACCACCTCATTTTCAATCCCAGCCGTCCGCGAAGAACCAGCCGGCGGCTTCATCTCTCCACTGGCAAAGGAGATGGCAGAGTTGAGTGCTCTGCTCGATCGGTCACTGTCAAGTGGTAAGGAGGTTCCAGCAATTAATGGTGATCATGAGCTTTAGGATTTAGGATACCTGTGCTTATTTCGGAAACATCCAAACTTAACAGGCAGCATGCAGCTAAAATGTCACTCTCCTAGTTATTTCGATGGATAAAGTGGATGTGCCATGTAACTAATTTTACCTTCTGAACGCTAAAGAGAAATAGCAGTCATTGTATTGTTTACTTCGGCCTCCCTCCTCGAGCCCATACATATATTTGTTCAGTTATTAAAAAAACTTCATATATTCACATAACTAGGTGTATGAACCACGTATTTGCGCGAATTCAAAAATTAAATGTCATTTATTTTTAATTACCATATATTATCTTGTTCATTATAGTAAACTATGTTTTATTGTTGGTTAAATAATTCAAATATGATTTACCTATAATAACAATTTGGTTTGTTGAGCTTTAATAATATTATGAATATAATTATTCTTATTTTCCTTTTATTTCATTGATTGTTGTTAGTTTTATTTTTTATTAATAGTATATGTTTGTAACTATACATAGCTAATGGGTATTTTTTATATTTATTTTTTCATAATGGTATTGGTGGTTGATTTTTAATTAGGCACATAGATATTTTAGGCTAATTTTTCTTATAATGACAGTAGTGGGTATTTTTTATTTTTCTATTTTTCTCCGGTTAATGTGGGAATTTCAACACATTGAGAGCGAACGTGGATGCTTCATTTGTTGGCCAAACAATAAGATAATAATAGACTAATTTTTATTATAATGGCATTAGTGAGTAATTTTTATTTTTCTATTTTTTCCTATAATGTGAGAATTTTTACACCTTGAGAGCAAACGTGGAGTCTCCATTTGTTGGCCAAATAATAAGATAATAGAATAGATGTAGCGATACTTATACACCTCTGGATGACCGAAGAACCAAAAGAGATGCTATTGAGGCTTCTGGCTAGCTCAATCCGGTGCTTGTCCCATTTAGGCACCTCTTTCTGGGGCAGCTGATCCTTTCAGGTGAGAGGCAGGCGCGAGGCTAGGCAAAAAGAGCTTCGGCGCAAGCAAGCCAGGCTCCGCTAGCTAGCGCAATTTCAATATTTCAACTTGTTAAGACAGATGATCAATTCAATTGATCACTGATCAGGTGTGATCAGTCTCATCCGTCTAAGAGACTGATCCGTATCTTGTTCGTTCTGGAAACACGTCTTCCTATTCCATCTTTTCCCGAATCTCCCTTAACGGAAGAAATAGAAGCTCGGAGGATGTGTCGAGCCGTGGCCTAGCCCAAGCTGTCGATGATCACCTAGCGCACCGCCGTTGCTCGAGCCCGAGCTGCCGCTGTAGTGCAATGGGTCTTTCAAGGATCGAATCAAGAAAAGCTACAATCCCAGATACTTACTTACTAGCTTTGGTCTTGGAACACGACTTCAAAGCGTTCTGACGAAGGTGGAGATAAGATTACCCGATGGGACAAACCAAGAGAAGGCGAAAAGGTAAACCGTTAGACCCGCGAAGTTCCAAGCATGCATGGATCGTGGAATGGTATGTGCCGGCTCGCCAGTACAATTCCCGAGGAAAGGAAATAGAGCTGATACCGCCATCGGGTCGCACGACAGAAGAACACCCAACATAAAGATGCACACTCCTCCATGTGAAATAGAAAGAGAGGAAGTTCTCTTTTCTAACTCACCCAGTAGTCGAGGGTAAGAGTTAGCTGTTGGTTATGCTGATAGCACGAAAGAAAAGGGGGTTACACCTTCTCTCGCGGGCGTTGGTCAATACGGGATCCTACCAAGCCAGATAAATTATGGCCGATAGGCGGGAGCCGGTTCGACAGGAAGCTTTTGAAAACGCATCTAACTACCTCATATCTGCTTCAAGTTTGACCCGAATGCATTTTGATTTGAGTAGAACGTTCTTATTTAAACATTGCGTCGACCACACGGCCTAACATGGCCTTTCCCGCAGGAACATCCACAATAGATCCAGTGCGCTTGACAAGATCTCCGCCAAGTGTAGTGTGGTGTAGTAGTAGGCACTTCTAGGCCCCTTCCCGGCTACTGGATCACTCCAGTGCTTTGGGCGTCTATCCTGAGTGTGAGCATTCATAGTTGTGAATAGTGTTGTACTGGATGTTTGATCTGAATAAATCATCACAACCTTTCAAAACAAAACAAAATAATCACAGCATTGAGAATCTGAAAGGGTCGTCAAATATCTAGAACAACACAATGTCACTTCAAAATTGCAGATGTCACATCTTTGAAACCACGGATGTAAACCAACTAGCTAGCTAGAGGCGTACGTTCACTCCCCACCTCGACTAATCCAACACTAAGGTGAGCTCAAGATTAGTGGCGAGGCATGACGGCAAGACGCAAACACTAAAGCGAGTCTTCACTAAAAAGGTGTGGTCAGAGAAATTCACCTGGAGGAAAACCCTACCCTCGCGGTCTTTTTACTCTTGCATTCACTACGGGAAACCCGGAGTTTGCCGAGTGCCTGGGGCACTCGGCAAACCCCGAAATACACTCGGCAAAGGGGTTACGGCATAGCTCGTGTCGGCAAACAGTTCCTTTGCCGAGTGTCTTCTGTCGGGCACTCGGCAAAGGCTTTGCCAGTGCAAAGCCAGCACTCGGCAAAATAAAGCACTAACAGACGGCTCGGCGCTGTCTACGGACGGCTGTTAGGGCTAACGGAGCCTTTGCCGAGTGTCACACTCGGCAAAGACACCAGCCTTTGCCGAGTGTTGGACCACGACACTCGGCAAAGCCTGGTTAGGGGGCAGGCCCTGGACAACCCTTTGCCGAGTGTAAGGGCTTTAACACTCGGCAAAGGCTGCATATTTGCCGAGTGTAAAAGCCAACACACTCGGCAAATCAGGAACACTCGGCAAACGCTGTTCCAGAAATGACAGAAACAACATCTTTGCCGAGTGTTAAAGCCAATACACTCGGCAAAGCACCTCTTTACCGAGTGTAACACTCGGCAAAGGCTCAAATTTTTTCCTGTTTTTATTTATTTTTTTGCGTTAAAAGGACCCCTCAACAAAAACATCACAGGCAGTTTCTAATTGACATTACAGGCAGTTTATAATAGACATCACAGGCAATTCATATATATATATAGCCACTAAACCATCAAACAACCATAAACAAACACATATAAGTCGCTAAACACATATAATTCATATGTTACAAAGTCCAACATCCATCACTCACGGAAGATGGGGTCCGAACAACGATCTAACCGCCCGCGCCGCAAGGTCTTCGTCTTGAGGGCCGTCATTCGACGCGGCCGAGCCAGGAGCCTGCCCAAAAGAGATTAGTGGTGTGTGTTACAAGATTTTCGACAGAAATGAGTTGTGAAATGAAATCATAGGGTTCTCAAGTGACTCACGCGAGAAATAGGAACACGTGGTGGTGGAGGCGGTGGTGGCATCGGCGGCGGCGGACCTTCACCCACGCACTGGCCAATGCTCTGCAGGTAGGCAAATACCTGCTCCTGCCATGCTCGGTTCGTCCGCTCGGCCTCCTCCTTCTGCCTGTCCTTCTCGGCCTCTGCGTCCTTTATCCGCTGCAACTCCGCCTCCAGGAACTCCCGCCTCTGCGTCTCTTCATCCAACCGGGCCTGCAATATTCAATCACATTGTTATAATACATTATAAACGTAAGCAAACTTCATGTATAAAGATAGAAACAGAAATAACCTGGAGTGCCTGCATCCCGAAGTGTGAACCGGGAAGAGGCTGGCAGATAGCCGCTGAAGAGCTCGTGCTCCTGGCTCGAATCTGGGAGAGTGTGGGGGTAGAGGCCGTGTCGATGGTGTTGTCGGCGATCAAGTACCGCCCGTGCTTTTTGCCTCCTCCCGCCCTCATGACCACTTCTCCATCAATGTCGTGGGCTGTCGGATCCCAGTCTGGCCCGTGGACCTCCTTCGCTACCTCTTGATATGCTGTGAGGCGACTGTGGACGCTGGCGTTGCTGTATGCCGCGGGCCCGTCCTCCTGGTTGTACCGGACGTCGGAGGTCGCCTTGCCCTTGTGGGCCATAGCAAAAGTATCGAGCTGTGAGCAAGGCGCACCACCATGTGACGCCGACTGAAAAAACAAACAATATGAATTAGTAATTACACAGAATAGAGTGAGCGAATATAGAAATGACTCGGCGTACCCATTTGGCCCTGTACTCCTCGAGGCTAAGGCTGCCCTGATGGTGTGAGACACCGGACATCAGCAAACGCCGCTCCCGGCAAAGGTCGTGCTGAGCGGCCCACTCGGCGCTGCACCACTTGTCGACTATCACCTCCCAGCACGTGGGATGCGGGGCGCACTACCACGGAATCGCCTACAAGACATCAAGTGTACGGCATATAACAGATCGAATTTAGAGTACTTAATCTTAGAATAAAACAGTATTGATTTACATACCGCCAGATACTGCTCCTTGGTCAACTTCATGTTTCTTGCCTCCGTTTTCTTCACGGAGATCTTGAGTGCCGCGAAATAATCAATTACGGCCTGCACGCGCGCCTCGTAGTGCAGGTCCTTGAAAAGCTTCCAGCAGGCTGCACGTGCCACAGCATCCGCCGAAGCCTCCTGTCCCGGGGCGCATCTATAAAAGCCCTGCGCATATATACACGATGAATGTTGCATTATTTGTAGATTGTTCAATGAAAGTGTTGTGTTGAGAAGTGTAGTGCAACGAATACTTACCCAAAGCTCTCCCTTTACCCGCTCGGCCTTGTTGTTGAAGATCCTGCGCTCCCGGTCCTCCTGATCGCCAGCGGCGATGTAGTGGTCAAAGGTGTAAGCCGGCTCCTCCCTGCCGCTAATGGTCACCAAACCTGGAAACAGCTCCCTGCAAAGAAGACCCAAGATGCCGTTGACTTTGCGGGCGTGACCAGCGCCTGGGGTGACCATCACCCAATTCCTGCCCAAGTGATTAAGATAAATTGTTAGTCCATATTGCGATTTTCCAACATATGAATATGAAACGAGAAGGTCTATGTAACATCTAAAATTACTTACTTTGGAGGGCTGGGTGCGATCACGGGGCGACGCTCCATGGGTATCGGGCGCTTCGGGAGTTGCAAGGGGCCTCGCTGCCAAAGGGCTGAGTTCTCAGAGGAGGTGGACCCCTCTACGTCCTCGCCCTCGGGGTCCTCGGCCCCGTGCTCCTCGTCCTCGCGGTACTCATGCTCCGCGACCCGAGTGTCCACCGCCGAAAGAACAAAGTCCTCGTCGGACGAAGATGACGAAGGTACGGGGGTCCGCTCTCGCCTCTTTCCCCTGCCTCGCCCCCCGCCTGTGGCCTTCTTCTTTCGCCCCTTGCCCTTGGCACCAGACGACCCAGCTGCCTCGGACCCCCCATCTTTAATCTTCCGGTACAATGACATGACGTCCCTCATCGCACCGCCACGACCCACCATATTGGTTCAATCACCTGCGATCAACAAAAACATACAATTATTAGATTTCACATATAAACATAAATAAAAATAGCCTCACTGAAATAAAAACACTTTTTTGTCAAATAAAAAATTCGGCAGCACCTCCCCTGGGAGGTTTCTGAAACCGCACATCCTGGAAAAAAAACATGGCACGAAGGCCGACAACCACATAACAAGGATGCGGCACGAAGGCCAACAACCACATACACAATATTCATGGCACTTGTTTAACATGGCCTAATCCATTTGATAGCAAAACAAAGGCCGACAACCACATCCATTACTCAATTCTACCAAAAATCAACCAATTCAAAGAATACCAATTCTAAATCTAACAACTACAATTTCACATCAATTTCATAATTTCACAAATAAATTTATATTACTACTTCCTACCACAAAAATAGCAACTACCATATCATAGTTTTGCAGCAAAATGAACAAAATAACAAAGGTAACAAGAGGACGGGCGGGGTACCTACACGGGATGGGCGGGCGCGTGGACAGGAGGACGAGCCGGCGGCCGGGGAAGGAGCACGGCGGCTGGGCCGGGGCTGACGCAGTCGGGGCGAGAACGGCCGGCCGGGGACGGGGCGGGGACGGCCGGGGCCGGGGCTGGGACGGCCGGCCGGGGCCGGGCACGAAGGCCGACAACCACATAACAAGGATGCGGCACGAAGGCCAACAACCACATACACAATATTCATGGCACTTGTTTAACATGGCCTAATCCATTTGATAGCAAAACAAAGGCCGACAACCACATCCATTACTCAATTCTACCAAAAATCAACCAATTCAAAGAATACCAATTCTAAATCTAACAACTACAATTTCACATCAATTTCATAATTTCACAAATAAATTTATATTACTACTTCCTACCACAAAAATAGCAACTACCATATCATAGTTTTGCAGCAAAATGAACAAAATAACAAAGGTAACAAGAGGACGGGCGGGGTACCTACACGGGATGGGCGGGCGCGTGGACAGGAGGACGAGCCGGCGGCCGGGGAAGGAGCACGGCGGCTGGGCCGGGGCTGACGCAGTCGGGGCGAGAACGGCCGGCCGGGGACGGGGCAGGGACGGCCGGGGCCGGGGCTGGGACGGCCGGCCGGGGCCGGGGCGGGAAGGAGCACGGGCGGAGGCGGCGGCCGGCGTCGCGTGCGGCGGCCGGGCCGGGGGGGCGGCAGCGGGTGGGGAGAGGAGGCGGCGGCGGCGTGTGGGGAGAGGAGGCGGCGCGTGTGCGTGTGTAGGGTTGGGGGCCGTGTGGGCGGCTAAGTCCCCCCGGACACCCCCTGTTTGCCGAGTGTCCCAGATCCAGGCACTCGGTAAACAGATCTGGCCGCGCGCTGGCCGCTGACGTGGCCGCGCGCGGCCGAAGGGGCCGGCCACGTGGCCTGTTTGCCGAGTGTCTGCCCGGGGCACTCGGCAAACCTGCCCTTTGCCGAGTGCAGGCACTCGGCAAAGGTGCCACGTGGGCCAATGACGTGTCCCGCGTAGCCGCGGGCCGGCCAGCCCACATGGCATCTTTGCCGAGTGTCTCTGACCTGATACTCGGCAAAGGTGCTCTTTGCTGAGTGTGTCTACGACATGACACTCGGCAAAGGTCTTGTTTGCCAGGTGTAGCACTCGGCAAACATTTCCCAGAACAATTCTTGCATACCAAATTTTTCAAATTCGATCAAATACACATCAAAATATCTTGTCAAATACATTCACCAATGCACATTTTATGCTTAGATGAAATGTTTTCATTATTTGAAGCATATATATCTCATAATTCCTTCATATATTTCATTATTTCATGTGGAGATTGTTGTAAAAATCATTTAAAAAATATCAAATGGGTCCGGAAAAATATGATAACTTCAAATAAAGCAATCTACGTCGTCTATTGCCTATACAAAAAGTTATGAACTCAAACTCTAATTCAACTTCACTTCGTTTCGAAATTCAGCTGTCTCCTTCTCAACTCTCCGAATCTTCTATGGGGATATGCTCCGATTGGAAAGGCCGTATATATAAACTTTTCAAAATCATCCCAACTTTTTGCCACAGGCTCCACATAAGATATAAAGAGCCTTTGACAAGTATTGTTAGAAAAAAATAAACTTTGGATCCCAAAAACATAAGTTTAAATAAATAGGGCCAAACTTTGCCGAGCGTTTTTTAGAAAACACTCGGCAAACATAAGCTTTGCCGAGTGTCTCCTAGGAAACACTCGGCAAAGAGGTGGTTTGCCGAGTGCCCCGCCGAAGCACTCGGCAAAACTACCAATCCAGCCGGCCAAAAACTCTTATATTTAAAATGTTCAAATTTTTTGAGTTTGAATTTCAAGTTTTTAAAAAATATTTTTCAAATTTTCAAACTCTTCGCCGAGTATCTAACCCAGACACTCGGCAAAGGGCCAACACGTCCATGTTTACCGAGTGTCTGGACCGTGACACTCGGCAATGAACTGACAGGCCAAATGGCCGTCCACGGCCGTTGGCGCACGTGCCAGCACGTGCCACGGCTTTGCCGAGTGTCTGCCGTGTGACACTCGGCAAAGCTACTGGAGCCCAAACGGCCGTCCGTGGCGTGGCACGCGCCCGGCACGTGCGTCAGCTTTGCCGAGTGTCTCTGTCGTGACACTCGGCAAAGATCCTGTTTGCCGAGTGTCTCTTTGCTGACACTTGGCAAAGATCTTGTTTGCCGAGTGTCGCCTCTTTGCCGAGTGCGGTTGTCTGGGCACTCGGCACAGCCAGTCTTTGCCGAGTGCCCGACAGAAAGCACTCGGCAAAGAGGGAAGCACTCGGCATACGTCTGGTATCCTGCAGTGATTATCGGTCCCTCCCTCGTTTTACTCTTGCATTATTGGTCCCTCCTCTCTGCCTGCCTCCTCGGCTCGCCGGCTCCGCCTCCCTATAAAGCGTAGCACCACCACCCAGGTTTTGTTCTCAGATCTCAGATCAAGAGGAGCCACCAGCTGAGAGTTTGAGTTCTCGTGTCATCTCTCTCCTTGCTGCGTACTACTAGTGTGTGTTGTGTACAGTTCCACAGCTCCATCAAGAGAACAACATGGACTTCGACGGAGACGCCGACGGCTTCGCCGGTTCGCCCTCGACTTCATCCGCGAGCACCAGCTTGACAGTGGTTGCGGCGGCGTCCCGGTGTTCCAGTCCATGTCGTCGTTCTTGCCACCACTGCCGCAGCAAGGGTATGCACACCTGACCCACGAGCACGAGGGCGCTGCCCTGGCTGCCGCTGCGGCGTCGTCCCGGGCGCAGCGTGAGGTTCCGGCTACGGTGATGATTAAGTTTGGGAGCGAGCCGTCGTCCCCCGTGAGGCCGTTGCTGACCATCACCGTGCCGCCGCCGAGCTCGTTCGTGTGGCCGGAGTCCGTCACCGCGCCCGTGCCGGCCGCGGCCGCCGCCGTTGACGACGACTTCCCGAAGTACCGCGGCGTGAGGCAGCGGCCCTGGGGCAAGTACGCGGCGGAGATCCGCGACCCGAAGCGCCGGGGATCGCGCGTGTGGCTCGGCACGTACGACACGCCCATCGAGGCCGCGCGCGCCTACGACCGCGCCGCGTTCCGGATGCGCGGCGCCAAGGCCATCCTCAACTTCCCCAACGAGGTGGGCACCCGCGGCGCGGACCTCTGGGCGCCGCCGCCGCAGCCTCCGCCGGCTGCGGCGACGCAGGCCGCCCCGGCGAACAAACGGAAGCGGCTGCAGGCGGAACGCGACGTCGAGGTGCTCGCGGTGATCGACAAGGCGGTGAAGATCGTGATGCTGTCGTCGTCGTCCACCTCGCCGTCATCCATGTCGACACGCGAGACCACAGCGAGCGCGTCCTCGACGGTGACGTCGACAACGACGGAGGCGGCGGGCGCAGGCGCAGGCGCCGATTGGCTCCCCGACGTGACGCCGTCCAGCGGGAGCTGGGATCAGTACTGGGAGGCGTTGCTCGGCGGGCTGCCGCCGCTGTCGCCGCACCCGGTGATGGGGTTTCCGCAGCTCACTGTTAACTGAGATGCTAAGACCGTCAAGAAATGACTAGCGGTGATGGGAGGATAGGCAAGGGTCAGACACTCGGACCTACAAGTCTTTTGGATTGCCAAGGAAATCGGTTACTTTCCTTCAAATCCAAGAGACCAAGAGGATCACATTGGGCCTAGTCCTCCAGCGCCTAAACAAGCCAACCCGCGCGATATAATAATTGACAGGGAACAGACATGACGTAGAAAACAGTATTTGATTTTAACAGTATTTGTGAAAAAGCTGATATCAACCCGTACTCAAACTCCCTCGTAATACAACCCACAGTCCACTCCCTCTCTCAGAAAGTTTTTTTGAATAAATCCTTCAAGTTTTCTGAAATCAACCCGCAGTTCACCACCCCTCCTGCCGCCCACCATGCGCCGGCCGTAATACAACCCACAGTCCACTCCCTCTCTCAGAAAGTTTTTTTGAATAAACCCTTTAAGTTTTCTGAAATCAACCCGCAGTTCACCACCCCTCCTGCCGCCCACCATGCGCCGGCCGCCACCGCGCGCCTCACGAGCCGGCCGACGCGCGCCGCTAGGCCTCGCCATCGTCGACCCAAGTTCACCGGAGAGAGAGTGTGGGGGAAGAGAGGGAGTAGGAACGGCGGGAGTGGAGGGGCACAGGCTAGCACGGCACCGCGCGCAGATCTCAGCCGAGGGAAGACCATGGAGGACGTGTTCGGCGACGCCGGCGGCTCCGACCGCCGCACTATTTTCTCTAATTTATAGAAATAGAGATTTGATGAAAAAATAGCCTCCAACATGATCTTCAAATTAATATCCAAAGCAAATATTCGCTATTCCTAATTTTGTGTTAGTCAAAGACGTAGAGTAAGGATGGCTCTCTAGACTACAAATAAGATATAGAAGAGCTGTTGGAAAAGAAGATATGAAAACCAATTTTCACTCAAATGGCTTTTCAAATAATAATTTGAGTGTTTTACCTCTATGCCATTATAAAAGATGTTTATTACCCACATGCCATCGAATTTTGAAAAGTTCTTTCATACCTTTGAACACAAATTTCTTTCCCTAGGTACCACTCCGTCACCTTCCATCTCGTTTCTTCAGTTTCCCGTACTGACATGTGGGCCTGGCCTCTCCTCTCCGTGCTGTCCTCCTGCTCCCCTCCCGCATTGTCTGCGGCGGCGGACATCACCATGAGTGCTGCCAGCTCCTCATGTGATGCTGGCCTGCTGCAGCCGTGAGGTCGACGGCCCGCTCTGCGACCTTCTCGGCGACATCTACGGCAAGCCCGTCCTCCGATCCGGCCTCCTCGCGCCGCACGACGCCGCGGCCCGCGCTTCCTCGGCTGCCGGGGTCGACGACCACGAGGAGACCGCTGGCCTCATGCGCTGGCTGGACGCCCAGCGGGGGAGATTCGTGCTCTACGAGGCGTTCGGGAGCGAGGCGCCGCTGGCGCCTGAGCACGTCCGCGCGCTCGCGCTCGGGCTGGAGCTCGCCGGCGTGCGCTTCGTTTGGGCGCTGTGGAGGACGGCGGCCTGGGGCGAAAGGCTGCGGCGGAGCACCCTATGCGGGGAATCGACGCGAGTCAGCTTAGAGACAGCGAATTTGGGGCCAGCGATGGAGCCCTGGGAAAGGCGACGTGGCGCCGCGTGCGGGGCGAGAGTGGGAGTGGGAGGGGGGAGGGGTTGCTGCTCCTCTCCCCCTCCCCGCCGCACTTCGCGAGGGCGCTTGCGCGGATCCGCTCGGCGCTGCCTGCCACGCACGGTGGCCGGTGGGGCGCGCAGGGCCGGCAGAGCGGCGAGGCGGGTCCGACTGGCAGGTCATCGAGTCCGGCGAGGCGTCAGGGTGGTGGGCCGACGAGACGGTGAGGCTGGGCGGCGCGTCGGGGCCGGCCGGTGGTGCAGCAGGGCCATGGCCTACAGGAGCAGCGGGGCCGGCCGGTGGTGCAGCAGGGCCATGGCCTACAGGAGGCTGAGGAGGCAGGAGGGAGGCTTTTTTTTGCATTTGGTTGACTGACGTGTGGGCTCCACTTGTCAGCTAACGGGAAAACTAACGGAATGCTGACAGAATGGTAAGTAGGGAAAGAATTTTTCATTGGATGGCACCGAAGAACTTTCCAAATTTTCGATGGTACACAAGGAAGATGAACTTTTTATAATGGTATAGAGGTAAAAAAACTCTAATAATTTAGAGAGTAGATTTTAGAAAATCTTTTAGGAATGCTCTTAGAAAGCTAAATAAATAGCTAAATGGCTCTGTGAATAAGAATTTAGCTAGTTAATTAATTTAGCTAAGCTCTTAGAGATACTCTTGCTAAGAAAAGTTTTGTTGAAGCAATGGCTCCCGGACCTAGACCTTCTTCGGTTCCTTTTTTTCAAGATTCAAATTTTTTTTGCGGCACCTATATGGAGACTTAAATCTAGATGAAATAAAAAACACACTATGACTGATGTATGTAAATCGCGAGACGAATCAAATGCTACAGTAAACAATCTATAATGATGGATTAATTAGGTTTATTATATTCATATAATTACTTTAGCAATTTAACGTCTAATTATGGTCTAATTAGGTTGATTTGATTCGTATCGCGATTTACAGACAAGCTTTATAATTTATTTTATAATTATTATATGTTTAATACTTCAAATGTAAATAAATATAGATGCCTTTTCGAATAAATTTCGCCTTGCATCGGAACAAAGACTACTAGTTCATCGGCGGCTTTTGGTGGGCCCAGTTGGCGTATCCTGGCCATCGAACAAGAGCCGCAAGCTGCGTCGCGTTTACCGCTCACGGGCTCGTACTCACTCTCGCCTAGGGTTTCTTTCTCCCGCTCCAGACGTTCGAGTCCCCTGCCGCCGGCCTAATCCCCCGCCGCGGAGCCTCGATTGCACCACCGCCTCAGGTAAATCCGACGGCCATCTTCCTTCCCGCAGGCTCGCAGTCACGCGTCAGCCGCCAGAAGTCTCCACTCGCTCCCGCTTTCTTCCGTTGGAGACGATCCAATGAGCCGCCGCCAGTCGAATCCCCCGCCGCCGCCAGTCGAATCCCCCGCCGCTGGTCCAATCCCCCGCCACCGCCGAAGGTAAATCCGCAGGCGAGCTTCCTTCTCGGCCGCAGGGCGTTCTCTCCCTTCCCCTCACCCCTTTGCTTAACGAATGGGTATATTTTCTTGTTTTTTTGTCTGTGTATACTCGGATCTGAAGTTTTGATTGCTGGTAGCGCATCCTGAGCTTGATGAATGCGAAGTTTTTGTTCTCTTTTCCGCAGTAGCATATGTCCTGGATGTTCTAACAATGCGTTGTTTTTGTTGTTATTAGACGTGGATACGGCAGCTAGACGTCTGCTTTTGTTGTTATTAGACATGGATCCGGCAGCTAGACGTCTGCTTGACTCCTATATGGTGCTTTTGTATGCTAGTTCTAAACTAAGTTGTAGGAAAGAATATATTACATGTAATCTAATGGAAGGTAAAGCTTAGGTTTGGCTGCCTTCATACTAGTCATATTACAACCAGCATAAAAGATAACCCTGATACACAAGAGGTGCCTTAAGTGAGCTCTTTTCTTAAGGTAGCGTTCTGGGGAAGGATTAAATGAGGCAAGCCTTACCCCTGCAATAATTTGCAGAGAGGCTGCTTCGAACCCAGGACCTCGTGGCACAAGTAGGGTAATAACCACTGTGCCAGGCCTGTCCTTCTTTTGTTGTATCGCTTTTGCTCCAAAGATAATATCATGTATGCATGTTTTGGGAAGAGCAAGTTGCCATTCTAAATACTTTTCAGCACAACCTAAGGAATAGGTAGCAGCTACTCCCTCCGTATCTGAAAAGAAAGCCATTTTGGACAAAGTTTGGGTCAAACATTGGGAACATAAATCATCAATAATTTTTAAATTGTTGAATTTACAAATGTGAAAATTATATGAATAGATTTGTCTCGAAAAATGTTTTCATAAAAGTTTATGTATACCACTTTTTTATTAATATTTTTTAAGAAATAAGAGGTCAAAGTTGTGTTTTGAAGACCGTGTCGCTGTCCTAAACGGCTTTCTTTTCAGATACGGAGGGAGTACCAGCTAGCTAGTAGATACTTTTGAGACATCAGTTCTAGCAGTGCACAGGCCTTTTCATGTCAGCACTCTATGCTATTGTTGATGGTTGATAGTTGAGCTAAGAAATGGCCACCTTCTATGAGGACCCCACCAAAATTGTAATTATTGGTATTTCAAGTTTATGTCAAGGACCAGCAGTCTGACTTGAGGCCATTATTAGCATCACCGATTACTTGCTCGGTTATAGTTTTATATGCTTATGGCCTAACATTTTGCCTCTTTATTTTATTTAGGAAAACAGTATCGGGAAAGAAGCAGAAACGTAAGAGACGCAGGGATGATCTCACTAGTACAATCCATAGCTGCAAGGCTGAGTGGGTTTCAGGTCTGGTAGAACTGATTTTTGTCTGCTCCCCCCCCCCCCCCCCCCCCCCCCCGCCCCGGGGGCACACACAGTTGAACGTTGTTATTTGATTATTCACAGTTGCCTTAATCTCTTTCACCTTCAACTAGGTCACTTCCCTGTGGACTCAACTCAAGATGTTTGGGATAGGCTCAGTGATGTTCTAAAATCATATTTGTCTAAAAGTGTCGTCTCAATTGCTTTGCGCGATGGTGATTATATAACGCTGCTAGTCTTCTCAACACACACACACATTTAAAACAACACCAATTATAAATGATTTTCTTCTATATAGGAGACACAATCCTATTTTCATGCTCGGGCATAGCTATGGAACGCCAAGGGTACCTCCTCAGGTTTCTGACTACTGCAGGCTTGGTTAGAGCTATGAATGATACAAACAAAGACTATGATGACTTAGAGGTTGGAGCTGACAATCATCATCCTCTAATCAATTTTACTTGATCATTGTACGCTTATTTCTTGCCTTATCGTATTGTAGATTGAAGTGCGCCACGAAGATGATGAAGTATTTATGGGGTGTTTGGCTGAATTTGATATTCATCGCAACTTTGCTGTTGTTGCTGTCTCTGGCTTCAGTGATGTTCAGTTTGGACCGTTTCAACATGCACTGGAAACTCTGCCCCATGGTGAGGTTTTAGTAGCTGTAGGACGTGACGTCTCTGGTAAAATAAGGGCCAAGAGCGTAGAATTGAATGGTGAAGGGACATCTGAGGATGATGAAGATCTTCACTCTAAAACCTCAGGGGTACACTTGCATATTATTCTATTTCTCTTATGCATAGAGGCCATAATAATATTCTCTTTAATTTTTTGTTTAACTCTTGTGGTATACAACTTCATTTTGTTCAATTGTAACCCTTGTTGCATGTAACCTTTATTGTGTATTAGGTTTGGGAAGGTGGGCCACTCCTTTTTGTTGAACATGTTGTTGGCATGAACCTTTTTCTGACTACGAGAAGAGCCATTTTCCGACCATGGGAAAAAATTCTCAAGCATCTGGATCATTACTCAGCATCCCGGCAAAAGAAGGATGGTCTTGCACAGTCAAAATTTTTGACGGCTTACAGGTATGTCTATCGATGTATGCCCTATATTAGTTCACTCACCTCTATCTTACCTCCCTTCTCATAAAAGACCTGTGTCCTAGACAACATATATATACAGTAATCTGGATCATTAGCTGCTCTTCCTTGGCCTATTTGGCACCCGTGCTTTGCAGTTTCACAATGTTTATGCTTTTAATTTGCCACTTTAACCAAAATATTTACTGACTTTTAGCATGTATCACAGATTCATAGTTGTCCTGTACTAGATTAGTCATATTTCTTGTGCAAATGTTGAAAACTGCATGTTTGTCTTACTTGAATGTGCACACTAGAGAGCATTATGATCATATTTTAATGAAAGATTTTCCATAGGATTTCAGAACCTCATTTCTCTATCTTGTTCCATGTGTACGCATCCAATTTCTTCTCATGCTTGGTTTGGTGCCATTTTGCATATTATTGCATTGGTTTGATCCATTTCACTTTCATGTTCTGCAGGTTTGGAGCAAGACCCCTAGGTGAGAAATCTATCACCTATCCACACACAGGTATTCCTTGAGACTGCTTAACATTGTGGTATCATGCTGATTGTCACACTTTATAATGGTACCTATTTCAAAGCTGTGCAAGTTTAGCATTTACATTTTATTTCAACTATTAGTCTGGGCCTCACACTTGTACTCATATTGCTAGTGCTTATTATTAGTTATTAGTTAACATAATATCTACACTACATTCACGCTATGTATACACTACATTCATGCTGATTTCTAATGTTAATTGTTGTTCAGGCTGTTACCATATAATATCATTTATATTACATGCTGATCATTATGTGTACAACTATGAAAATTTACATACCGTGTATACTTCTGAAGTTCTAATGTTAATTGTTGCTCAGGCAGTTATCATGTAATACTGTTAATGTTGCATGCTGATCATTATGTGTAAAATTTATGTGAATTTACTTTCTGCTGATCATGTAGTACATGTTCGTGCTAACCACTTGACCTTGTTGCACCAGTACAAGGACATTATGTTTTCAAGGACCTGCCATTAAATCTAGACTCCAAGGGTTACCCTAAGTTGCCAGCAACCATGTCAGGAGGTGAGTCTGTGCTTCTAAATTTTCTGACTTTTAACAGCTCTCCTGTACCACTAACAACTATTCTACAATGTGTATTTCTCCAGATGGCATGATTCTAGCTAATACGTTTGAAGAGACTTTTGGCGACACATACGATAAGGGTGTCTGGAAAAAATTCAACAATGGAGCTTCTAACATAAGACGCAATGTTGTTGCACTGGCTTCATTCACTGGTGAGCTACCTTGATGTGCCATTTTCTATTTCGTCTCTGTTTTGATAACAACTAGCAGCTAATAACCGGAGCCAATACAGGAGGACAAAGGTGTTTTGCATGCACAGGTTTTTTTATCAAATGGATGGGATCTTCTATTATTTTGACTTCAGCAAGCTTGGTTAGAAATTCTAATGATGATAAGAAGATAGTTGAAAATTTGAAGGTTGGTGTTGCTCATTATTGTGATTCCAGTTCTTAGCCTCTTAGGTGGTGCTTTAGTCTCATCGCTGTATTATTGGCAGATTGAAGTGTTGCTTCCAAACGACCAACGCAGAGAAGGAACATTACAACATTATAATCTACATTATAATGTTGCTCTAGTCAGTGTCAACGGTTACCGTGATCATCGTGCATTAAATACTGTGCCTTATATTATCGACGAATATTTCGCGTATTTTGAGGTAGCAGCAGTAGGCTGTTGCTTTGAATCAGGCGCATTACTGGCTACTTGTGGGAATGTGGTTAACTGGACAGGCACACTTGATTGCAAGTTCATCATACGTTCCACGTGTAAAATCACTAAGGTAAAATACTGTATTTGTATTGCTAATTTTTCATGTTGACCCTATATTTCCCTGGATTTGTTTACTTGGATTTACAAAATCATGATCACGAGAAAATACTTTGAATATGAATATAACAGTATCATTATCTTTTGATAAAACCTGTAATAAATGGTCTAGGCTCGAATTGAAATGTCAAAACACGTGATGTTATATTAGAATGAGTTGGCTACCAATACCTATTTGGAATAGAGAAATCACAACTTGTTCATGTCACCTTGCTATAGGCTGGGATTGGAGGCCCACTTGTTAACCTTCATGGGGATGTTGTTGGCATGAACTTTTATGATAAGAGAATAGGAACCCCTTTTCTGCCATGGGAGAACATTTGCACAATTCTATTAATGTTCGAGAAAAGGTATTCTGTGCACATCATATATGTTATTTCTTATGTGACATTTTAAAAAAGTTGATGAACTAGGTTGAGTGAAGCATAAATTGTTTTACTGGTATATGCATGTTTGACAGTAAACTTGGTGAAGTTGGCAATGATAGTGATCCCTCTGCACCTTTCTGGAAACTGCCTGGAGATGAAACTGTGTTAAACAGGTAGGTCTTCATATGTGCATTGAAAATATATTAAGCTGGGGTCAAGTTCTGGACATATAAACTATTTTATTCAATTGAACTACAGGTGGCCTGTGCCCATGCCACACTGGCGCCATCCTGACTTTTTGGATGAGGATAAATCCGATGATGATGATGATGATTATATTGATGAGTTTGGCAACATGAAGCTATTCCATGAGAAATACACTTACATAGATGGAATTAAATATATGCTCTATTAATCTTAAAATCTCCATATAATTTGTAGTTTGCGATGGTAGAAGTACCTGGAGTCTTGTTTATGTCTATAGTCTTTGATGATATGTGCTGCGTTTGTATCTTCTATTAAATTATTTGGTGCCATATTGAGTAATAGCATGCACTGCTACTTAAACCAGGCAATGGTTCGGTTCAAGTTTTTATGGTTTGGAGTTAAGCTGGTTGGACTTTGGCTTGGTGGAAATGGTTTGGCACCAGAGTATGGTTTGGTCCAGTTTGGTGTTTTGATCATTACAGTTTGGATTAGTTCGGAACCGATTTGAATGGAGTCACCGTGTGAACTATTTCCTACCCACCGTCTCTTTGCTAACAGGTTCGCAGAGTCGCAGTCGTCGTGTCCCCCATCTGCGAATCTGCCGGTGCATACTGTAGCCAGCGCAAGTGAACATCGGGCTGCTGCTCTGCCTGAACGGGGCGTTTACGGTGACCCAGCGCTCAAGTGGCAACGGGCCCCGATTCCCCGCGGGGAATTCACCCATTAGGGGACGGGGATGGTGGAGATTTAATCCCCACGGGAAAGGAAATGGTGCAAAACTGATCCCCATCGGGGATGGCGGGGGCGGGGATGACCCCCCGACCCCGTTCCCCGCGTCCTCGAGAGCAAATCAGCTATTTAGTCCAAGCGGCCCAGCCCAAATAGCCCAACACAGCAAACCCTAGCCCCTTATAAGCGGTCACCCTCGCCGAGTCGCCGCAATCCACCGCTCTTCTCGCAGTCCCGCCGCTCTTCACTCTCCAGTCTTCACGCAGTTCCACTCCTCGACCTCCGCCGCGCGCTGCTCCCGTCCCCCTCAAGTCCACCCGTCGTCTACTCCGCCTCCGGCCGCCGTCCCGCCGAGGCGCTGACTGTGCGAGGAGACGAGTCGAGGACCCGCGCTCCCGCCGACGGTGCTGCACCGGGGAGCATGTTCGACGTCGCCATGGATTCGTCATCCCCTCCATTGAGCTCTGACGGCGAGGGAGTCAAGTGAGGACACCACCATTTCTCCTTGCATCCTGCACCTAAAATCCCTCGATCTAGTCATCTAGATGCCGTCTTGCAATATGTTCGTCTTGCTTTCGTATTTCCGTGGCTTGTCCTACACCTAGAATCCCTCGATCTAATTTATTCACGGTTAATGTTGTTTGCGTTTAGTGTGTTCCCTCGATCTAGCTTGTTCGTGGTTTAGTTTGTTTGCGATTTAGTTTATTCCCTCGATCTAGCTTGTTCGCGGTTTAGTTTGTTTGTGATTTAGTCTATTCCCTCGATCTAGTTCATCCGTCTTGTTCGCACTTTAGTTTGTTTGCGATTGTTTATCCCCTCGATCTAGTTTGTCCGTCTTGTTTAGTGACTAACCCACATCCGACGGTCCTCGCAGGGGACGCCACCTCGGACCAGCCACCGCATGCTGCTAGCACTGCAGCGGTGAAGGTCCTTGTTTGGTTTTGGTAATTGAGTGACAACTTAGGTGGACTAATATGTGTTTAAGTGAAATACACAGGTGATTAGTCCACATGTAATTATGTGATGAAGGAGCTCATTGCATATGAGACATGACATGGAGTCATGTGACTAAAGTGGAGAAGATCAAGACAAGACTTGGTTTGATGGACCGGTTGCAAGTGTGAAGGGCAACTTAGAGGCTAAGCGCTGGACCGCATGGCGGGATGCTTGAGCAATGACTTGGCACCGATGGACCGTTGCAACGGTGAAGAGCAAGTGGAGTCAAGATTGATGAACCAATGAGTCGCATGATGATATGAAGTGGATCATATCATTTGTGATGATGTTGGTGCATGTGTTGCATCAACATAAGAGAAGAGGAATGAAATGCGCAAGGCAAATGTATAACCAATAGGCATTTCATTTAACCGGTCATAGGTGAGTAGAGAAGTGTATGACCGGGTTTAGGATAGATGGCCGCACTATCAAGAGGGGCAAACTTGTTTGCATATCGGTCATCTAGTGCCACTTGAGTGATCTAACATCGCGATGTTGCTAGGATCGAGTGGCGTGGTAAAGAGAGCGATAATGTTCGTTGAAAATCTTTGGGAAAGCAAAGTTCGGACTAGTTCAAATCTTTGGTCGGACTATCCGTAGCTTGGGCTCGGACAGTCCATGGCATGGTGAAGAGATGGAAAAACCCTTTAAAAATGTTTGTGAAAATGCTAACTCACACACATAAGGTGGTACACTTATGGGGTTGGCACATTTGCAAAAGGATTGAAGAATTGGTTTATGGCCATGGGGTGTGGTGATCTTGGTTTATAATTCTGCTTTGATCCAAAGTGTTTTGGGTCAAATATTCAGTTGGATTGGATAGTCCTCTGAATGAGCTTTCCATAGAGTCCAAGATCACCTAATTTGGACATCGGAGAAGTTATGGGCGTTTTACCGAGTGTCGGCTGTGCTGAAAATAGGGTGGCGGACGGTCCGCGGTGTCTGCGCGGATGGTCCGCCGAGACTGCGAACGGTCCGCGAAACGGTTCGCAAATTCGCCCGGTTTTACACAGAGACGTTTCCCGATGATCTAGGGGGTCGGACGGTCCGCGGGACATGGCGGACGGTCCTCCGTGCACGATTCTGATCTGCTATCTCCTCAAGATCTTCGTACTCATCATCTTGATCTGCTCCCTCGAGGAATTGGTTGTAGATATCAGCCACATCATTGTGCTTCGTAAATCTGGCATCTTTCTTAAAGCCGTACGCCTGGTTGCTCATTAAGGCCAATCTGTGCGCCAACTGGCCTAGATTATCAAACTCCATCCCGAACAGTTTCTCTCGGATGGCAGGCAACATGCCGGCTACAGCCATTCCAGCCAGTTGATCATCTGGTACGCTCAGAGAAAAGCACATGTTTCTTATCTCCCTAAACCTTCTGAGGAACTCTGTAGGTGTTTTATTATTTCTCTGTCTCAAGCTGGTCAAATCGACCAACTTCTTCTCTGTACTACCCATATGGTAATAAGCATGGAACTTCTGCTCCAGATCTTTCCAGGTACAGATCGACTGAGCAGGCAAAGAAGCAAACCATGTGAAAGCAGGGCCTGTCAGTGACAGAGGGAAGTATCTGATTCTAAAGGCCTCATTTGCCGAAGCTTCTCCAAGCTGCATCAAGTATCGAGCTATGTGCTCCACAATGCTAGTGTCATCCTGTCCTGAGAACTTGGTGAATTCTGTGGGCACTTTAACTCTATTCGGCAACGATACCCTCTGGTACCACTCTGGGAAAGGAGACGAGTACATGTATCCCTGATTCTTCGGTTTCAGACCGAACTGATCTTGCAGTACTTTGGTCATCTTCTGAACCAGGAGGTCAGCGTTATTATCTTGATTTCCTGGTCCTCCCATAGGCATCCTTGCAGCACCAACATATCCAGGATTCGGGAGAGCATCGATAGCGTTGTAATCCATGTACTCTGAGTATCCGTTGCCATACATATCCCTTTGTAGCCGGTTATTAGAGGAGAGATCTTGCAAGCAGAAGGAGGAAGATCTGCTGAGGTGTCAAATGCCAAATCACCATATGTGCGAGGTTTTGGCACTGCATGCTGAACGTCTTGCTGAATCGGCTGTCCATTCGGATCTTTGGTCCCAGATGCTCTGGTTTCTTCAGTGCCTTTACCATGATGTTTTGGGGCCGCTGTCTGAGCATTGAAGTATGTTGGGCCGCCAAGTTGTCCATGTATTTGCTCAAAAGGCTTGTCCATATGTTGACCAAAGATACTGACCATTATGAGTCGAAAACTGTTCAAGAAAGCAGCATTATGGTTGGTCATTGTCTCTCCTAAAGCTTTATACAACAAGCCAGAGAGTTTCTCCTTCTCTTCATCATCACTGAGATCAGATTGTCCAGGCAACAAAACTCTCGGCAGATCCATTTTGAGAAACGGCGCACCACTCCTGTTCTTTGCAAAGGACAGCAAGCACTTCTTGATGAACTGATCTGCAGCTTTCACCATCTGTTGGTGTTCATCAGACAACTCTTCCAGAGTAACATCCAGAATGTCTCTTAATTCAGGCATCTTTGAAGCTTATGTGTCCCGCCGGGCGTGCCAAAAAGTGTGTTGACGAGAAATCCGCACCTCACGCCAAGCACACAGCAAGCCGAATCAGCTGGCTTCTTCACGTGGCACGAGCGTCTGAATCCGAGAAAGCGTGCCAGTCAGTTCCCCTGCAACTGACAAAGAGAAAAGAAAGTGTTTAGACAACACTTGGAACATGCTGAGCAATACCAGACAGTTCCATATTTTCGGCTACCGAGCCAGTTTCGACCAACACATAGCTAATGAGAAAAGCTATCTGTTAACATTCAAAGCACCATTCGGAAGTCAGCACAGCACACAGAAATCACACTGCTGAATGCGTGACGCAAGCATAACGAGAGCAGCATTCGGCAATCAGCAAGGCTCGCAAGAAGCGCACTGCCGAATGCGTGACGCAAGCATGACGAGATATCGATATTTGATTAAATAAACATGGAAACACGCACATAAATAACGATCAGAGCATGGTAAGTAAATAAAAGGGCGAAAGCATGAGCATAATCTTAAAATAAATAAGAACGCATAGGCCAAAAGCACTAGTCTACCGCATGTCTAGGTACTTTACAACCCGTCAAGCATGAAACAAGCAAGTTAATACACCGCATGATACGACTTGATTGAAATCACACCACCACGAATAGATCAATCTACCGCATGATATACTCTAAACATGGAAGGCTAAAAGCATTCTTAATTTAAAACAAGACCATGGACACGTATCCCTCGTGATGATGCTGCCGAATTCGGCTATGCCGCCGAATCGGGTTCCATGAAGAAGGAACGCACTTCGTTGATGATGATGGATCTATCAGATCGAATCGAATTCTAATCCACCGGATGACTAGCTCTAAGACGACCCAAAAACCTGCATCTACCGCATGATACCCGGTTCTGTCAAGATCTATACAGGATCAACGAGCATGAACCCGCGACACGTGACAATCTAGATTGGTTTCGAATTCGGCTATGGAAACATAACGACTTGTCCACCACCTTGCGAACTACAACCGAACCTAACCAGCCTAGATTGGGCAATAAAGTGTTGTAATGAACTAAACATAAAGATTAGATCCAAAGCAACACATGGTAACTTAATGAATCTATTAGATCTTGCCGAAATCTAACAGAGCCGATAACTTGCTCCAAGCTAAACCTTAGCCCACCGCATGGCTCATGATCTAACAATGGAACCTTCCTGAACCAACGCCTAAATCCACCGCATGATACTAAGCATGGTACAGGGTTGCCGGTACTTACGGAGGTCGACGGATCGATGGCTCCTCTCGAAGAACTCGACGACTCGACTGAAGGACTCGATGTTGGCACGGGGCCGGTTTGTTGTATTGATTGATTGTTCGATCCCTTTTACAATTACCATGGGCTTATATTTATACCCAGGTCCTGACACGACTCATAATCGGTTACGATTATATTTATTTAATTTCCTAAAAAGATACACGCCGGGGCACCGTATTCATCTCGCATTCGGAATCAAGCCAAACTTTTCCTTATACTTGGTCCACGTCATCACGCGCTCCCGAACGCTTCCTGTGGAACAGCTCCCTTGCCGAATGACGACGTGTTCCCGACCGCAAAACATCTTTGCCGAATCCTCTGGAAAAAGACTCTTTTGCCTAATGAAATCGAATTCGGCCCACACGTCAGCCTTTTCCTGATGCCAAATTTTGGTGTCAACACTCGGCAAAGCTACTGGAGCCCAAACGGCCGTCCGTGGCGTGGCACGCGCCCGGCACGTGCGTCAGCTTTGCCGAGTGTCTATGTCGTGACACTCGGCAAAGATCCTGTTTGCCGAGTGTCTCTTTGCTTACACTCGGCAAAGATCCTGTTTGCCGAGTGTCGCCTCTTTGCCGAGTGCGGATGTCTGGGCACTCGGCACAGCCAGTCTTTGCCGAGTGCCCGACAGAAAGCACTCGGCAAAGAGGAAAGCACTCGGCATACGTCGGGTTTCCCGTAGTGATCAGCGGTCCCTCCCTCTTTTTACTCTTGCATTATTGGTCCCTCCTCTCTGCCTGCCTCCTCGGCTCGCCGGCTCCGCCTCCCTATAAAGCGTAGCACCACCACCCAGGTTTTGTTCTCAGATCTCAGATCAAGAGGAGCCGGCCACCAGCTGAGAGTTTGAGTTCTCGTGTCATCTCTCTCCTTGCTGCGTACTACTAGTGTGTGTTGTGTACAGTTCCACAGCTCCATCAAGAGAACAACATGGACTTCGACGGAGACGCCGACGGCTTCGCCGGTTCGCCCTCGACTTCATCCGCGAGCACCAGCTTGACAGTGGTTGCGGCGGCGTCCCGGTGTTCCAGTCCATGTCGTCGTTCTTGCCACCACTGCCGCAGCAAGGGTATGCACACCTGACCCACGAGCACGAGGGCGCTGCCCTGGCTGCCGCTGCGGCGTCGTCCCGGGCGCAGTGTGAGGTTCCGGCTACGGTGATGATTAAGTTTGGGAGCGAGCCGTCGTCCCCCGTGAGGCCGTTGCTGACCATCACCGTGCCGCCGCCGAGCTCGTTCGTGTGGCCGGAGTCCGTCACCGCGCCCGTGCCGGCCGCGGCCGCCGCCGTTGACGACGACTTCCCGAAGTACCGCGGCGTGAGGCAGCGGCCCTGGGGTAAGTACGCGGCGGAGATCCGCGACCCGAAGCGCTGGGGATCGCGCGTGTGGCTCGGCACGTACGACACGCCCATCGAGGCCGCGCGCGCCTACGACCGCGCCGCGTTCCGGATGCGCGGCGCCAAGGCCATCCTCAACTTCCCCAACGAGGTGGGCACCCGCGGCGCGGACCTCTGGGCGCTGCGGCGACGCAGGTCGCCCCGGCGAACAAACGGAAGCGGCTGCAGGCGGAACGCGACGTCGAGGTGCTCGCGGTGATCGACAAGGCGGTGAAGATCGTGATGCTGTCGTCGTCGTCCACCTCGCCGTCATCCATGTCGACACGCGAGACCACAGCGAGCGCGTCCTCGACGGTGACGTCGACAACGACGGAGGCGGCGGGCGCAGGCGCAGGCGCCGATTGGCTCCCCGACGTGACGCCGTCCAGCGGGAGCTGGGATCAGTACTGGGAGGCGTTGCTCGGCGGGCTGCCGCCGCTGTCGCCGCACCCGGTGATGGGGTTTCCGCAGCTCACTGTTAACTGAGATGCTAAGACCGTCAAGAAATGACTAGCGGTGATGGGAGGATAGGCAAGGGTCAGACACTCGGACCTACAAGTCTTTTGGATTGCCAAGGAAATCGGTTACTTTCCTTCAAATCCAAGAGACCAAGAGGATCACATTGGGCCTAGTCCTCCAGCGCCTAAACAAGCCAACCCGCGCGATATAATAATTGACAGGGAACAGACATGACGTAGAAAACAGTATTTGATTTTAACAGTATTTGTGAAAAAGCTGATATCAACCCGTACTCAAACTCCCTCGTAATACAACCCACAGTCCACTCCCTCTCTCAGAAAGTTTTTTTAATAAATCCTTCAAGTTTTCTGAAATCAACCCGCAGTTCACCACCCCTCCTGCCGCCCACCATGCGCCGGCCGTAATACAACCCACAGTCCACTCCCTCTCTCAGAAAGTTTTTTTGAATAAACCCTTTAAGTTTTCTGAAATCAACCCGCAGTTCACCACCCCTCCTGCCGCCCACCATGCGCCGGCCGCCACCGCGCGCCTCACGAGCCGGCCGACGCGCGCCGCTAGGCCTCGCCATCGTCGACCCAAGTTCACCGGAGAGAGAGTGTGGGGGAAGAGAGGGAGTAGGAACGGCGGGAGTGGAGGGGCACAGGCTAGCACGGCACCGCGCGCAGATCTCAGCCGAGGGAAGACCATGGAGGACGTGTTCGGCGACGCCGGCGGCTCCGACCGCCGCACTATTTTCTCTAATTTATAGAAATAGAGATTTGATGAAAAAATAGCCTCCAACATGATCTTCAAATTAATATCCAAAGCAAATATTCGCTATTCCTAATTTTGTGTTAGTCAAAGACGTAGAGTAAGGATGGCTCTCTAGACTACAAATAAGATATAGAAGAGCTGTTGGAAAAGAAGATATGAAAACCAATTTTCACTCAAATGGCTTTTCAAATAATAATTTGAGTGTTTTACCTCTATGCCATTATAAAAGATGTTTATTACCCACATGCCATCGAATTTTGAAAAGTTCTTTCATACCTTTGAACACAAATTTCTTTCCCTAGGTACCACTCCGTCACCTTCCATCTCGTTTCTTCAGTTTCCCGTACTGACATGTGGGCCTGGCCTCTCCTCTCCGTGCTGTCCTCCTGCTCCCCTCCCGCATTGTCTGCGGCGGCGGACATCACCATGAGTGCTGCCAGCTCCTCATGTGATGCTGGCCTGCTGCAGCCGTGAGGTCGACGGCCCGCTCTGCGACCTTCTCGGCGACATCTACGGCAAGCCCGTCCTCCGATCCGGCCTCCTCGCGCCGCACGACGCCGCGGCCCGCGCTTCCTCGGCTGCCGGGGTCGACGACCACGAGGAGACCGCTGGCCTCATGCG
Source organism: Echinochloa phyllopogon (assembly GCA_033239725.1). Lineage (NCBI taxonomy): Eukaryota > Viridiplantae > Streptophyta > Magnoliopsida > Poales > Poaceae > Echinochloa > Echinochloa phyllopogon. The sequence goes on along the minus strand of BTCW01000001.1, from coordinate 37,195,781 downwards.
CTGGCTGGACGCCCAGCGGGGGAGATTCGTGCTCTACGAGGCGTTCGGGAGCGAGGCGCCGCTGGCGCCTGAGCACGTCCGCGCGCTCGCGCTCGGGCTGGAGCTCGCCGGCGTGCGCTTCGTTTGGGCGCTGTGGAGGACGGCGGCCTGGGGCGAAAGGCTGCGGCGGAGCACCCTATGCGGGGAATCGACGCGAGTCAGCTTAGAGACAGCGAATTTGGGGCCAGCGATGGAGCCCTGGGAAAGGCGACGTGGCGCCGCGTGCGGGGCGAGAGTGGGAGTGGGAGGGGGGAGGGGTTGCTGCTCCTCTCCCCCTCCCCGCCGCACTTCGCGAGGGCGCTTGCGCGGATCCGCTCGGCGCTGCCTGCCACGCACGGTGGCCGGTGGGGCGCGCAGGGCCGGCAGAGCGGCGAGGCGGGTCCGACTGGCAGGTCATCGAGTCCGGCGAGGCGTCAGGGTGGTGGGCCGACGAGACGGTGAGGCTGGGCGGCGCGTCGGGGCCGGCCGGTGGTGCAGCAGGGCCATGGCCTACAGGAGCAGCGGGGCCGGCCGGTGGTGCAGCAGGGCCATGGCCTACAGGAGGCTGAGGAGGCAGGAGGGAGGCTTTTTTTTGCATTTGGTTGACTGACGTGTGGGCTCCACTTGTCAGCTAACGGGAAAACTAACGGAATGCTGACAGAATGGTAAGTAGGGAAAGAATTTTTCATTGGATGGCACCGAAGAACTTTCCAAATTTTCGATGGTACACAAGGAAGATGAACTTTTTATAATGGTATAGAGGTAAAAAAACTCTAATAATTTAGAGAGTAGATTTTAGAAAATCTTTTAGGAATGCTCTTAGAAAGCTAAATAAATAGCTAAATGGCTCTGTGAATAAGAATTTAGCTAGTTAATTAATTTAGCTAAGCTCTTAGAGATACTCTTGCTAAGAAAAGTTTTGTTGAAGCAATGGCTCCCGGACCTAGACCTTCTTCGGTTCCTTTTTTTCAAGATTCAAATTTTTTTTGCGGCACCTATATGGAGACTTAAATCTAGATGAAATAAAAAACACACTATGACTGATGTATGTAAATCGCGAGACGAATCAAATGCTACAGTAAACAATCTATAATGATGGATTAATTAGGTTTATTATATTCATATAATTACTTTAGCAATTTAACGTCTAATTATGGTCTAATTAGGTTGATTTGATTCGTATCGCGATTTACAGACAAGCTTTATAATTTATTTTATAATTATTATATGTTTAATACTTCAAATGTAAATAAATATAGATGCCTTTTCGAATAAATTTCGCCTTGCATCGGAACAAAGACTACTAGTTCATCGGCGGCTTTTGGTGGGCCCAGTTGGCGTATCCTGGCCATCGAACAAGAGCCGCAAGCTGCGTCGCGTTTACCGCTCACGGGCTCGTACTCACTCTCGCCTAGGGTTTCTTTCTCCCGCTCCAGACGTTCGAGTCCCCTGCCGCCGGCCTAATCCCCCGCCGCGGAGCCTCGATTGCACCACCGCCTCAGGTAAATCCGACGGCCATCTTCCTTCCCGCAGGCTCGCAGTCACGCGTCAGCCGCCAGAAGTCTCCACTCGCTCCCGCTTTCTTCCGTTGGAGACGATCCAATGAGCCGCCGCCAGTCGAATCCCCCGCCGCCGCCAGTCGAATCCCCCGCCGCTGGTCCAATCCCCCGCCACCGCCGAAGGTAAATCCGCAGGCGAGCTTCCTTCTCGGCCGCAGGGCGTTCTCTCCCTTCCCCTCACCCCTTTGCTTAACGAATGGGTATATTTTCTTGTTTTTTTGTCTGTGTATACTCGGATCTGAAGTTTTGATTGCTGGTAGCGCATCCTGAGCTTGATGAATGCGAAGTTTTTGTTCTCTTTTCCGCAGTAGCATATGTCCTGGATGTTCTAACAATGCGTTGTTTTTGTTGTTATTAGACGTGGATACGGCAGCTAGACGTCTGCTTTTGTTGTTATTAGACATGGATCCGGCAGCTAGACGTCTGCTTGACTCCTATATGGTGCTTTTGTATGCTAGTTCTAAACTAAGTTGTAGGAAAGAATATATTACATGTAATCTAATGGAAGGTAAAGCTTAGGTTTGGCTGCCTTCATACTAGTCATATTACAACCAGCATAAAAGATAACCCTGATACACAAGAGGTGCCTTAAGTGAGCTCTTTTCTTAAGGTAGCGTTCTGGGGAAGGATTAAATGAGGCAAGCCTTACCCCTGCAATAATTTGCAGAGAGGCTGCTTCGAACCCAGGACCTCGTGGCACAAGTAGGGTAATAACCACTGTGCCAGGCCTGTCCTTCTTTTGTTGTATCGCTTTTGCTCCAAAGATAATATCATGTATGCATGTTTTGGGAAGAGCAAGTTGCCATTCTAAATACTTTTCAGCACAACCTAAGGAATAGGTAGCAGCTACTCCCTCCGTATCTGAAAAGAAAGCCATTTTGGACAAAGTTTGGGTCAAACATTGGGAACATAAATCATCAATAATTTTTAAATTGTTGAATTTACAAATGTGAAAATTATATGAATAGATTTGTCTCGAAAAATGTTTTCATAAAAGTTTATGTATACCACTTTTTTATTAATATTTTTTAAGAAATAAGAGGTCAAAGTTGTGTTTTGAAGACCGTGTCGCTGTCCTAAACGGCTTTCTTTTCAGATACGGAGGGAGTACCAGCTAGCTAGTAGATACTTTTGAGACATCAGTTCTAGCAGTGCACAGGCCTTTTCATGTCAGCACTCTATGCTATTGTTGATGGTTGATAGTTGAGCTAAGAAATGGCCACCTTCTATGAGGACCCCACCAAAATTGTAATTATTGGTATTTCAAGTTTATGTCAAGGACCAGCAGTCTGACTTGAGGCCATTATTAGCATCACCGATTACTTGCTCGGTTATAGTTTTATATGCTTATGGCCTAACATTTTGCCTCTTTATTTTATTTAGGAAAACAGTATCGGGAAAGAAGCAGAAACGTAAGAGACGCAGGGATGATCTCACTAGTACAATCCATAGCTGCAAGGCTGAGTGGGTTTCAGGTCTGGTAGAACTGATTTTTGTCTGCTCCCCCCCCCCCCGCCCCGGGGGCACACACAGTTGAACGTTGTTATTTGATTATTCACAGTTGCCTTAATCTCTTTCACCTTCAACTAGGTCACTTCCCTGTGGACTCAACTCAAGATGTTTGGGATAGGCTCAGTGATGTTCTAAAATCATATTTGTCTAAAAGTGTCGTCTCAATTGCTTTGCGCGATGGTGATTATATAACGCTGCTAGTCTTCTCAACACACACACACATTTAAAACAACACCAATTATAAATGATTTTCTTCTATATAGGAGACACAATCCTATTTTCATGCTCGGGCATAGCTATGGAACGCCAAGGGTACCTCCTCAGGTTTCTGACTACTGCAGGCTTGGTTAGAGCTATGAATGATACAAACAAAGACTATGATGACTTAGAGGTTGGAGCTGACAATCATCATCCTCTAATCAATTTTACTTGATCATTGTACGCTTATTTCTTGCCTTATCGTATTGTAGATTGAAGTGCGCCACGAAGATGATGAAGTATTTATGGGGTGTTTGGCTGAATTTGATATTCATCGCAACTTTGCTGTTGTTGCTGTCTCTGGCTTCAGTGATGTTCAGTTTGGACCGTTTCAACATGCACTGGAAACTCTGCCCCATGGTGAGGTTTTAGTAGCTGTAGGACGTGACGTCTCTGGTAAAATAAGGGCCAAGAGCGTAGAATTGAATGGTGAAGGGACATCTGAGGATGATGAAGATCTTCACTCTAAAACCTCAGGGGTACACTTGCATATTATTCTATTTCTCTTATGCATAGAGGCCATAATAATATTCTCTTTAATTTTTTGTTTAACTCTTGTGGTATACAACTTCATTTTGTTCAATTGTAACCCTTGTTGCATGTAACCTTTATTGTGTATTAGGTTTGGGAAGGTGGGCCACTCCTTTTTGTTGAACATGTTGTTGGCATGAACCTTTTTCTGACTACGAGAAGAGCCATTTTCCGACCATGGGAAAAAATTCTCAAGCATCTGGATCATTACTCAGCATCCCGGCAAAAGAAGGATGGTCTTGCACAGTCAAAATTTTTGACGGCTTACAGGTATGTCTATCGATGTATGCCCTATATTAGTTCACTCACCTCTATCTTACCTCCCTTCTCATAAAAGACCTGTGTCCTAGACAACATATATATACAGTAATCTGGATCATTAGCTGCTCTTCCTTGGCCTATTTGGCACCCGTGCTTTGCAGTTTCACAATGTTTATGCTTTTAATTTGCCACTTTAACCAAAATATTTACTGACTTTTAGCATGTATCACAGATTCATAGTTGTCCTGTACTAGATTAGTCATATTTCTTGTGCAAATGTTGAAAACTGCATGTTTGTCTTACTTGAATGTGCACACTAGAGAGCATTATGATCATATTTTAATGAAAGATTTTCCATAGGATTTCAGAACCTCATTTCTCTATCTTGTTCCATGTGTACGCATCCAATTTCTTCTCATGCTTGGTTTGGTGCCATTTTGCATATTATTGCATTGGTTTGATCCATTTCACTTTCATGTTCTGCAGGTTTGGAGCAAGACCCCTAGGTGAGAAATCTATCACCTATCCACACACAGGTATTCCTTGAGACTGCTTAACATTGTGGTATCATGCTGATTGTCACACTTTATAATGGTACCTATTTCAAAGCTGTGCAAGTTTAGCATTTACATTTTATTTCAACTATTAGTCTGGGCCTCACACTTGTACTCATATTGCTAGTGCTTATTATTAGTTATTAGTTAACATAATATCTACACTACATTCACGCTATGTATACACTACATTCATGCTGATTTCTAATGTTAATTGTTGTTCAGGCTGTTACCATATAATATCATTTATATTACATGCTGATCATTATGTGTACAACTATGAAAATTTACATACCGTGTATACTTCTGAAGTTCTAATGTTAATTGTTGCTCAGGCAGTTATCATGTAATACTGTTAATGTTGCATGCTGATCATTATGTGTAAAATTTATGTGAATTTACTTTCTGCTGATCATGTAGTACATGTTCGTGCTAACCACTTGACCTTGTTGCACCAGTACAAGGACATTATGTTTTCAAGGACCTGCCATTAAATCTAGACTCCAAGGGTTACCCTAAGTTGCCAGCAACCATGTCAGGAGGTGAGTCTGTGCTTCTAAATTTTCTGACTTTTAACAGCTCTCCTGTACCACTAACAACTATTCTACAATGTGTATTTCTCCAGATGGCATGATTCTAGCTAATACGTTTGAAGAGACTTTTGGCGACACATACGATAAGGGTGTCTGGAAAAAATTCAACAATGGAGCTTCTAACATAAGACGCAATGTTGTTGCACTGGCTTCATTCACTGGTGAGCTACCTTGATGTGCCATTTTCTATTTCGTCTCTGTTTTGATAACAACTAGCAGCTAATAACCGGAGCCAATACAGGAGGACAAAGGTGTTTTGCATGCACAGGTTTTTTTATCAAATGGATGGGATCTTCTATTATTTTGACTTCAGCAAGCTTGGTTAGAAATTCTAATGATGATAAGAAGATAGTTGAAAATTTGAAGGTTGGTGTTGCTCATTATTGTGATTCCAGTTCTTAGCCTCTTAGGTGGTGCTTTAGTCTCATCGCTGTATTATTGGCAGATTGAAGTGTTGCTTCCAAACGACCAACGCAGAGAAGGAACATTACAACATTATAATCTACATTATAATGTTGCTCTAGTCAGTGTCAACGGTTACCGTGATCATCGTGCATTAAATACTGTGCCTTATATTATCGACGAATATTTCGCGTATTTTGAGGTAGCAGCAGTAGGCTGTTGCTTTGAATCAGGCGCATTACTGGCTACTTGTGGGAATGTGGTTAACTGGACAGGCACACTTGATTGCAAGTTCATCATACGTTCCACGTGTAAAATCACTAAGGTAAAATACTGTATTTGTATTGCTAATTTTTCATGTTGACCCTATATTTCCCTGGATTTGTTTACTTGGATTTACAAAATCATGATCACGAGAAAATACTTTGAATATGAATATAACAGTATCATTATCTTTTGATAAAACCTGTAATAAATGGTCTAGGCTCGAATTGAAATGTCAAAACACGTGATGTTATATTAGAATGAGTTGGCTACCAATACCTATTTGGAATAGAGAAATCACAACTTGTTCATGTCACCTTGCTATAGGCTGGGATTGGAGGCCCACTTGTTAACCTTCATGGGGATGTTGTTGGCATGAACTTTTATGATAAGAGAATAGGAACCCCTTTTCTGCCATGGGAGAACATTTGCACAATTCTATTAATGTTCGAGAAAAGGTATTCTGTGCACATCATATATGTTATTTCTTATGTGACATTTTAAAAAAGTTGATGAACTAGGTTGAGTGAAGCATAAATTGTTTTACTGGTATATGCATGTTTGACAGTAAACTTGGTGAAGTTGGCAATGATAGTGATCCCTCTGCACCTTTCTGGAAACTGCCTGGAGATGAAACTGTGTTAAACAGGTAGGTCTTCATATGTGCATTGAAAATATATTAAGCTGGGGTCAAGTTCTGGACATATAAACTATTTTATTCAATTGAACTACAGGTGGCCTGTGCCCATGCCACACTGGCGCCATCCTGACTTTTTGGATGAGGATAAATCCGATGATGATGATGATGATTATATTGATGAGTTTGGCAACATGAAGCTATTCCATGAGAAATACACTTACATAGATGGAATTAAATATATGCTCTATTAATCTTAAAATCTCCATATAATTTGTAGTTTGCGATGGTAGAAGTACCTGGAGTCTTGTTTATGTCTATAGTCTTTGATGATATGTGCTGCGTTTGTATCTTCTATTAAATTATTTGGTGCCATATTGAGTAATAGCATGCACTGCTACTTAAACCAGGCAATGGTTCGGTTCAAGTTTTTATGGTTTGGAGTTAAGCTGGTTGGACTTTGGCTTGGTGGAAATGGTTTGGCACCAGAGTATGGTTTGGTCCAGTTTGGTGTTTTGATCATTACAGTTTGGATTAGTTCGGAACCGATTTGAATGGAGTCACCGTGTGAACTATTTCCTACCCACCGTCTCTTTGCTAACAGGTTCGCAGAGTCGCAGTCGTCGTGTCCCCCATCTGCGAATCTGCCGGTGCATACTGTAGCCAGCGCAAGTGAACATCGGGCTGCTGCTCTGCCTGAACGGGGCGTTTACGGTGACCCAGCGCTCAAGTGGCAACGGGCCCCGATTCCCCGCGGGGAATTCACCCATTAGGGGACGGGGATGGTGGAGATTTAATCCCCACGGGAAAGGAAATGGTGCAAAACTGATCCCCATCGGGGATGGCGGGGGCGGGGATGACCCCCCGACCCCGTTCCCCGCGTCCTCGAGAGCAAATCAGCTATTTAGTCCAAGCGGCCCAGCCCAAATAGCCCAACACAGCAAACCCTAGCCCCTTATAAGCGGTCACCCTCGCCGAGTCGCCGCAATCCACCGCTCTTCTCGCAGTCCCGCCGCTCTTCACTCTCCAGTCTTCACGCAGTTCCACTCCTCGACCTCCGCCGCGCGCTGCTCCCGTCCCCCTCAAGTCCACCCGTCGTCTACTCCGCCTCCGGCCGCCGTCCCGCCGAGGCGCTGACTGTGCGAGGAGACGAGTCGAGGACCCGCGCTCCCGCCGACGGTGCTGCACCGGGGAGCATGTTCGACGTCGCCATGGATTCGTCATCCCCTCCATTGAGCTCTGACGGCGAGGGAGTCAAGTGAGGACACCACCATTTCTCCTTGCATCCTGCACCTAAAATCCCTCGATCTAGTCATCTAGATGCCGTCTTGCAATATGTTCGTCTTGCTTTCGTATTTCCGTGGCTTGTCCTACACCTAGAATCCCTCGATCTAATTTATTCACGGTTAATGTTGTTTGCGTTTAGTGTGTTCCCTCGATCTAGCTTGTTCGTGGTTTAGTTTGTTTGCGATTTAGTTTATTCCCTCGATCTAGCTTGTTCGCGGTTTAGTTTGTTTGTGATTTAGTCTATTCCCTCGATCTAGTTCATCCGTCTTGTTCGCACTTTAGTTTGTTTGCGATTGTTTATCCCCTCGATCTAGTTTGTCCGTCTTGTTTAGTGACTAACCCACATCCGACGGTCCTCGCAGGGGACGCCACCTCGGACCAGCCACCGCATGCTGCTAGCACTGCAGCGGTGAAGGTCCTTGTTTGGTTTTGGTAATTGAGTGACAACTTAGGTGGACTAATATGTGTTTAAGTGAAATACACAGGTGATTAGTCCACATGTAATTATGTGATGAAGGAGCTCATTGCATATGAGACATGACATGGAGTCATGTGACTAAAGTGGAGAAGATCAAGACAAGACTTGGTTTGATGGACCGGTTGCAAGTGTGAAGGGCAACTTAGAGGCTAAGCGCTGGACCGCATGGCGGGATGCTTGAGCAATGACTTGGCACCGATGGACCGTTGCAACGGTGAAGAGCAAGTGGAGTCAAGATTGATGAACCAATGAGTCGCATGATGATATGAAGTGGATCATATCATTTGTGATGATGTTGGTGCATGTGTTGCATCAACATAAGAGAAGAGGAATGAAATGCGCAAGGCAAATGTATAACCAATAGGCATTTCATTTAACCGGTCATAGGTGAGTAGAGAAGTGTATGACCGGGTTTAGGATAGATGGCCGCACTATCAAGAGGGGCAAACTTGTTTGCATATCGGTCATCTAGTGCCACTTGAGTGATCTAACATCGCGATGTTGCTAGGATCGAGTGGCGTGGTAAAGAGAGCGATAATGTTCGTTGAAAATCTTTGGGAAAGCAAAGTTCGGACTAGTTCAAATCTTTGGTCGGACTATCCGTAGCTTGGGCTCGGACAGTCCATGGCATGGTGAAGAGATGGAAAAACCCTTTAAAAATGTTTGTGAAAATGCTAACTCACACACATAAGGTGGTACACTTATGGGGTTGGCACATTTGCAAAAGGATTGAAGAATTGGTTTATGGCCATGGGGTGTGGTGATCTTGGTTTATAATTCTGCTTTGATCCAAAGTGTTTTGGGTCAAATATTCAGTTGGATTGGATAGTCCTCTGAATGAGCTTTCCATAGAGTCCAAGATCACCTAATTTGGACATCGGAGAAGTTATGGGCGTTTTACCGAGTGTCGGCTGTGCTGAAAATAGGGTGGCGGACGGTCCGCGGTGTCTGCGCGGATGGTCCGCCGAGACTGCGAACGGTCCGCGAAACGGTTCGCAAATTCGCCCGGTTTTACACAGAGACGTTTCCCGATGATCTAGGGGGTCGGACGGTCCGCGGGACATGGCGGACGGTCCTCCGTGCACGATTCTGATCTGCTATCTCCTCAAGATCTTCGTACTCATCATCTTGATCTGCTCCCTCGAGGAATTGGTTGTAGATATCAGCCACATCATTGTGCTTCGTAAATCTGGCATCTTTCTTAAAGCCGTACGCCTGGTTGCTCATTAAGGCCAATCTGTGCGCCAACTGGCCTAGATTATCAAACTCCATCCCGAACAGTTTCTCTCGGATGGCAGGCAACATGCCGGCTACAGCCATTCCAGCCAGTTGATCATCTGGTACGCTCAGAGAAAAGCACATGTTTCTTATCTCCCTAAACCTTCTGAGGAACTCTGTAGGTGTTTTATTATTTCTCTGTCTCAAGCTGGTCAAATCGACCAACTTCTTCTCTGTACTACCCATATGGTAATAAGCATGGAACTTCTGCTCCAGATCTTTCCAGGTACAGATCGACTGAGCAGGCAAAGAAGCAAACCATGTGAAAGCAGGGCCTGTCAGTGACAGAGGGAAGTATCTGATTCTAAAGGCCTCATTTGCCGAAGCTTCTCCAAGCTGCATCAAGTATCGAGCTATGTGCTCCACAATGCTAGTGTCATCCTGTCCTGAGAACTTGGTGAATTCTGTGGGCACTTTAACTCTATTCGGCAACGATACCCTCTGGTACCACTCTGGGAAAGGAGACGAGTACATGTATCCCTGATTCTTCGGTTTCAGACCGAACTGATCTTGCAGTACTTTGGTCATCTTCTGAACCAGGAGGTCAGCGTTATTATCTTGATTTCCTGGTCCTCCCATAGGCATCCTTGCAGCACCAACATATCCAGGATTCGGGAGAGCATCGATAGCGTTGTAATCCATGTACTCTGAGTATCCGTTGCCATACATATCCCTTTGTAGCCGGTTATTAGAGGAGAGATCTTGCAAGCAGAAGGAGGAAGATCTGCTGAGGTGTCAAATGCCAAATCACCATATGTGCGAGGTTTTGGCACTGCATGCTGAACGTCTTGCTGAATCGGCTGTCCATTCGGATCTTTGGTCCCAGATGCTCTGGTTTCTTCAGTGCCTTTACCATGATGTTTTGGGGCCGCTGTCTGAGCATTGAAGTATGTTGGGCCGCCAAGTTGTCCATGTATTTGCTCAAAAGGCTTGTCCATATGTTGACCAAAGATACTGACCATTATGAGTCGAAAACTGTTCAAGAAAGCAGCATTATGGTTGGTCATTGTCTCTCCTAAAGCTTTATACAACAAGCCAGAGAGTTTCTCCTTCTCTTCATCATCACTGAGATCAGATTGTCCAGGCAACAAAACTCTCGGCAGATCCATTTTGAGAAACGGCGCACCACTCCTGTTCTTTGCAAAGGACAGCAAGCACTTCTTGATGAACTGATCTGCAGCTTTCACCATCTGTTGGTGTTCATCAGACAACTCTTCCAGAGTAACATCCAGAATGTCTCTTAATTCAGGCATCTTTGAAGCTTATGTGTCCCGCCGGGCGTGCCAAAAAGTGTGTTGACGAGAAATCCGCACCTCACGCCAAGCACACAGCAAGCCGAATCAGCTGGCTTCTTCACGTGGCACGAGCGTCTGAATCCGAGAAAGCGTGCCAGTCAGTTCCCCTGCAACTGACAAAGAGAAAAGAAAGTGTTTAGACAACACTTGGAACATGCTGAGCAATACCAGACAGTTCCATATTTTCGGCTACCGAGCCAGTTTCGACCAACACATAGCTAATGAGAAAAGCTATCTGTTAACATTCAAAGCACCATTCGGAAGTCAGCACAGCACACAGAAATCACACTGCTGAATGCGTGACGCAAGCATAACGAGAGCAGCATTCGGCAATCAGCAAGGCTCGCAAGAAGCGCACTGCCGAATGCGTGACGCAAGCATGACGAGATATCGATATTTGATTAAATAAACATGGAAACACGCACATAAATAACGATCAGAGCATGGTAAGTAAATAAAAGGGCGAAAGCATGAGCATAATCTTAAAATAAATAAGAACGCATAGGCCAAAAGCACTAGTCTACCGCATGTCTAGGTACTTTACAACCCGTCAAGCATGAAACAAGCAAGTTAATACACCGCATGATACGACTTGATTGAAATCACACCACCACGAATAGATCAATCTACCGCATGATATACTCTAAACATGGAAGGCTAAAAGCATTCTTAATTTAAAACAAGACCATGGACACGTATCCCTCGTGATGATGCTGCCGAATTCGGCTATGCCGCCGAATCGGGTTCCATGAAGAAGGAACGCACTTCGTTGATGATGATGGATCTATCAGATCGAATCGAATTCTAATCCACCGGATGACTAGCTCTAAGACGACCCAAAAACCTGCATCTACCGCATGATACCCGGTTCTGTCAAGATCTATACAGGATCAACGAGCATGAACCCGCGACACGTGACAATCTAGATTGGTTTCGAATTCGGCTATGGAAACATAACGACTTGTCCACCACCTTGCGAACTACAACCGAACCTAACCAGCCTAGATTGGGCAATAAAGTGTTGTAATGAACTAAACATAAAGATTAGATCCAAAGCAACACATGGTAACTTAATGAATCTATTAGATCTTGCCGAAATCTAACAGAGCCGATAACTTGCTCCAAGCTAAACCTTAGCCCACCGCATGGCTCATGATCTAACAATGGAACCTTCCTGAACCAACGCCTAAATCCACCGCATGATACTAAGCATGGTACAGGGTTGCCGGTACTTACGGAGGTCGACGGATCGATGGCTCCTCTCGAAGAACTCGACGACTCGACTGAAGGACTCGATGTTGGCACGGGGCCGGTTTGTTGTATTGATTGATTGTTCGATCCCTTTTACAATTACCATGGGCTTATATTTATACCCAGGTCCTGACACGACTCATAATCGGTTACGATTATATTTATTTAATTTCCTAAAAAGATACACGCCGGGGCACCGTATTCATCTCGCATTCGGAATCAAGCCAAACTTTTCCTTATACTTGGTCCACGTCATCACGCGCTCCCGAACGCTTCCTGTGGAACAGCTCCCTTGCCGAATGACGACGTGTTCCCGACCGCAAAACATCTTTGCCGAATCCTCTGGAAAAAGACTCTTTTGCCTAATGAAATCGAATTCGGCCCACACGTCAGCCTTTTCCTGATGCCAAATTTTGGTGTCAACACTCGGCAAAGCTACTGGAGCCCAAACGGCCGTCCGTGGCGTGGCACGCGCCCGGCACGTGCGTCAGCTTTGCCGAGTGTCTATGTCGTGACACTCGGCAAAGATCCTGTTTGCCGAGTGTCTCTTTGCTTACACTCGGCAAAGATCCTGTTTGCCGAGTGTCGCCTCTTTGCCGAGTGCGGATGTCTGGGCACTCGGCACAGCCAGTCTTTGCCGAGTGCCCGACAGAAAGCACTCGGCAAAGAGGAAAGCACTCGGCATACGTCGGGTTTCCCGTAGTGATCAGCGGTCCCTCCCTCTTTTTACTCTTGCATTATTGGTCCCTCCTCTCTGCCTGCCTCCTCGGCTCGCCGGCTCCGCCTCCCTATAAAGCGTAGCACCACCACCCAGGTTTTGTTCTCAGATCTCAGATCAAGAGGAGCCGGCCACCAGCTGAGAGTTTGAGTTCTCGTGTCATCTCTCTCCTTGCTGCGTACTACTAGTGTGTGTTGTGTACAGTTCCACAGCTCCATCAAGAGAACAACATGGACTTCGACGGAGACGCCGACGGCTTCGCCGGTTCGCCCTCGACTTCATCCGCGAGCACCAGCTTGACAGTGGTTGCGGCGGCGTCCCGGTGTTCCAGTCCATGTCGTCGTTCTTGCCACCACTGCCGCAGCAAGGGTATGCACACCTGACCCACGAGCACGAGGGCGCTGCCCTGGCTGCCGCTGCGGCGTCGTCCCGGGCGCAGTGTGAGGTTCCGGCTACGGTGATGATTAAGTTTGGGAGCGAGCCGTCGTCCCCCGTGAGGCCGTTGCTGACCATCACCGTGCCGCCGCCGAGCTCGTTCGTGTGGCCGGAGTCCGTCACCGCGCCCGTGCCGGCCGCGGCCGCCGCCGTTGACGACGACTTCCCGAAGTACCGCGGCGTGAGGCAGCGGCCCTGGGGTAAGTACGCGGCGGAGATCCGCGACCCGAAGCGCTGGGGATCGCGCGTGTGGCTCGGCACGTACGACACGCCCATCGAGGCCGCGCGCGCCTACGACCGCGCCGCGTTCCGGATGCGCGGCGCCAAGGCCATCCTCAACTTCCCCAACGAGGTGGGCACCCGCGGCGCGGACCTCTGGGCGCTGCGGCGACGCAGGTCGCCCCGGCGAACAAACGGAAGCGGCTGCAGGCGGAACGCGACGTCGAGGTGCTCGCGGTGATCGACAAGGCGGTGAAGATCGTGATGCTGTCGTCGTCGTCCACCTCGCCGTCATCCATGTCGACACGCGAGACCACAGCGAGCGCGTCCTCGACGGTGACGTCGACAACGACGGAGGCGGCGGGCGCAGGCGCAGGCGCCGATTGGCTCCCCGACGTGACGCCGTCCAGCGGGAGCTGGGATCAGTACTGGGAGGCGTTGCTCGGCGGGCTGCCGCCGCTGTCGCCGCACCCGGTGATGGGGTTTCCGCAGCTCACTGTTAACTGAGATGCTAAGACCGTCAAGAAATGACTAGCGGTGATGGGAGGATAGGCAAGGGTCAGACACTCGGACCTACAAGTCTTTTGGATTGCCAAGGAAATCGGTTACTTTCCTTCAAATCCAAGAGACCAAGAGGATCACATTGGGCCTAGTCCTCCAGCGCCTAAACAAGCCAACCCGCGCGATATAATAATTGACAGGGAACAGACATGACGTAGAAAACAGTATTTGATTTTAACAGTATTTGTGAAAAAGCTGATATCAACCCGTACTCAAACTCCCTCGTAATACAACCCGTAACTCAAACTCCAGACAGACTCGGCGCTTCTTCAGAGGGAGCTGGTACTCGGGCACTTCTTCTTCGGTCTGAGTGCCTGCGTCCATATGAGTCATCTCAGGTTCATCTTCCAACAACCCTCTTTCTCTCCTGTAAGCTTCCAGGTTATCCATATACTCATAGTAGGCCTGGCATCTAGTCTGGTGAGTGGCTAGGGAACTGACAGCCTGTGTGGCCGTCGCTTTCTGCACCTCCAGTTCTTCCTTCGTTTCTCCTAGCTCTCTCTTTACCTCTTCTAGCTCCTTCTCTGCCTTCTCGGCTCTGTGGATCTGGTGCCTCAGCTGTCCCGATGTCTCCCGGTACAGCCTGTCTAAGCCAGTGAGGTAAATGGACAAGTGGGATACAGTGTCCTCCATATCTTCATCTCTTCCAAGGCTCCTCATCTGGGTAATCCATTCGCGTCCTCCACTTTCCAGGGGTGGGGTAAATCCCAGTGCTGTTCCCACGAGGTACCGCCTGTAGAGCTCGCGGAGGCACATCAGAGCTCTTCTTGCGGCTTTGCGGTAGGCATTAGGACGGTCATAGCCGGTGGCGTGAACAAACCAAGGTGCCACCTCCTTGTACAGCGAGCTTCTTCCCACAAAAATGAACATCCGGCACCGACGGGTACCATTGGTGGTGCACTCCCGGTAAAAGTACTCGGGGGTCTCTGTGACTCCAACGTGCTCCAGGCTGAGCAGCAGCAACTTGGGGAGGCCAGGTTCTGCGGGGCAGACTCCTTCGCCCCAACCCTCGTCAGCCGACTGGGCCATCTGGAACAAGTCAAAAAGCCGTCGGTGAGTACTTGTGTGGGGGAAAGGATTAGGCAAGAACAAACTGGCGAGAGAAGACTAGGTAGGGTCAAGATCCTAGGGGTACGTCCTACGGCCAACCTATCGGCTCTGATACCACCTGAAGCGTCCCCTCGAAAGAGAGAACTTAATGTGATACAAATACCAGTCCCAGGATGCTGGTTCACATTATTACAACAGATAGTTCAGTAAAGAAACAACATTACGGGTGACGGTGGCATTGCAGGGCCACGATAAACAGAACTAAAGCTAAGCTCCAGATAAAAAGGTTGAAAACATAGAGGTCTTCATCAGAGTGGCAACGCATGCGGCTTCCAGCGGGTGACCCTAACACACAGGCAAAGGTTGGGTGCAGAACGAACCCCTCTAGACGATATCCTCAGGCACAAAGTCCGGGTCTGCCTCTGCAACAGATTAAGCAAGGGTGAGTACATACGTACTCAGCAAGCGCAACCACAACCACGGAGGGGTATAACAGAAGTATGCAAGTATTGTAACAAGGAAGGCTTGTGGTTTATTTAGCAGCAAAGCAAATTTTTATTACACATGCAAGGGTTGGTTTTCGCAATAGGTTTTCACAGTATTTCTTTTAAAGGGGGGTAGTAATTGTAAAT
Source organism: Echinochloa phyllopogon (assembly GCA_033239725.1). Lineage (NCBI taxonomy): Eukaryota > Viridiplantae > Streptophyta > Magnoliopsida > Poales > Poaceae > Echinochloa > Echinochloa phyllopogon. The sequence continues at coordinate 37,179,988 of BTCW01000001.1, read as the reverse complement.
ACTCTTTCGAACAAGATTTCGTTGCTACCAGATTTCCCATCTGTCGTAGCCCAAGTCAAAACATTTCTCGGCTCAATCAAACACCAACACTTTCTTACACCAAAATAGGGGACTAGTGAAGTGACCAAGCCGTAACTCGCCCAATACCGTGGACACGGCTATCCGGATAGGTTTTAACTCTGCAGAGGGGTACACAACCACAAGTAGGCTACCACAACAAGAACACCTTAGTGCCAGTGCAGCTCCTATCAAAGCCATTACCCACCATAGCTAAACTGACAAGTTATCACAGACGCGACCAGGGGTTAGCGACCTACCAACGAGGTTCTAACCAGGGGCATACCTCACATAGACCGTATCCCCGGCTCCATGGCCCTCTGTTGCTCACCAGCACACCACATAACCAGCAGCTCAACTAGTGGGATTTATGCTAGGCCGTTGCCACATACAACGGTCGAGTGGTGGTACAGAAAAATGGGTTAGGCTAGATGACACATCAACATCATCCCAAAACTTGTGACAGGATAGACAACTCCCACCATGCTCAACCACAGAGGTTAGAGCACACCTCGGCATTTCACACAAGAAATACCGTCTGTCTCATCCCACACGGGTACTCATTTTGTTTACACAAATCATCTCTTTTATTTTAAAGTACGCACACGGTTGCTTTTGTAAACACCAAATATTTGTTATGGGTATAATGGTAAAATGTTCCTAAGCATTTCTAGCAGCGACCAATATTCAAATAGACATTGTCATATTTAAATATTAATCTAGGTTGTCAAGGAATCAGTCATAACAATCAAGGTATGGCTATCCAACCGGGTTTAGCAGTAAAATTGTGCAAGTTTTATAAAACAGGCCATGGGTTGTGGTTATAAAAACTGGGACAACAATATGCATCAAAGGGTGGGATTGCACTTGCCGTTCTCCCAACCCTCGGGGGATTCCTGCCCGGGGTCTTGGTCTCCAAGCTCCTGCTCGTAGCACTGCTCCTCCTCGAGTCCTTCCTCGTTCACAGCGGAGTCTACGGCACACACAAACAAACACCCAATAAATAAAAGAAAAGGCTTTTATTGAGCTCCAAAAGAAAGAACGGAAAAGAGAGCGGATGGTGATGAGATGATTATTTTTGGGTATGGACTGGTTGGATTTGGCGGAAATATATTGGTGGATATTGTGGTGGAGTTTGGGGTCGAACGGGATTAATTTGGCGCATGAAATGACGAGTTCAGGGGAGTTTTAGGGGCTGTTTAAAAAGGAAAAGGACCTGTCTGTAAATATGGGAAAGCTCAGGGGCCTCTGGTGAATATAACAGAGAGAGGGGGAATAGTGTTGTGGACTGCGGGTCAATTTGTTAAAAGTTCAGGGGGCTTTGTGTAAACGTGTCAGAGAGAGAGAGAGTTTTAAGTTTGGACTGCGGGTTCGAATATGAAGAATGCCAGGGGGTTATGGGTAAAGTGCCCTTTCTTCACCGCGGAACAGTGCCAGGGAGGGGGAAAACGGCGGCGGCGATACTGTTCGGCCCAATCGCCGGCGATTGAGGCGGCGGCGGTGATCGGGAGCAGGGGGAAAAGGACGAGCGAGGCATGGCGAGTCCACCAGTGGGCTTACCACGGACGGAGGTGAAGGGTAGAGGGCGGCCCACGAGAGCAGTGGCGGCGGCGGCAATGGCGAGCGTGGGCGGCGGCGCTACGGTGGTGGAGGGAGGCAATTGAGGGGTGGATGAGCTGCAGGGGTTCGAGGTGAAGCTGTGGGTGTGCTCAGCTCGGGCGGAGGTGGTCCGTGGCGGCCTGCCCACGTGAGCTCGAGGGCGGCGGCAAAGGCGTGTGGAGGCGGCGCTGCGGCGGCGGTGGGGCGATTGGGGTGGCAGGTGAGTGGGAGATGGTGGAGGAGAGGCCGGCGGTCCCTTTTATAGGCACGGAGGGGGCTCAAGGAGGCGGGCCGACGAGAGGCGGTTCGGCGGCCGGTGGCGAGGAGTAAAGGCGGTCGGCGGTACGGCGGCGCTGTGGCGGAGCTGTGCTCGTCGTATGTGTGCGGTGCGACGCGGCGTGCGTGCTTGCGCAGCTGCAGTCTCGTCGGGCGATGGGGTGATGGGGCTGCGGCGGGGCCAGGCGGTGGCGTGCACGCGCGTGGCGAGCGCGCGATGCGGTGGCGCTAGGACAGCGGCGGGACCGGGCGGTCGGAGTGGAGCAGAGCGGGGCAGTGTGCGCGACGAACGGTGCTGCAGAGAGGCGGGCGGGTCGGCCGGGTGTCGGTCGCAGTGGCGGCAATGGCGAGCATGGGGTCGCACAGAGTGGCGGCACGGCGGCGATCGCGGAGGCGGGGTGGCACGGCAGCGGTGGTCGGCACGGCGCTGGTGGCGTGCAGTGGAGCGGAGGTGGGGTCGGCGGTCGGCGGAGCCGGCGATGGCGTGGGCGGTGCGGCAGCGGTGCGAGGTGAGTGGGCGAGGGGGCAGTCGACGGCGTGCACGGCGGCGTAGCCGGTCGGGGAAATGGGGCCGGCGGCGAGCAGGACAGAGGAGTGGCGGTGTTGGCGGTGACGTGCACACGCGCGGTGGATTGGCCGGCGGGCGGAGCGGGCCGCGCAGAGCAGCAGCGCCGGAGTGAGGCGGCGTGGGGCAGGGCGCAGAGCAGAGCGGGGACGACGTCGGGGAGGGGAAGCAGAGGAAGCAGAGGAGGGAGGGAAAAGAAGGAAAAAGGGAAAAAGAAAAGAAGAAAGAGAAAAAGAAAGGAAGGGAGAAAGGAAGAGAGAGAGGGGAAAAAGGGAAGGGGTCGGCGGGATTCGCGGCGGGCGGTCGACGGCGGTCGGCCAAGGGTGGGTGGCCCGGCGGTCGACCCAAGGGCGGACGACGCGGGACGGGACGGAAAGGATGGCAGTGATGCGATGCGGATAGGGAGGGGGAGAAAAGACAGGTGAAGAGGATTTGGCGGAGAGGGAGCTCGGGCGGAAAAACATTTGAAAGAGTTTTCACCGGGTGGATTAATTGGTGATTTTCCCAGAGATAAGAACGCGGGCGTTACAAACCTACCCCACTTAAAGAAATCTCGTCCTCGAGATTCGGCTGGCTCCTAAAAAGGTGGGGAAACTCTTTCTTCAGGGCATCTTCTCTTTCCCACGTAGCTTCCTTTACACTGTGTCTGCTCCACTGTACTCTGCATATCCGTACTTCGGAGTTCCTGGTTCTCTTGGTGACGGTGTCCAAAATTTTGACCGGTACCTCCTGATAACGTAGATCCGTCTGTAGGTCTATCTCTTCTTCTGGTATGTGTTCTTCTTCGGGTACTCTCAGACATCTTCTCAACTGTGAGACATGGAATACCGGGTGTATATCTGACATTGCTTCGGGTAACTCCAACCGGTAAGCCACCTTTCCTACTTTTCTTTGCACTGGATACGGTCCGATGTACCGCGGGGCTAGCTTTCCGTGGACTTGGAATCTGCGTGTGCCCCTGATAGGTGACACCTTCAGGTAGACGAACTCTCCTGGGCTAAACTCTACGGCCCTTCTCTTTTTATCTGCATACTTCTTCTGTCTGGATTGAGCTGCTATCAACTTCTCTCTGATTTCAGCCACTTTCTCTTCGGCTTCCTTTATGAGCGCGGGTCCCACTAGCGTACGCTCTCCTACTTCTGACCACATCAGCGGAGTTCTGCATTTTCTCCCGTAGAGGGCTTCAAATGGGGACATACCCAAACTTGCCTGGTAACTATTGTTATAGGAGAACTCTGCATAGGGTAAACTCTGTTCCCAATCTTTACCATAGGTAAGGACACATGCCCTCAGCATATCTTCCATTATCTGATTTACTCGTTCTGTCTGGCCATCGGTCTGAGGGTGATACGCGGAGCTAAAATCCAGCTTGGTGCCCATAGCTTTATGCAAACTTTTCCAGAACCTTGAGGTGAACTGGGTCCCTCGGTCTGAAACAATCCGACTGGGTACTCCATGCAACCTTACTATATTCTCCACATAAAGTTTGGCTAATTTTTCTCCACCATAATTGGTCCGTACCGGTAAAAAGTGAGCGACTTTAGTGAGTCGGTCCACTATTACCCATATAGAGTCATGTCCCTTCTGTGTTCTGGGTAGTCCTACTACAAAGTCCATTCCTATCTCATCCCATTTCCAAACTGGGATAGGCAGGGGTTGTAATAATCCTGCTGGCTTCTGGTGTTCTGCTTTAATCCTCTGGCAAGTATCACACTGAGCGACAAACTGGGCTATATCAGCTTTCATTCCTTTCCACCAATAGTTCTGCTTTAAATCCAAATACATTTTGGTGGATCCCGGGTGAATGGAATATGGCGAGTTGTGAGCCTCGTCCATGATTATCTGTCTAAAGTTTCCTTCCTTAGGCACACAAATCCTATCTTTATACCACAGTGTTCCTTTACTGTCGACTCTAAAGTCCGGTGCCTTATTTTCCCCGGTATGCTTGCAGATCTGTACTAAATCCTTGTCTGTCCCTTGGGCATTTCTGATCCGATCCTCTAGAGTGGGCTGGATTGTCAGTCGGTGGCTATTATTCTGGGGAACAATGTGCACATTTAACCGTGCCATTTCTTCTTGCAGGTGTGCACTCTTGGGTCTGTAAGATTTTCGGCTTAGGGCATCTGCCACTACATTGGCCTTGCCAGGGTGGTAATGAATTTCCACATTATAATCCTTAACCAATTCTAACCATCTTCTCTGTCTGAGATTCAGATCTGGTTGAGTGAAAATATACTTTAAGCTCTTATGATCCGTGTATATCTCACACTTGTTCCCAATTAGGTAGTGTCTCCATATTTTGAGGGCATGCACTACGGCTGCAAACTCTAAGTCATGCGTTGGGTAATTCTGCTCATGGGGTCTAAGTTGTCGGGAGGCATATGCTACAACTTTTCCATTCTGCATGAGGACACACCCTAATCCTTGGCGGGATGCGTCGCAGTAAACAACAAAATCTCTGTGGATGTCCGGTAGGGTTAGAACTGGGGCTGCAGTCAATCTTTTCTTCAGCTCTTGGAAGCTCTTTTCACAAGACTCGGTCCAAACAAACTTCTTCTCTTTCTTGAGCAGTTCTGTCATGGGTCTAGCTATCTTGGAAAATCCCTCAATAAATCTCCGGTAATACCCAGCTAAACCAAGGAAACTTCTGATCTCACTCACATTGGTTGGTTGTTGCCAATTTGAGACTGCCTCTACCTTCTCAGGGTCTACTGCTACTCCTTCTGCGGTCAAAATATGACCAAGGAAAGCTACTTTTTCCAGCCAAAATTCACACTTGCTGAACTTGGCATAGAGCTGGTGTGCTCTAAATTTTTCCAACACTACCCGCAGGTGTTGCTCATGCTCTTCGGCACTCTTGGAGTAGATAAGTATATCATCAATGAAGACTACGACGAACTTGTCCAACTCATCCATAAATACCTTGTTCATAAGGTTCATGAAGTAAGCCGGTGCATTGGTGAGTCCAAATGGCATCACTGTGAACTCGTATTGCCCATATCGGGTGATGAATGCGGTCTTTGAGGTGTCACTCCCCTTAATTTTCAGTTGGTGATACCCAGTCCTTAAGTCAATCTTGGAAAAGTACTTGGCCCCTTTCAGCTGATCAAAGAGATCATCAATTCTGGGGAGTGGGTATTTATTCTTGATAGTGACATCATTTAGTGCACGATAGTCGATGCACAATCTCATACTCCCATCTTTCTTCCTCACAAAGAGCACTGGGGCTCCCCAAGGGGATGTGCTGGGTCTGATGAATCCCATCTGTTGCAACTCTTCCAGTTGTTTCTTTAACTCTGCTAACTCTGATGCTGCCATCCTATAGGGTCTCTTGGCTATAGGAGAGGTGCCAGGGACTAGTTCAATAGCAAATTCTATGTCCCTATCCGGCGGCATTCCGGGTAGAACTTCCGGGAAAACATCAGGATACTCTCTGATTACCGGGACTTCTTCTATGGTTTTTGTTTCCATACTAAAAATCATAGGATCCGGTCCACTTCCTTTGGTGTGACAGGCTACTTGTATTCCATCTGGGTTGGTTAGGTGCACTACCTTGTCAGCACAACCTATGAGACCATTGTGTTTGCCTAACCAATCCATTCCAAGGATCACATCTATTCCTTTGGATTCTAGTACTACTACGTCTGCTAGAAACTCTATCCCACTTAAAAGAATCCGTACCCGTGAACAACCCAATTGGCACTTAATATCACCTCCAGGTGTTCGGGTTAGTAGGGGTGTCTTAAGTAGTACTGTAGGTATTTTGTGCTTTTCCACAAAACTTGATGATATGAAAGAATGCGATGCTCCAGAATCAAATAATATTGTTGCCAAAGCTGAACTGACTAGGTACTCACCGAGTACTACTCCTTGTGCCCCTTGAGCTTCTTGCGCGTCGATGTGGTTGACGCGGGCTCGTCCATACGACTGCTGGGTGTTGTTGTTGTTGCTGCCGGTGTTGGTGCTGCGGACGGGCACACGGTTGGCTCCAGACACTGGTGGCTTGGGTCCATTCACCGAGTTGGAGTAGACTGATATCGCAGGCTTGCTTCTAGGATACGGGCAATCGGCGATGTAGTGCCCGGTCTCACGGCAGTTGAAGCAGGCTCTCGCATTGCTGTTACTGGTTGTGGCCTGACTGACTTTGCTCTGTGGTGGCTTCGAGGTGTTCTGGCTCTTGAACTGGTTGTTGGGAGCCTGGGAGCTTGTAGCCTGAAACTGGGTCTTATACTGCACGGGAGCCTGGGGTCTAGGTGCAGCATAACCCGAGCTCTTGGGTTTCTGCGAGCGGTCCAGCTGACGGTTCTTGCTTTCCAAGAACTTGCGCTTATTCTCTTGTCTAGCCTCCATTCTGGCCTTTTCTGTGACAATGGCCTTGTTCATCAGTGTATTGAAGTCAGGGAAGCTGTGGGTGACTATCAGGGCTCGAAGATCTGGGTGTAGACCTCTAATGAAGGCATCCTGCCTCTTTGCATCTGTCTTAACTTCATCAGGTGCATAGCGGGCTAGCTCAGTGAACTCGTGGGTGTACTCTTCCACGGTCTTGTTCCCTTGCTTCAGTGCACGGAACTCATCTGCCTTGCGCCTCATGGTGGCGTCGGGAATGTGGTAGCGACGGAACTCTTCCTCAAATTCCTTCCAGGTGATTGCAGACTCGTCTGGGGAAGCTGCACAGTAAGCATCCCACCAAGCTAAAGCAGTTCCGGTGAGTTGATGGGTAGTCAGGAGGACTTTGTCCCGGTCTCCGCATCCAAACGGTTCCAGTTTCCTCTTGATAGTTCTCAGCCAGTCATCTGCTTCCAAGGGGTTGCTGGACCCTCCAAAGGTGGGTGGCCTGGTTCTCAGAAAATTGGTCAGCTTGTCACCCGCACTGGGTCTACGGGCTGTCTCCTGACGGCGGCTGGCATTCCACACATTTTGCATGAACAGGGTGTGGTGGTACAATGCTTGTGCCAGGTTGAAATCTGGTGGGAGTGGAGGCATAGCAAAAGATCCTTCATTCTGACTCCTGGGATGGCTTGCTTCTGGTCCGCCTCTTACAGGCGCTTGCCCTTCATGCTGGTTCTCTCCCATAGGATCCTGCTGATCCACTTCCTGGTTCTCAGGATTCTCTCTCCTTCCCTCTGGTTGATCTCCCCCAGCGGGAGGGGCGCGTCTCTGAGAGGCGCTAGCACGAGTGTTCACCATCTGCAGGTCGAGCAAGATCTTTGTGAGATTGGGTTAAAATGATGTTTAAGTTGATTAGTTCGCATTTTTGAAACAAGGCAAAACAGCACACGGCTAACAAACAAACACACAAGGTTCCATTCCAACAGCTGAAGGTTACAACACTTGGGGGGGGAAGGTTACAACAAGGCTCGCACTTCCGGGCGGGGATACAGGACAAGGTAGGGAAACTACTGTTAGGGGTACAAGAGTTCTCCGGACCAAGCTGGCTTCATTCCCATCTGAGTGCTTGACTCTGCGCCTACTCGCGGGGCGAGCTTTCCTCTGGTGATGCAAGCCGAGCCTGCTCAGCCTCGGTCAAGGTCCCATTCTCCCGAGGCGGCTCGGACGGTCCTTCTTCAGCGGGCGGCGATCCTGCCGGAGTTCCCGACAGTGCTAGTGGGTTTCCCACGATTTCTCCCCATGTCATGATCGGTGTCCCAAGTAGGACATGGGGTTCTCCAATGGCCGGAACAGGCGTTCCACTTCTGGTCCAATCCTGGATACGCAGGTCCCGAGCCTGCCGAAGGCTTTCTTGGGCGACTGCCTCATTGCTGATGGCAGTAGCGGCTCTTGCTTCCGCTTGGGCCACCTGGATCTGGTGCATGCGGACCGAGAATTCTGCTTGTTCGGCCCGGGCGGTCTGTTCTCTCAGGCGCTCGGCCTGTTCGTCAAAGAGTTGGTCCAGGGAATTGAGGTAGGTGACCACTTGGTGCAACAGGGGCTCCTCTTGACGGCGCTGCTCCAAGTTCCTTATGCGGGCTCGCCAGACTGCACTTCTGACAATCGGCGGAAAGTATCTCATTGGGGTGGGGACCAGGTGCCTTTCAAAGATTCCGCACATGAAGCGGAGGGCTTTCCTGAGAGCCAAGGGGTAGGTGTCCTGGTGCCTGAATCCTGTGGCGGTCGTACGCCATGCCTCGACAGGGTGGAGGTCACTCTTGGCGACAACAATGACCACTCTGCAGCGTTGGGTCCCATGGTGCTCATACTCCCTGCTGTAGTACCTCGGGCGTTCTGGTACACCGAGGCGTTCCAGCGCGGGGATCAACAGGCTAGCGAAGCCCGGTGTGACTGGGCAAACTCCCTGGGTCCATCCTTGTTCCGCCATCTGAAACCAGGGGAAAACAAAAACTGAACAGGTGCATGGTAAAAGATGATCTTTATTGCATAACATGGTGGGGTACAAGGATCAAGGATACATCGAGGCTAAGCTGATATAGCTACTAGAAACATCAGACTCTACTCTAGGCAGGGCTAAACTAAGTGCTAAACTACTCCAGACAGACTCGGCGCTTCTTCAGAGGGAGCTGGTACTCGGGCACTTCTTCTTCGGTCTGAGTGCCTGCGTCCATATGAGTCATCTCAGGTTCATCTTCCAACAACCCTCTTTCTCTCCTGTAAGCTTCCAGGTTATCCATATACTCATAGTAGGCCTGGCATCTAGTCTGGTGAGTGGCTAGGGAACTGACAGCCTGTGTGGCCGTCGCTTTCTGCACCTCCAGTTCTTCCTTCGTTTCTCCTAGCTCTCTCTTTACCTCTTCTAGCTCCTTCTCTGCCTTCTCGGCTCTGTGGATCTGGTGCCTCAGCTGTCCCGATGTCTCCCGGTACAGCCTGTCTAAGCCAGTGAGGTAAATGGACAAGTGGGATACAGTGTCCTCCATATCTTCATCTCTTCCAAGGCTCCTCATCTGGGTAATCCATTCGCGTCCTCCACTTTCCAGGGGTGGGGTAAATCCCAGTGCTGTTCCCACGAGGTACCGCCTGTAGAGCTCGCGGAGGCACATCAGAGCTCTTCTTGCGGCTTTGCGGTAGGCATTAGGACGGTCATAGCCGGTGGCGTGAACAAACCAAGGTGCCACCTCCTTGTACAGCGAGCTTCTTCCCACAAAAATGAACATCCGGCACCGACGGGTACCATTGGTGGTGCACTCCCGGTAAAAGTACTCGGGGGTCTCTGTGACTCCAACGTGCTCCAGGCTGAGCAGCAGCAACTTGGGGAGGCCAGGTTCTGCGGGGCAGACTCCTTCGCCCCAACCCTCGTCAGCCGACTGGGCCATCTGGAACAAGTCAAAAAGCCGTCGGTGAGTACTTGTGTGGGGGAAAGGATTAGGCAAGAACAAACTGGCGAGAGAAGACTAGGTAGGGTCAAGATCCTAGGGGTACGTCCTACGGCCAACCTATCGGCTCTGATACCACCTGAAGCGTCCCCTCGAAAGAGAGAACTTAATGTGATACAAATACCAGTCCCAGGATGCTGGTTCACATTATTACAACAGATAGTTCAGTAAAGAAACAACATTACGGGTGACGGTGGCATTGCAGGGCCACGATAAACAGAACTAAAGCTAAGCTCCAGATAAAAAGGTTGAAAACATAGAGGTCTTCATCAGAGTGGCAACGCATGCGGCTTCCAGCGGGTGACCCTAACACACAGGCAAAGGTTGGGTGCAGAACGAACCCCTCTAGACGATATCCTCAGGCACAAAGTCCGGGTCTGCCTCTGCAACAGATTAAGCAAGGGTGAGTACATACGTACTCAGCAAGCGCAACCACAACCACGGAGGGGTATAACAGAAGTATGCAAGTATTGTAACAAGGAAGGCTTGTGGTTTATTTAGCAGCAAAGCAAATTTTTATTACACATGCAAGGGTTGGTTTTCGCAATAGGTTTTCACAGTATTTCTTTTAAAGGGGGGTAGTAATTGTAAATACTCTTTCGAACAAGATTTCGTTGCTACCAGATTTCCCATCTGTCGTAGCCCAAGTCAAAACATTTCTCGGCTCAATCAAACACCAACACTTTCTTACACCAAAATAGGGGACTAGTGAAGTGACCAAGCCGTAACTCGCCCAATACCGTGGACACGGCTATCCGGATAGGTTTTAACTCTGCAGAGGGGTACACAACCACAAGTAGGCTACCACAACAAGAACACCTTAGTGCCAGTGCAGCTCCTATCAAAGCCATTACCCACCATAGCTAAACTGACAAGTTATCACAGACGCGACCAGGGGTTAGCGACCTACCAACGAGGTTCTAACCAGGGGCATACCTCACATAGACCGTATCCCCGGCTCCATGGCCCTCTGTTGCTCACCAGCACACCACATAACCAGCAGCTCAACTAGTGGGATTTATGCTAGGCCGTTGCCACATACAACGGTCGAGTGGTGGTACAGAAAAATGGGTTAGGCTAGATGACACATCAACATCATCCCAAAACTTGTGACAGGATAGACAACTCCCACCATGCTCAACCACAGAGGTTAGAGCACACCTCGGCATTTCACACAAGAAATACCGTCTGTCTCATCCCACACGGGTACTCATTTTGTTTACACAAATCATCTCTTTTATTTTAAAGTACGCACACGGTTGCTTTTGTAAACACCAAATATTTGTTATGGGTATAATGGTAAAATGTTCCTAAGCATTTCTAGCAGCGACCAATATTCAAATAGACATTGTCATATTTAAATATTAATCTAGGTTGTCAAGGAATCAGTCATAACAATCAAGGTATGGCTATCCAACCGGGTTTAGCAGTAAAATTGTGCAAGTTTTATAAAACAGGCCATGGGTTGTGGTTATAAAAACTGGGACAACAATATGCATCAAAGGGTGGGATTGCACTTGCCGTTCTCCCAACCCTCGGGGGATTCCTGCCCGGGGTCTTGGTCTCCAAGCTCCTGCTCGTAGCACTGCTCCTCCTCGAGTCCTTCCTCGTTCACAGCGGAGTCTACGGCACACACAAACAAACACCCAATAAATAAAAGAAAAGGCTTTTATTGAGCTCCAAAAGAAAGAACGGAAAAGAGAGCGGATGGTGATGAGATGATTATTTTTGGGTATGGACTGGTTGGATTTGGCGGAAATATATTGGTGGATATTGTGGTGGAGTTTGGGGTCGAACGGGATTAATTTGGCGCATGAAATGACGAGTTCAGGGGAGTTTTAGGGGCTGTTTAAAAAGGAAAAGGACCTGTCTGTAAATATGGGAAAGCTCAGGGGCCTCTGGTGAATATAACAGAGAGAGGGGGAATAGTGTTGTGGACTGCGGGTCAATTTGTTAAAAGTTCAGGGGGCTTTGTGTAAACGTGTCAGAGAGAGAGAGAGTTTTAAGTTTGGACTGCGGGTTCGAATATGAAGAATGCCAGGGGGTTATGGGTAAAGTGCCCTTTCTTCACCGCGGAACAGTGCCAGGGAGGGGGAAAACGGCGGCGGCGATACTGTTCGGCCCAATCGCCGGCGATTGAGGCGGCGGCGGTGATCGGGAGCAGGGGGAAAAGGACGAGCGAGGCATGGCGAGTCCACCAGTGGGCTTACCACGGACGGAGGTGAAGGGTAGAGGGCGGCCCACGAGAGCAGTGGCGGCGGCGGCAATGGCGAGCGTGGGCGGCGGCGCTACGGTGGTGGAGGGAGGCAATTGAGGGGTGGATGAGCTGCAGGGGTTCGAGGTGAAGCTGTGGGTGTGCTCAGCTCGGGCGGAGGTGGTCCGTGGCGGCCTGCCCACGTGAGCTCGAGGGCGGCGGCAAAGGCGTGTGGAGGCGGCGCTGCGGCGGCGGTGGGGCGATTGGGGTGGCAGGTGAGTGGGAGATGGTGGAGGAGAGGCCGGCGGTCCCTTTTATAGGCACGGAGGGGGCTCAAGGAGGCGGGCCGACGAGAGGCGGTTCGGCGGCCGGTGGCGAGGAGTAAAGGCGGTCGGCGGTACGGCGGCGCTGTGGCGGAGCTGTGCTCGTCGTATGTGTGCGGTGCGACGCGGCGTGCGTGCTTGCGCAGCTGCAGTCTCGTCGGGCGATGGGGTGATGGGGCTGCGGCGGGGCCAGGCGGTGGCGTGCACGCGCGTGGCGAGCGCGCGATGCGGTGGCGCTAGGACAGCGGCGGGACCGGGCGGTCGGAGTGGAGCAGAGCGGGGCAGTGTGCGCGACGAACGGTGCTGCAGAGAGGCGGGCGGGTCGGCCGGGTGTCGGTCGCAGTGGCGGCAATGGCGAGCATGGGGTCGCACAGAGTGGCGGCACGGCGGCGATCGCGGAGGCGGGGTGGCACGGCAGCGGTGGTCGGCACGGCGCTGGTGGCGTGCAGTGGAGCGGAGGTGGGGTCGGCGGTCGGCGGAGCCGGCGATGGCGTGGGCGGTGCGGCAGCGGTGCGAGGTGAGTGGGCGAGGGGGCAGTCGACGGCGTGCACGGCGGCGTAGCCGGTCGGGGAAATGGGGCCGGCGGCGAGCAGGACAGAGGAGTGGCGGTGTTGGCGGTGACGTGCACACGCGCGGTGGATTGGCCGGCGGGCGGAGCGGGCCGCGCAGAGCAGCAGCGCCGGAGTGAGGCGGCGTGGGGCAGGGCGCAGAGCAGAGCGGGGACGACGTCGGGGAGGGGAAGCAGAGGAAGCAGAGGAGGGAGGGAAAAGAAGGAAAAAGGGAAAAAGAAAAGAAGAAAGAGAAAAAGAAAGGAAGGGAGAAAGGAAGAGAGAGAGGGGAAAAAGGGAAGGGGTCGGCGGGATTCGCGGCGGGCGGTCGACGGCGGTCGGCCAAGGGTGGGTGGCCCGGCGGTCGACCCAAGGGCGGACGACGCGGGACGGGACGGAAAGGATGGCAGTGATGCGATGCGGATAGGGAGGGGGAGAAAAGACAGGTGAAGAGGATTTGGCGGAGAGGGAGCTCGGGCGGAAAAACATTTGAAAGAGTTTTCACCGGGTGGATTAATTGGTGATTTTCCCAGAGATAAGAACGCGGGCGTTACAGGTGATTAGTCCACATGTAATTATGTGATGAAGGAGATCATTGCATATGAGACATGACATGGACTCATGTGACTAAAGTGGAGAAGATCAAGACAAGACTTGGTTTGATGGACCGGTTGCAAGTGTGAAGGGCAAGTTAGAGGCTAAGCGCTGGACCGCGTGGCGGGATGCTTGAGCAATGACTTGGCACCGATGGACCGTTGCAACGGTGAAGAGCAAGTGGAGTCAAGATTGATGAACCAATGAGTCGCATGATGATATGAAGTGGATCATATCATTTGTGATGATGTTGGTGCATATGTTGCATCAACATAAGAGAAGATGGAATGAAATGCGCAAGGCAAATGTATAACCAATAGGCATTTCATTTAACCGGTCATAGGTGAGTAGAGAAGTGTATGAACGGGTTTAGGATAGATGGCCGTACTATCAAGAGGGGCAAACTTGTTTGCATATCGGTCATCTAGTGCCACTTGAGTGATCTAACATCGCGATGTTGCTAGGATCGAGTGGCGTGGTAAAGAGAGCGATAATGTTCGTTGAAAATATTTGGGAAAGCAAAGTTCGGACTAGTTCAGATCTTTGGTCGGACTATCCGTAGCTTGGGCTCGGACAGTCCATGGCATGGTGAAGAGATGGAAAAACCCTTTAAAAATGTTTGTGAAAATGCTAACTCACACACACATAAGGTGGTACAATTATGGGGTTGGCACATTTGCAAAGGGATTGAAGAATTGGTTTATGGCCATGGGGTGTGGTGATCTTGGTTTGTAATTCTGCTTTGATCCAAAGTGTTTTGGGTCAAATATTCAGTTGGATTGGATAGTCCTCTGAATGAGCTTTCCATAGAGTCCAAGATCACCTAATTTGGACATCGGAGCTAAAAGTTATGGGCGTTTTACCGAGTGTCGGCTGTGCTGAAAATAGGGTGGCGGACGGTCCGCGGTGTCTGCGCGGACGGTCCGCCGAGACTGCGGACGGTGCGCGAAACTGTCCGCAAATTCGCTCGGTTTTACACAGAGACGTTTCCCGATGATCTAGGGGGTCGGACGGTCCGCGGGGACATGGCGGACGGTCCTCCGTGCACGATTCTGAACGGGCTTTTTGTCCAACGGCTAGTTTTTTGAATGGCGGACGGTCCGCGAATTCACTGCGGACGGTCCGCGGTAGCCGTTAGAGCTCGGAAAAAGTGTGTAACGGCTAGTTTTTCCCTCCCCTCTATAAATAGAAGGGTGTCCGAGCCTTTGAGGGGGTTGAGCACCTTGGGAATGTGTTTCCCATGGTTGTGCTTGCCTTGGGAGTCCACTAACTCACTTGCTCATGCGAGATTGCGAATCCATTGCGAGTGAGTGCAAATCTAGTGCATTGCTTTGAGAGATTGCATCGAGTGGCACTAGGTGTTGGTGTTGCAAGTTGATTTGCTTGTTACTCTTGGAGGTTGCCACCTCCTAGATGGCTTGGTGGATTGAGGCTCCGTTGAAGCATGCAAGGAGATTGTGCGGTGCTCCGGAGAAGGATTTGTGAGGGGGATTGTGCTCACCCCGCGGGGATCGCGAAGGGCAACTCTAGTGGAGCGTGTCATTGAGTTACCATACTTGCGAGTGGTGTCTTGGTGTGCCCGGGAGTGGCCAGCGGCTTGAGAGCCTTGCCCAAGAACCATCGAAGTGTTGGTCGACACAACGAGTACTAGCTTGGTGGCAAACAAGTGAACCTCGGGATAAAAATCACCGTGTCAACTTGTCTACTCTTCTCGGTGGTTTGCATTTCTTAATCACAAGCATTGTATTTACTTCCTTACATTTCTTGTGCTTGTGTTGTTGCTCTCATAATTAGTTGGCTTGTGTGAAGTACTAGTGGCATAGGTTTGTGTGACCTTGCTCCTAGAATTAATTAGTTGAGCTCTCCCTAGCTTGGCACCTTATTTGCTTGTTTAGGATCTTTTGTAAGGTGCTAGTGATCATAGATAGAGGGGTGAAGTCTTGGCTAGACCGATAGTTTTAATTCCGTATTTGTTTCGGTTAGCCGGTGCGATAAGTTTTTAGAAAGGACTATTCACCCCCCTCTAGTCCGCCATCTCGACCCTACAAGTGGTACCAGAGCTAGGTCTCTCATTTGTGGTCTTTACCGACCCGAGAGGATGGCGAACTACGGGCTAGATGTTGATTGTCCACACATTTTTAATGGCACAAACTTTTCACTGTGGAAAATTTGGATGATATGCAATTTTAAGGTCATTAGTCCTCAAATTTGGTGGATTGTCAATGTTGGTTTTTCTTATCCAATTGATGAAATTAATTCAACTCTAGCACAAGATAAATGCTATCAACTTAATTATCTAGCTATTAACATCATGCATACATCTTTGGATAAGTGCATATTTTGGGAGATTGCTAACATGCAAAATGCTCATGAGATTTGGATTTATCTCAATGAAAAGTATGGGACAATCTCCTATGATGATGATGAGCCCAAGGAAGCGGCTATTGAGGATGTTGAGCATGACCACAACTTGGTGATTGTGGAAGATTGCTCCACCTCATGGTCAAGTGATGATGATGATATACATTCTACCACAAGATCACTTGCCAAGATTGTTGAAGGCCAAAACTCAAGTGATGCAAGTAATATTTCTACTCCAAGCACACTTGATATTGATGAGGATGATTCATGCTCGAGCTATGAGAGTGATAATGCTACCACAAGCTCTCCAACACCACTACATTGCCTCATGTCACAAGGTAACACAAATGTATCAAGTTGCAATGTAATTGGTCATGATTCATATGATGAGCTTGTTAGTAGACTTGCTAGCATGGATATTGCTTTAGAAAATGAGATGGCTAAAACAAGTAAATTGCAAAATAAAAACTCATTTCTAAAGACCACATGTGAACAACAAAAGCATCTACTTCATGTCATTGCTTGTTCACATGATGAGTTAAAAATGGCTCATGAGAAACTTAGTGTTGCTCATGGTAACTTGGTACAAGACCATGCTTCTCTCACTAAACAACTTTCCAATGAAAAGACTAAAACTAGTGAGAGCTCATCACTTGGGTCAAATTATCAATCACATAATGTTGCTAACCCTTGTGATGTAGAGAAAAAGCATGTATCCACCTCTTGCAATGATTTATTAGATATGCCATATTCTTCACAAATAGATGCTTGTTCTACTTCTATATCTTGTGAGACTAACATTTTGAAGGAGAACAATGAGCTCAAAAATAAAGTGAAGAATTTGAGCAACAAGTTAGAGAGCAAGAGCAAGGGCAAGAACAAGAAGATGCAAGAAGAAAATAGATCTTACATCATGTGCTATCGGTGCCATGATGCGGGACACCTTGCAAAATATTGCCCAACCAAGAAGCCTCAAATTGAGCCAAAAGCAAAACCTCAAAAACAAGTCCAAGCCAACCATAAAGATGGTGATTTGAGGTTGAAGAAGAAAAAGACTAGAAGAGGTGGCAAAGCAAGAGCAAAGCATCAAACTCATAAGCAAGCCACCCAAACGATGAGCAAGAATCAAAATGAAAAATATTATGCTCAAATCAAGTGCCAAAATATGAGACACTTTGCCTCGAGGTGTCCTACAAAGCTTGAGAAGAAAAATCAAGCAAAATTGAAGAGGCAAGGCAATGAGAAGCAACACATGAGCAAGGAAGAAAAGGCTCAATCAAAGAGAGTTTGCTACTCATGCCGGGAAAGGGGACACATGGCTAATTCATGTCCCCTAGGTATCAATTCTAAGCCTATTTCAATTGTTGATAATACTATGCTTAGAAAGGATGGTAATGGTACCTCATCAGTTGAAATTACAAAACAACCCGCTACTCATGCTAAGACAATGCCGAAGTATGTTGCTCCTAACTTGAGAGGACCCAAACTAGTTTGGGTACCATCAAAAAGTGGATGAATGTTTGTAGGTACCATGGCATTGGAGGCTTAACTCAATTGGATTCATTTTGTTCATCATATGATTGAGTTAAGTAATGCAAGTTAGTGCTATTCTATCCCAATGCCAAGTTAAATAAGTGATGTCCAAATGTGCTACAACATTCAAGTGCAAATTATCAAGTTGTGGTGATTTTTTGGATATATTTGAAGGCTTGCAAATTATTTGAGTTGAAGCTAGCTATGGACTGATCATGAGCTACAAAGGTATATTCTTTGTTGATCTAGTTCATTTGGGTGCATATGAGTTGATTGAATTGGAATATATCTATGCAAATGTTGCTTGCTTTGAGATGATTGAATGGATTAAGTGATTAGTAATCAAATTTGGATTGATTTGATGGATAATTTAATAAGATACCTTTTAGTAAGTGGACTGAATAGATATGTCTTGTGAAAGTATTAAATCAAGTTGATATTAAGTTTGATTCAATTTGGAGAAGTATAGCTCAAGTTTAGAAAAGTGTCCTATATTGCCAAAATTGAGCTATCTGTGATGATAGCCATGTTTAAGTGACCAAATCTATTTGGATTG
Organism: Echinochloa phyllopogon; assembly: GCA_033239725.1. Classification (NCBI taxonomy): domain Eukaryota; kingdom Viridiplantae; phylum Streptophyta; class Magnoliopsida; order Poales; family Poaceae; genus Echinochloa; species Echinochloa phyllopogon. The sequence goes on along the minus strand of BTCW01000001.1, from coordinate 37,162,057 downwards.
GCTTGAAATTTGGTATACATGCTCTACACTTGTGATATTAGTTGCTGCAAAAATCCTATAAGTATTGGATAAATAATACTTTGGTTTTGGAGTGGATCTTATCAACACATGTGCAGCAGTTTTCAGCATGTAGTAGTTGAGAAAAATATGAAATATGGTAGCAATTGAGATGTCAAATGAATCTCAAATCTTTATGGCTACAATATGACTTAGTGAAGCACATCTACACTAAATTTCATGGTCATTGGAGCTGTACATTGGGAGTTATGGATTATTCTTTAAAGTGTACAGAATCTGTCATAAAAAGTGACAATTATTGGATTAATCAAAAGTCACTTTAATTGAAAGGTCCTCAAGTTGGAATCATATTTATAAGAAATTGAGGCACCTAAGTTTAGTTTTGTATTGAGTGATAAGATTGACAAGCAAAGAGTACGGGGCCATTTGATTGTGAAAGTGTACTTGACACACATTTGGTACTCAAGCTAGAGATCAAGACCGAGCTCAAGATTAAAATGGAATTTAGGCTCTAGTGTTTATTGGAGACCATTTGGTAGAAATAAGAATACTTAAAGAAGGATTCAAAGTTATTCATCAAGATGAGTCCATCTTGTGGATCAATCAAACAAACATATTTCAAGTGAGTATCAAGAATGGTTTCTTAGAGAGAGGTCACTTCTCCCTAGTGTAGGGACTTGCCGCCTTGTGAAGGTAAACTAAGTGAGGAGCTTGGAAGGCTAACATGGAAGTGATGATCTAAGGAACAATTGAGATGCTTAGTTGAAGAAATCAAAAGGTTGATCAAGAAAGCAAGCAACACCCCAAAAGAGAGATTACAATAGAATTTCAAGTGGTATTCTAATAGTTCTCTCATGCAAGCATTGATCAAAAGAAGAAGCAAGCCAACCACAACATGAAGAGTGCACTTAATCATTAGTGGTTCTCATTTCATATGGGTGAAGGATGGAATTCATATTGGTATTCATTGATCTTCACCAAGCTATTAATTGGACTTCACATTGCTATTGCGGAATTGGAATCTTATTGATTATTCTCTACTCCAAAATAGCAAAGGTATCATTGTAATGTGCATTGATCATTTTCATCCCTTACTAGTATGCGGCTAGTGCATATAGTACATGCTTATAGGATCATGCATTACAAATGAAGTTTTGAAATTCATGGCCTACCACTATTGCTTGAATGATTATTTGATCTAGTGGTAAGTGTATGAGTTTGTTCATGAGCTAATAAACCCAAGTACTTGATATATTTTGGATTGCCTATGAGTGACAAGCATTACCTTGATAAGATAATCACTTCATGCTTGTCGGAATCTTAGAAAAGTTTTGAACCAAATTTGAAAAGCTTAGGCAAATTAATTTGTTCAAGTCCATGTTAAGAAGCTCATGGGAATAATCTAGTTCAAGAACAAGACAACAATGCAAATGTTATCAAGTTTCATCCTACTAGTGGTTTCATCAAAAAAAAGCTCTCCTTGGTCACTTGGTTGATTGCACTATCTTTCCCTACAAGAGAGTTGATGTTCCATATCTTGCATCTAAGGAAGTGTTAGAGGGAGTTGCAATCAAGTTCAAAAATCTTAGACTTATAGCTTTCCTAAGAGCATAAATGTGATTGGAATGAGATCATTATTAGTCAATTCTATGCCACCTATGAGTTTGATCTTTATGAAGGAAAGATAGATTGGATGAAAGGGAAAAGCTAGTTGATGCCATTGGAGTGTCATCATTTATATCATGAATGGAACACGGTTTAATGTGATCAAGATAATATTTGAGGACATTGGTTAGTCACTTGGAGCATAGATGAATCAACTTTAGGGGATGCAACAAAGCTTTCATTGACTTCAATTGGTATTTCTTCATGTAACATTTCTTGGTATTTGTTCAAGTGGTATATTTTCAATTGCTATTCAAAGTGGTGTCTATATCAAGATCGCAAGTGATATTCTACAAGTGGTATATTCAATTGTTGTATCAAGATTGAAAGTGATATTCTTCAAGTGGTATCATGTCCTACAAGATTACAAGTGATCCTCAACTTTAAGTGATCAAATATTTGATATGAGAAGGTGCCCCACATACCGGTATCAAGGTCAAAAGATCCTTCATGAGGCATTCCAAGTAACCCTTAAGTGGTATCTTTCCTTTGGCATTCCACAAATGACATCATTCCTACATATATGAGAGTGTCCATCAAAATTGAAGATTCAAGTGTCAACCATCTACCCCAACCCTTAGTATCAAATGAGCATCCCTTTATGGAAATTGATGACAAAGGGGGAGAGATTGGTACAAAGATATGAAATGTTGTAGAAGATGGTACAAAGAAATGAGAGTGGAAGATATAAATATTGGATTGGAGCCACTATGGTATGGGAAGTTCTTGAACAAAGAGAAGCACACAAGTAGGGGGAGCAGGCTCATGAACTTTTTTGATTGCATTTGATATGTGCATATTCATGTGCTTGCGTGCATAGTGCATAAGCTTTAAAATTTAATATGCATGCTTGAATGGTGTTTGCTAGTTATAGGATTTGAATGATGAAATGTTAACTAGCATGCATATGTTGGTAGCTAGATATATCATATTCTTTCATGTACACCTAGAACCTTGCCTATAATATTGATGTCATGAGGTATCTAGTGTGTTTCTTGTGATATCTAGCTAACCATGATGCTAAGGATGGACTTCAATGTGCAAGCTTAATTGGTATCACGCTACAAAGGTTTATCCTATATACCTTAGCATCATCAAGTAGTGTTAACGCTCCAAAAATTTCATATTCATACATATGTGCAAGCTTAAGACAAAACCATTTGAGCACATATGTAGGGAGAGTTATCACTACCTAGTCGGAATTTATGGTGCTTATCCAAATTCAAACAAAGAGCTAAAATGTTGGATAAGGAGCATAGAATCCAAACAAACTTAATTTCCATATCTTTGTAGAGTTGTCATCAATTACCAAAAAGGGGGAGATTGAAGGTCCTTGTTTGGTTTTGGTAATTGAGTGACAACTTAGGTGGACTAATATGTGTTTAAGTGAAATACACAGGTGATTAGTCCACATGTAATTATGTGATGAAGGAGATCATTGCATATGAGACATGACATGGAGTCATGTGACTAAAGTGGAGAAGATCAAGACAAGACTTGGTTTGATGGACCGGTTGCAAGTGTGAAGGGCAAGTTAGAGGCTAAGCGCTGGACCGCGTGGCGGGATGCTTGAGCAATGACTTGGCACCGATGGACCGTTGCAACGGTGAAGAGCAAGTGGAGTCAAGATTGATGAACCAATGAGTCGCATGATGATATGAAGTGGATCATATCATTTGTGATGATGTTGGTGCATATGTTGCATCAACATAAGAGAAGATGGAATGAAATGCGCAAGGCAAATGTATAACCAATAGGCATTTCATTTAACCGGTCATAGGTGAGTAGAGAAGTGTATGAACTGGTTTAGGATAGATGGCCGTACTATCAAGAGGGGCAAACTTGTTTGCATATCGGTCATCTAGTGCCACTTGAGTGATCTAACATCGCGATGTTGCTAGGATCGAGTGGCGTGGTAAAGAGAGCGATAATGTTCGTTGAAAATATTTGGGAAAGCAAAGTTCGGACTAGTTCAGATCTTTGGTCGGACTATCCGTAGCTTGGGCTCGGACAGTCCATGGCATGGTGAAGAGATGGAAAAACCCTTTAAAAATGTTTGTGAAAATGCTAACTCACACACACATAAGGTGGTACAATTATGGGGTTGGCACATTTGCAAAGGGATTGAAGAATTGGTTTATGGCCATGGGGTGTGGTGATCTTGGTTTGTAATTCTGCTTTGATCCAAAGTGTTTTGGGTCAAATATTCAGTTGGATTGGATAGTCCTCTGAATGAGCTTTCCATAGAGTCCAAGATCACCTAATTTGGACATCGGAGCTAAAAGTTATGGGCGTTTTACCGAGTGTCGGCTGTGCTGAAAATAGGGTGGCGGACGGTCCGCGGTGTCTGCGCGGACGGTCCGCCGAGACTGCGGACGGTGCGCGAAACTGTCCGCAAATTCGCCCGGTTTTACACAGAGACGTTTCCCGATGATCTAGGGGGTCGGACGGTCCGCGGGGACATGGCGGACGGTCCTCCGTGCACGATTCTGAACGGGCTTTTTGTCCAACGGCTAGTTTTTTGAATGGCGGACGGTCCGCGAATTCACTGCGGACGGTCCGCGGTAGCCGTTAGAGCTCGGGAAAAGTATGTAACGGCTAGTTTTTCCCTCCCCTCTATAAATAGAAGGGTGTCCGAGCCTTTGAGGGGGTTGAGCACCTTGGGAATGTGTTTCCCATGGTTGTGCTTGCCTTGGGAGTCCACTAACTCACTTGCTCATGCGAGATTGCGAATCCATTGCGAGTGAGTGCAAATCTAGTGCATTGCTTTGAGGGATTGCATCGAGTGGCACTAGGTGTTGGTGTTGCAAGTTGATTTGCTTGTTACTCTTGGAGGTTGCCACCTCCTAGATGGCTTGGTGGATTGAGGCTCCGTTGAAGCATGCAAGGAGATTGTGCGGTGCTCCGGAGAAGGATTTGTGAGGGGGATTGTGCTCACCCCGCGGGGATCGCGAAGGGCAACTCTAGTGGAGCGTGTCATTGAGTTACCATACTTGCGAGTGGTGTCTTGGTGTGCCCGGGAGTGGCCAGCGGCTTGAGAGCCTTGCCCAAGAACCATCGAAGTGTTGGTCGACACAACGAGTACTAGCTTGGTGGCAAACAAGTGAACCTCGGGATAAAAATCACCGTGTCAACTTGTCTACTCTTCTCGGTGGTTTGCATTTCTTAATCACAAGCATTGTATTTACTTCCTTACATTTCTTGTGCTTGTGTTGTTGCTCTCATAATTAGTTGGCTTGTGTAGCTTGCTAATTGTCTTCTTGCTTGTGTAGCTAGAAGTAGTGATCTTGTGACTAATTAGCTTGTGTAGCTCAATTAGTCTCTTTGCTTAGTTTGTGTAGCTAAGTAATTTGAGCCTTTGGATTAGACTTGTGTAGTCTTGTCCATTGTGCATTGCTAGTGAGCTTAGGAGCTTTGTGCTTTTGCTACTAGTTGTGTAGGAGCTCCCCGGTGTGTGAAGTACTAGTGGCATAGGTTTGTGTGACCTTGCTCCTAGAATTAATTAGTTGAGCTCTCCCTAGCTTGGCACCTTATTTGCTTGTTTAGGATCTTTTGTAAGGTGCTAGTGCTCATAGATAGAGGGGTGAAGTCTTGGCTAGACCGATTGTTTTAATTCCGCATTTGTTTCGGTTAGCCGGTGCGATAAGTTTTTAGAAAGGACTATTCACCCCCCCTCTAGTCCGCCATCTCGACCCTACAAGCGGCCGCCATTGTGCCTACTATTGGTACTGCTGTTGTGCCACGTGCTGTGCCTGCTGCCGCTGTTGGTGCTAGCCGCAATGCAAAGGTCCGCCAGATTCCAAAGCCCCCTGCAAAAAGTACCGCCACCAAGACAAAGAGCCGTCTTGCAATTGCAGGAGCTCCTTCGTCTCCAACAACTCCAGAAGCCTCATCTTCAGGCGGCATCGGTGGCGGCATCCAGCTGTTACAATCTATGGGGTTCGATTTCATGCACGCTGCCCCCTGCTTTATATTCAGTCCCTTTTATCATAATAGTTCAACATGTTTTTATTATATATCTTGTTAAATTGCTATCTTCGGTTCTAATTTATATTTAGCTACTGAAGTATTGATGTGAGTTGTATCGTTAGTATATGAAAATGATTACCAAATAAAAATGATTCTTCAGTTCTGTTTATTGTTTCTGTTTGCCAAATTGAAGTGTATATTTATTATCATTTTTCAGATTCACCATGAATAGCAGTCAGCAAGATTCAGAACCACAAGCTGAATCTGTTAATGACTCTCAGGCCGAGCCAATACAAATTGACGATGATGATGAGGTTGAGGATACTGACTTTGGCACAAAGAGGAAGCTTACATCTGTTGTTTGGAAAGATTTCAAGAAAGTCAAAGTTTGTGGTGATGCTAAGGCTCAATGCCTTCATTGCCAGAAGTAGCTTGGAGGGAAAAGCAAGAATGGGACCACGCATCTCCATGATCATATTAAAATCTGCACACTGAGAAAGATCAAGCTAGAAGGCAAGAACAAGACACTTGCACAATCCTCTTTGAGGTTCAGTTCTCAGGAGGGAGGGAAGGTATCTGTTGAGAACTACACGTTTGATCAAGAGGTAGCTAGGAAAGAGCTTGCTTCCATGATCACTCTACATGAGTATCCTCTATCTATGGTTGATCATACTGGGTTCAGAAGATTTGTGAGTGCACTCCAGCCTTTATTCAAGATTGGGACTCGCAACACTATTAGGTACTGAATATTTCTCTGTTTTTTACTGAACATTTCTCTGTTTTTACTGAACATTTCTCTGTTTTTTACTGAATATTTCTCTATTTGTAGACTGAATGCTTTTCTTTTCATATATTAGAAAGGAAATTATGGATTCTTAAATCAAAGAAAAGAAAAAGGCCCTATCCTACATGGCAGCAAATAAGTCAAGAGTTGCTATTACTTCAGACATGTGGACATCTGATAACCAAAGAAGAGGGTACATGACTATCACAACCCATTTGAAAGGACCGTGAAGTCACCTAGAGGGGGGGGGGTGAATAGGTGTATCTGAAAAATTCCAACACTTAAAACAAACTGTCAGCACAAACCCGGATACTCCGAAGACCTGTCGGACACTCCGGACCCAAGCCCAGACACTCCAGACAGACTCCGGATACTCCGGCCTCTATCTGCTGGAACTATAACAGCCCAAACCGGTCAGACCGGTTTGGGAAACCGTTCAGACCGGTTTCTAGCTGAGATACACACGAAAATGATAATCAACCCCTCTACGAGTTCTAGCACAAACCAAACTTGTTGAAGTGCTTGTGTAGATGATTCCTAGCAGGTTCAACTAGTCCCTGCACACAAGATAAGCACAACCAAGTAGATCGAAGCGGAAGCAAGTTTATGTGCTAGAAAGGAAATTGTGAGGCAAACCGAGATGGAGACGCAGCGAGTTGTTTCCTGAAGTTCGGATTTGCTGTTGCCCAAAGGCCGCCCAAAAGCGCAGCGAATCCTACGTCTCCGTTGAGGAAGCCCGTAGTGACCCAAAGGTCGAGCTATCTCCTCGGTTCCACTAACTTGATCTTTTCCCCGAAGGAGGCAAGATCACACCTGCACAAACAATCCGTGGCACACCACAACCTTGGTGGCAAACCGGCGACGCCTAGCCGTCTAGGAGGCTTCACCTCCAAGAGTAACAAATGCTTCAAAGAGTTGCTAGACTTCACCGGACGTGCTCAAGCTATGGATTCACTCCTCACTGAGTTGGCTAGCTCTCTCTAGCTCTCTATTGCTCACACAACCAATCCTTCTCAACCCAATTCAAAGATATCCACAAATACAACCTACTCTCACAAAGAGAGGCTTGGGGAGAGCTTGCTGGTGCTTGAAACGCTTCTGGTCGCCCAAGAGACCCAAATGAACCAGCAACCCTCAAAGGTGAGGACTTGGGGGTATAAATACCCCTCAACCAAAAACTAGCCGTTATTCCTGTGGAAAACCGGTCACACCGGTTTCCAAAACCGGTCAGACCGGTTTTTGAATAAAACTAGCCGTTACACTCCCGAGCGCCCAAACCGGTCAGACCGGTTTCCCAAACCGGTCAGACCGGTTTGGGACCTTCCAGCACACTAAGTCCCAAAACTCTCCTCTCCAAGGTTTTCTCACATGGGTTGTCCTAAGAGCACGTTTTGGTGTTTAGTCAAACAACTAAATGTTGCATCCCTCTTGATAGTACGGCATTCCTAAACTCAAGATTGCAAATAATAAATAAAACCTCTACTTGAGCTTCTATGTCTTCATTGATGCCATACTTGATCAATCATCATCTTGAGGGCTTCAACATCCTTTTCTTGCTGAGCGAATCCTTCTTGAGCTAGTGACTTAGAATTTCCAAGTATATGATCACTAATCCATACCAATTCATAAGCCACTTCATCATATGATTAAACAATGATTGGACGCATTGCATTGCTTCACTAGTTAAGGCTTGATTAATGCCTAGGGATCAACCCTTGATACTAGCAACTTCACCATAGCAAAGTTCCTCGTCACTAGTCATCTAGTTTGATTCCTTTCATCCTATCTTGCCGCTTTAAGTTTAGCCATGCTTTGCATCACCATGAATACCACAATGAAATCCATGTCTTCAAAATAAACTAATGATATGTCCAATATCATTCTCTATGTAATTCATATTATCTTGACTTGTCCATGAGCTTCCTTTTATGTGAGACCATTGCTAATCATCATAAACGTGTCTCACCCTATAGTTAATCATAGCTATGGACCCAGTCCAAAGAAACCCCAATTTCTTCAAATGATTGTCCCAATATTCTTTGACAAGCTTCTCTCTAAATGAGACCTATCCATATGCATAGTTCTCTTGTCTCATTTGTGATTTCCATTTACTTGTCATTTTCCACTTTAGTTACATGGGATCACATCCACTTGTTTGCTTGTATGTTGTTTATCACACATTCCATGAATATCCATAAGAATAAAACCCTGCACATATACTCAAGCAAACACATTAGTACACAAATCATGTTGTCATACAAATCACCAAAACACATAAGTGCCTAGATGCACTTTCAATCTCCCCCTTTTTGGTGATTGATGACAACATGATTAAAGCTACAAAAAGATTTAGAATTTAAGAACCAACTAGCTGAGATATATAGCGAGCTCCCCCTCAATATGTGCTTTGAGTGGAATATCAAAGATTTGGCCTCACATGCCAAATGCACATATATAGAATGAACACATGAGCTCCCCCTATATCTCAGCACCCAATATGTGCAACAAGTGTGTGTGACAAAAATAAATAATCACGTGATGCATATGACATGTATATCACTCAACAAGAGAAAGGTGTACATGTGCTGTCTCAGCAGAAACCGGTCAGACCGGTTTCCAAAACCGGTCAGACCGGTTTTGCCAGTCAGCACATGTATAAAACAGTACATCAACCAATACATGCATATCATACTAGCAAATTGTCACTTAGAATACATAAACAAGTTCAACACACTCAGTAGCACACAATACAAGTCCTCAAGTCCACAAATAGATTAAGATCGAATTAATTGCATCCATGTTTCTGCTCACACAGCAGAAACCGGTCAGACCGGTTTACAAAACCGGTCAGACCGCTTTAGTCTGACAGACTACAAGAAGTTCTAAATCTTGATCAATCTTGATCCATACTTCTCCCCCTTTAATCTCCTTTAATCTATACTTCTCCCCCTTTGTCATCAAGCATCCATAAAAGGGGCCTGGAGAAGCTTGTAGTCCTGTCCCCATCCACTTCTTCGCCGTAACTAGAAAGTCGGGCTATGATCATCTGACGAAGAAGTAGTCCAATGAAAACCTTCACTCAATTGAATGTATATGTGTGATAGAGTGAAACAGATGTGCTAGCCATGGAAGAAAAAGTAGAGATGCTAAACTCACCATGGCCAGTGGCAGAAGAGTATCCAAAGAAAGATGCTGCTGCCTGGGAAGCAAAGTCTCCGGGAGATGGAGACGGTGCACTAGAGAACTGAAGTCCCGCCATAGATGATGATGCACCAGTAAAGCCATATGACGAGGACGGATGTGTGGTAGCTACAAATGATGGACCTCCAGGCGGTGGGTAAACAAATGATGATCCATAGATGTCACCCTCTGAAGTAGGCATGTAAGTGTATGTCCCTGGAGCACCATATGACTGAGTAGGAGCTGGTGGAGGCTGTGAGCTCGATGCAATAGGTCCATACCCAAAAATATCTCCAAATTCCTCAACATAACCCGCATTCATATGATCTGTCATAATATCTCGCAGCGGGGGTATCTCCGGCAACTCAGGAGGTGGAGAGATGGGAGATGGAGGGTTATCCGGACTCAATACGGCACGTAACTTCTTGAACTCATCCCGAGTTTTCTTGCTATCAATTCTTTGCTGCCTAAGGTCCACTTGGATGTCCCACTGACCTTTGCATATGCCTGTGAACATAGAGATGAATTTTCTAATGGGAGAAACTCGTCGTCCACCATGTGAAGAGCTCCCAGGGCCAAACCGGTCAGACCGGTTTGGAGAACCGGTCAGACCGGTTTCCCGGGCTGCTGCTGTGTCGGCTCAAAACGCTGCGGTGGCTGCTCCCATTGCTGCTGCTGATCATGTGCTGCTGTGTCTGTGTCTGCTGGGTCTGCTCGTGGAGATGGAAGCCTGATCTTCTTTGGAATAGGCACACGAAGTCTCGCATGAGATGCATCACATCGGAACACAATCTTCGTGGCCCTCTCTATAATCCTCATGATATAAGGTGCATAACCACAAAGCTTCTGAGGATTTTCAGAAATATGCTTGATCTCCTCCCAAAGGTAATCACCCACACAGAACTTGTCTTCCCCCGGTCTCATCCTAACAAGCAAATTCTTGGCAAACAAGGATATATCAGATGTGTTGCCGCCTCTGGGAGCAAGTGTCGCTCTAAGCAATCGGTTGAACACCGAATAATATGTGTAGAGTCCAGCGACCTTCCCAAAGTTGCCTGTCTCGGTACTAGGATACATAAATTTCATGTCCACGGCGGGGAAAACTCCATCTAAGTGCAGCCTGTGGCGACTCCTGTCAGCCAGCCTGAAGCCAAGAAACTCAACAAAGTCAAGGTAGGAGATGCTATAAGATGTACCCTCTGTCATCCAATGCATCCTCCGGGTGTCTAGCTCATCTCCCTCAAAATAGACTGTAGCATAGAATTGAGCAATCACCTCAGTGTTCCAGTCTTTCTTGTAGCCCATAAGGGAGTAGATCTTCCTTGCTTTGCATGTCTCTATGATCTGATCAAAAATCACATTTTGAGCATTTTCCATATACTCCCAATCAATCCACTGCTGCTCATATGTGATCTTCCCTACAATGACAGCCGACTGATAGAAATTCTGCTGAAATGCAGTGTGAAACCTATAGTCAGTAGCTGTCCTCGGGACACCAATGGGACTCACTCTCCTCTGATCCCTAGCTGAATCAGTCATCCCTAGAGCCCTATAATTCACCAATCTCCATGTAGCAGGAGCCGATGGCTCTCTAACTCTAGGGAAAGGTGGCTCTCCATCATCATCATCATTTCCCCCTTCTTCCTCTTCTTCTTCTTCTTCCCCCTGACCTACTGCCATGTCGTCATCATCATCATCATCATCATCATCATCTCCTCCACTCATATGTCGAGGCTCAAACCTATACACATCATCATCACCATCATCGCCGCTAGTGGTGTTCTCCACCTCATCCACATCCTCAATTGGCTGCTCAGCTGCTCTCTTGGGCTGTCTAGACCTCAAAGATCTTCCCCCAGCTGCCTGCGAGCTACTACCAATGGATGGGTCTTGTCGGCTCTTTTTGATCCTCTCAGCGTGTGTTCCCCTTGGCATCTTCCACTGTCCTCCCTGGGTTTACAAATGATGGAATACATAGTATAAGCACCTAGGTACATAAATAGATCAAGATATGGATCAAATGAGATTGCACAACACAATTTGGGTCAGCTCAGAGGCAAACCGGTCAGACAGGTTTCAGAAACCGGTCAGACCGGTTTCGCTCGGGCTGAGCCAAATCGAGCTGTGAATCAATTCTGGACAGGCATGAACAAGATATGGACAGGATATTGCACTAAAGATTATCCCTACACTTTATGGGGGCCAAACACGGTGCAAACAAAGGAGCTGTGCCTTCACTGCCTAAACCGGTCAGACCGGTTGGCCAAACCGGTCAGACCGCTTTTGGCAGTGAGGGTGCAAATCCTTGGTTCGCAAAATGTAGCCCACCAAATCCATTGATCTCTTAGAGATAGGTTCCTAGACATGCCAGAAGATGTTCTACCAAGGGGTTTTGAAAGATATTCATCGAGTGAGTAGATCGGGTGATGTGAAGATTTTAATACCTTGAGAGCCTTGAGAATGAGAGAAGATGAAGCTTTGAATCCAAAACTCGATGGGAATCCAAAATAGCAGCCTTGGAGCACTCCAATCCCACCAACAAATCAACTTTTCTTTGGTTGATTCAAGAAATCGCCATGGGGAGGTTTCTTGCGGTGAAGAACAGAGGAGAGAGAGAGTGCTCGTGGTGAATGGATGGGAAGGAGTGAGAAAATCACGGGAGAGCAGTAAAATAAAAACAAGTGGGCCAGCTCCCTGGGCCAAACCGGTCAGACCGGTTTGGGAAACCGGTCAGACCGGTTTTTCCCGGATGGCTGGAACTCGTCCAAAAATTGCTGTTTTGTTCTCCAGAGATTCTTCACTTGATCTGAGATTGCATAAGATGGTCTTGATCTTCAAAATCTCATGATTGTCTTCAGAAGAGGGAAAAAGATTTTCAATAAAATCTGTGACCCTGGATACTCCGGGTGCCTTTCAGATTATCCGAGAACGTCCAAAACAGAAGGGGTATCCGGAATAATAAAGTTCCGGCCGGGACCCGGATATTCCAGGATGTCCATAACAGCTGAACCACTTATGACCTTAAGTGCACTTGGAAGGGATAGATATTCATATTCCAAAAGCTCCACTATCTTTTGCTTCTTCCAAGATAGATGGGAAAAATATGGATGGATAGATAAGGATTTATGGACTTGAGAATATCTCACTATTTGTGACCAGCCATCAATCAATCAAAGTTAACTATAGTCACAAATAGGTTGATAAAGGTCAAAAGACCAAAACACAAAGATTTTCAAAAAGCACACAACCTATCATGCTACTTGAGTTTTTCAAACTCTATCCTATGTCACACAATGACATGCACTTATATTGAGCTATGGATCACAATAGCATATTTGGCTTACACCAATTGCATTTGAAACGCATTTGACGGCAAGTCAACATTAAAAGGTGTCTACTAAATATCTAATGGATACACAAGAAAAATACTCAATATAGGCGCATGCGAATGCACATACTAGCATGATAAAGAGCCTAGATGCACAAGGTAAATACTAGTCAATAGAGAACATACCTTTGCCTCTAGCCACAAGTGTTGTGCAATATGATCGATTTAAGCAATGTGTATTCTCCCATGAGATAAGCTATTTGACAAGAGAAAGAATACATTAATTTGCACAACACCAAGTTTCACATTAATGACCTTTATATGTGGATGGCAAATGGGTCATTAAATATGAAACCTCACAATATAGACCAAATTCCTTTCTCTAATGCATATGTGATGTATTGTATAGGAGAAGCTCACATGCACTAGTTTTGAATCAATCAAGATCAAATAAAGGAATTTAGACTATATTATGGTGAGTTGCCAAAACATATATTATGAGCAAGATCCAAGAAATGAGATGATACAATTTTACCACTTTGGATCGCAATTGAATTGACAACTCCAATTGAGAGAATTGATTCTCTCATCATTGAGACTACAAGTTCACTAAAAGAAATGTTAGTCTCAAGGACACAAATATTGAAATAATCTCCCCCTGAATATGTGCATCATGCATGGAAGGCATGTGACATGCACCTTGTCTTATGAGTGACATGGGTGGATTATTTCAATATTTGGTCAAGGCACATGCTAAATTGCTTTGTATTGAAATGTGCCAAGAAAACTTACTACCACATAGGCATAAGTTTATAGATACATGCCAAAATGAGAGTTTCATCAAATATTGTATTTGCATCTCCATTTCTCATTTATTCACTCAAGTAGCACTTTCCTGGGCCAAACCGGTCAGACCGGTTTGGCAAACCGGTCGGACCGGTTTTGCCAGACTTGTGTCACTTGAGTGATTTTGCTTGTGTCTTGTCGTGTTGTCTTCTAACATTCAGAGTGTCTAATTTCCTGCATATGACAAGACTTTGCTCTACTAGAGAGCCATTAAAAACACCATGCGTCATGCATTTGAATAAATTCATAAAATAGTTTTAGTCACTATCAAATGTCACATGAACATAAGCACTTGAGACACTTGATCCTACCAAAGGAATGAGTTACTGAAACTTAGTCAAATTAAGCACAATTTTACCGAGATGTCATTGGGTAAGAGTTATGGAGCGGAAGCAACTTGCCTTGGCTAGATACTTGTACATGAGTGATTATTCCCTAGCCAAGCTTCCAATGCATCTCGTCGTCCCTGCTGTCTCATCAAGCAACTTTTGGTACCCAACTCTTGTTGGGTCCAACAAGGTTAGTCACAAGATGCTTAGGAACCCAAATGGCCCTTATGCTAGTTTGAGGTGTGTCAATCACTCTAGTAGCATAGGTGCTCACTTTGTCCTTCCTAAGCTTAGCAAAGTTATAATGCACGAGGTTGGATTTTGGGACATTACCATTTGGACAATCCTTACCCAAATGTCCCTTAGTCCGGCACGTGTAGCAAATACGGCTTCGGACCCCTCTTGAACCTCTTCTGACTTTCTTCTTATGGCCATCATCAATTTTTGGCCTTTTGCTTGATGTCTTGACTTGAGAAGCCCTCTTCAAAGGTGCTTGGGCTGCTGCTGCCTGAAACCGGTCAGACCGGTTTGCCAAACCGGTCAGACCGGTTTTGGCAGGGCAGACAACACTTTGGGGAATTGGGCACTCGGCAATCAAGTGACCCTTTTCCTTGCATCTGAAGCATGCCCTCTTTGCCTTTTGCTTCTCTTTTCTTGAAGGGGACTTATGGTTCTTCTTGAGCTTTCTTGGACACACGGATGCGTAGTGTCCCATTGTTGAGCACTTGAAACATTTGATATGTTCAAGGCTCTTCTTCTCACCAGCCGGAATCTTGTGCTTGTGAGCTTGATCTTGCTGGGAGCTTGGGTTAGTGGCGGTTTGTCTCTTCTCAAGCTTCTTCACCATGTGATCACGGTTATCTTGAGAAGGTTGCACTTGACCCTTGCCCTTTAACTTGATCAAGTCCTTCTTTAGCCTTTCAACCTCTTGCATGAGATCTTCATTTTCTTTAGCAATGAGGTTATCACAAGATTCTACAATCACATGCTCATCACAAGATTTTGTTGCTTGGGAGCAACACGGGTTATCACAAGATAATATAATTTTAGCTTGTGAGCATGTGCATGTGTGAGTTTGAGGTTCAAAGGATTTTACCGATGTTACCATAACCTCATGAGCTATGTTTAGCAAGACATGTGATTCTACAAGCTCTTCATGAGAACACAAGAGTTGCTCATGTTTTGCTTGTAGCATCTCATGCTCACTAGCTAGCAAACCAAGCTTTTGCTTGAGCACTTGGTTTTCTTCTTCCACGGCCGCTACACATGAGAGCGAGTTAGTAGCACAAGTATATTTATTGACCAAGTTATCATACTTACTGACCAAGGAGGCATTCATGGATTTGACTTTCTCAAGCTCCTCGGTGAGAGCTTGGATAGTCCTAATTCTTGCCTTTTCTTCCTTCTTGGTCTTCTTGTGGTCTTTGGCCATAAAACACTTGGAAGCCTCATCACTAGAAGATAAGAATTCTCTTGAGGTTGAGGCTTTGCTTGTGCGGTGTCGACGGCTCTTTTTCTGGCCATGTGCAGCTCCTCTGGCCAAACCGGTCAGACCGGTTTTAGAAACCGGTTGGACCGGTTTTGGCAGAGAGCATGCAACTGAGTTGTTTTGGCCCTCTTGCTCCGTGGTGGTGGTCACATGAGACTCAAAGTATTTTGTTGATGATGTTGAGCACTCCTCATGTGACTTGGCTCTTGCTTGCTCTTGCTCGTCGCTTTTACGGCCAAGTGCAGCTTCTCTGGCCAAACCGGTCAGACCGGTTTTAGAAACCGGTTGGACCGGTTCTGGCAGAGAACCTGCAGCTGCATTGTTTTGGCCCTCTTGCTCCTTGGTGACAGTCACATGAGGCTCTTTGCATGTTGCTGATGATGTTGAGCACTCCTCATGTGACTTGGCGTCGCCTTTTGTACTTGAGAATAGTTTTTCAAGTTGAGCCCAAATGAGATGAGCATCAACTTGAACCATATCACCCCTTAGGATGATGCTCTCCACTTCCTTGCTCAAGATACTAAACAAGAAGTTAGCGACACGAGCGTTGAGTTGAAGACAATCCATCTCCTCTTGTGTCATATTGGACATGTCGTTCCAATCAACATTTGGAGGATGAATTCCCTCAACTACAACCTGCTCAATAAGAGGACCCATGGTCCTAAAAATATCAAGTACATGAGCAGACCAAGTAGCATAATTAGAGCCATCACCAACTAGTGGCTCGACGGTTACCTCACATGAAGTTGACATCTTTCCTCACGGCGGTTAAGCTTGGATGTGAGGCCAAGCTCTGATACCGATTGAAAGGACCGTGATGTCACCTAGAGGGGGGGTGAATAGGTGTATCTGAAAAATTCCAACACTTAAAACAAACTGTCAGCACAAACCCGGATACTCCGAAGACCTGTCGGACACTCCTGACCCAAGCCCGGACACTCCAGACAGACTCCGGATACTCCGGCCTCTATCTGCTAGAACTATAACAGCCCAAACCGGTCAGACCGGTTTGGGAAACCGGTCAGACCGGTTTCTAGCTGAGATACACACAAAAATGATAATCAGCCCCTCTACGAGTTCTAGCACAAACCAAACTTGTTGAAGTGCTTGTGTAGATGATTCCTAGCAGGTTCAACTAGTCCTTGCACACAAGATAAGCACAACCAAGTAGATCAAAGCGGAAGCAAGTTTATGTGCTAGAAAGGAAATTGTGAGGCAAACCGAGATGGAGACGCAGCGAGTTGTTTCCCGAAGTTCGGATTCGCTGTTGCCCAAAGGCCGCCCAAAAGCGCAGCGAATCCTACGTCTCCGTTGAGGAAGCCCGTAGTGACCCAAAGGTCGAGCTATCTCCTCGGTTCCACTAACTTGATCTTTTCCCCGAAGGAGGCAAGATCACACCTGCACAAACAATCCGTGGCACACCACAACCTTGGTGGCTCACCGGCGACGCCTAGCCGTCTAGGAGGCTTCACCTCCAAGAGTAACAAATGCTTCAAAGAGTTGCTAGACTTCACCGGACGTGCTCAAGCTATGGATTCACTCCTCACTGAGTTGGCTAGCTCTCTCTAGCTCTCTATTGCTCACACAATCAATCCCTCTCAACCCAATTCAAAGATATGCACAAATACAACCTACTCTCACAAAGAGAGGCTTGGGGAGAGCTTGCTGGTGCTTGAAACGCTTCTGGTTGCCCAAGAGACCCAAATGAACCAGCAGCCCTCAAAGGTGAGGACTTGGGGGTATAAATACCCCTCAACCAAAAACTAGCCGTTATTCTTGTGGAAAACCGATCACACCGGTTTCCAAAACTGGTCAGACCGGTTTTTGAATAAAACTAGCCGTTACACTCCCGAGCGCCCAAACCGGTCAGACCGGTTTCCCAAACCGGTCAGACCGGTTTGGGACCTTCCAGCACACTAAGTCCCAAAACTCTCCTCTCCAAACATGGGTTGTCCTAAGAGCACGTTTTGGTGTTTAGTCAAACAACTAAATGTTGCATCCCTCTTGATAGTACGGCATTCCTAAACTCAAGATTGCAAATAATAAATAAAACCTCTACTTGAGCTTCTATGTCTTCATTGACGCCATACTTGATCAATCATCATCTTGAGGGCTTCAACATTCTTTTCTTGCTGAGCGAATCCTTCTTGAGCTAGTGACTTAGAATTTCCAAGTATATGATCACTAATCCATACCAATTCATAAGCCACTTCATCATATGATTAAACAATGATTGGACGCATTGCATTGCTTCACTAGTTAAGGCTTGATTAATGCCTAGGGATCAACCCTTGATACTAGCAACTTCACCATAGCAAAGTTCCTCGTCACTAGTCATCTAGTTTGATTCCTTTCATCCTATCTTGCCGCTTTAAGTTTAGCCATGCTTTGCATCACCATGAATACCACAATGAAATCCATGTATGCAAAATAAACTAATGATATGTCCAATATCATTCTCTATGTAATTCATATTATCTTGACTTGTCCATGAGCTTCCTTTTATGTGAGACCATTGCTAATCATCATAAACGTGTCTCACCCTATAGTTAATCATAGCTATGGACCAAGTCCAAAGAAACCCCAATTTCTTCAAATGATTGTCCCAATATTCTTTGACAAGCTTCTCTCTAAATGAGACCTATCCATATGCATAGTCCTCTTGTCTCATTTGTGATTTCCATTTACTTGTCATTTTCCACTTTAGTTACATGGGATCACATCCACTTGTTTGCTTGTATGTTGTTTATCACACATTCCATGAATATCCATAAGAATAAAACCCAAGTTAGGCCTAGATTGCAAGACTAGGTGGAACTCTACCTACAAGATGCTTAGTATTGCTTTACCTTGTAAGGCTGTTTTTGACCGTGCAAAGCGTGTTGAGAAGCTATTTGATTGTGCACCTAGTGATGAGGAATGGGAGTTTGCTAGAGAGGTTGTTGGTAGGCTGAAGATGTTTAATGGCATCACCACAGTATTTTCTGGAACAAACTATGTGACTGCCAATGTCCAACTTCTTAAAATTTGTGAGGCTAAAGACAAAACCAAGCAGTGGGCTGCATGTGGCAATCCAGTTATAGAAAAGATGTCATCTGAAATGATTGCTAAGTTTGACAAGTATTGGAAGGATATTCAAGGAATAATGGGTTTGGCTACCATTCTCGATCCTCGTTTCAAAACTGAATTTCTCATTGAATTCATTGCAAAGCTCAGTGATCATCCTTCCTCATTATGTTATGACAAGCTTGATGAGGTTAAAAACTCACTTTGAGAATTGATGAAGGAGTACGAGCTTGAAGAGGATGAAGATAACACAGAATCATCAGCTACTCCACTAGCTAGTTCAGGTGTACTATCTGAAATTAGTGCACGTGTTGCTAGTAGGAGGCCAACCACAGTGAGATTCAAATCTGAGTTAGATAGGTACTTAGATGAAGAATTGATTTCAGTTCACACAGAAAACTTTAAGATTCTTGATTGGTGGAAGGTGGCTGGGACACGTTATCCAACATTAAGGAAGGTAGCGAGAGACATATTTGCTATTCCAGTTAGTACGGTTGCCTCTGAATCTGCCTTTAGCACTAGTGGGAGGATTATTAGTGAGCATCGCAGCCGGCTCACTCCAGAGATTGTTGAGGCCTTGATGTGTTCACAAGATTGGTTACAGAACAAGTATCAAGGTATATATATGTTGTACCATTCATACATCAAGTTTTCCCACTTCCATGATCTGAAATAATAGATGCAATTGTTTATCTGCAGGTGGTGACAATGAAGAAACTACAAGCTTTTGGAGCTGCCTTCAAGAGATCCAAGATGGGATGGAGGTATGAAAACTAGCATTGCATTGTACTTGCCCCATTGCATATGAGTTTTATGGTTGTTGAAAACTGAAAGTTGTCCTCAAATATTTCACTAATTTGTGTCTACCTTTGCTTGATTGGTTGCTGGATGCAGGGACTTGCATTGGTTGATGATTGAAGAATATGAAGATTGCATGCTTTTGGAGAATGTCATGAACTAGTCAACCTGTGGCCATGCATTTGGAGATTTCTGTGCTGTTACTTGTCATGAACTAGTCATTCTGTTGTTGTGGTGGTTAAGTCATCAAGACATTAAGTATTCTGTGCACTTGTGATGTGCTAAATGTAGTGATGTACTGATGTGATGTACTGGGTTTTAGTAG
Source organism: Echinochloa phyllopogon (assembly GCA_033239725.1). NCBI lineage: Eukaryota > Viridiplantae > Streptophyta > Magnoliopsida > Poales > Poaceae > Echinochloa > Echinochloa phyllopogon. Next base: position 37,142,260 of record BTCW01000001.1, on the reverse strand, counting down.
ACTTGATTGTTGCTTGTATATTGTGAAATCGTGATGTTCTAAACTAATATGTGCATGTCATAGTATGTGTGAGCATTTTTCCTACTGTCATTAACGGGGACGGCCCCCGACGGGGATAAAATCCCGGTCGGGGATGGGGAAAAATCATTCCCCGTGAGTGTTGACGGGGACGGGGACGGGAAAATTATGCCCCCGCGGGGACGGGGACGCGGGGTCGTTCCCCGACGGGAATTCCCCGTTGCCACCTTGAGCCAGCGCCGTCTGAAAGGAACCAGTGGTTCGAGTGTCGCAGCAAAAGATTTAGGATCATAACGGATCCAAACGTAAACCCTACCCAAATATAATGGATATGGGTTTGGGCATGGGCGATGGGTACCCAACGGCAACGGTACATCCATGGCACTGTCGTTGCCGCCATGCTGTTGCTCATTGTGGACTGTGGGCGCACGGCGTGCTCCTCACGGCCATGCTAGCCACGAGCCCCCACTGCTTTGCCGTTGGCCAAGCTTCTGGTCAGAGCCACACGCCGGTCGAGCAGCTCGGCATAGCTCCCTTTGTACCGAGGAGGGGGGAGGGAGGGGGAGATTCAAGGACCTTGGTGCAAGGAAACTTTAAATCTAAGGGGCTATTTGTAATATAGCGTCACAACCACTACTAGGCATTGACATGTGCCCCCCCACAGGTTAGGTACATGTCCACATCCAATCAGCTTGTAACGCTGGCTGTTTAACATGGGTAACGGTGATTTGGAATGACACCCGTTGCCAAGATCAAGGACTGGCGGTGCATTTTATTCTTGTGTATCCTTGTAGAAAATGAAAGACTCCGGTGGCCACAAGAAGCGGAGAAAGGTGGGAGATGACGATGACGGGGTTGAAGACATTGCTCATTCCAAAAGACCAAAATCCTTCAATAAATCTAACAGACGCCTGCTGGGTTAGAATATGTGTGTACACTGTACAGCTCAAATGTTAGTGCATTCGCTGTGTGGTTCAGTGCCAATCCTGTGTATTCGGAGTGATGCATCACTATAAGTTTGGCCTGCTGGGTTAGAATCTTTGTGTACAGCTCAGAAGTTTGTGTATTATGTCATGTGGTTCAGTGGGCACCCGCAGTGATGCATCTGAGCTATGTTTAGGTCGAGGGAAGGGCGTCGGTTAAGTTTTCTTTTGGTTCACGCAATTCGCCCAATTTTGTCGTCATAAACCATGTTATGGAAGGAAATAGCTTACATGTTAAATTGATGTATAAGCCATTTCATCAGTGAACTTGTCTATTGGGCACACGGCATGCTGCCCACAAAATTATTTTCTGCCTCTCCCAGCTAAAAAAGGGTCCACCAAGAGTTGTGCTAATCGGAATATGAAGAAAGAAAAAGTCAAAACCAGCGCTTTTTGAAAAAGGTCAAAACCAGCAGACGTTTGCGCACACGCTCCGCAGAAGAAAGAAAAATTCGAAAGCCCGGCGGCCGTTTGCATTGAGCTCGAAGACAGCGGACAAAAGTCGGCCCATAAGCTGGCGGGCCCGAACTGGGCTGTCCGATCTTGACTTGCGCTCAAAACCCTACCACCCACCCCGGTCGCCATCCTCCTGCAGTCCCCCCGACCGCCGCCGCCGCCGGCACCGCTCTTGAGTCTTGCGTTTGCTCGCTCCCGCAGCTTCCAAGTCGCGAGGCCGCCGCCGCCACCCCGACATCCCGTGGGCGGCGCACCCCGCGGCCGGTGACTGCAGCGCGCATCTCAGTATTGCTGGCGACGCATCTCCCGGAGGTCAGTTGTGACGTCCCTCCCACCTCCACCCACATCTCCTGGTATTGAGAAAAGAAGATGCTCAGCTATCTGTTATTAGTCCACTGATCAAAGATTTTCCATTCATTGGTACATCGTTACATGATATACGAAAGACATCAGAGACAGGTCCATTACATATAGTTCTTCTGTTTTTTTATCTCAACTCTGCTATTGCATTATCTTAACCAGTGAATTGCGAAAACAGAAATGCATACTTTATTTACCTACGTCGATTATCCAATTTGCGCCCTTGGATTAGTATTTTTTGCTTCACCGGGCACCCCTGTTTTTCAGGGTCTTCTGTTTGATTGTTTGGGCGCCAAGCATTGGCAGATCTTGATGTAGCTCTTGAAACTGCTCAATAAAATTTCAAATTATTGAAAATCTTGTGTGCATTGAGTTGACTATCCTAATAATATGATATATTTTCGTGCAGTCAAAGGGTGATAGTTCTGAATATGAGCTCTTCTCGAAGTTCTGACAGAGCTTTAAAATCTGTTGTTATCATATCAGACACGAATGATAGTCAGGCTTTTTGCAGTGGCTGTGTTTTAAGCAAGGATGCCACTAGAGTTGTTGTGGTATGCCCAACACAGTTTATCAAAGATCGCAGGCAAATGTTGCAAGTGTCCTTCTCTGATGGGAAGAAGTTGCCAGCAACTGTTTTGACAGAACATGGCAATTTCTGTCTGCTCGGCACACCAAAACATGAGGATTGTGTTGGTATTACGTGGTCACAGGAGTCCCTTGATCCTGATACTGTGATCTTCATGTTTGTTCCCACGTCCTCGAAAAAGACTGAGCGAAAAGACGCCTATCTCGCTGTTGAATCAGTTCAGGCGTATTTATGTGAAGCGGTGGACTCTATGGAACCTAAATCAGACGATTACTTTATGGTACTTTGTGATTATTTTGTGGAGAATCTTGGTGGTGGTAATCGACTTGCTGCAGCACCCGTTTTCACGATGTCGGGGAACGTACTTGGTCTCGTACTACAGAATTGTCGTCCGGGGAAAACGGGCGAGGTTGTAATAGGCGCTAAAATGAAGGTTGTAATGAAGGCAAGCGCTGTGAAGAGTTTGCTCGAGTCATGACTCATGAGAGCTAATTTGAAAGGTTGTAATTGAGGTACTCTTAAATAAGAGAAGACTATAGATCCATGTAGTTTATTAATGGTTGGATATTTTGAGAAATTTGTGAGATGTATGCGACCATTTTGTTTATGAATGGATGGATGTTTGTTTATTAATTCATTCATTGCAGTATCTCCCTCTGACGTGTATTTCCTCCCGTCACGTAGTATGTGATCATGGATTCATGGAAAACATTTAGCGCTGACGCCAAGGCAAGCTTGGTGTTTTGTGTTTGCCTCATGACATCCGCTAGGTAATACCAAGACTAAGAGATTGCTATTCATGACGTTTTGGGTCGCTCATTTTCTCAAGAGCTAAATTCATTTAATCAAAGGTTCCAAAAATCCTTTCATGAGCTCTGAGTATTTTGTTTGAACTTCTCTCCCATGATTCTCTAGAGCTTTAGGATATATTTTTATGGTCTGCAAGATTTATCTAGAATTTTTCTGGATTTACTTTAAGCATAAAATATATTCTGAGCGATCAAAATCCTATCTCTTTTCTTTCTAGATAGATTGGATGAAATTTGTTTTTTTTCCCAAGCAAGTTTCTCTTTTCTCTCGGCCTTCACCTCGATCAAATCATGGTGAAAATTTTATTTAATCCAACCATATCTCTTTGGAGTGAGATAACGCGCGACCTATCGCGCTTTTAAGGGATCGCGCAACCCCTCCATCTTTCCTTTTGCAGCAACGGCCCTAAATTTACGCGTGTAGAATTCAACTCGGTAGGAACGAACGAAAGATATGGCCATACATGGAGTAGTAAGTGACCCTGGGTCCACCACATGCAAGATGAGTGTAAGCTTAAAAAAAATCTTCTATCTCCCTCGTTCGGACTCCGTTCTCAAAATTGATTGCACCACTGCGTCCTAGAAGACGAGACGAACAAAACTAAATCTCACTTGCATACGTTTTAATGACGTTTTTAACAGGAGTAAGTTGCCTTATGTTACACAATAAGTTCCTAGTTCAACTCTGACATAAATTGCTAATTTAACTCCCCCGTATATACCACAAGTTGCTAGTTTTCTGCTAGTATGACGTGACTGACCCTAACCAGTATAGCCGTGAATGACCCTAATCAGTTAGAACGATAATGACAATATGACGTGACTGACCCTAACCACGCTACCAGAATGAGTGACATCTGCACCGGGTGGGAAAGCCCTTTAGCACCGGGTTTCCCACCCGGTGCAACTAACCCGAGGCTAAAGGGGTAAACCTTTAGCACCGGGTGCAGCCACGACCCGGTGCTAAAGGGCCTGCCCCGCAGCGCCTTTAGCAGGACCTTTAGCACCGGGTGCAGCCACGACCCGGTGCTAAAGGCCCCGGGTTTTGTTTTTTTTGCTTTTTTCAGTAGCCATGCATGCACGTTTATATATATATATATTCTAATACGTGTATTCTAATGCGTATTCGGCCGACTCTATATTCATATTAGTTGTATATCAAATATAAGACATATATATTACAAATATAAGACATATATATTACAAAATATATATCGCACTCGAGTTATTGTTTAAACTGTATTTACAACTTAGGATGTTGCATGACTTTTTGAGCTGTCCGGCACATCCTCCAATCTTGCGACATGGTATTCTCCTCGGGGATTGACGACCTCGTCCCAGATCCATCCGACGAGCTGTTCTGAAATTGCGTCGATTCTTTCTTTCTCTAGGCACTCTTCCTTCAGCGTCACCATCTATAATTTACAAATAAATGAAAGATATTGGCACCGCCGAATTGGAGACAATAATTATGCACTTAATAATAATGAAAACGTGTACATACCATGATATCATACTGTGTAATCTTTTTATGCCCCCAATTCCACATGAAATCACAAACATAGTATGCACATAAATTGTTTCCCGGCCCCTGTTTGGCACACTGTCGACAAAAAGAAATTAAGTAAAATTCATATAATATATTAGCCGAGGTCTACATGTACAAATTACTTGCTTACCGGAAAGCCAATGTTCCATTTCAGTGTTTCATGGTCAATACCAGGGTGATCTTTACGAAATTGAACCCACGCCCTGCGAACAAAAAAATTGAGTTAAGTCATTGCGAGTGTAAGGGGTGAATTAATTAGGGGAAAATATATATCACCTTGTCATCATGTCAATGATGTTCTGTAGTTTCCATTTTTCAGTGCGCAACGAATCAAAGACGTTGACGACACCCCGGTCAGGGCACAATATGAGTAGGAGCCAGTGGAATCTGTGTACATGTATACATTATAATCAGAAATGAAATAGTACACAGACAGTATAAGAAGAAGCGTGTGTATGTACTCACTCGATGTTGTACGGTAATAGTATGGACTCGCAATAATGTTGTTTTTTCATATACTTGTATAGGTTCAGATATGTTTCCTCAGGATTGTGCAGTATCATTGCTTCACTTATCCTTCGAGGATCCACAAATCCAACGTCATATATATTGCCTCTCCGACATTTTTGAATCTCCATTCTGTGCATATGTTAAGCAATAAATAAAGCTAGTGTCAGCATAGATTGGAATTATTGTTTTCAAACTGTGAATTGTAAACAGCAACAAAGTAATTACAGTGTCCAACAGGTGACCAAATCCGAAGGTCAAACTGCTCCTGCTTGTCCTCATCCCATATGCTAACACCTTCATTCTTCCACAGCTGTAAAAGTTCGTCAATCAATGGTCTTAGGTACACATCAATGTCGTTGCCAGGTTGCTTTGGGCCTTCGATGAGCACTGGCATCATAATGAACTTCCGCTTCATGCAGAGCCAGGGGGGTAGGTTGTAGATATAAACAGTCACGGGCCAAGTGCTATGACTACTGCTCATTTCACCAAAATGGTTCATGCCATCGGTACTTAAACCAAGCCTAACATTCCTCGCATCAGCATCAAACTCTGGGAATGCTCTGTCGATGTTCCTCCACTGGGATCCATCGGCGGGGTGTCTCAACATGCCATCCTGCTTACGTTCTTCTTTGTGCCAGCGCATCAGTTTGGCATGGTCTTTGTTCCTGAACAAACGCTTCAGACGGGGTATCAGAGGGAAATACCACATCACCTTTGCAGGGATTTTTTTCTTACAACGCTCTCCCCCAACATCACCAGGGTCGTCCCGCCTGATCTTGTATCGTGCGCAGGTGCAAAACGGACAATGATCCAAGTGTTCGTGCTGTCCGCGATAGAGGATACAGTCATTAGGACATGCATGTATCTTCTGCACCTCCAAACCGAGAGGGCAAACAACACGTTTTGCTTGATACGTCGTCGATGGCAATTCGTTACCCTCTGGAAGAATCTTCTTTACGATGTTCAGTAGCTCCTTGAAACCCTTATCAGTAACACCATTTGCTGCCTTCCACTGCAGAAGTTCAAGTGTGGTACCCAACTTCTTTAGCCCCTCTTTGCAATCTGGGTACAGGTCAGTCTTGTGGTCCTGCAACATGCGCTGTATCTTTTTCAGTTCCTTATCATTGCCGCAGTCTTTCTCAGCATCACGCAACATTTGGCCGAGTCCATCAGTAGGTTCATTTTCCTGAGCAACATCTTCCTGAGCATCGCCTTCCCGAGCAACATCTTCCTCATCGGCATCACCCATTGCAGCATCTGCAAAGGAACCACAGTATTGAGCCAATAACGGAATGTCGTCATCGGCCCCGTCTTCTTCATCTTCATCCATTAGAATTCCTCTTTCACCGTGCTTCGTCCACACAGAATAATTCCTCATGAAGCCGTACCTCATCAAATGCACCTGAAGAGCTCCTCTTTGTTTGTAGGATTGTATATTTTCACAACGGGTGCATGGGCAGAACATGAAACCTGACGGCGTCCTGTTAGCCTCGGCGGCATCGAGAAACGTCCTGAGGCCATCACGGAACGCCTGAGCGTGGGGGTCCCCGTACATCCATTGTCTATTCATCTGCATTATTAACCAATAACAAATATACAATACAATTTAAAGATAAAAAAAATTAAATATATAAATAAATACACATTATAATATATATTCTATTATATAAACAAATATACCTTACATTAAATTAATAAATAACTATTCCAACTTTTAATAAATAACTAATAAAATATATTCCATTGAATTACTATATTCATTTTCTGAAACAAATATACATTCCATTAAATTAGTAAATAACTATACCAACTTTTAGTATATAAAACTCTCTAATAAATAAAATACATAGGCCTTATAACTATATACAAGTCATACATAAGTCATACAAAATAAAATACTATCTAACTTGCCTTCTCTCTCCATTTAAAGCACAACATGAACACTCTCTCTCCACCATGAACTCAACCTCCCCCTCTCTCTCCTCCATGAACACAAGCTCTCTAGCTAGCTTTATTTGATTCACAAATTCCTCTATTTCTAAAGCACACAACGATTACAAGCTAAATAAAGCACTAGAGAATGAAAGAGTGTACCTTATAGTGCTCCTTAGATGAGTAGAATCTTCACAAATTTTGAAAAAAAAATTGGGCAGCACCTCCCCTCATTCTTCTTCTTCCTCCCGGCGCCCGAGCCTGCAGCATGAACACAGCGAAGTGTTCAGCTGGCTCGAGCGGGGGAGGGAGCCCCTATATTCAAACACACTAGCACCGGGTCGTGGCAAGACCCGGTGCTAATGCGCACCCTTTAGCACCGGGTGCAGCCAACACCCGGTGCGAAATGTTTCGGGCACATTAGCACCGGTTGCTGGCTGCACCCGGTGCTAAAGGGTGCACATTAGCACCGGGTCTTGCCACGACCCGGTGCTAATGCCTTCGCCCAGGCGCCTCCCAGCTCCGCCCCCGCTCCTAGCCGTTGGACCCGGTGCTGAAGCCCCTTCAGCACCGGGTCCAAAAAGAGCCGAGGCGGAGGGGGCGGGCGGATGTGAAGTATTCTGGTAGTGCCAGTATAGCAATTCATCCTTAGTATAAAGTAAAAGCACATTATAAAAGAGTATATAGTCATGGAGTAGAAACAAAAAAAATCCAAGCACCCTAACCAGTTAGGGCGAGAATGATAATATGACGTGACTAACCCTAACCAGTTAGGACGAGAATAACAGTACTATGTGTGCCTGACCCTAACCGGTTAGGACGAGAATGACAGTACTACTGTGTGGCAACTTATACCTTAATTGTATATGGCAATTCATGTGCATGAAATCTTTTGTTTGCGAGGCAATTTATTGTATAGCATATAACAACTTGCTACCTGTGCAAAATATCGTCAAAACGTATGTAAGTGGGGTCTAGTTTTGTTCAGTCTCGTCACGTAGAACACAAAGGTACAATCAGTTCTCGAAACGGAGCTCATACGAGGGAGATAAAACTTTTTTGAAGAAACTTTTCTTGGACTGAGTGATTCTTTACAAATTAAGGTGTAACCTAGGTCTAAGTGGATAACCTACCATGTTCTCCTTAAGATTCAGAGTCTAAACGCAGCGGATATTTTGAGAGTATTAAGTAGCAATAATGATGTCCTTGCCCAAGGCACCACTTGCATAAGCTTTGAGCGAGTTCCACCGTCCATCCACTTTGCCGGCTCCGACGGGATGAACGTGCCAGTCGCTCCTTAGGAGAGAACCTGCAAAACAACTTAACAGCAGCACCGTAAGTACATTTCGTACTTACAGAACTTATCCACAATACTATACATTTGGTGGATGCAAGAGGCTAGTCAAGTTTTAACATTGGTATATAAAAATGCGAGCATAGTTGCCAAGTGAATAAGCAAAATACATGGCATCTAATATTTCTGTATCAAGCACCAATACATTTGCATAAGTAAAGTGATCATATATTCATGAGCTCAATCTTCCATGAACTCCAATCGGTAACTCTACAGAAAAGACAAAGTACAGGAGCGTGCTCAATGTCCGAGAGCGCGGCTATTGCAATAGATCAAAAACCCTGCAGGGGTGTACGGCATTACCCACACGAGGCTAAGCCCAACGCCCATACCCACGGCCAAGGGTAAGGGTTGAATCATAACCTCAACCGTTCACACAAACACAACCGACTATGAGCGAACGGCCGGGAAGGACAAGTGCACCGGAACCTCCGATCACACTCCATCACGACCCGCGCCGAATCCGGTCAAGGCAAGGTGTGACTTATGCTAATTGGCTTACCTTCCCATTATCAAGCATGTGGTTCGTACGGATAGGTGCTCAATTATCAAAGCGATTAAGTCTCGGTCCTTAACCAACCCAAGCAAGCCTAACCATTTGAGTTCACTCTCAACATGACCCTACATTACTTGCTCAAGTCCGATTCACCTTTCATAGTTGTTCACATTTTATCCATCATCATTTAGGAGTGTAGAATTACTCAAACATCCTATAGCTCGCGAGTGATGGTGACCTTGCCATCTCTCGACTTCTACCGTAAGCTAAGCATGGCTAAGCAATTAATTCGAGAAATCTAAGCATACATACTTTACCTAGTATATGTTGTTCTAGAGCTAAAAGGGAAAACATGCCAAGTGGGTTCTACACAAATCACATGACTAGGTAGGGTTTAGCCCATGCACAAGCAATAATTTATAATAGCAATTTAAGATTCAAAAGTAAGGTTTGAGATACATAGGTGCCTGCCTTGGTACTCCGCAACCGCGACACTCCGGAACGTCATCCTCTAAGAAAGTAGAAAATGCATGAATTAGAAAGGATGCCAATGCATATGCTTAGGAAAATATGTCATGAATGCATATGCTTATGAGATGTAATGGCTTATGAGGGGTAGAGACTAACATGATTAAAGGTCATAAAGGAATCAATCCAAACAGGAATTCAGATACTTTATTCGGATATCGGATTAAAATACAATATGGGCAAATATCCGTCGGATATCGAATATTTGGTCAGATAATTCGGATAGGTGATTCGGATATCAAATTCGGATATTTTATAATATATTAATAGAAAACTGGTTTAATATCTAAAAATTTATAAATAATTCATTTCAAATCATAAAATATAAAATTGGCACCAAATTTTTCTAAAAATATAATCTACCTAGTTCCACTACTATAATTTTATAATATAAAATATATACATTAATATAAATTGAATTTGTCTATAAAAGTTTATAACTAATTCATTTGAAATCAGAAAAACATAAAATTAGCACTAAAAATTTTCTAAAAGTTTATAACTATTTTTATAGAAGTTGAATCTTATTTATTCTTAGTCTCTTTTAAGAACTAAAAGCAAACTTTAATAATGAATCGACGTTCCATTTTAATAAAAACTCAAATATCGTATAATAAGTCAAACTCTGGTAATAAATTGATATCTCCTACATATATTATACATGTAATAAATTAGAATGTTAATGTCGTGTAGCTGAGTGCTAAAATGGTATGCCATTTATCTTACTATTACTAATTAGAGGCTCCTTTTGGAGCCTCCACATTAATCCCCACGAGACGCGCTAGAAAAAAAAGATAAATATTAGAAATTCTCACAAAAATCAGAAACATCTAGCCATCAATTTGATCAAGTCTAATCATCCCAAGAATAATAGCCCTTAGATCTATTATACTTTTTAAAAAATTACCCACCTTTGCCATTATAGAGAAAAGCTTAAAGTAACCCCCTAAAGTTGTCTAGGAATTACCAATATATGCCATCAAAGTGTTATATCAATTAATCGAAATTTAAGTGATCTAATATCTATAATCCAAGTACGTACATATAACTTATATTATACTGAGCACGTGATCTCAACAGAACGAACAAGTAAATAAATATAAAAATGAGTGCATGGTCACACAACTGTGGCCATGGTTACACGTCTACCTCAAACTAGGATCCAGCGGCAGTGCACGCATGCACAGGGCCTCAAGGCCGTCAAACAGATCACGCCGCCGCCACAACCATTCAGTGGCCACACGGTAGAGGTTAGTAGATACAGGCTCGAACAAGAATCCCAGCAGTGGTGTTTTGGATGCACGTCAGGTGTATTTTCACTTGAATGACAGGATCCAGCAACATGTGATGCGATCCGGCAGCTGTTCAGCAGTGAAGACAACAACGACGTAGCAGACGGCAGGGAACGGGACGGCTTGCTCAGGATCACACAATTGCTATTTGGAGTACACAGAACGTAATTATACAACTAACAATGTACATACATAATATCAAAGATTCATGAAGCATGAAGAGCTGTTGGTATATCAATAAGAATGGGATAGATGGAGGGAGTAGTTGAATTATAAGCACTCCAAGGTTTTCAAAATATATACAATTAAATGCATATCTTCGATAGAGAAATTTTGATGTAAGCTGATAGAATTGTGTTGGTTTCAAAGCGGACAATAGCAACCCCCTCCCCTCGCGTCGCCCCCCAGGCGACACGAGGGGCGATACGCATCCGCCGCCCGGGCGGTCTTCTCCGGCTGCGCCGGCCGCTGTCGCCGGCTCCTGGCGGCGGCGCCCCCCCCCCCCCCCTCCTCCTCTCTCCTCCCCTCCCTCTCCCTTCCCTCCCTCGCACCGGTCGCCATCCACGCGAGCTGCACCACCACCAAGGCCAAACCCTAGATTTAGTCGTCCCATCGCATGCTTCCTCGTCGGCGCGCCGCCCACCGCCGTTGGCTTCTTTGCCGGCGCCTCGCCCACCGTCGCCGGCCCCTCGAGCATGGATCCGCGTGGCCGGCGGCCTTCACGCCGGATCTGCTGCCGGCATCGCCGGACCCGCCGCCGGGTCCGAGGCCGCCAACCGACGGCCGCGGCCCTCCCCAGCGGCCTGCCCATGGCCTCTGGATCTGGGGGACCTTCCCCTAGATCTGGCGTACGCGAGCGCCCTGGCCACGTCGACAGCGATGCGCCGTCGTGTCGGCCAGAGCAGGAGGCGCTGCTGCTCCTCACCGCTCCCAGGAGGCGCACCAGGATGGCTCCACGATGGAGCTGGCCTGGACATACTCCACCGCTGGCCCTTCAGTTGGTGACCGTCTCCGTTCTGCAAGCCGGCGCCTACACGAGTTCGAGCTCTTGGTCGTGAGGTCGTTTCATGGTCGCTTTTGGTTATTACGGCACCGGCAGTGGCTCTTCATTGTATTCAGCTTGGATTATTCGCTGCTATTCCATCGATTTAGCTGTCATCTAGGGTTCAACGGGCGGTTATAGTGTGGAGTTGGGTTTGGTAGCTTTGGGCGTTGTCTGGACCACCAAACTCATTCGGCTTCGCCAGGTGAAGACTTGGACTGTTCCTTCGTGGACAGTCAGACGATGGCGGCGTCGGCGTCGCGTTCTCCTTGGAGGCATCGTCTTGTTGTTATAATCAAGTATGATTTTAATTCAAATCTGGCAACCAAAATAGATGAATCAATTTGAGTGCAAGTTAGAATGTCATGTAATTGGATCTCTCTCATCTATGTAATTTAAAAAAATTGTTTATTAATTTGCTTCGTTGAGTATAAGTTAATTAGAATTTGAAATATGATGTTCGAGCGTTACAACATGTGGGATATGAATAAATATTATCTTTACTCGATATCCCAATAAACATTTGTGCCCGACATTATCCGCATCCAGTTCCCTCTATATACGATACACATCTATTCGTATTCGTAACCGAAGCAATTCAAATCCGTAGTTGTATCCGAGACTATACGTGCTCGAATTTGAATCCGATAGACAATTTGAAAACAAACACAATATCGACAATATCCGTCCGTATCCGATATCCCTACCAGCCCGACCATGAGACGGCTTCGTTCGCTCTTAGAACTTGTGAGGCCCAGCCCTCCCCTGCTGTGCCGCCGCACCCTGTCCCTGCGGCCTGCACGTCGCCTACTCGATCTTGGTTCAATGACTCTTGTCTTTGCCATGTATGCAGCAATAAGGGATTTTCTGCTTGCGGCCGGAATTTTCTTTCCGACCTCTGTTGTAATTGCTTTGATCGCTCCTCCCTCCTCTGTTGTTCTGAGGCCAGGAGTCACGGGCTTCATCGCTTGAGACCGTGTTCACGGCCTTTGGGGTCTTCGCATCATTAGAATGGTGTTGGTTCGGACGATCGCGGTTGCGCCCTCTTCTCTCATTCAATTCTTCTATTCTTCGGCGTTTGCCGATGTCGGAGATGCAGTACTCTTGCATTATTTCGAAGAGTCTGCTCAGTGGTTTTGGTCTCCGGTGTTCCAGATACTCACAACACGGTCCTAGACTCAGGAAGTTGATTATAGCATCGATGACACACCGCTCGTTGACATCCAGTGCCCTTGCAAGAAGGCGAGTTACTTTTTCAGGTACTCTTGCAGCGAAGAACCTTCTTGTTTCAGATTGTGGAAAGCACACGAGTTTATCTCGATCTTGTCGCTTCGGTGCTCCAAATGCTGCGTTGAGCTCTATTCTGAGTTGGTCCCAGGTGTGTATGTGACCTGTTGGGAGGTTGGAGTACCACTGTTGGGCGAGGCATTTTAGAGAGAGGACGAAGGCCTTGACCTTGTAGGCCGCTCCGCCTCCAGATGCTTCGATTGCAGCTTCGTATTTCAGCAAGAAATCTTTTGGATCACACTCTCCGTCGAACTGTGGGAGTATGGTTGGATTGAAACGAAATGGCCAGGGGATCTCTTTGAACTCAATCGAGAGGTGAAATAGCGTGCAAGTTGAATGGTGAAAAATGTGCCTTAGCATAATTTTTAATGGTTGCAACAGATGATTTTAATGGTTGCAACAGATGATTATAATCGCAGGTTGCCAGCCAGCTAACCCGCAGCATCTGAAAAGAAAAACAATCGATTTCTACTATATCTCGGCATTTGGATAAAGCAAGTAGAATGCATACTATTAAATAGGGCGTACTCAATACCGTAGGCTTCTCGCATTGTGCAGGTATCAAGAAAAAAATGATGGGCTGCTCTGTTGTCTTACAATATGAAACCAAATCAAAATACGTGTTTCCCACTATGGACGTCCAAATAAATATGTACTCAGAGATAAAAACTCGAGTTCAAACTTGCCTTTTAAAAAAAATCCTATTAATTGATAAATTTAGGTTCATTTGTACTAAAATACAATATTTAGGCGAAGGGGATCATGTTGCTTAGTCACTGCTGCTCTATGGAACGTCCGACCAACAGTAGCTCTAAGATTATTTTTTTAATTCTAGGGTCGAGCCCGCGTCTACTAATCAGCATTAACAGCTGGGTCCACTATCTGAGCAATTCAGTGAACACACCAAGAAAAGAATCAAAGTTCAGAAAGACTGAAAACGATGAATACTGCCCTTAGCTAGAAACAACCCCAACTCCTACAGAATTCAAACAGATAACAATTAAACAAAAAGAAACAAAGCTTCCACCACTCCTCCATTATCTGATATTCTGCGCCGGCAGCTCCAGAGAGAAGGATTTTAGGCATGTCACAGTATCCTCGAGATCAACTCCTCCAAAGGAGGCTCGTAGCAACAACACAGACAACTAAACAAAAAGAAACAAAGCTAGCTTCCACCACTCCTCCATTATTTGATATTCTGCTCCAGCAGCTCCAAAGAGAAGGATTATATAGGCTCATGTCACAGTATCCTCAAGAGCAACTCCTCCAAAGGAGGCTCGACGTCGGTCTAGAGAAAGTAAAAAAACAAATAAAAACAGTAGTTAATAGACAATGGTTCGAATAAGTCGAAACAAAAGGTACACGAATGGTTCTTACCTCAAGCTGAAGATGCTTGTCGAGGACTTTAGCAATCATGCCATTGCAAACAACGATGGTACTGTCCTGCATACCGCATGAAACCAAACCCATCACACCTGTCATGCCAAGCACAGGCCCTCCTGACATGCCCGGCATCGCAACACAGTCTACGTTGATCGCCTCCGTAGAGATACCTTCATTTTTATACACGTAACTTTTCTCACGCCTTCACAAAAACAAGATAGAAACATATATATTAGCAAAGTCTATTAAAGAAAACAAAGATAGTTATGTTAATGTTTTAGCAAAGAACAGGATAACTCACACGACTTGCCCAGGAGACAAAACAGGGAGTCTAGTCATTGCTGCTGTCCTAAAAAACCCGTGAGGGTTACAGTAGGCGACAACTACTGCAGATTCATTCCTCACCAAAGTTGATGAGAACTTCAAAGATTGGGCTCTCTTTAGTGACGGCACTTTAAGAACAGCTACGTCTGACTTGTAACTGGCATGAAAGACCGTAGCCTCAAACTGTTTGACTTTACCCTTGGGGATCATTTGACGGACATATATCTTGCTTCGTGGATCTTCCTTAGCATTCTTTAAAACATGGGCCGCAGTCAAAACAATGGATCCCTTGTTGTTGCTTCTTACAATGAACCCCGTGCCTGAGGAAAGAGACTTATAGTACTTGCAAGTGTGTATATGTTAAGATGGATATATCACATAAATTATCTCATTATGAATCTATGCCAGTAAAATTAATTATGCCTATTAGTAAACTTGTCACCAAAAGTTCAATAGTATATCTCTAAAGAAGAAAGTATGCAAACTTAAGGAATACGGTGTATTTGCATTTTCAAATCTTAACATTCTGAAACCCTTGAAGGGGAGCTTCATCCGTGAATTGAATAGCGACCACTTAATATAGCTAAGCATGGATAATTAGATAGAGCGCTGATGATGATGATCCAAGGATACATAATTCAAGTATAACTATTTAGTAAATATCAAGAGCAAAGCCAATCCATTAAGAAAGTATAGCTATTTAGTAAGTATAAGCAAAACCAATTATTCAGTTATCAGCTTGGTGTAACGCTTTATGTCTGTCAATCTGCTAGAAAAAAACAAATGATAAATTTGTTGGAGATAATTTTTCGAGCTGCTCAAGATGGTGTACGCTGGTATACCTTAGAGCCAACACACACGCTCAAACCACATGCATACCCTCCCTCTCGATTTGTGCAGGCTGCAAGTACAAGGGGCTTACATTGTGCTACGAATGGCCTACTGTGCAGTACAAGCAGCGAGGCGGCCAAGCACTGTGCCGGATGGCGGTGCTCCAGCGCAGCAGGGCTCCGGTGTCGCTCGCTCGCGGTGCGTACAGAAGCTCGCATGGAGACATGGAGTGCGAGCACACATGTAGGATGGAGCTGGCATGATGTAGGCAAATGGACCAGGGGATGGAAGAGGAGGCGATGTCCAACGTGAGGGAGAAAAGGAGACCTGCGGCCACCTTAGTTTACCGGCAATGACGACCTTGGTGGCCGGTGGCTTAGTTCACGGCTGGTTTTTTGGGCAAGGCGAGCGAGGCGCTCGGGCGTTCGCAAAGCGAGGCGGTGAGAGGAGGGTGAGTTGGGGTGAGGCTCGGCGAGCCCTTGGCTCTGGCAGAGAGACGGTCCAAGAGGCGCGTTCGAGTGTGCCCTGCCTCCAAAGGCCATGGCTTTCACCTTGAGGGAGCCACGCCACGCACGCAGAGCGCTCGACAATACGCTTCCGCGGCGCCTTGGAGCTCATCTGCTCTCACATCTAGTCCCCCCAACCGCTCGCAGCACGTGCAGTTGCGGGACGAGAAGCCACCGCAACCCGATGAGGCGACGAGCTGACGCTCCTGGGCGTGTGGACGAGCCCGTTCGTGATGAGGGCGCGCGCCGCGAGCCAATGCGTGCGTGATGTCGTGCTTTGAGGTGAGATCGGGCGCCTTGTAGGGCACTGGGCAGTGGTGGCTCACCTCGCCGGCGTGGGTGGCAGCTCGGCTCCGACGTCTCAGTGCGTGCCGGGGTCGCCGGGCTCTTGCGCGTCAGTCTGGTGCAGCGGATGGCGACGAAGACTCCAGGGTAGTGGATGGCGCTGGAGTCGTGCTGTTGTAGACCGGCCGGGCGGCGAGGTAGAAAGGCGTCGCCGCGCGTCCACCTTGCGCGCCGAAGCGTCGACGAGGCGCAGTTGGTGCCGTCGCTGGCGCAGATGCCGGCCGGCGGCTGCGTCGACCGCGGCTCGGCAAGGCCACGCCTTGCCCAGGTAAGAGGGATTTGGGAGAGACAGGCCGGGCACGACGGGTGTCTTACACCAGTCAAAAGCGTCGCTGGGTAACGAGGGCTCCTGCCTCCTGCCCTGCTCACGGGAAGAAAACGGCTAGCGGGTAGTGGCGAGAACGGAGCGGGGAAGTCTCCGTTGCGCCACACCTACGCGGACGGGCTCCTGCCCTGCTCACGACGGGTCTTACACCAACAGTCCAACACCAGTCAAAAACAGTCGCTGGGTGACGAGGGCTCCTCGCTCCTGCCCTGCTCACGGGAAAGAAAACGGCTAGCGGGTAGTGGCGAGAACGGAGCGGGTGAAGTCTCCGTTGCGCCACACCTACGCGGACGGGCTGGCTGACGTCGGTGCGCGGCGCTTTACCCCAGCGGACGCTGCAGTACCGATTACCATGGGCCGTGGCCGTGGGCCCGTGGGCACAAGCCCTACCACACCGAGCCAGATTGCTAGTGGTAGACCATTCGTGTGCGGCGGCGCTCATGGCCCGCCGCAGCTCCTCGCCGGAGACTGAGAGGTTCAGGCGCCGCGCCGGGCTTTAATGAAGCCATGGCGGATAGGGATAGCCAATGGTCTGTCGCGCGCCGCCACACAGCCTCATGTGGCGTCGCCCCTCGACCGCCGACGAGTTTTGCCGGTGCCGCGGTTAGTAGTCAGTGCTACGCGGTGTGGAGGGGCATCCCAGCGGAGGCATTTGATTTTGCTGCTGGATTGGAGGGACATTTCGATGTCAAGCATTCCTCACTTTTCAGACGATTCATGCAACAAAGTTGGGCACTTGGGCTATGGCTGTGTTTAGTTCCAAAAAAAGAGTGAAAAAAGAGATGAAAAAGTCACATCGGACACTGTAACATTTTTCGTTTGTTTGTGATAAATATTGTCCTATCATGATTTAACTAGGCTTAAAAAATTCGTCTCGTCATGTACATCAAAACCATGTAACTAGTTTTTTTATTTATCCACGTTTAGTGCTTCATGTACGAAGAGAGAGATTTGATGTGATTTGATGTGATAGGTGAATAGTGAAGTTTGGAGAGAGAATTTCTGGGAACTAAACACAGCCATATGCTGTCTTTGCTGAAACTGGAGAGATATTCCTCACTTCCAGCTCGGGGCTGGTGTCCTCCTGCATTGGTCGCTGCTCTGGCCGCACCACCACGCCCTGCGGCCTGCGGGGCCCGTGTTGACTTCCTAGACACAATGCGTGTTGAAGCAATGAAGCTTCTCTGGGACGCTGCGGCGACAACAGCTAGTCAGCTAGTACACGACAATTTGGCGCTGCAGCTTCTCCAGTCTCCCGTGGGGGAGCGAGCAACGGCTACCTCGCCTGGGCCGCCTTGTGCTTTTGCCTTTTGGGCTTGACCCGATGTCTTTGGAGGCCTAATTCCCTCGGTCGCGGCCCTTGGAGCCCAGATGCCCTCTGTCCACAGGTCGCCGCCCCAAGCGTGGTGCTCGGGATGTCACTCCCGCCGAGAACATATCCTATGTTACGGAGGCTGTGGGTGCTACCGTGCTACGATATAATCATCGCCATTATATTAGTTGGAGGCCTAGCTTTGATTCATCGGTAGAACATATCAATTTTTTAAATATCTAGTACGATATATCATTGGATAAAGAATATATGCAAAGATTAAAGTTGACTTGTCGAGAACTATGCAGTGCTCATACACTGCAGCAGGAAAGGCCTGATTCGATCCATTTTCGGCCTTGTTTAGATGTTAGAATTGGGAGGGTGAATTTGGGAGTATGATATCACTTCGTAATCATTGCGTCATTGTAGCATTTCGTTTGTGTCGGGGACAAACCCAGGGGGTCCCCTAACCATCGGGGTAATCACCCTGTAAGAACATAAAAACACACTAGCCGCAAAAGAACCGCGTCATCATCCAAACTCCGCCTCGCTCGAGGGTCGCGAGCCCCCTCGAGCAAGCGAAACAAGCTCCGCCTCGCTCGGGGGTAGCGAACCCCCTCGAGCGGGCAAAACAAGCTCCGCCTCGCTCGGGGGTAGCGAACCCCCTCGAGCGGGCAAAGCAGCCTCCACCCGATACACTTCGGCGCACCACCCGACAAAGGAAATTAATGCCCGCCCCATCAGCCAAGCGCCGAAGTCAAAAAGCAATCTTCCCCCATACCGCGCCAGACATCCACAGTGCCCACTGTTCCACCTGCTCCGGTCACCATCCGCCCTCACCGCCACTGTGAAAACGCACGCGGCGGTACAGAGCACTGTGCGGACTCTCAGGGGTCAATCCGCGCCTCTGTTCCCCCAACTCCCGGACAGGTGATGGCAAGCGACGGGTCGAGTCCGCCAACTCTCGGCCATCCCCTGGCGAATGAAGCACGCCGCGCCCTGTAGCCGACGACGACGACCAACCCGGGTCCTGTGCTGCCGACTCTCGTCCTTCCTTCACCTGCCCCACCCTCGAGACCAATCAGCGATGGGCAGCTGGACATGGACTATGGCAGCGGTACCCCTCGAAACCGCTACAGGCCAAGCACAGGGACGGCCACGACGCCCACAGAAGACAGCACTCGACATGGGTCCTCCGCCAGGGTCAAGGACGATGGCAGGCCCGACGCCATGCTCACAAGTACACCCCCCCCCCTGTGGCACACCTCACGCATATACTGGTACACGCCTCCCCCTCCTTTCTCTCCTTGGTCTATAAAAGGGAGATCAGGACACACGGGACGGGGGATCGGACGACATCCCAACACTCGCTCTCAGGGACTTGGAGAAATCTCCTCTCCCGCCTTGCTTGTAGCCCCCCTCTGCAAGCACTCCGGTGCAAGATAGTACAGCGCCCTTGAGCGCATTCCGCTGGACGTACGACCCCCACGGTCGGAACCAGGATAAACACCGCCTCATTGTACTAAACTCCTGCATCAACCGTCAAGGGACGGGACACAGCGCATTTCTGTTTAGGCGCCGGGGATTGGCCGACCAATTCCGGCACCGACAGTGGCGCGCCAGGTAGGGGGCGCGCTGTGATCGACCACACCCGACAAGTTCCCTTGACGGCAAGTCGCGACGAGACCATGCCGCCCCGACCCGCCACGGGGTCCCCCGGTCCGCTTCCGCGCGGATACCGGATCACGTTTGGGAGCCTGGAGTTCGAAGCGACCGGTGAGGGCCACCTCATGCGGCTCGCCTCCAGGCCACCCAGCGCGACGCCCGACACCCCGACATCGCCGACGGCAGTCCAGCTCAGGCGACGGCGGAGACTTCGCGAGCTCCGGGTTAAAACGGAGCAGCGCGTCGCTCCGCGCGTCGTCCTCCCCGATTGGGACGCCCACTCGCTGCTTCAGCCCGCGGCCACATTACAAGGGGGCGGACTCCCACCGGCAGCTCCCGCGGAGGGAACACACCGGGAAAATGTGGCCAGGCTAGCACGCCTCCCGTTCGGGATGAGCAACGCGGCCGCAAGCCACTCCACGGCGATCAGCACCATCCTGGGTACACGTGGAAACTCGCCAAGACCTCGGCGGGCCCCGATCCGTGACCTCGGCGCTTCTTCGCCCGGTGGGCTCCACTCCGAGTCTGCGGACGGAGAAGATGTGCGCGGCCAGGAACACCCGGACCTGGATTACACCGAGTTGCGCGACCGCGAAAGCCTCATCGCCTTCCAGGCCGTTGCGGACTTCTGCCTCACTTGCTCCGACGACTCCAGCGACAGGGAATACGACCCCTCGCAGGAATGCTTCGTCCTCGACGGCGAAGTAGAGTCCGTGGGAGAGGACGAAGAGACGCACGACGAAGCCGGACGCGACGAACCGCAACCGGCACCCGCCGAGCCGGCGAACGAGGCCGCTCTCACACAAGCGCAGCTCGCGCAAGTACAAGAGCTGGAAGCCAAGCTCCAACAGGAGCGCCAGCAGGTACAAGAACTGCGCGCGGCCTTGGAAGCCCAACAGCCCAGGCGGGGCGAACACGCCCGGGCCACCGGGCGCCTGGCTCGAGCACGCATCCTGGGTGACGACGACGACGCCGGCCCGCCCACGCCGCCACGAGCTAGCCAAAAGCTCATCGCCGCGGCGACCCTGATTCGGGCCATGCCCGAACCGTCAACGCCAGAGGCGCGCAGCATGCGGCGCCAGGTGCAGGCCCTTGTCGAAGAAGCGGCCGTTCAACAAGCGGAAAGCTCCGCCTCCCGCATGCGCCACCAGGACAGTCCGAAAGCCGGAAGCGGCAGATCGGATAGAGAGCAGTCCGTCCACACCCCGCCCAGGGGCGCGTGGACGCCTCACCGTCCAACGAACGACGGAAGGGCGCTCGTGGCCGGCGGCGGCGAAACAAGGAGGTCCGCGAAGGACCGGCTTGTAGACACGCGGGGCGCCGTCGACGATGCCGACGCACGCAACATCCTGAACAGGAAGAGGCAGGACGCGGCGCCTCCCCGCAGCAGGCACCCCCGACGGGGAGGTCGCTATGACAGCGAGGAGGACAGAAGCCCGACGCCGGAACCCCCGGGAACCCCGGTGTTCAGCCGGAAGATCCGTTCGGCCGCCATCCCGCCACGTTTTCGCCAGCCAACCACCATCACCAAGTATTCGGGTGAGACGAAACCCGAGACGTGGCTCAACGACTATCGCCTGGCCTGCCAGCTGGGTGGGGCCACCGACGATGCCATGATTATCCGCAACCTTCCGCTTCATCTCGCGGACTCGGCGCGGACATGGCTCGAACACTTACCCGCGAACCAAATCCACGACTGGGACGACCTGGTCAAGATGTTCGTAGGTAACTTCCAGGGCACATACGTACGCCCTGGAAACTCCTGGGACCTGCGCGGGTGCCGGCAGGCGGCCGGCGAACCGCTGAGGGACTTCATCCGCCGTTTCTCCAAACGCTGCACCGAGCTCCCGAGCGTGGGTGACTCCGAAGTCATCCACGCCTTCCTCGAAGGCACGACCTGTCGAGAGCTGGTGCGCGAGCTGGGGCGAAACCATCCCACCAGTGTCAACGCTTTGTTTGATATCGCCACCAACTTCGCCTCTGGAGAGGAGGCTGTCGGGGCGATCTTCGACGGCAGGACCAAGGGGAAGCGCGCGGAGGAGCTGCCCGCGGAGGGCAGCGAACCCAAGGCCAAGACGAAGAAGCAGAAATGGGGCCGCAAGGGCAAAGGGCCCCGGCAAGCCGCGCAGCAGCAGCGGCAGGGCGAAGACTCAGACGACGCCCTCGTGGTCGAGCGAGGCCGCAAAGGCCTTCGGGGCCCCCCTCAGGGGGGAGGCCTGTTCGACGAGATGCTGAAGAAGCCATGCCCATACCACAAGGGCCCTGTCACCCACACCCTCGAACAGTGTGGGATGATCAAGGGCTACTTCAGGCGCACCTCCGCGAAGGAGGATGGCCCGAAGAAGGATACGGGCGACGGCGGCAACGACGAGTTCCCTCGTGTGGAGAACGTCTTCTTCATCATAGGGGGGCCCGCGGCGAACGTAACGCCCCGGGAACAGAAGCGTGAACGCCGAGAGGTCTTCTCCGTTCACCCCGCAACGCCAGCTTACCTCGCCTGGTCGGAAGAGACCATCTCTTTCGGCCGCGAAGACCATCCGGACTATGTCCCGAATCCAGGGCGCTATCCGCTCGTCGTCGACCCCGTCATCGGCAATACTAGATTCTCCAAGGTGCTGATGGACGGGGGCAGCAGCCTCAACATCCTCTACGTCCACACCTTAGAGCTCATGGGTATTGGCGTAAACCAGCTGAGGCCAAGCAAGGCACCTTTCCATGGCATCGCGCCGGGAAAGCGGGTCCAGCCGCTCGGGCAGATCGACCTGCCCGTCTGCTTCGGCACCCCTGACAACTTTCGGAAGGAAATCCTCACTTTTGAGGTAGTGGGATTCCCGGGAGCATACCACGCCATTTTCGGGCGACCGTGCTACGCCAAGTTCATGGCGGTCCCCAACTACGCCTACCTCAAGATGAAGATGCCCGGGCCAAAGGGCGTCATCACTGTAGGATCGTCGTACGAGCACGCCTACACGTGCGACGTCGAGTGCGTCGAGGGTGCGGAAGCGCTCGCCTACAGCGAGGCCCTGGTGGCGGATTTGGAGAAGATGGCGAATGAGGTCATCGACTCCACCAAAAGTCACGCGGGTACCTTCGAGGCTGCGGAACACACCAAAGCGGTGCCCCTCGACCCCGCTGCCCCCGAGGGCAAGGCGTTGAGGGTCAGCACCACCCTCGACCCCAAATAGGAAGCAGTGCTCGTCGATTTTCTCCGCGCCAACGCCGACATTTTCGCGTGGAGACCCTCGGACATGCCGGGGATCCCGAGGGAGGTCGCCGAGCACAGCCTCGACATCAAGCCCCACTCCAAGCCGGTGGTACAGCGACTGCGGCGGTTCGACGAAGAAAAGCGCCGCGCCATCGGGGAGGAGGTGCATAGGCTCCTGCAAGCTGGGTTCATCAAAGAGGTATTTCACCCAACCTGGCTTGCAAACCCCGTTCTAGTTAAAAAGAAAAATGGAAAATGGCGCATGTGCGTAGACTATACCGGTTTAAATAAAGCATGCCCTAAGGTTCCATTTCCTCTGCCTAGAATAGATCAAATAGTAGACTCCACCGCTGGGTGCGAATTGCTATGCTTTCTTGATGCTTATTCCGGTTATCATCAAATCAAGATGAAAGAGTCCGACCAGCTCGCGACTTCTTTCATCACCCCGTTTGGCATGTTTTGCTACGTCACTATGCCGTTCGGCCTCCGAAATGCTGGAGCTACATACCAGCGATGTATGCAACACGTTTTCGGAAGCCACATCGGGCGAACCGTTGAGGCATATGTTGACGATATCGTTGTTAAGACCAGAAAGGCGAACGATCTGGTTAACGATTTGCAAATCACGTTCGATTGCCTCCGGGCGAACGGGGTAAAGTTGAATCCGGAAAAATGCGTATTCGGGGTGCCGCGAGGCATGCTGTTAGGCTTCATCGTCTCCCAGCGAGGCATCGAACCCAACCCCGAAAAAGTCTCGGCCCTAGAGCGAATGGGGCCGATTCGGGATCTGAAGGGGGTACAAAGGGTACTGGGCTGCCTGGCGGCCCTCAGCCGCTTCATCTCTCGACTGGGTGAAAAGGGCCTGCCTTTGTACCGACTCCTAAAAAAGCACGAACGCTTTTCATGGACCCCCGAAGCCCAAAAAGCCCTCAACGGGCTAAAGGCATCGCTCGCGCGCGCACCCATCCTCACGCCGCCGCAGGGCGGTGAGCCTCTCTACCTATATGTGGCTGCGACAACGCAAGTTGTCAGCGCCGTCATCATTGTGGAAAGGCTAGAGGAGGGCCGCGCTCAGCCGGTCCAGAGGCCGGTGTACTATGTCAGCGAGGTACTGACCGAAACTAAGATACGGTATCCGCAGATCCAGAAGCTAATCTACGCCGTAGTGCTCGCGCGTCGAAAGCTGCGACACTACTTCGAGGCCCACCCGGTCACCGTGGTCTCATCTTTCCCTTTGGGGGAGATAGTCCGCAACCCGGACGTCTCGGGTAGAATAGCGAAATGGTCCATGGAACTCGTAGGGGAGACTCTCTCCTACGCACCGCGAAAGGCGATAAAATCGCAAACCTTAGCGGATTTCGTCGCTGAGTGGACCGACGTCCAACTTCCGCCACCGCAGATCCAGGCCGAATGCTGGACCATGTACTTCGACGGGTCGGTGATGAAAACCGGGGCAGGCGCGGGCCTCCTCTTCGTCTCACCCCTCGGAGAACATATCCGGTACGTGGTTCGCTTGCACTTCCCAGCGTCGAACAACATGGCGGAGTACGAAGCCCTCCTCGCTGGGCTCCGCATCGCCATCGACCTCGGCGTCAAACGCCTCGATGTCCGGGGAGATTCTCAGTTGGTCATCGACCAAGTGATGAAGAACGCAAGCTGCCGCGACGAAAAGATGGAGGCGTATTGCAACGAGGTTCGTCGTCTCGAGGACAAATTCTATGGCCTCGAGCTGAACCATATCGTGCGCAAATACAACGAGGAAGCGGATCAGCTGGCCAAGATCGCGTCGGAGCGAATCACCGTTCCTCCGAACGTCCTCGCCCGCGACCTCGACCGCCCCTCCGTCAACTTCGAATCAAAGGCCGGAGCCCACGGGAAACCCTCGGGGGCTGCAGGAGTCGAGCCCATGGAGGAGGACCCCTCGAAAGAGGAGCTCGAAGCCCTCGACGCCGGAATCTCTTTGGCCAAGGCCATGGAAATCGACACAGGCATGCGACCATGAGACTGGCGTGATCCGTACCTCGCATGGATCGATCGCGGAGAGCTACCCTCGGACCGAACCGAGGGACGCCGCATCGCCAGAAGGGCCAAGACCTTCGTCTCGATCGGCGGCCAGCTGTACAAACGCAGCGCTTCGGGAATCTTGCAGCGATGCATCCCCATCCCCGAGGGAAGGCAGTTGATCCGCGACATCCACGCCGGGGCGTGCGGACACCACGCAGCGCCGCGCACCCTCGTGGGTAACGCATTCCGGCAAGGCTTTTACTGGCCCACCGCCGTGTCTGACGCAAACGAGGTCGTGCGCACCTGCGAAGGGTGCCAGTTCTACGCACGAAAGACGCATCTCCCGGCGCACGCCCTGCAGACCATCCCCGTAACATGGCCTTTCGCGGTCTGGGGGTTGGATCTCGTGGGGCCCTTCCGCCCAGCGCCCGGGGGCTTCACCCACTTGTTGGTAGCCATCGACAAATTCTCAAAGTGGATCGAGGTCCGGGCCATCACCAGCATCAGATCTGAGCAGGCCGTAATGTTCTTCACCGACATCATCCACCGATTCGGGGTACCCAACTCGATCATCACTGACAACGGCACCCAATTCACCGGCAAGAAGTTCTTGGAGTTCTGCGACGACCATCACATTCGCGTTGATTGGTCGGCCGTGGCACATCCACAAACGAACGGCCAAGTAGAACGTGCCAACGGCATGATACTACAAGGCCTGAAGCCAAGGATCTTCAACAAGCTGAACAAGTTTGGCCGGAAGTGGGTTGCCGAGCTGCCATCGGTGATCTGGAGTCTCAGGACAACCCCGAGCAGGGCCACAGGCTTCAGCCCGTTCTTCCTTGTCTACGGCGCCGAAGCCGTCCTCCCAACAGACTTGGAGTACGGGTCTCCGAGGCTTAAGGCCTACCAGGAGGACCGAAATCGGCGGGACCGCGAGAACTCGCTGGACCAGGCGGACGAGGCTCGCGACGTAGCGTTGCTTCACTCAGCACGCTACCAACAATCGCTTCGACGACACCAAGCCCGGAAGGTTCGGCGTCGGGACCTCCACGAAGGGGACCTGGTGCTAAGGCTGCGACAGGACAATCGAGGGCGCCACAAGCTCACTCCTCCGTGGGAAGGGCCGTTCATCATCGCCAAGGTCCTCAAACCGGGCACCTACAAGCTGGCGAACGAGAAGGGCGAGCTCCTCACCAACGCCTGGAACATCCAACAGCTACGTCGCTTCTACCCTTAAAACTCTAAGTACTTCTTGCAAATACTCCATGTTCTTAGTTAACAATAATGGAAAGTCCGCGAAAAACTTGAAAACATTGTTGCTAAAAACATGGTCGGGGGGACGTCGCTTCTACCCTTAAAACTCTCAGTATTTCTTGCAAATACTTCATGTTTTTAGTTAACAATAACGAGAGGTTTTCGAAATAGGATTCGAGACAATTGTTGCTGACAACATAACTAAAGGGGACCTTGGTTTTATTTTTAATAAAGCCAAGCCCCCCTCGGGGGCTGCAGGGGGGTTAACCCCCCTGATCGTCCCGGTTTTTTCGAAAGTTGTGCTAAAACTCGAAACGCTTAGAGAGAGGCGGGGCGTGAGCTAGTCAAAGCTGGAGCCGGTCGAGTCGTGAGACTGCTTATGCCCGCGAAAGGCTACAGAGCCTCCCTCACCACCCCACGCTTTAAATTACTCACGAATTCGAAGTACCCGGCCACAATCTTTCGAAGAGCTAAGAGTAGCACATCAGAACAACCAAACAAGTGCGAAACAGATGATTGGCTTTTAAATCTAGTTTTTATATACATATATATGTACAAGATACATTTGAAGCCCGAGTTTTTCAGGCTCCATCCCCCCGCGAGGGCACAGTGGACTCGGCAGCAAGGGTCGAGGGAACCGACGAAAGCGCCCCGGGACCACTCTCCTCGCCGCTCACCGAAGCGATGTCGTTCTCGAGGGCCGCCACGGCGTCGGCCTCCGGGTCGGCCTCAACTTCAGCAGCGGTCGCGATCTCTGGCTCGGCGTCAGCAGGCACATCTTCCTCCTCCTCGGGGAAAAGATCGTACCTGAACTTGAGGGTCAAGGCCGTTGCGGCGCTCTCGGCACCGTCATCAGCCTCCTCGAGGGCGGCAAGGGCGGCGTCATCATCCAGGTCAGCATCGATGAAATACCCGCGCCCCACCGCCGCGAGGTCGATGGCGTAGTGTGTCGACACCACTCCAAGTGCCTTCTTCACCCCAAGGTGAAGCGCGTGTTCCAGACGCCCCGCCACGCAGCCCTTCAGGGAGCCCAGGCAGCTGGACAGCGACGACCCCGACGGCGTATCGACGCAGTTGACGTCTCGGCACGCCATGTCGGCCGCAGCCTTCAGCGCCTCGAGCTCCCCCTGGGCCGCGGAGTAGGCAGTCTGGAGGGCCGTCACCTCGTCCGCCTTCTGGGCCTCGGACCTCCGCAACTCTGACAAAAAGCTCGGGCAGGTCAGAGAGCAGTTTTTGACACAAGGAAAAACCGAAGGAAACATGAAGTCTTACCATCCACCAGGGCCCTCGCCTCGTTGAGCAGGCCGTCCGCGGTCGCCAGCGTGGCCTCCTTCTCGCGGAGCGCGCAACCCAGCTGCTCGGCCTCCCGGGCCTTCTGCTCCGCCCGAGCCGACGCCTCCGCGAGCTGGGACTGCGCGGCCTCACGAGCCCGGCGCTCGAGCTCGAGCCGCTCTAACGCCGCGGACGAGGTCCGGGCCTCCCGCTCCGTCGCGGCATCGCGCTCCTTCTCCGCGCGCACCTTGGACTCCTCGTGCGCCCGGGCCGCCGCCTCCGCCTCCCTGGCTCGGACGGTGAGCCGGGTCACATCCGTGCCCAAGTCGGCGTTCGCCTGACGAAGCCGGCGGAGGTCGGTGTGCAAGCCCGCAATGCATGCGGTCTTGTCCGCCGCCTCTTGCCGGAGGGCCTACCCGAAAAATCACCAGGATTAGGCCATGAAACCAAAAACATTTCGAAATACTAAGGATGAAAGCGAGAATACCTCGAAAACCTCCAGCGCTTGCCTGGAGTGAAGGTCGGCGGCGGCAGAGATGGCCCGCTCCAGATCCGTCCCGATCCGCTCGGCCTGGGCCCACAACTCGTTCTCCTCGGCCGCGCTTTGCCAGACCTGAGCAGGGACGCCGGGCCCCTTCGGCCACTCGCTCGGCACGCGCCGATCCCGGAGCTGCGCCGCCTCGGCGGCGTCCCACTCAGGCGTCCCTCGGACCGCGGGCATCTGCAGCGGCCCCTGAGACAGGAACCGCGCCACTGAAACCTCGGCAGCAGAGGCCCCGGTAAGGGAAGCACGCCGGCTACCGCCTGGAGTTGGCGGGGCAACCACCTCCTGCCCTCGACCAGCAGAAACCGAAGCGGTAGCACGGCTCCCACGATCGACTGTCCCCGCCGCCAGGGAGCCATGCCCCGGCCCCGCCTCGACAACCGGGCCACCTTGCTCCGGCTCCGTCGTTGGCGGCGTCCTCTCCCCCCTCGCCGGTCCGGAGCCTCGCGTCCCCGGCGCCGGCTCCGCCGGCGCCGCCTCGAGCACCGCTGCGGGACGCGGAGCCCCGCGCGAACGCACCTCCACGGCGTGAGGGGAATCTGACCCCCCAACCTTCAGCGCCTTCTTAGGCGCAAGATTAGGGGGGGCCTTGGTGGCATCCCGAGCGCTGGACCAAGAAAAGGGGAACATAGGTCAAAAGAGAAACCGTATGAAAAAAAAAACCAAATCGAAAGAGATTCGAGGAAGAGCTCACCGGACGCAGCTTCGCAGCTTCCGCTTCGAGCCACTTGAAGAAGGGGCCATCCTCGAACTCGAGGACCCCCTCGGATCACTCGGGGGCTGCGAACCCCCCGAGCCCTCGACGCTCGGACGCGACGCCGCGCGCTGAGCCGGCGCGACCATCGCCCGCGCCGCCGCCGGCACGACGTTGCCCGGAGCCGCCGCGGCCTCGTCCGGCAGCGGCGCGGCCACCTCTGTTGCCTCGGCAGCGGGTCCCCCCCCACCACCGGCAATCTCCTCCTCGCTCTCCTCCTCGCCCTCCTCCCCGCTCGGAGAGTCCTCGGGGGTCGACGGCGTCTCCCCGCCGTCCCTCCTCCACCGGCGGAGCGCCGCTTCGTGCGCGTCCCGCCGGGCCTGCCTCCTACGACTGCTGGCCCTTCTCGCCTCCTTCGCCTCCCTCTCACGGTCGCGGCGGGCGCGATTCGCGGCCCGCACCTCCGGAGTTGGCGCTACGGAGCGGTAGAGGCCGCAGTCCACCCCCTGAAATCACGACAAAGTCACAACGAAGTTCCAAAAAGGAGACGACAAAAAGGAGAAAGGAGGACTCACCGACAGGATGTGGCCCTCGTCAGGGCGTAGCCGGAACGACCGGAGGTCGCTCGGCATAGTATCAGGGTGGACCGCCGTCCGCACCCGCGTGACGACGTACTCCTCGAGGAGCGGCTCCGCCAGCATGCGCGACGCCGCCAGCGCCGCCGGGTCCGCTCGCTCCGTCATCCTGAACAGAGGGAGCGGCCTCTCCATGAGGGGGACAACGCGGCGGCGGTGGAAGTGCGCAAGCACGTGCGCCACGGTCAATCCTGACCCCTCCAGGGAGCGGAGGACGTCGACGACCGGGCGGAGCCTCTGCCGCTGGGCATCGTCGGAGACGCCGTAACTCCAGGAGTCGGCCTTCTCCGTCAGGACCTTGCCGGTGTACTCCGGCAGCCCCAGGCCGTCGTTGCGAAGGTAGAACCACCCTTTGGCCCACCCGCTGTTGTTGGTTGTCATCTTGCAGGCCGGGTAGATGCGCTTCCTGGACTCCACCGGCGCAAGCGTGAGGCCACCCGCGCACGAAGAACGGCGCACCCCCCTCCCCGCGCCGGACGTGCTGAGCTCGGCGCGGAAGAGGTGGACCCATAGGTCCCAGTGCGCCTCGACCCCCAGGACAGCCTCGCAGACGCCAACGAACGCCGCCGCTTGCGAGATTGCGTTGGGGGAGAAATTGTGGAGCTCCACGCCGTAGTAATGGCAGAGCCCCCGCATGAACTGGCTCGCGGGCGCATTGAAGCCCCGCTCGTGGAAGCGAATAAAGCTCACCACGTAGCCCGCCGGCGGATTCGGCGCCCTGGCCGCCGGCGCCGGAACGATCCACGCAGGCCGCGCTGAATCGCCCCGGGGCGACAGTTGCCCGCCATTCACCAAGCCTTCCAGGAGGTGCTCGGTGGCGGTCAATGGAGTCCACTCCGTGGCACCCTCAAGGACAACCATGGCGAGAAGAAGAGCTTAGGCGCGGGGCGAAGGCGGCGAGATGCGAGCGGAGCACGGCGCGCAGGCTGGAAACGGGCACTAGGCACGGACGAAAGCTGGAGCAAGAAATGGCGAAGGTAAAAAATCCCCTTTCACTGCTCTCCTTTTATAGGGAACGGGCTCTCCCCGGTCGCGCCACGCCAGCCCGCGCGTGCTGCCGCCGAACCCGCGCGCTAAGCACGGCGGCATGTGGGGTCACTGACACCCGGGCCAGGCGCACGACGAGGATCACCAACAACCGGCGCGCGTGGGCGGCAGCATTTACTGCGGCATGGAAAGCGGAACCGGCGCGCCTGCGATGCATTAACTACGCGTCGCCTCGCCTCTCCCACGCGCACGCCAAGCCCGCCTAAAAAGGCGCGCCCATTACGCCCATCTCGACCACTCCGCAACGCGTCAGCCACGCCCGCGCCCGCCAGCGGTTTTGCACGGGCCCGCGGAGCCGAAACGACCCAACCATTGGGTTCCCCCCAGGTAAAGCTGCAACGCTCCTCCTTCCCAAGGCATAGACGCGACTAACCGGGGATTCGAAGCCCGAACCTCGAAAAGGTTCAAAGGGTGCCCAGATCGAATAATGCGAAGGCCACCAATCGCGCTCGGCCAAGCCTCGAGCCCGCTGCTCAGGAGCAACCGCATCTAACACGAGGCCCTACTGATCAGGAGTACGAAGCCTGGCCCTCGAAAGGGTTCGACAGGCGCTCCAGGTCGACGGAGTCAGGGACGATTCGGGCGTGTCGAACGGACTTTACCCCGAAACGCGAAGTTTTGGGGGCGCTCCTGTCGTGTTCAAGGCCAGACAAAGGCAGCTAGTCAGGGGGATCCCAGCGAGGGAGAGCTTTCGCGCCCTCGGTCCCTACGAAAGGGACCGAGCCCCACCTAGCAAACCTTTGCAAGCTCTACATGGACGTGTCTCCGGACCGCGAGCCGACCCCTAGCGAACGGGGCACGGACGTCCACTTGAACCACCCGCTAATAGCTCACCGAGGTATTCGCGTACGTTGCCCAATTTGAGGGTTACGCGGATGACCTCACCCCTCTCCCCCCGCGAAGGGGGTAGCGAGGGTCGAAAATCAAAGACGGGAAGCCCCTCCGATCGCCTCCACACGGGCCAGGGAGCTCGGGGGCTCCCCGCAACATATCCTCCTATACGCAAAACGTTTCGAAACCGTGCAGGGCCCGCCCCTCGAAATCAGTACAGATCGGTCTCATACCCCCCGTTGAAAGTAGAACGACCGACATAAAGTAAAGCCCTTGCACGAGTGGATCCACTCCTCCAAGGGCTCGGGGGCTACACCCGCGGGTGCGCTCGCGCGCCCCCACGGAAGAACGTGCATAATCATAAAGGAACAAGTCCCCACATAAGGCCCGGGAACGACCCTGCGAAACCGTCAGTCTCTGCCCGACTGAACCTCAGTCCGCCAGAGACTCGGGGGCTACTGTCGGGGACAAACCCAGGGGGTCCCCTAACCATCGGGGTAATCACCCTGTAAGAACATAAAAACACACTAGCCGCAAAAGAACCGCGTCATCATCCAAACTCCGCCTCGCTCGAGGGTCGCGAGCCCCCTCGAGCAAGCGAAACAAGCTCCGCCTCGCTCGGGGGTAGCGAACCCCCTCGAGCGGGCAAAACAAGCTCCGCCTCGCTCGGGGGTAGCGAACCCCCTCGAGCGGGCAAAGCAGCCTCCACCCGATACACTTCGGCGCACCACCCGACAAAGGAAATTAATGCCCGCCCCATCAGCCAAGCGCCGAAGTCAAAAAGCAATCTTCCCCCATACCGCGCCAGACATCCACAGTGCCCACTGTTCCACCTGCTCCGGTCACCATCCGCCCTCACCGCCACTGTGAAAACGCACGCGGCGGTACAGAGCACTGTGCGGACTCTCAGGGGTCAATCCGCGCCTCTGTTCCCCCAACTCCCGGACAGGTGATGGCAAGCGACGGGTCGAGTCCGCCAACTCTCGGCCATCCCCTGGCGAATGAAGCACGCCGCGCCCTGTAGCCGACGACGACGACCAACCCGGGTCCTGTGCTGCCGACTCTCGTCCTTCCTTCACCTGCCCCACCCTCGAGACCAATCAGCGATGGGCAGCTGGACATGGACTATGGCAGCGGTACCCCTCGAAACCGCTACAGGCCAAGCACAGGGACGGCCACGACGCCCACAGAAGACAGCACTCGACATGGGTCCTCCGCCAGGGTCAAGGACGATGGCAGGCCCGACGCCATGCTCACAAGTACACCCCCCCCCTGTGGCACACCTCACGCATATACTGGTACACGCCTCCCCCTCCTTTCTCTCCTTGGTCTATAAAAGGGAGATCAGGACACACGGGACGGGGGATCGGACGACATCCCAACACTCGCTCTCAGGGACTTGGAGAAATCTCCTCTCCCGCCTTGCTTGTAGCCCCCCTCTGCAAGCACTCCGGTGCAAGATAGTACAGCGCCCTTGAGCGCATTCCGCTGGACGTACGACCCCCACGGTCGGAACCAGGATAAACACCGCCTCATTGTACTAAACTCCTGCATCAACCGTCAAGGGACGGGACACAGCGCATTTCTGTTTAGGCGCCGGGGATTGGCCGACCAATTCCGGCACCGACAGTTTGTATTTGTGAAAAATTATCCAAAAATTGATTAATTAGGCTCAAAATGTTCGTCTCGCAGAGTACAACAAAACTGTATAATTAGTTTTCAATTTTATCTACATTTAGTACTTCATGCATGTTATGACATTTTGATGTGATGGGGAATCTTCTTTTTGCATAGTAAATTTGGAAGTGGAATTTGGGATCTAAACAGGGTCTAAGATGCAGATAACGCAATGCACATCCAAGAATCTAGTACGTAACAAGCAACCTAGACCAATGTCAGCGAAAAATAATAAGCAAAAAAGGAAGAACTTGGAAATACCATCGAAGGAGATGAAGTCTAGCAAATCCGAATCAGCACTGAACTGGGACTCCACAGGCACAGTAGCAATGTCATGGGCCTTGTTTATAGACTGTTCGGCTGGTAGAATGAATAGTATTCGACTGATAGAATGAATAGTATTGTGTGAGAGGAAATAAGTCGAGCCAAGACAAGTCAAAACTAGACCAGCTGAACAGTCCCTTAGTTGTGAGTAGCACAAGTAGTATAAAAACTTTAACCAATAATTAAGGATATAAATAAAAGTAATTTATAAAACTAACTCTACAACCCTACTTTATTTCGGGAAACGAACCTAATGAGACCTTTGACCGCGTGATTAGATGATGGAAATTGTAGCATCACCGTAGCCAATCATCGATTAATTACTATCATTAGATTCGTCTCGAAAAATTACACTCATCCGTGAAAAAGTTTTACAAATAAACTTCGTTAATACTCAATGCATATGAGATTTTTTTTTCGAAAATTGTGTGTTGTAATTACGCTTTAATGTTTTAAGGTGTGAGTACGCAGACGGATGTACTGCGATTATTGTAAACTTGGGCTGTAGCCTTTTGATCAAGGCCGGATAATCATTTATCCATTATCTAAAAAAACAAGCGAAGCATCCGGTGGAGCTCTAGATTCGAATTCCATGTCATCAACATATCTTTAATAGCGTGGCATGGAAGCTGTTGCAACCCTAGGTGGAAATCGAACTGTACGAAAGCAGGACCGACAAATCAAAGTGAGAACCACCAAATTGAACTAACGGGTGTTTAGGTGAGGTGAAAAGGTGAAAAGTAGAGGGAAAAGGTTATATCGGACACTGTAGCACTTTTCGTTTGTTTGTGGTAAACATTGTCCTACCATGACCTAACTGTACTCAAAAGATTCGTCTCGTCGTGTACATCAAAACCATGCAACTAGTTTTTTTATTTACCCACGTTTAGTATTCCATACATGAGGAGAGAGATTTGATGTGATAGGTGAATAGTGAAGTTTGGAGAGAGAATTTGAGAAGTTGAAAGGAACTAAACAGGGCCTAAGAAGGGAATGAATTGCTCGTTTTGTACCAGGCTGCAGGTCGTGGTTTCTAAGGTGCTCGTGTTTTTCTTGGACAGAGGAGAGAAGCTAATAGAAGGAACTGGAAAGGGGAAGGATCTAGAATGAGAGGGAGAACAAATTCAGGGGTGTGCATGTAAATGTACCGTACATTTATTTCAGAGTGTTTTATACAAATTTGTAAAGGTAGATGTTGCTGAACAAATCCTGTCCATTCAAAGTTAATCAAATGGCTGCAATTGCGTTGTAACATGGTACCACCTATAAACAATGTAACACAGGATCTTGATCCGTCGCCTGAAGAAGTTCCGATGTGGGTCGATCCATTAACAAATTCTATATTGGTCTGCTGGCGAGCGGTGTAATTTTCTTCGGCTCGATACTCCTATCGACGAGATACGTGCCATAGAAAACATTTTCCCCTCCGTGTTGTACATTTTACCCCAACCTAATCTCTCGTGTGAGCTCAAGGATCAAAGTGATGTGCTCATTTGTACTATTTTTCGATCCTTTTCGTGTAACCGTATGCTTTCTTTCTTTAATTTTTTTTTCTTCCGTGTTGTTTTCTCTCTTTGAACATATTTTTTCTTCGGTCTGCTTTTTTTCTTTTTATTTTCAGTTTTCTTCCTTATATTTTAAGTTGACTTTTCCAGATCATATTTTATCTTTTTTAAGTTACTTTATATCCTAACTTCTCCCGTGAGTCCTAACTTTTAGATTTATATTATTTTTAATAGAAAAGCTAGTATATTTTTCATTACTTAGTATATTTCTTTCACATGCGGATTTAGCATCTTGGTCTGTTCCAAAATGCTATTACTAAATATATTTCTTTTCACATGAAGATTTATTTCTTTGTATGATTCATAGAATGGTGTGTGAAATGGTTTATTTCATTTATATGCTCACTTTATGAGCACACGTATATATGCTTATAAAAATAATTGCTTACATGTAAAATTTTCCTGTGTTATTTCATACCTGGATACAAATTAACTATTCTGGACGCGGGCGCGGCCCCCCTCTTGCTCGCGCTTCCTGGTCGCCGGGAGCGCAGGAACGGTTTTCAAGAGGGCAGCGACGGGAGTTGTGCTGCCGTTCGTGGGTTTTTTTTGTTGGTTTTTTTTTTTTACATGTGGGAGCACCGTAGCAGCAGCTGCCATTTTAGCAGAGTATTTGAAACGAGGTTCCAATGTTGTTACAAATACCGGTCCAACTTATGAATTACAGATATACTCTTGTAGGGGACGAGTAAGATATGAAGCGATATTTTAAGGACAAGATTAATCTTTATATGGCAAGGTACAAAACCTTGGTGGTTTTTCATGTGTCCTTGAACAATATAGAAGACAATAATTTCCTAGTCCCAAATAATTAAATTAACCCGACGGCAAAAGAATGTCGTGTGTGACCAAAAATATTTATTTTTGACCGAAGTCCAAAAATATTTATTATCTACAATCATTCATCGACATGGTTTTTTAGTTAGCAAGAATAAAACATGTGAATGCAACAAAATCCCTTTAACTTTCAAATATTAATGGAAAATGGCAACAAGAAAATATGTGCAACAGATATTGGCATATTTCCAGGAATAGTTTCATTGACTAGCTCCTACACAAAAATTAGAAATTAATTGGAGTTCTGTACAAACAACGAACCATACTAACATCAGATTATTCATCTGAATTGATATCATAAAAACTAGTACGATTTGCGATTTCATTAGCCAGCATGCTTGCTCAGCTCCCCCAATAGCTCGTCGGCCACTTGCTCAACTCAAATCATCCCTCCATCGTGCATGTATATGTACTCAATCTTACAACATCACATACCTGTGCATATGAACAGATAAGGAAGAGTTTTAAAAGAGAAACTCCATGGCGGAAGCAGGCATGACCAAAGCACAAACACTGGATCAAGCACAGATACAAATACAAAGGGAAAAAAACATATTCATTCTTGCAGTTTTCATGTGGCTTCATTTTGTGCTTGCTGCCATCCCAGGAAAACACTGGAACAAGATAACAAAACGTCTTCATTTCCTTGTCACAAGTAATGAAACTACAGTCATCTCACATGGAGGCAGCCAGGCAGGTCGTCATATGTTACAAGCAAATATCAACTAACTGATGAACCAATTATAATCAATATTAGTGTGGGGAATAATAAAAATTTGGACATACAGTTATGTTCAACGTGAGTAAAAACACACACAGTATGAGCAGCTTCTGTTCATGAAATGAGCAAAGCTAATGGCAACAAATCTGCTGGATGTATGTATGCATCTACCATGAGACTGATCATTGCTTCTCTGTAGTGCTGAACACTACACATTATTCAGTGCAATTTAGAGGTATATTTACAATTTACATTCATCTACACATGACAGAATAGTATACTGACATTGATTGGTAAGCTAATTGGGTTCAATTGAATGGTTTTCCTAAAAAAAATCAGTAGCAGCTCAAACATCAGTTGGCAAGTAACAAAGTGCTAAGCTCGTGGCAACAAGAATCAGCACCAGGACACCCAATCAAAAGTTCACAATGGGTTAAACACCTAATCACGTCTAAGCTCAGAACCACAGGCAACCACATAAATGAACTGCAGAATTGTAGAGACACTCTATTTGGATTGCATACTCTGCATGTACTGGTCATTGATGACCCCAGGCCTTGGGCCCAGGTTCAATTCAAATTATTGCAGCCAGCAAGTTAATCTGCGCTGACCTTTATCTCAAATGTGTGAGCAGAAAATGTATCAGGCTTTTATCAAACATCTGAATCGATAAATAGAAGCCCATCTGAAACAATAGAGACAATATGTTCTTTTAGTATCTATACACACTTGAGACAGTCAATACGGCAGAACTGATGTTGAGACGAGTAGATAAGAGAGAGACTGAATATGAAGAAGCCATGGTGTTCGATAAAGAAACCCACAGCTTAGATCACATTCAGAGAAGAATAGAATCGCTGCTAATTGATAAATTTAGCATTTTCCCCTCTCAATTACCCTTTGAGAAACACGGACATTAAGAATATAATTGAAGCAGCAAAAACAAAGTTTTGGACCCCCGGAGATACCTTCAGCACTTCCATGTCCGGATGCCAATACAGGCGTAGGTTGGCTGCCGATGTGTACATCAATCTGCACACCTTAGGTAAAATTGAGAATGCTAATCAAGTCATCACGAGCCAAAAAAACCAAGGGATTAGTTCCTGTAGCCAACTCGTTTCTGACGTAATGACGAATCAGCAGCTTCATACCTGGAATTTCACCGGTATGCCTCTGCATCAGTCAAAATCTTGGTGCCCATGCACGGGAAAGTTGTGAGAGTGACGTTGACAGAGCTCCCAATGTCAGACAGAGTATTCTTCTGCCGATCCAGCCAACTCAGAGCTGGTGGAGCTCTCCTTGTGCAGAGTGGTCCTGAGTGCCTATGGTACCATGGTCTCCTAGCCGTCTGGGTCTCCAATCTGCACGCACAGGAGAAGATCGAAATTGAATAGTAAGAACAAAAATGAAATTGGAAATTTGATAAGAAATGAATTTCTACACCACCATACAACATCGGAAACTGAAGTCTGCCGAAAAGAAATTGGTTTCCATACGCTGGCTGGTGTGCTGCTTCACATAATCAATTTGGAAACAGGGGAAAGGATCACGCAGCTCCACGATTGCAACAATTTGCTACTACCTGCACAAATCATCGGCACCATTACGAGAATTCAATCAAAGTCAACTGAAATCGTACAGAACAGGATATAGGATTCCACCTGATGGATGAGGAGAGGCGTGCGTGAAGCAGTGCACGGAAGGGGAAGGTGCGCCGGGTGGCCGCAGATCTCGGCATGAGGGTGGATGGGGCAGCCTGCTCCCTGCTGCCGTCGCCGACTGGTCGAGCAGGAGGGGCAGTGGGGGCTAGTAAGTTAACGGCATCGTCTCGCCCAGCTGGAGAAGAGAGAGAGAGAGAGAGAGAGAGAGAGCAGAGGGAGCTGGGGAGGGGAGAGGCGGGCGGCCACCTTCCGCGCGGTAGTGGGAGCATGGGGGTGGCGGAGTAGCGGAGCGTTGGCGCGGCGAGGGAGCGGCGGCCGCCGGCCAGGTGTGAGATTCGCCCCGGAGCCTTGCGGCTAGTTGCAGGCGGCGGAGACGATGGGATCTGCGAAACCGAAACAAGACGAAAAACTGCCGTAGATCGTGGCTTATTCTGCCTGGTGGTGGGATCGAGTCGTCGAAACATGGTACGGAAAAAACCGGCCGGTCGCATGGGAGGGGAGCCCGTGGCACGGGTGCGTGTTTTGCTGGCGCGTTGAGTCGGCTCGGGTACAGATTATTATTGTGTAGCCAGGGTAGGGTATAGTATTACTATATATATATAGGCAGCGCTATTCTACACCCTAGGTGTAGAATATTATTCTACACCACTGCCTATTACTGAACAACTGACCGGGAATTACTGAACCGAATGTACTGGACTACTGAACATGACTCTACAGTAGTTCGTCAGTAATCGCGGTCAGTAGTAATCAGTAATTCTATCCAGTAAAGAAATGGTGTAGAATAACTGCTACACCTAGGGTGTAGATTAGCATATATATCTATATAGGACGCGTTTTATGTACACGCGCGTGTCATTGACCGGCTCCGAAAGTCCATCGTCCGCTCGGGTTTGTTGGGCGCATGCACCACCCGTTAAGTGAGATCCACTAATTACGTAATTTGCGGCAGATTTAGCATTACGGCACCGCTTCCGTGCTTTCAGTTCTAGAAGCCGCGGGCTTATCGCCTTTTTTTTTCCTGGTGGTGTCAGATGCTTCATTTATCAACCGGCTTAAAGAACGTATAAGCTGCCACATTCCATCCAGGTGAAAAGGAGTATGCATGCATACTTTATTTTTTTTAACGTATGCTTGATACTTGACTGCGATATGTAGATACGCATGCATATATTTTAGGTGTACGTACTTAACTTTGTGCTTGTGCTGCAAATACGTGGAACCATAGAGTATATCAGTATTTATATATCTTTGGAAGTAAACTATTTAATCTTATAGTATACTAACGTGCATCTTTGAAAATATATAGTATGCATACATACACATACCAAAATTATGATTGCATATTTTTTCGAATATAAAAAAGGAGTATATGCGCATACTATGATAAAAAAGGAGTATATGTGCATACTATGTACTGTACCTAATGGTTATGACCACATACGAACACATTTTTTTTAGAGAAAGCATACGAACGCACTTAACATACACATATATGGCCTTTACAAACACTGAGTACACTGGTACATATATATGGGTAGATAGTATATGCACTTTACAAAAGTACACTATTTTCAGGTCTGAAAAGTCAGTACTCCGTATGTATACATACTTTTTTGAAAAAAAAATCTGAAAAGGGAGTATCAAGTGATACTGCAATCTGAAATACGGAGTATCAAGTGATACTGCAATCTGAAATAAGGAGTATCAAGTGATACTATAATCTGAAACCTACTGTGTGATGTCCGCCTTGCCGCTGGTAACCTTATGTACTGTGCCGATCTCAAAAAAAAAGTCATGTACTGTGCCGGTGCAGGTTACCTTGTGCAATATGGAAAATTGCAAGCAGATTGGAGCAAAAGAATTACGAGAAAAGAAATAAAGAAAGCAGATTGGAACAAAAGAATTATGAGAAAAGAAATAAAGAAAGTGTTGTGCAAGATCAGAGGCCGGGGTGCGGTCGCCGCCTCCATCCATGATCACAAATCCCTTGCTGCAGTCGTCTCAGGAAGGATAAGCATGCGCATGGCATTGGACGGACGTGTGGCACTGTAGCGGCGATTGTACGGAGGAACTCCCTGCCGCATACCTGTTCACCGTCGCTTGGCCGGACGGCAGAACGCACGAGCGTGGCCAACAGATGAGAGCGCAGAGGTAGGTGCGTCCGCTTCGGCGTCTGGATCCGGAAAAAATGGATCGCGCGTGGCTCGCAGATTTAAAGGAACGGCTGCTATCGGGTTTGCCCGATAAAAATACGAGGTCACGCCCCGTTACGTGGAGACGCCACGGACCCGGGAAAAAGCACGGGAGACAAGTTGTGGAGTAACTACACGCGCGTGTAGAATGCATTTTAGCACCACGCGCGTGTAGCTACTCTCACCGGTTTGCATGTACAAACACAACCCGCTAGTGAAGTACTGCCGGCTCAGCTACTATTTCGGATGGGCCACGCGCTTGCATGCAGGTGGAGACTTAACTAATATTTCGGATGGGGCCTGCTGGCCGAGCGCTTGCATGCATGCCTGATTTTGTTTTTTTGAACGGATTGCATGCATGCCTGATCCAACTACCAGATTTGATGTAATTAAGTTAAGGAATGAATAAAATAATATATGTGAGTACTGCACTCTTGCCGTGATTTTTGGTTAAGCAAATTAAATCTATGCTAGTTAATAACGGTAATGCAGATCTAAGACTAGACTATATGTTATTAATTCGTGTATACGGCAAGAGTAGGAGAACACACTAATTTGCATTGGGTATGTTTCCTTTTAAGAGTATGATTACGTACTATTTTGTAGGTAGTATGACGTATTGGAACATACATACTTTTTGAAAGTGGGAATCCGTATATAATTTCATTTTGAAGGGAGTATGTGTGCATACAGTTTTGCGAGTATGTGTATTTGTGCTTGTTTTCACAAGGGAGTATGTATGGGGACGTTCTGTTTAAAGATGAGTATATACTATATGTGTAGGTTGTATATACTCTCTTTTTTTAAGCATGTACGACGGCATATACATTCAAGGGATTATAATACTGTTTCGAGGAGGGAGTATGCATGCATACCAAAGCGAGTATGTACGCATACATATTTACCCCGTCAGCCAACCTGCGCTCAACCCGCGCCGCAGGTCCGGTTCGGCTTTTTTTTTGCTGGTTTTTTCTCGGATGCTCGCTACCCCCGGGCCCACCCACGTTCGTATAGCAGTTCATCCCCCAGCTCAAAACAAAATTTCCCCATCCTATCACAGCCCTCCCACGCCGCCCGGCGTTGCCGCTCGCCGTCCCCTCCCGCCCTCGCCGCCTGCCAGCCGTCGCCTGCCCCGCCCGCTGTCGCCGCCCGTCGCTGCCCGCCCGCCATCTCATCCCACCGTCTCCATCGGCCAGTGGATCCACCTCTGCATCCCTGCATTCCTATTTATTCTGCCATTGATTAGTTGATACCCAATCTCACTTTCTTTTGTGCAGATCGATTGTTCACGATTTTGGGTTTGATGCATGATTTGATTCCGTTCTCCTCCCCTAGTCGGCGCCGGGCCTGTGGCACCTCAGTCCAGCCTCTCCACCCTAGGCGACGGCGCGCGCCCTGCGGCAGCTCAACCCGCCGGACTCTCCGCCCACCGCAGGCAACGGGGCCATCGCGCAAGGCTTGGCGGCAATCCGTGTCTCCGTCACCAGGTCTTCCCCTGCCTCAGCGACTTATGGCCACCAGCATCAACTTCTCTCATGGCGAGGTCGCCACAACCCTTGGAAGGTACCAATCAAAGCCATCTTGGCCAGATCTTTAATGCTCGTAGTAGTTTTAGTTCGATCCATGACCAATTAATTTCCACTGTGCATTAATCGTGGTCACGTGGTAGTTCTTTTGGTTTTTGCCCTTCCTGTTATCTTGTTCTGTAAATTTAAGCTCGGCCAAAGTGCTCCAGGGCCTCTCTAGGAACCAATTTTGACGCCAATAAACTTCCCACCAATGTCTGATTTCTATTTTCTATCTCCTTGACGTGACAGAACCTGCAGTGTGCTAAATGCATGGTTGCCTTATGGTAATTTCGTCTGATAAATTACCACTGGTGGCCTAGGCGGATGTTGGCGCTTGGATGACATATGAGCCCAATACCAGCTAGGCGAGACATGATCCGAAGGTGAGAAGCCGTGCACAATGCAATCCCTGCATTGTATTTTTTTTGGCATTTGGTATGTCTGACTAGGCCCTGGCGCTAGGATTTGGGCCTGGGATTTCCTGTTGTAACCATGTCTTCTCAATGTTATTTTCACCAGGCTCCATTGTATTGTTCGATTGATCTGGATTCAGGCAGTTGTAGGTTTCACATCTCTCTACGTTCATGGTTTCATAGGGTTTTTAATAATGTGAAACCAAATTTTTGAATGATAAAATCTTGGATTACTATTGTAGTAAATGGTGGACTCAATTTACTTAATTACTGTGAATTTTCAGGTTTGTATCATAATAGTACTGTAGATGATTTCAGGTGATGACTCAATGGAAATTACTGGTTCGCATCCATGCACTTACTTTGGAGTTTGGACAGCAGCCTTGGCATAGTGGATGGATCCTAGCTCATGGCTGTTCCGTATCTTGGCCAGCGCAGACAAGGATGTTAAGGTGAGTATTGGCAAAAAGCCGCAATACTAATTCAATATTGATCTGATTCCCTTTGAAACAGCAGCCTATTCTCCTTGGATCCATCTTTCCCCCCTTTAATGTTCATCCAGTTTTTTGTGCTTTTCAGTTGGTCTGAGTTGAGCAGCCGCAAAAATCTGCCTTACTAATTCAATACACTGATTCCCTTTGGATAGTCTGCCAATTGCCCTTCGACTAGATTTATTCCCCTGTTTTGATTTTTTTTCGAACAAAATAATTTTCTTGACTGATAATACACAGTTCTCATTTTTTTTCTCTTAAGTTATATTCTGCAAATGATGGTACATAACTTTTCAGTGAGATTCCATGGTCTTCAGTTACACTGCACTATAGTAATGTAGAAGTATCAATCTGGCATACTGTTATTATATGTGATAGTGGTAACCGGTTGCAGTTTTCCTGTTGCAGGTCACTGATGTAGTGAGTAGGACAAGGTCACAAGAAAACTGCAAGAATGAATACATAAGCACAGATTGGGGTGAACTTCACACGTTTAATGTTAGTTGTTCGCCTGCTTTGGTCTGATAAGATGAACATATGTAGCATTTACAGAGATATTTGCAGACTGATTGGATGAGATTTCTCCCACGTGACTGTTCCTTGAATCCCCGATTTGGTCAGTTGGTGTTTCTGAAGGACAGGATCAATCAGCCTGCTGACCCACATCCCTGTCCATCAAGCGTGGAGGCGTGCACTGGTTTGCGAGTTCTTTTGTTTTGGTTTCTTAACATTTGTTTCAGTCTGTCAGTTCAAATCGTGAGCACAGCAGCACATCGCACCCCCACACAGTCACCCTCTGCCAATCTGCTGCATATTGTCTGCAACTCCTACCCTCAGGAAATCAGTTCGAAATTCAGGGTATGTACTCGCTGTACAGTCTTTTAGTCCAGAAACATTAGATTACTCCAATTTTCTTATGTTAAGTTGATGATCTCATGATCAGATGTCGATGATGCCATCAACGATCTTGTAGATGGTCAGGTAATGTCAATTATATTGATTTGTACCATCCTGAACCATCCAAGGATTAACTCATGTTTAGTTGGTGATGCTGCCATGAACCTGTCTAAATCTGTTTACCTTTGATGATTAGTATTGGCTATCCCATAGGTCACAATCTAGAGGAAGTGAAGGCTTGCTGAAGAATTAGGCACAAGCAGTAGCATCAGTGCTGTCAACTCTGCAGCTAACAGAGTCACATCTGCTTTGTGTCATTGAGTCATCACTATGTTTGCAGAACTTTAATAGGGATGGGATCCTGTAGTGTGTAGTGATAATAC
The DNA here is from genome assembly GCA_033239725.1 of Echinochloa phyllopogon. Lineage (NCBI taxonomy): Eukaryota > Viridiplantae > Streptophyta > Magnoliopsida > Poales > Poaceae > Echinochloa > Echinochloa phyllopogon. Next base: position 37,098,146 of record BTCW01000001.1, on the reverse strand, counting down.
TCTACGGTCCATGATCATCTAATCTTGTATGAAAAGAATATGAAGTTTGTTATCCTCAGCGTGGCTTGCGCAGGGCAGCATTTGCAAGTGCAAGAGCTGCTATTTTTTTTACACCATGTTACTAATTGAAGTTTGATTAGCATCAATAAAGTATTTTCCAAATATAAGTCTGTTCTCAAAAGCGTGATTCTTATTACTGGAGGAATAAAAAATTTGCCTATATGGCTGTGCAGATCTGGATGAAGCCTCCTTGTCGAAGGTGCAGCTGCAGAAGGACCAGGATCGAGCAACAGGCCGGAGGACATAATTGTTAGCTAAAGATCGTTTAACCTATCAGGCCACACGAAGATCACATGTCTATCACCTAGGTTTCATATAATGTTCTATGTGTACGTCGGTTTCAATAAAGAAAGCTCAATGTGATAGTCTTAAATATTTATTAGTATGATTTCATATTATCATGGCTGCGATGCATAGCTCCCACATGCCATTTATCAACATGTTATGTTGCGATGTACATCCACCAAGAAACACAAACCAATTATATAAGAGGACAACAATATGTATCAACATAAATCAATTTGATTATTGGAAAAGAAAGCAACGCTTTTTCCACCCAAAAAAGGTTGCGCTTTTTTCCAAAAAAAAGACGGAAAAAAGCTTTCCTGGCCGTGAGAAAAAAAAACGATCTTTCCACCAAAACAGGAAACGAAAAAAAACCTCGACCGGCCGGGGCGTCCACGATGGAAAAAAAAACCAGCCTGCCGGGCGTCCACGATTGTGATCGTTGAAAAACCAACAAAAAAAAACCTGATGAAAGGAAAAAAAACCTGTGGAACGGGAGGACGCCGTGCGGGGTGGGCTCGAGGGGCGCACCGCGCCTGGGGTCGGTGGCTGGCTGGTACAGAATAATATTCCATATCTAGAGGTATGAATTAGCGGAGCCCTATATATATATATATATATGAGAGTGTGGATTTTATGTCAGGTAGATACGCATGCGCAGCGAGCCGTCCGATCTGGTCCATCTCTGCTCCTATTCATCGATCATTGTTTGGTGATTGGGTGATGCATCTGACAAAGTGCTGCGCGGATGGTGTTGCATAAGTACCATCGTTCGTACCGTGTGTATAGTAGTTTCGCTATTTACGGCTGACACCGCATGCATGCGTCATGTCACCCGCTCCACTCACGTGTGTTGCTACCAAGAGCCTCGTAATGGTAATGAAAACTAGGCGCGGGAAGAAAATTCAACGATTGCGAGGCAAAAGACTCCCACTAAAAAATTTGACACCTCTCCACCTATAGCATCAAAGTAGCAAACATGCATTAATTAGATTCATTAGATTCGTCGCGTAAAGTGGCACTCATTTTTAAATGGGTTTTGCAAATAGACTTCATTTAATACTCCATACATGTAAAATTCCCTTTGGAAATTTATTTCCGGGAAGGAAAGAAAAGTGCAGTAGTTTTGTAAGGCCTGGCACGGCCGTGGTGCAGCGTGCACATACTTGGATTACGAAGTTATTTTAGGTTAATAGGTTGACCTCGCGGCAAGTGAATTGGTTGCAAGATCCATGCGGTGCTATCCTGTATTGTGCATCGAGTCAAGTGAATTGGATGCGAGATAATGATCACATCTATCCTACATTTAACGAGCTGTGTTCTTGGTGGTACGATTACAGAGCCAATCAGAGGTTGGGCATTCGTTTTATCTTGTTTTTTAATCAGCAGGTAGCTATGCCAATTTACGCCTCGCTCCAAAAACAGTTTCAAGTTGCAGGAACAGACACCGCTATAAAACAAGAGATTATTATTTTTCATGTGAGGCTCGATCTACCGGATTCAGCAATGCGATGTCGTGTTCTCTGGATCAAAGAGTATGGTGGAGCAGTGGGTCGCAGTGATTGCCAGGAGCTCGTGCGGTCCGGTTGGGGAGTACCGTCCATGGCTGAACAGGAGTGCAAGCGCAACAAATGACAGCGTTTCACAGGTTACCTGCTCCCTGCAGCGTCTGTGCAGCGGAATAGTGCGCATGTACTCCTTACTACTGCATGTGTCAGCGTTTCACAGGGATTCCGGAGATTATAAAGAGTCCCGAGGACTCTGATCGGGCGGCAGGCGCGCCGGCGCAGCTACCCACCGTACCACGCAGTAATTTCTCATATATATATATATATATATGAGTACACACGTATACAGATTTTAGGGAACTACAGCATAAACTTATACATTGGAGTCATAGTTTCAAATATTACTCTCCACTGAAATTAATTTTGCGTACCATCATATCCTTGTTACCAAAGCAACTGAAATCTGTTGCCGGGGGGCCATAGACCCATAGTTCACCCTCACGTGACGAGGCCTAAAAGGCCTGAAGCGACGAGATATACGGAATTGTGAGTGTTTTTGTTCGGAACACGCCAACAGTGCCCGCGACCCGCCGCGAGTGCTCGTGAAGCATGTGCCGCCCGGCCATCTCGTGGTCTTGTGGAAGCCGACGCCTTTTAGATCGGCACGCTGCTTTTGAGCCCTGATCGACCTGACGCCGTATAAGCGCTTCCCTTCACGCGGCAGCCGAACACGTCGCCGGCGTGCCGGGCGCCCGTGGCGCTGGCGCGTTTGCGGAGGCAGGCTCCTCCGGTCCCGGAGCAGGCCGGGCCGTTCCCACGTGTTGCCGCGCTGGCGCCTTCTAGAGCCGTCGGGCCACCGTCCTTTGGCGTGGCCGGTAGGCCCCGCCGGGGGCGCCGGCGCCACGTCATGAGGAAGGCACGGAGCAACCGCCCAAACCACACACGAATCCGTGGCGTGTGCGCCCTATCCGCGGCACGGCGGCACGCCTCCATCAGTCACGTGCGCCCTTCCTGCGACTCTGCAGCACGCTGCACGCGACGTCAGGTTGCATGCTGGGCGGGTTTTGCTGCAAATCTGTTGGGCAAGCCCGCCCCGCGTACCCGCAACTGCCCGCAAAGCAGCCCGCATCCGCGATGCGGATCGACGCGGTTAACCCGCACAAGCCGCCGGCGCCGCAGCCGCAAAAAAAGAAAAAGAAAGAAGGGGATCGGGATCTCGCGGCGGGGATCGGGAAGAAAGGGGAGGACGGCGCGCCCCCGGGCTCCGGCGACGGCAACGCCGGCGACGGACGCGCTGCCCCGTCTCCCTCGGCGTGGAGGACTTCCCCGCAGCAGCCTGATACGCACAGCCAAGCTCCTTCACCTCGGCGTCACCTCCATGCGCACGGCCGCCTCCCCGCGCTGCGCGCCCTCCGGGGCGGCGCCTATGGCCTCACCGTCATGTGCAGCGCCGGTGGCTCAACTACCCTCCAGGGCCGCGCCTATGGCCTCTCCATCGTTCGCCGGCGGCTCAACTACCCTCCCTGCCATCAACTTGCCTCCTCTCCCCTCTCTGATATGCCGGCAAGAACAGCAAGCAATCAGTGGTGGGGGCATTGGCAATGATGTGCACCAACTGTAAGATCTTTGTTATTCCTTCGTAGTCTTGATGATTCACCCTGTTGAATTTGTGATTTCTATTATTTTCCTATTCTCTCATAAGAAGGATTGAATTTGGGATGCTGGGGCGAGGAAGCTCGGGAAGGTGACCTTGCTGGACAAGTGGAGCGAGGGCGTCAGCGACATAAGAGAAAGCGGCGCCTGCAAGAAAAACAGGTCGAATCATGGAAATTGCTGATCTGCTCTTTTATTTCCCCTTATTACTACTACTGATATCAACGTGATCAAATTTCTTGTTCCTTTCGCCATGTTATTCTACGGGGTACTAGTAGCTTAGCATTTTTTTAGCATATTATTGTCATTATTAAAACCTGAACAAATTTCTTGTTTCTGTGCCCTTTCTTAAGAAAAATAAATTACTGAGTTCTTGCATTTCCTGTGCTATTGATTGATTGCTTGCTTAATCGTGAAGATACTGATCAGTTGTCATTTCACATTGAAAAATGAATTTGTTGCTAGCCTTACCATTTCTGTATGGAAACAACAAATATGGAAGTAGAGCTGTGAAGTAGTATTTCATCTCTTATGACCATGTTTGTAGCCTTGCTCCATCTCAGTAAGCTCACTGGGGAACCTGTCATGTTTGGCATGTGATGAAGTGGTGTTTTTACATGTTGACCATTGGCATCCACTCTATTGGCTATATTTAGTGTTAGAAAAATAGATAAAAAATATCCAGAAAAGATGCATTGATGTAACCAAGTGATGCCTGGTGCATTAGATACTGTTATTATTGCAAATTAATAGACAAAGCAAGAATGTTAATGCATATAATGTGCTAACCTTGTTGACTTTGTATTTTGTTATCATATTTTTCCCTTTTAGTTCATATGTGTCTGGTGCTTTGTTTGTTGATTCATATGGACCAAATGCTTAATCAGATGGACTCCAGTGATCTGCCCTTAGTCAATACTTCATTAAAAGACTGGAAATTTGATCAAGAGAAATCTCGGGAAGAATTGGTTAATCTAATTGTTCTTCATTCACTACCATTTAGCCTTGTTGAGTATCCAAAGTTCAGAAGTTTTGTTACCGGTCTTAATCCATGGTTCACGCATGTCTCGAGAACCACCATCAAATCAGATTGCATTAGCACATAGGAGAGAGGAAAGGCAGAATTATATGATGTGTTCAAAAGATCAACTTCTAGAGTTTCACTCACTGCTGATTTATGGACATCTAAGCAAACTTTAGGATACTTGTGTGTTACCTGCCATCACATCTATAATTGGAGACTTTACAAAAGGATTATAAAGTTTGGTCTTGTAGAAACTCCACATGATGGTAGGAACTTGTTCAATGCAATGCTTAAGTGTTTGAATGAGTGGGCTATAGAAGATAAAGTCTTTGCAATCACCCTAGACAATGCTTCTAACAACAATAGCTTTGTGAGCACTTTGAAAGAGAACCTAGTAGCCAAGAATTTGCTTCTAGCTGAAGGCGAAATGTTCCATTGCCGATGTGCTGCCCATGTTTTAAATCTCATAGTTCAGGAAGGTCTCATTGCAATGAGCGGCGCAGTCACAAGTATTAGAGAGAGTGTTAAATATGTAAAGAGTTCACAAGGACGCAAGCAAAGATTCGAGAAGATGATTAAGGAAGTTGGAATATCTTGTGAGAAAAGGACCCCACTTGATGTTGTGACCCGATGGAATTCTACCTACCATATGCTAAAGTGTGCTCTGGATTATGAGAGGGCATTTGAAGCACTGACCCGTGAGGATGTTCATTATGTACATGAGCCTTTAGTTGAGGAATGGAAAATGGCCAAAAAGCTTTGTAGCATCTTGAAAAAGTTCTTTGATGCTACTGAGATCCTCTCGGGTACCACATATCCAACCGCGACTTTATACTTTGATCGGATTTGGGACATTAAGCTGCTTCTGGAAAAGGAGTCAGACAATCAAGATGTTTTGATCAGAGCCATGATACGTGATATGAAAGACAAGTTTAAGAAGTACTGGGATCTCTGTTTCTTACAAATTTGTGTTCCAGTCATTCTTGATCCCAGATTCAAGTTGGGATATCTTGAGTTTCGTCTAAGGCAGGGCTTTGGCAGTGAATCTTCACAATACTTTAACACAATTGAGAAGATGTTTAGAGAACTATTTGCTGAATATAGCCTGGAATCTTCTGACTTGACTCCTGATTATGCCACAAATCCAAATAGTAGTGTTGACTCCAATGTTGATACAACTAACCCTTGGTCAGATTGGAGCCAGCATCAGAATCAGATTCAAAGAAAAAGGCTTAGTGAACTTGATAAATATCTCAAAGATGAAACAATTTCTACAGATATTCCCTTCGACATTCTACAGTATTGGAAGATGTCCTGTGCCACTTATCCAATTCTTGCACGTATGGCACGAGATATTTTAGCTATTCCAGCATCAACAGTGGCGTCTGAATCAGCTTTTTCTAGTGGGGTGAGAATTATTGGTGATTATAGAAGCAGATTGGCCAGTGACACAGTAGAAGCATTGGTCTGTCTCCAAGATTGGATTAGAGGGAATGGTATGTTTACTGCCTAATTCGTTCTAATGTGTTTTTGTGTTTTATTTTTTTAACTGCATGTGTAATCCGTTTCATTGATTTCAGACTCTATTACACTTGATGAAATAGCTGGATGTATAGTTGGTGACGAGGACGATGAAATCTGAGGTAAATTTCTGGCAACTGTACACACTCTGGATCCTAGTGAAACTTCATGAGGTTGTGCCAGGCAGGAGGTACAATAGATATGTGGAGCTTGCACAGGCTGCATTTTGTGAGTAAGACATGCTCTCCACTATTGCTGCCAGTTCATGACAATAACTTGTGATTCCTAGATTCGTGAATGTCACGCTGACATGTCTGATATCTCTTGATGAGTATGCAATGTATGCCACCAGTGTCCATGTATTATCTCTGTCATATACGCTCCTTGTTTAAGCCACATTTTTAAAATACAATGCTAAACACTAGCTTTGAGACATTTTTGCTCATGTTTGGTCTGATGTGTTTGAACATTGTATATGCATATCAGTGTTAATGCTTACACCGTAGTTGACATTTTAGATTTGAAGAGAAAGGGCTCTCACTCTTGATTTGGATTTCTGATGCCCATTCAGGTACCCCTTGATTTAGATTTCAGTCCTATAGAATAAAGAAACAGTACTCATTGTTTGAACTGACAGGTTCAGGTGCCCATTCTGTCTGGGAAAGAAGAAGCAGGACTGCCGTTATATTTCTGATGGTTTTGATATGTAGCTCTAGGAAGATGGAATCTAAGGTAAATATTCACTCTAAAATGGAGCAATCTAGTTCTGAATGTGTTACTTCTGTGCTCCATTAATTTTGACTTACTGCATATCACTATGCCATCTTTTTTGCACTGTAACTAGGAACAAAAAGATGCTCTAATGACCGGTGTTTTGTGTTTGAAAATTTGAACAGGAAATGGCATGTGAGGTGTCATGTGTCTGTATGTAGTCTCTGTTGAGTACTGAGTTTCAGAGTTTCACTGGTGCCATTTATTATGCTAGTTCTTTGCAGTCAAGTGTAATGTTGTATGATAATAACTAATAAGTTCAGTTTTATTATGCATTTCAAAACTAGGATAGATGATGAAATCTCTAATTTATCTGTGTTGTTCATTTCAGTTATACAGAGAAGCTCTAGGAAGAGCACCGCTAAGCATCACATATTTATTCAGTGGACAGTTGGAAGTTATTTGATGTTCCTCTTACACTGACTCATTCTTAGTTTTTTCAGAAGTGGTCTGAGAAGTCTTCCCTAAACGTATGTATCATATTTCTTCAGTTTGCAGAGCTAAGTGTAAGTACTAGAATCGTATATGGTTAGAGACTAAAGTCACAAGCTGCCGTTCAGGTTTTAATCTGCTGGACTTCGTGATGGTTTATGCAATGTCTGTTGTTGCAAATCCGTAGTTCGTTGACTGATGCTACAAATCTGGAACATAATTCTTATAGTTTTTTATCCAGCTGATTGCTTGACTGATATTCTTCAAGTCCTATGTCTAAAATAAATAATATATATTTTGATTCTGGAGGAAAATCTTGACGTTCTCTACAACTTGTAGCAACGAAGCGTGTTTGGCCAGCGCAAAGCACAAAGCAGACGCGAACGCAGCTATCTAGCGAATGCAGCTATCTAGCTAGCTAAATGCAGACGGGTATTCTCGCGGCGGTATACGCGGGCTGCCGCAAAGGCCGCCAAACTCTCGCGGCTTCATGCGGGACGCCGCATGTGCCTGCATAAGAGCACGCGGCTCGTGCGGAGACGGGGCGGACAGCCGCAACCCGCCCCGCTTGCATGATGACTCTCGATCGATCAGCACTTGAAGCCGGTGGGCACGGTCTTGCCGCAGTAGTTGAGGATGAGGCTGAGGTCGATGGGGAGGTTGAGGTTGATGCCGAGGATGTTGCCCTTGATGGCGGTGCAGAGGCAGACGGCGGCCTCGAGGTCGACGAGCCCCTGGAGGAGGGAGCAGCAGGGCAGGGCCGGGGGCGCGCCCACCTTGGCCTTGATCAGGCCCAGCACGTTGGCGCACACGCCCAGCTTCAGCGCGTCGCGGGGGCACTTGCCGAACGACCCCGGCGTCGGCGTCGGCGTCGAGGGCGTCGGGGTGGACGGCGTCGGGCAGTAGGGCGTGCACGCGCTGGCCACGCCCAGCACCACAAGGTTCACGGCCAGGAACAGCGCGAAAGCCTTGGACGCCATCTCGCTCGCTCTACTATCTCTCGATCACTCTAGCTATAGAGTAGTACGTTAGAGCTGCTGAGCAGGTGATTATGAGCTTGTTTGTGATGGCTTGATCACGGTGTTAGCGGGGGTACGTACTCATAGTCTCAAGCCCGGGAGTTAATTAATCTCGGTGCTGCAGTAGCTGCCTAGCTAATAAGCTAGGCAACAGTGTTCATGTGAACTTCTTTGCGATCATATATGCATCATGTGAACTCGGTTAGGAAGAGTCCGATCTGGATTATTGTGGCCACCTCGTATAACTAGTGTTTTCCCGGACACGGCTCCGGTGAGCTGCGCAAATGGACAGGATCGCTGCATGGCTGGCGCACACTTTCGCTCTGTCTCCGTAGGATGATTGGGCGTTATTTTAGCTCGGGATCTTGGCGTATCGGACGGTGCGTAGCGTGCGCAAGTGGTGCAGAGGATGATGGGCCACTCAGCCGGTCAGGCAAATGGTGATTAAGAAATGAGCAAGGATGAATGTGGTGGCGTGGCTGAGATCATCGCAGCCACGGACGCACTCACGCACAGGAACAAAAAGGCCATAGGATACGAATAGCATGGTGCGGCTACACACTAGGGAGAAGTTTCTAAGCCAGCAGGCAGCAGCCCAACTTTTTTTTTCAAGATTAAGAAATAAAATTCCAGCCTCTATATCCACGGGTGGATATTGTCGACGAATTATATCGAGCACGTCTGTCAGGGGTATCCCGTAGAGTAGATTCGTGGGTCTCGACTAGTTCTAGACGCGATAGTGTACAAGCAAACACAAAGAATTAGACAGGTTCGGGCCGCAAAGAGCGTAATACCCTACGTCCTGTATGATTGATTGTATTCCTCGTACGGTTGAGTATAATCAGCATGGTCTAATACCATCTAGCCTGAACTGAACTGAACTACCGAACTAGGACCCCTGCCCCCCTTTATATATCCAGGGGGCAAGGTTACATATGGTAAGTATCCTAGTCGGTTTACAATTGGGAGTCCTAGTAGGAGTACATGAGTAGTCTGAGTAGTTCTACTAGGACTAGATCTTCTATCATGAGGGTACCCGGGGATGTATATCCCACAGATATATACGGCCAAAGGTTACACGACATCAGAATACTTTAACTCTAAACCTCACACCGAGGTAAACCAAGAAACAAAGAAGAAAAATGCACTAACAAAAAAAAAGGAAGACTAAGCTTCAATATTTTTTTCCGTCCATGCTCCAATCAAACCTCCAACCGCTCACCAAAACGGTCCTCCACAGTTGAAGCCGATCACTTGATTTTTAAGACGACGTCTTCAAGAAGTATACGACGTCGAAACCGCCGTCGCCGCCCCTCCGGTCAGCCGGAGAAAGGTTTTCACCTGGAAAATCAAAGACCAAGCAGGGATCATCTCAACCAATGCCTCTAAGGAGGTTCACGACATCCGCGAACACCGCCGTTGCTGATCCCGACACCAGCGGCGGGATAGACTTTTGTCCGAAGCTCCGTCCAATGTCGGTCCATCGATGAAGAACACGATAAACCACAACTCTGACCGCAGTCGCCGGTAGCGTAAAAGACGAGCACTTGGCTTTCCTCGACCTGACCGCCGCCGAACGACACGAGACGTAAGGCTGTCCGCACTCGTGTTCCTCTATTTACTTCCTTCAAACGGAATATTCTATCCTAGTCATCGAGATTCTTTCCTCTATCTCAAATTCTCCCGCACTCATCTATCCTCTATACACTCTCCTCTGTACCGACTACTATATATTTTATTCGTTTTTTCATCCCCATCCCCCACCCCATCTTCTTTTTCCTCCCCACCGGCGCTCCCTCCTCTCCTGTTTTCTCCGCCGCCGCCTCCTCCCCCTCTCCTCTCCAACCACGCCGCCGCCCTCTCCCACCCCTCAGCAACCGCGCCGCCGCCTCCTCCCCTCCCCTCCCCTCCACCCCACCTCCACGCCGCCGCCCTCTCTCTCTCTCTCTCGCTCGCTCGGCGTCCGCGGCGAAGGTGGACGTCGAGCTCAACGCCAGCGGCGAAGGTGGAGCTCGAGCTCGACGCCAGCGGGGACGAGGCGGCGGCGGCGTGGAAGGTGAAGCTCCGGGCGGGCAGCTCGCGGCGGCTCGGAGCGGCGCGGCCCAGATCGACGGCGGCGCGGCCGGAGCACGACGGCAGCCCGGAGCGACGGCCGCGGCATCCTCGTCCTCGGCATGAGCTCCCTCGCGCGGTGGTTGGAGCTCCCTCGCGCGGCCGCGGCGGGCGACGGGCGACCGCGGCGAAGCTCCTGATGGCCGGGTGGACGGCGGTGCGTGCTGCGACGGCGAGGTGGACAGGGCGGTGCGCGGGTGGACGGCGGTGCGCGCTTCTCCACGATTGCGGCCGGCAGCTGCGGCGGCGGCGGGGCTCCCCGCGGACAGCTCGTGCGACGGCGGCGGGTCGTGCGGGCGGGGACGGCTGCTCGTGCGGGCGGGGACGGCATGCTCGCGGAGCACCAGCGCGACGCCCCCTCCGCAGTGGCGGGCGCGAGCGGAGCTCCTCCACGCGACGAAGCGACGGCGGCGGTCAAGCGGGACCCTCCCCTCCGAGCGGGCGTGACGGCGGGGCTCCGCGAGGGCCGGCCATGGCGAGCGGGAAGCGGTGGTGGTGGAGGCGCGCGCCGTTGTCCTCGTCCGCGCCGGTCCCGGCCCCTTCGGCAGCCAAGGAGGCCCGTTCGTCCTCCTCCTCGCGACGACGGCGGCGAGCCCTCATCGGTGGACTCCGAGCTCTTCTTCCCGGCCACCACCACGCCGGAGCGGGCCCAGGCGAGGCGGAGCACTGCGGGGGGACGAGCCGAGGGGCGACGGTGGCACGGCGGGGCGGGGCGGGTGGTTGCTGTGGCGCGGGAACCGGCGGTAGTGGTGGGCCCGCCGCGGCGTAGAGGAGCTCCGGCACCTCCCCTGGGTTTGGGGGAGCCGGGCTGCTCCGCTTGCATGGCGGAGCTCGGAGAGGAGCCCGCTGCGGCGCTTCCTTCCTGTAAACGTGCGGACGTGGCGTAGAGGAGCTCTTCACCGGAGCCCACTGCGACCAGCCTAAGCAGCCCAACTATATATTGCTTCGTTGTTCACTCCTCGCCAGTAAAAGGTAAATGAATATGTCAGACATAACGTAAGCTTTTTTAATTGTTAGAAGGATGTCAGAGATGTTAGTCGGCTAAAGTGGCAGGTTTGTATTCTCAGTGGAGTGTGGACATACATTCTATCTATGTTGTTCCGATGGGCCTGGCAACTTTGGGCCAGAGCACAAGGTTACTCGGCTGGCCAGCCCACGCACCACCAAGCAGACCTAGGTTGCTCAAAAATTGGTCAACGATGTTAAGAATCGGATCACTGATCCGGTTTTCTCAATCCCAATCCAAGAACGAGGCGTGAGAAGCTGTAGATTAGATCCCGTTTCCCTTCCCATCTCATACTCAAAGAACACATAAAGAACACATGGACACATATATATAGGTGGATCTTCAGGTCTCTTTCTCATTAGTCATAGATGAATACAAGGTCGTTCATTATATAGATGTGGAAAAACCCATCAGGGATATATTTGGTATGAGCCCACAATAATCCCTTAATTAGGGATTTCTTAACACTCCCCCTTGGGCGAATACTACGACAAACTCATGCCTCATCAAAACTCCAAAAACCCAGTGGAAAAAAATAGAGAAAGAGTGCATAGCGTCGCAAGTCACATTTACACATTGTTGTCTCATTAAAAACCTTATGTGAGAAACTTCAGGAAAACTCACTAAGGGAAAAAGAGTACAACAGTTGTCTACAGACAAATTACAACCTTCTGGATCATAATGTTCTATACTCAATAAAATACTTAGCAATGGCTACCTATTAGGAGATGTATTCCCCCTGAACCAAGCAAGACAATTTCATTATGGCAGGAACACTTTCTCCTGGAAGCATATCTGTATAAATATTTAGCAAATAAATTGCATGTCACTGCAAGGATCAATTCAAAAATTTCACCTCAAATATCTTCTGGAACACAAGAGGTAAGTATAGGTAATCCACTTTGGTTGGCAGTATCATTCTACTGAATCTTAAGTAATCTATTGATAGATCATTCAGATCAAATTGATGCCTTCAAAGCATACTCTAGGATAGTCAATGTCGCATGAATTACGATCAATATTTGCTCCCCCTAGCAACAACATTCATTAAAGCCTTTACTCTAACATATTCTTCAAGATATGCATTATTCTTCTGGAATAATAATTAGAAAAATTGGGGTGTCAGGTTTTCATCTCTATCATAAACCACAATATATAATTGTGTGATACAATAGATTTGTCCTTCCAACGGACGTAGTGGATAACATATTTGCAACAAGCAAAATTATTTTTCCGAGATTTTATCAATTGTATGCTTTAAAACGGTGAATCAAAAGGGCAAAGCTCCATCAGAGACCATCTATAGACCTTCAATAATCTTAATCGATTATTTACACATTTTCAGTCTGTCGTACTGGCGAAATGGGGATATAATTGCCAGTAACACCATACCTTCTGGGCTTCTACCTTCAGGGTATTAGAGGATATCACAAATCCAAATCTTCTGGTGGAAATACATCAGTACAAACGTACTTCTAAAATGCACATATGAAAATATGTCGATGTTGTGATATTTGGTTCCTTCTTTCATACTTTCTCGAGTCTTATATGGGCCTTTGTATTTGTATAAAAATTATAAATTTTCGTGTTCAACTCAGACTAGTTTTTATTTCTTCAGGAAAATTCCTTCGGGGAAATATCCTCTCAACGGGGAGGTATTCTCTACACAGAGAGTAATTTTCGTAAAGAAGACAAACTTCTTAGAAAATATAATATTGGTATGAGATTTAACTGTTGCTTATTCACAATTCAAAATTATGAGTCCTATAGGGATCTCACAATGGATTTTCAGAATCCTATTAACTGCATATATATTTTTTTTATTCATGCCTTTGCCAGATATATTACATAACGGAACTGTGTTTATTCAACACACAAGGGAATTGGTCCATTACAAGACCACTTGAACCATCGCTTTCACCACCTATTGTATCAATATAATGACCCATAATTGTCTGAACTTCAGGCTCAGAACTTTCACTTTGCGATTTTTGGTTCAACCTCAATTGCATTTTTCATTGACCCGATAAGAGAGCCTCAAGCACTCGTGCCTAGGACTTTATTCCAGATCTGGTTTCTCACGATGAGAACTATTTGCAATAAGAGAGGCAAGACAGGTGTCGACACTTTTATTTCCCACAATATTCAATTAGCATCTTCATCATTTCCTAAAACGAAAGATCCATTGTTGTTCCGTATTCCTAGCACTATGATATTGCACGCATTGCTAGGAATTTCATCTTCAGGATGGACCTCTTCTTGAGGTAAATCACCAGCAAGGTGAGTTCATTGAAGTAGATTTTCACATACAACGTGAATTTGCATCAAGAGCATATATTTTGACTAAGGGCGTTTGATCACATTCGCAGGCGTCCCCGCAGAAATAGATCGTACCAATAAGTCAAATGTGGATATGATATTAATCCCGGGTATATTCACATCTACTTCAGGTAGAAACATAACAATGTATAAAACCACTATGGTTACTCCTCAATGAATCAAATGATTTTCTGGCAAACTCCATATATAAAGGAGTATACACTAAACAACAGGTTCAGTTTGACTTATGTGCATTTTATTCTTCTATATAAATATCAAGGCATTATCCAAGATGGGCATTTATCTCCCCCTAATGCCGAGATATTTCTGAAAACATACTAACAAAATCCCCAGCCACAATCTTTTGGTAGTGACTAATGTATGCTAGGGTGGTGATTAACTTAGGAAATCTTATGCACGTTAAAGAGGATGGGGGTTTTCAATTTATATCTTCATATGTAGTGAGCTCAGACTTAGATTAATATAGTGGCATGAACACTGCATTTATTTCCTTCTACTGAAAGGATTATGCTCAACTTCAAGTGAGATACATAACTATCGGTTGTTCACCGGTTATAATTCTATATACTTATTATTGCTACTTAATATACATACAATCTTCAGGATTTAAATTGCCATAAGTAGCAAAATTTGAGCCATAGAAATTCTTCAATGGAAAGTGCACAGCATCAGGCCGATACAGCCAAGCATTAGTATATAGAGTTGTATAGTCTGACTCATTTTATCAGTGCCCATGGTTTAGCCAATTACTCATACCATTATGAAATTGGGCATCAACCTTTGTATTTTAGCAACATTTATCGGTATAGTTCTTTCGAGAGAAAACTCGACCACATTTAACAGTAGCCTCAAGTGCAGGCAAGGGAATGAACCGGTATGTAGTCCAAGGCAAAGTTAGACTTTCGATCGACCGGCTGGAGTTTTACTTGCATCGTCAAGTGCACATTAAAACTAATAAAAAATATGTGGCTGGCAGGTATTCTGTACAAACTCAAAGCAGAATCATAGCTTCAGGTGGTTGATGCTAACAATTGTCGATCAATAGATTCCCAAGCCATTTAATTGTGGTGCAAAATACCTACGAGGTAAGGTTTCTCCTCCTGTTATATACCAACTATCCATAAAGCATTATTTCAGTCTCTTCATTGTTCAGTAAAAAGAGAAGCTTTTAGAATAGAACAGACAAGGCCAAGAAGTCGCATTATATGGGAAATATCATTATAGTGCAAAGTTTTCAACTAAGTAAATGATGAAAATTACTTGGTGAGAGCAAAGAGTTGACCAAAATCCTTCTGGGACTATCTCAAAACAATCCAAGCTACTCTCATATGTAAATCATAATAAGACTTAAAAAAAACTAGAGAATGCATCAGGCAATCTCAAGGTTTACATTCCTTTCACAAATTACAATCACTAGCAGACTTAGAAAAATATTTTTATGACTTTTCAGCGCCAAATAATTTACGAAGAATGGGCCAACTCCCAATTTAGTTTAATTGTAGTGATGTGGGATTCATAATTGTCTTCCTGTTGTTCTTACTTCTGGTAGATCAACAGTAGAACTTGAAAGGGCGCTATCCAAAATAGCTTTGATACAAAACCGCCCAAACAACTTGTCCATCAAGGACTTACCTTTACCATTTGGCTTATGCTTATACTTAATAGTATATTACATACTTGGTTAGTAACTATCCCCAAGTCTATTTAGTGACTTTGTGTGATTCTGAGAATTATATGCTATATGAGTAAAAAATGTCCAAAAGTAGGACAAGTAATGTAATTCTTCGGGAACACACAATGGTTTTCCACACTAATATGGTAGAAAAATTTTCAGAATATTACTAACAACTTATTAGTGTTTTTTTGCAACTTCATGTCACTAGGAGGCGGGGTAGTCTTTACTTTTTATATCACTATATACCTCATGCTTTTTCAGCAGCAAAGAGAGCAAGATGCCAACATCAGGTTGTGCACTTTGTAACCGACATTGTAAGCCTTTATCTAATATTTAGAACATTGGTAAGGTATTACTAGCTCGCCATACGAGCACATAATGATAATCCCTATTTGTGATGTCTTATTACGGAAACAAATTTCGTGCATTATGTTATATTGCTTCGGGTTACTTCAGGTAAATTAACTTTATGCACAGAGAGAGCAAAGAAATAGAGTGTGGTCTCATCATGGATATTTCACTAATTTCCCATATGTTTTCAAGCATTATATGATTTATATAATTATTATGGCCTTTCGGCGATATATATAAATATATTATGCCACCAAAATAAATCATATAAAATAAATAAATGAATCAACATAAAGCTTCCAATGGGTTGGCCTAATTCGTAAGACAACGCTTTGACGAGCAAGACACCCACCACAGTGCAAGAAACACACATAACAACATACGAGACAATTTGGCCGAGAGGCAGTGGTGAAACGTGTGGCTCATCCGCGACCATCAGGGTAGCGGCGTCACATGCATGGGGACGTGCGCATAAGCATATAGCGGAGCTTCTCTGCTCTACTACAAGGCGGCAACTACAGGTACCAGCGGTGCACTGTGCTTCAGACAAATATGTCGCACATGACAAACGAGTCAAATCCATGATCAATATACACATACTCTGCCCAGGGAAACTAGAAACGGTTCTAGTGAACAATAGACCAGCAAAATCAACCAATTGATTATAAAGCTAGCGAAACCAATTTATTAACAAAGCTAATCTGCTAGAATGTAATAATCTGCAGGATATAATCTAGTAGAGAATTTATCAAAAAGATTGAATTATCTCATTATGGGTAATTGATGTGTGTTGCGGCTTCAGGCGCATAACATAGAGTATATAGCCAGACCCTAAGAAGGTAACGCTTGCAAATCATATCTTGGTATAAAGCAACCAGCGGCGACCAACAGAGCCACAAAAGTGGCGCAAGATGGCCGAACAAGGCCATTACTCACATAAAAAAATAATTAAAGTGCGACTTCAGGCGCCACCGTGCATGACCAGTTTGCTGATTTATGCGTTAAACGCGTTGGTAGTAACCAGAACTAGCGCTTCAAAACTACATGTACTAGAACTCGCTGGCGTGCGCACAAAATCCATTCTGTGCGTTGGGGTGGCTAGCGATGCAAAGGATGCGCCGGCGTACATGCATAGCATGGTGGGATAGCCAACGTCTTAGTCCATATCAACCAGACAGCAATCATACATACAGATAAAAGTTGTAGTGAATTGTAAACATAATTAATCTGCTGTATGAATTTATCTACTAGGAATTAATCAACCAGATTAATTTATTTAGTAGACAGGATATAGAAAAAATTCATGACAAACCGTTGTCTGAACGTTGAGGTTGATTCATGCCGCGCAGGGCGTATAGGCTAGGCCATAACCTGCCTGCATGATGCCGGTTGTTGGCGCAATAGGATCGGCGACCTGGTGGCCATCAGTCATCAGAACGACGAGGAGTGGCAATCCCATCTGAACTACGACGATGACGGCAATCCTTTGCTGATTGAATTGCCCACATGCACGTGATCATCGAGGCCACCGGCAGCGGCGGCGATGTCATCGACAATTTCTGGGTGCATGCATGCACAGGTATAGGGGCAGGTCCTTGAATCCACGTCAGGGATTTGGCAGATGGATTATGGCCGGTGTACTGCTCGGTGTAGATCACCGAGCCCTTGGGAGCGCATGGTCAAGTACACGAGTCCCGCGTTTGCAAATCGAGATGGAAAAAAATTGCTCAACCATAGAGAGAAATTAATCTGAGATTAGGAATAAAATCGAGATCGACTTAGAAAAAAAAACCAAGAACGATCTACACCGAGCCTGCATCACGCACACAGCGGCCGCCGGAGGGGCCGACGTCAGGTGGCTGCGCTGCGCGTGCATCTGCTGCTGGCGCCGGCCACTTGAATCACTTGATCGACCCTCGATTCAATCGGGAGAAACAGCACGCATGTATATGCCGGAAAGAAAATTAATCTGCGATTAGCACCCGACGGAGAGGGATCGATAATAAAACAGATCTAGAACGACTCACTCAGTTGGAAGAGCGTGCTGATAACGTGTTAAGAATCGGATCACTGATCCGGTTTTCTCAATCCCAATCCAAGAACAAGGCGTGAGAAGCTGTAGATTAGATCCCGTTTCCCTTCCCATCTCATACTCAAAGAACACATGTACACATATATATAGGTGGATCTTCAGGTCTCTTTCTCATTAGTCATAGATAAATACAAGGTCGTTCATTATATAGATGTGGGAAAACCGGTATATTTGGTATGAGCCCACAATAATCCCTTAATTAGGGATTTCTTAAAGAACGAACCCCAGCTCTCTCGGTCTACTATCATCGTTCTCATGAATGGACTTGTAGTCCAATGGTAGGATGGTTCAGTGGTACGCTACCCATCAGGGTTCAAATCATGGTGCTCGCACCTATTTCTAGGATTTTCTCAAGATTTTTTCGACGCTATGTGTTAAGTGGTAAGCGGTGTTCCCATCGACAATGAGGTGCTAATGGTGACTTCGGGAATCTCCAAATCTGCTGGGTGCTCAGTCCTTCAGAGGTGCTTATAAGAGTAGGGTTTACATACGTGTATTCATAGGGGTGAGTGTGCATGCGTGTGTGAGCGTGTGCGTTGTACCGTGTCATTCTAAAAAAAATACTATCATCGTTCTCAGAACCACAAGCGTAAGTGTGTGTCGGTGTGTGCGCGTGTTTTCCATTATTTATCTTCCTATATATATTTTTATCATTGATTTCGGTTTATTTTTCTTCACAAAACCATCAAATTAAAAAATTCATGTTCATAGATTTTTGCAAATTAAAAATGATTTAATACAGTTCCAAAAACCTTATTCAATTCATCCAACAGTTTTCATAATGCTTGAGAATTGATGAGACCTAAAACCGAACATTTCTGAAAGTCATGTTCACCATTTCTTATGTATTTGGGGCGGCAGCAGGGGCCATGGCCCCTCCCATGCCATCTAGCTGTATTGCGTTAATTCATTTGCATGGTTGTGTGACACCCTGCCAAGGCAACAAAGCTTTTTGCGATGCACCAATCCAAGAGACCAAGCAGGCAAGCGACAGAAAAGGAGCAACAGTAAACGTCTTACCGCAGCAGTGATGTAATCATGTACACGTAGATACTTATTAGATAGTTTTATTTATTAATTTTACATTGGTTAAACAGTTTGGTTACCATGTCTCCAAGAGCAGCAGGTTGTACGTACTATTTGGGAGATTATCTATTATATATATTATTATAATAGGGTTAAAAAGAGCCACCATGTTCGCCGAGAGGGTCAAGAAATTCCCACGTTAATCTAAAAAAGAGAAGAGTATATGCCGTCTAATTTTATGAAGATCTAACTGTCTATATTAGGGCAGGTACATTGCTACACGTCAGTAGTCTCATAGGTCGTCTCATGCAGAGCCACGTAGGATGTTTGCTGATGTGGAGGAGAGAGAGCGAGGTGAGAGAATGAGGTCGTTGCTTCGCGAAACAACCGCCTCATGAGCTAAATTTTAGGACTATGAGACAATTCCCTCACCATTGTACGAGTTTTGTTGTCATGCAACCAATAATATCTCTTTATTTTCCCACAAATTAAGGAATTTTATATTACTATGAGACAACTAAAACAACAATCTATTGTATATATTGTCTGATAAGTTGTCTCACGATTAAGTGTCACTGCATGTGACCGGCTATTAGACGGCACCAATGTACTTGCCCTTATACCGTTAATCTAAAAAAGAGAAAAGTACATGCCGTTGAATTTTACGATCTAACGCTCTATATTATTTTGTTAATTAAAAAAGAGAAGAGTATATTCTTTGTTCCCAACAGGCTCCACCCATGATGTATAACGTATATGTACAAGTTTAGATACTAAACTTGTACTTTATTATAAGCAAGAACATCTTCTAAAAAGGAAAAAAAATCAATACGAAAATAGACCTCTACCGTCAAACGAATTTCCCTGCTGGCCTTCTCTATGTATACTAAAAGGATCCTAGAGAATTGAAAACGTTTTCTACCAAAAAACCCACCCCCGCCCCCTCGCAGAGGACCCACCTGTCGGATTTTTTTGAGGAGAGAGAAGACCAAAGTTGTAAGAAAGCACGAAAAAACTTGATGTTCCAGGCACTTTTAGTTCATTCTCCGCAAAACTTTTTTCACCCAGCCGCCCGCGCGTACCCACCATCTACCAGGTGGGCCGCTACCTCCCCACGTGCACACAATTATCCCGTATTGCTAATAGACAATAGATTGAAGAATTTTTCTCCATATAAATAAAGACCAACTGACTCAAAAAATGATGTGCCTCTACATTTGAGAATACCTAAAGCTCTCAGGAGAGAGAAGACCAAAGTTGTAAGAAAGCAGGAAAAAACTTGATGTTCCAGGCACTTTTAGTTCATTCTCCGCAAAACTTTTTTCACCCAGCCGCCCGCGCGTACCCACCATCTACCAGGTGGGCCGCTACCTCCCTACGTGCACACAATTATCCTGTATTGCTAATAGACAATAGATTGAAGAATTTTTCTCCATATAAATAAAGACCAACTAACTCAAAAAATGATGTGCCTCTACATTTGAGAATACCTAAAGCTCTCTATACATGAGAGAGCGAATAAGTATTTTTAAAAACGCTTGGTCCACTCAAGTGATATTGTTTTAGTACATACGTTTCATCAATATAAACGTGCGTGCCGCACGTGCGTTCATGCTAAATGTATTGAGAATACCTAAAGCTCTGTATACACACGTGCGTACGCACGTGCAACCAGCTAGTACTATAAAGAGAATTAGATTTCAAAACAATTCTCACCAAGATTAGGCCCGCCCCCCACCTCACAGAGGACCCACCTGTCAGGCCGAAAGTTACATGAATGGTGGAAAAAAGAGGGGGGGAGGGACATTCTTGCGTTGTTTTTTCCCTCAAAACTCAAACTTTTTTCACCTAAGACACCCGCACGTACCCACGTACCCAAGGGACCCACAATTCCACCGCGATCCGTTATCCCGTATTGCTAATAGACAATAAATTAGAGAGTTTTTTTCATATAAATAAAGACCAACTATCTCAAAAATAATGTGCATCTAGATTTGAGAAATACCTAAAACTCTCTATACATGAGAGAGCGAACATAAAATATTTTTAAAAGCGCTTTGCACGACTGGTCTGTTTACCATGGTTCACAATTATCCCGTATTACTAATAGACAATAAATTGAAGAGTTTTTCTCCATATAAATAAATACCAACTGTCATGAGTTTTAAGAATACATAAAGCTCTATATGCATGAGAGAGCGAATATAAAGTATTTTTAAAGGCGCTTTGCACTAAAGTAATATTATTTTATTACCTACATGTCATCAATAAACGTGCGTGTCGCACGTGCGTTCTTGCTAGTAGACAATAAAGGCTTCTTCATTATGTGGTTTCGTACATCTACCCTCAGTGAAATCAATTTCCCTGACCGTCACTTACCACGAAAAAAAAAGTTGTTTTACCACCGTGAGAACAACACAATATAGCGGACGGAGAAAGTGAGGTCCACAAAAACAGGCTGGTCCATTAATTTGAATAATTGATATAGGAGCTTAATTACTTCATATGTACATTCATATAACAGCTTAGTTCATACAATAAGTCGCAGGGGTAGATTCAAATGATAGTTTCAAAACATGCGCTAACGAAGCATCAGTGCATCGTGCAGCATGCAATGCATACATACAAATAAGATTTCCAAATGGTTGCCACTAATAAAACAGTGACATACCTTGCCAAAAGTTTCAATCCACATCCAAAGTGACTATTAGCGCGTTCACATAGATGCATATAGTTAATATAGTTGAGAAAATTCCTTATTTGACACTAAAACAAATACTAGTTCCTTTTTTTTACCCTGGAAAGTTTTTTCTTCCCTTATTTAACATTGACTTTCAAATTTTATTTCTTATTTGACATTTCCGTCACTTCCGCCACTTAACTTAGGCGAAACGGCCTCAAGATAACTTTCAAAATTTATGTAACTTTTTCTAATGATATAACATTTGGATATGAACATATTTTATTTAAAATAACACATATACCTTTATGTTTTTAAAACTAAAATTCACTAAATTAGACCATCTTTAAAACTAATATGCATTTTATGGCACCAAAATACTTTCCAAAAATATGGAAGAATAACAATAAACCATGTGTAATGTGGTAGTTTCAAAAATTATTTTTCTGATATAAGTTAGATATAGAAATAGGAAGAACATGGTATTTGATAAATTATAGATGGAAAATATAATTTTATACACTACTGTATCACATACAAATATTAGTTAGTTTTCCTTAATTTTTTAATGTATTTTAGTGCCATAAAATTTAGATTATTTTTAAAAATGATCTAGTTTGGTGAATTTTAAATTTAAAACTAAAATGTGCACGCATTGTTTTGAATAACATATGTTCATATCTATTTGTTATATTGTTATAAAAAGTTCTATGAATTTTCGAGGTGGTTTGGATGACGTTTCGTCTGACTTAACTTTAGAAATGATGAAAATATCTAATAAAGGATTGAATATAAAAGTAAGTGTTAAATAGAGAATGAAAAAAAATTTAAGGGCTACAAAGGAATTAAGTTTTTTAGGGTCAAATAAGAAATTTACTCTTAATAGTTTCCACTGGACTGGTTGGTCTCCACCGTCGATGTTGTGGCCAACAACAGCAACGCGCGCCGTCTTTAGTCGGCGCCAAGCAAATTAAGGGTGAACTAGCAGCCCGTATGTGAATCAAAGCCAACATGTCCCAGGATGTATTAGTACGTACTCTTTAGTCTTTACCACAGGTCTTTAGAAAACTGATATATGCAAGCAACTACTACAAGTCCCAGGAGGCCAGGATGAGATCATCAGCAAGCAACTACTGTATGTTAGAAATTAGGCAACATTGGGTATATTTTAATTCTAGAAATTAGCAATAAATTCATAACAGCAGTGAGTGATCCAAATTATGTGTGAGTGTTCAAGTTAAATCTTCTAAACAACATGAACAATATGAGAAACCGAAACCAGAAGTCTAGTGTGTGACCCGAGGCGGGACAAGTACCGGAGGCACGGGGTGCGCCGTTACCAGCTGGAGGAATTTCTATCCTCGAGTGGCCTGCTTGAAGTAGTCAATCTGATTCGGTGCAGTGACGAGTTGCTACAGCGGCGTCCATCAAACGACCTTCTGAAAGTAGAGGGAAGTAGTCGTTCGCTTACTGAAGATGAACACCGGAAAGTAGTCGTTCGTGGCAGCGAGCAAGGCGCGTACGAGTACGCTCCCCAAAACCTTATCGTCCGCCTATCCCGTACAGGATCGCTAGACTGATAGGGTTCGGAGGCAACTGCTCACGCAAGCAGAGTGCACGCAAAGCTTGCGTTGGGAATGCTATGCAGGAAAGCAGCAGAACAACAGAGGGAGAGAGTGAGAGGTCTCCTAAAAGAAATACAAGAGAGGAAGAGAGCTCAGGTGTCTTTCCTAGGAGGCGAGGCTCCTCTTACGCTCGGAGGCAGCAATGACCAATAAAGCCATTAAACATCGCTGATTCTCTAAGTAACAGTAATGGCTACAGTCATCAGCGGTGAAAACGGTTACCTTCACTGCATACACAGAGCGGCTTGTCACGTCGAGTCGAGTCAATCTCGTCTCGGGCACGCCCTTCTCTTTCTGAGATGGACCAGCCATCAAGCAGATTGCCATGAAATACTTTTTTTCTCAAAGTTTTCTCTTTCTCTTTTCTACAGCGATGGCGTCCGTTCGTTTTTTTAAAAAAAAAAACTTTTTCTCAAGGTGCATGCAGGTTTGTGCCAGGAGTGTGTTTGTTTAACGAAAGGTATGAGAATATATATTTCCCCTTATTCAAACCAGATCCTCGCTGGCTTCTTCTACCGAAAACACAAACGGCTTTTACTCCTTTTTAATGTATAATGTACAATAAAATCAGTAAAGGCCACGTGTCTCCTATTCCTTCACCAAAGGAAAAACTAAAGAACAGGTCAAGCTTATCGACATGAATGGTATAAGGTATAAGTAGAACCGATGCATAAAACAATTTGTCTGAGAAATCAAAACTAAAGAACAGGTCGGTTTTGCAATCATGACATATATCAAGGACCTTTAGTGAATTGCACGTAAGATTTCTGGTGACAACCTTACAGGAACCTATAATTTTAATTATTTAATCAAATTTGCAAAGCCAAATGAAGAGATGCTATCAACCAATTGGCATACTACCCACGTTTTAAGGAAACCCATCCATAATCCCCTCTGAATAGTGAATATACATACAAACATCACAATAATCTATGCTGAAACAAGCGACTGACCAAAACATCACAAGAATCATAGTTGAACAGTTCTTTTCAAAAAAAAAAATCATAGTTGAACAGTCCACAGCTGCAGGCCTAGGCTACGCGCGCATGAAATTTAATGGGCCAAGAGGATCCTCTGTCCCGCTGATATTTGCTTCAAATTGGTCAGCCCATCTTGGTCTACCAGCCGGCCCACAGGCGTAGTGAAGAGATAAGGCTCTGCTTGGGGCAGAGGAGGCCTCCTCCCAGCTCGCTTGCAAAAGCAGACTGCCCAGAGTATTACGACATTGAATTGAACACAGCCAGTAATTACGACACGTATATTTCAAAACTGAAGATCTGTTTCTTTGCATATAATATGGAAACTTCAATCTTCAAACCCAAAAAGGCAAAAATAGCACTATCTGTAGACTAACTAGTATAAATTATGTACTAAAAGGAGCAAAGCTGCCAGAAAAAAAAAATAGAACTGTGCGGCAAAATGACGCTGCCGCGTGCACTGTATTGCTAAGCTCTGCTTCCGAAGATCCAGCACCCAAGAAGGAAAGATAACGAGAAGATCAGCAGCACAAACACGGCCGAGAAGCCCCGGGGAGACGGCTTTGTTTTCCGGAGGAGTTCCTGAAATCGAAGCAACTTTGACTGTTAGTCATCACGAACCAAAGCTGGAAAGGAGCAGCAAACAGAGTTGGAAAGGGACTTCTGGTCATAGAAAGATATGCTGTCAACAGCCAAAAAAACAAGAGGCCATGAAAACTCGTTCTCATCTTGTGACATTATCTTTTGTAGAAATATCATATCGATCCCCAAACATCCAAGGCATCTTGCTGGTTGCTGTGCTCAGTGATTTGTTTATTGTACCATAATTTTAACCAGCTTCTGTGCATTATCAGTATGAGAAAACATGCTTCATTTATTTTCTCAAAGATCTGATTGTTTTCTCTAAAAGGATTATAAAGCTGTAATGAGCCAAAACAATAATACCTAAACTAAATATCACTTATAAAACTAGCACAAAAAAGGTTACTACATAATGTAAATATGAAACTAATAAAGTGAGTAGTCTCCTCAAATATAATTCTTAGAAAAAAAAAAGATTGTCAACGGAAGTCCTACCAGCTGTTTCCGAATCTTCTTGTTTTCCTCTGCATATCTACTTTCCTCATATTCTGCCTTGGAAACCATGGAGACATCCTAAGGAGCCATAAAGATCAACGATTTCATCAGTAACATAACCAGTTAAAATTTTAGGAAAGTACACATACTGAAATTGTAATTGGCCATTGGACTCATGGTGACGATAATCTGTCGGTAATGTGAGTATATGGTGAGTCAAGTTTATCAATGTCAAATGTCGTTCAGACACACTGACGAAGGTACACACTACAGCGGAACAAATACTTGTTAATTGTTATCGATTCTTTTATGTATCTTGAAAGCATATGATCGTGCTAAACTAGAGCTTTCTTCGGCTTCACACAAGCATGATGTTTGCTTATGACAGGAACTTTTGTCGCACAAATGCTAAGCTATGCATCATTAGAAATAGAAAAAAACAATTATTGAGGATTTTATAGTCTTAAGTGTTTCCATGTGCTCTGAAGTTGGATCAAACGTGGGCCAACTCACCAGCACAATGTCAAACTGAATGAAATAAGACGAGAAGGCAATACTATATAGATGGAGCTAGAGTCACCTCATTGTGTGAAGTTTGTGATCCAGATGTATGTCCACGCACTAATGTCTGAAAAGCAATTGAAAGCACCAATCGTCATTAGTAATTCACTAGGAACGAACATGGCATCATGTGCTCACAGCAGCAAACAGTAAGGTTACTACTTACAGAGTAGGAAGTGGATGGTCCTTCCACTTCATGGTCCACATCTGAATCAAGGGAGTCATCCTCTTCCTCTGATTCCTCAGGCACAGGTGATGGAGGATTGGCAGGGATGTAGATCACCCTCAGCTTGAAGTCCTCGACCAACCTACCTGGTGCTTTACTGAACTACAGACCACAACATTAATGTCACACAACACCCTTAACTGTAAAAACAAAGATACCACAGTGCCATTCAACTCCGTAAACGCGAGTTCTGCTAGAATTTACCAAGTCAGGGACAATGTCCTTCTGTGTCGTCCCCTCCTCCACAACGATGCTCTGAACGAGGAACTTGTCTTTGCAGTGATAGTCCTGGGGGATCTCCTTGGGCGCTTGCATCGTAACTACACCAGTAACAGATGAGAACGATTGATAGCCAAACGAGAAAGGAACACAAATCATATGCTAGAAGCGGACGCACTTGAGACGACGCACGATCCACTGGGAGGCACCACGCCGGAGGCAGGCCGCACCGCGTACTTCCTAGGGTTCGTCGTTTTCACCTGCAGATTCGACGGACGGAGGAAAAAGATCAATCTTTTTGAGCCCGACCCCGATGCACAAGATTTGCATCTTCCAGCAAAACAAAGGCGTCCAATTCGTCACCTTGAAAGCCACGTGCTGATCGAGTGATCGGTCTTGTTGGCGAGCTCCAGACACGCTGAATTCTGCTTCTTGAGCTCGACTGCCCATGGCATCATCCAAAACAGCGGACAGCGGGAACGATCCTGTCAGTCCGATGAACCGAGAGCGCCCAACAAAAAACACCAAGAACTAGCAGTTGTATGATACAAGCAAGCACTCACATGGCATCTTCAAGTCGGAAGGGCAGACTCGAAGCAGCGTGTTACTCATGGCGGCGATCAAGACACAACGATCAGAAGGCGAGCTGGGAAATTCAACGCTCCTCTCTTCTCCTCCTCCTCCTCCTCCACTCTCGAGAACCGAGAATCCGGAAGATCCAAGAAGTCAAGAACCTGAAACCCGAAATATCCAAGACGGGGGCCCCCCGGCCGCGTGTTTCCTGCCCCCGGAAGCAAAGTATCGGGACACGAGAGAGACAAAGAGCCAGGCTATTGACGAGTACGACGGTTGGCAAGAGGGCTTGAATCCTTTTTGATAGGGGAGGAGAAGAGAATCGTGAGGAGGGGAGCAGACGGCCTCGGACTCGGGGGTGGAGTTCGGGCTGGCAACTTGGCATAAATTAAGCGAGGTTTAGTATGATTTGGCTAATTGGCTGCGGCGGTGGCGTCGTGCTAGCCCGGGTCTCCCGAGTTCCATCCGTTCGCGCGTTGGTTGGCAAGAGTGGTTGGATTCGGGCAACGGCCGCTGGAGCCGGGGCCGGCTGCCAGTTGGTGATTGCGCCGCCCACGCCCCACGCTGACGAGGGAAAGGGTCGGCGGAGGAGGAGGACGTGTACCTCACCTTGTCCGGTCTTTGGGTGAAAACGAGAGACCAGATCCAAGTTTTGATCAGCAAACCTTTTGCCGTAAAGTGCAGAAAGGTGTCAGCTCCTTGCTGTTGGATTGGGATCTCTCGTCTTCTGTGAACCTGATGACTGACGGCGTCTGGGCGCCTGCTGTTTACCTGTCACTTTGACAAATGACAATGTTCATCTGTCCACCTCGTTTGAGAACCGGTCGTTACTTGAACGACTTCAGATGTGTGCTGACTGTGCCCGCAGTCACAGGTTATCTTCTTGCTCGCGAGCTGCTGGTCCTTAGCATAATGATTCAGGCGCCAGAAACGAGCTCCTTCAGTTTTCGCCGTTCCATCTCCAACTACGTCCCACGATCCAACACTAACAGGATTGAAGATAGTACAACTAAGTCCCACGGTCCAACACTAACAGGAATACAGGATTGAAGATAGTAGATTCACTGTTGCTGCATTATTGGATGTCTTGCGGCCAATTATTCTGAATTTCCGTCAGCAAATACTTTTCCTCGCACCCCAGCTCCCTTGCCAGAGATGCAGTTCAATTCCCATGTCCTACTCCGATACCCCATTCAATAGATAATCCTTTGATCTGGACAGGTTGATTTGGTTGGCATCTTCAAAAGCAGCAAGCACCTGTTAAGCTGGTACCAAACACTGAATTATCCTAATTTTGTGCTGATTGCACACTGATCTAATCTGATGTTTACAGTTGCAGGGCCGTCCGCACCTGGCAGCCATTTTTGAAAGCAAGCATCTGGCCTTAAACATTTTTTCTTGGTGTATCTAAATGCAAGTATGCATTATCATCTAAAACATGACACCTCACCAGTGACATCCAAAACATAGCAAGTATTCAATTGAAAATCCTTTGATCTGGACATGTTAGTTTGGTTGGCATCTTCAAAAGCAGCAAGCAACTGTAAGCTGGTACCAAACACTGAAAAATATCCCAATTTTGTGCTGATTGCACAGTGATCTACATTAACTTTAACAGTTCCTTGGCTGCTGGCGCCTGAGAGCAATGCTCTGTTTAGATAAGAATATTGCTAGTTTGAAGAATAGCAAAATCAGATTGACAGCAAGTAATTGGTGGTAATCATTTTTCTGGGTGTATCTAAATGCAATGGTGCATAGCATCTAAAACATGGCACCTGCAATTATGCATAGCATCTACAACATGGCACCTAACCACCGACATCTAAAACATTGCGAGTATCCAATGCAGCCATGCAGGGCAATCAGTTTATGAAAGACTAAACCAGTCTAGGAACACGTTTGTAGCCACAGCACTTGTAAGTAGAAACAAATTTATCACGGTAGTTGCTCATAATAAGATTAGGAACAGCCAGTTGTTAGTCCATGAGTGAAGAATATGCATACATGTAACAAACACCATGCTGTCATCTGCATCAACCCAATGCGCAAACATTGCTCCTACTGAAAATTTTATAAGTTCATTCCTCTTACATGCTGAACCTTGTTCAAGAAACAGCATGCCTGCTCAGCAAAGTTGAATTGCTTACCAAAATTGCAACCTCGCCACAACAACAATGCCACCCACAGTGTAATTATAATCTTACAAAGGACAAGGATTAGCAGGCTAGCACACTAGAAATGTGCTTTGAGCGCACATGAATCTCAAGAGTAGGTTGCTAAGCCAGGCCTCGAACACGCCGAGGAGAGCCCCCGCGACGACGTCGAGGACGTAGTGCCGGCCGAGGAGCACCCTGGACGCCGACGTCGCGGCGGCCCACAGGAAGAGCGCCTCGCGGGGGCGGAAGCCGGCGGCGGCGAGGAAGGCCGCGACGAGGAAGGCGCGGGAAGAGTGTCCACTGGGGAAGGACCAGTGGTCCGCGGCGACGGCGACGTACATGTCCTTGGCGTTGTAGGCCGGGCGCGGGCGGCGGACGGCGACCTTGACGAGGCCGACTAGGGCGAGGTCGATGACGAGGCCCGCGACGAGACCGGCCAGGAGCGGGGAGACCGCCCCGGAGGCGTTGGCGGGGGAGGCCGATAGGAGGAGCAGGGAGATGGGGACGGGGAGCCAGATGCGGCCGTCGCCGGCGACCTCGAGCGCCTTGAGGAGGAGCCGCGGCACCGGGAGGAAGAGCGCGTGGAGGCGGAGGGACACCGCCGCGTCCAGCCCCGCCACGCCGCCCAGGAGTGCGGGCTTCGCCGGCGCCGACGGCGAGGTGGTTGCGGTGGCCATGCCCGCCGGCAGGGGTGATTTGGGAAAGTGGGGGATTGGGATTTGGCCAGCCAAGGGGCTCCGATCTGAATCCGTGATGATCTGGTGGCGGTGCGTTTGGTTGATTGGGCCATCTGTTCCCTCGAATACAATTTGGCCATTTGGGCCCAAAATGTTCGCCGCTGTTGTATTTCTTCCTATGACCCAATCACAGGTGTTTTGGAATTTCTAGGGATGAAAGTGGTGTGGATAATTTCCGCGTCCGATCCGATCCGAATCCGAATTTTAAAGATATGAAGAAGAGTTTTGGATATCCGCATGGATATGGATAATCCGAATCCGATTGTGTGTGGATGCGGAGTAGGATATGGTTTTAGTGAAATCCTGCGGATATGGATTATCCGATAATTGATCGCGGATTATCCAAAGCTTATAATAGGATATCCGACTACTTCTGTGAGCCCATTATAATAAAATTTAAGCCCACCCCACATATATACAAAATATTTTAGTAATGTTTATTTTGTTTCTCTCTCGAACTAAGGATTGAATAATTTTTGTTCGGAGTAAGTGTGGAGTACCGCTGTCAACTGTTAACGTTACTTTAGCTGTGTCGTAAACTATAAAAGGACTATTTTTTATGTTATATTATTTCTTTGTGGTTTACGTTTAAAAAATATTCGCCATCATAAAAGTTACGCATAAGTATGTATTATCCGTCTATTTTAATCCTCTTCCGCACCGACTCCGATCCGCGTCCGCACCATCTCCGATATCCGGAAAAAATCCGTATCCATAACCGTATTCGGGTAATATCCGCCCCGCTCCGTATCCGACAGAAAAAAGAGGATGCGGATATGGAAAAAGTATTATCCGCTCCGATCCGATCCGTTTTCATCCCTA
This sequence comes from Echinochloa phyllopogon, assembly GCA_033239725.1. Lineage (NCBI taxonomy): Eukaryota > Viridiplantae > Streptophyta > Magnoliopsida > Poales > Poaceae > Echinochloa > Echinochloa phyllopogon. Next base: position 37,067,618 of record BTCW01000001.1, on the reverse strand, counting down.
GGAATTTCAATCAGCCAAACTTTTCGATTTCACTATTTTTGGCATAGAAAAAATTGAATAGATTGACTACGATCGATGCTAGATTGCTAGTTGAACTATCATGAATGAAAAATATATTGATAACAAAGTACTCTTAGGCCAATCCCAGTGCAAGGTTTCATGAGGTTTCATGCACATTAAATAAGATGCCAACTCAGCATTTTAAATGACGTGGCAAGGAGTTAATGAGGAGAGAGATGAAATGGGTTTCATCTAGATGAAACTCTGTATACACAGTTTCCAATAAATCTGTGTCTTGCATGCATCACCTAGAAAACATCAAAATGAATCTTTACATTGTATGAACCATTTCATCCATAAATTTATTGTCTCCTTACTTATGTGGCATTCTTGGAAACACAAAAATAAAATCCAGCACAGGCACGCTGGGCCAGTGGGCCGGGTGGTAACATCCCTTGGAACTCACGCGCTCGCTCCTTTCAAATCCCCCTCGAACTTGGCCTGGGCTGAGAGTATCTTTCTTTCTTACCGGTCGGTTAGTGTGAGTTCCAGATTCCAATGCCAAGTTTGGGCTTTCCTTCCATCCCGCTGCGGATCGCTTGTTAATTCTGCAGATTGACTTGGATTTCAAATTTGAACTCATCCGCACTGCAGCAGTTGAAGCAGTACTATCCGACGCATTTAACTTGGGTTTGTCGAAAGCTGTCCAGTTTCACTTGCTCTTAATTTACCAGCTGACCCAACCAAATTCAAATGGAGTGTCTAGTTGGTGTGTGTTACCAGAGTACTATTAGTTTAACTTTTTTTTCTCCCTCGTGGGATCAAATCAAGTTGAATCGACAAAAAGAGCATGCCTGAGCCTTTGACAGACGTATAAACCGGTGCGAATGTGTCGTCGAAAGGTGCAGACGTGCAGTGCCGTAGTGATATATCCTCTGCGTGCGAGGACGGGAAAAGGTCACTTTTGGCACCATACCTGCCGGCCTTTAGTTCAAATACGAATCCAAGCCAGGTGCGGTGTCACGCGTACTACTCTCTTCAGTGAATTTTTCTGTTCCTTAATTTGTGTTGACACGCAGGCCAATTTAACCGGAGTTCCATCCGCATTTCCAGAGTCGCGTAGAGTGTACTATGTACTCCAATGCCCCGTGTTCAATGCTTGACAAGGCTTGGCACTTGGCAGGTAATTTAATCTGGATGTTTGGTTGCCTAAGTGTACGATCTGCGCAAGGAACAAGAAGAGTTGATGGCCCCTAACTAAGTAGCGATGGTCGTGGACGCCACTAGGCCAGCGTTTAGGATTAGCTCGGCTATTAGCTGGTCATGGACGCCATTAGGCCAGCGTTTAGGATTAGCTTGGCTATTAGCTTAGACCTAGACTAGACCGTGGACGGTACCGTGAACATATATAAATAATCCAACCTGGTTCATATCTTGCCCGCACATTTATCCCGTACTCGTCACTCATCGTCTCCGAGAACAAATTCCAGCCTAACCTGCCGAACAACCTTGCGTGCCAAACCACGCCACTACTGCTCCGGAGAAGCAGCGCAGCAGCTAGCGTTGCACCACGGGCACGCGTCGCGCGTGAGAGAAGAGAAGGGGACGGGAGAAACGACGCGCGCGATATGATATAGATCATCCATCGACCGCGACAACAGCCGACTCCGACGACGACGACGACGCGCGAGCAACTAACCCGGCCAAAGCGTACAGCGGAGATGATTGCAATCGTCTACCAGGCCAGGGCCGCCGGCCGGGTTCGTTCGATCGCCTTGGCTTTTGGACCCGAGCGATGTCATGGGCGAGCAAGGGCCAAACCGCTTGCCTCCGATACGCGGACCCGTCCGGTACCGCGAGTAGTGCCCCCGGCGCCGTCATGCGTGTGCGCTGCGTGGGAGATCGATGACGCGCGCAACAGTTGCGCGATCGGGCCGGGCGCCAGCTTCGCATGCCGCTTCCGTGGCCACGGCCGCGGCCTCCGTGGCTCTCTGGCTTTTGCAGCGGGGCTACATGCGCGCGCGCATGGCGTGAGCTCCGGTCCATCGCGGGTGCAGTGGCAATGTGGCATTGGCATTATACTGCCGTGGAAATGTGGGATGGAATCTCGCGAGAGAGGGAGCGTAAATTTTAGTGTAGGTAGTATAGGACTTCTTTTCAAAAAAAAAAAGTATAGGACTATCATGAGTGAGTCATTCTGTGCCAATAATGCCGCTGCTTCGGTTTTGATATACCAGGCTAGTGTGATAGTGTCAATGCCGTGGCATGTGGGTTTGGAGGATAGTTGAAGGCCGAAACATGCAAAGGCATGTGATGAGCTAGAGTGACAAGATGGCTATCTACTACTGCCATGGATAGCGTGATTATATTGTACGAGTGCATTTTAGGCATGGCTTCAATTGCATCTCATATTGGGAGACAGATTTATGCGTCTACCTTTTTTATCTGAAACCGTACAGTACAGATTGATTAGTACCAGATTATACTGAATTTGTATCACCTCCTTCTGTCTTCATCAGGTGGCAGTCCTCAGTCCTTGCTAATCACCAAGCATGCTTTGCATGCAGCATCACTGCCAGCTATTCTAAAACTTTCAGCCCTGATGTACTGCAGCTGGAGAAGATCGAGAAGCCTATGCAAGACGATCCCCTACAGGTGTTTGTTGTTGTACACTACGCAAGGCCCTGTAGCCGCCGTATGTCGCATGACACCATCCGTGCATTGTATAGTACTGGCTGTAAATAGTAATTTTCCTCTGATCATCTGAGCAGCTCCAACGCTGACAGCTGCATGCTGCATGCGCTACCTGACCGGCTGCCAGGATAAGCAGCATGCAGGAGCACAGTCACACAGCCCTATATTAGCTGACCACCCAAGGCAGTGTACAGACTGCCGAGTGTAACTTAAGCCAGCACTAGCGTAGTAACCGCTTTGCTTAACCTTATATACGAGCGTGTCCTAGCCTTCTACTACTCCCTAGTTGTTTACACCGCCCAGCGCCGCACAGCCAGCCGTCAGCCACAACGCGCGACCAGCGTCTCCGGGCTCCGGCAGCGCGCCCTATGCCGGAGAAGCCCCCGCCGCCCCGCCGCCGCCCGACGGCGGCGGGGAGCTGGGTCCGGTCGCTCCACTGCAAATCCATGGCGGCCGACGACGTGGCCGCCAGGGCCGCGGCGGCGCCCAAGAAGCTCCTCCCGCGCGCTGGGTGCGGGAGCTCCGGCGACGCCGTCACCCGCGTCGCCTCGTCGAAGCCCGCCGGCAGGGCGAGGCCGAAGCCGGGGACGAAGCCGAGTGCCGACCCGGCGGCTAAGAAGGCCAAGGCGAAGCCCGCCGCGGTGCCGCTGCCGCCGCCGCCTCCGGGCCCCCTCGGCCCGGTCCCGGCGCTCACCGAGCTCCCCGCGGGGCACTCGTCGCGGCAGGTGGTGGAGATCATCTTCCTGTCCTCGTGGTCTCCGCTTCCACAGCCGCCGCCGCCTCAGCCAGGAGCGCCCGCAACAACGACAACCAGCGGCGGCGGCGCGTTCCCGGGCGTGGTGGAGATGCTGTTCCGCGTGCACAACCCGGCGCGCGCCGTGGCGCGGTTTGAGGACTACCGCGCCGCGGTGCGCGCCCGGGCCGGCGGGGCCGCGCGCAGCGCCGCCGACGGCAACGAGATGATGCGCTTCTCCCCGGCGCCGCCGTACGGCTCATCCTCGCCGGCCGCCGCGGCCGCCGGCGGAGGCGAGGACGCCCGGCGCGTCCGGACCTTCGACGGCAGCGGCGGCGCGCACGCCAGCGCGCGCGGGCCGGCGACCGGGCGGCGGGCCATGTTCCTGTGCAGGGTCATCGCGGGTCGCGTGGCGGAGGCCGGGACGGGCACGGGCGGCTCCGAGCCCAAGGAGCACTTCGACTCCGTCCGGGTCGGCAAGGGCGGCGAGCTGGTGGTGTTCGACCGCCGCGCCGTGCTCCCGTGCTTCCTCGTCGTCTACAAGCTGTAAAAAAGACAAAACCATCAATGTCCATTAACCCTCCTTCTAATTTTTTTCTTGTCGTATCGTACTTGTGGGTTAAGTTAATCAACCAACTGCATAGGTGTGGTAATCTCAGCCACTGTACTTCCGTCCAATCACCATTTACCTTCGCCATTACTCATCTCGCCGGTCGCTGCCGGCGTGCTCGTGCCTAGCTCGCAGCGGCGCAATTGCAAACACTGTGGCGCTCGCTCGCAGTTGCAGACGCCCCCCTGCGCGCGAGTTCATGGCGCGCACAGTGGCCGCGCATGTTCTGATCGCGCCCCTGTGCGGGCGCGTGCGGTGCCGGTGGCGCGCCGCGCCGCTGGTAGTTTATTCCACGGGCTTATCGCGTTCGATGCGGGCGGAGACGGAGAGGCTTTTGAGGGCCGGAGCGTGAGACAAAAGGAATAGACAGCGGCGTTTAAGGGGCCATAAAGAGGAAGCGTTCGGGCACTGCTCCATCCGTCGCCTTCATTTCAGGCGTCGCCTTGTGTTCGTCATGTGAGCTTCTGGTGTACCTGTACGCGCATGCATGGAGCAGCTTGCCGGCCGCGTCGCTCCACGGCCTTGGAGGTTGGAGCAGGAGCAGCAGCAGGATACGGATGGAATGGTATTCAGGCGGTGTTGAGATACCAAAGTTTCCAAAAAGCAAGTTCCAAGTTAAAAAAATTCCCATCACATCAAAATATTATAATATGTATGGAGCACTAAATATAGATAAAATAAAAAACTAATTGCACAGTTTTATTGTACTCTACGAGACGAACATTTTGATCCTAATTAATCAATTTTTGGATAATTTTTTACACATACAAACGAAAATGCTACAGTAGCGCAATGATTACGAAGTGACATCTTACTCCCAAATTCAACATTCTAATTCTAACATCTAAACACCCTTCAGATTGGAGGGTAGCTACCTGCACCTGCACCCCTGGAAGCGAGATTTTTCACGATCTGTGGGCAGCGCCTTCAGAGACGACTAATCTCAGGATATTGCCATGTGGGTACTGCTGTACGCGTATTCGTACTGTCCATGGAAGTATTGAAATAGATACGACTTGTCAGGCTCGCGTATTGTCAGGTAGCTGTCTTTCTCTTTCAGAATTCAGAAACAGATCGATCGTCTTTGCCGGGTTCAGAACGATTTATATTTTTCTTTCTCGCGGATGCAGTGGAGAAGCAGAGCCGATCCATCGAATTGAATAATGAGTAGTGTATGGTCCGCATGCTTATTGCTCAAACTTTAATTCGCCGCCTTTCCTTCAAAGGTACACGTGCCAGCTACGTACTACACAACAAGTATAGTACTCGATTAGCTTCTCGTTTCTCCATGATTCAAAAAGAATACAAATGTATTAGTACTTTGTAGCTGTTGCTTCATGCTGACTACGTTCTGCTACGTCGCATCATCACCGGCGTAGCTTTCTTTGTGGGCTGGCGATGATGAGCGTGCGCTTTTTGCGTCCCCAAAAATGTTGGCTACCAAATTCACCCTCCCAAATTTACTGTGCAAAAAGAAGATTCCCATCACATCAAAATGTCATAGCATGTATGGAGTAATAAATGTAGATGAAATCAAAAACTAATTGCACAATTTTGTTGTACTCTGCGAGACGAACATTTTGAGCCTAATTAATAATTTTTTGGACAATTTTTTACACATACAAACGAAACGCTACAGTGCGCACGCACCCCAAAAGTCCCAAATTTGGCTCCCAAATTTGGAAACTAAACAAGGCCCAGGCTGTGTTTAGTTCCTTGAAAAAGGGATGAAATAGGGTGAAAAAAACACTGTAGCACTTTTCGTTTGTTTGTGCTAAACAATGTCCTACCATGACCTAACTAGGCTTAAAAGATTCGTCTCGTCGTGTACATCAAAACTATGCAATTACTTTTTTTATTTACCTACATTTAGTGCTCCATGTATGAAGAGAGAGATTTGATGTGATGGGTGAATAGTGAATTTTGGGGAGAGTTTTTGGAACTAAACAGGGCCCTAGGGAATGAAGTTTAGGTAGCAGCTTGCAGTCATCTTTATTTCTGTCCCCAAACTAACCCCTAGCTACTGCTCATGAGTTGCAAGCATTACGCCCCAAAAGAGCATCGTTTTTGCAGGAAGAGAAATGAAGCATTTCTTAGATGACAGATATTCAAAAGCTGTGTAATAAGATATGAAACTTGGTGTAGGATATCATCAAACATTTCGGACCGTACACACACTTTTCAGGCTACTCCAAAGTTTAAATCCATCCGTCGAATCTCCGGCCAGTAGTCGTCGTCAAACATTTCTCTTTCAGTTAGCTTGCTCTCACTTTCTAGTCCAACTGAATCTGCCCAAGCAAAGGGAATCCACGTATAAAGCGAAGCTGCACAAAAGCGCTCGGAAAGCTCAAACTTCTAAAGGCCTAAAAAGGCAGGCAACCCGAATGAGTGGCAAACTCAAGGTGCCATGACTCGAGTTTGAACCAGTTCGTCTCGTTCTCTTCCCGGTTTTGACAGTGCTGGTCTGCCGGGAGCCGCGCTTTCTTCCATGAGCTGGGGACCCGTGGAATGTAGTAGGAGCCACTTCAACTGTCAATTCTTGTTTACATGTATACTGTATGTCTGTATGTTAAAGTGTATAGGTAGGTATATGCATGCGAGATCTTTTACGGTATAGTAGACGTAGTGCATATGATGGCAGTGTGGGGGCCTTACTAGTTACTAGTTCCTATGGCCCCATTCACCACGGAATGTGCATCTGCAATATTTTACTTGCAACAGATGGTACCTTCTTGCTTGCATATATTAATCAGAGAAGACACAGAATCATAGGCAGATTAGACTGACAAGCATGGCAACATAACTCCAGTGGAAGAAGCGGCGACTTTGTTTAATCCTGAAGATAACAGAGAGAGTACACAACATCAATAGTTGAGCACATGGATCATGAATGGCCTTCAGGTCCAAGCTACAGCAGCTGCTGCCACTGTTGTTCACCTGGCCGGCCGGTCTCTCCTACTCCTCGTAGTATTTCACCTCTGACCTATAGACAATTTGCGCACATTAGGGGTCATAAGTTCATTGGGTCATCACATGGCCGTAGTAACTCATCGATGTCAAACTTGTTCACCTTGTTCACCCTGTTCCATGGCAGGTCGAACTGATTACTCGTAGCTGGCTACTGACACGCAAATGATTTCCGAAATTGAATAGTCTCTCCCTGTCAAGCGCCCTCCCAGCAAACCTGCAGCGACCTTATTTATTGGCGGCTATAATTGTGATGGAGTACTCGCTTGTCTACTGACACGGGAATTGGTAGACCGAAACGGATGAACAAACAAACCGAACTGCTGAGAGCCCTGCAGGCAAACCGATGATTTCGTTTCAGCTTTGGTGGTTTAGTTTGCCATCCAAATTAACGCAAAGGTGCCGCGTGACAGGCCATGAGCTCTTGTTTGGCATCGGAGGAACACAAAGAGATCAAGGCTTGTAAAGCAGGGAAAAACTGAAGCAAGCATGATTGCTTGAGTTGGACGGCCAGGGTCCTCATCAGACACTGCTCCCACTCCCAGTTGATGAAGGAATGTCCCCGCCCGGCCGTGTGTTGCTGCCGCAACAAGCAGCTTGGCTAGCTCGTGCTCGTTGTCCCCGGCCTCGGCCTGGATGGACCAAGGGGTTTGGAGCACCATGATGGCGACCTGTTCCGGAGTACAGCCCACACAGTGGTGCGGATCATGCCCTGAAATTTTATGGCTCAACAACTGCGTTGTACTCCTGGTCCTGGGTTAATGGCACAGCTGCTTGCAGCTTGCTTCTTTCACTCGCTCTGAAACTTACAGAGTACTAAATCAATTTGGTCAATGTGACATTCGGTACATTACAGCATTCTCTCACGAGCACTAGAAAAAACTGGCGCAGCCTTGCCCCGCGCCTCCATGGAGCGTGCCGCCACATAGCTGCTATCAGTTTAACAGTGTGGACTGTGTGGTAGTCCAAGACATCTCAGGTAGCGTAGCGGCAGCGAGATAGCTTTTGATGGGGTTCAAAAAGCTTGCAAAACGACCGGCAGCAGTGATTCGCAAGCTGCGGCGCGGCGCCTACAGGTCCACGAGCGTACACGGCGAGGATGAGCCACACACGGCGGGACTCCTCGGCAAGGGCTCCCCAGTGCCGGCGAACCTCGCGTCGCACCCGGCCGCCATACGCGTGTATTGCAGGAATATGGTGCCGGATCGGCCTGGCCCGGCTGGTCACGTGTATTGCGTTGTGTAACGCAGGGTTGCTGCACAGCACGCACACACAGCGCGAACAGCCCACCATGGCCAGCCACGGCGCAGGCCTTGACGCCCCGTGCACCAGTGACCGCCCGTCAAAAGGTACGCCAGGCCCCTCGGTCATCCCCACGTCCGGCTTGTATTGTTGTATGCCCTGATTGCACACTGCCCGGACGGAACTCCATTCCTGAGTCCCCGTGAAAACCTTGGTGCGACGTTGCCACGCCATCGTCGACATGGCTAGCCAGAGAATAACCTGCAGTTAACTATTGGAACTCGGTAACAACAGAACCCTCGTTCGTGGGCACGGGTAGGGGTGGTAAAGGCCTTCCATTTTGTAGTAGAAAATTTAAGGGCCGGGTCAAAAAAAGTACTAGTTTTTGACCTAAATTTGACTAGGGCTAAATTGGATTGTGAAAAAATAAAAGGGACATGATCCATTACCACCCCTAGGCACGGGTTCAGCACGGTTGGCTAGGCGGAGGCCGCGTTCCAGGCCCAAGCTGCGGCGCACGACGATCTAAGCAGGTTGGGTCCGGTAATCCTATACAGCTTTCGAAAGTTCTTTTAGCTAGGTGGCTTTCAATATTTAAGATCCGTGCACATCATATGAATGAACCAGATTACTACGGAAGAAGAGCCAGCAACGGTAAGAGAAGTGCACGTGGACAACTGACGTGTGGCGGTACGCGGCTGGTGCATGCATGCGCTGATTGGATGTAGCGTCTAGGCTGTTTGATGTAATGACCACGAGGGGGTGACTGTTGCATATGCTAAGGTTGTTTTGGTACCCTGCTGATTTAGACCTCAAGAATCGTCGCTCTCTTAATGCTGCGGTCAGATGACTCAACTGTATAGGGCAGGTATATTGTTACACGTAAGCGGTCTTATAGATTGTCTCATGTAGCGTCATGTAGGATTTTTTGCTGATGTAGAGAAGAGAGAGCGAGGTGAGAGAATGAGGTCGTTGCTTCGCGAAACAACCGTTTCATGAGCCAAAATTTAGGACTATGAGACAACCCCACCATTGTACGAGTTTTGTTGCCATGCAACCAATAATATTTCTTTATTTTTTCATAAATTAAGAAACTTTGTATTAATATAAGATAAATAAAACAATAACCTATTGTATATATTATCTGATAAATTATCTTAAGATTACATATCACTGTATTAGACCGTCTATTAGACGGCACCAATGTACTTGCCTGGCTTCTCGTTCTTTTTCTAGCCAGCTGCAAACATGGCAAGGCCGTGGGTCGAGGAGGCCGTGGATCAAGGAGGCCGTGGCTGGGACCATCGAGCACGCCAGGATGCCCCTGTCCTCTGAGCTTAGCTCAAGCGATGGCAAGACGCGGACGAGTTCCAATGTTGTGCCTAAGGATTGGGAATATGGTTGGGATCCGAAGCAGTTTAGTTTCTGCTGTAGAGTAACACAAGATCAGCTTACAGTTTCTATTTTTTTTTGTTGTGATCCAACAAGTTGGTCCGTGGTGTATGTTCCTCCGCAGAACAAGTAATATCGTTAGAAGAAAATTACTTTACTGCAAGGTTTTTTATTTTGTTTTTCATTTTTTCGGTGGCCGGCGAAATCACCGAAAATCGCGAATTTCAAAATTCATTGAAAAATTTTGATCAAATATTTGATCAACTTTCAAAATTTTAGTATAAAAACATGTTATTAAAATAATTGTAAACTACGAACCAGTATAGCTCAGTGGTTTGGGGCTTCTAAGATGAGTCAGGAGATCCTAGTTTCGAGTCCTGAGTGAACATGTACACCCCAGTTGCCAGTGATCAAATATTTGATCAACTTTCAAAATTTTAGTATAAAAACATGTTATTAAAATTATTGTACAAGTAGAATAATAGAGCCAGGAGATCCTATTTTCGAGTCCTGAGCGAACATGTAGACCCCAGTTGCCAGTGACTCAAAAAATATGGAAAAAAGGCATGTTTGTGGAACTCGAACAAAGGACCTGTTGGAGCCAAAATAGGGTTGTTAACACCACACCAAACGTTGTTATATGCTATAATGGATTTATCTAAGCCATATAACCAGAGAAAAAAAATATAGCCAGCGAAATTTTGGCCGAATTTTACTTTTTCGTCCACCCTCGAAAAAAGTGAAATTCGCGAAATTTCGCTGATTTTTCGTCAAAAATTTTAACCTTGCTTTAGTGCTGGGCCTAAGAGAGAATTGCTCTTGCTCATAAATGCATTATTAAAAATAACAATACATACTTAACAAACCTTTTAGAATATTAAAAAAAGTAAGCTGATGCTTCAACTGGTTCTAAGGCCACGTTTGGATCCACCATAACTAAAAATTAGCTAGCTAATTTGTACTCTCTCCGTCCCAAAATAAGTGTTCATATAGCATTCAAATTTTGTTCCACAAAGAGTGTTCGTTTAGCTTTCAGGGATGCACACATTAGTACAAAAGTGCATAGAGAAACCCATAAAGCCAATCAAATAGTTAGTTAATACTACTTTTATAGTTCCAATGAGGGGTAAAATGGTCATTTACATGACTACTAATCTGTCTTAAATTTTTCAATGAACACTTATTTTAGGATGGATGGAGTAATGGTTTATTTTAGCTGGCTAAAAAGTACCTAGCTAAACTTTACTTGAGGGTGTTTGGATATATCAGCTAATTGAATTAATTAGACTATCCTGCCCTTCATTAATTACAGAGTGATGTGGCCGTAGGAAATTTCCATAAATAGGTGGCGGTATTTTGGTCTTTGAACTCGTTTAGCGGGGTTTATCTAGGTTCAACCAGCTAAAGGAATCGTGTACCTTTTGGCCCGTAGCTAAAGTTTAGCTGAGTTTTAGCTCCTCCTGGATCCATAACAGCTAAAGTTTAGTTAGTGGATCCAGACTGGGCTTAAAAGGTTGTGGATATCACAAGACACATTTTGCCCATGCATATGGATGAGATCATGGCGAATTGTGGAAGAATGCAGTAGCTAAATATTTAGATATTTAGCTCACCATACTTCATAGTGAAGTGTATAAATTTTTAGAGTAGAGATATTTGTATTGTATGTAGTGCTTTGAATGGTTGCCACTTGACACCAATCCAACCCAAGGAACCAAGCAAGTAAAAAAGTAAGTAGGAGCCATTTAAAGATGGCATAGGTAGCCATTATGAAGAGTGACATGCCAATGGATGGCATGAATAAAGTGTGGTAGGGTCACCACATAAAAAGTGTGATAGTAAGTCTTGTACAAGTTATTACAGTAAATAAAGAGCTAAGTTCTTATATAGTGTTAGTCTCCCATATTGGTGTCAAATGAAAGTCTCCTCGAATTAGTGTGGGTATAGGGTCCACAGAAGAAGTGTTATTACACGGACTTTGTGACACTTCTAAAAAATCGGTGTCAAGGTTGGGCACCAATTTCTCAACTTGTATTTTCGTGTAGCCTGACAGAAGGCTTGGTGTAACAATCAAAATAGAAGCAATATTTGGATTTTTTTTATTATATTACAATATTTTATGAGGTAAACCATAATAAAAGTATATTCGCATTTCTGTACTTGCAACTTTGTAACATGAACTACAACAACTTCTCTCTCTTTTACTCTTTATACTAATCAGAATATTAGATTCACCTTAGATGCTAAAAATGACTTTAAATAATATAGAATCCATGAAACATGGTAAAGTCTAGGCATTCATTTTTCATATTACAACTTTGTCAATTTTCAATTGAAGCAAAATCATGTATGCTTGTGGGACAAGTAGTATATTTTGTATTAAGCAGATGATACTTTATTCAATCCGAATGTCATAGTTAAGGCAAAACGACACTAAGAATATGCAGAAATTTGATCATTCTCTTTCTTAAGTGATCTGCAGTTATCAACACCAGGGTGAGTTCATTGCTGATCTTGTAAATGCCCATCACGACCGGCGACCGACGTCTCCTCCAATTAAAGACTATTTGACTGTTTGTGTGAAAGAACAATAATCAACCACATACTCCATCCATCTTGTATTTGTAGAATTCAAATTTTGTACTCAAATACAAGGCATCAATGCATCATAGCTATATTTAAACTATTATTTGTTTAATTATCTTTGAAATTAGTGTGGTTAGTTTGGATGATTGATGGATAAACACAAGTTGGCTCATTGGTACTCGCAACTGTCATTAAAACAACCAGATAACTTTTTACATAATAACTTAGGGGTATGTGCCTTTTGCTAGTTTATCTAATATGTTCTAAAAACTCTAGGATAGCTTGTATTACAGGACGGAGGGAGTATACAACTACCCCGGCTTAAAGCGTTGAAAACAAGCCGTAGTAGTTAGAGCTAGAGATAACAGATGAGAAAGAATCAGTTAATGACGGTTGGTTGATACCGCTAGTAAGGATTGAAGGAACCCCTGTTTAGAGATTCAACTAGGGGTCTAACACGCAACAAGCTTAGAACTAAGATTCGATCTCTCATACATGTTGCTTTCCTATTTTATTTATAGCCTCCCACGGGCAGTGGGAAAACTTTACCACCTTTAGTGTGAAAACGACGCCCCCAGGGAGACGTCGTTCTACCGACGGGCCCTACCGTAACGGAGTCCAGGTCATGTGGGTGCTTTACTCTATGTCTGTCGTAGTAGCAGACAACTTGTGAAGCATGACTCCCTTTGTCGCCTGTGGTGACCTGACGTGACGGGTCCTGGCGAGGGGCTCGCCTTGTCATGGTGGTAGCGCCGTATGAGAGCACGCCTGTCCTGTAATCATGCTGTTTCAGGGGAAACCGAAAACTGAAGCCTCTGTTTGTTATAAACGCGCAGCCGGATTCGGCCTAGGCCCGGGTACCTACGGGCCAGCGCGACATTCAGCCCAGGTCCAACGGAGCAACAATCAATCAAGGCCCAGGCCTAACTCAACCCAAAAGACTAGTCTGATAGGTGAGGACTACCCTCACCTTATATGTTGTGCTCCCCTATCATCAATTTTTGATGTGGGACTAAACCTAACAATCTCCCCCGTCACACATCGGACCCAACTCTTCCATTATAAGAGGCTATCAACAGGTCCAGAGTTTAAATTCTCCAGTGGAGGCACCTGGAGACTTTCACGGGCTCCCCCGTCATCAAATGTGACCACTGAGATTTTTTTTAGGTTTCACGACCTTCGGCTCTGATACCACTTGTTATAAACGCGCAGCCGGATTCGGCCTAGGCCCGGGTACCTACGGGCCAGCGCGACATTAAGCCCAGGTCCAACGGAGCTACAACCAACAATGCTCAGGCCTAACTCAACCCAAAAGACTAGCCTGATAAATGAGGACTGCCCTCGCCTTATATGTTGTGCTCCCCCATCATCAATTTCCGATGTGGGACTAAACCTAACAATCTCCCCCGTCACACATCGGACCCAACTCTTCCATTAGAAGAGGCTATCACAGGTCCATCTCCCCCGTCACAATGTGATCAAACTGAAGCCTCTGCGGTCCAAAATGTGCCTTCCGAGGGGTTCGAACCCATGCCTCAAGTCCTCAACACTTCCCGCCGGGCTGAACTACCACCAGACCACGTCTGCTTAGCTGAAATATAGGAAATCTATAATGTAATTGAACCGTGTAAGACCGGTAATCTGACCGGTTAGACCAATCAAACCATGAACCGAGAGACTCACTTGTTCGATGTCTGGTCCGATTCAAATAACTAGGGTCATCGGTGAGCCTTGTTAGGTCGCATTGAATGCGCAGTCGGGACGGCTCCTTCTCCTAGATGGAAGCTTACCGCTTGAGATATGTTGGGGCGTCGCGGCCTTGGGTACGCGCATCCGCTCCTTCTCTGGGTCCAAAGTCTGTGTTGGGCTTCTCCTTCTCTCTCTCCTGCTTTGTCCAGCCCAAAGGGGACCCTAGTTTTCTTGGTGTTGAAAGTCAGTCCTAAACAAGAATCAGCAAAAATGGTCACCGGCACTATGAGAACCCAAGAGAAACTCAATGTTTTGTTTCATAAATAGCATATGGCAGTTTAACCTATGAATCGATTACCATCATGCAAGCAGTATTGAACTAAGGAAAATACTATTAGGCAATATTACACTGCTCAGTAAAAATGTGTGACACACAAAATAAAAGATATCAACAAGAAGTGACCATTCAATCTTATAGGAGACAACTAATCACTTCATTTAGAGGAAGGAACCCGCATAAAAAAATAGAGACATATTTGATGCAAACAGAATAAAATGTAGCTTGGAATCAAGGGAGTGTGACATGCAGAGATGATGTTCCTAGTTCTCGCACCGCAGATTAGTGCAGAAGATTAAAAAAAAAGAAAAGAATAGGCTCTGAAGAGATAGAGAACATCTGTAAAAAATTTCTGGTGTGAAAGTAACACCAATGAATAATTTAATAAAAATGTCAGATAAGAACTAAATGTCAGATAAAAACTAAATTAAATATTGAAACTGCACTGATACCACACAAATACTCATAAAGCTCGACAAAATAAGAACTAAAAATATAATTAGCACAACCGTTTTCTGTATATAGAACTAGAATTAGATCGAAAAAAAACATATGGATATGCCATTATTGCAAAGTTCGACGCTTAACATGCCATTCCTTGGCTTAGTGGTCCTGTAATTTGCAATAGATGAATGAGGTATGGCAAGGTAAATTTTCAAATTATTCAGTCAAAGTACCCTGACTACATTCTAGGATGCATGTATGATGGCTGTGTTTAGTTCCCGCAAACTCTCCAAAATTCTCTCTTCAAACTTCACTATTCATCTATCACATCAAATCTTTCTCCTCATGCATGGAGTACTAAACGTGGGTAAATATAAAAAAATTTCATGTTTTGATGTACACGACGAAACGAATCTTTTGAGCCTAGTTAGGTCATAGTAGGACAATGTTTACCACAAACACACGAAAAGTGCTACGGTACGCTACAGTGTCGGGTGTGACATTTTCATCCAACTTTTCCTCCCTCTTTTTCAACTATAAACACAACCGCAGTAATATCATGCAGCCATGCAGGTGCAGTAGATGAACTCATACGTGCCGACAGTTTCGTCAGTTAACTCCCACCACTCCTCGTCGCCAGGGCGGCAGTACAACAGAAAGTCCTCGCGGAACGTGCGTGGAGAACACGATTTTGCAGTCCGGGATTGCAGAAGAGATGGCGCACTGGGAGAGCGACTCCACCTCCGACGTCAGCAACGGAGGCAACGCGATCTTGCGCAGAGAGTCCAGAGTCAGCAACAAGCACCAATGCTGCTGTAACTTATTTGAAAACACCCATCAGAGAGCATGATAGAACATCTACAATCATTGACATTTGAAGTTTGGCGTCACCCATATGGAGTTCATTCGTTCTGTCAAGTTGAAATAACTTGGATAGTATTTGCGAGCCTTCAAATCATAGAACGCACTGCTATTGGACTCTCCGCCTTCATTGTATCCTCCTAACTTTGATACGTAGATCCTGTTGCAACAAGAATCCCGTGGTGCTGACATCATGACCGCGTTCCAATTATCAACAAAAATCACTTCATTGTCTAACCTCTCGACTTTGGTCCAAACCATCAGAGACATGTCGAGCCTGTACACGTCCATCGGCCCATCGCTGTGCGGTCTGAAGATAGCAATTAGATTATCTTTAAACTCCAATAGATGGCAGTGTTGATCTCCTGGCATTGGATCACCGTCAAACTGGTAACCAAGCGATGGTATCTCTGGAAGTTCAAGCATCTCTCTGGTGAATGGATTTGCAGCGTACATGTACTTGTTACCTCTTAGCACGAGAACCCATCCATGTTTTGCAAAGAGCGCCATTTGAAAGTAATCATTACATGGCACTAGGTTACTATTCTTTAGAGTGTATTCCTTCTCGACGATGGGGTCAAACAGTTTGAACGTGCCTGCAGAGCTAGAGCAAATGCTCATTAGCACCGGGTACGGTGGGTACCTCTTTGCGTACTGAAAGGGCTTGCTGATTAAACTCCATCGCTTGCATACTTCCCGAACATTCAAGTAATCAATGATGGAAAGTCTTGTGACAAGTTCCTCGACCATATCAACAGGGAGACTAGACCACGGTGCCGCTACCTGTTCCACGTCTACATCATCAAAGGTGAGCTTGTTCATCTTGTTATTTGATTGCACCACAAAAAAAACAGTTTATTTCGTACATGCTCTCTTCACATTACGATGATCATGTATGAAAGACGAGGCTAAATTCTCAAAAAAAAAAAAGAAAGACGGGTAAAATGCATGGAATTGTGGACGTACTGACCTCAATTGAGATGGGGGACAAAGATTCATCATATTTCTTGTTTAATAAGCTGCGTAACATAATAATGGACACTTTGCTCCAAAAAAAAAAAAAACATAATAATGGACACAACAAATTAGCTATGGTGACTCTTGTCAACCGAAAAATAGATGGAAAAAGCTAAAAATAGCTTACCTTGATGGAACCACCCAATACATGTTATCATAAGAGTCAGGCAACAGTGTGCAGGTCATTATTCGATCATGCAGTCGGATGGTATACAGTCGAACACCGTCACGGCAGTGTTTGTGGAGTAGATGGATATAGCCAGGCTGAATTCCAGCTCTACTTGCAGGTGACACCACAACACAATTGTCACCGGTAAAAATCGTCCTATCCCCGATGGTTTCAACCTTGTTCCAAACATAGGCCGAGGTGTCCAAGATGTGAATGTCCACGTCGATGACCTCCGAGTTGTGAAAGCCATGGATGTAAAACTGCAGGAGGAAGACATCGCCATCGGACTCCACCAAGCTCTCCTCACACCGCCAGCGCATCGTGCTCGGGTGAGGTATGCCCCTCCGCTCAATGGCGACGCCGTCGGAGGAAGGCATGGAGACATCGACTGCGACGAACGTATTCATCTCCGTGCTCACGTACATCGTGCCCCGAGAGCTCACGATGTCACCCATGATGAGCTCATACGTGTCGTCAGTTTCGTCAGTTAACTGCCACCACTGCTCGTCGCCGGGGCGGCAGTACAGCAGAAAGTCCTTGTGGAACGTGGAGAACACGATGGTGCAGTCCGGGGGAGTCGGAGAAGAGATGGCGCACTGCGAGAGCGACTCCATCTCCTCCTCCGCCAGCAATAATGGAGGCAACTCGATCTTGCGCAGAGAGGCCAGGCTGAGCAAGAAGCACTCGCCCGTGGCCTCGTCGAACATGAACAGCCACTCTCCTTCGAGACAGGCTAGACCCTGCTTGCCTCGTACCATGTCGTCTAGCTCCGGTCTTGCTTCTTCTTCTGGGTGCTCCGCGTCGAAGGGGTCCATGATCGTGCACGACGACTCCTGCGCGCCGTCATTGAATCTGATCAGCAGCGGTCTGGATCCGATCGAAAGCGGCGAGTTCTCAGACGTCGTCGACGACATCCTCGATCAAATCGTGTACTGAATCTTTGCAATCAATATCGCGTGTCGAATTTTTGGTTGCCTATATAAATTGGAAAGTGCGGGGTTTTATGGAAACGTGTGGATGCCGGTCCAATTATGTGACGGGAAAGGACAGGACTGGTCGGGAACCTATGCGTGTGACCGACCCGTACTTGTGCACGTCCTATATGATCTCGGGCCTTAATGCCATTCGATGTTCGTGTTGCGTGGAGTTTCTCGGCACTGCGCGCGCGGCTCAAGTACAAACATGCAGCGCAGAGAGGTTCAGAGAGCCCCAGCTGGGAAGAACCCCGCTCTTTTCGCTCTTTGAATCCATCTCACTCAAACCCCCGTCTTAATCGAACCCGCGATCGAGCAGCCGGCAGGTGCGAGGTGCCCGTCCGATCCATCCATTTTTTTCTCCATCAGCCACCGTACCACCCCGCGCCGGCGCCGGCGATCCACCAGATCGAGGAGGAGCGCCGGCCATATGCAGCAGTCGGCGGGCGTGCGCGGCGCCGGCGCGCCGCAGTGGCTGCGCGGGCTGCTGTCGGAGGAGTTCTTCGAGGCGTGCGCCGCCCACCCGGGGGAGCGCAAGAACGACAAGAACCACTTCTGCGTCGACTGCGCCGCCGCGCTCTGCCGCCACTGCCTCCCCCACCAACCCGCCCACGACGTCCTCCAGGTAAACGCCGCCGCCGCCGCGATATCAGCAGCCTTATTTCCTTCTTTCAGCCTCCAAAAGGAATCGATCGAATCTCAACGTACTCCGGCCCTTCTCATTGAACGAACGGGGAATTGAAATAATGGAAACCAAACCGAAGATCTGGAAGTACGCGTCGTGCTTCGTCGTCCGCGTCGACGACCTCAGGCTGTTCGACTGCTCCGGCATCCAGGTACGCAGCTTGCCACTCGATCGATCGCGTGTGTGTGTGCGTAGGCAAACCTTCCGATATGATCGTCGCTTTTTCCTGGCCGATCTTGATCCGCGGCGTGCGTGCGTGTGTGCATGCAGTCGCACACGGTGAGCGACCACGAGGTGGTGTTCCTGAACGAGCGCACGGCGAGGAAGCGCTCGGCGGCCGCCGAGAATCCCTGCGCCGCGTGCGCGCGGCTGCTCACGTCCGGCCACGACTACTGCTCCCTCTTCTGCAAGGTAGGTAAAGCACCGTGTGCATGCATCCATTGTGCGTGCGTGTTAGACACTGTCACGTACGTGTACGAGCGAGTGGCTCGATCGATCTCTGACACACGGCGGGCGCGGCGCGTACGTGCAGGTGAAGCACCTGGGCGAGAGCGAGCACGGGCTGAGGCGCGCGCTGCGCGCGACCCGGCAGGAGGAGGCCGCCACCGCCGCTGCCACGCCGGAGCCGCAGGGCGGGAAGCGGAGGCCGTCGCCGTCGTCGTCGGACGCGGCGGGGCCGAGCTGCGGCGGGTCGTCGTTGCGGAAGCGGAGCCGGAAGCAGCCCGAGCCGGAACGGGCGCCATTCTGTTGACACCCCGCCATCGCCGTGGGCTGGCCGCGTTTCGTGGTCGGGCCGTTGCATGCTTTGACTTGGTTTCCGAGATTTTGTAGGGTCTTTTGACGGACGACCTGCTTTTGCTTCGACTGGCCTGGCGTACGTGTAAACTACTGGCAGCAGCCTAGAATTGAAGGAGCTGATTCAGTTTATTGACTCTTTACAGGATTGCTTGTATGGAATTTATGATACACAGTTTGATTGGGACGATACGTGTGAATTAAGAACGCTTGGCACGAACATTTAATTCCTCGGATTGGAAACGTAAGTACGTCTAGATTTATGATGAGTCATTTTTTAAGATTTTAACTACGGATACTATTGCTATTAGATTCATTATAAAAATACTTTCATTATATATAATTCTTTTCACTTGAAAGACATTTTATAGATATGGTTAGTAAAAGTATGATATTAGAGTAAATTGATTGTAAATTATCTGGTAAGGTTTATTGCGGTCGGATTCTCGTCTTAGCACGAGTGTCACATTGTTTTTTAATTTATTTTAGAATTTAACCGCAGGAGATGCTCATAGGGTAGTAGGTGTGTGTGAGCCTTTTCGTGTACACTGGTACTTATTTCATAAAGGAAGTATAATATTAGAGACTACCGATCTTGTCTGCAGCGACAATATCTCAATACATGTTGCCAAAACAAGTATCGTATCAGAGATTGCCAATGCTGATTGTGGTGATGACAAGTTCGATACATGTTTTCAATGAAAATCTTGATGCACGTTGGTCTAATCTTTTAGATGTACTCATCAAGATTAGTTGTGCATGCGTTTACATAGATGATAGATGGTGTGCGCATGTATGTGTATGTGAATGAACGCATATTGTGTGTATGTGTGTTTTTTTCTAAATACAGACCATGTTAGTTTCTCATTTTGAATGTATTTATATATCCGATCGGATGAAGTATTTGCAATCAGCGAGAAAAAAAATAGTAATGAGCACACGCTGCGTTCCAGAAAACAAAGCGAGCGAGAGGCAGGAGGGGAATAGCAAACGAGATCGTGAAACAACCAGCGAAGCAGCGATGTACAGCTTGCCCAGTGCCCACGGCAAACCTTGATACAACCGTGGTGTTTAGATGGAGAATTGAGATGTTGAATTTGGGAGTTGGATGTCTCTTCGTAATCATTGCGTCACTGTAGCATTTTCGTTTGTATGTGCAAAAAATTATCCAAAAATCGATTAATTAGGCTCAAAATGTTCGTCTCGCAGAGTACAACAAAACTGTGCAATTAGTTTTTGATTTCATCTACATTTAGTACTCCATGCATGTTATGACATTTTGATGTGATGGGGAATCTTCTTTTTACATAGTGTATTTAGGAGTAACTTTTTGGGAACTAAACAAGCCCGTTAAAAGACTTTGACAGTTTGACCTCATTCTCTCTGCCTGACTGCCTGCGGCGTTAAAAGACGAAGGTTATTGCGCAAAAAAAAAAGACGCAAGAACCGCAAAAGAGCTGGACCGGCCCAAGAATTTCATGATCGTCTTGATCGCAGCCCACGTCCACCTCCCCCCTCCCTGCCGTTCTCCTTCCCTCCAACGCCGCCTCCAAGCGCCGAACCAACCGCCGCAATCGGGCCGCACCAATCCCCGCCGGAATCGCAGCAGCCATGCCGCGGCCCCCGCCGCCGGGGCGCGGGGCCCCGGGCGCCAGGCGGCCGATGCGGGACTTCTTCGCCGCCTGGCTGGCCACGCTCCGCTCGCCGCTCCTCCCGCTGCTCCGCCGCGCGCTCTCCTCCTCGTCCGGCTCCTGGGACGACCCGCTCTCCTCCGCCGCCGCGGCCGTCGAGGCCCACTTCCAGGCGCACTGGTCCGCGCTCGACGCCGCCGCGCGCCAGGACCCCGCGCGGGTCGTCGCCGCCGGGGACTGGCGCTCCCCGCTCGAGCTCCCCTTCCTGTGGCTCGGCGACTTCCACCCGTCCCTCCTCACCTCGCTCCTCCGCACGCTCTCGCCCTCGCCGCGGCTCCTCGCCGCCGCCGACCGCGTGGACCGCCGGATCCGCGCCGGCGTCCCCGTCGTCTCCGACCGCCTCCGCCGGGCCCAGGAGGCCTTCGTGGCCGCCGAGGTGGCCGGCACCGCCGACGTCGAGGCGTTCCTGGAGGAGCTCAAGGGCGTCGCGCTCGACGCCAACCGCCTCCGCCGGGGCGTTCTTTCGGAGCTCGTCGCCGCCGCCGGGGGGTACCAGGCGGCGCTCTACCTCGAGACGCTATCGCGCTTCGTGCTATCCATGCACGACCCCGAGGTGCTCCGCCGCTTTGACCAGTGCCGCCCCTCGCCCGGTAGCTAGTCCCTCTTCTTGCTCCCAAGGTTCGTGGCGTTTCTTTTCTTTGGCTTCACTTGTTTCGGTCGTGCAAAATCTTGGTTTCTGTATTGGGGGGAATAGCTTGTCCATGTAAAAAGTTCTCAAGATAACGTTTACGAGCACAATGTAGGTCCATGTAAGATATTTGAAGAAATTGCTGCACGCATATTGTGCAATGGTATGATGAAGTTGCTATCTATATAGCGTTGTTCCAGTTTCTGTACAACCTATTCTACAAATCTTTTCCTCAAACCATCGATATGAACTGTACAAGGGAATGGTATCAAGGTCTGTTGAAATTGGGGCAAAATTATGAGATATGAAGATATTTTTTTGAGGGATGACATACAAAGATATTAGTTATGATGCTTATTTCATCACTATTTGATGCCTATTTGGATGTGCTTTAGCATTTGTTTATCTGCAGTTTTCATATGATTTTATGTTTCAAGTACTTTAGCATCTTATTTGTGTATGTTGCTCAGATTGAATGTTTATGCGTATAGGTTACTTAAATTTTGCCTACGTGAACCTTTGTTTTTTGTGACTTTTGAAATTGGCTAGTGCAGATAGTGGGTGGCGTATACTTGACTGTGCAAGTTTTGCCTCAATTGCAGTCTGACCTCACAAGTAGCATCTTTTATGTGTGAAATTGAGATCTAATGCGCACTGGTTGCTATATAGTGTCAATGTTTTCTGTTTATCCGTTGTCAATCACTTTTAATTACACCCCCCCCCCCCCTTCTGCACTTTTACCTGGTTATGTTGAGCCGGAGTACATTAAAGTAATTTGGACGTGCTTGCCACCTGCTACCTGCTAGATTAATAGGATGTCAACTCACCGTATCTTGGACAAATGTGTCTCAACAGTAATCCAAACATAAAATTTTGATAGCCATGAGATAATTTTCCTACAACTGATTTAAAAGAAAACAGCAATGCTTCAACGCTATCCTAGTTATTTTAGGTGTTGTTTAAGTGCTTCTTTGCCCATTTGCATCTAAACACATATGGCATGTTTGGTATATTGTTTCAATGCTCTAGCATGTTGCTGGTATTCTAAAACAAGTATTTATGCCTCTGATGGCAGAGAACTCAAGTGGGATTTCTATTATTTGTTGTATACTGTAAATAATGGACTTGACATAGCCAGTTATCAGATTATCATAGGGGCCAGAGGCTAGATTAGACCCTTGTATCAGGACACATAGACCGGCCAGTCCACCCACAACTCTGGAGAGGGTGCAACGGGCAGAGCTATGCTCTGTTTCCAGATATCATATTATCATCCAATGCAGTTTTGCCAGTTAGAAGCAGTACTTGGTGAAGTTGCAGTTTTGCCAGTTAGAACCAGTACTTGGTGAAGCTGTTTTAGCTGATCTGCACATTGTCTGTCCTACTCCATTAGCACACTATTGCCTGTTGGTTGTAACAGATCTCAAATGTAACATGCATCCTTAGATCTAGACTTTACATGCAAGTTCTGATGGACCATCAGGCTACAGGGATTCATATAGCATGAGTAGATCTGTGCAGATGATCTATCCTTCATAAAGGATCCTCAGTGGAACATGCACATGCACACGCACACGGAATTAATCTATAATCTATAGAAAATAATCCAAAGTTAAAGCAGTAAACCTTTGCCACCACCACTAGAATATTTTCAAGTAGGAAGGATATTTGCTTGCTGTTTTTCGTTATATACAAGGCTTTATTAAGCCCAACTCTCATATGTCTCCTTTTTAGGGAAAACATAGGTTTTGCATCATATGATCAAATGCAATTGTCGATTTTACTGTATGGATGATTATTGTTTTCAAGTCATGTCACCTGGTTAGGTTAAAACGAAGAGAAATGGCGAGGACTTCAGCTAGTTGATAATCTGGTATCTAGATCTTTAAGAACTTGTTTTTTTTTTAACTTAGACTGATCTCTGTGTCAGGTAAAACGTATATCACCAACTAAAGTGCCACAAAAAAAGACATTTCTGATTCATATGCCATGTTTATGTAGTAAGAATATTTTCTGCTTGGAAAGGTATTGACCATAGGATAGCACACGTCAGAAAAAACACTTGCCACTTTGCATTGTAAAGTTTACGACCATGAAATGTCTGGCTGGACACAGGTAAACCTAAAAAAAAATTGATCACAGGGAGAAGATGCCCCTTGGCAATCTTAAAGAAGGGGAGTATGGAAATCTTTAGGGTGGTACTAACACAACCTGCGAGCACCTAGGCCTAGGTTTGATTCTGGGTGGGAGGCCTCTCAACTAGAGGCTCTATCAATCCTACTTATTGCTCTCTTCTCTCTGTTTATTTTTTTTTATTTTTGGATAAACCTAACCTAGCTCCATGGGATGAAAGTCCACAGACAACCATGGACAATTACCTTATCCTGAGAATCAACTAAGAATTTAATTAATCACCGGTTCTGATTCAGATCTGGGTAAAATGTAAGCCGTATATACGTGTTTCTTCTTCAATGCTTCCATGGCAACAATTCTATTTTACTTCTCCTTTTAACCTTCCTTTCTGCATTGGCCTGTAGAGCTATTTCTAAAGAATCTGGGTCAGTTGTAGCATGTAGAACTTGGTTCACAAAGACAACTAAGCATGGGACTTTGTGTGGTCCAAAGCAGCAAGGATTCATAGCCGTGCCAGAAACATCGAAAGAATATGTATACCGGTGGTCCAATGTAAGCTCAACGACTCAACGTGTGATCTACAGTCTTATACTAAGTAAATAATTAAAGTCTCTGTTGGTTAGCATTAGGAACTTGTCATGGTCATAAAGAACAGTATCTTTACAGTTCTTCCATGTGACATGTGAAAAGAACACTGCTGGGTTAGGTGATGGTCTCCAAAAGTGCACCCAAAGGTCCCGTTGCTCACATAGTAGATCCAGTGGTTGAATGGCATAAAGCCCTCTGGGGTTCATGTATCCCAGTCCGGCAGTTGGACATACAGGTACTTGTAAGTCTACAATAGATCTCACTGAAGTAGTGTTCATGAGTTTATGCTGTCCTCAAGAACAGAAATTTGTTCTCTTGCTTAGTTCACACATTATATAAGTGTTCTTGGTGTCCCTTTCATTCATCACTAACTAAATGGGAGTCCATTTCTTCCATGTTAGTTTTCTTGAATCAACATTTTTGCCTTATAGACTGAAACTTCATGCCATAAACATTCTAACTTGTTGGCTTTTGTATTTTCTTCCCTCATAGCTGCACATTATTCAACTGCTAATGGTGTCTGCACATGTTGGCCTGACAATCAGCATGTTTTCATTAATCATACACCAAAGATGCTAAGTTTTAACACCATGTTAAAGATCTTGGGTTCTTATTATCTAACATTATATAAGATCATCAAAAAAGAATATCCTCCGTACGCACATCTTGGTGTCAGCGGCTCAGGGCAAAGGAGGGATGAACTGCACAAAGAGTTATTTTCTGATCTGCCATGTTGCACCAATTTGTCGTACAGCCTAGCCTTGACTTTCAGTTTGAGGGATGAGCTTCCCTAGTAATTAGTAAATCACGCACCCGCATGCTGGTATGGTGGGAAGCTTTGCTTCGTGTCGTGTGGGTTTGTTTGCATCTGACAAGAGGAACCACCTGAACCCTGCATCGCATCTATCTGTTATGTTACAGGACATGTGGGGTTCATGATAAGGTAAACTAAGACGATAGGGCCAATAATCTTTGCTGGTTGCACTTGTTTAATCAGCTATGCTCCATACTTATCTGAATTACTACCGAACAAACAGATGTCCAAATATACTTCCCAACTAATATACTTGGCAATTACTGGTAAAATACTTCCTGGCTAATCATATTCTCCTTTGATATACTGATAGGTGATAGCATTGTCCTTTCAAGTTCTGGGTGGACATATTACTATAGTAACGCACATGGCATTCCTATTGGTTCTGATATTCCTGTTGGTGGTCAAATTCATCTATGCTACAAGCAACTAGAGAAACGGTCAATCAGTACATCTGGAGTGATGCGTGAATCTGATTTTAGAGTCCTATTGGCTACTTATTACAGACTGCTTGTGGCTGTTGATCATGCAGGCATCTTTGGGAAGCACGAGATGGGGTAGCAAGTGCTGGGCAGCAGCGAGGACCAAACCAAGAAGACAAAGTATAATATTGTATGATACTCTTTTCCCTGTTAGATACAATCAGGTACAGATGCAATGGCTGCCAAGTGTTCCCAACATGTAATTTTTTTCATATTTGATTCTCATCAGAGCTCATATTCTTCTTCGCTTGTGTTTTGGCAGTGACCAGTTGGGTGTTAGGTGGTGTTGAGCGACTCGGAAACGTTAGCAGCAGCATCCTGTGGGCAGCTGCGCCGTCGCCGATACGATTTGTACTCCAATTTCCCCTCAAGGAACCATGTCGCCAGCAGTGACGCTTCAGTATTAGCCCTTGTGCAAATTGACTTGATACCAAATCTTTCAGTGGGCAATGAAAAACAAAAGTTGACGGATGAACGACGTTGCACGTTTGTGTACAAGGACTTGCGTTAACATCTGCGTGAAATTGGCTAGCCACCGACCAATTAACACTGCAAGTACTCTATTGTATCTTGTGCATACTTTTTATGGATGAGAAGTTTCTCGGCACAGTTAGACAGAGATATCTTATCTAATTTCCTGCATGGTCCCGGCGGCGAAAGACAGTGAGTGACGCCTAATTGGTCCCTTGAGAATTTGCAGTACACTTGACATCCTTTGCTTATTGGTTCCATTTCGCGTGCAAGATGTCCTCATTGGAGCTCCATATTAAGTATTGTGGCGGGGGAACATCATGCTCGTGGGTTATGCTGTTCAATGCCTTGTTTACTACCTCCATCAGCATTTGTTTATCTCATCTCCTTGGTCTGGTCTGGTCTCAGGCGCAAACCTGTGTGTCCGTGAGGCGCACTTGGCCTTCTCGCCGCCGAAGGGCCAACCAAGCCCCAAACTGGCATCGCCTTGACCGCGCGGCGCAAGTTACAAGGAGGATACGCACGCCGCTCCTTTCCCATCGAGCTCGCCTCGCCGGCGCTTCCTTCGCTCTCGGCTGACAGCGGCATCTGTACCCGCCGCAAGTTGCGTTGCCGCTCGCTCTGATGAATCGAGAGACTGACAGGCTACATCAAGTTGCCGCCGCGCTCGAGACGACCACGTGCTGCGGACAGCTACGGCGAGGACCCTGCCTGTCGTGTATTTTTGTGCCGATGTGCCGCGTTTCGCGGCGGTCGCGTCGGCGACGGCGACGGGGCGCGCTCGGCCGGCGGAGGCCGTCGCCGTACGGGCAGTAAAGCGCTAAAGCGCCCTCTGAGCGTGACCGGCCCGCCCGGCGCGCGCCAGCCAAGCCAAAGCCATGGACGGCCCGGCCGCCCCCGCCCGAAACGAACGTGCGCGCGGGCGGGTCGCTCTCGCGGCGGGGGGAGGGGGAGGAAGCTAGGGTCTGAGGGGGTCAAGGTCAGTAACCGTGGGTGGGGCGGCGGACCGCGAGGTGGTGGGTGGTTTCGTCGCGCCTGCCGGCGGGCCACGGCATGCCGAGGTGGCGGGCGGCGGGTGGTGAGGCCTCCGCCGCGGCGGGGCCCGGCGCGTCGACGCTGATGCGACGCCAGCTCCGGGCTGAGGAGGACGCGGCCGCGGCTGAGGGTGACGTGGGTTGCGTGGTCCTATTGTCAGTGGGTGGGCGAGCCCGGGGGCGCTTTTCCGGTGGGCCCGGGCTACGCGTCGGTCCGATGGGTGGTGGTGTGCGCGCGCCTGTGCGGTTGCTGGCAGCTACTTATACACGGAATTGCTGGGTGCACACCACGGTCTTTACCTAGTGTCACGCCACCTTGTATTCATTCATTCTGCTTTTTGAAGCCTTTGTATTGGAGGAGTAATGGTTGCCTTTTATTAGCCATCTTAATGGCTCAAAATATGATCTTCAAGTACTCCGTGTTTTTCTTTGCGATGAATTGTTTTTTCAGATATTTTACATAAGCCTTGCGTATGTGCTTTCATGAAACATGATAGATGTAACTAGAGACTGAAAATGGAGAACAATATGAAATTTCCTTTTTTGATAAAAGAATATTCAGTTCCTTGTTTTGTTGTACAATAAATGTTAGTGTAACTTATAGGTCTAAAATATAATATAAACTCTCGGCTCACATAGAAAACATGACATGTAGCTTGGGCTTATGCGGATCCACACTGACATGAAACTTGTATGATCTTTTCTAGTCACAAAACCGTGTGACACACAATTTTGTGACATCGGTATAATAACTACAAACAAGGACGCGTCATAATTACAGGTGTAACTTGTAAACCACTTATTCTGCTTAAAGGGCACATTAAAAAAGTACACATTTACTACTATTACGTTTCTTTTTGATATTTTTTCTATGAGCAATTCGATGCAACACAAAAAAAGGGATGAACTTAATATACTCCACAGTGATAGTTATTAAGGCATAACATAACATGTAGTAATTGAGATGTTACATGTGGAGAATCCAGCATAAAACCATATCTCATACAAAAGAGTTGTTTTGCATCAGGGGTGCACAAATTCCTGTGGACTCACAACCGATGGTTCCTAACAAATATCCCGTAACAAAATATGCAGGCGTCATTGAATTCTTCAAAGATTTCTTCTCCCGACTCTTCTATAAATAGCCCTTGCATCGACGCCATTCTCCTCTCCTCCATTCTCCTCCTCCTTCTCTCTCGGTGAATTGGCTCACGCATCTCGTGTTCATTACAAGTCGTCTACTATTGTTAAGGTGTGCATCTTTCGGTTATCTTCGTTTTTTCCTTTTGGAGTGCGATATCTTTCCTCTGAACTCGTTTGGAGTTCATTCATGTTTTGCTTCTGCAAAATTTGGGCACAAAGATGTAACGACTAGACTTCAGTGCCCCTTCCTGGAAAACAAGAGACGCTTTCTTTTCTGTTTGTGGGGCTACTTTGGCTCAATTGATTGATGGTTCTCATGTAGGTCCGCAGAAAATTTGTGAAATGCAGCAATAATGTGCCAAATCTGTAATTGCTTTTAAAAATATCTAATGGTTAGAACTTGTAAGATGTCTCAGAACAGTTCTTGATGAATCTGTCATTCCCCTCATGGGAGCTGCTACTCTTCTGTTTCTGCCTTACTGCATTCATAGCATGTACTGGGTCATTCCCTTCTCTTTTTCTTTTTCTTTGTTTTGAAAGGAAGTCCCCTTCTCTTGACCTGTTCCTTCCGTTTGCTCCCTTGAAGTCTACTCATGGGAGTAGTATTCTTCTTGACCTCTTAAATTTGTCATGATAAAGTCATACTACACATGGCGTAGGATGGATTTATGTAGTATCATTTGTCACCACGTATTAAACCACTTGTACCCTTTTGAAACGAGCTGTTGTTTTCATGCTTCCGTGCACCTGTTCTCTCTCAAAAGAATTCAACGTCAACGGTCTTACCTAATATTCTGCAAGTAATTGGTGAGAAAATTTCTCTAAAGATTTCCAAGATGACATTTTCTCATTGAAGATCCGTAGCATGACGTTCTTGTGCTTACATCACACCTTATTAGAACATACAGCTGACGTTCTTATAGTATATGCTTTCTATCACAACTTAATTATAGCGATGCAACTGCTCTTTCAAGGTTGGTAGCATCGGTTAAATTGCATACTGAACATAGTGTTAGGTTTACCTACCATGGCTCTAGGTCAGAACACTCATCAAGGCATTAAGATGGCTATGGCCTATGGGCCCAAGCACACATGGCCTCAGTGATTGGGCAAAACATATCATTGTGCTAATTCCTTTCTCTCTTATCCTAAAATGTGTGTGTAGTCAATTAACCTTTTGAAACTTTAACCACTCAATGAAGTAAATGAAGTCTCATATAACACATTAGTATATTTCCATCAACAACACGTTTCCATAACTTTAACGTCGGGTAAACAATATATAAAGGAGAAGGGAGTACATATTAATAAATCATGCTAACTTTGCTAATGATTAAAGGTTTTCGTTTTGCAAACTTTCTACTCATTCATTCTTTCTTGATTCATGCAGTAGTCTTTCTGAATATTGGATTGCAACAGACCTGGAGTTTTATGGCCATCCCTATGAAGCAATCCGGATTCCTGATATAGATGTTTCCTTGTTCTGAACATGAGAAGGTACACAACATATCCTAAGCCACACTTTCTACCTCATATAAGCAATGCACTTTCCCTGACATTGTATTTCCTTCTATGATCAGTTCTCAGGTATTCTGCTGTTGATGAACTGCCTCCACACGTGTAGTGACAAGAAAACGCTGAAGAAGTGGTTTTTCATCGACAAGACAGTAGGCTGAATTCAGTTCAGAGAAAGAAACAACACTCGACCACAGTTCTTTTTCTTGATTCATCCCCAATGGATATGAGCACCAGCTCACCTGTCATCACCGATCCGTTATCAATAAGCCCCCCACTGTTAGGAAGCTTGACCTCAAACCTGATGCCGTTTTCAGTCATGTCCGGAGGCTGCTCCAGTCCCGGCATGAACATGAGCGCCAGTAGGCGTAAGATCGAAGAGGTCCTTGTGAATGGCCTGTTGGATGCAATGAAATCCTCATCACCGCGCAAGAAGCATAATCTCGCCTTCAGCCAGGGCAATACACCTGACGAAGATCCTGCTTACAGCGCGTGGATGGTAAGTTACACTGTGCAGCTTTGAGTGGCCTACTTCCTTCAGAGTTCAGACATGCAAAATTTACTAATTGCTGTCCTCTGTTACAGTCAAAATGCCCTTCTGCTCTGACGTCCTTCAAGCAAATAGTAGCCAATGCACAAGGCAGGAAGATTGCTGTGTTTTTAGATTATGACGGTACCCTGTCGCCTATAGTTGACGATCCCGACAAAGCATTCATGTCCCCCGTGGTAAATCAGAACAACCTGTTCCAAGTACTACTTAATTAGCATTAATTGATCATTTAACAATTGCTAATTCTTTGTCTGAAAACCTACTCAGATGAGAGCAGCTGTGAGAAATGTCGCTAAGTATTTCCCGACTGCGATTGTCAGTGGAAGGTCACGCAAGAAGGTATCGATGACTTGTTTGCTTTTTTTTTGTGGGTATATGTGTTAATACCAAAATCCTAGTCATATGCAAGTTATATATCGTCTGACATCTAATTTTGTTTCTCACTTCTGTTTAGGTATTTGAATTTGTGAAACTGAAGGAACTATATTACGCTGGAAGTCATGGAATGGACATAGTGACAACTGTTGCAGAACATAATACTGACAAGGTGAGGCCCTCTTGTTCATAGCACTGAATTCTTTCTTTTCCCTATTCTGTTATTATTAGCATATAGTTCTGTGCACAATACTTACAATCCCATGAACTCTACTTGCAGTGCAAAGAAGCCAATCTCTTCCAACCTGCTTGGGAGTTTCTTCCTATGATTGATGAGGTGTGTTTCTTTAATAACTACGGCAGCTTACAAACTGCATTTCTTACTTCAAATGGATAGTAGAAACTTAGCCACAAAAACAACCGCGCTATCTCTGTTTGATTTGTATGCAATACTAGGACTGTTCTTGAATCTTGATGGGTAGTCTATCAAATCTTCGTATTATTACTGAGCCACATTCTGCAACAGGTTTCCAAGTCCCTCTTGGAGGTCACGAGTGGAATTGAAGGTGCGAGTGTTGAGAACAACAAGTTTTGTGTATCTGTACATTACCGCAACGTAGCAGAGAAGGTGAAATTTGTACCCCAAACTTACTGCACTCTTGCCTCTTTTCTTGTTTCAAGTACTAGCAAATTTATCTACTAGCAAATTTATCTGACAGCCTTTTGTGATTCGTTTCAGGACTGGGGAGTGGTTGCACGACTCGTAAACAAAGTTTTGGAGGCCTATCCTCGTCTCAAAGTAACCAATGGGCGAATGGTAGGAGCCTTTCTACTAGGACTGTCATAAATCTTGATAGTTCTTCCAAGACTTATCCTAAATCTTTTGGAATTCTTCAGGTTTTAGAGGTTCGTCCGGTGATCGATTGGGACAAAGGAAAAGCCGTCGAGTTCCTGCTTCAATCACTCGGCTTAGACGACTCTGAAAGTGTGATTCCTATCTACATCGGAGATGATCGGACAGACGAAGACGCATTCAAGGTTGCTACATCTTTTGAAGGGAATTTCTGCGGTTGCACATCTCACTCATGCTAGAGGTGTCTAAACTCTGAATCTTCTGTCTTTTTGCCTCAGGTACTTCGCGAGCTAAAATGTGGATACGGAATACTAGTTTCACAGGTGCCCAAGCACACTGAAGCCTTCTACTCACTGAGAGACCCATCTGAAGTAAATCTCTCAAGATCTCTTCAGTTTTCTTTCTACCCTGCTGGTTTCACTCAATCAAGCCTAGTGATTCTAATCTGTGTTTGCATGTCAAACAGGTGCTGGGGTTCCTCAATTCCTTGGTGAGATGGAAGAAGCACTCACTGTGACGAAACCGAAAATACAATCTCGATCCAGGAGTCGTGTAATAACTGTAGTTGGTGCGGCGGCAATTTTGTAGAGTTGGACGCAGCGGGTGGCTCATTCTTTCATGTCTATCATTGTTTCGTTTTTTCTGTTCGTGTTCTTTGCCACCGAGAAATGATTGGTGGTTGCCTCGCCCTCTTGCAACTGTAATTTGTACTGTAAGCAAGAGGCGCCTTTACCTGTTCAGGCTGGTGAATAAAACCGGGACGCTTATTGTTTTGCTTTGCCTTTTCCCTGCATTTGCATCTGTCAGTGGCGTCCATTTGTTTTACCAATGTCACTTGGTGTCGTCGTGCGTGTCTGAACTCAGAAGCATCATGCGTTTGATATTTTGATTGGAGCGTCGATGCTGATGCTTTGCTGCTGTCCAAAGTTAAACTGAAACATTTTCCATGGCAAGTACCCTGCTGGTAATCCACAGGCGATGGAAGATGAAAAAGCCAACAGCAGATCAACGAATAGACAACAGAGTAGTCCTTATCTTTTTTTTGCGATTAAGGTTCAGAGTTGGGACGCGCTCAAAGTAAATATTTGCCGGATTTTGTTTCACGCTCACCCGTGCCGTGCCCGGCAGTTTGAACTGAGAGCAAGTGTCTAAAGCCGCCGTTGGATCGGCCAAGGATCACGATCCGACGGCAGCAAGCGCCCCCATCCTTTACCTGCCGAGCAGAAAAGGAATCGAGCTGGCTGCCGGCCGTGTTCTGTTCTCTCCTCTTCCTTTCTCCCCCCGCACGGCTCAAACCCCACCCATCATCGCAATCCAATTCCCACACGCCTGCTGCCGCCGCCGCCCGCCGCCAAATCTCGGAGCACGGCCGTCGCGGCTTCTGAGGCGCAGCTGCGCTTCCGGCGATGGCCTCCTCCAACCCCAGCTCCACCGCCGCCGCCGCCGGAGGTGACGCCCCGGATGACCTCGATCAGCTCCTGGACAGCGCGCTCGACGACTTCACCAGCCTCGATCTCTCCGCCTCCGCCGCTCCCAAAAGGTACCGGCTCCGGTCCTTCCGCTCGGAGTCAGTCCCTGCTCCCGCTAGGTGCTCGAGCGAATCACTGACCCGGCGTCTGTCTCCCTGTGCAGCAGCAGCAGCAGCAGCAGCAGCGAGGCCTCCGCGTCGGCGTCGGGGTCGGGGCCCAAGGGACCGGTGATGGGCCTGGGGCTGGGACTGCCGGACCCCAAGGCCCCAAAGCGGCGCGGGGTGAAGCAACCGCCACCGCCGCCGAGGAGCGCGTGCGCGTCGGAGGCGCTCGAGAAGCTAACGCGCGAGACGCGGGAGGCGGTGCGCGGGCTCGAGACCGCCACCGGGGGTGTCCCGTCGCTGGACGACGACGCCATGATGGAGGAGTTCGTCAAGCAGTTCGAGGAGTTCGCAGGGGCGCAGGTACCATCGCTTTAGCCTCCCTGTTCAACGGAAATCTAGTAGTAAGAATACCTACTACTGGTCAATCAAAGGCACAGTTGCTGAATAGTTGTTTTGTTCGGGATAATATCCTGTAGTCGTTACTTTATACAAGAAGTGCATTTGATATTACTGAACCATTGGATATTCCATATGGGCATTTCATTAAAAGGTATCGACAGACACTCAGACTACTTTGATGTTAGAACATAGATAATTTATGGAATCAGGGTGCTCTTTTGCCTGTATCCTGGTAAAAGATTTGCTATGTTGACGTACTATGGATAAATCAAGACTTGGTAAACTTGGAAATTAGGCTGGGCATTACTTCTTACTGGTATGAAGATATTTCCTGCAGGTTTCTTATAAGAAACTTTACTTATACCTGTGGAGGGAAAGAGGTTTTGTTGCTGGTGATATATTGACTATTTGCTATTTATAAACATGGTACTTTACAATCACTTAGGCTTTCGGTAATTTGGGGAGTGTAATGGCATGAATCTGTTAGGTGCACATCAGCGATTTGGTATTCATACTTGATAGATAGTTGGCCTTCATCCTATATGCAATGTATTCGACCGTGCAATGAAATTGTTATATTTACCATGCATGAGTGTCATCAAGACGTTTTAAGGTAGCGCTATTTAGAAGCGTGTAGCTTTATGTGCAGTAGGTTTTCTGCTGAATGTGCTGTTCCAGTCATGGAATCTGAAACGCTCTGGTGCACAGCAATTTTGTAGCTTATTATCAAGTCAGCGAAGCGGTACAGACAAAAAATAAACTCCTGGTTTCTGTTACTTATTGTACTACTACTACTACTACTACGAGAAGTGCATTTGATTTGACTGATCCATTAGGCATTTCACTTATTTTCATCTCATATTACTGTTTGATGTTGAGCATAGTTATTTTAAAGAGTAATAATTTCACAAGAACATATATTACGGTCATGGTTTCTGAAAACCACATCCTTCTTATCTAGTTGGCCGTTGCAACTCATCCCTGATTTTATGGTCATAATGTCCCATAAAACCCCACCTCAGTTTGGTTGTTAACTAGTTTTGCTACACATTCTTGACTAAGGTACTAAAACTGTCGTTGCCTAAGCTTAGGCATGCCAGCCTTGGGTTGCAATCCAAACAGGCTGTAATCATAGATCAGTGGCTCTTTGATACACTCTGCTTGTCAATCCACTCCTTGACCAGGATGTGATTTTATGAAATTCTTTGACCATAAAACATTGGGATTAAGTGCCACTAGTCAAGAATTTTTTGGATTTTGTGGAGCGTTATCACTATTAAACCTGGGATTATGACACTAGCTAAAAGACACGGGTTGTCTTCAACTACTGAGTATGAAATCTGTGGTTTAGGGCCTGTTTGGGAGAGCTCCCACTTCAAAAAATGCAGCTCTGCTCCAGAAACTCCACCTTTTTCAGCTCCACCTCACCGACTCCAGAAAAATATGAAACTCCAGAAAAAACTTGGAGTTTCGGGAGCACCCCTTGAGGAGCTCCAGAAAAAACCTGGAGTTGGCCTCTAGATCCACTTTTTTTATAGAGCTGGAGTTTCTGGAGTTGGATGTGTTTGGCTACAAGATTTTGGAGCGGAGCTAGAAAACATGGAGCGGAGCTCTCCCAAACAGGCCCTTACTGATTCACTTCACATCTCACTTCGCACCTGTACACTTGAGCTCATGCTTTTCTTTTATCACCCGCAGGACATGGACTCCATCGTGGAAACAATGATGCAACAACTTTTGTCCAAAGAGATTCTTCATGAGCCCATGAAGGACATTGTCGAAAAATATCCAAAATGGCTGGAGGATAACAAAGATAAAATAAGCAAAGAAGAATATGATCGTTACAACAATCAGCTTGAACTCATGGTGAAGCTTATTGAGGTCTATGAAAATGATCCTGAGAACATGACTAAGATTTTCGACATCATGCAAAACATGCAAGAATGTGGCCAGCCCCCCAGTGATCTTGTCCAAGATATTGTACCTGATCTGGATCTGAGCAAGCTGGGACAGCTGTGAGTTTTTCATATCTTTCCAGTAAACCATTCTGCCAATAGTGTCTGTTTGCATGTTCATGCTGATCAAAGTCTATAATAAAAAAGGCTTCTGGGGTATTCTCTCTATTCCAATACAAGCCCAGCGTGCGTTTTTTCTGATAAATAATGAATTTTTCGTCCGATAATGTTCCAACAAGGCAACAACATATTCGTTTGGTCCCAAAAATATTGTGCCTAGACTTTTCTCTAGATATGCATGCCAACACAGTTTTTTTAATTATTACTGAAGAAGTGGAGATTGTGGAAAAACAAATAGTTCAAAATATACGAATGACTTGTAAAAAAAATCTTGTGAAGAATTCCATGTTGCTCTGATCATTCACGATGATATAATTTGGATTTCTTATTAACCTTTATCATCAGTAGGTAGTATATTCTTAATCATCTGCCTTTGCGAATATGAAATATCATTTTGTTATCCAATTTTTAATCGTATGACTATTGGCTTTGTTACCCTGTAATAGAGTAAACCTTGAACAACCATCCAACAAGGAGTTCATGCCATGTTAAGTGTGAATGCCTGATAGTATATAGGATGTGCAACCATGCTCCATGCTGCTAGTTGCTTCAGTAGGTGTTATGTACAGTAGTGATAATTGTTACTTTGTTAGAGAGCATGGTATGTACTGTAGCCAGTATGCCAAACATCGCTTGTGTTCTTCCATTGCATGTAAATGTGAAGAATGGTTTGTCTGGCATTAGATAGGATGCTGGTAGTTGCTCTAGTAGGTGTCATGTACAGTAATGGTAGTTGTTAGTGATCATAGTGTCTACTGTAGGTCTGTAGCCAGTATGGCAAACATCACTTTTGTGCTTCTTGCATATAAAAATGTGAAGGCCTTTGTACTTCTTGCATATAAATGTGAAGGCTTTTGCTCCATCATCGTACAAGCTTTTGCTCTCCCCTCAGTTTAGCTCAAGTTCATGCCTAGACCACTGCTAATACCCTGTAGTGATAATCGAGCCACAAATTCTGTAGCACACAGTCATGCAAACAAAATGGCATGTCTGGATTATTGTAGTTGAACACAGATTTCACTTTAATGTGTTCGAAAGAGAAACAAACTGTCTTCTCCAGTTTACTGTTTGAAAATGAAAATAGCTAACGCATAGATCCAAGTTGTCATTTTTTCCATCAGTTGGCATTTGGCAGATGTATGTTTTTGGCCATTGCTTTTAAATATGAAATATTCTTTTGTTATCTCGTGACTGTACTAATGCCCAATTAGTGGTGGTGGTGACTTGCAGTATGAACAATTCATGAAACACATGACAAGTTAAATATTGGTAGTTCAGATGATCATAGTTGGACATCAATTTCACATTAATGTTTAAAGAACAGTAAACTGTTTTTTTTTCATTTTCCATTTTAATATTTTAGTAGTTGATTAAGTGGCCATTCACAAGTTCAAATTCAGCGTTTCTCGAGAACTTTTAGGTTATCTCAAATTTCATCTCTGTGTAGAACTTGTAGGAGTAGCTGAAGTGGCCATTCAAATTCCAGTGTTTCTCTAGAATAGCACAATATCCATAGAGCAGAGAGTTTGCCTTATATGTTATCAAATTCATTCTTTTTGTTATCTGATCCTAATATTCATTCTTCCATAAGACATGGTATACATTGAATTTGCATTCTATGTCTAACTGTTGATTGTTGCCACTATATCACAGGTCCCCTGAGATGCTTGAATCAGCACCAAATTGTTCTGTAATGTGACGAGTGAAGAATTCCATTGTGGATGCAAACTTCATGGAGTTTCCTCTATCTTTACGAGCCCTCCTTTGGCTTATGTAGCTTGAAGATAATTTTCATCTGGATAATCTGTAAAGCATCACAATTATATAATGAGTTCAGTGTTCTTTGTGATTCTTGAGTAGAAGCTATATTCTTTCACGTACCGTAATCCACCCTCCGCTCTGCCAGTTTTCAAATTCGTTTGTAGATACTATTCCAAATTTTACTCGATTTTCTTATATACCCCTCCGTTTTAGTGACGCAGTTCTGTTACCATTATCATTGGAAACCAGATGTTTAATCCCCTTATAAATATATAATATTATTTTAATAACTCTTGAAGCGGTTTGGATGTCGGGCGAAGCCGGCGACGACCAATTTTTTTACCTGCAACGCGGCTTTGCCTCGGACCAACCCCCCGTCCCGCCCCTATTTAAACGCGGCCTCCCCCTCCGTTTCGCTCCAAGAAGAGCAGCACCAGCCAGTGCATCACAACACAAGCTCTTCTCCAACACAAAGCTTCTCCAAATCACAAGGCCATCACCGCCAGTTTCTGATATCCGATCGTGCAACTAAGGCTTAGTGCGTTTTTGGTTGAATCCCCACCCCACCCCTTTTTGCAAATGGAGTGCGAGAACGGCCGCGTCGCCAACGGCGAGTCCCTGTGCCTGGCGGCGCCGCGTGCGCGCGCCGACCCGCTTAACTGGGGTAAGGCGGCGGAGGAGCTCATGGGCAGCCACCTCGACGAGGTGAAGCGGATGGTGGCCGAGTTCCGCGAGCCGCTGGTGAAGATCGAGGGCGCCAGCCTGAGCATCGCGCAGGTGGCCGCCGTGGCCGCGGGCGCTGGCGAGGCCCGCGTCGAGCTCGACGAGTCGGCGCGCGAGCGCGTCAAGGCCAGCAGCGACTGGGTCATGAACAGCATGAACAACGGCACCGACAGCTACGGCGTCACCACCGGCTTCGGCGCGACGTCGCACCGCCGCACCAAGGAGGGCGGCGCGCTCCAGAGGGAGCTCATCAGGTTCCTCAACGCCGGCGCCTTCGGCACCGGCGCCGACGGCCACGTCCTGCCGGCCGAGGCCACGCGGGCGGCCATGCTCGTGCGCGTCAACACCCTGCTCCAGGGGTACTCGGGCATCCGCTTCGAGATCCTCGAGGCGATCGTCAAGCTGCTCAACGCCAACGTCACGCCGTGCCTGCCGCTCCGGGGCACGGTCACCGCGTCCGGCGACCTCGTCCCGCTGTCCTACATCGCCGGCCTCGTCACGGGGCGCGACAACTCCGTGGCGGTCGTCCCAGATGGCACCAAGGTGAACGCCGCCGAGGCGTTCAAGATTGCCGGCATCCAGGGCGGCTTCTTCGAGCTGCAACCCAAGGAAGGTCTTGCCATGGTGAACGGCACCGCCGTAGGCTCTGGACTTGCCTCCACCGTGCTCTTTGAGGCCAACGTTCTTGCCATCCTCGCCGAGGTCATCTCGGCCGTGTTCTGCGAGGTCATGAACGGCAAGCCGGAGTACACCGACCACCTGACCCACAAGCTGAAGCACCACCCGGGACAGATCGAGGCCGCTGCCATCATGGAGCACATCTTGGAGGGCAGCTCCTACATGAAGCACGCCAAGAAGCTCGGCGAGCTGGACCCGTTGGTGAAGCCGAAGCAGGACCGGTACGCGCTCCGCACATCGCCACAATGGCTTGGCCCCCAGATTGAGGTTATCCGTGCCGCCACCAAGTCCATTGAGCGCGAGATCAACTCCGTCAACGACAACCCCTTGATCGATGTCGCCCGTAGCAAGGCGCTCCACGGTGGCAACTTCCAGGGCACGCCCATTGGCGTGTCCATGGACAACACCCGCCTCGCCCTTGCCGCCATCGGCAAGCTCATGTTTGCTCAGTTCTCCGAGCTCGTCAACGACTGCTACAACAACGGCCTGCCCTCCAACCTGTCCGGTGGGCGCAACCCCAGCTTGGACTACGGGTTCAAGGGCGCCGAGATCGCCATGGCGTCGTACTGCTCTGAGCTGCAGTTCCTGGGCAACCCGGTGACCAACCATGTCCAGAGCGCCGAGCAGCACAACCAGGACGTGAACTCGCTCGGACTCATCTCCTCCAGGAAGACGGCCGAGGCCATCGAGATCCTGAAGCTCATGTCCTCGACCTCACCGGCGAGAAGACACGACAACCTGGTGAGGAGCTGAACAAGGTGCTCGTTGCCATCAACCGGCAAGCACATCGACCCGCTGCTCGAGTGCCTCAACGAGTGGAGCGGCGAGCCCCCGCCCATCTGCTGAACGGAGAACAACGGATAGGGAGAAGAGAGTACGTGTATCAAAGACTGTTAAGGTTTAGTCCCGCATTGTAAATTGACGGTGCCAAATGAAATTGATGCCTGAGCCTTGATTGGTTGTGGCTCCTGTGGATCTGGGCTAGATGGGCGCCGGCTCGTGAGTATAGCGGGCCAGACCGGATTCCATAGCGTCACTCTAACAAAGACTATATTTTTTAGTTATAATGCTATTTGTTCCTGTTTTATGCTTGTTCATGTTCGTTAATGCTGAAAGAGCTGTTGTTGCAACCTGCAACTTTTTAAGTTTTGGACTTCTTTTTTGAAATAAAAGAAGTTTTGGACTACTGTGGATCATATTTACAGTTCACCTTAAGCCTTGTGTTCATGTAAACGACCAAACACGGCGCTCCTATATGCAACATAATGATTTTTGCATGTGCTATTTGAGATTGCACAAAAGGTTTCTTAGAAAACCCGTACGTTCTGAAAATCTGGCAATAGTCAAGATCCAGGATTGTTCTTTTTTCTTTCTTTTATCATGTCCGTATGCATACTATGAGCATTCAAGGAATTCGTCAAGAACCAGCGGGTATGGTTTAAATGCAAGAAAAATAAAATATAAACGATGAGAATAGAAACTCAATACCACCTGAAGTCAATTCTTTCAATGTACACAATACATATGATTGCGCTCAACATGTTTTTTGGGATGTTTTAAATCTTGAACAGAATAGTTTTCATTGGGGATATTCTCTAAATCATTGTCCCAGATGTAAGGAAAGTTGATATGCACGTCACCCGTATAGGGCATGTTTCAAGTGCCAACACTGCCACAAATTCTAGCCTTAGTTTGGCTCACACAGGGGAAATTTGTCACACTTTTCTGAGTCACTGGCAAATGAAACCAATCTCCCTGACAAACATGGTTCCGGTGCAGTTGCAGTAGAGACTGCAACTTAAGCAGTCCCAGGAGCAGAGGGAAGCACCGTGCGACACTGTAGTTCAGAGGAGCAGCATTGTTCGTTAGCTACTGTTTACCCGTGTTCAACACTGTAGCATCGAGATCTGAACCGTTCATATAGGAAAAATGGACGGTTGCGACCGCGTGCAGTCGTTAACTTGCAGTCGCAGTGGCGACTGCACCTGATCTCCGTGCCTTTTCAGACCGGACACTCATCATCATCAACAATCGACTTGGCCTTGAGGTTGCTTCGACATTTGGTACCATCAGCCAGGCAAAATGCTGGACCTTTGGTAAAGGGGGGGATTGGTCCTTCTGCTTGCAGCACTCTATAAATCGGACCAGCTCGCAGAACTCCATCAAAAGCTGAGAAAGGGCAGTGTCGCTGATCTGGGGCAGCATCAAGTTGGATGTCAGCAACAAGGCTCTGGACAGCTAACAGCTCCTCTGTGGCAACCCTGGTGATCCGTGGACAAGGAGTCGGCGCAGCTGCCCTGATAGCGCCTCTGCCACGCTCTCAAGTCACTGCTGCGGGCGTGGCTGAAGAGGGCCGGGAATAGCACAAAGAGGGGTTCTGCCGTGATCCATCCATCCTTCCAAAAGTTCGTTGACCGCCCATCTCCCATGTATCATGAAATGGTCTAGAAAAAGTCTCTCAGGTAGACGTGTGATCCGGTCCGGTACTGGCAACTTGGATAAGCTAGAGGGCAATGTTGCAAATCGCGGGCTATAGAATTTAGCGGAACGCTTACAAAAAAGCTATAGGAGCTACAGTGGAGCAATAGCGACAGCTATAACCTTTAGCGGTATGCAGAAAACCAGAAAAATTTAGACCTAAACATTATTAATTTCAAGAATTCTAGCTTATATTTCATAAGTAGATGCAGTCATTAGTGAAAACATTAGAAAACAAGTCGCAATCCACAAGATAAGTCATAAATAATAACTCATAGTTTATAAATCACAAGTCTATAAGTTCGTAACTCAAGCATAGCGGTGTTAGTGTTAGTGATTCTAGGTTACTGAATTTAGCAGGGTTATTTCATGCTATAGCGGAATTAACCGCATTAGTGGGGTAACATCTACAATGTTAAAAAGCTATAGCGAGCTATTAGCGTGCTATTTGCAACCATGGATAGTCGTTGAACCTAGGAGAAAGTTGGAGGTGGGGCACCAAATACCATAGGCTTTCAAATTACTAAAAGTTAAAGTAAAGGCCTTTAAAACAGGTGAAGGAGGGCACCTTCGTAGGCTGAGGAGGGCCCAAGTGATGAAAATCTGAACTGTATAACTGAACTCTAAAAATTAAGTGGCGGCATGGACTATTACTCGGGCCTTCGTGGGTCCGCCCTGTGGATAGAGGAGATGCACGAAATTGGTTGGCCGCGTTGCAACTTGTAAAGGCTGGGGCTACCAAACACTAAAGGGTCCTTCTCATTAATTTTCTCTTTTAGTCTTGGGTTTATAATGTAATGAATATTTCCTTAAAAAAGAAGAAGGGAATTAAAGAAACTTCTCGGTCCTTCCGAAGTTCCATCGACGACCTGCCACAAGAAAAACACCTACATAATAGAAGCCGTCGTCGGGAAGGCCTATGATATTCTACTCCGATTTTCACAGCTAGCTGGAGAATTCACTCTATTATTTCAGTAGTCTGTTGGGTCTTTTCTCCCCTCTTCTCTATCTGTTTTTTTTTGGTCTCGTGTACTTTTTTTCTCTTTGAATTCTATTTAATTTAATATATTCAGTAGGGGGGCTTGCCCTCCTGTTACCTAAAAAAAAGGACGAATAGCCTTATATATCCAGCTAGGTCTTGGGTGTGTTTAGTTGTAAAAATGATGTGTAAAATTTGATCGAAAAGTCACATCGGACATTGTAGCGCACTGTAGCACTTTTCGTTTGTTTGTGTTAAACATTGTCCTATCATGACCTAACTAGGCTCAAAAGATTCGTCTCGTCGTGTACGTCAAAACCATGTGATTAGTTTTTTTATTTACCCACGTTTAGTGTTCCATGCATGAAGAGAGAGATTTGATGTGATAGGTGAATAGTGAAGTTTGAAGAGAGAATTTTTGAAATTTTGGTGAAACTAAACACACCCCTTGTAACTGCCGATTGGCTACCACACAGCTGAAAAAAGATTGCGCATGCATCTATATATGCATCCCAGCCTGATGAGCTCTGCTTGCTGCCCATCTTCGATAGATTCCGAGCCTGCCAGCCATAGTATTAAACGTAAAGGATAGTATCTGTAGTTATAGAAAATAAAGTAAAATTAAAACAACTGTCCGCGCGCCTCGACCTTGTGTAGAATCTATGCATGCGGTTCCTGCTCCTACTAAGCTCGGCCGTGGAAGTATCTGCTCGATCTGACGCGACATGTTTCGTGTTGCCACAGCCACAGTGGCGCCAACGCCGCACATACATACTGATCCATATCTATATAAGATCGATATAGGATAGAGTCGTCGATGAGAACTAGCAGCTAGCCGAGGGTCGGAATTAAGAGAGGCATCGGCAGCGAGATGGAATTCTGCGCGCAGCAGCAGCAACCTCTCAATCTGCCGCCTTCAAACACCAAAAAACCGCCGGCGAGCGCCGGAGCAGCGAGAGCGGCGGCTCGGCCTGGCTCCGGCCACTCCGCCACCGTTGGTCGAATCGCCCGGCGGTCTTCACTTCCCAACCGGGCACTGTAGGTCGCTGCCCCTACTAACCCTCGCCTCTCTGAAGTCATCTGCTCCAAGAACATCATACAGGATACGAGACTACCAAGGTTATACTGTTACGTGTATATTCATATTCTCCCTGCAGGGCCATATATGCAACTGGGTAATTCGACCCATAGCTGTTGTACTCCGTACGTTTGTTTTACTTTGATCTTCGGTGCCTGCCAACTATATAGGGCGGGCAGGTTTTTCGAGATGGAGATGACGGTCCGCGACTGCGAGCTCGACAAGTACGGGGTTGTCAACAATGCCGTATATGCTCGTTACATCGAAACAGGTCTCTGCCACCACACATCTAACATCACGTATAGTCGTGTATACGGACATTATACTAGCTATATATAGGAATGAAATCAGTCGGAAACCATCGAAAATTTTCGTTATTATTTTCTAACTATACATTTTACTAAAAAATAAAAACGAAAACGGTAAGTTTGGAAACGATAGCGATAACGGAAAAGCCGGTACATCGGAGACGAAAACATCAGATCGAAAACTTTGTAGGCCAATTTCAACGACCAACATTATTACATATTTATATATCATTTATGCATGTACATCAAAAGATAAAAATCAATAGAGTTATGTAGGGTGGGGATTCATTTTCATTTACCACCAGACAAAAAGAACTAATTTGAGAAAGAAAAAAGAAAATAATAGGCGGAGCAGAAGGGTAGCTATGCATTTTGGGCCTAAATGATTTAACTGGGCTGAATTCGGAATTCCAACGAAAAATTTCCGACTAAATTTGATCGATAGAGCTAGTATCGTTTCCGTACCATTTTCGACTAGTACCGTTTAAAATTCTCAGAAACGAAACTCAGTCCATCGAAAATTTCCGTAATCGTTTTCATCCCTAGCTATACATACGAGAGCTTGAGTTGTATTTGCTCACTCTTTTCAATTCCAACCTTGATATCCATGCATATGGTAACCAACCAGCACGTCAGGAGATGATTGGAAGCTTTGGCGTGTGCACGGGCTCGATCGCGCGAACAGGCCGTGCCATGGCGCTCTCCGAGCTGAACGTCAAGTACTTCGCTCCACTAAAGGTAATAACACATGAGGCGTTGCATGTGAATCTCTTTTTTTACCAGTGGATTTCACCACGTTTTTTGTGTTTCTGAATGCTTGACACGGTGTATATTCTTCAGCGCGGCGCCAAGTTCGTTGTCATGGTGAGGGTTGTCCGAATCAAGGGCGTGCGGATGCTCATGGAGCACTTGATCGCGACGCTCCCGGAACGTAAGGTAGGTCGATCGGCCGGTCAGCATAGTCATACACTCGATCACAATGCAAATGTTTCCTCCCTCATGTCATGCGCGCACGAGAACGCTTGGTTGATGTTGTTGTTGTACATGGCATGCATGTATGCAGCTGGTGTTAGAAGCGACGGCCACCATTGTCTGCCTCAACAAAGACTACCGCCCGACTCGCATGTTCCCGGAGATGGCGAATCTGCTGCACTTCTTCTCTTACCCTAACTAGCTATGTATGATCAGTCACGCGCGTGCGTCAAAGCTGCTTGATCTGCTGTTAATTTGGAGTCGCTGTGGTAATTGACTCGTGAGGCCCAACATCGTACACCTAGCAGTATGCTCTATTTTTTTTTCGAGAACACGCAGGAGAGGTATCTTTACATTAAGAAGCAGATTATGAAAGAGTTAATTACAACGCGGGCCGCACGGGCGCACGCGGTCGGCACGTTT
Organism: Echinochloa phyllopogon; assembly: GCA_033239725.1. Lineage (NCBI taxonomy): Eukaryota > Viridiplantae > Streptophyta > Magnoliopsida > Poales > Poaceae > Echinochloa > Echinochloa phyllopogon. Next base: position 37,022,699 of record BTCW01000001.1, on the reverse strand, counting down.
TACATGATTGGGACTATACTGTTACACGATTACAACCAAGAAACGGTGAAGGTGAAGCTCAGTCATCAAGCTCCAGGCCCTATGATCACCGGGACCGAAAATTGTTTCATAACCGAAAAGCATCTCTCGGTGGTTGCAGTTGATACTGAAAGAGTTAATGCCGACTTGAAAAACCTATCAATAGTCTTTCTCTTCTTCATATCTATACTATAAAGATCCAAAACTTTCGAGGGCGGACAGGCCCACAAATCATTGAAACATTATTCCTCCTATGACCCCACGTGTAAGGTGTTTGAAGAAATAAAATAAAATATATCGGGACTCCTTAGCGTGGAAAGACGTGGGCAGGACTTTCATAGTCGAGTTCGTAACCAATAGGGTCTCCGCTATTAAACGTGCGTGTCGCACGTGCATCCTTGCTAGTTATCTAAAATAAAAAGGAGAATTTTTTATGATGATTATTGATTTGATTAGATAAAATTATAAGCAGATCTGTTACTTGATTTACGTACTGTAGATTTGCAGCAGGCAGCAATCGGCAGTCGGCAGACGTCTGGACACCAGACTGCAGAGGTGCAGACGGCCGCGGCGGCGGGCGGTCGGCGGTAAGACTGCCCCGGCACGGTGGCGGCGACGCGTGTGTCTCCTGGCTCCAGCGAGAGTGCGAGGCGAAACCGAACAGCCGAACAGGCGGCACGGCGAACAGTGGGGGATACGAGCGGCCAAGTCTCCGTGCCTTTGTCGATTCACGTTCCTTTTTTTTGGTGCCAAAGGCTCAATGGGCTTAGTGAGGTTAGCAGGCCATTGGGGGGGGGGTGCCCCCCACCCACCCACTCCCTCCCTCCCTCCGCCACTGCTCATGGATGCTGCCACGCAAAGAGGCCGGATTTATCCTTAATATAAAAATGTGTCGTCTATTCTGTCTGCTCTAGAACACGACATGGCCGGCGAGTTGTTGGTCGCCTATGAGGACAACATGATCGCTGGGGTTGTCAAGCAATTGGGGAGCAGACAATAATACTCGCAGGATCACATCTCTCTTTGATCTTCATATTTGTTCATACGGAGTATGTGTGATTTGACCAAGCGTTACATGTCATCCGCCTAGTACTGATCCATCATTATATGCGACGTTGAATGAACACCGAATCAATTACCATATGGAAATTTTATTTTTTTTCTATTTTACATTAACTTAAGATTGCACACTTTAATTGTTTAATAGCTTCTGGACACAACCACCATACAGATTCGACATTTTTTCAGATTACACAATACTCTATATTTTGTTTTCGGAACAGTGAGAAACAATCACAATTTTGTTAACACATTACATATTCCATAACACTACCATAGATCACAAAAGTATGTGAAACAGCGGTATGGTCATGCAATTAATTAAAGGTGAAACCCGGTGCTGAATTGTTCTAAATAACCAAAGCACACTAGGATTCAGATAGTAGCATCTCACTGGTACAGTCAGACGCTCAGAGACGCTGATGTTAACTTGTTTTTACATTGAGATGGCCTATAGCATCACAATCACTAGGAGTATATTACTCAAATTGATAGCAACACAATACTCAGGTACAATTATGAACAAAACCAATAACTACATGCATGCCAATGTTGGATGCCTTCCTCCTTGTACATGACCTTTCCCTTTGCCTTTGTAGATAATAGAAACGAGTGTCTTTGGGCATCAATACAGATTGAAATATTCAGGTTGGAGATTTCAAGCAATAAACTATTAAACTAAAGATCCTCTAATAACCTCTGAATATTAGATAAGCTCTATAACATCACTAGTTTTATATTTGCCTTGATGTTAACTATAACAATTGCTCATTGTAGATAGAGAAAAAAAAGACAATTGCTCATTGTACAAAAGTTGGTTCAGAAAGAAAACATACGCACATCACACGGCATTATTTTCTTCTGGACAAATTACGTAAAAAAACTCATCCCTTACTTGCTTTGCATTATCATTGAATGACTTATTTACTGGTTTAGTGCATGTCTGATCTTAGAATGTAAATCAAACAATAGTTATCAGTATATACTCCCTACGTCTGACATTATATTGAATTTGTTCTATACACAGTGCTACTTCAAACTTGCTACCAACGATATTTGACTTATTGGAGGAGATAGAAAGGGCTTAATATCGATGATAGTACAATGATTAAGGCATCAATGACGTTGATTGTTCAAATGCTAGACCATATGTCAGAGAGAGTTCACAAGCAGATATTGTCCAATCTAGCTTTATCCTTAATCAACCAACCACTACAAGATCCAATATTATCCCCCCCCTCCACAAAACAAGTACCTAGGAATGTGGAATAGTTTTCTTACTAACATTAGCTTATAAATTGCCCCCAATACTCTTCTCTATCTTTTGTCCGTGGGAATAAGGTTACCTGAACATACGAAATTGTGTAGATTCACCGAGCAGAGAGACGTAGAGTGAATATTGGAACCAGTGGGCCATGAAATTTATTGCGTAGTTGGTGAGCGAGTTGTTGTTCCTATTGTACTTACATGACTGGTTATTCTTGTCAGAGAGTCAGTAATTGACAATGTGAGGTATATGTTGCAGTATGAGAGGAATGGGATTGTCAATGTTCTAATCAGATCAATGAGAAGTATATGTTGCACTACCTCTGGGCACGCTTAGCGTCGATTGCCATTAATATGTTGTGAGCAGCATGTGGATGGGTGGACACTAGGATCCACAGACATTGTTGATGGTTGAATATACTTTGCATGTCTTCCTTTGACAATGAATGCAACCCATATGATAGTTCGTCAGTTAGTGGTACAATATGTACATGCTTAATTGCATTGTTGATATCATCAGTAGTAAGATGTAGTATTTTATATTTGATTAATCTTGTATGTTTTTTTTAGAGTTGTGAGAATGATATCGCTATATTGAAATGAGTGTATGTTGAGTTTTGGTAATGTAATTTGATAGGAAGATCTTGATTTTGATTTATTAAATTGATAGAAGGAAGATCTTGAGTTTTGATACAGTAATTTGATAGAAAAATGATCTTTAAGTGCTTTGATGTTCAACACATACAAAATGTGTATGTTGAGTTTTGATATAGTAATTTGATAGAAGATCTTGTTCAGAATATGTGTATGTTAAGTTTTGATATAATAATTTGATAGAAGGAAGAAAGATTTTGCTAAGTGTTTCAATTTGCAACCCATGCAACTTATGATAGTGTTTTTTAATTATGGTTTCAAAAATCTTGTTTGTAGTTGCCATTGCCGATGGAATCTCTGTAACACAAGTGAAGCTTTAAACTCTGAAATCTCTGTAACGCAGGTGAAGCTTTAAACTCGAGTGCTTTTTAGAGAGTATTGAGAAATTAACGCCCCGACCTTAACACCGACTTTCTAGAAGTGGCATCAAGTCATATACTATGACGAGGAGGCATTCACTTATCAGCAACACGGGAGACCAACATTGTATGGGAACACAACTCCTTATTTATTGTAACAACTTGGTACAACATAAGGACTCTTAGCTCTTTATATGGCTATCCTACCACACTCTACTCATGCCTTCCAATGGCATGTCACTCTAACTCTTCATGGTGACTATCATACCATTTTTAAATTGCTTTTACTTGACTTGGCTTCGTGAGGGTGGATGATACCCCTGTATATAGACTTGCATGACCGTTGGATTGGTGCAAAGTGCCAACCATCCGAAGCACTACATATAGAGATATCTATAAATTTCTACACTTCACCATGAAGTACAATGAGCTAAATATCTAGCTTCTACATTCTTCCGCACTTTGCCATGTTCTTATCCACATGCATTGTAACGTCCCGCCTCCCCGACGTCGGGCCTGCCTACACCTAGCAACTCTCTACGACCTCAAGACTACCCTCGCAGCTAACACAAGTCTTTTCTGCGCACTTTGTCCTCACTCGGGAAGAACTTACCAGTTGGTCACCCATCCCTAAGTTGCTCTGGGCCAAGCATGCTTAACCCCTGAGTTATTTGGAGATGAGCTTCCGAAAAAAGTTGTAAATTGTTGGTATAATTATTCTAGCAATCATATTAAGGCATGGCCTGTCACATACTCACCCCCTTAGAAGACCGACGTCCTCGTCAGTCAACCGCAGTCCAGGAACGTCCCCTTCGGCCACGTCATGTGCCTAGTGCCAGCGCATATGCCATGTTGTGTGACCACTCCGGGCCCACACCATGCCTGTGCAACTACGACCCATGCGCCTATGAAAGCGCGAGAGTCGGCTCCGATACCAACTGAGGTCGGGCCCGCCTACACCTAGCAGCTCTCTCGGACCTCAAGACTGTCCTCACATACCAACACAAGTCTTTTCTTCGCATTTTGTCCTGACCCGTGCGCACCTGGGAAGAACTTTCCAGTCGATCACCCATCCCTAAATTGCTCCAGGCCAAGCACGCTTAACCCCAGAGTTATTTGGAGATAAGCTTCCCGAAAATAAGTTACGACTTGTTGGTACGAGTACTCTATCAGTCCTATATATTAAACCCTAGGCTGTCACATGCATGGAAAAGGTGCCTTGTGATATCTACAACCTTGTAGAACCTTCCAAGTATACATTGTCATCTTCAATTCTAGTAAATTTCATACTTCATATGAAGCATGGCAACCATAGCTTCGTGCAACTGCCACCGCAACTTCCACCGCAAGGAGTCCCCGACCGCCAAGGGCTCGCCCATCTACCCTGCCGCGCCGGTCGCCTACGATGCCACGCGCACCCCGGCTGGCTACTTCCACCACCACCAGCCGCTCTACATGGCGGCGGCTGCGGCGGGGCACACGCCGAGACCGCTGGTGCAACCGTCCACCTCCCACAGCGGGCGCGACGGGCCCATGTCGGCGCTGGGCCCGCTGAGCGGCGTCAAGTCCCTGGGCGGTACCGGGCCCTCCGGCAAGAAGAGGTTTTGCAGCAAGTTTACACAGGAGCAGAAGGACAAGATGCTGGCGTTCTTGGAGAGGGTGGGGTGGCGCATTCAGAAGCATGACGAGGCCGTCGTGAAGCAGTTCGGCGACGAGGTCGGCGTCAGGTGCCACGTGATCAAGGTGTGGATGCACAACAACAAGCACAAGAAACCGTAGTCCACTGACGGTGGTTCGGCACTTGTTGGTGTCATTTTAACCGTACTTGTTGGTGTTAATTCCTGCGGCATGGCCATTTGCCGGTTTGCTTGTTCGATCTTGTCCGATCCGTAAGATCTTGGTCTGCTGGTACCTGTTGGTGTCATTTGAACCGTACTTGTTGGTGTTAATTCCTGCGGCATGACCATTTGCCGGTTTGCTTGTTCGATCTTGTCCGATCCGTGAGATCTTGGTCTGTCGGTACTTGTTGGTGTCATTTTAACCGCACTTTTTGGTGTTAATTCCTGGGGCATGGACATTTGCCGATTTGCTTGTTCGATCTTATCCGATCTGCGGCAACAAGGCTCTATACATTTATGTAACCCCTTGGTTACCCTAGCCCTTACGCTTCAGTGTTAGATATTGTGTCGAATATTTGTACGAGTCCGGTTACGACAGGATTTGGAGTTGTATTTAGCAGTATAGGGTAGAGTTCGTGTCAAACTCTATAACCTGGGCCTCCTCGGGGGCTGCTATTGTAACCATGACGACATAGCGACAGGCTCGGAGGGGGGAGGCGGCACGTTGCCGGGACCCCGGAGTGGCTGGTGTTGCAGTTGGGGAGGAGCGCCCGTAGTCATGCCCCGGGGATGTAGGCTTCGGCTGAACCTCGTTAACAAAGATCGTACCTCCGGTGTCGTCTGTAATCTTGCAAGTTCGTCTCGGTAGATCTAATCGGCACTTCCGCTGGAGGAGATTAGCGGGCGGCTAGTCGCTGCGAGGGCTAATTTTCTAACAATTAGTATCAGAGCTATGGTTGGATTGGATCTAGAGGCTATGTGAAGATTGCCTGGAGATACCAGGGTTATGTTTCCACACTGCGTCGGAGTCGCACAATGTCCACGGAGGGACATGGCGCAAGGTGGAGCATGGTGACGATCGACAATTCGATCGGTGGGGTCGGACACTTTAAGGAGGAGACTCGAACCATCCGATGAGCAAGACATCAGCGGGATGCGTCCAGACGTGGAGATCAAAGCTGATTGAGCTGTTTGGCTGCTGTTTGATAGGGGTCGGTCAGACGTGACGGTCAAGTTCGACGGTGCAGCTGAAAGACGTCGTGGACGATGGCGACTACTTCGATGGTGAAAGCCATGATGGACTTGGTGTTGATTGGGGGTGGTTTGTTTCCTGGCTGTATGATTTGCGACACGGTAAGCGGCGGCCGAGGCAGTAGCAATTCTACGTGCAAGACGTATTGTAGTTGAGGTCCCATGCACGTGAGGCCCAAGGAGTCTGCAAACGTGAGGCCTCATGCAAGTGCATGTTCGTGTATGACAGCGTGATGGAGTTCTGTTGGAATTATTCTTTCACGTGAGGCCCATGGAGCATGCATGCATTGCGTGGTACGGTTTGCATGCAGTTTTGCTACTACGGCAAGGCAACACGGACGAGTCGCGGATGGAGTTCCACTGCATGGAAGTGTACAGTTACAGGATGAAAACGGATCGAATATTCGAACGGATATAACTGGATATGGATCGAATATATTTTTTTCTCTCGGATTCGGATCGGATTCGGATCGGATACGGATAGAGTCCACTAGTGTCGGATGAGATAGGGATGAATATCGACATTCTAGATATCCAACCTTTTGCATTCGGATTCGGATCGGTACCGGATACTAACTATCCGACTTCGGATTCAAACGGGTATAAATCCCTCCAAACGAATACGAACTCGGATATGGTCGGAAAATATCCGTACCATTTTCACCCTTCTACAGGGCGTTTGGTTTGCGGTGCGAGGTCGTCCGACGGACCATCCGAGCCTACATCCGAACCTACGGAGTCCATTTGGTTTGAGTCACGACATGATCCTGTCCGGCATCGGTTCAGCCCGCACAGCGTTAAAACCAAGTTAATTCTGAGAGCCGACTCGTTCCACACAAAATCACCAGACGACGCGTGGTCCGTTTTGCATGCGGGGCGAACTCATGCCGGACGAGTTGATCTGGGAAACCAAACACTCGATCTGTTAATGAAGCAAGATGTGACCGGATTGGACTCGGTAGGCTTGTGGTGTCAACACGGTGCAGTCTTCCAAAGCAAGTCACGTGAAACAAATATTGGTTGTACGGAGGAGTTTGTTTGATACAGACTCGTAAGGTCCTGCCCGAAAACCAGTGCTTCATATGGTGGATGGCGAACGGCGGGTGCAGCTTACAAACGGGTCAACATCGTCGTGTGCGACGATCTGGAGGCCGATGAGGTTCGCAAGCACCACGGCTGTACACAGGTGGTGTGCGGCGGTAGAGACGATGATAGAATCAGCAACGACGACATAGGAACGTCGCGGGTGATGGGATTGTTGTTCTCTATGGCGAGGCGACACGCGGCGCGAGCTTAAGGTGCAGGTTTGCATGGAAGAAGTTTGCGTGTTTTCAAATCAGTAAGGGGGGCTGAACTGGAAGGAAGTATAGACTATGGATGTTTGTACTTGCAACTGGAGTAATCTGGTTGGTCAGGGCTGCAGGAAACTACGGTGTAAGACGTCAGGCGTAGTATGGTAGAGGAAACGAAGAGCAGGTTGATGTGGCAAATTCCAATATTTGACTCGGATAGCGACAGTGAGGTTCTCAGTATCATAAAGATAGGAAGAGAAGAGTGCACATTTCAGGTGGAGTCATGGAGTTTGGAAATGCAGGGATAGCGGTGTTTCTTCGGACGGTGAGTTTGAGAAGTCAAGCTCGTCGGGCACCTCGTATTGAGCGGCGAAGGCAACAACTCAAGTCCGGTGTACATGGAGGTTCGCACATGACGGCTTCGAGATGGCGGAATATTCGCCAAGGTGGAGTTTGTTAGATATTGTCTCGAATATTTGTACGAGTCCGGTTACGACAGGATTTGGAGTTGTATTTAGCAGTATAGGGTAGAGTTCGTGTCAAACTCTGTAACCTGGGCCTCCTCATAAATATGAGAGGGGGGCTGCTGTTGTAACCAGCGACAGACTCGCGGGGGGAGACGGCACGTTGCCGGGACCCCGGAGCGGCTTGTGTTGTGGTTGGAGAGGAGCACCCGTAGTCATGCCCCGGAGATGTAGGCTTCGATTGAACCTCGTTAACAAAGATCGTATCTCCGGTGTCGTCTGTGATCTTACAAATTCATCTCGGTAGATCTAATCGACGCTTCCGTTGGAGGAGATTAGCGGGCAGCTACGGGGGCTAATTTTCTAACATTCAGAAATTCGAAAGTGTTTCTGTGGTTCTTCCTGAATGTTTGTTACTGCTCGCGTACGTGTTCCTGATGTTTCTCTGATTCTTCCACCCGTTTATAAGCCTGTTGCTGTTGCTTATGTTTATCAATTGGCTGGACACCCTGCCGACAAAGCACCGGCTTGCCGACCGCACTGACGGCTGGTGTAGAGCACCGTGTATCATGCGGACAGCGGACCTCGCCGGCGCCGGTGGAACTGCGACGGAGGTAGGACAACCTGGGCTTTCCTTCTGTGCAGTAGCCAGTAAGCATCGTGCCGCGTCATGCATTGTGCATCTATCGAATCAGGGCAAGAACGGCAAGCAAAATTCTATGCCCTGCCGGCCAAAGTATTATGCGTGCATATGTACATGGAGTCGCTGAAACCTGAAAGAGAGCAAACTCGCCCATTCGTGACATTTACCACTGCTGTTATTCAGTCAAGCCTCGCGGGTCTCCCAAAAGTATTCAGAGCAGCCCTTTCCCTTGTAACAAGCAGGGTCTAGAGCTTAGACGCATACTACTATGTCCGGTGATCCCTTGATAGCGTGTGATCTTTTTTATTCTTTCCAACTGATTAAACAGCTAGCTAGCTAGCTTAACGTGCATGTACATCACGGATCCATTGCGCACACATATATGAGCAAACATTGCGATCAGAGATGCTTGCTGCTTTTGCCGTGTTCAGAGATCATGCTCTCTATACTCAACTGGCAGAACATCGACCTGATGCTCGCTATACTCAAACTGGTAGAACATCGACCTGATGTCTACCATGTTCTGTAGCGCCAGAGAAAAGAAGAAAGACCATGCGATGCGATGCATGGCAGTTGCAAGAATGCAGACGGCCGAAGGTACGTAGCTCTAGATAAGAGAACAGCTGTCGCCTCATGATACGCGAGCGGCATGTCTGTCAGTGTGGTCACCTCCATTCGTCAGAGGACAGACTCGTCGACGCATCGATCTGGACGGTCATTTCCTGCCAGTGGCTCACTGCCTGTGTCCAATTCGAGACGGATTCGCGGATGCCTGTGCCATGCTCGGACCGATTCGCGGCGCGGCGATAACCAGTCGCTGTCTCCCGATTTGACACTAGCTTTCCGTCCAGGCTGATGAGCAAACCTGCGAGGCTGCGATGCCACTTGCTCAGCATATCGCCATTTGGAAGCTATTGCTCGTCTCTAGTCAGAATAGTTGAATTGCTTGTTGCAGAACAAACGGGCAGTGTTTTGGTTCTGTTGGCAGCTCTTCATTTCAGTGTCGCATGGTATTTGGGAGGTACTCCATAAAATGAAGAGGCAAAGCACGTTTATTACTGCAGTCCTTGGCTAAGGTTTCTGCGAACACTGAAGTGTCAGTTGATCCAGAAAATAATAAATGCATGTGGCCCCAGAAGTAGCCCCAGAAGCTTACCCTCAACCAGGACTTCTTCAGGTGTGAAATTGCAATAGTGAATCAAATTGTTGGAACACGCAGAAAAGCAAGATCAACCATGGCAAAGAATTTCTTTGATTCAGACTATGCTAAGAAGTTATCTGAATACTTTGATAATCCAAGTCGTCTAACAACTAAGGGTTCTGAAAATCGTGTCAAAAACAGGGTTCTGAACATGCAAATTCCAGTCAGGAGCTTTATCATGAAAAAAGAGGAATTTGAGCACGCCGGGAAATGAGGTCAAGAATTCAAATTACTTCGATTCAGGTGTCAGTGAGAGCAGCAGCAAACTCCTCAGTCAAAGCGGTCTGGAGTGTAGATAACAGAGAACACGGAGGGTAACATCAGAGACAGAGAGATGGTCATACCCGAACTGGAGCACGATATGCTGATGAAACTGAGAGGTCATGCCCGAACTGGAGCACCATATGCTGATGAAACTGAGAGCTTGCCAAAGGAGACAAGAGTCCCTCAATTTAATACTCTTGGCCGGGTGCCAGACCAAGGCTTAATAGGATTGATAAGAATTCTCATACCAACAAGTTGCAACTTGTTGTCCGGAAAAGCTTGGCGGTGGACAGTGTGGTGGAAGTCTGACAAAGATGTGACGACGCAAGCATGTACATCTATACTAGTAGCTATTTGCAATCGCGTACTAGAAAGGGAGCCCATCTCGAAGGAACTCCGAGGTCAAGCATGCTTGGTCCGGAGCAATTTCAGGATCGGTGACCGACCGGAAAGTCGTTCCCAGGTGCGCATGAGTAAGGACAAAGTGTGCAGAAAAGACATGTGTTGGTCTGTGAGGACAGTCTTAAGGTCCTAGAGAGCTGTCAGGCGTAAGCGGGTCCGGCCTCGGGGAGGCGGGACGTTACAGGCAGGATCAAGGCTGGATTAATTTCCGTTATCTAAAAAAACAACTCATTACTCAAGTAGTGAACAAAAGGGCTGCACCTGTATACCTCAGGCTTGCAATACAACGTTCTTCATCTAAAGATGAGCATGCCGCTTCTTTGATGGCAGCTAGAGGAAAGTAACAGGAGACTGATCGCTGTTAGAAATAATGTGGGAAACACAGCAACCTCAGTCAGAAGGGACTCCGAAAGAAAGCACCCGCCTGCGCGACCCTGGCTTCCAACAGACTACGATTCGTTTGCTGCGGGGGATCATCCCCGTGCGACTACGGTTCGTAGCATGCACATGGATGGCTGGGCAGACTCGCCGCGTCCATCTGCTCTCATCCCCCTTGCGGCCTTGCCAACTCGGATCTATAGATGCTAGCTTCCTGCCTTCGCACCAGTCGCTGTCTCCGGCTTTACATTAGCTTTCTGTCCGTTTGTAATCTACCACGCGTCTCTTGTCTTGCTATTGCTCTTGCAGGTTGCAGCTACCTATTCGCCGGAGCCAGCCGGCCACTCGACATGAGCGCGGTCGCCGCGCGCCTCCAGATCGAGCTGCCGGCCCTCCTCGAAGAACACCTGCACTCCTGTCTCCTCGCGCTAACAGTAACAGCGGCATCGACGACGACGCGTTACCATAGCCATCGTGATCATGGCGGAGGCGGATAATTGTTTGGAGCCTTGTACACGCCATCAGACTCGGCAAATTAAAGTGGAAACCAACCGGAAACTGACGACGTGTTATATAAAAGTTTCAGACCTGAACCGAGGCCGCGGCATGCACATGCTCGCTATACTCAAACTAGCAGAACATAGACCTGATTGCTCGCTATACTCAAACTAGCAGAACATAGACCTGATTGCTCGCTATACTCAAACTAGCAGAACATCGACCTGATGTGCGCCAGAGAAGAGGAAAGGCCAGAGCAAACCATGGGATGCGATGCGTCATGCATGGCAGTTGCAAGAATGCAGGCGGCCGTGGATAAGATCTAGCTGTCCCGCGTAGCAGGCACATGCATGGCTGTCGTCGCGTACGAGGCTCTGTGCCTACTGCCTCATGATACGCGAGCGGCATGTCTATCAAGAGAGGCCAAATGCTACAGCCATCTAGCCCATTTTGCCTAGCACCATCGCGTGCTTCTAGAATATTACCAAATGGTATGAAGTAAACTACCGTCTACCCATGCAAGCATAAGGATTATCCAACAGCTGAATTAATCAATCAAGATGGCTATACAAATATTCAAATTTCAAACAGTGTACTCATGTATAAACTAATTGATTTAAGTGCAAAATTTGACTGACTTGTGGTCCGTGGACCAGGAATGGTTGTTTACTTCATCGCTAGATGGGCCATACGTGGGTCATCAAGATCGTGCAGGCCTGTGTTTCATCCTGGAGGCTGCATGCTGATAGGCTTGAGTTTATTTGGACAATGCCCTGAAACATTGGACGACGCCTTCTGTAGAAACTTTGCTGGGCAGGGGGGCTACAGTTATGTATATAGCTAAGAAACTAAGAACGTTATGGTCTCTGAACACGAAAGAATACGTACTACCAGATATAGGGGGAGGGGGCTACAGCTATGTATATATGTAAGAAATTAAGATAAATATGGTCTCTGAACACGAAAGAATACGTACTACCAGATGTAGCCGATCATTGACACCCCTCCAAACTGCCCGGCCCCTCCATTATTTTTTAAACATTTGAAAAACTGACGACTCCCCTAGCTCCCCTCTGACATTTCCACACATAATATATAATTATATATGCACCTCCGAGTATATATACCAATCAACCCAAGCCGGTGGTTACCTGCCTGTGCACCGTCCAATTGGCATTCAGAGCCTGCAACTTCCTTGGACAAAGAGAGAAGAGAACACAGTCGCTTGCTCGATGTCTCTGATCGCTTCCTCTCAGCCGCAGCCCTCGCTTTCGGACATGGCGACCTCGGCGGCGCATGGAGAGGATTCGCCCTACTTTGCCGGGTGGAAGGTGTAAACGTATAGGATTAGAGTCCTCTTTTCATGTACCGACTCTTTACTGGAGTCCTCTTTGTACTCTGTAATAGCCAGATATCTCTGGCCTATATAATGGTCCCGTCGGCCCCTGATAGGGTAAGCCGTTCCATCATATTCTACATGGTATAAGAGCCACCTCCTCTAAATTAAGCATCTAGACGAGTTCCTATTTTTTGTCGACGACATGACATCGACAAGTTCTGCAACGGCGGCTAAGCTCTTCAAAATCTCCGTCTCGGAGAAACTCACCCGCGACAACTACCTTGTGTGGCGAGCACAAGTTCTCCCAGCTATTCGCGGATCTCGCCTCACAGGCGTCCTTGACGGCACCGTCGCCAAACCATCTGAAGTTCTTCGTGTTGAGAAGGCCGATAAAACTATTGAAGAAGTCGAGAACCCTGCCTATGCTGCATGGATTGCTCAAGACCAGCAATTGGTTGCTTATCTTCTTTCCTCGATGACCAAGGAAATCCTGGTGCACGTTTCTTCATGTGAACATGCTGTCGAGCTGTGGACTGCCATTACACAGATGTTTTCCTCTCAATCTCGCTCTAGAATTTTGCAGCTTCGCTCTCAGTTGTCCAGGGAGAAGAAGGGAGATCTCTCTGCATCTACTTACTACAGCAAGATGAAAGGCATTGCTGACGAACTAGCTGTTATTGGCAAGAAGATAGATGACGATGATCTCATCAGCTATATCCTCAACGGATTGGACTCTGATTACAACCCCTTTGTCTCGTCCGTCTCAGCGAAGGACTCCTTGACCTTGGGTGATCTATATGCTCAACTCCTCTCCTATGAAGCCCGCCTTCAACAGCAGAGATCAGATGAAGGACGTCTCTATTCCTCTGTCAATACGGCTTCTCGTGGTCGAGGCCGGGGCAGTTCTCGTGGACGAGGCCGCGGCCCAAGCACTGGACGCGGCTCTGGCAACACTACATCGTCTTCCAATCGCAGTCAGGGACCATCGGCCGCACCCGATTCTGATGATGGACCTATGTGTCAACTTTGCGAGAGATATGGCCATACTGTCCATGATTGCTGGTTTCGTTTTAACAAAAAGTTTGTTGCTCCTCGTGATGGTGGTGCTCGTCCAATCAAGACCGGTCCTCAGAAATCTGCTTATTCTGCAGTTCCTTCATATGGGATTGATACAAATTGGTACTTTGACTCCGGCTCCACTGATCATATTACTAATGATCTAGGCCGCATTACATCTCGGGAGCGCTATAATGGTCACGACCAGATTCATGCTGCTAATGGCAAAGGTATGAGTATTAGTCATGTTGGCACATCTAGTTTTCATACACCTCATCGAAATTTTTCTTTCAACAACGTTTTACATGTTCCTTCAGCCACTAAGAATCTAGTCTCGGTTCATCAATTTACAGCTGATAATGATGTATATCTTGAGTTTCACCCTTCTTTCTTCTGTGTGAAGGATCTGACAACGAAGAACCTTCTTCTTCAAGGTCGATGTCGTGATGGCCTCTATCCCCTTCCGCACCAATCCCAAGTTCATCATATTTCAAAGCCTTCCAACTCTCGGTGGCATCAACGTTTAGGACATCCGTCTCTAGCTATAGTTAGTCATATTCTTAATAAAAATAAGTTAGCCTTTGTTAAAGATTCTGCTGAGTCAGTGTGTGGTGCTTGTCAACAAGCTAAAAGCCACCAATTACCTTATTCCCGATCGGATAGTGAGTCTTCTTTTCCTTTACAATTAGTTTTCTCAGATGTTTGGGGACCTTCACCCAAATCTGTTGGTGGTTATCAATACTATGTAAGTTTTATTGATGATTTCAGTAAATTTACATGGATCTATCTTCTTAAAAATCGCTCAGATGTCTATCAAGTTTTTCTTAATTTCCAACAGATGGTTGAACGATCCCTTGACAGAAAAATTATTACCATGCAATCTGATTGGGGTGGAGAATATCAAAGGCTTAATTCCTTCTTTCAGAAAGTGGGCATTACCCATCATGTATCTTGTCCCCACACTCATCAACAAAATGGTTCCGCTGAACGTAAACATCGTCACATTGTTGAAGTTGGTTTGTCTCTTCTTGCTCAAGCATCCATGCCTCTCAAGTTTTGGGATGAAGCCTTTCTTACCGCAACATACCTAATCAATCGCACTCCTAGTCGAGTCATTAATTTGTCCACCCCCTTAACCAAACTTTTTAATAAAACTCCTTCCTACTCCTTTTTGCGTGTTTTTGGATGCGCATGTTGGCCTAATCTTCGCCCCTACAATAATCATAAACTTCAGTTTCGCTCAAAAGAATGTGCTTTTCTTGGCTATAGTGACATGCATAAAGGTTATAAATGTCTAGACATCACAACGGGCCGTGTTTATATATCTCGTGATGTTGTGTTTGATGAGGGTGTTTTCCCCTTTTCTAAGCTTCATCCCTGTGCTGGCAAACGTCTTCACCATGAACTCCTTTTTCCTTCCAACTTGGTTAATTTTGATGAGGGTGTGATTTCTAGTGGTGCTAACCCAGCTAATGCTTCTTCCGAGCCTTGTGGTTTGCCTTCTGATGATACAGGGAGCTCCCAGGATGTTTCGTCAACACCTCCTACGGTGGTACAGCCTTCAACGCCGGTCTTCTCTTTCGAGCTTTTGCCCACGGCTGACACGTCATCCGGTGGTGATTCAGGAACAGTTTCTGTTGCAGCGCCTAATCCTGGTATGGTCTCGATTTCCTCCACTCCTGCTGCACCATCTGTCCTGTCCG
Organism: Echinochloa phyllopogon; assembly: GCA_033239725.1. Lineage (NCBI taxonomy): Eukaryota > Viridiplantae > Streptophyta > Magnoliopsida > Poales > Poaceae > Echinochloa > Echinochloa phyllopogon. The sequence goes on along the minus strand of BTCW01000001.1, from coordinate 37,007,233 downwards.
GTGTCATGTCGCCTATGGTTTCTGATTTGCCGGCCGCTGTGTTGGGGTCTTCTGTGGATGCTTCTGCTTCTACGTCTGTTGCTCCTACGGTTTCTCCTGGTCAGCGTCATCTTCCCCCTCCACCACCAGGGCCGCCTCGGCCAATTCATGGTCCAATTACACGACCTCGCACTCGTCTTCAGAACAACATTCGCAAGCCAAAGGCATTTACGGATGGAACTGTCCGCTATGGTCTTTCCACAGTTGCTCAGGAACCGAAGTCATTGGGTGATGCTCTTGCTTCTGATCAATGGCGTGCAGCTATGAATGCTGAGTATGATGCTCTTCTTCGCAATAAGACGTGGCATCTAGTTCCTTCTCAACCTGGTCAGAACGTTATTGATTGCCGTTGGGTGTATAAAATTAAGCAGCGACCTGATGGTTCTGTAGATCGTTACAAAGCTCGTTTGGTAGCCAAGGGTTATAAACAGAGGTATGGCTTGGATTATGAAGATACATTCAGTCCTGTTGTTAAGGCTGCGACAATTCGTCTGATTCTATCTCTTGCCGTCACAAAGCATTGGGGTATTCGTCAATTGGATGTTCAGAATGCGTTTTTACATGGTGTTCTAGAGGAGGATGTGTACATGAAGCAACCCCCTGGGTTTATTGATCCTACGTTTCCTGACTATGTTTGCAAACTCGACAAATCGTTATATGGTCTTAAACAGGCTCCACGGGCGTGGTATTCTCGGTTAAGCACCAAGCTTCTAGCCCTCGGCTTTCATGCTTCTAAAGCTGATACTTCTTTGTTTTATTTTCATCATGGTGGTGTCACTATCTATTTTTTGGTCTATGTGGATGATATTATTGTTGTTAGTTCTTGTCCAAAGGCACTTGATAAGCTCTTATCGCAACTCCGGGATGATTTTGCTTTGAAGGATCTTGGATCGCTTCACTATTTCCTTGGTATGGAAGTTGTTTCCCATCCTTCTGGTGGTCTCTTGCTTCATCAGCATAAATATGCTTCAGAGCTTATTCATAAGGCTGGTCTTAAGGATTGCAAGCCTGCTGCTACACCGATGGTTCCTTCAGATAAATTGGCTCACTACACTGGTGACCCTCTTGACTCTGCTACAGCTACACGTTACAGAAGTATTGTGGGAGGTCTTCAATATTTAACGCTCACTCGTCCGGACATTGCATTTGCTGTTAACAAAGTTTGTCAATACTTACATTGTCCTACCACGGCTCATTATACTGCAGTCAAGCGCATCCTACGTTATGTCAGTGGCAGTATTGGTTATGGTCTCACGTTTGTTCCATCTTCGTCTCTTGTGCTTAGTGCTTTTTCTGATGCTGACTGGGCCGGCTGCTCCGATGATCGTCGGTCCACGGGTGGTTTTGCTGTTTTCATTGGTGCAAATTTGATTTCGTGGCATGCTAAGAAGCAAGCAACTGTTTCTCGATCAAGTACTGAAGCTGAGTATAAAGCTTTAGCAAATGCTACAGCTGAACTGATTTGGGTCCAGTCTCTTCTACGCGAGCTCGGTGTTCCTCAACCCGAAGTACCTGTTCTTTGGTGTGATAATATCGGTGCTACATATTTATCCGCCAATCCAGTTTTTCATGCTCGGACCAAGCACATTGAAGTGGACTATCATTTTGTTCGACAGCGAGTTGCTCAGCGCCAACTTCGTGTTCGCATTATTTCCACACATGATCAGATAGCCGACGGTTTCACTAAACCTCTGACAGAGAGCAAGCTTCGTGCATTTCGAGGCAATCTCAATCTTTGTAAGAGTTGTGATTGAGGGGGGATGTGAACGTATAGGATTAGAGTCCTCTTTTCATGTACCGACTCTTTACTGGAGTCCTCTTTGTACTCTGTAATAGCCAGATATCTCTGGCCTATATAATGGTCCCGTCGGCCCCTGATAGGGTAAGCCGTTCCATCATATTCTACAGAAGGCCTATGACGAGGATCCCTACGACCCCATCACCAACCCCTCCGGTGTCATCCAGATGGGCCTTGCGGAGAACCAGGTAGGCTTCTTGTTCTTGTCTTGCTGACCGAGACAAGCTGATCACTGAAAAAATGCAGCATCATCAATTCATCATGCATCATGAAACTGACTGATTAGCGATGGTGTGGTGCAGGTGTCCTTTGATCTCCTGGAAGCCTACCTCAGGGAGCACCCCGAGGCGTTTGACTGCGGCGTCGGGTTCCGGGAGAATGCCCTGTTCCAGGACTACCATGGACTCAAATCTTTCAGGATGGTAAGATCGAAACCTGGAAACGAAACGGGGTGTGCTTGCTTTGCTTTCTTGCTGACAGATGGACAGGGGCGGAGCTACGTGACACCGGCAGTCCAGCAGTCAGCGCTGAGCCCATAGGTGATAGGCCATATCCCATCTACCAGCCCATAGGCCTAAGGTCCACATAGCACGTTCATATCATGTCCAAGGCTCTGTGAGAGCTGCTTCGTCCGTCTATCGCGCCGCAGTCCAATACAATGACGCCTGTTTACAATTTCGCATTAGCACGGGCGCACGGCGGCACCAGTTCAAGCAGGCAACCGGCAGTTCCTCCACCCTGAGACTACCCCCAAAGCTTAAAATTTTCTAGTGCAAATACATATGTTTCCTGGACGGTTCATTTTCTGAAGTCTAAAATTTTATTATTCCAATCTGTTAGCTACTGTTTGGAAGTGAGCCATACGTTAGCTTATTAGATCTATTCTTTTTTGTAGCAAAAACAAATTAAAATGTCAGATAAAGAATTAATCTTTTTGTCCATTACGTGTTAATTAGGCAATTAAAGCAGAGTCAATGATATCATTTCGTGGTGAACTCTAAACTTGCTTACCCAGATCGTTTAAGAGTTCTTTTAGTGCTTTAAAATTTCAGAGTTCGATACAGTTGGTTACATCATACCCAAGACGGTACTAGGTAATCACATCGATGATGAATTTGTAAATTATTGTATCGCTTGCTTTGCAGAACAAGGATTTCTCGCGACCATTCCAAATGATTCTTATTGTTCTCCTTTTGCAAGAAGGATGGCCATAGTCAGAATAGAGAATATGGAACTGTAAAGAACTGTAAAGAGTAAGCACCATTGTATAGAACTTGTATATCGTCGTTTATTTTTTTATTACGTCATCTACGATACTGACATCGGCGACAATATTTTCTAGCTTCGCCCCTTGGACTGAGTGATGTCTGTTATGAACTTATGTTATGTAGGCATTGGCGAGCTTCATGGAGACGATTTGGGGAGGCAAGGCGAAGTTTGACCCGAACCGCATCGTGCTCACCGCCGGCGCCACGGCCGCCAACGAGCTCCTGACGTTCATCATCGCCAACCCCGGCGACGCTCTCCTCGTCCCAACTCCCTACTACCCAGGGTACGTAAACATTGTTCCATTGCCATGGCGTGAACATCTCAAAGTGGTACAACGGCGACACGCTGCTTAATCATGGCGCGCAATCGGTTGCTGCAGGTTCGACAGGGACCTGAGGTGGAGGACCGGCGTGAACATCGTGCCAGTGCACTGTGGCAGTGACACCGGATTCCAGGTCACCGCCGGCGCGCTCCAGGCCGCGTACGACGACGCCGTGGCGGCCGGCGTACGCATCCGCGGCGTCGTCCTGACCAACCCGTCCAACCCGCTGGGCACCACGATGGCGAGGCCCGTCCTGGAGGACATCCTCGACTTCGTAGTGCGCAAAGACATCCACCTCATCTCCGACGAGGTCTACTCCGGCTCCGTCTTCGCGGCGCCGGAGCTTGTCAGCGTCGCGGAGATCGTCGAGGACCGCGCCCGCCGAGGCGGCGGCGCCGCCGCCACCACCGTCGCGGCGCGCGTGCACGTCGTGTACAGCCTCTCCAAGGACCTGGGGCTCCCAGGGTTCCGCGCCGGCGTGGTGTACTCGTACAACGACGCCGTGGTGACGGCAGCTCGGCGCATGTCGAGTTTTACGCTGGTCTCGTCGCAGACGCAGCGCACGCTCGCCGCGATGCTCTCGGACGACGCGGGCTTCGTCGCGGCGTACGTCGGGGCCAACCGGCGGCGCCTCCGGGAGCGGCGCGACCATGTGGTGGCCGGGCTTGCGCGCGCCGGGCTGGCGTGCCTGCGCGGCAACGCGGGGCTGTTCGTGTGGGTGGACATGCGGCCACTGCTGGAGGAGGCGACGGTGGGAGGGGAGCTGAGGCTGTGGAGGAAGGTGGTGACGGAGGCCAAACTCAACGTCTCGCCGGGGTCGTCGTGCCATTGCTCGGAGCCAGGCTGGTTTAGGGTATGCTTCGCCAACATGTGCTTGGATACTCTCGATGTGGCACTCCAGCGACTGAGCTGCTTCACGGAGAGGAACAAATGCATAAAAATTAATAATGCTAGATAATGTTTTGTTTTAAGTGCATGGCGCTGTGGACTTCACGACTTGGTGTATGGGAAGATTGCCGAAGAGTAACTTTTCTGTTCTTTTTCTGTATGAAGTGCATTCCTGTTTTCACTTCTATATATTTGTAATCTTGTGACTTGGCGGATTCCTTCGCCCTTTCGATCAATAGCTTGGGACTGCAGAGGAAATTAGATGCCGTACTCATTTCTATCTTTCCGTACATAACCAAAGAATGAAAAAGAGTCTCGGTCCCGGAAGCGCGTGATAATGCCACTGAAGCCAAAAACTGCGGAGGAAATTAGGCGAAGTACTCCAGATAAAAAGTAAGAAAAAGTAGCCAGAACTTCTCCCCTCGGCCCTACTCCCCAACCTAGAGTAGCTAAATGCCGAAGTAAAATCAACCCTTGTTCATACATGGGCTTTTTTAGTATGAATTGGGCCACTTTAAATAGGTCTATTGCTCCCCCACAATATAATTAATCCGGCATGGACTACATGAGCTCCAAGTAGTTTACCGAACAAATTGATAAGTCTGACATTCTCAGCCCATCAAGCAAAGCCGGTGGTTTCTTGATCACGACCAGCTAAAACATAAGTTTTATTAAAGAGCGTTGCCGTGGTAGAACCTCCTCCCTTATTCGTGGAATACTGGCGTGCAGGAGCCAGGAGCAACCGAGCACTTGCTAGACCTGTGCTCCTCCTGGAATTTCCTCCTCGCTAGCTCCTGCTCGATGCATGATATATAAGGATCGGACTCGAACACGAGAGGAACCCGGCCCATTAATGGCAACACATACTCAGCTAAACTAGTCATCAGCTCATGAGATGAGATTTGCGCGCAGCTGCCCTGACATTCTGACAAGCGTAGTACTGCGCGCTGTAACTTTTCATTCTCTTTTACTGCAGCACAGACACACCGAACTTTTCATTCTCTTGTACTGCAACACAGACACACCGCAGTGCAAAATTTTGAGGAGATTCACCGTCAATTACACATCCTTATATATATCACCTGGCTAAGCTAACATCATATCAGACTCCACTAGCCATGATGCCATGCAACCTGTGTGAGCAACTTTACGAAAACAAACCCGCCGAATCACGCGTGCATGCATGTAACCTGCCCAGCACCTACACGCTACATTTGCTGGAGTAGAGAGAACGGAGGTTGATTGGTGACATGTTGCTGGGTGTTAGCTTTGGCTCCCATGCCAAACCGTGCACTTCCGATAAATCCAGAAGAATTCTACGGTCCGGTCATCCAATGCGATGTCCACCGGGAAGGAAGTAGAGATAGGACACCTAGCAAATGCACCGTGGTATACGCACGGTTTGAGTTGGCATTCCCTAGGCACGGCCGAGCAAAAGTTCCTTCGTAGCACGGGCGGTGGCCATCTCTCGAGCACGATCTAGAAAGCACTGGATAAATATGACAAAAGTATTGGACTAGTATAATTAAGCCCTTGTTTGGATACTAGAGACCAACCTCTTTTGGTGTTAAAAGATTTTAGTCCGTAGAGTGGATTTTAGTCCCTAGAGTTTGGTTCTTTAGTCTCTATGGGGACTAAAATTTAATCCCTTTTAGTTTTAGCATAAGGAACCAAACATGGCCTAAATCTAATCACATACATTAGTAAACAGGAACATCATGCTAGACGAGTACAACCTGAACATGTATATATGATAAAGACTACACATGAAGAGGCACTCAACATGGTTTTCATAATAAAAAAAAGGCACCTAACAAAAAAATTGTACGTGATTACCAAAAAAGACACGTACCGATCTTGCGTAGATAAAGAAGGTACGTTATTAATGCTCGAGCGTAGATAGGTCGTGGCGAGGACCAGAGCGGTCACACGAAGCTCTATCAAGAAATCTTTATTTGCTTTCCTAAATAGAGAGCTATAGATATTTTCAAACTTAAAGGTATCTCCGTATATGGTACATCGTTTCTATGAGAGTTGGTCCTTATTTATATAGAGAAAAATTCTTCAAACCTTGTTCATTAGCAATACGAGCTAATAGACATACGGAGGACGGTGTACTCTCTTACACTAATAGACTTTTGATATTTATTGAAAGATATTTGTAAGTACCAAAAACCCATATACCAAACAAAAACTGCCAGAAAATCGCCGGCATTCAACCTCGTTTGAACAATCGAAACAAATGCTACTACGATCGAGCAGTCTACTCCCGTACCGCGTGTGCTGGCTTGATGCTGTGAACAGTGTATGGAACAGTGAGGAACAGGTCCACACGACCGGCGACTGGACGGCACTCGACGGCTGACAGCGACGCAGCCCAAAAGCCCAGGATCCGACGGCCATGACAGTGCCCCACCACGTCCCGTCCCTATAAATGTCCAAAAAGCCTGCAGCCCGACAGCCCGTCCGAAAGCACGTAATTTTGGCCCGGCCCAAACCTGACCCGGCCCGTCTGCCACCGTGCCCGTGCTGGCCCGGCCCGGGTGCCATGCCCGGGCACGGTCCGGCCCGGTAGTGGCACGGGAGAATTGGAAATGGGGCCAACAGGAGCGGCCCAGCAAGGAAGCAAGGAGGCCAGCCACAAAAATCCCATACAGAAGACGCCCGCGAGACCACCCCAAACCCTAATCCCCACTCCCTGTCCCCCGCTAGCCGCCGCCCCTCCCAGCGGCTCCCTCACCTTTGAGCCGCCACGCCGCCCCCAACCCTACGCCGCCCGCATACCTCCCCTCCGTCGGCGCGCCCCTTCCATCCCTCCGGCATCCTCTCCCTCCCTCCCTGATGGCGCGGCGCACGACCCGGCCTCCCCAAACGGCGCGGCGGCGGGACCTGGCCTCCCCTCCCTCGCCATCCTTCGGGCGGCGGAGCGGCAACGACGACGAAGAGCAGGAGGTCCAGCCGGCCAGGAGCCGCCACCCCTCCCTCGCCATCCCCCAGCCGACCAGGACCGCGCGGCGGGGCCATCGGTCATGGCCTCCCCCGGCCGGCGGAGCGGCGACGGAAAGCGTGGGCGCGTGGCCTCCCCGGTCGGCGGAGCGACGGCGACGGGGCCCGACCGGGCGACACGGCAATAGCTAGGGTCCGGCCGTCCGGCTGGGCGGCGGCCGTCAGGGGGAAGCGCGGCTACGGGCTACGGGCTGCCCGAGCCCGCTCGTAGGGCCGGGCTTTGCCGGGACGAAATCGGCCCACGGGCCCGGGCTTGGGCCGCCGCCGCAGCCCGCAGGCTAGCCCGGACCAGCACGGAGTGCCATAGGGCCGGGCCAGGCACGGCACTGTGATTGCCGGGCCGGGCGGCCCGAATGGACATCTATACCCGTTCCCGGCCCGGGCCACACGTCCCGCGCCGAACCCCCCGCCACACCCACCTGGCTCCGACCCGGGCCCGCCCGTCATCCTCCCACGAACGCACCCAACCGCGCGTGCACCAACCGCTTCGCCCGCCCGATCCGCCTTGGCCGGCGCGCCCCCTCCAGCTTCCCCAGAACCCCCAGAAACGGCGGGGCAGGCAAGCAACCGGGCCCACCTACGGTATCAGGAACGCTGAGAGTATAGTGAACCCAGCCGCTAATCCCCCAGGAATGGATAATCAGTACTCTGCGCCGCAACAGAGGGGACGGACGGAATGGAAGGACCCGGAGGCAAGGGGCGCGCCACGTGGACGCCGCCGGTGGGCCGAGGCCCCTTAACCTCCCGCCCTCCAAACGTGGAGGGCCAGTCCTACAAAACCGCGTGCCGTTTCGCTGTAGAAGGATCAAGGATGGCCGCCGTGCGTGTACATGGCTGCCGCGGACCCGTATTATTATACCGGCACACCGTATCCGTGTCTGGTCTACGTACGTAAATACGCAAATCAATTCGGCCCGGCAACGATGCGCCGAGCGACCGTGAGGCGGGCCCACACGCAGCGAGACAGGCAGGGGCGGAAGAGGAACACGGGAACAGGGAGCGAGCAGGGCTGCAATGGTAGCACGGCACGCAGGCAGGGGGGCAGGCCGGGCACGAGGCGCTGCTCTGCTCATACCGGCAGTGGAAGGAACGGCGCATGCAGGTGGTGTGGCAGGGAGGCTGCCGCCGGGCCACAAGGCAAAAGGGAGAAAAAAGGCAGCAGCAAAACACCAAAACAAAAACAAACTAAAACAAAGTTGCAGCGGCAGTGAGTGTGGTGTACATGTACCAGCCACCTGCTTGGTGTGGCTTTCAGCGATCAGCACTGGACAGCAGTGGAAAAGCGAGCTGCTTGCTCCTCTGCATTGCTAGAGTCCGTGTCCGTCCATCCATGGGGCTTTTGCTCCCGGCCCTGCTAGCGTTCAATGCGAGTGCCTTGGATATTCGGCGAAGCATATAGCTCTAGCATTAGCATACGGAGAATGCAAACAGAAAGGCACCTCTTTCCCCAATGCTAGATTTGGATCAGCATGCCGAGAACCAGATTTGCTAGCTGCTCATACTAATAATCTACATACATACATACATATATATATATATATATATATATATATATATATATATATATATATATATATATATATATTCCATAATCCCCAGTCGCTTCAAACAGGACACGAAATTAACAGCAACGACACAGCATTGTAAATATATACAAAATCAATGGAACAGGAAAAAGGGTAGGAGCAAGCTACCATTAACCTGCAGAAAGATTATGCTTCTTTTTTTTTCACATCAGTTTTCCCCCTTTTTTTGGGCTTCTCGTTTTCATGGGTTTTTATCTCCCTGATGACGCTCACCTCGAATCACCTCCGGCATTGGAATTATCCTGAATGATGGCGCTAATCTGCCGGCCTGCCTGATGGCCGCTTCGTTCAAGCGCCTGGATCTGACACGGCGGAGAGCTCCATCTCCTCGGATGGCGGCGCCACGTTCAGATCGATCATGCCGGGGTTGTTGATCGGGGACGCGGGAGCGGCGGCGGAGGTGGAGGCGGGCGCGGTGCCGCAGACATGGGACCGCTTGTGGCCGCCCAGGGCCTGCCCCGAGGAGAACACGCGGTAGCAGTGGGGGCACTCGCGCGGCGGCTGCTGCTTCGCGTCCATGTCCTCGTCCCCGCCGAGGTGCTCGTGCTCCGGCAATGGCGCCGGCGCCGCCTGGGGCTGCGGAGGAGGAGGGGGAGCGACGGGGGGCGCGCAGCACCCGCCCCTCCCGCCGCGCACGTTGCTGGCGCGGGGCCCGCCCAGCGCCTGGTAGGAGCGGAACACCTTCTTGCACGCGACGCACTGGAACTGCGTCCGCTTCTCCACCACCGGTGCCCGGGCACGGGCCGGGGCCGGCGCCGGCGCCGGCGGGAGGGGGGCAGGGGGAGCGTAGCCGTCGTCGCTCCCGTCGTCGGAGTAGTCGTCCTCGTCGAACGCAGCCGACGGCCAGGAGTCGCGGGAGAGCATCATCAGGGACACCGCCACGTCCTCCTCCGGAGTGGCGACCTCAGAGAGCGAGCTCGCCGGCTCCGCCTCGGCCCAGGCGGCGGCGGCGTTCACGCGCTTGGCGTGCGGCGGGGTGGACTCGGCCTCGCTCTCGCGATCCGAGAAGGCAGCATCAGCGACGCGCAGGCTGCGCTTCGGGTTCTCCCGGAGCCCGTAGGTGGAAGCAGGCATCTTGAAGCCGGAGTCGTCGTCGTGGGCGGCGAAGGAGGTCGACGCGGAGGACGCGGAGGAGATCTGCTGCTTGACGGCCGCCGCCGCCGCAGCAGCAGCTGCAGCCGCCGCCGCAGCCGCCGCCGCCTGGGCCGCGGCGATGGAGTGAGACCGCATATGGCCCGCGAGAGCGCGGGGGCTAGCGAAGCGGCGGGAGCAGAGCTTGCATGTGTTCTTCGCCATGGCGAGGGAGCTTGCAGAGCTCGGGGGAGAGCTCTCGGCACTCGGCAGGAGCAAAAATGGTGAGGAGAGAGAGCGTGAGCGAGCGAGAGAGCTGCGGGGGAAGTTAGAATATAGCGGAACAGCAAGCTTCTCTCTCCTATTTATTTTTTTTTCTTTTCGGATTTTTTTCCTTTCCTTTCTTCAGATTTATGTTTTCTTTTCCATGGTTTGACACCTTCAATCGCGGTGAGGGCTTCGTTGGTGCTTGGCTCATGCAAATCGAAGCACAGAGATATTTTGCAGCCTTGACTGCTTAAATTGCTTCCTGTTTTTTAGGGCCCATCCCCTCCTGTTGATATGGAATTATCACAATTCACAACTAATGCCTTGTATTTGCCCCAAAGATGCTAGCCCATATATGTATAGATGCTAGACCAAATAAGTTTTGATCCTCTGCCAAACAATAATCAATGCTATTTGCGGTTTTGCTTGCGCCGGTTGATTTCATATTAAATGGATGCTAAATGGTGAATTCCCTCCTCTCTCTTTTTTTAAACTACTATAGATAGATCTTTAAAATGTATATAGTCAAATTAAGCTATATTGTTTTATGCTACTCACTCCTCACGCTATTGAAGATAAATTATTTTTTCCTAAAGGAATATATACATTGTTTACCATTATACATGTAACATTATGCTAGGAATGATAGCTATCATTCCTAGCTAGCTATGAGCATATTGTTATGACTTATGAGTGAAATTTAATATACGTTTCACTGTTCAAACTCCAAAACATCTTGTAAGAAAAAAAAATTAATACTATCTCTTTATGTGATTGTACAATAAACCATTACTTTTAGTACGAGCCAAAAACACGCACGCAATGTACATAGCACGCACAATACTAATGCACAGTAGGCTCCTCGCATCCCATGCACGACCCTTCCACGTCTTAGTAGTAACTGAGCGTAGCTAGCATGAAGAACACGCCAAAAATTCAATAGAAACCGATGTCCGATCTGGATCCAACCATGGTGCCGCGCACACTCAAGCATGCCTGCGAATCCAGAGCATCAAGCGAAGAATACCGATTCGCTTGACTTATGATGATTCGTTGCGAGAGAAAAATACTGTTAACTGATGATTTATGTTAATTTGTTATGAGAGAAAAATACTGTTGGCTGATAAGCATTAGTCAAGCGAACAGGGCCAAAGCCTCATAGGCACAAGTACAGTTGTGCGAATGCTAAAATTCAGCGGAAAGCCGTTTGTCTATTTTGTGACCAACCCTATTGTCTGACGCGAACGCCCAATCCAACGTACATTCATAAACATGCACACGCACATACTAAACACCTGACACGTAAGGGATCATCGAATGTTACAACCGAATATACTGTTGAGTCACGGATAACGCACGTGTGTGCGCCGCTATACAACTCGATAGGCACCAAGAACGGAAGCAGTTTCTATATAGTTAAGTCACCTGTAGTTGGGTCACTAACAGGTGGCCTTCCTGTAATCAGGCCCACCTGGAGGCCCACCTGTCAGCGAGTGAACTGTAGGGGTTAAACTGCAGAGGAGACTCATCCCCAAGAACCTAGATAGGTTTGGGCTAGAACCCATGGAGTTGGTGCACAACCACACATGGAAGTAATCAAACATACGCCAACTTCTGCGATCAAAGGCGTTTATTGGATAGATCTCATGAGTTTTTCTTTACTGGATTATAGTCACTCATCCTGAAAACAAAGTTAAAAAAGAAAGAACTGAGCATGTCATCCTATTTGAGCTCGGGCACCCACTGGCATCCTATGAGGACCGAGTCAATTTACCATACAATCTAAAACCAAAAAAAAAGTCAGAAAACCATGTTCATGCGCCCAACATACGACAAGTTCTCTTAATTAGGTCAGTATAGGATCCTTATTTTTTTATTTCCTTATTCCTAGTGAATTGATTATGTAAATAAATTCATCGATATTAATGGTCAAGTATCCATTTCAATGGAGGAGGGCGATATTGCTAGACCGGATGTGGAGCGCAGGGTGGGTGTGGTCTCAGTGAGGACTAAATCAAGTATAGAGAACCATCAAAGCTTGTCTAACTAATACAGTATATAGTTGGGTAAATAAATTAAAAGACAATGCATTTTAGCAACCATTTTGTGGCAAATTAATAGTTGTACTCATTGCTACTGCGGCCTACATTCATCCTCAGTTCACAACTCGATCAACTACTGCTACTACTACGATATGATCGATATCCCCGGGATTACTACCGTCGTTGCAGGCTATATAAACAGACGCGATTAACTTGCCTCGCTCCACGTTCCAAGCATGCAAGGATTCCACCGGAGATGTTAGCTAGCGCCACCGATGCACAGTGCTTTCAATTCGGTTGTTCACATCAGCCGCGACGACGACGACGGCGTATCTGGGCCGTACATACGATGGCAACGCTTTTGGTGCGCTCGATCCGAAGCCTTCTCTTCTCCTCCGCCGTGTCTAGGCACACGCACATTTTTTCGTTTCCCCTTGGTGGTCGTGGCTCACGTATATGGCCGATCCAACCCTGATCCTATTCGTTTGGCTGGTGGCTGACGCTGGTTTTTACTGATAAAAAAACACTGCTGGCTGGTTGGTGGCTGGTGCTGGTTTCTGCTTAGAGAAAAATACTGTTCGCTGGCTGGAAACCATCCAGTCAAACAGGGCTCCTATCACGTACTTGGGGGTGATGAGCGGACAAATCCACATGATTACCCCCGCCAAGTACGAACCGGGCTAGCGCGTAACTAACCACCATGGTCCATAGGCTGCTGGCCTGCCGCGGCTTCGCCGGCGAGCCATGCGCCCGTTCGTTCGATCGAGTCGCCGGCTGGCTGCAGCGCGAAGCCGTTGCCGATGCTTCGTGCATGCTAGTTACCAGTCAGTCAACCACTGCCTCTCAGCCGTTACTACTACGACCGCCCGGCCGGCCTGGCCGCGCGCAGCCGGGAATTAATTCGATCGGCCGCGCGCGCAGCGGGCACAAGCACAACGCACTGGCTACCGTGCCGTGGTGCGTCCGTGTGTGTGTGTGGTGGTACACGGAGCTCCGTTTGTCCGGCTTTCATTTGCACAAAGTCAACCGACGCCCGACGGCTTTGGTTCCATTGGCATTTTGTTTGTTGAGGTGCATGCGGACGACGCGAGTGATATCGAAAATTCAAAAGGCTACTACGTTTTTCACTGTGCTGGTGGCTTTGGTGCACAAATGGAAAAGGAAGAGGAGAATTTCGTTTCCTCCTCCGGATCTCTCTCTCTCTCTCCAGCCCTTTTGCTGCTTTAATTTCTGGTCTTTTCCTAGCTGCATGATACGGAGTACTACCAATTTTGGTGCCCCTTTTTTCTGCAGTCCAGCGAGTATCCAGCACGTACAGCTGGCCCCTACAACTGCCATACGTACCGGCCGTGTGCTCGTACTTGTGTGCACAGAATGACAGGATGGCACGTACTGGTACTGCACCGCAATCGCCACGGCTCCTGGGTCCGTGGCAGCTGAACTGTTTGAGCCGAGGCACGACGGGTACAGTACAGACGATCGATAATGGCCGTTCAATGGACAAAGATCCAAACGGGACACTGCTGATCGAGTGCTGATGACGCGTGCCCGCGTGCGTCCGCCGGCCGTCTTCAGGCCGGGAGCTGACGTCGTGTGCGTGTGGACTGGCCTGAACGCAACGGGCTGGACGCTGGACCGGGACTCCTTCAAGCCAAAGCAAATGGAGCCTGCAGTGCTGAGCGAAACCATTGATGCTGCCTTCGAAGGAAAAATTGGCCAATTCCCTTGTCAGTACCTTGGTTTACCCCTTCATATCGGGAGAACTCGCCGAATTGATGAACAGAACCTCGTCGACAAGATTGGAGCTCGTCTACCAGGGTGGAAGGGCAGATTGCTCACACGCGCCGGCCGGCTTACCATGGTGAATTCAGTGTTATCATCAATCCCGGTGTATCATATGACGATTTTTCCGCTTTCTAAATGGGCAATCAACAGGATTGACAGGATCCGAAGAAACTTCCTTTGGACTGGCAGTGGGGATGTCAGGCATGGACAATGCCTAGTGAACTGGCGTCGGGTCAATCGAACCAAGAAGCTTGGTGGACTCGGTGTAAAGGACTTGGAATGCTTTGGCCGAGCCCTCCGACTCCGATGGCCATGGATGTGGTGGACTAGCACGGAAAAGCCGTGGCACGGCATGCCCATCAAGCTCACACAAGCTGAATTATGCCTCTTCCGGGTCTGCACCAGTGTGGATGTGGGCAGCGGTGCAAGGACAAAGTTCTGGAAGGATAGCTGGTTAAATGGCCAAGCACCAATGGATATAGCACCTGATTGCTATCGATTGGCGTGGGGGAAGAATGTGACGGTGCAAAGGGCCATGACCAATAACCGATGGATGCGGGGTCTTAGGAGAATCAGCTCTGAAACAGCGCTCCGGCAGTTCGTGCGGCTATGGGAACTCATTCAGATGGTCAGTTTACATGAAGACAGCACTGATACAATCACCTGGCGCCTGAACCGGGATGGACAATACTCGGCTGCATCAGCCTATGCAGCCCAATTCATTGGCGCCTCTTCTGATGGAGGGTGGACACAAATTTGGGAGGCAAAGGTGGAGCACAAGTGTCGATTCTTTATGTGGCTGCTACTACAACAGAGACTGCACACGGCTGATCGCATCATCAAGCATGATGGGCAAGCTGATCCAATATGCAAGTTATGTCGGTGTCGACAGGAGACCACAATCCACATGGTGGCCACTTGCAGCTATACAAAAGCCCTTTGGCGCAAGGTTGCGCACTGGGCAGGTTTCCAGTTACCAACAAGGAATGGAGGGCCCCTGACAATCCGCAAATGGTGGGAATCAATTGTCATGGCTGCTCCAAACAACTCAACTACACATCTGCAGATCCTGATATACTCGATCTGGAACGTTTGGAAGGAGAGATGCAGGCGGGTCTTCGATAACAAAGCCATCACGTCCATACAGCTACTGGAAGTGATCAAACAGGATGTTGCCAATTATCAACACGCCCACAGGGAAGGCACCGTTGCATGAGATGGGGGAGGAGGGGACCTACGCACATTGCAAACTGTGCTCATAATTACATTCATACCATTAGTTTAGGGAGCATGTAGGAAGATAGACGATGTTCCTTTTTATTTACATCCTGTACATAAACTCTATTCCACTATGAATGAAAAGGCAGAGCACCTGCTGTATTTGCTAAAAAAAAAGAAACTGATGCTAGTCCTTAAATTTGGCTGGCTCTCTAAATCTTGGAAGCTAATGGCTGTTATGGCAGTGCGTCTGTTAATGCCGTGATGTGGGGGGCGGCAGTTGCATAAGCAGCCTTGCAGGAAGTGTTCAACTCTGTCAGATCATCAGGGCTGTGGAGAATGTAGTACGATTATTATGCTGAAGATTTTATTTATAGCTATGGTGCAGCAGAACAGTACCGAATGGGGGTGCATTCCAACAGGTGATCTGATACTCTTCAGCATGGTCATCTACAGCGTCTCAATGCTAACAAGCTAAAGATTCACTCCTATAGTCCTAGGTAGTGATAGCGAAGGCCCATAAGGCCACAAGTATTTTCTTAAGTTGGAACCCGTAGTGGCGTTTGGTCCTCATCACACAAGCTTGTGCAGCAAGCGGGTATCGGTCACTGCGTACTCATTAGGGGCATCATCGATCGAGATGCTGTGGTAGTGTGGTAGCTACCGTGACGCACGGAATGTGCCTGCGCTATGATCATGGTCAAAGCAGGAAGACTCCAGGCTGAACAAGCCACCACCAACGCCTACCTTTACTCGGAATTCAGTGCAAGGCGACTGAAGACCAAAGTGAATTGCTAGCACTAGGCTAGGGTATACTCCCTCCGTCCTGAAAAACCTGACGTTTAAGACAGCAACACGGTCTTCAAAACACAACTTTGACCTTTTGTTATTCTAAAAATATTTATTAAAGAGTGATATACGTATACTTTTATAAAAGTATTTTTCAAGACAAATCTATTCATATAGTTTTCACATTTGTAAACTCAATAATTTAAAAGTTATTGATGATTTATATTCCCAATATTTGACCCAAACTTTATTCTAAACATCAAGTTTTTCAGAACAGAGGGAGTATATCGTTCTGAAATGCCGCTACTTGCTCGTAGCATTTCTGACCGAGGGTCTTTACTATGGGAGGGGGTCAAAGGGGAAGTAATGGCCTCCTTGGCTTTAGCAACTGATGGACGAGGAATAGGAGTATGCATGCAAAGCATGGATGGGTCAAACCGTCAAAGATGTGAGTGGGGAACGTGTGTGAGTCTGATGAGTGCTGCTTTGGATCCGCAGCGTCCTAGTCAGACGGCACCCAACGCGGCTGAGGCATCGTCTCCTTTCCAGTAACCGATGCTCTCGTGTCAAAACATGTCTGCCGTGCAGCTACCGATTGCTATGGAAAATTGGAACGCTGAACACCAAAATTATACCTATGATGGGATAAATAGGACAATTCTAAAAGGATCTCAACACTCCGTTGTAGTCTAGCTGGTTAGGATACTCGGCTCTCACCCGAGAGACCCGGGTTCGAGTCCCGGCAACGGAAATTTTTTGTTTTCAATTTCTTTTTTTTTTCTTTGGGTAGCATGTGTCTTGCACGTGCATCTCTGGCCTTTCTATAGCACAAGAGGCAGCGTCTCGTATTGGCCTCCACTACCTCGCAGTGCAAGCTAAGGATGGTGGATGCCAATAATCAAACAACTGACCGCCATAGTTGAAGATGCCATGTACACTCCTTTGATAATCAATTCTGCTAGAGAAATGGGACAGGTAATAACATCCATTTTTGTTGACAACATATTCTTGCAGTCGATCTTGTCATAGATACGAAGTTGCTCTAATGTACAGGTCATGCTTGTTGAAGTAGTGATTAGCAGAAACTTGGTGCACGATAGCTTTTTGTTCTCTTCGAATACGGTACTCCTCTATATTCCTTTTGACTTGACTCCACTAGATCTCTTTTCAAAGAAAAAAAACTTGACTCCACTAGACGACAGACAGACCCACCGCAACACGAAACCAGCAAATGTGACATGCCACGCCTTCATTTCACATCGTATTTCTATAGCAAATTTGCACTATGGCCAACCTCGTACAAACTAGTCATCGATCATACCAGTGCATGCTACCTACCTGCTGTATTCACACTCTGTTCCCTTTTATATGGCAGTCCTCCCACTCGAAAGAGAGTGGGCATTATACGCTCAGTGTGTGACATTCTGAAACCAAATGCTATGGAAATTCTCCCGAAGCATGGTCGGAGGCTTATTGATATTCTTTCCAATTTGTGCTACTTTGGTCTTTATATTCATCAATCATGAGGTGAGCTGTTCCTTTTAATTTGGAGACACCATTGCAATAAGTAAAGGTCATATCTACCATAGGGATTTATCATTTATAGGGTAGAATACATTTTAATCCATCATTAAAAATAGAGATTATTTGACATTGTGAGAGGAGATAAAATAGGTTGAAAAAAATATTTGTCAACATGATGAACCATGAGAAGAGAAGATTTTGAAGGGCAAGAGTGCCCGGCGGAGGCGGACCGGTAGTTGACTCATTTTTTGAGGACATGATTTTGCATGTTTAGTAAACAACACGTTGGAAATCAGGGGACGAGAGTAACTGCTTATCATTGTCCAAATTAGTATGTAATACTCCAGAAATATAAGTGGTTCTAAATTTATCCTAAGTCAAACTATTCTAAGTTTGACAGAAATTTATAGAAAAACAATAATTTTTTGGATATAAAATCTAATGAGCATAATTAAATAGACCCACTATGAAATATATTTTCATAGTTTATTTCTTATCGTAGTAGATGTTAATACTGTAATCTATAAACTGGTCAAACTTAGGATACTTTAGACTACGATAAACTTAGAATCCAGTATATTTGTGGATGGAGGGAGTATAACCTTTATGATTTCTTGTTACCCATAGCATTGCCATATACCACTGTTTTATGAGAAAGAACAATACTAATATCCATGTCTTTGAGATGCATATCCATATTTAGATATGAATCTTTTTGATATCTAATTATTTTTCTTTGTTCTTTGATTACCACGAGAAATTTTTGGTCTTTGAAAGCAGTTTTTCTTGAAAGACACAGAACAAAATTATGCCCGGCGTGTATTTTACGAAAGCGAGAGGCGCAGACAACAGGTCCTTCTATAGATAAATCAAACCGTAAAAATAAGGAATAAACAAAACCGTAAAAATAGGGAAATTAACTGGCATGTACAGTATTTTACTTTATTCAAACTACTTACTGGAGATAAATCAACATTAAACATGATTAACGAATCAAATAGCATAATGGAGAATTTGAGGAAAATAAACCAACGACATTCCAAGGCTCTTCAAAGAATTGTACAGTAAGGAAACCTTCTGGAAACAAGCTTTCAAGCCTATTTACAGGCCCCTAGCAATACATTCCCCGAAAGTTGGACATACAGGTAAATTGATCCCTTATAATAACTAAATATATATCATATACATACATGCTGATCATATATTTATATATATATATATATATGCGACTAGTATAAGTAGTGCTTCAGATACGTATCCTCAACGAAGCAAATTAAGTGATTTATACCACCTTTTGCCTCACGCCTCATGGGTAGCCTGCTTCTCGTTGATCTCGGACGGAAGGCCAATGCCGACTTGCAGCCACGGCGAGGTCTCGCCGGCCATGTTCATGTCCCTGAGGTCACTGATCTTGGCTCGCTTGGCACTCGTGCTATCCGCTTCGTCCTCCGTGACCGTGGTGCCCTCCGTCGCGTCGTAGTGGCCGCTCGTCGCCGTGTTGTTCATGTTGCTGGCGTTGCTGTGCCCCGCCGCCGCCCACGAGTGCATGTACAGCGACGCCGGCGCGTTCAGGCCCAGCACGCCGTCGTTCATCTCCGCCGCCGCCTGCCTCGCCGCGGCCGCGGCCGGCTCCGCCGCCGCCGCGTTCGTCGGCACGTTGAGGTCGAGGAACGGGTCGGAGGCGTCGAACATCGGGCGCCCGAGGGTGAGCTGCTGGCACATGGCGTGCATGACGTGGTCTTGGGTGACGAAGGGCTGGAGCTTGGCCATCGGGTCCCCGGCGGCGCCGGTCGTGAGCCAGTGGCACCGCTTGTGGCCGCCGAGGGCTTGCCCCGACATGAACACGCGGTGGCAGATGGAGCACTCGTGCACCTTGCCCTTCTTCTTGAACGGCGCGGCGGCGGCGGACGGCGCCGCCACCGGCACCTCGTCGACCTGCTGCATGACGGCCATTTCCGGCGCCGCCGTGGCCATGACAACTCCGGCGGCGGTGGTTCCAGCATTGGTCGTGCAGCCTTCTGCATTGCCATCAGCAGCAGTAGCAGTCTTCTGCTCGGTTCTGACGATGGCGTCGTTGACGACCTTGACATTACTGTCAGTGGCAGAGGTGGTGACAGGTTGCGGGGGATTATCGCTGCGGTTGCTGCTCTCTAGCTTCGCGGCGAAACACCCCTTGACTTTCTTGTGCGATGCACGGTGCCCACCGAGAGCCTGATGGGATGTAAAGACCTTCTTGCACGCCTTGCACTCGAACATGCCGCGAGGCACGGTGGAGACATTGTGCTGCTGCTGCACCACCTGCGGCGGCGCCAGCAGCTGTGGCATCACTACTTGTGGCGGTGGTGTAGGGGCTACCATGGAGATTGGTTGCGGCACGAGGAGCTGATGATTCCTCTGCTCGGCCTTCCTCCTCGCCGTGCAGGACTCTTGATCGACCTCGACGACGCCGTGGGGCCGTGCTGCAGTGCTGGACGATGAGGATGATAGCATGACGAGGAAGTTGGCGAGATCCTCCTCTTCGGTTGATGGAGCCGGCACCTGCTCGTCGGAACTGTTGTTACCGGCGGCGGCCATCATCACCTTGGCGCGGCGCGTGCGTTTCCCTTTGGACCACCCGGCGGCCAACGCCAGGTCCTCCACCTCCTCGCCATCGTCGTCATTGCCGGCGGCGTCGCCGCCGTCGAGGTCGCCGTCCTCCTCGTCGTAGTTGCACCTGCCGTGATCGAGCAGCGACTTCCACGACGTGAACTCCTTGCCGCAGTTCTCGCAGACCCGGCAGTTCTTGAGCCGGCCCGGGTTGGCGCGGAGCGCGTACGACGACATGCGTTTGGCCGTCGCCGCCGTCGACGACGCCGGCGCGCTCGCGGCCGCCTCCGAAGAGCCACCGCCACCGCCCGGGCCCGAGTCGCCGCCGTCGTCAGCGCTGAGGCCGTCGTCGTCGTCGGCGACGCCGTGCGCCCGCATGTGGCCGCCCAGCGCCCGCCCGCACATGAAACCCTTCTTGCACACCCTGCAGCGGTGCTTGTACGCCTGCGGCAGCGGCAGCGGCGGCGGCGGCGGGGGTGGCGGCGCCGGCGGGACCAGCGGCGGCATCCGCGCCAGCGGCTGCTGGTTCTCCATAACCATCGCCATGATCGATCGATCACGACTTGCTTGTGGACATGGCCATGATGCATGCAGTTGATGAGCTGAGAGGATGCATCAAAGTGATCGAAGGGGAGAAGCGGCCGCTGCCAGCACTTATATAAGTACCCTGCGCGCCGGTGCTAAAGATAGCGTGGGGTGGGCGGCTCCGATCCAATTGTGTCCGGTTTGTCCCTGCATACCAACTAGGAGCTGCGCGTCACAAGCGCGGCTCGATCCGGCCCATGGATCAACCGCGCCGCGCGCGGGCGTCCCGAGAGTTGAGCTGGCCCTGGCCGTAGTGCGAACTACTCTTGTGGGCAAAGCGTGTGCTCATGCTATTGCTATGGCATGCCTAACGGCACACAGACTGGCTGGACAGAGATGCGCATACTTCCTCTCCGATCGAGTATTCGGGATCGAGGAGGACACAGCAAAATGGGAGAAAGTTGTACGAATACTCTGGCATGCTTTAACCTACATGTATGGTTTTTGTGTGGGTCCCTACACTTGCAGCATAGTGATCCAGACATGCCGAACCTTGGAAGTGTGTGCAATGTAGTTGTTCCCCTCCCATGGATGCCTTTTTCCCCTGTTTTAGGATTGGATTTAATTTGCTGGTTTGTGGTTGGGTAGAATTGTCTATTTGATGTAATAATTATTATGGAATGATTCTTTTTATCGGAGGAGGATGAAGCCACCATATTTTTCCAATACTTAGAAAGTATAGATTTGTCTCCCTTCGAGCAGAGTTAAACGATTTTTGTGAAGTCATCCACCCATAAGGTGATACTACAAAAATGATGACCGGACGAATTGTCACACCCGGCTCAGTTTGTATGGCCCGGTAGTGGCCCATTAGTGCGGGATGCACATGTTTAGTGCCACATTGCTAGTTGAGCAAGGGTGGAGGCAACTTATAAGCCTTTGTCTTCCAGCCATAGCACCTTCGGGTTAACCCTTTTACACGAAGCGAGGACGAAAGTGTAAGCAGGGTGCTATGTGTACGCGTGCACGCCCCTCGGAAGGGTTGTGCGGTGCGGCTTTGGAGGGCGGGGTGTTACAGGTGGTATCAGAGCTGACCCTCGCGGTTGCGCGTACGGGCGCAGTGTGCGGGCATAGGGCGCATGGAGCGTATGGCCCGGGTAGGGCATACGGCATGGACTATGGCGCCGGCACTGGACGTACGGTCGTGCGCCGACGAGGACGTCGGGTTCTTTGAGGGGGGTGTATGTCACACCCGGCCCAGTTTGTATGGCCCGGTAGTGGCCCATTAGTGCGGGATGCACATGTTTAGTGCCACATTGCTAGTTGAGCAAGGGTGGAGGCAACTTATAAGCCTTTGTCTTCCAGTCATAGCACCTTCGGGTTAACCCTTTTACACGAAGCGAGGACGAAAGTGTAAGCAGGGTGCTATGTGTACGCGTGCACGCCCCTCGGAAGGGCTGTGCGGTGCGGCTTTGGAGGGCGGGGTGTTACACGAATTATACAATCTATTATTGAACAACAGGTGACAAGTTGCTTAGAGAGCTACAAAAGGTGAGCCCAGATTATCACCCGTTTGTTGGCCGATTCGTCGAGAGACATAGAACCAATTTCGTAGCCTTTTAGAAATCAGCAACTAGCTTTGTAAAATTAGAAAATACTAAAATAGTAGAGAAATAAAACACTCCACTCAATTACTATTCAAAGAAGAAAGGCAGATAGTTTTGCAGAACTACAAAAGCTGCAACGTTTGCTCCCATCCCAATTTGCCTCGCAAGATTATCTGTTGTGAGGATAACGCTCCTGTAGAAATATCTCATTAAAGTTTTAATTTTCCGTGGTAACTTCATGATATTTTACTACATCACTAACAATGTCTATTGACTTCATTGTGAACGATCTATTATTTTTATTGACCAGATTAGTGTATGTATCATTTCCCTCCTTTAAATTAACGTTCAAAATTCTTGCAACTCGAATGTGCATAACAACTTGTTACCTTCTAACGTCCTTATAAACAATATGTTAAGCAAAACTCTGCTACAACCTCAATCACCGTTGCATTTTTACCGAGGGCAATATTATACAAGTTGGGTAGTGGAGTGACTAATAAACACTCCCAATAATTAATTTTAGGAACGAAGTAAAAAAACAAGGCTCCAACAGTTGTCCAAAGTTGTTCCCAATTTTTCTGCATGCTCAATACTGACTCCATCTTGAGCTAAATCTACCCCTCCTTTATACACTCTCAATCCCGCGAAAAAATGACGAAGGAAAAAAAATGCCCCAAGTTACTGCTCATGGTGGGTAAAAATCAGCTTTTACGCCACATATGGATGATGTGGCAGTGATTAAATCTTTTTGGGGCTGAAAAAGTTCAAATTACTACCCTCAAGTGTAGACAAATTCCAAATAACCCCTTAAAGTATGTTTTGGTTCATTTTACACCTCATCTATCTCAATCAGTCCAATCTATGCCTTCATAAAATTTGTTGTTTTATGCACAAATGGTATTTTAAGTTGAAATTTTGTGGGATGATAGAGGGCCACATAAAATATTTTTAAATATAGAATACGAAATTTTCATCAATATTTTTCATAAAATTTTATATCAATATGGTAATTTATTATTATATATCATAGCCTTTCAAAATAATGTAAAAAATTTATGTTATATTTTTAAAAATACTTTATGCGCTAATCTATGACCCCACCAAATTTAAATTTAAAACACCAATTGTGCATGAAGGAACAAAAAAGATACATCTTATGTAGGGGTATATTGAACCGATTGAGATAGTTACGGTTGTGCAATGAACCAAAAACATACTTTAGGGGTTATACAGACTTTATCTATACTTGAGGGTAACAATTTAGACTTTTTTAGGACTTTATTTTTTAAACACTTTTGGAGATGCTCAGAACCTAATATTTTTCCCCTCATTTAATATAATTCCTTTTAATCTAAGGAAATGATCCTTTACACCCATGTGTCCATAAATGTGAGTCTTCGGATATTTTGTTAACTGAGCCGAGCGGGCTCAATGTCCATCTTTTTTTCCGACAAGGCCATCCCTACATGGTACATAGACAATCTGAATAAGCAATAATCACTCAAACAAGCTTGAATATAACACTAGAAACCCTTAGCGCAGCGTTGCTGCGCCCCGTTTGATTGGGCCAGTATATGGATGTGAGAATTTGCTTACGTGAGTTTTATAGATAAAAGAGAACATTATATTGATAAAGATCTCATTGTTGTATTCTGAGAATAGGATATATATGAAAAATTAGAATGTCTCACTACCGTTTTAGACATTTACTGTACCAACTATGCTCCACAGCTCCTGGTTTGATGCAGAGGAGGTATAGATCAAAGCAAAATTAGTGAAATATAAAATATATTACATATCAGTGAACTCAGTCTTGAAGTATCAAATTAAGCTAATTAGAGTTCATAGATGCACTGAATATATTACATAAGAACCATATTTGGTGTGCCAAACATTAGGGAGTCCAGCTTCGAGGTAGCCAAAAAATGGTGTCAGCAGGCACACCAAAATGAGAGTCACCATAAACTATTCTGGATGTGAGTCTACTTAGGTTTGACATGGAAAACGATTAAGCTAACACAAAATATCTGGCTATCTTCAACACAGGAAATGAAAGGAGGCATTGTTGGAGTGTGTGCACAGTTCCTGTAGAAAAGATGGTATATAGTCAGTACAATGGATAAAGCATATGACTGTAGTATTGTGAGTGGAATGAGCTAATGTAGTATCGTTGGTCTTGTAGGATCAGCACACAAGTGTTATATATAGGAATAGCCAGCAATATAAGAATGTCGTTGAAAGAACAATATAAGTTGCAAATTTTCTGAATATATAGCTAAAAGGAGTAACCTACCATGGTGCTATTGTGCTAGATAACTGCCTTTAAAGTTGCAGGTTATATTCGTTGCAGAAAATACATTTTAAGTATAATATGTGGCAATGCAGATTGTACAGAGAACAAAAAGGTTTTGGCTCAAAAGTCATCTAGCTTCCAGTTTTTCTCTTTTCCTAGTTCATTGCTCCACAGTTGTAGATAGTTATTTTTTCACCTGCATGGCACAGACAAAAAAAAGGGGGTCAATGACAACAATTGTTTTTGTTTAATTATAAGGCTGAATTCAGGAAATATCAAAAGCACTATAAGGTACTGATGGCTATATCTTTTATGTTGCTAAAACTCGGTAACTGCAGGTATAAGAGGGATAAGCATGCACACAGAGATGATCAGTTCAGCCGATCATGCACGTTAGCTGGCAATGCAATAAGGATTGGACTTGCAAGGGACTAAGCTGCATCACCTTAGATATATCGATCGTGTGAGTGCAGGCAATGTCCCAGTATTCAAATGTGCTAAATTCAGTTTCGATATACACAGTCAGCTGAATATGTATCCCAAGCCTCCATCATCCACGGTACTCGATTTTTCGCGCTCGTGGCCGCCGTCAGAACCCAAGAGTGCCAGCGTCGTAGGAAAGCCATTTAGAGATTGCCTTTTTTTTGACCCGTAGCGACAGCCTCCGCATGGACGAGCGCCGCCGGCGAGCCCATAATATGGAGCTACGCTGTGGTGCCCCTCGCATTTGTGCCAACGTGGGAGGTAGCACCATCTTGTCGCAGTCGTCGTCGACGTCGGCGCATCGAACATTGAAAGCGACACTGCTGCCCGCTCGTTTTGGATCTACGGCGCCGTTCATCATCCACGGCAACTGCTCAGACCTACTGCATGTGCCAGTGACCGGGAGGCTCTGGACGGCGACGTGAGCCGTGGATTAACAGGGAGCCGGTGGCAAATCGAATAGTGCGGACACCAGGGAGTAGAGGATAGAAAAGATGGAGAGACAAATAGACAGAACAGATCGGAGGAAGGATACTGAACATACCTTTTTTTCTTTGATGAACCCTTGTTCTTGTCACCACCGTCGGCCACCGATATAGATGGCCAAAAGGGGGCACGGCACTAGCACTATTTGACACGGCACTAAGTGGCACTGCTGATTAGCCGTGCCGTGCCACCTAGTGCCGTCGTGCCGAACTTCAGGCCCAGGCACGGCACTATGGCCAGTGGCTAGTGCCGTGTCGTGCCAAAGGGCACTATAGTGCCGTGCCGGCACTGGCACTAAGATGGCAAACACAATCATCATCTAACTTAACATAATTTTATCAACAATAATTCAACACAACATCAACTTCAAAATATTACAGGTCCCATTACATAAATGATAAGCAAGAAAATAAGTAAGATTGGAAGATTTAAGAATGAAAATAAGTAAGAAAAGAGGGCTTACACTAGATTCGCCGTGCCTTCTCCGTGCCGCCTCAGTGCCGAGGCCGTGCCGGCCTTAGCCGTGCCGTGCCCGTGCTAGTGCCGCGGGCCAAGATTGCGGCCCAGGCACTACACTGAGCTAGGCACTAACACGGCACTGGCACTAAGGCTGTCGGGCCAGGCCGTGCTAAATAGGGCCGGGCTAGTGCCGGCCCAGCGGGCCTGGCCCGTTTGGCCAACTATAGCCACCGAATGACCGAAACAGCGTCTGGTGAATTGTTTTTGCTTTGTGCGATGACTGCGGGAAGCCGAAGGGGTGGGGGTGATTATTTTTGTTGTCCTCGGAAGGAGAAACGTTTGGCCTTTGGGAAATGGAACGGACAATCTTTTATTTGCTTCATCCGTCTCCCTCGCTTCGTCTCGGGAGTAGCAGACACAGCCGGATTTTTCTGGATTCGATGTTGCCCAAGAATTTACTAGCGCGGTATCCGACGGTCGGTGAAAGATCCAACGGCAGCTACAATAATTCGATGACGTGGCCCTATCGCCGGCTCGCGGAATGACCGAGATTTCGTGTTTTAGAGATAACATCACAGCACAACCGGTGCTAATTTGAATTCAATATGTTAGCCCCGATTCGCTCTGGATTTACACGAATGAAATACACGTACGCACGCTTTAACCTGCTGCTGCTCACAGCACTAGGTAACCCTTCTAGTATACTAAAGTGGCGCCATTGCTTTTTCCAGCATAACAGCACCAGCTGGAGTTTGGAAACCAGGTAGCAATAGGATTCCAGCTAAGCATCAAAGATCATCAACCAATAATCATCAAATAATTGCATCATGCGTGAATCCTTGGTTTGATGCTGACCTGTTGTATGGACAAAAGACAGTAATATGGAATTGTAAGTGGGCGTGTTGTTACATCAATACATCTAGTGTAGAAAACCTCAAAGTTTATGCATAAAAATTGACAATGAATTCGTTTGTGGTGCTCCAAATAACAAGTGGTTGATAAAATTCAATGTCCAGAAATCACTGTTATAAAGAAACCAGAATGATTCTTGTTCTACACTAACAATTCTAAACTGACAGGAGCACTAGGTCGCTTGCATTTAACTAAAAATTCCGTTAAAGATCAGAACTGTGAGTCTGTGCATGTTCACTGCAAAAAAATTATTCAAGGCACAACCTTGGATGAGGCAAATCAAAATAAAACAAATAAAATAAGCAGCATTCTTGGAAAGTTTCAAATCATGCATAAACCGACATTTACCAAATCGATATGAGGTGCTTCCAATAAAACAAGGGAAAGAGCCCTCAAAAAAAGGAAAGAAAATATCTAACAGGACTGTCAAAGTCAAGGGGGAATTCAGCCTAGGTATGGATCACATATGCCGTAAACAGCAAGTGTTGTGCAGCATGTCTATGCTGTGTATCATTGCACACTAGAAATGCATCAAGTCATGAAAGGGTAGTGGTTAACAACAGAGATAAAAATGTAAAGCAAAAGCGGAGCAATGTCCAGACCTGGTAACCTTTTTTAGATGGATTCTTTCCGCAGCTGCAATGCAATTTATGTTGCTGATTGACTCTCAACTGTTTGGTTCTGTGCATTAAACCACACATTAAATTGGAATATTAACTCAGTTTGTCAAAAACAGCAAAGCACAAGAAAGACAGTCATGTGATAATAAACCACAACACTCACTTTGGCTCGCAAAACTTTCTGGCTTTCACTGAAATACTGATTTGGATGGTTGATTCCAGAATCACAGGAGACACCATGCGTTGCCTCAAAGGTCAATGTGCAAGCTAGCTGTATATTTCATTGTGCCAGATAAACCAGTCAGTTCTGATAGCACGATGCTCAGTAAAGCTAATGGCGAAGAAGTGCAGCACCTGGTAATGTCTGTTCTTCGCTTTATCCATTATCTCTTCCAAAGCATGCCCACCAACACCCATTTTGTTGAGTGCTGCCCGTAAGTTATCTTCACTGCAAATACAGTAAAACAGAGGCCAATACATGGAGCAAACATCAGGTACAAAGTAGGGTAGCATTATGGTTATCTCGCAACGTCACAAACTGGCATGGCAAGTGAACCTCACAGCAGAGTGCTGTTTTGACATGACCACAATCGAGGGAGAAACTATATCATGGACAAGCATGAACAAGGAAAGAAGATGAAACCACATTAGCGAGAATTATAGAAGCAGACCTCAATGGTCTGATTGGTAGCTTAGTATTGTACTATGTGGTTCAACCTGGCCAGGTGCACTTAATGAGTAAACAAAATGTTATTTCTCATTCATAAATTACCTTTGTCTGCCTTTTTGGTGCCTTAAGCTTTTTTTGTAGGGCCCAATATTTTTTATAAGAAAAACTGAAAGTCGGTGGGCTCTTGCTCCATTCAGATTTCTAGGTTTCAAACGAACCCTAGTTCCATCTCAAAGTTTAGGAGTATCTAGTGACAAAAAGGGAAGGCTGGGAGAGAAGATACAGAGTGATATTGCAAACAAAAAGTTTAGAGCAACGAGATTGTACCCAAAATGTCGATAAGGGCATCCATGGTGGTCACCAACACCAGGTGTTGCAGAAATGATCTTTTGACATGAATATGGGGTGTAATCCTGGAGAAGCATTTGTAAGAGTAAGTAATAACTCCAGTGCAATTCAAGTTACACATGTAGCAGGAGGGGCTTACTATCCGTTTTCCTTCTTTTCCATAATTATGTCTGATGCTATAGGCATATTCCTTGTCGAATCGCTCAGAGCCAACCTTATCCAAAGAAGATACAAGATCAATGAGGCAATAGAAACTGTGATAACTTACATGTTCAACTCAAGGAAAATTAATTGCTTATTTTTTTCATTTCTTTGATCATATTGGCTCTGTGCACTGCAAGTATGCTCCAGGCAATTAGTGACATACTTCTATAAAATGTCCGCATGGCACGATACATATGTTTATGTTTTCTACAAAAAGATAGGTACCTTCTGAGAAAATTCCGCTCTCCAAAATGCAAGGGCATCCTCCAACTTTAGTCCAGCACCCTAGGTCATAATTTTCAGAAGTTATTAACGTGACATAATTTTAGGTACTTATAGAGCAAAATTATTCTGATTCATTTAAATATTACCTTAAGAAAAAGACCAAACTGCATTCTACCCCCATGCTTCAGATGATGGTTTTCTCTCAACTACAAAATAAGATGAAACACTGAGTAACCTGGTCACAAGGTAAGCATATCTACAAGAACATTTAAGGTGCCTCACCTTATCTAGCATATGCCGCATACAAAGAGGGAAAGAACTCTTAGCCAATTGGTCAATATCCTTTAGAGATATTTCGACAGCATCCTTTGGCTGTGTGAAACATTATAGTTCAAGAAACCCAACAAGCCAAGCAAATTTCAGTTAGCAACTGTACTAGAGGAAATCTACTTAAATCTCAGGAAAATCAAGCATGACTGCAAATCTGAGACAGCATACCTGAGAGTAATCAGGTCCAAAATATGCATTGCTTAATGCTTCAACAATCTGAAAAATTAAAATTAGGCATCACAGATGTAAAAAGATCAGTTCTGAAAGAAAGGTAGGGAACGGGTACTCAAGTACTCACAGGAGTCAACCTGTCCTTTTCTTGTTCCTTAATAGTTGCCGCCCATTTTCTGTACAATAATGAATGGTTAGGAGTAATTTAGGATTTAAGGCCAACTGCTTTTGGAAAGTGTCACCGAATGAAGAATTGGAACTTTTGCAAAATGTGATATTTTTGCCAAAAATGTGTCAATTAAATCCTTTCCTAACAAAAAAAAAAGTGTAGGTACTATATGTAAAGCCACAAGAGACTGACAAAGAATTAAGTAAGCAGGCTTCCAGAACACGTTGCATAGGAACTGAGCAAAGTAAAACTAATATGCCATGTACCTGTTTGTTAAAACAAGTGCCTTTGAGACATTGCAGCGAAATTGAGTAACCACAAGTGAAACCACCTATAAAATCATACTGGTATGTAAATAAAGAGGATCAGCCAAAAAACTAATTTGAAGTTTTTATTCTCAGGTTGACAGCAAACCTGGCTCATCGCCACATAAGCGTAGCCTTTTGAAATAAACACTCGGCGGCTGGCAACAAGATCAGGAACTTCTTCAAAAGGTACCTTAATTGGATTACAATATGATGTACTTTGAATTATTATTCGCCCAAAACAAAGGTTTTAAATGGATACAGAAGTTTAGAGCGAAAACAGGTACATGTGCATACCTTGAAGAACACGGACTCAACTGCAAAAAAAAAGGTACAAAACAAATTCAGCTTCCAATGGAAGAAGAGAGTGCAAATAATATAATAATGGGTATTCTACTGAAAGAGTAAAAATAATAAATGGAAATTTATGAGAATGATTAACACAGTAATGGTTTCACATGACTGTTCTTACAACGCATTTCAGTCACGATGGTACATCTGCTGTTTCAGTATGTTAACCTCTTAGATGATCCACAAAATTATGAATCTAGGAAGCATCCTATTCTGTAACTGACCATAACATCCGTTGGAAAAGCAATATGCAACAAATTGAGTGAAAAGAAGTGGCAATAAGAAGTGTTGCGCACCATTTGCAGATTGACCAATGGAACGTGCAACTTGGCTCAACTTGTCTTTCACAACCTAAAGCATGAAAACAAGAAATCCATTAGTTCACCAAGCGAACGGGAAAAAAAAGAACAAACACTGCAGTTATACATTGTTACACATCAAGATCATAGTCCTCAGCAATTATATTAGTGTCCATAGTCTATACCTCGAATTCAGAGTGTGGCAATGCTTTGTAAGGCAGTTGAAACTCAGTCATAAGCATCCTCTGAAACAGATAATGCGCAAAAAAATAAAAGTTAAAGCATAAATGCAATAGTGTTTTCCTTTTGCGAATTCAGTCATAAATAGATTGGAAGTCACCTGTGATTCAGAAGTCTCAAGCCGAAAGCGATACCGAAATAGTGTAGTCTCCATGGAGAGAAACCACTTTCGTAATTCTTCCCTGGGTGGTGTATCAAATTCAGCTTTTCATTAAATTGGTCAAAAGAACCATCAGTCTTAATATAGTGCACCGAATATGAACGTAGGGATGTTATAAGCTTACATCCTGCAGTAGACTAGGCGGAGCACAAAGTGCGATATTATATCCTTGTTCAAAGTCTCTGCTGGATCCTGATGCCTCATGTGTGTCTTCCACAACTCACTGACCTGAAGTGCAAAGCAAAAGGAATAAGGCATTTCTGTTTTAAATCAAATTTTGGACAATTGTCAGAGTACAACTGTAAAGTCTGTGGTAAAGGTTTTCAAAAATTATATACCATCGTTCTGTTGAGAGAACAATTCTAACTACAAATTTATATCAGATTATCACAGCTGAGGCCACATGTAAGGACAACATACATCTGCCCCTTATGGGGCAATCTACATCCGCATGAACAGGTTAAGTAATCGATAAATTGGAGATTTCAAAAGTAACACGTTAACATTTAGAAGAGCCTTAACAATTTTCCCCATTTTCTCTAGCAAAATTTAACTCAGACCAAGGCGTAAATCCTACACAATACCGCAAAATGCACTGTAACTCGCGCCTACTTCTGCACAAATCAAAATTTTAGCTAGAAAAAAAAATTCTCCAAACATGCTTCCATTTCCTAATGTCCCCGCTGTAACGAGAGAACAGCCAGGGAGAATCGAATCGAATGGCTCACCAGCTTCTCCATCTCCTCCGGCCTCTTCCCCCGCGAGAGCCCATCCGAGATCCCCTTGAGAACTGCCCAGCACAACAGCGAAACGCGCCGCAGTCCAACCATTAGCCCCAGATCTGAGGAAACAAAGGCAGGATGCTATTTTTCGCTAGAAAAAGGGGCGGGAGGGAGGCCGCACCGCGGAGGCGGTCGATGGCGAAGAGCTCGAACTCCTCCAGCCGCACCTCCAGCTGCGGCGCCGCCCGGTAGGTCGGCAGGCCCCCGGCACCGCCGCGGGCGGCGAGCTGCCGGTGGGACCGGACGATCTCCATGCGGCCTCGGCGGTGGGCCCGGTCACGGGTTCTCGAGCGCGGCGGAGCGGTGTCCTCGCCCGGTCAGCTTCGAAGGCCGGTGCGCAGGCGTCGGAGGTTACGGGGCGGGCGGTGGGGATGGAGGGAGAGTGGGAGAGGGAGCGGGGGCGGCGGGAGGGAAGGAAATTGGTGATGTTTTGGCGGGAAGAGGATCTGTTTTTCCCGCGGCGACGCCGCTGGGCCGTGAACTGGCTTCAGAGCCCTAGTGGGCTTGGGCCTAGCCAGCAAGGCTTTTCACAGTGATCGGGAGGCGTGGTGGACCTGCCGCCATTGTGGCATTGTCGACGCCTCGACGGCATTCCGACAGTCACTGTGCAGAGCGAGCAGGAGGCCTGGGTTTCTTCTTCATCCTTCATCCGGTCCTTCCGTCCAGCAAATGTAAAAAAAGATCCACCAAACCCAATTCCTGCTGTGCCCATCCTCCCTCCGTTTAACCGCAAGGTTATGTTGATTCGAGGCAGAACGGCTCGCAGATCACGGTTGATTTCTGCATGGTGATGAGATGATCTTCGATGTGCCAGGCAGAGCAAATGACTTCAGATGCAGCTAAATGCAAAATCGCCGGCGAACAGTGAACTCCTCCGCGGAACGGAGCGGCGAGGCTACTGAAGTACTGATAGCCCTGGCGATCCGCCGTGCGCCGTCGAGACCGAGCGGGCCCAGCTCGGGATCCTCTCATCTCCAAGTGGTACCGCCGCTCTCTTTTCTTCCTCATGCATGCTCATCTGCTTTGCATTTCTTAAACATTTGTAACCGCTGGACCGTGGA
Source organism: Echinochloa phyllopogon (assembly GCA_033239725.1). Classification (NCBI taxonomy): domain Eukaryota; kingdom Viridiplantae; phylum Streptophyta; class Magnoliopsida; order Poales; family Poaceae; genus Echinochloa; species Echinochloa phyllopogon. Next base: position 36,974,340 of record BTCW01000001.1, on the reverse strand, counting down.
TAAACTCCTCAGGCGCCTGACTGGCTGCAGGTGGTCCCCAGCTCGCTGGCGCCGTTCCTCCCGGCGTGCACGGCCCTAGTCAGCATATGCATGCTGCTCGTTGAAGTGGGTCGAGTGACCAGAAGCCAAACTGTTAATTTTTTTATACTTAACAACCTGTTAATTTGCATGACTACTACACAACCTACTAGTCATGCAGGATTCATGCATGGTTGATAATAATGAGCTGAAAACTCGAACGGATTATCCAAGATTCATGGGGTCCTAGACCATGCGCATGCAGTAGACACTAGACAGGGTCAAAGAGGAGGAAAGCATTCCATGTGCGGGCGCTACGAGTACTTGCGAACAAATGCCTGTAGCAACCCTACATCCACGTGTCTTGGATCGAGCACCAACTGCGGTTTGAGGTCCCCGACGAGGCGCAGGGTTTGCCCGCGAGTCGAGCATACACACGGGGCCCACCCCCCAACGACCAGCTAACTGCCGATTCGGTGTTCTGGACTATACTGACCGCCAACACTTTTGAGCATACACTCACACTCTAGCCTGCAGCCCTGCACAGAGGTCTCATGCTCTACCTTCTTTTTAACCACTGTTCTTCCTTCCTTTTTAACCAAAAAGGTCCCATGCATGCTGATGAACTGCATGCTGATAAAGCAGAGAGTTACCTTCAGTTCAGTACTTCAGTCAGATTCAGGGTAAGTATAATTCTAACCTTGCATACCAAGAAAAGCTACCCAATATGGACTCGAAATTCACTGGGTCTCAAACAGCGCAGTTGGACAAACAAAGCGCAAACCAGTCGTTGTACGCCCGTTTCAGTTTCAGCCACAGAATCTGATCCAAAGGCAGTACACGTCGAACGCATGTGGCTGCGGGGTCACTTCAACCACCAAGAATTCAAAAGCCAAGTATCGGATTTCTTTCCGGAATAAACAGCATTTGATCGTATTTTGGTCGATTCTCCTTAGAATTAAAAGGGATAAATATACACGTAGCGTCGCGATAGCTGCTGAGCGCCACCGGCCACAATTCAAAAGGTAGAACTCTGATGTGCAGCGCAGGGCTCGAGACGCTTCCCTTTCTGAATGAACCCACAGCTCCACAACGTAAACCGGCCTGCATTCCGCCCTGAACACCGCGAAAGCTCGACGTGATTTGTAAAGCGCGATATGATACTGCGCTTTGCATCGACCGACCGCTCACATGGCGCCGGATCAAATTATTCAGCCGTCACCGATAAGCAGCTTTCGAAAAAATTTGAGAAACGTGAGGTGCAGACAGCAAAAGGCGCAGAAGCATGCAAATTGCAGCAGCAGGCAGCGAACATTCTCCTTCGCTGGCGCAAAGAATGGTCGGCGCGCCTTCAGGCTTCAGCCGACGCAGAGATCGCTCGTGCATGACAGGTAGGCTGTGGAGGTTATTAACGGTGGCTCGATAGTGATTGGAGCTGATTAAAGGTCCAGTTGACAGAATGATGAACTGGCCAACCGTGCGTTTGTGAAAGGAGTGGATCAAGATGGCTAAAAAATTCATGAACAATCCTTGAATTCCTAACTACCTGATGGCAGCTGCCTCGTGAGATTTCATTTGGTTACCGAAATCGCGGGTGTTAGAGAGGACACGATCGACACCATTCAAGGGCCTGTCTTATTCTTCAACTTCGTCTTAGGGCCTACTTGGGAGATTTATAGTGATTTTGGCTTCCCTTGTTCTGTGTAAACCAAACACTGCAGCGTCAAGTCATTTGTAAAAAAAAAGGCATTTTGTAAGATGGGGGTAGAAATGAACTAAGCCAGTTAAAACGAATTAACATTTTCTTCTCCAAAACTACTTCACCAGCCCCTTGAATTAGCAACAGTTATGAGAGTGAAACCATCGATCCTTTTGTCAATCTCCACGTCCCTTGCCGCCCTCAAATTACGTTGCTTTGTGCCTTACTGGGAGTTCATTGCATAATTCCCCTGTTTAGAGCGCAAGCAATAATTACATGTTTCCATGCGTTAAATACCAGCGTGGAAGGATTAATCGTAATATCTGTTGGCTAGGACCATTTATATGATGTACTAAACAGTATTCGTATCTGAATCCCTCTTAGCAATACTACCACACAATTCACCATGGTAGCTAAAATCCTCTATATGGTACTCTACGGTCTGTACAGAGTCAAAGCTTTTCTGCACCTATCTAGGCTAGAAGATCCGGTCATTTGATAAAATTTAATTCACCATGGTAGCTAAATTTATTTTTTATGCTACATTGCAACTCAAATTGTAGTATTGTACTTGGAACTTCTTTGGGACCAGAAGATTTGAGAGTATGTACTAGTCTGCTACTTGGAACAAGGATAATGCCAATCCCATTCGATACACTACCAGAAATCAGTGTGCACTTACAAGTACAGCTATAGTTCCAGATTAAATTTCTCAGCATGTGTCCCAATGCAAATTCTGCTTACTCCGTATTTCTTTAAAATCTCAGTTGCCACTTCATAATCCTTTTTTTGCCTGATTTTAGCCCGTACTGTAGCATTATTTGTAGGCCGGCACTGCTGAAAATTAATGCTCTGTTTAGCCTTTTTCCCGCGAACACCAACTGATCACGTTCTCCCCACTAATTATGCCGGCAGGATCCCCAAATTTCTTGCCACGTAGTCACGTACTACGTCTGCACCCCCACCAAAGCGCCTATAAATACCCCTCTGCTGGCCACTCCTGCAACTCACCAAACAAACACTCGAGCTAAACCAGTGTTAGCTCAGCCTCACCTTTTCTCTTCTCTCTCGAGCTACCAGTGTTAGCTCAGAAGAAGCGGCAGCAAACCAAGCAGCTGCTGCAGCAACAATGGCGAAGTCCTACACCTTACTGCTCGCCGCACTGGTCGTGCTCGCGCTTCTGGTGACCCCCATTACCTGCACCCGCAAGCTCGCCAAGCCAAACAAGCACAGGCCGAGCCATAAGCCGGTAGTCAGGGCCCGTACCAACCACACCGCCACCCCCTCCGTCTCCGACGCCTACGGCTCCGGCGGCTGGCTGTCCGCCGGCGCGACGTACTACGGCGCCCCCAATGGCGACGGCAGTGACGGTTAGTGCGGTTGCTTTTAATGCTCTGTCTGTCGGTTAGGCAGTTAGTGTGAGTACTCTGCATTGCACCGGACGCTGACAAGGAGCATACTATGCAGGCGGTGCGTGCGGCTACCAGACCGCCGTCGGGCAGCGGCCCTTCTCGTCGATGATCGCCGCCGGGAGCCCGTCGCTGTTCAAGGGAGGCAAGGGCTGCGGCGCCTGCTACGAGGTCAGTCAGCGTAACGGATTGCCTCAGAGTTCGTGTGGTCACACGCCGCACGGGCTAGCTCCTGTGTGCTGTAGCAGTGTGCCTCCATTAATGGTGAAAAAGTGGTCGGCGCTGGCGTGGTAACTAAATGCCTTCATGTGGCTTCGGTAACGCAGGTTAAATGCGACTGCAACCCGGCGTGCTCCGGCCAGCCAGCGACCGTGGTCATCACCGACGAGTGTCCCGGCGGGGTCTGCCTCGCCGGGGCCGCCCACTTCGACATGAGCGGCACCTCCATGGGCGCCATGGCGAAGCCCGGCATGGCCGACAGGCTCCGCGCCGCCGGAATCCTCAAGGTCCAGTACAAGAGGTATATATGCGACTGCACCTACTGCAAAAAAAATCTGAATTAAGCACGCGAGCATTTGCACAGATAAATAAACCTTAATTAATCTTGTTTATAATTTCTGTCGTCCGTCGCAGGGTGCCGTGCAAGTACAGCGGCGTGAACATCGCCTTCCGTGTGGACCAGGGCTCCAACCCGTTCTACTTCGAGGTGCTCATCGAATTCGAGGACGGCGACGGCGACCTCAGCGCCGTCGAAATCATGGAGGCCGGGTGCGGCACGTGGACGCCGATGGTGCAGAACTGGGGCGCGCTGTGGCGCTACAACTCCAACACCGGCAAGGCGCTGAAGGCGCCCTTCTCGCTCCGGCTCACCTCCGACTCCGGCAAGGTCCTCGTCGCCAACAATGTCATCCCCGCCGGCTGGAAGGCCGGTGGGACATACCGCTCCTTGGTGAACTACTCCTGATTGAACTGCAGCGGCAGTTTAATTTTTCACCCCCGCTGCGCTTGGCCGGATTATTTGTGCGTGGCCAAGGAGTGATTGCAGGGTGTGGTGGTTAAGAAAGAATCTCGAGTTTGTTTCGTGTGAAATGTGTGTCCGGATGTCTGCGAGAGGCGGTGTTAGAAGAGGAGGAGGAGGTTAAAGAGCCGTGTTCTTCACTCCCTCCACGGTCTCTGCAGTCCCCTAGTGATGTGTGTCAGTGTGTAGTCGTCGTGTCGGTTTCTCTGTAGTTATTTGTTTCCTTTTGCCGTGCTCTGATGAGAGAAGCTTGAGCTGCGACTGAGGTTGCAAGCCGGCAGTTGTATCAAGTTGTGTGAGTGTTTTTTGTACCACGCAATCCTTTCAGAGTAATGAATTATTACTGCTATCTCATCTGTATAATGGTTACCCTCTACTGAGGACTGAAACCTGCATCATAAAAACGGAGTACTACTAACTGCATTGAGGTGACCTTAGTTTCTGAAGGACCTCTGAACTGAACTCTGAAGGGTGTTTAAGGCTTGTTTGGAGCCCCCTGGACCATGTTAGTCTTCAATTACTGGCTTTAAAATTTATAAACAACCATGAAGATGTAGTCCAATCCTTTGGTAATCTGACGCACCAGGTGCAATAGACTGTATGGTTAATGGTTTGTGTAGTTTTCTGCACTCTGTTTTCCCTGAACTTGTTTTTTTTTTCTAAAAAAAAGTTTCTGAATAACCATTGTTCACGGTAGGTATCGCTAGCTATAATTTAGGAGCCATGATTACTATATCTTGACCTTCACTCTACTGATTAGTTTATCCCCTCTCCTGTCAATTGTTTTTTTTAAGAAACTCCTGTCAATTGTCATGCTGCCTTCCTGCCGACGATGGCACATGCAGCCATTTCTCAAAGAAAGCAGACAAAAGTGCCGAGGCCTGAATATTGCAAAGACGTATCCTACTCAATTATTATAGGAACTGTTTTCTAAAGGAATTTTAAAATGCTATAGAGCTTCCGCTCTGCATACAGGAGCTTCCATTGTGGCCTTTACGAACTGATTATATTATGCTCAATCAGTGTGGCATGGGAGTGACACTGACGACAAGGGGCTATCCACGTGCGGAACAACACATTATTAGAATATTTATGGAAATAGATTTTGAAAACAAAAACACACACCACACAAGTATAAATGTTTCTATTTAAGTTCCTGTCCACACGAGTTCCCTTTCTCTATGCTGCTATAAAATATATGTTTTTCATAACTATTTCTGCATTCCGGTTCTATGTGCGAAAAAAAGTGGTTTAGCAAATTCATCAAGCAAGCATTTCCATGAAGTACTCCTTTTTAACTCTCTTTTTTCTGCACAAGGGAAAAAAGGGGTGTCTTGTTCTTCTTGCCCGTTACAGATTCTTGCAAATGCAAGGCAAGCACGTATGTTGCGTAATAAGCAGTTTTACCGCACGTCTTCATATACCAAGCACTAACGATATTCGTGCTACTGCTGCTGCTATTTTGTTGGTACCGTGTGGCAACCTTTTGCAAACGAACGGTGAGCCGGTGATACGAAAGAGACCCGTCGTCTTTTGCCGCTCAACATGGCAATTGACGTCGAAGGACGCTGCCTAGTCCCTGTCGCGATCTACGTCCGCCATGTGCTGCGCACACAGAACGAACACGACCAGGAGCTAACCGCTCCAAAATGATACTAGTATGATATGATAACATCCATTATTACGCAAAATTAACTGGAGACCCCCGGCCTCCTGAGCCACCGAGCACGTGCATGTTGCTCGCTCCGCCGCTGTCACCTCGAAAGGGAAAGCTCTATCTGTTAGCGTAGCTCACATGAATCCTTTCAGAGTCGCAGTTGCAGTGGTTTTCTGAAGTGTCTAGCTTTAACCCCCGCTTCTTCTAGATGCTTGCAGTCGCAGTACACACAGAGCTACAGATCTACCAGTGCCAATGAACTTGCCGTCCGGCGGCCGGTGGTCGGAGAGCGACCATCTGGTTGCTTCCAAACGCCGACGCGACATCTACCGCCGGTGGCCCGGTGCGGCGCAAGCCCCGGCCGCCACTTGTCCGCTAGCTTATTTACTCGGCTCACATGGGGGAACCGCAATGGCAGGGGGCGGGGGCCAGAGGACAAAGACGGAGAGGATCCGATTCGAAAATGTCGGGCAGCTTCGGCTGTTGTTACAGTTACGCGTGGTCCTTCCCGATGGTGGCCGGAGCCCGGCTTGCCCGCTCGCTCTCACGGACACAGTTGCAACCGCCGGCGTTGGACCACGGGCACCGCGCCGGGATCCTGGCGTGATCGGCCGGGATCGGCGCGGTATCCCCGGCCGGGCTGCCGGTAAGTTAATAATTGGGTGCGTGCCATCGACGACGTGTGCGTGCGGACACACCGACGCCGACACTCGCGCGCGGAGTCGCCCAGACGAGTGGGCACAGGTGTGGCTACGGGCCGGGGTAGGATCATAGGATACTGATCGGCCCGGCATGTGAGGCAGCTTAATTGGAAGTTCTGTCTGGGATCGATTTGTCTGCGACGCATGCCCCACATCTCTCTACAATCTTTGTCAGTCAGGCTATACCGTTTTTTTTTTGAAGATTGGCTACACGCAGGTTGAGGCCGGCGACGCGCGCGAATCGCTCCGACATGCGGCCGCTGTTGAGAGCACGTTCGGGGATTAAAAACCCTCGCGGTCGAAAGTGTGTGAAAGTTCAGGGCTCAGGATGAATGTAGTACCCGCGCGCACTACTCTACTCGATGGTCGAAAGTTAATGGAATAGAAAATGCCATTATGGATAGGATAGAGAATGAGATGCTGCCAAGTGACATGTTACGTAAGTTTTGACCGCTCGGACGTGTATAGCTAACGGGGCGAGGCCTGGGCCCTGGGACTCTGGGAGTGGCGCGCGCGCGGGGCATGTACGTGCCGGTCGCTTTCGGGCCTCTCGCCGGGTCACATGCGCAGCGAGATCGAACGGACGACGACTGACACGGCGCGGCGGCGAGGGCCATGCGCTTACGGCCGCCGCGAGCATGCATGCTCTCGGCTCGGTTGGTGGCCGCGCTCGCTCGATCAGTGTGATGACATGTACACACCAACCGAACGACGACTCGGCTTTACAAAGTCTCCTTCGTTGCGAAAATGAAGGGACAAATAAGCAAAGGACGGGGGCAGAACCTGCATGCGGCTCGGTGTCTGTGTCCGCGCGTACCGCCTTGGCAGAGTGATTAGCTCGTGGCCGTATCCGTAGCACATGGCGGATCGGGGATCCCGACGGCGACTAGGTATCGTCGTCCTTCGGTCGACGTCGGTCGCCATGCAGTGCAGGACTACAGGAGCAGGGTGATGACCTGCTTGTGGATTGGAGCATGGTGTGTCTCTTTCGTAGCACCGCGCTCGTTGACGTTTAAGGCTCTAATAATGTCCAGCTGAGCCGGGCGATGAAAGAAAGAAAAGCAGCATGAATCACATTGAGTTTTAGAGAATCTCATGGATCTTAGAAGCGAACAAGACATCAATAATTTCTTTTTGCGGGTAAGACATCGATAATTCAAATGTTGTTATATACTCCCCTGTTATTCACCTATATCAAACTCAAATTTTACAATTTTCTACTAATAAATTTAAATTTTTATAAATTTGGATTGGTAAGATTTGTAATCAAAAGCACTTTCAATAATCATAAGTTTGTAATCATATAGATAATATAATATAAAATAAATATATGATCAATTTATAATTTAAACGATCGTTATAAAAACAAACAGAGAAATAATACATCAGTTATATTTTTAGTCCCTTCACTAGATAGATTTTCGTTTCAACTATAACTCATGTATGTATCAAAGAAACAACATCAAGCGCCGGCAGCACATTCTCATCGCAAGATGCAACACGATCGACATGTGCGGGAGTTGGGCGAGCAATCTAGGGCTTATAGTTGATGGACTCGATGGAGTATGTCTATCCATGGAAGAATTTGAAAACTACAATGAGTCAACTTTACTATATGGCAAAGACTTATTTCTAGCTAGTTCAATATTGGGGGGGGGGGGCAACTATTTGTTACAATTTTTTTGCTTAGGATTCATGAACTTCGTTGGGAAACACATTAGTACTCTGTATTGCATCTTATCGTAGCTATCCCGTTGTGCTCGAGTGTAACGACACTGGATGACACCTAGGCTCCAGCACAGCTACAATTTTAGAGTAGGAAAGTATTTTTTTTGTTAAAAATGTAAAATTAAATAAAAATGGGGATGTAGCTCAATTGTTAGAGCATTATGCTAAGCAAAGTAAGAGGCACAAGGTTTGATTCATTGCATCCCCAATAAAAACACCTTTTATTTTTATTTTTGTTTAATGTATTGTAGTGTTCTAAGACAATCCACCATGTTCACTCCTCGTACAATGGCAACAACCGCAAGTGTATGCATACTCGGTAGTGATGTTAGAAATTTGGAGTGGCCAATTATAAATGTTTGTATAGTGTAAAATTAAAGAAAAAATAGTGATGTTTCTCAATGCGCTGCCATGTTTTTAAATCGGAATGGAAGGAATCGAGCGATGCAAAATTAAATTAAAAAAATAGTGATGTTGCCATGAAATTACTTCATTCATTTCGATTTATAGAAATTTTAAAAATATATAATTTAACCCAAAGAATCATAACTAATTCATTTAAAATAAAAATCTGAAATTGGTAACAAACCTTCTCTAAAAATGTAATCTATCTGTTGATGCTCTACTTGAAGTTATTAATATGATATTTGTCCCTATGTCTTTGTGTTTTATTGCTTATAGTCATGTATGTTATTTATTTAAATATATAGTCATTTTGCACTATACTGGATAAATTCTAAATAACTTCAAATGGAGCACTAATTGATAGGTTCATTTTTAGAAAACTTTTGGTACAAGTTTCATATTTTTTTATAATTTAAAAATGAATTACTTATGATTTTTAGGTTTAATCAATTTTTTTTATTTTTCAAATGAAAAATCACCTTTAGAAGCACTCAAAGGATAAATTTTTATTTTTTTTATGAAAATTGAATGTCCGTTTCTATCTATTTTTGTGATTAAATGCTAAAAATCAGACTATCATATTAGTTTTTTTGCGTTAAAACTATCATATTATTTGGATGGTGTAAACCAGTCTTTTTAAAATTCCTCTATTTATTTATCTATTATGCTTCCTTTTCTTTGCTTTTGTTAAAAGTCCGAAATTCTGTAAATACCAATCCTGCTTTTCTACCATATTGAATGGGCAAAACCCCTGCCTCGCTCCAAAATAAGTACTGAACTTGACAATGCGATGCGCTGAAGCACTGTAGACTGTTGTTCAGATGAAATAGCAGTACTTCATTTCTCGGAAAGGATTGCGTGGTACAAAAACAATCACACAATTTCACACCCGATACACCAGCCTGCAACATTAGTCGCAGCTGAAGCTATGCTTCTCTCCTCCACATCACAACCGAGATGCAGACAAGAAAAGAAAAAGAAGAATCACAGAGGAACAGACCGACTACACGCATCACCAGGGGGAATGCAGAGACCGTGGAGGGAGGGAAAGAACATGATTCGCCTCCTCTTCTGACACCGCGCCTCTCGCAAACACCCGGACACACATTACAATGTAGAAACTACCCTGAATTGCAGTTCAATCAGGAGTAGTTCACCAGGGAGCGGTACGTCCCACCGGCCTTCCAGCCGGCGGGGATGACATTGTTGGCGACGAGGACCTTGCCGGAGTCGGAGGTCAGCCGGAGCGAGAAGGGAGCATTGAGCGCCTTGCCTGTGTTGGAGTTGTAGCGCCACAGCGCGCCCCAGTTCTGCACCATCGGCGTCCAGGTGCCGCAGCCGGCCTCCATGATTTCGACGGCGCTGAGGTCGCCGTCGCCGTCCTCGAATTCGATGAGCACCTCGAAGTAGAACGGGTTGGAGCCCTGGTCCACACGGAAGGCGATGTTCACGCCGCTGTACTTGCACGGCACCCTGCGACGGACGACAGAAATTGTAAACGAGATTAATTAAGGTTTATCCGTGCAAATGGTCGCGCGTTTGATTCTGAATTTTTCAGTAGATGCGGTCGAGTACCTCTTGTACTGGACCTTGAGGATCCCGGCGGCGCGGAGCCTGTCGGCCATTCCGGGCTTCGCCATGGCGCCCATGGAGGTGCCGCTCATGTCGAAGTGGGCCGCCTCGGCGAGGCAGACCCCGCCGGGGCACTCGTCGGTGATGACCACGGTCGCCGGCTGGCCGGAGCACGCCGGGTTGCAGTCGCATTTAACCTGCGTTACCGAAGCCACATGAAGGCATTTAGTTACCACGCCAGCGCCGACCACTTTTCACCATTAATGGAGACACACTGCTACAGCACAGGAGCTCGCCCGTGCGGTGTGTGTGTGACCACACGAACTCTGAGGCGATCCGTTACGCTGACTGACCTCGTAGCAGGCGCCGCAGCCCTTGCCTCCCTTGAACAGCGACGGGCTCCCGGCGGCGATCATCGACGAGAACGGCCGCTCCCCGACGGCGGTCTGGTAGCCGCATGCGCCGCCTGCATAGTATGTTCCTTGTCAGCGTCCGGTGCAATGCAGAGTACTCACACTAACTGCCCAACCGACAGACAGAGCACTAAAAGCAACCGCACTAACCGTCACTGCCGTCGCCGTTGGGGGCGCCGTAGTACGTCGCGCCGGCGGACAACCAGTCGCCGGAGCCGTAGGCGTTGGAGACGGAGGGGGTGGCGGTGTAGTTGGTACGGGCCCTGACTGCCGGCTTATGGCTCGGCCTGTGCTTGTTTGGCATGGTGAGCTTGCGGGTGCAGGCAATGGGGTTCACTAGAAGCGCGAGCACGACCAGTGCGCCGAATAGTAAGGTGTGAGACTTCGCCATTGCTACTGCTGCTGCTTATGAGCTAAGCAGTTGTAGCTCGGAAGAGGCTGTGTGAGCTAGAGATGAGCTTAGCTCGAGTGTTTGGTTCGTGAGTTGCAGGAGTGGCCACGAGTGGGGTATTTATAGGCAGTTAGCTAGGCACGCTGTTGAGAATGGAGAAGTACGTGGCAAAAGAAGTTGGGGATCCTGCCGGCCGAATTATTGGGGAGAACGTGACGAGTTGGTGTTAGCGGAGGGGCTAAACTCACCACTAGTATTAATCTGCAGACTTCAGTGCCTACCAAATAATGCTGTAATAAGATACTCAAGCATGTACAATTGGGCAATATGCCCCTTTGAAAACGTAGGATCGGAAAACACATGTTGGGAAATATAAATCTGAAGGCATGAGCTTACTTGTTAGAGAACCTTCTTCTAGTACTACTGAACTACCCCCTATTGTACCTACAGTCTAGGCGACTCATAAACTTCAAAGTGAACAAATCATGAGCTAGTCCAATTACAAAATTTGCTCGTATCATAGAAATGGCAGGTGGAGTGTTAAATCACAATAAAGCAACGAACCAGCCGCGGTTGGTCAGACTTCAGAGCGTGATTTGAGGAGCAATTTGACGAAAGGTGATCGCAAGATTATTGCAAAATGCTACTAATTAACACCACGCTGAAGCCGGCCCCAACCCTTGAATGATGGAGCTGGATTCACGCTCTCCAGCGCCCAGGATTTGCATGAACAGATGAAATCTCTCGAGGCACCCATCGCCCGTTAGTTAGTTGGAGTACAAGTTAGTTAGGATCACATTGGTTAATATTGAATCGCAGGCCGTTTGGTCCCAATTCGATCCTTCCTCAAATCATCAAATGCACGGTTGGCTGACTCATGATTCTGTCGTCCTACCTCAATCAGAAAACTCCCTTTACCACCGAAGCTCTCCTGTCACGCACGAGCTAGCGATGCGTCGGCCGAAACGAACCGACCATTCTTCTGCCAGCAAGAAGAGAATGTTTGTAGCCTGCTGCGTCTGCAAGCTCTGCACCTGCACTGCGCCGACGTTTCACAACGAACAGGAGCTGAACAATCTGATCTTGCACCATGTGATGGCTGGGCATTGCAAATTCGCGACGAGCAACCTTAGTCGCGGCAAAAGTAAGTGCAAAGTATCCAATGATACTATACTACCAAGCATGCTTTGCGATTGTACAGATCTTTTGCGGTGTTCAGGGGGGTAATGCAAAGCCTCTGCTGTGCCGTAGAGCTGTACAGTTCAGAAAGCGAAGAAGTGTATCTCGAGCCCTGCACTGCAGTGTGTATCAAGCTTCTGCTTTTGATTGGTGGCTGGTAGTGCCGAGCAACGTGCGATATCTTCTATAATTTTAAGGAATCGCAAGAGTATAATCGGATACTCTAATGATCGATATCTTTGAAATTCTTAGTAGTAGTTGAAGTGACCCCACAGTGCACATGAGTGGAGATGCCCAGTATTTGTATCTGCCTTTAGATCAGATTCGGTGGGTGAAATGGGACTACAGCAATCAGTGTATATGCTTTGTAATGTTTCAGACCTGGTAAGTTTGGAGTGGAAACAATTTTGATTTAACTCAGACTCATCTTAGCGTAAAAAAAATCAGGTGACTGTGACTGTGGGCCATTACATATCATGTTATTCCATATTATTAGCACTCTTTTTAAAATAAAAACATTTTCTTGCAAAAAAACTCCCAACATTTTGATGGCCTCCTGCAATTTTTCTGCTTCGAGTGAGGGGTTAATTTAGAGCTGAGTAAATGAGTTAGCTTCTTCTCCTATCATGCTGCTTTTCTTGTAAGCGAGGTTAGAATTATTGCATACCCAAGATCAAAACTTATGTTTTGTTTCATAAACAGTAAGCATGAGGCCTTTGGTCATAAAATTTAAAACGAAGGAACAATTGTGGTTTCCATGGTACCCAAGACGTAAATTAAGCTTATTTTTGTCTGATACTAGTAGCGGAACATGAAACTTTTTTTTTTGGTCGAGCTGAACATGAAGCCTTAAGCTGAAAAGGAGCAAGGTGATGGCACTATGGAAGCATACTACGAGTATTTAGTTTTCAAAAAATAACTACGAGTATTTACTGTAGACTGTAGTTAAAGGACGGATCGGCCGTTGGCTGGTCGTTGGGATGGGGCCGTGTCCAGGCTCGGCCCTCGTGGACGAGGGCTTTGCAGTTGCTAGGGCGCTACTAGCACATGGACTGTTTTTCTTCTACCGGATCTTGCACTGGCATACGGTGTGTAGGCACCATTTTAGTTAGATAGCACGTCTCGTACCTGATTTTGTTGCACTACTAGTTGGTTTTAATTCTATTTTCAACCCCAAAATTGTCGTTCCAATTATCTTCATGCGTTTCTTGCTGTTATTTTAACTAGCAAGGTGGCCCACGCAAACAACGCGGGTAGCTAGATTTTCTCTTCATAAACTTAGTACCTTTTTACTTCAAATATTTTCATTGTATTGTCGTCTTTTATCTAAAAAACAAATACAATATTGCCATGTTTTTATCATTGTGGTAACATGAAATTAAAATAAAAAGAATATCTTATATTAGAATATTCTTTTGTTGCTATGTGAATTCCTTCCGCGCCAGGCTAAAATATTCTTTTGTTTGTGTATCCTTCATCCGCCGGCTCCCCTCCCACGCCATGCCACCCGCTCCACTCTCTCTCTCTCTCTCCATTGGCGATCGGCGGCATCCTTTGTAGGCGGGGAGGTGCTGGAGCCGCGACGGCTCACCCGCACGCTGGGCCTCGGCGGCGGCGACGGCAGCTGGGTGCCTGAGGAGATGCTACACCTGGTGATGGGGTTCATGGAGGACCCGCGCGGTGTGTCGTCAGTGGCACCACATCGACGTGTTCTCGCGGGAGCACGTCACGGTGCCCTTCTGCTACGTCGTGTTTCCTTGGCTCGAGTCACTCGAGGTGAAGGTAAGACTCGCGCGGCCATGTATGGGTTCATCCCGAAGGACTGGAGCGCGTGCCCGAGGCCAGCGGAGGGCGACGGTGGGGCAGCCACCGGCGGCGGGCGGCAGTTGCCCGTAGGCGGTGTCTCCCAGCGGGGCGGCGTGTGGCCTTGGGCGGCCAGCGTGGCTCGCACGGAGCGGACGGGCTCTGGCCTCCAGATGCGTGCAGAGCCGTGGTGGCAGCGTTGGGCCGCTGCCCACGGCGACAGCGGCTGACTGCCGCCCGCGGGTGGCTCCTTTTCGACGGCGGCAAGCGCCTCTGGCCACCTACCTCATCGAGAACGGTAACGGGGGCGGAGGCGGGCCCTCCCCACCGCAGATCCGCTCTTCCCCCGAGTGGATCAAGAGCGGAGAGGTCGGGCAGCGTCTCCTTGCTGGAGGCGCCTGCTTTCTCCAAGATGGCCGCGCGGTGGCAGACGGGCGTTTGGGCGGGGCGGTGGACGGATCTGGGTCTGCGGACGGGGTGGGGTGCTTAGGGGCCGGCGACATGGGAAGAGCGCGAAGGCCGGAGGCAGTTGGCGTTGTGCGACGGATGAAGGACATGCAAACTCCGCTCGAAAAGGCAGACCGGGAACGATCCGGGACCCTCCCAGTACGCCGGTGTGGGGAGTATACGGTATATTCGTCCTAGAGTGTGCGGTAGTGTGTCCTAGTGCGGACAGCCTAGACGTGAGAATTGTGGAGCGTTGTGGCGAGCTATGGACGCAAACCAAACATGTCACTATTTCTCTTCTTTGAGAGCATGGTATAGTCGCACACTTACACCTACATAAATTGCAAGCAGGTAGCTCATATGCATTCACTGGCATCCTGTCTAAAGTTTCTCTATAATGTTGTGATTGAAGTATCACCACGTCTTTCATGAGCATAGATTTTACGCTGCCATCATCACTCCCAAGTCTTCAATTTGAGATGAGATATAGCGAGAGAGGGTACACATGTCTTTTTTGTTTCTGTTTATTAACCATGATAAGAGGTAGAGACTATCAAGTATTGTTTCGTTTTTGCGGCGGCCGCGGTCGGCCACGTGACGACGTTGGAGGCCTCCTATGGCTGCCACGGATAGCTGCGGGGCAACGACATTCGACGGCTAGCGCGATGACCGCAGACGACCGCACGACGACCGCAGAGGGGTGGTGGCGGACGATCGCGCGACAACGACGAAGGACTCCTGCAGCGGCCACAGACGGCCCTGCGGCGGTGATGGAGGGCTCCCACAGCGGCCGCGGACGGCCGCGCGATGACGGTGGAGGCCTCATACTGCGGCATTGGACGGCTCGCGCGACGACGGCGAAGGAGCAGGGTCTCGCGACCGACGTCGCGGCAGTGGAGGAGCATGATAGTTCGCGACCAACCCCCGAGGCCAGGCGTCACATCGACGAAGGAGCTGCGGC
The DNA here is from genome assembly GCA_033239725.1 of Echinochloa phyllopogon. Taxonomy (NCBI): domain Eukaryota; kingdom Viridiplantae; phylum Streptophyta; class Magnoliopsida; order Poales; family Poaceae; genus Echinochloa; species Echinochloa phyllopogon. Next base: position 36,958,939 of record BTCW01000001.1, on the reverse strand, counting down.
GCGGTCTCTTCATCGCGGAGGAGCACGGGTGGCGTATCTAGTGCGAATAGTCTTATTAATCATATTCGGTCTAGATTTATTGGGTTGATGTGGACCGTTAGATCTTCATAAAATTTGATGGTATATATTTTTCTCTTTTTTTGGATTAACGAAATAATATGAACCGTTAGATCTTCATAAAATCCGGTGACTTATATTTTCCTTTTTATTTGGATTAATGAATTAATATAGATCGTTAGATCTCATAAAATCTGATGGCTTATATTTTCCCTTTTTATTTGAATTAATGAATTAATATGGATCGTTAGATCTTCATAAAATCCAACGGTCTATATTCTTCTCTTTTTTAGATTAACGTGGGAATTTCTTGACCCTATCGGCGAACGTGGTGGCTCCTTTTAACTCTATTGTATTAATATAATACAGTACGCCGGTGTGGGGAGTATACGGTATATTCGTCCTAGAGTGTGCGGTAGTGTGTCCTAGTGCGGACAGCCTAGACGTGAGAATTGTGGAGCGTTGTGGCGAGCTATGGACGCAAACCAAACATGTCACTATTTCTCTTCTTTGAGAGCATGGTATAGTCGCACACTTACACCTACATAAATTGCAAGCAGGTAGCTCATATGCATTCACTGGCATCCTGTCTAAAGTTTCTCTATACTGTTGTGATTGAAGTATCACCACGTCTTTCATGAGCATAGATTTTACGCTGCCATCATCACTCCCAAGTCTTCAATTTGAGATGAGATATAGCGAGAGAGGTACACATGTCTTTTTTGTTTCTGTTTATTAACCATGATAAGAGGTAGAGACTATCAAGTATTGTTTCGTTTTTGCGGCGGCCGCGGTCGGCCACGTGACGACGTTGGAGGCCTCCTATGGCTGCCACGGATAGCTGCGGGGCAACGACATTCGACGGCTAGCGCGATGACCGCAGACGACCGCACGACGACCGCAGAGGGGTGGTGGCGGACGATCGCGCGACAACGACGAAGGACTCCTGCAGCGGCCACAGACGGCCCTGCGGCGGTGATGGAGGGCTCCCACAGCGGCCGCGGACGGCCGCGCGATGACGGTGGAGGCCTCATACTGCGGCATTGGACGGCTCGCGCGACGACGGCGAAGGAGCAGGGTCTCGCGACCGACGTCGCGGCAGTGGAGGAGCATGATAGTTCGCGACCAACCCCCGAGGCCAGGCGTCACATCGACGAAGGAGCTGCGGCGCGGTCTCTTCATCGCGGAGGAGCACGGGTGGCGTATCTAGTGCGAATAGTCTTATTAATCATATTCGGTCTAGATTTATTGGGTTGATGTGGACCGTTAGATCTTCATAAAATTTGATGGTATATATTTTTCTCTTTTTTTGGATTAACGAAATAATATGAACCGTTAGATCTTCATAAAATCCGGTGACTTATATTTTCCTTTTTATTTGGATTAATGAATTAATATAGATCGTTAGATCTCATAAAATCTGATGGCTTATATTTTCCCTTTTTATTTGAATTAATGAATTAATATGGATCGTTAGATCTTCATAAAATCCAACGGTCTATATTCTTCTCTTTTTTAGATTAACGTGGGAATTTCTTGACCCTATCGGCGAACGTGGTGGCTCCTTTTAACTCTATTGTATTAATATAACTAGCAAGGTGGCCCACGCAAACAACGCGGGTAGCTAGATTTTCTCTTCATAAACTTAGTACCTTTTTACTTCAAATATTTTCATTGTATTGTCGTCTTTTATCTAAAAAACAAATACAATATTGCCATGTTTTTATCATTGTGGTAACATGAAATTAAAATAAAAAGAATATCTTATATTAGAATATTCTTTTGTTGCTATGTGAATTCCTTCCGCGCCAGGCTAAAATATTCTTTTGTTTGTGTATCCTTCATCCGCCGGCTCCCCTCCCACGCCATGCCACCCGCTCCACTCTCTCTCTCTCTCTCCATTGGCGATCGGCGGCATCCTTTGTAGGCGGGGAGGTGCTGGAGCCGCGACGGCTCACCCGCACGCTGGGCCTCGGCGGCGGCGACGGCAGCTGGGTGCCTGAGGAGATGCTACACCTGGTGATGGGGTTCATGGAGGACCCGCGCGGTGTGTCGTCAGTGGCACCACATCGACGTGTTCTCGCGGGAGCACGTCACGGTGCCCTTCTGCTACGTCGTGTTTCCTTGGCTCGAGTCACTCGAGGTGAAGGTAAGACTCGCGCGGCCATGTATGGGTTCATCCCGAAGGACTGGAGCGCGTGCCCGAGGCCAGCGGAGGGCGACGGTGGGGCAGCCACCGGCGGCGGGCGGCAGTTGCCCGTAGGCGGTGTCTCCCAGCGGGGCGGCGTGTGGCCTTGGGCGGCCAGCGTGGCTCGCACGGAGCGGACGGGCTCTGGCCTCCAGATGCGTGCAGAGCCGTGGTGGCAGCGTTGGGCCGCTGCCCACGGCGACAGCGGCTGACTGCCGCCCGCGGGTGGCTCCTTTTCGACGGCGGCAAGCGCCTCTGGCCACCTACCTCATCGAGAACGGTAACGGGGGCGGAGGCGGGCCCTCCCCACCGCAGATCCGCTCTTCCCCCGAGTGGATCAAGAGCGGAGAGGTCGGGCAGCGTCTCCTTGCTGGAGGCGCCTGCTTTCTCCAAGATGGCCGCGCGGTGGCAGACGGGCGTTTGGGCGGGGCGGTGGACGGATCTGGGTCTGCGGACGGGGTGGGGTGCTTAGGGGCCGGCGACATGGGAAGAGCGCGAAGGCCGGAGGCAGTTGGCGTTGTGCGACGGATGAAGGACATGCAAACTCCGCTCGAAAAGGCAGACCGGGAACGATCCGGGACCCTCCCAGTACGCCGGTGTGGGGAGTATACGGTATATTCGTCCTAGAGTGTGCGGTAGTGTGTCCTAGTGCGGACAGCCTAGACGTGAGAATTGTGGAGCGTTGTGGCGAGCTATGGACGCAAACCAAACATGTCACTATTTCTCTTCTTTGAGAGCATGGTATAGTCGCACACTTACACCTACATAAATTGCAAGCAGGTAGCTCATATGCATTCACTGGCATCCTGTCTAAAGTTTCTCTATACTGTTGTGATTGAAGTATCACCACGTCTTTCATGAGCATAGATTTTACGCTGCCATCATCACTCCCAAGTCTTCAATTTGAGATGAGATATAGCGAGAGAGGTACACATGTCTTTTTTGTTTCTGTTTATTAACCATGATAAGAGGTAGAGACTATCAAGTATTGTTTCGTTTTTGCGGCGGCCGCGGTCGGCCACGTGACGACGTTGGAGGCCTCCTATGGCTGCCACGGATAGCTGCGGGGCAACGACATTCGACGGCTAGCGCGATGACCGCAGACGACCGCACGACGACCGCAGAGGGGTGGTGGCGGACGATCGCGCGACAACGACGAAGGACTCCTGCAGCGGCCACAGACGACCCTGCGGCGGTGATGGAGGGCTCCCACAGCGGCCGCGGACGGCCGCGCGATGACGGTGGAGGCCTCATACTGCGGCATTGGACGGCTCGCGCGACGACGGCGAAGGAGCAGGGTCTCGCGACCGACGTCGCGGCAGTGGAGGAGCATGATAGTTCGCGACCAACCCCCGAGGCCAGGCGTCACATCGACGAAGGAGCTGCGGCGCGGTCTCTTCATCGCGGAGGAGCACGGGTGGCGTATCTAGTGCGAATAGTCTTATTAATCATATTCGGTCTAGATTTATTGGGTTGATGTGGACCGTTAGATCTTCATAAAATTTGATGGTATATATTTTTCTCTTTTTTTGGATTAACGAAATAATATGAACCGTTAGATCTTCATAAAATCCGGTGACTTATATTTTCCTTTTTATTTGGATTAATGAATTAATATAGATCGTTAGATCTCATAAAATCTGATGGCTTATATTTTCCCTTTTTATTTGAATTAATGAATTAATATGGATCGTTAGATCTTCATAAAATCCAACGGTCTATATTCTTCTCTTTTTTAGATTAACGTGGGAATTTCTTGACCCTATCGGCGAACGTGGTGGCTCCTTTTAACTCTATTGTATTAATATAATACAGTACGCCGGTGTGGGGAGTATACGGTATATTCGTCCTAGAGTGTGCGGTAGTGTGTCCTAGTGCGGACAGCCTAGACGTGAGAATTGTGGAGCGTTGTGGCGAGCTATGGACGCAAACCAAACATGTCACTATTTCTCTTCTTTGAGAGCATGGTATAGTCGCACACTTACACCTACATAAATTGCAAGCAGGTAGCTCATATGCATTCACTGGCATCCTGTCTAAAGTTTCTCTATACTGTTGTGATTGAAGTATCACCACGTCTTTCATGAGCATAGATTTTACGCTGCCATCATCACTCCCAAGTCTTCAATTTGAGATGAGATATAGCGAGAGAGGTACACATGTCTTTTTTGTTTCTGTTTATTAACCATGATAAGAGGTAGAGACTATCAAGTATTGTTTCGTTTTTGCGGCGGCCGCGGTCGGCCACGTGACGACGTTGGAGGCCTCCTATGGCTGCCACGGATAGCTGCGGGGCAACGACATTCGACGGCTAGCGCGATGACCGCAGACGACCGCACGACGACCGCAGAGGGGTGGTGGCGGACGATCGCGCGACAACGACGAAGGACTCCTGCAGCGGCCACAGACGGCCCTGCGGCGGTGATGGAGGGCTCCCACAGCGGCCGCGGACGGCCGCGCGATGACGGTGGAGGCCTCATACTGCGGCATTGGACGGCTCGCGCGACGACGGCGAAGGAGCAGGGTCTCGCGACCGACGTCGCGGCAGTGGAGGAGCATGATAGTTCGCGACCAACCCCCGAGGCCAGGCGTCACATCGACGAAGGAGCTGCGGCGCGGTCTCTTCATCGCGGAGGAGCACGGGTGGCGTATCTAGTGCGAATAGTCTTATTAATCATATTCGGTCTAGATTTATTGGGTTGATGTGGACCGTTAGATCTTCATAAAATTTGATGGTATATATTTTTCTCTTTTTTTGGATTAACGAAATAATATGAACCGTTAGATCTTCATAAAATCCGGTGACTTATATTTTCCTTTTTATTTGGATTAATGAATTAATATAGATCGTTAGATCTCATAAAATCTGATGGCTTATATTTTCCCTTTTTATTTGAATTAATGAATTAATATGGATCGTTAGATCTTCATAAAATCCAACGGTCTATATTCTTCTCTTTTTTAGATTAACGTGGGAATTTCTTGACCCTATCGGCGAACGTGGTGGCTCCTTTTAACTCTATTGTATTAATATAACTAGCAAGGTGGCCCACGCAAACAACGCGGGTAGCTAGATTTTCTCTTCATAAACTTAGTACCTTTTTACTTCAAATATTTTCATTGTATTGTCGTCTTTTATCTAAAAAACAAATACAATATTGCCATGTTTTTATCATTGTGGTAACATGAAATTAAAATAAAAAGAATATCTTATATTAGAATATTCTTTTGTTGCTATGTGAATTCCTTCCGCGCCAGGCTAAAATATTCTTTTGTTTGTGTATCCTTCATCCGCCGGCTCCCCTCCCACGCCATGCCACCCGCTCCACTCTCTCTCTCTCTCTCCATTGGCGATCGGCGGCATCCTTTGTAGGCGGGGAGGTGCTGGAGCCGCGACGGCTCACCCGCACGCTGGGCCTCGGCGGCGGCGACGGCAGCTGGGTGCCTGAGGAGATGCTACACCTGGTGATGGGGTTCATGGAGGACCCGCGCGGTGTGTCGTCAGTGGCACCACATCGACGTGTTCTCGCGGGAGCACGTCACGGTGCCCTTCTGCTACGTCGTGTTTCCTTGGCTCGAGTCACTCGAGGTGAAGGTAAGACTCGCGCGGCCATGTATGGGTTCATCCCGAAGGACTGGAGCGCGTGCCCGAGGCCAGCGGAGGGCGACGGTGGGGCAGCCACCGGCGGCGGGCGGCAGTTGCCCGTAGGCGGTGTCTCCCAGCGGGGCGGCGTGTGGCCTTGGGCGGCCAGCGTGGCTCGCACGGAGCGGACGGGCTCTGGCCTCCAGATGCGTGCAGAGCCGTGGTGGCAGCGTTGGGCCGCTGCCCACGGCGACAGCGGCTGACTGCCGCCCGCGGGTGGCTCCTTTTCGACGGCGGCAAGCGCCTCTGGCCACCTACCTCATCGAGAACGGTAACGGGGGCGGAGGCGGGCCCTCCCCACCGCAGATCCGCTCTTCCCCCGAGTGGATCAAGAGCGGAGAGGTCGGGCAGCGTCTCCTTGCTGGAGGCGCCTGCTTTCTCCAAGATGGCCGCGCGGTGGCAGACGGGCGTTTGGGCGGGGCGGTGGACGGATCTGGGTCTGCGGACGGGGTGGGGTGCTTAGGGGCCGGCGACATGGGAAGAGCGCGAAGGCCGGAGGCAGTTGGCGTTGTGCGACGGATGAAGGACATGCAAACTCCGCTCGAAAAGGCAGACCGGGAACGATCCGGGACCCTCCCAGTACGCCGGTGTGGGGAGTATACGGTATATTCGTCCTAGAGTGTGCGGTAGTGTGTCCTAGTGCGGACAGCCTAGACGTGAGAATTGTGGAGCGTTGTGGCGAGCTATGGACGCAAACCAAACATGTCACTATTTCTCTTCTTTGAGAGCATGGTATAGTCGCACACTTACACCTACATAAATTGCAAGCAGGTAGCTCATATGCATTCACTGGCATCCTGTCTAAAGTTTCTCTATACTGTTGTGATTGAAGTATCACCACGTCTTTCATGAGCATAGATTTTACGCTGCCATCATCACTCCCAAGTCTTCAATTTGAGATGAGATATAGCGAGAGAGGTACACATGTCTTTTTTGTTTCTGTTTATTAACCATGATAAGAGGTAGAGACTATCAAGTATTGTTTCGTTTTTGCGGCGGCCGCGGTCGGCCACGTGACGACGTTGGAGGCCTCCTATGGCTGCCACGGATAGCTGCGGGGCCTTGACATTCGACGGCTAGCGCGATGACCGCAGACGACCGCACGACGACCGCAGAGGGGTGGTGGCGGACGATCGCGCGACAACGACGAAGGACTCCTGCAGCGGCCACAGACGGCCCTGCGGCGGTGATGGAGGGCTCCCACAGCGGCCGCGGACGGCCGCGCGATGACGGTGGAGGCCTCATACTGCGGCATTGGACGGCTCGCGCGACGACGGCGAAGGAGCAGGGTCTCGCGACCGACGTCGCGGCAGTGGAGGAGCATGATAGTTCGCGACCAACCCCCGAGGCCAGGCGTCACATCGACGAAGGAGCTGCGGCGCGGTCTCTTCATCGCGGAGGAGCACGGGTGGCGTATCTAGTGCGAATAGTCTTATTAATCATATTCGGTCTAGATTTATTGGGTTGATGTGGACCGTTAGATCTTCATAAAATTTGATGGTATATATTTTTCTCTTTTTTTGGATTAACGAAATAATATGAACCGTTAGATCTTCATAAAATCCGGTGACTTATATTTTCCTTTTTATTTGGATTAATGAATTAATATAGATCGTTAGATCTCATAAAATCTGATGGCTTATATTTTCCCTTTTTATTTGAATTAATGAATTAATATGGATCGTTAGATCTTCATAAAATCCAACGGTCTATATTCTTCTCTTTTTTAGATTAACGTGGGAATTTCTTGACCCTATCGGCGAACGTGGTGGCTCCTTTTAACTCTATTGTATTAATATAATACAGTACGCCGGTGTGGGGAGTATACGGTATATTCGTCCTAGAGTGTGCGGTAGTGTGTCCTAGTGCGGACAGCCTAGACGTGAGAATTGTGGAGCGTTGTGGCGAGCTATGGACGCAAACCAAACATGTCACTATTTCTCTTCTTTGAGAGCATGGTATAGTCGCACACTTACACCTACATAAATTGCAAGCAGGTAGCTCATATGCATTCACCGGCATCCTGTCTAAAGTTTCTCTATACTGTTGTGATTGAAGTATCACCACGTCTTTCATGAGCATAGATTTTACGCTGCCATCATCACTCCCAAGTCTTCAATTTGAGATGAGATATAGCGAGAGAGGTACACATGTCTTTTTTGTTTCTGTTTATTAACCATGATAAGAGGTAGAGACTATCAAGTATTGTTTCGTTTTTGCGGCGGCCGCGGTCGGCCACGTGACGACGTTGGAGGCCTCCTATGGCTGCCACGGATAGCTGCGGGGCAACGACATTCGACGGCTAGCGCGATGACCGCAGACGACCGCACGACGACCGCAGAGGGGTGGTGGCGGACGATCGCGCGACAACGACGAAGGACTCCTGCAGCGGCCACAGACGGCCCTGCGGCGGTGATGGAGGGCTCCCACAGCGGCCGCGGACGGCCGCGCGATGACGGTGGAGGCCTCATACTGCGGCATTGGACGGCTCGCGCGACGACGGCGAAGGAGCAGGGTCTCGCGACCGACGTCGCGGCAGTGGAGGAGCATGATAGTTCGCGACCAACCCCCGAGGCCAGGCGTCACATCGACGAAGGAGCTGCGGCGCGGTCTCTTCATCGCGGAGGAGCACGGGTGGCGTATCTAGTGCGAATAGTCTTATTAATCATATTCGGTCTAGATTTATTGGGTTGATGTGGACCGTTAGATCTTCATAAAATTTGATGGTATATATTTTTCTCTTTTTTTGGATTAACGAAATAATATGAACCGTTAGATCTTCATAAAATCCGGTGACTTATATTTTCCTTTTTATTTGGATTAATGAATTAATATAGATCGTTAGATCTCATAAAATCTGATGGCTTATATTTTCCCTTTTTATTTGAATTAATGAATTAATATGGATCGTTAGATCTTCATAAAATCCAACGGTCTATATTCTTCTCTTTTTTAGATTAACGTGGGAATTTCTTGACCCTATCGGCGAACGTGGTGGCTCCTTTTAACTCTATTGTATTAATATAATAGATAGATTATGTACACGTTGGCATTTTTTATATATAATAAATTAGCTTAAAATTAAAATTTTCATAGAATAAAGTTAAAGCGACAATTTCTAATCAACCGAGCTGGTAATCAACTGAATGACTGATTCTCGTGGATCGCCCTTCGTGCAACACGTGTGGCAGCAACTATCAAGATTCAGAGTGCTTTTTTTTTGAAGTAAAGATTCAGAGCGCTCATCCAGTCATCCGTCCCACACGCGTTGACACCGGCGCCGTGCATCGAGGAACAGTGGCCCCGGCGATCTCGGCACCGGCGCCGGGCACGAAGCACGAGATGTAGTGTAGCTTCCCACCGACAGCGTCAGACATCTGCTGCGAAAATGGCAGCCGAATTCGGGGGCGAAAGTTCCGTCCTCACGGTTCCACGCCTTGCCGCCGTACTCACGAGTCAGGCCTCGCGCCTAATTTCACGCTCCTAATTTTACTATGCAAAAAAATTTTCCATCACATTAAAATTTCATTTTTTTTTCACAACGGATGTTCCCGGATTTCATTGCCAACTGGTAACGAAATTACAATATCTTTGAAACCAAGTTCTACAGCGACCACAACCATCTGGCTGGGCATTTTGCTACACAGAGGGTAACAAAACACCCAACCTAGCAAACAACCAGTATCAGATACCCCTACCAGCAACATCCCTGCTCTACACAGAGCATCAACAACCTAACACTACAACCACTTCCCAGATACATCAAAATGACAGGCTGATCAAACAAAATAAAACCTCCAAACTACTCGCGCTACTCAAGCTGCTTCACTGAAGCAGTACCACTCCAGTGTCATCTTGGCCAGCTCCTGGGGGTGAAAATGTAGAGCTGCAGCTTTAAGCATCTCCACACCTTTCTCCATTACCTCCTTGTCATCGCCCTTCTGCAAGCCTGTCCAATAAGAGAGAAAAGAACAAGCCAAAAATATAATCTCAGTTGGTGCTCTAGTTAATTTTTTTTCAAAGCACACCTTATTTCTGGCCTTCCAAATGGCCCAAATGATGGCAGCTAATCCTGCTATATGAATATTCTTCCCTTGCGGGATGCAGGTTAGAATTCAAGTCCAGAATTGATTTACAGACATTGGAATGCAATTTGCACCAATAGTCCAGGCCACTAAACTCCAAACATATTTGGCCATTGAGCACTCAAAAAATAAGTGGTTCACACTCTCATCTTCCAGACAGAAGGCACACTTCTTGTCCCCCTGCCAGTTTTTCTTAAGGAGATTATCCTTAGTTAGAATAGCATTTTTCTCTACTAGCCACATAAAGATTTTGATTTTTAAAGGAACTTTAGCCTTCCAAATTCTCCTATTAGTTTCAGAAGTTTCATTTCTACCCAAATGCTCATACATAGATTTTACAGAGAAACTGCCCGGCTTCTCCCAAAGCCATTTTGGGTAGTCCTCTTCCTCAGACAGAACCCAGACACTAAGAATATCCATCAGTTGTCTGAACTAGTTCTGCAGATTTTCTCCCAACCATCTCCTAAAACTAAACCCCCACCTATTACTGGCTGCCTCAGCCACTGTGCAATTTTGCTCATTGCAGATTTCAAACAAATTAGGAAACTTCTCATTCAAAGCAATTGCTCCACACCAAATATCCTTCCAGAAGTGAGTTGATTTCCCGTTTCTCACCACCATCATTCTTCCTTGCAGATAAAACGGTTTGACTTTTATCAGATCACACAGGGGAATTCGACTGTTTCCACTTCACCTCTCTTATCCCCCTCCCTTTAAGATACTTCTTCCTAATGATTTCTTGCCAAAGCCCCTCAGCCTTTTCTAACTTCCACCACCATTTGCTTAGCAAACTCAAATTCATTTTCCTCAAGTCTTTTATTCCCAATCCACCTTTTTTCTTTGCAAGACAGATTCTACACCATTTCACCAAATGATATTTCTTTTTACTCTCTCCTCCTTGCCAGAAAAACCTCTTCCTGGTTTTGTCAATTCTTTTAACGACAGTCTTAGGGAGCAGGTACATAGACATACAGTAAGTAGGTATGCTACTGAGGCAGGAATTTATCAGAATTAACCTTCCACCAGAGGATAAAGCACCCCCTACCAACCCTCCAACCTCTTACTGATTTTTTCATCTAAGGGTAACCAATCCATCACATGTAGCCGAGAGCCAGAGACTGGAACCCCCAAGTACTTAATTGGCCATCTGCCAATAGCACAATTGAACAAATTTGAATAGACTAAAGACTGTTGATCATCTTGGCTTACCATCACCACCTCACTTTTACTAAAGTTTATTTTTAGTCCTGACATTTGTTCATATACATAAAGCAGGAGCTTTGTATTCTTTGCCGACTCCATGTCATCATTAATACACAGAATCGTATCATCGGCATATTGTAAAATGACAATGCCATCTTGAATATATTCCAGAATCAGGCCTTTAATGAGCCGGTTACTTTGTGCCATATTTATCATTTTGGCTAAGGTATCAGCTGCAATATTAAAGAGAAAGGGGGACAAAGGATCCCCCTGTCTTACCCCTTTACCACACTGGAAATAAGGGCCAACTACATCATTAGCCTTAACACTTAAAGTTCCACAAGTTACTACTTCCTGAATCCACTTGCACCACTTCTCACTAAAACCTCTTTGCCTGAGACAATCAAACAGAAAGTCCCAGCTTATCTTATCATAGGCCTTCTCAAAATCTATTTTCAGAATAATACCATCTTTCCCTCTTCTCCTAGTGTCATGCAGAATTTTATGAAGACTCATGACCCCATCCATTATACTTCTCCCTTTAATGAAAGCATTCTGACATTTGTTAATAATCCTCCCCATAATAGGCTCGAAACGGATCATAAGCACTTTGGTGAAAATTTTGAACACAACATTCAGCAGGCAGATCGGTCTGTATTGTTGAATTCTGTTAGCATCTTTCAATTTAGGAATCAAAGTAATTATTCCATAATTCAATCTCCCCATGTCCAGATTATGCTTTTTGAACTCAGTAAACATATTCAGTAAATCTTGCTTTATTACTTCCCAACATGTTTGAAAAAATTCCACCGGCATATGATCAGGGCCAGGGGCCGTATTAACTTCCATCGAGAAAACTGCTTTTCTAATTTCTTCCATTGTAAACTCCTTGGTAAGAAGATCATTTTCTAAATTATTCACCTTCTCCCCCTCACTCCAGGAGTGAGCATCCATATGAATATTTGGGCTAGCGGAGGGCCCAAATAATTCTCTATAATACTCAGATGCATGCTTTACAATTTCCTCAACCCCCTCAATGACTGCATCTTCATGCTGCAGACTATATATAGTATTTTTCCTTCTCTTTCCATTTGCAATTCTATGAAAATAATCAGTGTTATTATCACCCTTGAGTAACCAGTTATTACTGGATCTCTTATGCCAGTATAATTCCTCCTCCTCCATTAGTTTCAACAATTCAATCTGAATATTATTTTTTCTCTGCATAAGAGTACCCGAAAACAAAGCCATTTCCTCAAGTTTTTCCAATTTAAAGAGCTCTTCTAGAAGGCTTTTTTTTATATTTTTTGTTATGACCTCTTAAGCTTTGGCCCCAGCCTTTCAGGAACTTCTTAACTCTATTCAGCTTAATCACCCAAACTTCCACTGCATTTTTGCCTAGCACAGCTTGCCCCCAAATCTCAGTTATTTTTGGTAAAAAATCTTGATGTTTAATCCAAGAAGTCTCAAAACTAAAAGCTCTAGGCTTATTCACTTTTTCTTGGTCAGTACATAACAACAGAGGGTTATGGTCTGACAAAACCCTTACTAGCTTCCTTAGCGTTGTAAGGGGAAAAAGTTGTTCCCATTCTCTATTAATAAACACTCTGTCCAACTTTTCAAGAGTTGGATCATCCTGATTATTACTCCACGTAAATTGTCCCCCATTAAGGACCACCTCTCTTAGTTCATAGGTATTTATCACCAAGTTAAACATATCAGAATGCTTATTACCTACAAAATTTTTATTCTTCTCCGAGCTGAACCGGAGAATATTGAAATCACCTCCAATTACCATCGGCCCTTTTTTAATTGCACAAATCTGAGCCAATTCAGTAAGGAATCGCTCTTTTTCTTCCTCATGTGCAGGCCCGTAAATTGTCACAAGGACCAGTGGTAATCTGAGCTTCTTATCTACTACATATGCTGTGACTGAAAAATCCCCTTGCACAAATCTTTCCTTTTTAACCCCACATAACATCCCACCAGATCTACCTCTTGAGGGCATCCAGTGCCAAACAAACTCCTTATTGCCATCAATATTCCTAAGCAGCTTATCAGTAATTTTTTCTTTCATGGTTTCCTGGAACCCCGCAAAGTCAATCTGATTGCCAAACAAAAGCTCTTTAATAAACCCCCCCCCCCCCCCCCCCCCATCCCTTTTTTAGACACACCTCTGCAATTCCAAATGAGACCTATCATATCTAACTTTTTTTTTCCTTTGTGATCTCCCTTTCTGAGGTTGTATCTAGAGCAAGTCTTAGATACCCCTCCTTCAGAAAGGTTCACCCCATCAATAGGTTGGGGAGCCTTCTCTCTGGATTTAACAGTGGTTTTTTTACCACTATTCTTTTTCCTCCTATCTTTTTTACTCACCACTTTTTGGAAGCCATCGCTATCAGAATCGTCCGACTTCCATTCAATGCATTTCAACTCCTCTAAGGGGAGAGACCAATCAATCTCCACATCCTTTTCATTTTCCAGCTCCATATTTCTCTTATTTATACTCCTAGCATTTTCTAATTCTCTTAGCACATTAAATTGGCAAGACGCTAAATTATCAGTCTGAACACCCATCATTTGTGTTCTCAAAATTAATTCTGCATTGTTTAGAACTGCAAAGGAGTTCTTATGAAAAGAATCGTTATCTTCCAGGTTTTTCTTCATAGTCAGCGCCTTCGCCTTCTCCGTCACCTTGAAGTGCTCCAGCCCTTGGTTCTTTACCCTCTCGCTCTGCCTGCGGAAGACCTGCTTTTCCTTTTCCTCACTCTCTTCCTTCTGTGTCTTGGTATTATCTTCTGCTGCCTGCTCCATGTCTGCAGTCTTTTTTGGCGACAGCTTCTCGACCTCCTCCATAACTTTGCTCCTCTCACAACTCAGGTGGTGTTTAGATGTTGAATTTGGGTGGGTGAATTTGGGAGTATGATGTCACTTCGTAATCATTGCGTCACCGTAGCATTTCGTTTGTATTTGTGAAAAATTGTCTAAAAATTAATTAATTAGGCTCAAAATGTTCGTCTCGCAGAGCACAACAAAACTGTGCAATTAGTTTTTGATTTCATCTATATTTAGTACTCCATGCATGTTATGACATTTTGATGTGACGGAGAATCTTCTTTTTGCATAGTAAATTTGGGAGTGAAATTTTGGAACTAAACAGGGCCTCATAGTATTCACTACCTCTGTATCCTCTCCATCTTTGTCAGTCTCCATCATATCCTCTTGACTCGACCCTTCCCCTCTTGGCGGCTCCTGTGACCCCCAAGCAAGACTTTGCTGAGACACTTTCTCCTCCTCCAAAATTTCTGTCAAATCTTGGAGCTTTCCCCCCCTCTTCTGTTCTGCCATGTCTCTGGTCAGGCTCTTCCTGAATATTGTCCAGCAAATAAGTTTCATTGAAACCTGCCAAGATAGCCTGCTTCGCCTCAACAGCTGCTAGCGGATCAAACTTAGACTTATACAGGTTTGTGCCGTACTCATTTATGAAAGTTGAGACCGAGTCACTAATCTGCATGTGCCAGATCTTTTTTACCTCGTTCCCTTGGAATGATCCAAATTGTAGGGACTCACAACCAGGAGACAAGATATCTCCAAATTATAGCCCTCTATCCTCACTCTCCCCCTCACTGTCTTCAACATTATCAACATTATCCACTGCTGTCTGAGGAGCAGCTTCACAATTTTCTTTCCCTTTATTCATTCCAGAGCTTCCAGATTCCTTCTGATCTTTTCCAGGTGGCATAGTATAGCTATCACCTACTCTTGGTTTTTTTGGAGAGGGATTCCCATCCCCAGGCTTGTCCACTCTCATCCATTTGTTCCCAGCAACATTTGTCACCACTTCTTGAGGGACTTCTCTCTGGAATTCAAAGTCATAAAAGAAGAAATCAATCATTCCTTCTACTATTGCAGGCACTTTAGTTATATCTTTTGCACCAATTTTTACCCTCACATACTCAAATTTTTTTTGCATTCACCATGTCCACTTGAAGAGGCAGCCCCACAAAGGAAGCTACATAGCAGATATTTCTCTCGGACCTTTTTCCCACAGGAATCCCTTTGATCCTGAACCGGGCAGATTGCATTTCAGCCTTTGCTCCTAAGCTAGGGGTCCATTTCTCTACTTTGAAGGTTACATCAGGTACAGTTCTCATCTGCATGCCCGTAAAGAAAGACAGCTCCTCCACTTTTTCCCCTGTGGGGAAGCGCATCTGAAAGCTTCCTTGCAGTGACGAACATTAAAATGTCATAATATGCATGAAGAATTAAATGTAGATGAAATAAAAAACTAATTGCACAGTTTTGTTGTACTGTGCGAGACGAACATTTTAAGCCTAATTAATTAATTTTTGGATAATTTTTTACACATACAAAAGAAATGCTACAGTGACACAGTGATTACGAAGAGACTCGCGGAGTCCCGAATCGGCACTCCCGAATCGGATCTAAACGTGGCCTAGCAAATAGCAATTGTCCAGCCTTGTTCAGTTGTTCGTGGTGGACAAAACCCTCACGTCCGTTTGACTTTCTGCTGGTGGGTGTGCCTTGCCTTCCCCAGTGGTCCAATACTGTCATGAAATGTGTATACAAGCGTCGTGTATGCAACACGGTTCCCTGCCGACGCTTTCATCTGTCGAAATTCTGTCATGAAATCATCGGGTATTGTCGTATTGACCATGCAAGTTGATATTGTTTCTGAATCCCGATCCCTGGTTTGCATTGGTCTTTTGCGTGCGTAAGAAAAAAAAACTATTGATGTCGTTGTTGAGAGTACAACATTTTTGACTGGAAGTGAGATGAAAAGTGTGAAAGGCATTGCTGCATGGACAAGAAAAAAACATATTCTAGACACGGTTTGTTTTTTTTTTTTGAAAAGAGAAGCTTTATTGATATTAGACAATTACATCAAGATGATACAATTATATAAGATCCAGCCCGGTTTCTGCATAACTAAGATGAACACAGCCTATAAAAAAAGAAAAAAGAGAGCACCATGACCTAAAGATCATGTTGCAGCAAACTACCACAAGCGACTTCACCTTCTTCCGCTTCACAAACCAAAGCAGCTCTTGGACTATGAAGTAGGCTCCCGATGCAACGCCTCCAACGAGGAAACGGCACGCGCACGTGCCGACATTGCAGTGACCCAACCAATTAAGACCAGATCAAATGTTTTCACAAGGGAGTAATTCATCTCAATCCAAACAATGCCTTCAACATGGTCACTGCCAGGTTCAACCAATTAAGGTCAGACCTAGAAATTTCTTTCCGGAACCGATGAATTAGTAACAATTACCACCACGACAAAGTCACACCGTGTTGCTTCCCCTTCTTACCAGGCCAATGCTTCCATATAGACCAGACCTGACCCACTTTAAACGGCCACGAACTCGTAATCCAGCAGACCATCTGAATTCGTAACCTGAGATACAATGCTGTAAAGTAGCCAATGTGTACCCGTGCATAGTCCACCGGAATAAATTGCAGATGAAATCTGTCTTCGAGAAAGAGAATCCGCGAATGATGCCAAGTTGACTCATGTCTCTTGATCTATATGAAAAATAAAGGCGAAATTGAAGATGTCATCACCAGATGTAGTTGCAAAATCCAAAGCGCCCAAGGCCGGGAGTTCGTGCACCCCAACCAGCCGCCCCAGAAGCGCCATGGCGCCGTCCAAGGCCCCACGCTTCCAACCACCGTCGCTGCTGTGCGCTTGCCGCGGTTACGCCCCGGCCGCCGTCGACGACCTCCCTCAGATCCGGACGTCCCTCAGATCCGCTCGGCCTCCCTCAGATCCAATCGCGAGCGGCCACGAACGGGTCAAATGGCCTGGCCGCCGCCATCCTAGCTCCCGCACGGGCTTCCGGCGGCAAGCTCCGGCGGCGGCAAGACACCGTGGGGGTGGGAGGGGGCGGCGGCGGCGCTGGGTGCGGCCGCCCGTGCCGCCCAGGAGAGAGCGACGCGGGGTCTGGGCCAGCTGCACCTACTTTTGCCTCCTTTTCGGCAGAGTTTGACGCACAGCACCCTCAATGGACCTAGCGCAAGTGCATGAGACACGGTTTGTTTAATAAGCTTAATAATATTTATAGTCCAATCGGGAGTCTGAATTTCTTCCGGTATTAGATCCCTACCAAATTTGGGGTACGATGTCTCTTCGTAATCATCGCATCACTGTAGCATTTCGTTTGTATGTGCAAAAAACTGTCCAAAAAATGATTAATTAGGCTCAAAATGTTCGTCTCGCAGAGTACAACAAAACTGTGCAATTAGTTTTTGATTTTATCTACATTTATTACTCCATACATGTTATGACATTTTGATGTGATGGAGAATCTTCTTTTTGCATAGTAAATTTGGAGGTGGAATTTTGGAACTAAACAAGGCCATAGGGTGTGTTTAGTTCCAAAATGTAGAAGAGAAAGTTTGGTGAAAATGCCACATCGGACACTGTAGCGCACTGTAGCATTTTTCGTTTGTTTGTGGTAAACATTGTCCTACCATGACCTAACTAGGCTCGAAAGATTCGTCTCGTCGTGTACATCAAAACCATATAATTAGTTTTTTTTTATTTACTCATGTTTAGTGCTCAATGTATGAGGAGAGATTTGATGTGATTTAATGTGATAGGTGAATAGTAAAGTTTGAAGAGAGGATTTTTTAGAAGTTTGTGGAACTACAACCATAGATTCGAACCTGACAGCTAGCCACATGCCTTCGTAGTTCGATGCTTAGACGCCAGAAAGAGGCATACTCTTCACATTGCCAATTTCTGAGTATTATAATTTGCGAGAAAAAAATATCCCGTGCTTGTTTTCCCCTTTTTAATAACAGAAATGCTACGTGTTTCTGAACCTGATACTGTAGCACTCCTTTTTTTTATAAGAAACGGGAGGGATGTCACTTGTATATGCTAGTTATTATATGAGAAAGTTATAATCCGTTATTTAGCTACCTAAATTGAACGCATTTCTTGAAAAGATTCAGATCTCAAAGGAGCAGGATTCTGTGGGTTTACGAACCTGCAAGCCGTGTTCAGCACATGTCCTCTTGTCTGGCGGCCATGCATTTCCTGGCACTAATTAATTGCATAGACTCGCACAAAAAAGAATCGCACTGACACTGAATGATTTAGAATCGATAAACACAAGGCTTTAGTGAACACGAGCGAGCAAGAGGGTCCATCAATCTTACAACTTTCTTCGATTCAAATCTCTCTTTACCCTGCACTACTTGATCAATGAAATCTCCTTTTACAACAAAAGGGCAAACCCGTAGCTTCTTCATACCTACCGCGCCTTTTTTAGAGAAAACCGTCATGATGAGATTTATTTGTTCAAATAACAATTACATTGTCAACCGTATAGACACAATAAATCTTGGTGGTTCTTCGACCCATGTAATCAGGTGAATACCCAAGAAAAAGAGCCAACCTAGAACAAATTAACGGTTTTTTATTAAGAAAAAAAAATAGTCACCCATATTCGAGTTAGAGGGGACTTAAACCTTAGTGGTTAGCATGCACAACAACATCTCTCACCCTAGGCTCACTTCCTTAATCGGGTAAATACCAACCGCGCTAGCAAAAATATGAGCTGCAAAACTAGCCTTCCTTTGACAATTAATGGACATACACTATCTTAGAAAAACAAAGAGCTTGGATACAAATGCCGTCATTAGGGGCCTAGCAAGCTGTTGCCGAAATCCCCCCACCCCCAATTCATCATAGTCTCAATCACTTCTATACAATGAGACCGTGTTACCACTTTGTTACGAACATGTGCTATAGCTTTTGTTGCTGCATCTAAAGAAAAATCAATAGGATGACTAGATGTGGCAACAAATTTACCATGTTCATCCCTGGTAACAGCTCCAGTGGCATCTTCCTATCAAAACATTTTTTTTTGAAAAACTGAACTCTAGTACTATATTACTTGTTAGAATGTCACTCGATATTGTTATATCTAAGCTGGGCCCAAACCACCGCCACCCACCGGAAGCATATTTTTTTTCTTTAAAGTGAAGCCTAGCCTTCACACGGGCCGGATCTGAGAGAGAGGTGAATGTAGATATTAGCGGGCTGGTTCAACAGGCTGAAAGAAAAACCCAACAAAATTGTGTACGGGTAAGAATAATCGGGCTTCTGCTTTCCAGGCCCATCTCCAACGCAGACCGAATCCCATGGGACAAAACAATCTCGCTCGCTCTCTCCTCATTTCTCACCTTCTACGGACCCAAGAGCTTGAGCACGACCGTGCTGGGATTAAAACGTCGGGAAGTTGGCCGGCGCGTGCACGTACTCCGGCGCCACCGCGAGCGCGAACCGCCTCAGGATCAGCGCCAGCGTGGCCTTCGATTCCAGCATCGCGAAGTCCTGCCCGATGCACGGCAGCGGGCCGAGCGAGAAGGACAGCAGATCGCTCAGTTCGGGTGCGCGGCGGCCCTGCCGACGCCGTCCAGGAACAGGAGCGGGTTGAACTCGCTGGCGTCCCGGCCCCACACCTCCTCGGCTCCTCGTCGCGGAGCAGCATTGCGAACGTACGGTATCGACAGGACGTGCCCTTGCCCCTTGGGCACCTTCATGTTCAGTAGTCAGTACCCTCTGGCCGCCGTCGCCGGCGTTGGCCTCGAGCATGAGGCCCAGCAGGTCGGTGCCGTACACCCTGGCCTCCTTGGCGGCAGCAAGGCGCTAGGCGCTCGTCGACGATGGCCATGAGTGTGCTCCGCACCGTGCGCTCGAGCTGCCACCGGCGCACGTTCTTTTCGGTGGGCACGTGTGCTCCAGGCCCGGGACACGGACTTTGTTGGTGGAGCCGTGGAGGCGAGCGCGATGAGCTGCAGCGCGCTCCCGCGTCGCCAGGAACACCTCCGTCCCACTCCCGGACCTCCTCCCCCGCGCACGCCTCCACCGCGCCGGTCATCATCTTGAGGCTGTCCATGGCGAACGCCGAACGCCGGGTGCACGACACTGCGGTGGCGCGCCCAGCCCTCGCCCTCTCGGTGAAGACGAGGCCCATGCCCATCATCGCCATGACGGCGGGGTCCGGGTCAGGCTTGGCGTATAGCCCCGCCATGTCGGAGAGGATCCGCTTCGGCATGTCGCGGTTGCCGACGCACAGCATCGGCGTCGAACCGGACCACCACAGGAACACCTTGCCGTAGAGGGACGTCCCGCCCGCAAGTGCGGCATCACGCGGGGGATGATGTCATCGGCGCTGCGGTCCAGCGTCTTGCTTCTCGTCGCCGCCCGCATCGCCTTGACCTCCCCGTTGCTGCCCGCGACGAACCGGCTCGGTGGCCCGCGAGCGGCCGTGCGCACCGCCACACCAGGGGCACCAGCGCCGCCCACAGCCACGGGAGCAGTACCACGGCGAGTGTGGCGGCAACCACACCCATGCCACTGGCCCATTTGGACCATACCTGAGTGTGAACGAACTTTTTTCTTTGCGAGGATAGTGTGAACAAATTTGATGCACCCAGCTACCCCAACAATGCTGCTCTGATTTCACCCATGTCAGCATGGGTGTATGTGCTGCGGGTGCACACCATTGGGCATTCGACCCAACCAAATAGAGAAAACCATTATTATTTGTGCGCAGCCATAATATTGCTTTTAACCATTTGGTTGGTGCAACTCTTTTTTAAATGGTGCAAACATTGAAAAAGGTGATAAAAACATTAATGTATTTTGAACTCTTGAATTTTCTTTTTACAAATTTGAATATATCCACAGTTCATTCATAGTAAATGTACTTTGTCATAAAAGTGGGGATGACGTCTATAGCGGTGTACACGCGGATGTAGTCATGAGGGTGTTTCTCACGACCAAAGTCAGAGTCAAAACAAAGCCCTTTCTTGTAATATCTGTCCTTACAAGAAATACATGGCCTTGTGTATTTGAAATTGGGGCATAGTGATGGATTTGGACATGCTCAGGTTATCTGTCACAAAGATTGGTTCCAGAGACTTCAGAGCCTGTGCTTTGAAGCACCAAAGCTCCTGAGATAGTTATAGAACATGGAGGGATGTCATGTCTTTCAACTCTTGAGTTTCTATGTAAGATACAGGCATGTGCACCCCTCACTGCCTGTGGCAGGGGTTGAGCGTATTGAGGACATGTGCACCCCTCACTGCCCGTGAGGGCATTCGCACCCCTCACTACCCGTGACGGGGGTTGAGGGTACTGAGTGTTTTGCTGGTATTATTGGGTCACTTAGTCTTGGCAACTTGAAGGAGCTAATATTTCACAAAGACATGTCCGCAATAAAGTTGACGAGGTGAAATGCAGCCCAAGGAAAGGCTTTCTTTGTTGTTTCTGTGATGTGAGGGTTGAAATTTATCTTGTTTGTTATTGTGTGATGTGATGTTGTGATTGTTCCACATATCAGTGGTTTGACAGTGTCGCCTTGTTCAATTCATTTCCCCACTCCCTTGCTTCATGTTAGACTGGAAGAATATACATGTGTAACTATCGGGAAGTAAAGTGATGTTGGTTGCATAATTGCATATCATTTCATATTTTGTTCTTTTTCCAAAAAAATTTTAACGGAATGGATCATACTGTAAGAATTATGTTGAGCATTTTAACAAATTTGTCTTCTCCTATTCTCCATATGCAAATGCTTTGGAGCACTATTCTCATGTACTGTCATGCACTTTTCGAAGCAATATTCCGTCATATTAATGTCATTGTTCTTTGCTAAAGGCATGTCATTATGAATCAAAGAGTATTTGTTGACACCTGTATATTCTAATGCTGGAGGGCCCCTTAAAATTTTTTCCCTGTGAATGAAATTGTCTTTATCCTGCCTCTGAAAATGCATTGGAGTAGTGTTGTTATGTGACTGTGATGCACCTTTCTGATCAATGTGAATTATGTCGATGTCAGTGTTCTTTGCTGAAGGAATGATGTTATGAATCAAAGGACCTTTGCTAGCGATTGCAGTGTATATTGATGTAGATCTAGAGTGGAGACCCTTGAAATACTCTCTTGTTTGCGTACTTGTCTTTCCCTATCCCCCAATCGCAAATGCTTTGGAGCACTACTGTCATTTAGGGTTTCGGGTGTTCCATCATGTTGATGTCACTTTTTTTGGCTGAAGGCATTGCATTATGAATTAAAAGACCTCTGTTAACACCTGCAGTGTTTGGTGCTGGAGTGGAGGACGGTCGCAAATCTAAAAATGCACATGATATAATACATTGTGAAAGTGAAAAACTAGGTAAGATCTGGGTGAACCACAAATATATGGAAAAAATTACAATCTAAGTGCAAAAAGAAATAAATACTTATTTTGATTAACATCCCAAAAATCCTATAGAGGCCCCAATTAGTAAATGGTGTGTTTCACACTAAAAAATTGGAACAAAAGATGTTCTCTGTTTGTTTTCACGTGGTAACACGAGATGAAATTTTATCGTACATTTGACGTTGCTTCAAATTTGACAATCCTCAATCTTTTCTTGTCTTGCCATGTCGATAAAGATGTTTGTTTCTTGCCTAATGACCTTGAGTCCTTGAAGTTGTAGGGTGGTACATTAATTTAGCACTTGTTATATCTGTGGTCCTTTTTTTTTGTTGGGTGTGCTTGTCATAAGTGGTCTTCTTGACGAATAGTTGTCTTTCCCATCTTTACCCCCACAATCTAGCTACAAATCTAGTGCATTACACTATCATTGTCCTATATGTGTGCCTTAACTATTGTTTTTCTTTTTTGTAGATGTTATGGGCCATGCAGCTCATCAATAATGTAGCATTCAAGGTAATTTGGGATAGTGTCCCCAATTAATTGTCGAAGATATTTTCGTTGCTCATTCATATAGGTTGTGCTAATAACTAAGAATATTTATTACATCTGAACATGATTGACAAGTAGATTCAAATTGGAATATGTATTTTTGAGTTGCAGAACATGCCTACAATTTTATGATTGGAAAATTAGAATCCAACAGAAGCCCTCCCAAATAAAAGGCCCATAGAGCCCATAATAGAAAAAAAAATAAATGAGGCAAATAATTATCTAAGTGATGTTTGAAATTCTTTTTTGTTTTACGTTGTGTCTTTATCCGATTTAAAATCTCTCTTTACCCTAAGCTACTCAATCAACCAAATCTTCTTTTAATAAATTTTCAACAAAAAAGGCACATAGCTTTTATTTTAGGTACGAACGTTGAGATGAAGCATCGACGTAATGCATCACACAAGACTGAAGGCACTAGGCACGAGAGAGGTAGAGAGGGGATCTGGGAGAGCACCGTACCTCCTACGGGGAGTGGCTGCGCGGGCGGGGAAGGATGGATGGAGTAGAACAGCAGCGTAGAGAGAGCTCGTACGTCTTCGATCACGGCGCACGTCAACGTTTTTCAACCTGTCATTTTATTAACAATGTTTTTCTCTCAGCAAAACCAGTACCAGCCACTGGCCACCAACCAGCCAACAGTGTTTTTCTCTCAGCAAAAACTAGCACCAGCCATCAGCCAACGCCGCCGCGTGGAGGAACCGGACAGTAGCGAGGGATGGGCGGATGGCCGATGGGTGTAGTGTAGCAGATTTGGCCTAGCTACCTGCAAAGCAGTGTTCTCGTGCCGGCCTGGCGCATGCACGCACGGATGATGGCCGTGGCCGCGACGCGGCGTGGCAGGTGCGCTTCGGCCCTGGCGCATGCAGAAGCGGCCGGTGGGCCTCGGGACGCGCACGTGGAGCTCGGCATGGGAGCCCGCGGTCGCCGCGGCCGCCACGTTCCGCTGCTGCTTGCTCACGCCTCACGCGCGCTGGGACGGCCGGCTCGTCGCCATCGACACGCCGCGTGCACGAGTGTGTCGATCGCGAACAGTGCTTCGCTCCCGCCGCTTCTGTTAAGGATGGCGTGGGCAGCGCTCGGCATTGAACGCGCACGGACAAATGAAGAGATGAACACACACTGACACACAAGCAACTTCAGTTCCAACATTTTATTCATACCCAACTTGACAAGAACACGAGCATATCACACCACTCCAGCGATGATTACACGACCGCGCGGAATTTGCACGCATGCATATCGATCACACGCACAACACTACTGGCATTTTAAGCGCGCACAGCTTGAATCATAAACCAAGCTAGCTAGCGCCACGCCGTCACGGGTTCACCCCAACCGGCGGGCGCGCGCGCATCTACATACCCATATTATTTCATTTCGCACCCGACGTCACTAGTTAAAGTTCACGACCGAGCGGTACGTGGCGCCGGGCGTCCAGCCGGCGGGGATGACATTGTTGGCGACGAGCGTCTTGCCGGAGCCGGAGGTGATGCGGATGGAGAAGGGCGCCTGCAGGGCGGCGCCGGAGTTGTAGCGCCACACCGCGCCCCACGACTGCTGCATCGCCGCCCACCCCGCGCCGCCGCCGCCGCCGCCGCCGCTCTGCATGACCTCCACGGACTGCAGCTCGCCGTCGCCGGACTCGTACTCGACCAGCACGGCGAGGTAGTTCGGGTTCGAGCCGGCGTCGACCCTGAACGTGATGTCCATCCCCTGCCAGTTGCACGGCACCCTGCATGCACAAAAGGACAAGCGCGGTCATGGACGGCGCAAAAGGACGAGCGCACGAGGGAAGAGACGCTCTAGTGTGTCACCAAGGGGACGAGGCTACATACGCAGGAGAATGTTTGTATGTACGTGCACACTGCCTATGCGTCACGGTCACGTTGTGTTTTGTACGTATACTTGTACGTGCGTAAAGCAGGCAAGCTGCTAGCAATCCAACAGGATTGCCGAAAGCGATTACATACTTGTGTGCGCCACGAACCCAAGTGCACGGCACGCGCATGGAGGTAGCGCTGCCGGTAGATAGCTTACCGGGTGTACTGGATGTTGAGGCGGCCGGCGCTGCGGAGCTGGTCGGCCTGGCCGGGCTTGGCCATGGCGCCGAACGCCGTGCCGCTGAGGTCGAAGTGCACGGGCTCCTCAAGGCACACGCCGCCGGGGCACTCGTCGGTGAGGACCACCGTCACCGGGCTGCCGGAGCACGCGGCGTTCCCGGTGCATTTCACCTGCAGAATTCATCATATCGCCCAAACGGCCGCGGCAGTGTCAATAAGTGAGCAGTACAGTACGAGCGATGACATATTTTTCTTGTTTGAAACGACGGGCAAAACGGCAAGTGACTTGAAACTGAAAGATTTGATTTTGTGTGAGGTGGACGAACCTGGTAGCAGGAGCCGCAGCCCTTGCCGTCCTGGAAGATGTTCGGGCTGCCGGCGGCGATCATCGACGAGAATGGCGGCAGGTCGACGCCGTTCTGGTACCCGCACGCGCCGCCTACGCACACAGAAAATCGACACGCACGAGGGCAGGCCGGCCGGCATTACGTTATCTAGAGATTACAGTATTTGTGTACGCCACGTACAAACCGTATGTACCAGAGTTTCTATATACGCACCGTCGCTGCCGGCGCCGTTGGGCGCGCCGTACCACGTGGCGCCGGCGTCGGCGGACCAGCCGGAGAGCTTGCGGTGGAGCTCGACGGCGGCGCCGGGGCGGAGGAGGCAGGCGAGGGCCGCGAAGGCCAAGAAGCAAGACAGGACCCTGGTGTTGGAAGCCATGGATGGGCACGTACAGGACAAGCGCAGTGGCGCGGTGCAGTGCAGTGGTGTGTTGTGCACTTGTGCTACCGGCGTCTGGCGGTGGTGTGTGTGTGCTCCCAAGTGTGCCCATGGCG
The DNA here is from genome assembly GCA_033239725.1 of Echinochloa phyllopogon. Lineage (NCBI taxonomy): Eukaryota > Viridiplantae > Streptophyta > Magnoliopsida > Poales > Poaceae > Echinochloa > Echinochloa phyllopogon. The sequence continues at coordinate 36,933,066 of BTCW01000001.1, read as the reverse complement.
TCCTTTTTATAGCCGGCCAGCAGATGGATCGGTAGGTGGCAGGTACACGGCAGGGGCCGGAGGTAGATGGCTAGTCACTAAATTACTTCATTGACTGTCGTCGGGTTGCGGTGTATTGGCCGCAGATTTGCAGGGTCAAATCTCAAATCCATCTGAATCTGAAAATCGGAGGGGAGGAAAAAATGGAAGAAAACCCCGTTGGGGGATTCTACTTCTACCGCGATGTCTCTCTCATTACTCCTCTTGTCGGATCGAGAGTGCCATGCCCGGCACGCCACATCGCATCGCAACGCAACGGATCCGAGGGACAATATGCAGTAGGAGGCGAAGATACACTAGCCAAGCCGCTAGTTCTAGGATTAGCATTAGGCCGGCCCGTTGATTGCGTGCTATAATCGCTTGTTTCCGCCGCAAATCATTCGATCTGGATACTGCGTTTTCCGTGGCGATCCTGGGTCGATTCAGGCGAGCCGAAGCCATTCTCCTCGACCCAGATTTGGTGACTGGGTACAGACTGGTGATCGAGTGATAAATCGGTGGGATTACGATCGATCAGCCGGCGTACCTCCTAATCCCCGATCGTGGCCAAGCAGAAGGGGCCCAGGTAGCCAGAGGCCAGAGCACTCTTCGTCAAGAGGACGGGACGGCAGTTTCCGTTATTTCGGTTGGAGAGAGACGACCCTAGGGGCTACTAGGAAGGCTAGCTAGTCGTTGCCCATCCCGAGACGGCTCCCCCCGCCCCGTCCATTTCACCACCCCACAAATCCCGATCAACCCGGGCGCCATGACGGTGGGGTGTCACGAGATGAAAAATTTTCAACTCTCGCAGCGCCGTGAATCCCTCGGATGGGCGGACGGCACGGGCGCCGGCGACGCGGTGGTCCTCGCGTCAGAGAACCGCCGCGGCGGCACACACTGGGGCCGTGATTCTGGGCCTCTTTGCCGGCTGGTCTCCTCCTCTGCTCTCCCCGGATCCTCCGCCCGCGTGGTCCTGGTCATCAGCTGCATGTTAGCGCTCGTGCGGTGCGGTGGGCTTTCAGATGACGCGCCGCCGGCGCCGCAAGTCATCCGCAGGGGCACGGGCACGCCGGCTCGCACGAGACTGGTGCGGTGGTGTGGTCCGGGTACGTACCGAAGCACGCCGGAGGCGCCGCAAGTGGTGGCGTCGTTCTCGTGGCTCCCGCGTGGCCGCGAAATGAGTTGCGGCAACGTATGGGCCTATGAATGGAGAGATGCGGTGAAAGAGCAAAGTGGGCCTCCATGTATCTGAGCTCCGTCGCAAGAGAAAAAGGCCCGGACATAGAGAAAAGAAAAAAGTCCATCTTGCCTCCCTCATCTGTAACCGAAGTTTGGTTTGGCTCCCCCATTTTGAATATCGGGTAAGCGACCTCCCCCATCTTACAAAACTGGTCACTTTTCCTCCCTCACTGGTTTTGGAGCCCAGTTTTGACCGTTGACTTGCCACGTCGGTTTCTGACATGTGGGCCCTGGTGACTCAGTTCCTGCAAAAACAAAACCCCCGGCCATATACCCGACAGACCCACTCTCTCTCCTCTCTCCCATTCTTTTCCCTTCACTAAAACCCTAGCTGCGGCGACTGGCGGACGGGAAGGCGACGCGGCGGCGGCGACGGTTGGTAGCTCCCAATCCCCTCGCTGGTACACATTTGTTGGTCTTGGTCCTCCTTTATTGCCGGTCGACGCCGCGTCGCCTTGCTGGCCGACGCCACGTCACCTTCTCGACCGCCGCCGCTAGGGTTACAACACGGGAGGGAGAAACTAGAGAGGGGGAAAAGAATGGGAGAGAGGCGAGCGAGTCGGGTCGGGCGCTGTTTTGTTTAGGGTTTACGTTGAGTCAGCAGAGCCCACATGTCAGAAACCGACGTGGCAAGTCAACGGTCAAAACCGGGGTCCAAAACCAGCGAGGGAGGAAAAATGACCGGTTTTGTAAGATGTGGGAGGTCGTTTACCCGGTATTCAAAATGAGGGAGCCAAACCAAACTTCGGTTACAGACGAGGGAGGCAAGATGGACTTTTTCCTTAGAGAAAAACGCGCTAGCGAAATCAGCAGCCGAGTCTTGCCACGGATGGGCCGGGGCGACGCGCGCACGGCAGGTGCTTCGGCCCAACAACAAAAAAACGTTCTTTTCAAAAAAAAAAACAACAAAAAGACGTACAACGGGCTCGAGGGGGAAGATCTCTGACTCCAGTAGTAGTCCAGTCCAGTCTGTTAAGAAATCCCTAATTAAGGGATAATTATGAGCTCATACCAAATATACTTCCGAAGGGTTCCCCACATCTATATAATCAATAAACTTGTATTCATCTATGACTAATGAGAAAGAGGCCCGAAGCTCCACCTGTATCTGTGTTCATGTGTTTCTTGTGTTTGTGATGGGAAGGGAAACGAGATCTAATCTACATCTCCTCACGTCTTATTCTGGGATTGGGATTGGAAAAATCGGATCAGGGATCCGATTCTTAACACGTTATCAGCAGCTCTTCCAACTGGGCGAGTCGTTCTCAATCTGTTTTATTATTGATCCCTCTTTCGGGTGCTAATCACAGATTGAATTTTTTTCCCCGATCTATACATGCGTGCTGTTCCTCCCGAATGGTGCATGCGCGCCCCTTCGTCGGCCCGGCCACCACTGCGCGCGCGATGCAGCCGTCGTGGGCTCTTGGCCGCTGCGTGCGCGCCATGCGGGCAGCCATCCTGATTTGATCGCCACCACCGCCGTGCGAGGGAGATGATGTGCATGCACGTTGCATGTGCACTTATGCGTCGACACGGAAGAAGCTAATTACTAGCCGCATGATGATCATCGTTGCGCGGCCACCGGATCGACGATCTCGTCGTCATCGTCCTGCGGCCACCACGCCGTCCAACTGGCACACCGGCCGGCCGCACTCCAATATGCCGGTTGGACTCGTGCACGTACATGCAAGGCTTGATCTTTGCACGTTACGTGTCTGATGAATCCTCGATTACATCACCGTCAACACCGGCGGCCTTCGCGATCACGGCCACGGCGTTGGTCACTGCCACTCGCCGGTGTCAATTCTTCATCACGCAGGCAGGTCACTGGCCTAGCCTATATGCCCTACGCGGCACGAATCCACCTCAACTTTCAGGCAACGGTTTGTCATGATCCTGTCTACTAAATTAATCTAGTTGATTAATTTCTAGTAGATGAATTCGTACAGTAGATTAATTGTATTTATAATTTAGTATAAATTTTATCTGCATTCAAGTTCTACTAGGCTTTTGATCATGCAGATTAATCATGCTAGTAGATTGATTTGTAACTCTGAACCAGATTGCCACGCTTTGTGGATCTGTTTGGTATGGATTAAGACGTCGGCTATCCCACCACGCTATGCATGTACGTCGTCGCATCCTTTGTATCGCTGGCCACCCCAACGCACAGAATGTAATCTATGTGTACGCCGGCGAGTTCTAGTACATGAAGCTTTCCAAACGCTACGTTCTGGTTACCACCAACACGTTCAGCGAACCTATTATGCGCGGTGCTGCCTGAAGTCGCACTTTAACTAAACCTTTTTTTATATGAGTAATGGCCTTGTTCAGCCATCTTGTGGCGCTGTTGTGGCTCTGCCGGCTGCTGTTGGTTGCTATATACCAAGATATGCTTTGCATGTGTTACCTTCTTATCTAGGTCACATACTAACACACAAAGGGTCTAGCCATATGTTGCTACACCATGCGCCCGAAGCCGCATCGAGTCAATTGCCCACATCAAAGTCATGATATGTTTTAATCCTCCCGATAACTAGCTTCTCTACTAAAGTAAAATCCTGCAGATTATTTTTTAGTAGACTAGTTTTGCTAGTAGATTAAATTTGCTAGCTCTATGAATGGTTGTTTTGCTAGCCAATTGATCATTGTACGTGATTGGAATTATTCCTACTTTTATTGTCGTGCAATGTATGAGCGTCATGCATTTGCTTAATTGCTTCCCTGGCCATGCAATTTTTTTTGTGCTGCTATTTCCCATCCTGAAGAATGCATGTAGTACGAGAGCTCCGGCAGAACTTTCCTCCGCTGCCCAAAGCACAACATCGCCGCCCGGTTATACTGTGCAACGTGCCCTGCTGGCCGTGCCGCAGCGTCTGCCATCACACAGGGAAATTAGTTGGTCACGAATGTTGTGCAATATTAATGGAGTTGCCTAAAGCATAGTGCACCGCCGGCACCTGTAGTTGCCATCTCGCAGTCGAGTAGAGCAGCTCCACTATGCTTATGTGCACGCTCCCAAGCATGTGCCGTCGCTGCCGTCCTGATGATCGCGGACAAGCCACACGCTTCGCTGTTACCCTGTTGGGCATGTTGCCTGGTGTATTGTTGTGTGTCTTATGCATGGTAAAGCCACCACATGAAACGGCACTAGGCCACCTCGCCTAGAAGCTTTACGTGGGTTTATTTCTTACCATTATTTGTCTTTATAATTTATTTTGTGTGGAATGCTATATTTATATATAGCTCAATGGCCATAATAATTATAAAAATCATATAATACTTGGAAACATATGGGAAATTAATGAAATATTTATGATGAGATCACACTCTATTACTTTGCCCTCTCTCTTCGTGCATAAAGTTAATTTACCTGAAGTAACCCGAAGCAATATAACATAATGCATGAAATTTATTTTTTAATAAGACATCACAAATAGGGATTATAATTATATTCTCGAATAACGAGCTAGTAATACCTTACCAATATTCTAAATATCTAAATATTAGATAAAGTCTTACAATCTCGGTTATAAAGTGCACAACCCGATGTTGGCATCTTCCTCTCTTTGCTGCTAAAAAGCATGAGGTATACAATGATATAAAAAGTAATAACAACCCCCGCCTCCTAGCGACATGAAGTTGCAAAAACACTGACCAGTTGTTAGTACTAATCTGAGAAATTTTCTACCATGTTAGTGTGGAAAACTATAGTGCGTTCCTGAAGAATTACATATCTCGTCCTACTTAGGACTGTATTTGCTCATGTAGCATATAATTCTCAGAATTACATAAAGTCACTGAATAGACTTTGGGGATAATTACTAAACAAATATGTAATATACTATTAAATATAAGCGTAAGCCAAATGGTAAAGGTAAGTCCCTGATGGACAAGTTGTTTGGGCGGCTTTGTATCAAAGCTATTTTGGATAGCGCCCTATCAATATCTACTGCTGATCTGCCAGAAGTAAGATCAACAGGAAGACGATTATGGATCCCACATCACTACAGTTTAGCTAAATTGGGAGTCAGACCAATTATTTGGCGCTGAAAAGCCATGCAAACCTTATTTATAAGGCTGCTAGTGACTATAATTTGTGAAAGAAATTTGTAGACCTTGAGATTGCCCGTTGCATTCTCTTGTCTTTTACAAGTCTTATGATGATTTCTACATATGAGAGTACCATGGATTACTTGGAGGTAGTCCCAGAAGGATCTTGGTCAACTTTTTGCTCCCGCCAAGTAATTTTCATCATTTGCTTAGTCGAAAACTTTGCACTATAATAATATTTCCCATATAATATGAATTTTTGGTCTTGTCTGTTCTATTCTAAAAGCTTCTTTTTTTGCTAAACAATGAAGAGATTGAAATTATGCTCGATAGGACAATGGTATATAACATGAGGAGAAAATTTGCCTCGTAGGCAGTTTGTACCACAAATAAGTAGCTTGGGAATCTTTTGATCGACAAGTGTTAGCATCAACCACCTAAAGTTGTGATTGTGCTATGAGTTTGTACAGAATACATATCAGCCACATGTTTTTGATTAGTTGTACCGTGCACTTGAAGATGCAAGTAGTACTCCAACATGTCGATCGAAAGTCCAACCCTTGCCTTGCACTACATGCTGGCTCATTCCCTTGCATGTACTTAGGCTATTGCTAAATGTGGTCGAAGCTCTCTATCAAAAGAACTATACCGATAAATGTTGCACATAATGGTTGATGCCTAATTTAATAATGGTATGAGTAATTGGGTAAACCATGGGCAAAAAAAAGAGTCAGACTATATAACTCTGCATACAAATGCTTGGCAGCATCGGCCTGATGCCGTGCACTTTTTCCTGAAGAATTTCTATGGATCATTAGCAGTAATTATGCGTCTCACTTGAAGCCGAGCCTAATCTTTTTCAGCAGAGATACAGAAATGCAGTATTCATGCCACCGCATTAATTTAAGTCTGAGCTCACTGCATATGAAGATATAAATTTAAAACCCCCATCTTTTTAATGTGCATAAGATTTCCTAAACAAATCACTACCAGAGCATACATTGGTCACTACCAGAAGATTGTGGCTGGGGATTTTGTTAGTATGCTTTCAGAAATATCTCGGCATTAGGGGGAGATAAATGCCAATTTGTGTAATGCCTTGATATTTATATAGAAAAATGCACAAAAACCAAACTGAACCTGCTGTTTAGTGTATACTCCTTTATATATGGAGTTTGCCAGAAAATCATTTGATTCATTGAGGAGTAACCATAGTGGTTTAAATACATTGTAAATGCTTCTACCTGAAGTAGATGTGGATATACCCGGGATTAATATCATATCCATATTTGACTTATCGGTATGATCTACTTCTGCGGGGACGCCTGCGAACGTGATCCAGCGCCCTTAGTCAAAGCATATGCTCTTGATGCAAATTCACGTTGTATGTGAAAAGTCTCCTCTAATGAATTCACCCTGCTGGTGATTTACCTCATGAAGAGGCACATCCTGAAAATGAAATTCCTAGCGATGCGCGCAATATCATAGTGCTAGGAATACGGAACAACAACAAATCTTTCGTTTTAGGAAATGACGAAGGTGCTAATTCAATATTGTGGGAAATAAAAGTGTCGACACCTGTCTTGCCTCTCTAATTGCAATGATTCTCCTCGAGAGAAACCGGATCCGGAATAAAGTCCTAGGCACGAGTGCTTGAAGCTCTCTCATCGGGTCAAATGAAAAATCTAATTGAGGCTAAACCAAATATCGCAAAGTGAAAGTTCTGAGCCTCAAGTTCGGACAATTACGGGTCATTATTATTGATATAATAGGTGGTGAAAGTGATGGTTCAAGTGGTCTTAGAATAGATCAATCCCCAATGTGTGTTGAATAAACACGGTTTCTGTTATGTAATATATCTGGCAAAGGCATGAATAAAAATATGCAGTTAATAGGATTGATAATCCATCATGAGATCCCTGTAGGACACAGAATTTTGAATTGTAAATAAGCAACATTAAAATCTCATACCAATATTACTTTTTAAAGAAGTTTATTTTCTTGAATACCTCCCCGTTGAGAGGATATTTCCCTGAAGGATTTTTCTTGAAGAATAAAAAATAGTTTGAGTTGAACACCAAAATTTAATAATTCTTATAGAAGTACAAAGACCCATATAAGACCCGAAAAAGTATGAATGGAGGAACCAAAAGATCAGAAGAGCGGATATATTTATGTGTGCATTTCAGGAGTTTTACTTTAAAGTTTTACTTAGTATGTTTGTATCTCCTGATACATTTTCCACCAGAAGATTTGAAATGGCGGTATCCTCTAATACCCTGAAGGTAGAAACCCAGAAGGTATGGTGTTACTGGGAATTATATCCCCATTACGCTAGTATGATAGACTGAAAAATGTGTATATGATCAATTAAGATTATTGAAAGACTATAGATGGTCTCTGATGGACCATTGCCCTTTTGTTACGCCGTTTTAGAGCTGCAATTGATTAAATCTTGGATATATTTATTGTATTATACAATTATGCATATATTGTGGCTTATGATAGAGATGAAAATATGACACCCCAATTTTCCTTCTCGTTATTCTTGAAGAATAATGCATATCTTGAAGAATATGTTGGCTTCAACGAATGTTGTCGCCAGGGGGAGCAAAGGCTTAATATTGATTTTAATTCATGAGACATTGAGTGTCCTAGAGTATGCCTTAAAGGCATCATTTTGATCTGAAGGATCTATCAATAGATTATTTAGGATTCAGTAGAATGATACTGCAAATCAAAGTGGCTTACCTATACTTACCTCTTGTGTTCCAGAAGATATTTGAGGTTAAATTTCTGAATTGATCCTTGCAGTGACATGCAATTTATTTGCTAAATATTTATACGCATATGCTACCAGAAGAAAGCGTTCTTGCCATAATGAAATGGTCTTACTTGGTTCAGGGGGAGTACATCTCCTAATAGGTAGCCATTGCCAAGTATTCTATTGAGTATAGAACATTATGATCCAGAAGATTGTAATTTATCTTATAGACAACTGTTGTACTCTTTTTTCCTTAGTGAGTTTTCCTGAAGTTTCTCACATAAGGTTTTTAATGAGACAACAATTTGTAAATGCAACTTGCGACACTATGCATTCTTTCTTCATATTTTTCCCAATGGGTTTTTTGAGAGTTTTGATGAGGCATGAGTTCGTCGTGGTATTCGCCCAAGGGGGAGTGTTAAGAAATCCCTAATTAAGGGATAATTATGGGCTCATACCAAATATACCCCCGAAGGGTTCCCCACATCTATATAATCAATAAACTTGTATTCATCTATGACTAACGAGAAAGAGGCCCGAAGCTCCACCTATATCTGTGTTCATGTGTTCCTTGTGTATGTGATGGGAAGGGAAACGGGATCTAATCTACATCTCCTCACGTCTTATTCTGGGATTGGGATTGGAAAAACCGGATGAGAGATCCGATTCTTAACACAGTCGACTCTTGCTCACGCACGCCTGAGGCTGAAAGCGAAACCAAAAGCTGATTTCGAATAGGCAGCAATAAGAAGATACATACGCGTAGTGCAGTGGAGAACGAAACCGCGGCATGCATGCCAATGCGACTATATTTGTAATTTTGTATATTCTGGCTTCTAATAACTTTATTCTAAGCGTAACCATGATTTTATTCATAATTGAGACGGATACACAAGGCCGCCCATGCATCCAAATAATTGAGCGGATTAATTTTTACACATGTGTATCTCAGAGCAATTTCCACGCTGAGAAGTTAAAAGTTGACGACGGAGCGGTACGTGCCGCCGGGGGTCCACCCGGCCGGGATGACCTTGTCGGCGACGAGCGTCCTGCCGGAGCCGGAGGTGAGGCGGATCGAGAAGGGCGCCTGCAGCGCGGCGCCCGTGTTGTACTTCCAGGTCGCGCCCCACACCTCCTGCATCGGCGCCCACGCGCCGCCGCCGCTCTGCATGAGCTCCACCAAGCTCAGGTCGCCGTCCTCGCCCTCGTACTCGATCAGCACGGCCAAGTAGTAGGGGTTCGAGCCGGCGTCCACCTTGAAGGCGATGTCCATGCCGTGCCAGTTGCACGGCACCCTGCAATGCATAAAGATACAGGCCCGAGAAAGAATTATTAAAAAAATGTTTCTACGTACGTGCACACCCCGCACCACGCATGCATCGCCGCGTAATGCAAGGGAAGCGATTACATACCAAGCATTGTACAATACTACTTGTCAAGTACGTGTGGGCGATATAGAGCTTACCGAGTGTAGCGCACCCTGAGGCGGCCGGCGTTGCGGAGAAGGTCGGCCTGGCCGGGCTTGGCCATGGCGCCGAACGCCGTGCCGCTGAGGTCGAAGTGCACGGGCTCCTGCTGGCACAACGAAGGATACGAAACGAGACCAGACCCAGATCCTGGAAGCCATTGCCGATCGACAAGAGTCGTGGGTGATGACCAGAGAGTGTACGAGGACAAGTGGAGTGGTGCAATACGTGCAGTGGTGTGTGCTCCAGCCGTATTTTTATAGCCTGAGGAGTGCAGATCGATCAGTAGGAAGATGGCAGGTACACGGGCGCACGGCAGAGTTAGTACTTGTCGAGTCGAAGTCTTAGAAGTATATATACTGCGTGCAGTCCTTTTCAAAACAAAAGAACTAGGGCGGTGTTCACTTCCCTTCAAATCCAAAACTTCCTCCAAACTTTCTCTCTCTAAACTTCACTATTCACTATCACATCAAATCTCTCTCCTCATGCATGAAGCATTAAATATAGGTAAATAAAAAAACTAAGTACATGGTTTTGATGTACACGACGAGACGAATCTTTTGAGCCTAGTTAGGTCATGGTAGGACAATGATTACCACAAACAAACGAAAAGTGCTACAGTGCGCTACAGTGTTTGATGTGACATTTTCACCCAAATTCACATTCCCTTTTCAGGGAAGTGAACAACGCCTAGGAGTATACTGCCTGCATATTTATTGTGACATAATCCTTTGAACACATTAGAAAAAAATGCACTACTACTATATATTAAGACAGCACGTGTTCTTTTGACAAGCAATATCTACAGAGATACTTTATCTATAAAGATATAAGGAGGTTTGACTAGGCATTATCTCGGAAATTATGCTCTGACCAATACTTTCTTTCTATATTATTAAAAATGTTTGCAGCAACAAAATCATAACCACACAAAAGTGCTTTTCAACCATGAATCTAATGTTTTCACTTTTGTGTATAACAAAATTTTCTGGGCGGCATGTCAACATTTGAAGAAGGTGGTTAGGGAGTTTTTTTACATATAAAAGAATATAGGTGGCGATCTAGTCACAATATTGTTCTATCACCTTGATATGGTTATCTAGATATCAATAAAAGCTTCCTCTACCACAAAATAAAAAATATAACAAGACATCACATCTTATGAAATTAATTGCCAATTGAGAATTACAAGGTTTCAATATTAAATGCATGCACACCTTATAAAAAAGAAGGAGGGAGCATTCTTATTGTTAAAATATACGGAGTATTTCACATTAAATCTAATACAATCAATATTGTGGTATCAATCTATATAAAATTATAGATATTCATTGTTAAGTTTAAAATTTTAAAGTATAACAATGGGCCCGGTAATGGATCCCTGCTAACCTGGGCCTGCTGATCAGTCGCGCGCGCGGCAAAGCGGGTCTCTATCGAAGGCCTTTTGAAGCAAATAAAAGGTGAGAAGAAAATTACGGTCCGGCCTGCTTTTTACGTGGGCTGACGAACTGGGCTGGGCCTTGTCCATTCTTCGAAAAGTCGTGGTACCGCATCAGTAAAACGCCGCTACAATTATCACACAGGACTGAAACTGGAGCTTAGCTGAGCTAATTGATTCGCCAACAAAAAAAGAGAGAGAGAGTTCATTTAACTGATCCACAGGAAAAGAAATATTTATTCGTAACCAGTAATGAAGTACACTAACGCGTACAGTTCAAGCAAAGGTGACTAACATTACCTAATGGTGAAGTACTCCCAATACTCCAACATGCTCAGTGATACCTCAGTGTACCGCAACAGGTGCTGGTAGACTTGTTGCCGTTGTTGGTACTAACCACTCCAATAAAACGCAACTAATAATCACACTCTCTCTTTCCGTCTCTCAAAAAACGAAGGCCAGGTATTCTCGACAGCTCGTGAACGGAAGAAACAAGGACGCAATCCATTTATCGCAGCAAAAAACGAAGCATAGAAATAATCCGCTGCGCAGCGCCCCCGAGCGGCCAAGCAACGGAACAAACGAAAAAACACATTGCACGCCGGGACAAGGAAAGCATCGGATTCAAACGCTTGTTTTTGCCCACCGGGCCACCACCACACGCTCCTCACCGCCGAACCAACACCACACTCGCGGGTCTTCTCTTATCCCGCTCCGCGCCCCGCCGTCAAGCGGAAAGGCAACGCCAATTTCCAAATCCCAAAACCCCCCACAAGCCCCGGCGGCTCGCGTTCGTTCGAATCCTCAGATCCCCAACGCCCGCCGCGCGCAGGCCACCGGAATCGCCACCTCCCCCACTCAAATCAGAGACCGCCGCGCCGCGCTGCACGGCCCCCGGCGGGGTGGGGCCCATGCGGCCGCGCCCCCAGCGCCACCCACGGGAGCCGAGCGCCGGGTGGGCGCGCTAGATGCCTGAGCCGGGCGGAGGCGGCCACTGCCTCGGCGACCTCGGCCTCGGCAAGCGCCAGCTGCTCAAGGGCTGGCCCGACCTGTGGCTCGCGGGGGACGACGACACGACCGGCGCCCGCGCGCGCCCCGCGGCGGCCATGGCGGCCGCGCCGCCGCCCCCCGAGCCCGACCAAACCCTAGCGCTCCCGGACGCGCTCCTCCTCCGCGTGCTCGCCTGCCTCCCGGAGCCCCACCTCACCGGGGCCGCCTCGCTCGTCTGCCGGCGCTGGACGCGCCTCGCGGGCCGCCTGCGCCGCCGCCTCGCCGTGCGGGACTGGGCCTTCGTCGCGCACCGCCTGCCCTACCGCTTCCCGGACCTCGCCGACCTCGACCTCTTCCCGGCCTCCGTCGCCGCGCCCACCGCATGCGGTGGACCCCACGCCTCCCCGCTCCTCACCTGCGCCGCCGTCTCGCTAACCCTAGACACCAGCGCCGACCCGCCGCTCGGCGCCTGCCGCTTCCTCGACGACGACGCGCTCGACCGGGGCCTCGCGGCCGTCGCCGCCAGCTTCCCCAACCTCCGCCGCCTCTCCGCCACCGCCGCCGCCGAGTCCGGTGGCCTCATGGCCATCGCCGGCGGCTGCCCGACGCTGCAGGAGCTCGAGCTCCACCGCTGCACCGACCTCGCCCTCCGCCCGGTCTCCGCCTTCGCGCACCTCCAGATCCTCCGCATCGTCGCCGCGTCACCAGCGCTCTACGGCACAGGCGAGGGCGGCGGCGTCACTGACATCGGCCTCACCATCCTCGCCCATGGCTGCAAGAGGCTGGTGAAGCTGGAGCTTCTGGGTTGCGAGGGGAGCTACGATGGCATCGCGGCTGTGGGGCGCTGCTGCGCGATGCTCGAGGAGCTCACCATCGCCGACCATAGGATGGACGGTGGGTGGCTTGCCGCACTGGCTTTCTGTGGGAACCTCAAGACCCTGCGCCTGCAGGGTTGCAGCCGGATTGACGATGATCCCGGACCGGCAGAACATCTTGGGGCTTGCCTCACCCTTGAGAGCCTGCAGTTGCACCGGTGCCAGCTGCATGACCGTCGCGCCCTTCATGCCCTCTTTTTGGTCTGCGAGGGCGCCCGTGAGATACAGGTCCAGAATTGCTGGGGCCTGGAAGACGATATGTTTGCCTTGGTTGGCCTATGCAGGTACTAGAACCACCAATGTAATTCCTCAAGTGTATTATTACTGGTTTCTTTTTGTAGTTGCAATGATTGCATATGGGGACAGTTTTGTGCTTTTGACCGTTTCATTCTTCCTGATTTATGTTTATTCTGTGATTGTGACATGCTGGCAACAAATAACACCATATGTACATGAGGTTTGGGGTGCTCTATATGTAGGTGTTAGATTTCAGGATATGTAAGTTTGATTGCTGGCAACTCATGGACCCCTCAATGTTTGGAGTCAACATTAGATCTATGGTGATTCAAAAAAAAATTGCCTTGTGACTTTGGAGTGTGAATTCTAGTTCACAAACCTTCTAATGTCTGCACTATGATATCCTTCAGTAGCAGATTTTAATTTTATATGTTTACGATGTTGTTGTAACTTTGTGTGATCCTGGTACAAGCACAGCTAGGCATCTGATGTTCAAGTACAATTTGATAGTGTGTTTTTGTCAAATCAGGGAAGAAAAATAGGGACATCTCAATAGTGCAGGGTGCAGGCACAGACCATGCATATAGTTGGTGCCCTTTTTGTGTGCCAAGCCATACTGCCCCTTATACCTGTTGTTCCTCCACCATGGCAGTCAATTTAGGGCAATGATGTCCATAGCCTAATGTTTTTGTGTAGCTTTGATATATAATACCCTGTGGATTATCTATACGTCACTGAGAGTTTGACTAAATAATGACATAATGTAAAGCATGATTTAGATAAGAGAAACCTGAATGAGTGGGTTTGATTCAGATAGGAAATAAGTCATCTTCAGTTTCCTCCAAAAATCATAAACAAACGCCATGCCATGACCGGCATTTTATTTGATATACGGCTGAACAATCTTCTTAGGCTTTCCTAGTTTGCTACCATTCCAGTATCCCATCTACTAACCTAGCTGTGTAAGCTACTAATCCAGTGTCCCATATGAAGTTATTGGTCTACTGTGTTACTCGTGCATAAATGCGACCTACACAGTTCCTGATCCTTCTTTCCGGGCTCTGGGTGGTAGTAAACATGAAACATTTGTAAGCTAATAACTTGCATGTATAATCAGGGCCATAAGTTTACATGTGTACTTTTATTCCTTCATGCCTTTGATCTGGATTCTTGCGCTCTGTCTCCTTTTTTTTCTCTTCGTGGTGCTCTTATTTTCAATGTATTTCAATATTCCATGTAGGATACTTAGCTCTGTTTCCTTCTCATTTTTCTACTTTCATAGTACAGGCTTGCAAAACAATATATTCCTGGGTTTGCATAAGAAAAATGGGACCATCTCCAGTGTTGTTACACTTGTTGCTTCACATGTCAAAATATCCATTTTTGTAATATAGTATTAAAAATATATCCATTCTGGATCTGGACATTTCTATCTTGCATTTTTGGAAATGCCTGAGTGAATATGACATACCCAAATATGGTACTGATGGAATTGGAGCCACATGGGGCATGCCAATACTTTTGCAGGGTAGAGGATTGGTTATATGTGTAGAAACATACTATTTATCAGATCTGGTACAGCATCGTAGCTAACCATAGTCATGTTTTCATCTTGTGCAGGAGAGTAAAATTCCTGTCATTAGAAAGGTGCTCACTACTAACAACTCGAGGTCTAGAATCAGTGATCACCTCATGGAGCGATCTGCAGAGCCTAGAAGTTGTCTCCTGCAATAAAATCAAGGATGAGGAAATAACACCTGCCCTTTCAGAACTATTCTCCAATCTCAAAGAGCTGAAGTGGCGGCCCGACAACAGGTCACTTCTTTCTGCAAACCTTGTAGGGACCGGAATGGGGAAGAAGGGCAGGGTATTTTTCAAAAGGGTATGAAGTCTGATCATCCTGGTGCTCCATTCCCTGCGATGCGCTTCACCTGTTAATCTGCCCTGTGAGGATTGACCTTTCTTGCAGCAGATCTTACCGGCCCACCAACGGATCAAAGGGAAGGTGCTCAACTATTCAGCTGGTGTTGCTGCTTAGTTGGATTGCTGTTAGTGGGAACTTTGCACGCTCCTGCAAAGTTCTTCGTACTCAGAAGCCAAACTCGTCGACTTTCAGACCAAAGGCAGCGACATTTCTCGATACTGGGCCGGTACACGAAGTCTGGCGCCCGTTCTTCCAGTTCAGATCAAGGACACATCATAACTAGTCAGAACCTGGTAGTTTGAAGCACATTTTCGGTACCGGGCGCCATATTGTGTTTGTACCTGAGTTGTAACTGACAAGCTGAAATTTGCTCTGAAGAGATGACCAGAGTATTTATGTATGACCAAAAGCATTCCTTCATAAATTATGCGGACTTTGTTAGTTATTGATTAACTGGATAGAACCTTTCAGAAATTTATGTTTACAGCACATGATTTCACTGTCTGACGAGTTTTTCCGGCACACTTCTATTACTGCCTTTACCGTCTGACCTGAGTTACTTGTTTCTGTTACCTGCCTTCATCTAAGGATTACCGTATCTGGCTATCATTTTTATTTTTTGGAGATCAATCTGGCTATCTGCTAACCTGAGCTGCTCTGCTCTACTACAATACAGCTGCTGAAAAGGCGCGGGCCCACCGGTCAGTGCATAGCGTCGCATGCCCCGGCCCAACAGCCAGAACTAGAAGGCCCAAGCCCTGGAAGCGTAACATGTAAAGCCCGCACATATCTTGTGACACGCCGACACGAAGCATTCTCTCTTTTTATTTCGGTTCCCCCCCCCCCCCCCCCCCCCCCCCCGCTCCTCGCTCCTCTCCATCTGTCATCAAAGGGATCGAAGGCATAAGCACAACGCACGCGCGCGCTCTGCAACTAACCAAGAACTGAAGAAGAGGGGAAGACGAAGGAGCAGGGCAAGAAGCCAAGAAGATGGCCGCCGCCGCCGCTCCCGTCCCGGACGGCGTCTCATCCTGCGAGAGCATCAACATGCGCCGCGCCGACCACCTTCCCCCGCTCCCCTGCATCGGGGAGCCCAGCGCGGCCTCCCGCGTCTCGCCGGGCTCCTCCCCGGCCCGCTCCGAGGCCTCGCGGGGCGCCCCGTGCTACGCCGCCGACGCGGAGCCGGACCCGGAGCCCGAGGCCGAGGCCTCCGTGGGGCGGAGCACGCAGATGCTGCTCGCGATGGCCGCCATGGGCGGGCGCGGCGGGCACTACGGCCGCCGCCCGGCCTCGTCCTACGGAAGCTGCGCCGCGTGGAGCGCCGGGTCGCTCACCAAGCACCGCCCCGCATCGCCGTCCCCGATCTGCAGCCCCGTGAGCAGCCGCGGCGGCGGCGGCGGGGACGACAGCGAGCCCCACGGCGGCGACGACGCCTCCTCGTTCGTCACGCCACGGATGGTCAGTTCTCCTGTTCTTGCCTTCTTGGTGCCGTTTGCGTTGCCCGCGCCCCGCGGACAGGTTCTTGCTCGAGACCGAGGTGGCTCCGTAGTTCTTGGTTCTTGATTCGGCTTGCATTTGATCTTGATTGCTTGCTTAGTAGTTCGCGGTTCTTGAATTGGAAAACGCCGATATATCAAGTTAATCTTTTCTGGCGTAGAGGTGGTTTCATGGATGGTGGTGCTTAGTTTCATCCATGCCTTCTAGGAAGAAGTGGCTCAATTTGGTATCGTTGCCTCGGTTTTTTCATAAATTCTCTATGGGTTAATGTTGCTGAGTAGTGGAATTGTTTGGAAATTCTGTGCTTGAACTTTATGGGTTAATGTTACAAGCTGCAAAGCTTGACGATCTGGGCTTGTCGTCAGTTGTCACATTTCTATTTGCTCACTCGATCTTGATTGTTGCACTTATTTGTTAACTTCTGGGTCATCAAACAAAAATTGGATTATTCAGTGTCTGATTCCAACCAATTACTAGATGCAGCTCTCAGTTTCGGAGAACCTTATTATTTTTTCTATCCATATGAGTCTCATTCACAGCCCAGACTGAATCGAAAATTCATAATTCAAATATAATACTGCAGGAAGAAGAGCAAGGGAGGTTGCCAACCAGAGCAGATTTCATGAAGCCTTCTGCTACACCACGAAACAACAGACTACAGACACCCAGGCACACTTCTCTGCTGGATAGGAGAGGTAGCAAACCTTTCATTTGTCTCTTCTGTTCACAGATCAGATGCACATTTTTCTTGCAGTGCATTTGAATAAACTAATTTCGAATCTGCAGTTGACGGGGCTAATCAAGTACCTCCAAGATTCATTCACAAGGCCACACCAGCTAGATTGATGCGCCGAGTTCGCTCACATAATTTCCGTCAGCGTGTGGGTGCAATAGATGCGATCAATGAATGGAGATTGCCCAAAGTCAGTGAAGGGGAGGACGAGGGAGGCGATCAAAAGGACTGGCAGGCTGAGACAGTGTCGTCTCGTATATCTTCAGGTATTGGCCTCAATCTCATGGGGTTCATCAGATCTTCAGCATAATCTGAACTTTGACACAAACATGTATGTTGCAGCTCGTGATTGGAATTTTGAGTCTGATGGTGCCTTTGAGGGTAGCAACCATAGTGATCGTGCATTTGGCGATTCAGATGGTGAGAACTGTCCAGTTGCAGTTCATAGGATGGAGAGACGGCTCCCAAGCTCTGCATTGAAACCCCAAGGAAATTTTGTCCATGCCAAGTTGGTTGCCTGGAAGGATGCACAGGTTGCAAAGCTCATAGAAAAGTAATCCTTCTTATCCCTTATCTCTGTAACATCCAACTTGGTACTTGTAAATTACTCCATAGCAATTATTTTTGAACTACCTCAGAGAATCATAGTACAATGAGTTTGTACTGCTATGAAGATCAGATCTTATTTTCAAATGGCCACTTAGACGATTACATGTAGCACAATATAACTATTGGTGTGGGTATGAAACTATGAACTCCTGTGAATAGTGACTATGCATTTATTGTTACAATTTTGAATTTCATAACCCACAGGTTTCTTTTTCCTAGTCAGAGCACTACTAATCCTACTTATATCAATTAGGTTGAAAAGAAAAGAAGCCGATATTGATGATTGGCACAGGAGCAAGGTTGCAAAGGCCAGGCAGAAGATGAGAAATACTGAGGTATGCTTGATAACAGTAGTTCTATTTGGAACAGATAGGATCGCTTTCATAATTTCACACCCTCTTTTGTACCTTGATTGAAAACAGTTGAAGTTGGAAAAGAAGAGAGCGGAAGCGGGAGAGACAATGCAAAAGGCGATAAAGCGTGCACAAAGGAAAGCTGATAAGAAGAAAGTCAAGGAGCAGGCAGCCACTAACAATCAGATAATTGGTGTTGAGAGAGCACTGGTGAAGATGTCAAGGACAGGAAAGCTCCCCTGGTCACTGGCTTTTCTGTGATCCAGCTCTTCATTTCTGCCTGTCCCAGAGAAGCTGGTTTGCCGAACCGTGAAAGCAATTGTGATGCCCGTGCGGCAAGACCAATACGAGTGAATTCAGCTGCTAAATACTTGAAATCGGTATTCGCGTACTAAGAAAAAACAAGAGGATATATTGGTCACCCATTCTTGATGATGGAAGTTTTGAACATGACATGAACAACGGGGGGTGAATTATATTAGGGTGCTTCCCTGTATGTGGAACGATAACTGTTCTCAGACATAACATCCTTCACTCTTGTAAATCGACACTTTGTTGTGTTAGTGTATAATACAAGTACATCAGAACTTCGGATTTATGAGTATGATGTGATCAACAATGCTTATTCATATGTGCTTTCTTTTACACAACTTCAGTCGGTCCAAGTCCATCTCCATCCAAACTATTCCAACAATTTATGCACTACAATACTTCATAGTGGTTCAGAATCTCCAGGTAGGCTTGCTTGGCGAAATGAACATGAAACTATTATCCGTTAATTCAGGCTCCTGATCGCACATGCCACTGAACCTCAGTAGCGTGAGCAACGCGTGCGCCCTAGAGCGGAAACTGACAAATACCTCAACTAGGCCATACTACCTTCTTTTTAAATTACTATTATTGTTTTTTCTTATAAGATTTGATCATTCGTTTTATTAAAAACAATATATAGATATTGATTATTATGACATACTTTACAATTAAAGGTTCTTCCAAGTATAATTTATTATTTCATATATTTTAATAAATTTTGAAGTAAGAGGAATGATCAAACGTTGCGAGAAGAAATCGACAGTGAATAGAAATTTGAAAGCGAGGGAGTATGTTTTGTTGCTTAAACAGCCGATAATGGTACGTTGTGGATGTTGTCGCTACAGATAAAAGAACTATAGCAGAAACACAAGCACAAAATCAGCTTGATCCAGCCGGATCCGGGATTGCGCACGACTTGCAAGAACTGGGCTCGCCGGCAGGAAGTCACGCATGACGCACTTGCAACGGCACATGGACTTAACCGGCAGCCGCGAAGATCTCAACAGTCATGTCCCCCGGCGAGCCCTTCCATAGTTCCATATAGGTGGAAAAGATCGAGGGCAACCCATAGCCAAGTGGCTAGAACTGAATCCATAATCGGATTTGAATCGAACTCATTACTTCAGATAGAGAAGACCAGTACGTATTCGAGTAGACGGAGACTTTCCATTCGTCGGTATACAAAAGCAAAGTATGATGCTCCAAGTATTACCTAGAGATCCACACTATTCAGGTTAGGACCATCTCATTCACAAATTTGAAGGAACCGGTAGCATATGCAACACTAGCATAATCATCAACAAATCAACAGGATTATCGAATTGTTCCTCGCTGTCATCATTATAACAGAAAGAGCATTTGGAATTGCACTGAGCAAATACAGCCCAGACATCAGCAAAACGTCCCTGCGTGTTTTCTTATGAAAGGATATCACAAGGAATGAACTCAACCTTGAACAATCTAATATAGCCAATATTGTAGATAGGGCAAAAAAGGAGTAGTGCTGCTGATATTCATTAAGCTAGTTTCTAAAGAAATCATTTGTCCAAAGCATGACATGAGGAGGTCTTCAAGCGGTTTATCACCTTCGAACAGATAGACCCATCTCTATATAAAACAAAGAAATAAAACATAGATCAGAGGCTTGGACATTTAAATCATTCTTCAATTATAAGTGTGAAGCATACAGTGATGCACTGCATCTGAGCCCCCACAGTAGCAAAAAGACTTTACAAATTTGGTTCTAAAGCATAAACTCTATGACTAAAATGCGGTTGTCGTGGCAACAAGTGTGCATCATTGCCAAATATCCAAGCACCCACCTCAACACATTGCGTAAATGTTTCACGTACCATCATTTTCATCTGAGAAAAGAAGAGTGATCATATGGTAAACTACAACGGCGATCAGATTAAAATTCTGTTGAATCAAAATATGAAGCAAGCATGCACCCTCAAAATGCAGACATGAGTCTCGAATAAAAATGTAAAAAAAAGAAAGAACAGGCTTGCATAAAGGATAATTTACGCATTGCACACAGGCATACCGACTCAAGTAATTGATCAACTACCGTGTAAAACATTCAAAAAGGATGCCACATTATTGCATCAATGTACTCATCAACACAGGCAGCTAGTAATTCTAGGTAAATAACACAACTCTAGTCTTCCATTACAATTTCGCATGTTAAAGTACTCAATCTTCATGATTGTATGAAGCAAAACAGCAAGCTCCCAGTAAAATCTTTCAAGAACTAGCAAAGTCATGTCCCTGCAGCAGTGCCTGCAGAAACCAAATGTCTTAATTGACCTCAACCCACGAAAGAATATTTTTGAATAAGTGAATCTGAGGAATCATCATGCCATGCAAAACATATGTTGCCTTGCCTTACAAAGCAATGATTGTGATTTTCTCTATGAAACGTGAACATATGAGATATCTTGAGCTACTAAACAGCCTCACAGCAGAGACTGCATAATGCAAAAAATTTACTGGGTTACATGTATGCTACAGTTTTATTCCTACCAAACCAAAGAAAAATATCCTTGTGGAAAGAAAGAGAACAGGGAAAATCACCATTTGATGCATACAGTAATAACTAGTAAATTATTGTTCCAAATTATTGTGGGGAAATCCGGTGTGGCTTTATTTTGACATTTCCTATAAGCACAAGAATCACTATGCTGAGACTATTTCCTATAAGCACAAGAATCACTATGCTGAGACTATTTCCTATAAGCACAAGAATCACTATGCTGAGACTATTTCCTATAAGCACAAGAATCACTATGCTGAGACTATTTCCTATAAGCACAAGAATCACTATGCTGAGACTATCTAAAGGATATGATTAATTCTGCTTAAATATATAGCCACTCAATGAAAGGTGTGCACATTCAGCGTTCAAGGCTACATTTTCTGAACGTACTTGCTTTTCAGATACCATAAGGCAATCATGTATTAGGCATTGCAGAGAACAACAGATAACATTCAGGGGGTATGGAGATGGTTTTTGTTGAGCATAGTCAGTTACAATGGTTAGGTGACATTTCATCGTGCGAACAGAACTATTAGTGCCATTTATTTCTGGGAAGATCAAACAAGCGCACACAATTTTCTCCAAGCAAGCAATGAACTAATGAATCTACCCGCGCGAGGGAAGGAGAACAAAATGCACGAACGCTGTCCTCACCCAAATGGAAAGCAAACACAGACAAGAGCATAATCTTACAATGTTAAAGCCCGGGATAGGTGCGACAGAGGATACCCTGAGAGAGAGCGCGGCAGCTCGAGTCCGTGCTCAGCCGCGTCGTCAGCCTGGCCGCCGCCACCGCGCTGTGCAGCGGCAGCAGCGACAGTCCCGCGCAGCACCCGAGCTCCACCGGCACCCTGCACAACACCACACTCCCATCCATTACAGATCCGGCACCAAATGCGCCGGCGGCAACAAGGGAAACAGAGGAACGGCGGCCCGTCACCTGGAGAAGCACGGGGCGCGGCGGGCAGCGGAGGCGGCGCGGGCGGCGAAGGGCGCGGAGCGGGCCGCCGCGGGCGCCGAGCGGCTGGCGGCGGAGGCCACGCGAGCGGCGGCGCGGAAGCAGGTCGAGGCCATCTCGCCGCGGGTTCCGGGTGCGGAGACTGGGGAGGGAGAGGTCAGAGGTGGGCGGTAGGGATCGAGGAGCTAGGTTTCGGCGTCGGGGTAAGGCGATGCGGCGGCGGCGGCGCCACGGGTTGCAGGATCAGGATGGTGTTTGCTTTCCTTGGAGAGGGGGAATGGCAGTGCTGGGCCGTTGAGCCCATCATAATTCATAACGTGACCTGAATAGCAGACTTCAATAGGCCGAAGTGGGTAAGATCGTGTTAGGCTTTTAGGGCCCTCGAGAAAGTTTCAGAATGTATTCTTGGGCTTATACGGGTTCGTCATATCGTGTGGACTTAGCCCCACGCCGGCCTTAGCCCCTCGCCAGTCGCCGCGCCGCCACTTGTACTTGAAACTTGCAAGCTACAAATTGCAGTTGAGAGGAGAGGGTTGCATTTTGTCTCGAAAAAGAAAAGTTGCAAACTGCATATGGAACTAGGGCCATCGTCTCTTCTTCTTTTCACGTGAAGGAAAATGTCATTCGCTACCTATCATATGACTAAAACCAATTAAAACAACCTTAGTAGACGGCTGAAAATGCTTTTTTTAGAAGATAGCGACGGCTGAGAATGTTGTGATGCCTCTTTGAACCTTCTCGGTGCCATTATGGCTCTATTGGGCATGGAGTACTCCTTATTGTTTTCCTCTTTGTTATCCACAGCAGTGACAACTCTTCCTCGTATTTTATTGGGCCATCCATTCGCATCTTTCATCGTTGACACTAGTTAATATTGGTCGTCCTCCACCTCTAACCCATGCCTAGCTTATGGCATCATCCCTGCTAGTCTGCTCTTTCCTCTAACAGTTGCGCATGGCGAAAAGAGACGGAATCGAGGTCGGTGGTTCCATCCAGACTTGCGCGATGCATTGCACCAGCAAAAGGGTAGGTCCTCCCTCTTCCTCGATCCTCAAAAGACGGGCCGGCACCATGCTGCTGCACCAGGGGACGCTAGCCTGTTGTGATGAGGCTGCTCGCAGTGGGGCGCTGTAAAAACAAACGGCAGTACGGCGTACGCAAGAGCTGCAGCGGGAGACTTTAAACGATGCGGCACAGGAAACGAGGAGAGCAAGTACGCCATATTTGGAGCGCTAGCGCACGTACGCAACGGAGCCATGGTGGCGCGGGGCCCGCGCGGCCAACCGCAGCGCGCGCGGAGAGGGAGAGGGAGGAGAGGCTATGGCCGCCGCCGCCGCCGTGCGCGTGGCCGAGCAGGTCACCGCCGCCCGCCGCCATGACCTCGCCGCCTGGCACCAGCCGCCGCAGCAGCGCCACCTTCTCCTCCACCTCCTCTTCCTCGTCGCGGCGTCGCCTCGGCCCTCCGGCGACGCCGCCGCCTTCCTCTGCGCGTAGCGCACGCCCGTCGCCGACGAGGTCACCTCGAAGGCCCGACCGGGGAGTAGGAAGACGAGGAGCCGCCGGCGCCGTCGTGGTAGGAGGAGCAGAGAGCAGGGAGCGGGAGGCGGTGGGGGCGAGCTCGAACGCGACGGCGGCCACGGCGCCCTCGCGGAGCCCCGGCCGTCGCCATTGGATTCTGCCACCGGCCTCCGCCGCTCCCCTCGCCGTCGCGGGACCTCGTGCCGGCCGGCCAGCACCAACCTGCTCCGATCAGCCGCGTCCGTCTTCACGGCGCCGTCGCCTTGGCCGCCCCGCCGTCGTCCGCACCAGCGACAGGAGCAGCGGCGCCCCTGCCGCATCTAGACGGGAAGCGGCGCTTGGCCGAGACCCGCCGGCCGGCCACCGCTCGCTGGCCGCCAGGCGCGCCGCCCGCCCCCGCCGCCGGTAGGCCGTCCGCGGCCCGCCCACGCGCAGGCCGGCTGGTGGATGCTGAGCAGCCCGGTGCGGCCGCGCGTCTCGGCCATGCCGCCCGCCGTCGCCGTGCGCGGGCGCCCGCCGCGAGAAGCCGTCGCGCTGTGCTGAAGGCCAACGCCGCGCTGGCCGCCGCCGCCATCGAGGACTCCGTGGAGCTCTGCGCCGGCTCCTCCGACATGGCTGCGGCCGCCCGCACACATCGCCGCACAGAGCCGCCGCCCCTCACCGCGCTTGGGCCTGCCCACCGCCGCCACCGCGTGGGGGCCGCGGCTGCCCGCTGTCGGCGCCCACCCACGCAGCCGTAGCCCGCAGCTCCCTGCTCTCCACGCGCCCGCCGCCGAGCAAGCAAGAACAGCAGCAGCAGTCATCTCTCCAGCCCTATCCTCTCCGATCGACGAGCAAGCAACCAGAGGCCGTGCTGCAAATTTCTCTTCTCCGCTTCCCAATCCAACCCCCACAGCTGGGCAATACCTTGCCGCTGCTCCCCCTGCTCTACTCAGATCGAACAGAGCAGTTCCACATCCACACCGAGCACCTCAGTCCACGTGCTCAGCTCCAACTCCGCCCAGAAAGCTGCCGCCTTGGGGCCGCGTCGGCGTCCACGAGAGGCCAGCGACGAGCACCGTGAAGCTGCTGCCCTCTTCCTCCACGACGCATCCCGCCGCCGTCGCGCGTCGCCGCAACGCGCTCCTGCTCCTACTCCCGACGCGGCGGCGTGCTTGCCGCTGGCGCGCGCCGCTGGCCGACCGCTCGCTGGAGAGAGATGGGGAAGAAGGGAGTGCTGGGAGGTTGCCGGAGGTGGGGAGGGGAGAGAGATAGGAGGGGAAAAAAAGAAAAAAAAAGTGAGGAGGAAGGACAGGGTAGTTGGGATGGTTGATTAAAATATAGTATAGTTGGTATGGAGTATGGGATATGGAGGATGACGAGTGCGGAGAAATTGAAAGTGTATTGGAGAATCTCGATGACTAGGCGGGAATATTTCTTTAAGAGGAGGGAGATGAAGTATAACAAGTGCAGATAGCCTAGTGTGAGACCCACAGAAATATCTTGCCCTTCCTCCGCACAAGTGCAGAACAGCCGAGCGACAAGCCGGCGAGCAGTGGTGGCCGTACGGCCTTCTACAACGTTCCATGGACGTGTTGCCGATGGAGCAGAGGTATTCTTGTCTCTTTGCTTCTTGTTCTTACTATACGCTTGCTATGCTGCCCGTCCATACTCCGTATCTCGTTGTTGCTTGCAGGCGCTACAGAAACACTAGCATATATCCTCATTCGCCGACTCACCATGCTTGCTCCAGGATTCGGTGGATCAATCAATCATCAGGCGTGCATTCACGTAGAGGATCCTATGGTTGCTCATCGATCAGCGCGAGCGCTGGGCCGTCGTCGTCGCCGGCCACACACGGGAAGATTGATCCAAAGGGACATCGAAGAATCGCTGAATCGATCGGCACCCCGCACCCGTCTCGCCTATCTACTTGCCCTGCGGCGTCAGCGGCGCTCATGTTCGTATGTGCATGCACGTACTGCACCCCTAATCAAATCAGGCGGTGCGGCACATGCCGGAACAGTGCCCAGACGGCCGCGGCGCTGTGCGGGGCACGGGGCCTCGCACGGGCGCCCGGGGCACGGCAGGGCAGGCAAGGCTCGGTCCACGCCCAGGCCCATTTACCCCGAGCTCGCGGTCCTGCCGTGCCTGCATGCAATCGCCGCGGATGAGGCTGGCCGGCAATCCCAACGCACCGGCAGGTCGCCGCCCACCCCAGTGCCCGTGCTGGATCTAGCGGTGCATCCCGCGACCCCCGTACGGCCGTACCCGACAGATTTACTACGGTTTCTGTTGTGTCAGCCGCGGCCGCTGGCCCGCGCTGCTGTAGTATGTGTGGACCGTGAGGAGACCGGCCGGACAGATTTACCAAGTGTAGAAAGTTCGAGAGGGCATTAGTAGGGTACGTACATGTCCATCGACGGAGTATCTCGCATCGCATCCCAAGTCACGTTCATGTACTACTGCGTAGAGTACTCAATTTCCTACGTACGGAGAAACGACATTTTCGGTTGCTGGTTTCCTTCCTTCGCCTCGAGGGTACGGGATCCACGTGGTAGCTCCCACCGGCCGTTTTTTCAACACATCATGGAGCGACGATGCTCGACTTGCTTTGCTCCTGTCTCACCCAACCACATTTGCCCCTATGTCGGCATTATCGTTAAGAACGCCATTTGCTCCGTTTACAGCGCGACTCGGCGAGGGAGTAGCTAGCGTTCGGAGAGGGGACATTGTCAGAAAAACGTAATCCGTATATGAATAGTCGTGCACTTTTCAAGCATGTACAAATGTACGTACAATGCGAGGTGTTTTTTTAACATGATGCATGAGTATTTAAAGAATAAAATATTGCTAAGCGCATTGGTGCTCGAATATGGCCAGTCTCAGTGAGAGTTTCATGGACAATAAATTAACTGTCATGTCAACATTTTGATGATGTGGCACTGTATTAACGAAGAGAGAGGTGAAATGAGTTTCATGGTGATGAAACTTTATGTACACAATTACCTAGATAGCTTGTGTCTTGCATGTGACCTAGGAAACAACAATTGATAAAATTATGCATCGAGAGGGAAGTGTTTCATCCTAGCTTCAGACACTTTAGATGATGCGTCACTCTAGGTAATTGTGTCCATGAAGCTTCCATTGAGATTGGCCTAAGCTAAGCTACTTCGTTAACACACACTTTAAGCTAAGCTACTTCGTTAACACACACTTTAAGGACCGAGGAAACCTAAACACATAGTGCAAATAACATAGCGCCAAAAAGATATATGTTTTTCACTGAGCACCTTCTCTAACCACTCCCTATTGGACCTTTATAACTAGTGCAAGGAAACTACTGTACACCACACAGGTAAATTCTTTGTGCACCCAACCCCGGTCGTTGCTAAGGCCAGTCTCAGCGGAGGTTTCATGGGAGTCTCATGGCATTAAATCTGCTGATGTGGCAGGGGAGAGAGTGAAGAGTTTCATGGGATGTGAGAGGAGTTTCATCACCATGAAACTCATCTGACACAGTTACCTAGTTTCTGGTCTAGTTAACCGTGTGATGAAATCCTGCACTGAGACTGGCCTAGGCAGTAATCACCAGGCAATCAAATTAGCGCAACCGGCCCGGGCACTCGCACCACATCTTTTTCCTCCTTTCCACGCACATACGGAGGCCCCGGGACACGTGGGCCGTCCCCCGCCCCGCCCGGCTCCCCGGCCCCACCAGCTCCTCCGTCGACCTCACACCTGGGGCGCTGGCGGGGCCCTCGCCCATCTGACGATCTGATCTCGATCTCTCCCTGCCGCTGCCTCCATCATCGACATCTCTCTCGCCCTCGCGCCAGTATTTAAAGCCGTGTCCTCCCTCCTATCCGGCCGCTTCAGCTCACCTCGCTCCCTTCCCGCTGCCACCGCGCCAGCAATCTCTCTTGCTTTCGATCCCCTTCCTCTCCCCGGCCGGCCTCCACTTCCAAGGCTAGCTGATAGGCGGCGAGCTGTCATCTTGTCCCCGTCCGTGTCCGCCGATGGCCGGCACCACCGTGTGCTCCATGTGCGGCGACGTCGGCTTCCCCGACAAGCTCTTCCGCTGCGCCCGCTGCCGCCGCCGCTTCCAGCACTCGTACGTACGCCGCCGGCCCGGCCGGACCTTATTCTCTGCTACCAGTACAATCGAGTCCAGCTGATTTCGTTACCGGACTAACCATTGTTCCATTCGTGCTATCAATGCATGCGTATATGTATATGAGCGCAGCTACTGCACCAACTACTACGGCGACGCGGCCCCGGCGGAGGCGGGCGCCGGCGTGTGCGACTGGTGCCTCAGCGACGACGTCGGCGGCGGGAAGAAGCGGCAGTGGAACTCCTCCTCGGCGTCGGGGTGCAGCAAGCAGCAGCAGCAGGCGGCGGCGCAAGCAGCCAGCCGGGGCGAGCAGACGACGCCGTTCCCGCCCAGTGGATGCGGTAAGGGCGCCGGCAAGGCGGTCACCGGCGGCGAGCATCACGAGGTTGGCGGCCGGAGAGCCCGCAGGTACAAGCTCCTCAAGGACGTGCTGTGCTAGCGAGCTGGCCGGCCGGCTACCCTACCTCTAGGTGTTGTACTATACAACAATGCTTGCTAATTAGACATGTAAAACTAGATTAGCTAGCGGTTTATGAGTGCTTGTGTGTTATGAGGATAGAGGAGAGAGAGACTTCGGTTATGCATGTCTATAAGCTAGCTAGCTGCTGCGATGCCTTTGTTGTCGAGACTTCCCCGCGATCCTCATCGCATGCGTGTTGCGTTTGAGTTTGAGACGTTTGAGCTGAGTTGATTTAGCACAGTATCGTTCTCTCTTCGTCAATTGCGCGCTTGCTTGATCTTGCGTGTCAACAACTCGTGGTCAGCCAAAGGACGTCACCTTGCATTGCTTCCGTAAGATAATCCGCTAAAGAAAGCATTCGCGGCATGTGTTCTTCGTTTTGACTAGTCGGTTGATGTGACGATATGATGTTTAGCTTAGGCCATAATCAAAGCACACGCACCTACTCCTAAAAGTGATAAAAAGATGGACGTCTTAATCGAACCTAGGAGTCTTGCAGTACCCACGTACGGCTAGCATAAGATGCAGAGATTCTTTTATTCATGAACAAGAATGCGAGTATTCGATGTATACATACATGGCACCCATGCATGCATGCACGGTCCTTTTCAGTTTCCTCCACGCCGATGTGGTCGATCTGGAAACCTCCAGAAGGTGCTGGATGCGATCGATATCCCTAGCTTGGCACCGGTGGTTGTGGTGATGGTGATGAACTGTGATCGACGGATAAGTAATGGAATCGGCGTGCATGCGCAATCTGTACGCAAACGAGTGGAAGTGGCCGACACGCCCCCATGCCGAAGCATGCCTGAAAGCCCCACTCCTGCAGCTAGCCTAGCTAGCATCGCGATCGGATTGCAGAGATCTTTGTGGGCGCGCGCAATGATCCACCCATGCTCGCGGCGTTTCCCCTGTCCATCTATCTGACAGGCCAATCTGTCCAGTCAACAGAGTCATGATAGCACGATACGGAGTACTACTCTAGCAGCAGCAGGTCCGGGATGAACGAACGGTTTGTGCTCTGCCACGCAGGACTGGTCTCTGCACGTGAAAGCATTTGTCTGATTAT
The DNA here is from genome assembly GCA_033239725.1 of Echinochloa phyllopogon. Classification (NCBI taxonomy): domain Eukaryota; kingdom Viridiplantae; phylum Streptophyta; class Magnoliopsida; order Poales; family Poaceae; genus Echinochloa; species Echinochloa phyllopogon. The sequence goes on along the minus strand of BTCW01000001.1, from coordinate 36,903,921 downwards.
GTACGGATTCGGGGTCTGATCTCGCTGGATTATTCTGGGCATATGCCTTTGGTTTATTTATCATAAATCAATTGATGGTAAAGTTGGTAAATGGTAAGTGGTCATCTAGTTCGTGAATCGCCTGAGATTTAGCAGGGAGCTGAACTGATCAGATCGATCTTTCAATTTCATCAAGGGAATGAGTGGTTGAAATCCATGTGTGTTGACTTTTAGGGGGCGTCATATTTGTTTGATGGGGACTGGGATAGGATCGGATATGCCACTAGGAAATGGGCTTTGATCGATCTCGTGATCCCTGCATATGTCTTTTGAGGCATAATATTCTATAATCAACTCGATTTGCGAAAAGTTTGGTGCATGAGATCCGAACAGATCGATCGTGCCCTGATGTTTACAATAAGACTTGGGAATATGTGCTTTGTATTAGGCGCTAGAGGAAAGAGGCTGGCTGATAACATACATGCATGCACCAGAGAGCATCTGGTCACCATACTGCACAATCATGAGTTGACCCTACCATGTTTACGACGATACGGTCCTTTTGCAGATTTAGTTAATTAACAGTATCCTGATCTTTTCAGTCTTTCACTCAGATAATACCTTTGCAATTTGCAATTCGGGGGCGAGGTTTTGCTCTGGTGCACTAGCTAGGTCCAGAGGTTACTGAACAAGTTGACAGGCAAATGCCAAATATGCGGCCGAGATGTTTCCCAGATTTGACGACTGGGAATGAGAGATTTGCATCCTGCATGTAGTGGTCTATGACGTCGATCTTGTCGAACGAACCGCGACCGTAACGTATGAGTATGAACCATGACGCACGGCGTTTCGCGTCTGCTCGATCGTCTCCACTGACCAGCTGGCTACTGGAGCTCTCCAGTTCCGTCCGTCCTCCCTCGCAGACACTACCAAGTACCAACCAGTCTATCATCAGCTAGGGTCAAATGGTCAGATGCATGCATGGCAGACGGTTCATGCATGCGCGCCGCATGCACCACGCAACGGAAATCGCACAACCGGGACCGTGGCTGAACAATCACCGGGTCTTCTCATCTCTGCTGGAGACCACGGCGTCGTCGATGCATGGCTGTGACTGAGACCTATGTACATGTCCTTGCAAGACGTGACAAAGGTCGCACCTGCACATGGACAATGGCATGCCCATCAGGTTTCATCAATCTTGGGATGCATGCAGTAACTAAACTAGTAAACTGGTGGAGACATCGATCAAATGATCAAACAGCAGGTTCAAGCTGCGTGCAGGAACCCTTGTTCTCGAGACGACATGGGGTGGACTGGACTGGAGCACACGATATCAAAAAAACCGAAGAAACTGTACTAGGAATGTCAGATAATCCTTGGATTTCTACCAGCAGTGGCGGGTATTTGTTTTGTTTTTACTGGTGTTTTTTTAGCACAGTTTTTACTGTTGATGATGGACAGACCTGAAGCTAAACAGACGGGACATGGGCCATGGCCGCATGGGAGTACGAACAGATTTGACGGACCGGACCGGAATATATTAAAGTGGGCCACAATTTGCAAATGCTTCTGAAGTCGGAACTCGCAGGCCATCTCGTCTTCGCATGGGCTCTTGTCCTCTTGTTTAGGACTAGTACAACTGGGCCGATTTAAACGGCCTCCTCAGCTGTAACATGGCCTGAATTTGGTCTAGCCTGGCCCCAGCGACGAGATCTGGATCTACGGCCCGGCTAGGCCAGGGATGCGTTGACTTCGCTGCCACCGCCAGCCGCGGTCTCGTGCCAAGCTAGCGCGATCCGGAGGCCGATCCGGAGGACCTCGATCTAGTTGATCGGGGCGCGGTGGAGGGGAGGGGACGGGAGTCGCCGCCGGCAGATCGCTGCGAACCAGCGATGCGTGACGCTAAGCACCTGCCCCTTCACTGCAATTGCGAGTTCCATTCGTATTGATGACAGCATCTGTACATTGCAGGAATTTTCAGACATGCATGACGAATTCTTGCTGCGCGTACTGATCGGGAGAGAGCTTTGGAAGGCAGGCTGGTAACAAGTCAGAATACAGCTGTGCATCGATCACAAAGCTTCCTTCTAGCGTATGGTTCCCATGTGATGTGAATTCCTTTAGTCAACGTTATTGCTGGTTTTCCTGTAATCAGATTGATTCTCCAACTTCAACATGGTTTCATGTTTGCTGTGAACTGCATGTTTAAAGTTTTAACCAGGGGAGAAAGCACATTATCAGGTCTTATGTATGGAGATGTTATTCTTCTGGGTCACAAATACTTATGTACGGGACAGGGTTTCGTCAAAGCTTTGAACTTTAGCTATCAATGAGTTCCAAACTCCTTAGTCTATATAGGCATGGAAAATTATTTGTAGTGTCTTCGAAGATACTTTCATGCTATCAAAGATCTATTGGACTTTACACAATATAATGTGATTGAGAATAGTGGCCATCAAAGGTATACTGGCATGCTCAAATCGTAACACATTTCTTTACCGAGGTAGTAATTGATGCTGTTGAGCACTTGAGCCTATTGGATATATAGTCGTTTAAGGTTGCTATAGTTGTCCCTTTAGTAGTTGTTGTCGTGTGTCATCCCTTTGGGCTGTTTATTGCTACTCTATGTTACTTTTTTTTTAATATGATCGTAGCTCTCTGGTTCATCTTAAAAAAGCAATGATGGCATAAATAGCTTGTAAAAGATCTACCATGCACGCTCGTAGAGTCGTAGTGCTACTATTACGGTTTTATTGACAATGGTAGATGCCACCATTGGTTCCTACAGTAATATGCCTAACTGACGGACCCAAATTTCTGAACCGTGAACTTCTCTCTCGAAGACTTTTAACTTCAGAGTTCTGTCACTATTTAACAGTTTCACTCATGAGTCGCGAAGATCAAATGGGGCAAGCCAGACAATCAGAGAGACAGGGTTTCTTCGGCCAACTGGACAAGGGATTTGCCAGTCATGTGCTGAAAGATTCCAAATCCGCAATTGCAGACGTGCCTTCTCAATCAGTTTGCATAAAGCGATAAGGTAAATAACCATTGGAGCGTTGTTAATAGCAGCCTGGCACGGCGGGATGCATCATCTGAATAATGCGGAGGGCAGGACAGTAGGACAGGACACCTAATCTCCGCAAATTTTAGTGGCTAGGATACACGATCATGGCCCAAAAGTGCTAACCACTGCATTACAAAAACGTGTGGTTGTTGCGAGTTCCAATTTGGCTGTGGTCACGGAATGGTATGAAAATGCGAAAGATTCTCGCTGTTTTGTTAGATTTTGTAAATTAGGATGACTTCGGCATGACAACAGCATAACCTTACATATTTGGTAAGACTTTTGACTTGCAACAAAAAGAAAAGAAGGCTAGATGTTTACCCACACACAAAAAAAAGGGAGCTAGCTTTAGTACTTCATGTTTAACCTCAGTTGATCAAACGGGCATGATCCTCAAACAAGGTTGTTTATGATTGTCAAAAGTCAAAACACTTATGCTGATGTATGTCACACTATCGTCCTTTGTACATCCACAAGTTTCATCTTGTCATCACTACAAGAGTTTCAGAGCCTCCATGAAACAAAAAGGGAATACCACTTAGCTCAAATTCATATTCAGTTGTTACAGGGTGAGTACTAAAAAAGGTACCAAAAGCCTGTTCCTAATCATATGCTGAAGTCGTTGCCACCAATGGCAGCTGTACCATCATATTGTCGTGGTTTTCAATGGCTGTACCTGATGCAAACGTAATGGCTTTACTAATCTTACACTCACCGACTTCAAAATGAAGAGTGCTCAGTTGGTCCACGTCGCCATCTTGGGTTCGAACTGTCTAGAATGGCAGGCAAAGCTGATTGGACAGACACGCCGGCAAAAGAGCGATGACGATGGATACGAGTTCCCACCATTGAGAGCAATGATTATCAGCCACACGACTTACTCCAGAACAAAACTCTTCCGAGCTAAGCACTGTCATATGCATGCTCGAGCCCATTGTCAAATTACCATGCATTTACAACGAATTGAATTGAACTAACCAATCATCCTAAAGTCTACATAACAAAGAAACGGGGATATGATATACATACACCTGCAGTTCACCTCTGCAGCAATACTTCCTCATTGACCATCTAGGGAGTTTCCAAGCATTTAAAATTTAAAATTCAGGAAATAAAACAAATACAATGGCACTAAATAATCGTTGAGATAACATATCCTCCAAATGACAGCCCATCTGACACCTCCAGCCGTTCAAATGTACAATTGACAAAGTATTTAACAGCTACATGAGATAGCATATCCTCCAATTAGAGCCTTTAGTATTGCCATTGGTTTATAGCCATGGTGTACCCTCACATGGACGCTGCATAAAGAGTTCATAATAGCAACACGCAACATACATATGAACAAAGCATGGTGCGCCTGCCCTGCCGGTCTAGTACCAATCATGGAATAAGCTAGCACCCTAAATAAAATTGAAACGTTTTTAGCGATTATCCGCACCGCCCAGAATACTCTAGCCCACAAGTTGAGGCCGCCCATTAAGCCGTGCGAGGGCGATGCCATGTGTATAAAAGGGGCCTAAGCTGAGTGGACTTGCCGCATCAGCGAAGCAAGCAATATCTCAAGCACAGAGAGCTCCAAGCTTTCGGTGTAGAGCAAAGCCAAGCCAAGATGGTGAAGCTCACGTTGGGAAGCGTCGCAGACTCCTTCAGCGCCACCTCCATCAAGGCCTACGTGGCCGAGTTCATCGCCACCCTCCTCTTCGTCTTCGCCGGCGTCGGTTCCGCCATCGCCTACGGTGAGCTCAACTGTTCCAGTGCTCTTGAAGCATCTCGTACACTTTGACTTTGTATTTAATTAACTTTCCGTGTATGAACAACGTGCAGGGCAACTGACCAATGGCGGCGCGCTGGACCCAGCCGGCCTGGTGGCGATCGCGATCGCCCACGCTCTGGCGCTCTTCGTCGGCGTGTCCATCGCCGCCAACATCTCCGGCGGGCACCTGAACCCCGCCGTGACCTTCGGGCTGGCCGTCGGCGGGCACATCACCATCATCACCGGGCTCTTCTACTGGGTGGCCCAGCTGCTGGGCGCCTCGGTGGCGTGCCTGCTCCTCAAGTTCGTGACCCACGGCAAGGCCATCCCGACCCACGGCGTGGCCGGCATCAGCGAGCTGGAGGGCGTGGTGTTCGAGATCGTCATCACCTTCGCGCTCGTGTACACCGTGTACGCCACCGCCGCCGACCCCAAGAAGGGCTCTCTCGGCACCATCGCCCCCATCGCCATCGGCTTCATCGTCGGCGCCAACATCCTCGCCGCCGGGCCATTCTCCGGCGGCTCCATGAACCCCGCCCGCTCCTTCGGCCCCGCCGTCGCCGCGGGCAACTTCGCCGGCAACTGGGTCTACTGGGTCGGCCCGCTCATCGGCGGCGGCCTCGCTGGCCTCATCTACGGCGACGTCTTCATCGGCGGATCCTACCAGCAGGTCGCCGACCAGGACTACGCTTAAGTCCGACGCGGATTAATCCGATCGATCTAGTGCGCGCAGCTAGCGTTTGAATCTGCGCTCGTCTTGTTTGCTTTGCTCTTCGCCACCTGACGTTGTCACGAATGTGTATGTACGGATGGTGTGTCGCTCGTGGTTCTTGTGTTCGATCATTTCCCTTCTTTTTGGTTAAATCGGTGTAAAAGATCTCGTCCGATCTGCGGTCCTTGTCATTTCAAGGGGGAAAATGTGTCTTTTAAGCATGCATCTCTGGTTCATCTTCAGTTTTCAGTTTTCATCCGCGCGTGCATCCAAATTCTGACGGTTCCACTCAAATTACGACGGAACTGAACTATGCTAGAACCGGTGGGAACTATAGAATCGCACGCGGACAAGACTAGTTTGCGACCATGGCGTCCAAGTTCATCTCCACCTTCCTCTTCGTGTTCGCCTCCGCCGTCTCTGCCCGCCCGTCGAACGCCCTTCCCCTGTTCCTGCAAGTGTCCCGTTCTTGCAAGTCACGGCCAAACTCACCCGTGTTTCTTGATTTTTTTCAGTGCGCCCTGCAGGTATGCTCACGCCGGATTTGGCCTCTGAGTCTCCGACGCCTCGTCCATGGTGGCCACGCCCGTGGCCCAGGCGTTCGCGCTCCTCGTCGCGGTGTTCATTGCGTCCGGCGGCCACGGACGCCAACCCCGCCGTCACGTTCGCCTTCGCCATCTGCGGCCGCATCTGTTCGCCTTCCCCATCTGGTGTGCCCGGACTCGTCGCGGCCCGGGAGCGTCGAGACGGTCATTGTGTAACCGCACAGGCTGACGGCCACTGTCTCGCCGCGGGCGCGTCCATGGACCCCGCGCGCTCCTTCGGGCCGGCGGTCGACAACGGGGGGACTCCAAGAACTAGGCCGTGTACTGGGCCAGCCCGATGGCCGGCGCGGCGCAGTACACGGCCTCGCCGCAGCCCGGGAACGCCGAGACGTATATAGGCCCAAGTTGCTTGCGTTAAGTATCTCACGCGTCACTAGGCCTTTGGGCCGTTAACCTCTCTCTCTCAAAAAAAAAAGCTCCTTCTGTCTCTGATCAGGGTTGGATGGTTTCATCCGTACTGTGTTGAAGTCGTGAACAGTGATTGTTGTGGTTTTCTGATCACACCGTGCCCTTTGTTTAGTTGCCAAATTCTACCTCAAATTTCACCATGCAAAAAGAAGATTACATCACATAAAAATAACGGCACATGTATGGAGTACTAAATGTAGATGAAATCAAAAACTTATTGCACAGTTTTGTTGTACTTTATGAGATGAATCTTTTAAGCCTAATTAATCAATGTTTGAACAATTATTCACAAGTATAAACGAAATGCTACAGCGCAACATCTATGACATTTTCCATAGTTTAAACAAGCTGCATGTTGTGAATCTTGCTCGCCCATGAAACGTCTATTCCTTGCGAAAATCTGCTACTCCCTCAAAAAATAACAGAGAGGAGAAATGACCTCTATACCCCTCGTTTTACACTACCCATCAACTCTCCACCTACCCACCAACCCCAAATAGTTTTGTCCTATCTCTTCAGGACCTGGTACAAAATTTGAACCCTCCATGTTTATGGGACGGAGGGAGTAGTACGACGGCGTACCGCGCCACACCCTATCATTGTTGTGCTGGCACTGTGGCCGGCAAGCGGGATGTGCTTGCCTAGAGCCCTAGAGGGATGAAGCATCGTGGTAAATGGTGATAATGGTGCAGATGATTTCTCGTCAAGTCTTCGTCCTAGGTTCTCGCTTTCCCTAGTTACTCCCAGCTTTGTCGGGGCCGGTGTGCCACACCACAGACGCGTGGTAAAATCCCACCGTATGTCCACCGGTCCGCCCCCACGTCCCGACTCGTGTCCGTTTCTCCGACAAGCTCGGCGTGAGCTTCACCCATGCGAATAAACTAGCACTAGCACGGAATGTACACTGGCAGGCTCACGAGTCCGAGGACTTCCCTCATCCCCTCGGCGTTTCTTTATGCAGCGGCGCCGACAAACCCCGACGCGCCTGTCTCCCCGCACGCCCTCTCACACCGCCGGTGGCGTACGCGGCCGGCAATGGCCACCCCGCAAGCAACACCATCTACGTGTCCCTCGATCCGCGCCGAGTCGCCGACCCATGAGGCAGCTGGCCCCGCCGGGGAGGCAGCGGCGTCAGGGACCGAAGCCTTGGTGTCTCCTGCCGCCCACGCAGGCGCAGCCCCTTCCCCGTGCCCGTGCTCCGCGCTTGCCGAGGCCACCGGAGCCCGATAAGTAGGCGGCGGGGGAGCAGCACCGGCCGGATGCGACGCAATGCAACACAAAGACACCACCAACGGTCAAGGAGGCGAGGAGGAGCTGAGGATGGAGGGGCACGGGCACCTGTTGACGAGGATGAAGAGGAGGGATCACCTGCTGCTCACGGACACCGCCGCCGGAGCAGGTGCGCTGGCGGCGGTGCAGTCGCCGCAGACGCCGATGGAGCCCATGGAGTTCCTGTCGCGGTCGTGGAGCGTGTCGGCCTCGGAGATCTCCAGGGTGCTGGCCGGCGGCGTCGTCGTCGGCGGGAGGCGGAGCTCCAACTTCGTCGTCGACCGGCTCTCCGGGATGCTCATGCCGGAGACGCTCGCCCTCGCCGCCGCCTCCGGCACAGCCATCAGCCCTCGCAAGCGCGTAAGTACCCGTTCCGATCACGAATCACCGTGCATCTCTACAATGCCAGTGGCCAGTGCAGCTGAACGGAATCGCTGTGTTATTCAGACGCTGAGGAGCCGGAGCGCCATCTCGGCGCACCAGGTCCACCACACGGTGAACCACACGGTGCACGCGATCGGGAAGTGGTTCCACCACTGGGAGACGGGCAGCCGGGTGGACAGGGCCCGCGCGGAGCGGGCGCGCGTGCACGCCGCGGTGTCCGTGGCGACCGTGGCGGCCGCGGTCGCGGCGGTGGCCGCGGCGGGCCCGCCGGTGCCGGATGCGGGCGGCGAGGGCGCAAGCAGGATGGAGGCCGCGCTGGCGTCCGCGGCGCAGCTGCTGGCGTCGCACTGCGCCGAGGCCGCGGAGCTGGCGGGCGCCGACCGCGACCAGGTGGCGTCCGCCGTGGAGGCCGGCGTCGACGTGCGGAGCCCCGGGGACCTACTGACCCTCACCGCCGCCGCGGCCACGGCGCTCAGGGGCGCCGCGGCGATGCGGCGCCGGGCGCAGCGGGAGGGGGCGAGGAGCAGGGCGGCCGTGGCGCCGTACGACAAGGCCGGCAGCGGCAGCGGCAGCTACCGCGCCGACGTCTGGTGCAAGGAAGGGGCGCTCCTCAAACGCAACCGCAAAGGCAAGCACCGATCTTTCTTGCTTTCTTTCTTTCTGTGGCAACATCATTACAAGCACGGAGGTGACAGCAACTTTGGGCTGAATCGGATCGAAATGTTGTTGCAGGCGTTCTGCACTGGAAGCAGGTGGCCGTGTACGTGAACAGGAAGTCGCAGGTGATGGTGAAGCTGAAGAGCAAGCACATCGGCGGCGCCTTCTCGAAGAAGAAGAAGGGCGTCGTGTACGGCGTGTACGACGACATCCCGGCGTGGTCGGCGCACGAGGGCGGCGGCGGCGGCGGCGCGGCGGCGGAGACGTGCCACTTCGGGCTGAGGACGGCGCAGGGCCTGCTGGAGTTCCAGTGCGAGAGCAGGGCGCAGAGGCAGGAGTGGGTGGAGGCGGTGAAGAGCCTGATCCGGCAGGTGGCCGGCGGGACTGCTCAGCTCGAGCACTCCTTCGAGTCGCTCAGGATTAGCGCGTCCTGAATGTTTCGTGTTTTCGTCTGTAAATTTCACCTCCGTTTGTCCATGTCGGTTTTAGCAAAGGAGAGGCGAATGAGGTGTGTGATCTGCGGAATAATGTGCAAAGTTGTAAGCAGATGATTTACTAGTGTCAATATTTAGAAGGTGTGTCATCTTTGTACAGTCCCGGATTCCCCCCTGTCCCGGTTTAGAAACTGGTCAAAGCATCATACCATTACCTCCGTCGTCGCGATCCCGTGATGGACACAACCAAACTTGTTCTTCTGTGTCGGACCATGCCGTTTCGCTGCAAATTGCGTGTCTTGCAAGTGGTAGGCCGTGTGTCTTGCTAGCTGCAGTACGTCGCGGCCAAATTTCCCTGCATCAGTACGCGCATGGCGGATCACAGGACACAGCCGGTTTCACTTCTTATTTTTCCCTCATCAGAGAGCTTTAACTCTGCCGGAGCTGCTGTCAACAGGCCGCATGTGTCTCCATGGACCGACCGGTCGTTTATCTTGAGCCCGGCCCAACAACCAGAGACTTTCTTCTTTTTTTTCTTTTCTGGAACGAACCAGAGACTTTCTGATACGCGTCAAGATTCCTTCCTGGCCGGGTACATGCACGCTGTTGAACCCTCGCTGCAGCGCTGCACGGCGACGACATCGTCGTCGCAAAGCCGGTGGAGGCAGACGGAGGAGAGGCAAAGCAAGCAATGGCCCGCCGCGGCGGGCAGTTACGTCATCCGATCGTCGTGTCGCGGAGCCTTGCCCACTTGCTCCGGCCTCTCTGTCCCGTTCCCGTGCCGATGCGTGCGTCTCGTCGATCGACGGGGCCCGTCGCCCCGAGCCATGGCCACCGTCCTGCCGGCCCCGCGCTCTCGCCGGCGTCCAGTTGCTTCGCCGTCCTGTTTTCGGACTCCCGTTTCGTGATTCTCCACCGATCACGGAAAATACAGAATCCTGGATGGTTGGCCGCGAGGCGCGGCGCCCGTCGCTGTCCCTGGAACCCGGCGCACGCATCCATATCCTGCCGCGCGCGTCAACGCGTCGTCGCGGCTTCGACGCACCGCGGCATGTACGTTCCATGTCGCGTTACGATTTCGACGTGCGGCGCGTGATGACGTGAAGGCACCAATTAGGAGTACATGCTCGTGGTTCAATTCGCTTCCACCGCTCTGAATGCGTCGTCTCACGGGCGAGAGGGAGGGAGGAGAACCTGGAGGAGCTTAGATCAAAGCGGAAGGTTATCATCAGAGGTTAAGCACTGTAACACCCAAAGTGCTCAATTTTAAATTTTTTTTTGGCAATTAATTGATTATTTAATGCTTCACCTTTTTTTATAAAGGCTAAATAATAATTTTCGCAAATTTAAAATCAAATATAGGTGATAGAAACATTTATTGTTGCATTCATGCTGCTGCATTTGTTTTTGTATTGCTTGTGATTCAAACAAGAATTTAAATTTATTTAAATTTGAATTTGAATCACTTTGTTTGGAGCTCTAGAAAAGTTTTTAAGCCCATAGTTCGTTTTTGCTCCCTGGTCTTATTTCCGAAGTCCACTGTGCACCCCTCAATTATTCCTCTTGGTCCAGCCCACCTCCAGTCGGCCCGCTCCCTTTTCTCTCTCTCCTTTCTTTTTCTCCCGCGGGCCGCTTTCTACCCTCTCCTTTTCCCCGGCGGGCCATTTCTTTTTCCTCCGCGCGGCCCAGCAGCCGAACCGGCCCAGCTCGCCCAGCCGCTCCCGCGCCCCGCCTCCCTGTGTCACTGCCATCTTGGCCCCGCGCGTCAGGCGCTGACGTCATGCCTGCGTCACCTTCCCCTTCTTCCCCCTCCGGCTTTCCTTCCAGAGCCGCCGCTAATGGCGCGGCTGCCGCGGTCGGCCCGCACGCCGAGGCCCCACCGCCCCCTTGCCTTCTTAATCCGGCCGAGCGCCACGCCCCGCTCCTCTCACCCCCAACGCCCCAGCCCTAGCGCCGCCACAGCCCCGAACGCGCCGCTCCCGAGCCGCCGAGCTCGATCTTCGCCGCCGCTCGTCGTCGAGCTGCTCCGGTCCTCCTCCGGCCAATTCGACCCCACCAGGGCCTTCACCGAGCCTCGTGGAGCGCGCCGAGCTGCTGCAGGACCCCTCCCGAGCACCGGAGCTCCGTCCACGACGAACACCGACGACAAGCTCCGCCGCCGCTCGCCGACCCACCTCGTTGGACCTGCTCCGGCCAATTCCGTTCGCCAGGAGCACCGCCAGGAGGTAACCAAGCGATTCCTCCCCTCAATTTAGGCCCACGAGCACCGTAGCACATGTTCCCACAGTCGCCGACGAGCTTCGTCCGCCGGCCGCCGTTGTCCACCACCGTGCACTGCTCGAAACACCCCTAGAACTACCCAATCACCCTCACCGTCGTCCATCGATGCTCCAGAGCCAAAACCCGAGCCTCAAACCCCCCCAGAACCCCTTTCCCGCGGTTCGCCGGAGCGCAGCGCCGCCGCTCACCGTCGTCCGGCCGATTCGCCGGCCGACACTCGTCGTGAACCCCCCTGGTAGACTCGCCTTAGTCCCCCGAAGCCGTAGGACCCACCATCGTTCGATTCCGAGGTTCGTAGCGCAAGATAGGGCCCGTTCCGGCGAACTTCGCCGGCGGCCCGAGCGGCGCCGCCGCGGCCCTTTCTTCCCCGGCGAGCCAATCTATCCTGGGCCGCCCGATCAAAATCCTTCGGCCCTCAATGCGCCACGTCGCAGGTCAAACTCGGCGTACCGGTCAGCGCCGGTAAAGTTGTTAAAGAGCCCCTCAGTTTCTCAAAAATTAACCCGCGGTCCTTTTTAATTCGAAAATAATTGCAAATAGGTCCTGTTTTATTCGTTTAGGCCCCCGGAAATTTTAAAACTTTGCCAGCAAGCCCCCGAATCTTAGAAACGCTATAACTTTCACGTTTTAGCTCCGTTTTGCGTGATTTTCGCGCTCATGTGTTCGTAGCGACGCGTAGAATATTTCTAGCTCCTGTTTTTGTACTGTTTATACTGTTGGTGTTCTGTTTCTAATAGATTTAATTTGCTTGCATGTGATGATTGTTTTGGAATGCGTGCGTGATGATCGTGTCCAGTCGGTGAGCCCGTAGCGTTGGACTACGAGTACGTTGAGGACGTGCCGGAGCAGGATTTTCAGCAGCAGCCTTACTCCGAGGAAGGCAAGTTATAGCACGGACAATCCTTGCTACCTACTCACTCTTTTAATACACTGTTCATTACATACGCATGTGTCTAATATTGTTTACCATTAAGGTTATTTCCTAGCATTTATTTCCCTGTCCTTGTATTCCTATGGGTTTGTGCATATGGGTAGTATCTTGCTAGGCGCAACTACTGTCACCTTTACTTAAATGTTAATATTGACTTAATGGTCCACTTCAACATTTATGATAAAACTTGCTTTTTAGCAACTTGGACTAGGGGGCTAGAGCATGTGCTGTGTGCTTTGCTCTAGTGTCTCCCTATAAGGACCGGTTCTTAAAGCGGCAACCCAGGAGCCTGTCGCCACCGCCGGAACTATATGGGCTCTGGTCTTGGTCAAGTAGCTTGTACGTCTCTAGCTTGGCAGTAGTTACCGAGGGGCCAACGGCGTTGTGGGAGGTACGGTGCTGGGTGTTCTCCGATTCCACCGAGGACGGTAGCCCCGTCGGCTAGGTCACGTTAGACCCAGTCCCGTGTAGGAGTCTCAGCGATTGAGAACTCTGCACGTTGCGCAGTATGGGTGGGATACCCGCGCTCTGGACGCCATCGACCCCCTCACGGTGTGACTCCGTGGGCGTACGTCGATCTCGGTGCCTAAGTTTTCACCGCCGTATAGTACTCCAGCGGCTGCTGACTTGTTAGGGTGTCTTGTGAAAGCCTCGTAGCGTCCCTATGCAGTCACACCTCGGAAGTGTTGATGTGCGTGGTTGGGTGCAAAGTTCTTTTGAACTTTTACGCGACTGGTGGGTAAAGGGCGAAACCTCTGCAGAGTGTACGATCTATCATGATAGCCTTGCTCAGGGTCACGAGCGGCCTGGATCCTTTTTGATTAGAATATGGTATTTATTCCTGCTAAATGTCACTTACACCATTAATTGGGTTACAACTGGGATCTCATTCACTTGTAGTAATTTGGATAAAGTTAAAACGAACCAACTAAAAGTGCTAATGCAGTTAAGCCAGTGTCAAGCCTTTTGAGCCTTCATAACCCGTGCTATACTTGCTAAGTAATCATGTTACTTACACTTGCTATTATTATCATTTTGGGCAAAATCCCGGACGGGTAACAGATTGGAGTCAGGCTGATTATGAGGTGGAGTTTCCCGAGGACTTGTCGTACTTCTGAGTTGGCGTTCTCCCAGTCAGAGTCCCTGTGGGATTGCGGCTACGCTTAGAGAGATGTATTAGTCTTCCGCTGTTCCTTGTATTTCATTTATGCAAACTCTGATGTAATCGCTACTTTTTGATGAGATTAAAGCATTGTACTCTGATTTTTACCATTATTTGTTCGCTATATGTGTCGATGGACTTCCTGGGCACACATATAGCCGTATTCGGGTTTTGTGTAAATCCGGGTGTGACAAGCACGTAATTTACCAGCGGGCAGAGTAGCGTGCGCGGACTCTGAAAGCTACTGTACGTACTACGGCGTGTGTGGGGCCCAAAGTCTGGGGCGGGCCACGTCAGCTAACGGACTAACCTAACCCCTGTACGTACCTGGGATATGGTTTTGCTCCTGGGGTGGGACCCGCCTTTGGCTGTTTGCGGCGCCGGATCCTGCGGGCGGGACCGAACGGCGACGTGGATCGATCCCGCCCCGTAACGAGATGCGGGGAGAGCAAATGGTTGCTGTTGCGCGGATGGAAAACGGTTGGTGCACACCTGAAGCTACATGGTCTTAAATGCTTTAAATGCGTCCGCTTTTCGTATGTTAATAATATGGAACTAATATAATAGCTCCAGTCGGGAGCATGAGATAATACTATTTGATGCTAACTCCGAATTACTTTTGTTGTACAAATGATTTTTCGTACGAGCAAATTATTTCGTCCTGAGACAAAGTGTTATCATGAAGTATACTTGCATTTTGTTAATAGTAGGATGAAACATCATTACTATGTAATATCGGTACCTATCATCAACATGCAGACATGATATTCGCTGGTCCATTTTCTTTGTTAATAATTTACTTGATCCACTTAAATTACACCATATCCTTGCAAAAGATAAATTACACCAAAGAAAAGGTATCATAGCAATAAAGGAGTATTTTAATTGAAGGGGTCCTTAATGAAAATGTAAAGCATATTCGGAGAGCTAAATGCACTTTTTTAAGGAATCGCACTTTAAGGAATCGCACTTTAATAATTGCCGTTTCAATTTTTTTTATGGAATCACATATTAGGAGCGTACAAAATACTAATAACCAATAAGCATGCTTAGCACCACAAGAAACCGCACAAGAAGTTTGGGTGACCCCTAGCAGTACTCAACCTCTTTCTAAACAGATATATATAAGAGCATAGCAAATTCATTTGGAGATTTTTTGCAACTCCTCGATGCTCCAAAGGCCCCCAGACTCCCTTGGTGCTCAAGACATTTTTTTATCCAATCCCATTACGCGGAGGCAGTCATCAGAACTCGGGAACACGAGAGGATAGCGCGCGCGGTGCAGGCGAGGAGACCTCGAGACCGAACGCATCTGATTTCCGGCCGGCGATGAGGAACCCGCCGGGCAGGCACCTCCTCCGCCTCTCCAACCGCGCCGTGCGCTCTTCCTCCACCTCGTCGGGGCTCGGTGCTGCCGCCGGCGCCTCCACCTCCGCCGCGTCCCCACGCCCGCGCGCCGTCGCCGGCGGCCGGCCCCTGCGCGCGAGCTCGCCGCCCCCGCCCTCCGCGGTCGCCGCCGCCGCGTACTGGGAGTCCCGTGCGCTACGCCGCGACGGGGAGGAGGGGGACTGGGAGGAGGTCGTCGCCAGGACGGCGACTCCCGGTCCTGAAGAGATGGGTGAGGAGGAGGAGTACAGGGTGGTGTTTTGGTCCCCGCCCACCATAGACGAGGTCACCGGCGCGGTCACCAGCATAAACGAGTGAGTTTTGCTTGCTCGCCTCGTTGAAGCAGATTTTGGATCTACCCGATTTGATGTTCCTTGTTATGGTAGTGTGGGCGTGATTGTCAGGGCATAGATTGGATCATTGGAGCTGTCTTTGTATGTGTATCATGCGAGATAGGTAGCTTCTGATGGGGACATGGAGTTTTCATGCTTTCAGTTCATTGAATTGCGAGCGTTCTATCGGTTATGCTAGCATATGTTTCGTTATTGGTTGTTTGTTCTGTGGTCCCTGCCAAGATTTGGATGGAGCCCAGCAGGAGTTGCATGTACCGACATCCACAGGAACTTGTCGTACTAATTTTTGTCATCCAGAATTCATGAACCATCATGAATGATGTGTTACTGAATCATTGGTTGCTTTGTATTCTCATAGTCTGTGTTGACCGGTCATATAATGTTTGTATGTGCCTAATTACATCTAGTAGCGGCAATATGAGGAATTAAAATTGGAATTGGGGTATTGCTCAGTGTTTGTTTGCTTGCAACCTTTTCCAACCCTATGAGATGTATTACTTGCACATTTTGGTTCATTCCTGCTAGGTGATCCCCCAAAAAAATAGCTTTGTGTTCTGCTAATGATTTAAAAAAAACTCATCTGCATCCTGAAGAAAAGATCCCACCCTACTAAAGTGAAGCTGCAGTAGACATTCGCACATTAATTCCTACCGAAAAGTTTATTTTAGGTGTTATTGTTATTTGCTCCATCTAATTGAGTTATTGTTTCTTTCAGGTTGTTTGAAAATCCTTTTGGTGTGGATCCAGATACAATCAACAGACAAACAGCACTGCTGTCCACCTCAGGACATTCATCTGGCAATTCATCAGGATCAGATGACTGGATTGAACCAGCTGCCTATGTTCTCAACTCAACTGCTCTTCTTTCAAGGGAACATAGGAATGTTTTGGATGCTTTCCGTCTGTTGCAACAGGATCCCGCCATTCAGGTTTACATTCTTCTTATTATTTCGCAACATTTAGATAGTGACATTATAAAGGGCGTACCCAGTGCCGTAGGCTTCCCGCACCGTGCGGGGTCTGGGGAAGGGTTGTAATAGCGCCCAAACCTTACCCGCACAAATGTGCAGAGGCTGGGGCTTGAACCCGGGACCTTCCGGTTACAGACGGTAGGCTCTACCGCTGCACCAAGCCCGCCTTTCAGATAGTGACATTATATATATAAAAAAAACTAAGCCCTGAGAGGCTGGACTACCCCCAGGCAGCCAGGATTGGCTGTTATACAGTAGAGAAGATTCTCGCCGCAGGACCGAGAAAACACCCCGAAAGCCGGCTGCCGAGGGCGCGCCTGCAGACGCGTATATCTCTGTTTTTGAACAATGTTCGGTTGGCTGGTCGCTGGTGGCTGGTGCTGGTTTTTGCTAATAGAAAAACACTGCTGGCTGGTTGGTGGCCGGTTGCTGGTTTTTCTGAGAGAAAAACACTGCTAGCTGGTGGCTGATAAGCCAAACGAACAGGGCGGTGGTTGGACCATGCATAACTTTTAAACAGTGGTTCGACCATGCTTAACTTGGAATAACAGCCAATGAGGGAGTTTTTTTTTGTGAGAACAGGAGTTTGAACTCCACCTGTGGCTAATGCAACATGGTTCCCCACCACTGTGCTACGTGCACGTTCTCATAGTGACATTATATACCACATCATATTATATTGTCCTGTCATATTTTGATGCATGATTCATAATTTCTGGTCTGAGCTACCCCCTAGAAGTTTCTGAACAGCTTGTCTCCCCATTACTTCATCATGCAGAAAATGGTTATGTCTTTGTCATGTGATAAAGCTGTTTGGAATGCTGTCATGAATAATGAGGCAGTTCAAGACTTCAGGAGATCTTTACATGATGGTATGTTTCGCGAATTTTTTATGCACATGTATACAATGTTGTGTTTGTTAATTCGAAGTACTCAGACGACCATCTTAACTGTGTAACATTTGCAAGAAATATTCACTGCTTGAGATAGACTATTGCTTCTCTTTTTTGTCTATCTGTTTTAACTTATTTCGACTACCCTCATCGTCCAGGTAAAGAAAATGATAGAAAGGGAAACATGGGTGGTCCTGTTGAAGTGCTTAAGTGGATCCTGGACAGTGCCCAGGCAAAAATAGTGGAATTCCTTGAAAACGTGATGAAGATAGTGAACACGCTGCTCCACCTTCAAGAAGATGAAGAGAAGCCAGATGCATACAGCGATGCAGTGAAGGTGTCGTTCATGCTCACGGTGTTTATCTTCATCGTGGTGGCCATTTCTCGTATCAAGTGAGCACAACAATCCGTCGACCTTACATTTCTATGTTTCGTTGTCTCTTGACTACATACAGGAGCAACTTTAGTCAGTTAGTTAAAGCAAGATTGATGATGTCAGCCTTAGTTTGACAGGCCCTGAATTTGCATTTGCCACTGCAATTGTGGGGAACTACAATATACTATCCCAGTAATATCAACATTATTATCCTTGCATTCAGCGTGCTTATGCTTTTCCCTCGTGCTTTTGGCTACAGTTCTGAACATTGGGATTTCAAAGTGTGGTGATGCGCGAGTCTGGCATTCTGCAAGCCGTCTGTACATGTTTCGTAGAACAATACCAAAGCTTCATAACCTAGGCCCACACGAGATTACACATTATTGCAGTCTGTATCATTTGACCTGTTGTTGTTCTGTTTCTTTTAGTTATCTGTGTACTCAACCCTTAGAGCCACACAAGTCCCGTTCGTTGAAGTAAAACGCATAAATGTTCATCCACAAAACTCCTTGTATAAATAAAGTTGCAAACTGAATTTGGTTTGATTCAGTTCATCAATAAACATCGCCCTCAAGGCCAAAGGAATAAACTCTCTGTTTCAATTCACAAGAACTTGGGTGCGTGTGCAGACTGCAGACTAATTCCGACCAATGCCACCACTCACCTCTCGCAAACAAAAAGCTTTGAAGCTTCAGCCGGTGATCATGGTGCCGGTGCCCTCGTCCGTCAGGATTGACGCAGCCCTCCACCTTGGGAATCATCCCGCCGCCCACCTTCCCCTCGGCCACCATCCGCCGCACCCCGGCGACGTCCACCTCCACCTCCTTCACCAGGCTTGCGGCGACGTCCACCTCCTTCACCAGGCTCCCGGGGTCGTCACGGTCCACGAGTATGCCGGACACGTCGGCGAGCAGCAGCAGCTTCTCGGCGCCCACCGCCGCGGCGATCTCCCCGGCCGCCGTGTCCGCGTTGATGTTGTAAGCCTGCCCGGCCTCGTCGGCGGCGACGGTGGCGATGACCAGATGTGGCCCGACGCGATGATTGGGTGGAGCACGGCGGGGTCGACGCGCGTCACCTCACCGACGAAGCCGAGGGAGGCGGCGTCGCGGGAGGGCCGCGCGGTGAGGAGGCGCGCGTCCTTGCCGCAGAGGCCGACGGCGGTGGCCCCCGTGAGGCTGATGAGGGAGACGAGCTGCTTGTTGACCTTGCCGACCAGCACCATCTCCACGACCTCCATGGTGACCGCGTCCGTCACGCGGCGCGGAGCCCGTTGCGGAACCGCAGCTCCACGCCGACGCGCGCCAGCCAGGAGTTGATCTCGGGCCCGCCGCCGTGGACGAGCACGGGGTGGAGGCCGACGCAGGACAGGACGGATCACCGACCGCCTGCAGCTCCGGCGACTTCATCGCCGCGCCGCCGTACTTGACCACCACCGTCTCCCGGTGGACGATTTGGGCGTGGTCTGTGTGGAGCGGGAGCGGGCTGTTTGCTCGGCGCTGGGCGTGCTGCTGCGGCGCAGCGGAAGTGGGTAGTTGTAAATGGGGACGGCGGCGAGTAGGTGGCGAGTGGAGACACCGGAGCTGGTTGTTAGCAGCAGGTAGGAATCGAATTGGAAGAATCGGATCTGGAGAAAGAGGAAGAAAAGGAACAGAGAAGGAGCGGAGAGCAGAGGACGGCTTCTTGCCGAAAAAGAAAAACGATGTTTGTTTTACAATCGATATCCTCTCTCCCCTCGATCTCGCATACAAGTTACCAGGCTTACACGGGCCACATGCCCCTGCTGCATGCAAGCAGCTAGAGAACCCATTCCTTACCAGAAACTCTCGTACTGGGCTTCCCGGGCCTTGAGCTCACCCTTGGGCCCATCTGGACATCCTCAGCTTCAGTAGTCGCCGGCCCAGCAAATGTGACATTCCCCGGTTCTTCAGACGCTGCTTGTCCCCAAGCAGGCGCCAATGGAAAGGACTGCTTCAATTCAGACTCTCCAAGTCTTCCCACGTAGCCATAGAATCCGGCCAGGATGACCACGCAATCAGCACTTGTTGCACTTGACGAACACCGCGAGTAACCACTCGTCGCTGCAACACACGCTGGGGAACTCTGGGAAGCTCAATATCAGATGGCAAGGAAGGATATACCTGATGTTCCTTGGTGATCGCTTTCTTCAATTGGGAAACATGAAATACATGGTGAATTGAAGAAGAAGGAAGCTGAAGCTTGTACGCGACAGTACCAACACGCTCAGTTATCGTGAACGGACCAAAGAACTTAAAGGCCAGTTTCTGATTTGCACGGGGTGCCAACGAAGACTGCACATAAGGCTGAAGTTTTAGGAATATCTTGTCCCCCACAGCAAACTGACGCTCTGAACGATGCTTGTCTGCCTGTTTTTTCATCCTCAAACGAGAGCGAAGCGGGTGCTGCTGGACCAAAGATTGCATCACCTGTTTTTCCTCCATCCATGTTGCAATATCAGGTACAGATATAGCATCTGCTGCAGAAATGCCAAAGTGCTTCGGGGCATCACCATACAGGGCCTCAAATGGGGAAACACCAATAGCAGAATGTGAACTTGTGTTGTACCAGTACTCAGCCAAGGGTAACCAGTGAAGCCACTTAGTGGGACAGGCATTCACAAAGCAGCGCAAAAAGGTTTCCATTGTCTGATTCAATCTCTCTGTTTGGCCATCAGACTGAGGATGGTAAGCCGTACTCATCTACAACTTGACATCAGCCAGCTTGAACAACTCCTGCCACAGCTTACTGACAAAAATTCGATCTCTGTCAGAACCATAGCTGAAGGCATACCGTGAAGTCTGTAAATATTGTTCAGAAACAGCTTGGCCACAGGCAATGCAGTGAATGGATGATGGAGAGGTACAAAATGACCATACTTAGTAAAATAGTCCACCACAACCAATACACAGTTAGCATGCCCAGAAGGAGGAAGACCTTCCACAAAATCAAGAGATATAACCTGCCAGGCTTGAGATGGGACACTGAGTGGCTGGAGTAGCCCAGGGAGCTTAGCTCTATCAGGCTTGGCTTGTTGACAGATTGAGCAAGAGGACACATAAGCGAAAACAGCAGACTTCATCCCTTTCCAGGCCAGAATTTTCTTCATACGCACATAGGTAACAGGAGCACCAGAATGCCCTCCCAAGGCACTGTCATGGCAGGCAGCAATCAACTTGGACTGCAGTTCAGAATTCTGACCAATCCAAACACGATTCTTGTATCTCAAGACACCTGCACTCAAAGTGAAATGAGGGACTGAAGAAGGATCCAACAATAGCTTAGTGGTCATTGAGAGATCATGTTCATCCCGCTGATACCCCTCAACTACCTCCAGCAACCACTGTGGTGTGACTGAACATACCGCTGCACAGCATGACTCATGAACAGACTTCCTTGACAGAGCATCAGCCGCTCTATTGTCGGTACCCTTTTTGTATACAATTCTGTATTGCAAGCCAATGAGCTTTGAAAATACCTTCTGTTGCCACGGGGTATGTAAGCGTTGCTCAGACAACTGAGAGAGACTTTTCTGATCAGAATGAATGATGAACTCCGAAAACTGCAAGTAGGCACGCCACTGCTGTACTGCTAGAAGGATTGCCATGTATTCTTTCTCATAAGTAGATAACCCTCTAGATTTGGGACCCAAAGCCTTACTAATGAATGCCAATGGATGTCCTTCTTGCATCAAAACGGCACCAATTCCGGCTCCACTAGCATCAGTCTCCAGGATAAATGTTTTTGAGAAATCCGGCAGTGCTAAAACTGGTGCAGAACACAAAGCATCCTTCAAAGCTTGAAATGACCGCTCATGCACTTCTGTCCACACAAAAACAGTATGTTTCTTGAGGAGCTCGGTCAGCGGCTTACTGATTACCCCGAAATGTCTGACAAATTTGCGGTAGTAACCAGCAAGCCCTAAGAAACTAGGAAGCTCTTTAGCATTTACTGGTTGAGGCCACTTGGCTATAGCCGCCACTTTGGCTGGATCAGTACCAACACCTGCCTCACTAATAACGTGGCCCAAGTAGCTGATTTGGCGCTGAGCAAACGAACACTTGGATAGCTTGATCTTCCACTGATCCCTTGCTAAGAGCTCAAACACCAATCTGAGATGCTGAATGTGTTCTTCAAAGGAGGAGGAATAAATTAATATATCATCGAAGAAGACCAGCACGAATTTCCTCAAGTAAGGAGCCAGGGTGGAGTTCATTGCGCCCTGAAATGTGCCAGGTGCACCTGTCAGACCAAATGCCATCACCTTGAATTCAAATTGGCCAAAATGTGTTTGGAACGCTGTTTTGAATTCTTCTCCTGGTTTCAAACGGATCCGATGGAACCTAGCCCGTAAATCCAAACTTGTAAACCAGGAAGCCTTGGACAACTCATCAAGAAACTCATCTATGACTGGTACAGGATACTTGTACTTAACAGTAATGGCGTTGAGGTGGCGGTAGTCAACACAAAAGCGCCACGTATTGTCCTTCTTCTTGACCAACAAGACTGAAGAAGAGAAGGGGTTGTTGCTCTTTTGAATCAACCCATTGCGAAGCATCTCTTGGATCTGCTTTTCAATCTCGTCCTTGAGAGCGGGAGCATATCTATAAGGCCTTACATTCACAGGAGCAGCCCCGGGCACCAGAGGAATTGTGTGGTCACAAGCTCTCGAGGGAGGAAGCTTAGTTGGCACCTCAAACAACTCAGCAAACTCAGACAGTAACTGCTGAACTTGTGGAGGAAAGTGAATCTGTACTGTGCCATCCTCAGACACAGAAGCTTCAACAGAACAGACTTGTACAACTGTGCCTTCAGGAGCTTCATGCATACACCCATACAGCACTATTGAATGCCCTTGGTATGGAAGAGAAATCCACTTTTGGCCCCAATGGATACACATTGGACTATAGACTTCCAGCCAATCCTGCCCCAAGATCATGTCATAGGAGCTAAGAGGCAACACCTTCAGATCAGTACTAAATTCATAGCCATTAGAGGACCATACACCCTGAGGGATAGATGACACACACTGCAATTTCTGCCCATTAGCAACTTGCACAGACAACACAGAAGACAAGGGAAGAACTCCTTCCAAATGTTGAGCCAGCTGTTGACTGATGAAAGTGTGAGAGCTCCCTGAGTCCACCAAGATTTTCATAGGCTTGGACTGGATCACACCCAATAGACACAGAGTTTTAGGAGTTGGCACATCAGACAGAGCAGCTGCTGACAGGGTTAGAAACAAGTGCTCATCTCCATGACCATTATCATCAGAACACATAGACAAATTTTCTTGAGTGTGAAACAGCTAAAAAAGCTCTTGAACTGCATGAAGAGGAACCGAATCAGCACATTTGTGGTCCTTGGACCATTTTTTAGCACAATATTGGCAGAGGCCATTGGCACGACGAAATGCCCGCAATGCATGCCATTTATCATCAGTAGTCTTGGCTCTGGCCGCTTCAATAGCACGCCGATCATCTGCACCAAACGCCACTGCACGAGATGGTTTCGCAGGTGGGGATGGTAGTGGCAGTGCACTCCTGAATGAAGACTTGCCAGAATAAGAGAATTCCGAGCGCCTGAACTCTTTCTTCTTGCTTGAATCGTGCACTTCCTCCTGCAACTGAGCAAGAACATAGGCAGTATCTAAAGTAGTAGGGCGATGAAGCAATACAGCAGCTCTAAAATCATCCTTTAACCCATCAATGAATTTCATGGTGTAATGAAGTTGGTCAGTTTTAGTCTCATAGGCAGCTAGCTGATCAATTAAAGAAGCAAACTTGTTGATATAATCTAAAACCGAGCCTGTCTGTTTAATATGAATTAACTGGCGAGCAAGCAATTCATGTTGATCACGACCAAATCGATCCACCAACATAGAACTGAACTCTGACCAAGAGCAATTTTTCAGTTTCAGAGACACAGACTGAAGCCACCAACGAGCAGACTGGGAAAAGTGCATCGAGGCAACTTTCACCCACTTGTCAGGCTCCAAGAGACAGAGATCAAAGTAGTTTTCGCACTGCGTCAACCACCACTTTGGATTTTCCCCGTCAAACAGAGGAAAATTAAGCTTAGGCAGTTTACTGGAACGATCACGAGATCCCCCACCCGGATTGAAATTAAAGTGCTGAGACTGAGACGGAGAAGACGCACCCTTGCCCGGGGGATGAATCATGGTCGTAACCGAGCCATAACCATCCTCCCGGAGCATGTTGTCAAAGCGGTGCCCACGGGGCCTGTCGGCGTCGCCTGCAGCAGATGGGCGCTCGGCTGCCGGGGGAGTGGACTCGAGAAGAGGTGGCGGTTGGTGAAGAACCGCACGCTCCCAGTGCTTTGTGAGCTTGCCAACCTCCAGACGCACGTCGTCGAGCTTGCTGACGACCTCCGGCCTCCACTCGTCGAAGGAGACAGCGGCGCGCTCAAGGGCATCCACTCGAGCGTCGGTGGCGACGGTGAGGTCCACGATCTGGCGCTCCCACTTGTCGTCGGTGGTGGAGAAGCGGTTCTCCCAGGTCTCCTCAGCTTCGGTGATGCGGGACTCGAGGACGGACTCGTGCTCGGTGAAACGCGTCTCAGATCGGACCGCAGCTTCGCGAGTTCATTGAGTATGATCTTAGTCTCAGGATTCATGGCGCCCCTGCATCGCTGCAACCTGGTGAAGTGGTCGTGGGGAGGGTGGGGATCCAGAATCACCAACTGAACACCCGATCTGGCGATTTCCCAACTAATTCCTAAGCGGCGCGGAGGACTTTGTGGGCGACGGCGCAGGAACAGCTAACCGTCGATCCGCGGTGGCCGCCGCCGACTGGAAGTCGGTGGGCGGGGCGAGGACGACGAGATCGGAGTGAAGCTCGCCGGAGCGGTGGAACGTCGGTGAGACGAAAACCACCAGGGAAAACAAATTGACCCGGAGATCGGTGTCTCTGATACCAATTGTTAGCAGCAGGTAGGAATCGAATTGGAAGAATGTGATCTGGAGAAAGAGGAAGAAAAGGAACAGAGAAGGAGCGGAGAGCAGAGGACGGCTTCTTGCCGAAGAAGAAGAACTGTGATGTTTGTTTTACAATCGATATCCTCTCTCCCCACGATCTCGCATACAAGTACCAGGCTTACACGGGCCACATGCCCCTACTGCATGCAAGCAGCTAGAGAACCCATTCCTTACCAGAAACTCTCGTACTGGGCTTCCTGGGCCTTGAGCTCACCCTTGGGCCCATCTGGACATCCTCAGCTTCAGTAGTCGCCGGCCCAGCAGATGTGACACTGGTGGAGCCGCCGGCGGTGGCCCGAGCATGTGTTTTCGTTTTGTGATCGACTGCTTGGAGATTTCAGATTTGAGTCCTGTAGTTTTGACTATTTGGCACTGGCTAGCAGCAGCGGCAGTGCAGCACATTTTGATTGTGATATTTGGGTCAAAGATCTTAAAAGCGCAATTCCCAGGAGTTGTTACGTATGAAATTTCTGACGGAGTTTCTGTGTGTTTTCTGTATTCTGAGAGTGACACATAATCAATAGCTTTCCCCTAGAACAACAACTGACTGAAAATCGGGTAAAAAAAACGACTGAAAATGTCACAGGAATGGTGTCAAAACTACGTGAGTTCAAGAGATAGTGCAGCTGACTGAAAACAACAAGGCTTCTCAATCGATTTCATCTATGCAGTCGTTCTAGTTTGTAATAAACCAGAGCAATTCAGATTTGATTCACCCATCATGTCAGCTTAAATTGACCCACCAAAGTAGTGGATTCAGATAACAGAATGACACAAGGTTCACGTGTGTCACTAGTCATGTCTCCGGCGCCAACCGAGAACTATGAAATAACTTCACAGCACAGTACAATGATTTGGTGCTACATCTTCAAAGAATCCAACCATCAATCTTTAACAAAGAGGATCGGATTACATTAATCACAGTTGGCAGCCAAACACATTCATATATTCACCACAAACCCCATTATTATCATCAACTACGAGAGTTTCTGCCCAAGTTTACTGCAACACCGAATTTTCTCGCATGAAACTAAACAGAGGCAACAAAACCATGACAAATTTATCTTTCCTATGATTTTTTTTTCGAAACATCTTTCCTTGGAAGTGCGGAATCCATAGATTCGCATGCTACCAAGCAGTATAGACGGGCCGAAAAAGAATGAGGCAACAAAACAAAATAATAAATCGGGCCAAAATGTTTGACTTGGAATGGGCTATATATTACTGAACCGAACACAAAAGGTTGCCTGACGGCCCAGTTTCTGTCTCTGGCCTGGTTTGGATCGGTTTCCTAGTATAGCCCAGCCCACTGAGAAAACAAACTTATACCCTTTCGACGGACTAGGCCTGGTCCATGATACGAACGGTGCCGTGGGCCCAATTTCATCATCGTAGCCTTCATTATTTGTTGGGCTATGTGGATCGGATGGGCTATGTGCCGCCGGGCTTTCCTGCTCCTTTCTGTCCGTCACCTCTCCTCCAGACTCGTGTCGAAGCATTTCATTATTATACTCCGTATAGATCCAAAAAGGAGTAGGGTAAAATGCTTGGCCGTGTATTTGGGGGTGTCGGCATACTAATCATGAGCTCTCCTGGCAGTGTGTTTTGGACGGGCCCGTTTGTAATCTCCGATTCCCTGAACGTTTTACAGGCTCTCTCCATTCATTTGCTGGCAGTGGCAGTAGTAGTATCGCATTGATGGTTTCCCTTGTTCCGTTGTGGAGACAGGTTGGTAGAGACTGCAGTTCATTCCCATCACTTTTCCTGCCACACTGCTACGTTGGGGTATCATGTCAATCAGCGATGCCCCTGTATGTGGTATATATGGCCGTATTGATTGCGGGTTAAAGCCCGCTGGGATACGCCCTGCATGCTCCTCACTGGGATCGCGCCAATTCATTGTGAGCCTCGTCTGTTGGCTCCACGTGGCGCGGGGTGGTTGGTCCGGACGGCCGGGAGGGGCCGTGATGCCATGAAAGGCAGGCCGGCATGCGTTGCGATGCACTTTGAGTGAATGGACATCGATCTTGCGTGGAAATATCATTCACGTTTTGACCGCCTAACAGTGCTTTGCTGCCACAAAGTGTGCCGCTGTCTGGCCGTCCGTTCGGGCTCTCTCGTGTTTGTGCTGCGCGCCACCATTTCCCCCACGGAGTTCAGATCCTGTTTCTGCTTGGACCTCTCCGTGCGACCGTGCGTCGTAGTCCATTTTGCGATATCACCAATTATCCTCTAGGACTAGGACTAGTACTAGTACAGCCCTAGAGGATCGGAGCTCGCCGGAGACATGTGCGAAAGCCCTAAAACTCAGCCCTACAGTGTATTGATTGCCGCGTAGGGGGAGTACGATAGATAGACAGCAGCATCGACCCCAGCTCCGGTGACCGGACCAGCACGGCAGCAGGCCGGCGGCCAGCTACCATACGTCCCGCCGTTCGATCTCCGCCGGCATTTATATCCGGCCAGTCCCCCACTCTCCCTTTCCCATTCCTCATCCACTGAACCCGCCCGTACGCGTCTCGGAACACGAGTCGCCTGCTCACCCCCTGGCCCCTGCATGCCCCGTTATAGTGGCCGGCCGGTGCCGGTGAGCCCCGCTCGCTAGCCTGCCGCGGCAGCTGTCACCGCCACTTACCAGTCGCTGCACTGCATATATGCCTCGTCGGCCGGGCCCTTCGTTCCCTTGGATACCATACCATTGCCTTGCCCGCCGCACATGTACGTGGATGGAGCGAGCACCCAGCAGGGCGCGTCGTGCGGCGGTAGGTGCACTGTGAATGTCGTGACGAGCTCGCGCTCGTCTCACTTACCCGGCAGCTAGCGGCCGGCCGGCCACACCCACACGCGCATTTTCCTTTCTTTTCATGAATAGTGGGCGGAGACGTTGATGACAGCGCCCGGCCTGTGGATCGAGAAAGCTCGCGCCAGCTGATGGAGGCTCTGAAGCCCGGCCTGAACCAACGGTGGCATAGATCGAGTAGAGAGCTCCGGGTGTGACCGCGAGAGAGAGCTACCCGGCAGGACCGGACGCCCACCACGTAGCGAATCTCCTGTTTCGCACTCACACTGTTGCCATCCTGATGAATTCTTCATTTCAGCGCGATCGTTTTCCATGTTAGGTGGGCTCGTGGTTGAATTGCTGAACCTGAAACCACTCTCTCCTCTATTACCGTACCGTATCTGAGGAGTGAGAGCTTGAGCGGTAAAAAGGCTTTGGCAGGTTGCGAGGTACCACGGCAATGCATGTTGCTGAATAACACGGCAGTATGTAGGTCCGCTGCAGTGGTGCCGGCCGCATGCCTACAAGCTACCCGAGGGCATTCCGTCAGCTTTGTTCCAGTGGGGCCAGCAGAGTCCAGATGCTTTGCCACAGACGCGCTCTGGGAATTGTTCCCTGATGCGGGCCTGCTGCCCCAGTACGAAAGCAAATTATTAAGCGTACGTGGTATAATAACTTCCACCCACTGTTTTAGTGTTTTGCACATTACTGAAGTTGGCCCCCTGCGTGATCGTCCTGTGGATCCTTTCGGGTTAAAAGCCGGCCGGGAGGAAAACCCTTTTACTGCCCTGGGCACACCTTGCTGCAGTAGCCACCTGAGAGGAAAACCGTTTATACCCGAAGTCAGTTACCTTGGTATCGTTCCAATTCACACCTAGCTGCAGTAGCCACTAGCCACGATTTATACTTTGTGAAGTACGATGACCAAAGTGAAATATGGTAGTACGTAAATAACTAGTAGGCTATACATGCATTTTACTCTTTGTTTTTTCACCGATTAGCTTAAATGGACGAGAACTAGCGCGTATACATATGAATTAGCTTATATTGTTTGTTATATACTATATCCGTTCCGAATTACTATTCGCTGGTAATTTTTATCACAATATTTAACCATTTATATATTTAAAAAAATTTACAGGCTATTTTGTGTGTGGTTTTTTCTTTGCCATCAAAAATATTTTAAACATAATTTTTTATTCAGTATATTTGAATAAAATTTTTAAATAAACGTAAAACAAGTGGTCAAGCGTTATAAGAAAAAAAATTAACAAATATTCCCTCCGTTCCAAAATGTAGCTCGTTTGACTCTTTTGACTCTAAGTTTGACCGCTCGTCTTATTTAAAATTTTGTGTAAATTATCA
This sequence comes from Echinochloa phyllopogon, assembly GCA_033239725.1. NCBI lineage: Eukaryota > Viridiplantae > Streptophyta > Magnoliopsida > Poales > Poaceae > Echinochloa > Echinochloa phyllopogon. Next base: position 36,875,136 of record BTCW01000001.1, on the reverse strand, counting down.
TATTTTTTACGGTGGCTTGCTTTATTAATAAAAAACTTTAAAAAATCTTAAATTTGACTATATTTTTACAAATTTTTTGAATAAGATGAGCGTTCAAACTTATGGTAGAAAAAGTCAAACAAACTACATTTTAGAACAGAGGTAATAGTTTAGAAAACAACACGCCAATGTTGTTACCATTGGTGTCAAAGTGGCGAGGAATAGCCTCGAGAACACGTTTGGCATTAGATCGAACTCCGAGTAACGTGCGTCAGGTCGGGTATATTCTTTGCCTGTGGAGAAAATGGAGATCTATTTTTGAGATTTTTTGTCAAGTGTATATTTGTTTTACAGAAATGCCAGATTGGGGCCGTAGAACGCGACCGGCCATCGCGAGATTTAATCGGATTCCCGTTCCTCTGCCACGCCGCGCGTAGGATTCCCTCTACTCCGATCTGTCTCATTGGTTTCTATAATCACCCTTTAACTTGGAGCTAGCTGCTGGAATGCTCGATCGTGCCGTCCTCGGGCCAGCTGGGTGGGTCTTGTGAGTTGTGACACGACCCCGCCGGCCCGCAGGCTGCCCAGTGACACACGCACTCGCCGTGTAAAGTCACGAGACAAACTGCCGCAAAACCACGACATGTTTTCGTACTGTGTTCAATAAGGCGATATAGTATAATGTCACCTGTTGCGGTGTCCAAACCCCAAACATCGCCGGCGATCGATGCAACTGAGAGCTAGCATGCGAGGGATTTCCGATTTTTCTCTCTCTACTTTTTCTTAACAACTCCTCCACGGCGGAGTGAAACCTAGTACGTACGACATTGCTGAAGAATCGGGTTGCTTTATTCCGGCGGCCTCTTTGTTCGTTTCCAATTTTTTCTCGCTTTTCTCAGCGTCCCGCGGGCTCCATCTACATCAGCCTCTGCTACTATACCACTGTGGCTGCTTTTTTAATCTAGAAGCGAGGACCATTTCTTTGGACGGTAGCAGGGAGCCTATATATACACAGTACTCTTTTTGTGCGTATATTATATTTCCTTTCAATTCCCTGCTTTTGCCGGCTATCAGTGCAAGGACACACGACAGCTACACATACCTTACTACTGCTCCTAATCAATGAGGCGAATCCATCGCCAGTGTACGTGGTGTACTGTCAGTTGTAGCTTTAGCATAGCACCTTCCTTTCTGCCTAGGGATTTTTGTCTCGCCCCATCATGACCGTGGGATAGCGTGTAATAACAAGAGATGTAGACACCGTATCATCCTTTGGCTAGATTTTCCTGCCCAGTTCTTATTGCATACCCACCTGCAAGTGCATGATATGCATGCATGGCGCAAAGGATGGAAGCAAGTGATCCAGTACGTGATGGATGGGTAGTATCTTATCTATCCCTCCACTGGAGCAAACGACGCTGGTCGAACCATCGGCGTCGTCCCTGCTGCTGCCTTTTATCGCCCCAGGAAGTTTCAGCCTCGCTCCTTTTGCTCTTTTGCACGGGCGGGCTGTTTTCATCAGAGGGCCGTCGTCGAGCCACAGCCATGCGATGGATCGCCCGCACAATCATGGGGAATCTAATCTCTTTGAACGCCTTTGATCCACGTCATTACGCACGATGCTTTATTCACCCTGTCTCTACGTGTGCATAGCAGTGTCTCCCATCAAAACCGAGCTTTAATGCTGGTGGGTAGGGCGTGCTTTTCCCTACGGTACGTCACCACCCCCCTCCTATTCCCTGGCTGTGTGTAATGGTAATGCAACGCCACACACGAACGAACGTGCATGCAGAGATTATGATTGCAGAAAGAGAAGCTGGGCCTGTGGCTACCGCTAGCTGCTTGTTACCTTACCTTACCTGACCTCCCTCCCGCAAACAATGAAACAAAGTGAGTGCTAGCTGCTACGGGTAGCAGTCATGTCGAATAGATGGTGGAAAAAGGAGTGGGAGGGCATTTCGCACGCGCGCGCCGTTGCATTCGACGGGAAACGAAAGCTATAGCTACACGGGGCGGGTCCGTCAGACACTTAGACACTTGGCGTAGTGGTGCGTGTGATCTGGACCGCAGGGCCGGCCGCCCGGCACGCAGATGAGCAACATCAACGTCCGGAAAAAGATGGAACCTGCAGCTAGCTGCAGGCGTGGAGCACGCAAAAGATCGAGACACGCCCCAAGCATAAATATGTGAATGCCCCATGCATGCATGTATCTTCCGTCACACGTTGGCATCGATCGCGCGCGTCGCTAGCTGATGCATATGCATGGCGGTGCTTTCGCGGGCGCGCCACGGAGATCGACGGCCACGATGGTGTGCTGATGTGACACATGAGAAAGAAAGAAGAGTTTTATAGTTTGTGAGAAAAGTTTCATCACCATGAAACTCTTATGATACGGTTACCTAGTTTTTGATCCAGATAATCATATAGTAAAATTGTGCACTGGGACTTGCCTAGCCCGTCCAGCGGTCCAGCGCCCGATGGTCCCCGTTTCGCGTTTCTCGCGTCGCTCCTGGTACGAGTTGCTATAAGTGTACATCCACCTCACGCACGAACTGAACTGGACGGTCTCCGATCCGTTCCCTGTCGCATGCGCACCACGATTGATACGCACGACCTAGAACTAGAATAGAGACCCCTTTGCAGCAAGTTCATGCACGGAGCTAAAACCCCGTAAAACAAGGATCCCGTATCCCGCGAACACCGGTGGTGTCGACCCAAGAATACCTATTTTATACTAGATAAAAAGAGTATACAATCTACTTAATTACTGGTTACCACTATAGTGTGAGATGACATGACCACCAAAAATCTTGGGCCTTCCCCTCAAACGTGCGCCGTGTCAAAGCCTGTCTCGTGCACGGAAACCCACGACGACTCCCCAGCAGTGCCGCGCGCCGTACAGCGCCCCGTCCCCCCGGGCCCCGGCCGCCGGCCCTCACGCCACCGCCTTCCGTGGCGCCCCGCTCACTCACCCTTGTATGTACAGCCACGCCACGATCGCGCAAGCCTAGCTGCGGACCTGCGGTCACGCAGGACATGGCCAGCACGAGCTGTCCTCCACCAAGGTCCAAGGAGCTAGCAGCGTGCCATGGTCAGGCTCAGGTCAGCACGGCCACGTACAGCACCGCCCTTCCAAAGCGGCGGCGGCGACGAAACGATCAGAGAGGACGCAGGGGAGGGGAGGCGAGGGAGGCACGCACTCGGGATCTCGGCGGTACGATCGGGCCGGCGACGCCCGGCCCCGTTCCCCCGGCCGGCCAGGAAACCGTGCCGTTTATGCGGGCGCAACCACTCCGCTGTCCTCGCCCCCGGTGCCGATAGCTCCGAGACTCCGACGAAACGTCCAAGGCGTCACCGCCGAGCTGTGCCCCGCGCGCACGTACGCGCCCGGCCGCCGTATACAAGCTAAGCTAAGTTAGCACGCGCGCGGCCGATGGAGATGGAGACGACGACGATGACGCCGTACGGATACATTATACATACGGCCCCCCGGGACTACGACCGCTTTATATTTTTTTGCCTTCTTCACGTTTTTCACCGCCCCGGGATCATACAATCGACGTTCGCCGCTTTCCGCGCACCGGCGGTCGCTCTCGCCGCCGGTCGCCGTCCCACGGCTTTTTGGCTCGATCAGCGCGCGGTGAGACGCTGCTGCATGGCGACCGTCGTTGTTGCGACCGTCCTGCCGGGTGCCGGGTCGGGTGAATTTCTTGGCGTCTTTGACGCTTCGATCGATCCATCCACCGGTGCGCGGGGGTTTTTTGTTTCGTGTGCTGATGAGTTGGAGATGTATCGATCGGTGCCCGAATCGATCTGGCCGTAATTTAAACAGAAAGGTTGCATCTTTGGCCAAAGGTAAAGCACGCATTATTTGGTGTGGCGTTAGTCATTAGCTAGCACTAGCGCTCGCTACTAATTAATTAAAGAATTTATTGGAAACCCGGGGGGCTAGATGCGCGCGCGGTTAGTCGTGCACATATTCTTGCCCCACAATCCAAGCAAAGACAGGCGACAGGTTGGAGGAGAGTGAAAGGGAGCGTGATTTTTTTTCTTTATACTACAATACACATGCATGGTTTGCTTTCTAAATTTGGGGGCGTAGACGCGAGTAGAAATGGCTCTAAATTTGGTTCCATTTCTGGTCCAGACGCTGGTGGGATGGTTTTAATTTTACATGGTTGTTGGTGGTCCACTGCGGGCGATTACCAGCAGCACGAAGCTGCAGGCAGCAGCAGCTCGAAGCGCTGCTTGGCTCTAGCTAGTACTCCCACAGCAGCGGCTCCTCGAGCCGGAACACGCCGCCGGCGCCGGGGAAGCACACGTCGTCGTCCCACGACGCGGCGCACGCGAGCTGGCACGACGAGGGCCCGTGTCTGCTCAAGTCCAGGAGGAGGTCGGGGAGGTCGAACAGAGCGTCGTCGGGGTTGCTGCTGCTGCTGTCCTGAGTCTTCTGCTGCGGCGAGCCGGGGGCGGAGGCGGCGCCGGCGTCCGGGTCGTCGCCGTCGTCGGGGCCCTTGGCGCCGGCCGCATTGGCGGGCGCCGCCGGGAAGTCGGCGGCGGCGGCGAGCGCGGCGGCGGCCTGGACGTCCTTGGGCGCGGCGGTGGCCGGGCGCGGGAGGTCGCCGGCGAGCTCCGGGAAGTTGAGGTGCGCGGCGCGGCCCTTGATGGCCAGCGCGGCGACGTCGTGGGCGCGCGCCGCCATCTCGGCGGTGGCGAAGGTGCCCAGCCAGATGCGCGACTTCTTCCGGGGCTCCCGGATCTCCGACACCCACTTGCCCCAGGCCCGCATGCGCACGCCGCGGTACGTCGGGTGGTGCCCGTCCTTGGTGCGCCGGCGCTTCGTGCCGCCGCCCTCGGCGGCGGCGGGTGAGGCTGAGGAGGAGTCGTCGGAGGACGACGCCGTGGTCGCGGTCGGCGACGCCGGCGCCTCCGCGGACGAGGAGGTCGTGGGCTCGGAGCCCGAGGACGAGTCCTCCGTCGTCATCATCGCCATAGCTAACTCCTCCTCCCTCCTGGTGCTCCTGTGGTGTGTGCTGGTGGAGTTGGTTGGCAGCAGGAAGCTGCTGCCCTGGAACTGGGAGGAGTGTGACTGTGCGCGGAGGAGACGAGTGGTGAGGTGGGAGGTGAGGGTGCGGGAGCGAGGGGGGTTTTATGATGAGGAGATGAGGTGGAGTATGCAATGGGGGCGACGTGGAAAGAGGAAAACGATGCCGCCGCGGCTGGCACTGGCACTGGCAGTGGCACTCCCCCTACGGGCAAGGAATAGTGTACCGGGAGAAAGGAGAATGCCTATTGACCATGGGACACTACTGGCCGGGACAAGAACACCACAGGTTTTGGGGGCCTCTGGGCTTTGTTTCCACGCGCTTATTTTAGGAAAACCGTAATCTCCGCCTAACTGCAATGTTAACACTACAAGCCACGCGGCAACAGTACAAGTTGAGGTATACTACAAAACAGTCCTTTATTTTTTTTTCCTGCCAGTGGTAGGGTTGTGTGCCCCATTTTTGCTGCAAAGTCCTGCCAATTGCGCTGTCAAGTCGTAGAGCGTTTTGCAATGATATATAGCCTCTGAAAATAACCCTTCTGTATGTACGTGCAACTGTGAGATGAGGAAAAGAATAGGCACAAGGCGCGTACAGCTAGCATAACGAACCAGTATAAACGGAACGTGTGTGTATAACGTACTTACGTTGCCGGCTGTTGTAGAACTACTGATGCCAAGTATACTCGGACTGTGGCAGATTTTTATGTGGAGGCCGGGGGCTTCAAACCACGTGCTTTTATTTGCTTTTGTCTTCGTTGCTGGTGGTGGTTGGGGGAGTTAATAACGGGCTTTGTCACGGTGACATCTGTGCATGGTACGTAGCATGCCGCGGCTGCTACATGTCCTTCATGCAGGTCCGACAGATATGTAGCCGTGCGGTGCATGGAGCTGTAAGTTCATGCATTGGAGCACTTGTGTTTTGGAGCCAATGCATAGGGACAGAGATATCCAGGGATGGGCGCGTCGAGACTCCAGAGGGCACACATGCCAAAATGTCTCTGCATTAAGATTCTGAACCGAGCCCCCATGATCCGTCAAAATAAAACTTCAGGAACTCCGTCGAGTTCTATTTTTTTTTCTCGAATATGCAGAAGGGCTACGTATCATTGTATTAAGATGAGAAAAAGTTGAATACAAACGTGCAAGCACGCAGAACAAACGGGACTACTCGCGAAATAAAATTCCATTGAAATTTATATTAGTGGTGCATTCTTTTAATATAATATTAAAGAGGCGCACATATAAGGATCAGCCAAACTAATTATACTAATTTCAAAAAAATAAATAATTGATAATTTAAATCAGAACGTCATGTATTTGGTATCAATTTTAAACCCTTCAACAACTTCAAGGCGCCACATCCTAGAGGCCCCCAAATAATTTTAAACTCTCCAACTACAAGATTATAAATAATATAAAATAATTACAGGAGGGGTAACTCTCTGGATTAGACCTCGTTTTCTTAAACATTCTCTAATTATAAAGGGTATAAACTATAAAGGCCCTGTTTAGTTCCCTTCAAAAGACAAAATTTCTCTATCTAAACTTCACTATTTACCTATCACATCAAATCACATCAAATCTCTCTCCTCATGTATGGAACACTAAACGTGGATAAATAAAAAAACTAAGTACATGGTTTTGATGTACACGACGAGACGAATCTTTTGATCCTAGTTAGGCCATGGTAGGACAACGATTACCACAAACAAACGAAAAGTGCTACAGTGTGCTACAGTGTCCGATGTGACATTTTCACCAAACTTCATTGGCTGTGTTTAGTTCACAAAAACTTCCCAAAATTCTCTCTCCAAACTTCACTATTCACATATCACATCAAATCTCTTTCCTCATGCATGGAGCACTAAACGTGGGTAAATAAAAAAGCTAGTTGCATGGTTGTGATGTACACGATGAGACGAATCTTTTAAGCCTAGTTAGGTCATGATAGGACAACGATTACCACAAACAAACGAAAAGTGCTACAGTGCGCTACAGTGTCCAATATGACATTTTCACCGAATTTTTCAACCTATTTTTTGGAACTAAACACACCCATTTTCTCTTTACCGGAACTAAACACCGCCAAAGAAGGGAGAGCGTTTGTGAACTTGTCACATGATAGCAAACTGTACTTTTGGTGACTGAGGGAGTTAGTTGCCGGTGGGTATTAATGAGGGGCCGAAGACCAGTTCTCCAGCGTGTTACACGTACGCTCTCAGGTCCATCTCGGCCCCGATATGGACTGATACTCTGATAGTAAAATGCATGTGTGACCTCACACGATTCCACTTTGGGTTATTCTAAACATGCATCAGCTTAGGAGTCCACGTAGAGAAAGACATTTTTTTCTAAAACCACAACTAAGGCATTTTATTTTGCCTTATCATAAAAAAACAAACCCAATTTATAAGAAAAATCCGAGCTAAAAACCGTAGATCCAGAGGATATGATAATCGTCCCCATCCGACTTGGATCCTTGAGATAGAAGAATTTTTCCTCCATGTTTTCCCCACCCTGTGAGCCTGCAAAGTACATATACTGTAGCAGTGTAGCTACCGTCCGGGATCGAAACGGACCAACTGGCGGCGCGCCGTGCATGTGGCGCTGCTGCTGCGTCGTGCGAGATGGCAAATGGTGATATGTCCGATGCCGATCAGTTGTTTCCACGGGCAGCATCATGCCGCAACAGCGTGTGCCTTGGCCTCAATTTCAGCGCACCGTACCGTCCTTTTTGTTGCCTAGCGTCCGATCGACCACCAGGGCACGCTGCCATTCTCTGAACCCCCCTGGCAGTGGCCCTGCCTCGTCTTCTCTCCCTGTGAATCCTTCGTGCTCCGTGAGCCACACACACACAGCCCCGAGACATTCTCCTGTAGCCTTGTGAAGACAAGGAGGATTCCATGAGCTCGCTGGGCTGGGGCAGGGCAATTCGCTGAAACCTGAAAACTCTCAGTGGCATGAGAATATGAGATGGATCTACCACTAATCCATGGAGGTCCGTCCAAGTCTCCAAGACTATTAGTAGATCTTTGGCGGTTTAAGCACACCCATCACTGGATATTACGGGCCTTGACAGTATCAGGCAAACAGCAAAAAGTCATTTGTTTTAAATCTGATGAAGTGGACAGTTAAGAGCGCAGCGGCCATACAGATATTCAGTCCAGCAGTACGTGGCAACTTGCCAGCTTGGCAGGCACAAGAGCCAAACATGGGCGTCGCATTAGACTCGTTCCGGTCGTAGCCATCAATGGTTGCCTATCATAGCCTGCTAACTGCATCTCGATCTCGAAAGCTCAGAACATCCGGTACGTTCCCCTCCTCCACAGCAAGCGATGCGATGTGGCTGCCGTAACCGCCACCCTAATGCTCCATTAGCAATCATGCATATGCCTCCAACGTTCCATTAGCCCCTGCATGATTGCCTATCTTTGTACTAACGCAAGCATTAGCGGGTAGTATGTAGGGCATAGCGGAATAGCTCAAGAAAAAGAAACCATGCATACCAATTGTGCCGTTACAGTGATAGTGGCCTGTCGTCAGTGCAGGATGTATAAGGGGGTTAACGAATAATAACAAGGCACTATCATATCATTACCACCAAACAGAGAACATCTCCGTGCCGTGCCTTTACTGGTTGATCATGATTCAGCGAGCAGGCGCGAATCTGTCTCGACAACATTTCCTAAAGCTTTGGTCTGATACCCTGATCTGTGAGTGCGAGTTTATATATGGGCCAGGAAGTCAAGCCCTGCTTCCTCTTTCTTGCAAGAATCCTATTCCCTCTCGAGCCGCAGAAGAAGCTAATAAGGCTGTCTAATTTACTTTGGACGGGATGATTCGGGTGGGAAAGATCTGTTAGGTAAAGAGGAATAGGGTAATGAGGGCTTAATCATGGATCACCCGTCAATTCGGGCGACCCGGAAAGGGGATTTGATGGATCAGGGGACAGGAGATTATATACTGGGAACATACTTATTATCAATGTGCATGCTGCTACAACTTTGATGAAGGCCGGCTTTGATTTGTCTTATTGCTCTTGGCTGGTTCTGGCAACTGGTAGGGCAAATTGCGATTGAATAGCTTTGGACGCAGGTTTTGTTTAGACGCAAGCGATCTTCCTTTACAAAATGCGCGCGGATTCTGTCGTCGAGCAATCGAATTAACAAATATCCACGTGCAGCTCGTTAAGTTTCGCCCCTATGCTAAACTACATATTGTGTTGCTCTGCAAGTCTTACCTGTATTTTGTTTCCTTCGTTGTTTCTTTTTCTCTCCCTCTTTTTCTCTTCTTATTTTCCAACGCCATACGGTTTGATAATGGTTGTTTATGTATTCTGCATGATTAGACCACTAACCTGTATTCTATAAGCCACTATAATCTTGCATGCAACTCATGATCAGAGACGCGTAGTTTAGAGAGCAAAGCGCCACACCTCTGGTGACATGTACCTGAGATCTGCGCCATCGATATCGGATTGGATCTCTGATCACCTATTCTAGCCTCCCCATTCCGTCCCGTCTGGTTTAAGAATTGGATTTGCTTTTAGCACCAATAATTATTCACTTGTTTAGGCCCAACGAAAGGTACCCTACGCTGGCTGGCTGACGACTCCCAGGCACTAAGAAATTAAACAGCTCGCTACTGTTCCCATGAACGCATGATTAAAGCCAATGCAAATGGAAGGAGGAGCTATACCAATAAAATATTGTTACAACGTCCAAAAGAAAGTCGCATGACATGGTCGAGCGCATATGCATCTGGTCTCATCAGAAAACAGAAATGCATATGCTAGCTACACCAGCTGGTAGTACAGGACAGCATATTAGACAGGGAAGATACGAATATCTGCATGATCACTAAACTAGATTTATTAGACCTCTCTCGCTCGTACTTAATACGATGATAGATAACGCCACATTGATCCTGCACATGCAGAGACAAAGCTTTGTTAATCAGTGATCCCGTGAGCGTAACATGAGGCTGGCCCGCTGCACCACCCCCTGCCAGCAGTGGCGAAGCCAACATCCCAGCAAAGGGGGGCTGCTGCCTCCTTCTTCCTCCTCCAGCCCCCCTTTCCCTCTTCATCTTCAACCTCTAGCCAAGGGGGGCGTCCATGGTGGCGCCGACGGTAGGGGGGGCTGGAGCCCCCCCAGCCCCCCCTGTGCCTCCGCCCGGCTGCCAGCTATATCTAATAGGGCACAAGTAACAGAATGCCATTATTATTAATTCCTCTCCAATATAATGGGGCTATACAAATTGTTAAACGCCTGGCACCCCGTAGATCTATCTGGTTGAATTTCGCGAGATCTTAGCCGATCGTGCTAGAAGCTACAATAGACAATGTGCGCATTCCGGCCATTTATTTTTGAAAAAGGGATGATCATTATTTCAGACAAACAATTAAGAGCATCTAAAACGAGTGGCTACAATTGGAATTAAATTCATCAATTCTGCGTTAAACGCAGCGCAAATTGAATACATCTCCCGTCAACCGCGAGCCGCACGAGCGAGGCCAGCCTACACAACCGCCGTGCCGTGGCCTTGTGCAAGGTCGTCGCCGTTCGCCGGAGCCGGCACTCCACATGGACTCGCCACCGAACTCCACCACACCTTATCTAGGCGATAAACAAATGAATAATGGCGACTGTTTGTCACTAACAATCTGATCTCGATCTCCATGCCCTTGCATGGGCAGTTAGGATCGAGCACAACACAATTCTGGCACCTTTGGATTGGCAATGGCCATTAGGATATTGGTTTGAGGAATAATGGTGTCGCGTCATAGCATTTGGCCAGGAGCTATTGGCCTAGAAAGGGAGGAACTAAACTAATAGAGACAGAGGACACAATGTAGAGCGGTGGTTAGCTCGTTTGCAAGCTTTTTTTTTTATATCGAGAACAGGGCCGTCTCGTTTCTGGAATGTAGTTTATGCTCTCTTGCATGGCGCATGGCATGATTGCAACAGTGGCACTAGGATACGGACCTACATTTTTTAGAGGCTGCGTGGGGGACCTCTGAGATCGATATGCACACGTCTACGGAGTAGGAGTGTATCTTAGATCAGTTTGTCTTATTTTCAGTGCTTACAAGGTTTCTTATAGAGAGTGCCATCTTGGGATAGACAAGCAAGGGTGGTTTCTAAATTCAAAGTTCTCATCCTCGCATGGACTTCAGGTGTCTCGGACGTGACAGAACGGCGTCAAAGAGGGTGAATATAAGCTGTAAAGGTTGAATTGGAATCACCCAGCAACCAACGCAACGCCCACGCTCACCTGGACCATATAGATCATATCACACTCACATCACAGATGCTAGCTTGTGAAGATTGGACTTCGCATGGTAATTCGATCCATTTCCAACGGCATTGCATCTAGACGGCTAGAACCTCATCATCATGGTATCGATCATAATCCTGGACCAACCTTTGCGTCATAGGTCCGCACACCACGCTACGCGCTGCATGCCACGCTTGGTGAGTGGTGACCCATGCCCTTGTAATAAGTCCCAACCCTATCTTTGTAGACATGATACCAACCTACAAAACAGCCTTGGAGTCCGAGCATGCGTCCTGTCCCCAAGCTGGTTGTACCAATAGAATAACACTAACAGTACGGCAAACTGCATTTTCCCCTATATATCTATTGAGAATCAAGAGTGTTAGCTGTACGTGCTTTTCTTTCTGAAGGAAGACATTTGGTGTTTTTGTTTCTTGAAGTCATTTTCTCTTTACTAGTACTAGAAGTAGCAGAAATGTCCCCATCAGTTGCATTCCCACTCCTTGATTTCAATAGAAGAAACTATCGAGCAGGCATGCCATCTCCCTACCTAGTTGCCACGATGCCACCAATTGTTGTATTACAAACAGCTAAAAATGCTCCCGTCATGCTTACATCACTGCCTTCCACCAGCCATGCATGGCCGGTACCGCAGTCATTGGCTTGGCTTGGCTCTTGATGTACATCCATAAGGCAACGTCCATAAGTTGGCTTAAGTTTGAACGTGACAGAACGGCGACAAAGAGGGTGAATATACAAGAGCATCTCCAAGAGTCTCTCTAAATCCCACTCTCTAAAATCCTCATTTAGAGAGTCATTTGTATAAAAATCGTTTTCTATATATTCCCGTTTTCCAACAACTTTTCTATATCTTGTGTGCACTCTGAAAAGCTATTCTCTGTTCTATATTTGAAGAGCGAGAAATCCGTAATAGAGAGTGACTATGTTTACATAACCAAATAAAGAAGCTGTTGGAAGGTAGCTTTTCAATCAAAATCTCTAAAACTAGCCGTTATGATGAATTTAGAGAGTCTCTTGGAGTTGCTCTAAGCCTGTTGACGTTGCCTTATGGATGTACATCATAGCCTAACTTATGGACGATCTTTTAAATAACAAAAAAAACTTACAGTGAGTTTTTTAAAGGGGCTTTGCAAGATTTCCAAGGTTTAGGGCGTTCCACTACTTTTGAACTTCCAGATTTTAGCAAATGCACACTTATTTACAGCAGGCTTGCATCAGTTAGTACAAGCCAGTTGTTTTTTTCCTCTTCGAACGTGCCTGAGGGTGGTCCCAGCTCATAGTGTTTATAGGTTATACTGCTATATTAGTAAGACACCACCTTAGATAACACATTTTCCAACCCATAATTTATTAATATGGATCTTTAATAAGGGCCTATTTGCTTTCCGGCCATGAGCAGCCACGCCCCCTGTGGCGCAGAAATTGTACGCCACACTTGTGGCGTGGCGAGATTCCTAAGGAAAAAAAGCTGCAACAACATTACTTTAATGATCAACCAAGTAGCGTCCTTCTGTTATGTGGTTGCGGCACGAAACCAAACATGCCCTAAATTCACTATCTCTCCGTTCTACCAATTATACTCATTCTTCTATCATGAAGATATCATCCTCTCTCCATGCAAACTTTGGTAGTATCATGTGTATAGACTCTCGTGGTGAAACTGGGTTTGCATGAGACCTAGTTTCATTCTCTTTCTTATTTAATATAGTATCATGTATGCAAAGAGTTCTATGTGACAACTCAATTAATGTTATTATAGAAACCATCCTATATGTAGAATTGAAACTGCCTTGAGAACACGTTTCATTTAAAAAAATAAGTCAATTATTAAACGCACACAAATAACATTATAAAGAAAAGCCCTTCCTACAAAATAAATGTCAATATCATGAACGGCCAAAGTCCTGGAATCTTGATCATTAGCTGGAAAGTTAACTACTGAAATTCATTTGGTTGTTACAAATATGTGAATCGGTAAGGTATGCATTTCTTCCTATCATGTTCTACTTGGACATGTGTAAGTTAAGATCACAACTGACGCGGCAACAGAACGAATTAGTGTTCAGTAACTCCAGTATTCGGATCATCAATTCATCATCAGCACCACCTCTATCTAAATTCACATTGAATGCAGGCAGAATTTCGCCCCCTGCCGTCAGTGCTCCCATAGCAGCAACGGCTCGTCCCAGCACAAATCATAGCAGCTAGGCGTCTGCAGTGGCGGCAACGCAAAGCCGAACTCGAGCAGAACGTCCGGCAGGTCGAAGAGCGCGAGATCTAGAACGTGGCCGTCCGCCAGCATCGCATGCTCCGACGGCGGCGCCGCCGGCTCTTCGTCTTGGGCATTGCCGGCGTCGTCGTGGCCGGACGACGCAGATGCGGCCGGCTGCTCTTCGCCTTCGTCCTCGTCGTCGCCGCCGCCGGCGCCGCGGCTAGAATCGCTCGACGCGGCGGGCGCCACCACGCCCTCCATCGCGGCCGCGAGCGCCGCCGCGGCGCGGACGTCCTCGGGCGCGGCGGAGGCCGCGCGGGGCAGCTCGCGTGACATCTCCGGGAAGTTGAGGTGCGCGGCGCGGCCCTTGATGGCGAGCGCCGCGACGTCGTGCGCGCGCGCCGCCATCTCGGGGGTGTCGAAGGTGCCGAGCCAGATGCGCGACTTCTTCCGGGGCTCCCGGATCTCCGACACCCACTTGCCCCACGCGCGCATGCGCACGCCGCGGTATGTCGGGTGCTTCAGCTCCCGGCGCGGCCGCTTCCGGCTGCTCGCCGCGCCGCCGGCGCCGCCGGAGTCATCTAAAGACGACGGCGACGACGCGGCGGGGGAGCCGGGGCCGCCGCTGCCGCTGCCGCTGCTGCAGGCGGTGGAGGATTCGGACACCGGGGACAGCGCTCGCTCTTCTTCCATGGCTGATGAACACTGTGCGCGGCTCGCCGTCTCAAGCAAGCTCATGTGATGACTGATGACTTTGTCACGAGCTCCGAGTGAGAGTGAGCGAGCTAAGCTATATACTTGGAGGAAGGAATTAAGAAATTCGCTTTGTCAAAGTGGCGAGTACCATGGGTATAGTTGTTTTGCTTTCCCGAAAGAAATGTGATTGGTGTGCAGACATAAGATAGAAAAGGGCTAGGCAGAGTATGACGACGCGCTTTGTTCCAAGGTCATGTATTATGGCGTCAGTGAGCTGTAACAACCCTTAACTATGCTGTAACAACCCTTAACTATGGAAGGTCAAACCTGATGAACCTTCACTATGCTGGCTATAGGGTGGCAAGATCTGGACAAATAAACGTGATTAGCTTGGGAGATGGCCATTTCCTGCTAGCTGAGTTACTACCAATAAGAAGACGGGATCTGACAATTAACGACCATCGTGTGTGTAATTTCTTTTTAATTGGAATTGTAACTCTCATATCCAGTTATTTACCCCTTCCATATAGAGCTTCAACAAAACAAGAGAAATGTCTCATATTCCCTTGGTTATTACTACACTTTCTTTGTAGACCTTTATGGTAACAGGACACAATCCTATGAATCTGGCGGCGACTTTGTCACTAACACATGGTATTGCTGGAGCTAAGGCCCACATGCCAGTGACAATGTTATTGTGGCTTCCACTTCATAGGAGCTACTTTATTCCTTGCCAAACTAGGAAAGTACTCTCGCTGTCCTTAAATGTAAGTCGTTTCCGCTTCTCGAGAAACAAATCGAATATATAAAAATATATATTAACAATTATGGTACATAATAAATATCTATATTTGAATCTAGTGTAGTAGTGTACCACAATTGTTGCTCGTGTCCAAACCCCAAGTCACCGCATGCCTATCCACGACTATATGCTAGTACATGCCGCAATGTGTTTGCCATTAATGAATCTATTCCCGCCTCTTGTTGTACCTTAAAACCCTAGCACATGGTGTCATCTATATATCACTGGCTAAGCCACATTTTAGGGAATCAAATGAAGAGCCCCTACTCCGGTTTAACGGCTAAAATTACATACACACACTCTTTATAATTCGAAATGTACGCTTATTTAGTCTCTTCAATTTTTCTCTCTAGCTATGTACAAACCTTTTACAACTGCAATGGATATTGCACCTTTCGGATGAATGGAATCGCCTTTAGACCTCTCTTGCTTTGTTGAATTAACTTTTTTAAAAAAATCGAGAATAGGTGTGTACCAGTAATTGTAAAACAGGGATTAGCCAGCCTTTCTACAGTTCTTGTGAGGTACTTCAAATGTTATCCTTTAGTACGTACCTCAAAACCAAATGTTTCACAATCGATGCAACTCATCAATCGTCAGATGCGATTTTGGGTGTGGATCCCATCTTGTAACTCTAGCTAGACCATTTTATGTTATGTTTAGCTATCAATATTTGTATCTCTATTCCTCTATTCTCACTCAACTCGCCCCTATTCTCCTTCATGATCTCCAGTGATTTTGTTGCCACGAGATTCATGCTCCAACTTCATCATTTATTTTTGCTGCCCTCGTCCAGAACCCAATGTCCGCCTACCGTCCACAACTTCAATACTATCGTTAACTCCTCTGGATTCCTTTATGCACTACTGAAAACGGTTTGTTTCCCTAGAGTGTTTTTCATTCCCTAGGAAGTATTAAAGAACCGTAGGGAAGTTTTGTTTCCGTAGGACCCTTGTTCCAACCCGTAGGGAAAGTTTTGTTTCCCTAGGACGGTTCTTCCAAACCGTAGGGATACGTGGATTTCCCTACCGTTCTATTGATGTCCTCGGGACGAGCTGCGCGAGCTGGGCCACGTAGGCATCTGCGTGGACTATTTCCCTAGGAAAGAAGCCAGTTTCTAGGGAACTCAGCGGAAAAAAAAAATAACCGGGAAATTTTCTGCGACACGGCTGAAACCCTCGCAGGCCCCTTCCATCCCTCCCAGCGCCGCCGCCGAATTTTTCTCCCGCGACCCGCGCAGCACACGCCGCCAAAAAAAAAAAAATCTCCCGGCTCCCACGCCGCCAGAACCCCTGCCCTCGCCTCCAAGCCGTGCCCCGCCCCCAAGTTCGCCGTTCTGCATGCCGCAATCGTTTTGCGCTGCCATGATAATCTCCCCCAATCCCCTTGCGCCGCCGTCGCCGCCAAACCCTTGTGGAAAACCTCGTCACCGCCGGTCCTGCCTTGAAGCAACATACTCAGGGCCACAAAACCTAGGTCATTGCTTTGGAGGAGGAGATGCATTCGGGGGGGAGGAAAGGGGAGGAGTTGCATCTGAGCAGATAGAGGGCAAGGGAGCTGTGTGCTGGACGAGTCGATAGGGAGACGGGAAAAGGAGATCTGGATCCGTGTGTGCAAGGGAAGAAGAAGACCTGCTCCTGTGCATCTGGATAAGGAAGGGAGCTGCATCTACACAAGGGAAGAAGAAGACCTGCTCCTGCGCTGCCTACTGCAAGGAAGACTTGAAGGTGAGAACAAAATTTCTCTTTTCTCAGAGTTTTTTTGTTGTGCTACATAAAGACTTTGTTGTGTGCATTTTGCCATGAATCTGCTTCTGTTAAAAAGGTTTGTGTTATCAGTCTGTTTGGATGTTGATGTTAAATAATCACCCTTAAAAACACAGTAGGGTCACAACTCACAAGCACCACGAGAGTGCAGTTCATGGTCCAATGGTGCAGGAGGCCTATATGTAGTATATGTATATATGCATATCTGTATTTTTTGTCCTATACAGACTTTGATTTACAGCACACACATGATCGACTTTGATTAGCAGCACGCACATGGTCTCTAGAAGTGAGCAGAATATATAATCAACAGAGTTGGTTCAGTTGAACACACTGAAATTTAAAATGAAATAATAATGTAGCACACTGTATTTTCTGGGAACGGATTGGTACAATAAGTTCACGATCACTATTTTTATCCTAATTAGGATGAAGACTTCGATTAATAATATATATGTAGTGATGGACTGATCTGAATATGATCATAAATAGCTAGCTAATCTGGTTTAGTTGCCTCTATACAACTAATTTAGTCTCACAATGATTTTTCATGTGCCTTTGTTTGATAAAAGATATTGTTGGACAGGGATTTAGATCTTGATAGTTTATTGTAGCAACAATAACTACAAATGTCAGTAGCAGACTGTAGTTGGATGTATGATGGTTGGCATGACAGTGGTTGTCATTCCCAAGATTGGGTGCACAACACAAATGCTTTCCTAGAACAGGCTTTTAGTGCTGTTCCTGATGGTGAAAAACATGGAGTAGCTTGCCCATGTTCAGGTTGTTGCAATACAGCCATATGTGTTCAACTTTGTGCCTATTGAACTGCCTTTTCTTATTATGTGCTATATCATTGAACTGCAGAGTGTTGCTTTGCATACTGGTATGCCTGCCATATGTGTTCCTTCTCCCCTGGCTCCAGGATATATTGTTTCATCATCTCCAAATTCTGCTCATTAAAATGTAAGTCCGATGATTAGTATCTCATTTTTTGTCTTTATGTGGTTGAATGTGACTAAATCCGACATAAGCTTCCCTTTTGGTCTTTATGTGTTGGGCGTCTAAGATACATTGTGAAGTGGTGTTGGGTGTCCTAAAAATAGTAGTTCTTATTAGCAGTCCTGGGAGTAGCTCTCATGGTTGATTTTCTATGGGACCAATTTTTCCTGTGTTATACACATATAAGCATAATTGCATTTGGTGATGCTAACTGTTAGATTGCTTGTTCCTATATTACATATATTAGCATGTGAACAATTAAGCTTACTGTCTACTTGCAGAGTTCATCTTTTTATGCCTCTGTGTCGTATTCCTTCTTATGCAGTGCATCTGTTAATGCTCTTGTAACTTTTTGTTCCCCTGTGTTTATGTGATGTCTATGACTTAGCTTGGTTGATTAGGATTATATATTGACAGCACTGCATGTTTATTAGAACAATTAAGTATACTTAATTCACTGCTTGTTTGATTGCACAGGTTGGGACTTTTGGGTCGTCTGTTGGAATGGAGACTCTTGAAGAAACATTGAGTAGGATCGCTAGTGGAAACTTTCGCAGCCATGTGAATGCAATCACAAGTGGAGACTCCACCTCGAGAAAGAATTCCCATTGTTTTGATAGCAGATTGGTTAAGTGCACATTTTGGTCTCTTGTCACCGAGTGAATTAGTTTGTAGGACGTTCTTTTGGATTACAGAATGTTACATCAGGCTTGTACAGACCATCAAGCTTGTACTGATAACTTAATTAAATTTTTGGATTAGTGAATGTTGAACTCATGTAATCAATGCTTTTGTTCGTATTCATGTGTGCTTGAATTTGTTTCTAAATACTATGTGAATTTGAATTCAAATAATGTATTTGAATTCAAATACAAAAAATATAAATTCTCATGGGGCTGGTTGTATGGTCAGCTTATTTTATTCCCTACGGCAACAAAGTCCTAGGAACCTCACTTTCCATGTAAGCACTACCTTTCCACGTAAGTTGTGAGTTGTACTGTACCAGCAGTTTCCCTAAGAACTCTTTTCCTAGGGAAAGATGGCTCCCTAGGGTTTTCCAAAAAACCGTAGGGCACTTGGGAAACGTTCCCTACCAAAATCTGTAGCGAAACTCTTTCCCTACCGTTTTTTGAGCTTTCCCTAGGAATTCGAACTCTAGGGAAATAGGAGACCTCTAGTAGTGATGCCTCCAATCTTGAAAAAAATAACCCACCTTCCATAGCCATGATGATTACCGTGGAAGTGTTGACTATGATGAACTCCTTTGTTTTTCTTGCGATTAGGATTTGACACGCGTGGTTTTAGTGGGGGTATATAGCTAGCGTTGCCCCCACTGAAATTACAGGTGACTTCAATTCGTACAGGGCGATGATATGCAATGGATATGGATGCAAAAAGGTAACCATGAGTTTATTTGGATATGGATTTTTCTCTTCTTTTAGACTTAGATTAG
Source organism: Echinochloa phyllopogon (assembly GCA_033239725.1). Taxonomy (NCBI): domain Eukaryota; kingdom Viridiplantae; phylum Streptophyta; class Magnoliopsida; order Poales; family Poaceae; genus Echinochloa; species Echinochloa phyllopogon. Next base: position 36,855,878 of record BTCW01000001.1, on the reverse strand, counting down.
TACAAAGAATATGGGTTTTTTCTTGTCACTTGCGTCTCTAACGGGCGAATGTAGTGGTTCAAAGAAATTCAGTAGATTCCTTTAAAAAAATCAGTACATTCAAATAAATCTGCTAAGACTTGTCAGAAGCGTGTCCAATGGAGTGACTTCTGGACACTCTCAAATGAAATCTTATGTAGTATTTACAATAATATGGCACTGCAGCGTGTACTCTTAGCGTGGCAAACTCTCACATGCTCCATCCTTCTCCATGCAATTGAAATCCTACTGTCCCGTGCTACTACGCGCCTTGTCCAGTTGTCCCTAGGAAGAAGGCATTGGAGCTCATTGAGGATAGAAAGAGTGGAGGTGTAGCACTAAGAAAAACTTTAAAAAATGAACTAGATAGACCGAGAGCTGCCTATTATATTGATAAAGAAGAAAAATTAGATGTAAACGGAGAAGTACACAACCGTGAGAAAAATGACTGAATTGATGCTGAAAGCAGTTAGCGCTATAGCACAACAAACTGCTTATTTTAATATTTTATAGTACACTCAGGATAATTATAATAATTACTATAAAATGGTCGAACCAGGGGTCAAGAAGTCAACAACAGTCCCAAGCTACCAATCACAAAGATGCTTCTTTGCAATTTCGATCGGAATACCATATCCAACGTGGGTCACACTTTCACACCTTTCTCACGAGGCATGCGAACACTTATTGAGGCTCACATATTCTGATTGACAGAGGTGAAAAATATTAGAGCATGCATTAACCTTGGATTCTTCGCGTGAAGCCAAAAGGTGCTGCCTTTGCGGCCGTTTTTTTTGTTTGAACTAATAAAACTTGGGAATTTGGCCGGTCGGAGAAATGTTAGAACATACGTGAAAATATAAAACCATCAGAATTATTTTCCCCTGTCTCTCTTGCTCTTGTCATGTTGGTTATTCCCTATCGGTTTAGGTAAGATATAGTTTTTACATTTCTCTATCAGATTTTGGTGTTTTTCTGTCCATTTTATCACCTCGGAGAATTCAAGTTTCCAGTAGTGCGGGTTTTCTTTTTGTTTGAACTAAAAAAACTTGGGAATTTATAGATTCAAATCCATATCCACCTAAACTAAATTAAACATGCCCTGCCATAGCTTTTCTCAACCCTAATAACACTTGTTCGGATTTGAGACCCACTCCCAGCCCCATCGGTTGAATTTGTATAGTTGTAGCAAGCGGGAAGTTCACATCAACAGTTGGCGCGCAAGATCCCTGCAGGGTGCGGGCAGCATTGGCTGCAACTGGCAGCAACTATAGCAAGATGAAGTACCAGAGACTACCAGCAGGACTTGTGCGGACAGCTCGTACCACGAGTCCACGACCTCTACTAGCGGCACTAAATTTGGCTCGTGCAGCGATTAAAAATGCCCCGAATCTTCCACCCACAGATCCTGAAGATTTGGATCTTGCTCGCTAGTACAAGCAGCAGCTAGCAGGGATTGCAATAATGCAATAAGCTGCATAACCATATACCGATGGAAACCACTGCTAATTAAGCACATGCCGCATCGGTGTATGTAGAATCTCCAATGCTCCATGCATGTGATTAGGAGTAAAATGCAAGCCGATCAATCATGAACGACTGACCGGGCCGGCCCCATTGCTCTCTCACGCACTCGCTTTCAGCACGTGTAGATGCGTCGTGCTTAGTCTACACGAGCTACATCATGCAGCTGCCGTTACGTTCAACCACGAGCGGAGAAGAACACTGTAGCTGCAAGCGCGGGATTCCCTGACCAGGTTCCGCATTTTGCGTATATTGCCATTAAACGCCCCCAGGAGGCCACGAGTATAGAAAGGGAAACCCAGGCGCTCGACATATGGATACTATACATGTATGTACGTATATAGTATCCCAGCTCACCGATCGCTTGCTGCTGGAGGAAAGAAAAAAAAAACAGAGGCGGTGTTCACTTCCTTTGAAATCTAAAACTTTCCCCAAACTTTCTCTCTCTAAACTTCACTATTCACTATCACATCAAATCTCTCTCCTCATGCATGGAGCATTAAATGTAGGTAAATAAAAAAACTAAGTGTATGGTTCTGATGTACACGACGAGACGAATCTTTTGAGCCTAGTTAGGTAATTGTAGGACAATGATTAGCACAAACAAACGAAAAGTGGTACAGTCCGCTACAGTGTCCGATGTGACATTTTCACCCAAATTCACGTTCCCTTTTCAGGAAATTGAACACCGCAGGAGTGGCAGTTACTTGTGCCTCGTGATTCGCACATCATTAAATAAACCCCACCATCGCCGTTGTTTAGTCCCATCAAAAGCTACCATCATCAGTGCTTAAGCGCCTTTGCTAAAGGCCTAAAGCTGTCCCCTAGCTACCAAAGCCGGGCTACAGAGCCTCACATGAACACTCGAATAAACCCTTAAAGAAACCCCCCTCATGCCCCTCGCTTCACTAAACTACGCAGCGGACTTAATTAAAATTAAACTAAGACCAGAGCACGGGTTTATTATTGGGGCGCGCGCATACCAAAGCAGTTTAACGCAGCCACCGCATGCAGGAGAAGCTAGCTAGCGTCCAGGCGGCAGGTAATTAACACAGTCTGAAAGCACGTACACGCCTTTGCCAACGTATAGCGCGTTGCACGCAAACGAGCAGCTAGCCGAGCACGGTGGTTGGCACGTCGCCTGTGGCCTCGTCACCCCATGCCGCGCTGCCGCTGGTGTACGTTTCCGCAACGAAAGGTGCCGAAAGCTACGCGTCGGGGCTTCTGCTGCTGCTGCCTACAGTTATACTACAGTGTGCACTGTACGTGCTGTAGGTTCGACGACGGTTACACACCGTGGCACTGTACGTGCTGGCGTGTCGTAGTCCACGTTTCCCATGCACGCGCGGGCCGGGTGCGGTTGTTGCATGACCCGGCCATGGGTCGATCTCTCGGCCTCCTTTTTCTGGCCATACATGTAGGTCGCGCCGCGCGGCAAAAGCGGCCCCGGATAATTACGTGGATGTTGGCATCCCCTTCTTTAACGTGCGCACTTTGTTCTCGGACAGAAAATGCAAAAAAATGAATGCGCTCGCGGTCGCTTTACATCCTGTACGTTTGCTAGTGCTTTGCCATACGGCCGGGTCATTGGCCCTGGCCAAAGCGAAAGAGGATGAGACGGCGATTTGCCATGCGTGGGCAAAGATAATCTTTTAAATCACCATGCAGCAGGCATCATATATAAACCAAAGCATTATTAGGTCGGAAAATGCGATAAATCTCTACCTAATTATAAAGCAAGGATTGTTTCTGCGGTACATCGTAATTTTGCCAAAAAACCCTCGACATTTGTAGGAATCAACTTTCAAGCTGTAGTAATTTTGTAACAGGAACCCTGATGTTTCTATAAATTAATACGCAGCATCGCTATACCTCCATCACCGACACCTATAAGGACCAATCGGCGCGGTGCAGGAATCATATGCGAACCCGACGTATCCAATCCTTCTTTCTACCAATCCGAGTCAAGAGATCGGGCAACATAAGCCACCACCGCTCCATTGCCTGCGAGCGACGGGCTGCCGTGCTCGGCCATGTGCTCGGCCCTGCTGCCAGCGACAGCTTCAATCTGCGCATGTAGTGGTCAAGGGAAACGAGGCAGAGGTCGGCCAGGTTTCTCGAACAACGGAATACGGTGCTTCGATTGGGGGGGCTCACCCTTATGCTGCTGCAGTGCTGCCGGTATGTTGTTGCTGACATGTACCATTAAATTGGCATGAAGGTTAGATTCATAAGCAATGTGATTCTGTGTGTGGTTTGATCGAATTCTTGTACTTGTAGATTTTTTTAACAATTAACGTAACAGCAAACTTGTTCAACGAGCGACCTTGTCAGCAAATGTGACTTGTGAGAAGCTTCAAAGATAGTTGGAAGGAACATCCCAAAAATCAAGTACGGGGAGAGGGGCTGTGAATATTCAAACGCTTGAAGCCTAGCTTCAACTAAATTGTGATGCGATGATAATGAAATGTCATGAATTAAGTATCCTTGAACAATCGATTATTTGTATCATGGAATTTCTTTGGTGTGGGATATAAAATGCTTATCAGAATTCTCCGGTATATTAATAATTTTATGTTCATTATGAGATGCGAAGGTAGTGGTAGTCTTTACCCGTAGCAACGCACGGGCACATTTGCTAGTTAATAATCAAAGCATCAAACACAGCTCGTTAGTTAGATCAGGCGGAGATGTCTGCACGCAAGATCACTGCACTGGCTTCTCCCGTAGACCTAGCTCGCCACAGCAAGCCAGCTAGCCAGAAGAGGTCACTGCAGCAGCAGGCAGTGCGTGCAGCGGCCAATTAGGTGCAGCACTGGTCCAATCGGCTGGAAATAATTTGCAGCTACCGTCTAGCTTAATGACGTGCAATTGAACGCCGGCGGGCGGGCACGGTACGTCTCACCTACCGTGAATGCCACCCGGCGGGCCAGCCGATTCCATTCGTCCTCCGCCGATCGATCGCCCAAATCGGACAGGGACGTACAGGGCCACAAAACTCCACGGGCGATGGATATTCCTACTATTCCTATTCATACAGCTGCGGCTCTTGAATCTCAAGGAATTGCTGGGCACCGCATTTTGATTTTGATTCCCTCACCACGATTAAAATGCTGGTGAGTCTTGTCGCGCTGAATTGAAAGTTGTTGGCTTCTGCGCTTTCGCCTTGACATCATTCACATATATATGGTTGGGCTTAATTTCGAGTGCTACGTACGTACGTGCTATGATTTATGGATTTTTAATGCGCATGCTAGAGCTCGTGTCACTTCTTGAATTAATGGGCTTATCAAATTGTGTGCTTTTGACCACTTATACTTTATTAAAACGTCTTTGTGGAATATTATAGGCTTATCATATTATGAAAATGTGTTGAAATAAAGCGGCATGTATATATGGCTGTCATATTTCCGGAAACTACGTGTGTTGGAAAGTTACTTGATACTCCCTGATCGTAGATGGTAGAGCTCGTGTCACTTCTTGAGTTTAATGTGCTTACCAAATTGCATTGTGTATCTTGACAACTACTTTATTTAAATGTATTTGTAGAATATTATGAGCTTATGATATTATAGAAAATGTGGTGAAATAAAGCGCCATGTATATATGGTTGTCATATTTGTATTTCCGAAAATTATATGTCTTGAATAATTATTTGATGCTCCTTCTGATCATAAATCATGACATCAACTAGATTTACACGATGCAACTTTGACAACTAATCTATATATAAATAATATTATTTTAAATAAAAATGAATATATGAAAAATATTTTTCCGAAGGTGGTAAAGTACAGTTGGTCATGAAAGGTGTAACGTTGAATAAAAGGGGAGATTATTAGTAAAGAAGGTTTAAGGCTTTTTTACGCATCGGAGCATTAGATTTTGACTAAGAAGTTTACCCATGAAGAACTAACGTGTCAATTAGTCCAAAACCTAATGGACAAGCTAGCCAGTGTAGATTGTCATACTAGCTAAAGTGCGCCAATCTGACGAGCTTTACATTTGGATGTTGACAGTAAACTTTTGTGAATGAATATTTAGAGCAACCATACAAAATTTACTCGGAAAGATACTTCCACTAACTAATAAACACACGTGAATTAATGCTATACACATGTTTTTAACGTACGTCGGGATACTTATTCTTACTAGAGGGAACAACTACTAGTTAAAAAATAACAACCTCGATCATGATTGGCCGGGTTGAAACAGTCCTTTTTTTTAACACGCCTATTAGATTTCGGTTGATTGAAAACTTGGAGCATTTCAGTCGGCGGTGTTTCTTATTCACTTTGGTAAGCGGGTGAAGGTTAGGGTTCCTCGATCGAGTACCGGTGGAGGATTTCTGAGTCGCCGGACTTAGAGATGAGGCTTTGGAGACGTCCGGATCGGAAAGGACTGGATGAGAAACCGATGCCTTCAAGATAATACAACAGGACTACAGGAGCAGCAGAAGATAGAAAGTCAGTGGTAGGAAGGAGCGTAGAGGAGCTTAGTCGCATCACATGTTTGAGCGAGAAAAAGAAACAGAGGTGATCGAGAAAAGCAGATGACGATCCAAAAGAATTTGTTGCAATTGGTGGATGACATTGGTCGACTGATATGAATCGATTTTTTAGTCGTGTGACATTTTTTAGTGTCACCCCGACACACACCAATGGCCACAGAATGCCAGTACAGTAAGGATCGATGCTCTCATACAATCCATTACACTTACACAAATACTCCGTAATGTTGAAGCTGTATACAACGCAAGGATGAAGAATTGAAGATCATTGCATATAAACACTGTCGACATTACAATATATACAGAGTACGTATACTATCAAAAGAAAGCATATATAGGCCGTACTCATCAATCATATACGTACAGGTACTTCTGTTTCCGTGACACATCACCACTCCCAAATTATTCTTTCGCCAAATCATTTACACATGACAAACCACTGTTTCACCGCACCCTACAACAATGACTTGCCATCCGGAGATCACAACGACCCCACAAGCGCCCCCGGCCGTGCGCCTCGAACGCGTGCGTGGCCATTGGTTTGTTCATCTCTGCACAGTGCACGCGAAGCAAAAGCACGTGTCATCCGCCGTCTGTTGCAGCCTTGCATTGCTTGCAGCCAACCACCGGCCGGTCATGGCCGGCGTGTCCGAACGGAGCGGCTAGCTGGCTAGTTCGGCTGCACCGGCGCGGCGGCGCCCATCCAGCAGTGATCGTCGGCGGCCCACAGAAGCGGCTCGTGCAGGCAGTCGCCGTCGTACTCTTCCGCCGCCGCCGTCGGAGCCGCCGCCCAGATGGGTGACCAGAGGCCGTCGCGGAGGTCGAGCAGCAAGTCCGGCAAGTCGAACAGCACGTTCTCCTCGCTGTAGCCAGCTGCGGCCTCCGCCGAGCAGCTGGCAGCCGATGACGCCGACGGCGTCTCGGCGACACCGGAGGACTCGCACTCGCAATGCTCCACGCCGCCGTCGTCGGCGGCGGCTGCTGCCTTGGTGGCGTCAGCGGCAACCTTCTCTGAACTGGCGGCTGACGATGACGACGTCTCGTCGGCGTGGGAAGAGACGCATTGCTCTACTACATCCCTGGCGACGGCGGCGGCGGCGGCGATGGCGGCGGCGGCCTGGATGTCGGCGGGGGAGGTGGATGCCGGGCGCGGGAGCTCGTGCGCGAGGTGCGGGAAGTTGAGGTGCGCGGCGCGGCCCTTGATGGCGAGCGCCGCCACGTCGTGGGCGCGCGCCGCCATCTCCGCGGTGGGGAACGTGCCGAGCCAGATGCGCGACTTCTTCCGGGGCTCCCGGATCTCCGACACCCACTTGCCCCACACCCGCATGCGCACGCCGCGGAACGTCGGGTGCCTGGTGCCGGCGCTCCCCCTCTTGCTCCGCCGCCCGCCGGCGCCGCCGCCATCCTCGCCGCGCTCGTCGTCCACGGCGGCTTCCGCCGGCGCCCCCAGCCGGGCACCGGCGGGAGCAGGCGCGGGGGACGCGGCTCTCTTCCGCTTCACGTGCTTGCTGTTCTTGGACAGAAGCTCTTGCGCGCCATTGATGACGCACGAGCCGGCGCCGGAGTCGGAGTCGGAGGAGGAGGAGGGGGACGTGGAGGGCGCATGGATGGCGTCAGCTTCCATGGCGGCTGTTCCAAGCTACAAGACAAGGCCCGGCACGCTGGACAGGGCCGTGGAAGCTAGCGGTGGAGCTCGGAGGAGAGCCCTTCCGGTTGCAGGGTATAAATAGCTCAAGCTTGTCTTTGTGTGCTGCTAAACGCCACCACCACCACTACAGTACATACAGCCAGCCACCGGGTGGTGCCAAAGGCAGTGAATCTGTCGTTGTGTAGGGCTATAGGCTCAAGAGTTAGTTAGGACTTCCTGATCTGAAAAGAAAATTCGCGACTAATTCGATTTGTGAAACTGTTATGATATTCATTTACAAGTTGGCCGGTGTCGCCTGTCAGGGCAGTCTGATGGCATCCGTTGGTCAGAAGCATAATGAACTCGCATTATAGACCACTTGGACAAACGATGCTGGCGGATCCTACGCCAAATTGTACACGCCCTCTCGGTCCATACGGTTTTCTCCTGTGTCCTTTCTTTTTTGGTTCACAAGAGAAGATTTTCTCCTGTTTCTCAAGCCCGGTCAGAGCTGTTTGGAATTGGAGATCAGGCAATCGCCCATAGAGAGGTAAGGTTACATACTTACATCCCAACCACTACTTACATCCCAACCACTAGCCGTTAAGCGCGTACAAGGTCCGACAGGCTCGTCTAACCTGCGGGTCGCTCCTTGTTTCGTGCGCCGCTGGTGCAGTGCAGCTGCAGCGGACATGGGCACGCGAATGGCAAGGGCACGACGTGAACGTGCTGGCATGGCAATGGCATATAAGATTCATGAAGTAGAACGCTGAAACATGTTGAGATATATTTCAACGGTCCTCGCCTTACGCAACCTGTTGGGTTCACTCTCCGTCTCCGTGGCAACATGTCCCCGCGTCAGGCTCATGTGAGAGACCTGGCTTGCAACATGTTGCCAGACAGTGGCGTACAGTAGTTAGGATTTTACCTAAGCGTGTGCCACAATATTTTTCAACATATAGTCTCTACCTAATTATAAAGCAATGATTGCTTCCACTGTACGTGATTCTGCGGTACGTCGTAATTTTACAAATAACCCCTTAACATATTATCTAATTATGAAGCAAGATATAATCCTTCTTGCGTTCAGCTTTCATATCCTGGTCCGTCGCTGGTTCCTACTCCAACAAGTCCCGTTTCCTTCCAGTAGAGGAAGCCCACGATCGAGCCACACGTACACCTAAACATCACGTCTCTCGTATGTCGACTCCGTTTCAGTTACAAAGGAGAGTCGCGATTCGCGAAGGCACGTAAAATAAAACTCCACGCAACACAAGAACTTTGGAGCCCACCAATGTCGTTGTGTCTTCCGTTCAAGTTGGTTCCGTATGTCTCACGTCATTAGCGCGCGGCAGGGCTCTTGACATCAATATCACACAAGAACCGGCCAATGTAGAGCATGCAAGAACTGGCCCATGGAGTCGTTCGCACACCAAGACGCAAATTCTCTACGGCATGCAACCCTTACACGTGATGTCGTGACTTGTTGCTCGACGAAGATGAGGACAAGCAGGCTGCAGTACTGTTGCTGCCCCACGGGCCACGGCGACGAACGCCTGTTTTAGGGCCTTCTCGCTGGCCCAGTAGCCCCGCTGCAAGGGCACCCATGCTGGTTTTGGCGAGCTTCGGCGAGCAGCGCTTCCCATGAAGATGCGTCCAGGCTAGCTCGATGCCTCTACCTGCTGTAGCATGGTGAGGGATTACACTCGACAGGCTCCGGTTAGCAGGGCGTGTCTGACGACAGGACAACTTGGTGTGGTCGACGATCTTCAGGCAATCCATTAGGGAAACAACATGATGGTGGTGGTGCTAAGCTACAAAATTTGTGTCTGGTTGTGGAGTTCTTATGCGCAATAGAGGGAGCAGGAGGAGGAGAAGGGAGGCGCTTTGGTTGGTGGATTTGGTGAGCTGCAGCAGCCAGCAGGATGGTGCTCGGCTGGCTTGGAGATGGCGCTAGGGAGGTTTTGGCGTGCTGCTGCCTGCGAGATGTTTGTTGGTTGGAGAGGAGGTCCCATGGCCGACTTGAATTTCGAAGCTCATGTTGATTGGATTTGGGGAGGAGATAACCGAGGGGAAGATTATGTGGTGATGTGTCCTGTGTCTACGCTGCTCAATGTAGAAGAAAAGGCACTACCTTGTAGCTTCTCCTGCACATGGAAAATCTTGTTGTCGTTGTTGCGTCACTGCCACAATGCGAGGTGTCGCTCCTCCATGCAGTGGCCTTGCTCTGATAGTGGTGATGTTATGGCTTCAAGGCAGCAATGCTCGATTTAGGTGGAGCTCGCCTAGGCTTGGAGTTGCAGCTACACATACATATGGTTGATGAAGAAGGAGCAAGTGTGGGTTTTTCTTAATTAGGATTTATCAGGTCGCAGGGGTTGTGGTTATGCTAAAGAGTAGGGAGAGCTTGAGTCGATTTAGTTGCTTGATGGGGAAAAAAGACAGACCAAATATATAAATCACTTCAATTAATACATTTTCAAATGTTCAAGGAGAAAATAATGGAAAAGGTACAAACAAATCATATAGATTTGTCAACGTCCGTAGCAACGCACGGGCACATTTCCTAGTTTAATATAATCTAATGTATAAATAGTATGATCTGTGTATATAATTTGTAAATAATTTTAAATGTTGGCTAAAGTAATTGCAGAAAATAACTTTCAATACTTGGCTTCACCAACAGTAGAAGCAAACAAGTTTGAGAAGAAAAAAGCTATTAAACACGTGCTAAATTTTAGGGAATGCCAAATTTCTGGTCCGCGCCTCTCGAGCAAGTTGTGACTTGCGATGTCTGGCACGCAAAACTTGCACGAATCGTCGAGCCGAATCGACAGCCTACCGGCCGGATGCACGTCGTGATCGGCAGATGACGCCTATAAAACGCACCACAAGATTCTGATCCTCCCAAAAGCAGACGAAAGAGATCGTCTCTGTTCTCGGCTGGCACGTGGTTGAAAGGCAAACCAGCAGCGGCACGAGTTCTCCAGATGGGTTCGAGCATAATTACACGGCCCAGTGAGCCGAAAGCAAAGGCCGGAGCGACGACCACTGCAACATAACAGCAACGATGGGCCAGCCAAAACTGCAACACAATAGTAGCGCGATATCACGATAGGCTAACCAAAACGATGGGGGCAGGCGCCGAAACAACGCAGCAGGGTTCAGACTTGCAGACGAATCCACATCAGAGTCTTACCTCTGCAGTCTGCAACAATCTGAGGCCACGCATCGCATCACAAGGCACAACCACTAACAAAACAAGCTCCATATTCCTTGCATAGTAGCACACCATAATTCAGATACAACACGGGTAACACTAACCGAGAGTATTGGAATGGAGCCTAACTACCGGAGTTGCACGGCACCGGTGTGCTAAAAACTGTAGCTGAACAGGTTCCAAATCCTGGTGAGCACCCGATGTTCAAAGACTGCCATCATGAGCTCTCTTCTTGTTTTAAGATGCTACTCACTACACCCAACTGGCTGAGATTTTTGACAAAAAGAATTGATTTGAATAAATCTGACGGTGAACTTTTGGGAACGGTGTTCCAACGAACCGAGATTTACTGCTGGGCACATTGCACCCTCGGTCCAGATTCCTCTTCCTCATCATCTTCATATGCTTCCTGCCGCCTCTGCTGCTGCCTGCGCCTCATCTCCTCTTCTATGTTGACATCATGCAGGGTGGTCTCCTCGCACTGATCCAGGTCCATGTCCGACAGTTGGCTCCCTGGCTTTGGTGGAAGGATCTTCTCAAGCGATTGGCACTGGCCAGGGGAGAGTGCGCCAGGCTCAGGAAACTCAACGTTGAATTCAACAAACAGACGACCTTTCATGAAAGGGCGACCATGCTGTGGCATCCCCTCATCATTTATGGCCTTGTGTTGACCTATTCAAAAGAAATACAATATCAGTATGTGCAGAACAGTGATCAATAAATTTAATAGAGCAGTATAACTGAAAGGCAAATAACAGAGATCAATTGATTGAATAAGATTGTAGAACAGGCAAAATTAACACAACAAAAAAAGCTAATCTCTCATACCAGGCTTTATAACCTCCCCAGGGTTAGATTTTATCAGAAGCTGCCGGCCATCAAGATGAGTCAGAACAAACTGGAAGCCACACAGAGCCTCAGTGAGGGAGATTGTGTGCTCAATGTACAAGTCATCATACTTCCTCTTAAATTTCGGATGGTCTTTAAGTTGCAACACAAAAACAATGTCCCCTGTCACCGTGTCAGGCTGAAAAACAAATTTTGAAACGTTAAGAGAAATTGAAAACATGCAGACACGTGCGTTTACGCAATTAAAAGAGACTCACAGCTTCATCAGCTTGACCCTGGAATACAATCTTTTGGCCATGCTGCATTCCTTTCTCCACATGAACCTCCAAGACCTTCTTCTCCTGGGCTACCTTGCTTCCTTTACAGCTTGGGCATTTATCCTTCTCGCTTATGATCTCACCTGAACATTGAACAACCATAAGACCAAACCCAGTGAAACAATATTTCCAAAGGAAGATATAACATGAGCATACCTGATCCTTTGCACTCAGGGCAAATAGCGTTCATCTGTTGGATCATGCCAAGGCCTATCTGTCTTGTGATTGTCCTCATTCCAGCACCACGACAACCATGGCAAGTTCCTGATGCCCCACTCTTGGATCCTTTCCTGAAAGTACAACAAACATGGAACAGTGAGATCACTACTGCAAATGAACCAGTCAAAGGTAAAGTTCCATTTTAGGGTGGAACAGTCAAATGTACTCTAAGTCAAGTCCATTCCATGATATAAATAAAAAATGAACGCGTAATTCCAATAAATGGTTAAAAAATACAAAGGATAAAAGGACAAATGTATTAGCAATCATAGAATTTTTTCCCACATCTACAGGTGGTCACATTATAAATCTGATGATCTTAAAGTTTTAGAGGACCAAATACTCCATAGAAAAAAGACAATATTTTCCATGATTTGATGCCTAATAAAAAACTGAATGCATCCCACCATCCGTAATTGCACTTAAAATTTGTATTTATTCAGAGGAATATCCACAGCAAGAGCTCTGCATGAGTTGCAGGAGAATCCAACTGTACACACTTAGATGGAATGTTACCAATACAACCATAAAATATAATTGAAGGTGGAATGAAACACGAGATATATGAAAACATCACGGATATTTTTTCAGGCCCTTGATTGTTCGATATGTCAAAATATAGGTGTTGATGATCTTATATGCTTTTCATGAACTAGGCTAAAGCTTCTAGTTTGGTGTGACAAATTTGGATTTAGGCAAGCGGGCAACAAGAAGGCCAAGAATCTACCTCAATTCTATCCCAGCCATTGCTAATCCCAAATTGTTATTCAATATTACATGGGAAACATAGAAAAAATTTCAATTGACATGGAAAGTAAGCTGAATATAGAAGTTTATGACCACATCAGATAACAGAGGTGACAGGCTGTAAGTTTAAAAGAACACAGAAGCAAAAGAACCATGCTTGCAGTCAGAACAGACAACACTATTATTCAGCAACCACAACTCAAGAGAGGCAAGTTTAACAAAACAAGTCCAATACATAGACAAAATACAAAAGTGAGCTTCTTCCAGTAACATGAAGCCATGCCAGACCTCACATGCATAAGCTACCTAGTACCTAGCAACCTCCCATGAAGTACTCAATGTGCATGCCGTACTGTTTATGTGTTAAACATTTGGATTAAGTTCATGACAACACTGCACATACATGTGAAAGCCGGTGATGCCATCTATCTAGAATGGTCTTTTTGATACTCACAACTAAAAAGATCATCAGTATATAAATAAGCAAAGCAGACAAATTCCATGCGGAAGACAATGAAATGAAACCTAGTGTCATAGTCATTCTTAGAACTAATAGCTACCGCATTCACCACTCATTTGAACAGTTAGAATTTTCACCAACAACAATTTGAGACCAAAGACACCCCCACCCCTCACAAAGGACCCACTTGTCGGGTTGTAGGACGTGGGAAGACGTGGGAAAATGTGGGAAAACAGTGCAAAATGCGAAACTTTTTTCACCTAAGACTCTACCCCCCATACCCACGCGGACCCACCTGCTCATGATATACCCACATTTGTAACCACGTCTATACACAATTATCCCATATTGCTAATAAACAATAGATTGGAGAGTTTTTTCCATATAAATAAAGACCAACTATCTCAAAAATGATGTGCATCTACATTTGAGCACAACAACAATTTTCAATGGAGCGCAATTTAACTATTGAGACCAAAGAAAAACTCACCCCTTACACTTTGAGCACAAAACACTCCGTGACAAAGATAGCTTTTTGGTTGTCCCATTATAGAGATCTTCCAAAGAAACTTTCATAGTATGCACCACATCTTCACCACGCTTTTGTCTGCGTCCTCTTGAGCTACCTCCTGTTAAGGATAAACCCACATATAAGCATTCCAGTCTTTGTAATAAAAAAGGGAAGCAGAACAACATCATAAGATATTTTGATTACCACCAAAGGAGCCAGAACCGGGAAAAAGTTGCTCGAATATGTCGAACGGGCTATGGAAGTCACTGCTGCTGCCTCCTCCCATTCCCTCTTTCAGTGCATCTTCTCCGTATTGGTCATATATCTCCCTCTTTTCCGGGTCACTAAGAACCTCATAAGCTTGAGACAATTCTTTAAACTGTGCATCAAAACAAACTTCGGTATGAGAAGGGAACCTAGAATTCCAAAAGGTAAGCTAAAATACAGAACAATGTCCAAAAACAAACCTTCTCAGGATCTCCACCCTTGTCAGGATGGTTTTTAATGGCAGCTTTCCGGTATGCTTTCTTCAACTCATCCTGGCTTGCGGTCTTAGACACACCAAGAACCTCGTAATACTTGGTGTTGTTGCTGGTCTTCCTTGGCATGCGCCCAAACATGGCTGATAATGGGTGCTTGCTATGAACAGAAAATCGAAACAAATCAAGCGGTTATTAAGTGCTACAAATTCCAATACTAAGGAGAGGGCACTCTACAGCACAGAACCTACAGCAAATACAGGAACAAGGAACAGCAAAAATATACAAGGGCTTTTTTCACCAGACTGATTCTTTCGGGGAAACAAAACAATCACAACGTCTTTCCAACCTAAAAAAAGCACTGGCGGACCTAACGAGGGGCAAAAGGGGTTCAGTTGAATAGCCGAAAACTTGGAAGATAAACTTCTATTACTACTCCTCCGCACAAAACCTAAACCCGCAACGCACTAGATGGATCGATGCATCCATACCAGATCGAATGATTTGGGAACTCGCAGCAAACAAAGGGGGCTATTCCACAAAACAAACCGAACGGTGCATCCAGGTGAGCTAGGGTTTCCTTACCAGCGAAGGAAGAAGTCAGTCCAAGCCGCGGGTGGAACTCCGCCGCACGCCGGCCCGGGGGACCGGGGCGAGGACGACGACGCGGGGAGGACGAGAGGCGGCGCAGCAGCGGAAGGGCGCCTGGATCTGAAGGAGGCGTGTTCGGCGCGGAGAGCCTATAAGAGAGAGTTGGGGAAGGAAGGGATGAGTCGTACGTGGGCTGGATTGGTCGGTGGATCAGTCCGTGGGCTCGGTTGGGTGGAACCGACTGTAAGCGGCCCGTGGCAAGCGCAAGCCTTGGCTCGTTTGAGTTACACCCTTGTTGGGCTGGCAGTGGTTCAGCCTAGAGGCCCATTGTCCACCTTTACTTCCGTAGAATCAACAGGACTGGAATAAATCAGGCCCAGGGATAGGGTTAGTTGGGCTGGAGAGAGAAACTTGAAGCAAGTCGCATTTGTTTTGGATTTGAGAGTGTTGTTTAGGAATTCCGTTTAAGATTCATGCGCCTCTTTCTCGAGTCATTGCCAATACGGAGTGCTAGCGCGACCGCTCGCTCACGGCAGAAGCCACCTGCTACAGAGCAGGGATCTAATTGTAAGGTTCACGGCTCTGTTAGCCTCTCCTCGGCCAGGGCCGAGGGGTGTAAGTAAGGCCGGCCGACAAAGACAGCGGGAGCATGTAAAAATAAGAGAGGAAAGGAACGATCGGGTGTTCAACAGATCAGCACTAGAACCAGCCGTCCTTTCTTGCAACATAATTGACGTCGCTAGAATTTGGTCGCTGGCGGGGTACCGAGAGCTCTGTGCGCTGTGCTCTCCTTCATCCCCGGAGAGGAGGATGACCTCCCATCCGTGTGTTAATAGTTCCCCTACTCTGGGTGTTATTGTTTTCTCGTCTTCAAGCTATATAACGCCGTACGTTCTGTAGAGAAACAAAGGCGGCGGGAGTCGGGAGATCAGAAATGGGTAGCAAGGTGGGGCAATGTAGCCCGTGCCGGCTCAGTGACGGTGGGAGGCTGTGATGAATAGGGTAGGAAACAAAGGTGAGGCGGTGTTTTCATTCAGTGAAGCAAGGTTTATTATGGACCTATTTCAAAAGAGCCCGTGATTAACAAGAAGCCAGAACCGATCATAGGCCTCTCGTTGTCGACAGACGTATTGTCTATTTCAAATCCTGATGGACATGTTTCACTAAAAAGATTTACCACAGTTCACCGACCTTCTAGTTCTACTAGGAAGGGTAAAAAGAACATCGTAGTCCTAAAACAGATAGCAACCGTCAAAAACACGGATATAACAAGTTAACCCGGCATCATATATCATGCAGGTCCATTCTCATCCTGAATATGCTCTGCAAGGCCCCCCTATCGTTGAGCCTCAAAATTCCGGGCCGTCGACATGCTCGAGCAGTCGAGCACGAGCATGAGCAACACCCAGACGTGGGGAGCCCAAGCTTCACGTGGGTGGAGCTGGCCAGCAGGTCGTGCCGCCGTTCACGTGGGGAGCTGGGCTGAGACGGCACAGGCACAGCCCACCATTACGGAGGGGCGTCCGGGGGCTAATAATTTTTGTTGGGGAGAAGTACGTGTGTAGGACCAGAATAAAAAAAACTTACGTGTTTGTCTGTGATCGCGCATCGCATCATCTCCTCCCATTTCTAATGATAGGTGGTACTGACGTTTACGTGATGCGATGCAGTGATGCGCGGACAAAGTAGTAGAAATGTTCGGCGTATTTTAAGCACGAACAAAAGAGAATGATAATTTGCCAGTCTCACTCAGGGTCAGGGAGATGGGCTCCTCGGCTTCATGTACCCATCTAGCTCCGGTAACTATCCTTAGAGCGCCACACTCGTCAATGGCGTGTAGTATGATCCTTCTCGCCCATCGCTGCACTACGAAGACGAGGGACTGATCGCGTGGGACGTGTATACCCCAGGCGTCAAGTAATGGGTAAAGTTGTGGCTTAAGCAACAGAGATCCGAGGAGAGAAGCAACGCGCGTGTAGTCCGCCTCCGCCCCAAAAATGGTACTGCCAATGATCTGAAATTTTGAACGGCGCCACAACACATACAACTCGGTAACCCTTTTAACTGATACTCCGTAAACAACTGATACTCCGTAAATAAAACCAACGAGTTGCAGAAACAAAAGCGTGCAGTTTTTCAGGCCAGCTGACGAATAAAATAAAGCCAATTGCCCAACAAACCTCGCCACTTTTCTTTCAGAAAGCAGCTTACGGTCGGCAGGCGTGAATTCGTTTTCCACGAGCCCATGACAGTGATGGCACGAAAAGGAAAAAAAAATGTTCGCATTTCACCTGTAACTCAAGGAATTATAGTAACTTGTAAAAATGTTCGGCCCCGGCCATGGAGGTAACTTACTACCAATCGGGCGCTACGGCATCTTGGAACAGAAAAGAAGAAGATGCGGCAGTACAATAATAGGCACCAACAATCGCAAAAGGGCAAAAGGAACAACTTGCGCGCCGATCGGATCGCAGTGATTATACGGCAACAGTGGGGCTGTTCATAATAGGTTGGAGCACTAGCCCCAGGACTCCAAAGTCCAAAATCCAAGGCCTGGGGTTGTTGCCTGGTCCATGCAGGGTTTTTCCAGGATCTGCAAGTTCTGAACCAAACAAGCGTGCAGGCCAAGGAATGTAACAGCTCAACAGTAACCAGAAGCAACTTTACAAAGTACAGGGGAAGCATCCTTTTTTTTTGATAATAATGGGGAAGAAACCAACAGCACAGCGCAGATTCCACGTGTTGTTAATAGACTAAAAAAATCAACTTGCATCATCACAAAAAAGAATTTACTTTATTCCAATTGTTACATCACGTGGGCACCCAAGCAGATATGCATAGTACTACGGATAGTTGCCCTACAGCCTACATTTTTTAAAATAATAATAATAATTTCACAAAATGCCAACAGTGACTACTGTGATGATAACTTCATAAGCAATAATTTAGCATGCAGGTTGCAGACAAGGCAAGGCAGGTCTTCTGATGAAGCTTATATGTGCAAGCAACCATGGGGGGAAACACAAACCCGTGCTCTCTAGTGAAGAAAACCAAACCCAGAGAAATTTAGTAGCATCACCAGAACCAGGCGGCAGATATGCTGATATTTGCATTAGGGATCTGGATCATTCCGATGACGCTCATCTTCGCACCATGCAGGCGCCTGGTTCTCCTTGTTTCCAGGCTCCAGCAAATAGAAGCAAGCATCATGCGCACAAGATCGTCATCCCCAGCAGTATGGAGTCGCATAGCAAGGATACAAACACTGAGCATCACATTGTGAAGGGAGATTGCGAGTGATTCCTGGTTGAGATATGCAATGACACTAGTTTCATCAGGTGGGCAGCCCCTCACTAGTCCCTTCCTTCAAGGAGTAGAGTGAGTAGGACCAACTCCCCTAGTTCATAAGTAGTCTTCTCTTACAGCTGTTTGCAAAACGCGAGCATGTATTGTCCTGTCCATTTGCACTCCTCCAGATTTCCCAACCAAATAACTTATATGCAGGTGGGCTTTACAGTTTATAGTGCAAAATGATCAATACCCATTGATGGAAACCCAGACTGTAACCTTTTTATCCCTTGTAACATATTTTTAGCAGTCTCCTTCTCCTGCACATATTGAATGTGTATCAGCATATGAAGGCAGTGGTAACCAGTAAATGGGAATCGTGGGAATCAATGCAAGCAGAGATCTTCAATAGAATCATAAGATGCCTTTGTTTCACTTGTAAACCCTTTTTATTACTAAATGCAGATTGAGTGAATTTGTGTTGCTCAAAATAACTAGTCTTATGTTGGTTTGAACTTGGATTATTACAAAATCCTACTCGATAGCCAATGTTTGAGTCAATATTTCACTGTTCGTGTTCATTTCATCTTTTCACTCTTTGTAAGTAAAATAATATGAACAGAGAACTTACAGGACCAGTGTAGTCTAAGAGCCTTGTACAATAGTGTTCTGCTTCCTCGAAACTGCCTATGCTCTTGTAATGCTTAGCAAGGAAAAGCAGAGCTTCAACAAAATTCTGGCCTTGCCTTTCCTCAACCTCCATTCTCTCTAAATCCTTCTTGTAGTAAACTGCAGCTTCTTCAGACTGCCCCAGCATGCCATGTAACTTTGCTAGTTGGTGAAGTGCTATCCCTTCAGTGTCATTGCTATCTGCAGCCCTCTCATAGCACTTGATGGCTTCTTCGATCATTTGAAGTGGATCACTTTCATAACACTGAGCCATGGCAATCCAGAGACGAGCGTCATTGGGTTGCAAATATGATGATTTCCGGAAGTAATAAAGTGCATAAAATGGCATACCCATCATCTCATAGATTTGACCAAGACCATACCAAGCACGGTAATCTCTAGGATTAATATCAACAGCTCTTCTGTAGGCATCAATTGCAGCAGGCGTATTTTTCAGTTCAACATACTCATGCCCCATTAGGGTCCAAGCTGAGAGGTACTTTCGATTAAGCTTTAGTGCCCTTTGAAAGTACAAAACTGATTTCTCATGCTGGCCCTTCAGACTGTAGTAATTTGCAATTATGCAGCAAGATTCTGGGCGGTATTTATCTGTCAAGAATACTCTGTGTGCAAGGAAACTCAAGGCAGTTAAGCTTTCTTTTGCATATAGTAAATTTGAGTAAATATCCATGGAATCCACACGGAAAGGATCAGTCCTTAGCAGCTCTTCAAAAATCATCTCAGCTTCATCCAGGTCCCTCATACTGTACTGCACTGTTGCAATTTGAGCCTGAATGTAGCCACTGCAGCGGAAGACCCCCATCAAGCGCTCGTATCTTTTCAGAGCTTCTTCATGCATCTTTAGTTCCAGATATGTACTAGCAAGAAAGAAGTCTTTCATCCAGTGATTCTTCAGATTTAAGTTATTTAGAATGTCACTGCTGGTGCATAAAGATTGCAACTCTGACCAAGCACTCCAGTTCCAAGGGTAGCTGTTGACTGACTCGACCAAAATAGTTCTAGCTTGATCTTCGCATCCTTTATCACGTAGAACAATGCCAAACAAGTAGAGACCAAATGAATCAATAGAGCCAGTTCTCCGGTGTGTTGACAGCTCTCTCTCCAAAGCAACTAGTTCCTGATTAACAGCATTACTCTTGCCCAATGATCCTTCAAGCTCTATCATCTCTGCCTCTTTCCGCTTCTCTCCAGCCTAAAATCGCAGCGCAGATAGATTGTTAATTGAACTATGGACAATGTGGAAAAACAACCTGGGGTATTAGCAGACTGTGTGAGTTTGTAGAAACGGGAAAACCACTAAATGGCACACAGAAATCCTTTTAATAGAATAACAGATCAAACTATGGACGGAGAAAATATTACAAATGCACACAACTATAACATACTGGAGCATATTCACTGTTACAATCCCATCCCCAAATCATGCACATTCAGTTAAAAAAACATAAAACAAATCCCTAAAATGCAGTTGTACATTGTAATCGTTGCAATTCTTAACATTAAAATAAATCCTCTACTATCCACAAAAAAAAAGAGAAACAGCTGGCTGGAAGCATTTCATTACTGGCAAAGGGATATCCTAAAATGAAAAGGCACCATGGTTCTAGGATGAATGTTAATCATTCTCATTCTACCAGTTACAGGTTATGTAGCCACATTTTATGGAGTGGCAGGGTATACTTTTTGTGCACATGTCTCAATATTGAACATCAAATAGAAACAGCCAGCCATTTACGGCCATGTTTGGATACATGATAATCCCCTCCAAGGCTCCAATCCATACGTATTGGGAGGGATTGATAGAGACAATAGCTAGTTTTCCACTATATCCACATGTATTGGAAGGGAATGATGTTATCCAAACAATCCCTAAGGGACTTTGTTTGAAGCCGTCATCATTATAACAAACAGAAACAGAGACTATTCGCTCATGTTTATGAACTCCTCAGCTTTGTCAACATAACAGCAGTATGCAGAATTAGAAGAAACACTGTGCCTGCTTATATAAATGTAATATATCAATACTACAATCACAATGAGACCAACTTGCTCGTGAAAGGAGTCATTAGCCTACATCTTCCATTCTTTCTGAATTCTGATGCTCAGAGAGCTAACCGCTTATCAACTAAGTACAAAGAGAGAAACAGTAGCTATGCATAATACATAACTACAGGTTTTATAAATGCCAAACCATTCTATTAGCTTAAAGCAGTACATGAGCACAAAAAGCCAAATAGAATCCATCAATTAATTGCAAGTTGGAATGACTCTTTTTAGTCCTGCAATCCAGTTCTTGTTTTTTTTAAGTAAAACACGGTAGATCAGAATTTAAATATCGCTCCATTCTCACATCAAAGTAAACTGATCAGACTTTGAGCCAGTAGTACATATCCATTGCACCTAAAAGCAAGTGTCGATTAATCCATTGGCAGCCTATCTACCCAAATCTCACCTCCAAAGAAACAGCCTTAGAGGCATTTTATCTAACACCATTCGCCCTATCCCAGATCTGAAAATTCGCAGATACACCGAGAAAATAAACACAGAAAGTGAATAAACAAGCGGATGCCAGATCCCACTCACCATGTAGAGTGCATAGCATCGCAAGAACACAGCCTTGCGCCCAACTTGGTTCTGCAGCACGTGCGCGGCGCGGCGGTACTCCCGACAGTCGAAGTATGTCTTGGCGAGCAGGTACCTGTCGCCGCCCGAATCGAACGCATCGTCGTCGGGAATGGGCGTGCTGACGTACGACACGCCGGCTATCGGAGTCCCGGCCTCCGAGCTTCCGCCGCCGCCGGGGCGGGGGCGGTGGCGGAAGCTGGAACCCCCGCTGCGGTGTAGGTGCAATAGCCGCCCTGCGGAGAGCGCGGAGGAGGAGGACGGGGAGTCCATCGCGGCCGACGGGGCCGGGGCCGCGTCCGGCTCTACGCCGACGAGCAGCTCGGCGGCCCTGCGGAAAGGGAAGGGGTTAGGGTTAGTGGTTTAGGGTTTGGGTAGGGGGTTGACCGGGGGGCGTACCATTTGGCGGCGGAGTAGAGGCAGCGCTCGCCGAGCTGGCGGGCGGCGGCGCGGAGCTCGGCGCGGTAGGTCTCCTTGGCGGAAGCCATGGGTCCGGTCGGGGAGGTAGCGGCGGCGCCGGCTTGCTTGGAGCGGATCGACGGGCGCAAACTTGGTTTTGAATTTTTGAGAGAGGTGGAAGTGTGGAACGGTGGTGGAAGGGGGAGAACGGAGGGGGGTTTGTGCGGGCAAAGGAGGGAATTTTGGTGCTTAGAGAGAAAGAACGTGGTTGGGCCTGAGGCCTGAATAGAAAGAAGGACAAGTTGAGGCCCACTATCACCCGCAGCACGCTAGGCCAGATCGATAAAATTGGGGGAGAAAAACTCTTCCACGGCTTAGCCTCTGCTTGAGTTTCTTTAGGAGCACAGATACAGGAACAAATTGTTGTCGCGGAATATTTGATGTCAAATGTTACGTTGCTGCCTTTGATGTATGAATCAATGCGTATCAGTACATCTGGTAAAGATCTTTAAATCTTCAGCGAGATAGGATTGTGTGCAGGACAGCCAAGTCCTTCCTAGCCTATGGAGCAATCTGAACTTTTCCTCTGTACTTCCTACAGTCCTAGATACTAGCCTCGAGAAGAAAGTTTTTCATCTTCAGGTTAGCAACCCAAGAAAGATTATCTCGGACGTATACTCTATCTAATCTCCTAGATAGAGCTCTCCAGCTACGAGCATAGCCGTGTCATACAACAAGGAAAGATGTATCTGATGTACATGCATGCATGGACAGCCCTTCAGCGTTTAGATTGGGTTTGGATACATGGACGGCCCCCTCCTTGATTTTATGGTTGTTGTTATTGTTGTTTCTGACTCGTGCTCCAAATTCAGTTACATCATGATGATACGTAAACGGTAACACCTTTTTTTTTTGGCGATCTCTGTTACATGAAATTGATCAGGATCATGTGTACTGTAGCCATAGCCAAACACTTCATTACGACAGTTCATCGTTACTCCCTACCGGTGTGAGAGCTATACTGGTCTTAGCAGGACATGCATTTTGTGTGATTGGCTCAGACTTATTGGAAAATTGTCCATTCTCAACCAAGAGTTGAGATATCAAACTTATGTTCTCTTCTCATGAAAACCTGAAATACATGCTAGAGATGTCAGATGTGACAACCTTCCTAACACATGCAGCGAAAAAAGGAAGAATTTTTTTTTTGGGTCAACTAAGGCTACCATGGAACTTCCTTCACTGCTTGCCTCGAGCAATGGAAGATTCAGTGTGCAATATTAGTTGATTGGTACTACCGGGCAAAAAAACAGCTCCTTGTTCCCCTCGCGTCGCCCCAGGGCGACCCGAGGGGCGACTCGCCGCCACCGCCGGTAACCTCCTCCGGGCTGCGTTGGCCACCGCCGCTGCCCATGGCGGCGGCAGCGGCCCCGCCCCCACCCCCCTCAATCTCCCCGCCCTTTCCTTTCCCTCCCCTGCTTGGTCGCATCCTCCACCTTCCACTCCGGCTCAAACCTAGATCCCGTCGCCCTTGGTCGTCGCTGTCGACCTGCTCCCGTCGGCCCCCTCCCACGACCGGGTCTGGCCTCCGTCCCTGCGCCGGAACCCCTGCTGGCTCGGCCGCCCGGCTCCGTCGTCGGCTCGGCGCTGTCCTCTTCCCCGGGCGCGGGCGGGCCATGGTCATCCGTCAACCCGCCCGCGCGGATGTGGCCGCCGACGGCCGACTGGGCCTACGCGCCGCTGGCCTGTTGCAGGCCCCTGCGGGCTTCCGCGGATCTGGGCCGCCGCTGGCCATTGGCGCGCCGCCGCCCCAGATCCACTTCGAGCGGGCCGCTGGGCTCCCCTCGCCGGCCTCTTGTGCGTGGATTTGTCGCCGTGGATCAGCCCTGTGCAGGACCTCCCATCTACGCCATCACTTTCTTGGCTTGTTGCGCCATCTTCTGCTGGGGTGAGTCCTGCCGGCGGTGGTTAGAGTGGGGCGATGGCGAAAGCCAGATGATGACGACGCCTCGAGGCGCCATTTACCTTGTTGAAGGCATCATGCTTCGCCCCTCCTCCCTCACCTCTCCGGTGAACTTCCGGGTGAAAGCCCAGACCGTGTTTGGTCGGACAACGTATGCGCCTATGGCGTCCCTTGGGGCGTTGTCTTGGGAGTTCCACCGTTGCCGCGCTTGGCGGGCCTTGTCATGCATTCCTCCTGGCGAAGGTCGCCAGTCGTTCTCATGGAGGTTCTACTTCTGCGCCTGCCTTCGCTTATTTCGTCCACCTCGTCTGGGTTGCTTCGATCGTCGTCTGGCGGATGCTTTGCCGCCCCCTGCTGCTCTGGCGGATGCTTTGCCGCCGCGGTCGTGTTGATTGGGTATTTACCACCCGTGCTTGGTTATTGGTTCTGGCGGATGTCGTGCTGCTAGGTGGATGCTTTACCACATGTGCTTGGTCGTTGGTTTGTTGGGCGGATGTTTTGCCGCCATGTTTGTGCCGCTAGGTGGATGCTTTGCCACCTTTAGTCCTTTAGCACCCGTGACGAGGTTATCACTATGTAGGTTCTGAAGAGGGTTGTCTCTAGGCGTTTGGGTCTGCGTGGATGGAGCTCTTGTCGCTTCTCTCTTGTTGGTTTCCTGGTCGGTTTGTTTGTTGGCCTTTCAGTTTTTTCTCTTTTGTTAGTCCTGTGTACGTTTGGGTAGGTCAACTCCTGTTTGGCCTGGACCAAATATTATCTGTAAACTGCTTTCTTCTTAATGAAATACGTGCTAAGGCATGTTCGCGAAAAATATTAGTTGATTGGTGATCCTGGTCCTAGTGAAGCACTAAGATTGCTATGAAATTACACCACTATGTCACTCTGCAGTTGCTTGATGCTCTCTTTCACTGGCTTACAAGCATCCGTCTATCCCGTTCAGAATGCTGAACGCGAAAAACGTTCCTATGAACAAGGAAATTGACCATGTCACTATATCAGTGAATAAAACCGTCCATCAAAGTGGACGAGTGCAGCCTGAACATGAATAATATACATTTAGGGCATACCTAATTTCATGAAAATTAGCCTGTATTTATACATTGTAAACTAACAGCTTTGTTCGATCATTAATTGTAATTGCACAGATATCAATATTTTTTATTATGTTGAGGCTTAACAGTCGTGTGGCAGTTACATATTGGACGTGCAAGTAACTGAAGTAGGATTCATAACAGATAGCACAGATGCGTGTCAGCGAAGTTTAAACTCTTTTAAACTGTTTCGGTACCTGCTAATTTGTGTTGCCTTCACCGGAAAGATCATCATCTATACACGTATTCTTGACGCTTTTGGCGGCATCACCTGGCAGCGCAGATTGTCAAACCAGCCGAGGTGGGAGGGCGGCCTTCTGTTCTGACTTCTCTTTCTCCGAACGAACCAGATTGTCAAACTGGACGGGAGTAATCTGCTTGTCGAAAGGAAATAGATATGGATTTCAGACCTTTGGGAGCAAAATTCTGCGAGTACTGGCATTCCGAATGAGCTCACCACAAAAACTCATCACCGCTCTATTCGTTTGGCTGGTGGCTGGTGGCTGGTAGCTGGCGTTGGTTTTTGCTGAGAGAAAAACACTGCTGACTGGTTGGTGGCTGGTGGCTGGCGCTGATTTTCGCTGAGAGAAAAATACTGTTTGACTCGCTGGAAACGTTCCAAACGGACATGGCGATTATCGCGGTAGAAACAGTTCCACGCAATCGGTAATCAGTCTGATGGGGACGTTGTTGGGCCAACCGGTAGGTTATGGGCCTCTTTTTCTTCCAATGGCCCATCAAAAGGAACATGAGAACCCACTAGCCCACCGCCTCATCAAACCCTAACCCCATCGCTGCCGCGTGCAGAGCTCCTTCGTATCCCTCTCCTCCTCGCGCTTGCTTCAACACTCCAGGCCGCCCTCCCACCTCGCCGCTGCGTGCAGAGCTCCTTCGCCTCTCTCTCGCGTTTGCCTCCTCGTTCCAGGCCGGCCTCCCACTTCGCCGCCGCAGCCATGGCGATCACAGCGCCGACGCCCGACATCCTCGGCGAGCGCCAGTCTGGGCAGGACGTCCGCACTCAGAACGGTAACCGCCGCCACCTCCTTACTTGCCACCAGATTCCGCCGCGGCGTGCAGGGGTCTGCGAGATCTAGTGGACCGAGCCGTCATTTGTAGCGCTCTGGTTTAATTAATGATTTTTCTTGTTTGATTGATCGCAGTGATGGCGTGCGGGGCAGTGGCCAACATCGTCAAATCCTCGCTCGGCCCCGTTGGTCTCGATAAGGTACGTGTGCCCTTTCACTTTGATCTATTCGCTGTCTACACATCACGCCTGCAGCCTTTAGTGGATCCAGGATTTTAGGTTTGTGATCCACAACATGATCTCATGATCTGTATTACTAGAAGTCCCAAATGGTATTCCTGCTCATCTAAATGCTGCTTTGTGCTGAAGATGCTGTTGATTCGAAAACCTAATTAGCAGGATTATACCTGACAGCAGATTGGCTGCTAATATACGTAGATTGGGTTCAGTGTCCTCACAATTTGAATAATCCATTAACAAATCATAAGATCGTGCATAGATTAAAGCTTGAGTCTATGGCGTATTCTCTTTACTTTTAAGCAGGAAAAGCCAAAACTAATTCAGCACATTCTTTTTACAGATGCTAGTGGATGACATTGGTGATGTTACAATCACAAATGATGGAGCAACCATACTGAGGATGTTGGAAGTCGAACACCCAGCTGCTAAGGTGATTCCTAGCAGCAAAATCTGAAAAATGAAGTCTCATATTTTGATCGCTTATTTGTCTTTATAATGGTTTTTTTGCTGTCAATCAATTGCTAGGTTCTTGTTGAGTTGGCTGAGCTTCAAGACCGCGAGGTAGGAGATGGAACAACTTCAGTTGTCATCATAGCAGCAGAGTTGCTCAAGGTAATATATGTTTTGCTTTTCTCACCGTCGTCAATTTCCCAACCAGTTTTCAGATACACTCACACAGTTCTGTTTCAGAGAGGCAACGATCTTGTGAAGAATAAGATCCATCCAACCTCTATAATCAGCGGCTACAGGGTGAGTTTTTGATTCTACAATCTGTAGTAGCATTTGAATGTTAACTGATAATTTTAGTGGCAAGATTTCTGTGGTTCACATTTTTGGAATGTTTTCCTTCATATTCTACCAGCTTGCTATGCGTGAGGCCTGCAAATATGTTGACGAAAAGTTGGCAGTCAAGGTAAGAAAATGCTGTCTCCTAAGGAAATTTCAGAAGAATGCCTGTTGTCATACTGATTTGAATATTTATCTACATTTTCAGGTTGATAAGCTTGGAAAAGACTCCCTTATCAATTCTGCAAAAACTAGCATGTCTTCGAAATTGATCAATAGTGACAGTGATTTCTTTGCAACTCTGGTAAGTTCCTATGGTCATTAGCATTTAGGTTAGGTGATTCTTTTGTTGGTTCATTTTTCCTTGTTGGTGGTATTGCTTTAGTTTTGCGTGCCTGAATACTAACTGTAAAATCCTTTAGCCGTAGGTTTGCTTTAATTGTATTTATTTAATAAAGTAAAGTAGATAAGTGTCTTTAGTGGTTCTCAGGATTTGTGCTCCTATAGTTCTCTCGAAATCTGTAATAGTTTGTTGTTATGGTTTCTGCCTGACAATATTTATCCCAGGGTTTCACTGTCTTTCTATTGAGTATTGACATTGGTTCGAACTATTTGATTAAGTTATCCTGGCATTTATTTATTAGGTAGTTGAGGCAGTTCAAGCTGTGAAGACCACAAATGCCAAGGGAGAAGTGAAATATCCAATCAAGGTCAGTTACATTTGGTTACAACACTGCTCCACTAAGTCTATTCTATCATAAGGATTTGCTTAGTTGCGAATAAGGCATATCTGTGATCTCCTTTTAATCCATTTAGTTCCCATTGCTTACATACTTTGTACTTGCATTTGTTGCCATATTATTGTTTGGACAATGTGGTCTACCAAAACATTTAATTCTGATCAGGTTCGATGTTAACAATGCCATGAACTGCTTTGGACCCCGTCCTTGTACCCATGCCGGTAACTATAGGTCAAAGACTTTGATGATTGGTTGCTCAGTGCATGGGCAGGGAACTTTTAAAACATTGTATTATTGTTTTAGTTGAGCTCCTGGGTTTTGTGTTAACTATTCTTAGCATCAAGCTCTTTCATAAAATATAACTTGTAACTATGGTTTTATCTTATCTACAGAGCATCAACATTTTGAAAGCTCATGGTAAAAGTGCCAAGGATAGTTACCTGCTGAATGGTTACGCGCTAAACACAGGCCGTGCAGCTCAAGGAATGCCCACAAGAGTAACTCCTGCTAGAATTGCTTGTCTTGATTTTAACCTTCAGAAGACAAAAATGCAACTTGGTGTCCAAGTTATTGTAACTGATCCAAGGGAGCTTGAGAAGATTCGTCAGAGGTATTTGCATTCTTTGTTGTGATACTTAACGATTCCTTTGGCTATTTCTGATTGAATCAGCAGTAAACACGCTTTCTTTAATAGCTTTTTGCATATTTCCTATTTCTAATTTATTGAAGCATACATACCTGCCTTTTCTATTTGATTGGCTAGCTATTCATGATTCATTGGATTTTTATGGTATCAAATTGTAATACTGTAAACTACTCCTTTTGGCAGAGAATCTGACATAACAAAGGAGCGTATTGAGAAGATTCTCAAGGCTGGAGCTAATGTTGTGTTGACCACCAAGGGAATTGATGATATGTCCTTGAAGGTATGTTTTTCATTATTCAGGCAGAAGCGATTATGTTGTTTCTCCTTATACTTTGTCAGTGGTTGTCCAGCACCAAATCATTTGTTTTGTTTGGTTTCTCTGGTCAATTTGGCAACAGAATTGCAAAGTTGCTTTTGTAGTAGTATTTTTGGTTTTTGTTGTTTGCCTTTTTGTGTTACACTTAAGCTAGTACTCTGTAGCCCCTGTTTCAAAATGCAAGCCGTTTTAGTTTGTCCTAATTTAAACTTATCTAACTTTAACCAAGTCTATCGAAAAATGAACCAACATCTATAACATCAATTTAGTATGTTATTAAATCCACCATGAAATGTCTTGTAAGTGCATTTAAGTAGATGTTGATATATTTTTCTACAAACTTGGCCATGTTACAAATAGAGTATGAAGAAATAGATGAAATGGTTGTATTGACCAGCACTAAGAGGGAATATATATGTATATATTACATGAGAGCACCCAAACCCTATAATAGGAGATTGCACAAATATCCTTGACACATTGACACTTGTACCGTTAACTGGTCAAAGTTGGAGAAGTGACCTAGAACAAAACTAGAGTGACCTACATTTTGGAACGGAAATAGGGTATCTTTTAAAACTTACCAGAATTTTCACTTCTGTATTATTGTGTGCCTGTGGTTCACGTGAGTTTTGAGATCTCAAAATGAAGCTTCTCTTCCATGCTTTTTGACTAGGATCTTTGATGTTTGGATGAGTTTGTACGCAGACTTGTCATCATGATGATGGTCACTAAATAACTTTGTTACTGTGTCATGGAACATATTTCAGTACTTTGTCGAGGCTGGAGCAATTGCAGTAAGGCGTGTCCGCAAGGAAGATTTGCGCCATGTTGCCAAAGCCACTGGTGCAACTATGGTATGCTTACATAACAATTATTTTTAAGAAAAATACTGGCAGAACTTCTATTCAAAGTCTTATCAAGAAATAAGACGGAACATCGTGTTTAACTAAATGACAATCTTACATGCTGTATTATCACACGTTATTTATAGGTGGCTTAATAATTGAACCTTGCAGGTTACTACTTTTGCGGACATGGAAGGTGAAGAAACATTTGACTCGTCATTCCTTGGACATGCCGATGAAGTTGTGGAGGAAAGAATTTCTGATGATGATGTTATCCTGGTGAAAGGCACAAAGAACACTAGCGCGGTTTGTGCTTTTTCCTTGCAAAACTTTAGTTTGCCATGACAGGAGCCACACTAATTCGAAGATAATGGCATAATTGGTTTTATATTGTGCAGGTGTCCATAATACTTAGAGGCGCAAATGACTTCATGCTTGATGAGATTGACCGGTCCTTGCATGATGCCCTGTGCATTGTGAAGAGAACCTTGGAGTCAAATATGGTAACCCTTTTGCTGCCAATCCTTTATGTGTTTGTCATCTGCAGCTGAATAAGTGAATGTGCAGTGACAATTTTCCCTGTTTCTTTATTGGTTGCCAATGTATTGGGGCTTAATAGCTACAATCCTGGTTATTGTGGACTATTAGGCTGGAAGAACCAAACAGTTCAAAATTCACCTACTCCCTCCGGTTTGATAAAGGAAGTCGTTTAGGACAGCGACACGGTCACCAAAGCACAACTTTGACTTCTCTTTTCTATTAAATATTTATTGAAAAGTTATATATGTATATTTTTATGAAAGTAATTTTCAAGACCAATCTATTTATATAATTTTCACATTTCCAAACTCAACGACTTAAATGTTATTCATGATTTATATTCCCAATGTTTGACTCAAACCTTGTCCAAAACGACTTCTAATACCAAACCAGAGGGAGTACTTTTGTTTCCGAGTAGGCAAATAGTAGTTGTTATCATTGGTCATGCTAGTGTCCTGAATTTGATTGTATTGGCTGTGCAGGTTGTTGCTGGTGGCGGTGCAGTTGAAGCTGCGTTGTCAGTTTACTTGGAGAACCTTGCAACAACCCTGGGGTCACGGGAACAATTGGCTATTGCTGAGTTCGCTGAATCTTTGTTAATCATACCTAAGGTTTTGACCTGATCTATTTCACCTATATTTACATTTTTCACCAATCAATGTAGTATATTAATGGGTAGCATGACCTTGCTCTGTCAGGTACTCTCTGTTAATGCTGCAAAAGATGCAACTGAGCTTGTAGCAAAACTTAGGGCATATCATCATACTGCTCAAACAAAGGCTGATAAACAACATTTCTCAAGGTAATTATAGAACTCTTTTCCTGTTATTTGATTAAAGGGGCTCTGAATACTCCTTTCATTTTTAAAGGTGCTCTGGATGCATATTTCTTTGTATTGCTTGGAAAGTTTACTAGGTTTTCTATTATATACTAGTTAGCCAGTTGTAGGGAAAAGTGTTCGAAAAAAAAAGTTGTAGGGAAAAGAAATATAGCCAAGTTGTAATGAGAAGAAATATACTGGCTCATTATACGCGTTACTAATTGATTGCAACTCCCTATCTCAATATCTTGTACTTTGCTACGATCTCTGTTATATTGAGCTTTGATTTATAGTTACGGGCAACATACCACCTTGTTGCGTGTGCATAGACGAATATCAGTAGCCTCATAATTCAGTATCTATAAATAGTTCCAGATGCAATTTTACTTGTGCAATCTGTTGCCATTAAAGTTTCCTTCCTTGCTTGTGCAGCATGGGTCTTGATCTCTCTAAGGGCATCATTCGCAACAACCTTGAGTATGGTGTGATAGAACCAGCGATGAGCAAAGTAAAAATTATTCAGGTTGGGCCACTTGTTACACTTTCATTAACTCATCATAGTTTTTGTAACGTTGAGACCCGTCCCATCATCTCGTGTTCTCATTGCAGTTTGCGACCGAGGCAGCCATTACTATCCTTAGAATTGATGACATGATCACGCTTACCAAGGAAGATGGGAACGGAGAGGAGTAATCAGCTCACCTGTAGTGTTAGTGGACTGTTGTGTGATGGTTGCCACACATGTAATATTTGTTTTCCCTTTTTTTTTGTTTAGCTTTTGCTAGGTGTGAGGGTGTTGTACGAGAACTGCAAATGGATGTGGATCGCAGTAAGTTGACGTTATTTGGAAGGACGGCTCACGAATGAATCAATTTTTGTGTACTCATGGGGCCAGAAACAACTGCATTTTTAGTACTGTATCTTATCACCTATCTTATCTGCCTATATGGAAGTAAGTTCGCGGTGAGATGCCTCGGTTGGTTGCGCATTGTAAATTGGATAACTTGTCTGCTGATGTCGGCCGGAAAATTATTCGTCGCTCCTGGAAACCCCGTAGCTGCTGCCTGGCTACCAAATGCCCTTCCTGTTCCTGCTGACATGGTAGCTGCTGCCCTGGCGGCAAATTCGCTGCCTGCTGGGGTCACGCCACCTCATGTCCTCACCTATATGCAGCAGCTGCTGCCGGATCGGCACGGGCACTGCCTCCCCGGCCCGGTCTGCATACACCGTCTGCTGGTCGTCATGTAGGGCTGCTGGCCGCCCGGACTAGAACGCTGGATCAGACGTCCAAGCTTCTCGCGCTGCTTCTTCAGATAGTGCATGCTGCAGTAGTACTCATTGAAGAAATCGTAGTTTCGTAGTCCTGCTCGCGGAGCTCCTTGAACACTGGATGCCAAATCAAGCAGGCAGGTTAGAGATCGATGCGTTCCATTCCAGTAGTTCTAATCTTTTAACAATTTCTTCAAGTGCAAAACAATGGATAGAGGTAGCTCCGATCTCAAGTGCATTCTCCAACTGTTATAGTTGGAAACCTCCAAGATAGAACGTACTAGATCTTGCGAACTGATCATCATAAATTACTTGATAAAGTTTCTTACGGTGAAATTTGCTCATGTGAATTTGAGTCATCAACTTAACACATGTATTCACATTTTTCTAAAGCAATGAGATGTCACCATGACTTCGTCCACCTCTGCACCTGATAATCTAATTTCTTAAGGGTTAATTAGATCCGTGCCATTATAATTTTCATGTTTTTGAAGAACGCAATTACTATTCAACTTACTATGCCAGTGCCATTACAATTTCGCACTTGTTTGAAGAATGTCATTATGTACGTCCAAGACCGTATTAGGCCCACCTGCAGGTGTACATGAGGGCGTCGTATTTCGTATGTACCATTTTACCCTCCGTTCCCCTCTCTCCTACCTCTGACATGTGGGACCCATATGTAAGTATCATATTCAATCTCTCTCCCCCTCTTCTTCCTCCTTGCAACTCCTCTACTCCTCCTTGCAACCCCGCATGCACCGCCGCCGCCGGTGACCAACGACCCCGCCTCCATGGGCTGCGTCCACGGCCACCCCTCCGCACCTAGCCCTGACCACCTGCTGCCGCAGCCGCCCGAGCCGGCCGTCCCCGCGCCGCCGTAGGAGGCCGTCGTGGTTGCTGCTGGGAAAAAGCCAGAGCAGACGACGGAGAAGAAGGCGCGACGGGAGAGGCGCTCCCGCTCGTCGCGCCCCGGCCCGGGCGGGAGCTTCACGAACAGGGCGCGCGGGAAGCAGGTCGCCGCCGGCTGGCCCGTCTAGGCCATCGCCGACGAGGCCATCGACGGCCGGACCCCGCGCCGCGCCGACTCCTTCGAGAAGATCGATAAGGTACGCACGCTCTCGATTTCGGCCCCCCTGTGCTTTCCCATCCATTGCCCCTTGCTAGCTCGGGTGACGCCGGCGGGATCAGCCATTGATGGATTTGTGAGTCCAACACGGCGTCTCCCGCTCGTGGCCAAGGTGAAGGCCGTGGTGAGGTCGAAGCGGAGCTCCCGCGGGTCGCCCCCTACCGCGAGGCCCGACTGGAACGACAGCCCCAACACGTCAATCGGGGCCTGTCAGCGGCGATGGAAGGTTGAAGAAGACCTGACGTGTGGGTCCGGCACGTTAGTGAAATCAGAGAGATGGAATGAGCAAGGGAAATCTTGTCCATACGAATATACGACCCCCTCCAATATGCCTCCGTCGGGCGTACATAATGGTATTCTTCAAACAAGTGCGAAATTGTAATGGCACTGGCATAGTAAGTTGAATAGTAATGACATTCTTCAAAAACATGAAAATTGTAATGGCACGGATCTAATTAACTCATTTCTTAAATATTCTCATAAGATAAGATTCGTATAGATATATTTATACGGGTCAGTATACGTACATGCTAGATCTTTGTTTTTGGCTTGGGGCTATATACACAAGGTTATTGTGTCGTGAAAAACGTGGCTTAAATAACTGAGATGAATTTGTATTTTTGATTTTGAAGGATATCAAACCCAGGCGGAGCTGCAGAGGCAGGCCTTGGGACCCGTCCGTCTGTCACTCTGCAGAGTCTGCAGTCTGCACCCGGTTTCCATGATCCAGAAAGTCCAGCAGCCACCAATGCGGACCCAGCCCCAAATATCCAACTCAAAAGGGAACGAATTTTCCTCGTGTTCTTCTCCCCTCTTCCGCCCCCCACCGAAATCACGAGCAGCACACCGGCAACGGAGAAGAAAACGACACCCACACGAGCACGCGCCGAGCAACTTGGTCGAAGAGGCCATGCAGGACGGCGGCGAGGTGCTGTTCCTGGACGGCGTCGGGGAAGTCGTCGTCTCCATCGGCAGCAGCGGCCTCTCTCTACAGCCCCTCCACCCGGTACGCTCCGGCCCCGTGATGTCGCCTGTTCGTGATTGCTGAAGGGTAGCTCTAGATCTTACGGGTTTAAACCTCTTCGTGACTCTGGATTGAGAGGGTTCTGTGCGTGCTTTGCGTGATAGGGCCGGAGATTTGTTGCTTTGGGTGTTCGTTCAATCGAAGAGCTGGGAGGGAGGAAGACGGTGAGAAGATGAATACGTTTGCAAATTACAATCCTAACCTCTCTGAACATAAATGTTACTTGATTCACTGTTTTGGTTCAGAATACGGGGAGGACTCACGAAAAGAGTGGTTGTAAAACTGTGAGATTGCACAGGATCACCATCTTAGGAAGTTTATGTGTCCGACAAATATTAGATACCACTGCGAATTTGTTTGGACTCTGGAGCAGCAGTGACTTGTGATAGAGTGACTTGTGATCTGAAAGACATCCTTTGGCAAGCAAAGAAAGAAAACAAATCCTAGTTAAAGATCTGAACTAGAAACAGCAATCCCGTGTGTCTGTGAAGCTCAGCCTCATGAACATTTTTAAGGAAGTGCCTTGGCATGTGAAGACATCACTACATTTGCTTAGGGTTAGTCAGGACCTTTGCAGTGATCACCTAGTTGGAAATAACAGCCATTCTGTCACAGATATGTGGCACCAAGGCCCATATATGATCCCCACACCGGACGGAATTGTTTGATTATTAACTATTTATAATTGTGATGGTAGAATATTCCCTTCTTTTACATGCATTTAAATCAGTCACAGCAGACGGAGCTATGCTGGTTTTTACTATTGCCTTCAATTTACACTTTTGAGTTACAAATGATAAATTCCAGCAGGATGCTCCTATGTTCCTCTTGCTATGTAGCCATGTTATTGTGCTCAAGTTGCCACTTTTTACAGGAATTGGTCTCTTCATGTTGGTCATCCATTACGCTGCAGCCTAAATTAGACGACAAAATCAAGTTTTCAGATATTTACGCCATAGAGCTGCTTGATAAGGGTCCTATCCGTGGGCCTTGGAATACAAGAACTGCTATTCAAGGCAAGAAAAATATTGAGGTTATGGCATTCCTTCTGGTTAATACAAGATTCATTTTCTGCAACGTGCACCAAATATTTCTGCCAACCAATATTAGATAGCTTAGTTCCATTTTATTTCTGTGTGGAGCTACTAGCTTTATCCCACCTCACATATGCTATTTAAACAAACTTGATATATTCCTTTATCACTAACAATATACACTAATCTACTGATTGCAGCACCCTTTGGCGGATCAAGTTAAAATTTTCAAAAATTTTGCATATACAGCACAAAACTTAATATTCATTCAAAAGCTTATGTTCTTGCATATTCCATTTTCTCAGATACAGGTAGGGAGTAGATATATTCATAGGAAAAGTGCTCCCTATTTTTTGAGGGTTGAGCAGTAGGATTAACCCTTACTGCAGTAAGCAGTATGTAAACTAAAGTGTACAAGGCCTGAAAAGGCCAAACAAGAACCAAAGAGGGGGAACCTGTAAGGGAGAGCTGATACTGAAAATAGAAAGAACTATCCATGATTCATACACTATATTTATCTTCTTTACAAATCCTTATGCTCATGCAGATGCACCGATTTGTCGTCCATGGAATTACCAGAACAAGAAAACGTCCTTCATGGGTACCTTGTGAATATATTTTTGGTCACAAAGACTTGAAGGCCTGCAAAAATTGGTTTGAGCTTCTCATGCCATGTATAAACAATGAAGGCGATAGACCAAAGAACCTGATGGTAGATATGATTGATTCCTTCTCTTGACCACCAGTGCTTCTGATGACATGCTATGGTATTTTCTTCTTCTCATTTTTGGTCTGTTGTTGAGATTGATAACTCGCCAACACACTACAGGTATTTGTTCATCCAATATGTGGAAAAGGTCGAGGGGTCAAGAATTGGGAAACAGTAGGTCCATTATTTGATAGAGCGAAAGTAAAAACAAAGGTAAACTTTATTTCTGACTTTTTATTTCTTAGAATTTTTAGATATCAGAATTTCTTGCCTACTTATGAACAACTCCAGTGCTCTGACTTATTTTTACCCTTAATGTTGGTTTTCAGGTGATAGTGACAGAGAGAGCAGGGCATGCATATGACACATTATCATCATTATCAGATATAGAACTCAAAGCATTTGATGGTGTTGTTGCAGTGGTAGGATTATTAAATTCCAATTCTATTTGCTGGGCTGTTATGACCCTATATTTTCTCTAATTTATTGGGCAAGTGTTATAATGATGACACCTACTCATGATGAGTAGTGTTATAATGCAAACCGCCTTAATAAACTAGAACCAGCTAGCATCTATGTGAGCATAAATGTACCACCTTCTAAATAAACTAGAAAGAACTAGCTAGCATCTATGTGAGCATAAATATGCTCTAATTTTTTGCTTGCTTTTATTATGTCCTTTTGTAAGACCAATAGTGGCTAAACCCACTTTTAGCTAGTCACACAGGAACACTTGGTTGATTTCCATGGGATCTCTCTTCCTGCATATTGTCAAAATTTTGCATACAAGTTTGAAAGCCTTTCTCTACGTTCCGTTAAGAGAAAGGCAAGCTACCTTTAATAAAAAAAGGAGAAACTCCAATTGTTGACCATAACATTTTTGAAACTTACATTTTTTAGGGTGGTGACGGTCTATTTAATGAAATTCTGAATGGGATACTTAGTTCGAGGCACAAGGCTTCTTATCCTCCAACTCCCGAGGGGTTTGGATATTTTGAAAGCAATGAAAACTGCGAAGAACAGACAAGGAATGGGCTAAACTGTAGTATGCCCATACCAAATTCTGTGAATACCATGTTTCCAGGGAATTCAACCCAATGTGATGACCATGAACCTCTTCTTTCAACTTCACAACCTACACCATCATTAAGTACGTTCCTGTTTACATGTTGTGCATATGTTTTATGGAAAGTCCTCGTTTAAGTATTTTGGTGGTTTCTTGTTGCAGATTCTAGTAAAGAACCATGCATTGGAGGTTAGTGAATAATCTGAACTCGCTCATCCTGCTTATCTTAAAACTTCTGAGGTTCGCTGATTAAAATAGAGAGCTTCTGATCATATTCAATTCAATTCTACTGCAGATCAGGATAATTTAGTTTCCTTCCCAAATGATTGGTTTAGGCTTGGCATAATTCCTTCTGGCTCAACCGATGCTATTGTTCTCAGGTAGTGTTTAAGATACTCATCAGTAAAGCAGGCCTCATTATTATGATCACCGATTATTTCTGCATTCCATTAATTCCCACTGAGTTTGTATTTTGACTAGTCATTTTTTTGGACGCATGATGTATTCTGTGAGGTAGTTATGGTCACTCCCGCTACTGATAATTGCACTAGCCATGAAAATTGACGAACTAGTTTAATGTCCATTTAGATCCAGCAAACCATGCACATTGTAACCATTATTTTAACTACAAAGTGCTGACTGTACGTCTGTAAATAATATGAACTCATCAATTCCAGCTTTTTGCTGACAGTTAATGCTCATTGATCTTTGCAGCACAACTGGGGAGCGAGATCCTGTGACCTCTGCTCTGCTTATTATTCTCGGCAGAAGAATGTCACTTGATATAGCTCAAGTAGTCAGATGGAAAAGTAGCCCAACAGCTGAGGTCTTGCCTACTGTACGCTATGCCGCTTCATTTGCAGGGTATGCTACTGCCTATATGAGATAGTATAGTTGCATGATGTGAATAACATGGACAATTTTTTCTTTAATTTTAATATAATCTAGGCTTTTCGCTGATGTATCCCTGAAACAATGATTTACCTTGTGCTTATATTAATCAAAAGAGTGATAATTTGATAAGTTTGATTGCTGGTCCTTGGTCAACTACTTAAATGAGCCAGCATAGGCATCTGCAGGTCTTTACCATAACCCAAACAAAGAGAAATAACAGGGTCTTCACTTTCTGTGGGAAGCTACAGTGAGCTTAGCCTTATTTTCTGTCCTTAATCAGAATGGAAAATCTCTACTGCATGTTAGGTCATTTGCATAATTGTTGATGGTAACTTTTTACTTTGCTTGTAGATATGGCTTTTATGGAGAAGTTATCAGGGAGAGCGAAAACTACCGGTGGATGGGTCCTGCACGTTATGACTTTTCTGGAACAATGGTCTTTCTGAAGCATAAGTGAGTAATGGTTACGCACTATTGCAGGTCCATTGTCACTTCTTGTTGTTGACAACTGAACAATCTCTGGTCATTTTTCAGGTCGTACGAGGCTAAGGTTGCTTTTCTTGAGACTCCAAACACTCATTCACGTACATCATCAGCAGAGGATGTTGGTACTGGAGTACAACCACTACAATCTTGTCAGAAGAGGCCTCGCAAAATAATCTGCAGAACAAATTGCTTTGTATGTAAAGAGGCTTCAACATCTGGACAGAATTCAGAAGATAAGAACGCGGACAGCTCCGGAACAATATGTGAGAACCCAAAGTGGGTCTGGTCCAAAGGACGTTTCCTTAGCGTTGGTGCAGCTGTCATTTCATGCCGTAATGAAAGAGCCCCTGACGGCCTGGTAGCTGATGCACACCTCTCGGATGGTTTTCTTCATCTTCTGCTAATCAGAGACTGCCCTCTTCCCCTTTACTTGTGGTGAGTGAAATGTTGCTGTCTTTGCTGAGCCTGTGATCCAACTTCTTCCAGACTTCAGAGTACTTTTGATGAAGTCTGTTTCACGGCAAAAGATAGAAATAATGGCAAACTAATACATGAGAAACTTATTTAATTGCATTTGACTTGGAACTAGAAAGCTTTTCTGATCTGTTGTCTGTGTGTGTGTGGGTGATTCTTAAGGCATGAAAGAATCTGAAATACAGACTAAAATATAGTTCAAATTTATTTCCGAGCTTGCTTTCTATAGTGTTCTATTTGCAAATTCATTACTTCATAATTCATAATGATCTAATCGGCTTTGTGCGGAGTAAAGTCCAGTAGCTTTCTTAGGAAAAATAAGTAGTTGGCTATTCTTATTTTCATATCCACTGGAAAAAAAATCATCTATAGATTTTGTTCACCTCTACATAAACAAGGATGTATTATCTGCAGGCATCTAACACAGTTTACCAAGAAGGGTTCAGACCCTTTGAGCTTCAAGTTTGTTGAGCATCACAAGGTAGATATGCTTTTCCTCCCACTCAATCCCTTGTTGTTGAATCTAATAGAGCTTTCCATCATTTGCAGACACCAGCATTTACCTTTATCTCATCACATGACGAAAGTGTCTGGAACATGGATGGAGAGATTTTTCAGGCGTGCGAGGTATCTGTCCAAGCTTGCCGGGGCCTTGTCAGCCTCTTTGCTTCGGGACCAGAGGTGTAGTGATGCCGCAAATTCCTTGTTGCATGAGGTTAGATCTTCCAAGAGTCCATATTTTTATGTAGAAGCGAGGTCCTCATTTAACTCTTGTATATGTTGTACACTCTTGTATGTATTTCAGTAGAGAACTAGAATACTTTGTTCATAGATAGCGTGGAAACTACAGACCATTTTTGCCAACAACATTGACTGAATTAATGAAGAGAAGAAGCATCTTTTTTTTGTGAGTAAAAGAAGCATCTTCTTTTTTCGAGAAAATATGTCTAGTTAGAAATGCCCTGCCATGGATCATGAATGATTTTGAGCATGAATTTGCAAGAGAGACAGACTTTCTGTTAGACCAATGCTTCGCCAGACACCCGGGAGTTGATGCTTCAGGAAACCGTAGTCTGTCTCAGGAGCTCTTATCCTTTCTATTCGTGGGAAATACCACAGTTTCACCACCTTGGTCATTACGATCTGTGACCATATCTCTGCTGGGTTGTGAAATGTACCATCTCTGCTGGGTAGGCCACGCTTTGCGCCTTTTGCCATGGATGCGGCAGGCTGGGGGCAAGCTAGCTCCTGGTGCCGGGGATTGATGCCTTGCGGCGTGCCGTCCTAATCCTACCGCGCACCGTACCAATCGCTTTCCCCGGACGACTTACTGTAGTGAACCGTGGGGCAAACAAAAGAAACTTAATACTAGTACTACGTACAGTACGATTTTGGCGTTTTCGCTTGTCTGTTATTTTCCACGGCGTTGATATTTCTCCGGCACACTGGAGTCGTTGACGTAGCGAATTGATATGGGCCATCCCCATTCTAGTATCTTTGGAGCTTATTTGGTTCGTTTTGTATGAGAGTGAGTTTGATGCCATGAATTAATACATGTGTCTATTTGAGTGTGTGTGTGTGTGTCTCAGTGTCTGTATCTATTGTGCATTTACGGAGTAGCTGTTAAGTCTTGCGGCTTGTTTTTGAGTTATGAACTATGTTTGTGATTTTATCATGTTGTTACTATGCTGGTCGGTTGGTCAGCACTTGAAGCCACAATTCTTGGCTCTACGGGCCGGTGTTTTCTTTTTGTCTCAGTTTGTATTTGTTTATTTTTTAATCCAGTGAATCCCATGTTCGTTCCCGGCCTTCTTTCCCGTTTTCAATTTCACTTTTGAGACAAAAATATAAGCGAAAATAGGAGAAGGGGTTTTCCGATCCCTGCCATTTGTTTTCACGCATATATGTGACCCTGTGGGCTAATCCCACGAGGCAAATGGCATGTCGAGCCTGACATAAACATCCGTGCCATGTGCACAACTGGTAGCTCCATATCGATCTGAGCCCAGGCTGTCCTTCAAAAGTTCCAAATTTAGAATTTCCAATCTACCCACCAATTCCGCAAGGTCCCTA
The DNA here is from genome assembly GCA_033239725.1 of Echinochloa phyllopogon. NCBI lineage: Eukaryota > Viridiplantae > Streptophyta > Magnoliopsida > Poales > Poaceae > Echinochloa > Echinochloa phyllopogon. The sequence continues at coordinate 36,814,638 of BTCW01000001.1, read as the reverse complement.
CATAGGTTACATCAGTCCTTGTCATGTCCTTATTACATGGTCAATTTAGAATTTTAGTTATAATCTTATTGCGCTGTACTGTTGTCATGTGAGAGGGGCGATGTTTTTTATGCGCCTAATAAGCATACATGATGCTGTAGTAACTTTAAAGAGTAGGGCACATGAAGCCAGCTTTTGTGTGTTTTTAATTAAAACTGTCTTACTTAACTTCATGGCTCCGATCCGCAGTGATCATTGTTATTGCTCTATAAAAGGCGTGGTACGATGAATTCAAGAGTTGTGAAGTTAATCAATACAATAGTAGTAGACATGCATAATGTTTCCTGCGACATTGCTTGTTCCCAGTGATCCACTTTGCTAAAATCGTGAGCTCCATATAATACCCATCCTTATAGATATTAGGCCTTCTCCAATGGTTGAGATAGCACACTAGTTCTAACCACTCTAAGAGACAGCTCCTCTAATGATCCAGCTCTTAGCATCTAGCTCATAATATGAATGACCTCACACGTCGTCCTCACATAATCTCGAAATATGTGTACGAGACTGTCTCTTAAATAAGAGCTAGCTCTCAACTTTTTACACTGTTTACGGATTAAAAAAATTATGAGAGCCTAAGAGCCAGCCATTGGAGGTGGCCTTAGCCATGTTACCGGTTGCCACGCCATTGTGGGAGTAAGGCAACCCGTTTTGAAGTGGAGATGGAGAATGATGACGGCCGTGAGAGGGGCGCCTCCGAGAAGAAACAGGAGAGAATCATTACCACCGTTGCGTGGATGTCGGCCGGAGCAAGACAAAGCGACCGGCGTGATGGTCAGACTGCGGGTGTCGGTGCCTTACTGGTCAAGTGTGTCTTTTGCGCCAGACGAATCGGCGCTGTGGGACCCTGCCTCATGCCGTCGTGTTCGTGTTCGTGTTCGTGCTTGGGGGCTTTCAGCTTTGTGCAATCGTGCTCATTCATCTTTTCTTTCTTTTCAGCTCGCCGCTCTCGAGAATGCATCATTCTCTTTAGCCATGAACACCACCTTTAGCCAGATACTCCCTCCGGTTTGGTAAAATAAGTCGTTTAAGACAGCGACACGGTCACCAAAGCACAACTTTGACTTCATTTTCTATAAAAATATTTCTTGAAAAGTTATATATGTTTACTTTTATGAAAGTATTTTTTAAGACCAATCTATTTATATAATTTTCACATTTCCAAACTCAACGATTTAAATGTTATTCATGATTTATATTCTCAATGTTTAACTCAAACTTCGTCCAAAACGACTTATTTACCAAACCGGAGGGAGTATAAGAAAAAACAAACGAACTAGGACATTGTATAATATAACGGAGATCTGCATGCGGTTCTTCATCTATCTAGTCTGATCCGGACTGTCACCGTGGCGTGTGAATGTGATTATGCCAAAGTGACCACCACGCAGCCGGCCGGCCGGCAAGCCAGCCGGCAGCCTTCCAAACCACACCGCCATCATCGTCTTCCTCCCCCTGCTCCGATCCACTGTTGCTTTGCAGCCAAGCCTCGTCTCGGGCGCCGCGCCTGTGCTTCGTCATTCTCCTCCCCGCGGCAAAGCAACGAATCCGGAGCAAAGCTAGGCGACGAAAGGTCATCAGGTTAGTGGCTACGGCAGCTAGGTAACACGTCGCGATCCCAAAACCACAGCCCAAGAACCGGACGCGTGCACGCACACACAAACCTCTCCCTCTCCCTCTCCCTCTCCCTCTCTCTCTGTCCCCGAGCGCGATGGCCGGCGTCGCCCCAGCTCCCACGCAAACCCCCAGCCACGTCTCGCGGCCGCCGATCCCTCCCGGTCTCGTCCCCGCGGCGGTGCTGCTCGCGGCCGCCGTCGGGCTCCTCGCGCTGCTGCCCTCGCTGGCCCAGGCGGTGTGGGAGGTGCCCCACCTCCTCCTGCTCGGCCTCGTCGTCTCCTACGGCGTCTTTACCCAGAGGAACAACGCCGCCGACGCCGGCGGCAATGCCGCCAAGGAGGGTTCGCTGGCGTGGAACGCGCGGTACCACCCCGACGACCCCCTCGTCGTGGTCGCGGACCACGCGGCGCCGAGCGATGACGGCGACGCCGGCCAGGAAGGCGCGGCGCGGGAGAGGCCGCTCTCCTTGCCGGTGCGGAGGCTGAAAGCCTCCCCGGCGGCTGCGGCGGCGGAATCCGAAACCGATGGCGATGCCACCAGCGACGCTTTCGGTGAAGACGACACTGACAGCTGCGCGTCGTCGTCAGCAGGGTTCTGGGCCGGCGCGCGGGCCGTCCCGTCGCCGCCGTCAGTTCTCGACGCCGACGTGGGCCTTTCCTCGTGCTCCCAGCCACGGTCACCATCACCACCTCCGTTCAGCGTCCACAACGCCAACAACCCTCGTCGGCCCAACGCCGCCGCGACGCCGCCCTCCATGTCGAAGGGCTTCGTCGTCCCGGGCTACCGCCTTTCGATGCCCCACGACGAGCAGCCCTGGAGCGACGATGACGAGGGCGCCACCGACTGGGAAGACGAGGACGTCGCCGAGGTGTCGGACGAGATGACAATGTCTTCCGACAGGTCGGGCCGCGGCGGCGGCGAGTTTGCAGCTGCCTGCGCCAGTGGTCGCAGGGATGGCAACGGCGAGGATGGCGACACGTCTGTGGATGAGGAGCTTTTCGAGCTGGCGATGAAGGCGGAGCCGGACGGGGAGGAGGAGGTGGACAGGAAGGCCGACGAGTTCATCGCCAAGTTCAGGGAGCAGATCAGGCTGCAGAGACACTAGCCGGCCACGACATGATTGCCATGCATTGCTTGGAGTTGGATCCATGCATGCTCTGCCAAAAGTGTCGAGCACCCATCCACCCATCACACGACACGCCATCACGAATCTGCGACTGCCGTAGTACGTAGCAGTAATTTTGTTCATCCGTTCAGATTCGTCTGTAACGCCATGTTTCCGGCCTGTACCATTTTATTGTTTTTTGGGTGCTTCGATGCAGTGCAACTACTAGGAGCCGGGAACACGGGTGAGCTGTATATGAATGGAAACTAAACAGCCTTCTTTCAGCGCATTTGTGCAGTCCTTTTCGTATCTGCTGGAAAGCTCGTGATGTACTCAGGTAGTTAGGATGAACTGCTACAAATGTCCTTGGATGGGAACCTTCATGTCTTTTTTTTTAGCGGGATGGAAACCTTCATGTCTCGCAGGAACAGTCCGCACAGCGCACAAATACCAAATCGTTAGAATAGAATTTTCCGAGGCATATCATGCATGCAGTACATCAGCAAGAGATGAATGCTCGTAAAACTCTCCGAAGACAGTACTGTATACATGCCAACAGCACGGCCCAAGTCTGACAGAGACGTGTCTGGCCATGCATGGCTGCTCATGCTACAGACTGGACTTGCGTGTATCAAGCGTCATGGCTGGAGAAGAGAGATATCACGGGAGCTCTTTCCGTTGGACGCATCAAAGAATGAACGGTGGCTATGCATCACTTAAGCTTTTGTAGCGGTCCTTCCTGCTTGAGAAGAACAAGACCTCCCAACGGCATCGAAAGGCACATTTCCGTTGTGCCCACCGGCGTGCCAAACACATGGAACGCCTACGCTTATATAATAAATACAGCTGGAACTCCTCTTTAACTTAATTTCGTCCGGTACGTCTCCACTGAACAGAAGAGTGTAAACAGGTTTGTTCCTTAATACTGAAGCCATGGAATGGAAGCGGTGGTTGCCAGGCCTGCCCGTTCAACGAGAGCACGTACGTGCGTGCGCCATCACTCATCGGCAACGATGATAACCGTCGAAACAGATCGAGATTGTTAAAAATACTGTAGGTCAAAACCGTAACAACAAAAGAAAAAGGCTACTACAGTACGTCCTTGAGGAAATTAATTGAACAGATCTCCGTGCTACTAGTACACTGCTCCTCGTACAGCGGCAGTAACGAACCCCTCCTCCGTCAATTTTTAATGCGCCACCAGAGACTTCAATTGACTAGAGTACAGTACCAGTCGTACGTTGCTGCTGTCCACCATCAATCTCCCGTCCCAACTACGCGATCCCGATGCAGGGAGTGGAGTGGAGTGGAGGCAGGCAGGCAGGGGCGATGCGATGGCCGATGGGCGAGGAGCTCCGAGTCCGAGCCCGGCCGGCAGCTAACCGCCGACGGGACCGTCTCCGCCGTCCGTTCCCGGCAGCAGCATCCCGAAGCCGTATCGTGTGCGTACGCCCGCGATGTGAAATGGGATACCTTCCGTCCGCCGTTTCCGTGCCACCACCCGCCGTGCCCCGCCTCTGCTCTGCCCCGGACCTTCGTTCGCCTGCAAAAGATTTCAACGGGCAAAAGCGCGCTCAGGCTCAGGGAGACGTGCCCACTAAACAGCTACTGCTACGCCTAACCCTTAAGCTAATCTCCAAAAGGAAAAAGCCAAGCAGCCCTCAAGGCCTCTAATCAGAGAAAAAGCGAGAGAAAAAAAGAACAGGCGACTAATAAAGAAGCCACAAGCCTCCACCTTCCCTCCCGCGCGCACACACACTCGCAGTCTCGCTCACACACAGTCGCACAGTGATAAAAGCCTCGAGGTGAGACGACAAGAATCTCTCCCAAGCCAGCCACCCTCCTCCGCCAGTAGCTCACCCTCCCAGCTCCTCCTCCCTCTCCCTGGAGTTCCCTCTGCGCGAGGAGAACAGCCAGTGCTAAGCAACTGGGCGGAGCACGGCAAGGCAACGAAGACCTTGCCTCCTTGCCGGAAACTTGCCGTGCCTCCTAGCTTGCCACGAAGCACCTGGCCTGAGCAGAGGAGCGCGGCCACCGTCACCGGCAGCTAGCTTCAATTCGCGCGTCTATTTACGCCGAGGACCGGGCACGCGGAGATGGAGATGGCGGGGGCGGCCGAGGCGGACACGCCGTCGCAGAAGCCGGTGCGCACGGGCCGGAGCAACACCATCCTGCTCCCCATCGTCGGCATCCTCCTCGCCTACCTGCTCTACCGCTTCCTCCGCCCGCGCCTCCGCGGCCTGCGCCTCGACCGCCACCTCCCGTCCTGGGTCCGCGCGCCCGCCTGGCTCCGCCGCCGCGCGCCCGCCGGGGGCGGCACCGTGCTGCCCTACTTCGCGCCCATCGCCGACCGCCTCGGCGCGCTCCCCTACCTCGGCCCCTTCGCCGAGCGCCTCGGCGTCGGCCCGCACGCGGCCGGCGCTGGCTTCGGCGGCGGCGCCGGGGCCCAGGCGCTCGTCAAGTTCCCCGGCGGGGAGGCGCTGTCGGTGGCGGCCATCCTCGAGGCGCCCGGGGAGGTGGTCGCCAAGTCCGCGCACAGCACGCTGTACCGCGCCGCCATGCGCTCCGGGGAGGCCGCCGTGCTGCTCCGCTTCGTGCGCCCCGCCTGTGCCGTCGGGGCGGAGGAGGCCTACGCCGCCGCGCGCCGGATCGGCGCCGCCACCCACCCCAACCTCGTGCCGCTCCGCGCGGTGTACGTCGGGCCCAGGGGGGAGAAGCTGCTCGTGCACCCCTTCTACGCCGCCGGCTCGCTCCACCGATTCTTGCAAGGTTGGTTGCGCTTTCTGCCTTCTCGTTACTGCCTCTCGTTTAAATTTGAAATAAAATTTACCAAGTTTATAGCACTTTTTTTATGCTTAAAATCACACTTCAAGGATGGTTGTTGTCGCTGTATTGTTGGTTGGATTGGAAGTGGGGGGTTATCAGCAGATCAATTATTGTCGACAGAGCTGATATAGAGACTGTACTTTTAACAACAAGATCTCGGACCACCTTCAAACCAAGATCTCATCTCATACCTGTATTTCACAATGCTACACTAGCACATTATACTACCAGCATACGCACCACATGCTGGGCTATGATTGAATATACTAGCAGGTTGCATTTCAGCCTTGCAGCACATAGCTGAAGTCTTCAATGCTAGGGCGTTTCTTGTCCCCTTCATCTACAGCATGCATATGTTTTTTTTTTCATTATACATTTAGTATGATCAAAATGTAATCGTTTTGCATCCAAACAGGAATTGGCATTTCTTAGTGAGTAATACTGTGACCTTTTAAAAGGTTTGGTTTGACTGAAGTAATTTGAAAGCATCAGCTCAAAATGAGTTGAGAATGGTCCTGAACATGGGCGGACCCAGCGGGTGGGCCAGGTAGGCCATGGCATAACTAAATATTTTGCACAGCCCATGTAGTGTAGGATTATGACTTGTTAATTCTGTTTTCTCGGCCGTTGTTTTTTCTCATTCTCTCATGGTTCGTTCGCTGATGAATCACGAGCGCAGCCTCCTCCGCCCAGGCTTGGTGCTCTGTTGTTGACTTGTTGGCTCGCTTTGAGGAGCTCCTCAGCCAAGTCCCTGATGACAATTGCCAATGGTTCTTTCATAGCTAAGATGAGCGGTGACTCTGAGCATCCTCTGTCCCGTCCTATATCCACACTCCAATCTCCTACGTTAGTACTCCCTCTGTATCGAAATATTTGTCGCCGTTAACTTTTTCTTACAACTTTGACCATTCGTCTTATTCAAAAAATTATCGCAAATATGCAAAAGGGTAAGTCAAGCTTAAAATACCTACAAAAGTAAAGCATGTGACAAACAAAATGGACGGTAATTTCATAATATTTTGAATAAGATGAATGATAAAAGTTGTAGAAAAAAGTCAACGGCGACAAATATTTCGATACGGAGGGAGTATGTCTATATGTGTGCTCTCCCAAATAAAAGAGTTGATATAGAGGTCTAGTCAGATTAGCATGTAAAATGAATTATTGATGGCCATCGATGTGAGCGTAATGTTTAAATCTAATGATTTTTCATGTAAGGTTAAAAATGACAGATCAGTGGTCATGGATTTTTTCCCTTACTCATGTGAAGCCTAAAAAATATTGTTGACATCTCCGCTAAACTCTTCGAAATAAAACGACATTGAGTTTACTTGCCTCTTATATTGGGGTCATTGATCATATTATAGTCAATGGCTTGAAATATTTGTATTGTAATTTATGTAAGTTTTGAAAATAGTTATTGGATTTAATCTGTTATAAAAAATTTAAGCATGGTATTAGTTTTTCTATACTTGTTTACCTTAGATTTTTTTAAGTTATTTAATAAATGGTAGATGGTCGGAAAAATTATCGTGGCATACCTAAGCTGAAATCCTAGGTCCGCCACTGGTCCTGAACATGTTTAATCTGATCTGTTAAATTTCATGATTTTGTGGTGCTATAATACACGAGACAGTTAACAGTACGTCTGTTGATTTTTCCCCTCCATAAAGGTTAAAGTGTCATGGCATTACTAAACTAAATACTAATATGAAGCAGAACAGTAGGGCCACTAGCTCTTTAACCCTTTTTTTTCGATGGAGGTGGGGGCAATTGTGCAGATACCCATGTGTTCTTGCTATCTGTTGTCATCATTATATTCGACACTAAATCAACTTTTGTAAGCCTTTTCTGCTTTGCTGTCAGCTCGAAACTTCCAATGGGTCCTGGTGCCATGTTCCTGAGTCCTGACTCCTGTTATTTGCTAAGGTTGTTAGTTGCAGTTCACACTTAGCAAATTATAGTAGTTAGAGAACAATTAGTTCTATGTGTTCCCAATAATAAGTGATCTTTGCTATTAGGTATGGATAATTAAATAAAGGCATTGCTGTCAAAAACAAAGGGGAGGGCTTGTGTATTAATTAGCAGCAGAGTACTTTTAAACAGTTAACACTTGAAAAGTAAACTGATGCTCTGAACAAAATAGTTGACAAATGAAACTATTGTTTGTCACTTGTTGGTATTAGTAGACATGGTAGCTCATTTCTTTGTTGCTATCACATACAGAGGGGATCGCTGAGTCACAGAGATGGAACATAGTTTGCAATCTTTCTCTTGGCATCGCCAAGGGACTGGATCACCTCCACACAGGCTTGGAGAAGCCGATGGTTCATGGCAACCTCAAGTCGAGCAACATCCTCCTCGACGCCAGTTACGAGTGCAGGATATCGGACTACGGCCTCTACCTCCTGCTGAACCCTGCCGCCGCCCAGGAGATGCTGGAGGCATCCGCGGCGCAGGGGTACAAGGCGCCGGAGCTGATCAAGATGCGGGACGCCACGAGGGAGAGCGACATCTACAGCCTGGGGGTCGTCCTGCTCGAGATGCTCGCGCAGAAGGAGCCCGCCGACGACGGCCGGCCGAACCCGCGGGACATCCTCCTGCCGGCCTCGTTCAAGAACCTGGTCCTCGAGAGGAAGATCTCCGAAGCCTTCAGCTCCGATCTCGCCAGGCACTGCAGGAGGTCGGGGAAGGAGAAGAACCTGAACGCCTACTTCGAGCTGGCCACCGCCTGCTGCAGCCCGTCGCCGTCGTTGAGACCCAACACGAAGCACGTACTCAAGAGGCTCGAGGAGATCGCGAGATGAATGGACGTGACACGGGAGTAGGTTTGACAACTTGCTATTTAATCAGCATTGCATCACAGCAGCATCCTGTTGATTAAGTGAAGCTGAGCTCCCTGCTCACTGCAATTTCCCCAAGCTGAACGGACATCACATGCATTTGGGTATGTGTACATGCGTTTCTTTTCTTTCACTCACATCCAGGCATCCAGGAACCTGTACAGTCTTCACAGAGATATGCAGGGGAGCTCGTCAGAAGATACACCGGGGGTGCGAGCTGTCAGTGGGTGATCATTACTGCTAGTAGAAAATGTTTTTGCCGTGTTTTACCTGAAAATAGAAATGTACAATCATAGAGTGCCCCTGGAGACGTGTAACAGACTCGGTGCATGTATGTTGTATTTCCACATCAGTGCATCACCATGTGAGCAGAATGTTCCTCTTCCAGTCCCAGATGCATGTAACATAACATGGTATCATCGTCGGCACTGTGATATATTCCCTGACTACCAATGCATGTGATTAAGTGCTACATACTGACAAATCCAAGCGAGTGATTCGCTCCTCCGGTGGTGTCCCTGTCTCGATACCGAGGCCAATCCTTGCACTTTGCGGGGTTGGTGGTTTGTCCTTATCAGCAACAATAATTCATCATGATCCCTTGTGATCGAGCGATGGAGATCCGTTCGTTCTTTTACCTGTTTCCGTAGCCCGGCGCGGTGGCATCTTGTCAAGAGCCTAGATTTCTCGTTCGAGGCCTCAAATCAATCGCTTTTAGTTCTTCAGTCGACACTGACAGGCGCGCATCCGGCCGTGTTACACCTTGGTCAGATGCGACGCTGATATTTTTATGATTTGCGGTACACGTTTCAAGAAGACCAAGGCAGTGTAGACAACATCCATCCACGAACACAGACAATTGATCATGTTTCTGCCCTGCTGGTAGTGCAAGTGTGCAAACCGCATCACTGGGCACCGGAACCTGATCTACATGTGTACGGACTACCGAGTCTGCATTATTGCCCTAGTACACTCCAAATGAATCCAGCAACTACCGAAAAGTGATGCTCGGGGACGTCAAAAAGGGAGCTCTCGCTGCCGAAAGTAACGCTTCACCCTGCTGTCAGAATCCGGTTGGTGATAGTGGTGAACTCTAAGGAACTGTGACACCGTTTTTTTCACCGGGTAGCGGCGGCATCCCATTCACGGGAACGGGACGGGGACCAGACCGCAGGTCCCGCTCCGTCGTCCCATCCGTCCGTCTCGGGGCAAAGCCGCCAAACCAAACGCAAAAGCGGCAAAGCACGTGAAGGGTGAGCGCGGGACCTGGACCTGTCCCAGCGCTGCAAAGGCCAAAAGGGCCACCAAACCAAACAAAACAAACCGCAAAGCTAGCTTCCAAATCCGCGGCCGCAAGACCCCTCGCTGCAGGCCTGGCCTGATCTTGTCGGCGCGTACGGTACGGCGCCCCGGCCGGTTCAGTGCAGCCACCGTGCAGGTACACCCCGTGCTGCGAGCCTGTAACTGTAACGCCCGTGATAAACCCGGGGGCCATCCTTAAACCTTAACCGTGCTCATGATCGATCGAGATTGATCATCCCTCCCTACACTGGGTTAGTGGCCACTGGACAGTGTGATGACTTATGAGTAGCAGTTCCAAAGTTCCAACTACTGCTACCCGTACAGGCCGCACTGCCACAGCCTCCCATGGTGTCTGTTCATGCGTCCTCGGCACGCACAGTTGTGTACATGTACTGTACCGTCAGGTAGCGTGCAGGGAGTACTGCGTGATGCCGCAACAGTAGCTCGGCTTTGCAACAACGAAACAACATTTTTTTTTGTACAATATGTGGCGGGAGCAGGTGATTAATCGCGTGGAGTATATCTCAATCACCGCATCTGCCCCGCGATAAGATACGATAAGTGCGTGTCGTCCGCGCGTCAGTCAGCGAACCAGCCACTGCTATCAATCTATCATGGCAGGGCACACAGGCAGCCACAAGGGAAGGGATTAGCGCCCCATGGTGCAGGCGCGGCCACGGGCCCCCCTGGTGGGTTAATGATGCGTGGCGCATGTGCCCGGGGCATGTGGTAGGAATGGCCGGTAGCGCTAGCTGGACCTGTACGCGAGTAGGAGGTGCGGCAGTGGCCAGTCGCCGACGCCCAGTGGCAATGGCTGTCACCTCGGCTCGATCCGCTGCGCTGGCTCCGTGTCCATCAGAGCGAGCAAGCGAGTGCTGCTTCGACCGCCATTTGCACTGTCCGACTCCGACTCCTACAGTTTTAGACATGGCAGCTAAGCCACTGGCCTCTGGCCCACCCGAGTTAGAAACAGCCTGATGTTAATGAGTACAGTACTGCTCGTACTCTCTGCTGCAATGATGGCCATCGCTGCCGGGTTCGTCCGTGCGTGCTAGCCATTGAATGCAAGGCGCCGCCCCTCCCGGGTCCGGGGATGGCGGAATGGGCGCCGACCCATGGCGGGCCGACGGGCGGCGCTGTCGAGGCCGCTGTGGACATCACAAATTTGGCCGGTGCCGATGGTGGTCACGGCGTGTCCGCCGGGGATCGGCCGGCCGCCGTTGATCAGGACGTACAGGAGGGGTTCCTACGTGGCTTCTACGTACCAGTTAAACAACATGGCTTAGAGGCCCAACTAGACCCAAAAACATAATAGTATTGTCTATGGTCACCCCGTGCGCGTATGTATTCCCCCATAATATCTTTTTTATTCCGTTGAAAACAGTCGCACACGTAGATGTTTACAAATATTTTTTAGCACGAAATTTTATTAGCCTCCAACAGTTTCATGTGATAACAAGTTTCATGTGATAACAGATTCAATATTTTTGTCAACATAATTCAACATTTTAAGAATATTGGTTCAACGTTTATAGAAAACTAATTCAACATTTTCTAAAAAATGTTGAAATAGTATATTAAAAATGTTGAAGTAGTTTACAGCAAATGTTGATTTATAAAAAACTATCAAAAAATATAAAAAAACTAATATCACGGTTCAAACGGATTTAAAAAATAATTTATAGTTTAAGAAAAAAATTGAATTTAAAGATCGAAATCTAAAAGAATCATGTCCGGCCAGCCATACATGCAGCAACCGCGTACCCAACCGCGTAGCTCCAGCTGTCCATGTGCACTTTTTTTTGTTGTTGCCGGCTCTTCTTCCGCAATAATCCGGTACGTTCATCTGATGTGCACCCGTCTCAAACAAGCTATATAGGATTCCCGCGTACAGGATGGGGTGGTGGAAGCCCGGCCTCCAACCAACGGGCTCGCTCGGTGTGGTGAGGTGACCACATGCTGGGCCAGGTTGAGCGGGTGGTCTGGAGGAGGAGGGAGGCCCAGTGCAGCAACGGAGGAGCTGGCGGCCCATCATCTTGACGCGAGGAAGTTCACGGCACTGACGGGCAAAAGACGATTTTGTGCCCACTTCAGATGAACTCTTCACAGTACACACGAAATATTTTGTGCACGACAAAGTTGAAACAAGTAATGCATGCGCAGTTCCTTCTTTTTTATTTTCTTTTTATTGGGTAAAAGTCTATGCACTTGGCATGACGAATGTGCCCGTGGACACTACAACATCTCAATTTACAGGCTAACAAATTCATTGTCTACATACATACTAAGTACAGTTATAGGTAACTACAGAGTTGTACTGTGCAATATTTCAAGGAAAAAAATTGGTCCCATCTTAGGCGACGATAGTATGTTACAGTATTTTCGATGGACTTGGAGGCATGCGCTATGGAGCTTCGGAAGGAACTCCGTGGTAACCAACAGAAGAGTGGTCCGAACTGGAAGTAACAGCGTTATACTGACCATAGCCGGCATAAATTCCCACAGCAACGAGACTAAGGATGACAAATCTGTACCACGCTTCTTCATGTAGCTGACCAACAAAGTGTCAATGCCATCAATCATGGGGATTTGGTGGTAAATAGCAATAATCAAGGCAACGCATAAATGGTTTTTTTAGTATTGGAAATCTACGACTGAAACCAAAATAGAGCGAACATGCAAAGCAGGGCAAACCTGAGCAAACAGGATCATGTTGAAGAAAACAGAGATGACTGGAACCAGCGGTACCCCAGGACAAGAAAAGCCAGGCGGATCCACATAGACCTGGAAATGGTGACAGACAAGGTTTTGCAGAAAACAGTGTATCAGCAAGTTGAGAGTTGAGACTGAACATCAGTGCGTCTAAAGTTTAGTTAAATGTCATCTCTATCCATGGTTTCAAACAGCAAAAGGAATAAAGTGTGATTATATGGATCATTACATGCATATGGGATTATATGGATATGCAATACCTGATAATTAGGACAGACAGATATAAATGGGATTTACCTGACGAAACTGTAGAGCGAAACCGGCAGCAACAGCTAACAGGAAAGCAACTACCATAAAGGCAATATCATAGTTGAATCGATAGCAAAGTCCTACTATAAAACCACAAAGAGCAACTACGACAAGACAGAGAACACCCTCTTGCCAGATTGACATACTTCCAAGGGAACGACGACTAGTTGCTTTGTCATTCCATCTTAATGTGATCACACAAGCTGATACAACCGAATAACCAGTCTGCTCCCACAAAGAATAGAAGGGTTAAAATGCGAACAGAATGAGAAGTAGTTGAAAATATCTACTGAATTTTCCATACCAGGGTGCCAACAGAAAGAATATGAGAAAGCATGTGCACATTAAAGAGACCTGCCATGACTGCTGCAACACAGCCAACCCAGATCTGAGAGTGCAAAGGAGTATGCCTTGTTGGGTGTACTTTAGCAAATAATGAAGGTAGCAGCCCATCCCTTCCAAGCCCAAGATACAAACGTGACTGTTTAAAATTAAGGATGATACATAAGAAGTTAGATTAATTCGACTGAGGAAAAATTACAAACCTGATCAGTGATACATAACAAGTTAGAAGCTATACCTGAACATACAAGCCAACTAGAAGTGTTGTAGTAAGTCCAGCAACAGCACCAATGCTGATCAAAACAGTAACAAATTTCAGCCCCTTAGCAGCAAAAGCCTCAGCCAAAGGAGCATCTTCACCAAGTAATGTATATGGAACCATTCCAGTAATGACCAAGCATACAGCAACATATAATAAAACACATGCTAGAAGGCTTCCGAGGATACCAATGGGCAAATCCCTCTGAAAATGTTTGTTTGCATGGGCAGAAATAAAAGTTAGAATGCATTTCACACTAAACAGAATATGTCCATAAAGAGACAAAGGTAATAAATAAGTGAGGCTACTGCATTACCTGTGGTTTTTTGGCTTCCTCGGCAGAATTAGCAACTGCATGAAATCCAACATATGCAAAAAAGACTACAGTAGCTCCAGTCACAACAGATTTGAAACCATTTGGCATAAATGGTGACCAGTTTGATACATCCACCTCAAACACACCAGCAAATACAACGACTATAACGATGACTATCTGCATAACGCAAACAAGTGCATCGTTGCATCAGTCCAAAATACTTGATAAAACCTCCCAGACAAGAAAAGGGATATCATGACAGAAATAGAACACCTAATAAATGTCCTTTTGCAGGAGTAATAAATCAATAACCCTTATCATAGGAGATCCAATATAATGTCATCCTAAAAGGCTCACTTAGCCACTTAGCACTGATGTTACATGAAAAAGTCACTTAGCCACTTCAACCTGTTCACTTCCCAACAACGCTGAGCTACATGTAGTGGAAGAAAAAACTATTTTACCAAACAAGCAGCCTTACCTTCAGCGTAGTCATGAAAGTGTTCACTGCTGATGATTCCTTCACACCATAGCAGAGAATTGCAGTTAATAGGATGAGAAGAATAGGAGCCAATATATTAATTGATATGACCCCACCAAAAAACTCCTCTCCATGTCCTATCCAGCTTGGAATATGGCCCTTCAAGAATGGGATCAGCTCCAAGAATTGAATAAAGTAGCTTGCTAAGCTACGAGCAATGCTTGCTGCGCCAATATGGTAATCCACCATCAACTGAGTGAAAACCAAGAAGGCAGTGATCTCATTGAATGCTGCATAAGTGTACAGGTATGCTCCCCCAACCACAGCCGGGAAACGAGATGCGAGTTCAGCATAGCACAAGGCATTGAGCACACACGCGGCTCCAGCAAGAACAAAACTGATTGTAACGCCTGAATTTGAAACACACATGTTATTTTCAGCAGAAAATAAATGAACATAGAAGGCTGTGTAAAGTATCAATCCAATTCAATCTCTAAAATGCATTTCAATTCAAGCATTTAAAGGAGCCAATAAGCCAAGCAATTCTCGAATTACAATCTACTAGTTGCGTGAGTGATTCCACCAAAATTTTCATATCATTGCAAATTCTACTATACGCTGAGACCAACAGGTTGTTGAACACACACCAAATTGTAGTAAACAAATCTCTCCGTGAATCGAGTAACAGCAGTACTGTTCAATTTCTATTTTAAGCGGGAAGAGGAGCCAAGGGACTGCTATGTCGACCTGGGCCGGCGTCGCGGGCGACGGTGCCGGTGATGACGAAGATGCCGGCGCCGATGGACGCTCCGATCCCGAGCAGCACGAGCTCGAGGACGCCGAGCTGCCGCACGAGGCCCTCGCCGGAGGCGGCGGTGGATGTGTGGGCGCCGAGGGGCTTGCGGCGGAGCGCCGCGGCGCAGAGGCCGGAGAGGAAGGGGCGGCCGGCCGAGGAGGAGGGCCTGTGGTCGTGGGCTTCCTCCATGGCGATGGGGTTCTGGTGGTGGCGTCGCGACTTGGGCCTCCGCGTCGTTGGCGTCCGCGCCCAGATCGGGAGGAGTGACGTCGGCTCTTGCGTCGTCATGCGGCGGCGCAGCGGAGGCGTGGCCCCGCCGCACCGCCGGGGTTGGTTGGGGATCGGGTTTGGTAGAGGAAGATCCCGGTTGGGCTGCCATTCTCCGTTCTTGGGCTACGGAGGATGTGTTGGGCCGGGCTTCAAACCAAATCCTCTCATCGGGTTTCTGTCAGTTTATGGCAAGCCCAAGTATGGTAATAGGCTTGATTTCGGGCCCGAAGAAATATCCGTGACTCAATGGGATTCAGCCCATTGTCTTCCAAGTTCGTCACCGGCCCGAGACCTCTCTCCGTCGCTCACAAGTCACAATTCCTTTTCATCCAATCGCGGCGGCGGTGGCGGCGGTATCGGCACCGGGGGCCCTGGCTTGACTACGGCGGCGGCGGCGCTAGCTCCGGCCATGGCGGAGGCGGGAGAAGGGAGAGCAGGGGAAGGCGACACCATCACCTCACCGCTCGCTGGAGCGGCGGGCCCCGCTGCGATGACGCGGCGGGCAAGGAATCTCTGAGACGGCAGCTCTCCTCTCTCCTTCGCTCACTGCCACGCGGGCCCCGCGGCAACAGCCAATCTCCTATCTGGCGGCCTGGCGGTGCGTGGGGTCCGGTGGGGCCAAGGGCAAGCGTGTTCGGGAGCGTCGGATCAGGCGCGCCCACGCACGGCCAGCGATCGGACGGTGGAGGCGCGCCCGGGCGACGGCCTCGAGAGCTACAAGATCCCACGGGGTGCGCTCGCTGCATGCCCATAGCACAACCGCTTTTGCTCCGCTTGAACAGCAGCAGCAGAGCAAAAGTTGAAGGTGAGATCGGCGTCCTTCCCACCCACTCCTCTCCTCCCATCTCTTCTTCCTCCTGGGGTTTCTCCGCCTCCTCTTCCTCCCCCCAAAACCCCATTCCGCATCCGACGCCGCGCTGCTCCGATCGAAGCGTCCTCTTGTTTTTCGTGGTGGTGGTGGGTGCTCGTGTTGCTCTTGCTGATCTTCTCGTTGCCATTGGGTTCGCTGTGGTTTTGCCTCTCGTTTTCGTGAATCTGGACGACGTATTAGCGGGGTTCTGAACGCCCCCTTCTTCGATCGTCTCCAGCGTTCCTGCGGGTTCATCCTCGCGTGCGTGCATTGGTGCGAATTGCTGCTTGGTTTCTGAATTTCGTGGTACATTCGTTGAAGGAGAGGAGGCGTGCGTCCGCCGAGAAACCCATGGCGACCTCTGCTCGCCTCTGCTCTTAGGTCTCACGTGCTTCTGTTCGTTGTTGCGTTTGCGTGGGTGCAGCCCTCGATTTGTTTTTTTGGTGGTGGTGGTATGTTGGCGATCGATTTTCTCGTTGTTCCTGGTTCATCGAGTGCTGCTTGGAAGCCGTGTGTTTTTTTCCACTCTTTTTCTTGAATCTCGAGGCTTGGTTTGTGGGGTTTTAGGCCGTACGCTTCGACCGTGTTCTCTGTTTTCACAGTTGCTTCCGTGCCTTTGTTGCAGCCGTTTGGTTTGGAAGTTAGAGGCGAACGAGCACCGGGAACCCAGTGGTGATGTCGGTTCGCCTTTGTTCTTCGATTTCATTTGCTCGTGTGCAATCCCCGTTCGTTGCTGTATCCATCTATTCTTTGCCGGTGCTGTTGGTTTCGTAGTTGGTG
Organism: Echinochloa phyllopogon; assembly: GCA_033239725.1. Classification (NCBI taxonomy): domain Eukaryota; kingdom Viridiplantae; phylum Streptophyta; class Magnoliopsida; order Poales; family Poaceae; genus Echinochloa; species Echinochloa phyllopogon. The sequence goes on along the minus strand of BTCW01000001.1, from coordinate 36,797,791 downwards.
GAGGTTTTCTGGGAGATGAGGCCAATGATCACTGAGAGGTGCTATTATTACTGTGGTGATCTCTGTTTGTCTCCTCTTCTCCTACATGGTGCCCTCGAATCCTCGATCTTGATCGCGCCATCCTTTTCAGTTAACGCCTCCGTATCTGCTGGTCACTCTTATCTTCCCCTTTTGTACTGCTTTGTTTCCCCTTTTGGTGCGTTCTAGAAGTGGCAGTTTCTGCATGTGGGATTATTGTTAATAATGCAAACAATCTTTTGCATCGGTGAGCCTTGCTAGTTTTGTATATTCACTTTATTTTCTGTTTTGGTGCGTTCCAGAAGTGGGAACGACGTGAAGGATTTGCGCAGCTGTTTATCTCTTCAGAGAGCCTCTTGTTTTCTTGCTTTAATCTTCTGCGAGTGTCTTTGCATCTCCGTTTATTCTTGATATTGAGCATTAATCTCGCGTGCAAGAACGAGGAACGTGATCTCAGCATGTCACACTCCCTTGATGCCAGGCTACATTTAATTCTATTTGCATCAAAGAGGTCTACGTTTCTTGATGCTGGTTCCTTATTCCAGATCAAGTGATTGTCTCTTACAAGATTGAATGGTGCCTTCTTGTTTGTTGACAAATTTTTATTCTCTGTCACACACGGTGTTCACTGAGCAATGTCACATTGTTTAGACTATATTTTCCTCTGTTCAATACTGCTTGCCTGATGGTAATGTATACTGCAAGTTTGACAGCCTAGGCCGTTTATATCTGAAACAAAACATTGAGTCTCTTTTGGTTTCTTGCTACGTTGAATTGGTGACCATTCTTCCTGATTCTTGTATAGGACTGACTGGTTCCTTCTGTCTGTTATCTCTGGCTCTAACTACTTCTGCTCGTTTTCACTTGTTTTCTCACTGCAAGTTTTGTGTGTGGTTTCCAAAACCAGTGTAGTCGTATCTATGTTGTTGCCAGTAAAATAATCTTGGTTCACTTTATGGTTGTATGTATTTTGTTAGTATAAATCTTGATTCACTTTTAGGGTCAATCACTACTGCACCTTAATGCTTCTTCTTCTTCTTTTTTGCGAATGATATTACTCCTGTATCATATATGCATCCCAGAATGTAGTCAGGGTATTTTGACTGAATAATTTGAAAATGTACCTTGTCATACCTAATTTCTATTGCAAATTACAGGGCCAGTAAGGCAAGGAATGACATGTTAAGTGTCGAGCTTTGCAATAATGGCATATCTATATATTTGTTTTGTGATCTAATTCTAGTTCTATATACAGAAAATATTTGTGCTAGTTATGTTTTTTAGTTCTTGTTTTGTCGAGCTTTCTGAGTATTTGTTCAATAAGCAGCGCAGTTCAATATCTAATTTATTTCTTCTGACATTGTTGGTAAATTATTTATTGATGTTACTTTCACACTATAAATTTTCAGGAAAACAGTCAGTCCCTATGGGTGCATCTAACAGCCGTTCAGGTCCTGTGTTACAATTTCCTCAAGAAAAAGGTCCTATTTTTCAAAAATTTACTGAAGGAGGAGAAAATGCCAGAATTAAGTATGCAGTATCATCTATGCAAGGATGGCTCAAGAACGCGAAAGATGGTGTGAGTATTCTACTGGTCCTTTGTAAGATTATTGTGAGCAATAGCTCTATAATAAGTATATGCTTGAATTGCTACTAATTGTGGTTAAATACTAACCCTTATTTTTACCTCTTATTCTGTAGTTTGCAGCTGTCCCAGATCTAGATGACCTCACATCTTTCTTTGGTGTTTATGATGGCCATGAAGGTTTTATCTCGATTGACATGTCTCATTACAGAATTTCAAATTTGTCAGCTATTTACATAACTGAACATGAACATTCAAGCATTGGTTTAACCCCGGATCCATAGTAGTCCAGAAAATATAGATTGTTTGCATGTGTTTGTTAAATTTCTTTCACGCATACTTTGGGCATTTAACTATTGGTGCTCTTTGGCATATGATCTCCTGGAAAAAAATAGCACCCCCATCTTGCATAGGGCATATTAGGATTTTTATAGTCCAACTTTGTTAGTTTTGACCAACAATTAGTTAAATTATATACATGCTTAGTGACTAAAAGTTTATCAATATACTCATATTTCACGTTATTTTTAATAATGTATTGTTTTGTAACAAACGATAATACATTCTAATACAAATCAATTGTCAAAGTTTGCTTTCATGGACTTTTCAAATACTAATATTCCCTACATAAAGAAAAGGAGGGAGTATTACTAATCCCTCTGTTTTTCAGTACAAAGCATTTACTACTGTAGTAAAATACTCAGTTGTTCGTTTTCCTGTTTCAGGAGCTGAAGTGGCATTGTTATGTGCGACACAATTTCATATTGAGCTTCGCAACCATCCAGAATATAAAGACAATCTTTCTACTGCAATGAAGAGGGCTTTTTTCAGGTTATTTCGTTGATAAAATAAACCATCGACTACATTAGTTCTGTTCTTTTTTACCAGTTGGGTGTTCAAGTGGCCTATATTATGTCCATCTCGCTCATAGTTGCATTTGCTATGTGTGCTAATATGAAATATGTGATTGTTGTTTCTGCTTACTTGTTGCAGAATGGATGAGCTGTTGGAACAGTCAGATGAATGGAAGGAATTACTTCCTCGTGGTCCTAGTGGTCAATGTCTTTGTCTCAGGCCTTGTATTTGTGCTCAGCACTGGCCCTTCAGACAGACAGAGGTAAAATGTAACTCCTGAATGTTGGTTCTTTAAGCATACATCTTTAGAGAAGGTGAATCAAAACTGTACCCCTTGGATATATTGTATGGAGGATACATTGTTCTTCTCAATGTGTGCTTCTGAGTTGAAAGCGGCATCATTAGCACCAAGCTTCAACTAGAGCTACATTTAGTGCCTGCTTTTCAGAGTTGGAGGCCAAATGTTGATTTGGTTCTCATTGTACCTTGTTTGTACCCCACTGCTAAAACTAACTTGAGGATATTGCACTTTACTGTTTTAAATTCATCATTTCGTTCATATCATTTGTCCTTTCATCTGGCACATAAAAGATCATTCCCCCCTGAAGGTGTTCAGAACCTATCATTTTGAATCTTTTACCCCAGGAAACCCCTTACATACCGCCACAAGAGTCAGGAAGCACAGCATGTGTAGCTGCCATTAGAGGCCACCAGATCTTTATTGGAAATGTTGGCAATTCTCGTTGCATAATCTCAAGGAATGGTCAGGTATATGATTTGTTTCTTGTTCAAATGTCTGGCTGAACCTAACTAGCATCCTCTTTTTTCATAACAAATGCATTCAAGTGGTGCCTAAAAGTTATGCTTGTTTCCATTAGGCAATTGAATTAACCACCGCTCACAACCCAAACCATGAGATTGAAAGAGAGAGAATTAATAGAGCAGGGGGACTAGTAACCAAGGATAGGGTTCGTATAATACCAGGAAATGAAGAAGGATTCTTCCAGCACCAAGGGTCGGGTATCGCTCGGATTAATGGAATCTTAACCCACTCCAGAGTGATTGGTATTGTCTTATGGATTTCCTTTTGCTCGGCTGTATATAATCTCTCTTTTTGGGGGAGTGGTAGAACATTTCATATAATCTTTTGCATTATAATGGTTTTCCCTTTTTCCACTTTTAGGGGATTTTGCATTCAAGTGTAACAAGGATCTGCCTCCTGAAGAACAAATGGCGACATGTGATCCAGAACTTCTCACTGTAAGTGCAATAACTTGTTTTAGGAACTAGTTGTACGCATTTTTCTTGTTGTGATCTCATGGAAAGTGACCTCCTCTTTGTTAGGTGGATATTACCAATGATATTGAGTTCCTTGTCATAGTAAGTGATGGTGTCTGGTAAGTCCTCAGCAAGATATTTCAGACAATGCAATATATTCAACTCTACATGGGCATTTAGTAGCTTTTGGTCTTGTTTCTTCTAAGTCAATTTTATCCAGAAGGGACCTGTACATTTTCCTTCAATTAAACTGCGTGTGGCTTGAATTAAATTTTATTATTCTTCCTTAAGCTGTTTACATGTAATTTCCCTGAAGAATTCTAAGCTGCCATAAAAGAGAAATGCTCAATCCCTGGGTTGACTAGTGCTTCTAAATGTTATTCGTTTCATAATAAAATAGTTAGCTCAACTTTACCACAATCTGCTATTTAACACAACAGCATCCCTGAATTTTGCCGCCTTTATCTCCATGCTAACATTGCCTCTTGTTTTCTTTTCGGCAGCCCTTTTCTAACAAGTCAGGGTGTGGTTGATTTTATACGCTTCTACTTAGCACCTGCACCCGTGAGTTTTTCCTCCTCATCTTGTCTGTATGTCATGATAGTGATACATTAGAGAGCAATTTCGTACTGGAACTGGATGGATACAATTTTATCCTGTGCATTCACAATATCTCGTCTAATCACAGAAACATTTTACTACTGATACGTGCATCCTTTCTTCAATATCTGCTTGCCCTGGTACTTGGATGGAAACCATGGAATTAGCATGTTCGGGTTGATTTTAAATTGATTCGTTGTTAGATTTGTTTTGTTAAAGGATAATGTTTGACGATTGTAACTCGTGCTTTCCCTGATCGATGCAGGGGAGGAGGACTGATCTGCGCACCATCTGTGAGAAACTTTGTGACCGTACCGTGATATCGGCCGACAACGTGACCGCCATACTGGTTCAGTTCAAGGACGCCAGTAGGGCTCCTCCTCCTGCCCACGACGCCGCCGCCAACAACAACAACGCCGCCGCCAACAACAACGCCGCCGCCAACAACAACAACAACGCCGCCCCGCCAGCGCCAGCCCAGCACCCCGCACCCGCTGGCGCCGGCGACAACAACAACGCCGCCTCGCAAGCTCAGCACCCCGCACCCGCTGGCGCCGGCAACAACAGCGGCGCCGCCCAGCCCCACGCACCGGCTGGTGGCGCCGGCAACAACAACGACGACGCCCCGCCTGCCCAGACCCCCGCACCGGCCGGTGGCGCCCGCAACAACAGCGACAAGGCCCCGTCAGCCCCGTCCTCTGCATCCGGTGACGGCGGCAGCAACAACGACAAGGCCCCGCCAGCCTCGTCCTCCGCACCTGGTGACGCCGGCAGCAACAACGACAAGGCCCCGCCAGCCCCGTCCTCCGCAGCGGAAGAGAAAGAGGAAATCGAGAGCTATGGAACTGCAGGCAGCGGAGAGCTGTCCCTCGCGAGTTGATGTTGCGGCAAAGGAAGATTGATGGTCGCTGCCGACAGTTTTGAGTTCCGGGGCAAGAGAAGAAAGCTCCTGGGATTTGCAAGTTTTGCTAGAGTTTCTTTTTTTTTCCATTTCCGTCGTCGTAGGAGACAGACAGAGTTGGTATGGTGCCACTGCGTAGGATGATGCCCGTTTTAGCCGTTTCCTCTTGAAGTAGTACTGTAATTCTGTTGCCTGGGTACGTTCCAGTTCAACTGGATGGAGATTTTGCTTGAGCATCAGGCAACTTCGTTTGTCCTGATCTCAGAATTATGGAGATGCTTAATCGAGTTTGCACTTGATAAATTTCTCATTGCCTTTACAGATTGTTTGTAGTTTCTATGTACTCGTATTCTCTGATCTTCAGTGTCTGGTTGTCTGATCCCTGAAGTGCATTTTCTGACAAAGCCATCTCAAAGGAATCAGTGGCTCTGTCTGCTGATTTCTCCTGAATCATGACAGGTTCCTGGCACAATTCAAAATGCAGACCGCAGAAGGGAAGGATAGCAGAAGTACCCACTGGCAATGCGTTCCAGCTGACACCTGAGGTGTCCAAACGTGCTGTTGTATGAAAGAGTTGTGCAATGATCTGAACCCTTTTTATTTCATGGATCAATGATTCTGAACCTGATGATGGGTTCGGACGAATGTTATTGAGCATCCAATGTATTGGCAACTCCTAAAGAACAGACCGGAGCAGTGAACACTGCTGCAGAACCTTTTCAGTTAGGCAGTGCTGTTGTTGATTATGGTCTGTGTCCTTGACGCGAAAACGTATTATGCCAAGTTAGGAACCTACTATCAGAAGTGACTCTGCCTGTTGATTTCATCTGAAACACGACAGGTTCCTGGCACAATTCAACAAGCAGATAGAGAAGAAGGGAATGGTGGTAGCAGAAATGCACAACGCGTTCTGAGGTGTAAGGTGTTCAAACGCTGCAATAGATTAGTCTCGCTCAAGCGAAAGGTGCCGTAAGAAAAAAAGATTTGTGCAATGATCTGAAACCCTTTTCTTTCATGGATCAATGGTCTGAACCTGATGCTCGGTCCGGTCGATTGCCACACTGCCAGCCGACGCCCGCTCTGCGGAGTGTGGACTCTGGAAATGCCAGGTTCCACTATGTTGGCAACTCCTGACGAACAGACCGAAGCAGTGAACACCAGCAGAATTCTTTTCAGTTAAGGCAGTAACCCTTAACTCCAGCCCGGCAGTGGCAGCCTGTATCCTTGACGCGAACTTACGTATTACGCCGGATTAGGATTTAGGAACGTACCAGAAGTACTCTCTCTATCTAAGGTCCACAGCTGAACTACTCGTCAAATCGACATCGGCAGGCGTTCAGCCAACTCAACACCGGCATGCCGCAGTACAGTACAGTGGTTGCATCAGGTTCGCTCGCAGACCGGCATCATCTGCGCCTGCAGGCTGCAGCAAGCCAACCAGCAGCGAACGTACAGCTTGCAACAACCACTTCGTCGCTTCGCCATCCTCAAAAAGAGTTGGTGTGGCCGATGGATCCGATTTTCTTCAATGCGACTCGGCTGCCGTCCTACCGACAAACGACCGTGATGGTCAGCTTGCCAAACCGGCCGGCGACGCCGAGCTGCGCCTCCAAAGTGGAATGGAATTACACGGGCGCGGCAAAAGTCCAGCTGTGGTCGTGGTAAGGTTTGGTGCGCGCGTACGCACTGGCAAGTGGCAACGAGCCACAAGGATCGCGTGGCCACCCACGAGAACGTGCGCCTGCTGGCTAGCTGACGTGGATGGATAGGTCACGTACCAAACGCTAACTGAAAGAGTCAAGCGTGTGCGCAAGCGGAACAATCTCGTGACACTTGGACCCAATCAATAATGGCATCATGAATTCATGATATGCTACTTCTTGTAATTTAAAAAAAATAAAAAAAAACTAAAAAAACGGCATGGTTGTCGTTCGATCCATGCCAGGCATCGCTGGTGGTTGATGGATTAGATGTCCTATAATCAACTAATCAAGCCATAGGCGCAGCTGGTTACGCACGGCGATCTGGAATAAATCGCCAGGAGCTTCAGGCCACGGGATCAGCTAAGCTAGCTGCTGTGCGACGGCTGTATTAGATGATACTCCTATTACTACCATAATTTGACAGGGAGAGATCAGAGATGGGGCTGGGATTGAAGGAGAAGAAAGTGATCGCTTGGTAATGATGGACGCTGAACCCTGGGAAATTGGAACATCTGCGGCTGTGGTCATGATCGAAAGGTTTGAAACGGCTTGCCAGAAGCGTAAATGTACCGACAGTGACGCTCTCAGTACTCTCGCTCGCACACCTTGAACTAGGAGGAAACCGTGCTCCACGTTACTCACATGCACCAGAAATCTAACCAAAGTGCCAAAGTGGCCTACGTCAAGATGTTCTCGCTCGGTTTCTCTGGAAAAAAATACACCGCCTTGTTGCTGTCCGATGTCCATCGCGCTGCCTGCCGTCCCTTTCGGTCGCACATCAAGATACCTTCTTCCTTTTTTTTTCAATACAGCAATAAGAGATATCACTATGCATATATTCACGAGGGATTTTTTTTTAAAGAAAATGGCGGGAGATTTTACGAGCGCGGCATCCCCGGGCGCTCCACCGTTCGTCGGCTGGCCGGGCCCATCGCCGTGGCTGCTGCCTTGCCGACGGCGGCCGGATCTGGGGGCGGCCCCAGGTCTGGCCTGGGCGGCTGCTTGGCGCTCTCGGCTCGTCGGACGTTTTCCCTCAAGCGTAAGCTTCGAAACGGTTGCCGGATCGGGGAACAACGTTTGCTCTTCCCTCTTAAGGGTGTTGTCTGCAGGGCCTCGTTCGACGGCGGTTCGTGGAACCTCTCCGTGGTGAAAACCAAACGCGGCCGCCGTGCGTCTTTGCCTTCTTGAAGGAGTTGTTTGGAGTTCTTTCTGTAGCCGTTGGTGGTGGTGTCTTAGGCTCCGCGAATGGTCGGGTCCGACAGATTGTTTGTTGTCTGTTGGTCTTCTACGATGCTCGTTGTGTGTAGTCTTTCTATCTCTGGCGCATGGCGTAGAGGGTCCTCTTTATGATCTGTTGGATGCCGCTCGTCTAGCGGTTGGTGCTTTATTGTAAACTGCTAATCTCAGTATTTTTTTTGCTTTATATATAAAGCTGGCTTCGTACTTTGGAGAAGAAAACAGTTTGTTTACTCCATCTAGTACGAGTCTACGACCGCACTGCCACTGTTGAAAAACTTGAGCTATATACATGGCTACATCCTGCATTACTACCCGGTCGCGAAAGGACAGCTTCAGATCAGAACTAACCCGGCGCTTAATTACGCATTACGCCGAGATGTGTCTCGGCTTGGCCTGGCTTGCGCGTGCACGTTCTGACGAGGGTCCGAATTGGAGGATCTGTGCACGCAAATTTCAGGCAGCTAGTGTGCGGTCCAAGTCCATGGTTTGGCCTTCGTTGTTGCGTGCACTGAACACGTACGCATGATTGCAACTAATCCCGCGAATCCGCGGTGTCAAGCATCAGCTGATACTATTGTATCTTTGTGTTGCCTTCCTCTGTTCTTCGTAATGACGAGCCTCTAGTTGTTAATTACGATGAACAGCTAGAGGCTCTGATGCCTCTATTAAATGTCAATGAAACATCCACGAGCTTCGGTATGTCGTACGTATGTCGACGTGAACTCTCAATCCAAAACAATGATTGACCAGGCAAGGGCACCATTTCGACGTACAATCTGGCAAAGTAACCAAAGCAAACGTTGTTTTGGATGGAGATGCCCACGTCAGTCCCCAACGGATGGATTCTTCATTTTCCGCTTTGGTTGATTGGTGTGTGCAAGAACCAGAACCCACGGTCCCCTCGCATCAACGCTTGCCTTCGACGCCCAAACACTGCCTGATAAATATGACATGTGTTGGCGAGACGCTGCCGATTGAGAACAAACCCCCAACTTCCCGAGAATTTCGCAGCATTTATTTGTCCTCCTCTGCACTCTGCCTGATACGCAGACTATTTCACCAATGTCCTCCACTAGATGAATTACACAAACCATTGACATTCTAAATTTGATCATCGGACACAACACACGACTAGGTTGTTTCGAGGCATTGGCATAAGCAGTTTTGCTCTTATAAAATTTGAAGATAAAGCTGTATCGTGCAACCTGTAGTCTGTAGAATCAAGTAGTTTTGCTGTTGGAAACGACCGGCAACCATGGTCGTCAAACCTCCGGTGGGCGGTGGTTGGCGGTTGCGCTCTTCCATTCCATGGCAGGCAGGCCTCCGTGCTCCGGCCGCTAGGTTCCTCTGACAGGTGGCCTCCTCCTTGAAGCCTACCCCACCTGTCACCCTCCAATCAGAACCCCACCCCCACCCCACACCAATCCGCTCCCCAGCAAGCCGTTTTCCTCCACCTCGCCAGTTTCGTCTCGCCTCGCCTCCGCGTCGCAGTTCGCCGGCCCAACCAAACCCGCCTCCGCCTCCGCCTCCCTTTTAAGCCACAGCTAGCCTTTTCCCGTGCGCCCTCCCCTCCTCCTCCGCGCGAGCCCCCCTGCCGCCTCCACCCGCTCGTTCCCGCTGGTTCGCGTGCGTGCGTGCCCGCGTGTGCGGGGGTGAATATGGGTGACCTGGGAATTGAGCCTCGGCGGTCGGCGGCGGCCGAGGACGACCCGGCGCCGGTGCCGGCGGGAGACGGGCCCGACCACCTGATGGTCATGGTCCACGGGATCGTCGGGAGGTACGGCTAGTTTGCTGCTTGGCTTGCTGCAGCTGATTTGCCTTCCATTTGATCTCGTAATTGGGATTGGGCTGGGTTCGTAATTGCTCTGTCAAAAAGCTGTTGCCGTACGCTTTTCTCGTTGGGGAACCTTTTGGCTGCTTCGAGAACTTCGGGGATTTCGAGCTGTAAACTTCTCTGATTTGCCTGATCGTTAGCTGTGTTCGGAATTTTACCCCCCGAAGCAGAGCCGCTCCGGAGGTGAGCGTGCCGCGAGTCTGCAAATGGTTTTTATGAGAGAAGTAATTAATTCGATGACTTAATGTCCTCTGAACAAACTGAGTTGAGGTGTCTCTTGCGAAGATGCTGCGTGATCCGTACAAATTTGGTGGGTTGGTCGTTTGGATTAGCCGATGCACGGACGAGTTCAGAGTGCATAAAAATATCTGAATGCGAAAGTGAAACGCGGTTTGGTAAAATTTTCGTGCATTCACATCAGTAAACCACGCATATGCATTTCGGCCGTATAATACTGGTGTCACTGATTCTTATGGATCAATCTACCTGTATTTTTTATGGAAGTAGCTGTTTAATTGTCTCGCTAGCTGTATTGATCCTTTTGCACCCTATTTGTTGTACAGCACAGCAGATTGGAAGTTTGGAGCTGAGCAGTTTGAGAAGTTGCTCTCCGACAGAGTCATAGTTCATTGTAAGCTTTCTCGACTCGTCTGTGTGTTCATCACTTCATATTGATAGTGCTTCAGGAACTATGAGTTCTCTATCTGCATGCCTCCTTTGTACTGTACTTTTCCGAATGCCAAGTTGACATATTAGCATGTCACAAATACCCATCCTCGAATCCTAGTGTTGAAGTGTCCAACTTTTACACCTGAGGTGCTTGGTTGATGCCTCAGTTACGTTTCTTTAATAAAGCTGTTCCTTGCTGGCAGATTCTGTGCCGTTTGATACAAATGATTAGCTTATCATTCCTAGTCACTTCTGCTTACAAAGAAATAACATAGGAGCTTTATCTAAATCAATTTTTCTGTGGGACTCTTGGAATCTTATTTCCTTGTAGAATACATACCTGGTCATGTGCAACTGATGATGCAAAAAAAAACACATTATTGCAAATGATTATTTTGGTGTTTCTATGTAAACACACATTGAATAAAAAGTTGTGTATGATCTCCTGTGTCATGGACTTGTATGATTGCAATGGAATCATGCAGCAAATGCTATTATTTCTTAAATGTAGAGGAGAATTTTACTACCTATAACAATTTCTTATGGTTACTTGAATGATATTTTGTTAATGTGTAGGTAGCAACAGCAACATGCACAAGCTAACGTTAGATGGTATTGATGTGATGGGTGAGCGATTGGCACAAGAGGTTAGTTCTTCCATTTTGCGTCTTGCTAGTTGTCTGACTATCTCTTGCGCTCTACTTTATGTGTTCCTTCTGCAAATTGATGACAGAATTGAGTAAGGCAGGTTATTGAAGAAATCAACAGAAGACCACATATCAGAAAGATATCTTTTGTTGCACACTCAGTTGGAGGATTGGTTGCTAGATATGCTATTGGAAGACTGTATAGACCACCTAAACAAACATCTGAAAATGCTCCACAAAGTTTGAGTGACAACAACAGAGGTACAATACATGGACTTGAGGCAGTTAACTTCATAACTGTTGCGTCGCCACATCTTGGTTCCAGAGGAAATAAGCAGGTACCCTGGTAACTTAAGTTTTGCCTTTCATCATTGCAATCAGAAATGAGAAGCCCTTGCATATTGAAGGGCCAGACTGAAAAGTCTTGCTTGAGTGATAATAATATTATACTAGCTTTATGTGAAGGCTTAGCAGAAGCGTTTTTGTACTTGTAACATGAATGTTTCAGGGAAATTTGATCTTTGTTTGAACTATACAGGTTCCTTTCCTTTTTGGAGTTACTGCAATTGAAAATTTTGCATGCTGCATCATTCATTTGATATTTGGAAGAACTGGCAAACACCTATTTCTTACTGATAATGATGATGGAAAGCCTCCATTGTTGCAACGCATGGTGGACAATTGGGGTGACCTGCAGTTCATGTATGATTATGTTCCATAACTGCTTTTATGTGCTTGGATTATGAATATTTGTGGCTTACCAATTTGTTGGTCTAGGTCTGCTTTGCAAGCATTTAGACGACGAGTTGCATACTCCAATGTTCGTCATGATCGTATCCTTTGCACCTAAAATTAGCTTGTAGTATTGTATTAATAAGCATTATTTTTAAGTTATTTTCCATAACTGAATGTTGATTAAGATATTGTTGGGTGGAGGACATCATCCATCAGACAAGATTCAGATTTACCCAAGGTAAACCTTATGTAGTTTTCTTTGTAATTTTTTTTTGGTTTGGCCAACCTTGGCATGATCTTTTCTTTCAATCTACCATTTTTAATATGCATGTAATTGTGTTCTTGTAGTGGGTCGATTCGACAAACAAGATGTACCCACATATTGTATATGAGGAACTATCCAAAGCAGAAGCTCCTAATCAATGTGCGGACATGGACAACTGCACACTGGAAGGTTTGTATCAGTGCTTGGATTATACAATTGAACATGTGCTTTCTCACTATTTCTGATTGGTCTCTTTTTATGCAAAATATGGAATGCGAGTGTATACGAGAGTCGAAAACAATTTTTGTTAAGGTGGCAATATGTAATGTTGCGAAACCAGAAATAGTATGGGAGTACTGACATGCGCAGATGCGCTAGCATATTAACTAGTGTCTTCTCTCCCTCTAAAATAGCGCCGTTTCCCTGTTCTATGCATCCTGACAATATCGAAATGGAAGAATGCTAGAGATTGTAGGATCTGCTTCCTGCTTGCTTTTCAAAATGTGGTTGATGTTTTCTAGAATGGTTTCCCTGCTTTTAAAAAAAAGCATATAAGATTTTTGATACATCTCATTTACACTATGTTTGGTTGATGTTTCCATGCTTATTTAATTCAATAATGATTATTTTGCCTATAGATAGTAGAAGATAGTTTGTGGGGACAGACAGTCCCTTTTCGGCTTGTTGATATTGCCACTTTGGGAATGAACTTCTTAGTTTATGTAGGCTTAAAGAGAAAAGCTTCCTAATCAAGCATGAAAATAAAAGGAATGCCTAGCTCAATATGCGGGAGGTCACAATATACACCCTACCACCAGATTTCATACAGCTGTAATAAGCTCTATTTCTAGAACAAATTTGAAATTTACTATCTCCTCGAGAAAACAGAAAAAAGGCCATTGTTTTTTTCAGTTCTAGCACTAGTTAAGACATAGGAGCATGGCCTTTATCTATCATGTTGTAGATGTTTAATGTCCCATTGGGTCCCTGACTGTATAGCATGTTGTGTGGGTCACTGGGGTGCTAGTGACTCCACAATGTTTTGGTGGAACAGAAGTTCCATAGATATGCTTCCAAATGAGATGATGTTCATGAATAGTTTCCTGAGTCATCCAGATCGATTTAGACATGTCCTGTCTGTCAACTAGCATGGGTATGCTGCTCTGTAGTAGAACCTTATGTCTTGACTGTCTCCATTTTCTATCATGCATCCATCACAAGTTACAATTATCCCTACATATGTCCAGTGAAACTCCAAGTCTCGAATTCTCCATATTTTCAGTGCATTAGGATATGTATACATTTTGGCATATGTCCAAGGGATCAAAAAATGAAACATGTATCATGATCTGACATTATTTAGTTCCCACGTCCTTACTGCTGAATTGCACATGATGGGCCGACTTCTATTACAATTTACAGAACGTCTTTTAAGAGGACTTAAGCGTGTGTCATGGGAAAAGGTGGATGTTAGCTTCCACAACAGCAAAGTAAGATATGCAGCACACAGTGTGATTCAGGTATGCAGCAACACAGTCTTTATCTACCCTTGACGTTCTTCCCTGTAAGCAATTTAGCAACCACTTGATGTTTGTGAAAGTTATACTGAAGCTGAAGCCTGCCTTGGAATGAAATTTTAACAGGTAAAGGATCCTGTGATGCATTGCGAAGGTGCCGATGTCATACAACATATGATTGACCATTTTACGCTCTAGTAAAAACTCTGGTCCTTGGAAACAGACTTATACATTTGCTAACTGCTGAGTAGCCGAGCCTGGTGAGCATGTTTATGGAAATCCCAGGTATCAAAGCTTGATGTCACTGATTGGTCGAGTATATAGACGGCGGAAACACTCGTGTATGCCGGATGGCTGATTTAGTTATTTGCGATCATATATGATGTGTGTATGGTGTATGTAATTTTAGTACTATCCTTGTCATTATAAATGTTCTTCATTTATTTAATGTTCTTGATACGGCGTGCGTGGATTTTTAGAAGACTTGAGTAGATATGACGTGTAGGAAAAAGAGCCGTTGCATGGATGCAATGGAAATGCTGATTTGACGACAGATACCATTGTACATGGAGCAAGGCAATTTAACAAGCCATCACTAGATAGAAGTTTAGCATGATCTCCTTTCTATATCTATATAGTGGTGCCTTCCACGTTGTTATAATAAACAAACAAACTCAACCACCCTGTACCGCAGTACAGAATAGATTTATCTCATTCATGGTCATGGATCACGGCCGCATGCCAGCTAAACAATCTCGACTAAACTTTGCCGAAGACAGCCCGTTTAAGTAGCAAAAGCCTACCAATTTAGACCTGGAAAAAACCGCTCTGCACTTCGTTTGTCAGCTTCTCTTTTCTTTGGGGGGATTTGTCAGCAAACTTCTGCCACAGAATGTGGCACAGGGATTGGGCAACAAAATAGAAGGTTCTCTGCTTGTAGGATTTACGCAGCACAACAAAATCGAAGGCAATACTCAATAGCATGTAAATGAACACCGTTCTGTGATAACTTATTACAGTAATACAGTCTCGGATCAGCAAGCATCACGCGGCAATATTTTACATAATCGGTCCTAATTGATACTGGAACCCACATTGCAAAATTTGCAATTTTCCAGCTTTGCTAAATGACACAGGGTAACATCATGCTGCTGCTAGTACAAAGACAGCAAAGCAGTGCTAACTGCTAAACAGCAAGTATAGTTAGAGTTTTCATCTTCTGCTGAAGACGACCAATTCTATCTGTGTATAGCTACGCCGACCAGTGGCAAGCTTGACTGTACTGCCCTGTCAAGCCATCTACAGAATCTCAACACTTAAACGACCTGAAGTTGCAGTATCGAGGTGCTTAGTGATTCAGAGAAGATCTTTTGCTAGCTTTGGTGGCACATCTACAGAATGCACGTCATTGGATGGAGCCGGCAGCAGGTGCTTGGCCTCATCCTCATCGTTGTCACTGTCCTCAGCGATTGGTGAATGTATTGAATTCAAATCATCATCTGAGAAATATTTTTCCAGGAATAAGGGTAAAATTAGTAAGATTGTTAGACTTGGAAGATAGTATACCTCCTCTGTTTTTGTACCAGCAAATTCCCCTTATTTCTTTGAAGTTTGCTTAAAAGAGTAATCATTCTACAGAGTTTACATAGACACAGTAAATAATATTAATTTGCATCAAAATTTCGCATACCATTTGAGATTGATATCCGCAGTAATTGTAGATGAAAGGACATATATAACATGTTCAATATTCTCACATAAGAAAGTACTAGCAACCATGGAATGAGTGCAAACACGTCAACTAAATTAATGTAAACTAGGAAAGGCAGGCTCACAAGAAAAAGGAAACATGGTCACAGTACTGCGAGCAACAGAAACAAGCCAGTCAGTGACACATTTTTGCGAAAGTAGCATAACATAGCATTGAAATTAAAAACCCAGTTGACTCATGCATGCCCACACAAGCTAATCCTCTTAGGTTGATAGAATTTGACATGAAAGGCCACCTTGGAAGTCGCATAAACAGAAAAAAAAACAACGCAGTAGAAAATTTAGGTAGATACTAACCAGAATTTTGACGACGAGTTGGAACACGACCCACTGGAGAAACTTGAACGCTTTCTGGTAGAAGACAATCAAAAACTGAACCTAGATTTTCGAGAGAAAATACAGTCAGCTGCCTGTAGTTTCAAGTAGTAACAAAGGAAACAAACGCATTGCCAGTGATGCCAATACCAACCTACTCTTGCAAGCCTATTCACCCAGGAAGGGATGGGTTTTCCAGTTAAGTTCTGACAGACATCATCCGTGAAATGATTGCAGTTCTTATTAATCAAATGATATGTGTTCCCATGGTACTTCCCTGCCATCTTTTCAATAAATGAGCGGAATTCTTCTTGAGACATGTCTGTTGTGCCTAGCCACACGGTTCTTCTATAGACAAAGCCAGGGCAAGTCTTTGATTCCACCTCAAACACGCCACTGGACGGGAAGTCATGGGCTCCAAATCCGTACTCCATGCCATGAACTGCTCATTTTGAAAATGAATAGGAAGAAGAAGAAGAAAAATGAATGCACTGGCTTTCTTTTATACATAAAGCTCAGTCTTCTGTAAATTAGCTAGATACTCTGATACTTCAAAAAAAATTAGCTAGATACTGAAGTAGACATCATGGCATCAAGATTTAGAAAACACGATGATAAAAAATTCTCAACAAAGCAGTGTTGATTCAGGCATTCAACAGAGTTGTAGCAATCCATGCAATCAAGGTTTTGGAGATGTTAATTTTTTGGTGGATGCATACTGTCCTACACTTATGAAGGATGACACTGTATAAAACTAAGCAGAGCAAACTGGTCTTTTTTTTTTCCACCAAGAAAGATGTTATGTGCAATTCCCCCTAAAATTCTTGCTAAGACAAAAACAGTGTTCTTTAATCCGTAACCCCCTATCCCCATTGTCCCTTTGAACCATTGATCACCCATCGCAATATATTTTGTTCCGCAGAATATATTATCCAACTATCATTGTTACAAACACCTAATTTGACCATACAGAGCTGCAGCGATAAAAAAATATTCTAAGATCAGCATCATGCTGATTGGTTATTTGAAAACCGGAAGTCTTAATCCATCATTCTACCACAGAGCCGATCCCGGGAAGAGAATGAAAGGGGAAAGGTATAGATGGCAACGGAAACCTTCGATCCCCGAGTGGAAGACGCCGAAGCCGAGCCAGTAGAGGTAATCGTTCGCGGCCGTGAGGTCGTACACGTTGAGCAGCACCGGCGTCGCGGCGGCGCTGTTCTTGCCGCCCATCTCCTCCCCCGTCCCGCCCGACGGAGCCCACGAGCCCTCCCGTCCCCAGAGATCTCACGGCCCGCCCACCATGAATGGGCGGGGGTGGTGGCTAGCTAGGGCTCGGCCGGAGCGCGGCGGATTCGCGTGCGGGCGGGGGGACGCGGCGTGGAGGATTCGGAGACCGACCGACCCCCCTCTCTGCTTTTCCGATGCGATCAGCTTAATTAAGGAATTATTAGCATTCGGTTTTTCACATGTGACGCTATCTTCACGCTGTTTTTTCCTTTTGTTTCTCTGCTCGCGCCGTTGCTTAACGATTGGGGAGAGAAGCCACTTTTCCGTTTCCAGACGGAGTTTGGCCGCCGCGCGCAGAACAACTTGAAGCCAGCGGCCGGCTCGGTGCCAAGCCGGGACAAACACAGGTGCCGACCCAAACCCAATCCAATGCACATGCCAGTTTGCGCGAGATCAGCATCATTGCGAAGCGACAGCGGTGAGTTAGCACAGCTGAGCAATACTACGTACTACGCCGGAGCAACGGGAACCAACAGTCAAAGTCAAAGCTACAGAAGCGATGAATCTCTTCCACTGGTTTACATGCAGACCACAGGATTACGTACACCGAAACATCGCGCACGAAAATCGTGGGTAGGGACGGAGTCATGAAAATTTTTAGAAGAGGCTGAACTATAAAGCTATATGGATATAACACCACTATGACCTCTTAGAATAAATAAATATAACAGTTGAGCCCTTCCTATTATACGTATTTGAGTATAAATTTTAAGGGGAGCTCCGGTGGGGCTCCACGTATCTGCGAGCCGTAGGGAGGCTCGAGCCCACCCGCCCCACTGGTTGCCTCTGTCGCTGATCTTGGGGAAAATTAAGCACCCTGCATTGATCCGGCATGAGAAATTTAGGCAAAATTAAGCGGTCAGGCGGCGTCACGGTTGAGGCCCCAACGCTCGTCGTGGTACAAGGTGGGCACGGTCAGAAGTAAGTACTACATCCATTTCAAATTATAGTTTAATTTTTTATTATTAATTTGACCGCTCGTCTTATTTAAAAAATTTGTATAAATATAGTCAAATTTAAAGGGTTTTTGAAGATTTTTTATTAATAAAGCAAGCCAACACAAAAAATATGATAATTTGTATAAAATGTTGAATAAGACGAACGGTTCAATTTAGTGTCAAAAAATTCGAACGAAATGTAATTTGAAATGAGGGAGTAGAATGCAATAATTCACAACAATGTTTCTTGTTGTCGTGCTGATAGTACATCAACCATTTATCGTATCCAGGACGTGAGGTTTCTTCTCGTGAACTTCAGCATAATCGAGAGTCTGAGATACAGTCTTACAGTACAAATCGGCTGAAAAGGTTTTTGATTACTTTGCATTGTTCCTAGACGCTAGAGTGCACGACTTAATTGTGTCATGGTGATGAGATGGAGCCACGGGAAACTCAAATTTGAGTCCGAATATCACGTTCACGCCTTGAAATCAAAACTTTTTTATTGTTTATTAGAAGATGCATTGGTGTATAAGTTATATTTTTAAATAAGTTTAGATTTAAGCATGTGTAAATGATAGGAAAAACATATATGACTTCAAAAGAAAATTGGAGCAAACATAAATACCCAAAGGAAAAATAAAAGTGAAGTTTCCATATCCATCCATACATGTAAAGAGAGTAGACATATTATTACTTCAATGAGCACCGACTATCATAAGCATAGTATTCCTATATAAATTCACCTAACAATAAAGTACTGTAATACAAGCTATGGCTATCACGAAGGGGTAGAGCAACCATACTTGCATAAAAATGCATCCTCGTATATTGCCTGGCACTCTACTAATACGCCTGGCCAAATTTGATATATGTCTACCAACTGTTTTGTCGCTATTAGGGTCATAGGCTTCTCTCATTTGAAGAATCCGTCTTATTTTCTGCAACGCTTCTTTCCGCGGCATAATATACAGCGGGCTCATTACGAAGACCAAGTGTAAATTTCGATTCTTGCACATATAGAAGTACCCAACTTTTATTCGACGTTCTTTGTACCTCGCAAGAATATATCGAAGAGTGTCAAATGATTTTCGGATGCTTTCTCTGTGTTTCCTATAGGCTTTCCACTTGAGCATGCCTTTTTCCTTCCAGAAATAATTTTTTTCTGTGATTTCTCTTGCATAAAGGCGCAACATCAATTCACGGCATAAGTATGTCCGTTTGATCATAACCCTTCGCTCAAGTCAGCAGTACCATATTCATAACGACGACATAGTATCAAGGCCTGTTTGGTTCTAAACTTGGCCGTCTTGCCTGTTCCACCCAATAAACCTGAGTGTTGGACTTTGGACGCTTTGGGCTGGGCATGCCGTCTTTTCCGAGCTGCATGATTAAGGGTTCGAATCAAACGAGTCGTCAATCTTTTTGATCTGGATTTTCCCCAAACTTTGTGTTTTCCTACCTAGATTAATAATAGATATAAAAACCATAAGGATTGGACGACCAGATAAAACCGCCGGCCGGAGGAGACGTTTTAGGGCTGCTTTGACATCCGAGATCCCGGGGCAGACTTCCCGGGGAAGGGCGCCCGGCCTACATAGGCGGGCGATTTTCCCGGGGAAGCCACGGGAATCCCCGCCGGGTTATTGGCTCCCAAAGGAGCCCTTATTTAGGATTGACGAGGATGTTCAAATCTTTGCATCAAGATAGAAAGAGAGGGCAAATCTCTTTACACGCACCTGTAGCTGTAGAATTCCATTGAGATCTACGTCTACAAGAAAAAAATAGTGTTTTTACCGAGGACCTACCCTGCCTCACCTGCCCGCTCACGGAAACGAATTGGATACCGATTTGCAAAGAGTAGGAACTTCGTACAAGGGAGTCTTTTGGAACTCCTTCCTGTCGTGTTCGTTATGCAGATGGAGTTGTTTTGGGCCCAAGCCTCCCTATCTAACACAGTTAGAAACTCCGAAAGCGGTCGCGTTTGAGCGTCCAGTTGGGTTGTGACTTGTGACCGGCCAATATGTACTGTAAAAGTTGGCGAGACAGAGCCTTGCTGTGGCTGGCTTGCCAATGCCGCTGCGGCCGCTCATCTGGTCGCTCCCTGGTTTGCTCGGTCTCTCTTCAACAATTCGTTCCAGCCAGCAGCAGGTGCCACTGCACGTGACCAAGAGTCCAAGACATGCACGCTAAAAGTGTTGCGTTTATTCGCTCTCTCCTTACCCGCTAATCAATTGCCACGTGTTACCAAATTTGTCAAGCCTGGACAATATAAAGTGTCAAATGCAGTTGTTGTTCTACTTCCATTCCGATACTTAGGTGGTGTTTGGATTTATGTGCTAAAGTTTAGTGCTTTAAATAAGTGATAATTAAATGTATTAAATATAAACTAATTATATAAGTCATATTTATTTCACGAGATGAACCTAATAAGACTAATTTCGCTATAATTAATATATAATTACCATACGTTTATTGTAGCATTACAATGTCTAATCATGGTGTAATTAAGCTTAATAGATTCGTCTCGTAAATTACTCCTTGTTTATGTAATGAATTTTTAAATTAATCTATATTTAATACTCCTAATTAACATATTTACATCCGATGTGACGGCGCTAAAGTTTATCGCGTGAGAAACAAACAGGGCCTTATCCTGGGAAGGCTGGTCTCAGCTAGTTCAAGTTCCAACTATATCCTTTTGATCAGTAGGAGTTTTGTAAGAGATTCAGATAATCCGACATGGTCATTAGGAGTAGAGCTATCAGTTTCTGACAATTAATTGGGCAGGCTAGTTTAGCAAAAGAGAGGGACAATGGGTTCTCCGTTCTCGTCGCATCTGGTCTGCACTTCTTCTTTTATTGGTAACGAGATGAGAAGTAGCCGCACACTTTTTGGAGCTAGACTGACGACGAGTACCTTGCATTGGTATTTGGCTATTGTTGAGATGTTAGGATTAAATCAGGACATGTTTAGATTGTCTATTGCTAAAATTTAGCATTTGCTAGCTAAAGTTTAACATGACACTGGCAATCGGCACTATTTTCAGGGGGCCTCAATCCCCTCATGACGAAGCATCACATAGAAAAATCTTGCGGAATCGGGATCACACACCCTCCATTGATCCGGCACGAGAAATTGAGCCAAAATTAAGCGGTCAGGCGGCGTCGCTGTTGAGGTCCCTGCGCTCGGGCTCGGCGGCGTTGTGGTACAAGGTGGACGCGCCGCCGTCGAACTTGGAGACTACGCGGTGTGCCGTCAGGCCGCAGTAGCGCTTGCGGAGGCGCTGCACGCAGATGTCGGAGATCTTCCTGAACATGTGGTCTTCCTGGATGAACGACTGCTCAACGAACTCCGCCAGCGGCATCCACTGCAAACCGCCAAACCGGGTTCAGGGATCACAAAAATACGGCGGCTTTGCAAGTTGACATTGAACAGGCGTAGTGTACCTTTGCTGCTTGGATTTCGGTCTCGTCAATCCTGATATCGTTGGACACTGGTCTCAGCACGCAGATGAAGAACAGGTCTGATTTTTGGAACGCCACGTTGTGCGCGTGCCTGACATAATTTGAGGCCAACAATAATCAAATAAGGCATTGAGCAACTCTGAATGACTGGTTTTTCAAAAAAAAAACTCTGAATGGATGATCTGCAGGAACGTTCTGTTGAGCAGTGCTAGTGCAGAACAAGATGCTACAATTTTACACGTCCATGCAAGTTTTTTTTTTTGAAACTAACGGGTACGAGATTGTGCCTATTTGATAGCAAGTTTAATGCAGTAAGGATGAGCAGAACCATTACCTAAAAGCAATCAGTTCCACGAACTCAGTGTCAATCTGCAAAATGCACCGAGGGCACTATATTCGTGATTATCCATTTAAACATAAACCAACGAACAAATATCAGAACAATCTTTTCCTCCAAAAAAAACTAACAGAACAATCCATTTCTTACTCCAGTCTCTTCCTTGACCTCTCTCACAGCTCCTGTAAAGATCTCCTCTGACTGTCACAAGGAAACCAAACACTTTTCAGACATCACAACTTTTTTAGATAAAGGATATAATCCAGCCTCTATGCCCAACATGTGGACATATATAGCCAAAGGTTACAAAGAGTTCTTAGACTCTAATCCTCCAGAAGAGGAGCTCACAAACACAAGAAGAAAGCTCTGAGAAAAAGAAAAAAAAATAATAGACTAAGCCTCAATCTTCTTCTTCGTCCATGCTTCTACTTGCAATGTCTTTATAAAGCATCACCAATCCATCACAATCTTCGTTTACTTAGAAACTTGATGACGGACTGAAACAAACTCGACCACGAACATAAAACAACCTCTATGCAATCACTTCAACAAGTTGCGCCTACCCACGACGATGCCTAGCAACGCGAAATAAGGAAGGCAAAATCGGTACGAAATGGACCTTCAAAGCGGTGCCTTCAAGAAGGAAAACGACATCGAAGACGCCGCCACCGCCCCACCGGCGAGCCGGAATTGGGTTTTCACCTGAAAGCCTGCAACACTAGCAAGGAGCATCTCAACAACGCCCCAAGGAGGGAGAACGACGCTACTTGACGCCGTCATTGTCGACACCGGTATCCCGGAAATGGCTTTCGCCTGATGTCCCTGCCAGGCCGCAATCATCTCGTGCAAATCCTGCATAGAGAGAAATCCTGACTCCCCAACAACGACGGCACAGGCCGAACGGGCCGAGGGAAGCCGCCGCAAGCCGACAGCGGTGGGAGCTGCAGCTGAGCAGTCCCACGCCAGCACCCGCTAGGGGCACGCCTGCGCCGGGAGAGGAGACGGGATCTGCGCGAAGACGGGATCTGGCCTTCTGCTCCCGCGCGCCGCCCGGCCTCAGCTCCCGCGAGCCACCACCGCCGGACCTCCTGCATGCCGCCACACCTGAAGGTTGCCTCCCTGCCGCCGGTGTGCGCCCTCCCGACGTGGATCCACTACGGGGGCCACCGGATTTGGCCTCGCCGGCGCTGGATCTGAAGCGGGAGCCACCGGATCTTGAGCCAACACCACGTGGGAACCCGGGTGCCAGCGAACTGCAGACTTGAGGAAGGATGAGAGGCCTCGCCGCCGCCTTCCCGGCGGCCGCCCGGGCTTCCGGCGGCGTGCTCCAGCGGCGGCGAGACGGAGAGGAGGACGGTGGAGGTTGGGGGAGCCGGCGACGGGTTCCGCCCGTGTCGCCCGTGAGGGGCGACGCGGGGGAGGCGAAACAGCTAAGATGAAGCGAGGGAATGTGCACAACTAGTAGTCGTTCATAGCATACTCCGTATCAGGTACTTGTCTGAATCCTTACCGAATGGATGAATCCTGTTGGGAGTTTCCAAGCACCAAGCAACGTTGAAGCAGAGTACTTCTCTTGCACCACAAGAACCTTAACGAGTGCTCAAGGAAAAAAAATACCATCAGAATCACATACACACAGACACAGCACCCAGGGACTTCTATCGATCATACCACTGGCACGTATGGGTGCAAAATGCAGCTCAGAGGCGCACCTCCATTTGGTCGTTGATCACGAAGCCCCCGACGCCAACCTGGTGAGAGGCATTTGCAGGGAGTAAGCAGGGCTCCTCAGGGATCCAGTACGTTAGCATCAGATACGACTCCTCTGCGTGGTGATACCTGAATCCTTCCTGCACCGAGCTAAAGTAACATCACACAACTGCTAGTTCTAACTGATTACTGATATGCACTCCCCTTTGTGATCAAAATGCAGCATGAGACAGACGAACAAACGTAAGAACAGCTTGCTTTCACAGTTCGATTTGGTTGCTCGTACCTTCACTGCTAATGGGATGAACTCGGAGCGATCCAGCGGTAGTTTCAGCCACACCCCCTTCTTGCCCTGTAGCAACAAGTTACTGCCCATAAGCACCTCACCCGAGAGAAAGACGTTCGGCCGTGGTGACGCACCGCCGACTTCCAGCAGGAGAGCGACGCCCCCAGCGCCCGCGCGAACTCGGCCGTGCCGGACGGCAGGCGGTCGGCGTCGACGACCATCCCGCCGTACTCGTCCTCCACGGCCTCCAGGACGGAGCTCTCCTCCCGCGCCGCCGCCGTCCACCCGTGGCCACCGCCGTTCCACCCGTTCACGCGCGCCACCGACATCACCGCCGCCCACCGCCGCTTGTTACCAGCGGAGGAACAGGACGCCCAGGCCCTCGTCGCCGGCTCATCTGGATCCAACGGCGGCACAGTACGGATTATTAGCCAACAAGGTGATCGAGCGAGAGATGACGAGCAGATCGTGAAGAAGAAAGTGTATTACACTTACACACTCTGGAAGAGCAAGAACAGCGCAAGAATCTCGCGCCGCTCCGGCTTGCTGCGGCGCGGCGGCGGCGCGCCGCCGTCGTGGCGCACAAGCTCGCGGCGGCCGGATCGGCAAGCAGGCCGCCCTCCATCGACATCGATCCCACTCAGACTCAAGTGCCGAAAGCGAGCCAATGACTGACGTGGTACTGAGTACGCACCTGCTGTCCGCTAACTGCCGCGCGTGCTCTGATCTGTGGCTGATTGGCCGGTACGGGATTCAGGAGGCGATTCGCGACCACAGAATGCTCGCGCGGCGCCGCACGTACGAGCGCTTTATCGCAAGTCTCATGTGGAGTCCAGGTCACTCTCACTCTTCTCACAACAACAACAAGAAGGATAGCACGCTACGTGCCAGCCCGCGTGGGAAACGCCGCGTTTAGGAGAAACCAATGGCACCTTACAGTAGGTTGCTAGTAGCGTGATGATAGTATTGCTAGCGTCACGGCACAAGGCAATTGCAGCTTCTTGACAAATGACAACCGCGTGTTTCGAGAGCTTACGCTCTAAAACATGATCTGATAACCGATGAGTTGTGAAAGGTTATTTCTTGGAAGTGCTTCTATTTTTTGTGAAAAAATCTTGGTAGTGTGCCATCGAGTAAGAACAAGAACAGGCTTATACCAAGGCAAAAGGTAGCCGTTAGAGAAAGTCTTACTGTATTGGAGGGGCTCTCGGATTACATTGCCAAATATCACGCGTTGAGTTTTCGAGAATGCTTAAACGTTTGATATTAAAAGATGCACTGACGCGGTATTATTTTAATAAAGTTTAAATTTAAACATATCTAAATAATAAGAAAATGACAGATATGACTTCTACAGGAAATTGAAGCAAACAAAGATACTAAAAGAAAAAATATCAAAATAAAGCTTCCATAAATTTAAAGAGTAGACACATAAATTCATAAACTATAGTAGTGTTCCTTAAATAAATTAATCTAACAGTAAAATACTATAACAAAGAGGTAGAGCAACCGTATTTGCAGAATAATACATCTTCATATATTACGTGGCACTCTACCGATACGTTTAACCAACTTTGATGTTTAACCAACTATAGTTAATTTGTTCGCTAGTAGGGTCATAGACTTCTCTCTTTTGAAGAATTCGTCGTATTGGCATAATGTACAATGGACTTATTACGAATACCAAGTGTAAACTTTAAATCTTGCACAAATAGAAGCTGATACCAAGTGTAAACTTTAAATCTTGCACAAATAGAAGCATATGAATACCAATACCGGGAACAGTTCCGATGTGGACACGGGAAACGACATTATCTCAGCTACCATATGGAGGATCTTAGCGAGGAAAAAAAAGAAACCGTAGATAAGATGACGAAGGAGTACCAGCAGGCTTGCCTTCAGGCATTTAGTGTGTGACTAAAAGACGGCAGACTGTCCAAAAAAATCCATTTCCAAAGCCTCGAGACATCACAATTACTGAAGATTCGACCAAGTTTCAAGAGATGTTCAACTGAGCTATGTATCATGCATTAATCAACCAATCGGGAGTTCTCATGAATGCAATGCGTAACCAATTGTTGAATACCATGCGTGGAAATTAGTCACAACAACACTATAGAGGGCCACCGTATTCGCTTCCGGGTACATCGGCTGGTGATATGGCCAAGGGCAAGAGCGTGATGAACAAATGATGGAGTCCGATTCCACTGATTTTTTTTTGCAAAGTTCAATTCCGGTTCAGAATGCTTCAATGATATCTCCTCCAATTACAACAACGTCTACGTAGGGGCTTACTCTTCTACCAGGATTTATACCAGATCCCAATTTAGGTATGCCTCAAGAATATATGATACCAACAAGCCAAGGGCGTCAGGGTCAAACGAGCACCGGCAGAGCAGCTCAAGGTCAACTGCAAGCTCCTCAAGCTTTCACTTTCGCTTTGGCTTTGGCGCACGTATGGAGTGCTTGTAATGTTGCGTGCACTGCATACTCAGTTCCCGATTGGCTAAGGCACACTACCAGAATGCTTCACATCCGCCCGCCTCCTCCGCCTCGACCATTTTTGGACCCGGTGCTGATGGGGCTTCAGCACCGGGTCCAACGGCTAGGAGCGGGGGCGGCGCTGCGGGGTGTCAGGGCGAACACATTAGCACCGGGTCGTGGCGAGACCCGGTGCTAATGCTCCCCCTTTAGCACCGGTTGCAGCCAGCAACCGGTGCTAATGTGCCCGAGGCCATTTAGCACCGGTTGCTGGCTGCAACCGGTGCTAATTGGTGCACATTAGCACCGGGTCTTGCCACGACCCGGTGCTAATGTCTTTTGTATATAGCACCTTCTTCCTCCCCCGGCCGAGCCAGCTGAACACTTAGGCGCTGTGTTCATGCTGCTCGGCCGTGGGAGGGGAGGTGCTGCCCAAATTTTTTTCAAAATTTGTGAAGATTCTACTCATCTAAGGAGCACTACAAGGTACACTCTTTCATTCTCTAATGTTTTATTTAGCTTGTAATCCTTCTATGATTTAGAAATAGAGGGATTTGTGAATCAAAGTAAAGCTAGCTAGAGAGAGCTTGTGTTCTTGGAGGAGAGAGAGGAGAGAGCTTGAGTTCATGGTGGAGAGAGTGTTCATGTTGTGTTTTAAATGGAGAGAAGGCAAACTAGTTAGTATTTTGTTTTGTATGACTTGTGAATAGTTATAAGGCTTATGTATTTTATTTATTAGAGATGTTTATTTATTAAAAGTTGGAATAGTTATTTATTAATTTAATGAAATATATATTATTAGTTATTTATTAAAAGGTAGAATAGTTATTTATTTATTTAACGGAAGATATATTTATTTATTTAATGAATATAGTAATGTAGTTTTAGAAATTTATTTATATAATGGAATATATATTATAATTTGTATTTATTTATATATTAATTTTTTTTATCTTTAAATTGTATTGTATATTTGTTATTGGTTAATAATGCAGATGAATAGACAATGGATGTACGGGGCCCCCCACGCTCAGGCGTTCCATGATGGCCTTAGGACATTTCTCGATGCCGCCGAGGCTAACAGGACGCCGTCCGGTTTCATGTTCTGCCCATGCACCCATTGTAAAAATATACAATCGTACAAACAAAGAGGTTGTCTTCAGGTGCATTTGATGAGGCACGGTTTCATGAGGAATTATTCTGTTTGGACGAAGCACGGTGAAAGAGGAATTCTAATGGATGAAGATGAAGAAGACGAGGCCGATGACGACATTCCGTTATTGGCTCAATACTACGGTTCCTTTGCATATGCTGCAATGGGTGATGCCGACGAGGAAGATGTTGCTCGGGAAGGCGATGCTCAGGAAGATGTTGCTCAGTAAAATGAACCTACTGATGGACTCGGGCAAATGTTGCGTGATGCCGAGAAAGATTGCGACAATGATAAGGAACTGAAAAAGATACAACGCATGTTGCAGGACCACAAGACTGACCCGTACCCAGATTGCAAAGAGGGGCTAAAGAAGTTGGGTAGCACACTTGAACTTCTGCAGTGGAAGGCAGCAAATGGTGTTACTGATAAGGGTTTCGAGGAGCTACTGAAACTCGTAAAGAAGATTCTTCCAGAGGGTAACAAATTGCCATCGATGACGTATCAAGCAAAACGTGTTGTTTGCCCTCTCGGTTTGGAGGTGCAGAAGATACATGCGTGTCCTAATGACTGTATCCTCTATCGCGGACAGTACGAACACTTGGATCGTTGTCCGGTTTGCACCTGCGCACGATACAAGATCATGCGGGACGACCCTGGTGATGTTGGGGGAGAGCGTTCTAAGAAAAAAATCCCTGCGAAGGTGATGTGGTATTTCCCTCTGATACCCCGTCTGAAGCGTTTGTTCAGGAACAAAGACCATGCCAAACTGATGCGCTGGCACAAAGAAGAACGTAAGCAGGATGGCATGTTGAGACACCCCGCCGATGGATCCCAGTGGAGGAACATCGACAGAGCATTCCCAGAGTTTGTAATGACTATATTTTCATTTATGTTCCACCTATGTTCTAAGATTTTCTATTGATTTATAAGATTGTTTTTATTAATTCTAGCATTTTATATTGATTTTCTAGTAATTTATAAGATTTTCTAGTAATTTATAAGATTTTCTAGTAATTTATAAGATTTTCTATTAATTTATAAGATTTTCTAGCATTTTATATTGATTTTATAGTAATTTATAAGATTTTCTAGTAATTTATAAGATTTTCTATTAATTTATAAGATTTTCTAGTATTTTATATTGATTTTCTAGTAATTTATAAGATTTTCTATTAATTTATAAGATTTTCTTATTTAATATATATTTTTAATAGTTATTAATAACTGAATTAAAACAATTATTAATAACTATATATTAAAAACTATATTTATAAGATGCCCAAATAGTAGCAACCGGTGCTAAAGGCCGGTTTGGAAACTGGCGCCAAACGAAAATTGGGGGCCTTTAGCACCGGGTTGATCTGAAATCCGGTGCTAAAGGCCCACAATTTTTGTTTGGTGCCAGTTACGGCCTTTAGCACCGGCTGTATGGACCCGGTGCTAAAGGGCCTTTCGCACCGGGTCGTGGCTGCACCCGGTGCTAAAGACGGGGGACCTATATAGGCCGGGGACTTCTCTCCCCTCCCTCACTTCGCCCTCATCTCCTCTCAGATCGAAACCGCTGCCGCCGCAGCGCGCCCCCTCGTCTCCTCAGCCGCCGCCCGACGTCCCCACCGCCGTCCGTCGACCTAGGCCCGCGTCACCGTCGCCGCCCGTCGCCGCAGCCGCGCCTCCGTCCACTGTCGTCGCCCGCGTCGTCCCCGGCCGCGCCGACGCCGCCGCCCATCGTCGTCTCCGCGCCCGGCCACGCCGCCGCCGCCGTTGCCCGTCGCCGCGGCCTCGCCTCCGTCGACGCTCGCCGCCGCCGCCAACCGTGGTCCCCGCACCCACGCCGCCGCCGCCTGTCGTCCCCACGCCCACGCCGCGCCGCCGCCCTCGTCCCAAGCCGCGCCGCCGTCATCGTCCCCGCCGCCGTCGTCGTCCCCGCGCCGGCGCCCCTCGTCCCCGCGCCGGCGCCGCCCCTCGTCCCCGCGCCGACGTCGGCCCGCCACCCGTCGCGGTGAGCCCTCTGTGAAGCCGGCCTTCGTGCCGTGCAAGCATGTTTGTGAGCCGGCCTTCGTGCCGTGTGTACGTGTTTGTGTGTAGGTACCTGTTACATGGCCGAACGTGCAGGTACGTTCGGCCATACACATTTGCTTTTGAACGTGTTCGGCCATGCGTATTTGGTTAGCGAACGCGTATTAGAAAATTGGAAATGCGTTGTATTGGAAATATTAGAAATATATAGGCTTTATATGGATTAGAAATTTAAATTTAAATATCTATGCTTTGTATATATTGCTTATCAATTATTTTTAGTTCTATAGATGGCGGACAACAACGAGCCTGTCCCACCCATGAAAGAGGACAACGACACGTTCTTAGCGAATCAACTTTTTGATATTGTAACCCAACCGATGAGCATGGATGAAGTGTTGAGGGCCATTGGAAGGGACGACAATATCCAGGGCGACAATGTTGC
Organism: Echinochloa phyllopogon; assembly: GCA_033239725.1. Taxonomy (NCBI): domain Eukaryota; kingdom Viridiplantae; phylum Streptophyta; class Magnoliopsida; order Poales; family Poaceae; genus Echinochloa; species Echinochloa phyllopogon. The sequence goes on along the minus strand of BTCW01000001.1, from coordinate 36,767,737 downwards.
GAGGGCCGAAAATGTTGAAGGGGCCGGCAATGTCCAGGGCGAACGTGTCCAGAGCAGCACTATTGAAGGGGCCGGTAACGAGCCCTCGTCTAGTCAGGTGTGTATATATATAACATAAATTTGTACTGTACATGTCAATTATGTATACCATCTCTATATCATCTCGTATATATGTAATTTGTGTAGGCCGCCTCTGCTTCTATAAGTCGAGCTAAGAAATCAAAACGATCGACCACGAAGAAGCTGAAGGGTGTCAAGTTTCACATCACTCGAGTGGAGGATGACGGGGAGCCAGTTGAGCCCCCAAAAGTGGCCAAGAAATTTGTATCTCAGTGCGGGGTAATTGTACGGGACAATGTGCCCATTAGTATCAGAAAATGGAAGTCCACGGACCCCACTGAGGAGTACGTGCTCCCCGATACAGAGAAGGAGAAGCTATGGAGGGAATTAAAGGCAATATTCGACTGGCCTAGCACTCATGAAGCAGAACTGAGGGATTGGACAATGAAGAAGATGGCAGTTCTGTTTCAGGATTTCAAGAAGAAGTTGTACTCGCATTTTCTCAAAACCGGAGAGGCCCCGGATCCTGAGAAGTATAAGAAGATCACTGATGACGAGTGGGAAGCATTCCTTGAGTATAAAACCTCCGAAGAGGGTACAACGGCTAGCGCTAGAAATGCTGGAAACGCCGTAAATAAGAAGTACTCTCATAAGATGGGTTCGGGAGGTTACAAGGCAAGCATCGCTAAATGGGAGAAGATGGAAGAAGATCTATATGCTAGAGGCATCACTCCAGCGACACATGACTGGCCCACAAGGACCAAGCATTGGTACTATGGTCATGGAGGCACCCTAAGCCCAATCGACGGCTCCTTAGTTTTTCCCGAGGACTTGCGAGAACTAGCTCAGCGTCTCCTCGATATCCTCAGGGCATCTGAGAGGGGAGAATTTGTTGCTGATAGAGACAGAGATGAGCTAACCTATGCCTTAGGGAACAAGGAGCATCCTGGACGGACGCGCGGCGTAGGCACAAGCATCTCATGGAAGGAAGGTTTCCAAGAGCACGCCGCCACCTATAGGAGCTGTTCGAGGAAGAAGGCCGAATATGAGCAGACGGTGAGGGACCTAGAGCAAACGGTTGCCGCCCAGGGCTCAAAGCTCCAAGAAATGGAGTCAGAGATGGAGCGACGGATGAAGGTAGCATGGCTGCAGATACAACAAGCCACAGGCGGGACCGGTTCCACAGAGCATGCACCTCTCCAACAAGCCGCAGGCGGGACCGGTTCCACAGAACATGCACCAGGCGGGACCGGTTCCACAGAGCATGCACCTCTCCAAGATGCGGCCCTTATTAGCCCTCCACAACAATATCAAAGCAATCACGCTTCCACACAGGCCGCCAAACCGGTCCGTTACCCCGTGGATGAAATAACTCAACAGACCGCGTGCGAGCTTGTCGTCAGGCAGAAGAACTTAGCTGTGGTGGTACGTATGCGACCTTAGTTCGTACTGCATACATTTCACTGTAAATACCATTCATTTACTAACTTTCTTTGTGACTACTAAATTATCAGGTCGTATACGGTTTTGCCAAACGTGTGCAAGAAGGGCAAAAATGGCACTGCAATGACATTCCACATGGTTACGTACCTGTTGAGGTGGAGCAAGTCGTCACCAACTGGGAAGACTTGGAACTTGACATCCCCGGAGGTGACGGAGAAACAAAACTCGGTCAGTGTTCTCACTGCATCATTCTATGGAGTAAGGCAGACGTCGTCATACCCGGTACACCTGCGGCTACCAACAAGCCTCCGTCACCTCCACCTTCTCCAAGAGATCCACCGGATCATGACGATTCTCCGGGAGCTCCTGATGCAAGCCCGTCTCCTCCGCCGAAGAGGTCTTCGTCTCCTCCGCCGCGGAGGTCTCCGCCCCCTCTGCCAAAGAGGGGACGCCGCACTAAAGCCTCTGCTCCCACTCCACCAGGGAAGAAGGCGCGGAAAACCAGAGAGAAGCCCACACCAGAGAAAAGAGTAGGTGAGAAGACTCTAGAGGAGCTCGAAGCCTCGGTCAAAGCAGACACAAAGAGGCAAATGGCCGAGTGGAGGAAAAAACCGGAGCCGGAGCCGAAGCTTGATCCCACTGTCGTCAAGTCATTCCTCGGTAATTTGAGCAAGGGTCAACAGAAGGAAGTAATATTAACAGACTATGACCGCTCATTACTGAAATCTCGTCGGAAGCGGAAGACTGCAGATAAGGATGCGGGCCCATCCAAAAAGGTTCCTCAGCTCGGCGAGCAACCTCAGCGGCCCTTGGGTCCATTGCCATCTCTGGACGAGATTAACGTGCAACGAGTAATGGCCAAGACTGGACTATCCAGAGCGCAAGTCCTGGGGGAAGCAGAGGTGCCTGTAAACACAACGTTAAAGTGGCCATTTAGGCTTGGCGAGCCTATGGTCCCTCCTGAAATGGAGAGCAAGCTACAGACGAAGATGCGCCGATTCCATGAGTGGTACTTGGAAGAATCAAGAAGGAATAAACGGCGCATGATCAAAGTAGGCGTGAAGGACCATGATTTCTACAATGGTGACGAGGATTGGATCTGGCTGAGGTTTCAGGATATATATGAGCTGTACCACCGCGACGCCATGGACGTGGATTTGATCACCTGTTGGACACTGTAAGTACTTTGTTGTTGCTTATAATTCACAGTTTGAAAACAATAATTCCAATCTATGCTGACGCGGGCTTTATTTATTGCTTAACATATGCAGAATGGAGATTCAAAAATGTCGGAGATCCTCAATATATGACGTTGGTTTCGTGGATCCTCGAAGGATAAGTGAACAAATGATATTGATGAATCCTGAGGAAACATATGGAAACCTATACAAGTGTATTAAGAAACAAAATTACTGCGACTCCATACTAATCCCGTACAACATCGAGTGAGTACATACACAGGCTTCTTCTTATACCGTCTGTGTACTATTTCATTTCTGATTATAATGTATACATGTATACAAATTCCACTGGTTCCTAATAATATTGTGTCCTGACCGGGGTGTCGTGAACGTCTTTGATTCATTGCACACTCCAATAGAAAAACTACAGAACATCATGGACATGATGACAAGGTGATGTATATTTTTCCCTACTTAATTCACCCCTTACACTCGCAATGACTTAACTCAATTTTTTTGTTCGCAGGGCCTGGAATCAATTTCGTCAAGAACACCCGGGTATTCAACATGAAACACTAAAATGGAACATTGGCTTTCCGGTAAGCAAGTAATTTGTACATGTAGGCCTCGGCTAATATATTATATGAATTTTACTTAATTTCTTTTGGTCGACAGTGTGCCAAACAGGGGAAGGGAAATAATTTATGTGCATACTATGTTTGCGATTACATGTGGAATTGGGGACATAAAAAGCTTACACAACACGATATTATGGTACACAATAATAAACACATTTCCATTATTATTAAGTGCACAATTATTGTCTCCAACTCGGCGGATTAAATATCTTTCAATTATTTGTAAATTATAGATGTTGAGCCTAAAGGAAGAGTCTCTAGAGCTAGAAAGAATTGACGCAATTGCAGAACAGCTCGTCGGATGGATCTGGGATGAGGTCGTCAATCCCCGAGGAGAATTCCTCATGCCACTGGAGGACGTGCCGGACAGTTCAACAAGTCGTCAATCTTAATTAAGTAGAAAATACAGTTTAAATATATATAACTCGAGTTGACATGCATGAATATCTACTTTTGTAATATATATGTCTTCTATTTTGATGAAATGTCAGCTAATATGAATACAGAGTCGGCTGAATACGCATTAGAATACACGTATTAGAATATATACGTATATACACGTATATAGACGTGCATGCATGGCTACTGAAAAAAGCAAAATAAAAAGAAATCCGGGGCCTTTAGCACCGGTTGCAGACAACAACCGGTGCTAAAGGCCCTGCTAAAGGCGCTGCGGGGCAGGCCCTTTAGCACCGGGTTGTGTCTGGAACCGGTGCTAAAGGGATCCTTTAGCACCGGTTATGGTAATCCTTTAGCCTCGGAAGATCTGCACCGGTTGGGATACCCGGTGCTAATCGCCCTTTCCAACCGGTGCAGATGTGACTCATCCTGGTGGTGGCACATACGCGATGCGGCGGCTGCGTTTGAGCGCCCAGTTGAGTTGTAACTTGTGACCGCCAGCAAGTACTGCAAAAGTTGGCAAGACATACTGGCTATGGCTGGCTTGGTAATGCCGCTGGCCCGCTGTGGCCCAATGCTAGTGCTTATCTGACCACCGCTCCGGTTTGCTTGATTTCTCTTCAACAATTCCTTCGAGGCTTCGAGCCAGTAGAAAATGCTACTGCACTGCCATGATTTGATGTTGCACGCGAACATAGGGACGACAGTGTGTAATGTAGAACCAGAGGAGTGCACGGCATGCGTGCAAAGACAAAGACTACTATACTCCAGTTGAAGTAGTAAATACTAATATCAAAAGACACGCGTGTGCAAACAGAGACAATCCGCACTAGTACGAATGAAAATCATCCATATAGTTAGACCATCACATACTCAATGATTTACACGGTAGTAAATGATGAACACCACTCAGATAACATTAGTAGTATACTCTATTAGTAGACCACAAATACAAACACTGTAAAACACTAAGAGATAACAGAACTGGTGTGCTAATAATCTCCCACATATGGCAGCACCCGTTAATCTACGGCTAGGGCTGCTGGCTCGGGGATTGGCGCGTGGCTCATGCCACTAGCGCACACACGGGGACGAGGGCGGGTGCGGTGGTGGGGAGGAGGGGCGACATATGCGCTTGAACTTAATGCGCTTAGCGGCACTTGCGAGTTCTTTGGCTAAAAATTTTAATTAAACCACTAGCAACTATTTTTTTACAACAAATATGACAAGAGATTCAATTAGAACAACAAAATAGATACACATTCAAATCAATGACGGACGCAAGATTTTCAACATAAAATTCATGTTTTGTTTCTAAAATATTATTTTTTATTTTAGCACCATCTTCCCGTATGTGACGACGTGCTCACTCCTAGGTTTCATCGATGAGACTATCAAACATTGTGCTCTCATACAGATACATTTAAAACATACTCCCTCTATCCCAAAATAAAAGTCATTTTAGAAAATCTCACACGCGAAAGTAGGAATACAAAATGTCTATGGTGTCCCTAATAACTAAGTAAAATTAGTATTGATAGTTGATCATGGGTGGATTACCAAGTCAATTTAATTAGAATGCACGTAGTATAGCAGCCGGTGTGAGAGAAGGGAGTGGGTCAGTTGGGCTCGGGTGATGAGCGAAAGAGTAAATGAATGTGTGGTGTTCATTTCCTAAACTGGACAAAAAGTAACATTTAAGACGCTTAAAGATGGTCTGAAAGCTATATGGGAACTTATTTATGGGATAAAATTCAAACTCTAAAAGGACTGTTATTTTAGGACAGAGGGAGTATACACTATCTTTTTATACAACAAATATCTTTCATGTATAAAACTTTTTGTCTAGAATGTTCCTTAAAAGTAACAATTTGTATTATTTCTATATTATCCTATAAGAATTATATATCTATTTAATTTAAGTAACATTATAGAATTTTTCTTAGTGAGGTGCCAATTGGCATGGTATGTTAAGATGGACCTTAATGCAGTCTATCAACATGGTTTTCCAAAAATTATTAGTTGTATATCTGTACACCCATGTCCCTAAACTGTGTTCGCCCTTTGATTCAAATCCACCTAAAAGAATTCACATGTTTATTTAGTTTGGCAGGCTCTCAGTTAGCATGGCGAGCGGCCAGCGCACGCTCGGGGCGTCAACAGCACCGGCTCAACGTCCATGCACGGGGCGGGCAGTGCTAACGGCACCATCTGTGCTGCAAAGGGGCGGCTGATATTGCTCGCAACATGCCAGGCCATGAATGCCAGGCGTCCTCGAGGCGCGGTGGACCGCACCCAAGACTATTTAACCATACTCGACTAGTTAGTTCAACGCAGTCGATCTAATTCGATGCATTGGTGAGTTAAGGTAATGTGGTTCCTTGAACGGCCACCAGGAGATAGTAGGACGTAGTCGCTTAGGGCCACCAAGAAGTAGCCGTTCATGCGAGACGAAGCTAGAAGTAGTGGAACATGCGAGGAAGATAACCACCATAAAGTAGTTGTTCAATGAGTAGCCGCGTAGTCGTACACTCATCAAAAACCTTATCGCATATCTATCACAAGCATAATCACAAGGCAAAAAGGTCTCAGAGGCTTGCTCACACAAACACTGTTCGCGCCGAGCTTGCGTTGGGAATGTGTGTCACAACAGCAGAAAAAGAACAAACTAAGAAGAAAAAAAGACCTAGGCGTGTGAGGGGTCTCGCTTCTACAACAGAGGAAGGACGCCTCCTCTTACATAGACGCTAGGAAAAGGAGGTTTGTTGAACCTAGATGTGTTTTTATGTGTATCATCAATTACTAGCTAGTAACGGATGAAAATAAATGACATTTATTACAAATAATATTCAAGACTTAATTCATTGTTTAATTGAGTCATCATTTGAGTTATCGATTCTTATTAATAGCTCTACCTCTAATTGAATCATGACTAATCCATCAATCCTCCTGTACCATCCTTTTTAATTTTCCATGCAGGATTAAATTAATTGCTCTTTAATTCTTATTTGATTAATTGAAAAATAAATGGGCTAGACCCAATTAATCTAAGGCAAAATAGCCGAATTGGTTCTAAACTATCTTGCATGGTTTAATTTGGTCTTTCAACTATCAAAACGTTCAATCCAGTCCCTGAAACTATCCAAATCGGCTCAGCTTCGTTCTTTCACTGACGTGGAGCGCCATGTTGGCGAGCCCCGTAGCCGCTCAGTCAGCTTTTGGGTGTAAAAATACGGAGGAAGGAGAAACAGGAAGTGATTTTGATGCCACATGGTTTACAAGGGATGAAGATGATGAAATAAGAGAGACAAGAAATACATACAAACAGGTTACGTCGACTGCGAGAGGAGATATTCCATTTGGCACCCTAGTTTCTTTGGATGTTCCTCGAGGGAGTGATGAAAACAATATTGCTCAAGCCAATGTAGGTGGAGATGGCATTGTATAGTTTGATTCAAATCATGATCCATCCTGTGATGAGGACATTAATGGTGTTTCATGGAGAAGGAATCGCAGGTTTCTAATATTTGATAGTCATGCTGAGGCTCCACATTTTGCATTAAAAAAGCTACCTGGTTAACATCTCTATGGAGGGTAGAAAGGGTAGTTTACACCCAAAACTAACTGGCCGGTGACGGGGCTCGTCAACATGGCGCTCCACATCATCGAAAGGATGAAGTTGAGCCGATTTGGATAGTTCATGTATTAAATTGGACGTTTTGAAAGTTCAGGAACAAAATTGAGCCATACATGATAATTTAAGGACGAATTCAGCTATTTTACCTTAATCTAACATATGGATCTCATCGAGCATGAGGTTGAGGTTGGGATCCATTGTGCCGGCGCCACGCTGGGATTGGTTGTAGTGTGGTGGTTGGGGGTGAAACCCAGGATCTAGTCTTTGACACCAGGATGTTAAAGCATCTCTAAGAGTATTCAATAAACACTTCAAATAATCAGTTTTGAGCATAAAAATGAAAAATAATGCTCCGACAGTGTCTAATTTTATTTCCAATTTTTTCGCGTGCCCAATACTGACTCCATTTTTAGCCAAATTTGCCTTCCTCTTCGAGCTCCCAATACCCCGCGGAAAAAAATGCGGACAAATAACTCACAATTTACTCACCACAGAAAAAATAAGCAACAGCCCCACAGTTGATGACGTGGCTACTTTTGGGTCTATTTTTTGGTAATTATTGTTTGGAAGTGTGTTAGTTTTTTGTAAGATTCTAAAACTAATATTTTAAGACTTTATTTTTTAGCCACTCTTAGAGATAGCTGTTAGGAACCAAATTTGATAGGGATTGGATAATGTTTGCTTCAGAAGCGGATGCTGTAGTAGAAGTAGTAACATGGCATCACGGCGATTCGGCGAAGCCCTCACGGCGTACCGGAACTGCTCAAAGACTCGTCCACGGCACCGCGGCGAGGAAAGGAATGGAAGATGGGAGGCGGCGCGAGGAGCAGCAGGTGACGCTGGATTCTGCACTTGTGATGCACACTGCTGGGTGGCGAGCGGGGGTGCCCATCACACGCGGCGGGACAACACTCCGGCCGCCGCGAATGGGCGGGCAAACTGAACGGGTGGTCGCGGTGCCGCCGGAACCTGCGTTGTCGAGGCACCCGGCGACATGGCGAGCGGGCCGACCGGTTGCATCGGGTACCCGGCAATGAACCACGGACAGCACAACCGCGGCGTGGTAGCGGTGTCCTCCCGGGTTCGGCCGGTCGACCACGTCGGAGTCCATCCAGGACGCCTTGCGGCGGCAGCCCAGCATTGGCCACCGAGCAACAGGTCACAAAAGCTGGGCGGCGCTGCGCCGTTCGCTCATCGCGGAGGGAACGAAGCTACGGCACAACCAGGAATGAAAAGGGAGCGGGCGCAGGCGGCGAGGTGGGTGGGAATGGTCGACGGCCTTAGGCCTCCTCCAATGGTTGAGCCAGCATCCTAACTCTGAGCACTCTAAGACAGCTCCTCCAATGATCCAGCTCTTAGCAGATAGCTCATAAGATGAATGACTCCACACGTCATCCTTACATAATATTGAAATACGTATATTAGACTATCTCTTAGATAAGAGATGGCTCTTAACTTTTCACACTGTTCACGGAGTAAAAGATTTATAAAATAAGAGGGGAAGGCAGCGGAACGACAGTCCAGCCGTGGAGGACGTACACGCGTCCTCCCGCACGGCACTTTTCTGCACCTGTAGGGTCCTTATTTAGATTGTAAAATTTGTACCCCAAATTTGACATCTTATAATGCGTGCGTCACTGTAGCATTTCGTTTATATTTATAAAAAATTGTCCAAAAAATAATTAATTAGGCTTAAAATGTCCGTCTCGTAGAGTACAACAAAACTGTGCAATTAATTTTTGATTTTATCTACATTTAGTACTCCATGCATGTACCGACATTTTGATGTGATGAGAATCTTCTTTTTGCATAGGGTGTGTTTAGATCCCTGAAAAAGGTAGTCGAAAAGTCACATCGGACACTATAGCGCACTATAGCACTTTTCGTTTGTTTGTGGTAATTATTGTCCTACCATGACCTAATTAGGCTCAAAAGATTCGTCTCGTCGTGTACATCGAAACTATGCAATTAGTTTTTTTATTTATCTATATTTAAAACTCTATGCGACATTTGCTATTTTAAATGTTTCGATACGATGTCGAAGTGATAAAAAGTTTGAAAATTTGATAGAAATAAACACATCCATAGTAAATTTTAGGTGGAATTTGGGATCTAAGGCCCAAGGCAGGGACTCCAACGAGGACGAGTCCAACCGGCAGCCCGCAGCATACCTACTCTACTCAGTCTGTTTGATCAGTTTTAGCCGATTCCTCCCAAGTTTACTATGTAAAAAGAAAATTCTCATCACATCAAAATATCGACATATGCATGGAGTATTAAATGTAGATAAAATTAAAAATTAATTATACAGTTTGGTGGGACTCTGCGAGACGAATATTTTGAGCCTAATTAATCAATTGTTGATAATTTTTCATACATACAAACGAAATGCTACATTGACGTACGCATCCTAAAAGGCCAAAGTTTAGCTGCCAAATTTGGGAACTAAACAAAGAGGACATGGAGGAAACTTTCAACAAAGTTCAGGTCGTCTGGAGGTTGCAAATTGAAATGCAGCCCAGAACAAATTAGTCTGATACGGCCCAACAGCCCAATCAACAACAAAGTTTTCTTTTGGTTTGGTGGTGGACCGACCGAGTCACGAGGAAGACGACACCTCAGTTTTTTCTTGGCGATTACGAAACTTTACACGCTGGCCCAGTTTCGTGTCGCTTACGAAATCGCACAGCTCGATCAGGTCTATAATGGGCCGTCAGTCGTTAGCCAGTGTGTTGAATCTTTTTTTTTGCGAAAGAGCCAGTGTGTTGAATCGTCCGACCCGTTTCAGCCCTTGACCTAAACCCACCCCTGATTCCAATCCCCAATTCCCTTGTCCAAGCCGGAAGCACCATGGCGGCGGCTCCGACGGCGGCGGTGTCAACGGCGGTGCTAGCCCCCAGCCCAGCGCCCACCAACGGGTTTCTCCGGTGCCCCCTGGTCGCCCCTCACCGCCGCCCAGCCCTGAAATGCCGCCGCGCTGGGCCCCCCGCACCCGCGGCGGCCGCGGCCGCGGCGGGCGGCAGCTCCCCGTCGTCCGCCGTATTCCACGGCGAGGCCTTCGTGGTGGGCGACAACATCGACACCGACCAGATCATCCCCGCGGAGCACCTCACCCTGGTCCCGTCCAAGCCCGACGAGTACCGCAAGCTCGGCTCCTTCGCCTTCGCGGGGCTCCCCTCCGCGGCCTACCCGACGCCGTTCGTCGCCCCGGGGGAGGAGTCAACCCGCTACGCCGTCATCGTCGGCGGGGACAACTTCGGGTGCGGCTCCTCCCGCGAGCACGCGCCCGTCGCGCTCGGGGCCGCCGGGGCGCGCGCCGTCGTGGCGGAGAGCTACGCGCGCATCTTCTTCCGCAACTCCGTGGCCACGGGAGAGGTCTACCCTCTGGAACTCGCTGAGGCCGGAGCCTGGAAGGAGTGCAAGACTGGGGATGTGGTCACCGTGGACCTAGGCAATTCCGTCTTTATTAACCACACATCGGGCAAGGAGTACAAGCTGAAACCTATTGGGGATGCTGGACCGGTAATTGAAGCTGGAGGGATATTTGCATATGCCCGGAAGACGGGAATGATTGCATCGAAAGCTGCTGCCTGAGGGAAAGGTGAGATAATTGGATATCATGCTTTGTTCCACCGTATCAGTATGCGTTGTTGTATGCTTGCATTGATCCTGATATGAGGGAATGGTTATTGTTAGAGATAAAAGGAGTAATTGCTTGGATGCTAAACATTTTTCTGTTCACGTGATGGTGCCTTTTCTTTTTGGCTCTGATGATAACCCTATAGTTGAGCTAAACCCTGAAATTTGTTACAGTTGATTGCTTTCTGTAAGTGGGTCTTAGGCAGCTGTGTTTCATAGTTTCGCTTATGTTTCCAACTCTAGTATATTACAATCATATACTCTAGTCGGGCATGATTAAACTCTGACAAATGCTTGCTCATAAGTAATCTATTTTATAGTACAGTTTCTATTGTGTTTCTGTTTCCAACTCTAATATTACAATCATACTCTTGGAACCCTGATTAACTCCCACAAATGCTTGCTCATAAGTAATCTATTTTGTAGTACAGTAGTTCTATGGCCTATCACTATTAGTATCTCTGTGCCTGCAATACACCTTAGATGTACCTTCTGACATCAAATAATATAAGGTTGATTGGTGTAAAAAAAGGGCTGGTTCAGGCTTCACCAAATGGGTTCAGTCACTATAGTAATGTAGTGTAAGAGATCGCAGAAAACTGTATTTTAGGTATACATTGTTCTTGGAATTGCTGACCAACTTTTACTTTAATACTGTTGAAGTTCGAACTTAGATGCAGCTGATTTGTGACTAGGTTGATCTGTGATTGTTCTCTCAACAAGGTGTTTATTGGATGACCAGTTTACTCACTCCTAAACTTGAATTCCATGGCAGAAATCCGTCCTTGTCAAATGGAACTTAGGTTAGAAAATGTCTAATCTGAACTAATATGAGCCGAGGATTTAGTTTCTTTGAAGCCTTTAGCTTTGCAGACATATTTTCAGTACACAGCCAGGAACGTAGGGACAAGATCCCTCTTTATCTTTGTTTTCCCAGAATGTATATAAAATAACCTTATTCGTGAGTTATGTGAAGTATTTCCCTTAAGTTAATGAAATGATCGGCACTCCTGAGATTTGCCTGCCTCCCCTATTGAATCTGCAGCCATACAACATCTTGCTAAACTTGACTAGCAAAGAACAACATGGTACATACCAGATGGCCAGAAGCCTACTGTGGCAGCTGGCACTAATTGTTTTTGTCATCCCTTTCTGCCCAGCCCAGGAGCTGTCGTTGCTTGCCTTTTTCTTTCTCTTAGGCCACAAAATGGCTCCTGCCTTGGCAGCAAGCGCTGTGGTTTGGCTCCCCGTTTCCATTTACTGTGAGTGACCTCCAAAAAATGCACTCAGCAACTGTTTAGCGCCATGGCCATCAAATCACAAGGATAGTTTTGCCTCCCTTTTCATCTGGCATTCATATTGGTGGTAGCAGGTGGCAGCACACCAGTTATACAGATTCATTTTGTCTGTGCTTACAGTGATTTTCCCTCCTATTTCTTGTTGCTGTCTATGTTCAAAATGGATGGTCTGCTGATATTTTTTTAATGTGAAAACCAGTTACCTTCTGTGAAAAGCTTGAAACGGCCTTAATCCATTCTCTGACAAAATCAACTAGAGTTGGCCTGATGATAATTTGGCAAAATCATAAAATTGTTGAACAAATTCCAAAGATCTGATACAGCAACCTACCTGCAATTTCTTTATTTTTTGCGGGTACTAGCTGCAATTTCTTAGTACTTTGTTTAGCTAGCAGTCATTACCACCTTTCTTTTTCTTTCATTTTCCTGTACCTAAGGATTGAATTGATTGTTTGCACGTCTTCATACTTATGGCTAACATAGTTGAATTCATAAATGGTATTCATTCTTTCTCAATATTCACGTTGGATTTTTTTCAGGTGAATTTCTTGTGCTGTCAAATTAGCCGAGATCTTCCCATGCGGTGTGTAAAACTGGATATAGGATCAGCCTCGAAGCCTCTGTCCAGCATGTGTACTGCTACTTTTGCATAGATTTGTACTGGGGACGCCGGAACGGTGTTTTTTTTATATAATAAGTTACAAGGGATCCATTCGGTCTCTTTTGTACTCCTCTCCTTTGTACAATTGTACCTGCTACTGTGCTAATATGTTTGAATAACAGCTTTGTTGTCAGCTAATGTTTGTTTGGTCTTCAAATAAATAAGACGATGGATTGGACATGGTTATTTGTGGTAGAAAGAGATTAGTTTCTCAATGATAGCCCGTTTATCTGGAAGAATTGAGCAGATTTGGGAAGGCGATGATAATAACAATTTTTTCCCTGTCAAGGGAGCGAGGCCTCAAGCCCAATCATCGAATCTATCGAAGCCCAGTGGCCCATGTATAATTGGAAATGGAATAGGCCGATTTCGTGAACCAAACTTGGCCAGCACCAACAGACGATGATGATGATGATGAGAAAGCCCAGCAATTTAGGGCTTCGATAAGAGTCTGCATTCCTGTCAGGACCTCCGTGTTACTAGTACATGTAAACCGTCTGATGTGGTGTCGGCTCAAGCGTAAGCTGAACATGATTTCCATCTGAATCCAATTCCAGTAGTATAAAGTTTCCTGGCTCATGTTAACATGTACGTACCGTTGGCGCAGATATCCGAGACCCATCTTTCGCATAGTACACCGTTTCCTATCACACGGACACATGTCGTCCCATCGAGGCCTGGGCATTTGGACCGCACGTCACCCCCTCTGAAAAATGCGGCATGCACCCGCCAGCCACGTCCACGTACTAGCAGCTACAGAGCCGTCCAGTGTGGATGTAGCCGTGGATTTCCCGTAGCGGCGCTCGACGTTTCAGCGCGCTGACACCGACCGCAGCCGTGCACCGCCGGAAGCGCAACGACAGCCGCGCGCGCCGCGTACCCGCCGGCCACCTGTGGCGTCCCATCTCCGTGCACTTTCACCCGCGAGGCCCGAGCGACGCGTGTGCCCCTCCCTCTCGTTTGGGTCAGGCTCAGGCGCCGCGCCGCAAACAAAACGCCCACGCGCGGGCGCGGCGCGTGATGGGACAGCGGAACAGCAGCGGCGGCCGGCCCCGGTGTCTCTCTTTGGCTGTGCGTGCTCCGGCGGCACAGCCAGGCGGTTACTACAGCGACCGGCCGACGGATCCGCTCGATTTAATGGTCTCGCACGTACTACAAGCAAACTAAAACCACCGTGCCCGTGTGAGTGTGAACCGCCGCCGCCAGGTTTCCGGGAGCGGGATCACGAGCCAAAAGGCGATCGAGGGGCGTGTGTACTGGGTTGACCTCCAGCTCCAAGATTATACTCCTCCGTGCTCGCCATTAATGGGCTCGCGCTGCGTGAAGTACTGTGCAGTGTGCACTGCTCCCGCGTCGACGGAGAGCGATTGATGGACGCTTGCTGACTTGGGGGGAGAGAGTCGGGAGATCGATGGTCCTGCTCCGCGATAGATCCGCATCACGACATCACGTACGCGGATCGATCGAGCTCACTAGCTCGCTCTTCCCGCGTCCATAGCCTAGCCCGTCCGTCGCTGTTCATTCTACCTGCAGGGAGACTTTTGGAGCTCCGGAGCGGCTGACTTTTTGCGGGGGATTGATGGCTGAAAGGGAAGCACGCGAGTGTCAACGTTGTTGTTGGTGATAGGTGCTGAGCCCTGTCATCAGGTCACGGAACTTCATGTAGCCCTCTGTTGGCTGGCTGTATGTACGCTGCTTGTACGTGTGGTTGTTCGTGGAGCTAGCACCCGTCGTTCGCTTCTTCGAATTTCCGAACGGAACGGGGGCACCGACGTATGAATAAACTGGTGGCCTGTGAATTTCTGACCCCAACACGTAATGAATTCGGCCGTGTTTGTTAAAGATATAGTATTTGAACAATGATTTCGTTGAGCAAGTCAAACAGCAGGTATATCTCGTTTCTTAGGATTTAGAATGGAACACGTATACGGTATGCGTAACTGGTGGCCCGAGAGTTTCTGAACCCCACGTCATAAATCTGTCGGATTGTTCGAAATCAGATTCTTCTAATTTTAACTAAATCTATAGAAAGATATATTGATATTTACAAAACCAAACAAATATACTATCACGACACATCCATAGTGGATTTAATAAAACTAAATTTGATGATGCTCTAGATTTTGATGCGTCTCTATATAAATTGTATCAAAATTTGACTCATACCAAAAACTAAAATGACTTGCATCTCGAAATGGAGGGAGTGTATATGTTCCGGAGGCAGTATGTATGATATAAGATCGAAAGGGTCTATACTGGATATGTATGCAGGTTACTTCAAGCTCGGGCAAAACATTACTCTCAGCTTGTGTTTCACTGTACTTTAGCTTGTGGCTATTGACGTAACACAACATGGGCATGATGTTACAGGTGCGTAATCCGCAGCTCGGCATAGCCGCATAGCTGCCAACAACCACGCAACGCAAGCGGCAAACACGGTCTCGTCCACGTCGAAAGAGACACAGGCGTGCATGTATAGCTTTTTAAGTCAGAGCCTTCCTCACTAATCCGTAGTCAGCTGTGCACTGTGCCCGGACAGCGGTCGTCGGCCGTTTACACTCCGACTTGACACTAGCTTTGACAGGCGACGGCGTCAACCATCCATCATCCCCGACACCACCGAAAGTCAGCCCTTGAATCATTCGTGAAAACACAGTTAATCGCGCGAGACAAACGACAAAAAATATGGGTTTGCACGTAACAACACCACCAGACTTTCAGCGTAGTAAAACCCTCGCATTTCCGTGCTCATTAACTGCAGTCCCCATCGATCGATCGATCGATCGCCGTCATCCCCCTGTGCCGCGGCTCCGGCCTTCGTCTGCCAGCCAACCGTACGCGCAGAGTGCCCAACAAGATTTCTGACTTTGCTCGCAGTTTGTTTGCACACAGAAAAGGCCTCACAGGATAAGGAAATTGGAATGCAGGCCGCATTGATTGTGATGACGGATGAGCTAGCGGTTAGCAGCTCCGGATCAGCTCCCCTCCCTCCCTAGCTACTTTGTCAAATTTGACCTGGACGAGGACGATCGATCAAGCCTCTAGATTTCGCTTTCTGGGGCAGTTTCCCCACGCAGCCTTTGTTTGCAGATGCAGATCATCGCTTACGATGTACAGACTGAATCGGAGAAAGATGGCTGCCGAGTTGAGGCTAGTGTCGATTGTACTTCTTTGATCCGTTCCTGCGCCCTCCATCTGTATGGCGGAGCACAGCGGAGGTTGACTTTTGTTTCTTCATCAAATCATACTACTTGCTGGACAACGAACTGATCATGTCCTGGACATGATTGAGCTGACCTGTCCAAATTGGGGTCACAAAGGCCTTGTTTGATTCCAAAAATCAACTCCTAAATTCACTATGTAAAAAAGAGGATTCCCCGTCACATCAAAATATCATGACATGCATGGAGTTCTAAATGTAGATGAAATCAAAAACTAGTTGCACAGTTTTGTTGTACCCTACGAGACGAACATTTTAAGTCTAATTAATCAATTTTGGATAATTTTTCACACATACAAACGAAATGCTACAGTGGCGCAATGATTACGAAGAGACTCAAAACTCCCAAATTTGGTACACCGTGTACCAAATTTGGGAACTAAGGCCAAAGGGGATCGGAGCCCGGTTAGTTTGGAAGCTGCCGCGAATTGTCTAACACGGAAACATGTACGTACAGCAGGAGTGCTACAATTTTCAGTGGATTGAAGCGCCCTTATAAACCAACTGCGGCATTCAGTTTTTACTTTGAATCCACCAATCCATGAGTGGTTCTGACCGTCTACCTGTTCGTTCTTTCCAGCTCTCTCAAAGTTCAATACTAGTAGACTAGTATTAAAATTTGAAAAATTTAAACAACTTGTCAAAAGGCTGTATGAAATCACCCTGCTACTACCCTAGGCCCTTGCCTTGCCAACCAACGCCTCTCCGGCGATGTAGTGTGGCCCTTTAACTAACTGCGACAGCGCCAGCCTCGGTGCTGCTACCCCGGAGCTGGACCGGACGACGGTACCGCCGACTCGCCGCCGCGCGTCGTAGCTGCTAGCCCTGTAGGCCATATGGCCAATAGCAAACGGCAGCTTGACCCGCTGACCTCGGGATGCACAATTTCCTCGCCCGTTGAAAGGCTCTTGCGCTTTCGTAAACTCGGGTAAGCTTTTGCGGCTTTTTACGCCAATTTTGCCACGAAAGGGAGCTGAACTTTCTTGGTTCCTCCTGCATTCTGGCTAAGAGGGAGTAGGGCGTATCTTGCTCTCGACGTGAATCTTACGTTGTTTTGCAGATGCTCTAAAAGACGTAGCATCTATACAGCTTTCTTTCTTTCAAAAGGGAATGGAACTGCCCTCGTCAATGACAGGGATGAAGTAATGCTAGTAGTAACTTTGGGGGGCCTGTTTGGCTGTGCTCCATGATGATATTTAGAGCCAATTTGCCATTTTCTATTTTAAGGCCCTGTTTAGTTCCCAATCCCATCACTAAACTTTCAAAAATTCTCTCTCTAAACTTCACTTTTCACCTATCATATCAAATCTCTCTCCTAATGTATGGAGTACTAAACGTGGGTAAATAAGAAAACTAATTGCATGGTTTTGATGTAGACGACGAGACGAATCTTTTGAGCCTAGGTCATGGTAGGATAATGTTTACCACAAACAAACGAAAAGTTCTACAGTACGCTACAGTGTCCAACGTGACTTTTTCACCCCAATTTTCACCTCTTTCCACGGAACTAAACACCCCCCCTTTAGCACTGTCATGAAGTGGGGTTTAGGGAAGATATTTGAAGCAGTCACTGTTCAAATTGAGCTTGCGATTCACGGCAAAACTTTTCATTTTTATTTTCTGGAACACATTCTGGGTTTGACACTGATTTTAAATGGTGTCTGAGCACTCAGCGGACCGCGTCATGAACTGATTGAGGGACCTTTTTTTCGTTTTAATTCTGACAAGGAAAACAGTAGACTGCGTCATGAGCTAATTGAGGGACCTGCAAATTTTCCATTTCAATTTTGACAAGGAAAAGAGTATATTGACCACTGTTTTCTCTATCAGGTTAGACTTCTCACCATCTCAACGGTCTGGCTCTTACACTAGCTAGCTTCATTTCTTGACTGCATCATCGGTCTCCTCGATGAGAGCTACAAACGGAAACCATTCCTCTCCGTTGAACACATAATACTGTTCAAGTCAATCATCCGACGCACTCTCGCTGCCTCGCTTTGATCCGTTCTATGGATATGATCGAGCTTGCAAAACATGCGGCGATGATGTGCTAGGAGTCACGCGAGGACGCAAGATTCGTTGCATGTGTTACGTCTAGTACTCCTATCTGACTTTATTTACAATGCAGTTCGTTCAAACATTTACGAACATGCATGCAGCTTCATGTTATCTTCGTTAATTAAACACGGTCTTCGCGCTGTGGTTAGTCTGATCCACATGAGACCCAACGCAATTACCGATGCAGATTGCGTCCTGCTGGGATCCCAGTCGCGCAAGGAACTGACGGCGAGTAGCCATGTGGCGGTAAACTCTGTTACACGTACGTACTGTACTTCCCAGTGCCTGCCACCTAATCTGTTTTGATTCCAATCGCGCAAGGAACGTACTACTGCTTGCAGCAGTTGACGATTTGTGTCCTTGCATGATGCACGCATAACGGAATTGGACATCTAAAAGTCAACACAGTCTACGGTTGATTTGAGAAAAATGAGCTACATATTATTAAGTTGGATTAATTAGCTGAGTATCATTTTTCCCTTATGTTGTGGTACTACCTAATGCAACGGTCTTTGTCCTCATGGAACATTTACACGGATTAAATTGGTTGCTCTGACCATCAGTTCAAATGATGTTCACATGTTTTGCATTTTTCGTGCAAAACATTTCACAAGAAGTGGCTAAAGATTCGAAGACTAAAAGTCAGTGAAGGTTTGAGGAATTCTCCAAATATAACCACATACCTATGCGACGTTTCACGGTCAAACCGGCCTTGCCTGTATATATACGAAATGACAATATATTTGACCGTTATGAAATAAATAAATCCCTCCTGTATTTTTGTTGAATCCCCTCCAAATTTCTGCATATCTATCAACTTTTAATGGTATTCAAAATTTCCAAACTTCACTCCTGGCGTCAAAATTTTCATTGAATACATCAGCTGGCACAGTATCACCACATATATGCCACTCCATACTCCATAGGTACATGTGCCTCCTACATGCATCTATCCACGTCCTGATCAAATTTATGGCACCAGAAAAAGGCAGAAGCAACATAGACTTCACAGTTGTATTTGTATACAGTAGTCTAAATAAGAACACGTACACTCTTTACTTAATGTACAAATCACATCAAACACCTCATATTATCATTTCTGATATTATTACCCCCCGTATGTATGTCTCTATATTTCCACATCTATCCATCTATGTCGATGCGTAGTTCACCGACACACATTGCCCTAATATTCTATCACCCGGCCCATCCATTCTGTACACACACATGCAGCTCCAAGCTAGTATATACGCCAAATCCTCGAGATGAGTCCAAAGCCAGGGCCGTTCGTTAAGAACTAAACACCGCTAATTATTAACGTCTTTACACCTAATCACGCTTAACCGCCCGATAACCGCTCAATTAACGGTGACCTCCGGGAAGCCCAGCTGCGGGTGCGGCGAGAGCGGCGACAGGCTCCCGAACACGCCCTCCAGCTGCTCCCACGTCCAGCTCGACGGCGTCATCGGGAACACCTCGTGAGCTCCGGCCTCCGACGACGGCGAGCACGTCGTCACCGTCGAGGCCGTCGTTGTCGCCCCGGGGGACAGCGACGTCGACGTGAGCGACGACGACGCCGGCGACCCGAACGCCTCGGCCTTGACGGACTTCGCTGCTGGCTCGGCCCCGGCGTCGTGCGGCAGCTTCCGTTTGTTGTGGGTGGACGCCGCCGCCGGCGCCGCTGGGGGCGGCGGCGGCGGCGCGAGGAAGTCGGCGCCGCGGGAGCCGACCTCGTTGGGGAAGTTGAGGATGGCCTTGGCGCCGCGCATGCGGAACGCGGCGCGGTCGTAGGCGCGCGCGGCCTCGACGGCGGTGTCGTAGGTGCCGAGCCACACCCGGGAGCCGCGCTTCTTGGGGTCCCGGATCTCCGCCGCGAACTTGCCCCACGGCCGCTGCCGCACGCCGCGGTACTTGCGGAAGTCGTCCATGGCCGCCGCCGCGGGGGCCCAGGCGTGCGAGGTCGGGGGCAGGGAGATGGTGAGCAGCGGCCTCCGGCTGGGGTCGGATACCGGCGAAGGCTCGCCGCCGAACCGGATCATCACCGGCTCCGCCACCCGGAACGCCGCCTCGGCGACCGCGGCGGCGGCGTCCGCGTACTCGCTCGTCAGGTCGACGTACGCAGCAACCTGGTGGTGCTGCTGCTGCGGCACGAACGCCGCGGGATGCTGCTGGAACGCCGCCGCCTGCGCGGGATGAACCGACGGCGCAGGGTACACCGCGGCGGCGGTGGCGTCAGGCGGGGCGACGGGGAGGCAGGCCTCGCCGCCGAAGAGCTGCTCGTGGATGAGATGCAGGGAGAAATCGTCGATCACCTCGCCGCTGAAGTCCATGGCTGGGAGTCTAGCTAGGACGAGGTGGTGGTGCTCGTGCTACCGCTAGCTCTCGCGGGCGGTGTGGAGATGATCAGCTGAAGCTAGCGGAGGTCGCGAGACAGAGGAGGACTCGGGAGTTTGGAAGTGTGCGCGAATGCAAACTGCGATGAGGGAGGTGAGGTGAGCAGCTGGGTGTGGCCGTCCGTGTATTTATAGGCGTGGAGGAGAATTTTTTTTCGCCCTTCTGATTTCCGTGTTTACTAGTAAAAGGAGTTTGGAATGGAGAGGAGATAATTTATTGACGAGACGCACGGACCGCTTTTGAGTCGGGGATGCCGGCTTAATCTCGTGTACCGAACCAACCGGCTAACTAAAAATGGAAGTAGGATTATCCGGCAAGATATCCGTGTTGCACCACAAGCGGTCCATATCCCCTCCGGTCACAAAATAAGTGACAATTTAAGTTATCTTAATCCAACCGTTCCAAATCTGGTTGCATGGTACATTTTGTGGGTCAATTGTGTGCTACTTCAGCATAATATGAGTAGATGCGTCTTGAAGCGTATTTCAATGAAAAAAATCAACAACACCAACATCAAAACAGTCAGTCGTCTTATAGTTTAGTTATTTACTAGAGATAAATGGCTGTTTTTAAACATGCTAAATTATAATTTGATAAAGCTAGCCAAAACATAGCGTTTAAATAGAAACAGGGTGAATGATCATTTAGACAAAACCTAAATTTAAAAGTGCAGATTAAGGTCATGTTTGGCATAGCTCCAACTCCAAAAAATCTATAGAATTTATAGGGCTCGGTATCAGAAGCTTTAAAAAATCCTGGAGTTGGAATTAGAGATACATAAAGAATATTTAGATAAATAATTTTGTTCATAATTTATACTAAATATTAATATTTAAAGTACCTTAATTTAGCATAGAAAATATAAGTCTGGTCTGGATTTGGAGCTGGAGCTTTGCCAAATAGGCTCTAACTATAAACGCAAAGCAAATGAAACAGAAAAAAATACTTTAATCTAATTTTAGTTCATTTTTGTCTCAGTTTATGAAATTACTAATAGAGGCATAAGGCAAGGAGAAGATCCGCATATTGGTCCTTTTATGATGAGATTGTGTCTCTACGGTGCTTTTGCAAGTGAAACAGGAGCCGGTACAATTCCTAACAATAAGACGCGTGCTGTGCGCCCGGCCTGCCGTGAGCAGCACGCGTGCTGTGCGCCTGAGCCTGAGTCCCACAGGTGAGCGGCTACACGAGTCCTGCTGTCACCCCGCGCGCGTCGCAGGAAGCGAATCGAAAGGAAAATGTGGCGAGCCTGACCCGTGGCCCCTCGGGAGGACCCAGCCGATCCACCGGACCTGGCCCTTTGTCCGGCAAAACCACACGGCCTGCCTGCTGCCTTGGTTCGCTCTCTGCTTTCAATGTGTCCTGCTCCTGGTGCCGCTGGCTCGGCAACGGCAAGTCGGCTTCCCTTGATCGAGCCCTCGGATCAGCTGGCTGGCCTGCGGTCAGTTAAGGCAGATAGCGATCGATCTGCCGGTGTTGATGGATGGGTGTACATTAGCTAGCAGGCGAGGCGAGTAGGCCCTCGTGGCTCCGCGCCAAGCCACCACACCCCGACACGCGCAGGCCGCACCCGAGCCGAGCCGAGACTTGCTTGGACCGCGTCCTCCGGCCGAGGTCACTCGTCGCGCGGGTGGGTGGGGGCGGTGTCCCTGAGTATCCTTCCTTAATAACCTACTACAGTATGGTAATAGACTAGTAGCATACTATTTTAACATGATACGGTGCTGTCCTGCTGCACACCGCAAATTGCACACATGGATCATGCACGCTGCCACTTTTAGGCCGGAGCACATTGCCGATCGACGCGCTTGCTGCTTATGCTTATTACCAAATTTGCTCTAAGCTAGCGTTCGCCTTAATTTCCATTTTTAATCGCAGTACTAGCAGGAAACTGAGTAGCTAGGGTTTTTCCTTTTCGTGTGGGTGATGTGGTCTTCCGGTAACTAGCTACATTACTTTAACGGTGGTCTATCTCGTCCCTATACGACCGAGATTTTGCTATCAAGTGGTTACATGCACTAGGCGGGAGCGATGGGGATGTGATCGGGACGCGCGGGGTATAGTAGAGAGGAGTAGACCAGCCGGAGACGAGCGAGCACACGCAGACCACCGCCGTGGCGAGAGCACACAGCATCCACATCACCCTGTCACATTGGCCTTCCTGGGTACTAACGAGCGGATCGGGTTGAATAATCCGGTGCCAATCACTGTTCACCTGAAACTATACCTGCGTGTCGCAGGAAAGCACCGTGTACCTGTCAGGGTGTCAAGCGGACTTGATTAGAAAACGGCAGCGTTGCTTTGGACGCATAAATCTATCGCTTCGGCGGCGTGATTCGGAGCTCAAACCGATGCCCGGAATCTGAGTCCATGAAGACTCCTGTCGTCTGAGCTCTTTCTTGGCTCTGAGCTCTGTAGTCTGAACGCACAAGCTACTACTCCGTTAGTATCTTCTAGACGAGGCAATGCAGGGTAACTTGCTTCAGAGACCCGAACACCCTGCACGCCTTCGATACGGCAACCATTCCGGCAGTACGCACCAGCTGAGATCGTTCAGGTTCATCTGCCTTGGCCTGCTACTGATTGTAATAAACGAAGAGCTACTAGTACTGATCTCTCTCTGCGTCTGAGCTGACCATTTCAAAAGGCCCCGGCCCCCAAAAGCGTATTTTTGGACTCTAATCAGCATCGGCCTGCATTTGATTTGATCCGTTCGTGCGGTCTTACTCGTGTTTTGTCCGGCAGCGACATCGCTTCCGAGCAGCACGAGGACCGAAACGAAGGGCAGCCCGGGCAACATTCGCATGAGTCCAAGCTCAAGCGGACAGAGTCACACAGAAAAGATCAGAACAGCGAGCAACTGATAGCATGCGTCCAAGCTCCGTGATCCGGTCGCGACCGTCGTACACGTCTGCGAACTGTGCTGATGGGAGCCTATCCAGTATAGAATGGGCAAGTTTCTTTGTAATCTTGCTCCATTGCCAAGTCTAGACTTCTATTCTGGAACTGCAGGTTGGGATTTGGACGTCCCATATATATAAAGATATTATACCGTGATCTAGGGGCACCAACCCGATTTGCTTACGGATCGGATGGAAAGGCCCCGTGCTAACTGTATCTGACAACTTGTTTGAAAGAATGTGGTTTGACGGGTTCAGGTGTTCGCCGGGGAGTGAGACAAGAACAGTGAGAATGCAGCTGGAATCACCATCAAATTTTGTAATATAGTGTTCTACCACTGCTGCTACTTTACTAACAAATCCACTACCGGCATTATCCTATACTCGAAGGCTCGAAGCTTAATCTGACACATCATGTTGACCACGAGATTCTTCTGTTTGACGAAGGATTATTCACCATTCGTTTGCATATCGCAACAGTAACTGCAATATAACTAAGTGTGTCGATCCAAATCCAACCATGACTCGGTTGCAGCAAAACGTCACTGCTGGACACCGAGGTCGTACTATATCCGGCAACTGCATTTCAGCAAGCAGATTACTGACAGGCTTTGGTCGTTTGGTGAATACCAGAGACTTGTTCACAGCTGAATAGGGAAAAAAAATGGACACAAGCCAATACCATCGATTACATGGCAGAAGGAAAATGGCAGGCCGGCAAGTCATCCATCAGCAAAGGAGACAGAAGGTTATACCGACAACTTTCAGCTCATAAAGGAGAGTGCTTGCAGACATCTTTTAATAAGCACAGCAACAAAAGAGGGGGTAAAGTGATGATGGAAATGTGTTCTAAAAAAGTGATGGAAAGAAGATACTTATCTCCTAAAGGAAACAAAATATGCTCAGATAAAGCACATCACATACATATTCCGTGGATCATGTGATTTGAGACATTCAACTGTATTTGATTGTTCAGCTATGGCTTCTAATATACAAGACAGCTAACAGAATGGCACTGCCATGAAGTCAGTATGAAGGAAAGTAAGACTTAAGACCTTCGAGCATATTCACATTCTGTTATCGGTATAAATTTATACAGAGAAAATGCTAAGGCTACAAGATGTACGGGTCAAATGTCAGCTTATATCCAATGCTTCCAAAATCTCAAAATGCATCAGTAGACTACGAGGTCTACCCTCAAAGTACATCTTTTGAGATAACAACAATCTCCCATCACACCTCTGAGCCTCATCTTGAAGCAGCTGCAGCATTATGTCTTTCTCCTTCCGAATCCATGACCGGTTTGGATCAGACCACTGCCTTGAAGTACCATGAAGATCAAATCGGAGGTTCTGACCAGTATGCAAAACATAATCACCTATCTTCTTGATCACTGCTTGGTTAGTAATGTATGCTCCAGCACAATTCAGACCAACATCCACATAATGGAATTCAGAAACACTTGATAACACATCACTAGCTGAAGTAGGAACCAAGAGATAATGTTTTGAATCAGATGGAGTCGATCGAGAAACATCAACCAAGTTTTTCATTGATTCCGATGCCCAACAAGAAAGTTCTGTCACAAGCTGGTTGACAACAACTCCACCCTTGCTGAATCCCAGGATGATAGTCCTAGGAGGACAGTACGATGACAATGATGCTGCAGGATGCTGATTGACAGCCGAGGCTTTTGCTGAGCAACCCGATAACTTATTTTGTATCTGCTAATCACACAAGATGTGGGAAAAATATTAAAGATTAGAAATGGAAAAGCACAGGATATATATCATGAGCGAACTCGAACGCGACTGCAAGAAAGTTGCAGCATGACAATTCAAATAGGGTTACATCAAAATGAAAATACAACTAGGATATTTCAGTTTAGGTCAGGAACATAAGGAAAAAATAAAGCTCCATAATGCACACAATATTTCAACATAGTTAGAGCATGAAACAAGATTGGAATGACGGGATCTTGCAAATGTTCCAGTATGTGAATGAAATGTAGATCAAGAAATAACTTTGGAGCTAAAGAAGACAAACATATAATACATGGATTTCAGTAATATTACACCAGTCAGCAGGTTTTGTCCACAACAGATGGAAATGGTTAACCTTATCAAGCAACAGTCAAGTATACTGAGTGTACCGGAGCAGTCACAGAGCTATCTAGACCATGTAGTTGATGCACCCATGGCGGAAGCGCACGCGCTGAAGGAAGGTCTGATGTTAGCCCAACATATTGGCTGCAATCGGTTTATCATTCAGACAGATTGTATGTAAGTGGTGGAAACAATGCGAGAAAAAGGATTCTCAGCAACTTCGGCAGCTGCTATCTATGAAGAATGCCACTTTCTGTTTAGTGGATTTGCTGATGTCTCCATTGAGCATTGTAATAGGGAAGCAAACCAAGTGGCGCACCATCTAGCCAGGGAAGGTTTTATTTCTAAACAAACTTGTGTTTGGGCCGATGGGTCTCCTAGCTTCATCCTAAGCTATCTCATGAACGATGTAACTATACTTTCAAGTCAATAAAGATAGCCGGATGGCATTCCCTCAATAAACAAAAAAGTGTACTGGAGCAGTATGTCATCAATACCTCAGCATTATCTCAGCAAGGAAAATAGTAGAGCATCTGCTATTGTCATTATACAATTAACCAGGTGGGTGAGGCATCAATCACCACTTAGAACAGAGGTGCTAGCAAACTACTTTTTTATATCTACCACAAGTGAACTAAAACAGTGACCCCTTATCCCAATAGAAAATCCAAGAAATATTCGACAGAATTAGTTTTCAGGAATGCTACAGGAGCACTTTAAAGCCTTGAATAATACACAACTTGCATTTGACATAAAATTATATTTACTAAAAGGTAAAAACCGGCAAAACATTCCTATTCTCTTTAACACAATTCTTGCATGAGGAATATAACCACAACATTCACTACAAGCACTGGAAATTTTTTATTGACTGCGTCCGCAATAGAAACTTTTTGAGGGAAAAATGGTACAGAAATGTTAACTCCAAAGCTAAACTATGCAGCTATTTATTATCTTTGCAACTGTAAGTATAGATGCTTTGCGCCAAAAATACAATACCGATAGATCTAATATTCAGAATTCACCAACATTATACCTCAGCAATGCCGTGCGCAAGGATGCGGGCAACGCCGGCAGCAGCGGGGAAGCCAGTGGGGTCATATCCCTTGGGATCGCCAACGGTGCCCACGGACGGGACAAGTTCTCTGTACACCGCAAATGGCCCGGCGAAGCATGCGGCGTCGACCACCCACGCGTTGGTCTCCCCGCAGAGCTTCCCAGCGAGAACCCCGGCGATGTGGGCGGCGTCCGAGAGCCGCTCTACCACCGGGTCGCCGGTGCCGCGGACGCGGTCGCCCGTGAAGAGGATCGCGTTGGCGCGCGGAATCTGGGGCCATCAGAGATCTCACTCAGGCTGCGGAGGCAAGGAAGGCTAGTGTCTGAAGAGGAAAGGGAAAGGGTCTCGGCCTTACGGCGAGCGTTTTGGCGGGCGAGAGGACGAGCGAGGCAGCGACGCGGAAGAGGGGCCCGCCTCGGGAGAGAGGAACTTGGACGACGCCGGTCCACCGGTCCATGGACGCGGCGGCGGCGAGGTCGCCGGAGATGGAGGGTGAAGGCCGGCGATGGGAGGAAAAGACCTTGTTTACCCATGTGCTTCTAAGTTACACTGTTACAGTCTTGATATGCTTTTTTATGGGCCTCATGCATGGGCCGCTTTCATTAAGAAAGGTTCGACCTTGGAGGACTTTTAAGGCCCGGCATCAATGACACCACGTGCAACGATTGCATGTAGTTGGGCCGTTGGGCAATGCGTGGCCGTGGCGCCAAGTTCTGGGCCATCGTGGACTTTGTGCGTAGGGTATACTGATTTCTCGCGTGGCTTTTTTTTTAGAATGATTTCTCGCGTGGCTGCTGAACCAGTTTTTGTTACTTTTGCAATGAAGGTGTTGCTGGTGTGACAACTGACAAGGCAACACAGTCTATGGGTGAAAATGGATTTTGCTTTTCTAAAGTTGCCAAATACTTTTAAAAAAATCTAAAATTTTGTACCAGTACCAAGCATATTTTTGACCTAAGTTTGTAAAAGTGTTTTTTCATAAGTGAGATAAAATAAAATATGATTGCAAACTTCATTACGTATTGGATTGATTTAGGTTCTGAATAATCCTATGTTTTTTTCTAAATCTGCATAAACTTAGAAATGATTCTACATGGCTTAAATAATTCACTAAAAAACTAGATAATGTAGGAGCATTCCAAACATGAATCAGTTATAATGGTATTAAAGTTTAACTCGTACGTACGTAACTAATGGTTCCACTTAGTTTCATTACGCCACTTTTGTTGACACCAACCATTTTTTTTTGAAATGCACATAATGTATTTAGATTATAGATCCTTGATAGTGCGAGGAAAAATACTTGTAGAACTTTCTTATGTCATCTGACAACATCAAGTCACCTAAAACAACTCAAATTCGATACAATGCTGAAAAGTTGACGATTTTATTAGCAACGATTGAGAGTTAATTAAGAACTAAAAAAAATGTTGTCGAAGCCGTTGGGCATCGTTCTCATCAAGGTTTGCTTTGATATATGTTGTTCCCGTTTGCCGTTTTGCCATTGGATTGCCATAAGATTCTTGCAAAACTTACCATGGAATTTCATATTTGAATGAGTCTCCTAGCGCCCGGACGTCCGACGTCCACCAAAAAATCGGACGGGTGACGTGGCACAATCTGGGCCAAGCGTTTCTCCTCCAACAGTGCTGTAGCAATTAAAACTCCCGCCGCAACATGGGTACTATGTTGCATGCAATATGTAAATTTTTTTTGCAACATTCAAGAATAGCGTATGCAACATTATAGAACAATACTTGCAACATAAAAAATCATCGGTTGCAACATCGAAAACACGTACAGAAACACACACCATCGCATATCATCCGGTTGCTACGGGAGTTGAGTAATAAATCCCGCCGCAACATCAGAGGATGTTTCATGAAACATCCAATTCAGACGAAACATCCAATCGGAATTCATACGAAACATCCAATCAAACTTCGTGCAACATCAAGACAAGGCTATTGCAACATCAAAATTATGCAACTGCAACATTGAAAAAATCATTGCAACCAATGCAACATCTATAGCACAGTGGAACATTGGAACGCAGAGGTTGCAACATGAAAATCAAAAGATGGAACATCCAAAAATAATTGTTGCAACATGCATAGAGTTATGCAATATGAAACAAAATCTGTTGCAACACCATGGGTTGCTTAACGCAACATCACCCTGGAGCTCGCCGCGGGCCTCGTGCGCCACCGCCCTAGAGCTCCTGCGGCAGCCATCACCGCCCCCGCGTTGGGCTTGCCGCTCGGCTGCCCGCGCCGCCGGCTGGGGAGCGACCACCGACGCCACCGGCGACTGGCACAGCTCCTCCCTAGCCGCAGGGGAGAGGCCGCCCCCATGGGGAGAGCATCGCTGGAGAGCTTGCCCGTCCGGGGAGTCGAAAGGGGGAGCTCGACCCCTTGGAGAGCGCCCATGAGGAGAGGAGGGGTGACGCCACTGTGGGGAGCTCCTCGTCGGCGGCTGGCGCGCCAAGCCGCAAGCTATGCGAGAACAGAGGGCACACCTCGTTCCAGGCGCCCGGAGGAGCGGCCGCGGCGGCGCCCGTGCCGGAGGTGACGCGAGGCTGCGGCGGAGGCGGCACAGGGCGACGAGGGAGGCCACGAAGGAGTGCCGAAGTGGCGGCGGAGGCCACGGAGGAGCGGCGGCGGAGGCCACGGAGGATGCGGCTGTTGACAAGATGGGCGGCGACGCGTGGAGCAGCATCGTCGCCGGCGGCGCGGTAGTAGGCGACTGCAGCGACGTGCGGAGGAGCATGGAGGCCCGACGAAGACGGCGGCGAGGCATGGATGCGCGGCGGCATGCGGAAGCAGAAAGGAGCGGTTCAGGATTTTTTCGAGCGACGGGCGTATATGGATAAGTAGGGATGAAAGTGGAAATGGAAAAATCCGTTTACCGGGGCTCGTTTCCGAGTTTTTCTCGTATTTTTGGCCAAAACGATAACGGTAGCGATAGCCGAAAATACGGAAACGATTACGGTAAAAAAATACGGAATCGATAACGGAAATGATTTAGCCTCCTTCCGATCGTTTCCGTGTTTTCCCGTATTATATCGGTAATTACCGCCGGTGTTATACCGTATTAGACCTTCCTATGGTCCATCTCCAACTCCAAGTACATACTAACAGACACGTACAGCCCAAAAGACTGCAACCAGCCCAAGCCCAAGTCGCATAGCCCAAGTGAATAAGTGATCCAGTCGCACCTCCAGTCCTCCCAAGTCTCCAACTCCCAACCCTAGCTCTGTCACCGTTCGTCTCTTCGTATCCCAAAAATTGGCGGCATTGGCGCTACTCCTCCTGTCCCTAGATCGCATCCACGTCGGAGAAGGCCCCCGCAGCGCCAGCAGCCTCGACGATCCTCCATTCCTCCCCGTGGTGGGCGCCCTTGGCCTACTGGGTGCTGAGTGCTGACTGTGACGGACTGATGGACAACATGGCACCAGCTGGGAAAGGTAATTCCCAAGGGGCCCGTGCCTCATCTAAGCGCCAACGCCAATTGATGGAGCCACCCCCACCTCGCGATGCCGCCGCCTCTCAGTGCTTAGCAGATGCATCCAGGCAGAACGCAGGTACGTAGAAATCAACAAATCATCTTATTTCGTAAAATTGTTGATGTTGCTTTAGTAGTTTTTTTCAATTGATGTTTTCCATCTATATTCAATAGATAAAGATGCATCTCCGGCTGAGAGGGAATTCGTGTCAGGTGTTGCCACCGGTGAGAGTGGTCTGCAGGGTACAAATGTCGATGAAGCCATTGATGTTGAAGATGGAGGTGGGAGCGGTGATGACGAGCAGGAGCCTACTAAGAAGAAGCAAAAGAAGTGCACATCAGAGGTTTGGCAGTACTTTGACAAGCATTGGGTGACAACAGAGGTAAATGGCAAGGTAAAGCGCCAGCACTGGGCAAAATGTAACTTCAAAGGGTGCAATAACAGGACTAGTAAAGGTAGATGTGAGAGCAGATTTGGAACAACTGGCTTTTGGACTCACTTAAGACATTATCACAGCATTGTTAAGGGCCAGCAACAACTAAAAACAGAAGCTTCTGATGAGAAAGGTGTATGTGTTGTAAAACCTTTCAAGTATGATCAAGAAGAAAGCTTGAAAAAGTTTTACATGGCAATGATTGTGCATGAGTATCCTTTCAATATGGCTGAGCATGAGTTTTTTCTAGATTGGGTCAAATCCCTACGGCCACATTATCCTTTGAAGAGTCGTGTTACAGTGAGGAAAGAAGTAATGGAGCTCTGTATAAAAGAGAAGGATAATATGTATGCGTACTTCAAAACCATTAAATGTCGTTTTAGTGCAACTATGGACATGTGGACGTCCAATCAGAACAAGGGATATATGTGTGTTACTCTCCATTGGATCGACGATGACTGGAAAATTCAGAAGAGAATTGTTAATTTCATCCATGTGACAGGACGACATACTGGTGAGAAGCTATCTGATACTCTGACTTCATGTCTCCTAAAATGGTATGTTGAGAAGAAAATGTTCTCCCTTACTTTAGACAATGCATCTGCAAATGAAGTTGCTGTTAAGGATGTGATCGTAGAACTCAAGAAGCATAGTCCACTAGTTTGTGACGGTCAATTTTTCCATGTGAGATGTGCCAATCACATTCTTAATCTTGTTGCTAGAGATGGTATGAGAGTGATTGCTTCAGCAACTAAAAATATTAGAGCATTTGTAGTGGCTTGAAGCGTCCCCTCGAAAGAGAGAACTTAATGTGATACAAATACCAGTCCCAGGATGCTGGTTCACATTATTACAACAGATAGTTCAGTACAGAAACAACATTACGGGAGACGGTGGCATTGCAGGGCCACGACAAACAGAACTAACGCTAAGCTCCAGATAAAAAGGTTGATAACATAGAGGTCTTCATCAGAGTGGCAACGCATGCGGCTTCCAACGGGTGACCCTAACACACAGGCAAAGGTTGGGTGCAGAACGAACCCCACTAGACGATGTCCTCAGGCACAAAGTCCGGGTCTGCCTCTGCAACAGATTAAGCAAGGGTGAGTACAAACGTACTCAGCAAGCGCAACCACAACCACGGAGGGGTATAACAGAAGTATGCAAGTATTGCATCAAGGAAGGCTAAGGGTTCATTTTGCAGTAAAGCAAATTTTATTCCACATGCAAGGGGTTGGTTTTCATAATGGGTTTTCACAAGCATTACTTTTAAAAGGGACAGGAATTGTAACATTTTTCGTATAAGATTTTGTTGCTACCAGATTTCCCATCTGTCGTAGCCCAAGTCAAAACATTTCCCAGCTCAATCAAACACCAATACTTTACACCAAAACAGGGGACTAGTGAAGTGACCAAGCCATAACTCGCCCAATGCCGTGGACACGGCTATCCGGATAGGTTTTAACTCTGCAGAGGTGTACACAACCACAAGTAGGCTACCACAACAAGAACACCTTAGTGCCAGTGCAGCTCCTATCAAAGCCATTACCCACCATAGCTAAACTGACAAGTTACCACAGACGCGACCAGGGGTTAGCAACCTACCAACGAGGTTCTAACCAGGGGCATACCTCACATAGACCGTATCCCCGGCTCCATGGCCCTCTGTTGCTCACCAGCACACCACATAACCAACAGCTCAACTAGTGTGATTTATGCTAGGCCGTTGCCACATACAACGGTCGAGTGGTGGTACAGAAAAATGGGTTAGGCTAGATGACACATCAACATCATCCCAAAACTTGTGTTAGGATAGAAAGCTCCCACCATGCTCAACCACACCGGTTCGAGCTCACCTCGGTATTTCATGAAAATACCGTCTGTCTTATCCCACACGGGTATTCATTTTATTCACAAAATCCGTCTCTTTTATTTTAAAGCACGCACACGGTTGCTTTTGTAAATACCAAATTGTTGACACCAAAAATTGGCACCAGGAAGAGGCTGACATGTGGGCCAGATTCGTTGAAAAAAGTATCATTCGGCAAAGGAGTTTTTTCCCAAGAGCATTCGGCAAGGACGTTCTGCGGTCGGGAACGCATCGTCATTCGGTAAGGACTCTGCGGTTGGGAACGCGTCGTCATTCGGCAGAGGCATAGTTCCGTAGGCAAAAGCGGTGGCATTCGGGAAGGCGTGATGACGTGGAAAAACATAAGGAAAAGGCCGGTTCGAACAAGGAATGCAATATGGGCACGAAGATTCGTCATTTATTTTTAGAAACAAGTATTGTAGTCGTGTCCGACTAGGAGTTGTATCAAGACCTGGGTATAAATATAAACCCATGGCATCTGTAAAAGGAATCGAATCAATCATACAACAAACCGGCCCCGTGCCAACATCGAGTCCTTTAGTCGAGTCGTCAAGTTCTTCGAGAGGAGTCATCGACCCGTCGACCTCCGTAAGTACCGGCAACCTTGTATCATGCTTAGTATCATGCGGTGGATTTAAGCTCTGATGCAAGTAGTCTTGTTACCATGCTTAGTATCATCCGGTGGATTTAAGTTGTGGTCTCAAAAAGGTTCCTCTGTTAGGTCATGAGCCATGCGGTGGGCTAAGATCTAGTATGGACCAAGTTATCGGCTCTGTTAGATTTCGGCAAGATCTAACAGATTCATTAAGTTACCCCGTGTTGCTTCGTTTTTACTCTGTGCTTAATTCATACAACACTCCTTTGCCCAATCTAGGTCGGTTAGAATCGGCTCTACTTCACGATGCGATGAGTTATCCCCTCATAGCCGAGTCCGAAACCGATCTAGGTTGCCACGTGTCGCGGGTCCGAACTTGTTGGTATCGTGTAGATCTTGACAGAACCGGGTATCATGCGGTAGATGCAGGTTTTTGGGTTGTCTTAGAGCTAATCATCCGGTGGATTAGAATTCGATTCGATCTGATAGATTTATCTTTATCGATTAAGTTTGTTCCTTCGCCGCGGACCCCGATTCGGCTAAGCAGCCGCATTCGGCAGTGTTCTCACGAGTGAACGTGTTCGTGGGTTTGCAGTGAACAATGAATGCTTTTAGCCTTTCACGATTAGATTGTATCATGCGGTGGATTGATCTAATCTGATTGGTGGTGTGGCCTCAAACGAGTTGTATCATGCGGTGGATTAACTTGTTTGTTGCCATGCTTGACGGGTGCTGCTTTCGGCCTATGCATTCTTGTTTACTGCGGATTTATGGTCATGCTTTCGCCCTTTTATTTATCTATTATGCTTTGTTTCTCATTAATCGGCTATGAGTATGCGTTACAATGTTCATTCGGTTGAAAGCCGATTTTTCGTCATGCTTACGTCACGCATTCGGTAGTGCGCTCCCTGCGTGCCTTGCCGATTGCCGAATGAGGCTTTAACTGCCGACAGATAGCTTCTCTGTAGCTATGTGTCGTTCGAAATTGGCTCCGTAGCCGCAAATATGGAACTGACTGGTATTGCCCGGTATGTTCCAGGTGTTATTTAAACATATTTTCTCCCTTTGTCAGTTTTTCAGGAAAATTGACTAGCACGCTTCCGGATTCAAAAGCCCGGGTCACGTGTGAAGCCAGCTAATTCGGCTTGCTGTGTGCTTGGCGT
Source organism: Echinochloa phyllopogon (assembly GCA_033239725.1). Taxonomy (NCBI): domain Eukaryota; kingdom Viridiplantae; phylum Streptophyta; class Magnoliopsida; order Poales; family Poaceae; genus Echinochloa; species Echinochloa phyllopogon. The sequence goes on along the minus strand of BTCW01000001.1, from coordinate 36,733,481 downwards.
GAGGTGCGGATTTTACGTCAACACACTTTTTGGCACGCCCGGTGGGACACAAGCTTCGAAGATGCCTGAAGTAAAAGACATTCTGGATGTCACTTTTGAAGAATTGTCTGATGAACATCAACAGATGGTGAAGACTGCTGCAGATCAGTTCATCAAGAAATGCTTGCTGTCTTTTGCTAAGAACAGGAGTGGTGCACCGTTTCTCAAGTCAGACCTGCCAAGAGTTCTTCTGCCTGGACAATCTGATCTTACTGAAGAAGAAGAAAAGGAAAAGTTCTCTAGCTTGTTGTACAAAGCTTTAGGAGAAACAATGACCAATCATAATGCTGCATTCCTGAACAGTTTTCGGCTCATATTGGTCAACATTTTTGGCCAACACGTGGATAAACCTTTTGAACAAGCGCACGGACAACTTGGTGGACCAACATATTTCAATATTCAACAATCGGTCCCAAAACGTCATGGTAAAGGTACTGAAGAAACTGAAGCTTCTGGAACCAAAGACGCGAGTGGACAGCCGATTCAGCAAGAACTTCAGCATGCATTGCCGAAACCTCGTACATATGGTGATATGGCATTCGGCACCACGGGAAATCCACCTGCTTCTGCTTATAAGATATCCCCTCTGAACAACAGGCTGCAAAGGGACATGTACGGAAACGGATACTCAGAGTTCATGGATTACAATGCTATCGACGCTTTCCCGAATCCCGGGTATGTTGGTACTGCAGGGATGCCTGCTGGGAGACCAGGGAATCAAGATGCCAATATTGACCTCATGGTGCAAAAGATGACCGATGTATTGCAAAATCAATTCGGTCTGAAGCCTAAAAATCAGGGGTATATGTACTCGTCTCCTTTTCCAGAATGGTACCAAAGGGTATCGTTGCCGAATAGAGTTAAGGTGCCTACAGAGTTTACTAAGTTCTCAGGACAAGATGATACTAGTACTGTGGAACATATAGCTCGATATCTGATGCAGCTTGGAGAAGCTTCGGCAGATGAGGCTTTCAGAGTCAGATACTTTCCGTTGTCACTAACGGGTCCAGCTTTTACATGGTTTGCTTCTTTGCCTGCTCAATCGATTTGTACTTGGAAAGACCTGTAGCAGAAATTCCATGCTCATTACTACATTGGCAGTACCGAGAAAAAGTTGGTTGATTTGACCAGCTTGAGGCAGAGGAATAATGAGACACCTACGGAGTTCCTCAAGAGATTTAGGGAGACAAAGAGTATGTGCTTTTCTCTGAACATACCTGACGACCAGCTGGCTGGTATGGCTGTAGCTGGCATGCTGCCTGCCATTCGGGAGAAGCTATTCGGGATGGAGTTTGATGATCTGGGCCAGTTGTCACACAGATTGGCCTTGATGAGTAACCAGGCATATGGTTTTAAGAAAGATGCCAGATTTGCTAAAAATAATGATGTAGCTGACATTTATAACCAATTCCTTGAAAGAGCAGATCAAGAAGATGAGTATGAAGATTGTGAGGAGATAGCTGCAGCAGAGATAGTGTGGAGTAAAGAACCAGTAATGGTGAATCAGAGATGGATTAAACAGAATAAGGGCACCTATGATTTTGATGTAACTAAGGCAGATAAATTATTTGATTATCTTGTAAAGGAAGGCCGAATCAAGCTACCAGAGGGGCATTCTATGCTTCGGCCTGATGGAGTGAAAGATAAGAGGTACTGTGGATTCCATGATAGAAATTCTCATTCCATCAATGAATGCAGGGTTTTTAGAGTGAGGATTCAGAAAGCTATCTAAGAAGGGCATTTGAAATTCGACAATAAGATGAAGTTGGACAGTAACCCGTTTCCTCAGAACATGGTTGGGTTCTCAATCAATATGGTGAGTACTGCCGAATCTGGAGAAAAGAAAAAAATGAGAGTCCTGACGTCAAAGAAAGCGAAGCAGAATGGCTCAGTAGATCCTAATCGGCAAATCACGATCGAACAGATTCGCGAGGAGAGACCTCGCTTCCCGAATAGCCAATTTGAAATTGGGAATTCTTCTAAACCCAGAGTCACATCGCGTATTCTCCTCAATAAGTGGCAGCGTCAGCAAGAAAAAGAGCACTACCAGAGACGTGAATACGAGGAGGAGAAAAGAAGGCGCGAAGAAGAAAGGTTTGAGGAAGAACAAGAAGAATATGTCCGAGAACAAGAACGTGCACATTGGGATTGTGTTTTCTTCAGACACTGTTGGAACGAGGGTTTAAAGCTGCCTACGTGGAATAACTGTCCTAAGTGCAATAATGGGTATGTCGAACATAGGCAAAATGTTGCCATTCGCCGATCCGTCCACGAAAGAATTGGAAGGGTACATCCTAGTGATGATCGGCGTCTAAAAATATATAAGAATGATGATCAACCAATGAAAAGACATGCTGATTATAGATGGGTTGATCATGAGGAAGAAGATCGTGAGTATGTTTGGCAGAAAGGACAGTGGTGTCCACCTGGTTTAAGAAGGAGCCAGAAGAGAAGAGTCCAACGCCTGAGGAATCAAGAATTGAAGCAAGCAGGAACCAGGTTGAGATCGATATGGCGTCCAAAGGACAAACCCGACGAATCGGGCCATTCGGCTCCTACATGCATGGTATGTTTCTTGCCGAATGAATTCATGGCTCCAGCTAATCAAATTGTACAGGAAGAGATATTGTCAGAAGTAGATGAAGCCGAGCGATGTGGGTTAATGACACAATTGGTATTGAATAAGCAAGCTATTTTCGAGAAGCCAGTCCAGAATCGGCATATGAAGCCACTGTACTTAAGAGGATATGTCAATGGAAAGCCGCTAACGAAGATGTTTGTTGATGGTGGAGCTGCTGTTAATGTGATGCCATACAACACATTCAGGAAACTTGGCATGAGCCCTGGAGATTTAACGCCAACAAACATAGTTTTGAATGATTTTGCTGGAAATCCTTCGGACACCAAAGGATGTGTACATGTAGACCTGATGATTGGATCTAAGATTCTGCTTACAACCTTCTTTGTTATTGAAGGCAAAGGGGCATACAGCTTGCTACTTGGAAGGGATTGGATTCATGCGAATTGCTGTATTCCATCTACTATGCATCAACAGCTTATTCAGTGGATAGATGATGAAGTGGAAATTGTCCCAGCAGATGATTCAATTAGCGTGGCTAATGTGGAACCGGCCTTCTGGGAATATCAAGGCATAGATTGCTTCTCAGGTAAGGACTGGGGAGAAGGTCCTGTTGAGCCAGTCAGCAGTGATCAACAGCCGATCAAAGTAGTCGGCTCTTTTAGCAATTTTTAATGGATAATCCAATCGATGGAACTGACGGGAAGCTAGGATATGGATTTGTGTCGGCTGATAAATTAGAAGAAGTAGACATTGGAGACGGTGACAAACCAAGGCCGATATTCATCAGTGCTAGCTTGAATTCGGTTTTCAGGGAGAAGTTGATTGAGTTGTTAAAAGAATACAAAGATTGCTTTGCTTGGGATTATTCGGAGATGCCTGGTTTAGATCGTTCTATTGTTGAGCATCGGTTGCCGATCAAGCCTGGTTATAAACCTTACAAGCAACCACCCCGGAAAATCTACAAAGATGAAGTGTTGGCCGATGTAAAGAAGGAAGTGGAAAGATTAATAGCAGCAAATTTTATTCGGCCATGCAGATATGCAGAATGGATCTCTAATATTGTTCCTGTGTATAAGAAAAATGGGAAGATGAGAGTTTGCATAGATTTTAGAGATCTGAACAGAGCTACACCCATGGATGGATATCCAATGCCTGTTGCTGACTCGTTGGTTGATGCTGCTGCTGGATATAAAGTGATTAGTTTCATGGATGGTAACGCAGGGTACAATCAAATTTTTATGGCATTAGAAGATATAGCGAAGACAGCTTTCAGGTGTCCAGGACATATAGGGTTGTTTGAATGGGTTGTCATGACATTTGGTTTGAAGAATGCTGGTGCAACTTATCAAAGAGCCATGAATTATATTTTTCATGAGTTGATCGGCAAGATTGTGGAAATATATATTGACGATATTGTGATTAAGTCGTTGGATCATGAAGCACATTTGGCCGACATAAGGAAAACTCTAGAATGCACTAGGAAACATGGGCTCAAGATGAACCCGAATAAATGTGCTTTTGGAGTTTCGGCAGGAGAGTTTCTGGGATTTTTGGTGCATAAAGGAGGAATAGGAGTTGGCAAGAAAAGTATGAAAACCATTGATGAAGTTGCTCCTCCAACTAATCTTAAGGAATTACAGTCATTGCTTGGTAAGATTAATTTCGTGAGAAGATTCATATCAAATTTATCGCAAAAGGTGTTGCCTTTCTCTTCACTGCTAAAAGCCAAGAAGGATCAGAAATTTGTATGGGGTGACGAACAACAAAAGGCTTTTGATGAAATTAAGGAATACATGAAAGAACCACCAGTATTGGTGCCTCCACAGTTGAACAAGCCTTTTAAGTTGTACGTGGCGGCCGATACCCAAACTATTGGATCGGCCCTCATACAAGAATTTGAGGGAAAGGAAAGGGTGGTTGCATACCTTAGCCGAAAATTGCTTGATCCCGAAACAAGGTATTCGGCTACCGAGAAGCTTTGTTTATGTGTTTACTACTCCTGTACAAAGTTTCGGTACTACTTGCTACATGCCGAATGCATTGTGTATTCAAAATTTGATGTGATAAAGCACATGTTGTCTATGCCAATTTTGAACGGAAGGATTGGCAAATGGATTTTAGCCTTGTCTGAGTTTGAATTAAAGTTTGAATCGGCAAAAGCTGTTAAAGGACAGGTTATTGCTGACTTCATTACTGAGCATCGCGATTCATCGACTAATCTGCTTGAAATTACTCCTTGGGTATTATTTTTCGATGGATCTTCATGTGACAAAGGTGGTGGAGTAGGTATTTTGTTAATTTCGCCAAAAGGAGAGGTATTTGAATTTGCTATTCCTATTCAACCTACTGTCACTAATAATCAAGCCGAATATGAAGCATTGCTCAGAGGACTTCAATACTTGAGAGAAGCAAAGGCCATTGCAGTTGAAATCTTTGGAGATTCGGAACTAATCATAAGGCAACTGAATGGCAAATATGAGTGCAGAAACGATGTCTTAAGGAATTACTATGAAGAATGCAAGCAAGTCTTAAAGGAGTTTCAGTCGGTAATTCTGCGGCATATTCCTAGGAAAGACAATGAAGAGGCGAACAGATTAGCTCAAAGTGCTTCGGGTTATAGAGAGCTTCAAGAAGTTTTTGCTAATGATGTATATGCTTTCGGGAGTAATCTAGCAGAAGATGATTGGAGAAAAGAAATTGTTGATTATCTGGAGGATCCATCCCGAAAGGTTTCTAGAAAGCTCAGGTATAAAGCTTTAAAGTTTGTTCTTCTTGATGATAATTTATATTATAAATCCTTGGATGGAGTGCTGTTATATTTCTTAAATCAAGAAGAAGCAAAAAGGCTGATAAGTGAAGTGCATGATGGGCTGTGTGGAGCACATCAATCGGCTTACCGAATGAAATGGGTTATTAGGAGAACAAGGTACTATTGGCCCACAATACTAGAAGACTGCTTTGAATATTACAAAGGGTGTCAAGATTGTCAGAAGTTTGGAAACATTCAAAGAGTTCCAGCATCAGTCCTGAATCCTATTATCAAGCCATGGCCATTCAGAGGATGGGGAATAGATTTGATTGGCCAAATAAATCCTCCATCTAGCAAGGGGCATAAGTTTGTGCTTTTAGCAACCGATTATTTTACTAAGTGGGTTGAGGCGATTCCATTAAAGAAGGTGACATCGGAGAATATGGTTGAGTTTGTTAAGGAGCATATCATTTACAGATTTGGAATTCCTCAAACAATCACCACAGATCAAGGAACTCAGTTTACATCTTCGGAGTTCAGAAGTTTTGCTGAGAGTATGGGCATCAAATTGTTGAATTCTTCTCCTTATTATGCCCAAGCTAATGGTCAAGTAGAGGCTTCTAACAAGATTATGATTAGAATTATACAGAAAAAGATTGATCAGAAGCCGAGAAAGTGGCATTCGGTACTCAATGAGGCTTTATGGGCTTACCGAATGGCTCCACATGGGGCTACACAGACGTCTCCTTATGAATTGGTATATGGACATCATGCTATCTTGCCATGGGAGATGCAGTCGGATTCGAGGAGAATAAAGTTGCAAAAAGATTTAAGTTCTAAAGATTATAATGATTTAATGATGGACGAATTAGAAGATTTGCATATGATTCGTCTCAGGGCCTTGGAAAATGTTGAGAAAAATAAAATGCGAGTTGCTAAATATTACAACAAGAAGGTGAAAGTCAAGCAATTTGCAGAAGGAGATTTGGTTTGGAAAGCAATATTGCCGATTGGGACTAAATACAGTGCATTTGGCAAGTGGTCTCCAAACTGGGAAGGTCCTTTTAGAGTGGCCAAATGCGTGCCTGGAAATGCATATATCCTGAAAACTTTACTAGGAGAAAGGTTTAATGCTGCTATCAATGGGAGATACTTGAAGAAATATTATCCTAGTATTGAGATTGATCGGTGATTGATATATTAAAATTGCCGAACAGCCGATATTCGGGAAGAAATCGTCTTTAGAAGGAAATTGACAGAGACATTGGAGGAAAAGAAAAATGGCCAGTACTGAATGTATTGCCCTTAGCACAAAATATATTGCATCAGGAGTTCATACAAGATCACAAAAGATAAGCTTTATTGCCGAATCCCTAGTACAAACTACTGGAAGAGCCTGTTCAAAACAGACTGGGGATGAATGGAATCGGCAATGGTGGCACCATGGCCGTCGAGACGATCAATGGAGGCGTCAATGTCATCGATGTCTTCTGGGTTGCTGTTGGCGAAACCAACCGGCATCCTGGAATAGTCAGTGCCGGTGTGTGTCGACATGGCAACGAGACCCACAGCGACGCCTAGGCGAACGCCATGGAGAGCCACCTCGTCAACGCGGCCTGCCACCGCGCTAAGGCGAGCCTCGGGCGTGTCTTCTTGGACGTTCACTTTGTTCGCCAGCTCATCCACTAGCGCCTTCAGCCGATTGAGCTCGTCATCGCGTTCTGCAAGATTACAAAATGGAGGTAGATCAATAATGACTAGAGATGGGATTAGGATTGAACAAGTTATGGAAATTACCATCGATGACTTCGAGCAGTTGCTTGCGCTCGGCCTGCCATTCGAGGTCCGCAATCCCGGCTTGCTTGGAAATGACCTCCAGTTCGCGACGAGAGTCGTCGCGCTCCGCCTTGAATCGGCGAGCATCGCCGTCTGAGTAGCGGGGGTCGTCCGATGAGAGAGTCCGATTGGACGAACTCGAAGAGCTGGACGCCGCAGGAGCAGCGGTTGGAGCCGCAACTGGCGCACCAGCGCCGGCAATCCATTGGATTACCCTGAAAGAACAAAGAGATTCGTCAAGAAAGAGAAAGGAAATCTCGAGAAGAATAGAGAGAAGTAAGCAGCCAATCACCTGCGGCGAGCGCCGGCGCGGCTTCCTTCGGCCTCATCAGCGGCCGGGCGCCTCCTGTTGTTGTCGGCCATTGGAAGTTCCTCGGAGTTACTGTGGATGGGGAAAAGAATGACTTGGGCCGGCAAGAACTTGGAAGACGAAGAACTTGGTGAAAACTGTGGGCTACCTGGGTGTTTGTTTATAGAACCCGCAGAGGAGATCGTGGTCGGAGATCGTGGCGCGCATCCCAAAATTTCGGAAGGTGGAAAGCCCCACGAACCGAGCAGTTGCCGTGTCGTTTGGGATTCATGCCGAATCGGGTTCGGTTCTACTGAATTGGATTCGGCTGTGTTGTGTTAGGTCGTTTTTCGGGTCTGACGATGTTACGACTAAGCTTTGCCGAATGTGTTGTTCACAATAAAGCGAGGAAGAAAGCAAAGATTGGTGAAGCTACAAAGTTGGTAAGACATTCGGCTAATTAAATGTTCGATACAACTACACACCCAAGTACTTGGAGATTACATCTTTAGCATCAGATATCATTCTATTAATGGTCTCCAAAAGATTTTTGTCAGCTTCTTGGGTTTTAGCCAGAGCAGCAAGCTTTGCCTTGAGTTGTTTTTCTTCGTTCAGAGCTGCTGAAGCTTCCTTTCGCATCTTCTCTGTTAATTTGGGAAGCTCAACTATCTTCTTCTCATCAGCTTCAATTTCGGCCGATAGATCTCTCAATTCGGCTTCAAGTGCAGCTTTTCTGACCTTCTTCATTTCAAGTTCAGATTTCAATTTGGTCAGTAATTCCTTGCTGTTCTGAGCTTGAGTATGCAGGTCTTTTACAGATTGCTTGGCCAAAGTTCTCCTTTGCTCCAAGGCTGGTTGAGCAGATTGATTCTTTAGAGCTTGCTTCACTGCGATAAAATGATCATCCAATTTGGAAATTGGATCTAAAGAAGTCTTGATATCGGCAGGAAGATCTTGATCAAATGATTCAAGCAAGTCTCTTAAAAGATCAGCATTGGTAACTTGATCTCGAGTGTCCTTATGCAGAAAAGAGAGGATTTCCTTCAGCTTTGCTTGGTTCTCCTCTGATAAAGCTTGACCAGAAGAAGTTTCTTCTCCTTGTTCGGCAACTAGATCATCCACAGCAAATGAATAGCTGGATGAAGAAGTGGTTTTCTCCTGAAAGAAGATTTTGCCGAATTATTGATGATCCATTGAATAAAGAACTGGGAAGACTGGGTAATTATCTTTACCTCATTCCTGATCTCTTGGATGGAGAGAGAGGGCAGCTCAAGCTCAGGCAAAGATTCTTGTGTGACATGCTGAGGAGAGCTTGGAAGATCTTTTGGTGGGGAAGAGGCTTCTGGCTGAGGAACATCAGGTGAAGCTGAAGCTGGTTCTTGATGAAAAGAAGAGTTCTCCAAGATTGGGTCCATTGAGATTTGCTCTGAGACTAAAAAAGAATCAATGCCGATGGAAAGGAACTTTAAAGACAAAATAGTGAGAAATTTTACCAATCCCTGAAGCATCGGCAGGTTCTGTGCTAATGGCCAATTGTTGTGATTTGGCCTGAAATCATAAAGGAGTAGAAGTGAGCAGAATGAAATTAGCATTTTACTCGAGGAAGGAGATATCTGACCTGAGCAATTCTTTTGCTGCTTGTTCTTTTCTTTTTTATAGCCGAAGGGGCAGTTAGAGAAGATGTTTTCCTCTTGGTAGCAGGTGGTGCAGCAAGAATTGGATCCAGACTGGCAGGCCTGGACATTATTTGAGCCAAAGAAGGAGAGTGATGCCCCAGAATAGATATTGGGCCTGCAGTGTTATATGCAATTGCTCTGGCCAGAGGGGCAGGGACTATGTCCTGCAGGATAACAGAGTTAAAAGTCGATGAAAGAGGATGTTATTGGAAAAACAGATGGATTATAAGCATATTTACCTCTGAATTCGGCTGATAGTCAGGCATCAAATCAAGGCAGAGAGGGTGAACTGGCACATTGAAGATATGATCATGGAGTTCTTGCCACCAAAGAATAAAAGAAGGATGAGCAAGTGCTGTTGGCACAAAAGGTTCGATCTGGTAGATGGCTGCACAACACTTGTAGTCAAAAATTCTTCTTGTTTCTGTGGAGTCTTTGATGATCTGCCTAGGCTTGAGGAATTCATGGAGAAATAATCTTGGGGGCACTTGTCCACATCCTAATTGCCTGGCAACTATGTTCGGCTGATAATATTCATATGAACTTTGAACCAGCCTTCCTCCGCAAAATTCGGTTGGTAAGATGCAAGGCCGAATGAAAGTGTTAACAATTGCTGTGGACTCTGCATCTATACATCCAGTCTCGAAGTTGAATTCACAAGGGAAAGTGAGATTGTCATTGTCCATGTATGGAAACCAGAGGGGATTGGCAAAGCCTTTGAAGAAAAGTTTAAACAGTTCTCCAATGCTCTTGTTGATAGCAATAGTGGAGGCTGCTTCCCCATAGGTTTGACAGCCTTTGGTGCTCTGGGCTTCTGCTTCCTGGTAATTGACCGAGGGGAAATGTCGGCTGTTAATGTCAATGGAGACAATTTGGTGCATGTACAATTGCAGCCACATCTGGACGAACCACCAGGGACCATTAACGCAGGAAATTTTCTTGTTGGTGTGCATCTGATAAATGGTCTGATGGAGCATGTGGTAGACACTTCCCAGGAGATATTTCCCGAGGGGGATAAGTGTGCCTGCAGCCAGGTCTTCGGCCATTACTATGTGATTCAGGGTTGGCTCATTGGCTTTACCACAGAAAACAAATCTGCACAGCCACATATTCAGAAAGGCCCTGTATTCAACGTCAGTCAGAGGACCATCATGCATGTAAGTCTGGATGTATTTCTTATAACCGACTCCAGTCTTCACCCCTGTCTGTTTGGAAGAACCTTTGTACCTGTATGGGTGTGTTATCCCTGTAATGTTCAGGCCGGTTATCATGTAGACATCGGCCAGGGTTGGAGCCATTGGTCCGTGACCAAAGAGAAAAGCATTCATGCCGTTGGACCAGAAGTGGCAAGCTGCAATCAGGAGATTTTCATTCTTGGGTGTTTCGGCTAGAGATAGCTCCAAGCAGTGAGAAATACGAAGACTGTCCCAATTCTGTGTCTGAGGACTTTTATCTTCAAGAATCCTTTTATACCAGTTTCTCCAGCCAGCGATTGGGGGCAGAGGCCAGTTCTTGAATGCATCTTGCCATTCGTGAGGTCTCATCAGAGAAGTTTTGAAAGGAATCCTCTGAGACTCGGCCGCAATAATTTCGGAGGGATCTGGGTTCCCTGAGGGGCCGAGGAAGAAAGATGCGGATTGTTCTTCAGTGGGGGTCAAGATTTCGGTGGCCAGAGCCTATCAAGGGCAGAGGAAGAGCAAATCGGAGATTCAAAATGCAGCTCGAAAAGAGTAATGCCGAATGTGATTGAGGGAAACAAAACTTACTTGAAGAATTTGATCCTGATTCGCCATTTGAAGATTGGAGTTTGAGAGATTCGACGAACTAGGGTTTTGAGTTTGGAAACGCACTCTGAGGATTTGGAAGCGGAAAACGGATATCAAAGCGGATTCAGCCTGGAGATGTTGGGGATTCCTGGTCAATTCCGAGATAAAAAGCATCTTTTATCCCGAAATTGAAGGGGCATGTGTTGACACCAAAAATTGGCACCAGGAAGAGGCTGACATGTGGGCCAGATTCGTTGAAAAAAGTATCATTCGGCAAAGGAGTTTTTTCCCAAGAGCATTCGGCAAGGACGTTCTGCGGTCGGGAACGCATCGTCATTCGGTAAGGACTCTGCGGTCGGGAACGCGTCGTCATTCGGCAGAGGCATAGTTCCGCAGGCAAAAGCGGTGGCATTCGGGAAGGCGTGATGACGTGGAAAAACATAAGGAAAAGGCCGGTTCGAACAAGGAATGCAATATGGGCACGAAGATTCGTCATTTATTTTTAGAAACAAGTATTGTAGTCGTGTCCGACTAGGAGTTGTATCAAGACCTGGGTATAAATATAAACCCATGGCATCTGTAAAAGAAATGGAATCAATCATACAACAAACCGGCCCCGTGCCAACATCGAGTCCTTTAGTCGAGTTGTCGAGTTCTTCGAGAGGAGTCATCGACCCGTCGACCTCCGTAAGTACCGGCAACCTTGTATCATGCTTAGTATCATGCGGTGGATTTAAGCTTTGATGCAGGTAGTCTTGTTACCATGCTTAGTATCATCCGGTGGATTTAAGTTATGGTCTCAAGAAGGTTCCTCTGTTAGGTCATGAGCCATGCGGTGGGCTAAGATCTAGTATGGACCAAGTTATCGGCTCTGTTAGATTTCGGCAAGATCTAACAGATTCATTAAGTTACCCCGTGTTGCTTCGTTTTTACTCTGTGCTTAATTCATACAACACTCCTTTGCCCAATCTAGGTCGGTTAGAATCGGCTCTACTTCACGATGCGATGACTTATCCCCTCATAGCCGAGTCCGAAACCGATCTAGGTTGCCACGTGTCGCGGGTTCGAACTTGTTGGTATCGTGTAGATCTTGACAGAACCGGGTATCATGCGGTAGATGCAGGTTTTTGGGTTGTCTTAGAGCTAATCATCCGGTGGATTAGAATTCGATTCGATCTGATAGATTTATCTTTATCGATTAAGTTTGTTCCTTCGCCGCGGACCCCGATTCGGCTAAGCAGCCGCATTCGGCAGTGCTCTCACGAGTGAACGTGTTCGTGGGTTTGCAGTGAACAATGAATGCTTTTAGCCTTTCACGATTAGATTGTATCACGCGGTGGATTGATCTAATCTGATTGGTGGTGTGGCCTCAAACGAGTTGTATCATGCGGTGGATTAACTTGTTTGTTGCCATGCTTGACGGGTGCTGCTTTCGGCCTATGCATTCTTGTTTACTGCGGATTTATGGTCATGCTTTCGCCCTTTTATTTATCTATTATGCTTTGTTTCTCATTAAATCGGCTATGAGTATGCGTTACAATGTTCATTCGGTTGAAAGCCGATTTTTCGTCATGCTTACGTCACGCATTCGGCAGTGCGCTCCCTGCGTGCCTTGCCGATTGCCGAATGAGGCTTTAACTGCCGACAGATAGCTTCTCTGTAGCTATGTGTCATGCGAAATTGGCTCCGTAGCCGCAAATATGGAACTGACTGGTATTGCCCGGTATGTTCCAGGTGTTATTTAAACATATTTTCTCCCTTTGTCAGTTTTTTCAGGAAAATTGACTGGCACGCTTCCGGATTCAAAAGCCCGGGTCACGTGTGAAGCCAGCTAATTCGGCTTGTTGTGTGCTTGGCGTGAGGTGCGGATTTTACGTCAACACCCGTCCGCCTTGTTTTCCCCCCTCTCTTGTCTCTGTCCGCATCTCTATCACTGCCATCTTTTCCATCCCATCCCGCGTCGCCCGCTCTCGGGTCGACCGCCGGGCCACCCATCCTTGGCCGACCGTCGTCGACCGCCCGCCGCGAATCCCGCCGTCCCCTCCCCTTTTCCTCTCTCTTTTTTTTTCTTTTTCTCTTTCTTCTTTTCTCCCTCTCTTTTCTTTTCCCTTTTCCTCCTTTTTCCTTCTCCCCTCTCCTTCCCTCCCTCCCCTGTTTCCTCTGATCCTCCTCCCGACACCGCCGTGGCCGCTCTGCTCTGCCCCACTCCGTTGCCGCCGACCACCCCTCCCCCACTACTCTACTCGCCACCCCCACTCCACTCCCCTGCCTCGCACCGCACCCAGCACGCCACCGCCGTGCTCTCGGCCGCGCGCACGCCGATCGCCGACCACGCCACGACACCGGCCGTCCCTCCGCCGGGCCACCACTCCTCCGCAACCCCACCTTGCTGCACGCCTCTCACCGCCGCCCCACGTGCTCGACCCGGCCGACCGCCTCCGCTCCGGCCCGGGCCCGTCGACATCGTGCCGACCACCGCCGAGCTCTCGGCCGCGCGCCCGCCAAATCGCCGCCATTGCCCACACGCCACCACCCGCCCTACCCATCACGACCGCCGACCGCCGTACACCACCGCCGTGCCGCCCACCACCGTGACCCCGCCACCGTCGTCGCCAGACCACGGTATCCACACGAGCACGCCACCCCGGCCACCGCCGCTCCGACCGCCCGGACCCACTGCTGTCTCGTCGCCAAGCACGACAGCGCCGCCGTACGCACGCGCACTGCTCCGCCACAGCTCCACCTCGCTCCCCGTGCCACCAACCGGGCCGGCCGACTTCAATTCCGCCCGCCGGCCACTCCTACCGCCCGCCGAGCAACTCCACCCCTACCCCTCTCGTCGGCCCACTCCCTCACCACCCCTCCGCGCCTATGAAAGGGGTCCCGAGCACCCTCTCCCTCACCACCAGCTCGCCCGCCCTCCAATTGAGCCCCTCCACCGCCGCAACGCCGCCGCCATCGCCCCCAGTGCCGCCGCCGCCGCCGCTCTGGTGAACCGACCGCCTCGCTCCGCCTCCGCCCGAGGTAGGACCACCAGTGGACTCGCCGTGTCCCACTCTCTCCCTTCCCCCTGTTCCCGTCCATCGCCGCCGCCCCGTTCGCCGGCGATTTGGCCGAACAGTACCGCCGCCGTCGCTCTCCCCCCCCCCCGCACTGTGTCGCAAGATAGAAGAAGGGCATTTTGCCCATAACCCCCTGTCATTTTTCGTATTCGAACCCGCAGTCCAAACTTAAACCCCCTCTCTCTCTTTGACACTTTACACATAAACCCTGCACTTTAACCAAATTACCCCGCAGTCCACAGCACTATTCCCCCTCTCTCTATTTATTTCACCAGAAGCCCCTGAGCTTTTCCATATTTACAAAAAGGCCCTGGTTCTTTATAAGCAGCCCCTAAACTCCACTAAACTCGTCATTTCATGCGCCAAATTAATCCCGTTTGACCCCAAACTCCACCATAATATTCACCAATATATTTTCGCTAAATCCAACCAGTCCATACCCAAAAATAATCATGTCGTCACCTTTCGCTCTCGTTCTCCGTTCTTTCTTCTGGAGCTCAATAAAAGCTTTTTCTTTTATTTATTGGGTGTTTGCTTGTGTGTGCCGTAGACTCCGCTGTGATCGAGGAAGGACTCGAAGAGGAGCAGTGCTACGAGCAGGAGCTTGGAGACCAAGACCCCAGGCAGGAATCCCCCGAGGGTTGGGAGAACGGCAAGTGCAATCCCACCCTTTGATGCATACTTTTGTCCCAGTTTTTATAAACACAACCCATGGCCTGTTTTATAAAACCTGCATGGTTTTACTGCTAAACCCAGTTGGATAGCCACCCCTTGATTGCTATGACTGATTCCTTGACGACCTAGATTAATATTTATTTATGACAATGTTCTGTTTGAATATTAGTCACTGCTAGAAATGCTTAGGAACATTTTACCATTAGACCCATGACAAATATTTGTGTTGACGTAAAATCCGCACCTCACGCCAAGCACACAGCAAGCTGAATTAGCTGGCTTCACACGTGACCCGGGCTTTTGAATCCGGAAGCGTGCCAGTCAATTTTCCTGAAAACTGACAAAGGGAGAAAATATGTTTAAATAACACCTGGAACGTACCGGGCAATACCAGTCAGTTCCATATTTGCGGCTACGGAGCCAATTTCGAACGACACATAGCTACAGAGAAGCTATCTGTCGGCAGTTAAAGCCTCATTCGGCAATCGGCAAGGCACGCAGGGAGCGCACTACCGAATGCGTGACGTAAGCATGACGAAAAATCGGCTTTCAACCGAATGAACATTGTAACGCATACTCATAGCCGATTAATGAGAAACAAAGCATAATAGATAAATAAAAGGGCGAAAGCATGACCATAAATCCGCAGTAAACAAGAATGCATAGGCCGAAAGCAGCACCCGTCAAGCATGGCAACAAACAAGTTAATCCACCGCATGATACAACTCGTTTGAGGCCACACCACCAATCAGATTAGATCAATCCACCGCATGATACAATCTAATCGTGAAAGGCTAAAAGCATTCATTGTTCACTGCAAACCCACGAACACGTTCACTCGTGAGAACACTGCCGAATGCGGCTGCTTAGCCGAATCGGGGTCCGCGGCGAAGGAACAAACTTAATCGATAAAGATAAATCTATCAGATCGAATCGAATTCTAATCCACCGGATGATTAGCTCTAAGACAACCCAAAAACCTGCATCTACCGCATGATACCCGGTTCTGTCAAGATCTACACGATACCAACAAGTTCGGACCCGCGACACGTGGCAACCTAGATCGGTTTCGGACTCGGCTATGAGGGGATAAGTCATCGCATCGTGAAGTAGAGCCGATTCTAACCGACCTAGATTGGGCAAAGGAGTGTTGTATGAATTAAGCACAGAGTAAAAACGAAGCAACACGGGGTAACTTAATGAATCTGTTAGATCTTGCCGAAATCTAACAGAGCCGATAACTTGGTCCATACTAGATCTTAGCCCACCGCATGGCTCATGACCTAACAGAGGAACCTTTTTGAGACCACAACTTAAATCCACCGGATGATACTAAGCATGGTAACAAGACTACTTGCATCAGAGCTTAAATCCACCGCATGATACTAAGCATGATACAAGGTTGCCGGTACTTACGGAGGTCGACGGGTCGATGACTCCTCTCGAAGAACTCGACGACTCGACTAAAGGACTCGATGTTGGCACGGGGCCGGTTTGTTGTATGATTGATTCGATTCCTTTTACAGATGCCATGGGTTTATATTTATACCCAGGTCTTGATACAACTCCTAGTCGGACACGACTACAATACTTGTTTCTAAAAATAAATGACGAATCTTCGTGCCCATATTGCATTCCTTGTTCGAACCGGCCTTTTCCTTATGTTTTTCCACGTCATCACGCCTTCCCGAATGCCACCGCTTTTGCCTGCGGAACTATGCCTCTGCCGAATGACGACGCGTTCCCGACCGCAGAGTCCTTACCGAATGACGATGCGTTCCCGACCGCAGAACGTCCTTGCCGAATGCTCTTGGGAAAAAACTCCTTTGCCGAATGATACTTTTTTCAACGAATCTGGCCCACATGTCAGCCTCTTCCTGGTGCCAATTTTTGGTGTCAACACATGCCCCTTCAATTTCGGGATAAAAGATGCTTTTTATCTCGGAATTGACCAGGAATCCCCAACATCTCCAGGCTGAATCCGCTTTGATATCCGTTTTCCGCTTCCAAATCCTCAGAGTGCGTTTCCAAACTCAAAACCCTAGTTCGTCGAATCTCTCAAACTCCAATCTTCAAATGGCGAATCAGGATCAAATTCTTCAAGTAAGTTTTGTTTCCCTCAATCACATTCGGCATTACTCTTTTCGAGCTGCATTTTGAATCTCCGATTTGCTCTTCCTCTGCCCTTGATAGGCTCTGGCCACCGAAATCTTGACCCCCACTGAAGAACAATCCGCATCTTTCTTCCTCGGCCCCTCAGGGAACCCAGATCCCTCCGAAATTATTGCGGCCGAGTCTCAGAGGATTCCTTTCAAAACTTCTCTGATGAGACCTCACGAATGGCAAGATGCATTCAAGAACTGGCCTCTGCCCCCAATCGCTGGCTGGAGAAACTGGTATAAAAGGATTCTTGAAGATAAAAGTCCTCAGACACAGAATTGGGACAGTCTTCGTATTTCTCACTGCTTGGAGCTATCTCTAGCCGAAACACCCAAGAATGAAAATCTCCTGATTGCAGCTTGCCACTTCTGGTCCAACGGCATGAATGCTTTTCTCTTTGGTCACGGACCAATGGCTCCAACCCTGGCCGATGTCTACATGATAACCGGCCTGAACATTACAGGGATAACACACCCATACAGGTACAAAGGTTCTTCCAAACAGACAGGGGTGAAGACTGGAGTCGGTTATAAGAAATACATCCAGACTTACATGCATGATGGTCCTCTGACTGACGTTGAATACAGGGCCTTTCTGAATATGTGGCTGTGCAGATTTGTTTTCTGTGGTAAAGCCAATGAGCCAACCCTGAATCACATAGTAATGGCCGAAGACCTGGCTGCAGGCACACTTATCCCCCTCGGGAAATATCTCCTGGGAAGTGTCTACCACATGCTCCATCAGACCATTTATCAGATGCACACCAACAAGAAAATTTCCTGCGTTAATGGTCCCTGGTGGTTCGTCCAGATGTGGCTGCAATTGTACATGCACCAAATTGTCTCCATTGACATTAACAACCGACATTTCCCCTCGGTCAATTACCAGGAAGCAGAAGCCCAGAGCACCAAAGGCTGTCAAACCTATGGGGAAGCAGCCTCCACTATTGCTATCAACAAGAGCATTGGAGAACTGTTTAAACTTTTCTTCAAAGGCTTTGCCAATCCCCTCTGGTTTCCATACATGGACAATGACAATCTCACTTTCCCTTGTGAATTCAACTTCGAGACTGGATGTATAGATGCAGAGTCCACAGCAATTTTTAACACTTTCATTCGGCCTTGCATCTTACCAACCGAATTTTGCGGAGGAAGGCTGGTTCAAAGTTCATATGAATATTATCAGCCGAACATAGTTGCCAGGCAATTAGGATGTGGGCAAGTGCCCCCAAGATTATTTCTCCATGAATTCCTCAAGCCTAGGCAGATCATCAAAGACTCCACAGAAACAAGAAGAATTTTTGACTACAAGTGTTGTGCAGCCATCTACCAGATCGAACCTTTTGTGCCAACAGCACTTGCTCATCCTTCTTTTATTCTTTGGTGGCAAGAACTCCATGATCATATCTTCAATGTGCCAGTTCACCCTCTCTGCCTTGATTTGATGCCTGACTATCAGCCGAATTCAGAGGTAAATATGCTTATAATCCATCTGTTTTTCCAATAACATCCTCTTTCATCGACTTTTAACTCTGTTATCCTGCAGGACATAGTCCCTGCCCCTCTGGCCAGAGCAATTGCATATAACACTGCAGGCCCAATATCTATTCTGGGGCATCACTCTCCTTCTTTGGCTCAAATAATGTCCAGGCCTGCCAGTCTGGATCCAATTCTTGCTGCACCACCTGCTACCAAGAGGAAAACATCTTCTCTAACTGCCCCTTCGGCTATAAAAAAGAAAAGAACAAGCAGCAAAAGAATTGCTCAGGTCAGATATCTCCTTCCTCGAGTAAAATGCTAATTTCATTCTGCTCACTTCTACTCCTTTATGATTTCAGGCCAAATCACAACAATTGGCCATTAGCACAGAACCTGCCGATGCTTCAGGGATTGGTAAAATTTCTCACTATTTTGTCTTTAAAGTTCCTTTCCATCGGCATTGATTCTTTTTTAGTCTCAGAGCAAATCTCAATGGACCCAATCTTGGAGAACTCTTCTTTTCATCAAGAACCAGCTTCAGCTTCACCTGATGTTCCTCAGCCAGAAGCCTCTTCCCCACCAAAAGATCTTCCAAGCTCTCCTCAGCATGTCACACAAGAATCTTTGCCTGAGCTTGAGCTGCCCTCTCTCTCCATCCAAGAGATCAGGAATGAGGTAAAGATAATTACCCAGTCTTCCCAGTTCTTTATTCAATGGATCATCAATAATTCGGCAAAATCTTCTTTCAGGAGAAAACCACTTCTTCATCCAGCTATTCATTTGCTGTGGATGATCTAGTTGCCGAACAAGGAGAAGAAACTTCTTCTGGTCAAGCTTTATCAGAGGAGAACCAAGCAAAGCTGAAGGAAATCCTCTCTTTTCTGCATAAGGACACTCGAGATCAAGTTACCAATGCTGATCTTTTAAGAGACTTGCTTGAATCATTTGATCAAGATCTTCCTGCCGATATCAAGACTTCTTTAGATCCAATTTCCAAATTGGATGATCATTTTATCGCAGTGAAGCAAGCTCTAAAGAATCAATCTGCTCAACCAGCCTTGGAGCAAAGGAGAACTTTGGCCAAGCAATCTGTAAAAGACCTGCATACTCAAGCTCAGAACAGCAAGGAATTACTGACCAAATTGAAATCTGAACTTGAAATGAAGAAGGTCAGAAAAGCTGCACTTGAAGCCGAATTGAGAGATCTATCGGCCGAAATTGAAGCTGATGAGAAGAAGATAGTTGAGCTTCCCAAATTAACAGAGAAGATGCGAAAGGAAGCTTCAGCAGCTCTGAACGAAGAAAAACAACTCAAGGCAAAGCTTGCTGCTCTGGCTAAAACCCAAGAAGCTGACAAAAATCTTTTGGAGACCATTAATAGAATGATATCTGATGCTAAAGATGTAATCTCCAAGTACTTGGGTGTGTAGTTGTATCGAACATTTAATTAGCCGAATGTCTTACCAACTTTGTAGCTTCACCAATCTTTGCTTTCTTCCTCGCTTTATTGTGAACAACACATTCGGCAAAGCTTAGTCGTAACATCGTCAGACCCGAAAAACGACCTAACACAACACAGCCGAATCCAATTCAGTAGAACCGAACCCGATTCGGCATGAATCCCAAACGACACGGCAACTGCTCGGTTCGTGGGGCTTTCCACCTTCCGAAATTTTGGGATGCGCGCCACGATCTCCGACCACGATCTCCTCTGCGGGTTCTATAAACAAACACCCAGGTAGCCCACAGTTTTCACCAAGTTCTTCGTCTTCCAAGTTCTTGCCGGCCCAAGTCATTCTTTTCCCCATCCACAGTAACTCCGAGGAACTTCCAATGGCCGACAACAACAGGAGGCGCCCGGCCGCTGATGAGGCCGAAGGAAGCCGCGCCGGCGCTCGCCGCAGGTGATTGGCTGCTTACTTCTCTCTGTTCTTCTCGAGATTTCCTTTCTCTTTCTTGACGAATCTCTTTGTTCTTTCAGGGTAATCCAATGGATTGCCGGCGCTGGTGCGCCAGTTGCGGCTCCAACCGCTGCTCCTGCGGCGTCCAGCTCTTCGAGTTCGTCCAATCGGACTCTCTCATCGGACGACCCCCGCTACTCAGACGGCGATGCTCGCCGATTCAAGGCGGAGCGCGACGACTCTCGTCGCGAACTGGAGGTCATTTCCAAGCAAGCCGGGATTGCGGACCTCGAATGGCAGGCCGAGCGCAAGCAACTGCTCGAAGTCATCGATGGTAATTTCCATAACTTGTTCAATCCTAATCCCATCTCTAGTCATTATTGATCTACCTCCATTTTGTAATCTTGCAGAACGCGATGACGAGCTCAATCGGCTGAAGGCGCTAGTGGATGAGCTGGCGAACAAAGTGAACGTCCAAGAAGACACACCCGAGGCTCGCCTTAGCGCGGTGGCAGGCCGCGTTGACGAGGTGGCTCTCCATGGCGTTCGCCTAGGCGTCGCTGTGGGTCTCGTTGCCATGTCGACACACACCGGCACTGACTATTCCAGGATGCCGGTTGGTTTCGCCAACAGCAACCCAGAAGACATCGATGACATTGACGCCTCCATTGATCGTCTCGACGGCCATGGTGCCGCCATTGCCGATTCCATTCATCCCCAGTCTGTTTTGAACAGGCTCTTCCAGTAGTTTGTACTAGGGATTCGGCAGTAAAGCTTATCTTTTGTGATCTTGTATGAACTCCTGATGCAATATATTTTGTGCTAAGGGCAATACATTCAGTACTGGCCATTTTTCTTTTCCTCCAATGTCTCTGTCAATTTCCTTCTAAAGACGATTTCTTCCCGAATATCGGCTGTTCGGCAATTTTAATATATCAATCACCGATCAATCTCAATACTAGGATAATATTTCTTCAAGTATCTCCCATTGATAGCAGCATTAAACCTTTCTCCTAGTAAAGTTTTCAGGATATATGCATTTCCAGGCACGCATTTGGCCACTCTAAAAGGACCTTCCCAGTTTGGAGACCACTTGCCAAATGCACTCTATTTAGTCCCAATCGGCAATATTGCTTTCCAAACCAAATCTCCTTCTGCAAATTGCTTGACTTTCACCTTCTTGTTGTAATATTTAGCAACTCGCATTTTATTTTTCTCAACATTTTCCAAGGCCCTGAGACGAATCATATGCAAATCTTCTAATTCGTCCATCATTAAATCATTATAATCTTTAGAACTTAAATCTTTTTGCAACTTTATTCTCCTCGAATCCGACTGCATCTCCCATGGCAAGATAGCATGATGTCCATATACCAATTCATAAGGAGACGTCTGTGTAGCCCCATGTGGAGCCATTCGGTAAGCCCATAAAGCCTCATTGGGTACCGAATGCCACTTTCTCGGCTTCTGATCAATCTTTTTCTGTATAATTCTAATCATAATCTTGTTAGAAGCCTCTGCTTGACCATTAGCTTGGGCATAATAAGGAGAAGAATTCAACAATTTGATGCCCATACTCTCAGCAAAACTTCTGAACTCCGAAGATGTAAACTGAGTTCCTTGATCTGTGGTGATTGTTTGAGGAATTCCAAATCTGTAAATGATATGCTCCTTAACAAACTCAACCATATTCTCCGATGTCACCTTCTTTAATGGAATCGCCTCAACCCACTTAGTAAAATAATCGGTTGCTAAAAGCACAAACTTATGCCCCTTGCTAGATGGAGGATTTATTTGGCCAATCAAATCTATTCCCCATCCTCTGAATGGCCATGGCTTGATAATAGGATTCAGGACTGATGCTGGAACTCTTTGAATGTTTCCAAACTTCTGACAATCTTGACACCCTTTGTAATATTCAAAGCAGTCTTCTAGTATTGTGGGCCAATAGTACCCTGTTCTCCTAATAACCCATTTCATTCGGTAAGCCGATTGATGTGCTCCACACAGCCCATCATGCACTTCACTTATCAGCCTTTTTGCTTCTTCTTGATTTAAGCAATGTAACAGCACTCCATCCAAGGATTGATAATATAAATTATCATCAAGAAGAACAAACTTTAAAGCTTTATACCTGAGCTTTCTAGAAACCTTTCGGGATGGATTCTCCAGATAATCAACAATTTCTTTTCTCCAATCATCTTCTGCTAGATTACTCCCGAAAGCATATACATCATTAGCAAAAACTTCTTGAAGCTCTCTATAACCCGAAGCACTTTGAGCTAATCTGTTCGCCTCTTCATTGTCTTTCCTAGGAATATGCCGCAGAATTACCGACTGAAACTCCTTTAAGATTTGCTTGCATTCTTCATAGTAATTCCTTAAGACATCGTTTCTGCACTCATATTTGCCATTCAGTTGCCTTATGATTAGTTCCGAATCTCCAAAGATTTCAACTGCAATGGCCTTTGCTTCTCTCAAGTATTGAAGTCCTCTGAGCAATGCTTCATATTCGGCTTGATTATTAGTGACAGTAGGTTGAATAGGAATAGCAAATTCAAATACCTCTCCTTTTGGCGAAATTAACAAAATACCTACTCCACCACCTTTGTCACATGAAGATCCATCGAAAAATAATACCCAAGGAGTAATTTCAAGCAGATTAGTCGATGAATCGCGATGCTCAGTAATGAAGTCAGCAATAACCTGTCCTTTAACAGCTTTTGCCGATTCAAACTTTAATTCAAACTCAGACAAGGCTAAAATCCATTTGCCAATCCTTCCGTTCAAAATTGGCATAGACAACATGTGCTTTATCACATCAAATTTTGAATACACAATGCATTCGGCATGTAGCAAGTAGTGCCGAAACTTTGTACAGGAGTAGTAAACACATAAACAAAGCTTCTCGGTAGCCGAATACCTTGTTTCGGGATCAAGCAATTTTCGGCTAAGGTATGCAACCACCCTTTCCTTTCCCTCAAATTCTTGTATGAGGGCCGATCCAATAGTTTGGGTATCGGCCGCCACGTACAACTTAAAAGGCTTGTTCAACTGTGGAGGCACCAATACTGGTGGTTCTTTCATGTATTCCTTAATTTCATCAAAAGCCTTTTGTTGTTCGTCACCCCATACAAATTTCTGATCCTTCTTGGCTTTTAGCAGTGAAGAGAAAGGCAACACCTTTTGCGATAAATTTGATATGAATCTTCTCACGAAATTAATCTTACCAAGCAATGACTGTAATTCCTTAAGATTAGTTGGAGGAGCAACTTCATCAATGGTTTTCATACTTTTCTTGCCAACTCCTATTCCTCCTTTATGCACCAAAAATCCCAGAAACTCTCCTGCCGAAACTCCAAAAGCACATTTATTCGGGTTCATCTTGAGCCCATGTTTCCTAGTGCATTCTAGAGTTTTCCTTATGTCGGCCAAATGTGCTTCATGATCCAACGACTTAATCACAATATCGTCAATATATATTTCCACAATCTTGCCGATCAACTCATGAAAAATATAATTCATGGCTCTTTGATAAGTTGCACCAGCATTCTTCAAACCAAATGTCATGACAACCCATTCAAACAACCCTATATGTCCTGGACACCTGAAAGCTGTCTTCGCTATATCTTCTAATGCCATAAAAATTTGATTGTACCCTGCGTTACCATCCATGAAACTAATCACTTTATATCCAGCAGCAGCATCAACCAACGAGTCAGCAACAGGCATTGGATATCCATCCATGGGTGTAGCTCTGTTCAGATCTCTAAAATCTATGCAAACTCTCATCTTCCCATTTTTCTTATACACAGGAACAATATTAGAGATCCATTCTGCATATCTGCATGGCCGAATAAAATTTGCTGCTATTAATCTTTCCACTTCCTTCTTTACATCGGCCAACACTTCATCTTTGTAGATTTTCCGGGGTGGTTGCTTGTAAGGTTTATAACCAGGCTTGATCGGCAACCGATGCTCAACAATAGAACGATCTAAACCAGGCATCTCCGAATAATCCCAAGCAAAGCAATCTTTGTATTCTTTTAACAACTCAATCAACTTCTCCCTGAAAACCGAATTCAAGCTAGCACTGATGAATATCGGCCTTGGTTTGTCACCGTCTCCAATGTCTACTTCTTCTAATTTATCAGCCGACACAAATCCATATCCTAGCTTCCCGTCAGTTCCATCGATTGGATTATCCATTAAAAATTGCTAAAAGAGCCGACTACTTTGATCGGCTGTTGATCACTGCTGACTGGCTCAACAGGACCTTCTCCCCAGTCCTTACCTGAGAAGCAAGCTGTATGCCCCTTTGCCTTCAATAACAAAGAAGGTTGTAAGCAGAATCTTAGATCCAATCATCAGGTCTACATGTACACATCCTTTGGTGTCCGAAGGATTTCCAGCAAAATCATTCAAAACTATGTTTGTTGGCGTTAAATCTCCAGGGCTCATGCCAAGTTTCCTGAATGTGTTGTATGGCATCACATTAACAGCAGCTCCACCATCAACAAACATCTTCGTTAGCGGCTTTCCATTGACATATCCTCTTAAGTACAGTGGCTTCATATGCCGATTCTGGACTGGCTTCTCGAAAATAGCTTGCTTATTCAATACCAATTGTGTCATTAACCCACATCGCTCGGCTTCATCTACTTCTGACAATATCTCTTCCTGTACAATTTGATTAGCTGGAGCCATGAATTCATTCGGCAAGAAACATACCATGCATGTAGGAGCCGAATGGCCCGATTCGTCGGGTTTGTCCTTTGGACGCCATATCGATCTCAACCTGGTTCCTGCTTGCTTCAATTCTTGATTCCTCAGGCGTTGGACTCTTCTCTTCTGGCTCCTTCTTAAACCAGGTGGACACCACTGTCCTTTCTGCCAAACATACTCACGATCTTCTTCCTCATGATCAACCCATCTATAATCAGCATGTCTTTTCATTGGTTGATCATCATTCTTATATATTTTTAGACGCCGATCATCACTAGGATGTACCCTTCCAATTCTTTCGTGGACGGATCGGCGAATGGCAACATTTTGCCTATGTTCGACATACCCATTATTGCACTTAGGACAGTTATTCCACGTAGGCAGCTTTAAACCCTCGTTCCAACAGTGTCTGAAGAAAACACAATCCCAATGTGCACGTTCTTGTTCTCGGACATATTCTTCTTGTTCTTCCTCAAACCTTTCTTCTTCGCGCCTTCTTTTCTCCTCCTCGTATTCACGTCTCTGGTAGTGCTCTTTTTCTTGCTGACGCTGCCACTTATTGAGGAGAATACGCGATGTGACTCTGGGTTTAGAAGAATTCCCAATTTCAAATTGGCTATTCGGGAAGCGAGGTCTCTCCTCGCGAATCTGTTCGATCGTGATTTGCCGATTAGGATCTACTGAGCCATTCTGCTTCGCTTTCTTTGACGTCAGGACTCTCATTTTTTTCTTTTCTCCAGATTCGGCAGTACTCACCATATTGATTGAGAACCCAACCATGTTCTGAGGAAACGGGTTACTGTCCAACTTCATCTTATTGTCGAATTTCAAATGCCCTTCTTGGATAGCTTTCTGAATCCTCACTCTAAAAACCCTGCATTCATTGATGGAATGAGAATTTCTATCATGGAATCCACAGTACCTCTTATCTTTCACTCCATCAGGCCGAAGCATAGAATGCCCCTCTGGTAGCTTGATTCGGCCTTCCTTTACAAGATAATCAAATAATTTATCTGCCTTAGTTACATCAAAATCATAGGTGCCCTTATTCTGTTTAATCCATCTCTGATTCACCATTACTGGTTCTTTACTCCACACTATCTCTGCTGCAGCTATCTCCTCACAATCTTCATACTCATCTTCTTGATCTGCTCTTTCAAGGAATTGGTTATAAATGTCAGCTACATCATTATTTTTAGCAAATCTGGCATCTTTCTTAAAACCATATGCCTGGTTACTCATCAAGGCCAATCTGTGTGACAACTGGCCCAGATCATCAAACTCCATCCCGAATAGCTTCTCCCGAATGGCAGGCAGCATGCCAGCTACAGCCATACCAGCCAGCTGGTCGTCAGGTATGTTCAGAGAAAAGCACATACTCTTTGTCTCCCTAAATCTCCTGAGGAACTCCGTAGGTGTCTCATTATTCCTCTGCCTCAAGCTGGTCAAATCAACCAACTTTTTCTCGGTACTGCCAATGTAGTAATGAGCATGGAATTTCTGCTCCAGGTCTTTCCAAGTACAAATCGATTGAGCAGGCAAAGAAGCAAACCATGTAAAAGCTGGACCCGTTAGTGACAACGGAAAGTATCTGACTCTGAAAGCCTCATCTGCCGAAGCTTCTCCAAGCTGCATCAGATATCGAGCTATATGTTCCACAGTACTAGTATCATCTTGTCCTGAGAACTTAGTAAACTCTGTAGGCACCTTAACTCTATTCGGCAACGATACCCTTTGGTACCATTCTGGAAAAGGAGACGAGTACATATACCCCTGATTTTTAGGCTTCAGACCGAATTGATTTTGCAATACATCGGTCATCTTTTGCACCATGAGGTCAATATTGGCATCTTGATTCCCTGGTCTTCCAGCAGGCATCCCTGCAGTACCAACATACCCGGGATTCGGGAAAGCGTCGATAGCATTGTAATCCATGAACTCTGAGTATCCGTTTCCGTACATATTTCTTTGCAGCCTGTTGTTCAGAGGGGATATCTTATAAGCAGAAGCAGGTGGATTTCCCGTGGTGCCGAATGCCATATCACCATATGTACGAGGTTTCGGCAATGCATGCTGAAGCTCTTGCTGAATCGGCTGTCCACTCGCGTCTTTGGTTCCAGAAGCTTCAGTTTCTTCAGTACCTTTACCATGACGTTTTGGGACCGATTGTTGAATATTGAAATATGTTGGTCCACCAAGTTGTCCGTGCGCTTGTTCAAAAGGTTTATCCACGTGTTGGCCAAAAATGTTGACCAATATGAGCCGAAAACTATTCAGGAATGCAGCATTATGATTGGTCATTGTTTCTCCTAAAGCTTTGTACAACAAGCTAGAGAACTTTTCCTTTTCTTCTTCTTCAGTAAGATCAGATTGTCCAGGCAGAAGAACTCTTGGCAGGTCTGACTTGAGAAACGGTGCACCACTCCTGTTCTTAGCAAAAGACAGCAAGCATTTCTTGATGAACTGATCTGTAGCAGTCTTCACCATCTGTTGATGTTCATCAGACAATTCTTCAAAAGTGACATCCAGAATGTCTTTTACTTCAGGCATCTTCGAAGCTTGTGTCCCACCAGGCGTGCCAAAAAGTGTGTTGACGTAAAATCCGCACCTCACGCCAAGCACACAGCAAGCCGAATTAGCTGGCTTCACACGTGACCCGGGCTTTTGAATCCGGAAGCGTGCCAGTCAATTTTCCTGAAAAAACTGACAAAGGGAGAAAATATGTTTAAATAACACCTGGAACGTACCGGGCAATACCAGTCAGTTCCATATTTGCGGCTACGGAGCCAATTTCGAACGACACATAGCTACAGAGAAGCTATCTGTCGGCAGTTAAAGCCTCATTCGGCAATCGGCAAGGCACGCAGGGAGCGCACTGCCGAATGCGTGACGTAAGCATGACGAAAAATCGGCTTTCAACCGAATGAACATTGTAACGCATACTCATAGCCGATTTAATGAGAAACAAAGCATAATAGATAAATAAAAGGGCGAAAGCATGACCATAAATCCGCAGTAAACAAGAATGCATAGGCCGAAAGCAGCACCCGTCAAGCATGGCAACAAACAAGTTAATCCACCGCATGATACAACTCGTTTGAGGCCACACCACCAATCAGATTAGATCAATCCACCGCATGATACAATCTAATCGTGAAAGGCTAAAAGCATTCATTGTTCACTGCAAACCCACGAACACGTTCACTCGTGAGAGCACTGCCGAATGCGGCTGCTTAGCCGAATCGGGGTCCGCGGCGAAGGAACAAACTTAATCGATAAAGATAAATCTATCAGATCGAATCGAATTCTAATCCACTGGATGATTAGCTCTAAGACAACCCAAAAACCTGCATCTACCGCATGATACCCGGTTCTGTCAAGATCTACACGATACCAACAAGTTCGAACCCGCGACACGTGGCAACCTAGATCGGTTTCGGACTCGGCTATGAGGGGATAAGTCATCGCATCGTGAAGTAGAGCCGATTCTAACCGACCTAGATTGGGCAAAGGAGTGTTGTATGAATTAAGCACAGAGTAAAAACGAAGCAACACGGGGTAACTTAATGAATCTGTTAGATCTTGCCGAAATCTAACAGAGCCGATAACTTGGTCCATACTAGATCTTAGCCCACCGCATGGCTCATGACCTAACAGAGGAACCTTCTTGAGACCATAACTTAAATCCACCGGATGATACTAAGCATGGTAACAAGACTACCTGCATCAAAGCTTAAATCCACCGCATGATACTAAGCATGATACAAGGTTGCCGGTACTTACGGAGGTCGACGGGTCGATGACTCCTCTCCAAGAACTCGACGACTCGACTAAAGGACTCGATGTTGGCACGGGGCCGGTTTGTTGTATGATTGATTCCATTTCTTTTACAGATGCCATGGGTTTATATTTATACCCAGGTCTTGATACAACTCCTAGTCGGACACGACTACAATACTTGTTTCTAAAAATAAATGACGAATCTTCGTGCCCATATTGCATTCCTTGTTCGAACCGGCCTTTTCCTTATGTTTTTCCACGTCATCACGCCTTCCCGAATGCCACCGCTTTTGCCTGCGGAACTATGCCTCTGCCGAATGACGACGCGTTCCCGACCGCAGAGTCCTTACCGAATGACGATGCGTTCCCGACCGCAGAACGTCCTTGCCGAATGCTCTTGGGAAAAAACTCCTTTGCCGAATGATACTTTTTTCAACGAATCTGGCCCACATGTCAGCCTCTTCCTGGTGCCAATTTTTGGTGTCAACAACGGGGATGGCGGAAGTGGGAGCTCGGGGGAGAAAGGTTTTGAAAGAGTTTTCACCGGGTGTGTTAATTAGGGTGATTTTCCTCAGAGGTTAAGACGCGAGCGTGACAAACGTACCCCACTTAAAGGAATCTCGTCCTCGAGATTCGACTGGCTCCTAAAAAGGTGGGGAAACTCTTTCTTCAAGGCATCTTCCCTTTCCCACGTAGCTTCCTTTACACTGTGTCTGCTCCACTGTACTCTGCATATCCGTACTTCGGAGTTTCTGGTTCTCTTGGTGACGGTGTCCAAAATTTTGACCGGTACTTCCTGATATCGGAGATCCGTTTGTAGGTCTATCTCTTCTCCTGGTATGTGTTCTTCTTCAGGTACTCTCAGGCATTTTCTCAACTGTGAGACATGGAATACTGGGTGTATATCCGACATTGCTTCGGGTAACTCCAAACGGTAGGCCACCTTCCCAACTCTCTTTTGCACCGGGTATGGTCCGATATACCGAGGGGCTAATTTCCCATGGACTTGAAATCTGCGGGTTCCCCGGATGGGTGAAACTTTGAGATAAACAAAATCTCCTGGATTAAATTCCAGTTCTCGTCTCTTCTTGTCTGCGTAGCTTTTCTGTCTGGACTGAGCTGCTTTCAATTTCTCTCTAATTTCAGCTACTTTCTCTTCGGCTTCTTTTATGAGTGCGGGTCCCACTAATGTACGCTCTCCTACCTCTGACCACATTAAAGGAGTCCTGCACTTCCTTCCGTAGAGGGCTTCAAACGGGGACATGCCTAAACTTGCCTGGTAACCATTGTTGTAAGAAAATTCTGCATAGGGTAAGCTCTGTTCCCAATCTTTACCATAGGTAAGGACACATGCTCTCAGCATATCCTCCATGATCTGATTTACTCTTTCTGTCTGGCCGTCGGTCTGTGGGTGGTACACGGAGCTGAAATCCAACTTGGTGCCCATAGCTTTATGCAAACTTTTCCAAAATCTCGAGGTGAACTGGGTTCCTCGGTCCGAAACAATTCTACTGGGCACTCCATGCAACTTCACTATGTTTTCCACATATAGTTTGGCCAATTTCTCTCCACCATAATTCGTCCGTACAGGTAAAAAGTGAGCGACTTTAGTGAGTCGGTCCACTATCACCCATATAGAGTCATGTCCTTTCTGTGTTCTGGGTAGTCCTACCACAAAGTCCATTCCTATCTCATCCCATTTCCAAACGGGGATTGGCAGGGGTTGCAATAATCCTGCCGGCTTCTGGTGTTCTGCTTTAATCCTTTGGCAGGTATCACACTGAGCGACAAACTGGGCTATGTCAGCTTTCATTCCTTTCCACCAATAGTTCTGCTTTAAGTCCAAATACATTTTGGTGGATCCCGGGTGAATGGAATATGGCGAGTTGTGAGCCTCGTCCATGATTATCTGTCTGAAGTCTCCTTCCTTAGGCACACAAATCCTATCCTTGTACCACAGCGTTCCTTTGCTGTCGACTCTAAAGTCTGGTGCCTTGTTTTCTCCGGTGTGCTTGCAGATCTGCACTAAATCCTTGTCTGTTCCCTGGGCTTCTCTGATCCGATCCTCCAGAGTGGACTGGATCGTCAGTTGCTGGCTAGCTTTCTGGGGGACAATGTGCACATTTAATCGTGCCATTTCTTCCTGCAGGTGGGCACTCCTGGGTCTGTAAGATTTTCGGCTTAGGGCATCTGCCACTACATTGGCCTTGCCAGGGTGGTAATGAATTTCCACATTATAATCCTTAACCAATTCTAACCACCTTCTCTGTCTGAGGTTCAGGTCTGGTTGGGTGAAAATATACTTTAAGCTCTTGTGGTCCGTGTATATTTCACACTTGTTCCCAATTAGGTAGTGTCTCCATATCTTGAGGGCATGCACTACGGCTGCAAACTCCAAATCATGCGTTGGGTAATTCTGCTCATGAGGTCTAAGTTGTCGGGAGGCATATGCCACAACCTT
This sequence comes from Echinochloa phyllopogon, assembly GCA_033239725.1. Lineage (NCBI taxonomy): Eukaryota > Viridiplantae > Streptophyta > Magnoliopsida > Poales > Poaceae > Echinochloa > Echinochloa phyllopogon. Next base: position 36,702,303 of record BTCW01000001.1, on the reverse strand, counting down.
CCCATCTTGCATGAGGACACACCCTAATCCTTGGCGGGACGCGTCACAGTAAACAACAAAATCTCTGTAGATATCCGGTAGGGTTAGAACTGGGGCTGCGGTCAATCTTTTCTTCAACTCCTGAAAGCTCTTTTCACAAGACTCGGTCCAAACAAACTTCTTCTCCTTTTTGAGCAGTTCTGTCATGGGTCTAGATATCTTGGAAAATCCTTCAATAAACCTCCGGTAATACCCAGCTAAACCCAGAAAACTTCTGATCTCACTCACGTTGGTTGGTTGTTGCCAGTTTGAGACTGCCTCCACCTTCTCTGGGTCTACTGCTACCCCTTCTGCGGTCAGAATATGGCCAAGGAAGGCTACTTTTTCCAGCCAAAATTCACACTTGCTGAACTTGGCATAGAGCTGGTGTGCTCTCAACTTTTCCAACACTACTCGCAGGTGTTGTTCATGTTCTTCGGCGCTCTTGGAGTAGATAAGTATATCATCGATGAAGACTACGACAAATTTATCTAACTCATCCATAAATACCTTGTTCATAAGGTTCATAAAGTAAGCCGGTGCATTGGTGAGTCCAAATGGCATCACTGTGAACTCATACTGCCCATAACGGGTGACAAATGCAGTCTTTGAGGTGTCACTCCCCTTAATTTTTAGTTGATGATACCCAGTCTTTAAGTCAATCTTGAAAAAGTACTTGGCTCCTTTCAGCTGGTCAAAGAGATCATCAATTCTAGGGAGTGGGTATTTGTTCTTGATAGTGACATCATTTAGTGCACGATAATCAATGCACAATCTCATACTCCCATCTTTCTTTCTCACAAAGAGCACTGGGGCTCCCCAAGGGGATGTGCTAGGTCTGATAAAGCCCATCTGCTGCAACTCTTCTAGTTGTTTCTTTAACTCTGCTAACTCTGAGGCTGCCATCCTATAGGGTCTCTTGGCTATAGGAGAGGTTCCAGGGACTAGTTCAATGGCAAACTCTATGTCCCTATCTGGTGGCATACCAGGTAATACTTCAGGAAAAACATCAGGGTATTCTCTGATTACCGGGACTTCTTCTATGGTTGTTGCTTCCATACTAAAGACTATAGGATCTGGTCCACTTCCCTTGGTGTGACAGGTTAATTGTATTCCATCTGGGTTGGTTAGGTGCACTACTTTGTCAGCACAACCTATGAGACCATTGTGTTTGCCTAACCAATCCATTCCAAGGATCACATCTATCCCTTTGGACTCTAGTACCACTAGGTCTGCTAGAAACTCTACCCCACTTAAAAGAATCCGTACCCGCGAACAACCTAATTGGCACTTAATATCACCTCCAGGTGTTCGGGTTAGTAGGGGTGTCTTTAGTAGTACTGTGGGTATTTTGTGCTTTTCCACAAAACTTGATGATATGAAAGAATGCAATGCCCCAGAATCAAATAATACTGTTGCCAAAACTGAACTGACTAGGTACTCACCGAGTACTACTCCTTGTGCTCCTTGAGCTTCCTGCGCGTCGATGTGGTTGACGCGGGCTCGTCCATACGACTGCTGGGTGTTGTTGTTGTTGTTGCTGCTGCCGGTGTTGGTGCTGCGGATGGGTACACGGTTGGCTCCAGACACTGGTGGCTTGGGTCCATTCACCGAGTTGGAGTAGACTGATATCGCAGGCTTGCTCCTAGGATACGGGCAATCGGCGATGTAGTGCCCGGTCTCACGGCAGTTGAAACAGGCCCTTGCATTGCTATTGCTGGCTGTGGCCTGACTGACTTTGCTCTGTGGTGGCTTTGAGGCGGTCTGGCTCTTGAACTGGTTGTTGGGAGCCTGGGAGCTTGTGGCCTGAAACTGGGTCCTATACTGCACTGGAGCCTGGGGTCTGGGTGCAGCATAACCGGAGCTCCTGGGTTTCTGCGAGCGGTCCATCTGACGGTTCTTGCTCTCCAAGAACTTGCGCTTGTTCTCCTGCCTTGCCTCCATTCTGGCCCTTTCTGTGACAATGGCTTTGTTCATCAGTGTATTGAAGTCAGGGAAACTGTGGGTGATTATCAGGGCTCGAAGATCTGGGTGCAACCCTCGGATGAACGCGTCCTGTCTCTTTGCATCTGTCTTCACCTCATCGGGTGCATAACGGGCTAGCTCAGTGAACTCGTGGGTGTATTCCTCCACGGTCTTGTTCCCTTGCTTCAGTGCACGGAACTCATCTGCCTTGCGCCTCATGGTGGCATCAGGGATGTGGTAGCGACGGAACTCTTCTTCGAACTCCTTCCAAGTGATCGCAGACTCGTTCGGGGAGGCTGCACAGTAAGCATCCTGTTGACGTAAAATCCGCACCTCACGCCAAGCACACAGCAAGCCGAATTAGCTAGCTTCACACGTGGCCCGAGCGTTTGAATCCGAAAGCGTGCCAGTCAATTTTCCTGAAAACTGACAAAGGGAGAAAAGATGTTTAGATAACACCTGGAACGTACCGGGTGATACCAGTCAGTTCCATATTTGTGGCTACGGAGCCTGTTTCGAATGACATATAGCTACGGAGAAGCTATCTGTCGGCAGTTAAAGCATCATTCGGCAATCGGCAAAGCACGCAGGAAGCGCACTGCCGAATGCGTGACGTAAGCATGACGAAAGATCGGTATTTGACTGAATAAACATTGTAACGCATATTCATAACCGATTAACGAGGAACAGAGCATGATAAAAAGGGCGAAAACATGACCATAATCTCATAATAAACAATAATGCATAGATTAAAAGCACTAGTCTACCGCATGTCTAGGTACTTTTCAACCCGTCGAGCATGAAACAAGCAAATTAATCCACCGCATGATACGACTTGCTTGGAATCATACCACCAACCAAGAATAGATCAATCCACCGCATGATACGACTCTAATCGTGGAAGGCTAAAAGCATTCTTTATTTAAAACAAAACCGTGAACATGTTTCGCTCGTGGCGATACTGCCGAATACGGCTATTTAGCCGAATCGGGTTCCATGAAGAAGGAACACGCTTCGTTGATGATGATAGGTCTATCAGATCGAATCGAATTCTAATCCACCGGATGATTAGCTCTAAGACGACCCAAAAACCTGCATCCACCGCATGATACCCGGTTCTGTCAAGATCTACGCAAGACCAACGAGCTTGGACCCGCAACACGTGGCAATCTAGATTGACTTCGAATTCGGCTATGGAAACGCAGTGCATTATGAGCTAGAACCGAATCTAATCAACCTAGACTGGGCAAAAGAGTGTTGTAATGAATTTAAACATAAAGGTAAAATCCAGAGCAACACATGGTAACTTAATGGATCTATCAGATCTTGCCAAAATCCAACAGAACCGATAACTTGTTCCAAGCTAAAACTTAGCCCACCGCATGGCTCATGATCTAACAATGGAACCTTCCTGAACCAAAGCCTAAATCCACCGCATGATACTAGGCATGATGCAGGGTTGCCGGTACTTACGGAGGTCGACGGATCGATGACTCCTCTCGAAGAACTCGACGACTCGACTAAAGGACTCGAAGTTGGCACGGGGCCGGTTTGTTGTATGATTGATTGTTTGTACGATGATTTTACAATTACCATGGGTTTATATTTATACCCAGGTTTCGACACGACTCCTAATCGATTACGATTACATTATTTATTTCCTAAAAAAGATAAACGCCGGGGCACCGTATCCGTCTTGCATTCCAAGTTAAACCAGCCTTTTCCTTATACTTGATCCACGTCATCACGCGCCTCCGAATGCCTTCTGCGAAACAGTTCTCTTGCCGAATGGCAATGCGTTCCCGACCGCAGAACGTCTTTACCGAATGCTCTGGGGAAAAACTCCTTTGCCGAATGATATCTTTTCAACGAATCCGGCCCACATGTCAGCCTCTCCCTGGTGCCAATTTTTGGTGTCAACACATGCCCCTTCAATTTCGGGATAAAAGATAATTTTATCTTGGAATTGACCAGAAGCACTCAACATTCCCAAGTTAGTTCTGCTCGACACCCGCTTCTCCTTTTGAATCTTCAGAGCTCTCGCCCAGATCCGAACCCTAGGTTATCGACTTTCAAGATTCAATCTTCAAATGGCGAACCAAGACCTTGCCCTCCAGGTAAACTTCAATCCCCTCCAGCACATTCGGTACTCTTCTTTCGATTTGCATCTTAAATTTCTTCTCACCTCTTTCCATTCTTGATAGGCCCTAGCTGCCGAAATCCTCATCCCCGTCGAGGAAAAAGCTCCATCCTACTTCCTCGGCCCTGTAGGAAATTCAGATCCTTCCGAACTCATTGCGGCCGAATCTCAGAGGATTCCTTTCAAGATTTCATTGACAAAACCTCATGAGTGGCAAGACGCCTTCAAGAACTGGCCTTTGCCCCCAATTGCCGGCTGGAGAAATTGGTACAAAAGGATATCCGATGACAAAAACCCCCAAACACAGAACTGGGACCATCTGTGTATTTCTCATTGCCTGGAGCTGTCACTAGCCGAAACACCAAAGAACGAGAACCTTCTGATTGCAGCTTGCCACTTTTGGTCCAATGGTGCAAATGCTTTTCTCTTCGGCCATGGCCCAATGTCTCCCACTTTGGCCGATGTCTACATGATGACCGGCCTGAACGTTACAGGAACTGTATATCCATATGACCACAAAGGTTCCTCCAAGCAGACAGGAGTAAAAACAGGGGTTGGATACAAGAGATACATCCAGAACCATATGTCTGATGGCCCTCTGACCGATGTCGAATATAGAGCCTTCCTAAACATGTGGCTATGCAGATCAGTCTTTTGTGGCAAAGCCAATGAGCCAACCCTGAATCATATTGTGATGGCTGAAGAGCTGGCTGCCGGAAAACTCATTCCACTTGGGAAATATCTCCTGGGAAGTGTCTACCACATGCTCAATCAAACCACCCACCTGATGCATACCAGCAAGAAAATCCCCTGTGTCAATGGTCCTTGGTGGTTTGTCCAAATGTGGCTGCAGTTGTACATGCATCAAATCGTCGCTATCGACCTCAACAGCCGAGACTTTCCTTCAATCAATTACAAAGAAGGAGAAACCCGGAGAACCAAAGGTTGTCAAACCTATGGAGAAGCTGCCTCCACTGTATCTATCAACAAGAACATTGGTGAACTGTTTGAGCTCTTCTTCAAAGGCTTTGCTCATCCCCTTTGGTTCCCATATCTGGACAATGACAATCTTACTCTCCCTTGCGAATTCAGCTTTGAGACTGGATGCACTGATGTACAATCTATAGCAATTTTCAATGCCTTCATCCAGCCCTGCATCCTGCCAGCCGAATTCTGTGGAGGAAGGCTGGTTCAAAGTACTTATGAATACTATCAGCCAAACATGATGGCTAGACAGTTGGGATGTGGCCAAGTGCCCCCTAGGCTATTTCTTCACGAATTTCTCAAGCCTAGGGAGATTGTCAAGGATTCCACAGAGACAAGAAGGATTTTTACTTATAAATGTTGTGGAACCATCTATGCACCTGATCCTTTTGTGCCAATAATATCTGCCCATCCTTCTTTCACTCTTTGGTGGCAAGAACTCCATGATCATATCTTCAACATGCCAATCCATCCCTTCTGCCTCGAGTTAATGCCTGATTATCAGCCAACTTCAGAGGTAATACTCTCATCCCTCATCTGTCTCAATAATATTAACCCCAATTGATTCTTATTCTGTCATTTTGCAGGATATAACACCTGCCCCTCTTGCCAGGGCAATTTTGTACAAAGCTGCAGGTCCAATATCTGCTTTGGGGCACCAATCTCCTACCTTGGCTCAACTGATGGCTAGACAGGCTTCTCTAGATCCAATACTTACTAGACCATCATCTGTCAAGAGAAAAACCCTTCTTTTAGCTGCTCCCTCAGTTGTAAAGAAGAAAAGAACAAGCAGCAAAAAAGTTATCAAGGTCAGAGCCTTCTTTCTTTGACTATAATGCCATTGGTATTTTGCTCAGCTTTATCTCTTCTTGGTTTCAGGCCAGAACACAGCAACCTGCAATCAGTGCAGATCCTGCCGATGCTTCATTGACTGGTAAAATTCTACCACTTTATCCTCTTAACTTCTTTTTCATCGGCATTCATCCCTTGTTAACTGCAGAACAATCCTCAATGGATCCAATCTTGGAGAGCTCTTCTTCTCATCACGATTCATCTTTAGCTTTGCAACTTCTTCCTCAATCAGAAGCATTATCTTCACCAAGAAATCTTCCAGCTTCTCCTCAGCAAGATACACAGGATCTTCCCATTGAGCCTGAGAGGCTTCCTTCCCCCATTCAGGAAGTCAGGAACGAGGTAAACATAATCATTTACCTTTTCTACTCTTTTATTCAGCAGATTATTACTTAATTCGGCAAGACCTTCTTTCAGGAGAAATCCATTTCATCATCCAGCTATTCTTTTGCTGTGGATGACTTGGTTGCCGAACAAGGGGAAGAAACATCTTCTGGCCAAACTCTGTCAGAAGAAAATCAAACAAAGCTGAAAGATATCCTTGCTTTGCTGCACAAGAGCATCCAAGATCAAGTCAAAGATGCTGATCTCTTAAGGGATGTACTGGAATCCATTGACCAAGAACTTCCTGGTGATATCAAAATCTCTTTGGAACCAGTTTCTCATTTGGATCAACAATACGCTGCAGTAAAGCAGGCTCTGAAAAACCAATCTTCTCAACCAGCTCTGGAACAGAGGAGATCCATAGCCAAACAATCTGTGAAAGACCTGCATACTCAAGCTCAGAACAGCAAAGAATTACTGACCAAACTGGAATCTGAACTTGAAAATAAGAAGGTCAGAAAAGCTACACTTGAAGCCGAATTGAGAGATCTATCGGCCGAAATTGAAGCTGATGAGAAGAAGATAGCTGAGCTTCCCAAATTAACAGAGAAGATGCGAAGGGAAGCTTCAGCAGCTCTGAATGAAGAAAAACAACTCAAGGCAAAGCTTGCTGCTCTGGCTAGAACCCAAGAAGCTGACAAAAACTTATTAGAGAGCATTAGCAATATGATATCAGATGCTAAAAATGTAATCTCAAAGTACTTGGGTTTGTAATTGTGACAAACAGTCGATAGCCGAATGCTTTATCAATCTTGCAATCTTGTCATTTCTTAACTCTGTTTTTCTTCATTGTGGATAACTCATTCGGCAAAGCTGGCTATAACAATGTCAGACCCGAAAACGCTTCAAACACGATATAGCCGAATCTCACTCAGTCAAAACCGAATACGACTCGGCAAGAATCCCAAACGACATGGAAACCGATCGGTTGGAAAATCCTTTCCACCTTCCGAACTCCTTGGGATATGCACCACAATCTTCGGCCATGATCTCTTCGTTAGTTCCATAAATAAGAACCTTGAGCACTCCTAATCTTCCACCAAATCTTTCAACTCGAGCTCTCTGCTAGCCTGAGTCTCTTCCTCTTCCAGCACAGTAACCTCCAAGAAACCCTGATGTCCAACAACAGAAGACGCCCGGTCGTCGACGAAGCCGAAGGGAGCCGCGCCGGTGCTCGTCGGAGGTGATGATTGTCTGCCTCTCCTTATCCTTTCCTCCAGACTTTGCCTTATTCTCAACTTTCTTTGTGTTTTCAGGCTCATCCAATGGAACCCCGCTACTGCCTTGACTGCGGCTCCGGCTGCAGCGGGTGATTCTTCGGAGTCATCTAGCCGATCCCCGAGGCCCAACTGGGATCTGCCCTACTCAGATAGCGATGCCCGCCGATTCAAGCAGGAACGTGACGACACTCGGCGTGAGCTGGAGATCGTCTCCAAACAAGCCGGGATCGCAGATCTAGAGTGGCAACACCAGCGCAAGCAGCTGCTCGAGACCATCGACGGTAATTTCTGCGGTTCGCTTTAACTTCAATCTGATCTTGGATTAACCCGCCGTTGCTTCGTAACCCTACAGCTCGTGACGCCGAACTCGATCAGCTGAAGACATTAGTTGAGTCTTTGGCAAACAAGGTGAATGCTCCTGGGGACACGCCAGAAGCTCGCCTCGGTGCAGTAGCAGGCCGCATCGATGAGGTGGCCTCACACGGCATCCGTCTGGGCACTGCCGCAGGCCTAGTCGCCATGTCGACGCACACTGGCACTGACTATTCCAGGCTACCGGCCGGCTTTGCCAATGGCAATCCGGAGGAGATCGACGACATTGAGGCCTCCATAGATCGCCTTGATGCTCATGGCGTCGCCATTGCCGATTCCATTCATCCCCAGTCTGTTCTGAACAGGTTATTCCATTAGTTTGTACTAGGGATTATGAAATTTCGGCAATAAAACTTATCTTTTGCAGTCTTTATGTGATGACTCTGTCAAACTCATTTTTTGTAATACATTTGCACTAAGGGCAATACGCTCTAGTATTGGCCATTTCTTCTTTTGTCAATATTTTTGTTCTGAAGACGGCTCCTTCCCGAATACCGGTTGTTTCAGTCGTTCTGACATTAAATATTTCAATCAGCGATCAATCTCAATACTAGGATAATATTTCTTCAAGTATCTCCCATTGATAGCAGCAGTAAACTCCTCTCCTAGTAAAGTTTTCAGAATATATGCATTTCCAGGCACGCATCTGACCACTCTGAAAGGACCTTCCCAGTTTGGAGACCACTTACCGAATGCACTGTATTTAGTTCCAATCGGCAATATTGCTTTCCAAACCAAATCTCCTTCTGCAAATTGCTTGACTTTCACCTTCTTGTTGTAATATTTAGCAACTCGCATTTTATTTTTCTCAACATTTTCCAAGGCCCTGAGACGAATCATATGCAAATCTTCTAATTCGTCCATCATTAAATCATTATAATCTTTAGAACTTAAATCTTTTTGCAACTTAATTCTCCTTGAGTCTGACTGCATCTCCCATGGCAAGATAGCATGATGTCCATATACTAATTCATAAGGAGACGTCTGTGTAGCCCCATGTGGAGCCATTCGGTAAGCCCATAAAGCCTCATTGAGTACCGAATGCCACTTTCTTGGCTTCTGATCAATCTTCTTCTGTATAATTTTAATCATAATCTTGTTAGAAGCCTCTGCCTGACCATTAGCTTGGGCATAATAAGGAGAAGAATTTAACAATTTGATGCCCATACTTTCAGCAAAATTTCTGAACTCTGAGGATGTAAACTGAGTTCCTTGATCTGTGGTGATTGTTTGAGGAATTCCAAATCTGTAAATAATATGTTCTTTAACAAATTCAACCATATTCTCTGATGTCACCTTCTTTAATGGAATCGCCTCAACCCACTTAGTAAAATAATCAGTCGCTAAAAGCACAAACTTATGCCCCTTGCTAGATGGAGGATTTATTTGGCCAATCAAATCTATTCCCCATCCTCTGAATGGCCATGGCTTGATAATAGGATTCAGGACCGATGCTGGAACTCTTTGAATGTTTCCAAATCTCTGGCAATCTTGGCATCCTTTGTAATATTCAAAGCAGTCTTCTAGCATTGTGGGCCAATAGTACCCAGTTCTCCTAATAATCCATCTCATTCGGTAAGCCGATTGATGTGCTCCACACAGCCCATCATGCACTTCACTTATCAGCCTTTTTGCTTCTTCTTGATTTAAGCAATGTAACAGCACCCCATCCAAGGATTTATAATATAAATTACCATCAAGAAGAACAAACTTTAAAGCTTTATACCTGAGCTTTCTAGAAACTTTTCGGGATGGATTCTTCACATAATCAACAATTTCTTTTCTCCAATCATCTTCCGCCAGATTACTCCCGAAAGCATATACATCATTAGCAAAAACTTCTTGAAGCTCTTTATAACCCGAAGCACTTTGAGCCAATCTGTTTGCTTCTTCATTGTCTTTCCTAGGAATATGCCGTAGAATTACTGACTGAAACTCCTTTAAGATTTGCTTGCATTCCTCATAGTAATTCCTTAAGATATCGTTTCTGCACTCATATTCGCCATTTAGTTATGTTGACACCAAAAATTGGCACCAGGAAGAGGCTGACATGTGGGCCGGATTTGGTAGAAGGATGCCATTTCGGCTAAAAGGGTTTTTTCTGAAGCATTCGGCAAAGATGCTCTGCGGTCGGGAACGCGTCGCCATTCGGCTGAAACGTTCGGCAGAGATACTCTGTGGTCGGGAACGCGTCATCATTCGGCAGAGGCATTGTTCCGCAGGCGAAGAGTGGTAGCATTCGGGAAGACATGATGACGTGGATCAACATAAGGAAAAGGCCGGTTCGAACAAGGAAAGCAATATGGGCACGAAGATTCGTCATTTATTTTTAGAAACAAGTGTTGTAGTCGTGTCCGACTAGGAGTTGTATCAAGACCTGGGTATAAATATAAACCCATGGCAGCTGTAAAAGAGAAGAGAATCAATCATACAACAAACCGGCCCCGTGCCAACATCGAGTCCTTTAGTCGAGTCGTCGAGTTCTTCGAGAGGAGTCATCGATCCGTCGACCTCCGTAAGTACCGACAACCTTGTATCATGCTTAGTATCATGCGGTGGATTTAAGCTTTGATGCAAGTAGTCTTGTTACCATGCTTAGTATCATCCGGTGGATTTAAGTTGTGGTCTCAAGAAGGTTCCTCTGTTAGGTCATGAGCCATGCGGTGGGCTAAGATCTAGTATGGACCAAGTTATCGGCTCTGTTAGATTTCGGCAAGATCTAACAGATTCATTAAGTTACCCCGTGTTGCTCCGTTTTTACTATGTGCTTAATTCATGCAACACACCTTTGCCCAATCTAGATCGGCTAGAATCGGCTTTGCTTTACGGTGCTACGACGTATCCCCTCACAGCCGAATCCGAAACCGATCTAGGTTGCTACGTGTCGCGGGTTCGAACTTGTCGGTATCGTGTCAGTCTTGACAGAGCCGGGTATCATGCGGTAGATGCAGGTTTTTGGGTCGTCTTAGAGCTAATCATCCGGTGGATTAGAATTCGATTCGATCTGATAGATTTATCTTTACCGATTAGGCTTGTTCCTTCGCCATGGATCCCGATTCGGCTAAATAGCCGCATTCGGCAGTGCTCTCACGAGTGAACGTGTGTTCGTGGGTTTGCATTGGACAATGAATGCTTTTAGCCTTTCACGATTAGATTGTATCATGCGGTGGATTGATCTAATCTGATTGGTGGTGTGGCCTCAAACGAGTTGTATCATGCGGTGGATTAATTCGTTCGTTGCCATGCTTGACGGGTGCTGCTTTCGGCCTATGCATTCTTGTTTTTCAATGTAAATTCGTGACTGTGTTGTGGGTTCGTAACTAAACATTGAGTGCTTTTAGCTTTTCATGGTTAGACTGTATCATGCGGTGGATTGGTCTAATCTGATTAGTGGCGTGGTCACAAACAAGTCGTATCATGCGGTGGATTAACTTGTTTGTTATCATGCTTGACGGGTGCTGCTTTCGGCCTATGCATTCTTTGTTTACTGCGAATTTATGATCATGTTTCACCCTTTTATTTATCTATCATGCTCTGTTTCTCGTTAATCGGCTATGAGTATTTGTTACAATGTTCATTCGGTTGAAAGCCGATCTTTCGTCATGCTTACGTCACGCATTCGGCAGTGCGCTCCTTGCGTGCCTTGCCGATTGCCGAATGAGGTTTTAACTGCCGACAGATAGCTTCTCTGTAGCTATTTGTCTCTCGAGATTGGCTTCATAGCCGTAAATATGGAACTGTCTGGTCTCACCCGGCACGTTCCAGGTTTTGATCTAAACGTTTTATCCCTTTGTTAGTTTTCAGGCAAACTGACTGGCACGCTTCCGGATTCAAAAGCCCGGGCCACGTTTGAAGCCAGCTTGTTCGGCTTGCTGTGTGCTTGACGTGAGGTGCGGATTTTACGTCAACACACTTTTTGGCACGCCCGGTGGGACACACACAAGTTTTCAAGATGCCTGAGTTGAGCGACATCATGGATGTCACTTTGGAAGAATTATCTGAAGAACATCAACAGATGGTAAAGGTTGCTGCCAACCAATTCATTAACAAATGTTTACTGTCTTTCGCCAAGAACAGGAGTGGTGCACCTTTTCTCAAGTCTGATCTGCCAAGAGTTCTCCTTCCTGGGCAATCTGATCTTACTGAAGAAGAAGAAAGGGAGAGATTCTCGGGCTTGTTATATAAAGCTTTGGGAGAAGCAATGACCAATCACAATGCAGCGTTCTTGAACAGTTTTCGGCATATAATGATAAGCATTTTTGGTCAGCATGTGGATAAACCCTTTGAGCAGGTACATGGGCAATTGGGTGGCCCAACATACTTCAATGTTCAAGCACCAGTTCAGAAACCACATGGTAAAGGAAATGTTGATGAAACTGGAGGTTCTGGTGCTAAAGATATAAATGGACAACCGATTCGGCAAGATCCTCAGCTTGCGCTGCCGAAAACTCGCACATACGGTGATATGGCATTCGGCACCACAGGGAATCCGCCTGCTTCTGCTTATAAGATATCTCCCTTGAACAACAGACTGCAGAAGGATTTGTATGGAAACGGATATTCAGAGTTTATGGATTACAATGCTATCGACGCTCTCCCGAATCCTGGATATGTTGGTACTGCAGGTATGCTTGCTGGAAGACCAGGGAATCAAGATACCAGTATTGACCTCATGGTGCAAAAAATGACCGATGTATTGCAAAATCAATTCGGTCTGAAGCCTAAAAATCAGGGATACATGTATTCGTCTCCTTTCCCTGAATGGTATCAAAGGGTATCATTGCCGAATAGAGTCAAGGTGCCTACAGAGTTTACTAAATTCTCAGGACAAGATGATATTAGCACTGTGGAACATATAGCTCGATATCTGATGCAGCTTGGAGAGGCTTCGGCAGATGAGGCTTTCAGAATCAGATACTTTCCTTTGTCACTGACGGGTCCAGCTTTTACATGGTTTGCTTCTTTGCCTGCTCAGTCGATCTGTACTTGGAAAGACCTGGAGCAGAAATTCCATGCTCATTACTACATTGGCAGTACCGAGAAAAAGTTGGTTGATTTGACCAGCTTAAGGCAGAGGAATAATGAAACACCTACAGAGTTCCTCAGGAGGTTTAGGGAAACTAAGAGTATGTGCTTTTCTCTGAACATACCTGATGACCAGCTGGCTGGTATGGCTGTAGCTGGCATGCTGCCTGCCATTCGGGAGAAGCTGTTCGGGATGGAGTTTGATGATTTGGGCCAGTTGTCGCACAGATTGGCCTTGATGAGTAACCAGGCATATGGTTTCAAGAAAGATGTCAGATTTGCTAAAAATAATGATGTAGCTGACATCTATAACCAATTCCTTGAAAGGGCAGATCAAGAAGATGAGTATGAAGATAGCGAGGAAATAGCTGCAGCAGAGATAGTGTGGAGCAAAGAACCAGTTACAATGACTCAAAGATGGATCAAACAGATGAAGGGAACATATGATTTTGATGTGACTAAGGCAGACAAATTATTTGAGTTCCTGGTGAAAGAAGGCCGAATCAAATTGCCAGAGGGGCATTCTATGCTTCGGCCCGATGGAGTGAAAGATAAGAGGTATTGTGGGTTTCATGATAGAAATTCTCATTCCATTAATGAATGCAGAGTCTTTAGGATGAAGATTCAGAAAGCTATCCAGGAAGGACATCTGAAATTCAACAACAAGATGAAACTGGACAGTAACCCTTTCCCTCAGAATATGATCGAGTTCTCGGTTAATATGGTAAATGCTGTTCCATCTGGAGAAAAGGGAAGATTGAAAGTTTTAACCTCAAAGAAGGCAAGACAGGATGGTTCGGTTGATCCCACTCGGCAGATCACAATTGAGCAGATTCGCCAGAAAAATCTTCGGTTCCCGAATAGCCGATTTGAAGTGGGAGAATCCTTTAAACCTAGAGTTACTACACGTATTCTCCTTAACAAATGGCAGCGTCAGCAAGAAAAAGAGCGTTTTCAAAGGCGTGAATACGAGGAGGAGAAAAGAAGGCGTGAAGAAGAAAGGTTTGAGGAAGAACAAGAAGAATATGCTCGAGAGCAGGAACGTGCGCATTGGGGGTGTGCATTCTTCAGACACTGTTGGAACGAAGGTTTAAAGCTGCCTACGAGGAATAACTGTCCTGAGTGCAATAATGGGTATGTCGAACATAGGCAAAATGTTGCCAATCGCCGATCTGTCCATGAAAGAATTGGTAGGGTGCATCCTAGTGATGATCGGCGTTTTGATGATCAACCAAGAAAGAGACATGCTGATTGCAGATGGATTGATCATGAGGAAGAAAATCGTGAGTATGTTTGGCAGAAAGGACAGTGGTGTCCACCTGGTTTAAGAAGGAGTCAGAAGAGGAGAGTCCAACGCCTGAGGAATCAAGAATTAAAGCAAGCAAGGCCTAGGATGAAATCGATATGGCTCCCAAAAGACAGGCCTGGCGAACATAGTCATTCGGCTCCTACATGCATGGTATGTTTCTTGCCGAATGAATTCATGGCTCCAGCTAATCAAATTGTACAGGAAGAAATATTGCCCGATATAGATGATGCCGAACAATTTGGGTTAATGGCACAATTGATGTTGAACAAACAAGCTGTTTTTGAGAAGCCAACCCAGAATCGGCACATGAAGCCACTGTACTTGAAGGGATATGTTAATGGCAAACCGTTGACCAAGATGTTTGTCGATGGAGGAGCTGCTGTCAATGTAATGCCATATACCACATTCAGGAAGCTTGGTATGGGCCCTAGAGATTTGACACCAACGAGCATAATTCTAAATGATTTTGCTGGAAATCCTTCGGACACCAAGGGATGCGTGCATGTTGATCTGATGATTGGTTCCAAGACTCTGCTTACGACTTTCTTTGTCATTGAGGGCAAAGGGGCATATAGCTTGCTGCTTGGAAGAGATTGGATTCATGCAAATTGTTGTATTCCATCTACTATGCATCAACAGCTTATTCAGTGGATAGATGACGAAGTGGAGATTGTCCAAGCAGATGATTCAATAAGCGTGGCAAATATGGAACCAGCTTTCTGGGAGTATCAAGGCATAGATTGTTTCTCAGGTAAAGACTGGGGAGAAGGTCCTGTGACACCAGCCAGCAGTGATCAACAGCCGATCGAAGCAGTCGGCTCTCATAGTAATTTTTGATGGAAAATCCAATTGATGGAACTGATGGAAAATTAGGACGTGGATTTGTGTCGGCCGATAAATTAGAAGAAGTGGACATTGGAGATGGTGACAAGCCAAGGCCGACATTTATCAGTGCTAACTTGGATTCGGTTTTCAAAGAAAAGCTGGTGACATTGTTAAAAGAATACAAGGACTGCTTTGCTTGGGATTATTCGGAGATGCCCGGTCTAGACCGTTCTATAGTTGAGCATCGGTTGCCAATCAAACCTGGATACAGGCCTTACAAGCAACCACCCCGAAAAATCTACAAGGAGGAAGTGTTGGCCGATGTGAAAAAGGAGATTGAAAGATTACTAGATGCAAATTTCATTCGGCCATGTAAATATGCGGATTGGATCTCTAATATTGTTCCTGTCTATAAGAAAAATGGAAAGATGAGGGTTTGCATAGATTTTAGAGACTTAAACAAGGCTACACCCATGGATGGATATCCAATGCCTGTTGCTGATTCATTGGTTGATGCTGCTGCTGGATACAAAGTGCTCAGTTTCATGGATGGTAACGCAGGATACAATCAGATTTATATGGCATTGGAAGATATAGTAAAGACAGCTTTCAGGTGTCCTGGACACATAGGGTTGTTTGAGTGGGTTGTCATGACCTTTGGATTGAAAAATGCCGGTGCAACTTATCAAAGGGCTATGAATTATATTTTTCATGA
The DNA here is from genome assembly GCA_033239725.1 of Echinochloa phyllopogon. Taxonomy (NCBI): domain Eukaryota; kingdom Viridiplantae; phylum Streptophyta; class Magnoliopsida; order Poales; family Poaceae; genus Echinochloa; species Echinochloa phyllopogon. Next base: position 36,686,494 of record BTCW01000001.1, on the reverse strand, counting down.
GTTGATCGGCAAGATTGTGGAAATATATATTGATGATGTGGTGATCAAGTCATTGGATCATGAGTCTCATTTGGCCGACATAAGGAAAACTCTAGAATGCACCAGGAAACATGGGCTTAAGATGAACCCGAACAAGTGTGCTTTTGGAGTTTCGGCTGGAGAGTTTCTGGGATTTTTGATACATGAAGGAGGAATAGGAGTTGGTAAGAAAAGCATGAAGGCAATTGATGAAATTGTTCCTCCAACTAATCTTAAAGAGCTACAATCACTGCTTGGCAAGATAAATTTTGTGAGAAGGTTCATATCAAACTTGTCACAAAAGGTGTTGCCCTTTTCCTCATTGTTGAAAATAAAAAAGGATCAAAAGTTTGTATGGGGTGACGAACAACAGAAGGCTTTTAATGAAATAAAAGAGTACATGAAGAAGCCACCAGTATTGGTGCCTCCACAATTGAACAAGCCTTTCAAGTTGTACGTGGCGGCCGATGCCCAAACTATTGGATCGGCCCTCATTCAAGAATTTGAAGGGAAGGAAAGAGTAGTTGCATACCTTAGCCGAAAGTTACTAGATCCAGAGACAAGGTATTCGGCTATAGAGAAGCTTTGCTTATGTGTTTACTACTCCTGTACAAAATTTCGGCACTATTTACTACATTCCGAATGCATTGTGTATTCAAAGTTTGATGTGATAAAACACATGTTGTCTATGCCAATTTTGAACGGAAGGATTGGCAAATGGATTTTAGCTTTGTCTGAATTTGAATTAAGATTTGAATCGGCAAAGGCTGTTAAGGGACAGATTATTGCCGATTTCATTACTGAACATCATGATACATCGATAAATTTGCTTAACATTGTTCCTTGGGTGTTATTCTTCGATGGATCTTCATGCAACAAAGGTGGTGGAGCAGGTATCTTATTAATTTCACCCAAAGGAGAAACATTTGAGTTTGCTGTTCCTATTCAATCTGCTGTTACTAACAATCAAGCTGAGTATGAGGCATTGCTCAAGGGGCTCCAATATTTGAAAGAAGCAAAGGCCATTGCGGTTGAAATTTTTGGAGATTCAGAGTTGGTCATAAAGCAATTGAATGGTGAATATGAGTGCAAAAGTGATACCTTGAGGAATTACTATGAAGAATGCAAAGAAATATTGAAGAGCTTTCGGTCAGTAATTCTACAACACATTCCTAGAGGAGATAATGGAGAAGCAAATAGATTGGCCCAAAGTGCATCAGGTTATAAAGAGCTTCGAGAAGTTTTTGCTAATGATGTATATGCTTTCGGGAGTAATCTGGCAGAAGATGATTGGAGAAAAGAGATTGCCGATTATCTGGAGAATCCATCCCAAAAGGTCTCTAGAAAGCTCAGGTATAAAGCTTTAAAATTTGTTCTTCTTGATGATAATTTGTATTATAAATCCCTGGATGGAGTGCTGTTACATTGCTTAAATCATGAAGAAGCAAAAAGGCTGATGAGTGAAGTACATGATGGGTTATGTGGAGCACATCAATCGGCCTACCGAATGAAGTGGGTTATTAGAAGAACTGGATATTACTGGCCGACAATGTTGGAAAATTGTTTTGAATATTATAAGGGATGTCAAGACTGTCAGAAATTTGGAAACATTCAGAGAGTTCCAGCATCGGCTTTGAATCCCATTATCAAGCCATGGCCATTCAGAGGATGGGGAATAGATTTGATTGGCCAAGTAAATCCTCCATCTAGCAAGGGGCATAAGTTTGTGCTTTTGGAAACCGATTATTTTACCAAGTGGGTTGAGGCAATTCCATTAAAAAAGGTGACGTCGGAGAACATGGTTGAATTTGTTAAAGAACATATCATTTACAGATTTGGGATTCCTCAAACAATCACCACAGATCAAGGGGCTCAATTTACATCTTTAGAGTTCAAAGATTTTGCTGAAAGTATGGGGATCAAATTGTTAAATTCTTCTCCTTATTATGCCCAAGCTAATGGTCAGGCAGAAGCTTCTAACAAGATTATGATTAAAATTATACAGAAAAAGATTGATCAGAAGCCGAGAAAGTGGCATTCGGTACTCAGTGAGGCTTTATGGGCTTACCGAATGGCTCCACATGGGGCTACACAGACGTCTCCTTATGAGTTGGTGTATGGGCATCATGCTATCTTGCCATGGGAGATACAATTAGACTCAAGAAGAGTAAAGTTGCAAAAGGATTTAAGTTCTAAAGATTATAAAGATTTAATGATGGACGAGTTAGAAGATTTGCATATGATTCGTCTCAGGGCCTTGGAGAATATTGAGAAGAATAAGATGCGAGTTGCTAAGTATTACAACAAGAAGGTGAAAGTTAAGCAATTTACAGAAGGTGATCAAGTTTGGAAAGCAATATTGCCGATTGGAACCAAATATGCAGCATTCGGCAAATGGTCTCCAAATTGGGAAGGTCCTTTCAGAGTGGTTAGATGCGTGCCTGGAAATGCATATATTTTGAAGACATTATTAGGAGAAGAATTTGCTTCTGCTATAAATGGAAGATATTTGAAGAGATATTATCCCAGTGTTGAAATCGATCGGTGATTGATATATTAATTTGCCGAACAGCCGATTTTCGGGAAGAAATCGCCTTCAGAACAAATGTTGACAGGAAAGGAAAATGGCCAGTACTGAATGTATTGCCCTTAGCACAAAATATACTACATCAGATGTTCATGCAAGATCACAAAAGATAAGTTTTATTGCCGAAATTCCATAAATCCCTAGTACAAACTAATGGAATAGCTTGTTCAAAACGGACTGAGGATGAATGGAATCGGCAATGGCGGCGCCATGAGCATCAAGGCGATCTATGGAGGCCTCGATGTCGTCGATCTCCTCCGGGTTACCATTAGCGAAGCCGGTCGGTAGCCTGGAGTAGTCGGTGTTGGTGTGCGTCGACATGGCAACTAGGCCTGCGGCAGTACCCAGACGGATACCGTGCGAGGCCACCTCATCGATGCGGCCCGCCACCGCACCGAGGCGAGCTTCTGGTGTGTCCCCAGGAGCATTCACCTTGTCCGCTAACTCCTCCACCAGCGCCTTCAATCGATCGAGTTCAGCATCACGCGCTGCAAAAGTCACAAGGGGATGACAGATTAGCATCATTTGGGGGACAAGATTGAGATTGAGCAGATTGCAGGACTCACCATCAATGACTTCGAGCAGTTGCTTGCGCTCATGCTGCCATTCGAGGTCAGCAATCCCGGCTTGCTTGGAGATAGCCTCCAGTTCGCGACGAGAGTCGTCGCGCTCCGCCTTGAATCGGCGAGCATCGCCGTCCGTATAGCGGTAGTCGTCCGATTCGAGAGATCGATTGGACGAACTCGAAGATGCCGCAGGAGCGGTGGCTGGAGCTGCGACTGGCGCACCAGCGCCGGCAATCCATTGGATTACCCTGAAAGAACCAAGAGATTCGTCAAGAAAGAGGGAGGAAATCTCGAGAAGAACAAGAGAGAAGCAAACAGCTACTCACCTGCGACGAGCGCCGGCACGACTTCCTTCGGCCTCATCGGCAGCCGGGCGCCTCCTGTTGTTGTCGGCCATTGAAATTTCCTCGGAATTACTGTGGATGGGGAAAAGAATGGCTTGGGCCGGCAAGAACTTGGAAGGCGAAGGACTTGATGAAGAAACTGTGGGCTGCCTGGGTGTTTATTTATAGAACCCGCAGAGGAAATCGTGGCCAAAGATCGTGGCACGTATTCCGAAGAGTTCGGAAGGTGGAAAAGATTTTCCAGCCGATCGGTTCTCATGTCGTTTGGGATTCTTATCGAGTCGTATTCGGCTTTGACTGGATGGGATTCGGCTATGTCATAGTTGAAGCGTTTTCGGGTCTAAGTACTATTATGGCCAACTTTGCCGAATGAGTCATCCACAATGAAGGAAAACAGAGTTAAAAGGATGACAAGATTACAGGGTTAATAAAACATTCGGCTATCAAACATAATTCACACACCCAAGAACTTTGACATTACATTTTTGGCATTTGATATCATATTGCTAATGTTCTCTAATAAGTTTTTATCAGCTTCTTGGGTTCTGGTCAGAGCAGCCAGCTTCGCCTTGAGTTGTTTGTCTTCGTTCAGAGCTGCTAAGGCTTCCTTTCGCCTTCTCTCTGTTAACTTGGGAAGCTCGATTATCTTCTTCTTGTCAGCTTCAATTTCGGCCGATAAATTTCTCAATTCGGCTTCAAGTGCAGCTTTTCTGATCTCCTTCATTTCAAGTTCAGATTCCAGCTTGGTCAATAATTCCTTATCATTCTGGACTTGAGTATGCAGGTCTTTTACAGATTGCTTGACCAAAGTTCTCCTTTGCTCCAAGGCTGGTTGAGCCGATTGATTCTTCAGAGCTTGCTTCACTGCGATAAAATGATCATCCAATTTGGAGATTGGATCTAAAGAAGTCTTGATATCGGCAGGAAGATCTTGGTCAAATGATTCAAGCAAATCTCTTAAAAGATCAGCATTGGTAACTTGTTCCCGAGTGTCCTTATGCAAAAAAGAGAGGATTTCCTTCAATTTTGCTTGGTTCTCCTCTGAAAAAGTTTGACCAGAAGAGGTTTCTTCTCCTTGTTCGGCAACTAAATCATCCACAGCAAATGAATAGCTGGGTGAAGAAGTGGTTTTCTCCTGAAAGAAGATTATGCCGAATTATTGATGATTCATTGAATAAAGAACTGGAAGACTGAGTAGTTATCTCTACCTCATTCCTGGTCTCTTGGATGGAAAGAGGGGGCAGCTCGAGCTCAGGCAAAGATTCTTGTATGTCATGCTGAGGAGAGCTTGGAAGATCTGTTGGTAGAGAAGAGGCTTCTAGTTGAGGAACATCAGGAGAAGCTGAAGCTAGTTCTTGATTAGAAGGAGGACTCTCCGAAATTGGGTCTATTGAGATTTGCTCTGAAACTGAAAAGGAATAAATGCCGATGGAGAGGAACTTTAAAGACAAAAATGTGAGAAAATTTTACCAATCATTGAAGCATCGGCAGAACCTGTACTGATTGCTAGCTGTTGTTCTTTGGACTGAAATCAAAAAGAAATAAAGCTGAGCAAGAAACACCAAAAGCATTATAGTCAAAGAAAAAAGACTCTGACCTTGATTTTGCTACTTGTTCTTTTTTTCTTTACAACCGAAGGAGCAGCTATAAGGAGGGTTTTCCTCTTGACAGATGATGGTCTAGTGAGTATTGGATCTGAAGAAGCTTGTCTAGCCATCAGCTGAGCCAAGGTAAGGGATTGGTGCCCCAAAGCAGAGATTGGGCCTGCAGTTTTGTATAAAATTACCCTGGCAAGAGGGGCAGGTGTTATGTCCTGCAAAATAATAGAGTCAGAATCAATTGGGGCTAATGTTGTTAAGACAGATAAAGGAATGAGCATATTACCTCTGCAGTTGGCTGATAATCAGGCATTAATTCGAGACAGAAGGGATGAATTGGCATGTTGAAGATATGATCATGGAATTCTTGCCACCAGAGAGTGAAGGAAGGATGAGCAGATATTATTAGCATAAAAGGATCAGGTGCATAAATAGTTCCACAGCATTTATAGTTGAAAATCCTTCTTGTTTCTGTGAAATCCTTGATTATCTCCCTAGGCCTGAGGAATTCATGGAGGAATAGCCTAGGGGGCACTTGGCCACATCCCAACTGTCTAGCCATCATGTTTGGCTGATAATATTCATAAGTGCTTTGGACTAGCCTCCCTCCACAGAATTCGGCTGGCAGGATGCAGGGCTGGATGAAAGCATTAAAAATTGCTACGGATTGTACATCAGTGCATCCAGTCTCAAAGCTGAATTCGCAAGGGAGAGTAAGATTGTCATTGTCCGAATAAGGGAACCAAAGAGGATTGGCAAAACCTCTGAAGAAAAGCTCAAACAGTTCACCAATGTTTTTGTTGATGGGTACAGTGGAGGCAGCTTCTCCATAAGTTTGACAACCTTTGGTTCTCCGGGTTTCTCCTTCTTTATAATTGATTGAAGGGAAGTCTCGGCTGTTGAGATCAATAGCAACAATTTGATGCATGTATAATTGCAGCCACATTTGGACAAACCACCAGGGACCATTGACACAGGGGATCTTCTTGCTAGTGTGCATCAGGTGGGTGGTTTGGTTGAGCATATGATAGACGCTTCCCAGAAGGTATTTCCCAAGTGGGATGACTTTTCCAGCAGCCAGCTCTTCAGCCATCACAATGTGATTCAAGGTTGGCTCATTGGCTTTGCCACAAAAGACTGATCTGCATAGCCACATATTCAGGAAGGCCCTGTATTCAACATCGGTCAGAGGGCCATCAGACATATGATTCTGAATATATCTCTTATATCCAACCCCTGTTTTCACTCCTGTCTGCTTGGAGGAACCTTTATGATCATATGGGTGTACAGTTCCTGTAACATTCAGGCCGGTCATCATGTAGACATCGGCCAAAGTAGGAGACATTGGCCCATGACCAAAAAGAAAGGTATTTGTACCATTGGACCAAAAGTGGCAAGCTGCAATCAGGAGGTTCTCATTCTTTGGTGTTTCAGCTAATGACAACTCCAGACAATGAGAAATACGCAAATGATCCCAAATCTGTGTTTGAGGGCTTTTATCATCAGACATCCTTTTATACCAGTTTCTCCATCCGGCGATTGGGGGCAAAGGCCAGTTCTTGAAAGCGTCTTGCCATTCATGAGGTTTTGTCAGTGAAATCTTAAAAGGAATCCGTTGAGATTCGGCCGCAATGATTTCAGAAGGATCTGAATCTCCTACGGGACCGAGGAAATAGGATGGAGATTTTTCCTCAACAGGGATGAGGATTTCGGCAGCTAGGGCCTATCAAGAATGAAAGGGGATAAGAAGAAATTTAAAATGCAAATCGAAAGAAGACTACCGAACATGCTTGAGGGGATTGAAGTTTACCTGGAGAGCAAGATCTTGGTCCGCCATTTGAAGGTTGGATCTTGGAAAACGACGACTTAGGGTTCGGATCCGGATGAGAGCTCTGAAGATTCAGAAGGAGAAGCGGGTGCCGAACAGAACCAACTTGGAAATGTTAAGTGCTTTTGGTCAATTCCGAGATAAAAGTTACCTCTTATCCCGAAATTGAAGGGGCATGTGTTGACACCAAAAATTGGCACCAGGAAGAGGCTGACATGTGGGCCGGATTTGGTAGAAGGATGCCATTTCGGCTAAAAGGGTTTTTTCTGAAGCATTCGGCAAAGATGCTCTGCGGTCGGGAACGCGTCGCCATTCGGCTGAAACGTTCGGCAGAGATACTCTGTGGTCGGGAACGCGTCATCATTCGGCAGAGGCATTGTTCCGCAGGCGAAGAGTGGTAGCATTCGGGAAGACATGATGACGTGGATCAACATAAGGAAAAGGCCGGTTCGAACAAGGAAAGCAATATGGGCACGAAGATTCGTCATTTATTTTTAGAAACAAGTGTTGTAGTCGTGTCCGACTAGGAGTTGTATCAAGACCTGGGTATAAATATAAACCCATGGCAGCTGTAAAAGAGAAGAGAATCAATCATACAACAAACCGGCCCCGTGCCAACATCGAGTCCTTTAGTCGAGTCGTCGAGTTCTTCGAGAGGAGTCATCGATCCGTCGACCTCCGTAAGTACCGACAACCTTGTATCATGCTTAGTATCATGCGGTGGATTTAAGCTTTGATGCAAGTAGTCTTGTTACCATGCTTAGTATCATCCGGTGGATTTAAGTTGTGGTCTCAAGAAGGTTCCTCTGTTAGGTCATGAGCCATGCGGTGGGCTAAGATCTAGTATGGACCAAGTTATCGGCTCTGTTAGATTTCGGCAAGATCTAACAGATTCATTAAGTTACCCCGTGTTGCTCCGTTTTTACTATGTGCTTAATTCATGCAACACACCTTTGCCCAATCTAGATCGGCTAGAATCGGCTTTGCTTTACGGTGCTACGACGTATCCCCTCACAGCCGAATCCGAAACCGATCTAGGTTGCTACGTGTCGCGGGTTCGAACTTGTCGGTATCGTGTCAGTCTTGACAGAGCCGGGTATCATGCGGTAGATGCAGGTTTTTGGGTCGTCTTAGAGCTAATCATCCGGTGGATTAGAATTCGATTCGATCTGATAGATTTATCTTTACCGATTAGGCTTGTTTCTTCGCCATGGATCCCGATTCGGCTAAATAGCCGCATTCGGCAGTGCTCTCACGAGTGAACGTGTGTTCGTGGGTTTGCATTGGACAATGAATGCTTTTAGCCTTTCACGATTAGATTGTATCATGCGGTGGATTGATCTAATCTGATTGGTGGTGTGGCCTCAAACGAGTTGTATCATGCGGTGGATTAATTCGTTCGTTGCCATGCTTGACGGGTGCTGCTTTCGGCCTATGCATTCTTGTTTTTCAATGTAAATTCGTGACTGTGTTGTGGGTTCGTAACTAAACATTGAGTGCTTTTAGCTTTTCATGGTTAGACTGTATCATGCGGTGGATTGGTCTAATCTGATTAGTGGCGTGGTCACAAACAAGTCGTATCATGCGGTGGATTAACTTGTTTGTTATCATGCTTGACGGGTGCTGCTTTCGGCCTATGCATTCTTTGTTTACTGCGAATTTATGATCATGTTTCACCCTTTTATTTATCTATCATGCTCTGTTTCTCGTTAATCGGCTATGAGTATTTGTTACAATGTTCATTCGGTTGAAAGCCGATCTTTCGTCATGCTTACGTCACGCATTCGGCAGTGCGCTCCTTGCGTGCCTTGCCGATTGCCGAATGAGGTTTTAACTGCCGACAGATAGCTTCTCTGTAGCTATTTGTCTCTCGAGATTGGCTTCATAGCCGTAAATATGGAACTGTCTGGTCTCACCCGGCACGTTCCAGGTTTTGATCTAAACGTTTTATCCCTTTGTTAGTTTTCAGGCAAACTGACTGGCACGCTTCCGGATTCAAAAGCCCGGGCCACGTTTGAAGCCAGCTTGTTCGGCTTGCTGTGTGCTTGACGTGAGGTGCGGATTTTACGTCAACAAGTTACCTTATGACTAATTCTGAATCTCCAAAGATTTCAACTGCAATGGCCTTTGCTTCTCTCAAGTATTGAAGTCCTCTGAGCAACGCTTCATACTCGGCTTGATTATTAGTGACACTAGGTTGAATAGGAATAGCAAATTCAAATACCTCTCCTTTTGGTGAAATTAACAAAATACCTACTCCACCACCTTTGTCACATGAAGACCCATCGAAGAATAATACCCAAGGAGTAATTTCGAGCAAACTAGCTGATGAATCGCGATGCTCAGTAATGAAGTCAGCAATAATCTGTCCCTTAACAGCTTTTGCCGATTCAAACTTTAACTCAAATTCAGACAAAGCTAAAATCCATTTGCCAATCCTTCCGTTCAAAATTGGCATAGATAACATGTGATTTATCACATCAAATTTTGAATACACAATGCATTCGGCATGTAGCAAGTAGTGCCGAAATTTTGTACAAGAGTAGTAAACACATAAACAAAGTTTCTCGGTAGCCGAATACCTCGTTTCAGGATCAAGCAATTTCCGGCTAAGGTATGCAACTACCCTTTCCTTTCCCTCAAATTCTTGTATGAGGGCCGATCCAATAGTTTGGGCATCGGCCGCCACGTACAACTTAAAAGGCTTGTTTAGCTGTGGAGGTACCAATACTAGTGGTTCTTTCATGTACTCCTTGATCTCATCAAAAGCCTTTTGTTGTTCGTCACCCCATACAAATTTCTGATCCTTCTTGACTTTTAGCAGTGAAGAGAAAGGCAACACCTTTTGTGATAAATTTGATATGAATCTTCTTACGAAATTGATCTTACCAAGTAATGACTGTAATTCCTTAAGATTAGTTGGAGGAACAATTTCATCAATGGTTCTCATACTTTTCTTGCCAACTCCTATTCCTCCTTCATGCACCAAAAATCCCAGAAATTCTCCTGCCGAAACTCCAAAAGCACATTTATTCGGGTTCATCTTGAGCCCATGTTTCCTAGTGCACTCTAGAGTTTTCCTTATGTCGGCCAAATGTGCTTCATGATCCAATGACTTAATCACAACATCATCAATATATATCTCCACAATCTTGCCGATCAACTCATGAAAAATATAATTCATGGCTCTCTGATAAGTTGCACCAGCATTCTTCAAACCAAATGTCATGACAACCCATTCAAACAACCCTATATGTCCCGGACACCTGAAAGCTGTTTTCGCTATATCTTCCATTGCCATAAAAATTTGATTGTACCCTGCATTACCATCCATGAAACTAATCACTTTATATCCAGCAGCAGCATCAACCAACGAGTCAGCAATAGGCATTGGATATCCATCCATGGGTGTAGCTCTGTTCAGATCTCTAAAGTCTATGCAAACTCTCATCTTCCCATTTTTCTTGTACACAGGAACAATATTAGAGATCCATTCTGCATATCTGCATGGCCGAATAAAATTTGCTGCTATTAATCTTTCCACTTCTTTCTTTACATCAGCCAACACTTCATCTTTGTAGATTTTCCGGGGTGGTTGCTTGTAAGGTTTATAACCAGGCTTGATCGGCAATCGATGTTCAACAATGGAACGATCTAAACCAGGCATCTCCGAATAATCCCAAGCAAAGCAATCTTTATATTCTTTCAACAACTCAATCAACTTTTCTCTGAAAACTGAATCCAAGCTAGCACTGATGAATATCGGCCTTGGTTTGTCACCATCTCCAATGTCTACTTCTTCTAATTTATCAGCCGACACAAATCCATGTCCTAGCTTCCTGTCAGTCCCATCGATTGGATTATCCATTAAAAATTACTAAAAGAGCCGACTGCTTCGATCGGCTGTTGATCACTGCTGACTGGCTCAACAGGACCTTCTCCCCAGTCCTTACCTGAGAAACAATCTATACCTTGATATTCCCAGAAGGCTGGTTCTACATTAGCCACGCTAATTGAATCATCTGCTGGGACAATTTCCACTTCATCATCTATCCACTGAATAAGCTGTTGATGCATAGTAGATGGAATACAGCAATTCGCATGGATCCAATCCCTTCCAAGTAGCAAGCTGTATGCCCCTTTGCCTTCAATAACAAAGAAGGTTGTAAGCAGAATCTTAGACCCAATCATCAGATCTACATGTACACATCCTTTGGTGTCCGAAGGATTTCCAGCAAAATCATTCAACACTATGCTTGTTGGCGTTAAATCTCCAGGGCTCATGCCAAGTTTCCTGAATGTATTGTATGGCATCACATTAACAGCAGCTCCACCATCAACAAACATCTTCGTCAGTGGCTTTCCGTTGACATATCCTCTTAAGTACAGTGGCTTCATGTGCCGATTCTGGACTGGCTTCTCGAAAATAGCTTGCTTATTCAATACCAATTGTTCCATTAACCCACATTGCTCGGCTTCATCCACTTCTGACAATATCTCTTCCTGTACAATTTGATTAGCTGGAGCCATGAACTCATTCGGCAAGAAACATACCATGCATGTAGGAGCCGAATGACTCGAGTCGTCGGGTTTGTCTTTTGGACGCCATATCGATCTCATCCTGGTTCCTGCTTGCTTCAACTCTTGATTCCTCAGGCGCTGGACTCTTCTCTTCTGGCTCTTTCTTAAACCAGGTGGACACCACTGTCCTTTTTGCCAGACATACTCACGATCTTCTTCTTCATAATTAATCCACCTATGATCAGCATGTCTTTTCCTTGGTTGATCATCATCCTTATATATTTTTAGACGCCGATCATCACTAGGATGTATCCTTCCAATTCTTTCGTGGACGGATCGGCGATTGGCACCATTTTGCCTATGTTCGACATATCCATTATTGCATTCAGGACAGTTATTCCATGTAGGCAGCTTTAAACCTTCGTTCCAATAGTGTCTGAAGAAGACACAATTCCAATGTGCACGTTCTCGTTCTCGGACATATTCCTCTTGTTCTTCCTCATACCTTTTTTCTTCGCACCTCCTCTTCTCCTCCTCGTACTCACGTCTCTGATAGCGTTCTTTTTCTTGCTGACGCTGCCACTTATTGACGAGAATTCACGATGTGACTCTGGGTTTAGAAGATTCCCCAATTTCAAATCGGCTATTCGGGAAGCGAGGCTTTTCCTCGCGAATCTGTTCGATCGTGATTTGCCGATTAGGATCGACTGAGCCATTCTGCTTCGCTTCCTTCGACGTCAGGACTCTCATCTTTCCCTTTTCTCCAGATTCGGCAACATTCACCATATTGATTGAGAACCCAATCATGTTCTGAGGAAACGGGTTATTGTCCAACTTCATCTTATTGTCGAATTTCAGATGCCCTTCTTGGATAGCTTTCTGAATCCTCACTCTAAAAACCCTGCATTCATTGATGGAATGAGAATTTCTATCATGGAATCCACAGTACCTTTTATCTTTCACTCCATCAGGCCGAAGCATAGAATGCCCCTCTGGTAGCTTGATCCGGCCTTCTTTTACAAGATAGTCAAACAATTTATCTGCCTTAGTTACATCAAAATCATAGGTGCCCTTATTCTGTTTAATCCACCTCTGATTCACCATGACTGGTTCTTTGCCCCACACTATCTCTGCTGCGGCTATCTCCTCGCTATCTTCATACTGATCTCCTTGATCTGCTCTTTCAAGGAATTGGTTATAGATGTCAGCTACATCATTATGTTTAGCAAATCTGGCATCTTTCTTGAAACCATATGCCTGGTTACTCATTAAGGCCAATCTGTGTGACAACTAGCCCAGATCATCAAACTCCATCCCGAATAGCTTTTCCCGAATGGCAGGCAGCATACCAGCTACAGCCATACCAGCTAGCTGGTCATCAGGTATGTTCAGAGAAAAGCACATACTCTTTGTTTCCCTAAATCTCCTGAGGAACTCCGTAGGTGTCTCATTATTCCTCTGCCTTAAGCTGGTCAAATCAACCAACTTTTTCTCGGTACTGCCGATGTAGTAATGAGCATGGAATTTCTGCTCCAGGTCTTTCCAAGTACAAATTGACTGAGTAGGCAAAGAAGCAAACCATGTAAAAGCTGGACCCGTCAGCGACAAAGGAAAGTATCTGATTCTAAAAGCCTCATCTGCTGAAGCTTCTCCAAGCTGCATTAGATATCGAGCTATATGTTCCACAGTGCTAGTATCGTCTTGTCCTGAGAACTTAGTAAACTCTGTAGGCACCTTGACTCTATTCGGCAATGACACCCTTTGGTACCATTCTGGGAAAGGAGACGAGTACATGTACCCCTGATTTTTAGGCTTCAGACCGAATTGATTTTGCAATACATCGGTCATCTTTTGCACCATGAAGTCAACATTGGTATCTTGATTCCCTGGTCTTCCAGCAGGCATCCCTGTAGTACCAACATACCCGGGATTCGGGAGAGCATCAATAGCATTGTAATCCATGAACTCTGAATATCCGTTTCCATACACATCCCTTTGTAGCCTGTTGTTCAGAGGGGATATTTTGTAAGCAGAAGCAGGTGGATTTCCCGTGGTGCCGAATGCCATATCACCATATGTACGAGGTTTCGGCAATGCATGCTGAAGCTCTTGTTGAATCGGCTGTCCACTCGCGTCTTTGGTTCCAGAAACTTCAGTTTCTTCAATACCTTTACCATGACGTTTTGGGACCGATGCTTGAATATTGAAATATGTTGGTCCACCAAGTTGTCCATGCACTTGCTCAAAAGGTTTATCCACGTGTTGACCAAAGATGTTGACCAGTATGAGCCGAAAACTGTTCAGGAATGCAGCATTATGATTGGTCATTGTTTCTCCTAAAGCCTTGTACAATAAGCTAGAGAACTTCTCCCTTTCTTCATCTTCAGTAAGATCAGATTGTCCCGGCAAAAGAACTCTTGGCAGATCTGACTTGAGAAACGGTGCACCACTCCTGTTCTTAGCAAAAGACAGCAAGCATTTCTTGATGAACTGATCTGCAGCAGTCTTCACCATTTGTTGATGTTCATCAGACAATTCTTCAAAAGTGACATCCAGAATGTCTTTTAATTCAGGCATCTTCGAAGCTTGTTGTCCCACTGGGCGTGCCAAAAAGTGTGTTGACGTAAAATCCGCACCTCACGCCAAGCACACAGCAAGCCGAATTAGCTAGCTTCACACGTGGCCCGAGCGTTTGAATCCGAAAGCGTGCCAGTCAATTTTCCTGAAAACTGACAAAGGGAGAAAAGATGTTTAGATAACACCTGGAACGTACCGGGTGATACCAGTCAGTTCCATATTTGTGGCTACGGAGCCAGTTTCGAACGACATATAGCTACGGAGAAGCTATCTGTCGGCAGTTAAAGCATCATTCGGCAATCGGCAAAGCACGCAGGAAGCGCACTGCCGAATGCGTGACGTAAGCATGACGAAAGATCGGTATTTGACTGAATAAACATTGTAACGCATATTCATAACCGATTAACGAGGAACAGAGCATGATAAAAAGGGCAAAAACATGACCATAATCTCATAATAAACAAGAATGCATAGATTAAAAGCACTAGTCTACCGCATGTCTAGGTACTTTTCAACCCGTCGAGCATGAAACAAGCAAATTAATCCACCGCATGATACGACTTGCTTGGAATCATACCACCAACCAAGAATAGATCAATCCGCCGCATGATACGACTCTAATCGTGGAAGGCTAAAAGCATTCTTTATTTAAAACAAAACCGTGAACATGTTTCGCTCGTGGCGATACTGCCGAATACGGCTATTTAGCCGAATCGGGTTCCATGAAGAAGGAACACGCTTCGTTGATGATGATAGGTCTATCAGATCGAATCGAATTCTAATCCACCGGATGATTAGCTCTAAGACGACCCAAAAACCTGCATCCACCGCATGATACCCGGTTCTGTCAAGATCTACGCAAGACCAACGAGCTTGGACCCGCAACACGTGGCAATCTAGATTGACTTCGAATTCGGCTATGGAAACGCAGTGCATTATGAGCTAGAACCGAATCTAATCAACCTAGACTGGGCAAAAGAGTGTTGTAATGAATTTAAACATAAAGGTAAAATCCAGAGCAACACATGGTAACTTAATGGATCTATCAGATCTTGCCAAAATCCAACAGAACCGATAACTTGTTCCAAGCTAAAACTTAGCCCACCGCATGGCTCATGATCTAACAATGGAACCTTCCTGAACCAAAGCCTAAATCCACCGCATGATACTAGGCATGATGCAGGGTTGCCGGTACTTACGGAGGTCGACGGATCGATGACTCCTCTCGAAGAACTCGACGACTCGACTAAAGGACTCGAAGTTGGCACGGGGCCGGTTTGTTGTATGATTGATTGTTTGTACGATGATTTAACAATTACCATGGGTTTATATTTATACCCAGGTTTCGACACGACTCCTAATCGATTACGATTACATTATTTATTTCCTAAAAAAGATAAACGCCGGGGCACCGTATCCGTCTTGCATTCCAAGTTAAACCAGACTTTTCCTTATACTTGATCCACGTCATCACGCGCCTCCGAATGCCTTCTGCGAAACAGTTCTCTTGCCGAATGGCAATGCGTTCCCAACCGCAGAACGTCTTTACCGAATGCTCTGGGGAAAAACTCCTTTGCCGAATGATATCTTTTCAACGAATCCGGCCCACATGTCAGCCTCTCCCTGGTGCCAATTTTTGGTGTCAACACATCCCACCATGCTGAAGCAGTTCCAGTGAGCTGGTGGGAGGTCAGGAGAACTTTGTCACGGTCTCCACATCCAAATGGTTCTAGCTTTCTCTTGATAGTTCTCAGCCAGTCATCTACTTCCGAGGGGTTGCTGGACCCTCCAAAGGTGGGCGGCCTGGTTCTCAGAAAATTGGTCAACTTGTCACCCGCACTGGACCTACGGGTTGTCTCCTGACGGCGGCTGGCATTCCACACATTCTGCATGAACAAAGTGTGGTGGTACAAAGCTTGTGCCAAGTTGAAATCTGGTGGGAGTGGGGGCATAACAAAAGATCCCTCATTCTGACTTCCGGGATGGCCTACTTCTGGTCCGCCTCTTACAGGCGCTTGTCCTTCAGGCTGGTTCTCTCCCATAGGGTCCTGCTGATCCACTTCCTGGTTCTCAGGATTCTCTCTCCTTCCTTCTGGTTGTTCTCCTCCAGCGGGAGGGGCGCGTCTCTGAGAGGCGCTAGCACGAGTGTTCACCATCTGCAGGATGAGCAAGGCCTTCGTGAGATAGGGTTAAGTGATGTTTAAGTTGATTAGTTCGCATTTTAAAAACAAGGCAGAAACAGCACACGGGCTAACAAACAAGCACACAAGGTTTTATTCCAACAGCTGAGGGTTACAACACTTGGGGAGAGTACAACAAGGCTCGCATCCCAGGGCGGGGATACAGGACAAGGTAGGGAAACTACTGCTAGGGATACAAGGGTTCTCCGAACCAAGCTGGCTTCACTCCCATCTGAGTGCTTGACTCAGGGCTTACTCGCGAGGCGAGCTTTCCTCTGGCGGTGCAAGTCGTGCCTGCTCCGCCTCGGTCAAGGTCCCATTCTCCCGAGGCGGCTCAGACGGTCCTTCTTCAGCGGGCGGCGATACTGCCGGAGTTCCCGACAGTGCCAGTGGGTTTCCCACAATTTCTCCCCATGCCATGATCGGTGTCCCAAGTAGGACATGGGGTTCTCCAATTGCCGGAACAGGCGTTCCACTTCTGGTCCAATCCTTGATACGCAGGTCCCGAGCCTGCCTGAGGCTTTCTTGGGCGACTGCCTCATTGCTGATGGCGGCGGCAGCTCTTGCTTCAGCTTGGGCCACCTGGACTTGGTGCATGCGGACCGAAAATTCTGCTTGTTCAGCCCGGGCGGTCTGTTCTCTCAGGCGTTCAGCTTGCTCGTCAAAGAGTTGGTCCAAGGAATTAAGGTAGGTGACCACTTGGTACAAAAGGGGTTCCTCTTGACGGCGCTGCTCCAAGTTCCTTATGCGGGCTCGCCAGACTGCACTTCTGACGACCGGTGGGAAGTACCTCATTGGAGTGGGGACCAGGTGCCTTTCAAAGATTCCGCACATGAAGCGGAGGGCTTTCCTGAGAGCCAAGGGGTAGGTGTCCTGGTGCCTGAATCCTGTGGCGGTCGTACGCCATGCCTCGACAGGGTGGAGGTCACTCTTGGCGACAACAATGACCACTCTGCAGCGTTGGGTCCCATGGTGCTCATACTCCCTGCTGTAGTACCTCGGGCGTTCTGGCACACCGAGGCGTTCCAGCGCGGGGATCAACAGGCTAGCGAAGCCCGGTGTGGTTGGGCAAACTCCTTGGGTCCATCCTTGTTCCGCCATCTGAAATCAGGGGAAAACAAAAACTGAACCGGTGCAGGATAAAAGATGATTTTTATTGCACAACAAGGTGGGTACAAAGATCATGGATACATCGATGCTAAGCTGGTAGTGCTACTGGGTACAACAGACTCTACTCTAGGAGGGGCTAGACTAAGTGCTAATCTAAACTTGGGCTCTACTCCAGGCAAACTCGGCGTTTCTTCAGAGGGAGCTGACACTCTGGCACTTCGTCTTCGGTCTGAGTGCCTGCGTGCACATGAGTCATTTCTGGTTCATCTTCCAACAACGCTCTTTCTCTCCTGTATGCTTCCAGGTTATCCAAATACTCATAGTAGGCCTGGCATCTAGCCTAGTGAGTGGCTAGGGAGCTGACAGCCTGTGTGGCCGTCGCCTTCTGTACCTCCAGTTCTTCCTTCGTTTCTCCTAGCTCTCTCTTTACCTCTTCTAGCTCCTTCTCTGCCTTCTCGGCTCTACGGATCTGGTGCCTCAGCTGTCCCAATGTCTCCCGATACAGCCTGTCTAAGCCAGTGAGGTAAATGGACAAGTGGGACACAGTGTCT
This sequence comes from Echinochloa phyllopogon, assembly GCA_033239725.1. NCBI lineage: Eukaryota > Viridiplantae > Streptophyta > Magnoliopsida > Poales > Poaceae > Echinochloa > Echinochloa phyllopogon. Next base: position 36,668,614 of record BTCW01000001.1, on the reverse strand, counting down.
TCCATATCTTCATCTCTCCCAAGGTTCCTCATCTGGGCAATCCATTCGCGTCCTCCACTTTCCAGGGGTGGGGCAAATCCTAGTGCTGTTCCCACGAGGTACTGCCTGTAGAGTTCGCGGAGGCACATCAAGGCTCTTCTTGCGGCTTTGCGGTAGGCATTGGGACGGTCGTAGCCGGTGGCGTGAACAAACCAAGGTGCCACTTCCTTGTACAGCGAGCTTCTTCCCACAAAGATGAACATCCGGCACCGACGGGTACCATTGGTGGTGCACTCCCGGTAAAAGTACTCGGGGATCTCTGTGACTCCAACGTGCTCCAGGCTGAGTAGCAGCAACTTGGGGAGGCCAGGTTCTGCGGGGCAGACTCCTTCGCCCCAACCCTCGTCAGCCGACTGGGCCATCTGGAACAAGTCAAAAAGCCGTCGGTGAGTACTTGTGTGGGGGAAAGGATTAGGCAAGAACAAACTGGTGAGAGAAGACTAGGTAGGGTCAAGATCCTAGGGGTATGTCCTACGGCCAACCTATCGGCTCTGATACCACCTGAAGCGTCCCCTCGAAAGAGAGAACTTAATGTGATACAAATACCAGTCCCAGGATGCTGGTTCACATTATTACAACAGATAGTTCAGTACAAAAACAACATTACGGGAGACGGTGGCATTGCAGGGCCACGACAAACAGAACTAACGCTAAGCTCCAGATAAAAAGGTTGATAACATAGAGGTCTTCATCAGAGTGGCAACGCATGCGGCTTCCAACGGGTGACCCTAACACACAGGCAAAGGTTGGGTGCAGAACGAACCCCACTAGACGATGTCCTCAGGCACAAAGTCCGGGTCTGCCTCTGCAACAGATTAAGCAAGGGTGAGTACAAACGTACTTAGCAAGCGCAACCACAACCACGGAGGGGTATAACAGAAGTATGCAAGTATTGCATCAAGGAAGGCTAAGGGTTCATTTTGCAGTAAAGCAAATTTTATTCCACATGCAAGGGGTTGGTTTTCATAATGGGTTTTCACAAGCATTACTTTTAAAAGGGACAGGAATTGTAACATTTTTCGTATAAGATTTTGTTGCTACCAGATTTCCCATCTGTCGTAGCCCAAGTCAAAACATTTCCCAGCTCAATCAAACACCAATACTTTACACCAAAACAGGGGACTAGTGAAGTGACCAAGCCATAACTCGCCCAATGCCGTGGACACGGCTATCCGGATAGGTTTTAACTCTGCAGAGGTGTACACAACCACAAGTAGGCTACCACAACAAGAACACCTTAGTGCCAGTGCAGCTCCTATCAAAGCCATTACCCACCATAGCTAAACTGACAAGTTACCACAGACGCGACCAGGGGTTAGCAACCTACCAACGAGGTTCTAACCAGGGGCATACCTCACATAGACCGTATCCCCGGCTCCATGGCCCTCTGTTGCTCACCAGCACACCACATAACCAACAGCTCAACTAGTGGGATTTATGCTAGGCCGTTGCCACATACAACGGTCGAGTGGTGGTACAGAAAAATGGGTTAGGCTAGATGACACATCAACATCATCCCAAAACTTGTGTTAGGATAGACAGCTCCCACCATGCTCAACCACACCGGTTCGAGCTCACCTCGGTATTTCATGAAAATATCGTCTGTCTTATCCCACACGGGTATTCATTTTATTCACAAAATCCGTCTCTTTTATTTTAAAGCACGCACACGGTTGCTTTTGTAAATACCAAATATTTGTCATGGGTCTAATGGTAAAATGTTCCTAAGCATTTCTAGCAGTGACTAATATTCAAACAGAACATTGTCATAAATAAATATTAATCTAGGTCGTCAAGGAATCAGTCATAGCAATCAAGGGGTGGCTATCCAACTGGGTTTAGCAGTAAAACCATGCAGGTTTTATAAAACAGGCCATGGGTTGTGTTTATAAAAACTGGGACAAAAGTATGCATCAAAGGGTGGGATTGCACTTGCCGTTCTCCCAACCCTCGGGGGATTCCTGCCCGGGGTCTTGGTCTCCAAGCTCCTGCTCGTAGCACTGCTCCTCTTCGAGTCCTTCCTCGATCACAGCGGAGTCTACGGCACACACAAGCAAACACCCAATAAATAAAAGAAAAAGCTTTTATTGAGCTCCAGAAGAAAGAACGGAGAACGAGAGCGAAAGGTGACGACATGATTATTTTTGGGTATGGACTGGTTGGATTTAGCGAAAATATATTGGTGAATATTATGGTGGAGTTTGGGGTCAAACGGGATTAATTTGGCGCATGAAATGACGAGTTTAGTGGAGTTTAGGGGCTGCTTATAAAGAACCAGGGCCTTTTTGTAAATATGGAAAAGCTCAGGGGCTTCTGGTGAAATAAATAGAGAGGGGGGGAATAGTGTTGTGGACTGCGGGGTAATTTGGTTAAAGTGCAAGGTTTATGTGTAAAGTGTCAAAGAGAGAGAGGGGGTTTAAGTTTGGACTGCGGGTTCGAATACGAAAAATGACCGGGGGTTATGGGCAAAATGCCCTTCTTCTATCTTGCGACACAGTGCGGGGGGGGGAGAGCGACGGCGGCGGTACTGTTCGGCCAAATCGCCGGCGAACGGGGCGGCGGCGATGGACGGGAACAGGGGGAAGGGAGAGAGTGGGACACGGCGAGTCCACTGGTGGTCCTACCTCGGGCGGAGGCGGAGCGAGGCGGTCGGTTCACCAGAGCGGCGGCGGCGGCACTGGGGGCGATGGCGGCGGCGTTGCGGCGGTGGAGGGGCTCAATTGGAGGGCGGGTGAGCTGGTGGTGAGGGAGAGGGTGCTCGGGACCCCTTTTATAGGCGCGGAGGGGTGGTGAGGGAGTGGGCCGACGAGAGGGGTAGGGGTGGAGTTGCTCGGCGGGCGGTAGGAGTGGCCGGCGGGCGGAATTGAAGTCGGCCGGCCCGGTTGGTGGCACGGGGAGCGAGGTGGAGCTGTGGCGGAGCAGTGCGCGTGCGTACGGCGGCGCTGCCGTGCTTGGCGACGAGACAGCAGTGGGTCCGGGCGGTCGGAGCGGCGGTGGCCGGGGTGGCGTGCTCGCGTGGATGCCGTGGTCTGGCGACGACGGTGGCGGGGTCACGGTGGTGGGCGGCACGGCGGTGGTGTACGGCGGTCGGCGGTCGTGATGGGTAGGGCGGGTGGTGGCGTGTGGGCAATGGCGGCGATTTGGCGGGCGCGCGGCCGAGAGCTCGGCGGTGGTCGGCACGATGTCGACGGGCCCGGGCCGGAGCGGAGGCGGTCGGCCGGGTCGAGCACGTGGGGCGGCGGTGAGAGGCGTGCAGCAAGGTGGGGTTGCGGAGGAGTGGTGGCCCGGCGGAGGGACGGCCGGTGTCGTGGCGTGGTCGGCGATCGGCGTGCGCGCGGCCGAGAGCACGGCGGTGGCGTGCTGGGTGCGGTGCGAGGCAGGGGAGTGGAGTGGGGGTGGCGAGTAGAGTAGTGGGGGAGGGGTGGTCGGCGGCGACGGAGTGGGGCAGAGCAGAGCGGCCGCGGCGGTGTCGGGAGGAGGAGCAGAGGAAACAGGGGAGGGAGGGAAGGAGAGGGGAGAAGGAAAAAGGAGGAAAAGGGAAAAGAAAAGAGAGGGAGAAAAGAAGAAAGAGAAAAAGAAAAAAAAAGAGAGAGGAAAAGGGGAGGGGACGGCGGGATTCGCGGCGGGCGGTCGACGACGGTCGGCCAAGGATGGGTGGCCCGGCGGTCGACCCGAGAGCGGGCGACGCGGGATGGGATGGAAAAGATGGCAGTGATAGAGATGCGGACAGAGACAAGAGAGGGGGGAAAACAAGGCGGACGGGGATGGCGGAAGTGGGAGCTCGGGGGAGAAAGGTTTTGAAAGAGTTTTCACCGGGTGTGTTAATTAGGGTGATTTTCCTCAGAGGTTAAGACGCGGGCGTGACATGGCTATAAAGGGATCTATAGTGCAGTGGGAACAGTTTATAAAGTGTGCTAGTGAGTGCGGATTGGACACAAACTCTGGCCTCTCACTTGATGTTGCCACAAGGTGGAATTCAACTTACTTGATGTTGAGGGATGCTGTGTATTATAAGCTTGCCTTTGAGAGGCTTACGTCATATGAACGCCCCAGGTACGAGCATGTTTCCCCTACATCCGAGGAATGGGACAAGGCACAGACTTTACTTCCGTTCTTAAAAAAGTTCTTTGACCTTACTGAGATATTATCTGGTAATACCTATCCAACCGCAAACTTGTTTTTTAGAGGTTTTTGTGAGATTAAAATTATGCTCAAAGATTGGTGCAATAATATTGATCCCACTATTATTGAGATGGCCAATGCTATGATTGTTAAGTTTGACAAGTACTGGAAGAAGTCCAATATTGCACTTGTTGTGGCAAATGTTCTTGATCCTAGGTTTAAGAGAAGAATCGTTGAGTTTTACTTGAGAAAGCTATATGGCAAATCATATCAAGTTGAACTTGACAAATTTAATGTGGTTCTCAAGAAGATATATCACTGCTATGCTGCTGCAACTCCATCTTCAAAAAGCACATCATCCAAGGTTGCATCGGCTGCGGAGCAATTTATGAACAGCATAGATGATGAGCTTGATAGCTACCTAGATGAAAATGAATCACATGGTACGTCACATGAAACAACTGAATTAGATACGTACTTGGCAGCACCAAAACTGAAGGTTACCAAAGCCAATGAGAATACATTTGATATCTTAGCATATTGGAAAACTCAGAAAGATGAATATCCTGTCCTCTCCCAACTTGCTCGCGATGTTCTGGCCATGCAAGCATCAACGGTTGCTTCCGAATCTGCGTTTAGTGCTGGTGTCCATATCGCAGCCGACTTGATCCGGAGACAGTACAAGCTTTGGTTTGCACTAGAGATTGGATAATTGCAGCAAAAAAAGGTGAAGTTTGAATTTAATATTTGTGTTTTTCTTATTTGTTCATGAAGTTACTATATGTACACAGTACACTTTACTTATATAACTGTCATTCATTTTCAGGTTCTAGGAAGGTCTCTTCGGTAGTTTCTGACCTTGAGGTTCATAAAAACTTGAAGGGTATACCTGAGGTATGAACATATCTAAAGTAAGATGTGATCACAATTTTTGTTTGGACTGATTAATTTATTTGGAACTGTAGGAGGAAGACTCGGATGTGGCAGGTGATGATGATGACATGCCTGAGGTTCAGCTGTAGCTGGGGGCATCGAAGCATACTTAGATTATGCTACCATCCGTCAATAATGCTATGTGACTATGTGGCCACGTCGAACGTATCGCCTATGTATGGTCAAAATATTTGTGAACTTATCTTAGACTCTTTTATGTCTTCTACAGTTCTGCTAGACTACTACATTGAACTTTATCCTCTATCCTTTATATACGATTTAAATATCGTGTGAACTTGGTCACCTGGGTTAAAGACTTTGCTTTTCTATATTTGTTATTTATCGTTTTTATACTATGAATTATCGATTCCTGATCGATATCGACATGTTTTCGCCCGGATAGTTTCGTTTCCGATATTACCGCAATACCGGTGTCGTTTTCGTTTCCGACAATATCGTTATCGATTTTGTTTCCGAAAAAAATATGAAACTGAAAACAATTTAGACCTCTTCCGATCGTTTCCGACCGTTTTCATCCCTATGGATAAGGCAGCGGGGTCACGTGGATGGCATTGTGCCACGTCTCCGTCCGGTGGGAGACGTCCGTCGGACGCTCGGTTGGAAGCATTACCGTATTTGAATTCATTCGCTAGATTTGACTTCCCCCTCAAGTCCTCGACCCCAGCATAGAGACCGCCGAAGAAGAAAAAGGCGGCGTTCATGTACAGCCCCCTCACGCAGTCACGCCCCTCAGTACTCAACTGAAGCAGATGAGAAGCAGGTGTCTGCTCCCCAATCTCCTCCCGCGCCTGCCCAAATCCACCGAGCTGTCCGCCCAAATCCCCCAAAGATCCAATCTTTCTGCCAAATCCTGCCAGAGCCAGGATGCTACGGAATCCGCCGCCGCCGCCGCCGACCCGGCCCGCGTGGCGTCGCTCCTGGCCGAGCGGAACTGGTTCGCGCGGATCAACTCGGAGTTCGCCGCCCCACTCCGGCAGCTGGGCCCGCGCTTCGTCGTCCGCGCAATGCAGCACGCCGCCGCGGAGCCACTTCTCTGCGTTCGCCTCTACGTCTGGGCGTCGCGATTCGGCCAGCACTTCGCGCGGGACCGGTCCGTGCGGCGCGCGCTCGGGGACGCGTTGTGGCGGCGCGGTCCCGTGGTGCTCTCGGCGGCGCTGGTCGCGGAGGTGAAGGGGTGCGGATGCGTGATCTCTGAGGAGCTGCTGTGCGCGCTGGTGGAGAGCTGGGGCAGGCTCGGTCTGGCTCACTACGCCCACGAGGTGTTCGTGCAAATGCCGCGCCTCGGGCTTCGGCCCAGCACGGCGGTGTACAACGCGGTGATAGCGGCCTCGGTTCGCGCCAGCGCGGTCGACGCCGCGTACCTCAGGTTCCAGCAGATGCCCGCCGATGGGTGCCGCCCGGATTGCTTCACGTACAACACACTCGTGCATGGTGTCTGCCGGCGTGGGATTGTCGACGAGGCACTAAGGCTAGTAAAGCAGATGGAGGGCACTGGGATCAGACCAAATGTTTTCACCTACACGATGCTGGTTGACGGTTTCTGCAATGCTGGCAGGGTGGAGGATGCAATTGGTGTGTTGGAGAAGATGAAGGAGACGGGTGTGGCACCCACAGATGCCACCTACAGAACGCTGGTTCATGGTGTGTTTCGTTCCCTGGGTACCGACAAGGCATACAGGATATTGAGCAAGTGGCTTGAGAGTCATCCTGCTCTGCGTCATCAAAATGCTTTTCAGACTTTGCTGTATTGCCTCACAAAGAACAACATGGCCAAAGAGGCAGTCGATCTTGTGGATAAAATGAGCAATAAGGGTTATCTAATTGACAATACAACGTTTGGCATTGTGATCTCTTGTGCTGTGAAATGTTTGGAGTTCAGTTTTGTATGTGAGTTGGTAGATAATTTCATCAAGAAAGGTGGGAAGCTGGGATTTGATGTGTATATTCTGATAATCAAATCCTTGCTGACCTGCAAGGACATCTCAAAGGCACGGAAGTATTTAAGTCAAATGGTTTCGGATGGGCTCTTTTCTAGTGTGACATCCTACAACATGGTGATAGATTGCCTCTCCAAGGCTGGTGAGATGGAAATGGCAATGGAAATTGTCAAAGTGATGCAGGAGTCAGGTTTCCTTCCTAATCTTGTCACTTTTAATACGCTGATAAGTGGATATTCAAAATTAGGCAATATACATGACGCAAAGGCTGTTCTGAAGATGCTTATGGAGCTTGGTTTCATGCCAGATATCATTACTTTCACATCCCTTATTGATGGGCTATGTCACACCCATCAGCTGGATGATGCCTTTGAGTGTTTCAATGAGATGTCGAAGTGGGGTGTTAGGCCGAATGTCCAGACTCATAATGTTCTAATACGTGCATTTTGTTCAGCAGGGCATGTTAACAAGGCCATTGATCTTCTTAATAAAATGAAAATGGATGGCATTACTCCAGATGCATATTCCTTCAATGGACCTATTTTGAGTTTTTGCAGGATGAGAAAAATAGATAAAGCTCACAAACTTTTCACAGCCATGTTAAGATATGGTGTGGCTCCAGACAGTTACACATACAATACGCTGATAAAAGCTCTATGTGATGAAAGAAGAGTTGATGAAGCCAAGGAAATTCTTCTTGCGATGGAGTCAAGTTCCTATATTGCTGCTAATCAACATACATATTGGCTAGTTGTTGGTGCACTTACTAAAATGGGCCGTTTCAGTGAGGCAGGGAAGTTCATGAATAAGTTCCATAGAATAAATGCACACTTAGGCTCCAGTGCTTATTTGAGGGCAGGGTCAGAAATTTTGGTTCAGACTGTCAATGTGTGAATTATGATTTATCAGCTACATTCTATTTGTTACATGAATGCTGCCCTTCTGCAGTGAAAAGTGCAAAAATGCTCATCTTTGGTAAGGTATTGTACAACAATTTTAATATTATTACTTGCTTCACATGATCTGTTTCAGTCTCCACTCTCCGCCCTCTGTTTTGGTACTGATCCATCTATAACATGGTGATAGTGCCCTCCGGACCATCTCAATGCCTTGAAGAATTGGGCGCACTGGCACGACTGCATTTCAAGTATTCTACGGATATGAACTTTTCGTTGTGAAAACCTATTCAGAGCATTTCGGTATGTTTTCTTTTAGCACTTCTGTAGAGTAACTAGTTTCCTAGTTTTTTTAATAAAGAGACATGCCACAAGCTTAGAATAGTTATAAACTATCTTCCTCTTTCATTTGTGCTTGATTTTCTGTGAACTATGGACTCAAAACCGAAAGGGCCTACGATTTTTTTTTGGTGGGGGGTGAGGATGGAATTTGCCTTAGGAAATAGTCACCTAGACCTGTAACACCATTTCAATGAACTGTTAGAGCCTAGAGTTTGCTATCCTGCAGACCTGATCTTCGAGCTCTCTGCTATTAGATACAGTAAAAGTGGCCTAAGGAGATCGGTTCTGTATTGTCCCCCTTTCCTTTGCATTGGCGATTGCCTGCCATCTTGTAATCTGGTCATTCACCATTACATTACATCTGCAAGTGGTAAAGTTCGTCCTCTGTTGCATGGTTCGACAGTCATAAGGAAAATAACCAGTGGAGCAGTTGTGACCTTGCTGTGGCACCCATTTATCGTTGTGATGTTCTGTAACTTCCTACTGATCCTTTCTCCATCTTTCTTCATTGTTTTCTTGTTTTTACAGGGCAGCACAAGAACGAGCCAAGCACGCAGCAACCGAACGGAACACAGCCACAACCATATTTACGATCAGCCGGAGTTGTAGTGCGCAACCCGTTACCATTTTTCCATTATGTGGATACCGAAGGCCACGGTGAGTTGCACGCTGCCGGCAGCAGCTTTGGATCTGATGCGGTAACACTTAAAAAGGTTTACAGACATGGATGTGTGCATTTTCAGAGTACTTATGGCTGGATATTGTTTTTATCGGCATCCTGAAATAGAATACGACTATGCTTCATTTTCTCTCTAGAACGATTCCTTGCCACTCGACACACACCTCTCTCCCTATCGCGATCGAGATAGCTTATCAGCACCCAACGACCACCCTGTCGCCATCGATCGCCGTTGCGTCAAAGGAAGGAGTGGAATAAGCCTAGAACAAAGCTGACTGCGACCAATGGAGCCGCTTCCCGCCTTCGCCGTCCGGATCAGGGTCCGTTCGCGACGAAACTGCCCCGAAGGAGGGGACGGACGCTTCCCTTCACGCTTGCGACTTGCTACAGCCTCGTTTACTCCTACTACCTGCGTAGGTAGTAGACTTGGTTGGGGTTTGGGTCCCACGCATCTCAATGACCTTGACTGAAATGATACAATAGTGTTTTATACTCTGAATTATCGATGGTCAGATCAGCAGAACACGTGAGGATTTGCGAAAAGTCTCGCTCTTGTTTATCTACCTTTTTTTCCTCAGGTCGAAAATGACGCCCGTTGTCGCAGCTCATGGTTCAGGAACTTTCTTCTTGTCTATTCTCTGCAACTCGATGGTTGGATGATTCTGATGGCAGGGCTGGGCAGGTTCATTGCACCCAGAGGCCAGAGCAGCCCTTGCCCGGCCGCAACCTTGCAAGCGACATGCATGCGCCATCTGATCGAGGGGGTTCTGAAACGAGACAGCTCTGAGAGATCGTGTCTGAATGCCTGCACCACGACAGAACTAGCAGCAGCCAGTGATGAACCGGATTCGAGTGTATGAAATGAAATGAAAGGGCCTTGCCGGATGGCTGCATCCGCACGAGCCATCGATGCTGAGATGAGATGATGCTAGTGGTATGCAACACTTCATCTTAAAAGTGGTATGCAACAACCACCGGAGCTTCATAGCCGTAAATAAACTAGTGCGTCTATTTGTTGCTATCGAGCAGCATATCTGATGAGAAATCAACAGGCATCGACCAGGCCAGTGTGGTGAGCAACCACCACCATACCGGAGATAGCATCAGTGAGAAAGATGCCTGTTGATTTTTCACCACGGTACATTTCCACACCAATCACTGAACTCCTTCAGCGGCACGTGGAGCGATAGGGGAAGCCACCATGAGCCTTCCTCTGTCAGCTTTCCCCGCCACACTCTCTCATGTCCGAAACAAGGCAACAACACGACACGCCCATCAGTCATCTGGTTGCAAATTTCAATTCGACCGGCGGAGCCTTGTTGAGCCCTTGACGCTGGACGAACCAAAAATCCAACCTCCTACGGCTACTTTGTGTACACGTACACGAGACATGTTGATTAATTTCCTTGCAAGTCCTGATCCAGTTTGGTGCGGCGTCAGCGACATGCTGCTCTATATTCTTCTCAAAAACATGAACAATATGCTTTTGGAGTCTTATTCTCCTTCCATGACCTGTGAGGCTACGAATCAAACCCTTGTAGAAAATAATGCCCTGCGTGCACTGGTTCATGCACCCAGGTCAAGGCTCAGGACCCTCAGGATATACTTGCATGGTGACCACTGCCTTTCGGATGCAAGGTGAAATGCACCACGTGCGATACAACGAGGACCTCGAGCACTCCCGATTTAGCACGAGTTAAATATACGCAAATGACTTTTCTTTTGTTCGCTGGTTCCGAATAGAATACATACAAAAAAAGTTATAGAGAATACTTGTAGCACGTACGAGTATATAGTGAAACGGCGGGAATTTTTTTCCTCCCCTTTTTTCAAATGGGAAATATGGTCTAGGAGCAGTGGAACACTTTAACGCTAGATTGCAGAGCCGTGACCTTTTTAAGTCTTCGCGATGACCGAGTCTATCCTGTCTTTGCCTAATTGCTGGCCCGCAATAGCATGCGCGCATGATTATGGAACTGGTAGTGCACATACTGTGACATTCTGAGTGCACTTTTTTTTTCTTCCTTTCATTCTTTTTAGCGATGTTTAATCAGGTTGATTTTCATTTGAGAACCAACTCTTTCTTTTCTTTATTTCCAGGCGTGCAACTGGACTCATGGACTTACTCCATCTTTTTTACTGTAGCAAATTTGACCGGGCGTCTTTTCTTAAAGTTAGTTTAGAGACTTACCCCTCTGTAAACAAAATTATTTTAATTTTATCTTAAGTCAAACTTTTATAAGTTCGACCCACTTTACATAAAAGAATATTAATATTCATTATACCAAATACGTATCATTAAATTCATCTTGATATATATTTTTATAATATATCTACCTGGGTTAACAAATATTGATATTTTCATTATAAGTTTGGTCAAATTAGAAAAGTTTGATTTATGACAGTTTCTTTTTTTTTGCAAAATATGCATATCCCTCATCCTTCTACACAACAATTAAGGAAGGAGGTTTAAAAAACTGAAAAAGGAAAAAAAATCCCTAGAAACTTTAACATCTCTTTCAAAAGAATTAACCACTTTGGCTTCTGCGGTTCACACTTTGACTATAAATATTTAGTCAAGTGAGAAAAATATCGTGAGACTTTTTTTATCAAAAACACTTTATGTCTTTTTGCTCTTTTTACAAGTATTTGCATAAAGACAAGCAGTCAAACATTGGATAGTAAAATCATAGTTGTGAATTATTGTAAAATGAAGGTCAGCAAGGGCGTCCGCAATGGGTGAGTCTTACCCACTTTCTATACAATCAATGCACTCGTAGGAGCTGCTTCTTCACATTGCGTGCATGCTTCCATAAAGATGCAGGTCCTTCCCATGGAACCGGCTTCCATGCGATTAAAAATTGTATCGTACTGACACAACTACCTATCCGAGTAGAAACCGTGCCAAAGAAACAAAAGCTGTAGATTTTTTCTACTGTGCGGGTCCCACGTATGGATGTAGCCTTGGTTCTAAACATTGCTGCAGATAAAACAGTTGGCATCACATCATTCGTGGGCCATATTCAAGACCCGGAGCCGGGCCTTTACATTGCTGGTGCCCTAACAGTTGCATTTATTTGGAATTCGTGCTCCGATGGTGTTGCTAGATGAGAGTTTGAATAGTTACATTCATCTGTTAGAGATTAAAGTTAAAAAACCAGAAGCTCGTTAACTGAAATCTAGTGAAGTGAAAGACGATTAGAGGAGGGACCTCAGAGTGCCTCTGATGTAGACAAATCTCAAGTGGGCCTTGGATTTAGCACTCCTCGTCGTATTGTGGCTCTAGAGATAACATAAAACCAAGAAAAAATATATTCCTACCCGGTTCATCAAATTTATCGTTTTTTTATGGAAAAGTCCAACTGCATTTGTGATTGTGTGCGTTTATGACCACAGCCTTTGTTTCAATAAATTGTCAGCCCACGGCCAAAAACTGTCGCTTCCAAAACGATTGAGCCACGTGACAGTAACGCGGGAAAGTTCAAGGAAGCTGAACCAGGAGCGCGACGACAAGTGACATTGGGACCCCACTTCTCCAGCCTCCGCTATATAAACCGCCACCGAACCCAGCCTCTGAAACGAAATTTCGAAATCAAACGCTTAAAAATCCCTCAAAAAACCAAAACACGTGACACCATCTCACATCTCAGCGAGAGCAAGATGCTGCTGAACCCGGCGTGCGAGGCGGCGGCGCTGGACAGCATCCGGCACCACCTCCTGGACGAGCCGGCGGCGGCGGGCGCGGGCGCGGCGGCGCGCCCGGTGTACTGCCGCAGCACGAGCTTCGGCAGCCTGGTGGCGGACCAGTGGAGCGAGTCGCTCCCGTTCCGCCCCGACGACGCCGACGACATGGTCGTCTTCGGCGCGCTCCGGGACGCCTTCTCCCGGGGCTGGCTCCCCGACGGCTCCTTCGCCGCCGTCAAGCCCGAGCCCCCGGCGTCCCCGGACTCCCCCTACGACTACGCCCCCTGCCTCGGCGGCCTCCCCGCGTCGCCCGAGACGCCGACCGAGGAGGCGGCGTCGGCCGCGACGGCGCCCGGGAGCAGCAGCGAGGAGGCCTCGGCGGTGGGCAGGGGCAAGCACTACCGCGGGGTGAGGCAGCGGCCGTGGGGCAAGTTCGCGGCGGAGATCCGCGACCCGGCGAAGAACGGCGCGCGCGTGTGGCTCGGCACCTACGACAGCGCCGAGGACGCCGCCGTGGCGTACGACCGCGCCGCCTACCGGATGCGCGGCTCCCGCGCGCTCCTCAACTTCCCGCTCCGCATCGGCTCCGAGATCGCCGCCGCGGCGGCGGCCGCCGCCGCCGTGGGAGAGAAGCGGCCGTCGCCCGAGCCGGCTGCGAGCTCCGAGTCCTCCCCTTCGTCGTCGTCCTCCTCGTCCGGAACTCCCAAGCGGAGGAAGAGAGGCGAGGCCGCGGCCGCGACCATGGCCATGGCACTTGTGCCACCGCCGCCTTCGCAGCCTCCCGTCCAGCTGACCCTCCCGGCCCACCCATGGTTCGCCGCCGGCCCAGCCCAGCAGCTAGTGAGCTAAGTGGTGATGTATATCTCCATCGATTTTCCTTGCGAGAAAAATCAGCTGCTTGATCAATCGAGCCAAGCGCAAGAACAGAGCAACAAGAGGCGCATCCGACACACGGATCCAAGAAATGCGTGCCATCGTCATCAGAATGTTCCTGGTTTTGCATGGCATTTGTCGCTTGATGGTTGCTAGAGTGAAATGAAGAAAAAAAGGAATATGCTGTCTCGTGAGAAATTAGTGTGGTGTTCTGACAAGCTTGTAAAACCAGTGTCGTATTCGTACGTCGTCGCACTGAGAATTGGGCGGGTTGAATTCGGAAGCTTCTCCGTGAGAGAGGCTGCTGGAGTGCTGGTCCTGGTGCAAATTTGCATCAGCGTTTCTAGAAACGGATACTATTCTTTATTCTCAGGCAATATTATTCAAATCGATCCATTTCAAATTGGCAGATTCTACTTCATTGTCTGATTGGAACATGAGAGCATGCGCACTACCATTTCATTGGACGTTTTATCGTTAACTTTTTTAAATACTTTATCAACATCACCTACGGAGTATGCTAATTGGTCGTACTAAATATCCTTAGCAAAGAAGGATAAACCTGCACTGCCGTTGTGAATACACAACTGGCTCGCATCGAGTCTTCACATGGGATGGGAGGAAGAATACGCAGCCAAGCCAAACAGAGGATTTGGTCATCAGACAGAGACTGGATTTCAAAACCAACCGGACGAGATGGGTTAGGCGGTCTAAACAATCCACAGGCGCCGCGCTATGCAACAAAAAATAACTAAAAAAAAGGTGAGCACGTGCACGACCGGCGCGCACTACTAGAATAAGCAATGGACTCCACCATTTCTTCGGCATATTGTATTGTGTGCGATATTGATGGGTTGGTGCAGCGAGACGCAACTTGAGGCACAAAAGAGAGCAGATATAATTTGAAATTTACCTGGACCGTCAATTTACCGTAATGTAATGTGCCGATCCACTGAGGCAAGCAAGTTGATTTGCGTAACAATGACCTCGTGGTTATCCATGGGAGGGAGATGTCATGATTCCACTCGGAATCAGGCATCAGTTGGTGTTTTATGCTTGACAGCTGGCTTTCAATTCCTGGGACGTCAAAAGTTTGAAACGTCCGTAGGATCAGACTGCGTGCAGTGCAGGAGAGAAGTAATCTTGAATTTAAGACAGCCGAGGTTTCCATTTGCCGACTAGTGCATTATTTTTACCGGGGCAAATTCTTTTCGCATAACTTTGAAGAACTAAGGCCTTCGGTCCTTAGAGAGAGAAAAAAAATAATGATGGTTTCTAAACTTTGTGCTCTAGAAAAATATGTGAACAGACATACTATATGGTGATCAAATCTAAAAACAGAGGTGAAGTACTGACCATTATGATCAAGTTGGCTAACCGTTAACAATTGAGTGATGATCGACCTTAAAGCTCCAAGCCTCCAACCCTCCAATTGCTATCTAAATCTATCTTATACTAAAAGGATCCTAAAGAATTGAAAACACTTCTCACCCAAAAAATCCACCCCCACCCCTCACAAAGGGCCCACCTGTCAGGTTGTAGGACGTGGAAAGACGTGGGAAAATGTGGAAAAACAGTGCAAAATGCGAAACTTTTTTCACCTAAGACTTTACCCATACCCATGCGGACCCACCTGCTCATGATATACCACATTTGTAACCACGTCTATACACAATTATCCCGTATTACTAATAAACAATAGATTGGAGAGTTTTTTCCATATAAATAAAGACCAACTATCTCAAAAATGATGTGTATCTACATTTGAGAATATCTAAAACTCTCTATACATGAGAGAGCGAATATAAAGTATTTTTAAAAGCGCTTCGCACGACTGGTCTGTTTACCATGGTCCACTCAAGTGATATTGTTTTAGTATATATGTGTCATAAAAAACGTGCGTGCCGCACGTGGTAGTACTTGTAGATGATATAACTAATTGTTGAAACGTGAATTAGAAGGCACTACATTGACAAGGGTATTGAAAACGTTTTCGTCTCTCAGAATCAAGAAATGTCCGTATTCGAGAAATACCTTGCACTGTTTAGCATTTCGGGCTGCATACAAATAACCAAAAACGCCATGCCATCATCGTGCCCTCGCCCCCTCTTCCACAGCAAGGAGAAACAGTGAAACACGGCCGGTACATTTCCAACTCACCAACAGGGTATAAAACCGCATGCATCGCCCGGGTCTCGCTCCCGGCCCGGCTCATGGCGACGGTGACACATGCGGGCATCGGCATCTGGACCAGTCGGCCCGTCCACACGACATGATGCGCGCACGACCGGAGAGGCCCGGGCTTGACGACCACCACGAATCCACGATGCCGTCGTCGTCTAGAACAGAAAGCGGCCGGCGTCGACCAGGCTAGCCACTGTGGTGAACACAGCAGAGTACGCACGTGCTTCCAGAGGTCTAATCTAGAGGAACTTAAGGCAATCCGGTGACGCCAAGCCAACAACAAGACATAGGCCTGCCAATCCTGTGACGCCAGGCGCGGAGCTCGGCTTGTGCGTGTTCTGACCATCGGCGACTCGACTCGATCGTTTCCCGGCCTCTCTGGATTTTCCAGTCCGGCCATGGCAGCGTGTCCGAATCAGCACTGGCAAAGTTGCATAGGACCTTTTTCGAAAAAAAAGGAAAGTTCGCTTAGGTCACTGAGTCAGCTTTGTTGACACAAACACAATGGCCGGCGCTCGAGTGCTTGACACAGGTCGCAGTCAGCGCAGGCCGTGCGTGCTAGGTAAGAAAGGGCGAGAACCACGTCGAAAGTTGCCGCGAGCGCTGGCGGCTGGCGTTCTGTTGGGCTGGGCGTATCCATGTCTTCATGGGCCTCCATCCCAAGCCCAACGAGATAACAGGATCCGTTGCCTTATCCTCCTCCGTCGTCATCCCCACAGGGGCCACAGCATATGAAATAAACTGAACGCACCAAACTGCGCTTTCTGGCTCGTAAACGGCCAATCAATCAATCAGTCATGGATCATTGCCTTCATACTCATACGAGTCGTTCGTTCAGACCGACGACGCCTTTGAGCAAAAAGGGGATCGGAGGCCGCAAAAGCAGGCGCACCGAGCGCGAAAGATGAGGGCAAGCAAAGCGGAGGCAGCGAACAGTGGGAGGTGACACGATACATGGCTCTAGAGGCCTAGCGATAAGCTAGGGGCGTGTGTGTATCCGCGCGCGGGCTGGGTCGGGTCACCCGGCCTCGTTTTCTTAGCCCTGAATATTTCTTCGATCCTTCATGCTCTAAAAGATGTGTATATAGTTTTTTGAAAATAAAAAGATGTGTATATTTGGATCCTTCGTGCGAGTACTCTACTCTCTCACTCATCCGGCCTCCTTTCTTTTTCCAGCCGACAGCCCACGATCTGAATTTTTTAACGTGTGCAAGGGATTAAGGAAAGCCGAGACATGATTGAGTCGTCCTAGAATAGGATCATGTCCCCACCTTTGGTGTGTTGATGTGTACCGTGTGCAACGAGAAATTCGAATTTGGACTCGTCGTCTCCGCGGCGAGCAGTGGGAGCGGCAGAATATTGCTTGACCATGGACGAACATGTTTGCACTCGGCATGCATATATTCAGTTCAAACACCGGGGCACCTCAATGTGCATTTCGATCCAACGATCCTCACCGTCCAAAGTCGGATGATGCCACCTGTACGTACAACACATATATAGCATTATCGATCAATTCAACCGGCAGCTTTTTCTTTATGAAATCAATTCAACAAACCTGTTTACAATGTTTGCATACAGCTTTTATTAATTCCTCGCATCAAGTAGCTAGAGTGCTCGCGTGTACTGACACGTATCGGCTTGAACCAGTTATAACGGTGACACGGAGTACACACTTTACACTCAGGTTCAGTCAGACCTTAGTGAATCGTTCAGCAAAGGTAGCAGAGGTACGTGGATCCTGTCTGGTGCACCAACCCAACCCTAGAACACCACGCACTTGTTACGCGTAAGCTCCATCCCAACTGGCGCGAATGCTCCCTCCTTTTCCCACCACCTTCCTGCCATCGCTGATCCCCTCCTTTCTGTTGGCAGCGCGTTCATAACCGACGAGCTGAGCCATCATCACCCCGATCGTCGCCGATAAGTACACGTACTCCCTCGAATGCCAGCCACTAAACCCTCCTCCTAATTCCTAAACCTGCGAGCTTGGCTGCTTCAATTCTTCACCGTTCGCCTCGCACGTAATCCAACGCATATCGATCCGACACACGGATAGCGAAGCATAGCAAGAATGGGAGCCGCGCCGTCGAGGGAGGGGGAGGCGGCCCGGGCGGCGGCGCGGGAGCACACGAAGCGGTGCCGGGAGCGGCGGCGGCTGATGCGGGAGGCCGTGCGGCAGCGGCGGCACCTCGCGGCCTCGCACGCCGCCTACCTCAGGTCGCTCGGCGTCGTGGCGTCCACGCTCACGCGCTTCGCGGTCGGCGAGCCGATCCCGGTGTCCGACCACACCCCGCCCGCCGTCGTCGTGCACCGCGCCGTCGCGCCGTCCACGCCGCCGCCGCTGCTCCGCGCCATCGAGCAGCAGCAGCAGCAGCGCGACACGGCGCATCCGCCGCCGCCGCAGCAGCTAGAGGCGGGGGGCGTTTTTGTTGACGTCGGCGCTTCGGCTTCGGCGGCGGCGGCGGACACGCGGAGCGAAGGCGGCGTCGCTGGCGGGGCCGAGGAGGAGCTGAGGATGACGGTGAGGCACCGCAGCCTGGTGGAGGTCGCGGCGGGGCTGGAGGAGTACTTCGTCAAGGCCAGCGTCGCCGGCGACGCGGTGTCGAGCCTGCTCGAGGCCAGCACCACCGAGCTCAAGGGTAAGTCGGCCGCGTCACAGCCACTGACTGCTCAATGGGAACAAACACGTGTGTGTGGTGTCTGTATCACACTGACTGACTGGCTACCTGAATTTTCTTGCAGGTGGCTCGCACAGCTTCCTTGGCGTGCTCTGCTGCCTGTCGGCGCCGGCGGTCGACCGCGTGGACACCATGAGCGGCCGGCAGAGGCACAGCTCCACCCTGCAGCAGCTCCTCGCATGGGAGAAGAAGCTCGACAAGGATGTCAAGGTGAACAAAGCAAAACACTAGTCACTAGAAAACATATCGAGAGTTCGACACAATTGCTTCCTGCATTGCTGCAGTAGCTAGAATTCACGATGACGGATTGTCTGACTACACGGACCATGTGATCGATCGATCTTGCAATGCAGGCGAGGGAGCGGCTGCAGATCAGGCACGACAAGAAGCTGGCGGAGCTGCGCGACCAGGAGTACAGCCGCAAGATCGGCGTGGACATCCAGAAGCTCAAGTCCGCGTGGGACAGGGCGCGCGCGCAGCTCGACGCCGCGTCCCAGTCCGTGGACGCCACCGCGTCCGCCATCGCCGAGCTCCGCGACGCCCGCCTCGCGCGCGAGCTCCTGGCGCTCTGCCACGGGACGCTCGACATGTGGCGGGCGATGCGGCGGCACCACGAGGCGCAGAGCCTTGTCGCGCAGCAGCTCCGCGGGCTGAGCAGCCGCACGTCCATGGAGCCCACCACGGAGATCCACCACAAGGCGACGCGGGCGCTCGAGACCGCCATGAGCGCCTGGTGCGGCGCCATGGCGCACCTGGCGAAGCACCAGCGCGAGTACGTCCACGCCGTCGGCGCCTGGCTCAAGCTGACGCTGGCGCCGGTCAGCGGCGGCGGCGGCGGAGGCGGCGCAGAGGCGGCGGCGTCCTCGTCCTCCTCCCCCGTGGCCGCGGAGCTCGCGGCGTTCGTCGAGCGGTGGGGGAAGGTGCTCGACGGTGTGCACTGCGTGGACGTGCTCAAGGCGATCAAGGGCTTCGCCGCGGCGGCGCGCGCGGTGCACGCGCTCCAGGGCGACGAGCTCCGGGTGGCGGCGCGCGTGCGGAAGCACTCGAGGGAGCTGGACCGCAAGTCGAGGATGCTGCGGCAGGCGGAGAAGAGCTACTACGACTCGTACCTGCCGGGGGGCATGGGCATGTCGCTGTGGCACTGGGGGAGGCCGCTGTGGAGGGAGGAGCAGATGCAGGCGCGGGAGGCGCGGAACGAGGTGGCGCAGAGGAAGGACGACATCGACGCGTGCAGGAAGCAGGTGGAGGACGAGATGCGGAGGCACGCCAAGGCCATCGACGCCACCAGGACGGCCACCGTCACCAGCGTGCAGGAGAAGCTGCCCGCCGTGTTCCAGGCCATGGCCACGTTCTCGGCGTCGTTTGCGAGCTCGCTGGAGGCCGTGTGCAGGGCTCCACAGCAGCACAACACCCAAGTGCAGCAGTAGCAGCGGATATATTCGTTTTTTTTGGCGTTTGCATCTATACATACGTTACAAATACAAAGAGTGAAAACCAAACAGGATTTAGAAATACGAATGACACATTAGAGTAGAATTCTACCGTTTTGCTTGCCTGTGTTCTTAACCTTTTGTACGTGCACAAAGCACAATCCCCGTATTATGTTAATCTTTTGTACGTGCACAATCCCCGTAATATGGCTGGCTAATATTATGCACACAATCTTGTTCCAATTAATCACGGCTACATATCGCGGAAAATTGTATGCACACCATTGCTGGCATTTGCTTAGAGAACATAGAAATGCTATAATCAATTTGGTGAGGAAGCGCCAGATGAAGGAACGAGAAAATGCCCGTCGGGTCCTAAGCAGTAAGCCCATTCGACACAAACAGGAAAGAAGTGAATTGCTGAACAACAATTTCTATCTCCATCAACAAGGCATGAAAACATATCAACCAGACATCTCAGGTCATATGATTGAAAATCTGTGAAACGAACACAGCTTCATGCTTTTGGTAAAAGTGTTTTCTATCTTTGTTTTCCCCTATGCAAACCTTCCACGGAAGAAGGGGTCCGTCTTCCTGCCGAAGAAAACTGATCCATCACACTTCACTGCTTTGAAAGGGCCATGACATTAAAGTTCAATGAGTTAGGGTTCTCTGCAATCCTGGCTTTGATGACCTTTGCAGCATCCTGTGAACGGGTTTGAAGCAGAAGGCTATATCACACTTCTATTATAGAAGAACGACAAAGGAAAGGAAAACAGGCCAAATACACCGATGTATAAATAAACCATAGCGACTAGATATGTTGCATCAGGCAAGAAGAGAAAAATGCTTTAAGTTCAATGCAAACACACTATCATGCACCCTCAAAAGCACAATTCCTGATTTATATACTGTTATTCACAAAAGGGACATAGGACCAAACTTTCCAGATTTATAAACCTTTTTAGTCACAAAAGGTACAATAGCACCTACCTATTTGGTAAAAGAAACAACAAACATGACAAAGTGGCAGAAATCAGCGTATTTTATATGAAAAAATAGAAAGAAAAAGAAAATAGAAAGCAAATAAAACTCAAGGAAATATTTCACCTGTAACAAGGTTTCTGGTGATGAAGGACCATGGGATATGGGTTGTGATTTTCGTCCATCAAGCTCATAAAGTTCACCTGATGCATGCCAGGGAAAAAATTATACAAGCAGCTTACCGACAGACAAACATATGTGTGCTGCTAACAACAAGATGAAGCATTTAACTAGGGAACATAGTAGAAACACCTACCATCAACACAGGAGAAACATACAAAATGTTCATTCACATCAACATTGGCCTGCACAGGAAAAAAAGACAATTTTAAGATGACAAATTAGAACAAAATTTGGGTAGAATAAAGGACTGATATTATCAAGTGGGCATTTTATTCATCTTCCCAATATTACAACAAGCTTTTAGTATTATTGAACATTCCTTCAAGAAGCATATTACTAGAGTACCCTGTTGTTAAAGAAATTTACCCAGGTTATCAGCTGAACTAGTAAGTGCAAGCACATAAGGTACAAAGTGAAGCTCTTATCAAATGACATTTTGTCAGTAAAATTTAACATGGAGGCTTGATTCAGAATGAACAGTGTCAGCCGTGATGGCAATGCAAAAGGACAAGTAGTTTGAACTCCAAAGAATAATGTTTAACACTGCATCGCAATAATATTACATATCAGAATAAACTGCCTGGATGTGCTTACATCAGTGTCACCAGCAGTGGCGGCAACAGAATGAGCACCCTCCATCTCATCGTCCTCCTCAAGAAAGGCAGCACGCTGATGGTAAAGATATTCCATACATGAGAACAAAGCAAGACTTTACCATTCACAAAAATGAAGGTACTTATGCTAATACTAAACCTGGACTGGGTCCATATCAGCTGTTTGCTTATAGAACTTCTCAAAATAGGACCCCTCAACTGGAATAAGACAAAGCAGCCATTAAGTCATGCTACAAGTAAGTCAAACATAATTCCAATTCAAAATACTCTATGAAGGCACACGTTCAAGCAAACAAACTAAATAAGTTCAAAATACTCTATGAAGGCACATGTTCAAGCAAACAAACTAAATAAGTTCATAACATACAGAAAAAGAGGCGAGCACATTATTAAAACATGCATTAATGAAAATATGAACTGGAGTTTAAAAAGGCAAGCGAAAGTATTTACTCTGTAGTCTGACATCATAAAATAGTAGCTGTTGGTAGATGGACCTGAACTGAATGCCTATCGGTTACTGTTGGGAAAACTAACTGAACTGGCGCACCAGAACGATATCACTCAAGTGTCTGTTTCCTGGATATTAGGTTATCTCTTTCTGCATTTTTTAATCCATTATTAAAGACACTTTTGGCCTTTCATGTCAGGTAATGGAGACATTGTGACTGAAAACAACAGGCTGTAGCCTGTAGGCTCTAGAGTGTAGACAGCACACCAACAGAAAAATATGAATCCAAACTTCCAAAATTACCTAGCTTGATTTGAGATGTGGCATTCCCTATTGCATGAATAACACCAACTGTTCCACATGCATTGCCAACAGTCTGCTTTGTAAAGTATACCTTCTTGCTCAGATCCTGCATCATGAAGTTCTGGGATTAAAAAAAAGAAGAAGCCAACATTCACCTCAATAATATTCTCAAGGCAAAAACAGTGTAACTCAACATTTGTTAAAATTGGAAACCAGTAAACTGCAATTGATGCCCATTAGGAAATTATGCATGAGTTAAGTTGAAAAAGAAGAAGAATAAGCAAAGATATCTATGATTAGAATATCAAATGGTTTTATACTTTTAGAGTTTAAACAGAATAATTAAAGAATGGAAGCCAGGGGAGAATAAATTGATATTTTGTTAGTTTATTATAAAACTCGAAAAATATGAAACAAAGGTTGGATATCATATAAAGCTTTAATAGTAACACAAACATGATCCATGGAGTGTCTGACATTATGTTTGCCCAATGAAAGCTGCGACACACCACAGAAAAATTATGGTGCATGTCATTTCTGGTGTAAAGAGAAATGTTTCAAGACCATGGTCAAAGTAAATTAATCACAGAAATTACATCTTAGTAGCTAGAAATATTTTTCCAATTCTGTAGTACTCCATGGGAGGTTTATTTTATGGAGCAACCTCGAATATATCGTTTATTCTAGAGAGTTCAGTTATTGTTCTTGAAGGGCTGATTGATTGATTCAAGTACTATACTTGATTCAAGTAGTAAACTGAGCCGCATCAGAACCTAGTTGAGTAGAGCAAATATGAGTCAAAACAAATTCGTGCACAACTTCGTTGTCTGGTAACACATCAACAATTATGGGGGTGTTTGGTTTGAGGAATGGGGTAATGCATTTTCACTCAATTTTTTGTTTGGTTTGAGAAATGGAATGGGTTAATCCATCACCACCTCATTCCTCACAAGCACATGGTTAACACAATAGTTGGGATTGGGAATGGGTTCATAACATATAAATTCATGGGATGAGCCCATGATGAACCATTCCCATCCTAGATGGGGTGACTCCTCAAACCAAACAACCTGTTAGTCGCTGTGTTTTCCAGTTACAGGCATCTACCACCTACAGACTGAAAGTATGCAGGTCTATCCTGAAACTACAAGAAAAATTCACCAACAAAATCCAAAGTGCAGTCCTAACAAAAGAAATTTCGATTGGCACAATAGCTTCTCACTTTGGAAGACTCGCGTACGGTTTTCAGACCAAAATTTATACACCCTACCTTAGCACACCGATCTATACAACAGAGCTTCAACAATGTGCATTGTGTCGAACGCATTAAATGCAGGGGACAGCAGAATCAGAACAGGAGGACGCAACCTACCTTGGCCCCTGCTGTCGATGCAGCAGAAGAACCTGATTCTTCCTTCTCCTCCTCATCCTGCTCAGTGGAAGGCAACGAACCCATCAATCGCTGCCTTGAAATAATGGAATCACACGACCAAAAGCGAAATCGAAGCGGACAACCCAATGGGGAAATGAAGGGGTAACTTACCAGGGAGGTGAGCGGATAGAGCAAGAGGACGGCGAGCACGGGCTGGGGCACCATGGCGAGCAGCTCGTCGTCGAGTCCGTAGACGTCGCAGAACTGCACATCCCCCTCGGGGACCCCCAGTCCCCAGATGAACTGCACGCGCCCATCATCCCGTGGCAGCAGTCAGCGAGAGCGGCCCGGAACACGGGAGGAACCGTAACCCTAGCTAGCCCCAGATGGGGAGGCGGGAAGCACGAGGCTCACCTGGTTCATGACGTCCGGGTTGGCCTCCAGCGGGATCCAACGCTTCCCCATCTTCTCGGCGCGCGGCGGAGGAGGAGCAGAGCGGGTGGCGAGAGAACGGGAAGGTGAAGACTGAGAAGAGGCGAGGCGGCGGGGGAATCGAATGCCGTAGGCCCGTAGTGCCGTGTTGGTGCGGCTTGGGGATTTTCTGATTCTCCGGGGTGGGAACTGGAAAAGCGGGGGCGCAGGTGGCGTTCGCTGCACGCCCACGTGGGCTAGAACCTTGGACAGTTGGGCCGACCGGCAGTAGTGGGCCGTTGTTAATTTCTTTTAGTCGTCGTTTTGCTTCACTGCTCGGCTCGGCTCCACTGGTAGTCTTCGAAACTTGCAACTGTAATCGCTGTTGGTTCAGAAAACGCAAACTCTTTTTTTTTAGAATAGAAAACGCAAACTCGATGACTGTATGTAGTGTTGCATGACTTCTATGCTAATTTTTTCCGCAAAAAAAAACTTCTATGAGGCGGCTAATTCGACAACTTCACGGGAGGGGTTTAGGTTTATCTTAGAGCATTAAATCCAAACGACCAAACCCAATTCCTCTCGGTTACGTAGGAGAAATGGACTGCATTTCATATCAATTCCCCACTTCGGAATAATTTGGTCTGATCTCCATCCATCTAAAGTCCGATGCTTCGGCTAAATTCACTTAGAAATAGGCAGCATGCCGTTCCCAAAAAGAAAAAAAAAAGAAAAAGAAATAGGCAGAGAATGCCAGATGCCGAGATGCATCTTTATTTTTATTTCTTTTTTGAAATTTACAGCGACATGAATGTGGACGCATCATGCCACTACTATTGCAATGACATGTTTGACTTATCACTGTATTATACGAATCTAAGATCATCTATAGCCCTACTTTCCTTTGTATACAGGTTTTCTTTTCTCTGCAAATGCAGCTAGACCTTCAAGACGATCCTCAGTGTGCAGGACTTGCTCGTAGCATTCTTCTTCAACAGCCAATGCCGCGGTCATGTCTACCTCTGCCCCTTGATTGATGGCCTTCTTGGCCATTTTTATTGCTAACGGACCCTGAAACAAAAGGCTAAAAGCTGAGATCCAAGAAGGGTAGGGCACAGATATAGCAGGAATTAACACAAGCAAGTTAATCAACACAGTAGTAGATACGTACTGTGTATCATCGGGAATTCTCAGATGACAAGATTGACCTTTTCGTCAAAGGAATCACATGATTATTCAACAGCTTCTTACCTTCTGATTTATCTCCTTTGCAAGTTCAAGAGCTTTTTGATAAGCTTCGCCAGCAGGAACACAATAGTTTACTACTCCTGCCATGCAAACACACATGTCAATGCGATTTTTCCAAAAAGCGATGAAGGTTTAAAGGTTATTCCTGGAAACAATAACTCATAAGAACAGGATGAAAAGCCAGAGAGGTTGGATTTACCCAAAGTTACAGCTTCCGCTGCATCGAATCTACGACCAGTGAATATTAGTTCCTTTGCTCTGGACCTTCCAACAATCCTAGGAAGGCGCTGTGTTCCCCCAGCCCTACATTTGAAGCAAATGGATGCTGACAGATGAAGCATATCATTTAGAACTGGTTCTCCAAAAGAGTTCTCAAAGTTAATTGGATAAATTCTTCCTATGCCATTGCAATGTTTCAGGTACAATGAACAACGAACAGCCTTTTAATAAAAATCTTACACTAAAAGGTTGCAATGTCTCAACTTCATTTTAGATGAAGAAGTTTCCAATTTCAAATTCTTTGACAGGAAGAGGTTTGGCTAGTTAGTACCACAGGTTAAATTCACCAGACTAGAACAACTCCAGCACCATATAAAACAAATATAAACAGAATATAAATATTTGCTTACAAAGGCAAAGTGCCATTTTGGACACATACCCGGGAATAATAGCAAGGCCAGTCTCTGGCAAACTGAATTTCGCATCCTTCCCTGGTAAGATTTGAAAAAAAAAGGAAATGGATTCATATATTCTCGACAGAAACAAAGAAAGCTTTTTTTCCTTAAGGTAGATTTCCTTAAGGTAGAAGAAATTCAATCGCCGCAGGGTAAAAGCATTACCACATATGCGAAGATCGCATGAGAGAGCCAATTCTAAACCGCCACCGAAAGCAGCTCCTTCGACAACAGCAATTGTAGGAATCGACAGTGCCTGCTTATACATTTTGCAAGGTGTAACATTCTACCAGAATAAAAAAAAATTAGCATGTATCTATGTGGAGGATTCACACAAGCACTGATCAGTAGTAAGAAAGCTGGGAATGCACATAACATGACATTGGTCTTCGTACCTTTATCCAAAGTTTTTATTAAATTTGAGAGAGGCAGTATATAGAAGAACATACTATTGTTCTGGAACAAACCTCAATAGATGAAAATGTAGATCTTAAGGAATTAACAAAGTCCCGAACTTCGTTAGGGCCCATTAACTTCCTTTCCTGTCAACAGTAAGGATACGTGGTAAAATAATTGCATTCATCATTTTTCTGTACAAGGGATACATGTTTTCAGTTCTGTAATTGATATAAAGGTCAAATATATGCAAACGGCTAGCATTTGTTTATCAAGTAAAGCAAATTGCTTCCTATAAACAGTGCGCAAAGAGTCAAAGACGATTACATTACTTAATGTACAGTTATGCTAGTTTTAAAGTTCGCAACGCCAATCATCTTACTGAAGTACTTAGTACATAGAACATAAGTATGTGTGGCCCTCCACTACTCTTGACTGTCTTTTTTTTTCTCAAATTATCACTATCCGACATTCTTTTGAAAAACGAACACCTCTATATGACTATATGCTCTCACAAGCTGAACCAGACACCATTTCCCCCCTAAGATCACAAGTGGCAATTCAGCTTCTCGGAATATTCAATTGTTCCCCAATTTCATTAGCATTATAGAAAATTCAACCAGCCATTTATCCTGCATAATATTGGAAACTAATCCATCAGCAGTGGCTTGAAATGTGGCATTCACAAGGAGATTCACATTGCTAAATGCAATGAAGGAGCTCTCCACCAAATAAATATTAAAAAATTGTGACACTACAGCTAAATAGAATGCGTCCCGGCCGCGTATGTGCCATAGCAACTTAGTACCAAACAGTAAACAATTTGTTGCCACAGAAAAATACTCCGCATCAGCACAAATCGCAAGCGAAGAGTCCTAACAAGCAAAACCGAACCTGCAGAAAATACAGTCAATGCGTCAAGTACCTTGAGGTCGGCGCCGGCGCAGAAGACCTTGGGCACGGAGCTGGCCACCAAGACGACGTTGGCCGTGGCGTCGGCCTCCACCTCCTCAATGGCGCTCCGCAGCCCCCGGAGCATCTCCTTCCCTATGGCGTTCTTGGCCTCCGGCCGCTCCAGCCTCAGCTCCACGATCCCTGCAGCCAACGAAGCACAGCTCGGGAACGCAATCCCTAGGCAGATGCGAAATTTTCCCGGGACGCGGTGAGCGCGGGCACGGACCGGAGTCGGGCGCCGAGAGCTTCTGGAGCCGGACGGGCCCCGGCTGGGCGAGGATTTGGAGGGCGCGGACGAAGAGGGCGCCGTGCGCGGGGGCCGGGGCGGTGAGTGCCGGCGCGTGGAGGCTGGACAGGTGGCCGGAGACGGTGAGGAGGCGCCGGAGGCCGAGCATGCTGGAGTGGAGGTGGAGCGGCAGGTGAGGAAGAGCCGGGCGAGACTGGGAGACTGACCGGGCGATGACGAGGAGTCGGAGTCGAGAGATGGACAGAGAGAGACGCCACGGTCTGTCGTTGGATATGGATCACGCGGTATGGATGGGAATAGTATCCGAGAATGTCGTTGACAGTTGACACCGGACGATCTATCATCCATGGCTATGTCTCGAGCATCCATGAACGAGCACGCGGGAGCGAGCGCCCATCGCGCGAAACTGGAAAGCCTCTCTGATCTTCGTATTTGGTTGCTAGCAAACAATTGGCCGCACGGACAGTCTGGGAGAGCCCCGCTAGCTAACTGCTGAGACAACACAACCCGCGGGCGTCAACCAAACGTGACGCCAACTTGCTTGTGCCCGCCCAACCTGTACTGTATGGTGGTACCACTGCCGCCCTGCCGGCGCCGGCGAGCTACTGCCAGCCCGGCATGGGCCAGCCCAGGCTGCAATCGATAATTAGGCCTCCATCAACCAATCCAGGGCCCAGTTTGCCGCTTCTTAATCCTTTACGGAAGGAATTCCACCATTTTTTAGACATGTCCACCACAGTGCACAAGCACAGGTCTACAGGAAAACCCAGCGGGGCAGCGGCCAACAGCAAGCCACTACTTTCCTGTGTACACAGGCTTCCTTTTCTCGGCAAACGCAGCCAGGGCCTCAAGGCGATCCTGCGTGTGCAGCAGCTGCTCGTAGCACTCTCCTTCGACAGCCAGTGCCGAGGGCATGTCGGCGACCTCCATCCCCTGATTTATAGCCTTCTTCGCCATTCTTATCCCCAGGGGACCCTGCACAAGACAACCAAGCTCAGAGTGGTTACAGTTACAGGTATAGGCCGCTGGATCGCTGATCTCAATCAAATTACTCATGCAACTTCCATTTTACTATATTTTTTATGATTTAGTTCACGCAAACTGACTATGCTGCCAAAACTTGTTCTTATTTCTTTTTGTGGTAAAAAGGAAGTTTCGAATATATACTGTCCCATGTAAATGCTTAATCGGAAATGTGAACTCATGAAGAACTTCCTGTGCTCAAAGGTCAGACTAAAAAATGGTTCTTACTTTCTGAGTTATCTCGCGGGCAATATCAAGAGCTTTTTGATAAGCCTCCCCTGCTGGAACACAATGGTTTGCAAGTCCTGCAGTGCAAAAACATTTAAGAATCGTCCCAATAAGAGCAGGCAAAAATAGGTAAGGCTTGAATTTACCCATCATTACAGCTTCAGCTGCATTACATCTACGGCCAGTGAATATCAGTTCCTTTGCTCTGGAACCCCCCATGATCCTAGGAAGGCGCTGGGTGCCTCCAGCTCTGCTAGGGCAGCGAGTGGAGGTTATTTTGACCAAGGTAGATTTCTTTGGTTGTTTTGGAAAGGTTTTCAACACTTTTTAATGTTGTTATAATGAGAAATGCATGTACACTTACTAAGTCAAAACATGCAGTGGGCAAGTTCCATCATGACAAAGAAAACCGCAGCACATTTTGGTTATAGAAAAATAAACACACCATGTGAAGCTGTGCTTGTTGGTGTCGCTCTTTCAGCATCAATATGTCAAATCGACTATTTGCAATGCACTTAAATTGATGCAGATGTCTACTTCTGCAAGTCACTTATGTTTGCCTCTTTTGTGTTAAAACTTTTTGACAGCTTCAGGTACCTTGAAGAATAGCCTATGTTAACTACAAGGTTAGTCTTCATGTCCAATGCTGATCAAGTCTTCCTCAGCAATCACATTCTATTGCAGGGTAGGAAACAGTCAGTTGCCCCCGTGTGAAACAAGAATTGCACGAGGCTAGATATTCCAAAAGTCAATGTGTTTTGTTTCAGAACATTTGACGGGTTCTTAAACCATTTGATTTAGAAAGTGAAGAAGTATGTAGTTTACATAATTACATACCCAGGTATAATGGCAAGGCCTGTTTCTGGCAGTCCAAGTTCTGCATTTTCCCCTGCATGTCAGAGTGACGGTATGCATTTAAATATTCAAAATACCAGGAAATCGTTACCCCGAAGGATGGACAGAATCTGGTAGTGGTAGTACTCCGGATTAAAGGCAATACCACATATGCGGAGATCGCATGAAAGAGCCAGTTCTAGGCCACCACCCAAAGCAGCTCCTTCAATGACAGCAATTGTTGGAATAGGGAGTTCCTGTTAAAACAAACTGTAATATGTAAGCTCTGCAAGAACAGCATATGCACATTGAACAACCATGCCCAATGATAATAAAAATTATAAGTCCTGTGTGGAATGTGTATAAAGATGTGCACATTTATATGTTTACCATTCCTCATTTTGTTGATTTAATGTTATAGATGCCAAATGGCACGTTGAATTTGAGTTCCATGTACAGACCTCAAAAGACGAGAATGTAGACCTCAAGGATCTAGCATAGTCTCCAACTTCAGAAGAGCTCATTAGCCTCCTTTCCTGTTAACAATAGTATTGCTCTGAGATGCGGCCCACATGATGTTCTTTTAATTCCTGAACTGAGCTAATTAAAGGTCAAAGACAAGGGACAGCCCAAGGAGGGTAGTATTCCTGTATTAATTATGATGTCAAACAAATTGGTTGAGAAATCACTGTCATCACAGGATATGTAAACATGATCTTTTAACAGAATTCTGGTGTCTATTATATATAATAAAGGCTTATGTTAATCATTTTATAGCTGCTAAGAGAAAAGAGAAATATACTAGAAATTCTTAAAGAAACGAAAGCATCCGACCTCTGTTTTAATGAGATATAGTCATGAATATGGTAACGAAAATTGACATGATTGGATGTTACAGAATAATGATTCAGAAGATAAGAAACAAATAACTGCACTTTGAGTTAGAGCTTGAAACATATAAGAGCCATCAAAGAAATAAAATATTAAGAAGAGTGAGCAAGCAATGAAAACAAACTAAAGATCTGGATTAGGTTGTATCATGGTACTAATTTATTGTGTTTGGTACATACTAAAATTATACAGAATCATATCTCAAACAATCGCACAATCACATGCACAATCCTAGTAGTTCAACAATTGAATAAGCTCCTCTTTCAGCTGACACTCTTTGCCTTTACTAATTATAAACCCTCGGGTTTCTTTTTTGAAAGGTTTCTAGAATTGTCCTTCAAAATATTCTTTTTGGAAAGTTGTCTTCCAAAACATGAACCTCATCGCCTTTGTCTCATATAGTTAGATGCTCCTCGAGAAACCGACTCCCTTATATGCTGTCTAGACATGAGTCTTTCTTTTCCCATTCCACTCCACTCCACTCCAGCCATTCCTTTTTCTTTTTAACAATTATTATAATCTATCAACACACACAATTATTTCTGAACATCAATGTCAGCATTACGCAAAGTTCACCCGTCAATTCCACTGACAGCATTTTGCAACAACTCTTTAACCATCCATATAACTAACTGATCTCACCAAAGCTAAACGAGTCCAGACCTTGAGGTCGGCGCCTGCGCAGAAAGCCCCCGGCACGGAGCTCGCAACCAGGACGACCTTCGCCGTCGCATCGGCCTGAATCTTCTCTATAGCGCTCCGCAGCCTCCTCATCACATCCCAATTGATGGCGTTCTTGACCTCCGGCCGCTCAAGCCTCAGCTCTAGGATCCCTGATCCCGGACACAAGTCAAGGTTCAAGAATAATCAAAAGGAGGAATTTTAGAACAACCCTGAAAAATAGGAGGAACGTTTAAGAAGAGACAGCGACAGATTGGTGGGCAGGTCACAGACCGGAGTCCGGTGCCGAGAGCTTGTGGAGGCGGACGGGCTCCGGCTGGGCTAGGACTTGGAAGGCGCGGGCAAACAAGATAGAGTGGTGCCCGGTGGTGGATACGGAGGCCGCCGGAGCGTGGCGGCCGGCAAAGTAGCCGGAGATGGCGAGGAGGCCCCGCCGGCTGCGCATTCTGGAAGGTGGAAGGGGACAGTTGGGAGAGGCGTGTTCGGTGCTAGACGGTGATGTGGGCAAACACTATACAGTGCTGCTACTTGGACAGTTGCACGCGATGGTTGCATACTACTTGCATAGGTCCAATAGGACACGTGGGAAATCTAGCTTAGTGCTGTAGAACAACTTGCTCGATCAACTTTTAGGCCTTATTTAGTTCTTAAATTTGGTGTACTAAATTTAGGAGTTTGGGTCTCTTTGTAATTATTGCGTCACTGTAGCATTTCGTTTGTATGTGCGAAAAATTATTCAAAAATTGATTAATTAGGCTCAAAATGTTCGTCTCGCAGAGTACACCGTGCAATTAGTTTTTGATTTCATCTATATTTAGTATTCCATACATGTTATGACATTTTGATGTGATGGAGAATCTTCTTTTGCATAATGAATTTGGAAGTTGCTTTTTAGAACTGAACAAGGCTTTACGGTCAAATCCAAATTAGTACTGAAAGACCGTAACAGCTTTGCTTCAATCCGCGGAGTGTTGCAAGTTGCAAGTAGGAATGTGAATTACACAGGATAGTTTTTCCACGACCGTCAGAACTTGCACGAGCTTATTACAGAAGTGCATCTGGCTGGTGCTGGTTTTACTGAGAAAAAAACACTGCTGGCTGGTTAGTGATTGGTGGCTGGTGCTGATTTCTGTTGAGAGAAAAACACTGCTGACTGACTGAAAATCATCTAGTCGAACAGGTTTTTGAAAACCATGGTATTAACAAAACTATAGTTCTTTCGGAGTTTTAGAAACTCCATTATATACCTCTTTTTTCTAAACCATGGTTTTGCACGTTTATAGGCCTTAGCTTTGCTGATGCTTTGATGTTGATAGTAACTGTCAGTTTTAACATGACATCGAATTAATTTCAAAAAAGAAAAACATGGTATCGAAGGGTTGAAAATTTCCAAGCCATCTTCGAGACTTCGCCTAAAGAGGAGGGCCAGTGTCTCTCTCGGAAAGAAAACAGTGGACCAGTGAGCAATTCGCAGTGGTAACTTGCAAAGAAAACATAAGGTCACGCTTCCACTAAATTAGGGCTGTTTGCTTCCTAGGTACTAAAATCAAGGAATTAAAATTAGTCTCTTAGAGACTAAAATTGCTGTTTGGATCCCTGGACTAAAAGGGATTAAAGTTGCTTTAATATCTTGCGCAAAAACTATTTTGCCCATGGACTTAAAAGGAACGAGTGGGCCGGCGGGTGGGGGAGGGGCATACAGTGGAAAAGTAGTGATTTTAGTCCTATAAGCTCGTCTTGTGGAGCTAAAGAGTTTTAGTCCCTTTTAGAGGTTTTAGTCCCAAGGGTTTGAATCTTTAGTCCGTTTTAGGACTAATTTTAGTCCGTTTTGGTTTTAGTCCGTGGAACCAAACACCCCGTGATTGTGCGTTGCACTTTGTGAATTCTCCTGTACATGCATCGAAATCGAGAAAGGAGAGCGGGAATTGAGAGATATCTCCCCGCTCGCAACGGCAAACTAACGAAAGAATTCTTCTTCCTTCTACAAAAATTTACATGACGGCCCGGTGAAGCAGACGCAATTTGATCCCATCACGAGGATGGGCTCGCGACGGCGCAGTTGCTGTACGCCATGCTCCGGCCGACGTCCGCCGGCGCGGAGGGGTCGACGCCGAGCTCGCGCGCGCGGTTCACGTACTCCTTCTTGACGTTGCCCCTCTGCAGCTGCAGCAGCCGGATCACGCTGCGCCGCGCGTCGTGCCGGAACGGCCGCCCCGTCCCCGTGAAGCCGTCGATGAGGTGCAGGTACGCCTCGAGGTCGTGCCGGCACGCGGGGCCCGCGTCGGGGCGGAGGCACGGCGAGTTCTTGCTGTCGATCCGGAGCTCCGCGCCCACGTGGTGGTACTGCTCCTTCTTGTGCGGCAGCCGCGGCGCGACCCCGGGCACCTTGGTGACCACGTCCCCCGCGTTCACGATGCGGAGCACGTTGACCTTGCCGCTGCCGGTGAGCCTGTCGACGAACGCGGCGTTACCCACCTTGGGCCCGCCGAAGGAGATCACGGCGACGGGCGGCGCGTCCGGGATGGACTCGGCGACCTCGTCGGCGACGAGGAGCGCCAGCGCCGCGCCGAGGCTGTGGCCGACGACCGTGATGCTGAGCTGCTCCCCCTTGTACTTGTCCATGAGGCGGCGCACCTCCTCCATCACCTCCTCCGACAGGCTCTTGACCTTCTCGCCGGCGGTCTTGTAG
The DNA here is from genome assembly GCA_033239725.1 of Echinochloa phyllopogon. Taxonomy (NCBI): domain Eukaryota; kingdom Viridiplantae; phylum Streptophyta; class Magnoliopsida; order Poales; family Poaceae; genus Echinochloa; species Echinochloa phyllopogon. Next base: position 36,634,613 of record BTCW01000001.1, on the reverse strand, counting down.
AGGCTGAGGAAGCCCCGCGCCACCTTGGGCTCCTCGGCCCCCGCGTCGGCGCCGTCGCTGCTGCTGCCGTCGAGGGGCACCAGCGAGGCCCGGAGGTTCTCGGCCCACTCGAGGCAGGTGGCGGTGCCGCGCAGCACGATGGCGATATCGCGGCGGCCCATGCGCGCGACCTCCCGCTCGGACTCGCACACGGCGACGTAGCCGATCCAGTTGGACTGCTGGGTGAGCCACTCGGGGGTGTTGGGGCGCTTGGCCCACGGCGGCATGGAGAGCGCGGAGGTGGCGAAGAGGCTGCGGGTGGGGCGGTAGGAGCGGTCGGGGAGCATGAGGCCGCGGTGCCTGGCGGACGCCGTGGGCAGCGAGTGGAAGGCCTGGTAGGCGGCCTGGACGAGGTCGCCGTAGCGGAGGAGCTCGCGGCGGAGGTCGGAGTCGAGCGGGTCGAGGAGCCCCGCCCAGCCGCCGGCGCCGTGGAGGCTGCGCCAGCGCGGCGCGATGGTGGACCGCGGGGAGGCGCGCGGGGAGTCGGCGGAGAGCAGCTGCTGCATGTGCATCAGGCTGCGCGGGGACATGTGGTCGTCGGCGGCCGTGCGCGCCCGCATCCCGGGCATGGGCACGAAGAAGGAGAGGTTCAGCGCGTTGAGCAGGCCGTGCCGGACGTTGAGCGGCTCCTGCTCGGCGGCGGCGGCGTCCTGCCCCGCCTGCTGCTTGGCGTGGCCGGCGGGCCTCGGCACCTGCGGCGGCTTCCCGAGGACCTTGTCGAGGTTGGCTATGTGAGCCCTGGCGCCATCCGCCGGCGCCGGGGAAGAGGAAGACGAAGGCACGGAGCTGGCCGAGCGGAGCGCCGGCGCCGGCGCGTTGGGGTTCAGCGGCGACGGGTCCCGGCGCGGCGGCGCGCGGGGCTGGGCCGCGGGGGCCGTGTGGCGCGGCGCCACGTGCACTGGCGCGGTCACCGCCGCGGCGATTGTCATCGGACTTGCCCCCCCTTGGTTCGTCGGTAGTCGATGCGCGATGAGCTGCTGCTGCTGCTTGCTGCTACCGAAATCGAAATGTGAGATGACACGGTGGGCGAGGGGTTTTTATAGCCGGGAAGCGGCCAGTGCAGGGCGGAAAAGGAAATTGTTAATGGAGTGGTTGCAACTTGCGACTCTCTGACGGACGTCGCGATTCCATGGCCCCGAGGCACGTCGCGGGTGGGTGTGTGCGAGGCGTTTGCGTGCGGACGCGCCCTGGCTGGCCGATTTGCCTCCGCCCGCGGCAACTCCCGAGCGAGCGCCTGCCTGCGTGCCGACTAGTCCACGGCTCGACGCCAGCGACCGCGACAGCGTTGCCTCGTGCCAGCGCGGGCTACGCGGTGCGCGGGCGCGTCGCGTTGGACTTTGCTGCCTGCCTTGACTCGAGCGAGGGTGCTGGTGCGGATGCGCCCCCGTTGCCGCCCGTCGCTCCGTCGCGGTCCTAGTTTTAGTATTGGTCGAGGTCTCGAGGGGCGCGCGCGTCCACATGGATCCAAGGCCGCGAGCTCTCTCAATTTCTCAAGGTCGGTCGCGTACGGATCCAAGGTCCGGTCCGGGTAAATGTTTATCGCGGCCTGGATTCACATATGCTGACGCGGGGATCCCCGACGCAAGCGGCGTTGACTGTCAGCGGGTTTGCGTACGAACGAACGACTAGGAGCGAGGTCAGGACAAGTTTTTGATTTGTCGTCAGGTCAAACACCGCGTTTGCGTGCTTGCCCGCGCTGTCCCCCGCCCTGATAGCCTGATCTGATCCCATCGAGCGGCTCTCCCGTTAGCAGACACATGTCAGGCCATATTCTAGCATCAATTCCGACCATTAGCGCAGTAAACAAACCATGTTCATAGGCTCATCTCATAGCAGCTCGGTCGCTAGCCATCGAGGCCTGCACGAAGGTCAAAAGTCTCACAGGGGATTCGGAAATGGGTCGGTCGGTACGACCCTTTTCCATATGAACGTACGGCACGGACTCCGGACTCGAGTCGTTGGCCGAAATACAATATGTTTGAAACGCAACCGCATTTTTGAACTGAAATAAGGAGGACAGATTCAAGTCTGATCATCTCGTAGTCTAATCGTCCTCTGTCTCTCCAGCCAGGTGATTGGGTTGGGTCTCTGCATCCTATCCGACAAGGCAATGCACCCCTACAGTGCAGGCTCCTTTCTACTGTTTACCGGCTCCTTTTTTATCCCCCTTCCGACACTGCTAGTGAAAGCCATTTTCTGACCAAAGTCCTTTTTCGTGTTATTTTCATTTCTTTTATCTCTCCTTTTGCAAAAGTACCCTTTTTTTAAAGGCACGATGCTTGTTGCCAACAGCCCTTTCAAGTTAGGCAACACATCAACAACATAACATAAACCAGATCTAGGAAACACGAATTACGTTCATCTTAAATTGCCAGGATCAGTGCACGTTGGGGGCAAGTTGATGCACGCCCAAATCTCAGCGGACAGAGACAAACTCCATTAACAAGCAAAGCAGCGGACATGATGATCGAGGCCTTTTCAGATGTGCCCCAAATGGTTCCGGTGGCCAATCAACTTGCGGAATGGTGGATCAGTCTAGGATGAATGGATGATCGTGGGGAAATCATGGTGGACGGAGACGATCGATAAAATAAAATAGGATAAAATAAAAAAGGTGAGATTGTTAATTCACGGCGTGAACAATGCAGTTTGACGTGGGGAACGTGATTGAAAGATCCACGGGGCGGGAGATGAGATGAGATGGGATGAAAGCGCGGGTGAGTTGGCCACGTACGCTAACCACCACGCGACGCGACGGGCGGGGACTAATGGACGTCGCGTTCTCCGGGGCCAAGTTGTTTAGTCGTCCCTCGCCACTACTAATTTATGATGGCTTCTCCCTCTTGCTTGAGGAGTTGGGAACGGTGCTGTACTTGCAGAAATGCAGATAACTTTACTGTGCAAGGACCAGCTTGGGCACAAAAAGAAAGGACCTGCTGGTTCTCCGTCCATTTTTTTTTAAAAATCCTTATTGGGCGTTGACAAGTGCTCAAGGTATTGGTACACCATAGTGTAGTGTGAAGTGTTGGGTTTTTCTCAATCACTTTTTAAAATCATACTCAGATCCGAGAGAGAGCTCCAGCCGCCGAGACAAATCGGGTGTGCCGGCGTGCCGCACGGTACGTACCACACCACAGCTTGCTCGGGTGTTGAACGTTTGCTGGTTGTTGCGTCGTGCAAGTGCAATCTTCCTTCTTTTTCCTCGGATAGTCGTACGCCCATCTCCTTTGGCCACGGCCTCTCTGATCGCAACATGTTCGGCCATTTTCACTGCCTTGTCAGATTGCCTCCTTCCCCGCATTTTGGAAACAAAAACATTTGGGGGCAGCCACAAAATTTGGATCTCGTTTCCGAATCCTCCACTTCCCAGTGCAGAAACCCGCGCCACCATCGTGTTCCGCGTGCTCAATTCAAGCATGGCTCCGCGGGTCCGCCATTGCCCCCTCCCCCGTGTGGTGGACGCAGAAAGCGGCGGGCGAATCTCGCGGGGGGTGGGGGCGCCGGCGGTGATGGGCACCGCCACTACTCGCCTTTCCGTAAAGCGGAGCGCCACAGGGAATCGCCACGTCGTCGCGGTGCTGGCTCGTGGGCTTCGCGCGCCGGCGAGAAGATCTCAGAGACGAACGCGGCGCTCGTGGCGGTGGCTGGGATGGGTCCTGGAGCGGCGGCAGAGCCGGCGGTGCGTCTGTGGGAGTGGGACAGGGCCACAGGGTGGTGCATCGGGGACGGGGAGTAGCACCAGCACGCGCTCGTCAGGGTATGGTAGGAGATAGGATGCATGTCGAAATGTCAATGTTGCTCCGTTGGGATGGGGGCCACGGGCACCTCCACGGCTCGACGAGGAGGAGGAGAAAGAGACACCAGCAGTGCCAAGCGTGAGGACGGTGTTGCTGCGCGTTGCGCGATTGATGGCTGCTATGTAAACATCTCCTTGTTATACAATGATAATGAAATGATGCAAACTCTTCAAACATCTCCTAAATATACAATGATAATGAAATGATGTAAACTCTTCAAACAACTTGACACAATAATACATACGGAGTATTAATATAGTCCTTCAAGAAAAAGGAGGGACCCAAACACTGTTTTCCAGCCTTTTAGATATATAGTCAGGACTCATGAGCTTTTAGGTGAAATTTCTAGAAAGCCAATGAAGTGTTACTCATCATATAATAATAGCAGTATATATTCAAGGAAAAATCGAGAAGATCCACAGCTTCTGAGTGTCCCGACAGAAGAATATCGCTTCACTTGTCAAACTTTCTTATCTGATGATGATGCCAACATGGGACACACCACACAGGTCACAGAAATTGGCGGTGGTGGCGGGCCATGCAGGCAGGTCATGGTCCTCTGTTCTGATTTCTGAATGCCAAAGCAATGCATATATTTCATCAGTAGGAAAAGGCGCGTCATCCGCAGATCAGTGCGAGATCACGAGGGCCTGTCACGAGGCACAATCATTGCAGATGAATATGACCACTCCACAAGCACAAGGAGAAATATGTTGCCCCGACAGGGATTCCATCTCATCTCACTACTACGAATATTACAGTAGCTGTTCACAAATGCAACGTTGTCGAATTATAAACTGTTGCTGTTTGCTCCTCTAGTTGAGAGAACAGTGCAGGACTCTCTACAGTGTTCCAATACATATGCAACTCTCTAATCATGCATATGACCCACGAAGAGTGTCGGCAAGGACATTTCCTGAACAAATAATGCAAATGCATTTTCGGGCATGCACAAATGGTAGTAACAGCGTGGCGTTTACAAGCAACCAAAGAGATCAGGCGATCTTAGGACGAGCAGCAAGACGTCTTCTGGTTGACAGGCTGCCCGCGGATCTGCACGGTTGATGGCCTTGCGTTTGACGCAGCTGGTTGGCTCCATCCTCAGAACAGCACCAAGTAGGATTTCGATGAGCACACTAGAATCTCAATATTCACAATAGGATATTGACCACTTGACATGTTGGCTATACGCCTATACCTGTCCTTGATTGATGCAGCCATAGCCATGAAGGCCTGCTCGCCACTAGTGGCGTTTTTCGCACTCGTCTCCATGAACGGGATGCCCATCTCGTCAGCAAACGTCTAAATGGTGTTTTAATCAATTATAAATGTCTCAATAAGTCCCAGGGGTGTGGTGAAAATGAAACTGCACATGTTGTCATGACCATGAATTCTGGAGAATTACCTTAGCTGCCTCAGTTGCCACAACTTTGTTGGCAGTTAGATCACTCTTGTTCCCATGGGTTTGCCGCAAGAAGCTTCGGTGATGTTTGGTTGAATAACAGTAAATGCAAAGGGTAACGGTATTAGATTAATGGAAACAGAACAGGTAATACTGAACTTTGTTTGGTTGAGTTCAGGTAACGGAAAGAGCACTATTAAGCAGGCCGAGCCCACGGTCACAGAGTCTGCTATATACGGCCTGCAGAGGTATCAGATACCGGAGATAACGAGTCGTATCAGCCTTCTACTGTCCCGTATATAGCAAAACATCCCAACCAAACACTACCTTCATGGTGATGAGTCGCGCACAATACGCAGCAACATCCAACAGCGCATGAAGTAGCTGGAGTTATGTTAGCATCGACCATCAAAGTATGTACATACAAGATTCAGTGATCAAAGTTGGAAATACAAGGATACATATACGACAGGCCAGAAATATCTCGACCGTCTCTGGCTTGTGTCTGCAAGCAACCTGGCACATACACTCTAATCTGTCTTCAAACAGCCGAATTGGCACCAGCCTAATTAGTTTGGCTTCCATCTAAGACAAGCAGTGATTCGCCAAGCAGCTTTTGCGCTTCCTCTCTCCTCCTAAAGTAAGAAAATACTCAGCGTTGTCAAAAGACTAGCATTTGTGAGAGTCACACTCAGCGTTGTCAAAAGACTAGCATTTGTGGCAGTCACAATGTACAATGAAACCAGAAGAGTTGCAAGCAAGAGATTAATTATCGTGTTCCAAGAGATGAAGGTTACTCATGAAAATAAAGGAAGCATACATGATCAGTAGCGGAGCCAGAATGAAATTTTACCTATGGCGAATATATTACTATGATAGTTCAGCTTCATATATGTAGCAGATTTATAAACACTAAAGAGGGAAAGAAGAAGGTGCTGGCTGGCGATAGGTATGGCGGCAGCCAGTGCTAGCTATATTGGTGGCTCCGCCACTGTACAGGATACAGTATAAAGTGTGTATTCATGGTAACAAAAGCCAACTTTAAAGAATAGCACCTCTAATGTTTTTTAATTAAAATTATCATTTAACCATTTCCTGAATTACACTACATTTCGAACTGAAGCAGCAAATGGTAGTTAAATGGCCCTTTTGATATTGCAACGGTCTACTAATTTACTATGGCAAAGTGGTCAAACAAAAAAATTGCAACACTTCTGAACACTAAGGAAATGTGTCTCGACATAACCCAATCTCCCAGCTCTAATTAAGAATATAAAAATACTGAAAACATATATGACAGCAGTGTCTAGCGGAGCTGTCACCTGCCTGCCTCTATGTGTGTGTGTGTGTCTGTGGGGGGTGGGGTGGTCCTATAAACCATGTCAAATGAAAACATAACTTGCCAGCCAAGCTAAAGAAAGACTAGTTACTCACTGTTTTATGTCTTCAATTGCTTGCTTGCGCCGCTGAATTTGGCTCTCAAGCATGTGAATCAATGTGGCTCTTGCCTAAAGATATTAAAGAATGTAAGTGCATTTTTGAGAATCGCACAAAAACACACCACACGGATCAAAAACTGAGGCTCACACCTGATGTGGCCGTAGGGAATTGAGAAGATGGTGCAAGTTCTGGAATATGAGTGAAATGTCTTCTACCCTGCGAGCATACTGAGATGGCCTCTCCACTAAAATATCTGCCAGCTCCAAAATATGCAGTTGAAGCTCTCTGTTGAGGGTCCTTAGCTCCTTTTTGAAGTCTAAAATTTAATCAATTTTGCAAAGAGGTAGCTCATTAAACAAAAGATACAAGTTATTCAGTCCTCAAAGTAACAGTACGAACAACATATTTGGTATATGAAAAATACAACTAGCTTATGATTATAAACATTCCTAAGATTTAACAAATCACAAACATTTGAGATACATATGCATATGCAGGTAAACAGATCTATTTCTCAAGAACCAGAACACACCGATATTGGGTCCGTTTGGATAAAGCTGACGGACCCCTTGACTCTCCAAGCTTGGCAGCACCTCATTTGTCTAGATACCATGGAGGCAAATCACGGTCAGTTTAGCACAATCAAATAACAGAGTAACATGAAAGTACAACAAACAACATACTTTGTACTCAGAACCAAAGAGTACATATTTTTCATCAATTAGTGGCGGCGGAGGTTCTGGTGCGGATGAGGGATCCTGCTTGTAATCCTTGTAAAGTCGGTAAAATGGAGGAGGTGGAGGGTATGCTGATGTGGCCATTGCAATCTAGCCTTATGCTGCACAAAACAATAGATACTGAATCAATAAACATTTCTAGACTTTTACTGCCAAGAATTCTTAAATTTACAAATGACAAGGTTAGATGTAAATATTCGTGTGGAGGCGTTTCAGGACCCGAGGCAAAAAAGATGAACTAGAGTTGAGTCAAAAATTTTAACTTCGGTGACTACGGCTACGGCTCCTCTAACGCTATAGTGGTGGAGCCAGAGCCAGGTGATGCTCTGACAAATGGGCCCTAAAAGTAAGTATGGAGAAATTTTAAGGCTACTCGATGCTCTAATTGCCTACATTACAAAAGAATATACTTCAGGCTGAGAAACCTATCTAATTTAATAAATCAAAATAGCACAGCATAGTGAGCACTTACTCCAATTACTAATAATTTATCCAAGTAAACCAACATAAATGCAAGGGCAACTTACATGATCTAAGACATCACATTTGTAATATTAGTATTAGGAAATGTATAGCTGATTGATTGTAGCTTACCTTGTATAGGTGATTTAGCCTGCCTTGTATAGCTGATATAGCTTACCATGTATACTAGGATTATTTCCTTGTAACTCAAGCCATATTGGCTATATATATGAGAGATCACCCCCCCTTGCTGGGTGTGGTGTTTCCCCAATCCTATCTCTCTACAATTAGTTAGTCAAGCAGTACCCGACAAAAATATGACCAGCATTTCCAATATTTCACTAGTTACAATAGATGACCTCATGAACAGAACAGTCTAGGATTCATAACATATAAACAATCATTATGGAAACGGATTCCCAAACCAAAAGAAAAATCGGTTAACCTCAAGAAATAGAACATTCTATATATGACTCTTATGTGAAATTGTGTTTTCATAGTTGCTGAAAAAGATTTAATTAAATATAGAAATCAACGCGATAGTATGTGAACTGATCTTGAACAGTTTGAAGGATGCCTGTGGATACAGAAACTGCAATCAAGAGAGACATGAAAGGACCCTCTCTCGAATTAAGATTTCCTACAACAAAAAAATAACAGCAGTCGCACTAAAGAAAAATAATGCTGATAGGAATATTACACCCACAGGAACTTAGATGCCCACTCTCGAATTAGGATTTCCAGCTAAATGTTTGGCGGACCGCGGAGAAGGATAAAGTGTCCTACCTATAGTAAGCTAAAGGGACTTTACTAACGACTGCAAATGAAAGATTTGGGGCAATGCACAATCCAGGTTCAATGAACCACGGAGTGCCCCTACCATAGCCGACCGCCCCCGTTGGCCCCGGCCGCCAGCTGCGCCGCCCTCCACACAGCCATTCGCTGAGGAAGACGCTCGACCCCGCCGTCGGCGCTTCCGGCCGAATGTGGTTTTCGTCCGCCGCCCGGCCAGCGGCGCTCACGCAGCCTCACCTTGTCACCATCGATTCTCCACCGCCGCCGCCAGGCGCTTCTCTAAGCCTGCCGACTATGGAGCCCTCCCCCGACAAACCCGAAGCCGGAACCCTAACCCAGCCACCACCATGCTTCAATCCGAGCGAGGGACGAGGAGAAGGAGCAGGTGTAGGAGGAGGAATCACCTCGTCGCCGGCCGTCTACCACTGCCCGCCACAGCTGTACGAGCGCGAATCGGTAGGGGGGCGGGGGCGCCAGAGATCGGTGGAGCACGGAGCTACGGACGGAGAAAAAGGCGCGTCTTGGGGTGGAGTCCGGTAGCGGTAGGTTGGCTTGGGCGTTCGGTCTAACCGGGGAAGCCGAGGCCGCCGGAGGGAGGGGGGGGGGGGGGGGGGGGGGGGAGGAGCGACGCCGGACTGCAGGCCTCCGGAGAGTAGGGATGAGCGCCGGCGGACCTCGGGCCACCTTGGGCGTCGGCGACACTCCGACACCGGACGCGAGCCAAGCGGATCTGGGGAGAGGAGTGGGCTGGGTCTGGGTGGGGTGGCGGCCTGGCCGAATGGCGGGGTGGGGAGTTTATGCGAGTACTGGGCTGGGCTGTTTTACTTATTGGGGCCTATTTGAAATTGAGTAATATTTAGCAAAATAGTAACTATCAAAATATATATATTTGAGTTTCTAAACTTACTAAAAGTCGTTTAAAGTTTTCAAAACACACCTATAATATGGCTGCCAATTGAGTATGATCTTCCGTACTATTTTTGTCGACAAATCTGTTGTTTTTTCCATCAGGAGGGGCGGCGGCTCAAAGCCTCAAATCATTCGAAGATCCCAACGAGACTTCCAGATCCATCTCCTTTGATTAAGGCAATGGCACCCTTGGGTTCCATGATCGCGCGAGTTGCCCGCCATGCGTCCACCAGATGTGTATCCCTTGCTACCCGCTCAGGCAAAGCCGGCGGAGATCTGATCCTCGGCAGCCGTCCCATCGCAGCAGTTCGTCTCCAGAGCAACCTTACTGGCGATGCCTCTTCCAAGCGCTCTATCCAGTTGTTCGGATGCGCCCATCACGGCGCTCGCCGCCCTTTGTTCACCCGTTCGTTCCACGGAGTCAACTCCGTCGCAGGTAATCCAGTTCTCTGAAGGTTGTGGTTGTATATATCTTCCTCATTTTGCATTGAATTTTGTTTGGGATTGGGTCGCCGTGTGACGTTACTAAGTTTAGTTTTTTATCACCCGATTCGATCTGCATTTGCAGTTGTAGTTCTGGTCGATTTAGTAGATGATGCCGGGGTTTTTATCATCCGATCTGATCTAGCTTTTGCAGTTGTAGTTCTGGTCGATTTAGTAATGATGCCGCGGCAGCAGGGTAAATAATCACCCATGTGGCTCTGTCCGATCTACTTTTTTTGCGTTCTGGTCGATTTAGAAGATTCCTGACAGGAGAGGTAAATTTGAGGTTCCTAATGTGCCGAGAAGAGCTTGACACCGTTATAGTTCTGGTCGGTTTATATAGAAGGATACGCTGGGCAGCTGTTCTGCCGGTGGTGGTGTCCGGAGGGACGGCTGGATACTGGGTAGGGTGCTGCTGTTTTCTAGCTGGAGGTACAAGACAAGTTTAGTGATGTAGTAACTCTTTTGAACCTGTTTTGTTCAAAATGCATTGCATCCTGAGGCCGTTGGGCTATGTCACGTAGTTTACTTATTGTAGTTATAATCACTCGTTTGATGGATTGTGTTGAATCTCTCTTTTGGTGGATTGTTCTCTTATTCCCACTGATGTAAAAAAATTCTTTTCTATAGATCGACAGAACGAGTTTGTTGCGCAGGAGAAGGATATGGAGTCAGATGAAGCAATCTGGGCCTTGTACCAGAGGTGGTGCAAGCATTTCAAGATGGAGCGTGACCATGATGAGATGGTTCGTCGTTTTGGGGAGTTCAAGAACCGTGTACTTCAAGTGCATCAAGTGAACAGAGCTGGTCTCTCGTACAGGTTGGCTATAAACAAAAGTGCCGATACTTCTGTGAAAGAGAAGCGGCCTATGTTATCCAAGGACGCTTATTTGCGATTCAAAGCCCTGGCCATGACCTGTGGGCAGTCTGCTGATGACTGAACTGCTTGCAGTATTTATAATCATCACAAACAAATTTCTCAAACTATGGGCTTGTATTGTGATGCTTTATTTAACCTATAGAAACCACCCTCATCATGTAAGACTATGGAATCTTTTAACCTTGAACCCTCTGGGTCATCATGTTTATGTGAGAACTATATTGCTGTGAGTTTCATGGAGGAGGGAGAAGGCTTGTTTATATCCAGTGCTTTCTACTTGCACATAAATATATTGACAATCGTCCAAAGTAATTGTTAATTGTATCACGGTACTTCTGAGTCCTCACACTTGCCATGTTTGTTTTTAGCTAACGCATCCATGCTAAAGCCACAGTAAAAAAAATGCAATAAATTTCTTGCCAATCAACGTGAATCATAAAATAGATTAAGATTAAAAAAGATACAATAAAGAGTCTAAGGCCTTGTTTAGATCCCAAATTTGCTAGGCCAAATTTGGGAGTATGATGTCTCTTCGTAATCATTGCGTCACTGTAGCATTTCGTTTGTATGTGCGAAAAATTATCTAAAAAATAATTAATTAGGCTCAAAATATTCGTCTCGCACAATACAACAAAACTGTGCAATTAGTTATTGATTTTATCTACACTCAGTACTACATGCATGTTATGACATTTTGATGTGATAGAGAATCTTCTTTTTGCATAGTAAATTTGGGGGTGGAATTTTGGAACTAAACAAGGCCTTAGTACATGCTAAGGCTGACTCCAACAGCATGCAAAAGCCATTTTTGCCCTCCCGCTGCACTGTGCATTTCCAAATCCAATCTCCAACAGAGGAGGCAAAAGGCCATGCATTTTGCAACGTGAGGAGAGAGGTGAGCTAAAAATGGATTCCCTCTCTCCTCAATTGCATCTGGCGAGCAGAGGCGAGCGCGGGCAGCTGGCGCGAAGGGTGCGTGGGGGCGGGCGAGCGTGGACGCGGCGGCCGGCGGGACGAGCAGCACTTCGACGACCGGCGGGACGAGCATGGCAGCGGAGGCAAGCGGCTCCGACAGTCTCCTCCTCCCCTGCGACGCGCCGCCGTCATCTCCTCCTCCCCGCGCCGCACCGCCGCCGCCGCCCTCTCTTCCTCCCCCGCGGGCGGCTCCACGGCCCCAAGCGCGGCGGCGGCGTGGAGCGGCGGCGGGCGTGGAGGCCAAGCGGGCGCCGCGAACGGCGTGGCGGCGCGCGGAGGCCAAGCGGGCGGCGTCGACGGCGTGGCGGCGTGGCCATGGGCGGTGCGCGGAGGACGCGAGGGCGGGGGCCGCCGCCCGCATCATCATGCTCGTCGTCGTCGAGCCGTTCGAGGAGCAGCCGGAGCCTTCGTGCAGTTCGGTGTCGGCGTGCTCGAGGCGGAGCGGTGGGCGGTGGCGCAGCTCGGCGGTGGGGCGGCTCGGGAAGCTGGTGGACGCCTGTGTGGCTCGACCTCGCCCGCGGCCGGCCGGATCGAGTGGCGGCGGCGAGGGCTCGCCGGCCTCCGCGTCGTCGTCGTGCTCCTCGCGAGCGGGCGGGCGGAGCGAGGCGGGCGGGCGGTGCGAGGCGGCGGACGAGCGGGCTGGGAGGGCGCGAAGAGAGGCCGCCGGCGCATGGGAGGCAGCAAAGGTGGCCGGCCGGTGGAGAGACCGAGGGAGAGAGGAGGAAGAGAGAGAGGCGGAGGGGATTTTTTTTTTGCCTTCCCTGTATCCTCGCTTGGAGACAAGGAAATTTGCCTGGCCGATGCTGCTACTGTGGGCAATGCAAAACAACCCTGTGCCTCTCTTATTTGCATGGTATTGTTGGAGTCAGCCTAAGCTGGGTAAATATGCTCGGATATCCATTCTATAGAGACCCCACTAAGCTGGGTTTGAATCCCCCTCCAGCTTTATTTTTGCAATTATTTCTATTCCCCGCACCTGTTCCCACCATTTTCTCTCTCTCACCGACGTCAGGATCAGGTGTGTATAGCGGTCGAATTGCGACCTAAATGTCTAGTTTTATATCGGTCTTTCCTCAAAACCGAGTGGTTCAAATGGTGTATAAAACTAGGTGGTTCAAATAGTTTACACCGGTTCAATTGCACATGCCGGCATTTTACGTGGACCAAACCGGGGAAGGCTTCCGTTCCCGATTGAACCAGTTGGACCAGCCGGTCCGGTCCTAATAACTAGGCATACGACAGTTTAGGTGGGAGGTTTTACTGATATAAACGTCATGTGACGGTTGAGCCCACATATCATTACATTTTTGGCTTCTCTCTCTTCCCACTCTTCTCTCTTCGTCCTGTTTGCCACGGCACACGCCAAGGAGCTGATGGGTCAGGAAGGGTAGTGACATCATGAGTGATGGGTGGGTGAGTTCGGCGGTGCTAGCTCCTCCCAAACCCTAACTCATTCCACCCGCCGGCGTCGCTCCACTGTTGTCCGATTCATCCCTCCTACCACTCCACCACACCATTGACTGCCTCCTCCGCCACTCTTGGGTTAGGAATGCCCACTTCTCCCTCGAGGATCGAGGATTTCCGAGCTGCCCCTTTCCGAGATCATCTTGAACCTTGTCGCGCCGCAGTCTACGCCTGCCTCCCTTTGTGAGGGGCTACTCAATGAGGACCGTCTGGTCTAGGTGCAACGCTCATGCACGCTCCTCGCCTCCACACTATGGGTGCACCTACCGGAGCTTGAATCCAGTGCGCAGGCAGGCGGCTACAGGTGGGCATAGCTCAGCCTTCGGAGCGGGAGCTCCATGCGGCACAGGGATTAACCGGCACGACGCTCAGACGCTAGCACAGTTTAGGTGCAAGCGTGCGTGGAGCTCGGTAGAGGGGGGGTGGAGGGATTAGAAAAGGGAGCCGGTGGAGAGAGAGGGCAAACAAACTGCGGCGGCTCACCGGCTCGCACTGCTGCTCGGGCAAGCGGCCTGTTCGCTTCGCTTATTAGCCACCAGCCAACAGTATTTTTCTCTCAGCAGAAATCAGTACCAGCCACCAGCCAGCCAACAGTATTTTTGTCTCAGCACAAATCAGCACCAGCCACCAGCTAAACGAACAGGCCAAAAAGCAGGGGAGCTTTTGAGAGAGAAAGAGAGAGATAGAGAAGGGGAAGGGGGAAGATGGATCTGACATACGAGCTCCACCATCACGTGTCGTCCATGTCAGCAAAATGTCCCACTAAAACTACCACATGGCTAAATATGAATGGTTTTAATAGTTAGATGATGTAATTCGATGGTCAAAATCAAACCGAAGGAATAGTTGAATAGCAGCAAACGAAATAAATCATATTTGCATAATTTTTTTGGAGGCTCGAGAGCGAGACGAGGAGGTGATGGAGACTTTTTGGTACTGAGCGTGTTTTTTTTAGCATGTATTGAGCGTGTTGTGGGTTGACGGGGGAAAGCCTAACATGGCAATTGACCATATCTGTCGGGATGGTAACTGCTTGATCACTGGCTTACGGCAAAAGCCCAAGCTCTCACGAATGGTGGATTCCGTGAGCTCTATCTCAGTCTTACTTTTGTTGCACATACTTGTTTGTTCAGGATGGTGTTTAAGGTGCATGCTTTTCCTAGCAATAGTAGAACAAAAACATCGCACATTGGCGAACAAAAAGTTTAATCTGCAGTGAGCTTTTCGAAGGGGGCTGAATATATTTTTTTTCCAAAGAGAATGACTTCAAAAATACAAGTATGCAAACTCATTTAGACTATTTATAAACAAATTTGATGTTGATAATAACATTATTGGCTGTTGAAATGGAGGGGCAAAACGAACTAAAAAAAGGTTTAATATGACATTTTTGTCAAGGAGATGTTGCTAATGTTTCAATGGCCTCTAGCACATAAACGTGTTTTAACTGTTTTAGTGATGTCATAACATAAAAAATTAACTTTACAAAGGTCCAATAGCCAAGTAACTAAGGGCCGAGCAAAATCCGAGTCTCAAAACCTTCCAAGTCTAAACTTCGGCTTAAGCTTAGGCTAGTTTACAATTTGAGGCGATGCCGAGTCAAGCTTAAAATGATCAAAACATTAGTTTAATATTCTTATCTTTTTTTGTTTGAGGGCAAGTTTAATATTCTTATCAATCATAAACAGAGTCAACAAAAGTCTATAAATTAATTAGATTCGAGTCATTCATTACCTTACCTATATACTTTGGGGAGATTTGGACAGTGCAATTGGACAACAAATTTATAGAATGCATATACATACGCACTTTATAGAGTTATCCTGGTAATAATTGACGACCTCGAGCTCTAGGATAAACTTAGAGCTTGCCTCGTTTAGAGTTTAATCCAATCTCAAAACAAACATAAAACGAGCCGAACATAAATAGCTCACGGGCGAAGAGCTACATGACAGGAGAGCCACGACCCATGGACGCCTTAACATTATTTATTTATTTGCGAAACGACGTCTTAACATTAGTGGTGAGCGATTTTCCCTGAGTCGATCGTGCCGAGTTCATGGTTAATGACGTGACAAAGATCATTGTAAGACTCACAATAAATATCGTACATAAAAAACCAAAGATCTCTGGCAGTCTGGCACTAGATTGACACCTGATAGAAGCCCTTACATCCTTCGAGTCTCTGCCAATAATCTGTATCGCCAGCTTGTGGTGTTGATCTAAGGCCTCCGTATGTTGACAAATGGATCTAAACAGATCCTACAAATACTCGAACTGATAATCAAATGCACGATTATCCAATGTTATTACTGGAACAGAACTGCAGCAGCCAATGGTTTGAAAAGATTCTGAGTTTCTGACCCGCATAATGTGTGTTCATCTGACACCATAAGTTCAAGTTGCCTGCAAGAAAACTAGCATCTGGTATACCTGCCGGCAAGCCACCACACCTCTGCTAAGCTCGATCTCATGATTCGTACTCCATCAAGCATATCGGTAGCCACCTTCAACCAAAGAACGGAATATCCAATGAGCAATATAGTACTCCGCAATATAAATCATCAATCACGCAAGACACATTAGTCTAAGAAACAAAGTTTGTTTATGCAAAAATAGGGCCGGGTAGTACGGCAAAAATTGGCAGGTGGTGCTCCTACCTACAACCTACGCAGTAGTACTACAGTTCATTTGGTGAGGAAATAAGATTCAGGCTAGCTGATCTATTGGCTCCGTCACTTGCTGGTAAGCAAAGCATCAGCATCGCCCGAATGTTCACTTATTGCTTAATAGTAAAATTCACATATCGGCATAGCATACTCTACGTAGTGAGATTGAGCTGTTGAGCATAGTGCATACTAAGATAGAAAAATGTAGCAGAATCACATGTCGACTGTTATCTGAGTTGTTCGAGCAGGAGCAGTCACATTGTAGTAAAATAACAATGCTTCAAATCCTTCCTTTTTTTTTATCTGAGTTCGGAGTCTCAATGTTTGCATCGATGAAAGCATGTATTGGTGCTTGCTTTGGGAGAAATACATGACCCTAGTTATTACGGGTGATGTGAGGAAAGAAGGAAGATCATGAGTCGAGAGAGTAGAGTGATACTCCGTTCGTTTGAAATTACTATTCACTTTTGATTATTTATTTAAAAAATAATGTAAATATATAAAAACGTAGGTCATATTTAAAACACGTTACAAACAAAACAAATGATACATGTACTATTTTTTTAATAAGACGAATGATTAAACATTGTGAGTAATCGTTAAATAATAATTTAAAATAGAACTAGTATTTATAATTTATAGTAGAGTTTGCACATGTATTTCTTTTACCATTTGTCCTTTAACATAGGCCCCGTAGAACGTAGATGGAGTTTGCCGCTACAGCTCAAATTAAAATGGAGCATCAGCTCTGATAAGATTGTGCATTTGTGCATCGACAGGGTTCATTCACTGGTTGGTTGCCTGACGATGGTTTAGGATTTCAGGTTCAGATGAGTGCTATAGTATCCGACGGATGCGAGATTGCGAGTGCTGAAAACGAGTTTGCAGCAGGAGCTCCACTGGCCACGGCCAAGCAAGGAGACAAGTTGGTTTGGTTGCTTTTGCTATCATTTTTTGTTTTTCGAACCATATGTTGGTTGCTATCTTTTCTGGCGATAAATTGAGCCCATGCATCCATGCTGGAGTTTAATGCAACCTCCAACGGCGCCACCTAGAGACTTTGAATGGACACGGTTACCTGACGTGATCGTGGTACCACCGTGCTCCAAGCCTCGACCACCTAGATGCTCTTGGCTCTCGCTGCCTTTTCGTTTCATACTTTCATCGTACCTCCGCTTCCCTTTTCAGTTCCTAATTTTTACAAGTTTTTACCGGTGCTGCTTTTCTTTTCCGTTGTGTTGGGCACATATTTCAGAGACTTCAGATGATGTGATGCTCGAGATACAAAGTTTTCATGTGCTTCTGAATTCCTGACGTGCAATGATACATTTCTCAAGATGCAAGCGGGGCGGGTTGCGGCTGCCCGCCCCGCGTCCGCACGAGCCGCAACGTCCGGCGCGGGCGTACGCGGCTGCCCGCATGCCGCCGCTTGCTTTTTGCGGACGATGCGGCAGCCCGCATGTGCCCGCTCTCCATTTGGGCTGTCAAAAATCAGCGCAAAACTAGTCGTAGTACGAATGAGCTTGCTGCTTGCATCTTAAATAAAGTACAAAACGTGATCCATCTGATAGACTTCTAGATGCTAAAAATTCAGAATAACAAATTTGAAAAATTTAAAAGAATATGAAGCATTGAATTGTTCTAGAGGTTTAGCAAACTTCTACTTCCATCAGTATCTAAGCTAAACTGAATGCTAGGAAATATCTGCTAGCTCATTCCATCTCATCATAAGAGTAAACTAGAAAATGTTCTTCTGTACGTTAACATCAGAATCCTACTATCCTAAAACATTGACAAGGCTTTTTCCTTTTCCATTCTTTAATATGCGATATAAGTCCCAGAACTAGATAAAAAACCCACATTGAGTAGAAGTACCACTGATCACATTGGTTTACACCATAAATGGATCCAAACCAAATACACCAAAGTAACCTTAACAAAATTACCGAAACATAATCAAGTCACATAAATTATACATACGAAAGCCACCACATCCATATTCTGAACGATCATACTTATACAAATTGACATTTAAAATCACACACGAAAATTAATTAATCCACACTTGCTCTTTCACAATTTCAGCAAACCACCAAAATAGAAAAGCATACATGGAAGTGGAGAACAAGTGCTGCTTCTAAGACAAACGGAGACACCTAATCAATCAAACAATCAAACAACTACTAGATCTTCCCAGCCTTGGAATTGGAGAAAAAGAAGTGTTGGGACTGTCCATGATAAATAGATTCATCCTCGCCTGATGAAAAAACATTCATTAGCAGAGCTTCAGATACACAGAGAAATGCAACTTCAGAGCAAAAATGCATGATGTACATGTAGATACGATCTATAAGCTGTTATAAGAGGCCTGCAACATTCAGATGCAATAGAAAGAATTGAGGTTGTGGGTTCAGTTTGAAGAGAACAAGACATCAAAGTAGTACGTTGCATAGCTAACAGGAAACACCAGTCAAGAGATACATAAACTGCAAATGAAATAGATTGCTCCATAATCAGGAAATAAGCTTAAATGGTACAGATGCAGCCAAACCTTTCTGTCTGAATTCAGTGTATTCTTCCTACTGTCCTCTAGAAATAGATTGCTACATTTTAGAGTGAATATTTATCTTAGATTTTATCTTCCTCATCACCAACTATGCATGTGAGTCGAAGTACATGGTAGAAATAAAATAAAACAAAAGATGTCAAACATGACACAAATGAAAAGAAGGCCGGGTAGTTGAATCTGCACTACTTTCAGAACTGAATAGCAAAAGCTAGTTCTGCAGGACAAAATGGCCAAGATCGATCAGAAAATTGCTCAGGCATGCTCACTGCAGTTGAATGGACTATCTTGTCTTCCTGACCTGGCCATTCAGATTGGCGCTCCAGAGCAAATCACCAAGCAAAGCTATGAATAGCTATACATTTATACTAGCAAATCCCCGGAGGGCGCGCGGCATGGGAGGAGGCCGTGCGCATGGAGGTGACGCCGAGGTGGAAGAGAGGCAACGCACCGACGTCGGTCTTGGCGAGCACGTACCAGGCTGCCGCGGGGAAGTCCTCCACGCGCACGCCGGGGAACAGGGCGGCGCGGCCGTGGCCGCCGTCGTCGGAGCACGGGGGCGCGCCGTCGTTCCCACTCTTCCGGATCCCAGCGGTGAGATCTCCACGCCGATCTCCTTTCTTTTTTTTTTGTGGGTTGCGGCACCGGCGGCTTTTGCGGGCTGTCCGCGTAGGCCCGCACCGTTAACGCGGACTGATTTGCGGGCTAATGCGGGTATGCGGCACAAGCTTGCCCAGCGGGCTTGCGGCAAAACCCGCCCCGCTTGCAACCTAATCCATTTCAGTGAAACGGAAACGGGATTCTATCATCCTCCGCCAGTGGAGCGTCGTATTCGTACAGACTGTACACACACGGATGACGTTCATCCGGCCCATCAATGCAGCCGAAACAGGCAAAGCCGAGCACGTATGTATAAATAGTGCCACGCCGTAAGGCCACTTCCCTGTGCACAGCACAGCAAACCAAAGCTGCCGCTGCCCCACCTGCGGCCTGCCTCAGCTCCCACCGCTCACTCGCCCACCGCCGCCGGCGATCGCCGCGCCGAGAAGCGAAGCCGAGGACATGGGTTCCGCCGCGCCCCCGCGCCACGTCCACATCGAGGGCCTGCAGACGGCCCTGCCGACGCGCAAGGTGGCGCCGGGGCTGGCGCGCCCCGTGTCCGTGGCCGCGCCGCCGCTCCCGGCCGCCGCGCTTCAGCGCCGCGCCCGCGTGGTGCTCTACTACCGCGCGGCGGAGGGCGAGGGCGACGGCGCGGCGGCGGCGTGGAGCCCGGAGGAGGCGCTCCTGGCGAAGGAGTCGCTGAGCGAGGCCGTGGCCGACCACCCGGAGATGGCCGGCCGGCTCCGGCGCCGCGACGACGGGTCCTGGGAGGTGAAGCTCAACGACACGGGCGTCCGGTTCATGCTGGCCACGGTCGAGGCCTCCGTGGACGACTTCGTCGGCGCCGGCGGCGGGGAGGAGGCCCCGGAGGCCGCGCTCGCGCCGTGGACCGAGGTGGACGCCGACGATCCCGACATGTGCGCGCTCTGCTTCGTGCAGGTATGGCCATGCTCGATCGCATAACGCGCGAGAACGGATCCGTGGCGGTAAGAAAGTCCACCGATCGCGTGACCTACTGAACAAATGAACAATTTCAATTTTTTAGGACTCGACTCGATCGCGTGAGTACCAACACTTGACACTTACAGTACTATACTAGTATTAAGCTAGTAGGATTAGTAGCGTGCTTGTTTTCTTTTTCTGGTTTCTTGTTTCGTGCGTGATTGACTGACCGGCAGAAATGTTTACTCGGAGCTGTGAAACTCTACATTTTTTAGAATTCCATGTCTAGGATAGGAAGCTTGATCGGTGTGGTAGGTTGTCCACCACATGATCAGCATCAACCGGACTCAAACTAGTACTCCGTACGTAGGAAGTAAAGCAAACTACACTCCACTAACCACTCTTGTAAATCGTTATTGATCGGGAAGTTCCCCTACGTACTAGTAATTCCGTTTTGCTTCAAAATAGAACGCCTGGTTTCTGAGCAAGATGCCAAATCAAGAGAAGAAAGATGTGATCGAGACTAGCACCCGCACGCGGCATAATGCAGGGGACATTAGATTAGATAGACAGTATATCCCAGGCGGTTTGCGTAAATTCGATGGCGACACGTAACGAGCCCCAACCTGTTTGCTCCTCCACAAAACAGAGCCACAAGAAGTTGCGGTCCACACGTGTCCTGTGCTGTCCCCCCGTGCGCCGCCCCTCATCAAGCCTGATCGCGCAATCAATGCGGCGTGTTCGATTAAAGACGGGACGCGAGATGCAACACGAGTCTGCATTTTCTTTTATCGTACTATACAGCACCAACCATCTCGTAGAGATCATTATGATCACTTACTGACGTGTACGTGCTTGGTGTTTTGCAGCTGACACGGTTCCAGGGCGACGGGGGCTACGCCGTGGGCGTGAGCTGCAGCCTGATGCTGTGCGACCCGGCGTCGCTGGCGCGCTTCCTCCTGTCGTGGGCGCGCACGCACGCCGAGATCAGGGCCCGGAACAAGGCGAGCCCCATCCCCATGATGCAGTACGCCGCCTACTTCCAGCGCCCGGGCACCATGACCCGCCGCGTCAGGTCCGTCCCGCTCCACGCCTTCGCCGCCGGCGCCGGCGCCGACTCCGAGACCGTGCTCTTCAGGGCCACCACCGGCGGCGGCGGCAGCACGCCCGACGACGACCACCGCGCGCTCGCCAGGGCCTGCGCCGACGAGGCCAGCGCGCGGCTCGGCGCGGGCAAGGCGGCGCCGCCGCGGGTCTCGCTCATCGTCGTCGCCAAGGAAGGCGTCGAGGACAACCCGAGGGGGATGAGCGTGGAGGAGAACTGCACGGCGGCGGTGGGCTCCGGCGGCCACGACCTCGAGGTCGCGCGGTGGGAGGACCTCGGGCTGGAGGAGTTCGCGCTCAGGGAGAGCAAGCCCGTGCACGTGTCGTGCAGCATCGTGGCCGGCGGCGACGAAGGGCTCGTGGTCGTGATGCCCGAGGGCGAAGGGCTCCTGGTCACGGCCACTGTCCCGAAATAGGCCGAGAAATAATCGATTGAAGATCTATTATCGGCTATTGTGAGAAGCATCTGATATGATTTTTGGGTATATATGTTGATTATTTTGTGCGCGAGACTATTACTGTATGTAATTTGATGGGATGGGAGTGGAGTGAGCAGTGATACTGTATATTTGTTGTACAAGAAATAA
This sequence comes from Echinochloa phyllopogon, assembly GCA_033239725.1. NCBI lineage: Eukaryota > Viridiplantae > Streptophyta > Magnoliopsida > Poales > Poaceae > Echinochloa > Echinochloa phyllopogon. The sequence goes on along the minus strand of BTCW01000001.1, from coordinate 36,612,762 downwards.
GTGAACAAAAGTAGTAATTGATGATTTCCATTCGTTCAGGAAAAAAAATTGTAGCTGTCTTCGCATGCAATTAGGTTGCCGGTTTAGATCGTAAGCATAAACATTGCATGCCATTTCTTCTGGAGTACGCACATAGCACACTCAAGGAATGCTTCAGACTTCAGGTCTTATACGGTAGTGGGCGGTTGAATTTGCCAGGAAATTAGTTGAACTAACCAGGTGTGACAACTTACTTAATACTATACATGTTGCATCTCTCGACGAAAATGGGTGTTTTCATGGAAAAGAATTTAGAATTCAGAATGACTGTGTCGCCTTACTACGGAGTAACACTGAAACTTCCGTTCTGACTGTGGACACTCGAATGATTGCACAGACCACGCAGAGAGGCGGTCAGCCAATGAGAAGTGTCCATGGTTACTTGTACAGTGCTAAACCTTTAGTTTATTAGGCAAGCGAAATTTCATTAAGCGAATACAGTAGTAGTTAGTAAGTTACGTAATTGACTCCACCGGTCCAACTAGCACTACGTAAAAACTCGTTAAAGAAGACACACTAATAAGAGACACTTAATTAAAACGCGTCACCAATAAGTCATTGAAGACGCGGATGAACAGACGCGCTACCAATAAGTTTGCAGAGGCAATGCGAGAGTCTCCTATGTACCTTAATATGTGACACTTCTCAATGATCCGCGTCACCTATGACTGGCCTCAGATATAGGAGACGTGTCCATACAAATACGCGTCTCCTATAACTGGGTAGATTGGCGACGTGGTTCATTTACCTACGTCACCTTTGTGGAATGAAACCTCAGCATATTTCAATGAGAAGCAAAATCAGAAGCAACCTGGGCTTGGGCCGCAGCGGCCTTTTAGGCGGCCCACGAAGTGGCACACAGAATAAAACCGCGCTGCCAGGGTTAGCCTCCTTTCCATGCCTCCGCCGCCTCGCGCTGTTTTTCCTCGCTTCCTCCCCTCCTCTCTCGGCCCCGACCGCGCCGCCGCCCCATCACCGGCCCCGGCGCCCGGCCTCGCCCCTGCACCTCCGCCCCCGCCTGTGCCGCCCCGGCGCCCGTGCTCCGCCCCGCCCCGGCCCGCGGCGCCGTCCCGCCCTCACGAGACGTCGTCGCCACCGCGCGCCTCGTCGAAAGGAGGGAGGCGGCCGCCGCACCGACCCAACGCCACTCGCGCCCGCATCCAGCACCTCAAGCGCTCCATGGACCTCTCCATGAAGCACCAGCACCTCCCCGAGGACCTCCAGGTTCGTGCCCGTTCATTTCACTCATGCCCTGATCTGTATCCCTAGATTCGTATGTGTCTCGTGGTTGTTCTGATGTTGGTGTGCGGGATTGCATGAGATAGGTTCTAGGTTGCTTCAGGGAGAAGATCACCAAGGGACACAAGGAGTTTGAGGCCAGAGGCGGCGGTGCTCGGCAGGATCCGAAACCCCAACCTGCCGGCGCTCAGGGCCTACTGGGCCAAATGGCGAGAAGCTTCTTGTCTTCGATTACATGCCCAAGGGCAGCCTTCTTATCCCTGCTCTGCATTTCTAAGTTCAGCATTATTTGTTTCCAAATATTGACCTTAAATCCGTATGATTAGTGAAAGGTCTTAACAGTTTTGTTTCCAAATTTTGACCTACATTGGAATGTGAGCAGAATCCCCCATACTTATTTACATGTAAAATCTTGGGTTAAATTTTTCCATGCCATTACAATTTTCACACTTTGGAAATATGCCATCGGTGTGTCACTGACACATGGGGCCCACCACAGTCACTGACAATGGCATTTTTCAAAATTTGAAAAATTGTAATGGCACATTTGAAATTTTTCCTAAAATCTTCCGTGGGTCTTGTATGTTTCTCCATGATATCAGTTCACTGCAGTTCTAGCACTAGCTCCTTGTATTCAGATCTGTTGCTGGAGTGGTACAAATGAAGCTCATAGTTATTGGCTCATCTAGATTTCATAACACAGTGCTTAGGACACTGCAAAAACAAACTTGTTCTCAATGCTTATCAGAGTTTCCTTGGATGATTCCTCTTAAATTTACTTAGTAACTGAAATATCAAGTATCTTAACAATTATCAGTTGACTTGAATTATGATACATTTGGCTGTTATACTGAAGATGGGAGGTACAGATGAAGCTGCATTGGATTGACACTCACTGGTCACAGAAAATTACTCCATTAGATACATTGGTTTTAGAAATAAAAAGGAGAATGCATTGATTTGACAGTAGTAAGTTGTTTTGTTATCTAGGTTAGGTAGAGGCCAGAATTAGTCTATGGTGATAGTGTAGATATGGCGTAATTGCAAAGACTTCATCATTGATTGCCCATGATAGCTTTTGTTTTGTGTTAATGTAAATTGCAGGAATTGTGCTTTGCCTCTCATGGAATTTCATTGATGTCATAGTCTGCTGGATCAAGGAGGGAGGTGAGTTTCATGGTTCTATGTTAATACTTGTCTACACTTTCTACAGGCCCTACACTAAATAGTGGGTATCTCTTGCTGTTGCAGATTCAAAGCTGTTTTTCCTTGCAACTATCTATGCTTTGCTCGGAATTCCCCTGTCATATCTGATATGGTATAGGCCCTTGTATCGTGTGATGAGGTATGCTATTACAATTCTCACCACTCATTATTATGGATTGATTTTGCAAAGCAATACATTTCATACCTGCACTTACTTCCATTTTAGTGCTTTACACCTACATTTTTCAAAGCAACTTTGCATGAATTTCAGACCTACATACAAGATTACTGTTTTTGTTTTATGTATCCATGAATGAGGCTCTGGGAGGGGGTATATTTGTCCCAGTTATAGTTAGGCACATACCGTAGATATGGCTGCAAGTTCCTGAGGTGCTTAAGAAGCACCCGGATGTAGATATGATGTATATATGTAGTTTTGTTCATGGCAATATAATTTTTGTGGGGTTGAAAGACCATGATTTTTGTTGGGTGAAAGACCATGATGTTTTACTGAAATTGCTTATATACCGAGGAAAATGTTTTTATAATTTACTGAATACGTTTTCCACAAAGTGCTTAAATAGAGTATTTACAACATTTTAGGTTGGTGTGACTTCAGCAGAAAAACCATCTGAACCAGAAGAGTCAAGGAAGTTGCAGGTATGGTACATATATTCTTTAAATAAGTAATCAGTGAAGAGAACAAAGAAGAGTATTCATTACTGTAACAGAGATTTTCACATGTAACTCTTTTACTCTATGATTCTCTAAGTTTGTTGTTTTACTCAAATGACTGATACAAGATGTGAAAGATGCAACGAAAAGAAAGTTGGCATATCTGATATTATCCATGCAGGTCATGGAGATCGCTATCAGGTCTGAAAATCTTCCATGTTGTGTCGCCAAGACTTTGACCTTAGATTAGAACTGGCATGGTAATTCTTGATCCTTGAAACATAGCAGATGCTGGTGGTGGTCTTAATAAAATAAACCTTAGGTTCATTCTATAACAGATGTCAGTTGCTGGTACTGCTTAGCAGATGTGCTGTTGAATTTGGATTCTATTACTTGAAATTAATTTAGGAGGTTGTTCAACAGTAGTACTGGTACTACTTAACAGATTTACCTGACATCCTGTCAACTTGGATTTTATTACATGATTGATTTAGAAGGATGAATTTCATATAGGGAACTGACCCAAGTATTTTCCTTTGGTTTTCAGCTTGAGTGTACTTCCTGCGGCCACAAATGGTTTTCATCAAGAGATGCCATCCCAACGCTGACTGAGGATGCCCCCTAGGCAACAATAAAGTTTCCATGTGTTATTCTGTTTGAGATGTGTGTTGTAATTTCTTCTTTCTCTAGGGAGTTATTTGTAAAAAGACATGTGCTGATCAATGATTATGGAGCTTTTTGTAATTTTTGTATTTTTTTTTGTTTTTTTAATCATCAAAGGAGACGCGGGTTGCCAACCTGCGTCTCTAATGACTCTCTCAAAGGAGACGCGGGTTGAAAAAACGCGTCTCCAATTACCTTATTGGAGACGCGTTTCACAGTGTCTCCAATGACCTTCTTAGGTGACGCGGGTCACTAAACACGCGTCTCCAATATATCAGTCATTAGTGACGCGTAAAATCTGCGTCTCCTTTGACTTTACATTAGAGACACATCTTTAATGACGCGTAAAATACGTGTCTCCAATGATTCTCTAGACGCGTCTCTAATAAGGCTTTCTTACATAGTAGTGTAGACAGTATCCCTCATATCATGACCAATACGGAGTACTGTAGTAGATAATCATGTTACATAATTGCCGCCACCGGTCCACCTCAGGAGTAGTCTATGTCTAACAGATGCTGGTAGCAGATGCATGAATGGCCCAGCAATCACCGTCTAGCTCACCTGCTTGATAATTGTTTGAAAGAAGACCTGCTTGACAATGAAATGAAAGGCTAATCAATCATCGATGAGCTTATATCAAATTAGGTCCGTGCAAGCTTCAATTGAGAAACTAAATTGGTTTGTTCAACGGTTCAACCAAAACTTGCTAGATGTAGCTTTTAGCTGTACCTTTCATGACTCTTCCAGGCTTCCGACGTTACTGATGTATTTTATCCAGGAAATGCAGCAGCATATATCTTGCTATCTATATAAGTTAGGTAAAAAAATAGTAATACAAAACTTTTTCTCCTAGTTCTATGGTGGGAATGTTCTACCTGCAGTGATGTGAACTGTTAAGTTTCCATGACAATTCACAACAAAACAGTTTTGTATATCGAAACCACATGTGTGCGTCTTTGTGTTTGATAGGGTGTTTTTACCCCACGCTTGCGATATACAAAACTTTACCCCACATGTGTGCGTCTTTGTAAAGTTGGAGCACAAGTGAGACCACCAGAGGTGCCAGTTTGGGCTCTTGCCCGGCCTGCCTGGAGCAGTCGACCCCGTCTCAGCCCACATCCAGAGGCACCGATCGTTTAGTAGCTGCCGGCCCATCATCACAATTCAGCAGCTCCCTGTTCCCCCTTAAAAAATAAATGAGATCCCTCTGGGCGAGGACGATGGTCGATGGAGCGCGAGGCGAGGAGTTGGAGGACTTGGAGCAAGTAACCCCCGCCCGAGATCGAAGATGGAAGCTCCGAACAGTAGTGGGCAGTTCCGACCTGTTCGCCTGACTGGTGGCTGGTCGCTGGTGCTAATTTGTGCTGAGAGAAAAATACCGCTGACTGATTGATGGCTGGTGCTGATGTGTGCTGAGAGAAAAATATTGTTGGTTGGCTGCTGATAAGCCAAGCGAATAATCGACACATACATGTTACATCTCGGCTGAAGATGGATGTTTCTATGGAAAAAGTCATGGCCAGTCATTCAGAATGATATTCACCTTTCTAAAAAAAGTACTTCTGTTCCGGCTGTAATAAACACTCAAATGATTGCACAGCATACAGAGAGGGGCCAGCCAATACTTCACCACATGCATCTTCCATGGTTAATTGTACAGTGCTAAACCTTCATTACGCAAAGCAAATATTTTTAGTGAATACGGAGTACAGTATTGTAGTTAAACATGTTACCTAATTGCCTCCACCTGTCCACCCAGACAGGGTCCCTCAAATCTTGATGAATACTGTACCAGTATATCGATCAGATGCTGGTAGCAGATGGAATGACCCAGCAATCGCGGTCTTGCTCACCTGCTTGACAATTGTTTGAAAGAAAACACGCTTGTGACAATGAAAAGCTAATCAATCATCGATGGGCTTAGATCAAATTAGGTCCGTGCAAGCTACGATGCAGAAACTATCAAGTTGGTTCTACCCCCAAAAAAAAAAACTATCAAGTTGGTTTGTTCAACGACTCAACTAAAACTTGCTTGCTACAGCTTTTAGCTGTACCTTTCATGACTCTTCCAGCCACTTTGCTGTTGTATTTTGTTTTTATCCCAGGAAATGCAGCATCCTACGCAATATCATATATCATGTTATTATTTGCGAGGATATATCATGATATCTATATAAATTGATAATAAAAAAACAAAAAAACTGTCTACTAGTTCTATGGTGGAAATGTTCTGCCTGCAATGATCAGTGATGTGAGTTGTTTAGGAATTATAACAGGTTGATTCAGAGCAATAAACACTTCTTTTTATAGAAAACACCTGCGTGTGCGTGTTATATATGATGGGGGTGTTCTTTTACCCTTGTTGACGCCGTGGCAAACACCTGTCTTTGTAAAAGCTGTAAGTTGTAAGACAGGCGAGAACACCTGTGATGTGAGCAAAAATGCAAAATTATGTTGCACCTGTGAACTTGCAGTTGTTATATATTACGCCGTTGCTCATATGATATCTGTGCTTAGTTGCTGATGAGCAAGTGACTGGTGATTAGTGAGTGCCTAGTAATTATTGGAATCCTAAACAAGTGGAGGCCATTCCATCATCTCTATTAAAACCCACATTACCATCTGTGGGTAGCGCAGCTGAGTATTTGTTGGTATCTGTCCCTGCATCACCAGAAATCGTCCACGGAATCAGGGGACGCCAGAGCAGGAGAGTTGGTGACGAGGCATAACTAACCCAACTCCACCAAAACTTACCAAATCACTTTCAGTTAGCACCTGCATCGCTTCGCTGACCCTATATAACCACCGGTCACTCCAGGTCCCAGCACTCAATCACTGCCCACAGCTCTTGCAACATTATTGCACTCGATCGTCATCTGTCTAAATCGAAGCCCCCGGCCCTATAGCTTGTTCATCATGGCTGGCAATACAGTTATCGCCGGCCTTGTACTCCTCGCCGCCGTCGCTCCGGCGTTCGCCACCGATTACGTCGTCGGCGACTCTTCCGGGTGGAGCAGCGGTGTGGACTACACCACCTGGGCGAAAGGCAAGACGTTCAGTGTTGGCGACAACCTGGGTAAGTGCTATACTCAGCTTCAATTGTGGTCAAGGATGTATAACGCAACTGCAATTCCGTACCATGGCCCACATGTCGGTTGCCGTTGCAGTGTGGTTTCGAACTGTATATACTAGCGCTCTTTTTCTTGGTGAGGCTGACAAAGCGCACGTGCACAGTGTTCCAGTACAGCGGGATGCACACGGTGGCGGAGGTGGGCTCGTCGGACTACAGCGCCTGCTCGGCCAGCAACTCCCTGCAGTCGTACAGCGACCAGAACACCAAGATCGCGCTCACCGCGCCGGGCACGCGCTACTTCATCTGCGGCACCCCGGGCCACTGCGGCAACGGCATGAAGCTCGCCGTCACGGTGTCCGCCGCGGCCGCCCCCGACACCCCGGCGGCGTCGTCCCCGCCCGCCGCGCCCGGCGCCGACGACGGCAGCACGCCCCCGGAGACGACCACGCCCGCCGGGACGACGACGACGGCGGCGCCCACGACCAAGTCCACCGCGAGAAGCACCGGCGGGGCCAGCGGCGGGGACGCTCGGCTCGCGATGGGCGTGCTGGCCGGGGCCGCGGGGCTCGTCGGCCTCGCGCTGATGGTCTAGCCGTGTCCCCGTTCCCCATGCCTTTCTGTTTGGTTGTGGTCGGTTGTTTAGTGTTTACGCACTCTGAGTTCACGTTTGTACGTCGCGAGCGTCTGGCTCGAGACTTGTGTTGTATTTACTTGTACCTCTACGGGCATTCTTGATGATTTAGAAAAGAACTACTTGTTCTCTGATGTTTTGACCCCTTCCCGCGTTTGTCTTGTCTGTCTTGTGTCTCGCGGAGGAGAGGAGACGCTGAGAGCGAAGCTGTTGCCCAGCCCAGCCCATGGAGGCATGGAGCACTCTGGCAGCGATGTAGCTTTGGCCCATATAAGGCACAAAACTGAACCAAGCCTTGACGGTTCCTATTAGTCGGGCGCCAATTGGCCAGTAGTTTTGGGTATTCGAGATACATTGTTATATAATCTAGATAGATATAATAGTTTGGATCTGGTAGCTTGGAAGTATGCTCGCAGATCAAAGGAAGAAGGGGAACTGGCATTATCAATCTCAGGACCAAGAATACAGCTTTGCTGTTAAAATTTCTACATAAATTTTACGATGACAAGCCACCTCGTGCAAGGGCCAAAGCACGTTCATTTTGGTGGAGGGATATAATGGGTCTAGCTGAAAAGTTTCAAATGATCTCCTCTTGCAAAGTTTAGAAAGGTAATACTGTATTTTTTTGGAATGATCTCTGGGACCTTGGTGTCCTAAAATGGCAGCTCCCACAGCTTTTCTCTTATGCCAAGAGTGACAGGATTTCAGTTATACACTTCTTGACAAAGCCTTTGAATCAGAAATTCCATTTGCCTATGTCAGTGGTTGCTGCTGACCAACTTCATGTCCTTATGGGTATGTTATTGGATTTACACCTTGATGATCAGCAGTCTGAGCAATGGGGATACATCTGGGGTTCAGTGGCATTCAGGGCCTGCTTGGTTTACTTCCAAAATTTTGGCTTACCAAAGTTTTGGCAAGCCAAAATCTGGGTAGAGAACTTACCAATATTTTGGTAGATTTGATGTGAGATGGAGCCAAACTTTGGTAGCAAACCAAATAGTTGCCAAATCATTGGTAGGCCATAACTTTGGCATGCCAAGAAATTGGCATTGAACCAAGCAGGCCCTCAGTGCAAAGAATGCATATACATGGTTGAGAGGCACAATTCCTGCTTCTCCATTATTTAAGTGGATGTGGAAATCAAGGGTGCAGAATAGGCATAAGTTCTTTTTCTGGTTGTTTTTGAGAGATCGGCTAAATACTAGAAACATGCTCCGAAGGAAAAAAATATGACACTTGGATTTATAACTGTGTGCTTTGTGTGGAGAATGTGGAAGAAACTAGGAATCATCTGTTTTTGGACTTCTTGGACTGTCCCTTTAGTCAAGCATGTTGGATTTACTTGGATATTCATTGGGACACCTCATTGGACACTCTAGATATCATTATTCGTGCACGTCAGCGGTTTCAAAACACCATCTTCAGAGAAATTGTTATAATTGCCTGTTGGTCGATTTGGTGTCTCAGAAATAGTATCATCTTTGAAGAGAAATATCTTTCATTTGCATCTTGGAGGAGTTCTTTAGAGAAGGATCTTAAGCTGATGACTTCAAGAGCCAATACAGCTACCAGGGACATAATTTTTAGTTGGTTGAGTAGTCTATCATAATCTTCCTCTGTTTTCCTTTTTTGGCCTAGGGCCTTGTAATTCTCTCCTGTACATTTGATTCTTTTATTTATATATACATAAAACAGATAGGGGCCTCCCCTGCCTTTCCGGTCAAAAAAATCATTAAGCCCTCTACTATTGACCACATCCCAAATCGACCTTGGTGAGGTGACCAACGTCATTGCCAGCGGTGGTTAGGCACCAGCTCGACATGAACGGCATATTATAATTCAATCCATTACTTAAGGCCCAAATAAAATCGAGGAAACAAATGCCCAGTATGTGTGAGGCACATGATTGTTTTTTCACACAACTCATAGATGATATTACCTACTCCTTGTACTTAAAAAAAGTTATTCTAGTATTTAAATTTTGTTACTCTTAAGCCATTTATGGTGCCCTATAAGAGGATTCTTTTGGAGGGGAGCTTGTGCCCCTGCTACTTGCCAGATGAGTTGGTTTTTATAGAGGGTATGTCACGCACCTTACTCTTTCTTGAATGGTAGCTAGAGAAATAAACTGTCATCACACCAAGAAAAACTACTAAAATGCCATACACTATCATAAATGAACTGTTATCAGATTTTAGTACAAGTTCTTACTCTATAACTTTTAAATTTACTAATTTGCACAAGTAAATTATAGAACAAATATTTCACCATATGCATCAGAACCATGCACCCGTAATGTTCCGTTGGTGTTGCCTCATACTACGATAAATCACTTTCTTCCGTATAGGATCACACTATGATGAATCAGTTTCTTCCGTATAGGATCAATGTGATGGTAACAAACCGGAAGTTTGAATCATGTATCAATGAATGCGAGAAACAAAGGGAGGAAAGAGATAAACAATCACTACACACATTTGGGTCGATTGTTTTGTGCAGCAACCATGGCCGTCATGGATCAACACCCACTATCACTGATTCAAGGATGGAGCAACCGCTGAAATGCCTATCACGCACACAATCACCAGTCGTGCTTATCTACTTGACCGTAGGGGTGACACAACAATGGATACTACCTATTCTAAAATTCTCTTAACCCATTGAGGAGACAATAGGAGTGGATTCCTATAGAGGGGAGCCTCCCTGCTATGAGCAAGTTCTTATGGAAGGTGTGTCATATCGCTTACTATCCATCAGATGGAGGGATTCGCTATTGTCCTCTCCATTCCATTTCTCTTTTTAAATGTGTATTTTGTTAAACTGTAGCGCCAACATATATACCTATTTATGGCATAAGTACTATAAGGTGTCATAAATGGATAAGAAAAGTGCCCATGTGTCTTTTCCATAGTTGACTTTTATATGAGAAAATTATACAATCGCTATTTTTTTCGAGTGGATGAGCCTTGGAGATAACATTTTTTTAAAGAATTGTTCACCTTGCCATGCAGATAAAATCATAAGTTGGAAGAGTGATCGAAAGTAGGCATGCTGCAAGTCTGAAATCGTCGTTCAGCCTTTTGCATCATGGATTTTTGACATAACGAGCTCCCGAGGTAAAAGAGTTCCTATATTGAAAAGGAAGGAAAGTGTTGTACTCAGATCCACTACTAGAGTAAAAATCCGCACGCAAAATTGTCTGCAACTACAAACCAATAACAACACAAATCTGTAACGGCATACATGCCCCTGAGCCGATGATCCAGAAGACCAGAGGCATTAATCCTTGCAGGTCAGTGTTGTGCTCTGCATTCTCATCGCCCCGGCCCCTTCCTTGCTTTGGTGACCACGGCCGCATCATTGCGCCATGGCCCGTCCAACCACACCTTGCTCCCCATTTATACGTGCATGCGAGACCCAAGCGAGAAATCAGGGCTGAAAGCGCCTCCCATCATCAGCGAAAACGACAGGTTAGGCCGTGTTTGGATCGCTGCTCTAGCGAGCCTGGCTAGCATCAGCCATGCAGGCCCTCCAGAGCCAGGCTCAACGCATGCAAGAAGGCTGTGTTTGGTTACATGGCTCAACAGATGCAGGCTCCTTGGAGCAAGTGTTTGGTTACATGCAGTTGCATCAGATTTGAAATGGAGATACACACATACTTTGTTTGGTTGACTGCATGCATGGAGATCCAGCCACCTCTTGCATGCATTGGTAAGGTTACCACTAGCTAGTCCAGCAGGCAAAACACAGTTCTAAAGCAAATATTACATCATCTACCCAACCAATTTAATAATGATAAAAGCCTGAACTAATATGATTGCTGCCTCAACCAATATCAGTAAATTTTTCCAGTTAGCACCGTCTCTGTTGACCACCGCAGCAGCTACAACAGGCTCAACTCTAGGTTGCATATGTTTATAACCATAGAATACTGCCATTGCCTCTTCTTTAGTCTTGTATTTTTTGAAGCACGCTCCCTTGACGCCATCAACTTGTTCATGGCAGGCCTCCCAAGTAGGGAAGACACCAGTTTGGCGACCAACACGCACCACATACCAAGACATAGCTGGCAAATAGAGTTAGAACATCATTAGCAAAGGGCATATGCTCAGATTAACAAGTACAATCATCACTGGCAAAGGGCAAGTGCTCAGATTAATAAGTACAATAGAAGTGCACATGAATAAAGAGCATCATTGGCAAAAGGGGCAGATGCTGAAATGAAATAATCAGAACAACAGAACAGCAACAGAACAAACAGATGAAAATCACAGAATGAGGTAAATGCATCATAGGCAAATGGGCATATGCTCAGATAAGATATAGCACATCAGAAGCAAGGGCACATGCTCATAATTAAATATCCACTTGACATATTGTCAAGATGCAACACTTAGGTTCAGCCGGAGCACAAATGAGGACAGCACATTTGTCCACCTCATAGCCCTACCAGCACCACCAGCAGCCTGCTGCCCAGCCTGTCCAGCACCAGCAGGAGCAGCAGCACCAGCTGCCTGGCCACCAGCAGCAGCACCTTCCTGGGCAGCACCAGCAGCAGCACCACCTGCCTGGGCACCAACATCAGGCTGCTCTGCAGCGGTGGCGGCATCGGCGGCCTCAAGCTCCTCAATCAGATCAAACTCAGAATGGGCCATCTCCAAATTCCATTGTTGCAACTCAACTTAGAGAATATGAAGGAAGAATAGGAAGGAAGAATCACATCATAATGCCCAAATGCATCGGTGTATGAAAAAACAGAAACAATTAATCATCACAGCATAATGCCCAAATGCCTCAGTGTATGAAAAAATAGAACAATTAATCAGCACAGCATAATGCCCAAATGCCTCAGTATATGAAATAACAGAATAATTAATCATCACAGCATAATGCTCAAAAGCCTCGGTATATATGAAATAACAGGAACAAGTAATCATCATAGCAACTTGCCCAATGCCTCAGCATAGAACAAACAGGAACAAGTAATCATCATAGCAACTTGCCCAATGCCTCGGTCTACAACAAACAGGAAGAGGTAAATTTAAATCATAGCAACTTGTACAATGCCTCAGTCTACAACAAACAGAAACAAACATTGTTCAATGCCTCAGCCAAGCACAATTATTGTACATCACAGAATAGCAGACAACCTACTACATAGGTCTAAGTGTGAGAGTGGCCCCTATTGGACCACATTTGATTAGCCCACTCATCTCTAATTGAAGCCCAGGCTGAGTTATCATCCATGGGAACTCCATGGCCAATAGGCTCATTACTGTTTGGCTCTCATGTAGCCTCTGGAGGAACAACCTCATCTATACCGTGCCCCAGAATCCAATTATGTAAGATACAACATGCAAGAACAAGTTTGACTTGTGTCTTGAAAGTATGAAAAGGTTTGTTGTCAATGATACGAAAGCGGTTCTTCAAAGCCCCAAAAGCTCCCCAATAGCATACAACACCTCATGAAAATATCTATGAACTGTCTCTTTAGACCTCCTCCAGGTTTGGTGTATAACTCTATAGCGTTGGTTGTGGCCAACAATATGAAGAAACATAGCAACTTGCTCTTCTACACAACTATGCACACTATCTCTCAACAGATTTCTTTCTTTAAGCAAATTGCATAGGTGAAAGAAAGGGGCTCTCCTCATGCGTAGCATGTCTACACACTCAGTGTCATTACAATTGTAAATTAGATTCAAGTTGTTCTGCCTTTCTTCATCCATAGCACTCAAAGGAGCATAGCTTATTTGAGGTCGAAAGGGACGACCTAGCCTAATCCTACTCAACATGAATGCATACATGGATACAACTATAGCAGCTGCTCGAATGATAAGCATACGTCTCATGTCTTCCAAGGCCATCTATGCAAGTGAAAATAACAAGGAACATTATTGGCATGCACATACACCAGACTATTACCACCAGACATCATTGCCATAAACAAAGTGCACATAAACAAGCATCACAGGCATGAACAAGTGCAAAATTAATAGTAAACAAACATCATTGGCATGGACAAGTGCTCAGCTTTTCTAAGAAAAATCATTGACATGGACAAGTGCTCAGATTTCCCAAGAAAGGCATCATAGGCAAGAACAAGTGCTCGGATTTCATAGAAAAGGAATCATAGGCAAGAACAAGTGCTCAGATTAAATGGAAAGCATCACAGGCATGGACCTTAATGCTCAGATTTACTACAACAACCACAACTAGTGGTTACCATCACAGATCTGACCAAGCATTCAAGAATCGCCATATATCTCAAATCGACATCACACGCAGCAAGTAACAACCGCAAGATTTATAAACCGAAATGAGTAAACACAAACAAAGAGTCGGGAAGAAGGAAGTTTCATTATTTTACCGCAACAACACCAAGCAGGCAACGAACACAGCAGGAAATAACACCCACCGACAGAGCACGAGCAGATCTGGGCCCCTACACACAAAATCAAACAAATGTTACTACATCCATAACCAAGAACTAACGACAAAGCAGCACATACTCTAATCCTTGACAAGAACTCAATTTCGTACCTTCTTAGTACTCAGACTCCCAGATCCACTCGGTGGGCTGCACAAACAACACGATTTGGTGAGAGATCCGCAAGAAATCAATAAGAAATACACAGAATCGAGGGGGGAGGGGGATTGAAGAAATCACTTGCCTTCTCACCGGCGGTGCTTCCGAATCAGTACTGCACATCAAAACACAGAGGAGAAGGAGAGGATTAAGGTCGGATCTTCCACGACATGCACAAGTACAGGCAAGAGGAGAGAGGGACGGTGTGGCGGAGTTACCTGGCAAGAGCTGGAGGGTGTGGCGGCGGAGGGAGGAGCGAATGGTGAAAGCCGGAGAAAGTGACGGCGGGGGTGAGATATATGGGCGGTGAATGGCGCGAATCGGACGGTAACCCTAGGGTCCTCCCGCGCGAACGCGCGCCGCACGCGGAATTCCTCGGGCTCCTCGCTTCGCCTCCCCACCCGCACCGCGTGAGCCAGGCTCGCGAGGAACGAAGAAAATGGCCGCACAGGGCGAGCCTGGCCGGGGGGGGGCTTATTTGCACCGCGTGGGCTTGGCCCAACCCTTGGTGCAGGCAACCGAACACGGGCTCCCTGCATCCGGCGAGCGGATGCAGGCATCCAAACGCGCCCTTAACCCCCGATGAACCGGGACGCATTTCCGCGCGCATCGTTCGTCCAGAGTTCGGCCACGCGCGCGAATAGCCGAATCCGCTTGTCCTCTCTCTCTCTCTGCCACCGCTCCAACGGATCCCGGCCTTGCGTAACGCGCACTCATCCGACCGAGCCCTGCCAGGCATGCCATGACGCCTCCCCGACGGCCCGACCCCGTGGATGGCGCGGCAGGATCCCACGCCGCGGCGCTTGGCGTGGCTCCGAAGCGAGGGCGGGCGGCGGCGCTGGCCCTGTACTTGATCGAGCGGCGTGGGCGCGCACGATACGAGACGTGTCGCCGGATGCCGGCGTCTCTGTTGGCTTGGCTCTCGTCCCCGGGGTCCAGCGCGCGGCTGGCTGGCGACCGGCGATCATGCGTGATCGCCTTCAATTCATTCGCGGTGATGGCGGCTCGGCTACCCACCAACCGCGAGCATGTCACGTTGGCCCTGCCTGCGTCCTCGATCCCGGCCCTTTTCCAGAGGCGTGGCCTGCATCATCAACTTTGAGCAGTACTACACGCGTGTCGCGGCAATTGCTCTGTGATCGCTAGTTCGTATGGTAGGTGTAAGGAGATTTCTATCATAGTCTGCACGTGGATGCCGAGGTTTTAACGCTGAACTTTACGCGATGATTTACCTTACATTCAGCAAGGGACGGCTAGCTCTATTGACTGTGCTATATTATTACAGCCTTTGAATACATCAACAGTTAATTGGTGTAGCCGCTTTTCCAGCCTTGTTGTAATGATTGTTGGTGTAATTAACTGGAATCTGCAGTAGGCGGAGCACAACAACATTTGCGTCAATATTATTTGTTGTTGTATCCGATGCTTGCAATGGATAAACGGAACGCCATTGTTTATCGATTCTGATTGCCTATATATATTTTTTTGAAAATGACACAGTACAACGCAGACATTCACACACGCACGCACACTCACCTCTATGAATACACGTACGCAAACCCTACTTCTATGAGCACCTCCGAAGGACTGAGCATCCGACAGATCTGGAGATTTCCGAAGTCACGATTGGCACCTCGTTGATTCCCGCACCTCCGAAGGACCGAGCACCTCACAGATCTGGAGATTCCCGAAGTCACCATTGGCACCTCGTTGATTCCCGCACCTCCAAAGGACTGGGCAAATCTGGAGATTCCCGAAGTCACCATTGGCACCTTGTTGTCAACAGGAACGCCGCTTACCACTTAACGCATAGCGCCGAAAAATCCTTAGAAAAATCCCAGGAAAAGATGCGAGCACCAGGATTTGAACCCTGGTGGGTAGTTTGTTTTTGGACTACAGTCCTACTGGACCGTCCTACCATTGGACTACAGGCCAATTCGCTTCTGATTGCCTATATGAATGTACGGAGTAGCTCTGTAGCTAAATGTTCTTGCTAGTTTGTTTTTTCAGCTTGAAGGATTTGTTGTACCATTCCTTTTTGTCCCTGACATCTTTTTTCCATGCCTGACACCGGACTAATTCAGGTTGGGCCCGGCGGCTGGGCCCGTTTGTTTAAAAGGAAGAAAAAAGGCCCAACTAAACACTGTCTCCTTTTCTTTTTTTTTCTCTGAAAACGTCCCAAATGATTGCATCAGAGGACGGCGCTTCGTTTGTGTCAGCGTTTTTTTTTTCTCAAACAGTACAGTACAGCCACATCATTTCCCGCTTTCCGCGCGTCTAGATCCAGGCGAAGCCGGTGAAAAAATCGTGATCTAATAAATCCTCCGTGCTTTTTACAGCTGCACATGATCACTCACATGGACATGTTCCTAGCTAGCTACCTCCTACCTGCAAATGCACCGTGGTAATTACACCAACTCTGAAAGTCTGAACCACCCACACCCAATGACCCAGACAGCGAAAATGTTCACTCGGTTCGATTGTCAATTCGATTCAAATTAAACCAGCATAGCACGAACTCTGGACACGCGGTCATCACATGCACATGTTCCTAGCTACTTCGTACAGATCGTGTACCTGCAGTGCCAATGCGCCGTGGTAATTACTACATTGCATCCAAATCTGAATTCTGAACCAACGCAATAAAATCGTCGCTGCGATCTAATCCAACACAGTACAGAGGACCATGGCTGTGTTTCAGTTCTGGTACCAGTGAGTGTGATCAGAAGTGAATATATGTAGATCATCACGGTAAAAGATAAGCTGCATAGAGAATTTATTAAACGGCCACAGGAATAATGCACAGAAGAAATATACACAAATCCTCTCTCTATAGAACGAACCAAAATGTAGTGCGGTAAAAGTACAGTGCTGACACCCGCGGGCACAACACTAACCACCACCCGCCCGCGGGATCCAAAGAAACCAATGCATCACCATCGTACATCAAGAATCCATCCATCGGTCCGATCATGCCGGTAAAATTAAATAACAACACGAAAGAAAGAAAAAAGAAAATAAATGGAAATGGGGCAGCAATGGCGTCGTCGTGGTGGTCGTGGTACGGGGATGGGATGAGATGACAACATCGACGGCGGCGGCGGCAGCAGCAGGAGGAGGAGATCTACTAGTCAAAGCAGGACGGCGGCGAGGCCCGCGCCCGCGAACGCCACGACCGTGGCGAAGCCGGCGGCGCGCGCGCTGGCACCCGAGTCCTCGTTCGGCGGCGCGCCGGCGGGCGAGAGCGCGGGCGCCGGGGACGTCGCGGCGGCGGGGCTCGGGGTCTTGGGGCTCTTCGGGGACATGGACGGTGTCGCCACGGGCGGGAGCGTCGGGGCGGCGCTCGGGGCCGGCGTGGGAGCGGCCGGAGGCGGGGTGGCGGGGGGAGGAGGCGTGGCTGGAGGCGGCGCCATGGGCGGAGACGGTGGCGGGGTCATGGGAGCGGGTGGCGGGGTCGCCGGGGGAGACGGCGGCGGGGTGGTGGGAGCGGACGGGGGAGAGGCCGGTGGCGACGGCGGCGGGGTGGTGGGCGCCGGAGGAGGGGTCGTCGGGGCCGGTGGCGGCGTGGTGGGCGCCGGAGGAGGAGTGGTCGGTGCCGGGGGCGGCGTGGTCGGAGCCGGAGGAGGGTTGGTGGGGGCGGGAGGCGGGTTGCCTGCCGGAGGCGCCTGGGGCGCCGGCGGCGGGTTGCCGGCTGGAGGCGCCTGCGGCGGCGCGTTCGGCGTCTGGGGCGGCTGCGCCGGCGGCGCCTGCTGCGCGGCGCAGGACGCGATCAGGAGCGCGAGGACGAGCGGGCGGAGGAGAGCCATTCTGATCGTTCTCGTGTGTAATTAGCTCGAGCAGTAGTGGGAGGAAGCGAGCTGGGAGAGTGACGATTATATATAGCGCGGCGGCGATCAAGCCAGCTCACTGGCCGCACTGCCACTGATTATGGTGCAGCTGCTAGCTAAGCTCGCGCGTAATAAAGGTGGCGGTCGAGTACGTACCAAGGAAAGAGTACGGTCGCGGTGTATAAACTGTTTGATGAGTACTCGCATTACTAACGTAATCTCTGTACTTATCAACGTATCTGCGTACACCAGTATATATAATTAGATCAGTACGTGTATCTAGAGAGTGAAGGGTACACATGCAGTACAAAACAACTAGTACGTAGCTGTCTACGTAAGCGAATGCATGGGTGCTGTGGTGCTGATGGCCCGGTCCTTGCATTGCTTTGTGCATTGTCCTTGTATCGATCGGTTGGTGCAAATGCCAGCTGCCCAGCTAAATGGACTTTCCCTGTGCTGCCTTTTTGCTCCTGAGAGTGATGGTGGTTCTATGGAGGTTGAACAATTAATTTGTCTGCGTGTCCTTGGCAAATTAAAGTGGTCGATTGCCAGCTATGATATTCTAATCGCAAAATGTGTTCGTTGGTAGTGCATGAGGAGGAAAAGTAGCAGCCGAGCCAAAGAAGAACACCTCCTTATAGTGCGTCAATAGTTATAGCAAACATTCGCTAAAAAAGCTTCGATCAGTAACAACCTGATCCATGTTGCATTATATTAGGGGATG
The DNA here is from genome assembly GCA_033239725.1 of Echinochloa phyllopogon. Taxonomy (NCBI): domain Eukaryota; kingdom Viridiplantae; phylum Streptophyta; class Magnoliopsida; order Poales; family Poaceae; genus Echinochloa; species Echinochloa phyllopogon. The sequence goes on along the minus strand of BTCW01000001.1, from coordinate 36,594,090 downwards.
TTTATTAATTTCTGCTTTCCTATTCCTTATTAGTGCCATTTCCCGATAGGTTGTAATTTATATAGTACTAACATCACATCCTCACATGTGACATGCCACTGTGGCATCATCTAATTTAGGATCATGCATCACGTCCTAATTCATTCACTCCTTCCTGTTTTCAATCTAATTACCATTTGTTCACTAGGAACAAATTAGCTCTATCAAAAATCTAAGATATCTTTTCTCATAAACTTATATAGCATCATTTCTAGGCTGTCAAGGGCTAACGCAACGACAGCGCGCATTACAATAATCAAGAGCATGTCACTCCTGCCGCCTCTGATCAATGATTAAAGAAACAAAAGGGGGTCTACTAACTAAAGGTAAAGGCAAAGCAACCAGCTTTTCCAGGTCATTATTATTATAGAGCGTATGAGCATCACATATGTTTTGGCAAATTTAGGTAGGGTTTTGCATATATTGCATGCATGGCACCCACAGCCCCACACCTATTATCATGCATGCTGTACAAATTAATCGTCCATGTCTTTTCATTGGGGGTGTTTAGTTCCCGAAAAGTGAAGGTGAAGTTTGGTGAAAATGTCACATCGACCACTGTAGCACTTTTCGTTTGTTTGTGGTAATCGTTGTCCTACCATGACCTAACTAGGCTCAAAAGATTTGTCTAGTCGTGTACATCAAAACTATGTACTTAGTTTTTTTATTTACCCACGTTTAGTGTTCCATGCATGAGGAGAGAGATTTGATGTGACATGTGAATAGTGAAGTTTGGAGAGAGAATTTTTGTGTTTTGAAGGGAACTGAACAGGGCCATTATCATGGCGTGTCATGTCATCTCCATCGATCCCTCAGCCTCAACTAATAATGGTGTGGGAGGCGCGCAGCATCAGAGGCAGAGAACTGGCTGCCAGGTGCATAGCACTGCACCGGCGCGGCCGGGGCTAGCTTGCGTGATTCAGGAGGATGCCCGCCGGCCGTGCCAATAGACTAGAAGCTCCGGTTGGCGAGAGAACAGCGTTGGTGATTTGAAGCACCAACGAATAGCCTCAACGCCGACGGAGAGGGAAGAGAGGGGAGCGCTCTGGAGACGTGTGTAGGAGTAGGAGAGGCCGGAGCATTCGGTGTTGGTGCTTCGAAATCCAGTGACCTCTCTTCGACTGGTCAAGGCTGACAGCGACCTCGTGCACAACTCTGAAGCAAGTCCAGCAGGCACACTACTTGTGCCCAGCTCAGATATCTCTGAAGTCTGAATGAAGCATCTGGCCGGGCACCCCTGAGTTTTCATTCTGATCCGGTGTCCGTACATGCAGCCAGAGCCAGCCATGGGTGTGTTTAGTGTCAAAAAGTGGTAGGGAAAGTTTGGTGAAAATATCACACTCGACACTGTAGCGCACTGTAGCACTTTTCGTTTGTTTGTGGTAAAAATTGTCCTACCATAACCTAACTAAGCTCAAGAGATTCGTCTCGTCGTGTACATTAAAACCATGTAATTAGTTTTTTTTATTTATCCACGTTTAGTATTCCATGCATGAGGAGAGAGATTTGACGTGATAGGTGAATAGTGAAGTTTGGAGAGAGAATTTTGGTGATTGGATGGGAAACTAAACACAGCCCATGTCGTTCCCCATTATCAGATAAGACCCGTTCCGATTTCAGATCATAAAAACAGCTCTTGGCTGTCCAGCTCGATCTGCAGACACCAGGCTCAGTTCGCACAGGAAAGCAAAGCGTTTGGCTACAGACAATGCGGTAGGTTTGTTGGTAGCTTTCGGAGCAGGGATCGGAGACCGACCAGACGTCCACAGGTAGCACGTACCTGTACATGCATAGCGTCGTCGTACTGCAGCAGATCACTCGCCCACACCTCAAGCAGTGCCGAACGAAGCTGAACCACTTCACAGATGCAGCTAGCTACAGACCGACGCTTTGCTAGCTTTCCCATGGGCAGCAGGCAGATCATCATGCATCAGATCAGATGCCAATTGCACGCCCACACACGCACATAGTTTTCACAAAGATCTGATCGTCATCGTCCTACCAACCAGCCAGCAGCCACCCCTTCGATCACTCACTGCTCGCTCGATCGATCACTGGAATTGTATATGCATCCGACAGTGACCGGCAAACCAACTGGATGGACGACCCTGGCCCATGGCCGGCCTACTGCTCGATCCACCAACAGCCTGGACCTCCGGCCACAGTATATTTGAGGCCGCCTTCTTAGCTGTTACCGCTCGTGCTGCTAGGGCCGGCCGCCTCACGGCCTCGAGTCCGGGCAGTACAACTATGAGCTAGCTAGGCGCGTTAGCATTAGCAGTGGCCTCGCGCTGGCTTGGCTAGCGGCGCCGGCCACCACGAGATCGAGAGCTAGCCGCCGGTGATCGGAATTTCAAAATGCTTGATTCGATTCGATCCCGCTCGCTCCGATCCCCGCTGACAGTAACGTGGCGGGGGTGATGGCGAGGTTGGGTGGGTGGGGTACATTGCAAGGGAAGCAAAGCGAGCGACCATCCATCCGTCAGTCGCCTTTTCCTTCCCATCCGTGGCCTTTTGTTTGTCTTCCTCCTCCGATCGATCCTCTTCCTCCCAACCACCGCCGCGTGGCCATGCATTCACCGGGCCGTGAGCTGTCGCGGCGTACCGCGCGCGCGCGCGATCGCGAGCGTGATCGCTAGCTGGTGCTGCTTCACCGTAGAGGGCTCGATCGATCGAGGAGGGCGGCGTTGGCTGGCTGGCTGGTCGCGGCTCGTGGGTTTGGGTTATTACGTGCGGGGAGGGTGGGGGTGAGATATGATGGCTGCTGTACTGCAAAGTGAGGGGGAGGTGCGAGCGAGGTGGGCTGGCTTCTCCCATTTCCGTGGTGTTTGGAATTTGGCGGCGATTGGGCTCGGTGGTTATTAAGCCCGATGGCCTGTACGACTATTTGGGTCGTTATTGGGCCGATAGTCCGTTCTACGCTATATACCTCTAAAAAATCGAGAGGTGCTATGCTTCTTCCAGTTCCCGCATCTCATCTCATCTCATCAAGAAAAAAAAAATAGGGTTTGGTACCCAGCCCTAGAGCAGCGGCGGCGAGGAAAATCTTTACCTTCCCCGATCCGTTCCGTTCCGTGCGAGATGGAGAAGGCAACCGAGGTTTCGATGAGGGAGAGCCTCAGGAAGAGACACTGCCCTGGACTTGAGGTAGAATCCAGCCAGCGACTGGCAGATAAAGAACATGGAGAAAGATCTAAGCAGTTCCTGGCATGTCTGGAAACGCTTTTTGATGAATTCGGCAGAAAGACGGATCTGCCAACGGAATCGCAGAATGCGGCGGAGGAGGAAGATGAGGATGAGGAGGACGACGACGACGATCCGGACCGTCAGGCTCTCCGGTATCGCAAAAGATGGAACTCTATGTGGTCCGAATACCACGGTTACTTCGAGCGTAGCAGTAAGTTTCCGATTATATCTTGCATCTATCTACCCTAAGTAGGTTGACTTTGATTCGCTATAGATCTAATTATTATTTTACAGAAGTACTTATGTTTTATGTGTCTCTGATTATAGATAAGATATGTTAAGAGCTTAACCTGTAAGCAACAATAGCTGAAATCTGATCATAATTCATACCTGCACTTGATATTTTTGTTCTTGTTATCATAGCTACTGTTATTGAACTTGATATTGAGCTAATCGAAATCTCCTACGTGCAGCCCTTATCCCACCTATGCGCTATACTATTGAGCGTCCGCCTCAAAGAATCGACCCTTGCCATACTCTACAGATCTTTTCAGTCAAGATTGCAGAAATAGGTGGAGGATTCCAGTGGCCTCTTGATGTGTATGGTCTGGTCGCCACACGTGACTCAGTTGATCAAAATCGCAATATTGTCTTCCAGCGCTTACGGTTTGAGTGCCAAACCCTCACTGAGAAGGTTCATAGTAATAATTGTCATCATTATTTTGGCTTTTTGTTGCAAAGCTGCACTTCTGCCTAATGCATCATAGACCAACTTGCAGCAACTGCCTGCACTCGTGTATCATTATATCATTACCAAGCAACTGTGCGATTAGTTTGTGTGTGTGATTAGCTAATTACTATGCCAATTAATCTGTAGTTCCACAGGGTTAACAAATTTAATTTCGTCGATGAAGCTTATATGTGCATGTTACACACTTAGACCATGTTTCCTTGCCCAAGGAAGTCCATATAGCTCATTTGTCTATGGGTTTGATTGTGGATACATGTACACAGGAAATAACCATCTTGCAGCACTAGTTAATCTCAACTAATTACCGATCCAGTCACACTCACATGTTAGGCTCAACTAAATATTGATTCAACACATTAACAGATGTCTTCCAGGCTGTGGGCATCCCTGAAATTAGATGGGAACCTGACTCCAACTGTGCCCTTGTGAGCTCAAGGCCTGGAGGCCCTTTACATGATCCCTGCAATGCATAGAAGACCTCTTGAGAGTCCATTTTGTCCTTGTTTCTTTGAAACTATCGTCATATTCTCGTATTCTTGTGCTTGGGAGTTTTAATTTTCTCTTCCATCTCTTGGCCTGAAAATGTTTCAGGCTTTTTTTGCATGGCTTTTGCAGAAGTTTACATAAGGCACACTTTAGTGATATTTATGATTGTTTGCTCAGAACAAATTTATATCATTTTCTCACTAGTGGATTAAGCTAGCATTTTTCTCTTTATCTTTGATAGTATGCACCTTACATTCTTTATGCCACACTTCAGTGCTGAATATTTCTTTTTCTTTTCTTCCTCTTAAGTTCACATTTTTATTTAATTGCTGCATGCAGGATCCATATTTAGTACTCACAGGTCCTACCCGTGCTGTTGCTCTGGTGGATCCTGTGAACATCGAGGTTTACCTAAAAGTGAAGGGCCGTAATCAACTTGAGGATAAAACCTTATGCTTTCTTGCCGAGGATATACTAAGTTTAACTCAGGTTCATTCATGTCTGCTCCATCGAACTTGGACTAGCAAGTTTAGCACACTGGAGTTTACACTTGGGCATATTATTTTCTCTGTTGAGGCAACAATATTTGTTCGAGTTGTTGATGGGTCATGGCCAGATGGTTTTCATGGTCAGTTTGCTGCCTGTATGGTCAGCAGCATTGGCCATCATTGTGAAGCTGAAGTGCCTATTATTGGTCGTACCACTAGTGTAAATCACAAGGAAATCATCCTGCTTGGTTTTGGAGATGGGAAATTGCCTGTAATGGATGGTGGTAGTGAGATTCAGCTTGCTCGTTGTGTTGTTTCTGCTGAAGTTGGCAGCAAGCTGAAAGTGTTTGTCAAGGCATGGCAAGACCAAGGCAACATTCTGGAAGCCATGACGCAATTTACAGCTAAGGAAGCAGGTTCAAGCTTTGGTACGCTTTATATTGGACCCTGTAAAATTGATGTTATTGTGGCCTGGTCACTCGTTTCGAGTGATCCTGAACCTCATTGACAAGTTAGTCTCAGCGTTTATGATGTGACATGGCACTTAAATAAGTTTCAGAATGGTGTAGAGTATTATCTGTTATGTCTGAACTCTGAAGTGGTATTTACGTACTGTAGGTGTTGGTTTAAAGTGGTATTTATGTATTTTAGTTTTTGCGTCTCAAATGGTACTCTCTAGAGAATAAGAGACAATGATGCTGGGATATTGTGTTTCTGTATGTGAGACAAAGCTGATGTTTCTGTTTCTGTGTTTCTGTGCAATTATCTCTCTGCAAACATGATGTCATGCTACATCTCTGTACATTTGAGCTATTGTAACATAAGGCAACAGAAGGATATAGCCAATGCAATGGTTTGGTTTGGCGCGTGCTTAGCCTAAATGTTTCGGAAGTGCAAATTGTAACAAAATGTTGTTCGAAGGAAGTGCAAATTGTAACAAAATGTTGTTCGAAGAAAAAGATAGCTTGTTTGTGTCTGACCGAAGAGCAGGGCACAGAAATTTGTAGAATTGCATTCAGGGTGTAAAACAAATCTATAAGCTGCCATTATTTGTTGTATATTAAAACGTTGCTTGGTCTTGCTTCCCAATATAGTACAGCACATAAACAAAAATGCAGGATACGGGAGCACACAATTGATTAGCGATAAGCTGCCATTATTTGTTGTATATTAAAACGTTGCTTGGTCTTGCTTCCCAATATAGTACAGCACATAAACAACAGTGCAGGATACGGGAGCACACAATTGATTAGCCTCGCTGTGCTATTATCCGACAAACCCATAGCTAACAGGATGGAGATTTCTTTAACAAACAGAAACATACTGATCAGATTTCTTTAACAAACAGACTGATCAACTCACATCTGCGGCACAAATCCGGGCTCAGGCACGTTTCCACCAGCTTCCCTCCAGCGCTGCTCAAACTCCTTTATAGTCATGCCAACCAGAGTGGGATCAAGCTTTATTTCCAGCAACTCGCCGTTGATACCAATAAGGCACTCCATTTTAGTCTTGTTGTGGAACGTAGAGCACCAGCTTTTTTGCAATTGGTCTGTCAACTCTAAATTCCCATCCCGACGTGCTATTAGCACAATCTTTGAGAAGTTCGACCAGTTTCGGATTAGTTTCCAAAACCCATCTGACAGTTTGTGTGGCACTAGGTCATATTGGATACGGTGATTCACCAGCACCAGCAAGCTTCTTAGTCTCCGAATCTCGCACAACATGACCATCACATTCCACGCTGCTCTTTGCACATCCGGGGTCACCACTCCAGGTTCACCATTGTCTGTTTCAAACTTAGCCAAAGTATAGAGTATGCTCTCAAACACCGTATCTCCACCAGGCCGCCTGCATGTTTATAACACAGCAGCATCAATTACTGAATTCAGAAAATATGGGTACAAAATGTAGGCTAAATTTGGCAAGAAATTGAACAACAGATCTTTAAAGATTGTAATAAAGGCTGAATTGACTGGAAATTAAACAACAATTATGTCAAAGATAGTAATAAAGGCTAAGAGGGGTAATTTGAAGGGAGGTGCTGGTCACAGTACAACCGAAACATGCTTAAAAGTATATGCTAGATACGAAAATCTCATCATTATAATGAATATAATTCAAGTTGAAGTCTACTTGACAGCAATGGTAAGAAATTACTGTCTCTAGTTTTGACGGTTTATTAAGAAGCATTTTTTAGAGCTATATTGGTGTAGACTTCATAAGCATTAGCATCTGGAATTTATTGTCATCTACTTACAGTGTCACTAACGGCTATTGTTTTCTTTTCTACAAAGTGCATCAGTTATATATATCAGTATAGAGTTATAGACTTCATAAGACCGCATTGAAATATACTTCATAGCAACAATTGTGGAAATATACTTGATAGCAACAATTTCAGATATAGACTTCGTAAGCATAAGCATAAACAGAAGAGACTTACGCGCCATTATGAGACGAAGAGATTTCTGCTTCTCTGGCGTTCAGAAAGGCTGGCACGACCATGCCCTGAAGGCTGAACCATCTCCCCAACAACCCCTGTCCATTGCCCGCTCCAGCCAGAGCAGCCTCTAACTGCTCTACTGTAAACTCTATGCGCCGAAACGCAGCAAAGTATCCATCACAATCCTGCATGAGCAGATCAACCACACACCGGCGGTGTTCATGCTGTTTTGGGGGTTTCGAATCCCAGAGCCTGATTATATGTTTACTGGTCATGTCTGTGATCGGATTCTTGTGGGGCGTGACAGGAATACCATTCACTTGGAAAGGGCAAATTGCACGATCACGATGTAGCAAGGTTCGGAAAGTTCGCCTTAGCCCATCAACCTTGCTTCGGATATCATGCCATACGATTGGAATATCACCTTCATTCTGCTGCAGAGGGCAAGAAAAGTTCCCCAAAGCAGGCGCTGCCATATGCTGCAAAAGAACGAGTGTCAATAGCAACTATTAGTTGACCACATCTGAGAATTCTGCCAAAACGGTATGGGAAACAAAGGTGGGCACTTGCAGTGAACAAGAGGCAACATCGACGTCCATCTACTTCTCTGGCTGAGTTGTTGGGGCTGGACCGAAATCGCCATGAAGCTAAAGGTGGAGGCCAATTGCACGGCGAAACCTCGCCGATGGTGACCGTAAACATAGATGCGCACTTGCAGGGAACAAGCAAGAGAGCAATGGCGACGCGGGGGTATCTACTCATCTGGGATGGGTTGCTGGGGCTGGACCGCACTGCAGCGTCGCCCCGGTAGAGACCAATTGAACAACGGTGGTGACCGGCGGCGAGTAAAACGCACCGCGCACGTCTAGCAGGCATCCTAGGGCCGGGAGGGGAACGGGGAGGGGGAGGGGGTGGTTCGAATCCTCACCTCACAACGGGGCCGTCGAAATGCTGATCACATCTTGGTGGCGCGGCTCCTCTCCTGCGCCCCGCGCTCCAGAGATGATCAAGAAGGCAGAGGCGCTGCTCACCGCGGCGGGTAGGATTTGGGGGAGATGATCAACGAGTGCGGAGGCGCCGCTAACCGCGGCGGTGGGATTGGGGTTTTAGAGGGGGTCAGGGGGCTTTCGCCCTGTAAGCTGGTGGGGGAATCGGTGGTGGAGGGTCGGGGTAGTTTGGTACTTTGCTCTTTTTACTACAGATTTTGAATGAAACGTTTCCCGTTAGGGCAAGTGGACGGTAAAGCAGGGTCGCGCGAAGAGGAACGGAGCCGTGAGCTTGAACGGAACGGTCTGGATCCTCTAGCCGCGGACGCCGGCCGGAGAAGGTGACGCCAGTGTCCGTGCCACCGGGCGCGACGCTCGTGGGCTGGCTCAGATCACACCGGAATTGGGCCGAGCGAGGGATTCGGTTATCGGCCCGAAGTGACGAAATGAATTAGACTGGGCGACTGGCAGTGGCCGATGCTCAGATCATGCTAGTTGCTAGGTACTCCGTATAGTTCAATAGTTGGATCGAATCTAAGAAAAAAAAGGTATTAGTTGGATCGTTTTCCCAAATCGCCGTACTTTGTACTCGCTCGTGTAGCCTCAGCCATTTAGCCAAGGTGTAATGGAACTTCCTCGGGAAAAAAATGGTGTAATGGAACCTGTTTTTTCATTACAAAAATCTACTTCTTGATTGATACACCAAAGATCCTTAAAAAGATCGCATTTACTTGCTCATATCTCTTACTGGCCTATTTTGTATACGGAGAGCTCCTTGCTATTTTTATTGGTGCAAGCTAGTAGTGTTATCGTCCCTATTTAGGGATGTGTATGTCTAGTGCATTGCTAAGCAACGTGCCATCGTCGGCCTGTTCGCTTAGCTGGTGGCTGGTGCTGATTTGTGTTGAGAGAAAAATACTGCTGGCTGGCGCTGATTTCTGCTGAGAGAAAAATACTGCTGGCTGGCGCTGATTTCTGCTGAGAGAAAAATACTGCTAGCTTGTGGCTGATAAGCCAAGCAAATAGGCCGCATGTAGAAAAATCATTGAAGAGAATAAGGAATGTTTGTACCGTGAGCATTCATATTTAATTATGAAATAAGTGATAATAGTGAATCAAAGATAATCATATTCCAAGCATAAAGAACTTTTTGATCAATTGCATCTATCTTGCTTCATATACTATCAATTTCTATGTCATGTAACAATGAACAACATCGAAGAAAAGAAATTAAATGAACTCACCTCAAATTTGGCTTCTATGCAAGAAGAGATTTCATAGTTGTTTTTACCAAAGAGCTAGCGAAAAGAGAAAACAAACACAATAAAAAAAGCACCACATACCTCAAATGTCAAATCCAACCAAGGCCTAAATCATAATCAGAGAATAGATATAAGCTCACCACACCACACCTCAATTGTACTCCCTTCACCTCGATGTCCTCGTCGGGTGAGTCCCGCGGCAAGTACAACGGTGGAGACGACTGTTGTTTTTTTTTGACACAAACAGACATCTTATACAATGGACTGTCTATTTGGCTGTCTGTATGATAATTAATTCATCATTTGACACACAAACTCATTGTGATCTATCGCATACTTGATCTTTGTAGCTGTTTTTGCTGTATTTTTAGATAACGGATAAAAATCCGACCTTTTGCATCATCCGATGCATACAGCCATTGTTGATTATTACATTATCATGTCAATGACATGTTGGAAAATAGTAGTGATAAAATATTCTAGACTACATGATTACCCATATCAATCACATAATCTAAAGTGAGATCGCCAGCCATTCTTTACGAAGATCTCCATTGCCACCACTTCCACAGCGTGACAAGCAAACTGGATATCGTCCCTTTCCACCTCCTTTTGCAGTAGCTTCCATAATCTGAACCAATATGTCCCCCTGAATATTGCCTGCATAAAAGACGTTATATGTGTTTTGTTAAAAATAATATCATTACGACATTGCCAAATAGACCAAAACATGGCTGCCACGCCCACTAAGATTTTGCGTTTAGTGCTAGCACCTCTGTCACTTTGCCATAGCTGCATAAGACGTTATAGTTGTTTTTGCTGTATACATCAGAGAATTAAAATACACTTTCTCCGTCGGCAAAATAAGTTGTCCACAAAAGAATGCAACTGTACCATGCATCTCCTACCGTGGCCCAGATAGACGGGGATAAAACATGGTAGAAAAAAACCGTACAAAGAAAAACCACCATGCAGTGCTTTTCTTTTTTTTCTCTCGCCTCCTACCCATGACCGAGAACCTTCGAGGCGCCGCTTCCCCTTTTGTTCTCTGACCGCCCAAGAAAGATGTTCCTGTCGCCGCCCTCTTTTTTTTTTTGATAATACGTATCTGCATTAATACAGGTTAAGGGAAGTGTACAAATACGCGTACAAATACAGACACGTACAAGGAGGATACGGATACAGCTGACACCGCCAAACTACGCCAAGGACCCTAGAGAAAAAGAAAAATACATTGAGGTCCTCAGATCCATGGCGCTCCACCAGCGCTCGGAGTCGTCGTCGCCGGCTGCCGCCACCGAAGAAGACGCCATGCACCACCGTGAGCTTGAAGAGCTCCATTGCCCGCTCGCTTTGAGAGGAGTCGAAGTAGACACCCGTCCATGAAGACGGGATGGAGCCGTCGGCGGTCGCCCATCGACCGGGGCCACGCCCCAGCTCGTCCAGCTCCTGAATCCAGCCTCGCCGTCGACGACCAGCGTCGCCAAGGGGAAATCGAGCCAGATCCAGCCGGCCACCATCCACAACACCCTTAGCTAGCTCCTCACCTATGAAGAAGACCAGCAGCAACATCACCTGGAATAGATGACAAGATGCCGGCCCCGGACTCCTATACACAGCTCCCCGACCTCGCCGATGACATCGGAGTAGGTCGTCACCGGGGCGAGGAAGAGGCCTGGAGCATTTATTCCACAGCGCCATCGCCGTCTTCGCCTCGCCGACGTCGTCCGGACACACACCGCAAGGGAGCATCGTCCCCCTGCCAAAAGCTAGCTCCGCCGCCGAACACGGACGACGAGCACAACCTAGACCTAGATAGATAGAAATCTAGTCTATACACAACCGCACGGCGATTCCCCGGTCCTCCTCCATCTGCAGCGCCTCTCCGGCCGCTGTAGAAGGAGGGGACCAGCGGAATCGCCTCCGGAAACGGCGGTCGCCTCCTTTTCGCCCCCAAGAAACTGTAGCAGGGGATAGAGACGGAAGGAACGAGAAAAGCCTCTCTGTCGCCGCCCTCCTATTTCTTTTCCCCATCCGATCTCCCAATCCTCCTAATCCAGAGATTAGTTTCCTATCGATCCATCCCTACACCCCCATGATTGAGGCCCCCACGGTAGATTTTGTGGAGGCGGGAAGGCAAGTGGCCCTGGGATCTTCTGGTACCATGCGGAGATCCATGGAGGCAGCAAGGTAGGAGCCGGCGGTGCCATCGGGAAGGTCAGCCGCGGTAGCAGTCCGAAGCTTCAACGGCGACTCCGCCCCGAAGCCGTCCCCTCAGCCGTCGGCGGCTGGGATCCACGGCGAGGCCGAGCTCCACCGCCGCCCCATCGTCCTTCTCCTGCGTCGAGCCCTGTATCCCGGCGTCGACACCAAGCTCCGTCTCTGCCTCCGTCTGCGCCGGCGTCCGAGCTCGGGGGAGATTTTGGCGGGCAAGGAAGGCGCGAACCTGGCCTTAGTCGTCTCCCGCGCAGCTGATCCCGCGCCTCCGTCATCTCCATGTAACGCGCCGTACAACGATGTTCGCCTTCGTCGTGTCGTCTGGGAGCACGGGCCTCGGTCATCGATGAACGAGACGCCGACTGGGCTGAGCTGCACGTCGTGGCCTCGTGGGAGGCCTTTTTGCAAAAGATCGTTGCATGTCGACGGGTCTTGACCACCCGTTGCACATGCCCTAAATGGTCACCCACCACCGCCCATGCGTGCTCGCTTCACCATCCAAAGATATGGTTTGTTTTTTGATAAACACGGATATGGTTTGTAGAAAGAGAAAGAGAGAGAGAGAGGGAGCTGGAAATATAAAACCGTATAATCATTCACCAATTGAATCCCGAAAACCTAATTCTCAGCGAAAAACTAAACCTAATCCCTGCCCCTAACTCTTACTAGCAAGTCCCAGCGCTTTAACCATCGGCCCCAGGGACACCACAAGAGTTCATTTTGAGAAGTGGGAGGCGGCGGCAAGAGGGAGCAGTGGCATTTACACAAGGGGTGTGTTTAGTTTCAAAAAAGAGATGGCAAAATTTAGCGAAAATATCACATCAGACACTGTAGCACACTGTAGTATTTTTCGTTTATTTGTGGTAATCGTTGTCCTACTGTGACCTAACTAGGCTTAAAAGATTCGTCTCGTCGTGTACATCAAAACCAAGCAATTAGTTTTTTTATTTACTCATGTTTAGTGCTCCATGCATGATGAGAGAGATTTGCTATGATTTGATGTGATAAGTAAATAGTAAAGTTTGGAGCGAAAATTTTGTGGAAGTAAACACACCAAGCTTCCGAATGAGTGCGTGTAGCCGTGTAGGCGACTCCATGTGCAACCAATCACTTGGTTGTGTGTTCATATGTTCCTAGTAGAAAGCAATGTCTAGTGACTTTAGCTCGTCAATCCACGGTATAGCCGGATAGAACAACCATCTTTTAGTCCAACAATATCAGGGTAAACAATAAGATGAATGAATGAGCCTTCTGCTTCTGCCCTCCCGTTAACTTTCGTTGCTGGCTTAGAACATGGTAATGGCGTAACAAACGTGTCTCTGGTACGTTCACCTCCAAACAGTTACAAATGGCATCCTTGCCCGTAAAACTAAAATCCATGGCGAGTCCCAACTCAATGATTAGAATGATGTCTCTTATCAGATGGGTATATCTACTGTTCGTTCTCCCTGTCACACGTTTTACATCCCTCTCTCTTTTTTCCCTGCACGCCACCTGTTCCTTCCAGACTCTTCTATTCTCGTTTCACACGCCGCACAGGTACCCTAGTGATGCGGCAATCCAGGACGGCGGCGCCGTCTGCTCCTCCCCACGCCCAACGCCTCGCCTGCTTGCCGGATAGGCGCGCAGCTCCCTCCACCATCTCCGCTTTGCACTGGCTCTCTGCGTCTCCCTTCGTTGGGTGCCATCTCAAGCTCCTTCGCCTTCGCCTGAGCCATGAGTTCATTTCGTGGCCGTCGTCGCCACCCCGAGATCCCTACGCCCGAGATCGGCCTGGCCCGCCTCAAGATCTCACTATCTTCGCCGCCCTCCTTCGTTGAGACACATGGGTGATGGCTGATGAGATGGAGAGGCTCAAAGTGCTTTTGCTCCTCCTGCTCCTCGGTCCATCTGTGCAGTTCTCCTTTTTTGCTAGGTTTTGCTGTAGGTTGCAAGCGTATGTTTTGCGTGTTCAAATGTTTCAGACGAATGTTGCAACTGTTTTATGTAATGTTGCAAAAACAGATCTGGATGTTGTGATATAGTATATGTTTTACACGCATGTTGCAAGTGTTTTATCCGGATGTTTTTTATTTAGAGGTTTTGACTACGGCTGTGCGTTGCTGAGTGTTAGTAGCAGGCCATTGTTAGTGTTGCAAACCCCTATTTGGCCTGTACGAACTATTTGGGTCGTTCATTCAGAATGTTGGCCGGTTACTTGGTCCCTCCTACGGATTGATCGGACGAACCGAAGCCACCTCGATCTCGCTCTGTCCTTGTTGCGCCAGCGTGGCCTTAAGAAGCGGAGCAGCTGGGACAGCGAAAACGTTGACGCGGCCGGGCGTGGTCGGGCCGGGCAAACTTTCCGTGATCCAAGCATGAGTGGGGAGCTAGCTAGCCCTTGTTTAGTTTTAAAATTTGGGGTGTCAAATTTAACATTTCGTCGTAAATACTAGCATTTTATTTGTATTTGTAAATAATTATCTAAACATTAGTTAATTCGGCTTAAAATGTTCGTCTCGTAAAGTACAATAAAATTGTACAATTAGCTTTTGAATTCATCTATATTTAGTACTCCATGCATATGCCAACACTTAAAAAGAAAGAAAACTACATAAGTATAACTACGAGCCACACCCCTCCCTGGGGAGGCACGAGGGGCGACGCGCCCACGCCGCCGGAAGGCCTCCACAAATCTGCGCCGGCCGCCGCCGCCACCGCCAGCTCGTGACGACGGCGGCGGCCCCCTCCCTTCTCTTTCCCTTGCATCCCTCCGGTCGCTCCTCCATCTGCAGCACCACCTCAACCCTAGATCTGATTTTTTTCTTGGTCGTTCATCGCCGGCGCCGTGCGGCCGTTCCTCGCCGGTCGCCTTGGTCCTCTTCGCCCATCGCCTACCGTCGCCACCGTTGACTTGCCCGCGCCGTTGGGGCCGCTGGCTATTGCTGCCGGTCGTCCCTGGATCCGCTGCGTCGTCGGGCAGCCACCCTCAGGTGCCTCCTGGCTGGTGGCGGGGAGTGGGGGATCCCCTCCGTTCAGCGGATTCCGTGCAACGAAAGTATTGCGCTCGTGGAGCAGGGGGTGTTTCTTCACCTCGCACGGATTGACGGACGATGATAGCAGCGGCGGCTTCTCTGCATACTTTTCTGGGTGTAAAGCCTTGGTCTTTGGGTCAGGCGACGGCGACACAATCGGCGTGGCTTCCCTCCTTGGAGGCGTCGTTGTGAAATTTCAAGACACCAGGCTTGATCTTATTCATCTATGATCCAGTTCTACACCAGTTGATTGTGCCAACGATACTTAAAGCTGGTTAATTGGAGCCGCATGAAGACGACGGCCTTGTTGGTGGCAGCTCTAAGTGGATTCAGGGTTAGGTGCATGAAACACCACTGTTGACTGTATGATTTTGGTCGTAGAAGATGTGTCAGGACGTATGGTTTGGACATGTCTTTTTGGTGTTGGTAGGTTGGAGCTAATGATGGTGGTCGCTCTTTTTTCTGCTCCTTTTTCCTAGGCCCGTGTGCTATTAGGAATGGAGCCTTTTCTTTTCTGTAATAATTATAGCTGTATGTATCTTTTGTATGCAGAGTCTGGAATATTAATATATTCCTTTTTCTAAAAAAATGCCACCACTTAGATATAATAAGAATCTTATTTTGTATAGTGGAATTTGGGAACAAGGGCGTGTTTAGTTCCACAAACTTCCCAAAATTCACTCTCCAAACTTGACTATTCACAAATCACGTCAAATCTCTCATCATGCATGGAGCACTAAACATGGGTAAATAAAAAAACCGGTTACATAGTTTTGATGTACACGACGAGACGAATCTTTTGAGCCTAGTTAAGTCATGGTAGGACAAAGATTACCACAAACAAACGAAAAGTGCTACAGTGCGCTAGCCGCTACAGTGTCCGATGTGACATTTTCACCAAATTTTTCCATCCATTTTTTGAAACTAAACACAGCCAAGATCCTGCATCGGGAGTTTTGCTGATATCGATCCGCGCGCAGTCCGGGCGGGCGAGAGGAGTTTTTAGCATGCCCTGCCGCTGCCAGGAGTCAAGGTCTCACACAAAGTTGCATGAAGCCGTTGTGTATGTGATTCAGACGGATCATCACGTCGATTTTTAAGGTTGGAGAAGAGAACGGTGCTGGAAAGAAAAGCAGTCCGTGCGGCGACGGGGGAATTGGAGGCGATATGTTCTGAGCTTATTTACCCCCTTCCCCTGCACGCACGGCCTGCACGAGCAACACTTTCACCTATGCCATAGAAATATGTTTCAGGCGTTGGCAAGCTCCGGTCGTGCCCAGGGACGATGCAGGTCCATCGGGTTGTCATTTGCACACAAACTGCCTAACGCTGCATCACACATCCTTTTGTATTTTAAGAAGTACGTGGTGGGTATTAATTAAAAGGCAGGGTTTTAAGGAGAAAAAAGCGGAAGATATTGGAGTAAATTACTTGCGTATTTGATATTGCCTAAGTAAAATTCCTACTAAAAATCTTTTAACCACCACTTCGCTTTGAGAATTGAGAGCACTAACCGTAAAAATGGTTACACATTGAGGTTTTTTTTTTCTTTTGCGGATAGGTTGCACACTGATTCTGGTATCACTACTAAATGGCCGAATAATCGGAAACTAACTCATCCATCGATCAATACTCAGAATGTTCAGTACAAAACCCATGATCAAGAGTGTTTTATGTCTTAATAATTTTATCTAATAATATCCCATCAACACTGCCGTAAGAGCCAGCATATACTCTCGTAGAACTGAAACAGGGCTTTTGCTCTTAACTATTTATAAGCAGATGAACGATGACCAACATTTATATGCTTCCATCTCAATTCACTGAAATGGGAAATAGCCACGACTCGACGTGCAGGCTTCTGACATCGGTGTGAATTCCGGTAAAAAAAAACATCGGTGTGAAGATCGTCAAGGTTTATAGGCATGACTGCTGATGAGCTAGCCAAACTGGCCTGAAGACAGCCAGTAACTTAATCGCACAAGACCTCCGCCTACGGTATTAATCGGCTAGTCACGCACGCCGGCACCTCTAATTTGTGACCCGACGATTGGCAGGACCGCCGCAACGGTTCATAGACCTCATGCCATTTCGCTCCTCGTTTCCTTTCCGTCAGAAAAAACATAGGCTGCCGGATGTACGTCGAAACTCTGTTGTCTGTATGTTCAACTGCGGCAGCATGTATTATCAGAACTAAAAACCTACTCGAAGTAGTAACGCACTAACTATAAAGACATTTCTCATGCATGTATTCTAGAATCAAGTTCTCAGTATTTGCAAACAACAGTAGCTCACAATATTTGAAATACTATATTTGTTTGAGAGTTTATTTTAATAGAGGAAAACACATAATCTTGTAGATAGTTCGAGCTAAATGGTAACCACCATGAAAACTTTCAGAACTGATGATACTTAGTCAAGGTACTTAAATAGCGTTTGTAGCGCCCGCAATAGCGCCGCTATAGCGGCAGCGGACCTCTACCGCTATAAGGTAGCGGACTCAAGATAGCA
Source organism: Echinochloa phyllopogon (assembly GCA_033239725.1). Lineage (NCBI taxonomy): Eukaryota > Viridiplantae > Streptophyta > Magnoliopsida > Poales > Poaceae > Echinochloa > Echinochloa phyllopogon. The sequence goes on along the minus strand of BTCW01000001.1, from coordinate 36,576,704 downwards.
TGTTTGGACTTAGCGGCCGCTATTGCACTTAGCGTCTGCTATTGCAGGTTGCTATTGCACTTAGCACCCGCTATTGTGTTCGCTATTACTCGTGTTATACCATATTGACTATGTTGATGGTTGAACTACCAAAAAAACGATGGATGGGAGACAACAAGAACATTGAAAATAGTAATTTAGGCTAGGGTGAAGAATAAAGGATCACATATTATTTTATTCTTGATGATTATTTAAGTAAATTTGATGTTAATATTCATGTATGCTTGACTATTTTTATTGAATTACGTTATTTGGACTTAGCGCCCCGCTATATCACCCGCTATCCGCGATCCGCTATTCAAACATAATTCGCTACGACACCGCTATTCGCTATTTAGTACCTTGTACTTAGTAAAGCTTGACACCACGTAGCACTTAAATTAGATGGATCATGCGAGGCAAGAGAAAAATGCTCCCACCACATAATCCAACTTTGTGAATTCTTCGTGAGGCGCCTTGTATTGACAAGGCCGGTTTATTACTACTATGTCTGACTGATAGCTTAAATTTGCAGTCCATATGTAAGCTTAGTAGTTTCGTCTAATATCTCATTAGACACGAACGTATAGGTTCATTTGCTAGTCAGGATAACTAAAACTTCGAGCTACTCACATCTTCCTTCCATCGAAGAGAAACGCGCAACAATATTTATACACTCTCCGACATTCAAATCGTATGCAGAGTAATCGCCACGATTCATCAGTTTGTGGTTCATGCATCTTGTGCGTGCGTATCGCACCTAGATCATGATTGCGATGCAGCCTGCGGGCACAAAGATATGGAAAGTCACATCAACAACATACCTTCGCGGGCCGCCGATCACCCGATGCCCATCGTCGATTCGTGGGCCTCTCTTCCGCTTTCTGACCTTTTTTTTTAATGTTTGGCGACTCTAATGCATACCGGCGTATCCCATATTCCCATCCACGCGTGACTCCTAGTATTCTCGAAATTTTCCGGATGTCACCAAAGACCCAGATAGCTGGCTACGAGTCTGCGATCACGATATGGGCAGATGGCTGCTGGCGTCTGAGTGAGTGGCAAACTGAAATTGATTTCTTTTTATAAAAAAAATCAAGAGTACTTACTATATGTCTAGCGTATCTTAATTTGATGCGTGTGTATTCTGCTAGTATCATTTTTTTTTGAGAAACTGCTAGTATCAACTAAGAAGAAAAAGTATACAAGTGCTTACGGATACACATATCGAACTATGCGTGGCGTTGGTCTACCGTGTACCGTGTCTTCATTTCTCTCTTGCAAACTGAGCGTAGCGTAGGTCATTTAATTTAGTAAGATTTTTATGGTGGAATTTAGATTTATTTTAGTATTTTAAGGTGGAATTTAGTGTTTAATTTAGTAAGACGTCTAACTTCGATCTTCATCTAAACTGATTTTTGAGAAAAAAAACCATTGTTTTTTATTTGCACTTTACTTTAATAGTACATGTTATGAAATGGCTACACATTTAAGTTGTAGATGCAAAGACTCCGCTTCTCATATCACTTAATTGAACAATTGTATCTAAATTGATTGAGTAAACAATATACATGCCCGAAGCTTCGTGAAGATGTTTGAAACATAATTGATTATTCTACCACAGGCTTACCCTTATCAGTTTCATCTACTTTCATCTAATATCTCATCAACCAGTAAACATAACATTTTCTATCATTGACGAGTTAAGACTGAGTCTAGCCTCTCCTATGATCGTATAGTAACCATCATCAACATTTATACTCATCATCTAAAATGGGAAATCATCACGATTCAGTTGCTGGTCATTACACAGGAACAGTAGAACAGACCCGCAACCCCCGCGTCGTCCCCCCGGGGGCGACTCGAGCGGACACCCCGACCGCCGCCAACCACACCCGCCGTCCCTTCCCTCGCCTCCGCCGCCGCCGGAGCTGCCCACCGGAGGCCCGGCGAGCGGCAAGGAAGGTGGCGGCGGGGCCATCTCCCCCACTCTCCCACTCTTCTCCCCCTCCTAGCCTCTCCCTCCTCCTCCACTCCTCAAGCTCCATGGATGACCTCCGGCCAGATCTATGGCAGGGGCGGCCGGATCCGTGGCAGGGATGACCGGATCCGCGACCTGCCGGTGGTTCCTGGCCGGTTCCTGCGGTTGGTTGCGGGGTCGGCGGCGGCGGCCCGGCTGCCCCACGGTGGAGGTCTCTCGGCGCGGGCCTGTGGCGGCGGCCTGGTGGCCGGCGTCAGCGCGGACGGCGCCCTGGTCCCCCGCTCCCGGGCGCGGCTGGAAGTGTTGGCGACGTCAGCGGCGGCGGACGCGTGGGCCTGCTGCCTACGACGGCCGCGGATCTGGATGGAGCTGGTGGCGTCATGGTGGCGCGGCCAGCGGCGGCTTTGTTTCGGGCGAGTGCTAGCGACGTCGCGGTGGCGTGGCTTGCGGCGACCAGACGACGGTACACCAGGGACGCCGTGGTGGTGTAGCTGGTCGTTCCGAGCCGTCTTCTCAGGCAGCGATGTGTTGGTGGTGCCGCGGTGGCATGGTCGACGACGGTTTCTTTTGCGCGGTCTGTTTTCTCAACGCTGCCATGGTGGTGTAGTTGGTTGCAGCCGTGCGACGGCCCACCAGCAGCACCACAGAGGTGTGGTTGGTGGCGTCGACCGTCTCTGTTCCGCCACACGGAGATGAAGCGGGTGTAAACCTTCTCTTCATGGGACAACGTCAGTGGTGCTGTTGGCGTCATGCCCTTCCTGAAGATGACGTTGAGCTTCTCCGGCGGGAATTTGCTGTCTAGGTCCTCCAGTTTGATGCGTCGGCGATGGTGCTTTGTGAGGATGCTCTCTTTCTTCCTTTTCTGTCTTTCTTCTCTTTGTTTCAGTTCCATTTGTTGAAAAAAAGAAAAAAAGAGTTAGAGTAGAGAAGAAGAGAGTTTCACTCAGTGGAAGCTGTGTTTGGTAACTCATGTCGATGTCCCAATCCGACTGAGCAGAGTTGGCTCAGAGTCGACGTCCCACTACGACCGAGCAGAGTTGTTTGAGTTGCTTAGAGCGGTGTGTGCTGATGTCCCAATCCAGCCCACCGGGTCATTTCAGTCGAGTTGTGCGGTGCTGGTTGATGTCTCAATCCAACCCACCGGAGTTGTATGGTATGCGGACAAAAATTGTAGAGTTGTTCGGGGGATTTTCTACCCTTGAGTTGTGCGGTCATGGACCGAAGTTGTGTGAGATGGTATGATACCTCTCCAGTTGTACGGTCTTCGGACCAAAGTTGTATGGTTTTCGGGCCCGGTTTTTCTTATAAACAGGTCCAACTCTCGTCTTTTAATAAAAATTTGGGAAAGCATCAGCTTTTGCCATCCGTTAAAAAAAAGTTGCTGGTCATTCCACATGTAAGGGATGAAGCACGCATTAACGCTGAGAGCGTGGTGCGGGGTGAGGGTCGTGATCAAGGCCCGCCGGGGCCGCGGCCGGAAGGTTCATACGCATGACTGCTGACGAGATAGGTGGGCTAGCCAATTCGGCAAGTGCAGGGCTAAGCCGGTGGTCGCTGTGTTTGGGGCAACAACCACCCCCACTGTTGGATCTGTGGACTCTCGGCTCGGCCCAGGCCAGGTTGAACGAGATATTCTTGCAGTTTCCTGCGCATGGTGCTGCCAGTCTGCCACGCCGTGGGCTTGGTCACCCTGGGCTCTCGGGCAGGCGCCCTCCCTCCGGACATACCGAATTGCAGGTAGGAGTCCCGGGATAGACTTCTGCACCTCGTTTTTACAGTTAGTTATTCGCGGAAGTAACTTGCATTCCTCAACTGCAATGAGCATGGCGATGCTGCTGCAAGCCATGTGCAGTGGTGCGACAGAGCATAAAGATTGGTTCTCATCCGCGCATTTCAGAATAAACTTGACAGTAGTTCTGCAAACAACAGCACAGGTATAGAAGAAGCATAACAGTGGCCGAATAAAATGATACGGAAACGCTCGCCTGGGATTCAGCATCCTGTTCAGTTACCATCTAAACAAACATTATTCACATGGTGCACACAGCCTTCATCTGTATTTCAGACTGTCAAAACATAGTTCTATCTCCCTATATATGTTCATCTAGACCCTGAAGGCCTGAATTGCATTTCGATATGCGAAAAGACAGGTACTCTTACAAGTTACAACAGATTGATGCATCCAAGAATCCTAATGTAGATGGACCACCATTCGACAAAAAACCACAAAAGATGCTATCCCAATCATGTTTGTCTACTAGACGTAAAGCACCAGAGAGTCAGAGACTGAAACTGTTTCCTTATCTGGGGTCTGATTTGGCTTTTCTCTAGAAATATCACATTCTCCACTTACAACAGCACTACAAAACTGCCTCACACTAGAGCAGCATCGAAGGCTGGCTTTCCATCAACTTTCCTCCACTAAAAGTGGCTGAACACCGGAATCTACAAGACAGAAAGAGGAGAATATCATCAAAATATATCAGGAAACTAAGTACGTGGCATCGCTAAAATGGGGAGGTAGCAACACTAGTTCCTTTACCTGCATTTCCATTCCGCATGCTAGTTGAGCGATTTCTCCACTTCTGGATTATCTGAGGGATTTCTGTTTTGACATGACTCGACAACAACACAGCAGCAACAAATGCACAAAGTGCAAGCATCACGAACACTGAATCCCACCCCCTTCTTGAAATGAATCCAGTAAGAAATGGACCTAATGCAGCACCAAGAGATCATGTCCCATCTATAATTGCCGTTACTGTGGCCAGTGCACGAGAATCTCCTTTGAGAGACTTGTGAGTGCCGAGATCAGCAGAAACTGCAGTTGTTATCAGAGCATAGGGTCCATTAACAAACAGGCCACTGATCATCATCAAGCCAATGTTTGTCGCTTTTGAAATACTGCCATATGCATGAAAGAGGAAAAGAGATGGAATTGCCAAATACATGAAGACTGCAGCAGTAGTGGCTCTAGCATTGAGCTGATCAGATATGAAACCAGCAAGAATTCCACCGACAATTCCACCTACATCAAACAAAACCGATAGATATCCAGCAGATGCAGCTGACATGTGCTCGCCTCCAATATCTGGAAAAATAAAATGACATTAGAAGGATTTTTCAGTTAAATCATGGCAAGATGAAATAGCTAATAAAGTTCAGAAGATGTGCATAGGATCAGTAATGCGAGGAAAAAATGTGACAAGAGGCAAGTCATCTAGAGACACTGCTAGGCAAGTAGGCAGTATATATATGCAGAATACAGATGTATTTGATATGGAAAGAAGAGTTACAATCAAATAAACTGAACAACAAGATAAAGAGAAACTGGTTACGTAGTACGGAGTGAACATAAATTGGTACTGCATTTTTCTTTTTGTGTGATATATATTCCGTGATACGCCTGCTATATTCAGAAGCATACTACCTCTGTTATAGCATAATTTGATCAGAAACATTCTAGAATCTAAGGTCAGAAACACAATAAAAATTCGAATACACGGAACAATCAACGTTCATATAAGGAACATATTGATCGAACCAGATGCAGAGCAGGAGGTTAACCAATCTAACGCGATAAACTGATAATAAACTGATAATGTGTAACTCTGTGATCAATTCCAATCAACTGAAAAAAGTTACTGGCATACCAGTCTGGCTCAAGTAGAAGGGGAGCCAGTACAGGAACGTGTAGGCAACCAGCTTGGCGAAGAAGAGGCAGAGCGCGAAGATGACCACGCCGGGAATGGCGAGGGCCTTGAGAATCCCCACGGCGTCCCGCCTGTCCTTGCCATCGCCACCGGCCACGCTGCTACTGCTGCTGTCCTCCCCGTCCGTGCTCTCCTCAGTAACCGGCTCGATCGGCGACGGACCGAACCCAACGCACTGCGGGTACGGCGCGAGGAACAAAAGCACAAGAACGCCGCCGAGCGCAATGAGCCCGCCGGGGACGACGAAGGACCATCCCCAGCCGTACCCGAGCGCGGCGGCGGCGACGAGCGATCCGGTGATGTTCCCGACCGAGGTGTGCGCGTTCCATATCCCCATGATGAGGCCGCGCCGGCGGCCGCAGAACCAGTTGCCGACGATGGCGACGACGGAGGGCCACCCGGTGGACTGGAGCAGGCCGGCGATCACCTGCGCGGCGACGTAGAACGCGAGGGAGTGCACGCGGAGGAAGTACCCTGCGCCGAAGAGCGCGACGGATGCCGAAGGCGAGGAAGCGGCGGAGGTCGAGGCGGTCGCCGAGGTGGCCGGCGACGAACATGCCGAGGGAGTAGGAGGTGAGGAAGGCGACGTCGGTGGCGCCGAGGAGCGCGGGGTCCGCGAAGGGCGGCCACGCGCGGGCGAGCTCGCGCTTGACGATGCTGGGCGGCTTGCGGGAGGCGTGGTAGAGCGCGTAGGCGAGGAAGGTGAGGCCCAGGACGAGGGCGCGGTGGGTGTTGTAGGAGAGGGCGGGCAGGGCGCGGAGGCCGAGCGGCCCGTCGGAGAGGCGCGGCCGCTCCGGGGAATGCATCGCCGGCGCCGGCGGCTTGGCCATCGGCGGCGCGGTTGTGATGGACGTCGCCGAGGGGAGGGGAGGGGAGGGCCCGGGACGGTGGTGGTGGCCGGTGGGGCCGGGGCCCGTGGAGAAGGGGGCGGAAGGGAGAGGGGAAGAAAGAGGAGGACGACGTGGCGGGGAGACGGGTCTAGGCGCGGGACACGCGCCCGAGTTGGTTATGGGCTCGACACGACTGCGTGGCGTCTGCGAAAAGAATTTTGGGCCAGTTTGCTTCGGTGGCTGTTGGACTTGACTTCGCGCTCGAAATGCTGTTTTGCCTACCTGTTTTGCGCCCTTGTTTGTTAACTTTTTTTTATGAACTTGTTTGTTCAACTTGCTTCGCGTAATCGCGTGCCTTTTGCGGCTTTTTCCTCACCGACAACATATTGGATACGATTGATTAATTCCTCCTACACTCAATTTCTTCTCCATAATGATACATGCAAGCCTAAGGTTTTTAGTGGTCACATGTGCGCTGGACGGTAATACTAAAGTATGTTGTGGCTTTGTTAAATCATTAAGATTGATTTTTTAATCTTTATCTCATTATGCCAACGACCACACGGCTACATATACATAGTAAAGGAAAACATCATTTCAATGCTCTAAATAAAGAAGACCTACAATCTTGATAGAATGCTATCATTTCTTCGTAATACTAAAATATAGTACATAGATGTCCTTATACCTATTTTTATTAGTATCTTCGAGAGAATAGACCGTCGGATATTAAGATTGACAAAATCATTACAGACACTTTGTTGACAGGCATGTAGCAAAAAATACGAGTCCTCAGTACAGAGTCGAGAACTCGAATTTGACTGGCTAGGTTCTACCATAAGAAATCTTATCAGTTACTCATGATAATAATTAATTCACTAAAAAACAAGAGACAACAAAAGTATTTTCTCTTTGGTTTTCTTTGTATTCGCCACCAATTTACCCGGTTCCATGCTTCCAGCTCGTTGATGATGTGAATGCCCCCGGCCCTAATCAAGCACTAAGTGGACTCCTTCTCCGCCTTTTGCACAATAGTTTGGCTCGAACATCAATCTATTCACCGAAGGAAGTGGATTTATAATTCAAGGTGGCGAATAGCTATAAGCTATATAAGGATTAGTTGATCAAAAATGTCGATGGCTTACCTATACAAGAGCATCTCCAAGCGACTAGCTAAATCATTTTTAAAGTTAAGTTTAGCTATTGTTAGAGAAAAAACGTTTCTAACGGACTCTATAAATGACTCTCTAAATTTAGTGGCTCTCCATCCCAACTCATTCGCTAGTTATTTTTAGCTAGCCTAACTCACTAGCCATCTTTACAGAATCTGTTGGATTACCCCATTGAATTAGATGGCTTTCTATTTTTACAAAGGAGCTATAATCTCCATATTTAGCTAACACAATACAGAATCTTTTAGAGATGCTCTAAACTAGGAATGGGATTGGGATTTAGATATGTAATAAAACCAAGCAAGATTGAAAGGTGTGCTAAAAGGATGAGAAATAGACTTTTGCCATTGTTCCTGGCAGGTCAGAGGAGGCAACCGGCCATGATAAACTTGAGCAAAGAGGACAGCGATGAGGAAGATTAACGAGAGGAAAATTGTAAAACTCTCAGGATATTGCGGTGTATTAGGTAGTAATATACCAATATTGCAATTCGTAGAGTTACCAACATTTCCTACGAGACATTGAATTTCAGCTGCAATGACTCCACTAACTAACTAACCCGGACCAACGGCTGAGATCGCTCGGACTCCCCGATAGAGGTTGGGGCCCGCGTGCAGCGTCCCAGCGCCTCGCACAAAGAGATAGGCGGATAGCGTTTCTCCCCCAATCCCTCCCCGCCGCGGCGACGCTCCGGTGACACGTTGGCCTAACTCAACCTTCCAATGGCTGCCGCCTCCGCCACCGCCGCCGTCTCCGGCGTCGCGCTTCCCCACGCCTTCCTCTCCCACCGCTCGCCGCCGCCGCAGGTCGTCGCCGTGGCCTCCTCGTTCCGCCGGCTCTCCCTATGCGCTTCCCCTCGCCGGACCACCCACCTAGTCGCCCGCGCCGACGCCAGCGCCGAAGCCCGGGAACCGGAGCCCGAGACGGCGCCTGAGGCTGAGGCCGAGTCTGTCACTGCCGCAGCTGACGCCGAGGGGGCTGTCGCAGTGGCGGTGGCCGAGGAAGAGGAGGCAGAGGAACCGCCGCTGCCGAGCAAGCCGAAGATTAAGTTCGGCGAAATCATCGGGGTGAGCACTCTTGAGCGGACTTTTCCTAAAGCTGTGTAGCATCCGGGAATGGAGTTTTTATAGTGTGAAAATGTAGGCTAATTACTGTATTGATTGGGAGGCATCAGGTCATGGGTGAGTAACATCTCTTTGTAGGCTTCAGAATTCTGGTTCTCTGTGACGAACATTTAGGACTTGTTTGTTTAGTTCTTGGCCCGTTGGCCGCATACTAGCATAGTGTCTAAAGTAGCCACACATTGGAATTTGTAATGGGCAAACTGGATAACTGGTTTTCTCACTGTGTTACTCATGTGGTCCTGTCCTGAAGGGTTGGCAATGCAGAGAAGTCAGCAATGAGTCTAATATCTTTTATGAGCTTTAATTCTTTGCCGTTCTTGCACGGTTTCGTTAACACAAGCACATGTCGGGATATAAATTTGGCGGTTTGACTATTTGTGCAAAATCCCTGGCTGTTCATTCATTCTGTCTGTACAGTTGATTATGATCCTGTGAAGCTTGACATGTTATGTACTATTTCCTTGAATTATTTGGTGTTGTAGATTCTGAACAAGCAGTTCATTGAGGAGGCTGAGAAGGTGAAGACTATACCTGATCTGAGGCCTGGCGACATCATTGAGCTTAGGATGGTAAGAACTTCCACTGTCTTGGATGTGCTGCTTGGTCTATTCCTCATTGGATGGTTGTTGATATCTGAAGCACTTCTTGTTGCAGCAACGGCCTAACAAGAGGAGATTGTCACTCTTTAAGGGCATAATTATCGCGAAGCACAAAGGTGGTGTTCACACAACAATCCGTGTCAGAAGGATCATTGCTGGTGTAGGGGTTGAGATTACCTTCCCAGTGTAAGTTGTTTTATATCCTTTTTCAGAGCTATGCAGATAATTTGCTTAATGTTGCATGGTGACACTATTGCAGTATTGTTACATGTCAGCATTCAAAATTTTCTATGTACCTAATTCCTTCTTACTACCCAGGAAAATTTAATACATCTATGCCATTTTGTATGTTAAAATAGCTATGAGCCTACTGAAGTACTGATATATTGAAATTTGGGATGCTTAGTATACCTTGTATAAGCTGGCTGTATGATCGGTTTAGTTTGCAATACTTAAAGTTCGTAGTGGAGCCTGAAATTTTCTTTTCAAATGTTTATAGATAGTTATGCATTCTACCTCAGTATACATTATCACTCAGTTTTATACCAGAAGATTTATAAAACCAGTTAAATGCTGTAACTTGAACATTCTTTTGTCCTCTTGCTTTCCCTTTCTTTGTAAGTTCATTGCATGCGTTCTGGTTCTTCAGGAATTATAATCTTCTCCGCAAAACTGAAGAGCTTTCAAATAGGATCTGAAGTAGTCGAATCTTCATAGTGACCTCTTGTCATACTGAAAAACTATCCCATACTCCTGTTTTGCACTAACACTTTCGTTTTGTTACACTTAAGGACTATACCTTATTACACTATTATTATTCCCGAAGTTTTAGTCAACTTGGCCATCTGCAATTTACCCCCTCTTGTGTGTATAAGTGGACTTAGTCATCTGTCATGTGATGTTTGCTAATGTTCTCAACAAAAATAGAAGACTTTACTGTGATAAGTCTCACTTTGTGAGGGCTGCTCCCAGTGATGTGATTACCTGTAGTTCTATTTTTCAGTAATGATTAACAATTAAATTAGATAAGTTCTGGTGACCACATGCTAAATGCTTGAAACTTCAAATTGCTTTCTTCAGAATTCTTGCAACAATTTTTTTTTAACTTCACCTACATATTTTATTGCAGGTATTCACCCAGGATCAAGGAGATCACAGTAATCAGGCACAAGAAAGTCAGGCGAGCAAAGTTGTACTACCTGAAACACAAGCTTCCCCGCTTTTCAACCTTCAAGTAAAATCAGATATGACGACAGAGCAGCTTCTCCCTCCACCATTTCGATTTCTCTTAGCAAACAATTTTTCACTTCGCTGTCCAAATCAGTGCATTTCACTGTAATCCCTGGATATCAAATGTGTAATATCTACAGCTTAATAGCATATTTTGGCTTGCAGTGCAATGTTTCTCTTGTCCTCAGTGTACAAAATTCATACTAGGACCTTCTTATTATGAATTTAATATCATCCAGTATCCTTTTATGAGGGTGCCCAGTTCTCAAGTATACGTACATGTATAACTGATAGTTGATATTTACTTATTTTGCCATCCTAAAAAGAAAACATGTCGTGAGAAATAGGCATTTTTATGGGTTAGTAGTTGACATGACGAGTCTTAATAAATTGGGGATGGAGTTCTTTGCTGGGTAGGACTGGTTTGTTGAAACTTCAATCACATTCATTACCCACCACTTTATGAAAGACTTTTATCCATATCCAATAACATTGGTTTTTGTTTGCTTATGGCTGTGAAGATTGCATGCCGTGTTTTCTTACAGAAGGATCGATCATTTTCTCCAGTCTATCTTGAATTCTTGTCTACTAATACCTGACAGCACCAAAATTTCAGTTTACGTTTAGCTCAATTTTCTTTGAAGCAACAACTGGGACCTACACAGGGTAACATAATATTTGTGAGTAGATTGTTCCGTCTGATAACGGCGAAAATGATTGAGAACCTCATCAGGTAAAAAAGATTGCATGCTGTGTTTTCGTACAGAAGGACCAATCATTTTCTCCTGTCTATCTTGAATTCTAGTCTACTACTCCCTCCGTCCCGATATGTTAGCATTTCTAAGGTTCAAAATTTATGCCAAAATGCAAGCATTTGTAGGGATATGACAAAACTAAATGGGTTGGTGAGGTAGGTGAAGAGTTGATGGGTAGTGTAAAATGAGAGGTATAAAGATCTTTTAACAGTTCTGTTATTTTTGGCATTTGAATGCTTCGAATGCTTATATTATGGGACGGAGGGAGTACTATCTCACAGCACCAAAATTTCAGTTTAAGTTTAGCTCAATTTTCTTTAAAGCAACAACTGGGACCTACACAGGGTAATATAATCTTCGTGAGTAGATTGTTCCCTGTCTGATAATGGCGAAAATGATTGAGAACCTCATCAGGTATACATAAAAAAAGTGTATGAGTTCCTACCACAAGTAGAGTACAGGTCACGTATGCCCCAACGGTTTGCCGAGGAGAATACATAGAAAAACTGGTAATGTTTGTTTAGTACTTCAATCAGACAAGAATATTCTTCCGATCCATTGTTTTGTGCTTACCTATTTGTACTGTATGGGGATTTAAGAGAATAAATGCAAATATTTGTGGCACTGCAAGTACCGCGACAACAGCACGATCTCACTATTTTTCTTAAAACTTACGAATTGTAGATACGGTTTATTAATTGTACTAAATACTCCACAAATATACTTGCTCATATATAATAATCTTCATCAGAGTATTGCAAATGTGTTTAAGCCCGTAAATAATCTGCAATTGAATTTGGAAGTGGTCTGTAAGAACTGCCCAAAGCCATGCCTTTCCAGTCCTGGAAACAGCGCGCTGAATAAAGTAATGTAAATCACCAACCACCAATAAAGAAGAAAAAGGAACAATGCTGTTCACTAAAAAAATAAGAAAAAGAAAGAGAACCGCCACAGTGCCACGGGCCCAAGAAGTGAGTGCTGCCCCGTCAATGTCGCCGGGGGGCCAAGAAAAGAAAGCAAACCCATTGGCTTCTCTCTTTCCTCCGCCCCTGCTTCCTCCCCTCCCCATTTCTCCTCCGAATCGCTGCCTTTTTTTTTAGTTTGTTTTGCTTGCACTCAGTTCTTGGAGAGAAAGGTTTGGGTTCCGCTCCAAACGAACAGAAAGTAACCTCTTTCCGATTTTTAATGCGGCAATTTATTCATCCTGTGGCTTCTTTTCTGTGTGTTCGATCAGGTGGTTGCAATGGGCGGCGGCGGAACGCTGATCTCGGTTTACCCCGAGGAGCTCACCTTCCTGTGTAAGTTCTGCGGAATTATTGAGATTTTTTGTTCACATTGCGATTGGTTAAACTTCCGCGGTTTTCCTCCGCGTTAAATTCTCTTGCGCAGTTGAGCTGGACAAGCCGTGCTATTGCAATCTCAAGGTGGTGAACAACAGCGAGCACCATGTCGCATTCAAGGTCCATGGCCTTGCTATTTCGTGATGTTTGCCTCAGAATTGCAGCGTTTTGTCCGGTGAAAACTGAACCATGTTTGATTGATCAAATTTGTCCAATTTTTGTTCAGGTCAAGACGACATCACCGAGGAAGTATTTTGTCCGGCCGAACGCGAGCATCGTCCAGCCATGGGATTCCTGCACAATAACGAGTAAACACTTACTCCTCAATGATTCTGTTTAGGATTCCCCATTTGGTCTTTGATGTGTATGTAATTGTTGTGTCTGTACCTGCCTTCGTATTTGGGTGGTATAGTTACGCTCCAGGCACAGAAAGAGTACCCACCCGATATGCAATGCAAGGATAAATTCTTGATTCAGAGCACGAAGGTGGCTGCCAGTACAGACATGGATGAGATCCCCCCTGATACGGTGAGAAGAAATTGCAATTTGTAAGGTTTAGCATCACACTATCACTACAGCGAAATGATATCCAAAGCCATATGCCATCTTGTTGTATGGATGCAGTTCAACAAGGAAGCTGATAAGGTAATCGAGGAAATGAAGCTTAAGGTTGTTTACACATTACCTAGTGGAGGCTCAGACGACTCTAGTGTTTCATCTTTAGGAAGCAGGAGCTTCAAAGCAGCGTCTGATGATCTGACGGTAAGATTATGGCACTTCTATTGCAACATGTATGAAATTTATGATTCACTTATAAACATTCAGTAAAAACTTTTACTGTGGATCACATGTTTACACCGTACTTTTCAGATGCTGAAGAACGCAAGCATTGAAGAGGTAATACACTTCCCCCAAAAATACTTGTCATTTTTACTCTGAAAACCGAAAATACATGTTGGTTGAGATTTTCCTCTGATAAATTCAGAGAACGGATATGACATGCTTAAAGCCTAGTATCTTTTTTTTATGGTAAAGCCTAGTATATTGACTGTATACTGTTGTGTAGCACATGAACTGTATGTTTCTTCACACTTACTGTGCAGCGAGAGAATTTCTAATACTCTACTGACACACCACGTAGATTTCCTTTTGCCTTAGTCTCTTAAATGCACGCCATTCTTGCAGAGTCATATTGGGGTAATGCCATACTAGCACTGATTATATGAAAGAATGAAAGGTCTGAGAATTAGGAAAGATGTTGAAGCAACAAGGAACATGATATGACAATTGATCATAAAGTTGATCATGGGGAAAGGTATCTATAATTGAGTGGTCATAATTAAGGGAGGGGGGATGTCCAGAAGGCCATGGACATGTTTTAACCATTTGTTAACTATGAAATGGACCAAAATTTGGAACCCTTTTTCTTACAATTGCCCATTTCAACTAGACTAGCACCTTTTAACCTGCTCAACGCATTCCAAGTTCCAACTGAAAAATAAATAAAATCTTGGATCGTACAAAACGGGTCCTTCATCTACTTTATGAATCACAAAACATCCTTTTGGACACATTTTTCATCGTTTTTTGATTGCTCCTGTTATTCCTTTTCAGATCCAGACAATTCAGCGCCTTAAGGACGAAAGAGATAACATGCTTCAGCAAAATCAGCAAATGCAGCGTGAATTGGTACAGTTTATCAAACTTCTTAAGCTTCATTCTGTTCCATATTTTACTTTCTCATATTTGCATTTGGACTTTATCCATTCTTTATTTTTTGGGAGCAATTTGAAATTTGAGGAAAATGCAAAAGAATTGGTTAGCCCATGGGGTTGAAATATTTTGAATTCACAAATACAAAATATAGAACATTTACATTTCTATCTTCAAATATAGTTTGAAGACAAAAAATTATCTCCAAATGTAAAATATAGAACGCTTGCATTTCTGTCTTCTTTTTTTGAAAAAGTGCATTTCTGTCTTTAGATTATTTTCTGTGCATATGTGCTAAGAAAAGTATAAACAAATGTTTCCATAAATCAGAAGCAAAGTTTACACTTTTGTACTCCGGAAAAGTAGGGAAAATAATAGATGGTTTTAATTCGAAAAGAACAACTCTAAGGCACTGATGACATAAGTTTGGACCTTGGAGTAAATTAAGGTGCTGACGGATTCTAAGAATTGCCAGAACGAGGTGCCATCCGATCATTTCCCACATTTTCATTACTTTCCACTTCAAAATGAGGAGATTTTGTGAACATGTCAACATGGCTAATTATTACACCGATTACAGTTTGTTTGATAAGCCTGCGGAAGTCTGGGAAGGGTTCATTGCTTGCGTGTGTATTTCTTGAATATAAAGTATCCACTGAGCAATTATTGCGTGGCATTCACTCCGTTGCTTTGTTATTTTTAATTTTGAACTTAACAGAACAACAATGCTGTTTCAGGATGTGCTCCGGAGGCGTCGGGGCCGCAAAGGCGACACGGGTTTCTCCTTGACGTTTGCGGCGTTCGCTGGCCTAATAGGTGTTCTGGTCGGACTCCTGATGAGCCTTATCTTCTCTTCCCCATCGGCCACTGCTTAATAAGATGCAGCCTAGAGAATCAATGTTCAGATCGACGTCAGGATGAACTCTGCGAAAGGGATCCATCTTTCTATTTTAGTCTCCACTGTTATTCTTTTCTTCTTTCCGCTGTAGTTTTATGTGAAACGATAACGGGTTGCAGTGTTTACACCCGTGCTTGCTTCATCTTCCATTTGTATTTGCCCCTCTTTTTTTCTAATTCTTTCTGTATTTAGTTTGATATATATGTATCTATATATATCAGGACAGAAGCTGTATGCATTCACCAATTGGAAATGTATAGAGGACTCATCGTAGGAGTATCAAGAAAGAATATGATGACAGTGTAGTATTGTGTCTCACAAATCACAATTTCTACCGTGGTAAAGAGCATGAGCGGATTCTCGATTTGAAAGAGAATTGATTGTAAAATTTTGATGAAATACAAACTACTTATGTACAGCATATGAAGGAGAATTATATGTATTCTACTCATCATGACATCATCATCATACGATTGCTGATCGAGTATAGATACATGCTGGTTCTGCTGGGCCACACCACTGATGCACTTGCGCACACAGTTCTGTTATCAAAGTAGTAGATCAGAAGAGCCCATACATAAGCCCAGGAAGCCATGCCACTTGTTCGCGGATTTCCTATCCATCATGCGCAAGATTTTAGTTTACACGCTTCCTGGCATTTAACATGGGTATATTACAACAGTTTGGGCACTGGAATTTTCTGGGCGCGATTGAGTCACTGGTTCAATTTTCATCAGTTGCCACAGCTTGGATCAACAAACTCTGGCTGTGTCTAGTTCTCAAAAACTTCTCAAAATTCTCTCTCCAAACTTCACTATTCACCTATCACGTCAAATCACATCAAATCTCTCTCCTCTTGCAGGGAGCACTAAACGTGGGTAAATAAAAAAACTAGTTGTATGGTTTTGATGTACACGACAAGCAGGGGCGAAGCCAGCCTTCTGGTTCTCCGATGTCAGCAACGTTTTTTTACTGCTGTCATTGATATTGTAAATAGTGTTTAAACAGTGTTTTACACTGCATTTTCAAAAATCTATCGATGTCAGCTGACATCAATAACAAGCTGTAGCTTCGCCACTGACGACGAGACAAATCTTTTGAGCGTATTAGATCATGGTAGGACAACGATTACCACAAACAAATGAAAAGTGCTACAGTACGCTACAGTGTCCGATGTGACATTTTCGCTAAATTTTCCCATTTTATTTTTGGAACTAAACACAGCCAGACCAGGTGGAAAAAGTACAGATCGAGGATCACGAAAGAAAACAAGGCCGCCTTCGAAAGAGGCGATAGAGGTGGCCGTTCTGATCAAACAGGATACCCAGCAGCAGGATACCAACGCAGGAATAGTAGTTGTTCTCTTTCTCAGGGTTTGTTTTGTTTTTTACTCCTGTCTAGTTGAGGGTGAGTAGTGGTCTTCCCTGTTGATGTTTCTGTGGTCTCTTCATGGGGCTGTTGGGGGATGCGTTTTTCGTTTTTCATTCAAATAAAACGGCCATGCTTTTGCCGTTTTGTTAAAAAAAAGGTGACAGAGCAAGCCAACCATATATACATATCTGATACCCCGCAAAATGTTAGATTGGCCTATCCAAAATGTTGAGTCAGGGCTTGCTGATTATCAAATTAATTTGTAAGAAAAAAAATAATTTGTAAGAAAATGTTAAAACATGTATATATGGGCAACCTGGATGAGTGGAGTAAACAGTAAGTCCTTCATACATGCATACTTCCTCCATCCCCAAAAACAAGTCCTTATATAAATTTTAGGACATTAACAAGAACGTAAAATGATATGTTGATTGCCCCTGTAAGCCATATTTGACACTAATTGGTTGTTGCATGCGCATACACCTTCTAAATAGGATAGAATGACTTTTTTAAGACAAATTTTGAATCCTATAATGACTTGTTATTTGAGACGGAGGGAGTAGTCGTTATACAAAAACTGAATTAGATTATCTGGAATGTTAACATAGAATTCATAGATTATTATAGAATTAATTGTTAACAAATGTTAGAGCATATTAAAAGTGGTCCATTAGTGGGCTATATTTGTTGACCGAAATGGATCGAACTGATTTGGATGTTATAACTCTGATCATAGCTGCCGCACAAGCCAGAAAACAAACTATCTAAGAGCAACATGTGAAAGCATACAATCGATGGTATGACAGAAAGCCATACACAAAAGCAACATGTGAAATCAGGCTCACCCGGCGACAACTAGTGTAACCTGTGATGGTAGCTGGAAAAGCCGTTGTTCGCTCATATAGAATATCATTTTACTCCACCCATAGAGGTTGTGTTTTTTAGATGAATTTTTCATGTAGCTGATATTGTAGTTTCTATCCAAATTCATGATTTTTTCATGTGTTTTCTATCCAAGTCGTAGTTTCTATATTTTTCTTGCTTCCTAGGCATGGTTGATCAACTACACAGTAGTAGCTGATATTGTAGTAGATTTTTCCTCTTTTGCCCCCTTTGATCCATCTTTTCTTTCTATATGTGTAGGGAGGGGTGAGAGGTATGGTGCTCTCACATAAATCAAACTGCTGGACTGAAACAAAAGAAAAGGAGGAGACATGACATTTTTATGATAAAAAGAGGAGGTGAAAGAAAAAGCCATGAACGAGCAAACAAACTAGCATAGAACATCAACTATTAACCACACAACATCACTACATTAATATGATTAGTACTACCATTACATGATATCGTTAGAACATAATACTCGACTAAAAGCATGACTATGGCAGGCACTTAGGATTGCAAATGGAATACCTGGATTGTAAATGGAGTATATCGTGACTACTCATTATATATTTCTATGTGCATGTCAATATGTCATATTACAATGGTAGTCTAATGTCAATTGAATACCATGTCCACTTTATGGGTAGAGGGCATGAGCCCCCATCTACCATCTACCGTTTGAAGTTAGCCGCTGGTTGTAGATGATTCTTAGGTTGATAAGGCTATATGCATAACTCTTGGCGTCACTAGCAGAGCTATCAACCAACCTGCCCCCCTGCCCATTGACATTTTCTGAAAAGTTGAACGTACCGGTCTCCAACCGCCTCTCATATGTTGATTTAGACACAAAGCAGCAACAATTTTAACCTATTAGCAATCCAGCCAGGATCTAGAAAGAAAGAAATGTCCTGGATGGTCTGATCTTAGACCCTGGCGAACACACAATCTGTCGGCGCCAACATGTCCGTGGACACCGGCACACCGCATTCACTAAGTGTGGCCATAGCGTTGCCTGCTCGTTGTGAGAAGCATGCGTCGAACGCTAGGCCAAGCTGACTGTAGCATTGCCCCCCCCCCCCCCCCCCCCCACACACACACCCACCCCGGGCTGATTCGTAGCTCCACCACTGCTTGGCATATCAAATCTTGAGTACATAAGAACCATCTGCATCAAAGTGTATATATATATATATCTAACTCTTGAGCACTATAGTACATATAAACAAGACAAACCAATCTTATGATATTATTCATGATCCAATATGGAATATAATCTATGCAGCGTATGTGAGTGCAACATTCATGTTCCTAATTGCCATCCTGTACTAGGTGATACTCCGCGCGTTGCTGCGGAAATTTTTAAACAAAATTTTAAGGTGAAATTTCGAAATAGGTGATACCCGCGCGATGCTGCAGAAATGTTTTAAACCAATTTTTAAGGTGCAATGTGAAAGTAGTAACATCAAAATGATTTTATGACAACATTATTTTGTTAACAACATTATACATGAAAGCATGATAATTTTGTTGAGAGAGAACCATTTTAAATTATTGATCCTTTGTTAACAACATTATACATGGAAGCATGATAATTTTATTGAGAGAGAACCATTCTAAATTATTGATCCTATATTTTTCTCTACTACGAGAATTTTATAGCATGCTACTCACAAAGGCATGATATTAACCATATATAGAAAATCGGTTGAAGACATAAATGTATGATCTAGTGGACGGTGACATGTCGTATAGTGGATGATAACGTGGAATGTTTGCATGTTGAGAGAAATCAACTATGACATGTTAATTATTGATCCTACATTTTTCTCTACTACAGGAATTTTGTAGCATGCTACTCACAAAGGCATGATATTAACCATATATAGAAAATCAGTTGAAGACATAAATGTATGATCTAGTGGATGGTGACATGTCGTATAGTGGATGATGACATGGAATGTTTGCATGTTGAGAGAAATCAACTATGACATGTTAGTGGGTACCAATTATATAGGTTATATAGATTTTGGCTACAATAATTTTATTTTATATTGGATCATGAATGTCACACCCCAAAATTACCATTTTGAGTTGTGATTATATAATATAAAAAATAAATGATTTTATTATTACTATAAAATTTCCAACATTTAATTTGATCCAATTTAGATTGAGGAAATAAAATTCTTTTTAATTTTCTAAACTAATTGACGAGATTGTTGCATCCATGCTGCTCTGCATTGCTTTTGATTGAAAAATGAATTTAAACTATTTTAAAATACGATTAGGTTTTCATTCCTAAATCTCCTTTCCAAACAATTCTTTTTATCATCCTGATTCCTCTAATTTCTTTTATTGTCTTCTCTTTCTAATTCCGTTAAGCTCAAGTCAGCATCCTATGACTTGACCATTTTTCTTCGCACGTCATTCGACCAAGCTTTCCTCTCTATCGCACAAAAAGAAAATCCTTCACGCTGACAACATGCTAGTAGCAGCCAGCTTGCATGGTCCTTTTAATCTCTCTATCCGACGTGTATGGATGCATGCATGCATGAATGCAGAACCCAGGCTAATTAGCTGTCCATCTACCACCATCCCACAATATCTCGCCGGTAATCAATGCCAACTGCTGAACTTCTTGCAAGTGCTCGCTCAAAGCATAGTGATCCCATCAGTTAGTAACACCAGTTGCCCATCACCTGTCCCTCCGTCAATTTCCACCATCAGGAAATGAAAACGTCAATCATATAGTGGCCACTAATCCAAGCTCCACTATCAGTAGCCTCTCATCTCCCTTCATGCTCCCCTCCCTTGCGAGCTCTATAAAAGGCAGCACGTCTAACCTCTTGAGCCCTGCCCCGACGAACCCATCAGAACCTCTCTCACACCAGCTCACCGCCCCAGGTAGTTCAAGGAAGAAGATCGCCATCGGGTTCTTCTGGTCCAACGAGGAGGATCACTAAAACTGCTCTTACGAAGTTGCCGCAAGTTGGAGTCTCGCCGTACCAAGTCACCATCATCGTTTCTTCCTCACCACCGGCCTGCTCATCTTCTCGACGACGACCATCATGCGCAGGTGAGAAGAAGCATCCCCACGCTGCCGTCTCTTCCCATTGCCAACAACAGAATCTTGATGAAGCATCTCGCCGTCACGGAGCCGGAGTTGCTGCAACGTCGCCATGTCCTCCGTCCATCGTGCGCCACTGCGGGCCGTCACCTTCGCCAGTCAGAAGCTCCCTGGAGCCAAGCCGATGCCATCACAAGAACCATGACGTAAAGCTGGAACTACGCTATCGCTCATCGTCCGCATGACCGTATCACGGCCGCCTACATCACTTCTCGAACCATCCGCCGTCTCCACGATCAATTCAACTTCGTTTCCGGCCGCATCTGATTCCGGCCATCGCTGAACACCTTCCCCGTCGATGAATGGCACCATCCTATCGCATCATTATGCCGAACCACCACAGCACTGATTCGTTGCTACATGCCCCTGGTGAGAACCGGACTCCTTTTCTTTCTCTCGATCTCGATCTCACTTACAATAGCCCTCCCGTGTGTGTCACTGTCAGTATATAATCCCATTCGTTCCATCTCCGCAACATTACTGTCTCCTGATCCATCTCATCCGGCGAGGATGTCGTCGTTCACCATCAATCGTCGATTGTCGTCATCACACAAGAAGGTGCGAAGCTCCATCAGTACGTCATCGTGATGTCCTATTTATCTTGCAGTCTATAGCTCTCTATACATACATGCTACTGTTCCAAGCAAACCACTCGCATGTTGCATGCAGTTTGGATACGGAGTTACGAATCAAGGTCATCTTGTGAAATCCAATAAATTCCTGTCGACATCATTTTGCTAGCTACTACCAGTCATGTACGTCCGTGCACGTGCTTTCTTTTGACAAATATACAGAAGCTAATAGAACTCATAGGTTCACTCATACTTCAGTTTATACCTTGCTTGATGTCATCATAGCATCATGGTGATGTCATAAACACTTCTTTTTGCCTCAACAATAGTTATCCACGCTTTGATATACATGTTCTTGCCTACGCTAGGAAGCAAGCTAGCCATCAGTACACGTCCACCTTCGTGCATGATGTCAGCATTTCATAACGCTTATGTCATATGTCGTATTCCTTCAATCAAAAATACAATTTCTGTAAGGCTATGTCTTTTCTTTTATCTTGATCTATCCACTATCATCTGCTATCTCTTGTGTCTTCCAATCTTCTTTGCTAGCCCTTTCAATAATCTATAGTTAATCACATCTAGATCCTTTCGACTTTTAATCCATAGATCCCACGTTTTAGCCCGTTTAAGCTCGTTCTTGTTGCGTTAGTTTCATCTCACAATAAAATACACGCTAGTTATGGTGTTTACCTTAAAAATGTGTTTTGATAATTTATTGTAAATTAATTTGACTAATGTTTGGATAAATGCCTTTTCTTAATAAAACTTAATTAAGGTACACATCGGTTTTCATTGATAATACCAGATTGACTAATCTTATTCAATGATGTTTCCTAAATAAAATGTAACTAGGGTTATACCTCGATTTTCATAATCAAATTTAAATTGATTAAATTATATTCAATTTGCTTTCTAAATAAAAGCTATATAGGCTATATCTCAAGTTTTATTTAAAATATTAATTTGACTAATATGAATATAAATGTGTTTTGAATAATAATTTGCTTAGTTGAACTCGAAACATAAAGTTGTACGCTTAGATGCTCTACATGCCTCTTTCAAAATTAAATGTTTAATTTGCATAAGCCATACTTGAATATTTATAAATAAAATTGGACTAAGTTCAACATCGTCCTTTTTCATCTAAATATAACTTGCTTAATTATAAATATTATATTATTTTATTCAATTAAAATATACCAAGCACATAGCTAGCCTTTGTGTGTGATCATCCAAATCGCTCGATAGTTCCGAGTGTTTCTTGCGTTTGCGTTCTTAGAACCGAGCCCTATCCCTTGTCCGCTCTTTTGAGTCTTTCTTGATTGGTGTATTGTTCTTAGTTGTTCTTGTTTGTCTGCTTTGCATGTCTGTGCCCGATGTTTGTTTCGAGTAGAGGATCGAGCTGCTGTTCGGATGTCCTGAAGGCTAAGAGTTTCAAGGAAGCAAAAGCGGAAGAGCCTAAGAGTAGGTTTTGTTGGAGAAAGGCAAGTGGCCCTCCCCGCATACTCTTTTTGTCCTATATAATTGCATGACAACTAATATTTACCTTTATTGCATTAATTTGACGGGAACACCTTTTTAAGGATTTACCTAGTCTTTTATCCATGATTCCTTGTAACAACCCCGTTTTAAATAATGTTTTGGGTTAGTTATGCTTAGTGTGGCTATACCTTGGAAATGGTTGAATTGGATCCTTATAAAATTATTGATCATGACAACTTTGATGGTAAATTGTTGGTTAATGCAAGAGAACTATTCTTTAATCGGAACATGGAGAACCACCCAAGAAAACAGTGCAACCATAGTGTCATATGGCTCTGACCTTAGCCGATTAATTAGGGGTGTGATTGTACTTATGGCCTTATCCGAAAGGAGCAGAGGGGGTTTGGGGTTGCAGGGGTACAGCTCGGTCCTCTTGGGGTAGCAGCCTTTGCTAAGGTGCTGACCATTGGGGAGGGTTGTGGTCCGCCCTAGCTGTAACCCTTGCGGGTTGTTGGTCTTTTGCATACCTTTGTAAAGGCTTCGTAGTGGACCCCTAGCCACTCACCTCGGAAGTGTTTAAGGGCCTTGCAAACCCGGGCAACATGGGGAACACGAGCTATGGTGAAAGTGTACAACCTCTGCAGAGTGAAAACTGATCAACCAGCCGTGCTCACGGTCAAGAGCGGCTTGGACCCTCACATGATAATTGAACTTCAAGATGGAATTTTAAATTGTGGTTTTACTCATTGGTTGTTGGAATAAAATGCTTTCTAAATGCTTAAGTGGGTTGGTATAAACTTACATTTAGCAAATAGGAAATTACTAATAAAACTTGACCAACTTTAAAAAGCTCACTGCTGTGAACCATAGCCTATCCTTGTGGCCTTGCATCTTCCCCCCGCTTGCTGAGTACCTAGTTAGGTGTACTCACACTTGCTTATGCTGATTCAGAGAAGAACAATGGTGAAGAGTACTACAGCGACTATGACGAGTTCTGAGGCTTGCGCTTTCCCCCAGTCAAGATGCCTGTGGAAGTTGAAGATGAAGACGCTACGCCTAGCTATCGTGTGTTCTTCGATAAAGACATTCGTGTCTCCCGAGAGTGTAATAAGAATATTGTAATAAAGTTATTAAACCACTTGTACGTTTGAATACTGTGTTTTGTTATTACACTCTTTTGTCTACCGTATGTGTGTAAACATGATCCTGGCGCACATATGAGATGCACTTGGTTTCTCTTCGAAAATCAGGTGTGACAATGAATGCTATCATAGTCTAGTTCTAATTAATTCATGTCTTACAAGCATTGCTATGTTTTTGGTATCTGTGGAGATTATAAAAAACTTGGATTACTACACGTCCAAATGTTGTAGTCAAGGATATGATCATAGTAAAAATAGTGGGATACTCTTCATATACCAAAAGAGAATGAGGACTTAGAATCTCAAAATGTTTATACAAACAAAATCTTTGTGAGAAAATGGCTCTTTAGGTTGAGAAGTAAAGATAGATCACAATAAGGCAAAAGCTTCGAACAAATAAATAATTAGGACTAAACCTTTATTCAAGTGGACTGAATGATGAGGATTCTAATTTTTGTTGTGATTCATAGAAGTTTAAAGAAAGATTCATCAACTTTGGACGGTTTCGAAAATTTCTTGCGTTAAGCTTAATGAGCAACCTCATATGCCCATTCAGGGTTTGGAATATACTATGAGCTATGCATCATATTTTAATAAATACTAAAATTCTCTAAAAGATTAAGATTTTTTGTGGTTCTTATTACAAAAGGCTGGTGTCCTAAGGCCAGTCTCAGTGGGGGTTTCACCAGAGTCTTATGGCATTAAATTTATAGCTAAGGAGAGAGAAATGAGAGTTTCATGGCATGCGAGAGAAGTTTCATCACCATAAAACTCTTTTGACTCGGTTACCTAGTTTCTGGTGCAGGTAATCATTTAGAGAAATTTTACAATGATTGGGATTAATTAGAGCCATCCGTTCCAAAAAATCGGACGGTGGAAATAAAGTAAGTACCGAGAGGTACCTAAATAGAGGTACCCATAGGTACCAAGAGGTACCAAATTTATGGGACCAGGTAACAAAAATAGTAGGACTCACTATTAATTTAATATTTTTTCGAAATTAAAAAAAGGGCATAACGATAATTTCCCATGGGTAACATTGTCGATTTGTCGATGGGTTTTTTCATCATGCCGCCGTCCGCCCTCAACCGGCTCGTCGGCTTCGACGACACCCCGTCCCCGATGACGATGTTCCGGATCGAGAACCCCTGCGCCGCAGCGGCGGCCGCCACGCACTGCGGCGTGCACGAGTTCGTCGCCGACGAAGGGCTCATCCACATGCCGGACCCCCTGATGGCACACCTGGGCGTCGAGGACAACGCCGTCGTGCTCGTGGCGAGCGCGGCGCTGCCCAGGGGCACCTTCGTCAAGCTCCGGCCGCACGCCGCGGACTTCCTCTAGATCTCCCACCACAAGGAGCTGCTGGAGCAGAACTTCCACAAGTTCCAGCGCCTCACCTCCGGCGAGACGATCGCCGTGGTGGAGGGCGGGCGGCGGTACTGCCTCGACGTTCTGGAGGCGGGGCCCGCCGACGCCGTCTGCGCCATCGACACCGACTGCAAGGTGGAGTTCGCGCCAGCGCTCGACTACGTGGAGCCGACGCCAACGCCGCCGCCCGTCGCCGGCCGAGCCGGCGGCGAGCGGGAGCAGCAGCCGCAGCAGCAGACGCCCAGGTTCACTGGCGTCGCGGCGCGGATGCACGGGAAGAAGGTGGAGCTGCCGGCGCCGACGCCGGTGGCCGTGCGCAGACGAGGTGATGAACAGCCGCGGAAGCCGGCGGCCCGGTTCACCGGCGTCGCGGTGCGGATGGACGGCAAGCCGGTGGAGCTTCCGCCGGCTGCACCATCTCTGGCGGCTGCGGGCGCCGGTGCTCCGCGTGCACCGAAGAGAAAGATTCGTGACGCCCCCTCGGCGGCTGGCAATGGCAGTGGCGCGAGCAAGGCGGAGGCGGATGGTGGGAACTGGGATGAAACAGGAGAAGAGGTTTGTCGGGACTCAATATTCCTTGAAGGACTGAAAATTTCTTGTTTTGGGGGACTATTTGAGCAGAGGAGAAGATTTGATCGGATGTTTCGAGGATTTTCAAATTTGCTTTGTGTAATTGTGTGTTCTCCCTGGTGATAGATGGCCAAGTTCAAGCATTTGTCTTTTTTTTTAACTAATGTGCATTTATCTTGTCTCTATCTAACTTCAAGAACAACCGATGTGAAATTTTACAGTTTTGTTTTGTCAAAAAAAAAAGAAACTTCAATGTCTGAATAACTCGAGTTTCCAAAGGTTTGATCATCATGAGAATTTTGATTGGGATTTTCAAGTGCAAATGTTTGCTCGACTCAAGTCCCCACACCCCACCTCTAGCAGTTGCTGTCATGTTTTACAGTGGATGGATCTGAGCACTTGTTGCAAGCGCGTGGAGGCCGCGTGACGAGCCTGGACGCCAAGTGGGATTTTACCCTTTCCAATTAAACAACATTACCATAATATCCTTTTTTCTATTTAATTTAACTTTTTACTAAAAATACTATGTACTTTCAGGTACCTATGGGTAACCTCTCCAATCATTATAAAACAGCTCATTTAGAGAAATTATGCACTGAGACTTGGCTGACAAAAGACAACTTGGTCAAATATAGATGTCATAACAATGTTGTTTTATAATAATATAAGGAAACAGTTGAAGATTTAATGTTCGATTGCTATATGGCTAGGTACCTTCTATTGGCCTATGTCCTTCTTCAAATTGTACTCGCAAAATGGAAACAATCTCGAAAGACATTTGGATTGTAGGCCCGAGCTCTTTTTTGGGCGCCATGGATTAGTAAAAATGACAATGTTTGGGATAAAAAGCGGGTGGATTTCCCTGTTCCGCTATCCCATTTTTTAAAAATTTTATTCTATTATGCAATGCAAGTGCTCCTGAGTCATAAAGACGAAAGGAGGAACGCACGCCTCGGTCTATTGTTTTTGGTGAACCAGGTGCCGACGCGTCGCCTCGAGTCGCAGAAGCAGAATTGCCTTGCGCGCGGGCCGGCAGATACCTGACGGCCGACGCTACTGGGCAGCGGACGCCAGGCCTGAACTCTATGGGTGTGATTGGTTGCCTGGCCTAGCTTAAACCTGGCTAGAATTTATGCATGGCTAGTATAAGCCAGGCTAACGTTAGCCAATAGGATGGGTGGCTTTTAGATAGCCTGGATTACTATGATCGTGATTGGTTGGCTGCACAATGTGATAGGATAACCTGGTATGTGTTGGGTGAAGTTACCCCCTCCTTTCTCTACTTCGGCCAAGTCAATGAGCTGTGTCTTCATCCTTCTTCCACCATCCTCGCCGGCGCCATGCCCATACCTGCTGCCCCTGCTCCTCGGCGGTGCGGTCGCGCGCCCCCAAACTCCACTGCGCCATGCCCAGGCAGCCCCCGCAGCAACGCCTCTGCTCCTTGGCCCACGAGCTCCTCCACGGAGCTGCCCGCGTCGGCCCGGCTGCGCCACCGCCGCACTCCTCAGCGGCCCGGGCCCCGCTCACAGCTCCCTCCTCCATGGCGCCGCCTGCGCCGGCCCCGCCGCTTCATCCCGCTGTCCGCGCTAGTCCCATCAAGTTGGGCCACCTCTGCGATTCCCCCTCTGGCGGCAGTGCGACGAGGCGGCCTCGGGCGGGCGTCGGCGCGGCAAGGTACGACGTGGAGGCGGCGCATCGCGGTGGGATCCACGGCGGCGTGCTGGCGGTGCGGCGAGGCGTGGTCCGTGGCGGCGTGCGAGCGACGCTGCGAGGCGCGGTCCGGGGCGGCATGCGGGCGGCGCCGCAGCTCGATGGTGGCTGTGGGCAGCGACGCGGTGAGGCACGGCGCACAGGCAGGGCCAGTTCCTCCTCGCGGCAGTGGGGAGCAGGTCTTGCGGTGAACTAGTTTTTTTTTTTTTGATACTTTGCGGTGAACTAGTTGAAGCGGTGACGGGATGGGAGACCAACTAGCCAACCTGCATAAGCCGGAGATGCAAATAAAATGGGTTCCCACGGTATGCAGGCCGTACGCCACTTTTGCACAGGTTAAGCCTGGCTAACGGCTTGTGCATCCATCCAATCATGGACACGCTGCACTATGGAAGCTGGATAGAGGGTAGTGCAGGCTACCAATCACTACCTATCTGAAGCCGTCGTGTACTGATCCCTGAATTGTTCGCACGGGTGGTTAACGACGCCGCTCGGGCGCAGGCGGTGGATTTGTGGAACCACACGTACGGCCCACGTCCCTGGAGATCGCAGCATAGAAAAGGTCCTCGGAATGGAGGTACGATGCACGGCTCCACACACGTACGGTCCATCGATCCCGACTCTCCACTCATCCCGTATCTCTATTACTACTGTATTTCACTGTCTAGGGTGTGTTTAGGTCCCTTGAAAATGGAGGTCGAAAAATCACATCGAACACTGTAGCGCATTGTAGCACTTTTGTCTGTTTGTGGTAATTATTGTCCTACCATGATCTAACTAGTCTCAAAAGATTGGTCTCATCGTATACAACAAAATATGCAATTAGTTTTTTTATTTACTTACATTTAGTAATGAGAGATTTGATGTGATGTGACGAGACTTTTTTACAGTGAAATTTTGCCGTGCAAGTTTGGAACTAAACACACCCCTACTCTTTTTTTTTTTGGGAAACACACCCCTACTCTTCTGAGAATGCCTGTAACTGTTCTACTGCTTTCCTGTAACTGTCAAACCGTGCTACACACGCTACCAGCAGAATCGCGAAAACGGAAGCATAGGCGCATAGCTATCCGCAAAACATGTGTATCTGCCAATGCGCAACTTGTGATGCGATATTTCAGATTTTCAGTATGCTCCGATACATGTGTGGCCCTATCTGTTTAGTTTCCAAAAAATTACTCCCAAATACACTATGCAAAAAGAAGATTCTCCATCACATTAAAATGTCATAACATGCATGGAGTACTAAATGTAGATGAAATCAAAAACTAATTACACAGTTTTATTTACTCTGCGAGACGAACATTTTGAGCCTAATTAATCAATTTTTGGACAATTTTTTACACATACAAACGAAATGCTACAGTATCGTAATGATTACGAAATGACATCTTATTCCCAAATTCAACCTCTCAATTCTAACATCTAAACACCAGCACAGTGACATGCATGCAGCCCAAAGCAGAGAGAGGTGCACGCCCGATACGTCGGTGACATGGAAAGGGTGTTCCCATGCCTCGGAGAATAGTGACCGGCGGCGTGGTGCGTTGCACTTGCGCACACGCAGCGGCCACACCTAGGCGACTGCCTCGCATGTGCGGTGCCAACAGATCGATCCTGTGCCCTAGATGATGATTCAGCCGGGGGCAATAATTTAGGCCGGTTCGTCATGGATTTGCACCGAGAGAATCGAATCTTTCGGAGCACACGTTGCGCTAGCTCGATCTATATATATATATATCGAGATCTAGGAGGTCAATATCTGCGACCTAGGTCTGCGAGAATTAACAATGCCCTGCGTGCTCTTCTTCAGTTTTTAATCTAGCTTACGTACTTGGCGTTTCAACTTTCAAATGAAGTCCTGTGCTCTTGTTTGCCTCGCTCTCTCTACTCTTGGACGATGTTCTTGGTGCCCAGCTCAAGCAATACAAAATTCTTTGGCACACGGCACACCGTTTCACACGAAATTCTCCGGTCAAATTGGAGTTTTATTAGCCACGAACTAGCGACAGTTACGCTGAAAACAGCAAACGGTAACTGTTACAGTTAGGTTTGGCTCGTTGGGTTTCTAATCCACATGCATCAAGTCACGTGAGGCGCACTTATGTGGTTGTGCGTGCGCAAAAACAGAGGAGCATGATTTAGTACACGATAATGCTACACACGCATGGATCTGGTTATGCTTTCCAAAAATAAATGAATTACGGATTGATTCCTATGCCACCAAGCGCAGCGGAGCACAAAAGGATATCACTCATTCACTCTTGCCACGTACTCCGTACCTGTGTTGAAAGGAATGAGGTTCCATGCTCAGCTATGGATTTGTTTTTGAAAAGGAGATGCGGGTTTACTCCTTTTTAATAAACTCGGATCAGCAGTGCAGCTTTACACCGAGATCGTCCTGTATTAATTTTTTCAGATTGCAATCATCAATCGGATGCTTGCTTGGGCACCAATGATTAGCACCAATGTTTTCGTTCACATAGGTTGGTGCATGTAACAACTCGATGTGTACGTACTCGAGTAAGTACATAGTATCTGGCTTGCACGATTGAGCGTGAAAGGACAATATCATTTGCGTTGCCTTTCAGCCTTTGCCCGCTAAAAGAAAAAAAATCGTTAATGACTTCTTTTTGAAGGTTAATCGATCACTAATATACTAGTGATCACTTTAGAGCTTTAAACCATGATCACACATTACCGTAGCGTGGGTGATACTATGCTCCATCAAAAGAAGCGCCAGGGCACGGTAAAGTTCCCATCATCCTGAAATGATGACCCCCCGCAGGATCTAATCATGTCGACTTACCCCTTAACGACGCCCTCTTTTTTCACCAACCGTTCCAACAAAAAATGATGCAATAGGACCACTAAGCTAACTAGCTAAGCACCGTGTTGCACTTGCACAATCAACAATGGCACGCCCACATGTTGGAGAAAAAAAAAGATACAGCCACACCGGCCTATTTCTTTTACTTTCCTGTGCTGTCGTGCGAACATCCAAACGAACGTATGTACGCAAAAGTTATAAAAAGGCTTGCATACGCATAACCATGGGAAATGGAAAATCCATCTCTCATATCAAATGTCCCTGTCCTTTACGAGCCATACAGTGCGACGGCCCACGGATCGAAATGTCCCCTTCCAATCCAACCGCAAATCCCATACCCCTACGCTCTCTCTGGTGTGAGTGTGACCAAGCAACTTGCTCGCCACCTCTGCCGGTGCACCAGGGCCGGGAGTGAGATCGACGCGCGCGTCCCGGCCCCGGCATCGGCCCGACACGCCGGTCGGTCGCGGCGACTTCACACAAAGGCTGCGTCGGGGAGCGGCGGCCGTGTCGGCCCCATGATTCGATTCGATCGCCTCCCCACGCGCCAGCGCCCCCGGGTGAGAGCGATCACCGATCAGAGCACCTTTTCCCGGCTGTGGTCCGGCCGGCCTAACCGTCGCGGGATCGGGACGGCTCACCTCACCGTCACTTCACCTCACCTCAATATGTTGAACCCCTTAATCATCAGGGAAGAAATCAAAATAGCCGGATCAAAAACATATAGGAAAACACAAATTGGGAAGGTTAAAAAACTGGTGAAACCATTATCACGAAAGTGAGTCGAGGAAGCCGGTGCCACGCAGGACGGCGTTGCGGACGCGGCCCTTGAACGTCCTCCCAGTGCCCTCCAGCACCGAGCTGTGCGCAGTGCATGACGGTCTCGTGTGGCGTGACCATGGCCTCCCTGCTGCCCGGGCCGGCCTAAGCCCACCTCCCCCTCCGCGAGGGCTCCGACGAAATGCGCACCGGCGCCGACCTCACCATCTCAGACATGGCTAGCGCTACGGTCTCCGAGACGGGGTGCCATGGATCGGGTGGGGCCCATGCCTCCAATGTCTTCTTGTCCTCGTCCTCCGCGGGCGGGTCTCGTTGGAACTCAACTGACATTCAATCATTTTGTTTTTGCCGCTGGGAAAATATTGAAAAGTCTTGCACCTGTTTCGTAAATAGGCACCGTCGGATCAATGGTATTAAAGTTATACTCGTCAGAATTAATAACTTATAGAGTCAACTAAATTCTATACTAATAATTTTGTAGAGGAAACACGGTATATTGCTATGAATGGGGGTTATAAGTTGTTCGTGTTGAATAACCGTGAGTAGATATCCACCTCATACGGGATACCCGACATTTTCTTTCCGACAGTCCTGCGTATCTTCTTGGTCTCCATGTTGAGACCAAAGAGGTCCCGGCGCGACCAAGACGCAAATACGGCAGCCACAGCAACACCACTCGGCTCCTCTTATCGCCCGTGCCCTCCACCCTTCCCCCCTGCGGCCATCGGTAAAACCCATTCCCAGCCACATTTTGTGTCCTTTTGTAAAAGAAAAAAAGAAATGACAGGCTTTGCACAATACATACAATTTCAGATTGGCACATTTTATAACACGAAACTGAAGGGATTTTGGAAGTGTAGATATAGGCACACAGCCAGGCTACTTGATGCTTTTGAGACCAACGAAAATACACATTCAGTAGCCACAGCCATGTCATACTGGCAATACCAGAACTGATAAGCACCAATTGATGAATAAAGTCAGTAAGAATGCATATGAGAATGCATGATATATTTAAATATTTCACATTAATCTCTTAGAGAAGCATAAAAATATCATATATTCATATCAATAGGTTCTAATAATACATTATATGGTACAATAAAGTCACTATTCGATAGACAAGTATGTCTAATTTTTTCTTTGTCTCCACAACACTTATATTTGAACTTTTGACAGTAACTTCAGTACCATACTTGCAGTAACTGAAGACTATCTACTCAATCCTAGGTAAAAAACAGTAACTTGCAGTGAGCAATTGGTTCCTATGAACAAATGCAAAGGCAGAGCATGTGCACCATCAGAAAAGTAATCAACAGTACCCGATTATCGCAAATGGTCGTGGCAACAATTCTATTTCAGGCAGATTAAGGTTAAGATTCTAAGAACTTGATACATGGTTCACATGAAGAATTACTGGACCAATGATGCCCACACCACTATTGAACAGCTAGCAAGACAAACTATGGCATTAGTTTCTAAGAAGACCATAACGTCTGAAGTATTCGCCACCATAGAATACCTCCAAAGATCATTCACATTTGTTTCCCCCAAATACGATCATAATCCCTTCAGTGAGACCCAACACCTGCAAGATTACTCATAACTTGGTCAGGTAGTCAGGATATTGGTTACTGCAAAATCTAACAGAAATTGAAGTGCCAAGTTATCAACTCAGAAACTATCAACTACAAACTGAGAACCGGTTCAAAAAAAAACTACAAACTGAGAATGGAGCCTTTGTTACAGCCAATTCGAATTGGGACAATATTATCAACTAAAAACTGAGTGCCTCAAATAGTCCAAATAGCATATCACAAACCTTTTTAATTTTTTTAAAGTAAGGCAGTACATCAACACCCTTTTTTAAAGAAACCACCACGTACATTCATTATATTCAATGAAAGCATACCTGATCAAACTTGAAATGGCAAGCTGGCAAAATTCATTTAAGTAGACTAAAGAAAAACTTGTTGATAATTCCATCTTCGATTAATATTTCACTGTTAAGCGGACAAAATTGTGATTCATCATTATGATAAGACCACAACACAGGCAATAGCTGACAGGGAGCTAGAATATATCTAGCAAGCTGACAGATTTCAATGTCACAGAGATCAATGAAGGAGTCAAAACTTGAGTGTTGGGTGTTGCTTTGGAAGAAATCAAAAAAATATTCCAACATTCAGGTTTAAAATTGTTCTCTATTCTTAGTGCAGAATACAAGAAGAATGCTAGAAAAAAAATTCTAACACAAAGTCAATAATCCATACTTGGTTACAAAGTCAATAAAATCTACTACCTCAGTTTCTGAACAGTTGACATTCAGACAGCTGAGTTAGTTCATTTTTGAACTAATACTGCTGTCCTAATGTCAAGTAAATAAAACCGGAGGTGGTAGCTAATATCATGGTGATGGCATTGAATTGAACAGGAGGTCAATTTCTTCTCCGCATGTCTCCATAAATGGAAAGGGTCCTTATTTCCAGAGAAACCTAGGCATGGCTACTTGTTTAGCACATTTGGCAGAGACAAACAATCAAGCACATGGCGTGCGTCCATGGCATGTGTGACATAATAGAGAGAACAAGCAAGAAATCGGCAACCAATCAAACCAAAAATCCAACAAACATAGGGCCCGATTAGAGAGGTGGGTAGGAATTTTTTTGGGTAAAAAGTGTTTCAATTCTTTAGGATCTTTATAGTATAGATATTTGATTGTGTTTACTCAGTATTCACCAATGATAACTTGATAACGGTCTCCTATATTAGATTGGGCTTACTCAGTATTCACCAAGATGATCAATATGCTTTAGCATTCATAATGCTCCAGAAACATCAAAAGAAAATGAACAGAATGAATGTTGAAATGATAGAATTAACACTCACCATTCAGCCTTTTCTATCTCCATTTTGACTACTTGATCAAAACCAGCAACTGCACCATCTGGGTCTGTCTCAACCATACCTTCAGAAAGGAGTAATAGCTTTAACAATTTTGTTGTCCTTTCAGCACACAATGTATAAATGCCTTAGTCTCATTCCATCACATAGTGTTTCATCATTTGTATATTAATATGGCGCATTTGTTTCTTTTCCTCTTCTTTCTACTGGTAACAATATTATGTACAATAAATCCAATTTTGGCTGCACGGTTCATTTCAAAAGATTTCAAGTATTCAGTTTAGAGCAGGCTTCCCAATTAGGAAGAATGGAAGATACACTACTTGAGACAAGTACCGTTCAATCAATCTTAAGAAAATATTTTCTTTCAATCAACAAATTCTTCTAGCCTATTCATACGCTGCCTTTTAAAACAATCAGACTTCTTCTGTAATGCTCCAGAAAAATCATAAAGTATGCATGGCAGGTGTAAAGAAAAAGTCATTTTCGAGAGAATTGGTCCCTTGCATCACCCAGTGGTTTGATACCTTATGGTCAGTGTCTATCGTCCTTGACGTTTCTTCCTGCTGATATCACCACTGCACATGCAACAAAATTCAAGTTAAATCTAACCAGAAACAAGAAAGGGGACAAAATAGTATTAAAAACTGGACGACCAACAGAAGTATCCAATTGCAGCGAAGCTGCATGCTGATATGATCAACTAACAAAACAGTAAATAATTCTGCTGCTACTCCAAACGTTGTTGCCTTAACAATGAAGCAAATCTAGAAGAACTACAATTGTGTCAGTGCTGACAGTCGTCAAGAAAGAAAAATCCTTCTAATTAGCCGATCCATTACATTAAATCAAGATTGACACTGATGCCCAAAGGTTTGCAGCATATTTTTCATTCAAAAAACATTCAGAATAACATAGTCTAAATATAGAAGCCGTGAAATTTATATCTACAACAATATGATATTTCGCATGCGAAAACTTTTGATACAAATACAACTAATAAATCTATAAAAGAGAAGTGCATGGTTCTGATCAACTGGATTGTTCACTGCCAGCTAAACAACCATTCTAGATTCTGTCACAATGGAACATTAGTGCTTAAGGAAACTATTGCTGCATTGTTTGATTACTCTACCTGATTTACCTATTTTGGGCAAGCTCAAGCTGCATTGTTTCATAAACAAAAGCCCTGTCTTCATTCATTAATTAGCACCATCCCAATTTTTATGACCACCTCTGAATAAGACTTTTTTTTATAAAGGACCTTTAAATAAGACGTGACATATATGTGAAGACAAGAAACCTTCCCCGCTATTTAGAGTTAACATACACGTTATGCATAAAAGAAGAAATCCCATGGAATGCATGATTTCAATGCATCTAAAAAACTAACATATCTGTGTGGACGATTTCACTTCATGAAGTTTTAAAACAAATGCTACTATGCTAGAACTTCATGTGCTGGTTTGGGCGACATTGGTTTTGGCCCAAGCTTCCAATCAAGTATTCAGAAATATCCACATAAGGGAAGGCTGAAGCAGATTTCACTTCATGAAATTTTGAAACAAAAACTGAAACTTCCATGTTATGGATCAAACAACATTTTTTTTGGCCCAAGCATCCGATCAAGTATTTCAGAAATAACCTCACAATGGAAGGCTGAAGCACTCTAGCATTTTAACAAACACGTCACAGGCATGATGCTGCCACATATAAGGAGCCAAACTAACAAACCTGTTTGTGAGGAATGGTTGAGCAGTGGATGCACGGAATAGGGATCTTAGAAATATATGGCCCATTCTATCAATTTGAGAAAGTCAAGTAGCAGTCATAGTAGTGTCATACATCATGGCAAAATGGATGCTTGATAGACAAATGACAATAGAGTGCAAGCAGTATGCTAACTTTAATTCTCCAATTGATACCACTACTACTCTAGGAATTGAACCATCAACAACAAATAAATGCAAGCTGCAGCTGATTGGTCCAATCATGATAAGGTAACATGTAAACTAATAAAATAATAATGAGCAGATCACCTGAAAACAAACAATTAAACTGAATAAGCTAAAACTGTTAAACTAATAAGAATTGAGCAGATTACTTGATAACAAATCAGCATTGCATCTCCAAACTCTCACACGAGCAGTACTGCACAAGTAAAAAGCTGTCTGGATGGATCTTCTGATTTATATCAGTAGTAAGCAACAAAGGTTTGACATTGTAGGACAGCACATACAAGCAACTAAAAAGAGAGGCACCTGAATGGACTGGAGCATCTAGGGGGCAAAATTAGCCAGCAGCTTAAGGTACTTGTCGTCTGCTTGGCGAAACTGATGCTCTTTGAATCGGAGTCGCGCTACTTCCGCCACACCCTTACTCCCCAGCAAGGGCATGTGCTGCTGCCGCGCCATTCGTCCGCCTCCCTCCGGGGGTAGAGCTGTTCCTGCAATGGGAACGAAGAAGAAAAATGGAAACCACAAGATTCATAAAAAAAATAAATGCTTATTTAATTGGGTGGTTTATATATGATGATGGGAATCAAGGGCTGGCCTAATAAGGGAGGCAATCAAGGGCTGGAGTTCAGGAGGAGGTTTTCTCGGGTGGGTAGGGATAGAGGTGAGGTGAAAAAAGTTGCTAAATTTTGGCAGAAACAATTGGCAACCATCTATTTTATTCTATATGCCCTCTATTAACCTCCTACCAGCTCATCCAAGTGGGCCCATTGTGACAGGTACCAATAGGTGTAGTCAAGCAACAAGTATTATCAAAAATTATTTTCTTTATAGTATAGACTTAATGGATATAGCACCAGACCATAAAACTTGCTTAACCATTATACAAGTATTTATAACCAAATAAAACATAGAGTCAAGAGATAATTAGCAGTATAATAGTGCTTGCCAATGATAATTAGCCTAGCTCACCAGTCAAATATAAGTCATTACAAACCAGAGAAAATAAATAGTCTCAACATTGTTACATTGAAGAACATGAGAAAGAAAAAGTAAAACTCAGTTCTTTCACATTGCTAAATTGTTACATTTGTCCTAGCCATTTAATAACTCAATGGCGATACCGCTTCACTACCTTCTTTGTGGGCATGTCCTCACAAAAAAAAAATTGTGTTCATAGAGAAGGAATAAATCAGATCCTGGGGGAGGGAAAATACAAACATCATTTACAGGAGTACACATCCTAAAGTTTAGACTTCATAGATTGTTTAGAATAGACAAACAGTGAAATTGCTGCATAGTGAGCCGTTTACAATTGCAAGTAAATTTAAAACTGCTGAACAATATGGCCGAACTTACCTAAAAGGAGTTTATCCAGCTGCTCAACTTATTTCAAACCCCTGAAACTGCATGTAAAGCAAATCAGACAACATATACTGAGGACGGATTTATTTGGTTGAACTTGCACTTCATCGAACACCTGAAGTGCATATTAGCGAGGGCACAACATGAAGCGCAACAAATCACCTTGGGCGTGGCGAGCATGGCTGGATTGACGAAGCTGTATATATCCTGCTGAGCTTATTCGAACCAGATGCGATGCGAGCAGGTCGCCCCAAGCCCGGTTAGACCGGAGCACCTCAAATACAACCATATGGAATCAGTAAAGGCAGCAGCATTCTATATGGCTGTGCAGCCCCTTTGTCTGCTTTCATTTGGCCTGCACACATACACATGAACTTGGAGCAAATGAGAAGTCACTATGAACGAACGTACTATTCTTGAGGAAGAGGTGTGCATTAGGATAAAAGATTAGGTAAATTTGCATGCTGAAAGAGCAAATAGGCACATGAGCTTATGTCTGTTGCGCTCACTGTGGTTATAGAGTTTAAAGAGAGTGCCAAGATCCAAGTGTCTGCTCCAAGATTCTATAATCATAGGCATCATTCTCCACCAAGAAACATGTTTTCAACCAAAAAACGTTGTGCACTAAACTTATAAATTATAGTTTGAAATTGTTAGGGTCGACAATTGGGCACTGAAATAGTAAATACATAACACTTCGTAGTTAATTTGGAAAAATATTCAGATTTGGAGTATTGTTATTTTGATAATGAAATGCAAAGAAGTGAAGAATATAGATCCAATGCAGTGAAAATAATTGGGATTAGAGTAGCAGCATAGCAGAACCATTGCAACTTCCGTAATGGCAAAGATGCATTTTGGTTTCGTATATGTAGATTTATCAGCAGGTAATTACAAAATTGTTACTTGCAATCTAGAGAGAGAGAACAGACTGACTATACCGGCATGTATGGCCTCATCGTTGGTTGACGGAAACTGATACAACGACGCACTTGAGAATGGAGACGGCGAGGCGGTGCTGAATCTGCATCCAATGCTGTCAAGGAGTGATGCGTGGACGGAGAAAGAATGAATGAAATGGATAAAAGGATGGATGCAGGCATGCAACAGTATAGCAAGGATAGGTGCAGGACGCCAATGGGATGGCCCTGGCCGCAGCGGCGGGGCGAATGGCAGCTAGAAGGGAACGGGATTGGAGCAACGACAAACCTTGATAGGCGAGGACGGCGCTGCGGATGGAGAACCAGAGTGGGCGGCAACCCTTGCCGCATGGACCCGCCCGCCGCGGGAGTACCGGAGCGCTGTCGCCGCGCCCGCAGATCCTGTCTCGCCTACTGTGTCGCCCCCGCCGTCGCCGCGCCGGCCGCCGTATGAGCCCTCCACCACCGCGCCGCGTCCACGCTCCGCCGGGCGGCCATCTCCAACGTATGGCAGACTCCACCACCGCGAGAATCGTGCCCCTATCGGAGGGGTGGCACTGCGGGGCGGCTGGAATCCGCACGACTGCCTCCAATCGAGGATGGGAGGTGCGCCGCCGCCACCGCTGCAGATGGGATTCAGGACAGGGTCCTGGTCCCCATGGGCTGTCGCCGCCATCGAGGCGAAGTAGATGGAGGGAGCTGCCATGGATGGAGGAGAAGGCACCGAGCCTGGCCACTGCCGCCGCCGCCGCCGCCGATGGGGAGGAGAGGTAGACGGAAAGGGAGGAGCGCGTGAATGGGAAGGCGAGCGTGATCTCGCGCGGCACCTGGGGAGGGGAAGGGGATGGGTAGGGGGAGTGTCGGCGGCGAGGGTTCCGACGGGGGAGCGAGGGTGCAGATCGAATGGGAAGGGGGCGGAGCCGGCACCGGGGAAGAGGCGTGATGCGGGGAAGGGGCAGCGCACGCGAGTCGTTGGTGGGAGGAGGAAGGATCGGGAATGAAGGGGCCGTGACGTGGAAAATTTTTTGAAGGGCCGTGACGTGGAAATTTTTTTGAAGGGCCGTGACGTGGAAATTTTTTTTGGAGGAGGGATGACAGGTGGGTCCAGCGGGTATGACGAATGGGGGCGGTAACAAAAAAAATTTTCGTCGAGGGAGGGAAACAGTGGGATTGAATGAAAATTTTCTCTTCACTTTCCTATTATCCGGTGGAGAGGGAGGGAAAATTTTCTCTTCACTTTTCTATTTCGGTGGAGGGAGCGGGCGCCGTGCAAATTTTTTCCTATTTCGGTGGATGGAGCGGGCGTC
Organism: Echinochloa phyllopogon; assembly: GCA_033239725.1. NCBI lineage: Eukaryota > Viridiplantae > Streptophyta > Magnoliopsida > Poales > Poaceae > Echinochloa > Echinochloa phyllopogon. Next base: position 36,537,040 of record BTCW01000001.1, on the reverse strand, counting down.
GTGCAAATTTTTTAAAGGAGGTGGGCTGTCAGGTGGGGTCGCTGTGAGAGGTGTGTGAGTTTCTTTCGAATAAAAAGTGTTTTAATTTCCTTGGATATATAAAGATAGAAGATTGACCGGCCTGACGACGAATTCCCTGCCTTTTGAAGGAAAAAGGTGGGTGGCATTAGGTCAGTGGACAGCGTGTGACGCACCTGTTCGGTCCAGATCCACTGACCGTCCGGGCGTTCAACTGCTAGTCACCTGTCACCGGACCAAACTGTTGCCCCCAAAGTCTGGTGGAATGGCGATGGCAGCGTCACCGGTACAAGCAGGCACGTTAGGAAATCATTGGTAACTTCAGAAAATGACAGCTCGAGTAATCGGATAGTACAGCCGGCTAGCTCTGAGGTGGTTCTAACAGAAACAGATTACCCACCACGGCCCACAGGAGATGTATCATCTTTGCTTATACATATTAAACTATGCAATTGCGCTGATTCGCTGAATATATCTTGGTAACAGTATATGCTTGATGAAATAAAAGTGCGCCCCCTGCAGCAGGTTTATACAGATAACAATAATGCCAATTACAAAAAACTCGCTGATCAAACTCGTAGAAATAAATAAGAAGCGTATATCGGGTAACATAAAACGTACTACTCATATAGTATGCCCCAAATCAAACGAGGAAAAAAGATAGTTTGTGGAAAATAAATGTAATACTAAAATATCAGAAAAGAAAAGCGAATCGAGGAAGCAAGCAAAGGCAAGGACGGCGGCATTCCCTATTTATTTATCCGCCGCGGAGCAGGCAGCAGCAGCACCACAGCAGGGCAGCGCAGCGCGGCGCGGCGGCCAACCAGAAAGACGAAGCGTAGCGGAGCCAGCCAACCAACCAACTAACGGACGGAAGAGGCAAGGCAAAGCCGCCGCGAAGCGCCGAAGCCGAGCCAATCCGGCCACCCTGCCCCTACCCGCTCTGCCGTTCCTCTCCTGCCGTCTCGGGATCCGTCCGTCCGCCTGCGCGCCCGGCGTGATCTCGCCGCCCCGCCCGCGGTTGGGCCTCCGGCTGCGCGCCCCGCCATGGATCCCCGCGCGTAGAGGCCGGCCGGGAGGGAGCGAGCGCCGGGGAGGGAGAAGAGAGAGTTAAGTAAGGGAGGCCAGCGCGGGGTCGCCGTTCCGCGGCGAGATGGACGCGAGCGCCGGCTCCTTCGTCGCCGTCCGCCGGCTCTCCGGCTCCGACCGCGCCGCCGCCTTCCACCACTCCTCTTCCGGTGCCTCACCTCGCCTCCTATTTGGATGTTTGTTTGTTTCCTTTTTCTACTGGCTGCTATATTGTTGCTCCTCCTGCCACGCGATGATGCTCATGGACTGTGCTGTCCGTACGCTGCTGGTGCTGCTGCAGCGGAGGTGGTGACGGGCTCGACGGCGTGGATCGGGAGGGGGCTCTCCTGCGTCTGCGCGCAGAGGAGGGACAGCGATGCGCGCCTCTCCTTCGATTTGACGCCTCTGCAGGTGGGATTCGCCTTTTTCTCTCTGGCTTGATCCCCAAATTTACTTTAGCGGTTCTAAAGCTGCTCCAGATTCTCGAGCGTGCGAATGGAATTTGAAATTCCTCACTGTTTAGCTCCCGAATTCATCCTGAAATTTGGACCCTCGTCTGATCTCGCATTGCTTCGCGCTGTCTGCATAAAAATTGCTATGTCTCTGTTAATTCAATTCAGTGCTATTCTGAACTTGAGTGCCTTTTTATTATTTGGACGAACGCTATCGTTTGACTGTATGCTGCAGGATAGTGAAGTTTTACGTGCAGTTAACTAATTCTCATTTTCCTGTTTCAGGAAGAATGCCTACAGAGGTTACAGAACAGAATAGAAGTTCAGTATGATAGTGCAAACAAAGAGCATCAGGTACTTGTTTTGGTTGCTATTGATGTGAAAACTGTTCTAACGTGGTTCATCTTGTGGTACTTGTGGAATTCCATGTTCTCTTGTGAAGTGGGCACATGCTATTGCTACCACAATTTTCCAATCTTATTCAGTAAAAGATGATGAACGTGAGATGACATGTTTCAGTTGAGTGATCATGAAATTTGACATGACTGGAAAATTGAAAAGAAGTACTTGTTGCTAATTGCGCAGGAAATAGATAATCTCATGTGCAAGGACTTGTTAAGATTAGTTGTTATATTGCTGCTGATGTCCCTTAAAAACGAGTTAAAAACTTAACCTGCTGGAATCATAAATCTCAATCCAGATCATCCTTTTGATTTCTAGTTCTGCTCATTTGTTCATTCAGATGAAATTTGAGAAACTGTAGCTAGTTACTCAATCTGTTATCTCAATTTTTCCCCCTATTAGGAAGCACTACAGGCTCTTTGGTGTGCTGCTTTTCCTGGAACCGAGCTTCGGGGTCTAATATCAGAACAATGGAAAGAGATGGGTTGGCAAGGGAAAGATCCATCTACAGATTTTAGGTATTTGATCTTTGTCGTATGTTCCAGTTGCTAGCTGTTACCTGTTTCGTCAGTAGTATCCTTAGTTAACCTAGAGAATAGAGATGGATGATCCTCTGGTGTGTTGGCATTACAGAGGCGGAGGCTTCATCTCCTTGGAGAATCTGTTGTACTTTGCTAGGAACTATCCGGTGAGTGCAAATCCTTGTTTTCAGCAATATTTTTCTCATCACATGCTTTTTTGTTATGATTTATTGGGCTTTAAAGGCTTGGCACTCTGATGTACTCCAGTCTTCAGCACTTCTATTTGAGTATAACAAACATGACCTAGATGGCCTATTTAACATAATTATTTGCAGAGTTAATAATAAAATGTGTCATATACTGCTATTTTCTGGCTATGAATGTCTATATTTCCTTGTTACCCCTGCAAAAAGGGAAAGGAGAAAACAAGTAAAAATCCACAGTACATCCTTTAGTCGACCGAAGCAATTCAAACACATCTAATAGAATAGGATGCTGACACACTGTTTGCACTTGTGGTTATTAAAATTGAAATGTTCATCATGTCATGACTTTGAAATGGTTACCTCAGACACTTGTTCATAATTTGCTAAAATCACTCTAACAAACTTTTCTGTGCAGAAATCTTTTCAGGAGCTTCTTCGCAAGCAGAATGGTGACCGTGCAATCTGGGAGTATCCATTTGCTGTAGCTGGTGTAAATATAACCTTCATGCTCATTCAGATGCTTGATCTCCAAGCAGGTTTGTCAACCATAAGTTTTGTGTGTATTATTTCTCAAAAAAAAAGTTTTGGGCGTATTAAATTGTGCATCTGTTTAAAAGATAATAATAGTTCCTGCAGAATTTAAGAATTGTTGAACGTGGCCCCTTTTAGTTCAGTTTGTCTGGGTTTACGAAAGGGTTGCTTAAATTTACGCTAATTGACACTCAATCTTGATATCCTGCCTGTGCAGTTAAACCAAGGTCATTGTTCGGAGCAGTTTTCCTAAAGCTTCTTTCAGGTATAATCTTTATTTCAGTACTCTATTTTGGATGGGGATTGTAATATACAAGAACTGCTTACCGCTAGTTTGTTCCATCTCAACTATTCCTTGTACCATTGAGGTGTTATCTTTGTTTTGACTTGGGTTGTTTTCTTGTGATGATGACTATGATTAAAAGAACAGAATACATCAATATGTGAGCTAACTGGAGATGTTTTTACCTTTTGTTTTCAGAAAATGATCGAGCTTTTGACATTCTCTACTGCATAACCTTCAAGCTGATGGATCAACAATGGCTCGACATGCATGCTACTTACATGGACTTCAATGTATGCTGCTTTTCCTCCAAATCTTTGAATTTTCCAGATAGCAACTTCTCCTTTCTTGACCTTATTATTTATGAAAGATCCATAGATAATTGAATAGTCCACGCATTGGGTTTTGGGAACTCTTGCTCACCTGACTATACCGCTAAAACTGCAGATGGTCATGAAATCTACACGGCGTCAGCTAGAAAGGGAGCTGTTGATCGAAGATATTCAGCGGATTGAGGACATGCCATCATACGGGCTTCTGGCCCGGTAGCTAGAAGAAACTGAAATCTTAACATGGCTACATGTTGCAAGGCTTGAGTTGCTAACGGATTGCAACTGGCACCCAGGGCCCATGAGAATCCTGAAATGTAGATGCATATGTATCCTTGTGTTTAGGTACTCTGGTAATCTGATCTCTGAAATTTACAAGTTAGTTTTTTTTTCTTGCTGATAGTAGGGTAACTGAAGTATCTGATCAGCTGCCATGGCAAAGTATTTGTAGGGTGTGTTTTTACAATCTGGTTGTTGCCCATCATACCACGAAAGGGAGTGTTCCTAGAGTTGTTGTAAACAGGAAGGTTTTGGGAAAGCTGATTTGAGTTGTCTCCCATTTGCATAAAGATAGAGGCTAGTTCTTTGAGTGCGCAGCAACTCTGCTGTTCATTGCTTTTCCAAGACTGCCCTGTGCACCAGCTTGCAGTTTCTTTCTAATGGTTCATTTCTTTGATGGTGCATGCAGTTTTCCGTAGTTACTTGATAATTCATTGCTAATGCTGCATCATCATGTATTACTTCAATATAGGAAGCTGTCCTTCAAATTTTCTCTACTGGGAGGCAAAATGTGTGAATATATAAATGGTCGATTATTGCTTTTTATGTTGATCATCTGACTACTAGACAGTCCGCAGCTGAATGTCCAGTGAGCGGCGTGACCTGGCGACCGGCAGGATGGCAGGTGCGCTCCATACTGGAACAGCAAGACGGAACGCGAAGCAGGCAGGGAACGCACCATGAGCTGCCTGCATGATGCATCCCGGGCAGTCGGTCCTCCAATTCCGTGTTCCTGTTCGTAGTGGGTGGTGAGGTTGCCTGGGCCAAGGGGCAAACAAAATTGGCTAAGGCTGCATTCAGAGACAGATCCCAATGAGATATCTCACCCCGGGCATCAGAGCAAATTATCTCATGCATGGCATGTGGTGGCTAGCTTGCTGGAATTCGTCAGTTGGATACTCATCGACCTTCTGATGGCCTGATGAGCAATCGGCGATCATATCGCTACACGCGGCCATGTGTTCAGCTGATAAACCTCTGGTAGCGGACTCAATTATCGGTTGTCTGGGAATGGAAAAAAATACCGTGCGCGCGGTGCGCACCGCGCGTGGAGTGCGCACCCCTGCAACTATGAGTGATCCGATTGGAGGCTCCTAGGCTTCTAGTTAGTCCTATAATAATAAAACATACAGATAACTCCGATGCTCTCTATGCGTTTGCACGTCTTGTTATGCATGTACGTGCATATATCTTAGTATCAAGAATCTAGATTGCTTAGCCCTCCAGGTTCCGACCAAATTGGATATCTCCAATCTTCTGATATGGCTCTCGTACATTGATTATTCTCATGAGATAGATGAAGGAAAATTCTTGAGTCCAACGGCACCCTAGACCTGTTCGATCTAGAGAGCACTGCTAGCTGATCTTGTGTGCGTGTCGTCATGCTGTGATCTCATGGCGTATTTGACGTGAGTGCTGTCTCGGAGATCAGATGAGATCTTCCTGTGTCGTCTCGTCCCTGCTTCCACGGGTGACATGAAAGACCAGCCATCATGGCGACAAGGAATCCTGCAGAGTGCTAGCTAGGTTGCTAATACCGCGCCTTTCTCATCTCAATTCTCATCTGGCGGATACCGTTGCCTAGTTCTAGTTCTATGTGTTTTACCAACCCTGAGAAAAGAATTTCTATCTTGGGTAAGAATTCTTTTAATATTGGTCCGAGAACTTGTAAAATGCTCGATTTAGTCTAATAACTTAACAAGTAGGTGCAGATTGATCCAACAACTTGAAAATGCTCAATTTAGTATATTAATTTGACAGGTGGGTGCAAATTGCTCCACAACTCGTAAAATATGCCCAAATTTGGCTTATGTTTAGAGCCTTATGTTTGTCTCATGTATTCAACAGTAATAGAGAAAGCAATTTGGCTTATATTCTTTTAGCTCATTTTCTATTTTTAAACAAGCACAAAAGACTTTAAAAATATTTATGTCAAGTTTCTGAAAAGCATAGTTAGTTATCAATATATTGGATTCTAGACAAAGATTCTTATAATCAAACACGTAGAAAACAACGATGGCGGACTTATAATTATTGAAGGTGAAATTAACTATTATTAGTTAAAATTAAATCACTACACATAAAATAATTAATTTGAAGATATATTATAGTTTCCTAGCATCAAAGGTTCTTATGTTGGCCAAATACATTAACATCGCCAGGGGAATATTACTGACCAAATAATACTTAATAATTTATTTCAACGTGAACATACCTTCATTGTGACCTAGAGTTAGTAATATGTTGCTATTGTAACGTTTGGACCGTGGATGCACTAATTTACCAAGTTATATTACACTTAATTGAGTATTTTATTAGTTATTAGACCAATTTGCACCCACCCGTCAAGTTATTGTACTAAATTAAGCATTTTGCTAGTTGTTGGACCAATCTGTACCCACTTGCCAAGTTGTTGTATGGTTGGTGCAATTTACTCTATTTTAGAGGAACGAACTTTAGTACGGATAGTATTACCATCCGAAATTAAAGAGTCGTTTTAGTCCTATACTTGCAAAACCAGAACTAAAGTAACGGGAAGAAAAATTTGTGAAGCGGCTCTTCTTTCCATATCGATATTCCATTTCTCTGTCGATATTCGATTTCTCTATCGGTTTTCCACCGACAGGGTCTCTCGGTTATCCACCCACGGGAGTAGTTTCCATTGTTGCCAGTTGTTGGAGTCGATGGTTTGCAACGTCTTGATCCTCCTTGTTGTAGCCATTTTTTCATGTGTGTCCTGTTATTTCCCCGTATATTCTTTCAAAACCGATAAGAAAATATGAATTTTCCTATGTATATGTAATTTTGGAAAAAATTACATACACATGGAAAATTCCAGTTTCTAGTAGTGTACCCCTAGCTACTATGTGACCTCTTCGGCTATTGCTGCACATTCCCAAGTAGTTAAAGGGCAGTTTTGCCAAGAGAGCCGTACCCTACACATCATACAGCAGCAATCTTCTACAGCTGAACAAGCAACGAGCTAGTCCACATGAGCAGTACGTACCGGCAAGGCGGCAATGGTACACACCTCCAATCAAGTCGTCCGAGAGGAACGAAGCCGAGAGGGGTCAGCAGCCGCGCATGCATGCGTGCGTGCTTGCGCGCACGCGGTCTGGGGGACACTGCTTCCATGCTCGTGCCCGCGCATAGCGGCAGGACGGGGGCATTATACCGCCGGGAGACCCGCGTGATTTTGACAACCGGGACGGGAAGAAGAGGCCGAGCGGGCGGTGACAGACACAGGAGGGTGCGCGGCGAGGCGGCGGCTGGTACGGTGACACACAGCGCGCTCGCGCGCCGGGACCGCGTGTTGTGGGGATGCAAGCTGCAGGTCGGCATGCAGTGCAGCGTTGGAGTGGAGGTGCTTGGTCTCGGGGTTTTTTTTCTTCTTTATCTTGGGTGCGCGATCGGTGGTTTTGTCGCCGAAATGATGCGGTTCCTGAGGAGGCCATATGGGGGCGCCGAAAGCCTGGCAGCAGGCTCGCCAATTCCACCCGCTTCAGCACTGTGCATCCACCTAAATTCTACTGCGCTTTTGGTAAACAAATAATAAAACTCTAATCCATTTTATAAGTCTTCAATGTTTTTTATGCAGACCCCTATATAAATACACGTACACTCATATATATATATATATGAGCACACACTCCAATTTCGTGAAAAGAAAAGAAAAATGATCTACATACCTTGAGGTTGATGAAGTCATTACAAACACATCTATAAATGCACGTTTTCATCGATGCTCCAAAAATAAGGCGTCAAATAATATTTTTTTTAGCACCAACACCATTTTTTCTGCATCATTGACTAGCACATCGCTCCCAAAAATGAGGCATTATTGGCCAACAAAACCTATAAACCAATCATTAATGTAATTCTTTAATGATTAAAGGATACTATGGTTATTTTTAATTCATGTTAATTTGTTTGAGAACATGTAGAAGTGCAACGAAGGAAGTATATCTCTTTTAGTGCTTAGCCATCCCGCTTACTAGCTAGAATTATTTTATGTAGAAATCTAAGGTGCCTTTCCACATGCGGGTCACAGGTAGGAACCTATGCAACGACAAGGCATCCACTAGTGCAAAAATGATTTGTGCTGGCACCTGACTTTTTATGGTGGCACTTGCCATTGCCGACCGCTAGGATAAATGTTTTATATCTGTGTTGACGCTCAAAATAAGTGACCATTACGTTGGTGGTTGGTTATGTAGTTTGTCAGTAGAAATCATAGTTTTTTATATAAAGTCGGATGAAGATAAACTTTGTAACAAAGTTATAGAGTTTGACGAGATATGAAATTTTATAATTGATAAATTTTTCGTTCAAATTTTGTAGTGGGCCAAATATTTGTAACAATTTATGAAATCTAATATTAAAAACAAAATTTTATTTTTTTAAAAAAATCAGAAGACCTTGGATGAAGATAAAATATATACCAGTATTTGTTCGGCAAGATCTAAAACTTTGTGGTTGGTAATTTTCTCATCTGTGGTCGTTTACGATGCAAAAATACAATGGAATATTCAGAATATCTATGTCAAAAGAATAACATTGATGATAAGATGTCATGTACACAGGAAGTCATAGGTGGGTGAAGGATCGAAAAGGCGACCAGAGAGGGGGGAGTGAATGGGAGCCGATAAAAATTTCTTCTCGAAACTTGGCCTATGTCCCAAACACTTCCCAAGGATTCCTCACGAGCTTGCCAAGGTAGCGTAGTCACAACAGACCTACCAATCCTAGGAACAAGCTGAAACGAGTTACAAAACGGAAGCACACTCGAAACAAAAACTGCAGCGATCTGCCAGGAACTTGGCGGACTGTCCGGGACTCTGGCGGACTATCCGGAGGGCGGACTGTCCGGCTCCTGGGCGGACTGTCCGGGGGTGGCAGACTGTCCGGCTTTGCCTGGCGGACTGTCCGCAAACCGCGCAGAAAGAACAGGAAGAACAGCTACGCGAGCCCGCGAGAAACACCTCTCAAATCCATTACCGGATCTCCCAAACGGCTAGAGCTCTTGAGACGAAACTTTGAGGAGATGATTAGCACTCCGAGGAGATGCCATGCCCCAGAAATCTCGGCCTCTAACTCCCTACAAACCGAAGAATCGCGAATCTACCGAGGCAACACCTTCACCACGAGTTCATCCGAAAAACACCGAATCGAGACCGATTCCCGGAGTTTGAGGGGGCAAGATCATACACAAAGAGGCGCAAGACACTCACCCATGATCCCCTCAAACAAATCCGGAGCCAAACGATCTAGAAACGAAGAATCAAGCCAAGAACGAAAATAGCACCAAAATGAACTCGAGAAAGAACAAAGAGATTCAACTAGCACTTGATTTCATTTCAACAAACAGAGGTCAGATTCTATACAAGGCTAGCAACCTCCCAATCATCCACCTGCTAAGATCAACATGAAGCACGGGCTAGCCTATAGAAGCAAGAAAGAAATGAACTAGGGTTTCAAAGAGATATATCTTGCCATCCCCTCCACCTCCTATTTATATTAAGTGTCCTGGTGGGGGCTAATGACCAAACTACCCTCACACTCTAAACCTAAGATACACACCCCTCAGGGGCGCTTTTGGAATACGAAGATATTTCCTCTAGCTGGGCATGCTGTCCATCCGGCCTTGCTTCCCTCCGACGCAAGCTCCCGGATCTCACCACGTGTCCACCGCTTCGAAGCTTCCCGAACGCGCCCGGATCACCGTCTCCGTCACGTTGGGCCTTCAGGCTCGGTTTTGAGGCCCAAACCGAGAAACCCTCATCCGATGGTTTTGTGGCTCAACCATCAAACCCCGCGTACAAGCTTCGGTTGTTAGCCGCTACCTTGCACCGGCTCCAAGTCCACGACTGTCTTGCTCTTCCTGCACTATGCTGACTGCACTTGATCCCGTCTGGCCACCGGGTCCCTCGAACCAAGCCTACTTGTCTCTCCTAAGACCTTTCGCACTTGTTCTTCACCTGCACCAACGCAAACCAAGTCGCACCAACACCTGCAGTATTAGGCCAAGAGTCAGTCCACACAACGTTGTCAATCACTCATCACACTGAGAAGCGACCATCCACCGGTCCTCGGACACACATGGTCCTCAGTGCGCGGTGAGGTGTAAATACCTACTAAAATGTAAAAATATGGTTATTTTATTTTTACATTTAAAATGCCTACGAAAATGACCATTTGTGCTGGCATAAGGAGATTTGTGCTAGCACAAGAATACTTGCGCCGGGTTCCAAAACGGTCAACACAGATACGTTTGATCGGCAGTATAAATAGTTTTTGTACCGGTGCTCTTTGATTTCAGGTAGGGTTCCAACTGAATAGGAACTTCTGGTGGAATGGGACTACCCTATTGATCATATATGGTAATCGGTTTCCGCATGTGTTACGCATGTGAAAATCATCAATTTCCATAAGATCACAGACGGGTGGCCAAACCCTTGTATAAATGGGTTGCTACCCACAACTCTAAAAGTATTTTTTTAGTAGAGTCAAGCAGTTTCAGCAAGCAAGCCTAGGTTCGAGCCTACTTACCTCCTTTTTTATAAGATGAAGACGAAGGGATTATATTGGCTCAGGGTCCTCAAATTGTCGTGTACGTGTACCACGAGACTAAAGATTTGATATTAAGTAAATAACTGAAATCGCATGAACCCCATGCATAAACCAGAAGGGCCATTTCAGCTTACGAATAGTGTGTGACCGAAGAATTTGCTACAAATCGTGTGTACTTTGCGTGTGTTACTTCATTGAGCTCGAAGGCAAGAGATTTTCTGAGGCTAGCAAGAGAAAAGGAGAAGCTGAGATGACCAAATACATCATCTATGGCTATGTATATGGGCATTGGACACACGTACATATGCATGAACGTAAGAGCAGATAGATCAAAACCATACCGTACTGCATCTGCATGCCTTCGATCTTGCTGCCCCGCCCTAGATCTAGCAAATAGTGCTGCCGATACTAGACCTAGAAACTAGCTACTAGCTAGCTACCTGATGAAGAAGGCCATCCATGTACTGTTTTCTTTTTCATCATGACAGGGAGGATCTTTTTTTTCTGTCACTTGCAAAATGCAAGTGACACTGAAAGCAACAAGCAGCCACGATCGAGGACAGGCAAAAGCAAGAGAAAAACAAGGAGAAAAGGATCATATATATCAGTGCTATATGCGCACACAGACAGACACACATGTACATCATCAACAACAGACGGCCGGCGCGGCAGTACGTGCAGCCATCATTCGTACATGCGTATTTCTCGTTTCCTTTTCTCCTTGTCACCTTGTGTTTTACCCCCTTCTCTATGCCTGTATGTTATCATATCCCTCGCTGTCTCGACGTGCACAGCGCTAAGCTACGACACCGCCGCCACTTTAGGGTTTCTATTCTTTTCTTGCCGCTGCCGCCGCTGATTGTCTGGGCAGTATGCGGCAGGATATACGTACGCCCCTGCACCTGTACGTTCACGGTTACCAAATTCTTGTGACCACCTCGCCCGACCTTGGTAGGGCACGCCATGTATATGCGAGGATCTCGGGGATTCTGTGCAGTACAGCCGGCGCTAGCTAGCTCTCACATGCGTGCTACAACACAACACACCTCTGTCTCTCTGCTGCTTCAAGCCTTCAAAGACCAGTTTTTTGGGCGTATGTACAGGCACTACTTCGTCACTAGATTGCAAAATGCAAATACGATGCAGTTGGTGATTACTGATTAGCATGACCGTGCAGTTAGCATTAGGAAGTTGAGGCGTACGTTTGAACCAGGGATCAATGATAGCAGTATTTGAAATCACCTGGGCAAAATGGGGAGCAGTGGCCCATGGGGGGCCTGAAGAAGAGGCTTTTGCAGCAGCTCGCAATGATAGGAATTCACCCTGCCTGCTGCGAACCGTGACTCAATCTGGAAACATCAATGTGCGTGCCTGCAGCAGCAGCTGCGCCAGCAGCAATGTGTTTGGTTTGCCAACATCTTTTGCAGCCCACTTTCGCGCAGTAGATATAAGAATTGACTTATACTATGGTCCAATAATTTACATCTGCTTTCTTTTCTATTTCTCTTTTAACCTTTTCAACATTTCAAAGAACATGTCACTGATCATATTGCGAAGCATTACTTGTGTGTTATCTATAGGAGTAGTAAATTACTCTACCTATAACAACATTCTCTCAGCTGTTAAACATGCGATGTTTTTGGTTATTTTTAATGTAGAAATCACTAGGAGTCTAGGAGGTAGGATAAAGTAGAGTTGTTCTCTACAAATTCTCGGCCTCCGTCGATCCAAACCAAATCGCTTTCACAACAATTAAATTGTCTTAAATGTCACATATACACGGACAGCACCTCCGTTGACTAATAGCGCGCATAGGTTGTAACAATTCTCTTTCTCTTAATGAAATACGTGCCTCGTGAAAAAAAAAACTTGGTCAGAGAGGTAGGAAAGTAGTGTTGGACCGAAACAGTGGTTGTGGCTAGATATTTTCCCCACAAGTCAATGACGCGAAATTTATGGTCAATTATTTTTTTATTTTTGGGAGGGTTGTGAAAAAGCAAAACCTGCCCCGACGACGACCATGCATCCTACTCTGAACATACACGTACCCGAGATGGTGATGATGCGAGGGGAGACCGGATTCAAATGTGCGCGATACAGAGATACTGAAAACGAGTGAACCAGTGCTCTTTTTGTGAGGAGAAGGGCATCATAAAAGGACATGTATATCGGTCGATTGGGCAATCGATCGCAGGGGACAAAAGGTACAATCAGTGCTATCCCCCTGTACCTGTACGCCGAACAATCGCTGCAATAATATATGCCCTACCTGAAAAGCTCTGCCGCGGTTGAAGCGCCACTGAAGACGCGCGCAATTAGCTTGGAAAGCTGCAGTAGAAGGCATAAGCAATGACTGATCATCAGGTGTTCAGGGGAATCACACGGTCATCTTAACACGACAAAGCTGATTTTCCCGTGCTTCTGGCAGAAAATAAACGTGATCGACCACAATTAGTATCCCTTTGCATCAAACGCATCTATATATGAATAGATGAGCTAGAAAAAAAGGCAGATCTCTGACACCACATGAAAGCTGCTGATGAATTAGCACGCACTAGCCGGGACAGGGAAACAGCTAGTACTGAAGCAAGTACTGTAGACACGGCAAAATTTGAGCTAGAGGCCCTTTAAATAAAGGGTTGCCTATGCCAGCCAAAGCTCCAGTGTCCATACCCCCATAGTACTCGATCCTCCAGCAGTCTGGAGGGCCATATAGCCCACAACACCACTTAACCTCAAAGCATCATCGTCATCGTCAACCTTACCACAGTTTACACACCAAAAGGAGATCTATCCTGCGAATTTTCTGTCCCCAAGAACCGCGCACTTTGATCCATCGATCACTAGCACCATATGCAGGCATATATGGAGGGAGGCCAGCTGGGGGCTTGCCTTCCTAGCTTCCTTGTGCCGGATCACTACGCCTTCCCTCTTCCTCTTCCACTTCAACTACCAACCCAACCAAATAAGCTGCTCCAGATGCCGTTTGACCAAGAAGAGGCCGAGAACCATGGCGTGATGCTCTCCGCCGACCATTGTGGGCTGCCATCACTGCCGTTGGGCTGCTCTGGCGCCGCCTCAGCCGCCGCCTGCAGTGGGAAGCCTACGGCTGGTTTCATGCCCAGTACTGTTGGTGCTGATGAGGTGAGGTGATCTTTTAGGATTTTTGTGCATGTATATACAGGCAAATAAAGCTCATGCTACATATATGTAGGACAGCTCACTTTCTTTAATTTGTTCCTTATATGAGCCGTTTTGTTTCTTCTATAGGTCTGTACCTCGGTGACAAAAAGTTGCAACGAGAGTGCTAGCTCATGGTATGTGATCTCTTGTGATGTTTCTGAGATCTTTGGCTAGGTTTTAGGGTTTGATGTTGAGCATGTGTTGTGTGAGCGCCTAGGTGGAAGGGCTCGGCTGCGATGGTGGAGAGAGGGAAGATGAAGGTGAGGAGGAAGATGAGGGAGCCGAGGTTCTGTTTCCAGACCAGAAGCGACGTGGATGTGCTGGATGATGGCTACAAGTGGAGGAAATACGGGCAGAAGGTTGTCAAGAACAGCCTCCATCCGAGGTATCTGCAATTTTATACCAATTTACGTCATATTTCTTAGAATTTGCGCAGATGTTTTGTCCACGGTCCTTCATACATGGCGCGTCTTTGCTAGCAAATTAACAAGTGATCATATGGTTATTAATTTTATGTGGTGGAGATCTAAGCAGTACCTTCTTGCCTCTTGAAAGTTTTTCTTTTTTAATGAAAGCCTCTTGATAGATTACTGATGACATATATACAGGAGCAGGTCTATCATCCTTGTAGCTAGTTGCTCGATCGGTTAACAGTATTTCCAGTAAATCTATATCTATGTAAACTGATAGTGAAGCTGTGTGTGCTAGCTAGTTGGTCTTGTCGTAATTGCTTTCAGTTCATGTGCCTATAAGCAAAGTCTCCATGTCAAATACGGAGTACATAGAAGTGGGAAGCATGTAAACCTTTTTGTGCTGCACATGCTAGAATTCGAGTTCTATTTTTCACTTTTTTACAAAGTCATAATACTGTATATATGATTAATTATCTCTAACTAGCTAGTATATTGCAAGGCCGCCAGATCATTAAATGGATACAAATATTTTTATGCCGTTGATTCTAATCAACCAGTAGTGGTTAGTTCTCGATCGTGCAGTTTTTTTTCTTTCCTGGTACTAATTTGTGTTAACTGACCGAGTATACATGGGATTACAAAGCGAAATTGTTGCGCAAGCATATGTTGAAAAAGAAAAGCAAAGAGTGGGAAGGATTCATGCTGATGCGGCATTGCATATATAGCTTTATGCTTGAGTTAATTCTGAACCGTGTACATGAGAGAGGTGGATACTGGATAGTCACTTAGATAGTCGACCAGAAGTTCAGTCTCTCAGATATCACAGTCGTGGTCTAGAAGCTATGGCAAAAAAGGGCAAGCAGGAAGTGCACAAGCACAGAGACAGTACCAGATCGAGCTGTCTCAGATCTTTGCTGCTTGTGTTTCTTCAAAGATCAGATGCACACACACATGCTATAACTAGTGCCTAGCTAGTGCCCACATAAGTATGGTACTTCCGTACTTGGCTAGAGAGGTAGCCTAGATGGCTAGATAGGTAAGAGATACTCGGCTCCAATCCTTTTGCTTTCATGAAAAAGAGTATATGCATTGGCAGTTTATATCCACCATGCTGTGGTATATATATTAGGCCAGATTTTATCCTTTATATAAAAATGTGCACATGCATGGTTTGAATACAACCTTGATTATTCACAAAAAATGTTTGTAACAATAATATTAGACTATTTATAGATACCACCCTTAAATTGATTTTTGTTGTAATGTAATTAATTATGCATCATCTAATGACGCTTAACCATGACCCACATTTAGTCGACAAAATATCACATCTGAGGAGTGCTAATTTTTTTGGATAAATTATACATATATGAGTATGATCAGTTGAGAGAAGAAGAAAATGTAAAGACCCATTAAGGGATCAAATATATGTACCTGGAATGTAAATTGCGTAATGGGGATAGTTAATTAAGTAACTTATCAATCCTCTGAAATCACTAGTTATAATTAAACAGCATATTAATCGGATAATATTGACAAAAACATTTTAATTTGTTGGTATGTTCTATTTTGTGAAAATATATAGTGAAGATATACGTTAAATCCAGTAAATCTTCAGAAACAGGCTGAAATATGCACGGGCCGAGCTACCAGCTGATGGGGAAAGCTGAATCTTGTGCGATGGAGTAATTGCTACTCCGTAAGTTAGAGAGCATTGATCATTTTTGTTGCAAACAGAAATAAATGTGCAAGCTACAAGTTTTAGTGAACATTCATGAGACCTAGCGTATCCAACAGTGGAGTCAAACACTGTCTAATTTCTGGAACTAACATATCAGATAAAGATAGCATAATAGACGACATCTCTAATGGATCGGGGCAAATAACAACTATAGCACATTATTGTCCAATATGCGCTGATTTGTATAAATAATAATGCTTCCCTGTGCTGTGTCTGGATGTATATATATCGTTTAGCTGATTAACCGCGGCCGCCTGGCTGCGCGCATGCTTATGATGCCTTTGGTTCAGGAGCTATTTCCGGTGCACCCACAGCAACTGCCGCGTGAAGAAGCGGGTGGAGCGGCTGTCCACGGACTGCCGCATGGTGATGACCACGTACGAGGGCCGCCACACGCACTCCCCCTGCAGCGACGACGCCTCCTCCGGCGACCACACCGACTGCTTCAGCTCCTTCTGAATCTCTATCGATCACACATATATGCTGCTGCATTCAGGAGGGGCCGTAGTTTTCAATCGTCGTCCGCCGGCAATTAGATCAGAGAACGAAGCAGCGAGATATATGCATGGGTACGTGGAGCATCGCACACAAGAGCAACAGACAGACTAGTGCATGTGCATAGATGATATGCGGTTTCTTGTAGATGTCGTCAGTTTTGCCGGATGGATGGACACAGGAAGCTAGTACCTGATCTCGATGAACTAGCAGTGTGGCAGTGTCGTGTGTACATGTAATATGTATACGATGTGATCATCCGCGACCTTGCAAACGACGATCCATCATATCCATTGTTGATGTATGCGCTCATGTGTACGACCATGTATCAAATAAAGCTAAAGCTGCCCGTTTGTTCACATGTTTCTGTGTATGTTACTAGTATGTAGAATAGTATATGTAGTACGTAGTTTCTTTGAGGGCCACTTAAAAAAAACACTCTTTGGTTGCACGCGTGGCTGAATCATTGCTGCGCGCCCGGCCGGCGGCCAGCCGACAGCTGACAGGGCAAGAGGAGCTAGCGCGCGGCACAACTTTGTATGTGCGTACGTGTACACCGTACAAGTAGATTCATGCCACGCTAGCTAATGATTGTGTGGAGCAGGCCGGGCACCTGTACGTTGCCCTGACCACCGAAAACGAACACAAGCTCCCAAACAAAACCACCATTAATTCGGGTGCGGTTTTGTCCAGAGAGACCATGCATCGCCGAGAGAGACGACGACATGGCTGATGCCTTTGCAGGGTCATGCATGATCATGATATAGATGCAAGTGCAACCTGGCCTGACCAGGCCCCCAGACTTGGTCGCCGGAACACGAAATCATCAGTTGAAAGACTCGATCATCAGTTGAAAGACTCGATCATTAATATAAGCAAGGCCCACGACTGAGATACGCGAGTCTCCATCTGCGTGCGACCTGAGCCGGCCGAGCCCGGCCGTGGTCCGGAGCCGGGGGTGCAAGGTCAACTCCGCATGGATCATGGATGGATCGGATGCGCCCGGCGATACGACCCCGCCGGCAGCCAGCGCCCGCGCGCGCCTCCCGGGCCGACACGACACCGGCCTGGCCGCACCGCGAAATCGTAGAGGAAGAGGAGGACGCGCAGCCGGCATGGACGGAGCGAGGAGGTCGTGCACTCGTGCGTGGCCTCGCGCTGAGCCTGAGCCCCGCGGGCCTCGAAAGTCCGGCCTGTTTGATCGGCCGGCCACACTTTTCCTCAAAAAAAAGAAACTTGTTCGAAAGTCCAGTGCCCACGGCCCAAAGGCAAAGTTACCTGTTCGTGCAGCTTTATAGGAGATTCCCATTCATCTCGCACATGACAGACTCACAGACCCCAAAATCCAAGCCTCCCAGGTTTCTTCTCGCGTAGGACGACAAAGCTCCCCATGTGGCGCGGGATCGAGTCCATGCGTAGCGTAGCACGGCCGGAGCTTCACGATCCGTGTTCGTTGGGATGCTGTTTCCGTGCAGATTCCGATCCGAAGAGAATCACACGGCTCTGCCTGCAAAAGCAGCTTCAAAACATGCGTTCCGATCCAATCCGTTTGTGCCAGAGGAGGCGGAGTGATCTATTATGAGAATGGCAGCTGAACCGCTTGCTAGAGGCTTTGACAGTGACCTCCGGCCGTCTCCCTTCACCCGCTCAACAGGAGCTGTTTGCTTCGCTGAGCAATCTCTTTCTCTCGAAAGCAGCTAATTTGTCAGCGTACCGATGAGACACAGTATGTACAGTGCAAAATAAAAGCACGTGGGGGGACTGGGACACGACACGAGAGAGACTGCAGAAGTGGTTGCAGTGACGGACGGCCTCAACCCCTCACCACCCTCCCTGATTAGTCATGTACACCTGGAACAAGCTAGGAGCATGCGGCACTAGCGCCACCACACAGCAGTTACACACCAGAGGAGTGATACCGTTCACCAGCCGAATTATGGTAGCAACGAAAGTCGACGGACAACTGGCCACACCAGAAAGTCGATCGCCGCTCTTGCTCGCTTTCTTCTTGTAGCGGAGGGAGCACACGCTTGTTTTGAGCTAGCTAGAGAAAGGTCTCTGCTGCTGGTGTGTGCGATGGGATGTAATGTTGCACGATTCAGCACATACGGTTGCATCCTACATGCAAAAGCAACTTGGGGCGCATACTCTTCTAGTGTGTGGTCAGCATGTTTGGAAGCACCGCGGCTGAGAGAACAAATAATGTGCTTAGGAAACAAATCACACGAGCCAGGTGTTTAGGACTTCTTCCTCTTGTTTCAATATAATAAAAGGCAAGGTCATACGAGTTAGACAGACATTGTGGAGACCACGTTTAAAATTTGATTTCTACTTGTTTATTGGCTGGTCAAGTTTCCATATTTTGCTAAACAATACTTCTCTCGAGAGAAGAAAATTCATGGTGTATTTTATTTTGCCTCACCTGTACAAAACTATTTTTATGTTATAACTTATAATATTGTCAACTGTCTCCTCTTTCCCCTAATATTTTTCCTCTTACAGCTATATGCATTGGTCGATGCAGAGGCTGGGATATTAATATATCTCCTTTTCTAAAAAAAATATTTTTCCTCTTGTCGGTCAACTTCACCACCTCCTACCCTCACTCGAACCCTTGCCACTAACCATCCTCAAATATCCTAGGCGGTGTCACCTCACTACATTGCCATTCACAGCCAAAAGCCAACATTTTTCCCGCGGTTATCTCTATCTAAATCTTTATAAACCTATAATTCTAATGATAAAATAGCCACATTCATCCCTAAACTTTGTACAAGCGGTTAAATTAGTTCCTGAACTTTCAAAAAGATCAATCTAGTCTCTCAACTCTCGTTATGTGTTAAAAAGGAAATATGTTTATGTGTTAAAAATTTCCCATTAGATAGTTGATTTGGATCTTTATCTTTTTTATTATGCCTTGATGGTGCATCCATATAAGAACCATTTGTATATCTTCATTAGTATATCTAATTAAAATTAGCTTTGTTACTTGTCTATGCATCTATTTTTTAACGAACTAAGTAGAAGAACCGCTGATTTATATTAAAAATGAGATAAATACAGACTGAGAAATACAACAAATGGAGAAAACGACATCGACCGGTTAGACATGAACATCTAGTTGTTGCTCCTTGTTGTGTGCTCGGGGAAACAGAAATTGGACATCTTCAACGACTTATCTCGCGGTTGATAGGTTTTGGAACTACTGGATCGAGGTCTAGGATGCCACATATTTCGAACAATTTTTTCAGTTAATATTTCTAACATTATGTAGACATCTACATAGAATTAAAGACGAGTAATTCAGAAGCAGGAAGCATTCCGAGTAATACAAATCCGTTGACTTCACCCAACTGCTAACCGACCACTTCTATCTAGCTTAATTTTCTCACCCTAGATGCCGAACTAACGATTTTTAGGTTCAAAGCCCCAAAACCAGCACGAAGGAAAAACGACGAAAACAAAATTAGCAGCTCTCGTACGTTCTATAAAGACAGGCTCTGGAGAACTTCCCCACCTGCTCTCCACCAGCCCCGGCGCCCAACAGCACGTGCACACCCACGCCGGCCGGAGGCCAGAGGGAGCCGGGAGCCGAGAGCCGCCATGACCGAGTGCGAGGCGGAGCTGGTGGAGAGCGGCGGCGCCGACGACGAGGACATGCCGCGCGTGGTGGCGGCCCTCGCGGGCATCCTGGAGCGCGTCGCGGAGCGCAACGACGCCGCGGCGGAGCTCTCGGCCGCCGCCGTGGCGCCGCCGGCAGCGTCGGCGTTCCGGGCGACGACCAAGCCGGGCATCTCGGTGCGCGCGTACACGGCGCGCATCGCGCGGTTCGCCGGGTGCAGCCCGGCGTGCTACGTCGTCGCCTACGTCTACCTCGACCGCCTCCTGCGCCGCGGCCGGCGCCTGGCCCTGGCCGTGGACTCCTACAGCGTGCACCGCCTCCTCATCACCGCCGTGCTCGCCGCCGTCAAGTTCATGGACGACATGTGAGTCACTCTCTCTCTCCATGCCTAACGTGTCCCGATCAAGTTAAACAACAACCTAGATGAATTTGTGGCGTACTTGCACATGATCATCTTGTCGATGAGGTTTTTATCGGTCAATAATTGGGAACACATGGCTCAATTAACTTGGCGCGGTGCCGCGGTTCACTCTGTTCTTGGTATGTTCAGACATTCTTGATTCTGATTTCTGAAATTTCCATGAGTTGCGAAGAGTACCTGGATTTAGACACCTTAATGGTGAATTGATCGGAAGATTATAATCATTTGGGCCGCCTGAATTTATCTTCTTCCGGGGTTCAGAATTATCTTGGAAAATTCAAATGCTTTGGATTCTTATGCAAAGAGTGTGGCTGTGACAAAGTCCTTTACTACCCCTCAAAACAATAGGCATCTTTTGCTGTCCCCATCTCTTCCAAGCTTCCCAAGTTCAGAATTCTGCTAGCCAGGAATTGTTTGGGGGTGCCGTCCAAGTAACTCAAGCATCATTTCCACCCCTAACATGCAGAATATATTTCGGCGCCCTTCTTTTTGTGTGCGTAACTGTACAATGAGGTTACTTCTCATAGGATTCAAGAAAAGTTACCTTGCGATAACATTGTCAAGCATCAAAGTGTCGGTGCTCTAACATCTATATACAAATATAAAACTTTGTCCTTGAGTGTATATGTAGCTAAAGAAAAATGTGCGAAACACGCATAAATTCGGAAATTTCCGGCAATCATTGCTGCACACTATGCACTACTGTGCTAACTGTCATCATAGGACAAGAGAAGGTAAAGGAGTAGGTTCTCACTTCAATAATTCAACTATGCAGTAAATCTAGGGCTCACTGGGTTTTTTAGAACAGGTAGGGCTCACTGCGTAATCAGGCCTTTGTCGTCCTTGCAAATAAGGCATCGTCCACGAAGGACAAAGTTATGCTTGTCCAGCGAAGCAACCACGGGGTTCCAGAGTTGCTTTGGCCCTATTTAGTTCCCAAGAGTTCCCAAAAAGTTACTCCTAAATATACTATGCAAAAAGAAGATTCTCCGTTACATCAAAATGTTATGACATGCATGGAGTACTAAATGTAGATGAAATAAAAAACTAATTGCACAGTTTTGTTGTACTCTGCGAGACGAACATTTTGAGCCCAATTAATCAATTTTTAGACAATTTTTTGCATATACAAACGAAAATGCTACAGTGGCGCAATGATTACGAAGAGACATCAAACTCCCAAATTCAACCTTTCAATTCTAACATCTAAACACCACCTCTGCTTCCATACAACCACACACATCCACCGTGGACCCGAAGACAAAAACTAGAATTCCACCCTGCCCCGGCCGGCCCCGTCACCTTTGTGCAGCTTGGAATTTAATTCGGCGCCAGTTGTAGGGGATTGGGACTGCCAACTTGCCATGGCCATCTGCTGCTGATGTTTGCCGCTAGCTCATTTCCTCATTTTCAGGGTCCCAGGAGCATCCGCCTCTTGCTTTCTGGCCTAGTCTTTGCATATTGGCAACTTGGCATTCTTAAAGGATTCGGTTTGGTGCCGGTTTGGTAAAATTTTGGTCGTGCTTTGTTCGGTTGTGTGATTATTCTGACACTGTTACTGTGATTGTGCCGTCAATCATTGGCCAAACTCAATCATACGACAGTTGAAAAGAATGGAAGGAATATACTCTTATATATACAGTCTATGACAAAAACTGGCAATGTAGTGATTCTCTGTAAAAGTAAGGCTGAGGAGAAGAGTTGAAGTTACAGTCGAAGACTGAAACAGAGTCAAATTAGTTGACGTGTGAGTATATCCGTACTTGTGCGTGCAGATGCTACAACAACGCCTACTTCGCCAAGGTCGGGGGCATCAGCCTGGTGGAGATGAACTACCTGGAGGTGGACTTCCTGTTCGGCGTCGGCTTCGACCTGAACGTGGCGCCGGAGACCTTCGCCGACTATTGCGCCGTGCTGCAGTCAGAGCTGCTGTTTGCGGAGGCGCCCCCGGCGCCACCGAGGCTGCAGTACTGCTGCCTGTCCGATCAGGAAGACGCCGGCGCCGCCGGATGCAGCGCTCAGCAGCAGCTCGCTGCATGAAATTAATCGAAGAAGCCGATCGATCGATGGACTGGCCGGTGGCTCGGACGACGTTGTAGCCGTATGTAATCAGCAGCAGCTAGTGGTTGTGTTCTTGATGTGCACTCTTCCTTCAGTTTTGTTTGGTGTAGTGGAGGTGTGTAGGTGAATCAAGCATTGTACCAGTAGTAGATTTGTATATATAGTGGTGGTGACTTCTGAAGAATCTTGTGCGTATTCTGACGGCAAAGGCAACTTTAATTAACAAGTAGTGAGGTGAGGTGGGCCTACGACATAGAAACCACTACGACACACGTACACTAGCGTTATGCAGTGTCTCCATTGGATGCAGCGATGCGCCAACCACTACTTGAAAGGTGAGGGCCGGAGTATTATAAGCAACGGGGGCAGTAGGGCTCACATCAAAGATCCGATCGTATGTCAATAATTACGTGCAAGCATCCAAATCTTTGGTACACGACACTACTATGCATGCGCATTCATCGTTAGTCGGTTGGCAACATTCCAACGTTCATTACGGTAAAATCTACTCACTCCGTCCCACAATATAAGAACCTGAAGCATTCAAACTCAAGAAACAACACTGAGATGAAATGACCTCTATACCCCTCATTTTACACTACCCACCAACTCTCCACCCACTCACCAACCCATTTAGTTTTGTCTTATTCTTCCAGATCCTTATATTTTGGTACAAAATTTAAACCCTCCAGGATCTTATATATTGGGACGGAGGGAGTACCCACCTGAATTTGATTTCTTGATCCGAGTATCGTATTTTTTTTAATTTATTTGAAAAATTAATTAACTTTATTATTTTAGTAGTAGGAGATCCCTATCAACAGCTAAACATATATAGAGTTTACATACACGTATTTATAGGTGTAAGTGTACATCTATAACAGTCTTTTGAAAAGAAGGGATACTGTGGACACCGTGAATGTCCTTCAATATGTTTTTACACTTGATTTAATAAATACGTGAACTATATTTCAATATTTTAGATATGCTAATAGAATATAGATTAATTTAATATTTTATAGAGATCAAGTATATAGATATACGAGCATCTTCAAGAGCCCGTCTAAAATATAATCTCTAAATTATCATTTGGGGAGTCATTTGAGTAAAAATTATTTTCTACATCTTTATACTTTTTTAACAAATTTTATATATTTTGTGCGCAGTATAGAAAGTCATATCGCTCTCCATCTTTGGTCAGTGAGAAATCTGAAATAGAGAATATAATATTTGGATATCCAATTGAAGAAACTGTTGGAGGGTGTGTTTTTTTACCAAAATCTCTATTTTCTGTAATCTCTACTAAAGCAAGGATTGCTTCCACGGTACATAGGAAATGATTGATTCTACGGTACGTCGTAAATTTGCATAAAACCCCCTAACATTTATAAAATTAACCCACCGTCCTTTATCTTCATGTATTCTACCCGTTGTCAATTTTAGTTTCATCCGTTGTAGAGTCCTACCTTATCCCCGTTTTGTCTATACAGGGTGATAACTAGAATCGGATTCTAATTGATTATAACGTAAAAAACAATCCAACTGAACCTACGTCTACGAGTAAGAAAAAGAAACAAGGGAAACAATATGCACGTGAGGGAGGCGTCGTCCATGACTGGCTTGGGACTTGTCTGAGCTATATGCTTTTAAACCTTCTCTACCGCAACACAGACGGAGAAGAAAAGAGTAACTCGATCACGACGTTACTCTTCCAAACCAGAATAGCGACGGCGGTCTCGTAAAGACCGATGCCTACAGCCTACGCATAAGATGGACAACATGAGAACATTGGCCACAACATGCTCGATCAATTCCGAACCCGTCGCCTCCCAATTTCACTGCATATCATAGTACCCGAGTCGGTTGGAGAATATCCAGCAAGCTGACCATATGAATCTTCTGCACTTTGCAGGTGCAAGTGCACGTCCATGTAGACAGAGATGCTGACGGCTCACCCGGCTGTACATGTCGTTGCTCCGCCGTGCAACCTCGTGGACGTGCCAGCCGTTGCTTCCACACGACGGCCTCTTCGTCATCTATCTCGATCCGGTCGTGCCTCTCCCGGACACCCAAATCTGCTCGTTCCATCTGCCTCCGTCGTCTGGTAATTGAACTTCACCGCGCACAAATTAAGCACACTGACGCGCGAATTAACACGGCTTTAATTTCTCTAGGTGGAACGAGGCAAAAGTATGGTCAGAGAAGATAAAGGAAGCGAAGCTCGACAAGGAATTACATCCGCCTTCACTTATAAAGTCTCCTTCACCTATACATGGGTATTAGTCAACCCGCAGTACCTCACTTTCTCTCGCTGTCTCACACCGCCGCACGCATCCCTTTATCTTCTCACATTGCTTGCATCCCCGTCGTTAACCTGCCATCGTTTCCGGACATAGTGTCTGCTGAGAATCTCTCCTTTATCGTGCTTCTCATCGGATGAGGAATTGGCGACGTCCATGGCTCCCATATGTCTTCGATAATGAAATCTTCTTCACCCGTAGCAACGCACGGGTACATTTGCTAGTGAGTTAAAAAAGATACAAACAGTTTGTCGAAGATATGCTCTAATAACTCGTTCAGGGACCTAGTTCGTGCCCCCATGTCACACGTGATTAGTCAGGTCTCAAAGACTTTCATAAGAAAAAGGAAAAGTTCAATGGCACTCGACCAAACTGTTCAACCGGGGGAGTCAGTCCCTCGTTTCTTGTTGGGCTGGGCTCTGCTTAACCCAGTCAAATTGCTCGTCAGGCCCACTCGGCACTCGGGCCAGCCTGCCCCGCCATCACCATCCATCCTCGATCTTGCGGACAGATTTGTTTACTTCCCCGGTCTGTAGGAAGGGATATTCCTCGCCGACCCAAGTCACGACGGCGCAGTCGCACTCACCCTGCCACGCTCGACGCGAGTTCCGAAACCTCCAAATTCCGACTCCTCCCCTCACCGCACCACCCCACCCCACCACCACAATGCCATGAACTCCGAAGCGCCGATCCGTCGTCCTCCCCCGGCGCCCTTCCAGGTATGCCGCCGCCGCCACCGCCACCGTCCGCCGAAGGGCTCTTCCCCCATTGCCCGCTACTTAGGTTTTGTCTGACGATTAGGGCGTGCAGGTATCGCGGGCCGCTTGCTTGGTCTGACGGCGTGAGGCGTCACTGGGATGGAGGGCGGCGGCGGCGGCGCCGCGCGGGTGTCGCCTATGGCGAGCGGCGCCCGGAGGCACAAGGCGCTCGCGCCGTGGCGCTTCCAGAGCGCCTTCGTGCGGCGGGAGATGAACCCGGGCGTTGTCTCCGATGGTAACCCCCGCGGCGTGGAGACATTCCAGATGAGCTGCGAGACGGCGGCGGGTGGCGGGCTGTCCGACTCGCTGAGCCACGGAGGCAGCGTGGATGGGGGATTGGAGAGCCCCGCATGCGACGGGGATGACGAGGTTGCCAAAGGAGGCGCCGGCGGGGTCGGAGGGGATTGCGGCTTGGATGGTGCCGACGGCGATTTAGTTGCCAAAGAGGGCGACTCAGCTGCCAAAGAGGATAATTCCCTGCCCAAGGAGATCGATTTAGTTGTCAAAGAGGGCCACTCAGCTGAGAAAGAGGGTAATTCCCTGCCAAAGGAGGGAAAAGTTAATAAGGGTCTTAAGAACAGCGGAGTCACCGCAGAGCCAGATGGGGCCAAACCTAGCGACCTGCTTGGTTTTAACTGCAATGGCGCTGCTGAGGGAAGCAATTCTGCGATGAAAGATTGCAATTTGGAGGGTTTTAGGATGGGTGAGGGTACAGTACCAGGCTTTCGAAAGGGGCGCAAAGCAGTGGCCCCATGGAGGTTCCAGATTGGGTACAGGCCCAAATGGTCACGAGATTCATTCCCAGGGAGATCAGGAGAATCTGAAGAGCAGGTATCCACTGTCGGGGATGGATTAATCAAGTGTGCTCCTGCCATGGCACACGATCGCCCTCGCCTCGGTGGTTCAGCTACTAGTGGACAGCGTTCGATAAAAGTTCAGAAAGGAAATGGTTCAGAACCAAAGAAGAGGAAAGTTGACAAGGATCACAGAATTTCCTTGGTCAGAGAAAATATGTTGACTAAGTTGCGAGAGTTTCGGATAATTTACAGGAAGCTCCTGGAGGAAGAAGAGGTCAAGTGGAAGGGGAGAGGAGATGGTGTAACACCTGATATTTCAGCTTTCAATATTTTCAGGCAGAGGTTTGGTGCCGATCATGATGACATGAGGTATGATGGAAGCATTCCGGGAGTTCGTATTGGTGATGTGTTCAACTCTATCATGGAACTTTCCATTATCGGTATACACCGTGCACAATCATTGGCAGTTGATCACATCAAAAAGAAGGATGGGACGTGTCTAGCTGTTAGCATTGTGTCATGTGCTCAACCTTCTGCCTTGGATAGTTTGGACTTCCTGTTACATTTTGGATCAGTGGCTGCCACATGTGATCAGAAGTTACGAGGCACTGATATGGCACTAAAGGAGAGTATGGAAACCGATACGCCTGTCCGTGTTATTCATGCGGTAGTAACAGAGCAAGGTGATGACTTCCAACCCAAACAACTTACTAGTTATGTGTATGGTGGTTTGTACTCGGTAGAGGAATTTCACAGAGAGAAAACAATGGGAGATCAGTATATTAATACTTTTCATCTAAGAAGAATGGCAGGGCAGCAACAAATTGACTTACAAGTTCTAAAAACTAGAAAACCGGAATCATTTTATGGCACTTTCAATGTAGACATATCCGGAGGTCTTGAGAAGGTTCCTGTTTCTGCTATTAACTCTATGTCAAACGAGTACCTGATGGCATTTCACTACATTTCACAAATACAGTATCCCCATATGCCAGATCCCCCATCAGGTTGTGACTGTGTTGGTGGATGTTCAGTCTCTCAAAAATGTGCATGCATAGTGAAAAATGGAGGAGTATTCCCTTTCAACGATATTGGTGGAATTATAGAGGAAAGGCCTCTTATTTATGAGTGTGGACCGTTGTGCAAGTGCCCTCCTACTTGTCACAATAGAGTTAGCCAGCATGGAATCAAGTTTCGCCTTCAGGTCTTCAAAACCAAGTCAATGGGGTGGGGAGTAAGAACTCTTGACTTCATACCAAATGGAAGTTTTGTATGTGAATACATAGGAGAGGTATTGGAGGAGGAAACAGCACAGGAAAGGAAGAATGATGAATATCTGTTTTCAATTGGAAACAGCTATTATGATGTACCTCATTGGGAGGCCCCGGTCAAGACTATTCCCTCTCTTCAGAATGGACCAAGTGAAGATGATGAAAATGGATTTGCTGTTGATGCATTGAACAAGGGCAATTTCGCAAGGTTCATCAATCATAGTTGCACCCCCAACCTTTTCCCACAGAATGTCCTGCATGACCATGACAACATAAGTATGCCTCATATCATGTTTTTCGCTTATGAGGATATCCCTCCCCTTAAAGATCTATCATATGATTACAATTATCAAATAGATAAGGTTTATGATTCTGATGGTAATATCAAGATGAAGCCATGTTTTTGTGGATCTATTGAATGTACTGGACGGTTGTATTAAATTTAGTTCTGTTTTTGCGGACACCATTGTTTTTGTCAATCTACTGAATGTACCTTCTTTGTTTAGATGAGATATTTTTTCGCTGCTTATAGCTTGCCTCATAATTTTAATTTGTATAACCAAGATTTACTTCTTTCAGTATCAGAATAACTGTTATGTACACTAATCCGTGCAGATTTCCTGTTTTACCAGCCTCGATCTCGTTGACATTTAACAATTACTTCACATTCGGCTTGTCTGTACAGTACTTTCACTTTAAACCCATGCATTCATTAAACAAATTATTTGATACTTTCCATCTTCATACAACTTTTTCATTGATTAATTACATTTGAATAAGTCTAGTATTAAATTAGAGCAACTCATAATTGCTAGTTTTAGAGATTTTGATTGAAAAAGTACCTTCCAACAGCTTCTTTATTTGGTTATGTAAACATAGCCACTCTCTATTCCGGATTTCTCGCTCTTCAAATATAGAAAAGAGAATAGATTTTCAGAGTGTACATAAGATATAGAAAAGCTGTTGGAAAACGAAAACATATAGAAAACGATTTTTATACAAATGACTCTCTAAATGAGGATTTAGAGAGTGGGATTTAGAGAGACTCTTGGAGATGCTCTAAGGGGTCATGTTGACCCACTACCAGAAATAATGCAAAAGTTACTATTGTGCGCCCTATCCATGATGCTTGTATTTGCTCGTTACTTTATTTGATTCAATTCAAATTATGTGTTGCTTAGTGTGGAGTGTCTATTTTCAGAACCACTACAGACATGATTGATTGATAGTTGTGCAATGTTGAGCTTCTATCTAATGAACTTAATGTCAGAACCTAGAAGCCAACATGTTACACTGCTGAACTGGTATTGTACTGCACTGGTAATCCGTAATCCCCTGAATAAAGAATCAATTAAAACCAGCTGTTGTCCTCTGGACGCTTATTGTAAGTACCTTCCAGGCATGCTTATTTATGCCTAATATGGGCACAATCTCCTGCCTAAGGATTAGGAAGGGAATTCTGTCTATTCTTGCTAGTTGCTACCTTGGTCATATTGGATGGAAACTTGACCTGTTAGCTTGGCTGGTGGCTGGTGCTGATTTCTGCTGAGAGAAAAATACTGCTGGCCGGTGGCTGATTAGCACCTTGGGTGTTTCTTGGACATTGTGGTATCTATATAAGGTGCTCCTATGTCTATGTGCAGAGTCTGAAGTTCCTGGATTTGAACCAATGTATACACTGTAATCTGACATGAGTGCATTACCTTCAGCATCATCTACGTTTAGCTGGACCTAAACTTACATATGATTTTGGAACCTAAGCATTGTGCTTCAGGAATCCAGTTATTTTCCATCACTTCATCGATTTACTGACTTCTGATGGAGTGTCGTAATAACATAATACTGGCTCAGTGCCGTGAGGGCCGGCTGTGAAGTGTGAACAAGTGAGTTTGGCAGCATCCCTGTTGTTTGTTGAAGTCCGCACAAATACTATCCTTGTGTTTTTGTTCGAAATTTATTTATTCAGTCAATAATTGGTAACGATGATGTGCCAGTAAGGGGGAACTCTTTTTCACTGCAGCAAATTGGCAACACCTGCTGGTTTATTGTACATCAGGCACGGGAGTGATTCGCACTGCAGCCAAAGTAAGCATGCTCTGCTGCACAACTGGCCTGAACCTCTTATATCTGTTGCTTACACCTGGTATTCAACTCTCTGCATAAGGACGCTTATGAGCTATGACGAGAAGCACGCTTGATAAACACCATGGAGGCACTATATTACATCGCACTCGCACATAGCTATCTCTGCCATTGCTAGTTATCACCATCTCACGGTTGCATACAACGACGGCAGCTTCAGTTGTTGCCGCCACCGTCCCTGTGCGCCGACCTTCCGCCGCGGAAGTGGCCGCGCTTGCTCCAGCCTCCGCCGCCGAAGAGTCCCTTGTATCCAGCCCCATCTCCGTTGCCACTGCCAGGTTCGCCGTGATGCTCACCATCATCTCCGGCGCCGGCACCGGCACCAGAGCTGCCGTATCCACCAACGCCGCCACCAAAACCACTACCATATCCTCCGCCGCCGTTGCCAGCTTCTCCATGCTGACCATCACCGCCACCGAAGCCACCAGAGTCGCCACCACCGAAGCCACTGCCGCCTCCGCCGCCGAAGCCACCCCCGCTGCCGCCCCCGAAGCCACCGCCACCGTAGCTGCCAGAACCGCCCCCGCCACCTCCAAAGCCGCCATGGTGGCCTTTATACCCGCCAATGCCGAAACCAAACGCCTTCCCACTTCCTCCTCCTCCGCCGCCGCCGCCGCCACCACCGCCGCCTCCGCCTTCCCCTCCGCTGCCTCCATAACCAAACCCAAACCCGCCACCCTTCCCGTCAGGCCCCGCCGCCCAGCCCCAACCATAATCCCAAGAGCCGCCGCCAGGGCTGGACCCATGCCCGGACCCAGAGTCCCCGGTCCACCCGGGCGGCAACGGCGGCCCCGTCCCCGTCTGCGCAGCCGCGGGGTCTGCCTCCGCCGGGCGGCCGCCCTCCTTCTCCCCGTCAAGGCCCGCGCACTGCACGAACGCGGACACGACGAGGGCGAGAGCAAGAGCGAGCGCCAGTGCCCGCTCTCGCCATTGCTCACAGCTTCTCCCCATCGCTTGCTCTTGTTTTCTTGGGCTCGTGTAGTGGTGCTGGCCGGCTCGAAAGCTCCAAGCAGTCGTCGGCTTGTACTTCGTTGCCGTGGAATGGATGCCCCGTGGCTTATTTATAGCGATCATGCGCTGCGCCGGTAATGGATGGAAAAAAAATCTGTGCACGAGATGGCGCACCACCGGCCCATTTCTGCTGCGATCGGCTTCTACTGCTGCTGCTTTTGGCGCATCACCTTTGCCGCATCGTGCATGCATGCGCCCTGTGCTTTGCGCCGGCCGGCGTAGTAAACGCTCTGAAACCTCTCGCAAAGGCAGCTTTCAGGCTTATCTCCTCCGTGACCGCACTGGAATTGCATGAAAGTGAAAGCTTGTTCGTTTATCCGTTGGGGACACCAATTCTTGTTTTCGTTTTGGTGTGCGTGCTGGCGCTGGTTGCCGAGAGCGCTTGCCGCTCCCGGCTCCGAGTCCCGTGAGCCCGTGACCTGGAGAATCTGGTAGCCGTTGTCCGTTGGTTAGTGTCGACATGTGCTTTGCCAAAGTTTGCAGAAGATTTTGGTGGCGAGACTGTGCAGGCGGCTTGGCTACGATCGTCCTTCGAGAATTGGAGGTGACGACACTGAAAGACGCTAGGCATCTATCGTGCCCGTGAGCGCGCGCATGGTACAGAGTACGTGTAGTTTACTGTCACGCGGCCACATTTTTGTGGCGATCGACATCAGTCCATCACTGTAGAACGACATGCCATTTTTAGAGCGCGGCAAGTCTACATTAGCCATTATCGCTCCGTTGCCCGCAAACGGGTGAAGTTTCAACAAACGAGTGCCACCTGCGAGATTAGGTTTGCTAGGCAAGAGGGTGGTAATCTCGGCACTTGCGGGCATGAGGAGCTGAGCAGCATTATATTGGTGGCAAGGTGAGCAGCAGGGTGTGACGAAGGATTGCTATCCTTCACCACATATATCATACTGCTCACCTAGAGAATGTGAGGTAGTAAAAGATTGCTTCCCTTTTAGAAACTTGGTGTTTCTACTTGACTTTTGTAGTTTCCATCAAACTCTATAAGTAGGTATATAACTTGTTTTTCTGGAGCGTTGCTTAAGGAGCTTTTAAAAAATCTAGAGTTGGTCCCTAATTCATTTTTTTTAAGCTGGAGTTTTTAGAGTTGGACGTGTTTGCCTATAAAATTTTAGAGCATAACTGAAAAACTTGGAACACAACACTCTCCTAATACCCTTAAAGGAGTAGACCCAAATAGTTAGATTTAGATTCAATGGTCCAAAATGTGGTCGATGCTGATCAATTGCTCTGTTCTGACGTGTTGTCGATTATTTTCTGACCAAATTGTCTTTTCGACTGATCAGCTCATCTGCTCATGTAGTTTTTTTTTTCTATCGCCGTCGAGTGCTACTCTTATGCTTATGCAATCATGTATTCTGCTTCTTACTAATGGCAGGAGCCTCATAAAAAAAATAAAGAAATGTGGCAGAAAGCCAACTTTTACAACCGAGATCTAATCCTTGCCAACACACACCTCCTACGAATTATATGTGTCCATTCCATATATGCTATACGCCTATACTCGTTAGAAGCATAGCACGTATCAGTCCTACCCGATCGAGATAAAATCAAGTACCGTCTTCGAAGGTCATAATCAAAGCAGCCGCGACACGATGCCATGTCGTCGAGCACGCAGCTCGATCTCGGCCATGATCACGGGGATCAAGTTAGTGGTGGTAAGCACTAAAGCTCCGCCGATAAGTTTGACCTTGGCGCCGATCGGGGCGAGCAAAGACGACGGTCGGCATGCACGCACAGGACGTTGTGCCCGCAGTAGAACGCCATCGCCCATACGGATGCGAGTGGCGAGAAAACGAAAATAAAATCCCCCCGAGCGACGGAGATATTCCCGTCTTCCTGCCGATCGTGCTCCGTGCATGAACCTCCTTTTGGTCGGCCTGGCCGGGTTCGTGCATTCCCTGGCGACCGAGCGGGAGAGGAAGGGCGGTGCCGGGGGGTCATGCTTTCAGTTTCAGCTCTGGCTTTCCGTGTGATTCGGTGTCGGCCGGGATAGGACGATGGCGATGTCCACTGTGTCCCTGAGCGGCAGCGCATGGGATGGGTTGGGTTGGGATCGCGTCGCGCGTGGGAGGCGCGTCGCTTTCGACGATTTGACGGACGGCGACGGTGAGATCGACCAAAGTCATCCGGCAATGCCTAGAGTCACGGGAAGAAGAAAGCGGGTGCGGCGCCGGCGAGAACCAAAGGAGAGCCTGATGGTTGCGGTGCGCCGGTGCCTGCAATTGCAATGAGCCTATCAAGCAAGCAGTGGAAGAGGCCGCGCTAGCTAGGCCAGACGCAGAGAGGCAGGCAACTGCGCGACGTGCCGGCAGCTCCAATCTATTTGCAGAGCACAGCCCACATTAGCTAAGAGGACGCTGTTGCATTGGGCTGGTGACAATTCGTCTTATTCAATCACATTGTGAGAAAAATGGAAGAAGTCCATTTTAACCATCAAACTATTACCGAAGTTTAGTTTTAGACATCAAACTTCAAAACCGGATATACTTCATGGCTAATCCTTTAGTTTATTTTGATTGTGTAATTAGGTAATATGTTTCAGACAAAATGAGCTGCTCAAGCATTATGCAATTAATTAATCATGTATAAACATAAAGTAAAGCACAAAATGATAATTTAAATAAGTATATGTCATGACTATGAGTAAATAAGATCCAAATAATTCTAATCATGTATAAACAGTATATTTTTTTAAAAAAAAGTTGGTGCTGGTTTCATATTATTTTAGTTTAAAACAAATTAGTTACGCATTTTTAGAGATTAAATCATATGTTATTATTTTTATAAAATGCATATATTGCCGAAACCACTTCTGAAACCAGCTAGAGGGCTAAAGTTATCCGATTTTCATAGTTCGATGGTCAAAATATCCAGTTTTGAAGTTCAATGGCCAAAATGAAACTTCGACAACTGTTCAATGGCCAATACATTTCGATATAGAGGGAGGAGAAAGTATACCTTGATAGGCCATCATATCTAACCAAAGAATACAGCCTCATAGCATTGGAAAAGGAAGCTTGGTGATTGGTACGGTGGGTAACTCCTTAACCAGGCTTGTTTAGTGCTGTGCATCTGTCTTTGGATCCATAAACAGGTTGTTAGCCTGGCCCCGGTTGTGCAAAAGCTACGGTATGGCTTGGCTTGCTGGGAACGAAACTCACTTGCGTTCCAAGCCAATCAGGCTGCACAAGCATCAGTGGTCCAATACAGATGATTCAGCTCACCGCCTCACCACTATGCAACGAATGGTTCCTCTTCCCCTCATCCGTGGAGAACGAAACTCACTTCTGGGAACGAATGCTTAACGATGGATCGAGCCTACTCCAGCCCTCGCCGTCATCGGCATCAAGCCTGGAGTCGCGGCGCTTGTGGAGCCGGATATCCGGCGCTACTCCGCCGCCGCCTAATTGCCGGGAGCGGTTTCGTTCGCGCCTTCCGCGGCGGCACAACCCTGATATCCCTTGAGATGGAGATGGAGCCAGCGTGCGTCCCGATCCAACGGGGCGGCCGCGGCTACACCAATGGGTCCGTTAACTCTAAGCCGCAACTGGTCGCGTTTATCGTGGAGCTCGCGCCCCGCCTCGCATGGCGGCGGGGCGCTACAGGAGCTGGGGCCAGAGGAGGCAAAGCCGACGGGTTAGTGTGGCGGCTGATGGTGGCGGAAATGGCCACCGGAGAAGGGCGGTAGGGGCTACCGGCGAGGGAGAAGATGCAGGAGGAGAGGGATGGGGTCGCGGTGCGCAATCGCGCGACAGGTTACGCGATATCCCGGTCCCACAGGCTACAACACACAGCTCTTGTTCGCACGTAAAGTTCGACTCTGATGAGTTCCGCCGCTGAATCAAAATTATATTTGTTTCCGTGGAAGAGAAAATGTGTCCATATGCAAGCAAGTGAAACAAACTTGAACTTTGCCAGGCAGGTTAATAAGATATCGGCCCACCGGCCAACCGAAATTAAAGTAAACACAGCAATTACATCAAATCAATTATCTCATCTTCAGTAGTTTATAAATGGACTACGGTATCCGAAAGATTCAATTTGTATACACATTCAATTGACTCGGTAATGCAAAATGGATCTGATCCAGGATTTGACTATATCAATCCTCCAGCTTCCATAAGCTTCCAGTTTGAAGACAATTCCCATTCGGTTTACTGCAACTGAAATCATAGACGGCCATGAAACATAATTTAGATACAAATACTGATACTGTAAAAGAAAGATACAAACAAAAAAGATACATGCCCTAAGACATCCAAGGATGGATCTAGCAGCACTAGCTCTCTCAAGGCTGGCAGGGCGAAAGCTCTTAGGCGGCAACTACGAATGTAGAGAAACAAGCCTTTCGTCTATCATCATAGGGCATACAAAATTTCTGAACACAAATTCAATTCAACAAAAAGAAAACGAAAACATAATCACAAACACCAAAAATGGCACAACATTTCCAATGCATTGCATCAGACATCCAAAGTTTGGAAAGTGCCATAATTACGACACCATAACATTTTATTTGTATTTGTGAATAAGGCTATGTTTAATCCCAAAATTCCACCACAACATTTGAGAAATAAAATAACTAATTGCACAGTTTTGATGTCCACGACGAGCGAATCTTTTGAGCCTAAGTTAAGATAGGACAACAATTACCACAAACAAACGAAAATGCTACAGTGCGTCACAGCCTTGTCCAAAGATTGATTAATTAGGCTCTAAAAAGTTCGTCACGAACAGCACAACAAAACTGTGCAATTAATTTCTGATTTCATGTACGACTGTAGAGAAACAAGCCTTGATTTATATTATCATTTGCAATGCACGTCAAGAAAAAGGCACCACTTCGAAATAGTCACGAAATAAAAAGAACAGAAGCGAAATAAGTATAGCTCAGACATCCAAGGAAGGAATTAACAGCACAAGCTCTCAAGCCTGGCAGGGCGAAAGCTCTTGGGCGGCTACTGCGAATGTTGAGAAACAAGCCTTAGATTTATCGTCATCGCCATAAAAGTTGGCCTAACAAAAACAAAACAGAATGTTTTATACCAAATGTAATCACAGAAAACGGCTCCGTGGACAGATGGAGAAGCAGTCCACAGGTTCCTATCAACATGTGAAATGTTGAAGCAACTTTGTTTTGGCCTAATCATAGCATCTCCGGTCAATGCTCGTGGCTACCAGAGACGTGGCATCAGGCCAAAGTTTATATCTACTGCTGTCAAACGATAAAAATCTATATACAAGACATACAGTTCTGTATAACCCCTCAGAGACCCGATTTAAATCACGCACCACAGCTGAACCAACCAACCACAGATGAGAGATCCACCATAGACCAAACCACAAAGGTTACGGTCTAAGGATGGGCACCTGCAGCAGATAGAAGCAACTGCTGTTTACAGTGTCAAACGGCACTTCCTATCGGTAGGTCTTGAGATCCTCACTGGGATTAGATAACATGACAGA
This sequence comes from Echinochloa phyllopogon, assembly GCA_033239725.1. Classification (NCBI taxonomy): domain Eukaryota; kingdom Viridiplantae; phylum Streptophyta; class Magnoliopsida; order Poales; family Poaceae; genus Echinochloa; species Echinochloa phyllopogon. Next base: position 36,500,685 of record BTCW01000001.1, on the reverse strand, counting down.
TACGGGAGACATAAAAAAGGAGATCTAATAACCTGAATAAGCCTCAGCAAGCCAGACAATTTTCGTCACTAGTAGATCTGACGGTAATTCCAGATATATAGCTAATCATCATAGGCTTACCTACTGCCTGCGTAGATTCGCACTAGAAACATGTGAAAGACCAATAAGACATCTCGAAGAGATAATATTGTAGTATCATCAGATAAGAATTGCCTTCTCATTCACAGTGCAGGGTAATTGCACTGTGTCAGAAGGTGTCCTAAGATTGTTTCGATGTTTCATCATCTGATACAAAGATATAGATCCAAATTAACAATTCAACATGAAAAAGAAAGAGAACCAAACTGTTTTGGAGATGGATTCAGATGCAAAGAAGTTTGTGCATCATTCGCACGGCAGAAGCCGGCATCGGATCAAGTGTTGGATTATGCATCAGTTGATCTTCATTATCCAAAATTGAATCGAGGAACAGGAAAACGAACAAAAAAATAGAAAAGAAAACGAGATTGGAGGGGGATCTGTAGTTACTCAGTGGTGGCAATAGGTTTATTGGTTCGATTCTGCCAGCGAGTGTCCTCAATGCTTTCAGAAGAGGGAGCTTGTTATCCTCATCGTAACAATCACCTCCAACACAGGAAACGAAAAAAACACCAAACAAGAAGACTGAACAAAAAGGGCAAATAAACTCCAGAGAATATAGAAATCAGATGGCTCGGTTCAGCGGGATAATCGGCATACAGATCAACCTCATGAACAGAGATAGACCTGTGATTTGGTCTGTTGAGCTTGAATATTACCAGGTCGTCACTGCCATCACACAGCTGAGAGAGAATCAATCGAGACGAAAACGAAGAACGCAACAGAAGATGCATCTAGTCGGCGGATCTGGCTTGGTGGGCGAGAGGCATCGAGGCGAGGTGTTCTAAACCTAGAGCTTGACGGCGGCGATGAGAGGAGTTCAGAGGAGGCGGCGTTTATATGGAGGGGATTGGTGAGTTAGGGTTTAGGGTTCGAGCCGGGTGTGTGGGGGTGAGCGGACGTTTCGGTAGTGGGCCGTGCGGGCTGGATGGGCTGGGCTATGGGCTGTGTTTTCCCGTACCCCCGTTTGTGTGTTGCGTTGTTTGTCCCTAATTTTTCATTTTTGTGCTCCTTGAGTGTATGAGAAGCTTCTCATACGTGCGGACACTCAAGGCTGTGTTTTACACGGAATTGTCGGGGACACGAGTAAAAAATACAGTTGCACATTGCCGTCGTCACTTCATTTTGCTGAGCTCCTTCCACATGATTGTCTTTTTTTTTCGAGACAATCCACATGATTGTCTCGCGCCTTCACGGGTTTCACCTCAAGTTGATTGAAATTCTTATAATGTAATAACGTAGCCCCACTTTGTTTGTCGTTTGGTTTACCATGATTCCATGAAACGACCATTTTAAGTTATGTACTTGTGTTGCACCCAAGTTCCACCAGGCAAACTGACCGTTCTAATGAAAACCCGAGTTCTCCAACTTCCATAGGTACAATTGTATTTCAAATGGTAGAGTAGTGGTTTGAGCCTAGCAAGTGGTATACGACAAATTATTGAATTGCAGAGATTATTATGTAGAATAAAGTGGAATATTTTAAATCTTTCGCTATATAAACAATGACGCCCCTACCTGACAGAACCGGCGGTCCAGCATGGCCATATCCCATATCATATAAGGTTATTTACATTGTATTTACGAAGGATTTTCACCATTTAAAGACTATTTTCACCGGTTAAAAAACTTACCCACGCCCCTGCTTACCCAAGCTATGACCGTAACTCGGTTTGATACGTGGACATTGACCTTTATAATTTATTTGATTGATTGTTATGCAATTTTATTTTTTATTAAATGTACGTGTCGCTCTTTGTTCCTTCTAGTACATGAGATAATAATTAATTTTTAAAAGTATTTTGATGATGTTTAAAATGTTTAAGTTAATATAAATAAATCTAGATGTAGCTATATTTAGGATCAGAAACGCTAATTTCAAATGAATAAAGTATTTAAAAATTTAAGGAGTATTAAACTCGAAGACAGCATGTGGTGACACCTATCAGCTCCATGGGATGATGATGCATGCTTCCACAGTAGTACTCCATATACTGTACACCGTTTTGTTTACTGCTGTGGTCACCGCCCAGCTCCAGCGCTCAGTGCTAGCGGCCGGTCGACGAGGCGTGTCCTCGCGAAGTGCCGCGCCATCAGAATCCACTAATCCCGGATATTTTTCTTCTCCCATCCCACTCGTCATTTTTTCCATAGCAGAAAATACGCTAGAAAAGACGAGCTCCACAACTTGCTGCCGCCACGCTCGTCTTCCCCGCTCCACCGATCAGAGCTCAGGGCCACCGCCTCCGCCCTCCGATTCGCCGCTGCCGACAAACCCAACCTGCTATACTATACGACTCGTCTCTTGCCCGATCCGTCGCCGTCGAGGTGTCGACTCGTCTATCCATAGGCAAAAAAGTAAAAATCTAATTTCGAGCGAGGAGCTCGTCGCCGGCGATGCTCTGCACCGGCCGCATGCTGGCCTCCAGTGGCCTCGGGCCCGCGCGGTTCCGGCCGCTGCGCGCCCACGCCGAACGGCTGCGACCGCTGGTGCCCGCCCGCAGGTGGCGCGTGGCGGCCTCCGCAGCGGCGTCCGGTGGCTCCCCCGACTTGCCGTCGTCGTCGTCCTCGTCGTCGCCTACCCCGCCGTTCGGGGAGGACCAGGCCGCCGGGTCGCCAGGGTAAACATGATTTCTTTGTCAGGAGTTAGGCTGCTTGTGAGCTGTGAGTGAACCATGCTGCTTTTCGTCGGTGTGCTTGAGATTGCTGCTGCCGCGAGTCTCAGGAGTCAGGAGTAGGCTTTCACTTCTCGATTAGTCATGGCGTTGTTGCTTAGCGCAGCTTCTCCATCGATCAAGTATATAATTGAATTTGTCGGGTCAATTAGGCCTATTTGTTAGATCTAACTGAGGAACTCTTGATGGATACCTTGTAGTCTTGTACATGTAGCAATAGCATTTTGGTGTGGTTTTCTGTTGGATGCAGCTAACCTTTAACCCTGCTTGGCTTGGCTTGCAGGTTTTGCATCATTGAGGGGCCTGAGACAGTCCAAGATTTTGCAAAGCTGGATTTGCAGGAGATTCAGGATAACATTAGGAGCCGCCGAAACAAGATTTTCTTGCATATGGAGGAGGTGTGTTAACTTTGCCTTCTTTGTCATATACTTATTACTCTGTCTAGTTAAACAGTAGCTTTGGAAGCTTGGCATGTATGGAATTGTTTGTCAAAAGAGATAATACTGAATAACATGGTACCATCATAGGGTACTGCCCAATTAAGATGGTAATGGTCGCATCCAGAACTAGCACAGACTAGTTGCACTTTATTTTAAATTAGTCTCAAGCGTAGTGTAATTGTGTAATTGGGTGCTGTTCTCATAGCTCATCTTTCTTCTAGGCATCCATGTTATAGTGAACTATCAGAGAACTGGAGACACCCATTGATCTTTGCATGTGCATGTCTTGTGGATTTTCTTGCATTCTGTACCTCAGATTGAGTTCTTCTAGTTACATCTTCTACTTCTTATTTTTTTGAATCGGATCTTTTAGTGAATTCTGGTTGCAATGGTTCCAAAGGCTGTATCTTATGGCCTTTTTACATCTTATATCCTTACTTTTCATTTTTCTTGTTCATAGATTCGCCGGTTGAGAATACAGCAAAGAATAAAAAATGCCGAACTCGGAATTTCAGTTGAAGAACCTGATCGTGAACTTCCTGATTTTCCATCATTCATTCCATTCTTGCCTCCCCTGGTACATATCCATTCATTTTCTGTATTTGACACTACTACACATGGTTTGTTTACTGAGGTACTAAAATTTTACTTTGTGTGAGCAGAGTGCAGCTAATCTAAAGGTCTACTATGCTACGTGTTTCACCCTCATTGCTGGGATAATGGTGTTTGGTGGTTTTCTTGCACCAATCGTAAGTTACAATTCTCAACTTGGAAATCATAAATGTTGCCATTATTATTTATATTGATATACGAAATGCATAGATTCTTAACAGCTTGATGTGCTCATGTGCAGCTGGAACTTAAACTCGGTATAGGGGGCACATCTTATGAAGACTTCATCCGCAGTGTTCATCTGCCCATGCAGTTGAGGTACAACCACTATTCCATTGCCCCTTAATCTATTGTATGAACGATCTAGCTGGGGGAATCAAGACTCAAATGCCAGCATGCCACAGGCCACAGCTACTAATTGTTTCTCTCTTCATTTTCTACCTGTACTGCAGTGAGGTAGATCCCATTGTGGCATCGTTCTCAGGCGGAGCAGTTGGAGTAATCTCCGCCCTAATGGTTGTTGAGATAAACAATGTGAAGCAGCAGGAGCATAAACGGTGCAAATATTGTTTAGGAACTGGTAAGTTTTTCCTCACTAAAACCTTTTCATGCCCATACAGCATCCTAGGCAAGATGGCATATGCCTAGTCTCTGGCAGCTATATAGTCCAGTAAGATATTTATCCTAGCCTGAAGCTCACATTGAACTCTGGCGTGGATTGTTTTTAGTTCATTGCTTGCAAGTTTTAGTGCAGTTGGAAGATGTTGACACTTGATTAGAAACCTTTTATGCATTATTTACCCAAATATACTCATGATGTGTGTAAGCTGAATTTATCGTTTGTTTAGACATTGAGAGTTCCATGTTCATGGCTTGTAGGATACCTGGCCTGTGCCCGCTGTTCAAGCACAGGCGCCCTGGTGCTCACAGAGCCGGTTTCAACATTCAGTGACGGCGATCGGCCTTTATCCGCACCAAGGACAGAGAGATGCCCGAATTGCTCAGGCGCGGGAAAGGTAAGCCGGTATCTTACACCCTGATCCAATTCCCATTGCAGATTCTGATTACACAACAATCACTTGTGAAAATTACAGGTGATGTGCCCAACATGCCTCTGCACTGGGATGGCAATGGCAAGCGAGCATGACCCCCGGATCGATCCCTTTATCTGAGGCATGCCGCTGTCCAAGAACTTGTGCAAGCTGCTTGTAGATAATAGCATCGACAAATGAATCACGGATAGGCCGAACCTGAATCGGCTGCTGGCGTGTGTAGCACCACGCCATATTCGATCCTTGTACGGCACGAATAGAATGTACTGAAGAATGCAGAGAGGTGTATGTGTATGTTGTCCAAAGGAATAATTTGTGTTTTTGTTATTGTATAGTACTAGAATTTGTATGGTTTATTTATCCAACGCTAATGATTCAGTCTCAGGAATGAACACATGTAGTGCGTAGCTTCAAATTGGTGGTCGATGCCATTGATGCGCTCTTGGGCTGGTATCTCCAGTTGGTTGACGATTGAGAATTTGAGACGATGGCCTGCCGGGAAATGTAAGAATTTGGACATGTGAAGTCGAGCATCGTCTTTCGTAACGTTTTTTTAGCAAGGAGACTTCTCTTTTTTTCTGTTTCAAAAAAAAAGAGCAGTAGCGTCCTTCCGGCCTTTCGAGTAAGTATCCAACCAAACACAGCTGAAGTGGTTCCGCTGGTTCCACCGCCTTCTCCAATTCCAAATCGCAGCGGGTCGGGCCCGCAGCCCTTCACTTGAGCCGTTGAGCGGCGGCGCTCCGCGACCTCTCCGTCCCGTGCGCGCCGCCGACCCCACAGACTCGACCAGTCGGCCGGCGTCCAGCCGGAGAACGCGGTCACCGATCCGATCCAGGCTCGTTGGCCGGCGATGGACGCACTCATGGCGAGCTACGCGTCCGACTCCGACTCCGACGGCGGCGAGCCGGCGGCCGCCCCCGCCGGCGCCTCGGAGGTTCCGGAAGCCTCGGCCCTGCTCCCTCCGCCTCCCCTCGACCTCCTCCAGCCCCCCAACTTCGTAGGCACGATTCCTCGCGCCCGCTTCTCTTCAAACCCTTTGCTGGTGATGTGCTGATGGTATCTGGGGACTGTACCTTTTGCAGATTACTCGGCGATGGCGCAGGGGAGTCGCGTCCGGAGCTTCCCCCATGTGGAAGGCAACTACGCTCTACATGTCTATATCCCTGGTATGTGTTTTTGCTTGTTGGCCGCGCTACAAATGTTGTCGCCCTTTTGAATGTGCAATAAGATGTCTGAGATCAAATTTATAGGATGGATCCTAGCTACCTAGTTGCTCAGGTTTCATGAAACGAATTAGGATGAACTTGGCAATGGCAACTTGACAATAACAACTTGGCAACATATCTTATCACCGAGATTTCTACGACTCCATGTTTGTTTAAAAGAAGAGACTTCTATTTCTACATTACAATTACAACAGGCAGGTCTCTTATTAGTCACCCAGTTTGGCTCCAAACTGTGCTCACCATATGATGCTACTGCCGCAATGTTTACTGAACACACTTGTAGAACTAGAATCGCAACCTCTTTTCTAAAAATATAAATCTAAAACTGCTCCTCGCTTATATATAGCTATACTATGTCTTGTGCAGTTGTCATACCTTCTGATGCAAAGAAACAGCTGGCCCTTGCTATGAAAAGAGCTGCATCTCTTGTGCCGGATCTTTATGCCATTGATGCAGACTATGCACTTTCTGAGCTGTGCAAGGATGAACAGAAGCTTGAGAAAGTTCTTCTGAGCAGGGAGTTTCATGTAAGCTTAGGAAGACCTGTTGCAGTTCAGGTGCATCAAATTGACTCCTTCATAGCAATGCTTCGCCAAAGGTTCCAGTCACAACAACGGTTAGTCATCTCTACGAACTTTATTGCTTAGTGACTAATAGTTTGTCCCCTCTGTGGATGCATTATCCTGTACAGGATTATAGTTGCCCATTATTGTTTTTTGTACTTATTTCTCATTGTCACTGATGGAGATGTTCTGTTCGTGTAGAATGAAGGTACTGGATGGAGTTCAATAAATGGGAGCACTTTGTCAATGATGATTGTACACGGTCATTTCTTTCACTAGAAGTTACAAGAACTGGTTTGGAAGAGGTATTTACAATATATGTTTGTACCATCTTGTGTTTATATGCATTATTATGGTTCAATGTGTCTGCCTGGTGTCTTGTCTCATTGAACTTTCATGATGAGAACCTTATGGAGTACACTCTTTGCTCATTACCGTCAATTTCTTTACAGATTACTAAGCAAATACTTATGGTAGATGAAGTATACCGATTGCATGGGCTTCCTGAGTTTTATAAGGTAATGGATACTTAAGTTATGCATCGTTTGAGTGTTTAGGATGAGTGACCATATATTATGGAATATGTAACTTTCCTTGATTTCACATACTTTCATTCTTACAGATAATTCTAGCACCTTGCTTATAAACATAGGAAAGGAACTCAACTGCCAATTCATTCGTATGATGGAATTGTCTGACATTTACCTAAGGCCAATGGAATGCAAAATAGAAGCTGGTGCTTTTATGTATACTATTAGTGTTTGGTTTGGAATATCAGTACACTACTCCCGCTGGCCCAAATTACACTTTGTTTTAGCTTATCTAGATACATGGCTTTTGCTATGCACCTAGATACATAACAAAATCCTAAACAAATTGAATATCCAAATTTAACAGTGGTTGGTTTGGAGTATCAGTACATAATACATGAATAATTTATCAGGAATCTCCATGAGACTAAAGTGACTAGAACTTCATAAAAATACCTTTAGTTCTACCACCAAATTTAAACAAATTATTTAACCATCGTTTGATCATTTGGCAGAATCCACGGCCACATATATCGTTGGTATGGGCATTGGGTGATATCAGCAGCAAACTGAAGCAGGCGATAAAGGACATTGAAAAATATCAGAGCAGTATGAGTTCATTGCAAAAATGTAATGTTCGATGCAAGTTCAGTCGTGTAGTTTGTAAAGTAGGTAAGAAGGTGCACGATATCTGTAAACTTGCAGACTGAAACACACGAGTTACATTTTATAAAGCTTTGAGGTACTAACCTTTGTTACTTCAGGTCAATTCTTGTGATTGGAACAGTAAAATGCAAAGTTACGTTCTTCAGCATATTGCTGTTACTGTCAAAATTTCCCCGTGCAACATGCGCAATGATCACAGTGATAAACACTTATAGTTCCTTTAGATGAGGCAACTCAAAGCTGTTCTGTGTGATTTTGCTACCTTTCTTAGTTCTCCCCAACTAGAATTCCTTCTATAGCACTAACTTCTGTTGAGTTCAACTGAGCAAATACAAATAGTTATGATAGCTGATCATACCAAGCTTGCAGTTTTGAGATTTGGATATGACCTTGATGTGCCAAAAAATGGAAAAAAAAATACACATCACACACTTCTGAAGCTCCGTGTACACCTTCTCTTCATTCCACGTCCTTGAATATTCTGCGCCATTGGCACTTGGGATTTACACAGAAGCCACCAGAGCCCTTGGGAAGCCCAACATGGCTTAGCCAACTACCTGAACCCACTCAGAACAGCAAATGATCGCACCGCCTGAGGTGAAACAGACATATCCAGAATAGGTTCATTGTCGCCGCTGAATAATTTTCTGCGACAAATTCAGGTTCTGGTTACCCTAGAGATGAATCCAGGCGTAAAGCCTTGCAGATTCCTTTGCCCCATCTAAAGGAACTATGAGTGTTTCAGTTGACTGAGAAGGGTAGTATGCTTAGTTTGAGGTGTACATTATAATTAAAGGAAATAAGTAACACCAATTCGTTTCCTTTATCTAAAAAAAGTAACACCAATTCAAGGAAATGACAAAAGAAATACTTGTTCTTGTAATTTTAAAATTTCCTGATAGTCAATTCATAAGGAGTCTATGTACACCTCAAACTAAGCTGATTCCTCCCACAGCTGCCAGTTTGGGCTTCCTGCTTGCTGATTCAGAGAAAAGATGCGTGCGGAGAACCTCACCTCCATTTGCAAAGGCTCTGTCACTCCGAACAATGGAGGTGCAGAGGAGAGGTCAGTAGGTCATCCCCAGAACTGCCATTCAAAATACATCAGGTAGAAGTGCACAGGATAACAAAGCTCTCTGGATCTGCTTCCTTGGCAATTGGAACAGGCAGATACCGGGTAGTTCTTACTGTCGGATATTGAACAACAGTTACCTGCCCAATCACAATTAACTGAAGATATTTGGTCAGATCACCCCAGTACGACTGAGGCCTATGGCACTTCGTATACTCTGATTCATACCTAAATTGAAGGCATTACTCACGCACTCATGCCAATATCTCAATAAAAAGGGAATCAGTGAATGCAGCCTTGTTTATGAAGAACTTAATCTTGTTCGACTTAGCTCTATCCTTCCCTAAACATTCTAGGCTCTACAACTAGAAAGCATTTTCTCATGCTCAGCCTTCTCGCTATCTCTTGCCTGCAGGTTAGTTTCGAACACTGCGCCCAACTGATATAATAATTTTCAAGTAAGTGGGACTTGATTGTTAAGTTACATTCCATACCGAATAATAAAATCAAACGAACACATGCTAGCATATCCAAATCATAATAGAAAAGCAAGAAGTATTAAAATTGCAGAGGGTACTGCTTGTTAAACAGACATTGAAAAAGACCAGCTAGAATAGTTGTGTTCTATGCATATCAGATTCATCAGATCAACAGAAAATTAGAAAGAAAACAATTGCAAGCAATCTAGTACAAGAGCGATACAATGAACTTCTAATGGTGCTGTGTCGTGATAAACTTCTAGGTCATCCTTCTTGACTCTAGCTTGGAATGTTACTGGATCTGAGGTCTTGAGCACAAGAAATCCATCAAATTTCCCTGGCAGCAACAACATCTCGATACTCTGCCATCTGTTTTGGGGTGCTTCATCATTTTCTTGCATCATGTCTTAATTAGGAATGTTATCATGTGGTGTTCTTCTCCATCTCTCCTGTATACACACAAAAGGAGATGGCGTCATTGTAACTGGTAGTTCAAACAGTTAAAATGAAAAATCCCACACCACTCCAAGAAATATGACATGATGTACACTTATACCAAAGGTTACTGGTTGTCTATATCAACCAATATGCATTTGTAGTAAACGTACTTATCAAGGTACACATCTTCTAAACTCATACAAGTTTCAATAAAAGAACAATAGCAGGAATAGGGAACATACAATTATACAAACAACATATATCATTATGTAAGGCAAATAACAAGACATGCATAAAAATCAGAATCTAGTACACAAATAATAAGAATTGGAAATCTCAGGGGTTTCACTTACCAGGTGGCCCATCAGTTTGATTATCAACGTAAATCTTCACGAATAATCTTTTGAGGTCTTCACGTGCAGTCATTTCTTCCAAAATCCTATCATTGAATGTTAGTTCTGGTAAGTTGCATCCTCCATGCTCCGGTTCTTTTGAAAAGAGCAATTTAGACATGTGCTCCTTCTTAGCTTGTCTGTCATATTTGCTCTTCTCTGTTGTGCCTTCTGCGATTAGATTGTATGTGTACACAATCTTCTCCTGACCAATTCTGTAAGCTCGGCCAATAGCTTGCCTTCCAACAGAAGGGTTCCACACAACATCAAGTAGAACCACACGTGATGCCCCAATAAGTGTAATGCCTTCACAACATGCCTTAGTTGATGCAAGCATTACCTTGGCCTTGCTTTTCATGTTATTAAATGCTTCCATCATGGTTTGGCGATTTTTAACCAGGACATTTCCACTCATTAGCAGGATCTCTTTGCCTTCAGCCCAATTGAACCTTGCTTTCAGCTGCTCCATGATCAAGGACAATGGGTCAAGGTATTGGCTGAATACTAGCACCCGCTCATTTAACGCTTCACATAGATTGACAATCTCCAAAACAAACTTCGTCTTAACACCTTCAGATGGATAGGACCGTAAACTCTCTAGCTTAGGCTTGTCCACTATAGATTCCTCTTCCCTAGACAATTTTGCCCTGGCAAGGAGGGATGGATGTATCGATGCAAGCGAGATCTTGTATTCTGCATCAAGACCCATTGCCACAGTCTTCTCCATACTTGAGATGACTTCTTTCTGGTAAGGAAGAGGGTTCAGAATCACAACGGACTCTCTCAGTCCTGGGAGAGACTTCTGAAGAAACTTACCGCTATGGATGTGCACAACAGGGTCCAGTGTTTTCCTTACTTTATCTATGTTTGCCTTTGTAATATCATTCAATCTCAATGAAGTCCAGAAATCTTTGCCCTCGTCCTTCTCCAGAAGAATTGCATCCTTTGGCCTGACAAGGCACAGGGTGTTATAGAGCTCCTCAAAGTTGTTTTGAAATGGAGTCCCCGATAGAATTATTCGCTTTTCAGTGCGGACCTCTGCAAGAACCCTCCAGATAAGACTTTTCTTGTTCCTTGGTGTGTGCCCTTCATCAAGGACAAGCAAGTCGGGTTTCTCAAGAAGCAGCTTTGTCACCTTATCCCCGTCCATGCCTTCGTCATTCGCTAGCTTTCTGAAAAGCGAGTAACTCACACCAATTATGCTAGTACCATTCATCCAGGACCCTAACTTCACCAATCGCCTATAATTTTGATCCATTTTTTCTGTCAACAATCTCCGATGAAAAGTTCCATTCTTTGCGGCCTGTTCTTTGATGGTCTTGTCTTCACTCCAGTTGATCTCTGTGGAATTCAGTACATGAAAAGGGAGCTTCACCTTCCATTTCCTGAACTCCTTCTCCCATGTAGCTAACATCCCCCTTGGAGCAATGATCACCGGGCTACAGTGCGGGAAAACCTCAAGGTAGGATTGAACAAATGTGATTGCTAGCCGGGTCTTTCCTGTCCCAGGAGCATGAGAAATAACACAGCCACCTCCAATATCAGTGTTCGCTGTGTGCTTTAGCTGTTCAATTGTAGTGCCTCCTGCCAGCTTAGTCCACATGAACTCAAATGCATCCTGCTGGTGTGGAAACATGTTTTCCTTGACTCCAGGAATGAGATCCCAGACCGAACCAGTTTTATGACCACCAAAATTGCATGGTAGTTCATGTCCATTTGATACCAGCACATCATTTTCTTCAAAAATATTGAGCATTTCCTTAAACATCGACTCCAACTCAGGTCCATCTGCCAATTCCCTTTCTGCAGAAATTTTCCCCTGTTGGACAAGCAAAATAGAGTTTGATCTTAATAAGGAAGTTGATGCTACCTAGTGAAGCAGAATCAGGTCTTTGTTGTATACTTGTGTTAAACATTTTGCTTACCATAGCAGGCAGTACATGTCTGATCTCAAGATCAACAACATGACAGTGCTTGCACCGAACTCCTATTTGTTCATCAATAATGAATTCATGCTTCCCATTTTTGCATGAAATTTCTTCCACTGTAGGAACTTCTTGCCCATCCTGAGCACAGTAATGTAAGCATTAGCTTTTTATTTGGATTGTGAATCAATTGGAGCAAAACAGATTGTATAATCCACAGAACCTTTGTCAAAAAAAATGTACAAAAGTCCACAGAATCTATAAATGCATTTTTCTGAGAGGAATTCAAACACAAGACAGCTGCTACAAACTAAATACAATATTTGTAAAATCAGGAAAATGTTTATTTAATATAAACTGAATGACATAAGAGAATACTAAATACCTCTTCACAGCCGTGAGAACCAATATTCATAGATTCGAGAGCAATGTCACATTCCCTCCACAGATCTTCATGATACTTATCATTTTCTGTTTTTTCATATGGCTCATCTTCATCTCCGAATGAGAACACCAAAGGCAAACTATTTCCAGTTTCTGCATGATCAGGAACATCTATATGATTCTCCCATCCAGCAAACAAAGAATTGAGTAGTTCATCATAAGCGGCTTTTGCTGCTCGACCGCGCTTCTTCATCCTGATCATATGTGACTTTCTTTTGAAGGAAATGTCACCCTGTGCATTGTCCATGTCCATTGGATTCCCGCCATTTGGACCATTGTATTTGCCACGGCCAGGATTTGAACCATTGTTACCAACGTGCAGATTGGACACCCCCTTCTTCAGCCTCCGAGAAGGCCCCCTGTCATCCTTTGTGTATGCTCTGTACTCCTTAGATTCATCACTGCTAGTACTCTGTCTCTTACGCCGTCTCTTGTTTGCCCTTTTGCGCTTTCTTTGGCCAAAAATCCTGGCGTCATCATCACTTGATGACATTAGCCCTTGCTGCAGCACCGGTGGCACTATATCCTCTTCAGAATCTGATGTCGAGTCTGGAATATCGATATTGTAGGGCTTACTGAAAGTTCCACGTTTGAGCAGTTTCTTATCCTTGCATTTTCGCTTTGATCGTGTACGCCCTACAATGCCCTTGCCATCAGTCTTGACTGGGTTCTCAAGCAAAGTTAGACCCTCAAAAATCCTCCTCCTGAAGACTCGGGGGCCATTGCCTCCTGGCCTGACACTACCACCTGTCATGGCATTGCTAACTGAGACTGGCCGCACCTCCCCTGTTCCATCCAATTCCGGCTCATTGTCTTCAGAATCAACATTGTCTTCTTCGTCGTCGTCATCGTAGATGCTATGGCTGTCTTCTTGATTGTCATCTTCATCCTCCAGCAATTCCTTTTCCCCCATCTCCTCCAGCAATTCCTCTCCCCCGACCTCCTCACTGTCAGCAACAGCAGCAGAATCTTTGCCTTCTCCGTATTCGTCCTCACTGTCGCCATGGCCATCCTGTCTGCTCCTTCCCTCCACAGACTCTTCCTGCTCACTCTCTTGAGCTACTTCAGTGCCAGCCCCTCTTTCCTCATCATCATCCACCTCCATCACCCCCACATCTTCCCCATTTTTCTGCTCCTGCTCCTGCACCTCCTCTTCATCTTCGTCCTCCTTTGTGTCCTCGGACGACACTCGAGCAGAATGCGTAGAACACTGCGCTCTCCCCTGCTGACGCGACCTTGACCGGATCCTCGACCCGACCGTGGAGCCAACCCAGCTCGCCGGCGCAGCACTACTGCTCCTCTGGCCACTTCTCGTACTCCCTCCACGCCTCGCCTTCCCGGTGCTACCCTTGGATTCCTCGCTGGGCACAATGGCCTTCTTGGACGAAAGCGACCTGCCGCCACCCGAGCCTCCCCTGCTTGCTTCTCTGCTTTCCACATCGTTCCTCTCCCTTGAACTCCTGGCCTCATCGGCCATACGCCCAGCCCCTGAAGCGCTCGAATTCCGGTCCAACGCGTGATTGTCGTCACCCGCGTCAGGCTTGACTCTTCTGGGGCGGTCGCTCTTCCGTTTCCTCTTCTTCGCGGAGGAGCTTCCGGGGGGCCCAGCCGCCACCAAGGCGCGCTTCGCCGCCGTTGAACGCTCCCAATCGGAGCCCGAATCGTCGGGCAGCTCGTCCTTGATGCGCCTCGCGACACCGCCGCTCCCCTCCATCATCTGGAGCGGCACGGCGCCACGGAACCCGGAATCCTCGTCGTCTTCATCAGAGATTTCGATAACCTCGGGATGAGGCCCACCGGCCGGGCCGGCGGCGGCGGCGACTGGCGGCGGCGAGCGCGGGCTTTGGGCCCGCGGCGAGGACAGCGCGCGGGGGTTTTGTGCCGGCGGCGGGATCGGCACCACCGCGAGCCCCAGCGCCTCCGGACCCGCCGAGTCGAAGCCCACATCGTCGACGGGCTCCGGCTTGACGAGCCTCAGGGCCTCGCCGCCGCCCGCGATCGCGGCGCCATTTCCACCCGCGCGCCCGGCTTGGCCGCCGCCGCCGTCTTCTTCGTCGCTGTCGAGGACGACGACCACGCGCGGCATGGCGCGTGGGCCCCCCTTCCCCTGCGGCCGGCGGCGCGGACACCGCCGCCTCGCCGGTGGTGGGTGATGAAGCTGCGCGGCGCGGCGAGGGGAAGGGGAGGGGAGAAAGAGGGTTTTTGCTCTCGGCCGGGTGTGTGCCCTGTGCGCGCGCGAGGAATAGGAAACGAGACACGGAAAAGGAAAGGTTTCTCGTGAGCGGTGGACCCACCTGTCATCGGCGTTTACAGCCAGTACTGGTGGCTGGCGGAGAGCGTCCATCTCCATCACACGGCAGGAAACGGTCTCTTTGCTGGAGCGTGCTGGTGTGCCCTCCCACGGTCCCACCAACAGAGTCACAGCTGAAGCTCATTTCTTCTTTCAAAAAAAAAGAGAAAAAACTGAAGCTCACATGCACCGTGCGAGGACCGCGGGCCGAGTTGTGGGGCCCTGTTGCTAGTGTGTGAGGGTAGGCGTGTGCGTGTCTATGTATTTGGTGGTTGGGACGAAGGCCAAAGCTTTTACTCCTAGGCTTTACTTTTTTTTAGGTCACTTGGCAGGTGCTCTGCCTTTTCATTATAGAAGAGAGAAAACACAGTATTTACAAGACCTTAAAAACGGCTAACTAACAGAAAAAAGGAAAGACACAACACTAACAAGATTAGATTACAACAAATCTTCGTAAGCCTGCCGCATTGCTCCAACGTCTTGGTGGATACAACCAACCAGTTGTTCTACTGTAGAGGCTTTGCTGTCAAACACCCGTCTACATCTTTCTTTCCACAAATTCCAAGCCGTATAGATGATCACTTGCAACCTGAAATCTTCAGGTTCTCCTCCCTGACCAGTGAGAGTAGTAGTCCACCAATGTTTGATGTTTGTTATGCTATCAGTATGCGCCATTGCCGGTAGTAGGCTTTACTTCTTGAATGCTTCTTTGGAACGATGGAGAAATGAGCGTCTGTTTGGAGAGCGAGATAGCATAGGGTGATTTTATCTGACGTTATGAGAATACGGTGGTTTCATACTCTATGTTTGGTTACATGAATGAAATGATTATTTTTGTTTGATTAGAGGAACGAGAATGAAACAGTTTCACATCCATTGTTTTACGTTACGTGGGGCTTCAAATGACAGTGGAAACCGTCTCACGTTCCTTCCTTTTCCTATGTCGCGTCGCTAGCGGCTTTTGCGAACTGTCTGCCCTTTTATCCCGTAACCCCCTCGTTGGCTCTACTCGTCATGGTCTCATGGATCAACCTTCGGGTTGCTGCATGTCTCTAATCTACTAGGTGTTTCTGCGCGGCCACACCACCGGTTTAGCCCTTATTGTGCTACCGCACCGCCAACTTACATGATCCCGTGCCTTAGGATTAAATGCTAATGTTAGTCTATGAAACCGTGAAATAAAATTATGCACTAAGAGCCCTTATTTCATTCATCATATCGCATCTCATTTTTGGAAATCACAAAATGAAACTTGCACCCGGAATGGCCTTAGTGCTCAGTTTCACTTCACCATTCCAAGATTACCGTACCACCCATCCAGAATAGCATGGAACCATGAACGAACAACTCCTACAATATGAATGCAAAGTTTCATTTTGTCGTTTCCAAGACTAGTCATAGCTTAAATTGACACATAATATTATGATCAAATATTTGTGCCATATATATGAATTATACAGCTATTTATAATTGCTTTCAATTCAAGTACTAGAGTGTTAGATCAAGGAGGTGAGATTAGGTCTCCCATCTATCAACTACCTCATTTACTAGCAAAGTAAAATTGGACCATACTATGGTCAATCCCAATGGAAGATTTTGTTTTGTTGTTTCCAGGAGTGCAACATCAACAAAATATGAATGCAACCATGGATAAAACTACTATAATGTATTATTTCATCTTTGCTATTTCATAGATTTTTCATGGCATTTAATTCTATGACTCATCAAGAGTTGGAAACCATGTGATGGTAGTTTTATCTAGAATAATCTGGTTATACTTCCTTTCTTATTAACTTCTTTATTTGCCACATCATCAAAAAAGTATTTGGTTTCACACCAGCAATTGCATTTATGGCTTACCAAAGGATTGGTAGTCAAACAAACCATCTTAATTTTTATTGTTGGTCTATTTTGAAAACAAATGCCAACATGAACCCAAACTCTGATGAGATCTTAGGCTAATTCTCATAGGTAATATCACATTTCAATATCTAATGAAGTAATGATGCCACAAAGGATGAAAAGTACAATAGAGTTAGGAAGTTACACCCTCAACAATGCATAGTATCATACTCCATAATCCAAGATAATCAATAGTTATCAAAATCATAGGATACCATGGATACAACTTTCATCTCTTTCCTATTAAATATACTGCCATGTCATCCAAAAATCTTATGTGCCACCTATTTAACGACTATGATACAATACACGACTAGCCTTAGCAAATGGCATCTCTTTTCGTAGAATTTCTTTATTTTTAATTGGCATAGAAATCCACAACTTTGATGTTTCCAACAGTGCCACATCAATTAGTTGTAGAACTGTTATGTCAGCATTTTATTTATGTGGAAGGAAAAATAATCAACAAGGAGAGATAAAATTTCACCGTTATAGTATAGCGTCTCAAATAATGAAGTCAATCGCTATCTATAAAAATGTATACACCACCTAAAGATAACATGCCTAATGGATCGACTATAGGACATTTTAGGCTTTGTTTGTTTGCCTTACAAATTATATAAGCTGGATTATAAGTTATGGATAGTATAGTGAAAGAACCATCATGGAATCTAGTATAATGCGAAACCTTACCCGGTTCAACTTGATCAACTAGTGTAACGAGTGTATGATTATAACCTGCCCAGCTGCGAGTAGCTTTGCTTAGGTTACTTTTGGAAAAATTTAAAAAGAAAACCCCCTTACAGCTCGCGAGTGTACCCTGCTTGGCTGGCTGCTAGCAATCTAGTATAGGTCGTCGTTCTACTGTTTGTTTGAGCCTTGAGGTTGTACAGCATAGATTCCTGCAGTATCGTTACCGTAAATGACCACGACAGGAGTCACCGCTCACCAGGACACCGTACGCACATGCCAAACGGACGCACAGGTCCATGAATCCAAGATTGTGAGCATCAATTCGCCCAACTGCCCAAGCCTTCTTTTTTCGAAAAAGAAAAAAAAAATCGCCCAAGCCGCCCTGTGAGTTCAGTTGTGTGGTCAGGCCAGGGCCCAGGGGCATAGACGGAGCCCTACAGCCGGGACGAAAATTCTATGCGGCGGTGCCGCACCGCGCCCCTGCTGCGGCACCGCTCGAGATGTTGACGCGTGTCCCTTGAATCCATCGGGAGGAGGGCAATCTGTGGAATGAGGAGCCGCAGGAGGAGAGCCGCCCGCTCGAGCCTGTCCGCATGCAGTCAAGCCGACCAGGCAGCACGAGGAGAGCCACGCCTGGCCAATCAAGCCGGCGGTACTTCCGCTGTTCCGCAGACGGAGACTGCTACATCATAAAAGGTCAGGCCTTCGCGTGGAGTACCAGTGTTCTCAACCAATCCATACAGTGAATTTTCAACAATGGTTGCTCCTTCAATCCATAGAGGATATATGGTTCCTCCTTCAGTCCAGGGTGGATATATGGTTGCTCCTTTAGTTCATGGAGGATATATTGTTCATCCTTCACTACAGGGACGATACATGGTTCCTCCTCCAGTTCAGGGAAGATAGATGGTACCTCTTCTTTCAGTCCAAGGAGGATATACAAGTCTTTTGGCTGGCCTTCATCGAGATGCATGGGCTGCACGAAAATTATATTTTGATGGAGTATCAAATCCTGCAACATTTGAGTAGTAGTTAGGCTTTGTTATTTTTTAAGTGAACCATAGGGCTATGATATTCCAATCGCACTGTTTTGGCGATTCTAAACTTTATTTGGTACTGCTATTTTATTTTATATCAAATTACTTTTCAGTTTTCATGGACCAGTGTTGCCAAATCAAACATCACTTTCAGTGACCTTTTTTGTAGTGGTCTTTCATGTGTGATCCATGCTCTTCAATTATAGCAGTATATATGTATTTATAATATTATAAATATGTTTAATTTGCAACCATGGAGTAGAAATGCCGGCTAAAAGAAGGAAGGAATCATACAACCAATTCCATACAGTACAAGAAAATTAAAATACCCAGTCTTATTGATTTATACAATTGATATAATTCAGTAGCATTCGACATCCTAATTCATTTTTGCTTGGTGTTTCTTTTCCTGAATCCCTGTGGGGATATCTGACCACGCCTCCCAGCTTGTACTTCTAATCTTCTCCACTGAAACTTCAGTGCACCAATTTTTTTTCACTAAGCCATTTGCTTCCTGCTCATTAGAAATCGGCATTTGACACTATGTCTCCCCTGTTTACGTTTAGTTACATTCCAACAATATTTTTCAAAGTAGTATTGTTGTGCAATCATACATCCCTCCATAATCTGCAAAGCAATACGCTCTACTGAATCAGAAATACACATTCTTAATAATACATTCAGTTTTTGTTCCTGCTGGCCGATTCCTTGCTTGCTGGAGACCATGAAGCATGATGGTTTTGCTGAATTTACATACTGGTTTTGCTGAACTTGCAGTTTGCACGAGCGCCATGCCCCAAAGCTGAACGACCGCCACCACCGCTCACCGCACAGACAGATAACCTCTGCGCTAGTGAATCAGAAAGCTCCAAGCCTCACTTCTCTTCTTCCTTCACCGTGCCCATGGCCGCAAGAACTCAACGCCAGCAAGAAAGGGACAGCTCCCTCCAGGCACGCCGGCACTGGTCTTCCTGGTGCAGGGCGGCGCCACCTTCGCCGACCGCCCACCCCTCATCGAGCCGGGCCGCCTCTTCACCGCCGGCGCGCGCGACATCAGCACCTCCCCCTATGGGTTCCGTTTCCTCGTCCGCCGCAACCTCGCCGTCGATGCGCTGCACCCTGCCTGCGTGGGCGTGGAGGAAGGGAGCGGCTCGATCCGTGGAATCAGCGAGCCGGCTTCGATGGAAAAGGGTGGTCGGCTTGACTGCATGCGGACAGGCTCGAGCGGGCGGCTCTCCTCCTGCGGCTCCTCATTCCACGGATTGCCCTCCTCCCGATGGATTCAAGGGACACGCGTCAACATCTCGAGCGGTGCCGCAGCAGGGGCGTGGTGCGGCACCGCCGCATAGAATTTTCGTCCCTACAGCCGTAGGCGTAGCTTCTCTTTGGCGGGGGCGAGAAAAAGCTGTACGTGCGAGCTCAAACGCTGTCCAGTCTCCACTCGCCGCCGATCACATCGCGATGGCTTTCGACCGGTGAGGCGCAGCGCAACGGCAGCAGCAGGGGGACCGGGGATGATCGATCTCCTGGTCCTGGCAGCAGGTAGCGTCGTGCGCACCACATTTCCTCCCGCGACAGGCGCAGGAAAGAGATGCATAGCACTGCTGCTGTGCTGTGCTGCAGGTCTCTTCGCTTCCATCGCTTTTGTAGGCTCGTGCGTGGCCGTGGGCGCGTATTCCTATTCCTTTCCTTGGGTTGGGTGGTGAATGGTGAGCTGGTGAGTGGTGATCTCTGCTGTACCGGCACCATCTCCTGTTCTTGCAGTGCGTTCTCGTTTGTGATTCCTGTAATGACATAAACCTGATCCTGATCGAATCAGCCGGCGGTCACCTTACCTGCTTGAGTGTTGTTTCTCATTTTCGATGTGCAAATCCAAATGGTCAAAGATTATTTTTCTTATAATTAATAAAACAATGATCAAAGATTACGAAAAAACTCAACGCCTCAATGTGCTCGTCGACCACTAAAAACTAACGACAGTTAAATTCTATAATAAATTTTGAAAAATACAGTATCAGTATTGAGAGTGCTGAGTCGAGGACAGCTAACAGTGCTGGAGCTGGAGTGCTATGAGAAATGAGCCAGGCCTTTGGTCGTCGGCACGATCTGCGGCGTGACGACGTTGATGTTCCAGTAGCAGCGGTGATATATTGGGGCGGCCGTGCGCGGCATGAGGCTAGCAAGGAGTCGGAGCGGGGGTTAATTTTGCAGCAGCGAGGACGGACGACCAGCAGGGAACCAAAGGTGCACACGCTTTGCTGCAGTTCGCTTCCATAGGCTCATGATGTGATAAACTAGTGTCTTCCATGTTTTTCCACCATTGTGGTAAATGCCACTGCAGTAACCTGATCACTGCTGATGTGCCATTAGAGTAGGTAGTTCTTGCAAGCATCCCGCGAAGCAAGAGAAAGTAGAAACAGGCCGAGAAGGAGATGGATTGGGCCCGGAAAAAGATAGGAGAAAAATTGCAGAGTGTTCGGTCTGGGTTTTTTGGTGGGTTCGGAGCCCAGATCACGCAAGGGTCTTTTGAAACCTGAAACTTACTTTTGAAATGGACTAAAATCTGTTTCAACCTGTTCAAATTTAATTTTAATGTATAACGACAATGAATAAGGCATGAATGTAACAAAAAATTTAAATGCCAGGTCAAGTTAGGTATAATTTTTTTGGAAAATGATTCCCCCACAGTATGGGTATATCTAAATGATAATGAATTAACTAAAGGTTGAGAACTTTTAGTAAAATGGTAAAAAAAATTGTATCCATAACCCAAAACATAAATTTTGAGGTGTTTCAATAGCATTTATATATAGTCTTGTTTCTCCAAGTAAGTAGGGTGTCGTGGTTGTCGTCTTTGGTCTTCTGATCTTCTCCTCATGTTGTCTCTACTCTATGCATGCGATTGTAGTTGGTGTATATATAGATGGGGCCCGGGCTCAGCGTTCCTGCCTTCCTTGGCCTGGTCGGTACGTTCATGAGGCGGTATAGCACAGCCTGCGCGTGCGGTGGCCGTGGCTGCCGGCGGCGTCCGACGGACCTCGTCTTTGTGGGTTGTGTCGTGGTAGATGGAAGAACGTATGGTCGTGACTCGGTGTAGCTCGACTACTCGACTAGCTTCAGTGTGCTGCTGTACGTGTCGGCCGGCAGCAATCGTCGAGACGTATAGGAAGAGCTGAGGTTGATGAAGATTCATGGCCACGAGTACAGATATTAATTAAACACGCGTGCGTGGCCGGGCACTTGATTTGCATGCATGCATCCGTACGTAGTATGAGCTTCAATTCCATGGCCCCATATATATGTGTGTATGACGAAATACTGGGCGACTGGCCATGGATCAGCTCGTCCGCCGCTGAGCTGCTCAGTGATGACTGATGAGAGCAGGATGCGGACCGCATCCCGCCACCTCAGCAGCACGTACGGCGCGCACGGGTCGACTCTGCACGTAGGCTGCCGATCTATCGTCGCTGCAGAAAATGCAGTACGCCGACGCGGATCGCCGCTCAACTGCAATCTGACGACGCGCGCTCCACGCCCGGCTCCGCACGCGAAACTGCACATCCGCTCGGCTCCTGGCGCGCTCCCCCGCTCGGTCTTTCGTCGAATCGTCTTCCCCGCCGGCCGGCCGGCCGGGTGTTCGACGCCGAGCGCGTCGTGCCGAGGGACGCGAAGGAGTCAGTCACGGAGGATCTCGCCGGCGGAGGCGGTGGAGGGGTCGGCCATGGCCATCGGGGACAAGCCTGCGTGGAGCCGTCCGACGCCGCGGCGATATGCGCGGCGGAGGCGAGCGCCGTCGGCGGAGGTGGCGTGGAGACGCACACCGCCGCGACCCTGGCCGCCCACGGCCGCACGAACCAGCCCGGCAGGAACGCCAGCACCGACTCGGCGGCCGCCTGCGTCGGGCTCGACAGGCTCTCCTCGCCGGCGTCGCTGCCGTCGTCGCTGCTGGACCGGCCGCGCTCGGAGTGCGCAACCTGGATGTCGTACTGTGCGTACACGGACACGAACTCGCCAATGGCCATGCTGCAGGCGCCAGCCACGAGCCCGGCGAGGCCGGACACCAGCATCGCCCGAGCGCCGTCGTTGACGGCGCCCACGCCGATCATGAGGGACGCCAAGGAGACGAGCCCGTCGTTGGAGCCGAGGACGGCGGCGCGGAGCCACTGCGCGCGGGCGAGGTAGTCGACGCGGCCGGCCTGCGATCCGCGGGCCGCCGCCTCGATGTCGCCGTCGGCGGCGGCATCCACGTGCTTCGGCTTGGAGGGGAACTGCGGGGCGTCGGAGCTGAGGTTGGCAGCCATGGAATGGAACGGAAGCACGGCGAAGGCACGACAAGCACGATGAGAATGGGAAGATCGAAGAGCACTTGCAGATGGAGATGGTTGAGCGGACGTGCACGATGAGAATGGGTAGGTCCAACTACCCGAAGCTGGCGCACGAGGGCGCGCAGGACCTCAACCTGGCGTTCCCGCACCACGGCGGCCTGCACGCGCCGGAGTTCGCGGCGTTCCCGAGCCTGGAGAGCAGCAACGTGTGCAACTCCGGTGGCGCAATGGCGGGCAACGGCCGGGGCGGCGGCGCGGGTCCCGCGGTCGGCGCGCTCTCGGCCATGGAGCTGCTGCGGAGCTCCGGCTGCTACATGCCGCTGCAGATGCCCGGAGATTACGCGGCGACAGGGTTCGCGCTCGGAGAGTTCCGCGCGCCGCTGCCGCCGCCGCCTCCTCCGTCACAGAGCGTGCTGGGGTTCTCGCTGGGGCCCGGCTCTACCGCGGCCGGGTACGGCTCCGGCTCGGGGCTGCAGGACCCAATCGCGCGACGCCACGAGGGGGTGCGCACCGGGGGCTCGCGTGCGCCCGGTGCGCACCCAATTTCGGCCTGGCCAGGCGCGCTCCGATCCTACGTAGCATGCATGCGTCATCAAGTACGTGCGACACCCGGCGGCACCACCTTCGCGTTTGTTGTGCCGGCCGCACGTTGTATAGCCCGACGATGAGTTTCCGCGCGCGTGCTGCAACCGGCAGTCAACCGCCGCGGCGCTGCAGCGGACGGACGACGGTGCTTGCTTACGTACGTGTCCCAGTTAACACACACGGGTACTGCAGGCCGGCGGCGGCCCGGCCGGAGTGAGTGACCATATACGTGCATGCATCATGTGTATTCATGTCCAATGGCGTACGGCGCGCGGCGAACCTGCAGGCTGGTGGCTGGTGCGTGGTGGATGATCCGCACGGGCGGGCACCGGCCGGCAAGACCTTCCCGGTTCTGGCTCGATCCACACATATATATACCCTCTCGACTCTCGTGGATTAGCTAGGACTGCCATATGCTGTGCAAGTAGTAGTACGCTTCTCGTGGTTTTGTGGTGTCAAGCAAGGACCGCATCATGGCGATCTCCGGGCCCGGCTGTGCACGCCGGGGTCAATGACTCAATGAGGCAGTGTACTGAGGCGCGCTGGCCGGCCTGCCCCGTACCGTACCTGTGGGCTGCGGCTGCAGATCGATCAGGTGTGTGCTGACGCCACCATGGGCGGACGACGATTCGCTGCCCACCGGCCGGCCGCGCCCTGCCGTCGGGCTGCACCTGCACGCGCTACAGGCAACGAACGCGCGCCGCCACTGCTCCAGGACAGGAGCATATGCACATCAGGGGTCGTTATTTTCCCTCGATCGCTCTCTGTAACGTAACCAATGATCTGCGGCGGCGCTGCTACTGTGTGTTCGTGAGCGTGGTAGCGTTTGAAAGCAAATCTAGCAAGGCGGATTTCCCACACAGGCATATGCGCACACACGCTATCCGACGGCTGTGCACGCGCCTCCCGATTCCCGCCAGCGGCCTCTCCCATCCCCGCCCGCGCGCCGCCGACGCTCCGCCATCGATCCGCCGCTGCTGCCCACTCCTCTGCCCGCCCACTCCGCTCCCGCCCGCCGCCGCCGTTCCACGCGCACCCGCCTCCGCCACCGATGCCCCGCCGCGGCATGTGCGCACACGCCGCCGCTGCTGCCCACTCCTCCGCCCGCCCACTCCGCTCCCGCCTGCCGCCGCCGTTCCACGCGCACCCGCCTCCGCCACCGCACATGCCGCCACCGCCCCCCGCCCCCACCGCTGCCGAGATGCAGCCGCGACACGCGGGGGCGCGCGGCGGAGAGGCGCGGCGGCGTGTTGGCACATCCCGGGCGGCGTGTTGGCACATCCCGGGCGGCGCGTCGGCGGCGGCGAGGAGGAAAAGGAGAAGAGGCAGGCAGAGGGAACGAGGAGGAGAAGGAGAAGAGACGGGCGGAGCGGCGAGCGGGCGAGGAGGATGGGCGGAGCGAACGAGGAGGCCAAGGAGAAGAGAGAGAAGTACACGAATCTTAAAGCACATGTGTGTGGTGGAAGATAGTGTGAGTGTCCACGTAGGGTTGTCGAGTTGCCCATCCGGCAAATCTGGCCCTTCCCAAATTCCAACCCCAAATTCCACTATGCAAAAAGAAGATTAAATCACATTAAAATGTCGGCACATGCATGAAATACTAAATATAGATAAAACCAAAAACTAATTGCACAATTTTGTTGTACTTTGCAAGACGAACATTTTGAGCCTAATTAATCAATGTTTGGACAATTATTCACAAATACAAACAAAATGTTACAGTGGCGCAATGATTACAAAATCTCAACTTTGACCAACTTTAACATACTAAAGTTGGGAACTACACACGGCCCTAATTGGTTGGCGTTGGTATGTGTTGTTCGCCGCCTCCTTGATGGCGTACGGGCGTTGCATCAAACCTTCCTTTTATGCTTTGGCAGTTTGGTGTTTGTTTAATTGTCTCGATCAGTACTGGTGTACTACTAAATTTGGTATTACGGCCGAGCGGGCATGTTAAATTGACGTTTGGTTAAGGCCGGAATTGGTCGGACTATATTCGTGTTTGTTATAAAAAGTAGCTGATCGAGCCTGCGCTGGACAGGGTAATAATTTTTTTATTTCTCCGATTATCGATTGTGGCCTCCAAGAGATCGGAACGAATCCGCAACGGCTAAAGGGAAAGTTTAGCTCTAAATAAAGGGAAAGTTTATTTTGAATCACACATTTTTCTTTTATTACTACCTAAATTTATTACAATAATTAACTATACCAAGTTAGCTCTAAATTTTATTTTGACGACCAGTTGCATACATACTTCTGTACCAATCGATCAATGTGAATCAATTGTGCTCACCTTACCCTTTGTGTGTGATTGTGTCATTTTGTGTTATCCTTGTATGATTGTGTCACTTTGTGTCTTCATCAGGCATCGAACGTTGTGTTTCATCTCTACAGGAACCCAAAAAGACTAGAATTAGACGTGGCGTTGCCGCGCTCAATAATTTAGATCCTAAAGATACCGAGTATGAATGTTTTAACTATTATAAAATTTGATTTTAGAGGTTGGTAATATATTCTCTCTCCGTTTTGAAAAGAAGGCAACTCTCGTTTCTTGAGGAGTCAGACAATTTTAAATTTCATTAAATCTATACAAAAAATTACTAAAATCTATGTCTTTAAATAGATTTAGTATGAAAATTTGCTAACATATCGGATAACAATTAATTCAACATCAGCTAAATATTATCCCAATAGCTAGCCTAACCTAGCTAAAATCAACTATCAAAATCAACTATTAGTTAAAGCTGTAGTAATGTCGGCTAAAATGAGTTGCAGAATACCTATACTATAGTTAATACAAATTTGCCAAATTTTTAAATAAGTAAGCACCCAAATCAAATTAAGAAACCAAGAAAAAAATATTAATTATCTATGCAACTTTTCCGCGATGAACATAAAACACTGAGCTCATTGGCTCTCTTCTCTCCCTTTGCCTTTTCTTTGTAGGCTAGTAGCTTCTGTTTCTTTGTTCAAAGAAGAGTATAGAATAATGGAGATATTTTTTAACAAATGTGATATTTTCTATGGTGAATATTTTTTTGACTGGCGTGGCTTAAATGGCTGATGGCTGCCGTGACCACCTTTCACTCAAGAAAGATGGCCAGATCAATCAAGAAGCTTCACAGGTGGATAAAAGACGCAACTGGCGGCTCGGGTCGCAGCTGAGAATGGCCAGCAATTCCTTGAGATCCTGGTGGAAGGGCATGGGTACAGGCTCCAGTTCACCATGCTGGTGAAGGCGCCGGTAGATTGGGACCCCATGGTCGGAGCGGAGATGTGCTCCTCGTGTTCTTCAGGGATCTTTACCTCCTCGAGTTGCTGAGCAATGGTATATCCGGCTGCTCTACGACGACGCCTACCTGATCGGCAGTGGCTCCGACGTGGCGGAGAACGCCGCCTACTGGGATCGGCTGGGCTTCAATGGTGGGTACTTCGAGGGCATGTGCAGCTTGCTGGTAGGCATGGAGCCCATGTTCTATGCTCTACGCACGCTCTGCAACCCAACGCCGACGGCTTGGCCGTCCGCCGGTTGGCTCTCTACCAATTCATCCTGTCCGCCGGTTGGCCCTCTACCAGTTCATCGTCGGCATCCCAGAGGCGATCCGATTCCCGCAGTGGCTGCGCTACCTGCTGGCCCTGCTCCGTCGATTCCAGGCGGATCGGAGCCGCTCTACAACCCCACCCTCTTGGCCCTTGCCGCTCCCTCAGCCTTGGCATCTAGGTGCGTGACATCCTGCACAGGCACGGATGCGACCGCCGCCACCGGGTAAGGAAGCGGAGCCAAAGCCTTGGGAGCAACTCCAGCAAGGCCTCTACTCAGGCCCCAACTCAAAAAGCAAGGATCGTAAGCCAAAAAAACACACTCCAGCAGGGACCCTACTCAAACCCCTTGAGTAGGGAGGACCCTAGATCCACCCCTCCGGGCCCTTCTCCCACGGGTGTCAAGGAAGGCCCCTACTCTCTTTTATTCCTCTGTCCCGCCTCTTTTCCACCGCTCCAGCGCGTCGGGCTCCTTCCCGCGCGACGGCCCTCCTCTCGCGGGGCGGTGGCGGCACGACGCGCAGGGGCAGCCCGCAGGCGGTGGCAGCGGCGATGCACGAGCGGCGGAGCGGCCCGCGGCGGCCCAACATGACGGCATAGGATGACGTGCAGCGGCGGCGTCCGTCGCAGCGGCTTCTTGGTCGGGGACGGCACTGTTAGCACTAATCCTGACTTGCATGTTTGAGATTTGTTTAACTAGTGCTATACTATCTATTATATTATAACAATAGTGTTAAAAGGAGCCACCACGTTCGCCGAGAGGACAAAAAATTCTCACGTTAATCCAAAAAAGAGAAGAATATATACCGTCGGATTTTATGAAGATCTTACTGTTCATATTAATTTGTTAATCCAAATAAAAAGGAAAATGTAAGCCATCGAATTTTATGAAGATCTAACGGTCAATATTAATTTTTAATCCAAATAAAAAGGGAAAATATAAGCCATCGGGTTTTATGAAGATCTAACGGTCCATATTATTTCGTTAATTAAAAAAGAGAAAATATGCGTCATCGGATTTTATAAAGATCTAATGGTCCACATCAACCCAATAAGTCTAGACCGAATATGATTAATAAGGCTATCCGCACTAGGTACGCCACCCGCTCCTGCAGTATTCTTGCAGAGTAATTTTCGTTGCACCGGTCTTCTCTAAAAGACACGGTAAAATAGCATCCATCAGGATTCTTCTATTCCCATCCCAGTGTGAGGAACAGAAAATCCTATACACCGCGCCGCAACACTCACGCCCTTTTGCCGCCGCAACTCCAACCACCCCGCCCCGTGCTCCTCCGCAGTGAAGATGCCGCGCCGCGGCTCCTTCGCCGACGTGACACCCAGCCTCGGGGGTTGGCCGCGAGCCACCCCTACTCCTCCACCGCAGCGACGTCAGTCGCGAGACCCTGCTCCTCCGCCGTTGTAAGATCTCCGTCGCATGCCTCGCCGATGCACCTTTCCGTTGCCATCGCCCTGCCCAAGCAAATGAACAATGTGGACGAGGAGGTGCGGGAGCCACCCGCGGCTGCCGCAAGGAGAAGCCGCCGCAGCGCTCAGCCGAGGTGAGCCGCGCAGCCGCCTGCCCGACGGCCCCACCGTTGGTCGCCCCACCATCGCAAGGATTCATGCGCCGCCGGGGAGCCGCACGCCATGCTGTCCACCCCGCGGCCGCCCACCGCTGGCTGCTCTGTCGCTCACGCTGTCCGTCGAAGCCGCCGTTGCTCGGCCACACGCCGCAGGCTCCGACCAAGATCCGCGCGAAGCAGGGGCGGCGACTGGGACCCGATAGAGGGGGAGGTGTGAAGGAGAGGGAGAGGGAGGGGCGGCATGGAGGAGAGAGAGAGAGAGAGAGAGTAGGAGAGGGGGGCGCTGGAGGGATAAATGTAACTTCATTATTTAAACATCAAATAACTCGTGTGAGTAGTCAAACGGAATGTATTCGATGAGCTCTACGTGTTCGTGGTCTCTAATTGTCCATTTAATTAACATACTAAAAGGTCAAAATTTACATCTTACAGAGTGTTTGCCCAACCTTTAATTCTACAATTTTTGTATCTATTATCTTAGTATTGTCAAAATTTATATAAAATAAGCCACCATATTCGTCAAGAGGTTTAGAAATTATTTAAAAAAAATAAAAAAATACATATAACGTCATTGAATTTTATGATGATCTAACGGTCTAGAATATTAAAGAGTCAATATCTAAAACTAACAACCAAATAATATAACCATAACATAAGAGTTTGTGTTTACATAAGAGTTGGGTTTCTAATTGTTCATCCTTTTCTTTTATAAAAATAAAAAATAAATTGCATAGCATCAACATGGGTGTGCCATTAAATAATCAAATTTGCAGCGGCACCTCGATACCAAAGAAGGTGCACAAACTAAAAATTATTTCCGTTGTCGATGCATTGGCTCTAACTATCGTAATTTTGTGCATATTTTGGATTCAAGAAAGAGGGCTGAGAGGAGATAGAGATGTAAGAGAGCAGCTTTGTGCCTACGGTGAAGTGAATAGCTGCTAAAGTTGCTATGCAATAAAGAAAAAATGTCCCACAATTAACAATTTTTGCCCGTCAACGGCAACAACATTATTTCTTCTCCAAATTCTAAGGATGTGTTCTATGCTCATCCATAAGTGGATGGCAAATTTCTTGTGCGTTTTTTCAAAAAGAAAAATAGTGAATGCTGGGGAGACATATACATTCCAAAGTCGATTTCAGAAAAATATTGAGAATCAATCAAAATTATATAAAATTTGTATTGAAATTTGGAGTTAAGATTGTTTCTGTTACGAGGAGAAGAGAATTTTTCGTTGTCCGCTATTAATCAGCACAATTTCCCCATTGTGTGGGAAAGCAGGGAACAAAAAGAAAAGGACCAGAAACTTGGGAACAAAACAAATGAGCGGTAGAAGTAGGGGTAGGTATAGTAGTTGTGGTTATTGGTACGTTACTATAAGGAAGCTCTACACGGGTGTAAAAGATAAAAAAATAATTTATCGTCATATGTGAAAATCTGTGATGTAAATTTATGTTATAAGACAATACAAAGTTATAGTACTTGAATAAATACTAAAAACTATGTTGTATATATGATGTTATTTTATCATGAATTTATGTTGCGTGCCAAATAGCCTGACCATAAAAAAAGAGTTTGGACCATATAGAAAAACAATGTCAATGAAAAAAAACCATTCAGATAAATATATTAGCATGTAAAAACCAACCAAGTTATTAACATAAAAAAGCTAGCTATCCGCGTTGTTTACGCGGGCCACCTCGCTAGTTTGCTTAACTAGTGTTCACAAGAGTCAGCATAACGCATCATGGCAACGCACACCAATGGCTCCGACAAGCTTAACGACGAGCCAATCCACTCAAAAGTCCATCGTCGTCGTCGCCAAGTAATATTGCCGCGCATCTCGGTGACACCAACATTAATCACAGTTCACACAATCATCCCATCGACCATCGCCCACCCTTGGACTGAGTTCAAGTGTTCAACGGCTCCTTCAGATTTACAATCGCCATGACACAGATACGATGGCTTCGTTGCCATCGATCTCGAAAGCCTTTCGCCTGGTTTGCTGTCTCTATGAGACTATGAGGGTATCAGCTTGGACCAAGGAGCGCTGTGGACAAAAACAGAGGAACAAAGGATAGGCTAGGCTGTCCACAAATTAGAGTAATCCATGTCTACAATTGATGATAGTATCAGATAAAGAGAGATTAATTATGCCAGTGTGCAGCGAGTCTGAAATTAGGACATCTGGATCACCTGAACTTGGTTTCAATTGATCTAATTTTGTATGTATCAGGAACAATTATCAGATTCCCAAAATACAATAGAAAAGAGAGTGAGTAAATCTTTTTTCCATGATCAGACAAGAATACCGGACGCAAGCAGTGCGTGGAATGCATGTGATCAGTGAGAACCGACCGAACTGAGGGAGGGAAGAGAAGAAGGAAGACATGCGTGCGGCGATCTTCGTCGCCACTCGCCAAGATCAACTTGCCAGCCAAGCAGGGCGGGTCTCAAGTCAGACCGGTCGGTCGCCAGGCACGTCGACGGGAACAGGACGACAGAGACTGACCTGGGTCAACAAGTCGCCGATGCAGGTGCAGTTTGGTTTCATAGGCTTTAGGCCGACGATGTGATATTCCTTGCTTACGGATCCTTCTAACTTGAGGTGAGGTAACATTTGTTCTTTAAGAAAAAAAATATTTGTTCTCTATATATGAACCATTCATACAATCATACCCATGTTAGATCTCACGTCCCAGACCAATGTTTATTTTACTCACGATCCCTCTATTTGCATGCAAAAGCTTTTACTCTTTAGCCACGTAATGCTGCGGGATTAGCTTCCTCCTCCGCCCTAATGCTTAGCGAGGGTTTCTGCGTTATGTTAGACGAGGTAGTGGGTGCCTCTGCAGGTCTCGCTGACAGACTCTGATACACCGTGGAGAGTTGGGCATGGTCGACGGCATGACCGCGTTGATCTTCCTGCAGCAGCAGCAGCAGCGGTTGGGGCCGCCTTGTGCAGCATGGAGCTAGGAAGGAGCACGGGCTCATGGTGTATTGGTGTGTGATATTCTTTGCTTACGGATCCTTCTGGCGTGAGGAAAAAAAACATTTTCTTTGCATGAACCATGTACAGTAGGTAGCAAGGAAAAGAGCCATTCACTTTTATGAAGAGCCAAAGCAATTTAGCCAAATAGTATTTTTAAAGCATTTGCACTAAAATTACATGTAGTAGTATGTCCATGCACTTATGGACTTATGGTCAACATAATATACAACCTCAACCCATAAAGTGCACAAATGAGTGTGTTTGTCAAGAGGGCTGAAATGTTGAAGAGAATTTGTCTCTAGTGCCATATTGCTTTGTGAAACTTCTTTGCAAAATCACCCAAATTTCCCACCGTTCCGTTAGGCTTAGACATCCATCGGTAAAAGGTTGTATTGCAGCTCCCCTCTTCCAACTAGACCCATCGGTAAAAGGTTGTATTGCAGCTTTTCTCTTCCAACTTGATGTACTCGCCGAGAATTTCAATAGGCGAGTCGTCCAACTCCAAGAAATTAAAGCATTCAATGATAACTAAAAAGAAAACAAAAGAAAAGATACTAGCCATAATAAAAGGGAAATGACCCTTTTGTTACCTATGACGAAATCCAGTCACGGTGAATCATGGTGGCTTCCGGTCGCCGGAGCTGCCTGGTGGATCGAAATGGCAGCCAACCGGGTCAGCACTCAGCAGGCACAGCGAGCCTACAGCTACAGGACTGGATACGGTATCCAGGATACCGATGTTGCTGCGCGAAAACGCCCGCGTCAGGAGTCGGGACGCAGGTCGTAGTTGAACACTTCAGAGTTGGGACTTGGGAGCAAAATAGAGTTCCAACCACCAAGCCACAAGTATGTACGTGCTTTAGATACGTTACAGAATGTAATATAATAAAATAAAAATTTAAAGGTAACGAATTTTTGACCGAATTTTGTTTCTTTCGGTCACCAGCGAAAAACACGAAATTCGCGAAATTTCGCTGAAATTTCGTCGAAATTTTTAACCTTGCTTGGGAGCAACCAATCAATTTGATAACCCTGCAGAAACACTCCATTGGGAGGATCAGAGACTGGATAAGACGACCATTTGCTGCGTTGACTACAAAAAGAAATCAAAAGGAGGCAGGTGGAGGGAGTGGGCGAGCGTTTATTGCAGTCTGCAGTTGCATCCACACCAATCTCCTCTGCCGTCGCTCTCGAAGCACCTTCGGTTTGACTCCCCGGTTTTCTTTATCATCATTAATGCGGGCAATCTTAACTTCCAACCACCTCCGTCCCTCTCAGCTTCATCGCTTCTTATGCCTAGCCGCCTTGGACAACAAGAAGCGTGGATGAAGTCATGAAGAATTCCTCTGTTTTTTTCCAGCTTCCTGTTCGCCGTGGACTAGCTTGGGAGCCTGGCGTCAAATAATCCTGCACCAAAATTTTGACGTCTTCACCGGGTTCCTTCTGTCCAACCGAGAAAGTTTTGTAGTATCTCAAAAGTTCTTGCCTTTGATCGGCTTGATTTCCAGGAGCTCGTGTAGCTCGTTCCCGTCGCGCTTTCAGCCTTGTCGAGGTGGATGCGATGACGAAGATGAGGCGAGAAGCCGACAAGCCACCGCGAGCTGATGCTGAGCCCCGCCGTCTCCTTCTGCTCCAGGCGACGGGCTGCCTCAGCTGCTTCAGCAGCAAGGCCAAGAAGGACAAGGGCGAGAAGAGCGGGGAGGGGCCAGCGGCGCCGGCGTCCCCGGCGGCCGCCTCGTTCCCCTCCACGGGCGCGGGCTCCAACCTGTCCTTCTCCACGGCGTCGTCGACCATCGCCACGGGCCTGTCCGAGGACTCCGGCGCGGCGGCGCGGGCCGCGCCGACCAAGTCGTCGGGCTCGGCCTCGGTCTCCTCGGCGCGGAGCATCCCGGAGCTGTACGAGGAGAGGGGTGCCAACAGCCTCCGCGAGTTCGGGTTCCGGGAGCTCCGGGCCGCCACCAGCGACTTCAGCCGCCTGCTCAAGGTCGGCGAGGGCGGCTTCGGGAGCGTCTACAAGGGCGTCGTCCGGCTGCCCGGCGGGCCCGCCGGCGGCACGGTGGTCGCCATCAAGAAACTCAATCCCAACGGCCATCAGGTACCGATTTGTGTTCATTGATTCAGTCATCTTTCTGTTTCGTCATGAATTTGTCAGCATTTTACAGTCCAATTGCTTGGTGCTTTGCCATTTAACAAATCTCTCTGTGTGAGTGTGATCGCCTAGAATTATAGTGAGACTCTGTTTCTTGTTCCTGAATCGAAACATAGCCTGCAAGCCTTATGCTGCCATGCAATCTGAAACAACAGCATACCAACATAGTACTATGTATGATATACGCATGGTAATGTTAGTATTTCATTTCAGAACTTCAAAGTTATATCATTCTAGCATATTCATCTGCACTCTGTAATGAAGCAAGCAGTCACATGTTCTCAATGTGACTAATTTACATCAATGGACCGACTTGCTATATTGTTAGGATTGTTTCAGAGTTTCGGCATTTGAGTAAATTATATTGGTTCCTACTCCTAACTTGATCAGGGCCACAAGCAATGGTTGGCAGAAGTTCATTTTCTGGGAGTTGTTGAGCATCCAAATGTCGTCAAGCTCATAGGATACTGTGCGGCACAAAGTGAAAGAGGTCCTCAGAGGCTGCTCGTCTATGAGTTCATGTCGAACAAGACCTTGGATGATCATCTGTTCAATAAAGCATACCCTGTTCTCCCATGGGACATCCGGTTGGAAATAGCACTGGGTGCTGCTGAGGGATTGATGTACCTCCATGAGGGACTCGAAGTTCAGGTATCAACTTGGCCAGTGGCACTCCACAAATAAATGCAGTTATTTTGTGAACCTTACCGAACAACTTTTCTTTAGGAGTGTTGAATTGGATAACAGGAAAGCTTGTAGTATAAAATGAACTAATAACTGATTTGCAAATCACAAGAAGAGTGATATGCACATATTTTTGCAGTATCATATCCTATCCAAAATGCTGAATTCTGGTGTTCCATACTGAAATCCTTTCTGAAATGCTAAATGAGGTAATCCTTACCAAATAACTGAACACTGACCATAGATCTAGCATTGATCAGGCCAAAACTTGTGTTTCCACATCAATACATTACTTAGTCTTTGTATGAAAACTGAAATATTTCTGCTATGAGCTATCTGTTTTTCATATTCTGAAACATTGGACTATGTTATTGTCCGTGTTCTTGGATTAGATATGTTGTTGAGTGATCATGTTGATCTAATGGAACATGGTTAAGAGAAACATGTGTCGTATATCATTTCTTGCTCATAGATGTCTCCAGAAGGAACTATGCATTGTCCCCTGATTACCAATTTGTCAATATGATTTCATTTTGTTTCCAGAAAAAAGAATCAGAGATGTCTTATGTTTGGTCATTGAAAAATCATGAAAAATTGCAGGTCATATATCGTGACTTCAAAGCTTCCAATGTCCTGCTGGATGAGGAGTTTAGAGCAAAACTTTCAGATTTTGGACTGGCAAGGGAAGGCCCGTCAGCAGATCATACTCATGTCTCTACAGCGGTATGTGTTGATTTTACTTCATAATTCAAGATGATTTAACTTCCTTGTGCATGTACATCTTAAAGAATTTTACATATTGAACATTGATTCTATATCTCACTGAAAAAAAAAAATCACAATCAAGGTTATGGGGACGTTAGGCTATGCAGCTCCAGATTATGTTGAGACAGGACATCTCACTACAAAGAGTGATGTTTGGAGCTTTGGGGTAGTTCTATATGAGATCCTTACTGGACGGCGCTCAATGGATAGGAATCGTCCTAAAAATGAGCAGAAACTTCTTGAATGGGTGAAGCAGTATCCTGTCGAAAGTAAGCAGTTCAGGAAGATTATAGATACAAGGCTTGAAGGGCATTACTCTAAACAGGGCACTAGAAAAATCGCCAAGTTGGCCAATAATTGCCTTGCAAAGCAAAGAAGGGACCGTCCAACAATGAGGGAAGTGGTCGAGAGCCTGAAGCAAGCAATGCAGCACAAGGGTTTGGATGGGGATGCCGGGGCTTCGGGTGAGAGTTCACCACCTGACGAGGTGTCGGGAAGACCAACCGCAGAGGATGTTGCCGTGGCTTCAGCAAGACGGCGGATGCTTCATCTGGCTGCCCTAGGTGAGAACGCAAACAGCATTGCGAGGAGGAGATTCATGTTCATGAGGGCTGCGGCTGCTCCAACACCTACATAATCTTCAGTTGTAGTTGTGATCTTTTCTTTTCACTCTGTACTTTCTTATTTGTTTATGAAGATAGGCTCGTTGATGATATTTTCCCCTTTCTGTGTACATCTATTAGATGATCAAACGTTCTTTTTTTTTACTTCTAATCTGTACGGAGTAGTTTCTATAGATAGGCTGGGTGTGAGACTAGAGATTTTCTATTGTAAAGATTTCTTTGCCGTAAGGATCATAGGTATGAAATGTAATTCTGCTCTCTATGTTTGATTGCAACACTAAACCTTGTGAAAGTAGATAGTGATAAAGGTGCCAAATTCTTCATTTTTACCTTTTGCCATTGACAATAATTCTATAGCCGTAACCATATTTCTAAGGTCTTCTGTGTTTAGGTATGAAATGTATGTTGTGCACTATTTTTTACTGCATGATCTCAGCTTGTAAAGTTAAGACCATAGCAGGTTCTTTTTTTTACTCCTATAACATAAATTACAAGGGATGAATATGTACCATGAATTACTACATGTAACATTTATTTTTTTTCGTAAGACAATGTTACAGTTCTTGGTAGAATCATATGTGCAAATGTAATTCCTATAGACTGATCCGCAATTAACACGATGTTAGTTTAAACTTCAATGGTGAATGTATCTTCAGAGTTTTGACCATTAGGAAGGTTGAAGTTTAACTTCATCCAAGTCCCCAAAGGAAGGGGGGAAGACAATAGAACCGTCTGTTCTAGTGTACATTTGGTTTCTTGGATTTCATAAAAACATGTGAGGAAAACAGCTATTTTAAATTAAGGGAGTGTTTGGTTCGGCCAATTGTAACGCAAACAGATTACAGCGCTATTTGATTTCGATAAATCTTGTTTGGTTCACCTTTGGCTGCAAACGAGTCCCTCGTAATCAGATAGCGGCTAGTAGAAAATCGATACCCCTCCATCTGCTCTGTAATGCGATACCGATTGATCGACTCGTCGTTTCGTTCAACTGTCCAGCTTGACTGCCCCCACGTCTCCGATTCTTTGCTAGAGTCTGCGGCGAGGTGAAGGGTGGGGACACTGCTCTGTTAGTCAATACCGTTACACCTTATGCAACCAAACAAAGCAGGAGATCAGTGATCCCTCCACCAATCACCCTGTAATCCATTTCCCATACCGTTTACGTTACCAGAATTTGAAGCAAACAGTACCTAAGATGTTGTAGTTATATCTTGATCAAGGGTTACATGATATAATGCATGTTACAAGAAAGCCACAAATTCTTGAACAATACAATTTATTTGCTGATAGAAACAGACTTGAAACCCGGAACAATCAGTTTTCTGCAATTGGGAAAGCTGAACCAATTTTGTTATCCCCCAACCTGTAGCACTTGATATTCACTGAATATGGGCCAATATCTACATGATTATCTTCCCCTCCAGCAAAGAAGCAGAGAGTATAGAGTGCAATTTCAAACTCCGGACTGACACCAATCAATGTGCTGGACAAAGATTTTAACACCCCATGCCACTCAAACTGAATGGTGAGCAGCTGTGTTTCAGAGTCTGGCTGCAGAACAACTCAAAAAGTTTAGGTCCCTTATGAATTATGATATATGAATACCACAAGTATGTTGGGATGATACTCACCAGCTCCCCACGCCTCCTTGGGAATATATACCCTTGGTAGTCAACATTACCATTGGATTCTTCAAGGTAAAACTGCATGTTAGTCAACAACACCGTCATAACCTCTTTCAAATATGGAAACAAACAAAATTATGATGCCGCGGCACTACAAGCAGTCAAGAATTTACCTGAATCCAGTTGTGAAAGCCTGATACTTCATTCTCACCTTGCCTCTGCCCCTTTATCTCTCCCACAAACACATGTTCAAAGGCAGAAGAGCTACTAGAGCAGCCACCTCTTCCGCACAAATCAAACCACAGGGATGTTAGCATTTTTTTGAAGTCCTCGTACTCCTCAGATGTGGCCCCCTTCATCACCAAATACCGGTGCAAGTACTTGATGGGAGCACTCCTAGAAATCTCCTCGATAAAAGCAGCTTCTTCATGCTTGTCCTGCGGTGACTAATTCTTTGTATCCTTGGTGGGGGTTGTAGTTGTCAAGGAGTGCACAGAATCGGGAGTATGTAGGCCTCCTCAGTACACTGTCTTCTAGCCAGCTGAACAGATTTTCAGATGCCTTATCACCCTTATGATAAACCTTCTTCCCTTCACCACATTCAATTGTGTAGTCCTTGCCAGGAGTGAGGCGGTTTAGATCAAGTTCCCATAGCCGAGTGCACGCTTTTGATAAATTGTTGAGTTCCTCCATGGTAGGCTCGACATTTAGGCCATGGTGGATATTACTGACATCATCAGAGTATTCTTGTTCGGATGGTAGTCTTTTGTATCCCTTCCATTCTTCAGAGCCCTTCACAGAGTTAACAGAAGTTCAGATTTTTTTTAAAAAAAATATCTAGAAAATATTAATATCGCCACCACTTACTCAGCCATGCTAACACAGGATGCAAGTTTCAGGTCATGTTATATGAGTAAAGTTAAAAGTTGGAATCAAAATGCATACAATTAGTTGAAAAACGGAAAATAGTCAAAACACTACTCTGATAGCAAAGTATCATTTTGTACACGGTATGGTCCACAAAAATATATTTTTGTTCAGTAGTTTCTATTGTAATATATTTGTAAGAACTAAAAAATCAACAAAACTTATGATACTCAGACTCTCAAATAGGATGCAATCAGTTCATGCTGTATCAGCATTTTGAGAACCTCAGAATCAAAGTACATATATATGGGTGAAAAACGTATATAGTTGAAACACTACACCATCCGGTTACAAACGAGTTGTGTTCCCATTGATACAGATTACAAAATACAAATTTGATTAGCACTTCAATTGACTACATGTAAAACCTAATAAAATTATAAATTATAGTATTAGTATCTTAGTATTTGTTTAGACAAGTTAACTAATATTTTTTTCATGTAGATATAATTCTTCATAAAGTTATTGCTGGTCAAAGTAATAATATGTTCGATGGAAACTGAAAAAAAGGTGTATATGAAATGGAAACCGAAACTTTGTAGCATTGGTCTGAGTATGTTATGAACACATGAAACGCAGCACTTTATTAAAACCAAACAGCATGTGATGAGCTGCACCAGCAGAAAACTAATTTAGAAAAACATAAGTAGAAATTATATTATTTAGATGTGAAATTTTCAGATATAAAATACTTATAAACAATTAGTTGCAGTAACTTTACGTTTGGAGGAAAACCAGAAAGGAATTGCCAATGGCATGAAGCAGGTCTAATCTACACAAAAACTAAAAATAACCTGGTGTGGTCTCCTGTGATGCTTCCTTTCCCCCACGGTCATCCAACCTACATTGTTCTCCTGTCCATCCTAACACCTCAACCACAGAGCTATATTTAAATTCCCAAAATAATTGGAGCAAAGCGATGGTGAACGAAGGTAACCATGAGAGCACAAGCAGCACATATATGAACCTGTTGCTCTGTATCGCACTGTGAAGTCTGCAGATGCGGCCTGCTGTTGCCAATGGTGCCATCTGACCCACCACCAATCATTTCACCTCCCTCTTCCTGCAGTAATAAACACGGTACAATGCGATCAGATGGATTCATAAACAGGGCGCTGAAAGAACAAAACATAAGAAAGCCCAAACCCCTGAACCTGGTTGTGCCATTGAGCCGACGCTGGGGTATGCTGCCGCTGCTTCCTATCACGCTCCACGCTCTCCCGCTTCCCATCTTGATCCCCTCCTTTCTCTTCCGAGACAACCTGAAAGAGCAACACAACGTTAGTTGCTGAGACCCCTCTCCAGACCTCACTCACATTCCTCCACTACGGCATGGTATCGAACATGTGACGAGCACCTCGGCCCACGTCGACCGAGCCCTTTCCTCCTGGTCCCCATCCACCGGAGCCGGAGCCGGAGCCGCAGCCGCACGCCGGTCTCTCCTCGCCTCAACCCCCTCCACCGCATCGTCTAGCTCGACACCCTGCAGTCCCTTCACGAGTCCTTCCATGGCGCCGAGTCCGATTCTGCTCCTCCCCGTTCTTCCGCGGTTGGCACCACGGATTTAAACGGAAAATGACGCGGCGGGCGGGAGATCCGATGGTTAATCGGGATCCGCGACGCGGGGAGCGATCGGCCGGCGGGCGGTGGATCCATCGGGTGGCGTGCGGATTCGGAGTTTGACAATTCGGGTTGGTCGGTGGGGGCGATTGACCTGAGAATGAGAAGTGAAGCAGCAAGCGGAAGGCGCGAACGCCAGGGCGGTCGAGTCAACCGCCACCCGGCCTGCGGGCTTTTGAGATTTCAAGTGGCGTGTGCTTTGGGCCTGAATCATATTAGGCTGGATGTTTCCATTGGGCTGTCACTGCCCCTACTGCGATATTGGGCTCGATCCATAGCTGTACTTCCTTAGTAATTCTGGTCTTTTCCGCTCCAACGTGCAACGGACTAATAGATTCGTGCACCCAAGTCACTAACTGGTTTTATAGGTTGTCTTATTCTATCTCACATATGATTTTTTTTTACTTTAGATAACACAGTGGAGAAGTGGAGAGAGAGTGAGATGAGACTATTTCGAAAAAGATTGAGATGAGAAAAACAAGATAATTGGTTGCCTGGCTAATCCGACAACGTGGACTTGCAGATGGCCCGAACATGGAGACATGACCAGTTCCCTTAGCATCAAACAACGATACAAATTGATCGTAAATTATACCCAATTTTTTCTGTACTCCATTGCCGGTCTGGCTTTCTTGGTTAAATTGCTTCTGTGGCAACAGTAGTGGCACATGAATTCGCTCCAGTTGCTTACGCTGGAAAGATATTGATACCGTTTTTGTATCGTCACATAGGCGAAGTCAACGGATTAGAGCACTGATTGCCTTGCTGCAGTATTTGTATTCGAAGTCAGCGATCCGGGTAGCAAAGCGGCATGAATTAGGCCCGTTGCTCTTGCCTATTTTATCCCGGGGAAAAAAAACTGCACCAACTTCCCAAACTGTGCTTACGTAGATTTACCGTATCAAGATACGCAACATGTCTGTCTCTGGTTGACTTTCTGCAAGATGTTTTTAGGATATATGTTTGTTTTCATCAAATTTAGGATTTCATTTGTTTTTTGTTTGTCGAATACGCATGAAGATTGCGTGCCTTTAACTCTTTAAGGTAGAAAGAAGTGTTCAGTACAAGGCACAACGCCGTGACACCAGGAAATGGCTGATTTCCCTTGTTGCTGATCCTGAAGCAGGTTTTCAGCTGCAGCAAGGCTACGCAGGCAACCTGTTTTCAGGATTCCATGCTCTTGCTTCCCAACTAGAACCTATCGGGAATATCGTCAGCTCTGCGTTCAAAGAAGTCGCGTTCCATGAATCTGTCCGATATGCATTATTCAGACAAGACGGCAAGAAGAATGCTGGCACTGATCGATCAAGTCGTTCAAGTCCCTTTCGCTCTTTCCCTAACAACTCTCTCCCACAGCTAACTATGCGACGAGCCGACGACTTGGAAAATTTCTCAGTATTTTAACTGAACAGGGTTTCTACAGAGATTGCAAGTGAGATGAACTGAGATTAGAATATACTAAGAACAGTGCCCATTTGATTGTCTTCTGACGACATGAACCATATATGACCTGCGTGCTGCGTGAGGAAGAGTGGACAGGAAACATTCGATGCTTGCACCATCCATCAAAGGTAAATAAACTACTCCGGCACAAGAAAAATGATTTTCGAATAATTCTTTCAAATGAGTTGACATCGTATCTTAGCAAGGATTTGTCTATATAAAGCTCCGTTACTATTAACATTGCAATCCCATCCAAGCTGCCTCGGTGTTGCATGCGCCTCTGCACATCAGCCTCTCCCGGGTCAGTCGCTTCGCGCTGCTCCTGGTCAGGGGACGCAGGTCGCCAAGCAGCAGCAACGCCGCGCCATGGACGCCGCCGTCGCGGAGCGCGCGCGCGGCGGTGACGAGATCGAGAAGCACGAGGCCGCGGGGCAGGAGGACATGGAGTCGGACCCCGCGGCGGCGCGCGACAAGGAGGACGCGCTGCCGTGGCGCGAGCAGGTGACCCTCCGCGGCATGGTGGTGGCGCTGCTGGTGGGGTTCATGTACTCGGTGATCGTGATGAAGATGAACCTCACGACGGGGCTGGTGCCGACGCTGAACGTCTCGGCGGCGCTCATGGCGTTCCTGGGCCTCCGCGCCTGGACGCGCGTGCTCGAGCGCCTCGGCGTCGCGCACCGCCCCTTCACGCGCCAGGAGAACTGCGTCATCGAGACCTGCGCCGTCGCCTGCTACACCATCTCCTTCGGCGGTCTGCCGCTCGCTCTGCTGTCTGCTCATCCTCCCTCTCCGCCATGGCTGGAGTGTGGTTGATTGATTCGAGCGCTGATCGAACTTGCAGGTGGGTTCGGGTCGACGCTGCTAGGGATGGACAAGAAGACGTACGACCTGTCGGGGAACACGCCGGCGAACGTGCCGGGGAGCTACAAGGACCCTGGGTTCGGATGGATGGCCGGATTCATGGCGGCGATCAGCTTCGCGGGGCTCCTGAGCTTGATTCCCCTCAGAAAGGTGCCAATGTTTAGCTTCTCTCTCTTTATTCCCCCTATGGCGACGTGTCGATATTGCAACGATGAATTTCGGCAGAGTATCCCTGACCGCAGCATCTTCTTGTTTCCGGACTCCTGCTTGTGAGGGTGTGAAAACGGTCTTTGGATACTACTGCCTCCGTATCGAAATATTTGTCGCCGTTGACTTTTTCTTACAACTTTGACCATTCGTCTTATTCAAAAAATTATCACAAATATGTAAAAGGGTAAGTCAAGCTTAAAATAGCTACAATAGTAAAGCATGTGGCAAACAAAATGGATGGTACTTGCATAATATTTTGAATAAGACGAATGGTCAAAGTTGTAGAAAAAAGTCAATGGCGACGAATATTTCGATACGGAGGGAGTAGTAGTAGTGAGGGAGGGGTCGTGTACTTATTTTATTATTTGTTTTTTTTTGGTCTATCTGCGCAAGGCCCCTTTTTCCTTCTTCAGAGTGTTATTAATGAGCCTTTTGAACGACTAAGGTGAAAAGTTCTCAAAAGGGAAA
Source organism: Echinochloa phyllopogon (assembly GCA_033239725.1). NCBI lineage: Eukaryota > Viridiplantae > Streptophyta > Magnoliopsida > Poales > Poaceae > Echinochloa > Echinochloa phyllopogon. The sequence goes on along the minus strand of BTCW01000001.1, from coordinate 36,457,704 downwards.
ACGACTAAGGCTACAGACTTGTCATTAGAGGGCGCACGTAGGATGCCAATATATAATTTTTAAGCTTTATCAGTAATCACTGGAAAGGTACCAAGCTCAAGTGTCAAACTCAAGTTATAAATATGGTAGCTTACCAAAGACTTGCCGAATTTGCCATCTCTTGACCAAGTCAAATTCTAGGATTTCACCAACTCTGAAAATGAACTAAGGGATGGGGCTTGGATGAATTTTCTTTATCAACAGCGGTCACTAATTTTACATGACATTTGCAGGTTTTGGTCATTGACTACAAGTTAACTTACCCAAGTGGAACCGCAACTGCTGTTCTCATAAACGGTTTCCACACCAAGAAAGGAAACAAGAATGCAAAGTATGGATTTCATCACCCCACCTCATGTTTAGGTTGTCGTTGGCTCAAGCATCCTTGATGAGTAATAACCGATCCAAACGAACTAATTAATTTACTTCCCATGACAGGATGCAAGTCCGTGGGTTTCTGAAGTATTTTGGGCTCAGCTTCATATGGAGTTTTTTCCAATGGTTCTATACAGGTGGTGATGTTTGCGGTTTTGTTCAGTTCCCTACATTTGGACTGAAGGCTTGGAAACAAACGTAAATATACATCCTTTGCTAGTTGTTCGTCAAATGTCTCCATAATTTGCAGCATGTAACGCTATCTAATTCTCGGTTTCTTTTGGTGTCAGATTCTTCTTTGATTTTAGCCTCACATACGTTGGTGCGGGGATGATTTGTTCGCACATTGTGAACATATCCACCCTTCTTGGTGCAATCTTGTCATGGGGGATACTGTGGCCACTCATCATTAAACAGAAAGGGGAGTGGTACCCTGCAAATGTACCAGAAAGCAGCATGAAAAGCCTATACGGTTACAAGGTCTCTCTCCACATCAACTTCTTTTTCCTCGTTTATTACATTTTTTAATGAACATCTGGAGGTCATGTCTCCCAATTTTCCATAAAAGGAAAATTATCTGAGCCCAAAACAACTTGTACGAATACAAGTATCCAGCTGCAAGGGTTGAGTCAAGACTTGGCATTGGTGTCCATTAATTTTAATGTACACACACTAATGTGAGCGTTCAGTGGTAATGCGCGTACTGTTATGTCTTGTATGCCTCCAATTAATTTCTAGTGCGTCTGCTTTTGATGTACACAGGGCGGAGCCATAGTGTAAGCACTGGTGTTCTGTGACACCATTGACTTTGGAAAACTACCACCAAAACCATTGTATTATAGCAGATAATTCTTAAGGAATAGCAAGATTAGAGCTTAGTGACATCAATGGATAAATATTCTGGATCCCTCTTGTGCTCTTTTTTTTAAAAAAAACTTACTAATAAGCAACTAGCGAATAAAATATGTGTCATGTTGCTTTTTACATACATAAATTCTGCAGTTACATAGTAGTATATACATATGTCACTGAATAGATATCAATTATATTTTCCCTTCCAGGCCTTCCTCTGCATAGCTCTGATTATGGGAGACGGTATGTACCACTTCTTGAAAGTCCTTGGTGTCACCCTTAAGAGCCTGCATGGACAACTAAGCCAGAAACGTGCTAGCAACAGAGGTGAGGAAAGAAGAACGCTGCCAAATCAATTATGATGCACGAATTTTTCATCATTTCATCACTTCTGAAAATGGCGTTGCCATTGTTGATCGAATGAACACAGTGGCAAATGGGGATGGAATGGTGGCGCTCGACGATCTACAACGCGATGAGGTCTTCAATGGGGGTACTTTCCCCGCCTGGGCAGCTTATGCCGGATATGCAGGGCTAAGCGTCATTGCAATAATCGCCATTCCAATCATGTTCCGGCAGATCAAGTGGTACTACGTCATCGTGGCCTACATCCTCGCCCCTCTTCTTGGTTTCGCCAATTCCTACGGAACAGGGCTCACTGACATCAACATGGCCTACAACTACGGCAAGATCGCGCTCTTCATCTTCGCCGCTTGGGCCGGCAAGGACAGCGGCGTCATCGCCGGCCTCGCCGGCGGCACGCTGGTGAAGCAGCTGGTGATGGCCTCCGCCGATCTGATGCATGACTTCAAGACAGGCCACCTGACCATGACATCGCCGAGATCCTTGCTTGTGGCGCAGTTTATCGGGACGGCCATGGGCTGCATAGTTGCACCTCTCACGTTCTTGCTCTTCTACAACGCGTTTGACATCGGAAACCCAAACGGGTACTGGAAGGCCCCATACGGGCTGATCTACCGGAACATGGCGATCCTTGGTGTGGAGGGCTTCTCTGCATTGCCAAAGCATTGCCTTACACTCTCTGCCGGGTTCTTCGCATTCGCGTTCATCTTTAGTGTGGCTAGGGATATCCTGCCGCGCAAGTATGGGAGACTCGTGCCCCTCCCAATGGCGATGGCGGTGCCATTTCTTGTTGGTGGGAGCTTTGCGATTGACATGTGTGTCGGGAGTTTGATCGTCTTTGTTTGGAACAAGATGAACAGGAAGGAGGCCGCGTTCATGGTCCCTGCAGTCGCGTCCGGTTTGATCTGTGGAGATGGTGTATGGACGTTCCCGTCTTCCATTCTTGCCCTTGCCAAGATCAAGCCACCAATCTGCATGAAGTTCACACCTGGAAGCTGAGAATTTGGGCAATAGTCCGGGAATGGGGAACGGGAGATACAGTCCAGGGATCACTGGTTATTTGTGATGTTATAAATTTCTCAAGTAAAGTGCCGTTGATTATTACAGTAAATTGCACTTTGCTATTGACATGTGCGTTGGGAGTTGTTGGTGATCTTTGTTTGCAACGAGATGAACAAGAAGGAAGCGGCCTTCATGGATCCTGCAGTTGCATCTGGTTTGATATGTGGTGATGGCATATGGACGTTCCCCTCTTCCCTGCTTGGTCTCGCCAAGATCAAACCGCCAATATGCATGAAGTTCACACCTGGAGGCTAGAACAGTAGAACGAATTTGGACCAGTTCAGGAAAAATGTAAAATGTGAGATACAATGAACTCATCAATTGTGATTAGCTAGTGACACAATAAATTGAAGCCATGTCTTGTTGATTATCCTTACATATATATATACACACGTCAATGTTTTCCATGAGCTACATGACTCGAGATAACAACTCGAGCAGTCTTGTTGAAGATGACCACCGGAAATAATTGCTCCGTAACATATGTTGCTATAAATGAAGACTATATTTCACCAAGATTGTAAGCATGATCATTGCCATTAGTGCGCCCGCGTGCCAGTCCAACCCCAACTCAAGATGGCAACGGGTAAAAAATATCCGCACACCCGCGGGTAGAAAACCCGATGGACGCGGATACAGATTCAAGTTTGTATCCGCGGGCACGGGCACGGGCATGGCCTTAAACCCGACGGATATTTACTCGTGGGCATGGAAAAATGATATCCGCGCCCGCAAATCCGCTCCACTAATTAGCATGTAGGCTTAATCCATCTAGTATTATATATTAAAATATCAAGAAAACGATGGTCCTCTTTAGACTATAACTTTTGTATAGTTATCATTTGGTTGTGTTCATTTATATCTATTAATGTGTGTTGAAATATTCCTATTGAGATGATTTTTTACTTGCTAAGATATTGTTATTGAGATATTGGCGTGAGAAATCGGATAGCGGATACGGATATGATTTTCTATCCGTGACGGGTAGCGGATGCGGATGCGGGTGTGGATTTTTGCTAGCGGGTGTGGATATGTGGAGTCAATATCCACGCGGATTTTACCCGTTGCCATCTTTAACCCCAACCATTGCATGCTGTATTACTAGTTACTGTAACTATAGTACTCATATCAATTTTGTACTTCTTTTCCCCCCAAATACGTATATCAAACCTGGACGGAGGGAGTAGCATTCAGTCTTCGGAGTACATGTATTGCTTCATAAATAACATTTGTCTTTTCTATAATATTGATCAAAACTTGACAAACTTACAAATCTTTATATTTGCAAACGGATCTAGTAGTCATCGTTTCTAGTAGAAGAGGAAAAAAGTCAACAATGGCTTATACAGATAGGATGAGATGATCTCTATCTTGTTCTTGTCCCCTATGGCCCTTTCGTTTCTTTAGGATTTCCAATTATTTTTTATAACTTTTGCTTCTACGTCATCTCGTCTCGAACAAAAAAGTTTGCAAATGCCGAGGATCCAGAAGGATATGACTGGCTATTTAATGGTTCGGCACGGGGCGGGGCACTGACAGAACAAGTATCCATCCCCCACTTCAGAGTTCTTGTCCTCGCCGCTCTCCCATCCCATCCCATGGAGGTCAACCACAACCACGCGGTCGAGATCGGCAAGTGCGAGGCTGGCGGCGACGCGGAGCCGGAGCCCGAGCCCGCGTCCGCGTCGGCCGCGGCGGCGCTCGAGCACCAGCCGCCGTGGCACGAGCAGCTGACGGTGCGCGGCCTGGTGGCCGCGGCGCTCATCGGGTCCGTGTACACCGTCATCGTCATGAAGCTGAACCTCACCACGGGGTTCGTGCCCACCATGAACGTCTCCGCCGCGCTGCTCGCGTTCCTCGCGCTCCGCGCCTGGACGGGCGCGCTGGCGCGGTTCTCCTCCTCCTCCGGCGCCGGCGCCGCCAGGCCCTTCACCCGCCAGGAGAACACCGTCGTCCAGACCTGCGCCGTCGCGTGCTACTCGCTGGCGCTCTGCGGTACGTGCCAAAACCTGACACCTCACCGCGCCGCTCAGCTCGATCCCTTTCCCTGGCCTGCCATAGTAGTGCCATGGCGCTAGCTTTGCTCGTGGGGCGCTCGAGCTTGGACGTACGCGCGCGCGTCATCGCGCTCGTGACGTGCCGTGGGCTCGTGGCTGGTGATGAGTTTGCTGCTGATGTGTGTGCGGTGGTGTATGCGGCGGCAGGGTTCGGGTCGTTCATGCTGCGGCTGAACAGGAGGACGTACGAGGCGGCGGGGGTGAAGACGCCGGGCAACGTGCCGGGGAGCGTCAAGGAGCCCGGGGTAGGGTGGATAACCGGGTTCCTCGTCGCCAGTAGCTTCGGCGGCCTCCTCACCTTGATCCCCCTCAGAAAGGTGCCTCATTTTTCAGAGACTGAAACCCTGTTCTGCAAGATCGATTGACTGCTGGAAATGTACCGTAACATGCATGCTGATTCAGGTGTTGGTCATTGACTACAAATTGACGTACCCAAGCGGGACTGCGACGGCTGTTCTTATAAACGGGTTCCACACCCCTCAAGGAGACAAGAATGCAGAGTACGTATGGAGATGGAGATAGTAGTGTTATGTTCTCTATCCATTCCAAGATATAAAGACGTTTTTATTTTTGTTCAAAAGTCAAACTTTCGCTTTAACCAAAGCTTATGAAAAATACACCCAATATCTATATCTTAAAATTCGTTTCATTAATCCATTATCAAATATGTCTTGAGGCTGCATCTATTTATTACTGTAGATGTTGATGCATTTTCTATACATTAATTAAAATCGGACAATTTTTTTATAAATATTAGAAAGGTTTGACTTAGGTTAAACAAAATCGTCTTGCAAGTATTTAGGAACGGAGGGAAATAGACGAAGTTCTAAATGATTTCACTCATAATCAAATGCAGGAACCAAGTGCGTGCATTTCTGAAATATTTCGGGATCAGCTTCCTGTGGAGCTTCTTCCAGTGGTTCTACACCGGCGGCAGTGCCTGCGGATTCTCTCAGTTCCCTACGTTTGGCCTGCAGGCCTGGAAACAATCGTAATTAATAGTCGTCATGCGATGCCCATCGTACCACTAACATACAAAATTGTCGATCTCTCTGAACTCTATCGTTTGTCGGCTTGTGCCTGTGGTCAGGTTCTTCTTCGATTTCAGCATGACGTACGTCGGCGCCGGGATGATCTGCCCGCACCTCGTCAACCTCTCCACCCTCCTCGGCGCTGTCCTCTCATGGGGGATTCTGTGGCCACTCATCAGCAAACACAAGGGGGATTTGTACCCTGCAGACGTGCCGGAGAGCAGCATGACCAGCTTGTATGGCTACAAGGTATAATTTGCTGACTGATTTTCACTCCACCTGAATATCCTTCCATGCCAGTTCGTAGAGAATGTGCAGTGTTGATGTGTTGCAGCACAGCTTAGCATTTCTGGTTCCTCTGCCGTGCAGTCCTTCATGTGCATAGCTCTCATCATGGGCGATGGCATCTACCACTTCGTCAAGGTCCTCGGCGTCACTGCCAAGAGCCTGCACGAACGATCAAAACTCAGTCGTACCAACAAGCGAGGTAGCACAAATAAATATAGTACTATAGTTCCTACCTTCTTTGCACCTGAATCTTATCAAACCTGAGTAGAGCTCGTTTTCTCTTTCTTTTCTATTTCTTACATACGGCCTTTCAGAGTCGTAGTCTTGTATTTTTTCTGCTATATCGATAGAAACACACTCGACGAGTGTAGTGTAGTTCGTTCAAAAAAAATCTTAACAAACCGACTCTGATGATGGTTGAACGAGATGATGCAGTGGCGGCCGACGAGGACAAGCAGGCGGCGGCGCTCGACGACCTGCGGCGCGACGAGGTCTTCAACCGGGACTCCATCCCGTCCTGGCTGGCGTACGGCGGGTACGCCGTGATGAGCGCCGTGGCGGTGGTGACCATCCCGGTGATGTTCCGGCAGGTGAGGTGGTACTACGTGGTGGCGGCGTACGCGCTGGCGCCCGTGCTGGGCTTCTCCAACTCCTACGGCGCCGGGCTCACGGACATCAACATGGGCTACAGCTACGGCCAGCTCGCGCTCTTCGTCCTCGCGGCGTGGGCCGGGCGCGACGACGGCGTCGTGGCCGGCCTCGTCGGCTGCGGCCTGGTCAAGGAGCTCGTGCTCATCTCCGCCGACCTCATGCACGACTTCAAGACGGCCCACCTGACCCTCACCTCGCCGCGGTCCATGCTCGCCGCGCAGGCCGCCGGCACCGCCATGGGCTGCGTCATCACGCCGCTCACCTTCCTCCTCTTCTACAGGGCCTTCGACGTCGGCGACCCGGACGGGTACTGGAAGGCGCCGTACGCGCTCATCTACCGGAACATGGCGCTCCTGGGGGCGCAGGGCTTCTCGGCGCTGCCGAGGCACTGCCTGCCACTGTCCGTGGGGTTCTTCGGGCTCGCCGTGCTCGCCAACGCGGCGAGGGACGCCCTGCCGCCGCGGTACGGGAGGTGCGTGCCGCTGCCGACGGCGATGGCCGTGCCGTTCCTCGTCGGCGCCAGCTTCGCCATCGACATGGTGCTGGGGACGGTGGTGGTGTTTGCCTGGCACTGGATTGACGGCGACGAGGCCACGTTGCTGGTGCCGGCGGTCGCGTCGGGACTGATCTGCGGTGATAGCATATGGACGTTTCCTTCGTCGCTGCTCTCTCTTGCCAAGATCAAACCACCGATCTGTATGAAATTCACACCTGGAACTGGAAGGTAGAGAAATAGATTCCTCGTCAATCATGCGTGTGTTCGGGTGTTGATTTGATTGTCTGAATCTGACGGAAATGATGGATTATAAATTTGGACTGTGTACCTACTCTCTCCATCCCACAGTCAGAACAATTCTGGGTCATCTAAATTCGTACCAAGAACTGCACTTACTGTAGGACAGGAGTACCTTTCAGTTAAAAGAGGAAAAAAAACTGCTCCGGTGTTCTTATTGCCGATGAATTTTCTGTATTACAAAAGGGAATTTTATAGGATTTTATGCTAATTAATGTCTCAATACTCCTTTTGACCGAAGAATGTCTCAATACTCTTACATCTATATTGATTGACATGCATGAAGAGAGTACCAAAGGACGGTTTGACTGTTCTTTGCAGAGGTAGAGACAGATTATTGCAAAATGTTCACAAATGACAATAGTACTTACAACTTTACAAGCACTCTAATGACTAGAAAATGGAGTACCATTTAAAAACAGTAAAGCTAACTACAAAAAACAATGGGATAGATTTATTAGACTCCTATACTATCATGTTCTTGGCACTCCACTTTTAGGCTATCTACACCGCTAATACTCTAAATTTTCACTCTAAAAAAATATTCTAGCCACGTGAGTAACATTCTTTACTCTATATCAACTTCTCCCGCACTCTTGTTACTCTATATCCAACAACCATATATTTTATTCATCCACTTCCAACTACTATCTTCAATTAAAACGCAGCAGCAGTTTTTACTCTATCCGTACCCGCGAGGAAAGGCTGCAGCGCTCGTACTGTAACGTTTGCTGGATATATCGTGAAAATGAGTTTATGGAACCATAGCGTCCTCTTTAACGTGCAGCGCTGCAGCATGTTTTACTCTACTTTTTACGCTACGCAGGTTAGAGCTAGCGGTGCCGCAGCGCACTGCAGACAGCCTTAGGTGCCTTTGGTTGGACTTTTAAACCTGCTTTTGCTTTTGTAAAAGCCAAAAACCAACCAAAAAACTCAAAAGCCCCATGTACTTTTATCCAAAAGCAGCTTTAGAAGCCCTCCTATTGGTAGTTGGGCTTAAAATCCACGCGAGGCTAGATCACTCGGGATTCGTCTCCACCACCATGTGAGATTTTGTGATTCGTCTCCACCACCATGTGAGATTTTAAGACCACTGAAATATAGTCTTCGACGAGAATTTTTATCAAAAACACAGAAATTTTTTTTGAAAGGCAATAAGGAATACATGCTAGTTCATTTGGTTCCTTTTCTCAGTTTTGAAAAAAAGGAAAATACATCTACCAACACAAAATACCTATAAATTCACAAATTATGAGCGAACATTTAAGAAATATGGATACCGTGGAAGATGTGATTGGATCTATGTATTACCTCTTTTATTGTTACAAAGGCGGTTCACTTCCCTTCAAATCTAAAACTTCTCCCAAACTTTCTCCCTCTGAACTTCACTATTCACTATCACATCAAATCTCTCTCCTCATGCATAGAGCATTAAATGTAGGTAAATAAAAAAACTAAATACATGGTTTTGATGTACACGATGAGACGAATCTTTTGAGCCTAGTTAGGTAATGGTAGGACAATGATTACCACAAACAAACGAAAAGTGCTACAGTGCACTACAGTGTTCGATGTGACATTTTCACCCAAATTCACATTCCCTTTTCAGGGGAGTGAACACCGCCAAATCTAGATTGATATTTCTTATGGAACACATTTTTTCTAATATGGGAAACCGGTCCTAACACTTACAAGTGAGTACCTACGACCACAGGTTACAAAGACTAGTCTTGACACAGGAATTAGACCTTTAAGCACACGCCAAATGGCCTGATGAAAAGAAACAAGACTAAGCAAGAGACTAGACAAAGAAGGCTCTAAGCAGAAAATTCTGCTTCGTCCACCTGAACTTGCTGAAAATTTTTATTGCGGTAACTTCCAACTTAATGCATCCTTCAAAATATTCTCATCTTCTTCTTTAGACAATTTTGCTCAAACTCTGATCCAATAGGTCGCTCTAAATATTACCTGCAAAGAGTTGTTAGGACTAGATCTTTTGAAAACCATATCATTTCTTCTAGAGCCAACGAATGATTGTATTAGACTTTCTTCTAAGTTGAGCCGGTGCACTGTCTATAAGTTGTCCACCTCATAAGAAGAGATAACAAAAAGAACATATCTTCGATCGTTTGTCTCTAATTCATTGTTTAAAGTGCTATGAATCACATGATGTCTCTTACATCGTGGAGCTTTTGAAAAAGAAAAGGATAATACACTTTCTCTGTAACTCCTTCAGCCACCCAGCAGCAACAGTGCCAGCGACATGATTGGCGTGGCGCCTAGCGACACGGACACTGTTCTGCCGTGCCGCCATAAACCAACAGTAGTGCGTAGCTGTGACTACCGGTTCTTGAACGGTGTGACGAGCAGGAAGCAGGAACTGATGGCCTGCTCTCTGATCACAGTGCAACGGAATGACACATCTTCCCATGGACGCCGCTTGAGCGTGTCCTGAGATGCGGTGTCGTAGTTTTGTTGAAATCGAAAGCAGGTCTTATCAAATAAAAAAAAGAAATCGAAAGCAGGTCGCGTCGAGGTGGCATGCCACGGCATTTATCCGTGTGGTTTGCTTCTCCGCTGCCCGACTCTGCTGCTTTGGGTAGCCTCTTCTTGGGCGCAAAGCCTTCCTGGTTGTAGAAGGAAAGGGGCGAAACTTCAGGCTAGTGCTGTGCTGTTTCCGCTTCTTCCTCGCCTCGGTAGACAGCCATGGAAGCCGCTCCCACGCGGGGCGGGGCGGCGGCGCTCGAGATCGACAAGTGCGTCGCCGACGCCGCCGAGGACGTGGAGTCGGAGCCCGTACCGCCGTCGGATCAGGAGCGCGTGCCGCCGTGGCGGGAGCAGGTGACGGTGCGCGGCCTGGTGGCGGCGCTGCTGATTGGGTTCGTCTACACCGTGATCGTCCTCAAGCTGGCGCTCACCACGGGCATCGTCCCCACGCTCAACGTCTCCGCCGCGCTGCTCGCCTTCCTCGCGCTCCGCGGCTGGACGCGCGCGCTCGGCCGCCTCCGACGCCTCGGCATCGGCGGCGGCGCGCCGCGCCCCTTCACCCGCCAGGAGAACACCGTCGTCCAGACCTGCGCCGTCGCGTGCTACACCATGGCCTTCGGCGGTGCGCCAGCTCCCATCCCCATTGTTACCTCCCCTCTCTTCCTCCTTCGTTAGCCACGCCGAGTCTTTGATTAGCAATAATAAATCAAAAAATCTAAACGGAGAGGGCTCTCGATTTAGCTCTAAATCGAGAGCCCCCAAGTTACATCCTCCACAGAAAACAACATCAGAGAAAAGTAACTTCCTCCCTCTCAAGAGATTAGCGTGGCGGCGGATCCGGCGGCGGAGCCGCCGGAGACGGAGCAGGCGGGCGGGGCGGGGGAGCTTGGAGCCGATGCTTGATGAAGTCGACGACGGGGTTGGGCGCAGCTCGCCGGACTTGAAGAAGACGACGAGGACGGCGGCGAGGTTAGGGGTTAGGGTTTCTGGGTTTGGGGGTGGGGGATTTCCATGGCCGGCGGGCTTAGAGGGAGGTCGAGGGGGGGGGGGGCAGCGGGCCGGCCTGGCGGAGGTGGCGGATTGTGGGCGGCGAGGCCGGGCGGCGGGGGCGCCGCCGGCCGGGTTGTGGTGGACAACCGGTGGGCGGGGTCGGGGCGGGGGCAGCTCACCGGCCAGATCTGAGCAAAGGAGAGGGGAGGGGAGGGGAGGAGGGGGAGGGGTGGATGGTGGGCGGTGCTCGCCGGTGTCCCGCCGGCGAGGGGGCAGGTGGCGGCGGCGGCGGATCCGGCGGTGGCGGACGGCGGGGGCGAGCTGTTGTACTGGTTAGTGGAGGGCGGGGTGGAAGGGGAGGGGTGGGCGGTGGGCGGCGGCGTGGTGGCGAGGGTCGCCGCCGGCCGTGGGGGGTGGTGGCGGCGGGCGGCGGCGGGGCAGCACGGCTATCGGGAGCGAGACGAGTGGGGGGGGGCTCTCGCGATAAGGCTATCGGGAGAGGGCTCTCCCTCTAGTCGCCCCCATAATAAATTCACGTGTCGCTTGCTGCTGCGCATAAAAAAAATTGGGGTTTGGTGCTGAGCAGGTGGGTTTGGATCGTCGCTGCTGGCTCTGGACAAGAAGACGTACGAGCTGGCCGGGGTGAACACTCCGGGCAACGCGCCAGGGAGCTACGCCCGGTATCGGGTGGATGACCGGATTCCTCTTCGCCATTAGCTTTGTGGGGCTCCTCAATTTGCTTCCGCTCAGAAAGGTGCCTCATTTGTTCTTCCCCACAAATTTTGCCTCAAATTTAAATGCTTCATCAGTAGCAATGCGCTCGGGTTTAAGAATTAAGACGCGACAAGGAGCCTAGTTGTCCATAATAAAGCACAGCAAGGAGCCAGCAGCAGGGAGAACTTATGCTTCATAGAGGATTAATAAGATAGTGAAAGGCAAACAAAAACGTAGCTGGTGCAAGGGAGGTTTTCCAACCGGAGAACAGGTGTGGCTTTCTTCCAAGCTTAACCTTGGCAATGATGTCGCCGAAGAGATTGGTCACAGATTATTCGCAGTTTGCATAGAGAATTTTTTTCAATCAGATCACATCTTATGTTAGAATAGATGCATATGTTGTGATATTGACATTTAGTTCGCAGATAGTGTCCCTGTTCATAATTTGTTGGATATCATGAGTTCAGGACATGAATAAACATAACTAGCAATTTTGGAAGGGTACACTAGACATAGTGCCTTGCAACATTTTTGTAAATAAAAGGACTACCTAATTGTTACATTCTTTAGCCTCATTTCATAATTTGTAATTTTTGGCCTCTTCGGCGGCTCTCTTATTGTTTTCCTTTAAAGAAAAAAACAGCCCTACAATACAACTGGATCACCTACATGTACCAACGAGTAACGGTCTAGTGACGGCACATGCCCCCGCCTAATTTTTTTTTTCAAACGACATGGGCTCTTTTTTTAAAGATGCTAAGGCCCAGTCACTAACATTTCAGGCTCTTGCATCTTTTAGGCTAGGTTTTTGCCCACTCATCTCTTGGGCTGTTGCATCTCATAATTTGCATAACATTTCAGGCTCTGGTCATAGACTACAAATTGACTTATCCAAGTGGGACTGCAACTGCTGTTCTTATAAACGGGTTCCACACACCAAGAGGGGAAGAGAATGCTAAGTATGGAACTGAACTCACTTTGTGCTAATTACCAGTTGATCCACTCCCTAAGTGAATCTTCTAGGAAACAGAGGTGATGAATCCACAACCAGTATTATCCTTTTACCTTCTATTTTAGGAAGCAAGTCAATGGATTTCTGAGGTCCTTCGTGATCAGCTTCCTATGGAGCTTCTTTCAATGGTTTTACACAGGGGGCGAGGGTTGTGGATTTCTTCAATTCCCTACTTTTGGTCTTAAGGCTTGGAAACAAACGTATGCAATGGTTATTCTGTTTATTGTAGCGCTGCTTCAGACTAATTCATCATCCATGTCAGAATCACCTAATTTTGAATTATTTGGCTGTCAGGTTTTTCTTTGATTTCAGCCTCACATACGTTGGTGCGGGGATGATCTGCTCACACCTTGTGAACCTTTCGACCCTCTTTGGTGCTATACTTTCTTGGGGGATTTTGTGGCCACTCATCAGTAAACAGAAGGGAAACTGGTACCCGGCAAATGTACCAGAGAGCAGCATGACAAGTTTGTTTGGTTACAAGGTCTGGTTGACGATTTACCGCCTTCTTTCAAATCAGATTATCCATGCCATTGGTTGTCTTAATTTTGACAGAATACTTCCACTGTGTTCCTGGTGCAGTCCTTCCTGTGTATAGCTCTGATCATGGGAGATGGTCTCTATCACTTCGTCAAAGTCATGGTTATCACTATGAATAGTTTACATGAACAGTCAAACAACAAACATATGAAAGGTATGTGCATTGAGAAAGCCATATTTCCCTGATCTCTCCACCTTGATTGCAAAAGCTCATCTGATCCTGACTTGCTGAGTGAGTGAACTGCAGTGAAAATTGAGGATACCATTGCAGCAGGTGACATGACGAAGCACGTGCACGACAAGGTCTTCAACATGGACTCCATCCCAAACTGGCTGGCATACACTGGATACGCCCTATTAAGCATCATCGCGATAATCGTCATACCAACAATGTTCAGACAGGTGAAGTGGTACCATGTGGTCGTAGCATACGTTCTCGCCCCAGTGCTGGGGTTCTCCAACGCCTACGGGACCGGGCTCACCGACATGAACATGAGCTACAACTACGGCAAGGTTGCCCTCTTCATCTTCGCGGCGTGGGGCGGCAAGGACGACGGCGTCGTCGCCGGCCTCGTCGGGTGCGGGATAGTGAAGCAGCTCGTGCAGGTCTCCGCCGAGCTGATGCACGACTTCAAGACGGGCCACCTGACGCTGACGTCGCCGCGATCCATGCTCGTGGGGCAGGCCGTCGGCACGGCCATGGGCTGCGTCGTCTCGCCGCTCGCCTTCGCGCTCTTCTTCAGGGCGTTCGACGTCGGGAACCCCGACGGGTACTGGAAGGCCCCCTACGCGCTCATCTTCCGGAACATGGCCGTCCTCGGCGTCGAGGGCGTCTCGGCGCTGCCGGCGCGCTGCTTCGAGCTGTCGGCCGGGTTCTTCGCGTTCGCGGTGCTCGCCAACGTCGCCAGGGACCTCGCGCCGCGGGGGTACGGGGCGTACGTGCCGCTCCCGACGGCGATGGCCGTGCCGTTCCTCGTCGGCGCCAACTTCGCCGTTGACATGTGCGTGGGGAGCCTGGTCGTGTTCGCGTGGCGGAGGGTCGACGGCGAGGCCGCGGCGGCGCTGATGGTGCCGGCGGTCGCGTCGGGCTTCATCTGCGGGGACGGGATGTGGACGTTTCCTTCGTCGTTGCTCTCCCTCGCCAAGGTGAAGCCGCCGATCTGCATGAAGTTCACGCCCGGAAGCTAGCGTGCATCCGTCCTGTTGATGCAAGTAAATAGAATGGCCGGAGGCGCACCTCCGCCCTGTTGTCACATGAAGCTGAACTCATGCTTGTGTTTTCAGCAGAGGCAGAATTTTGGCGGGCACTGTCTGCAAGTTGTGCAGAGCACATACGTATATGTGTTGTATTCAATCAGATTTCGGTTGTTAACGTGGCGGCATTTACATGAGTGGATTCTTTGAGGTAGATGAAATGTAGCCTATTGTCTTTTTTTTCTTGATGATGACATCAAATCATTTTGACAAGTAGAGTACACAAGTGTTTACCGTATTCTGGTCAGAACAGTACAAATCATTTTGCAATCCGTTCACGCTTTTTTCAATCAGAAATCTACGAGCTCGCACGTTTTCTCCTCTTCACCTGATATATGTGTGAACACGGCGCCACTGAAAGTCTGAAACTGTTCTTGAAAGCCCATCCATACCCTATCGATACATATATGCCAGTCTGCCGTCCACTCGTCGATCGTCCTTCACTTTCGTGACGGCACCGCAGTGTTATTGTTAGTTTTGGTAACGTTCAGTCTTTTTCCCTCTCCGTCCAAAAAACGGCCGGAGAGACCCGGACGGAATCCCGACCTCGCTTCATCCACACACACACTCATCACCGAAAACTGCAAGCTAGCTAGAGCACTTCGCGTGGACGCATGTGCAGAACCCGGGGAGTTCAGTTCCCGGCGCCGCGTCTTCCGTTTCGATGGGAATTGAAGGAGCGCCGGCGTCCGCGGGTGGCCGGTGGCCCGGAGAGAGTGGGATGGCCCCAGAGCTAGCATAGCATAGCATAGGATATGTCTTCGTCTTACCCCGTGTACTGGCACGTCACTCATAAGTCATATCTAGGGATGAAAACCGTTACCGTTTTCGTTGTTTTTTATTTTTATCGTATTGTATCACTTATTATTTTTAACTATTTTTTATCATATTATTCTGTTTTGATCTATTCATTTAATAAAATAAATAAATTTATCAAATTTATGATATATTTATATAGATCGTGAAATTTGTGATATCTTTTTACCGACCGTTGGACCGCGGATGCCTCGGCACGGAAAATTAGGTGGACTCGGACACTACCGCGCGCCTACCTGTCGCCGGTAGTAGCTGCTGCCGTGCTCCGGCCACGCGCCGTCGCTCCCGTGCCGCGCGCTCTTCCGCGGCGCGAGTGACCGGAACCAAACTGCCACCTCCCGAACCGAGTCCAGAGTCCAGGTTCCACGCCGGTGTGGGTGGGTGGGTTCGTTGCAAACCGCGCTCTCGCCCCTGGTTTCGCGCCGCCGTGCTACACAAGGCCGGCCGATCGAGATTTCCTGTGCATTTCCTCGCCGCTTTCCGAAGTCCGTTGCATTGCCCGGGCATTTTCCCTTGCCGGAGACACTGCTACCGCACTCAGGTTATTCAATTCGGAGAAGGCGAGACCGAGTACGTGACGGCTCGCCAAGGTTGGACGGAGGTCTCGCGGCACGCATGCGCCCGCCGCAGCATAGAACACGGACGGTGCCGTCCTCTCCGCCGTCGCCGTCCGCGCCGCGCCCGCCTGGCCGTGGAAACACCCCGCGCCAGACAAGACCGTGCGACTACCGGGCCCGGTCGCCCTCTCTTTTTTTCCTCCCAAAGCCAGGATCAGGTCGCCTTCAGTTCGTCACTTCACGTGATGGTACAAATCGATCATATTGGTGGTGTGTGATGCGAGTTGCTCTATTGACTAATGCGGCGGAGTAGTAAACGGCGACGATAGCCGGGAATTTTCACCGATCTTGCGTGCCGTCCGCCTCTTCACGGCTTCACCCAATCCGCGCGACCCCCAAAGGCCAAAAAGGTCCTGACACGTGTTGAGCCTCGTTAGCGGAAGCCGCGACTCACTTGCCGTGGCGACAGGTCAACACCGAGCCGGCGCACCGCGCCAACACACGTGAGATGACCGCGCCGCAACGGGCTATATCTAGTCAGCACCGGCCGGCGCTGCAGCCGGGCACACAAACACACACGGCACCAGCGGGGTAAGCTCGAGCAGACACCCCCCTCCCTCGCGCCAGACCGTACCGGAGCACGTGTGTCGGGCGCTCGAGTGAATAGTGAACTCGGAGCCTGCAGCTAGCGATGGCGGGAGGGAAGGCGTACTCGTTCGAGGAGGTGAGGCGGCACAAAGACCGCAAGGATTGCTGGCTCATCATCGCCGGCAAGGTAACCGATCGATCTCCCCTGCCTGATCAATCCTTCGTTCGTTCCCATCAGAGGAGCAAACCAAACCTGGTTCCTGCTTTGATCGATCGGTCATGCTCTCGTCAGGTGTACGACGTCACGGCGTTCATGGAGGAGCACCCCGGCGGCGACGAGGTCCTGCTGGCGTGCACCGGTAATACATACAAGTCTCTCTTCGGTTTCCAGGCACGGTGACGATCGAGGTAGGTAGCTCATGTGCTCACCTAGGAAAACTCACTCACCCGCCGCCGCCGCCCTTGTTTTGGGCAGGCAAGGACGCGACCGCCGACTTCGAGGACATCGGCCACACCGACTCCGCCAAGGAGCTCATGCCGCAGTACTGCATCGGCGAGGTCGACGCGGCCACCGTCCCGGCCAAGCTCACCTACGCCTACGCCGGCGACGAGAGCACCGAGAAGGCCGCGGCCGGCGCGGGCGCGGGCGCCTGGGCCACGCTCCTGCGGCTCGCCGCGCCGGCCCTGCTGCTGGCGCTGGCGTTCGCGCTGCAGAGCTACTACGGCAAGGCCAAGGCTGGGTAGAGAAACACGAGATCGAGATGCCGTCGTTGATTCCGCTGTGACGCCGGGCGGCTGCCTCTTGGAAGCATCTCCATCTGAAAGTTTAGTAGTTGATGTGATTGGGACGAGGCGTTCGACTGATCGCCTTAACCACTGCGTACGTAGGGTCAATTTAAATTCCAGCGTATTGTAACGAAGTATATATATCGAACCGCCAATTACGTGTTCGTGGTTTCGTAAAAATAATTTGAATTTCCTTTCCGATTATACCTTTTTTTCCCGTGTTGCTTCTTCGTCGATTCATGAACAGGATCTGGGTTGGTCGTTGCATTACTGTATTAAACGAAAACAATGCAAAATTCCTACTGAAACTTCATAGGTTCACCCTTTCTTCTAAACCAAAGCACTTCAAGAATCAATTTTCCGCAAGAAGCGTCCGAAACACATGTCCGTGCTTCAGAAACAATGGACTTCGGAATCACAACTTCTGTTCGTTCAAGGAGAAACCACCTTCCTGAAAAACATTTTTCTCAATGGCACATCATACAAAATGTGGAACATGTCCAGCGTTAGCAGGAATGCCGACCAAACAATAGGGTCAAAGCCTCGAAGGCCAAGTATATTGAAAAAGGGTATATCAATACAGGAACCATAGTCCATATATGCGTTATCCTGTTTGTGTTTCCTAAGATGGTAATATAAAGGAGAAAAAAAAACTTTAATAGGGCGAAGACGAGAACCCAGGGGAAAAAATTCTTTCACATGTGTAACACACTAATAATGCCCACCTAACCTATGAACATGTGAAACTAAATCAATTACAGTATTCCAGATGTTGATGTTACAACGTTACAGCTCAATAAGAATCATTCCTTAATCTTTTGTAGTAAGGGTCCATTGATATATACATCATCACTTGAGCCTGTTTTCTGAAACTTGTCCTGAAGCTCTGGATTGGCTGAATGGGAGGGCATCTGAGCGACCGAGCCAGTTCTAGAACTTAGCCCGGGTGGTTCGAGGTTAAACAGAGCCACCACAAGGCCACAGGTCTGTTCCCAGCATGTAGATTTTTCATTGCATACCTTGGAACTCACAGTGTGCGTTTTAATTGCTGAGCTAATTCTGTTAAGTAATTAATTTTAGGAGTTCAATGTATACTCCTGATGCTAGGAGCCTGCTTCCAGTTCCAGTTGAAGAACTTGCTCTTGCTGCCCTCTGATAAAAGAGGTCAACTCCTTTGGTGCAACAACAGACTTTAGCCACTCTTGAAGCTCCTCGCCTTCAACCTTTTCATTCTCTGAAAGAGGTATGATAACCAGCAGTTAAATAATCATAACTTTTATCCAATGAAGCAAATCAAATGGCATAGAAGGAGAACCATAATGTAGAGGCAACCAGATAATTGGGCAAGTTACCTTCTAGATATGCTCCAAGACCTTCCAAAACTGCAGGATTAGCACGTATAACTGAAAGAGCTACTTCAAGTGCAGATTGTAAAAGCACTTTTACTTCCCGCTGGACGAGATCAACTATATGGCCCTGCCATTAGTTTTCAAGTTTGAGCTCAGAACTTGAAGACGGTAGCTTACTAGTTTGACTTGCAGGTGCAGGAAAAGTTTTGAGGCAAACCTGATCCCTTCCAAATGGAGACCCCCCGGAGTCATCTAGCCCACCATTTGACAGCGTAGCAACTGATATTGGGCCAATGCGCTGATTAAGACCGTATTCAGCTACAGCTTTGTAGGCCATGTCAGTAGCACGCCTTATGTCATCGAGTGCACCAGTAGAAACTCGTCCTGATAAAACAACCTCCTCTGCTGCCCGCCCGCCCAGAAGTGTTACTAAACGACCACGTAGTTCATCAACAAAGAGCAAATATCTATCCTCTGTGGTGGGAGGGGTGTATGTGAAGCCTAATGCGCCTCCTGATCTTGGCAATATACTCAATTTCTGTTTAAAAAATCAGCATTAAGAAGTAAAATTTATTATTTTTCTCGGACTGTTCTATCAACAGTTGCTTAAGTTCAAACCTCCACACGTGGCTGCCCAGGCAGAAGATTTGCTACGGCAGTTCCAACAAGTGCATGACCAACTTCATGCCGCGCAACAACAGCTTTTTCATTACCCTTCAATTTTGCATGTTTTTTCTCTATTCCCTGATAACATAAGCTTCACAATTAGCTTCCAGCACAGTAACATTAAGAACTATCATGACTGACAAATAGAATATAGAAAAAGAGAGGGCATCAACAGAAAGATATGCCCTTACATGAAGAGCTATCATGACTGACAAACTAGAATATAACAAAAGAGAGGGCATCAACAGAAATATAAGCCCTTAAAAAAACTACTGAACAAGATTAGATACATGTTTCTTCTTAATGAAATGACACGCAGTTCTCTGGCGTCGTTTGAGAAAAAAAGATTAGATACATGTTGACATATCAAATGCCATATGCAGAGAAGCAAAAAAAAACATTAAATGGTTTACACAGATGGTGAAGATGTTGCAGAACTCTCTGCATGGCATGATTTCATAAAGATAGAAGAGTAAAATACACCAGCGGTCCTTAAACTTGTCTCAAGGTGTCATCTAGGTCCCCGAACTCTAAAAATGCATATTCGAGTCCCTGAACTTGCTAAACTGTGTCATCTAGGTCCAAAGTTCCAAAAATACCCCTATGCATGATGACATGGCTGCCAATTGAGCATGAAATTTTATACTATTTCTCTAACTAAATCGGTTGTTTCCATCATAATAATTAAATAACTTTATTTGATTGTACCATATCGATAATTATAGATCAAGATATGGACAAAAATCAATATTGTAGGGGTATTTTTGGAATTTTGGACCTAAATGACAGTTTACCAAGTTTAGGGACTTAAATATGTATTTTGAGAGTTCGGGGACCTAGATGACACCTCGGGACAAGTTTGAGGACCGTTGGTGTATTTTACTCAAAATAGAAATAAGACAACAAGAAGATTGTATCTTAAGCATAATACAGTCTAGACAGAAAATTTCAAATTCCATGGTATACAAGTGCTTTAATAGAAACTGAACAGCTAAAAAAAGATGAGATAGAAACAACAACATACAGCTATAGAGCGCTCAACCGCACGGATGAAGTCAATCTTTTCCACTATTTCTTTATTTAATCTCCCAGCCAACAAAGCAGCTTCATTTACTAAATTTGCAAGGTCTGCTCTGTATAGCATAAAAAAATATTTAACATGTCAATTTGAAAGGTCAACAAGGTTAAGATGAAGAAATTGGTAGAATAAGTTTTACCCAGTAAAACCAGTTGTCATTGCAGCAATATCTGCTAGATCTACATCTTTACTAAGTGGAAGCTCTCTTCTATTCACATGAACTTTAAGAATTGATTCTCTTCCAAACCTATCAGGAGCTTCAACCTGTCATGTTGGTAGACATTAATTACATCAGACAAAAATATGAATACGATGGCATTTTATCTTGTTGAGAAGGGAAACTAACCATGACTACACGGTCAAATCTCCCAGGGCGCCGAAGGGCAGGATCCAAAACATCAGCTCGGTTCGTTGCCCCCAGTACAATGACAGCTGAGTTGGTGTCAAATCCATCCATTTCCTGAGGAAACTCCAAAATTAAGAGCGTTAAACCAATAATAGTGGTGTTTCTACTCTTCCTCCAAATCAAATTGCACGATAAAGCAGTAATTTTAGTAGTGAAGTAGTGTGTGGCTGAAATCTCTTAATATTCTTAAGTTCTGCTTTTCAGTTTTCCCAAGAGCATAGAATCACTTATCAGCCGATAAAGGTATGAGAAGAAGCTTTAATTGGATCCCAACTTGCGATGCAGCTAATTTAGTGAACACTCGAGAAATATAAGAAAGAGCACTGCCCTACCGTGAGCAATTGGTTTAGTGTCTGCTCACGTTCATCATTACTGACAATGCGATATCGACCATCACGACTTTTTGCAACAGCATCAATCTACAAAGACAAGGCAAACAGAAAGGGTTAGCATACATTTCAGTACAAGAAGCCTAGATCAAATCCTGGATGCATGTTACCTCATCGATAAATATAATTGATGGTGATTCCTTTTTGGCCCTAGCAAATAGGTCACGTACTCGAGCTGCTCCCATGCCTACATATAGCTCCACAAATTCACTGGCAGAACAACTTATAAATGGGACTTCAGCTTCCCCTGCTACCGCTTTTGCAAGAAGTGTCTTTCCAGTCCCTGGAAGACCCACCTATAGATAAAGAATTATATTATAAAAACACAACTATGAAGCAGTAGTTACCATTGCTAAAAGCAATTGCAGAACTAACCAATAAGACACCACGAGGAGGACGAGCACCAAGACGCATATATCTTTCTGGGTTCCGTAAAAACTCCTGGACAAAAGGTATGTATCGAAACAGCTTATTTCCCTTCAATTGAATAGATAACCATTGCTGCATGTATTATAACAAACCGTAGGATCCATACCACAATTTCCTCCAACTCTTCTTTTGCCTCATCTACTCCAGCCACATCAGCGAATGTAACTATATCCGTACTTTCAGAAACTTTGGCCCCGCCAGAATTTGAATTCTTTCTATTTCTCAGCTGACCTGCTGAATTCTGAGTTATACAGAAAAAAAATTAGATATGTCGAAATCAAATGCAACTAAATGAGGAGTGTTCTTGCCCAATTGATTTAAGTCACGCAACATTACCTGAGAAAAGCCTATCGGCAACCGCTGCAGAACTACTGCGATCAATACAACATAAATAAGAGCCACCTGCAAAAGAT
Organism: Echinochloa phyllopogon; assembly: GCA_033239725.1. NCBI lineage: Eukaryota > Viridiplantae > Streptophyta > Magnoliopsida > Poales > Poaceae > Echinochloa > Echinochloa phyllopogon. The sequence goes on along the minus strand of BTCW01000001.1, from coordinate 36,435,719 downwards.
AAGGGTAGTTAGACCAAAAGGTACCAAGGAGAGACTTAAGATCTAAATGTAAATAATACAATCATATTCATAGATAAATGCAAGTTTAGGGGGGGGACCATTTGCTCATAGAGATGTATGTTCAATCCTGTCAAAATTTCTATTTACAATCCTCAATTATCCAATCCCCTGCATAAGGTCACAGAAAACCTCATGCATTTCTTTAGTTGGTTCCAAATCAGACTGGGAGTGTTTCTTAATTTTTCACGAGAACCAAATTCCAAATTACAATTCACAATTACGACTACATGTTCTGATATTAGGTTAGAGGTGACTTCATGCATTTCATTTGTATCTTTCAAGACCAGATTGAGACACCAGTTCTCTAGTTTCCATGTTAACCAAATTCTTATTTACAACTCCCAATTAAGCTTCCACATTCCCACATTAGGTCAAAGAAGAGTTCGTGCATTTTGTTTGTAGGTTCCAAGATCAGACCTGGAGCTTATTTTCTTGCTGAACTTTAGCATGAACCAATTAAACTCCAATTACATTCTGCTTTTTAGTTCAAGAATAATTGAAATGATAAAACTACCATCCATATGTAACTGTAGAATATTGAATGTACTTTAAAAAGTAAGCTTTTATCTAACATCTATCCTTTAAACTTTTGGCTGGCCGTCCAAAAATATGGTACAAGGTTACTGAATACAATGTTATCATGGTTGCACAACAAGAGCAACATATAAGGATGGCACATGGTAAGTTGGATATAAGCCTTAATGTTTGAAGTTGTACTTCTAGGTGAGTTTTGTGTATAACAATGTATAAAGAATTAGAAACCCAAAGTATAGCAATACAGGAGAAGGAATAAAAACACTGCTAACACAAAACAGAGTCAAAATGGGAGCCACTGCCACCTCAGCACTTTATCTATCAACAAGATCTTACTTTAACATATGCAGGGATTATAAATCATCATTTTATCTACAATCCAAGCACTGAATCTATCGTACTGCTGAAGCTATGTTCACAGTATGACCAACTAAAATGTTATTTCCTGACTAACCTTAGAACAAAATAGAGCAGATCATATGTTATATTTCATCCTTTGAAATCACTTGGATTCTAGTCAGTACAAATATAACCTTACTTATAGTGCAAGCATTTCAACATATTCTTATTACAAAGCAGCTTGCCATATCCAATGTTCTCCCTCACATTGTACATGTAAAACGCCCACACAAACTGGACCTACCGGATCAACTCTTCAAAGATCATTATCACATTTATCTATCAATTTCAATGCTCAGAGCATCTTCTAAATACTTAGATACAAAATTCAAAATTCCTAATCTGGTGTGACTAGTACTGATCCTACATTGATTTCAAGCCACAAAGTTTGCATTTGTATCGGAAACATCTGTCAGCACAAGTGCCTTACCAGGGCAGAATTGAGCATGCCGCCAGACCTCTTATCTGGCGAACCAAATTCAACCATGTTCTCCACCATCTTCTCGTATGGTGTCTTTATATCCACAGGTCGAGTGGTCGTGAACACGATTCTCCTGGAAACTCCAGCATTCTCAACGACAGCATCCGATCCTCGCTGCATTGGTATCTGCTCCGCCGCACGGGCCTCAACCTCTGGCCGGAGTCGGAACATGATGTGCACCCCATCAACCTCGACCTTCTTCACCTGGTCCTTGTCTATGCTCGCCAGGAAGTCACTATAAGGTACACTGAGGTATGTCGTCTGCGGCCGGGGCTCTGAGCCAGGCAGAGCGATCTCCGGCCGCAGCATGCGGAGAGCAAATATGGCGAAGCCTAGCTGTAGAAGCAGGAATCCCATCTCCCGCCCCTGGACTATGGGCTCCCATAGCCACCGCCCGACGTCGCCTCCCTTAAGTACCTTCCGCCGCCACTTATTCTCCCCCCTCCTCGATGATGGCTGCGGCGGTGGCGGCGTCGCGGCCGCGCTCGTGGTGCTGCTGCTGTCGCCCCCCGAAGGCTCCGCGGTCGAGTCGCGGTCGCCATCTCCAGCAGGGGAAGCCTCGCCATTCCCGGAGGCGCCGGCTTCGTCGCCGTCGCGCTCGACGTTCGCGCGCGCCGCCGGCGGGCAGCGGCGCGCGCGGCGGTGTACGAGCGACACCCCGAGGCCGCGCGGCGGCACGGCGGATATCCGGATCGACGGGGCGCCTCCCCCGGCGGCTGCGAGTCGCTGGGGGAGGGGGCGGAGGGCCGAGCGCGACGGGGATGCGATTGGGAACGAGGCGAGGGTTTCCACGGCGGCGGAGGCCATGCGGAGTGTAAGGCAATCCCCGACCCGAACCCTAGGCCTGGGAGCGTACGGTTTGAGCGAGCAGCACCTCCAGGGAGCTCGTCCAGCTCCACCGCTGTTGCGTGCGCGGCGTGGAGGAATCGGTGGGCTGGGGTCGAGGGGAGAGAGATGAGGAACAGAGGAGGAAGAGGCCGAGACGAGAGGAGATGGAGGGAAGGGGGTGGCCGTTAGTCGCGTATCACGCCGTCACGCCGGGTTGTTACGGCAACTCCGTCTACGAAACCTACGCCCACCTACCAATATTTCTTACTCGTTGCCGACATATGGGCCCCCCAGGTGTAGGCGGTACTTAGGCCCACCGTCAGTGGGTCGTTTCCATGTTTGCTGGTTTTCAGGTTTCACCGTAGGCTTATCCGTTCAGTTTGAGATATCGCCGGAACCACGGCGTCGGGGTAACGGGATTGGTGGGGACGAGTTGTGGCCCCCTGAGTTGTCAGTGAGAGTAGGGCGTGTCTGTCAGAAGGTGGGCCACTAGAGATATTTGGCGCGTCGGATTACTCGGATATGGCGCAGAGCGTCGAGCTTATGATGTCCACAGAAACAATGGACGGAGGCTACAGAATTTGGGCGTATCTCCTACAAACAACAAAAATGATTGAATTTTAATTCCGATCTGGAAAGAAATATCCCAATAGATTGTTTACGAGTTAGAGCCGTGTAACATCATAATATCGCATCTAGAGTCCAGCTGAAGCCTTAACAATTACCAATAGGTATATAGCATCAAGGCTTTTGATTCCAGCGTACAAACACCATATTTGTGTTACAGAGTTATATGCCAAACAAGGTCATATTCAACGAGCTTGGGTCATACAAACACATTAGACTGAGTCTAAGGTTACCACATCTATCATCCAACTATAGTGCATAATAAAAAGTGAGTCCAAATAAACATGTCACACAGATCCGTATAATCTTCCTATGCTAAAGCCATTCATAGTATACGAAATTTCTCAACAAATTATCTACATTATCTTTTTTCCGTTGACTGGACTACAATGTCATGACCACTACAATAAGTTAGCACAACACAGACAACACATTCAAAAGTTCTAATACAATATGACAAGAACGATTCTAACATACTAAAACCTACGAACGAATCTTGTTTGGCATGCGTTTTCAACGATATCTGTGTTGCATTTTAATCCAATTGATTCTAACAAGGTCATAAGATGATAAGTTTAATATGATGTTGTTCAAACTTTTGAACACAAATATAATGTTGAATATGACCTTGTTTCGCATATTAAGCTTCACGGGATGCTTGCATTTTAAATACATTTATACACTTCAAGAACCTGGTTTTCAATGAGATTTCATTTTTAAAAAAATCTAGTCGTGCCACATCTATGGAGTGAGTTGAAAACATTTGTTCATTTCTTCCCATGAGCTTATCAATTTTGTTAGGTTTTCTCAAATAATAGGTATATCGCCACAAACCAAAAATATTAATTGAGCAAATTAGTAAGTTTCACAATGACCACTTCAATTCAACGGAACCTTTATGTAAAAACTTCAACGACAACTGAAGCATCCCACTTTAACGAGATTTAGTGAATAAAAAGGTTAAAAAAATTGCATGTTGTATTTTTCTGAATGGTGAGTGTGCTTAATTGGTTAGCTTTCTTGATGTGAAGCCTTTGTGTCTGGGTTCAGATCCTCAATTCAGTTGGTATGCTCATACTTTCAATAGATTTTTTTTCCAGTGATATACGACCTGGTGACAAATTGACTATTTGCCAATTAGTGAATAAGGTCAGAAACTAGCGATCACCTACAAGAGAAAGTATATCACTAAAAAAATTGACACAATGCAATATCAATAAAAAATGTGTTTCGATAAACAATTACGTTTGTTTCTATATATAATGTAAGCAAATATATCTACCACCAATTTCGATATTCCTTTAATCTTCTATACTATAAAAAGAATTAGATTTGAAAACACTTCTCACCAAGATTAGGACCACCACCCACCTCACAGAGGACCCACCTGCCATGAAAAAAAGACTACGAAAAGGAGGGGGGAGACCCATTTTGTCGACGTCGTAAAGTGATTTCCCCCTCGAAACCCAAAACTTTTTTCACCCAAAAAGGGTCCACCTAAATATACCCACATTTGTACCCACGTCTATACAAAATTATCTCGTATTGCTAATAAACAATAAATTGGAGAGTTTTTCTCCATATAAATAAATGCCAACTATCATAAGTTTTGAGAATACCTAAAGCTCTCTATACATGAGAGAGCGAATATAAAGTATTTTTAAAAGCGTTTTGCACTTTTGCACTAAAGTGAAGTGATATTGTTTTAGTATATATATATATATATATATATATCATTAATAAACGTGCGTGCCGCACGTGCATTCTTGCTATACCAAAAATGACAATTTGACATAGTAAAGTAAGAAGAATACACTTTATTCAATGTGAAATAAAAGGATAAGATTAATTTGCATTAACATTGAAGTATTATTTCTTTCTCATGAAAAAACGCATGTGGCCTCCTTTAACATTTTCTCTTGCCCCATCCCCTCTCTTTTCTTCTTATCACGTAAATGATGGCACCACAGAAACATATTATAGCGAGTACATTGGTATCATCTAAGAGATGGTCTCATACAATGATATGAAATCTTAAGTACATTGGTATAATAGGTTGTTGTCTTCATTTATAGGGAAATAAAGAAATATTGTTCGTTGCATGGCAACAAACAACTCCATTATCTCACCTCGTTCTCTCTTTGACATCAGCAAAAACCTACGTGACAACGATCTATCAGACTTGATGACATATAGCAACGTAACTATACCTCTGCAGTGAATCAAATCAATGAATGTTTTTGTCCGCGGAGCTTGTTGTCCCTCTTATTTTTCCCTTCTCATTCTTCTCTCTGACGCACAACCTGTACGGACGCTATTCTTTTGCACTCCGCAGAGGGGAAGATGGAGCCGTTTTTTCTCTCTCCAAACCCAACCATGCATGAACCTTTCAGACTTGTTGGATCCTTCATTCCAAATTCCTGCTATAGTAGTTAAAACTCTAGGAATCTGATTCCTTTAGAATTCCTTCGAAAAACCTCGGCTCTAAACAAGTCTTGAACCCTGCATATAATCGTCTGGTCATCCATACTTATATTATGGGATGGAGGGAGTACTGTATACTATGCTGTGCCCCAAGAACCACATGGCGATGCCTTCCTTCTTGGTTTCTTGCACAGTACATCCCTTTTTTTCACCTCTGGAATATAGAGGTCGCCAAAAAGCCCACGGACCTCTATCTTTCTGCCACGTGGCTATGATCCAACCACCTATCCTACTGGCGACTACATGTCCCACACACACGAGATGGCTCGAAAGGCAGAGGAGTCCAAAGCCGAGTGGACACTCAAAGCAGAGCAAAACGAACCCGGATGGCCGCCGCCGCGCCCACGCCATCCCCATTCGTCGCCTCCACCCGCCGCTTCGCCCCTCGCCTCCGCTCCCTCCTCCCCGCCGCCGCCATGTCCCTCACAGCCTCCTCCGCTCCGAACCCGTGCTCCGGCGCCGGGGAGGAGGCGCAGGCGCCCCCGCTCCCGCACTCGACCCTCGAGATCGCCGGGGCGCGCCGGGGCCTCCTCTCCGGCTTCGCCAGCCTCCGCGCCCCGTACCGCGCGTTCCCCGTGCTCGCGTCCAACCGCCACGTCGAGACCATCTTCGCCGCGTTCACGCGGTCGCTCCCCGCCGTCAAGCTGCGCCGCGAGTGCCTCCGCGCCCCCGACGACGGAGCCGTCGCGCTCGATTGGGTCTCCGGCGACGACGGCGCGCTCCCGAGGGATGCGCCAGTGCTCATACTCCTGGTATGGTGCTCCTTACCTGCTCACGTCGTGTGCATTGCCTCACTGGACACACTAGCAGTGCTTTCAGGACGCTCTGTTAGGCGCCAATAGATGACGTTTGTGATTTAGACTTTGGATCACTTTGGAATTTAGCTTACGTGCTTTTGCAGAATTACCATGGGCACATATTTGCGAATTAACAGTAGCCAAGGCGTAATGTAGCTGAAGCTAAGATTTCTCTGCGGTAAGGCTATATGTCTAGAAGGGGCTGCAACTACCATGGGCACATTTCGTTAAGGGGCGTAAAAGGAATTTGTGGAGTTTAAGATGGTACCTCACTGTCTGACAGCTTAGGCCTTGTATATTAGTAACTGTGTAGTTGACATCTTCTGTTTCTGTTGCTGTTGCTGTAGAATGGTAGGTTGCTAGCATTGAGTTCCACGAAGCAAATCGCTAACAGTTAAATTTTGTGTAACTTTGACATAGTTTGTATAGGTTTAGGTTGTTGCTGAAATAGGAGGCTGGCAATGCTGGCATATTGTACTGCTGTAGTGCATGGAAATGTGGATCTAAAAGTAGTTAAGTACTGCTATGGTCTAATAGGTTTGTTAGGTCCCAATTTCATAATCTGTTTCTAGTGTGAGTCTTAGTATATTAACGGTAGGTTTGATATCAACAACAAATTGATACATGGTGAACCCCATGTCAATGCCAGATGCTGACACGATGATCAAATATGCACCGTTTCATTTCTTCCCTCTGTTAAGGACATGAGGATACTACTTGTCAAATTGTTTGGAATTGAGTTACAGTTATATTTCACTATAAGCTACAGACGAACTTAAATGATCCAAAAATAACTTTCTCCTGAAGCAAACAAAAGGACACATTCTCAAAAGTTATATTGTCATTTTCGTTTAGCTTCTAGCCTAATGTGATTTCTATGCCTTTGCAGCCTGGTCTAACTGGGGGAAGTGATGATACATATGTAAGGCATATGCTTATGAGAGCTAGAAGCAAGGGATGGCGTGTTGTGGTATTTAATAGCCGCGGATGTGCAGACAGTCCTGTGACTACACCCAAGGTACTTCAAATACTTTTCCACTTTTTTATTAGGATGGTAAGCTTACATAGTTACATGTGGCTCCCATAATCCATAAAAAGCTTACAAATAGAAGGCATACATTGATCATATTTTTTCCTTTTGATACTAGTGTAGAAGTGTTAAGATCTCATTTACATGATTTTATTGAATGAGATGAAAACTGTTAGTCAATGTAAGTCGATTATCAACAATTTTTTAGGTAAATTACTCATTTCATTCTGGTTCGTTAGAAATGGATAGTGAACACCCTCTTCCTATCTTGATCATGTCCTTTCCGGCCTGCAAGCAGGTTTGCTCCAGTTCATACATGCAAGCTTATCCAAATGATTTTCGGGCTCACATTTTGTGTGATAATTGTAGTCTATACTTCCTTCTGTGTACTCTTTCGCTGACAGTAGTTTCAACTTAGGGTGAAGCTAGAAACTAAATGGGGTTGAACCTGACTGAATGGGGATTTCAAACCAAAAAGTAGAAAATGATAAATGTCATTGAAGCTTATGATTAATAGCAACTTTGCTTTCTAGCTCAATATTGAAGGTTTAGATTTCATTTTATGCGTACCGTAGTAAAATAGGCCACCTAATGTCGTTGAACCTTTTTGGCTGACACAAAATTCTACACTCCATCTTGATGCATAACAATAAAGTGCAATATGTACCCGCAAAAAAAAGTGGCAATATGTGTGTTGTCAATCAGCATCTTTTACCATGGGGCCTTGGCTCAAACTCCAGCGGATAAACTTTGTTGAGGAAAGCTAGGGGTTATAACATAAGTATGGTGACGAGATAGCTAATCAAATAAAGGAGGACTGGGACCCTACTATATCTTCTCATTTTTTTCGCATATATTGACCTGACAATTCTGTCATGCACAGTTCTATTCTGCTTCATTTACTGGGGATCTCCGCCAAGTAATTGATCATGTTTTAGGCCGTTATCCCCAATCTGATGTCTATGCTGTCGGTTGGTCTCTTGGAGCAAATATTCTTGTGCGCTACCTTGGTGAGGTGAGTTCTTCACCCACTGTTAAGAAGTCTACAACAATTCTTTGTAATGTCATATTTACAAGATTCCAGTTCCACTTGAGTTTTCTCTCATATGTGTGTATGCCCCCTTTTGCCCCCTGATACTTCTGTGTTTCTCTTGTCCTATCTGCATAAAACTATATAGGTTTGATTGCAAATATCTATTCCCACCATCTAATTTATCTCTCTGCTTATTTTTCCAGGAAACTGATAAATGCCCTTTATCTGGTGCAGTCTCCTTGTGCAATCCATTTAACTTGGTAATTGCAGATGAAGATTTCCACAAAGGGTTTAATAACGTCTATGATAGAGCATTGGCTCGGGCTCTGAGAACTATATTTAAGAAGTATAAATTTTGTTCACCTCTCCTCAAATCTTGATGACATTTGTACTCCTTTTATGAATTCTAACAGCTGATCTTTAGGGACTTGATCAAATTTTAGGCATGCACTCCTTTTTGAAGATATGGAGGGTGAATATGATATACCCAAGGCAGCAAATGCAAGGACTGTTAGAGATTTTGATGAGGGACTAACCCGAGGTTTTGCAGCGTTCTCTAACTCAACTGTAGCTTTCGTAATTTCTATAACTTTCCTATCGGCAACCCCACACTCAAAGGACACTTCAATCGTTTTCACTTTGCAGTTTCTTTTGGTTTCAAGTCGGTGGATGATTATTACTCCAATTCAAGCAGCTCGGATTCCATAAAAAATGTTCGCATACCCTTACTATGCATACAGGTGAAACTTTCACTCTATCAGTTATCTGAGCTTCACAAGACACTAGTACATTAAGAGCAGCAGATGCAGTGAATCAAGTGACGGAACTACCTCATTGCTTAGTTAAAGATCATATAGTTATGTCATACTTACTATAACTGAAGGTTTGGTCAAAATTGTTAAACTATTTGAATTAAGAATATTGCAGTGCAGTTTTATTTATGTCCTTTTGGCTTACCATTGAAATAAAACCTTGAGTAACATGTCTTGCATATTTAGAAGCCTGTTTGATATGGAGTTGGTTGACTTTATGGTAAAATTGTTCTCATAACTCTGCAAAACAGTGGCACGATAATTTCTTATAGCAAGAAGAGGGGGTCTAACCATTTCAATGGTGATTGTGTTGTGAAAGTAATATTATATCTTTTCTGTTATAACTTCAATAGTGACTTAATTATGTGCAGGCGGATAATGACCCAATTGCACCATCCAGGGGGATTCCCAGAGAAGATATCAAGGTACTAACTATTGTTCACACCTTTTTACCTAATGACTCAGTGTTGATATGGTGCATAAGTTTTATTTATAGATCACTCTAATCTATGACTTAGCCCCTTAGTTCATTTGAATCAACAAATTGCAGGCACACTGCATACATGTAGGTCTGAAATTCTGAACCTCAAACGGTGCAGCTTTGCCACTCTGAACCTTAATGCACCATTCTGATGTTTTCTTTTTTGGCTAAAGGGAGAAGTGTAGCTTAGATTGACGTGCTCTGATGTGGAATCTTCGTTTCATTTACCATACATACAATGACTTAGATGATTCGGTTTGGTGTCATGTTGTAACGATAGATTGACCATAACAAAATAATGTCAGTTCGAAAGGTCAACATAAATAACACAGCCAATGTTGGGCCTATGACAAGATAGACTGTGATACGTTTAGTAATCCATATCATCAATCCTTTAGCAACTCTTTTTGTTATGGGGCTATTGAGCTTGAGTGTAATTAGATTATTAGAATGACCTGTTCTGACTTATCTCCGGAGGTTTGTGCCAAAATTGGAGAAATTACATGTCACATTTCAAGCATGTAGCTGTAACTCTTCTATCAATTGGTTCCGTATTTGGTGCTGCACTAGAACTAAAACTCGACTAAGAGAGTCTTGTTCCCTATTATTTCAGGCAAATCCGAACTGCCTGCTTATAGTAACACCACAGGGCGGCCATCTTGGATGGGTAGCGGGTGATGAAGCTCCATTCGGGTGTCCTTGGACTGATCCAATTGTGATGGAATATCTAGAATATCTTCAGAACGAGAAGAGGTCAAGTGCCAAAAATAACAAATCCTATGAGCAGCAGGGTGTTTCAGAGGCATCAGAACCCCATCTAACCATCCATGCACAGAGATAGTAATGTTACCCTTCTCCAAATGCTCCCATTGGCTATGTATCTTTATGCAAATAGTTGGGTCATTTAGCTCTGGCGATGGGATTGGTCTTTACGACAGAGGTACGTTCCCGTAATTTCCGTCCTAAAGTTTGTATTTTAATGTGCTTCCATCATTACTTTGTACCTTAGCTCTGCCTACCCTGCTTGTACAGGTCTGTACGTGTATTGTGTTGTAAGATTTCTATATTAAAAAAGGAAGAAGGATGTGGTTCTGAGGTCTGGAAACAATATTTGTTGTTCAATTGTTGGCTCCTAAAGTCGACGTTGAGATTCCATTGGATAGCATAGAAGATTTCATTCCCCCCCCCCGCTCCTTAAAAAAAAAATCCCCCTGCTGAAAGCGAGCATCATTTGCCATACATATTACTGGATTAAGCTACAGTCACTTGCATAGATTCCACAAAGTATAGATGAAGATTCAGTTGAAGTCTTTCCATCAGCAACCTTATTTTCTACTGTACTACACTGTACATTTTCAATCATGTTCTGATATAATTTCCTCATGGTATGGGTTTTTATATATATTTTTCCCATGAGACATGGAGACTTTATGATTTCCCAAAGCAGTTTGTCCATGAGTATGCAAACTCTTCTAATCAGACGCACTCCAGGTCACCAGGCCAATGGACGATATGCACAGCCAGCCGCATCAGTAATAGACCACATTGTATAATCAGATATGCTTCGCAAAGATGCGTGCTGCAACTTGTCCCAATGATCACGCAGATTATGATCCTCCCTCCCCGAAGTGCGTGCACCTAGCCAAGTGCCCAAGTGCTGGCTGCAAACTTTCGCACTTGCCCAAAAGGCGAGACGCAAAAGCTAGTCGAAAGCCGAGCGGGACAAACAAGTTCCCGTCCACGCGCCGCCTCCCTGGCCGCCGTCGACGAGCGCACCAGCACCACGAGGACCGCGCGCCCGACGTTGACGCGGGGCCTCCGCGCCACTCGCGCGCGGCCGCGTGCCGCGGCCCGTCGCCGTCGTCGCCCGCGCTCGGCGGGCCCCGCTCCAGCGGTTGCCCCGATACTTAATCGAGTGGACTGGAGCAATTAACTAGGCTAATCATCGGCGCTGGCCATTGGCTCACCGGCGACAGGTCATCCTTAACGGCGGGCGCTCGTGAGTGGTGACCTCGGAGGCGGCACAGGTGTCGGCGCCGGGGCGTGCGGGGCTACAAGCTCGGTCGCGCAAGGCATCGTACGATGACAAGTTTTATACGCCGGGGTGTTCGTGCTTGCGTTGCGCCGGGGTTATATTAATGCTACGACGACTACCGGGCTGATGCTCGTGGGTACGGATCACGTTGGGTGGCAACAGCGAGTTCAGTGTGTGGTTTGGTGGTGGCGGTGTGGCTGCGGTTGCGTCTCCTGCGAATTTGTGGCTCCGGAGCGCAGGTCGAGCTAGCGTTCGTATTTTAGTCGAGCGCTACTACGTGAGCGATGACTGAACGTAGTACTGAGCTCAGCTGCAGGGGCTGACCGGCGCGCGAATCAGCTGACGGAACGGAGCTTATTCGATCACAAGGGATGATCAAACCCTCCCGATAACGAAACTAAAGTTTATTTGCACGTCAAATCGTCAATGTAAGGATGCCTAGAAGAACAAGAACATGAAGAAGTCTGACATGTGTACCAGTTCTTCTCGAGCTAGTCGTGATCGAGCAACTACTGCTTTTTTTCTCTCCCACGAGCTAGGCGTGCGCTACGCCTTCGGCTTGTTCTTACAATATCCATCCCTTACCGTATCGGTCCAACCGTGACCGATGCAACTCCGAAACACACCGAATTACTCCGGGGCACGTACAGAAACCAGCCGAGGACTTCACGTCACGCGCCGGAACCGGACGGAGCACGCACGCGCGCCGGAGCGGCTGGCGGGACACGTAAACCCGACACACACCCCGCCGGAGATAAGCTCATCTGACTTTCAACGCTCCGAGGACGCAGCAAAGAGCAGCAGGAGGAGGAGATGCGTTCGGAACTGGGCACCCAACAGCGACGCGGTGGCTCCCCTCCATCTACAGCGACCCCTCACCCCAGACGTCGCGCGCGGTAACGATGGCACCGGTAGCCCTCACGCGCCGTGACAAAAGGCGTGCGTGCCACCTCGGCGTCCCGTTCCGGTGAAGCCCCCCCGCCCGCCCGCTCGGCCCCCCACCGCCGACGACGTCGACGGCTCGACGCTGCCCCGGCCGGCCCAGTCCACCTACGCGGCTCGCAATTTCGCTCGCGCGCATCCCCTGTTGCCGGAACCTGGCTGTGTGCGCAGTGCGCCAATGGAAGCTCGTGCACTCTAGCCCCTGCGGGGGCACCACGTGTCCGGCCCGAATCCGTCTCGAGGCAGCGGCCGGATAACCATTCCGTCCGTGCAGTGCAGGCGCGGTGATTGATCGCGCGCGGGGGTGGGGGCGACCCGCCCGGCCCGGCCGATGCGCAACACCTGGACGCGGCGCCAAGCCGTCGCGGGCCCTACATGTTGTCCCTCGCCAGGGCTGGCGCCACGTGTAGCCATCCCGCCCGGGATAACCGTGGGCGTATAAGAGCCGCCGCGCCAAGCCCCGAGCGCCACTCCACTACTACTACTACTCCTGCTGCTGCTAGCTACGACGACGACGACTGATAGGAACTTAGAGCTAGGCAGCTAGCTTCCATTGGCAGGCTTCGGCGAGAAGCGCGTGCCTGGCGATCGGCGGGGTGTGCTGTGGCCGGGTCGACGACATGGAGCGGGACTGCCGGTTCATGGTGGCGCCGCCGCCGCGGCAGTACGAGGAGGCCGGGCAGTTCGTGCACCAGGTGATGATGGTGGTCGGGGACGAGCAGCACGACGACCCCGCGGGCGCGGGGAGAGGGGGAGCCGCCGGCGGGGAGAGGAAGCGGCGGTTCACGGATGAGCAGGTGCGGTCGCTGGAGACGACGTTCCACGCGCGGCGCGCCAAGCTGGAGCCCCGGGAGAAGGCGGAGCTGGCGCGGGAGCTGGGCCTGCAGCCGCGCCAGGTGGCCATCTGGTTCCAGAACAAGCGCGCGCGGTGGCGCTCCAAGCAGCTCGAGCACGACTACGCCGCGCTCCGCGCCCAGTACGACGCCCTCCACGCCCGCGTCGAGGCGCTCAGGCAGGACAAGCTCGCGCTCGCCGCCCAGGTACCCTTCGTCCTCGATCGATTTTGATTTGTTTCTCGCGCAGCCACACCACCGATTGATTCTGACGATTGCTGATGGTGTTTGCTCGATTGATGATGATTTGATGGCAGTTGGACGAGCTGAAGGGGAGGCTGAGCGAGCGGCAGGACCAGAGCGGCAGCTGCGAGGTCAACGGCGGCGGGGAGGCGGACGACAGGAGGAATACCAACAACAGCGTCGTGAGCTGCCTGGCGGAGGACGACGGCGGCGCCGTGACGCCGCCCGCGGCCGTGGACGCCTCGGAGGAATCCGCGGCGGCGGCGGTCGCCGGGTACTACGACTACGACGACGCCGCGTACGCGGGCGGCGGCGGCGGGCTGCCCGAGCAGTTCTGCACCACGCTGGACCTGTGGGATACATGGCCGCTGCTGGAGTGGAACGCGGTCGCGTGATCGAACGAGCAACACCACCCTGCACGACGATGAAGGGAAACACAGTGCTTATTCGTGTATATACTCGTGTCTGTGTAGTGTATGATAGCGTACCTGTGGATCGATTCATGTTGCTCGATCTCTCGAGCTGTAGCTAGTAGCAAAGTGATGAGCTGGTCCGGGGAGAGATCGACGGGAACGGAACAGATGAAAGCTTGGGGCATTATTGTACACCGGGGTCGATCCGGGTCGGCTCCTCGACAGCGTTTTGCACATTTAGGATGGATTCATGTTCGTGAGCTAGAGAGATGCTTCGTCAGACAGAGCCCGAGGCTGCACTCGCATGTTCCCGACGTTCCTCCGCTCGTCATCGTCCCCTGTACGTAGCTGTAGGCCATCGACCGATCCAGCACGCTCGTCTCGTCGTCGTGCCTGCGCGCGCACGACGGCTACGCGCCGAGCACGACGAAGGCGTCGCTCTCGCCGGGGACGTACAGGGTCTCTGTCGCGGCACACAGGAGATGGATCCGGATTTCCTGTCGCTCCTTTGGAAGGTAGCAGCCGAATCGGCTCGTCGTGTCAAGCGCCCCTTCGTCCCGGCGCTGTTGCGCAAAGGCCGCCGTGGGAGAAAAGGAATGGGGAGAGAAAAGATGCGCGGGCGTTGTCACGGTGGAGAGAGAGGAGGAGAAGAAGGTGGCGGGAATTAGGAACGTTCTGGATGCGTGGCCCGGCGGCCAGATGGGTGGTGGAAACGGCTCGCCGGACGCGACAGCGACGGCGGAGCGAATCGCAAGTACGCAGAAATGTTCCGACGAGTTAGCTCCCCGCGGGAATAACTGTCGTGCGCGAATTTTTTGTGAGCTACTATACCTCACATGCACATCGTGTATAAGGACGGATGGACTAGTATTTTTGTAGTAAAGCTCCTGAGATTTAGGGCCGGGGAAAGTAGAGGCATCAGGAAGTTGAGAGGGATGAATGGGACACCTGTTGTTGGATGCCCTCTGAAAGACCACCAAAACCAAGCGTTGTGATCTCTCTTCCTAATATGATTATTCCATATGTCTTTTCTATAACACAACCGATACCATGGCCATCTATATTAGTAGTACTCTACCACGGCGAGTAGCTAGAATTTTACTAGAGCAACGCATCGACATTTCGACCCTAGCCACTCTCTTGCATCCCGACGGCATCAAACCCTACCATCTTGTTGCCTTATCTACCGACTCGTTCCAAACCCACAAATCTCTATTATAGGTATGCACCTAAAAACTTAACTGCTATTTATCCCTAGGCCCGCCTTATCAGAAACCTCACCGAAGTTAGGAAATAAGCTTATGAGCGCATACCATGGCATCGATCTATCTTGTGAGACGTGTTATAAAAAAGGATAGAAATTCTCACAAAATTCTGAAACATTTGAGCATCAATCCGGTAGACTATATGACTGTAGACATTGGATCTATTAAGTTTTCTAAAACAAATGACCCACCTAAATTATTGTAAAAATAGTCTAAAGTATCAAAACTACCCACCAAAATTATTACAAGAAATAACCCAAACTAACTAAAATTACCAACATTGATATCATTATGAAAAATAACTTAAAGTTACTCCTAAGTTGCATATGGATTATGCACATATGACATTAAAAATAACCTAAAAGTAACCCTTAAACCTGAATCTAAGTTACCACATATGACATTACAAAAAAAAAACCATCAAAGTTAGGGGTGGATATCGAGCGAGCTCGGCTCGTTTTGGCTCGGCTCGTTCGAGCTCGTTAGCTAAACGAGCCAGCTCGGCTCGGCTCGTTAAGAAAACGAGCAAAAATCCTGGCTCAGCTCGGCTCATTAAGCTCGCGAGCTGGCTCGTTAAGCTCGCGAGCTAGGGTTAAATTTAAAATTGCCACAATAATATATATAATATAAAAAATTATAGTATTTATATGGTCTTAATACCTTTAAAATCTACTCTATCATACTATAATAATAGAATATAATCATAATATCATCTATAACTATGCATATAGTATATATATTATTATTATTATTATTATTAATTTGCTCATTAGTCTATTAAACCTTCTAGCTCGTTTGGCTCGCGAGCCGGCTCGAACTTGCTCGTTATACTAACGAGCAAAAACTCTTGCTCGGCTCATTAGGAATATGCAACGAGCCGAGCCGAGCCGAGCCGGCTGCGATTCGAGCGAGCTAACGAGCTTCGAGTATTTTGTCCAGCCCTAATCAAAGTACACCAATATATAATTGTAGATTACCTACTATTGTTATATAAAAATACTTTTATTTATATTTATGGTTTGTGTACCGATATTGATCACGGAGAAAGCGATGAGAATACTGATTTTCATGTTAAACACACATCTCAAAGACTCCAACTAAGAATTCAAGTAACACATATCAAACAATAAAGGTGCGATACAAAGTGAAGAAAAACTACAAATATGGATGCAAAAATGTATAGAATAATCACACTACTGATATGTGAGTCTAAATTACCTATTTCTGGTTAATACAGAAAATACTAAATTAATGTATATATGCATGGTGTAGGCAACCATGTAGACCATGTATATGCATGGATGAAGCAATTATAGTACCGATTTCTATGTTAGACACATATGTCAAATCAAGGGTTTAATTAAACACATATCAAACAAATATAGATGTGTAATGCAAACTGAAAAGAAAATATACATGTGGGTGAAAAAAAGTGTGCATGAGTAATGACAAACTAAAGTACATCACAACTAATAAAGATAAGTATGTATCATTATAGTGTTATTTTAAATAAGAGAGAAACACAAGGTAAATATTTTAATTTTTAGCTTTATACCTAACTTTTTGCATAATATTTATGCATCTCAAAATTATTAGCCAGAGCACAGACTGATTGACAAGCCAGCTAAAAATTGGTGTCAAGAGGACAAAGTGAACTAAGTAACATGATGTCAGTGATGTAAAGTTTTGAGCTATTGGCAGGCATGCCACAAAAAGGGTTTTCTTTTCATTTTGTTACTCCCTCTGATTCTAAATGTGGATAATATGACTATTATAGCCGGTCAAACTTGTTAAATTTAGCTCACTGGTGTTTAAAAAGCTACTTAAATTGATAATTCATAGTCAATGCGTATTAGGTCTATCATAGAAAAGTCTATAATGTTATATTTTTTTAGAAAATTACACGTCCCTTGATGTCCAAATGACTTACATTTGGAACAAGAGGGATTTCTTGTTGTCATTATTATGCACAATGCCCCTAGAACCAATTTGCAAACGACAAATCACTTCAACTGATCATGTGAGTGTGACGTTGTTAGGACGCAGAGCCTTTCTTACTTGATAAGTTGATATCCTCCTCACTTGACAAAAAGCTCTTTTTTGCTTTACTAATGACAACAATCAAATCGATGAATGAAGATATGCGATTGATTGACCAATCAATCTACTATGCTCCCTGTCAAACTTGCCATCACACCGCGGCCCGTTGTTGCTAGGCAACGCTTCACTTTACGAATGGGCCAGATTAGTCCCTATGGGCCTATTTCTCGACGGAGGAGCATCCTACTATATCTACGTGTTGGGCATGAATGTTATTCATATGGTTGAACCTTGAACGTGGCCCTCCCACAAAAAGGGATAAAACGGTTCATTTCGGCCCATACTTTGTAACGGAAAATGGATATACATCCATTGTGCACACAGTAAGCACTGTGCATCGTGCAAAAAAACAAGTAAGCACTGTGCATTCATTCAGAGCCCGCTGACGAACAGTTAAGCGAGGCTATGGTCTGCCCCCAGGGCTTTCTGTAGACTGTAGCCTGTCCAGGATGGATGAACACCGATCGATCAGGAATGTGGTTAGCGCCAAGACCGGCCGAACTGTCAAATTGGCTTTTCGCATGCAGTGGCCAATCCATACTCCATCGATCGGCCATGCATCTGCGCAAAGCTGTGGTCCACCGCGCTCGGGAAAGCTGGCCCCTCCGGAGAGCAAGGGAAACAGTAGCAGTGAGGTGAAAGCTAGCGTGAGAGGGACACACGAGAAAGCTAGGCTCCGAGAGTAGGGAGGAGCTCTGGTCATTCTTTGGAATTTTGCTTGCATCGACCTGCCTTTTCGCAGCTACACGTCCACCAGCTTTTGGAATTTGGAAGATGGGGTGGTGGTGTAGTAGGAGCAGTGCACAAGCCACAGTCTCCTTTGGTCTGGTTAAAGTCAAGGAGATTAGGTGCGTAGATTCTAATCAGGCACGAGTTGTTTTCCAAAGTTCCTTTTTTTTCCAGACAGATGGCCTGTTTTACAGAGCTGGAACAGGAGAATAGAGAACTGCGGTAGCGCGGTGGCGTGTCGTGAAGACATATACTACTGTGTATACTTCTGTGTATACCGATATCAGATATGATGCCTGTCAACTAATCTGTCGTATACAATGATATCGTAATAAAGAACTTTATTTTGCTTGGTATATGCAATCTCAGGACGCCACCAGTTCTTTATTGCAGATAAGATGGGACACTGTATATTCTGTCAAATACTGGTATGCCAGTGCCGTGTCTTCACATCATGATTTTATTCATGTTTTCTCTCACTCTTAAGAGTGAGAATCTGGTATATAATCACATCATTTTTTTATCCTTGGTTTCTGATGAGTAGTTGAGAGAAGTTGCTAATTTTTCACCTCATCCACAAGATAATGGTACTTGATGGTTGATGCACACACTTAAAAAGGATAATTCCATTGCATGGACGTGACTGTCTTGCTCATCTGCTTCTCCAATTTCTGTCGCCTGGTTCCTGGCCTCTACAAAAAGGAACTTTCAACTTTCCCAAACATGCATCTAAAGTTGCGGTGTCATCTCATCAAAAGAAAGTTAAAACTTGGTATTCCAGACAAACAAGTACCACATCATTCACTAGTTGTTTGACTTCATGTTTTCTTTTGCCTAATGCTATGGCCATATATATATTTCCATCTTCAAATTTGCTATTTGGCTACAGAAGTACACTATAATTGCAGTACCGTGTGTGGACATGCTGACATACATCACACGCGCAGTCATGACAATTTGTATGGACTGATCTTGCTTGCTTCTTTTTGTGCTCAGACATAATCTCCAACAGTGTAAACCTGTGGCATTAGTGATCTATCTGATAAACTGCAGCATTTACCTGTCCCTTCGTCTTCGAAGTACACCACTTCTAGTCATATTGCACTTCACATGATGCATTTGTTCAGCTCAGACCTCAAAAGTACTGACTCCTGACCTGTAAATAAAGTTAACCAGCTGGCTGTGCCTGACAACAAGTTACCTGCATATATTAAAATCTGCCTCCTTTGTGCATTAACCTGCACCAGTCAGCTGCATATATTAAAAGAGAATATACTGCCTCGGTGCCTCCTTTGTGCATTAACCTGTCAGCTAGTTAGCTGCATATGTACCAACATATGTAAACACAAGAATAGTAACTGCTCAGATATATACATAGAATAAGGAAATAACTCAAGTAAAACCCACTTTTGTAGGATGCCGTTACTAATTAACATGAGTTCTGGACATTTTGTATCATATATAAGTGAGTCACCAACAAAGTGATTATTAAGACCTTTCCAACGCTTGGTTTTAAAGAACTTGTAGCAAATCATGTCATATGAAAGGTCTCAAATAATTCTCACTATTCCATTATTATCCAAACAATGCATACAATGTCGTCATATGCAAGATGAATACTTGTAAGTTACTACTAACACTATAAGCTATGTAGGAGGGTGCTCGGAAAGCACCATTACCATTAGCCCTTTGTAGTTGTATGTAGGCTCTACCACTACACATTCATGGAATGTTTCATTATAACTTGCACACAGTTGGAACATATAGCACATGGGATGGAGGTAGAATTGTAAAAGTTACAGCTGTGTGGAGCTAGCACCATGGGACAGGTTGATCAGCAGCATGTGTCCTGCTTTGATGTATGAGGAAACAAAGGGAAGGGGACAACTACTCATGAACCACAACCCTATACGTTATTTTTTGGCCTGGCCTCCCGAAGAAACAAATCTGCCATAGATGTTAGTAGACGGCAGTATTTATTTGCCCCAAGAGTTAGCTCAGCAGAAAGGTGCACATGTGTTGTATGCTCCTTCGTCTTCCCCATTTCGAAAACACACTATGTTATCCCTTGCTTTAATTTGTGAAAAATAAATTAGGGAACTATATATAAACACTTGTTGGATCAACCGATTATTTAATTATGAGCTGAGAACTTTTGATATTCTGGAGGCATGGTACTAGCTACTACATATACAGATAACAGATTGATGAAAATATTACGAGTGTTAGATGGGGATTTGAGTACGCAGCTAACAAAAATCCCTTCTCTTGGGATGAAAAGAGATATTAGCTAGGTCTAGGAGAGAGAAAGGTAAAGATGCTATAGTACGGATCAAAAGAGAAGATAAGAAGATCCTTCATGTAAAAGGCATAGATGATATATACACACCTTTTCCCCATCTTTCTCCTGTCAGATTAGAGATCGGAAAAGGCGGGCAAGGGAAAAAGACCGCAACTGCAAAGCTAGATGCCATCGCCATGCCATAGTTTAAAGAAAGAGGAGAAAAACATGCAGGTACTCAGAGTCAAGAATCCTCATGATTGCACCAATCTGCAGCATGCTAGACCGCACGAAACCCAACACTAGGGAAACATTCGCCGAGATAATCATATCCTAATCATGCATGATTTAAACATTCCCGGACACAGCCTGCTAGACGCCATCTATCACAAGATCAAACCGGCCAAGAGAAAATCTCTAGATCGAGGACCAAGAAACACTCACCACGCGAGAGAGGGGAGAACAAGAGGGATCGTCGCGGAACGGGAGCTCTACTTGAGGGGAATGAAGCCTGGTCCGAGATCAACCTAGTTAGATCTATTGAGATCTCCAGGTTTCTGCGCACCTCGAGCCAGACAACATTCCCCTCAAAGTAAGAAAGCTCCCTCCTTTTCCTTCCCTGATCAGTGGCGATTCCTTCTTCTTCCTCTCCTCTCCTCCTGTTCTCTTTCCCCCCGCATGACTCGGCTTGTTTCAAGGGGGGAGACGCCAGAGGCCAGAGCTGGCGAGGACGATGGTCTGTTGGTATCTATAAAGAGGTGGGGGTAGGGAGAGAGAGAGAGGGAGAGAGGGGGCAGAGGGCGCTATCATCATCAGTGAAATCATTGCGTTTAAGGGTCAGAATTGGGGAGGGACAAAGGATCAGCAAAACCAGAAAAAATGACGTGGCTTTTTATGAACTACTCCCTCCGTCCCGTAAAAAATGCAATCCTCACTTTCCGAGAAGTCAAACCATTTCAACTTTGACTAAGTTTATACAAAATAGTACTAATATTTATGTCTTCAAATCGATTTAGTATGAAAATATAATCTGTGATTAATCTAATGATACTTATTTTGTATCATAAATGTTAGTAATTTTTTATATAAATTCAGTCAAACTTGAAATGGTTTGACTTCTCAAAAAGTGAGGATTGCATTCTTTACGGGACGGAGGGAGTACGTGATGAAACCCGACCCAGCCTGGCCCAGCCTTATGTTTACAGTTAGCAATATGGGGACTTCAGTAATGGAGGTCCCGGAAAGTTGGTGAAAAATCATGTTTGGTTCTTTCCCAGCCGGCCAGCGAATTAAAAATATGTTGGCTGAGAGTTTGCTAGTATGTGATTAATGTCCCAAAAATGTATTGAACATTATATAGAGAGTGCCCACGCCGCATTAAAATTTAGCTCATGTAACTGGATGGTTTTGTTTTACGTCAAAGAAAAAAATCATAAACCGACTGATTACTGACTCCAATTCTCTTCTGCACCAGATGAGAGTGTGCGAGGCAGAAGCACGAAATGATAGAAAGTGTGTTAATCATTTTTTTTTCACATACAAACGGAAATGACACATGCTTACACGGTGCATTTTTTTACCGAAGTCTGGAGCGGAAGCCCCTACCTATTTTTTATTTTTTTATTTCAAACCTAATTATTCGCTCCACAGATAGTCGAACTTAGGGTCTGCTGGGTGCTACTCAAGTTCTCTAACTATTAAGTTAGAGGCCCTTTCACCACACGGTGCATTTAATTCAATGGTAAAGCAAGTGTCCACGCTAAATGTGAAAAGTCCTTCGATCTCTGTTTTTTTTTTTGAAATGAAACTTAGAAAGACAGCTGGCAGTTGTATTAAAAAGGAAGAGACTTGGACAGGCAAGGAAATTTATTTACATGCCATGGCAGTTGGCTGGCAACAAGAAACAAAAAAAAACAGGAAGGGGCCTAGATCGACTAATAAAAGACGTCAAATGTTGTGCTTCCATCCTAATCCACATCGACGTCTCGTTCTTCGATCTCTTTTAGAGGTGTATTGAGATGGACGACCCATCCATATATCTAAATGTGGTACGTATAGTATATGCATATATGAGATATATATGGATGTGCGCATGTGAGTGTATATATGAGTCAGATTTGTAAAAAAGAAAACCATTCATCTTCATCCTTCACATAAAGTGGTGATGGCATAATAGACATATCTGTTGCTCCCTCCGTTTCATATTATAGTTCATTTGACTTTTTTGACTCTAAGTTTTTACCGCTCGTCTTATTCAAAATTTTGTGCAAATTATTATATTTTTTGTGGCGGCTTGGTTTATTAACAAAAAAATCCTTAAAAATACCTAAAATTTGACTATATTTACATATTTTTTTTGAATAAAATGAGTGGTCAAACTTGTGGTAGAAAAAGTCAAACGAATTATAATTTGGAATGGAGGGAGTAGTTCTGAAACATTTGAACTGAGAAAAAAAATAACATCATCGAAAAGAATTTGTACATGTATAGATTGACAAGCAAACCCATGACAGTAAATCAATAAAAAAAATTCTTAACTTTTAAAGGGTCGGGTACCGTCATCCTCGGTGTTTTGAGACCTAAAATGCATTAATTTATGGTGACTCTTGATAAACAATGGAGGGCGCTTAGATCGTCTCCACACAAAGGAAAGCTTATTATCGTTTACATTTCTCGACTGACCCCTACCCTCTAATTCGCTCTTCTAGCCTGGGGGTTGAAGCGTCCCCTCGAGAGAGAGAACTTAATGTGATACAAATACCAGTCCCAGGACACTGGTTCACATTATTACAACAGATAGTTCAGTACAAAGACAACATTACGGGAGACGGTGGCATTGCAGGGCCACAACAAACAGAACTAACACTAAGCTCCAGATAAAGAGATTGATAGCATAGAGGTCTTCATCAGAGTGGCAACGCATGCGGCTTCCAGCGGGTGACCCTAATACACAGGCAAAGGTTGGGTGCAGAACGAACCCCACTAGACGATATCCTCAGGCACAAAGTCCGGGTCTGCCTCTGCAACAGATTAAGCAAGGGTGAGTACATACGTACTCAGCAAGCGCAACCACAACCACGGAGGGGTATAACAGAAGTATGCAAGTATTGTAACAAGTAAGGCCCATGGTTCATTTAGCAGCAAAGCAAATTTTATTACACATGCAAGGGTTGGTTTTCGCAATAGGTTTTCACAAGTATTACTTTTAAAAGGAACAGGAATTGTAACATTTTTCGTACAAGATGTTGTTGCTACCAGATTTCCCATCTGTCGTAGCCCAAGTCCAAAACATTTCTCAGCTCAACCAAACACCAACACTATCTCACACCAAAACAGGGGACTAGTGAAGTGACCAAGCCGTAACTCGCCCAATGCCGTGGACACGGCTATCCGGATAGGTTTTAACTCTGCAGAGGTGTACCCAACCACAAGTAGGCTACCACAACGAGAACACCTTAGTGCCAGTGCAGCTCCTATCAAAGTCATTACCCACCATAGTTACACTGACAAGTTATCACAGACACGACCAGGGGTTAGCAACCTACCAACGAGGTTCTAACCGGGGGCATACCTCACATAGACCGTATCCCCGGCTCCATGGCCCTCTGTTGCTCACCAGCACACCACATAACCAGCAGTTCAACTAGTGGGATTTATGCTAGGCCGTTGCCACATACAACGGTCGAGTGGTGGTACAGGAAAATGGGTTAGGCTATATGACACATCAACATCATCCCAAAACTTGTGACAGGATAGACAACTCCCACCATGCTCAACCATACCGGTTCGAGCTCACCTCGGTATTTCACGCGGAAATACCGTCTGTCTCATCCCACACGGGCACTCATTTTATTTACACAAATCATCTCTTTTATTTTAAGGCACGCACACGGTTGCTTTTGTAAATACCAAATATTTGTCATGGGGGTATAATGGTAAAAGTTCCTAAGCATCCCTAGCAGTGACCAATATTTAAACAGAGCATCATCATATTTAAACATTAATCTAGGTTGTCAAGGGATTAGTCATAGCAATCAAGGCATGGCTATCCAACCGGGTTTAGCAGTAAAATCATGCAATTTTTATAAAACAGGCCATGGGTTGTGTTTATAAAAATTGGGACAACAATATGAATCAAAGGGTGGGATTGCACTTGCCGTTCTCCCAACCCTCGGGGGATTCCTGCCCGGGGTCTTGGTCTCCAAGCTCCTGCTCGTAGCACTGCTCCTCTTCGAGTCCTTCCTCGTTCACAGCGGAGTCTACGGCACACACAAGCAAAAACCCAATAAATAAAAAGAAAAAAGTTTTTATTGAGCTCCCGAGGAAAGAACGGAAAAAGAGAGCGGATGGTGATGAGATGATTATTTTCGGGTATGGACTGGTTGGGTTTGGCGAAAATGTATTGGTGAATACTGTGGGGGAGTTTGGGGTCAAACGGGATTAATTTGGTGCATGAAATGACGCGTTCAGTGGGGTCTAGGGGCTATTTTAGAGGAAAAGGGGCTTGTTTGTAAATACTATAAAGTTCAGGGGGCTCCGGGTGAACAACCAGAGAGAGGGTGAATAGTGCATAGGACGGCGGGTTAATTTGGTTAAAGAGCAGGGGGGTCATGTGTAAACGTGCAAGAGAGGGGGCTCCTATTCATGTGGACGGCGGGTTGATTAGGACAATCTTCAGGGGGTTACGGGCAAAACTGCCCTTTCTTCCTCGCGACACAGTGCAGGGGGGGAGCGGCGGCGGCGGTACTGGCCGGCCGGATTGCCGGCGATTGGGGCGGCGGCGGCGGACGGGAACAGGGGGGAAAGGGAGTGGGGTGTATGGCGAGTCTACTGGTGGTCCTACCTCGAGCGGGGGTGGAGTGAGGCGGTCGGTTCACCAGAGCGGCGGCGGCGGCGGCACTGGAGGCGATGGCGGCGGCGTTGCGGCGGTGGAGGGGCTCAATTGGAGGGCGGGTGAGCTGGTGGTGGAGGAGAGGGTGCTCGGGGTCCTTTTTATAGGTGCTGAGGGAGCTCGAGGAGGTGGGCCGACGGTGAGGGGGTAGGCGGTGGCCGGCGGGCGGCTTTAATGGCGGTACGGTGGTGCAGTGGCGGCGCTGTGCGCTTGTCGCATGCATGCGTCACGACGTGGCGTGCGTGGCCGAGTGGATGGGGCTGATGGCGAGGATGGGGTGGCGTGCAGAGGCGGTGCGGTGGTCGGCGGTGGCGTGCGCGCGGTCGGGGCGTGCTCCGGTGGGCGAGGTGAAATGACGACGGTGGCGGGGCTACGGTGGAGGGCGGCACGGTTGTCGCGTACGGCGGTCGGCGTGGCTTGCTTACGGTGCTTGGCGCGGCGGTCGGCGGAGCGGAGCGTGCGCGACCGAGCCGGCGGTGGCGTGCGGGTGGAGCGGTCAGTGACGGTGGCGTGCGCGCGCGGTCGCCACGGCCACGGCGATGGCCGGCGCGGGAGGTGGAGCGGGGGGGTGAGGTGCGCAGGAGGTGTGGCCGGCGGTGAGCAGGGCCGCGGTGCTGGCAGCGAGCAGAGCAGAGCAGGGCGGTGGCGTTCGGGGTTGGGAGAAGCAGAGGAAGGGAGAAAGGGAAAAGGAGAGAAAGGAAAAGAAAAGAGAGAAAAGAAGAAAGAGAAAAAGAGAAAGAGAGAGAGGAAAAGGGGAGAGAAGCGGCGGGATTCGCGGCGGGCGGTCGACGACGGTCGGCCAAGGTTGACAGGGTCCGGCGGTCGACCCAAGGGCGGACGACACGGGACGGGACGGAAAGATGGCAGCGATCGGGATGCGGACAGGAAAAGAGAGGGGAGGGGAAACATGGCGGACGGAAACGGCGGGAGCTCGGGCGGTAAACATGTTGAAAAGATTTTTTTTACCGGGTGTATTATTCAGTGACTTCCCAGGGATTAGAAACGCGGGCGTTACAAACCTACCCCACTTAAAGAAATCTCGTCCTCGAGATTCGGCTGGCTCCTAAACAGGTGGGGAAACTCTTTCTTCAGGGCATCTTCTCTTTCCCACGTAGCTTCCTTTACACTGTGTCTGCTCCACTGTACTCTGCATATCCGTACTTCGGAGTTTCTGGTTCTCTTGGTGACGGTGTCCAAAATTTTGACCGGTACCTCCTGATAACGTAGATCCGTCTGTAGGTCTATTTCTTTTTCTGGTATGTGTTCTTCCTCCGGTACTCTTAGACATTTTCTCAGCTGTGAGACATGGAATACTGGGTGTATGTCTGACATTGCTTCGGGTAACTCCAATCGGTAGGCCACTTTTCCAACTTTCTTTCGCACCGGGTATGGTCCGATATACCGTGGGGCTAACTTTCCATGGACTTGAAATCTACGAGTTCCCCGGATGGGTGAAACTTTGAGATAAACAAAATCTCCTGGATTAAATTCCAGTTCTCGTCTCTTCTTGTCTGCGTAGCTTTTCTGTCTGGACCGAGCTGCTCTCAATTTCTCCCTGATTTCAGCTACTTTCTCTTCGGCTTCCTTTATGAGCGCGGGTCCCACTAGCGTACGCTCTCCTACTTCTGACCACATCAGCGGAGTTCTGCATTTTCTCCCGTAGAGGGCTTCAAATGGGGACATACCCAAACTTGCCTGGTAACCATTGTTATAGGAGAACTCTGCATAGGGTAAACTCTGTTCCCAATCTTTACCATATGTAAGAACACATGCTCTCAGCATATCTTCCATAATCTGGTTTACTCTTTCTGTCTGGCCATCGGTCTGAGGGTGATACGCGGAGCTAAAATCCAACTTGGTGCCCATGGCTTTATGCAAACTTTTCCAAAATCTCGAGGTGAACTGGGTCCCTCGGTCTGAAACAATTCTACTGGGCACTCCATGCAACTTTACTATGTTCTCCACATAAAGCTTGGCTAATTTCTCTCCACCGTAGTTCGTCCGTACAGGTAAAAAGTGAGCGACTTTAGTGAGTCGGTCCACTATTACCCATATAGAGTCATGTCCCTTCTGTGTCCTGGGTAGTCCTATCACAAAGTCCATTCCTATCTCATCCCATTTCCAAACGGGGACAGGCAGGGGTTGCAATAGTCCTGCCGGCTTCTGGTGTTCTGCTTTAATCCTTTGGCAGGTATCACACTGAGCGACAAACTGGGCTATGTCAGCTTTCATTCCTTTCCACCAATAGTTCTGCTTTAAATCCAAATACATTTTGGTGGATCCCGGGTGAATGGAATATGGCGAGTTGTGAGCTTCGCCCATGATTATCCGTCTAAAGTCTCCTTCCTTAGGCACACAAATCCTATCTTTATACCACAGTGTTCCTTTATTGTCGACTCTAAAGTCCGGTGCCTTATTTTCCCCGGTATGCTTGCAGATCTATACTAAATCCTTGTCTATGCCCTGGGCTTCTCTGATCCGATCCTCCAGAGTGGACTGGATCGTCAGTTGGTGGCTAGCACTCTGGGGAACAATGTGCACATTTAGTCGTGCCATTTCTTCTTGCAGGTGGGCACTCGTGGGTTTGTAGGATTTCCGGCTCAGGGCATCTGCCACTACATTAGCCTTGCCAGGGTGGTAATGGATTTCCACATTATAATCCTTAACCAATTCTAACCATCTTCTCTGTCTGAGGTTCAGATCCAGTTGGGTGAAAATATACTTTAAACTCTTGTGGTCCGTGTATATTTCACACTTGTTCCCAATTAGGTAGTGTCTCCAGATCTTGAGTGCGTGCACTACAGCTGCAAGTTCCAAATCATGCGTTGGGTAATTCTGTTCATGAGGTCTAAGTTGTCGGGAGGCATATGCCACAACTTTCCCATTTTGCATAAGAACACACCCTAATCCTTGGCAGGATGCGTCACAGTAAACAACAAAATCTCTGTGGATATCCGGTAGGGTTAGAACTGGGCCTGCAGTCAATCTTTTCTTCAATTCTTGGAAGCTCCTTTCACAAGACTCGGTCCAAGCAAACTTCTTCTCTTTCTTAAGCAATTCTGTCATGGGTTTAGCTACCTTAGAAAATCCTTCAATAAACCTCCGGTAATACCCAGCTAAACCGAGAAAACTTCTGATCTCGCCCACATTGGTTGGTTGTTGCCAATTTGAGACTGCCTCTACCTTCTCAGGGTCTACTGCTACTCCTTCTGCGGTCAAAATGTGACCAAGGAAAGCTACTTTTTCCAGCCAAAACTCACACTTGCTGAATTTGGCATAGAGCTGGTGTGCTCTCAATTTTTCCAACACTACCCGCAGGTGCTGTTCATGCTCTTCGGCACTCTTGGAGTAGATGAGTATGTCGTCAATGAAGACTACGACAAACTTGTCTAACTCATCCATAAATACTTTGTTCATAAGGTTCATGAAGTAAGCCGGTGCATTGGTGAGTCCAAATGGCATCACTGTGAACTCATACTGCCCATATCGGGTGACAAATGCGGTCTTTGAGGTGTCACTCCCCTTAATTTTTAGTTGATGATACCCAGTCCTTAAGTCAATCTTGGAAAAGTACTTGGCTCCTTTCAACTGATCAAAGAGATCATCAATCCTAGGGAGTGGGTATTTATTCTTGATCGTGACATCATTTAGTGCACGATAGTCGATGCACAACCTCATACTCCCATCTTTCTTTCTCACAAAGAGCACTGGGGCTCCCCAAGGGGATGTGCTGGGTCTGATAAATCCCATCTGCTGCAACTCTTCTAGTTGTTTCTTTAACTCTGCCAACTCTGAAGCTGCCATCCTATAGGGTCTCTTGGCTATAGGAGAGGTTCCAGGGACTAGTTCAATGGCAAACTCTATGTCCCTATCCGGTGGCATGCCAGGTAATACTTCAGGGAAAACATCAGGGTATTCTCTGATTACCGGGACTTCTTCTATGGTCGTTGCTCCCATACTAAAGATCATAGGATCTGGTCCACTTCCTTTGGTGTGACAGGCTACTTGTATTCCATCTGGGTTGGTTAGGTGCACTACCTTGTCGGCACAACCTATGAGACCATTGTGTTTGCCTAACCAATCCATTCCAAGGATCACATCTATTCCTTGGGATTCTAGTACCACTAGGTCTGCTAGAAACTCTACCCCACTTAAAAGGATCCGTACCCGCGAACAACCTAATTGGCATTTAATATCACCTCCAGGTGTTCGGGTTAGTAGGGGTGTCTTTAGTAGTACTGTGGGTATTTTGTGTTTTTCCACAAAGCTCGAAGATATGAAAGAATGCGATGCCCCAGAATCAAATAATATTGTTGCCAAAACTGAACTGACTAGGTACTCACCGAGTACTACTCCTTGTGCTCCTTGAGCTTCCTGCGCGTCGATGTGGTTGACGCGGGCTCGTCCATACGACTGCTGGGGGTTGTTGTTGTTGCTGCCGGTGTTGGTGCTGCGGACGGGTACACGGTTGGCTCCAGACACTGGTGGCTTGGGTCCATTCACCGAGTTGGAGTAGACTGATATCGCAGGCTTGCTCCTAGGATACGGGCAATCGGCGATGTAGTGCCCGGTCTCACGGCAGTTGAAACAGGCCCTTGCATTGCTGTTGCTGGCCGTGGCCTGACTGACTTTGCTCTGTGGTGGCTTTGAGGCGGACTGGCTCTTGAATTGGTTGTTGGGAGCCTGGGAGCTTGTAGCCTGAAACTGGGTCCTATACTGCACGGGAGCCTGGGGTCTTGGTGCAGCATAACCGGAGCTCCTGGGTTTCTGCGAGCGGTCCATCTGACGGTTCTTGCTTTCCAAGAACTTGCGCTTATTCTCTTGTCTAGCCTCCATTCTGGCCTTTTCTGTGACAATGGCCTTGTTCATCAGTGTATTGAAGTCAGGGAAACTGTGGGTGACTATCAGGGCTCGAAGATCTGGGTGTAGACCTCTGATGAAAGCATCCTGTCTCTTTGCATCTGTCTTCACTTCATCGGGTGCATAACGGGCTAGCTCAGTGAACTCGTGGGTGTACTCCTCCACGGTCTTGTTCCCTTGCTTCAGTGCACGGAACTCATCTGCCTTGCGCCTCATGGTGGCGTCAGGGATGTGGTAGCGACGGAACTCTTCTTCGAACTCCTTCCAGGTGATCACGGACTCGTTCGGGGAGGCTGCACAGTAAGCATCCCACCAAGCTGAAGCAGTTCCAGTGAGCTGGTGGGAGGTTAGGAGAACTTTGTCACGGTCTCCACATCCAAATGGTTCCAGCTTTCTCTTGATGGTTCTCAGCCAGTCATCTACTTCCAAGGGGTTGCTGGACCCTCCAAAGGTGGGCGGCCTGGTTCTCAGAAAGTTGGTCAACTTATCACCCGCATTGGGTCTACGGGTTGTCTCCTGACGGCGGCTGGCATTCCACACATTCTGCATGAACAAGGTGTGGTGGTACAAAGCTTGTGCCAGGTTGAAATCTGGTGGGAGTGGGGGCATAACAAAAGATCCCTCATTCTGACTTCCGGGATGGCCTGCTTCTGGTCCGCCTCTTGCAGGCGCCTGTCCTTCAGGCTGGTTCTCTCCCATAGGATCCTGCTGATCCACTTCCTGGTTTTCAGGATTCTCTCTCCTTCCTTCTGGTTGCTCTCCTCCAGCGAGGGGGGCACGTCTCTGAGAGGCGCTAGCACGAGTGTTCACCATCTGCAGGTTGAGCAAGGCCTTCGTGAGATTGGGTTAAATGATGTTTAAGTTGATTAGTTCGCATTTTTAAAACAAGGCAGAACAGCACACGGGCTAACAAACAAACACACAAGGTTCCATTCCAACAGCTGAGGGTTACAACACTTGGGGAGGGTACAACAAGGTTCGCACCCCAGGGCGGGGTACAGGACAAGGTATGGAAACTACTGCTAAGGATACAAGGGTTCTCCGGACCAAGCTGGCTTCACTCCCAACTGGGCGCTTGACTCTGGGCTTACTCGCGGGGCGAGCTTTCCTCTGACGGTGCAAGTCGTGCCTGCTCAGCCTCGGTCAGGGTCCCATTCTCCCGAGGCGGCTCAGATGGTCCTTCTTCAGCGGGCGGCGATCCTGCCGGAGTTCCCGACAGTGCCAGTGGGTTTCCCACAATTTCTCCCCATGCCATGATCGGTGTCCCAAGTAGGACATGGGGTTCTCCAATTGCCGGAACAGGCGTTCCACTTCTGGTCCAATCCTGGATACGCAGGTCCCGAGCCTGTCTGAGGCTTTCTTGGGCGACTGCCTCGTTGCTAATGGCAGCAGCAGCTCTTGCTTCAGCTTGGGCCACCTGGACTTGGTGCATGCGGACCGAGAATTCTGCTTGTTCAGCCCGGGCAGTCTGTTCTCTCAGGCGCTCAGCCTGCTCGTCAAAGAGTTGGTCCAAGGAACTGAGGTAGGTGACTACCTGGTGCAAAAGGGGTTCCTCTTGACGGCGCTGCTCCAAGTTCCTTATGCGGGCTCGCCAGACTGCACTTCTGACGACCGGCGGAAAGTACCTCATTGGAGTGGGGACCAGGTGCCTCTCAAATATTCCGCACATGAAGCGGAGGGCTTTCCTGAGTGCCAAGGGGTAGGTGTCCTGGTGCCTGAACCCTGTGGCGGTCGTACGCCAGGCCTCGACGGGGTGGAGGTCACTCTTGGCGACAACTATGACCACTCTGCAGCGTTGGGTCCCATGGTGCTCATACTCCCTGCTGTAGTACCTCGGGCGTTCTGGTACACCGAGGCGTTCCAGCGCGGGGATCAACAGGCTAGCGAAGCCCGGTGTGACTGGGCAAACTCCCTGGGTCCATCCTTGTTCCGCCATCTGAAACCAGGGGAAAACAAAAACTGAACAGATGTAGGATAAAAGGTGATCTTTATTGCATGACAAGGTGGGTACAAAGATCATGGATACATTGATGCTAAGCTGGTAGTGCTAACTGGATACAACAGACTCTACTCTAGGGAGGGCTAGACTAAGTGCTAATCTATTCTAGGCAGACTCGGCGCTTCTTCAGAGGGAGCTGGTACTCGGGCACTTCTTCCTCGGTCTGAGTGCCTGCGTCCACATGGGTCATTTCTGGTTCATCTTCCAACAACCCTCTTTCTCTCCTGTACGCTTCCAGATTATCCATATACTCATAGTAGGCCTGGCATCTAACCTGGTGAGTGGCTAGGGAACTGACAGCCTGTGTGGCCGTCGCCTTCTGTACCTCCAGCTCTTCCTTCGCTTCTCCTAGCTCTCTCTTTACCTCTTCTAGCTCCTTCTCTGCCTTCTCGGCTCTGCGGATCTGGTGCCTCAGCTGTCCCGATGTCTCCCGGTACAGCCTGTCTAAGCCAGTGAGGTAAATGGACAAGTGGGACACAGTGTCCTCCATATCTTCATCTCTTCCAAGGCTCCTCATCTAGGTAATCCATTCGCGTCCTCCACTTTCCAGGGGTGGGGTAAATCCTAGTGCTGTTCCCACGAGGTACTGCCTGTAGAGCTCGCGGAGGCACATCAAGGCTCTCCTTGCGGCTTTGCGGTAGGCATTGGGGCGGTCGTAGCCGGTGGCGTGGACAAACCAAGGTGCCACTTCCTTGTACAGCGAGCTCCTCCCCACAAAAATGAACATCCGGCACCGACGGGTACCATTGGTGGTGCACTCCCGGTAAAAGTACTCGGGGGTCTCTGTGACTCCAACGTGCTCCAGGCTGAGCAGCAGCAACTTGGGGAGGCCAGGTTCTGCGGGGCAGACTCCTTCGCCCCAACCCTCGTCAGCCGACTGGGCCATCTGGAACAAGTCAAAAAGCCGTCGGTGAGTACTTGTGTGGGGGAAAGGATTAGGCAAGAACAAACTAGGGTCAAGATCCTAGGGGTACGTCCTACGGCCAACCTATCGGCTCTGATACCACCTGAAGCGTCCCCTCGAGAGAGAGAACTTAATGTGATACAAATACCAGTCCCAGGACACTGGTTCACATTATTACAACAGATAGTTCAGTACAAAGACAACATTACGGGAGACGGTGGCATTGCAGGGCCACAACAAACAGAACTAACACTAAGCTCCAGATAAAGAGATTGATAGCATAGAGGTCTTCATCAGAGTGGCAACGCATGCGGCTTCCAGCGGGTGACCCTAATACACAGGCAAAGGTTGGGTGCAGAACGAACCCCACTAGACGATATCCTCAGGCACAAAGTCCGGGTCTGCCTCTGCAACAGATTAAGCAAGGGTGAGTACATACGTACTCAGCAAGCGCAACCACAACCACGGAGGGGTATAACAGAAGTATGCAAGTATTGTAACAAGTAAGGCCCATGGTTCATTTAGCAGCAAAGCAAATTTTATTACACATGCAAGGGTTGGTTTTCGCAATAGGTTTTCACAAGTATTACTTTTAAAAGGAACAGGAATTGTAACATTTTTCGTACAAGATGTTGTTGCTACCAGATTTCCCATCTGTCGTAGCCCAAGTCCAAAACATTTCTCAGCTCAACCAAACACCAACACTATCTCACACCAAAACAGGGGACTAGTGAAGTGACCAAGCCGTAACTCGCCCAATGCCGTGGACACGGCTATCCGGATAGGTTTTAACTCTGCAGAGGTGTACCCAACCACAAGTAGGCTACCACAACGAGAACACCTTAGTGCCAGTGCAGCTCCTATCAAAGTCATTACCCACCATAGTTACACTGACAAGTTATCACAGACACGACCAGGGGTTAGCAACCTACCAACGAGGTTCTAACCGGGGGCATACCTCACATAGACCGTATCCCCGGCTCCATGGCCCTCTGTTGCTCACCAGCACACCACATAACCAGCAGTTCAACTAGTGGGATTTATGCTAGGCCGTTGCCACATACAACGGTCGAGTGGTGGTACAGGAAAATGGGTTAGGCTAGATGACACATCAACATCATCCCAAAACTTGTGACAGGATAGACAACTCCCACCATGCTCAACCATACCGGTTCGAGCTCACCTCGGTATTTCACGCGGAAATACCGTCTGTCTCATCCCACACGGGCACTCATTTTATTTACACAAATCATCTCTTTTATTTTAAGGCACGCACACGGTTGCTTTTGTAAATACCAAATATTTGTCATGGGGGTATAATGGTAAAAGTTCCTAAGCATCCCTAGCAGTGACCAATATTTAAACAGAGCATCATCATATTTAAACATTAATCTAGGTTGTCAAGGGATTAGTCATAGCAATCAAGGCATGGCTATCCAACCGGGTTTAGCAGTAAAATCATGCAATTTTTATAAAACAGGCCATGGGTTGTGTTTATAAAAATTGGGACAACAATATGCATCAAAGGGTGGGATTGCACTTGCCGTTCTCCCAACCCTCGGGGGATTCCTGCCCGGGGTCTTGGTCTCCAAGCTCCTGCTCATAGCACTGCTCCTCTTCGAGTCCTTCCTCGTTCACAGCGGAGTCTACGGCACACACAAGCAAAAACCCAATAAATAAAAAGAAAAAAGTTTTTATTGAGCTCCCGAGGAAAGAACGGAAAAAGAGAGCGGATGGTGATGAGATGATTATTTTCGGGTATGGACTGGTTGGGTTTGGCGAAAATGTATTGGTGAATACTGTGGGGGAGTTTGGGGTCAAACGGGATTAATTTGGTGCATGAAATGACGCGTTCAGTGGGGTCTAGGGGCTATTTTAGAGGAAAAGGGGCTTGTTTGTAAATACTATAAAGTTCAGGGGGCTCCGGGTGAACAACCAGAGAGAGGGTGAATAGTGCATAGGACGGCGGGTTAATTTGGTTAAAGAGCAGGGGGGTCATGTGTAAACGTGCAAGAGAGGGGGCTCCTGTTCATGTGGACGGCGGGTTGATTAGGACAATCTTCAGGGGGTTACGGGCAAAACTGCCCTTTCTTCCTCGCGACACAGTGCAGGGGGGGGAGCGGCGGCGGCGGTACTGGCCGGCCGGATTGCCGGCGATTGGGGCGGCGGCGGCGGACGGGAACAGGGGGGAAAGGGAGTGGGGTGTATGGCGAGTCTACTGGTGGTCCTACCTCGAGCGGGGGTGGAGTGAGGCGGTCGGTTCACCAGAGCGGTGGCGGCGGCGGCACTGGAGGCGATGGCGGCGGCGTTGCGGCGGTGGAGGGGCTCAATTGGAGGGCGGGTGAGCTGGTGGTGGAGGAGAGGGTGCTCGGGGTCCTTTTTATAGGCGCTGAGGGAGCTCGAGGAGGCGGGCCGACGGTGAGGGGGTAGGCGGTGGCCGGCGGGCGGCTTTAATGGCGGTACGGTGGTGCAGTGGCGGCGCTGTGCGCTTGTCGCATGCATGCGTCACGACGTGGCGTGCGTGGCCGAGTGGATGGGGCCGATGGCGAGGACGGGGGTGGCGTGCAGAGGCGGTGCGGTGGTCGGCGGTGGCGTGCGCGCGGTCGGGGCGTGCTCCGGTGGGCGAGGTGAAATGACGACGGTGGCGGGGCTACGGTGGAGGGCGGCACGGTTGTCGCGTACGGCGGTCGGCGTGGCTTGCTTACGGTGCTTGGCGCGGCGGTCGGCGGAGCGGAGCGTGCGCGACCGAGCCGGCGGTGGCGTGCGGGTGGAGCGGTCAGTGACGGTGGCGTGCGCGCGCGGTCGCCACGGCCACGGCGATGGCCGGCGCGGGAGGTGGAGCGGGGGGGTGAGGTGCGCAGGAGGTGTGGCCGGCGGTGAGCAGGGCCGCGGTGCTGGCAGCGAGCGGAGCAGAGCAGGGCGGTGGCGTTCGGGGTTGGGAGAAGCAGAGGAAGGGAGAAAGGGAAAAGGAGAGAAAGGAAAAGAAAAGAGAGAAAAGAAGAAAGAGAAAAAGAGAAAGAGAGAGAGGAAAAGGGGAGAGAAGCGGCGGGATTCGCGGCGGGCGGTCGACGACGGTCGGCCAAGGTTGACAGGGTCCGGCGGTCGACCCAAGGGCGGACGACACGGGACGGGACGGAAAGATGGCAGCGATCGGGATGCGGACAGGAAAAGAGAGGGGAGGGGAAACATGGCGGACGGAAACGGCGGGAGCTCGGGCGGTAAACATGTTGAAAAGATTTTTTTTACCGGGTGTATTATTCAGTGACTTCCCAGGGATTAGAAACGCGGGCGTTACAGGGGTAGTCCAAAATTTCGAATTCTTGTTTTGTTCGCGAAAACACTATACATATTCGGCAAAATGAATGCATGCATGCAATCATGTGGTGAGTCAATCGAGTATATATGCACTCGACCAGTACAGATGCACACAATCCTATACCTACGGCTCACCTGTGCTGAGTCGAGAACTTGAATCCGA
Source organism: Echinochloa phyllopogon (assembly GCA_033239725.1). Lineage (NCBI taxonomy): Eukaryota > Viridiplantae > Streptophyta > Magnoliopsida > Poales > Poaceae > Echinochloa > Echinochloa phyllopogon. The sequence continues at coordinate 36,399,180 of BTCW01000001.1, read as the reverse complement.
ATGAATAAATTTCATAGTAAGAAATATATAACCAATTGAGAGCGCCCAACTTACTCTAAATTTTGAAATTGGCAAGGAGAAAGTGGGCGGAGCTTGCAAATGGAGACGTGCGTACATGCGACGTATATACATAGAATCCCAGTCGTGTCGTGCTGTCCAAAGCGACAAGGACGAGCTGGACTATGATCTGGCGTGGGGGTATGGGTCATCAGCCGCGTCAATGCGATGCGCAAAGATATTATATTGCACGGTTCTACTAGTACTAGTACCAATGTCACCACGGTCTCTCCCTATCTCCATGGAATTTTTAAGCTTACTTTAGCGGCTGGTTGACCCCGGCATGGGCATTCATAAAAGTATAAAACTGGACAACTCGTTACCTCTTCCGTAGGCAACTGGTAAAGCGATTGTATTGGCTTAGCTTGTGGCCGGCCATAGGATATGGATGGGCTAACGAGATTCGGCTCCTGGCTAGTATTTTTGTTTCCCCTGAAGATCAGGAGTACGTATTTATCAGCGAGAGAACTGGACCTCGTTGAAATGACGGCGTCTGGCGTGGATTAAGCACTATTGCGATGTCCCTTGTGATGGTCTGTTACATACTGCTAGCCTATTAATTAGCTAAAGAAAAACGTAATCAGCGAGAGGGGCCGGCTTTACCATCCCTTGAAAACTTTGACTGCATTATTTTATCGACTGACGGTGATTTCACAACTCGACAACTGTTACCAGGAGGATCGGAGCCTTGCAGCGTGTACGTGCGTGTAGGCATGCACTCGCCTTGAATTGACGTACGTACAGGGGCCACTGGCCAGGGGGTAGCTGGCTGGCTTTGCCTTCATTTCGATCCCTGCTCGATCTGCTCCGATCCGACTGACGCGATCCATGCAGCGACGTGAGCGGTAGCCTGTCCTGCCCTCCATGCAACGTTGTCGATCTGCCCCCGGCCCGGCCCGGCCGGCCGCGCGCGGGTCGCGTCAAGTCGCTTGTCCCGGCTCCTGTGTCCTGTGGCGCGCCGCGGCCGCTCGCGGTCACAGGGGGAGACGTGACGAGGTCAGGGCCTGTCCCGCGCAGGGCCGGCACGGGCGCCCAGGCTCCTGCTCTGCTAGCCACGCCCGCTCCACGCCGTCCCCACCTGCCCACGGCCCTGCCGCACCGCGCGGCTCTTCTGCGCGTCGCCGCACCGTACCACCCGCGCGCGCGCGCCACGGCCCACGGCCAGGCCGCGCGTGCCCTCCGGCTCCTTCCCTCCTGCCGCGGCGAATCGTCCGTGGTGGCCACTGGCCAGAAGTCACACGGAGGGGCAGCGAGGAGCGTGCCGTGGCCGCAGAAGAGCAGCGGTCACCGTCGCGGCGGGGGGGCTCCACCGCCGCCCTGCCCTTCGTCAACGCGGGGGTGGCCGGAGCCGGACAAAGCGGCAGCACGTAAACGTCGCGTCGCCCCAACTGTTTTCCGTGGTTGTGCGGGCCTTAAAGTAATCCGGCCCAGATTCACTTTCATTTACGCCAGGGCCCAGTCGTACGAAGCGACAAGCGAGCGAGCCGGGTCTTTTTACTGGCGTGAACAAATAAAGCTCGGGAGTCGGGAGTTAAGATGGCAATGGGTACCCGAAACCCACGTACCCGATGGGTTTTACCCAATTAGAGCATAGGTATGGAAACATATCTCTACCCGTGGGTATATTAATGGGCAACATCTTCTATCCATCGGGTAAGCGGGTGCGGGTGCGGGTACATACTACCCATACCCGCGTACCCGCGGGTAAAATATACCCGCCTATAATGTGTGATAAACTTACACATTGTTAATAAATGGTGACTTAATATTGGTAACTAACTAATAATTTTATGATTTGTTATACTATTGGTGGGTTAAGAATTATCAATTATTATTTTTATTTACTCAAATTTATTGGTGTATGAACTTTCTCATATGTCACATTTACAATTCTAGTAATTTATAGAGGGTATGATAGCGGGTACGGGTTACCCGACGGGTAAAAAACCCGCGCGGGTGCGGGTATGTGCAAGAACTTATACCCGCATGCAGGTATGGGTTTTTTCGCGGGTACGAGTATAGTTCGCGGGTGCAGGTATGGAATAGCACTACCCGACGGGTACGTACCCGTTGCCATCTTGAGTCAGGAGGGATTCCTCCTCTACTTGGTCACAGACAAATCTACACAGTGTTTGCTCATCTCATCTGGCCGGCACCATCTATAATTCTCTTGTGTTGTGTAATGAACATTATCTCCGGTTCAAAAGTAAACCAGTACGTACTAGACGGACATGACGTGGGCACGTGGCTATATAATCGACGCCATGAGATTAAAAGAAGAGCTCAACCGTGCAACCACTTCCCAGTGGCGGATTGGCAGCGACCACACATGCACGTCGAAGCAAGCAGCCACATCAGCGGAACTAACCACTTCAAATGTCACCTTCTGCCCACCCAGCATCCACCGAGAGTGAGAGCAAAGTGCCTTTCGTTTTCTCTCGCTGTTCGATCTTTCTTTCGAGAAATAATAAACTTCTTTTTCCTGGCTCTTTCCGTTGACTGCAATCAGTAAACAAGCTAATTTTTTTTGAAAGATAAACAAGCTAATATTCATAGGCCATGTTTAGTTCCACCGAACTTTCTAAAATTCTCTCTTCAAACTTTACTATTCACCTATCACATTAAATCTCTCTCCTCATACATGAAACATTAAACGTTGGTAAATAAAAAAACTAAGTACATAGTTTTGACATACACGACGAGACGATTCTTTTAAGCCTAGTTAGGTCATTATAGGACAACGATTACCACAAACAAACGAAAAGTGCTACAGTGCGCTACAGTGTCCGATATGATTTTTCGACCAAATTTTACCACTCCTTTTTACAACTAAACACATCCTTACTTTACAACTAAACACACCCTTACTGAAGTGGCCAAGTAAAAGGAAGTACGCGCGGACAAGTTTTTGAAGCTTTGGCGTGTGGCACTTGCATTGCAAAAAGGAGATGGAAAAGGTAATAAGCGAGTTCCAGAGCGGCTGAAAAGGGGCAGTGTAAACTTGCAGCGTCCGTCACATGCCGGCAGCAGGTTTTGAAAAGGGAGCTGATACCGAGAACTGACTGACTGACTGACCGCTAGCCTTTTGTACTTTAGTTGACCTTTCATGTAAGCTAACGATTTACGACCTCATCAAGGTTAGTTTATTTCCGGTGCTACAAGTCTTGGTCAAACAGTCCCTATGAGAGAGGGAAGGGTTTTCAGCAGTTGCCCGTAGATGCAAAGGCAATCATTTGCATGTTCATTTCATAGTTGCCTCTTTCTTTTACTTCTCATGGGGAACGGATTAAGGTGCACATATATGGCAAATTGGTCGGTTATGTGCATACTAAGAAGGTGTAAGATTACTGTAATACTGTACATATATTCAAATGTGCCATGTAATAATTAATAGACTCACTTTAGTAGAAAATGCCTTGTTGTGAGACTAAAAGAGTAACAATGTAATGGAGCAGTCTATGATTTACATGGCAAAAGCAGCACCTCTGTATTTTCTTAAGTACAAGTAACGGGTTGAATCAATGTATGCTAAAGGATCCTCAAACACAATGGTACTCAGCGCTCAAGTGATTTGCTGCGTCTGGAAAGAAGCACCCTCGCCGTTGTAAATTGGGTGCAGGCTCGGGAGGTCAATTGAAGCATACTACTACCAGGTACCAGCTAGTTCAGACTTCAGAAGCAGTACCACACAAGTCACAACTGCGCTATTTGCAGTACAATAAGGCAGTGACAATACACATTTATATAGCACAATAGAGATAGAGAATGAGGTAATGAAAAGGAAAAGAAAAACTAAACACATCATGTAGTGTACTCCAGTAATAACGAATGCAGATATCGTTTTCAAATTTGATGTAGCTAAGCACGCTTACCACGAGGTGCCATGATGTCTGGGACCAGCTTCGTATATTCCCGTCTACATCACCAATGTGGTATCGAAAGGTACAACACAGTGGTATCCCTTGTCAAAAAAGAAGAAAAAAAACAGTACTGTCCAGTTTCCGGAACCCTTTCTGTATTCTGAGTTGTCTCGCGCGCCTAGACAAAGGCCCAACTATGCTGAAATTAGTTCAAGCCCTGATATGGCGGAAGGGGCCCAAATTCCATGTTCTCTTCGGCCCATACTCTGTGGCACCAGCAAACACGACGAGTTTAAGAAGTCTGCTGCCGCTTCCACTACCATAACAGACGCACATCCCACAACCTACAGCAATCCACTTCATCAAGACTGTAAAACAGTAGCTTTACCTTGCGAACAGCAGCACATGCCGCGCTTCGTGCTTCCGTTCACTGCGCCAGGATGATGTTTTCGCCAGGCTGCCGACCACTCTCCTAAGTTCAACAGTAGTAGTAGTTAACCATGCCAACATGGCAACATGTCATAAGCTAGTAGTGGCAGTTATGAGCCGCCCGGGCCCTCCTTATCTTCTCTGATCCACAAACGGGAGGCACACCCTGGCTGCACCTGATGAAGAGCGCCAACGTGCTGCACTGCTGCGCCTTCACTCCCGAAGCTGCGGCAGGCTCATCAGCCCCGGCCCGCAGACGCCAACGTTTGTTTTCTCGTGCCCTCGGCTCGGACGGCCGGGGACCCCTACCCCTACTAACCGGTGGAGTCAAATCACACTTGACTCGATCAGTTGGCGTTAGGAGCTAGGCTGTCACGCCCACGCGTCACCGGGAACCTGCAGGAATGGCTGACCCCGCGCCACACGCCCACACGGTCGCCTTGGCAGAGCCCAGAGCGCGCGCAGGGTGGCACCGGCACGGCGCGCCATCCTCCGGTGGGCATGGTCTCCGGAGTCCGGAAACCTTTCCCATGTGGGCACAGGGATGGGGGAGTCGCTAGCTGCTGGTTTGCTCGTATTCTGAGAGTGAGGCCGGAAGGAATCGCTCGGATTCTGACGGCACGGCCGGACCGGTGCGCAGGGATGTGTACGTGTGAGATCGATGGATCGACCGGAGGCCGTTGTACTACCGCCGGCGCCACGTGAGGGTATTCGGCCGGTCGGCTCGTGTTTACCGTTTTACGGCACGGTGGATCGGCGATGGGGTTCACGCCCGACGTGTGCAGCGATTTATGTCTCGGTATTAACTCGCTGTCCGGAGTGAATAGAAATGATGGGATAAAGCTAACGCTCACTCGAGTGTTTCTCGAGCCGCTGTCACACGAATTTTTCCTTCTCCCCATCAACACCTTCTTCTCCATCTCCGGCAAGCAACTCCGGCGAGGTTAGGGTTCGGGTTAGGGTTTCGGGTTAGGGTTCGGGGTTAGAGGGTTCGGGTTGCCGGGGGCTGCTCATCGCCGCCGGACCTAGAGGGAGGTCCGGAGGCGGCAGGCTGGCCCGGCGGAGGAGGCGGGCGGCGGGGCGGCTGAGGCCGGGCAGAGGAGGCCGGCGGTTGGGACCAGGGTCGGGCGGGGGAACTCACCGGCGTTGGAGAAGACGACGGGACGCCGGCGGCGGCGGACATCCATGGAGGGCGGCGGTGCGAGGGGGCGGGGATAGGGGCTGCAAGATGGGCGGCCGGCGCCGGCTGGCTAGGGTTCGCCGGAGCTCCGTGCCGGCCGCGCCGGCGCGGAGCTCCGGCGAACCCTAGGCCGCCGGCGCCGGCCGGGGCGGCGAAGGGGCTGGGCGGGGGCGGCGGCCGTGGGAGGCGACGGGAGGCGTCGGGTGTGGGCGCTGGGGGAGGTGGGGTGGATGGATAAGGTGAGAGTTTGAGTCGATCTCGGCCGTTAATCTCAGATTGAACGGTGCAAAAAATCGAGTGCTGGGAGGCCCCTCCAACACTCGAGTTTTACATAGACAGATCCAAATGATTGGGTTTTCTGTGTTGCTCGAAAACAACGTACTACGTGCGTGCGTGGTCTCTCGGAGCTTGCCAATGCCGAAAACAAGGCAAAACGGTGCGTGGACAGGGGCGGAGGGCTCCGTAGGTGCGGCGTCTGCAGCCTGCAGGCTGGGCCGGCAGGAAGAAGCAGAGTCCAAGCTGCAGAGCAGAGCCTAAAATGGTTTCGGATGTCGAGGGAAATGGCAAATTGAGAAGTGCATATTGCAATTTTCATTCCGTTCAAAAAAATTACAATTTTCAACGTTGCTTTTCAATTTAACATAAACTTGGCATTTGCAATATCGAATTATTTGTTTCTCTTGTCTTGCGACTTTCCGTTACAATATTACTTTCAACTTCGCCATACCCTATATTATTCGCTACTTTGCGTGGACATATGATGGTTAGCTGCCACTGAAATTCCATGTGCCCAGGCACGGAGGCAGCCGGTGGGGCGGAGGGGGCTCGAGCCCCCCTACCGGCATGGGCTTCGCTAAGCCTCCCTAAGCTCCTCCTAGGTATTTGAGGAGGAGGAAGAAAGAGATGAGGGCCTGGAGGAGAAAGAAGAGGAGCCAGCCCTCCCTGTCGCCGGATCCTGGCTCCGTCACTGCATGTGCCATTTCATGCTTTTCGTAACTTTCTTTTTGATGAATGCTTTCCGTAATTGCTTGCGGTAGAGGATGATCTGCTGCTGGTAGGAGTGCTTCTAATATTCATGCTCAGGGTTTACCATGGGAAATGGTATCATTCGTACTTTTTAGGTCCATGAGTGATGAGCGAAGACTTCATGAGTATTTCTTCATGAAAATTACCATCCTAGTGGCTTGGAGCACTTGGCTGATTTGGAATTGAATGACCTTGTCTTCAACCGAGTTCTACCTTCGGTTGAAAGCTGCAAGTCTATTGTCAAGGATGTTTTCGGTCAGCTTTTGAACCATATAAAAAATAGATATTTCCATAAGATTAGGAACTGTAACAACCCTAAAAATTTCCCCTAGGATTTGTTGAATGCGAAAAAGTGAATTTAAAAATTTTTGGTGAATTGTTGTGCATGCAAACCAACATATAAGATTGCTCTCTATTTGCTCCCTTTGCTCTTAGGTAATATTAAATTAAATTAAAATAATTTGAAGTGCTAAGGATCTAATAGTGTGATTTGGAGTTCATTTGGTTTTATTGGATTTTTGGTTGGTTTGAATTCAAATTCTAGATTTGAATTCAAACTCTAATTGGCCAAACTAATTGTCAAACCCTTCTAACTGTTCGTGGGCCCAAACTTCCAACCAAGTCCAAAAACCACCCCCGAACTTCCTTTTCCGAGACAACCCAGCCAACCAGCCCAGCCGGCCTTTCGGCCCAACTCCAGCCCAACCACCCACCGCGTCGACCCCGCGTCCCCGCCTCTCTCTGTCGCTGATGTGCGGGCCCTACCGCACTGTGCCCCTTTCTTCCTCCCCTCTCCTTCTTCTCTCTGCCCGGCGAAAAGCACCGCGCCGCAGCCAATCCCAGCGCCCGCGCTTGTGCAGCCCGTCGCGATCGCGATGCGTGTCCCAGGCACGAACGCCAAGCCGCCCCAGCCGTCCAAGCCTTGAACCCTAGCGCGGCCGCCCTATAAAACCTCCACCAGGAAGCCTTTCCCCTCTCGAGCCGCCGCCGCCCCCGTTGGGGTTTCCTGTCCACGATCCGGGAGAGTAGAGGGAGGAGGAGAAGCTGAGGAGGGAGGAGAAGAGGGAGCCGGGTGAAGGAGGCCGCGAGGTGAAGCCGAGCGGCGACCCGACGACGCGTTGCGCCGCCGCAGCGCCGCCGCCGCGGAGGAGGACGAAGGAAGGCCAAGCCGGCGCCGTTCGAGGGAGCAGGAGGACCGCCGGAGCCCCGCGAGCACTTCCCCGAGCTGCTGAGTTCGTCTACGTGACCCAAAGTGAGCGCCGCCGTCTTCCCTTCTCTTCTTCCCTGTTCCGGCCGAGCGCCGCCGTTCTCGCGCTTGCCGTCGACCAGCCGCCTCTGGGGCCGACCTTCGTGTCGTGGCCATGAGTCTTGTGCAGGAGCCCTGAGCCGCTTAGGTCGCCTTTGCAAAACCATCGTCGCCTTGTGTTGCAGCCGAGGCCGCCGCGGCCGAGCTGTGCTCGCCGCGCGCGAACGCCGAGGCTGTGTCGCGGCCGTGGGCTACCACGTGCCCGCGCACGCGCACCCAGCCGCGTCCCAGCAGTTGCTGGAGACAGCGCGCTCGCAAGCCGCACCCCTTCTCTCGGTTGTGTGCTGTCGCGCCATAGCGCAGCACCGCCGTCCGCTGGCCGCCATGGAGGCGCCGCCTCGCTCTCGTGGGAAGCCCGTCCGGCTGCGCTGGGTTCCCTTTTTCCTTACCAGATCGAACCGTCGCACCCTAGCCGACGTTTTCCGCCAGATCTTGCACCAGGCCGAGCCATTTTCGGCAGGCGCCGCCAGCGAGCGTCGCCGCGGGCCGCGCACCAGAGCGCGCCGCGCATCGCGCCGGCTAGGCCACACGGGAGACCACACCAGCACGCCACACCGCCGCCATAGAGGATCCCAGTCGGCCACAACCAGATCCCACGCACCCAGCTGTTGTGAACCGCACTCACGGCTCACGGTGGACCGAGTCCACCAGAGCAGACCCTGCGGCCCAGCGTTCGCGGGCCTAATCTTGCACTAAAGTCTGGTTTGCACCCTTGAACTTTCTTGGCCCATCCACCTTTCGGCCCAGTTTCAGCCCAGCGTTGTTTAATCTTTTCCTTGTAACTGCACTGACGTATGGGGCCCACTTGTCATACACTGTGTGTCACTGATCGCATGGGCCCACTGACCAGAGTTGACCCGTTGACCGTTGACCAAGTCAACGCTGACGTCAGCAGGGCCGCTGCTGACGTCACCCTAGGCGGACCCCACTGCTGACGTCAGCATGACGTCATGATGACGTCAGCAGGCTGATTTTCTGTTGTTTTTCTTTTTCAGAAATTATTTAATATTTTCAGAAAATGATTTAAACTTTGAAAATTAATAATAAATCAACTGTAGCTCAGAAAAATATGAAACCAGTTTCTATATTTTTCTAAAAACATGACCTACGCGTTAGTATAGAGTTTGGTGTTCATTGGGTCTTCTTTCCTCACTGTTTTGGTGTTTCTTTACCAGTAGTCGCGTCTTATTTTATTTTCCGCGACTCTAGGAGCTCCGGAGAACCTGGAGGAGCCGGACTACCCCGACAACTGCTTTGAAGAGGAGGAAGAAGCTTACCCAGGTTCACGCCCGACCAATCTCTGAAATACCTATTAGACATGCAACTAGTATGCTAGCGCTTTGCTTTACTCGCATGATAAACTTGCACTGCCTTTGTTATTATCCTGTTACCTTGCTACCTACTACTCACTTTGTGGAATATGCTATGCTATGCATGTGTTGGGATGGTTGTGATTGATACTCTTGGCGTGAGTTGTGGGTGGTATGGGAGGTGTAGTGCAGCTAGGCGGTGTAAGCGAGTAATAACAACTCGATCGTTTGATCGGGGCGCTTGGGGACTGCACTCGGGCAGTCCCTACGGAGTACCTGTTGCGGGTACATGGTTACATGGTTACTTGGTTACTTGAGGAGTTTGGGCGGCTATACCTGTTATGGGTGCCGATTGCGGACCGTTGCGGCGGATCGCTTATGACGCTGATACTCGCTTTACCGACAATTAAGGACCGAGTCGAGTTCCACCTTTGGACGTGGGGTTACCGTGCTCACCATCTACCCAGTATGGGGAGGGTTCCAGCAAGCCTACTCTAGTGCATCGCCGAGACTGTAGGAGATTCGAGCTTGATATGTGTAAGGGGGACTCGTTGCGGCGTACTCTCCCTGATTTACCACGGCCCCCGACTGGCCCCGGTGGGAAGGTTTCACATCCCTGGGGCAGATGTTAGATCGGATGTTTCCCGAGCCCAGGGAGACAGGTTTGGCGCCGTTACTGTTTAGGGTCCTTGTTGTGGGTTGTGTCTCAGGTTGGTTGCGGACTAGCCTTGCAGCCCGGATGGATTCCAGGAGTGCCACCTCTGCAGAGTGTAAACTATACGTATAGCCGTGTCCACGGTTACGGACGACCCGCTTCTGATAAGTTCCGACTAGCATGGGAATCTGCTTTCTTACCTCATCCTTGATTTGGGTTACGAGAGTTTGGTCCAGCGTTGCTGATGAGACAAGGTGGGGAGGGAGCTCACCGAGTCGACTAGTGAGCGAAAGGTGTTGGTGGATGTTGTTTGCGGGAACCTGCGATGGCAGGACGAGCCCGATGTGAATGTGAGGCTGATGGTTGGATCTGGGGAGTGGATGTGCCTGTGAGGAAAGGAGTTGGTGATGAGATGAATTTGGGTTTTTTGTTGCTGCTCGCATAGGAAAACCCTAGCTTAAACCTTGATTATTTCTATACCTTAGAATAGGCCACTTTAAAGCTTGCTTCATATTATGGTTGGTGACGTGAACCTGTCCCATTTCCTTGGGGACATACTTTGGGTTCTCAGGTGAAGACCCCGACCACGAGTTCAACCAGGACGAGTGGTACGATTGAAGGGTGCGCGCTATGCTCAAGGATGCCTACGGGAAGTGGACCCAGATGATTTAGCTACCGCTTCGTAGCTGTTTCTTATTGTCGATTTAGCCCAGAGGGCTTTTACCAGACCGCTATGTTTTATATATGTCATGTATTGGATCTTTTACCGTTGTATGGATGTGATATTTGACTGAGATGAGTTCTGTACGAGATAGCTGCTATTCCTGGGACTATCTCGATGGTACAGGGAGTTGGATTCTCGTCGTTGAGAATCCGGTTCGTTTCAGTTGGTATCAGAGCCATACTTGACCGTAGCGCGTAACCCTTAGATCGGAAACTTAGGACAGAAGCTCTAACTGAGTCCTCTATTGTATATGAAACTCCTTGGACTATTTGAAAACTATATATATGTACACCTCAACTATTACAAAAATTTTTACCCTTACCTTACCTTACTAACTTGCTAACTTACTAACAACCCACTAACTGCCTGGCAGATGGAAGCAAGAAGACCAGCAGATGAACGACGGGAGATTAGGACCACTGGTGCAGACTGTGGAGGTTTGGCAGTACTGCTGAGGGAGGTGCTGCGAACAGTGGGGATCGACGTGGACAACGTCTTCTACGAGGGCTGGACCTACGGCCCTGGCGAGGGAGTTCACTCCCGGTTGCAGATGGAAGTACCGCATATCCCTGGGTAGCCAAGGTCACTGATGCTACGGACAGCAGCCAGTGAGAGTACCTTCAGTCGGGCAGTGCAGACTATCACTATGAGGATACTCCGTCTGGCCACACTTGTGTACCAAGACCAGCTCAGCCGCACTCGCTTCCGGTACCTGCCACGGGCTCTTGAAGATCCAGCTGACAGAGACGCAGTCAGCCTGCTGGCTCATGCAGCTGACCGAGAGCGGAACGTGACCCTGCGGACCTCAGTTCAGTGCATGATCGAGCAGGAGTACTTAAACATTGGCCTAGAAGAGAGTCACTTGGCTGATTTGGAATTGAATTACCTTGTCTTCAACCGAGTTCTACCTTCGGTTGAAAGCTGCAAGTCTATTTTCAAGGATGTTTTCGGTCGACTTTTGAACCATATAAAAAATAGATATTTCCATAAGATTAGGAACCGGCTAGAGCTGCTTGTGTAACTTAGGGCCTGTTTGAATCCAGGGGCTAAACTTTAGTTTGCTAAAAATTAACCTCTACATATCCAAACAAGGGGGCTAAAAGTTGTCTAAAGAATAGCTAACCGCCCATCTAAACTTTAGTCCATTAGCCCTTCGAATCCAGCTAATGAGGGCTAATACTATAGCTAAAAATCAGTCCATCTATCCAAACAGAACAGGGCTAATTTAGTCGGCTGAAGTTTAGACGTCTAAAATTTTGGTTTTCTTCTCGCTTTGTAACCTATGGTGGTTTTGTCTTTAAGTTTATAATATATTCAGTAGGGGCAATCCCTCTGGTTCTCTGCGGTGCTAAGGTAATCTCGGCTAAGCTTCACTTGACAACCCAATTGGCAAGCAAAGCGTTTCCGAGACATCAAGGAGTGATAGCGCGTTTTGCAAGTCAACATGGCAAATCATGTGTGAAGGCCTCGCTTCTCGGAGGAGGTTTCAAGCGATTCATGCTACCAGGGATGGAAGGAATGCATTGTCATATGGAAATCCACGAAGGTCACCAAAGAAGTTGCATGTAGGAATTTGCTTCGCATGTGAATAGACTATTGTGCCCTCAAATATTAAACTCAAGTTTATGCAAGTTAAAGACAATTAAACTCTTTATTATTGCTTATTTAGACTTAGTATTAAGTTCTTTCTTCATAATGTTAAATTTTAAAAACATTGATCATTTGAAAATATGAGAAAAAAACTAACTCTTATTGCCTAGAAAACAATTAAATTTCAATATATATCAAATTAAATACTCCCTCCGTTTCAAAATATAGGTCATTTGACTTTTTCACCACAAGTTTGACCACTCGTCTTATTCAAAATTTTATACAAATTATCATATTTTTTGTGGTGGCTTGCTTTATGAATATAAAATCTTCAAAAATATCTTAAATTTGACTACATTTTTACAAATTTTTTGAATAGGACGATCGGTCAAACTTGTGGTAAAAAAAGTCAAATGACCTATATTTTGGAACGGAGGGAGTAGTAGTTAATGAGAATTTAATTCCAATAAACTACATTGCATTAAAATACACATCATTATTTTGAAGTAATCAATAATTAGTCACATCATTTACAAATAAGTAATAAATTATTTTTAAGTACATCACAATACTTTCACACATTTGAGTGTCTATGAGTATGTTGTTTTGCTTTGGAGATCACAATGTCTTGTTCTATTTTGATTAATAATTTCCATATATGTTCTTGTACTTGCATGCCTTTTTTAATGTTCAATTGTAGCTACCTATCGATTGACATCTCTGTATAACCATGGATTTATAGTACACAACTCTTAAACTTTGCACATAATATATACATATTTCAATAATTAGATTTGTCACATGGATCGTGAATTTAGCAAACGAATGTAAAAATATATTTATGATTATTTTATTCAACTTTCACAATAATCAAACTCTCCATTCAACAATCAAGCTTACGTTGTTTGATAAGGTCCAAAATTCTACAAAACAATTAGTAGATCACACATGGTGCACAAAGCAAAATTTTGTAAGAGTTGCATCAAAGTGGGTCATGACTAGTATACTCGTATAGAATTTTTTGACTATCTTGCCAAAGGATTTCTTCTCATTTTATTGGTATTCATTAGTGCTACTATTACTAATATTAGTGGAAAGAATCCATACGACAAAAACTTATATATATTCTATATTTTGATGGACTATAAGTATATATTTAATTGATAGATAGTTAAAATGTACATTGTATATTATGATTGAAATGGATACTATTGGAACTTATATATTTGTTTGTTTTTTATTGAAAATTTATTTTACAAAATGTTATACCAAGTGCTATCAATTGATTAAATATTATAAAACATGATTTATTAATGAAACTGAATGGATGGATTGTTAGACACACTATCTATATCTAGCATATATATAATGAATTAGAGGAATTCAAAAATCTCAAAATTTGGATATCTTTTATGGGAGGTACCTATCTTGGAGATGGAATGGACCATTTCTATCCCTAAGATTTGTTTATTGAACAAACGGTGGACTAGAACAGTTATATTTTGTAAAGTTGTGTATCTCTTGTGGAGACATATAATTTCTCGTGCAGAGTCATACCTATCTCTAACATTTATGGAAGGAATCCAATGGACAAAAAATGCCGATATTGTTATGTCTTAGAGCTTAAATAGATATCTTGATAAGTACATACAATTACTCTTGGAAAAGCAAGGTCATATTCCATATCTCTAAGATTTTATAAAATACACAAATTCTAAATGTATGCATATCCTTTTCCCACAGTTCATAAATCTTTGAGGCATATATATACAAGAAATCCTAAAGCACTAGTATGTATCTAGTGGAGTTTACACATGTCCCATACCCCAGCCTCCCCTTTGTAGAGGGTCCTTGGCTTTCTCTGCCTGCCCTCCACCCTCTTTTGCCCCTTTCCAGTTGTTCATGACCCCATCCCATCCCTTTCACCACCGCCCCTCTTCCTCCTCCCCAAGCAGCACAGCCCTTCGCAGCCAATTTCGCTCATAACCTGCTGTCCAGAGGCGCTGTAAGTCCCTAATCTTCCTTGTGGTAGTCACTCATCCTCCCTGTGCCAAGAGAGAGACGGGAGGGAAAAGGGGACTGAGAGAGATGGCTGTAGAAGCAAGAATTCTCCCCAATTCAGTGCCTGAATTGCTCTACTAGACTAATGGTAGTTGTTAGTACGTACTCATACATAGGCCGGAGACAAGAGAGAGACTGCTAGGTAGTCGCGGCACTGGTTAAGTATTGCCGCAATTTTCTATTGCCTAGGTCTTTCGAGGTGGTAGATCAACGGAATTCCGTGTTTAATTTGTGCAGGGAAGGAAAGGTGGCCATGCTGCACCACCATGGTGGCGACGGGTCTCCGTACATGGCGCCAATGGCTGGCACGACAACGCCGACGGGGCCCGTGTCTGTCGCCGCCATCCCGCCGCCGGTGATGCAGCTGCAGCCTGCGGGGACGACGACTGCTAATTTCGATGAATTGCCAGCGGGCGGCTCCGGCGCCGGCTCCGACGCCGACGCCGCGGCCAACCTACAAGACGACGACATGCCGGCCGACGTCGGCGCCAGCGGCGCGGGCGCGTCGGGCTCCGGCGGGCACCGGTGGCCGCGCGAGGAGACGCTGGCGCTCATCAGGATCCGGACGGAGATGGACGCCGACTTCCGGAACGCCCCCCTCAAGGCGCCGCTCTGGGAGGACGTCGCCAGGTGAGAAAGCAAGCAGTAAATTCCTCTGTCTCTATCTTTCGCCTGCTGCGGAATGCGGCTAACGGTTTCGCAGAATTCACCTCTCCGTCCGGCGTCGCGGGTGAAATGATGGCAAGCTATCCTGTCATCTTTTTACCCCGTGCTTTTTTTGCTCGCACTTTAGCGTAATGCTCCCCGATTTCTGTGAGATTAGTGAAGTGGTAGGTGCAGCGCTGGAGGACGACCGCACAGACATGGCAGCTGCTGCAGCCTGCAGGCTAGCTGCACCTATTTTTCTATTCCCCTCTTCGTGTTAAAACACTTTGATCCATGCCCTCAGATTTTTCCGGGGGAGAAGGAAAGCATCATTTCGCTGCCAACCACGGCGCCGGGTCGCCGGCCGCTGTCGTCACCACTTCACTTAGTTTATGTTCCTCGGACAGGATGCCATCAACTTGACATCATCACCACATCCATCTCTGCTGATTCCCGGCACTGGTGATGGCTGATGCTTCCTCCGTCGTCGCTTTACATGTCTCGGATCCGCTTCCCAAATTCCAATTCCTTGCGCGTCGAGTCCCTTTCAGCGGCGGAGTACGAATCATGACGAGCTTTGACCCATCCGTGCTCCACTCTCTTTGATGATAGATAGATACTTCACTGCACATCCAACGAAGTCATCACCACTTCATGACTCTCTGCTTGGTTGAGGCGTGAACGCGAGGAAGAGCTAACTGGCTTGTCCGTGCTGCTGTGCTGGGGCTCCATTTTTTGTTGCAGGAAGCTTGCGGGGCTGGGATACCACCGGAGCGCCAAGAAGTGCAAGGAGAAGTTCGAGAACGTGGACAAGTACTACCGGCGCACCAAGGACGCCCGCGCCGGGCGCCAGGACGGCAAGAGCTACCGCTTCTTCTCCCAGCTCGAGGCGCTCCACGCCACGCCACAACAGCAGCAGCAGGCCACGGCGCGAGCTGCTGATCAACCACTGCCGGCAACAATGCCGTGGACGCCTACCCCAGCGACGCTAGGCGGCGGTCTCGCCGGCGTCGGCCTGCCGGACCTCAGCTTCTCGTCGGGGTCCGAGTCCGACTCCGAGTCGGACGACGACGTCCCGGAGGCGAGCCTCGGCAAGGGCGAGAGCGACGGCGGCGGCGGCGGCGCCTGGGCCGACGACGGCAGGGAGATGATGGCGATCTTCGAGGGGATGATGAAGCGGGTCATGGAGAAGCAGGACGCGATGCAGCGCGTGTTCCTGGAGACGCTCGGGCGGTGGGAGTCGGAGCGCACGGCGCGCGAGGAGGCGTGGCGGCGCCAGGAGGTCGCCCGCATGAACCGCGAGCGGGAGCAGCTCGCCAGGGAGCGCGCCGCCACGGCGTCCCGCGACGCCGCGCTCATCGCGTTCCTCCAGCGCGTCGGCGGTGGCGACGGGCAGCCCGCGCGGCTCCCTCCCCCTCCCCCGCTCGCCGTCGCCGTGCCCGTGCCCGCGCCAACGCCCGACCGCGCCCCGCCGTCGCCTCGCCGTGACGCGGCGGCGGCCTCGGCCTCGTTCCAGCCGGTGCCCGCGCCTCCCGTGCCGGAGGCGCCCCGGGCGTGGGCTGGAGGTGGCGAGGGCAGCGGGTCGATGCCGTCGCGGTGGCCGAAGGAGGAGGTGCAGGCGCTGATCAGGCTGCGGACGGAGAAGGACGAGCAGTACCACCACGACGCCGGGGCCAAGGGCCCGCTGTGGGAGGACATCGCCGCCGGGATGCGGAGGATCGGGTACAACCGGAACGCCAAGCGGTGCAAGGAGAAGTGGGAGAACATCAACAAGTACTACAAGAAGGTGAAGGAGAGCAACAAGAGGCGCCCCGAGGACTCCAAGACCTGCCCTTACTTCCACCAGCTCGACGCCATGTACCAGAAGAAACGCCTCCTCGCCGGCAGAGGCGGCGCCGCCGCGCCTGGAGCGAACACGGTCGCCGCCGTCGCTGTCACGGTGCAGGAGAAGTTGAAGAACGAGCTCGAGGGGAAGAGCAGCAACGATGCTGACAAGCTGAAGAACGGTGAGCGGGGAAACATGCGTGCTCCTCCTCGTTCTGGAAATGGCCAAACGGCACCGGCGATCAACGCGCCTGATCACGGCACCAAAAACAAGGTAACATCGAGCATTCACCGTAAAGGTTTCCAAACTTGGAAATCAACTGGTTGCAATCAGGCTAATCAAAATTTGGAATTGATGTTGCACAGAGGGCAGAGGACAACGCGAAAGACGAGATGGAGAGCGACGACAACGACATGGGAGGCGACTACACTGAAGGAGGCAACGATGAAGACAAAATGAAGTACAAGATAGGCTTCCAGAAGCCTAGTGTGATCGGGAGCAGTGGCAACGTAGCTGCGCCACCAGCGACGGCTGCGGCACCGACGAGTTCAGCTGCCCCAACAAGCAGCACCTTCCTTGCCGTTCAGTAGACGGCAATGCTGCAGGACCGGTGCCAGCTGATCACCACCAGTACATCACCGCATTTTCCGGCCCATAATCGCCAATCATACTTGTTCTTCCTGTGATCCTGGCACCATCCGAATACCATCTATTGATTTGTTTCTGTAGTAAGTATCCAACCATGAAAGACAAAAAACAAGGAGTAAGACTGAAGAGCAGAGGAGGTAGCAGAGGCACCTAAACAAAAAGTTTCTTTTCTTTTCCCTTACCATAGGTCATGTTATTATACTATAGCTTATCTGCAACAACTGTACATTCATTTGACAGTCTTAACTTTCTGTAGTCATTTCGATACAATTTGGTCAGGAATTTGGAGCCTTGAAATCGAAGTAGTGATTTGCTTCAGACACAAGTGGCCTTATCTTTCAGATTACATTTTGCGGGTTTCTGTTTTTGTTGCTAGGATTACATCATGTCTGGATCCCAGGTATTGGACCAGGATTATGTGAATTAGAATCGAGTTCCATACATCACGGTGTTTGGTTACATACAATGATTTCTTTACTTATGTGCATTAGGGACGTTGGTCCTGATGAGTGCTGATGCCGGTTTTCCTAAGATGTTTTATGGAGCCCACTCATTAGTTAGTATAGTTCATTCTAGTGATCCGATGCTTATAATACTCAAAGGGACATCCGTGAAGGTACTTCGAACATGTGGCATGTACTCACCACATAAAAATAGTACAGAAGTTTAGGTGCGCAAATCACATCTTGAAACCAGCAGCTTAAGAATGCTTGAATTAGGAAGCCTATTACTTTTTCTGAATTACTGTGTAGAAATATAATACCCCCTTTAGTGGGCCTCTTTAAGTTTTTTTTACTGATAGCGGATGTGGAAATGTAGATGCAAATCTATACTATAAAGAGAATTAGATTTGAAAACACTTCTCACCAACAAAAAAAACTCACACCCACCTCACATAGGACCCACCTGTCGGGAAAATTGGTTGATGAATGGTCAAAAAAAAAGAGGGGAGGGACATTCCTATGTTGATTTCCTCCTCTAAACCCAAAACTTTTTTCACCCAAAAAAGGGCCCACCTAAATATACCCACATTTGTACCCACGTCTATACATAATTATCCCGTATTGCTAAAAGAAAATAAATTAGAGAGTTTTCTCCATATAAATAAATGTCAACTATCATGAGTTTTGATAATACCTAAAGCTCTCTATACATGAGAGAGCGAATATAAAGTATTTTAAAAGCGTTTTGCACTAAACTGAAGTGATATTGTTTTAGTACCTACATGTCATCAATAAACGTGCGTGTCGCACGTGCGTTCTTGCTAGTTTATAAAGCAGCCTAATTTCACTGGCACCAGCAAATCTCCGAGCTATTTCTGGACATGGGTAGACTTACACAACATACCGACAGGTGTCAGGAGCTACAAACTTAAGAGTTCAGTAAACTAAATGGCACGGAACAATTTATTTTTGGAAGTATGGCACGGAACAATTTAAAACAGGAAGCTATAATAAATCCTATAATCCTTTCTCTCTCTCTCTTTTGCTTTCCCGTGCACCATGGGTGCGTATGGACGTCACGCGGGTGACCGGAAACACCTGTCACCAGCGGATGCACTTTCTATTTTTTTTATTGGGCTGATGTGGGCCGGTTGTTTGGTCAGCATACATGTGCTGTACAGAGAGAGGAGCGGTAAAAAAAAAGTGTGTCAGGTCACTTGTATGCAATAAGAAGTTTAGAAAAAAAGTCGTTACTCTTAGACCAAGCATCCAAATTAAATTCCGATCGCACTATAATGCTTATTGCGATAAAATCTTCAAAACAAAATCTCACTTCACTATATTTAGAAGATATTTTTTTGTGAAATTTTTTACCAAACTAAAACAAATGAGTCCACGTTGCGAACAAATTAATGCACAAGGAGAACAAATCAGTCCACATTGCGAACAAATTACTGTACATGGAGAACATGTAAGTCTACGTTACGAACAAATTGCTGCATATAGAGAACAGAAAGAATCTACGTTGCGAACAAATTACTGCACATTGAGAACAAATCAGTCCACATTGCGAATAAATTACTGCACATGGAGAACGTATAAGTCTACGTTACGAACAAATTGCTGCACATGAAGAACAGAAAGAATCCACGTTGCGAACAAATTACTGCACATGGAGAACAAATTAGTCCATATTGCGAATAAATTACTGCACACCGAGAATATATAAGTCCACACTGCGAACAAATTACTGCACATGGAGAACAAATGAGTCCACACTGCGAACAAATTACTACACATGGAGAACAAATTAGTCCATATTGCGAACAAATTACTGCACATGGAGAACAAATGAGTCCACACTGCGAACAAATTACTACACATGGAGAACAAATTAGTCCATATTGCGAACAAATTACTGCACACCAAGAACATATAAGTCCATACTGCGAACAAATTACTGCATATGGAGAACAAATGAGTCCACGTTGCGAACAAATTGCTCCACATGAAGAACAAAAGAATCCACGTTACGAACAAATTACTGTACACGAAAAACACATCAATTTACATTACGAATAAATTATTGCACATGGTAAAATAAAATATAGAGCAGAAAAAAGAAAACAATAAAAAATAAAAACAGTTGAAAAAAAGAGATAATAAAAGAAAATAGAAATAGAGAACATTCAAAAAAATAGATAGAAAGGAAAAAAGAACAAAGAGAATAAATAGAATCAAAAGGAAAGATAAATATGAAAATAAAAATCTGAAGGAAAAAATAGAAAAGAATAAAAACATAGAAAAAAAACTATGGTGTTATATATCTGGAAAAGAATATCAGAAATAGGGTTAGAAATAGGAAGTATAAGAATATAAAAGGAAAATAAAATAAAAGAAATGAAAAAAGAAAAAAAAGAAAAAGGAACGGGAACGTGGGCTTACCTGAGTGGTCATCTGTGTGTATGGCGTCCGTGTATGCTGTTGGGCCGAACTGTTTTTGGGCCACGGAAGAGAGAGCAGCAGCCCCTGTCCATGCGCGTGGGCGACAGGAGCGCGCGCATCACGCGCGCGATGAATAGCCGCGCCGTTGCACCATGCCACCAACGAATCGCGTGTCGCGTTTTCCTTTTCAAAAATCGTGTGCGGCCCATACAGAAAGCCCAAGTCCGGCCCAAGGACACGAAATGTCCCAATCAGAGTAGTTGCTCTCCCCCCGGGCTGCTCTCGGCATAGCTCCTTTTCAGCTTCCGGCCGGCCGGCCGGCAGCAAATTTGCAAATTCAGGATTTCTTCCCACTAAACACCAACCACGTCTCACGGCATCCGGCACGCAAACACGGCCTTGAAAATCGACACTCGAAATGGCATACGTACACGCGTTTAATTTTCCCAAAGCATGTTCAAGTACCGTGGGGGCGCGGGTAGTGGTCAAGGATATCTGCAGCGCCTGCAGTTCCCGTTTCAGGGAGCTCAGCTGCTCGGCCTGGTTAGTCAACATCACATGCGCGTGCCGCGCGCGCGGGGGCTCGCGTAGTCGCATGTGCCAGGCCTGGCGGTGGCGTCCTCCTGCTGCTGTTTCTGAACCCTGCATATTCCTCACCACCAGTGGAGAGGCCCGTTCCGCGTGTGAATGTGATCTCCACTTCCACATTTACCCCGGAAAACGTGTGCCTCCGTACACTTAACAAACCACTAACCCCCATGCTCGCCGTGGTAAAGGGCGGCGAGCTCCTCCTCCAATGGCCAATGGGGCGACGCGCCACGAGATCTGGCTACAGGAATCTCAGTGGGGGCATGTGGCCCGCGCGCGGTAAGTGAGCAGAGCGGCACGCACGCCGGCCCGTTGAAAAAGCGGTGGGACGCATGTCGCCGCCGCCGGGCATTTTCCACTTGTGACGTTTCGCTCGCCATCGGATTCCATTCCATCCGAGTATCCGACCCTGCCGGTGCCAGTCACCCACTGGCCACTGGTGACGTTTTAGTTATCCACATGGCCATGACTTGCGGGAAAGGGCGCTCTGATAGTCCGATCTGACAGCCGCTGGCCGGGTAAATGCCTGTGCCCCCAACTTGGTGCCGGTAGCACGTCGCTCTCCACGACGCTGCCCCGTTCGTAGATCCGGCGCGCCCCCACTGGCCAGTGCTGACAAGGGAAAATACGAGCGAAATCAACATTCCGGCACAGTCAGTTGCCAGTCGGGTTAATAGTTTACCGGTGCCAAACACATGAGAGAGAAATGCAGGCGCGCGACGCTCCGCATAGAAAAATTTGGTGGCGTGACGATAGCGCTCGGAAGCATCACGTTCACGCATCTCAACGGGGGAGAGGACCCTCCTTTCTTTATGCGCGCACTGATTAGTCGAGGCCCACTCGGGCACCCGGCGATGCAGCGTCGTGGCGCACTCGCGGCGTCGTATATAACCCGAGCCGAGCGGGTGCCGCCAGTAGCCGTTCCGTGTGATCTGGCCCCCCGAGCACGGCCAAAAAGGCGCTCCTACCTCCAGCAGCCAGCGCGCGGCAGGCAGGCAGCACAGCTCAGCCTCCCTCGTCCGTCGTGCTCCGCGGGCTCCTACCGCTTCGCCGTCGGGATCGGACTCGGTCGCCAGCTAGCCGGGAACGCGAGAATGCTGCACGGGTGCGGCCTCCTCCCGTGCCTCCGGTGGGACGACAGCAGGGGCGAGGCGGCGGGGCGAGCCGACCCCCGGGTTGCGGACGAGCCCGCGTCGCCGGCGGCTTCCTCCGTCGTCGGCAAGGGCGGCGGCGGCGGGGCGGCGAGGCGGTTCGCGTGGGCCGAGATCGAGTCCGTCACGGCGGGCTTCTCGTCCCGCGTCATCGGCCAGGGCGGCTTCAGCACCGTCTACCTCGCCAGCCTCTCCTCCTCCCGCCTCGGCGCCGTCAAGGTGCAGCGCAGCAGCGAGCGCCTCCACCGCGCCTTCCGCCAGGAGCTCCACGTCCTCCTCTCCCTCCGACACCCCCACGTCGTCCGCCTCCTCGGCTACTGCGACGAACGAGGTAAATGGACAAACCCCATCGCTCGCCTCGCCGGTCACCATCAGTAGTACGTTGATCACCGGCCTCTACTACTGAGCCGATCGAGCTACGAGACGACGAGGTAACAGGATTTTTCTTCTTTGGTCCTTTGCGCTTACTTACAGAGGAAGGCGTGTTGGTGTTCGAGTACGCCCCGAACGGGGACCTCCACCAGAGGCTCCACGGCGGCAAGGCGGCGCTCCCGTGGCCGCGGCGCATGGCGATCGCGTTCCAGGTGGCCATGGCGCTGGAGCACCTCCACGAGTCGCGCGACCCGGCGGTGATCCACGGCGACATCAAGGCCTCCAACGTGCTCCTCGACGCCGCCCTCGACGCCAAGCTCTGCGACTTCGGCTTCGCGCACGTCGGCTTCTCCGCCGCGCTCCAGCCGCCCGCCACCGCGGCGCCGTCCGACAGGGCGCCGCGCCCCGTCGTCATGGGCTCCCCGGGCTACGTCGACCCGCACTTCCTCCGCTCCGGCGTCGCCACCAAGAAAAGCGACGTCTACAGCTACGGCGTGCTGCTGCTCGAGCTCCTCACGGGCCGGGAGGCCATCTGCGCCGCCACGGGCCGCCGCCTCGCCGCGGAAATGGCGCCCGCGCTCGGCGAAGCTGGGAAAGTAGCCGACGTGGTGGACCGGAGGCTCGGGGACGTGTACGACGCCCACGAGGCCGCGACCGTGGCGGCGCTCGCGCTGCGGTGCGTCAGCGAGGGGCCCGGGCTCCGGCCGTCCATGGCGGAGGTGGTGCGCGAGCTCCAGGAGAAGACGACGGCGCTGATCTCCGCCGCCGGAACCAAACCGGCCGGCAAGATGGTTTCATGATGAGCTGTACGCTCTAGACCAGACTGTAAATACTATTAGATTTGTTTAGTTTAGGCAGGGTAGAAGGTAAAGATAATGTTTTTTACTAAGTTTGCTAGTACTTTGTTGATGATGTAGTGGATTGGTAGTTGTTGGATGAAGCATTTGGATCACGTAGGAAATTTTTCGTGATGTCAGGTTTGGTTGTAGAGGCTTTGTAGTGGCTCGTTAATCAAATCGCCTAGTTGGTCTTGTCCATTTTGCTGAAGATTGATTGATGGGATTTAGTTTATTCTACGACATGTGACGTGATCTTGCGCGTACTTTGGGACGGCTTGTTGATTGCAAGTCAAGTTGATCTTCAGCAACAATAAGGAATTCAACAGATCTCGATCGGTCTGCATGTAACATGCAAGTAGGTAAGTAGGTTCCCATGAAGCGACTGCATACAGTTAACTGGCTATCAGTTTCAGAAGTTTTTCAGCTATGCAGTACAGTAGAATGCAGCGTCCAGAAAGTTGAACGTCTTCTACAATGCTGGCTTCTTTTGTGCAATGGATCTAGACCACACAACTAAAACAGCATCTTCCCAAAAGTAAAACGGATCCGTTTGGAGATGTTTTGGTCCAATGCTTGATGTCCTTTCGCTTAACATTTCATAATCAGACATTCAGACTGATAGCAGAGTCGTCGTTCAAATCTGTAAAAAAAAATAGAATTAGAAGTTCATCATCTCCCCCTTCTAAATAGTCTTAACATGAAATAGAGCTTGTAAATCATGCTTTGCCTTAGTCGCTGATGCACCTTATGACTAGGGGTGATAATGGATCGTGGCCCGTTTGTTTCTTCATAATCCAATTTAACTCTAGTCAAATTTAGATCAAAACTAGTATTTTTTTGGCCCGGCCCTAATAGGGCCCGACCCTTAAAATTTCTAGTATAAAATGGAGGGCCCTTACCACCCCCTACTTATGACTTGCATTTCTTTAAACACGGCTGCAGGCCGTATGATGATCGTATAATACATGTGGTGTGGATTGTGCGTGCCGGATCACTCGACCTTTAAAAACGGAGCCGTGCGATGAGCAAGGCACGGAAACTGACCGGGTCACGGGAAGAAAAACGCGCGGAAATGGCGCGGCAGCCAGGACACGACGCAGGCCGGCTGCTGCTGCTGCTGCTGCTGCTGCTGGTGGTGATGCCCCAACTAACAGCCTAGTTGATGAGATGAGACCTGCAAAACCAATTAACAACTGCTAATCCTCCGTGGCTTCCAGAACAGGGCACCGTATACGGACAACGCCAAACGGATGCGCCGTGTGACCGTAACCGTTAACCAACCCCGCTGGAGAAGTTTGGTTCGGCAGCGGCTGGCCGGGGGAGCAAGTACTTCAATTTGGTGGTCGCAGATTGCAATTTGCAAGGCATGGAAATGGAACGCGTTGCGTTTCTGCGTCGCTGCTGTGTGTGTGTGGTTGATGCTGTGCAATGCAGTGCAGTGCAGCGGTCCCTGCACTGCAAGCCTGCAACCAATATTGCAGTTGCAGGTAGACAGGCACAGGCATGTGTTGCTGCTACCTCATGCTTTTACTAGCTGCCAGGCTTGGCTTGGTAGCACTAGATGCGAGTTGGTGCCTGGTTCATATATAGGTTCACTGAGGTTAACTGTATTTGCCTCTGAATGATTGGAGAAGGCAAAAGTACGTCGCCACTTGGTGCAGTCTGAACTGTAGGCGCCAAGGCATCAGGGATACTCCAGTTGTTTGTACAATTGTACCTCAAAGTCTGGAACACTATACAGCGAGTCAGTTGGGTTGGGTAGAGCGAAACACGGAAGATACTTATATGTATGTGTACTGAAGGGTACTTGTACTTGCCTGTCGCGCCCACTATACTGCATTCGCCGTGCTGCGAACGGCAGCGGCTACCTGAGAGGCTGGCATGACCAAGACCACTGCAATTGAATACCACAGCGACAGGTGGGTTTCAGTTTCAATTCAGAGCGGCAAAGCTGGTGGAGTTCCTAGCGTTATGCTCGCGATGCTCGATCGATAATCACATGAGAGACAGATCTCAATCTCATCGCGTGGAGGAAGTCTCGCGATTAGTCTGAAAACTAATGCTGCAAACGTGTTTTGGGAAGAATAATAGAGGTGTTGGCGTGTTAATTTGTTTCTAGGCTGCTTAATTTGATCCATAGGTGACGCTCGCACCACGGCACCAGGCTGGTTTAGCGTGGAGGCGTGATTAGTTTAAGCCCCCGGCACTGTTCGTGCCACATGCGGAATTGTTAGATCGCCGCCGTGTTCGAGGGCAGCCTCGTACTTGTGCAAGTTTATTACTTTATCAGTGAAGCCACGGATTGAGTGTTGCATTATTGGCTTTTGGAATATTTATATGTTTTGGGGAAAGAATTATGGTACAGTCTGCGGAATGTTGAATGCCCATGCTGTGTGACTCTCATGCTCTCTTTTAAAAAAAACAAATGGTTGACAAGTCCAGGAAAGCTGGACGTTGACAACTTGACATATGGCACCATGGATTGGACAGCTCTTGATTGTTCCTCCAGTAGCCATGTTAGTACTGATTAAACTCCAAGCAATGATTCTGTTTTTATTCAGGAGTTTTAATAACCAAGAATGAAAACAGAGAAAGAAAACTAAATTTCCATGGGCTCAAATAGACAGCGGCGGAATTGGGCTAGAAAATAAGCCCAAAAGATAATGGACGGATGCGCCGAGGAGGAAACAAAACGTTCTGTTGGCCGAAAAACCAGCCTGGGTAGAGGCCTTTGAAACTGTGTTAGAAATTCCCCCGTTGGGAGAATTAGGTTTGTCCAAACTCCAAAGACTCGAGAGAGCAGCCCCTGTATTCTTGGATGCAGACGTTTCGAATTGCAATCAATAAAACTCCTACCTTTCTCTCCAAAAATTACAAGGAACTAATGCATTTTATTCCACTAAATACGATTTGTAGCCATTTTTTGTGAGAGATCTTAACTAAGCACACATGGGCATCTATTTTATGAAATGTATATCCTCCTTTTCCAGTCCTTTTCCAGTGAAAAGAAATGTTAACTTTGTGCCTGCACCGACTATTGGCAATGACTTCTTTTAGAACATTTGTTGGTGGTAGGTACTTATTCACCTCAATTCCCCAAACAGGCCAGGCAATTGGATTACATCACGTTCAATTGATCTGCGGAGCTACTACTTCTTTGTTTTTGGGTAGCCCGTACTACAAGCGAGACAACGAGTAGAGTAGCATGATGCGATCATAAATGCAAGTCAACAACACTAGTAGACAAGTATAAAAAAAACACTAGTAGACTACTCGTAGTACAAGTAGCGCCGTATCTACAATCAAGAGCTCAAGGCATCCGCAGCAGCGTATCCCCATGATGGATCGAAGCTTCGCACTTGGGACACGTGGCGTTGTCCTTCTGCGGCGCCCCTTGGCAGAAGAAGAACTTGTGCGGACACCTCGGCAGGCAGTTGTCAGCCAAGCTCACCAGCGCGCCGCCCTCCTTGAGCTGCCTCAGCTGGCTCGGAAGCGCCCCACAGAGATAGTTCCCCTGCAGCAGCAGCCTGGCGAACGGCACCCACTCGCCGGTGGCCTCGTCCGCCGCCACGCGGGCGGCGTACCGGTCGGGAACGCCGCCGGTGAACCGGTTCCGGTCGAGCGCCACCGCCGCCAGCCGCGGCATCGCGCCGAGGCACCCCGGCAGCCGCCCGGCGATCCTGTTGCCGCTGAGGTCGAGCTCCACGAGCTGGCTGGACGCCCCGCCGTCGGGCGCCTCCTCGACAGCGTCCAGCCGGTTGGACCCGAGGCGCAGCTGCTCCAGCGTCCGGTGCGCGAGCGCGGCGCCCGGGACGGCGCCGGCCACCGCGTTCCCCGTGAGGTCCAGCACCCGCAGCGCCGGGAGCGCGCCCAGCGCCGCGCCGCGGAGCGGCCCCGTGAGGGAGTTGTTGCGGGCGGCGAACGACAGGAGCGACGGCGGCAGCAGCCCCGGCGCGGCGAGCGGCGCGCCGGAGAGCGCGTTGCCGCTGACGTCGAGGCGGCAGAGCGAGCGCATGGCGGCGAGGCTCGGGAGGGGGCCCGAGAGGCCGTTGCGCTGGAGGTCCAGCCGCGTGAGCGCGCCCAGGAGCGCGAGCTGCGGCGGCACCGCGCCGGAGAAGGCGTTGCGGGAGAGGTAGAGCTCCCGCAGCCCCGAGGCAGCGGTGAAGAGCGACGCCGGGATCGCGCCGGAGAAGGCGTTCCCGGAGAGGTCGAGGACGCGGAGCGCCGGCGGGAGCGGGACCCCCGGCGGGAGCGCGCCGTGGAAGCGGTTGTCGGCGAGGGAGAGCGACGCGAGGAACGGCAGCGAGGAGAGGACGGCCGCGGGGAGCGCGCCCGAGTAGCCGGCCGGGTCGAGCGCGACGGCCATGACGCGGAGGTGGGAGGAGGAGTTGGCGCCGGCGCCGGCGGGGGTGGAGCAGCGGAGGCCGCAGGGGAACGCCGCGCAGGGGTCGCGCGCGAAGTCCCAGGACGCGAGGCAGGAGTAGGGCGGGACGGAGGACGCGGCCACCGCGGACTTGAGCGCCGCCAGCGCGGCCCTGTCGCCCGGGAACGTGGCCGCTTGCGCTGGCGCGGGCGCGGCGGACAGCGCCGCCGTGCGCCGGAGCGCGAGCAGGAGGAGGGGCAGCAGCAGCAGCGCTAGCAGGACGACGCGGCGACAAAGGGAAGCCATTGTCGCATGGATCGAGGAGGGAGGGAGAGCGTGCGCGGTGGCGGCTTCGGCTTTGAGATCGGCGCTAAAGTCGCGGAGGGGTTGGGTCGCTTTTGAGTTGGGATGGATCACAGTGGAGTTTGAGCTGTGGGCCGGACCAGAGGTGTGTGGCGCGTCACTGCTCGCCGGGAAACCCGGGCGGCAAGGGGACAAACGAAACGAGCCCGTTTTCTTTTCGGGCTTTGTTTAGAGGGTGTGGCATTCGGTGCGCATGGTGATGGCAGCTTTGTCCTGTGATGATTAGGGAGGCGGCGGAGGTGGAGTGCCGTTTACTTCAGAATTTCAGACGGCGGATGGCTGTTTTTTTACAGAATTTCAGAACGTGGCTAGGCACAAATATGGCTAGTACTTAGACGGTGGAGTATTTTGCTTTAACGTGGCAAATTGTGGCTGACGGTGTGCTCATGGTTCATGCTTCATCTTCGTTCTTCAAGTGCTACTGGACTACAGACTATAGTTGCTGCATGCCGGCTGTGCTAGTTGGAATTCAGCTACCAAGGGCTTGTTTAGATCCCAAATTCACCTCCCAAATTTACTATGCAAAAAGAAGATTCCCCATCACATCAAAATGTCATAGCATGCATGGAGTACTAAATATAGATAAAATCAAAAATAATTACACAGTTTTGTTGTACTCTGCGAGACGAACATTTTGAGCCTAATTAATAAATTTTTGGACAATTTTTCGCACATGCAAACGAAACGCTACAGTGGCCGGCCTGACGCGCGTCAGACCGGCCAGGCCCGAATCGGCTCCCGAATCGGGGCATCTAAACGCGGCCCAAGAGGCTGGAATTCTAGGATTTCCACAGCAACTTTTTCCTCTCCTATTTGTGACAGCTACTGGTATATAGGAATTAATGTGTGGATAGTTGGCCTATTAACCAACTAACCAAGGTTTTGTTTGGCCAGTTTTTAGTGCAACTGTGGCTAGCATTTGCTATCAACCTAGCTGTTTTCATGGCTGGTTGTTGAGAATAGATCTGCATCTACAAGCTGGTTGAAAAGCAGTGAAGAGGGAGGATATGGGGTGCCATTTTTACTTTACTGCTGCTTCACAATTTCACACGGTGGGCTACTGTTTGTAGCTTAGACAACGCGGTTTGCGAGCTATAGCAGGGTTTATTCACGCCACGTTTGCTCCGGTCACGGCCTCCCGGGAAACTTTGCATTTTTTTTAAATAAAGCGTTTGCAAATTTTGCATGGCAGCAAAGCTGCATCCTGCAACCAAGGAACAGCGCAGAGCAAGGAACCGGCGCACCGTCACTCGCCACTAACACAGGCCACTTCTTTTGACGAACCACTTTTACAGAACACTGGGCCCAAAGAGGCAAAAGTGCATGCACGGGCCAGGTTCTTTGTTGAGAGGCCTCCCGCAGCAAGTTCTATATAGGAAAAAGTCCATCTTACCTCCCTCATTTGTCACGAAAGTTTGGTTTTCCGCCCCCAACTACAAAACCGGCCATGTGGACTCCCCCATCTTCTAATACCGGATCACTTGTCCTCCCTCGGTAGTTTTTACCCTGGTTTTGACCTGTTTGACTGCCACGTAGGATCTGACATGTAGGCCCTATGCTGACTCGGCTTAAATGAGAAAACAAAACCGCCGACGCCCCCTGTTCCCCTCCATTCCCGCTCCAATGGCAGACCTACATCGGCGCGGGCGGGCGAGGCGGGGCCACGTCGGGGCGGCGCCGCCTGCAGGCCGCGGAAGGCGGGGCAGCGCGGTGGCCAGGTGAGGTGTGGGGGTGAGCGCCGCGCCAGCGTGCGGCGGCCGAACGGCGAGACGAGCGACAGCAGGTGCTCGCCGGCACGCCGTCCGGGCGCCGCCGGCCGCGGCGGCCACATGGGCGGAGACGGCGACGAGGACGAAGACCAGGAGGATGTGCAGGAGGTGCGTGGCCGTCACGTGATGGGCTGCGGTTGGGGCGGCCGTCGCGACGGAGCAAGCTTCGCGGGGGGCGCTGTCGTCACGACGTCTTCGGGAGCATGGCAAGCGACGCGAGCGCGCCGGCGAAGGGGGTCGAGGAGAGCAACACGGCGACGAGGAGCGCGCCGAGCGCGGCGACGAGCTGCGCGGGTGCGGCGACGGGGCGACAACGTGGCAGAGGAGCGCGACGAAGAGGAAGGGGAGGTGGAGGAAATGGGCGGACGCGGCGAGGAAGAGCGCTGAGGCGGCGTGGAGTAGCGCCAACGGGATATGGATGGGGAAGGACAAGGACATGGCCGTCCGGGGCTCGCCACCACCCCTCTGCGCTGGAGCCAACGCCAACTGGCCCCGCCTGCTGCGAGGTTCGGCGGAGGCGGGGGGCCGCGAGGTGGCGGCGGCGGCAGTCGATGTGTGGGTTCCGCCAGAAAAGGAGGGATCCGCGGGGAATGGAGCGGGGGCGTCGGCGGTTTTGTTTTACATTAACGCTGAGTCAGCATATTGCCCCACCAGTTAGAATCCAACGTGGCAGTCAAATAGGTCAAAACCGGGGTCAAAACCACCGAGGGAGGTCAAGTGGTCTGGTATTTGAAGATGGGGGAGTCCACCTAGCCGGTTTTGTAGTTGGGGGCGGAAAACCAAACTTTCGTGACAAATAAGGGAGGTAAGATGGACTTTTTCTGTCTGAGCCGTGCGGCCTATACGGATATCCTATATATAGATCGATGTATGGCCCAAGCATTGTCGGGCTCGTCGTGACCATTATACTATCCTCAACCTAATGGCCATCAAAACATCACCTAAATGAAAACCAATGGGCCACCTTCACACCCAAACTCAAGAGACTACAGTGATTTCCCTCAAAAAAAAAAGAGACTACAGTGATCGTTTTCCCAACTACCCTTCAAATCATGCTAACCTACTTGGTGACCTTATGAATTCAAAAAAAAACGCCCGACTAATCCCGATTTGATAGTTTGATAACACTGCTCCGTTCATGGTGCTCGCCACACTCAGATCAGCAGTCATGATCCACAGTAACTGCCAACGTTGTTGCATTCCGGACCATGCTACCATCGGTAGTTCAGCAGAGTTTCTCCGTCGCGTAATAGTCCTAAGACTATCTCCAAGATAGCCAAACGGTGACCCAAACCCAGAATAGGTCGTGCACAGTAGTTAGCCAAACGGTGACCCAAACCCAGAATAGGTCGTGCACAGTAGTTAGCCAAACGGTGACCCAAACCCAGAATAGGTCGTGCACAGTAGTTTTGCCTCTCCAAACCGCCCTCCAACAACATACCCAAACGGACTACCCATTTTGCCTGCTCACTGCGACGAGAGGCAAAGATGCCTCTCCTCTGGGCGACGACCCAAATCGAGAGGCCACGAGCGCCGGGAGGCGCGCGGCCGGACGCCGGCGCAGGCGGCACGGAGTCGCGCGACGGCGGCCGCGGTGGCGAGCGCTGCCCCCCAATCCCCGTGCGCCGCAGGGAGGAGGAGGCGGGGGTTCGCGGCGAGCGAAGGTTCCCTCCGATTCCGCGGGGTCGGCGTCGGGGATTCTGCAGAAGGAGCAGGAGCCGGGAGGTGCGCGACCGGACGCCGGCGCGGGCGGCACGGAGCCGCATGACGCGCGGCGAGTGCTGCCCCCGCCGCCGCCGCGCAGGAGGAGCAGGGCGAGGAGCGGGAGGAGAAGGAGCAGGAGCGGGGAGGCGCGCGCCCGGACGCCGGCGCGGAGCCGCGCGACGGCGGCCACGGCAGCGAGCGCTGCCCCCGCCGCCGCCGTGCAGGAGGAGCAGGCGAGGAGCGAGAGGAAGAGGAGCAGCGGCAGTGCCGCCACCGCCGCCGCGCCCGTCCATCCCTCCCCGCTGTCTTGCCGCCGCGTCAGCTGCCTGCGCCGTCGCCATTGCTCCGGCCAATCCGCTGCGGCTGCCTGCGCGCCGGCCGAGATGAGATGGATCGACGCGGAGG
Organism: Echinochloa phyllopogon; assembly: GCA_033239725.1. Lineage (NCBI taxonomy): Eukaryota > Viridiplantae > Streptophyta > Magnoliopsida > Poales > Poaceae > Echinochloa > Echinochloa phyllopogon. The sequence goes on along the minus strand of BTCW01000001.1, from coordinate 36,367,422 downwards.
GAGTGGTTGGGAGTGGAGGAAGAGGAAGAAGAGGGAAAGCGGCTCCCGTGGTCGGCGGAGCTCACGTGCGGTGCCCGCGGCCGGCGAGCTGGCGGGAGGAGCGTGCGTGGCGGCGCAACGGCGTGGCTCGCGAGAGGAGGAAGGGAAGAGGATGGGTTGTCTGTTGGAGAGGAGAGTTTATGGGTTAGGTACCTTTTGACTGTAGGCAACTCAAAAGAGTAGATGAGTCTCTGATTTGGGTCTCCATTGTTGGAGATAGTTTAAGAACAGCTACACAACCTCGTCCCCCGCCCCCAATTAACCAATTTTAGCTCCACGTTGCCATTCCAATCCCCATCCACTACTTTTTTCCTGCGAATAACAACTGACTGATAAAACTATCATTGTTAACTATTAAGGTTCTGTTTGGATCCGCACAACTAATTCATTAGCTAGTTAGAGAAATTATTTAGGTTGGACCGGCTAATTATGTTTGGATTCATCGTAGCTAAATATAGTCATCCATTTCCCCTTCTAATTAGATGACTAATCGGACAATTAGCTTTCTAGAGTATCTCTAAGAGTGGCTAAAAAATAAAGTCCTAAAATATTAGTTTTGGGACCTTGTCAAAAATTATCGGGAGGGAAAAATACCCTTCCAACCAACAGTTCCCGAAAAAATTAGACCCAAAAGCAACCATGTCATCCATTACGGGGCTGTTGCTCGATTTTTCTCCGGTGGTGAACAGTACCCGCGATTTTTTTCTTGTCTTTTTTTTCTGTGGTGTAGTGGGAGCTTTTTTTTTCTCATCCTTTTTTCCGTGGGGTATTGGGAGCTCGGAGATGGAAGTAAATTCGGCTCAGAATAAAATCAGTACTGGACACGTGGAAAAAAATTGGGAACAAAATTAGACGTTGTTGGCATGTCGTTTTTCTTTTTTATACCTAAAATTGATTATTAGGAGCGTTTATTTGGTGCTCTTAGAGATGTTCTAATCATGGTAACCTACTTGGTGACCTTATGAATTCAAAAATAAAAAACGACGACTAATTGCGATTTGATAACACTGCTCCGTTCATGGTGCCACCCACATCCAGCGTTGTTGAGCTGCCTATCGGTAGTTCAGCAGAGTTTCTCGCGTAATAGTCCTAAAGAACAGCGACACAACCTCGTCCCATACCCCAATTAACCAATTTTAGCTTCACGTTGCCATTCCAATCCCCATCCGCCGTTTATTGCCAACGAATAACAACCGGCTCATAAAACCAGCACTGACTGACAGCCATGTTAAGAAGATGGAGGATACTTGAGCTCTCAGCCCGGAAGGAACCGAGATACTCCGTACTTCTCTGACGTGGTTACGCTAGTGATGCAACACGCGTTGCCGTATTCGGGAGACTGGCGGGGACTGTGACACGTCACCTCGAGCTGTAGAGTAACGGAACCGATGTAGTTGCTCTGTTCTAAGCTTTTATCACCCCCACAGTTTAAAGAAAAGAAAAGAAAAGGCGCACATGATGTGAAGACATTCATCCATTCAGTCAGCCGCCCCATCCGTGCGAAGCTAAAAAGAAAAACGAAAGGCAATGCGAGAAACACATGGTCCATGGAAGCTCGAGAAGGAAGGCGAATCACGTGGAAGCCGAAGCACAACTGCACAGTGCAGCCGGGGACAGAGGACTGATAACCCCCCAGCTGAAGAATTTATTGGGGGGATCGGTAATATTGGTGGATGCGCGATCGGCTCCATCCGCCGGAGAAGGACCTGATGGATGCCCCCCAACCGGCAAGCGGCAAGGGAAGTACGCGTGGTGTGCGCCTGCCGGAGGCCCGGAGCCGGTGGTTCAACGGCATGTGCTGGAGCTTGCTTTGACAGGCGCCGGCGTGTCGCCTCGGGGCCGGACGAGCGCGGCCTGCTCGTGGTGGTCACCGGCGACGACGACGACGACACGGACGTACGGTACGGCGCCCCATCAAAACTCGTCAGTTTAGCTGGTACTCAGTGTCACCGATCACGGTGCGTGACGAGCATGCCGTTCAGCGTCACTTCCCCAAGTACAGTACCGAATTGAACCCGATAGGCGATAACTTTGCTGACAACATGGTGCATGTGGTGTAGTCATGGCACGTCACTGGCGCACGGGCGGTTTGGCTATCATCATCCCTGCCTGAGCCTCCCTCGGCGGTTGACACATCCATCGCTCGCGCGTGGCATCGTCGTGGCACAGTCGAGCCGAGCAATGCCAAGTAATTTCGGCTGGTCGGCAGCAGTAGTGAAAAATGTGATCGCGAGGCGTGAACATATATACTGTTGTTGGTACGGAATGCAAACCTGTGTGGTTGCCTTTAACGATAATGAGATGAACATGTAACCACCTTTGTGGTTCGAAGGGTCCGAGTCATGTACCTGTACTGTATAAATGTAACTTTCTTGGTGCATGTATGTGGCACTAAAACTGTTGAGGCATCCGCCCAACCATTTCTGTTCGATGCTTATGAATTGGGTTATAGCCTTACTTATAGGCATCTCTATCTTGTGATGCTCCATATAAATTTCCAGACCAGGACTTAGCTTATTATACGTACTATACCTAACATGATGGTATTATTGTTGTGTTGATTTCTTATTGAAGGCATTGTCTACATCTCGGAGAATTTGCTCCCATGATGAAAACTTAATTATGATCTGACCTTCGCAAGTGGGATCATGGCAACAGCGTCCTTTTGAAGAGCCTTCTTCGTTAGCTTACGTGGTGTAACTCGTTAAGGCCGGCAGTGATTTACTGATTTTAGAGTGGTTGTGTATCATTTTAATGTAATTGTTTATGGTTGTATTATCTTCTTTTTCTTGAATACGTAGGAGAGTTGCGTACCATTGTATTAAGAAAAATTGAAAAATGTAATCCAATATACAAGTATCACTCCGGTGGAGGATGGACTCACACCCACATCTGCTAGTTCGAGTACATTCCTTCTTATCCGACGATATTTCTAAGCTTCGCCACCACTTCTAGATGACGTCATGGCTAGCAAGTTCTTATTATTTGCTAATTTATGTCATTACTCTTCAAATTTGAGGATACATCTTTAAACTTCACATAAAATTTATGCAATTGTAGTATATAGATGTGTGAACTAATGTGTTTCATTTTGGTTTGGTACGTCATTAGAGTCGCCCCAGTTAATTTTTTTCCTGGCTCCGTCACTGGCTACAAGCCTGACGTTTCTTTTATGATCATGGGACTACAAGGTATTATCTTAATGTAATCATTTAGCTAGGATCAATGATGCTTCTTTTATATCTAAAAAAATGGAATATGATATGCATATTGGAATTGTTTTCTTGGTGGGGGCAGTACACATCCCCGTCCTGTCACTCAGCCTCTACAAACCCAACAGCCCCAACTGCATCCATGTCGCCCCCACCCAATAACGTACTAGCACCACCACTCAGCACTGGAGCCCTTGACTGCTAACTGGCTCCATTGATGAGCCACGGCCACGGCCACAACAGTCGAACACCCCACTGCCACAGCCAGCACTATTTAACACGTGTCTGCGCGCCCCGGCGGCAACACAACCCAGGCTAAACTTCAACAAACGTCGAGAGCGCACCTCGCCTCGCCTCTCCTCTTCGCTCGCAGCACGTTCGCACTCAGAGAAGCTGCCACTGCCAGCAAGCAAAGCTTGCGAGAGGTCGAGCTATGGGGAGCGTGTCGGAGATGGGGAGCGTGCCGGCGGAGGAAATGGTCCTGGGCTTCGGCGGCCTCGTGAGCGACCTGAGGGAGGTGTACGAGAGCGGCAAGACCCGGGACCTGGAGTGGCGGCAGTCGCAGCTGAAGGGCCTCGTCAGGCTCCTCGAGGAGGAGGAGGAGAACATCTTCCGCGTGCTCCGCGAGGACCTCGGCAAGCACCGCGCCGAGTCCTTCCGAGATGAAGTCGGTTTATTAATTTCCTCAGTGTTTTCAGTGCTCTGCGTTCAGAGTTCTGTCCATTTGGTTCACGAAGTCCTCTCTGATTGTATCCGTTCGTGTCGTGTTCAGGTTGGGGTTCTGAAGAAGTCCGTCGTCGACAAGCTGCAAAACCTCAAGAAATGGGCGGCACCGGAGAAGGCAAGTTCTTGATGGTCCTCCGGTACCTTTGTACAATTGTACCAGCATGAAGGCATTCAGTTTCAGTCAGTTTATTATGGCTTTCTGCATGAGCTGAGGCTGATGCTTTCTGTCATGGCCGGCTTTAACACCTGTGGTTTATTTCGGGGTTACACAGGCTCACACGCCGCTGGTTGCCTTCCCGGCGACGGCGATGGTGGTGCCGGAGCCGCTCGGGGTTGTGCTCATCTTCGCCTGCTGGAATCTCCCGATAGGTGAGAACGAGACCGATCACCTCTTTGCTCCGCTACTCTCTTAGGCAGACGTGTTTGCAATGAACATAGCAGTGCTGAACCGAACGCTCCTCTCTCTGAAAATAAGAATCAGAAATATACTCAGTCAAGAGGCCAAACAGTAAACATAAATCTAAAAAAAATCGTACTAGACCTCTATAACTCTCTACGCCAGAAACAAAAAACGCCAGTAATTGTATGTTGGTTAGACATCAATCTTGACATCAAGTGCATAATTCGCTGGAGCTGTCGATTGGAGCCGGAGGCCCCATCGGTGACCATCACGAAACGTATCAGAACACTTTAGAAGCAGACAGTGTCAGCGTGTGGTGTCAAAATTTGACAAGTACAGCTCCATTATTTCTCCACAAGCTCCGATTAGATCCAATTGGGTCCTGTCCTGATATAGTAGGTAACACAATTTTCACATCCAGTCTGCTAGTTACCATATTTTCGCGTGACATGGGTCTTTTTCTATCCGGTTTAAATTATTAGTGAACTAGAAAAACTCAAAATCCCTTGTATTTATCGACGAAATGGAGTATTTAAATGGATGGTATATTATTGGGTTTTTTTGCTCAACAATACTCAGAGATATACGATTTGGAGGCACACTCATAGGCTTTTATTTAGAGGCGCACTCGGAGTAGTGGTTGTTACGATTACGACCCCCTTGTGCAGCCTAGAAGTCTTTCACTCTTTTGTATACGTCCCTTCCAAATCCAAATGCTGAGACGTATCCCCCAACAGACTGATTGCTTCGTTCTCCTTTGTGGCTGGCAACAAGCTGCGTAGAGCGTAGGTACTCTGTCTCTAGCCTCACCACCAGCAGTACCGCACTCGCACTGTTGGAAAAGGTCAAAACCCAAAAGGCTCGTTGCCACACAAGCTAGTGTTATGGTTGGTGAAAAGAAAGCTAGCGTAATGGCCGTGGCTCGTGACTGAACCAACCTGTCCGATGGTGACAGTGTTCCGGATTAGTATGGTCGGTTAAGAGTCACCTTTGTGACAGGTACATCTCATTTTTGTTCTTGTCCGTCCTTGGACGGATATGGGTCGTGGCACAGTTAAGTACTTAAGTGACCACGGAGATTTAGGCATTGTTTAGTTCTAAAAAGCAACTCTCAATTTACTATGTAAAAAGAAGATTCTTCGTCACATCAAAATGTCATAACATATATGGAGTACTAAATATAGATGAAGTCAAAAATTAATTGCACAGTTTTATCGTACTCTACGAGACGAACATTTTGAGTCTAATTAATAAATTTTTAAACAATTTTTCACACATACAAACGAAATGCTACAATGGCCGGCCTAACTCGCGTCAGACCGGCCAGTGCGCCGCAGGCCCGATTCAGAGGCACCGAATCAGCATCTAAACGAGGCCTAACCCGCAGGAAACCAACTGTTTAATTTCCTGTCAAGACCGGGACCTTTCTCCCTGAATCAGATCAAAACTTTTGTCACAGTCCTGCGATCAAAGCTCATAACAATATCTCGATCCGCTGCCCTCGCGCAGGCCTGGCTCTGGAGCCGCTCTCCGGAGCCCTTGCGGCCGGGAACGCCGCGGTGGTGAAGCCGTCGGAGCTCGCGCCGTCCACCTCGGCGTTCCTGGCGGCCAAGATACCCAAGTACCTGGACCCCGAGGCCGTGAAGGTCGTGGAGGGCGGGCCGGACGTCGGGGAGAAGCTCATGGAGCACAGATGGGACAAGGTCCTCTTCACCGGTAATCCAACAGCACAGACACATACACTGAAACTCTGTGAACAACCATGAACTGCGGACAGTGTGTGTCGATCTGACGGCTGCTTATTTCCTGGTGTCTCTCAGGCAGCAACCGTGTTGGGCGGATCATCATGACGAAGGCCGCCAAGCACCTGACCCCGGTGGCGCTTGAGCTCGGCTCCAAGTGCCCCTGCATCGTCGACTGGCTCGACAGCAACAGGGACAGCCAGGTATACTACTACTATACGCCCCCCCTTGTGCTCATCAATGTCTTCGTGGATCTTCAGTATCGCGACGTACGGGAGGACGACACATGGCAGCAGCTGTGTGACTGTGTCCCACGGCAGAACTGAAACCGATCGAACTTTAATGACCGGGGCAGGTTGCTGTGAACCGCATCATTGGGGCCAAATGGTCCACCTGCTCGGGCCAGGCCTGCATCGCCATCGACTACGTGCTGGTCGAGGAGGAATTCGCTCCGATTCTGGTCTGCTTCTGTTGTTCCTCCGACAGGCATCCTTTACCCGCATTTGCGTTTTCCTGATGATCTGTGACGCCTGTCTGTTTCCCTGAAGATCGAGATGCTCAAGTCGACGCTGAAGAGGTTCTTCACCAAGCCGGAGTACATGGCACGCATTCTGAACGAGAAGCACTTCAAGAGGCTCAGCGGCCTCCTGGCGGATCGCAGGGTCGCGGCCTCCGTCGTGCACGGCGGCCACTTCAACACCAAGACGCTGTAAGCACCAGCAGCATCGCCCATGGGGGAAAAAATGCAACGTTACCACCCGTGCCTCGGCTTGACGTGCGCCATGTTTCCCAATTGTGCAGGAGCGTCGAGCCCACGCTGCTGCTGAACCCTCCGCTCGACTCTGACATCATGACGGAGGAGATCTTCGGACCGCTGCTCCCGATCATCACGGTGAGCACAGAACGTTAGCCGACGCGTTCCTTGCTGAATCTGAATGAATGTGTACCTCTGCTGAACGGGGACATGCATGCACATGGTTTGTACCCCAGGTCAAGAAGATCGAGGACAGCATCGCGTTCCTGAAATCGAGGCCGAAGCCACTGGCGATCTACGCCTTCACCAGGAATGAGAAGCTCAAGAACAGGATCATCGAGGAGACGTCGTCCGGGAGCGTCACGTTCAACGACGCCATCGTGCAGGTGCGCGCGCATGCCTGACCGGCCTTCACTTTTCTTTCTCCACTGAAATAGTAAAATGCACGCCATCTCTGAACCTTGTTCTGGAAAACATTTGTCGGCATGCAGTATGGCCTGGACAGCATCCCGTTCGGCGGAGTCGGGCAGAGCGGGTTCGGGCAGTACCACGGCAAGTACTCGTTCGACATGTTCAGCCACAAGAAGGCGGTGCTCAAGAGGAGCTTCCTCGTCGAGTTCATGTTCCGGTACCCGCCCTGGGACGAGACCAAGGTCGGCATGCTCAGGCGCGTCTACCGCTTCGACTACATCTCGCTCTTCTTCGCCATCATCGGCCTGACGAGATGAATGTCACGCCGCCGTGGTGACTGGTGAGGGAAATAACCGAGCAAAGACAAGTTGCCCATACCGTTGATATGTTCAAGTGTGAACAGCAACATTTTACTTATGCATTCGTTTATACTGGTCGGTGATTGTGTAAATGTGCCCCGTGTACACCAAATCCTCTATACTTTCAGTTTCTGTACGTGCCCGTCAGTTTATTGCACCAGCAGATTTCAAAATGTAATACTTTCAGTTTGAGCCTTCTCTTATTCAACAACAGCAACGTTTTACCACCTCTACAGCATTAACCTTTGTATTTTGAGAAAATGCGAACATACTACCATCAAACCCAACTTTGTTCTATGGTATGTTTTATCCTATGGTACATCCAGACATCCAGTACTAAAATAACAAACTGGGGTTTGATCCTATGGTATGTTTGCAAAATCCCCTTTTATTTTTCAAACAAAGGGGAATTAACCCAGGACGAGTTAAACAGCACACAACCATAAAGTCACCGGAAGTTCAGAAATGTTGCGAGGATACGCTAGTTGATCTACATATACTAAAAATTTCCATAATGATAAGGATCAACCAAATTCCATTCGTAGAAAAATGATGGCGAGGTACAAACAGATTGTATATTCCATTGAGCAGATCATACAAAACCAGTAAATACAGATTGTTGTCACAGCTCACAACACTACCATGAAGAAAAAAAAAAGGATCTTGCATCTGGGCTACAACATTCTGTGTTTCTGTTCAGTCCTAAACGGAGAACACCCCTCCCATGCATATACAGTCATCTACATGTTCTTGACAGTGCAAGTTTATCTAGAGATCCATCACTGTGACTTATTCTTACCAAGGAGTTTCTCAAGCTGTCTATTTGAAAGAGCATTCGCTGTATCTGCAATTAAATATGTAAAATGTAGATTGTTCAAATCAATCCAAGGTTTAAGTGAAAGAGGTTTAAGAGCTCAAGGTGTAAACACTAACCATCCGAGCCACCAACATGTTGGCCATTCACAAACACCTGTGGCACAGTATGGCGACCAACTAGGTCCAGGAGAACACTTTGAATGTCACGCCCATCCTCTGAATGTCATTTGCATTTTGTAAATATGGATACAGATGCCTGAAAGTACGCGATTGAATTGAAGTTGCATATGAAACAAGGATAATTACCTCGGAGATCTAGTTCAACAACATATGGATCTTCCTTCAGATCTCGAAATATACGCTTAGCACGCATGCAGTACCTATGAGAAAAAAAAGCAAATACATATTTATAATAACAAAAGTAATATCTAGTATTTAATAATGCAAACGCAATCCGACCATGAAAAGAAGTGTTGTGTTTTCTTTTCGGTCATTTTCCTTATGTACAAGAACAGGACTTCACTTCACATAGCAGCAATACCCTCATGTTCTCTGATAGCCATACTTGAGCTTAAAGCATTGGAGTAATAGTCCAGTCTATGCTTCTAGAGCAGTAACCCAAGTGATAAAGAGAAAGATCCATACACAAGTAAGAAGAATATAGAGGAAATGGAAAAGGAGGACAAATGATGTAAGTGCAGTGCTTCTCTGAAAAAGCAGTAGCAGCCACGATGGTTTTTCATGCTGGCACACTACAGTTGAAGGAAAGGGATGAGAGAACAGCCAGCATACTCCCCATTAACAGAAAGGACAGTAGACATCATGCCAAACATTGAGAGAAGGACCAGACAAGCTAAAAGAGATAATTAAAAAGCTAAAGACAATCAAGGTACAAAAAAGCCCCTTCCCCATGAATGGCTGGTGAGAACACCGTAGTGAGGGAAGGTAAGGGTTAGGTAAGTTGGGATTCTGATTGTTCTCCAATTCAGCAAGAATGAGAAAGTTAGTTTTCAGAGGTGCTTTAGTTGGATTAGGATTTTTTTTAAAAGTATTTAGAATTATAACTACAGACTACACGATACCCTTGCTGAAAATGTTCTATCCTCATACCAAGCATATATTTACCTAAAAACAAGACTTCGACAATCTGTATTTACCTTTTCTGTTCTCACAAGTAAATTACAAAGAAATAAACTAAACACTTAGGTTTCATATACTGCAAGAAAAACATAAAAATATCATATAAATGTTACCGTTTAGATGATGTATGATTCCTACTGAATTTCTGATTACATAATCGGAAGAAACCAAGGCTCAAGCTCACAAATTCAAGGGTTAATTTGATATATGCCATTGCAACTATCCTAGTTCGGAGAAACGCCGTTACAATTCGTCTATTCGTAAATATGCCATTACAATTTCTATGTACTTCGAACCATGCCATCATATATGTATTTGATTCTTTTGGATCCGTCTTTTATTCTCTTGGACCCACCTGAAAACCTCATATTTTTGTATGGTCTAAAATACCCCTCCTACTTCTCTCCTCTCTCCCCTCAATGACGTATAGGCCCCACTTGTCTGCTCCATCTTCTCCATCCCTCCGCCACTGCGTCGCGGCCACATTCCACGACGGGCGCCGTCATGGCCGCCGCCACCCTCCTCGAGGCCACCCGCTTCCTCTCCTCCCCGCGCCTGCGCCCGCCCCCTCCCCCACCCCGCCGCGACCTCCACCTCCTCCTCAGGCCCGCACGCTTCCCGCACTCCGCGCCCACAGCCGCTGCGGAGGAGGAGGATATGGCGAGGCCCGACGCGCTCCAGAGGTCTGTGCTCGACTCGCTCGCGGCGCTCAGGCGGTTCGTGCTCGCGCTCCTCCTGGCCGGCGCGCTGCTCGCCGCGGCGCCGACGGGCGGGCTCGGGCGGTCGCGGCGCTGGCCACCTCGGGCAGCCGCGTCAGCGGGTCCGCCTTCTCCTCGCCCCCCTCCTACGGGTACAGCACGCCGACGAGGCAGGCCGCCGAGTCGCCGACGAGCTCCACCTCGACCTCCGTCTCCGCCGCGAGCCCGTCTTCTGGTGTCCACCTGTCCAATGCCGGGCCTTTGAGTACAGGAGCGCCGTCCCGGGGCCCTCGTTCCTCACCCTCCGCGGCGGTGGCGGCGGCGATGCGCAAGGGATCACCTCGTCTGCGGCGCCGAGGCCGCGGCGGCGGAGCTCTCCAACCTCACGTCAGAGGCGGCAAGGGGCGGCTCTCCCCGGAGCGCTGCTCCACGCCCGAGGATGACGGCCGGCGGCAGAGGCACGGGGTGGGCAGTAATGGGCGGCGGCGGCGGCGCGCGGCCGGCAGCGGCACGGACGGGCAGCACCGGCGGCAACACGGGCGGCGTTCGGATTGGAGCGAGGCAGCAGATTGGTGAAGAAAGGGAAGAGAGCGGATGACATGTGGGGTCCACATGTCAGCAAGTGGAAAGAAAGGGACATGAGGGGTATTTTGGTCTATACGATTGTACAGTGAACTGCAAGCGGGCCCAAAGCCGTAGAAGACGTAGAAAATGGCACGGCTCAAACTTTGAACGAATTGTAATGGCATGTTTCTAAATAGATGAATTGTAATGGCGTTTCTCCGAACTCGAATAGTTGCAATGGCATATATCAAATTAACCCCAAATTCAAAGCCATCTATGTTCTTTGTCATGAAAACTAAGATAGAAACAACCAAAGTTGAGATATACTTCACTATTTTACCACAGCCTACATGTCTGGGTATAAACGTACAACAAAAAGTCAGTTCAAATCTGAATCACCAATCTGCAAGTAATAGGCCAACTGGCTGCTGGTCAGCTAAAGATAGGTTGAGCTTGTTGAGTCTGTGAACACAACAGTTCGCCCACATGGTACAATAGTACACTATACAATTCACATGAGTAGCTGATTCATAAACAGTATGATCTAAACCTAAAGTCTATAGCATATTTTACTTGTAATAGAGTGTAGACCAGCATCTTAGGCCATAAACTAAAGCAACATAATCTGCACAACGAAGCACTGCCCATGATGACAGTGTCTATACAGATTATCGAATGGAACCCATGTTTCACCAGACATGAAACAGTTTCTGGCTTCCATTTTTTCAGTTGTAGGGTTGTAGGAGCTTAACCGCAGGATTTACACCACATCCGCAATACGCCAATACCAATGAACAGAACCTAACCAATATCCACTACCAGCGGCTCAATTCCGGGGGGGGGTCCAATTTCCAAATCCCTATCATCCGCTAAATCCACCCAATTCAGAACACATCACCAAAGCCTTCGCCAAGCACAACAGCAACAGCGGCTACACTCGAAACTTCGCGGGATCTGAGCCACCCGCGTGGTGACGCTCCGTAGCCCGTCCGCGCCAAACCCTGATCCGAATCCTTCCGCCAGATTCCCAGACCGAACGAGTGCTAGCAAGCAAAGAGGGCGGTGTGAAGTCGTTGGTGTTTGGGAGGGGAGAGAGGACTTACGGGCAGTAGGACTTCGAGAAGATGGTGATGCGGTTGGAGTAGATGGCGTTCTGCACGAAGGCCGACGGCGACCGCGTCGCCGCCGCGAACTCCGCTGCGGCGAGGAGGAGGAAGAGGGGGAACGCTAATCTGGAGAGGGCCATCTCCCTTCGACTTGGGCGGTTCGATCGACCGGGCGCGGCTCCGGTGGCCATTTTCCTCTCTGATATTTTTCCGAGGAAGGCCACGCCGGTTCTCTTTTCTTTTATTTTTCATTTTCTTTCAGTGGAAAATATTCGTTTTCTAAACCAAATCCAGTTTTGGCCCATTGGGCTTTTGCTTTGGCGTAAATTATCGGCCCATAAGGTGTATCATACTCGCGACCTTTTTCAGTTTCATTTTGAGAATGACGATGAAATCAACTTCGTTTTGTGGGTCATTATGAAATCAACTTCGTTTTGCGGGTCATTATGAAATCAACTTTGGAGTTCCGCGCAAGGAAAAAAAAACTTTGCAGTTTCAAAAAAAAGGAGGGCACTTGTACTGTTTTTCAAGTACTGTGAAGAAACCAAATGGTCTCCTTGACGAAGGGTTTCCCGTTTCCACCAAACTCCACGAGGAAGTATATTTACTTGGATTTATTTTTGTCAAATCTGATATAATCTTATCAACTGTGAAATACCAACTGTGTTACTAGTACATGATTGCTCACTTTTAGACCATGTACGGCGCGCAAATGATGCGTGAAGTGTGAACATTATCGCCGCTTATTTCTAGGACGTGCTATCTGCCCGCGGCCGTACTCAGTTTCTCAACATCCTAATTGCGCGCCGCATTCTCAACTTTTGTTTTGACTAAAAACTCGCACCGAAACCCCATCAATTCGACCCACCGGATTTCAACGGCACGTTGAGCAATTCCAGGAATTGCAGCTTCTACACGTGCCCCTTGAAATCCTTTGGCGAAGCAAGAAAACGAACACTGTTGCTGCAGATCGGAGAGAGGGACAGCGATAGGCTTTGAAGTCTGAAGTTGAACCGAGCAAAGAGGAGCGATACAAAAGGTGCCGAAGTTTCTCTCTAGCACACCTCAAAAAGCACGAACCCTCCCAGGCATCCGAGCTAGGACGCCCGGAAGAGCAAAAATAAGTGGAAAAAAGGTGCGGGGATAATGAGCCCGGAGCAACTTCATCTGTTACAGACTGTTAACTGGAAGTAGTACTAGCAGCACACCAGCCGACGCGTAATACAGACGGCACGGTCTCCCGTTGATGACGATGACTTCATTCACTGATTCACCAGTAAGAAGAATACGGCGACGCCGCCGCGGTTCTGGATCTCTTGCTGCCGGCCATGGCGAGCTCCGCGCCGCCGTACATCATCTGCGGCACCCACAGCTCCCGGCTGGCCCGCGCGCCGGCGGCGGCCGCGCTGGCGCCGAACAGCTGCTCCTGCGCCGTCCACGCCGAGTACCCGTCCTGCAGGCCGCCCATCCGAGCTAGCCCTCCCTGCAAGATTGATCAAAGCAAAACAAGGTTAATCGTCAGAGGTCACATGAGTGCAGTTTTCTTCTCTTTTTTTAAACTTGTGTGAAGTACTAAATTACAGAAGCCGTAAAATTTGCTGGTGTCGTCGAATGTTGGTCAATCTACCGTATGGTGGATACTACTATATATATTGTACAGTAGTATCGGTGGGCGCCGTGGCCAAACTGGCCCCGCGAGATAAAATAGAGTATAGATCCTGGAGATATTATGGTGACACACGCACACCCTGGACCAGCGAGGGTTTGCGAGCATAACTACACACCGTACAGCGCGCCCATAATGGATGGGGGATGGCTGCTGGACTACTTGTTGGATTGGAAGCACTGCACTAATGCCGATGGAGACGTGATCAGAATATGCGGTGCTTTCGGTGTGCTCGCTCATTCCTAGCTCAGGAATGAACGTGCCTGTCGTCTAAGGTTAAGCAATGGTGGTACGAATAGTCGTAGCTAGGTTAATTGCTCTGCTAAACGTTTACTGGTTCAATTCATCATGGGAATGGGCAACGGGGGACCAACCAACCTGATAGGAATAGGACGCGTCCGCGGAGACGCCGATGATGTTAGCCGCGGTGGCGGCCTCGTCCACCAGGAAGTCCTCGACGTGCCAGCCGGGCAGCGTCTTGGTGAGGTACTCGGAGATGCTGCTGCTGTCGCTGCCGTGGCTGGTGGCGGGCGCGGACGACGAGGGCGGGGCCGCGTCGCCGCCGCCGCCGCCGGCGCTGCAGCAGAAGCTGCCGCTGCTGTTCTCGTCCTCGGACGGCGGCGGGGGCGCCGGGCACGCGGCCGGCTCGGCGGAGAGCCGCACGCCGGTGAGCAGGAACCGGGTGTGGCGCATGGTGAGCTCGCTGGCCGTGTGCACCGACACGTCGCAGTCCCGGCACAGGATCGCCCGGTCCTCCTTGCAGAACAGGAGCCCCCTCTTCTTCTGCACGTACGAGCAGAATCGAGATGAGATGATACCACCGCAGATCGATCAGAACACGCATCGGTCATCAACCGCGATTAGCAGAGCGGTAGTCGAGCAGAGCCGCCGATCGGAAGATTATGCATGGGTGCGTGGTATCGACGACGAGGACGAACCTGGCAGATGTCGCAGAGCGGGGGCGGCTGCTGCTGCGGCGACGACGAGGACGGCGGCGCCGGGTTGAGCAGCGAGAAGCGGCGGTGCTTGCCGGCGAGCTTGTTGGCGCGGTGCACGCGGCGGTCGCACGCGTCGCACAGCGCGGCCTCGTCGGCGCAGCAGAACACCGACGCCGCCTCCGCCGCGCACACGTCGCACTGCACCTTCATCTTCCTTAATTCCCCTCTCTCTGCCTCCTTTCCTTGGCCTTCGTTCGCTTTCAGCGATCGTGCTCTCCCTCGAGGGAAGGCGGCTGAGCTCAGATGAGCCTAGGTCAATGGTGTGGATCGGGTGGACGGAAGAGGGAAGAAAGAAGATAACTGTAGCAACCGCGCGCGGGGAGGAAAGTATTCCTTACTAGTCCTAGGCCTTTAGCGTGGAAAGATATGTGGGGGCTATGCACTTTTATACGCCTGCGACGAGATCGCACGAGGCAGATTTGCTGGCTAAGCACGAGGGATTAGGTGTTGTTGCTTGTTAAGCGTACGCGAGGTGGACGGGATCTCCCGCATTGAAAGATCCCCAAGTCAAGGCCCGCCCGCGCGCCCGGGAGATCGATGAGATCAGAGGGGGGGTTCCAGCCGTCGGCGACTGTGCCGACCTGACGTGGTAGGCGCTGCGTCTCCCTCGGCTCAGCGCAGCGATTTCATGTCTTCTGTCGTCCGATCCGTCCCCTGCATTCGCTGCCTTTTTCGCGTGTGCATCTCCGGCTCGGCTCTCGCGACGGCTCTCGGTACGGACACGGACTTTTTTTGCAAAAAAGCGCCGTGTTAGCTACAAGCGAAAGGAACATCGTCCTCGTCTGTTTCGGTGATGCTTCTGCGGTTGACCACCGGGATTAAGATGGCTAGCTATAGGTCCTGTTTGGAACAGCGGTCGTGAGAAGCGCTTATCAGATAAGCTGTATGAATATGGAAATAACGCTTATTTGAGAAGCGGGTTTGAACCAGCTTCTGCGTTTTAGTACAAATGGGGGCGGTGGGGAGAAGCGTGGCCAAAAAAAGCTGGAAAAAAGCAAGCCATTTGGCTTCTAGGTTCAGCTTATTTTGGCCATAAGCTGAAGATAAGCTGTTTCAAACAGGCCCATGATGTGGCTACATCGCTATGATAGGCTCATGTGTACGAGCGCGATTGCGCGAAAATAGTAAGCTACCTGGTCCAAACGGGATAGAGTATGGTGGAAGACCAGAGGGCCGCTAGCCAAGGCTTGCTCTGGGTGGAGTTGCTCTTTTTTTTTCAGAATGGAGAGTGAGATTAGGCGCGCGTGCTGACGCGCAGAGAGTGGCAATGGATCATTCTGAGACCATTAGCATGGCGACGGATCGTCTTTCTAAAAATTGGAATGGAATAAAGCGACATGAGTGAAACGAGCATGCCATCAGCCTCATATTATGGGACGGAGGGAGTATCATTCTTCACTCGGTTTTTCTACCGCCCACCAGAAAACAATCACGTTGTGTTCCATTCAGCGTGCGTTCGCCACCTTTATTTTGCCTACCACCATGCCATCAGCCCACAGTCAACACACTGTCATTGCACTGCTTTCCCTTTAAATCCGTGGTAATGTCGCTGTCGTCTTTCTAACAAAATGTAAACCCTGCAATATTCCTCATTTTTTACACATGAACTCAATACCCCACCACCCTTCTTGGTTGCATCTTAACTACAAGCAGCCAGAGCACGAGTTGTGAGGCTAGAAACAATTGAGTTATTGAGAAATATGAAAAATCAAACAATCAGCCTACTAAATAAATGCCCGTACTCCTAAAAAAATACCCGTACTCAAACGAGAAGAAAAGCGCAATGCCGAAACAGAAAAAGAATGTATGCCTTTAAGAAGAAAACAAATGTGCCACGTGCATTTCCAAATTCCAAATCAGCGTCATGTGGTATAAATATACTCAAGTGATAGATGGCGGGGAGAGGCAGACGGTACCCACCACATATGTACACCCAAGAAAATAAAAGTGCTACCGATAAATCGTTTTCTTTTCCCGAAAAGCGCAACCCCTAGCATGCCTTGGCCCACCTTTTCGAAGATAGATATTATCCTTTCGCAACCCTTCATCAGTTTTGCTTCCCGCGCCGCATTTCTATAGACCCCAAACCGGATCGCATCGTTGGAACAACGGACGGAATTCGCTAGCACTTTCCAGATTTATATGCTTATTATCTTTTTCATTATTCCTCTGAGGAAACTCATGCTGGATTGGGCGTGGATGATGGGCATGAAATGGGCAGGTCATGGGGTCTCTGGCCAGGGCATGGCGGCATGGGCGCTACGAGCCCGGATCATAAAGGGCGCCATTCAACTTGGCGCCCCCCTCCCCTCTTGGCTCTTATCCTGTCCCTCTCCCTCCCACTCCACTTGCACTTGCTGCTGCCGTCGAGCATCGGAAGCTCAGTGATCCAGGAACTAGCGGCCAATATGGCATGCAGGAACCTACCCGAGGTGCAGTGAAGCTGGTTACTGACGCCGCGAGAGGTAGCGGTATGTGCAGGGAATTTCTTTCTTTTTAATTAAGCAAATGGACTTCCCTTAAAAAATTAAGCAAATGGACGGGGAGATTGGGATTTGATTCTATCGGGTGTACCAAATGCTAGGCGACACATGACCGCTTTTTTTTCCGGTAGCAGAGGCAGCGGCAAGATCCTGCCTGTGGTATGGACGAAGAGGTAGAGGCGTGTGCGTGTGTGTGTAGCGGACAAGAAGTATACGCGGGACTTACGCTGGCCAACGTGCGGGCACTATAGCGATCGGATGCTCTCGTGGCATGTGAAATGTGCCATTGCATGCAGAGAGATGATCGGCCGGGATCAATTATGCGACTGGCCGGTCTGTTGACCCACTGACAGCGAGCACGTAGCCATTTGCGTGGTACTATATATTTGGCGTGTTGCTGCATGCAAGAACTTTGTTTTTGCTTTTCGATTGGAGTACGTGAAAGGGAAAAAGGGGGGAAACGCGTGGTGTGTGCGTGAGCGAGAGCCGTCGGAAGCAACAGCGACGTGGGTGGGACTCTGGCTGGAAAGTTCATTTTTGTCGTCGATCGGAGGAAGCAAAGTCTCCCATTACTACATCTTCAGCTCGTCGGCGTATCATCCACCGTCCCGTTCGGAACTCAGAGGATCTGGTAGTGTTTGTTTCGAAAAAGAAGATCTGGTAGTAGCTGCGGACGTGCGGTGAAGAAACCAATCGAAGCGAGCGGAGCCGTTGAACATACTGATCCTTCTCGCCCAGCCGATTTGGCCACTGGCCTGCATAAACAAGTCGCGGTGCCCCAATCGCGCAAACCAGCGCAGATGCGGCGGGGTCAGACGCGGGTAGGGGGGATCTCGGCCGGGGATTCGCGTGCGCGATCGAGGAGAACGTGGACCCAAAAAGGCCTGGATCCGCTTCTGCCCGGCTGGCGGGGGCGGGCGCCGCACCCCCGTCCGCAGCTGGATCGCCACCGCGTGGGGCTGCGCTGCGCTGGGGGACGCGGCACGGAGAAGCCAGCGGCCGGCCGCGGGGGCGGGTGGCGCTGGCACCGCGTGGGCACGTCTCTCACCCGTGTCACTTGCGCGCGCGCGGCGCGTGACGTGCGCCGCGCTCGGCTCCGCCGCCGCCGGCGCCCCTCTCGGCTGCAGCCAGCCACTGACCGACGACTCGACAGGGCCCTTGATTATGCCGTTTGGGCAGGTCAACCACCAGCGGCAGGCAGGCACACCTGGTTTCCGGGGACGGGGTGGCCGGGTGCCGTCGGGCGTCGGAGCGTTCCTTTCTTCCGTGGTGCTACTAGTGGTAATCTAGTGCATTTAGGTCGATGTGCAAGTGTACAACTGGGAAATGGTGCGTGCCTCTCTTCATTTTTCTTCGGATTGAAAGAAAACGACGGCAAATGATTCCGAGAAACTTGGGGAAATGCTACTCCTGACAACGCAGCAATTCTCCTGGACAAGGAAAAGTAATTATATGCTCTCGTACATCAGTGTTTACAAATCTCTATTTTTCTTTCAGAAATGATCAACTCTGAATAACGTGATCCCAGCCATTTTTCAGAACACTACTTCCTTTTAGAATTCACGAGCACAGTGTTTTGAACATGTTAGTTTCGCATCAGGCAAAAATATTTTTTGACGTGACACCATGGTACTTAGTTTAGGATTACACCACAAGTGTATCATGGATGCTTAACGTTTATCCACAAGAAACTTGCCCGGGCAATGATGAACAGTACCGGTCCTTTTGGGAGTCATGTCAAGCCTGTCCGGAACTGTTCGTGGAATTGTTTCGAAGATAGGTACCGGATGAACGAGCCCAGCCACACATGTTGTGCCGAGTATGAACAGCATTGAAAGGCGAAAGCCACCGGTCGATCAAGTCAAAGCCAAAACATAGGCTTTAAATTAGTACATTATATCGTTGCTTTCTTATAGTTCAAAAAAAATATATCGTTGCTTTCCTGTGCACTTTTCTGCCCAAGGTATGGGCACGCATTGCGCTTTTTCATTATTTGGGAGCAAAGGCAGGGCGAGGTGGCACACACAGCCGGCCATGCTGGCTCCATAAGCTTTCTAGAAGCTCGGTCCTGGGATGTTAGCAGGGCTGAACAAGTTCTTGACTCATGTTAATAAGCTACCCTGATCAAGCTCAGTGCTAACGAACTCAAGCCATCATTGTTGAACCTCAAGCTAACTCAAACACGTCCTCATTTTCTTGTGGCACTGTCATGTCAGGGGGTGTAAATTATTTTTGAAAATTATCAAATTATCAAATTACACTGTAAATTATCAAATTACAAACATTGGATTTGCCAAACTGTTACCCTCGAAACTCAAGATCCATAATAACTTAACCTAGAATAGTACTCTAGGTATTCTAACAGTACAGGTACAAAATTGTTGTTGCTGTCTCCTAAGGTTTTGCTAAAGCCAAGTTCCCAATCAGGCTGGCTGCTGGCCTCTAACTTTTTGATTGGGAGCAACTTCCGGCAGCATCGTACTAGTTGTCTGTGCAGGATCCCTGCACTAGTTTTTCTAAAGGGGAAATCTTGCATCATCGTGGCATGTGCTCCATTTCCCGGTATCGGGCGCCAAAAGCAAACTTTTGTCCTGTTCCTCTGATTAGCGTCATTTTATTAAGATATCTTGCGATCGCATTGTCCACTGGCGAAGATATTGTTCTATGACATGTGCTTGCTGCCTTCTCAGATCACGAATAATGTTGACACGGCCAAACAAGGGGTTTACTTGTGTATTAAAAACGTTTCATCTGGCAGGCGCATTATTAGTTATGGGTGTTAGCAAATAATGCGTAAAACAAGATCGAACACGAGACACGATTTAACGTGGAAAAAACCCTTGCGGGAAAAAACCACGGAAGACAATCACTATTGAGGAGAGTTTACAAGTAGGGATGATACATGACTTATCTGTCTTGCCTTGTCTTGTCTTGTCTTGTCTTGCCCTACCGTCTACATAGGCTTACATATATATAGGCAGATCACGCGCCCGTACTTGGTTGCGTTACCAAGGTGGGACTAAACTGTGCACTTTCTGAGAGAAACCACAGCGCGATGGGGCTCTGCTTCGCTCCGGCCCAAGCATGACCTATATCGTGGATGTGAATTTGGAACATATCCAACAATGAGTGTATGACATGTTGCAGGCTTGCACGGATTCGATCAGTAAGCAAGCAAACCATTGTAAAGAAATTAAAACTGTCCAATAAAATAAATAGTTGGCAAGAAAGTGGGTTTAGAGAGCACGCACGAAAAGGGCCATTTTATAATACATAGACAAAGTTTGCACCCCTGGCTCTGCCGTGCAGCGTGCACTTGCACGGGCTTGGCTTAAAACATATGAAGGCATCTGTTAAGTCTACTCTTATTTGCAATTCTATTGAAAAAACTATGTTATATTATTGGGATTTTAAGTTTGTAGATATTTTTCATTGAGACGAATTACTCGCTTCATAGCATATGAATTTGGAATTTACGATAATTGACAACGCATTGTATGTCCTTGAGCTATTTTGTGTTGCTCTAATGTGCCCGCCAATATTATTGTTTTTATACCGTGTTTAAAGAGTTAGTAAATTGAACCCGAGACTCAAATTTGAACAATAGACAAAGTAGAAATCTACTAATATGTGCTAAATAAATCAATCTGGGTGTTGTCCACTGATGTCCTTAATTTCGCTTAAGGAACTCCAAGTGCAATGCTTGCTCTTGAGTCTTGGCATTATAATATGGCTATAAAATTTGGAAAGAATCAAATCCGCAAGAGATCTCAAATAAACAAATCATCATATTATGGTGAAGGAGTTATATATAGCCTCAACCTTGAAACTAGCTATTATAGTAATTCTGGCCAAATTTACAAGCAATGGGCGTTCGATTACAATTCTAAATTTATAGTTGGGAACTTCTTGTCAGCGCATTGACTTCACTTTTTGAACTAGCCATTACTGTACAGTATTTCAGTCCGGTGTAAGCTTCCGGTGCAACCACCGGATCGTAATATGCTATAATCCACTTGAACCTGAGTTAACCACTTGAAACTCCTGTAATGAACATCGGTGGTCTATAGTAAGCATCCAAGGCAATTATATAAGCCCTTGTTTAGTTCCTAATTTGGAAACCTCAAAGTTGAGATTTTGTAATCATTGCACCGCTATAGCATTTCGTTTGTATTTATGAATAATTGTCCAAACATTGATTAATTAGGCTCAAAATGTGCGCCTCGCAAAGTACAACAAAACTATGCAATTAGTTTTTGACTTCATCTACATTCAGTACTACATGCATGTGCCGACATTTTGATGCGATGAAAATATTCTTTTTGCATAGTGAAATTTGGAAAGTAAACAAGACGTTCTGAAACTGTCCAATATGATCGCTTGAGTTTCCATGGTGATATATCTCCTTAGGCTTCACACTAACTACTTTACAAATGTGACCTTTCCTGAATGAGGTAATGCAAGCACTAGGATTCAGCAACCACTGGTGCGACCAGATTACGTCCCTGCTACCGACTCCCTCATCCAAAGGGCTGCTTAATTGTCAGTCGAGCAAATTGATACAGCACAGGAGGGAAAGTGCTGCCCAAAGTACTAAATGCTTGATCTTTAGTACCCGGTCAGTTCGGGAGAAGTTCGTCCGTGGCGAACCTCCGCATCGATCGCGCGTCACTTGTTTCCCGCATGGCGTCGAGCACGGTGCGGCCTGCCAGGTCGGAGTGGTTCACTATCTTGCGCGCGGCGTCCGGGGTGGAGACGAAACCAGATGCACATGAGCGGGCCGTGGCGCTCGGCGAGGTGCGCGAACGGGCGGTGAGCTGCGCTGCTCAACCTGATGGCATGCAAGCAGCTGCCGATGACCGGAAATGGCCAGGGTCCAGGAGAAAGACGTCGCCGGCGGCCGGCGGTTATTAGCCAGAGGACATACTCGAACACGAGGATGGCAGTGAAGTCGCACAGCTAGCAGGAAGAACGACGCCGTAGCGTTCGATGAATCCTACCGAGGAAACTCCACCTCTATTTGTACTCGGAACAATTGAGCTAAAGGTACGGCTCATACCCCTTTCAGAAAGACATGTTTCATGCGAGTTCTTACATCAAATTCGTTGAGTATCACGTCAGCTCCATACACGCACTGTGCGCTCTATGTAATACGTAGCACACCGCAGTACCGCACAGTGTACGTTTTGTATAGTGCCGGCATGTTAGCGCTCGCGGATTTGTGCAGCAACCAGGGAGAAGATGGCATACGGCCTTTTTTAGGAACGCATACGGCCTTTTCTGAGTGCGTCGAGTAAGTGGCCCAATTAATCTTATATAAATGGGTATGATCAGCCCAACCAAACATGGGCCCGGTGTTCACAACATTTCCGGAAATTACAACTGGATACAACTATACAAGTAGGCTGCGTTTTTCTTAAAAGAAAAGAAAAGACAGGTAAGCTACTGGTTGGTGTGATCATCAAATAGTTTTGCATGGAAAATAATATTTTGCATCTCTGTGATTCTCAACGGTGCCTGAACAACCAAAGAACCGCAACACCAAGTTACGCAGAGTGCTGAAAGTGGTCAAGCTTAGCCATTAGCCAAAGTACACGGCCATAGGAACCGAAAGGAGAAAAGGAAAAAGGGAAAGGGGGAAAACCACAGAAGGGTGCCCAAAGTATACACTGCAATCGTGCTAGCTTTTCTAAAACAGCGGCTACGGCACATATCTTTCGATTCCCCACTAGCTTCAGTTATCACTTCGCTGAGCTCGATCAGCAGCGGGGGCAAATGGAGAACAGAAAGTCTGCATCGTTTAGAACAACTCTTCAATCCCCACCCTTTCGATCGTTTAGAAACTCCTCCACCTGAAGGCGTTAGGCGTTTGATTCCGCCTCCGGACCGGGTGACCTCACGGCCGCTGTGCTGGTGAGCTACCCCTGGAGCCTGAACCTGTCTTCCACAACGCCGACGATTAGTTAACTGAGAATTGACCCTCATCGCGTTGCTTCCTTCCCTCGCTGTCACGGAGGTCGGAGCCTAACTCTAACTGCTGTCGATTGCCATCAGCTTCGGCGTCGGCGTCGGCCAGCCAACCACTGATCGAGATGTGTTTTGGTTAGCCGTGGCGTGATCGCAACCAATTACTGACAAGACTGGCGTTCCCGTGCCTTTTAATCAGTGTTTTGCTGGGAGTTAATGCTGTATATATTGGTGGTGTTTAGACGCTAGAATTGGGAGGTTGAATTTGGAAGGAAGATGTCACTTCGTAATCATTGCGCTACTGTAGCATTTTGTTTGTATTTGTGAAAAATTATCCAAAAATTGATTAATTAGGCTCAAAATGTTCGTCTCGCAGAGTACAACAAAACTGTGTAATTAGTTTTTGATTTCATCTACATTTAATACTCCATACATGTTATGACATTTTGATGTGACGAGGAATCTTCTTTTTGCATAGTGTATTTGGGAGTTCTTTTTTAACTAAACATGCTCGATGTTGCAGGCCATATGTTTTCCCTTCTGCCTTCGTTACCGCTGGGCTTGTCAGACATGGCAGATTCGTCCTTGCAAAGGCAAACAAAGCTTCTATTATCAATAGATTTGTGCACATGTTAATACACCAAGCGATAACAGTCCTCAAAATTTCCATCAGAAGTCCAGTACTTATCCACTTCTTAGAAGTCATCGACACATGTAGAATTAAGTACGGAGTATTAAGTAAGCACGCAATTGGCAATTAGGACCTGGGTGCTTTCCACCTGCATTTGGCTAGCCGGCTCATTTTGTACTTATCAGACACTAAAGATATCCAGAAATACATGGGCCCAGTTGATTGGCCGGCCCCTGATGACTGTGCCAACACCCGCGCAAATCGAATCGATCCACAGCATGTGGCATGACCGCGTCAGAATGAAATGAATTAGAGCCACACGTTAAACGTTTCAAAATCTCTACTTCTTTACGTGGTGGGATGCGATTATGCCAAGCAGATCCTTACCAATAAGGTCCTTTAAACCCGTCGATTTGATGGGCGCCACGTATGGATGCTATAGAGATATTCTTCACTGGCATGAAAGCTCAGTGTCACTCCCGCTCAATTGTGGAATTTTCTACGTCTGACACACAACGTAAGAAAATCATATAGGTTCTCATATTAATGGAAGGTAACTGAAATGATCTTTCAGATTGTTAGGGACGTTCAAGCACCATATTAGCCTGGTAGTGACAAGCTATGATAGCTGAGGTCACGGTGGTAAAAATGTCCACTACTGATTACAATACAAAGATGCTTATTATGGGACCTTCATTTACACATGTATTCCCGTTAGTCCATTGAGATACTTAGTCAAACTTTGATGACCTGGAACTAACATTTTTAACACAAAATGTTGCCAATGAACTAGAGCTCGCATAAGCTTCGGACGTTAAGCAATGCAAGTCACAGACAGCTTAATGGACTAGTGTGGACTGTGGAGCCTATCTTCCTCTATTCGATGCAGTGGCGTAGCCACATTGGGGCGCCGCCCCAGCTAAATCGGTGCTAATTCGAGTACATCCCTTCTTATCCGACGATATTTCTAAGTTTTATCAACATTTCTTTATGGCTAGCAGGTTCTTATTACTTGTTAATTTGTGTCTTTATTTTTCAAATTTAAGGATACATCTTTAAACTTCACATAAAATTTATGCAATTGCAGTATATAGATGTGTGAACTGATGTGTATTTTATTTTGGTTTGGTACATCGTTAAAGTCGTCCTAATTTTTTTCCTCCCTCCGCCACTGATTCGATGCGTTCGCTGAGAACAGTCAAAAGCACAATTGGAGAGAGACGATAACAGAAAGATGGTTCAACTTCAACATGATACATACCCTGTGGCTCTGTGCGCGAGACAAGGAGAGCCTCAGCATCCTGCGAAACCGCAGAGAGCCGTTCCGTCACTTCCGTGGTCCAGGCCACCTTTCAGTTTTCAGCCGTGATGTCTGATCTTTCAGTGCCCGCAGTTTAAGCCACAAAATGCAAAGAGCACGGTGCTCTAGATGTTATGGTAGAAATGAGTCACCATACCATGCATGTGTCAGCAAAGCATTTAGATACTCCTGCTAATGATAAGTTGATAACGTTTCAGGGCAGGAGACAACAGCCTTTCGGAAGACTTCGATCAATGCTTGGAGCCCCGCGGAGCCGTGGCACAAATTTATTTCGGTAGGGAAGACTACAAGATGAGGTTATGGAGAGAGGAGAGTGGGAACCAAATGATCGAGGATGGTATATATTTTAATCTACTGCTCCCGCTGTTATAAATTAATACGGCTCATTTTAGCTTTATTTTAATTCAAACTGTAACAATTATAATCATGTTTTTAGAAAAAATATATTAACATCTATGGTACAAAATAAATATGATATCCAAATATATTTTATGGTGAAATGTTGGTACTTTGTGTCTTTAAATTTGGTTAAAGTTAGATAAACTTAGAGCATAGTATATTATGATTAATTGTCCATGTGACTATGTGTTTATTGTTATGTTGGTTTCTTCCCCCCGGTGTTTAAATTTCTCTTTAACTTCCTTTTAGTGTTAATAGCCCCATCTTCATCCATTCCAGAGATAACAATACCTCTGCCATGGCCCACTGAATTGCACTCGATACTAGATACTATATCGGCTATATTACTACACATTAGTAATCTCCTGCAATGTCACGCGAGACTTTTTATGACGTAGAGGAGAAGGAGGGATCTTAGGGAAATAAATCTTTATTTCACCAAATAATTGTCTCTTGATATGGCCTTGTTTATCTTAGTACATTATGATTGCACATTTGTACTAAGAGCACATTAGTACTAAGAGCTGTTCTCCCACCGTCTTATTATGGCCTTGTTTAGTTCCCAAATTTGATGGGAGTTGGAGGTCTCTTCGTAATCATTGCGTCACTGTATCATTTTTGTTTGTATGTGCAAAAAATTGTCCAAAAAATGATTAATTAGGCTCAAAATGTTCGTCTCGCAGAGTAGAACAAAACTGTGCAATTAGTTTTTGATTTTATCTACATTTAGTACTCCATGCATGTTATGACATTTTGATGTGATGGAGAATCTTCTTTTTGTATAGTAATTTTGGGGGTGGAATTTTGGAACTAAACAAGGCCCTAGGCACCTAAAAATATTCCTTACTTCTGTCTACAGAATAAGGGATATGATACGAAAGGGTCTCTAACATAGTAGTTACAACAAAACAAGTTTTCGTATAATTGTCATCCAAGCAAAAGTACGGCTCACTTCGCTCAATAAAACAAGAAATGCACGTATGTCTGTGATTCTCGAATGGGAGATTTAGTGTTGCTTTAGCTAATAATTATATAGGTGGGTAATATAGACATAGATTCGATTGTTACTTAAGTTTATTTCTAAAGGGGATAGGTGCCCAATTTAAATGCAAATACAAAGAGCTACTTTAAATTATTTTTAAAATAACAGAAATGAATAATTAGGAGCAATTCACATCAAATGTGTATTGTTTTCCATAAAGATATATTCCATCTGAAACGATTAAGATGGGGAAAATATATTTTCAATAACAACAGTGAGACAAAATATCGTTTGACACAAATGACCAGGTTGTCGTCAAGAAGGGACCAAGGAGGGACATTCTATCTTTAGAAAAGAAAAAAAAAAGAAGAAGAAGAGAGGATGAAGGGACCTCATTTCGCTGTCGAGACTCTAGAACGATGCTGCCCGGTATTCTGATTCCGAGCCAGCTCAAACAAGTAGTGGTAGCTCTCACGCTAGAAACCGGGCGCCGACGGCCTGTGATCGATCGGTCTCATGACCCATAGTTCCCAGACGGACGGGGACAACTCCCTATATCATACTCCTATACAGGCCCGATGGCTGAAGAATCTTTTACGCGCTACCGCCGTGGAAAACTACTACTGATCCGCAGTGCGCATCGGGCTCCACCACGTACTCGGTGCTCCTGAACCAACGCTTTCACTTCACCAGCTCGCTAGGATGCCGTCCCAGTCAAAAAGCTGGTCATTATCAATCGGTTTTCGCTCGAAACAGCTGCAGTTATCAAATCAAAAGCTAAAACCCTAGCCATGTCACCATGTGCCGTTCTCCAACAGCGGGTGCGCCACTTGATGACTTGAACATGTTGGGAGGAGTAGTAGGCCTTCTTAACCTTGAGCACCAGCCAAGGTGCCTGCTGATATGTAGAGGGCTCCACCGATCTGATGATACCCTGTAAAAATTAAACCTGATTATTTAGTGAATTTTCAGGAAATAAGAGAAGAGGGCGAAAGCACGGTCAAAAAGAAGAGAAACGCATCCCAATTCCCAAATGCCGAAAAGCCTGCCCATGTCCTTGACAGAGAATCGGGCAGAGTTAAACATCGGATGCCATGACAAGCCCAGTAGCACAGTAAACTATTCTACTAGGAAGAGCAATGAGTAGCAACCATCCCGTGGCTCGGTACTGCGCCGTACTGGTACTGCGTAGCGTAGGATTGCTTTATCACGGGGGTAGCAATTAACCACTAACAAACCCGACGGGGCGTACAGATAATTTAATCCCCCAACGCCCGCCGCGCCGGCCGACGGCGATCGACGACGGTAGGGCCAGCGGGTCACGTGACGAAGAAACTGGTGCCAACTGCGAAGTGCAGTGCACCGGCGCTCCCGCCTCCGCCTCCGCCTCCGCCGGCGCGCATGTGTCATCATCCCAATCCCATCCCGTCCCATCTCATGATACCCATCGCCGGGGCCGGTGGCCCGCCCGCGACGGCCGCTTGTCCCGCGCTGCCCAACAAACAACCCCGCCTCGGCGTCTCGTCCCACCGGATCGGACACGGCTACAGAATTCCAAATGGGCCGGGCACGATTGACGACACGAGGCACGGCCCTAAAAAACACGGCACTAGCCCGGCCCTAAGCACGATCAATAGTGACTTGGACCGGCCCGGCACGAAAGGGCTTTAGTGCCTGGGCCGCCACCTCGGCCCGTAGTGCCGGCCCGAGGCACGGTCCAAAAATGGTCGGCCCGATCTAATTTAAAAGCCTACATCATATATATACATGAAAACCCGAATTCTATCCCTTCACCCCTCCCCCTCAGCCGCACCTCCCCCTCTCCGGCCCTCCCTCAGCTGCCTCAACCGCCCCTCCCCCTCCCGAGCGCGCCCCGACCCGCCGCCGAGCCGCACCCCTCCTCCACCAACTGCTCCGGCCGACGGCCGCTCCGCTCCCTTCCCCGTCGGTCGCGCCAGGCCCCTGCCCTGCCTTGGCCCCCTCCTCCACCCCTGCTCCGGCCAACGGCCACGCCGGCCCCCTTCCCCGCCGCCGAGCTCCACGCCTCCGCTGCCGCCATGGCGGCCGCCTGCTCCGTCCGGGCCGTACCGGCTCCCGCCGCCGCCTACTCCGGCCGCGCCGCGCCCCGCCGCCGCCTGCTCCATCGGCGCCGCCGTCGGGCTGGCAAGGCCCGATGGGCCGGCCATAGCCGACGGGCCGACCGTACCGCCGTGCCGGCCCGACCCGAAAAACAAGCCGCCGTGCCGGGCCTTAGCCGCCAGGTCGGCACGGCGGCCTGGCCCGGCCCGACACGAAAGACCATCAGGCCTCTATAGGGCCGGGCCGCGTCGGGCCGGGCCACATCGGGCTAGGGCCGGACGGCCCGTTTGGAATTCTATAGACACGGCAGATCAGAGCAGCCAGCGTCTCCCCATCCGTTGCCCATACGCAACGCAACTTCCCGTGCTCCGGCCGCTGCCGGCGCGGCGCTCCCACGGTGCCCCCCGCCGCGCGAATCGCGGTGGGTAGATGAAACGCGCGACCGGTTTGTTTGGCGCCATTGTGGCTTCAGCCTGCCCTGATTTTGTTTCGGTAAGTACGTCGGCGGTGTTACCTGCGCAGCAGGCAGGAAGGAACAATTGTGCACGGTGACCACGTACTGATCAGGATGGGACAAAAGAAACCTGGGCCTTATTTAGTTAAAAAAGCAACTCCTAAATTTACTATACAAAAAGAAGATTTTTATCACATCAAAATATCATAACATGCATAGAGTACTAAATGTATATGAAATCAAAACTAATTACACAGTTTTATTGTACTCTGCGAGACGAACATTTTGAGCCTAATTAATCAATTTTTGGATAATTTTTCGCACATACAAACGAAATGCTACAGTGACGTAATGATTACGAATAGACCCTAAACTTCCAAATTTAATACACCAAATTTGGGAAGGTGCGTGGCAGCGCAACTGCGAAAAGCATATCGAAGCGCGGCGAAAGAAGTGGCATCTCTATTCATCATCCGTGCCCCCGCCATTGCCATTTTGGTTGTCTCAACTTGCGTTTGATGCCGAATGTACCTAACATGATAACAAATCGGGCCGCTTTAAGCTTTTGGTCGTGCCAAACCTTTCAGCGAGTCTTTTGGTTGCTTACCATGCTTGTGACAATGCAAATCCCCTTGCACCTTGTGATCCATGATGATGCGCCCTGGACTCTCACTTTTGCTCAACTTTGGCCGTATTTCGAGGTTGTAGTCTCTTTTGGCTCACAAAATGTGTCATGCTTAGCTTGTTTAACGCAAGTTAAGACAGCAAGTGAGTATTAAAAACTGGTAACTCAGCACCCCAAGTCATAACCCCTCTAGGGACGTTAAGCATGGGCTTTGTGGGTCGTTCACATTCGACAGATCAGTTAAAACCAAATATGCACACGACAAAGATACTGCAACTCTCGTAGAAAACAATTTCATCCTTACTCAATACTCGGTCAACTATTTCAAGGGGCATGGCCGTCATTTGTATATAGTCATGTCGAGGCTTGCTAGAGGTAAAATGACTTTGTCGGCTCCTTCATATTTATTAGTCATATTTGACATTAATTAATTGTTATATGTGCCTGTGCAGATTTAATAGATAAAATGATTTGTTTTTGAAAAAAATATTGAATACCAGAATGACTTGTTTGTTTCGAAGGGAATAGGAAGTAGTTAACTGGTGGATAGGCCAGTGACAACACATGGTTCTTGAATAACATTATTTTGCCCTTGTCTACACTCGGTCAATCTCATTAAGCCGAAGGGCATGCCATCAACTTCCCAGGGTCATGCTCATGCCATATAATTGGGTCTAAAAAATACGTGTGTTGTTGGTATTTGAACTTAAGATCTGCCCGTGCATATCCCATTTTTCATCTCACCTACGCAATGACTATGTAAAAGATACTTTTCTTTTAAAGTAGCATATGACCCCCTTTATCCGGTGTTAAAAGGTCTCACACTTTAGCACCGGATGTAGGGTCTCCAAGGGCTCACGAATTTTGGACCCGGTATTAATATAGCATTAGTACATACTGGATTTTGATGGCACCGAGACATACGAAGAGAACAGATGTGATTTTCTCGGCATTTCTTCATTCTTTCACAATACAATTTATTAGATTCACAAGCATCGCTCCTCCGAGAATCTCTCCCTTCGTAGAAACCGGCTCATCAACTGTCTTTGCTGACGCGTGCTTCTTTTGCAACTTTCCACTTCCACTGTTCCACACACACACACAAGGCCAGTAAGTCAACGAGTCCGTGCTAACTCGTGCTCCTTTGTTACAACTAGAACTAGCAACCTCGATCAACCTTCATCGTCATGCTAGTACGTGACGCTCGGTTACTAGCTCGCCCCCTCTCTAGCACCGTCATCGTCGCACGTCACGTCACATCTTCGCAGGCATTGGCCAACGTTCCTATCGTCCCTGCACCAACACGTTCCTATCTCTTTCTTTGTATCCAGTAACCCCGGCGATCCATCCGACCCACTAATTAATCTTTAACCCTAGTGGCCACAACAGAGCAGAAACCCGGGTTCAACAACGGCTGTGTTTATATCCATCAAACTTTCCAAATTTTTCATCACATCAACATCACATCAAAATATTAAATATAATAAATGGCGTATGTATGAAGTATTAAATATAGGTAAGTAAAAAAAACTAGTTGCATAACTTTGATTTACACGACGAGACGAATCTTTTGAGCTGGGTCATGGTATGACAACAATTACCACAAACAAACGAAAAGTGATACAATGCGCTACAGTATTCGATGCGACTTTTCGACCAACTTTTTACGGGAACTAAACACACCATATGAAGGCATTGTTTAGATCTCAAATTCCACCCCCAAAGTTCCATATAGAAAAAAAGATTCTCATCACATTAAAATATCGGTACATATATGGCGTACTAAATATAGATGAAATCAAAAACTAATTACACAGTTTTGTTGTACTGTGCGGACGAACATTTTAAATCTAATTAATTAATTTTTAATAATTTTTTATAAATACAAATAAAATACTATAGTTGCGCACTAACTGTAAAGTGTCAGTGTCAAATTTAGAGTTCAAATTTTACATAACAACAAGAGAGCGAAGGAAAATTTTCAAAGCGCGCGGCGGAGGTGCGCACGGACCGCCGCCCGCCGGCACAGCACATCACGAGGCCCGGCATTGGCAGCGTCCCAGCGCTGCTACCGCTGCCGCCAAAGCATTGGTGCGGATCGAGTATTGAATTTCCCGGTGCACGAGGGCCGAGGCACCTGGCCACAGTCGCGACTCGCGAGGCCCGCCGGTCCGAGAGCGAAAGCAGGAAAAGAGGCTGGCCGGTTTCACCGTTTCACAAGTGATCACCTGCCCATGCACGCAAGGTACCATGCCGCCTCGTACGCCAGACGTAGTCGCGTTGCAGTAGCAGTAGCACGCAGATGCTCCTACGAGGATTTTCGTTTCCCCGCTCTCGCTGAGCGGCAAATCTAGCACAGATTTTTCACCTCTTATTATCTGTGTGTACTGTGTCTCGGACTCTCAGTCAGGTAGCGGTAACGCTTTGTGAGCTTTTCTTTTGGTCAGTACAGTAGCAATGATCTCGGTGCGATACAAGCATGGCACAGGCCATGGACAGAAAGACAAGGCGCCAGCAACGTGAAGTCGTGAAGTGATGATGCAGGCACTCCATTTCGTCTGGCCTGACCCACCTATCGATTGCAACAAGGCAGTCAGTTCCCTTGTTCCGCGCCAAGGCACGCCTAACTTTCTTGTCACTTCTGCCTCCCGTCTCAGCAGCTGTGTCACTCCAACCTCGTTCCTCCATAGACCAGCCAAACACAGCTTTTCTTGTGTTCTCAAGACCCTCACCAAGTTCTTAACAACTAGTACTGGCTTAAGTACTATAGCCATGCATACCCTAACAAACCTACTTAATAACTAATAATAAGATATAGAAATCTTAATCCCTACACCTAATTCGACCTAATAAAGCTTCTACAATTCTGAGTTCTAGCTACTAATACAACCGAAACTAAATAGAGAAGGTGAGGAAAAAAATCCAGGTACGGTACAAACGGTACAACAGGCTAGTAATTCGACTCGGGGGGCTGGGAAAATGTACAGCGCCGG
Source organism: Echinochloa phyllopogon (assembly GCA_033239725.1). NCBI lineage: Eukaryota > Viridiplantae > Streptophyta > Magnoliopsida > Poales > Poaceae > Echinochloa > Echinochloa phyllopogon. The sequence goes on along the minus strand of BTCW01000001.1, from coordinate 36,334,857 downwards.
CTTAGAACGACGCGACGGCCGGCGCGGCGGCCAGGAGCGGCGCCGGTGCCGGGACGAGCACGACGCCCTCCTTCTTGCGCCGCATCTCCAGCACCTTGCGGTGGGAGTTGGAGTGGATGCTGCTCATGAACGTGGGGCTGCACGCCGGCCGGTACTCCGGCAGGAGCCGCCCGGACTTGTAGCGGACCCCGCACGCGTTGCACAGCGTCTTGGCGCCCTCGGGCCCCGCGCGCCACTGGGGCGTCTTGTTCACGCCGCAGTGGCTGCAGCGCCGGTCCCCGGGTGCCGGCGCGGCGGCGGCGCCAGGGAACTGGGGCGGCACCGGGTGGTGCTTTGGCTTCCGCCCGCGCTTCTTGGGCTTGCCGCTCTTGCCATGCTTCCCGTGCTTGGACTTCTTGCTGGGGCGCGGCGGCGCCGCCGCCGGCTCGCCGAGGAGGTGCGCGGCCCAGAACGCGGGCGGCGAGTCCGAAGCCGCCGCCGGCAGGAACATGAACGGCGAGAAGGAGCCGGACGAGGAGCAGGACGACGTCGTGGCCGTGGAGGACGACGACGTCGAGTCCGACAGCGGCGCGCCGCCGGACAGTGACCACACGGAGGCCCGCGAGCGCTTGCTGCGCCTTGCCTTCACGGGCACAAGCGCCTCCGTCGACAGCGCGCATATGGTCGGGCTCCGCATAGGCCCCGCCGCCGCTGGCGCCGCGCGTTCCAGCGGCCGTCCGGGTGCTGCGACTACGGGCGCCGCCGGCAGCAGCTTCGGCGGCGGCGGGAGCTCCGCGAGCGAGTCGTCCATGATACGGGACACCCACTCCAGCTCCTCTGCGTCATGCGCCTGCAAACACGCGGCACGGCAGGCACAAAAAACCTCAACAACCCAGCACGGAGACGAAACCATATGTAACAGAAAAAAAAGAGAGAGGAGAGAGACAGAAGAAAAGGCGCCGCCTTGCCGGCGAAGGACGAGGTCAAAGTCGTCGGACTCTTACCGGTAGGGGGAGGTCAATCACTGGCAGCGGCGGCGGCATGAGCTCGTACGACACCACCGACGAGCCGTGGGAGTCGGTGGACAGCTTGTCCTCCTCCACGGCCGCCGGCACCGGCGTCGCCTCGCCCATCTCCGCGCAGTCCTTGTCCACCTCGCAGAGGTCCTCAAGGTCAAGCAGGTCCTCGACGGAGAACCCCTCCCCAAAAAGCCCCGCTCCCCTGTCAGCCGCCCCCCACGCCGCCGGCCCGCCCGCCGCCGCGGCGTCGTCCACCTCCTCCACCGCCTCGCGTGGCCTGAGGCTACTCCTCAGCGCGGCCATCCTCCCCTCCCTGTCAACCTGGAACAACCAAAGGCTTCAGTTCCATGGCCTACCAGAACGTAGGCAAAAAAGGAATATTTTGCTTCGCAGCCGCTGTCTGGGCGAGAGAGAGGGGAGGCTTACCAGGGAGCCGTGGTGGTGCGCGACGAAGGACGCCATGGCTGGTGGAGCGGCTGCAGCAGGAGGTGAGCAGGAGGAGGAGGAAGACGAGGAGGAGGAGCGGGTGAAAAGGAGAGGCGAGGAGGCGTGGAGGGAGTGGGAAGCAGGGGAAAAGGCAGGGGCGGAAGAGATGAGCGTCTGGTGGGTCATTTGAATGGCTGCCAAAAGTCCGTGCGCGCAACAAATGCACTGTTGTTTTCCCTCCCACGCCAGTCCCTCACCACTTTTCCCCACTTTATCCAGAGTGTGTGCAGAGAGGAGGTCGGCATATATAGGCCCTGTTCTAAAATTCCACTCCTAAATATACTATGAAAAAAAAGATTTCCTATCACATTAAAATGTCATAACATACATGGAGTACTAAATATAGATAAAATCAAAAACTAATTGCACAGTTTTATTGTGCTCTGCGAGATGAACATTTTGAGCCTAATTAATTAATTTTTAGACAATTTTTCACAAATATAAACAAAATGCTACAGTAACACAATGATTACGAAGTGACGTCGTACTCCCAAATTCAACATCTAAACATCACCGTACTGTGGAGTCCTGGCGGGGGGTTTTGTAAGAGAGATCCTAAGCGAAATCCAAAAGTTAAGCTCGGTCTTAAGCTAAAAGACCCGAGCCTAAGCAAATATATATATATATATATATAGACGGACGCCAGGCGCAAGCAGGGAGGGCGCGGCTCCGTCGCGTTGGAGAGGTTCCTCGCCGGAGCCATGGCCGCCTGCCTCTTCCTCCTAGCCGAGCACGCACGGACTGACAGGAGCAGGCCAGAGGTGGACGACGCTGTCCTCGAATAGGTGGACGGCGGTATTTTCTCCTTCAGGTCGCAGCTCGCACGGCGGAGCCGCGCCCTTGCGGCGGCGGACGGGAGGAGGAAGAGCACTCGTCGCGCGCCGCCTGATGATTTCCCTGCACCGCTCCACCCAAGAAGCCCCCATCCTCCGCACGATTGCTGCGTTCTCTCTCTCTCGCAGATGAATCAGGATCGGACGCCTGGTGGGGATCAGGTTCTCGCGCTGGAGGGGAAGAAGTGGCCGGCGGGGCGGGGCGGGGCGCGTCGCTGGATGGGGCGGCGGTCGGCGGAGGACGGGGCGACGCGGAAGAGGAAGGCGACGGACGACGGGTGATGTTTTATCTGGATGTGGGTCCCACCTCTTAAGACCCGATTAGTGGCGTGCGCCCGGGCCCATCTGCCCATCTCTGGGCCCTGGTGGGGCCCCGCACCTCGCGGGTCGTTTCCGCCCATCCGGAAGGAAGAGGTGCCCGTTCGCGGAATCCCGGCCGGATTCGGAAAGTTGGAGCGCGGGTTTGCTCCGGACGGGTTCGTAGAGAAGCCAAATCGTTTTTTAAAGTTAAATTTAGTTATTATTAGAGAAAAAATATTTTTAACGGACTATATAAATGACCTTCTTCATCCCACCTCATTCGATAGCTGTTTTTTAGCTATCCTATCTCACTAGCCATCTTTACAAAAGTTATTGGATTACTCTATTATTTGTTAGTCAAAGCTATTTTTTAGAGTAGCTAAATCAGTAAATTTGACTAGTCTTTTTAGCTAATCTCTTAGAGATGTTATTAGACAAAATTGTTAAGAAGTTATTTTAAGACTTATAACAAAGTTCGTTCAAAAAAGACTTCCTTTAACAATACCTCATTGAGAAAATTAGTTTTACTAGTATATCATAGATAATATGTATTGCGTATAATCTTGGAGCTAGAACCATCCCTAACCTTTGAAGGTGACCCAAGAGAAGCACAAACACCATTAAATAAGTTTACAAGGAGTTTATTATTCTAGGAGTTTGTGTTCGAAAAATCAAAAGAAAGCTCTCACCCGGACAACGTAGGTTGCCAATGATCTAGTCAGGGGATCCTAAATTAGGAGAGACAAAGTTTACACTTCATCATAAATACATCATTATAGCGTTTTATTTGTATTTGTGAATAATTGTTCAAACATTGATTAATTAGGCTTAAAATATTCGTCTCGTAAAGTACTGTGCGAGACGAATATTTTAAACCTAATCAATCAATGTTTAGATAATTATTCATAAATATAAATGAAATACTATAATATCCTTGCAGTGCCCAGCTTTCAATTCTTTCCGCCCCCTTCGAACGGCTGCCGCCGCGACCCAAGCAAGACAGTGCACCGCCAACCATCCGGGCAGTGAATGACATACGGAGCAGAAGATTTTCCAAAAACTACGAGTTTTTTATGCGCCGAGTGAGCTCAATCGAAGTTACCGCTCGAGCCTGCACGCGTTGACGCCCTGTGAGCCCTTGACGCCGCTGCCGCGCGCTCGCGTGTCGGCGTGTGTGCCCAGTGGCCTGTGGAAAACTGCAAGGAAAGGATGGGATACGAACCGCCAGTTTTGACCAGGCCCTTGCCCTGTGTGGCGAAGTTACCAAATCGCCAGCGCAAAAGAAAGAGAACCCGGCCCGGCCCGGCACGGCAGGACCGCGGGCGCCGCCGCCCCACGTTCACCCCGAACCAGCCAGGTGAGGGGCAGGGGCAACACAGCCGTGGTTCTCCGGTCTCCTCGAGGGCACTTTCGGGCGAGGCGACGTCGTCTTCGAAGGCTCATCGCCGGGTAAACGGCGACGTGCGCGGGGACCCGGCGTCTTCGCTTCACGCCAGGATAGGCGCGGCTCGCTTTGGGTCCCGGCTCCTCCTGACCTGACCCTGACCGGCTGGAGCCCAGCGTGTCAGTGTCAGCGAGAGGCTCGAATCGAAACGGGGAGCCGTGCTCGTGGCGGTGGCGGGTACTGCTTGCCAGGCGCGCACGTCCACATCCGACATCGTGGGGGGCGCACCGGCGAGCCGGGCGACGCCGTGGCAGCTCTGACCGCGACGCGTTCGGATTTGAAATGGCGCGGGTGTCGCGGCCGTCACCTAGCGGCCGCTGGGTCTTGGTGCGAATAAACCCTCAGGGCGACACATTTTCGGTGAAACGGGCACGGGATGACATCGGCAGTGGGTGAGTGGGTACATGTCAACCAGTGAACTGAAGAGCGTGAACCAAAGTGAACTCTGCTTACGACGGGAGGTGACCCGAGAATTTATTAGATGAGTTCTCCATCACGCTTGAGCGAGTTGACGTACTTATGGTTCATCACGGTGATCCTCATCATTGCGGGTGCACACATCTTGAGCGAACCCATGAGATAGAGTGGCAGCACTAGGCCGCCACGCGGTTGCTCGCCACGGCCGGACGGTCTAGTGTGTCCACTTCGTCGTGCGCTCCTTCTGCTTCATCTTTTACGTATGTAGATGCAGATGAGCATGAAGTCAGCGCCGGGAGGACCCACGAATTCCTAAGGTAATAGGCAATGGGGGGAGCTTAAGGTGCCACCTGGCTATGGAGTTAGAATTGGAGCTTCCTATCGGGAGGAGGGTCTTCTATTGGAGTAGGCGATACCACGAGTGGCGTTGTCGATGGCTCGATTGACATTACTCTGGAGATGGCGTGGACAATATCAAATGGGTCATTTTGAAGGTTTGTTAGATAAGACTACCAAAATGTAGTCAGCATGCTAAGATTAAAATTTATGGACAATGGCATGTACCACATAAGATTTATTTAGGTGACATATTAGGAATAAAACTAAAAATGTTAGCCCGTAATATATAGAATCTTTTTTCTCAAATTGTTATATGACATATACTTTTCTCATGCCTCTTGAACTTATGTGCCTAAAATCGGGGGAAATCTTAGGTGTCGTTAAGTTGTTTTGTGAAAAAGTTGACGAGAGTTTGTTGTGGTGTTATAGTTTCATCGTATCTTACTATCTTGGACAAAGCTTCTAGACAAGGAGGCGACACAAAATGAAGTGGTTCCCTTGGCCGAGGCCGGAGACCAGAAGAGGTGGCATGCAAAGGGAGCGCGATGATTTTTGCCGGGAGGCAACGGTGTTGTTATGCCCATCGGGAGGTTGAAGAAAGTGCTTTGGCCTTTAGATTTCCATGCAACTTTCATGATTGATCTGCCAAGATAAAGGGAGAAAGCATGCAGCCGATAGATAGTATCTTCCGTGCTTCCTTTCCTTCTTTTGAAATGAATATTATATACTTTATGCTATGATGAAATTCTCACGTTTATGAAACTATTACGGAGTAAAAAGCTTGCAATCACGAGCATATTTCACATAGCTCACTAGGATCTAGTCAATGAGTATGAAAACGTGAGAACCGTGTCGTTCATATTCTTGAAAGCTAGATTTTGAAATTACACTTAGTCTAATATGATATCAATAGCTACTAAATTGACAATACTGACAAGAATTTGCTTAAAAATGCCTTTTCGTGCTGTCAGCTAACTGTGTTTGTAAGCAAATTTACATTACACCATTCTAAAATGAATTTATCAGCTAACTGTGTTTTGAAATTCTTATCAATTACACGTTTATCTGAATTCATTTAAAATGAATTTATCAATGCAAATGTGTAGGAGTATATAACTTTTTTCCCTAATTATTGGTCAAAAGTTGTAGAATTTGTTTTTTATATATATGAAAATAGGTCTAACATTTCTGAATGAATGAAGTGATTAAATACTCCCTTAATTTGTGAAAAGTGGCTAGAGCACTTGAGTAGCACCTAGCAGACTCAGATTCGACTCCCTGTGTGAGTGAATTAATTGGGTTTGGCATAGAAAATATTAAAAAATAGGTAGAGACTTCTCTGCTGACTTCGGTAAAAAATACTCTCTTAATTTCAAAATGGAAAGGCGTACTAGAACTTGAAAAGGTCAAGCATTGTAAGCGTTGACCATCATCTACGTCTAGTGCACAAAAGATACATCAACAGTAGACTGGTATTTCACATGTCTTCTAGTAAAATGTTGGTTTGCGGAAGCTGATAATATCTTTTTCAAAAAAAAGAAGCTGATAATACTATTATATCATATGAGAAATAAATGATGAAAGTATATATTCCAAGGTTTTTTCTAATTTATAATACGCCCCAAGGGATGTGTTTAGTTCCTGAAAAGAGGGTGAAAATGGGGTGAAAAAGTCGCATCAGACACTGTAGCGCACTGTAGCATTTTTCGTTTGTTTGTGGTAAATATTGTCCTACCATGACCTAACCAGGATCAAAAGATTCGTCTTGTCGTGTACATCAAAACCATGCAACTAGTTTTTTTATTTACCCACGTTTAATGCTCAATGCATGAGGAGAGAGATTTGATGTGATAGGCGAACAGTGAAGTTTTTAGAGAGAAATTTTGGGAACTAAACACAGGCAAGATTAGAAATGGAGTACTTGCTTAGTGTTTCTTTCCTACCCGGAAAAAAATTTCAAAGGGAAACTTGCATGCATGGAATACTAAATGAAGTCTATTTGCAAGACCTTTTTAGGGATGAGTACAACTTTGCGCGACGAATCTAATGAGCCTAATTAATTCATGTTTTACTATAGTAATGCTACAGTAACCATCCTCTAATCATGCGGTCAAAGACCTCATCGGATAGGTCTCGCGAAATAGTCTAATGTTGTGAATGTAGTTTTGTAAACTGCCTTTATTTAATACTCCCTCTGTCCCTAAAAGAGTGTCGTTTTCGCTTCCCGAGAAACATCTTTGACCGGATATATAAAAATATATATTAATATTTATGGTACATAATAAATATCATTAGATAGATATTAGAATCTAGTTTTTTAATAAATTTATTTGGAGATTAAAATGTTACACGTATTGTTTATAAATTAAATCAAAGTTGTGGCACGGAAACCAACGACGACACTTATTTAGGGACGGAGGGAGTACCTTTAATTATTGGTCAAAGGGGTGGACAAAAATTTCCACCCCAAATAAACACTGACTTGAGGTTAAATGACTCTCAAATCTTTAGGTAGTTGCATCGAACAAAGAAGAGTATTATGTACGGGTAAACCTGTATTCTTTCCGTTAAAGCAAATTGATTGCCATACTGATCAGGAAGGTACTGTATCTGTATGGGGCAGCAGGGCGTGAGGCAGTGAGGTGGGAGTCTCGAGTTTGTAACCTAGGACAGTGACGGGACGTGCCGATATGGTGCAGACTGGCAGGTTCGGCGCCTCAGCCTCGGCCAATGCAAGGCGGCACCAGTGCCATTTTACACGGGCAATCCAATCCTTCCGTTTCCACCTCGAACGGTCCAGCTCAGCTGCTACAGTTCTTGAAAAGGAAAAAATTCTCTCTCCAAACTTCACTATTCACCTATCACATCAAATCATATCAAATTTCTCTCCTCATGCATGAAACACTAAACGTGGGTAAATAAAAAAACTAAGTACATGGTTTTGATGTACACGACGAGACGAATCTTTTGAGCCTAGTTAGGTCATGATAGGACAATGATTATCACAAACAAACGAAAAGTGCTACAGTGCGCTACAGTGTCCGATGTGACATTTTTACTCAGCTAACCACAGCCGATGCATCATTTGAGCGTTCCTCCTGTTCCCGTCTGCTTCTTCAGTACTGCGTTTCTCGTCTCGTCCGTCAGCATTGGATCAAGCCGCGGCTCTAGTCCAATCCAAATGCTAATCAGTGGATCAGGCGGTGGCAAGTTGGAGCAGACAACAGACTGCAGTGACACAGAAGCAATCTCCATCCAAATGCTAATCAGCTGCAGCCTGGATCAGGCCAGGCAGGACAAGCGGCTCTCTTCAGCGTCTTCAGGATTATCCGATAATGCTTACTCTGGCCATGTTTCTTTTTCACCCGGGAAATTTTTTCCAAAAGGAATCTTGTATGCATGTAGTATTAAATGAAGTCTATTTGTAAAATCCTTTGAGGGATGAGTGCAACTTTGAGCGACGAATCTAATGAGCCTAATTAATCCATGTTTTGCTGCAGTAATGCTACAGTAATCATTCTCTAATCGTGGGGTCAAAGGCCTCATTAGATAGGTCTCGTGAAATAGTCAAATATTGTGAATGTAGTTTTGTAAACTAACTTTATTTAATACCCTTAATTATTGGTCAAATAAGGTGAAAATATTTTTCCACCCAATGAAATACGGCCTCTACGCACTAGCACTGTGTTGACACAACACTAGTACTCCACATGTCCACTGCCCGCCAAGATACTGTACGTTGTTTGCACTGATGCGGTCGCGTGGATGATGACAAGTCCCGACGGACATGCCGAGGACGGGGTCTTCGCCGCTCTCAATCAAACGCATGATACTACCAAGCGGTCACGATCACTCGATCAGGAACGGCCTTCGGAAAAGAGGGATATATCATATATGTCGAACAAAAAAAAAGCTTCACACACAGCGTGCGTGATTCAGGTCAATCGTCAATGGGCTGCAAGCATGCATGCATCTCTATAAGAAAAGCCAGTGGGCCTGCAGCTCTCAAAGAAAGATAATTGTGCTGCTGGAGTGGATATAGTGGAGATCGCTGGTTTGTATTATTGTGTGGACTTTTTTTTTGTATTATTGTGTGGACTAACTGAATACTCAACTAGTGGAATGATATATTGTAGTCACGTGGGTCAGCGGATCAGTTCAAGTGCTCAACACATTCGTCAGTTGACTAGCGTCCGTGTCGGAAATGGCCGGCACTCCCTACACCGCACAGAAATTCGCTGTGTCTCGTCCCTTGATGGTCGATGCGGAAGCTAACACAAGGACACGGGTTTATCCTGGTTCCGGCCACGGGGCCGTACGTCCAGCAGGGGCGTGCTCGCGCACTCGTATGAGCTTTGCACCGGGGTGCTTGTAGAGGGGAGCTACAAGTGGATGCGAGAGAGGAGAGACGTTCTCCAAATCCCTGGTTTGTGGTGAGAGTGATTGAGTCTGGTGCCGATATCGGGTGTGTGTTGCTGTGTGTTCGTGTCTCAGCGTGAGCCAAGGCGTGCGAATTGTCCCCCTTTCTACAGGGCTCCTGCCTCTCCCTTTTATAGTTCAAGGGGGAGAAGGATTACAGTCGTGGGTACAGTGCGAGCTACAGTGCGATCGGTACGATGTATCTTGCAAAGGGGGCGTGCTTGCTTCAGGCGCATCCCTCCCCTGTAGTTTAGTTGAGAATGTCTTTAGGTCCTGTCCGTTGGTACGACGCTTCTTTGCATCTGTCTTGTCAAAGCTTCGAGGGGTCGCTCGATGCTGCCTCGAGGCGGCAGGACTATCGCTTGGTCCCTCGCTCGAGGGGGGCTCCGTGCCGCTTCGAGGGGTCGCTTGCCGGGGGCACGGAGGCTAGCGTGGTGTAGGCCGCAGCCTAGTGTCAGACACCTTTACCAGTTATGATGACCAGGAGAATATGACCTGCTCCGTTGGGCCGGTACGGCCGGCTTTTGCCCTGGCGACAGTGTCAGGCCGTATTCGTACGGGGCGGCCACCGCTCGGGTGGCCCGATAATCTTCTGTATTCGCCATGGGGGGCCCCTTCCGTTGAGGACGGGGGCAGGTGATGTAGGTGTGCAGCCTACCGTCGCCACAGTGTCCGCTCCGTCGCCCGGAGACATGGTTGGCAAGGGTTAGGAGACCCTTTGCTTGCCTTGACGGACCGGCATCGTCGTTTGACCAGGGCTCGCCCCCCGGTCATTGGTGGTTTCTTGTTGGTGGGGTCCCCTAGGCCCGCTCGAGGGCGTTTCGGCGTGGGAGGCGACGGGGGCCCCCCGGTAAAGCTGTGCGGGAGTACGATTGGAGTCAGCGACACCAGGAGTACAGTGCCGCGCATGCCCCGCGCGGCTCTCGCATGTCCGCGTTGCAGGGGACACAGTGCTCTCAGATCTTGTCAGAGGCGACGTGCAAGGAGGATTTCTCTTTTGACTTCGGCGCCTGGTGCGGGAGTTGGGATCCCCGGTCCCTGCGCCGCTGATGAGGTGCATACTCGAGGGGTCAAGATGAGCTCGAGCGAGGCGGAGCTGGGGTCTGTGGCTCGAGGGGGAGGCGTAGTACCCTCGAGCGAGGCGGAGTTTTGGGTGCGAATGCGTCGTACCCTCGCGGGCCATTGTCAGGCCTGGATGGCTGGTAGTGGGCTGCATGATTTTGCTGGCGTGGGTCCATGTGTTTGCGGGAGGTAGTCTTTGTTGTGCATTTTTTAGGGTGGTTACCCTGATGATTAAGGGACCCCCTAATTTGGTCCCCGACAGTAGCCCCCGAGCCTTTATGGGAGCGGTTCGCTCGTATAAAGGATCCATCTCAAGGCGGTGTCTTGTGACGTCCCGTGTCACGGTGAAAGTGCATCTAGGCACTTATATGTTTTGGTGATTTTGGATGACAACATGATTAGTCATTTAACTTGTTTGCTTAAGTATATAAGCAGGAAATAATGAAGAAAGCAAACAAGTGTTAATCATCCCATGTAAGCAATACAAATGACAAATGTGTGATAGTGACAAATGAGACATGGACATAAGTAAATTGGTTGGTCTCATAAATAAGATACTTGTCAAAGGTTTTGGGATAGAACATGTGAAGAAATTTGAAGTTTCTTTGGGCTTGTTCCATAGCAATGGATCCATTCAAAATGAGACATGATTCTATGGATAGTATATGGTCTCAAGTGCATTGATGCTTATGGACAAGTTATCTACCAAAGAACAACATTCAAGACATGGATTTCTATGTGGATTTCATGATGATGCAATGCAAAGCAAAGCTTAATTTGGCAAGAGAGGATGGAAGGGATCAAGCTAGATGCGAGTGACGTTCCTAGCAAGGTGAAGGGCAAATTGGTTTTGTAGCCGAGGTACCTTGTTTGGTGGAAAGGTCTAGCATTATAGTTTGGGTTTCTATACATCAATCAAGTCATATCAAGTGAAGCAATGCGAAGCATCTTATCTTTGTTTGATCATATATATTGGAATGGCCTATGAATTGATCCATGCAATGGAAATTCTAAGTCATTAGCTCAACATTGGATTTGCTCATCAAGACATGAAGTGTTGAAGCCCTCAAGTTGAAGAATGATCAAGTATGGCATCAATGAAGATATACAAGCTCAAGTGGTAGACTCTATTTATTGTTTTAATCTTGAGTTTAGGAATGCCGTACTATCAAGAGGGATGCAACATTAGTTGTCTTGGCATACATCAAAAAGTGCTCATTAGATCAACCCATGTGAGATAGCCTTGAGAGAAATACACTTGGGAATTTAGTGTGCTGAAAGACCCCAAACCGGTCTGACCGGTTTGGGAAAGCGGTCTGACCGCTTTTGGGGTTGTGGTGCTGAGTGGACCCAAACCGGTCTGACCGGTTTGGGAAACCGGTCTGACCGGTTTGGGCTCTGACATGTGTAACGGCTAGTATAGTTCGTAAACCGGTCTGACCGGTTTGGGAATCCGGTCTGACCGGTTTCCAACGGCTATAACGGCTAGTTTTGGGTGTGTGGGGTATTTTTACCCCATACCCCTCTCCTTTGAGGGGTGCTGGTTGTAGTGCCTTTGTGGCTCGTCCAAGCTTATCCCAAGCACCAGCATGCTCTCCCCAAGCCTCTCTTTGTGAGAGTTGAGTGAATTTGTTGATATTCATTGACTTGGGTTGAGGGATGTATGTGTTGTGAGCAATAGATAGCAAGTGATTGATCATATCAGCTATAGTGAGCATATCCTTAGTGTTGAGCACTTCCGGTGAAGCCAAGCATCAATTGGAGCATTTGTTACTCTTGGAGGTGATCCTCCTAGACGGCTAGGCGTCGCCGGTGAGCTACCTTCGTTGTGGTAAGCCACGGATTGTTGTAAGGGCTGGCCTTGCCTCCTTTGTGGAAAAGGGTCAAAAGTTAGTGGAACCGAGGAAAGTGGCTTGGAGTGGATAAGCCCGCCTTTCGTAGGCCCTCAACGGAGACTAGGACTCATCGTGTCTTTGTGACAGCCTTAGTGGCAGCGGTGAAGTCCGAACTTCGGGAAACAAATCTTTGTCTCCATTGTTTACTTCACAAGTTCATTTCTAGCACTTGAATTCGCTTCCGCATATCTCTACTTGGTTGTGCTCTAATTGTGTGCAGGGACTTAGTGAACCTGCTTGAAATCATCTACAAGAGCCCATCATCAAGTTTGGTTTGTGCTAGAACCCGTAGAGGGGGAAATTTCACACTTCGGTTTTCTCTGTTGAAAACCGGTCTGACCGCTTTTGAAAAGCGGTCTGACCGCTTTCCCCCGGGCAAAGCGGTCTGACCGGTTTTGGAAACCGGTCTGACCGGTTTCAGTACTAATTGCGTGAAAAAGTTTGTAAATTGCAGGATTCACCTATTCACCCCCCCCCTCTAGGTGACATCAAGGTCCTTTCAATTGGTATCAGAGCTTGGCCTCACATCCAAGCTTAACCGCCGTGAGGAAAGATGTCGACCACTTGTGAGGTAACATATGAGCCACTAGCTAGTGACAGCTCTAATTATTCAATTTGGTCTTGTAATGTGCTTAATGATCTTAGGACTATGAGTCCTACTTTAGAGAGGATTGTAGTTGAAGGCACCGATCGTCCGAATGTTGATTGGAGCAATTCCAATCCAACCGAGGACGAAATGAATTGCTTTCAACTCAATGCTCATGTCGCTAACTTCTTATTTGATGTTGTGAGTGATGAAGTTAGAAAATCAGTTCAAGAAGATGAAGCAACTCTATTCGATGCTCATCTCATTTGGGCTAGAATTGAGAAGCTTTACGCCAACATCAAAAGCGACACTCAAGACCAATCAAGAGCCAAAACACATGAGGAGTGCACTACAACAACAAATACATGCACCAAGCCTCATGTGACAACCACCGTGGAGCCACAAGAGCAAGAAGGCTCAATTGGCGCCTCCCTGCAGAAACCGGTCCGACCGGTTTCCCAAACCGGTCTGACCGGTTTGGGCAGGAAGGGCACAATTGGCCACAAGAAGGGAGGCCGACGCCGCGCAAGCAAAGCTTCAAGCTCACAAGCTATATCATCTCCCAAAGATGATGTATTCATGCTCAACAAGTCCAAAGTAGAAGAGAAGGCGGAAAATTCAAAGGATGAGACTATTCGAGCTCTTATCAAAGAGCTTGAAGAAGTTAAATTCTCAAACGCCGCTTTGGTTTGTAAGTATGAAGTTATTGTTGATGATTATGCTTGTGACACTCTTAAATTGGCTTCCATTGAAAAGGAAAATAAAATGCTCAAGAAACAACTAGGATTGCTCACTAGTGAACATGAGACGCTACAAGTGAAATATGATGAACTTGTGTGTTCCCATGAAGAACTTGTAGAATCTTATGCTTCATTAGAAATTGCTCATGAGATTATGATTAATTCTTTGAAATCTATTGAATCTCAAACCCACATTTGCACATGTACTTCAATTCAATATAATCTATCATGTGCTAATCCTTGTTGCTCGCAAGGAAAACAATCTTGGTTTGATAAAGTATGTGTAGAGTCATATGAAAACCTCATTGCTCAAGAAAATGAAAAACTCAAGCAAGAGGTGGAAAGACTCTCCAAGTACTTGACAATTCTCCAAGAGAAGAGAAATGCACAACCTTCTCAAGATAACCGTGAATTCATGGTGAAGAAGCTTGAGAAGGGATCAACCGTGCAAGGCTCTTGCATAACTCAAGTCAAGTTCAACACAAGCCAAGAGAGCAAGCCAATTCTCTCCAAAAGGCAAAGAAATTTGGAGAAGAGAAGATGCTTTGGTTGCTTTGAGAAAGGGCACCAAGTTTCTTCTTGTCCAAACAAGGAGCAACTAGATCAAGAGAAGCTTCAAGTAAAGCTCAACAAGGGATTTCTCAAAGCCCAAGCAAAATTCAAGGAAGAATTGGCCCAAGAGCAACAAAAGAAGAAATCCTCCAACATCAAGCACAAGACATGCTACACATGTCGGGAAAAGGGACATTTTGGTAATGAATGTCCCAATGGTAAAAATGCTAAACCCGACATTGTCCATTCATTAAATGTGAAGCTTGGGAATCCTCCAAATGTCCCTTGTACCTCCAAGTTGATTTGTTCTCCTAGGAGTGGCACAAGAACGTTTTGGGTTCCTAAGGATATTGGGACTAACAACAATGGACCCAACATGAGTTGGGGACCAAAACATGCTTGATGAAATTGTAGGGACAATGAGATGCATTGGTGGCTTGGCTTGAACAATAATCTTCAATGATCAATCCACAAGCCAAGAAAAATTGCTTCCGCTTCGTACTCTATACCCAATGTCATCTTGGTAACTTTGTGCTTAATTTGATCATGTTTAAGTCACTAGTGCCTTTAGTAGGATCAAATGGTTCTAAGTTTTGAACTTGTGACATTTGAAAGTGACTTAGACTACATTTCTTAAAATTCTTGAATTTCATACATATATGCCATGAGATGCTTTTAATGGCTTCTTTTGTGGAGCAATATTGTGTTTAGTTGCAGTGGATCAAGTTCCGACGAAATTTGAATCAACCAACGGAGATCCACAACAAATGGTACAAGCCTGGCAAAACCGGTCTGACCGGTTTGCCAAACCGGTCTGACCGGTTTGGCCCAGGCAATTGCAACTTTTGCACACTCTTGTTAAATGAAGTATTTAATTAATATTTTAAGCATATGAGATGTGGTATGTTTGATAGCTCTTCTGTAGAGCAAATGCCTATCATTTTCAGGGCATACCACACAAGATCCGACATTGAGGCCGGAAGATCCGACCAGATGATCCGGGTGGCTCTGTGCTGCACTCCAACAGGTCGGATGATCCATCGGAAGATCCGAGGCAAAAGCGGTCAGACCGCTTTGCCAAACCGGTCTGACCGGTTTGGCTGCCTCTGCCTGAGTGAAACCGGTCTGACCGGTTTCCCAAACCGGTCTGACCGGTTTGGCTCAGGGTGTTGGAACTTGGCCATTCAAATGGGAAATGAAGATTCAAGTATTTCATTTCATGAATTTCTCATTCTTGGCATATGCTATCTATATTTATACTTCATTTTAGTATGATTACTTGGCATATTTCTTTTTAAGTGATTTTTGTGAAACATTGACCATTTATTGAATTAATCCCCTCCATGTCATTCACAAGGCCAAGTGCATGTCTCATATTGTCTAAATATGATGCACATATCCAGGGGGAGATTATTTCAATATTTGTGTCCTTGAGACTAACATTTTCTTTTAGTGAACTTGTAGTCTCAATGGTGAGAGAATACTTCTCTCAATTGGAGTTGTCAACTCACCTAGTGATTCATGACGGTAACCCTATATCAATCCTTATCATGAATCTTAATCTCAATTCATGTTTTGACAACTCGACATAATATAGCTCTAAATTCCTTAAAATGGCTTAAACTTTCAATATTAGTGCATGTGAATTCATGTTAATCTCAAAAGCACTAAAATAAGGAATTTGATCTATATTGTGTAACTTCGTAATTAATGACATATGCTTCCATGCTACTAACAAAGTCATTGATTATGAAATCATGTTTTGTGCACTTTAATGTTTTCTCTCTCTGTTAATCACATTGAATATATCATGAGAGGATTCATATAGATGAAATTGATCATATTGCACAATACATGCTACTAGAGGCCAAGGTATGTTCTCTATGAACTAGTATTTATCTTGTGCATCTAGGCCCTATCTTGCTAGAGTGTGCATGTACATGCAAATGTATCAAGCTCACATGCGTCCATTATATATCTAGTTAACTCTTTCTTGGTGATCGATGTAAGCTAAATATGATAATGTCGTTGTGTGCTTAATACACGTGCGTGTGCTTGTGTGACATAGGATAGTTTTTAAAAAAAAAAAAATCCTACTAGCTTGCTAGGTTGTGTGTTTTTGAAAATCTTTGAGTCTTTGGTCTTTTGACCTTTGTCAATCTATTTGTGACTATAGTTAACTTTTCTTTATTGATGGCTAGTCACAAATAGTGAGACTCTCTCTCAAGTCCATAAAATCCTTTATCTATCTTTTGTCTCCCATGTCCTTCGGAAGAAACGAAAGAATGTGTTTTATTGGAAATCTTATCTTCATGGACAATCTTGAGAAGTTGAAGAACATTCTTATCACAAACACTCTCAGATCAAGAAAACAAGTTTTGAATCTCATTTCCACCATTTTGGAAAAATCTTGGCTGCATGGGGCAAACCGGTCTGACCGGTTCCCCAAACCGGTCTGACCGGTTTGGGCCCAAGCAGTTGAGTAAGCATTTCTGTGGAAATTTTTGGAGTTTTGAAGGCCAAATTTTACCATAATGGTTTATTAGTTCAAAGGAGCTTGTCTTGGAACAGTTTTAAAGCAAGATCCGACTTTGTGACGGATGATCCGACAGGAAGTTCCGAGTGGCTCTGTCTTGAGTTGGTTCTGGCCCGGAAGATCCGAAGTTCATCGGAAGATCCGACAATTTTTCCGGAAGATCCGAAAATTCATCAGAAGATCCGAAGTTTCTGGCTGACCCTGCCCTGGGGGCAAACCGGTCTGACCGGTTTGCCAAACCGGTCTGACCGGTTTGGCCCAGGAAGGTGGGACCATGCGTTTTATGGCAGCCCGTGATTCTCTCTCTCTCCTACCATACTCATTCACATCCTATCCTCTCTCTCTCCTGTTCTTCACCATGAGAAGGCGCCCCTTTGGCGATTTGAGATTTCAACCAAGGAAAAGTTGATTTCTCCTTGGATTTGGAGTGCCCCAAGGCTATTGATTTGATTCCCCATCAAGTTGTGCACTCAAATCATCAATTTCTCTCAAGTTCAAGGCTTTCAAGGTATTCAATCTTTCCATCGCCCGATCTATGAGCTCAATGCATATCTATCAAAACCCTTCAGTGAAACATCTTCTAGCATGTCTAGGAACCTATCCCTAAGAGATTATTGAATTTGGTTGGCTACATTTTGCGAATCAAGGATTTGCACCCCCACTGCCAAAAGCGGTCTGACCGGTTTGGCAAACCGGTCTGACCGGTTTGGGCAGTGAGGGCCCAAGTCCTTGTTTTGCACCGTGTTGGTCACATATGGACTAGGGATTGCTTAAATTGCAATATTTGTTCAAATTCCAGATCTTTAGTTGTCCAGATCGATCCCCAAACTTGTTTTGAGTCAGCCCAGGCAAAGCGGTCTGACCAGTTCCTAGAACCAGTCTGACCGGTTTGGCCCAGGGCTGTCCCAAAACTTGTTTGATGCTCCTATCAATTCCATACTTTATCTAATCTGTTTCTGGGCAATTATATATCTTTTATCTGTCCAAATTGATCTTCAACTCGAGTTGGGTCTGCTCAGACCAAAAGCGGTCTGACCGGTTCCTAGAACCGGTCTGACCGGTTTTGTGCTGAGTTGATTCAAATCTTGTTGATTGTTCTCTATCATTCTAAATCTTTTGATCAATTATTTCCTGGGTAATGATACTTTGTGTGTCACCTTTGTGGACCTAGGAAGGACAGTGCAAGATGCCGAAGGGATCACATGCCGAAAGAGTTAAAAAGAGCAAATTTGATGCGGCAGGTGGAAGCAGCTCGGGTGCAGCCACTGAGAGAGCTTTGAGGCCTAGGAGGCCAAAGAGGGCAGCAGCAGCAGATCAGGAAATTGAGGAAGTGGATGTTGAGAGAGACTCAACAGATGATGAGGTTGAGGATGAGAGTTTCAGGGTTGAGTACCGCCATGGTCAGCCGGCAGATATTGATATTGATGAGGAAATGGCTGCCGATGCGGATGAGGATGTGGGGGCAGAGTATGATGATACTGCTGAGGCAACTGCCCCACTTGTTCTTGAGATTTGCAAGCCCACTGGCCCAGCTAGCAGGAGGATCACTGATTATTTAGCTAGTGGGATGACAGATACAGTGAGGAGGCTGAGGAGGAGTAGTCCACTTGAGGTGGACAGGACAGCGACAGATTACAGATTCTGGACCCTCTTTCAGCAGGATTTCTATGCCACTGCCATCATGAAGAAGACAAAGATCACAGCCGAAGCACAGTATGTGGATTGGGATTATTTGAGCAAACAGAACAATCCAATCTTCAATGACATTATCAGAGTTTGTTCTGAGAAGAGAGTCAAACACCTCATGGGTTTCAGGCACAGTTGGAACAAGGAGGTGATAGCTCAGTTCTATGCCACTGTGTACTTTGGCTATCTTGAGAGGAATGGTGCACGAGAGAGAGCTTTACATTGGATGACGGAAGGTCAGCGATATCACATCACTTACTCTTCCTTTGCTACTCTCTTGAGGGTTGATGATGAGGACGAGGACACTGTCAGGATACATGACCGTGGGGTTATGGAACCATCCGAGATCAAGTTCATGTATCCAAGGGATCAAAATGGCAGTTGGGGGAAGGTGAGCGGTCTTTATACATACTATGGAGTTCTTTATAGATTGCTTAGAAAGACACTCACACCTAGAGAAGGCAACACCTCAGAAATATCGCTTTATATGAGGAATTTGATGTATTATCTGAGGATTGGTGAAGAAACTCCTCCATTTAGTGCTGCTGATTTCATATGGCATGAAATCAAGTCTATCTCTGAAAGTCCTCAGAAGATATGCGCTTACAGTCCGATTATTATGCTTATGATTGAGAAAGTGACAAATTTGAAGATCGTAAAGGACACTCAACATAAGCCTATTCACCCTCCTGTGCCACACAAGTTCAGAGCACCATCTCCTCCACCATCAGATGCAGAAATGGCAGCTCAAGACACTCAGATTCAGCAGCAGGTACCGCTGCAGGCCAGAACCGGTCTGACCGGTTCTCCAAACCGGTCTGACCGGTTTGGACCTGGCAGCAGTACAAGGCCAGAAGGACGGACCTCTCCCATTAAGAAATTCATTTCCATGTTTACTGGCATTTGCAAAGGCCAAAGGGATGTCCGAGTTGATATACGGCAGCAGAGGATTGAAAACAAGAAAACTCGTGATGAGTTCAAGAAAATGCGTGCCGCTTTGAATCCGAACGATCCACCTTCACCCATCTCACCACCTCTAGAGCTACCAGAGATTCCCCCACTTCGCGACATCATGAGTGACCATATGAGTGCGGGATATGTTGAGGAATATGGTGATATGTTTGGTTATGGACAGGCTGGATCGAGTTCACAGCCACCGCCACCCCCTCCACAGTCGTTTGGCACTTATGGAGATATGCCATTTATGCCGACTTCAGAGGGTGATTTGTTTGGTTCATCATTTGGTTTTGCACCTCCTGATCCTTCATATGCATATGGTGGCACCGGTTCGTCAATGGCAGGAGTCCAGTTCTCTAGTGCACCATCTCCATCTCCTGGAGATTTTGCATCACAGGCAGCGGCTTCTCTATTCGGACCTACTTCTGCTCCTAGTCATGGTGAGTTTTAGCACATCTTGATCTTCTTCCATGGACTAGCACATCCGGATCACTCTCTTTATCATACATACACATTCACTTGAGTGAAGGTTTTCATTGGACCACATCTTCTTCGTCAGATGATCACAGCCCGACCTTCTAGCATCGAGGAGTGGATGCATGATGGGAGCATGACTACAAGCTTCTCCAGGCCCTTTATGGATGATTGATGACAAAGGGGGAGAAGAATGGATTAAAGCTTATCTAGTGACTCTTGTAGTCATTTGGATTGTAATAATTTGATCTTTATCTTATTGTGGACTTGAGGATTTGTACTGTGTGCTACTGTGTGTGATGAACACTTTTATATATTCTAAGTGATCATTTGATAGTGTGTTGCATGTATTGGTTGATGAAATGATTGTTTTTCATGGTTGCTGTCTGGGGTGAAACCGGTCTGACCGGTTTCCCAAACCGGTCTGACCGGTTTGGCCCATGGCAGCGGGGTGAAACCGGTCTGACCGGTTTCCCAAACCGGTCTGACCGGTTTGGCCCGTGACAGCAAGCATGTAATTCTCTTGATTTACTGAGTGCTATACATGTCATATGCATCACACATTGTTTTATAATGTCACACACACTTGTTGCACATGATGGATGCTAAGATATAGGGGGAGCTCTCAATTTTATTAACCATATGTGAATTTGGCATTTGAGGCCGAATTCTTGAAATTCTATTCAATGCACATATTGAGGGGGAGCTCATCATATATCTTAGTCATCTAGAGCTTAAATTTCATATCTTTTTGTAAGCTTTAATCATGTTGTCATCAATCACCAAAAAGGGGGAGATTGAAAGTGCATCTAGGCACTTATATGTTTTGGTGATTTTGGATGACAACATGATTAGTCATTTAACTTGTTTGCTTAAGTATATAAGCAGGAAATAATGAAGAAAGCAAACAAGTGTTAATCATCCCATGTAAGCAATACAAATGACAAATGTGTGATAGTGACAAATGAGACATGGACATAAGTAAATTGGTTGGTCTCATAAATAAGATACTTGTCAAAGGTTTTGGGATAGAACATGTGAAGAAATTTGAAGTTTCTTTGGGCTTGTTCCATAGCAATGGATCCATTCAAAATGAGACATGATTCTATGGATAGTATATGGTCTCAAGTGCATTGATGCTTATGGACAAGTTATCTACCAAAGAACAACATTCAAGACATGGATTTCTATGTGGATTTCATGATGATGCAATGCAAAGCAAAGCTTAATTTGGCAAGAGAGGATGGAAGGGATCAAGCTAGATGCGAGTGACGTTCCTAGCAAGGTGAAGGGCAAATTGGTTTTGTAGCCGAGGTACCTTGTTTGGTGGAAAGGTCTAGCATTATAGTTTGGGTTTCTATACATCAATCAAGTCATATCAAGTGAAGCAATGCGAAGCATCTTATCTTTGTTTGATCATATATATTGGAATGGCCTATGAATTGATCCATGCAATGGAAATTCTAAGTCATTAGCTCAACATTGGATTTGCTCATCAAGACATGAAGTGTTGAAGCCCTCAAGTTGAAGAATGATCAAGTATGGCATCAATGAAGATATACAAGCTCAAGTGGTAGACTCTATTTATTGTTTTAATCTTGAGTTTAGGAATGCCGTACTATCAAGAGGGATGCAACATTAGTTGTCTTGGCATACATCAAAAAGTGCTCATTAGATCAACCCATGTGAGATAGCCTTGAGAGAAATACACTTGGGAATTTAGTGTGCTGAAAGACCCCAAACCGGTCTGACCGGTTTGGGAAAGCGGTCTGACCGCTTTTGGGGTTGTGGTGCTGAGTGGACCCAAACCGGTCTGACCGGTTTGGGAAACCGGTCTGACCGGTTTGGGCTCTGACATGTGTAACGGCTAGTATAGTTCGTAAACCGGTCTGACCGGTTTGGGAATCCGGTCTGACCGGTTTCCAACGGCTATAACGGCTAGTTTTGGGTGTGTGGGGTATTTTTACCCCATACCCCTCTCCTTTGAGGGGTGCTGGTTGTAGTGCCTTTGTGGCTCGTCCAAGCTTATCCCAAGCACCAGCATGCTCTCCCCAAGCCTCTCTTTGTGAGAGTTGAGTGAATTTGTTGATATTCATTGACTTGGGTTGAGGGATGTATGTGTTGTGAGCAATAGATAGCAAGTGATTGATCATATCAGCTATAGTGAGCATATCCTTAGTGTTGAGCACTTCCGGTGAAGCCAAGCATCAATTGGAGCATTTGTTACTCTTGGAGGTGATCCTCCTAGACGGCTAGGCGTCGCCGGTGAGCTACCTTCGTTGTGGTAAGCCACGGATTGTTGTAAGGGCTGGCCTTGCCTCCTTTGTGGAAAAGGGTCAAAAGTTAGTGGAACCGAGGAAAGTGGCTTGGAGTGGATAAGCCCGCCTTTCGTAGGCCCTCAACGGAGACTAGGACTCATCGTGTCTTTGTGACAGCCTTAGTGGCAGCGGTGAAGTCCGAACTTCGGGAAACAAATCTTTGTCTCCATTGTTTACTTCACAAGTTCATTTCTAGCACTTGAATTCGCTTCCGCATATCTCTACTTGGTTGTGCTCTAATTGTGTGCAGGGACTTAGTGAACCTGCTTGAAATCATCTACAAGAGCCCATCATCAAGTTTGGTTTGTGCTAGAACCCGTAGAGGGGGAAATTTCACACTTCGGTTTTCTCTGTTGAAAACCGGTCTGACCGCTTTTGAAAAGCGGTCTGACCGCTTTCCCCCGGGCAAAGCGGTCTGACCGGTTTTGGAAACCGGTCTGACCGGTTTCAGTACTAATTGCGTGAAAAAGTTTGTAAATTGCAGGATTCACCTATTCACCCCCCCCTCTAGGTGACATCAAGGTCCTTTCACACGGCCTGATTTGGGATATGCACGTCTTTCGTGGGGGCGCGCTAGCGCACCCGCGGGTGTAGCCCCCAAGTCTTCGCGGGAGTGATTTCACTCGCGCGAAGGCTATAACCCTTGGGCATCGGGTTTTAGGTTTCGAGGTAGTACCGTGCGCGGGCTCGAGCTTTGCCCTCGAGGGGTGTTACGTCGTTGTGCGGGGAGCCCCCGAGCCCTCTGGCCTAGAAGGGTCGATCGGGTCGAGCTCCGCGTCTTTTCGTAAGGCGACCCTCGCTTCCCTTCCACAGGGCTAAGGGGTGAGACGCTCTGCGCTACCCTCGAGCGGGTTCGTGAACGCGGCGGTCTTGTTTGAGCTTTTAACGGGTAGTTCAAGTGGGCGTCCGTGCCCCGTTCGTCGGGGGTCGGCTCGTGGTCCGGAGACACGTCCATCAGCGAGCACTCGCAAAGGTTTGCTAGGAAGGGGCTTGGTCCCATCCGACAGGGACCAAGGGCGCGGAAGCTCTCCCTCGGTGGGATCCCTCAACTAGCTGCCTTTGTCCGGCCTTGAACACAACAGGGGCATCCCTGAACTTCGCGTCCGGGGTAAAGTCATGATGAGCACGCCCAAATCGTCCCTGACTCTGTCTATCTGAAGCGCCTGTCGAACCCGTTCGAGGGCCAGGCTCGAGATTCTGATCAGTAAGGCCACGGAGGAGGCGCGCGAGCCTCTCCGCTCGAGGGTCGAGCCAGCTGCCCTTCCCTTGTTTGTTTCCAACTCAGCCGGGGTGTCTGTTCGAACCCGTTCGAGGGCCGGACTTCGAACCCTAGCCTTCGTGGAACGCCACATGGCGATTTAGCTTACCTTGGAAGCAATCGTTGCCCGTTATTATCTTTGACTGGGGGTGGTCTTCCGCATTTCGCGCGAGTCGTGGTTGGCGTGGCAGTGCATCGGCTCGTCGACCGGAATCGGCCGTTCGCATCCACACGATCTCAGCTGACGTGGCGCGGCGCTCCGCGTGGGAGCACGGGCGCGCCTTTTTAGGCGTAGTGGCGTGCGTGGGTGGCGGTTGAGGTGACGGGGCGCCCAGGGTGTCAGTCGGCGACGGTTCGTTTTACCGTGCCGAAATTAATGCGGACGCCCACGCCGGGGCGGTTTCCGCTAGGGGGGCCCGTGTGTCAGCGGCTCAGCCCACGGCCGCACTTGACGCGTGTGTTCCCCAGACCGGGCGGTCAGGCCGTTGTTGATGGCGCGGTTGAACAGGCGCGCCTTTTATGACAAAGCGTCATGTATGGGTAAGATCTGAGGCGACGCGACGATCAGGACGTCTGGCGCGCCGACTCACCTTGCCGCACACTGGATAAACGTGGTTGCCCGCCTTGGGATGGTTTTCCATGCGGTCAGGCCCAATCGTCAGTGGCTTGAGCTAGCTTCCCCGTCTAGGTGCTTTCAAATGACTTCCTTTGCCCCGGTCCGTTCACCTGGGCCGCGGCTGTTTCGCTCGTAGGTCGTTGGGCGCAGGAATCGTAAAGTGGGCAGGCTGAGTCAAGGAGGTGATTAAGGCTGCCCGTTTGATACGGCTGGCGGTTCGCATCCGCACGAGAATGTCGCGATTATCTATCCACAGGAGTAATAGTCGCGACCCCTGGGTGCCTATAAAAGCAGGCGTCCGGGCGGGGGAGAAGATCATCGCCGGGTTCTTGTGTAGCTTGTCAAGTATGCAGAGTCATAAACTTCATCCTCCCGATGGGTTCGAGAGTGGGAGTAGAGTGGTCCGGGGTTTCGGCCTTGGCGCGCGCCATTGATGCCAGAATAAAGTCGACGAGAGGCGGTGGGCATGCTGCGGGAAAGGAGCAGGGCATCGCGCTCCTCATCGGGGAGGCGGTGACCTTGCTGGTGGTGAGGCGCTGCAAGGATGTTGCGGCGGGCGCTTCGTTCGCTAGGAAGCTAGCAAATGACGTTCGTCGGCCGTCATCCTTGCGAGGGCGCTCATCGACGGCAGGGCGTGAAGCCAGGCCCTGTTGGGTGGTCAAGTGGTTCAACGTCCTCCGTTCCGCAGCCGCTCGACCACCAGGTTCTTCGGTTAGCTGGGTGCCAGAGGAAAATCGACGAGAAAGCTGTGGAAATTGCTTCTCGTGATAGTGTGCTGGCTGGCTAGCTGAAGTAGTACAAGAGCCCCGTTAGGGTGGCTCTAGTCTTTGTATCTTTAAAACGGCCTATTGCCGAGTGTAATTTCTTATCGTAATCTCGCCGTTCGTGGCGTGTAAGGAATAAATCTTGTTTGTGTCTAACCTTTTCGTGGGTTAGCACGATCTCGTATTTGTATTGAAAGATTTCTGTGCGAAATTGTGCCTTTTCTCATGATTTAGGAATGACTTTCGCAAAGGAGTTCGTTTTCGTGAGCGACTTGAGCGTTGTGCGGCGAGGGGGATGTCGTAGCCTTTCGAGGGCGTAAGCGGTCCCACGACCCGGCCAACTGTCCTCTGTAGTAACTCACGCCTTGCTTTTAGTCTTCCTCGATCTTTGAGGGGAAAGGACCAATAACGCTTTCTACATTTCGACCGAAGGAAAGTCAGACCCTTCTTGCGATCTTTGGGATGTCGAGTCCGTTTCCGTGAGTTCCTGCAGTGATTCCGGGAGTTTGGTCCCGTATTTTCGCAGTTAGCAGTATGATAAATAAGGATGTTTGGATGTAGTTAGGGTTTTGCAACCGAAGTTTCGTTTGTTTGGTGTGTTGTGCCTTCCTCTTAACTCGAGATCGGTTTCGGCAGAGGAACACCAGTAACTTTGGCGTCGAGTGGTGAGGGGGATGTCGTAGCCTTCGGGGGCGTAGGCGGTCCCACGGCTCTGCCGGCTCTCAGCCGCGGTAGACTCGTGCCTTGCTTACATCTTTCTGGACTTAATGAGGAAAGGTTTGGCAACATGTTTTTCAAAAGAAGTGGTTTGCGTTTGTTTGATGTACGATGTGTTGTGCTCTCTTCTTAGCTCGAGGTTGATTTCGGCGGAGGTACACAAGTAACCTTGGCGTCGAGTGGTGAGGGGGACGCCGTAGCTTTCGATGGGCGTAGGCGGTCCCACGACTCGGCCGGCTCTCAACCGTGGTAGGCTTGTGCCTCGCTTACGTCTTTCCGAACTGAGATGGGAGGCTTAACAACACATTTTTGAAAAAGAAGCGCATGGAAAAAGGTTGGAACGGTTGGGGGGTCAGTCCCCCGGTAGCCCCCGAGGGAGGCTCGTCTTTACCTCGAATTAGCTTCGAGGGTAAAGGCGAGTCGCCCTGTTTCATTGTTGTTAATAACAATGTTTCCATGTTGTTACGAATCTTTATTATTATCATCATGCGATAAAACAAGATTGCAGAAAAATACAAGAGGTTCTATGGGTAAAAGCGACGTAGTTGTTGGATGTTTCAAGCGTTGGGGAAGACCTCACCCTTCTCGTTCGCTAGCTTGTAGGTGCCGGGCTTGAGGACTTTGGCGACGATGAACAGTCCTTCCCATGGTGGCGTGAGCTTGTGTCGGCCTCGGTTGTCTTGTCGTAGCCTCAGCACCAGGTCGCCCTCGTTTAGGTCTTGACGCCGCACTTTCCGCTCCTGACATCGTCTCAGGGACTGCTGGTACCGTGCTGAGTGCAGGGTGGCCACGTCTCGAGCTTCGTTCACCAAGTCCAGTGAATCCTCACGCGTTCGCTGATTCTGTTCTTCTTGGTAGGCCTTGATCCTTGGGGATCCATACTCGAGGTCCGTTGGCAAGACGACCTCAGCGCCGTAGACGAGGAAGAACGAGCTGAAGCCCGTGGCCCTGCTCGGGGTGATTCTCAGGCTCCAAACCACTGCGGGTAGTTCGGTTACCCACCTTCGACCGAAGCTGTTCAGCTTGTTAAAAATCCTCGGCTTTAGCCCCTGCAGAATCATGCCGTTGGCACGCTCCACTTGGCCGTTGCATTGGAGATGAGCTACGGCCGACCAATCCACTCGAATGTGGTGATCGTCACAAAATTCCAGGAACTTCTTTCCTGTGAATTGGGTGCCATTGTCGGTGATGATCGAGTTGGGCACACCGAAACGGTGTATGATGTCGGTGAAGAATAGCACGGCTTGCTCCGACTTAATGTTGGTGATGACCCGAACTTCGATCCACTTCGAGAACTTGTCGATCGCAACCAGCACGTGCGTGAAGCCCCCGGGTGCTTGTCAAAAGGTCCCTACAAGATCAAGCCCCCAGACCGCAAAAGGCCACGTGACGGGGATGGTTTGTAGAGTATGCGCCGGGAGGTGCGTCATGCGTGCGTAGAATTGACATCCCTCGCAGGTGCGCACCGTTTCGTTGGCGTTAGCCATCGCGGTGGGCCAGTAGAAGCCTTGCCGAAAGGCATTGCCCACGAGGGTCCGTGGCGCCGCGTGGTGTTCGCACACGCCGACGTGGATGTCGCAGATCAGCTGCCGCCCCACGGGAATGGGTATGCATCGTTGCAAAAACCCCGAAGCGCTGCGCCTGTGGAGCTCCCCTCGATCGAGATGAATGATTTAGCCCTTCTCGAGACGCGGCGAGCCTCGGTTTGGTCCGAGGGTAACTCCCCTCGATTGAGCCACGCGAGGTATGGGGTGCGCCAATCTAGCGGCGGCGGCGGGTCGGCATCGATCTCCATTGCTTTGGCTTCGTCCATCGAGGATGTCTCGAAGTCGGGGGTCTTGGGATCACCCTCCGAGGGGTTCTCGTCCATCGGGTCGTCAGCCCCCGAGGGTCTCGAAGTCTTTCGAGGGGGATGTTCGGCACCCTCGAGATCGACCGAAGGGTTTTCGAGGTTGCGGGCGAAAACATTGGGCGGAACGGTAAGCCGCTCGGACGCGATTTTCGCTAGCTGGTCCGCTTCCTCGTTATACTTGCGCGGGATGTGGTTGAGCTCTATGCCGTAGAACTTGTCCTCGAGCTTTCGTACCACGCTGCAGTACGCCTCCATCTTATCGTCGCGGCAGTTCGAAGTCTTCATGACTTGGTCCACCACCAGTCGAGAGTCACCTCGAACATCGAGACGCTTGACCCCGAGTTCTACGGCGATGCAGAGCCCCGCGAGAAGGGCTTCGTATTCCGCCATGTTGTTGGACGCCGGGAAATGTAGCCGCACTACATAGCGAATGTGCTCCCCCTGGGGCGAAACGAAAAGGAGGCATGCGCCTGCCCCGGCCTTCATTACCGACCCGTCGAAGTACAGAGTCCAGCATTCGGCCTGGATCTGTGGCGGGGGAAGTTGTGTGTCCGTCCATTCGGCCACGAAATCCGACAAGATTTGTGATTTTGTCGCTTTTCGAGGGGCGTAGCTGAGGGCCTCGCCCATTAATTCCATCGACCACTTAGCTATTCTGCCGGCGACATCGGGATTGCGGATTATCTCGCCCAGAGGGAAAGACGAGACCACAGTCACCGGGTGCGCTTCGAAGTAGTGTCGCAGCTTCCGTCGCGCGAGCACTATAGCGTAGAGCAGTTTCTGAATGTGGGGATATCTCATTTTGGTGTCGGACAACACCTCGCTGATGTAGTATACCGGCCTCTGCATCGGCAGGGCATGGCCCTCCTCCGCCCTTTCGACGACAATGACCGCGCTAACCACTTGAGTAGTCACAGCCACGTAGAGCTGGAGGGGCTCATTGTCCCGTGGTGGTGTCAGAATGGGCGCGCGCGTGAGCGTCGCCTTCAGCTCGTCGAGAGCTTTCTGCGCCTCGGAGGTCCACGCGAAACGTTCGTGTTTCTTTATGAGTCGGTACAAGGGCAGGCCTTTCTCGCCGAGTCACGAGATAAAATGGCTTAGCGCCGCGAGGCAGCCTAGTACCTTTTGCACTCCCTTAAGATCTTGGATCGGCCCCATTCGCTCTAGGGCCATCAGCTTCTCAGGGTTGGGCTCGATGCCTCGTTGAGAGACAATGAAACCCAATAGCATACCGCGCGGTACCCCGAACATGCACTTTTCCGGGTTCAGTTTTACCCCGTTCACCTGGAGGCGATCGAAGGCGATTTGGAGATCGCCGACAAGGTCGTTCGCCTTCCTAGACTTCACGACGATATCGTCAACATATGCCTCAACGGTCCGCCCGATGTGATCTCCGAACACGTGCTGCATACATCGCTGGTATGTAGCTCCGGTGTTTCGGAGACCGAATGACATTGTGACGTAGCAAAACATGCCAAACGGGGTGATGAAAGAAGTCGCAAGCTGATCTGATTCTTTCATCTTGATTTGGTGGTAGCCCGAATAAGCATCAAGAAAGCATAAAAGCTCGCACCCAGCAGTGGAATCAACTATTTGATTAATCCGTTGCAAAGGGAAAGGAACTTTGGGACATGCTTTATTTAAACCAGTATAGTCTACGCACATGCGCCATTTTCCATTCTTTTTCTTAACTAAAACAGGATTAGCTAGCCACGTAGGGTGAAATACCTCCTTGATGAATCCGGCTTCCAGAAGCTTGTGCAGCTCCTCCCCAATCGCCCGGCGCCTTTCCTCGTCGAAGTGTCGCAGGCGCTGCATCACTGGTCTGGCTTGAGGTCGGATATCAAGGGAGTGCTCGGTGACCTCCCTCGGAATGTCCGGCATGTCCGAGGGGCTCCACGCAAAGATGTCGGCGTTGGCGTGGAGGAAGTCGACGAGCACTGCCTCCTATTTAGGGTTGAGGGTGGTGTTGACCTTAACTGTTCTACCCCCGAGATTATTCGGATCGAGGGGTACATCTTTGGTCTACTCTGCGGGCTCGAAGTTGCCCGCGTGTTTGCGGTTGGTGTCGGCGGCCTCGTTGAGCATCTTCTCGAGGTCAGCTACCTGAGCTTCGAGACAGGCATGGGCCTCGGCGCGCTCGACGCACTCCACATCGCATTGGTAGGCGTGCTCGAACGACGGCCCGACCGTGATGACGCCCTTCGGCCCCGGCATCTTCAGCTTGAGGTAGGTGTAGTTGGGAACCGCCATGAACTTGGCGTAGGCTGGCCATCCGAGTATGGCGTGGTAGGCACCTCGAAACCCCACTACCTCGAAGGGGATGACTTCCTGGCGGAAGTTGCCCTGCGTGTCGAAGCAAACGGGCAGGTCGATCCGCCCGAGGGGTTGGACCTTCTTTCCCGGAGCGATGCCGTGGAATGCAGTTAGCCTAGGCCGTAACTTGTCCACGCCGATCCCCATCAGTTCCAGGGTGCTGGAGAACATGATGTTGAGGCTGCTGCCTCCGTCCATCAACACCTTGGAGAATCGGGTGTTGCCGATCACGGGGTCGACAACAAGCAGATAATGTCCCAGGTTAGGGATGTAATCCGGGTGGTCTTCGCGACCAAAAGTTATGGTCTCCGTCGACCAGTCGAGGTACGATGGCATGGCTGGACGCACGGCGCAAACTTCCTGGCGTTCGCGCCGTCGCCATCGCACAGACATGTTTGCTGAGGGACCCCCGGCGATGAAGAAGACGTTCTCCACGACCGGGAACCCGCCGGCGGCGGCGTCGCTGCCATCGGCGTCTTTCCTCGCGTCCTTCTCTTTTGCGATGAGTTGTCGGTAGTGCTTCTTGATCATCTCGCACTGCTCGAGGGTGTGCGAGACGGCGGTGTTGTGGTACGGGCACGGCTTCTTCAGCATGTCGTCGAACCGGCCCCCGGAGGCGGCGGGGGTCGAGGTCCCCGCCGGGCTTGATCAGCGGCGAAAGCTTCGTCGGGGTCGTCTTCGCGCTGATGGCCGCGCACGGGCTTCGGGCCTCACCGGCCTTGGTTGCTCTGCTTATGTGGCTTGGGCTTTTTCGTTTGCTCTGCGGGTCGGCCGCCCTCCGCAGGCGCCTCCTCCACACGCTTCCCCTTCTTGCCATCGCAGATGGCTCGAACCACTTCCTCCCCGGACGCAAAGCTAGACGCAATGTCGAACAGCTCGCTGACGCTGGTGGGGTGATTGCGGCCAAGCTCGTGCACCAGCTCGCGGCACGTCGTGCCTTCTAAGAAGGTGTTGATGACCTCGGCGTCACCGACGTTGGGAAGCTCGGTGCAACGCTTGGAGAAGCTACCCCGCGGAGGGGCAGGTTGGCGAGTTCCCCCGCCGCTGCGCTGGGCAGTGGGGGGAGACGCTCGAGTTGGCTCCGGCCGCACGCGTCGTGGTCGCCGCCCCCATCGTCCCCGGTGGGTCGGGGGTAGCCCGGCGTGCTCCGGGTTGGTGGCACTGCGACTCACACTCATGTCGGCGCTGACCAACGAAGAGGTCGTCGCGGCAGTGTTTCGCATTCCCATCGGGAATTGTGCTGGCGCAACACCCGCCGCTTGGCGGTTCCCCTCCGCGGGGTCCGCCGAAGGCGGCGCGGCTTCACCTGACTGTGCGTCAGGCGGTGGTGCCCGCGGATCGTCCCAGTCAGGGAGTCTTATCCGCGAGGGTTGCCGCTGCTCGACCTGCACCTGCAGGCCTTGCAGCCGGCGGCGACTCCGCAGTACGCCCGCCGTGGGCGACGACGAAGCGGCCTCTTCCTCATTGGTGCGGCGAAGCTGCATGAGGTAGTCGGATCCATCGGACTCGAACGTCAGGCTCCCGAACTGGATGATGAATCCAGGTGGGAATCCATTGGGAACCCCGTCGGAGGGCCCCAGCGTCGGATGGTCGTTGCTAGCAGCCATCAAGAGAACTGGTGAGAAAAGCGAATCACACAGCGCTCCCCCTACCTGGCGCGCCACTGTCGGTGTCGGAAATGGCCGGCACTCCCTACACCGCACAGAAATGCGCTGTGTCTCGTACCTTGATGGTCGATGCAGAAGCTAACACAAGGACACAGGTTTATCCTGGTTCCGGCCCCACGCGGCCGTACGTCCAGCAGGGGCGTGCTCGCGCACTCGTATTAGCTTTGCACCGGGGTGCTTGTAGAGGGGAGCTACAAGTGGATGCGGGAGAGGAGAGACGTTCTCCAAGTCCCTGGTTTGTGGTGAGAGTGATTGAGTCTGGTGCCGATATCAGGTGTGTGTTGCTGTGTGTTCGTGTCTCAGCGTGAGCCAAGGCGTGTGAACTGTCCCCCTTTCTACAGGGTTCCTGCCTCTCCCTTTTATAGTTCAAGGGGAGAAGGATTACAGTCGTGGGTACAGTGTGTACTACAGTGCGAGCTACAGTGCGATCTGTACGATGTATCTTGTAGAGGGGGCGTGCTTGCTTCAGGCGTATCCCTCCCCTGTAGTTTAGTTGAGAATGTCTTTAGGTCCTGTCCGTTGGTACGACGCTTCTTTGCATATGTCTTGTCAAAGCCTCGAGGGGTCGCTCGATGCTGCCTCGAGGCGGCAGGACTATCGCTTGGTCCCTCGCTCGAGGGGGGCTCCGTGCCGCTTCGAGGGGTCGCTTGCCGGGGGCACGGAGGCTAGCGTGGTGTAGGCCGCAGCCTAGTGTCAGACACCTTTACCAGTTATGATGACCAGGAGAATATGGCCTGCTCCGTTGGGCCGGTACGGCCGGCTTTTGCCCTGGCGACGGTGTCAGGCCGTATTTGTACGGGGCGGCCACCGCTCGGGTGGCAAGATAATCTTCTGTATTCGCCATGGGGGGCCCCTTCCGTTGAGGACGGGGGCAGGTGATGTAGGTGTGCAGCCTACCGTCGCCACAGTGTACGCTCCGTCGCCCGGAGACGTGGTTGGCAAGGGTTAGGAGACCCTTTGCTTGCCTTGCCGGACCGGCAACGTTGTTTGACCAGGGCTCGCCCCCCGGTCATTGGTGGTTTCTTGTTGGTGGGGTCCCCTAGGCCCGCTCGAGGGCGTTTCGGCGTGGGAGGCGACGAGGGGGGGGGGCGGTGAAGCTGTGCGGGAGTACGATTGGAGTCAGCGACACCAGGGGTACAGTGCCGCGCATGCCCCGCGCGGCTCTCGCCTGTCCGCGTTGCAGGGGACACAGTGCTCTCAGATCTTGTCAGAGGCGACGTGCAAGGAGGATTTCTCTTTTGACTTCGGCGCCCGGTGCGAGAGTTGGGATCGCCGGTCCCTGCGCCGCTGATGAGGTGCATACTCGAGGGGTCGAGATGAGCTCGAGCGAGGCGGAGCTGGGGTCTGTGGCTCGAGGGGGAGGCGTAGTACCCTCGAGCGAGGCGGAGTTTTGGGTGCGAATGCGTCGTACCCTCGCGGGCCATTGTCGGGCCTGGATGGCTGGTAGTGGGCCGCATGATTTTGCTGGCGTGGGTCCATGTGTTTGCGGGAGGTAGTCTTTGTTGTGCGTTTTTATGGGTGGTTACCCTGATGATTAAGGGACCCCCTAATTTGGTCCCCGACAACTAGGCCGGCTCTGAAACAGATATTGTCCTCACAACCAATCTGGCTGTGTTTAGTTCCAAAAAGTGGATGAGAAAATTTGGCGAAAATGTCGTATCGGACACTGTAGCGCACTGTAGCATCTTTCGTTTGTTCGTGGTAATCTTTGTCCTACCATGACCTAACTAGGCTCAAAAGATTTGTCTCGTTGTGTACATCAAAACCATGCAACCAGTTTTTTTATTTACCCACGTTTAGTGCTCCATGCATGAAGAGAGAGATTTGATGTGATAGGGGAATAGTGAAGTTTGGAGAGAGAATTTTGGAAAATTTATGGGAACTAAACACTAATATGACACAGTTCTAGAGATGACAAGAGGGAAAGTATACTGGTGGTGGTTTCATCGTCAAATTTAGCTCCCTGTCATCACCGAAAGTAAAGGAACGGTGAAGATAATAATCCAATCAAAAGCAAAAGCGCCCGCAGGAGACCATGACCTGCACTTTTACTTGTGAACTTGTGATAAACATTGGTCTTTGCCAACTTGTGATGAACACGTACTGAGGCACAACACCAACCTACTGCTCTCTCCGGTAATGGCCATCTTTTTCGTTTTTCCCCAGCGAGTATTTACACAACTCCGTGCTCCCATGCTCGAAATGGAACCAATCTTCTCGGCTGCGAGCCTGTGACGTGTTGCCCCAACAGCTCAGACATCTCCAACGTTCTGCACTCCTATTCGTTTCTACGGACTACTCCGAAGTACGTACTTAGCCCGATTGGCCCATTTCAACCGGTTGAGCGGCCCAATCACTCCAACGAGGCCGTGTCCGGGTTTTGCACGTCATTCATGCCGAGAAGGAAATCTGTCCTGTTTTGTGTTCAAGGCGGGTGGGCCAGGTTGGCGATGATTTTGAGCCCAGCACCTATGGTTTCGTGTAGTTTCACTTTGAGCCCATAACAACTGACAAGGTTCTCTCTTCCCTGAGCTTCAAGTAGGACACTGCTGATACTTTTCGCTATGTCCCTGCCGTGAAGTGGATTATTTGTCGTATGCAGTGCTTCCCCGAGGTCGAATACACGCACATCGTCTGGAAATGGTTGGGCCTTTCTTTCAATCGCAAGAAACATTTCTGAATTTTATTAGCCGAGGCTGGAAGCTCAGCTGAAAGTTCAGGTTGCGCCAAAAAGAAAAAAAATATGATCGCGGGTAAAGATCTGCAGCCACTGTATTCCTCCAAGTCCAAGGACCCTCTGCAGGGACATGCGAGACTTCCATGACTCCATGAGCAACAAACCGCCAGTGCTACCGACAAGACGTGCGCCTGGACATCCTCGCCGCCGAATTAACTAGACCGGCGTGCGGCCAGCTCCATGCCCCGGCCGGCGCAGGCAGTAAAAAACACGGGGGTTCCGCCGGACCTGACGCGCTTCCGGCCGGACCGGTAGGTGTAGATAACCCCTGTTCTGTTCAGCACGGACGAACGGATCCATGTCGCGGGATGCGGATGTCTCCCTGCCCTCCTCCTCTCCCGTTTCAGCAAGCATTATCGGCTCGGCCGGCCTCCGAATTCTCTCCGTGCTGGTCCCCGGACGCCCAGCTTCGGCCTCGGGGAATTTGCATGCCAGGCTCGCGGTCACGAGATCGCGTGCGCCCGCTCTTTATTGCGCTCGTCTCGTCTGCGCGTGTGCCGTGTGCTACGGGGGTCACATGGGATACGCGGCGTAAATGGCCTGCGGTGCAGCGTTGCGGTTCTGAAAATAACGCGTCCCGACACGACTTTGTGGAGCTCGATCCGAAGACCTTTCGGCTTAGTACTTCTGGAAAGAAACTTCCGAACAGAGTGCTGGAGCAACCAACTACTCCCACTACTCCACTGGAGAAGGGCAACTTCAGAGGAGATGGGTTGACTTCAAGTTTGGATGCTGGCCATATTCGATTCAGACTTTCAGCGCAGCAGCAGCAGCAGCTGTACCTGATTATAGCCGTTTGCAGGATGTTGTCGGGAGGAGGTGCAAGGAGGACGAGCTGCGAAATCAGCATTCATTGGTGACTAGTAAACTGCATTTTTGGTGTTGCAGGTGTTTACCGAAGATCATTTGAATTCGTTTACCGAAAGCATTTTCCCCAGGCCATGCGTTTACTGAATGACTGAAGCGATGGTTCATTACTTCCATAGGAATTCGAGGACAGGCCCTCGCGTGACCTTTTCTACGGTTTGGTAATTTCCCCGCGTTGGATCTCCTGATATCGTACTAATTTCCCCGCATTGAATCTGAATAAGGAGGCGCCTCTCTTTACTTCTACGGCATCCAATGTTCTTGTACCCTTGTACGTCTGGCGTATGAGCTTATCCCGTTCTTATTTCCTCCGATTTCTTCTCGTACGTATCTTCCGAGCCATTACCATGAGTGCCACCGAACCAATTCCAAGGCAATTTCGTCGTCACTCTTCGTAATACGGACACACATACCGGTGGTCTACCACATCGGCATCATACCAAACTGACCGTATGTACAAATCCAATGTGCAGAATACTAATGCCAAATTCGACAGACGATGGAATTTGGACAAACATGGATGAGTCATGTGCTTGTTACATGTATCATCATGTGTTTCTGTACCATATCCTTCTCGTTTCATCAGCGGTATATTTGTTTACTTCTTCAGCGTCTTGTTAGGACATGCAGCTACTGTTTGGCAAGGATCTTATGCAGTTACAGTAGCAACTTAAACAGCTATTTCAGCAGCACAGGATCAGAAAACCAACGGTATATAGGCCTTCGAGGTACTGTAGTGTCTTTTATTTTAACAAAACGCTGTACAGTGTAGAGGCGAATTTGAACCATTAGATTCAGAAATGGACGGCTCAGATTGCACGCTTTCTGATCATTGTCCAGCACGGCATAACGCTCACAGATTGCACTGGCAAATGACGAAGGGGCTCTTTTTGAAACGAGCACAACCGATAGGGCCGGCACGCAAAAACACCCACCGACCGTGGAATGCGTAAACAAACAATTGAAAGCAACCCACACTGGGGAGGCGAAGCTGAAGGCTACAGAATCATCGCAACGGTCTCCTGGGTCTGGCAGCAAAACAAAAGAAAAAAAAAGGAGAAAAAAAAAGTTCGCCACCGTCTCTTGCACTCCAGAGTCAGAAGAGACCCTCCGCCCCAAACCACCGGACGAGATCGTCGTGTGCAGCACTCGCTCTCCCGGCGCGGTGAGGCGGCGCTATCAGAGCTGACTCCGCCCCAAACCCCCAGCTGGGTAGGTCTGCCACCATGGCCGCGGCAGCCGGGCTCCGCCGCCGCTGCACCGTCCGCGGACAAGTCGAGCTCTCGCCTTCAGCGACCAACCGTCTCCGCCCGGCCCTGGTAATCGCCCTCTCGCTCCTTGTCGCTATTGCTTGTCATCACTGGTTTTACCAGGGAGAGGTTGCTGGGTGTTTACTGGTGGTTAGTGATGTGATCCTGCGCCATAATGGCTGTTAGGTTTGGGGATTTGTTTCGCCTTCGCGCCGCGCAGATCTGTTAACTAGGAATTCCCCGGGTAGGCAGGCGGATGGTTGGGAGCATCGTGGTGGTGATGGATTTGGACTAATTCGGTGGTTCTCCCGTAGTATCGACGTGCTAACCACTACTCTAATTACGTTCGGAGGCTAGGGTCCACAGGAATTCATTCATTCATGCCTTGCCTTCTCCTCCACCACCTGCTGCCTGCTCCCAGCACAGCCTTGCCCTGCACTCAAATTCACAGGAACAGGACAGATTCGTGCGTTTCAGCTGTCTAGCTTCTTTTGGTTGCTCCTCGTTCAGGTTTTATATGCTTTGCTTGTTGCCTCGTGCCTTATGATGGTGCGATTTTGGCAGGTGTTGTAGAAGAGGAAAGGTTAGGACTTAGGAGGAGGAGGAGAGGTGAGTGGGAGGGACAATGGGGGCAATTGGGGGTGATGAGCTGGTGCAGTGGGATAAGATGGCTGGATCCGAGGCGGTTAATGGAGGCGGAGGAGGCGCAGGGAGGATGGATAGGATACAGGTGCTGGTCAGGCTGAGGCCGCTGAGCGAGAAGGAGGTTGCGAGGGGGGAGCCTGCGGAGTGGGAGTGCATCAATGACACTACCGTGATGTTCCGGAGCACCTTCCCAGACCGACCCACAGCCCCGACAGCATTCACATTTGGTAAGTGCACCTCGCCCCTTTCTTCTGATGCTACATTTGTTACGGGCTGTTGTTTTGTGCCACTCTATGATTAGCTGATCTATATTCTAATTTGGGAAAGTCCTATTACTGTAGCCCAGTGGTTCTAGAAGTAACGGCCAAAGCCTAAAACAGTATAATCCAGCCAACAAGTTTATGTGACTTTTGTATTACATTTAAGGTCCTAGCAGGTAGATTATCACCAGACTGGAGATATTACATTGCCATCTTTGGTTGTTCTGAAGCATTTGATGTACTCAGTTTTATGAGAGTAACGTACATGACCAAGGATGACTATCATAGTTTCAGTGACTTCTTTTGCTTGTTGTTAAAATAATGTACTCTGTAGTGAAGCTGGCTGCCTTCACAAGCCACTCCGTGTGATATTAGAGAGAAAAGACATTACCGTATAAATTTTGTACAAAGGCACCATCCTATACCTTCTAATTCTTTTGTTGGGGCATCTTATAAAACTGATACCATCCCAACAATTCTCACATATCCTGCATTTTTTCCCTCCCTAGTGATAAACTTATCCCGGCAAACTATACAGACTATAAATTGACATCATTTTTTCCGATTGCCCTTTTGGTCACATCTCTCACTGTTAACAGAAATACTCTAATTGCAGATCGGGTTTTTCATGCTGACTGTGGTACCAAAGAAGTCTACATGGAAGGGGTTAGGGAAGTTGCCCTCTCTGTAGTTAGTGGCATTAACTGTGAGTATAAACCATACCATAAAAATATTTCTATTTTTCTCAAATGACAAAGCTTTTGCTCTAAATTAGAGCTTGTTTTTTCTCTGACAGCAAGTATTTTTGCGTATGGGCAAACAAGTAGTGGAAAGACGTATACCATGACTGGAGTAACAGAATATACAGTAGCAGACATATATGATCACATTAGTAAGGTAAGACTAATCCCCATTTATCCTCAGGTTCCATGTCTTTTTGCAGCTATAACTAAGTCCTCAAAAGAAACTTACAAATACCGCCTAAGAAGCATGTCTTTCCATTTTCCAGCATGAAGAGAGAGCATTTGTTCTGAAGTTCTCAGCAATTGAAATATACAATGAAGTTGTAAGGGATCTTCTAAGTGCGGAAAACACTTCTCTGAGAATCTGGGACGATACCGAGGTGAAACATGGGTTTCCTTTGTAGCACTGTATAAACTGTAATTTTCCTAGATTCACATCTGTTAATAGTTCAGTGCTATTCATGATACAGAAGGGCACCTATGTGGAGAATCTTACTGAGGTTGTGTTAAGAGACTGGAACCACCTCAAGGGGCTTATTTCTGTATGTGAAGGTGCAATATTTGTTTCTTAGCTGTGCCTTAAATTATTGTAGCTGGCGCTTATCTGTAGTCTCATTTGTGCACTATGTGATTTCTATAGCTCAAAGAAGGACAGGGGAGACCTTCTTAAATGAAAAAAGCTCCAGATCACATCAGATACTCAGATTGGTTTGTCCTCTACTTGTTTACATTAATCAGTTACATGGAAGAATGCTTTTTTCTGAAGTCTATATATACTAATTCAGACAGTTGAAAGTTCTGCTCGGGAGTTCGTAGGGAAGGACAAGTCAACTACACTTGTCGCTAGTGCAGTAAGTACATCTAACAAATTTGTGGCGCAGTTTTTCTTTGTATGGAAAATAATTATGTGCACTATTCTTTCCGTGCAGAACTTTGTTGACCTAGCAGGAAGTGAGCGTGCATCTCAGGCGTTGTCTGCTGGCACAAGGCTAAAAGAAGGTTGTCAT
Organism: Echinochloa phyllopogon; assembly: GCA_033239725.1. Classification (NCBI taxonomy): domain Eukaryota; kingdom Viridiplantae; phylum Streptophyta; class Magnoliopsida; order Poales; family Poaceae; genus Echinochloa; species Echinochloa phyllopogon. The sequence goes on along the minus strand of BTCW01000001.1, from coordinate 36,296,116 downwards.
ATTAACAGAAGTTTGCTTGCCCTTGGCACTGTCATTAGGAAACTAAGGTTATTATCTTAACTTGCATTACATTTATTCAATTCACTTGCTAAGAGAAATTGATCCTGTAAATCCAGTATTAGATGCTCTGCTGGAGTGTTGGTTAGTAAAATAAGGTTGATCATTTTATGTATGCAGCATGGGGAACAATGCACACATACCATACAGAGATTCGAAGCTCACACGCATATTACAACCATCTTTGGGAGGTAATGCAAGAACTGCCATTATCTGTACACTGAGCCCTGCCACTAGCCATATTGAGCAATCAAGAAATACCCTGCTGTTTGGGAGCTGTGCAAAGGAAGTAGTTACAAATGCTCAAGTCAATGTAGTCATGTCTGATAAAGCGCTTGTTAAGCAATTGCAAAAGGAAGTTGCTAGATTGGAGAGTGAGTTGCGGCAACCAGCTTCAAATTCCAGTCTTGAAGCATTAGTAAAGGAAAAGGACAGCCAGATCAGAAAGGTTTTGCTTCTGACCTTTGGGCTTTACCTTTCTGCTTTCTTTCACAGTTGATGCATGGAAATTTACCTAACACCATTGTTTTTGTGCATGACTTCTGTTTATTGTTTTTTATCGAGTCACTTTCTTTCCATACCCATGATATTTTAGCAGCCAGCACAATTCCACTAATTATTAAAATCATCGTCACTTTCTTTCCATATCCATGACATTTTGTGCACTTGCATTTGCAGATGGAGAAAGAAATAAAAGAACTCAAGTCTCAGCGTGACTTGGCTCAGTCTAGGTTGCAGAATTTGCTGCAGACTGTTGGGGACCACCCAAAACACCCGGTATACTTCAGTGACTTCTGCTTATCAGAACTTTTCATCATCTTGTTTTTTCTAACAGATGCATTTGCTTTGTTTATGTGCTTAGAACTCGGGAAAGCGTTCAGCCCGCAGTCCTCCGTCAATAGGAATACCCCCAGGCATCAACAGAGATGATAGCTCTCAGATCTCTCAGGATGATTCAGATCTTTATAAGGAAGTACGATGCATCGAGACCAATGGAACAGGAGGAAATGAACGGTTTGATATGTCAGCTGGTGAAAGCAGTAGCCCACAAGGTTCAAACATGAATTCTAGTTTGCGTGGTAACGGTTCAAATGCATCGGTGAATTCGAGGCGTTCAAGGCTCCTTGGTGAATCTCCTATCACGTTGGAGCAGCATTTGGAGAATATCAGGAGGCCCTTTGCCAGTGTTGGGAGAGATCTAGCATCTTCGACACATAACTCATCAGGCTCCAGAATACTTGGTAGAAGCAGGAGCTGCAAATCACTTACAGGTTCTACTATGTTTGATAGCTTGGAGGTGGATGATGGCACACCGCTGCATAGAAGTTTGGTTGGTTTCCCAGGAAGGCCTGAAGGGAATCATAGAAGGGGATCTGCACTAAACCATGACGCAGAAAGCGAAACTCTTTCAAGAGCAGGATCCATAGTTTCAACCAAGACAAATGGTGCATGCGACGCAGAGTTCACGGGTATAGGTGAATTTGTTGCTGAATTGAAGGAAATGGCTCAGGTTCATTATCAGAAACAGTTAGGTGGTCAGGTACGGAACTGTCCATTATCATAATTCATAACATAGGTTTCAGGCTCTCGTCACTGAAGCCCATGGAAAATAGAATGTCTATCGGAAAATTGTGTAGCATGCTAAGGTCTTATTCAACTGCACATTATGCCCACTATCAGTAGAGAAACATGTTCTGTGAGTGTTATCCAACATATGAAGGGTTGCTTTTATATCTTTTTTTGTAGATTGTTGGCTTAGTACTAAACCTATTATTGGAAAGTCTAGACTAACTTAAAATGATCACTAATATGCTGTTTTTTCTTCTATCAACTCACTATATTAATAATTTGTTAATCCATGTTTCAGAATTCAAATGGGGAATTTGGAGATGGTACCATAAAGAGCATTGGATTGGACCCGATCGCCGATGCTTCACAATCACCATCTCGGTGGCCATTGGAGTTTGAGAAGAAACAGCAGGAGATCATTGAGCTTTGGCACGCATGCAGTATCTCCTTAGTCCACAGGACCTACTTTTTCTTGCTATTCAAGGGAGATCAGGCTGACTCAATCTACATGGAAGTGGAGGTTCGGAGGCTATCATTCCTCAGGGATACTTACTCTCGGGGAGGCACCCCTAGCAATGTGGTAGTCGGCAGCTTGAACTCTTCCCCGGCTGCGAGGTTAGTAGGCATCACTTTCCCTTCTCACGACCTTATGGAAATGGACACAGGTGACTCTTAGAATGAGAACTATAATCCATCGATCTGCTTCACGCAGTGCTAAGAAGCTGCAACGTGAGCGGGAGATGCTTGCGAGGCAGATGCAGAAGCGGCTCACGGCAGTGGAAAGAGAGCACCTGTACACCAAGTGGGGCATTTCCCTGGACTCCAAGAAGAGGAAGCTGCAGGTTGCTCGCCGCCTGTGGACGGAGACCAAGAACCTGGAGCATGTCAGGGAGAGTGCCTCCCTGGTCGCCAAGCTGATCGGGCTCCAGGAGCCGGGGCAGGTCCTCAGGGAGATGTTCGGGCTCAGCTTCGCGCCGCAGCAGCAACCGCCCCCTCGCCGGCGATCCTCAAACGGCTGGAAATACGGGTTACCTTCGTTCGGCTGATCGGATCAACAACCACTTCACGGCAACGACAGATGACACGGTGCGACAGAGCGACAGACCAAGACCAAAGAGATGTAACTTTTCTACCTTCTGTTTTCCTTTTCTCTTTCGTGGTGTATTTTGCCTCTGATTTCATTAGGATGTTAGGAAAAGATTCACCGGGCCGTTCGCTTGTACTAGTCCAGTGGCTGGCTTCGTGCATGCTTTTCTGCCTAGCCGCCGCCGGCTCGGCCTCCATTGCTGACGACATCATGCTACGACCTTAGTTCCGGACGCCGTTGTGTAACTTTAACGTGTGGTGCAATAGTAATCTGTTATGAATCCTGTGGGAGATTGCTCCCGTGCCCATCCGAACTGTACGTGTCCGGTGTTCCACAATCCTTTCCGGTTGGACCTCACGATGCAGCAACGTCCATATCTCCTTGAACGAAAATTGTTTGCGATGATCTTGAGTTCTTGATGTTTCGGGTTGCTTTTTTTTTCGAGGTCAGGTTGTTTTGGTCTTTGGAGCTGAAGGGCGGTTCTCTTTGCATTGATTCTTGCCAACAAGCCAACGAAATAGGAAGCATAGGTGCACAGTGTGCCATTGTAAGTAGTGAAACACTGAAACTCGAGTGCCCGGAACCATGAACGGAGCACCGAGTCGCAACCAACATGATCAGCCTAGGGCGTGACCGAGAAGCGTCCGGTGTCGTCTCGTCCGGTGGGAAAGCGTCGCCGGCCGGCGAGAGACGGAACGGCTCGAGAAGGAGCACGCGCGGGCGCGGCAGGCCGGCAGCCACTTTGCCCTTTCTACATGATCCCCGCCGGTGGCGGGTGCGCCTCAGCCCCACGAGGCCATGGACTCGAAGGCTCGAATCTCCTCGTGTCCTCGATTCCTTTTCTGGTCCCCGGCCGCCGCCGACGCGACGCCTGACAGCCATGAGCCCCGGCCGCGGTGATAATGAGCCCACGCCTTTGCTGCGCGAAAAGTTAAAGCCGACCGCGGCATGCCCATGCGCTTCCACCATCAGCTCTCTGCCGCGCAGCCTGTGCGTGCTCTCCCGACGGGACGGGGCGGCGTGGGCGACGACGAGCAGCAGCAGCAGAGCAAGAGAGAGCGGTCAGTAGAAACAGTACTTAAGTACTGTAGCCTTGTAGCCGTGTTACATACGTACTACGTACTGTAGACGGTAGATCTACCAGCCGCTTTCATCATTGCCGTGTACAGCGCTGATGCTCCGTCGCATCTAAAATTGATGCCTGCTCGTGCTCGCGCCCGTACGCAGCTCGGTGTACCGAAGAAACAGTTCCGTTGCATCTTCAACGTAGTGCTGGTACTGTACAACACAAGGTACAAAAGCACAGCTGATTACTTACTACAGTAGCTGTACGTGCTAGTACTCCTTTTGTGCTAACATTATAGCGAAACTAACGTTGGGCAGAATCCGAACAGATGAGGGATGTGAATTTGGAGTAACAGGATGTGAATTTGTAACATGTTTTCTTTTTTACACTTTTTTTGGGCGGGGGACGCTTGAATTCAATCAAGCTTTATTATAATCTAGTATTTGTACAACCACGCTACATTCCAGTCCAAGCAATTCCCATTAACAAGTGAACCACGAACGCCGAAACAACACAAGAGAGCCTTGTACTGTTATATGCCTCCGATTAGCAGCTGATGTGCCGTCGAGGGATTAACAAGATACTATGTTTGGATGACATTTGACATTTATTCCTCTCAATAAAAAAATACTTCAACATTACAAAGAAAAACTTTTTTTAGAAAACTGTCATTCAAACATACTTAAATTCAGTCTTGTTTCGAAGATTCTATTGAAAAATACGATATCGAACTATAATTTAATTTTGGGGGCTCTGCGTTTGAAAACCACGCCATTTCTATTTTTCAAATTTTATGGTAATGCCGACGATTTTATCAAATTCGCTCTCTCTCTCTCTCTCTGTCGCATGCAAGCCCCTCTGCCGACGTGACTGCTCGATGGTCGCGCAATCGCGACGTATGAACAGCCCCGGGTGGCTAGGCCTATAAGCGCAACAAACACTTGCGACTTTAAGTTTAGGTTACCGGAAGTCTGGATCAAAGGTCCTGCCCTTCTTTTTTGATGCGTTCGATAAGGCGATGAGGACGAGGGACCTCAGAGTTAGAGGAGTTCGAGACCCGTGGCCCATAGGACCTTCTTGGTGCAGGAGGACGAAACATTGACCGGAGTTATCTACTGTCATTTGCTGGTTCAGGGAGGTGTCGATACAGTGTGTGGGAGTATATGTATATTGCAAAAGAGTTTTGCAGCCGAATTCGTACGCAACGTTTCAGGTTAGTTTTGTCAACCAGCGAGCCCGAGTGAATGTCAACTTGTCATGTTAGTTGTTCAAAGCCATTTCAACCGTTTTTTTGGACGTAAATTGCTCTTATTCTGAGAGAGCAACGCTGCTTTCTGCACCGGCACAGCCGCAGAGGCATATGCTTGAGGGCCGTTTCAAAAAGCAACTCCCGGATATATTATGCAAAAAGAAGATTCTCCGTCACATCAAAATGTCATAACATGCATGAAGTATTAAATGTAGATGGAATCAAAAACTAATTGCACAGTTTTGTTGTACTCTGCGAGACGAACATTTTGAGCCTAATTAATCAATTTTTGGATAATTTTTCATAAATGCAAACGAAATGCTACAACGCAATGATTACGAAGTGACGTCTTACTCCTAAATTTAATCTCTCAGTTCTAACACGGAGACACCACCCGAGTGTCGAGAGCCGCAGCACTCGAACAGTTCATCCGATAGACGATGCACTGTTTTAGTAGTTTCCAAGTACCAACTCCCAAGACAGAGAACGATAAAAACATCCACTCCCCTCCTACAGCATAAAAGCCAAAGGAATCACTGCCTCCACAGTCCACACCCGCCAGTCAGCTAGCCCGGGCCAAGGGGAAGCAGCAAGCCAGCAATGGCGCGCCAGACAAACCACACCGCCTCGCCGTCCACGATGAACGCCACCACGGCGGCCATGATCGCCTCCTCGCCGTCTCCCCCTCGGCCGCCGGCGGCCGCGGCGGCGGCTTCCGGCGCGGGGGCGTGGGGCCCCTACGCCAGCTCCCGGGCCTTCTTCTCCAACGTGGCCACCATCCTCATCATCCTGGCCTGCGTCTCCATGCTGGCCTTCACCCTCCACGCCGCCGCGCGCTTCGTCCTCCGCTGCCTGGCGCGCCGCCGCGCCGCGCGGGAGCGGCGGGACCGGGCGGCGCAGGAGCCCAAGCTCCCGTCGACCGCCGCGGACGCCGAGGCGGCGGCGGGGCGCGACGGCGCGGGGCTCCCCAGCGCGGGCGTGTGGGCCGAGGCCGAGTGCGCCATCTGCCTGTCGGAGCTGGCCGGCGGCGGGCGCGTCCGCGTGCTCCCGGCGTGCGGCCACGGGTTCCACGCCGCCTGCGTCGAGGGCTGGCTCGCGGCGCGCGCGTCCTGCCCCACCTGCCGCGCGCCGTCCCGGCCGTCGCGGGCCGGAGAGCCGTAGCCGAGCCGGGGTGCTGCCGTGCCCTGGTCACACTGGGCTGCGTCGGCGACACGGACAAGAAAGCGGCGGCAAGTACGTTCAGCTGGAGCAAGCTCCGATCCATGGTGGTCGTTTCATTATCGCGAATGGAAATTGCGAATTTCACGCCAGCTGCTAATTAAGCTAGAGCATGCGGATCGAATCGAATCAACTGTTTGTAGTGCATGTACGTTAAGCTGGCGTTGTGGGATTTTGTTGTATACGGAGTACTTGACTTGAAATAGACTGCAGCCATGCACGCCGATTAGGCTGGTCATTGCAGTTGCAGAGTTGACAGCGCATGCCATGCCGCCCCGGATTCCCTGGAGACAGGAGAGTGACGACGACGACGAGAGCATGGATAGATGACAAAAGCAGAGGATAGCCTAGCGTCGTGGAGCGTAGGGGGCTGCCGCGTAGTGCGTACTGTAGGCCGCTGCGGGAATATTGGTGGGCCACCCCGCGTCCTGCTTTACGACCGGAGTGCGGGCGCGGTTGGGTTGTGGCGCGGCAGGAAGCATCGGACTCCGGCGGTGGTGTCAGACTGGGGCTTCGGGGCAGGGGTCCGGCTCCGGCCGGCGTAGCGTAGCGCGCATCGGGGCGGGCTTCTCGCTCTCTGGCGCCAAGCACGACATGTCCACATCTGCAGCTCGTACAGGCAGGACACTGTTCGTGCTGGAGATGGAGGGGGTAGCTCCCGTAGCTGCGGGCTCGAGCAAAGTGCAAAGCTCGTACAGGCAGGACATCTGCTCCGTAGCTGCGGGCTCGAGCAAAGTGCAAAGCCTGCCGAGGGGGCATTTTCTTGTTGACGGGCACGGATCAGCCTGCGTTCTTCGGCGGGCCGAACCGAGTTGAAAAATGCGCTGGGCGCAAAACATGCGCCGGCCGGAGTGGGCCTTCAGCGTAACTGTTCAAGTTTTCGGCCCACGAGTCGAGCCTCATGGCATTCAAAATGATCAATTCTGCGGGTCGTGTTTCATGCCTGCATGGGCCTTGTCACAAGTTGGTCGCAAGTTATCGTCTAGCCGTACGTCTACTAGGTTGCTAGTGCCATACGTCTGCAAATACGGAGAAGTCGACAGTATCTCCTTGCTGCGTTGTTTTACCCAAACGTATACGATACAGACATGTCTTCTGCAGGTTGAAAACAGCGTCCCAGTGACATTATCGCTACACCTACTAGTATCCTACGATGCACTCCGACCTCAAACCTGGACGGCATCTTCCGCGGTTTCAGTTCAATCAGTTGTCTAGTATACCTATGAAACCTGAAGGATTTGACTATGCAAAGCTTATCAACAAAGCAATAGTACTGTAGTACCCTGAAATAAATAAGCATAGTATATCCTATCATAGCCAAAAGTTTCCAGGGGCATTAGATGCATTTTAATGGTTGATGAAGCAGCTGGACTAACATTTTTATTAATCAATCAATCAATCAACCGATCCAACACGTAGCTAAAGCAGGAAGGCAGGAACAAAACGGGAGGCGCAGAAAGGAAGATAATAAAAATGCTGTCCGTCTGAAACACGTCGTCTGATTAGGCCCAATGACTTTGTTCAGCCACACATTTGGCAGCTGAGTGTTTTTTGATGGGATCATGAGGCGCACGTTTGGATCGGAAACGTCCTCCCCTCCCATCCTATCCATTTTATACGAATCGGATCCTCATCCTCCTACTATCGCTGCCTAAATTTGCACGGTAGTTTCCTCATCAGAAATGGTCTGGAGTTTTTTTGAAGGAACGAAATGGTCTGGAGTTGTGTTTAGGTTTTCTATTAGTACAATAATGGAGGTGGAGGACGACTTGCAAAAGGTGGGGGGATACCTTTTGACAGAATAAAATTGAGGAAACCGTCATTTCGTGCTAGTGGCATGGGATAAGGATTCCGCGCTTAACGTGTCCTCACACACATGATCATGTATCGTGGCCGATTTGGGTTGTAGTTGCCTTGCGTGCATGCTTTCCCGAGAGCATTTATCAATTAGCATTAGTATTTACCAGTCGAATCAGATCAGTAATATGACTCTTCCCGCGAGATACTAAACTGGTTGCCTAACAGTCTCCTATCTTCTCGGACCTAGAATTGAATTGCAAGTTCCTGCGTTGCAAGGAAGCCAAAGAGATAAATGGTTTGGAAACGCTTCAAGTTTCCAATGTGCAGCGGATGCGATATTTTATGTTTGCACAGGCTGCCAGTACGTGCCGGAGCTGGAAGCCCGATGAACACAAAAATTTGAAGCTGAACATGTGTCGGGAAGCACGGGCAAAATGGCGCTTCGAAGTCAACACCGCTACTGTACGACAGCACAGGGTGCGTAAAAATCCCTACTCACGAGAGCTGGAGACTCGGTCCGTCTCCTGAGCCGCCCGCGCAGGGCGACTCGGGAGGCGACCGCCCGTCGCCGCTAGCGCCCCCCCTCCCCGACGACCGCTCGCCCGCCGCCGTTGCCCCAGCTGCTGCCGGCGGCGGCGGCGGGCTCTAGAGCTGCCGCAGCAGCACCTCCTCCCAGCTCGTCCCTCCTCCCTCCCTCTCTCTGCCTGCCCTAGATCCAGATCCAAATCGCCCAAGTTCAAATCCTCGGCGGTCTCCGGCGGCTCCGGCGCCTCTCCGGCCGCGTCCCCGCGCAGCCAGGCATGCCTTCTCCTCCCCACGCTCGCTGGCCCTTGGCCCCCCTGCGCTGGCCTCATGGCCGGGGGCCTCCGTCGGTGAGGGTCCGGGAGGGGAGGGCGCGGAGCGCCGGATGCGCATCGACGGGTGGGGAGCGCCCCCCCGGGCGGTCTCCCGCCCCCATCCGGTGGTGGCCGCCAACTCGGCCAGCGCCGCTACTAGCCCCCAATCGCGGCCCTTCAGCCCTCCGGTCGCCCGGCGAGGTCTCCCTCGGCCTGGTGCTGGGGTCGGAGGCCGCGACTTGTGTGGATGGTTACCCTATCACGGGGAATGCTCTCTGTAGCCTCTACGGTCGCCTTCGCTGGCGGCCACAAGATCTGGGTACGACACTACTTTTACCACCTCGTCTCGTCATCGGCCGGTCTTGGTGAACTCGACCGCTGGTGCTTGCGGCCCTCCCACTCTGACTGTAACGCCCGCGTTTTAATCTCTGGGAAATCACCGAAATAACGCACCCGGTAAAATCTTTTCAAAATCTTTTCACCGCCCGAGCTTCCCTCCCACCGAATCCTTTTCGCCTGTCGTTTCCCTCCCCCTCTCTCTCTCCCTATCCGCGTCGCATCACTGTCATCTTTTCCGTCCCTTTCCGCGTCGCCCGCTCTCGGGTCGACCGCCGGGCCACCCATCCTTGGCCGACCGTCGTCGACCGCCCGCCGCGAATCCCGCCGTCCCTTCCCCTTTTTCCTCTCTCTCTTTTTCTTTTTCTCTTTCTTCTTTTCTCCCTCTCTTTTCCTTTCCCTTTTTCTCCTTTTTCCTTCTCCCCTCTCTTTCCCTCCCTCCTCTGTTTCCTCTGCTCCTCCTCCCCGACACCGCCGCGGCCGCTCTGCTCTGCCCCATCCCGTCGCCGCCGACCACCCCTCCCCCACTGCCCTACTCGCCACCCCCACTCCACTCCCTGCCTCGCACCGCACCCAGCACACCACCGCATCCGTCACCTCGCCATCACCGCCGGCGCTGCCAGCACGCCACCGCCGTGCTCTCGGCCGCGCGCACGCCGATCGCCGACCACGCCACGGCACCGGCCGTCCCTCCGCCGGGCCACCACTCCTCCGCAACCTCACCTTGCTGCACGCCTCTCACCGCCGCCCCACGTGCTCGACCCGGCCGACCGCCTCCGCTCCGGCCCGGGCCCGTCGACATCGTGCCGACCACCGCCGAGCTCTCGGCCGCGCGCCCGCCAAATCGCCGCCATTGCCCACACGCCACCACCCGCTCTACCCATCACGACCGCCGACCGCCGTACAACACCGTCGTGCCGCCCACCACCGTGACCCCGCCACCGTCGTCGCCAGACCACGGCATCCACGCGAGCACGCCACCCCGGCCACCGCCGCTCCGACCGCCCGGACCCGCTGCTGTCTCGTCGCCAAGCACGGCAGCGCCGCCGTACGCACGCACACTGCTCCGCCACAGCTCCACCTCGCTCCCCGTGCCACCAACCGGGCCGGACCGACTTCAATTCCGCCCGCCGGCCACTCCTACCGCCCGCCGAGCAACTCCACCCCTACCCCTCTCGTCGGCCCACTCCCTCACCACCCCTCCGCGCCTATAAAAGGGATCCCGAGCACCCTCTCCCTCACCACCAGCTCACCCGCCCTCCAATTGAGCCCCTCCACCGCCGCAACGCCGCCGCCATCGCTTCCAGTGCCGCCGCCGCCGCCGCACTTGTGAACCGGCCACCTCACTCCACTTCCGCCCGAGGTAGGACCACCAGTGGACTTGCCATGTCACACTCTCGCTTTTCCCCCTGTTCCCGTCCACCACCGCCGCCCCAATCGCCGGCAATTGGTCGGTCAGCGCCGCCGCCGTCGCTCTCCCCCCCCCCCTGTGCTTTGTTTCGCGAGGAAGAAGGCACTTTTGTGCATAACCCCCTGAGTATTGTCCTATTCAACCCGCGGTCCACTTGAACAGGAAACCCCCTCTCAGACACATTTACACATGACCCCCTGCACTTTTGCCAAATTAACCCGCAGTCCATCCAACACTATTCTCTCTCTCTCTGTCTATTTTACCCGAGGCCCCTAAGCTTTTCCATATTTGCAAAAAGGTCCCTGTCCTTTATAAACAGCCCTAAACCCCACTAAACCCGTTATTTCATGCGCCAAATTAATCCCGTTCGATCCCAAACTCCACCATAATATTCACCAATATATTTTCGCCAAACCCAACCAGTCCATACCCGAAAATAATCATCTCAGCACCATCCGCTCTCTTTTTCCGTTCTTTCTTTTGGAGCTCAATAAAACCCTTTTTCTTTTGTTTATTGAGTGTTTGCTTGTGTGTACCGTAGACTCCGCCGTGAACGAGGAAGGACTCGAGGAGGAGCAGTGCTACGAGCAGGAGTTTGGAGACCAAGACCCCGGGCAGGAATCCCCCGAGGGTTGGGAGAACGGCAAGTGCAATCCCACCCTTTGATGCATACTGTTGTCCCAGTTTTTATAAACACAACCCACGGCCTGTTTTATAAAACTTGCATGATTTTACTGCTAAACCCGGTTGGATAGCCATACCTTGATTGTTATGACTGATCCCTTGACAACCTAGATTAATGTTTAAATATGACGATGCTCTGTTTAAATGTTAGTCACTGCTAGAAATGCTTAGGAATGTTTTACTGGTACACACCCCATTACAAATACTTGTTATTTACGAAAGCAACCGTGTGCGTGCTTTAAAATAAAAGAGATGATTTGTGTAAATAAAATAAGTACCCGTGTGGGATGAGACAGACGGTATTTCCGCGTGAAATACTGAGGTGAGCTCGAACCCGTGTGGTTGAGCATGGTGGGAGTTGTCTATCCTATCACAAGTTTTGGGATGATGTTGATGTGTCATCTAGCCTAACCCATTCTTCTGTACCACCACTCGACCGTTGTATGTGGCAACGGCCTAGCATAAACCCCACTAGTTGAGCTGCTGGTTACGTGGTGTGCTGGTGAGCAACAGAGGGCCATGGAGCCGGGGATACGGGCTATGGGAGGTATGCCCCTGGTTAGAACCTCGTTGGTAGGTTGCTAACCCCTGGTCGCGTCTGTGATAACTTGTCAGTTTAGCTATGGTGGGTAATGGCTTTGATGGGAGCTGCACTGACACTAAGGTGTTCTTGTTGTGGTAGCCTACTTGTGGTTGTGTACACCTCTGCAGAGTTAAAACCTATCCGGATAGCCGTGTCCACGGTATTGGGCGAGTTACGGCTTGGTCACTTCACTAGTCCCCGGTTTTGGTGTAAGGAAATGTTGGTGTTTGATTGAGCTGAGAAATGTTTTGACCTGGGCTACGACAGATGGGAAATCTGGTAGCAACAAAGTTTGTACGAAAAAGTGTTACATTTACTGTTCCTTTTAAAAATAAAATTTGTGAAAACCCAATTACGAAAACCAACCCCATGCATGTGTAATAAAATTGCTTTGCTGCTAAATGAACCCTGAGCCTTCCTTGTTACGATACTTGCATGCTTCTGTTATATCCCTCCGTGGTTGTGGTTGCGCTTGCTGAGTACGTATGTACTCACTCTTGCTTAATCTGTGCAGAGGCAGACCCGGACTTTGTGCCTGAGGATATCGTCTAGAGGGGTTCGTTCTGCACCCAACCTTTGCCTGTGTGTTAGGGTCACCCGCTGGAAGCCGCATGCGCTGCCACTCTGATGAAGACCTTTATGTTATCAATCTGTTTATCTGGAGCTTAGTGTTAGTTCTGTTTGTCGTGGCCCTGCAATGCCACCGTCTCCCGTAATGTTGCTTTTGTACTGAACTATCTGTTGTAATAATGTGAACCAGCATCCTGGGACTGGTATTTGTATCACATTAAGTTCTCTCTTTCGAGGGGACGCTTCAGGTGGTATCAGAGCCGATAGGTTGGCCGTAGGACGTACCCCTAGGATCTTGACCTCACCTAGTCTCTCCTCATCAGTTGTTCTTGCCTAATCCTTTCCCCACACAAGTACTCACCGACGGCTTTTTGACTTGTTCCAGATGGCCCAGTCGGCTGACGAGGGTTGGGGCGAAGGAGTCTGCCCCGCAGAACCTGGCCTCCCCAAGTTGCTGCTGCTCAGCCTGGAGCACGTTGGAGTCACAGAGATCCCCGAGTACTTTTACCGGGAGTGCACCACCAATGGTACCCGTCGGTGCCGGATGTTCATTTTTGTGGGAAGAAGCTCGCTGTACAAGGAAGTGGCACCTTGGTTTGTCCACGCCACCGGCTACGACCGTCCTAATGCCTACCGCAAAGCCGCAAGAAGGGCCTTGATGTGCCTCCGCGAGCTCTACAGGCAGTACCTCGTGGGAACAGCACTAGGATTTACCCCACCCCTGGAAAGTGGAGGACGCGAATGGATTGCCCAGATGAGGAACCTTGGGAGAGATGAAGATATGGAGGACACTGTATCCCACATGTCCATTTACCTCACTGGCTTAGACAGGCTGTACCGGGAGACATCGGGACAGCTGAGGCACCAGATCCGTAGAGCCGAGAAGGCAGAGAAGGAGCTAGAAGAGGTAAAGAGAGAGCTAGGAGAAACGAAGGAAGAACTGGAGGTACAGAAAGCGACGACCACACAGGCTGTCAGTTCCCTAGCCACTCACCAGGTTAGATGCCAGGCTTACTATGAGTATATGGATAACCTGGAAGCATACAGGAGAGAAAGAGGGTTGTTGGAAGATGAACCAGAAATGACCCATATGGACGCAGGCACTCAGACCGAGGAGGAAGTGCCCGAGTACCAGCTCCCTCTGAAGAAGCGCCGAGTCTGTCTGGAGTAGTTTAGCACTTAGTCTAGCCCTTTCTAGAGTAGTCTGTTGTACCCAGTCGCTCTACCAGCTTAGCTTCGATGTATCCATGATCTTTGTACCCCACCTTGTTGTGCAATAAAGATCATCTTCTATCCTGCACCTGTTCAGTTTTTGTTTTTTCCCCTGATTTCAGATGGCAGAACAAGAATGGACCCAGGGAGTTTGCCCAGTCACACCAGGCTTCGCTAGCCTGTTGATCCCCGCGCTGGAACGCCTCGGTGTACCGGAACGCCCGAGGTACTACAGCAGGGAGTATGAGCACCATGGGACCCAACGCTGCAGAGTGGTCGTTGTTGTCGCCAAGAGTGACCTCCACCCTGTCGAGGCATGGCGTACGACCGCCACAGGATTCAGGCACCAGGACACCTACCCCTTGGCTCTAAGGAAAGCCCTCCGCTTCATGTGCGGAATCTTTGAAAGGCACCTGGTCCCCACCCCAATGAGGTACTTCCCGCCGGTCGTCAGAAGTGCAGTCTGGCGAGCCCGCATAAGGAACTTGGAGCAGCGTCGTCAAGAGGAACCCCTTTTGTACCAAGTGGTCACCTACCTCAATTCCCTGGACCAACTCTTTGACGAGCAAGCGGAACGCCTGAGAGAACAGACCGCCCGGGCTGAACAAGCAGAATTCTCGGTCCGCATGCACCAAGTCCAGGTGGCCCAAGCTGAAGCAAGAGCCGCTGCTGCCATCAGCAATGAGGCAGTCGCCCAGGAAAGCCTCCGGCAAGCCCGGGACCTGCGTATCCAGGATTGGACCCGGAGTGGAACGCCTGTCCCGGCAATTGGAGAACCCCATGTCCTACTTGGAACACCCGTCATGGCATGGGGTGAGATTGTGGGGAACCATCCCATACTACCAGGAATTCCCGCGGGACCCCCACCCACTGAAGACGGACCGTCTGAGCCGCCTCGGGAGAATGGGACCTTGACCGAGGCTGAGCAGGCTCGACTTGCACCGCCAGAGGAAAGCTCGCCCCGCGAGTAAGCCTAGAGTCAAGCACTCAGATGGGAGTGAAGCCAGCTTGGTCCAGAGAACCCTTGTACCCCTAGCAGTAGTTTCCCTATCCTGTTCTGTATCCCCGCCCTGGAGTGCGAGCCTTGTTGTAACCCCTCCCCAAGTGTTGTAACCCTCAGCTGTTGGAATGGAACCTTGTGTGTTTGTTTGTTAGCTTGTGTGCTGTTTCTGCCTTTTAAAATGCGAACTAATCAACTTAAACATCACTTAACCCAATCTCACGAAGGCCTTGCTCAACCTGCAGATGGTGAACACTCGTGCTAGCGCCTCTCAGAGACGCGCCCCTCCTGCTGGGGGAGAACATCCAGAAGGAAGGAGGGAGAACCCCGAGAACCAGGAAGTGGATCAGCAGGACCCTATGGGAGAAAACCAGCCTGAAGGACAAGCGCCTGCAAGGGGCGGACCAGAAGCAGGCCATCTCGGAAGTCAGAATGAGGGGTCTTTTGTTATGCCCCCACTCCCACCAGATTTCAACCTGGCACAAGCTTTGTACCACCACACCTTGTTCATGCAGAATGTGTGGAATGCCAGCCGCCGTCAGGAGACAACCCGTAGACCCAATGCGGGTGATAAGTTGACCAACTTTCTGAGAACCAGGCCGCCCACCTTTGGAGGGTCCAGCAACCCCTTGGAAGCAGATGACTGGCTGAGAACCATCAAGAGAAAGCTGGAACCGTTTGGTTGTGGAGACCGTGACAAAGTTCTTCTGACCTCCCACCAGCTCACTGGGACTGCCTTAGCTTGGTGGGATGCTTACTGTGCAGCTTCCCCAGACGAGTCTGCCATTACTTGGAAAGAGTTTGAAGAAGAGTTCCGTCGCTACCACATTCCCGACGCCACCATGAGACGCAAGGCTGATGAGTTCCGTGCACTGAAGCAAGGGAACAAGACCGTGGAAGAGTACACCCACGAGTTCACTGAGCTAGCCCGCTATGCACCTGATGAAGTGAAGACGGATGCAAAGAGGCAGGATGCTTTCATTAGAGGCCTGCACCCAGATCTTCGAGCCCTGATAGTCACCCACAGTTTCCCTGACTTCAATACACTGATGAACAAGGCCATTGTCACAGAAAAAGCCAGAATGGAGGCAAGGCAAGAGAACAAGCGCAAGTTCTTGGAAAGCAAGAACCGTCAGATGGACCGCTCGCAGAAACCCAGGAGCTCCGGTTATGCTGCACCTAGACCTCAGGCTCCCGTGCAGAATAGGACCCAGTTTCAGGCCACAAGCTCCCAGGCTCCCAACAACCAGTTCAAGAGCCAGACCGCTTCGAAGCCACCACAGAGCAAAGTCAGTCAGGCCACCGCCAGCAACAGCAATGCAAGAGCTTGCTTCAACTGCCGTGAGACCGGGCACTACATCGCTGATTGCCCGTATCCTAGGAGCAAGCCTGCAATATCAGTCTACTCCAACTCAGTGAATGGACCCAAGCCACCAGTGTCTGGAGCCAACCGTGTACCCATCCGCAACACCAACGCCGGCAGCAACAATAACAACAACACCCAGCAGTCGTATGGACGAGCCCGCGTCAACCACATCGACGCGCAGGAAGCTCAAGGAGCACAAGGAGTAGTACTCGGTGAGTACCTAGTCAGTTCAGTTTTGGCAACGATATTATTTGATTCTGGGGCATCGCATTCTTTCATATCATCAAGTTTTGTGGAAAAACACAAGATACCTACAGTACTACTAAAGACACCCCTACTGACCCGAACACCTGGAGGTGACATTAAGTGCCAATTGGGTTGTTCGCGGGTACGGATTCTTTTAAGTGGGGTAGAATTTCTAGCAGACCTAGTGGTACTAGAATCGAAAGGAATAGATGTGATCCTTGGAATGGATTGGTTAGGCAAACACAATGGTCTCATAGGTTGTGCCGACAAGATAGTGCACCTAACCAACCCAGAGGGAATACAAGTAGCCTGTCACACCAAAGGAAGTGGACCAGACCCTATGATCTTTAGCATGGAAACAAAAACCATAGAAGAAGTCCCGGTGATCAGAGAATACCCTGATGTTTTTCCTGAAGTATTACCCGGAATGCCACCAGATAGGGACATAGAATTTGCTATTGAACTAGTCCCTGGAACCTCTCCTATAGCCAAGAGACCCTATAGGATGGCAGCCTCCGAGTTGGCAGAGTTAAAGAAACAACTAGAAGAGTTGCAGCAGATGGGCTTTATCAGACCCAGCACATCCCCTTGGGGAGCCCCAGTGCTCTTTGTGAGGAAGAAAGATGGGAGTATGAGATTGTGCATCGACTATCGTGCACTAAATGATGTCACTATCAAGAATAAATACCCACTCCCTAGAATTGATGACCTCTTTGATCAGTTGAAGGGAGCCAAGTACTTCTCCAAGATTGACTTAAGGACCGGGTATCACCAACTGAAAATTAAGGGGAGTGACACCTCAAAGACTGCATTTGTCACCCGATATGGGCAGTATGAGTTCACAGTGATGCCATTTGGACTCACCAATGCACCGGCCTACTTCATGAACCTTATGAACAAGGTATTTATGGACGAGTTAGACAAGTTTGTCGTAGTCTTTATTGACGACATACTGATCTACTCCAAGAGCGCCGAAGAACACGAACAGCACCTGCGGGTAGTGTTGGAAAAATTGAGAGCACACCAGCTCTATGCCAAATTCAGCAAGTGTGAGTTTTGGCTGGAAAAAGTAGCTTTCCTTGGTCACATTTTGACCGCAGAAGGAGTAGCAGTAGACCCTGAGAAGGTAGAGGCAGTCTCAAATTGGCAACAACCAACCAACGTGGGTGAGATCAGAAGTTTTCTGGGTTTAGCTGGGTACTACCGGAGGTTTATTGAAGGATTTTCCAAGATAGCTAGACCCATGACAGAACTGCTCAAGAAAGAGAAAAAGTTTGCTTGGACCGAGTCTTGTGAAAAGAGCTTCCAAGGGTTGAAGAAAAAATTGACTACGGCCCCAGTTTTAACCTTACCAGATATCCACAGGGATTTCGTCGTCTACTGTGACGCGTCCCGCCAAGGATTAGGATGTGTCCTCATGCAAGAAGGGAAGGTAGTAGCATATGCCTCCCGACAGCTTAGACCTCATGAGCAGAATTACCCAACGCACGATTTAGAATTTGCAGCGGTGGTGCACGCACTCAAGATCTGGAGACACTACCTAATTGGGAACAAGTGTGAAATATACACGGACCAGAAGAGCTTAAAGTATATTTTCACCCAACCGGACCTGAACCTCAGACAAAGAAGGTGGTTAGAATTAGTTAAGGATTATAATGTGGAAATTCACTACCACCCTGGCAAGGCCAATGTAGTGGCAGATGCCCTAAGCCGAAAATCCTACAAACCCAAGAGTACCCACCTGCAAGAAGAAATGGCACGATTAAATGTGCACTTTGTCCCCCAGAAAGCTAGCCACCAACTGACGATCCAGTCCACTCTGGAGGATCGGATCAGAGAAGCCCAGAGAACAGACAAGGATTTAGTGCAGATCTGCAAACATACCGGAGAAAATAAGGCACCAGACTTTAGAGTTGACAGTAAAGGAACACTGTGGTATAAAGATAGGATGTGTGTGCCTAAGGAAGGAGACTTTAGACAGATAATCATGGACGAAGCTCACAACTCGCCATATTCCATTCACCCGGGATCCACCAAAATGTATTTGGATTTAAAGCAGAACTATTGGTGGAAAGGAATGAAAGCTGACATAGCTCAGTTTGTCGCCCAGTGTGATACCTGCCAAAGGATTAAAGCAGAGCACCAGAAACCGGCAGGATTATTACAACCCTTGCCTATCCCCGTTTGGAAATGGGATGAGATAGGAATGGACTTTGTGGTAGGACTACCCAGAACACAGAAGGGACACGACTCTATTTGGGTAATAGTGGACCGACTCACTAAAGTCGCTCACTTTTTACCTGTACGGACGAACTACGGTGGAGAGAAATTAGCCAAGCTTTATGTGGAGAACATAGTAAAGTTGCATGGAGTGCCCAGTAGAATTGCTTCGGACCGAGGAACCCAGTTCACCTCGAGATTTTGGAAAAGTTTGCATAAAGCTATGGGCACCAAGTTGGATTTCAGCTCCGCGTATCACCCTCAGACCGATGGCCAGACAGAAAGAGTAAATCAGATTATGGAAGATATGCTGAGAGCATGTGTTCTTACATATGGTAAAGATTGGGAACAGAGTTTACCCTATGCGGAATTTTCTTACAACAATGGTTATCAGGCAAGTTTGGGTATGTCCCCGTTTGAAGCCCTCTACGGGAGAAAGTGCAGGACTCCCTTAATGTGGTCAGAAGTAGGAGAGCGTACACTAGTGGGACCCGCGCTCATAAAAGAAGCCGAAGAGAAAGTAGCTGAAATCAGAGAGAAGTTGAAAGCAGCTCAGTCCAGGCAGAAAAGCTACGCAGACAAGAAGAGACGAGAACTGGAATTTAATCCAGGAGATTTTGTTTATCTCAAGGTTTCACCCATCCGTGGAACTCGTAGATTCCAAGTCCATGGGAAGTTAGCCCCTCGGTATATCGGACCATACCCGGTGCAAAAGAGAGTTGGGAAGGTGGCCTACCGATTGGAGTTACCCGAAGCAATGTCGGATATACACCCAGTATTCCATGTCTCACAGTTAAGAAAATGCCTGAGAGTACCTGAAGAAGAACACATACCAGAAGAAGAGATAGACCTACAGACAGATCTACGATATTAGGAAGTACCGGTCAAAATTTTGGACACCGTCACCAAGAGAACCAGAAACTCCGAAGTGCGAATATGCAGAGTACAGTGGAGTAGACACAGTGTAAAGGAAGCTACGTGGGAAAGAGAAGATGCCTTGAGAAAAGAGTTTCCCCACCTTTTTAGGAGCCAGCCGAATCTCGAGGACGAGATTCCTTTAAGTGGGGTAGGTTTGTAACGCCCGCGTTTTAATCTCTGGGAAATCACCGAAATAACGCACCCGGTAAAATCTTTTCAAAATCTTTTCACCGCCCGAGCTTCCCTCCCACCGAATCCTTTTCGCCTGTCGTTTCCCTCCCCCTCTCTCTCTCCCTATCCGCGTCGCATCACTGTCATCTTTTCCGTCCCTTTCCGCGTCGCCCGCTCTCGGGTCGACCGCCGGGCCACCCATCCTTGGCCGACCGTCGTCGACCGCCCGCCGCGAATCCCGCCGTCCCTTCCCCTTTTTCCTCTCTCTCTTTTTCTTTTTCTCTTTCTTCTTTTCTCCCTCTCTTTTCCTTTCCCTTTTTCTCCTTTTTCCTTCTCCCCTCTCTTTCCCTCCCTCCTCTGTTTCCTCTGCTCCTCCTCCCCGACACCGCCGCGGCCGCTCTGCTCTGCCCCATCCCGTCGCCGCCGACCACCCCTCCCCCACTGCCCTACTCGCCACCCCCACTCCACTCCCTGCCTCGCACCGCACCCAGCACACCACCGCATCCGCCACGTCGCCATCACCGCCGGCGCTGCCAGCACGCCACCGCCGTGCTCTCGGCCGCGCGCACGCCGATCGCCGACCACGCCACGGCACCGGCCGTCCCTCCGCCGGGCCACCACTCCTCCGCAACCTCACCTTGCTGCACGCCTCTCACCGCCGCCCCACGTGGTCGACCCGGCCGACCGCCTCCGCTCCGGCCCGGGCCCGTCGACATCGTGCCGACCACCGCCGAGCTCTCGGCCGCGCGCCCGCCAAATCGCCGCCATTGCCCACACGCCACCACCCGCTCTACCCATCACGACCGCCGACCGCCGTACAACACCACCGTGCCGCCCACCACCGTGACCCCGCCACCGTCGTCGCCAGACCACGGCATCCACGCGAGCACGCCACCCCGGCCACCGCCGCTCCGACCGCCCGGACCCGCTGCTGTCTCGTCGCCAAGCACGGCAGCGCCGCCGTACGCACGCACACTGCTCCGCCACAGCTCCACCTCGCTCCCCGTGCCACCAACCGGGCCGGACCGACTTCAATTCCGCCCGCCGGCCACTCCTACCGCCCGCCGAGCAACTCCACCCCTACCCCTCTCGTCGGCCCACTCCCTCACCACCCCTCCGCGCCTATAAAAGGGATCCCAAGCACCCTCTCCCTCACCACCAGCTCACCCGCCCTCCAATTGAGCCCCTCCACCGCCGCAACGCCGCCGCCATCGCTTCCAGTGCCGCCGCCGCCGCACTTGTGAACCGGCCACCTCACTCCACTTCCGCCCGAGGTAGGACCACCAGTGGACTTGCCATGTCACACTCTCGCTTTTCCCCCTGTTCCCGTCCACCACCGCCGCCCCAATCGCCGGCAATTGGTCGGTCAGCGCCGCCGCCGTCGCTCTCCCCCCCCCTGTGCTTTGTTTCGCGAGGAAGAAGGCACTTTTGTGCATAACCCCCTGAGTATTGTCCTATTCAACCCGCGGTCCACTTGAACAGGAAACCCCCTCTCAGACACATTTACACATGACCCCCTGCACTTTTGCCAAATTAACCCGCAGTCCATCCAACACTATTCTCTCTCTCTCTGTCTATTTTACCCGAGGCCCCTAAGCTTTTCCATATTTGCAAAAAGGTCCCTGTCCTTTATAAACAGCCCTAAACCCCACTAAACCCGTTATTTCATGCGCCAAATTAATCCCGTTCGATCCCAAACTCCACCATAATATTCACCAATATATTTTCGCCAAACCCAACCAGTCCATACCCGAAAATAATCATCTCAGCACCATCCGCTCTCTTTTTCCGTTCTTTCTTTTGGAGCTCAATAAAACCCTTTTTCTTTTGTTTATTGAGTGTTTGCTTGTGTGTACCGTAGACTCCGCCGTGAACGAGGAAGGACTCGAGGAGGAGCAGTGCTACGAGCAGGAGTTTGGAGACCAAGACCCCGGGCAGGAATCCCCCGAGGGTTGGGAGAACGGCAAGTGCAATCCCACCCTTTGATGCATACTGTTGTCCCAGTTTTTATAAACACAACCCACGGCCTGTTTTATAAAACTTGCATGATTTTACTGCTAAACCCGGTTGGATAGCCATACCTTGATTGTTATGACTGATCCCTTGACAACCTAGATTAATGTTTAAATATGACGATGCTCTGTTTAAATGTTAGTCACTGCTAGAAATGCTTAGGAATGTTTTACTGGTACACACCCCATTACAAATACTTGTTATTTACGAAAGCAACCGTGTGCTTTCTTTAAAATAAAAGAGATGATTTGTGTAAATAAAATAAGTACCCGTGTGGGATGAGACAGACGGTATTTCCGCGTGAAATACTGAGGTGAGCTCGAACCCGTGTGGTTGAGCATGGTGGGAGTTGTCTATCCTATCACAAGTTTTGGGATGATGTTGATGTGTCATCTAGCCTAACCCATTCTTCTGTACCACCACTCGACCGTTGTATGTGGCAACGGCCTAGCATAAACCCCACTAGTTGAGCTGCTGGTTACGTGGTGTGCTGGTGAGCAACAGAGGGCCATGGAGCCGGGGATACGGGCTATGGGAGGTATGCCCCTGGTTAGAACCTCGTTGGTAGGTTGCTAACCCCTGGTCGCGTCTGTGATAACTTGTCAGTTTAGCTATGGTGGGTAATGGCTTTGATGGGAGCTGCACTGACACTAAGGTGTTCTTGTTGTGGTAGCCTACTTGTGGTTGTGTACACCTCTGCAGAGTTAAAACCTATCCGGATAGCCGTGTCCACGGTATTGGGCGAGTTACGGCTTGGTCACTTCACTAGTCCCCGGTTTTGGTGTAAGGAAATGTTGGTGTTTGATTGAGCTGAGAAATGTTTTGACCTGGGCTACGACAGATGGGAAATCTGGTAGCAACAAAGTTTGTACGAAAAAGTGTTACATTTACTGTTCCTTTTAAAAATAAAATTTGTGAAAACCCAATTACGAAAACCAACCCCATGCATGTGTAATAAAATTGCTTTGCTGCTAAATGAACCCTGAGCCTTCCTTGTTACGATACTTGCATGCTTCTGTTATACCCCTCCGTGGTTGTGGTTGCGCTTGCTGAGTACGTATGTACTCACTCTTGCTTAATCTGTGCAGAGGCAGACCCGGACTTTGTGCCTGAGGATATCGTCTAGAGGGGTTCGTTCTGCACCCAACCTTTGCCTGTGTGTTAGGGTCACCCGCTGGAAGCCGCATGCGCTGCCACTCTGATGAAGACCTTTATGTTATCAATCTGTTTATCTGGAGCTTAGTGTTAGTTCTGTTTGTCGTGGCCCTGCAATGCCACCGTCTCCCGTAATGTTGCTTTTGTACTGAACTATCTGTTGTAATAATGTGAACCAGCATCCTGGGACTGGTATTTGTATCACATTAAGTTCTCTCTTTCGAGGGGACGCTTCACTGACCAACCCGCATCGGCATGCGGATGTACCTCGGTCACCGGTGAGGGGTGGTGGTGCCTAGCTTCTTGGGCATCAGTGGTCGTGCAGCGAAAGCGTCGCGCTCGGTGCGCGGGGAGATGGGTCATCTCCGCACGACTTTGGTTTTCCGTGCAACGAAAGTATCGCGCCCGGCGCGCGGGGAGGTGTTTCGCCTCCGCACGGTCTGCCCTTCAGTCCCCTTCGGCGACCCTCCGTCTAGCTCTTGGTATGTCTTCGCCCATTCTTGCTTGGTCGGTCATGTTCGCTAATTTTCAGGTTGCGCCCCCCCTGGGGATTCCTCCCCCAGTGCGTGTTGCTGCGCTCTGAATTCGTTGGCTTCCTGTTTTCTTGCGGGCGATCTTGTCCAACCTTAGGCGCAGAGTATTGGTCGGTTCTCCAGCTTGTGGTGAGGAGTGATTCAGGTCGAGGTTCATACTTGTCCGTCGCCAGCCTCCATTGCTGTGAACTGGGCTTCGTAAGATGCTGGGGCGCAGTGTATGCAATGATGGTGTTGTTGACTATGCAAGATCGATGCGAGGTGGTTCTGATTGGTGCTTCTCGGTTGTCGCCGCTTGGAGCTTGGCTGGCTGGCTAGGTCCTTGGTGCTTTCTATTTTTCTCTTCTTATTTTTGGTTTGATGGAGTGGTGCTGCGATTTCTAATCCCTTGTGGCTCTCTTTCTTTCTCTTTCACTCAATGTATCCTGATCACCATCCTTGGCACAAGGATGTATGCCCAGAAATGAAAATGTTCAGGTGGGCTTGCTTGGCCCTCCGTTGATTCTTCAAAAAAAAATCCCTACTCACGACAACGGCGGTGTTCACTTCCCTTCAAATCCAAAAATTCCCCCAAACTTTCTCTCTCTAAACTTCACTATTCACTGTCACGTCAAATCTCTCTCCTCATGCATGGAGCATTAAATGTAGGTAAATAAAAAAACTAAGTACATGGTTTTGATGTACACGACGAGACGAATCTTTTGAGCATAGTTAGGTCATGGTAGGACAATGATTATCACAAACAAACGAAAAGTGTTACAGTGCGCTACAGTGTTCGATGTGACATTTTCACCCAAATTCACGTCCCTTTTCGGGGAAGTGAACACCGCCAATGCTAAATTTTATAATTGGCGTCGTGACGCCTTGCCCAGCTCGTCAGTCATCTCATCCAGCCATCCCATGCCGCGGCGCCGCCCAAAAGTCCAACGCGAGCACACGCCGCCCGCTCTTTGCCCCCGCGGACGGACAGACAAGCAAAGCAAAGCAAGCGAGCGCTTCCGCCGTCCTGGCGATTCTTCACACGCCAAAGCAACCCCCGGCCGGCGGATAACGAGCGAATCGATAGCCCTTTTTTTCCGGCAGACCCGTCACCGCCGTGCACTCCCATGGAAGCATCCTCCCTCCCCCATCCCGGCAAAACCAAGTCAAGTTCACAAACAAACGTTCACTGACGCACGCGGCACGCCGGCTACTATCATCTCTCTGCTCCGGCAACCAAAGCTTTCAGATTTGAAGTCCCCTTTGGGTCCAATTCACCAACCCAAAAACGTTGTCAAATTTGGCGAGAAACCACGTTGCGAACCCGCAACGGGCGGGATCGCAGCGGTTGCTGTTGTTGTTGGGTCCGCGACAGCGAGGCCAGAGATCCCTCCTCGCCACTCGCCGCAAGACACCAAATCATTCGAACGCGAAAAAATATTGGTTCGTGCGCTCGCTACTACCGTGACGGCACCAACAGCGACCCGTTAGCCGGATTCAAAACCGGGGCGGAATCCATCCCCAATTCCTCACGACTCCTCCTCGCTCTCCTCCTCGTCTCGTCTGATTCGTCTTCGTCTCCCATCCCAGCCCGGCAGCCCCCCGTGCGCGAAGCCGAATCTCCAGTGGTCTCGCAGATCCGTTTCCACCTCCCAATTCGATCGCGCGCTCCCGCGCGGGCCAGATTTATGCAGCCATGCAGAGCGGCGGCTCGCGGTCGAGTTTGACTACCGCTGCTGGTACGGGGCTTGGGAGCGATTGGTTTCGGGATCGGGATCGGCAATGGCGGGCCTGTCGGATTCGGCGGGCGCGGGCGGCGGCGGCGGCGGGGGCCGCGCGGGCGCGGAGCTGATGGTGCCGCAGTTCCTGCACAAGGCGCTGCACGCCATCCTCGCCGTGCGGTCGCCGCGCCCGCACGCCTCGGCGTCGGCGCCCGCGGCCCCGGCGGCTTCGGCGGCGTTCCGGAAGCGGGACCGCTGGTTCCACCTGCCGCTCCACGCGCCGCCGCCGCCGCCCGCGGCGGAGCAGCTGGCCGAGCCGTCCCCCGCGGAGCCGCTCGTCATCGACGTCTACCTGGCCCCGTCGTCGGACGGCGGCGGCGGCGGGGCGGAGGAGGAGGCGGCGATGGTGGTGGAACGGTGGACCGTGGCGTGCGAGCCCTGGCCCTCCCCCTCCGCGGCCGCGGCGGCGGGGGAGGGGCTCGCGGTCAACCGGGCCTACAAGCGCTGCATCACGCTGCTGCGGTCGCTCTACGCCGCGCTCCGCTTCCTTCCGGCGTACCGCGCCTTCCGCACGCTCTGCGCGCCCGGCGGCCAGGTGTACAACTACGAGATGGGCCACCGCGTCGGCTCCTTCGCCGCGCCCTTCTCCCGCGCCGAGGAGGCCGCCATGCGCACCAGGCGCTTCGCCCCCGTCGAGACCCAGCTCGGCCGTCTCGTCGTCTCCGTCCAGTACCGCCCCAGCCTTGCCGCCTTCCGCTTCGAGGTCACCTCCCTCGCGCCCGCCGCGATCATCATGGATTACGTCGGCAGCCCCGCGGCCGAGCCCATGCGCGCCTTCCCGGCCTCGCTCACGGAGGCCGCCGGCTCGCCCTTCCCGCAGGCCTCGCGGCGCCCCAGCAGCTGGGCGTCGCCCGCGCCCTGGCCGCACACGCCGGTGCAGCAGGCCAAATTCTCGCCGCCGCTGACCCATTACGCGTCCCCCACGCCCTCGCCGCCCACGTTTGGATACCTGCACTCGCGGCTTAGCGGCGAGACTGCGCCGATGAGCATACCGCAGGCCGGCGGCGGTAGGGGCCATGTGCACCCTCGGAACATGTCGGAACCCACTCGAGGCTTCATGTTTCCTCCCCCTTCGCCAAAGAGTGCGCGAGGGGAGGCAGGGATGCAGGAGTCCCCAACAGAGGCCAATCGGTCGTTCAAGAGGGATGGCATACGGATGGGCGATCTGTATGCTAACTTGCCGTCTGGTTCTAAGGTGATTACTTGCTTTCGTCTTAACATTATTCGTGATGTTTATTTGCTTAGACTAGAGCATAGTAGGACTGTACAGAAATATCATATCCAAACAACTGAATTGGACCTTGCAGTTTATATGATAGTGCGGTGAACATTTAAGTTAACTTTTTTTGCCCTCAATGAAAGACCTGTAGAGAACAATACTTCTACAAAATCAGAAAGGCATAATGTTAACACTAGGTCTTTCTATTGGTTTGTTTTGAAATTATCAACCTTAAGATTTAAATCTGTGTTCATTCAATGGGCCTTCAATTTAAGGGCAGTTACAGCTGTTGGAGGCTAATCAGAGACTCAGAGTAGCATTTTTCTTTAACTAGAAAGGAAGGGGGTTTCCCATTCATCAGATAAAGAAAAGAAAGGTTAAAGCTAGATAATGCTAAAATTATAGCAGCTAAACTTCAGATAAAGAAAAGAAAGGATTCCTTAGATACATTGTATTGGATATTCCTTGTCTAGCTCCACCAAAGTTTATTTTGTTGACATTGTTACACCACCGAATTAATTTATCTCCAGCATGTGTCTTAGCTACGATTTTCTAAGGTGTCGCTAGCAACATATTGCACATTCTCTGTTATGCAATTGTTTTGAAGTTTACCTGGCAATTTGGTGTGATAACCATTTAGTATGATATTCATACAATTTGGTGTGATGACCATTTAGTATGACATTCATATCTTATACTGGAAAGCCAGTATGCAACGACATGATAAATCCTAAAGAAGTGATCTACATTTAATTTCTCAATGAAACCCTTTATGTATAATTGGGTCCCTCAGGTCATGTTCTGAATTGACTGCTAGGACTATCAGTATATCTTGTTTACTAGTTTTTTTTTTTTGAGGTCTCTTAGTCACTTGTAAATGAACTTTAATTTGCTCTGCCTATCTGATGGCAAGGCTAAGAATTCTTGGAATATTTCAGACACACCGGGAGTGAAATTTCTGTGTTGATATTGACTGTGAGTTTGAATTCTAGTTTGTGATCTACGCGTATTATTTAGGAACAGGCCATTTCAACAGGCAGTTCTGGTCTTATGCTTGAGTGCTTAGCCAAGCTTGCCATTGGTTCGCAAGGAACTAGAGAGATATTGAATTTAAGCTGTCAAATTGGGCAAAGTGACAATATTCTCTTGCCATTGGATGTGTTATTTTCCATGTTCTTTGCTACATCCTATGACTCCAAATAGAAGTCCATGTATACTCATGCACATGACTTATAATGTCCTAACATGTTTACTCTACTGATTAGGCAAAGAGCAAAATAGGAATAAGATGCCTTGAAGTTGTTGGTTTTGTTTTTTTAGAATATATTAAGGTTAGTCAGGGTGCTTAAAGTGGAAGCATTTTGAAGTTGTGGCCAAACTGTTGCCACGGGAATGTATGAAGCTGATTTAATTCTTGACGGATGCCCCATGCTGTACTAAAGAATCAAGAGATTGTCAGTGCATCTGCCTGTCTCTATAATAACCTTTTATTTTCCATATATTTGTGAGTGGTTGACAAACTGCGCCTTACAATACCTTTAGATTACCATAATAATCTAATTCCTGATTTTTCTTGCAAGTGTAACTCAGTTTCCTGTCGAATTCTGGTTTGGAATAGCTATGTGTGTTTACGCTTCGCTCCATGCATTTCTTCTTCTACCTCATGTCACAAATAATTGACATCTTGGAAAAGATCTAATCAAACTCAAGAAATTTTGGCTATAACAAACCCGTTTCATATATTTAATTCAGATACATGAAAACCATGGATGTATGTTTGTCCTGAAACATACTCTGATATATTTATTGGATTTTATAAATGTATTTTGTAGAAAATAGTGATTAAAGGTACTCATTGGAGATTGCGGTTGTCCAAAATGTCAAATATTTTGACCAAGGAGTACTAGACAATCAGTTAGTGCATCTTATAAAGCGACACTGAGTGCCTGAATTGTATTTCATGTGTGCTGAATTTATTAGCTTTTACATTTTTGTTGTGTGTGCAGATTAAGGACAGTAGGGATGAATCCGGCAGGTTCTCTGGTGTCTTCTCTTCTAGTGGTTCACCACGACTCGGGTTCTCAAGAAGTTCAAGCAGATTGTCTATGCAGGATGATACTGATGACGCCGATTTTCCTTTTGCTGTGGATGATGTTGATCCAGATTCCCGACCAGGGTATGTTTTGGCGCATACTTCATATTTCCTGGATCATTCTCTACTGCATGTGCCAACCAAATTTTTTTGACTTGGTTGTACACTTGTACTTAAGCAACATAGGCTGCCTCTATCTATGTGTAGTGATCATATTGCTTGGGAACCTCTGCAGTCCTCAGGAGCAAATCTTTCTGATTCTGTTACATGCACTTTGCAGGAGTAGCGGTGGGAAGGATGTGGGGGATCAGCCAGGTTCCTCATCCCATAAATCACAAGATGCCGCTGTAGGTTATCTTGTCCACATGCTGAAGTCTGCACGCCCACTGCGAGATTCTAGCTACTCAACTCATACATCAAGGGCCGATTCTATTGAAGCAGGAAGCACCAGCTCCTTCATGTCCCGCAGGACATCTGATGCACTTGAGGAGCTCGAATCTTTCAGAGAAATAAAGGAGAACCTGCTAGCACGTAGTAGATCTAGGCTGCAGGATTCATTGAGTAAACCCTAGCTTCTATGGTGCCCTTGATCTCATATTCTTTAACCGGTCCAGAATCCAAACTGTAGAGTTGATTATATGGTGAGCTTTGGTAACTTATTCTAGGCTTGTCAATGTAAATAACTAATCATCCAGCGCTTGTCTGTGAAGTAGAATATCCAGGCTGCCATTTATTCTATTGTGGAAATTGCTTCTCATTCATAAACTGAAGAATTCACTGCCAACATTTGTTCATAGTATTTGTATACAAACAGAACAAACTGAATGGGTGTTACTGGGAGCATGTAATGGCCATAGCGCTCAGGAGTGTGGAATGATCGATCATGTAACATGACTAAATTGTTTATTGATTGTGCTATGTTTTTGTATTTCTTCGGTCAGTTTATCAAGCTGACTGTTGTCCTTTTCTTTTCTGTCGAGCTGTTTGTGCTCACTTTCCGATATCCTGAATTCCTTATGACCTGATTAGAGCATTTTTGGATTCTGCGACGGGTAATATGCTGTAGTCTATTGGTGGCACTGAGATTGCATATTGTGTTTGGAACCGATGCAAAGGCCATACGGCCATACTTACAGTTTTTCCATTTTTATGTTCTCTTTTCTGCCGAATATGAATGGAACCTTTGAACTCTTTTCTTTCGGTGGAAGGATATCTTATTACGACCCTAATTTTGTATGCTCTGAAAAGCAACAAGTAATGAACTTTCTCGTTTGCGCGGTTGATTTCCCTCTTTCAGCTTCTCCTACCTACAATCATAATATCAGTGTGATCTATCCCAGTTTTGGCTATTCCTTTTTCGTTACAGGCTCGCCGAAGTTCGCGATGCAACGCAGATCGAGCTTGTTGACCATTGCCAATTCTTACCAGGATCCTCTTAGGCTCTTATATTCTGTCTTTTCTACGTGTGCCTTCTTTCGAAGAAACATGTATCAGAATAAAGCGACTCCATGCACCTTTTCCTGCCCTGAAATTTTCTATTCCGTTTGCTTGTTATCAACGAGAACTAAGAACGCACTTTGCTATGACATGACAGATCGTTCATGAGGCAAAGCTATTCTGTCGGCTCCCGTATGCTTCGCGAACACTTACTATCTAATTTGGAAAGTGAGAGGTGCGAGTAACAACTTCCACTAGTATGGATCCAGCCATGGAATGGGACCATTGGAACGTGCCATCGGGTGTTCCATGTGCGTGTCGGACACTAGAACTGCTTATAGGAAGGTCACAAAGCTGGATGAAGAGATGAGATTTTGCAATCAGACGGAAAACCCCTCGTAACTGAAACCGCTGCGACGGTGGCGACATTTGACAATCTGAGCGGCTGAGCCAACATCCTTTCAGAGAATGAATCTCAATGGACATCGAGAACCTGCGGCCGTCCACGGTGCACCGGCGAGCACCTAGCGCCCAAACACCTGTTTCCTAGTGCAGAGGAACGCCGGAGTAGCTTTATTCCATGCAAACTTTGGACTTTTCTTTTCTCTTGTGTTTCCACTCCTGGAAGGAGAAAAGCGCTACGATCTTTGGAGCTGGAAGCCACGAGCCAGGCGCCTGGCAGTTTGGTCGCTAAAAAAAGGCGCCTGGCAGTTTGGATACCGATCGAGTCCTCCTGCGAGGCCATGCACCCGGCTAAGTAACAGAGCCCGGAAAAATCGAATCGAAACCCACCTCATCGTCGCCAAGAGGCGTGTGGGCGTGTGGCTCGCACAAGCGGATCTTCATCCCAAGAGCCCTCGCCTTTCTCCCTATAAATACGGCCTCCGGATCGGAGCGTGTGGCCTCCACATTCCCTCCACCATCTCCATCTGCAAGTGCTCTTCGATCTTCCCATTCTCATCGCACTTCCATTCCATTCCATGGCTCCCAACCTCAGCTCCGACGCCCCGCAGTTCCCCTCCAAGCCGAAGCACGTTGATGCCGCCGCCGCCGCCGGCGGCGACATCGAGGCGGCGGCCCGCGGATCGCAGGCCGGCCGCGTCGACTACCTCGCCCGGGCGCAGTGGCTCCGCGCCGCCGTCCTCGGCGCCAACGACGGGCTCGTCTCCGTGGCGTCCCTCATGATCGGCGTCGGCGCCGTCAACGACGGCGCGCGGGCGATGCTGGTGTCCGGCCTCGCCGGCCTCGTCGCCGGCGCCTGCAGCATGGCCATCGGCGAGTTCGTGTCCGTGTACGCGCAGTACGACATCCAGGTCGCGCACTCCGAGCGCGGCCGTTCCAGCAGCAGCGACGACGGCAGCGACGTCTCCGGCGCCGGCGGCGCCGGCGAGGAGAGCCTGCCGAGCCCGACGCAGGCGGCCGCCGCGTCGGCGCTGGCGTTCGCGGCGGGCGGCGCGTTGCCGCTGCTGTCGGGCGGGTTCGTGCGGCCGTGGGCGGCCAGGGTCGCGGCGGTGTGCGTCTCCAGCAGCATCGGCCTGGCCGGGTTCGGCGCCGCGGGCGCGCGGCTGGGCGGCGCCAACGTGGTGCGGTCCGGGGTCCGCGTGCTCCTGGGAGGGTGGCTCGCCATGGCGGTCACGTTCGCCGTGCTCAAGCTGTTCGGCTTGGCGTTCAAGACGAAGGTCATGTCCGCGTGAATCATGTCCTCTTGTCATCATCATCATCAGTAAATAAACGATACTAGATCGGTATTATTATTGGCGATGGGCATGCGGGTTTGGTATGTCGCATCACGCACTTGCAAATTGCAATCATCGTTAGGTACTAGAACTCGTTCGTTACTCGTAGTAACTTTGTCCATGGTCTGACTTCATGTAGTGGCAGCATTAATGAAACTGATTACTGAGGATACGTCAGCTTATGCTTGTTTAGGAGTGTCAACATACACATCTTACTATAGTACCTCTCTGAATTTGGAGTCAATGTGCCCGATTCTTCAAGTTGCCTTGATCAATGGTTCTGTGTTTGTGAATTCGTGAACAAGCTGAGCAATCTAGTCAGAAGCAGAACAATACACGGTACTCCGTAGCACGTACTGGCTCAACTTGCAGGACTCCAGCACGTACTTGCATACCGACTAGGCCTTGGAAAAGTTTTCTTGCCTAATCTCCCTCTCGCTCGGGTCGCTCCCCGCGCGGGGCGACCGAGCGCTCCCTCCTCCCCAAAAAAAACCCTAGCGCCACTCCTCCAACCGCCGCGCCGCCACCGGAGCCGGCCGCCGGATGCCCGTGCGGCCTGCGGGGAGGGCGGCGGCGGGGCTCCCCACTCTCCTTCCCGGTGGACTTGGCGGGCGCGGACGTCTGGTCCGGTGGAGCGGCTCGCCGGCGGCATCTTCGCGGCGGCGGCGGGGCTCCCCACTCTCCTTCCCGGTGGACTCGGCGGGCGCGGACGTCTCGTCTGGTGGAGCGGCTCGCCGGCGGCGTCTTCGCGGCGGCGGCGGCGGCCGAGGGACCCAGATCCGGCGGTGCTTCGGCCGGATCCGGGGTCCCCGCGACGGGGGGCGCGTTCTTCGTGCGTGGACGAGGTGGCGGGCGGCGCTGTGCGGCCCGGCGGCGGCGATGGCATGGGCTTCGCGGCGGCGGCTGGTGCGGGTGGCCCGGCGGCAGCGCGTTGCGGCCGGTGCGTGGGCGCTGGGGACCGGCGGCTAGCGGCGGCGTCCGGCGGGCAGCGGCGTTGCGGTCGGCTGTGGCCGGCTGTCGACGGCGAGCGCGACCAGCACATGGCGCCAACGGTCGCTGGTGGGGCAGTTGGGGCCGGTGCTCCCTGGCCGGTCGCCGCTGCCCATGCTCTTGTCTCGCACGGGCGACAGGTCTGCGTTCCGGAGGTGGTGCTCCACCTCTTCCTCAGTTGGTCTGTTTGGTCCGGCGTCGTCTTGGTGGCGGGGCTGGGGGTTGGCAGATGCTTGCTGGTGGCGCTGTGGTTGTGCTTCAGGCTGTGTCGGATCTCTTCCAGCGGGCGTTGCTGAGGTGAGGAGGGCTGTGCTACTGTCTTGTCCAGCGTGTACGATGGCATGGTGTCGAGTCGGGCGAAAGCTTTCACTGACGGTCTTGTCGGTGGCAATGGTGGCAGTGCTCTAGTGGCGGCGCTTTCCCTGTTGGGGGCATCATTGCGATGCACATCCTGCACGGGGTCTCTCTATGGCGAAAGCCTTGTCCAGTTTGGACGTACGACGACGGCACCACCGGCGTCATGTCCTCGTTGGAGGCGTCGCATTTGGAGAGATCCACCTTGGATAGACAGTAGTGGTGGTTGGTTGGTGGTGTTGCTCGTGTGCGGCGGAAATGGTGGTGCTCTTGGTCCGTGCTAGCAGGAAGGTGCAGAGGGTCCATGGGTGCTGTAGCCTCGGGTCGGCGCGCTTGGTGCAGTGGTGACCTCGGTAACGACTAAGCGGAGGTGTTGCTCTCAGAGCAGGTTCATATATCCGAGTCCTTAGCAGAGGAGTGAGGCGTAGGATGAGGCGAGGCCCCCACGCAGAGTGGCCAGGATCGGTGGTTTCTTTGGTGCTGCGATGGGAGTGTTCCGCCGAAGCAATGTTGGAGCCGGGGGATTGACGACCGAGTGTGTGTGGCTTGATAGTGATAGCCCATGGCGGAGGAGTTTCGGTGGCCACTTGCGCTTGCAGCGGGTTACGTCTTCGGACGTGGCACAGCGTTGGTGACGACGGCGCGGGTTGCGGTTGCTTTTTGTGGCTCTTCTCCTAGGTTGTGGTGGTGTAGTGTCTTGTTGTGTGCGTTGTTTGTGTGTGGTGGCGTTCGCTTCGGCGCGTGATATACAATTGCTTCTTCTTCTTAAATGATATGACAGTGCTCTGTCTTTACTTTAAAAAAAACTTGCATACCCGGAGCAAACCGCATGCACTTGCAGGAGAAGCTCGGCAGGCACACGCACAACGTGCCGCACGCACGTTCCGTGTCTGTTCGAGCCGAGCACGCACCCCCTCCTACTCCTACGCCTCGCGCCCGGTACCAGCACTACCCGCGCGCGGCACGAACGCCCGGCCGCGCTCTCTGATGTCGCGCGCCCGCGCCGCGGGGCACGCAGACGCAGGCGTTCCCACGCCCAGCGCCGCAACCGAAGTGCAAGCGAGAGATATAAAACCTGGAATCATGGCCGGCGGCGTGACAGGGAGGAGATCTCTCGATCGTCAGACTAGAAATATGTCGTGGGAAGTGGGAACTATACACTATTGCCAGCCATGGCGCATCAAGCGATGCAAACATAGCAGCCACGCGAGGCCATCGTCTCGGGCATGGCAGCCATGAGATCGGGGAAGAATCCGCCGTGCAATGCACTTGTCGGGGAGCTGATGGACTGTATAGCCTTGTACCACTAAATAAACATATGGTGAAATGGACAGCATCCAAGGTACTAACTCCTATGTCTCCATGTGGCTTGGGCGAGAGTAGGTCACCGATACTCCACTCATACAAGCATGTTAATGACTCGCGTCCTCGTGGTACGCAAATGCAAGCACGGCGTAGCCAGGCTAACGGCATCTACAGCCCATGGACGATCCGTCCTCTCGAATTGCACGTACAGACAGATGTATAAACAGTTCATACAGTCCGTAGACAGAGAAGTCGTCTGTAAACTGTTTAATGCGTTGCATGGATTATAAGATCAACTATAAATACATTTGTATATACCATTGTGTGGCTAGCATCCAGTACACTTTTTCTACTGTGAAATAAGAGGACCAAAATATGAGAAAATATAAATTTTAGGGTTTAGAATGTGAAGAAAAGAAGCTGTAAGGACTAAACTACAATATCTAGAAACTTAAATGGTCAAACATAAAATACCAAACCTTATCCCTTTCCATCCCAGATTCCCAGCTGACCCTCTCTGGATCGATCCAGATCCATCCTCCTCGTCTCTCTCCCGTTCCCTCGTGAACGTCGTAGCCAGGAGAACAGCACCTGCGGGATCCAAGAAATCCTTCGTCAAGCTCGCGCAGATGGGCGAGGAAAGCGGCTACCGGCGGCGGAGATGGACGTGGAGTGCCGGTACAAGGTGGCGCAGGTGGCATACGTCAAGCTCGCGCTGCACGCGCTCAAGCACCCCGTCCGCCCCCCGTCAACAGCCTTCTCGTCGGCCGCCTCGTCGAGCCCTCGTCCACCTCGTCTACCGACGGCGCCGCGCGGTGGAGCTCGCGCGCGGCCGGCACGTGCTCTGGGCGCAGGGCCGCCTGCGCTCGCGCTCCAATCCGTCACCGAGGTCTTCGCCGTCGACATCCACCCGAGGCGGAGCAGCTCGCCGGGGCGGAGCAGCCGCATCCTCCAATCGAGCTGCAGGAAGAGCACGCCGGTGCAAAGCAGCTTGCCGAGGCGGCCCCAACCGCTGCTGTCCCAAGCTTGGCGGGGAAATCTCCCGTGCGCTCACGCTCCGCGCGGGATCCGGCTGCGGCGTCGCCTCGAGAAGACGAGTCCGTACAGCGGCGTCGACATCGTCGATTCGTCCTAGGAGAACGGGACGCCCCCGTCGCCTCGCCGAGCGGGGTCTTTTTTGCAAAAAGACCGTCAAACCGACGGGCCAAGACGACGTGCTGTACATGCCCTAACAAACACCACTGGCCTACAGGGACATGGCTCTGCCCATGGATGAGGAGCCGAGGATGGAGAGAGCTCTAGCACGTGATGGACCTCTAATTTGCCTCCCGGGAAACGTGGATCACCCAAAGGCGTGACCAAAACAGAGGTCGTGATCGAACTCATGATCCTGGCGAGAGAGACTACAGACTAGCGTGCGCGCGCATCCAGGTGGTGACTCGATCAGGCAGGAAAGAGAACGTGGCAAGTTGCAAACTATTTGAGTATTTGTAGTGTGGCGGCGTCCATTGTGAAAAAAAACGTATGGTCCTTGGTCGTACGCGCACTGATTTTCCAACCTGCAAGTATGAAATTCGGGCCATCTAACATCAAACGAAGTTGCACTGTTTTGGCACGTACATCCGAGGTACTATACTATTTCAAACAAATTCTAGACAATGGCTGATTATGGGTGTTGGGACGACTTGCAAAGTTTAACAACATACCCATTTGAAGGCGAAAATGAGAGCGAACTGAGCACTCACGCTTTGGCAAGTCTCGT
This sequence comes from Echinochloa phyllopogon, assembly GCA_033239725.1. Classification (NCBI taxonomy): domain Eukaryota; kingdom Viridiplantae; phylum Streptophyta; class Magnoliopsida; order Poales; family Poaceae; genus Echinochloa; species Echinochloa phyllopogon. Next base: position 36,260,161 of record BTCW01000001.1, on the reverse strand, counting down.
ACTTTTTTTTTGTGCGTGTTTGGAGAGGGGGTAAGTCTCATACTTGGCACAGCTGCTCACGTCCCCTCTGAGATTTTATTTCCCGTACGAAAGAATAAGTACAAACATCAGTGCATTAGTGTGGAAGTGTTAATGATATTTGTTTAGACGCGTTTTAAAATGATAATTTCTCTGTCCCAGGTTATATGTTATTTTGGTTGTTCTAGATACATATATTTTGCTATGAGTTATGTCTAGATACATAGGACACGCCAAACATGAAAGACAACAACCTGGAACCAAAACATTAGTTCTCACGAGGTGTGTTAGAAAACGTAATAAATCTAACTATTACTATATGGAGACTAATTTGAAGTCTTCACATTAGTTCTCATGAGGTGTGTTTAACTATACAAATCCTAAAAAGTTTCACAAAACAAAAATAAAACAACCAGCAATAATACATAATGGATCTATTATATTTTCTATAAAATTTCCTGATTCCTTCATTATTACAAATAGTATAAAACATCCCTCCAAATCTAAATCTGAATTATTTGCCTTAGTCATCATTATATATAACCTAAAATACCCCTCTAGATCATCATCCAAATCAACCGCCAATGCCATGATGACAAATAATCTAAAGATCCACTACATTTATATCTAAGTTATCAATCATAGCCATTATTATTGAAAGCTAGAGGGTTGCATTTGCGGCACACACACATCATTTTTAAAAAAATCTAGTAAACATAAATTTTAGATTTATACAAGATCTAGTAAATAAAAAATTAGATCCATAGAAAGTGATATATGCACGCACATGACCATTCTTCAAAAAATTTTCCAATTCACATGCCTTGTTCATGAAAAACGATGTCAGCATGCACAACCTCTAAAATCAACTTGTCATCATGCACATTATTGTTCCTTCCAATATGCTTTGTTCAGAAAATGATTCAAATCCTAAAGTTTTACACAAAATCAGAAATATCTAGCCATCAATTCCATAAGCTGTACAATAATAGACACTAGATATATTGTATTTAAACAATATTATCTTCAGCTGTTGTTAAAAAATAGTAAAAATAGTCTTATGAAAACTTTCTAGTCTAAATTTAACTTATCCACCACTCACATTATTAGAAATAACCTAAAAAACCCTCTAAATCTGTATGTAAATTGCCCATGCATCCATGTAATTATAAAATAATTAACTATACATGTATCTGAGTTACCCACTCCAGCCATTATTGAAAATAATTAATTAATGTAAACCCCGAATTTGCATGTATCTGGGTGCACTTGGGTGCTTGCACCCAGACTTCCCACTTCCGGATCATCCAACATAGGCCCGGATGACCCGACATCACACACAGAGTTTTGGGCTATAAGAACGGATCATCCGGCCTAGATCCGACCGAGATGAATCCAGTGAGGTGCAAGTGATTTGTGAGTGAATTTGGATGTCTCTCAAGAATGGTCATCATCTCTAAAGAAGCATTTTGACAATCTCGATCAATCAAATGTGTCCCTCTTGATAGTATGGTGGTCCTATACTCAAATTCAAACCGGAAATTTTAAAATTAAATCTTTCATGAACTCCACCACCATACATATTTGAATTGGGGGGCCTTCCTTTCTTCTTTCTGGTCAATTCTTTCATTTTATTCCTGCACACAACTTCTTCAACACATCATATTCCAAATTGTGATTGTCATGAATAACAAATTAATTAGGGACCTAGATGCACTTTCAGGCATAACCAAATATTTGTCAATAGAATCATGTCACTAACCCATCTATTTTCACCGGTCATCAACAATTATTATGCGTCATCATACAATAATTTTTTTGGTTTTGTAAGAGCATCTCCAAGATCTCTTATATCATGTTAGCTAAATTTAGAGATAAAACCCCCTTTGTAAAAATAGATAACCATCTAATTCTATGGGGTAATCCAATAGACTAGGTAAAACACGGGGTTCAAATCCAAAACTGGTCCCTTTTCTTCCATTCTTCTATCCTCTCCCGGTCAACCCCTCTCCTCTCTCCCACCTTGCTCTCTTTTCCTCTCTTCCCGCGGGGCAGCAAAGGGGCGGTGGCCAAGCGGGGCAGCGGCGGAGCGGGAAGGCGTGGCGGCCGGCTGAGCGGGGCAGCGGCGGAGCGGGGAAGGGCCGGCACCAGGTCGACCTCGACCTCCAACGACACCACGACGGGATCCAGCGGCACCTCGTCCGCCCGCTCCGTCGCCGCGGACGAGAGCTCGATTATGAGGGGGCACGGCAGGAGTTGTTGCTGCGCGGCGTCCGCCTCCGCCGCCGCATCTTCGACCTCCGTCGTGGCCGCATCGGCGGCGGTGGCGAGGAGCGGCGCGCCAGAAGAAGGAGCAGCAATTTCACAAGGAGGCGGGTGTGGCCGCCGTCGCCGCGGCACGCCATGGCGCACTTGTCGTCAGCCGGGTCGTCGACGGGGGCGATGCCACGTGGGGTCCCCCCTGACGGTGTCGGGGACGGGAAAAAGGAGGGAGGGGAGGAGGCGTGCGGTGGGGGGCGATGCGGGCGGCACCGGCTTCGCTTCGACTTCCACCGGCGCGTTTGAAAGTGCATCTAGGCACTTATGTGTTTTGGTGATTTGTATGACAACATGATTAGTGATTTAACATATTTGCTTAAGCATATGAGCAGGGTTTTATTGTCAAAGGATATTCATGAAATATATTTGTTGATAAGTAAAGGTGCTCATCATCGGTTTATATTGGTATAAATGCAAATAAGTGTATGTGATCCCATGCAACCAATAGAGGCAATGACAAGTAAAGGGAAATGACAAATGAAACATATATTGGGCTCATTTAAAGGAAGCTTGTCAAAAGATATTGGGACAATTAAATTGAAGATATTGGATATATCTCGGATAGTTGAAGACATAGATTTCAATATGGATTTCATGTGGATGCAAAGCAAAGCCAAACTTAAAGTGGTAAGATAAGATGAAAGGGATCAAACTAGATGGCTAGTGACGAGGTACTAACCGAAGTGAAGGACAAGGTTGACTTGTGGCCGAGGAACTTTGCTAGGGTGAAGTAGCTAGTATCGAGGTTTGGTCTCTAGGCATTAATCAAGCCTCATCTAGTGAAGCAATGCAATGCATCCAATCATTGTTGAATAATATGATGAAGTGGCTTATGAATTGGTATGGATTCGTGATCATACACTTGAAAATTCTAAGTCACTAGCTCAAGTTGGATTCGCTCAGCAAGAAAAGGATGTTGAAGCCCTCAAGATGATAATTGATCAAGTATGGCGTTAATGAAGACAAAAAATCTCAAGTAGAGGTTTTATTTATTGTTTGCAATCTTGAGTCTAGGAATGTCGTACTATCAAGAAAGATGCAACATTTAGTTGTTTGACTACACACCAAAAAATGCTCATAGGTCAACCCATGTGAGATAGCTTTTGAGAGGAGTGTTTTGGGGCTTAGTGTGCTGGCTGGTCCAAAACCGGTTTTGGAAACCGGTGTGACCGGTTTGGGAGCTCAGGAGTGTAACGGCTAGTTTCGTTTGAAAACCGGTCTGACCGGTTTGGAAAACTGGTCTGACCGGTTTTCCACGGGCATAACGGCTAGTTTTTGTGTGTGGGGTATTTATACGCCCTAGCCCTCACCTTTGAGTGTTGCTGGTTTATTTGGGTCTCTTGGGCGACCAGAATCAATTCAAGCACCAGCAAGCTCTCCCCAAGCCTCTCTTTGTGAGAGTTGGTTGAATTTGTTCATATCCTTGGATTGGGTTGAGAGAGGGATTGTGTGTGAGCAATAGAGAGCTAGCTAACTCAGTGAAGAGTGAATCCATAGCTTGAGCACTCGCGGTTGAGATCTAGCAACTCATTGAAGCATTTGTTACTCTTGGAGGTGAAGCCTCCTAGACGGCTAGGCGTCGCCGGTGAGCCACCAAGATTGTGGTGTGCCACGGATTGTTTGTGCAGGTGTGGTCTTGCCTCCTTCGGGGAAAAGATCAAGTTAGTGGAACCGAGGAGATAGCTCGACCTTTGGGTCACTAGGGGCTTCCTCAACGGAGACGTAGGATTCACTGTGCTTTTGTGACAGCTTTAGTAGAAAGCAGTGAATCTGAACTTCGGGAAAACAACTCCAAGCGTCTCTCTTTGGTTTGCCTCACTTTGTTCAATTCTAGCACATATATTTGCTTCCGCTTCGATCTACTTGGTTGTGCTTTACTTGTGTGCAGGAGCTTGGTGAACCTGATAGAAAACATCTACAGAAGCACTCCACCAAGTTTCATTTGTGCTAGAGCTCGAAAGGGGGTCAACTTGCCTTACTGTGTTTCTCAGTCAGAATCCGGTCTGACCGGTTTCCCAAACCGGTCTGACCGGTTTTGGTCCGGAGTTTCCGGAGGTTTTTGCGGAGTATCCGGACCTGGTCCGGAGTTTCCGGACAAATCTCCGGAGTATCCGGAGTTTGAGCTGACAATTTGTTTTAAGTGCTGAAATTTGCAGAATCACCTATTCACCCCCCCTCTAGGTGACATCACGGTCCTTTCAGCGTTGAAGGCGGCGAGGACCGGCGCGAAGAGAAGAGGGCGAGGCTGGGCGAAGGGAGGGGAAAGAGGAAAGCGAGGCGGGGTGCCGCAAAGGGAGGGAGAGCGGAAGGAGGAGCGGATGGCGAGCACATCCCGCTCTGCATCTTTGCCGAGCAAAATGCGATAGATACCGAGGCTGTAAAAATAGTTATTCACTTAGCTAGGCTGTTGGATGGGATTTTTTTTCTTTTTTCTCCTTTTTAGCTTGTCAACCAAATATACAATAGCTCTTGGAGATGCTCTGACAGGGGCATATCTAGAGGTGCAGGGGGTCAAAGGCCCCCCTACCTCCCCATAAAATTGGGGCCCCTCCCTCTTCTCCATTTTTGAAGATCCGAACTCACAATTATTTGCGTAAGGTGCCGCTTCGGTTTTGCGCTCTACAAAGTGTCCAAGGACACATCTCAATGCGATGACAATATTACATTGTTGAATGCATTGTCTCTGTAGCATTTCTCTACTTACTATGATCTTTTCCATCACTTTAAGGGCCTGTTTGGTAGAGCTTTACCTGATTCGATTCTTTATGGGAGGTGATTCTCTGAGAGAAGTGATTCTGTGGCTGAAAATAATTCTCTTACATTCTTTATCATGAACTCTCAAAATCAGGATGGAGAATCACTCCACAGAATCAAGAGAAACTACATTTTTCAGCTCTCAACCCCTTATTCATTTCAGAGAATCACTTCACATAATCAGCAGAGAATCACTTCTCTCTAGAAAACTATTTGACAGCTCTGCCAAACAGAGCCTAACTACTCCTTTGATCCTAAAATATGAGACGCACTCAAACTTGGCATTGTCTCCAATAATAACATCTATTAATATCTTATATACTATGATATTTGTAACATAAAAAAGAGCCATATAAAAGTATTTTAAAACACAAAGCTAATGATATTATTTTTGTAAAAAAGACTAATTATATCAAAATATTCAAAGTTTGAATGTTGAATTGTGTGTGCTTACGGAGTCACTGACACATTGTAGGCTGAGCTACTTTAGAAATGAACAAAATCGACCACGATCTTCGTGCAACGATCACCCACGGCCATCCTTTGACATGTTTATTTTCCCATCGTTTTGAAGATCGTTATCAACATTTTCTGTCCGCCGCGCGGATACTCAACTGTATGTTAGTGGCTCTGATTGCGTTAAGCGACACATTTAGGAGATTGGCAGTACAGTTCGCAGCGAACGCGAGTCGATTCCCACTGCCGCGCCGCACTGATCGCACACCGATCCGCGCAAGCCTGTCTCTCCACACCGGCCACATGCACGCGGCGCGTCACCCCACGATGGCCACGCGCGCAAACGAGACGCATACGCCAGAGATGACGATGCCAAACGCAACAACCGTGCAGGCTTACCGCAGTGCAGCGCAAACAACCGACTGAAGTAAGAAACGGGGAAGATCGAAGCTAGCAAAGTACTAGCGGGTTGTGGCCCAGCCCACGGGAGTAGCGCCAGCGGGACGGCAATGACGCAACCTGTAGGCCCAAAGAGGACCCTAATAAAGCCCATCAAGCTTCTGTTGAGCCGGCTGAGCTCCTATAGCTACTTTTCAGTTTCGGCAAAGCCCACAGAGAGAGCGGCCACGGGTTAGCGACATAGAGAAAGCCAAGCTCCGTTGTATGCATTTCTCTCGCCTCGGCCTTGGAGCACTCAGCTCGTAGGCAGCTCTCCACTCTCCAGCTTGCGAGCATCCGGCAGCCTCTCGCTATTTCCCTTCTTCGAGTACATGCTTCCAGAGCACCAACCAAAACCAAGCCCCTCGGTCTCAGATGCAAACCGTGCTATTCACGCAAAAGCGACCATAATCTTTTGCGTGGAGCCCTATATGACCAAGTCCGGAAGGGAGCCCATAAAAGCTTGCCAGGTGGAAGGATCCTGCAACTACTGCAGCAGTGCAGCAGCCGTCTCCGGTTCGGAGCAAGAGAAATGCATAGGATCAAGAAAACACGACGTAGCCTATAACTCAGAACCACAAACACGAACAATCCAATGTCAACTGCACTTACAAACCAATGGGAAAAGAACTACTAGCCCCCCAATATTCTGCCGTTGCTGCATTTTTGAATGATGTGACGGGGGGCATGTCAACTAACAAGCCCAGCACAAGGTACGCACAGACAGGCAGGCACAATGGCTTCATTCTTGATCATCTCATTTGGACTATTCCAGCGCTCACGAGCTTCTGAATCTTCTGCATAACTCCTGGGTTCTTCATGTGCTCCTGAGCAGCCCGGGGGTTCTCCTGGAAATCAATGAGAACCTGCCAAACAGGAATCGTTACATCATTAGCAGCCATATATAATCAGCTTGGGTCCAGGATTTCAACAAAACACAGGGATTCGACGGTCGATGATACCTGTCGCATGATTGGATCTGTAAGGATGTTCTGGATTTCTGGGTCTTGCATGGCTTTATTCTGAACAAACAGCATGATGTCCAGTTAACAACACTCGAACTGAAGCAGCAGGTACAAAAAAAAAGAACATTAAAGTAAATCCCAATATGGTTACCTGTCTTTCTTGCAATTCATCCTGGCTAAATTCACCTCTGTTCGCCTTGTTGATCTGTTCAATGCACCTGCAAATGTTCCATAGCATAAAAAAGGTTGAAATGCTGTTTTGTAAGTTTATGCAAATGTAACTAAGAAATTTGGTAACAGGTATTGCATAGCTTTATTACCTCCTAACACCATCAAGCAGTTCCTGGTTATTCGGATCATGCTTTAGGCCAGCCTGGTAGGTTTCCATGGCCTTGTCATATTCTTTCATGAAGAACTGAATTGCACCTTTCCGTGTGTACCCTTTCGTGAAGGTAGGGTCTAGCTCGAGACACTTCTCTGCGTCTTTAAGACCTTCAGGCATGGCTCCTAGCTTGGTGTAACATGCAGCCCTATTGCTGTAAACCTGTAGATAAATAACAATTAGTTAGAGGCTGTGGGTAACACACATTAAGCTGATACACAACACAGCTAACAAAGGCCGATATCATTAAGCAGATCAATATGTAACAATTACATCGTACTCCCTCCGGTTCACATTAGAAGTCGTTTAGGATAGCGACACGGTCACCAAAGCACAACTTTGACTTCTCTTTTCTATAAAAATATTTATTGAAAAGTTATATATTCATATTTTTATGAAAGTAAGTTTCAAGACCAATCTATTTATATGATTTTCACATTTCAAAATTCAACGACTTAAATGTTATTCATGATTTATATTCCCAATGTTTGACTCAAACCTTGTCCAAAACGACTTCTAATATGAACCGGAGGGAGTACAGGTATTAAATGCTTGATTGTCTAAAAAAAGGTATTAAATGATTGATTAAGAACCAACAAAGTAGCAAAAAGCACAAACACAAAAGACATTAATAGCAAGCCAACGCACACCATCATTATAACAACCTAGTAATTATCACCTAGAATTAACAGAAATGAAGTACAGCAATATGTAGAGTTCATGTGTTGCGACTTGCTAACAGACACGTTCATCTAATTGTAAGATCTTTCAGTTATTGTAGCAGACACCCTCTGGGTCTAACCAGGAGCAGATGGCTCAAGTTTGGAGTAAATATAAGAGGTAGAAAATGTGGATCTTCAACAAGCAAGATAGAGCGGCACAACAGCAGTTTGCATGAGTGAAGTTTGAAAAATTAAGCTAATTGCATTTTCCAAGCCCTAGGGCAAGGTGTTAAGTAGCTCCGTATGAGCAAGGATCCTTTTCATATCAACTAAGAATTAAATATCCCATATTCTAGTCACCATTCTTATTCTCAATCCCGTTTACCTTCTCTACAGATTGATCCGGAACTTCGGCAAACTACCATTCCCAGCAAAACATGGCCATGGCAACGTCATAAAAGGATGTGAAATTGCAGATAAAATAGGAGAATGAACGGTGTAGTCTCAAAAAATGAAGTCAAGTAACTGAATTCCAGCGACCAATTTCCCAAATTTCATATGTTACTCTAACACAAAGGCAGGTAGTATGAACCAGAAGCAGAAGAATTACCCTAGGATCCTTCGGGTTTCTCCTGAGAGCTTCTGTGTAATGTTTTATTGCTTCTGGGTATTTTTGCTCCTTGAAGAACCCATTACCTACAAATCACATCACAAGACAAATTACAAAACAATGGAGGAAACTACCACCACCAACAGGTATTAAGATGATATGTTATGTAATGCTTATAATACCTTTCTCCCTCTCTTCATCGGCTATCTTTGGATCATAGTATTCTTGTTGCTCCAAATCTTTCTTTGCCCTCTCAGCCTCATTTAACTTTTTAAGTGTGTCTGGGTTCCGATGCTCAGTTAGAGCCTTCTGGAAGGTCTCAATGGCGACATCAAAATCCTTAGAGCTCTTGGCAAGTTTAACTAGAGCTGTTCCTTTTCTTGTCAGTGCCCTTGAGATCATCTTGAAATCAGCACGAAGTTCTCTTCCCTTGTCCACAGCCTTATCGCAGTCCTTAATACATTCATCATACTGCAGGTAGAAACATATTAGTGCATCCGACTTTAGTTACCAATAGTGAGAAAAAGGCTGGATTCTAGAGATACTATCTACTGTAGTAAACAAATACCATGCTACATGTCCTGCACAGGCCAATAGCTAAATGGTGGCAGAAAAGGTTGGATCTAAAGGCGCAACACATTGCACTCTTACTCCTAAAACTAAAACTACTCCAAAGTGTAGAAGAATACAACGGCTTGTCAACTAAGCACTTTCCACAATTAGCATTCGTGTATGACAATCAAGTAATTGACACTCATAATGGCCACTCAATAGTACAACGTCAGAGTGTCAGACACTTAATTTCTCTAAAGCTCAACTAAAATAGTCTATGGAGTACTGATTTGCACATTGCATGAACCAAGCAAATGAATATAGCAATGGCGAGAGCTCATAATCAGATCATTGGTGAACTTGGATGATGAAACCATTGAAATAGAATAACTCACCTTTCCCATCTCAATGTAGACTGCTGCTCGGTTAGTCAGGTAGGAAATATCCTCATCGTCAAGTTCCAAGGCTTTAGTGTAATGCTGGATCGCCGTCTCGAAATCCTTCTTCTTGTAAGCTGCGTTACCTGCCTCCTTCTCCTTCTGGGCAGCTGCTTTCCTTTCCTTCCGCTCTTTCTCCTCGTCATTCAAATTCATAGGCTCCGGCTCTGGTTCCGGCTCCACCTCCCTCGGTTTAGTCTCAGGAGGCGGCGTCTGCTGTTGCTGCTGCGGCGGCGGTGTAGACTGTGATGGCTCGGATGCCTCTGGCCTCTGGATCTTGATGTTAAGCATGAGGCTGAGCACCTGCATCATGCGGGGATCGGAGAGGTACATGTTGAGGTTGCTGGGGTTCCTCTGCACCTCGCGCATCATCTGCATGAAGTCGGGCTGGTCAAAGTAGGCGCGTGTGTTGGGGTCGGCCGCGATCTTGCTCCACAGCTCGGGTCCCTGGAATATCTGGCCGAAGCCGTCGGGCCCCGAGGGCCCGCGGCGCGGCGGGGCGGCGGCGGCCCTCTTGGCGTCCTGGAGCCCCGCCTTGAGGCCCTCGTTGCTGGGGTCCAGCGCGAGCCCCTTCTCGTAGGCGGCGACGGCGCTGGCGGCGTCGCCGAGGCCGAGGTGCGCCGCGCCGAGCCGCGAGTAGCCCTTGGCCCAGTCGGGCTTGAGCTCGACGGTCTTCTCCGCGTCGGCGAGCGCGTCGGAGTAGCGGTGGAGCGAGGCGAGCGCGGCGGAGCGGTTGGAGTAGAGGACGTGGTTGCCCGGGGCGAGGCCGATGGCGTCCGAGAAGTGCCGCGCCGCCTCCTCGAAGCGGCCGGCCGAGAACGCCGCATTACCCTTCGCCTTCGCCTCGTCGGCCATGGCGGAAGCCCGCGCCGCCGGCTCCGATCGGATCGAGCTCCGGAGGGTTCTAGAAGGCTTTGGCGGCTGGTGAGGAGGGCTCTAGAGAAAAGTCTGGGGGGTTTGTGATGGGGATCAAGGCGAAAATCAGCGGAGATTTTATAAAACTGGGAGGCGTTGGATCCCCAATTCTCAAGTGTTCTCGAAGGTTCCGCCACGGAGAAGCCGATTAGGATTAGGCAACGCCGCAACGGAAGGGAAGACCCGATGGAAATACATCACCGGCTGCTGCCCGCGTATTTCCCAAATTTACGTCTCTTGAGTCAGAAAGCGGATACATTAGCGGGCCTATTGTTTCTGCTGTTAGCCCAGCCATTTGCAACAGGCTTCGCCAATTTGATGGGCCAATGGCTGCGGTGGACTTTTAGACAAAATCTTTGGATCCAGCCCAACCCGGGCACCCCCACTCCGCTGCCTGACCGCTGACGCCGAAGCATTGAAACGGCAGCTGCGGCTGCACCTACCCACCCGGCCGCTCACACAAGCCGACGAGCCGCCGCACCAGCTCACGCCCCACGCGTCCGCGTTCCGGGGCGCCGCCCATGCATGGCGGCATGCGCGCGCAGCCTACTTCTTCTCCCCACCCGAACCCCGCGCCGCTCTCGTGCTACATTCCCTGCACTCCCGTCGGCCCGCTGCTGGACTCTAGTAGGGAGGCGAGCAAGTGGCGATGGCGGCGCGGTGGTGCCTCGTGTTGCTCGCCGTGGCGCTGGCCGCTGCGGCGGCGGGGGCCGGCGCGGAGGATGGGGAGTGGGACCCCGTGATTCGGATGCCTGGGGAGGAGGAGCGGGCCGCGGCGCGCGGAGGTGAGCGGATCGATGAGGAGGAGGAGGACGGCGTCGGGACGAGGTGGGCGGTGCTCGTAGCCGGCTCCTCGGGCTACGGCAACTACAGGCACCAGGTGAGCGCGGTATCTGTATCTTCCGTGCGCGTTGCGAACTTCGGTTCTAAGCAAAGATTTTATTGCTGCGTTTGTTCGTCAGTTTGTTTGCGTGGTTCAGACGGCGCTCCGGAAATTATTCTGGAACCATGAAATTGCGATTTTAGGTGTTCAGTTTGTGTGGTCCTGAGCTAAAGGATGCTTCGAATTAGTACGTCTCGGGTCCGTTCTACATCTTGAGTTGGTTTAGTTTGTGGGTACAGCGGAGTTGGGGGCAGAACTGCTCGGCCCATAGGTTTTCGATGGGTTTAAGGATCATGTGACAGTGCGGCTAGTAGTGACAACTAATGGTTCAGGGTCCAATGACACCTCACTATCCAAGCTACAATTATCTGCTTCTTATGAAGTACTCTTTGTCAAGAGCTTATTTTCATCAGAGGAAAAATGCATAAGCAGCAATATGATTTGGAAACAGGAAAGGGCCTGGAATTACAATGCTTCTAAATGTCTATGCCAAGGATGAAGTGTTACAAAAATTTTACACTGCCTAAATAATGTAGTAAGTTGTCAAGAACATTAGCTAACAGTTGAAAGAACAGCTAAAATATTTGCTGGCTGTACTTGTACTTTCACTCAGTGGTTTTACTGCAATTATGTGCCTGTACTATAAACTTTCTGAATATGCATGTTGATTCAGCGGATTTCCATGTCTTCTCACATTGTTTTGTCTCCTTATTAGCAGGAAACAGATATCAGCGGCAATTTCTTATTTGATTTTTGTTGTATTGCAGGCTGATATATGCCATGCATACCAGATATTGCGGAAAGGAGGGCTAAAGGAGGAGAACATTGTTGTGTTTATGTATGATGATGTTGCCAATAGTATACTCAACCCAAGGCAGGGGGTTATCATCAACCATCCGGAGGGTGAAGATGTTTATGCTGGTGTGCCGAAGGTAGGACTGTCCTCCTATTATTTTCTTGCTGTATGATGGAATCATTCGGACCATTCTGTGCCCATTTTTGACTAGTTTGTACCTGTAGAGGCGCTAATTAGGATTGTACAACATCTTTCCTGGTGGGCACAACGAGAACAACTTAGAACTCAGCACATCTTCACCATAACACAGCATATGTTAAAGTAGTTCAAATCCAATGCAGTCACGCCCGTGCAACATGCATATTCTTTTTTTTTTGAAAGATAACATGCATATTCTTATTAAGAAACTCGTGGCGCCAATGCTCACCCTTTACAAGGGTAGATTCCTGGATAATTGCTTGTCCATACTTTAGACTGATGTGAAGTACTTGGATTGCAACATTTGATTCCAACCAAGCTTGAGTCGTTTTCAAACTTGGTTATGAGTGTCTTTTTCAGTTACGTATGCAAGTGCTCTAGAACAAAGCATGACAAGAGGTTCTATTCTTTTACCATGTGTTTTTAAGGTGTTCCGTTTCTAGTGGTTCAATAATACGTTCTTGCTGAACTGCGTTTTTTCTCCAACATTTTGTTTAACTGTGTTGGACTTGCTAGACTAAAGGTTCATGCATAAATGTTATCTTGGTCTGTTAACATAACTTCTAATGTCAGGACTACACTGGGAACCAAGTCACCGCCAAAAACTTCTATGCAGTTCTCTTGGGTAATAAATCTGCAGTCACCGGAGGCAGCAGGAAGGTTATCAATAGCAAACCGAATGACCATATTTTTATCTACTACTCAGATCATGGGGGCCCTGGTGTTCTTGGTATGTGACATTGCATATGCTTTGATGATGTATCAAATCAATTTAGTGGGCATGCAGATTGACGTTTCCAATTTGCAGGTATGCCCAATCTACCGTATCTTTATGCTGGCGACTTCATAAAGGTGTTAAGAGAAAAACATGCTTCCAACAGCTATGTAAAAATGGTAAGGTTTTTCTAATTTACTTGTTGTCAAGAAACTAGGCCTGTCTGAGTGGAAGCGTGTGGACAGGTTATATATGTCGAAGCATGCGAAAGTGGCAGTATATTTGAGGGCTTGATGCCAGAAGACCTGAATATTTATGTCACGACTGCATCCAATGCAGAAGAAAGTAGCTGGGGTACATACTGTCCAGGAATGGAACCATCGCCTCCTTCTGAGTACATTACCTGCCTAGGTGATCTTTATAGTGTGTCATGGATGGAAGACAGGTAGGCTTCATATAATATGGATGCAGACTTTGATATCAACTACCTTGTGTTTTAGTGGGGCATATTGCCTGAAATTTAGTTTCATGATTTGGGAGTCACATTCAGAGTCAGTGAAGAAATAGTATGGTTGTAAGGTATGTTGTGCATATGCGGTTCTGTTGTATGTATGCACATAGAATCAATACAGTAGCCTAGTACAGAATGGAACTGGTACATTAGGATAGCTAATTTAAAAGGTAAAACAATGAAACTTTTCTCTGGGTATGGTACTAATTGAGGGCAAATGTTGACCTATCCAAATGACTTAATTAGTTAACTGCTTAGCGTTGAAGCATGTTCATGTTAGTTTGGAAGTGTTCACTGAGTGTTATGACGAATAACCATGATACTACTTGACAGTGAGACTCACAATCTGAAGGAAGAAACAATAAAGGAACAGTACGAAGTGGTGAGTCTCAATTTGCCTTCAAGGCATTTCATTTGTATCGGTGATACAGTACTTAGTCACAGCATTGGGCACAGGTGAAGGAGCGTACTTCGGGTTCAAACAGCTATGGCGCAGGCTCTCATGTCATGGAGTATGGGGACAAGACCTTCAAGGGAGAGAAGCTTTACCTCTATCAAGGTTTCGATCCTGCAAATGCTAACGTCACAAATAAGTTACGTTGGCAAGGCCAAAAGGCTGTGGTCAACCAAAGAGATGCAGATGTTCTATTCCTTTGGAAGAGGGTAAGTTCTTGTGCTGTACCAGCCACTCAATTAGCCTGTTCTGTTCCTTCCTGAAATATGAAAATAAGCTGATTATCTAGTACTCTTACAAACAGTTTGCTCCAGTACTCCAGTTTGTTACTTTCTCAATTATTTCAACAGACAAATAAGGGATGTGTTTATAACTTTATGTATCTTTAAATGAGTGTTATTCACATCCAACCACTTCCTCTGACTAAAGCCTGCTACTTACATGGGTTATCTGGGTAGTTTTGGACTAAGGTGACATGGTCTTGTAGTATGCCTGCCATATCACTTATTTTATACTCTTTTCTTCAGTGCTCATTTTGTGCACATGCTGCTTTAGGATCTGTCTACTTGGTAGATTTCTTGTCTGTTAGTATCCTGTTAGCAACCAGTGTTATCGGATAGAGGATTCCCATCATATTGGATGATTACTGTTTGTTGGTTTGGTTTCAGTATGAGCTGTTGCATGAAAAATCCATAGAGAAGCTGGAAGTTCTGAGGGAGATCACTGGGACAGTAACGCATAGGAAGCATCTTGACAGCAGCGTTGATTTCATTGGAAAGCTTCTCTTTGGGGTTGAGACTGGGCCTTCCAAGCTTGGAGCCATTAGATCTCCTGGCCAGCCACTTGTTGATGATTGGGATTGTTTGAAGCAAATGGTAAGTTTAAAGACTTTTAAGACTCCAATCATCCTTGTTTTTCTGTGATGTGTCGACTTTGCTGAAGTGAACTAACTCATTCTGATGAGCTTCTTCAGGTACGAATCTTCGAGTCCCACTGCGGGGCGCTCACTCAGTACGGTATGAAGCATATGCGGGCATTCGCAAACATATGCAACAGTGGCACTCCTGACATTGCGATGAAGCAAGCGAGCATCAGTGCTTGCGGCAGCTACAACTCGGCGAGATGGAGCCCGTTGGTCCAGGGCTACAGCGCTTGATCATCTTCAGGTTCTAGGGAGCAATGCCTAAAGGACACTATTGACTGCTTAACTCCCTTAGTCTGCTCAGACCCAACTTATATGGTATGCGTATTATATGGATGTGTATGTAGGACTAGCCCATCTGTAAAGCACAGCAAAACCTATCTTAGTGTGTAATGATCGTGCGTCTGTATATTTCGTCAGTGTAGAAGTCAGAATAAAAGCAGACGAATGAATGCCGTTGCAAGCTGCAATACGGTGTAGTAGTTTGCAAGCAGGTAATGATGTTTAAGATAAGAAAAAAGAAACATGACTGCTGTCTAAAACAACTTGATAACGAAAGAAAAGAAGATGTTGAATCTAGGTCGCCGACAAAATGCTTGTGATGGTTACGAGCTCCATGGCTCCACGCATGCGACAAGTGTTGATCGATTCGAAGCAGCTGCGTGCTAGTCGTGGTCCTGTTCCAGTGTTCCTCTTCTGGCTCAAGCAGACCCAAAGCAAGGCGATAAGAGAGGTGAATCGGAGGGGGGCTTAGTTAGTTACAAGCTTTTCTGAGGAAGGAGATGAACACCACGAGGAGTGCTAGTCCGGCCAAGATACCGATTATTATTGCCACGGTCCTTCCAAAGTCATCTCCCGAATTATCTGTCACAAAACAGAAGCGAAAAATGTAGGAGCACTTCCTATAAAACAAATCAAAGATAGCACATCATATCTTAAAGAGAAGTATCCAAAGTAGACTAGCACATATAATTGCGTACAAATTAAACAGAACATATCAGCCAAGTGATCTCTTTGTTTGAGCGAGCATTTGTCCTTAGAAGACTTTGTTTCAGCATTTCAACTCAAGCGCCAGCTTCTCTGCATTATACAGTAGTGGCTAGGCTAAGCTAGTGAGTAATGGCAGTATGCTTTATTAATTGTAAAATCGATCCAAAAGACCGCAAAGTTTATGCCGGAGGCATATATTCTCCCTGTCCCCTTTAATCAGCTTTGGAAGTTTACCAGTTCAGAATCTATTCTCAGCTCCATATCGCTTGTCACTCACTAGTCACTAGTCACACTCGCACTAGTTGCTACCAGCGACTAATGCTCACGACTGTTGGACTTGGACCCCTAGTCTCGTTCTATTCTTAAGATCTGCACTTTGGATGACAATTGACAAACATATTTCAGTCCAAAAGATTCGAGTTCGTGCACCTACAATTTTTCCCCATCAAAGAATGTGAAAGTAGCATCTTTGGTACGTATTAAAAAGCGATAAAACAATCCTAAATAGCCAAACCTTGTCCTTTTCAGCTAATTATTGAAATGTTGTATAGTTTGTCTCTTCCATATTTTTTTTGCGAGAATTCCATTTTTTTTCTGACACTGTGCTCATGGCATTTGCATCCACGTACCGTGCGACGACGATCCGTAGTAGCTGCCGTTCGCCCAGTACCTGACGGAGCACTGCGCCAGGTACACGTCGGCGGCGAGTGCAGCGCTGCACGTTCCCGCGATCTGCGCCACCGCCTGCGACACGCACGCCGTGCACTGGCTCGCCGGGATGTCGCCGAGGCACTCCGCGACGCCGTGCACGGGGCCCGAGGCGCTCACCTTGTACGCGCCCGACGAGGTGGCGGCGCCGGCGGCCCCCACGCCCTGGAGCTCCGCCAGGACGGCGCCGCGGGCGCTCAGGAACCCGGCGTCGCCGCTCGTGCCGGCGCTGCACCGGCGGTACGCCACGGAGGTGTCGGCGCGGCCGACGAAGTCGCGGGCGTCGTACCGCACGTAGCACCCGTCCGACTGCAGCGCCGCCGCGTACGCGTTGGCGCACACGGCGCCGACCCGCGCCACCGTGTCGCGCACGCACGCCACGCACTCGCCGGGGCGCAGGTCGGTGCGGCACTGGTACAGGCCGTAGGCCGCCGACGCCGGCGCGGCGCGCGCGCCGCCGTCGACCGCGGCGGCCTCGGCCTCCTGGCCGGCGCCGCCGCCGGCGCCAGAGGTGAAGGTGTTGTAGGTGGCGCCGGAGGACGCGGTGGAAGCCATGGAGGCGAGGAGGGAGTTGAGGTTGTTCTCGAAGGCGGTGTTGGGCGCGTACCTCGACGGCGAGCACCCGGCGTAGACGAACGTGCCCGGCGCGGCGTTGGCCGCCGGCACGACGCCGATGTGGAGGAGGAAGAGGAGGACTGCCGCGAGGCAGCTGATCACTGGGTGCATGGGTGAAGCTGCTACTGTTGGGCAACACTACCTAGGGAGGCTGGGACACGGACATGCGCAATGCAAGCTAGCTAGTGTGAGCTTTTCATCCGGCTTTCGGTTGCTGCGGGCAACGTACGCGCTTCTGGCTTCTACGGGCTTTAACAATGCAAAATGTTGGATCGCCTAGCTCTTTCTCTGGAAGTTTCTTCGCGGCGCATTTCATGCTACGGGGACGAATCGATCGATCTGAGAGGAGGGGTTGGTGGTGCAGTGATGCTTGCAGCATCGGAGATTCTTGTACACCGCCATGGCCAAAAGCAACTCCATTTCCTGGGTGGGGTACCGCGGCCGAGCTGGTGGGGGCGCGCGCGCACGGGGGTTGTGAGTTTGTGACTGGCAACTTCGGTCTGAGCCAGGCAGCCAGCAACAGCCAACAGCAATGTTGCTGCCGTTTTGACGAGTTCGCCGCAGGCGGGGACGTCGTCCTGATCAGGACCGTGGAGGAGCCTTTATGGGCTTAATTTATGCATAACTATGGGCTGAGTTGGGGTTGGGGATGCTTGTATGTGGGCCTAACGGGCCATGGTGTTCATAGGCGAAGACTAACGTGGGCTGGGTCGGGGAGATTTGTACCTGGGCTTAACAGGCCTGCTGATCAGAGGCAAAGACTCTTGGCTGGGCTGGGCCTTGGTGCTTTTTCCTGTAAAAATATGGTGTAACTCCGTAACGCTGCTGATCCGCGGTAATCTTCCGGAAGCTTTTGTTGCCCACCTAACTTCGAGATTCGTGCGTGTAGCCTTGTCCGTTGGATATTTTTTCTCAATCCCCACCCCTCCTCCTGCTCCGCGCCGCCGCCGCCAAGCACTCTTCCTCGTGCGCTTGTTGCGCCGCTGCAGCCGAGCGCATGCTCTTCCTGATGCGCTTGTTGCGCCGCCGCAGCCCAGCACTTCCTCTTTTTTTCTTGCGTTTGATGTGCGCCTCTCTTTCTCGCGCATGCTGCGTCCAACGCCGCTGTTGTTCAGCTCGTTGCCGCTGCCGTGAGCTGTGATGGTTGCTCGCGTGAGCACCACCGTGAGCTTCTATTGCTCCCTCTGATGCATGTACTTCCAGTTAGATTCGCACACCATGATTATTGTTGTGGTGCGCTGCCATCGCTGGAGAAGAAGAAACCATAGATTCTTTTTTTAAAAAAATGTTGATGCATGTGTTGTTAAATGTTGAATCTATTCTCATAAGACGTTGAAATATGTTGTAAAAAATGTTGAATATAATATTTTCAAAATGTTGATATGTGTTTATAGAAATTGTTGAGTCTACTTTTTTTAAATGTTGATATTCTATTTAGAAAATGTTGAATCTGGTCTTTTTCAAATGTTTGATATTTTTTTAGCGTTAGACATGAGTAGTAATAGTCGACGTTGAATCTGACGGTTGCTAATAGAATCAAAAAAGTCAAATATAACTAGTATTATATTTTAACACTCACACGCGCAATGCTACTAGTAGTCCGTTTTTGGGCCTTATTGGGCTCTAAGCCAAGTTGCTTATCTGGTAAACGGAAGCCATATAGAAGCCCCCGCTGATCCGTCCTCGCTGATCCAGATCTGCAAATTCAGCATTCCCGTTTACAGCAGCAGGCACCAAGCCTGCTCTGTGAACTAAGTTGATGCACGTATCAGATTCAGTGCTAAAATTGTCCCCGTCTGTCAACGAAGGCAACGACGAACGATCAGAATTTGACCCTCTAGTTGTTGTCAACTCTAAATCTGCTACCCACTAATCATACGGCTATGTGAGAGGAAGGTAAAATACTACTCCTCACGTTAGCAGTGTACTACTACTACGATCCACTGAAACAGAACAGGTTTGCTGGCGCTCCCAGGTCAAGCTACACTCATTCTGTCAGTAATTCTTGTCCAATCTTTTTACTAGCCTGAGACTGAAATTGTCCTCGGGGCCTCCGAAATCATTTGTTCATCACAACCGTGCAGGGTAGAAGCATGTATGGACCACTATTCTGAATGTACGCACTGACTACATGCAGTATGTATGCTTAATTTGACCCTCCGCAGCTCAGCGTCCTACGTTTCTGTGTTTGGATTCGTGAGCAAACAAATGTACTGATCTGGACGATGAATTGGTGACCTCCTCTTGGTCATCCGGCTATCTTGAGGCAGCTAAAATACGCATGCGAGTGGTTAGCTGTCGACAGATACCGTCAAGACGCGTCGTTGCTCAGTCTGCTTCGAGGCCCAGCCTATAAATCCTATGTCCTCGCTGCATGACAAGCAGGTGTGAACAGGCTTGGCTTCACCACCGGTTGCTGGCGAAACTGGAAGGAAACCGAAAACGACCGGTGTCCTGCCCCTTCACTTAGCCGATTTTAAATTTAGGACCATATGCATGTCCTCCATGTTGCTCTTATCTCTCCAATAGTCCATAAAGTTACGAATACCAACCTACCATGCACGCTGTCAAATGAGATAGACTAGACACTCGTTGTAACCGTGGACAGAGTTCCGGAGTTCTAAGGGATAGATCTCCTCCCGTTCTGAAACCAGAGCAAGTGACGTCGCTGGAAAATCCCTCTTCGGAGGGTTCAGAGTTCAGGACCTTATCTGACAGTCTGCTCACTCTTCACCACACATGCATCGCTAGCACTAGAGTACTATACTATACCATGTGTCAGCCAACCATCCTGCTCGTTCGCTTTCCCCGCACCTTTCACCGATCACCACAATTTGAACAGTCCAAAGTACGCAAGTACGTACGTACCACGACCCAGCATTTGGAAAGGCTCTGTGGACGGCATCCTCCGCTGCTCTGCTCCATTCACGCAGCATCTCTTCGTCGCGGTCCAAGTGGCAGAAGATATACGATAACGTACGGCGCCCAGCGGCACCACCCCAGCCTTCGTTCTTCTCCAGTACGGTTGCGTAGCGTCATTATTGTGGTTGTGGAACCCCCGCGGCCACGGGGGGAATAGCACACGCGCGCGCAACTAGTGCACAGCAAAGTCAGCTTCATTCGATGGAAGCTAGCTTAGCCACGTTACTTGTGAGGGCTGGGCCGCCATAAAAAGGACCTGATCGATGTCTCGTTCATTCAGAGATGGAGACACCCAGCGTGCTTGATTGCATCGCGTGCCCCACTTGGAATCCAGTATATACGTCCTGAAATTTCAGAAACTGAAGAACTAATCCGAATATCCGTCCTAATTCAATGCAACATATACACCGGCAATATCCAAAAGGCACAATAGGGATCTATGGGACCGGCGGCCATCTCATTTATCTGCAGCCCTAACAGCTCCAACATATAAATGATATATGGTCGCTTGCTCACTTGGATCTCGCCGTGGAGTGGAGGACTACGGATACCAAACCCCACTTATAGAATCGCAAACAAACAAACAAACGGGTCAGATAGATGAAGGTGATCGCATATCGGGGTGCATGCGCGCAGCAGCTCAGCGGCCGCTGCCGATACGGGCCCGCTGCGTTGCAGCATCATAGACAAACTGACAAAGGCCTCGCACTACGTACTGTTTTAGCTAATAAGCCTTTGGAGTTTGGAGGGCCAGGCAATCCGCGCCGAGGTTGCTTGCAATGGCTACTTCCGACTGACCGGTCGTACGGACGACTTGGTGCTACGGAGTGTACGCTCTGCGGCTTCCGCTTATCGGTGGAGCAGTTGCGGCACAAGATCTTTAGGATAGTACTAGAGGACAACACAGGTTTATAGACTCTAGCTGATTGAAAATTTGAAATTGAACACGGGGGCAACAACCTGAATTGCAATATATTGCAGGAAGATCATTTCATGAGCTCCGATGACATGTATGTGAAAAAGTTAACAATATCATTTTTTCCAGATCAAACGACTAGCATCACTTCAACGTAGGAGTATTATGTGTATAGGAAAAAAAAGGAGTTGGATCGATGGGTTAGTTGAAGCAAGCAGCATAGGAGAAGAGAATCACCAGATCACACCTGACGTACAAATTTGATGCTTTTCGTTCCACCACGGACTTGCAAGTTGGGGGGAATCATATCAGAACATGTTTTTGCTGACCCTAGCTAAACAATAGCCTTAATTGTTCATATATCTCTCAAACTAAACTATGCCTCCTCGCATCCCATGCACATGCTCCATCCACAACAAGGAAACGGGGCAATTCAATAGGAGAGAAAAAAAAGTCAAACTAAAATGAAAAGAAGAAGAAAAAAGGAAAGAGAGCAGAAGGATCAATCGATACCCATGGACCATGCATGGGACTCTGGATCCTCCTCCTCTCTCTCTCTCTCTCTCTCTCTCTCTCTCCCGAGGTGAGGAGGGGCATGTGTGTGTATGTACACCGGCCACGGCACGCGCGTGCGCGCTGCCTGCTACCACCATCCGGGCACCTTCTTCCCGCCGGCGGCGGCGACGGCGGCGGCGCGCTCGAAGCGCGAGGCCGCGCACGGGATGGTGATGCCGCCGGGGTGGTGGAAGCCGAACTCCTCCTCGGCCTCGCGCAGCAGCTCCCCGAAGAGCGGGTGGTTGAAGTACACCACGGGGACCACGTACCGCATCGACTCCGCCCCGGGCTCCGCGCCGCCCACGTACACCGCCACCTGCCCCTTGGGCGTCGTGGCCTCCGCCGCGCCGCCGCCGTCCTCCAGCAGCCGCTGCTCCTTGCCGCCGCCGCCGCGCCGGCGTAGGAGCCTCATCCGCCGCGCCAGCGACCGCCCCCACGTCAGCATCCGCGGCGAGGCGCCGGCGCCGTCGTCGTTGGTGGTGCGCACCACGAGCTGGTGCTGGTGCTGCTTCTTGGCGCACGCCGCGGCGGCCGGCAGGGGGGGCTGCTGCTTGATGCTGGCTACAGCCGCCGGTTGGCAGGGCTGCAGGCGGAGGTAGCCGCGGCCGCGGCGGCGCCGGTGGTGGCAGAGCGCCCAGCGCCAGACGCTGAGCAGCTTCCGGCCGAGCCGGAACCCTCCGTGCCGCCTCGTCAGCATCCCACCGCGCTTAGCTAGCTAGAGGCCGATAATAACAAAAGAGAGCGCACTCGCGCAAAGGCCCGGCCGTCGTCTCCGCTTTGTTGTTGGTTTGCTTTGCTTTGCTCGCGTGTTTGTTAGGAGGAGTGGGAGCGACGTCCTTCCTAATGGCTATAGCTACTGGCTAATGGGCAAGGGAGCGCGACGGCACGGGTCGTCTTATAGGAGGCGAGGCCTCCTGCCGCTGCGTCTGGGCGCCTGCGAGGCTGCGAGCGTGTGGGCGCAACGCGGGCAGCGGGGGCCGCGTGGGGTGCGAGCCGACGGCGCGCTCGGGCCGTGTGGGCTGCGGGTGCGGCGGGCGATTTCGATCGTTTTGGGCGGGCGTGGTTCCAGCGCGCTTTGGGGGCGGAACATGGCGAGATTCCTATTCGTTTTTTTTTGTAAGTGGAATAGATCAACAATGCTAACGTGGTCCACTGGGCGTTTGCCAAATTTCATGCATGATCTAATAAACTCCGGCTGAATCTTCTTTTTTTGTTTGACTTTATTACATATGATGCTTTTGTATATTGATCCTCTAGCTACCATGTCTTTAAGAGTGGACGGAAAGTTTCTTTGCAAAAATGGACTTTGCGAACCATTTGTCTGAAATTTGAAGAGTTCACCGAACAAAACTAACGGCACCGGCACAGCGGTGGATGTAAAAGCACCACCGTTGATTTGATGAGCGCACGATGATAAATCCAGGCCAATATATGCCAACGAAATAAAAGAAAGGAGGAGGAGGAGGAGGGCGTGGATGCAAACAGTAAAGTGCGCGGAGGCATCCGTGTCACCAAAGGCGAAGGAAGGAGCAACTTGGAGCCTGATAATTTGAAAAGCGAGGGTAAATTTATCCGGCACGCGAGTTGGCAAGTTGCAGGCCAGGCCTGAATGAATCTTCCGAGTACGTACATTTCTTGTCAGATTTTTTTGTATACCCGAAGTGAAATTGCGTTGGTGCTATCGAAAACTCGAAACGGAGCTAGCGCAGGACGCGGATCCGGTCCCACCTCGCCACCATCTCCGGGAGCTGCTGCGGCCTGCGGCAGACTGCGAGCGAAGTCTACTTGACTTGGTTAACGGGTTGTCGGGTCCGGTGAGCCAGTGCCTTGGTACGTGGTACTTGGTAGAAGAAACAAAAAAACTTTTCTCTTCAGTGGTACGGTGGTGCTGTAGGCTGCTGGACTTGAAACCCCTTTCTGAGTACCATAACAGCTACATAACAACGCCGCTTATACCATGTACAACTATACAAGTCCGCGGCACGTCGGTGTCTATTCAGACGACGGACGGGGACGCCTTACAAGGTCGGCACTAAAGGGCCGGGACTCCGACCGGCAGCCACCGGACAAAGGCGTGCCCGTACGGCCAACGCCGTTCCAGGATAGCGAGCGCCCGGCGGCGGCGGGGTGCACGGAACGGAACCGAGCGCGCGTGTAACATGCCGGGACAAAAACGAGCCGAGCAACATGCATGCCATGCCCGGCCGAAAGCTAAAGGCCACTGACCGCCCGGGGAGGGGACACGTACTTGGGCTTTCCTGATTCTTGATGCATGCGGGCCTCCGTCTCCGTGTTCTTGTCGATCACTTTGCCGGTGGTACGGGTCGACGTGGAGATCCCAGCCGCGCGGCGCCGCGGCCGTGTCCACCGGGCTCCGGTTGCGGTGGTGGTGGATACGTGTTGTTAGTTGATTCGGTTTCTGTGCATCAAGTGTGGCAGTGTTTTTCTTTGTATGGATTCGCCTTGGATGTTACAGCTAGGGGCGCACATTTTGGGAGCAGCGAGTACACCTGGGAAGTGTTGGATGCTCTGAGGGAGGGATCACGCTATTTTTCTTCTGGGGGGGATCGGAGGAGAAAGGCCATGCCAAAACGAGGAAGTTTCTCGGTGCCCAGCGTGGGGGTTGTCTCTGCACACGCCACGTAAAACCGAAAATGTTTTGTCTCACTTGATTGATGGCAATAGTATGAGGCTGCGGTAGCGCTAGGAATATGATACTCTGCTGTCCAGTGCTGTTGGAAGCTAGTTAAAGTTTTAGTTGGATATAGTTTACTAAGATTTTGATTTTTTAATTTATTATTTTCATTTAGTACATCTGAGCTTCTCAGGCCATTCCCAACTCAATGATTAGGATGACGTTCATATAATTAAATGACATGCCACATGGGCTAAAAGATGATGTGTCAAGTGAGTTAATGAAGAAAGAGGAGGAAACCGGGTCTTGCATGAGACATTATTTCTACACGTTATCCAAGACGTAGTGAGAGGTGAGTGTCATTAAATTTGAGTTTGAAATAGTAGTGTTTGGGTTGGAGAGGTAGTGTCTTGTACTAGTTTTTTTGATGATGTGGAGACTATGGGCATCACTACGAGTGTCTTGGGATGAGACTGCCCATGGCTATATATTTCTCGGAACATGTGTCTAATTATGGTGTGACACGTATCTTCCGAAGGTATCTGAAACTATAAATATATTATACATTATATCTATCTATATATACTATAATTAATGATCTAGTTCTTTTGAAAATACGTATCACCTAACTAATTCCTATCTTCTCCTTATAAAAGGACCCACATGTCAAACAGTGGAAAAGATGTGAAAAGTTTTCACAAACAAGAAAAAAAAGTTTTTAGAGAGTTTCTGTCGTTTTGGCATTACTTTTCTTACTATGTAATTTTAAATAGTCTAAATAATAAAGGTAGCACACGCGTGTCACGTGTTACATATTTGCTAGTAAAGATAAAAAAATTATTAAGATAATAGAGGAATTTATGATTTGCCGCTCCATTTAATGCCACACCACGATATACCATTCAACAGGAAGGGGGACAAACTAACTTTGTGTTCTTGTGTTCAAAGTCGTATAAGAAACGTTTATGTGATGGAAAATGAGGTGGAAGAATAAATGGGGTTCTTAAATACCGAAATTTATTAGAATAAATAAGGCTATGGGTTCTATTTGTATGTGTGGTGATGTGACTAGTTGGAAGAATCCTATCTCCTAGGGTATCCCCCACCAAACCTTTTTGTTCCACGCTTTCAGCAGATATTGCCCGGGAACATGGGGAGACTTTCAGCAGATTATCTAAGCAGCTTGTCAGCAGCTTCATGACGATGCGATCAGTTTGAAATCTGCCCCCACGAACCACGTGAGAAATGCTCCGCATCCGATCGAGTCGTCGTGTGAAAACTCAAAGCGGCGAAACTCTGCTCCTTCCCAGCCTTCGGACGGTAGAAAAAACTCGCTTTAAATGGATTGACATATATGGAGTGTTTGACTCGCGTGTCCACTCTCTTCTTTTACGCCACAAGTCCCATTAGCGGACCAAATCGTGTTACAATCAGGCAAATCAACGAGTGGCCGTAGTCTGCCAGCGGTACGGCACGGTACGGACCTCGGAGTTCCGTGGCTTCCTTTCCCTCCTCCAGCGAAGACCATTGACGTAGCAACACGGTACCCAGCAGTGCCGCCGTGCCGGCGTAGTAACGCAACGCTGGAGTAGGCTTTCTTTATCGAATCAGCTCGGTAGCAGACGCAACAATCTCCGTCAAAGACTCAACACGATAGGCTAATCGGAAGGAGTGAATCGCCCAGCCAGGACGAACCGTACGGCACTCTAGCTACGTTCTAATTTAACAAGATGTGAGGCAACTCCGATCCATGGCCTTACTCAGCAAGTGGCTCTATTGTTTGCTTACATCAGACGGTACTTGGCAACAGATTCTTCGCAACAAATATCTAGGGATCAAGCCTCTGGTTCATGTCCAATGGAAAAGCGGAGATTCACACTTTTGGGCGGGGCTAATGAAGGTTAAAAATGATTTCTTAAAATTCGGTACCTTCACTATAAAGGATGGGTCTCAGATACGGTTCTGGGAAGATAAATGGCTAGGCAACAGGCCTCTTCGTGATCAATATCCTCAACTTTATCACATCGCTAGGAAAAAGCAGGATACGGTGGCAGAAGTACTTAGTACAGAGATTCCCAATATATCCTGGCGGAGAGATCTGATTGTATCTAAATTGATAATGTGGAACAATTTAGTAGCAAGGCTGGAAAATATAAACCTCACTGACGAAGGAGATGAATTTAAATGGAGTTTGGACCCGACAGGTGTTTTCTCGGTGAAAACACATTATCTGGCCCTGATATACCAAAATATACCGAATACAAATAGAAAATTATGGAAATCAAAGCTTCCATTAAAGGTTAAAATTTTTATATGGTTTTTAAAGAGAGGAGTTATTCTCACTAAGGACAATCTGGCCAAACGAAATTGTGATGGTAGCAAACAATGTGTTTTCTGTCATGAAAACGAGTCAATCCAGCATCTATTTATTGAGTGTAGATTCACACATATGGTATGGGCTTCGGTCTATGCGGCTTGTGGATTACCTAAACCATCTAGTGTGTCTAACATGTTCAATGGTTGGCTGAATTTAGTGCCACAAAACTTTAAACCCCTGGTAATTGTAGGCGCGGCGGCCTTATGTTGGGCGGTCTGGCGATGCAGAAATGCAGTGGTGTTTGATAACAAATCTTCAAATTTTTTGCAGGTAATCTTCACAACGTCGCATTGGCTCCGCACTTGGTCTATCCTTCAACAGCCTTCATCGCGGGAAAGTCTTGCAGCGGCGTCACAGTGCTTGGTCCAAGTGGCTAAGGCTATTTTTGCCCGGGCGTTTGGATGGCGGTCTAGTCTTAGGATTGGCGGCTCTTAGTGTCCGGTGTTTCAGCACACTTTTGTGTTTTCTTTTTTTGGGCTGCGTGTATCTAACTAAAAATTAATAAAGCATCCATTTTAAAAAAAATGGCGAGGAGGATAGCCGGTGGCCTGCATGCTACACGGCTACACCGCACGTCCACACCCAGCTGGCCGGCCAGTCGCCGTCGGAATCATTCCGCAGAATCGCAGAAGAAATGCCTGGTCTGGTACGGTGTCACTGACATGTTCCGTTCCAACTGCATCAGGCGGAGGGCAGCACGCACCCTGCATGCACAACGAATCGAGATCAGCGCGAGATCATTCTGCTGGCTGCTTCTTCGTTCTTCGCTAACCGTCAGCTGGTGTAGAGTGGTGTGGCGTTGGCATCTCGGATCTAGCACGTGCGCGGCCATATGCCCTACCGACTGATCAAAAGTTCAGCTCTATCTCTCCGGCCTCTTGCAGCCCAAACTCTTAAACAACTCGATCGATCGGGTGCAAGTGCTTTCGATATGCAGGAGATAGAGCTAGCAGACACCAGCAGCAAGTTGGCAGTACATACGTTCGCCACTGACCTAAGAACCGCCAACCACTTCCCATAGAAAACCTCATATATATCAGTGATATCCTATGCAGCATGCATCCAATCCATGCCATGCTACAACCGCATATCATCCGCATCAGCTTATTTGAAGCTGAGCTGATCAGCGGAATGAAAAAGAAGTGGCCCAACTGCCCAAAATCATATTGGGGGTGGCAGCTGGCGGCGACGCAATGGTGGCGCGACAACGCCGCGCTATCCGATACTTTAGAGCCGTACTCTGACCGTACTTACCGTACTTACGGGAGCGGTATTAAACAGATTGCTTTTGAGGAACCTTTTTGATCGATTAGTTCCTTTTTGAAATCTAATCTTTGGGCCCTCTAAAGTTTTCTTTTCTTTTTACTTTTGCCATCTTATATAGATGGTCCCATCCATTGGTATAAGACAATTCAACAAACCCTTGCTGTTGATGATGAGATGAGTTGTGTTTTAAGTCACAGAAATTGTCATGGTGCTACTATTTAGATTATGTAAGATTGAGTCATAAAACATCTTTCTCTCATCTCTCTTAGTTTCTCCTCAGCTCCATATCATCAGAAATCATATGTGATATTACACAAGATAACGTACGGGACTATTGACATGTAGCCAGCCACGTGGTTTCCCCGTGGGTCCAATTCAAGTTGATAAATGAAAGTTGCAGCACCTGGGTCCAGGGGGATACCATGCGTGCAAGCGTAGCACACCACTGTCATATTTGGTTTTGGATGCATGCTGAAGTGACGTTGATTCTTGAGTTCTCTTGAAAAAAGTAGTAGGTCATTTGCCCGGCTCTAAGTACCTCGAAAGGACCTGGCTCGATCACGTACGACTGACTGTACGAGTACTTACTTTCCTGGCATATATTTTTCATAGTCTTAAATAATGACGAAGCTCTTGCAGTTGTAGCCTTGTAGGTGCTATCTGCAGGAGAAAATCTGGGCCTGGGAACCGCCCCTGAACTAGGAGAAGATGTCTGAAATATACAAAGTCAAAGCAGGTACCTAGCTGCAGCTGCAGCCTCCCTGAGCAAAACCGGATTGAACGTCCAGAAATTGGAGAATGGAGAGCCGGTCAACTTCTTTGATTTCTTCATAAGCCATGCAGGTGTCATCTTCCTGTGCGCGTACTGATTAGTTGCCAAACTGACTGTTGCCTCCAAGAATAAGCCACAATTTCTACCAGAGACCTGGACAGGCGGCAAGTACAATACTTCCGTACTAGCTCAGAGAGCTAATCATTTGACTAGTGCAATATATGCACAGTGCTTCTTACTTTTTTCAAGAGAAACTATAATAAATAAGATACGGTTGTTTGTTATAAAGATTGCATGTTATTTTCTTTCAGAAATAATATGTATGTAGGTCTTATAGACCAAGCATCATAGACCATCAGTTATGGCAGGTATGAACTAAGCACTGACCGATTAGTCATTATTGGTATTTCGTTAGAGCTAATGTTCAGATATCAAGGAAAAAATGCTACCACTTCTGAACCTGCGTATAAATAGTAAAACGAGCAGAGATCCATGCATATTCGGTGGTCACAGACTCACAGTCACCGAATGATTCCGAGTCAGAACGACGCCACAGCTGCATTGCAGAGATCTGCCGAGATCGCGCCCCACCCATGATTCCAACTCACCTGTTCCCAACAGTGACCTGTTGTTTAGCGGAGGCAACTCAAATCTCCCCTAGTAATCCGCTGCTAAACAATATCATATACTCTGTTCAGTCTTTCTGTGCCGACTGGTGACCACCCCGTCAGGCATCCTTGTCCCCCTGACTCTATGGAGCTTGGAGGGCCAGTGATCTGTGCTCCGTTTCAAGCGCTGCATTTGCGTTTATATTGGCCTTTGGCGATCATTTTGGCGACTAACAATGCTAGATTGCTGGTTGATAAAGGACGCACACAACAGCACAATGAGGCACCACCACACGTAGACGTAGTGCAAGAATTACATCATGTTCAGGCTAAATTATTCCGCAGTGCGTTTGCATTGCCCTCGGATCGGAATGTTGTTGGAATCACATGTTCAGGTGGGATTCAGTTAGTGATGTTTCCTGTAGGCCGGCTGTTGGATGTAAGAGGCCGTACTCCTGCTTGGCCTTTTCTTTGCAGCAAGAGCAACCGGTGCGCGAATTGCAATCTTGCCTTCACATCGGAGCTTCCTCATGGTCTGTATTCTCCATTATGCAGGAGTAGTTAATAATATCTGAAAACCTATTGAGTATGAACTCGGAATACCATTAATGATATCTTTCCCTTTCAGTTACAGAGACCTCAATTA
This sequence comes from Echinochloa phyllopogon, assembly GCA_033239725.1. Taxonomy (NCBI): domain Eukaryota; kingdom Viridiplantae; phylum Streptophyta; class Magnoliopsida; order Poales; family Poaceae; genus Echinochloa; species Echinochloa phyllopogon. The sequence continues at coordinate 36,230,164 of BTCW01000001.1, read as the reverse complement.
TAGAGCTTGCTCCAATTAGTTTCTCTTGTAGTTAACATAACATTGACCCTTGGCGATTTGCTGGCTACAAGTTTCTGCACGAAGAATCGCAGCTTCCTTGACCAAGTGACGGGCTGACCGCGACGCGACCTCGAGGTTCTGCTCATGCTACGCCGCGTCAGCTCCCTTCACTGATCCTTGCTCCCCGGTCGCCGTCGCACTCAACGTTGCGTCTTGGCTCAGTTATTCCGAAATAGACCAGTAAACCAGTGTAATTCAATAGTTCATGATGTGTTTCGCCCCGTCATTTTTCTGTGCCTTGCCTCCAGCTCCATCCGGTTGTGTGCTTTATTGGTGACTGGATCTGCTGCACTGGTCCTTTAAAGAAAAAGAATCTGCTGCACTGAGATTTTCATCCAGTCACCATTTCTGTAGGTCGTTTTTGTTTACGTTGTAGAAAATTTATTTGTTCATAAGGATTCATGCTGTTACTCAAACAAGGATGCCAGGGACACATCGTTTCATTGCATCACTTGCACCAACGCTAATCATCCGTTCACTTAAACACAAAGCAACAATGGGCTCTTATGCAATGTAGTGGGCTGAAACTTGGCCCATCTTTTTTTGAGACAACTGGGCCTTAAGGTCCTCCCCTTTGTCGAAGTTTTCGCACCGGTTTGGAGCAAAGTGGGCTTTTAGGGTATGTTGACCCACGAATTGTTAGCTTTCTTTTTCATTTCAAAGTTTTGCCACGTTGCCATGGAGAAGACTTTGTTGAAATGATTTTAATGGCGTGGCGCCTGATGAAAGAAAAAAAAACTAGAAAGTACATTGCGTAGGATCGTTTCGGCATAACATTGTACTCTGTAGTCTGTACGATTGTTTTTGTAGCATATTATTAATAGTAAAAATCCCTTGCCAATAAAAAAACAAAAAACCTGATTATGATCAACTAAAGTTAATTTCATCATTAGATTAGATACTATAAATTAAGTATACAAGGTTGTTAGGTAAGAAAAGGCGGTTCCAGTTGTTTCTGATTATCAAGCTGCCTGCAGATTTCACCGGTTGCTTCTAATGATTTTTGACAGCGATACCAATGCAAATTATGACTTGAGTTTTGTTAATCCTCGACTTCAGTAGGTCGTCGACAGCTATGGTTTTTGCAATAATGAATATCACATTTCACCCTTACCAGCTTACCTTTACAATGACGACGACAATAGCTCTCCATCTGTATATTAGCAGTAGTGTGTACCCATCCAATCTAGCTACTCCGCCAGCCCTAGGTCAATATCCATCTTTCAGGCAAACATCACCTGCTGGAGTTGACTACCAAACCAACTCTCATACTCTACAGGATACTTAAGGCCATACTGCACACATCACTTGCGGTTGGATCACTCATTAGCTTGGCCTGCCTGACGCTGCCCTATTGGCTATTGGGCCATATATATCATGTCAACGTCTACCGTATTAATGTATGACACACCCAAATGGGGAAGGCACGTACAGGACCACAAAAGGCAGAACGGATTAGCTAAAATACAATCCTGATAGGGAAATATCGCACTAGTATACTGATCGAGTAAGCATTGTACACTAGGCGTATACACACCCTAGCTATACATGAGTACACACTCCCCAGACATTCCTACCAAACGCTCCGCCCTTTTCGTTTCCTTTTTGCAAGCTCGCTGCTCTTCCAAGTGACCAATGGCAGCCACACAGAAACACTTGCAGCAGCATGCAGCTGGTAGCAGCCTAGCAGGTGCGTGGTAAAAGAAAACTGAAAACCTAGCTGGCTCGATCTATCTGCAGCCTGTTCTTCCATGATGGTATGTAGACAGTGTATAGGGCCACCATTTGCAGCTCTGCGCAAGCTGTACGTACAAAGGCTGTAGAAAATACATGCCAGGCTCCAGAGACGTACACCAGAAATCAGAACCCACATGAGCACACTGCCACACCTGCGTACCTGAATACAGTATATAGCTGCATGCGCCTGTCCCCCTGGGCTTTGTTTGTGATCTCTCTCCATGACATGTGGGACCTGCACACCATGAAGGCCACAGAGTTACTGCGCGGCGGGCCCGGAAATAGATCTGTAAATATCTGCGCACGCGCTTACGCAGCCTTTTAACGCTTTTCCTCGCCAGTTTTACATGTGCGTACACGTACTTACTGTATCTATGCGGTATATGTATAGTTGGTGGCGTACAAGAGCCGTAGGCTGCCATGATGGCGTACACCGAGCAGGTGGGTGCGTGCAGCTCAGGTGGGGCCCGAGGAGGATTGGCCAGCCCGCAACGTCCCCTTCCCATTGGCCCCGACGGGGCCCGCCGGGACCAACCGGGGAGCGCCACGTCGGATGCCCCCGCCATCGCCATGCATGCAGATGTCGCTAATGATTTGTGGCGGCCCGACCATGGGGGTGATTAATTTGGCCCCCGGGTAATTACCCGGCTTATTGCTTTGGGGTTACCATGATGCTTAGCAATTCAGCATCATTGGGTTTAACCACCTCCACACTGATTGATGGAGATAGCGCGAAATCATTCGAGGAGATCGCGTCTCTCTTTTTACCGCGACGCGGACACACCGCGCGCAAAGCTAAGATCTTTCTACAATGTCGATCGAAGCCAAAAGTTTTACTACTACAATAGTGGCGGGTTTGTTGCATCGGGTGCCGGCGATCCTTGCGGCGCCTGCGATGATCTCCTTTTTACCTGACGATGAAAGTTACAGCGAGTGGCACTCGATGAGGTAGAAGAAAGGGAGCAAAAGTTACAGCTCGCTCTCCATGAATATGGCCGGCCTTTCTATAATTCTGCATGCAAGTGGATAAGATGTTGTGTCTGCCGGGACCCACGTTTCCAGGACGGGAAAGAAAGGCAGACGTTCCATCAAGGATAATGCAATCTATCATGTCGATGCATCAAGGCGGTGTGTATTGTGTGCAAAATCAATATATAGATCGATCGACATGAAGGCTCTCCACTCAAGTAGTGCTAATGAACCGCCTTTTTTATCTGATATCTGATCACACATATATTGTAGCAAAATCTGTTAGATTATTATTTTAATACGATATATATATGATGCATATGTCTACTGATCTTTTGATTCCTAAGATCTTCAGTTGCACATTTCTGTTTTTAGTGGGCACAGTAAACTGTCCAAAATCACACACTGATCAACAATTAGTCCAACAGCAATAGGAAGATCATGTGCCACGAATTTGAAATAGTCACTGAATACGAAACTTTATAATGATTATGATATTGTAATCTAATAAATATTTTAGAAAGAGTTTATAGTCAAAACTTAATAAATTTGAACAATCATTGCGCCCACTAAAAATAGTTGAGGGTGTACTTGTTACCAAGGAGTTAGAACATATGCAAATAGTCCGCCAATTAAAAGAGCATCTGACATAATTCTGACCAGGGGATACTTCAAACCATCAAAGTTTATGCTGATTAATGTGCTCAGGAGAGCTATAATTAAGCGGCAAAGCATTGCACTCGTTGTTACAACAACAAAAAAGGGATACAAGCAACCTTATTGAAAAAGATCTGCCAACAAACACGTACTCTACTCAAAACTATATCGTAGCAAATTATTTAAATATTTAATGATCATGCAATAACGGTAGCAAAAGATTTGATGTGTTTAGTCCCATCAAATCACCAAACTTCCCAAAATTCTCTCTCCAAACTTCACTATTCACATATCACATCAAATCTCTCTCCTCGTGCATGGAACACTAAACGTGGGTAAATAAAAAAACTAATTACATGGTTTTGATGTACACGACGAGACGGATCTTTTGAGCCTAGTTAGGTCATGGTAGGACAATGTTTACCACAAACAAACGAAAAGTGCTACAGTGCGCTACCGTGTCGGATGTGACATTTTTCACCAAACTTTCCCTACCTCTTTTTGGAACTAAACACACCCTATATCTGTATTGCTAGTATTCCACAAGCTTAATTCCTACGTGCCTTTTACCAATTTCTGAAAAAAGTTATATGAAATTCTTGCATTTCAAACAAAATCTGAACATTGCCGTGCCTTTTACCAATTTCTGACAAAGTTATATGAAATTCTTGCATTTCAAACGAAATCTGAACATTGCAGTATTTCTTTAGTACGAGGAATTTGCGGAGCTGGAGATTCAAAGCCCCGACGCTGGATCCGCCCGGATGAAACATTATATTTCTGCAAGTACCTGTACAAAAATTCTTCATTTCAAAACGAAGCCTGAACATTGCAATATTTTTTAGGAGGGGGAAACATATATACACTATATAGTCATCACTAGCGCCTAGTCTATCTTTGCAACTAGCCATAGCACAATAGAATTCCTTGGACGGCCGGCGCCGCCTCACGCTTGCTGCTACACCTTTTGCACCTGCCGTCCGTTGCTGGTTGGGCGGTTCCAGTGCAAAGTCTGACAGCACCGCCGCGCTGTCACGCCGCATGTGGCCCGCCCGGCCGTAACAGGCTAACAGCCGCAAATATACATCGTACACACTAGGCACGAAGCTCCTAATTATTGAACCAATAAACCCGGCTAACAAAATTCCAAATTAAATCACGAGTCCAAGAAAAATCAAACGGCTGCTATACATCAAGAAGAATACGAAAAACTCGATCATGCAAGATGATCGTATACAGAAATGCAAATTAGACATCTTAAACATGCGTGTGGAGAATCTATGCACCCACAGACCGAAAGGATCCGGCTCACCGTACCTTTTTCTTGTTTTACTTCTCTCCAAGAGATCTATAGATATACTGCTACATACAAGATGCAGCCAATAGCTAGCTAGCGTCCACCCAAATATAAATGCTTCTGGGAATTAATTCAACTTGTACATGTACTAGCCTATAGTATATGTTATTGTGCCTCTCTTCGATCGGTCGCCATCAGACCAGCAAAGGCGTGCGTTTGATTTATATATCCAGTTGATCGATGGGTGCCTTGTCCCTTGTCCGTCAATGCAATGCATATGGGATCCCCCAAAAGCTACCCGCGCGCGGCGGCGTCTGCTCCCGACATCGCCATCATGTCGAGCCTCGCACGGCCGAGCCCGCCCGTGTGTACGTGTCGACCGGAACATGAGTTTTGTTAGTGGGACATCAGCATTGTTTAGTTTGTTGATTAATCCGTCAATTTGCACTGGCCCTACTATAGATAGCTCTGGCTCTACTCATGCAATTGGTACGTACTACTGGTTTAGGATAATGGAATGTATAATGAAGGACAGCAGTATATCTCTGAGAAGAATAGTATCGTACGTGTGCATGCGCCACCACGTACACACGCACTCGGCACCCATGGGTCGCGCGATTGCAACAAAAAAAAAATCCACCGAAACCATTATGTGTGTGTGTGTGTGTGCAAACCTTGGCAACAAGATTTAAACCGTGGATAAGGAAAATAAAGTTAATTATACTATCATGCTCACACAACAAGATTTAGCATCTTTTCCGAGAGTTAACATCCAGTGACTGATGAGGGGAATCTCTTTTTCTACTATTTCTATGTTCTAATGGTCGACGGTGATTTAGTGTTACAGTACAATTATCTAAGAATAAATATAATTCCACGACCAAACAATCAGCGACTAGAAAATGCTAACGCTAGAAGATAAAAGTAGTCATAGTGTCAAGGCAAGGGTGATCTCTCCTAAAAATGGATGTGGTCCATTATTTTTGCTGTTCTTGTTCTTGGGTGTGTGTGTGTGTGGGTGTGTGTGTGTGGATCCACCCCAAGGTTGTCATGATCCTGATATGTATAATTTTTTTTATTGATCTAAGATTTCTTTTCATGAACATGTGCATATAGTTTCGAGTCTCTAACTTAGTATGAGTACTCATAGTAGGCTAATTATACTTTCGCTGGTAGGTTGTGTGCTAATCAACACGAAGATGCTCGTCGTGACTTTATCAATCAAAGATATGTCGGCCTAATCTATCGAAGGTACTCCGAAGGATATGATTCATAGAGGTGATTGTGCGTGAGTATTTGAGTGTTTGTGTTTGTCCTATGTTGAAAACATATATGCTTCAAATTTTACAATGTATCTCAAGTTTGTACAAAATATATGTATTTTTGGAAGCCCTGATAGGGTAATGATTCTGTCGGTTCGACAATTCACTAGTGTCAAGAAAAAATTATCCTACCAAAAATCCCAATCCTAAAACCCTTTGGTTCAATTCCTCCACCCAACCAAGATATATGGTTGATTTAGCCATGCATGCATGTTGACTAGGTCACATTTAGATGCCATTAAGTCTAACAAAGAGGTTGCTGCATATCTAAGAAATGGATTGTGGCTTGAACTGTAGAGCAACAGTCGTGCACGTGAGGAGTACATATAGCCATCACAAAGGCGCGCGCGCGTGTCAGTTGTTCCAATCCATCATCCATCTTCTCAATCAAGAGAAGAAACATGCATGGGCAACAAAACCTCTCTTTCCAGCCATCTAGTAGAGACGTCCTTGTTTCATACTTCATCCGTTCCAAATTATAAGTCGTTTTGACAAATCTAGATTCATAGTTAGTAGTATGTATCTACATATATACTTATGTCTAGATACATATTAATAACTATAAATCTTGAAATACAAAAACGATCTATAAATTGGAACGGAGGGAGTATTTGCGTGCGAACAAAGCGCGTGCATGCCACATATTGAGGACCACGCTACACAAGCAGTAGCCATAATGCTTCGATATATAGTTCGATCGATGATGATCTATGCATGCCCACAAAGATTTGCATCAAGTGCTATCTAGTTAGGGGTTCCCACATTTAACTGCATCTAGTCACGCCTAGATAAGCAGTAGTTTCACATTTTGATGTTAGCTTAGCTGTGCTGTTCATGACATGACCATCATATTCCCAACGATCGATTCACACACACATGCATGTTGATTGGCCTTTGCTCATCATCAAGTTTGTAGAGCCCTCGGTCGATCGATCAGTTTTGGCAACCTTACCGACGACGGATTAGTAGGGCCGGAATCTTCGAGAACCCCCCTTTCCCCTTCTGCAAATGGGACAATCGGCGAGCCTCGTGCGGGTGTGGAGCCCATCAGCAGGGTGTTCATCAGCAGCTGCTCAGCACTAGCAGATCATCAGGGAGGCCGGCCGGCCGGGCAGTATTGAAGGAGACGCTGAAGGAAGCTATCCACGGAAAGAGGGTGGAATGGGGAAAGCAAGGTTCTCTCATGATCAGGTCGAGCCCACGCCGGACCACCCGCCGCCACGGCCTGGCGACTCTTGCTGCCGGCCTCGGCATGCGCCCGACCCGATCGACGCGGCCTCTTCGATTCGCCTCGCATGTAGACATTGTTTATCCTTTATCTAGAGTATTATATGGGGGCATGCATGCTTCTAATTCAGCTTTCTTCTTTCTTTTGTTCTGTCATGCGATGGATGCGACTAGCTCATTCATATCATAACTACCCTGGCTATGGCGGCCGTCGACGTACTGCCATGGTTAGATGACTGCATGCTCCGAGTTTACACCAACTGGCTGGATTGCTATTATCCAGCACTGATTACCAATGGACGACCTGCTAGAATTTGTCGCACCAGAGAAGCTAATATAAATTGCAGTTGCAGCTAGCACTGACTATCCAAGCACTTGATTACTTACGCTAAATTGCGGGACATCATATCTGATCCGATTAAAAGGCTAGAATGTCGACAGGGATAAGATGTTTGGCTTCCTTCACACTGGATTTCATTCCCATTTGGAGGAGGGTCGCCATCGAAATATACTACTAGGTCGGTCGGGTCGCTCGGAAGTGGACCGTCCGTCCTGCAGGCTGATCGACAGAACGACCGTGATCAGGATGGAATTTTAAAAATATTCAGAAGCATAGCCTCGGTCAGGGAGAAGGCACCGATCGACCTAGCTCGGCCTAGCCAGGGGGAGTGGAGTGCTACGAGCCTACGGCTAGCTAGCTGCTCGTGCATGTGGCATTGCGCAGAGCCGCCAGCCGAGCTGAACGTACCCTGAAGAGCACTAGCAGTAGTGGTGGTGTTCCCGGCATCCAGCTAGAGCTAAGCTTCTAGTGGCATCCTCGAACTCGATCTCCATCGCCACCGCGCGCCCGTATATATGTGGGCGCAACCCCGCGTCCCCCGTTACATTTCACTCCACTCCACCCCCACCGGCCACCGCGCTCCCGGAGTCCCGGCCGGCGTCTTGATCGATCTGCCTGTCTCTCTCCCTTGCGAGAGGGACGCGGCTAGCTAGCTAGCACACGGAGATCGACGCGCAGGCCGGCAGGGCCGGCGCCTCACGCGTGCTCGCGGATCGCAGGCGAGGTGACGGCGAGGACGAGGAGGAGGGGAAGGGGATAGCGGTCGCTGTTGGTGGCGGGTGGAGGTGGTGGCGGTTACAGTGGGGGAAAGGGAACGCGGGCGGCCAATCGGGAAAGGGCAGAGGCGGATCCAGGGATCCCAGGATTTCTGCGCCCCGGCCCGGCCGGCCAGACTTTGCCCGCAATCCATCCGCGCTTTCCGCGCACACCCTCCGCCCCACCGGTCCGCGTCAACCCCCCTCCCTCCGTGTCGTCCCTCTCCTCCCATTCCTCCCCCCTCCCGCGGTGAAAGCGACCAGGCGTGCTGCCTTTAGCTTGCGGCTGCGGGCCTGACCTAGACAGCTTCTCCTGTGCTGCTGGTATATAAAGCCAAGGCGGGCTACAGATTGGTGGTATGTAAGCTAGCCCCGTCTCTTAGGCTCTTAGCTCATACACATGTTCTTCTAGCTCCATCCTCTCTTCTTCTCCAGCAGCTTAGTGTGTGGCTGTGTGCTAGCTCTGAACGTGCGTTCCTCGTTACAAATATATATCATCGCGTTTGTACTGACTGCTAGCTGGTTGAAGGCCGCCGGGTGCCTAGCTGATCTCACGATCCATCTCAGCCGGGGGCCGATCGAAGGTTACAAGAAGTTCGGCGAGGTGGCTGTACTGGTGAAGCGAGCATCGTTCTCTGAGGAATTTTGAGGACTGCTCTGATAGGTCTGACGACTGGTCTGTGATTTGCTCGATCGGAGGACTCGCCGGGGCGGCGAACAAGATTTCCTGCACAAGCTTTTGGTGGTGAGGCCCTTCCCCCTCTCCTCCTTCCCGGTACACTGTGAGAGGCTTCTGTTTTGATCTTGCCATCAGTGCTCATCTCTTTTCGTCTTTCTTTGTTTGCTTAGTTTCTGTAGACGTTGCTGTGTAGTGCTCGGTAATAATACTGAGCCAGCTAGTATATATATAGGTAGTTTTATTTGGGTACATTCTATGGAGGAATTTTATTTGGATACACCGGCCATCGATATCCCGAAATCCAAATTCATGCACACCTGAATAAGGTCTACTCCGTAGTGTTTAATCCATCTGCAGTTGCATTTATAATAAGACGTTTAATTTGCCGATGTCTGATTAAAATTTCGAATTGATTCTCTTGTTAAATTTCCTAGCTCAGAGTTTGATGCTGCTTTTGGATGACCTGGTCCTGTTTGTGATGACAAATAATTAATAGGTCATTTTATGTCGAATCAGATCCTCCTATCTTCTATAAATGCGTGGGGTTTTCCGCACAACGGGAAGCTTGTACGTATATTATTTGGGGTATAGTTATATTTGTTCAAACATGCAATAAAATGAATAGTCCTAATATTTTAATTGATTTAACCTTTTTCTTAAAAACTATTTAGTCGTATATAATTTATCATCATCATATGGGCCAAAGAAATATCGTTCGCTGTGATGTATATATATTCATGATATTTAGATCATGTAGTAGTATATACATTAATTCTTTCAGCAGAAAGGTCCGCATGTGCACTAAGCTAGCTTCCTTGGCACAAAAGGAAGCAAACGACCCAATGAATTAATCTGGTAATGGTATACATGATGAAAGTATGGTACTTTTTATCTACTGCCATGATTGCTCACTTTTCCTGAAAATACCATCTCCCAGTGGAAATGAATCAAAAGCTTCTGATCCGTTTGCTGGACTCGGAACATGTATGCACGTATATATTTTAGTTGGATATATATGGAGGAGCTAGCAAACAAATTTTGAGAGAACAATGTTCCCGTGTGGACTTTCTACATGCTCAGAGTCAGAGTTGAAACCCTTTAGATTTAATTTGTGCTCGTGATATGCGACAATTGTGCTTCTTACTGCCCGAGGTCTGTATAGATATAGATAGTCATGTACAACATGATCGTCTACATGATCATCATGGCATATATATGTGCCCATTGCTCTACATATGAATTGGGTAAGGCGTATGACTAGGCAACTTTTTACTACGCGGCTTTGAGCTGGTTTAACAGCATGGCAATGGCATGTTAAATTCCTGGTGAATCCTTGTTCTGATCGAACTTTTGTTATCTGTGAACCTGTGCAGTTACTGATCGGCCGGCGGAATAGGATGGACACTGCTTTCTCCCATGTCCCCCCTGGATTCCGTTTCCACCCCACCGATGAGGAACTCGTCGACTACTACCTGAGGAAGAAGGTGGCGTCGAACAAGATCGACCTCGACGTGATAAAAGACGTCGATCTTTACAAAATTGAGCCTTGGGATCTCCAAGGTAAGAATTACATTCTGACATTGAAGTAGTCCATGACTCCATGCAACGGATCAAGCAAGTAATAAATAAAACAGTATCAATAATTGACATTACATTTATTTGGGATGTGTAGAGAAGTGCAAGATCGGTATGGAGGAGCAGAACGAGTGGTACTTCTTCAGCCACAAGGACAAGAAGTACCCGACGGGCACCCGCACCAACCGGGCCACCACCGCCGGGTTCTGGAAGGCCACGGGCCGGGACAAGCCCATCTACACCAAGAGCTGCCTCGTCGGCATGAGGAAGACGCTCGTCTTCTACCGCGGCCGCGCCCCCAACGGCCACAAGTCCGACTGGATCATGCACGAGTACCGCCTCGAGACCACCGAGAACGGGGCCGCTCCCGAGGAAGGCTGGGTGGTCTGCAGGGTGTTCAAGAAGCGGGTCGCGACCGTCCGCCGGATGGCCGACGGCGCGCCGCCGTTCTGGTTCGACGACCACGCCGCCGCCGCCGGCGGCTTCATGCCGGACCTCGGTCACCACCCGAGCGCGGCGGCGGCGTACGGCGGCCAGCAGCTCTACCACTGCAAGCCGGAGCTCGAGTACCATCACCTCCTGCCCAGCCAAGATGTCGCCTTCCTGCAGCAGCTTCCCCAGCTGGTGGAGAGCCCCAAGCCTGGCGCGTACATCGCCCAAGGGAGCTGCAGCATCCAGTCCTCCGACGAGGCGTCCAACAGGTACGCCGCCGCGGGGCAGCAGCCGGCGATGGAGGCCGCCGCCTACTTGGCCGCCGCCGGCGACGACGACTCGGTCACCGACTGGAGGGTGCTCGACAAGTTTGTCGCGTCTCAGCTGTTCAGCCACGGCGACGGCGGCGCCACGAAAGAGGCCGGTTACTCCAACCCGGCGGCGGCGCAGGTGTTTCAGGCTGGGAGCAAGCAGCCACAAGAGACACTGGGCGGCTACGCCTCCACGTCTGCCACCGGCGGCGGAGAGGCTGACCTCTGGAAATAACTGCTACAGAACGTAAACGAGAACCCCATTGGATTGGATATATGCCGTATACAATTCATATATACTACCTCCCAAATCTGATTTAGTGTACAAATATATAGCAGGCAATACATGCATTTCATGGCGCGTGAAGATATATGTATGCATAATAAACATGTAACCGAAGTGGTTATATATATTATTTGACATCAGGTCTCACGATGACTGATATGAAACCGGGAGGGTCCGTCGGCCGGCCAGGCAGGCCACGTCAGTGAAAACGTTTTCAGCCGTCCGATCACGATCCAACCGCTAGAAATGCAGCGGTGACCGTGGTCTTTTTACGTTTACACCCTCGCGTTTTCAGGTAATCGAACCCGAGGTCCATTGTTTATTTGTCGGCTCGGTAGTGGCCAGAAACTTCCCGACGCCCTCCGTTCCTATCGCATCGCCCCGCGTTGCTCCCTCTGGCGCCGTCCTTCCCTCTCCCTCTCCCTCTCCCTCTCCTCCGCGCCGCTCCCCTCCGCCGGCGGGCACCCTCGCCGGCCTCCTCCACCAGTCCCAGCGCAACCCCTGCCGCTGCGTCGCGTCGCGCCGCTGGCGCCTCTCCGCCTCCCCCAAAGCGCTGTGGACGGCTCCCCTACCACTCCAGCGGCGCGCGGGCGGCTTCCGCTGCGGTGGCGGGCGCGGAAGGCCGGCGCGGCGCGCGGTGGTGGTGGCTGCGGAAGGCGCGCGCCGATGTGCGGGATCGAGTGGAGCACGAGATGCAGGTTGTATTTCTTCAATCGCTTTCTTCTTCATTAATCTGTTGCTTGGGTGTGTATTCGATTTGGATTTCTGCAGCAGCGCTTCGCCCTACTGAATGCTTTCGGCGCCGATGCAGTGTACCACGATAGATTCAAGTGGGGCTACTGGATGACCCTCTCGGCGTGGACAGAGATAGAGAACCCAGCAGGGATGACTTGCTAGCTAGCGATGGAAAGTGCAAGTCATTTAGCCTTTCTTTTTCCTTCTTATTTAGTTATCTACAGAGTTTCAAAATTCTTCAAACTTGCCAGGTATGCTAGACGATGTGTATATGTTCTGTTTTGTGCATTTGGATAGTAGCAGATGCAGTAGTATTCAACTTATGTGATTCTGAAATGGGCTAAGCATCAATAGTAGACCTATGATTCCTTCGATGCAGTAGTATTACATGGTCGATTTGAATATACTTCGATGCAGTAGTATTACGTCGGACCTATAATGGTTACTTCTGCGATTGCCTCCTTCATTTTCCATATCACCAGTCCATGATAGATCAAATAGTAGATATTTAGTTCTTTTTTTGTGTGCCCCATTTGTTGTAGACCTGCTTTAGTTCTGGACCATTGCAGCATTGGTTTACTGTTCTGCCAGACTGATAAGCCTCTGTTCTTTCCGTTCCTTCATTAGTTCTTGTTCTGCCAAAATTATCAGTTGCATGCTTTTTATTCTCGGTTCTGAACTGATTAGATGGTGATGTGTACTATTGCAGCCTCAGCGCATTGTCCCTGTACAGTTACATTGACAGTCCCAGTTCTTGCCCATGCGATGATTGGTAAGCTCCCCATGTTTTTTTTTTGGTTGATCAAATTAGTATCCAACATAATGTTTAATGTGTGAATTCATATACTCTGTTATTTTAGGTGCCTTGTGAACTGCAGAAGTATATTTCAAATAAGATTTTTAGTTGACTACTTTCAGCTTATTGTTTGGCCATTTTATGCCAGGGTGATATCAAGCCGTATATATCTGTGGCTGGTTGTTTCCTGCCCCCATCACATTTTCCCCCTATGTATAGGAGAAGGTACATACTAAATTCTGAGCTGCTTCCATTGGTTGCTGAGTTGGTTACTCAGCTAAATTAGTTTGTGTTGCATGTTTACGGTAAGCATTATAATTTATAACGTAATTGTTGTACACTGTGGTTTGTCCATCTGCTGCTACTGCTTATTGATAGTGTGCGTATTTTGGTAAATTAGTTGCATTAAGTGGAATACCTATGGGAATATGGGGCATATGGGTTATGTTAAACACGTTAGCTTACTGAGCTGCTACCACTGTTTTCCATCAGCATTTCTTTTATATTCTGCTTTGACAATTAGTGTTTCCAAACATATTTACTGTACACTAAAATAAAAATGACAGTAGCCATCATTCGTCCTGAATCCAGCATTGCTCTGCATATACCATCGACATCTATACTTTGCCGGAACCTACCCAAAGAGTTCTTATTTCATTAGATGCAGACCCTATGTAGCGGCATGCTGTCTTCCTTTGTAAAACACCACAAAGACAGAGTATGGTTCTTCCATCCAATTTGGTATAGCAGCGGAACAACACTACATTTTCTGTTTCACCATCGTTACCTCAGCCCGTTACTTTTGCTAAAATTAATCTGTACTATGTCAGCAGCCTTTGGTGTGTAGAGAAACACATATACAACACCACTGCAACTAAATGACAATGTTCCAGTTTTGAAAAGCATCGACCATGGTAATGCTATTACACTTCCGGCTCATGTTGTCTTTGTTTAATCCCTCACATGGCATCTAGCTTAAATAAACAAAGAACTTACATTTTCTCTTTATCTGCTCTGCTAGGCCACTCTACCAAGCCAAAAAAAATCTGCTACATTGAAGTGACTGAATAATCGAAAAAAGAACACCGACTTTATGAGGGGTTTGCCTGTCTCTATAGGAACTGAATCATATAATGAAGATCCAGTTAACTATAAGCACTCTGCTCCATGTCATCTACATTTTTACTATTGCAGAGTTAGCCTCATTTAGTTGTAACCATTTGCAATCTCAAACAACAAAGCTTCTTGAAGATCTAGATGTCGTGGCGGAGGCTTTTAAAGAGAGGATAAGAGGTAAATCTCAAACAAAAGAAAAAAATCAGCATCATCCTTTTGAACCAGGTGTGTCTACATTTATTCAAATTCTAAATTTCTATTTTTTCTTCTGTTGTTTCATAGAACATGGCAGAAAACAACAGCAACGCTTACTCTGATTACACTTCTGACAGCACAGATGATCCCAATGTGGTTCTGCTACGCTATGCACATTGGTCTTACTGATTATTTATTTTTCTTTGCAGACTTATACCGTGAGCCAACAATCAGGATATGTGTAAGGGTATTTTCTAAATTCAGTCTATCATAAATTTTATACTGTCTGTTTCCTAATTGTGTATGCTAACACTTCATCTTACCATTGTTCTATTCCTTTTCCACATTCAGCCCATATGTCACAAGCCTGAAGACAACACAAGAAGCATTCTCTTATGAACGCCAGTAATTTTGAGGGATCCGAACACAGCCTAAGTAAAGATTGCTCTCTGAAACTATCGCTGATTGTGTCTTGTAAAATATGTATTTCCATGTGAATCCATCTATCATCATACTTGAGTCATCAGGTTGTATCAAACAACATTATATGCATTATACATTAATGTATTCATTCATCTCTATCTTATGTTAATTATATACCATCACATAGGCGCGCGCTGGGCGCGCGCCAATCACTAGTCTGGTGTTAATAAGGTAGCTAGCTGAAAGCTGAAGCTAAGGAGCTTCAGTAACTGACTTGACAATTTGTAAAAATAGTCAAGCTGTAGATGGACGTCTATTTGTGCTGTCCATCATCAACAACGGCAGCTCTGGTCGCTGCCGATGCATCAGCAATGTTTGTGAAATGGAAAGCCTTTTTATTTACTGAGACACTCCTGTGCTGAATTTGTGCTTTTGGATATATTGGCTTCTGAAAACACATGATATTATCTATTTCATAAGCACTATATATGGCGTCCTATAGCAAATACAGAACAGGAGTATAGACTCCAGCAATCCATTAGTTTCCATGGCATATTGCACTTGAAATCTTGATGATAAACATTTGCAGGTCTAACAATGCAAGCATTAAGTACGTAGCACCAGAAGAAATATAGTGTTACTACACCTAGTTCTTCAGCTGGATTGCCTTACAAAAACATAATTTGGACGACTCAACTGCTAATGGGAAGGAGATTTTCAAACTAATAGTTACCAACAGTGTGTAACAGGAGCTCAAAAACACATAGAAACTGCTCGCAGGTAGCCAACAGTGATCAATAATTGCATCCTGGCAACTCCCTCCCATCCACCGGACACTGGGCTTGCTGCCTAATAATGGGTTAATTCATCCAAAGAGAAGGGCCCCGATAAGCTGCTCACTCTAGTGGTTTGGTAGTGAAGAAAGAAACAAGTGAATCTTCCAAAACACATTGGCCACCACATGGCAAATCCAAATTTTGATCTCATGGAGGAAGCAGCGCCAGGACCTGGAGCAAAATGCCTCCAAGGCAGGGACCTGGGAGCAGATGATCACCAGAATATATAAGAGGAGGATTTTGCCTACTGCTTTTGTTTATTTGTCTTTCTTAATCATTGTACAATATCCCTTCCATGTCGCTGTTTCTGGTTGTTGCTTTTAAAATAAAATGGCTTTGTGCCACTAGGCTATTTGTAAAATAACCTTGAGTCTCTAATACATGTTATGTGGATAACTGAAGAGTAACTAGGAGGTCGATAGAGGAGGGCTAAGGGCCTGCTGTTAGAAGTTTCCCTCTCTGGTCGTTTGTGCTGTGGGTGTGAGTTTTTTCTTTCCGCTGCGGCAGGACTGGTTCCTGCTGCTGGGGGTCATGTGTGTTTGTGTTCCTGAGTGGGGGCCTGTCCCCACCCTGGATTGTTTTTATGTTTCCTCTACCTTAATGAAATGACACGCAGCTCTCCTGCCTGGTTCGAGAAAAAAACTGAAGAGTAAGTAGGTTGCTGGAGCCTCCACAGTTGAGAAGCTGACACCCGGGCAAACCTGTGCTTGCAGGTCGTGTGAGTAACTAAAAGATTGGGTACTTCCCTCCCTTAAGGCAAAGCCGAGGGAATGTCTCTCCCCATGGTCAAGTTTTCTTTTTCAATATATTTATATATGGGTAGCTCTTCTACATATCTTTTTCTGAAAAAAAAGTACACCTACTCTGACGAAAAAATTATGCTTCATTACATTCTTTTTTAACATTCCAGAGTTATTATTCTGTACTTCCTAAATCATTTACAATCCATGAAACTCTGATCTGTCAGTGAATTAGGTTTCTCCATGCTATTCAAATATTTTCTGAATGGATACCAGAAACAGAGGAAACCAGCGCAACGGATATTAGTATTAGAACTAAAAATGGAGATAACATGTCAACAGTGCACCAAATTGGGTCCTATTCTAAAATATTTTATTTTAACCTTAAAAATCAAGAAGGGTTATCTCCATCATAATTTATTACTACAACAGAAAAGAAGAAAACATAGGGACAACGTTTAATGCTGACCTATAATAGCTGTGTATGCCCCATCTATGCCTACAATCAATAAAAATATGGACCATATATTTCAATAAACACAAGATATCACATGCATTTTAATAAAATATTGGTATGGTGCAAGAATATGATAAATATAAAGACTAAAAGTAGTAATTCAGGTTTTACCATGCGGTCCATTAATGTATCACTCAAATCAGCACCTGGAAAGGAGAAAATAACAGCACGGTGAAAAATAAATTCCAAAGTAACTGCATGAACATACTAACTTGTTCAAGGTCATACTCTCAAAAGCAAAAAAGAAACATCAATGGGATAAAGATTCAGATACAGAGCCCCACTTCTGAAATTACTTTGTTTTTCACTCACAATGAGGGAGGTTCTAAAGTTGATTTAAAACTCTCCTAGACAATGTGTTGGGCGGACAGATATGAGAACCCAAATAGCCAAGTTTGAGTCAACTCCCCTCTTAAGTGAATGCAAGAAGCCCAGAACTGATAGATTATAAAATAAATAGTACTGTGACGAGTCAGATTGAAACACAAAAAGAAATGAAATGCAGTTAGCTTCCTGTTCTGATTTTATACTGCGATGGTAATGAGGCACTTGTTAAAGTAGCAGATAGAGGGTCTCTATGATATCTCTGGTTGAGTAGCTTCCTTGGTAAGCTACATCAGAGGACCACTGAGCACTAAACAAAGGTAATTATGTGCATCAAGCACACCACACACATCATGTACGAGAATATAGTCAATGAGTATAACCTATCTGCATAATGAAAGGTTGCTGCTTCACTCACCAGTGAAATTTGCTTTATAAGCAACAGCCTTTTCAAGATAGGCACCATTGAATGTGGAGCCACTGAAATCTGACTCTCTCATATCAGCAGATGTGAAGTTGGCCCGTCTGCAGCAATAAATGATGCATTAGGTAAAGAAGCGCCAAGGAATAACAAACATACTATTTCTTTAGTTATCCATATCACAAATTACTGTTCTCCTAAAATACTGTTTAACTCCGTCACTTTCAGTCATTTGTAGAATATTTGTTCCACATTTTTTTCCCATAACACATAGACATTTTATAGAACAAGATGTTTCCATCTAGGTATATGAGTTAAAGCAATGTTCAGAAAGTGCATACTGACAAAATGTGACTTTCTGACCACAATACCAACATGCTTAACAATTTTGGCGACACACAATCTATCACACACGGTTATCATCATTATATTCAGGAACTAGGGAAGATGTATCTAATGCCTACAATTCCAGAGAGCCAAAATTGCTAACTTATGTTCTAATGTTCAGTATGGAAGTTGAAAAACAGGATTCCTTTTCATTGACTATTCAGTAAATCTATCAGCTACAGAAGAAGTAGGCACGGAAGAATTGAGGAATTATATCTTGAACAAGTGAAATTAAGAACCCACCTGAAGTTCTCGTTGACATGGACGGCCTTCCTGCAAAAACAGCCGCGAAACAAATCAGCAACACAATGTAACTAAAAAACGACTAAATGAGCAAGAAGAAACCCAAAAGAAGAAGAGTCGCCAGCATACTTGAGGTCAGCCGAGCCGAACTGCGCGGCGGAGCCGATGCCGAACTCGCCCCGCTGCTCGGCCTCGAACCGGTTCAGGTCCGCGTAGGCCGGCATCGCTGCAGCGACCACGGCCGCGGCCAGCGCGGCGGAGACCGCGGCGCGCCACCTCGGCTGCTGCTTCGCCGGCGAGGCGTTCGACGCATTGCCGCCCCCGCAGGCCGGGCGGTCGGGCGCCGCCTGGCAGGCGACGCGCAGGAGGCGGCGAGGGGGGCAGCGAGAGAAGGGAGGGAATTTCGTGGGATGGGCGGGAGCGGCAGCAAGAGGGGAGGTGGATGCAGGAATCATGGCGGCGACGGGTTCAAGGGGAGGAGCGGTGGCCGCTGCTTGGTGGAGTGGGGGAAGAACTGAAGAAGAGAGGGTGAGGTGGGGAACGGGACGGACGGGTGGTGGTGGCTCGCGCGCGAACACGTAACCGCCAGCGGAGCCGCCGGGCCAGTGTTTCATATGGATAGTGGGCTGTTAGTGTGTATCGTTGGGCCTTAGTGGGCTTTTCTTGCATTGTAGCCCAAATTAAACTCGCCACTTTATTATTATTACTACTATTTGACGTAAATCGCCACTTTATTAACACAAAGGTGCTCAGACACGTGTTTTTTCGGAGATAACAGAGTTGGAAAAAAGAATTTCTTGATCAAAAGATAATCTCATGTACACACTACCAGATCACCTGGGGCTGAATCGGCTGATTTATGGGGCCAACTACATTTTAGGATGTCCCCTAAAAATTAAAAATGGTTGTCTATTATACCATATACTAGGTGAATTCCCCGCGCATTGCTGCGTTATATTTTACATAAATTTATATTATTATTATTTAATATATTGTCTAAAATAAGAATGTGTGCACGATAATTAATTGTAAAACTATAAGAATGAGGACTACTACAAACTTAAAATGCTAATAAAGTTGGAGAAAAGGTTGTTACCTGATGATTGGCTCAAGTAGGATAAATGCTCTTGCTATTTCCAGAGGCGAAATTAATTTATATGAACCTGCAAAATTCAAGATGGTTTATGCAAAGAGTTTCGAAGAGGCAATACACCGAACATATTCAGCGCATGAAACTCAATCAAACTATGGGAGTTATAGGTGCACAAAAATCACACGATGGAAAATCAAAATCGAAAAGAACAACATACGGGAAGCATTGAACTCAAGAGCACATGAAACAGGGAAACACAATAAAGAGCGAGCGAAGACAGAATTGGGCAGCCCACGCACTTGGATTGGACAGCGAGGGACGGCAAGGTACTGCACTTGACTGACAGTGATACGCTGCACTGTCCCCTCGATTGGACCTGAACGGCGAAAGAGTTGAGCGATTAATAAAGAAAAATGGAGGTTGTTCATCTGCTGAGTAACAACCATCTTCAGTGAGTGCTGAGCCGCTTGAGCTGCCACCGAATAAAGAATGGCACGTTGTGCTGAGTAGAGAATAAAGAAGAGTGGAGTCTGTTTATCTACCATCATTAGTGAGTGTGGAGCCGCTTGAACTGCGTGTGTGCTGCTATACTGGTCATAGTAAAGAAGGCACAGTAAAAAAGGGGAGTTTAGGTGATGATATGGCTACATTAGGTTTGACAGAATTCTTAAATGGGATGTCAGTGGGGACTACTTATATAGATTTACTACGGTGGCCGTGACACTCAGCGAACCAGTTGCTATGAGCCTAGAAAATGTGGTACCACTCACTCCGTTCCAAATTACTTTTGTCATTAACTCTTTCCCATAATATTTAATGAATCGTTTTATTAATAAGTTGTATAAATACAATAATTGATACTCATAAACTTTCTAAAAATAAGATGATTGATCAATAATAAAAAATCAGCAGAATGCAGTAACTATTAGCACAAAAAGACAACTTGTTTCACACGAATACTGTGGCTGCAGTATTGATCAATAATCGTCTAGGTGCATTGGGAAGAATGACAGAACCGTCTTGATCGAGCACTTGGGATTTTAGACTGTGGATAGCTCCGGCCTGCGCGCGGCCTCCGACAAGCGTCCAACTTGAGGGATGATGCCAGTCTGATATGTCGTTGCGCAACTTGCGAGTCTACCTACATGCTTGTTTGCTTGGAGCTGGCGCACAGGACGCCCGCCCGGGCACAGCCTCTTGGTCGTAGCTGCCCCTTCCTCTGCCGTCACTCACCTCGTTAGCCGCAGCTAACGAATGAAGCTATAGATAGAGATGCCCGTGGTGTACGCAAACATCTTGCGGAGTCGACATTGGAATCCCCAATCTGAACACATCTGCTCCAACACCAGCGCCACTGTGAATCAATTCATTTCTGAATCCCGATCAGATCAGGCTCAGCTCTGGCCTGTCTGATCTGATCATAACGAATCGAAGCCCCTCGATCATAAAATATTTGCAGCTTCTACCGTCTGCCCGTCTATATACATATACTGTACAGAAGTATTGCGAGCCCAAAGCTAGGAATGGCTCCTGCATCCGTAGGTTGCAGCTAAGTTGACCTTGCGATCGCGAGCTACTGGATCGTACGGCTGCTGCAAATGCACGCGCGGCACCTTGCTTTTCTGGATCCCTAGATCCTATACTACTACTGCAAGCTTTGGTTTGTTTACTCGACTCGCTAGCCCTGCCGCCTTGCTGCTCCGTTCTGATCCGAGCGAGCTGCACAACCGGCGCAAGCAGCCGCAGCTTACTCGCTGCAGCCTACGCCGTTTCGGTAAGCTCTCCAAGCAGCGCAGCCGCATGCATGCAACGCAATGCTTCCTGCTGGTTCGTGGTTCCTGCGCGAGCAGCTAGCATTGGTTCGAGATTTACACGCTGCTGGTGCCGGTAGTTTTTTCCCCAAGTCTCGCAACCACTCATGGAGATGCAGCCAGGCCCGGCCGGGGTCATTCAACGTATGCGCCGCGCTCGCATCGCGACGCGCCCATGCCTGCGCTGCGTCCTTCGTCATCTCTCTCTCTCTCTGCATGGCCATGGAAACATGCACTACGGGAAACCCGACGTATGCCGAGTGTCCAGCCCTTTGCCGAGTGTATTCTGTCGGGCACTCGGCAAAGAAAGCCTTTGCCGAGTGCCCTTGGCAAGGCACTCGGCATACACGGGACACTCGGCAAAGAGGTGTTTTGCCGAGTGTCAGGCCTGCGACACTCGGCAAAGAGGTGTTTTGCCGAGTGTCAGGCCGGAGACACTCGGCAAAGAAGGCGCACGTGCTCGTCAGCCCCCACGCACGCCACCGGCCGTTCGCGGCCGTCCGTAGCCGTTTGGGCGGCCACCGGTTTGCCGAGTGTCGGGTCAAAGACACTCGGCAAAGAGCACCTTTGCCGAGTGTCAGGTCAGAGACACTCGGCAAAGGTGCGGCACGTGTCCAGCACGTGCCACGCGCGCCCACGTCCGACGACGGCCGTTTGAATCGTCACAGTTTTGCCGAGTGTCCTCCAGCCGACACTCGGCAAAGAGGTGGCAAAAAATTTGAAAATTTGAAAAATTTTGAAAATTTGAAAATATTCTTAAAAAACTTGGAATTCAAACATAAAAGTTTGAAAATTTAAAAATATTTTTGTAAAACTTGGTGGGTTTGCCGAGTGTTTACCAAGCAACACTCGGCAAAGCTATCCTTTGCCGAGTGTTCACCACTCGACACTCGGCGAAGCTATCCTTTGCCGAGTGTTTCTTGGTAAACACTCGGCAAAGTCAGGACCTTAGTTTTTAAACTTATGTTTTTGGGGTCCAAACTTTATTTTTTTTCTAGTGATACTTGTCAAAGGCTCTTTATATATTATGTGAAGTCTGTGGGAAAAAGTTGAGATGATTTCGAAAAGTTTATATATACGACCCTTTCCAATCGGAGCATATCCCCATAGAAGTTTCGGAGAGTTGAGAAGGAGACAGCCGGATTTCGAAACGAAGTGAAGTTGAATTAGAGTTTGAGTTCATAACTTTTTCTATAGGCAATAGATGACGTAGATTGGTTCATTTGAAGTTATCATATTTTTTCGGACCCATTTGATATTTTTTAAATTATTTTTACGCCCTTCTCCGCATGAAATAATGAAATATATGAAGGAATTATTAGATATATATGCTTCAAATAATGAAAACATTTCATCTAAGCATAAAATGTGCATTGTTGAATGTATTTGACAAGATATTTTGATGTGTATTTGACCGAATTTGAAAAATATGGTATGTAAGAATTGGTCTGGGAAATGTTTGCCGAGTGCCTGCACTCGGCAAAGGGCAGATTTGCCGAGTGCCCTCGGCAGACACTCGGCAAACAGGCCACGTGGCCGTCCCCTTCGGCCGCGGCCAGCGCGCGGCCACGTCAGCGGCCAGTGTGCGGCCAGATCTGTTTGCCGAGTGCCTGGATCTGGGACACTCGGCAAACAGGGGGTTTGCCGAGTGCCGGATCTGGGACACTCGGCAAACAGGGGGTGCCGGGGGGACTTAACCGCCCACGCGGCCCCCAACCCTACACACGCACACGCGCCGCCGCTCCCCTCCCCACCCCGCCCGCCGCCTCTCTCCCCGCGCCGCCGCCTCTCTCCCCGCCCGCCGCCGCCGCACGCCGCCACCGCCGCCGCTCCCCGCACGCGACGCCGGCCGCCGCCTCCGCCCCGGCCGGCCGCCCGCGCACGAGCCCCGGCCGGCCGTCCCCGCGCCGGCCCCCGCCCCCGCCCGGCCGGCCCCGGCCCCGGCCGGCCGTCCCTGGCCCCGGCCCCCGCCCCCGCCCCCGCCCCGGCCCCGGCCCCGGCCGGCCGTCCCCGTCCCCGCCCCGGCCCCGTCCGCGTCAGCCCCGGCCCGGCCGCCGCGCAGGCCGGCCCGTCCCCGCTCCTTCCCCGGCCGCCGGCTCGTCCTCCTGTCCCCGCGCCCGCCCATCTCGTGTAGGTACCCCGCCCGTCCTCTTGTTACCTTTGTTAATTTGTTCATTTTGCTGCAAAACTAGGATGTGGTGGTTTGCCGGCCTTCGTGCCGTTGTGGTTTGCCGGCCTTCGTGCCGTGGTTTTTTGCAGGATGGGGTTTCAGAAACCTCCCCGTGCAGGGGAGGTGCTGCCGAATTGTCCATTTGACAATATTTTGTTTTTTTCAGGGAGAGGCCCTTTGCACCGTCCTCGGCTTGTAGCCCATAGTCGTGCCCGAAGCTCCGCCGCACGTCGTGGACGGCCGTCTGCACCGACACGAGCGTCACCCACTCGCCCGCCTTCGAGCCCGTAGGTGAGCACATGCAAAACCATACGCCCTCGGTATTTAATTCGTAGATTCATATTTAAGTTGTGTACCTTCTTCGTCTCTTGTATTTATCTGTACCGTGTGGCTTCTTTGCCATGTTCTTGCGTTCCTACAGTAAATAAGATTATATGACATCTTATTTACTGTAGGATACGCAAAAACATGACAAAGAATTCATACAGTACAGTTAAATACAACAGGCCAACATTGTGCACAACTGTGTCACGTAACCTAGTTAGGCGTCTCCCGTTCGAAAGAGATACAGTTGTGAATATGTGAATCATTGCATATGTCTAACCGTATCTGTTTCGAATTGTCCACGTTTTTGGACAGCTCGAGGATGTGTAGATGGGTAGTTTCCATGCTCTACTCGTACCGAGGCTGAGTTTCGGCATCATCTCCCTGTTGTTCTCCGAATACACAATCTCCGTAATTGGACGTATATTTGGAGAACAGCGGGGAGGTGCTGCCGAAATTCCGTCTTGGATACGAGTAGAGCATGGAAACTACCCGTCTACACATCCTCGGGTGGGATTAGGACCTATCTTTACCTATTAGACATAAAGCTAGCATCCGGTAGATGCATTTATTATTATAAATTTGGTATGGAAGAAATTTATTGCTCGGTGACATGTAAAGGGATGGATGACCGTGAGTGGATGTACACTGGCCGCTCAAATAAAGGTGAATGTACAGATGAATGGATTGCCAAGACTGATGCGTTCTTGAAGCAAGCTTTTGCCAATGCGAAAGGGGTGCCAACTACTTTCTGTCCATGCGCGGTTTGCGACAATCGTAAACGCCAAACAGAAGTTGTCATGGGTAAACATCTCGTCAGGAATGGATTTACGGAGAACTATACTCGGTGGACACGCCATGGTGAAGCCGTTGATCGTGTGAGAGACGAGGCCGTGAGGCAGCGCATCGAGGAGTTTGATGATGAGGCAGGGGTAGGGGACATGTTGCATGACTACGACGAAGCACACTTCAATGATGGACCTAGGGAGGAGGAGCCGGAGGCCACTGCAAAGGCTTATTATGACATGTTGTCAGCGGCACAACAACCACTTCACTCGCACACTAAGGTTTCTCAATTGGATGCCGTTGCACGTCTGTTGGCCGTCAAGTCCCAGTTTAGCTTGGGTCGAGACGCCTTTGACCACATCCTGACAATTTTGGGTGGCCTCCTTCCGGAAGGTCACGGCTTGCCAAAGAACATGTACGCGGCACAGAAACTTCTAAATGCACTTAAGATGCCGTATCAGAAGATACATGCTTGTCCGAATGGATGCATCTTATTTAGGAAAGAATTTGCGGACGCAAAGCAATGTCCGAAGTGCAAGGCTTCTAGATTCGTGGAGATAGTCGGTGCTGATGGTAAGAAGAAGCAAAGCAAAATACCCGTGAATATCCTACGGTACCTTCCACCTATACCGAGGATCCAACGGCTTTACATGACCGAGGACTCCGCGAAACAGATGACATGGCACAAAAGTGGAGTGCGATACAATCCTGATAAGCTCGTACATCCATCCGATGGTGAAGCATGGAAGCACTTTGATGGGATTCATCATGACAAGGCTAGAGAGGCTCGGAATGTGCGTGTTGCGTTGGCAACAGATGGGTTCAACCCGTATGGAATGACGGCTGCCCCATACTCTTGTTGGCCAATGTTTGTGATCCCACTCAATCTCCCCCCGGTGTCCTATTTCAACGGCAGAACATCTTTTTGTCGTTAATTATTCCTAATTACCCGGGGAAAAATATGAGCGTGTATATGGAGCCTCTTGTTGATGATTTGGACCGTGCTTGGGAGGAAGGTGTATGGACATATGATCGAGCTACAAAAACAAACTTTAAAATGCATGTCTTCTACCAGTACTCCCTGCATGACCATCTGGCGTATGGGATATTCTGCGGCTGGTGTGTCCACGGGAAGTTCCCATGTCCAATATGCAAGGCATCTCTGAAGTTCATCTGGTTGACCAAGGGTGGAAAATATTCATGCTTCGACAAACATCGTCAATTTCTCCCTCTTGAACACGAATTCAGACAAGATATTAAGAACTTCACAAAAGGTGTAAGGGTTCTAGACCCTGCACCACACATGATGACAGGTGCGGATGTTCGTGCAGAGTTAGACGCTCTCGAGGTCGGGGAGGATGGCCGTTTTGTGGGATATGGCGAGCAACATGCCTGGACTCATAAGTTGGGCCTATGGAAGCTCCCGTACATGGCAGACCTTCTGCTTCCACATAATATTGATATGATGCACACTGAAAAGAATCTTGCCGAGGCACTTTGGGGTACAATCATGAACATTCCTGATAAAACCAAAGACAATACCAAGGCTAGAGTGGATCAGCAGCGGTTATGCAATAGACCGAAGCTAAATATACCACCTCCCAGGGACGGCAAAACATGGAAAAAACCTAAGGCCGATTTCGTTCTCGATAATGACCAAAAGAGGGAAGTTCTAAGTTGGTTCCAAACATTGAAATTTCCTGATGGGTATGCAGCGAATTTGAAGAGGGGAGTGAACTTAACTATTCTAAGGATCAACGGGCTCAAGAGTCATGACTACCACATATGGCTTGAGCGGCTTCTTCCGGTGATGGTTCGAGGCTATGTCCCCGAGCATGTCTGGCAAGTGCTAGCGGAGTTGAGCAATTTCTTCCGTCAGCTGTGTGCTAAGGAAGTATCGAAGCCCATACTTGCAGAAATGGAAAAGCTTGCTCCCGTGTTGCTATGCAAGTTGGAGAAGATATTTCCACCGGGCTTTTTCAACCCGATGCAGCATATGATTCTGCACCTTCCGTATGAGGCACGAATGGGAGGGCCTGTGTAGAACCGGTGGTGCTATCCAATTGAAAGATGTCAGAAGGTTCTTCGAACTAAATGCAAAAATAAATGCAAGATTGAAGCATCTATTGCAGAGGCATACATTCTCGAGGAGGTGTCAAACTTCACGACGAAGTATTATGCTGACAACCTCCCTAACGTGCACAATCCACCGCCTCGTTATAATGTTGACGAAGTTGAATCGAACCTCAGCCTTTTCCGAGGGCAACTAGGAAGTGCAAGTGAAGGCACCAACAAAAATTTGACAAATGCAGAGTGGCGCGCTATCATGCTCTATGTGCTCACCAATCTATCCGAAGTTGAGCCATACATGCGGTAAGTTCAGAACGATCTTGTTTTCAAGTACCTAGCCACTATTCTGCATCCAACACTCTTGTTTCTCGTTCATACAGGGAATTTCTTGATCAATTCTGGCGTAATAGGAGGGCTCCTACCCCACACGAAGTTGATGACCTTCTTAAACATGGAAACCCAGATTTTATTTCTTGGTTCAAACGGAAGGTACACTTAATTTCAGTCTTGTCCTAAATTCGACGTTACTGAAGTCGTGTCATTAATATAACAAACATGCCTGGTCGAACTCGCAGGGCCAATCCGATGGGCCTATGAGTGTCGAGTTGAGACAGATCGCCGATGGTTGTGCGTATAAGGTCAAGTCATTTACCGGATATGACGTGAATGGTTATCGTTTTCGCACAACAAGTCATGAGCAGAGGATGCCCAATCGAAGGACTACAAGTACCGGAGTCTATACTCCAGGCTCTGATGGGGTCGATTACTATGGGAGACTTGAAGAAATATACGAGCTTAATTTTGGTGGAAGCAAACCTCTTTCTCCTGTTATCTTCAAATGTCATTGGTTTGATCCTTCAGTGGTGAGACGAACCCCTAGTCTTGGGCTAGTCGAAATTCGACAATCATCTGTCTTACCTGGAGATGATGTCTATATAGTGTCTCAACAAGCCACCCAGGTGTATTATTTGTCATACCCGTGCAAAAAGGACAAAAGGCTTGAGGGTTGGGACGTTGTATACAAAGTGTCGCCACGCGGTAAACTACCAGTCCCAAACAATGAAGATTATAACATAGATCCAAACACCTATGATGGAGAGTTCTTCCAAGAAAATGGGCTAGAAGGGTCTTTTGAGATAGACTTAACCCAAGCGGTCGGAATGGATTTAGACTCAGAAATGTTTGTTGACGAGGACACTGGAGATGTGGTTCATAATGCTAAGGAGGTAGAGTTACTAGAGCGATTACAATTAGGCAATGACGAAGACGACGACATTTCTCCGCCTTTGGAGGACGACCATGAACATCTCGAAATGTACGATAGTGATGATGCGACCGTTGATCCAGATAATCCTGATCCGGATGATTATTTCTAATAAAAGTACGTTTATATATTGCATCATCTCTGTCTAATAGTTTATGTTGGGTCATATTTCTTATATATTACACGTTTTTCTAATTATTTATGTTTATATGTGAAATCTAATAATTGTATGTTTTTGTTGATCGCAGGTGATTGGACCAATATGGTGGGTCGTGGCGGTGCGATGAGGAACGTCATGTCGTTGTACCGGAAGTTTAAAGATGGGGGGTCCGAGGCAGCTGGGTCGTCTGGTGCCAAGGGGCGAAAGAAGAAGGCCGCAGGCGGGGGGCGAGGCAGAGGCAAGAGGCGAGAGCGGACCCCCGTACCTTCGTCGTCTTCGTCCGACGAGGACTTTGTTCCTTCGGCGGCGGACACTCGGGCCGCGGAGCACGAGGACCGCGAGGACGAGGAGCACGAGGCAGCGGAGCACGTGGCCGAGGAGCACGGGGCCGAGGACCCCGAGGGCGAGGACGTAGAGGGGTCCACCTGCTCTGAGAACTCGGCCCTTTGGCAGCGAGGCCCCTCGCAACTCCCGAAGCGCCCGATACCCATGGAGCGTCGCCCCGTGATCGCACCCAGCCCTCCAAGGTAAGTAATTTTAGATGTTACACAGACCTTCTCGTTTCATATTCATATGTTGGAAATCACAAGATGGACTAACAATTTATCTTAATCACTTGGGCAGCAATTGGGTGATGGTCACCCCAGGCGCTGGTCACGCCCGCAAAGTCAACGGCATCCTGGGTCTTCTTTGCAGGGAGCTGTTTCCGGGTCTGGTGACCATTGGCGGCAGGGAGGAGCCGGCCTACACCTTTGACCACTACGTCGCCGCTGGCGATCAGGAGGACCGGGAGCGCAGGATCTTCAACAACAAGGCCGAGCGGGTAAAGGGAGAGCTTTGGGTAAGTATTCGTTGCACTACACTGCTCAACACAACACTTTCATTGAACAATCTACAAATAATGCAACATTCATCATGTATATGTGCGCAGGACTTTTACAGATGCGCCCCGGGAGAGGAGGCTTCGGCGGATGCTGTGGCACACGCAGCCTGCTGGAAGCTTGTCAAGGACCTGCACTACGAGGCGCGCGTGCAGGCCGTAATTGATTATTTCGCGGCACTCAAGATCTCCATGAAGAAAACGGAGGCAAGAAACATGAAGTTGACCAAGGAGCAGTATCTGGCGGTATGTAAATCGATACTGTTTTATTCTAAGATTAAGTACTCTAAATTCGATCTTGTTATATGTCGTACACTTGATGTCTTTTAGGCGATTCCGTGGTGGTGCGCCCCGCATCCCACGTGCTGGGAGGTGATAGTCGACAAGTGGTGCAGCGCCGAGTGGGCCGCTCAGCACGACCTTTGCCGGGAGCGGCGTTTGCTGATGCCCGGTGTCTCACACCATCAGGGCAGCCTTAGCCTCGAGGAGTACAGGGCCAAATGGGTACGCCGAGTCATTTCTATATTCGCTCACTCTATTCTGTGTAATTACTAATTCATATTGTTTGTTTTTTCAGTCGGCGTCACACGGTGGTGCGCCTTGCTCACAGCTCGAGGCTTTTGCTATGGCCCACAAGGGCAAGGCGACCTCCGACGTCCGGTACAACCCGGAGGACGGGCCCGCGGCATACAGCAACGCCAGCGTCCACAGTCGCCTCACAGCATATCAAGAGGTCGCGAAGGAGGTCCACGGGCCAGACTGGGATCCGACCGCCCACGACATTGATGGAGAAGTGGTCATGAGGGCGGGAGGAGGCAAGAAGCACGGGCGGTACTTGATCGCCAACAACACCATCGACACGGCCTCTACCCCCACACTCTCCCAGATTCGAGCCAGGAGCACGAGCTCTTCAGCGGCTATCCGCCAGCCTCTTCCCGGTTCACACTTCGGGATGCAGGCACTCCAGGTTATTTCTATTTCTATCTTTGTACGTGAAGTTTGCTTACGTTTATAATGTATTATAACAATGTGATTGAATATTGCAGGCCCGGTTGGATGAAGAGACGGAGAGACGGAGGCAGCTGGAGTTGGAGGTGCAGCAGATACGGGAGGCGGAGGCCGAGAAAGACAGGCAGAAGGAGGAGGCCGAGCGGGCGAACCGAGTGTGGCAGGAGCAGGTATTTGCCTACCTGCAGAGCATTGGCCAGCGCGTGGGTGAAGGTCCGCCGCCGCCGATGCCACCACCGCCTCCACCACCACGTGTTCCTATTTCTCCCGTGAGTCACTTGAGAACCCTATGATTTCATTTCACAACTCATTTCTGTCCAAAATCTTGTAACACACACCACTAATCTCTTTTGGGCAGGCTCCTGGCTCGGCCGCGTCGAATGACGGCCCTCAAGACGAAGACCTTGCGGCGCGGGCGGTTAGATCGTTGTTCGGACCCCCTCTTCCGTGAGTGATGGATGTTGGACTTTGTAACATATGAATGATGGATGTTGGATGTTTGGATATTGAATTTGTGACATTTCTGTGATGTTGGATGGTTTAGTGACTTATATGTGTTTGTTTATGGTTGTTTGATGGTTTAGTGGCTATATATATATATGAATTGCCTGTGATGCCTATTATAAACTGCATGTGATGTTTTTGTTGAGGGGTCCTTTTAACGCAAAAAATTAATAAAAACAGGAAAAAATTTGAGCCTTTGCCGAGTGTTACACTCGGCAAAGAGGTGGTTTGCCGAGTGTCTTGGCTTTAACACTCGGCAAAGAGGCTGTTTCTGTCATTTCTGGAACAGCCTTTGCCGAGTGTCTTGGCTTTTACACTCGGCAAATATGCAACCTTTGCCGAGTGTTAAAGCCCTTACACTCGGCAAAGGGTTGTCCAGGGCCTGCCCCCTAACCAAGCTTTGCCGAGTGTCGGGGTCCAACACTCGGCAAAGGATGGTGTCTTTGCCGAGTGTGACACTCGGCAAAGGGTCCGTTAGCCCTAACGGCCGTCTGCAGACGGCAGCGGGCGGGCTGTTAGTGCTTTATTTTGCCGAGTGTTGGCTTTGCACTCGGCAAAGCCTTTGCCGAGTGCCCGACAGAAGACACTCGGCAAAGGGCCTGTTTGCCGACACGAGCTATGCCGTAACCCCTTTGCCGAGTGTAACACTCGGCAAAGCCTTTGCCGAGTGTATTTCGGGGTTTGCCGAGTGCCCCAGGCACTCGGCAAACTCCGGGTTTCCCGTAGTGATGGGTGCGCGGTGCCCCTGTGCGTGTGCATGCGGCTGCAGCGGCGCGCCACATGCGCGCACATTAGCTTGAACAGTCGCGTTGGTCCCCGGCCGGCCGCCGCCTACGGACGCCATGGCTCCTCTTCCACCGGGTGCCTAGCTTTCTTTTGTCCGTTTCTCTTCTCCGATAACAATTGAAGGAGAGACGAGTACAGCTTATGGCCTTATGGGCTGTGGCACGGACGTAGGTAAGGTATAGCTACGGGGACCAAACCAGCTGCGTGCTCGACAGACTGACGAGAGCTATCGGCCGGCCGGGCCGGCCGTAAGGACATGGAATCTAGCTCCGGCAGTGGCATCAGCCCGATCGCTGTTACAGAGGCAAGCATACATGCATGCACGCTGCTGCTCGGACCTGAGAGAGAGAGGGGGGGGGGGGGGGGGGGGGGGGGATGTCACAAGAGTCAAGAGGCTACTCTTAATGAGCCATTCTGTTCTGCCATTCTGTAATTTGCAGCTGGCCTGCAAATCTGTGTTCTTTATGTCATTCTGCACTTTTGCATGACCCAATGTAAAACGATATCGCCTCAAAAATTATTTCTGCAACTTGCAGTGGGCTGCCCAGTGCTAGTAGGCTTCCTTCTGCAACGGCGCGCTGATGTTCTGCAAATCCCAGAGGCTCTAGCTATCTGGCTATCTCCCAACGAACCTGCTATCGAGATTAAAAGGACCTCAGCTCCTTCCTGCGCTCGCGTTTTTCTAACGATTTCCACATTCCAAACGGGCCGGGGCCCAAGAGATTAGTAAGAGAGTTAGCAGGACGGCAGGACCATTGGATTGTTGCTGCCATTGCACATCCAGGACAGGCGAGACGAACCAAGAGATGGACGGCTGAGATGAGCGAGTTGAGCCTTGTTTGCAGAATTGCAGGTCAGGTATATGATGAGGCATGGAGAATCGCATTTCCTGAACAGGGCTGCATATAACTGAGATGTCATTGTTGTTTTCTCAGATATTTTACAGTGCTAATTGCAATAGAAGCGAGCATCAGGCGGCCCGGTGACACGTACTAATTAACTTGCTGTAGCCATCTCTAGTGATCCCCCACGTTCTGAAAAGGTTTATCTGTGCGCCCTGTCCACGAACAACAGGTGCACTAGCTGAGAAAGGAATAAAGATGGACGACGGCAAGGGCATATCTCTTGGTTCGCGTGGAGGACGTGGAGCTAGTGCCCAGCACCCGCCAGCAGGCTTTAGTGTAAATGGACAAGTAAAGCACGTACAGTGGTCTGGATTAGCATCGCCACGCATGTGTCTATACCATGCATGAGGGCATGGATAGATGAGATATTGGAGGACAGGATTTGGGTGAAATGGGTTGGGATGCTGCTCTTCCATGTGGGTGCTTCCTTGCTTTTGGCAGTTTCATGTGGTTTTTATATTGGTTTTGGTTGGCAGCTTGCTTGCGGAACAGAGAGCAATGGGTTATGGATGGGCCAGTTTCACATGCATGATGAGTAAAGCAACACCTTGGAAACTCGGAGACAACAACGAACAGCTCCAGTGTAAAGTGATCTCCATGATGTGATGTAACATAGTACTTCTGGATTTGTGGATCGGCCAAATCTAAGAGCATGCACCCCTGTGGTCAACTGGTCTCTACTGTATGATTAATTATATCCAAGTTGCTTACCACATCAGTGAAGTAATTGTACACGAACAGGACCCATCCGTTTCCGGTCTCCATGATCTCCTGTCCAGAAAAGGCTTCTTTGAAATTCACAAGTGATTATATATATTTAATTAGGAGTAATATATCTTACAGTAGATCGATTTTGCTAAATTATCAAAACTACAATCACTTTTACTACACTGGGATTAATGTGAAGGTTTATCTTCTTATGGGAAAACATTTCTGAACATGTATGTTCAACATTGTCACATGGAGATTGCGGAATAGATGTTAGACAAGATGTCCGCTAGTAGGAATAACCCAAGAGGAGATTACAGAAGACAGCTACATTCTAGGGTTCAAAAGACTTGCTTGTGGCATGGGATGGTAATTTTATGTCACCTAATCATAGACAAAAATGTATTGGGCTTTGATGGGTGCACATACATGTTATTATATAAGATATCTTGTGGCATATATATTTAATGTATTTTTAATTTTCTACTCACTCCATCTCTAAATATAAGCATTTCTCGATTTCTGCGTATCACGTTTGACCGTTCGTCTTATTCAAAAAATTTATGAAAATATAAAAACCATTATTAATAAAACAAACGGTCAAACGTGAACAAAAAAATTAACGAATGCTTATATTTAGGGACGAAATGAGTAGGTTTTTTTAAAAGAATCACCCTTTTATTTTTCAATAATTGAAACAGAGTTCCAACCTTCTGCATACATACGTTCTTTTGATTCGCCCCATGAGCATCTCTGAGAGATTGAGCCGGCTGATCTCAAGATTGACAAAGTTACATACGCCCATAGTCGATGTGCATATATCACCTACTACTCAAAGAATAATATTATTAAATTCGAGAATAAATCTAGAAAAATATGAGCGCATACACGTTGAGTCGTTGACTAGAATCCAGATAAGCATGTTTCATTACAAGAAAAATCTTACTAGTTGAGCTATGTTCATGTGATTTTTCTTTCGTACCAATCTCCAGAACCACAACAAATATATATACTCGGAAAATTAACTACATAAGAGAACTAGCTATGTTATTTTTCTCTAAGTTAATTATTGCACCACAATACAATTTGTATACTTGTACGTATTTTTGTCCAACAAGTTACAAAATATGCCAATCATCAATCAATTTATGAATTTGTCAAACATAATGTATATATTACTGACAGGAGCGAAGTACAATTTTTTTTTGTGTTCCTATATTTGTATGTCATGCGGCACGGGAAGTGGACGTAGAGTACTCTACGGAGCGCATCAAATCAAAGGGCTCGTTATTAAGATGATTTTCGGTATTGTATGCTACCTATATATGTAAACATAAACATATTGTCTTCACAAAAGAAAAAAAAGACCCCCCATGCTGATCATCGGCGGGGCAAATTACTTGCGACGATCGATCATACCACAACGCCGCGATCATGCATCATGCATCGTATGCAACAGCGCGCCACGCCAAGCAGCAATGCACAAGCTGTAGCTTTGCCACAGCATCCCATGCATGCACAGCGCGGCTCTGTTACGCGCGGCATACCAAAAAAATCCCCTGTGTCTCCGTACACATGCCGGGAGACCAACTCGGCAGTGGACAGTCGGCAGGGAAAGTATAGGGCGGGCGGAATTTGAGGAATTGAAAGTGTAGCACGGCGGTGGCGAGGGAAAAGAGAAAGCGGCATATGCGGTGTGTAGTGTGCATAGAGGATCGTCTCTGTCCTGTGCCGCTGCTGCTGCTGGCTGCTCTTTTGTTGCCGAGCGAGGTGAGAGGCAGGCGGGGCTGATGGGATAGTGTGAGGTCAAATCATCAAAAAGTACTGCAAAAGCCTTCCCTTCTTTATAATTGCATGCCCTCCATGCCTGCCTTCGATCAAAACCCTATCTCTCTCCATCATCCCTCCCTGTCTCTGGCCTGTACATTCACCACCTTCAATGCACCCGTCGCATGAGCTTTTCATCGCGGCAAAGGTATCTATCGCGTCCGTCTACAAGGCGACAGCAGGTGTGAGAGAGGGGGCACTAGTTGGAGATGTGAGTAATACGTTGTAGCCCTAGCCACCTACGGGCCATAGCTAGGGCAACTGTTGCGGCCACTACCCGATCCACTGTAGCCACCGGCCGGCCGGCCGGCCTCTCTGAGCACCTCAATGGCGAATTGGAGGGGCAGGACCGGCCGTAGGAGCTAGCTGAGCTGATCGATCGAACCCGCCGGAACCACCTGCAAAAGGCTGCACGCGTCACATGCAAATGCAGAGTATGTAAAACAATCAGATGCATGTACATACACATGGCTTGTGAATACACATGCAATGACGATCAAGTTCTACACTTCTACTGTACGTACTACACTGCCCCCATCTCGTCGATCGATCTGCAGGCTCCGCCTTGCCGGTGAACCGTGGCGTTTCAAGCTTTCTTTTTTCCCCGGCGGTGACGAGAGAAGACAAACTCAAATGGGCTGACTGATTAGCGCGCGTGAAAGCTACCCTGGCTCATGCACACGTCCCTTTCGCCTCGCTTTCTTTAGGGTTTTTCCTTGGTTCCCTCCCGGCGCGCGCGTGGCTCCTCCAGGTCGCCTGCTCGATCGTCTTCCTCCTCTCCGTCCCCCCACCCCTGCCGCGCCTGCTGCCGCCCTGTTCAGTGCACTGCTCCTGCTCCTGCTGCCGCAGCCAGCCACGCCTCTCGGGAATAACGACCGTATACTGCTTGTGCTTGGCGCCTTGGCTCCATCGTCATCTCCACGTCCGACAGCGGAAGCGCGAGCTACGAACACTATGCGTTTTTCTCGTGTTACCGCGTACGTTTTTCACCAAGAGTACGTGGCTTCGTACCATATCGATAGCGGCACAACAGAACGACAACGACACCTGCTTTTTAACGCCGTAATTTGACATAGCCGCGGCCAAAAGTTCGCGCCTGCTGCGTACGTGTAGTCGAAATGTATTAAACTCGTACACCGTACAGAGTTTTTTTTTTTCCGAGAACTTGCATGAGCAAACAAGTCATGCATTGAGACAAAACGAAATCGAACCAAAAAGAAAACTATTGAAAAATATTTCGACGTTTCATAAACCAAAACGAAAAGCAACGAAAATTGTTTGACGTTTTAAACGATGTAACTGCGTACATTCCGGCGTACTAAAATGCATGCATGATATATTATGGGCCCCTTTGGTAGGGCTCCTTGGGCAGCTCCTATAGCTATTTTTGCTGGAGCTATACCAAATGGTTGTGGCGGTGAATCACTTCTGGGGAGTTGGTTGTAAGAGGTGGAGCTGTTTTGTACATAGCACAAGTGAAGCTGGTGGAGCTAAAAAATCAGCTCCTCCACTCTAACTCCAACTCCACCCTCATGTGGAGCTCTCCCAAAGGGGGCCTATATCCTCTCCCTCCTCCGTAGCTGGATATATAGTAGTAATATATTGCTCTAATACTTCTTTCTTTCAAATTTTATAATTTACCTTATCTTTGTTTTAAGTTAAACCCTTCTAATTTTGAATCCACTATGAAATACTTATATCTTTATAATGCATTTTTTTGCTATTATAAATGTCATTATATTTTCTATAAACTTGACCAAATTAAGTTAGAAAAAATAACTTAAGATAAATATAAAAGTGAACAATAGTTTAAAACAGATAGATAGTATCTGAGGCGCTCCAACTCCATTAATTTTTTTTTGTAAATTTGTATGGATTATTTAGCTTGCTTCATATCTATGTATATATGGTCTCTATCAAACTGGTCTTTTTTACAGGCTACCTGCTGCCCTGGCCCCTGGGCTGTAAAACTAACTTGGTGCTCCATTATGCGGTTTTGATGCTGCACTGTTCATTGATTACGTTTTCTTTTGAGACTAACTGTTCACCGATTATGCTACTACAGTGCCAGACACTTCAAGTGTGTGCTGCACTCGATCAGCAGTCCTTTATTAACATGTCAAGAAATTATAAAGTGAATCGTCTCGTGCAAGCAAACTTCGACCCATAGCAGTCCACGCGTGTCATTGTTGTAGTTGATATGACCATTTAAACCGTAAGGAGAGATATTTTTTACCTAGCGACACTGTCTGCACAAGCAATGGTTTTCTTGTATGGCAAACATAAAAAATGTGGGTAGTGAAGCATGCAAGAATCCCTTTTACGTACCAACAACAGTCAGATATATACTGTCTCCACCTTCATATATGTCACGTTGAGACTATATCTTATTATTAAACAGCAGTGAAGCATCAATCCTACTATGCAACTTGACGAAACAAAAATGGGAAACGTAACCAATCAGTAGGAATAATTCATAATTAACAGCAGTTCGCCCGTCTTTGATTTTTAGCATCGGGTGATAGCTATCGTGACAGCTGAGAACCATGCATGCGCGCGCCTATTGACAAGAAGCAAGAATATAATCTGAAATAAATCCTGAAGCTTGGTAGGCAGACGTCTTTGTCGTGATCTTAGAACTAACTATTGGCTTGTGCACTGACATTTCCTCAGCTTTCAAGATGGCGAACGAAGCGTAGTACATACCACCGCGTCGCTCTCCGTAGCAGGGGATCTGCCGGAGCTAGCCCGGAGGTGATGGCCATGTGCGTGACTGAGATGTGCAGCCGGCGCTGCGTGGAAATGCGCACGGCGAAAATGACGGGGGCCATGAATTGATCATGGTAAAATCTTTTACATCAGAACTAAGATTTCAGTCATTAACCTGCATGGTATTTATATTTTTTTAGATTTATTCAGTCATTGACTTAGCATGATATTTATGTTTTTTAGATTTATTTTATAATTTTACTGGCATTATTTTTTCATGGTTTTTGCGACATATGTCTGTCGAGGCATATAGGATGACTGTGTCAACCAATCTTAACATTTGCCGACCCAATTTCTCATAAATAGAAATAAATATAAGATTTGACTATATATATTAATATAGGTGGGAGTGTGCGTGTGTGGGCATCTGTGTTTTTGTTGATATTTCGTTAAAAAAAACATCACATGTCGATAGGTATACCACATCATCCGGGGTCAGTATGGTCTATGGATCGATCCGAGATCCCACCATCACGTCCTGTTCCTGGCGCCACCCTCTCGCTCGCCTGTCCCTGCCGGCGGGTCCTGCTGCCGATCGATGTAAAACCTTTGGATGCGCGGCCGTACCCGGACTAAGCATATGTCACGGGGCAGGGATCACCTCCCACCACGCATGGCGGGCGTGCATAGTGCCGGAGCCAGGCCGTGAACATGACCGGCTGCCGTGCGCGTGCACTTACACTCTCTCTTACTCCAGCAGTCGCGCGCGCGCGTCTTTACGCGAACGCATGCCGCCGCGTGCGTGCTGCGCGCGCATGTGACGCGCCCTGATCATGATCAGCCTCCATACAGTGCCCGTCCCTGCTCTCTGATCATCTCGCCCGCGCGCCGTGCTTGTCGTGTAACCGAGATATGCATGTGTGCTGGCGCTGTATTATCTGTATGTCGGGATCGGCCGATCGATCGATCGGCCCGGTCTTATTGGTCGCTCGTGAGATTCATGTACATTGCTCTCTGGTTGGGTCGTCGTAGCTTGTGAGGGGCCGCGCGAATCTGACGTGGCCACTACCCCCACACATGTACAGTCAAACTCACCATACAGCAGCAAGCTGATACGTACTAGATCGATGATCCCCGGCCTGGTCCCGTATATAATTCGTTGCTAATATCGCTATCTCGACTGTACTTTCTTTTATTCTCCAAAGGAGAATTTCTGGACCATCATTAATAATCGATCTGTATGTACTTATCGAAGAACCATAGAGATTATTCTGTTTTTTTTTCAAGATGAACTATCACAATCAGAAATCTTTAAAGGTAGATTTTGACATCTACAGTTCCGCTTACAACATATTGCTAATTGCATAATTAAACCCAACACATCATACTAAAGTTGTAGCACCCTCTGATTAACGCAGCAATGTCAATTAATTCAGGTTCTATAGATAGTTGCTAGCTTAGCATCGGTCCTGAATAAATCGGCAAAACTTAGAGGGGGAGTTGCTGGTCGAAGGCATTAGCATCTCCAAGAGACTACGTATTGTGTTAGCTAAATATGGAGAATATAAGAAGGAATCTGTTGTTACAATCAGTGTCGAAACTGTAACTGCAAGTTTTGATATACACCATACAGGATTTCCAGTGGTAGAAGGCTTCGATTCCACCAATGAAAATGGAAATGTGTTCTCTTTTTTTTTCAGGTATAAATCCAAATGCACTCTGTTGCATGATGGGTCACTACACATCCCAAAGAATTTGAAATAGTACCATGCCCGTATAGTAAGAGGGGAAACAAAATTGTCACATATATGCATGACTCCAACGATTCCAGTGCAAACACGCGAGTTGTTTGAGACCAATTTACGCCGGTCGTACCGTACGTGTAAAGCTCGCATCTAGAGATTCCAACCCGACCGGATGACCCGCACGCGCACGGCCGGCCCTCACACGTACGTACGCAGGATACGCAACATCAGCCGTAATATCGTCTCGGAGAGACGCGGGCTACAGTAGTCTATATATACACGTGCCGTACCAGACTATAGAGCTAGCGAGGCACGCACGTAGAGGCTATATACTGGGTAAGTCGCTTTACGTAGTCGTATACCTGGCCTCTCCTCTCTTTCTCTCTCTCTCTCGGCCCCCATTTAAGCACCGTGCCCGGGGAAATAGAGCCAGACCGGGGCCAGGTTAGCTTTTGTCTCGCGAGAACAAACGAACGCTCCCGGCCACGTACGCGACGAAACCCGCGCGCGCGCCCCCAACTCCGCGCCCCGGCCGCGGCCGCTCGATCGCCGGACCGGTCAAATCGGTCGCTCGACCTCGACCCAACACCTACGTGCCTGCCTGCGCGGCGACACAACGCGCCCGGCCAGCGCGTATTAAATGAGACGTACCTAGCTATACGTACGAACGTACCGCGACACACGACACGGGACGGTCTGCAGCGCACCTCGCTTTATTAATTTGCTCCGTATATCCCTCGCACGCACGAGTCAGTCCGTCACGGATCGGCCGCGCGCGTGCACCGGCCGATCGATCGATCTCGCTGCGGCCGCGCGCTACGGCGGAGACGGGAGATCGAGCTGAGCCCGGCCGGGCAGAGGGGGAGACCGCGCGCATCGTGGCACAGTTGGGGCGGGGGCCCGGGCGATCCCCACCACTCGCCCCGCTTTTTCCAGTCGCAAATAGTCCTCGAGACGCCGACCGCTAGCTGCAGTGCGGGCGCGGAGACACAGCAGGCCGGCCGGGCCGGGGGCGTAGCTAGCGCTTGGCGTGTTGCTTTGCCTTGCCCCCGTCCGTCGTCCCATATACCAACGGCTCTCGCTTTCCTGCTCGCTCGCTCGCTTTATTTCCCTAGCTTTGCCCAGGCCCGGCCGGCCGGCCATATATCCACCACGCACGCGGTCCACACCACCCCATACCGGCCTCCGACCCCCCTCCCACCTCTGCTCGTCCCAGCCTGCCTGCCTGCCCGTGCCCTTTCCCTCGCCGCTCGCGGCAAGATCCACATGCAGTAGTAGCAGCAACCATCTGCAAGGGGAAGAGCGAGGAGAGGCCGGAGGGGGAGTTTTGGCTTTGGCTTTGGCTGGCCCTGCCCTCAGCTCGCTGCTGCCACCGCTTCATTCGATCCGGCTGAGAGAGGGGCTTTCAAATCAGGAACAACGACAGATCCGAGGCTTTCTCGAATCGGGCAGGTCCATCAAATCGCGACTTAGCCAGCGCGCGCCACCCCCAGGCAGCAAGCTAGATAGCCATCAAATCACACTCATCAAATCAAAGGGGACCAAAAGGATATCTCTGGCTCCTGCCTCCCCCTCGCCCTCGCCCTCGCCCTCGCCTCGCCTAGTCGTATAAAATTCCCCTTTCGACTCCGCTTCTCCCCTCCCTCGCTCCCTCCCCGGCCTCCTTCCTCCTCCTCCGATCTCTCCCCTGCCACTGTGCTTCCATTCCTTCCCAGCCCTAGCTAGCCAGATCGAGCTCAGCTCGTCCGTCGTCGATCCATCCATATCCTCTCGACAGCGCCAGCGCCTCAGGTGGGAGGCCGGGTCGAGCGAGCTGCCACGCATTCGATCGGTGGTCTATGATGATGTCGTCCTCGTCCTCGTCGTCGGCCGCCTTCCCGCTGGACCACCTCGCGCCGTCCCCCACCGAGCAGCTCTGCTACGTGCACTGCAACTGCTGCGACACCATCCTCGCCGTACGTGCCGACCCCCAGCGCCGCCCCACCCACCACACCTACCGACACCACCGCTCTCCTTCTTCGTCTCTCCCCCTCAGCTCCTCTCCTGCTGCTATAGCTACTACCTGCATGCTTTAATTTGCTTCTTCCTTCCGTTTCTCCTTGACGGTTTTGTTGTTAGCCATTCATTCATTATTCTATATCTATGTGTATTGATTTGATCTCTCGCTCTCCGCCGCGCGCAGGTCGGCGTGCCGTGCAGCAGCCTGTTCAAGACGGTGACGGTGCGCTGCGGCCACTGCGCCAATCTGCTCTCCGTCAACCTCCGCGGCCTCCTGCTCCCGCCCGCCGCGCCGCCGGCCAGCAACCACCTCAGCTTCGGCGGCGGCCACTCCTTGCTCTCCCCCACATCCCCGCATGGCCTCTTGGTACGGACAACACCCACCCAGCTTCTTCAATTAATCGTTTGACCTAATGCGCACACTAGCTTGTTCAATATCTAGAGATAGAGGTTTCAGCTCAGACTACTGAGAGATCGATCCGTGAGCTGAGTGTGCACCTCTCTTGTTGTTCGTGCGCAGGACGAGCTCGCGCTCCAGGCGCCGAGCCTCCTGATGGACCAGGCGAGCGCCAACCTGGGCAGCACCATCACGGGCCGCAGCAACAGCAGCAGCTGCGCCAGCAACCTGCCGGCCGCACCGCCGATGCCGGCAGCGAAGCCGCCGCCGGCCGTGCAGCAGCAGGAGCCCGAGCTGCCCATCAAGAGCGCCCCGTCGGTGAACAGGCGTAAGGATTACTTCTTGTTCTTCCCTTCCGGCCTTTGGATTCTTCTTGCCCTCTCCCCACTAATTTCTTGGTACTTTTGCGAGCCAAGGGTACTTATCACTAGTCAAAGCAAACAGCGTTTGCAGGGGGTGAACTCGGGGAGCCGTGCACCGCACTGTTCCCGGCCGATCGCCCCCGGCCTTTCCCTGCGTGCTCAAGTTTCCCGTACATTCTTCCTGGCTGTTTTACAGTTCTTTGGATGGTTACCGGCCGGAGAGGGAATTTCGAACACACGAGGATGAGGCGTAGGGGCACATCACGTCACCATAACAGTGTCCGGGCAGTCTACTGGAATATAGCAATAATTTTATAGTTTTATTTTTTAGCTTAAAAACTAAAACTTGATGGACAATCCCGGCCCTCTAGCAGTGTCAAAAACACAAGGTTTACAGGAACGAGAGCTTAGTTTTCACTTTCACCGTCTGGCCGGGAGGGAAAACGAGACCCTATCTCGGCCGTGTGCGGTGGATAACGAGACATACAATCATGTCTTGTTGTGTGGCAGCGGCCGTTGCCCATCCTTTCCTCTTCAGTTGTAAACAGTCAGCGTGTGTATAGTGGAGTGGAGTAATTGCTGGCTAGATAAGCTAACCCATTCGACCATGTTTCCTACGGATGCACGCTGACTCGAAATAATCTACCCTACAATCTAACTTTGCAGCTCCGGAGAAGCGGCAGAGAGTCCCGTCGGCGTACAACCGGTTCATCAAGTAAGATATATCTTGCAACACAGCAATTTCCCTGCATGCCCGCTTATAAAAGCATTATATGCTCCATCCTGCTCGTCTTCTAGCAAGTAAATGATCGAGCTGCTGGCTTGTATGTGCATACAGGGACGAGATCCAGCGCATCAAGGCCGGCAACCCGGACATCACCCACCGGGAGGCGTTCAGCGCAGCCGCAAAGAATGTAACGTTCTTTCTTCCCCCAGAACCACACAGCAGTAACAACTACTCGTGGCTTGTGGCTAGCTTGCTGTCTGCGTGTCTAGTGATTTGACCGATCACTTTACAATGTCAGCTCCCAGAGCAGAGGCACAGTTTGTGTCCGGCGCCGGCTGCTTGCGCGCGACCGAGCCAGATGCATGCTGGGCACGCACCTCTGTGTGCCTCTGTGCCTCTCTGCTGGTGCTGGGAGCCTGCTTTAGCCCCACCCGCACAGCATATACTATACTGCCGCTAGTGTTGTTCGTTTTGCATTTGCTTCAGGCATGCTTTACATACTAATGCAAACCTGATTTGATTGCTTTGGCTTTCTGTCCCTGTACGTGTTTGCTGCAACCAGTGGGCACATTTCCCGCACATCCATTTCGGCCTCATGCCGGACCAGGGCCTCAAGAAGACCTTCAAGGCTCAGGTATTAAAGCCGTAACTGGAACCCTAATCTCACTGTACTTGCATGCATGTCTGGGAAATCCTCAGCTGACAGAATTCAGAGCATCAAGCAACACCATATATATGCTTCTCTAACTCTCTATTCAGTACTTTGTAAGCGCACCCCCTCTTTAGCTGTTTCATGCATGGGCTGTGATATTTGCAGGATGGCGCTGAAGACATGCTTCTCAAGGATGGTCTCTATGCGGCAGCGGCTGCAGCCGCAGCCGCCAACATGGGCATCACTCCATTCTAGCTGGTTAGGCATGCTGCAGACAGCAAGTTCTGGGCGCGCAGTGGCCATGCATCGCCCTTGTGCCGCGTTTCTAGGGTTTCGTCTCAGATCTTGATCTCAATATCGCGTGTCGTACGTTTTAATTAGAGTATTCCAGTGTGGGGGTAGAAATGGAGAATCAAGTTAGATCACCTAGTAGGCCTCTATCTATCTTATGATCCTCTAGGTACAGGGTCGTGCTCTCTATTTCGATCCCTTTCGTTTCCTGTTTTCTCTTTCTCATTTTTGTTCCTGGACCCTTCTATTCACCTGTAGAGAAGTCGTTGTGCCTCCTCCGTCCCCATGATTGTCTGTTCAAGAACATGTTTTTACCATGGACAACTAGCTCAGCATCTAGTAGTAAATCCAACAACAGTGCCGTGTGTCTGTTCCTTGACTTCCTTTTTGCATGCGTCCTGATTTCTTTCAGTCTGGGGTTAGCATGCATTTGCACTTAATGTTGTTGTCAACTTTTGCACAACCACTAATGTATTCTGCGGACAATTCAATCTATATTTATAGGCACAATTTGCAAATAAAAAATAGGGGCTGGAAAACAGTAACATTGGTGATTGAATCTTATTATTTGATCCAATTGGTTGGTAATGAACACTGTTCCCCTGGGAACAAAATTCAGAAGGAAAATTGAATTATTAGGACTGAGTTTCTTTGCGAGTAGTGTACAATTCAGAGAACTAACAATTTAGGAACAAGCAGCGTTATGTTGTTTATAATAATTCAAAATAGTCAGTATCGATTAGCATAATTTGTGGTTCATTTAGAAATCACCTGCAAAATAATATATGTGATTGGGTCTATGCATTTGATCCATTTGGTAGATGTACTGTCCCCTTGGGAAGTCAAAATTCAGAGGGAAAATTGAATTAAATACACCAAGGAACTACACTGTTTAGATGAGTACGTAGAACAAAAAATATATATGGCTAAGTGCACCAGTTAAAAAAAATAAAATTTATGAAAAGACTTTCATCAAATTAATGGAAACCCCAATGTATATGCTACGAAAATTAAAAAAAAGTATGGCATAAATTGAAATTATATTTTGTCCAATGGAGTAATTTATGTAATATTTGTTCTGAAATACTCCGTATATCATCCTGTTGAAACATGCATGCATGTATGTATAGTTTTACTTATGAAGAAGGAAAAGAAGGATGGATGCTTGTGCTTGTCTTTATAGGTTTTTTCCATTATATATTTTTTAAACAACTATATGTTTTGAAGAACTTCTAAATGAGGATATTATGTGTTCAAAGGGGAAGAGTATTCCCACCTAAATATTTACTGATAAAGCCAGTGTCAATGGGGTTTCATGAAATGTTTTATGATATTAATTTGTTGATGTGATAGAGGATAAATAAGAGATAGCTCCATGTCATGCTAGAGGAGTTT
Source organism: Echinochloa phyllopogon (assembly GCA_033239725.1). Lineage (NCBI taxonomy): Eukaryota > Viridiplantae > Streptophyta > Magnoliopsida > Poales > Poaceae > Echinochloa > Echinochloa phyllopogon. The sequence continues at coordinate 36,185,212 of BTCW01000001.1, read as the reverse complement.
CATTCCCTTGGAATCCATCCGGCTCGGTTGCCAAGTTTTTAGTCACGTTAACCGTGCAATGAATAGCAACGCTCCTGCTTAGTTTTTTTTTAAAAAAAACGTGCAATGAAATTGTGCACTGGCATAATAAGGGTGGCAAGACATGGTCGCATTTTGTTGATCATTAGGAGGCTAGGAAAGGAAGGTAGTGTTCAACATTTGCCAAAAAAAAGGTGCAGGTCGACCCTAAGACACATATTTGTTATTTAAATTATTCAGAAATTGAGTATTGAGATAATCAAATTTGGTTCTGTTATTAATAAACTATACCTAGGTAGAGTACGTCTTTCAACAACCTTACCTGGCCGGTTGACCCCTTCTTTTCGAATAATGTCCTGAAATTAAGTAAAGACTATTGAACAGTATTTTCAAGACTAATTGCAGGCTGATTATAATGTATACAAAGTATTTGTGTAGCTATCTCTATGTTGTTAGAAACACTTACAATATACTCACTACGGGAAACCCGGTATATACCGAGTGTCCGGAACTTTGCCGAGTGCATTCTGTCGGGCACTCGGCAAAGAAAGACTTTGCCGAGTGTCCGAAGCAAGGCACTCGGCATAGAGGCAAAACTCGACAAAGAGGTGCTTTGCCGAGTCTCAGGCCAGCGACACTCGGCAAATTAGAGCTTTGCCGAGTGTCAGGCCAGAGGCACTCGGCAAAGAAGGCGCACGTGCTCATCACGCGACACGCCCGCCAACGGCCGCCCGCGGCCGTCCGCAGCCGTTTGGGAGGCCCCTGGTTTGCCGAGTGCCTCTTGACTGACACTCGGCAAAGCACCTCTTTGCCGAGTGTGAGCTCAGCGACACTCGGCAAAGCTGCGGCACGTGTCCAGCACGTGCCGCGTGCGCCCACGACCGTTGGCGGCCGTTTGAATTGTTACAGCTTTGCCGAGTGTCCTCCAGCCGACACTCGGCAAAGAGGTGGCACGTGCACTACACATGTCCAGCCAGGTCTGGGGTTGGACTTTTGCCGAGTGCACACTTTAGACACTCGGCAAAAATTTTGAAAATTTGAAAATATTCTTAAAAAACTTGGAATTCAAACATAAAAGTTTGAAAATTTGAAAATATTTTTAAAAAACTTGGTGGGTTTGCCGAGAGTTTCAGGCCGGCATTCGGCAAACCTCCTGTTTGCCGAGTGCTCACTAGCCAACACTCGGCGAAGCTAGCTTTTGCCGAGTGTTTACAAAGAAACATTCGGCAAAGTCAGGACCTTAGTTTTTAAACTTATGTTTTTGGGCTCCAAACTTTATTTTTTTTCCAGTGATACTTGCCAAAGGCTCTTTATATCTTATGTGGAGCCTGTGGAAAAAGTTGAGATGATTTCGAAAAGTTTATATATACGGCCCTTTCCAATCGGAGTATATCCCCGTAGAAGTTTCGAAGAGATGAGAAGGAGATAGCTGAATTTCGAAACGAAGTGAAGTTGAATTAGAGTTTGAGTTCATAACTTTTTCTATAGGCAATAGACGACGTAGATTGCTTCATTTGAAGTTATCATATTTTTCCGGACCCATTTGATATATTTCAAATTATTTCTACGCCCTTCTCCGCATGAAATAATGAAAGTTATGAAGGAATTATGAGCTATATAGGCATGAAATAATGAAAACATTTCATTGAAGCATATAATGTGCATTGTTGAATGTATTTGACAAGATATTTTGATGTGTATTTGTTCAAATTTAAAAAATTTGGTATGGTGCAAATGTTCTGGTAAATGTTTGCCGAGTGCTACACTCGGCAAACAACACCTTCAAATGGCACCTTCAAAAACCCTCGAACATTTGAATCGGCAAAGATGCCACGTGGGGTGGCCGGCCCGCGGCCACGCGGGCCACGTCATTGGCCCCACATGGCACCTTTGCCGAGTGCCCACACTCGGTAAAAGGAGTGTTTGCCGAGTGCCCTGGGCCAGACACTCGACAAACAGGCCACGTGGCCGTCCCCTTCGGCCGCGCGCGGCCATGTGGTAGATCTGTTTGCCGAGTGCCCAATCTGGGACACTCGGCAAATAAGGGCTTGGGCCGGGGGACTTAACCGCCCAAGCGTTCCCAACCCTACACACAACGCCGCCACACACACGCACACACGCCACGCCACCGCCACAGTCGCCCCGCCCGCCGCCGCCTCCCCCGCCCCCTCCGCCGCCTCCGCCGCCGTTGCCCGCCGCACCGCCCTCTGCCCCCGCCTGTAGTCCGCCTCGCGGCCGCCCGTCGCCCGGGCCGACCGGAAGCGGCCGCCGCTGCCGGTCCCCGGCCCGCCCGCCGCCGGTGCCCGCCGGACGCCGCACCGCCCTCCGCCCCCGTCCGCGGTCCGCCCCGCGGCCGCCCGCCGCCCGGGCCGACCGGAAGCCGCCACCGCCGCCAGTCCCCGGCCCGTCCGTCGCCGTCGCCTCTCCGCCCGCCGCCGGTCCCCGGCCCGCCCGCCGCCGTCGCCGCTCCTCCCCGACGCCGGTAGTGGTGGCAGGAGCAGGTAATGGCCTACCTGACGAGCATTGGCCAGCGGGTGGTTGAAGGTCCGTCGCCGGTGGCGGTGATGCCACCACTTCCTCCACTGCCTCCACCACGTGTTCCTATTTCTCCCGTGAGTCACTTGAGAACCTTATAATTTCATTTCACAACTCATTTCTGTCGTAAATCTTGTAACACACAGCACTAATCTCTTTTGGGCAGGCTCCTGGCTCGGCGGCGTCGAATGACGGCCCTCAAGACGAAGACCTTGCGGCACGGGCGGCTAGATCGTTGTTCGGACCCCCTCCTCCGTGAGTGATGGATGTTGGACTTTGTAAACTAGTGAATGATGGATGTTGGATGTTTGGATGTTGAATTTGTGACATTTCTGTGATGTTGGATGGTTTAGTGACTTATATGTGTTTGTTTATGGTTGTGTGATGGTTTAGTGACTATATATATATATATCAATTGTCTGTGATGCCTATTATAAACTGCATGTGATGTTTTTGTTAAGGGGTCATTTTAACGCAATAAATAAATAAAAACAGGGGTCAATGTTACACTCGGCAAAGGGCCTGTTTGCCGAGTGTATTGGCCATAACACTCGGCAAACAGACTGTTTCTATTATTTTTGGAACTTCCTTTGCCGAGTGTTTGTGCCCTAACACTCGGCAAAGGCTGCCTCTTTGCCGAGTGTTAAAGCCATAGCACTCGGCAAAGTGCTGTCCAGGGGCTTGCCCCAGCCAAGCCTTATGTGACACTCGGCAAAGACACCAGCCTTTGCCGAGTGTCGGTGTCTCACACTCGGCAAAGGCTGTTGGCTTTGCCGAGTGTGACACTCGGCAAAGGCTTGGCTGGGGCAGGCCCCTGGACATCACTTTGCCGAGTGCTACACTCGGCAAAGGATGGAGTCTTTGCCGAGTGCGACACTCGGCAAAGACCCCGTTAGCACTAACAGCCGACCGCGAACGGCGCCGTGCCGTTCGCGGCCGTCTGTTAGTGCTTTATTTTACCGAGTGTCGGCTTCTGCCCTCGGCAAAGCCTTTGCCGAGTGCCCGATAAAAGACACTCGGCAAAGGGGCTGTTTGCCGATACGGGCTATGCCGAGTCCCCTTTGCCGAGTGTAACACTCGGCAAATGGTTTGCCGAGTGTATATCGGGGTTTGGCAAACACCCGGTTTCCCGCAGTGACTCGTCCCCGGCCCAGTGCTTTTAAATTTGCATATTTTGCCCCCGGAGGGTTGGTTGACAGCAGCTATTACTCTTGCTTTGAAATCACTAGACTAGCACATTTGTGCTGCTGCACATTGCATGGTACGTGTACATGTCCAACTAACCTGCTGCAAGTGTGCGGTCAGTCTGAAACGTGCCAAAGTCAAGCTCGTTCGTTGTCACCCGTACCGGGTGCGGTGGATCAACCCATGCATCCATCCAAAGATACCACCATGCATAGTCGCGCGCATAGAGCTGAGCCAGTGAGCCGCCTGCTTTATGCTTTTGTTGTCTCCCTGGATGAACGTACGGAGTATGTACATACGCATACGGCATACGCCTGCCTGTGTCGCTCCCGGGCCGGCGGCGCGGCGGCCCAAACAACGAGAGCGAGAGCCGCCGAGCGAGCAAAGCAAACCAGCATCGGGGCTGCCGCGGAAGGCCAAGCACCCAGCAGCCTGCAGCTCAGGCGCCCAGCGTATATTTTTTACAATTTAGCCCTTTTTTCCGTAAAAATTTGACATATGAACCCTTGGAAGAAAGATTTTCAGAAATGGACCCATAGCACGGCGCCGTGCTGTTATACAACGGAGCCGTGACCTTTGGCGCCGTGCTATGGTCCATTTCTGTGAATTTTTCTTCCAGGGGTCCATATGTCAAATTCTTACGGAAAAAGGGCTAAATTGCAAAAAAAAAATACGCGCCCAGCCCCGCCGCGACCTCGTGCATGCGTTGGCTCTGGCCGCGTGCTTTCCGGCCTTGACACGACGTGTGGGCGCCGTGATTTCTGTGTACGACGTGCGTGTGATCGATCCGGCGGGCGACGCATTATTGCGGCGGAGTATGTCGGAGACGCTCCTGCATCTGTCTGCACGCCCATGAATCATGAGGTCGTCTGCCCGGCTGCCCCCGTGACGTGACTACTGATCCCCCCGGGCCTGCCTGACTGCGGCAGCCGGCCGGCCTGCTTGGCCGGTCACTGGTCTCAGGTCCGGTTCCGAAGCGCGTGCGTGGGTCACGCCTGATCGATGGGCCCTTCCTTGGCCGTTGTACGCATGGCCTTTTCCTAGAACCAGTTGCCGCCGTGTGTGCCCGTGGTGAACTCGAGTGAAAAGCACACGATGTCCGTCATCTTTTTCAAAAAAAAAAGAAAAGAAAAAGAAAAGCACGCTGTTTGCATCCCTTTCACGGGCCGGCCTGGTGTGAGATGACGGTGGATGGTCTCACCAAAAAGAAGCCCGTGCGCATGTTTTACGGAGCCCACGACCCTCAGGAAAATTTAGCCCACCCAGACAAAATTGAAGGCCCAGGCTCCGGCGCGTCGTGGCCCGCTAGCTCCGTCTGTCTGAACCACACCTACCCGGCTGCCGGCCGCGCGCTCCGCTCGCCCTCGCCGCCTGCCCCCGAAATCCCTCAGCACGGCCGGGCCGCGCAAAGACGGCGGCGCACGGTGAATTGGGCGCATCCATCCAGCAGCGCCGAGGCTGCGGCTGCCTGCCGCCCTGCCGGGTTGCAGACTTGCAGCCGAGCGAGACCGGGCAAACGTCTCCGGCGCGACACGCACGCCGACCCAGAGTTCCATCGGCTGCACGTCTCACTCCGCCGCCTTACGGGACGGGCACGAAGTAGGCAGAAGAACAGCGACTGCGTACGTGCAAGAGCCGGTCTGGCCATGACGGGAGCAAACCAATCGAATCCGGTCCGAAGGAAGAAACGGAAGCGCCCGATCCGTGTGTTTCGTCCGCACAGCACCTTCGGCCCTTTGCCGTCGCGGGTGGGCTAGCTGGACTGGGGGGGGGGGGGGGGGGGGGGGGGGGAGACTTTACACATACTTGTCACGCCGCACTGTTGGACATTTTTCTCTACTGGTCCAGACTCCTGACTTCTGAAAGAGGAAGCGCTAGGCCTGTCGCGACGCGAACTTGTATTGCCATCGTGTGCAGGTGGAGGCGTGTGGCCTGGACTTCCTGTACCGACCACTTACCACAGACGCTCGTCTTGAGAACTAGTCCAGTGTCAACGAATATTTAAAATTTTATGATATTAAATTTATTGATGCGATGGATGAGAGAGAAGAGAGAGTTCTATACCATGTGCGAGGAGTTTTACTTTTATCCAATAAAATCTTTCTGAGTTGATTACTTAGTTTCAGTCTTGAAAACTCAGCAATAAAATTATGCACTGAAAAACAGCTACTCAAGCCGGCTAGGGTTACCGTAGAGCGTAGAGGTGATCTTTAAATTCACTCTTTTTTTTAAAAAAAACACTCTTTTCCGCACGTCTGCCTGACTTGTCTAGTGCATCCTTCAACTGAATGAATGCTACAGTCAAGAATCTGGGTACCGAGGCAACCGATGCTTGGACTCAGGGCTCCCAGAAGCCACAAGTGTAGCAGCTGGGTGACATCAGTAATGCTCAGGGTTTCCAGAATTGCTATTGTCAATATCCAAGATGGTAAGACATGCTACCTGTGGCAGGATCTGTGGAGTGGTAGAGTGCCTAGTCAAGTGTTTCCAGAACTATTTTCCTTTGCTAAGCAGAAATATATTACCATTCAGAAAAACCTGAGCATTACTGATGTCACCCAGCTGCTACACTTGCCTCTGTCAGAGCAAGCACTGATACAGTTTCAGGAACTAGTACAACTCTTGGATGCAATTCAACTATCAGAGGAAACCGACTTCTGGACATATATCTGCGGCTCGCCGATATTCTCCTCCACAAAGATTTACAAACGACTGTTGGGCTCAGCTATGGCGCATCCGCTTTTTAGAGCTATCTGGAACTCTGATTGCCAGCATAAACACCAAGTTTTTTTCTGGCTTTTGTTGAAGGACAGGCTCAGTACCAGAGACATTTTAAGAAGGAAGAATATGGTGCTTCCATCATATGTATGCATTCTTTGTAATGGAAGCATGGATGAAACCAGGGATCATTTGTTCCTATTGTCCATTAGCACAGCAGTGTTGGGCACTTCTGGGATTTCAAGCCCTTCAGGGGTCCAATGAGTGGGATTTCTTTGAGCACTGTAAAACCCATATAGGAATGTCAATAGCCATGGAAATGATCATACTCGTGGCATGGTGCATCTGGATGTTAAGGAATGACTTCATTTTCAGAGCACTGCCACCATCAGTTCAGACATGTCGAGTCTACTTCAGAAAAGAGCTTGATCTAGTTTCACTACGATCATCACCTCAAAAAGCTTTGATTATTAATATAATTAACCAGTAGGGGCTTGCCCCCTCCTGTTTCCTCAAAAACAATAAAGATTTTTTTTGAAAGATCAATACAAACGCAGATGCTTACAACACAGTACGCTCACCCCTATGAGTACATGTATGCAAACTCTATCTCTACGAGCACCTCCGAGAGTCTGAATCGGCGGATGTCGAGATTAACAAATTCACCATGTATGCCTCGATGTCGATGGACATGTCACCTACTACTAAAAAATAGAGCCAGTAAAATTATAAATTAAATTTAAAAAATGTGACACTGAATATAAGTTAATAAGGTTTCCAATATAACTTTAAGTTGTACTAGTCCGAAAAAAGAATTTCCTACCAAGAAATGGATTTTCTTTGTAATTTCAGTGTTGCATGCTGAATTTAAGATACTGAACATTTGTGCAATATTCTGTAGTCTGAACCCTGAAGCATCAACAAGTATACATCTCACTCTTATTTTTATAACAAACAGAACAGCAACAATATGAGGATCATCCATTCGTTTTTTTTTCTTATTTCAGCATGTGCAATTTAGGATAGGATCGTTTGTCACGACACCGGTCCAAAGCGTCATGTTCTTGGCGTTCCGACGTTGGCTTTTCCGCTTTGGCTTCTCCTTTTACCGTGTGTGACGGGATCTCCCTTTTGTCACTTTGTCTATTTGCAGTCCGTATCCCCAGTTGTGGACAGTCAAGTCCCCACCAGACGCAGGAGGCAAAAGTCACAACTCACGAGTCAAAAACTGTGGCCGCTGGTTTTTAGTTCAAAAAAGTAACTCCTAAATTTACTATATAAAAATAAGATTCTTCATCATATTAAAATGTCATAACATGCATGGAGTACTAAATGTAGATGAAATCAAAAACTAATTGCACAGTTTTGTTGTACTCTGCGAGACGAACATTTTGAGCATAATTAATCAATTTTTGGATAATTTTTCACACATACAAACGAAATGCTACAGTGCGCCTCGATTGTAACATTTCGTTTGTATTTGTGAATAATTGTCCAAACATTGATTAATTAGGCTCAAAATATTTATCTCGCAAAGTACAACAAAACTGTGTAATCTATTATCTTATTACAATAGAAGCAAAAGGAGCCACCAGATTCGTCGAGAGGGTCTAGAAAATCCCACGTTAATCTAAAAAAACAAGAATATATGCCGTCGGATTTTATGAAGATCTAACGGTCTATCTTATTTCATTAATAATTCATAAAGAGAAAAATATATGCCGTCGGATTTTATGAAGATCTAACGGTCTATATTATTTTATTTATTAATCCAAAAAAAGAAGAATATATGTGGTTGGTTTTGATGAAGATCTAACGGTCTATATTATGCCGTCCGACGCACCCCTTCGCGTCGGCGTGCAGCCGTCCGCGACCGCCGCGGGAGCCCTCCGCCGCCGCCGCGCAGCCATCTGTGGCTACCGTAAGAGGCCTCCACCGTCGTCGTGCTGCCTTCCGCGGCGGCCGCCGGAGCCCTCCACCACCGCCAAGCAGCAGTTCGTGGCCGCCGCGGGATCCTCACCATCGCCGCACAACCGTCCACTGCCGGGAGACCGTGCGCCGCCGTTACCGCCGAGGGAACCATCCGCGGCCGCCGCGGGAGCTGCCCGCGTGCCTTGGGAGTTCGTGGTCCGGCCGCCGGAGGCCGGCCGGAAAGACCGGCACCCCTCATCGCCTCCGCGCAGCCGTCCATCGCTGCTGTAGGAGACCTCCACCGTCGTCGTATGACCTTCCGTGGCCGCAGCGGGAGCCCTCCACCGCCGCCGAGCGACCGTCCGTGGCCACCATGGAAGTCCTCACCGTCGTCGTGCGACCGTTGCCGCCGAGGGAACCATCCGCGGCAGCCGCCCGCACGCCTCGGGAGTTTGGGGTCCGGCCGCTCCGCACACTGTCGGAGGGCGGCCAAGCTGAAGGCTGCCGGACGGAAAGACCGACACCCCTCACCGCCGCCACGCAACCGTCCATGGCTGTCGTATGAGGCCTCCATCGTTGTCGTACGTCCTTCCGCGGCCGCCACGGGAGCCCTCCACCGTCGTCGAGCGACCGTCCGTGGCCACCATGGCAGTCCTCACCGTCGTCGCGCGACCGTCGCCGCTGAGGGAACCATCCGCGGCCGCTGCGGGAGCCGCCCACGCGCGGCGCGCCTTGGGAGTTCGGGGTCCGGCCGCTCCACACGCTGCCGGAGGCCGGCTGTCACACCCGGTTTTCGAAGGAAAACCAAGTGTGTTTCATATGTGCGCCAGGATCATGTTTACACACATATGATAGACAAAAGAGTGTAATATCGAAACACAGTGTTCTAAATTACAAGAGATTTATTATAATATTCATATTACACTCTCGGGAGACACGAAGGTCTTTATCGAAAACAAGCGATAGCTAAACGAAGCGTCTTCAGCTTCCATCTTCCACAGGCATATTGACTGGGGGAAACGCAAGCCTTAGAACTCATCGTAGTCGCTGTAGAATTCTTCTCCATTTCCTTCTTCTGATTCAGCAATGGCAAGTGTGAGTACACCTAACTAGGTACTCAGCAAGCGGGGTGAAAATGCAAGACCACAAGGATAGGCTAATGTTCACAGCAGTGAGCTTTTTAGAGTTGATCAAGTTTTATTAGCAGTTTCCTATTTGCTAGATGTAAGTTTATACCGACCCACTTAAGCATTTAAAAGAACATCTTTTTCCAAAATCCCACGAGTAAAACCACGATTTATATTCCATCTTTAAGTTTAATTATCATGTGAGGGTCCAAGCCGCTCTTGACCGTGAGCACGGCTGATATATCAGTTTTACACTCTGCATAGGTTGTACACTTTCACCATAGCTCGTGTTCCCCATGTTGCCCGGGTTGGCCAAACCCTTAAACACTTCCAAGGTGAGTGGCTAGGGGTCCACTTCGAAGCCTTTACAAAGATATGCAAAAGTCCAATAACCCGCAAGAGTTACAGCTAGGGCGGACCACAACCCTCCCTAATGGTCAACACCTTAGCAAAGGCTGCTATCCCAAAAGGACCGGGCTGTACCCCTGCAACCCCAGACCCCCTCTGCTCCTTTCGGATAAGGCCATCAGTACGATTGCACACCTAATTAATCAGCTAAGGTCAGAGCCCATTTTGACACCATGGTTGCACTGTTTTCTTGGGTGGTTCTCCATGTTCCGATTAAATAATCGTTCTCTTGTATTAACCAACATTTATTATCAAAGTTATCATGATCAATAATTTTATAAAGATCCAATTCAACCATTCCCAAGGTATTGCAACACTAAGCATGAACTAACCCAAAAATATTATTTAAAACAGGGGGTTGGTACAAGGGAGCATGGTAAAAGACTAGATAAATCCTTAAAAGGTATTCCCATCAATTTAATGCAATAAAAGTAAACTTTAGTTTGACATGCAGTTATATAGGACAAAAAGAATATGCGGGGAGGGCCACTTGCCTTGTTCTACAAAGAAATCCTCTTCTTCTTCGAAAAGCTGTTCTTGATCCGCGTCGACGGGTGACTCGGTTGCAACTGGCACGAGGTCTACGATCAACACAATAAAACAATAAGAAAACAGTACATCAAACATTCTTAACAGACTAAAACAAGCATCTAAAACTAATAAGCTCGAAAAGACGAACGCTTGGACACCAAGAACGCTAAAAACGGAGCTAAGACGGAAAAGATATGGTCAAAACAGGTTTTAGGGACTTGCTGGCAAAGAAACTAAGTTTACAGGGGCTTAACTGCGAAAACCAGGGACTAAAACATAAATACGCATTAAACCCGAGGGCTAACGCGTAAAAAGACAAGGGCTGGGCTTCAGGGTATAAAAACAGAGAAGCCTAGGGTGCTTTCTGTAAGAATCAGGACCTAAATCTAATTATTTTTGAACTAGACAGGACGGCGGGTTGATTACAGAGAAAGGCAGGGTCTCTTCTGCAAAAAGGCCTGCGCTGACCGTTATTTGGCCTGGTTGACTCGGGTCGCGATGAACGTGGGCCGTTGGATGAGCATCGGACGGCTGACAGAGAAGGGCCGGGTCGGGCGGCGGCGGGAACGCCGGCGTGCGGCGGCGCCGGACTGGAAATTCGCCGGCGAAGCTCAAACTCGAGCTGCCGGGCTCGGTTTGGAGCGCGGATTGATGCTAAAGGACCAGGGTGAGCTGGCGAACACGATGGGGGTGATCTCGTCGTGGATTGCGCGGCGAGGCCGGCTATCGACGGTGAACCGAGGCGGCGGAACTCTGGCGAGGTGAGTGGAGGGGCTAGCGTGCGAAAGAGAGGACGAGAAGAGGCTCGGGGTGTTGCTGGGGAGTTGGTGAGCGCGTTCAGGGGGTTCTAGACGTTCAATTAGCTACGGTGGCGGTGCTCGTCGACGAACGGCGGCGGCGGAGAGCCGGTGAGGGCCGTCGGGGTGCTAGGAGTGCGAACCAGAGAGCAAGAAGGGGATGGAGAGCATCGTTACCTCCTCGCGATGCTTCCTGCGTGGTTGGACGGGGTGGAGCGGTGCCGGAGCGGCGGATCGACGACGCGGCGGCACTCGGGCGGCGGCGGCGGCGGCGTGAATTGGAGCTGCTCCGAGGGGAGTGTGGTGTGCGAGTGGCCGAAGGGGGTTCTTGGGGGCTCGGCCGAGGTATAAGTAGGGCAGAGAGGGGAGTGGGAAGACCGGCACGGTGGAGGTCGGAGTGGCCGGCCATCAATGGCGAGCGGCAGTGGGAGGGCTCGGTGGTGCGGGCGTTTCGGTGGGAGAGCGAGGGGTTGGAGGCGGGTGCTCCACTGAGCATTAATCCCCGCTCGGTGGAGGAGAGAGTGAAGGGGAGAGGGGAGCTGGAACGGCTCGGGAGCTCGAGCGGCTCGGTCGGCGGTGAGGCAGGGGAGGGGCGCTGGAGGTTGGGGGTGAGCCCGACAGGTGGGCCCCACCTGTCGGCGGCTGTGAGAGGAGGGGAAGAAGATCGGGCCGCAGCTGGGCCGGAAGAGGGAGTGGGCCGCGCAGCGAAGGAAGAATAGGAGGGGGAAAAAGTTGGGCCGCGCGCGATGCTGGGCCGAACAGAAAGAGAGAAAGGGAGATGGGCCGCGGGAGAGAAAGAGAGATGGAGAGAGAGTTGAGGGAGCGTTTCTGGACTTTTTCATGATTTTGAAATTCACACACAAATCAAACAAAAGACATGCAAACCAAATATGATGCACATGCACTTATTGCTCCAAAATTATTTAAATGATGTTTAAATATTTTTTTAGGCTCAAATTAATTTAAAAATTTAATTAAGTCTTTTAGAAAATTAAATTTAACCAAGTTGCTATGATTTATTTGTGATGGAATTTTTAGGGTGTTACACCGGCCGAGCTGAAGTCTGCCAGGCGGAAAGACCGGCACCCCTCACCGCCGCCGCGCAGCCGTCCATGGCTGCCGTAGGAGGCCTCCACCGTCGTCGTGCGGACTTCCGCGACCGCTGCGGGAGCCCTCCATCGCCGCCGAGCGACCGTCCTTGGCCACTATGGGAGTCCTCACCGTCGCTGCGCGACCGTCACCGCCGTGGGAACCATCTGCAACCGCCGCGGGAGGCGCCCGCACGCCTTCAGAGTTCGGGGTCTGGCCGCTCCGAGCTGAAGGCTGCCGGCCAGAAAGACCGGCACCCCTCACCGCCGTCGTCGCCACCAGAGAGAGGGGGATATATAGGGAGAGAGTGTGGGGGAGTGGTGGCGTCGGTGAAAGAAAAGGAGAAAAATAAATGGGTGGGGTCACGTATTGGTAGTTGGTATAGAATATAAGATATAGATGATAACGGGTACAGAAGAAACGTCGCATGTGTCCGGCGGGGCTAAAGGCTGCCGGCCGGAAAGACCGGCACCCCTCACCACTGTTGTCGCCACTAGAGAGAGGGGATATAGAGGGAGAGTGGAGGGAGTGGTGGAGTCGGTGAAAGAAAAGGAGAAAAAGAAATTGGTGGGCTCACGTGTTGGTAGTTGGTATAGAATATAAGATATAGAGGATGACAGGTACAGAAGAAATTGATATAGAGGAAGCGTACGACGACGAGTGCGGACAACCTGAAGCCCCAAAGTGCCCTACCACGTTCCTCTATATAGGAAGACGTTTAACGATGAGCAGAGGACAACATATCGATCTGCAGGTGTACCTAATGAGATGTGCTCGAGTTTAGGGCGTTCAACAAGGTTATGAGCATAGCAGGAGAGAACGATTCTCCCTGTCCGAATGAAGCAAATCGCTACTTAGCACTCAGTGTCTTTGTCAACGCAAATGAAAGATCATCAAACGGGTTACCCACGCTCAAATGGAGAGTTTGATTTGGCAGGTATTGACGCAGTTAGTATTAATAATATAATATTATTACCATATTAATTGAAATAAAAAACAATACACGGTTAGTTTTTGGAAGATCTCACAATCTATATTAACCTTAAAGTCTATTGACTAGAGTAAATAAATAGTTAAATTTTCAATTAAATAAAAAAAATATAAACTGATCAAAGAATCAATGTCAAGTACAATTAGTAAATATAAGCTTGCATCATTAATTCATATCATGTGCCACATATGATGATAAAAAATGATACTTAGTTTGAACACACTTGAACGAACCGTTGACAATGAAACAACGGATATTGAAATAAAATTATATTTAAGAAATAAATATAAATATTAGTATAAAAACTAGCTACCCGCGTAAATTTGCGCGGGCCACTTTGCTAGTTAGTTTTTAATTTTATCTACATTTAATACTCCATACATGTAACATGTGCTGATATTTTAATGTGATGAGAATATTCTTTTTTATAGTGAAATTTGGGGTATAATTCGGGATGAGATCTCATTTGGGATCGCCTGAGCCTTTCTTTTCACGTCGTTGCAAACTCGGAACTTTCCGCAGACACACGTATTCATCACAACTGTTCTAGGGCCAATCAGCAAGTACGCTACTACTGTTGCTGATAGTACGCAAAAACACGTTCTTGTCATCAATCAGTATGTAGCACCGGTGCTCCTATAAAAATGATCGTCCGAAGGTGATGGTCCGGAACCTAAATCGCAGCTCGGCATCGGCACACACGTGTGGTCCGCAGCGCGACACCTCGCGCGAGGTGCGCATTTGCTGCCGCCCGCGGCGGGAACGTGCCGTGCTCCGACCGTGTCGGGTTCCACTGCGGCAGAGCTGAGCAGGAGGGGAGCCAAGCCAAGACACCGTTGACGCCGGCCGGCCGCGGCGCGGATCGGAGCAGCCGAAGCGCCCGTTCGACCGATCGAATCCCATACAACAGAAGTAGCAGGCGAAGCACGGGGCACGAGTAAACCAGGCGATGCGGACACGAAACTGCCTCAGATGTAAACGCCGCAACCGCCCGCTGAACCCTCCTCCTCCAGCTCTCTTCTGAGAAAGACCCTATTTAGTTCCACCAAACTTACAAAATTATATCTCCAAACTTCATTATTCATCTATCACATCAAATCACTCTCCTTATACATGAAACACTAAACGTTGGTAAATAAGAAACTAAGTACATAATTTTGATGTACATGACGAGGCGAATCTTTGGAGCCTAGTTAGGTCATGGTAAGACAACGATTACCACAAACAAACGAAAAATACTACAGTGCGCTACAATATTCGATATGACTTTTCGACTAATTTTAGTCATCCTTTTACAACTAAACACAAAAAAAAAGGGGAAGCCGGAGAAAAACGGGAGGGGGGAAGCTGGCCCGGGGTAGCGCGGGAAAGCGACCGCCGCGCAGCCTGCCAGCCTCTCACGCCCGTGTGGTGTGGCCGTGTGGACGTGTATGTTCACACGCGAATATTCTGCGCGGCCACGTCGCGGGCGCCTGGCCCCCGTAGGCCGGCCGTAGCGCGCGGCAGCAGGCGGGCAGAGAGGGCAGGAACAGCCGAACAGGCAGGCGTCGCGTTCTTCTCGCCCCTTCCAAAATCAGAATTTTCCCCGACTCCCCGAGTTCCCCGTTTCTCCTCCGCTTCCTCCTCTGCTCCAGGAATAGGAGAGTATAGATAGCCGGAGGACGAGGAGGAGGAGGAGGAGGAGGGAGGGGAGAGGTGTGAGGCATCGAGAGCCCGGATTTCAATCCCCCGCCTCGCCGCTCCCACCGGCGCGGACCGCGTCCCGCTCGACTGCCCAGGAGGCCAGCAGGACCAGGAGTGCCCCCCCGCCCGTCCAGGATGAGCGCCGAGGCCGGGGAGCTGCTCGGGATCGACCCCGTCGAGCTCCGCTTCGCATGTACGTCTCCTGTCGTCTCGTTTGCTTGTTCTTCCCTTCCTCGCGGCGCGGGCTCTATTGGAATCCCTGTCGTTAATCGCGGTGGCTTCGATGGGACCCCGGGGAAATTCCGACGCGCCGTGTACGGAGCCCCGGCAAATTTTCGACGACTTGTGTCGAGCTTCCGTTCGATAATTTTCCAAGACATGTTACTAGTGTTCCTCCATTTTTTTTCTGGGTCGATTTCGATGTTTCTTCGCTGGTTTCTATTCATTCTGAACTGAATCCTCGATCATCCTGTACCGTTCCTTCGTTTCCTAATGCCCCTATATTTTTTCTCTCCCAACCATGCAGTCGAATTAAATAAACAGATCTCGTGCACGCTGCAGCTGACGAACAAGACAGACAAGCAGGTCGCGTTCAAGGTAAAACGTGTCCTTACCCGTGGGTTTTTTCCAACAGAAGCTACGCAAATGCTGTAATCACGGGGGGAAATGGTACCGTAGGGACTGACGCCGTGCAACATTGCTGACTGTAGGTCAAGACAACGAGCCCGAAAAAGTACTGCGTCCGGCCAAACAATGGCATTGTGGCGCCCCGGTCCAAAGCCGATGTTGTTGGTAATTTGGTGAATCGCTAAATTATCATGGCACAACTGGTTATGCGTTGACATCTTATACGCACCCTGAACTATTATTGGATTCAGTTACAATGCAAGCGCAGCGGGAGGCGCCACCGGACATGCAATGCAAGGACAAATTCCTTGTGCAGAGCGCCATTGTGGCCAAGGAGATTGTGCCAAAGGAAGTCACCGGAGACATGGTAACTCACATTCTAGTGTGTCTTGTGGTTCAGTATTTATATTGGCAGTTCTCTCTCTCATTCTTATGATTTAGCAGCAGTTTTCTTTTTTACATATTATAATCAATACAGAAGGATACCCCTCCTCTTCACTAAAAAGAAAATCTTATGTGGGATTTTTGTAGTTTACCAAAGAATCAGGCAATATTGTTGATGAAGTGAAGTTGAAGGTTGTTTATTTCACGCCATCCACCCAAAGCGAGGGATTTGAGGATGGTTCTCCAGGCAGTTTGAGTTATCAAGAGGTATGGCTATGGCCTTGGAGCAATTGTTCTTAGTTAACAGTCATGCTTTTTAGTGATATGTGCCAACTGTTAACTGTCTGATAAGAGTAGTTGCAAAACTACTTGAGCTCATTCCCGTATTGGTCAGCCACTGGATGGAAACTAGAGAAGATTCATAAATTAGAGATGTCATCTAAGTTCATCTAAGAGCATCCTTCTTGAAGCCTATAGCATTGCTTACTTCTTGGACAATTATAACTGACAACAGACTTATTTGATCAATCTTCTAACAGTCTACATATGCAGTCTTTTAATTATATCAATGTGCTTTACTGCATTATCTTTCGTTCATTAATTATTGGCCCTTTGTCTGTAGAGGGGATTTAGATGTAAACAGACCTTAATTGGTTGTGTTATGCTATAGTATTAGCTAACCATTTCATGAAGCTTGCATGCATTGGCGTTGTACCTATATTTATTTCTTCAGCATTTCAGCAAAGTTTTATTAACAGAGTAATCAGGGCCTCAGTAGGTGTCCTAGATGTCAGTGATATATTGAGCCTTGACAAGTTTTGTTGATGTCTTTGTAGCCATTTGCTTTGATTTCGAAACTGATGGAGGAGAAGAATTCTGCTGTTGAACTGAACAACAAACTTCGACAAGAATTGGTCAGTGTGGTTTTCTCTTATTATGCAAATGTTTAATAGACTTGAGTGCATCTTTTTTTAGCCTTTGACTGTAGGCACTATATTCAGATTTTTAAGGTTTTATTTTCTAGGCTAGACAAATTAGGTCTGTTGTGCATTGTTCTTTTTCAGTACATCTGTTTTACATGGGCTACATATAGCTTTGTCTTTTTTTTTGTCTTCCCTCTGTTGCTCATTATCTTTGTATTTCCTTATGCCTTTCATGATTTCAACAAGTGCAGCTCTTTCTCTCTATGTATATATCTACTAATCTGTGCATATTCATATGCTCCCTCCCTCTACTTTTACAAAGTGTATTTTGATTTGAAGCCAACTTCCTAAGTTTTGGCCAATAGATAAGTCAAATTATATGTTTAACTAGTGTACTTAAGCTCTTGATAAGGTTTTGATTCATTATCTATTGACGAAATCTAATGCAAGAGAAATTAAAGGACAAACTCTGCTTTTAAAACACTTCTCATACCAAAATATGCCCACAATAATAGACAGAGGGACTACTGATGTATTACTTTCTGCAACAATAAGATCTGAATACTTGGATCAATTTCATAATAATTTTGTTGAAATTTTAACAGGATCTTCTGAGGCGAGACATCAGCAGGCAACACGGTGGTTTCTCTTTAGTTTTAGTACTGGTGGTTGCTATTTTGGGAATACTACTAGGTTTCCTCATGAAGAGATGAGTGTGTAATGATTTACCTTGTCTGGCTTTTCTTCGAAGGACTATAACAGAAGTGTACGTGTTCTGTGTGCTTGCTTGTACGACTTCTGGTCTGTTTATCACAGCATCTGATGCCTATTGTAATTTTCTGATTCATATTATAAACTTTAGCCAGTCGATAAGTCTTAGTTCCCCTAAACATCAGCTGTTATCAGCTTGCCATCGACTTGAGGTTTAGCCTCTTGGAGTTTGGATTTTGAAAGATTTTGACTAATTGTTGGCATCCTTTTGCACATATAAACATAATTGTTTCTTAACTGTGGCTTGTGAAGTAGTGATATATAATGTTGAATGCTTTGGGAATTGCGTGGAGCAGTGTTTTATTCGTTGCCATTGTCATATCATGATAATGTTAAAGCACTGCTACCTCATTTTTCTTGGTACCATTTACTTGCACTCTTCTATGCCAAGTTGGTAAAGCACGAACCACTGAGACGGGAGAGAATTGACCGAGCGGTTTAAGGGCTAATACAACTGAAACAAACCTCCAGATCTTGTTCCTGTATGCGTGACAGCGTGAGGTCGCAAGTACGAAAAAGATAGTACACAGTGTCAGCGTGTGGTGTGTATAATTTGTAAATCTGTACAGCTCTCCCTTCAGGGAATTCCTTCTTTTTAATATAATTGGTAGCTCTCGGTTCGTTTCAAAAAAAAATGTCAAGCGATGGAAATGCGTCAGTCAGAATTCTGAGACATACTGTAGAGATCAAAGAATTAGTTTTGAGAATTATCTTATATTACATTCTGACAAGATTCTAAGGTATTCTAAAGGCTAGTACTCTACCAAGTAATATTGCTACAACTAAACCAGAGTATCGTAATGTAAAATCCAACAGAATAAAACTACAATGAGGAGAAGTAAAACCATATGTGACTCCTCTAGATGTAACACGTTTTATTCAACCTTCACATACGAAATGCCTGTGATTAACTGATTATTACCCCTCAAAAATTGGGCATGCGCCATGCATTTATATGAATCTCTGTGGGAGGGAAATGCACGAAGCTTTCAGGGCTTGCTATCCACGGGCTTGGAAGCTTTCTGCTCCCATGTTTCGATCTGCTTCATTGTCTTCTCTCTCCTATGCTGTAGCGCTTTGAATTCCTCGGGGCTGAAAGGAGGTGGCAGGTCGCACGGGCCAGCATCGCTGGCGGATCTCACCATGGAATCCTCCATGAACTTCTTCTCACGGCCTATAGCTTGGCAAGCCAAAGACTCGGAACAGACCTCAACAGCTTCAGGTGGTATGGTTGGCTTGAACCTTAGGAGCTTGGCATACTCAGTTAAGAGGTGAAACATGTAGTCGTATACATAGTCCATACTGAGCTCTTTTTGAATGAAGTTGCTTGCTTGCTTTCCTATGCTCTGTGCCTATATTTGAAGTGGAGATACATAGACACGGTTATTATCAAAAGATGCAAAACCTTTACAAAATTTACATAATAATATAATCTCTATAGCAAAAAGGGATGTTCTTTACTCTAATATGATCATTACTTGTGAAAATCAAGTACAGTCGGGCAAGACAACTAGGCTAGTATTCCCCATAGGAAGCTTTTGCCAGCAATTTTTGAGCTAGTAATATTTTTATTAGAAACAAATTGAGCATTATATAAGACGGTCATTTATTGTTTTTGTTAATATGTTATACCCAGAAGTTCTATGCTTTTAACCAAAGCATTTGTCAAAGCAAGCACAGCAAAAAAAAAAAGGTTGAAATCGGTAGCGGTAAAGATATCTCCTGAGTTCAGGCGACACAATGCATCTTACAAGCAACGTGTTTCAATTCATACAGATAAGCAAGAGTAAGTTATGGTATAGCGTATCAAAACCTCATTACTTGATATGTAAAAGGAATATAAAAGAAAATACCTTCTTTTTGTGAGAATTGCCCCAATCAACAGCATACTTGATTGAACTGCACTTATTGTCATCCTGAACTGGCCAATAATGTTGCACGGGCATCAGTGCCCTTGAATAGAAATCGTAGTATTTTGGTGTAACCACTAGTGTCATTGAGTCGCAAGCTAGAATATACTTCTCACTGACTGACCATGCTGATCCTTCAATATAAATCTTGTACCTGTCACCCAAAGAAAGAAGGTCAGCTTTACTGATAGAACAACATAAATTTTCACTTATCTGCAAGGGGAAAAACAAACAAACCTATGGGTGCATTGACTAGCCAAATCTGACTGTTTGTATCCTTCCTTGATCTCTTTGAGCCAATCCTAAATGATAACAAAATGAACTAGTTAATGATGAATCACCATTACCAGAACTGTTCATTGAAAAAGTAGTTAACCACTAATTATGAAGGTTTGAAAATTTTATGGGATGGAAATTGGAATTGAACAATTCAATGGAAGAGAGAAGAGAATGTGGCACTATAATTTCTCCAAGTATAAGAAACTTCAGTGTAACATAAAGAGAAAAGTACTTGTTTGTAAATCCGTGCGTTCCATTCATGCTCACTGGAGACATTACACTTAACGAGCTCCTGCCTTATGGCAGCAACATCTGGATTCCCTTTCCAGTAAGCATAAGGTTCTCTATCCATCCATTTCACCCTCTTGTTGCCACTGCCCAATTCCTTCCGCAGAGCATCCCATGGCTTTATGTTGATCTCAGGCCTGTCATCAGTCATCACAGACAGTTTATTAAGTGGCTGTGCCTTTGTCTGAACCACACACACACACACCAAAAAAAAAAAGACTATCGACAACAATTTCACTTCCCTAGCCCCTAAAAACACAAACATCAGAAATGTGACTGATCTTTTGAAATTAGTTCCTGTTGAATTGACAATTATCACCAAGGAATGCAGTGATTTCTGATATAACCATGCCAGTGCACGAAAGAAACATAATTAATTTGTGATGGAGAAAAAAAGGAAACTAGGATCAGTTGCTTACCAGCCCCAGAAAGACCAGTCTGGGAAGACGACGTCGAGCGTCTCATTGTCGCCGCAGTACCTGAAGAGCGGTGGCAATACGGTGGCGTTCTCCCCCTCGTACTGGTCAGCGTGCACCACGGGCCAGTCGACGCAGTCGAACATGAGGTCGAGGTCAGGGACGCGGCCGGGGTAGCGCCGGAGCAGCTGCAGGATGCCCCAGAGAGTGAAGAGGTCGCGCGTCTGGAATGCCGGCGCGATGCGCTCGACGTAGGAGCGGCCCCGGACCACGACGAGACGGAAGTTGGCGGTGTCGCGTGCGCGGTCGACCATGGCGCGGGTGATGCCCCCCGCGGCGCGCCATGGGTGGAGGTCCTCGTGGATGAAGCGGAAGTAGGCGGGGCAGGTTGAGGAGGCGGTGGCGGTGGCGGGGAGCGGCGGCGGGTCGGGGATGGCGGCGCAGGTGGAGGAGGAGGAGGCGTTGGGGGAGAGCGCGAGGCCGAGTGTCTGGGAGATGTTGCTGGGTATGTCAGGGTCGCGGGGAAGCGGCGGCACCGAGCAGGAGAGGGAGTAGGTCGGCCGCGGCGGCGGCGGCGCGGCGGGGATGGCCGGGATGGCGGTGGTCTGCGTCGCGGTCAAAATTGCCTGCAGAAGACAGTGATGAACTGTTGTGCGAGTGTTCTGCGGGTATGCATCCGGCTGCTGGCTGGGACTGATTCGTGTTTATTCGTGAGAAAAAAACTGCTAAGCTGGTTGTGGCTGGTGTTGATTGTGAGAGAAAAATGCTGGTGCAGATGAACATGTCGATGGTTTCTTCAGAAACTTTTATCAGGTCAGATTAAAAAAGAAATTGTCGGTTTCTTTGGGTTCTGTTGTCCTCTACCAACTTCTTTGTGTTAAGGAGTAGGAACAATAATAATGAGTCAACTTCTTTGTGAATCTTCTACTTCTATGGCGGTGTTTAGTCTGGAAAAAGGGAGTGTGAAGTTTGGTGAAAATGTCACATCGTGTACTGTAGCACTTTTCGTTGGTTTGTGGTAATCGTTGTCCTACCATGACCTAACTAGGCTCAAAAGATTCGCCTCGTCGTGTACATCAAAACCATATACTTAGTTTTTTTTATTACCCACGTTTAGTGTTCCATGCATGAGGAGAGAGATTTGATGTGATAGGTGAATAGTGAAGTTTAGAGAGAGAATTTTTCCCTTTTCAAGGGAACTAAACAGGGCCTAATCCCATATGTGTCAATCAGTTGCACAACTTTTTCCCTTTTCGAAAAAGTTGCACAATAATAATGAGTCAATCAGTTGCACATCTATTAATCCCATATGCTTATGTGTCGACTGAAATTATCCAATTCCTTTTTGCTAGCAAAAACGTACTCCACCATATGATTATGTGTTGATTAAGTGCCCATGCGTGCAGATTAACATCCAATAGCCCGTATGGGTATGTGTTGATTCACATATCTGGCTGAGTGTAAATTTTTTGTTGCCAAAAGATTAAAATGGATTTACCCAAAAAAAAAGATTAAAATGGATGGAGCTTACCTACCGGCTTTGAGCTCAACTGGTCCAGATTGGTGATTGTCAGATGAGTCTGCACATAGGTTAAACTAATTGTTAAGTTGTGCCTACGAAGGATGGCCATGACTACTGACCCATACCTTAGGAACACTAAAACTAATCTTTGCATTAAAACTCCTCAAATGGATAGATGAAATGCATCGACAAACAGATTCCTTCAGAAAACTAAAATCTATGCAAAACAATGGACATATCTCCATGCCGAACACCTAAATTGCAAGGAGTTCAGATTGCGATGGGGGAGAAGTGGGAGATATAAACTCTGCACTCACTGTGGTGGTGATCCAGCGGGCGGACACGAGGACGCCGACCACCACGACGAAGAAGAAGAGGAAGATGGCCGTCGTCACCGGCGACGACGGCGAGCCCGGGCCCTTGCTCCAGCGCCGCCCGTCCGGGACCACCGCTGCGGCCGCCGAAGCCATCGCCGAGCGGTTATCCACCGCTTCGTTTCGGGCGATCAGGGCCGGGAATTCTCGCTGTTTTCCTCCCGGCGCGCGTCAGACTCCGGTCACGGGTCCGCTTCCTGGAATTGAAGAGAAGAACGGGGTGAGCACTGAGCCACTGACATCGCTGGCATTGGATCGAGGCATCGAATGGGGCCTGGTGCTGTCATGCATGCAGGCGCCGAGTTCCTAGGAGAAGGATGCGGTCAGACTGAATGATACTAGCCACTATAGGCTGTGTTTAGTTCAAAAAGGGAATATGAAGTTTGGTGAAAATGTCATATCGAACACTGTAGCACACTGTAGTAATTTTCGTTTATTTGTGGTAATCGTTGTCCTACTATGACCTAACTAGGCTCAAAAGATTCGTCTCGTCGTGTACATCAGACCCATGTACTTAGTTTTTTTATTTACCCATATTTAGTGTTCCATGCATGAAAAGGGAGATTTGATGTGATTTGGTGTGATAGGTGAATAGTGAAATTTGGAGAGAGAATTTTTGAGTTTTCCAAAGAACTTAACAGGGCCTATCTCCTGAATTCTGATCTACGGAGTACGAAAGCACGGCCGGTAGAATGTGGTCAGATGACAGATCACGTAATACTTGAATTGAAGAACTAATCCTTCCGCGATTTTTTTTTGAAGAACTAATCCTGATAATAGCCGCGCGCTATCATCCAATAGATAGATGCTCCGCATATATTTTCGTATCGAGGAGGCAACAGAGATTCAGCCAGAGGTGAACGAACTGGAAATTAAGGCCGAACCTTTTAGGCTTCCAACTTCAGTTGGCAGAACAGGCATCGCCGCAGTTCATCACCATCTCCAAGACTCCAAGGGACCGAGCGATCGGCACGGCGGCACCCCCAAGCGATCGCCCTGAAGGCCTGAACAAGTTTTTTTGTGGGGAGACGGGAGTCAGGACCGGGGAGTGAGCAGCAGGACACCAGGTCCCTAGCCTCGATTTAAAGGTCCGGACGCGCGGAATCTGATCACACACCAACACACATGCGTCAGCCATTGAGGCTAAAGTCTCAGATTACGGAGAGGTTATGGTATTACATTATGTACCGCATCAGTAAATTTGCAAATTTGTTGACGTGCCAGAGCCATTTAAGTAGAGTTTTATAGAATTAGAGAGAAGTTCATTCTAATAAAATTCATCTGACTTAGTTATCAAGTTATTAGTCCTTGTTAACTGTGTCATAAAACTATACACATATACTAATATACTAGCCTAACTAATAGTTTTATCTTCGAAAGACCAGCATTAACTGATAGTTTAATATTTATCATGTCATAATCATATATACACTATTTAACAAAAACATATATCTAGAAAATGGTTCTTCGAAATAAATTCTTATTTTGTCACCTCTCTTGTCTCCATTCCTCTACTAATCCTCTCTCTTCTATTTTCTCGCGTAGAGCTATTATGTTATATCATTCTCGTATGTTTTGTATGAGTTTTATTTTCATTAAATGACATGCCACTCAGAAAAAAAACATGACATGATATGAATTTATGAGAAAAGATAAGAGTTGGATTTTCATCTCCATTGAAAAGTTTGGGTTTCATCTCCACATATCCCATCAACTATTAGGCTAGTCTGAGTACACAATTTCGGCCTTGTTTAGTTCCAAAAAGCAACTTCCAAATTCACTACGTAAAAAGAAGATTCTCCATCACATCAAAATGTCATAACATGCATGGAGTACTAAATGTAGATGAAATCAAAAACTAATCGCACAGTTTTGTTGTACTCTGCGAGACGAACACTGTGTGCCTAATTAATCAATTTTTGGATGATTTTTCACATATACAAACGAAATGTTACAGTGGCGCAATGATTACGAAGAGACCCCAAACTCTCAAATTTGGTACACCGCCTTCATGATACTATTACCAATGTCAGTGACGAATCTACAATCGGAGGTAAAGGGGGCTCATCTATTCATCCTTCATCTTCCTCCCTCTCTTTTTCCTCTTTCTCTTCTTCCTCCTCCCTCTTTTCCTCTTCTTATCCTTCATCCATGATCACAAATTGTTAGAGGGACTTAGGAGGCACCCGACCCACCGCTGGATTCACCCCCGACCAATGTTCTTTATGAATGGATCAGATCAGTTTTTACGTGGATCTGTTATCTAATTACATATTTTTTTATGTAAATCTAACTATAGATTGAACATATCAAAAAATTATCTAGCAGTATGTATTATTTAGGCTAAAATGTCATGGTACCATTAACACGAGTATTTTATACTAGTTTTGCTAGTCGCCTTCTTGCTGATGGACGGCGAAGAAGTAATTTCAAAAAAGATGGACGCGGAAAAGTAGGAGTCTCAGGCTGACTCCAACAACAAAAGGCATTTTAGAGAGGTAAATTGATGTTTGCCTTTCATGTACAGTGTTTTGCAACTCGTTCGCATACCTCTGTCTCTAACAGCAGCGAGGCAAACACATTTCCCCATCCCAGCGCCTTCCCCTTCTCCCTTTCAGCTTCTTCTTCTTCCTTTGGAGTCTGGACGGAGACAAGCTCCAGCCGAGCTGACGGCACGTCAGAGGAAGGGAAGGAGGAGGGGGCGGCCGCTGCATTGCCGCCCGGCCACGCATGGGAGGAGGAGGCGCGCCGCCGCCGCGCATGCCGCCCCCATCGCCACTGCAGAGAGAGAGAGAGGGAGAGGTGCGGCGCGGCAAGGACTCGGAGGCCGGCCACGAGGACGAGGCACCCATGGCGTTCTCCTCCAGCTCACCGCCACCCAAGCCGCCGCCGAGCTCGCCGTCCAAGCTCGCCGTCCAAGCCGCCGAGCTGCTCCAAAGCCGAGCCAACCCGTCGCCGTGCTGCTCCACCGCCCGCCCGCCCGCGGCCTCGCATCGCCCTCTTGCCGCTCGATCCGGCCGCCGCTCCTCTCCACCCACCCGCCTCGCACCAGCTGCGCCCGCCCGCCCGCGCCGGCCGCCGTGTGCGCTGGCTCGTCCCTCTCTCCCCCCGCCAAAGCTCCCTTCCCTTCCTCCCTAGGCCGGCAGAGCTCCCGCCCTCTCCATGGAGCTGAGCCTCGCGGCCGACGGTGGGCCTCCTCGCGACGGCGGAGGAGCAGAAGCCCTGCGGCCGGCGGAGGGCCTCCTCTCCGGCGGCGGAGGTGCTCACGAGGACGGCGGCGGTGCTCCTCTCTTCTCTCCAGCCGCGACGGCGGGCCTCCTCTTCCGGCCGGCCGGCTCCTCGCTCCTCCCTTCTCTCGCACGCGGTGGAGATGCATCGGAGGAGAGAAGAGAGGGAACACATTTTTAGCTCACCTCTCTCCTCGGATGCAAAATGCCTGCCCTCTATGCCTGCTCTGTTGGAGACCAATTTGATGATGCACAGTGTACAAGAAGAGGCATAAATCCATTTGCATATGCTTGTTGGAGTCAGACTCATGCTACTGGGCTAACGGGCTTCGTGTTGGACTTCACGCTACTACCGGGATTTAGGCGTTGGGTCCATCAAACAACACCACAGCAGTTCGGCCCATCACACGAGTTTCTAACCTTCCTTCGTGTTTGAATTCGAATCTTTTTAAATCTTCGAATTCACCGTTTTCTACTACTCTGAACACCTTGCTTCTGCTCCCAACCCCTCAACGGCAAAACCCACTCACTCCGCCGGCGGCACCTCACCATGCGGACCCGCTTCCTCGCCACCGACTACTTCGCGCCGTCGCCGTCGGCGGCCGCCTCCTCCGACCGATCCCTAGCCCTAGCGTCCTTACCCTTCCTTTCCCTCCCCGTCCCGACGCTTTCTCCCGATCTCCACCTCACCATTCCGTCCCCCTTCCCCGCCGATTTCCTCCCCGTCCCGAGCGTCGCCGGGGATGATCTCGACTCGCTCCCCATCGCCTCCGCGCTCACCGATCTCCTCGCCGCCGTCATCCCGCGGCCCCTGCCTGTGCCGGATGTCCCCGCCGCGGACGAGGTGAGCCCGCCGCGCATTCGGGGTTCTCATTCCTCTGGTCGTGTGGGTTTAGTGAGGCAGCTTGGATTTGTGATGAACCGGTGATTTGTGTGGTTTTGGTCAATTCCGTGCTTCCATATGTGGAATTTTGTGAAAATTATGAATCATAACACTTGGTTATTTTTTTTCCGGCAGGTCTTGGATGATTATCTCTACGATAGGGGTGTCTACGGCAAGGGTTTTAGCTCCACGAATCCTGTTGATTTCAAAATTCCCAAGGCAAATGAGGCTTTATGTTTGGATTCTATAAACTTTTCGGCTTTGTTGTTTTCCCCGTGAAGCATTTCTGAAAGTTGTGCGTGTTTATTCAAGGGATTGGACGAGCTGAGCCGCGAGAAGGGCGTGAAGGAAGAGGGATCCAGTTTGGGGCCCTCTGCAATTAAGAAGGTGATCGAAGTTTCTGCTTGTTTTCTTATGCTGTGATTGTTCCATAGGAGATGTATTTTTGATTAAATTTCTGCATAATATTGTGTTAGCGATGGGAGCTGTTGAAGGAGCTCAGATTTGAGGTTGTAGAGGTTGATCTCCTGCCGGTAAGATGTATTTCTGTGGTATTGCCTATGATGTGAAGTCAGTTTCCTGTTCTGGCTCAAACTCTGTTGTTTCGTGGTATCAAAGGTATTGGAGAGAAAACTTGCATCGCTCGATGAGGAAGAGCCGGATGGTGGTGTTACCTTTTCGCTTGGGGTCCCAGACGTGAAAATCCATCTGGTACTGTACATTACCCAATCCAAATTTTAAGCTATTTACTCTGTATTCCACATTTGTGTCTGGAGCTGCAATTTAGTTGTGAAAAATGGATGAAAATATGATGATTAGATCCACAAGATCTTGGCATGTCACATCTTAATTAGGACCACTAATATACATTTATGTTTCGAGCTGCAGTTTGGTTCTGATAGTTGGATGAAAATATTGTGCTAGATCCGCAAGTTATTGGCACACACATGTTAACTTGGATCATTAAGATCTACTGTTTTCAAATAAAAGTTGATGGTTGCCTATTTTTATGCTATATGCTGTTACACCACATTATTAACATGCACATACATCATCCATGATTATGTATGCATGATAACATAACACAGGGTTTCCTCAGTTTTGTTTCTGTGATTTCTAAACACCTGATGATTAGGATGTCCATTTGCTTATTTGATTCCCTTATGATTCTGAACTTAAAGTATCACATCTTACT
Organism: Echinochloa phyllopogon; assembly: GCA_033239725.1. NCBI lineage: Eukaryota > Viridiplantae > Streptophyta > Magnoliopsida > Poales > Poaceae > Echinochloa > Echinochloa phyllopogon. The sequence continues at coordinate 36,157,420 of BTCW01000001.1, read as the reverse complement.
ATATTATTTTTCAGTTTCTCATAGACTTCTAACGTCATTCTGATTTCTCACAGGATTTCATTGACATTGACACTGAGACAACAATAACATATCCAGCTGAAGTTGCAGAGTCAATTTATCAAGTACAAAAAGTCCCTGTAAAACATGATGATGATGAGGACTGCCCTTATGCAAGAGATGGATACTTCTTGGAAATTGCGGGGCTAGAGCATGGTCTAGTAATACCTCAATTGGAGGTTAGTAGGAATTCTTGGGAGCTTGATGAGTGCCCAGCAAAGACAGCGGTATCCAATATTTTTCTTAATACTGCTGAACACTTAAATGATGGAGCACAAATTTGTCTTCCATCATTTGACTCAACTGAGTTCTTGAGATCAAGTGATACGAACATGTTGGACCTTGTTTGCAAAGATGCCCCACGTTTGGAGTATCAAGTGGATAAACCCATCACAGCAAAGGATTTAGCAGAAATGGATCTTGTGAGGATCAATGGTAATATTTTACTCGAGAAAAAGTCAGCATTATACCCTCTCAAACCTGATGGTACCTGTTCAGACTTGCCTTGCTCTATTCTCTTGGAGGAAATAGAGATAATTAACTTTCCTTCCAATGATGCCTTCAAGATGATTGTTCAGTCAGAGATGACTGAGATGAATACATGTGATGAAATATTCAAAGATGACTTTGATCAAGCAAAGCGTTTCTATGAATCGGTGGTTAGCTCTGAGTTGGCTCTAGCTGATGATACATTCAAATCACTACCTATACCTATTTTAAGTGATGATAAAGAAATGAGATCTATGCTCCACCCTATAGAAGAAGTACTATCTTCCCTGAAACCACTTCCTCTATCTGCAGCAGATGGAATTTATTTGGATTGGCATCTTTTATCAGAAGGGCCATGCAACCGGGAGAGCTGCTCTACTTATGCGAGCATGGTTGAGGAGGTAAAACCTTGCATTCTAAGTTCTGAGCTGCAAATTGATTGTCAGCAGACACCAGCACTTGGCATTGATTTTCTGGAGGATTTTCAGAGAAGTGCAAAGCTTCAACAAGAGGACAAGCAGAATGAAATTTATGTTACTGAGCCTATATCTCATGATCCATCAGCTAAGTTGGTAACAGCTCAGAAACACAGCAAAGAAAGTGATGTTACAGGTCATTGTCACATGGAGAAATCTTCAGAAAAGGCGTCGCCCTTGTTCGATTCAATGCCACATTCCAATGAGCTAAACTTCTACTTGAATGCCAGGAATGGAACTAGTGAAGTAAGAAACAATGAGAATATTTTTACTTCAGACATCCCCCCTTCAAAACAAGCAGGTCCTTTTTCAACCAGACCAAAAGTTGACAAGCTCATAGAAATTCATCCTGTCAGCCTCTCAGATCTCATCCGAGTCCTTATCAAAGACATCCATGTAAATTATACATCTGCTTTGCAAGAAAGTATATATTTCAGAAATTCTCTCTCAGATGGTCAAGGTTTAAGCATTTCAAAGCAAAAGCTTCTTGAACTAATAACCGGAGAAGGTTTTGAAGGTTCATATAGTCACTGTAAAAATGAAGATAAGATGGAGCTTATCGTACTGTATGCATTGAAGCAGGTTGCATATTATCTATGTTTCTTTGGTCTGCATGCTGCCTATCTGTATATAAGCAATTTGACTGGAAGCTTTGAAAATATTCCTGAGAGGTTAAGAAATATTCAATGCTGCATTGATGAAGCACGGTCGAAAGCTGAGAAGCAATTGTTTGATTCCCATCCGTCATTGTCTGACATTGAGGCAATCCTTAGATCTAGTACCCAAATCGGCCAAAAGATCCTTATAGTTTCCGATAGAGCTTTCTGGTTGCCATTGAGCCAAAAGCTAACTGCCATGAAGATGACATCTGTTGAGGTTGGAACATACCCTTTTGCAACTTATTCAGATCCAGTGATGAAGATAAACTCCAAAACTAGGATGCTGGAAGAATTATGGAAATCAGACTGCGTTCTATTAGATAACAAGTAAGTCCATAGGAATTGAAATTAGGCTGCATTTAAGCCAATTATCCGTGCTATTTCTTTGTATCTTCAGTTTTTAATACTATATATAAAATCTACTTTAGAAACATATTATTTGGTTCTTGCAGTTAGCCACTTAATCTTCATGGTACTTTTCATATTGTTGCGTTTGCTTAAGCATGGTATGCCAGTCTAAAAAAAAAACATGGTATGCCACTATTCAGATAATGACAGTTGTATAAAATATGCTTTGGATTGAAGGATCCAAAAGTCCTAGTTTTGGTAGGATCATAAATGTGATTTGATAACTGGTGAAGTTATTTCTCAAGCTGTTGTATAAACTAGAGATTGATCCAAACAGTATGTAATTTCTGGAAGTATTCAAATAGCTCCCATTGCAGCATTGCAGCACACATGTCCAGCTCCTAGTCCTTTAAAATAATTCTAAAATAATTCATACATTAAGAATCTACTACTAGTGGTTATAATTTGAAACTAGGTGAAATGTTTCACATCTTTTTTAACTGTATGGAAATTTCAAGGTTGATGAGTGGAAGTCTATGAATTTTATCAACTTTTTATGCTTGTTTGTCAATCTACTTTCATCTATTACCACTGGTATGTAATACAAGCCTAGAAGCATATTTTTTGTAAGTAATCTGACTGCTTACTTATTGGATCTTTTTGTAACCTTTTGTACTTTCTCATATAACTGAAATCAGAAATAAAACACTTCGGTACTTAGAAAAAATTGATGTACGTGCAGATAATACATGGTGTAAATTCTTAGAAATCACATATATGCCATGTCACATGATACAGAAAACATAACATACAAAAAGTATAAGTTTGTCCAAAAAGTTTCTTACCATTTTCTGTAGACAATGTTTTTTGTGTGCTTTATCATTCTAGCTTGTCTGTTCTCAGATATCATATCACCCGTTTCTTTTTTCCATCCTGAAGGAACATTCCAGCTTCATTCCCTTTGTGTGAGTTTTGCATGATACTGGAATATGGAGGTCCAAATAAATCATCTACCTTGTTATCCCTGGCTCCCAAATTAGATGGTTTGCCACCATTGCATTTCCTGTATGTCACAATTGATGGTGAAGACTTTCCAGTTGCTCTTGTCGAGGACAATCACACAGACAAGGATCTGAAATCCACATTGGTGATTATCAATCAGTCTTTTGCACTTACACTAATTGAATCGTTATATCTATTTTGGTCCTGCCGTTCATAACTTGTAGCTGTTTGCTGTATAAGTGCACATGCATTTTAGTATGAATTATGAAATGTGGGTCTGGTTTTATTAGTTGTTGGCTAAGTATCTCTATTATCCATTAAAGGTAATTTTTTTAATAAAACTTATTGATTACATACAAAGCTTAGAGTATCTCGTTACTCTCTAGGAATTTATGTAAATTCCTAGACCAGAGATGGAGGTGAAATACAGCCTTTTATTTCCTTTTGTCGTTTTACCAAACTTTGTTCAAATGTGTAGCAGAGAATATGCAGGTAACTGTATTATCATCTTACACATAAAATTTTGTATCCATGATTCTTAGTTTTGAGTAACATAGATTTTACATGTTGGATAATGAAGTGGTAATGCATTGCATTTTGAAATGTTCAAAAGTATTTTTGAGGGTCCACACTCCACAGTGGAGGCCTCGAATGACCACTGGGGCAGCAAATGTTTCTGTTAACACAAAGAGGCTAAGTTTTCCTTTTCTGATTCGCAGGATGCTGTTTTGCATACACTTCAGAAAGACTTGCAGGAGAAGATGAACAAAATGCGTATTGTTGATACACTAAACTTTATACCGGCAACGAATCAACAGCAATATCTGCCGGAAAATCTGAGCAATCACCTAGCTGCTGATTCATCAAAAACGATTCCTGTGGATGGTCAACTGCACAATCAGGGAAATCGGGATGAAAAGAATATTGTTGATTCACATAACTTTGTGCCTGCAGTTAAACGGCTCAATGCCTTGAACCTTGTCAATTCACAAAAAATTGTGCCTGCAGTTGAGAAGAGTAGCTCCACTTCTTCTGTATCTGCCAATGTGATAAAAGCCCCCCAAGATAAACTATCAGCTAGCGATGTCCCTCTCAGTGCAAAAACTGACAGCACCAAGTTAGGAAGATTATCTGCCCCAGAGGTGGTGATTGTTGTGAATACTGGAAATCATGGAAAGAATATGCTGTTGTCTCGAAGATCATCTTATCAGCAGATACTAGCTTTGGAGAAAGGTGGAATGCAGGTTGTAGAACGAGATGTTGATCTTCCTGTGGACCTAATACTTAGCGCTGCAGTTTGTTTACTATGGTATGATACCAGAACCATTTGGTCCAGTGAATCAACGATATCAGCTGACACATCCAGTAGAACAAATTTTATACAAGATATTGCTACCAACATTCTGATGTCACTTAGCTTCTCTTTCAGTGGCTGCATAATGGTAATTGGTTCTGTTCCTGTTGAAGTACTTAATTTTCCCTAATAGAGTGGCCATGCCATTCCATGTCATTCACAGCTAATAAATTCATATATGTTTCTTTGCGAGTAATAAATACATATTGTTACACTTGTTTGTCTTATTTATTTGTGCTATCGTTGATATACTGTAACAGAAAAGTTTTTCTATTCCGCTATTGCAGGTCTTTGAGGTTGAAAACCACTTCCTTTCTGCTGTAATGGAGGCTTCTGATTCTCTATATGCTTCAGCTGCTAGCCTGGACATGAACTTGCAGCTATTCTTCTCACAGACGCCCAAATCAACAGATCAAATCATTCTCAATTGCATCAGGAATGCAGTTAGGATAAATCAAGCTCCTTCTCCAGATATACCTGAATCAGAAAGTCTGGCCGAATCATTTCTCACAGCATTCCCTTCAATTATTCCTATGTCTGCACATATGATACTTTCTTCCAGCAGTCTTGCAGATTTCATCACATGGTCACATGAGAAACGTACTCAGGCTGTTGAAAAGTATTGCTTGCCACCACAGAGCATTTCTCTCTTCAGTGCTTTGTGCAAATTTGGTGAGCTAGGTGAATCAAGGTCCGTAATGACTGAATGCTCTTCTGTAGATTCAGATATTAGTAGTGCATTGCTGCAGTCCCCAAGGAAAAAGAAAAGGCGTGCTCTGCAAGACTTTTCAGTAACAATTAATGATCCTGCCTGCCCTAATCCTCGTGATCAATTGCGTGGTAATTATGTAGAACATGACAAGATGATCTCACCGTCTAAGTTAAGGAAATTCTCTCACATTGAGGATACAGTGCCCGAGCTCCCAGAAGTCTTTCTTGTTGATCAAAGTTTGAATATGGGGAGAAAAGGTGTGTCTTATCAGCCAAGAAAGCATGATTTGGATGCAGACGCTAGGAATCAGATGATAGATGATGACTTCATCCATGAGTTGTCTCCAAATTTCAGAGCGTACAATGAAAGGAATAGCAGTATGGAGGACGCATGCAATTTCTCTTGGCAACCCGAATTGGGAGCTAAACAGACAACCAGAAGCTCCATTCCCACCAGCAGACCATCATTCAGCAGAACTTCCAGTCATCCAACATTTCCATCCGCACTGGAGATCAATAGTGGCCCTGGTGACTGGGATTTTCCGTGCGGTATTAATCAAACATGGACAGGTCATTTGCATGGGGATTTCACCACAAGCTCTCATAGAAACGATCTGGGCAGCAGGTACCATGAATCAAGACAGGAAACAATGCAGAGTCCAGCAAGTTCTCTTTCTTTTCTGAAACAGGATTTTGGCTATCATGGAGCGTCACAAGGCTCAGGCTGGGAAATGGATTATCTAAGGCAAATGAATGAAAATAGAATAGCACGCCAAGAGCGATCTAGATGCAATGCTTCAGCAACAGTGACAAATTCAACAATGAGGGATAGCTCGTCTAGAATTCTGAGTGATCCTCCTATTGAATCTTTCAGTTATCAAAGAAACACAGGCACTCCATTGAGAGACCAGAACCCTTCAAATATTGAATCTTTCAGATATAGAAGGAATATAAACACTCCTTTGAGGGATCAGGGCCCTTCAAATGTGGCTCACAGGCATGGGAAAGGCAGAGGAGGAACCAAAGCACAGAGCTATAGCACAAAAAAGGATTTGAAGGCACAACTAAGTATAAATCATGAAAAGAGCATAGTGCCGTCCATCGAGCCAACATGGACTCCTCTTGACAAGAGGGCAAGACAGGTACTTTTGGATCAACCATTGCTTTGTCTGGTTTCTCTACTTCATATAGTACTAATTTCACTTTGCCCAATTGAAAAATTTTATGTTGAAAAGGAAAATTTAGAGATCCAATGTCACATTATGCAAAAATTTATGAATGTACATACCACATACTTCTTTTTTTCTGTATGCCAGTGTTTAAGATGGAACTAAGTTACTCAGGATTATCTTTTGCAGAAACTTTCATTTGCAACATATGGGAAGGAAAAACAAAGCAAGCTGGTCTGGAGACACCAAAGCAGCCCTGGTGTTGGATGTGGCTTCTGCAAGAGATACCAGGAAGAAGGCACCTAGGTTATCGAGTCTGGTAACGTTCTGGGCACCCATGCATGTTATTTGAGAGGAAAAAAATGCCCACAACATGCATTTTTTTATGTTTTAATTGGTAAGGTATTCCATGAATTATGTCTTAGCGAGAACTTAAACAATCATGAACCTTGTGGGAGATGGAATGAATACATTGGTCACTCTGTTACCCGTCCATCTATGATCTATAGTAGTATTATTTTTAGCACACCTGATAGTGATTGAATGTTTGCATCCTTGTTCCAAGGCTCCTGTCCGTTTCAACCTATGAAATTGTTCTGCCACAGTCATCCTGTAGGTTCCGGACATTGGTACGACTACGAGTTTTCGCTTCAGCAACCTCGTTGAAACATGTTTACATTTGTGATGCTTTGCATTGATTAGCAACTTCTTTTCCGAAATTGTGGGGAACTGGGGTTTGTATCCTCAAATCAGAGACTTTTTTTTAACTGCATGTCATAACATAATCACATCCGAGACTGAAAGTTCTCAGGCTCAGAGAGCAGGGGTTCTGCTGCAGTGCTATCTGATTCGATATATACTTTTGTATATGTCAAAATGTCAGCCGATGAGCATTTGGGCTATTTTCTGGACGCGGCAGGTTCGATTTTCTTTCTGCCTTCATTTTTTTCGCGAACTATAAATATTCCAAAACTGACAGATACTAGGCCACATTGCCTACAGAGAGAAACCCACGTCTTGTGTGTGGCTCAGTCCGTGTCGAGGACGATTTGGCTTACGACGCATCTGCTCGTAATCGGACTTCTCCGTCCGCGCGCGCTGCCCTCGACCTCGACACGGGTCAGGGCATCGATCCAAATCCGACGCGGGCTCTCGTTCCGCGCCCTTTAAAGCTCAGCATCACCCTCCACCCCTTCAAGTTCGATAGACCGTGTCACGCTCATCTACCGGCCTTCCGCATCTGCAACTCACGCTCGTCGGCCCGAGCTAAAACCCCGATGCAGCAGCCCGGAGGGTACCACCCGCGCGCGAACGCCCCGCCCGGCAGATACGGCAATGGCGGCGGGTTCCGGTTCGGGGGAGCCCAGGGCCAGCCCCACCGCCCGCCGGCGCCGCCGGAGAAGCAGATGACGCCGCGGCAGAGGGAGCAGCAGGTCCTGATGGCCGCCGGCCGCCTCGCCGCGGAGTTCCTCGTGGACAGGGGCGATCTGCCCCCGGACGTGCTGGACAACCGCCCGCCGGCGCCGATCCCGTTCCAGCAGCAGCAGCAGGGCCCGCCCGCGGCCCGCGCGGCGTTCCGCTCCTCCCAGGGGCGCCCGCCGCCGCAGCAGCACCGGCACCCAGCCGGGCCGCCCCGCGCGATCCATTTCCAATTCCAAGGGCACCAGCAGTGGCGGCGGTTCCCGGGCCCCCGCCCGTTCCAAGCAGGCCGAGGCCACGGCCCGTTCCCCAAGCGGCCACGCCAGGGCCCGCCACGCTCGTTCCCGTACGGCCCGCATCCCAACAAGAAGACGTGGACGTGGTACGCCGGCCAGGGCCAGGGCGCGGCGGCCCCCGTGGCCGAGAGTGAAATGCAAGAGGACGAGCGGCAGGAGATGGCCGGAGATGAGGGGAACGTCGCGGTGGCCGGAGAGGCGAGCGGCTCGCCGCCGACGGCTAAGCCGGGTGGTGCCGGTGCGAGCCCGACCAGAGGGCAGCAGCAGGTGAACGAGCAAAGCGGCAGCTCCCTTGGCGCCAACGACACTAGCCAATCAAGCTAGAGGTGTTCTGACGATGGGAAGTCAAAGCACAGCAGCACTAGGAATTTCTTGTGCGGTATGCACGGTCACTCGGACCCGCATCGCATCAGTTCAGTGATTCTTTGTGAAACTAGGAGATTTAGTGTTCTTTTGACGTGTGGATCACCCTGAATTCCACGGTGTAACTAGCAAATAGAAGTTCTTATAAAGAAGATTGATACTTTTCATGTCAATTTATGAGTCTCTCACTTCCCAGTAAAAAAAGAGGCAGATCCACAGATTGGGCGCTATTTTGAGTTTTTGACACGTGTATCTTAATTGAACGTTCTACGTAGTAGTAGCTAGTTGCAACGTAATTTTTCTTGTATAAAGAAACAACGAGTGTTTTTTTGCATGTCAATTTATGATCCGTATTATTTTTCTTATATAAAGAAACAGCAAGTGTCATTTTTGTATGTAATTTATGGAAAATGAAGAAAAGATCAAAAAAGAAGCAAGATACGAGTGTTTTTTGCATGTCAATTTATGAACCAGTAAAAAAAGAGGCAGATTCGCAAATTGAGTGTTACATAAAGACATTTATGGACAACAAATGAAAAAACATTAAAAAAGGGGGGCATTCCGAGAATCGAACTCGGGACCTCTCGCACCCAAAGCGAGAATCATACCACTAGACCAAATGCCCTGTTTTGAAATTAGAGGTTAATTAACATTATTTAACAGATATTACGTGGTTGGCACACACTCCCGCGTCTCCCTCCACGAGTAACCAGACAAATGAGAAAGGAGCGACTTAAAATGGAACCACGAACTTGCATGCGCCGCAAAGCGAGTTGAATTGGAGTAAACAGTCTTTTATTGAAAAGAAAATTGGAGCAAACAATGGCTCGCCGGCAATGGCATTGCAGGAGCAGGCGATCCCGTCAGCCGGCAAATCTCACACAGTTACAAGTAGGTGGCAGTCCAGAACACTCGAGGCCGGGCGGGCGATTATTCCAACTTAGGGCACCCGCAGTGGTGTCGTTATGCTCTCTATAAAGCTGCCACACAGGAAAGAGATTTGAGGAGAGAGATTGAGCTGCCGCCAGGGTCAGCGAGAGTCGGCTGCCTGTTCACAAATTTCAACAACCTGCCGGTCGCCGTCTGCTCGGCGTAGGTTGCTCCACGTACGCCCCCGATTTGCCGTCGCTTTCTCGTGCTGGCTCCCGCGGATCGCCCTGTACGGGGCCACGAACGCTACGGATCGCCCTGGAAGGCTGGAAGATGCCACTATAGTAGTAGTAGGTCGCTGAAACCTGACCATGTGTGATCAATGGGCGTAAGATTCTACAAAGTTTAAGGTTTAACAAGAAACGGGCTACATCTTCAGAACTGAAAAAAAACATGTAAAATTTTTGTCTCGCTTGTTTGCATCGAGCCATCGACCCTCCAATCCAGCATGCACAGATATGAGACCTGGCCAATCAGAACAGGACCTAGTGAGAACAAAACCAGACGCCAAACTGAATTTTTAAAAAGAATCCCGTAAAAGAACTAAAAAATATCCAAAAAAATCCACAGAGTATCTGCCATTAATAGGCAACAACGGAGCGGGGACACCACGCTCCCGCATTCTCTCCTCCTCCTCCACTGATTGCGTCGCCGTTGGCCCGTTGCCGTTGGCAAGCAGCAGCGCAGGGAACAAGAAGGGGGGCGAGGCCGCGAGGAAGAGGGCAAAGGAAGAGAAAGGTCGGAGGACATGGCGATGACGCTGGGCGTGCGGGCGGCGCCTTTCACGTACGTGGCGCACGTGCTGGCCGTCGCGGCGGCGGCCATGGTGCTGGTCTGGGCCATCCACTTCCGCGGCGGGCTCGCCATCGAGGCCACCAACAAGAACCTCATCTTCAACGTGAGTGCTGCCTTTCCCCCTTCTGTGCTCCTGGGTGTTCTTTTTTTTGGTTTCTTTCGAAAGGATCGTTGCTCCTTTTTTTTTTGAAAAAGTAAGGATTGTTGCTCTTGGATTGGATAAAAAGTAAGGATTGTTGCTCTTGGATTGGATAAGGCGCTGTTAGTTTTTTGTCCTGGAACGGGAAGATTTGATGTCGCGTCGAGTGAGTCTAGGCAGTTTCACCACTAGCTAAAAAGTGCATAAATTTGAACCTAGAGTATTTTTTTAGGAAAAGGAATAGTATATTACTGACGATATGTTTAGCCCACTTGCTGTAAAATTACTTTGGTGATTTCGAGAACTGTTTTGAGGAAATTTAACTGATTCTTAGTCGTTCCTCATTTAACTCTGTTCGGTGGTATCTAGTGATGAAAAACATCCTATGACTGACTGTCTGTGCTTGAGTCATAGCTGTTCGGGCTGGGGATGTGATTAATCAGGCTGAGTTTATTTGACCAAAGCATCGCAACCATTAATCTCTGACTGATGGACGAGGGTCGCTTAATAGGTACAGTATTTAGGATCCTTATTGTTTCAGGCTTCGAGCTGAGCATCAGAACTTCCAAGGAAGTTGCTTAGCAAGTTAGTGTGTTCTGAAGGGTTTGGGTGACCACAAGCGTCGAGGTATACAATAGCCAATACAAGCAAGGTCCTTGTTTACTCGAGGGCACTAGCATTGTTCACATGATTTGGTTTTGGTTGGGAATTTGGTGATGGATGATCATTCGCCTTTGTTGGCTATCTGATGGGAAAAGAGAGATAACTCTGAAATGATGATTTGATGCTGACCATATGTAAACAGAGAGCATGATTAGAAGCACTAGTATTTTAATGGGAAAGTCCATTTTACAACCTTCAATTATCATAGAAGTATGGTTTTCAACCTTTATTATAAAAACCAGACATCATAGGCCATCCAACTTTCAAAACTGTGTAAATTTGGACCTTTCGATGGTTTCAAAGGTGGTTTTCAATATCTCTTAAAAACATTTAAAATAGTTTAAAAATAAAAAAAATCCTGATTAATTCAATTTAAATTCAAAAAATATGAAACCAATACCATACAAATTCTAAAAATGTAACCTATATGTTAGTGATCTGTTGGGAGTTATTTGAATTTTCTTTATTATTGTTCCTTATTTTTTACTGCTTCTAGTCATACTTATTATTTATTTAAATTATTGCTTTGCAGTAGAGAACCAACATATATGTTACATTTTTAGAATTTTTTGAGAGCTAGTTTGATAATTTTTGGAATTAAAATAAATTAGTTTTGAATTTTTAAAGATTCAACCATTTTTATAAAAAAATAAAAAATCGAAAACCACCTAGAGGTCCTAATTTGCACGGTTTTGACAGTTGGATGGCATATGATGCCTGGTTTTATAATATAATAGAAGGTTGAAAACCAGACTTCTATGATAATTAAAGGTTGTAAAATGGACTTTTCCCTATTTTAATTGTCAACTTGCCACATGCTTCTGTTAGTAGTCATCAGTCATCGCCTATTACTTGCTAATGCATATTAATATTGACTAACTTTACATTAGCAATTGAAAATACATCACATGTTGAATATTTCTGATGTTGAGATATTGCAGGTTCACCCTGTTCTTATGCTGATTGGATATATTATTATGGGCGGTGAAGGTAATGATACGAATGTCTTCCTGTCTCTGCCACATGAGCAAAATCCAGCTTAGTAATATCATTTATTTTGGCAGCTATAATGGTATACAGGGTGCTTCCAACGTTGAACCATGACACAACTAAGCTGATCCATCTAATTCTCCATGGCATTGCGCTTGTCCTTGGTGCGGTTGGTATATACTTTGCCTTCAAAAATCACAATGAAAGTGGGATTGCCAATCTTTACAGCCTGCATTCTTGGATTGGGATCGGAACAATAACATTATATGGTATTCAGGTATACTTTACACATGCTTGCAAACTTGGATTCCTTCTATGACTATGAATTGATACACTGTTTCTCTTTCAATGAAATGATATTTCTTAGGGAACCGATATCAACCCTGGATATGCTGTTGTTACTAATAGAAAACTTGCCATGTGTTATAAGTAGCTGGTGAACGTCATAATTGTTCTTTTTTAGTTAGGTTAACAACCAACCATCATGAGGAGCTGAGTTGGTTTTCAGAGCTAAAAGATAGAATAACACAATTACTGAACTAGTTAAATTGTAGTTTGAGATCACGAAGGATAGACACTATATGCTTATATGTTTGAATGCCCTTATGTTGTTCTTATCTATCACAGTGGATATTTGGATTGGTTGCTTTCTTCTTCCCTGGTGCTGCACCAAACATGAGGAAGAACCTCCTCCCTTGGCACATATTATTTGGGCTCTTCGTCTACATCTTAGCGCTGGCTAATGGTGAACTCGGCTTTCTGGAGAAGCTCACTTTCCTTGAGAGCTCAGGCCTCGACAAGTATGGCACAGAGGCATTCTTGGTTAACTTCACAGCATTGGTTGTCGTGCTATTTGGTGCTTCAGTCGTGGTAGCTGCTATAGCTCCGGTTTGCCTGGAAGAACCACAGGGTTATGCCCCAATCCCAGAAAACTAGTACGAATGAGGTGTACAGCGCACACAGTTGACAGGATTGGCCGTTACCATAGGGAGAAAGACATTCACATCTCTTTATTAAAAGAAAAGAAGATACAGGAATTGTCACAATAAGAAGATACTGCATCTTCATTGTGTGTGTATATACATGTTAATTGTGATACTTCAAAATTTCAGTATATTAATATATGCAAGACTGAATATCCTGCTTGATAAATGTTTTGTTCTATTGTTTTGTTGGTTTTTCTTCTTTTTTTTTGCAAATTGAGCTGCTTTTGGATTGTCCTAATTCAGAACTCGGTAGCAGCCACTGAAGCTGCCCAACAGAAAGTGAGAAATGTTATATGTTGTCTCAGTTTCTATCTAGTTGCAATGATTCACTGTAATCCATGGGGAAGCATAGTGGACCTATGCTTTCTGAAATCAGTTAAGATGGCGGGGGCATAGTTTAGAATTAGAAGGGTATGTGATGTACCGCTCATTGAAGGCCTAGATAGTGGTGTGATTTTATCAAAAAAGAGAGAGTGGCGTGATTACGAATTGGGGATTCACAATAAAGGCACGTCGATTTGCCTACAGAAAATCGATAGCGTCCTAGTCGGCTCTTTATTATAAAAGCAGCTGCACCAGATAGCGATGTGGCGTGCAATATACTCCAAAAACCTGATGCGAAATTCACTTACTGGCCGGAAGAAAGTCTGAACTTACCGTGAAGACAATTTTTATTGGACTATACTTATGGGCTTATATTGGCCCAGGGACACTCGTGGGCTTGGACTGGTCCAATAAGTAGGCCATTTGGACCCAGGTGATGTAACGTCAAAGCGAATTTTGTACTCTCTGATGTGGATGCCTTTTCCCTGACGAACCAAACCTCACAGAATCACATCGAGCGATCAGAGGAGATACTCCTTTGGTATTCCTACTACACACTCATACTCCTCTGATAATGTAGAATTGCAAATATCTTTATGTGACCGCCCAGAAAAAGGGCTAGTCGATCTCGTGAGTAAAAGGAAGCTGAACACGTGTAAAAAAACAAGAAGTTGAACACAAAGCAACCAAGACCATGCCCCACAGTGCAGTGATGACTGACCCCCAATCGTGCATTGGTTCGAAAACAGTCGTGGTGTACTAGATTTGTATTTCAACCACAAAAGTACGAGACGCTCACGCTGGGAACGTGACATGACGACCGCCTATCCAAAAGGGAAAATAAATCCGTCAAAAACTGTCATACCTTGGTGATAAAATTGCGAAAATACCGTGCCCAACAGAGGATGTTTGTGCTGAAGTTTGTGTCGTTACTCCTACTTGATAAACTCGTGAGTCTGAGCATATATAAAAAAAACACCAATTCATACACTGCTTATTGACAGAACAAGCAAAGATTATACAAGGTGGAGTGCTCTCACGTAGTCTGAATCTCCGATCCTACCTGTTCATGCGGCCAGTGAGGCAGTGACGATCCAACGGATAAGCACAATTTAAATGAACAGGCACTTTGAATCAAATGATAGGTGCGCCAGCGGCAACCCATAACTAGTATAGCACATTGCCAGATATCCTCCATACTGTCATGACTCGTGAGTCATGACCATAGAGAATGGTAGTCTTTATCAAAGAAAAAAAAAGGCTCTGAAGAAAGTTCAGTGGAAGGATTATCGGACCATGTAATGCATAATAAATAATAACGCAAGGCGCATCGTGACAGGGACACAAATAAATAGGATACAAAAAGGTGCAGATCGTTGTGCGGTTGTTTTACAGGTTATCGCCATGTGCCTGAAATAAAATGAGAAAAGATAGATGCAAGAACCTGAAAGGAAGGAGAACGTGGCTTATGATTGGGCTTTGCATTGTATCCAAGCTCGACTAGCGCCGACAACGACTCGCATTTCAGCTGTGTATTCTACTCCAATTTTTTTTAAAAAAACAGCCACCAAGCCCCACAGCGGAAATATGGAACCAATTCACTCCGCCTGTCTGAAAGCTGCATCGTCTTCAGTTTTCGAAGGATCGAAGTGGCGACCAGAGAGGGAGGGAGTGAATGAGAGCCGATAAAATTTCTTCTCGAAACTCGGCCTATGTCCCAAAGTCACTCGCCAAAGATTCCTCACAGGCTTGTCAATGTAGCGTAGTCACAGCGGACCTACCAACCCTAGGAACAAGCTAGAACAAATTAACAAGCGGAAGCACAACTCAAGAACCAAAACGATTCGCAATCTGCCTGGGTCAGCTCGGACCGTCCGCATAGGGGTCGCGGACTGTCCGTGGTCACGGCGGACCGTCCGTCTAGACAAGTCGAACCGTCCGTAAAATCACCTCAAATCTCCAGTAGCTCCAGGCCCTTTCGCGGACTGTCTGAGCTCCTACCGCGGACCGTCCGCCAGTGTCGCGGACTGTCCGAGGAGGTCACGCGGACCGTCCGTGAAAACACTTAGCCAAATCCAAGACAACACCGTCGAACTCTTCTGCATGGACCGTCCGAGAAACACGACGGACGAACAGAACGAACAGCTACAGTAACCCGCGGATCTCTCCTCCCAAATCCATCACCGGATCTCCCAAACGGCTAGAGCTCTTGAGACGAAACTTTGGGGAGATGATTAGCACCCTAAGGGAAAGCTATGCCCCAAAAATCTCGACCTATAACTCCCTACAACTCGAGAAATCGCGGATCACACGGAAGAACACCTTCTCACGAGTTCATCCCAAAAACTACGAATCGAGACCGATTCCCGGCGTTTGAGAGGGCAAGATCACACACAAAGAGGCGCAAGACACTCACCCATGATCCCCTCAAACAAATCCGAAGCCAAACGGTCTAGAAACGAAGAATCGAGCCAAGAACAAAAATAGCACAAAAAGGAACTCGAGGAGAAACAAAGAAATTCAACTAGCACTTGATTTCATTCCAACAAACAAAGGTCAGATTCTATACAAGGCCAGCAACCTCTCAAACATCCTCCCGCTAAGATCGACATGAAGCACGGGCTAGCCTAGAGAAGCAAGAAAGAAATGAACTAGGATTCCAGAGAGATAACTTGCCATCCCCTCCACCTCCTATTTATATTAAGTGTCCTGGTGAAGGGAAGTGACCATACTACCCTACAACTTAACTCTACGATACACGCCCTCAAGGGCAAAACAGTAAAGTTGCAGATAACTCCTCCGGCTGAGCACGCCGTCCATCCGGCCTTGCTTCCCTCCGACGCAAGCTCCCGGATCCCGCCACGCGTCCACCGCTTCGAAGCTTCCCAAACGCGCCCGGATCACCGTCTCCGTCACGTTGGGCCTTCGGGCTCGGTTTTGAGGCCCAAACCGAGAAACCCTCCTCCGATGGTTTTGTGGCCCAACCATCAAACCCCGCGTACAAGCTTCGGTCGTTAGCCGCCACCTTGCACCGGCTCCAAGTCCACGACCTTGTCTTGCTCTTCTTGCACCATGTTGACTGCACTTGATCCCGTCTGGCCACCGGGTCCCTCGAACCAAACCTACTTGTCTCTCCACTCCTCGGATGCCACTCTGGCCAAGACCTTTCGCGCTTGTTCTTCACCTGTACCAACGCAAACCAAGTCGCACCAACACCTGCAATACTAAGCCAAGAGTCGGTCCACACAACGTTGTCAATCACTCATCACACTGAGAAGCGACCATCCACCGGTCCTCGGACACACATGATCAGTTTTTTTACACTTTACTTTTGAACAGCCACGCCACCTGAAGAACTCGGCAAATGGCACCTGCTTTGGAACGAGCGGCCTCAGGTCAGTTTTTTTACACTTTACTTTTGAACAGCCACACCACCTGAAGAACTCGGCAAATGGCACCTGCTTTGGAACGAGCGGCTGGCTGAGGCCGCTGTACAGCGGGCGTACCAGCGGTTTCCTACGCCTACACCCAACTTCCGTTTACTTTCGCGCGCTCACTCGCAAGCCTTTTCCGAGCTCTGAGCCTTTCGTTCGACGCCAGCTAGGCCCGGCCGGCGGGGACGATGCTCTATTTATATTATCAGCAAGCACCAGCGTGCGGCCACGTACGCGCTCCGCGGCAGCGAAAACAACTCCAGAAAATTCAGCAGCGTGCGCCGATTCGCCTGTGTGCGTGAGCTGGGAGATGGCAGCGGAGGGGCCGAAGAAGGCGGAGGTGGAGGCGGCGGCGAAGGGCGTGGCGGAGGAGAAGGCCGTCGTCCCGGCGCCCGGGCCGCCGCCGGTCGGTGACTCCAAGGCCCTTGTCGTCGTTGACAGTGAGTAGTGGCGTAGTGCTTCGTTACCAGTTCTTCCTTTCATCCTGTCTTGAGCTTTATGGTTTCTATTAGTAGCAGCAGCAGATACATGCGGGTTTCAGTTTCTTCGAAAAAAGTACATGCAGTTTCCCTTCGTGAATTTCTCTGTTTGTCGTATGGGTGTGAAGTCGTATCGAATTCAGATATCAATTCGTTCAATCACATCCAAAAATCGGTCTGAAAAGTGTTGTCATTAGCTAATCTCTTCAAACTGATATGTTGGTCTCCAAAACTCCAAAAGACCTTTTCTCTGGTGCTACTCCTACCTTTTTCCTACATCACGATTACCTACTCCAATTCAGCAATTGTCGGCATAACGGAACTGACAGGATAGATAGCTTCAGGTGTGTGTGTCATATCATATACTGATTTTCACTACTGGTTGCAGAACTGCTGGTGAACAAACACATCCTGCCAGTTCTGTAGAACCCGATCGCACTCCAAGCCTCAAAATAGTGAAATATTTGACCCATGTCTTGCAAGGTAGTCTATGAGATAGGTTGACAGGTTCGAGGCTATCAAGTGCAGGTGACAGGATGCCGTATCGGTAGTAGTTTTTTCATACTACGTGCAGCTTGGTGACACAGAAGAAACCATGATTAGTAAAAATGTCTGGGGCTGTAACAATTCTCAAATCTCAACTATGTATGACTTGTTCTTACCATGGTTATTTTATTGCTTGTTTCCTATCTGTTTAGTCAAATTATGAGTAAAATACACCGTTAGTACATGAACTTGCAGCGCTGTGTCAAATAGGTCCATGAACTTAGAAACTACCCGTTCACCGCAGGTCCAGCCCGGTTTTGCAACCCCGGATTTGCTACAGTAACCGCGGTTTTGTTTTTTTTTCCTTTTCTAATTTATTACTGCTGAATCTTCGAAAAATCATAACTCTTCGATACGACATCGGATGAAGATGATTTTTATATGAAAATTGTAGCCCTCGACGAGATCTACAACTTTCTAGTTTTGAAATTTTCCATTTGACGATGTTAATGTTCTCAGAAAAATTATATAAAATTACAACACCATAATAATCGCGTACTTTTGCTTGTCGCATTAGAAAATTAATATATTTTTTGTTTGTTGTCAAATGAAGAAACTTTGTATACCAAAATTTTAACACTTTTAACAATATAGATTCTTGTAGTTTTGTGTTTTTACATTTGAAGTTGTTTGAGTTAAAATGTAAAAAATACAAAAAGCAAAAGTGTTAAAATACAAAAACAAAAATGTAGATCGTTACTTGTTCTTACCATGTATTATTTTATTTCTTGTTTCCAATCTGTTCAGTCAAGTTATTTATATTAAAATCTGAATATTTTTCATGAATTTTATGCTTCTCAGAGGTGTCTGATAAAAGTTCTGCCATGAAGAACACGCCAAGGAACTCAAATGACAGAGGTAATTAACTGATCCTTCTTATCCTTCACATTGGGTCAATCATGAAATTGACTAACTAAAGAAACATACATTTAGACATTGCTCTCGCGAAACTGGAGATGGATAAGAGGAACTCTTTGATTAAAGCATGGGAGGAGAATGAGAAGGCGAAAGCAGAGCACAAGTAAGTTGCCAAATTTATATTCTCACATAATAGCTAGTCAATTTGTGTTCGTTGGTGGGATTACCAATAGTCATGGGCACCTTTTGTTTCGAAAAAATAGGCACTTTTTTATTCTTCAGTTATTTCTTCGAGTAAAATTGTTCTCCAAGCAAATGAGTACATTCCTGCTCCTGGAGTATGCTATATAAAAGTTTTAATTGATTGAACCTAAAGTCTCCCTCTTTGAGATCCAATGGTAAGGTATAGTCTGGTTAGTTCAAATAATTAGAGAATGGCTCTAACCCCTGCCTTATTAATATATTAATATGGCCTCCATGCTATATATATATATATATATATATATATATATATATATATATATATATATCATTTTTTTAACTAGGACTGAGAAACAAACAGAGTAAAACAGGATCACAAAACGTGTGAATGAAATGGGTTTAAACCAAGTGCCTTATTACTGCGGTCGCATGATTTCAGAAAGTGTAATAAAATAAATCAGAATACGGTGACTTTGGATGGACTAACTAATACCTACCTTACAGGGCTGCTAAGAAATTATCCACTATTCTTTCATGGGAAAACACAAAGAAGGCAGTCGTAGAAGCTCAGCTGAAAAAGAAGGAAGTAAGCTGTTGCATCTTGTTTTCACCGACGAGTCTATCTAGTTCAGTACTATATATATTATCCCTAAGGTCTTCAAAGTGCTTGTTTAGAAAAAGATGGTTTAATTTTTGGTGTTGATGTTCTAGTAGCATTTCAGAAGGAAAAAAAAACTATCTGTGACTTTTTTAGTATAAATAATACATATAACCTTTTGGTGCTGATGTTCAGGAAGAACTGGAAAAGAAGAAGGCTGAATATGCTGAGAAGATGAAGAACAAGAAGGCAGTCATCCATAAGCAGGCTGAAGAAAAGCGAGCGATGGCTATGGCCCAGCGTGGTGAAGAAGTTCTCAAGGCCGAGGAGATGGCCGCAAAGTACCGTGCCACTGGGCTAGCCCCAAAGAAATTTCTTGGGTGCTTTGGACCGTAAGGAAACGTCTAAAGTATATGCTCTGAAAGTCTGAAGATGTAGGTAGCTTTGCTTCTTTGTGCACCGGGAAGTATATGGTGTTGTTTACTGTCATCTAATGCCCAGTTTGTTCTGTAAAGTATAATGTTTATGTCTCAAGAATGTGTCGCATATGCGTTGCCGCATTGGTCCCCGGCCGTGTTGTAAACTGTAAAGTATATAGCGCTGCGTTCCATTGTGAACTAGAAGTATATGGTGCTGATTGCAATTCTATTTGGAAAATTTCATTTTAATACCTAAGCGATTCACTTTATCTATTTGATCCCTTGTACAAAATTTTGACTCAATTTACTCCTCTAACCTATTCCAATTGGTCCAATTGATCCTTTATTAAAGTTTGTATTTTACTTTAATTTCTTTGTGTACAAGTTGAGTTTGAAGTTCAATTTCTGTGAAACGGTCAAGAAATGATATACGCCAAATGAACTAGCTTAGCTGGTTAGGTTCGAATCCTCGATTCAGCTCGGATGCTCATATTCTTCCGGACTTATTTCAGAAATTACACGGCATGGTGCTTGCATTTTTCTAGATTTACTTCAAGAATTAATTGGAGATATTCTTTCAATGGTATGTGGCGTGCTCCTCCAAAACGAGGCGCATATAGTGACTTTGTTGAGCTCAAAATCAGATCTGTTGGCATAGTCTATAGAAAATGTTCATGGGGCATAGGTGTAGCATTTGTGTGTGTATTCATAGGGAGCCCATCTAGTGCACTGGGTGGCGTCGAATTGGAGGCCAAGACAAATCAAGACATCGAGTCCATCTAATACTCTAGGAAAAAAAACTTGGATGATTCTAGTCCTAGGAAGTGTTTCTGTTGTGTGCTTTATATAAGGGTGTTTTGATCATTCGTCATGCGACTATGTATAATGTTGTGCCTGGTTGGACAGACAAGCCTTGGGGTAGCATCCCTTATTTGTGTGGGTAAGAGCATTTGTTACGCTTAGAAAGGAGAGAGGAGAGACTTTGATTATACTTCTTGAAGTAATAAAAAGATTAATTTGTTGCCCCACTTCAAATCTAAAATTAACTTTTTTGCTTTTTTCGGAGCTATGTTTGATTGAACTTTAACTTAAGATTGACATCATTTTGGAGCAATTTTCTTAGAGCAAGTTGAAGTTAATTAGTACATATACAATATCATCTCTTTTTTTAGGAACATATATAATGTCATCTAGATTGATTCCCTTGCAAATCCTTTCACTAGCTTCAGGAATTTTACATTTCCTCAAGTTTGCGCTTTTCTAATGTCCTTATACAAATCCACAAATTCAATGGTGAAATCTTGATTTTTTTTGGGGAAGTTCTGGGTAAACATTCCCAGGTATATATAGAGCTGCACCTCAGGTTTCTTTAGATTTGGACCTTATTTGATTGAATTTCTAATCTGAGCTTTTTAAGTTTTTCTTGAGTTCATCTTGCCCGTCTCCAAATCCATAAAGCATTAAGCAGGTGAACAATTCTTAATCTTTTTGAAGTGATCCTTTGGGAACAACCTTGGTATGTTGTTGTGATCATGTGGTTCAAATTTGCGATTTTTAGGGGCTGTTTGGTCAAGTTTTGGTATTTTTAGATCCCTTCAGAGCAACTCCAGCAGAGCCTCTAAGGTCCCCAACCCAAATTTGAAGGGTCAGACAAAAAAATTGCACTCCTTCGGACCCTCTACTTGGCCCAAACAAAAAGTTGCACTCCAGCGGACCCTCTACTTGGCCCCTATTTTGGGGAGGCCTCCAAATTTATCCATCCACCCTTCATTCCCGGGGGGTCTCTAGGGAGGTCTCCATTCTTATAGGGGCTATTGCTGGAGTTGCAACAAATTTCGTGACCCTCGAAAAATAGAGGCAACCCCATTTAGTATTTGTAGGGTCTGATTTGGGGGCTATTGCTGGAGTTGCTCGGGCACAAAAAATTTTAAAATATTTTGTGGAATCTCCATTGATTTTTGTGAAGCCTTTAAAAGTCATGGTGTGTCTTGTAGATTTTAAGGAATATCCGGAGTTTTAGAATTATTGTTTTTCAAACCTAGTTTTCAACGGTTATTTTGAGTGGTGTTTTCTGTTCCCCCATTAAGCTTCAACTTGCTTTTTTGCAACATCCCTAGCTCCAATAACTCATCCATGGTTAACCATGGACTTTTAGACCTTGGTAGGAGAAAGAGACATGTGTTGAATGTCGAGATATAAATAAGCAATGATTCTTGACAAGAATTGTTGATGTTCCTATTCACATCCGATCGTCATTCTAGTCCTTCAGCGCAAGGTGACGCTTTGTTGTGTTTCCGTGGAGGTTTCGCTGGTCTTTTGTGGTGCTGATTTGTTTTGATGATTGTTTCCGTCGTATGGGTATTGTTTTCTTCTTGTTATCATCAAGACATGTTTGACAAAGTTTTTACCAGTTGCTTTTCAATCAAAAATACAAAAAAAAAACCTGGTTGATGACAGCATTGTCCATGAGAATTTTCACAATTCAACACGCCAGCTTGCCGTCTGTCCGAGCTTCTGTACGGGCATCGCGTCGTCTCACGGGAACAAATGCACGCCACTGATAGCCATCGAAGTTCAGGGAACATGGCTGATCAAAGGTGTCTGCTTTGTAACGAGTGGCTGAGACCGTTGTACAGGGGGCGTACCGGCGATTTCCTACGGCGACGCCCAATTTCCGTTTACTTTCGCGCGACCGCTCGCAGGCCTTTTTCCGAGCTCTACTCCACGCCAACTGATCCGGCCGGCGCAGACGACGCTCTATAAATTATCAGCGTGCAGCCACGTACACGTACGCTCAGCGGCGGCGAAAACAACTTCAGAAAAACTCAGCAGCGTGAGGTGTGCGATGGCAGCGGAGGGGTCGAAGAAGGCGGAGGTGGAGGCGACGCCGGCCGCGGCGAAAGCCATGGCGGAGGAGAAGAAGGCCATCGTCCAGGACAGTGAGTACTCGCTGCCAGTTCTTCCTTTCACCCTGTCTCGAGCTTTATGTTGATGTTAGTAGCAGCAACAGTCTAGCAGAGACATGCGAGTTTCAGTTTCTGTTCGCACCCAAATTTGGCAGTTGCCCATCAGGCCGAGTGCAACCGGTCAGACCGGTTCTAGGAAGCGGTCAGACCGGTTTGCCTGTAGCCGATCTGGCAACAGCCAAACCGGTCTGACCGGTTTGCCAAAGCGGTCTGACCGGTTTCACTCCGAGTTGGAGTAGAATTAGGAGTCCTAGTCGTTTCCAAATTGTAAAAGGATTTCTTGCGGGGCAAGACCTCCCCACCCTATAAATATAAAGGGCCGTGGCCGGTTGAGAGATCATCATCCAATCGATCAAACATTATCTTTTACTTTTTATCTCCAAACCCTAGCTTTTCCAACCCATTTGCTTTCCTTGTTTGTCTCAACGGCGTTCAAGGAGGTTCTGAGTGGCCTGACCGATCTCAGAGCAACCCTAGGCGCGCCATCTCCGACGGGGTCCCTCCCGAGGTGGTGATTCTAGGTTCATCCTGAGGTTCCCGAGGGAAACCGGTCTGACCGGATCCCTAAACCGGTCTGACCGGTTTGGGCGGGGCTGCGGAGAGTTCATCGTTTCGTTCATGTGCGCGATCCGGCGCTCGTGTGTGTTGACCAGAAAAAGCGTCAACATACTTTTGGCGACTCCGCTGGGGACTATAGAAGATCTGGTTTTCAAAGACCGTTCGATCTAAGCTCCAGACAAGATGGGATCTCGATGTGATCTTGATATGGATAACATCATCACGGCTTCATTGGAAGATCTTACTCCGGAGGAGCAGAAGAAGTTTGAGGCGCTGCAAAATTTCATGAAGACACAATTTTTGGCTGGCGTCAAGAAGGATCATCATGGCAAGGTAGCAACGGTAGAAGAATTTGAGCTACCGGCGATCAAGTTAAACGACAATCAAGTTGAGGTAATACCCACTGTAAGTAAATCACAAAAGACTCCTTCTACTACTGTTCCTAAAAATAGTGTAGAAAGTGATGAATTGGTTGCCTCATATATTGCTCGTTTAGAACGTTTAGAGGATCTTGAGAAAGATAGGACTACTGCTTGCTTTAACAATAATGAAACTAGTAGTAGCGTTCCTAAAATTAATACTAGTGGGGGAGTTTTTCCTAGCTTGTCACCCATACCTAATGCTAACACTGAAAAATATATGTATGGTATGCCACCTGAATTTGCCATTGGTCAATCCTTGTCGTTCCAACCGACCGGGCCAAACATGGCCAAACCGGTCAGACCGGATCAGGGAACCGGTCAGACCGGTCTGACCAATGCGCTTGAAATAATGCATGAGCAACCTATGCCGCTTTCTGTTTTACCTGATTCGATGGTTTATGCTCACACTAATACTTTAGGTACTGCTAAGCCTCAATTTAGTACAACAATTAACACATCTGCTCAAAGAAACGTTATACCTGATGATGTGTTTGAAAGTTATAGGCTAGCTCAAGCTAAGATTGCTCCCTACTTAAATAAGATGAATTTGGAGAGTGTGCAATCACAACAGCCAAATAATCCTAATTGGGCTAAATTTAACAAATTTAGAGAAGATTTGGCTAATGTGGTAAAAACTAAACTTGGTGTTGATATTGGTAACACGAATTTGTATCAAAAACCATATGATGCTGAGTTTGATAATTTTCCTCTTCCACGTGGTTGGCGTATGCCTGATTTGATTAAATTTAGTGGAGATGATGACCGAACCACGTGGGAGCATATTAGTCAATACATAGCTCAACTGGGAGAAGCGGGTGCTTATAATGCTCTCAAAGTGCGTTTATTTTCTTTATCATTGACTGGCACCGCTTTTGCTTGGTTTTCTTCACTTGCTCCTGGTTCTATTATATCTTGGGATATGTTAGAACGTAAATTTCATGATCACTTTTATAGTGGGAGCTTGCAATTGAAATTGACAGATTTGACATCGGTTAGGCAAAGTAGAGATGAAACTGTTTCTGGTTATATTAAAAGATTTAAAGAAACTAAAAACCGTTGTTTCAATTTGTCAATCACTGATATGGAGCTTGCTGATATTTGCTTAAAGGGTTTAAGATCGTCCATAAGAGATAGAATAGAGGGTTCTGATTTTCTTTCGGTTGCACAAGTTTAAATTAGAGCTTTAATTGTTGAAAACCGAATGAATAAACAAAAAGAAAGAGATACTTGTAGATCACGTCATTCCAATGTTCATATGATTGATTATGAGTCTGATGATTCAAGTGATAGTGATAAAGAAGTACTTGCTGCTGAATTTGTATGGCCCTCTAAAGAAAAAACTTACTCTTGTACATCACTTAAGCCGGTTAACAAAGGTCGGCAAGAGGAAGTTAAGTTTACATTTGATGTTTCCAAATGTGATCGTATCTTTGATGAATTGCTTAAATCTGGAAATATCAAATTATCTCATAAATTGCCTCCACTTGAAGAATTGAAAAGGCGTGCATATTACAAGTTTCATAATACTTATTCTCATGCCACTAATGATTGCAATGTGTTTCGTCGGCAGGTTCAATCGGCCATAAATGAAGGTCGTTTGACATTTCATGAGATGCAAGTGGACAAAACTCATTTCCCTGTCAATACTATGGATTTACAACAGCCTAAGGTCTTGGTTCGGCCGTATCAAGCCAAAGCAACCAAAGGAAAGAATGTTGTGATTGGTGAAGCAAAACCTGATTTGAGGGGAAAAGAGTTGATTCGAGAAATTGCATGTGAGACAACTCCAGATGGCAGGGAGACATTCAAAGTCACTGTGAGAGCTTCTGAACATGGGGGGCAAGGGTCGACTGTTTCCACCGAACAGAGACCGTTTGAGCCTGTACAGGACAAACCGGTCAGACCGGTTAGGGAAAGCGGTCAGACCGGTTTCCTCCAGGGCCGTCCAAAGATGATTAAACCGAGCCGTCCGGAGATTGGAAACTGGAAGCTCAATGTTGCAAAGAATCAGGGGAGTACTCTTAGGCCAAAGGTCACCTTTGATATGCTATTTGACAAGTACTCCAAGCAAAAGACCGTTACAAGTGATCGGCCGGTAAAAAAGAGAATGAGAGTGCCTCCACATCAAGAAGAATGTACTCAGCCAAAGAGAAATTTTGCTCCACAATGGGAGGCATCAAGTTCATATCCACCTCGTCCGATTTACGATGATAATGGAGTAATGTGGGTGCCGTATCAGCAACCTTTCCAACATGGATGGGGAGGACCACGAAGGCTAGCATTGAACAGAATCTCGAGGCCTAGACAGGACCGTTTGGCACTTTGCTAATCTGGTCAGGGTCGCCAGACCCAACCGGTCAGACCGGTTTCACAAACCGGTCAGACAGGTTTCCCTGGGAAATCGGCAACACCTCCTATGAAGCAAGTTTACAAGCCAAAACAGCGTGAGGAGGTGCATAAGATGGATATTGACCCAGAGAGGACTACAAATCAAGATGTTATTCAGATTGGGTTGATGAACGTTCCTCTTGGAGACGGTGGCAAATGACCGATTGTCATAGACAATAAGGTTGAGACACCTATTCAGAAGGGATCTGTTTCTGATAATGATCATGAGGCCAGTGGAAGTAGTTCTAACTCCAAATACTTTTTGCCAAGATGGTGTCCTCCCGGTTTATCTCGTACTCAAAGGAGGAAGCATCAGTGCTTGAGGTTTCAGGAGATGAAGGAGAAAGAGCTGGAGAAGCAGAGAGATGAAGCATTCAACAAATACATGCCCATGATTCCACAAGGGAAAGAGTGGAGAGCCAAGACCAGCTCCCAGACAGAACCGGTCAGACCGGTTGGGGAGTCGGTCAGACCGGTTGAACCGGTCAGACCGGTTGCTGAAAGCGGTCAGACCGCTTTGCCCAACGCGTCGCCCGATTTTTCTTCTCCTACTCCTTTGGTTTGTGATGGCAAGTTATCATCGGTATCTACTTCAGAGGACGATGAAGAACTTGTTGATTATGGTTCTTCTCCTGAGCACGTGAATTTTGAGCTTAATGTAATTCATATGTCTATGGATGGTTATGTGTTATCAGAGGAAATCATCGCTCATCTTGATTTTAGGCCAAAGGAAGCTATTTTCCAGAAGCCTAAAGCTACTGAAAGTCATCTGAAGGCTTTATACATGAAGGGTCATATTAATGGGAAGCCCATCTCTCGCATGCTAGTGGATGGAGGAGCGATAGTTAATTTGATGTCGTATTCTCTATTCAAGAAGCTGGGAGGTTCAGATGAAGAATTGATCAAGACCAACATGACCATCAGCGGTGTTGGAGGAGGTGAACCTATGGGCGCCAAGGGAGTCGCTTCTATGGAGCTCACTGTTGGAAGCAAGACTTTGGCTACTGCATTCTTCGTCGCTGAGACACAAGGTAACTACAGTTTAATCCTTGGTCGTGATTGGATTCATGCAAACCAATGTGTGCCTTCTACTTTGCATCAATTTTTAATTCAGTGGATAGATGATGAAGTAGAGGTCGTTCATGGGGATACGTCGGCTTGTGTTGCAGTGGCCGATAGTTCTTCTTTGGATGATCATGAAAATCTTAAGTGTTTATCTGGTTTAGATTTATCTGATTGTGAGATCGTTGGTTGCACCAAGGATGGCTTTGCTACTGCTGTTATGAGGCCGATCGGAGATCTGGCTATACCATCTCTTATGATTTGATGGATCCAAATCTAGAGTGGTTACAGCAGAGGCGTGAGCACTATCGGGCGCATAAGAACGATATATGTGAGGCCATTGAAGATTTTGATGATTTAAGCAAGTTAGGACAAGGGTTTACGTCGGCTGATCCTCTAGAGGAGGTAGATATTGGTGATGGTACTGTACCTAGGCCGACATTTGTAAACAAGAATCTTGATCCTTTGTTTAAATCTGAATTAATAAAGTTATTAAAGGAGTATGTTGATTGTTTTGCATGGAGTTACAATGAAATGCCTGGTTTAAGTCGTGATTTAGTTGAACATCGTTTACCCATTAAACCTGGTTTTAGGCCTTTTAAACAATCTCGTAGAAACTTTAATCCTGATATTTATGACCGAGTGAAAGAAGAAATCAATTGGTTGCTAGATGCTAAATTTATTAGGCCTTGTCGATATGCTAATTGGATCTCTAATATTGTGCCTGTTGAAAAGAAAGGAACAAAAAAGCTTCGTGTTTGCATTGATTTTAGAGATCTTAATAGAGCTACTCCTAAAGATGAATATCCTATGCCTATAGCCGATTTTCTTGTTAATGCTGCATCTGGACATAGAATTCTTAGCTTTCTTGATGGTAACGCTGGTTATAATCAAATATTTATGGCCGAAGAGGATATAGCCAAAACGGCCTATGTCCGGGTTTTGTTGGTCTATTTGAGTGGGTAGTGATGACTTTTGGTTTAAAGAATGCTCGCGCCACATATCAAAGGGCTATGAATTTGATTTTTCATGATTTGCTTGGCATTATAGTAGAAGTTTATATCGATGATATTGTTGTCAAATCGGCTGGAGTAGATTCTCATTTGGCTGATTTAAGGCTTGCATTTGAAAGAATGCGTCGATATAAATTGAAAATGAATCCACTCAAATGTGCTTTTAGTGTATCGGCTGGAAAGTTCTTGGGATTTATTGTGCATGAAAAGGGCATAGAGATAGATCCTAAAAAGATTGAAGCTATTAACAATGTAAAGGCCCCTACTTGTAAGAAAGATTTGCAAAGGTTCTTGGGCAAAGTAAATTACTTGAGAAGGTTTATTTGTAATTTGTCTGGGAAGGTGAATGCCTTTACTCCTTTACTTCGGTTGAAGAATGACGTTGATTTCACTTGGGGGGCAAAACAACAAGAGACATTTGATGAGATCAAGCAATATTTATCTTCGCCACCCGTCCTTCAAGCGCCTAGGAGTGGGGTTCCATTCAAGTTGTATGTGGCGGCGGAAGAAAATGTCATTGGAGGTGTTTTGACTCAAGAAACCGAAGGAAAGGAACATGTGGTTGCATATGAGAGTAGAAGGTTATTGGATGCCGAAACAAGGTACACCTTTATTGAAAAGCTATGTTTATCATTATATCATACTTGTACCAAGTTGAGGCATTATCTTTTACCAAGTACTTGTATAGTAGCATGTCAAACCGACATAATTAAATACATGTTGCACAAACCAATTTTAAGTGGTAGGGTCGGCAAATGGGCTTATACTTTAGTTGAATATGATTTGCATCGTGAACCATTAACTTCAATGAAAGGTCAAATAGTAGCCGACTTTATTGTTGGACATAGAGTAGATAAGAAACTTGATTTAAATGTCGGTTATGTTACTTTTACTCCATGGAAGTTGCATTTTGATGGATCGGTTTGCAAAAGTGGTTGTGGTATTGGAATTGTTATTACTTCTCCACATGGGGCTGTTTTTAAAGCACTTAACCGATTAGATCATAAATGTACTAATAACCAAGTCGAGTATGAAGCTCTTCTATTCGGATTGGAAATTTTGCATGACATGGGAGTAAAGCATGTAGAAGCTTATGGTGATTCTTTACTGGTGGTACAACAAGTTTCTAAGGTATGTCAATGCTTAGATGGATTTTTGAATGCATATCTCAATAGATGCTTTGATATTATATCTTGTTTAAATGAGTTTGTGATTTATCATGTACCACGGGAAAGAAATCCAAAGGCAAATGCTCTGGCTCAGCAAGCATCTGGTTATAACGTTCAGAAAAGAAATTTTCAAGAACAAAGACCGATGTTTTTAGAAGCCGAGTGTTTTGTTCTGGAGGAACCGGTCGCACCGCTTCCTCAAACCGGTCTGACCGGTTCAACCGGTCTAACCGCTTTAGAGAACCGGACTGACCGGTTGCCTGGTGAAGATACTAGTTCGGCTGTTGTTTGCAATCAAGACGAAGTGGATGATTGGAGAAAACCTTTGGTTGATTATTTGCAAAATCCTAGCAGTACAGTTGACAGAAAAATCCGACGATGGGCTCTCAAGTTCGTTTTGGATGATGATGAGTTATATCGTCGGACTATTGATGATTTTCTTCTAAAATGTTTGGGTCCTGACCAAGCTAGGTTGGCTATGGCAGAAGTTCATGAAGGAATTTGTGGTACTCATCAATCGGCTCCCAAGATGAAGTGGCTCCTTAGGCGAGCTTGTTTCTATTGGCCCAATATGATAGCCGATTGTTTTAGATACTACAAAGGATGTGAAGAGTGTCAGAAGTATGGAGATATTCAGTTGGTACCTGCGGCGTTGATGCATCCAATTATTAAGCCTTGACCTTTCCGAGGATGGGGTTTAGATTTTGTTGGCAAGATTCATCCTTCTTCGACGAAGGGTCATTGTTTTGTGATTGTGGCAACTGATTATTTTACCAAATGGACGGAAGCAGTTCCTTTGAAGAATATGACACATAGAGAGGTGATTGAGTTTATTAGAGAAAATATTATACATAGGTTTGGTATTCCACAAACTTTGACTACGGATCAAGGGACTTCATTCATATCCAAAGAGGTGCGTGAATTTGTTAATTCCTATGGTATTAAGCTTCTTAATTCATCTCCATATTATGCTCAAGCCAATGGTCAAGCTGAATCTAGCAACAAGACTTTGATAAAGCTCATCAAGAAGAAGGTAGAAGATCATCCTAAAAGATGGCATGAGGTATTATCTGAAGCTTTATGGGCTCATCGTATTTCTAAACATGGTGCTACTAAAGTTACTCCGTTTGAGCTTGTGTATGATCAAGAGGCCGTTTTGCCTGTAGAGGTGAATCTTGGTGCATATAGACTTGCAAAGCAAAATAATCTTGATGTTGATACATATTATGCTTTGATGATGGATAATATTGATGAAGTGACCGACAAGCGTTTGGAAGCTTTAGAAGAAATTGAAAACGATAAGAGGCGAATGGCGAGAGCATACAACAAGAAAGTGAAATTCAAATCTTTTCAAGTAGGTGATTTGGTTTGGAAAACAATTTTGCCCATTGGATTGAAAAGCAACAAGTTTGACAAGTGGTCTCCAAGTTGGGAGGGTCCTTTCAAGATTGTGAAGGTTTGTTTAGGAAATTCCTATATGATAGAGACCTTGCAAGGACAGCTGCTGCCTAGAGCTCTCAATGGAAGATACTTGAAGAAATTTTATCCAAGTGTTTGGCAAAGTGCTTGATAGGATATGGCCGATTTATGATCGCCCTTAGAATAAAATGGCCGGTGAGTTCTGTAACATCGACTTTAGTATATTTTTTAGTGCATAAAAATTTACTAGAAAACAGGGGGGCATATGTTCGCACCCAAATTTGGCAGTTGCCCATCAGGCCGAGTGCAACCGGTCAGACCGGTTCTAGGAAGCGGTCAGACCGGTTTCCCTGTAGCCGATCTGGCAACAGCCAAACCGGTCTGACCGGTTTGCCAAAGCGGTCTGACCGGTTTCACTCTGAGTTGGAGTAGAATTAGGAGTCCTAGTCGTTTCCAAATTGTAAAAGGATTCCTTGCGGGGCAAGACCTCCCCACCCTATAAATATAAAGGGTCGTGGCCGGTTGAGAGATCATCATCCAATCGATCAAACATTATCTTTTACTTTTTATCTCCAAACCCTAGTTTTTCCAACCCCTTTGCTTTCCTTGTTTGTCTCAACGGCGTTCAAGGAGGTTCTGAGTGGCCTGACCGATCTCAGAGCAACCCTAGGCGCGCCATCTCCGACGGGGTCCCTCCCGAGGTGGTGATTCTAGGTTCATCCCAAGGTTCCCGAGGGAAACCGGTCTGACCGGATCCCTAAACCGGTCTGACCGGTTTGGGCGGGGCTGCGGTGAGTTCATCGTTTCGTTCGTGTGCGCGATCCGGCGCTCGTGTGTGTTGACCAGAAAAAGCGTCAACAGTTTCTTCGAACATAGCACGTGCTGTGCAATCGTATCAAATTCAGTATCGTTCTAGATATCAATTCATTAGCCAAAAAACTTCTGGTCTGCAGATTATAGGCCTTAAAGAGTTTATCATTAGCTAATCTCTTCAAGCTGATGCGTTTAGGTTTCGGTCTTTAAAAGACCTTTTCTCTGGTGCTACTTTTCCCACATCACGATTAACTAATGCAATTCAGCTGACTGGAGTTGATAGCTTCAGGGGAGCTGACCCATGTCTTGCAAGGTACTCTATGAGATAGACTGATAAGTTTGCTGATTATGTATTGTATCGTGTTCAAGGCTATCAAGTGCAGGCGATAGGATGCCACTTCGGTAATAGTAGTTTGTTTCAGAGAGCTTTACTTCAACGCCAAGTTGGAAATTGGAACTTAATAGTCTAGCTTGGTGAAATACAAGAAACCATGCACAATTTGTTCTGACAATCTCAGAAAAGGTGCATGAAGTTTTAGATGTAGTACTACCTCCGTTCCAAATTATTATTCGTTGTTTACTTTTTTGTTTAGCGTTTAACCATTCGTCTTATTCAAAAAAATTCATAAGTACCATTTATTTTGTATGTGACTTGTTTTATCATCGTATATACTTCAAGTACAACTTATTGATTTGTATATTTAGACAAATTTTTTGAATAAGACAAATGGTCAAAAATCATGGAAAAAAGTCAACAACGAATAATAATTTGGAACGGAGGTAGTACATCATTTCTTGAATTCCATTGCTTGTTTTCTGTAGGGCAACATGTTCAGTCAAGTTATTGTTTTAAATTGTGAATATTTTAAAATCATTTTATGCTTCCCAGAGGTGTCTCATAAAACTTCTGCTGAGAAGAACACACCAAGGAACTCAAATGACAGAGGTAATTAACTGATCCTTCTTATCCCTCCCATTGAGTCAATCACGAAAATTGACTAATTAAAGTAACTATGTTTAGAGATTGCTCTCGCGAAGGTGGAAACAGAAAAGAGGAACTCTTTGATTAAATCCTGGGAAGAGAACGAGAAGGCGAAAGCAGAGCACAGGTATGTTGTCAAATTTGTATCCTCAGATGATAGCTAGTCAATTTTGTGTACATTGGTCGGATTACCAGTATTCATAATTCATGGACACCCTTTGTTTCGTCCAAATTAATATGCACCTTTTTTATTCTTCGGTTATCTTTCTTTGAGAAAAATTGTTCTTCAATCAAATGAATACATGTTTTTCGACAAAAAAAAATCAAATGAAGACATTCCCGTTCCTGAAAAATGCTATTATAAAATTGTCTGTTGATGGCACCAAAAGTCTCCCTCTATTAGATCCATTGGTATAGTATAGCCTGTTTAATTCAAATAATAGAGAACGGCCTTGGTATGGCATAGTCTATATATTTCATCTTTTAATGCAAAATGTACTGAGAAAGAAACATAATAAGGTGGATCACAAAAATGTGAAGCAAATGTTATTAAATGAAGTCATGCCTTATCGTGGCTGCATGATTCCGTTAGCCAACGCTTAGCTCAGGCCCAGTATTCATAATCTCGGCCGAAACCGGCGATTTTCGGTCCTACCGGTATGGCCCGGTATTGGGTCTATACCGGTAGTATCGGTTATTTTTCAGCCGGTATTGACAAATAACTCTAAATTACTGATAAATTTCGTCCAAAATTCGTAAATACCGGCTGAAATTTCGGCCAAAAACCGGTATTTCGGCCTTA
The DNA here is from genome assembly GCA_033239725.1 of Echinochloa phyllopogon. Lineage (NCBI taxonomy): Eukaryota > Viridiplantae > Streptophyta > Magnoliopsida > Poales > Poaceae > Echinochloa > Echinochloa phyllopogon. The sequence continues at coordinate 36,124,121 of BTCW01000001.1, read as the reverse complement.
CCGATCCCCTCCGGTATTTTAACTTCATCCGGTAGGCAAAACACTGCTCAGGCACCCAGTACTTAGAAAATGTATTTAATATATCAAGAAGATAAATCAGAAAAGAACAAGAAGGCTGAATATGCTGAGAAGATGAAGAACAAGAAGGCGATCCTCCATAAGCATGCTGAAGAAAAGAGAGCGATGGCTATGGCCCAGCGTGGTGAAGAAGTCCTCAAGGCTGAGGAGATCGCGGCGAAGTAGCCCCAAAGAAACTTCTTGGGTGCTTTGGAGCATAACGAAACATCTGAATTTTATGCTGTACATGGAGAGGTGTGTAATTTGGCCACATGTTAAGTTATTGGCCTCTTTGTGCTGTGGAAGTATATGGTGATAAATGTGCCTGTTTATCGATTGTAAATAAAGTGTAATGTTCATGTTGGAAAATGGTTGTATATGTTGGAGACAGAAATTTGTTGGGTACATAGTAGTATGGAAAACTTCTGTTGTTACTAGTGTTAGAAGGAAGGAAAAGGTCCGGTTTACACCCTTCAACAATCACAAAAGTCTTGTTTTCAACCCTTAATTACAAAACCGGACACTAAGAACCATCCAACTATCAAGACCGGATAAATTTGGTCCTTTAGGTGGTTTCAAAGTGGTTTTCGGTTTTATGCAAATTTAAAGAAAAATGGTTTAATTTAAAAAATGTATAACTAATTCATTTTAAATCATAAAAATATGAAACCGGTACCATTGTTTTTCTAAAAAAATAGCTCCTCTATTGGTGCACTACTTTGTGTCATTTGAATATTATTTATTTATGTTCCTAGTGCTTTTTTAATTTTTATAAAAACACCAGGAATATGAAAAATAAGATGTAAATAACTTAAAGAAGAGCACCAACATATAGGTTACATTTTTTAGAAAAATATGTGTACCCGTTTCATATTTTTTTGGTTTGAAATGAATTAGCTATGATTTTTTTAGGTTAAATCACTTTTCTTTAAATGCCAATAAAAGTAAAAGGGAAGATCACCTTTGAAACCACTCAAATGGTCAAATTTGTTCGGTTTCGATAGTTGAATGGCCCTCGGCGTCCGGTTTCGTAGTTCAGGGTTGAAAATCATACTTCTACGAATAGTTTGATGGTGAAAATTGAACTTTCCCTAGAAGGAACACCCAGATGCAGTTAAAGATAAGACTCGCGCCAGTTCATCGCAGATCAATTTTGTTCCATTGCCATTGTGTTCAGATTCAGAACTTCGGGTGTTATGCAGGAACAGCTTCGCATTAAAACTTCCAAACTACTGATGGGGTTTAAACCCAGTGTACACGATCGGAGCGGGTCGCAGGCGACTAGATTGAGCCGCTTCCGCCGTTCCGCTCGCCTGTGAGAACCGGCCCGGATTGGTTGGGGGATTTGGCGACGCTTCGACGGCTTGGTTCGCAGCGGCGGTAAACACGGTCTATAATTTTGACATGCCAAACCGTTAGGCAGGCTGGTGGCCTGGTACAACCTGATCTTCACAGGCTACGGAGAGCTGGGCTGGATATTGGCCGGGCCCCTACCTCGGAGCTTCTTGCATGGACCGGCCCAGGCTTAAAACCGTCTGCAATCTGTTAGATGACGTGGGCCCTTTTTTTCTGTCATGCTTAAGGTACTTGCATTTCTAACACAAACAATTAAAAAATCTATGTGCTAGAAACTGCAGCGCTAATTCAAAATATGTAGGCTAAGCATGTACTTCTTCGGTCCTGCAGTACAAGGTTAGCATAGCCATGAGTATATACATTGCCTTGATCAGAATTCAGAATACACTAGTGCATTAGTACGGAGATTTGCAACGCGTGAGTGCAGACGCAACGATATGTACTTCCTCCAACTACAAAATAAATATTTCTTGGGGTCTTCATTTATACACCTGTCGGTGCTGAGATTGGCCGCCCAACCTCAGCGCCACACAGAATGCGCTGTGTCCCGTCCCCTGACGGTTGATGCAGCTAGCACGATGACACAAGAGTTTATCCTGGTTCCGGCCGCGGGGCCGTATGTCCAGCAGACTGTGCTCGCGGCACTATACTATCTTGCACCGAGGTGCCTGCAGTGAGGGGGCTACAAGCACGGCGGGAGAGGAGAGGAAGTCTCCAAGTCCCTGAAAATGGGTGTGAAAGTGATTGAGGAGAGTGCCAATATCGTGGAAGACGGTGATCGTGTGCGTGTTCCTCAGTTTTCTCTCTCGCCCCCTTCCTCCTTTTATAGGCCAATGAGAGGGGAGGCCTACAAGTACAAGTACAGTGTGTGCTACAGGGGCGCGCACTACAGAGCATGGCGCCGGGCGTGCGGTCGTCCTTGACCCTGGCCGGGGATTTATGGCGAGCTCCGGCTTCTGCGGGTGTCACGGCCGTCCCTGTGCTTGTCCTGGAGTGGTTTCGAGGGGCGGTGCCGCCGTAATCCGCGCCCAGCCGTCCGCCGCTGGTTGGTTCGAGGGCGTGGCAGGTGGGGAAGGACAGGAGTTGGCGGCACAGGGGTCGGCATGGTGGTTGCTGTTGACCACAGTGCGCGGCGTGCCCGGTTTACCGGGGAATGGCCGAGAGTTGGTGGATTTGACCCGGCGTTCGTCATCACCGGGCCGCGCCTGACCGGCGTTCGTGCTCGGTCGCTGCTCATATATTCGTTCGAGGGTTCTCCACGCCCATTCGAGGGCTGCACCGGGGGGGAGGACAGGAGCAGGTAGAATAGTGGTGCGGAATGACGCCTGCAAGTCTGCACAGGGCCTTGCGCAGCGCCGCATGCGTCCGCACAGTAGCGGTGAGGACGCATAGTGACCGGAGCAGGTAGAACAGCGAGCTCTGCGGTGTCAGCGGCGCGGCGTGGGGAGAGATCGCCCTTTGACTTCGGCGCCTGCACGATGGGGCGGGCATTAAATGCCGTTGTCGGGCGGGGCGCCGGGGCGCGCTGCGTCGAGTAGAGGGGTGGCCTCGAGCGAGGCGGAGTTGGCTCGCCTGCTTGAGGGGGTGTGCGGCCCTCGAGCGAGGCAGAGTTGGCGTTGCGCCTGACCCGGGGGGGTCCGGGTCCCTCGAGCGAGGCGGAGACGGGGGTCGCCACTTGGGTCCCCTCGACAGGCGAGCTCGGACAACTGTTTTGGGCCGTGATAAGCTGTGACAGGTCGCGCTGCCTTGGTGGCCCTTTCGGGCTGCTGGTGATTCGGCCCTCCGTGGTTAACGTTTTTTGAGGGTGGTTACCCCGATGGTTAGGGGACCCCCTGGGTCTGTCCCCGACAGTAGCCCCCGAGCCTTTGCCGGACTAAGGGTCTGTTAGGCAGAGTCTGATGGTTTGCGGGATCGTTCTCGGGCATTCTGCGGGGGTTACTCCTTCTTGATTACGCATGTTCTTCCGTGGGGGCGCGCGAGCGCACCCGCGGGTGTAGCCCCCAAGCCTTTGGAGGAGTGAGTTCACTCGTGCAAGTGCTTTGACTCCCGAGGGTTGTGTTAGTCGCTCCCCATTCGACGTGGTGGATTGCGGGGATGATACCGATTTGTACGGAACTTGGGGGACGGGTCCTGCACGGCTTCGACATGTTTCGCGCATAGGAGGAGGAGGAGGATATGCTGCAATGAGCCCCCAAGCCCCTGGCCCAAGCGGAGGCGATCAGGGGGGCTCTTGTCTTTGAGTTGCGACACTCGCTTCCCCTTCGCGGGGGAGAGGGGTGAGGTCATTCGTGTAACCCTCGAATTGGGCCGCGTACACGAATGCCTCGGTGAGCTGCTAGCGGGTAGTTCAAGTGGACGCCCGTGCCCCGTTCGCTAGGGGTCGGCTCGTGGTCCGGAGACTCGTCCATAAGAGCGCTTGCAAAGGTTTGCTAGGTAGGGCTCGGCCCCCTTCGATGGAGGCCGAGGGCGCGGAAGCTCTCCCTCGATGGGATCCCTCGTCTAGCTGCCCATGTCTGGCCCTGAACACAACAGGGGCGTCCCCAAACTTCGCGTTCGGGGTAAAGTCCGTTGAGCACGCCCGAATCGTCCCTGACTCTGTTGATCCGGAGTGCCTGTCGAATCCTTTCGCGGGCCAGGCTTCGTACTCCTGATTAGTGGGGCCTTGCGAAAGGTGCAGGTTGCCCTCGAGCCGCGGGCTCGAGAGTGGGTTGGTCGAGCGTGACCTGCAGCCTTCGCATCGCTTAATCTGGGGCGCCCGTCGAACCCTTTCGAGGTCTGGGCTTCGAGCCCCTGATTAGTAGCACCCCGCGCCTCGGGGGGGGGCATCGTTGTCTTACCTTGGAAGGAACCCTTCCGTTCGGTTGTTGACGTTTCGGTTTGCGGGCCTACGCGCGACCGCTGACGGGCGTGGTCGTGGCTGACGTGGCACGGAGTGGGCGAGGTGGGCGTAGTGGGCGCACCTTTTTAGGCGGAGTTGGCGTGCGCCGGGGAGAGGCGAGGCGACGGGCCGTCAGGCGCAGCTGCCGCGTCGTTTCGTTTTACTGTGCCGCAGTAAATGCCGCCGCTCACGCGTGCCGTTCTCCGGGGAAAGGGGAGGGGGCCCCTGGTTGTCATTGATGCGCCACGTGCGCCGGGCCTGTCGCCGATGGTTTTGTGTGCCGCGGCGGGGATGAACTCGCTCCCTCCCTTATAGAAAGGAAAGCGGGGGGGAGGGGATTACTTACCTTCGCCATTCCCCGCACCAGCTCGCGCCTCCGCCTTTCTCTCGCTTCCGAGTCCGCTTGCTGCTCTCTGCTCGTCCTGCCCGCCTCCGTCGCCTTTGCTCCCCGCTCCACCGTTCGCCATGGTGGTCATTGAGGGCGTCACCGAGTGGACTCCGTCCACCGCCACCGATCACCTCCTGGAGAGCCTGGTGACCGGCGGCCAGCTCTCGCCCCGGGGCGATCCGGCGCGGCCAACGTGGATTGTCCCGCCGCTGGCGGCCAGGGTGCCAAACCCGCCGGCGGGGTACGTGGTGAGCTTCATCCGCTTCCACGAGCACGACTTCAACGCGCCTGCCAGTCAGTTCATGCGGGGCCTCTGCTACTACTACGGCGTGGAGCTCCACAACTTCACCCCCAACGCCATCTCTCAGGCGGCGGCCTTCGTCGGCGTCTGTGAGGGCGTGCTAGGGATCGAGGCGCACTGGGACCTGTGGGTTCACCTCTTCCGCACCGAGCTCAGCACGTCCGGCGCGGGGAAGGGGGTGCGCCGTTCTTCGTGTGCCGGCGGTCTTACGCTCGCGCCGTTCGAGCCCCGGAAGCATCTGTATCCGGCCTGCAGGATGACCACCAACAACAGTGGCTGGGCCAAGGGGTGGTTCTATCTGCGCAACGACGGCCTGGGGTTGCCAGAGTACACTAGCAAGGTCTTGACGGAGAAGGCCGACTCCTGGAGCTACGGTGTTTCCGGCGACGGTCAGAGGAAAAGGCTCCGCCCCGCCATCGACGCCCTTCGTACTCTGGAGGGGTCGGGTTTGACCGTGGCGCACCTGCTTGCGCACTGCCATCGTCACCGGGTGGTTCCCCTCATGGAGAGATAGCTCCCTCTATTCTGGATGACAGAGGACGCCGACCCGGCGGCATTGGCAGCTTCGCATATGTTGCCGGAGCCACCCCTTGAGGAGTACGTCGTCACGAGGGTGCAAACGGCGGTGCATCCCGACACTATGCCGAGTAACCAGAACAACCTCTGGTCGTTCCGGCTGCGCCCCGATGAGGGCCACGTTTTGTCGGTAAGTCGCCATTTTCCCTCCCGAGCTGTCGGATTGATAACTTAGGATTTCCTTTCTTGATTCATTGTGGTTTCAGGAGGTGAACTGCCACCTCTACCGCTCCCTCGCGCCGACTCCGGATGTGCGCGCTTCGAACCGCGCCCGCCGTGACCGCGTGAGGGACGCGAAGGCGGCGAGGAAGGCCAGCAGCCAGAGGAGGCAGGCCCGGCGGGACGCGCACTCGGCGGCTCTCCGCCGATGGAGGAGGGACGGCGGGACGCTGCCGGCGTCCCCGGAGGACTCCCCGGATCCTCCCAGCGAGGAGGAGGAGGAGGAGATCGATGCCGGCGAGGCTCTGCCCGCCGGTGAGGAGGAGGAGATGGCCGTGCCGCCGCCTGGGGCGGGCGCGGCGAGCCTTGGCGATGTCACGCCGGTGGCGGCGCGGATGGCGGTCGCGCCCGCCCGACCCGCGGCGCCGCGGGCGCATGTGACTTCAACCCCTGCTGCGGGCGCGTTGCGCCGCAGCAGATCGGATGCCGAGGGCTCGAGGGATTCGCAGCCCCCGAGCGGGTTGAGGGGGTCCTCGAGTTCGAGGAGGGCTCCCTCATCGGGCGGCTTGAAGCGGAAATTGCAGGCCTTGTAGGACTGCGTCCGGTAAGTCTCGCTTTGAGCTATTCTCGTGATTTTCCATCCCCGTTTGGTTTTTTGCTTCGCAATTTCCGTTTTTTCCTTTCTGATTCAGCGCTTGGGGGTGCTGCCAAGGCCAACCCCAACCTTGCGCCTAAGAAGGCGTTGAAGGTCAGGGTGTTGGATTCCCCTCACATAGGGGGATCGCGTTCGCGTGGGACTCCACGTCCAGCAGCGACGCCCGCAGCGATGCCGGAGGAGCCGACGCCGGGGGTACGAGATTCCCGGCTGATGGAGACGGAGCGGGGGGGGGGGGGGGGGGACGCCCCCGATGGTGGTTACGGAGCCGGGGCAAGACGCCCTGGTGGTGGACGTGGAGCCAGGGCATGGCGCGCCGGTGATAGAGGTGGAGTTGGGGCACGATGCTCTGGCTGACGTGGGCGAGTAGGGGGGCCGTGCCACCGCCGTGGCCCCTATTGGAAAGAGGCAGGAGGCGGTCACGCCGATCGGTAGCATGGTCATCCTGCCGGCTTCGGGTTGAGCACAAGGCGTGGCCCAAGATGACGATGGCGGACGTGCTCCCCCTGCGGGGGTGGCTGCGGCGTTGGAGCGGCTCGAGCTCGAGCGCAAGGCGTGCGAGGAGGCCGGGACCAAGCTGCTGGAGGCACAAGGCCAGCTCCAGCGGGAGCGCGAGGCGCTCACGGCGGAGCGGACGCTGCTCGAGCAGGAGCGCAAGGCGCGCGAGGCCGCGCAATCACAGCTCGCGGAGGCGACAGCCCGGGCAGAGCAGAAGGCCCAGGAGGTCGAACGGCTGGGCCGCTCGCTTCAGGAGAAGGAGGGTGCGCTGGCCACCGCAGAGGACCTGCTCCAGCAGGAGCGCACGGTGCTTACCGAGGCCACGGCCTTGGTAGATGGTATGGTTCTATGTTTTCTTAGCTTCCTTGGCTGTTTCTGTGTTGGAGTTCGTTTTGACGTGCTCGATCCTTGTCAAGGGCTGCGAAAGGCCGAGGCCGAGAAGGCGGACGAGGTGGTGGCTGTTCAAGCTGCCTACTCCGAGGCTCAGGGGGAGCTCGAAACTCTGAGGGCCGCCGCCGACGCCGCGTGCCGGGACATCCAGTGCGTCGACATCCCGTCGGGGTTGCAGTCGGGGTCGTCATTGCCCAGCCGCCTGAGGTCTTTGAGAGGCTGCGTGGCGGAGCGCCTCGAGAATGCTCTTCACCTTGGTGTGAAGAAGGCACTCGGCGTGGTGTCGACCCACTACGACATCGACCTTGCGGCGGTGGCGTGCGGTTATTTTATCGACGCAGACCTGGATGACAACGCCGCCATTGCTGCTCTCCACGAGGCCGATGACAGTGCCGAGGACGCCGCCACAGCGCTTGCCGCCAAGTTCTGGCGTGAGCTTTTTCCTGGCGAGGATGAAGATGAAGATGCGCGCGCCGACATCGGGCCCGAGGTCGTGGCTGCCCCCAAAGCCGAGGCTGATCCTGAAGCCGACGCCGTGGCATCCCTTGAGGAGGCCATCGCCTCGGTGCGCCGTGATGACGATGGTCCTGGGGCCCTTGCGTCGGTTCCTTCGACTGTCGCTGCCGAGGCCGCCGCCCTGGGGGGTCTTGACACTGCCGCCGCGCCCCCGCAGGAAGGTGAAGCCTGAAAGGTTCAGACTTAGAGATCCAGATGTATCTTAGGTTTTAGGAGACTGGCTCTGTACATAAACTAAGTTTGAATTTCGATTGTGCACTTCGAACTTGTTTGATTGTTCTATTGTGCTATTCTTGGCTTGGAGAGATTTTGGCCGGGTATTTTGAATCTGCGAGTAATTAAGGCGTGGAGTGGAGAGGGAGATGCCATATCCCTTCGAGGGCGTAGGCGGTCTCACGGCTCAGCCGGCTCCGGCTTTAGTTAGCTCGCGCCCCGCATCTTTCTAAGCGTTCTGAGTTTTAGCGCAATTTTAAAATTGGGACGATTAGGGGGGGTAAACCCCCCTGCAGCCCCCGAGGGGGTCTTGGCTCTATCGAGACTAGGTCGAGGATAGGACCAAGTCCCCCTTGTTCATGCTGTTAGTAACAATATTTCCATGTTTTCCGCAAACTTTTCATCGTTGTTGGCTAAGAACATGAAGTATTTACAAGGAATGCTGAGAATTTTAAGGATAGAAGCGACGTAGTTGTTGGATGTTCCAGGCATTGGTGAAGATCTCGCCCTTCTCATTTGCCAGCTTGTAAGTGCCAGGCTTGAAGACCTTGGCGATGATGAATGGTCCTTCCCATGGTGGAGTGAGCTTGTGGCGCTCTCGATTGTCCTGGCGCAACCTTAGCACCAGGTCCCCTTCGTGAAGGTCTCGACGCTGCACCTTCTGAGCTTGATACCGCCGGAGTGATTGCTGGTAGCGTGCCGAGTGAAGCAACGCCACGTCTCGAGCCTCATCTACCTGGTCCAGCGAATTCTCACGGTTCCGCTGGTTTTGTTCTTCTTGGTAGGCCTTGAGCCTCGGAGACCCGTACTCTAAGTCTATTGGGAGGACGGCCTCGGCGCCGTAGATGAGGAAGAACGGGTTGAAGCCTGTGGCCCTGCTTGGGGTTGTCCTGAGACTCCAAATCACCGATGGCAGCTCAGCTACCCATTTCCGGCCAAACTTGTTTAGCTTGTTGAAGATCCTTGGCTTCAGGCCATGTAGTATCACGCCGTTGGCACGTTCTACTTGGCCGTTTGTTTGTGGATGTGCTACGGCCGACCAATCTACGCGAATGTGATGGTCGTCGCAGAACTCCAAGAATTTCTTGCCGGTGAACTGGGTGCCGTTGTCGGTGATGATCGAGTAGGGTACCCCGAATCGGTGGATGATGTCTGTGAAAAACAACACGGCCTGCTCAGATCTGATGCTGGTGATGGCCCGGACCTCGACCCACTTCGAGAACTTGTCGATGGCCACCAACAAGTGGGTGAAGCCCCCGGGCGCTGGGCGGAAAGGTCCCACGAGATCCAACCCCGAGACCGCAAAAGGCCATGTTACAGGGATGGTCTGTAGGGCGTGCGCCGGGAGGTGCGTCTTTCGTGCGTAAAATTGGCACCCTTCGCAGGTGCGCACGACTTCGTTCGTGTCGGCTACGGCGGTAGGCCAGTAAAAGCCTTGCCGGAACGCGTTACCCACGAGGGTACGCGGCGCCGCGTGGTGTCCGCACACCCCGGCGTGGATGTCGCGGATCAACTGCTTTCCCTCAGGGACGGGGATGCATCGCGGCAGAATTCCTGAGGCGCTGCGTTTATACAGCTCGCCGCCGACCGAGACAAAGGTCTTGGTCCTTCTGGCGATGCGGCGCCCCTCGGTCCGGTCCGAGGGCAGCTCCCCGCGGTCGATCCACGCGAGGTATGGGCTGCGCCAGTCTTGCGGTCGTGTGTCCACGTCGATTTCCATGGCCTCGGCCGAAGAATTTCCAACGTCGAGGGCTTCGAGCCCCTCTTTCGAGGGGTCCTCTTCCATGGGCTCGACCCCCTCAGCCCCTGAGGGCGTCTTGAGGGCTCCGGCCCTTTGTTCGAAGTTGACGGAGGGTTGGTCGAGGTCGCGGGCGAAGACGTTCGGAGGAACGGTGACTCGCTCTGACGCGATCTTGGCCAGCTGATCCGCTTCCTCGTTGTATTTGCGCACGATATGGTTCAGCTCGAGGCCATAGAATTTATCCTCGAGGCGGCGAACCTCGTTGCAGTACGCCTCCATCTTTTCATCGCGGCAGCTTGCGTTCTTCATGACTTGGTCGATGACCAACTGAGAATCTCCCCGGACGTCGAGGCGTTTGACGCCGAGGTCAACGGCGATGCGGAGCCCAGTGAGAAGGGCTTCATACTCCGCCATGTTGTTCGACGCCGGGAAGTGCAAGCGAACCACGTATCGGATGTGCTCCCCGAGGGGTGAAACGAAGAGGAGGCCCGCGCCTGCCCCAGCTTTCATCACTGACCCGTCGAAGTACATGGTCCAGCACTCGACTTGGATCTGTGGCGGTGGAAGTTGGACGTCGGTCCACTCAGTGACGAAATCCGCTAAGGTTTGCGATTTTATCGCTTTTCGTGGCGCGTAGGAGAGAGTTTCTCCCACGAGCTCCATCGACCACTTCGCTATCCTACCCGAGACGTCCGGGTTGCGGACTATCTCCCCCAAAGGGAAAGATGAGACCACGGTGACCGGGTGGGCCTCGAAGTAGTGTCGCAGCTTTCGTCGCGCGAGCACTGCAGCGTAGATTAGCTTCTGAATCTGTGGGTACCGCGCCTTGGTCTCGGTCAGCACCTCACTGACATAGTACACCGGCCTCTGGACTGGCAGAGCGTGTCCTTCCTCCGTTCTTTCCACGACGATGACGGCGCTGACAACTTGCGTTGTCGCAGCCACGTATAGGTAGAGGGGCTCGCCGTTCTGTGGCGGCGTGAGGATTGGTGCGCGTACGAGCGACGCTTTTAGCCCGTCGAGGGCTTTTTGGGCTTCGGGGGTCCATGAAAAGCGTTCGTGCTTTTTTAGGAGCCGGTACAAAGGTAAGCCCTTTTCATCAAGTCGAGAGATGAAACGGCTGAGAGACGCGAGGCAGCCCAGTACCTTTTGCACCCCCTTGAGGTCCCGAATTGGCCCCATCCGTTCCAGGGCCGAGACTTTTTCGGGGTTGGGTTCGATGCCTCGTTGGGAGACAATGAAACCCAACAGCATGCCCTGCGGCAACCCGAATACGCATTTCTCCGGATTTAACTTTACCCCGTTTGCCCGGAGGCAACCGAATGCGATTTGCAAATCGTTTACCAGATCGTCCGCCTTTCTGGTTTTCACAACGATATCATCTACATATGCCTCAACGGTCCGCCCGATGTGGCTTCCGAAAACGTGTTGCATACATCGCTGGTATGTAGCTCCAGCGTTTCGGAGGCCGAACGGCATAGTGACGTAGCAAAACATGCCAAACGGGGTGATGAAAGAGGTCGCGAGCTGGTCGGACTCTTTCATCTTAATCTGATGATAACCGGAATAAGCATCAAGAAAGCATAGCAATTCGCACCCAGCAGTGGAGTCTACTATCTGATCTATTCGAGGCAAAGGGAATGGAACCTTAGGGCATGCTTTGTTTAAACCGGTATAATCTACGCACATACGCCATTTTCCGTTTTTTCTTCCTAACTAGAACAGGATTAGCAAGCCAGGTTGGGTGAAATACCTCCTTGATGAACCCGGCCTACAGAAGCTTTTCCTCGTCGAACCGCCGCAGTCGCTGCACCACCAGCTTGGAGCGAGGCTGGATGTCAAGGCAGTGCTCGGCTACCTTCCTCGGAATACCCGGCATGTCCGAGGGTCTCCACGCAAAGATGTCGGCGTTGGCGCGGAGAAAGTCGACGAGCATTGCTTCCTATTTGGGGTCGAGGGTGGTGCTGACCCTCAACGCCTTGCCCTCGGGGGCATTGGGGTCGAGGGGCACCGCCTTGGTGTGCTCTGCAGCCTCGAAGGTGCCCACGTGCATTTTGGCGGAGTCGACGACCTCGTTCACCATCTTTTCCAAGTCCGCCACCAGGGTCTCGCTGTAGGCGAGCGCCTCCGCGCCCTCGACGCACTCGACGTCACACGCGTAAGCATGCTCGTACGACGATCCCACGGTGATGACGCCCTTTGGCCCCGGCATCTTCATCTTGAGGTAGGCATAGTTGGGGACCGCCATGAACTTGGCGTAGCACGGACGCCCGAGAATGGTGTGGTACGCTCCTGGGAATCCCACCACCTCAAAGGTGAGGGTCTCTCTCCGAAAGTTGTCGGGAGTGCCGAAGCAAACGGGTAGGTCGATCTGCCCAAGGGGTTGGACCCGTTTTCCCGGTGCGATGCCGTGGAACGGCGCCTTGCTTGGCCTCAGCTGGTTCCCGACGCCCATGAGCTCTAAGGTGCGGACATAGAGGATGTTGAGGCTGCTGCCCCCATCCATCAGCACCTTGGAGAATCGTGTGTTGCCGATGACGGGGTCGACGACAAGTGGGTAGCGCCCCGGATTCGGGACATAGTCCGGGTGGTCCTCACGGCCGAAGGAGATGGTCTTGTCTGACCAGGCGAGGTAAGTTGGCGTCGCGGGGTGAATGGAGAAGACCTCTCGGCGTTCACGTCTTTGCTCTCGGGACGTCACGTTCATTGTGGGCCCCCCTACGATGAAGAAGACATTCTCCACATGGGGGAACTCGTCGTTGCCGCCATCACCCGTACCCTTCTTCGGGCCATCCTCCTTCGCGGAGGTGCGCTTGTAGTAACCCTTGATCATATCGCATTGTTCGAGGGTGTGGCTGACAGGGCCCTTATGGTACGGGCATGGCTTCTTAAGCATCTCATCGAATAGGCCTCCCCCCAGAGGAGGGCCTCGAGGGCCTTTGCGGCCTCGCTCGACCGCGAGGGCCTCGTCAGAGTCCTCGCCCTGCTGCTGCTGCGCGGCTTGCCGAGGCTTCTTGCCTTTGCCACCTCATTTCTGCTTATTAGCCTTTCCCTTGGACTTGCTGCCCTCCGCGGGCAGCTCCTCCGCGCGCTTCCCCTTGGTCTTGCCGTTGAAAATCGCCCCAACAGCCTCCTCTCCAGAAGCGAAGTTGGTAGCGATGTCGAATAGCGCGTTGACGCTGGTGGGATGGTTTCGCCCCAGCTCGCGCACCAGCTCGTGACAAGTCGTGCCTTCAAGGAAGGCGTGGATGATTTCGGAGTCCCCCACGCTCGGGAGCTCGGTGCAGCGCTTGGAGAAGCGGCGGATGAAGTCTCTCAGCGGTTCGTCGGCCGCCTGCCGGCACCCGCGCAGGTCCCAGGAGTTTCCGGGGCGCACGTACGTGCCCTGGAAGTTACCCACAAACATCCTGACCAGGTCGTCCCAGTCGTGGATCTGGTTCGTGGGTAGGTGTTCGAGCCATGTCCGCGCCGAGTCCGCGAGATGAAGCGGAAGGTTGTGGATGATCATAACATCGTCGGTGGCCCCGCCCAACTGGCAAGCCAGGCGGTAGTCATTGAGCCACGTCTCGGGTTTTGTCTCGCCCGAATACTTGGTAATGGTGGTCGGCTGACGAAAGCGCGGCGGGATGGCGGCCGAACGGATCTTCCGGCTGAACACAGGGGTTCCCGGGGGTTCCGGCGTCGGGCTTTTGTCCTCCTCGCTGTCGTAGCGACCCCCTCGTCGGGGGTGCCTACTGCGGGGAGGTGCCGCGTCCTGCCTCTTCTTGTTCAAGACGTTGCGCGCGTCACCGTCGTTAATGGCGCCTCGTGTGTCCACGAGTCGGTCCTTCGCGGACCTCCTCGTTTCGCGGTCGCCGGTCATGAGCAACTTCCCGTCGTTCGTCGGTCGGTGAGGCGTCCATGCGCCCCTAGGCGGGGTATGGATAGACTGTTCCTTATCCCGCTTGCTTCCTCCGGCCCTTGAACTGGCCTGGTGGCGTATACGGGAGACGAAACTTTCTTCTTGTTGAACGGCTGCTTCTTCGACAAGGGCCTGCACCTGGCGCCGCATGTCGCGCGCCTCTGGTGTCGATGGTTCGGGCATGGCCCGAATCAGAGTTACTGCGGCGACGAGCTTCTGGCTTGCCCGCGGCGGCATGGCAGGGCTGGCGTCGTTTCCATCATTCATGATGCGCCCTTGAGCGATGCGCCCGGCGGCTTGCGCACGTTCGCCGCGCTCGGGCTGTCGGGCTTCCAGAGCTGCGCGTAGCTCCTGTGCCTGCTGGCGCTCCTGTCGGAGCCTGGCTTCCAGCTCTTGTACTTGCATGAGCTGTGCCTGTGCGAGTGCGGCTTCGCCCGATGGCTCGGTGGGCGCTGGTGGCGGTTCGTCGTGTCCGACCCCGTCGCGCGTTTCTTCATCGACTCCGACGGACTCTACTTCGTCGTCGAGGACGAAGCATTCCCGCGTGGGGTCGTATTCCCCTTTGCTGGAATCGTCGGAACAGGTGAGGCAGAAGTCCGCAGCGGCCTGGAAGGAGGTAAGACCTTCGCGGTCACGTAGCCCGGAGTAGTCCAGGCCTGGGTGCTCCTGGCCGCGCACACTTTCCCCGTCGTCCGACTCGGGCTGGGACCCGCCGGGCGAGGAAATGTTGAGGTCGCGGATCGAACCCAGCTGGTGACCCGGCGAATCCTCTTGTGCGTTCAGGTTGGCGCTGATTGCCACGGAGTAGCTTGCGGCCGCGTTGCTCATTCCGTAAGGGAGCTGCACCGGCCCGGCCGCATTTTCCCAGCGTGCTCCCTCCGCGGGAGCCGCTGGTGGGGGTGCGCTCCCCTGTACTGTGGCAGCGGGCCGGAGCAACAGGTGTACGTCCCAATCAGGGAGGAAAATGCGCGGGGCAACGTGTCGTTCCACGCGAATCTGCAGCTCGTGCAGTCTTCGATGTCTCCTGAGCTGGGGCGGCGTTGGCGGCGCCGGGGTAATGGCCATCATGTCGGGCGTCCTGGAGGCGAGCCGCATGAGGAGGCCCTCACCGGTCGCTTCGAACTCCAGGCTCCCAAACGTGATCCGGTACCCGCGCGGAAGCGGGCCGGGGGACCCCGTGGCGGCATGGCCTTGGCATGGCTTGCCGTCAAGGGAACTGATCGGGTGAAGTGGGTTGATCACAGCGCAACCCCCTACCTGGCGCGCCACTGTCGGTGCTGAGATTGGCCGCCCAACCTCAGCGCCACACAGAATGCGCTGTGTCCCGTCCCCTGACGGTTGATGCAAGAGCTAGCACGATGACACAAGAGTTTATCCTGGTTCCGGCCGCGGGGCCGTACGTCCAGCAGACTGTGCTCGCGGCACTATACTATCTTGCACCGAGGTGCCTGCAGTGAGGGGGGCTACAATCACGGCGGGAGAGGAGAGGAAGTCTCCAAGTCCCTGAAAATGGGTGTGAAAGTGATTGAGGAGAGTGCCAATATCGTGGAAGGCGGAGATCGTGTGCGTGTTCCTCTGTTTTCTCTCTCGCCCCCTTCCTCCTTTTATAGGCCAAGGAGATGGGGGGGGCTACAAGTACAAGTACAGTGTGTGCTGCAGGGGCGCGCACTGGAGAGCATGGCGTCGGGCGTGCGGTCGTCCTTGACCCTGGCCGGGGATTTATGGCGAGCTCCGGCTTCTGCGGGTGTCACGGCCGTCCCTGTGCTTGTCCTGGAGTGGTTTCGAGGGGCGGTGCCGCCGTAATCCGCGCCCAGCCGTCCGCCGCTGGTTGGTTCGAGGGTGTGGCAGGTGGGGAAGGACAGGAGTTGGCGGCACAGGGGTCGGCATGGTGGTTGCTGTTGACCACAGTGCGCGGCGTGCCCGGTTTACCGGGGAATGGCCGAGAGTTGGTGGATTTGACCCGGCGTTCGTCATCACCGGGCTGCACTTGACCGGAGTCCGTGCTCGGTCGCTGCTCATATATTCGTTCGAGGGTTCTTCACGCCCATTCGAGGGCTGCACCGGGGGGGAGGACGGGAGCAGGTAGAATAGTGGTGCGGAATGACGCCTGCAAGTCTGCACAGGGCCTTGCGCAGCGCCGCATGTGTCCGCACAGTAGCGGTGAGGACGCATAGTGACCGGAGCAGGTAGAACAGCGAGCTCTGCTGTGTCAGCGGCGCGGCGTGGGGAGAGATCGCCCTTTGACTTCGGCGCCTGCCCGATGGGGCGGGCATTAAATGCCGTTGGCGGGCGGGGCGCCGGGGCGCGCCGCGTCGAGTAGAGGGGTGGCCTCGAGCTAGGCGGAGTTGGCTCGCGTGCTTGAGGGGGTGCGCGGCCCTCAAGCGAGGCGGAGTTGGCGTTGCGCCTGACCTGGGGGTCCGGGTCCCTCGAGCGAGGCGTAGACGGGGGTCGCCACTTGGGTCCCCTCGACAGGCGAGCTTGGACGGCTGTTTTGGGCCGTGATAAGCTGTGACGGGCCGCGCTGCCTTGGTGGCCCTTTCGGGCTGCTGGTGATTCGGCCCTTCGTGGTTAACGTTTTTTTAGGGTGGTTACCCCGATGGTTAAGGGACCCCCTGGGTCTGTCCCCGACACCACCATACAAGCGCTCGCACTCATGTTACCCTATCTCCCTCCTCTAAAAAGAATATTCTATCCTAGTCATCAAGATTCTTTCCTCTATTCCAATTTCTTCTGCACTCATCTCTCCTCTATCACCTTCCTCTGTACCAACTACCATCCACATAGACCCCACATTTCAGCTTTTTTTACTTTTCCTCCCTTCCCCTCTCACTTCCACCCCCCTCTCTCCCCGCCGCCCGCCCTCCCCGCCTACCGCATCCGGCCGCCTCGTTCCCCCGCCTTCCGCCATGGCCGCCCGCCGCCGCCGCCTCGCCGCGTCGCCGCCGCCTCCCCCTCGCCGCCTCCCCTCACCGCGCCACCTCCCCCTCGCCGCGCCGCCCTTCCCCTTCCGCCTCGGCGTCGGCTGGGCCCGCAGCGGTCGGCTGCTTCGGGTCACCGGCGGGTCACCTCAGCCCCTCCCCTTCTCCCTCCCCTACGCGGCGGCGGGCGGGGTCAACGGCGGCTGTGCGGCAGGCCCTGCAGCCGGCGGCGCGGCGGCGGCCTCATCAGCCCCCCTACACCGAGGTCGAGCTTGAGGCCGCGCAGGAAACCCAGAGGAGGCCGGGCTGGACGGCCGCGAGCGGCGGCGAGGCAATGGGTCCGGCGGCTCCCTTTCCCCGCGCCGCCCGCCTTCCCCGCCTCCTGTCGTGGGCAATGGGTCCGGCCACCTCGACCGTGGGCAGCGCGGTGATGGACGCGGCCGGAGCGGGTGGCTCGTCGTCGTCGGAGGAGGAGCCGAAGCCGGGGTCAAAGCCTGGTGCCGCCGCCGCTCCCTCTCCCCTCTCTCTCCCCATCTATCTCTCCAACGGGGTGGTGGGCGTGCACGTGTGGGAGGCTTCCCACCGCGGCGGACGGCGGGGCGGCGCTGGCCCAGCGGGGCGGGCTCCGGCGCGTGGCGCCGTGGCTTCGGCAGAGGTGGGAGGGCGGTTGGGATTCCGCGTGGGGCCCACGCCACGTCGGTCGTAGTGGGGCTTCGGCATCCCTCTAGGAATGGCGGAGACTGGGGGTCTCCTGAGTTTTTCCGAAGGCTACCCAGGAGACCGTTGCAGCTCTCCCTTCCCCTAAACGCTCCCCCAGGAGCTTGTTCAGGATACCAGTGCCAGCAGCCTTATACAAACTAAACACCGAAATAGTAATTTCTCCATAAAGTCAATTAAGAGTGCTCCTACTTGTTGTAAGTTGTACATCATATTTAAACCACATTGACATGGTAACCTAAAATCTAGCTCCAATTAAGGCTCTGTTTGGTTCAAGCTGACTAAACTTAAGTAACTTTTAGGGACGAAACTTAAGTTAGATATCATGTTTGGTTGTAGGGACTTAAAGTGACTAAATGACATTAATTGAACTGAATAAAGACCAAAGTACCCTTGAAGCCTTGCCCTGCATGCGTCGGGGTGTGGGACGGGTGGGGGCGTTAAATGAGGGCAGTGGAGGAAAAAGTCCCAAGAAGTCACAAAAATGAAGCTTATGGACTTAAGGGGTATGGACTAAACTTAAGTCCCTATAAGTCACTCTGTTTGACATTTTTGGGACTAAAATGGACTAAAGTTTAGCTACTTAAAAAAGTCAGATGAAACCAAACAGGCAGGAGTGCTTTTGATTGTCTAATGAGGAGTAGAATTAGCTTTCTTCCTTTTTCCTTATGCTTATATTGAGTATTGATATATCCATGTATATGTAGGCATTATAGCGTTGGAACATGCCAATAATAAAGCATGACACTTAAAACTTCTAATTCTAATGAAGACATCGAAATATGTTAGATGGAGCCATTGGGCCATTCTTAATGAAGAATCTCATATTTGTGTTTTCAAAATGACACGTAGGAGCAAGAATTATATGGTGGTGTAAGCCCGATGTAATGTATGTGTTGCCATATCGGTTCCTCAACCACATCTGTTTTTTTTTTTGAAACAATAATCACATCTGTTTTATTTGCAAAGTTTCTGCAGCTTGCAATTATAAATGTCGTACTGCGAGTCTGCAAGATGTAGCATTATAGTGGTTTGCGCAGTGTGACTGTAGTTGGATACGGAGGGCTCGCCATGATTCCCACGCCATAGCTTATTTGGGATTTTTCTCCTTTTCCTTGTACAGTGCAACTGATGTGTCCCTGTTGCTGAAACCACAGTAGCAAGGTTTGGGCCGCGTTCAGATGCCGAATCGGCAACCCCGATTCGGGCCTGCAGTGGACTGGCCGGTCTGACGCGCGTCAGGCCGGCCACTGTAGCGTTTCGCATGTGCGAAAAATTGTCTAAAAATTGATTAATTAGGATCAAAATGTTCGTCTCGCAGAGTACAATAAAACTGTGTAATTAGTTTTTGATTTCATCTACATTTAATACTCCATACATGTTATGACATTTTGATGTGATGGGAAATCTTCTTTTTGCATAGTAAATTTGGGAGGTGGCCGCTGACGAGAGCGAGGCATACAGTAGTAGAAGCTAAAGTGACATGCATCAATGGACACGGAGAAATGACAAATGTCAAGTGGAAATGTCGCTCAGATGCAACCTAGCATCAGTCATTTTCACAAAGATGCATACATGAGATAAATAAACAAAGCACGAAGACAGTATAACCAGGAGTAGATATAGATTGTAACGTTGTTATTATAGAGACGAAAAAAGATTATCATGGTCCTGTGTTCTGTTTACGTTCCGCTGTTCTCGCAGAAAACGTTGTTGGTGGACAGTGGACGCACAGCCTCCCCCAACCATTGAATGCGCGCTCTGACGCACCGTATCGTCACAGCCTTTTCGTCTTCCTCCTCTCTCTCTCTCCTGGGTCGCTGCGCACCTTTTCCGGCCGCAGTTAGTGCTTGTTTAGATCCCAAATTCACCTCCTAAATTTACTATGCAAAAAGCTCCATCACATCAAAATGTCATAACATGTATAGAGTACTAAATGTTGATGAAATCAAAAACTAATTACACAGTTTTGTTGTACTCTGCGAGACGAACATTTTGAGCCTAAGTAATAAATTTTTGGACAATTTTTCGCACATGCAAACGAAACGCTACAGTGCACATTTATGGGACGTGTCAGAGGGCCAGACCGGATTCGGGGATACCGAATCTGCATCTAAACGCGGCCTTGACCTGCGCCGCTGCGCTGTCTTCCTCTTCCTTCCGGCCACGAGGGGGGGCCGCGGGCGTGTGGTACGGCGCGGGCGTTCGTACGCCGCGATCGATTCGGCCCGCCGTTGGCGCTGCCGAGGAGGATCGGGGACGCTCGTGCGACCAACCCAAAGGGTGCTTCGCCCGGCTCGCTGTTGCCGTCTGGTTGGCCGCTCGATCGGCGGCCGGCGCCGCGCGCGCTCGCCCACGTCCGCGCCGCTCCGTCCAGTCAAATCGGCCAGCGCGCGAGCGGATCCGGAGGCGTTCGTGTCCTGCTTCTGCCCCGTTTCGACGCGGGTGGCAGAGGCAGTGCATATTCACTAGCAATCAATGCTACCCCTGTGCAATCTCTTCTCCTCGCCTCACGCTTGCTGCTGTTGCCGCCTGCTCTCCCGACTCCCGTCCTACTACGACGACGATGCTTGTCCACGGCTGACGGCTGCGTCGTCGCCGCTGCGTCAAGGCCTCACCTCAAGCGCGCATGCATGGCCTGAATGCCATGGCCACCATGGGCCACGGCCCCACTCTATCTTCCTCAGCATTCAATGCGTGATCCCCAGAGCCGCATTTATGGCCGACTGGCCGTCCCCGTCGTGGGCTCATGGCTGCTCCAGCCCGGCCGGCTGCTAGAGGCCACGAGTACGGCTCTGAGAAGGCCTGTAACCGGAGCCTCTTGTCTGGAGTCTGGACCGCGCTTGCGTTCCGTTCCGTTTCTCCAGACCTCAGGTAAGCTGACGGCCCGTGTTTTTTTGGTGATTTCCGTCCCATTTGACCACTAATCAAGAGTATTAAATAAAGTTAATTTACAAAATTATCTTCACAACTCTGGATTAATTCGTGAAATCTATCTAATGAAGTTTTTGAACGGACGATTAGAGGATAGTTACTGTAGCATTATTATTTGTCACATCGTTGGCATCTGTGCTTATTTTTTTGGTTAATTGATGCTAGTTCCCGATTATCTTCGTGGAATGACCTATGTGCTTGGACCTAGACTCGAGATGTCCGAGGTTCTGATGGAGCGTCTTACCTATCTCTGGCTAAACTTTGCGATGGATTATCCAATGTATGTTGTCCGCATGATTCATAGCCATGTTGATGGAGGGAACTTTGTAAGTTCAACTATTTGAGATTAACTCATGTTTTTTTTCTTGCTATACAGTTCACTTATATTCGGACATAGAGGTACTGTGTATAACGGTTAATTCTGTATTCAATAAAGCTGCATTTGTTGTAGAATTGCTAAATTGAAGAGCGTGTACACCAGTTTTTTGTCTGTATGATCTGATACAATATTAATAAATTTGCAAAGTACAGAATGTAGGGTTATGGAGTATAGCAATTAGTAAATATAAGGATAGTATTTTACATGGAATCCTTTACTGTCTGGTTTGCATAAGGTGGATGAACTAAGACATAACTTAGCAGTATTATGAACCCTGTTAGTATGTCGTCTGCTGCAATGTTTAGTGCCGATGATCACCACCTGTTGCTTCCGCCCTAGTAGCTAGGCAGGTTCGTGGTCTGATAAGGAATCAACTTTTGATGATGCATTGCTATTGAAATAGTTGAATCCAAAAAATTGTACATTCATCCAAGTCATTGTGCTATTTGTACAATTGTTGAGTACAATGTAAATTTGTACTAGTAGTGGATAAGTGGAAGATTCAATGTACTTTCTTCATCACTGCATGTTTCATTTTTATATAGAGTGCTTGCCAGTTGTTATTCTGCAGTGAATTATGTTCCAGTACAATTCATATTAACTTTATAATTTCTTAATGATGCAATGGTTCCAGCTGATGTCTGACAAAGTACAAATTACATAAAATTCAATCTTATTGTGCTTTTTTTTGCAGTACGTCAAGCTACTTATTCCAGTTCTTCCCTATTAGAGATATGGTTGTTGCCCTGTTCTATGCCGACAATGATGTTCCTGTGCTTGCCATGGCCAGAAGGGTAGAAGGTGATGGACTTGTTCGCTTCGTGCATGGCTAGCGTACCTTTGTTGGTTAATTTGGTGTTGATGAGGGTGTCGTGTTTGTCTTCCTGGTTAGCCAGCTTGCTGAAGCTGTGTTTGCCATGAGGGCCTTCCACGTCCTCATGGCATAGGTGGGCTCTCACTAAGGATGGATGTTGCATTACTTCGTTTTGCTGATAGCAACGTCCTTCTTTTGCCGATCATAGGACATGTTGATGGCAGTTGCAGTTCTATGTAGTTATGATGGTTGAAGGTGACATGTGCAGCAGTGCTCTTCTTGCTGCTACGTAACTAGTAGTAACTAGCCTACCAACCCGTGCAGGAGCACGGGGCTAGCAATTTTAAAACATGATAAATCTGGAGCTAGCTTCAATCTATTGTTATTTCTTATCTTTTCTTCCTCTCTTATTTGTTCACCTTCTCCACGCAATACTCAGGTGTATACTCCTACTATTCTGCATTGCACATCTGCATGTGTTAGATCAATATGTGTTTGGTTACATCCTTACCTTGAGCAATAAAGTTTGCAGACCGTATGTCATGCTTTCATTAATCTAAATTTTTTGCTTCCTAATTTCATTCTCACCTACTCAAGTTGTTATATAGTTTTCCACCGCATGGTAAGCTGAAACATGAGTTTTGTTGTATCTCAATTTCCAATTCATCTCTTTTGATTTATTAATATTAGGCATTTAGCTTTTGCAAGGTAGTGTCCGGGGTTTCAAATTTCACATAAAAGTATAAGTGTAGTCGTATATGTTTTTTTTTGGAAAAGAAAGAACTCCTAAAATTATTGGACCATAAAAATTAAGTACGTAATAATACTTCTATAAAAATACAATGAATTCATCAAAATAGCAATTTACATGTAAATTTTACCACATCATATGTCGTTACTACAACTTTAATCTAGATAAATACAATCCCTCCATCTCAAAATGTAGGTTTTTGTCTAAATCAAAATTCTATAACTTTGACGTATTTTATGGATAAATATAATAACATCTATAATATCAAATTAGTTTAATATGGTGTGTTTAGTTAGTATTTAAGATGTTAATATATTTTTATGTAATGTGGATATCAAAGATAGAGAACTTGAGTTAGAACGAAATTAAAATGATCAACATTTGAGAACTGATGAGTAGTAATTACCTTGCTAACGTGTCATACATCTTATTAGGACACACTATAAGCTGGACAATATTAAGCATGGTTAATTTTACAACACTGAGAAAATCAACCTATTTGATTGAAGAGATAGAGTATATATGACCCAAAACAGTGTTGTTGTATTTTTTTCGATTTTGGAATCTTTTAGAATTGATCCCATATATACTTGTGTTTTTTCCCTTAGTGTTTTTGTAAACATATCGGTGGCTAAGTCTTAGTAGATTCCAAGTTTTTTTATACTTATATATATCACGACAATTTGGCATCGAAAACCAATCAGAACATTGCAAGACATGCAAGTGCGAGTATGCCACTTGGTCTTGCATGATGATTTGTGGTTCACCAAGGCCAGAAAGAACCGATGCAAAGAAACCTGGGAGAAACAGTAGATGCATACCAGTTGATGTGCAACCGGTCCACGTGTCCTTTTGGTGAGAAAGCGCAGGGACACTCAGCTGGAGGGCCTAGGGTTGGAGGAAAACGAATTGGATTGGAGCAGCCCGTCTAATAATCTATAGAGTTTGGCCGTGCATGTCTTCTTCCTGGCACCGAACACTCGATTGATTCTGTTCCATTATGTTGGTTTGTTGCTGTCACAGCATGCATCGGCGCGTGCTACTCATGGTCTCCATGGGAATTAGGAACTTGGTGGCACTACAGCCGGCCATCTGATCCATCTTTTGATGATCATATCAACATGTTAGTTGCACATGAAGGTGGTGTCAATCGTTGACATCTCTATTAGTCAATCTTTTCCAGAGCTAACCCGCCGGTGCCACACATCATCGCACATGCATGCCGATCAGATTCATCAATCAGGTGACATGCTGCACCTGCACGGAAATACGGAATATGCATGGGTGATGAATGGATAATATCATAGGACTAGGACCATACAGGCAGCTAATGTACGCACCATCGTAGACCGGAAGGATGGAGCGAGTATGGACACGCCGTCATGTACTCGTGTATGATCAAGAGTGCCAGGCTTGAACTATCAATGGCAGCGAGCTGAGGGCAGACAGGCATCGCAACTGAACTGCACGATCGCGATCGCGGCTTGTGGCGGCGGGCCGTGGCCGAAACAACCTGTCTAGTCAACAGTGTTGCATGAAACCGACGCTCTAGGTTCCTAGAGTAGTACGTATGGCAATGTGGAATGCATCGTACATAGTTTAAGTTATGTTTTTTTCTATACGTTCATTAATTAGTGGTGTATAAGATGATAATTCAGATAAAAAATTTAAGGATTATAGATTATATTTTATAATGGCAACGGCGGGTAATTTAGCTATATGTTTAGGGGGTTACTTTAAGTTATTTTTATAATGGTAGAGGTGGGTAATTTTTTACAAAAAAAAATACATCCGATGGCTATTATTGTTGAATATGATTAGAGTTGTCAGATAGATGGCCGGATGTTTATGATTTTTGTGAGAATTTCTAGGATTTATCTTTTTTTCTAGCGCGTTTCGTGAGGATTAACGTGGAGGCTTCAAAAGGAGCCTCCAATTAGTAATAGTTAGATGTAGTACTGAATTATGTGTGTATGTAAGCTGGGCTAGAACTTTGAACTTGGTACTTCTGAACCTTTATATATGTAAATATTTATATCTTCGAGTTATTGATTTGGGTCTCGTCCTCAGTTGTTCGTGTATTTGTCTAGTTGCTGTCATCATTTACTCATGTTTCTTACATGGCAGTTCACTTTTTTGGCTTACTGACGATGCGATTTTTACATGTTGAATGCACATATTCCTTCAATCCGCTTGCTAGTATGATTTTCTTGCCATGATCCTCAGAACTGTTGCATGCTAATCAATATTGTGCTGATTAAGTAACAGTTCAAAAACCAGAAAGCATATTTTTGATAAGTTGTTGGCACCATCAGGGAGCCATTGCTGACACTGAAAGCGACTTGTCCCCTCCTCTGTTGTCGACTTCTTCCCTGCTGCTCTGGTGGGATACGAGTTGACAAAGGTAGAGAGAACAGGATAGTGAATGTTATGACATATCAGTACAGTCAGTTCATATCCCGACGCTAAACAATGGACCTCTTGTATTTTAATTTTGGCATTTCTTTCCTGTATTCAGTGGTTACAAATGACCCATAGCAGTGTCTTGCGTGCTTTGATTCCATCATATACTTATCTATTGGTGATGGCAGTGCAGTAAGTTTGTGGGATAAATAACAACTTAGGTAGGATTTTGCATGTATAGAAGGACCATCAAACAAGGGGATATGGCCAAAACAAATTCGTCATAGGCTTTGTGCCCTTTCTATATTGTGCCGCTCCTTGCAAAATTTTGTGATTGTAGGCCCAAATGGTCAGGTCATCTTCTTGAAGGCCATAGCCACCTTCGGCCAGGCCATAGGCACCTTCGGCCAGGTGATGGCCACCATTAGCCATGCCATAGGCTTCTTTGGCCTGGCTATGGCCAGCTCTGGCCAGGCTGTGGCTACTTGTGACCAGGCTGTGGCCGCCTGTGGCCAGGCCGCGGCCGGCGTTGGCCGCCACTTCACTGCCCCTTCTTGAGCCTAGTACGCCCCTTCCTATTGCATCCCTACTTACACGCTGGCCGCTTAGGGTATGGTCGCCCTTGTCCTTACATGGTTTTGTGCCACTCTTGCATAATTTCCCTATTGTGGCCCAAATAGTTTTTTTAGTTATGCTCATTGCACTTGGTTGTAGTACTAAACCTAGATTTTAGTTATCTGAAATAGTCCTTACATGCTAACTCTCATGTACAGGAGAATTGGTATAAGATCGTCATGAGTACAATCTAGCAAATGTGATGGGTAATCGCCAACAATGCGCGAAGAACAAATGTGACGTGAGTGGTTATTTGTGTGTATGCGTGTTTGTGCATTCATGTATAATTTTGGTTGTGATGATATATGCATCACTGAGGTCTCATCCATTGGTTAAGTCGGCTACTAGCTCATATGTCTAGAAAATCGACGAACACTAACTCTTATGTTTAAAAGCTTCCACATGTCATCCTCACATGATTTAAAATTATGTGCATGAAACTATCTATTGAACAAGAGGATTTTCTCGTTCTTTCATATGGATTAAAATCTGATGTGGCACATTTATAAACTAGCTGACTTGGCACCATTGGAGGAGGCATGATCATATAGATTATGGTGTCATGTATATGGAAGCTATTGTGCATACTTTCAAGTAAAATTGATGTTACATGGAGGATATGTGACATTATCATGCATGCTCATGCATGGAGTTTCATATACAACATGTAGGTATATCTAATATATTGATGTAATTGTGTGACTAACAGGAGATGATAGATATTGAGACATTGGAGAAGAAATTGTGTCTTCGTCTCATGATGTGTCATTCGATGGAGTAAACACTGGCAGCCAACGAGTAGGATCTAGGCCTAGTAGAATAAGAAAAATATGTGTGTTGCAGTGTATGTGAGAGTTTAAGAGAGGAGGATAAAAATGAATAAGAAGAATAATTATTTCTATTAAGATAAATCCAAAAACACTGAGTATGTGAATATGGTATGTATATGGATAGTTTATTTCACATTATTTGTGGTCTCTAATATTCTAGAATAGTCTTCTATTACCTATAACTAATAATCCAAATTATATAATTTAGAAGTCAATCAAATATGATCTTAGATCAGTATACGACTTTTATGACTCGTATTCAAGTATGCACAATAGGGTAATTTGAACAATAACACCAGTGGATCCAAATAATAGGACCAAATGACCAATGATATTTGCAAAAAAAAAAATCTAGGCAACTCCTGGTGGAAAGCACGATGAAACGGAGCAAAAATGACCGCGATATCAGCTGCCGTAGCATTTAATATCTCGGAGAGGAAATCATTAGCCGTGGCGCAGGGGCGAGCACGAACTGAGGCGCTGCATCTTTTCTGTTCTCTCCTGCCATGCAGCCACGGGCAGCCGCAGGTGTTGGGGAAACTTTTCACTGCTCCCCGTTTTGGCCGTTTGCCTGAACTCGGCAATGAATTCCCTCTCGCTGCCTTGGCCCCCTCTGCGAATCCGTTCATGTTCACTTACTGAACGGAAACCAAGTCAAAGACAGGCGTTCGCTGGGGACCCCCGTCCCCCTGCCGCGGCTGCTCAAGCCCACACGGTTTTACTCTACTGAACGATCGTCAGGATCGAAAACGAAACAGGAAATTAAACAGCGAAGTATATCTAGCAGTGCGTGTAATTTTGGCAATGTGGTGGTCAATATCTATCTATACATGCACACCAGCATCTGTATGCATTGTTACACTACTTCTGCTGGTTTGTTACTGAAGTAAATGTGGCCCGGTTCTTGTAATTCCATTCCACGGTTGTTTCTGAACATGTAGGTACGGTTGTATATAACAGTTAACCCTGGCCCCTGGGCATCGTATTGTACGTTCCCTTCAGCCATGAACTAGCACAGATCCTAAATCGTTGGGCGCCGCCTACGCTAGCAGTAGCAGCCCACATGCGCATGCATGTTTCGTTGGACCAGTACGACGGTAAAACAGCACTCTGGCAAGCGACTTGGCATCAGATGCAGCAATTGGTGGAATTCTTATACCTGAATAATGCTCAGTTTGGGTACATTTGGTATGCTGTATGCAGGTATGGTGGAGGACTATTCCACGCTGAATCCGTTTCACGATCTGAGAAACCTCGCTTTAGATGCATAATCTCTTCACGTGGAGTTCAGACTGGCCTTTTTTCTGTGCCATGAGCAGGCTACTAGAGAAGTAGAGAGTACAGACTACTACAGAGTACAGGCACTAGACATCAGAACGGCCATTATTCGCGCCAATACTGTAGCAAAGTTTTTTTGAAACAAAACTGTAGCACAAGTAGACTGGCGAAAATGCAGCATTATATATGGGGCATATGCATGGCACGCTAGGGGACGGCGCAATGATCAAATTCCTATGGCGTGATTGGTTTCAGGATGTGCCCAGCTAGGCTCGCACCAAGGAACCAGCCCCCGGCAGCCAGGCTCCACACATGCAATAGGGGCATGATTGGTTGCCTGAATAAGGTAAGCCAGGCCAGATTGAGCCAGTGTTTGGTTGCATGCATGTATGAGAAGTTCAAATGAAGGATGCAAGAGATGTTTGTTTGGTTGCATGCGGCTTGGTGCAGTCACCTCTTGGCTCAAGTGGTGAGGTTACCAGCAGCTCATGCAATACCACAGGTTCTGATGAAGTTATCAGCAGTATTTGAATGTTACATCAATTTGTAAACTAATGAACTGATGATTAAGACTAGAATAAACATGATAACTAGAAGAACTAGTATTATTATAGACTGAACTAGGAGAACTATATATTTTTTTGATAATCCTTCTTCCTTCTTCTTGACTTTAGGTACAATAGGCTCCAACTTGGTTTCATATTTTCCATAGAATACTGCCTCAGCTTCTGCTCTAGATTTGTATTTGTTGAAACAAGCTCTCCTGAATCACCACTTGAGCATGACATTCCTCCCAGTTAGAGAAGATGCCAATTTGGCGCCCGACTTAAACTACATACCATGACATAGCTTCCAAAAGAGTAGATAAACATGAGAAAATGATACAAAATGCAAACAAATAAGTGAAATTAAAAGTACAAGCATTACCAGATGAACACATAACAAAAATATCATCCCTGGCAATGGGCATATGCTCAGTTAAATGCAGACAAGTAAGTGAAAGTACAAACACTAGCAGATAAACACATAGCAAAAGATATCATCACTGGCAATGGGCAGCAGCACTAGGGATATGAGTTAAACCATACCAGCAGCACCAAGAATATGAGTCAAACCATTCCAGCAGCACCAGCAATGAAGTAGAGATGAAAACAAGTGAAACAAAAATAGTAGCACATAAGCAAAGAGCAAAGACATCATCACTGGCAATGGACATATGCTCAGATCAATGCAAACAAATGTAGATTGCATCTCAACTGGAACTCTCTAGCATGTATATGAGTTCCATCTATTGCACCAACACAATCCTACATGAAACCCAATAAATTTTGTTACATGACATGCACCCAAATATTCAAATTTTTAGTAGTTGACTGACTGTTATATTACCTTAAAATATGGATTCCATCTTGGACTGTTTGTGATCTTAACAGGTGTTTCAGTAGATGGAGGCCTAATCATTTCATGCCTAAGCTCACCAATAGCATACAACACCTCTTTGAATTTTCTATGCACTGTCTCCCCAGACCTTCTCCAATTTTGGTGTATCACCCTAAATCGTTGGTTGTGCCCAACAACATGCAAGAACAGTGCAACTTGCTCTTCTACACTGCTACGTATGCTATCTCTAAGCAAGTTCCTATCCCTCAGCAAATTGACTAGCTGAAAGAAAGAGGCTCTTCTCATTCTTAACATGTTTACACACTCCACATCATTGCAGTTATAAATTTTATCCAATTTTTTTTGGCGTTCCTCATCCATAGCACTCATTGGGGCATAGGTAATCCGAGGCCGTGACTGTTGACCC
Organism: Echinochloa phyllopogon; assembly: GCA_033239725.1. Classification (NCBI taxonomy): domain Eukaryota; kingdom Viridiplantae; phylum Streptophyta; class Magnoliopsida; order Poales; family Poaceae; genus Echinochloa; species Echinochloa phyllopogon. The sequence goes on along the minus strand of BTCW01000001.1, from coordinate 36,095,046 downwards.
ATTCTAATCCTAGTCATGAAGAAAGCATACATAGCAGTGACTAGAGCAGCTGCATGTACAATAAGCATGCGTCTCTTGTCTTCAGGACCCATCTATACAAATAACAAGTAACAAGTCCTTAAATGTATGCACATAAATACAGATCGACATGCTTGGATGTAGGGCGTGATTGGAAGACAAATAACAGCAAACACCATGGACAAGTTTGCTCAGATTAAAAAAAACATTGGCATGAACAACTCATGGCAGCAATGCATTGGACAAGTGTGCTCAGATTAAAAAAATGGCATGAACAACTCATGGCAGCAATGCATTGGACAAGTTTGCTCAGATTAAAAAAAATGGCATGAACAACTCATGGCAGCAATGCATTGGACAAGTTTGCTCAGATCTAAAACAAATGCATCACTGGCATGTGCAACTAAGCTCAGTTTATTAAAACAGATCATTGGCATGTACATGTATGCTCAGAAAATTAGTTGCCATCAACATTTAATCACAACAGGAACAAGATCACCATCATCCATCCACAACACAGATATCATCAATAATTTCAACCACAACACCGTTGAATCATTTAACCGCAAACAAGAGATACGTTGAGGGGGGATGAAGGAGGAGCTAGTGCTTTGTTACCACCACAGAAGCAGCCGGTAGCCGGGCAGCGAGCAGATCTGCACGGACCAGAGGGAGAATAGGCAGATCTCCACAAACAACTGGATTTACTCATCTACCTCACGGAAAATTAAATCACATCCATCACAAATCAAAGAACGAAACGAGATAACTCGAATCCTTACCTAAAACAACCAAAGAACTCAGATCCGGCGACGGACTGCACAACCCAAACAAATCTAATCAGCAACAATTACTTCCTAGGGTTAGCGAAATCAGGAAAACGAAGAAGAACAAGAGAAATCACTTGCCTTGAAACAAAGATTCGGCAAGAACTCCTGCAAAATCAAGAACAAGCAACACAAGATGGATTAGTCCATCACCGAGAAAGAGAGACGGGAAGATGAGAGGGAGCGGTATGGATCTGAGAGGTGAAATTCTCACCTGGTCGAGGAAGACGACGGCGGAGAGGAGGAGTGCGCGAGGGAAGACGAGGTGGTGACCATATATAGAGCGGCGGATGGCACGAAACCGGGGCAGTAACCCTAGACCTTCCCGCGCGCACGCGCCCAGCCATTTTCGCCGCTCCCGCGCTCGCCCTCGCGCTCGCCGCCGCACCGCGCGAGCCTGGCTCCAGAGATACGAGGGTTTCGGGCTCACGCCGGGAGCCAGGCTCGAGGCTGCCTTGTGCATCCCACGGACCAGGCCAGTAGCCAGCCCAGGCAACCAAACTAACCTATGTTGCATGCGTGGAGCCTGGACAGGGGGTCATGCGGGCAACCAATCGCACCCCTAAAGAACATGCAGGTATGGCGCGACAGTGGTGACAGGGAAGGGCTCCCAGCAAAACTGAATCGTATGATGATGGCCCTTTTTCTTGTGGTTGCAAGTTGCATCAGCCGACCATCCAGTGGCACATGCACAAGATTGGACCAACGGACTCCAGTACAATATGTCCGGCAACTGTGTTTTTTTCTTTTTTTACAATTTACTCCCCGCGTGCAAAGAGCAGTACGGAATACGGAATTATGCAGCAACAAAGTCAAAAGCTTGCCATGCATTGCGGGGCAAGGATAGTTATTTAAATGCCTTGTTTATCTCACCCGTCAAAGCATTATTCCGATATATTCTTAGTTTCTGTTACATATTTATAAAACAAGTATCTGCTCTCATAAAACTACTCTTGTAGAACAATCTACTCGTATTAAGTATTTTGTTCAATATCCAAACTAAGCAAGTAAGCCATGCATCTGATTCAAAATGAATCATGTTTAGAATATCTGCATATGATCTACGAGGTGAACCTTTGACCAATAATATTTATGAAGATATGACATCTCAAAAACTAATTGAATATTTCGAAAATAATTTTGAGATCGAACTGTTTAATTATATGTATTGGTGGCCAAAATTAAAAAATATTTTGGCTATATAAATCCTAATCGGGTGCGTCGTGGAAGAGATAGTCATACGAATTAGAGAGAGGACTGATTTGGATCCATTCATCCATCTGAAAACAAAGGTTCAGCGTGCTTCCAGAGTGCAAAAGCCAGTTCCGAAATCAACCGAAGAACATCACTAGATGTATTAAAGCATCTCCAGTGACCCAGCGACCAGAGAATCCCAAAATACAGGCGATAATACACCTTGATGTCCTACCTTAACAACCAACCCCCAGTCAACGAGCTAGCTAAACCACGCACTTGCTGCCCTAACCCCCAAAATTCCCCAAAATTCCATATGCGTCGTCTAGTCACACGTGCCCCGCGTACGTATGCGTGCGCGCCAGCCCGCGATACGCGAAGCACGCGTATGTAGATACATGCTCGCATGTAGAGGCGTACGTAGAGGCCCCTGCCGCCTGCCATACGTACGTACGTGTACACGTACGCACGTCCTCACTTGAACGCCGTGTCCAGGGACGCCTCGAGCACGTCGAGCGGCGGGAAGAGCGAGAAGCCGCCGTGCCGGCCGTGGAACAGGCCCAGCTCCTCGCCGGCGAAGTCGAGGAACATCTGGTACTCCTCCAGCGCCTCCGCCACCTCCGTCTCGCTGGACGCCGCCGAGGCGGAGTCGTCGCCGGGCCCGCCGGCGGGCAGCGCCCGCGGCTCCTGCTTGATCGCCATCGCCACGTCCTTCCTCTTGGCGGGCGCCGGCGGCAGCGCCGTCCTGCGGCGGCGGAAGGAGTCCCCGATGTCGGAGCCCCAGAGGCGCAGGAAGATGTCCGCGGGCTTGGAACACGCCGCCGCCTTCTCGGCGGCGGTCGACGACGAGGACGCCGAGGTGGTGGTGGTGGCGGCGGTGGCGCCGGAGGAGGAGCGGGACGAGGCGGCGAGGAGGGAGAGGCGCGCCTCCGCCTCGAGCCGCGCCGTCTCCCACTGCGCCATGTGGCGCGCGGCGGGGCAGCCGGCGGCCGGGCCGGGCGGCGGCTCGTCGAGGCCCATCCGGCGAAGCTGCTTCTTGAGGTGCGTGTTCCAGTAGTTCTTGATCTCGTTGTCCGTCCGCCCCGGCAGCTGCGCCGCGATCATGGACCACCTGAGAGGTGAGAGGTACCACAAAAAAAGTCAATCAACACCAATCCTACATTCCTACACTCCACTTGCAAGTCCTAGCATCATCAGTGGCGGCACCACCACCAATTTACCATGGCAGAAACAAGGTCAGGCTCTAGTAAATAGGCGCTACTACTCCGCTACACACATCCGGCAAGCTCAGGGCGACCGGTTTTGGACGCGACGCGGTGGACGGAGGCGGCGTCATTGAATACAGCGATGCTTTTGCAACAGTGGCACGGGCAGTACACTGGTCTGGCCGTGCAAGCTCTAGGCGAGTGAGCGGATCATCACTCATCAGAGGGGAAACGTGCCGGCAGATCGAAGTGGAAGGCTGCTGGGCTTACTTGTTGCCGACGATGGCGTGGAGCTGGACGATGGACTTCTGCTCCTCGGGGCTGAAGGGCCCGCGCTTGATGTCCGGCCGGAGGTAGTTGGTCCACCGCAGCCGGCAGCTCTTGCCGCACCGGTTCAGCCCTGCATGCGTTGCGCGCAAATGCAATGAGGTCAGATGAGATCGATCATGCAAGCCGAGCAGAACGTGTTGCTTGCCAGTGGCAGTGGGCACTAGCACAGAGCTAGCAGGGATTAACTGCTGCGACCCCCCAGAATAAGCATCAAGACAGTTGATGCTCCGTAGATGATACCGAGGACAAGGGCCAATAGCTAGACGACGAGCTAGGCAGAAGCAGCGGAACTCGGAAGAAGATCGACGGAGGAAGAAACTGCGAGGAGGCGGAAGGAGATCGAGCGAGAGATTGGATTATGGTCTGAGATATGATCCTGACCTGCGAGCTTGGGGAGCAGGCGCCAGCTGCCGTGGCCGTTGGCCTGGATGTAGTCGACGAGGAGCTTGTCTTCCTCCGGCGTCCAGGGCCCCTTCTTGAGCCCCTTGGTCCTGTCGCAGCACGGCGCCCTCCCCATCGGCCGCCGCTCGCTCCCTGTCCCTGGCTCAGCAACAGCTCTCTCTCCTCTCCCGCACGCGCGCTCACAGAAACTAACGCGTCGACACCAAGCACGAGAGACGGCGCGGCGCGCACAGGGGGCTTTGTTAATGTGATGTGAGAGGAGGCAGGCGAAGTGGAGAGGGTGGTAAAGATTTGGGCGAGGCAGGGGAAGGGAGGCGCGGATGACGAGGAGGGTTTTGTTTGCGGCCGAGGAGGATCGGATCCTCGGGGCGGGCTTTAATGCCGGAGATTTTCACCTGCTGCCTGCGACGAGACGACGGAGTAGGGGTGCCGTGCGCCGTGAGGTGAGGGGAAGAGGGATCGGAGGGAGAAGGCCTAGCTGGTTGATCAGTGTGGTTTCGGCTTTGCGTCTCGGGGCCATGTCCATGAGCTGGCTGATTGGATATGGCGCTGCCCGCTGGGTTGAGTGAGTGTGGGCGAGGGTCTTTCGTGTGCATGTACAAAACGCCAAATGCAACGCCGAAGCGCCAAACGCGTAGGGAGTACTGTAGGATTGTAGGACCAGCTCACCCGTCCACCCCATTCGTCCTAAAAAAATGTTATTTAAATTGAAATTTTATCTGTTCTACAATATTGTAATCAATTGGTAAATAATAACAAATATCATTGTATTTTTTTGGTAATCTGTTCTAAAAATTCTATAACAACTTACTTTTAAGACGGATAGGGTATGTGGTAACTAGTTCTAGCAATATTACTCCCATACATGTTGAGTTTAAAAGATATGGCTGACCAAAGAAAACCCAAATTTAGATTCGACTATACGTGAGTAAGTTTGGTTCAACTTTATTGACCTTGTTGCAACTCATTTTTCTCTTCATCCTCACAAGGCTCGCAAGGAGTGGCAAAACACTACATCTCTTTTAACATATTAAATTAGTTTTGTCCTAAGGAGAACTGGTCTAACTTTCACCGAGTTCATAGCAAAATGTAATAGAATTTACAATACTAAACATATGCAGTATTAAATATATTTCATAATAATTTATGAAACTAATTTGGAATTACAAATTTTTATATTTTTCTATAAATTTAACTAAAATTCGATAAATTCAATTTAGCAAAAAAAACTAATATGTCATTAAATAAAGAATGAATGGAGCACCATCCGCCAACGGATCATCACCAGCGAAAGGGTCTCTAGCCTAGTGGTTAGAGCACCTGAGTATCACCCAATAGAGCCAAGTTCAACTTCTTGTGAGAGCGAATTAATTGGGTTTGAAATAAAAATATAAAAAATAGGTAGGAGCTTCCTAACTTCGGTAAAAAAAACGGATCCTCACCAAGCTCTAGCTCTATCTAAACCATCTCCACACATCCCCACTGCTTATCGTCTTGCCTTCTCAAGCCACCACCAGATCTGCTTGTCACTTTGCCACTTCACTCTAAGCTTATGGATTATAGAAATTAAGCCGAATGTTGTACTATTAAGCTCACTACAATTATTGTAGAAAGGAAATGAAGAAAAAAGTATCATAAGACTAAAAATACTCCCTTCACCTTGAATATAGCTTGTCTTTAAATGTAGATTTTCTAAGAGTAGATATATTATTACATCTCATAGGTCGTCTCATACAATGCCGCGTAGAATTTTGGTGATATGGAGATGTGAAAGGGAGACGAGAGAAAGAGATTATTGCGTTAACAACTGTCTCATTGAAAGAATATGATATTACTATTAGACAATCAAAACAGCGACACATTGTACGAGTTTAGGTATCGATGTACTTACCTAAGTGCATATTATTCCAAAAAAGTGCATATTAGACATAACTCCACTAGTATTAAATCATTAACCTAGGAGTAATTTAAATGTGTACATCTATATATATTATAAAGATCCAAAACTTTTGCTTCGTCCATCAAACCATCGTAATTGCATGAAAACCTCCTAATGTTTATAAAAATCAACCCACGGTCCTTTAATACACTATAATATATAATTTTACGAAAACCCTCTAATATTATAAAAATCAACACACGGTCCTTTAATACATTGTAATTTGTAATTTTATGAAAATCCTCTAAAATTTATAAAAATCAACCCCTGTTTCTCTGATACATTGTAATCAAAGCATCGTAATTTTACGAAAAACCCCTAATGTTTATAAAAATCACACTGTCGTAATTTTACAAAAAGTCTATAATATTTATAAAAATCAACCCTCGATCCTTTGATACCGTAAAGATCTAAAACCTTTGAAAATCAACAGATCCACCAGTCATTGAAACACTACCCTGCTAGCGACCTCACCTGCTATGTAATCTTATATTCACCGGGCAACGGCAGGAAGCAGGGGTGCGCACGCTGCACGGGGTGCGCACCCCGCGCACCGTATTTTTTTCCGAATTTGAGGCCCAAAAATTTTTGAGCTGTTTTCAGCTTGACTCAGCACGACATGTACTCCGTACTTACGTTTCTTTTAGGGTGTGAGGCCCGTAAGAGTATATCTAACTTGTTCGCTTAGCTTATCAGTCACCAGCCAGTAATATTTTTTTTCAGCAGAAATCAGCATCAGCCAGCTAGTAGTACTTTTCTCTCAACATAAATCAGCATCAGCGACCAGCCACCAGCCAAGCGAACAAGATAAACCGCAGCTGTTGTGAATCGTCTCTGGACCAAAATTGGTTATCTCTCCTACTATTTCTAGTGTGAGAACCATTTTCAGGATAGTTTGACTTTTAATTTGTCATGAGACATCGATAGATGGTCTCTTATATTTTAAAATAAAAAAATTAAGATTTGTATCCTCTTTTAACATGATCCTTAACATGCAAAAAAAATAAGAATTTTATCATATAAGATCCGATCCTAAGTCTTATCTCGCGTTGATCATCCCATAATATCACACAACCATATTTGCTAGTGTATTATTTGTTAACTAGTAGAGTGCACGTGCGGCACGCACGTGTGTTAAAAAAATACAAACAATATTACATGAATTTCCAATAATTAGCACGAACAAGGTTTGGTCATTTTTTAAAAAAATATGATATAAAAGCTTTAGGACAATTAAGAATTGACAGTACACATATAGCATTTGATGACAAATCATTTAATCAAAACATAGACAATAAACAGAACACGACTTTAAAATTGAAGTTGTACATCCAAACTGAAACCATAGAATGACTGGGTGGCTCTACTCATTGTGAACATCATGATCAGACAACATGTTTGGATCAGATTGAAACAACCTTGTGTGTCCAAGCCGGCAAACTGGGCATATAGCATTAACCTTAAAGCAGTTGAAGAAGCAGATGTAATGGAATCCATGCCTACAGTCCGAAATTTATAGAATTATATTGTAACTTAAGAACATGGAGTGTCGTATAAATAGATTAGGGGATCTTGCAATTTTTGTTTTTTAACCAAAGCGTATCGGAAAATGTTTTAGGCCACCGACGGCCACGGCCTGACATTAGGATTTCATAGATAAGTGTGGCCCATACATGGCCTGCACATAACCGGTCGTGACCTGGCAACGGTGGTTGACTGCCTCGCCAACAGGTTGCTGCCTGGCGGGCTGGCTAGAGTCGGCTGTGACTTGGTCACAGGAGGCGGCGACACGCCACATCCATGGAACATCCTAATTTCGCCTAGCTAACATCCATGTATTGTCACGTGACACTTCATGGGACAATGCAACATAGATCTGACCATGAGCAAAAATTATTTTACAAATAGGATTGAACATAAAAATTACGCAAAACAAATACATATACCTCCGGAAGCTAAGTCATCTATATGAGGTTCCGTTCATATGCACCGTCATGCACGATCTTTGCCTGTTTATCGCAGCCATTGTTCTTCTCATCTTATCGTCTCCTCTTCCGAATACCGGACCCTCCACGTCCAATTAATTGTGTTAGTCACGTTTACAGGCGGACGTGCTTCCATATCTAACAAGGAAAAAAATTTAAATTCAATCACAAGAGATCACGACGAGCAAGGCGGGCAACAAAATCGTATTACCTAGCTTGTACGGCCGCGTACGCTGGACGCGGCCACCGGCGGCCTGGCCACGAGCGCAAGGAGCCTACCTGCGTGAGTCATTGGCCTGGCCTTCGGTGGCGTATAAATACATACATGGGCTTACTTGGATATGATAACGGTAAAAATCGCCAGCCACGTCATGACCGGCACACAACTATACAAAAGCAAGCAGCAATGCCGTAGGCGTGTGGTACGTAGATGCTGTGGACTATGGTTTGCCAGTTGCCGCGTACGTAGATGTTATTGGTCTGGACTCGCCGCTCGATCGGGCCGGGAGACGCACAAACGCGTAGGAGCCGCGGGGGAAAAGAGATTGGAAAGTACGTGGGCTATTTTTTTTAAAGATGACTTATCGATGAAAAATATTTTAATATTTTAGACTATTTGATTGGTGGGTACACGGGGTGGGTAAAGAAATTCTATGGTGAAAAAAGTAATGCCCAAAACGGTAAAAACTCTCTAGAAACATCGTTTTATAAAAACTTTCTACGTCGTTTCCACCGTTGGACCTGACACGTGGGTCCTCCGTGAGGGGTGGGTAGGATTTTTTTGGATGAACTGGATCCTTATAGTATAGATAGATACATGTATATAGCTTGTGTACGTAGGGAGCACGGAAGAAACAGATTTTAAAGGATGACTAAATGATATAGCAACTGTTCTAATTAATTAACAACCAGGCTAAAGTCAAACGTATTTACGCTGGTGGTATCACGAAACAAGAACACACAATAGTTGTCTTCCCACCGGACTGAACGGCGTACAACAACTCGACGGTTCTTCCTCAGCTCTTTGCTTCTCTCACGGAGCATGATCACGGAAGACGCCGCATCACACGTACGTCCACCGGGCACCGGCGGACGGCGATGAGCCGGGGTGTACCGCACCGCGCCGAGAAAAAACAATTCGGCGCGCAAAGCCGACGACGACGACGACGCCGAGACGAAGAAGACGTAAAGGGCATGGAGTGGCCTTCAATGCGGGGGGCTGGCCTACGTGTGTAGCTCGGATTTTGAGCAAGGGGGGCGGAGTAAATGCGGAGTTCCTGTCTCGCTGCGGCCGCTGCTGCCGCTGCAGTGGCAGTCGCAGGGTGGCGAGGGGGCGTCGCCATCATGATGCAGCCGGACAGGTGTTTGCGGGCTCAGGATCAGGACGGGACCGCACCCGCTGCTGCTCGGCTCGGTTTCTTTTCCTCCGCTTGGGCGTGGCCGATGATGATGATGATGTGTGTACATGTACGCATGGTGGTAGCGCTACTGCTCGCTTTAAATTTGTTTGCGGTACGAAGTACCAGTATATGTGCAGGCCCTGTAGCGTGGACACTGTATATTCTCTCTCTCTCTCTCTCTCTGATAGATGGTCCAGACGAGCCAGACGGGCTGCGAGTTTTCTGGCTCAATCATGCAATAAGCTTTACTAGTTTCCCGATGAGATTATACGCGTATTAATGGAACTCGAGAACTCGCCGTCATGAAGTCTCCAGAGAGTTGAGAATGTCTCCTGTGCTCGGGTAAGAACACCTACTGCTGTTGCCATGTAGTAGGACCGAGATCCCCATTGGCGGAGCATAATCTCGGTGTGTTTCTTTTCTTTTCACATATGTACCCGCTAGGCAATTTCAATACTTCTCCATCTCAAATTATATTTTTTTTTGTTTTTCCAGATGTAAAGAAATTAATATATAATGCATATCTAGACGCATTGCAATGTAGTTGTCCAGATTCAAATTAGCCTCATCAAATTGTGAAAGCCAAGGTACTATTTGTCGCTGCCCTCATATATCATGACAGACAGAAGACATCTAAAATAGAGGTATGCAGATGCGGCAAAGCTTCATATGCCATAACAAAACATGGAACTGCAATATAAACTATGAGAAATGAGGAAAGCCTACTAATGTCATTTGCATGCAAGGAGCCGTGTTTCTTTGGGGCTGGCAAAATATTGACAGCCCCTTTGACCAATAATTAAGGATATTAAATAAATTCAGTTTACAAAACCACTCTCACAACATTGCACTATTTCACGAGATCTATCTAATGAAGCCTTTGACCGCACGATTTGAGGATGGTTACTGTAGCATTACTGTAGCAAAACATTAATTAATTAGGCTCATTAATTAGGCTCATTAGATTCTTCGCGCAAAGTTGCACTCATCCCTAAAAGGGTTTCACAAATAGACTTCATTTAGTGCTCCATGCAGACAGACAAGATTCCCTTTGGACATTTTTTTGCCATCTGGCAAAGAAACACGGCCAAAGGCATTGGCAATTTCTTGCTTTCGAGTGTTTGAATGTTTTTACTAGATAGCGAGTTTGACCCCCTTCCATGCTGCTAGAGCCTATAGCCAGGGCTGCATCCAAAGAAAGGCGTGTCACGAGGGGGTACAGAACTGCATGCCACTTTCAGCTCACCGGGCCAAAGCCATGGCGAGAAAATGGCTCGTCCAGATAGGGAAGGTGAATCAATGTACAATCCACGACAACTATACCATTCATCATGTCTGGCTATGTTCCCTTGGCAGTTGGCACTGTGTGTTGTGAACCTTGAATTCTGGACCAAATAGAGGGAAACACAACCGACCACCCGCTGTCGCACGGCGACGAACCAAAGTCAAATTTATGAAGAAAATAAACAGAATTCACAACAACCATTTTAAATAAGCAAACATCCCTGTTAACGAAAATGCTTCACTGTTATGGCACAGAAAATTATCCCACAAAAAACGGCAACCAGGTGGACACCTATATTTCCAAATAATTAAGCAAACCAACTTTTTCTAAGATTTCTCAAAACAGAGCATCTCTGGTCCATGAATCATCATTATAACACAAATAACGCAATAGGTACACAAACCACGTTAAATGCCAAGAGCTGCGGAGTATGTTATTATGATAGAAATATCAAGTAACGGTTCAGTACCCATAAGGCCATAACCTGACAAATTCAGCACAAGACAGGTGAGGAACGTTTTATCCAACCATTACATGGTCAAGATAGATGGCAGAATCTAAATGACGACCATGACAACTAGCCAAGCAGCATAGCTGCAGGGGTAATACTGCATGCATGATGCATCTTACCACAGATTATTGGCAAACTTGTATCCACTTTGCGACCCAACTACTACAGTTCAGACACCTCATGTTCAATGGCTGACTCATCAAACCCATCAACGGTGCATTGCACCAAGTTGGACTTCGGCAACACACTTGCGTGCACCCACGGGCCACAGGCCCAGAACCAGCAACAGGGTTAAAATGTCCTGTGAGAAACGGCTAAAGACACAATTGATGAAAAACAAGAGAGAAATACAAAGAAACTAAGACCAGGACAGCCCTAGGAGCAGGCACCTAGCAATATACACTACTCTGTGCCTAAATGTGGCAGGACTTTTGCCCTCGGATAGCCATAATAGCGTCAGCATAACAAGGTTATCAGAAAAGTTGAATGCCTCATCTCATGTAATCCAGGAAACATAAAATTGCCCCGATACGCCACAGAAGTTCACACCATAAAACCTGCACATATGACAGAGGGTCAACTGAGCTTTCAGATGGCGCACTAAACACATAAAACACAACCGACCGAAACCTTGTGGGTACTCTGATATCAGTGGGCGTACCCAGTGCCGTAGGCTTCCCGCACCGTGCGGGGTCTGGGGAAGGGTTGTAATAGCGCCCAAACCTTACCCGCACAAATGTGCAGAGGCTGGGGCTTGAACCCGGGACCTTCCGGTTACAGACGGTAGGCTCTACCGCTGCACCAAGCCCGCCCTTCGGGTACTCTGATATCAGTGAATAAACCAAATGGATGCCATGCTTTAAAATTATCTCCAGCGATGCAATTCTGGGAAACAATGTTAAGATTTTCATGTTTGAATTTAGATTTGAACCACCTAAGTTCATATATCTACAGCAACAATCTATGCTAGCTCTACTGCTACACACGATGATGAGACATTAGATGTGTCAAGCAGTTAAAAAAGTTAATAGCTCCTTGGAGATGAGGTCTTATCTCGGCTGCCAAGTAGCATGTCTTAAGGTAAAAAACTAAGGCTAAACTAAGATCATGTGGTATCTCAGGTCAAAACATCCTAGCTGGCAGTAAAAGAAACAATTTAGTTCATTCCACATGTACTACTATAAATAAAAACATGATGTCAATATACAACTCAAACTGTGAAGTACATCAAATAGTTCAGCCATTCAAGTGTTCTGGAAACAGAACCACTGAAACAGCCTATGGAGTATGGACCATGCAAAACGATTGGTCGCATTGTTGAGGCCTTTGTGAAGTTATGCTTAAAGAGCTTAGTAACAGGTGTTCATGGATCCTGGAGACAGACGACAAACCCCAAATAGTAATAATGGTAATAGTAATAAAAGGTTTACCTGATAAGCTGGTATTTACAAAAGTTGTCCCCTTATTATTCCTGGAGAAATGAATGAAGGTCGAAACTTTGTCAGATTATTGGCAATATATAGCCTGGTCTATCTGAGGAGGAATTGGTTTTATTTCAGTCCCAAGCTCTTGTTCAATCCTATACCTGTTGCAAGAAATAACAGTGAGAACAAAGTGGGAAACAGAAGAGGAAAACAAACTTGCTGTGGGAAAATTTGCGTACAGGTTAAACCGATCCTCATAGGTGATCAAATTCACGGCCAAACCAAGGTGACCGAATCTCCCAGATCTACCAACCTGGCAAGTCAAAAAAAAGGGAGTTAAAATCGACAGAGATGGATGCCACGAGTAAAATGCAACAGTCATAATTTCAATAAGGATAGGCTGTTAACATAATAAGTGGCAAGCATTTTTTAGGAAAAAGTCCAAATTACTCCCCTCAAGTATAGCGAAAGTCCGGATAACCCCCTAAACTTTTTTTTTCTCGAATACGCAGGAGAACTGCGCATCATTGTATTAATAGAAGAAGAGAGTCATACATAGACCCAACACACACCCACACACCCGCTCTACTGCCTGAAACTAATCACCTGTTACTAAATAGAAAGACCTGACCAAGTGAGCCTCTAACTAGGAACCACTGCACCTCAGTCCAACCCCCTAGCGCCCGCCATTGCCCATAGCCGGGCTTCCTCCCTAGTAAGGGTCAAGGCTGCGGGCAGAGAAGGGGTGGTTCCATTAAAAACAGTCGTTACGGTGCTTCCAAATAGTCCACGCTCCAAGGATGATGAGTGAATTCAAACCCTTCTGTACATTTCCACTTACTGCTAGGCTCGCCTTTTCCCACCAGGCATCAAACAAGGAGTCGACCGGCTGCGGAGAGAGTGCAGCAAGATTGCTACTCTGCAGGATGTTATACCAGAACTGCCTTGAAAATACACATCCAATTAGGAGGTGTTGGATATTTTCTTCCTCCTGATCAGAGTAAACACCGGTCTGGGTGAGGGAGGCCTCTCCGGGCCAGCCTGTCTGCTGTCCAACAGCGATCAAGAGTGGCCAGCCACATGAAAAAACGACATTTTGGTGGCGCCCAAGTTTTCCATATCCGCTCAAATGGCTCAAATCTTGTAGCTCCCTCAAAGAGTGCATTATATGCAGATTTAGCCGAGTAATCTCCTGATATTTACCCCCTAAACTATGTTATTTGGTCCAACTTACCCCTTAACACAATTTGTCTTTTTTGTTTCTCCATGCACAAGATGAATTTTAACTTGAGACTTTGCAGGGAGGTAGTGAACATCATAATCTATATTAGAAAATATTTACAAATTTTTCATCACTACTTTCTATATAATATTGTATTTTAAGGATAACTTTATTATTAAATATATTACCCTATCAAAACAGTGACAAAAAATTTATGATATATTTTTTCAACATGTCTTATATTGTCTGCTATAATTTTGCAAAAGTTAAACTTTAAATTCCACTTGTTCATGGAGAAACAAAAAAGACAAATTGTATTAAGGGGTAAATTGATCCAAATGACATAGGGGCTACACTGAACCAAGAATTACTTTAGGGGGTTATCCAAACTTTGGCTATACTTGAGGGGAGTAATTTCGTTTTTTTCCCATTTTTTATAGTGCCTCAAAACTAACGAAACAGATGGTCAGTCACAAGCAACATAGTACATTCCAAACTTAAATGTCAGACTATGTAAACAAAAAAGGTACAGTTTGTTCGTTCCTACCCTGTGGAGATATGTTTCAGAGTTCTTGGGGAAATCAAAATTGATAACGACATTGACAGCTTGAATATCTATTCCCCTTGTAAAAAGATCTGCAAAAGAAAATGGGCAAGAATGTTTAGAAACAGAAACAAGCAGTACACAAGCTACCTACATGCTAGTTAAGTCCAAAACCTAGTAGAAGATTTTAACGCCTTTGCATTTTTGTTTAAAAGAATGCATGAAACTCGTCCATCTTAATAATCTAACACATTTACATTATAACAACAAAATGATAAAACAAAAGGATGCCAGAAACAGAATTGACGAGCATAGAAAGGATTTACCATTTCAGCTTTCAGTACATGAACTAAATTTAGAAAGGTGTGAGACCTTATTGCACTCCCTTTGTTTCACTATGGCGGTGTTCACTTCCCTTCAAATCCAAAACTTCCCCCAAACTTTCTCTCTCTAAACTTCACTATTCACTATCACATCAAATCTCTCTCCTCATGCATGGAGCATTAAATGTAGGTAAATAAAAAAACTAAGTACATGGTTTTGATGTACACGACGAGACGAATCTTTTAAGCCTAGTTAGGTCATGGTAGGACAATGATTACCACAAACAAACAAAAAGTGTTACAGTGCACTACAGTGTTCGATGTGACATTTTCACCCAAATTCACAATCCCTTTTCAGGGAAGTGAACACCGCCTATGTTCTTGGGAGAATACATTTCAAAATGTGTGTCTATTGAGGAAACGAAGAGTACAGCATAATCCCCACCACCCCCTTTTCCATCCCTAAATTACTTTGGAAGAAGAAACCTGGTTGTATCATAACATTCAGTATGTGTATGGATGGTCATTTCACATTGATTTTTGCTTGTATCTAATACTTCCTTGGTTAGAGCATGTTGTCATATTGTGAGCTATCAGCTATGGGCCAACCTGATGGGAGGTAGTGGTTCAGAATTATGCTATCAACAAGGATCTGAGGACAGGGTGGTAAATGAGTGACAAAATTGACTTTGAACTACAGACAAACTTGTGTACAAGAGGGAAAAGGGCTGAGAGTGAATCCACAAGAAACTTAACACCATACCAGTACAAACAAGGTTCCTGCACGCCCCATTACGGAAATCATGGAAAACCCTGTTACGGTGGTCTTGCAGCATCTTTGCATGAATATAGAAGCAAGAATAACCAAGCTCTGTGATCTTCTTTGCCAATAGTTCGACACGGTTTACAGAGTTACAGAATATTATTGACTGGTTGATTTGAAGCTGTATCAAAACAATAAAGAGTCGAATGGCTTGCAAGTTACATGACTTAAGAGGGGAGAAAAAAAGCCCAGTCAAATAAATAGCGTTAAATTATAGAGACGCAATCAGCTAAACCTTGGAGAAGAGGGTGTTAAGACAGTGAACTTTCTGTCTTTCTTCAACAAAAGCATAGAACTGTGTAATTCCCTTCAGTGTAAGTTCATCCATAAGGTTAATCACATAAGGTTTAGGCAGATATTTGTCCTTGAAATCCTTAACAGTCACAGGGAATGTTGCCGAAAACATCAAAATTTGTCGACTAGCAGGGAGGTAGCGAATCAACTGTTCAATAGAAGGTTGAAACTCAGGAGAGAGAAGCTTGTCTGCCTGGAAAATATGACATTATTTCATCAAAAGGCCAAGACCAAAGGACCAAATCCTAATAATGACAACCAAACAACAGAAGTCTAAAATAACTAAGTTCATTGGCAACTTAAATGGTGCTGTTACCAACATGTTTCTAGTTACTAGATCTTATTTTTGGTCTTATAAGAACCATAGCTTCATACTCAATTCTTTTAAAGGGATTCATTAGCACCTGGATGCATGGATCGTTCAGGATCATTCTAGTCACCTTGTCCATTCTTAATTTTACACATCTTATGCAGCAAACTTAACAGTCCCAAAGTGATGGACACAATGCACAGCTTGGTTTCAAGAAAGAGCACACAACCATATTGCAGAGAACACTAGCCCCTGCTATTTATGGGTTATATTTTATATTCAGAGTTTGCCTGTCAGAATAAAAAAAATCTCATTCTATGTTGAACTGCAAAAGACACCTAGTTGATAAACAAGTTCAGGGTGGAATGTGGATCTAGATAGAAACAGGCAGAATCAAACACTAGGTAATCTATTTAGGGTGCAACTCCAAAAAAAGTTCAGTGGCTTTTTGATAAATTTTACTTTTGGTGGTCACTAGTGTTAATTGTGAATGAAAAGCGTAACATTGTATAATCTAACAGGTGTAAGAACTCTCCTTCCGAAACAGTTCTTTCAGACATTATTAATGAAATAAACCAGTGACAAGATAAATTGACGAATTTAAACTGGTCAATTACATAATTAGCAATACGACAGCATTTAGACAAAGCTTGAAGTATAATCTAATAGGTAAGAAGTCTCCTTCCAAAAGGGTTCTTTTAGACATTAATGGATTAAACAAATGGCAAGATACACTGCTGAATAACATGCAACACAAGAATAGTAAAACTGGCCATTTACATGACTAGCAATACGATAGCATTTAGATAATGAGATAAATTACCTCATCCATAATAAGCATTGAACATTCCTTCAAAATGCAAACACCTTTCTTTGTAAGATCCAAAATACGACCAGGTGTTCCAACAAGTAAATGTACAGGTTGGTACAGACGAACGATATCATCCTTCAAGCTAGTTCCACCAGTTGTGACCATAACTTGGATCTTCAGATGCTTACCGAGCTCCTTGCAAACTTGTGAGGTTTGTAGAGCCAATTCCCTTGTGGGAACCAATATAACAACTGCAAATCAGAATGAGGTGTTATTCTTTCTAATAAAGCATGACAGTAAAAATAGCGGCCCTTAAACTTGCCATCTAGGTCCCTAACCTAACTCTTAAAATGCATGTCTAGGTTCCTCAATTAGCTAAGTGTGCCAATCAGCCTGATTAGCAAGTACTCCCTTCGTTCCAAAATGTAGGTCGTTTTAGTTTTGTCTAAGTACAATCTTTTTTTAACTTTGACCAAGTTTATAAAATAATACACCAACATCTATAACATCAGATTGGTTTCGTTAAATCTACCATGAAACATGTCTTGATAGTGTATTTATTTGGTACTACAGATGTCAATATCTTTTCTATAAACTTGGTCAGAGTTTTGAGAAGCTTGACTTAGGACAAAACTAAAAAGGCCTGCATTTTGGAACAGAGGAATAATTACATACGTGACACTCCAAGTGTGGAGCTTTGAAATGTCCCCACACTCAATTATGTGTTCAGGTCCGTTCCTCATATCGTGTATACTACATGTTAGGCTATTTATGTGTCACATAGGAAAATGTGTGCTAGTTATGGTGATTGACCCAGATGTGCATTTAGAGTTTGAGGATCTAGATGACATTTAGGAACTGCTGGCGTATTTTACTCTATTGAAATGAAAATTACAGCTAAATATCAAAGAACATCCATGCACATGAAAAGGCACCTGAATAATGAAAAAAAAAAGAGAGAAAGCCCATGCACAAGATCAAGTTTACACCATCCATTACATTCACAAGGGCACAGGTTTGCTTAACACCTTAGACCGTATAAAGATTGTATAATATCAAATAAAGCTCGAAAGTATAGAACAGACCTTGAATAGCATTTTTATCCTGGTCAATCTTTTCCAGGGCAGGAATACAAAATGCAGCAGTCTTGCCAGTTCCATTCTTTGCTCTTGCAAGAATGTCACTACCAGTTAAAGCAATAGGAATGCTTTCCTCTTGGATAGGAGAAGGTCTTTCAAAACCCTTCTCGTATATCCCCATCAGGAGTTCACGCTTGAGAAAGTAGTCTTCAAACTCATTTCCCTTAGTGGCTGTAACATCCTGAATGAAATTTAAGGAAAAGAAGATAATAAATCAGGTGTGCAGAGTGGTAGCAACACAAGGGACCACATAAGACCAGAAGTGTATGTAGAGCAAGAGGCGGGCGGGGGGTGGGGGTGGGGGGGTGGGGGTGTGGGGGGGGGGGGGGGGGGGCTTAAATGTGTCGTTCTGTAAATCTGGACAGATTTGTTTACTACACTGTACCAGCGCAAATGCATAATCTAGATAACTTCGTGCCAATACACAATTGCATAGCTGAATCATATTTCCTTGGTATCCTTACGTAGGATGAATAGAAGTAGATCCTAGTAATACAAATAGCTACTATCAATCATGTGACAAATATAAGATAAATCTTGGATGTGGAAAGAACACTTCTAAAATTTAGGTCCCTCAGAAATGTGTGGTGATCAGAATTACCATTCACCATGACTGTAACTAAAAAATAGCTACTCTGATTTTTTTCGTAAAACAGTACACAATGGACAAAGACAAAATCCTGCAACTGATCTAACTTGGATAGCGAAAAATGGGAGCCTTGTGTCAACCCCAAACCCAGAATAACAATCAATGACTGGGCAAAGTGCATAATTAACTGTTTATAATTTTAAGGTGATATTTAGCATCCAAACTAGTAGCAAAAGAGAAGAGAGGATTCGAAATGCTATTAACTTACCTCTGTTCTGTAACGAGTATCTTGAGGCGGCAGCTTCAATTGAGCCTTCCAATCTTGTGAACTGCACAGAGATGAACATAGTTGGTCAATAAGTATCTCAACAGCAGTGGTTGCTAATAATCATGTCGACATCAATAATAAACCAATCGAACAATTGGGAAACGTCAATAGCTACAGGTACTAGGTACTACTACCCACCTGGTTTAGTTACAGACTTGAAATGCAGCAAACACTAGTTTTAGCCATCCCAACATGTGTGGCATCAGAACACGTGTTTGGGCATTATAAACCACATAATTACCGATATGAAACACTAATGATTCGTGCACAAATAGCAAGCATCAAGCTACATTTGGTTCAATTTCGCCGGGGGAACAAAGTCCAGCCTACCGAAAAAAAAACACCAGGAACCACCGCAAAACGACGCTATCACCAGAGCCCTAAGTTCGAGTCGTCTCACCTCGAATCCACGCCATCGGCGACCGTGGATGGCGCCAGGGCCTTCGGCTCGCTGGTACCCGCCGCGCCCGTGGCCTCGCGGGCGATCTGGTTCCGCCGCAGCCACTGCTGCTGCTGCTGCTGCTGGTGATTGTTGTGGTGGTGGTGCTGCTGCTGGTGATGATTGTGGTTGTGGTGCTGCTGCTGTTGCCTCTGCGCGTACTGCTGCTGGTGGTGCGCCCCCGACGTCTGCTGCTGCTGGTGGTGCTGGTGCGGCTGCTGCGGCGGCGGGCCGCGGCCGTAGTAGTTGGGATTCCCGCCGCGGCCGTTGCCCATGCCCGGAGGGTACCTGGCGCGCGGATCCATGGTCGCGAGAAGGGCTCAGATCTTCGCGGAATCGGCAGAAGGGTGCGGGATCGAAGGAGAACTGGCAGATCGGATCGTGGAGATGATTTGGGAGGCGGAATCTAGGAGTTTGCCCTCCAGGAGGGTTCGTGGGTGGGGAAGAGGGGAGAGGAGGGGAGCGTCGCCGGATCGTCGAAAGCTAGGGCAACGGTGGGTTAGGATTAATGAGAGGAATTACAAGAATGACCCTGTCAACTTCCGCAGTTCCGCTTCCGCACCCAGCGTATGGGGCGGCCTTGGCGCATTGTGCCAAACTGCCAATGTGGCCTAACTGACGACCAAAATTGCTGAGACACCCCAAGCATCTGTTATAATTTGCTTGGGTAGATCATATAGAAATATAATCTTACTCCTACGAGACATCATCTACAAACATGCGCAAACTATACAACGTTAGGTTGTCATATCTTGAGATGATGAAATCACTGACTGGCCTATTAACTATTATAAGCATTTTGCTTGAACCGACAAATGCTTCATTTATTTTGACGCATACATTTGACCCAATAACTTTATCGGTCCTTCCTAGTCGGTCCTAGTGTAAAAATAATTGATTTTAATATTTCAGACTGATATTAGTATAAATGCACACTCACACATTTCATGAATTCACTACAGACGCATCTCTGCCAATTTTAGCATACGTGCTGAGCCAAGGACTCAAACTTGGATGGATAGATTCCACCACAAAGAACATAACCAACCAATCTAGATCAGTTGGCATCACCAAGATCAACTCTAAACTAGTGTTAGATTGCGCTAAGTTCGTCATGCTGTTGTTGTGTCTATTTTTCTGAGATCTATCTAGTAATATAAATCCAAATCTTAGTATGTGTGGATCGGCTTTCCTTGTTTTAATGAGGAAGAGGATGCAAAAAAATTCACCCAGCAACTATGGTTTTGTCAAAAGGATAGTACTAATTGTAGTACATCTAAAGATGAGAAACTACTGAATGCTACACATAGCTGAACTAACAAAACTCGAGAACTCCTACAAGCTGCATGTACCATTTTCCCTCCCTAATTTTCATCTACTGGTAATTTTTTTTAAGAAAGAAAAAAATATATATGACATACTTGCTTATTGGGAGAATGTAACTCGCAATCCATCGCACTACATATCGTCATCACATCACACTATTGCTCCCAAGCGCTAACGGGTTAGAGTACTGGATTAAGGGGTCGGGTTGCTTGGGATATAGGTCATCAATGATCCTAGAATAAATCGTGGGGTGGCGTATGAAGAAGTGGCAGGTCACGATAGGGAGTTGAGGGAGGTTGCTGGAGGACAATGACTAGAGTCGGCGGTAAGCGTAGCAGTCGGAGCTCGCAATGGGTGGTGGCGGCACGGCGAGAAGGCCAGAGCTATGGCCTCAGCAAAGAGCGTGATGGAGAGGGTCGTGTAATCCCCTATCCCGTGGCAGGTCGTGTTTTAACTCTATCCTTGCTTCATAATATGTCCATGATTCTAATAGCTTATTTTCATTCTCTATCTTACAAGCCAATGTTCCTCTCGCTTGGCTTGTCTAGATCCTAATCCTAGCATGTGAGTACATCACGCGGTTTTTCAATAGAGATAGAAGTAAGGTAACCTATTTTAGTAGGGTTGTCAAAATCATAAATTCTAAATCGAATCCATTGTCTTCGGGTAATGTCAGAATCATAAGATCTTGAACATAAATCGTAGAGACGTAGAAGGCGCTGAACTAAATTCGTTAAGACGTAAAATAAAAGCACAAAATCGTGATTTGTAAGGCTCGATTCATATGAAGCAACTCATATCCTAGCAGCTTGGGGAGCAATGAGGCCAATCCCAACGCTAGAGTGTCGGTGGAAAGGGTTGATCTCACCATTAGTGTGGTTATTTGGGATGCAAGTTCAACTTGGTATTAGGATGGAGATTCAGATTCCGCGAACTCCTTTTGTGGTGGTAAAACACCAGGAACCATTTTTGGATCAAACAGCAACGAGTAATAGCCAATCATTGGGTAAATAACAACATCAAAATGTCTAGTAGTAGCACCCGCCATGGCAAAAACCTCTATCCTCTTTATAGCTTCTTTTTAACACCCTATTACACAATCCTCTTTATAACTTTTTTTTGTCATTTTCACAATCGTGACTAAATCTCTAATGTGATGTTATGTACACAGAGCTATTGTCTATATGATGTGACGCTTGCATAGCTTTTAGGATATTGTGCTGGCATGGTGCAACGATTTCTAGCTCCAGTACGCATGGCTTTCAACATCTCCATATAGGACATAACATATGTTAATCCCCTTTCTATTTTCTGCTCTATCTAATCTGACACTAGATAAAAAGTTACAAGTGTGTAAGTTAATGTGAGAGAAAGGGATGAATTAGTACCATTCATAAATAAACCCTAAACCATTTGAGAGACTCTCAGGCCCTCATGCTCCACATTAATCAACATGTAATTTCTACGTGCTGTAGACATCTCCTTGGAAATGTTAAGGCCGGCTATTTCTTCTTGATTAAAAAAAAATTCTATAAGCCAGTGCAGATATTTTAGACTAAGTCTGAAAGCATGCAGCACTGGGTATTAGCTTATATGCAGACTTTGATTTGCAAAAATATATATTTTATCTTAAATAAAGTTATGTCATCATAAGAGTATTTTAATTATTTAATACAATATGTACATGACAGCATCGTTATACAGTACTAAGGTCCCGACGCTGATCGACGAAGTGGAGGGAAAAAAAGTAGTCACCTCGAAGCTGGCCCCCTGAAAGTGAGATCTGCGTAGATGTTTCCTCTTGATACAGTGCTAACAAAAATGATTGCAATAAGAAATAAGCTCCCATCATCGATCAGAAAAGAAAGAAAGAAAAAGAAAGGCACAAAGGCGATGTCCCATTTTCAAATTAATAAAGCACAAATGTGCAGGGCCAATAGCTGCTGCAAGCGTGCAACTCTTAACATATTTGTATTTATATTTTCTAATAATTCTGTCTTTCCTTCCGTCGGTGCTGTACTCTCCAAAGCAAAGCGCGACAAACTCGATGATATTTTACACGGCAGCAACAATCGTCATCGCCCTTGACTTTATCTGCTTTTAGATTCCTCTATACGTACACGACAATAATTTACAATCACAAACAAGCTTTTCACCGAAACATCTAAACGCAAAAGCTTTTTTAAAAAAAGCGCAAATCTCTTCGCCGACGACCGATCACCACCAACCCGCCGATCGAGAGCCTGCATATGCCTAGTTGAGCCCGAAGTAGTCGCTCATGGAGAGCAGGTCGCAGAAGCCGGTGGCGTTCATCTGATCCATGCCGTCGTCGAAGTGCTCCTGGAACTCCCAGCAGCTGGCGCCGCTGTCGCCGAAACCGTGCACGGACACATCGACACCGGACGGCCCATCCACCTGCACGGACACGGACGACGCCTGGCTCATCCACCGGTGCTGATCGTGATCGCGATCGCCCGCGCCAACCACCACGCCCGCAGCCGCAGCGTCCAGACCAGGTGCTGCTGCGACCGGGCCACCACACCCGAGGTAGTCCGTGTCCATGTCCAGCCAGTCCGCGAACATCACCTTGGGCGCCACGGGCGCGCGGGGCCTGCAGGCGGCCGCCGGCGGGCCCGTCAGGCAGCTCGAGTCGGCCGACGACGACTCGCGCGGCTCCGACGAGCCGCCGGAGTCCGCCGGCGCCTCCTGCGCCGCGCCGGGCTTGGCGCACTGCGAGTCCTCCGAGTCGGTGCCGGAGCTGGTGGCCGCCGGCGCGGGCGAGCTCGGGCCCTCCGCCTTGCCCTCGACCCTCTTCTTGAGGTACGAGTTCCAGTAGTTCTTGACCTCGTTGTCGGTCCTCCCAGGAAGGTGCCGTGCGATCCTCGACCACCTGCGGCAGAAAATGAAAATCGGCGCGCCAATTATTAAACCATTTTGTTCGTTTCGTTGGAAAGAAAGAACATAACAGTGAGGCTCGCATGTCCGTCACGCACAGCCTTGCGGTTCACTCAAGCCGGTTTCTGTCGGTGGGGTTAGTGAGTGAGTGGAAAAGCCGGGCTTTTGCATGACGAGCTGATGGGGTTTCCTACTCCCTTTTCCCCGTGGCGACGGCTAAAGATAAATGTGTCCCTTGGGTTGAGAGTGACAAGCGTGTACGTAGTCTATTCACGTGGGCCACCGGGGGCTTTGATTTTTTTGGTGGGCATAATTGCGAGGCCCCCCAATAAAGAATCTAATCTTCTCGTGAGCCTCCTAGCTGCTACGTGCCAGTTCGGATTTTGTCAAAGCAGCTGTTTTCATTAACTCGCAGGCCAACACGGATTGGTCCAAGTAGCCGACGGCGTGTTATCGTCGCTGTGCTACAAATCGAAAGGACGGTGTCCCTAATCCCCGATTCCCTGTACAGCCAATAAAACAAAGAGATAAACAAATTCAAGCAGGCCAGCAAATAATAGAAAAGAAAATAGAGAAGCCAAAACGGGTTTGAGATAACTTGCTGCCGGACGCAACTCACCAACAACGCACTGTATGGGATTTAGCGTTTCCGAGCTCCCATTATTTTAGCCGTGCCAACCTGTCCCTGTTGCGCCACTAAAGAGGTCCACACTTTTTCCGAGTAAATAAACAAATATATCGCGCCAAAGAAAACGGTTCTAATCATGCAACGTGCACTCTGGAGCGGGGAGGAGCTAGCGCGAGTGAAGGAAAAAAAGATCTCCTCCGAAATTCGAATGTGCAGCGTCGTGGAGCGTGCGCGTCAGCATCGGCTCCACTAGGGGAAAAGGCCCCTCGGCGTCCATCGTCACCGGTTTTCCCTTTCGATTCCCACTGTTTTCTTGTGCGTGTTCCAGAAGCGCTCGCCAGCGCGGCCGCTGCCGAGCCGGGACAGACAGGGACAATCGGAGGATGGGGAGAGCGGCAGCTACTCCTACCGTAGCATAGCAGTGTGGAGAAAAAATGTGCCAGCAAAAGCGAGAGGCAGGCAGGGCAACGTGGAGAACTGTGTGTCGTCTCAATCATTTGCGTGGCCGGGGAGGGCCAAGCAGACGGCGTCAAGCTGCAGTAGTGCTCGGGAGGGGAGGGGATGGCTGTGCTTACTTGTTGCCGAGCGTGGCGTGGAGGCTCATCACCGTCTCCTCCTCCTCCGGCGAGAACATGCCGTGCTTCAGCCCCGGCCGCAGGTAGTTGATCCACCGCAGCCTGCAGCTCTTGCCGTTCCGGTGGAGCCCTGCACACCGACGCCACGGAGAATTCTCAGTTCCGAGAGACCGAGACCAATGCACATTTGTTTAATTATGATAAGAAAATGAAGCTACTAGCACTACTACATGTGACAAAAAACGTCAGGCGACAGAGCTTTCTTTTTCAGAAATAAACCGGCCAGTTCAGAGTGAGCCGGCAGAGGAATTCCCTCGGACAACGACTCTGTTCTTGCTTTGCTTGCCCTCACCAATTGGGCA
Organism: Echinochloa phyllopogon; assembly: GCA_033239725.1. Taxonomy (NCBI): domain Eukaryota; kingdom Viridiplantae; phylum Streptophyta; class Magnoliopsida; order Poales; family Poaceae; genus Echinochloa; species Echinochloa phyllopogon. The sequence goes on along the minus strand of BTCW01000001.1, from coordinate 36,069,918 downwards.
ATTGCCGCCACCCAATTAAGCTCTGAATTCCGGGTGCAATGCACCCAGACCCTCCTCAATTACGCTCCCCTCGCACCCGACGGAAATGCAGACGCAACGCGGCGGCGGCGGCGAGGTGTTTGTTGGCCTTACCGGCTTTGGCGGGGAGCGCGCTCCAGCAGCCGTGGCCGTGGCAGAGGATGTAGTCGCGGAGCTTCTGGTCCTCCTCCGGCGACCACAGGCCCTTGCGGTAGTTGGGCTTGGGCTTGTCGCACGCCTTGCACCCCATTGCCGGAGAATGCCCCACCGCCACGAGCTAGCTCGCCGAGCCAAGCTCCGACTCCCTCCGAGCAGGGACAGGGAGGCAGGCAGGCAGCAGCAGCAGAGAATAGCGAGGGAGACCCGCTGCCGCTACAGGAGGGGCTTCGGCTACACGCCTTCGGAATGGAGCGCTCTGGGGTCTGTCAACAGGACGCGCAGTTGGTAGGACCTTTTATAGGCCCAAAAGGGGTCCCTGGAGGTGAAGGCCCCCATGCCCTCTCTCTTCTTTCTTATTTTTTTTTTCTTTAGCCGCCAAATAAACAAGAGGCGCTGTCATCACAGCAAAATTTTCCTCGCGTCACTTGTTTGTTGCATTACGGAAAAATCGAGACGTTGGCGAGGACAATCAATTAGCGGCTCTCTGAATTTCTGCGTCTGCTTTCAGAGCTTCAGTACTCGATCACAGCGAAGCATTAAGCGTGCAGCGTGCGATGCAAGGCCGCCTTACGAATTAGTCACGGGGCATGCTGGCACAGGAATGAACACGAACGGAGGCAGGCTCAGCTGCAAGTGATCCGCTACCAAGCAAGGCCAGCTGCGAGATGAAGATGATGGCCTTTGTTTGAAGTGCAGAACAAGTAAGAACTGGCCGCTACTACACTCTAGCTAGCGTTGGAAATTTTCCAGTAGAGGCGGGGTGACGTAGCAGCTCGAGACGCGCCTGGTTGTGGGGGGAGCTGCGCCTACCCGTGACACTGAGCCGCTCTGCCTGTGACGATGACGACTCCGGACTCCGGAGGCCGTCACTTTCATCGGCTAATTTTCTCCATACTCGACGTGGGTCGCTGTCTACATGACTGGCAGCTACTACGCTTGTCTACCCCCATATCAAACGGTAAAATCGGCATCCATGCCGTAAACGCGCGGACACCTGTTAACCTGTAGGCTGCCTGTCTGTAGCCCAGAATCATGGTTGAATTATTCTTCTCCGCGCGCGCTTTTGCATTCCCCCCCTCATTTTCTCCTAAAGCGCGCGGCGGGGGTCTAGAAAGCAAAATATTTATCTGACTTTGCCCCCTCTCCTTTCCTTTACAGCGGAAAGAGACCGACTTGCTTCAAATAGAAGCCAAGAATGTAACTGGAGCTGGAACAGGTTAGCCAGCGGGCCAGGAGATGCATGTCTCGCCGCGCAAACGGCGAGTCCTTTGCCCTGCATTCAACGCGGGCGTGCGCCAAGTCCAAAAGATGGCGCAAATTGCAGCCCCCGGGCTTGTCACGTCCCCTGATTATTCAACGTCTGCAATTGCATGACAGATAATTTGAAACCAAGCTTTCAATCGGACCGTTGGGCTCGGGACGACGTCGCGCGCCATTCGCCAGCGGCCAACTCCGGCCGGTGTGCGCGTACCGCCGGTGGTGCGCTCCACCCCATTAAGCTAGCGGCCGTGCCCGCAAGCGCAAGCGCGGCTGCCAAGTCCTCGGCGGCGGGTCCGTGTTTAGGTGGGGGCAAGCGGAACCGACCGCCGACGCGCGCACGGCACGGCCGGCGCGCGGAGCCGTACGCCGGTACGTGTGTTCGCACGCACCTGCCCGCGCCGAGACGAACCGCGAGCCCAACCAACCAAAAGCGGCTGGGGCGAAGCGTCCACGAGATCACGGGGGGTATCGAGCGTTTTCCCCGGCCGGTCCGCGCGCACGCGGCGCGGACACGGGTGCGCGCGGTGCTCTCCTCCTCTGACTCTGTCTTTTTTCTCCCGTGCCGCGCGGCGCGGGCGCGTCCGTCACCGACGCGCGGGCCAGCTGGTCAATGCATGGGAACGTAGTGGGGGAGGGGGAGACCGATCGGTGGGCTCAAGCCTCCAGCCTCCAGCCTCCAGCAGCTAGCTAGCCTGGCGAGCCGGCAGCGGGCCAGGGGGATCGCACACACCAACTCGATCGGCGGCGGCCGTTCGCCGCCGGTGCTGTCACCAACTCCGCTGGTCCGTACTACGTGTCACGGCGGCGCATGCGTGGGTGAAGTTTCGATTTGTCTCGGGCTCCGGAGCGGAGTTGTTGGTTGGTGCCTGCCTGGCTGTCAGGGAGGAAAAGGGGTTTTATCTGCACGGTGCGCCCAGCAAACAATCTGGGATCGTCCCCGCATGGGGCTGCCCGGCCAGCTGGTCAAATAGAAAATTGCAGCACGGATAGGTCGTGCTTGTTTGTATGCGCTATTGCTATGCTAATATGCTATACACCAACGCACCGTGTAGTTTCATAATCCCTTTGGGAATGATCATTGCAATCAGATGTGTCGCTTTATTTTATTTTACTTTATTGGCCATGATGAGTCACATTAACCTGATGAATTTTCGTTAAAAAAATAATTAATAAGCTCTAGCGTTTATATTTGCATGTGATGGCTATCACTAAAAGAGTATTAGCTAAGCGTTGCTCTCTTGGGAGGGCCTATTCCAGACCTGATGCACTACAGCCGCCATGCACGCTACGAGATCCTAACAACTCTAGTACTTACAATATTAGAGCGTGCAGACACGTCCGCCGCGCTTGGCGACAGCCTGCGTGGGGGCGAAAACGGGGAGGTCGTGCCATGGGTGATGATGTAGAGGCCGCGCACTGTCAGCACGCAGCAGCAGCAGGCAGCGTGGCCCCGCCCATGCATTGGATCTTTCTCCTTGATGGAACGCCCCTATTTTTCTAGCGGGTAACGCTTTCCGAGGAAGATTCGAGTGCCTCATCCCAGTGTTGCCAGCAGGGTATGTAGACGTAGCACGTCGTAGCGCCCACCACGCGGGCTTTTCCGGTGAGGTCGTGAGGAGCTGATGGCATGGTTGAAAGTGTAATGCTATGTGCTGTGTACCTGTCTGACAAGTACCTGTCCAACCATATCTTATTCCTGTCTGCACAAACCAAAGAACAAAAATCTCAATAGGAGCTGATGAAATGAAACCAGGGTATTGGACCATGCTTAATTAATTAGTCTTGCTAATGACATGTATCAACCACTCAAACATGTTTCAATTCATCACTGCCAGTAGAAGGGTAAACAATGGAAGAAGAAGCACACCAACTATACTATTGTTAGTTCTTCCACATGCAGAGTTAAACCAAGTTGTATATATAATAATTCAAGTATTCAATAACTTTAATTTATATATTCTAAAAAAACTACTTTAATTTTTATATGACCACTACCTTCCACTATCGCCTGTTAACAACATGTACAGTAGCCGCCACTACTGCATGATTGCTCCTGGGAACAAAGCCCATCCCACTCTACAGAAGTTTCATCCATGATTGCTAGTTTACGGTGTGGCATGCAAAGTGTCTCAGGTAGTACTGGGGCTAACCTTTCTTCATTTCTTTTTTCTGAGAACAAGTACAACTGCGCTGCACAAAAAGATTTGGATCGTTACACTGTTTCACAGATGCTACTAAGAGGAATGGTACTTGCAGCCAATGGTACAAGAAGCTTCCTTATCACCATTTCTGAACTGCCACTTCACATACTTAAATCCAGGTTAGTTGTGGACTTCTCTGACAACCAATGGTCCAATACCGTCTGCACATAACACTTCAGACTTGTCTTCATACAAATAGCTCTATTTAACTATAATCCTGCCGCAATATTGTATAACCTCAGTTTTCGTACCCCGATCGAGAGTATGATGATATAAGATGTTTTGGGATATGTTTGGTAAAGAAAAGAACTCAATGTTACCTCGATCGATCGGTCCTCATATCTTAAATGCACCAACTGAAATCTGACTAAATTAAAGCTGTATCTTATCTCGAAGACTAAACAAACGTGAATCTGTGACCCAATCTGCACCAAGATTGAAATGTTGGTGTTGGAGCGACTGAACCGCGAGCTTCGTTTCCTCTGTTCAAATTTTATACAAGAGTGCAGAGTCAGCTGGGGAGGTTCAGTTGCAACAGACCCTGAAGCAGACACGCGAACTCCAGCAGAATCAGGTCAATGGATCCAGCGTTGGCAGGTAATGAATGGGCCAGCGAAGCGAGCCTTGACGTAGACGCACGGTACAGTGCCCGTATCAACGCACAGTATACTCGATCTATCACAACGAACACATACGTACAAACATACCAGTCTCGATGACCAGATCGTCCAGGACAAGAGCTAGGAACTCATGACAACTCAGAACTACTGAAAATACTGACACCGAAGCTAAATTCCTATACAAATATACGTACTGACGCCAGGCCAATCATTCATAGAATTTGGTCTGTGTACAAAACACCTTTTCTTCTCCAAAAAATTGCATGAAGCAATCATCTTGGAGCATCTTGAGCTACTCCTCTTAATATCAGGGCCATACCGCAATATTTGGGGGCCCTGTGCATCATCGAAATTACACCCTCATGTAGACGTATTTTGCTGAATACGATTATATGTTTAGCGCTCAAAACAGAAGTGCTCCTGAATGTTGTTAATATTTATAAACAAAGCCAAACATTGAGAATTTCACCAAATATAAAAATGTATAATCCTTGCTTTGTCAAGCACTAAATATATGTCAAAATATAAAGATATTGTGAAAATATTACCAGTTCAAAATATTTGCCTACTATACTTCGTACTAGTGTATTGTATTTAATATTTGCACGAGAATTCAATAGACGTACGTGTACCACTTCTCAACAGAAGCTGCTAATGAATAACCAAAAGCTAATGTCCTGCACCTTATACCTCAAACACACAGATTAGCTATAAGCTGGGGGCCCTTGCAGGGTGGGGCCCTGTGCGGTCGCCCACCCTGCCCCTGCTAATATACGGCCCTGCTTAATATATACTCCGTCGGTTCCTAATTACTGGTCACTTTAGTTTTGTACAAAGTCAAACTTATCTAATTTGATTAAATTTATATGTAAAACATGTTTATTTTTATAATACCAAATAAATAAACTATTAATACATATTTCATGGTGGCCTTAATAAAACTAATTTGATGTGTTGTATATGCCGATACTTTTTTCTATGAACTTGGTCAAAATTGGACATGTTTAATAGAGTGAAATGCATCGTGGGTCACTAAACTATTCTCGCATTCTCATATGGGTCCATGAACTCTCAAAGTGATCATCTAGGTCCATCAACTTTTAAATTGGTTCATTTTAAGTTCACTCAAGGTCCAATCATGGACCTAGATTCACACTTGAAATAAACCACTTAAAAAGTTAAGAGACCCAGACGGTCACTTTGAAAGTTCATGGACCCAGATGGGAATGTGGGAATAATTGAAGGACCAGTGGTGTAATTCACTCTTTAATTTATAACAAATCTAAAGTGGCATGTTGTTTGGAACCATGGGATCAGTAGTTTTGTAATGCACTTTTTGAGGCGTGTATATGATGTATATCAGCATGCGGGGTATATAGAAATGGACATGTGCAGTATACTGTCACAATCTGGACGATACTCTTAACGACCAGAAATAATGCTAGTCTTATGGACGAATGCATTTTCTGCAAGGCTATTGTCGGCTACAGAAAGAGGTGTGACTTTCACATATATATGTACGTATGCAGACAATAAGCCAAACATACCAGCATCCTTTTCTCTGTGTAGAGTGAGATCACGCGAAGAGACGACAGAGAGAGAAAAAAGGTTTGCAACTTGCAAATTGATGCAGCATGCATGTTGCAAGCAAATTGTAGCAAGAAGACACAGCGGAATACTACGTTGTCGTCGATTGAGATCGAGACACCCCACGAATCTGTTCTCCAGCATGCACACTAGGTTTTGACAGGATATATACACTGGGATGGAGGAAATGCGACGAATCGTGAAGCTGTTGGATCTGCTGAATGGTGCTTGAATTGAAGTTAACAATAAGCTCGAGGAAGTATAAACAAACAATAAGCTCGTGGATTAGGTTAGGTGCCTCGCTTTGATTAACCCATGAAAAGTTTCTTAGGGAGATTTGCTAGCCAATGTAACTATTTTAAAAAAAATTAAATGCTGCATGCTTCTCATGAGCAAGTGGAGGAAAATTCCGCCACTAAGACGACAAATTGTGAAGCCGGCTGTTGAAATAATTTTCTGATTGGTGGTTAACCTTAATATAAGCTTGTGGACAAGGTGCCATTGCGTTGCTTATGACGTACTCCGCGGATTGACTAGCTGCATATGCCTGTCATGATGAGCAAGGGGAGAAAATAATCTCACGTTCGTCCAAGTTTTTTGAACGATAGATTTTTTTTTGGAACGACACGTTCGTCCAAGTTGATTACTAGTGATTGGTTGTATATTTAGACGATACAGAATGATTATTGTCCTTATATACTTGTACAGTACCTACAAGTGTATAGATTTTTCTTTTGTTAAAAATTGTATATAATTGTGGTCTTCCGCAAGTCCTTGCCTAATCAATTACCCATATGGTACCCTTCAGTTGCGTCAGTCGGTGGTTGACTGGTTGTCAAGCTGCAATGACCTTCTCAGTTACAGTTTTGCATTTCATTTCCTTCAGTACAAACTCTGTACTTCTTAATTGAATGAGTGAATGCACTCCCTTCTCCAGATTCCGTAAAAGAAGAATAAGAAGGATTGTGGGTGCGGTACTGCAGTTTGCCTCGCCTGAAATGCGGCGACAGGCGCGCAGTTGTTCTTTCACGACTGTAGCCGATGATTGATGTCGCCGCAATCGCAAACTCGCACGGAGTCGGAAGCACACCTAAAACGAGCGACAAACTTGAGAGTTGCGTGCTGTCTCACAGACGTACGTCTCTCGAACCACACTCATTGACGAGAAGAACTTAACCAAGGGACGGCTTTGCCGTTCCAAATTAAGCCACCGATTTTTTACTGTTGAGACGTGCCCAAAAGCATCAATTATTGGCGACGATCTCCGTCCATGTCGATCACTCATCAGCTAGCACCGCACTGTGGAGACGAGACGATGCGTGAGATGGACAGGCGGGAGGGAGTAGGACTCTTGCTGTAGCAGCATTGCCTCCGAAAGCAGCAACTCCATCTCAAGTCGTGCTGCAAGCGGCCTGGACCAGCAGTACGACGACCGTGCCTTGAAGCTCTCGCTGGCACATATCCGGTGACACTTTGCTTGTTCCATCTGACTTCTCGTGTGTTTCCTGTGCGACCAATGTGTTGCAGGTCGTGAGAGGAATCAATGCTCCTGAAGTTACTGCACAACTTCATGAAAATGGCATGTCATCGAATTGAACCATCGCATGAATTCTGCGCCCATGACACTAGGAAAGCTAATAGTGCTAACAAGGAGTAGTCAAGGATATACTACATAAAGCAAAAACAATGCTAGTCTCTAGTACCATCTAGATGAACTACATAGAGCATGTGTGACAATGGACAAATGGGCTCGTTTGGTGTCCATCTCGCTTTTTCCTTGGCTGCTTTATTAGTACCGGACGGCTGGGTTGTGGCCTTGTGGGTAGGTAAGTGTAACGACTGCATGCGCTGACCGCGGCAGTACCACTCGGATTTTGGAACTGCGCAGGCCGCAGGCTCTACCTAAACACTCCCGTAGAGATCACAAGTGATCGTATCATGCATGCATGCCGGATATTATTCTAGTGGTGGGAGAAAGTACGATCGGGTGCTAATTCATTTACACATCGAAAGTACGATCGGGCGCTAATTAATTCATTTACACATCGCTTGTATTGTAACAACACCATTGTTTTATGAGTGGTGCCTAGACGGATACACACAACTGCTGCAGCGAAGCGAAGCCCGCAGATTCTTTGCTATGTTATATAACTCATCTTAACGCATGGCAGGACTGGACCGAGTGGAGAATCTCACAAGTCAGCCAAGTAGCTTGGTTTTGTATTTTCGTACTGGAAACTGAATGGACCAGACCGCGAACAGAAAGAGCTCATGTGACTAGTGGGAATTAATCTGTTTTTTCTTCTTATCTACCACTATTTATATTTATTAAGGTTAGTGTCATTACGAAGTACACTACAATTATCCATGCGACAGATTACTACACGCCAAAAAGTGGTACCATGTTGAATATTCTTTAAAAAAGCGTGCCCTAATAAATTATTATTATATAGAGCATGTATTAAAATTAAAGGCCGAAGCCCCGCTTTATTAGAAAGCATAGATATTGTTTTGCTGGGGATGCCAGCTTAACTCAGTTTTACAATCTAGAAAATCATCAAACCAGCCTAATCAAGGTCTGCTACAACTTTCAGAAATGCACTCTCAACTTCCTACGCCAACATCAAAAAGATTACTACAGCCAAGTTCCAACCAAAAGCAACATGAGCAAGCAAAATAACTTCTCCAACCCACTCCAAATGTCAGATAGCATCAGGGTCATCTCAATTTGCAACAGCCAACGATTTTTATCCTACTGCAATGATGCAAGATGATGCCTGAAGCGCTCCACGACCTCCTGAGTCTTGATGAGCTCCTCCCCTCTGCTCAACATTGTCCATCTCTGCATAAAGTATAAAATACGATACAAAGGAATTATAGGAGATGATATTACCATATTATTGAAAACAAAATCGTTTCTCAACAGCCAAAGGCTCCAAGCCACAGCACCCAGAATGAACATTATATATTTTTTCTTTTTCTTGCTTGCTCTCTCTAACAATTGTTCCTCAAAAGATCCCACTCCAATTGGAGTAAAATCCCACTCAAACGCGTCCCTACAGAAACACCATACAAATTGCGAGATAGCACAACTAAAAATGATATGATCACATGATTCAAGGGCACCGAACATTTTACAATTAGCACTACCTGGCCAATTTCTTTTCACTAGTTGTTCAGCTGACTGCAATTTATTATTGAAGACTTGCCATAAAAAGAATCTAATTTTCAAGGGTAACAATTTCTTTTCACTAGTTGTTCAGATGATATCATGCAAAACGTCACGGTGAACCAAATCTCCGTTATAGTAAGCTTTGAAACGGACTGAGCTGACACCCCCATCAAGTTGTTGTTCAACACATTTGATGGAATGAGTGCCTGCTGCTTCCAATCGCTGGCCGGTGATTCTACCGACTACAATGTACTCCTCTTGCTTTCTTGGTGCATGTCAAATAAAATGATTTCACCTTTTGTCAATGTAGCCACTACCTTGCGTACTTACAAAAATACCGGGTGGTATGTACCTCTCACTGCGAGTCACAGAACAGTGACCAGGTACTAGCCAGACAGTTCAGTTTTACCCGTCCACAAAATTTCTTGAACAACTTTTGCTTACATTTGGGCGACCGAAAAGGTTCCCAGAAAGTTACACAACTGTTACTTAGGGTTACGTAGACCAAAGGCTCGAAGCTGTGGGTTATTATGAATGGCAAACGTTACTGTTAATTACTACTCACTGCATGTTAGAATATAATGATTTCCGAGTTTGTTTTAAGTTAAAATATGAAAAATTAAAGTATAAAAATATACTTATTTTATTATAGATTTAATGATGCCCATTTGATATAATAAATTGTTTAACTACCCACGAATGTTCACACTTTGGGACAAAGAGAGTACCTTGGTGTAGCAATTTCCTGTACTGACTGGTAGACATACAATCTTTTATCATAGAAAGTTCTTTTACGATGATTAGAAAAGACGAATGTAAAGGTCTTTGCCCACTCAGGTAGTCAGGTTTATACGCATTGTGCTCTGATTGTAGTAGCCCTTGTTTCCTTCTGCGATCTCTTTTACTTTTAGGTAGATCGATGTGATATCTCTTCTCTAGACGTCGCCTCTTTTTTATAACCTGTAGTAGACGGCAATGGCCTCCCTGCCAGGCGCTCCCAAAAAGGCGCTCCGCTCGAAGAAGCGAGGACATGGGGAATTGCGGGAGCAAAAGCTCTGGAGGCGGCCATTCTGGCTGATTGATTTTTTTCCCCTTGTTTCTTGCCGAGCTTCCATGTATAGAAGATAGAGTGGAGCTCGGCTGAGTTGAGTCTAATCTGTACAGTTTCTTTTCTTCTGTTCCTGTGACTGTCCCTTAGGGGGCTGTTACTTGTATGTTTCTTCTATGTTAATAGAAACGACCCAATCTGGGTCGCGTTCGTTCAAAAAAAAAAGAGAATGATGAGACTTGTTTTCAATGAGTTTGTGGAGAGGGTCAATGTCTAAGATGAAGAGAGCATGATGATAACGGATCGCAGGTTTCTTATGATGAAATTTATCCTAAAATTTTGAATTCTAAACTTAGCATAGGGTGCTTGCTCTTTTCTAAATTTATTATCAGAGAAATTTTACACTGATTGGGATTAATTAGAACCATCCGTTCCGAGAAATCAGATGGTGGAAACAAAGGAAGTACCCAGAGGTACCCAAACAGAGGTACCCGGAGGTACCAGATGTACCAAATTCGTGGGACCAGCTACAAAAAATGGTGGGACCCACTATTGATTTAATATTTTTTTCGAAATTAAAAAAGGGCATAAGGGTAATTTCCCGTGGGTACGGTTCATTTCCCGTACGTGGTTAACATTGTCGTCTTTTTTTTTGAGAAATGACTTGCGAAAATATTGGTGTTGCTAATTTAATCCAACATATAGGAGACATAAGTAGTAATATCAGTGTAAATATAAAAATGATCCTACCCGTTACAAGAAAAATGATCTCAAACATAACAATGCTTGTGCGGCACACACATGTTGATACAATATTTTCAATTAAGCAACATTAACATAATGCCCTTTTTCTATTTAATTTAATTTTTTACTAAAAATATTAGGTACTTTCAGGTACCTATGAATACCTCTATTGTAAAATAACTATTTGTATTATTCTAGAAAACTAACCTAGGGACACCCGCAAAAAAAACTAACCGAACAATATGTTTTTGGTAGAACTCTCTCTCTCTGTCTTTCTCTGTCTCTCCCTCTGTCCAAAATTGACGAACCCCAGAATCCTACGCTACTGTTCTCCGGCTTGAGTTGGCATGCTTCCATGCAGTGCTCCGGTTCGTGATTATGCGTCTATGATCGTGTACAAACTCATTGAAGTTGCGGCCAGTCCTAGCATCAGTGAGCCAATCCTCCGGAGCCACGAAATTATGATGCTCACTATATGCAGATGACGCTGCTCTTTTTGCAAATCCAGACCGGGTGGAACTTCTATACCTTCAACGTATCCTTGATACTGTTGGCCATTGTCCCGGGCTCCAAATCAACATGCATAAAACAGAAAAATTTCCAATAAGATGTACCGCTGGAATCATAGAGGGAGTACGGGCTGATTTTCCTGGAAATATTTCTGCCTTCCCCTCCACACGTGCAAACTCAGAAGAAGAGTAGATATCCAACCCCTCATCGATGAGTTTGGAGGGAGATTGCGAGGTTGTAAAGGCAAATTGCTCTCACCAGCTGGGAGGGAGACTTTGGTGAAGTGTGTCTTAACGTCACAACCTATTTATCACCTACAGTTTTCCCAACTAAAAAATGCTTCATCAAATAAATCGACCAGATGAGAAGAAGTATTTTACGGAAAGGGAATGAATCGGATAAAGTAAATGGTGGCCACTGCCTTCTGAACTGGCCAACTATCTGCACACCAAAGGAGTTGTGAGGACTGGATAGGTGTCTGGACCTTGAGCGATTGGCATGGCCGCATGGGCCCTTCTTCGATTATGCTAGCTTTGGTTTCAGTTGAAATATGTGGCCTTGTTTAGATTCCAAATTTGGGTGGCTAAATTTGGAAGTATGAAGTCACGTCGTAATTATTGCGCCACTGTAGCATTTTGTTTGTATGTATGAAAAATTGTTCAAAAACTGATTAATTAGGCTCAAAATGTTCGTCTCGCAGAGTACAACAAAACTGTGCACTTAGTTTTTGATTTCATCTACATTTAGTACTCCATGCATGCTATGACATTTTGATGTGACGAGAATCTTCTTTTAACACGTTAAATTTGGGGTGCAAATTTGGGAACTAAACAAGGCTTTGGCTTGGCCTTGATATTCCTTGCGACAAAAGTGACAAGGACCTCTTCAATGCATCAACAGTGGCGACAGTGGGCAAAGGAAATAAAAGAAACTTCTGGCATTCTAGTTGGCTAAATGATAGGACACCCAAGAACTTAGCCCCACGATCATTCAGCAAATCCAAAAGGAAAAACTTCAAACGGATAATTACTGGGTTGACCAAGTATGTCTGATCATGGGATGAGAGGAAGTAAGAGCAATTCCAGCAGACCCTCGAAATAGGCCCCTATCTCAAGTTTAAAGGATCAAGAAAAATATTACACTACACTAGGCCCTCTATTTGACCCCTATCTTGGGCTATTGCAGGAGTCCCCGTTTAGCAATTTGGAGGAGTTTTGGAGTTATTGTTGGAGTTGCTCTAATGGAGCACACGAATATATGGGAGGAAAGTATATATGATACGACATAGCCCTGCGACAGAACACGGAATTCTATGATGTTAGACGGCGCATTGAGAGTACTCGACCAAAAGTGCTTACCAATTACACTTCCAGATTAGGTTGAACGGAAGGATATATTATCACACCAATTTGGAAGGCAAATATGGAGCCCCAATGTTGTTTCTTCGCTTGGATCTTACTGCATAGAAGAATACTAATGGTAAACAATTTGTAGAAACGAGGATGGTCCCATGATTCCTTATGCAAACTATGCAACATGGAACCTGTCAGTGTTTGCTACTAAGTAGCTATCTAGGGTATCTCAGAGTAGAGACTAGAGAGTTGTCGAGGTCTCGCCAAGTTCTTGGGAACGATGGTGTACACGGGATAACGATTTAGATAGGTTCGAGCTGTGATGTGTGTAATACCCTATGTCCTGTGTGATGTATTGCCTTGCGTATGGATTGTATCATTTTGAAGGGATCCCTATTCCGTCTTATATGCACGAGTAGCAGAGTTACGAGTCGGTTACACGATCCTGTTACAACAAGTAGAAGTTTTAATATGCTAATTAGAAAGTTTCATATTAGTATATGACTAGTCCTCCAAGGCTACTTTGCAGTCTTGCACTAAAGTTGTTCTTTGGAGTAGTCGGTCTAGACCCACCCGAGTAGAGTAGTTTAGGCCCGAACATGAGTGATGCTAGAGGGTTCCATAGAACCAGAGACGCCTAGCTAGTCACTTATGCAAAAATTGTCGCTTTATAGTGGTAGTTTGGTCACGATTAAGTGATTGGTTCAAGCTCCAACATCAGCCAAGGGGTAATTCAACGAACTCGCTGTATAGTTAGTTGGTGGTGAAAATGCATCGTCAAATCTAAAAAAATTATATATCTATATTAAATTAAATACGAGCACCCCACTACAAAATATTGATTTATGTTCCTCTCAACATACAAGAATACAAAGAAATCATCTTAATGTTTCTGCTTTTAAATTTTACTTTATTATTTTTATTTTTAAATTTCACCAAAAGATCCCGCAGCAACGCGCAGAGTATTACCTAGTTTCATTAATAAATGGAGACAAGCTGTTTAAAAAAGACCAAATAATCGTATTCCCGGATTCACTAGCTGTCATGCATTCTCTCAAACTAGAAACTGCTCTGTGGAGAAACACTCGTCGTTGATTCATATTCTCGCGGAGAGACCACAGGCCAGTCAAAAAAAAGTGATGTCACATCCAACTGAAAGTAAACGAGACATCGCACAAGAAAATAAAAGACCGCGACGACAATCAGAGCACAAAGCATATCAACCTGATCGCGCACAGCATTTTTATGTTCGTCATTCTTTAACAATCCACGACGTTTGAGAAAAAAAACATTTAATCCTCGTAAAAGTCCTTTCCATTATAGAAACACCATACGAGTTAGTACATGTGTCGGTGCCGAGATTGGTCGCCCAACCTCACACCGCACAAAATGCGTTGTGTTCATGTCCTCCGATGGTCGATGCAAGAGCTAGCACGATAACACAAGGGTTTATCCTGGTTCCGGCCGCGAGGCCGTACGTCCAGCAGAGCGTGCTCGTGGCACAATACTATCTTGCACCGGGGTGCTTGCAGTGGGGGGCTACAAGCGAGGCGAGAGAGGAGAAGGGGTCTCCAAGTCCCTGATGGGGGTCTGATTGAGGCCTAGTGCCAATATCGGGTGTGTGTCCGAAAGAGAAGCCCCGATCGGGTGCCGGCCTCCCCCTTTTATAGGCCAAGGGGAAGGGCTTACAAGTACAAACATAGTGGACGCTACAAGGACGCGCACTGGAGAGTATGGTGCCGGGCGTGCCGCCGTCCTTGGCTCTGGCGGGGTTTTATGGCGAGTCCCAGTCCCTGCGGGTGTAGTGGCGGCTCCTGTTCTTGTCTTGGCGTTGCTTCGAGGGGTGGCATGGCCCTTGGCCAGCGCTTGGTCGTCGTCTCCTGTTGATTCGAGGGTGCCACCTTGCCGTTCGAAGGTCTGGCCGTGGCGGGAGGACGGAAGTTGGCAGCATAGGCGCCGGCATGGCGTTCTCTGTTTTGCAAAGGCGTCGGCATGCTCGTCCCGTCAGGGAGTGACCGGAGTTGGCGGACTTGACCTGGCCCGCGTCACCCGTACGGGCGAATCCGACCAAGGTCTACGCCCGGTCACCGCCCATACGCCTCTTCGAGGACCTCCCATGCCCGTTCGAGGGCCGCGCTGTGGGGAGAGGATGAGGGCAGGTAGAACAATGGCGAGGAATGACACCCGCCAGTCCGCACAGGGCTCATCGTGCCCGCACAGTGATGGGGGCAGGTGGCACAGTGGCCGGAGCTGGTGGAGATGACTAGGCCTGAGTGGCCCTCGTGGTGCGCCTGCCCAGGGTTCGCCCCTGGTCGCCGCCCGTACACCGTTTGAGGGTGCCTTGCACCTATTCGAGGGCCTCGCAGCGGGAGGAGGACGGGGGCAGTTGGCACAGCGCGGTGGAATGACCTCTGCCAGCCCACACAGTGACGGGGTGTCAGCACAGTGCCTGGAGCAGGCGGCACTATGTGCCTGGCGGTGTCAGCGGCGCGGAGTGGGGAGGGTTTGCCCTTTGACTTTGGTGCCTGGTGGATGGGCAGACATTAAATGCCGTTGTCGGTTGGGGAGACTGAGGGGAAGCCTCGAGCGAGGCGGGAGCGTGGCGAGGTTCGCTCGAGGGAGCGGATACCCTCGAGCGAGGCGGAGTCCACACAGTGCCCGCTCGAGGGGCTGTGAGGACCCTCAAGCGAGGCGGAGACGGGGTACGATCCTTTCGCATCCTCGAGGGGTTGGTTCGGATGGCCGCTGGACCGCGTCTGGTTGTACGGGCCGTGGTGTCCAGAGGTTTTTGTCGGCCCATGAGATTCATGGGTGATATCTCATTTTGCGTTTTTAAGGGTGTTTAGCCCGTTGGTTAGGGGACCCTTTGGTATATCCCCGACAACATGAAATTGCTACCCTCTCTATGCTAAAATAAATACTTTTTTCTAGAAATACAACACCTACCAACCTCTATAAACACCTTGATCGACTGAGCCGACTAATACATGGATTGATGATGTCAGCACAGACATTAGACATATCGTTTTTTATGGGCACGTCTTCTATTACGGGAAAAATAACAATGTTAAATCCAGAAATAAATTCAAAAAATGCTAAATTTTTTCTAGTTTTTGTCCTAAGTCAATGGTTCTAAATTTGACCAATTTTACACAAAAATATATCAATGTTTGTGATACTAAATAAATATCAAGATTTATTATATAATATATTTTTGTAATATACCTGTTTGATGTCATAAATGCTGATACTCTTATATATAAATATGCATATTTAAAATAATTTAACTTAGCATAAAACTAGAATTACACTTATTTTGGGGCCTTTCATCTAAGTAACAGTTATGTTACTTTCTAGAAACTTTTGGAGTTTTAGGTCGTCTAAATGTAAGCATAACATCTCCAAGAGACTAGCCAAATCATTTTCTAAAGTTAAATTTAGCTATTGTTAGAAAAAAACGTTTCCAACAGACTCTGTAAACGACTCTACAAATTTAGCGGCTCTCCATCCCACCTTATTCGCTAGCTATTTTTAGCTAGCCTACCTCATTAGCCATCTTTACAGAATCTGTTGGATTACCTCATTGAATTAGATGGCTTTCTATTTTTACAAAAGGGCTATAATCTCTATATTTAGCTAACAGATACAGAGTCTCGTCCAAGAAATTTTGCGGCGGGTAAAACTGAACTGTCTGGCTATCTCAAGTACCTGATCACTGTTCTGTGAATCGGCCAGAGGCCGTACATACCAGTTAGCAGATCCAACAGCTTCAGGGTTCGTCTTCGTCGCTTTTCCTCAGTTTGTATATCCTGTCAAGGCGTAGCATGCTCGAGAAAAAGTTTGGTAGGTCTCGATCTCAACCGACGATGCCCGTATTCTGCTGTGTTTTCTTGTTGTACGATTTGCAACACAGGCATTCTGCATTTGCAATTTTTATTTCTCTTCATGTGGTCATGATCGTCTCACTCTACATAGAAAGGGATGGTGGTATGTTTAGCTTATTGTCTGCATACGTACATGCTGTAGGAAAGCGAAAGCCGTTCCTCTTTTTTAGCGGACAGTAGCAGGCTGAAAAATGCGTTTCTCAAGACTGCATTTCTGGTCGTTATTAGAAACCGTCCAGATTGTGACAGTATACATTCTCCAAAAAAAAACAAAAAAGATTGTGACAGTATACTGCACTGTCCATTCCTAATTTCCCGCATGCTGATGTACATCTGCATGTCTTGCAAAACGCATTGCAAAAACACAGAATAGGCGTTCAGTACACAAGACAGAAATGCTCTGGATGATGGGGCTGGCGTCAGTGCGTATATATAGCTAGAGTCAATGCAAGTATTTTCTGTTGTTCTGCGTTGCCATGAGTTTCGGTATCGGTATGTCTGTATGTGTTCGTTGTGTTAATTAGTATAATTATATACTAGGTTGATACGGACAATGCACCATACGTCTACGTCAAAGGCTCGCTGTTCCATTAGTTGCTCGCCAACGATGCATCCATGGAACGGCTTCAGGTGGAGTTCGCGTGTCTGTTTCAGATGCCGTTGCAATTGAACCTCCCCCAGTTGACACTATGCAATCTTATGTAAAATTTGGACAGGGGAAAAAGAACTCTCGTTCAGTCGCTACACAACCAATATTTCAATCATCGAGATAAGATTGCAGCTTGATCTAGTCGGTTTTCAATTTGGTGCATGCATTTGAGACTTGAAGACCGAGGTAACACTCAGGTCTTTTCTTGACATATCATCTTGCTCGGGATATGAAAACTAAGGATACATAATATGAGGGCATGAAAATCAAGAAGATGGAAGTGTTATGTGCGGATGGCGTCGCAAACTAAGTGTAGCTCAGCTGGAATTTGACTTTGCCCTTCACCAAAAACGTCTTCTTTGACACGTGTTTCGGATATATAGGTACAATTTTGTTCTTATTTTACTAAATCTTTTCTCTAATAGTGTCCATGTTTCTCAACTCTAAAGACCAGGGAACTTTATGACAATGTCTAGCATCTTAAGAGTACAGCCTGATGTGGGTGGCAAGGAGGCAAGTGAGCCGAAGAAAACGTCACAAAACGGCGCACAATATACTGCTGAACAAATGAATTTTGCCATTGTTACATCAATCTTAAAAGGATCACAGCCATACAAAATTGAATGAAAACAGCACAAATAGTCACCGGGTGATGGTTAGTAACTTCCAAAAAATGCTGCAGTTTTTCCTCACTCCTTTCATCAGGTTGTTTTTTTTTAGATTAATCAGGTTGTAACATAGCTGAATAAGAGTTCGTGAGAGAGGTCCATTAGCCACCCGTAAATCTAAGAAAAAGGCCCATGAGACTATGAGAGTTCAATCTGCGGCCCATACAACCTTACTGGATTCTAAGGGCCATCACATAATCCCCGGACCGCACGCTCGGCCCACCGTCCTCCCATTTTTCGCAGCAAAAATAAAGAAACAGGGAAGAACTGCCCAACACGACCACCGGTGTGGCAGCGGGAACCGGAGAACATCTCACCACGTCGTCGTCTTCGTGGCTCGCACACCCCACCTTTCCCTCCCTACAATGAAGCTAGAACGAGCATTTCGCCCATCCAGACACGCCCGAAGTAATCGGGAGGCAAATGGCAGGTTTGCATATACCAAAGCTAAAAAAAACAGAGCCTTTGCGCTTGACTTTGTCCGTGCGGTTTACAGCCCTCGCACCTCCTACCTTTGCTCCGGAGCTCACGCGCGCCCTGTCCTTTAAAGCACCCATCTCGCTCGCGAGACGTCAACGTTTGCGTCGTCTCCGAACCGAGATCGAGCCTCCCGTCCACCCGCGTCGTTGTTAGTTGGTTTGCTCGATCGTCGCCGGCCGGTCGGGGGACGCGCGGGCGCCTGAAGCGAGGAGCAGCAGGCCAGGGCCGGGAGAGAGGCTTGTTTGCCCAGGCCGGCGTCGAGGGGTCGCCATGTCTTTCACCGGGACGCAGGACAAGTGCAAAACCTGCGACAAGACGGTGCACTTCATCGACCTCCTCACCGCCGACGGCGTCTCCTACCACAAGACATGCTTCAAGTGCAGCCACTGCAAGGGCACCCTCTCGGTACGTGTGCATGCATGGCCGAAACTTTGTCCTGCATTTGCATTGGAAGGAAGCAGTTTTCTTCCTCTTTTAATTTTTGATTATTATGTTTGAAGAAAAATGTTCGTTTGCATTCCCTATAGATTAGCAGCTACTCTTCCATGGATGGTGTCCTGTACTGCAAGACCCACTTTGAGCAGCTCTTCAAGGAGACAGGGACATTCTCCAAGAAATTCCAAGGTAATGCCGTAACAGAAATCAGAAAAAGGAAAAAGAATCAACCTTCTGCTACACCAGAGTATCTTGTCAAGCATTCTGACCATTCTTCTTCTTATGTCATTCAGGTGGTGCATCTTCAAACAAAAGCGAGCAGGTTCGGTTCAGCAAATCTGCTTGGATTGATGATTCAAATTTCACACAGTCCTAAAACAATTCCTGGTCTCATCATCAGTTAACAATTGAACAATATTTACACTGCGAAATTGATTTTTTTTTCTCTGCAGGCAAGAGCACCGAGCAAGCTATCGTCTGCATTCTCTGGAACTCAAGACAAATGCGCAGCCTGCCAAAAAACAGTGTATCCATTGGAGAAGGTACGACAGCAACGCTGTTCTGTTACTGGCAACAAAGCAGCACATGCCATCAGGCTGTTAAACATCTGTAATTTGTTTTCAGTTAATCATCTGATCAAATCACAATTACTAATGCCGGCATGCCTGATCTTCTCATTCAGATGACATTGGAAGGCGAGTCGTACCACAAGAGCTGCTTCAAGTGCTCTCACGGGGGCTGCATCCTGACCACGTCCTCCTACGCCGCGCTCAACGGCATCCTCTACTGCAAGATCCATTTCTCGCAGCTGTTCAAGGAGAAGGGCAGCTACAACCACCTCATCCAGACGGCGCAGAAGAAGAGCGAGGCCGCGGAGGCGGCGCCGGAGCCACCGGCGGATGCAGGGGCGGCAGAGTAGCATGCGCCGGCCCCCACGAGCGGAATAGAACAACCGTTACCAGTAAGGCAGTAAAGCAAAGAAAAAAAATAGAACTATCTATCTATCTATCTATCTATCTATCTATATACACGATCTCTGCAATTTTCAGCTAGTAGTTTGCAAATATATGTTCTTCGCCTGTTCTGCCTCTGACAGCTTGGTTTTTGTCAGTCTGGGATTGTAACACGTGCATGTTGAATTGCTTATTCTGTACTATGAGGATCTGGATTCATGATGATGAAATGAGAATATTGGTGTTAACATTTTGCTTCATTCCTAGTGCATTTGTTTCCATCGCATGAAGTTCTGCCTGACATCCATAAATATGGAGGGAAAAGAGTCTACCAGCTTCTAAAATTTGCCCTCGTTTGTCAGTATCCCAACCTATATCTTAGAATCCTATAGAATCTTAGGCTCCGTTTGGATCCATCAGCTAAACTTCCAAATGGGGCAGCTAAAACTTAGCTAAATTTTAGAGACAGAATTGCTAAAATGTATATGATTTTTTTAGCTGGTTGAACCCAGCTAAAACATGTTTAAAGATAGAATTGCCCCTCCTAAATTTAAAGACGATCATACTATACTACATAATAATAGATATAAATAACTTCTTAAATGATTCAATTGTGACAAAATTTTATTAAGTTAAGTTGCATTGGATATAATATCGATAGCTCCAATTTGATTTGCAAAAATGAATCAAAATCAATATTATAGAACTTTTGCAAATCAAAGTTAATTAATCAAGTTCAATTAAATTAATCAAAAAATCAATTAAATTAATTATCAAAAGTTCAATTAAGGTGCTATGTAAGTTGTAAGGTCGATTTAGAAGCCCCATGCGGCCACGCTATCCTTAGACCTATGCAACTTGCAACTTAATTAATGCTTTTTTACATAAACATAAGTATTTTTTCTATGCAAAGAGTTGTAACATGGCTATGTTTCTGCAGATCCAAATAACTTAAAAACATGATCTTGGTAATTTAAATATGCTTGATTTCAGAAAAAAAAGAGAAAACACCACATAGCAAAGTAGCTCATAGAGGTAGAGTTGTGTGCATGTATTCATACATGTGGCTGTACGTGTATATATAAGTGTCTATGTTTTGTAAAAAAAATGCAAGCATGGGCAAGGTATTTGAACAATAAAAGGCACCACATTGTAGCCTCCTAAATCAATCCATATACATAATAAAACATATAACTGCAAGGAATTGTAACCCCGCACGAATACTATAGCATGCCTTTCCGATTGACTACCATTATTTCTTTTGAAGAGAAGCCGGTATATGTATGAAGTAATCAGGAAAAAAAATACAAAAATGACAACACACACAACACCACCTACGACCAGTAACACGACACACAAAACCCACCATATCACAGTAGAGGTTTTGCAGTTGGTGTTGGTTGATTATTAATCATACTGCCTGTAAATCTGTAATGATCGAGTAGCTTCAAGTATATTACACGAACGGCGCGACCTCTGTGCCGTTCAAATACCCACCAGTCATGCCTCCCTTTGGCGCCAGCGCCATCATGAGAGCTCCCCTTGCGCCCTCCTCGACTGTTAGTTCTCCAACTTGAAAGCTCATGTCTGTTTGAACAAAACCAGGATGCACGCAATTGATACACAACGATGGATTGTCCTTTGCAAGGATCCTGGAATAAGCATTCATAATAGCCTTGGACACTTTGTATGCAATGAACCCTCCTTCCGTAGGCCATCCGCGACGCTCCAGTTGGCCATCCTTGAAGTCCTTGAGGAACAATTCTGACAACTCATCCAGTCTTTGTTCAGACAAGTTGTCGATGTTGTTCAGCTCCTGTTTGAGTTCCTCGCTACCGAAAAACTGGAGAAGGATGGAAATATTATTGTTCTATTTTGCAACGTTTTAAACTTATCCTCTTTTACCAATATAAATGAAGCAGGATGGAGATATTATTATTCTATTTTGCAATGTGCTGAACTTCTCTTTCACAAATCTAAATGATGCTTTGATTATATTCTGAAGATGAGTTGTAATATAACTATATAAAAGATAACTATATATGTGCCATTTCTTGTAGGTATAGTAGTTACCCTGAGTAGTCCATAGCGAGACGATATGTTAACAATTCTTCCATGGGATGAGGACTGTAGGAGAGGAAGCAATGCTTTTGTGACAGCTTTGATCCCATGATAGTTGGTCCTCAAGCACTCTTCTGCTTGTTTGTAAGGCTCCGTCATGTGCTTTCTGATTCTATCAACCTTTTCCATGCGATCCATGCCTGCGACTTGTTTTCACGCAACAAATTTTGTTTTTGCTTTTACAGTTAGTTTTTTCTATTAGTGAAAAAAGATACTACTCTCTGTAGTAAACTGTCATTTTTTTCTTTTGAGGATTGCATGCTGAGAAGTTACTGGTTAACTAACCTCTTGCCGGAAAGCTTCTAGGTTGCCGACGTCATTTGCTGTCCCAGCAATTGCTGCATTGTTGACCTACAAAAGCATAAAAGCGACAAGCACCAGTAATGTGAGCTAAAATCAGAAATTAAATCCCTGTTAATGGCTACATCTTTTCCACCACAAGCTCTATATGTACTAGCAAATGTACTATGAACTATACTTTAGATTGCAGTACAAGAAAGGGAAACCATACGGCCATAACAATATATCCAACTTGCCAAACTTCTCCTTGATAAAATCAGCTAAACGCAAAGCACTCGACGGATCGCTGACGTTCAACTGACAAAACAGGACGTTGGATAGCCCAAGCGTTCCTAGGATGCTGACTGCTTCGGCACCCCTCTTCTCATCCCTTGCTGTCAGTACTACCGTGACTCCGTTGGAAGCCAGTTGCTTGCATATTTCCAGCCCAAGCCCTCTGTTGCCTCCTGTAACCACAGCGACCCTATAAAAAGAAAAAAAATGTTATTAGTATCACAAATGGCGTGTGAAAAAAATATATATGAATTAGGCATTGCTTATAGTACTACTGCCTAAGAAATTTGATGCTCACTCCTTCTCAGATTGGTTGCTTGTGTTTCCTGCCATGTGTAACACAGAGCTGATCCTTGGGCAAGATGGTGTAAAAATCCAGGTGAGTAGTTGTTCGCACCCAAAATTGACAGGCCGAGTACAACAGGTCAGACCGGTTCTAGGAAGCGGTCAGACCGGTTTCCCTGTAGCCGATTTGGCAACAGCCAAACCGGTCTGACCGGTTTGCCAAAGCGGTCTGACCGGTTTTACTCCGAGTTGGAGTAGAATTAGGAGTCCTAGTCGGTTCCAAAATGTAAAAGGATTCCTTGCGGGGCAAGACCTCCCCACCCTATAAATATAAAGGGCCGTGGCCGGTTGAGGATCATCATCCAATCGATCAATACTATCTTTCTACTTTTTATCTCCAAACCCTAGCTTTTCCAACCCCTTTGCTTTCCTTGTTTGTCTCTACGGCGTTCAAGGAGGTTCTGAGTGGCCTGACCGATCTCAGAGCAACCCTAGGCGCGCCATCTCCGACGGGGTCCCTCCCGAGGTGGTGATTCTAGGTCCATCCCGAAGCCCCCGACAGAAACCGGTCTGACCGGATCTGTAAACCGGTCTGACCGGTTTGTGTGGTGCTGAGGCGAGTTCATCGTTTCTTCGTTTGTGCGATACGACGCTCGTGTGTGTTGACCAGAAAAAGCGTCAACATACTTTTGGCGACTCCGCTGGGGACTATAGAAGATCTAGTTTTCAAAAACCGTTCGATCTAAGCTCCAGACAAGATGGGATCTCGATGTGATCTTGATATGGATAACATCATCATGGCTTCATTGGAAGATCTTACTCCGGAGGAGCAGAAGAAATTTGAGGCGCTACAAGAATTCATGAAGACACAATTTTTGGCTGGCGTCAAGAAAGATCGTCATGGCAAGGTGGCAAGATTGAAAGAATTTGAGCTATCGGCGATCAAGTTAAACGACAATCAAGTTGAGGTAATACCCACTGTAAGTAAATTACAGAACATTTCTTCTACTACTGTTCCTAAAAATAGTGTAGAAAGTGATGAATTGCTTGCCTCATATATTGCTCGTTTAGAACGTTTAGAGGATCTTGAGAAAGATAGGACCACTACTTGCTTTAACAATAATGAAACTAGTAGTAGTGTTCCTAAAATTAATACTAGTGGGGGAGTTTTTCCTAGCTTGTCACCCATACCTAATGTTAATACTGAAAAATACATGTATGGTATGCCACCTGAGTTTGCCATTGGTCAATCCCAGCCGTTCCAACCGACCGGGCCGAACACGGCCAAACCGGTCAGACCGGATCAGGGAACCGGTCAGACCGGTCTGATCAATGCGCTTGAATTAGTGCATGAGCAACATTTGCCACTTTTTGTTTTACCTGATCCAATGGTTTATGCTCACACTAATACTTTGGGTACTGCTAAGCCTCAATTTAGTACAACAATTAACACATCTGCTCAAAGAAACGTTATACCTGATGATGTGTTTGAAAGTTATAGGCTAGCTCAAGCTAAGATTGCTCCCTACTTAAATAAGATGAATTTGGAGAATGTGCAACCACAACAGCCAAATAATCCTAACTGGGCTGAATTTAACAAATTTAGAGAAGATTTGGCTAATGTGGTAAAAACTAAACTTGGTGTCGATATTGGTAACACAAATTTGTATCAAAAACCATATGATGCTGAGTTTGATAATTTTCCTCTTCCACGTGGTTGGCGTATGCCTGATTTGATTAAATTTAGTGGAGATGATGACCGAACCACGTGGGAACATATTAGTCAATACATAGCTCAACTAGGAGAAGCGGGTGCTTATAATGCTCTTAAAGTGCGTTTATTTTCTTTATCATTGACTGGCACCGCTTTTGCTTGGTTTTCTTCACTTGCTCCCGGTTCTATTATATCTTGGGATATGTTAGAGCGTAAATTTCATGATCACTTTTATAGTGGGAGTTTGCAATTGAAATTGACAGATTTGACATCGGTTAGGCAAAGTAGGGATGAAACTGTTTCGGCTTACATTAAGAGATTTAAAGAAACTAAAAACCGTTGTTTCAATTTGTCAATCACTGATATGGACCTTGCTGATATTTGCTTAAAAGGTTTAAGGTCGTCCATAAGAGATAGAATAGAGGGTTCTGATTTTCTTTCGGTTGCACAAGTTCAAATTAGAGCTTTAATTGTTGAAAATCGAATGAATAAAGAAAAAGAAAGAGATACTTCTAGATCGCGTCGTTCCAATGTTCATATAATTGATTATGAGTCTGATGATTCGAGTGATAGTGATAAAGAAGTACTTGCTGCTGAATTTGTATGGCCCTCTAAAGAAAAAACTTACTCTTGTACATCACTTAAGCCGGTTAACAAAGGTCGGCAAGAAGAAGTTAAGTTTACATTTGATGTTTCCAAGTGTGATCGTATCTTTGATGAATTGCTTAAATCTAGAAATATCAAATTATCTCATAAATTGCCTCCACTTGAAGAATTGAAAAGGCGTGCATATTGCAAGTTTCATAATACTTATTCTCATGCCACTAATGATTGCAATGTGTTTCGTCGACAGGTTCAATCGGCCATAAATGAAGGTCGTTTGACATTTCATGAGATGCAAGTGGACAAAACTCCTTTCCCTGTCAATACTATGGATTTACAACATCCTAAGGTCTTGGTTCGGCCGCATCAAGCCGAAGCAACCAAAGGAAAGAATGTTGTGATTGGTGAAGTAAAATCTGATTTGAGGGGAAAAGAGTTGATTCGAGAAGTTGCATGTGAGACAACTCCAGATGGCAGGGAGACTTTCAAGGTTACTGTAAGAGCCTCTGAACATGGGGGGCAAGGGTCAACCGTTTCCACCGAGCAGAGACCGTTTGAGCCTGTACAGGACAAACCGGTCAGACCGGTTAGGGAAAGCGGTCAGACCGGTTTTCCCCAGGGTCGTCCAAAGATGATTAAACCAAGCCGTCCGGAGATTGGAAACTGGAAGCTCAATGTTGCAAAGAATCAGGGGAGTACTCTTAGGCCAAAGGTCACCTTTGATATGCTATTTGACAAGTACTCCAAGCAAAAGGACGTTACAAGTGATCGGCCGATAAAAATGAGAATGAGAGTGTCTTCACATCAAGAAGAATATTCTCAGCCAAAGAGAAATTTTGTGCCACAATGGGAGGCATCAAGTTCATATTCACCTCGTCCAATTTATGACGATAATGGAGTGATGTGGGTGCCGTATCAGCAACCTTTCCAACATGGATGGGAAGGACCACGAAGGCCGGCATTGGACAGGATTTCGAGGCTTAGACAGGACCGTTTGGCACCTTGCCAATCTGGTCAGGGTCGCCAGACCCAACCGGTCAGACCGGTTTCACAAACCGGTCAGACCGGTTTCCCTGGGAAATCGGCAACACCTCCTATGAAGCAAGTTTACAAGCCAAAGCAAAGGGAGGAGGTGCATAAGATGGATATTGACCCAGAGAGGACTACAAATCAAGATGTTATTCAGATTGGGTTGATGAACGTTCCCATTGGAGACGGTGGCAAAGGACCGATTGTCATAGACAATAAGGTTGAGACACCTATTCAGAAGGGATCTGTTTCTGATAATGATCATGAGGCTAGTGGAAGTAGTTCTAACTCCAAATACTTTTTGCCAAGATGGTGCCCTCCCGGTTTATCTCGTACTCAAAGGAGGAAGCTTCAGCGCTTGAGGTTTCAGGAGATGAAGGAGAAAAAGCTAGAGAAGCAGAGAGATGAAGCATTCAACAAGTACAGGCCCATGATTCCACAAGGGAAAGAGTGGAGAGCTAAGACCAGTTCCCAGACAGAACCGGTCAGACCGGTTCAGGAGTCGGTCAGACCGGTTGAACCGGTCAGACCGGTTGACGAAAGCGGTCAGACCGCTTTGCTCGATGCGCCGCCCGGTTTTTCTTCTCCTACTTCTTTGGTTTGTGATGGCAAGTTATCATCGGTATCTACTTCAGAGGACGATGAAGAACTTGTTGATTATGGTTCTTCTCCTGAGCGCATGAATTTTGAGCTTAATGTAATTCATATGTCTATGGATGGTTATGTGTTATCAGAGGAAAGCATCGCTCATCTTGATTTCGGGCCAAAGGAAGCTATTTTCCAGAAGCCTAAAGCTACTGAAAGTCATCTGAATGCTTTGTACATGAAGGGTCATATCAATGGGAAGCCTATCTCTCGCATGCTAGTGGATGGAGGGGCGATAGTTAACTTGATGCCGTATTCTCTGTTCAAGAAGCTAGGAGGTTCAGATGAGGAGTTGATCAAGACCAATATGACCATCAGCGGCGTTGGAGGAGGCGAACCTATGGGCGCTAAGGGAGTTGCTTCTATGGAGCTTACTGTTGGAAGCAAGACTTTGGCTACTGCGTTCTTCGTCGCTGAGACACAAGGTAACTACAGTTTAATCCTTGGTCGTGATTGGATTCATGCAAACCAATGTGTGCCTTCTACTTTGCATCAATTTTTAGTTCAATGGATAGACGATGAAGTAGAGGTCGTTCATGGAGATACATCGGCTTGTGTTGCAGTGGCCGATAGTTATTCTTTAGATGATCATGAAAATCTTAAATGTTTATCTGGTTTAGATTTATCTGATTGTGAGATCATTGGTTGCACCAAGGATGGCTTTGCTACTGCTGTTATGAGGCCGATCGGAGATCTGGCTATACCATCTCTTATGATTTGATGGATCCGAATCTAGAGTGGTTACAACAGAGGCGTGAGCACTATCGGGCGCATAAGAACGATATGTGTGAGGCCATTGAAGATTTTGATGATTTAAGCAAGTTAGGACAAGGGTTTACGTCGGCTGATCCTCTAGAGGAGGTAGATATTGGTGATGGTACTGTACCTAGGCCGACATTTGTAAACAAAAATCTTGATCCTTTGTTTAAATCTGAATTAATAAAGTTATTAAAAGAATACGTTGATTGTTTTGCATGGAATTACAATGAAATGCTTGGTTTAAGTCGTGATTTAGTTGAGCATCGTTTACCCATTAAACCTGGTTTTAGGCCTTTTAAACAATCTCGCAGAAACTTTAATCCTGATATTTATGACCGAGTGAAAGAAGAAATCAATCGGTTACTAGATGCTAAATTTATTAGGCCTTGTCGATATGCTAATTGGATCTCTAACATTGTGCCTGTTGAAAAGAAAGGGACAAAAAAGCTTCGTGTTTGCATTGATTTTAGAGATCTCAATAGAGCTACTCCTAAAGATGAATATCCTATGCCTATAGCCGATTTTCTTGTTAATGCTGCATCTGGACATAGAATTCTTAGCTTTCTTGATGGTAATGCTGGTTATAATCAAATATTTATGGCCGAAGAGGATATAGCCAAAACAGCCTTTCTATGTCCGGGTTTTGTTGGTCTATTTGAGTGGGTAGTGATGACTTTTGGTTTAAAGAATGCTGGTGCCACATATCAAAGGGCTATGAATTTGATTTTTCATGACTTGCTTGGCATTATAGTAGAGGTTTATATCGATGATATTGCTGTCAAATCGGCTGGAGTAGATTCTCATTTGGCTGATTTAAGACTTGCATTTGAAAGAATGCGTCGATATAAATTGAAGATGAATCCACTCAAATGTGCTTTTGGTGTATCAGCTGGAAAGTTCTTGGGATTTGTTGTGCATGAAAAGGGCATAGAAATAGATCCTAAAAAGATTGAAGCTATTAACAATGTAAAGGCTCCTACTTGCAAGAAAGATTTGCAAAGGTTTTTGGGCAAAGTAAATTACTTGAGGAGATTTATTTGTAATTTGTCCGGGAAGGTGAATGCCTTTACTCCTTTACTTCGGTTTAAAAATGACATTAATTTTACTTGGGGGGCAAAACAACAAGAGGCATTTGATGAGATCAAGCAATATTTATCTTCGCCACCCGTCCTTCAAGCGCCTAGGAGTGGGGTTCCATTCAAGTTGTATGTGGCGGCGGAAGAAAATATCATTGGAGGTGTTTTGACTCAAGAAACCGAAGGAAGGGAACATGTGGTTGCATATGAGAGTAGAAGATTATTGGATGCCGAAACAAGGTACACTTTTATTGAAAAGTTATGTTTATCATTATATCATACTTGTACCAAGTTGAGGCATTATCTTTTACCAAGTACTTGTATAGTAGCATGTCAAACCGACATAATTAAATACATGTTGCACAAACCAATCTTAAGTGGTAGAGTCGGCAAATGGGCTTATGCTTTAGTTGAATATGA
Organism: Echinochloa phyllopogon; assembly: GCA_033239725.1. Taxonomy (NCBI): domain Eukaryota; kingdom Viridiplantae; phylum Streptophyta; class Magnoliopsida; order Poales; family Poaceae; genus Echinochloa; species Echinochloa phyllopogon. The sequence goes on along the minus strand of BTCW01000001.1, from coordinate 36,040,953 downwards.
CTTGCATTGTGAACCATTAACTTCAATGAAAGGTCAAATAGTAGCCGACTTTATTGTTGGACATAGAGTAGATAAGCAACTTGATTTAAATGTCGGTTATGTTACTTTTACTCCATGGAAGTTGCATTTTGATGGATCGGTTTGCAAAAGTGGTTGTGGTATTGGAATCGTTATTACTTCTCCACATGGGGCTGTTTTTGAAGCACTTAACCGATTAGATCATAAATGTACTAATAATCAAGTCGAGTATGAAGCCCTTCTATTCGGATTGGGAATTTTGCATGACATGAGAGTGAAGCATGTGGAAGCTTATGGTGATTCTTTACTGGTGGTACAGCAAGTTTCTAAGGTATGTCAATGCTTAGATAGATTTTTGAATGCCTATCTCGATAGATGCATTGATATTATATCTTGTTTAAATGAGTTTGTAATTCGTCATGTACCACGAGAAAGAAATCCAAAGGTGAATGCTCTGGCTCAACAAGCATCTGGTTATAACGTTCAGAAAAGAAATTTTCAAGAACAAGGACCGATGTTTTTAGAAGCCGAGTGTTCTGTTCTGGAGGAACCGGTCGCACCGCTTCCTCAGACCGGTCTGACCGGTTCAACCGGTCTGACCGCTTTACAGAACCGGTCTGACCGGTTGCCTGGTGAAAATACTACTTCGGCTGTTGTTTGCAATCAAGACGAAGTGGATGATTGGAGAAGACCTTTGGTTGATTATTTGCAAAATCCTAACAGTACAGTTGACAGAAAAATCCGACGATGGGCTCTCAAGTTTGTTTTGGATGGTGATGAGTTGTATCGTCGGACTATTGATGGTTTGCTTTTAAAATGCTTGGGTCCTGACCAAGCTAGGTTAGCTATGGCAGAGGTTCATGAAGGAATTTGTGGTACTCATCAATCGGCTCCCAAGATGAAGTGGCTCCTTAGGCGAGCTTGTTTCTATTGGCCCAATATGATAGCTGATTGTTTTAAGTATTACAAAGGATGTGAGGAGTGTCAGAAACATGGGGATATTCAGTTGGTACCTGCAGCATTGATGCATTCAATTATTAAGCCTTGGCCTTTCCGAGGATGGGGTTTAGATTTTGTTGGCAAGATTCATCCTCCTTCGACAAAGGGTCATTGTTTTGTGATTGTGGCAACTGATTATTTTACTAAGTGGACGGAAGCACTTCCTTTGAAGCATATGACACATAGAGAGGTAATTGAGTTTATTAGAGAAAATATTATACATAGGTTTGGTATTCCACAAACTTTGACTACGGATCAAGGGACTTCGTTCATATCCAAAGAGGTGCGTGAATTTGTTAATTCCTATGGTATTAAGCTTCTCAATTCATCTCCATATTATGCTCAAGCCAATGGTCAAGCTGAATCTAGTAACAAGACCTTGATAAGGCTCATCAAGAAGAAGGTAGAAGATCATCCTAAAAGATGGCATGAGGTATTATCTGAAGCTTTATGGGCTCATCGTATTTCTAAACATGGTGCTACTAAAGTTACTCCGTTTGAGCTTGTGTATGGTCAAGAGGCCGTTTTGCCCGTAGAGGTGAATCTTGGCGCATATAGACTTGCAAAGCAAAATAATCTTGATGTTGACACATATTATGCTTTGATGATGGACAATATTGATGAAGTGACCGACAAGCGTTTGGAAGCTTTAGAAGAAATTGAAAAAGATAAGAGACGAATGGCGAGAACATACAACAAGAAAGTGAAATTCAAGTCCTTTCAAGTAAGTGATTTGGTTTGGAAAACAATTTTGCCAATTGGATTGAAAAGCAACAAGTTTGGCAAGTGGTCTCCAAGTTGGGAGGGTCCTTTCAGGATTGTGAAGGTTTGCTCAGGAAATTCTTACATGGTAGAAACTTTGCAAGGGCAGCAGCTACCTAGAGCTCTCAATGGGAGATACTTAAAGAAGTTTTATCCAAGTGTTTGGCAAAGTGCTTGATAGGACATGGCTGATTTATGGTTAAAAATCGCCCTTAGGACAAAATGGCCGGTGAATTCTGTAACATCGACCTTAGCATATTTTCTAGTGCATAAAATTTACTAGAAAACAGGGGGGCATATGTTCGCACCCAAAATTGACAGGCCGAGTACAACCGGTCAGACCGGTTCTAGGAAGCGGTCAGACCGGTTTCCCTGTAGCCGATTTGGCAACAGCCAAACCGGTCTGACCGGTTTGCCAAAGCAGTCTGACCGGTTTTACTCCGAGTTGGAGTAGAATTAGGAGTCCTAGTCGGTTCCAAAATGTAAAAGGATTCCTTGCGGGGCAAGACCCCCCCACCCTATAAATATAAAGGGTCGTGGCCGGTTGAGGATCATCATCCAATCGATCAATACTATCTTTCTACTTTTTATCTCCAAACCCTAGCTTTTCCAACCCCTTTGCTTTCCTTGTTTGTCTCTACGGCGTTCAAGGAGGTTCTGAGTGGCCTGACCGATCTCAGAGCAACCCTAGGCGCGTCATCTCCGACGGGGTCCCTCCCGAGGTGGTGATTCTAGGTCCATCCCGAAGCCCCCGACAGAAACCGGTCTGACCGGATCTGTAAACCGGTCTGACCGGTTTGTGTGGTGCTGAGGCGAGTTCATCGTTTCTTCGTTTGCGTGATACGGCGCTCGTGTGTGTTGACCAGAAAAAGCGTCAACGGTAGTAGAGATTGAGTATTAGAGAGTGGAGACACGATCACACGAGTTGGGTTACTCAGCTTTGGCGCATCCAGTCCACATATATAGTGCCGGTGGTCTGCATGCTTGGAGGCTCTGCTTGTCTATTTGATTGAGGTCACCCCTCTCGTCACTGGCAGTAAGGTCGTATCGCTTTCATCTTCTTGACCAATACATCGCTTTCCTTTGAATTCTTTCTACCCCGTGGAACAACACGAGTATGCAGGGGACGCCACCGCTTCCGTCACGGGTGCTAAGTGCCCGAAAGGCTGCTAGCAATCTTGTGCTAGATTTTTCGAGCGCTGGCACTTGGGATTGGTTGGTTTGTTAATCTTCCAGATTGAGGCCTCCTTTGGTCCATAGGGTGTTTTTATCTATCCTGCTGGAATTGAAATTATTCTTATAAATTCTCAATTACTGAAGGTCTTATCTACAAAACGTGGAACCAGAGCTGCTTAAGCAGGATCACGCAAGTTGGTCACAGTGTCACACAATGGTGGTATCATCACCCTACAACTAGGGATTAAAATGCATATCCAATAGTATTTTCTGGGTCATCTAATTAATTAAGAAGTACGCCACTCTTGTTCATTTCTGCTCCTAAATATATTACATGAAGTCATTCTAGTTCATTTATAAGTTTTTATGTTGGTCTAATGACCTAAAATATTTATGACTTGCATCCCTGCCTCCAACGGTCACAGGTACTTGCCAGAGCTAGCGGATCGGAGCAAAACCAGAGAGATCCGGATGAGGCGTTTCTTAAAGCCAAACCATTTTTTTTCTCCCAAAATAGACAGTAGTAGCCTTGATTTTGCATAGACAAATACAAAAGTCCACCACGTAGAAAAGTAGTAGCAACCGTGCATCCTGAATAGCCACAAACGCCACCGAACCTATTAAGAACTACTCCCTCTGATTTCAAATATAAATCTATTTAGACTTGGCACACAAACTAAGGTGAAGGGTACAGGCAATTAAAACATTGTTAGAGGTAAGAAGCAGATGGTTGGCAAGTATATTTCATTTGATCAATATGTATTTAAGAGAAAAACATGCATTCGACTCATCATGGACTTGTATTCGGTACATTTGAGAATGCAAGATAGACTTATATCCGGGATCTGAGTATGCACAAACACAAAATAAAATACATAAATGTAAGATCAACTGCGGAGGAAATGCAAAGGTGCATGAAATTAGTGCTACTCAGCACTCTTTTCTAATACAATGGTGTAAGTAGTTTGCAAGAATTACACAAAGGATGCGACCTCTTTGCAGTAGATGTACGCACCAGTAATTCCTCCTTTTGGCAATAGGGCCATCATAAGAGCTCCTCTTGCGCCCTCCTCCACCGTCAAATCTCCGTTTTGAAAGTTCATGTCCGTCTGGACATAGCCAGGGTGCACGCAATTGATACACAGTGATGGATGCTCCTTTGCAAGGATCCTGGAATAGGCATTCATAAGAGCCTTGGACACTCTATATGCGTAATATCCTCCATCAGCTGGCCATCCACGAGGCTTCAGTTGGCCATCCTTGAAGTCCTTGAGAAACAATTCTGACAGCTCATCCAGTCTCTCTTCAGATAGATTGTCGACATTGTTGAGCTCTTGTTTAAGTTCCTCACCGCTAAAAAACTGGAGCAGGGTGGAAAGGTTAATATTTTTGCAATTGTTTATGGTGAAATTAAGTTATTTAACCAAACGTAGATACTGTATTTTCAAGATGGTTAATTCTTTTTTTTTTGTGAAGGCAGTTTACCCTGAGTAGTCCATAACGAGATGATATGTTAACAATCCTTCCATGGGATGAGGATAGGAGGAGCGGAAGAAGTGCTTTCGTGACAACTTTGACCCCATAATAGTTCGTCTTTAAGCATTCTTCTGCTTCATCATAAGGCTCTGTGGTGCGCTTTCTGATCCATTCAAGCCTTTCCATGGGATCAATGCTTTCGAGCTGTTTCCATGCAACAAAAGTTATTTGTCCCCTTTATACCGAGAATGATAAGAAAAAGAAATATACTAGGTGCTCTCTTTTAGTGAAACTTTTGTGTGTAAACTAAAACTTTAAAGGAACATGGTTAGATGACAAGTGTGAAGGGGCGAAGCTACGTTATGCTTCCCTGGTGCCAGTGCACCACGGTAGAAAATGATCTTCCCTACAAGCAAACTCTTATTTACCATATATTTTTCTAATTTTATCTATGTTCTGTCGTATCCAATAATGCAGTGCACCATGGTAATTTTGTCACCGGCTTCGCCACTGCAAGTGTGTATTGCTGGGAAGTTACCTCTTGCCTAAAAGTCTCTGGGTTGCCGATCTCTGTTGCTGTCCCAACAATTCCAGCATTGTTGATCTGCAAAAAGCACAAGTCCAATAATCATCAAGATGCAATATGGAATAAGCACATGAATCTTCAGTTACTAAAAAAAACACGGGATCCATGATAATCACATCTTAATTGTGTCACTTTGCTGATCATTGCTTCTCCGATAACATCTCACATGAACTAACATCAATAATCCTGAGGCTAATTTTCAGCTTTCAAATGTCATATTGTCATTCTATACAATAGATTAGCCCATTTGCTGTTCTGTATCTGAATGTATTGGACTCCCGGATGTATGTTTAATTGCAAACTGGACTTATTGATTTCCACCCTAATTCAGTTTTTTTTTAATTTGAACTGGTGCGTCCGATGAATGCTGGAGAATAGATAGCCAGGTGAAAACACATGGGAGCTTTAAAATTCCTGTGCTCTTCTTCAGGGTAGTGTTTGATGCTTCCAGCGTTGGAATTTGCCAACCACATACATTTTGGAGGCTCCTGTTCAGGAGGTTGGGGCAAAAGATGGTACTGTTTTAGCTGAAGCTGGAGCTCATTCTGTATTTTTTATAAGAGAGAATCGTGGAAGGTGTCTAATTGTCTCTTGGCAATTGTTCAAATCAAATCATGATGCTATTGTCACTGCCAACAGTAGACCCAGTCCATTGCCTTCATTCAGCTGACAAAAATGTTACTTCAGTTCCCATTGGCAAAAGCTCTCCAAGGACCAGAGCAATGGTTGCACAAGTAAAATGGCTCAACTTTTAAACTATAAAGATCAGTAAGAATATTACTTCAAGATACAAACATATTATTGCTGGTTAAGCAGATGGAAAAAGGCACAGCTTCATATTAGTTGGTTTCTACTGGTGAATGAATTCTACAGAATTTGATTTCAATGGATGAATTCAATAAACAATTTTTCCTCCTTCGAAAGATTAAATGTGTACACCTCAGCATCAACTGCGTAGTATAGAACTTTTAACAATGATTTGTTAACATCACCTTTTCTATTCAGTTCGCATTATAATAGGGAGACATTTCCAAGTAAGTTTGTGTGAATCTGTCCTACTATCATTTTGAAGATTTGCAGGGTTTCAAGTATATCACTAAAAGCAGCCATTGGGCTTGGCCACGACAAAATATTCCTCATTGTATTTCTTTTACTGTAGAGATCTACTATTAATACAATGATATGCAGTTCTCCTGCGTATTTGAGAAAAAAAAAAGAGATCAACAAGCAAATATTGTTTGTTACATCAGTGTATTAAAGGCCACTGTGGTAGGCTAGCAGGTCTGACACTCTAATTTCTAGTCTCTATCTAAATTCTCAAACAACACCTGTATTGACTAGCTAGTACACTCCATGAGCCATATGTAGGTTGCAGAAAGATAAGGGGGAAACTCACCAATATATCCAGCTTGCCAAACTTCTCCTTGATAAAATCAGCTGAACGTGCAGCGCTTGATGGGTCGCTGACCTCCAGTTGATGGAACACAATGTTAGTTAGTCCGAGCGCTCCAAGGGCGCCGACTGCTTCCATACCCCTCCTCTCATCCCTTGCTGTCAATACCACCGTGACTCCACTAGAAGCCAATCGCTTGCATATTTCCAGCCCAATTCCTTTGTTCCCTCCTGTAACCATGGCAACCCTGGTGGAAAAACAGAGAATTCGAACATTATGAAATTTCACGAATGAGACATACAAAATTATATCTTACTCCAAGAGAGAATGTTATATTCTACTAGTCATCACAGTACCCATGTATGTTTGGTAAACGATTCGATGGACTGCCAAGTATGCATGTGAGAAGAAAATGGAAATGCTCACTCTTTTTCGGGTAGGCTTCGTGTGTTTGCGTCCATGTGTAACAAAGAGCTGCCTCTGAAAAACTGGTCAATGGATGGACAACAATCTAATTAAAGTTTGTATAAGTATGATTTAACTAAAAATTCTAAAAGTATGATTTGGATCTAAAAGTATGATTTGGATTTACTCTCTTACTCAGCGCCCCCCTTGCCCAGTTCCCAGACCCGCTCCGGAAGAGCTTGTCAATGGAGAGGAGGAAATATTTGGATTTGAGTGTCGGTAACATCCGAACAAAAAATCCACCTAAGCAAAGCTGAGATTAATTGGAAAAGGAAAGAAATCAATCACGCCCGATGGGTCCTATAGTCCTTGCACATCAAAGCCGCAGGGAGCGAGGCGTGCCAGCTCGTCCACCCTCTACTGTCGCCGCCGCCTCCCTTGCCTAACCACCTACAGCTCCTCGCCTCCTTCAGTACCTCGCGCTCAAGCGGCCGCCCTTGCCACTGCCGCCTGCCATGGCCGAGCCACTGCCCGACCTGCCGCTGCACACTGCTGCAGCCCCATTTACCACCGTTTCCTACTCCACTGCGACCGATTTCAGGTGACTTGAACTAGATTTGTGAGAGGTAGGGGAGGATTTGGGGATTTTTTTTCGTTGGAAATAGGATTTGGGATCTAGCGAGTAGGCGACCGGGCCTGAGCTGTGATGAATGGAGCCCAACGCTAACGGCCACACAGAGAGATGCACGCGCTATATCTATATTCTCATTTTGTGTTAACGTGATTTTTCTTTATAAATTCGTATGGACTCACCCGTTCTGCGTGCTGGCTGTGAAAAGGCTTTTATTTATTTATTATTTTTAACCTATACGAGCATGTATACTTACCTTTATAAATATATATATATATATATACATATAAATATATAACATACTCTAATGGGCATCTCCGGGAGATTTAACCATCTGATCTCAATATTGATGAAGTCACTACAGACATCTTGCTGTTAACCGAAAACGTCGCCTAGCACTGAAAAAGTACCGTCAGTTATATAAATTCTAAAATAAATTTAAAAAATACGACACTCGTGGACAGATTAACCTTACCTCACGGTCGGTTCACAAACGAAAAAACTTTTATTTTAATATTTTCAATCTATAATTCTTATGAAAATAGTATAAAACTAAAACTTTAAATAGTCATTGGGTCACGCCAAAATATTTTAGCTGATTTTTATAATTTACTCGTACAAGGGGTTTGGCGATGAGACTGTCAGCATGTTTTGTATTTGTCATATCAAATAGTGTGACATGACTGGCTTCTTGGTCGGTCAAGCCTATTGGCGTGATCAACTTAAAAAGCCTTACAAATGCTATTTAATTTAATCAAAGAGTAGTTTTTAAAAGTTTAGTTTCACATGACGCCACTAAAATTTTGATTAAAAATAAATTTAAAAAATTGTTATGCATATGACCACGACGTGTACATCGTGGGAAGGGCTTTTAAAGATTAGACTAGATAAACTTCCACACATACATTATTCATCATTTTCGTTTCTTACAAACCTCCGTAAAGACATAGACACATATACATATATATGCATTACTCACGTTGCCCCCTATAAATATCCACAAAAGATTTGTTACATCGCTCTCTGCTTCTATAAATGTCTATGAGTGACTTATTATATCACTTTAAGCTAAAAACTAATTAGTTAAAAATGCAATGCTCTTTTAGAAAATACAGAAGTTTTTTAGATAAAAAAAATAACCGGCCTCAACATTCCCGCCAACATAGAGTTACAACCACAACTCTTAGACCAACATTTGCCATAAGTAATACACAAAAGTTGAGACTACCAGCAGAAAACTAATAGGCAACAACGTTTTCCAAAAACAAGCATAAACACCAGACCACATATATTAGGCAATGATCCGAGAAGCACACATCATCTATCCTACTAGGAACACACAGACGCAAGATTTATCCTTTCCTGGTACAAAACTACACGAAGGGTGCGACCTCTGTGCAGTCCAGGAACACTCCAGTCATGCCTCCCTTGGGTACGAGAGCCAGAATCAGAGCTCCTCTTGCGCCCTCCTCGACCGTGAGATTTCCGGTGTGGAAGTTGACGTCTGTACTGACATAGCCAGGATGCACACAGTTTATGCACAGTGTTGGGTGCTTCTTTGCAAGGACTCTCGAATAAGCATTGACAAGAGCCTTGGACGCTTTGTATGCAGGGTACCCTCCTTCAGCAGGCCATCCATGGGGTTCCAGTTGGCCATTTTTTAAGTCCTTGAGGAATAGTTCTGATAGCTCATCTAATCTCTCTTCAGATAGCTTATCAATGTTGTTGAGCTCCTGCTTAAGTCCCTCGCCACTGAAAAACTGAAGCCGCATAAAAAGCTTAGCATTTTGTAAATGCAAATGTGGTCCCTGAATCTAACTATTAAATCTAGTTCTAGCATCGCTTTATAACATTGAGGCAGTTACCCTGAGTAGCCCAAAGTAAGATGATATGTTAACTATCCTTCCATGCGATGAGGATTGGAGGAGAGGAAGAAGTGCTTCCGTGACAATTTTGGTGCCATGGTAGTTTGTTCTCATGCACTCCTCTGCTTTCTCGTAAGGCTCTTTGGTGTGCTTCCTAATCCATTCAAGCTTTTCCAGGCCAACCATGCCTGCAAGCTATTTCCATGCAGCAAAAAATGTTAGCCTATTTTATCGTAAGAGATATATAAATTCTGCAAACAAACATAATTGGAAGTGAAGTTTAAATTGTTTATGATTACAAGCTATATCCAGCTAACCTCCTGCTGAAAAGATTCTGGGTCGCTGATCTCTGTTGTAGTCCCGACAATTCCTGCATTGTTGACCTGAAAAGAATCAAACCAGAAACTACGAATTATTCAGGATAAATTCAGAACCAGCATCCTTCAAATGCAGTGCAGTTGGAACAGAAACAAGAAGGCAGTACCAATATATCCAGCTTGCCATACTTCTCCCTGATAAAATCAGCAAGACGTGTAGTGCTCGACCTATCGCCAACCTCCAGCTGATGGAACACGACATTGGATAGCCCGTGCGCTCCAAGGGTTTTGATCGCTTCTGCGCCCCTCTTCTCGTCCCTCGCTGTCAATACTACAGTGACTCCTTTGGAAGCGAGTTGCCTGCATATTTCAAACCCGATCCCTCTATTCGCTCCTGTAACCACTGCAACCCTGAAAAACAGAGAAATAGCCAAATAGGTATCTCATCAAAGTTTTAGGATATACGGAAAATTAAGAGGCTAATGTCTACATAGTTGTATGGGCTCGTTAGGTTATCGACATCGTCCTGTTAGATCACTATAAACTGAAGTGAAACTCTTTTTGTACAATCAATATATTAGCACAAGTCTTTATGTCGTATGTTCTTTTGAAATAGAAATTGCCTATACTATTCTGTAAAGAGATCCACGGCGTGCAGAGCACATATATCACTACCAGAATACTCGACATCCGCCCGCCCCCTCCGCCTCGGCCATTTTTGGACCCGGTGCTGATGGGGCTTCAGCACCGGGTCCAACGGCTAGGAGCGGGGGCGGCGCGCAGGGGTGTCAGGGCGGACACATTAACACCGGGTCGTGGGAAGACCCGGTGCTAATGTGCCCCTTTTAGCACCGGTTGCAGCCAGCAACCGGTGCTAATGTGCCCGAGGCCATTTAGCACCGGTTGCTGGCTGCAACCGGTGCTAATTGGTGCACATTAGCACCGGGTCATGTGTTTTGTATATAGCACCGTCTTTCTCTCCCGGCCGAGCCAGCTGAACACTTGGCGTTGTGTTCATGCTGGCTCGGCCGGGAGAAAGAAGGGGAGGTGCTGCCCAAATTTTTTTCAAAATTTGTGAAGATTCTACTCATCTAAAGAGCACAACAAGATACACTCTTTCATTCTCTAATGTTTTATTTAGCTTATAATCCTTCTATGCTTTAGAAATAGAGGAATTTGTGAATCAAATAAAGCTGGCTAGAGAGCTTGTGTTCATGGAGGAGAGAGAGGGGAGCTTGAGTTCATGGTGGAGAGAGAGTGTTCATGTTGTGTTTTAAATGGAGAGAGAAGGCAAGCTAGTTGTGTTCATGTTATATTTGTTTTTAGAAAATGAATATAGTAATTCAATGGAATATATTTTATTAGTTATTTATTAAAAGTTGGAATAGTTATTTATTAATTTAATGGAAGGTATATTTGTTTTTAGAAAATAAATATAGTAATTCCATGGAATATGTATTATTGGTTATTTATTAAAAGTTGGAATAGTTATTTATTTATTTGACGGAAGGTATATTTATGTATTTAATGAATATAGTAATGTAGTTTTAGAAATGTGTTTATATAATGGAATATATATTATAATTTGTATTTATTTATATATTAAATTTGTATTAACTTTATATTTGTTATTGGTTAATAATGCATATGAATAGACAATGGATGTACGGGGACAACCACGCTCAGGTGTTCCGTGATGGCCTCAGGGCGTTTCTCGATGCTGCCGAGGCTAACAGGACGCCGTCCGGTTTCCTGTTCTGTCCATGCACCAATTGTAAAAATATACAATCATACAAACAAAGAGGTTGTCTTCAGGTGCATTTATTTTCTATTAATTTATAAGATTTTCTATTAATTTTGTAGGATTTTTCATTAATCCTAGCATTTTATATTGATTTTCTATTAATTTATAAGATTTTCTATTAATTTTGTAGGATTTTTCATTAATTCTAGCATTTTATATTTATTTTCTATTAATTTATAAGATTTTCTATTAATTTTTTAGGATTTGTTATTAATTCTTGCATTTTATATTGATTTTATATTAATTTCTAAGATTTTCTTATTTAATATATATTTTTTAATAGGTATAGCATTAATAACTGAATTAAAACAAGTATTAATAGCTATATATTAAAAACTATATTTATCATATGTAATAGGTAGAAAAGAATATGATAAATAGAAATGAAAAAAAATGCCAAATAGTAGCCACCGGTGCTAAAGACCGGTTTGGAAACTGGCGCCAAATGAAAAATGGGGGCCTTTAGCACCGGGTTGATCTAAAATCCGGTGCTAAAGGCCCCCATTTTTCGTTTGGCGCCAGTTAAGGTCCTTTAGCACCGGGTGTACAAGACCCGGTGCTAAAGGGTGGGACTTTAGACCCGGTGCTAAAGGGCCTTTAGCACCGGGTCGTGGCTGCACCCGGTGCTAAAGACGGGGGACCTATATAGGCGCCCCCGCCCCCGCCCCGCCCCAGCACTTCGTCTTCCCGCGCCTCCTCCTCGCCTCGCCCCCGCCGCCGTCGTCGCCGCGCCCGCCGCCCTCGCCCACGCCGTCGTCGCCCTCGGCCTCGTCCATCCTCCCCGCGCCGCCGCCCGTCCTCCCCGCGCCGCCCGTCCTCCCCGCGCCGCCGCCGGCGCCCTCACCCACGCCGGCGCCCTCCGCCCTCGCCGTCGTCCCCGCGCCGCCGCACAACATCCCCGCGCCCTCGCCGTCGTCCCCGCGCCGCCACCCGTGTCCCCGCGCCGCCGTCCGTCGTCCCCGCGCCTGCGCCCGTCGTCCCCGCGCCGCCCGACGTCCCCGGCCGGCCGCGCCGCCGCTCTTCGTCGCCGTCGTCCCCGCCGACGTCCCCGCGCCGCCGCCCGCGCCCTCGCCGTCTTCCCCGCGCCGCCGTCGTCCTCGGCCGCGCCGCCGCCGTCCCCGGCCGCGCCGCCCTTCGTCGTCGCCGCCGCCGGCCCGCCGCTGCCGTCGCCGTCGTCCAACGTCGCGGTGAGGCCCCTGTGATGCCGGCCTTCGTGCCGTGCGTGGTTGTGTATGTGTGAGCCAGCCTTCGTGCCGTGTCTGTTTGTGGGTGTGCAGGTACCCTTGCACGTTCGGCCATGCACATTTGCTTAGCGAACGTGTTCGGCCATGCGTATTTGGTTAGCGAACGCGTTCGCTAACCACATACATTGGAAATACATTGTACTGGAAATATTAGAAATATATATGCTTCATATGTATTGAAAATATTAGAAATTAATTGGAAATGTTATATATTGCAATTCTATTAGAAATATACATGCTTCATATGTATTGAAAAATGTTGCAAATGTAAATTGCAAATATTTATATGTTGAAAATGTAAATGTATATGCATGTTTATTTATTGGAAATGTATATGCATGTTGAAATGTGTATTGGAGATATTTACATTGAAATGTATATTGGAAATGTTATATGTTTGAAATGTATATTGGAAATGCATTGTATATTTACATTGAAATGTATATTGAACCTGAACCCCTTAGCGAATCCGTTCGCTAAGCGCAACGAACCCCTTAGCGAATCCGTTCGCTAAGCGCACCGAACCCCTTAGCGAATCCGTTTGCTAAGCGCACCGAACCCCTTCGCGAATCCGTTCGCTAAGCGCACCGAACCCCTTAGCGAATTCGTTCGCTAAGGGCATCGAACCCCTTCGCGAATCCGTTCGCTAAGCGCACCGAACCCCTTCGCGAATCCGTTCGCTAAGCGCACCGAACCCCTTTGCGAATATGTTACAAATATTTGAAATATCTATGCTTTGTATATATTGCTTGTCAATTATTTTAGTTCTATAGATGACGGACAACAACGAGCCTGTCCCACCCATGCAAGAGGACAACGACACGTTCTTAGCGAATCAACTTTTTGATATTGTAACCCAACCGATGAGCATGGATGAAGTGTTGAGGGCCATTGGAAGGGACGACAATATCCAGGGCGACAATGTTGCGAGGGCCAAAAATGTTGAAGGGGCCGGCAATGTCCAGGGCGAACGTGTCCAGGGCAGCACTGTTGCAGGGGCCGGTAACGAGCCCTCGTCTAGTCAGGTGTGTATATATAACATATATAAATTTATACTGTATATGTCAATTATCTATATCATCTTTATATCTAACATAACTATGTATCGTATATATGTAATTTGTGTAGGCCGCCTCTGCTTCTACAAGTCGAGCTAAGAAATCAAAACGATCGACCACGAAGTGTCTAGAGAAAGAAAGAATCGACGCAATTTCCGAACAGCTCGTCAGATGGATCTGGGACGAGGTCGTCAATCCCCGAGGAGAATACCACGTCTCAATATTGGAGGACGTGCCAAGCTCACTAAGTCATGCAACATCCTAAGTTGTAAATACAGTTTAAACAATAACTTGAGTGCGATATATATTTTATAAGATATATGTCTTATATTTGTAATATATATGTCTTCTATTTGATATACAGCTAATATGAATATAGAATCGGCCGAATACGCATTAGAATACATGTATTAGAATATATATATACACGTATATAAACGTGCATGCATGGCTACTGAAAAAAGCAAAAAAAACAAAACCCAGGGCCTTTAGCACCGGGCGTAGACAGCAACCGGTGCTAAAGGCCCTGCTAAAGGCGCTGCGGGGGCAGGCCCTTTAGCACCGGTTATTCAACCCGGTGCTAAAGGGGTACCCCTTTAGCCTCGGAAGATCTGCACCGGTTGGGATACCCGGTGCTAAAGCCGGTTCCCAACCGGTGCAGATGTTGATCATTCTGATAGTGTACGCATGTAAGAAGAAAACGGAAATGCCGAAATGCTTACTCTTTTTCATATTTGCAGCGTACGTTTCCTTCCATTTTTGTGACGGGTAGCTGAGATCTTGTGTAACTCAGAGTTTGTGAGTTTGTGGAGAGACAGGCGGAGCTAGCTAGTTGCGTGATTGTAATGATACACGGCCACCAAGCTCGTTGCCTATATATAGCGGTGCCGCCTGGTGCATTCGTGCCTTCACCCTGTATATAGACACGTATATTAGGCTCCCATGCACTCCTGGAGTCCTGGTGATGTCACCCCACTCGTCATGCAGATAATTTTACGCACCAAGTGACACAATGCCCTCGCTTAAGTCATGGCTGATGATCGGTTACAACGAGTCAACGACATTTAGTAAACCGGAGTACATTTACCCGGCTGGTATTTTTAACCCTCAGGTTATCACGTTTTCCAAAACCCAAAGTCCACATTTCCTACAATCACTAACCCCACCACGACAGAGAAGTAATTATCACAACGCATCACACATCACCGGCCCTGTCTTTTTTCCCCCTCTCGTCTTTCTCTGTCACGTGGCAAGGCTTCGTCGTGGCTAGGATGGAAATTTTTTTAGGGATTTTTATATATTATATAAGAACTTAAATAGAGAAGTATACGAGCTCCAGGCACTCCAGGCTTTCTTAATGTGGCATCCGGAGTGTTTAAGACCTCATGGGTCTTAAAGGTGGGTCCCACATATGATAAGACCAACCTTTGTTGTGTATAAAACCTCTAGGGTCTGAAGCATAGGATCCATATTTCCAAATAAAAAATGAGAAAAAATATCACTCCTTCACTTTGCATGCACCCGATGCTGTTGCCCCTCTTCCTCCAAATATTTTATTTTATAGGACCCTCCGTTAAGACCTACTCCCTCCGTCCTTTTTTTATTGGTTGCTCGGGAACCGGGAATAGGAGGAGGGCGCGGTTTCCCGCAACAATTAAAACGGGACGGACGTCCTTTTTTTATTGGTTGCTCGGGAACCGGGAATAGGAGGAGGGCGCGGTTTCCCAGCAACAATTAAAACGGGACGGAGGGAGTAGCCTGTTATGTATTAGATCACCTATAGAGAGTAGGATATACTATTATTATAAAAAATATTTTATTCTCATGACACCAGATGTACTAGCAGGCTACAATATAATCATATTTTTTTTAATATGTTGGACCTGAATGCTCTTGTCGCTTGGATTTGGGGATTTTGAAGTTAGAATCCAGGAGCTAAAACGCATCTGGTTGTTTTCTTTCCTCTTCAACATCTGATTTTTATATAACTCCTCCAAGACTCCAACAAAGGTGTTCCGTCAAAAAAAAAAGACTCCAACAAAGGTACACAATGAGCCATGGCTAGCTAGGTTGGATTTGGGATTTTGAGGTTACGATTTTTTTTTTGCGCGCGCGGGGAGTTCGCAGCGGGGCAACTCAAATAAAGGTTAGCCTGACGACAACGGATGCAGCAGTGAGAGCTGCCAACAAAACTAGGAGCGGTTAGAGCTGGGGTGACTGGGTGAGCACACAACGCCTGTCAATAAATGAATAATTGGAAAAAATGGGTAAAGGATGATCCGGAGGTATATCATTCTGTGGCATAATAAAGTCGGTACTAGTGACTACACGCGCAGATAACGATTGAATTGAAACCTGTTGATTGTACCATGCCAAGACGGCTTTATGAGCGAAGAAAGGTCTCATTTATTCAATGGCGGATCAGGAGAGAACATAATAATTACAAAATAGTACAAGGAAGATTCACTCCTCAAGATTTTGAACAACAAAATTTTCATTTGATTTAAATTATTTAGGCTGGTGATCTGATATTAACTTACGTTTCTAGTCGCGCTACAAAGGCATACTAAAGCAAGATATTTATGTAACAGTTGCTTTCTCATTACGAGAAGTATATACTCCGGAAAGGATTACACAAAAGATGCTATTTCCGTGCGGTCAAAGTAAGCGCCCGTCACGCCCCCCTGCTCGGCGAGAGCGACGGCCACGGAGACGCTGGCGCCTTCCGCGGCCGTCAGGTTGCCCGTGTTGCAGTTCATCTCGGTCTCGACGTAGCCCGGGTGCACGCAGTTGACCCGCAGCCCGGCGTTGTCCCTCGCGAGGATCCTCGTGTAGGCGCACACGAGCGCCTTGGACGCCTGGTACGCCGCGTACACCTGGTCGGCCGGCCACCCGCGGCGCTCCAGCTCGCCGCGCCTCAAGTCCTCCACGAACAGCGCCGCGAGCTCGTCCAGCCGCCGCTTCGTCAGCGTGTCGACGCTGCTCAGCTCCTGACGGAGCTCCTCGCCGCTGAAGAACTGGACCAATGAAAGAACCGAGATGCATGTAAGAATTTGGATGGTTCTGTAGATTTTATATATTTCTCATCCAAGTGTGATGATCTGTGTGTGATGTAGGTAGGGCAAGTACCCTGAGTAGCCCAAACGATGAGGTGACGTTGACGATCCTTCCATCGGAGGAGGATTGGACGACTGGAAGCAGCGCTTCGGTCACGTTCTTGGTGCCGTGGTAGTTGATTTTCAGGCACTCCTCTGCCTGCTGAGTGTTCTGTGTGAGCCGCTGCTTCAGCCATTCTGCAATCTCGTTCTGATCCTTGCCTGAACGCTGTTTTGATGCAGCCAAACTGCGTCAGTGTTTAGCACCAAAAGCACTGATGATGCTAACATGCTTATCCAATCATATACTGATTTATTTTTTGTAAATTGCTTGTACATAGCAGAAGGGAGGAGGGTTCTGCGACTTCTATGTCTATATATGTACCTTTATTTCCTTGATGGCTGCCTCGTGGCCAATCTCCATGGTCACCCCTATGATCGCTGCGTTGTTGACCTGCAGCACGTGAACCGATTAGAACACCATCAAACACATCCTAGCATGCAATGAATTATCCACACCAAAGATGACCGTCAGAAGTAACAGACTAAGGCCCCCTTTGGGAGGCTCCGGCTCCAGCTACTGCTGCAGCTCCTACAGGAGCCCTACCAAACGGCATCGCTAAAAACAGCTCCTCGAGCGGAGCACCCAGGGAGCCGGAGTCGGTTCTGTACTAGCGGGGTGGAGCCGAAAAATAGTGGCTCCCCCTGGCTCCTCCGCGTTCCCGCGCTGACGTGGGCAACAATGCCCCGGAGGCCCGGACAGCAAGAACGCAGCAGTGTGTTGGGGCCCGAGTGCGTCAGCGAGCGGTGGTGCAAGTCCCAATCGTTGGTGCACTGCATGGTCTGCTAGCTCGTCCTCGCATGGCAGGGTAGTGGAGGATGCCGGAGTAGCGGTCAAACAGCAGTAGAGGACAAGAAATCACATAGTAATTGAGGAAGAAATAGAAAATTAATATGTCAACCAATTTATTTAGCTAAGCGCATAATAGACTTTTGACCTCTTTCATGTATTATGAAAAAAATAGAACAAGCTGTTTTGACCAACACTTTTCAAAATAATTTTAGCTCCATCAAAGAAGCCGTTTCACCGTAGGAGCCAGAGCCGGAGCCCTGCCAAAGGGCCCTAACTGTCAAGTGTCAAGGGGATAGTTAAAGTCCAAAGAGCGATACCAGCACGTCGAGCTTTCCGAACTCGTTCCTGACGAAATCAGCCAAGCGAGCGGCGCTGGCGGGCTCCGTGATCTCCAGCTGGTGGAACACGACGTCCTGCAGCCCGAGCCCGCGAAGCCTGTTGACCGCCTCGGCGCCCTTCTTCTCGTCCCGCGCCGTCAGGACGACGGTGAGCCCGCTGGACGCAAGCTGCCGGCATATCTCGAAACCCATGCCCCGGTTGCCTCCGGTGACCAGGGCGACCCTGACCAGAAGGGAATGACCCGATAGTTAGGGACAAAGGCACATCAAAACAGCAGGGAATAAAGATGAAGCATTCAGTCGCTGCTGATCAGTGATCACTGGTCAGACAGAAAATTATGTTGTGTTCCTGCACCTCTTCTCTGAAGGCATGGGGATGGCTCCTTCCATGATCTTCGGCTGATCCGGCACAAGAGCAGAGCAGTGGTACTGTGGTAGTCGAATGGAGACAGGCGATCAGGCTTGAAACGATTGCATTTGCAGGCAGACAGGTGGTTCGTTTATATACTGATATGGGCGCTTGCAAAAACATGTCTTGACGAGAGGATGCCGGGTCAGCAGCATACACTGGGCAGGTCATGGTTAATTTGGGGTTTGCTTGACCTTTCCCCTCTGATGTTTCAGTTTCAGAACCGGCGGTGCGCATGCAGTTTCTGTTGTCTCGTCAAGGCCAAGGGTAGCATCATGCATTAGCGCATTGCATCTCTTCTCAAAGTTGAGTTTGCCAACCTCGGGTTGCTTCTTTCCTCGCGCAAACGTGTTTGGAGTTTGGACTGCGGTTGTAGGAAACGGTTTGGAATCCAATCAATAAACCGATTATGATCCCTCCCGAAACCACTTTTTTTTTTGGAAACTCGACGAGTTTTTCGAAACTAATCAAAGTGTTCGACAAGATCAGCAACAGCGTGATTTCTGAACTTACTTTCAGGGTCTTTTTCAGATCCTGTGTTCTGTGCAACTCCCTTGCTCCTATGAAACATGCTGCACGAAACCAAAAGCATATATACGTACAATACACACAAAAGTCACGGCAAGTATGTTGCAGATGAGTATTCATCATAAAACACTGCAATGAATACAAATGTAGCAGAAGAAAAAAAAACAGAGTACTGCCAATGCATTGGGGCAGATAAATGAACCAAATAGTAGTCGTACATGACAGACACTGTCGAGGCCGTGTTTCTTTGGCCTGGCAAAGAATTGTCAGTCCATTCGACCAACAATTGAAGATATTAAATAAAGTCAGTTTACAAAACTATCTTCACAACATTGTACCATTTCGCGAGACCTATCTAATGAAGCCTTTGACCGTATGATTCGAAAATGGTTACTGTAGCACTACTGTAGCAAAACATGGACTAATTAGGCTCATTAGATTTATCGCGCAAAGTTGCACTCATTCTTAAAAGGGTTTTACAAATGGACTTCATTTAGTGCTACATGGACTAATTAGGCTCGTTAGAAGTCGGTCGTCTGCAGGTTCACCGGGAGGAACCGGTCCTCCCTCGCCGCGCGCACCTTGGCGTCGTGGAAGGACCCGTTGAACATGAGATCTAATGGTGGCCGGTACAGGTCGGCCAGCGATTTGAGCCCTTGACGCGGCGGCGGCGCCGGCCGTGGGTGGTGCTGCCCGGCACCCTCGCCCCCCGTGCCGTGGGAGCCATCCGCTATGGAGGAGTCGTAGTAGGCGGCGTCGTCTTCGTCCACCTCGAGGCCGTAGTCATCGGACGCCTCGCTGTCGTTGTCGCTGTAGCTGTAGCTCATGTCGCCGTATTGATCGTTGTCCTCTACGTTGTGGCTGTCCTCCTGATCGATGCTGCGGCGGTTGTCTTGTTGCTCCTCCGTGTCGACGTCGTCGCTGACGATGTTTTCCACTTTGATTATTTCTCCGCCATCACCGGGTTCATCAGCGTCTCCCCACCCGGTCGCTTCTATTTCACTTATCAGCGATGGTTGTACAGGAACCGCCGGCACCGGCGCTGGATGCGGCGCCTCCCAGATGGAGGCGGCGGCGGCGGCGGCGTCGTGGGAAGTATTATGATCGCCGTAGTAATACGCATCTTCCTCGTACAACGCTTCAACGCGGGCGGGGATGGGATCGCGCTCCTCGTCGTAGTCATCGTCCACCCAGTCCGAGATCGGAGCGGGCGCACCTGACGGGCCGCCGGCGTTGAAGTAGAGATCTATTGCTTCTTCGAGGTTCCAGCGGCACGAGCCGAGGTGCTGCACGGCGTACGCCTGGGATTCGCAGGAGGTGATCTCCATGAAGGTGGAGACCATCTCTTGATCCATCTTGTGGGCACGGCTGCGGCGCTCCTCTCTCTCTCGAGGACTAGCTTGTGGTGCCGACCTCTACTTATATTACCGTGACGGCCTGACGGGGAGATTCCGGACTAGCTTGTGGTGCTGACCTCTACTTATATTAGCGTGACGGCCTCACGGGGAAATTCCGGTTCGGGTCTGGAGTCGCTCGGAGCCGGATCGGGCTGATCGAGTTGGGGTCGGTTGCGTTCCCTACTCCCGTCAGTCGGAGTTGGAGTCAGCGTCCAGTCAGCCATGAGCCATCATCAGGCGGGATGACTATTCGTCGCCTGCTGTGAGAGAAGCGCGGCCCAATTTGAAGGACGGCATGCACGGACGGAATTCCAACGACGCGAGAGCGAAGCTCTGGACGGAGGAAAAAAAGGCTATTTTTTCTTTTTTCTTATGTATTCCTTTTGCTGTGTATAATTTTGTTCTCCATGCTATCTATTTCTATTTGTTTTACTATATCTTTTTTACAATCGTTCTACTTTTTTTTCTTTTCTGCTCTATTTTTTTACTTTAAAATGTGCAATTTTCTCCATATAGAGCAATTTGTTCGTAACGTGGATTCATTTATTCTCCATATACGGTAATTTGTTCGCAATGTGGACTTACATGTTCTTTATATACGGTAATTCGTTCGCAACATGAATTCCTCTGTTCTCCATGTGCAGCAATTTGTTCGCAACGTGGACTCATTTGTTCTCTATGTACATCAATTTGTTCGTAATGTGGACTTGCATATTCTCCATGTGCAGTAATTTGTTCGCAACATGTACTCTTCTGTTCTTCATGTGCAGCAATTTGTTCGCAATATAGACTCATTCGTTCTAGTTTGATAAAAAATATTCGTAAAAAATATCATCTAAATATAGTCAAGTGAGATCTTATTTTGAATATTTTATCGCAATAAGCATTATGGTGCGATCGGAATTTAATTTAGATGCTTGGTTTAAAAGTAATGACTTTTTTTTCAAATTTACATACGAACAAACAGTCAAACTATGAACACTTCAGCTGCGAACCAAATAATCGACCTGTTCAATAAAACACGCAATCAGTACAAAAGGTGGAACCACGTGTTCATAGATTGATAAATATTAGCTCACGAGTCACGAGAAACAGTCCAACGAGATTGACGAGTAACCTGGGCTGAAATCGAGCGATCCAACGAATCGACCCACGCAGCAGACGCGGGTGTGCGGAACCCTTCAAATGAGGTGATGCATAGTCGCGGCCCGAAACCAGTCTAAAAAATGGGCCCAACATCAGCCCAGTAAGAAAATAGGTAGAGCGCCCGCTCCTTCGGGCGACAAGTGTGGCCGCATCGCCGGCGTGACGTCCAGACGCGAGGGTGGAACGCAACACTACTCCTGTAAACGTCTCCAATAGACTGAGTCGGCAGATTTTGATATTAACGAAGTCACCACATACGCCTAACTGTCGATAGAAACATTGCCTATAATAAAAAGAATAGCGCTGGCTAAATCATAAAATAAATCCCACCACTAGAATACATGACGTCGAGTCCCTCCACTCGACGAAATAATCACCGGGCTAGATGAATTGCTCTCTACGGTGAAAATCGATGATCTGATCTTAACTGGTTGGATCATGGCAACGACGGTTTATGCGTGTGCGGTTTCCTTGTTGGAGGTGTTGTTTTTGAGAGCCTTTCTCGTAGTCCATGTGCTGCTTTGTTGGTGTATGAAACTGAAGGTTAAATCGTATGTGTAGTCTGTTTTGACATAATTTTTTATATCTTCTCTTTTAGGCTGTGTGCATCTTAGCTATGCAGAGACCGGGAATAATCTTAATGTAAGTCTAATTGACTAAGATTAATAAAGTTTTTCTTATAAAAAAATGTAGAAATTCCAACTCTTCCAGCAACAAATGGGTCGGCTAACAAACGATGTAATGTTTTAGAATGTCATACTGAAAGTGCATCTAGGCATTTAATCTATTTTGGTGATTAATGGCAATAGAAATTTGGATATGATGCTTTGCATGAGTTGTGCAGGAATAAAATGAAATAAAAGGAAGATAATACTGAAGGAAGGAAACCAACGCTTATTCATATGGTGGAGGACTCAATTGGTGGATTTAAATTTAATTTTCCGTTTGAAATTGAGTATAGGACCACCGTACTATCAAGGGGGACGTAGTTGATAAATTCTAGTTGCTAAAAGTGCTTTGCTTGAGATGACAAACTCTTGAGAGACACAAAAACACTTCACAAACACCCCTTTCTGCTCGGCCGGAACTTAGGCCGGAAGATCCGACCGGAAGTTCCGGGCGGCTCGGTCTTGTGTTTCTTCGGGCCGGAAGTTCCGGCCTTTGCACCGGAAGATACAAGACTTAGCTGTTTTTCGAGCTCACGAGTGTCCTGTTGCAAGTTCCGACCCGAGGCCGGAAGATCCGACCGGAAGTTCCGGCCGGCTCTGTCTTGGTTTTCTCCGGGCCGGAAGTTCCGGGGTTTCCCGGAAGATCCGACTACCTGTCGGAAGATCCGGCCCCTGGAACTTTTCTGGAGGTTTCCTAACACGTTTCTGTTGATTATCGGAAGATCCGACCAAGTGTCGGAAGATCCGGTACCCCTTCGCAGAGCACATAACGGTCATATTTTGGGGGGTTGGTATATACCCCTCACCCCCCTCTTTCATTAGCTGCTGCACACATTGACCTAACACGAGACAAACACTCCCTTGAGCATTCACTCCATCTCTCTACTCCCCTCCAAAGCTTGATTCTTCCAAGATTCACTTAGGGTTTGAGTGAGAGAGAAGATTTGAAGTGTGAGCCTTGTGCAACCTTGAGCCCTTCACTAGTTCATCTCTCAAGCACTTGAAGCACTTGGATTCATTGATTTACATTTGTTACTCTTGGAGCTTGCTCCTAGACGGTTAGAGGTGCCGGTGAACTCCCATTCTCTTGTGGTTTGAGTCCCGGAAGTTTGTATTACCCTCTCTCTTCGTGGGAGCACATAGTAAGTAACTCAATCCTCCTTTGTGGTTGATTGGGAGAGACTTGGGGTTAGTGTGACAGCCCGGCTCTTTGTGAGCATCTCAACGGAGACGTAGCTCCTTTGTGGAGTGAACTTCGGTAGAAAATCCTTTGTCTCCACTTTTGTTCTCGTTCTTATTGTTTCTATAACTTGATTTGTCCCGATCTACTTATTTGTGGCTATACTCAGATATTGATCATATATAGAAGGTTCCTTACATCATTTGTGAGCTTTGTATTCAAGTGGAATTGTAAAAAGGTCATTAGATTTCCAATCTCGAAGTACACTTGAATTGCCTGTCGGAAGATCCGGCTTATCATCGGATCTTCCGGTATTCTGTCCCAGTCGGAAGATCCTGTACAGTGTCGGATCTTCCTGGCCGGAAGATCCGAGACTGTGTCGGATCATCCGACTTTCTGACAGTTTTCGGAGGATTTTTGCAGGAATTTTTTAAACAGGCCTATTCACCCCCCCTCTAGGCCCAGTGTTGGTCCTTTCACATACAAATAAAACTAAGAAGATCTGAAATTTCAATCCAATCTCTATGTCTACATGACTGTTTCAGTCATTCAGCACGTACCCACTCCTGTAACTTTTTTTAACAAATTATGTATTTGTATGTACTCTCAATCTCAAACACCGTGTTGTTTATTAGAAACATCCGTGTGTCAGCCCAACCATAACTCTCATTCAGAACTCACACATCAAACAGCTCAAAGTTGAGTCCGGAGTCGTTGGGCTCGTCCCGCAGGGCGAGCACGACGGCCGGCTTGGCTCCCTCCTCCGCTGAGACGAGCTCCATACCGTAGTTCATGTCGGTCCTCACAAAGCCCGGGTTGACGCTGCAAACCACCACCGAGGGGTGCCTCTTGGCGAGCAGCCTCGAGTAGGCATTCACAAGCGCCTTGGACGCCGCGTAGGCCGACGACACCGGCAGCCACCCACGGGCCGCTAGGTTACCGTCCTTGAAATCAGTCAGGAAGGCGCTGATGACTTCCTCAAGCTTATCCTCTGAGAGACTGTCGATGTCGCTTAGCACCTTTATGACTCCCTCGTTTGACATGAACTGAGAAAAAGAAAACACTCAGAACGTATTAATTTTGTTGGGTTAAGAGAACTCGTAGAGGAACAGGAATGTGTAATGAATTTGTTCAAAATTTTTGCACAAACTTCTATTTTTGTGGAATGTTCAGTGTCTGATTTGCGAGCTTAGGTGCAATTCTAAAGGTCCTCAATATTTTGTTGGTCTGTGAAAGCACAGGCAGTACGAGTTACAGCTGGTTTTGTGGTTAAGGTTACCTTAAGTTGTGCAGCTCGTGAAGAAATATTCACAACCCTTCCTGAATTGGACAGCAGGAGGAGGGGGATCAGACATTCTGTGACGTCCTTTGTGCCATTGAAGTTTATTTCGAGGCACTCCTTGGCCAGCTCATAGTTCTGTTGCAGACTTCCCATATAACCATCCAGAAAAGCTCTTAGATCTTCCTGCGCCGACATGTTAATACGGTGTATCTTAGCAGTTGGACTCATCATTTCCGCAAAAAAAAGGACTCATTGTCTATTTCATCCCATCCACAATCAGAGACCAATGTATGCTTGCAAAATGTAAGGAATAATTAACCAAAGTAATTTCCCAGAAGACTACTTGCCTCAGGATTCTGCTTCTGGAGATCTTTTAACCTTTCAGGATCGATGGTTGTTCCACCAATGGCTGCATTGTTCACCTGCAGAACAGAAACAGTAAGACTGACTGAACCCCTGTAACGAGGAACCTGAAGCTACAGCGCTAGAGAACTTGAGGACACTCCAAGATGTCGAGCTTGCCGAACTTGGCCTTGACGAACTCCGCCAGCTGCGTGATGCTCACCCGGTTCGCGACGTCCAGCTGATGGAAGACCACGTCGGAGAGGCCGGACCTGTGCAGCTCCTGCACGGCCCTGGAGCCCTTCTCCTCGTCTCGCGCTGTCAGCACGACGAGGACGCCGCTGCTCGCGAGCTGCCTGCAGATCTCCAGCCCGATTCCTCTGTTCCCACCGGTGACCACTGCAACCCTGAAGTCAGGTGATGATATGGCCGTCAGAGAGAGGAGGGAGAGGCATCTCCAAGCTCTGTTTAACAAGCAATCTTTTGCATGTGCAATGAGCAATACCTGGTCGCCATTACTGCTGCCTGTACTGGTGAAGGGTGATGAGATGAACCGTGAGAGGAGAGTGAGATGAACCGTGAGAGGAGAGAAGTGGCAGGGCAAGTGGGCAACTATATATAAATAAATACTAGAAGCGCCTTTCTGACAGTTTTCGGAGGATTTTTGCAGGAATTTTTTAAACAGGCCTATTCACCCCCCCTCTAGGCCCAGTGTTGGTCCTTTCAATTGGTATCAGAGCCTAATCCCTTGTTTAGGCTTAACCGCTAAGGGAAAAACACTATGGCCAGTACGGGAGGTGGATCCGAGATGGCTTCCGCCCACAAAGATAAACATTCGACGCCTGTTGAGTCAAGCTCAAGCGATGATGAATTCAACATTAGCGATGTTGATGAGAGCTTGGATGAACAAGAAAAGAAGAAGCAAAGGAGGGAGAAGATAAGGAAGAAGATTAAGGAGAAGGCCGAAAGAAAGGCGCAAAAGCTTCTCAAGAAGAAGATACGAGAAAGAGACGCTCTCGACGGACTTCATTCGGTGTCTTATCGATATTAGACATCTTCTTCTAACAAATCTTTCGACCCTTCTAGTCTTAGTTTCTCATCCGTTCCAATGGGCAAAGTCCCCAAATTCAATGGGATTGACTATGCCCGGTGGAGCGATGACATGAAAATTTACTTGCATGGTCTTCATCCATCTCTTTGGACTATTGTGAAAATAGGTGTCGACAAGAGTGCAACTCCAAGTCGAGAACAAGAGTACGACATCTTCCGCAACTCTCAAGCCATGACCGTGCTTAGGAGTGCTCTAAGCCCCTATGAGTACAACAAGATTAGAGGAATCGAAAGTGCCAAGGAGCTATGGGACACTCTTCAAATGGCGCATGAAGGATCGGATGAGGTCAAGGAAGGCAAGGTAGATCTCTTACAAGGAGAACTAGAAGCTTTCGTCATGAAGAAGGATGAGTCTTTGCAAGAGATGTATGATCGATTGAAGCTTCTTGTCACCGAAATTAGAATGCTTGGAAGCAATGATTGGGGCGAGAGCAAGGTCACAAAGAAATTGCTTAGAGCATACGCACCCAAGAACCCAATGCTTGCCACAATGATTAGAGAAAGTGACAAGTTTAAGACAATGGTGCCCATGGAGCTATTCAACAAGTTGCAATATCATGAGATGAATAGCTTGGATGTGACAAGGTCAATCCAACAAACCGAAGTCAAGACCATAGCTCTCAAGGCCGAACCAAGCAAGAAAGTTGAGTCAAATGAGAAGACCTCAACTTCCAAGAAGAATGAAGATTCAAACGACCATGAGAGCACCGATGAAGAAACCGCTATGATGGTTAGAAACTTCAAGAGATTCATGAAGACAAAAGGTGAAAAGAAGAGCTTCTCTCAACGAAGATGCTATGAGTGTGGGGAGAAAGGTCACTACATTGCCGATTGTCCTCGCAAGAAGAATGACAAGGATGACAAGAAGTCCAAGGACAAGACCGGTGACAAAGACAAGAAATACAAGGAGAAGAGTCGAGAGTACAAGAAAAGGTTTGGAAATGCCCACGTCGGTGAAGGATGGGATTCATCAAGTGATGACTCCGGTGATGAAGAAATGGCCACTTGTGCCATTCAAGCTCCTACATCAACTCCACGACTCTTCAACAACATCGATGAGAGTGATGACGAAGCTCCCATGTGCCTCATGGCTCAAGGGACTAAGGTATTTGACACCACACCACCTCTCTCATCTACTCCTTTGTCATCTAGGAACATTGAAAATGATCTAGATAATGAAGAAGCCGAACACGAGAAAAACATGATAAAGAAGTTCGGAAAAGATGGCTACAAATTTATTAAAAAACTACTAGAGAAAATTGAGAAAAGAGAGGAGTCTCTTGATAGGCAAGAAGAATTGCTCATCCTTGAGAAGGAGAGAAACCTTGTCCTAGAAGAGGCCCTAGTTGAGGAGAAACTCAAGGTTGAGAAGTTGGCTTGTGAGTTATCTCAAGCCAATGACTCACGGGAGAAGATGTCAAAGGAATTGTCTTTGACAAATGACTCTCTAACTAACCTAAAGAGTGCTAAAAGTGAGCTTAAAGAAAGGCATTCAAGCCTAGAGATCAAATATAAAGATCTAGAAGCCAATTTTAGCTCACTTTGGGAAAGTACCAAGAACAACTCTAAAACAACTCTTGACTCAAGTGTCTCTACTAGTGAAGGTTGCTCAAGATGTTATAAAATTGATGTGGATACTTGTGCAACTAACATTTCTAAGCTAGAGGAGAAAGTCAAAGCTAAAGATGCCCAAATTCAAAAGTTGACCAATGCCATTGGCCAAGACCAAGGTAAGGGCAAGAGTGTATTCGAGACCCACCCGGCATATAAAGCCGGTAGATATGGTACTATCAAGGATGGGCTTGGATACACTCGAGGCGGAAAGGCCAATGGGACAAAGAAGATAAGAGGTCGTGATGTGACATTGTTCACCAAGGGGACCAATCTAGGTGAACTAATGGATGCGGCTCATGGGGTGGTAAGGTCCATGGAGCCCTTGCCAATGGCAAAAGCATCTAGTCAAGATGTCAAGATCAAGACCAAGAAGGAAGAGAAGGTCATTGAGCACAAGCCATCACCAAACTACTCCATCGACTATATGGTCACTTGGGACCAAAATGGGAAGATGGTGGTAAAATATATAGGTGCTCATACTAGAAAAATGATGAGAAGTGTGTGGGTGCCTAAAATGTCAAGAGCTAACACTCAAGGACCCAACCACTTTTGGGTACCTAAGTCCAAGGCTTAAACTTGTTTTGTAGGCATATTCCTCCGGTGGACCTTCGTGGTTGTTGGATAGTGGATGCTCAAATCATATGACCGGAGAAAGGAATATGTTTGCAAAGCTACAAGAGTATGACTCACCCGTTGAGAAGATCACATTTGGTGACAACAATCATGGTGATGTCATAGGTCAAGGTGAAATAGCTATCTCACAAGACTCATCCCTTTCCAATGTTTATCTTGTTGATTCTTTGGGATACAACTTGTTGTCCGTCTCACAACTTTGTGAGAAGGGTTACAATTGTCTCTTTACTAATGAGGGTGTGAGTATCCTAAGAAGGGAGGATTCCTCTATTGCTTTTACGGGTCGACTCAAGGGAAAGCTTTACTTGGTTGATTTCACAACTAGTAAAGTGGAACCGAAGACTTGTTTAGTGGCAAAATCTAGCTTGAGTTGGCTTTGGCATCGCCGGCTAGCTCATGTTGGGATGAGGAACTTGGCCAAACTTCAAAAGGATGAACACATCCTAGGACTAACAAATGTTGTGTTTGAGAAAGATAGATTGTGTAGTGCTTGTCAAGCCAGGAAGCAAGTTGGTGCTCCACATCCACCCAAGAATATTTTGACTAGCTCAAGACCACTCAAGTTACTTCACATTGATTTATTTGGACCGGTTGCATATGTTAGCATTGGCGGGAACAAGTATGGACTTGTCATTGTAGATGACTTTTCCCGCTTCACATGGGTTTTCTTTTTGCAAGACAAGAGTGAAGCTCAAACAATCATCAAGAGATTCATTAAAAGAGCTCAAAATGAGTTTGAGTTGAAGATCAAGCATATAAGAAGTGACAATGGGACGGAGTTCAAGAACACCAATGTTGAAGAGTTTCTTGATGAAGAAGGAATCAAGCATGAGCTCTCCGCGCCATACACACCTCAACAAAATGGCATTGTTGAGAGGAAGAACCGGACTTTGATTGAAATGGCACGGACCATGCTAGATGAGTACAAGACTCCGGATAACTTTTGGGCCGAGGCGGTTAGCACGGCTTGCCATGCCACTAACCGTCTCTATCTTCAAAAGTATTTGAACAAGACTCCATACGAGATACTAACCGGTAACAAACCAAAGGTGCATTACTTTCGAGTCTTTGGTTGCAAATGTTACATTCTTAACAAGAAAACCAAAAGCTCAAAGTTTGCACCTAAGGTTGATGAAGGCTTTCTACTTGGTTATGGTACTAACGAACACTCCTACCGCGTTTTCAACAAAACCACCGGTTGTGTTGAGATCACGGTAGACGTAAAATTTGATGAATCAAACGGCTCTCAAGTAGAGCAAGTTGTAAATGACCTTGTAGATGAAGTCCCGCCAAGTCAAGCCATCAAGAACTTGAGTTTAGGGGAAGTGAAGCCTCAAGAGTTTCCAAATGAAGATGAAGAACAAGACCAAGATCCGGAAATCATGTTCAACATCGATCCATCACCGTCAACAAGAGTTGAACCACCAAGCTCATCACAAGATCAAGTTCAAGATCATGGTGACGATCATGACCATGGCAATGATCAAGGGGGAGCTCAAGGTGAAGATGCTCAAGATGTTGAGTCACATCATGAAGAAGATGATGATGGACCCATCCAACGTCAATCAACATTCTCACATCCAAGAGTTCACCAAAGTGTTCAACGGGATCATCCCGTTGACAACATTCTAGGGAGCATCCAAAGAGGGGTAACCACTCGTTCACGTTTAGCAAATTTTTGTGAATTTTACTCGTTTGTCTCCTCTTTGGAACCTCTCAAGGTAGAAGAAGCTCTTGGAGATGCGGATTGGGTTATTGCAATGCAAGAAGAGTTGAACAACTTCACAAGAAATGAAGTATGGGAGTTGGTCCCAAGACCCAAGCAAAATGTGATTGGCACCAAGTGGGTTTTCCGGAATAAACAAGATGAAAATGGCATTGTCACAAGAAACAAGGCTAGGTTGGTTGCTCAAGGCTTCACTCAAATTGAAGGGCTTGATTTTGGTGAGACATATGCTCCGGTGGCAAGGCTTGAGTCAATTCGTATCCTTTTGGCCTATGCATCTCATCACAACTTCAAGTTGTATCAAATGGATGTGAAGAGTGCATTCTTGAATGGGCCTCTTGGGGAGCTAGTATATGTGGAGCAACCACCGGGATTTGAAGACTCCAAGCACCCCGACTACGTCTACAAACTCCATAAGGCGCTCTATGGGCTTAAGCAAGCACCTAGAGCATGGTATGAATGCCTTAAGGATTTTCTACTCAAGAATGGCTTTGTAATGGGCAAAGCCGATTCTACTCTCTTCACTAGGAAAATAGACAAAGATTTATTTGTTTGTCAAATTTATGTTGATGATATAATCTTTGGTTCTACTAATGAAAAATTTTGTGAAGAATATAGTAGGATAATGACCAAGAGATTTGAGATGTCAATGATGGGGGAATTGAAGTTCTTTCTCGGATTTCAAATCAAGCAATTGAAGCATGGCACGTTCATATGTCAAACCAAATATACAAGTGATATGCTAAAGAAGTTTGACATGGCCAATGCTAAGCCCATCAAGACTCCTATGCCGGTGAATGGCCATCTTGATCTAAATGAGGAAGGCAAATCGGTCGATCAAAAGGTATATCGCTCCATGATTGGTTCCTTGCTTTACCTTTGTGCATCTAGGCCGGATATTATGCTTAGTGTGTGCATGTGTGCAAGATTTCAAGCCAATCCTAAGGAATGTCATCTAATGGCTGTTAAGAGAATTTTTAGATATTTAGTGCATACTCCAAACCTTGTCTTGTGGTATCCCAAGGGCTCCACTTTTGATCTACTTGGC
This sequence comes from Echinochloa phyllopogon, assembly GCA_033239725.1. NCBI lineage: Eukaryota > Viridiplantae > Streptophyta > Magnoliopsida > Poales > Poaceae > Echinochloa > Echinochloa phyllopogon. Next base: position 36,009,850 of record BTCW01000001.1, on the reverse strand, counting down.
TACTCCGATTCGGATTATGCCGGTTGCAAAGTAGATCGGAAGAGTACAACGGGGACTTGCCAATTTCTTGGTAGGTCTTTGGTGTCATGGAGCTCTAAGAAACAAAATTCCATTGCGCTTTCCACCGCCGAGGCCGAGTATGTTGCAGCTGGTGCTTGTTGTGCTCAACTACTTTGGATGAGGCAAACCTTGAGTGATTTTGGCTGTGAGTTTAACAAGATTCCACTCCTATGTGACAATGAGAGTGCCATTAAACTAGCCAACAACCCTGTCCAACACTCAAGAACCAAGCACATTGACATAAGGCATCACTTTCTTAGAGATCATGAAGCCAAAGGAGATATCGCCCTATGCCATGTTGGAACCGAAAAACAATTGGCCGATATCTTCACCAAGCCTCTTGATGAGCAAAGGTTTTGTTCCTTGAGGAGTGAGCTAAATATCTTGGATTCTCGTAACTTGGCTTGACTTGTTGCATACACAATTGATTGATGCCTAGACTAGAAGAAAAATGATTTTATTCTATTTTTTATTGTGTGAGTTTTTCAAAATTTTGATCTTTTGTTCGTTGGATCTTTTCCTGTTCCAAGTTGATCATGGTTATGTGTTGATTGTTTGTTGCTGATCAATTTTGGGACAAGTTTCTTACATGCTCATAAGCTAGTTCTCTCTAAATCTTCAGTCAAATCTCATCATGGAAAATCATCTTTGTGACACATCTCGTCTGCACCGGATCTTCCGACATACCCCCGGAACTTACCCCTGGAAGTTCCGGGCGGCTCTGTCTCAAATCATCCTCTCTGAAAAATTTTCGGATCATCCGACCCGGTCGGATCTTCCGACACTATGTCGGATCATCCGGACCTGGGTGCTCTCGGAACTTCCGGTGCTGATCTCTCTGGTTCTGTCTCTGTCGGATCTTCCGACCTTTCATCGGATCTTCCGGCCTGTGCGCGAATATATATATCTGGACCGAACCGTTACCTCTCTTATTCTTCCTTTCTCCCTCCACCAACGCCTCCTCTCTATCTCTCCACCCCATAAAGCGATTTGAAGATTGGACCGTGGATTTCTTCATCAAGTGACATCTTTTGATTCCCCAACTCTCCAAGACTCAATCTCCATCGGATCTTCCGGGGTTTTCGCGGGAAATCTCAACGGTATTGATTCAAAATCCCCTTCGCCCGATCTATCAATGTAGGAAGTTCTAGTGGTTTTTCCTTGGTGAATCATCTCATATACATGCCTAGAACACTTCTCTATGATCTCGTGTCATTTGGTGGGCTAAATCTTCGGTTTCTTAGTTGTTAGGGTTAGGCCCGACTCTGTCGGATCATCCGACTATGGGCCGGAAGATCCGGACCCCCGGATCTTCCGACCCATTGTCGGAAGATCCGACCAAGTCGAGCTCTGTCCTATCAATTCAGTTACCAATCTTTGATCTTTGCTCTAAATATATACTTGCATATCTTGTCAGATGGTTAAAGAGAAGGTCACACAGAAGAAGAGCACCTTTTTGACTGTGCGTCCAAGTGCCGGTCGCACCAAAAGCTCGTTTCACCCACCCAGTGGTTCGTCCTCAGAATCGGACACCAACTCAGATGGGGGCGTTAGACAAGTTGGCAAAGGGAAGCGCCCAGAGAAACAGACAACCTCTCGCTCTGTTCGAGGGAGAGCTCAGTCAAGTGGGCAAGGGCGCCAAATTCCTCCTCGCCCCAGAGTCAAGAGAGCTAGCCAAGAAGAAGGACCAGGGACACAGTATAATGATGATATTGACATATCCTTTCTTGCTCAGAATTTCATAAGCACTGCCATTCCCTTCTGTCACTCACAAGATGGTCCCTTGGTCAATTTCAAGCTAGCCAAAAACAGCATGAAGCCTCTAAGGTTCAGTGAACATGAGGATCCAAGGAGCATCCGATACAAACTCTTCAAGGGTGATCCTCGGTTTTGGCTTCCACACCAGGCAGATTGGTATGAGTCTGTGATATTAAAAATGACTCGGATTTGCACTCCAATGTATTGGGTTGACTGGAAATATCTGAGGAACTTCCCACCACCGCTCAAGCCTGTTGTTGAGGATGTATACAAGCGATGTGTGGAGATGGATATGGACAAGTTGATGGCATTTGAGTGTCCATACAATGAAGAAGTCATCGCCCAGTTTTATGCTACTCTATGGGTTGATGAGGATAGATATGAGATGCACTGGACTTTGTGTGGGAAACGTCTTTCCATATCTTTGCATGACTTTGCCGGTTTGTTTGACCTTGCTGAGGAGACTGCTTATGCTCATACTAGCAATGATCGTAGCAAGGTTGATCTTCATCTTGGGAGAATTTTAGATGACACAAAGTTGGCATTCATGTACGATCATGCTTATGGAGAGGTGGTGTATGGGAAGTACAAGGGTCTCTCTCCGTTCTACAAGTTGTTAAATCAACTTTTTCGAGGGACCATGTACCCTAGAGCAGGAGATGCCGACAACATCTCAAAGAGGGCAAAGAACTTACTTTTTCAAATGGCCCCCGGAAAGCCCAAGTTCAAAGTGTTCAACTTCATTTGGAATGAAATCATCTCCTGCTCTCATGATGCTTCTAGTGGCTGTCACTATGCTCCTTACATTTTTTATATGATCAAGTATGTGACTGGGATCAACATTTTGACTGACAAGCTTCATCTCCCATACAAATCTCCTCCGGGCAAGATTACACAGCTTCTCAAGATCAAGGCCAAGGCATATCAGGGTGCTCCAACCCCATCTTCTCAAGGTGCTTCATCTTCCCAAGCTCCTTCATCACATGCTCCAGCTTCATCTAGTGGCCCCTCCTTCACTCCCAAAGGCAAGAAGAGTAAGATTGATTTTCTGCTTCAAGGCATGTTTTCTTGCTTCAACATGTGCAAATATGAAGTCAAGAGGTCTCATGAGCGTGAGAAACGCGCCGAGCATGATAGATACATGGCGGATAAGCGCCATAAGGAGCTTCTTGATAAGTTAAACATGCCACATTCTCCTGTTCATCCACTCCGAGAAGTCACTCCTCCACCTACCTTTGCAAATCCTTGGGAGGACTACTCACAGGAATATGTCTTTGGTGCCTCTCAACACCAAGGGCAAGGTGAGGAGGAGATAGAAGAAGAAGAAGAAGAAGTAGAAGAGGAAGAAACTGAGGAGGAGGAGGAATATCATAGTGAGCCAGAGACGGATGAGGATCGTCGCAAGGGCAAAGCAGTCGCAGCCGCTGATGATGACGATGAGGACGACGATGATGATGACGATGACGAGGGTGGTGATGATGACGACGACGACGAGGTCGAGTAGCTCCCTTTTTGGTCCTTGATGACAAAGGGGGAGTGAATGTGGCCATTGGAAACTCATCACCTATCTATCTTTTATTCTTGTTTTAGCTTGTGAACTTGTGTTATGTATGGTGTGCCAAGTGAGATTTTTTTTATAAGACTTAATTATGGTAATTGCTAGTGTGATGTGGATCTTGTTATCTATTTTATTTTGAGTTGCTTATGAATGATGTGATGTTATTTCTCAGTTTATTGATGTGTATATCTTGTCATATGCATCACGTTTATTTCATCACACCAAGCACTTTTATGCAATCTTATTTTGAGAGACTCTTGCAAAATATGTGCACAAGCATTTGAGGCTATTTAAGTTGAACATGCACATATTTAGGGGGAGTCTCTCCAAAAATATTGGATGCAAAACATGAATTTTATTCCCATCTTGTGAACCCAAATTTGTGTTGTCATCAATCACCAAAAAGGGGGAGATTGAAAGTGCATCTAGGCATTTAATCTATTTTGGTGATTAATGGCAATAAAAATTTGGATATGATGCTTTGCATGAGTTGTGCAGGAATAAAATGAAATAAAAGGAAGATAATACTAAAGGAAGGAAACCAACGCTTATTCATATGGTGGAGGACTCAATTGGTGGATTTAAATTTAATTTTCCGTTTGAAATTGAGTATAGGACCACCGTACTATCAAGGGGGACGTAGTTGATAAATTCTAGTTGCTAAAAGTGCTTTGCTTGAGATGACAAACTCTTGAGAGACACAAAAACACTTCACAAACACCCCTTTCTGCTCGGCCGGAACTTAGGCCGGAAGATCCGACCGGAAGTTCCGGGCGGCTCGGTCTTGTGTTTCTTCGGGCCGGAAGTTCCGGCCTTTGCACCGGAAGATACAAGACTTAGCTGTTTTTCGAGCTCACGAGTGTCCTGTTGCAAGTTCCGACCCGAGGCCGGAAGATCCGACCGGAAGTTCCGGCCGGCTCTGTCTTGGTTTTCTCCGGGCCGGAAGTTCCGGGGTTTCCCGGAAGATCCGACTACCTGTCGGAAGATCCGGCCCCTGGAACTTTTCTGGAGGTTTCCTAACACGTTTCTGTTGATTATCGGAAGATCCGACCAAGTGTCAGAAGATCCAGTACCCCTTCGCAGAGCACATAACGGTCATATTTTGGGGGGTTGGTATATACCCCTCACCCCCCTCTTTCATTAGCTGCTGCACACATTGACCTAACACGAGACAAACACTCCCTTGAGCATTCACTCCATCTCTCTACTCCCCTCCAAAGCTTGATTCTTCCAAGATTCACTTAGGGTTTGAGTGAGAGAGAAGATTTGAAGTGTGAGCCTTGTGCAACCTTGAGCCCTTCACTAGTTCATCTCTCAAGCACTTGAAGCACTTGGATTCATTGATTTACGTTTGTTACTCTTGGAGCTTGCTCCTAGACGGTTAGAGGTGCCGGTGAACTCCCATTCTCTTGTGGTTTGAGTCCCGGAAGTTTGTATTACCCTCTCTCTTCGTGGGAGCACATAGTAAGTAACTCAATCCTCCTTTGTGGTTGATTGGGAGAGACTTGGGGTTAGTGTGACAGCCCGGCTCTTTGTGAGCATCTCAACGGAGACGTAGCTCCTTTGTGGAGTGAACTTCGGTAGAAAATCCTTTGTCTCCACTTTTGTTCTCGTTCTTATTGTTTCTATAACTTGATTTGTCCCGATCTACTTATTTGTGGCTATACTCAGATATTGATCATATATAGAAGGTTCCTTACATCATTTGTGAGCTTTGTATTCAAGTGGAATTGTAAAAAGGTCATTAGATTTCCAATCTCGAAGTACACTTGAATTGCCTGTCGGAAGATCCGGCTTATCATCGGATCTTCCGGTATTCTGTCCCAGTCGGAAGATCCTGTACAGTGTCGGATCTTCCTGGCCGGAAGATCCGAGACTGTGTCGGATCATCCGACTTTCTGACAGTTTTCGGAGGATTTTTGCAGGAATTTTTTAAACAGGCCTATTCACCCCCCCTCTAGGCCCAGTGTTGGTCCTTTCACATACAAATAAAACTAAGAAGATCTGAAATTTCAATCCAATCTCTATGTCTACATGACTGTTTCAGTCATTCAGCACGTACCCACTCCTGTAACTTTTTTTAACAAATTATGTATTTGTATGTACTCTCAATCTCAAACACCGTGTTGTTTATTAGAAACATCCGTGTGTCAGCCCAACCATAACTCTCATTCAGAACTCACACATCAAACAGCTCAAAGTTGAGTCCGGAGTCGTTGGGCTCGTCCCGCAGGGCGAGCACGACGGCCGGCTTGGCTCCCTCCTCCGCTGAGACGAGCCCCATACCGTAGTTCATGTCGGTCCTCACAAAGCCCGGGTTGACGCTGCAAACCACCACCGAGGGGTGCCTCTTGGCGAGCAGCCTCGAGTAGGCATTCACAAGCGCCTTGGACGCCGCGTAGGCCGACGACACCGGCAGCCACCCACGGGCCGCTAGGTTACCGTCCTTGAAATCAGTCAGGAAGGCGCTGATGACTTCCTCAAGCTTATCCTCTGAGAGACTGTCGATGTCGCTTAGCACCTTTATGACTCCCTCGTTTGACATGAACTGAGAAAAAGAAAACACTCAGAACGTATTAATTTTGTTGGGTTAAGAGAACTCGTAGAGGAACAGGAATGTGTAATGAATTTGTTCAAAATTTTTGCACAAACTTCTATTTTTGTGGAATGTTCAGTGTCTGATTTGCGAGCTTAGGTGCAATTCTAAAGGTCCTCAATATTTTGTTGGTCTGTGAAAGCACAGGCAGTACGAGTTACAGCTGGTTTTGTGGTTAAGGTTACCTTAAGTTGTGCAGCTCGTGAAGAAATATTCACAACCCTTCCTGAATTGGACAGCAGGAGGAGGGGGATCAGACATTCTGTGACGTCCTTTGTGCCATTGAAGTTTATTTCGAGGCACTCCTTGGCCAGCTCATAGTTCTGTTGCAGACTTCCCATATAACCATCCAGAAAAGCTCTTAGATCTTCCTGCGCCGACATGTTAATACGGTGTATCTTAGCAGTTGGACTCATCATTTCCGCAAAAAAAGGACTCATTGTCTATTTCATCCCATCCACAATCAGAGACCAATGTATCCTTGCAAAATGTAAGGAATAATTAACCAAAGTAATTTCCCAGAAGACTACTTGCCTCAGGATTCTGCTTCTGGAGATCTTTTAACCTTTCAGGATCGATGGTTGTTCCACCAATGGCTGCATTGTTCACCTGCAGAACAGAAACAGTAAGACTGACTGAACCCCTGTAACGAGGAACCTGAAGCTACAGCGCTAGAGAAATTGAGGACACTCCAAGATGTCGAGCTTGCCGAACTTGGCCTTGACGAACTCCGCCAGCTGCGTGATGCTCACCCGGTTCGCGACGTCCAGCTGATGGAAGACCACGTCGAAGAGGCCGGACCTGTGCAGCTCCTGCACGGCCCTGGAGCCCTTCTCCTCGTCTCGCGCTGTCAGCACGACGAGGACGCCGCTGCTCGCGAGCTGCCTGCAGATCTCCAGCCCGATTCCTCTGTTCCCACCGGTGACCACTGCAACCCTGAAGTCAGGTGATGATATGGCCGTCAGAGAGAGGAGGGAGAGGCATCTCCAAGCTCTGTTTAACAAGCAATCTTTTGCATGTGCAATGAGCAATACCTGGTCGCCATTACTGCTGCCTGTACTGGTGAAGGGTGATGAGATGAACCGTGAGAGGAGAGTGAGATGAACCGTGAGAGGAGAGAAGTGGCAGGGCAAGTGGGCAACTATATATAAATAAATACTAGAAGCGCAGCTCTAACCCTGCTTCCCGGTAAGTTACTAAATTCAGATTAGTGGACAAGCCACTAGAGCATCGATGATTTCATCGACTAATGCTTTGTTTGGTATACACTTAGACGAAAGCACTGACCGGAGCCTGTCTTTGGGAGGGCCAACCATGCTTTGTAGCTTTTAAACTTACCCAAACTTATAACCATGGAACCTCAAACAGGGGACTGCTGCATCCAGTCTGTTTGGGAGCATCTCTTTTTAAGTAGCTGTCTTCGCTTTTTCTACAGCGCACCAATCTTTGTTTGGAAGTAGATATTGGAGGCTGGAATTTGGAATTGAAATTTGGTACCTTCAATACCTAGTGTTTGGATGTTTTTGGTATTGGAATTGGAAATCTGATCCAATACCGAGAGGAATTGGCCCTGTGATAGAACCCCCTTCCTCAATTCGCATCCCTTCCCCTCCGTATTGCTCGGCATTGTCTCATCTCATGAATTCATCTACATCCAAACAATGGCTTTGATATTGTGATATAATACCAATACTACTCTGATTTAGTATTGAAATCAATTCAATGCCAAGCCCTCCAATATCTACATCCAAACGGAGCCATCTTTCACACCCGAATGAACTTACTGCTTCCGTTCCAAAGTACTATTCGTCGTTGCCTTTTTTTATAACGTTTAATCATCTTTTTTATTAGAAAAATGTGCAAGTATCATTTATCGTGTTTGTAACTTATTTTGTTATAAAATATATTTTATGTATGACTTTTGTTTGTATATTTAGATTAAATTTTAAAATAAGATGAATGGTTAAAACTTATAAAAAAAGTTAGCAGTGAAAAATAATATGGAACACAGAGAGTAGTTAACAGTATTACTTGTCCTGCCGCCTCTCCGGTTCAATTCATTTTCGACTATTGCCTTACCGTAGAGGTGGATGTTTCTGGATTACCCGGCACCAAATTTTTTTTTGCTTTGGACAGCGACATGGTCACAAAAAAAAACTACTTAACCATTAGTTACTGCCAGTATAACCTCACAAAAAACATTACTGATGTTGATGTGTAATCAACATAGATACTTGCACAGAAATTACAGCCAGAAAGAATGTTCAGTAAGTTGCTCTTGCAGTGTACAAAAAAATAAGATGACTGTCTCAGCATCAGAATGTTTTCACTCGTCGTCAAGACCCGGTATGTACAGTAAAAGTTGACGTCGAATACGATGGTGCTGCTCGGAGGTACTATTGGCCTGCCTGGAGCTAAAGTAAGGCCCTTGGGAAACGCTAGCTGTTCATAATCAAGAAAACAAAGTAAACAATTTACACCTCTCTCTCTAGTTTCTCTCTCTAGGAAGAGAGCCCCCACCCGCCGGTGACCACCCGGTCCCGGTGTCCACCCGCCGGCCGGCCGGGATCTCCTCCCGGCGGCCACTAGCCCCCACCGCCGGTGACCACCCGGTCCCGGCGGCCACCTTCCCGGTCCCCTTCTCCCCTTGTTCCGGGCCCAATGTCCGGATCTGAGGATGAACGCGAGGGCGGAGACACTCCTCCCCCGCTGGCTCCGCTCGCCGCCACCGCGGTTGCAGCCCTCGCTGCCGCAGCTGCTTCATCTTCGCAGCCGCCGGCCTCGCCGACGAACTCGTCGCCCTTCCTGCAGCGGCGCGGGGATCCTGTCCCTGAGGGCACTCCGGACTGGCTGAGGTTCTCGGCATCCTCTGGCTCCGACGTCTCCACGGCTGGCTTCCGACGTCGCGAGGGGAAAGCGGTGGTCCATGAACCACCTGCTGAGGTCGCTGCCCCTGGCACGTCGGATGGTGGGTTCATGGCCGACGCTAGGTGGGCCAGGGTACCGCAGGCCCGCGCCCCTCGCCTGGCATCCCTGGTGATCCGCCCCCTGCCTACTGTGGAGGATGACGATGGCTGGGAGGTCGCGCGTCGCCGTCGTCCGCGTCGCCAGGCCCATGACCGCCTGGCCCCTCCTCGGGAGCGGCCGGTCCCGGCAGATCTCGTTGGCCGCTGTTTTAACTGCCTGCGGACCGACCACGTTGCGGCGGCTTGTCGATTCCCTTCTTGCTGCCTTGGCTGCGGGCGCGAGGGCCACAGATCCCGGCAGTGCAGGCGTGGTCGCTCCCCTCCGTGCAGATCCAGCCACCGGCGGCTCCCACCGCCGCTGCGTGCAACCCGGGAACGATCTCGGTCTCGGTCGTCTGGCGCCACTGGCTTAGCACACTCTCAGTCTACGAGAAAGGAGTTCTCGCCGCCAGCGGTATGTGCCCCGTCACCTCCCCCGCCCCCGGCCAAGGGAGCACGGTCGTCTTCCGATGAGTCCATGTTGTCGCCTCCTCCCTCGCCACGACTACTCGGCCACCCATCTCGACGCCCGTCCCGTGAGATGGTGCTCATCCCCCGGTCGCAGGAGATCCAGGAGGCAGAAGCTCGGTTGTCTTCCCACACTTTGGTCGCTACGATAGGCGGGACACGCCCAGCGGTCAGTGTGGCCCAGGTGGCCAGGCTACTCGAGGAGTTCTTCGTTCTCCTGCCGGAGGATTTCAAGGTCCAGCGCTTCGAGCCGGAGGACTTCCTAGTGGAGTTCACTTAGGCCTCCGCCGCGACTAGGGTTCTTCATGGTCATCTCCCCCCGGAGGCCCCGTTCCAGTTGATCTGGAAGCGATGGCGCCGTCAGTCGTCGGGAAGCTTCGCCAACCTTCGCTACAAGGTCCTGGTCGAGCTCGTCGGCATTCCGGTGCATGCTCTCAACATCACCACGGCGACCTACGTCCTGAGTCCCGCCTGCTCGGAGCCGGTCGCAGCGCCGGAGGGACTTGTTGGGGTTCAGCAGCGCCGCATGTACATCGCGGCTTGGTGTGTGCAACCAGACCTCATCCCTACGGAGAAGCTGTTGTTCATCCCCGACCCACCGAAGGTGCTCACCGGTGGCCCGCTCTACCTCAGGCCTAAGGAGATCATCCATTCCACACACAAGGGGCTGTGGTATAGAGTGCAAGTAAACATTCTGGAAATCCAAGACTGGGCAGATGATTCCTCTAGTGATAGCTCAGAAGATGACGATTACCCAGGGTTCCGTCATCGACACCGCCGGCATCCATGGCCACGCACCGTCCGGTTTGGGGCTGATGGTGCGGTGCTCCCGGGGCCGGCGCCCGCTGGCAGGCCGTCGCTGGGGCCTGGCTGGGGGCCTCCGTTCATCTCTGTGGCGACTGCAAATGTGACGACCAGAACCTGGAGTCTTCCGGCACCCCTTCGTTTCGGTCGCTTACGCTCGTCGTCCGTAGCGGCGGTGGCTGTGCCAGCGGTGACACTGGAGACCGCTCCCGCTCCGGCGAGTCTAGCTGGGGCTCCGACGCCGGAGGTGCCGCCGATGGAGGAGAGGTCGCCGCGAATACCATCGATGGTGGGACCGGTGGTACAGGGGCCTGTCACAACGGCTCCGGCGTGGGGCTCGACGACATGTCCGATCATAGAGCAGTGGATGGGGTCTGGTGACAGAGTTGACCTTGCACCGCTTTGTGGTCCCCGTTCCCCGCCCCAGCCAATGCCCTCCCCGACACAGGACCCCATGCAAAGCGAATCCAATTGTGATATGCTCTGCAAGATCCCGGGACAAGAGCTACACGACATGCTCCCGGGCGGTCGCGGTATGGGTGACATGTCCCCCTTGCCAGTAGCACCTCGAGGGTCGCTGGACCCTATGCAAATTGAGGCCATGCCGGTTGCGCAGCTGGGGCAACGGAGGGGCTCGCTCATCCCTGCGTCGTTGGCTTCCTCAACCCTGGAGACTGGAGTGCAAGATGGGCCTTCTTTATCACCGGCCCAGGTGACGCCACAAGCTGCGGCCCACACCGTCGTAAGGACCTCACCACCTGAGGTCAGGTCGCATGATGATCATGATGCAGCACACCTTGAGGCGGTACGTTTCACCGAAGCTTCTGTCGCATTGCCCAGCTCCCCCGCGCACAATAATGTCACCATGACTAGGGGGACTGGGCTGGCACTACCACTGCACATTCTAGATGATGTGTGCACTCCCATTAAAACTAATGTCGCTCAGTTCGCTTCGCGTGTTTGCAGACCAAACACACCGGGGATGCTTCGGCAGTCACCACCGAGATGTCGCACAAGAGCTCCATCACCCCTGATGGCGCCTCAGATCCGGCGCAGCGAGAGACTGGCGGCGAAGTCTCGGCAGCGCGCTACCAAGCCACGTCTCCAGGCCCAAAACGTGCTGATGAAAAGGATGGGCTACACCTCCAATTCAGGGCCTCCGGATGCTGCTGCCTTCCAAAGGTTCGCCGAGGCTATCGAGGCTACATCAACAACGTCGTCACAATGTGAGGCCATGGACGCCATATGGCCAGGAAGAAGGCTGTCCTTCCTGGCAACCTGGTCAGATATGGAGCTTTGAGCTCGATGATGCTATTCGGTCGTCTCTTGTCGCAAATTGTGTACTCATGAATTGTGAAAACATTTTAACTTGGAATGTAAGGGGCTTAAACGCTCGAGCTAAACGTTGCATGGTTAGGGAACTGGTTTCTCAAGAAAGAATCTCCCTCATCACGCTGCAGGAAACAAAGCTGAGCACGTGTGATGATGCTTTGGTAAGTGAACTCTTAGGGCCTGGGTTCGATTTCTTTGCTCTTCCAGCGTCCGATACGCGTGGAGGCATTCTGCTAGCATGGAAACGGGAGATTTGGTCGCTGACGATGCCAACTCTGAAAGACTACTCCTTGTCGGCAAAAGTTTCACACATTGCAAGTTCTGAGGAATGGTGGATGACCTGCGTGTATGGTCCCCAACTAGATCCGGAAAAAATTCTGTTTCTGGATGAGCTGCGATCACTGCGAGCAGCTTACTCGGGTTCGTGGCTGGTTTGTGGGGATTTTAATATGATCTACCGTGAGGAAGACAAGAACAACTCGCATGTCAACCGCGGTAGGATGAGTCGCTTCCGCCGCCTCCTGGATGACGCTGAGCTCATGGAACTCCATTTGCATGGTCACCTTTTCACCTGGAGTAACGAGCGTGCGAGCCCAACGTTGGAGCGTATCGACCGAGCCTTTGCGAGCGATGAGTGGACTGAAGCATTCCCTGACCATAACCTCACAACACTCTCAACAGAAGGATCTGATCACGCCCCGCTGCTCCTACGTACCAGTTCGGTCCTCAGATCTTTCAAGCGTTTCAAATTCAAAAATATTTGGCCTCGCTTTGAAGGGTTTATGGAGGTGGTGGCGACGGCTTGGGTGTGTCTGTGGTCAAATGCGGACCCATTCAGGGTTTTGGATTATAAATTGTGGAATGTCGCCACTGAATTAAAGAGATGGAGTGCGAAACATGTAGGCAACATAAGGCTACAGTTAGCCATCGCAAAAGAAATTGTCTACCGCTTTGATAAGGCACAAGACCGAAGACAGCTTGCTGATTATGAGAGAGAACTTCGCAACAAGATGAAATGCAGATGCTTAGCCTTGGCCTCTCTCCAACGGACCATCGCAAGGCAGAGTTCAAGGATCACGTATCTAGCTGAGGGAGACGCCAACACCAAGTTTTTTCACCTGCAAGCATGTCACAGGAATCGCAAAAGTCAGATTCAGTCACTCAAAGTTGATGACATGGTTATAGTTGACAATGTAGCTAAGGAAGAAGCTATTTTTCAACATTTTGATGCTGTTCTTGGGAAAGGAGAGATAAACCCCATCTCCTTGGATTTCCAGTTCCCTGGCCTACCAACCGTGGACCTCTCTAGCTTGGATCGTTGCTTCACCGAGCAAGAAGTTTGGCAAGCCCTGCAAGAAAGGCCGACTGACAAGGCACCGAGCCCGGATGGCTTCACAGGCCTGTTCTATAGAACTGCTTGGCCGGTCATTAAGGAAGATATCATGCGCGCTTTTCATGCACTCTGGTTGCTGGATAGCAGGAGCCTTTACCTGTTGAACCAAGCTTATATGATCTTGCTTCGAAAGAAACCAGACGCGCTGCTCATCTCAGATTACAGACCGATCAGCTTGATCCATAGTTTTGCCAAACTTTTTACCAAGGTCCTGGCTAGACGTCTTGCACCCCAACTACATTTGCTAGTTCAGCAAAATCAGAGCGCGTTCATCAAGGGCTGGCTTATTCACGAAAATTTCAAAGCAGTTCAACTCTCAGCCAAGCTGCTACATTGATCGAAGACACCCAATGCTCTGCTAAAGATTGATATAGCCAAAGCCTTTGATATGGTCAGCTGGACCTTCCTGCTTGCTATTCTCAGCCACATGGGTTTTTCGCGCCGGTTTCTGAATTGGATCAGCGCACTTCTCTCAACTTCCAGTACAAAGGTGATTGTCAATGGCACACCCAGCAGGAGAGTCTGTCACGCCCGTGGCCTTCGCCAAGGAGACCCGTTGTCACCAATGCTGTTTGTCCTAGTCATGGAGGTTTTGAACGCACTTCTACGCAAAGCCGATCAGCTATCTCTGCTGAGTAATTTGAGCCTGAGACAGATCAAAGAGAGGGCTTTCTTTTACGCGGATGACGTCGTCCTTCTTCTGAAACCAGAGCAGCAGGACCTGGTGACAACCACTGTCATTCTTCAGATTTTCGGACAGGCTACAGGGTTGCACAGTAATCTGACAAAATGTGCAATATCCCCTATTCAGTGTGGACTGGAGGAAAGTGTGACACTTCAACGATACTTCCCTGGTCGCTTTGAGCCTTTCCCCTGTAGATACCTGGGAATCCCGTTGGCCATCAAGAAACTGAAAAAACATGACCTCCAACCGTTAGTAGACAGAATAGCACAAGGTCTGCCCACCTGGCAAGCCAAGCTCATGAGTAGAGCCGGTCGGACAATCTTGGTGAAAGTAAAGATGTCGGCAGTCCCGATCCATACTGCAATCGCCATAACCATCTCACCATGGGTCATCTCGAGCATTGACAAGCGACGACGTCCGTTCCTATGGCAAGGCACGGAACAGGTAACCGGAGGTCAGTGCCTACTGGCCTGGCCAAAGGTCTGTCGCCCTCCTGAACTTGGTGGATTGGGTTTTGTTGACCTCAAGCTCTTTGGATACGCTCTCAGGATGAAATGGCTGTGGATCAAAAAATGCAACCCTGACAGAACTTGGAATTTACTGCTAGAATCGGTCGAAGATCATGTGCAGTCCTTGTTCCACTACTCCACCACTATGGTCGTTGGAAGTGGCACTGGCACCCTATTCTGGTCTGATCGTTGGATCAACGGTCATTCGATTGTCGAAATAGCCCCTTGTCTGCTCCAGGCTGTGTCACTGCGCGCGCAACGTTCACGTACGGTCGCTGAGGGGCTTCACAACCGCCAATGGGTGAATGATATCACAGGAGCCTTGACGGTCCAAGTCATTCTTGACTATCTCGACATTTGGGAATTCATGGAAACGGTTACCTTGGACCCAAATACGCCTGACAAGCCTGTTTGGCGATGGACTGGTGATGGCTCGTTCACCACATCCTCGGCCTATCATGCTTTCTTTGTGGGGGCAATATTCATGGCCAGGAGCTAAAGTACTCCACAAAACACGCGCGCCCGGCAAATGCAAATTCTTTGTTTGGACAGCCATACATGGTCGATGCTGGACTGCAAATAGGAGGAAGAGGCATCACTTGCAAGATGGTGACACATGCATCATCTGTGACCAAGAGCCTGAAACGATTGACCACCTCCTTGTATCGTGCTGGTACAGTCGGCAAATTTGGTTCTCTCTGCTACTGGCCTGTGGCTGGCAGACCCTCACACCGGCGGTCACTGAATCTTCCTTCGTGGAATGGTGGACGACAGCTAGGAAGAGGCTACAACGCCCTGACCGTAGGAGTTTTGACTCGCTTGTGGTGATGGTATTGTGGATGTTATGGCTTGAACGGAATGGGCGCACCTTTAACCGTCAGTCTCGAACAAACAGTGAGCTGATTCAGGCAATTCGGGAGGAGATAAGTCTTTGGGATCAAGCTGGTTATTCCTCGATCACTACAATTGCGATAGCATTAGGAATTCAGTCGGGTCGCCAACCTGCTATCATGTAATCTCTAACTGTTGTTTAGCTCGCTCCTGCTTGTCACCTTCTCTGTTGACGAAGCAGCCTAGGTTGTAATTTCTTCTCCTCTTAATGAAATACGTGCTAAGGCACGGTCGCGAAAAAATAATCAAGAAAACAGAACCATTACTGCCATGTTCAAATCTTCAGAACAAGAAGCTCTTCTTTGTCAGGTTCTTAACATGTCTGTCTTTCAATTATGGTGAGGTTCGAAAAATATAGTAGGGCGAGGACTATACTACTTACTGGCGGCTCAGGTATGTACAACCGGCGTAGGCCTCCAACCTTCATTGACAAAATCCCTTCATCAAGCCCTTGTATCACCTTGCAAAACAGATGATGAGTGAGATTAGAAAAAAAACTCCAAATCGCTAATTGAAAGGTGAGAAGCATTTTTTTCAGTTATTTTATCCTTCATTGCAAAGTAGATTTTTGTATTGAACCATTGTTTATGAAGAATGGGCACTTCAAAGAACAGTGGCTTTTATATTCAAATACGAAAAATATGTCGCGCACCAAGCGGCATATGCCCACCCCTAACGTCGTTAGCAGCTTAGAGAGATAGTGTGTGTGGGTCCCAGGAACTAAAAAAAATCTTCCCATCTTGCTTCTCATTCATCTCCTGTTCTGACATAGCATTTTTCTTCTTCTGTCCACTGTTCTAAGGAACAATCTCACATGAAACAATCTCACAGCAAGATGTGATTTGGAGTTTGAAGAGAAACAAATATGTGACGAAAGACAGCAGTGGACCATCCCAATTCAACACCCAGCCAAACAATCTGAGATAAAACAAAAGACTGCCACCCTGTGGGGGAAAAAAAGAACACAAAGAACAATAGCAATCCCCACGTGTTCTTTCTTGCTCTGATCCATTTAGGCTAAAAAAATCCAATCTAAATCAAATTTATACAGCTTTATGCTAGTTTTAGCCTAGATTTGAAAGATCCAAATGCAGCAACAATCTGACACAAATTTGTCAGAAAGGCAACAATTTAAGTTTGCATATCTTGAATTGAGAACAGCACATCAGGTAGAACTTTGTTGCTTTGTAATCAAAGTACAGACAAAAGGCAACTCCCTAGCTGAATGTCACACCTCAAATGTCCAAATCTCACCTGTCGAATATCTGTCCATTTGGTACCATGGCAACATAGTTTGCAGCGACCTACATGGCAAGAGTGAAATCATCTGAGTATATATGGGTAGTAGAAACAGCAAAACATATTTGAGTTCGATTCTAAAAAAAACATATTTGAGTTCGCAATGGCCAAACGAGCAGCAACCTGGAAACCAACTCGTGGGCTTGGACCTTCTCCCACTTTGATGCCCTTGTACTGCAGACCGGATTCTGTGGTTACCATAGGAATCTGGATAACATCAGGCAATTCAAATTTAGTATTTCTCTTCTTGTATCACAGAGTTTCAGTTATGCCCCTTCTCTAGGAAAAAAGATAATGCTAAATATTTTGAAACCTCAAAGTGCGCAAAATGAAAAGTAATTAACAAGTAATGTCGCATAATCACTTCACACAGTTGTTCTCCCCACCTGTACCAGTGTATTTTTGTAAACAAGATCTAATTCAGACAGGCACCCAAATTCTGAAACCAGCATCGTCTAATTGTTCAGTCCTTACGCCAACCCAACTGAAAAAAAGATCTACACGCACAGACAAACTCAATCTACATTCTCGAGGCTCGAGCTCGCTTTCTCAGGCGGCGTCGCACTGTCGCAGAGCTTGGGCTTCTCCTCCGGCGGCAACCCCGCGCCGACGGCATCGAACGCGGCGAGCCCGAAGGCAGACGGTACCTGCAGGGCCACCCCGAGCAGCCCCCTCCTGGTGCGCCACCACTCATCGTCAAGTCGCCAGCTGCCCCGCATTGCGCCGCGCTATTCCGCCGCCGGCGGCCTTGCAGCAGCACGTGTCGGCCCTGCTCCTGGACGGCGCCGCCGCCGCGGAGCCACGCCCTCGACGCCGACGCGCACGCCTCGGCCTTGTGCAGCGAGGAAAGGAAAGGTGTACGCGCGGCGGGGGGGGGGGGGGGGGGGGGGGGGGGGGCGCAAGGGTGGCGACGAACGGACCTGAGGGGAAGAGGAGCGGCGAGGCCGAGGCGGAAGAGGACGCTGATGCTGCATTCGACGGGAAGAGAGGAGAGAGCAGAGGAAGGCGGGGCTTCGGCCAGCCATGGCGCGCGGCGGCGCGAACGGCCTGGCCGATCGACCCGTGCGCGCGCCGGCGCGGGCATCAGGGCGCACAGCAACGCCGCCGTGCCCGACACCGACAGCATCATTAGATGGATGCCTCCGGGAGCAACCGGCATGCGTCTGAAACGCGGCGGGGGAACCGGGTTTCGGGCCGGCGACCGCGCGCGGCCGTCGTAGCCGCGGCAAGGGGTGGTCAGTCCCCGACCAGGGGTGGACGGTATTTGAAATACCGACCGCCCCCTGTGCACCTCGTGGCCGTGCGATTTGACCCGGACGGCTCGGATCGGACGTCGGGCAGGCGCACGCGGAGCTCTCGGCTGTGGATGGCACCACGGCGGAGGCCCGACGCGTGCGGCTGTGGTGGCGACCGGCCGGCTACAGTCTCCACAACATGTGGCATGCGCTTGCGTCACGGTGACATGGCACCCTGCGGGCTGCGGCGCCGGTCTCTTGGGCGCCGCCGCCTGGGCAACTTCGACGATGGGAGCAAGCGCAGGTTGCACGAACAAGGCTCAGTAGCAGATTCTTGCCGCCCGACTCTGTGGCCGGAGAACACGCCGTGGCACTTTATCTATCGCTGACAACGACGGCCTCCTCCAGGCAGCACGCCGAGGAGAATTCATCCATGACCTGAACGCACGGCCTCAAGCAGCGGCGCGCCGGCGACGAGGCTGGTGATCTCGCAGGATGGAGCACTAGAACCGGCGGCCTCGCCTACAAATTTTCTTTACTAAAGAAACTAATGTTACGATTCCAAAATTCTGTTATGCAGCAATGAACGCTTAGAACATTTGTCTGCGAGAACTGCAGTGCCAGTGCAGGGCACTGCAACTTGGGTAAAGGCGTACAGCTGAAATGAGTCTCCATTTATCGGTCATTTAGAAGGCCATTCACAACAGCAAGTCGTCCAGCGCCCTCGGCGGCAGCCACCGCGTACGTACGTGTGCCGGTTCCACTTCCACCAGGGGAGCGGCGCCGTCGCGAACGGCCCTGCCGACTCGTGCGCGGGGCAATCAGGGCGCGCAGCCACGACGCCGTGCCCGACGGCGTCACTAGAATACTAGATAGATGCCTTCGGGAGGAAGCGGCGTCCGGAACGCGACGGGGCTTCGCCAGCCATGGCGCGCCGCCGCGAACGGCCTGGCCGGCCCGTGCCCAGCCACGCCGACGTGCCCAACACCGACGGCATCATTAGATGGATGACTCCGGGAGCAAACGGCGGCGTCCAGAACGCGGCGGGGTCGCGGGGCCTCGGGCCGGCGACGGCGCGTGGCGGCGAGGCGGCGGCACGGGGTGGTCGGTATCTGAAACCCCGACCAGGGGTGGACGGTGTTTGAAATACCGACCACCCTGTGTGCTTTGTGGCCGTGCGATCTGATCCGGACGGCTCGGATCGGGCGTTATCGGCGCTCCGAGCGCCTCGTTCGTCCTCGTCCCCGCCAGGCAGGCGCGCCGCGCGCGCGGGAGCTGCGGATAGGTGCCCATGGCGGAGGACCGAGAGGCAGGAAGGATGCAGTGCACTGGAGAAGCTTCGGCTCGGCGGCGAGCCCACCGGCGATGTGCACGTACCTCGCCGGTTGCTTCACATCTGCGTCGCGTGTGGCGTTCAACCTGCGCACCAACCCTGCGCCGGCCTGGCCAACCCGCGGCGGGTCTGCGCGGCGCGGGCATCGCCGCGCCGCCATGCCCCGCGGCGCTGTCGTCACGTCGGGCGGCGCCGAGGGCGTGGAGTTCCTGGTCAGGCACACCATCGCCAATGGCGCCGGCGCGCTGAGTTCCTGCGGGCGTGCTTACCGGCGTTGTACGACCTCAGGGTGCCCGCGGAGTGGAAGTGGACCATCCCGGCGGCGGCGGCTGCGGCTTGGGCGCCTTATTCCGCTCGTTCGTGGCGTTGGACGTTGGTGCAGAACGCGTGGTTCTGGGAGGTGATGGTGGCGTATGTACAGCGCGTTCCTCTACGGCCTCGGCGCGGCAGACAACGATCGGGTACCTTGTCCGCTACAAGATCGGCAAGGAGGACGACGAGGAGAGGGAGAGACGGTTCAGCGGCCGCTCAGGGACCTACTGCTTCGAGTACACGACGAGGCCTACGTCCAAAAATTACGTACTTCTCTAATCAATCGTCCTTGTACAATCATCAGATGATGAAGATGAGCGGGGAGAGTCGTGATTTTTCACTTTGTATATCCATCATTTTTGGAATATTATCTGTGTCTCGAATTTAGTTTTTTGTCAATTTATTACTACAACGCGTTGTAGACCTTGCATAATCATCAGATTCAGATGATAAAGTTGCTCATGTATCTGACCCTTTAAGCCAATCCACATTACGATGGTTACAACAAGGTCATAATATTTTGAAACTTCTTTTTGAAGACAAATTTAAACATACCATTATCAAAATTTCAACTGGAATACCTTTTTAGAAAACAAGCGCCCAAAATATTCAAATATGGAGGATATTTATAACTTTGTAAATTAAATTAGTAAGCCTTGGATTAAAAAAATCATGTGATTGAATTTTTAATCAAAAACGTATGATTGAATTTTTAATATAAAAAGTGTTACCGCTATGCTATTTTTGCCTTAGTTCCTTTGAAGCAGCATCCAACTATTTCTAGTTTGAATTATTTGAATTTTATCAAGTACAATAAGAGAGTGACCGAAAAATAAGATAGTTCCATGAAATTGAAAAATATTGGCATCAATGGTGTAATATAACCATTTTTTGTACCAATATATTTTTCAATCATCATGCTAAGCCCTTGGCTTCGAATTAACTAGCCAATAAAAATAAGCAACATGGAATTGATGCAAGAGCCTAACTTTTTTTTCAAGAGTAAAATACACGGACGGTATCTAAATTTGTCATATGGTGTCATTTAGAAATTTGGATGATACCTTTGTACAAGTTCGAAGACTTAAAAATATGTTTTGATAGTATAGGGACCTAAATGATATATTGGGACAAGTTCAATGATATAAAAATGCATTTTGAGGGTTCAGAGATATAGATGACATCTCCATACAAGTTTAGGGACCGGTTGTGTATTTTAATTAAAATAAAAATTGAAGGGTGCCTCTCTTAGTAAAAAAGAAAAAGAAAGAAAGGAGACGCGGTTTAGCAGTGTATTGAGTAGACAATATAATAAGGTCGCTTATAGGTCGATATAGAGAGTTCTAGATTATTTCATTACCAGGGCCGTATCTTTCATGGTGACCTGTGCAACGATGACTACGTCAGTTTTGGCCTACATTATCCTCCGATCTCAACAGGTTCTTGCAATTTTGTAGGTCGTCATGCTCAAGAACAATTGAATAGACAATTCGTCGCTCATTCCGGCCAATCTTTGGCATCTCGACACGTCCAAAGTCCAAACAGCACAACAAACTAATCGTCTCTCCCGTCACTTGTCTATCACAAGGGCTTGCATAAACCATGGTCTAATCACGCTAATTGTTCCATTCTTCTGCTATGAGAACCTCACAAATCAATCGTGTGCAACAGCTAGCAACCGCGCTCGCCAATTAATCATGCGCCACGCTCCATTGCTCCTCCTCCTGACTCTCCATCTCCTCCGCCTGGCGGCGGCCGCGGCGGTCGACCAGTTCACCTTCGACGGCTTCGCCGGCGCCAACCTCACGCTCGACGGCACCGCCGCGGTCACCGCCGACGGCCTCCTCATGCTGACGAACGGCACGACCCTGCTCAAGGGCCACGCCTTCTACCCTTCCCCTCTCCGCTTCCACCACCGCGCCGCCGCCGCCGCCGCCGCCGCCGCCGGCGCCTCCGTGCGGTCCTTCTCGGCCGCCTACGTGTTCGGCATCGTCAGAGAGTACCCCGACCTGAGCAGCCCTGGGCTGGCCTTCGTCGTGGCCAAGACCACGGCCTTCTTCTCCACGGCGCTGCAGAGCCAGTACATGGGCCTGGCCAACGCCGCCAACAACGGCAACGCCACCAACCACTTCCTGGCCGTCGAGCTGGACACCATCGTCAACGCCGAGTTCGGGGACATGAGCGACAACCACGCCGGCGTCAACGTCGACGGCCTCGTGTCGCGGGTCGCCGGCGACGCCGGCTACTACGACGACGCCACCGGCGCGTTCCGGAACATGTCCCTGCTCAACCGCACGGCGGCGAAGGTCTGGGTGGACTTCGACGCGCGCACCTCGCTGGTCAGCGTCACCATGGCACCCCTCGAGGTGCCCAAGCCGACGAAGCCGCTGCTCTCCACGACGGTGAACCTCTCGGCGATCATCGACGGCGAAGAAGCCTTCGTCGGCTTCTCCTCGTCCACCGGCGTCGTCGCCAGCCGCCACTACGTGCTCGCCTGGAGCTTCAAGCTCGACGGCCCGGCCCCGCCGCTGAACATCTCGAAGCTGCCGGCCTTGCCGGTGACGAACCCCAAGCCTGATCTGTCCAAAACACTCAAAATCGTGTTGCCGATAGCGTCAGCGGCATTGGTGTTGGCACTGGCCATCGTCGTCATTGTGATCCGTCGGCGGTGGCATAAGTACGCCGAGCTTAAAGAAGACTGGGAGGCCACGTTCGGGCCGCACCGGTTCTCATACAAGGATTTGTACCGTGCCACCAATGGCTTCTCCGACGAGCTCCTGCTTGGCATCGGCGGGTTCGGGAGGGTGTACAGGGGAGTGCTTCCGGTGTCAAGAGTGGAAGTTGCGGTGAAGAAGGTGTCCCATGAATCGACGCAGGGAATGAAGGAGTTCGTCGCCGAGGTGGTCACCATTGGCCAGCTCCGGCACCGGAACCTTGTCCAGCTGCTCGGCTACTGCCGGCGACAGGGCGAGCTCCTGCTGGTCTACGACTACATGCCAAACGGCAGCCTTGATAAGTTCCTGCACCACCAGGACAGTGCCATCCTGAGCTGGGGCCAGAGGTTCAGGATCATCAAAGGCGTCGCGTGCAGCTTGCTGTACCTCCACGAAGACTGGGAGCAGGTTGTCTTGCACCGGGACATCAAGGCCAGCAACGTGCTCCTCGACGCCGAGATGAACGCAAGGCTAGGCGACTTCGGCCTCGCGAGGCTGTATGACCATGGCACCGACCCGCACACCACACACGTGGTCGGGACGATGGGGTACCTGGCGCCGGAGCTCGGGCACACCGGCAGGGCCTCCAAGGCGTCCGACGTGTTCGCCTTCGGCGTGTTCATGCTGGAGGTCGCCTGCGGCAGGCGGCCGGTGGTGCAGGACGAGCACGGCGAACAGCACCTGCTGGTGGACTGGGTGGCCGAGCAGTGGCACCGGGGGACGGTCACCGGCGCTGTTGATCCGCGCCTCCGGGGAGACTTCGCCGTGGAAGAAGCGGGCCTGGTGCTCAAGCTAAGCCTGCTGTGCTCGCACCCGCTCCCCGGCGCGCGCCCCGGTGTTCGGCAGGTCGTGCAGTTCCTGGATGGCAGCGCGGCGCTCCCGGAGCTGTCGGAAGCTCACCTGGGACTCAACTTGCTGGCTCTGATGCGAAACCAGGTGATGAACGCGCACGCTTCGTCATCGACGGTAGCTGGCAACATCTCTGACATCCCTGCAGCAAGATGAACGAACTTCGTAGGAATCAATCTTCATTTTCGGATGGTGAATTGAAGACTTTTAGTAATGGCCTCTGTAATTCTTTCTTTTTTTAACCCTCAAGGGAAAAAGCTCTCTGTCTGTAGTCGAGGTAGTCGACTGAGAGGTTGATTGATCTTCCGAATCTTCTTGTTCTAGTCTCTGGGAGAACTAAATGTTGACGTCTCTGGAAACACGCAAGGAGGCTTGAAATTGACCGCAACACACGGAGAGAACGTGCTTACGGCTCTAGCGACGGCAACACGTGCGAACTCTGAACCTGTTACGAAACTGTAGGCCTTTCGTTAGGGTCTTTAGTTTAAAAAGTTACTCTCAAATATACTATGAAAAAAAATTCTCCATCACATCAAAATGTCATAACATGTATGGAGTACTAAATATAGATAAATCAAAAACTAATTATACAGTTTTGTTGTACTCTGCGAGACGAATATTTTGAACCTAATTAATCAATTTTTAGACAATTTTTCGCACATACATACGAACTGCTACAGTGACACATTTATTGCCACCGTAGCATTTCAGAGCAGAGCAGGGCCGATTCGGGCATGTAAAATCTGGAACTAAACAAGGCCTAGGTGACAAATAGGACCTTTGAAATTTGGGGCTTGTTTGATTGGGACATAGTGTGACACACTGGCACTGGCTACCAGCAACCACTATTTTGGAGCTTCCATAAATTAGGGCCTTGTTTAGATCCCAAAAGTCTCAAATTCACTATGCAAAAAGAAGATTTTCCATCACATCAAAATGTCATAATATGCATGGAGTACTAAATGTAGATGAAATCAAAAACTAATTGCGCAGTTTTGTTGTACTCAGCGAGACGAACATTTTGAGCCTAATTAATCAATTTTTGGATAATTTTCCACACATACAAACGAAATGCTAGAATGACGCAATGATTACGAAGTGACTCTTCTCTCCCAAATTTAGTCTCCCAAATTTGGAACTAACAAGGCCTAGGTCTGACATGATCTGCGTTGCTTGTACAGATCGACACAAATGCACTGCTGATCAACTTTGAGGCTGTGTTTAGTTCCACAAACTTCCAAAAATTCTCTCTCCAAACTTCACTATTCACCTATCACATCAAATCTCTCTCCTCATGCATGGAGCACTAAACGTGGATAAATAAAAAAACTAGTTGCATGGTTTTGATGTACACGATGAGATGAATCTTTTGAGCCTAGTTAGGTCATGGTAGGACAACGATTACCACAAACAAACGAAAAGTGCTACAGTGCGCTACAGTGTCTGAAGTGACATTTTCGCCAAATTTCCCTACCCTATTTTTGGAACTAAACGCAGCCTCGAGTATTGCTTCCGGGCTTCCGGCCCTCGCCAAGCCGGCGTGCAGCAAGCAAATGAAGACAAGCAGGGCAGGTACAGGATCGATGTTATCTGCAGCGATGTAGACAGCACGGCATTCTTCAACGCATACTGATCAGCTATGGTGCAGGATAAACGCGCTGGCAGCCAGTTGGGAAGAAAAGAAGGCCAGAACCTCCTGTGTTTGGATTGCTGAGTTACCATGAGTTATAAATTGTAGCCTAGATTTTAATACTCAAGTACTAAACAATGGTACCTCCTGTATAAAATTTTATAATTCTCATACTATAATCGATGATACCTCTGGTACCTATTGAGCAAGGATGGCTCTCTGGCGCGAGCCAAAAGTCCAACTGAATGAACTTGAAAGCACGAAAATTCATAATAAAATGGGCTAGATGTATCCTCCTGTACCCACTTGCATCCACACTCTTCAGGAAAAAAAAAAGGCTCCTTTCACATCGAGACACTAAAAGGATTCATTGGATCGAATTCAGACCATCTAGATGCGGGCTTGTTCGATCACTCTATTCGCCGAAGAAGATTCAGAATGCAGGAAGTCTTCACGTGGGCCGTATCAATGGTGATCTGAAGTGGAGTGAGGAGGAGGAGGATTGAAGAAGAAAGAAAGAACAGCCCAACCAGTGCAGTTTTCTCCAAACAGTTGGCACTGGCTATTGGGCTCATCCCACAGGATGGGCTCCGATCGCACGGGCCGCTCCCTCACAAGCGCCTCCCAAAGCCCAATACTATTATTTCCCCGGCCCACCAATCGAAACCGACACACTGATTTTTCATGTACGTGAGATTATGGATTTTTCATGTCGACAATGTGGCTTGACAATTTTTTCTCCACAACGTGTCACTTCACTGCAAACCTAGGTCTCCAATCTCCTCTGGACCCTCTGGTTCTTCTTTTCTCCGTTTCTCACGTCAGAGAGAACGGAGGACGGTGAAAAGACTAAAGACGAAGAAAACCGCGCGATTGCAAGTCCCTCTCGGACGCTGACCCGCCGGCTCCCGCCCGGGCCGGTGGCCGTCATCAACCGCACCGTCCAGCCCAGTCCCATTACCATCTACGGCGCGATTTTCTCCGGACCCCTCTGAAAAGAAGGCTCCCGGTTCGCGCGTCCCATTTTCACCTGTTCCCTCACGTTGCTCCCTCCACCTTACTCTGCCGCTTCTCTTACACCAACTTCTCCCTCTCCTCCTCGCCGGCCGGCCGCCGGCGTGGTTCTTTGCACCGTCCGTGGCGATGGCGGGGTGGTGGGAGGCGGCCAAGGCGGCCGTCGCCGCGTACACGGGTATGACACCGGCGGCGTTCTTCACGGCCGTGGCGGTGGCCGCCGCGCTGTACGTCGCGGCTTCAGGCCTCCTCGCGCGGCCGGCGCAGGCGTCGAGGAGGAGGCGAGAGGCGGCGGCGGAGGAGGAGAGGGCGTTGGAGCCGCCGCCGCCGCCGGTGCGGATCGGGGAGGTGACAGAGGAGGAGCTGAGGGCGTACGATGGGTCCGACCACAAGAAACCGCTGCTCATGGCCATCAAGGGCCAAATCTACGACGTTACGCAGAGCAGGTACATGCTTGATGCTTTCTTCAATTCGCTGTTGCGGTGCTGCCCACGTTGCAAAAACCGCTACGGTTTGTCTTTCTGATGATTTTTTTTTTGATCGGAGATACCAGCACTTCATAACTCTCATGGACGGAACAACAAAAATCTTTGTACTTGTTTTCTTAAAGAAGAAAAATAAGTTGTAAAATAAGATGTTTCGGTAAGTTCTTATAGGAATCTTTCAGTTTATAATGTCTTTAACACACCAATCGTCATCTTTGCGAAAAAGAAGTCTTTTCAGTTAGTAATCTTCATGTCTGCAAAAGGCAGTGGAATGGCGAACCATTTCAATTTTTCACACTGCAAAACCATAATTTACCGACCTTTCCATGTGAGATCGAGGAAACAATATCTTCTTGTTTTGCAGGAGAAATTAACTATTCTAAGGATGGTTAAGCGGCACCATTGTATTCACCTTTATTTCCCTGTTTTTTCAAAAAATGAGTGTATTTATGTTCTTCACATTTTAGCCTGACTAATGTGAAGGGGATTTCTCTGAAAGCATTTCACTTAATTTGACGATACAAATACTGAACGAGTAAAATATTTCGGTTAGGAACACGCTTGTGGTTTCTAGGTGCTGATCAGTCCCAAATAGATTCACTTCGCATGTGAACGAGAGTGCTTGAATTACGCATGGCATTTTCAGCTTTTGTGACCTTCCATTGTCAACACTATATATCGCTCAGATGGAACTACAGCTATCTGAGCTTAGAAAATTCCAGGGATTCCTAATCTAATCAAATGGTCTGGCCTTCCAGAGGAAAACCGACATCATTTTGTCTTTCAGAAGATTCATCATAAAGGGACAGCTTATCTGATAGCATGAGTACGGTTGGATGACCAACAAAATAGCATCAAATTACTAGGTTCTGCGCAATATTCTATGTGAAAACTTCTTCGTGTAGTTTAGATTCTGAGACTATTCATATATTGACTTCCAACTTGAGCACTTTTTCCACAACTCATCTTACAGGAACCATTAGTTCCCCTGAGTACATATCCCAGGTTGCAACATTTTCCTTCAGCTTACAGTTTCATCACCCTTTTGCAGGATGTTTTATGGACCTGGTGGCCCCTATGCATTGTTCGCAGGCAGAGACGCTAGTAGGGCTCTGGCAAAGATGTCATTTGAGCCGAGTGATTTAACCAGTGACATTTCAGGGTTAGGCCCTTTTGAAACCGAGGCCTTGCAAGAATGGGAGTACAAATTCAAGAGCAAGTATGTTACAGTTGGAATAATCAAGAAGACTGTTCCGGTCACAGAGGGAGATACTACAAAGAATACTGTGACAACTGAAAGAGAGATCGATGCAAGCATTCTTAAAAGTAACCATGTGCCAGAACCAAAGGAAACTGGAACAACAAACCAAGGGAGTGTAGTGGAGAAGACAGCAGAAACGCCAGATGTCGATGTGAACACAAGCAGCCATGAAGATATAGAAGAGAAGGCAAATGAATTGCCAGATTCAAGTACAATGAATGCGAGAAGCCAAGCAGATGCAGTAGAGAAGCCAGACGAAACACCAAATATGGCTGTAAAGAACAGTAGTACTGAAGAAGCAGTGGAACCCGGAGATGCAACGGAGAAGCCAAATGAAGCAGGATATACAGTAGGTTCGAAGAACACGACCAGCCATGAAGATGATGGGCAACCAAAGGAAACACGGAATATATATGAAAAGGATGTAAGCAGTCGTCAAGATGGTGAGGAGAAGCCAAAGGAAACTTCAGATGTGGAAGCCAAGAATGCATAGAGTTCTGGCTGCTGCTATGAAGCTTTCTGCTTGTCTGCAGCTAGCTATAGTATAATAAGGTGTAATGCACATTGTGGCCGGGATTCAGTTATGAATCTTTGTATAGAGTATAATTAGTTAATTACACTTAAACCAAAGCTAAAATAGTAGAAGTCTATGTACACTCTGATCAAGGTAAACCATCCTTCAATTTGCACCACAGATGCAATTATGTATGTTGTCAATTTAGTACTGTACATGTTGCAATTAGCATGGTATCAGCTGGGAAAGTTCTGATCCACATTTGCGTACTGATTTTGTCCGTTGGTTACTATAGGAAGGGTAGAAACTATTGGAAAACGTGCACGTTATTTGAATTTAGCCACGACAGTACTAGAAGCAAGATTTTGGTAGACACTTGATTGGTAATTTTTATGGGCAACCAGATAGGCCCTTTGGGATGGTTCATAACAATCAGGATAGAACAAGCAAGACATGCAGGTCTACACCTTCAAATGATCGTTTAAATCCCCAAAATACATGGCATTACCTTGGACACCATTTATTCACACAATGGCAATATAATCATCACCTCAAACTTCAGCACTGAGTTCAACAGGCGTAATAGTTGCATCGTGTACAATTCTTCAACAATTCAAACTCAGATCTTATGCTTCTGCATCAGTAAATGATTTAAAGCCTGACAAAGCATATTCACATCAGGCAAGCTATAATAACACCAAATACCATTCTGGACAGTAAACAAGCTTACATGTATGTTCATCTACTTTGCAATCCAACACCATTGATTCTATATTTCTTTGTATGCGGAATTGTCAAACTTGGAAGAATCAGAATGACCTATGTACAGCAAATAAGTGCCAGCAAATCAAAAGAGAAGCTCATTCGCAGCAGTCAGCACCAACAGTTGTTCTATAATTTGCCATGGTGTTTTGCAGGACTAAATAGAAAGAAATCATAGTTCACATACTCTGCTTGTACCTCCTGTTCTTTCCAGATTTGAGAGTAAATCATAGAAGATGATATCAGAATACATGTTGATCATCTATCAGATCACTCTCTCGTATGTGATCCTATGAGGAGAGACTCAAGATTCTGCATAAACAGGAGTACAGGACAACAAATGAAGTTGAGCTATCACCAGGAATTAAATGGCATGGCATTACACAGATTAAAGTCACACATACCTTCACTGATCGGCAAACTTCTTCAAGCTTGTGGAGCAATATACTGTCAGGATTTTTGCCTTTAGAATCGTGGACAGCATGGATTGAGGAAGCTTTGACCTGCACATACATCCACCCTTAGAACCAAGGACACCCAACAGGGGCAATGAACATATGACCACAGCCCACAGCAGTACCTTTGCACTAGGGGAGTGAAATCCACTAGTTGGTGGAAAATAGGAAGGGCCTTCCCCAGAGTACAATCTAGTTTTCCAACTTTGGACTTCATGGGTTCTCCTGGAAGCTTCTCTGATAATAACCTTCACAAAATAATGGAACAGACTACCTAGTATCAGCTAAAAACATGTGCATGTGCTAATTTTATGACTGCAGGAAATTCAGACTGAATTATTATTTTCAAAAATAAAAATAGTACTATGGACATAAGATGGTATAATAGAGCAACTGGTATAAAATACATCTTGTAAGGTTTGCTATTAGCAATGGCACACAGTAAATACCTTTCTTAGAAGATCTGGGTTATGCACACCATGAAATTGCAGTTCATCCACTGGAGCAGGCTTCCCATGGGCTATGCTTTCTATTCTAAATGTGTACAAGCTATAAGCAGATTGTAGACAGCCTGCATAATTGATTTTTCTTTTTCAGAAACATACATACATGGTCGTTTCACAACTTTCTGTTTTAAGTTCAAGTATGCGAAATGAACTGTAAGGGAAAAAAAAGATATTTTCTTAAATATTACATAAATAAAATTCGTTAACGTGTGCTTCTTCAGTGAAGTTTTAACAAATAAAATTCATTAGCATGTGATTCTTCAGTGAAGTTCAACAAATTAAATTCATTAACATGTGCTTCTTCAGTGAAGTTTAACAAAAAAAAATCAGCACATGACCAAAGTAGGTAACAGAAATGATAGATTTACACAAATGAATCCACCAAGATAGCATAGAAGCAAATTAGAAAGAAAAAAAAAGATGTTTCCAAAGCTTCATATCTATGAAGACTTGCACTATAGGATGTTGAAAGGCACAATACAGTATTTTCAGCATAGCAAAATGCAGAAGCTGTATCGCTACTATTGATTCAGCTAAACAAGAATAAACATATCAGCAGTCGAAATTGAAACAGGTTCCTATTCTGTCATCTACCTTGCTCAATTATAACATCAACGATCAAATGGAGAGGTACTTTAATCTCTTTCTTGATTATCCCCATGAACGGCAAGTAGGAAGGTCTAGTCGCCTGCGAACATTTCACACCCACTGAGCACCAATTTCTGACAACTCCAGCACAACCAACCAATCAATACAGTAGGACTGCGGTTTACTGTTACCTTGTACACAATGTTATTTCCGGTGACATAGAGTTGCCGGGATAGGATGTCCCTCTTGAGCACGTATCTCTTATACGGCAAGTAGAGGAGCAGGAGCAGACCGATCCCCCACGCCAGGACAAGCAGCAGGGATATCAGAGCCCAGATAATGGTGTCGTACTGCAGGTAGCCGGGCATCAGCTCCTGGAACGAGGCCCGGTACAGCACCCTCGCGGTGGACTCTGCCTCCTCGTCGCCGGCCTCGGACGCGACATCCTCGATCAAGCGCGCGCCGGAGGGGCTCCTCTCGCTCAGTGTCACGGCGTGGCCACTCAACATGCCTTCCTTACTAGGTTTGCAGCCGATTCATTTGCCCTCTCGGAGAGAAGTGGGCGCTAATTGGTAGGGGGGACGGCGGAATCACCTGGGGACCGGAGGGAAGGGGAGGGGAGCGGCAGCTTATCCCCCAAATCACGGCGCGGAAGCTGAAACTCGCCTCTCCTGAGGTTTCCCCCGCCGCCTTGTAGCCGAACGAAATCTTCTTCGTCCTCTCCGGGCTCCGGCTCTCCGAAGAATCGTCTCGTCGCGCGGCGCCGTCACTTTTCCCCCACCGGACACTGGCACTGCACAGAGACCTGCGGCCCCACGTAGTTTTGTTGGGCCTAACGAAAGGTGAGCCCATCCGTGTCTCATTCTGTATGGGCTTTCTATGGAGTCCAGTGAGAACAAGAAAGCGCCGGGCGGCCCGCTACGGCGCGGCGTGTCGAGCTGCTGCGTACTAGTGCGTACGAGCGCGCGAGCAGCGGGCGAAGCAACTGGCGTCTTCTCCCCTCTCTAAGTTTCTCGCGCGCACTGGAGCCAGCTGTTTTCGCAATGGCGTCGGCTACAAGGTGTTTTCGCACTCCGAGAATCTCCAGTCGGGTGCTCAATCTTTCAGAAGTGCTCATAGATGTAGGGTTTGCATACGTGTATTCATAGGGGTAGGGTTTGCGTGCGTGTGTGATCGTCTGCGTTGTACTGTGTAATTTTCAAAAAGAAAAAAATTCTCACGCGCACTAGAGCCAGCTGTTTCCGCAGTTCTTCCGAAAAAAAACTGTTTCCCAGCTATCCTCTTGATCCAATATATGGATCATGCCACAGTTCAGTTAAAACACTACTTTTAAAAACGTGCATAGCACGTATCTCATTATTTATAGTGACATAGACTTAATAAAACCCTTCAAATATAAAACAATAACAACCATAAAAATGAATCAGAAAAATAAATAAGTGCCCTATTCATTTGGCTTATTAACCACCAGCCAGCAGTATTTTTCTCTCAGTAGAAATCAACACCAGCCACTAGCCAGCAATTTTTCGCTCAACACAAACTAGCACCAGCCACCAGCCAACCGAACAGGCCGAAGCCCTGCACCTCAACACCAAACTACACTACAAATGGCACCTCTGCAAAGACAACCAAAGTACATCACGACGAGCCCCTAAGACAACCGAAACTGGCAAGAGGGATATCCTGTCCAGGCAACTCTATGTCACCGAAGCTGCTAGCAACCAAGCTGCGCCCTGTGCTGCTCCTCAGGAGCCTCCGAGCCCCTGCGTGACGCTAGCCCCTCCACGGAAGCCGCACCAGGTGCCATGATACCCCCTGAACTCGGTAAACCATTGGCTATAAATTGTTGGTGGTCCTGGCGGCGTGCATCATTGACGCCATTATGTCTGCGGTGCTCGCCTTGCTTCATTGCTGCTCTGACGCGCTCGCAGATGTGTAGAAGACCATCGAGGACAAGTCTGGGTGTGCTAATATCTTCCATCATAAAAATCATAGATGGCTCTGTAGTAGTATATTTTTA
The DNA here is from genome assembly GCA_033239725.1 of Echinochloa phyllopogon. Classification (NCBI taxonomy): domain Eukaryota; kingdom Viridiplantae; phylum Streptophyta; class Magnoliopsida; order Poales; family Poaceae; genus Echinochloa; species Echinochloa phyllopogon. The sequence continues at coordinate 35,977,814 of BTCW01000001.1, read as the reverse complement.
TTCGGATTCGGGAACGGCTAGTAGGGAAGAAATTGGGTGGGGGAGAAGATGACATCAGTGACGTATCAAAGGCCTACAGAAGGTGGCTTCTCCATGGAGGTGAGAGATCCAAATACTTCTAGTGGATTTTAGTATTTGGATACGATAGTGATGAAGATTGAGAGACTCTAAGCGATGAGGAGGAAGACACTAAGGATGAGAAGATGGAGCCTAATCTTCTTGAAGATGAGGATGCACAAGAGGACGTTGAAACTACATATGAAGCATTGGTGATCTACAAGTATTTGAAGATACATGGGAATGTAAAGGAGAAGTTTCCAGAACAAAATATGAGTGGAGATCCCGGGAAAGCTCCAAACTAAGACTGAGGGGTATTAGTTTATTTCATGGGGGCAAGAGAAGAAGAAAGCTCGTAATGGTAGAGAGCAGAATATTAAGTGTAGCGACACGCAACGGTTTGGCCCGGAGACAAGTATGCATTGAGGGGGTGTTGAAAATAGCAATGCGTATTTATATGATTCTAGAATATTGGAGAGCATGCATGAAGCTACGGTTGCAATGTCTCATATAAAGTATGGAATTCTTTAAAATTGAGATGATAATGCATACTTGAAAGGTTCTAAAAGATTGTGGATATCAGAACATACCTTTGCCATGCATATGGATAAGATCATGGCATAGTTAACAAGAGCGAGAAAGTTAGATATTTAGATCACCATACTTCATGGTGGAGTGTGAAAGATTCTAGATTTAGATATTTATATAGGAAGTTCTGAAAGATTCTAGACTTAGATATTTATTTAGGTATTTATATAGGAAGATTTATAAAGGTATGTCATCCACCCCCAAGCAAGCCAAAAGAAAGAGTCCTTGTGTTGTATCAAGTTGTAGTGAACAAAGAGTTGAGTCCTTATATAGTCTCCCACGGTGGTGTCAGGTGAAAGTCTCCTCGTCATAGTGTGGGTATTCATATGTGCTATATGATAGCTTGTGTGTGCCTAGTTTTCTCTAGTGCTATTGACGAAACTGGACTTTCTACATAATATAGATGCTTAACTAATGAAACTGAACTTGCATAATAGAACCGGTTACTAACATGCACCGATATAATCCAAAAATGGAAATAGGTCGGGACAATCAAAATTCTAAACTAGCAATTGGGAAGGATAACTCGTCGCAAACATGAAATACAAAATTCTAGTAATTTCGGTGTTCACATGAAAATAATCTGATACCGAAATTGAAAGTACCCGCCTAAAATAAAGGATAATGAAGGAATTAATGCATATACCCTTGTCAATCAACTCTGATGATTATCACTACAGCATACGAACATTGCCTACATCACAAATACTGTAAGTTCAAAGAGTACTTTATTCTGAACTTCCATACCTCATCAGAGATGGATTCACAAGTTTATAAGAGAACAAGATTAACAGAACGTGGAAGGGGAAATATCAAGTGCACTGAAGATCCTAATACCCACACTATTGTAGTCTTGTTGGTTGAATGGCATGCTCTGCAATTTGTCATGTATAACATTCATGAACAAACAGAACAATAAGTATGCAGTCACAAACAAAATTGATGGGCGGACAACTCTCAAAAATATTTGACAACTTCGATTTATCTAAACATTAAGGACACAATACATCAAACTGACGGGTTCCTCATCAAGGTCAGGCCAACCCCAAGTTCAGAACACGAACATGAACATGATGATGTTGTACAACGCCCCGGACACGGATCATGACACGGTACCAGTGGACGAATGGCTCAAGGAAGTGGTCGTACACGGTCTGGAGCTGCTGCACGTCGGTGAGGCCGTGGCGCCGCGCATCTCATGCTCCGCCATCTCGATCTTTATCTTGTCGGCATCTTCTCCGGCACCGGCAGCCTCTCCCCACAAGTTGTAAGTTGTCAGAAGCCTAACCACCTCTCTCTCTCTCTCTCTCTATATATATATATATATATATATATATATATATATCTAGATTGGGGCTGAGGAATGCGAGCAACTTGGCTTGGGATGTGAATTTCATTACACGTATGACTATATCCCCTTCCTCATGTTATATAGGCGCCCCTCCCGAAATTCAAATAGCAGGAGGTTGGCAGTGTCGTCTTCTGGTAGCTCATTAGTGACTAGTGGACTGGGCTTTTATTTCACAATAGTGGCCCACCCCGACATTACGGCTTGATCAATAAGTTGTTTGGAATGATCCTCGGTTCTCAGCACAACTATGCAACACATTGGGAAGCTGATCCACAGTCAACAAATGTATGTTTAAATTGAAGTTTGCTCTTCACCATCGATGCAATACAATTAACTGTCTTCTGATCATTTATCAGACCATTCTATTGCATATGTTCCTATGACAATCGAGGAAAGACTCAATATTCTACATGAAGATCAACAGAGAATGTTGAGCTATCAACAGAAATCGAATCATATGGCATAACATAGATTGAAGTCTCGTACCTTCACTGATCGACTTACTTCTTCAAGCTTGTGGGGCAATATAATGTTAGAAATTTTACTCTTAGAATCGAGGATAGCATGGATTGAGGAAGGTTTAACCCCTGCACATACTAATCCCCACGTTTAAAATAAAGGATACCCAACAAGAGCAATGAACATATGACTACCACCACAACGTAATTGTTGCACTAGGAGTGCCACAGCCCACAACATATGTTCATAAATATGTAAAACTAGAGGACAAGAAGAACAACCTCCTTTACCTCAACTATTCCATGTAATTCCTTTGAGATACAATTCTGCAATTGTTCTCCTATGCAATGAATCAAGTGGGAAAGCCGCTTCCCCTCTGTTGACCCATAAAAAAAATCCAATAGTTGTTGGAACATAGGAACGGTCTTCCCCAGAGTACAATCTAGTATTGTAGCTTTGGACTTTATGGGTTCTCCTGTAAGCTTCTATGATAAAAACCTTCACATAATAATGAAACAGATAACATCAAACAATCATCTAAGAACATGTACGTATGATAACTTTATGGTTGCAGAAAATCCCAGACTCGTTGCTATTTCAATCATAAAACTAGTACTATGAATATAAGACTGTATAACAGATTAGCTTGTCTGAATTACATCTTACAAGTTATGTTATGAGCAATGGCACATACTAAATACATGTTGGGAAATCCGCCTTATGATGTGGGCTGCGAGGAGAGTAAATGCTTCTACTGAGCAACCCTACATGTAAGGGAAATGAAGCCTGAGGTCTGGACCAACCTTTGGGTGAATTTAGCACATAGTGTGTAGCCTTCCAAGATAAGGAAAAAAGCCTCTGGAAACAGAGAGACAGAGAACCACGAAAATTCAAAATAGAGCCTCCAAGAAAAAAGGGATAAGTGAGGGAGAAGAAGGTGATTAGAGAGGAGATCTTGCAAAATTGCAAGGACGATTCATTCACAAGGTTGTGAAGGTTTAGATCAACATCCTTGGTGCCTCCAATCTATTGTTCCATCACTTTTTGGTGAGATCCTTCAGTACCCCAAGCTGTAGTAGCCAAATCTTGATGTTGATGTCCAAGATGATGAAATCTAGATGTATGAGAGCCTCTAGTGTTGTCTAGAGAAGAACTTGTTGTATTTCCACAAGCATAATAGTGAAAGAAGATTTGACTGGCTTGGTCCCGTGGTCTTTCCCCGATTTGGGGTTTTCTACGTTAAATTTGGTGTCTCTTGGGTGATGTGTTGTTGTTGTCATTTCCTTCATAATATGTGTGATGCATATGTTCCCTTCCGTGAATAGGTTGACATCTTGAGCTGATTTTTAGTGTTGCTAAAATTAATTGTTTCCACTGCCACTAACCTGCTACGTTAATGTGGTTTCAATACCTTTCTTAGAATATCTGGATTATGGACACCATGAAATTGTAGTTCATCCATTGAAGTAGATTTTGCTCTACTTTCTATTCTGAATTCTGAATTTGTATAAGCTAATAAGCTATAAGCATAGAGAAAATTTCCTATTTGGCCCCGGAAAACTTACCCATTTCTTCTTTGGCCCTGAAAATTTTTTCGTTCCTTATTTGACACTGACTTGAACTTTCATTCCTTTTTGGACACTTCCGTTAGTCCACTGTGATGCGCGATGGTGCTCTACCGACTCCCGGGCCTTGTTCCAGTTCCAGGAGCTGATGCCCGGTTACATGCAGTACGACGCCATCATCTAGACGATGATTTAGGTTGTCCACCAATTTATCGTAATCGTTAGATTATAGGTTTAAGTGCATCACTTTTTTCTAAATCTAATCATTACATCTTTGTATCGAATGTTGTTTAGCCGATCAAATTAGACGATTTAAGTTGTTTTGCTTTGCTTTGCTGTTTTGTTTAAAGTTATCGATATCTGCTAGACCTTAATAGATTTAATCTATTGATTCTGTTAAGTTTTAGTTTTTATCACTAATCTATCAGTCTGCATCTAAGATTCGAATCGGCTCTTAAGCTTTTCAGCGCATAGCCGATCTGAGTCTTGGGTTTGGACTTTAAACCATCATCGGTTGTTTTAGTCGATTTGATATACAGAAGAACAGTTCGGAATCATAACTGATATGTGAATTTTACGTGATTTTATTCCCTTGTCAATTACATGTCAAATTGACTGGCACGTCCTTAACATCAAGATTATCGGCTCGTCATCGGAGTGAAGCAAATCTCTGAGGCCGATCGTGTATTTGTACAGTTTATCATCACCCGACTTTTTACGTCAACATCTATATATACCCTTTCTTGTCCCGTATTAAAAGAAGGAACAATAGTAGAAGACATGATAAGTTATTCTATCAATGCTTAGTCAATTAACTGCACTATATCTTTTATGAAATGTTTATGAATTAGATGTGTATTTTTATTGGGCCTAACGAAAGGTGAGCCCATCCGTATCTCATTCTTCATGGGCTTTCTATAGAGTCCAGACTCCAGAGAACGAAACGGCAAGCCAAAAAACAGGAAAGCCACGCGGCGACGACGGGGATCCACTGGCGCAGCGATTGAGGCTAACGCACGCCCATGCAATCCTGCAGCTGCAGTCAGCGCGCAGCCAAGACACAAGGAAAATTCACCGGCTGCCGCGCCGACGCGTCTTCGCGCATACTAGATCGAGCCAGCTGTTTTTGCAACTGTTCCCCGCGCCTTCTCCTGACTCCTGATCAACATTTCGATCATGTCACAGTCACCGTTCAGGTGACACCACATTCCTCTCCCTCAACTCCTCCAAGGTTGCTCCTGGACTGGGGTGGGGGTTATGGCCCAATGGACAGCAACAAGAGTATGGCAATGCTAATGGTCAGAATGAGCAGAATGAGCCCATCCCTGTGGAAGGTGTTCCACCTGTCCCCTAGCCCATCCCTGGTGAACCCTTTCTGGAATTAAATGATTTGATTCAGGAAAACATTAACCAGGGGCTAAATCTCAATGTGGCAATTGAAAATGCAGAGTTGGGAGGCATATATCAATGATCTGCTTAATATAGTGGCTGAACAAGAAATGGAAGAAGCTGAGCAGGAATTGGATGGGGTGGTGGACCCAATAATGGAGAATGTGGGAGAGATCATTGTGCAGAATGAGGCTGAGCCTGAAGATATTATTGATGGTAGTGATTCAGAGGGTTCAAATGGAAATGGAATCCAACACTTTCTCCCTGATCTAAATGAGGCAGTAGAAATTGTTATACCAATGGAAAATGGTGAACCCATCAACTTCATCCCTGAGGAAGTTCAGATGGAAGATTTATTAGGGGGAGATCAGGATGAACCCCCCCCCCCCCCCCCCCCCCCCCTGGAGGAACAACAGAATGGGGATGAAATCTTTCAGGAAAATATGCAATTAGGCTTTGTACAACTCCTAGAGCCCTCAGTGGATCCAGTTTTTCAGTCGTCCTTCTCTAGTAATATGAATCAGAGGTCCCCTATCTCAGCTGAGACTGTCAGACTCTGGGCCAAGCACTTTGCTCCAGGTTCTACATCGAAGCAGGTCTGTGTTCCTGAATGCTGGAGTCCATTCTTTACCTCTCTTCTGCTAAACCCTGGCAACTTTGATTGGGCCAAGAATTTCCTTCTATCATCTGCTATGGATCTTTTTGCAAACAGTCTTGTCAGTACCAGACCTTTCACCCTGCCTGACAAGTGCCCTCGACCTGATGCAACTCATTGCATGCCTAAGGCAGTAGACTTCTCCCACCTGGAGCCCTCATCTCCTGATGCCTCTCCAGTAGCTTTGGATAAAGGGAAGACAGTCATGGTGGATGAAACCCCCTCCCCCAGCCTCTCACCCCCTGGGAGTCCCAGAATTTCCCCAAGTACAGGCCCCTGGTCTAAGAATTTGCTAGCACAAGCTGGGAAAATTTCTATTTCTGAAGATGATCCTGCTCTAAGAAGGAGTGACAGAATGAAGAAATTAAACAGAGGTTTCAAACATCCTCAGTGTCAAGAAAAGGATTGCATTGGTTGCAAAATCCCAGTACCCACTTTGTCCCCTTCTATCATCAAAAACTTAGGGGCATCATTCTGTAAGATGGACGAGGAAAAGTTGTCAGTGGAAGCCCTGAGTAAAAGACCAAAAGCCTCTGCTCCTGGTGATAAGAAATCCAAGAAGATAGTGAAGACAACAATGGAAAAACCCAGTGGCGATACCAGATCAAGGGTAGACCCCCCTGGAGGGAAGAAACGTCTGCCAGTAAAGAAGTTGAATGAAAAAGATGATCCAAATGACACCAAGCAGACTAAGAAGAAACCAAAGAAGTGAGGGACACAGTGGGACCCAGCTTCTTGCACCTCTGTGCTATGTTTTTGTTTTCTCTCTGTTGAGAAAATTTAGTTGGAATGTTCAGCATGTGCTAGTGGCCCATATCTGTAATAAGTTTACTTTTCAGCTTCCTGAACTCTTTAGCTCTGAACTTCGTTCCTGGTTGTTCCCTCTCCTATTTAGGCCCCATGGTACTTTGTGCTCTCAGTGCTGTCATGCTCTGTCTTTCGTGCTAGGTCATGCTTCATTACTGTGTGTGAAGCATTTCTTTATCTTTATCTCGGTTTCCCTATGGATCACAATCATACAGTAAGAAAGGTGAAGGAATGGAAAATTTTGTGCTGGAATGTGAGAGGCTTAAACTCTGATAGTAAATGGGATTCCTTAAGGGACAAAATAATAGAGAGCAAATGTGACATTTTTTGCCTCCAAGAAACCAAAAAAGACAGTATTGACCAGCAATTCTTGAAAAAATTTTGTCCTCCCTCTTTTGACTCCTTTGCCTTCCTGCCATCTGTTGGTGCTTCTGGAGGGATACTCACGGCCTGGCAGTCAGCTACTTTTGAAGGTCACCTTGTCTTCCAGAATGACTTTGCCATTACAGTAGATTTTAAATCTAGGCATAATAATGCAGAATGGATACTTACCAATGTCTATGCCCCTTGTACGCCAGAAGGGAAAAGAGATTTTACAAACTGGCTTAAAGATATACATATGCTAGAAGATGTGGAGTGGATAATTTTGGGTGATTTTAACTTGATGAGAAAGCCAGAAGACAGGAATAAGCCTGGAAGTGATCTGAATGAAATGTTCATGTTCAATGAAGCTATTAGTGCTCAGGGCCTAATTGAAATACCACTTCATGGTAGGAGATATACATGGACAAATAAGCAGCAAAACCCCCTTCTAGAAAGATTGGACTGGTTCTTTACATCCAATGCTTGGACTTTGACTTACCCAAACACCACTGCTCATGCCCTTGCCATGGAGGTCTCAGATCATGTGCCCTGTGTTATTGCTATTAGTACAAATATTCCAAAAGGAAGGGTTTTTAGATTCGACAATTATCTCATGGAACATGAACACTTCATGGCAGTAGTACAACATGGTTGGAATTTACAGTGTTCTGAGACTGACAAAGCCAAACTAATCACTATGAAGTTTAAAATTTTGAGGAGAGTGATAAAAGCTTGGCAGAGGCACTTGTCAAGTCTCAAAGCAAATATTTCCAATGTCAAGCTCATTCTACAGCTAATGGAATTAATCAATGAGCTTAGGGATCTTTCCATACAAGAATGGAACTTTAAGGCCCTTCTTGAGGAAAAGTTAACCTCTCTCCTAAGGCAGCAAAAGATTTACTGGAAGCAGAGATGCCACATCAGATGGGTCAAGTTTGGAGACAGTGGTACAAAGTTCTTTCATGCAGCTGCAACAATAAAAAATAGGAAGAACCTCATCACCTCATTAGAAGGACCTGATGGATCTGACTGCCATGCTCACCAGGCCAAAGCAGAGATTCTTTGGAATGCTTTTAAAGAGAGATTGGGTAATTCTGAGTATCAGGGTATGAGTTTTAATCTAGAGAACCTCCTCACCCAGGAACCGAATTTACAAATTTTGGAAGAACCTTTCACTGAAGCAGAAATTGATAATGTGGTGAAGCAACTACCCACTGATAAGTCACCAGGTCCTGATGGCTTTAATACTGACTTCATAAAAAAATGGTAGCCTATTCTCAAACAGGATTTCTATGACCTTTGTGTTGCATTTCAATCTGGACAGATATGCCTACAAAGCATAAATGGTTCCTACATCACTCTCATTCCAAAAGTGGAAGGACCTAGAAAAGCTTCAGATTACAGGCCAATTTCACTTCTTAACACCTCCATGAAGATCATCACTAAGCTCCTATCCATCAGATTACATAGTGTCATCAAACAGCTAGTACATCAGAATCAGTATGGTTTTATTCAACCAAGGACTATCCAAGACTGTTTGGCATGGGCACTTGAATATCTACATCTTTGCCACCACTCAAAGAAGACGATTATCATTTTGAAGTTAGACTTTGAGAAGGCCTTCGACAAAGTGGAGCATGCCAGTATGCTTCAAATAATGAAATATAAAGGCTTTGGAGAGAAGTGGCTGGGCTGGATGAATGATATCTTTTCATCGGGGACTTCGTCAGTACTTCTAAACAGTGTGCCAGGAAAAGTTTTTCACTGCAAAAGGGGTGTAAAGCAGGGAGACCCTCTCTCCCCTTTATTATTTGTTCTAGCAGCAGACTTACTGCAGACAGTGGTCAACAGAGGCAAAGAGGAACATCTCCTATCTCTTCCAATTCCAATGCAATACTCACAGGACTTCCCCATTCTTCAATATGCTGATGATACTCTAATAATCATGGAAGGGTCCACTGTGCAACTGCTAGCTCTGAAACAAATTTTGCAAGACTTCTCTGCCTCCACAGGTCTTAAAGTGAATTATGCTAAGTCCATGATGGTTCCTATCAATATGGACCAGGTAGAGACTTTAGATCTTGCACATACTTTTGGCTGTCAAGTGGGATCATTGCCTTTCACTTACTTGGGACTGCCACTGAACCTATCTCGACCCAGAGTGGAGGAATTTTTTCCCTTAGTGTCCAGATGTGAAAGAAGACTATCTGGTATTTCCAACTTCCTCTCCCAAGCTGGTAGACTCCAAATGACCAATGCTGTTCTTACCTCCATCCCAACATTTTGGCTTTGTTCCTTCCTCCTGCCAAAAACAGTGATCAAACAAGTGGACAAGCTTAGAAAGCATTGCTTGTGGAGAGGGTCAGACATTAATGCAAAAACTCCACCCAAAGCAGCCTGGGGTATGGTAAACCTGCCAAAGTCAGAAGGGGGATTAGGAGTTCTCAAGATGGATACTCAAAATGAAGCCCTCTTGATGAAGAATTTACACAAATTTTTCAACAGAGAAGATATATCCTGGGTTCACATGACCTGGGAGAAACACTATGGAAATGGTGGCCTGCCCAACCACATTAAAAGAGGTTCTTTCTGGTGGCGAGACACTCTCAAACTTCTTGACAAATTCAAAGGCATAGCATGTGTTAACCTGAGAGATGGAAAAACCTGCCTTTTATGGAATGACCTGTGGAATGGAAGGGTTCCTTGCCATGCATATCCAGAGCTCCACTCTTTTGCCATCATGAAAAATATCACCATTCAGAGAACCCTGTCCATTAGCAATATCAACCAACTCTTTCACCTGCCTCTTTCAGCACAGGCCTATGAGCAACTCATTGATCTGCTCCACAATTTGGATGACATCAACTTGGGGACAAACTTTGATGTTTGGTCATACATTTGGGGTTCTCCCTTTTTCTCCTCTTCAAAGGTTTATAAGTGGCTGATAGGCTCAGCCATGCCTCATCCCTTATTTCAAAGTATCTGGAAATCTTCATGCCAGCCTAAACATCAGGTCTTTTTTTGGTTGTTGCTCAAGGACAGGTTGAGCACCCGAGATATCTTGAGAAGGCGAAATATGATTTTACAGTCCTACCATTGTGTTTTATGTCAGCAAAACGTGGATGAACTGAGAGATCATCTCTTCCTGAGCTGCCCGTTTGCTGAGCAATGTTGGTCATTCATTGGAGTTCACCCTCCTGGAGGAACTGAACCACTTGAGACGCTCAGACAGTGCAAGATTCAACTTGGAGTCACCTTTAGTACAGAAGTTATTATAATCATGGCTTGGTGCATATGGATGGCTAGAAATGACCTCATTTTCAGAGGTATCGGGCCCTCTGTCCAAAGATGTCAAAGATTATTCAAAGCAGAACTTGATCTAGTTGCTCTAAGATCAAAGTCGACAAAAGCTCTCCTCATTACCCAATGGCTGGACGACTTGTTGTAATTGAACTTATTTTTTTCCTTTCCTTCTTTGTCTCGTGACTGGGTTGTACTCTCCTTTCTCTTTGCCTTTTGCTTTAATATATATTAATCAGTAGGGCTTCCCTACTGTTTTCCTCAAAAAAAAAAACTTCTGTCCCGGAAGAACGCGATGTCCATGCAGGCAGCAGTGGCCAAAAGGAGTGATGCCCAACAGAAATGTGGGTGGGCTAGCCCTGTAATGCAATCACTGAGCGTCCATCGAAGAAACGCGTCCCTTCCTGTCTATGCACACCCAGCTCATGGCAACTACGGGCCGGGGTACAAGAATTTTAATGGCATCAACGCGGCCGGCAGCCACATAAATTGGCCAGCAGCAGCAGCAACCAATACACACGCCTATTTGAACGCAGGGCTCCGTTGTTGATTTGAGCGTGCAATTAGAGTCAACAGTTGGGTGACTAGCCTTCATCGATACGATTAATCAAGTAAGAACAGTGAACTCTCTATTTGCAATCTTTCTTGTATAAGGTGGTCTATCGGGAAATCATCCCATGAATTTGGTAAGCTAACAGCATTCCTCATGCTTATCACCACTTATATGGGCCATGTTTGGATCCTTGGTGTTAGTGTTAGTGTTAGTGGTACTTTTTAACACTCCCAACTAACAGGTAACAAACTAACATCATTTATGTTTGGATCCATGTGTTAGTTTGTGTTAGTTTGCACTTTTTTGAATTTTGTGTGGAGAGAGAGAAGGGGGCAAGTGGAGTAAATCTGGTGGGATCCACCAAACTAACACCAATTACCACCTCTTGGAGGGGTTAGTTTTTTTTTTGGGGGGGGGTTAGTCCCAAATAACACCAAAGTAACACTCATGTTTGGATCCAAAGTGTTAGTTTGGTGTTAGTTTGCCCCAAACTAACACTAACACATGGATCCAAACAGGGCCATGGTGATAGATCAATTCATCCTATTTCTCAAACCAAATTAAACAAGAAGTCTAGAAGTAAAATGGCTCATCATCATCCCACTTCTCAATCCGAACACTTAAGTAAAAATGACATCACAAGATTCTTTATCCTGTGAGAAGCAAGTAATAGTAAACGCTATGGTGAGTATGTATGATGAGCCACTACTTCGATCCAATGATTTGCCGCGTATCATAATTGGAGCTACTGTAGCTAAATGCCTGAGTCTATCGGCACGAGGACAAAGCGGGCAAGTAACGCAAAACGTTGTCTCTTTTACAAAACTGGAGGAGATTCAAGGTAGAGAAAAGAAAAACATTTGCAATCGAGTTAAAGATTAGAGAGATGTACCCCCTACACCTACACCTCACTGCTCAAGTGCTCATTTCATAAGATTGGAGGAGATATGTCCTTTCAAGTAGTCTTGTAGAATGGAAGAGTCACATCCAGGCTTGTCAAACTCGGTTGAAAATGCTGGCCGCCAATACTCCAAACCGTTCTATATCTATTCGAATTGCATAAATTATATTGGGTGCCTTTGGACCTAGACAGTGACTTTTGCGAAATGGCATCACCACTAATGTGTAATGTGTTGCTAGTTCTTCTATACAACACTGATAAAACCTTGGGGTGTTTGGATCCAAGGGGCTAAAGTTTAGTCCCTTAAATAAATGAGAATTAGAAGTACTAAACATAAACTAATTATAAAACTAATTGCATAAGTCATATCTACTTCCCGAGATGAATCTAACAAGTCTAATTAACCTATAATTAGCATATAATTATCACATGTTTATTGTAGTATTACATTGTCTAATCATGGACTAATTAGACTTAATAGATTCATCTCGTAAATTAGCCCTCATTTATGTAATGGGTTTTTTAAATTAATCTATATTTAATACTTATAATTAACATTCTTACCTATGATATGATGGGACTAAATTTTAGCTGAGAGGATCCAAACACCTATGCTCACCAGCTGTTTTTAGTAGTTAGCCTCTCCTTCCTACTTGGTGCTTTCTCATATACGGATGCTATTGTGGCAATGAGTCTCTCATATACATATTTGCATTTGGAAATATTTTCTTATGATTAAAAGGTTTATTTTGTTTCTTAGGACAAATCTAGCTCTGATCAACACTTACTGCATTATTTTTGGTGATACAAACTTTATGTCATTAGATTCATATTCAAAAACACTTTTCTATTATTATAGTTTCATATTACAGAAACAAAAAAAATAATCGAGGGACATACCAAAATATTGGTATGCCAAAATTTTAGAAGCCATTTGGTTTACTATCAAAAACTGTCAACGTCTTACAAGTATGTTACCAAAATGTTGGTAAGTTTTTGGCCCAACTTTTGACCTCCCAAAACTCAGATATGCCAAAAAAATTGGTAGCAAACCAATCAAGCTCACAAAACAAAATGTGTCCTGTAAAACAACAGGAGTATTTAGTGAAGCAACCATGGGTTAAAGCTTTATCCTAACAGAATGAAATATGCGTAAATATGCAAGACTCCCACGACTAGGTCTTTAGCTTTAGCGCAACAATTATACGGGCATTTTCTCCTGGCACCAATGTCTTGTACCGAATGAACCATTACCACCGGCACCAGTGTATTTATTGCATATAAATGATCACACGAACCAAGGAAAATATAAACATGCGCTGCCTTCATCGGAGCCCATGGTCATCTGAGCGCGAGGCTTCTGAGCAGAGCCATAAGCTGATCGACATCGACTTCCAGGCGGCCAGCTCGTGATATCTCCCCTCTACCCTCCACTCAAAACAGAAAAAGAAGAACAAGGAGGAGGAGGAAACACCTCCCTAAATCTCTGGCTAGCTCCTGCACCATGAGGCACGCTCCATCGCCGGACATGCTTCTGTTGCTGTTGTTTCTGTGGATTGAGCTGGCCACCTTCACCTGCAGCTGCAGAGGGCTCAAGTCGGACGTGGCGGCCGCGGCGGCGAAGCGCGGCGGCGCTGTGCTGTGGGCAGCGCGCGCCCCGCCGCGGACGGCGCCCGGTGTCGCCGGAGACGTTGGCGTGTGGGCGGCGCAAGGTGAATCGAAGAGGCTGGTTCCCCAGGGCCCCAATCCTCTGCACAACTAGCTTCAAGCCTCATCAGCGGGTCAGCCTCAGCTACACTGCAACCGTAAGTACGTGATTCGTCGTGTCGTGCTTAGGACTGAAATCATCGTTGAGGAGTGCGTGCATCTTCTTCTCCTCCTCCTCCTTTCTATCTGCGTTTTTCTTCTCTGTTTTTTCCTTGTGTTCTTGTGCAAAAGAGCATATGCAGGATGCGTCATACAATTGACAATTCGGTGTTGTAACTAGTTGGCACTTAGCAAAAATAGAGAAATCACGGAAACAAACAAAGATTGTACCAATGAAATTGCCCTGTGATACCCCTCTCCAAGTTTCTCTCAAGATCAAGAGTTTGAGCAGACTGCATTCTTCTTCTTTTTCTTGTGGTGGTGGTGGATTGTACGGTGGTGGTGGATGTAGTGACTTTTTAGGAGGGGCCTTGGTGTCCCTCTCGGGCTCTCATGTGTTGTGATCAGAGAAGCAAAGGGACATGGGGAACCTGGTCAGGCTTAAGTTCTGGTGAGTTGTCTCATCTCACCAGCTATAATGACCAGCTCTGTTGCTTGCGTGCATGCTTCCCAGTGCGGCAGTGCTCACAACGCTAGTGCGGGGAAATTATTTGGTCGGCGCCTATAGGATCTTGGAAGCTTGCACACTGCAATTGAGATAGTATACTGTTGAGTTTTATATTACTCGTTCCTTCTGGAATGGTGGGATTTCGTTAGAAATTTCAGTGGAGAATGTACTTATTCATGCAAAGAATCCTCCTTTTTGGACAAAGAAAAATGATCAGTGCCAAAATTAAACAGCAACAACAGTAATGCACTAATTACTTCCCAGACTATGAGGATGGTAGGGGCAGCATTACCAGTATGTGAAAAATTGCCAGCGCAACCATTTATATGCAGATCACAACTCCTAGGAGAAGGTACAATTTGCAAGAAGCCTTCTGCTGTTCTGCAGCTTCAATGCCCTTACAAGACAAGTACTCCGTAGGATCTATCAGCTTCGTAGCATGAAGTTAGAAATAAGCTGAGGTTATGATTAACTCATCCAGTACATGTCAACGGATCAGTTGTTCCTGATACCGTTGTTTAAGGACCACAAAAAATGCTTCTGCTGCTGTGCTGCAAGAGAAATGCTTCCAATATTACTGTCATATACCTTCTTAAACGTTGAACAGAAAGAAGGACCACTCAGAATTTCAAAAGCATAGAGAGAAGTATAGAAACAAATAAACTAGCTACTGCAACCAGTGATCACAAACGGCCTCAAAATTTCCAATAACTGAGGGACTGTATTAATACAACAAATGCAGCTGTTTTAGTTTAAACTCACTAATAACACGTCTTTTGAAACAATTAAAGAAGCCAAAACAACTGAATTTCGTGTTGCACTCATGAACGTGTTCGAGGGCTGAAGGCCTCAAGCACATGAACTGTCACTGCGCTCTGGTGAAACCTCAGAAGACTTTGCTCTTCTTAGCGAGATTGCTTCCATCCACCGCAGTCTTCCGGGAGACCCCTCTGGCGAGTATCCTATATAAAGAACAACAGTTAGCTTACTGAAAACTTGTTTTTTTGTTTGCAGACTAATCCTAGCGTACCAAGGCAAAGTAACACAGGATTTAAACCATGGTATTCTGCAACCAGGTTTCATGTGAGCAACTGGCGAGCAAAAGAACATAATCTTTACTCGGTGCTAGATGAATGGTGAACAGAGCTACAAGACTGAAAAGTAATGTTCAGGTGATTCCAAGGTTGGACATCCAATGAAAATATTTCAGGCAAATGTTTCCGTAGCTTCATTACTGCCAACTGTATCTCAGCACAGATATATAATTGGTAGTACTTGACACCACTGCATTGCCTGCAATGGCATCGCATGACTAGACACTATAGGGTGCTCAGGCTACTGTGCTCAATTATCGTACCTAGAAAGTAGGAACCCATCACAATCTATATCTACTGATAATGGGAGCCTGGATGTTATAATCGTAAAAGAAATTCTTGCCCTGGACTGGGCACAAAAAGGGGAAACCTTGGTAGTTTGCAGGTTATGCAAAAAAAAGAGAGTAGGTTTGGTTTTTTCTTTTTCTACGTGCCATAACTAATAATGATCAGGAAATTTGGACAGCAGAAAACATATCAAACAGACAGGTACACAGTTCATATTTTTCCCATAAAGTGAAAGCAGTCGACAGATTGAAATGCTAGTAAATGATGAAACATTATATTTAATGTAGCAAGCTGCCAAATTTCATGAGCTTGACATCCATAATTTGCTTCAATTCTGACATAATTAGGCACCAATGAACACTTGAATCTGCCCTATTATACTGTATACCTTTTTACTAAACAAATTTGAATCCTTGCATGACCATATATATGGGGGAAATGAGAAGTACTTAAATTTATCATACAAAATAGTACAAAGGATTCATTATTACGGGTACTTACATATAACTGTTATTTTGATATTTTTCCTACCAAATAATTTAAAAACTATGGTAACATCATAAATATTCAAGATCATGTTAATAAAATGTTAAATTCGGGAATTTTAATATTCAATGCAATATAAACATAGAAGCAGATTTTCAGAAACTACCTCGGGAGTGAATGTGAGGCCAACTTTGATTTCCCCACAGTATTTTTCACCTTTCACAACATTATAGATTGTTGGTGGAATGCTCCTTTCCGAATACACTGCTTCCAATGGAATCCTGCAGAGACCAATTCAATGGGGCTCTTTAAAATTTGAATCGCATACAGGCTACGATGCTACATTTTGCTAACTAACATTAACACAATGGGCGAACCATGCTCTGCAAAGGTTATGAAGAATTTGAAACCAACATTATGATTTCTTCAAAAAGTAAAGGACAATTTAGGGATGATTTACAATAGGAATTCCATTGGGAGTATTTACTTACATCGCTTCACCTACAAAGTCATCTGCTGTGCCTGTATCACTGTCCATAAGCTTGATTAACAAGTCTGTAGTTCGGTCGGACACGGTGAAGACAAAGTTTTCATTCCACTCAGGGTTAGTTCCTTTCCCTGTATGCATGATCATGTTACAGTCACTAGTGTTATTCAAGGAACATAAATTAGTAGCAGACAGTACCTTAGAGAAGTTATATATGTACTCAGTAGCATGATTCTGTCTTTAGTCTTAAGAAAAGGATATGGCCATCACAATAGAAATTTGAATCCTCTAACTTTTCTCTATGCAGAAGAACTATGAATTTTCTGCATTAGCTAGGAATTAAAAACACGATACAGACGTTCAACACAATTTGAAGTGTAATTTCTTATTTTATAGTTGACTTTATAATCACCTATTAGCACTATGGTATAACCCTCCTAGTATTATTTTACCTTAATGAGTTACCTATATGAACTATTCTCTTTTCAAGGGAATGACTACTATTGTTCAAGAAGGTAGGTCACTTGCATTCAAGTATTCAGAAAACAGATTTTGCAGAGGAGAATGTGATGTTCCAGTGTATTTATGAATTCTTTTAGTCAAATTGTTTCATTAAATCTCATTAGGCCACTAAAAGCCTATATGGCTATATACCTAGTGAAAAACATGGAAATGTTCAGAAAATGCATAAGCATAATGGGATAAGAATACTCTAGATATTACAAGGAAAATAGATAAGGACATCCACCTGCTGCAATGCTGCTCCTCTGCTCCTGTGATCGGCACTTGAGAATTGCATACGGATCCATGTTGCCTGCGGGATCAATTTGCCATGAAGAAATCATCAAAAAGGATACATACCCGCATTTGAGAAGAGAAAAAATGGGAAAAGAGGCGACACTGCTGATTGAGATATCCATACTATATGTTTGCTAAAATCTACAATCTCCCAAGGCCTTCTAGGTCAACAAGTGTGCCAACAACCCATAAAATCAATGGACGCTTTTGCAATGGCAGGAAACGGAATATTTCTTATCATCATCATCATACAAAACTATGTTTTAGCTCCCCACTAAGGAATTCTTTGACCTCTCAGCTGTGCCACGTCATCCAACCCACCCCTCTCGCCTCCCCACCGCGGCACCCCGTCGCCTCCCCACCGCGGCAGCCGCACCACGCGCCGCCCCTTCCTTCTCCACCCACCGCGCCCGGAAGCCCGCTGCGGCCGCGCCTCGCCTGCCCACTGCCGGCCCCTCGGCTGCCCACCCACCGGCCGCCTCTCCACCGGCTCCACCCCCTCGACTACCCACCACCGCCCCCTCGTCTGCCACCCACCGGCGCCACCCCTCGCCTTCTCCACCTACCTTAAATTGCGGCAGCACGGCGACGACGAGCGCAGGCGAGCCCTCCGTTCGTCTCATTCCAAGGCAGTCGGAATCGAAGGCGCCATCGGAGCCCGCAGCAGCAAAGGTATGCCACGCCCCCATCTGAAACCATGGAGTCGAGAGTAGAGCAAAGAGAGGGAGGGTACTGAACCTGTAGATCCGCGTCGCTGCCGTTGCTTGATGTCCGCCGCCACCCGCGTGGGGCCAGGCGCCACCTGCTGCTAGGGGCCGCGCCTGCCGTAGGCGGCAGGCTAGGGGCTGCTCCTGCTGCACGCGCCGCCTGCGCCCCAGCCCTCGCTCCTGCTGCCTCCGTTCCCCCACCTGCCCTCGCCGCGGCCAAATTGAGGCAGAGCGGAATAGCAGATGCAGTGGCTCAGGCCAAATCGATTTGTTGGACTAGCGAAGTAGGGGGATTTGTTGGACTAGCGCTTCTACTTGGTGTTGCTGCTTTCAGGAAGATGCAGAGAGTGAGGAGAGGCCGAGTGTTTGTCAGATAGTGTCTGCGTACGTGAGACAGAGCTCCGCACTAAAACCGTATCTTGACTGTCATGCGCATGGGGTTAGCTTTGATCTAATAATAACGATTAGTGGTGCTTTCTTATGTTCAATCGGGTGATCTTCTTCACTGACAAACTGACTGCATGAGAGGAAACTCAAGGGGTCACCGTTAGGGGTGGTAAAAGGGCCCTCTATTTTGTATTAGAAATTTTAAGTTAGGACCGGGCCAAAAAAGTACTAGTTTTTGACCTAAATTTGACTAGGGCCAAATTGGATTGTGAAGAAACAAACGGGCCACGATCCATTACCACCCCTAGTCACCGTTGCTGCTTACAGAACCAATGGATTCCATGCTTTCATCTCAGAGATTAGTGGATGTCGGGTAAAAGAATTTTTCATCTCTAAGATATTTCTTTGGTTGGTACGCATTTTTTTTCCGGACACCTTAAAATCATTTATAATCTAACAATCACCCTTTAGTTTCTGTTTTTCAAACTTCAGCTTAAGATTTTGTTTAAAAATTCCCGCAGCATCGCGCGGGTATCACCTGGTATATAATCATTTCCCGTTGCACAACCCACGGAAGGCCGAAGAAGTGATCAAGTAACATGTTGAATTAATCAACAGATCTAGTTTAGCAACGCAATCAATAGGATTAATGCATCGACCTACAAAAGATTAGCTGAGCAATTATTGTTAGCCCAAACGCTTCGGTGCCCCATGGAAAGAAACCAAAATGGACCACATTGTGAAGATCTAACAAAGAACAGGAAAAAGGAGTATCTTCAAGATTTAGCCGATGCGTACAGAGGTAATCGGTGTTCTCGAGGCCCTTGGCCCCGACGAGCAGCGCCTCCAGCGTCCCGTGCACCATGTCCTCCTCCTCGCTCTTCCTCACAAGCCCCTGTCTCTCTTGCCTGTGGCGCGAACGAACGGAGACGCAGACAGGTGGATCCGAATCTCTGGCTGCCCTTTATGCGCGTCCGGCTACCTCCCTCGCATGGAGACGGAGGCGGCATGGCACGGACGGCCATTATCTTCCCCCCACCGCCAGTTCCGCGCGGCCTCGACGCCGGCAGCTGGCGTACACACACCGTTGTGGGCCTGGATAGTTGGGCTCATTCTGCGCGATGGTGGGCTTTACATTACACTCACCTTGGACTCGGGACGCCTACGGGCTACGGCCCACCAAAACTTAAACGCGAATTCTGATGGCGATCGCCACTGACGGCGTCCACATCGGCTGATCGGCGGCACGCGGCGGTGCCACACGTCCCCCGGCGGTGGGGCCCGCGGCCAATCTGTACTTATCTGTAATCTGTCCACCCATCTCACACTAGCAATCGCATCTGATCTCGCTCGCTCCAACTCCCTCCCAACCACCTTCCTTCCTTGCACACCGATCCCCCTCGCCTCCTCCCTCCCACCCGCTCACTCCCGTCCCCATCCGCCGGGATGGCTTCCGGCCTCGCCGTCGCCGTCTCCGTCGCCGCGCCCGCCTCGTCGACCTCACCGGTCGCCGCCGTCGGCCCTCGGCGCGTCGCCCTCCACCGCGGCCTCCCGCCGACGTGCCGCGCGCTCCGCGCCGGCCCGCGCTCCCGCGGCGCGGCCGTCGTGTGCCAGGCCCAGGGCGGCCAGGACACCGCCATCCAAGGTATGTGTATCAGTGTATGGTCGCGTAGGTTACTCCCCTGCGCTACTAGGCTTTGATTCCATGTATCGATCTGAGATGAAATGGCGATGGGCTGGTGATCTGGATTCTGGAACTGCCATGTGATGCGAGTAATCCGTTAGGTCAATTGGGTTAGTGATCTGCCGTGTGATTAGGAGTGTTTTAACTAGTTAGGATTTTTTTTTTTGCAACTTTGTTGGTTGGAGGTTGGGACTGATATGTCGACAAATAGGAACTAGGAATAGCAGGGCTAGCAGCTGTAACGATGAGCCGTGAATTAGCGAAGGCGTGGCGAATTGTTTGTGTATCTGTATTCCCGCGTGGATGTATGTATATATCCAACTTGCATCACTTACCGTGTTGTGCAGCGCAGACCTCTGTGCACCAATGCATGTGGCTATGTGCGCATAGAAAACTTAATACGAGATGTACATAAGGCCATTGTGTGTGACTACTTCTGTAATGCATGTACTATATGGGTATGCACTTTAGGAGTTTATGTTTCCTCTGCATATACACAAAGGCGCGGAAACTAGTTTGAATTTTAAACCTATAAGCATTTAACATCACAGAGCATGGCTGCTGGCTTATACTGGCTTTTGGCGCGACGTGGCAAAAATAAGAGAATATGTTATTTTTAAAGTTGACCAAATACAGGCAACATGGCATACAATTGGATAAGAGAGCTATATTTATGCTTTCACCATAAATGTTTTTTGTTAAAACATGGTATTATTCTTATTCCTAATCAAATATTAGTTAGCCTTTTACTTCGATGGTAACCATTGTACACTCTGTACTGGACCATACTGAATTTTGTGAGATGTAGCAATGAAAAATATTTCCTTGTTTCAAGATTAGGATATTTGGTAAATTGGAGGTTTGTAGTACTCATATTGGTATTTCTACTAGAATGTGGAAAATTTATTCATGATCATACATAAGATTATTAAGAAATTTTGTAACATCACGATAGTAATGGTGTGATTGTTAGAATCCCAACTGTTGGTTCCATATCGTTCTGTAGTAGTTTTATATGGATTCCATGCCTTTTCATATATGAAAATTTGCTGCAAGAGGGCTGCCAGCCATTTCATTGGATAAACTGCTTGGTTAGGTGTGACTACTTGCTTTAATGTTTTTACCATTTCCTGTCTCTGAATTCAATAAAAGGTAAGCACACAGATATGATAGAATTTGTTTTTACAGGACATCTACTTTTATTCTCATTAGTAAGTCTTTGACACTAGCTAATCACAAAGATTGGTGTACGAAGCTCAAAGCTACTTTAAAGTTTTCCTTAGGCTAGCAGTAGTTGGAGGAACACAGATGAGATGCATCATTTATTCAGTTGATGCATTACAGAAACAGAATCGAATCATCATTTTGGTCTTAACTAGTTTCAGATATGATGTATAATGTAATAAATTTGTTCACATACGTTGCATGGGGATATGCAATGCATACCATGGTCATTCACTGTTACTGGAAGGGAGGGGGAAAAGCCATTAGTTATACTGCCTGGTGTGTGACACCATGAATATATGCTTTAACAAGACCTATTCTCATAAGCTTTGGAAAAATGCTTATAAACTGCATCTTGGGCTAGAAAGCTATGGTTGCTGAATCAGTGCCACCATAAAAATTATCGCATCCCTTTTATATTACGGCTTATTTTATTTAGCATCAAAGATAGTTCCTTATCTGTTTCATAATAGCCAATGGTTAAGGTTTCCTTACACATTCAAATGCACATTTAGTAGTCTAACACAATTTTCCTGTATGAAATCATGGTGGAAGTTAATGTCCATGTCTTCTGTATTCAGATATACCTATCTAAACACAGTTGATGTTCATCTCTGGAAATGTGGATGCATTAGTATGAATTGTATCTGAACTTGAATTTATATTCCGATCTTAAATCTTAGTTTTTACAGTCATTAGATCTTGATTATATAATAGTATGCTAGATCTGTGAGAATCTTTAGAGTTCTGGTAAAAGTCCTTACGCACGAAACTAGGCATAGTAGAACTAGCATCTGTACCATGGTATGTGAATTTAAATTTAAACGATATATTCGAAGAAGTAGATTAGAAAAGCATGCAAGGTAGAATCAGTAAGTAAATTGAAAGAAGTAAAATAATCTCCACCAGCATAAACTTCAACTCTTCATCCATTTAGTTCAAGGCACAGAGGTAAATTTCTCTTGGCTGCTCATAGAATAGTCATGAGTCAACTTTGATTTAGAACATATTGGCCGTTTTAGCTGGAATGCAGCATTGAGTAGTTTCTGTTTTGTCCTATGTTTTTGTGATTGATGTGCCAACTTACATACTCCAAACATCCTTTTCAGTTCCTGATGTGAGCAAATCGACATGGCAATCACTTGTGGTGGAGAGTGAGCTCCCTGTCCTCGTCCAGTTTTGGGCCTCATGGTGCGGACCGTGCAAAATGATAGACCCGATCGTCGGCAAGCTCTCAAAGGAGTACGAAGGGAAGCTGAAATGCTACAAGCTGAACACCGATGAAAACCCAGACATCGCGACCCAGTTGGGCATCCGGAGCATCCCCACCATGATGATATTCAAGAATGGGGAGAAGAAGGACGCTGTGATCGGGGCCGTGCCAGAGAGCACCCTGATCACCTGCATCGATAAGTATGTTGGTGGAAGTTGAAATCTCAATCTGAGCTGGTTAGCTTTGGACTACTGGACTACTATGTGTAGATGGATGGGTATGGGTATACCGTTGTCATCGGAGTATTGGACCGATGTTAAAGTAGCTGTATGTAGATAATAATGAGATAGCATCGAATAAATGCGGTTAAGGATGAGAAACCATCTGGATGACAGGATGGAAGGTAGCACGAAGGTTGCTTCTGGACTAAGCCTTCATGTTTCATTCATTGGGTTGTGCTACCGTATGGTGATCTGCTAATCAATAAAACTTCCCTTATCGAAAAAAAAATGGTGATCTGCTAAATCGTACAGTATCGACCTGATTGATGGTCCTTATCTGAATCTCCTTATGAATGTTTTGTACGGAGTTAGTGGATCAGGAGCTGGGCCTGTATGCTATTGTCGGTGATGTTTTCTGGTTACTTGCGTTGCTCCGTCGCGCGTGTAGCATAATCTGGAGTGGGCCCAGCATAATCTGGAGTGGGCCTTGGAGGGCTTTATGGCCTGTTTGGCCTAGTGGTAGATAGGCACTGCAATTCAGTGGCACGCACAAATGCACAATGCGAATTGTGGCTCGAAGCCACCCAAAAACCAGCGTAGAGAGCTGAATTGCGGCTGAAAGTCGTCCTGCCTGCCATCGAGAGCCCTAGGAGGCTACGACTTGGGGAACAGCTCAAGCTTCACTGGAGAGTGAACCGAAATGCTTGCACAACCTGCCGTGAAGTCCAACGATACGATTCAAAGCTGTTGCCAGGATCTGAAACAGGTTTCAGACATGAGAACAGCGATTGCAGGTTGATGCGGGCTATGCTTCGTGCTGCTCTCTCGTCCACTGGACCAGCCTAACAACCCCTTCAGTGCAAATGCTTACCCCCAGGCTAGCGCGTGGAGCTCTAGGCACTACGTCGGCGGAGCTACCGGTGTTTATCCCTATCGTCCGGCCCCTTGCAATTATTGTGCCCTTTGTGTCGGAGCCGGTGCGATCGGATGAAGCACACTACTGGGTTGCAATCTGTGCGTGTCGATCAACCCCGCCAATTTGTCCTCGTTTCCCCGTGGTGGAGAGCACGGCGGGCGGAGAATGATGCGAGGTGAACAGAAGCTAAGCAGGGTTGTTTCCTTTCCTTTTCTTTTCCTTTCGGCCGGGGAGCTCGTTCGTGAACCGCGTCACCTTCGGCGCAAGTCCAAAAGAAGCTCACGGTGACGGAGCAGTGCTCCGGCCTATGATGTTATGCAGCCGACGAGCTGCAACTGAAAAATGCGGCGGCGCACGCTTGCGTGCTGCCCGGCCGTTGCACCGGGAAGCTCACCTCACCCTGACGAGCCGCGCGCGCGCGCGGCGCGCTGATCGGCTTGATCAAGTGATCCTACTGCACGACAGAGTGGCGTGCATGAGCCGATGCCCGTTGCCCATGCTCTCACGGCACGGCAAGGCAAGGCAAGCGGGTTTCGTACGCCGGCTCTCAAGAGTCAGGATCACTCAAGAATTCGTTTCCCGGCACCGCCATGATCTTATCACGATCTGAGATAAACTACACCGCCCGGAATTCTCTAACTGTTTGCTGCTAGTAGTAGTAGATAAGTTAACAAAAGAAAAATCCGCAGTTCCAACAAGGGAAGCCGACGGCTTCCCACTTCGGCCCCCTGCGCCCACCGCCGCTGCTCCCCTCGCATTCCATCCATCTCTTCTTGTTTATTCCGCAGCCTCTCCGCCTTTTTATCCCTTTGCACCCCCGCGGCTCGGCCGATGTCGACGCGCATCCGCCCGCGGCCGCACTCATCATCTCCTCCTTGGAATTGGCAGTCGCTTGCAACCACAAAAGCTGTTGGCGCCGGTACACCAGTATATTTCCTCTGCATCCATCCACACCACCATTCTGATCCTGCCCCACTGCCCCAGCCAACTGCTCTCAACCTGCGGACGGATAGAAGCCGGACGTCGATCGCCTACCTTCACTCCGCACACTGCTGCCACAGGTCAGTCAGTCGATGATTCTACGCTGTCGATTCTTGTGTTCTTATTCGTTACTGGTGATGCCATGATCCGAGTTTTTTTTTTTTGTTCTGTTCCCTGCTGGGAGTAAGTTCTGCTTGGTATTGATCTGCTTGTGCTCATGGTTTGCCCTTTGCCGTTTTGGATCAGCAGCTTCGGCTGCTCTAGTGCTTTTGCTTCGCATTTTAGGGGCCATAGCGATCGATGCAGCCTCGCTGCTCCTTGGATTGCTCCCTTTGCAACATGATTTCCTCTCTCAACGATACTCCGCACCATTTTAGGGCCACCTTGCGTAGTTTCCAAATGAATCGCCACGGATCTGGCTACTACTGGGTCTGTTCTTGGCTTCTGTAGTTATACATGTATGTTCCTTCTTTAACTTCATCGATTGATGCAGTTGTTCGCGGGATTCACTAATCTTTTCTTTGTGAACCCCAAACGTTGCTGATTTCTTTTCGTTTGGCAAGGAAAGTAGGAACCCAAACGTTTGTTGACAGCTACCTTACTTTTGGAAACTGCAAGTCATACTTTTAAAATCAATCTGGTTTCCCGATACCAGGTTCCTAAGATCATGGTTTTCCCTGCAAGTACTTCAAACAAACTGTGTTATGTTGTGTGATTTTACATTTTGTCAATCATTGTGCCATTATTTTTTTATATACGAAATGTGAGTGACTGCACAATACTAGAGTAGAGGAAAACTTCAGGGTGTGTTGCATGCTTCATTCTTACGCAACACTAATCGGATCGGGCATATGTTGAGTGCGCCTAATGAAAAGCTGAAAGACCAACCAACGGCGCCTTGTTTGCGGGCACCGCGTGCTAGTGTTGCTACGCTTATACTGTATAAACTATCCAAATCATTGATACGTATGTAGGTTACAACTTCCTATACATTGGTTTTAGAGTGCACTAAACCATGTATCTGACCTTGGTATTGACTAATAGCGCAGTAAACCATCAAACTTGACTGAATCCATGTGCTTGGCTTGTTGAACAACTACAGAAATGCTGCTCGCTCTCGGAGCTACTGATTGGATCAGAATAAGAAATGGAGAATTGGAGGTGCGCACTCAGCCAATCATGATAAGAGAACCAAATCTACATGGAAACACTAAACTTTGTCTGAACATTGAGTCTATGCCTATAGGGGTGTGGAACTTGTATTATTTAAGAAAAAAAAGACCTCCAAGTTGTTGGCCGAATTAAGCACTGTTTCCCGATCCTACCGCACTTTTCTTTATGTCGGCACATATGGTCTGTGAGTGTGAGTATGGAGCCTGTACGATTCAAGAAAGAAAAACCTCAAGAAAGTTGTTGAGTAAATTATTCTGTGTTTCCGATCTTATCTCAAAGCTGTAACCATTATCTTTGCTTTTCGTCATTGTCTTCTCTGATCAGTAGATATGATTAAAAACAAGTCATTTGATGTGCTCATCCACGTTGAACATCTTCTGCCGTATACTCGCTAATTCATAATTATTTTGGTGCCTATCACATAGACAGTGCCTATCAGTACCTCAGTACCCCTACCTTGTTGTTGCCTGTCAATTGCTCCTATAGAAATAATTGATTGACTAGGATTAGTACAGGTGCACGGGTTATCTCCTCTCCATCCCTCCAACCGGTTGTTGTGTGGTCAACTGTGCCCCACTGGTCTTTTCTTGCTCCTTGCCGAAACAAACACAGGAGTTGATCCTGCCGTGGTCCAAACGAGATGACCTGCATCATTGCCCGAAATCAAGTCTGCAAGACATGCAGCCTGATCCGGTTGAGCAGCGAAAGTTATGAACGCGGGTGCCTTTCGTCTAAAGACAATCATGGGTGCTGGGTGACAGCTACAGCCTTGACCTCTGTGGAGCCCGGCCGGCCGTTTCCATTCCACCAAGGACATGTCTTCAGGCCAACCATGGTGTGCCGTGGTTTCGGCGGCCGGCGGGTAAGGAATGGTAACATCAGACGCAACAAGACGCGGTGAAAAAAGGAGATCTTCTGCGGATACAGCAAAGGGTGATCGGTGATCGCGATTAGGGCGCGCCTTCTTTGTTCGGATTACCTGATTACCATTTGCCATTTGGCCTGGAGCAGTAGCTGTCGCTTGCGTCGCTGTTTGCTCGCCTGGAGTAGAGTGTGTGTGGCCGTGTGGGTGTGTGTCTTCATCTCTTTATTGTAGTGATCCTCTGAGAATTTTGGATAAGCTGTGCTGACTGCTGAGCAGTATCTGACTGAGCCTGAAAAAGTTTCTGGAGTCTGGACCCATCGATCCCTCCAGTGGCCGCTCTCTTCCTTCCTGTAGGTTGATTGGTCCTTTCGGCGACGCCCCCACACGACACGGCCACGACGCACGAACTCACGCTGCGCTACAGGCTACAGCACATATACTCCGTATCTCGCACATGACCCTGTACGGGCACTGGCCTTACGTGGCGCGCTTTATCCTTCTCCTTTGTTTCGCTGCTGCCTGAGCCTGACCGGCCCGATCGTGTCTCTTGATTGGTGAGAGATGCGGCATCAAGTCGGTGCGTGTCGTTCGCCTTTGCTCTGATTGATTCGTCGTCTCCGGTGATGGAATGACCTTCTGGTTTTGTTTTGCAGTGCTACAAGAGGAACAAAAAAATCAGCAAAAGCCGGAGGGCCAGAGAGACCCCTAGCCAGCCTTGTGTTTGCTGGAAGTGCATGAAGTAGTAGTACATGGATCAGGCGCGCACGGCCGGTCCCGGCGAGCAGCCTGCGGCGGCGGCTGCCGGCGATGGAACGGCGAAGAGGATCGCCGGAGGGGAGGCGGCGGCGGCGGCGACGGGAGGTGGCTGCTTCGACTGCAACATCTGCCTCGAGTGCGCCACGGAGCCGGTGGTCACGCTCTGCGGCCACCTCTACTGCTGGCCCTGCATCTACGAGTGGCTGCGCCCCGACGCCGACGACGCGGGCACCGGGGGGAGCTCGGCGAGGCGGCGGTGCCCCGTGTGCAAGGCCGCGGTGTCCCCCGACGCGCTCGTGCCGCTCTACGGCCGCGGCGGGAGCTCCAGCTCCAGCGCCAGCGCCAAGAAGCCGCCGCGCGGCCTGGCCACCAGCATCCCGCGCCGGCCGGCCCTGCGGCAGAGCGCTCAGGACAGCGAGAACGGCGGCCACCACCACCACCGTGGGGACGTCGAAACCGATGCGCCGACCCGGGCACCACCACAGCAGCAGGCGCGGCACCACGGCGACGCCGAGCAGTTGGACGCGCTCTTCGCGTCGCCGTTCGGGGACCGCGGCATGATGCACTCGACGGCGGGAGGGGTGCTCGGGGCCATGGCGGTGGCCGTGCTGCCGTGGCTGCTCCGTGGGCAGCCGCAGCCGCCAGGCATGTTCTACTCGAGCCCTCCTTACCACCTGATGAACCCAAGACAGAGACGGCGGCACATGGAGCTGGAGAGGTCTCTGCATCAGATATGGTTCTTCCTTTTCGTGTTCGTGCTGCTCTGCCTGCTCCTGTTCTGATTTCTGTAGCACAACAGCAGCGGCCGTGCGGCCATGTGCGTTAACAAGAGAACCGAGTGGCTGACGTGCTGTGTACATAGTAGATGTGAATGTAATAGAGCTGTGGCGAATGCATGATAGCGCTCAAGATGAAAATTGAAAATCAACAGTGGCCATTGCTTTTGATCCTAGAAAGAACTGAGGGAATTGGTTTCGAAACTGCAACCCTTTGCAGTAGCCAGTAGATCAGAAAATGTCGTCCACATGTCCATGCACATTCGCAACATAGAAGCTACAGGTAATTTTGATTGTCATACCAATGTTTTGGGTACCTAACTGTTACGCTGCCATTTCTGCCAGATGATCACCTGTGTTCCCCCGCAACTCTGTGGTCACTGGTGATGTAACTCGAAACGTCTGCAATGTGCGCGCAAAAATAATGCCAGTAATGGCAACTTACATGGCTCGTTTGCCAAAAGTGAAGATAAGCACTACATTCAAAACGGCACTTGAAGATGTGCTACGGGCTATTGTCATCTTTTGTCAGTTGTGTCATGCCACCTTTGTACATGAACCTATCCATGCTGGTTTCCCGCCTGATTAATCCGGATGAGGACGTTCCCAGAGTGGGGTTCTTCTTCGGTCCACTGGATTGAATACTTCTCTAGGTACTTCATCACCTGTCAATTTTTCAAATAATCAAAGTAGTCAGATGAAGACGTATAGTAGCATCTACGCGAGCAACAAATAGGATTATGCTAACTGATAAACATATTTTTAGGCAACTCGTACAAATGCCACATAACAGACAAAACATCTTATAGTCAAAGACCAGCATACAACCGTATTTATTGCCATTGGGTGGAAGACAGAAGGGAGAAAGCAAAAGTACACCGGTAGCAGGGATTTAATCTCGATGAGCAGACTTGTAACATATACATTTACAATCTTTTTTTTCTTGCCACAATTCGGCTGGATGTCATTAAAAGCTTTGATGGGCTAAGGGAATAAAACTGAAGCATTTCACAAGATAGTGCCCAAAAAGTTAATTGAATGAAGTAATACTAGTAGTACCCTAAGATACTTATATTAATAATACTTAGGGGTGGTAACGGATCATGGCCCGTTTGTTCCTTCACAATCTAACTTGGCCCTAACAAAATTTAGCTCAAAAACTAGTATTATTTTAGCTCGGCCCTAATCCGATCCGATCCTTAAAATTTCTAGTACAAAAGTGAAGGCCCCTTTACCACCCCCTAATAATACTAGTACTTCCGGTGAAAGCTCAAAGTGCACCCCAAGGATTGACTCAGAATCATGCATGCAGCTAAGAGCTAAGCAGGTGTAGTGCAAAAATCAGAAGTAATTGCATCTAGCAGATAATCTGATAAAACAACACCTTTCTTCTTCTTTGTCCCATCTTGAAACTACCGTCATCAACACCAATAATAATATTTATGTAATCAATAGCTGCAAACATGAAACATCAGGTAAATCAAATGGTTCCCGGCAGAAGAATTGATAAACCCAAAAAGCCATGCACTGATCTTACATGGAATGTTTGCCAGCTGTTTAAGATGAAATCTCAAGAGATTAGGTACGTTTGCTGCATCTTGTGAGCGCAGATCAAGACACACTTCATTTCTGGACTCTGCTTTCCTGCAGTAAGCCAACAATTTGTCACCGTAGGTAGGTTCACATTCTAAGATTACAAAAGGAAGTCCATTTTCTACCCTAAACAATCTATTTTGTTGCTTAGCTCCCTGAATAAAAGTATGTCTCGATTTACTCCCCAAAACTATTTCAATAGGTCCAATTTACTCCCTAATGAGATTTTTCTTTTTCTTTTCTCCATGTGCCAGTTGAATTTTAATTCAACATCATCACTTATATATTATAATTTCTTTATTTTTGTATGTTTGAAGCATTTAATACTAAATTACCCTAGAGATATAAAATTGCATGAAAAGTAATGATGACAATTTATTGAAGTATTTTTCTAATAAAGAATAGCATGTCATTTATCACCTCACAAATTTTAATCTTAAAACTCCACTTTTACGCAGCGAAATAAAATCACAAAAAACTCATTAGGGGGCAGATTCAACCAATTCAAATTGTTGGGGTGAGTAAATTGAGCCAAAATTTTGTTAAGGGAGCAAACAGACAAAGTGGATTGTTCAGGGTAGTAAAATGGACTTTTCCATTACAGAAAATACAAAACAATCCAAAATACAACAGAAGTATTAGGCTTACTTGGGCTTGATAATCTCCCCAGCAGATTTCTCATCAGCCAGCCGAGCCATCTGGTAACAGCGCTTGCCCTTGATATCCAACAAAGAATATATTAAATTATGTTATGGTTTTTATAACCAGACAAGAAGATACCTTAGCATGTTTTATGATTAATAATTTTGACCACAGTGTTGGTGTGTCCTCTAGCACACAGGTTATGCTATTAGCTTTTTATTATATTCTAGTGTAGCTCAAAGGCATTAAGCAGAACAACAACAAAATCCTCAACAGTTATATGCAGTTGCTATGCATGTTGCCCAAATTAAGAAAGTAGTCTCCATCCATTCTCTTCTCCCCCAAAAAGTAGGGTGGCACTTACTTCCTGTATAAGATAATCGACTTCTTTCTTGTTACCCTGCCTAAAAGCATCAGCAGCCTGCAATTTCGTAGAACATAGCACAAGTGATAAATAAACACCATATATTTACTGAAAGTGGGTAAAAATGGATGGCTGCCATGTTCAATAAAAAATGAACATCTTGGGAACCCTTACCTTCTCATAGTACTGCTTCATCATATCCCAGTGCTGCTTTGCAGCCCTGCGGTAGTTCTGGTAATCCTCCTCATTCACAGCTGGTTCTAAATTCAAATTCAAACAAATTATAAAAGTTATAAAAATTTTCCATAAATTGTAGAATGATATCATCTTATGAACATTTCACTATGACAGATAGTACGGACAGAGGCTTGACATTATTTAGGGGTTAGCTGTTTTAACTCAAGTTATGAACATGTTACACAAAAGCATTTAAGCTCTTTGTTCTGATTCAGGACACATGTTGTCATGTTTTATGCTGTAAACACAAGCATCCTTAGGCCCTGTTTGGCACAACTCCAACTCCAGAAAATTATGGAGTTCTTGGAGCTGGGTATGAGGAGCTCCAATAAATCCTGGAGTTGGAGCTGGGATTACATAGAGATTATTTAGATGAATCATTTTGTTTATAGCTTGTACTAAATATTAATATTTAAAGTATATTAATTTAGCATAGAAAGTGCAAATCTGGACTGGAGTTTGGAGCTGGAGCTGTGCCAAAAAGGCCCTTAGTATGCATTGACAAAGCATAGAGCACAGGTCAGGAATTGATTTTGCTAAGTTTCACCAGAATTCAGTACCAAAAAAATAGCCAGACTACATATCCAACATTGAAAGTAGATGGACCGTAAACAGAACTATAACGGGAAAAAAATCAATACAATGATGAAGAATCAAAGAATTAATATGACCGAGAGTTTGATACTGATGTTGGTTTTAATTATCGACATAATATGTCAAGGCGCTGGAAATGTTGTATATGGTTGGTTTTATCTGTTGTTCTTTTTCAAGTCTAAACAGTAAATGTGTTGCAGGCTAGGCTTAACTAAGTATGCTGGCCCAAAAGATTAAAGGTGTAGTCAATGTGGAAATAGCAGCAGACAACTGGAGAAATATTTAATACTCAGTAAGTATCTCATAAAATGCATAATTAACCTGAGTGCTGAAAAAAAGAAGACGAAAGCAGTAGTATGCTGAGTATACCTTTGCTACCTATGGTGACTTTGAAAGGAAAATCAGTAGCATATGTTGAAATGTCCTCAAGAGGTTTCAAGACTGGTTTCTGATCTGGGACTCTGCTTCGATTTGCACCCAATTCATATCTTCTTAGTTTTGGCTCCTCCTCCAATCTTCCTGGTACAGTGAAAATTGCTTCTATCAGCTCTCCTGGAGAAATCTGTGGTTTTGACCTCTGCATCCCCCCTTGTGAAGAATGGGTACTACAAAGGGAAGTGTAATGGAAAGCAAAATAACTAATAGCTCCGCAGTGGAAAGGGAGGGGGGAAACAAATAAATAAGAGAATAAGTAGAACCTGAGGGTGGACTGTGAGCCTAAGCATTTTCCCTTGGAAACCGAACATCCTACTGACACATCCTGCACCATAGGTACATTATGGGCTACAGTTGGTCAAATATTTATACTAAATGAAACAACTGCCAAATGCATCCAGGGGGAACTTTCATATATCAAGTAGCGCAGTAGGAACATTGGTAAATCAAACAACAGTTGACTCGGCACAGAGCTACCATTGAAAAGGACCAAAACAAGATCTTAACCAATACAACCAATCATATACCATGTCAAGCAAGAAAGGGAAGCCCTAAAGATATATGCTAAAGATCAAATATAGTGAATAGAGAATGTATCAGCACCAAATGGTAATTTTTATGAATTAGATATATTCCATTGAGTATCCTTACAAGAAATGGTGGGTAATCCAATCTGGCAAGAAAATGAATAGTAAAAAGCTATATTCAGAGTTCAGGACAAAGACCACCAAATGGTACATCTAAATATATAGGATAGGATAGATGGTCCCAAGAGAATTCAGATGGACAACATAGTAAGTTAGAGATGAAGAGGCCAGAAGAAGTCTTACTTGTATTGCATTATGTTTGCTTTCTGCCTTTTTGTCTAGATCTTTTCCAGAAAATGACATCAATTCCTCCATGCTCTGCATACAACAGAACAGCTATATTGGTAGGCCAATAAGAAAATGTAATAACAACTAGAACTATTTACAAGCACAGCTATATTAGCAGGCCAAGAAGAAAATGTAATTACAGATGAAACTAAAGTCTAAACTCTTAAATCTAAATGCTAGACCCTTTAAATACATTTGTGACGATTAGGAATGACATAAAATATACGATGGCATCAATGTTGTATCAGTACCTTCTTAATGTCATATCCACAGCTACCTGCAAAACGAAATTACAAACAGTCAAGACATATCTTGGAACAACGAAATGAATGAGTGAAATGCAGGTCAGATAGCAGACATGCTAACCTAGAACGTCACGAATTACTTCCATACTGAGCTTAAATCCTTCACCAAGCATACAAAACAGAAACTCCTCAACATCCCTGTTATTCAAAGTCTCTCTCCTTGGTGCAGAATCAGATTCATCAGATTTCACCTTAAAATCATCACGCATGTACTCTGGCAGTTCAACCTTTAGAGGTTTGTCTTTTTTTGATGCTTTATTAGCTGCTGTTGTAGCTCTGGCAGATTCTTTTCCTAACATGCTGGAGACAGTACCAAATGCAGCACTAGACTTTTGCAACTTTTCAGGGATTCTTGTTTGATCTGAATTCTCCATATGCTTTTCTTCAACTGCCTGCTCAATCCGAGAAAGAGTTCTTGGTTGGCCTGAATTCTCCATATAGTTTTCTTCAACTGCCTTGTTAGTCTGGGAAAGGTTAGTCTCAACACTTGGCTCAACATCATTGATATGAGGCAACGAAAGTTGAAGGTCAGTTAAGAAATCCCCAGCTTTGTTGACATCACCCTTTGCTTTGATATATGCATCAGCTATATCATCAAGTGAAAAGGCACAGCTGAACACATCAAGCAATGTATTAAGGGCTCTGGTTTCATTGTCACTGGATGAAGTTGATGAATGCGATAGATCCATGGTGAGGACCTTCCCAGAAGGTTCGAACTGTAAGACCTGCCGAACAAAAGAATAAGAGGTGTTCATCAAGGATAGATAAAAGGTAAAACATTAAGTGCAGCACTAGTGTTCTCAGCCCAAGAAACTAAAGAGAATGCTGAACATAGAATGCTTAAATACATGATAAAATGTCAATTTGACAGTAAACCGATTCACATAGTAAAGACACTATAAATGGATAAAGAACTAAGCTAACCAGAAAGTGTATGATGGGGTCTCACAAACAGTACTGCTCTTCTAAGGTGTTTTTTTTTTAGTTGAGAAAAAGGTACAGAAACCATTTACGGATAGGTATAGTAGCGAAATTGAAGTTATCAAATAGACTCAAACCATTAGCTGCAAACAATTTTGCAAACAAACTATTTATCTGTGATCATGTTTTCAGGACATCAACTTTTAACCTTAGAAGAATCGACATAATTTTAGCAGTCATCACAGAAAAACATGAAGGGTCATAATAATACCATGATGAGCATGTCTCTCAACACATTCATCAAATATTAACATATTGGTGAAAACAATGTCTATGGAGATTATATCCCACCAAAATTGATATAGAATTAGCAGAACCAGCTAAAGGCATATGAGTCACCCTTAAGGCTAACTAACAGGACCAATCCTCACGAGCTAAAAGGAACCCAAACATAAAACCGAAAAGAAAAGAGAAGAACCCAAACGACACAGCAACATTGGAAATCACCTTGTCTTTGTATGAATCAAGCATAAGCTAGCTGTAAATTCCTAGCACAAGCAATGCCACCAACACTACCCCACCTCTTAAGGCCCTAACCGCCCCCAAACCAAAAGTAAACCCACCCAAACAGTTCGTAGGAGACCAATCAAGGCATCAGGATCAGGGATACTAACGTATAGAGATAGAATAGGTGAATAACCAACAAAACATGCAACCACAACTTCACACATTTGATTGCAGAATTGGGCCCGATTAGTCCGGCACAAATTGAAAGGAAGCTTGTCGCATAATCACATTGGCAAAACCAAGAGCACAGCAATATCATCCACAACTGCTCCCACAAGAGCCGAGCTGATTATTTGTTTCTGATAGACGCAGGGATACAAATCGAATAGCCAATCATTCGTTCAAGCAAGCGAGACGCGAACTGGGACGACACGAGGGCCCAATCAAAGCAGATATAATCATAGAAATGTCATTGCCAGAAATCGCCCTAGCCGTGCAGCAAAATTCTTCAAAAACACTAGGAAACCGGGGGAAAATCTAGAAGCTACCAACTCCAGAGCTCCGCATCCATCTAATCAGAAAACCTACACCAAAACCCCCTCAATTGCGAAACGAACCGCCACGGATGAACACGCAACACACACGATGAGGAAACTGAAATCGGGCACCAATTGGGACCTAAAATGGGGAAAACTGCGGAGCAGCACAACCGATCGCCACCAACGCAAACCCCCCGCTCGATCAGAAACGAGGCTCCAACCCCACACTGAACCGACCACCCACGGGACCCCAAGGCGGCGCAAGGGCAGCAGATCAACCACCGCCCCCAAACGGAGGACGGCCGCAGCGGGGTTCGAGTACATTCCAGAAGGTTCCAGAGTGAGGGAGGGAGGGGGGAGGGGGCTTACGGCTTCTCGAGACGACCCTCGCCGCAGGCGGGCCGCTCCACTGCCCACTCCGCGCCCGCTGCTGCTCGGCCGCTCCCCCTGGCTGGCTACTTGGCTTCGCCTCTACTCCCGTCCCGAGGGGTTTAAAAGGACATGGGGTCAGCAGGTGGGCCCACCTGGAGGTGAGTTACGCCGGTCTACGGAGCCAGGCGATCCACGCCGTCCATGCGCCGCGTCGGGAATGATCGGGGGATGGGGGTTGGCAGCGCCGTGGTCCATGGACCAGGTCTACGTGTTGTTCTGATCGGTGGGCCCCTGTCGCTCCGATGCTTTCCTGCAAGTGGTGCGGTGTGCGGACACTGTGTTTGGCGTGAACGAGTCGTGACTGCTCGGTTTGCCGCTGTTCGTGCTGTGATGATAGCTGTCATTCTGTTTTAGGTTCACTGTGCCTTTTTTTTATGTTCAAATTCCCATCAAGGGAACACAGAAACGAGAGGACAACAATCCAAAATGTATCGGTTCTGTTTGCAGTAGAACAAGATAAATTTAAGCAGAAATTTTCTGTAGAAACCTGGACATGCATTCTGGATTTGGATGGCCATTATCATAGGCGCGTGATCATGAGACCAATGTTTCATGTAGACATCATTGGGCGTTACTAGGTTCTTTGGCAAACCACCTTGTGGATCAAGTGCAGTTTTTGCTGCGACCGCACACAACGTTTGCCGACCATTTCAAGTGACAATGCCTCAGATGATCGGATCGGACGTCGCGCTAGTCTATAGGTCAGTGTTGTACCGATCGTCCCATACCTTCAATCTGTAGATCAAGTGGTCCTAAACTCCTGATACGCTGCCTTCATGTTGCAGATACGGTACGAAAACTGCGTCCTAACTGACTCGTGCGCGGCGCATCTGGCGTGATCGCACTGAAGTTCTGCACGACTGCACAGATAACGTGACGCTTGTATCCCAACTTACTACCATTGATGTGAAAACCTGCATGATTTTCCTGGGTTCAGTTAAACTTTTCAGCTACCGGTGTGTTAATGGGAAGTCCTCTGTTTCAGTTCAAGCATTGCAAAGGGCAAAGCGCATGGTTCTTGAACAGCGAACTGTACAGTTTATCATGTGAACTTGCATGATTTTCCGATGGCTCCATTCCTTGAGAAGTTGAGAGCATGAACGAACGATACAATATTATAGTTTACGGTGCACAAGTCACAACTTACAACCCATACCTAGGGCATAATAACATTCTATATATAAATAAACACGGGAATAAGCTCACCCAAAAGGACTGAGGAGCCACACCTCTGGTTGCCCCTCTTCACCGGAGTTCCCATTTTCCAGCCTCCAGGAAGCATGCGGCACACACCAACCAATCACACGCTCTCTCTCCAGCTTTGGCGGAGAGGGCTACCTGGGCCAAAATACCTTCTCGTCCACTACTACAAACACATCATCCACCACACGCTTCTTCTTCATGCGACGCCAAACTGCACAGAAACAATACGGGCCTCCAAATGGCTGTATCTAAGCCCATTTGACTAGACCGCCGCTCGCGAGCTCGGCGGGCCTCGCCTACGCGAAATTGAGGCGGGAGGTGTAGGTGGCCTTGGGGGTCCAGTTCTTGGGGATGACGTCCTGGGCCGTGAGGGTCTGCTTGCCGGTCAGGGTCGTCAGCCTCACGGAGAAGGGCCCGACAAGTGGGCCCGGAGTGAGGCTCCACGTGGCCCCCCAGATGTGCTGCATGTCCTGCCATTGCGCCGAGTTGGCCTGCAAATCCAGAGGGAAGTTGCAATTGAGGTCAATCTAGAAATCCACATAGTTTGACAGTGTGAGACTGGAAGACAAGTTTGCTGACATCTTTAGTCCCCACATGATGGAGGAACAAGTTAAAAGTAGCATTATTGGACAAGCAGAAGCCCCCAATATAGGGAAAGGAACATATTATTCTCTTGACAAAATGGACAGGGGCATGTGCAGCTGTCAAGTGCCAACTCAATTGCCCATTGTCACAGGGAAGAAAATAGCAAAAACTGCTAATTTTAACTGAAA
Organism: Echinochloa phyllopogon; assembly: GCA_033239725.1. NCBI lineage: Eukaryota > Viridiplantae > Streptophyta > Magnoliopsida > Poales > Poaceae > Echinochloa > Echinochloa phyllopogon. The sequence goes on along the minus strand of BTCW01000001.1, from coordinate 35,940,036 downwards.
CACTTTAGACGTGTAATCTTGGCTTTCCTACCCACGAACTCTGACTTGTGCCGTGGAAATAAAGTTAGTCTATTTTCTTTCCACTAGCTAGTTCCCCGTGGTGTGTTGTTTTCTCTGATAGAGAACCTGCATGTGATTCTAGATTTCTAGAAAACTAGACAACTTTTTTTTTGATTGCCCATGACAACTATTCCGCCGGCAATGGCCAATGCACGACAAAGTAGACGAAAGAAAAGTTGCGAGCAAGCACAAAGGGGGGAACAGACAGAAAAGGCCTAGCGGCGGCCCATGCTGGCCCATCCGTCCAGGAAACCATCGCCCGTGTCCGCCCGCATGTGAAAAGCAGGCGGCTCCCACTCACATGCCGCTGGACTGGCGCTGCCCACAAACGCCTGCCAGAAATCGCCAACTCCTCCTCCCCACGGATTACCGAGGAAGAAGAGCCCTCGTGGGCGATTGGGCGAACGGAGGAGAGGGTGGACTCGACATGGATGTGGTGTGAAGTGTGAAGAAAGCAGGTCTCTGGACTCCGGTGATGTGTTGCTGTTACCTGCTTGAGCTGCATGGATCCGATGTCGCCGTCGCCGTCCTCGAACTCGACCAGGAGGGAGAGCCAGAAGCTGGTGGAGCCCTCGTTCACGTGGAAGGCGATGTTCTTGCCCCCGTACCTGCACGCCGTCCTGCAAGCATACAAACGACGTGGGCCCCATTCCTCAGTACTACTGTACGATTACGGGTTACAGCTTTCCTTTCTGAAGATTCATTCACCGTACCTACTCCTAACGCACGCTACACGCACACTGGCCGTAGTTGCTCACTGTGACTGTAGCTACTCATGCATTCCATGCATCGCGCGACAAGAGACGGTACGGGTAGTGTGAGATCTGTCGCGCGAGCATTGATTTCAACTTGGCGCGCCCGGCCATGGCCATGGCACGTCCAAGATCCAACTACTGCATGCTGCCAAGGTTGCATGCAGAGGTATAACCGTATAGGCGTACCTCAGGTTCTCGTCTTACAGTAGCACATTTTTAACTCTGCATACTCTCTGCGGTACCACTGCCGCCGTGTGCCGTAGAATCACTTTTTTGACAGAGTTCAAGTGTCTGCAATTCTAGTAACGTCAGACGCAAGGCATGCAGTTGGGGCAGTTCGATCGCCTGATACGGTTGACCGCGCAACGGCCGGCCGCGTGCTTTACACTTTACAGCATGAGGAATGCGCCATTGTCCGTGCATAGCATGCAGCAGTGACTAGTAATTGCGTGCATATATATGGAATATGGTTACCGTACCTGCGGAACACGACGTTGATCTCGCCCTTGTCGCGCAGGCGCCCGCCGTTGCCGGCGACGGCGAGGCGGCCGAACGCGGCGCCGCTGAGGTCGAAGTGCGTGCGGCCGCCGGCGCAGACCCCGCCGGGGCACTCGTCGGTGACGATGACCGTGACGGCGCGGCGCGAGCAGATGCTGTGGTCGAGGCACCGCACCTTGTAGCAGGCGCCGCAGCCCTCGCCGGACTTGAACAGCACGGGGCTCACCGCGCCCACGCGCGCCTTCATCGGCACCACGTCCACCAGCGTCCCGTACCCACACGCGCCGCCTGGGGGTTATTGGTTAAGCACGTACTACACACTAGTCAATATCATTGACAGTTTTTCACAGTCTATAATAATGAAACTTAAGCTGCAACATGATAAAACCAGCATTCACGTGGTTACTGCATGCGTGCATCGTTCAGATCTAACAATCTCTGGCTAGACGGCGACAGAATATTTGTGGGGACGCAGGAAAATGCAACTGGTTCTAGTATGGACACGGGAACAGCAGGAGCAGTTCCGATCCGTTGAGAGATGTGTGTAGCCAAAACTTTTTTTTAAAGGGAAGCTTTATTGATCTTAGACAATTACATCGAGATGATACAATTATATAAGATCCAACCCGGCCTCTACATAACTAAGATGCACACAGCCAAAACTGACTTTCCAAAATAACCCATCTTGCATGCACGACTGTTAACCCACTAGGTCACTTTGGTTAGAGTAAATCAACAAACCTAACGTGAGTTTACATCATCTCTGCACTCTGCGCTCCTCCATTGACCATTGTACTACGTTACGTACATGTAGCACAACCACCAGGCCACAAGCTGATATTTTTGACTCGCGGGTTTATTCTTCCCGGACAATTGGCCCATCTGTCTGTGTCAGGTGGAAAATATAAACATAGTGTCGGTGAATTATACCCCGGTATGGTATGGTTGTTGGTTCCTAGTAAAAGCAGCGGCGAGCTAAGGACCCGACACAGTGGAGCACGGCCGTGGTACATGCTCCGATGCCGGCCACAATCGCGCGCACCAATCTTAAAGGCGCAAAACTATCTGGAATCTACGGCGGCAGATCGACAAAGTGCTCTCTGTATCGGACCTCAAGGCAGCGGCACACGCCGAGGTAGCGCCAAAGTGCTGCAACGGTCAGAACAATCTATTATTATATTAGTACAATAGTGCTAAAAGGAGCCACCACGTTCGTCGAGAGGGTCAAGAAATTTCCACGTTAATCTAAAAAAGAGAAGAATACAAGCCGTCGGATTTTATGAAGATCTAACGGTCTATAATATTCCGTTAATGCAAAAAAGAGAAAAACGTATGCCGTCAGATTTTATGAAGATCTAACGGTCTATATTATTCCGTTAATAAAAAAAGAAGAAATATGCCATCGGATTTTATAAAGATCTAATGGTCTATATTATTTCGTCTGCCGCCACCGTTCCACGATCGCAGCGCGAGCCGTCCGCCGCCGCCGTAGGAGGCCTTCACCGTCGCCGTGTGGCCATCCGCGGGAGCCCTCGCCGCGGCAGCAAGGTCGTCCGTGGCCATCGCCGCGCGACCATCTGCCGCCGGGAGGCTGTGCGTCGTCGTCGCCGCCGCGAGAGCCATTTGCTACGCGTCTTCGGAGTTTGGGGTCCATCCGCTCCGCGCAGCCGTCCATGGCCGCCGTAGGAGGCCTCTTGACCGTTACCGCGTGGCCATCCGCGGGAGCCCTCCACCGCCGCAGCACAGTCATCTGTGGCCGTCGCCGCGCGACCATCAACGCGATGGGAGGCGTCCGTCGTCGTCGCCGCTGCAGGAGCCATTTGCTGCGCGTCTTCGGAGTTTGGGGTCCGGCCGCTCCGCGCGCCGCCAGAGGCCGGCGGGGCTGCCGCTGCGCGAGTCGTCTGCTGGTACCGCCACCGCATAGCCGTCTATGGCTGCCGTAGGAGGCCTTCGCCGTCGCCGTGTGGCCATCCGTAGGAGCCCTCCACCACTGCAGCGCGGTCGTCAGTGGATGTCGCCGCGTGAGCCGTCTGCTGTCGGTGCCACGCAGCTGTCCATGGGCACTGTAGGAGCCCTCCACCGCCGACGTGCGACCGTCCGTGGCCGCCACGGTAGTACTTCGCCGTTGTCGCGCGACCTTCCGCTGCCGTCGCCGCCGCGGGAGCCTTTCGCGGCTGCCGCGGTAGCTGCCTGCGCGTCTTCGGAGTTCGGGTCCGGCCGCTCCGTGCGCCACTGGAGGCCGGCACCTCTCACTGTCGTCGCCGCCACTAGATAGGAAGGGATATAGGGAGAGAGATAGAGTGGGGGGAGTGGTGGCGTCCTTGAAAGAAAAGGAGAAAAAGATATGGGTGGACTCACGTGTTGATAGTTGGTATACAATATAAGATTTAGAGGATAACGGGTAGTTGGCAGAAGAATTTGATATAGAGGAGAGAATTTCAATGACTAGGCAGAAATATTCCTTTTAAAGGATGAGAATATAGTACGACGAGTGTGGACAGCCTGAAGCCCCATGTGCCCTACCATGTTCCTTTATACATGAGGCAACGTTCAACAATGAGCAGAGGACAACACGTCGATCTACACGTGTATCTGATGGGAGGTTCTCGGATTTAGGACATTTAACACGTTTATGAGCACACTGGGAGAGAACAATTCTCCCTGTCCGAAGGGGGAGAATCGCTTCTGGGATTGAGCACCATAGCCGCGCTCAACACTCAATGTCTTTGTCAACGCAAAGTGGAAGATCATCAAATGCTTTGCCCTAACGAGTCGATGCAAGAAGGAGCAGATTTAGAAAAAAAACAAAGCGAAGAAACTCAGGTGTCATATGGCTTTGTTGATGCACGTGCTTGCCGTGCACATGTGTTGACATGAAAGTTGAGTAACCATAGCTCGGCAAAGGAATTCTTCTCTTAATGCCCGACATAATCATGCAACTATAAATATTGATCATTCACTAGATCGGGCATGAACCATGTCTATATATTACTCCATCTTTTACCGGAGGAGGAAAAGGGTAAAAGATTGGTCCATAACCGTGATAGGCACCTATTTCCAAATCCACACTCCATTCTCGAGGGTTTATAGAAAGCCCTATATTTATGAGGGCTATTGATGGAGTTGTATCATTTTTGTGGCCCTTAAAAAATAGAGATAGCCTCCATTTAGTATTTAGAGAGTCTGGTTTGAGAGGTATTAGTGGAGTTAACTTTAATAATATATTGTTATTACTATATTAATTGAAATAAAATAATATACACCATTGGTTTTTGGTGAGATCTAATAATCTATATTAACACTTAAAGTTTATTGATTAGAGTCAATAAATAGTTAAATTCTAAATTAAATAAATAAAGAAATTATAAGTTGATCAAAGAATTAATATCAAATACAATTAGTAAATATAAGCTTGCATGATTAATTCATACCATGTGTCACATACATAATGATAAAAAATAATACGTTAGTTTAGATACACTTGGACAAACCATATTAGCAATGAAACAACATATTTAAACAAAATTATATTTATGTTTAAAAAATATAAATATTAGTATTAAAACTAGCTACCCGCGCAAATTTGTGCGGGCCACCTTGCTAGTTTGCAAGACAGAAGACAGTAACACTGATGCGAATCCAATGCATGGTAACCTAAGTTTGATGCTTACACTGCTCGCAGTTATTATAGAAAAGAAAAAAAACACAAGTCTGGGTGTGCAGTGAAGGTGCAATGCACTCGCCATTTTTGCCCCAGAGAGTGCCATCATATACTGAGCCAGAACGAAGGATGCCAGAATTGAGCATGCGGGGTCTTACCGTCGCTGCCATCGCCCTCGGCGCTGCCGTACCAGGTGGCGGTGGCCGGGTGCCACTCGGGGTCGACCACCCTGTGCGCCGCGCCCGAAGCCTCCCCGGAGCCCAAGAGGCTCGCGGCACAGACGAGCGACGCGAGAAGCACGGCGCGGACGGAGAAGAAGCAGGCGGCAGAAGAGCTCGACGAGCCGGCCATGGCGCTTGCTCACGTGAAGGACAGAGCAGAGCACGGCGGCACAACCAGCAGCGAGCAACACCTACCGACACTGCTTGTGTCCCTGGCAGGAATGGCCGCGGGCGGTGTGGTACCCCTCCTCTCTTTCTGGGATCGCTTTTAAGCCTTCGAGAAGCCCCAGTCCCCGATGCGCAGAGCGCTCAGATCGAACGAGCTGCCCCCCGTTCACAAATGGCGCGGAAGGGACAATGGGGATGCACGAGTAGGGCGCTGGTAGGGTGGTGGTGGCTGGCCGGATTTATAATGTGACAAGGGTAGAGGAGACACATGAGTGTTTGAGCTCTTTCTGCATGGCTGTTTGATATACGAGTTACCCCAGTGGCATCCGTTTTCTGTTTTTGCTATGATGGAGAGCTTGGCTTTTGGCACATGATGAGGGGTGGCCTTGCTTATTGCCTTTGCTGGTGAACATTATGGCTTCGAAAGTTTAAGATCTTCACTGAGTACTACTCAAAAACATTTCACCGTATACTATTCCACCCGAAAAAGAGTATTTCATCATGTAGATGTTCAAAAACTTATTTTGTTCATAAAAGTATAATCAATTTTGGACGCTAGCATGATCATCAAAACGTGTATTTATCCACCATTTTCCATGGAGCAAACAATGTGTGAAACAATTATTATTCGTGTTTGTATATGTGACATTTTGAATATAGTCCCCCCAATATGTTCCTTTGGCGCTATTATTTGTATCTGCAACTATTAATTGTGAAAGAAAACAGGAAAAATGCAATGACACTATGTACAAAATATGGATGTAAAAATTCTTATGGCATGCCATATACCCCTATTTACGAACAGAGTATGACTTATTAGACATTGACAACCAGAGCTGAGTATAGATAACTGCTAAGGCCAGTCTCAGTGTACCATTTCACTACACGGTTATCTAGATCAGAAACTAGGTAACTGTGTCAAAGGAGTGTCATGGTGATGAAACTCCTCTCACATCCCACGAAACTCTGGCTTCACATCAGTATATTTAATGCTATGAAACCCCCTATGAAACCTCCACTGAGATTGGCCTAATGAAGTTTGGCTCTGCAAGGTACTATTATACTTCTACGCGATGTTACCTGTGCTTCCTTATAGACCCTACATAAATCGGTCAAGGTTCGAGTAATCATTTTACACAACAACCTATATCTTCCTTTTCTTGAGACGAATCCACATGTTGATTGATCAGGACCCTCAACAGTCAGTCGTGTCGCATAAAACAATTGGTTTGAGAATTGAAATTATACAAGTTGTTACCTCTACTTGAAAAAAAAGAACGAGCGTATCATCCAACACGAATACTGGTCCCAATCACCTTGGAGGCCGCTGTACACAAACCCACATGTGTGAATCCACCAAGGATCCCGAGATGGAACGACACGCGCTGCAGAGCGCGGGGCTGCCACTGTCCCTGGATCCAAGACTCCGCGCGGAAACGCACCCCCAAATCTGAGTGCAACACGGTGGGAAAAGCACGGCGCGATGGCGAGGCCGGAGCACGCGTATGGCCACAGGCTAGTGTCCACACACTGTTTTTATCCTCCCCTGCCCCGTGTCGCCCATCTCGTCAAGTTGCGCTGCCCTGTCTGCCCCCCTTTCCCCATGTGCGCGCGGGCGCTCCGGCTCCGGGCGCGGGCGGTCACGGCCTCGCCCGCCGGCGCCGGGCCGTTGCGGTTGCTGCTAGCGTCCAGGATCCGCGCGCCCTGCCGTAAACGGCGCCGGGGTCGCCTCACCTCGCCCGGCGGCCCGGCGCGGCCGACCGTTGCCGTCTCGCGCGGCCGCTCTCGCGTTGGTGTTTGTTTGCGCGAGTCGCGACGCGCGCGTTGGTGGCCTGGTGGGGCTTCCGGCCCGGGCGCTGGAACGTTGGAGCCCGGGGGTCCGTGTCCGTCGGGGTTAGTTGGCGGGTCGGCGTCACTTGTTGCTACCACGCGACGAGGGTTTTTGCTCGCCGTGCATGAGCCGCGGCCGCGCGGAGCATGAGCGATGCCTGCAGGTAGCGGCGGCTGCCGTAGGGGCACACGTGCAGTGGAAGGAGTGAAGACGGGTGGGTGAGGGCACATTCGCCTACCTGTTCGTGCCGTGAAAAGCGATCGGGCGCGACAGTGTACGGGAAGATATGTGAAGGAGCAGCCAGCTTGCTACCTGTTCCTGTTTCTTTCGGTTGGTGGAATACAATACCGGGGCTAGCTAGTGAGTGAATTTAGGTGAGTTTTGGTCCTTTTCACTTATGCCCACTCCATGATTGGAATCCGTTACGTCAATTCATATAGCAGTGCTTTCTTCCTCTAGCATTATTGTACAAGATTCGTGCGATCGCCATGGGGTCAATGCGCGCAGTATGTATCGGTCTGGCCCCGGCATTTTCCCCTGTTCAATTATCGCGCGATGCGCCGCCCTCAGGTTGGAATTGGATTATTAACTCTCGCCCCCATTGATTTCGATTGCGGTTGTTGGGGCCTTGCTTCTCTGGGCTAGCTGGGATTCTTTCACTCTGTTGGCGGTAGCTTCTTCCGGACCCTGAAGTCCGAACTGTTATTATGAGTAGATGCACGGTACCACCTGCCATCCAGTCCTGTGATCTGTAATCACGTCGAAACACCACATGTTCTGGTCCCATGCATGGCAATTTACCTGCATGCAGCGTACTCCGTACGTGCTACTCATTCTATCTCGAGAAAACTTTCTCGCGCACAAGGAGAAGACAGTTACGCCGGACGGACGGGGCATGCATGGCAGCCGGCAGGTGCGCGTGTACATCTACATACTCCCGTTTAACTTGCTGTCAAAGGCAGCGTCAGAACGACTGAACGAGGCAGGCAGCACAATGAAGGCTGTATCGACAGGCCCACACCGTCGAGCTCAACACCCCCAAGCTTCTGGAAGCGCCACATGGCTGCCATCTCGCGGTCGCATCGCATGCAAACGCACAGCCACTAATCGTGGAGTAAATGAAACAGCGGCAGGGTTGTTCAGGCAGCTCACTTGATTAAACTCGGCAAGGACGACGTGAGACGAGAGAGCGTAACTCGCCGGTGAGCTTAAACAGCGAGACGCTTTCTTAGAGCAGACGACAGAGGGAGAGGAAGAGGAGGGTCCACCGCGTGAATCTATTTTATCCGTCCATTTCCCTGCCGTACGCGCTCGATCGCCCGATCCGTTCCTTCCCCCGAGCAGAGCATGGAAGCACCCAGCTGGAATAGTCGAAATCGATCCCTGGCCCTGCCGTGCCGTGCATCCACGTGAAGCCGAATCATGTACTACGACGTGCTCCTTCCCGGCGCTCGTTTCGATCTGATCGTGGAGGGATCTGGCCATCTGGGGACTGGGGCAAACCGCTCGAAGGGCTCGTGGGCTCGTCCCCGGCGCCGCTTCTTTTCCCGAGATCAAGCGGGGTTTCGGGTGTGAATTCTGACGGGCTTCCGCAGCAGCCGGGGCAGGCCGGCGCCGGCGCGCCGTGGGCACTGGGCAGCGGGAAGGGTCAGGGAAACAAGGCAGAGGGCACGGTTCCTTTCTTTAGGTGGGGAAAGAGGAAAAGAGCGCGCGGCGGTGACGGACGGGAACGGCGGCTTTTGTCGTGGTCGCGGCACGGCGGTCGCCGGCCGATCGGCGAGGGGACATCATGTATGTTTAGGGCGCAATTTGACCGGCTGTGCTCAAAAGGAGGCGCGGCGTGTTCGCTTTATTTCCGTAGCACTGGCTCCTGCGATCTGCATACGCTTTTGGGTACACACTACACAGGGTGGATGGAAAATAGAGCGCATGACACGGCCATGTTTCAGAAAGATGTAATTCTCAAATATGAAGGCAAAGCTGTCTGGCGATTCTCTGGCTTTTGTGACATTTTTTTAGTTAAGTTTTTTTTTTTTGCTTTGAGGGATGAGTTAAGGTTTTGTAACAATTTTTTTTTAGCACAGGTTTTGTAACAATTGTGGGAGGCAAGAAAGAGAAATGCCAAATTCAAGAGTGAGAGCCCACGATTCAGGGGCTTCCTAGAAAATTGTGACTTTGAGCCCTTTTCAGCTTCTGGGCTAAAAGTATTCCTTTGCCACTTCAGAGTCACCTTGGATATGGCCTAGTTAACGGATAGGGGCCTCCGTTAATGCCTATGGCCCATATGCATTACCATGTGACCGAAGTGGGCCGAGTTCCAGTACGCTCTCGTCAAAACAAACTTCACAAAACTTTTCTTCAGTTCGAATTTGGCTCTGACGGATTGATGGAAGAATACAAGCAACTCCCAACTGTTTTAGCGTCAGAGATCTTCAGGTGAACATCAGATCGTTAATTATCAGCATAAGACCTGGTGGGACTGAGGGCGGAGATGCTCCCGGAGCACCGCCAGCACATCGGCGAATCTCACAACTCCGACGAGCGCGCCACTGGCCTCGTCAACGACCCAGACGTACCCTACACGGTGTGCGAGGGCCTGCGCCATGACGGCCACGAGCGAGCTCCCGGAATGGCATGCCACCACTTCCTCCGTCGATCGCCAACGGAAGCTCCCAGACGACATCCTCCTTGGGCGTCGTTCGCGTCCCGACGACGAGTCCTCGTCGGAGGAGGTCGACGACGACGACGACGACGTGGACAAGGGCAGAGAGGCGGCGGCGTCCGCTGTGTCAATGAGCTCGGCAATGGCGTCGAGGCCCCTGCCTTTAAGCTGGGCCCTGATGGCGCGGAGCAAGAACTCCGGCGGCGTGTGCGACACGGAGCAGTCGATGTACGTCATGACGTCGCCGGCGGAGAGCGCGGCGAAGGCGCCGGACGCGTACTCGACGTCGCACGACGCGAGCACGCCGGGGCAGATCTCGCCGACCAGCGAGCCGTCGTCGGCGACGACGGCCACGGCCGTGCCGTCCGAGAGGGCTCTCCGCAGTGGCGGGATCGCGTCGAGCCCGTCGTCGTCGGCGTGGACGGCGTGCACGGCGCCGTCGCGGCGGACGAGGCCGAGGGAGGCGACGGTGAGCGCGGCGACCGGGGAGAAGTGGGAGACGGAGCCGAAGAGGTGGCGAACGATGTCCTCCCGCGTCAGCACGCAGCAGTCGGGTGCCGCCGCGGCGGCGTCGGAGGAGGGGAGGATCTGGTGGTGGTGGTGGTGATGCCTCTTGCGCGCGCGCGCGTGGAGAGGGACGAGCAGGCCCTGGCACCCCTCGGTCAGCAACACGTCAATGGCGTCGAGCAGCCTGCAAAGTTTGACCAAAAATAGTTATTTTAGCCGCCTTTGTAACAATGCGAAGTTAGTATATATCCACGCTGTCGATCAACGGCGCGGCGGCTGTCGTGTACGCACCTTGTGTGGGGGTCGACTCGGTGGGTGACGCCGCCGGAAACCGCGGCGGTGACCGCAGACACGGGCCGGGCGAGCGCCGCCGCGGGGTCGCTGAGGTTGCCGGCGTCGCCGCAGACGTAGCAGAGGATGTCCGCGGCGGTGACCTTGGCGTACACCGTGGGGGGCGCTCCCCTCTTGGCGCGGTAGGCGGGCGGTTCGGCGTCCACGAAGGCGAACGGGTCGGCTCCGGCGCGGAGTGCGGCGAGCGCCGCGGCGACGGGGGTGGACGGCGGGAGCGTGAGCACCCTCGGCCTGCCGATGCAGAGGTCGGAGACGACGTGGGACATGAGGCTCGCCGCCATGCACGCGCCGCTCGCCTCGGTGAAGTTCAGGGAATCGGAATGCTACTGTTGCGCGGAGAGAGAGGAGAATTTTGAACTGTGCTTTGTGCAAGCGTGGGCTGGTGCCGAGAGCGTATGGCAGTGCGGGCTTTTTATAACTGGCAGAGAAGTTGGTGTGCAGGTAATTTTGGAGCGGTGGTGCTCATGGTTGGCCGGTGGTGGGGTTGCACATATGCTAACTTTATCAATCTCTGATAACGAGCTTCGGTTATAACGGCGGAGAAATATTGATATACTCCGCCGAAACTGTCAAGAACCGTAATTGTATCATGGTCTGTCAGACGAGACGGCGGTTAAAACTGTCAAGCTAGATCCGAGACAGCGCAGCTGCAAGTCAATTGCTACACCGCCTAGTGTGTTTAGTATTCAACCATGCACGTGGTCTGACGTATGCCGGTTGGATTTACTGTCCTTTTCTTTTTCATTTTTGTGTTTTGGCTCAAGTTGCTGTACTATAACGCACATGGTTGAAAATCCGTGGCAGCCAGATCCGCCGTCTGAGTCGGACGAAAGATGCGCCCTGTCCCCCCGAAACGCCGTCCCTTCCAAAACCCAAGCACTGATCCCGCGATAAAAAAAAGATCGGAGGAGTGATAAAGCGGAGCCGGCGAGGAGGGCGTGCGGCAGCCTCTGCGAAAGCGTCCAAATCCTTGGGTGATGGGGCACGTCGGCGAGCCGTGCGCGGACAGCTTGGCGCGCCGTACGTATCGAGACGGCCAATGGCAGATCACGTGGCGGCGGTTGGAAAAAGCTTTGGGGGAACGTATCGCTACGCGACGCCGGCAAAAACGGCGGCGCCGCGAGGGAAGATGCCTTCTCTGTGGACTCGGCTCCCTTCCACCCCATGTCCCCATGCCCTGCCATCCATTCTACCAACCCATGAGTTATAGCCTCGTAGGCGCTTATCACCTTCCGCGGAGCTTCGTGTCACGAGGTAGGAGGAGGCTAGGGTGTGTCGTCTCGTCCGTTCCCGTCCCCGAGAGCCGAGATAAGGTACCGTGCTTCTCAGCTTCTCCCTGGACACATCATGGCCCGTATGAGTGTATGACCGTATCCGTACGAACCCAGGCGATGGCGCGAGCAGCCTCCTGCAGTCCTGCACCCAGACGATGGATGGATGGAATGATGTGGGAGAAGAGATGAGAAATGTTGATGACGAGATCGGCAGAGCAGCCCTCTTGGTCTTGGGCCCAAGTTCAGGTGAAAGGCAATGCCGACCCAATCCAGTACGGGCCATGGACAGTAAACGCGCGCCTACAAAAGGCCCACCTAGAAAGTCCACGAATTCTTTACCACTCGGGCCTCACAGCGGGAGACCGTTTTGTTACTGGGCCGTACTGGCCGGCCCATGGATGAGGACAATTACAAAAGCTCGCACAAAGATAAATCCGGCATCGATATTTTTTTAGATAATGGATAAATAAATTATCCGGCCTTGAGCAAGTGGCTACGGCCTAAATTACAAAACCAGCAGCCCTTCCATCTACCTTAAGAGTTTCACAAAATAAACCACACCACAAAATTCGATGAGAGATTACAATGCAATTCTATTGCTAAACCTCCATCTATGGTGAGCAAATAAACGCATAGCCAACACCTCCAGCGCTTGACATGCATTTCTTATTACATCCCGGTCTTGTTCACGCCGTTGTAACTGCGCCCAGAACCGGAGCTAATAAATCCCTCTGAACAGTACCTGCAAATAAGTTTTCATCGAAGATTTGTCAAAAACTCTCTCATTTCTACTGAGCCATAATGCCCAGCGTAAAGCCGAAACGCCGACTAAGAGTTGATTCATTTGCTTTCCATTAACCCCTACAAGCCAATTATTAAAAATATAATTAAAGTTGTTGGGTATCCGTATATTAAAAGCAATTTGCACTGTCCTCCAAAGGAATCTGACCATATGACAATCAAAAAAGAGGTGTTGAATAGTTTCTTCTCTAGAACAGAAAGTATAAAGTTTACTCACATTCCAATTCCTCTTAGCTAAATTATCCTTTGTAAAGATTACACCCCTTTTTAAATACCACATAAATACCTTGATCTTCAACGGGACTCTCAGCTTTCAAATATATGTGTTATGTTGTATGTTACCATTGCCAATAAGAGTCATATACATAGACTTGACAGTAAACAAACTAGATTGAGTAAGGTTCCATCTAAAGCTGTCTGCACTATCATTTAGTTGTATATGACTAATACGACTAACCAGGTTATGCCACCGATACGGATCCACTCCTACTAATGTTCTCCTAAAAGACACATTTAGAGGTATTAAAAAAAACAGTGGCCACAGTGTCGTTTTTCTTCCTAGCAATATGGTAAAGAGACGGATACTGTTGTCTAAGAGTGAAATTCCCCAACCATTTGTCTTCCCAAAACCTGACTTGTCTACTGTCATTTAAATGAAAAGTACCATAACTTGTAAAGGTTTGTTTTACTTTCATTAGACCCGACCAGAAATGCGAGTATCCCGGTTTCTTCTCTATTTGTGTAATAGTTTTTTTAGATATTTATTTCTCAACAATTGCTGCCACAAACCATCCTCATTCATGAGCTTAAACAACCATTTACTCAATAAGCATTGATTCTGTATGTCTAGATTCTTGATCCCTGGCCCCCCGCATTCTTTTGGTTGGCATAAGATATTCCATTTGGCTAATCTATACTTCCTCTTATGTTCATCAGATTGCCAAAAGAATCACGATCTAAAATAATCCAACTTTTCTAGTACACCTTTTGCAACCTCAAAAAAGGATAGCATAAACATCGCCAAGCTAGTTAAGACAGAGTTAATTAACACCAGTCTGTCACCCACTAACATATGCTTTCCTTTCCAACTACTCAGCTTCCTTTCAAACTTTTCCTCTATTGTTTTCCAATCCGAGTTACTAAGTTTTCTATAGTGCATCGGAATTCCCAGGTATCTAAAAGGATAAGATCCAGATTTACACCCAAAAAGCTCAGCATATTGCTGCTCAAATTCTTTAGCCTGTCCAAAATAGAACATCCGGCATCGATATTTATGCTACCACATCCAAATATCACATCTTGAATTTTGTTTGAGAGATAAACCATCTTGTTGTTAGGTCAATCTTAGTGCACAGTTTCACTGTATGATTATATAAACCAGAAACTAGGTAACTAAGTCAAAAGAGTTTCATAAACTCTACCTTCCACGTCCGTACATTTCATGAAACCTCCCGTTCAACCCCCGGTTAGACTTAGCAATAAAAAAAACCAGCATCAGACACGTTAGCCTTCGCACGTCGTTGTAGGAGAATAGTACGAATTTGAAAAATGAGAAGGACAACATTCATACAGCTCCAAAGGATGCAGCGGGACACAGTCAACCAAGGTCTGACCTGAAAATAAGGGCCTGTTTAGATGCAAAAAGCAACTCCCAAATACACTATGCAAAAAGAAGATTCTCCATCACATCAAAATATCATAACATGCATGGAGTATTAAATGTATATGAAATAAAAAACTAATTGCACAGTTTTGTTGTACTCTGCGAGATGAACATTTTGAGCCTAATTAATCAATTTTTGGATAATTTTTCACACAAACAAACGAAATGCTACAATAGCGCAATGATTACGAAGTGACATCTAACTCCCAAATTCAACCTCTCAATTCTAACATCTAAACACCGCCTGAGTTTAGAACGAAGTATGGCCAACCAAAAGCTTTGCGGCTGAGAATTTCGGCAAGCCTTTTTGGTTTCTTGCCTACCGCACGCTCCTCGGAGTCCTCGCCCACCACTACCAGTTCGTTCCGACGCCGACGGCTCGCGGCTCACAGCGACACGTCCAGAATCTAGGAGCAGCCGAGCAGCAGTGCCCAGCAATAATTCCCAAATGCCCAACTCCGTCGCCCTATCGATGGCGTTGCCGGAGTCAACATGGTGGTCAATGCGGCTGGGCCGGACAAGTGACTCGTCCACCGCCGTCCCGCTCCCCATTCATTGCGCCCAGGCCCAGGCCCAGCCCCCACCACCACACTCCTCGGCTTTTCCGCCATAAATTCTGCATCGGCCACTGTCACTGGTGAAGAAGAGAGCTCGGCCGCCGGTACGGGCGCTAGAGGTGGCTGCACGGCTCTTTCGTCTTTCCTCTCGCAGCCTCGCTCCAAGCGGCCATGGCGATTTAATGCCTACTACCAGGCTGCTAGCTCGGCAACCAACCCCGTCTTCCCCGGCGTTGGCTGCTCTAGCCTGACGATGGCGCTGCTGAGGGGATGCCTCTGCAGGTCCGAGGAAGATTTCAGAGGTAACTGACTGTCTGCTCGATCGACGATGCTTCTCCATGTTCTCCGTGCTTAGTTCTTATGGTTATCTACTGTACGTACATGAATTATTAGTATCGTTCTACCAGTATTTTTTTCTCTTGGTTTAGAGCTTAAAGTTACAACGATGGATGCAGAATAATCCAAATTCAGCCGACTGAGGTTGCTGTCTCGTTTTCTGAAACAGGGCTTCTCAACTTGGAGAATCTCCGGTTGTTCTCGTATAAGGAGATCAGAGCGGCAACGAACAACTTCGACCAGAGTAACAGGCTAGGCCGGGGTGGCTTTGGAACTGTGTACAAGGTACTGTATCCCAGATAGTTTATCATTGCTGTGCTCCTGCTCCTTTTCGTAAAGAAAAAGGATTCTTAGCTGAAACCTTGTAGCTGTTTCCGTGACACAGGGAGTATGGGGAGATGGCACTACATTTGCTGCAAAGGTTTTGTCTTCGGAATCGGAACAGGGGATCAAGGAGTTCCTAGCTGAAATCGAGAGCCTTTCTGAAGTCAAGCACGCCAACCTCGTCAGGCTGCTGGGCTGCTGCGTCCATAGGAAAAACAGGATCCTCATCTACGAATACGTCGAGAACAACAGCCTCGATCATGCATTGCAGGGTAACTGAAGCATCAAACTACTTCCACATCCGACATCTACTTGAATCCGGAATGCATCCCTCACTCTTGACCGCATGTGCTTGTTTTTTAGCTTTAGGTTCAGCGAACGGAGTGGCGAGTCTGACATGGACCACGAGGTCGGATATCTGCGTGGGCACTGCCAAGGGGCTGAGCTATCTGCACGAGGAGCACGAGCCCAACATCGTGCACAGAGACATCAAGGCTAGCAATGTTCTTCTCGACAGAGACTACAGGCCGAAAATCGGAGATTTTGGGCTGGCAAAGCTATTTCCGGACAATGTTACTCACATCAGCACCGGCGTTGTCGGAACATAGTAATAAATTTATTGGACTTAGTAAGCTATATGTTTACAAGTATATTAAGATGCTCTTCCTGATACCACTCTAACACTCTTAACTCTCTCTGAAGTGGGTACTTGGCGCCTGAATATTTTGTGCATGGGCAGCTGACCAAAAAGGCCGACGTCTACAGCTTCGGAGTGCTTCTTCTCGAGATCATCAGCGGGAGGAGGATCTCGCAGACGATCCGCTCAGACATGTTCCTGGTGCGAGAGGTGAGATTCACCTAACCTTCCTCCCGATCAGGTCTCCTCTCCCTATACACGCTACTTGTCTGTCGTCTGAATCTGAAACAAATTAACCTGTGGCGTCATTTTTTCTGGCGGTTGCAGGCATGGGGGCTGTACCAGCAGGGCAAGCTGCTGGACATGGTGGACGCGCGCATGGAGGAAGGCTACCCGGAGGAGGAGGTGCTGCGGTTCATCAGGGTTGGGCTGGCCTGCACGCAGGCGACGCCTCACAGCCGGCCCACGATGAGCCAGGTGGTGGCCATGCTGTCGCGGCCCGTCAGGCTGCACGAGACGACGGTGATGCGCCCGCCAAGCTTCGCCGAGCACTACGGCCACCGCACGGCCCCGGAAGATCCGAGCTCGGGCCCGTTAGTCCAGGCGTCGCCGAAGGCTAGGTGGTCGCCGGCGGCGGCGACAGCAGAGCTTCCCGCGTGCTCTGCCCCGTTCACGTACAGCGGCGTTGCTCAGCGGTAGGCAGTTGGTGGTCGAAGCAGGATAGCAGGTCCCAATCGAACGTGCTCGGTCGGTAATGTAGGGCGGACCCAGAACCGCAGCTGGGCCACGGCCGTTCTCCTGAATATGAATGAACGTACATGGAAATTCTATGGCTAATTTGAAGGTTTATTAGCTGATATTAGCTGATTTGTACTGCACAACACAATTCAGACCCGGGCTGCAGCACCCCAGCCCGGTGCGTGGATCCACCGCTGAATGTACAGAAAAGGTGCATCTAGGGGCCGTATCTAAATTTCGAGGTCCGGGTGCCAGACGTAAAATAGCCAAATAGGACCCTTTACTATGAAGAATACTAACAACAAAAATAAATTTGAATTTAATAATATAATTGTATGGGCTTGTTTTGAAATTATAGTAGGCATTCATGCTTAAAAAAACTAAATAAAGAGAAAAGGGTGAAGTTTATGGTAACCACAAGATAATTTACTTGCGATCATCTTGATGCAAAGCATTCGCGGATGCCCACTCTAAGAAATTTGGTAGATTTTATGAGAGGGCGTTGCTGCAGGTACAGGGGCAGGACTCTGCAATGCTAGGTGATGAAAGGACGTATCAACTCACCGGACTCGGCTCGGCGACGCCGGCAATTGGCAAAGTCTGCGTCAAACTACCGAAGCCTTGAAGGCGAGGAAGCATCACCGCGTCAACCGTAAGGCGGCGCGTCATGTCGTTGCGCGAGGTGTCCTGCTGACTGGCTGAGTCTGATGGGAGTGAGGGCGGGCCTGTACCGCAGTTCCTCCGAGCAGTCGCCCCACGATGCACCAGGTGGTAGACAACCTGACCGTCCGCCATGTTGTCGTAAGCCGTCGCGCTGCACGATACGGCACGGCGACGCGCCCGCTGAGCACGGCGGCCCCGTTAGTCCAACCGCCGCCCAAGCCCGAAGGCGAGGTCGCCGGCGGCGGCGGCGGCAGCGCTGCCGGCGTGCTCTGCCACGTTCACGTACTGCGACTGCGAGGTTGCTCCGCGGTAGGAGCTGACAGTCAAGCAGATCCAACCGTCCAAGCGGCCACCCTTCCGATGCTTGGGTTCGGCTTCGCTAACGCTCGTGGTAGCAAGTTACTACAATGGTAGGCGGCGGCTTTAGTTAGGTAGGGACTGGCAATCAAATTTTATTATCTGTACCAACTGGCTACTAGGTTTACAGATGCTAATGAGGATTCCTGGAGACAAGTGTCCGGCCGAAAACAGCTGCTTCATTTCATCTTGCTGCTTCGCAAGCAGAGCTCTATGGGGTCGATTGGTTGCCTGCACTAGGGGCTATCCAGGCTTCCATGAGCCAAGGGTGGGCTGATTGGTTGCTTGCTTTGGTCCCTGGACAGGCTCCACGGGGCCAAAAGTGTGGGTACGGCCTGCGTAACCGGGAACGCGTGGGAGCTGCGTTCCCGGCTTGTGCAGGCTGCACAAGGCCACGCACAGGCTTCAGGTCACCTCCCGGTCCCGCACGGCCCCTGCTCCCTGCCCGCCGTAGTGAGCGCTCCTCCTCCCCGGCCGGCCTCAGGACTTCTTCGTCGCTGCCCCCATGCTCCCGGCGACAGCGTCCACGTCGTCCTCCCCAGCGGCGAGCTCCGGGAGTATGGCCCGCCGGCCACGGCGGCAATGGCGTTGGAGGAGGCCGTCGCCGACTTGCCAGAGCTCCGCCATGGTGGTGCCGTCGGAGGAGCACCCGCGGAAGGAGCAAGAAGACGACACCGCCGCCGCACATCTACACGCCACTGCGGCACCACCGCGCGGTCACCGCCGCCCGAACGAACCAGCGAAAGCGCCCTCCGCGCTGCCGCCGGCATCCTCCAAGCTGGCGCTCCAGGGATGACGCCAGCTCGAGATGCCGCCGGCGGGCTTGCGCTTCGCCGGCCGGCTGATGATGTTGAGGAAGCCCAGCTCCGCCTGCGGCGTCGCCAGCAGCACCGCCGTCGTGTAGATCTCCAGCTGGATGGCGCGCGGAGGATGGCGCGACGGACGACGGCGCGGTGGAGGCCGGCGCGAGCGAGGCCGGCGTTGGCGGCGCCGCGGATGAGGTTGAGGGGCAGCCGCGGGGCCCGCCTTGGCGGGGCTGCCGAGGAGTGCTGGGGTGGCGCGTGGAGACGGACGGATTTTGGCCCACGGTGGAGGAGATGGCCGGCGGCTGCGCCTTCACGTGGACAAGGGCGCTCCGACGGGACGGCGACGAGAAGCAGGGGGTTTGATGCGTCTTGGCGAGGGGATGCTCATGGCGGCCTCGATTTCACCCGACGGGCGGCTAACGCGGCGAATCGCTGGCAATGGCCGTCGGCGGCGCTCTGCGACTGGGGTCACCTGGGCGAGGGGCGGCGCCGCGGAGGTGGGGAGGAGGCCCGGGCGGTGGCGTGCGGTGGATGTGGGGCGGCGGGTCGGGCGGCGGCGTGCGGAGGAGGTGGGGCGGTGGCGTGCGGCGGAGAGAGATGCGAGCGAGGGTGAAAGAAGAGAGACAGAGGGGGTATATTCACCCCCACGAATGCAAGGTCATCCTACCAATCAGTTGCTCCACCAGGCCAAAATGGCTCTATTACCCAACCAATCAAGGCCCTATTGGCTTATGGGGGCCTGGCTTGGGCTGGCCATGCACAAGAATAAGCCAGGCCACCCCTTGTGCACCCAACCAAACAGCCCCTATAAGATGTCAGCTGGCTTCGTCCCAGTTTATAGTTCAATAATTTGTTTTAATTTTTTATATATAGAAATATTTCCCAGATTATAGTCCATTAATTTATTTGAATTTGTTTAGATATATATAGATAGATTTTAGATACGTAAAGTATAATCTGTTAATTAAAGGAATCAGACAATTTATGATTTATAATTTGAAACACGTAAGTATAACCCATCAATATATTAAAGGAACCAGACAATTTATAATTTGAAACAAAGAAAGTACCAAAAGCTTGTCCGAACACAAATGACATGGCATTGGAAGCTTGATCTCTCAAATCTCAAATGAATGACAAGATGATGTGGATGCGGCCTATATGGGGGTACGGGACAAACAAACATATGCACAAACCGGAGTAATATTTCGAACTCGCAAAGAAAGGGGACCATGTACTACAATGATGCCTAGTTGCCTACACTTAACATACAAATTGAAGTCGTCAGCTACTGATTTAATCAACCGCTACAAAGATCGGCTGACTACAGCTACGAAGATTACTACCTCAACATACTGGTGACACTGTCAACTGATTAATTCTGTGCAACAACTAGCCTAAGAAACTAGTGATAAAATTGGCTGCCTACAGCTGGGACCCCGAGCTACGTGGGTCCAACTTTCACCGGAACCTGAGCAAGATCAAAATATCAACCAGCTTATAGCTCTGCTCTTCGATCACCAAAAGAAGATGGTGCTGCATCAACTCCAGGTTCAAGCTTTAAAACTCCAGATCCACAAGGATTAGACCACCATGGTGCTAACAACCCCTATGGCGCATGAAGCCCATTCCAAAATTCTGCATGAAGTCATGGCCGCCATAAATACTTTAAGTTTCTGGGCCACCATAACAATGTTCATCAGCAGTGGTGCCCGGTGGCGGGTAGTGCCTTGGAAATACACCAGAAGCCAGGAATCCATGGTTTGCGCTGCTTGTCTCGTTCTGACAGCTCGAAGTCCCATCCAGTTTAAAAGTTCAGTGCCCAGGCACATCATCTATGCAAAATTCTCAAGGAACATGGCCTTCCATCCTGGAATATGTTCCATAAGCAACCCTCTGCATAGTCCTTGGAAAATCTGGCTTGAAGCGCTTGTTAAAATTTGGTGCCAATGACCTGCCGTAAATGATAATGTCAATTATGCATCCATTTAAATTATACTGACATACATACCAAATGCTGCAAAACTACAATTTGCACCAGCAAAATATCCATGTCGAATGGTGACCGGAGCATAACATAGTAATCGATATTCTACATACATTGACCCACCAACCCAGCTAAGGCACACCCTGACTTCACACTATCTGTCACCCAGTTGTCACCTGCAGTTGAGTCACTGACAGGTGGGCCTTCCTGCAATCAGGCCCATCTGTCAGTGAGTGAACTGCAGGGACTCAACTGCAGAGGAGACTCATCCCTGCTGACCACCACTATGGCTACATGGTAACACTGTACCCACCCACCCACACAAGTTTGAGCATTGTTCACCACTTTGTTAATATAGAACCGCTGTATAAGCAGCATGAAAAATCTAAGAACCAAGAAATATCTTGCCATTCCATTCAACATCGAAATCCTATAGCAGGTTCATCAATCATAGTAGTTTTTTTGTATTAACATCCAAGAAATAGCATAGACGTAGCACCAAAAGACAAACAAATAATTACCTTGGAGAACCAGACCGTTTATGACCAAGTTGACCTAGCATGGATCTTAAAGTTCCTAGAGCCTCATCAGCAGCCTACAAAGTGAAGAACCATATAAAAATTCAATATGGAAACATAACATCTAAACTATATCTAATGAAAACAAATCCATTACTGCATCCAACCAAAAAAAGCACATTACAAATTAAAAGCTCGCAAACACATTCCTGGATATATGGGAATGACAATGAACCACGTTTTGCCATGTTCTTAACCTTTGGATCAACCAGATGAATCCAGACTTTCTTAGGGTGGAAACTAAACTAACACATGGAAAAGTAAATTGATTCATTCAGTGTGGAACTGCTTATTACCTGAAGCTTGGCCTCTTCCCATGTTAATGCAACCCCTTTGCCTAGAATTTGTCCACCAACTTCTACCTGAGCATAAGATTCTTTCCCAACTGAGCCATCTGGAGGAGGCGGACGAGTTTGAAAAACTAAGTTATATCCCTCAACCGTGCACTGAAATGTGTTTTCGTATATATCAATGCTTGCATGATAAAAGATCAAGTCAAACAACTAACAATCAACCAGCTTACTTACAAGTTCCTTGAGAGCAGCAACAGAACCTCCTATTTTTCTGGAGTTATTTTCCTCCATTTTTAGAAAACGAGATTCCTCCGAAGTACTTGGAACTGGCAGCATATCATCTCTCGCATTTCCAGAGTACCCAAAAAAGTTACGGTTGCTACTGAAACCATTTTCTTTCAGATCAATCATCTTATTTGGATCAGATGACAGGTATTTATCTGCAGGTAAATT
Organism: Echinochloa phyllopogon; assembly: GCA_033239725.1. Lineage (NCBI taxonomy): Eukaryota > Viridiplantae > Streptophyta > Magnoliopsida > Poales > Poaceae > Echinochloa > Echinochloa phyllopogon. Next base: position 35,917,855 of record BTCW01000001.1, on the reverse strand, counting down.
TACTATATCAAACTCCACAAAAAAAGACTATTGCATAAAATATTTTAGCAATACGCAAAATACAGCAAGAATGTGGATATTTTGTCTCTTTCAACACATGAAATGAAACAAAGGTCTACCCAGAGCCAGAGGTTGTCATCAAACAACTAGGGCAAACATGTAGCTATTGCTGAAACTTACTCACGACGAAAGATATCAGGATACCTGATGATGCTCTATGAGAAAAATTAACTCCAAACAATAGGACGCCAACCATGGACGAAAAAAACGCCAACACCGCAAACAACATATCACAATGCTTTTTAGTGCTAAACAAGTTGAGTAGCCTTCTAGTCCAAAATCCAGATAAAGGTGAAGAGGTACCACTATCAGAATTGAAATGATACCCGTAAGAAAAAAACCAAGCCACCCGTGGAAATGAAACCAAAATGATTGCAGAACATGAATGGCATAAATAAGATAAAGTCCAGTAGCACAAGCATGGAACACAAACTTACTAGCCAAGTTTCTTAAAGACATTTCTGCAGCTTGATGCTGTGCTTCTCTCCTTGTCCTACCGATTCCTTCACCTACCCTTTCCCCAACAATCCAAACCTGGACGAGGCGCGATAAAAAAACGAACACAGAAATAACATAAGCACAGTAAATTATTGCAAAAGCAGATCATCAGGGAAAGTTATCCTTCAAACGGTCAGCGGAAAAATCAGATACCAACGTAAATTTCAGTTGCTGGTCAGATGTTTGAAATCTTCTCGAAGTGTTTGAGATATATTATCACTCTAGGAAATTTATCAACAATAGTTATTTCTGCATATCTGTTTTCACAATTAAGTTTCAATTATTCTAGCAATGGACTTCCTTGTTAGATGAAGTTGCTCATATGACAAAACAAATCAAGGGGAGAGGTTATATTCACCTCAATTGAGAACTGTAGCTCTGCAGTATCACACAATGTTGACCTGTACTCCACCTAAATACAAAAGGAAATGTCAACCAAAATTAACTACAACAAGTTTTCTGATCCATCAGTATTGAATGCACACTACCTTAGATCCACACTTCAGAGCGATTCCCTCTAATATGCCAGCAGAGGTCCCTGCATGTTGTGCAAAGTGTCTTCCTGATTCTAGCTGGTTGTTCCTCTGGCTTGAGGGAACATGTCGAGCTGATAGCTCCTCACCTTCATGGCACAAACAAAGTTAAGCATAATCCATCCTAAAAGAACATAACATTTATACCCAGCTATGCTTGACGAAAGTCAAATTTTGGTCCACCGAATTACTAGCTTTCCTAATTATGCCATAATTAGTGGGACCTTATGTGAAATAATTAATTATTCAACATTAATGAAGTAACCTCATCACAAAATCATCTGTATATTGATGGTCATATATAGCTGCAGGATCATTACAACAATAACTAGAAATAAGTGCCTTCAGTTACAAATAACAAGACAAGGCCTTGTTTATTACCAACAAAGCATGTCAGTGTTATCACATTGGTCCAGTGAGCTGAAGCATGTGTTCAAGAGACCACAATACAGAGGATTAAAAAAAATATTGAGACACTGGGAGTCGGAGCTGTGCTCAGTAGCATGCAGTGGCAGTAATGACTAGGAAAATATAGAGAAAAAAATGCCCACATTCAGCCATACTGTAGATGTTCCAAATACGAACTGTATGTTGCAGCATCACATTAAGCAGTAGAGAGATAAGCCCTAACATATTGATCCAAACAAACCAATTAAAACAACTGCTAATGACCAACCTCATACCTAATACTCCCTCAGTCCCAGAATATAACTAGGTTTAGGTTATTTCCAAGGTCAAACCTTTTTAACTTTGACCAACAATCTATCTAAAAATAAACTATTTCAAATAGAAAAGATCCATATTATTATAGTTGGTTTCACGATAAATCTACAAATATAATGTTTATGTTATTAGTCTATGATTATTTTGCCTTTTATAGTCAAAATTGGAAAGGCTCGACTTTGAAAAGGTTTGAGTTTGAAAAAGTCTAAACATATCTATATTCCGGGACAGAGGGAGTATCTCTTTACCTAGCACAGGTGTGGTAACACCTGACAAAGGACAAGAAAAGAGCCCAACATGAACACTAAAACTAAGGGGGTGGAGTGTAAATTGATAAAACATACCAGAAAAGGATCTGTATTTTGGAGGTCCATGGTTCTGAAGCATGTGGTGATCCTCAGGATGTGGTAGCTGCATCAAGCAAACGTTGTCACTAAGTGTCTGCATGGCTACTCCACAAAACAACACAGACTCAAAAAAAAATCATTTCTATCACCTACCTGAGAGGGAAACCTCTGGTTCTGATAGCTAAATCTATCAGAGGACATAGGACTATCCCCACCATGAAAGAATGAAGGATGAGGTGGTTGTTTTTTCTCATAGAGCATAGAATCAGATTCTACACTGAAACCTGCTGAACCTCTATTCAGATTACTTGGATTCATACCATCCTCTGTGGGAAACCAATTCCCATGAGGTTGCACCGGTGGAACTGGGACTTGCACTGGTGGTACTGCTGGAAGTGGAGGCGTAGGATCTCTTGTGTCTTGACCATGCTGTAATATGAGAAGCCTTCTCCTTGTGTCCGGATCCAACTCAGACTCAGGAACTTCACCCTCTTCTCTAGCTGGAGAACCTTGCAGTGTATCGGAAAAACCTGGTTGAACAACTGTTTGGTTGAATGGAGGTGGCATCATGCCAAGGGGTGGGGCTACTGGTGCGACTGAAGATGAAACAAGATTCAGGGCAGGGACTACTGGCATGACAAAACTCGCCACTGTTGGATGGAATGCTTGAGCATTGCCTGATGATGCTTCCTGGAAGTAGTTGAGATGAATATAAGAAAAATAAATGAGGACATAAAGAACTAAAAAAATATTGGAACATAAAGACATATTGGGAGTTAATTTTGTTCAATACAAAATGCCTCCACAAATGGCAGCATCTCACCGGAAAAAAAAATCATGCTGTCATGCATTTCAAATAGAGAGAATCGCTCAAAACGGATATTAAATCATAATTTTATCAGACTGGTATCTATACAGCTTACTTATGATACGTTTTGTGTTTTCAGGCACTGTTAGAATATTCGTTGAACTAAAAGTAGGAAAAATTCTAGAAAAATTGTTCGTAATGATTCCTAACATTGATATTTAGTAATATATATATATTGTTTTTTCAGAAAGTTTGCTAATGGATTACTATTGGATTTGGGGGGGGGGGGGGGGGGGGTATAGTCAGGAAAAGCACAAACCTTCATTCTTCGCTCAACCTCAGCGTCTGCCATACCATCAAAAGGCAATGCATCTCTATTTCCGTTCACTGCGGCAACATTCTCATCCTACGAAGATAAAAAGAACTGTTACTAACTGCGAAATGAACACAGAAGCAATAAACATTCCAAACTTACCTCGGTTATCAAATAATTGCCGACATCTGGAGCAGATGAGATATCATTTATCTCATCCTCATATTGAACATTGCTAATCCTCGGCAAGAGGCCTTCATCGAAGTCTCTGTCAATTGAGCCATGAAATTCAATGTAAAAAGCCTGCTGGACTTACTGTGGTATAAGTTTCAGAGAACAAATACACGCAATAGTCTAGAGAAAAATTCCAACTTAGGGATACTGGAATCATATTGAAAAATAAGATAATCTTACTTGAAGAAACCACCCCTAACATTGCATGCGACATTTCTGGCGACACACAGAACTGGAATAGAACAGTTTGCCTAGATGGTGAAAACGCAGTTAGTGACCATATGATATATCCGTAGTGGTACAGTGGGCTACAGGTTATGAACTTCACCTCTGCTTGAGGAGCATAATATGGAGTGAATGCAGGAACCACATGAACTCTAGATTGATCTTTCTCATCCCAAACTTTTAGACGATCATCAATTACTAATGCCATTCCAGGATGGCAAGAACCATCATGGAAAACATTTAGCAAGGACTTTTTCAAACCTATAAATGGTAATTTTGGCGTTAACATCAGTGATGGAACATTGGAACTAGAAAAAAAAACAAAAATGTGCATAAAACGAATTTAAAACTTAAGCTGCAATTTTGACAGTTTCTCAGCTTCGCATTACAACAACATCTAGGTCAAACACTATGCTCTTTTTGTACTTATTCAGAAATAAGAGGAATTTACATACCAGATTTCACACACACCATCCGATCATGAAGTTGAACAGAGTTAATCAATCTTGAATCTGGATCAAGCAATCTCCACATTTCTAGAGCATAATCTCTCTCCGCCATAGTACACACATAGACCTCAAAACGCTTGCGACCTCTGGCAATTAAGTAACTGCGAAGATCCTCCCAGGCTGGCCTTAAACGGACAAGAACACTTGTATCCCTTATCTACAGAAAGCAGCACAGATCAATCTATTTGGAAATTTTTGCGTGACCAAATTAATGAGTGCAAACAACAAGCTTGGACAACTAAATCAGTAAGATACTAAACCACTGCTATTACTAAGCAAGAATACATCTGCTCAAACATTCATCCATAGGCCTAACAGAAAATGAATAGTTTGACTGATAGTTGTTATAACTGATAGGCATGCAAGCACGACAAATAGCATGAATAGAAGAGTTTTTGCTTTTCAAAAGACGTTTAGGATATGAACTATAATAATGAGGAAGTTTGGCACTCGCACAGAAACAGGTCCGTCATGTTCCAGATATACAAATATAACATTCACTTGCGGTACTGACATGCAAGGAAAATCCAAGCACACCATACTATGCAGTTATAATGTATCTATGTGCTGATAAAGATATGTTGCCATGGACAGCCCAAATCAAGCTCAAGCAATTTAAAACATACCAGAGGATTTATTCTTGTCAAGATAATGTTTTTATCTTGTAATCTTATAACTGGACGTGTCATTGGTTGCTGGTTATCAGTCAGTGGTGGGACAACCTCAGGTTGCGCTTTATACACTTTTCCATCATCATAAACCTGATCACCTTCTATGTATTGCTTTAGAATGTACTTATCATCTTGGTACCTCTTGATCTCTGATAACATACCATTCCTACGCTGTGGATCAGTCTCATTAGTCTGCTTTCTTTGAAGCGCATCAATTCTGTCCTCAAAAGATCGTGATGTGTTGGCGACAATTAATGTCTCATCAAGGTCAAACACAATACCCAGGCACCGAAGATTTAACATTGTCAAGCAAGAATTATACAGACCAAATGGCAATTTATAGCCCCAGAAACATGCATGATTTGTCAAGTTTCGTCTGGATGTCATCGCAACTAAATGCAATTCTTCATCTCCTAGAGGAACAACTGCGGTCTGCAAAGACAAGTAAAAGGTTCAATACGATTTATATACAGTCTAACTATAGGTACGGTTTCCAAAAGAATAGGATGGGAAAAAAATAAATGGAAGCTTAAGGCGGCTGTTGTAAACAAAAGCATTACATCTCTAAGAGGTAACTAATAAATAAGGTGGATCTTAAATTCTCGACAATATTTAAGAAATAAGGGTGCCAAGGCCAAGAGATGGAAAAACAGCAGAAGGCAATAAAACTTAGATTCAAAACTGTGTAATCTTAACCAACTGTCATTTTATTCTTATTATGTATATCTTGATCCTAAAGAAGCAAAGTTTAAATGATATGGACATGTCCATATCAATGAATTGTGGGAGAGAAAAATAATAACAGAGGTTTTTGAGTTTACTCCAACCGTATAAAGCACTTGGTAACAGTAATTTTGCGATACATCCGGACATTCCAGACTATGCTTTATATGTCCCTTCATCTAGTTATAAAAAATCAGGAATCAAAATTTAGATTCAATTAAAGTGATGATACGATATTATCAATTCACAACTAATGCTACGCATGCCAATTTTTCACATGTCACCAAACTTTCCATTCCAGTGGCTGATTGTCCAATTCTAAAAATTAAACCTCTATTTCTCATGTCCTTCCAACTAGCCTCAGTAAAGTTGAGTTGAAATTCTATAGTTTCAAAATCGAGTTCAAGTCCAAGTAACATATAGAAGACTTTAACTGAATAATCTTGCAAGTTCAAGTCAGTGTCATCACTGACAAAATATCAGTGCATTCTTAGTCATCCGTCCACATCCTGTCAAAAATCCTTGTTCACAGTGATCGTTCAAGTAAAATTAACAAACTTATTTCCAAAACTAAATACCTAATAAGAGTTAATTATGGTCCGGTGAAGTTGTCCATGTTAGAATAAAAAATATTCCATCCATCTAACTGTCCATCATGTAAAATTTGCGAGATTCTTTCATGTGTTCAGGTTGTTCCTCTTTTTAGACTCTGGATGTGAATCTCTTTTTATGTCAGGAATAATCTGTATATACCTTGTTGTCCCTGAGGCAAGCGGCGTGCATGGCGACGAGCGGCAGTGGCGCCACGTCGGTGGCGGCGGGCGGCCTGGACTCCATGACGAGGCATCGGGCGATGACGGCCACGGTGTGCATGACGGCGAGCGGCGGGCACCGCTCACTGGGCGGGGAAAGGCGGTCAACGCGGATTTCTCGCGCCCACGCCGCCACGGCCAGACCGGCGCTCGCCTCGCCCTTGGGCCACACCTCCACCTCTCCGATCGAGGTGTTCCCGTAATAAACCATCGACTTGAACATTCTCTCTAGATCCAGCAAAAACAACAAGCAGATCCCAGACGGATCGAGCAGATCCTCGGGTCAAGGGTTCGTTCTGGGCGTCCAAAACAAGGGGCCTGCCTCACGCAGCTAGATCTGCAGGATCTGCAAGCCCCTTGCGGATCTGTTCTTATGAATCGTCCGAAACAAAAAAAAGCAACAAAAGCAGCTAGGGGGAAAGCAGATGGGTGTGCGTGGTCTTGGTGAACGATGCTTAAGATTCGTGCCCGAATTCTTCACCGTTTCTGACCAGATTTGGCGCGTCAGGTGAGGATTCGCAGGGTGGCTTGCTCAGATCTGGGGGAGTTCGTGCGCTACCGCGTCAATGGCGGCCGCGTTGGGGAGGGGGAGAGGAGAGAGGAGGAGGGAGGAGGGGGGAGGTGGGAAAGAGGCTTGAAACCCTAGCGTTTGATTTGCCGATTGCGGCACCGAGCTGGAGAGCAGATGGATTTATTTTGGCAGGTGGCGGGGGAGAGCAGGGGACTAGGGAGAGGGTGCGGGCGGATAGGCTCGTTGGTATTATCGCCAGGCAATTTTCGATTTTGATTTTTTGATTGGGGCGTTTTTTTCTTTTTTTAGCTCGGCGAAAGCTTCTGGTTCTGCCGTTCTGGCACGTCTCGTGCGCTTCTGGTGGCGGCCAGGAGGGTAGTTGACCTTTTGGCCGTGTTTCTTTGGGGTGGAAAAATATTTTTTCACTCCTTTGACCAATAATTAAGGTATAAATAAAGTCAGTTTGTAAAACCAACTTCACAACATTGGACTATTTCGCGAGACCTATCTAATGAGGTCTTTGACCGCACGGTTAGAGAATGGTTACTGTAGCATTACTGTAGCAAAATATGGATTAATTAGGCTCATTAGATTCGTCACGCAAAGTTGCACTCATTTCTAAATGGGTTTTGTAAATAGACTTTATTTAGTACTTCATGCATACAAGATTCCCTTGAAAAATAAATTTCCGGGGTGGAAAGAAACGCGGCCTTTACGCTCTTTTTTAAGGGTGGGGGTGGGTTGTTGGCCGCCTGACCGTTCAAAATCGGTGCCACGGAAACAAGAGAGATTGGGCGTCCTTTTCTCGATGCGCATTACTTTCAAACGTGTCCTACTCCATGTGTTGGCGATGCAATCAAACATTCAATTTTCTAGGTAAGATTACAAAAATGATTAAAGTTCTAGATTATGTGATTACAAGTTTAAATTTAGTTTAAGACGATGTGCACAAATTTATTTACATGCAACAGAATTAAACATGTGCACATGTATGCCTCCTGGTTTGTATTTTTTTAGAAAAAAGACTGATTTCTAATTGCCAGCAATATACGAGATGTATTCGCAAAAAAAAAATGAAACCTGCATAGCAGTTACAGATAGATGTAGAGGTGGGCAGAATTTTCTAAAATATGATCCCAAGGAACTCTAATTTAATATGAGATCTTCGGTTTGATCACAAAATATATGGTTTGATACCACTATGATTATCAAATCGTAAGTGTTTTGCTGAATTGCTCAAGTGTTTGTGTAACCCCATTGTGGTTGCTCAATTGTTCATGCTCAAATGTGCCAAATGTGCTCTAATTCGGATAATCAGGGTTACCTCATACTTGATACCTGAACTCGAAGTTTTAATTTTTTTCCTTTTCGAGTGAAGTTCGGCTAGCAGCTTTGGAAACATGAATTACCCTACCTGGATTTTCTAAATTACCTAAATGTCAATTCCTAGATTGATGCATGAGTAATTTTTTACCGTTCATAGCTCAAGCACTCCTAGAAACTCATAAGTAACTATATGTTCTGGTACAAATTTTGAACACTAAATACTAACTATATTTTGGGATGGATGGAGCAAGTTTTTTTTTGGTTGAAAGTTGAAACGCTCAGTCGAGATATGTTTTACTATGCTATCGAAACATATTTTTGTTGACTTAAACAAAACTAATGTTCGTTGTAGGCGTTGATACACTTTTTAATGAAGTTGGTCAAAATTAGAAAAAATGATGACAAGGATAAATTAAAATGTCTTATATTTTTGGAGCGGAAGAAATAAGTATTCGGTAGGAATTCAAAGACATAAATAAATGAATATAGATATATGCATATAGTTCTTGCAAGTTTTATAGGTGGATACGGTTTTTGCATTACGACCTGTCGAAATACTTTGAGTTCAATTATGAATTTTGACAAGGTCCGCACGTCGGGAACGGGAGAAGGCTCGGGTGGCCATAAAATAAAATATGTAGTTCATTAATACTCCCTCTGTTTTTATTTACATGTCGTATTAAGTTCGTCCTAAGACAAAAATGTTCAACTTTAATTAAATTTATAAAGACATTTAAAACATGATTTATCAAAATATAGTCTATGATTAATCTAATAAAATAAATTTTGGTATTGTAGATGTATTATATTTTTATAGACTTGCTCAAAGTTGAATGCTTTTACTTAGGACAAACTTATATGATGTGTAAATAAAAACAGAGGGACTAGTTACGCAATACGCTTATTTACGTGAACTAGGCGTGTTTAAAACGTTTTAGCCAAACTGGCTCGGTCTGGTTGGCTAGCTGGCAAACTTTTCCACTGGCATGAAGTTTTGAGAAGCCCTGACTGGAACCATATCCCTTCATCTTATTAGAGCCTTACTAGAGAGTTATCTATGCCACACCGACACATTTGGCCTCACCCCTCCCCAACCTGACTTTTGAGCAATTGGACCTTCATCCAACAAATTCTTCCATCCCCTCTAGCCTCCTCCTTTCTACTTGCTTCCACCAATCCATCATGGACGTCCGTGAAGAACTCTGGCACCCCCGCCTCGCCGTCCTACCGTTGTCCCCCGCATATCACATACTTTGGGTTCATGTAGAGCAACAGATTTTGAGTTTGCAGCAAACATTTTACCGTATTTCGTTATTTTTCTTCGAAAAATGAAACCCAATAACTGAATTTACACATCATTCAATCTTTAATTTAAATTGTACGGAGTACTATGTTCGCAAGCAGCAAGAGAAGGTGAAGCAAGCTAAGACTTGCTATTGACTTAATAGCTGCAGAAAAACTGCAAATGCCAGCGCTGTTTAAAAAGCCCCCGGTCAAAAAGTATTCACCGCACCATGAGATTACAAAGCCATAATGATAAAATCACCCCGACATGTAACACTATTTAATTCTTATTTCCGTTGGTATCGACGTTCCTTACAACATGTAATGGAACGGGATAAAATAAAAGACGAAAAACGAAAGATGGGGAGTGGAATAAGGTTGACGGTTCAAGCTGACTGATGAAAGATCTCCAGTCAGCTGATGGTGTTGCTCTCTGTAGGACTTTCGCTTTCATGTACAATTTAGAGTAAATGAATTTGGAATACAAAGTCCCCGAGTACTGTCGGTGTATGTTAGCTGAAGAATTCTGATATCTAGGCACCCAGGGCCAATCAAATCAAATCCCTGAATGGTGTGAAACCCTGCCACTATCTCCTATCTATACACAAACTACAGTCCTTAATGACACTATCTTACGTATTCGGATTCATGCTATACTCTTACAGGAAAACCAAAGTTTTGAAATGTTCTGATTTGACCTCCACGGCCTGCTGTGACAATTACTAGGCCCCAGGCTGACCGATTTGGAGCTTGATCTCCCTCGTCGGCAAGGCAGGTAGTAGGCATGTGACTCTGCTTTGCTGGTACGAGTTCTTCAGGCCAAGTCACAGATGTCCAGTCACCATTATGATGTAAGTTGTTACTTGTGATCTTGGTGCTCTGGTACTTAACATCAGGCATCTCTTGTGCTTTTGCAGGTTTGGTTTGCAGTACATGGTCATTCTCGGATCCATAATCCAGCTCTTCTTGTTTCCCAGTGTTCATTAAAGAAGTCATTGCGGTGCTGGTAAAAGGCCAGGTAGCAGCAACTGTCACACTCTTGCAATGGAAGTGTTCATGGGTATTTGTGACAGAAACGATGCCCTTCTTTCTACTTGGTTCGAAATCATCATTGTTTCTCCACATATATACACGGGAATCCTCACTTGCAGAGATAATATACCGCCCATTTCCAGCTAAACAAGCTGAGATTTGGCTGCTGGTGTTTCGGAATCCTGAAATATGGCAAGACATAAGAACTATGTAACTGAGACCAACCAGCAGAATAGAAGACAAAAATTGAGCACGGATTCCTTTCTTAATTACAGACAGAGAGTGACATGCACAGGAAAACAAACTATTTAGCCGTTAAGATCTATCACCCATTAAGATCTATCAACAGGGACGAGCTATTTTAACATGTTAAGTGAACAATAGAGCCAATCATAGCAGAAAAGTTGAATCTGACATGTTCCAACACTGCTCTTGAAAGGAAGAACAAGGCAGATACAATTGATCTTCGGTAGTCATAGTGTCACACAGTTGATAATGATTGCACCATGATCTGAACCAGTGTAAAGTGTGAACGTACATGAAAACTAGTTGATAAGGAAACTTTTACCTTTAAACCTGTGAAGTAGCTCAAAACCATCAAGAACACGAATTCGTGAATCTGCAGATGTGATTATGACCTTTGAAGAACTTCCTGGGATAAACTATTTGAATAACTATTATTCAGTATGACAAAGCAAAATTATCTCAACTCTGGTGCAGTATTATTCACATCACAACGAAATGTTTATTCGAAATAAGCACCTGAAATCCAGTGATTTTCTTCTGTCTGGATTTCCTTTTCTTGTTTTGCAGGTTGATTCTTCTTTTGTAGCAAAGCGTATCATCTAGTCAGAAGAAAGGTAAATATTAGTTTAGGCTTGCAAGACACAGAACAGGAAGTAAGGTCTTTAAATGAGAGCTGCAAACAGAACTAGAGCGCAAACTGATGTACCAGATGTATCATACAGATGGCAACTGCCTTTGTTGGAACCAACCAGCGCGCCCTGAGACAAGGCATTAGAGCATTAGGATGCGCATGCAGTAAACTAGTAGTGCCTGTTGCCAAAATAGAAACTAGGAAATAGATCAAATTCAAACCTTTCCATCTGGGGTATAGCAGGCAGCAGTAACCATTTCGTGTAGATCGACCCAGTCAACAATTTCACGCTTTGGAATACTCCAGATACGAACCTTTTCATCCAGGGAACCACTAATGAAGTATCTATCATCAACAGGATTGAACTGGATGCAAGTCACTGAATCAAAAAGAAACAATATCAGAAGGACAGCAGTACTACAGTGCTGAGACAGTGAGAGGGGAAGGGTGAGGGGCGGGGATTCTGAAGTGAAATTCATACCGCAGTTGCTGTGTGAGAAGGTTTTCAAACAATAAGTGCTTGACATGTGCCACAACCGTACTGTTTTATCCATCGATGATGAAAGCAGGTACTGCAGGAATTAAAAAAATGGAGCTAAGAAATGCTGAATAGCTGGAACTTCAAATAAAATCATAACAAATTATGCTGCCTAGAATCATGTAAATTCAATTGAGTAAACATGTTGTAGAAATGAATTGTCTTTTTCAAAAGCAGCAATCATACTGAGAGATGTGCAAGAGAATGCCTGGCAAAAATGTCATGCGTGATACTCGCTTATGCTGTCAGTGTAAGTACATAGTACCCTGACTAGTTATAAGCACTAATTCCTACATAAACACTCTGGTGGAATAATAAATTTGCACTTTTAAACCCCGTTCTTCCCATCATGTGCATAAACCATGTCCTTTCAATCTATTTGAAAAAAAATACAAATCTCCTCTCATATGAGACATCTAGAATAGCTAATTCATGATTTTGTCAAGTATTTGCTTCAAGATCCACTCACTCTTCTAAAGAAATGTGCCAGAGGGAAACTACAAGGTAACACCAAAATTAAGTCATTCATTATTACATTACAACTTTCTTGAAAAGACTAACTCCTTTGATCTAATTCAGAGAAAGACTAAATATCAATTAACAAAATCAGAACCTTGCAGCTAAAACCACAGGAAAAAATGAAACACCTTTAACTTGCAGTTTACTACCATAAAACCAGTTAGCTGACATTCAGTATACATTCTGACAATATGCAACGCATCATCCAGATAATAGACAAAGGTTCACCAAATGATAAGAAGTTAATAAGTTTCATGCTGAACTTTATAGACGGACTGAGAACTTCAGGAGCTGGGGCACACTTGTGGGCAACAAAGTCTACTTATTCCATCTCAAAATTTAAAATGCCTAAATAGAAACTGATCTAGTTTTTCTTTCAAACCAGTGCTCCAGTTATCCTATGCTAGATCTGGATGCCAAGTTATGTATGCCCAAACCCAACAAAAGTAAACAAGGCTAGCTGGTATTTGATCATAATGTTTCTAATGTGACAATTGTTACATACTTTTGCATCCTTAATAACAAGTTAGATCTAATTTATATCCTACTTTCCGGCACCAGTCATTCTACATTATATTATGTCTGCATTTGGCAATGACACTGAAAATATAATGTTTACATTTAGAATTGATTGAAGAGAAACTAGAAGTGTGCAAATTACCTGAGATTTAGACCAGCTGAGATCGAGCACATCCTCTGAATGCCCTGCGAAGGTTATAACAGGCTTCTCGGACAGTGCAAACACATATTCGGGCACCATCAACCTGTCTGAGCTCACGGATCCCCCACTGTGCAGTACCTTTGCCCGCAGCTTCTTCTCCCAATGGCTCCCACTTGGATAAGCTGATGACACCATCCGCTCTGATGACTCATTGCACACCATGGCAACAACCGGACTGCACACCCCATTCTCCTCCACCTCGCTCTCCTTCCCTGCCCTCTCAAACTCTAACACCTCCCAAATATGGATTACACAATCCTCCCCAGCGCTCGCAAGGTAACGCCCATCAGGACTAAATTTGATGCTCCAGATGGAACCATTGTGTGCCTGTATCTCCTGTGTCATAAACAGGCCGCTGAGCTCCTTATATGACTTCCCATATTGCCGCACCTTGACACGGGCCGGGCCATGGCGTGGAACACAGTCCTGGCTGTCCTCCGTCGCAGAGCTGGAGTGGTGTCCGCCTTTCTCTGAAGATGTGTCCTTCTCGTCGCCGCTGCGGCGGTCACGGGAGTGGGTGGCCATGGAGCCAGCTACACAGCGGATGCTGCGGAGCCAGCTGCTGCGCCTCTTGGAGCGTGGCCCGCCGTTGCTGGAGCTGGAGCTGGACCTCTCGATGGGCGTGGAGGCGCCACTTTGGAAATTCGAGCTGCAGTTGGAGTTGGGGGTACTGAAAGCTTGGCGGCGCATAAGCTCCTGAACGATAGGCGAGCGGCCTAACTCCTCGACGGTGAGCTGCCGCCCCGTGCCGACCTCGCGGAGGCACAACTCCTCCCTCACCACGTACTCGCTGCCATCGTCGAGGTTCCTGATCAAGCACCTGGGGTCCTCCTCGACTGCCTCCAGCGCGGCATCCGACGCGTCGGACAACGACGGCCGCAGGCGGCCGCCCCTGAGCGGCGGTTTCGCGGCGGAGCCCGGGGCGGCCCCGCCCGATCTGGAACGCGAGACGGGAGAGGCCGGGAGCGAGCCCGCGGCGGCGTCGGAGGCGGACCGGCCCGCCTCGAATCGGGCGAGGGACGGGTCCCCGGCGAGCCCCAGCAGATGGAGCAGCCGGCGGCGGCGCTCCTGGACGGGCGCCGGCTGGGAGGTCCACAGGTCGAGCGCCGCGGCCGACGCGTCGTCGCAGCCCCGGCGGCGGCGCGGGCGGTCGGCGCCGTCGTCGTCCGAGGCCGAGGTGGAGGAGCCCGAGGAGGAGAGGATGCGGTCGAGCGACTCGTAGAAGAGCTCCTCCTCCCCCTCCTGCCCCTCCACTTCCTCCTCCACGCTCATCGCGCCACCAGCATTGGCCACCGCCGCCGCCGTCGTGGTGAGGTGAGGCGCGCGCGGCGTGTTCGGCGAATTGCGCGAGCGAGACAAAGATGATGAGAGAGACGGAGACGGAGGGGGGCAGGTGTGGGGGAGGACGAGGCGAGGGAGAGGGAGGGGAGGGATGGGGAAAGCCGTAGCAGCAGGTGGCGGCGTCAGATGAGATCCACTCCACCACGCTCGCGCCCGCGCGCGGCGACAGCCTAACCGCGAGCGACCCCGTTGCTTCCTGTGATCTCCCCGCTCGCCCGCCCGCCTGCCCGGCGCAGCGCCGCCCCCGCGCGTCTTACTTAAGGGTGGTTGGTGCTCGCGTCGCCGTCGTCTGTTGTCGTGGTAATTGCCTCTTTCGCCCGGCCGGCTAGGCTAATGGTGGTGATGGCGGGCTTTGCCGGCGCGGCGCTGTTATTACTGCTCGCTGTCTGTACGGCTGTAACTGGTGGAGGCAAAACGGACGCGGAAGCGGGAGACCCAGAGTGTCCGTGGGACCATGGTGTCAGTAAGAGGTACGGACTACGGAGTAGCGCCAGGGTAAATCCCGTTTCCGAGTGACAGCGGGGCAATGGGCAAACGACCGACTCGTGCGGTCACTCCGTTTGGGCCTTTCGGATCGGATTCTGGAGGAGGAGGCAGAGTAGAAAGAGGAAGGTGACGTCTCCTAGCGTCAGTGTGGAGTGACGTGTCCCTTCGGTTTTGCGGGGACAGCATTCCGCCATACGGGCGGGGCAGGAGAAAATTGTGACCCAACAATGTTTTTCGGCGACGTGGATGTATGGATGAGAAAATGCATTTTATACGGATTTTAGGTTGCAGTTACTAGTTCATGCGTTCATCATGTATAAAACAGTCGTTTAAGTATTTTTCAGACGTGAAAAAAAAACGTTAGCTTGGTGGATTAGTTGAGCTAGCATTCAAAAGGTAGAAACGCGAGGGTATAGTATACATTTTATGGTGAGTTAGCTTATTATTTTACCTTTTTGGCAATGAAGGTCCTACAATACTAGGTTAGTTAGTGATCAAAAATATTTTGACTGGAAAACGCTAACCCCCTCAAGCAAATCTCTGTCGTCGTCAATCACTTTTAGGAGACCACATGATGGGTTCTTTGGGCACTCGTGAGTTAAAGACAAGTTGTAACGACACAATATGACACGAGAGATGCCCTGTTGTTACTAGTTGGGTTTGTGAAAGTAGGATATGACGTGTGAACTAAAAATGTATTTTTTCTAGATCAAAATGATCATGTCAGAACATTTTAATTTCTACAACTGGTACGGTAATAAAAGATTTCAATGTGGAGTAGAGAGCCCAAACGCTGACCACATCACCATTGTTTGAAGGTGAAAGATGTGATGAGTTCCATTTTCCAGCAAAGTGAAAGTTGGACGCAGCAGCTTGGCCGTTCAACGTTACCGAGCATAACATGAATGCAACAACTACCGAACATATCGTCTTTGGTTATTTGGTGGGATGCCGTGTCTATTTATGTTCATGTGCTGGTGTTTCAAATTTGATACATACATACTTCGTATCTGTGGTACTTTTGTGTGTTAAATAGTAAGTGAACACTACGATATATACGGAGGATGTGGTGGTGTACGGATTTTGTTACCGACACGGAAAGATCCTAACGGACCAGCGGTTGAAACCTAGATCATCCACTCATCAGCATGAAAAGCAAAAGGGAGATCATGCGCTAAGCCGCGGTAAGCGGAGCCACGTAAAGAGAGGGCATCATCCGCCCCCACCCACATGCACGACAAGCACGCAGGACCACATGCAGCAGGAAGAAAACCCCTTCGATCTGGGGGGTGAATGGACCGGTGAACCCATCATCATCATCAGCATGTCCTGCGGACTCCGCAACGCCGCCGCCGACGGCTCGCTCGCTCCAGATCGACCCCGGTCGAGACTCGAGACCCAAGCTAGCAAGAGCCCATGCGTCCCCGCGCGACGGAAACAACACACACGTACACGGGCACGCGCCGCGCGATCCGGCCGGCGCCGCGGCGCGCGCCAGCTCCCCCCGTCCCCGCTCGCCGCTCACGCCGCGGCCTGGACCACCGGCGAACGTTTAGTGCCTTCTAGGTAGGTAGGTTGGGCTGTAAGCAAAGCATATTAGCCGGTAGATTGATGGATGGATCGATCGATCACGGGGGACGGACGACGACGCTTTTAAGTTTGCCCGTAGAAGGGCCATGGGATCGATCCCAATCCCAGTGGCAGTAGTAGCTAGCTAGGCGAGCGATCGGTGGATCGGCGGGACGACGCGCATGCATGGACCACGGGCCACGGGGTCCCCGGCCATTACGCGCCCTGTCGGAGCTCCCGTGGGCAGCTAGCTGGGCGATCTCCAAAGGCAAAGGCGCGAAGATGCCTGCCTCGCCTCGCTCGCCGGTAGCCTTTGCTTCGGCCTTAATTCGGACGGGGGCTCGGTAGCGTACTAGCGTGTGGATCGTGCTCGCGCGCGGATTCCGGATCCGCATGCCCTTCCTCTTCTTGAGTATGTAGCGGTAAAATTTGGGCGGGGTGGTGAAATGTGCTACACGCCGATTACACGAGATGGGGCCGGCCGGTGTGGCCTCTCGATGACACATGTCGGGGTAGAAGAGGAGGTGCACACGACGCCATCAAGGGATGGGGAGCGTGATCAGTTACAAGGATCCGGCACGTACAGTGCGTATCTGCATTGACAAAGACGGGCGGGTGTCAAGTGGCCTTTCTTTTCTCTGCCCTTTATATTTCCTTCCTGTAACCATTGCTATCACTTGAGCAGAGCCGCCGTCCCCCATGCCTGATGTTTCCTTTCTCGTCACTCCGCGTACACAGAATGAAGAACCCCAACTAATTAAGCGCGCCTGCGGTCAGCAAGGATGTCATCAGCACCAGCAGCAAAGTGCACCGTCTCAGCTTTTGGCGTGGCGGGCGCGCGTACATGTGAATGAATCGCATAAAGAAAGCTGATAATGCACCAAATTGCACCACATGCATGCGTGTAGGAGGATAATGTTGAATAGATTAGCGCTAACGCAGTATCCAACGACCTTAAGATACCACTTATGGCTCCTTTGGGAGCTGACGATCCCGTGGGGATCCCCGTCCCTTCCCCGGGAAATTCGCCCGGTATGTGCAGGCCGGGCGTCCTTCCCCGGGAAGGGGACCCCGGGTTATCGGCTCCCAAACCAGCCCTTAGTAGGGCGAGAGCGCACCTTTGCGGTATATATTCATCTTGTCCCGCGCGCAGTAGTTCCTGACATGTTGGCAGGTAAGTTCGATGAACAAAAAAAATCATCTCTTCTCGCTCGAGAAACCGATCGATTAGTTCGTACCAATTTGCCAAAAAAAGAGAGAGAAAAGAGGAGGATAGGATGCATGATACGTGCCTGCAGGCCAATCTGTCCTGGACTCAGTGGCGTAGTAGACCAGTTGCTCGTGGCGGCCCGCGCGCAGTTAGCTGGGTACCGCACGGACGCCGACGACCACGGCGTACGGCGATCGATCACGGTTCACGCCACAAATGCGATCGACGCCGCCCGACCCCGATCTGAGTGATCAGCTCGATCTCGCTAGCTGGGCGCTCGGTCTCGATCTGCTAGCAGCAAGCTATCTAGCAACCTACACGGCGACGTGCGTTCACGCCTCGCCTCGGATCAGTCTGTACCCCGTGTCCCCGTGCTCGACCAGAGCACAAGCTAATGATCGAGCTACGTAGCTACACACACTTGCATCTGAACCACCCGTACCTTGTCCCTCGAGTGTGTTTCTCCCGGGGGCCAACACCACGTACGTACGTGCACGCACCTAGCTATACTCCAGCAGGGTAAACCCGGCAAGTTAAGGTCCCCGCCGCGAGTCACATGCCACGCCGCGCTTATGGCAGATTGGCAGGTACGTACGCCGGGCGTCGATCGCCGTCGCCGACCGACCAATCTTTCGCCATCAGCTTTATTAGGCTTAGGCCCCTCATGCATGTGATCGAGTATTGTGACCGAGTTCCGAGTACACATACTCGGCTGAAACACGGTTCCTCTTAAGTGTTGGCTGAGCTGAGCTATCACAGGCTGCAGTGACGCCGACTGAAGCATGAGGCCGTTGATCGAGCCTTTGCTGCTGTTTTCAGCTGATTAATGTAAGGCCGGCCCCCTTACTGCTGTTGGCTATTTGGTGTGGAACAGCGTACAGATGATGGTAACCGCATTCTGTCAGGATCAGCCGGACAAATTAGTACCAGGTGATGGTAACCGCCGACCGGTGGCGACGTGACCGGTAAAATTCCCTGTACCCGCTGATCTCCTGCTGGTATGGCTGCAGGTGGCTCATCAGCAGCAGTGAACAGGGAACGGCATGCAAGAGGACTGCGCTCCAGTGCTCATGATGTGCAGGAACGATGATGGGTTTCTGAGACTGTACTTCAGTCTAGCTAACTAACCGCCGTGCAACGCACTCGGGCGGTGAATAACTGAATACGATACGAGAGAGGGACAGTGAGTTTGGTCGATCCGGGCGAGATCGAGGAATGTTCTCTGCAAAAGCTGACGAGGTGACTGGTGACGCAGGGGGACGGGACATGGGAGGATATCAAAGCAAAGCAACCCCCGACCCCCGACCCGACCACACACAATTGGCGCAACGTACGCTGCTCTCATTCCAATCTTGAAAAAGGAATTCAGACGAGGCGGGCGGCCGAGGCAGGCTCCACACCGCGATCTTATCTGGTACTGTGTCACTTCGATCTGGTTGCGGTTGTGGTCCTCCCCCGATCGATCTAGCTACTCCGGCCTTTTTTTCTGCATCTCGTCCAGCTCCGGCGGTGCTGTACCGTACCGTGGAGGCAAGCCACTGTTCCAACATTCCATAAATGCCGGCTTTGCCCACTCCATTCATTTGTCAAAAAAAAAACGTCTTACCAGAGTAATCGCACCGGCAAACGGGAGCGAGCCAACATAAAGAACGAGCTCTATTTCGACGGCGACGGACAGAACAGGTACCGGTAGTAGATTAGATGATGACCAGCCACGGCAGCCAACAGATCGATCACAACGAACCCGCAAAGGCTGCAGGCCGAGAAGAAAGCGGGGCAGTGCAGAATTGCAGATCCATGGAAGAGGCGCTGTGTTAGCACACAGCAGGGCAGCGGGGGAAGAGGAGACGAACGGAATCAGAGAGAGAAGCAAGCAGGGAAGAATCGAAGAGAGAGATCACAACACCATGGCTGATTCCTTGAGGAAGAAGATGATGTCTATTCCGTTACATGAATGAATGATCCCTCTCTGCCTCTCTCGACTGGACTATATAACCTGGGTCCTGAGAGAGGCAGAGAGGGATCATTCATTCATGTAACGGAATAGACATCATCTTCTTCCTCAAGGAATCAGCCATGGTGTTGTGATCTCTCTCTTCGATTCTTCCCTGCTTGCTTCTCTCTTTGATTCCTGAGTGTTGCTTGTGTTAGGACCCAGGTTATATAGTCCAGTCGAGAGAGGCAGAGAGGGATCATTCATTCATGTAACGGAATAGACATCATCTTCTTCCTTGAGTGTTGCTTGTGTTAGGACCCAGGTTATATAGTCCGGTCGAGAGAGGCAGAGAGGGATCATTCATTCATGTAACAGAATAGACATCATCTTCTTCCTCAAGGAATCAGCCATGGTGTTGTGATCTCTCTCTTCGATTCTTCCCTGCTTGCTTCTCTCTCTGATTCCTGAGTGTTGCTTGTGTTAGGACCCAGGTTATATAGTCCAGTCGAGAGAGGCAGAGAGGGATCATTCATTCATGTAACGGAATAGACATCATCTTCTTCCTCAAGGAATCAGCCATGGTGTTGTGATCTCTCTCTTCGATTCTTCCCTGCTTGCTTCTCTCTCTGATTCCGTTCGTCTCCTCTTCCCCCGCTGCCCTGCTGTGTGCTAACAATTAGTACTCAGAGCCATTCGAATTCCTTGGATTTTTTTCCCACCCCTGTTCTTCATCACCTCAAGGCCATGGCTTTCGATGCCAAGCTCATCCTCGACCGCATCGCAGCCCTCAGCAGACGCTTCGACGAGTTCGGCGAGCGGTTGGATCGGCGCTTCGCCGCGTCTCCGTCCGTCTCTGCGCTTGCCGCCTCAGTCGTTCCCATGACTGCACCCGCGCCTGCGGTTACCACATCGGTGGCGCCGGCTCCTTCCACGCCTCCGACCTCGACAACGGCGGCATCCTCACCTTCCGCCTCGGTAGCCTCCACCACGTCAAGAACTTCCATCGATCCGATGGCTTGTGGCGCAAAGGAGGCCATCGACTTTAACTCGCCCTCAAGGTGTTCGACAGTTTGCCGCAGTGCCGATGCGCGCGAGCTGGTGCCTGTGTCCACCGCAGCGGCCACCATGGTGACGTTCAGCGACACCGTCTCCACCAAGCTCGCCAACCCAACATCAGCACGCGCGGCGAGTTCATCGACGACGGCCTCGGTGCTTCACGTCCGTGTCGAGCTCCTTCGTGCCAACCTCGTCCTCGCCGGCCGCGTCGAGCTCCTCCGTGCTGGCCTCGCTACCGACGGCCGCGGCGAGGTCGTCTGCGAGTACCTCGGCTTGGGCGACCGCGGCAAGCTCCACCACGCCCGCCTCGTCCTCGACGTCCGCGGCGGCGCGTGTCCCGGCCTCGACGTCGTCCTCCGCGTGCCATGGCGCAGCAAATCACCAGCGAGGACGGCACCACCAGTGACAAGCTGTGCTGCTCCAGCTGCTCAGTGTGCAGAGGAAGCAATTTCCACCAAGCGGCCAATCAGGTGTTCGACCATTTGCCTCAGTTACGACATCAACGCCTTGTTGTCCGTGCCCGCTGCTACACCAGCCCCTTCATCAGCTCTGGCACAACATTCTCTGATGCAAAGGTACTTTACTGATTCCATCCCTGCATACATGATGTGGTCTCATGATGTGTTAGTGCCACTGCTGTTTTGTGATTTAGTGAGTAAGTGCTTGAGCAAATCTCTGAATGGTGAGTTTGGTATGGAGTCAGTCTATTGGTGTCGGGGATAGACCCAGAGGGTCCCCTAACCATCGGGGTAATCACCCTCCAAAAAACGATCAACCACGAAAGGCCGAATCACCGGCAACCCGAAAGGGCCACCAAGGCAGCGCGGCCCGTCACAGCCTATCGCGGCCCAAGAACGGCCGTCCGAGCTCGCCTGTTAAGGGGGCCCGAGCCGCGCGCCCCCGTCTCCACCCCGCTCGAGGGCCGCGCACCCCCTCGAGCAGGCACAACGCAAACTCCGCCTCGCTCGAGGGCCGCACAACCCCTCGAGCAGGCGAGCCGACTCCGCCTCGCTCGAGGCCACCACTCTACATAACGCGGCACGCCCCGGCGCCCCGCCCGGCAACGGCATTTAATGCCTGCCCCATCAGGCGGGCGCCGAAGTCAAAAGGCAATCTCTCCCCACGCCGCGCCGCTGACACCGCAGAGCTCGCTGTTTCAACTACTTCGGTCACTATGCGTCCTCACCACTACTGTGAGGACGCATGCGGCGCTGCGCGAGGCCCTGTGCGGACTTGCAGGCGTCAATCCGCACCACTATTCCGCCCGCTCCCGTCCTTTCCCCCCCGGCGCAGCCCTCGAATGGGCGTGAAGAACCCTCGAACGAATATACGAGCAGCAACCGAGTACGGACTCCGGTCAGGCGTGGTCCGGTGATGGCGAACGCCGGGTCAAATCCACCAACTCTTGGCCATTCCCCGGCAAACCGGGCACGCCGCGCACTGTGGTCGACAGCAAGCGCCATGCCGACCCCTGTGCCGCCAACTCTCGTCCTTCCCCTCCTACCACGCCCTCGAATCGACCAGCAACGGGCAGCTGGGTGCGGATTACGGCAGCGCCACCCCTCGAAATCACTCCGGGACAAGCACGGGGACGGCCATGACGCCCGCGGAAGCCGGAGCTCGCCATAAATCCCCCGCCAGGGTCAAGGACGACCGCACGCCCAGTGCCACGCTCTCCAGTACACACCTCTGTAGCACACACTGTACCTGTACTTGTAAGCCCCTCCCCCCTTCTCTCCTTGGCCTATAAAAGGAGGGAGGGGGCGAGAGAGGAGAAAAAACGGACACTCAACCACGCACACCGCCTCACGCGATATCGGCACTCGCCCCAATCGCACCCGTTCTCAGGGACTTGGAGACTCCTTCTCCTCTCCTGCCTTACTTGTAGCCCCCCACTGCAAGCACTCCGGTGCAAGATAGTACAGCGCCCCGAGCGCATCCTGCTGGACGTACGACCTCACGGTCGGAACCAGGATAAACCCTTCCGCGCAGGTACCGGATCATGTTCGGGAGCCTGGAGTTCGAAGCGACCGGTGAGGGCCTCCTCATGCGGCTCGCGTCCAGGGCACCCGACACGATAGCTATCACCCCGGCACCGCCAACGCCACCCAACCTCAGGAGACGACGAAGACTGCGCGAGCTGCAGATTCGCGAGGAACGGCGCGTTGCCCCGCGCGTCGTCCTCCCTGATTGGGACGCACACCTGTGGCTCCAGCCCGCCGCCGCATTACAGGGGGGCGCACCCCCGCCGGCGGCTCCCGCGGAGGGAGCGCGCCGGGAAAATGTGGCCGGGTTGGCACCACTCCCGCTCGGAATGAGCAACACGGCCGCAAGTTACTCCGCGGCAATCAGCGCCAACCCGAACGCGCACGAGGATTCACCGGGTCACCAGCTGGGTCCGATCCGCGACCTCAACATTTCCTCGCCCGGCGGGCCCCGGTCCGAGTCGGACGACGGGGGAAGTGTGCACGGTCAGGATCACCCAGACCTGGACTACTCCGGGCTACGCGACCGCGAAGGCCATCTCTCCTTCCAGGCCGTCGCGGACTTTTGCCTCACCTGCTCCGACGATTCCAGCGAAGGGGAATACGACCCCACGCGGGAATGCTTCGTCCTCGACGGCGAAGTAGAGTCCGTGGGAGAGGATGAAGAAACGCGCGACGGAGCCGGACACGACGAACCGCCACCAGCGCCCGTCGAGCCAACGGGCGAAGCTGCACTCGCGCAGGCACAGCTCGCGTAGGTGCAAGAGCTGGAAGCCAGGCTCCGACTGGAGCGCCAGCAGGTACAGGAGCTGCGCGCAGCTCTGGAAGTCCGGCAGCCCAAGCGCGGCGAACGCGCGCGAGCCGCCGGGCGTATCGCTCAAGCGTGCATCATGGGCGACGGCGACGACGCCAGCCCTGCCATGCCGCCACGAGCAAGCCAGAAGCTCGTCGCCGCAGCAACCCTGATTCGGGCCATGCCCGAACCATCAGCACCAGAAGCGCGCAGCATGCAGCGCCAGGTGCAGGCCCTTGTCAAAGAAGCGGCCGTTCAACAAGCGGAAAGTTCCGCCTCCCGCATGCGCCACCAGGCCAGTTCGAGAGCCGGGGGAAGCAAGTGGGATAAGGAACAATCCATCCATACCCCACCCACGGGCGCATGGATGCCTCACCGTCCAACGAACAACGGAAGGGCGCTCGTGACCGGCGACCGCGAAACTAGGAGGTCCGCGAAGGACCGACTCGTGGACACGCGGGGCGCCGTCGACGATGGTGATGCGCGCAACGTCCTGAACAGGAAGAGGCAGGACGCGGCGCCTCCTCACAGCAGGCACCCCCGATGAGGGGGTCGCTATGACAGCGAGGAGGACAAAAGCCCGACGCCGGAAGCCCCGAGAACCCCTGTGTTCAGCCGGAAGATCCGTTCGGCCGCCATCCCGCCGCGCTTTCGTCAGCCGACCACCATCACCAAGTATTCGGGCGAGACGAAACCCGAGACGTGGCTCAACGACTATCGCCTGGCTTGCCAGTTGGGCGGGGCCACCGATGATGCCATGATCATCCGCAACCTTCCGCTTCATCTCGCGGACTCGGCGCGGACATGGCTCGAACACCTACCCGCGAACCAAATCCACGACTGGGACGACCTGGTCAGGATGTTCGTGGGTAACTTTCAGGGCACATACGTGCGCCCCAGGAACTCCTGGGACCTGCGCGGGTGCCGGCAGGCGGCCGACGAGCCGCTGAGGGACTTCATCCGCCGCTTCTCCAAGCGCTGCACCGAGCTCCCGAACGTGGGTGACTCCGAAATCATCCACGCCTTCCTCGAAGGCACAACCTGTCGAGAGCTGGTGCGCGAGCTGGGGCGAAACCATCCCACCAGCGTCAACGCTCTGTTCGACATTGCCACCAACTTCGCCTCTGGAGAGGAGGCTGTCGGGGCAATCTTCGACGGCAAGACCAAGGGGAAGCGCGCGGAGGAGCTGCCCGCGGAGGGCAGCAAACCCAAGGCAAAGGCAAAAAAGCAGAAACGAGGCGGTAAGGGCAAGAAGCCTCGGCAAGCCGCGCAGCAGCAGCAGCAGGGCAAGGACTCTGACGACGCCCTCGTGGTCGAGCGAGGCCGCAAAGGCCCTCGAGGCCCCCCTCAGGGGGGAGGCCTGTTCGACGAGATGCTGAAGAAGCCATGCCCGTACCATAAGGGCCCTGTCACCCACACCCTCGAACAGTGTGGGATGATCAAGGGTTACTTCAGGCGCACCTCTGCGAAGGAGGATGTCCCGAAGAAGGATACGGGCGATGGCGGCAACGACGAGTTCCCCCATGTGGAGAATGTATTCTTCATCGTAGGGGGGCCCACAGTGAACGCGACGTCCCGGGAGCAAAGACGTGAACGCCGAGAGGTCTTCTCCGTTCACCCCGCGACGCCAACTTACCTCGCCTGGTCGGACGAGACCATCTCCTTCGGCCGCGAGGACAATCCGGACTATGTCCCGAATCCGGGGCGCTATCCACTTGTCGTCGACCCCGTCATCGGCAACACGCGATTCTCCAAGGTGCTGATGGACGGGGGCAGCAGCCTCAACATCCTCTACGTCCACACCTTAGAGTTCATGGGCATCGGCACGAACCAGCTGAGGCCAAGCAAGGCGCCGTTCCACGGCATCGCGCCGGGAAAACGGGTCCAACCCCTCGGGCAGATCG
The DNA here is from genome assembly GCA_033239725.1 of Echinochloa phyllopogon. Taxonomy (NCBI): domain Eukaryota; kingdom Viridiplantae; phylum Streptophyta; class Magnoliopsida; order Poales; family Poaceae; genus Echinochloa; species Echinochloa phyllopogon. The sequence continues at coordinate 35,892,311 of BTCW01000001.1, read as the reverse complement.
ACCTGCCCGTTTGCTTCGGCACTCCCGACAACTTTCGAAGGGAGACCCTCACCTTCGAGGTGGTGGGATTCCCAGGAGCGTACCACGCTATTTTCGGGCGTCCGTGCTATGCCAAGTTCATGGCGGTCCCCAACTACGCCTACCTCAAGATGAAGATGCCAGGGCCAAAGGGCGTCATCACCGTGGGATCGTCGTACGAGCACGCTTACGCGTGCGACGTCGAGTGCGTCGAGGGTGCGGAAGCGCTCGCCTACAGCGAGACGCTGGTGGCGGACCTAGAGAAGATGGCGAACGAGGCCGTCGACTCCGCCAAAAGGCACGCAGGCACCTTCGAGGCTGCCGAACACACCAAGGCGGTGCCCCTCGACCCCACTGCCCCCGAAGGCAAGGCGTTGAGGGTCAGCACCACCCTCGACCCCAAATAGGAAGCAGTGCTCGTCGACTTCCTCCGCGCCAACGCCGACATCTTCGCGTGGAGACCCTCGGACATGCCGGGGATTCCGAGGGAGGTCGCCGAGCACAGCCTCGACATCAAGCCTCACTCCAAGCCGGTGGTACAGCGACTGCGGCGGTTCGACGAGGAAAAGCGCCGCGCCATCAGGGAGGAGGTGCACAAGCTCCTGCAAGCCGGATTCATCAAAGAGGTATTTCACCCGACCTGGCTTGCTAATCCTGTTCTAGTTAAAAAGAAAAACGGAAAATGGCGCATGTGCGTAGATTATACCGGTTTAAACAAAGCATGCCCTAAGGTTCCGTTTTCCTTGCCTAGAATAGATCAAATAGTAGACTCCACCGCCGGGTGTGAATTGCTATGCTTTCTTGATGCTTATTCCGGTTATCATCAAATCAAGATGAAAGAGTCCGACCAGCTCGCGACTTCTTTCATCACCCCGTTTGGCATGTTTTGCTACGTCACTATGCCGTTCGGCCTCCGAAACGCTGAAGCTACATACCAGCGATGTATGCAACACGTTTTCGGAAGCCACATCGGGCGGACCGTTGAGGCATATGTTGACGATATCGTTGTAAAAACCCGAAAGGCGGACGATCTGGTCAACGATTTGCAAATCACATTCGGTTGCCTCCGGGCGAACGGGGTAAAGTTGAATCCGGAAAAATGCGTATTCGGGGTGCCGCGAGGCATGCTATTGGGTTTCATCGTCTCCCAACGAGGCATCGAACCCAACCCCGAAAAGTCTCGGCCCTGGAACGAATGGGGCCAATTCGGGACCTCAAGGGGGTGCAAAGGGTACTGGGCTGCCTCGCAGCTCTCAGCCGCTTCATCTCTCGACTTGGTGAAAAGGGCTTACCTTTGTACCGGCTCCTAAAAAAGCACGAACGCTTTTCATGGACCCCCGAAGCCCAAAGAGCCCTCGACGGGCTAAAAGCGTCGCTCGCGCTCGCACCCATCCTCACGCTGCCGCAGAACGGCGAGCCCCTCTACCTATATGTGGCTGCGACAACGCAAGTTGTCAGCACCGTCATCGTTGTGGAAAGGACAGAGGAGGGCCACGCTCTGCCGGTCCAGAGGCCGGTGAACTATGTCAGCGAGGTGCTGACCGAAACCAAGATGCGGTATCCACAGATCCAGAAGCTAATCTATGCTGTAGTGCTCGCGTGGCGAAAGCTGCGACACTACTTCGAGGCCCACCCGGTCACCGTGGTCTCATCTTTCCCTTAGCGGGAGATAGTCCGCAACCCAGACGTCTCGGGTAGAATAGCGAAGTGGTCTATGGAGCTCGTAGGGGAGACTCTCTCCTACGCACCGCGAAAGGCGATAAAATCGCAAACCTTAGCGGATTTCGTCGCTGAGTGGACCGACGTCCAACTTCCACCGCCGCAGATCCAAGCCGAATGCTGGACCATGTACTTCGACGGGTCGGTAATGAAAACCGGGGCAGGCGCGGGCCTCCTCTTCGTCTCACCCCTCGGAGAACACATCCGGTACGTGGTTCGCTTGCACTTCCCGGCGTCGAACAACATGGCGGAGTACGAAGCCCTCCTCGATGGGCTCCGCATCGCCATCGACCTCGACGTCAAAAGCCTCGATGTCCGGGGAGATTCTCAGTTGGTCATCGACCAAGTGATGAAGAACGCAAGCTGCCGCGACGAAAAGATGGAGGCGTATTGCAACGAGGTTCGTCGTCTCGAGGACAAATTCTATGGCCTCGAGCTGAATCACATCGTGCGCAAATACAACGAGGAAGCGGATCAGCTGGCCAAGATCGCGTCAGGGCGAATCACCGTTCCTCCGAACGTCTTCGCCCGCGACCTCGATCAACCCTCCGTCAACTTCGAGCGAAGGGCCGGAACCCTCAAGACGCCCCCGGGGGCTGAGGAAGTCGAGCCCATGGAAGAGGACCCCTCGAAAGAGGGGCTCGAAGCCCTCGACGTTGAAAATTCCTCGGCCGAGGCCATGGAAATCGACACGGACACGCGGCCGCAAGACTGGCGCGGTCCATACCTTGCGTGGATCGACCGCGGGGAGCTCCCCTCGGACCGAACCGAGGGGCGCCGCATCGCCAGAAGGGCCAAGACCTTTGTCTCGGTCGGCGGCGAGCTGTACAAGCGCAGCGCCTCGGGGATCCTGCAGTGATGCATCCCCATCCCCGAGGGAAGGCAGTTGATCCGCGACATCCACGCCGGGGCATGCGGACACCACGCGGCGCCGCGCACCCTCGTGGGTAACGCATTCCGGCAAGGCTTTTACTAGCCCACCACCGTATCCGACGCGAACGAGGTCGTGCGCACCTGCGAAGGGTACCAATTCTACGCACGAAAGATGCATCTCCCGGCGCACGCCCTGCAGACCATCCCTGTAACATGGCCTTTCGCGGTCTGGGGGTTGGATCTCGTGGGGCCCTTGCACCCAGCGCCCGGGGGCTTCACCCACTTGTTGGTGGCCATCGACAAGTTCTCGAAGTGGATCGAGGTCCGAGACATCACCAGCATCAGATCTGAGTAGGCCGTGTTGTTCTTCACCGACATCATCCACCGATTCGGGGTACCCAACTCGATCATCACCGACAACGGCACCCAATTCACCGGCAAGAAATTCTTGGAGTTCTGCGACGACCATCACATTCGCGTAGATTGGTCGGCCGTAGCACATCCGCAAACGAACGGCCAAGTAGAACGTGCCAATGGCATGATACTACAAGGCCTGAAGCCAAGAATCTTCAACAAGCTGAACAAGTTTGGCCGGAAGTTGGTTGCTGAGCTGCCATCGGTGATTTGGAGTCTCAGGACAACCCGAAGCAGAGCCACAGGCTTCAGCCCGTTCTTCCTCGTCTACGACGCCGAAGCCGTCCTCCCAACAGACTTGGAGTACGGGTCTCCGAGGCTCAAGGCCTACCAGGAAGACCAAAACCAGCGGAACCGCGAGAATTCGCTGGACCAGGTGGATGAGGCTCGCGACGTAGCGTTGCTTCACTCAGCACGCTACCAACAATCGCTCCGGCGATACCAAGCTCAGAGGGTGCGGCGTCGAGACCTCCACGAAGGGGACATGGTGCTGAGGTTGCGCCAAGACAATCGAGAGCGTCACAAGCTCACTCCGCCATGGGAAGGACCATGCATCGTCGCCAAAGTCCTCAGGCCTGGCACCTACAAGCTGGCGAACGAGAAGGGCGAGGTCTTCACCAACGCCTGGAACATCCAATAGATACGTCGCTTCTATCCTTAAAACTCTCAGTATTTCTTGTAAATACTTTATGTTCTTAATTAACAACAATGAAAAGTTTGCGAAAAACATGAAAACATTGTTACTAACAGCGTGAACAAGGGGGACTTGGTTCTATTCTCAATAGAGCCAAGCCCCCCATCGGGGGCTGCAGGGGGGTTTACCCCCCTAATCGTCCCAATTTTCAAAAATTGTGCTGAAACTCGAGGCACTTAGAGAGATGCGGGGCGCGAGCTAACTAAAGCTGGAGCCGGTTGAGCCGTGAGACCGCCTATGCCCGCGAAGGGATATGGAACCTCCCTCTCCACTCCACGCCTTAATTACTCGCGGATTCGAAATACCCGGCCAAAATCTCTCCAAGCCAAGAGTAGCACAATAGAACAATCGAACAAGTTCGAAACGCACGATCGACATTCAATCTTAGTTTATGTACAGAGCTAGTCTCCTAAAAACTAAGATACATCTAGATACTAAGCCTGAACCCTTCAGGCTCCACCTTCCTGCGGGGGCGCGGTGGCCTCGGCGGCGACGGTCGAAGGAACCGACGCGAGGGCCCCAGGACCATCGTCATCACGGCGCACCGAGGCAATGGCCTCCTCAAGGGACGCCACGGCGTCGGCCTCAGGATCAACCTCGGCTTCGGTGGCAGCCGCGACCTCAGGCTCGATATCCGCGCAAGCATCTTCATCCTCTCCAGGGAAAAGCTCGCGCCCGAACTTGGCGGCAAGCGCCGTAGCGGCGTCCTCGGCGACGTCATCGGCCTCGTCGAGAGCAGCAAGGGCGGCGTCGTCATCCAGGTCTGCGTCGATGAAGTAGCCGCGCGCCACCGCCGCGAGGTCGATGTCATAATGCGTCGACACCACGCCGAGTGCCTTCTTCACACTAAGGAGAAGGGCGTTCTCGAGGCGCTCCATCACGCAGCCTCTCAAAGACTGCAGGCGGCTGGGTAACGACGACCCCGACTGCAACCCCGACGGGATGTCGACGCACTGGATGTCCCGGCATGCGGCGTCGGCGGCAGCCCTCAGCATCTCGAGCTCCCCTTGAGCCTCGGAGTAGGCGGCTTGAACAGCCACCACCTCGTCCGCCTTCTCGGCCTCGGCCCTCCGCAGCCCTAACAAGGCTCGAGCACGTCAAGACGAACTCCAACACAGAAACAGGCAAGAAAGCCAGGAAAGCGTAAAGCCATACCGTCTACCAAGGCCCTGGCCTCGGTAAGCGCCGTGCGCTCTTGCTGGAGCAGGCCCTCCGCGGTGGCCAGCGCACCCTCCTTCTCTCGAAGCGCGCGGCCCAGCTGTTCGGCCTCCTGGGCCTTTTGCTCTGCCCGGGCCGTCGCCTCCGCGAGCTGGGACTGTGCGGCCTCGCGCGCCTTGCGCTCTTGCTCGAGCCGCGTCCGCTCCGCCGCCAGCGCCTCACGCTCCTGCTGGAGCTGGCCCTGTGCCTCCAGCAGCCTGGCCCCGACCTCCTCACGCGCCTTGCGCTCGAGCTCGAGCCGCTCCAACGCCGCGGCCAAGGCTCGGGCCTCCCGCTCCGCCGTGCCTCTCTCGGCGTCGCGCTCCCGCTCCGCGCGAGCCTTGGCCTCTTCGTGTGCGCGGGCGGCCGTCTCCGCCTCCCTCACCCGGACGGTGAGCTGGGTCACCTCCGTGCCCAGGTCCGTGTTCGCCTGACGGAACCGGCGAACGTCAGCGTACAAGTCCGCGATGCACACGGTCTTGTCTGCCGCCTCTTGTCGCTGAAGCTGCACGAAGAACCATCGAGGATAAGACACAGACTAAAAACAATCTCGAAGTGCTAAGATGAGCGCGGGGATACCTCGAAGAGTTCCAGCGCCTGCCTGGAATGGAGATCGGCGGCGGCTGAGATGGCCTGCTCCAGGTCCGTCCCGACCCATTCGGCCTGAGCCCACAGCTCGTTCTCCTCTGCCATGCCCTGCCAGACCCGGGCAGAGACGCCAGGTTCCTCCAGCCATGCGCTCGGGCCGCGTCGACCCTGAAGCAGCGCCACCTCGGCCGCATCCCACTCCGCCGCTGCCCTGGCCACGGGCATCTGCGGCGGCCCCTGGGCCAAGAAGCGCGCCGCCGACACCTCGACCGCAGCCACCCCTGCGGGGGGAATGCGCCCGCCATCACCACCTTGGGCCACGCCTTGCGCGTGACCCAAAGCCGGCAGGATGACCGTGCCGCCGACCGGCACGACCGCCTCCCGCCTCCCTCCAGTGGGGGCCGCGGCGGTGGCACGACCCCCCTCCTCGCCCGCTTCCGTCACCAGGGCGCCGTGCCCCGGCTCCACCTCCGCCACCGGTGCGTCCTGCCCCGGCTCCGCCACCAGGGGCGTCACCTCCCGCTCCGCCTCCGCCGGCCGGGAATCTCGCGCCCCCGGCGCCGGCTCCACCGGCGTCACTGCGGACATCGCCGCGGGACGCGGAGTCCTGCGCGAACGCGATCCCCCGGCGTGAGGGGAATCCGACGACCCAACCTTCAACGCCTTCTTAGGCGCAAGGCTGGGGTTGGCCTTGGCGGCGCCACGAGAGCTGAATCAGAAGGGAAAAAGTGGAAATTACGAAACAAAAAACCAAACAAGGATGGAAAGTTGCAAAAAAATACGAGGCAGAACTTACCGGACGCAATCTTGCAGCGCCTGCAGCTTCCGCATCGAGCCGCCCGTTGAGGGATCCCTCCTCGAACTCGAGGACCCCCTCAACCCGCTCGGGGGCTGCGAACCCCCCGAGCCCTCGGCATCCAATCTGCTGCGGCGCGGCGCGCCCACAGCAGAGGAGGAAGTCGCTCGCCCCCGCAGCGCTGCGGGTCGGGCAGGCGCGACCGCCGTCCGCGCCGCCACCGGCGCAATATCGCCGGGGCTCGCCGCGCCCGCCCCGGACTGCAGCGCGGCCATCTCCTCCTCCTCACCGGCGGGCGGAACCCCGCCGGCATCGATCTCCTCCTCCTCATCCTCCTCCTCGCTGGGAGGGTCCGGGGAGTCCTCGGGGGACGACGGCGGCGCCCCGCCGTCCCTCCTCCACCGGCGAAGCGCCGCCTGGTGCGCATCCCGCCGGGCCTGCCTCCTCCGGCTGCTAGCTCTTTTCGCCTCCTTCGCGTCCCTCTCGCGGTCACGGCGAGCGCAGTTCGAAGCACGCACCTCCGGAGTCGGTGCGAGGGAGCGGTAGAGGCCGCAGTTCACCTCCTGAAATCATGATAAATTGATGAAGGGAATCCTAAGTCAATCAATCCGGCAGTTCGGAGAGGGAGAATGGCGACTCACCAACAAAACGTGGCCCTCGTCGGGACGCAGCCGGAACGACCAAAGGTCGCTCGGCATGGTGTCGGGATGCACCGCCGTTCGCACCCTCGTGACGACGTACTCTTCAAGGAGCGGCTCCGGCAACATGCGCGAAGCCGCCAGTGCCGCCGGGTCGGCGCCCTCTGTCATCCGGAATAGAGGAAGCTGGCTCTCCATGAGGGGAACCACCCTGCGGCGATGACTGTGCGCGAGCACGTGCGCCACGGTCAGGGCCGTCCCCTCCAGGGTACGAAGGGCGTCGACGACAGGGCGGAGCCTCTTCCGCTGACCTTCGCCGGAAACGCCGTAGCTCCAGGAGTCGGCCTTCTCCGTCAAGACCTTGCTGGTGTACTCCGGCAACCCCAGGCCGTCGTTGCGCAGGTAAAACCACCCCTTGGCCCAGCCGCTGTTGTTGGTAGTCATCCTGCAGGGCCGGATACAGGTGCTTCCGAGACTCGAGCGGCGCGAGCGTAAGACCGTCGGCGCATGAAGAACGGCGCACCCCCCTCCCCGCACCAGACGTGCTGAGCTCGGCGCGGGAGAGGTGGACCCACAGGTCCCAGTGCGCCTCAATCCCCAGCACGCCCTCACAGACGCCGACGAAGGCCGCCGCCTGAGAAATGACATTGGGGGAGAAGTTGTGGAGCTCCACGCCATAGTAGTGGCAGAGGCCCCGCATGAACTGGCTGGCGGGTACGTTGAAGCCCCGCTCGTGGAAGCGGATGAAGCTCACCACGTACCCCGCGCGGCGGGTTCGGCACCCTGGCCGCCGGCGCCGGGACAATCCACGCCGGCCGCGACGGATCGCCCCGGGGCGAGAGCTACCCGCCGTTCACCAGGCCCTCCAGGAGGTGCTCGGTAGCGGTGGACGGAGTCCACTCGGTGACGCCTTCGATGATCACCATGACGGACGGCGGAGCAAGGAGAGAAAGCGACGAAGACAGAAAGCGGCTAGCGGGCTCGGAAGCAAGAGAAAGGCGGAGGCGAGAGCTGGTGCGAGGAATGGCGAAGGTAAGAAATCCCCTTACCCCCCCCCCCCCCGCTCTCCTTTTATAAAGGAACGGACTCGTCCCTGCTGCGACACGCCAACCCATTGGCAACAGGCCGGAAGCGCGCGTGGCACGTCGCTGACAACCAGGGGCCCCCTCCCCCTTTTCCCCGTGAGTGGCGGCATTTACTGCGGCGCAGTAAAACGAAACGACGCGGCAGCGGCGCCTGACCGCCCGTCGCCTCGCCTCTCCCCAGCGCACGCCAACTCCGCCTAAAAAGGCGCGCCCGCTACACCCATCTCGCCCACTCCGCGCCACGACGGCCACGACCATGCCCGCCAGCGGTCGTGCGCGGGCCCGCAAAACCGAAACGACCTAACCGTTGGATTCTTTCCAGGGTAAGACAACGACGCCCCTCCGCCCCGAGGCATGGGGTAATACTAATCAGGGGCCCAAAGCCCAAGCCTCGAAAGGCCTCGATGGGCGCCCCAGATTAAGCGATGCGCAGGCTGCCGGTTACACTCGACCAACCCTCGAGCCCGCTACTCGAGGGTGACCCGCACCTTTCGCAAGGCCCCACTGATCAGGAGTACGAAGCCTGACCCGCGAAAGGGTTCGACAGGCGCTCCGGATCGACAGAGTCAGGGACAATTCGGGCGTGTTCAACGGACTTTACCCCGAACGCGAAGTTTGAGGACGCCCCTGTTGTGTTCAAGGCCGGACAAAGGCAGCTAGTAGGGGGGATCCCAATGAGGGAGAGCTTTCGCGCCCTCGGACCCTGTCGAAAGGGACCGAGCCCCACCTAGCAAACCTTTGCAAGCGCTACATGGACGTGTCTCCGGACCACGAGCCGACCCCTAGCGAACGGGGCACGGGCGTCCACTTGAATTACCCACTAACAGCTCACCGAGGCATCCGTGTACGCTGCCCGATTCGAGGGTTGCACGAATGACCTCACCCCTCTCCCCCGCGAAGGGGAAGCGAGGGTCGTAACTCAAAGACAAGAAGCCCCTCCGACCGCCTCCGCTCGGGCTAGGAGCTCGGGGGGCTCCTTGCAGCATATCCTCCTCCTCTTATGCGCGAAACGCATGGAAACCGTGCAGGGTCCGCCCCCCCGAATTCCGCATAACTCGGTCTCATCCCCACCACGTCGAAAGGGGAGCGACTAACATAACCCTCGGAAGTCAAAGCCCTTGCACGAGTGAACTCACTCCTCCAAGGGCTCGGGGGCTACACCCGCGGGTGCGCTCGCGCGCCCCCACGGAAGAACATGCATAATCAAGAAAGAGTAATCCCCGCAGAATGCCCGGGAACGATCCCGCGAACCATCAACCTCTGCCCGACTGATCCTTAGTCCGGCAGAGGCTCGGGGGCTACTGTCGGGGACAGACCCAGGGGGTCCCCTAACCATCGGGGTAATCACCCTCCAAAAAACGATCAACCACGAAAGGCCGAATCACCGGCAACCCGAAAGGGCCACCAAGGCAGCGCGGCCCGTCACAGCCTATCGCGGCCCAAGAACGGCCGTCCGAGCTCGCCTGTCAAGGGGGCCCGAGCCGCGCGCCCCCGTCTCCACCCCGCTCGAGGGCCGCGCACCCCCTCGAGCAGGCACAACGCAAACTCCGCCTCGCTCGAGGGCCGCGCAACCCCTCGAGCGGGCGAGCCGACTCCGCCTCGCTCAAGGCCACCACTCTACATAACGCGGCACGCCCCGGCGCCCCGCCCGGCAACGGCATTTAATGCCCGCCCCATCAGGTGGGCGCCGAAGTCAAAAGGCAATGTCTCCCCACGCCGCGCCGCTGACACCGCAGAGCTCGCTGTTTCAACTACTCCGGTCACTATGCGTCCTCACCACCACTGTGAGGACGCATGCGGCGCTGCGCGAGGCCCTGTGCGGACTTGCAGGCGTCAATCCGCACCACTATTCCGCCCGCTCCCGTCCTCCCCCCCCCCGGCGCAGCCCTCGAATGGGCATGAAGAACCCTCGAACGAATATACGAGCAGCAACCGAGTACGGACTCCGGTCAGGCGTGGTCCGGTGATGACGAACGCCGGGTCAAATCCACCAACTCTCGGCCATTCCCCGGCAAACCGGGCACGCCGCGCACTGTGGTCGACAACAAGCGCCATGCCGGCCCCTGTGCCGCCAACTCTCGTCCTTCCCCACCTACCACGCCCTCGAATCGACCAGCGGCGGGCAGCTGGGTGCGGATTACGGCAGCGCCACCCCTCGAAATCACTCCAGGACAAGCACGGGGACGGCCATGACGCCCGCGAAAGCCGGAGCTCGTCATAAATCCCCCGCCAGGGTCAAGGACGACCGCACGCCCAGTGCCACGCTCTCCAGTACACACCTCTGTAGCACACACTGTAACTGTACTTGTAAGCCCCTCCCCCCTTCTCTCCTTGGCCTATAAAAGGAGGGAGGGGGCGAGAGAGGAGAAAAAACGGACACTCAACCACGCACACCGCCTCACGTGATATCGGCACTCGCCCCAATCGCACCCGTTCTCAGGGACTTGGAGACTCCATCTCCTCTCCCGCCTTGCTTGTAGCCCCCCACTGCAAGCACTCCGGTGCAAGATAGTACAGCGCCCCTAGCGCATCCTGCTGGACGTACGACCTCACGGTCGGAACCAGGATAAACCCTTGTCTCATTGTGCTAGCTCTTGCATCAACCGTCAGGGGACGGGACACAGCGCATTCTGTTTGGCGCTGGGGATTGGCCGACCGATCCCAGCACCGACACTTACTATCCATGCCTGAAGGACATTGGAGTACTGGCAAGTTGCAAGATCTTGTTGGAGCTGTTGGCAAACCACTTTTCGTGCTTCTCTTCTACACTCTGGTGCTAAAAGACCCTTGAAGACTTCACACTCTGGTGACTTCACTCCGGAGTAGATTGGCTTTCACAAGAGGTTGCAGCTTGACAGTATGGTGTTCAACATGTTTATGCAGCTTGAGGGCAAGCTGCTCTTCAAGAATGGGGAAATGTTAGGACCCAACCTCCTATTGGGCTGATATGGATTAGTATGTGTTGGGTCTGCGACCTATGTTGCTGGGCCAAGCCCATGTATCGTAGAGAGAGTGTTGCTTGTGTTAGCACCCAGGTTATATAGTCCAGTCGAGAGAGGCAGAGAGGGATCATTCATTCATGTAACAGAATAGACATCATTTTCTTCCTCAAGGAATCGGCCATGGTGCTGTGATCTCTCTCTTCGATTCCTTCCCTGCTTGCTTCTCTCTCTGATTCCGTTCGTCTCCTCTTCCCCCGCTGCCCTGCTGTGTGCTAACACGCTGCCACGCGACCGACGCGTCGTGCGTGGTGCATCCATCATTGGCGCCACTGCACGCCCAGGGACACGGCACATGATCATTGCACAGTGCCTCCCGCCAGCAAACGCTCACGGATCACTATCGGTTTTCAGTTGACCCCAGCAGCGAGGCCGGCGAAACCGCAACCGCTGCTGGCTCGCTCGCTCATGCGCGCTCCACTTGCAGGAAGGAATATAGAGGCACCGGCCGGAATGCCGGATGGATCCACCACCAGACCAACCACCAGGCACCAGCACCACATCTCAGGCCGGAGTACGGATTGTTTAACCGCCCCGCCCTGCCGATTCTCTCAACTTGCGCGAGTAGATCTGGGGCACATGACATGACATGCATCTCGGTGAGTGAGGCGCGCCGAGGAAAGGAAGGGCAGGAAGCTGGGGTGAATCTGCGGGGCACCTGGAAGGAAGGGAAAAGCTAGGCGCAGGCAGGCGCACGACCCGCACGGCGCGGGGAAGGAAACAGTGGGAAACATCGGACGCATCTGGAAAAAGGACGGGATGGGTGAGGGACAGATGGATCTTTCCGTTGCAGGTGTCAGGACGCCATCACATTCACATGCGGCAGCGGCAGCCACCATCTATCCGAGCTTTGGTGCCGGCACCCCCCCCCCCCCCCCCCGGGCTCTGCCGCCGGCCCTCTTTCTCCCTTTGACAAACAGCGGCATCACCGGCGCCATCGCATCGCGATCGGCAGGAGCGTTTTTTTTTTTCTTTTTTGATACTCAGCAGGAGCGTTAAAGAATGACCGGACGGGGTCGGTACGTAATTATGGGCGATTTGACCCTGCACGCCGTGCCGTGTCGATCGAATGTCCCTCGACTTCTCGAGGCCGCCGAGGCGTTAACCACCGGCAGCCATCCAGTCCGGCAGCCCGTGATCCGCCGCCGCCGGAGCCCATGCACGCAGATCGACGCAGCAGTCCGGCCGAATTATTGTACATCTGGATCGGGCGATCGATCGACACGGCACAGCTGGTTCAGCTTGCAAGCTAGGGCGCAGCGGTACGTACCAGTGGCATGCGCGCGCACCATATGATCATCAAGCGAGCGGGGCAGGCGCGCGTACGTGCCCTCCGCGGCATGGCATGTTGGGCCTCCGAGCCATGCCGCCAGTGGAGCAAGGGGGCCACGGCCGCGGGAGAGGAGCGTGCATGGCAGAAACAAACTGGTGCCGTCGCGCTCGCGCTACCGCGTAGATCCGGCTGTGTTCCCGTGCGCCGGGCACCTCCGGATCCGTGGTGGTGGTGGTGCGCGCGAGCCGGCTGGTTGGTGTGGAGTACTGTTCGAGGGTGTGGGCAATCTTATTAAGCTGCTGCCGACGATATGATGAGTCGGAACAGTACTCGCAAGCAGCTATAGTAGTGGCTTAGTGCTAACGAAAACAAGATTCCAAGACGGCAAGGCCCACTATCACTCCAGAAGGAGATCCAGGGGCAGTGGCATTATTATACTGACGCATGCTTACGTGCCGCAGCTGCTGCTTGCACGCCATGTCGCCGCTAAAGGCAACATTTCGATCGGCCGCCCAAAACACGTGTACGTGGAGGGATATTGTACGTTCTGCGTGGATCGAATCGAAGCGCAGATAGTGAAGCAATGCAAATAGAGCGGTGGAGGATCTGAAAACTAGCGGCGGTATCTTTTTTTAAGTTCTTTATTACTCAGAGATCAAAGTACAATTCCGAGCAGTAATTTACTCTACACATGGCCACTTTGAACGTAAAAAATACCCGAATGTTTAATTCACCTCGCCGGGTGTACGAGCTCATGAGCAACACAATGTCTCTCCCTCTTTACGCGAGGACAATAATCTTACATTTTGCAACCTACTACTAGCTTCGAAGGCGTCCTGATCTTGACATGAGACCGTTGCCCTGTCGCTTCACCGCCATGTTCACCAAGGGGCTGCAAGCTTGCAGTCCATCTTGATGGCCGGTTCTCTGTCTGCAACATCCACCAATCAGGAAGGCTAGTACTTCAGTGTCCTCTGCATCCTTCACTTTCCTCGGGGTAGCAGCAAGACATGAGCTAAACTCACCCCTCCTCCTATATGAGCTGTCTAGTTCGGAACAGGTGTTTTATGCTGAAATGCTTTCAAATTGGGAGTTCGCTTCTTTGTTGGTAGTGGGTACGCACGTCGATCAAGTACATTCGATACTCCGATGCTTCCGGCGACGAGCTACCCACAGAGCTGGTGGCAGTAATATCACTGACGCGGGGGAACGGGGTGCTAGTCTGCTAGAGAAAGGGTAAAAACTATAGAGAGGGGTTTGCAAACGCTGGGATCCTTCAATAATCAATCAGATTCGGCGTTGCGATCGGGCGAAAGGAGGCCCTCCAAAATTTGGATGGACAACGTACGTGTGGCACGAGGCAATGAGACAAGACAGCAACACGCTGCAGCCATAAACACCTACGGCCTCCACCGGCATCTGCATCACCGGCTCATCGCAAACCCGAAGAACTGGTGCGCCCGTGCTGCGCTGCTGCCTGCTCTCCCTGCCCAGCGCCATGCGCGTCTCAAGCGAAAGCAGGCTGCAGTGCAGGCCCGCGGGCCTTTCGCGCTCGCGGCGTTCTCGGTCGCCGCTTTGCCCCGCAGGCTGCCGCTCTCGACGCCGCGCCGCACGCGCCGCGCCGGGCCAGGCGCGGAAAGGCGGTGGACGCGTCCCGTCCCGACGTGCTCGCTCCGCAACCTCATGTGCTTGAACGCGCTTTTACCCGTCTTTTGGCGGTGAAAACTGACATGTGAATGCACGGGCGTGCAAGGCGACAGGCAGTTTTGCCGGCAGTGACACCTTCCAGCTTCCACTGCGGAATCTCCGACTCCGATCCGGAAGAGATACGGACCGTCGCCCTGTACAACGTCGAGATGTGGAGACGACAGAGGAGCAGACTGCAGGCATGTGCCTCGGCAGGGCGCCGTGGAACACTGGAGCTCGTGTCCCTTCGGACGAGCTGGGCCGCCATGCCGGCGACTGGACGACTGAAATCAAACCGCTTCCCATCTCTCTGTCTCTCCCTCTTTCGTTTTTTTTTCTTTTGGGGGCCAACTTTGCCCAAATCTCTGATTGAACTATTAAAGTGACAGCTTCCGGTGAAACTTCTTGGGCGCTGTCACAGTGATTTTTTTTTTACTTTCAAAATAGGCCTGATAATGAGAATAGAGTCTGCCTTTTCTCCGTGAATTTTGAACTTTTTGCTACGGAACTTCGCGACTGAAATTTCTGTACTCTGACTCTGACTCAGCTACGTGTAATTCAGAGACAGAACTGGAAGAAATAAAGCAGGCCTCCCCCCATGGTGACCACTGTTGAACAAGGCCTTACAGTCAAGCCCGCAGTGGGAAGCTTTCCCTGGGCAGGCAGGTGCCGTGCCGTCTGCAAGTGAAGCCCGCTAAGAATGTGCAGATATTTGCATGGCCCAGACGCCGCACCAAGCATGGACTGAAACTGAATGCCCTCCTGAACTTGGCACCAGAAGCTGAGTGCTTGCGGAGAAAAGCTAAAGACAGCTTATTATATTCCTGCATGCAAAATGCCCGTGACACTACGATTCTTAAACACGAAGATGCGTAACCCGATCAAATAAAAATTGCAAGGGCTGCTATATCCTCGACCTGAGAAAGTGCGGTACTTGGTAAGATATCTCTCCTCTAATGTTCTTTTCGGCTCTGCTCATCCCTTCTATAACAATACTGAAACAATCATATTGCTAGTGTGGTTAGGTCAGGTGTCATACAACATTGTACTGTTCGAAAACTGGAGCGATTTGTAAACTTTGCCGAGTTGCCGACCATCTTTTGTCCATTCTAGGGGACTCGCTGGCAGATATTTTCCGCCTAGTCAGCACACCTGGGTCTGACGACTAGCTAACGACTACGTGACATTGGCATTTCACGTACTCGTCTATCGCCATGTCGATGTGCCTGTGACGTACTTGTACGCCAAAAAACAAGAATTGCTATCTGCGTTAATTGAGAGGGCCTCTGGCAAAGTATGCTGATCGGCCTGATTGCCTTTCAATTTTTTTATCTTTTCTTTGAAGGAAGTTGACCTTTCAATCAACGATAATTTCAGTAGAATCGAAATTGCAATGCCGATCATCCTCTGAAAGAAAAAAAAATGCAGCGCCACAGGCTCCGGTAAGCCGTGGGATCTTATCTCCCTACAAGTTTTATGTCAAATTAACTTGAAATGGTACGATCTGGAACGGTACTAGTTAATTGACGCACATTGTTACAAATTAATTCAGGGGAGACTTGTATAGAAAGTACTCTGCACTTGAGCAGCCACATGTCGCAGTCGGTTGCGACGCTAAATATCTACGAGCCGGAGCGGGCATGACATGCGAGCAGCTGTTTTGCAAGCTCTTATGTTGGTTTTGCTTGAGAAAGAAGTCGACCAAGTCCTTAAAATGCATACATAGTGACGCTATCTCTGCCACCCCAAGCACTAGCTCTCTTTTTTTCTGAATTTTTTTTCTCAAAGCACTAGGGTTGACTTGCATAAAAACAGAAAGGAAACGCAATGGCTTTATCAGATCAGAGCACTTCTGCATTAAAAAAGCGCTCCGATGCTAATCCGTTCGGCCTGGCGCCGGAACGCGCCAATGACCTCTCCTGATAGATGCGTGCTTCGGAGTTCATTCTGAGGCTGAAAAATATCCTAATGGTTCCAGCTGATCTCCCTGTCAATGAGCTAAGCTGAAAATAAATTAACGAGGCGCACCTGCAGCCACCAAAGCTAGCTTGCAGATAAGGTCGTTATGTGCCGTGGTGCAGAATTAACACGCTAAACAATGGAAAGCGGCACACTTAGCGCATAATCATTGCGTGTTAGTAGTGGTGGCATTGTGAATTGCGCGAGTCTGACTTATGGCTGCTACTAGTATGTGCATGATTATGCATTGCGTAATCTGGATTGTTGGATCAGGATGCCCCGATTAAACTATATGTTAACCTGTCCGTGATGGAGAGAGTAAGTTTCCCCAACTACTCGTTGCGATTATTGGGTGTTTGCCGGTGTCCTGGAAAGTTGCGATAGGTCTGCCGGAATTAGGTTTGATGGCAAGCGAAGCGTTTCTTGTTTTTTATCGTGTCTGTCTCTATGTATGTATTTTAGTTCCTGCACTGTATAAATTCGGTTGACGTATCTGAGATATTGCTCCACAAAGCATTATTGTAATAGGCACATAGCTATTGAAATATCAGTAATAGGCGAGGACTATTGCATCTATTATCTTATTACAATAGAAGCAAAAGGAGCCACCAGATTCGCCGAGAGGGCCTAAAAAATCCCACGTTAATTTAAAAAAGAGAAGAACATATGCCGTCGAATTTTATGAACATCTAACGGTCCATGTTATTCCGTTAATTCAAAAAAAAGAAAAGAATATATACCGTCGGATTTTATGAAGATCTAACGATCCACATTAATCCAGTAAATCTAGAACAAATATGATTAATAAGTATATAAATAAAAATAAATAACACGAGATATATTATTTCGCAGCCACCCCTCCGCGCGGGAGTTCTCCGCCGCCGCCGTGCGGCCGTCCGAGGCCGCCGTGGGAGACCTCCACCGCCGTCGCGCGGCCATCCGTGGGCGCTGCGGGAGTCCTCGCAGAGGGCACGCGATCGTCGGTCGCCGTCGCCGCCACGGGAGCCGCTCGCGCGCCTTCGACTTCCGGGTCCGTCCGCTCCGCGCGCAGCAAAAGGCCTTCACAGCAGCCGCCGCGGGAGCCCTCCGTCGTCGTCAACCATCACTACCGCCGTTGTGCGGCCGTTCGAGGCCGTCGCCGGAGCCCTCCACTGCCGCAGCCCGGCCGTTCGTGGCCGCCGCGGGAGTCCTCGCAGCCGCCGCGTGATCGTCCGCCGCAAGAGCCCTCCACCGCCGTCGTGCGGCTGTCCGTGGCCGTAGCTGGTCTCCTCACAGTTACCACGCGATCGTCTCCCGTCGTCGCGGCCGCAGGAGCCGCTCGCGAGCGTTTGAAGTTCGGGGTCCATCCGCTCTGCGCGTAGCCAAAGGCCTTCAGCGCGGCAGCCGTGGGAGCCTTCCACTGCCGCCGTGCGGCCGTCAGAGGCCGCTGCAGGAGACCTCCATCGCCGTCGTCGTGCGGCCATCCAAGGCTGTCGTGCGGCTGTCCGTGGTCGCCGTAGGAGTCCTCGCAGTCACCGCCGTGGGAGCCCTCCACTGCCGCCGCGCGACCGTTCGTGGTCGCCGCGGGAGTCTCGCAGTCGTTCGCCGCAGGAGCCGCTCGCGCGCCTTCGGAGTTCGGGGTCCGTCCGCTCCACACATAGCCAAAGGCCTTCAGCGTAGCCGCCGCGGGAGCCCTCCGCCGCCGTCGTGCGGCCGTCCGAGGCCGCCGCGAGAGACCTCCACCGCCACCGTCGTTCGGTCGTCCGAGGCTGCCGCACGTCAGTCCGCCGCCGTCGCCGCCACGGGAGTCCTCGCAGTCGCCGCGTGATTGTCCGCCGCCGTCGCCGCCGCCCGCCGCGAGAGCTCTCCACCGTCACCGTGCGGCCGTCCGTGGTCGCCGCGGGAGTCCTCGTAGCCGCCGCGGGAGTCTTAGCAGTCGCCGCGCGATCGTCCATCCCCGTCGCCGCCGCAGGAGCCGCTCGCGTTCCTTCGGAGTTCGGCGTTTGTCCGCTGCGCGAGTAGCAGGAGATCTTCGAGGCTGAAGGCTGCCGGGCGAGGAGACTTGCACCTCTCGCCGCCACCACCACCAATAGAGAAAGGGGGGAGATAAAGGGAGTAAGGTAGAGTGGTGGGGGGACTGATGGCGACAGTGAAAGAAAAGGATAAAAAGAGATGGGAGGCTCAAGTGTTGGTAGTTGGTATAGACTATGAGATATATAGAGTAACAGGTGCACAAGAAAATTATATAGAGGGGAGAATCTCAATGATTAGACAAGAATATTTATTTTAGAGGATGATAATAGAGTACGACGAGTGGGGACAGACTAAAGCCCTATGTGCCCTACCACGTTCCGCTATATACATAAGAGGCAACGTTCAACAATGAGCGGAGGACAACACAGTCGATCTGCACGTGTACCTGATGAGAGGTGCTCGGATTTAGGGCGTTAAACAAGGTTGTGAGCACAGCAGGAGAGAACAATTCTCCCTGTCCGAAGTAAGCGAATCGTTGCCGGGATTGAGCACCATGGCCACACTCGGCACTCAGTGTCTTTGCTAACGCAAGTAGAAGATCATCAAATTGTTTGCCCACACTCAAACCCGTTTGATGGTCTTCGTAAAGGAGTTAGTGTAAGAAGGAGGAGATTCAGGAAAAACAAAGTGAAAAAACTCAGGTGTCGTACAACTTTGATGATGGACGCCATGCACATGTGTTGACATGGAAGTTAAGTAACAACTGGCTGGATAAAGAAATGCTTCTCTTAATGTCCGATATAGTCATGCAACTGTAAACTATTATCGATCATTCACTTGATCGGGCATCAACCATCTCTATATATTACTCCATCTTTTACCGGAGGAGGAGAAAGGCAAAATATTAATCCATAACCATGATAGGCACCCATTGATTATTGCAACCTAAGTTCTTATTGCATAACTAGCAAAATAGCATTATTTTTCTCATAATATTTTCTCAGCTAATATTTTCCTGGTGTGATTAATTACCCTCTATATTTGATTTCTCTGTCCTTAAGCTTTCCTTTATGCTATGGCATTCTGATCATTTATTTGTACAGGAAACTAGGCTAACGATCATACTGCTGATTTACGGAGAGAGTCGATCCAAACAACATTATATTTTGTGGAAGGTGTCTACTTTAATCCAATCATACCGTGTTACGCTATTGCAAGTTCATCAAGGTAGTTCGCATAGCCGTTGAGGAAGGGAGTATCTCATGTCATCAAGTAACATTTTGTATATGTAATGTTATATGAATTACTTTATTCACTTACCCACGATCACTATCTCAATGTTAGATCATGCAATCTATTATCTTAGAGCAGCTTCTGTTGACGTAAAATCCGCACCTCACGCCAAGCACACAGCAAGCCGAATTAGCTAGCTTCACACGTGGCCCGGGCTTTTGAATCCGGAAGCGTGCCAGTCAGTTTGCCTGAAAACTAACAAAGGGACAAGACGTTTAGATCAAAACCTGGAACGTGCCGGGTGAGACCAGACAGTTCCATATTTGCGGCTACGGAGCCAGTTTCGAACGACAAATAGCTGCAGAGAAGCTATCTGTCAGCAGTTAAAGCCTCATTCGGCAATCGGCAAGGTACGTAGGGAACGCACTGCCGAATACGTGACGTAAGCATGACGAAAGATCGGCTTTCAACCGAATGAACATTATAACACATACTCATAGCCGATTAACGAGAAACAGAGCATGATAGATAAATGAAAGGGTGAAACATGATCATAAATTCGCAGTAAACAAGGAATGCATAGGCCGAAAGCAGCACCCGTCAAGCATGATAACAAACAAGTTAATCCACCGCATGATACGACTTGTTTGAGACCACACCACTAATCAGATTAGACCAATCCACCGCATGATACAATCTAACCATGAAAAGCTAAAAGCATTCAATGTTTAAATACGAACCCACAACACAGTCACGAATTTACATTGAAAACAAGAATGCATAGGCCGAAAGCAGCACCCGTCAAGCATGGCAACAAACAAGTTAATCCACCGCATGATACAACTCGTTTGAGGCCACACCACCAATCAGATTAGATCAATCCACCGCATGATACAATCTAATCGTGAAAGGCTAAAAGCATTCATTGTCCAATGCAAACCCACGAACACACGTTCACTCGTGAGAGCACTGCCGAATACGGCTGCTTAGCCGAATCGGGGTCCGCGGCGAAGGAACAAACTTAATCGATAAAGATAAATCTATCAGGTCGAATCGAATTCTAATC
Organism: Echinochloa phyllopogon; assembly: GCA_033239725.1. Lineage (NCBI taxonomy): Eukaryota > Viridiplantae > Streptophyta > Magnoliopsida > Poales > Poaceae > Echinochloa > Echinochloa phyllopogon. The sequence continues at coordinate 35,872,120 of BTCW01000001.1, read as the reverse complement.
CACCGGATGATTAGCTCTAAGACGACCCAAAAACCTGCATCCACCGCATGATACCCGGTTCTGTCAAGATCTACACGATACCAACAAGTTCGAACCCGCGACGCGTGGCAACCTAGGTCGGTTTCGGATTCGGCTATGAGGGGATAAGTCATCGCAGCGTGAAGTAGAGCCGATTCTAGCCGACCTAGATTGGGCAAAGGTGTGTTGCATGAATTAAGCACAGAGTAAAAACGAAGCAACACGAGGTAACTTAATGAATCTATTAGATCTTGCCGAAATCTAACAGAGCCGATAACTTGGTCCATACTAGATCTTAGCCCACCGCATGGCTCATGACCTAACAGAGGAACCTTCTTGAGACCACAACTTAAATCCACCGGATGATACTAAGCATGGTAACAAGACTACTTGCATCAAAGCTTAAATCCACCGCATGATACTAAGCATGATACAAGGTTGCCGGTACTTACGGAGGTCGACGGATCGATGACTCCTCTCGAAGAACTCGACGACTCGACTAAAGGACTCGATGTTGGCACGGGGCCGGTTTGTATGATTGATTGGGTTGGATCCCTTTTTACAGCTGCCATGGGTTTATATTTATACCCAGGTCTTGATACAACTCCTAGTCGGACACGACTACAACACTTGTTTCTAAAAATAAATGACGGATCTTCGTGCCCATATTGCGTTCCTTGTTCGAACCGGCCTTTTCCTTATATTGATCCACGTCATCATGTCTTCCCGAACGCTACCACTCTTCGCCTGCGGAACAATGCCTCTGCCGAATGATGACGTATTCCCGACCGCAGAGTATCTCTGCCGAACGCTTCAGAGAAAACCTCTTAGCCGAATGGCGACGCGTTCCCGATCGCAGAACATCTTTGCCGAATGCTTCAGAGAAAGCCCTTTAGCCGAATGGCATCCTCCCACCAAATCCGGCTCACATGTCAGCCTCTTTCTGGTGCTAATTTTTGGTGTCAACACATGCCCCTTCAATTTTGAAGCGTCCCCTCGAAAGAGAGAACTTAATGTGATACAAATACCAGTCCCAGGATGCTGGTTCACATTATTACAACAGATAGTTCAGTACAAAAGCAACGTTACGGGAGACGGTGGCATTGCAGGGCCACGACAAACAGAACTAACACTAAGCTCCAGATAAAAAGGTTGACAACATAGAGGTCTTCATCAGAGTGGCAACGCATGCGGCTTCCAGCGGGTGGCCCTAACACACAGGCAAAGGTTGGGTGCAGAACGAACCCCACTAGACGATATCCTCAGGCACAAAGTCCGGGTCTGCCTCTGCAACAGATTAAGCAAGGGTGAGTACATACGTACTCAGCAAGCGCAACCACAACCACGGAGGGGTATAACAGAAGTATGCAAGTATTGTAACAAGGAAGGCTCATGGTTCATTTAGCAGCAAAGCAAATTTATTACACATGCAAGGGTTGGTTTTCGCAATAGGTTTTCACAAGTATTTCTTTTAAAGGGGACGGTAATGTAAAATACTCTTTCGAACAAGATTTTGTTGCTACCAGATTTCCCATCTGTCGTAGCCACTGTCAAAACATTTCTCAAATACCAACATTTTCTTACACCAACACAGGGGATTAGTGAAGTGACCAAGCCGTAACTCGCCCAATACCGTGGACACGGCTATCCGGATAGGTTTTAACTCTGCAGAGGTGTATACAACCACAAGTAGGCTACCACAACAAGAACACCTTAGTGCCAGTGCAGCTCCTATCAAAGCCATTACCCACCATAGCTAAACTGACAAGTTATCACAGACGCGACCAGGGGTTAGCAACCTACCAACGAGGTTCTAACCAGGGGCATACCTCACATAGACCGTATCCCCGGCTCCATGGCCCTCTGTTGCTCACCAGCACACCACATAACCAGCAGCTCAACTAGTGGGATTTATGCTAGGCCGTTGCCACATACAACGGTCGAGTGGTGGTACAGAAAAATGGGTTAGGCTAGATGACACATCAACATCATCCCAAAACTTGTGATAGGATGGACAACTCCCACCATGCTCAACCACAAAGGTTAGAGCTCGCCTCGGCATTTCACACAAGAAAAACCGTCTGTCTCATCCCACACGGGTACTCATTTTATTTGCACAAATCACCTCTTTTATTTTAAAGCACGCACACGGTTGCTTTTGTAAACACCAAATATTTGTCATGGGTATAATGGTAAAATGTTCCTAAGCATTTCTAGCAGTGACCAATTTTCAAATAGAACATTGTCATATTTAAATATTAATCTGGGTTGTCAAGGAATCAGTCATAGCAATCAAGGTATGGCTATCCAACCGGGTTTAGCAGTAAAATCATGCGAGTTTTATAAAACAGGCCATGGGTGGTGTTTATAAAAACTGGGACAAAAGTATGCATCAAAGGGTGGGATTGCACTTGCCGTTCTCCCAACCCTCGGGGGATTCCTGCCCGGGGTCTTGGTCTCTAAGCTCCTGCTCGTAGCACTGCTCCTCTTCGAGTCCTTCCTCGTTCACAGCGGAGTCTACGGCACACACAAACAAACACCCAATAAATAAAAGAAAAAAAAGCTTTTATTGAGCTCAGAAAGAAGGAACGGAAACCAAGAGCGGATGGTGATGAGATGGTTATTTTTGGGTATGGACTGGTTGAGTTTGGCGAGAATATGTTGGTGAATATTGTGGTGGAGTTTGGGGTCAAACGGGATTAATTTGGCGCATGAAATGACGGGTTTAGTGGGGTTTAGGGGCTGTTTTAAAGGAATAAGGACCTTTCTGTAATTATGGGAAAGCTCAGGGGCTTCTGGTGAAATAAACAGAGAGAGGGAGAATAGTGCCAGAGGACCGCGGGTTAATTTATTTAAAGTCCAGGGGGTCATGGGCAAAGTTGCCCTTCTCTCTCGCTCGACAGACAGAGAAAGGGGGGGGAGAGCGACGGCGGCGGCGCTGTCCGGCCAATCGCCGGCGATTGGGGCTGTGGCGGTGGACGGGGACAGGGGGAAAAGGACGAGCGAGGCATGGCGAGTCCACCAGTGGGCTTACCACGGCCGGAGGTGAAGGGTGGAGGGCGGCCCACGAGAGCAGTGGCGGCGGCGGCAATGGCGAGCGTGGGCGGCGGCGCTGCGATGGCGGAGATGGCGAGCTGAGTGGCGGGTGAGTGCGAGGTGGTGAAGGAGGTACTCGCGAGCCTTTTTATAGGCGCGGAGGTGAGCCGAGGCGGTGGGTCGACGAGAGGCCGTTCGGCGGCCGGTGGCGGGGAGTAAAGGCGGTCGGCGGTACGGCGGCGCTGTGGCGGAGCTGTGCTCGTCGTATGTGGCGTGCGCGCGGGTGGCGAGGTACTAGGACAATGGCGGGGCCGGGCGGTCGGAGCGGTGGCGGCCGAGGTAGCGTGCGCGCGGGGAGCTCGTCCTGGCGTGTGCGGAGCAGTGTGCGTGCGTGGGTGGTGCAGCGGGAGGGTGGCACAGTGGTTGTCGGCGGTGGGCGGAGCAGAGCGCGCGCATCCGAGCCTGGTGGTGGCGTGCGGGTGGAGCTGAGGCAGCAGGGCAGCGACGGCAGTCGGCGGTGGGCGGCACGGCAGTGGAGCGGCGTGCTCTTGGTGAGCCGGTCGTACGAGAGCAGAGCGAGGGCGGCACGGCGGTGAGGAGTAGAGCAGAGGGGACGGGGTGAGGTTTGGCCGGTGGCGTGTCGGCGGTTGCGTGCAAGGAGGTGGGGTCGCGGATGAGGGGCGGCACGACGTCGGTCGGGTGGCGAGGCGTGAGCGGCGGGGTGGACGGGGATGGGGCCGGCGGCGAGCAGGACAGAGGAGCGGCGGTGTTGGCGGTGACGTGCACGCGCGCGGTGGATTGGCCGGCGGGCGGAGCGGGCCGAGCAGAGCGGCAGCGCCGGAGTGAGGCGGCGTGGGGCAGGGCGCAGAGCAGAGCGGGGACGACGTCGGGAAGGGGGAGCAGAGGAAGCAGAGGAGGGAGGGAAAAGAAGGAAAAGGGAAAAAGAAAAGAAGAAAGAGAAAAAGAAAGGAAGGGAGAAAGGAAGAGGGAGAGGGGAAAAAGGGGAGGGGTCGGCGGGATTCGCGGCGGAAGTTGATGGGCGGTCGACGACTGTCGGCCAAAGAGAGATGGACCCGACGGTCGACCCGAGAGCGGGCGACGCGGGATGGGACGGAAAAAGAGGGAGCGGTGATGCAATGCGGACAGGGAGAGAGGGGGGGGGGGAAAGACAGGTGAAGAGGATTCGGCGGAGAGGGAGCTCGGGCGGTAAAACATTTTGAAAAGGTTTTTACCGGGTGAGTTAATTTGGTGATTTTCCAGAGATTAAAACGCGGGCGTTACAAACCTACCCCACTTAAAGAAATCTCGTCCTCGAGATTCGGCTGGCTCCTAAAAAGGTGGGGAAACTCTTTCTTCAGGGCATCTTCTCTTTCCCACGTAGCTTCCTTTATACTGTGTCTGCTCCACTGTACTCTGCATATCCGTACTTCGGAGTTTCTGGTTCTCTTGGTGACCGTGTCCAAAATTTTGACCGGTATCTCCTGATAACGCAGATCCGTCTGCAGGTCTATCTCTTCTTCCGGTATGTGTTCTTCTTCAGGTACTCTTAGGCATTTTCTCAGCTGGGAGACGTGAAATACTGGGTGTATATCTGACATTGCTTTGGGTAACTCCAATCGGTAGGCCACTTTTCCAACTTTCTTTTGCACCGGGTATGGTCCGATATACCGAGGGGCTAACTTTCCATGGACTTGAAATCTACGAGTTCCCCGGATGGGTGAGACTTTGAGATAAACAAAATCTCCTGGATTAAACTCCAGTCCTCGTCTCATCTTGTCTGCGTAGCTTTTCTGTCTGGACTGTGCCGCTTTCAATTTCTCCCTAATTTCGGCTACTTTCTCTTCGGCTTCTTTTATGAGTGTGGGTCCCACTAATGTACGCGCTCCTACTTCTGACCACATTAAAGGAGTCCTGCACTTTCTCCCATAGAGGGCTTCAAACGGGGACATACCTAAACTTGCCTGGTAACCATTGTTGTAAGAAAATTCTGCATAGGGTAAACTCTGTTCCCAATCTTTACCATATGTAAGGACACACGCTCTCAGCATATCCTCCATAATCTGATTTACTCTTTCTGTTTGGCCATCGGTCTGAGGGTGATATGCGGAGCTAAAATCCAACTTGGTGCCCATAGCTTTATGCAAACTTTTCCAAAATCTCGAGGTGAACTGGGTTCCGCGGTCGGAAACAATTCTGCTGGGCACTCCATGCAACTTTACTATGTTCTCCACATAGAGCTTGGCTAATTTTTCTCCGCCGTAGTTCGTCCGTACAGGTAAAAAGTGAGCGACTTTAGTGAGTCGGTCCACTATTACCCATATAGAGTCATGTCCCTTCTGCGTTCTGGGTAGTCCTACCACAAAGTCCATCCCTATCTCATCCCATTTCCAAACGGGGATGGGCAGGGGCTGCAATAGTCCTGCCGGCTTCTGGTGTTCCGCTTTAATCCTTTGGCAGGTATCACACTGAGCGACAAACTGGGCTATGTCAGCTTTCATTCCTTTCCACCAATAATTCTGCCTTAAATCCAAATACATTTTGGTGGACCCTGGGTGAATGGAATATGGCGAGTTGTGAGCCTCGTCCATGATTATCTGTCTAAAGTCTCCTTCCTTAGGCACACACAACCTATCTTTATACCACAGTGTTCCTTTACTGTCGACTCTAAAGTCCGGTGCCTTATTTTCTCCGGTGTGCTTGCAGACTTGCACTAAATCCTTGTCTGTTCCTTGGGCTTCTCTGATCCGATCTTCCAGAGTGGACTGGATCGTCAGTTGGTGGCTAGATCTCTGGGGAACAATGTGTACATTTAACCGTGCCATTTCCTCTTGCAGGTGGGCACTCCTGGGTCTGTAAGATTTCCGGCTTAGGGCATCTGCCACTACATTGGCCTTGCCAGGGTGGTAATGAATTTCCACATTATAATCCTTAACCAATTCTAACCATCTTCTCTGTCTGAGATTCAGATCTGGTTGGGTGAAAATATACTTTAAGCTCTTATGATCCGTGTATATTTCACACTTGTTCCCAATTAGGTAGTGTCTCCATATTTTGAGGGCATGCACTACAGCTGCAAACTCTAAGTCATGCGTTGGGTAATTCTGCTCATGGGGTCTAAGTTGTCGGGAGGCATATGCTACAACTTTTCCATTCTGCATGAGGACACACCCTAATCCTTGGCGGGACGCGTCACAGTAAACGACGAAATCCCTGTGAATATCTGGTAGGGTTAAAACTGGGGCAGCGGTCAGCTTTTTCTTTAGCTCTTGGAAGCTCTTTTCACACGACTCGGTCCAAACAAATTTCTTTTCTTTCTTAAGCAATTCTGTCATGGGTCTAGCGATCTTGGAAAATCCTTCAATAAATCTCCGGTAATACCCAGCTAAACCCAGAAAACTTCTGATCTCACCCACATTGGTTGGTTGTTGCCAGTTTGAGACTGCTTCGACCTTCTCGGGGTCTACTGCTACCCCTTCTGCGGTCAGAACATGGCCAAGGAAGGCTACTTTTTCCAGCCAGAATTCACACTTGCTGAACTTGGCATAGAGCTGGTGTGCTCTCAATTTTTCCAACACTACCCGCAAGTGTTGTTCATGCTCTTCGGCACTCTTGGAGTAGATGAGTATGTCGTCAATGAAGACTACAACAAACTTGTCTAACTCGTCCATAAATACCTTGTTCATAAGGTTCATGAAGTAGGCCGGTGCATTGGTGAGTCCAAATGGCATCACTGTGAACTCATACTGCCCATATCGGGTGACAAATGCAGTCTTTGAGGTGTCACTCCCCTTAATTTTCAGTTGGTGATACCCGGTCCTTAAGTCAATCTTGGAAAAGTACTTGGCTCCTTTCAGCTGATCAAAGAGATCATCAATTCTAGGGAGTGGGTATTTATTCTTGATAGTGACATCATTCAGTGCACGATAGTCGATGCACAATCTCATGCTCCCATCTTTCTTCCTCACAAAGAGCACTGGGGCTCCCCAAGGGGATGTGCTGGGTCTGATAAATCCCATCTGTTGCAACTCTTCTAGTTGTTTCTTTAACTCTGCCAATTCTGAGGCTGCCATCCTATAGGGTCTCTTGGCTATAGGAGAGGTTCCCGGGACTAGTTCAATGGCAAACTCTATGTCCCTATCTGGTGGCATACCAGGTAACACTTCAGGAAAAACATCAGGGTATTCTCTGATTACCGGGACTTCTTCTATGGTTTTTGTTTCCATACTAAAGATCATAGGATCTGGTCCACTTCCTTTGGTGTGACAGGCTACTTGTATTCCATCTGGGTTGGTTAGGTGCACTACCTTGTCAGCACAACCTATGAGACCATTGTGTTTGCCTAACCAATCCATTCCAAGGATCACATCTATTCCTTTCGATTCTAGTACCACTAGGTCTGCTAGAAATTCTACCCCACTTAAAAGAATCCGTACCCGCGAACAACCTAATTGGCACTTAATATCACCTCCAGGTGTTCGGGTTAGTAGGGGTGTCTTTAGTAGTACTGTAGGTATTTTGTGTTTTTCCACAAAGCTTGATGATATGAAAGAATGTGATGCCCCAGAATCAAATAGTATCGTTGCCAAAACTGAACTGACTAGGTACTCACCGAGTACTACTCCTTGTGCTCCTTGAGCTTCCTGCGCGTCGATGTGGTTGACGCGGGCTCGTCCGTATGACTGCTGGGTGTTGTTGTTGTTGTTGCTGGTGTTGGTGCTGCGGACGGGTACACGGTTGGCTCCAGACACTGGTGGCTTGGGTCCATTCACCGAGTTGGAGTAGACTGATATCGCAGGCTTGCTTCTAGGATACGGGCAATCGGCGATGTAGTGCCCGGTCTCACGGCAGTTGAAACAGGCTCTCGTATTGTTGTTGCTGGCTGTGGCCTGACTGACTTTGCTCTGTGGTGGCTTTGAGGCGATCTGGCTCTTGAACTGGTTGTTGGGAGCCTGGGAGCTTGTGGCCTGAAACTGGGTCCTATACTGCACGGGAGCCTGGGGTCTAGGTGCAGCATAACCTGAGCTCTTGGGTTTCTGCGAGCGGTCCATCTGACGGTTCTTGCTTTCCAAGAATTTGCGCTTGTTCTCTTGCCTTGCCTCCATTCTGGCCCTCTCTGTGACAATGGCCTTGTTCATCAGTGTGTTGAAGTCAGGGAAGCTGTGGGTGACTATCAGGGCTCGAAGATCTGGGTGTAGACCTCTGATGAAAGCATCCTGCCTCTTTGCATCCGTCTTCACTTCATCAGGTGCATAACGGGCTAGCTCAGTGAACTCGTGGGTGTACTCTTCCACGGTCTTGTTCCCTTGCTTCAGTGCACGGAACTCATCTGCCTTGCGCCTCATGGTGGCGTCAGGGATGTGGTAGCGACGGAACTCTTCTTCGAACTCCTTCCAAGTGATCGCAGACTCGTTCGGGGAGGCTGCACAGTAAGCATCCCACCAAGCTGAAGCAGTTCCAGTGAGCTGGTGGGTGGTCAGGAGAACTTTGTCACGGTCTCCACATCCAAATGGTTCCAGCTTCCTCTTGATAGTTCTCAGCCAGTCATCTGCTTCCAAGGGGTTGCTAGATCCTCCAAAGGTGGGTGGCCTGGTTCTCAGAAAATTGGTCAATTTATCACCCGCATTGGGTCTACGGGTTGTCTCCTGACGGCGGCTGGCATTCCACATATTTTGCATGAACAAGGTGTGGTGGTACAAAGCTTGTGCCAGGTTGAAATCTGGTGGGAGTGGGGGCATAACAAAAGATCCTCCATTCTGACTTCTGGGATGACCTGCTTCTGGTCCGCCTCTTACAGGCGCTTGTCCTTCAGGTTGGTTCTCTCCCATAGGATCCTGCTGATCTACTTCCTGGTTCTCAGGATTCTCTCTCCTTCTTTCTGGTTGCTCTCCTCCAGCGGGAGGGGCGCGTCTCTGAGAGGCGCTAGCACGAGTGTTCACCATCTGCAGGTTGAGCAAGGCCTTCGTGAGATTGGGTTAAGATGATGTTTAAGCTGATTAGTTCGCATTTTCAAAAGACAGGACAACACACAAGCTAACACACAAACACACAAGGTTCCATTCCAACAGCTGAAGGTTACAACACTTGGGGAAGGTTACAACAAGGCTCGCACTTCCGGGCGGGGATACAGGACAAGGCAGGGAAACTACTGCTAGGGGTACAAGAGTTCTCCGGACCAAGCTGGCTTCATTCCCATCTGAGTGCTTGACTCTGCGCCTACTCGCGGGGCGAGCTTTCCTCTGGTGATGCAAGCCGAGCCTGCTCAGCCTCGGTCAAGGTCCCATTCTCCCGAGGCGGCTCAGATGGTCCTTCTTCCGCGGGCGGCGATCCTGCCGGAGTTCCTAACAGTGCCAGTGGGTTTCCCACAAGTTCCCCCCATGCCATGATCGGTGTCCCAAGTAGGACATGGGGTTCTCCAATGGCCGGAACAGGCGTTCCACTTCTGGTCCAATCCTGGATACGCAGGTCCCGAGCCTGCCGAAGGCTTTCTTGGGCGACTGCCTCATTGCTGATAGCAGTAGCGGCTCTTGCTTCCGCTTGGGCCACCTGGATCTGGTGCATGCGGACCGAGAATTCTGCTTGTTCGGCCCGGGCGGTCTGTTCTCTCAGGCGCTCGGCCTGTTCGTCAAAGAGTTGGTCCAAGGAATTGAGATAGGTGACTACTTGGTGCAACAGGGGCTCCTCCTGACGGCGCTGTTCCAAGTTCCTTATGCGGGCTCGCCAGACTGCACTTCTGACAATCGGCGGAAAGTATCTCATTGGGGTGGGGACCAGGTGCCTCTCAAATATTCCGCACATGAAGCGGAGGGCTTTCCTGATAGCCAAGGGGTAGGTGTCCTGGTGCCTGAATCCTGTGGCGGTCGTACGCCATGCCTCGACGGGGTGGAGGTCACTCTTGGCGACAACAATGACCACTCTGCAGCGTTGAGTCCCATGGTGCTCATACTCCCTGCTGTAGTACCTTGGGCGTTCTGGTACACCAAGGCGTTCCAGCGCGGGGATCAACAGGCTAGCGAAGCCCGGTGTGACTGGGCAAATTCCCTGGGTCCATCCTTGTTCCGCCATCTGAAACCAGGGGAAAACAAAAACTGAACAGATGCAGGATGAAAGACGACCTTTATTGCATAACATGGTGAGGTACAAAGATCATGGATACATCGAGGCTAAGCTGGTGGTGCCAACTGGATACAACAGACTCTACTCTAGGGAGGGCTAGGCTAAGTGCTAAACTACTCCAGACAGACTCGGCGCTTCTTCAGAGGGAGCTGGTACTCGGGCATCTCTTCCTCGGTCTGAGTGCCTGCGTCCACATGGGTTATTTCTGGTTCATCTTCCAACAACCCTCTTTCTCTCCTGTATGCTTCCAGGTTATCCAAATACTCATAGTAGGCCTGGCATCCAGCCTGGTGAGTGGCTAGGGAGCTGACAGCCTGTGTGGCCGTCGCCTTCTGTACTTCCAGTTCTTCCTTCGTTTCTTCTAGCTCTCTTTTTACTTCTTCTAGCTCCTTCTCTGCCTTCTCGGCTCTGTGGATCTGGTGCCTCAGCTGTCCCGACGTCTCCCGGTACAGCCTGTCTAAGCCAGTGAGGTAAATGGACAAGTGGGACACAGTGTCCTCCATATCTTCATCTCTCCCAAGGTTCCTCATCTGGGCAATCCATTCGCGTCCTCCACTTTCCAGGGGTGGGGCAAAACCTAGTGCTGTTCCCACGAGATACTGCCTGTAGAGTTCGCGGAGGCACATCAAGGCTCTTCTTGTGGCTTTGCGGTAGGCATTGGGGCGGTCGTAGCCGGTGGCGTGGACAAACCAACGTGCCACTTCCTTGTATAGTGAGCTTCTCCCCACAAAGATGAACATCCGGCACCGACGGGTACCATTGGTGGTGCACTCCCGGTAAAAATACTCGGGGGTTTCTGTGACTCCAACGTGCTCCAGGCTGAGCATCAGCAACTTGGGGAGGCCAGGTTCTGCGGGGCAGACTCCTTCGCCCCAACCCTCGTCAGCCGACTGGGCCATCTGGAACAAGTCAAAAAGCCGTCGGTGAGTACTTGTGTGGGGGAAAGGATTAGGCAAGAACAAACTAGGGTCAAGATCCTAGGGGTACGTCCTACGGCCAACCTATCGGCTCTGATACCACCTGAAGCGTCCCCTCGAAAGAGAGAACTTAATGTGATACAAATACCAGTCCCAGGATGCTGGTTCACATTATTACAACAGATAGTTCAGTACAAAAGCAACGTTACGGGAGACGGTGGCATTGCAGGGCCACGACAAACAGAACTAACACTAAGCTCCAGATAAAAAGGTTGACAACATAGAGGTCTTCATCAGAGTGGCAACGCATGCGGCTTCCAGCGGGTGGCCCTAACACACAGGCAAAGGTTGGGTGCAGAACGAACCCCACTAGACGATATCCTCAGGCACAAAGTCCGGGTCTGCCTCTGCAACAGATTAAGCAAGGGTGAGTACATACGTACTCAGCAAGCGCAACCACAACCACGGAGGGGTATAACAGAAGTATGCAAGTATTGTAACAAGGAAGGCTCATGGTTCATTTAGCAGCAAAGCAAATTTATTACACATGCAAGGGTTGGTTTTCGCAATAGGTTTTCACAAGTATTTCTTTTAAAGGGGACGATAATGTAAAATACTCTTTCGAACAAGATTTTGTTGCTACCAGATTTCCCATCTGTCGTAGCCACTGTCAAAACATTTCTCAAATACCAACATTTTCTTACACCAACACAGGGGATTAGTGAAGTGACCAAGCCGTAACTCGCCCAATACCGTGGACACGGCTATCCGGATAGGTTTTAACTCTGCAGAGGTGTATACAACCACAAGTAGGCTACCACAACAAGAACACCTTAGTGCCAGTGCAGCTCCTATCAAAGCCATTACCCACCATAGCTAAACTGACAAGTTATCACAGACGCGACCAGGGGTTAGCAACCTACCAACGAGGTTCTAACCAGGGGCATACCTCACATAGACCGTATCCCCGGCTCCATGGCCCTCTGTTGCTCACCAGCACACCACATAACCAGCAGCTCAACTAGTGGGATTTATGCTAGGCCGTTGCCACATACAACGGTCGAGTGGTGGTACAGAAAAATGGGTTAGGCTAGATGACACATCAACATCATGCCAAAACTTGTGATAGGATGGACAACTCCCACCATGCTCAACCACAAAGGTTAGAGCTCGCCTCGGCATTTCACACAAGAAAAACCGTCTGTCTCATCCCACACGGGTACTCATTTTATTTGCACAAATCACCTCTTTTATTTTAAAGCACGCACACGGTTGCTTTTGTAAACACCAAATATTTGTCATGGGTATAATGGTAAAATGTTCCTAAGCATTTCTAGCAGTGACCAATTTTCAAATAGAACATTGTCATATTTAAATATTAATCTGGGTTGTCAAGGAATCAGTCATAGCAATCAAGGTATGGCTATCCAACCGGGTTTAGCAGTAAAATCATGCGAGTTTTATAAAACAGGCCATGGGTGGTGTTTATAAAAACTGGGACAAAAGTATGCATCAAAGGGTGGGATTGCACTTGCCGTTCTCCCAACCCTCGGGGGATTCCTGCCCGGGGTCTTGGTCTCTAAGCTCCTGCTCGTAGCACTGCTCCTCTTCGAGTCCTTCCTCGTTCACAGCGGAGTCTACGGCACACACAAACAAACACCCAATAAATAAAAGAAAAAAAAGCTTTTATTGAGCTCAGAAAGAAGGAACGGAAACCAAGAGCGGATGGTGATGAGATGGTTATTTTTGGGTATGGACTGGTTGAGTTTTGCGAGAATATGTTGGTGAATATTGTGGTGGAGTTTGGGGTCAAACGGGATTAATTTGGCGCATGAAATGACGGGTTTAGTGGGGTTTAGGGGCTGTTTTAAAGGAATAAGGACCTTTCTGTAATTATGGGAAAGCTCAGGGGCTTCTAGTGAAATAAACAGAGAGAGGGAGAATAGTGCCAGAGGACCGCGGGTTAATTTATTTAAAGTCCAGGGGGTCATGGGCAAAGTTGCCCTTCTCTCTCGCTCGACAGACAGAGAGAGGGGGGGAGAGCGACGGCGGCGGCGCTGTCCGGCCAATCGCCGGCGATTGGGGCTGTGGCGGTGGACGGGGACAGGGGGAAAAGGACGAGCGAGGCATGGCGAGTCCACCAGTGGGCTTACCACGGCCGGAGGTGAAGGGTGGAGGGCGGCCCACGAGAGCAGTGGCGGCGGCGGCAATGGCGAGCGTGGGCGGCGGCGCTGCGATGGCGGAGATGGCGAGCTGAGTGGCGGGTGAGTGCGAGGTGGTGAAGGAGGTACTCGCGAGCCTTTTTATAGGCGCGGAGGTGAGCCGAGGCGGTGGGTCGACGAGAGGCCGTTCGGCGGCCGGTGGCGGGGAGTAAAGGCGGTCGGCGGTACGGCGGCGCTGTGGCGGAGCTGTGCTCGTCGTATGTGGCGTGCGCGAGGGTGGCGAGGTACTAGGACAATGGCGGGGCCGGGCGGTCGGAGCGGTGGCGGCCGAGGTAGCGTGCGCGCGGGGAGCTCGTCCTGGCGTGTGCGGAGCAGTGTGCGTGCGTGGGTGGTGCAGCGGGAGGGTGGCACGGTGGTTGTCGGCGGTGGGCGGAGCAGAGCGCGCGCATCCGAGCCTGGTGGTGGCGTGCGGGTGGAGCTGAGGCAGCAGGGCAGCGACGGCAGTCGGCGGTGGGCGGCACGGCAGTGGAGCGGCGTGCTCTTGGTGAGCCGGTCGTACGAGAGCAGAGCGAGGGCGGCACGGCGGTGAGGAGTAGAGCAGAGGGGACGGGGTGAGGTTTGGCCGGCGGCGTGTCGGCGGTTGCGTGCAAGGAGGTGGGGTCGCGGATGAGGGGCGGCACGACGTCGGTCGGGTGGCGAGGCGTGAGCGGCGGGGTGGACGGGGATGGGGCCGGCGGCGAGCAGGACAGAGGAGCGGCGGTGTTGGCGGTGACGTGCACGCGCGCGGTGGATTGGCCGGCGGGCGGAGCGGGCCGAGCAGAGCGGCAGCGCCGGAGTGAGGCGGCGTGGGGCAGGGCGCAGAGCAGAGCGGGGACGACGTCGGGAAGGGGGAGCAGAGGAAGCAGAGGAGGGAGGGAAAAGAAGGAAAAGGGAAAAAGAAAAGAAGAAAGAGAAAAAGAAAGGAAGGGAGAAAGGAAGAGGGAGAGGGGAAAAAGGGGAGGGGTCGGCGGGATTCGCGGCGGAAGTTGATGGGCGGTCGACGACTGTCGGCCAAAGAGAGATGGACCCGGCGGTCGACCCGAGAGCAGGCGACGCGGGATGGGACGGAAAAAGAGGGAGCGGTGATGCAATGCGGACAGGGAGAGAGGGGGGGGGGAAAGACAGGTGAAGAGGATTCGGCGGAGAGGGAGCTCGGGCGGTAAAACATTTTGAAAAGGTTTTTACCGGGTGAGTTAATTTGGTGATTTTCCAGAGATTAAAACGCGGGCGTTACAAATTTCGGGATAAAGGATACTTTTATCTCGGAATTGACCAGGAATCCCCAACATTTCCAGGCTGAGCCCACTCGACATCCGTTTTCCGCTCCCAAATCCTCAGAGTGCGTTCTCAAACTCAAACCCTAGTTCGTCGAATCTTTCAAGCTCCAATCTTCAAATGGCGAACCAGGATCAAATTCTTCAAGTAAGTTCCGTTTCCTTCAATCACATTCGGCATTACTCTTTTCGAGCTGCATTTTGAATTCCCGAATCGCTCTTCTTCCGTTCTCAATAGGCTCTGACCACTGAAATCTTGACCCCTACTGAGGAGCAATCCGCATCTTTCTACCTCGGCCCCTCAGGGAATCCAGATCCCTCCGAAATTACTGCGGCCGAGTCTCAGAGGATCCCTTTCAAAACTTCACTGACGAGACCTCACGAATGGCAAGATTCATTCAAGAACTGGCCTCTACCCCCAATTGCCGGCTGGAGAAACTGGTACAAAAGGATTCTTGAAGATAAAAGCCCCCAGACGCAGAATTGGGACAGTCTTCGTATCTCTCATTGCTTGGAGCTATCTCTAGCCGAAACACCCAAGAATGAAAGTCTCCTGATTGCAGCTTGTCACTTCTGGTCCAATGGCATAAATGCTTTTCTCTTTGGTCACGGACCAATGACTCCAACCCTGGCCGATGTCTACATGATAACCGGCCTGAACATTACAGGGATAACACACCCATACAGGTACAAAGGTTCTTCCAAACAGACAGGGGTGAAGACTGGAGTCAGTTATAAGAAATACATCCAGACTTATATGCGTGATGGTCCTCTGACTGATGTTGAATACAGGGCCTTTCTGAACATGTGGCTGTGCAGATTTGTTTTCTGTGGTAAAGCCAATGAGCCAACTTTGAATCACATAGTAATGGCCGAAGATTTGGCTGCAGGCACACTTATCCCTCTCGGGAAATATCTCCTGGGAAGTGTCTATCACATGCTCCATCAGACCATTTATCAGATGCACACCAACAAGAAAATTTCCTGCGTTAACGGTCCCTGGTGGTTCGTCCAGATGTGGTTGCAATTGTACATGCACCAAATTGTCTCTATTGACCTCAACAGTCGACATTTCCCCTCGGTCAATTACCAGGAAGCAGAAGCCCAGAGCACCAAAGGCTGTCAAACCTATGGGGAAGCAGCCTCCACCATTGCTATCAATAAGAGCATTGGAGAACTGTTTGAACTTTTCTTCAAAGGCTTTGCCAATCCCCTCTGGTTCCCATACATGGACAATGACAATCTCACCCTCCCTTGTGAATTCAGCTTCGAGACTGGATGCATAGATGCAGAATCCACAGCAATTTTCAACACTTCCATTCGGCCTTGCGTCTTACCAGCTGAATTTTGTGGAGGAAGGCTGGTTCAAAGCTCATATGAATATTACCAGCCGAATACAGTAGCCAGGCAATTAGGATGTGGCCAAGTGCCCCCAAGATTATTTCTTCATGAATTCCTCAAGCCTAGGCAGATCATCAAAGATTCCACAGAAACAAGAAGAATTTTTGATTACAAGTGTTGTGCAGCCATCTACCAGATCGAACCTTTTGTGCCAACAGCACTTGCTCATCCTTCTTTTATTCTTTGGTGGCAAGAACTCCATGATCATATCTTCAATGTGCCAGTTCACCCTCTCTGCCTTGATTTGATGCCCGACTATCAGCCGAATTCAGAGGTAAATATGCTTATAATCCATCTGGTTTTTTCTTTCAATAACATCCTCTTTCATCGACTTTTAACTCTGTTATCCTGCAGGACATAGTCCCTGCCCCTCTGGCCAGAGCAATTTTATACAAAACCGCAGGCCCAATATCTGCTTTGGGGCACCAATCTCCTACCTTGGCTCAGCTGATGGCTAGACAAGCTTCTTCAGATCCAACACTCACTAGACCATCATCTGTCAAGAGGAAACCCCTCCTTATAGCTGCTCCCTCGGTTGTAAAGAAGAAAAGAACAAGTAGCAAAATCAAGGTCAGAGCCTTTTTTCTTTGACTATAATGCTTTTGGTGTTTTGCTCAGCTTTATTTCTTCCTGATTTCAGGCCAGAGAACAGCAGCCAGCAATCAGTACAGATCCTGCCGATGCTTCAATGATTGGTAAAATTTCTCACTATTTTGTCTTTAAAGTTCCTTTCCATCGGCATTGATTCCTTTTCAGTTTCAGAGCAAATCTCAATAGACCCAATCTTGGAGAGTCCTCCTTCTCATCAAGAACTAGCTTCAGCTTCACCTGATGTTCCTCAGCCAGAAGCCTCTTCTCCACCAAAAGATCCTCCAAGCTCTCCTCAGCATGACATACAAGAATCTTTGCCTGAGCTCGAGCTGCCCTCTCTTTCCATCCAAGAGATCAGGAATGAGGTAGAGATAATTACCCAGTCTTCCCAGTTCTTTATTCAATGGATAACCATTAATTCGGCAATATCTCTTTCCAGGAGAAAATAACTTCATCACCCAGCTACTCATTTCCTTTGGATGATCTTGTTGTCGAACAAGTAGAGGAAATTTCTTCTAATCAGGCTTTATCAGAAGAAAACCAAGCACAACTGAAGGAAATCCTCTCTTTTCTGCATAAGGACACTCGAGAACAAGTTACCAATGCTGATCTTTTAAGAGACTTGCTTGAATCATTTGACCAAGATCTTCCTGCCGATATCAAGACTTCTTTAGATCCAATTTCCAGATTGGATGATCATTTTATCGCAGTGAAGCAAGCTCTGAAGAATCAATCTGCTCAACCAGCCTTGGAGCAAAGGAGAATTTTGGTCAAGCAATCTGTAAAAGACCTGCATACTCAAGTCCAGAATGACAAGGAATTATTGACCAAATTGGAATCTGAACTTGAAATGAAGGAGATCAGAAAAGCTGCACTTGAAGCCGAATTGAGAGATCTATCGGCCGAAATTGAAGCTAACAAGGAGAAGATAGTCGAGCTTCCCAAGTTAACAGAGAGGAGGCGAAAGGAAGCCTTAGCAGCTCTAAACGAAGACAAACAACTCAAGGCGAAGCTTGCTGCCCTGACTGGAGCCCAAGAAGCTGACAAAAACTTATTAGAGAACATTAGCAACATGATATCAAATGCCAAAAATGTAATCTCAAAGTTCTTGGGTGTGTGAATTGTGTCAAATAGTTTGATAGCCGAATGTTTTATCAACCCTGTAATCTTGTCATCTCTTAACTCTGCTTTTCTCCATTGTGGATAACTCATTCGGCAAAGTTGGCCATAATAGCATTAGACCCGAAAACACTTTAACCACGACATAGCCGAATCTCATCCAGTCAAAGCCGAATACGACTCGATAAGAATCCTAAACGACATGGGAACCGATCGGCTGGAAAATCCTTTCCACCTTCCGAACTCTTCGGAATACGCGCCACGATCTTTGGCCACGATTTCCTCTGCGGGTTCTATAAATAAACATACCGAGTATCCCACAGTTTTCACCAAGTGCTTTGTCTTCCAAGTTCTTGCCGGCCCAGATCATTCTTTTCCCCATCCACAGTAACTCCGAGGAACTTCCAATGGCCGACAACAACAGGAGGCGCCCGGCCGCCGATGAGGCCGAAGGAAGTCGCGCCGGCGCTCGCCGCAGGTGATTGGCTGCTTACTTCTCTCTGTTCTTCTCGAGATTTCCTTCCTCTTTCTTGACGAACCTCTTTGTTCTTTCAGGGTAATCCAATGGATTGCCGGTGCTGGTACGCCAGTTGCAGCTCCAGCCGCTGCTCCTGCGGCATCTTCGAGTTCGTCCAACCGATCTCTCGAATCGGACGACTACCGCTACACGGACGGCGATGCCCGCCGATTCAAAGCGGAGCGTGACGATACTCGCCGCGAGTTGGAGGTTATCTCCAAGCAAGCCGGGATTGCTGACCTTGAATGGCAGCACGAGCGCAAGCAGCTGCTTGAAGTCATTGATGGTGAGTCCTGTAATCTGCTCAATCTCAATTCTCGTCCTCCAAATGACATCAATCTGTTATCCCCTTGTAACCTTGCAGCGCGTGATACTGAACTTGATCGACTGAAGGCGCTGGTGGAGGAGCTGGCGGACAAAGTGAACGCCCAAGGGGACACACCGGAGGCACGCCTTGGTGCGGTGGCAGGCCGTGTCGACGAAGTGGCCTCCCATGGCGTTCGTTTGGGCGTTGCTACGGGTCTTGTCGCTATGTCGACGCACACCGGCACTAACTATTCCAGGATGCCGGTTGGTTTTGCCAACAGCAACCCAGAAGACATCGATGATATTGACGCCTCCATTGATCGTCTAGATG
This sequence comes from Echinochloa phyllopogon, assembly GCA_033239725.1. Lineage (NCBI taxonomy): Eukaryota > Viridiplantae > Streptophyta > Magnoliopsida > Poales > Poaceae > Echinochloa > Echinochloa phyllopogon. Next base: position 35,853,296 of record BTCW01000001.1, on the reverse strand, counting down.
GCCATGGTGCTGCCATTGCCGATTCCATTCATCCCCAGTCTGTTTTGAATAGGCTCTTCCAGTAGTCTGTACTAGGGATTCATGGAATTTCGGCAATAAAACCTATCTTTTGTGATCTTACATGAACTCCTGATGTAATATATTTTGTGCTAAGGGCAATACATTCCGTACTGGCCATTTTCCTTCTGTCGGAAATTTTGTCCTGAAGGCGGCCTCTTCCCGAATACCGGCTGTCTCAATTGTTCTGACATTGAATACTTCAATCAACGATCAATTTCAACACTAGGATAATATTTCTTCAAATACCTTCCATTGATGGCAGCAGTAAACTCCTCTCCTAGCAAAGTTTTCAGGATATATGCATTTCCAGGTACGCATCTGATCACTCTGAAAGGACCTTCCCAATTTGGTGACCACTTGCCGAATGCACTGTATTTAGTTCCAATCGGCAGTATCGCTTTCCAAACCAAATCTCCTTCTGCAAATTGCCTGACTTTCACCTTCTTGTTGTAATATTTAGCAACTCGCATTTTATTTTTCTCGATATTTTCCAAGGCCCTGAGACGAATCATATGCAAATCCTCTAATTCGTCCATCATTAAATCATTATAATCTTTAGAACTTAAATCTTTTTGCAACTTTATTCTCCTTGAGTCTAATTGTATCTCCCATGGCAAGATAGCATGATGCCCATACACCAACTCATAAGGAGACGTCTGTGTAGCCCCATGTGGAGCCATTCGGTAAGCCCACAAAGCTTCATTGAGTGCCGAATGCCACTTTCTTGGCTTCTGATCAATCTTCTTCTGTATAATCTTAATCATAATCTTGTTAGAAGCTTCTGCTTGACCATTAGCTTGGGCATAATAAGGAGAAGAATTTAACAATTTGATGCCCATACTTTCAGCAAAATCTCTGAACTCTGAAGATGTAAATTGAGCCCCTTGATCTGTGGTGATTGTTTGAGGAATCCCAAATCTGTAAATGATATGTTCTTTAACAAATTCAACCATATTCTCCGACGCCACCTTCTTTAATGGAATTGCCTCAACCCACTTGGTAAAATAATCGGTTGCCAAAAGCACAAACTTATGCCCCTTGCTAGATGGAGGATTTATTTGGCCAATCAAATCTATTCCCCATCCTCTGAATGGCCATGGCTTGATAATGGGATTCAAAGCCGATGCTGGAACTCTCTGAATGTTTCCAAATCTCTGACAGTCTTGACATCCCTTATAATATTCAAAGCAATCTTCCAACATTGTCGGCCAGTAATATCCAGTTCTTCTAATAACCCACCTCATTCGGTAGGCCGATTGATGTGCTCCACATAACCCATCATGTACTTCACTCATCAGCCTTTTTGCTTCTTCGTGATTTAAGCAATGTAACAGCACCCCATCCAAGGATTTATAATACAAATTATCATCAAGAAGAACGAACTTTAAAGCTTTATACCTGAGCTTTCTAGAAACCTTTCGTGATGGATTCTCCAGATAATCGGCAATCTCTTTTCTCCAATCATCTTCTGCCAGATTACTCCCGAAAGCATGTACGTCGTTAGCAAAAACTTCTCGAAGCTCTTTATAACCCGAAGCACCTTGAGCTAATCTGTTTGCCTCTTCATTGTCTTTCCTAGGAATATGCTGCAGAATTACTGACTGAAATTCCTTTAAGATCTGCTTGCATTCCTCATAGTAATTCCTCAAGACATCATTTCTGCACTCATACTCGCCATTTAGTTGCCTTATAACTAATTCTGAATCTCCAAAAATTTCAACTGCAATGGCCTTTGCTTCTCTCAAGTATTGAAGTCCTCTAAGCAACGCTTCATACTCAGCTTGATTATTAGTGACAGTAGGTTGAATAGGAATAGCAAATTCAAATACCTCTCCTCTTGGTGAAATTAACAAAATACCTACTCCACCACCTTTGTCACATGAAGAGCCATCGAAGAATAATACCCAAGGAGCAATTTCAAGCGAATTAACTGATAAATCGCGATGCTCAGTAATGAAATCAGCAATAATCTGTCCTTTAACAGCCTTTGCCGATTCAAACCTTAACTCAAATTCAGACAGAGCTAAAATCCATTTGCCAATCCTTCCGTTCAAAATTGGCATAGACAACATGTGCTTTATCACATCAAACTTTGAATACACAATGCATTCGGCATGTAGTAAGTAGTGCCGAAATTTTGTACAGGAGTAGTAAACACATAGACAAAGCTTCTCAGTAGCCGAATACCTTGTTTCGGGATCAAGCAACTTTCGGCTAAGGTATGCAACTACCCTTTCCTTTCCCTCGAATTCTTGTATGAGGGCCGATCCAATAGTTTGGGCATCGGCCGCCACGTACAACTTAAAAGGCTTGCTTAGCTGTGGAGGTACCAATACTGGTGGTTCTTTCATGTATTCTTTGATCTCATCGAAAGCCTTTTGTTGTTCGTCGCCCCATACAAACTTCTGATCTTTCTTGACCTTTAACAGTGAAGAGAAAGGCAACACCTTTTGTGATAAGTTTGATATGAATCTTCTTACGAAATTGATCTTACCAAGCAGTGACTGCAATTCCTTAAGATTAGTTGGAGGAACAACTTCATCAATGGCTTTCATACTTTTCCTGCCAACTCCTATTCCTCCTTTATGTACCAGAAATCCCAGAAATTCTCCTGCCGAAACTCCAAAAGCACATTTATTTGGGTTCATTTTGAGCCCATGTTTCCTAGTGCATTCTAAAGTTTTCCTTATGTCGGCCAAATGTGCTTCATGATCCAATGACTTAATCACGATATCATCGATGTATATTTCCACAATCTTGCTGATCAACTCATGAAAAATATAATTCATGGCTCTCTGATAAGTTGCACCAGCATTCTTCAAACCAAAAGTCATGACAACCCATTCAAACAACCCTATATGTCCTGGACATCTGAAAGCCGTTTTCGCTATATCTTCCAATGCCATAAAAATTTGATTGTACCCTGCATTACCATCCATGAAACTAATCACTTTATATCCAGCAGCGGCATCAACCAACGAATCAGCAATAGGCATCGGATATCCATCCATGGGTGTAGCTCTGTTCAGATCTCTAAAATCTATGCAAACTCTCATCTTTCCATTTTTCTTGTACACAGGAACAATATTAGAGATCCATTCTGCATATCTGCATGGCCGAATAAAATTTGCTGCTATTAATCTTTCCACTTCTTTCTTCACATCGGCCAACACTTCATCTTTGTATATTTTCCGGGGTGGTTGCTTGTAAGGTTTATAACCAGGCTTGATCGGCAATCGATGCTCAACAATGGAACGATCTAAACCAGGCATCTCCGAATAATCCCAAGCAAAGCAATCTTTGTATTCTTTTAACAACTCAATCAACTTTTCCCTGAAAACTGAATTTAAGCTAGCACTGATGAATATCGGCCTTGGTTTGTCACCGTCCCCAATGTCTACTTCTTCTAATTTATCAGCCGATACAAATCCATATCCTAGCTTCCCGTCAGTTCCATCGATTGGATTATCCATTAAAAATTGCTAACAGAGCCGACTGCTTTGATCGGCTGTTGATCACTGCTGACTGGCTCAACAGGACCTTCTCCCCAGTCCTTTCCTGAGAAGCAATCTATGCCTTGATATTCCCAGAAGGCCGGTTCCACATTAGCCACGCTAATCGAATCATCTGCTGGGACAATCTCCACTTCATCATCTATCCACTGAATAAGCTGTTGATGCATAGTAGATGGAATACAGCAATTCGCATGAATCCAATCCCTTCCAAGTAGCAAGCTGTATGCCCCTTTGCCCTCAATAACAAAGAAGGTTGTAAGCAGAGTCTTGGACCCAATCATCAGATCTACATGTACACACCCTTTGGTGTCCGAAGGATTCCCAGCAAAATCATTCAACACTATGCTTGTTGGCGTTAAATCTCCAGGGCTCATGCCAAGTTTCCTGAATGTATTGTATGGCATCACATTAACAGCAGCTCCACCATCAACAAACATCTTCGTCAGTGGCTTCCCGTTGACATATCCTCTTAAGTACAGTGGCTTCATGTGCCGATTCTGGACTGGCTTCTCGAAAATAGCTTGTTTATTCAATACCAATTGTGCCATTAACCCACATTGCTCGGCTTCATCCACTTCTGACAATATCTCTTCCTGTACAATTTGATTAGCTGGAGCCATGAATTCATTCGGCAAGAAACATACCATGCATGTAGGAGCCGAATGACCCGATTCATCAGGCCTGTCTTTTGGACGCCATATCGATTTCATCCTAGGCCTTGCTTGCTTTAATTCTTGATTCCTCAGGCGTTGGACTCTTCTCTTCTGACTCCTTCTTAAACCAGGTGGACACCACTGTCCTTTCTGCCAAACATACTCACGATTTTCTTCTTCATGATCAACCCATCTATAATCAGCATGTCTTTTCCTTGGTTGATCATCAAAACGCCGATCATCACTAGGATGCATCCTGCCAATTCTTTCATGGACAGATCGGCGATTGGCAACATTTTGCCTATGTTCGACATACCCATTATTGCACTCAGGACAGTTATTCCTCGTAGGCAGCTTTAAACCCTCGTTCCAACAGTGTCTGAAGAAAACACAATCCCAATGTGCACGTTCTTGTTCTCGGACATATTCTTCTTGTTCTTCCTCAAACCTTTCTTCTTCGCGCCTTCTTTTCTCCTCCTCGTATTCACGTCTCTGGTAATGCTCTTTTTCTTGCTGACGCTGCCACTTATTGAGGAGAATACGCGATGTGACTCTGGGTTTAGAAGAATTCCCAATTTCAAATTGGCCATTCGGGAAGCGAGGTCTCTCTTTGCGAATCTGTTCGATCGTGATTTGCCGATTAGGATCTACCGAGCCATTCTGCTTCGCTTTCTTTGACGTCAGGACTCTCATTTTTTCCTTTTCTCCAGATTCGGCAGTACTCACCATATTGATTGAGAACCCAACCATGTTCTGAGGAAACGGGTTACTGTCCAACTTCATCTTATTGTCGAATTTCAAATGCCCTTCTTGGATAGCTTTCTGAATCCTCACTCTAAAAACCCTGCATTCATTGATGGAATGAGAATTTCTATCATGGAATCCACAGTACCTCTTATCCTTCACTCCATCAGGCCGAAGCATAGAATGCCCCTCTGGTAGCTTGATTCGGCCTTCTTTTACAAGATAATCAAATAATTTATCTGCCTTAGTTACATCAAAATCATAGGTGCCCTTATTCTGTTTAATCCACCTCTGATTCACCATGACTGGCTCTTTACTCCACACTATCTCTGCTGCAGCTATCTCTTCGCTATCTTCATATTCATCTTCTTGATCTGCTCTTTCAAGGAATTGGTTATAGATGTCAGCTACATCATTATTTTTAGCAAATCTGGCATCTTTCTTGAAACCATATGCCTGGTTACTCATCAAGGCCAATCTGTGTGACAACTGGCCCAGATCATCAAACTCCATCCCGAATAGCTTTTCCCGAACGGCAGGCAGCATGCCAGCTACAGCCATACCAGCCAGCTGGTCATCAGGTATGTTCAGAGAAAAGCACATGCTCTTTGTTTCCCTAAACCTCCTGAGGAACTCCGTAGGTGTTTCATTATTCCTCTGCCTTAAGCTGGTCAAATCAACCAACTTTTTCTCGGTACTGCCAATGTAGTAATGAGCATGGAATTTCTGCTCCAGGTCCTTCCAAGTACAAATCGACTGAGCAGGCAAAGAAGCAAACCAAGTAAAAGCTGGACCCGTCAGTGACAAAGGAAAGTATCTGATTCTGAAAGCCTCATCTGCCGAAGCTTCTCCAAGCTGCATCAGATATCGAGCTATATGCTCCACAGTGCTAGTATCATCTTGTCCTGAGAATTTAGTAAACTCTGTAGGCACCTTGACTCTATTCGGCAATGATACCCTTTGGTACCATTCTGGGAAAGGAGATGAGTACATGTACCCCTGATTTTTAGGCTTCAGACCGAATTGATTTTGCAACACATCGGTCATTTTTTGCACCATGAGGTCAATACTGGTATCTTGATTCTCTGGTCTTCCAGCAAGCATGCCTGCAGTACCAACATATCCAGGATTCGGGAGAGCGTCGATAGCATTGTAATCCATAAACTCTGAATATCCGTTTCCATACATGTCCCTTTGCAGCCTGTTGTTCAGAGGGGATATCTTATAAGCAGAAGCAGGTGGATTCCCTGTGGTGCCGAAGGCCATATCACCGTATGTGCGAGTTTTCGGCAGTGCAGGTTGAGGATCTTGCCGAATCGGTTGACCATTTGTATCTTTAGTACCAGAACCTCCAGTTTCATCAGCATTTCCTTTACCATGTGGCCTCTGAGTTTGTGCTTGAACATTGAAGTATGTCGGGCCGCCCAATTGCCCATGTATCTGCTCGAAGGGTTTATCCACATGCTGACCAAAAATGCTTACCATTATATGCCGAAAACTATTCAAGAACGCAGCATTGTGATTGGTCATTGTTTCCCCCAAAGCTTTGTATAACAAGCCCGAGAATCTCTCCCTCTCTTCTTCTTTAGTAAAATCAGACTGCCCAGGAAGGAGAACTCTTGGCAAATCGGACTTGAGGAACGGCACACCACCCCTGTTCTTGGCGAAAGACAGTAAACATTTGTTAATGAACTGGTCAGCAGCAGCCTTTACCATCTGTTGATGCTCTTCAGACAATTCTTCCAAAGTAATGTCCATGATATCGCTCAACTCGGGCATCTTGTAAACTTGTGTGTGTCCCACCGGGCGTGCCAAAAAGTGTGTTGACGTAAAATCCGCACCTCACGCCAAGCACACAGCAAGCCGAATTAGCTAGCTTCACACGTGGCCCGGGCTTTTGAATCCGGAAGCGTGCCAGTCAGTTTGCCTGAAAACTAACAAAGGGACAAGACGTTTAGATCAAAACCTGGAACGTGCCGGGTGAGACCAGACAGTTCCATATTTGCGGCTACGGAGCCAGTTTCGAACGACAAATAGCTGCAGAGAAGCTATCTGTCAGCAGTTAAAGCCTCATTCGGCAATCGGCAAGGTACGTAGGCAACGCACTGCCGAATACGTGACGTAAGCATGACGAAAGATCGGCTTTCAACCGAATGAACATTATAACACATACTCATAGCCGATTAACGAGAAACAGAGCATGATAGATAAATGAAAGGGTGAAACATGATCATAAATTCGCAGTAAACAAGGAATGCATAGGCCGAAAGCAGCACCCGTCAAGCATGATAACAAACAAGTTAATCCACCGCATGATACGACTTGTTTGAGACCACACCACTAATCAGATTAGACCAATCCACCGCATGATACAATCTAACCATGAAAAGCTAAAAGCATTCAATGTTTAAATACGAACCCACAACACAGTCACGAATTTACATTGAAAACAAGAATGCATAGGCCGAAAGCAGCACCCGTCAAGCATGGCAACAAACAAGTTAATCCATCGCATGATACAACTCGTTTGAGGCCACACCACCAATCAGATTAGATCAATCCACCGCATGATACAATCTAATCGTGAAAGGCTAAAAGCATTCATTGTCCAATGCAAACCCACGAACACACGTTCACTCGTGAGAGCACTGCCGAATACGGCTGCTTAGCCGAATCGGGGTCCGCGGCGAAGGAACAAACTTAATCGATAAAGATAAATCTATCAGGTCGAATCGAATTCTAATCCACCGGATGATTAGCTCTAAGACGACCCAAAAACCTGCATCCACCGCATGATACCCGGTTCTGTCAAGATCTACACGATACCAACAAGTTCGAACCCGCGACGCGTGGCAACCTAGGTCGGTTTCGGATTCGGCTATGAGGGGATAAGTCATCGCAGCGTGAAGTAGAGCCGATTCTAGCCGACCTAGATTGGGCAAAGGTGTGTTGCATGAATTAAGCACAGAGTAAAAACGAAGCAACACGAGGTAACTTAATGAATCTATTAGATCATGCCGAAATCTAACAGAGCCGATAACTTGGTCCATACTAGATCTTAGCCCACCGCATGGCTCATGACCTAACAGAGGAACCTTCTTGAGACCACAACTTAAATCCACCGGATGATACTAAGCATGGTAACAAGACTACTTGCATCAAAGCTTAAATCCACCGCATGATACTAAGCATGATACAAGGTTGCCGGTACTTACGGAGGTCGACGGATCGATGACTCCTCTCGAAGAACTCGACGACTCGACTAAAGGACTCGATGTTGGCACGGGGCCGGTTTGTATGATTGATTGGGTTGGATCCCTTTTTACAGCTGCCATGGGTTTATATTTATACCCAGGTCTTGATACAACTCCTAGTCGGACACGACTACAACACTTGTTTCTAAAAATAAATGACGGATCTTCGTGCCCATATTGCGTTCCTTGTTCGAACCGGCCTTTTCCTTATATTGATCCACGTCATCATGTCTTCCCGAATGCTACCACTCTTCGCCTGCGGAACAATGCCTCTGCCGAATGATGACGTATTCCCGACCGCAGAGTATCTCTGCCGAACGCTTCAGAGAAAACCTCTTAGCCGAATGGCGACGCGTTCCCGACCGCAGAACATCTTTGCCGAATGCTTCAGAGAAAGCCCTTTAGCCGAATGGCATCCTCCCACCAAATCCGGCTCACATGTCAGCCTCTTTCTGGTGCTAATTTTTGGTGTCAACACATGCCCCTTCAATTTTAAAGCGTCCCCTCGAAAGAGAGAACTTAATGTGATACAAATACCAGTCCCAGGATGCTAGTTCACATTATTACAACAGATAGTTCAGTACAAAAGCAACGTTACGGGAGACGGTGGCATTGCAGGGCCACGACAAACAGAACTAACACTAAGCTCCAGATAAAAAGGTTGACAACATAGAGGTCTTCATCAGAGTGGCAACGCATGCGGCTTCCAGCGGGTGGCCCTAACACACAGGCAAAGGTTGGGTGCAGAACGAACCCCACTAGACGATATCCTCAGGCACAAAGTCCGGGTCTGCCTCTGCAACAGATTAAGCAAGGGTGAGTACATACGTACTCAGCAAGCGCAACCACAACCACGGAGGGGTATAACAGAAGTATGCAAGTATTGTAACAAGGAAGGCTCATGGTTCATTTAGCAGCAAAGCAAATTTATTACACATGCAAGGGTTGGTTTTCGCAATAGGTTTTCACAAGTATTTCTTTTAAAGGGGACGGTAATGTAAAATACTCTTTCGAACAAGATTTTGTTGCTACCAGATTTCCCATCTGTCGTAGCCACTGTCAAAACATTTCTCAAATACCAACATTTTCTTACACCAACACAGGGGATTAGTGAAGTGACCAAGCCGTAACTCGCCCAATACCGTGGACACGGCTATCCGGATAGGTTTTAACTCTGCAGAGGTGTATACAACCACAAGTAGGCTACCACAACAAGAACACCTTAGTGCCAGTGCAGCTCCTATCAAAGCCATTACCCACCATAGCTAAACTGACAAGTTATCACAGACGCGACCAGGGGTTAGCAACCTACCAACGAGGTTCTAACCAGGGGCATACCTCACATAGACCGTATCCCCGGCTCCATGGCCCTCTGTTGCTCACCAGCACACCACATAACCAGCAGCTCAACTAGTGGGATTTATGCTAGGCCGTTGCCACATACAACGGTCGAGTGGTGGTACAGAAAAATGGGTTAGGCTAGATGACACATCAACATCATCCCAAAACTTGTGATAGGATGGACAACTCCCACCATGCTCAACCACAAAGGTTAGAGCTCGCCTCGGCATTTCACACAAGAAAAACCGTCTGTCTCATCCCACACGGGTACTCATTTTATTTGCACAAATCACCTCTTTTATTTTAAAGCACGCACACGGTTGCTTTTGTAAACACCAAATATTTGTCATGGGTATAATGGTAAAATGTTCCTAAGCATTTCTAGCAGTGACCAATTTTCAAATAGAACATTGTCATATTTAAATAGTTGATCAAAGAATAGTTAATTTCTAAATTAAATAAATAAGGAAATTATAAGTTGATCAAAGAATTAATATCAAATATTGTTTCATATCATGTGGCACATACATGATGATAAAAAATGATACGTTAGTTTGGGCACACTTGAATAAACCGTATTGACAATATAACAACGGATATTTAAATAAAATTGTATTAAAGTTTAAGAAACCAAAAATTAGTGTAAATAACTAGCTACCGGCGTAAATTTACGCGGGCCACCTTGCTAGTTTTTAATACAGGTGGAGATATGTTTGGTTAGCTCTTTTTTTTCCCAAAACATATGTTTGCTTAGGTTAACACCTAAATTAGCCATATATTCTTAAATACAGGGGAAGGATGTGGCTCGAGCCCTACCCCTCACTTCTTCTCCCTCCCTTTCCTCATCTTCCTCGTTCTACTGTTTGTTGGGAGGTAGAGCTTTGTTCTTTGTAACGCGTATTCAGTTCCTAACTCCATCTCTAAAACTAGGCCTTTATCTATTTCTTTCTCATTATTAGCATATTTGGAACCAATCAAATGAGAGATCAATTAAATATGAATCTAGTTGTTTACATGGAACATACTTTTCATTGATTATAAAATTGTTTGTCAAAACATATAAAGTTTTTTTTTCTCAAAATAAATTGGATCCTGATTTTGTTTTACTTGAGTGATAGACTTTATCGGTGACTAATGACTTGGCTCAGCAAATTCTAATGGTGCATCCATTGCTCTGCTTTGCGGGACGCACCAACGCGCTCCGAGATTTGAATTTTGTACAACTTTTGACCAAAATAGTTTAGGGAACAATGGATATGCCCAATGATGAGATTGTTTAGGGGCTCTTTCGGCCCCAATGGGCATGGAACTTTCTGGAATCCGGATAGTTCGCGCACTAGTAGTAGTAGCTGGCTAGTAGCCATCCATCAAGCAAGACTTGATGAATCGGAGCACCTCCAGTCCTTTTTCATCGGATGGTGCCCGGTGAACATCGCCCCAGTTCGCCACCAGTGCAGCATCCTTTGAAACTAGGAGGAGTCGGAGTACGTACTCCTCCTAACTCCTGCGTGCCAATTGGCACGGCACGATCGAGTGATTGACATGATTAGCGCGTAGGTGCGTCGCGTGCACGTGTCGACCAGGCGCCACGCGCGCGGGCGCCCGTGGCCGTGGGCGCGTAGCAGAGGCTTGACGTCCGCGAAAAGTCTCCGCGCGCGCCATCACGTCCTTCGCTGCGCGGAAGTCAGCCCGCCCTGGCCATCCCACGCGGCCGGGCCGAGAGAGAAGCAAAGCAACCGAGCCGCGGGGGCCTCGTCGCGATCAGGGCAGGGGAGTTTGGAGGGGTTCGGTGGTGGGTGGGGCTGGGCGGCGGCCCCGTCGTCACGTGGTGGTCGCCGGGCGGCGGTGGCGGGCCTGCTGTCGTGGACTTGTGGGCTAGAATAATGCAGTACACGCATGGCGCGCGGTGCCGGTTCCGGATCGTGCGCTGCCGAAAGTGAGGTGCTCGGGGATCGGGGGCTCGGGATATTTTTGTCACCACTCAATCGATTCGATCGATCACCAGGTGACGGGGGTGTTTAGTTCCGAAAGAGAGGGTAAAAAGGAGGGTGAAAAAGTCACATCGGACACTGTAGCTCACTGTAGCACTTTTCGTTTGTTTGTGGTAAATATTGTCCTACCATAACCTAATTAGGCTCAAAAGATTCATCTCGTCGTGTACATCAAAACCATGTATTTAGTTTTTTTATTTACCCACGTTTAGTGTTCTATGTATGAGGAGAGAGATTTGATGTGATTTAATGTGATTGGTGAATAGTGAAGTTTGGAGAGAGAATTTTTGCAATTTCAAAGGAACTAGACTGGGCCGATGCCGCGTGCATTGATGTGCCGCGAAGGCGGTGGAGGAGAGTAGGAGCAGCGCCGAACTGTTTGCCTGTGTCGCGTTTTCGGGAAACATGTTTAACGGGGGAGGACTTGTTTGGCATTTTTCGTGCATTGTTCTCTATTTTTGCTCATATTTATTGTGCTCTCTGACTACGTAGCTTGTTAGGTAGGCTGGCCGCAATTTAATTTAGGCTTTTTGTGTACAAAAGATTTATGTTAGTTTCGAAAAAAAAGATTTATGTTAAGAGGCGACTCTGTTTTTCTCTTGTCACAAAAGGAAAAAAAATGCTGGGTTAATGGAATTTATATTCCTTTCAAAAAGAAAAAAGAAAAAAAATGCTGGGCTTGCGTGCACATGTAAATACCTCATCCATATAGTACCGTTACCTATTTATTGTGGGGTTTGGTACTTTTTTTTCCGGAGTCCTTTTCAATGTATATAAAAGAAAGAATATGGAGATTTCGCGAAGGTACCCTGTACGCATGCGTAAGGTTGCGGCGTCGCAGATCTGTTGGGATTCTTATTCTTTGGTGTTTTGTCTCTGGCCGCATCGGCATATGGCCCGCTAAATGCTTGCGGTAGCCATCGAGCTCATGTAGCGCGTCTTGGTCACTCGGAAATCCAGAAAAAATGGATGTTCACATATCATCGTTTTAGGTAACTCAACAGTAGTGTCTAGGTAATCGATGACGAGACGACGATGCGTGCGCAGCTTCGTCGCGAATTATTGATGCTTCTCTGTGGATGACCCGGTCAGGCGAACTAAACAGTGCCGTTCTCTATTCAGGTTCTTGAGAATTCTAAGCGAAAGGTAGCTGTCCGGAGCTAAGGACGGCACAAGTAAACCTAGGATTTGAATCAAAGTGAATGAATAAAAAACAGTACCGGCACTTTCATTGAGGGAGGATATAGATCATGCCGAACCAAAAAGCTAATATAGAGCTAATAAGTGGTCCAACATTGTCCAACACATTGTTCATTGTACCCGAGTTGTTCGACAGTTCAAGGAATTCATCTTGGCCTCATGTTTGGGTCCGCAAGGAGACGAGGAAACGGTCAATAAATTAAGGAAAAAGTCTAAATTACTCCCCTCAAGTATAGCGAAAGTCTAGATAACCCCCTAAACTATGTTTTAGTTTAATTTACCCCCTAAACTATGTTATTTGGTCCAACTTACCCCTTAACCCAATTTGTCTTTTTTGTTTCTCCATGCACAAGATGAATTTTAATTTGAGACTTTGCAGGGAGGTAGTGAACATCATAATCTATATTAGAAAATATTTTATGAATTCTTCATCACTACTTTCTATATAATATTGTATTTTAAGGATAACTTTATTATTAAATATATTACCCTATCAAAACAGTGACAAAAAAATTATGATATATTTTTTTAACATGTATTATATTGTCTGCTATAATTTTGCAAAAGTTAAACTTTAAATTCCACTTGTACATGGAGAAACAAAAAAGACAAATTATGTTAAGGGGTAAATTGAACCAAATGACATAGTTTATGGGGTAAATTGAACCAAGAATTACTTTAGGGGGTTATCCAAATGTCGGTGTCGGAAATGGCCGGCACTCCCTACACCGCACAGAAATGCGCTGTGTCTCGTCCCTTGGTGGTCGATGCGGAAGCTAACACAAGGACACGGGTTTATCCTGGTTCCGGCCACGGGGCCGTACGTCCAGCATGGGCGTGCTCGCGCACTCGTATTAGCTTTTGCACCGGGGTGCTTGTAGAGGGGAGCTACAAGTGGATGCGGGAGAGGAGAGACGTTCTCCAAGTCCCTGGTTTGTGGTGAGAATGATTGAGTTTGGTGCCGATATCGGGTGTGTGTTGCTGTGTGTTCGTGTCTCAGCGTGAGCCAAGACGTGCGAACTGTCTCCTTTCTACAGGGCTCCTGCCTCTCCCTTATATAGTTCAAGGAGGAGAAGGATTACAGTCGTGGGTACAGTGCGTACTACAGTGCGATCTGTACGGTGTATCTTGCAGAGGGGGCGTGCTTGCTTCAGGCGTATCCCTCCCCTATAGTTTAGTTGAGAATGTCTTTAGGTCTTGTCCGTTGGTACGACGCTTCTTTGCATCCGTCTTGTCAAAGCCTCGAGGGGTCGCTCGATGCTGCCTCGAGGCGGTAGGACTATCGCTTGGTCCCTCGCTCGAGGAGGGCTCCGTGCCGCTTCGAGGGGTCGCTTGCCGGGGGCACGGAGGCTAGCGTGGTGTAGGCCGCAGCCTAGTGTCAGACACCTTTACCAGTTATGATGACCAGGAGAATATGACCTGCTCCGTTGGGCCGGTACGGCCGGCTTTTGCCCTGGCGACGGTGTCAGGCCGTATTCGTACGGGGCGGCCACCGCTCGGGTGGCCCGATAATCTTCTGTATTCGCCATGGGGGGGCCCTTCCGTTGAGGACGGGGGCAGGTGATGTAGGTGTGCAGCCTACCGTTGCCACAGTGTACGCTCCGTCGTCCGGAGACGTGGTTGGCAAGGGTTAGGAGACCCTTTGCTTGCCTTGCCGGACCGGCAACGTCGTTTGACCAGGGCTCGCCCCCCGGTCATTGGTGGTTTCTTGTTGGTGGGGTCCCCTAGACCCGCTCGAGGGCGTTTCGGCGTGGGAGGCGACGGGGGGCCCCCGGTGAAGCTGTGCGGGAGTACGATTGGAGTCAGCGACACCAGGGGTACAGTGCCGCGCATGCCCCGCGCGGCTCTCGCCTGTCTGCGTTGCAGGGGACACAGTGCTCTCAGATCTTGTCAGAGGCGACGTGCAAGGAGGATTTCTCTTTTGACTTCGGCGCCCGGTGCGGGAGTTGGGATCGCCGGTCCCTGCGCCGCTGATGAGGTGCATACTCGAGGGGTCGAGATGAGCTCGAGCGAGGCGGAGCGGGGGTCTGTGGCTCGAGGGGGAGGCGTAGTACCCTCGAGCGAGGCGGAGTTTTGGGTGCGAATGCGTCGTACCCTCGCGGGCCATTGTCGGGCCTGGATGGCTGGTAGTGGGCCGCATGATTTTGCTGGCGTGGGTCCATGTGTTTGCGGGAGGTAGTCTTTGTTGTGCGTTTTTGAGGGTGGTTACCCTGATGATTAAGGGACCTCCTAATTTGGTCCCCGACAGTAGCCCCCGAGCCTTTATGGGAGTGGTTCGCTCGTATAAAGGATCCATCTCGAGGCGGCGTCTTGTGACGTCCCGTGTCGGGGCCTGATTTGGGATATGCACGACTTTCGTGGGGGCGCGCTAGCGCACCCGCGGGTGTAGCCCCCGAGTCTTTGCGGGAGTGATTTCACTCGCGCGAAGGCTATAACCCTCGGACATCGGGTTTTAGGTTTCGAGGTAGTACCGTGCGCGGGCTCGAGCTTTGCCCTCGAGGGGTGTTACGTCGTTGTGCGGGGAGCTCCCGAGTCCTCTGGCCTAGAAGGGTCGATCGGGTCGAGCTTCGCGTCTTTTCGTAAGGCGACCCTCGCTTCCCTTCCGCAGGGCTGAGGGGTGAGACGCTCTGCGCTACCCTCGAGCGGGTTCGCGAATGCGGCGGTCTCATTTGAGCTTTTAACGGGTAGTTCAAGTGGGCGTCCGTGCCCCGTTCGTTGGGGGTCGGCTCGTGGTCCGGAGACACGTCCATCAGCGAGCACTCGCAAAGGTTTGCTAGGCAGGGGCTTGGTCCCATCCGACAGGGACCAAGGGCGATGGGACCAAGCGCGCGGAAGCTCTTCCTCGGTGGGATCCCTCAACTAGCTGCCTTTGTCCGGCCTTGAACACAACAGGGGCGTCCCTGAACTTCGCGTCTAGGGTAAAGTCATGATGAGCAAGCCCGAATCGTCCCTGACTCTGTCGATCTGAAGCGCCTGTCGAACCCGTTCGAGGGTGAAAGTGCATCTAGGCATTTAATCTATTTTGGTGATTAATGGCAATAGAAATTCGGATATGATGTTGTGCTTGAGTTGTGCAGGAATAAAATGAAATGAAGAGAAAGATAGCACAAAAGAAAGTACCCCAATTCTTATTGATATGGTGGAAGACTCAATTGGAAATTTAAATTCTATTTTTCGTTTGAAATTGAGTATAGGACCACCGTACTATCAAGGGGGACGTAGTTGATGAATTTTAGTTGCTCAAAGTGCTTTGCTTGAGATGACAAACTTTTCAGAGCCACAAAAACACTTCACAAACACCTTTTCTGCTCGGCCGGAACTTTGGCCGGAAGTTCCGACCGGAAGTTCCGGGCAGCTCGGTCTCGGGTTTTCCCTGGCCGGAAGATCCGGCCGTGGCTTCGGAAGATACAAGACTTAGCCGTTTTTCGAGCTCACGAGTGTCCTGTGTGCATGTTCCGACCCGAGGCCGGAAGATCCGACCGGAAGTTCCGGCTGGCTCTGTCTTGGTTTCTCACTGGGTCGGATGTTCCGGGGTCTGTCGGAAGATCCGACGCTCTGTCGGAAGATCCGGCCCCCGGAACTTACCTGGAGTTTTTCTCACTCATTTCTGTTGCTCATCGGAAGATCCGACCAAGTGTCGGAAGATCCGGTACCCCTTCGCAGTGAACATAACGGTCATATTTTGGGGGGTTGGTATTTATACCCCTCACCCCCTTTCATTCACTGCTGCTGCTCATACTGACCTAACTCGAGCCAACACTCCACTTGAGCATTCACTCCCTCTCTTTACTCCCCCTCCAAGCTTGATTCTTCCAAGATTCAACTAGGGTTTGAGTGAGAGAAAAGCTTCAAAGTGTGAGACTTGTGTGCCTCTTCAACTAGTTCATCTCTCAAGCACTTGAAGCACTTGGATTCGTCGATTTGCGTTTGTTACTCTTGGAGCTTGCTCCTAGACGGTTAGAGGTGCCGGTGAACTCCCATTCTCTTGTGGTTTGAGTCCCGGAAGTTTGTATTACCCTTTCCCTTTGTGGGAGCACATAGTAAGTAACTCAATCCTCCTTTGTGGTTGATTGGGAGAGACTTGGGGTTAGTGTGACAGCCCGGCTCTTTGTGAGCATCTCAACGGAGACGTAGCTCCTTTGTGGAGTGAACTTCGGTAGAAAATCTTTTGTCTCCACTTTCATACTTGTTCATTTCGTTTCTATATCTTGATTTGTCCCGATCTACTTATTTGTCGCTATACTCTGATATTGATCATATTTAGAAGGTTCCATACATCTTTTGTGAGCTTTGTATTCAAGTGGAATTGTTAAAAGGTCATTAGTTTTCAAATCTCGAAGTTTACTTGTACTTCCTGTCGGAAGATCCGAGATTGTGTCGGATCATCCGACTGTCTGACAGTTTTTCTGAGAATTATTTCAGGAATTTTTAAACAGGCCTATTCACCCCCCCTCTAGGCCTAGTGTTGATCCTTTCAATTGGTATCAGAGCCTAATCCCTTGTTTAGGCTTAACCGCTAAGGGAAAACACTATGGCCGGTATGGGAGAAGTATCCGAGATGGCTTCCGCCCACAAAGATAAACATCCGACGCCCATTGAGTCAAGCTCAAGCGATGATGAATTCAACATTAGCGATGTTGATGAGACCTTGGATGAACAAGAGAAGAAAAAGCAAAGAAGGGAGAAGATAAGGAAGAAGATCAAGGAGAAGGCCGAAAGAGAGGCACAAAAGCTTTTCAAGAAGAAGATACGAGAAAGAGACGCTCTCGACGGACTTCACTCGGTGTCTTATCGATATGAGACATCTTCTTCTAACAAATCTTTTGACCCTTCTAGTCTTAATTTCTCATCCATTCCAATGGGCAAAGTCCCCAAATTCAATGGGATTGACTATGCCCGATGGAGTGATGATATGAAAATTTACTTGCATGGTCTTCATCCATCTCTTTGGACTATTGTGAATATAGGTATTGACAAGAGTGCAACGCCAAGTCGTGAACAAGAATACGACATCTTCCGTAACTCTCAAGCCGTGACCGTGCTTAGAAGGGCTCTAAGCGATTATGAGTACAACAAGATTAGGGGAATCGATAGTGCCAAAGAGCTATGGGACACTCTTCGAATGGCTCATGAAGGATCGGAAGAAGTCAAGGAAGGCAAGGTAGATCTTCTACAAGGAGAACTAGAAGCCTTTGTCATGAAGAAGGATGAGTCCTTGCAAGAGATGTATGATCGATTGAAGCTCCTTGTCACCGAAATTAGAATGCTTGGAAGCAATGATTGGGGCGAGAACAAGGTCACAAAGAAACTGCTTAGAGCATACGCACCCAAGAACCCAATGCTTGCCACAATGATTAGAGAAAGTGACAAGTTCAAGACAATGGTGCCCATGGAGTTATTCAACAAGTTGCAATATCATGAGATGAATAGCTTGGATGTGACAAGATCAACTCAACAAACCGAAGTCAAGACCATTGCTCTCAAGGCCGAACCAAGCAAGAAAGTTGAGTCAAATGAGAAGACCTCAACTTCCAAGAAGAATGAAGATTCAAACGACCATGAGAGCACCGATGAGGAAACCGCTATGATGGTTAGAAAATTCAAGAGATTCTTGAAGACAAAAGGTGAAAAGAAGAGCTTCTCTCAACGAAGATGCTATGAGTGTGGGGAGAAAGGGCACTACATTGCCGATTGTCCCCGCAACAAGAATGACAAGGATGACAAGAAGTCAAAGGACAAGAGCTTTGACAAAGAGAAGAAGTACAAGGAGAAGAGTCAAGGGTACAAGAAGAAGTTTGGTAGTGCTCATGTTGGAGAAGGTTGGGATTCATCAAGTGATTCCGAAGACGGAGGAATGGCCACACTTGCCATTCAAGCTCCTACACCAACTCCTCGACTCTTCAACAACCTTGATGAGAGTGACGATGAAGCTCCCATGTGCCTCATGGCTCAAGGGACTAAGGTATTGGACACCACATCACCTCTCTCATCTACTCTCTTGTCATCTAGGAACATTGAAAATGATCTAGATAATGAAGAAGCCGAACATGAGAAAAACATGATAAAGAAGTTCGGCGAAGATGGCTACAAACTTATTAAAAAACTAATAGAGAAAATTGAGAAAAGAGAGGAGTCTCTTGATAGGCAAGAAGAATTGCTCATCCTTGAGAAGGAGAGAAACCTTGTCCTAGAAGAGGCTCTAGTTGAGGAGAAACTCAAGGTTGAGAAGTTGGCATGTGAGTTATCTCATGCCAATGACTCACGGGAGAAGATGTCAAAGGAATTGTCTTTGACAAATGACTCTTTAACTAACCTAGAGAGTGCTAAAAGTGAGCTTCAAGAAAGGCATTCAAGCCTAGAGATCAAATACAAAGATCTAGAAGCCAATTTTAGCTCACTTTGGGAAAGTACCAAGAAAAACTCTAAAACAACTCTTGACTCAAGTGTCTCTACTAGTGAAGGTTGCTCAAGATGTTATAAAATTGATTTAGGTGCTTGTGCAACTAACATTTCTAAGCTAGAGAAGAAAGTCAAGGCTAAAGATGCTCAAATCCAAAAGTTGACCGAAGCCTTTGGCCAAGACCAAGGTAAGGGCAAGAGTGTATTCGAGACTCACCCGGCATATAAAGCCGGTAGATATGGTACTATCAAGGATGGGCTTGGATACACTCGAGGTGGAAAGGCCAATGGGACTAAGAAGATAGGAGGTCGTGATGTGACATTGTTCACCAAGGGGACCAATTTAGGTGAACTAATGGATGCGGCTCATGGAGTGGTAAGCTCCATGGAGCCCTTGCTAAAGGCAAAAGCATCTAGTCAAGATGTCAAGATGAAGAACAAGAAGGAAGAGAAGGTCGTTGAGCACAGGCCATCACCAAACTACTCCATCGACTATATGGTCACTTGGGATCAAAATGGGAAGATGGTTGTAAAGTATATAGGTGCTCATACTAGAAAAATGATGAGAAGTGTGTGGGTGCCTAAAATGTCAAAAGCTAACACTCAAGGACCCAATCACTTTTGGGTACCTAAGTCCAAGGCTTAAAACTTGTTTTGTAGGCATATTCCTCCGGTGGACCTTCGTGGTTATTGGATAGTGGATGCTCAAATCATATGACCGGAGAAAGGAATATGTTTGCGAAGCTACAAGAGTATGACTCACCCGTTGAGAAGATCACATTTGGTGACAACAATCATGGTGATGTCATAGGCCAAGGTGAAATAGCTATCTCACAAGACTCATCCCTTTCAAATGTTTATCTTGTTGATTCTTTGGGATACAATTTGTTGTCGGTCTCACAACTTTGTGAGAAAGGTTACAATTGTCTCTTTACTAATGAGGGTGTGAGCGTCCTAAGAAGGGAGGATTCCTCTATTGCTTTTACGGGTCGACTCAAGGGAAAGCTTTACTTAGTTGATTTCACAACTAGTAAAGTGGAACCGAAGACTTGTTTAGTGGCAAAATCTAGCTTGGGTTGGCTTTGGCATCGCCGGCTAGCTCATGTTGGGATGAGGAACTTGGCCAAACTTCAAAAGGATGAACACATCCTAGGACTAACAAATGTTGTTTTTGAGAAAGATAAATTATGTAGTGCTTGTCAAGCCGGGAAGCAAGTTGGCGCTCCACATCCACCCAAGAACATTTTGACTAGCTCAAGACCACTCAAGTTACTTCATATGGATTTATTTGGACCGGTTGCTTATGTTAGCATTGGCGGGAACAAGTATGGACTTGTCATTGTAGATGATTTTTCCCGTTTCACATGGGTCTTCTTTTTGCAAGACAAGAGTGAAGCTCAAACAATCATCAAGAGATTCATTAGAAGAGCTCAAAATGAGTTTGAGTTGAAGATCAAGCATATAAGAAGTGACAATGGGACGGAGTTCAAGAACACAAATATTGAAGAGTTTCTTGATGAAGAGGGAATCAAGCACGAGCTTTCCGCGCCATACACACCTCAACAAAATGGCATTGTTGAGAGGAAGAATAGGACTTTAATTGAGATGGCACGGACCATGCTTGATGAGTACAAGACTCCGGATAACTTTTGGGCCGAGGCGGTTAGCACGGCTTGCCATGCCACTAATCGTCTCTATCTTCAAAAGTACTTGAACAAGACTCCATATGAGATTCTAACCGGTAACAAACCAAAGGTGCACTACTTTCGAGTCTTTGGTTGCAAATGTTACATTCTTAACAAGAAAACCAAAAGCTCAAAATTTGCACCTAAGGTTGATGAAGGCTTTCTACTTGGTTATGGTACTAACGAACACGCCTACCGTGTTTTCAACAAAACCACCGGGTGTGTTGAGATCACGGTAGACGTAAAATTTGATGAATCAAACGGCTCTCAAGTAGAGCAAGTTATAAATGACCTTGTAGATGAAGTCCCGCCAAATCAAGCTATCAAGAACTTGAGTTTAGGAGAAGTGAAGCCCCAAGAGCCTCAAAATGAAGATGAAGAACAAGAACAAGATCCGGAAATCATGTTCAACATCGACCCGTCACCATCAACAAGAGTTGAACCACCAAGCTCATCACAAGATCAAGTCCAAGATCATGGTGACGATCATGACCAAGGCATTGATCAAGGGGGAGCTCAAGGTGAAGATGCTCAAGATGTTGAGATACCTCATGAAGAAGATGGTGATGGACCCATCCAACGTCAATCAACAATCCCACATCCAAGAGTTCATCAAAGTGTTCAACGGGATCATCCCGTTGACAACATTCTAGGGAGCATCCAAAGAGGGGTAACCACTCGTTCACGTTTAGCAAATTTTTGTGGATTTTACTCGTTTGTCTCCTCTTTGGAACCTCTCAAGGTAGAAGAAGCTCTTGGAGATGCGGATTGGGTTATTGCAATGCAAGAAGAGTTGAACAACTTTTCAAGAAATGAAGTATGGGAGTTGGTCCCAAGACCCAAACAAAATGTGATTGGCACCAAGTGGGTTTTCCGGAACAAACAAGATGAAAATGGCATTGTCACAAGAAACAAGGCTAGGTTGGTTGCTCAAGGCTTTACTCAAATTGAAGGGCTTGATTTTGGTGAGACATATGCTCCCGTGGCAAGGCTTGAGTCAATTCGTATCCTTTTGGCCTATGCGTCTCATCACAACTTCAAGTTGTATCAAATGGATGTGAAGAGTGCATTTTTGAATGGGCCTCTCGGGGAGCTAGTATATGTGGAGCAACCACCGGGATTTGAAGACCCCAAGCACCCCGACCATGTCTACAAACTTCATAAGGCGCTCTATGGGCTTAAGCAAGCACCTAGAGCATGGTATGAATGCCTTAAGGATTTTCTTCTCAAGAATGGCTTTGCAATGGGCAAAGCCGATTCTACTCTCTTCACTAGGAAACTAGACAAAGATTTGTTTGTTTGTCAAATTTATGTTGATGATATAATCTTTGGTTCTACTAATGAAACTTTTTGTGAAGAGTATAGTAGGATAATGACCAAGAGATTTGAGATGTCAATGATGGGGGAATTGAAATTCTTTCTCGGATTTCAAATCAAGCAACTAAAGCATGGCACGTTCATATGTCAAACCAAATATACAAGTGATATGCTCAAAAAGTTTGACATGGCCAATGCTAAGCCAATCAAGACCCCTATGCCGGTGAATGGTCATCTTGATCTAAATGAGGAAGGCAAATCCGTCGATCAAAAGGTATATCGCTCCATGATTGGTTCCTTGCTTTATCTTTGTGCATCTAGGCCGGATATTATGCTTAGTGTGTGCATGTGTGCAAGATTTCAAGCCAATCCTAAGGAATGTCATCTAATGGTTGTTAAGAGAATTTTTAGATATTTAGTGCATACTCCAAACCTTGGCTTGTGGTATCCCAAGGGCTCAACTTTTGATCTACTTGGCTACTCCGATTCGGATTATGCCGGTTGCAAGGTAGATCGAAAGAGTACAACGGAGACTTGCCAATTTCTTGGTCGGTCTTTGGTGTCTTGGAGCTCTAAGAAACAAAATTCCGTTGCGCTATCCACCGCCGAGGCCGAGTATGTTGCAGCCGGTGCTTGTTGTGCTCAACTACTTTGGATGAGGCAAACCTTGAGTGACTTTGGTTGTGAGTTCAAAAACATTCCACTCCTGTGTGACAATGAGAGTGCCATAAAACTAGCAAACAAGCCCGTTCAACACTCAAGAACCAAGCACATAGACATTCGACACCACTTCCTTAGAGATCATGAAGCCAAAGGAGATATCGCCATATGCCATGTAGGAACCGAAAAACAATTAGCCGATATCTTCACCAAGCCTCTTGATGAGCAAAGGTTTTGTTCCTTGAGGAGTGAGCTAAATATCTTAGATTCTCGTAACTTGGCTTGACTTGTCGCATACAAAATTGTTTGATGGCTAGTCTAGAAGAAAAATGATTTCTTTCTATTTTTGTGTGAGTTTTCAAAATTTTTGGATCTTTTCTTGTCTCAAGTTGATCATGGTTATGTGTTGTATGTTTGTTGCTGATCAACTTTGGGACAAGTTTCTTATATGTTCATAAGCAAGCTCTCTCAAAATCTTCAATCAAATCTCATCGTGCTAAATCGTCTTTGTGTCATATCTCATCTGGGCCGGATCTTCCGACAGACCCCCCGGAACTTATCCCTGGAAGTTCCGGGCGGCTCTGTCTCGAATCAATCTCTCTGAAATTTTTTTTTTTCGGATCTTCCGACCCGGTCGGATCTTCCGACTCTCTGTCGGATCTTCCGGACCTGGGAACTCTCGGAACATCCGCTCTGGTCTCTCTGGTTCTGTCTCGGTCGGATCTTCCGGCTCGTCGTCGGATCTTCCGGCCTGTGCGCGATATACATATCTGGACCGAACCGTTACCCCTCTCATTCTTTCTTTCTTCCTCCACCAACGCCTCCTCTCTCCATCACCCCATCCCATAAGGCGATTTGATGATTGGACCGTGGATTTCTTCATCAAGTGACATCTTTTGATTCCCCAACTCTCCAAGACTCAATCTCCATCGGATCTTCCGGAGTTCTCGCGGGAAATCTCAACGGTATTGATTCAAAATCCCCATCGCCCGATCTATCAATGTAGGAGGTTCTAGTTGATTTCCCTTGGTGAATCATCTCATATACATGTCTAGAATACTTCCCTATAATTTCACAAAGTTTGGTGGGCTTAATCTCCTGTTCCTGAGTCGCTAGGGTTTGGCCCGACTCTGTCGGATCATCCGACTATGGGCCGGAAGATCCGAAACCCCGGATCTTCCGACCCATTGCCGGAAGATCCGACCAAGTCGTGCCCTGTCCTATCAACTTAGTTGCAAATCTTTGTTCCAATCTCTAAACATGCTCTCTCATATCTTATCAGATGGTTAAAGAGAAGGTTACGCAGAAGAAGACCACATCTTTGACAGTGCGCCCAAGCAT
This sequence comes from Echinochloa phyllopogon, assembly GCA_033239725.1. Classification (NCBI taxonomy): domain Eukaryota; kingdom Viridiplantae; phylum Streptophyta; class Magnoliopsida; order Poales; family Poaceae; genus Echinochloa; species Echinochloa phyllopogon. Next base: position 35,829,136 of record BTCW01000001.1, on the reverse strand, counting down.
CGGTCGCACTAAGAGCTCATTTCATCCTCCCAGCGGTTCATCCTCTGATCCGGATTCTGCTTCAGATAGGGAGACAAGAGATGTTGGAAAGGGCAAGAGATCAATGGAGCAAGCAGCTTCACGCTCTGTTCGTGGAAGAGCCCAGTCCAGTGTGCCAGGGCGCAAGATCCCGCCTCGTCCCAGAGTTAAGCGGGCCAATCAAGAAGAAGGACCAGGGACGCAGTACAACGATGACATTGATCTATCCTTTCTTGCTAACAACTTCATCAGTACTGCTATTCCTTTTCGTCACTCACTTGACAGCTCCTTGGTCAATTTCAAGCTGGCCCAGAATAGCATGAAGCCCCTGAGATTCAGTGAGAATGAGGATCCAAGGAACATCCAGTACAAGCTCTTCAAGGGTGATCCTCGTTTTTGGGTTTCACATCAAGCTGATTGGTATGAATCTGTAATCCTCAAAATGACCCGCATTTGCACTCCTATGTATTGGGTCGACTGGAAATACCTGAAAAGTTTCCCACCACCGCTCAAGCCAGTTGTTGATGATGTTTATAAGCGGTGTATGGAGATGGACTTGGACAAGTTGATGGCCTTTGAATGTCCATACAATGAGGAGGTAATAGCCCAATTCTATGCCACTCTATGGGTCGATGAGGATCGTTATGAAATGCATTGGACCTTATGTGGAAAACGCCTATCTATCTCTCTACATGACTTTGCTAGTTTGTTTGGGCTTGCTGAGGAGACCGCCTATGCCCATACAAGCAATGATAGGAGCAAAGTGGATCTTCACTTAGGCAGAATCTTAGATGACACAAAGTTGGCTTTCATGTATGATCATGCATATGGTGAAGTTGTGTTTGGGAAATACAAGGGTCTTTCTCCTTTCTACAAATTGCTGAATCAACTTCTTAGAGGGACCTTGTATCCAAGAGCAGGAGATGCTGACAATATCTCCAAGAGGGCCAAAAACTTGCTGTTTCAAATGGCCCCCGGGAAGCCCAAGTTCAAGGTTTTCAATTACATTTGGAATGAAATTATTTACTGCTCATATGATGCTTCCAGTGGCTGCCACTATGCCCCATACATCTTCCACATGATCAAGCATGTGTCTGGGGTAAACATCTTGTCTGATAAGCTCCATCCTGCATACAAATCTCCTCAGGGCAAGATTACACAACTTCTGAAAATCAAGTCAAAGGCTTATCAAGGTGCTCCAACTCCATCATCTCAAGGTGCTTCTTCTTCCCAAGCTCCTCCATCAGCTGCTCCAGCTTATTCTAGTGGCCCCTCCTTTACTCCCAAAGGCAAGAAGAGCAAAATAGATTTTCTGCTCCAAGGCATGTTCTCTTGCTTTAATATGTGCAAGTATCAAGTCAAGAAATCTCATGAGCGTGAGCAACGAGCCGAGAATGATAGATACTTGGCGGATAAGCGCCACAAAGAACTTCTTGAGAAGTTAAACTTGCCACATTCTCCAGTTCGCCCACTCCGGGAAGTCACTCCTCCACCTCCTTTTGCAAACCCTTGGGAGGATTACTCACAGGATTTTATCTTTGGTGCCTCTCAACATCACGGAGGTGGTGAGGATGAGATAGTAGAAGAAGAGGAGGAAGAAGAAGAAGTAGTGGCAGAAGAAGAGGAAACTGAGGAAGAGGAGGAATATCACAGTGAGCCCGAGACGGATGAGGATCGTCGCAAGGGCAAGGCCGCCGCAGCTATTGATGATGATGATGATGATGATGATGATGATGATGGCGACGATGGAGACTACGACGACGACGACGAGGATGAGTAGCTCCCTTTTTGGTCCTTGATGACAAAGGGGGAGTGAATTGGCTAGTCTTCATCTAGATTGTCTTATTTCTTTCATGTTCTAGCTTGTGAACCTATGAGAAACTCGGATTTGTGTAATGAATGGTGTGCCAAGTGAGACTTTTGTTTTGTAAGATTTAATTTTGGTTATTGTTAGCGTGATGTTGTTCTTCTTATTTACTTCTTAGTGAGATGCTTATGAATTGATGTGATGTTATTTCTCATTTTATTGTTGTGAATATCTTGTCATATGCATCTCGATGTCTTTATCACACCATGCACAAATTGAGGGGGAGCTACTACATGTATTTTATTCCTTTTATGCACCCAAATTTGTATTGTCATCAATCACCAAAAAGGGGGAGATTGAAAGTGCATCTAGGCATTTAATCTATTTTGGTGATTAATGGCAATAGAAATTCGGATATGATGTTGTGCTTGAGTTGTGCAGGAATAAAATGAAATGAAGAGAAAGATAGCACAAAAGAAAGTACCCCAATTCTTATTGATATGGTGGAAGACTCAATTGGAAATTTAAATTCTATTTTTCGTTTGAAATTGAGTATAGGACCACCGTACTATCAAGGGGGACGTAGTTGATGAATTTTAGTTGCTCAAAGTGCTTTGCTTGAGATGACAAACTTTTCAGAGCCACAAAAACACTTCACAAACACCTTTTCTGCTCGGCCGGAACTTTGGCCGGAAGTTCCGACCGGAAGTTCCGGGCAGCTCGGTCTCGGGTTTTCCCTGGCCGGAAGATCCGGCCGTGGCTTCGGAAGATACAAGACTTAGCCGTTTTTCGAGCTCACGAGTGTCCTGTGTGCATGTTCCGACCCGAGGCCGGAAGATCCGACCGGAAGTTCCGGCTGGCTCTGTCTTGGTTTCTCGCTGGGTCGGATGTTCCGGGGTCTGTCGGAAGATCCGACGCTCTGTCGGAAGATCCGGCCCCCGGAACTTACCTGGAGTTTTTCTCACTCATTTCTGTTGCTCATCGGAAGATCCGACCAAGTGTCGGAAGATCCGGTACCCCTTCGCAGTGAACATAACGGTCATATTTTGGGGGGTTGGTATTTATACCCCTCACCCCCTTTCATTCACTGCTGCTGCTCATACTGACCTAACTCGAGCCAACACTCCACTTGAGCATTCACTCCCTCTCTTTACTCCCCCTCCAAGCTTGATTCTTCCAAGATTCAACTAGGGTTTGAGTGAGAGAAAAGCTTCAAAGTGTGAGACTTGTGTGCCTCTTCAACTAGTTCATCTCTCAAGCACTTGAAGCACTTGGATTCGTCGATTTGCGTTTGTTACTCTTGGAGCTTGCTCCTAGACGGTTAGAGGTGCCGGTGAACTCCCATTCTCTTGTGGTTTGAGTCCCGGAAGTTTGTATTACCCTTTCCCTTTGTGGGAGCACATAGTAAGTAACTCAATCCTCCTTTGTGGTTGATTGGGAGAGACTTGGGGTTAGTGTGACAGCCCGGCTCTTTGTGAGCATCTCAACGGAGACGTAGCTCCTTTGTGGAGTGAACTTCGGTAGAAAATCTTTTGTCTCCACTTTCATACTTGTTCATTTCGTTTCTATATCTTGATTTGTCCCGATCTACTTATTTGTGGCTATACTCTGATATTGATCATATTTAGAAGGTTCCATACATCTTTTGTGAGCTTTGTATTCAAGTGGAATTGTTAAAAGGTCATTAGTTTTCAAATCTCGAAGTTTACTTGTACTTCCTGTCGGAAGATCCGAGATTGTGTCGGATCATCCGACTGTCTGACAGTTTTTCTGAGAATTATTTCAGGAATTTTTAAACAGGCCTATTCACCCCCCCCCCCTCTAGGCCTAGTGTTGATCCTTTCAAGGGCCAGCCTCGAGCTTCTGATCAGTAAGGCCACGGAGGAGGCGCGCGAGCCCCTCCGCTCGAGTGTCGAGCCAGCTGCCCTTCCCTTGTTTGTTTCCAACTCAGCCGGGGCGTCCGTTCGAACCCGTTCGAGGGCCGGACTTCGAACCCTGGCCTTCGTGGAACGCCTCATGGCGATTTAGCTTACCTTGGAAGCAATCGTTGCCCGTTATTATCTTTGACCGGGGGTGGTCTTCCGCATTTCGCGCGAGTCGTGGTTGGCGTGGCAGTGCATCGGCCCGTCGACCGGAATTGGCCGTTCGCATCCACACGATCTCGGCTGACGTGGCGCGGCGCTCCGCGTGGTAGTACGGGCGCGCCTTTTTAGGCGGAGTGGCGTGCGTGGGTGGCGGTTGAGGTGACGGGGCGCCCAGGGTGTCAGTCGGCGACGGTTCATTTTACCGTGCCGCAATTAATGCGGCCGCCCACGCCGGGGCGGTTTCCGCTAGTGGGGCCCGTGTGTCAGTGGCCCAGCCCACGGCCGCACTTGACGCGTGTGTTCCCCTGACCGGGCGGTCAGGCCGTTGTTGATGGCTGACATATAAAAAGAAATTGAGGAGGATGGGGGAAAGACCTACCTCAGCCGTCCCGTGCTTACCTCCCTTGCCTTGGTTTTCTTCGAGTTCTTTGCGTCCCTTCGTCAAACCCGAGCGCCTCCTCTGTCTCCGATCCTCTTCATCAATCCTTTGTCATGCCTCGCCGTCCCAACGCCGCCGCGGTTGAGCTCGAGGAGCCCGCCGAGTGGACGGCGTCCACCGTGACAGAGGATTTGCTGGCCGAGCTGGTGGACGTCCACCATTGATGCCAGAAGAAAGTCGACGAGAGGCGGTGGGCATGCTGCGGGAAAGGAGCAGGGCAGCGCACTCCTCATCGGGGAGGCGGTGACCTTGCCGGTGGTGAGGCGCTGCAAATATGTTGCGGCGGGCGCTTCGTTCGCTAGGAAGCTAGCAAATGACGTTCGCCGGCCGTCATCCTTGCGAGGGCGCTCATCGACGGCAGGGCGTGAAGCCAGGCCCTGTTGGGAAGTCAAGTGGTTCAACGTCCTCCGTTCCGCAGCCGCTCGACCACCAGGTTCTTCGGTTAGCTGGGTGCCAGAGGAAAATCGACGAGAAAGCTGTGGAAATTGCTTCTCGTGATAGTGTGCTGGCCGGCTAGCTGAAGTAGTACAAGAGCCCCGTTAGGGTGGCTCGAGTCTTTGTATTTTTAAAATGGCCTATGGCCGAGTGTAATTTCTTATCGTAATCTCGTCGTTCGTGGCGTGTGAGGAATAAATCCTGTTTGTGTCTAACCTTTTCGTGGGTTAGCATGATCTCGTATTTGTATTGAAAGATTTCTGTGTGAAATTGTGCTTTTTCTCATGATTTAGGAATGACTTTCGCAAAGGAGTCCGTTTTTGTGAGTGGCTTGAGCGTTGTGCGGCGAGGGGGACGCCATAGCCTTTCGAGGGCGTAAGCGGTCCCACGACCCGGCCAACTGTCCTCTGTAGTAACTCACGCCTTGCTTTTAGTCTTCCTCGATCTTTGAGGGGAAAGGACCAATAACGCTTTCTAGGTTTCGACCGAAGGAAAGTCAGACCCTTCTCGCGATCTTTGGGATGCCGAGTCCGTTTCCGTGAGTTCCTGCAGTAATTCCGGGAGTTTGGTCCCGTATTTTCGCAGTTAGCAGCATGATAAATAAGGATGTTTGGATTTAGCTAGGGTTTTGCAACCGAAGTTTCGTTTGTTTGGTGTGTTGTGCCTTCCTCTTAACTCGAGATCGGTTTCGGCAGAGGGACACCAGTAACTTTGGCGTCGAGTGGTGAGGGGGATGCCGTAGCCTTCGGGGGCGTAGGCGGTCACACGACTCTGCCGGCTCTCAGCCGCGGTAGACTCGTGCCTTGCTTACATCTTTCTGGACTTAATGAGGAAAGGTTTGGCAACATGTTTTTCAAAAGAAGTGGTTTGCGTTTGTTTGATGTACGATGTGTTGTGCTCTCTTCTTAGCCCGAGGTTGATTTCGGCGGAGGTACACAAGTAACCTTGGCGTCGAGTGGTGAGGGGGATGCCGTAGCCTTCGGGGGCGTAGGCGGTCCCACGACTCGGCCGGCTCTCAACCGTGGTGGGCTTGCGCCTCGCTTACGTCTTTCCGAACTGAGAGGGGAGGCTTAACAACACATTTTCGAAAAAGAAGCGCATGGAAAAAGGTTGGAACCGTTGGGGGGTCAGTCCCCCGGTAGCCCCCGAGGGAGGCTCGTCTTTACCTCGAGTTAGCTTCGAGGGTAAAGGCGAGTCGCCCTGTTTCATTGTTGTTAGTAACAATGTTTCCATGCTATTACGAATCTTTATTATTATCATCATGCGATAAAACAAGATTGCAGAAAATATGAGAGGTTCTATGGGTAAAAGCGACGTAGCAGTTGGATGTTCCAAGCGTTGGGGAAGACCTCGCCCTTCTCGTTCGCTAGCTTGTAGGTGCCGGGCTTGAGGACTTTGGCGACGATGAACGGTCCTTCCCATGGTGGCGTGAGCTTGTGTCGGCCTCGGTTGTCTTGTCGTAGCCTCAGTACCAGGTCGCCCTCGTTCAGGTCTCGATGCCGCACCTTCCGCTCCTGACATCGTCTCAGGGACTGCTGGTACCGTGCTGAGTGCAGGGTGGCCACGTCTCGAGCTTCGTCCACCAAGTCCAGTGAATCCTCGCGTGTTCGCTGATTCTGTTCTTCTTGGTAGGCCTTGAGCCTTGGGGATCCATACTCGAGGTCCGTTGGCAAGACGGCCTCAACGCCGTAGACGAGGAAGAACGGGCTGAAGCCCGTGGCCCTGCTCGGGGTGATTCTCAGGCTCCAAACCACTGCGGGTAGTTCGGTAACCCACCTTCGACTGAAGCTGTTCAGCTTGTTAAAAATCCTCGGCTTTATCCCCTGCAGAATCATGCCGTTGGCACGCTCCACTTGGCCGTTGCATTGGGGATGAGCTACGGCCGACCAATCCACTCGAATGTGGCGATCGTCACAAAATTCCAGGAACTTCTTTCCTGTGAATTGGGTGCCGTTGTCGGTGATGATCGAGTTGGGCACACCGAAATGGTGTATGATGTTGGTGAAGAATAGCACGGCTTGCTCCGACTTAATGTTGGTGACGGCCCGAACTTCGATCCACTTCGAGAACTTGTCGATCGCAACCAGCACGTGCGTGAAGCCCCCGGGCGCTTGTCGAAAGGGCCCTACAAGATCGAGCCCCCAGACCGCGAAAGGCCACGTGATGGGGATGGTTTGTAGAGTATGCGCCGGGAGGTGCATCATGCGTGCGTAGAATTGACATCCCTCGCAGGTGCGCACCGTTTCGTTGGCGTCGGCCATTGCGGTGGGCCAGTAGAAGCCTTGCCGAAAGGCATTGCCCACGAGGGTCCGTGGCGCTGCGTGATGTCCGCACACGCCGGCGTGGATGTCGCAGATCAGCTGCCGCCCCTCGGGAATGGGTATGCATTGTTGCAAAATCCCTGAAGCGCTGCGCCTGTAGAGCTCCCCCTCGATCGAGATGAATGATTTAGCCCTTCTCGAGACGCGGCGAGCCTCGGTTTGGTCCGAGGGTAACTCCCCTTGATCGAGCCACGCGAGGTATGGGGTGCGCCAATCTTGCGGCGGCAGCGGGTCGGCATCGATCTCCATTGCTTCGGCTTCGTCCATCGAGGATGTCTCGAAGTCGGTGGTCTCAGGATCACCCTCCGAGGGGTTCTCGTCCATCGGGTCGTCAGCCCCCGAGGGTCTCGAAGTCTTTCGAGGGGGAGGTTCGGCACCCTCGAGATCGACCGAAGGTTTTTCGAGGTCGCGGGCGAAAACATTGGGCGGAACGGTAAGCCGCTCGGACGTGATTTTCGCTAGCTGGTCCGCTTCCTCGTTATACTTGCGCGGGATGTGGTTGAGCTCTATGCCGTAGAACTTGTCCTCGAGCTTGCGTACCGCGCTGCAGTACGCCTCCATCTTATCATCGCGGCAGTTCGAAGTCTTCATGACTTGGTCCACCACCAGTCGAGAGTCACCTCGAACATCGAGACGCTTGACCCCGAGTTCTACGGCGATGCGGAGCCCCGCGAGAAGGGCTTCGTATTCCGCCATGTTGTTGGACGCCGGGAAATGTAGCCGCACTACATAGCGAATGTGCTCCCCCTGGGGCGAAACGAAAAGGAGGCTCGCGCCTGCCCCGGCCTTCATTACCGACCCGTCGAAGTACAGAGTCCAGCATTCGGCCTAGATCTGTGGTGGGGGAAGTTGTGTGTCCGTCCATTCGGCCACGAAATCCGACAAGATTTGTGATTTTATCGCTTTTCGAGGGGCGTAGCTGAGGGTCTCGCCCATTAATTCCATCGACCACTTAGCTATTCTGCTGGCGACATCGGGATTGCGGATTATCTCGCCCAGAGGGAAAGACGAGACCACAGTCACCGGATGCGCTTCGAAGTAGCGTCGCAACTTCCGTCGCGCGAGCACTATAGCGTAGAGTAGTTTCTGAATGTGGGGATATCTCATTTTGGTGTCGGACAACACCTCGCTGATGTAGTATACCGGCCTCTGCATCGGCAGGGCGTGGCCCTCCTCCGCCCTTTCGACGACAATTGACCGCGCTAACCACTTGAGTAGTCGCAGCCACGTAGAGCTGGAGGGGCTCATTGTCCTGTGGTGGTGTCAGAATGGGCGCGCACGTGAGCGTCGCCTTCAGCTCGTCGAGAGCTTTCTGCGCCTCGGAGGTCCATGCGAAACGTTCGTGTTTCTTTAGGAGTCGGTACAAGGGCAGGCCTTTCTCGCCGAGTCGCGAGATAAAACGGCTTAGCGCCGCGAGGCAGCCTAGTACCTTTTGCACTCCCTTAAGATCTCGAATCGGCCCCATTCGCTCTAGGGCCATCACCTTCTCAGGGTTGGGCTCGATGCCTCGTTGAGAGACAATGAAACCCAATAGCATACCGCGCGGTACCCCGAACACACACTTCTCCGGGTTCAGTTTTACCCCGTTCGCCCGGAGGCGATCGAAGGCGATTCGGAGATCGCCGACTAGGTCGTTCGCCTTCCTAGACTTCACGACGATATCGTCAACATATGCCTCAACGGTCCACCCGGTGTGATCTCCGAACACGTGCTGCATACATCGCTGGTATGTAGCTCCGGCATTTCGGAGACCGAATGGCATTGTGACGTAGCAAAACATGCCAAACGGGGTGATGAAAGAAGTCGCAAGCTGATCCGATTCTTTCATCTTGATTTGGTTGTAGCCCAAATAAGCATCAAGAAAGCATAAAAGCTCGCACCCAGCAGTGGAATCAACTATTTGATCAATGCGCGGCAAAGGGAAAGGAACTTTGGGACAAGCTTTATTTAAACCAGTATAGTCTACGCACATGCGCCATTTTCCATTCTTTTTCTTAACTAAAACAGGATTAGCTAGCCACGTAGGGTGAAATACCTCCTTGATGAATCCGGCTTCCAGAAGCTTGCGCAGCTCCTCCCCGATCGCCCGGCGCCTTTCCTCGTCGAATCGTCGCAGGCGCTGCATCACTGGTCTGGCTTGAGGTCAGATATCAAGGGAGTGCTCGGTGACCTCCCTCGGAATGCCCGGCATGTCCGAGGGGCTCCACGCAAAGATGTCGGCTTTGGCGCGGAGGAAGTCGACGAGCACTGCCTCCTATTTGGGGTCGAGGGTGGAGCTGACCTTAACTGTTCTACCCCCGAGATTATTCGGATCGAGGGGTACAGCTTTGGTCTGCTCCGCGGGCTCGAAGTTGCCCGCGTGTTTGCGGTTGGCGTCGGCGGCCTCGTTGAGCATCTTCTCGAGGTCAGCTACCTAAGCTTCGAGGCAGGCATGGGCCTCGGCGCGTTCGACGCACTCCACATCTCATTGGTAGGCGTGCTCGAACGACGGCCCGACCGTGATGACGCCCTTCGGCCCCGACATCTTCAGCTTGAGGTAGGTGTAGTTGGGAACCGCCATGAACTTGGCCTAGGCAGGCCGTCCGAGTATGGCGTGGTAGGCACCTCGAAACCCCACTACCTCGAAGGGGATGACTCACGCTCATGTCGGTGGGTCGGGAGTAGCCCGGCGTGCTCCGGGTTGGTGGCACTGCGACTCACGCTCATGTCGGCGCTGACCAACGAAGAGGTCGTCGCGGCAGTATTTCGCATTCCCATCGGGAATTGTGCTGGCGCAACACCCGCCGCTTGGCGGCTCCCCTCCGCGGGGTCCGCCGAAGGCTGCGCGGCTTCACCTGACTGTGCGTCAGGCGGTGGTGCCCGCGGATCGTCCCAGTCAGTGAGTCTTATCCGCGAGGGTTGCCGCTGCTCGACCTGTACCTGCAGGCCTTGCAGCCGGCGGCGACTCCGCAGTCCGCCCGCCGTGGGCGACGACGGAGTGGCCTCTTCCTCATCGGTGCGGCGAACCTGCATGAGGTAGTCGGATCCGTCGGACTCGAACGTCAAGCTCCCGAACTGGATAATGAATCCAGGTGGGAATCCGTTGGGAACCCCGTCGGAGGGCCCCAGCGTCGGATGGTCGTTGCTAGTAGCCATCAAGGGAACTGGTGAGAAAAGTGAATCGCACAACGCTTCCCCTACCTGGCGCGCCACTGTCGGTGTCGGAAATGGCCCGCACTCCCTACACCGCACAGAAATGCGCTGTGTCTCGTCCCTTGGTGGTCGATGCGGAAGCTAACACAAGGACACGGGTTTATCCTGGTTCTGGCCACGGGGCCGTACGTCCAGCAGGGGCGTGCTCGCGCACTCGTATTAGCTTTGCACCGGGGTGCTTGTAGAGGGGAGCTACAAGTGGATGCGGGAGAGGAGAGACGTTCTCCAAGTCCCTGGTTTGTGGTGAGAGTGATTGAGTCTGGTGTCGATATCGGGTGTGTGTTGCTGTGTGTTCGTGTCTCAGCGTGAGCCAAGGCGTGCGAACTGTCTCCTTTCTACAGGGCTCCTGCCTCTCCCTTTTATAGTTCAAGGGGAGAAGGATTACAGTCGTGGGTACAGTGCGTACTACAGTGCGAGCTACAGTGCGATCTGTACGGTGTATCTTGCAGAGGGGGCGTGCTTGCTTCAGGCGTATCCCTCCCCTGTAGTTTAGTTGAGAATGTCTTTAGGTCCTGTCCGTTGGTACGACGCTTCTTTGCATCAGTCTTGTCAAAGCCTCGAGGGGTCGCTCGATGCTGCCTCGAGGCGGCAGGACTATCGCTTGGTCCCTCGCTCGAGGGGGGCTCCGTGCCGCTTGGAGGGGTCGCTTGCCGGGGGCACGGAGGCTAGTGTGGTGTAGGCCGCAGCCTAGTGTCAGACACCTTTACTAGTTATGATGACCAGGAGAATATGGCATGCTCCGTTGGGCCGGTACGACCGGCTTTTGCCCTAGCGACGGTGTCAGGCCGTATTCGTACGGGGCGGCCACCGCTCGGGTGGCCCGATAATCTTCTGTATTCGCCATGGGGGGCCCCTTCCGTTGAGGACGGGGGCAGGTGATGTAGGTGTGCAGCCTACCATTGCCACTGTGTACGCTCCGTCGCCCGGAGACGTGGTTGGCAAGGGTTAGGAGACCCTTTGCTTGCCTTGCCGGACCGGCAACGTCGTTTGACCAGGGCTCCCCCCCGGTCATTGGTGGTTTCTTGTTGGTGGGGTCCCCTAGTCCCGCTCGAGGGCGTTTCGGCGTGGGAGGCGACGGGGGGCCCCCGGTGAAGCTGTGCGGGAGTACGATTGGAGTCAGCGACACCAGGGGTACAGTGCCGCGCATGCCCCGCGCGGCTCTCGCCTGTCCGCGTTGCAGGGGACACAATGCTCTCAGATCTTGTCAGAGGCGACGTGCAAGGAGGATTTCTCTTTTGACTTCGGCGCCCGGTGCGGGAGTTGGGATCGCCTGTCCCTGCGCCGCTGATGAGGTGCATACTCGAGGGGTCGAGATGAGCTCGAGCGAGGCGGAGCGGGGGTCTTTGGCTCGAGGGGGAGGCGTAGTACCCTCGAGCGAGGCGGAGTTTTGGGTGCGAATGCGTCGTACCCTCGCGGGCCATTGTCGGGCCTGGATGGCTGGTAGTGGGCCGCATGATTTTGCTGGCGTGGGTCCATGTGTTTGCGGGAGGTAGTCTTTGTTGTGCGTTTTTGAGGGTGGTTACCCTGATGATTAAGGGACCCCTAATTTGGTCCCCGACACCAAACTTTGTCTATACTTGAGAGGAGTAATTTAGACAATTGTTCATTCATCCAGCAAAATGTAATTTTCTGTGCAGCCCATAGTTATCCCTACTTGCCTAGTACCCTGCACTAAGTTACAAAGCTCATTCCTTTAGTTTCTAGAAGACAAATAAAAAAAAAGAGATATGGGTGTCTATGTTTCTACTGTTGTTTCAAAAAAGCTATCCTTGTCCTCTTATTTTTCGTCAAATATAAAGAGGATAATATATAGATGGACGTACTCCCTCGATCCCAGAAAGGATGCAACTCTCGCATCTCGAGAAGTCAAACAACTTCAACTTTGACCAAATTTATACAAAAAAGTACTAACATTTGTGTCTTCAAATAAATTTAGTATAAAAATATATTAGATAATCAATCTAATGATATTTATTTTATATCATAAATGTTAGTAGTTTATTGTATAAATTTGGTCAAACTTTGGATTGTTTGACTCCTCGGGATGCGAGAGTTGCATTCTTTCTTGGACGGAGGGAGTACAGATGTACCCATAGAATAAGACGTTGTAGTTTCTAACGCCACTGAACAACACAACAGCCAAATGCCCAGGCAGGAAAAGGAAAAAAGAAAGAAACAAACAAATCAATGGACATCACGTATGCGCAGGGCCGATCAATGCTATAAGTTGGTCAAGGTCCTAAACTACTGACGGGGAAGAAACTTACACGCAAGTCCAGCCTTCCCAGATGCTAATGAAAGCCACGGCTTTCCGTAAACAATTCAGATGATAAGCTGATCTAGCTGCCGATATGATCCACTCCCCTTTCGGCATGCAGCCCCTAGTAGACAACCCCAAATCATGCTTACACTGATCCCAGTAACAAATGCATCAATCCGTCCCGAACTACACCCCTGCTTGCACCTCATCGGTCATACACTATACTCAGTATGCCCATAGGCCATATGCCCATACTGGATTGATTGAAACGGTCGGTCACGCCGTCGAATTATTGCGTGCCCGCGAAAGTCCATCCCGGGACGTAGCATGCGCTTACTGAATACTGACAGAGAACACGAACAAAACCGGATGCGATCAGTGCCGTCCAGCGTAGATGTAGTCGCGCGAGCGATAACAACCGAAAGCTACGGCCCCAGCGCACGCCTCGCGATCCGTGCGGCGGCGCTCCCGTGCCCCGCCCGCGCACGCATCGCGGCGTCCGGCGTGGCGCGAGCACCCCCCGGCGGCGAGGGGGTCAATGCGCGTGGGGCCCTGCTCCACCGACCACGATCCCGTTCCCGCCACACAACACAACGACGCCCTCCTTTTTTCCTCCCCGTGGAACGCCCCGGCGAGCAGCAAAAAATCGCCCCGCCTTTTGGCCCGATCGCCTCCGACCTCGCGAGCACGCACGCGACCTTTATAAGCGCGCGCCCTCGCGCGGGGACGCCCCCTCCGAATCAGAACCGCGCGCCCCATTGGCTCGCGCACCCACACCCACCGGTCGCCCGCACCCGCACCCCCGTTTTCCACGCGCGGCTTCAAGCTAGCTAGCTCCTCCACGGTGTACAGATTGCCGCGGGCGGCCGGGACACACACGAACACGAACACGACACGCAACGCAACCAGTTGGCAGGTCGACGCGTTGGGATCGGGATGGAGCCGGCGGAGGGCGGCGGGGTTCGAGGCCGCGGGAGGGGCGTCGGCTGGAAGGGGAAGGGCGTGAGCTCGGGCTCCGCCGCCGGGAGGCACCTGGCGCCAGTTTTAGAAGACGCGCCGGCGGCCGCATTGCTCCGGCCCCTGAAGAAGATCCGCAGCCCCGACCGCCGCCTCAACCGCTCCCTCTCCTCGGCTCCCGCGTCCCCCGACTCGTCCTCCGTCTCCAACCCCTTGTCGCCGCCGGCCGCGTCGCCGTTGCCATCGACGGCGCGGCACTTATTTCCCTTCGCGTACGATCCGGCCCCGGCACAAAGGGTCCTGCCGCCGCCGCAGTACTCCAGCGTGTACCAGCACCCCCTGCCGCCGCCGCAGCAGCCTCTGCAGCACCAGCAGTTGATCTCCTTCGGCAATTCCCAGCAGCAGCACCAGCAGCTCGCGATCGGGACGGCGGCGGCCGCGGCGGCGACTCTGTTCCCGCCGCACCTCGTCGTGGCGCCGGAGGTGCAGCAGCAAATGCTGCTGCGCTACTGGAGCGAGGCGCTGAACCTGAGCCCGCGCGGGTTCCGCGGCGGGGCCGTGCCGCCGGCGCTGTTCCAGCAGCTGCTGCGCGCGCCGGGGCCCCCGAAGCTCTACCGCGGCGTTCGGCAGCGCCACTGGGGGAAGTGGGTGGCGGAGATCCGCCTCCCGCGGAACCGCACCCGGCTCTGGCTCGGCACCTTCGACACCGCCGAGGACGCCGCCATGGCGTACGACCGCGAGGCCTTCAAGCTCCGCGGCGAGAACGCCAAGCTCAACTTCCCCGACCTCTTCCTCGGCAAGGGCCGCGTCGGCGGCAGCGGACGCACCAGCGCCAGCGCCAGCGCCGCGGCGGCGGCGTCGTGCTCCTCCTCCTCGTCCTCTGCTCCGCCGACGCCCGACGGGACCAACACGAAGCAAGCCCAGCAGCAGCAGCAGCACGGAGAACACCCGCCCAACAGTGAAGCGAAGCCTCTGCTCCCGGAAACAGAGCAGGCAAAAAACTCGGAACCCGAACCGAATCCTCAGCTCCAGCCCGCCGATCATCACGGCGGGGACGGTAACGCGGCCGTGTTCCAGCCGTCGGTCACTTCCACCGGCGTGTGGGGGCCCGCCGACGAGGCGTGGTTCAGCGCCTGGGGCCCGGGCAGCTCCGTCTGGGACTACGACATGGACAACGCCCACGGCCTCTTCCTCCAGTCTCGCTTCGCCAGCGAGGCCACCGGCATGGACTACGTGCCCAGCGCGCCGGAAGTCCCGGCGACACCGGCGGCAGGGTCTGCCATGGCCTCTGCCGTCTCCATTTCTCTTCCTCCTCCTCCTCCCCGCAGTCCAACCTACGTGTGGAAGGACTGAGAGCATCCCACACGATCTTCACGCACAGGAAGTACCAGGATCCAGGACGCGGGATGCGCACAGGTTGCAGGTTTTTAGAGACAGCTTGTGGCATCCCGCGGTACGATCACCATTCGCAAAAGCAGGAGCATCTGAAGGACCACCATTTTTATCTGGACCTTTCTCTCTGACCAAACACCATAAGGAATCCCGGCTGCATTTTTTAGGCTGGGACAAGGATGGCCTCTATTTCATCCGCCATCCTTGTTGATATTTCCATGACGATTCATGATTCCAACATGATCTTTAGGCATTTCTTCTAGTATGTTTGCTTGCTGCAAGATTTGTAGTTGCAAAGCTGCATTAAGTAGTGTTCTGTTTTTGGGGATCCCTAGAGGCATGGAATGAGGAGACGGGTTTTATGCTCTCCTCTGCTCTTTAGTGTTTCCTGCACCTACTGCATAGTACTAGTACATGTATGAGCATCAGTGTGTGTGTCTCTTGATTTGGAATATGTATGTCACCGGCCAAAGAACTTCTATGTATACCAGTTTCATGTTTGATGAATTCGTAGTTGCTTAAGAATTGTTGAAGTACTCTTTTCTTCTTTACATCAAACGTATATGTCCACAATGATCACATGAGCTGCTAGGACTCAAAGCAGTACAGTATGTAACAAGAAGTTTTTTTTAAGAAAAAGAATGAGTACTGTAATTGCACCAGGAAGGACTTCAGAGCATCTGAAACATTTGCGAGGATGCGCATCTTGCCCTAGCCCAGCAATAAAAGATTTAGTTTGCTTCTCATCGGGCCCAACAAGATAGCCCAAATAAGTAGAGTATTGGGCCGGATTGGTAGGAAACACCGCTCGTATATTTGGGCCTGTCAAGCGCGGTACCACTCCCTTCGGGGAATCGAATCTCAACTGAACAAGTCTACCACTCCAGCTCGAGTCCACCCGGTTGGGTCGCCAATCATGTCGCGGCCACCGTCGCCGATGCTCTCCGTGCCGGAGAAGAAGACCGCCGCCGCCGATCTCTTCCGCGACCGCCACTTCTTCAGCGCCACCTCCTTCTCCGACATCCGCGACGCCCGCGCCGCCGTCGCCGCCCCGAACCCGCAGGCCCAGCCCCCCGCCTCCCGCCGCGCCCTGATCCTCCGCTACCACCGCCTCCTCTTCTCCGCGCGCGATGACCCCTGCGCCTTCGACGAGACCCTCTCTTTCACCTGGCACGACGCCTTCCGCCCCCACCTGAAGCACGCCGCCGCGTCCCTCCGCTTCGAGAAGGCCGCCCTCGTGTTCAACGTCGGCGCGGCCGCCTCGAGGATCGCGGCGGCCCACAGCCGCGTCACGGAGGAAGGGGTCAGGGCGGCGTGCGTCGAGTTTCAGCGCGCCGCCGGAGCGTTCCGCGCGGTTGGAGAGATGATGGAAGAGGAGGAGGCGACGACCGTGGATATGAGCTCGCAGGCCTCGGCGATGCTGGAGCGGCTTATGCTCGCTCAGGCGCAGGAGTGCTGTTTCGAGCGCGCTCTCACCGGGGGAAAGTCACCGGCGGTGTGCTCCAAGGTTGCCAGGCAGGTGAGATTGATTGACCGCCGACCCTGTATACCGTTCCTATATGCATCGCCCTCTGATGCTGTTTAACTACATAGCGTAAATCATAGCTTCTGCAAAATGTGAAAATGCGCTTTACATGTAAGTGCTACTCCGGCACTCCCATATTGCAGTGTCATGAAAATTATCTAGGTATTGAGTCAAAAACGACTTTCTTGTTGATATCTTTGTATTCTTCTATTAAGAAGAGGCAGAACGCCAGAGTCTGAAAGAGTAAGCCAAAGCTTCCAAATGTATGGTCTAGCAAAATTGGAAAGAAAAGAGGTAAGAGTGCATTTTCATGTTGAGTGAGTGATCGAGAACAAAGCTAGGTGTGCTCCCAGTAGTTACGTCAGGTAGGTCAAGCAATAGGGTGACAGATAGTGCAAAGGTGATGTTTTTGACATGCCATTAGTTTGGAGTTTTTGCCAATTGCAGTGTCCAAACTATATTGTCCTGTAGAAAATAGACCTGACTGCCTGAGTTCCATTTCTGGTGGTTGTGAAGCAACCATCTGAACTCCTTCCACCAATGGTTATGAAATATGTATAGAAAATATAAATTTTGGTTACTACCTCCACCTACTTATGAGTGGCGAAATTAATCCATGTTTAGTAAAATGTGTAATAAAACTATAGCCCTGTGATAATTCCTGTAACATTTCTATATACCTCCCGACCATTTTTAATCACCCATGCCTCACAGACAACTTATCAGTGTATTTCTTTTCTGGATTTTCGCTTTATGCAAGGAATTCGGGGGGCATTAGTAGTATAGTGAGGTAGGCAAGATTTCTTGATATTGTTGGATATTGACTGCTAGATGCACATTTTGTGAGGTGCAATTTCATTTCCAAAACGTAGTTGTGGAAAAATATAGACAAAAGGCAAAAAAAAAAGAAGCCAAATTTGAAACAGTTCACAAGCAGCTCCAAAGATATTGTGAACCATAACGATTGTTATGAAAATTACTTTGCATGTCTCACCATGGTCATTCTTTAAGTTCAGTTTAAGAATTTTAGTTCAAAAATCAAGTGATCACCTAATCAAATCGAAAGATTTAATATAATTTCAGAGAATAGGACACTTTGTAACTTTTGGATTGAAAATGAATGCCATGTTTGATTTGTTTGTTATTTATGTCCCTGATTCTGATTGCTGTTGATCATTGAGGTATATGCTGATCATTTTTGTCTTGTTAGGATACAATATAGTTCTATAATCACTGCAACACATATCACAAAGCAAAGCAGCAAAGGTAGCTAGCTTAGTGGGATTTCGATCATTAGCTAATAGCCTAATATTACATATGCATGGTGATTGATATCATATAAGCTTTAGCAGATTTTGATTTTAGTGAAAGTGAAATGCTACACTCTTAGGTGAATGCCTTAAAAGGTTGAGGGTGATGAAACCCTTGTAGGAGGAACACCATGTTTAATTGATGAAGCAGAAATAGGTACCCCAAGTCTGCATCAAAGAACATTGAAACTTACATCCACAAGCCTGATTCCTAAAAATTGATGATTATAGATACTCGTGGGTTCTTAAAAGTTAACAAACTTGGAGATATTTAGACAGTTTCCATTTTCGCTTTATCTATGTTGTGGGATACATATCACAGAAGGAAACCTGTAGCAGTGTCTTTAACTTATAACAGTATTTAGTGGAGAAAGCGTGCAGCTAGTGTAATGGAAAATAGTCAGAGTAAGAGGAACCAACTATTTCAGTTTTGCTTCATCAATCAAAGGCTAGCCTGAATTATCCAAAAGGTAATTTAAAAGATTATAACTCAAAAAATGATTCGAAATTAATGTGGCTACTCGTAATCCATATGCTGATGATGCTACTGCCACAATCTGTGCCTTTTCTAATGGCCTGCATGACCTTGTCATTCTATTGGAGTGGCAATATGTTCATATATGTGTACATTGCTCAACATTCAAAACATTATACTGTTTCTTGCATTAAATCATCCACCTTAGGGAAAGCTAAACTATTATGTGTCTGGCTATATGCAGGCTGCCCTTTTCTATGAAGAAGCCTATGCTGCACTAGTCGCTCCACCACTTCAGAACCACTTTGAGAGATCATGGGTATCCCAGATCCAATTGAAGGCTGCTCTGTTCAGTGCAGAAGCTTGCTATAGGCACGCTATTGATCTCCATGAGAAGACGGAAATTGGTGAGGAGATAGCTCGCCTGCAGGTCGGAATTAATGCGATCGTGGATGCAAAGAGAAGTGCAAGAGGAGCTCCTGGACCCCTGTATGATTACGCTTCCAGACTAGAACAGGATATGAACAAGAGCTTGGAGACAGCAAAAGAAGAGAATTATCGCGTCTATCTTTTCCGTATCCCGGCTGCCACATCATTGGCTCCTCTACCAGCAGCTTCACTTGTCCGTTCTGCATCCCTGAGTGAGATCTTGGATGCAAAGACAGAAAATGGCACTCAATCTCCCTGAATGGATGCTTTGAGCTTGTGAAACTATAGAAGGGCACGCTCGCTACTTTCTACATTTGCATGTAAAGGTTGTCTGCTGCAGCAAAACTTGCAGGGTCCATAATGTTTTCTTATTATTATTTTATTCTTTTGCTGGTAGTCTAAATAGCTGCACAATTTTGGACTGTATATCTGGAGGTGAAATTAGGATGTGCGTGTTTATGCTATGTTATAGATGTCTTGGATCGGGAAACCAGACATTTTGCTAGTAGTTTTTTTCCCTTTTTTGTGTGCTCTTCAACTGTCCATTCTGCGTTCTTGGTTCTACAAGTCTGTGCCGTCGAGGATTTAAGCAAGATAAGCTGCGTATTCTGTCCTTGCTACTATGTCATCGTAGCAACCTACCTCGTCACTTTCAAAGCTCCAGACGGCTCACTAGCAGACATTTAGCCGTAGTGTATCGCTGTGCTGCATAAAAGTTCAGAGGATATTTTTTTTCTTTGGGCTGTAATGTCTGCTTAAATATCCGATCAACGAGTGGCGTCGCCGTCACCTGTTTCGATCTCGCGGGAGAAACGGCGAAGGGATCGGCGTGTGGCGTGCGTGCGCTGTCAACACGGGCAATTCGCCAATTCCCCGGAGGCAAGCGGCCAAACGGAGCGGTGGCGACTCGTAGGGACTAGGGAGCGCGGACGGTGTGCAACCACAGCCAGGTGTGCGCTCCGCCTTATCCAATAGATAGATTTTCGTGCCAGATGCTGCGAAAACTCGCTAAATCCTGAGCATTTCCCGGGGACCCGAGCACGAGCAGAAGCAAACCACGGAAGGCAAGGCAAGGCATCTCACTCCCACCGTGCGGGGACGCGGGCGAAGCATTGCTACGCAACTCGCAGCGTCGCGCGCCTGCCTCTCTTTTACCCGCTCCTCCGCCTTTCGTTTGCCCCCGCTTCTATTCTATCCTCTCCCGCGCCCACCACCTGTTCGACCCAACTCCCCATCCTCCACCTGTCCGCCCGCCCGCCGCAGCCCCCCTCATCCTTCCCAATGGCGACCGCCACCGCGGCCGTGGCGCCGCCGTCCACCTCCACCTCCTCGGTGCTCCTGCTCCGCCGCCTCCCGTCCCCGGCACCCGCGTTCGGCCGGGGCCGCCTCGGCCCGCGCCCGCCGCCCCGCCGCGCGCGCCTCCTCCTCCAGGTCGCCGTCACCAGCGACAGCGAGGTGTCCTCGGACGACGTGGCCGCCGAGGAGGCCGCGGCCGCGCCCAAGATCGGCAGGCGCGTGCGCGTCACGGCGCCGCTCCGCGTCTACCACGTCCTCAAGGCGCCCGACCTCGACGTCCAGGGCATGGAGGGCGTCGTCAAGCAGTACGTGTGCGTCTGGAAGGGCAAGCGCATCACGGCCAACCTCCCCTTCAAGGTCCAGTTCCAGATCGACGTCGAGGGCCAGCCCAAGCCCGTCAAGTTCTTCGTCCACCTCCGGGAGGACGAGTTCGAGTTCGTCGACGAAGCGTGACCGCGTCCGGCGCGTTCGCGCCTGTGGAGAAGTAAGTGTTGGCGCTGTTCTTATAGAAATAATCGCGGCCGCGGCGGTGGCTTGTTTATATTGTTTCCGGCGCGCAGTGACAGGGATGCAAAGAGGGTAGGAACTTGGAAGGCAGGGCGAGTTGTTTGCTTGCTTGCCGTTGTGTTGTGCTGCACTGCTGCTCTTCCTCCTTCTGTTCGGTATCTATTTTTCAGATGTGGGGAATTGTTCGGATGTTGATGATGACGATAGTTATAAAGTGATTATTTTTGTTGCTGCTTGTTGGCTGTGCTAATTTTGCTGATTGTTCCAAGAAATTTGTTTGTCTGGTTGACACAATATGCAATGCATTGCTGCTGGGAATGACATCCTTGGACTATTAGATCTTTGGTTACTTTATAATTAGGACGCCACACAATCTTAAGCCCCTGTTTCATATCTAGGATACCCTATTCTACTTATCAGAATCCAAGAATTTGATCAAGCATGTAGAACTTATCGGGGTTGCTACTTACTAGAACCATTTGGAGCCTCATGCTATATAGGGGAATTTCAGTTTGGTTCCATTTCACTTAACATCAAACTACTGCCTGGCATATATGATCTGGTAGTTTGGTCTACAAATTTTGCTGACCTGTTGTTCTGTTCAAAGTCATAAATTCAGAAAAGAATGATTATGCTTGCTTGCTTGAAACGACCAAACATCTGATCAGAAAGATAACACGCTAATAGAGAGTTCTTTGAAAAATCAATTCGTGCTTGTGACAATGAACAAACTTCAGACTTATTAATGAATTCCTTTCGGTTAGGGGCATTGGAATTTTGTGACTGTTTTAGCAAGTACAATTGGTAGATACTCATAGTCTCCAACAATGTTTATTTTTATAGTATAGAGTTTGACTTCAGAGTCAGTTTATAACTCCGCCTTATATTAGCTCACGCCTGTGTTAAAATCACCTTTTCGAGGCCAAATGGCGCTCTCAAAATTTTATAGAAAGATATAATGTGTGTACATAATACGCGCCTTGTCCACCGATTTTTTTTATCCGTCTCAAAATTTAGTGCTTTGGCGTCCATCTATTAACGTTTAATAGAAAGATATACTTCCATTATCATAAAATGCCTGTACATAATATGCCTCTTGTGTTCCACCGAGCATCATTTTAATGATCCATCTGAAAACCCTGCTTTGGTGCTTTCTAACCGTTTAACGCCGAGCTTCATTCTAGTGATCCATATGAGAACCCTGTTTTGTGTTTTCTAACCTAATCCTATGTAGGACTTTAGTGACTCATCTGAAAAGTGATAACCCTGTTTTGGTGCTTTCTAACCTAATCCTAAGTAGGAACTAGTTTCAGTTTGCGATGACCTTAAGTCGGGACAAATGAGCTCAGATGGCATGCTGAATCGGAACAAATTAACATCTTTTTGAACGATGAGATCAAGTGTTGCAAATGGTTGTGATTACATAAAGAAACTATGGGACTCCACTTTGAACAAAATACCTGAAAAACTACGTAGGCTGTTGTTGTTGCTGCTGCGATGCAATATACTCGTACTATTTAGTATTTCCGAGCCATTTTGGATCGTCGATTTGATTAGGAACGGACGAAACTAACCACGAAACATTTTTTTTATCATTAATTTGATTTGGAATGGATGAAATATGCAGTATTATGCAGTGCCAAAAAAAATGCTACGAGGAAAAAAATGTTTCTGATCCAGCCGTTGAAACCTTCTGGAGGCAGGTTATGACATGATGTGGCCAAGAGCCCAAGACTAACATGTAGATGTACAGTATGTATTAGAGATTATGTATCTTAGGATCATCCAGGCTGATGTATTTTACGAGAAGTACACTCAAAACAATCTCACAAGAATAAAAACTTAGGATGGCCATAACAATCTCACAAGAACAAAAACTTAGGACGCCCGAAACAATCTCAAACGAACAATTTATAATATTCTAAGACAAATTTACAGATCGCAACCATTGTTCATCGATCTCCTCCGATCAACAGGGACTCCATTGTTCATTTTTTCTGCGGCCTCCTTCCCTCCCACCCCATTGGTATCTGGGAACTGGAGAAGCTCTCGACCCCGCTACCGCTAGCGCATTTTTGAGATGATGAAAGGTTAGGGTTCGGTCTTGAAAAAACCGAGCCCTGCTGATTCCAGCCCAGCCAGCATTACTTTCCGGCCCAACTGGATGCGTGGCCCAAGCGCACAATGTGCAAGGTCAGTAGGTCACCGTACGGGGCCATGTTGCTGTGAGGCCCAGGGCTTGGTGTGCTCCGTTTTTCATTTCTCGCTGATTTTTCCATTTTGTATTTTTATAAATTTTGTCTTCATAGTTTCTTTTTCAATAATTTGTTTGCAGTACCCGGTAACCGCAGGCGAAATGCTTTACTTCCACCTGCGAAGTTAGCAGATGATGCTTCCATGATATCGCACATCTCTGCACATAAAAGAATCGGCAAGATAATGAAAGCCAGAATATATTCCTGTAGGCCTGTGCTGCATAGGGTGTGCAATATTTGGCGGTAGAAACTGTTTCAGCATAAATCAGATCCTGTTATCGTGATAGAACTATACAAGTGAATTCGATTGCTCTCTGCAGAGTAGAGCGGAATTATGATTGGCGACACACAACCATTGTTGCTGTTGCTGTAAAGCCGTATAGGCAAGTGTAGCATGCGCCACTGCGCCAGTGATCTGATTCCCATGATTCCATTAGGCCAGTCTCAGTGGAAAGTTTCACTACACGGTTATCTAGACCAGAAACTAGGTAACTGTGCCAAAAGAGTTTCATGGTGATGAAACTCCTCTCACATCACATAAAACTCTTCCTTCTCTCTCCTATGCCGCATCAGCACATTTAATGCCATGAAACACCCCATAAAACTCCTAGGCACAATAGGCGATGTCGTCCCTCAACTCTTGTCCGAAGGTCAAATTCATCCCTCAACTTTTAGTTGGACCAATTTAGTCCCTCAACTTCTAATTTTAGGTTCAATCTCATCCTTCGTCCTAGCTGGCCATCCATGTTGGCATGCCATGTCATCCAAGAGGCCTAATAGAGTTTTGCCCCACATATAAAAGTCTATATTACCCTTTCCTTTACATATACATCATTTATTTGATACTGCAAACTCAAATCTATGCTAAGACAAGCTAAGTGAAGGCTGTGCAACTAACAGGCAGGCATACAAGAGCACCACTTTAAATGTAAAGTATCCTCGTATGCAAGAGTAACAACCCTTCACTTTAAATTGTTCTCGGGTTCAATGTTACATGCACGCGTGCAGCTATACAATGATTAAATGCAGTTTAATTGGACGAGGAGGGCATAAAAATTAGGATAGCAGCCTGTATTGTCTGAGAAGAGTAGTCTTCTGTTTGAAGCCGAGAACACTGTGTTAGCATATGCTACTTTAAACCAAAGACATTGTTATATTATTTGTCATTTCGATAACCTTAGTTTCCATGCTGTATGTGTATCTATATTTTCTGCTCAAATGCTATGATGAAAAATGAGGCAAGGACATAGACATTTCATTGGATTTACAAACATTATATTGATAGATTTGAAGAGAAAGGGTAACATGGACTTTTAACATGTGTAGCAAAACCGTATCGGTACCCTAGATGATGTGGCATGACAATGTGGCTGCCAGCTAGGACAAGGAATGAAATTGAACCTGAAACTATGAGTTGAAGGACTAAATTGGTCTGAATAAAAGTTGAGGGATGGACTTAACCCATGAGCGAAAGTTAAGGGATGGAGTTGCCTATTTCGCCAAACTCCTGCTGAGGTGCGCTTGCTGTTAATCTGTCTGTTCATGCGCTGAACTTCCCACAGACTACGTTGAAGACATTGAAAGCAGTGCAGAAATCATGAAGCACAAATGACAAGCCAGCCTTTTACCTCTCCGGCTGGTCTGTAAAAGAAAACAGCACGCCCCCTTTTCGTTTCACGTTTTCAGCCTTTGTGGACACAAAAGTTCTCTGACTATGCACCAAACATGTCCTTACGACTTTGGGGAGTAGCGGTTGGGGATTTGAAGCCAAATTGGATGTCCCAGAAGGACCTTGAATTTGTTCTGATTTGCGCAGAAGGAAAACACGAGCTTCGGTCTGGAATCTCAGGTCGCGGTTCTGCATCCTGTGCGCGGAATGCGCAACCTCTGTCCATATGCATTTCTGCAAACCCGGGACCAATTATGCGCAGTTCTTGAATTCTCATGTCCTTCGCCCCGATCGATGTGGCTAGGGCCATGGAGGAATTATGACACCACCTGAGCCATCAGGCGCGGTCGTTACTCCTCACCAGTAGCAGGACGTACTTAATCATGCATGCACGGCCGCAGTAGCCGCAGCGGCATTGGATCCGGCTGTTTCCGCGGCCACCCAGATCGGCGGACACAGAGTTAAGAAGGCATCAGGGAACCGGGCTGTGCTGTGCACGCTGCCTGAGATGATGATCACATAACCCGTGTACCCTGCCTGCCCTGCCCGGCTGCGCCTCCAGTGAGTGATAGATATATCACACGCCGTCACGTGGTGAGAGATCAGGTGATCCCCGCCGGCGCGGATGCCGCCGCCGCAACCGACGGGGAGGCCGCGAGGATTGCCGCGCGGATCGGCAGATGGCACGGCGCCTCCCTACCGCAAGTAGCACGCACGCACCCCTCCACTCCCCAACGGTCGGCTCTCGTTCAAAAGGCAGCAAGTGTTTTGGGGGTGGACTAGCGATAGCGTGCCGCAACGGTCGGGGCTCTGATGCTGCAGATGCGCGGCAAAAGGAATCCAGAGTCCGTCAGGGGCTCGGGCTGCCCACTCGATCGCTCGTAGCCGTTGGCCGTTAGGTGAGAGGCTCGCGGTCGCAGGTCGCTCTCGTTTCTTTTTTTTTTTTTTTGAAGTTTCAAACGTCCGCCTGTTTGAATCACCGTGGCTGCGGTTAGTCAAACATACGTGACGCAATTGGCGTAATTCGACGACAGGTGTGGAAGGAGAAAAAGAGTGCAGCAGCCGTGGAAATTGGAAACAACTTTGTGAATTGTGATGCAAGCGCCCAAAAGACAAGGCAAGGCAGCTGCGACCCGAAAAACCAAGCCCCCGGCTTGCAAAGCTCGCTCCCAAGTCGCACGCGATCGGTTCCCCGTGCATCTCGCTTCAAAATTAGCACATCATCAGTACCAGCCAAATGAAGTTATCACCCAGCAGTGGTACACGCGTGACGCGTCTCGGATGCTGCTGGCAGCTGGTCGTAGTACAACCGCTGAGCATTTTGAAGACGAGATGATGAGATAATCAAGATCCAGGGCCCCGCCAACTTCTAACGGATAGCGTCCCCACCGAGCCGCCAGCCGAACCCATGGACCCGTTCCTCGTAGACCCCTCAACAAACCGTTCCACGCCTACACCCGTCGGCGCACAGCACCATGTCCAGCCAACGCCGCTCACGGCTCCCCACGTGCGTGCGTGCGCCCACGGGCCTCGATGCGATCCGCCAGAGAGAGAGGGGGGGATTTGAAATCTCGCATCATCAGCTTTGCTCATCAGGCGCACGGGACGGAGGACTAACACAAAGCACAAATCAATTCGCTAATCTTCGCGTCCCCCCACGCGCTGCTTAAATACCACCACGTCATAGTCCAACGCCACTCTTTTCCTTCTTCACTTCGCCCTCGCTTCGTCAGCTCGAGCTGACCTGCTCGAGCAAGCTCGCAGCTAACTCACAAGCATCTGAAGCTTGCCATGGGCCTCTGCTTCAGCAAGAAGAAGCCACCGGCCACGCCGGCCGGTGGCGCCAAGAAGCCCGGCAAGGTTGCGGACGACAAGGTGAAGAAGACGGCGCAGCAGCAGCAGCAGCAGCCCAAGAGGGCGGCCAGGGCAGCGGCGGGGGAGCCTGCGGCGGCCGGCAAGGCCGCGGTGTTCGTCGTGAGGGCGAAGGACGCTGCGGTGGGAGGAGAGGAGAAGGCGAAGAAGCGGCCGGTCTCGCAGGAGCCGCCGGCGGCGGAGAAGCCGCTGCCCGTGGTGGTGGTGCCGTCGGCGCCGGTGCGCACGTCGAGCTGCACCAAGGAGGAGGTGGACGCGATCCTGATCCAGTGCGGCCGCCTCAGCAGGAGCTCGTCGGGGGCCGGGAGGGCGGCGTCGTCGAGCGAGACCGGCGGCCACCGCAGGAGGCGCTCGGGTTCCAAGCGCAGCTACGACTTCGATCAGGACGCGAGGGCCGGCGGCAGCGCCGGCGCCGGCGCCGGCGCGGACGAGGACTGGGAGAAGCACGGGGCGGTGTCCAGGCCGTCGCCGCACCGGGGCTCGCCGCAGCGGAAGCGGTCGGGGAGCCGGGAGAGGAGCACCGGCGGCGGGAGCAGCGCGAGCCGGAGGGCCAGCCGGTCACCGGGGCGGCGCACGGATGGCGCCGCGTCCTCTGCGGCGACGGCGGGCTCCGGCGGCGGTGAGCGCGCGAGGCAGAAGCCGGGGAAGATGGTGTCCGTGCCCGCGCGGGAGAAGGGGCGCGCGCCGTCGCCCGCGGCGGCGTCGGGGAAGAGGTGCGCGTCCCCGAGATCGAGCTCTCCCGCGAGGATGCCGGTGGGGAATGAGAATGCTGGCTGCGTGCCGGAGGCCGGGCCGACGCCAGCGCTGAGCCGGAGCTCGTCCAGGAATGCCGAGCAGTCGCCGTACAGGCGCAACCCCATGGCCGAGCTCGACGAGAACTCGCTCCGTAACAACAACAGCAACAACCACAACGCCAAGCCGCAGAAGGTAAAGACGTGATCAAACAAAGCTCGATTTTCTCACCATTTCCTGCAATTCTTGTCATCCTTTTGCTCAAAGTAATTGCCGTGACTCCAGAAATCCATCGAGAGTGCCGTCGCCGCCACGCCCAAGAAGAAGGCCACGGAGCGCGCAACGGTGACACCAAGCCGCCGTTCTGGGACGGAGAAGCCGGGTATCGCAGAGGACGCCGCCGTCGCCGCCGCGTCAGAGGCGAGAGCGCCCTCGTCGAAGACGACCGCGACGCGCACGGCGAGCCTCGCGGCCGACAGCCTCAGCCAGAGGTCCGCGGGGCAGCCAAGCTGCAGGTCGCGGCGGGCGTCGCGGGACTTCGACCAGAACCCCGGCTCGTACACCACCACCCAGCTCCTCGAGGACATCCAGAGCTACCACCAGCAGTCGGGATGCTCCGTCACCGTGCCCGCCACGCCCGCGACGCCGTCCTTCTCGCTCCCGGCGTGCGTCGCCAAGGCGTGCTCCATCGTCGAGGCCGTGGCCGACCTCAACTCCTCCTCGTCGGAGAACCGCACCTACGAATACGAGCCGGGCCTCTCCGCCGACGACAAGGGCTCCGTCAACGCGCCGCCGCTCGGCAGCGACGGCGGCGCCGAGCCCAGCGCCGCGCGCAGGCACGTGCAGCCGGCGCGGGACTTCCGCGCGGAGTCGGAGCCTCAGGAGTCGGCCGGGAGCAACAGCGTCTCCGGGCAGCCGTGGACGCCGTCGTGGGAGCCCACCTCGGTGGAGTCCACGGACCGGACGTGGAGCACCGGCGACGAGGTTGTCGAGCAGTCCGGCAGCCATGGAGCACGCTGCAGCCCGATGAACAGGCCACGGCAGAGCAAGCAGAGGTCGTCGCAGCCCGAGCCCAGCGGCCGGTCGCGCGCCGGCTCCGGCAACGGTAACAGCTTGCACCGTGGACGGAGCGCCCATCGTGGCGTCAGCACCAGCAGCGTGGCGAGCGGCCGGTCTGGTGTTCGCGTCGTCTCGGCGGCATCGTAGCGGCTGGAAATTGTTGCATCAGTCAGGCATGTACTTGCATTCCGCCGTTGCGGGCTTGCGGCATAGTGATTGTGTTCTGATTCTAGATATCTAGGTGGTGGTAGTGGCAAGACGGATTGCTGCTTCACAGAACTGTTGGTTTTATTTACTAGCGATGCATTGTTCAGATGTGATCATGGTGTGACATTGGCAATGTATACTGTGTTAATCCTGCAAGCCTGACCTAAGGGGGTGTTTGGATGGGGTGACTAAAACTAGTCTGACTAATTTTAGTCACTTTGAGGGACTAAATTTCCAAACATATGAGACTAAAAGGTAACTAAAATTAGTTTAGTCTCTAGCAGGGAAGACCCAACTAAAAGGTGACTAAAAGGAGAGAGAAGAGAGAGGAAAGAGAGAAAATCTGGAATTTAATGCTCTTTGAATCTCACTTTAGGGAGGTGATTAAAAATTTTTAGCTGACTAATTTTAGTCATGGGACTAAAAGTTATCCAAACATCCCCTAAATCTCTTGTACACCGTTTCATGACTGCTGATTTTTATCAGCTCCGCCTCCGATGTCCGATCTGGCCACCGCAGAGGTCCATGGCTTACAATTTTCTTCAGATCATTTGCCACTTTTACCAGAAAAGCGGTGTCCTTTTTTTCAATTGCACAGCTGTTTGGACTTCATAAAAAAAACAGTCATCTCCCTGCTGATAGGTCTTCTGCTAGATGAAACAAACACTTTTTCTGTCCTGAAATAACTTCAGAAATTGGTTCCTAAAGCTATAATGATGAGAGCTAGAAACACGAGAAAATTCTTATCATTCCTGTCCAACATTTATCCCAGTGCAGTTTTGTTTGGTATTAAAAAAAAGGGTTAATTGGATATATGCCATTACAATTTTTCAGTTTCTGAGATATGCCATTACAATTCGTCTATTCGGAAATATGCCATTACAATTCGATGTTTGTTTGAGATGTGCCATTCTGTACGTATTTGATGCTCTTGATTCGTCTCTGATTCCTTTGGACCCACCTAGACATGTACGTATTTTTGTATAGTCCAAAATACCCTTTCTACGTCTCTTCTCCCAGCTCGCTGACGTGTGGGACCCAGACGTCATCTTCAACCTCCGGGCCGCCGCTCATCCGGCCTCGGCGCGCCGCCGCTCGTCCGGCCTCGGTGCCACTTCGCTGCTGCTTCGGACTGCCGCCGGCGCTGCCCGTCCGCGTCGCCGCCGATCGCGCGCCGCCGACGCTGCCCATCCGCGCCACCCCCGTGCCTCTGCCGCCGCTCGTCCGGCCTCCGTGCCGCGCCCCCGCTGCTTTGGGCCGCCGCTCGTCCGGCCTTGGTGCCGCGCCGCCGCTGCTCCAGTGCCGTCGGCGCTGCCCGTCCGCGCCGCCGCCGGTCGCGCGCTGCCGACGCTTCCCATCCGCGCGCACCCCCGTGCCTCTGCCGCCGCTTGTCCAGCCTCGGTGCCGCGCCGCCGCCACTGCACATCCGCGGCACCGGAGGTGTGGGAGGATCGACGCAGTCACCGGCGAGGAGACCGCACGGCCTGCTTCTTCCCGGAGCCCAACTTCACGGGAGGAAGCGGAGGAGCGACGCGCCGACGGAGGACGAGACCGAGTCGGATGGATTGGGGAAGAAAGGGATGAAAGAGGGGATGACATGTTGGGCCCACATGTCAGCGAATGGAGAGAAAGAAACATGAGGGGTATTTTGGTCTATACGAATGTACGGTGACTTGCAGATGGGCCCAAAGCCGTAGAAGACGTAGAAAATGGCACATCTCAAACGAACATCGAATTGTAATGGCATATTTCCGAATAGACGAATTGTAATGGCATATCTCAGAAACGGAAAAATTGTAATGGCATGTATCCAATTAACCCAAAAAAATAAATACTGATAGCCATATCCCTGCTGATCAATAGGTTCTCTGCTAGATGAAACTAGAACTTTTCTCCGGTTGCTTTGTCACATTAGCTGTTTCTCCAGATTGAGATTTCTTTGAGCTGCTGATCCTGAAATAACTTCAGAAATTGGTTTCTGAAGTTATCATGACGAGGGCGAGGAAAACGCGAATTAATCCTTACCATTCCTGTCCAATATTTATCCCACGGCTTGTTTGGTATTCAAAAGAAAGAAAATGCATTAGCTGTTTCTCTGGATTGATATTTCTATGAGCTGCTGATCTTGAAATAACTTCAAAAATTGGTTCCTTGAGAAACACGAGTTAATTCTTATCATTGCTGTGATCTTGTCCAACATCTAAATAACCCGCTGAACTATTGGAACAGCCTTATACTGGTATGAAAATAATTAAACTTTTAAATTAACTCGAGCAGCAAATGCTTTCGTAGCTCAGTTGGTTAGAGCACCCGTTTAGTAAGCGGGAGGTCTTGAGTTCGACTCTCAACGAAAGCAAGGTATTCATTTTTGTTTTTTTTGTTTTGGTTTGGACACTGACAATCTGTATCATATCGTTTTTGTCTTCATTTTTGTTTTTTTTGTTTTGGTTTGGACACTGACAATCTGTATCATATCGTTTTTGTCTTCTCTAATTGGTGTTTACAAGATGAATGCCAATGTTGTAATGAGTAAATGCATTCATACTTCTTTTGCAAAAATAAAGAAAAACTCTTGAGATGAAAATAATGGCAATAATCGATTGAGAAAAAATGGCAACTAATTTTGCCAGACGTGAAGTTGACGACAAATTTTAAACCGCGTTTGCAAATAGGTTATGATAGTTTGAAAAATGGAAAAAGATTGATGGGTTAAGTTTTTATTCTCTTGTTTGAATAACTAGTAAATTAAAAATCATTGTTTGGGATAAGGATACGAGAGCTTATTACTTCCTCCATTCCAAATTGTGAATCATTTCATTTTTTTTAGAATCAAACCATTTATGTTTGACCAAAATTATTGAGAAAATTACAAAGACGATAGTATCGAATAGATATACTATGAAAACATATTTAACAAAGAATCTAATGATATCCATTTGGTATCGCAAAATGTCAAAACTTGATTATATAATATTTTCATCAAATTTGAAGTGCTTTGACTTTTTAAAAAAATTAAAATGACTTATAGTTTCAAATAGAGCAAGTAGCTTACATCTCACCTAGACGGCTTGGTTTTGGGGTGGTAAATAAGTAATGATTTGTGATATTACTAAATTGCCTTATAAGAAAATAAAGGAATTAACATACCATGGACATTTTAGTCAATTACCTTTACATTTTCATAACCCATGTCCACGTCACCATTCCAAAATAAAGTAAGAAAACTTGACATATAGACGATAGGCTCCCTCCTCATAGCCCTAGGCTGAGAGCCCCCTCGCCCCCACTGCCCGACCGCCTTATCTCTTCACCTTCTCGTCCGGCTGCGTTGCCCTGTCATTCTCGACCCCGTCACCTACACCGCCCCCCTCCCCCCCCAACTTAGGCGGCTCTACCGCTGCCTCCGCCACCGCCCCACACTAAACCCTCCAGTGCAGCTTTGTTCCGGTGTTTTTTTCAAGTCCAGTTGGCATCCCCCGCCACCTACGCCTCCCCTAGCTCCATCGGTGTTGGCTCGGGTGCTAATGGATTGAAGCTTGAGATGCCAATCCTTGCTGCCCCCTACCCCACCAAACCTGGTCCAACCGCCCTCCACCACCACGACGGGCGGCACCACCACCGCCTCACAGTCCCATCCAACTTCCACCACCTCTGTCGGTTCTCCATCCTCCCCTTCCCTTTCCTCTAGATTTTGCGACCATGGATCCCCTCCCCAATCCCAAACCCTAACTCGAATTGGACCTCTCTGGAGTTGATTCGTCGCCGGAGATGCTCGTCGGAGAAGAAGAGGCGTCGTCAAAGCTGGAGATCAGAGACGAAGAGGATTGGTGAAGTTGGAATTTTTTTATTGTTACTTCTTCTTTTTCTGATTATTAATTCCTCTCATTTTTTCATTTTTCCTTTTTCTTTTTTCCCACTAGCAAGAACGTGTCGCACGTTTAATAGAAACACACAATTAGTAGAAAATAAGATTATATAATGACAGTTGGTCAGAGGCCGTATTGGTTACGAACTCGACGATTTCACGTAGGCACGTGTTTTTTTTATCATGACGAGACGTAACGTTTTATGATTTCCTCAAAAGTTTTGGATCTTTATAGTATTGATTTAACAGTCTAATCTTTCTAAATTGATAGGACTCTCTCTCCTTTTTTAAGGGTAATTGAGAGGACTCTCCTAATATGCTATTTTTTTGTTGTAATCCTGGTATGCTAAATGGAAGCCCTCCGTATTAGCTTCTGGGATACGAAAATGTAGTTCTTCGCTGATCCATAACCCACTCTAATCCACCTGGATGGGCCGAGCGTACTTACGAGGTTGGGCCCCCGGCCTCAGCAGTCAACACCTGCACCGCCCCGGCCGTCGTCCCCTCCCCATCGGCACGACGGCGTCGCCTTCGCCGTAAAACCCTAGGTGTCCCCACTCCCCAGCTTCCCCTCCCTCTCCTGCGCGATCCGCCATCGCCCTCCCGATGCAGGCGTCCGCGCGCCTCTCATCCTCCGCCGCCTCCAAGAAGGGTGTGTGGCTTGCTCCTCCCGTATTGAACAGAAGCTCTGAGGTTTTAGCGGCTGCCATGATGTGTTTGCTCGTCTGATTTCTCCCCCTTTTTTTCCCAGTGATAGCGGGTGCCACTAGCGCGATCACACGGTCATGCTACCGGACCTCCCGGGGGAAGGCGCATGCGGCGCCGCTGTCTGCGCAGGAGCCGCCGCCGAAGGGGCAGAAGAGGATTACCAAGCAGGAGAGGAGGGTTAGGATAGTGGAATTTGTGGACAAGTTGGTGACCCTTTCTCACTCGCGTTTCTGGTTTTAGCTGTTCTTTTAGTTTAAAAGTAGCAACTGTGTAGCTTTCGGCTCACCAGCATTTCTGATTTCAACTTGTTTTAAGTGGACTAATGAACACTTTGGCCAGTTGCCCATTAGGATTGGCATTTCTGTATTATTTCATTGGTTGGAACTTGAAGTTTAGAAATTGATTTTGGAAATGTAGGAGAGCTCATTTGGATTTGTAGGAATCTGATAAAAGGGTGGCAATTGTGTCTAGAGATTACAATATAGCCTTTGTTTGGTGCTGGTTCAATTATGCCCCATGACTCTTAAACCACATGTCTCTTTGCGGTTCTGTTTAGTTCAGGTTTAGGGCTTCCAATGATGGCAAGTTTCCTAGTATAAAAAATGTCCGTCAGGAAGCGGGAGGCTCCCACTACACGGTGCGTGAGATACTTCAGGAATTGAAGTATAATCACATGAGATTTCCACTGGGTAATGTCAAGGCAGCTCCACTTCAAGGAACAGCTGAAGTTGCTGAGCAAGGCAATGAAGCTATGGTTGATCAACTTCAAGGAACACCTGAATTTGCTGAGCAATCAAGGCCTAAGGATGACAGTGTAAAGAATCCATGCAATTTTGACAGCTCCAAAAGTAGCAAGGAGATTCAAGATGTAGATGATGTGCTATCCCAGAAAGATGCTGCTACCAGCACTGGAATCGTGGAAAAGGTTCACACCTCTTTGTTGTCTTTATCTTCAAAACATACTGTTGTCTATTTTATTTGGCATTTCGTAAACATTTCTATTGGACAATCAAATACATGGTTCAGTAATGTGTATACCTAGTTAGCTTTTCACCTGTCGCCAAGGCCTTATTTTGTAAATGATAGCATTGTGTTGTTATGCAGACTGAAACATGGAAATCTGTGGGCTCGTCTCATCATAATGTAGAAGCAGAAGCTGCTAAGTATAATTTGAGCACTTCAGAAACCTTCAATGCTGCAGATGGCCCAACTTTATCTGATCAAACAGAAAATGAGAGAATGAAGATCGAATCGGTATGAAGTCGAAATATCATCTGGAGATATCATCATTTTGTGTTTAACAAAGTTTTTGTAGACATTTCTCTCAATATCATCATGCATGTGCAGAACAAATCTTCCGTATATTTAGGAGTGGATGCTAAATCAGACTCTGGAAACCAGCAAAGGGAAACAGAAGCTATCAAATTCTCTCTGAAGAATACAGAAAAAGTCCCGAATGCAAGTGAATCAATTGTATCAGATCAAAGTGGAAGTGACAAGGTGACCGAAGCAATACATGACAGG
The DNA here is from genome assembly GCA_033239725.1 of Echinochloa phyllopogon. Taxonomy (NCBI): domain Eukaryota; kingdom Viridiplantae; phylum Streptophyta; class Magnoliopsida; order Poales; family Poaceae; genus Echinochloa; species Echinochloa phyllopogon. The sequence goes on along the minus strand of BTCW01000001.1, from coordinate 35,794,798 downwards.
TATTGACTTATTAGCCTATTACACGGAATATTCTTTTCCTTAATGCCATTGAAATCAACATGTCAACACGTGATTTGCTAAGCTTTAGAGTGACAGAACTTGCTATGGCTGTATATTTTAGTTCTTTTGGTATGATCAACTACTTGGACTTGGCAAGAGGACTACTTTGGTCGTTTAGTGCATTCAGATAGCTAATTCAGACCAAGGAAGATGAATCTTCCCTTGGAGTTTTGGGTACAAAATTGCTGTTAACTAGCTGGTGATTGTACTGTTCCTGAATACCATAGATTGAAGCCAATGACTGATTCCACCAATTTATTCCAAATTATTGTGGATTCACATCACTTCTGATATTTGAAATGAGAGTTTATTTAGGGAAGATCAAGAACCTTGTGACTCAGTAGTTTTTAACAGAGGCTGAACCAGTTGGTTCTTCACTGACTTGACCCAGACTTCTGGTTTCTATATGGGTCAGGGAGCACTTCATTGCCTGAAACGCCATGGAACTGCCTGGCTGGTGACCAGGAAATTGGTTGGGATAGCTTTCAAAAACCTTGGGTCAGCATGCACTGTTGATATTATTTGTCAAGCTGCTCTAGTCTCAACACATCCTGACCAGTTCATAGTTTGGCAGGACATATTTTATTTCCTATTCTTAGTGTCACAGAGATCTTTTGTTCGACTCATAGCAGGGAGGCTTTGCAGAGTAGCCTCAATTTGTCTGATACAACCTGTTGCTTTTCAAATGCTGATGTTGAATGTATGGTAACTTTTTGTATCATAATTGGTGTTATGCAGAGAACGTGACCCGAAACATGAGCCTGAGGAATCCACAAGCACGGGTCTTTTTGGCAGTTTGAAATCTTTTGCTTATGGTATCAGGAGCTTCTGGAAAAAACTGTAAATCTGTTGTATTTGCAGCCGCAATCTAACTAGCATGGTGTCCCCCTATTGGCTTCAACAATTTCTGAGCCTGGACCAAATTGTAAAATTTCTGAAGGCTACAGGATTAGTAACCTTATCCGCCTTGTTCAGTTTTTGTGATACTGGAGTTATTTGTAAAGTTTATCCTTTTTATGCCACACAATGGCTAGTTGACGCTTTGATAAAGCTAGATAGGAGTGTTAGTACTGCATAGTTCACATGGTATCCATATGCTCATCCAATTGCTTAGTGTTTCACGCTTGGACTGGCAATTTTGCCTCCAGCTGATGCGCCTGAGTTTGTGCCATTTTACGTATTGGTAGCTATCGCGTGCTAATATCTTGAATCGTTTTACCTGCGAAAGCACTAAAATTTTGAATCTATCACATGCTAATATTTTGAAAAGTTTTACCTGTGCAAGCGCTAATATTTGACTTGTTTTACCTGTGAAAGCAACGCACAAAAAACTGAAGCTTTGTAGGGAGAACTTTGTTTGGCAGCCTGTTATCGACCTGATCCAAAAACACTCCATATGACAAGCTAATTAATTCATTTTGTACTACTTCTCTTTCATTTTGCAAAACAAATTTGGTTTCACCTTTGTGGTAACAAAAATGTGAAGGAGGATAGCAGCAACATTAAGCAGCTTTTCCTTAAATCTTGGTGCAAAGCATAGCCTAACAACAGTACAAAAAACCTAATATACAATCTACATGTGGCCTTAGCCCTTAGGGATTCCATCTGCGACTTGTTTTGAAGGTAGAAATCTCACAGCAAATAGTTCGGTTGCCACAGGAATCTTGGAAATTTTACACATCCTAAACCTTCAAGACTGACTATTCTTCATCAGAACTCTCGTATGCTAAACCAAGCAAGCTCCCAACCGTGTTCTGTTGCTTAGCCTCTGTTGGTTCATTAGGCCTTGGCACTGTTTGCTCAGAATCGGTTCCATAAGACGATCCCTTCTCAACCACAGATGGTTCCAATCGATTCTGTGACGAAGATAACTCACTGACAGAATCTTCTTCGTGTTGCTTAGGCTTATTGCTATCTGCTGGCGGTGAAGGGCTGCTAACTTTTGGCCGCTTTGGTTTGATCCCAACAATGTTCTTCAAGAGATCTTGTTGCCTGTTCAAAAGCAAACACCCAATCATAAGAACAAAAGGTATTGTAGATGGAAGTAGATGCTGTCTTGCAGGCAGTGTACCTTATATCACTTCTAGGTTTAGGTTCAACACGAAGAGCCACAGGGACAGCAGGTGTGGAATCGGCTAAAATTGCTGCTTTGTAATGTCAGAGTTAAAGAAAGTGAAGAGATAGGAGCTTATACATCGTGTTATTTCTATGGCACTGTTCCAACCAAATTGATTGTAAATATGTGAAAAGATTCAAGCTAATGTTAGAAAGACTAATTGAACCATATTAATCAAATTATATTCTTTAATGTATAACAGGAAAAGCAAGGTCATGATATTCAGTAAGGGATATCTTAAAAGCAGCAAATGCTCGCTTCTCCGTACGGCGAAGAAGACGCTCTGCATCTTCCTCAGCTTCCATTTGCTCTTTCAAGTAAAGCAAATCATCACTGTCCAATGCTGAAGAACACAAAAGTAGCATAAACAACAAGGTTAACAATGAACCTACATGGATCTTCCTAGAGAAGAAGCATGAAATACCTCCTCGCCCATGTAGGTAGCCTCCCCTCTCACCAGCAACCTCTTGCATCTGTTGGTATCAACCGCCGAGTAGAGAGCCAAAATCCCTGTCAGGGCATGTTATAAGAACATTGTACATTGACGCCTATTGGAATCAAGCTTTCAATAACACTAGCATTGGTCTGAGACTGTGAGCATAGAATGCATGCAGTCTCGATCTAAGCCAGCCTCTATCTTTATCCTTTCACAATGGAGAAGCCAGCACAATTGTATCACTAGGATGCAGATTCAAAATAGAAACATCAACAAAGCACTTAGAAGTCACAAACACATAGAAGGTTCACTGAGACACAACAATGTCTGCTAGATATAAACTGAAGGCCTATGCTTATTTCCAACTGTATGGTGTCAGCCAATGCAAGCTACAATTTGTGGCAACGATTCAAAATTGGTTTTCAACAACCTCATCTAACAGAAGTTTGTCTCAGTACAAACAAGTTGAAGGGTACTGCTCCCACATCCAGCCCGTGCTGCAGCCCTGGTTGGTAGCCTAAAATCCTATAGAAACTTACTTAAGTGTATGTAGAAATTCTTTTAGTTACTAGAGATTCTAGGCACATTTGAAACTTTGCAGTGAGTTTAGCCCGGGTCCTAACAACCTCATCTAACAGAAGTTTGTCAGTACAAACAAGTTGAAGGGTACTGCTCCCACATCCAGTGGCGGAGCCACGACCCAGGCTGCCCGTGCTGCAGCCCTGGTTGGTAGCCTAAAATCCTATAGAAACTTACTCAAGTGTATGTAGAAATTCTTTTAGTTACTAGAGATTTTAGGCACATTTGAAGCTTTGCAATGAGTTTAGCCCGGGTCCTAACTCATTCCTGGCTCCGCCCCTGCCCACATCCTGCCTTATCTACTTCGCTAACAATCCATGTAGAAAACCAAGTTCACACCAAGACACGGCACAGCACATCTTAATATTTCTCAATTTAAGCCAGAAAATCTTAAAACGAGCAAACAGATATACAGGCACAGCACAGCAAAACGGTAATGCGACTGCAGCAGTTGCAAGACGATTTGGTCTAACCTTTGCAACCATGCGCTGGAAGGTGACGTCCTCATCGTCGATCTTGTCCTTCCCCTTCCCAAACTTCCTATCTGCACATGGTCAGCGCCGAACACCTCTCTCAGCAATTCGATGCATAAATTCGAAGGGGAAAACAGGGGTGGGGCAACTCGATGAATCGGTGGGAGTGAGAGGAGGCGCAAACCTTTGGGGTCGCTGAGATTGGTGTACTCGCGGACCTCGCGCCCGGACATGGTTGGTCTGACGACGGGCGGGGGCGAAACCCTAACCCTGGCTCCGGGAGGAAGCTTCGAGACAAGTCGCGCGGGCGCTTGCGGATTCTCCCGTTTCGGCTGTCTGTGCGACTGTGCGAGGATAGAGAAGGGGAACAAAGGCAGGTGCTCTGATTCGCAAGTGACTCTAAAGAGAACTGGGCCTTGGGCCTGAGGCCCAATTTGGATCCAAATTCGACATCTCTCTGTCCTAAAGAAAACTGGACCGATCCGTACATTGAGAAGAGACAGGCTCATTGCCACAGACAGCGAAGGCAGGCAGAATGGGCAGATAATGAATGTATCGTTGATGTGTCAACCGTCAGTAATCAACATGTATCGTTGGCGTGACAAAATCAGAACTGAAGGAATTTTCTTATTCATCATTTATAGGTACGTTATCTCAAGGAGAAATATTTTCATCTGGTCTTCAGATGATACAATCCATCAGCAGAATACAGAATGTCAGATACTGATTCCAACCTAAAACAATATATTTGGCTCGTGTAAATTTTAGGCCACATCTGCTCCTATTTCTTCCATATACGATATCACTTGACCTGGTTTCTTAAAACTGGCAAAAAATCTCTCGCTAAGGGAATGTTACTTTGCTTATTGTACCTCGCTTATTTCAACGAGGAACCTCGTGTCTTTGATTTTGGCTCTCTGGACCATGCTGGGGGAAGAACTTTGAGGTTAGACTTCTCAGCTTCTTCGTCGTTTTCCTCTTCTTCAAGAATCTCCTTGATGAATGCATCTTTGTTTTCTCTGATGCAGTTCTGCAAGGTAATGAATGGGTCGACACAGTCTGATCCCTGCAGAGCAAGACCAAACAGTTTGTTTTTGTTCAGGAGAAACCTGGCACAAACAAAATTATACAAGTTCTGTAGACTAGACAATGGAAGTAAAACTACAATAAGCAAGACCAAACAGTTTGGTCTTGATCCCTGCAGAGCAAGACCAAACAGTTTGTTTTTGTTCAGGAGAAACCTGGCACAAACAAACTTATACAAGTTCTGTAGACTAGACGATGGAAGTAAAACTACAATAAGCCAACCCCCGCGCCCAAATTGCGTAACGGCAATGAACAGCAGGTAGGATATCAAAACCCGAACAACATTATTTTGACAAGTATAGGCAGAATGAACAATGTATCAACCAGTCCTTTGGGAGCAACAGAGATATGCAGACACAACAAAAAAACAGAGGGTAATCATAAACCAACAAACAGAAATAAATGGCAATACATGGCAAAAGATACACTAGTAGCTTACTAAAAATGTTGAATTACTAGGATTTCATCTATGATTTTCACCCTGTGCAAGTCATAAAGGTTTCAGAAATTTACTAAATTCAACCTTCTCTTCTTTGGTACTCTTGAGATAGCATGAAAATGCATCAATAAATTGGCTTCCACAAGGACCTTTTTTCAAGTCCTCTAAACATGGACACTCCAGAGCTTTCTGCACCTTGACATCAATTGACTGCAAAGGTAAACAGTGCAATTTCAAATTCAGTTTTGTCTCCTTATTTTCTGAAGATGGTCACACACACATCATAAAATCAAGAGCCAAAACTCCTCATATCTACCTAAAAAAAGTTCTTACCTCCTCATTTCTTTCTCCATCAAAAGCCAAAGCTTCTGCATTTAAAATATGAATTAGCGAAATGCATGACAAAGCATGCTCCAAAAGTCCAAACCTAAGATATTCTATGCAATGCAGGTTCACAATTTATTTTCAACATCCTTATTAGAATATGAAGGGATAAAGTTTGTCTTCCTTTACCTAACTAGGATTTTGTTCCCAACTCCTGAACTCAAAATATATAGCACAACATTGACCGTTTATTTTCAACTAGCACATAAAACGATAAAATCAATTAATAATGTGTCACAGCTCCGACATAAGAAGATAGAAGGTGAATGATCCTTCAAAAGCAGTATTAAAGGGTACATCATAAAATCGGATGAAAATCACATGTTGACATAAAAAACTTGGCAGAGAGCTTCAGATCAAATGATTTCAGTTTGTCCCCATTCATTTGTTCTTCACTGAACTACATTGTGCAAGTGTTAGAGGACATAGCTTTCTATCAGCAGGCAAGTTGTCGGTGTAGCTTGATGCCAGGAAAGTCTCCTGCTCCTGCAGTGGCAGCATTGGCCTTCAATCCACTGCCACGTTGATCCTTGATCAGCAGGGTATAGGCTAGCTATCCAATGCATAAAACATGGACAACAACAACTTTGGGGTCCTTTCTTATATCACGGCGTTGCTTGGGACCAAGCCAACAGTTTCAATTAAGGTCCACCGATCATGGGCGTCACTTGGTCAAACATGGCATTGTGTTTATTGGAAAGCCTCTGTTTGGAAGTAGAGGACCATAGAACAAACCAACTCCCATAAGAATAAGTAATATCCATTCCGAGATAGAATAATACACTAAGATACTGAGCTCAATGGTTTTTCGTTGACTATTGTAATGTATTACTTGTTATGCTATTTTATTGAGAAAAGAGCTCATGATGTTAACACATATCTCAGCTCATGATCACAAGAAGGCCAAGTCTAATGGGTTTAGGGCCACCATGTATGTCCCTTGATTGGGAGCACCTAACCAACAATGGCTTCAGTCCCCAAATAGCGCACAACAATAAGGGGGAGTCAGCACCTCAAGGGACCTATGTTTCCCTCAGGATAGCCTCACCCCAACAACCCCATCACCTGATCATAAACACATGCTGCCAGCAAATGCAAAGCTGACACCACCACTGTAGGGCACGTTCTTTGTGAACAGCAAGTTCACACCAACAACGCAAGTCATAACCATGACTGTATCAAGCAAGGACAGGTCTTCACAGCCTGATGGCATCTTTGACTTCAAGAGGCATTGCCACCAACACCTCCAATTGTCAGTATCATCAACGACTTTGGTCTGCTCAACAGAAACAATTTCCCGTCTTGGAGAAAAAGATTTAAGGTTGTGCTTATTCGTTATTACTCAGGACAATGATTATGCTTTTCGAGTATCTGCCACTGTAGCTCCACCATTGGTGAGAACAGGAATTGTGAGAAAAAAGAAAGAATATGAATAAATGATGCTATTTCTGCTAAGTGGGAGTGACCAAACCGCTTATCTCTAATGATTATTAAGATCTTAATCTTAGAGGATATAAGAAGAGCAATACGATGCTAACGAAGACTTTAACAAACTTAAGTACCAGTTCAAAGGGTCTTCAAAAGTTTATGCAAGTAATGAAAGTTGAGGACCAATTCAAAGTGTTCCAGCATTACTGTTGCATTGTGCTACAGGGGACCGAAACCATCGTTGCTCCCCCCTTGCCCCCCAATCCTAGCCCCATTAGGCTCGGCCTTCTTGTGATCGATAGCAAAGTTCAACCTAATTAAAGCAATGCATTACAACAGTCAATGAAAATTCATCGCACCCAGTACCTACAACGTACTATTCTATCTCTGAAAGAAAATTTCTTATGGAAGTTGGTTTGACTACGGTCCTCTATTTCTAGAATCAAAGGTTTTCCAATAAACCCAAGCCAAGTTTGACCCAGTGATGCTCACGATCAGTGGGCCTTAACTAAAATTGTTGGCTTGGTCCTAGACCATGCTGTGCTATCAGAAAGGGCCCTGATATTATTGGTGTCCATGTTCTCTGAGTTGGGATAGCTAGACCTAAACTCCACTGATCAAGGGTTAGCACGTCAGTGGCTTGAAGGCTAATGCCGCCACTGCACAGCCTTCCTGTTGTCAACGTCAACAACATGCTGCTACACCTATAACTTGCCTGCTGCATTGAGCAGGTACGCGGACATCATGGCCTATGGATAATAACATTATTGTCTAGCACTAAGAATTAACATGAACAGGCACCAGCTGCATATGCAATGTTTCCTAATTGAACAAAGTGTAGCTATCCGTATCATGTATTCATGCCTGACTGATGACTGAGGATGAGGAGTGTGAGTTTCTTACCAAAAAGGTCGCCGGCCATTTATGTAGACTGGATACAAAAGGAGCTTTAGAAGGAGCTGCCTATGCAGCTCATTAACAGATCTCATGTCGTTAGGCACAATTCTATAAGCTTGTGGCCAGGGATTCCATTTTGAGATGGCTCACTGGACTACAACAGTTACATGATTCCTATATAATACCAACACTAGATTACATTTAAACTGGAGCTATAAATCCTAGGAGACACGCAGTGCGCCGACCATCTGATTCTTTGCACAGGGAAAGTAAAAGTAGTTGGATCGAAAAGGATAATAACGTGAATGGGGGATGAAAAGAGGTAGGAACAGAAACAGAATCACCTGCGGCCAAAGCCTCAATGCTTGGGGAGGGCGGCGGGCGAGATGAAGGGGTCTGCGCGGCTGCCGCCGGGGGCGGCCCTTCTTCACCGGCGGCGGGGCTCCCGTCTCGGTCCATGCGGCAGGAGAAGCGGCGAGGAGGTGCACCGCTTCAAAGTTTGGGTTCCACGCCTGCCAGCACCGGAGTGGCCGGACGCCGGAGTAGCCGAGTAGTAGGCGCTAGGCCGCTACCGCTAGGGGAGGGGGAGTTTCTGGGCTTGGAGAGATGCTGGTGCGTGGAAAATTGTCGTTCGATTGGGCTGTCAGTCGTCAAGGTTCGGCCCATATAGCACGATGGCTGCCCAACCCTGTTTTTCTTTTCCTCTCTTTTCATTTTTTGTTCTAACAATTGTATTTATTTTTTCTTATTTTTTTGTTATATTTAGAAATTTTCCATTTAGTGAGTTCTATTTTACCATTTTATAAAATCTAACCTTTTATTTAGTGATTTTTCTTTTAGTAGTTTTTTTATTTTATACTCCACCCGTCATAAAAACTTGACGCTTCGAAACTTTGACAAATAATAAGTTTCAAGATATTTATTTTGAGGACACAAAAGATTATATATATACAATTTAATTCAAAATGTATATTTCACGATATCATGTATATATTCTATGTTGTAATAATGGCCAAAGCTATAATTTAAAGAAAAAGGTCAATGGTGTCAAGTATTTTATGATGAGACATACTTCCTTTTGTTGTTCACTCACGCCTACTAAGCAATTTCTCTTTTGCATAGGTTTCTCTTAACCCATATGGACCTACTCCCTCCGTCCCTAAATAAGTGTCGCCGTTGGTTTCCGTGCCACGACTTCGACTCAATTTCTAGAAAATACGTGCAACATTTTAATCTTCAAATAAATTTATTAAACAACTAGATTCAAATATCTATCTAATGATATCTATTATGTACCATAAATATTAATATATATTTTTATATATCCGATCAAAGATGTTTCTCAGGAAGCGAAAATGACAGTTTTTAGGGACGGAGGGAGTAGTCAGCTTCCAAGATACCGGTTGAGACATAATATTGCAAATTGCGATAAAGGCGGTGTTCACTTCCCTGAAAAGGGAATGTGAATTTGGGTGAAAATGTCACATCGAACACTGTAGCGCACTGTAGCACTTTTCGTTTGTTTGTGGTAATCATTGTCCTACCATGACCTAACTAGGCTCAAAAGATTCGTCTCGTCGTGTACATCAAAACCATGTACTTAGTTTTTTTATTTACCTACATTTAATGCTCCATGCATGAGGAGAGAGATTTGATGTGACAGTGAATAGTGAAGTTTAGAGAGAGAAAGCTTGGGGGAAGTTTTAGATTTGAAGGGAAGTGAACACCCCCAAAGACGGGACAAAGCATGTATGCGGAAAAATTAATGGCATGGCATATAGATTTAGGTTTTGACCTAGAGACCCCACACAATAAGATGGTAAGTAGTTCTTCAACATCGTCTCTCCAACGAGTCAGATTTGAATCTATTTATTATTACCTCTGTTCTCAAAGATATAATAGTTATAACAAACTAGATGGTTTTTATTTTTAAACTAACCAACTTGTTCTAAACAGAGAACAGAGAAAATAGTTCACTTTATTTATATTTTTAAGGTTCCCCTATAAACTTGTGTCGCGGTGTATATAGAAGTACGTTGAAATCTCGATACTAATGCGTGATGCCTAGATGGCTAGATCCGTGCTTTTTGTCAGCGATCAAGAATAAATTCAAAGAACAACACGACCTTTTAACTGATTTAGGCCCTGTTTGGATACCCCTGACTTTTTTTAGTCACCTAAACTTTAGTCCCTTTTAGTCCCAAAAATACCAAACATGGTGACTAAAAGGGACTAAACTTTAGTCCCTACCCCATAAGTCCATAAGCTCCATTTTGGTGACTTCTTGGGACTTCTAGTGACTTTTTCCCCCACTACCCTCATTTACACCCCCACCTGACCCGCATCCCGACGCAATCCCCTCCTCCTCCCGCCGTCGCACCGCCGCCCTCCGCCGCAGGGCCGTTCCGCGCGCGAGCCCACGCCCGACGGCCGACCACCAGTCCACACCCGACGCCGCGCTTGAGCCCACGCCCACCGCCCGCGACAGAGGATGCGCGAGCCCCTTCCCCTGCAGCGAGATGGCCGCCGCGGAGGACTTGTCGCCGTTCGTCGGGGCGAGGAGGCGCGGGGACGGCGGCACCATCCCCGCAGCTGGAGGACGACGCCGGCCTCGCCGTTGCCGTGGTTCCCCTGGTTGCCCGCTCGCCGCCGTCGCGAGGAGAGGGAGCCGCGCTCCGCCGTGCGCCGCCGCATCCGTGCCGCCGACGAGGACAAGGCCGGCACGCCCCTCCTCGGCAAGTACGAGCTCGGCGCCCCCTCGTCCTCCGCCGCGCAGCCGTGGGTGGCTTGCGGGAAGACCGGCGGCACTCCTTTCTACGCCTCCTCGTCGCGGGACCTCTTCGCGGCGTCAGTGCCGGCGCTGTCCACGAGCTCGGCCGCTCGCCGTCCGCCTCTACCTCCGTGAGATCCGCAGCTGCTGCAGGGAGACAGCCCCTCGCGACGGTGGGGCTCCGCGCGGCGGGCCCTCGCGGTGGCGCCGCCGCTCTTGTTGCCTGTGGGGTCGGCGGGCGCTTGCTCGCGGCGGCGGCGGCGAAGCTAGGCGAGGGGCTCCGGCAGTGGCATTCCGCGCGGGAGGTCTCCAGCCTCGTCTCCTCCGCGCGGGACCTCTCCCACCGCGCCCGTCAACCGGGAAGAAGGTGGGCTACGGCGGCCGGGGATGAGGCGGGGGTGTGGGGCGGCGACGGTGGGAGGCGGGGGAGGGGAGGAGAGGGGCGGCGCGGCGTGAGAGAGAGGGAAGGCTTGAAGGGTAGCATGGTCTTTATCCAGGTCTACTAGTTACATTTAGTCACTTTAAATCTCTACAACCAAATGGGACAATTGACTTAGTTTCTAGAAGTCACTAAAAAAGTCAGGGTATGGCTTGGTCTATCGAAAAGGCGTCCCAGCCCAACAGGGCAACAGGAACACCAGCGTGCAGCGTGCACGGTGGAACCGTGGAAGCATCAGAAAAGCCAGGATCCGACTGGCGCCATCCAAGCGGCCATCACACCTGCCGGTGGTTTCGAGCCGAGGGCGGCGAAGCGGCGGCTCCCAGTCTTAGTGCACTGTGCCGTTAGCCCGTTACGGCGGCGTGGCGCAGCCGGAAACGCCGAGTTGCCTCTGACTCTTTTTTGAGTAAACGAAACCACGAACACGAGGCTTACGCCATCCAGTCCAAGCAAGCAAAGGGGGCAGAGCCGAGAGCTTCCGGCATGGGGATCGTGGAGGCGTGGGTGCGGGAGAAGCCCATCCGCACCTTCCTCGCGCGCCTCGCCCAGCGCCGGGCGGCGGCCGCCGCCGCCTTCCTCGCCTCCACCACCGCCACCGCAGCCATCGATGGCGAGGGGGGCGGCGAGGAGAGCATCCCGCAGCTCTCCTCCATCGCTAACTCCGTCGTCTCCCGCTGCTCAAGGTACGCGTCTCCGCTAATCTACTCCGCTAGGAGGTTCGGATTAGAACTTTGATCTGAGTTACCCATCGATTATTCAAGGGTACGCACGGACGATTTTTGCGATCCTGATTGGTGTTACCACGACACCGTAGGATCGCACTAGAACTACACCAGTACACCCAAATTCAGCAGATTGCTTTAGTCCTCAAATTTGTTTGGTACTAGAACTACACAGAACCATAGTGCCCCCGTGGACATTATGCGAGTCCAAGCATTTATTTTGGTATATTGCTTCTCTTGCAAGGTTTATTCTTGTGATCCTGATTGGTGTCGTTACCACAACACTGTAGGATCCACTAGAACTACACCGGTACACCCAAATTCAGCAGATTGCTTTAGTCCTCAAACTTGTTTGGTATGCTAGAACTACACAGAACCATAGTGGCCCAGTGGATATTTTGCTAGCCCAAGCATTTATTTTGGTATATTGCTTCTCTAGCAAGGTTTATTCTTCTGGTGAATTAGTGCTAGGAATGGAGCAAACAACATAGTTACACCAGCCATTTACAATTAGTCCCTACAGAACTCTTATAAGAGTGATGTTATCTATTGCTGGACATGTGTAACTTAATACCTCAACTCAATACTTTGGTATAGTTCACAATTAGTAATTTCTACACGGTGTAATTAGGTTTAGGCATATTGTGAATAGAGGTACCAAGCAACATTAAGTAGCCACAATTTGATCAGCTAAAGGTGAATTCATTTTTTTAATAAACCAAAATCTATGTTTCAAAGGATGTCGTAATTAGCACTAATATAGAAAACAGTGCATGATCCTATATCCCCTCAAGTTCAAATTTAATCATAATATTGTTGTTCTTGACAAGATAGAAAACAGTGCATGATCCTATATCCCCTCAAGTTCAAATTTAATCATAATATTGTTGTTCTTGACAAGATTGTTTTCAGTTCCTGTCAAATTGACAGCTATGAAGTGAAGTGCTTAGTTCCCTGTTTTTAACAATTTCAGGATTCTTGCTCTTTCAACTGAAAAGTTACAGCAAAGCTTTGAGACTGATTTAGGACATAATCCTAATGAACCCAATACATATGCAAGAGAGCTTTTAGAGTATTGCTGCCACAAAGCTCTTCATGAAGTTACTACACGTCCAGACTATTTGTCCGATAAGAATCTTCGGCGCTTGATGTTTGATATGATGCTTGCATGGGAAACCCCAGGCGCTGAGGATGCATCAGTAGAAAATGTGAGAAATCTTCAAAGCTGCATTCTTTTGTTAGCAACCATTTTTGGCACCTTATTCATCATCTGGGTACCTTTGAAAGGAAATAAATAAATAAATTCTAGACGATGTTTCATTATCCTTAGATAGCTTTCAGTGTTCTAGTTTACTTGATGCATGTTGTTATTCTCTCTTACTGTTGTCACGGTCAGGGCTCCATTGTGCGTGATTCCCTTGAGATTGAAGACGAGGATGAGGGATCAATTTTTTATGCAAATTCTACAAGATTAGCTGTTCAAGTTAGTTCTCTTTTGAATCGACATCTCACTCTCTCTGTTTTCGTATACTCATTATTATTTATTATGCGGCAATACACACAATAATCTAACGGTGTTCTTGTTAGGTTGATGACGAGAAGACAGTCGGGTTAAGTGCTTTTGCACGAATAGCACCTTCATGCCCAATAGTAGCTGACTTGGTTACTGTCCACAATCTGTTTGATGCACTTACAAGTTCATCTGGAGGCCGATTGCATTTTCTTGTTTATGACAAGTATCTCAAGAGTTTAGACAGGTAATGAGTAAAACTTCTTAAACTGTCAAAATTTCAAGATCTGTCTTACCTGTCTTTTGGTAATGCATGTATTGCGTTCATGCATAAATATTTGGAATCCTCACTATTGAAATGATGATTTCAGGTAAGCTAAACATACTAAGTTAACCCTCTCTGCGCCTGGAGTTGTTAAAGAAGTACATTTCTTTGTTGTAGTGCTGTGCTTAGGTTCTGATGGCTGCACTTGGATCTGAAATTCAGGATATTTTCTGATAAGAGGAAAAGAGGATTTGTAGGGGGTTGTGGATCTTTAATTGTGCATGATGCTATGATTGATCCAATAAGAGGTTCTAAGAGCATTATCGTTGTTATTTGTAGGGAAATGAGATCTGTGAAAGGTATCATGCAATCACCACTTGCTTCGAGTTTTCACCTTAATGATGGAGAGTGTGTATTAGCTATTGATGGATACAAGCCTATTCATCCTGTACTGCAACACATCGGGATATCAGCATGGCCAGGTGTTGATCAATTGCCACAAAATTTCTCAATTGACAGACATGCTTCAATTTGGAAAGCCATTAACATTTGCATTCTTTTTTGGCAGGAAGATTGGTCCTTACAACACATGCTCTTTATTTTCAGAGTATCAGAGTGGGTTATGGTGATAAGATTGTTAAATACGACTTAGCGACAGATTCAAATCAAGTGATTAAGCGTGATTTGACTGGACCGCTGGGTGTTCGCCTCTTTGATAAAGCTGTGATGTACAAATCGAGCACTTTGTAAGTATTGAAAGGATGAAGCATTCTATGCCCATTCTATAAGGCTATGCAGTTGTCATTCAATGGGTTACCTTCAAAACTAACAGCACCTTATTTTACAGGACAGAGCCAATCTATTTCGATTTCCCTGAATTAGGAGGTCCTTCACGAAGGGACTACTGGTTAGCAATCACCCGTGAAGTATTGCAGGTTAACAGATTTATCAGGAAGTTCAATCTTGGAGATGTTCAGAGAGCAGAAGCACTCTCAAAAGCTATCCTGGGCATCTTGAGATACTCTGCTGTCAAAGAAGCTTTTCATATTGCTCCTTCCCACTTTAAGACAACACTTACATTTAGCTTAGCAGAAAAGCTTCCAAAAGGAGACATGGTCTTAGAAGCACTGTATAATAACTATTTCCAACTCTTGGATTCTTCACTGAGCCATTTGGCAACTGATTCTGCAGTCAACAAAATGTCAGAGAACCATTCTGTACCATTTTCCTTGTATGCTCTCTCTAGAATGGGATTTCTTCTGCTGAAGAGAAAAGATGAAACTGAAAAGGAAATAAGCTTCTGTGCCGTTTGCTTTGGTGTAACAAAATCTCTGGAAGCTGCTTTGGAAGAGTCAATTTGTTACTCTGAGAGAATAGAGTCAGCACGTGCTACAATAGATCAAGTAAAGGTGGAAGGCGTTGATGCAAACCTTGCCCTCATGCAGGTTCGTGTATTATAAATCAGTTTTAATTTCTACTTGGCTTCCTCGTGCTAATACTGTGGCACATGCAATGGGAAGGAAGTAAGATTTTTTGTTGCCAATAATTTAGTTATAAAACATGTTGATTTGGCTGGGGGAATATTCTCAATACTTCATATTAGTTCTTTGATGGAATTACTTGCCTTTTCACATTAGGCAAGACTATTTCTCAAATGATGATACTTCAGTAGCAAGGTGATCTGCATTCTGATGTATCGCATTATATTGCAGGAGTTACTCTTCCCTTTCATTCAAGTAGGCAAGATTGTCTACTCTCTCAGCCAATGGGAAGATCCTTTGAAATCACTTCTATTCTTAGCATTTATGTTGTATGTTATTCAAAGGTAATTTCATTGTGTTTGTCAGATCTTATCAAGTATGCTTATACATATTAATTCAGATTTCCCCTTTTGATTCCACAGGGGTCTTGTCAGTTACATGGTGCCCTTTATTTTCTTAACTTTTGCTGTCGTCATGCTTTGGCATAAGTATGTTGGAGATGGAAAACTGTTGGAAGTGCTTGAAGTAAAACCCCCTCCAAGTAAAAATGCTGTGGAGCAAATCTTGACATTGCAGGAGGCGATATCCAAGCTAGAAGATTCTCTACAGGCTGCAAATATTGCTCTTCTGAAGTTTAGATCTGTCTTGTTTGCCTCTGTTCCTAAGGTTTGTATTTCGACACGTTAGGTTTCCAATATCTTGGTAGGAACCAGGGTGTTACTTCATTTAGGCAAACAGGCTAGCAAGCTCCTTGTGCATCAGTATTTAGACATAAACAATCTCTTGACATGCCTAACCAAATATTTGTGTTACAAGCTCAGACAACTTGGTGATGAATGTTTGTTTAGAACTTATCAGATCTTGCTGAAGCTCTAGCCCGACATGTATTTATGACTTTGCAACATATGATTTATTGTGCATAATTGTAATACAATGTAGTCTTGTTGACAGTTGAGCTGTGCAAGAGATTTCCAGTTTGGCAAATGCTAATTTCAATCTTTTGCCCATGCAGGCCACCGAAGTGGTTGCAGCAATACTTATTGCCGCAGCTGCATTTCTTGTTTTCATGCCTTCCAGGCATCTGCTCCTGATGTTTGCCCTGGAGTTGTACACAAGGGAGATGCCGCTAAGAAAACAGAACACAGAGAAGTTCCGCAGGCGAATTAGAGAGTGGTGGGCTCGCATTCCAGCTGCACCCGTGCAGCTGATCAGACCTAACGAAACCAAGAAAAAGAGGTGACCCTGGTCTCTCAAATGGGAAAAGGAGTACACAAAAGTTCGCCGTTTCAAGTTTCAACCTGACCAGCTAACCTGTCCAGATTATTAACCCTGATTGTTCTTGATCACCATTGTAATGAAACTGCTACCGATTTGCCCAGATAGCCATTGTACAGAGGCATTGCTATGGCTGTAAAAAGCATATCCAATCCCTTCCCCCACCCGCCCTCTGATTGTAAGACATTGCTGAGACTTGAGAAGTTAATGACAAGCTTCCCGAGCTCTCTCAGATAATCAGATGTGATTTTAGGAACATGATTGAAATTGGTTACACCGTGTTGCGTTGCTCTCTGCTGCATTGAACAATATGAACTACGGTGGTTGATCCGATTACTGTGTTATAAACTTCTGATCTTTTAGTTAAACAAAAATTTCTTCTCTACTGCAGAGAAAGGTGGCTGATGCTTGCACCGAGACCCTGGAAGGATGTACTCTTACAAACTTACTGATGCATACCCCATTGGCACTGACTGAAGTGAAGATATCCTGCTTTATAGCACAGTAAAATGCTGAAATCATTATCTTTCCTTTTTCTTGGTAAACCTTTCGAGTCATTCAGTCATTCTGCGGCCGCCTCTGTGTGTTTTTTTTTGGGTGAAAAGGCATCGGCTCCCTCTTCAAACCATCTTTTGGCAGTGTTGGCGGGTCGCAACAGTGGTAGGTGTGGCCGTGTGGGCAGCCGCAGCCCTGCTACCTAACCCCTCCTCCTCTCGAGTGGGGGGAGTTGAAACGGAGGCCAAGCGGCAAGCTGGTGCTTTGAGCCTTTGACTCCTCTCCAGTTTGCACTACCAACCTCGCACAGGACAGGAGAGGAGAGAAGCCGCTCCGCGGCGAGGATCTGCCGGAATGGCCGCTGGTGCCGCATCCTCGTCGCCTCCGGCCGCCATCACCTGCCGAGGTACGAACCCGCCCTTGCCCAGCTTCGTGAGGGGACTTGTTTTTGCCCTTGCTCCGTATACCAGCTACTTGCGGCGAATAAAATTGGATGGCTTGCGCGCAGCGGCGGTGGCGTGGGGGCCGGGGCAGCCGCTGGTGATGGAGGAGGTGGAGGTGGCCCCGCCGGGAGCCCTGGAGATCCGCGTCAAGGTCGTCTCCACCTCCGTCTGCCGCAGCGACGTCAGCGCGTGGCAGTCCCAGGTACGCACCGCGCACCACCGCAGCAGCTTCTTCTGTTCCCCTTTGATGGTGGATTGAAATGTCTGGTTGGTTGTGCCTGAGAGAAACGATCTCTCTGACTGTGGATGTGCTTGTCTCACTAACTGATTTCTGTTTCGTTTCCATCACGTAGGCGCAACCTGGTCTGTTCCCCAGAATCTTCGGCCACGAGGCATCCGGGTGCGCTTCCTGATCTTCCTAATTCCCTTCATATTGCTGAGCCTTGCGAATTGCTTGTAAAACTGACATTTGAACACTTTTGATCTCTAGAGTGGTAGAGAGTGTGGGTGAAGGGGTGACCGAATTCCAAGAGGGAGATCATGTGCTCACCGTCTTCATCGGGGAATGCCAGAGCTGCAAGCATTGCGTCTCGGGGAAGAGCAACATGTGCCAGAAGCTCGGTCTGGAGAGGAAGGGTGTCATGCACAGTGATCAGAAGACCCGCTTCTCTGTCAAGGGCAAACCAGTGTACCATTATTGTGCAGTGTCAAGCTTCAGCGAGTACACGGTTGTTCATTCAGGATGTGCTGTGAAGGTTGGCCCGACAGTGCCAATGGACAGGGTGTGCCTGCTGAGCTGCGGTGTGTCTGCAGGTAAATCCTGAGGTTCAGAACTCCAAATGATGCTTTTGATTTTTTTTGGTTGTAGGATTTGGTGCCTTAGTTACTTTGCATTTCATGGTTGCACATATTTATTCTGATAACCCCTTTGTTCACTGTCCCATTCTCTAGGACTTGGTGCAGCTTGGAATGTTGCAGATGTATCTGAGGGCTCAAGTGTAGTTATATTCGGTCTTGGAACCGTAGGACTTTCTGTGAGTATTATCTACATAAGATTCCATTATAAGTTATAAGCAAACATCAAGAGCTGCAGTTACAAGACCTATGTCTGCTGAGTTAGGTTGCTCAAGGGGCTAAGCTTCGGGGGGCGTCCAAGATTATAGGAGTTGATACTAATCCTGAGAAGCGAGAAAAGGGTACGTTACACTGTCAAGTTATTCACTTCTCCAGTTCTCCTATGAGCCCTCCTCATATTAACTATTTTTTCATGGTACAGGGAAAGCTTTTGGAGTCACAGATTTTATTAACCCGAGTGAATTGAGTGAGCCTGTTCAGCAGGTATTTTACATCACACCATTGGGCACCTGCTCACTACTCTCCTTTTAGGATTATGTTGTCCTTCTGAGCTGCTTACTTGAAGAAACTGTTTGAGTTATAATCAGACTATGAGCTACCAACATAACCAGGGCAAAATAACTTGTCATAGAAATATTCCCTCCTGACACTATCATTCGGACTTATGACCGTGCTGTTTTCAACAGCTAAAGTTTTCAAGTTCAACTCTCTAAAAATTATGTGCTTCAAGATCATGTGGCATGAAGGCTGGAGCTTATGCAAAAAAAGAAAAGAAAGGAAAAAAGAATAAAAAACCGATGTAAGTAGAATGTTCTTTTGTGCTTGCAGGTAATCAAGAGGATGACGGATGGAGGGGCAGATTATGCTTTTGAATGTGTGGGTGATACCGGAGTAGTTTCCACTGCACTTCAATCATGCTCTGATGTAATTTCTCTTTTCACATTTCTTTGTATGCATATCACATATATTTCTCTTCTCGCATTTGTTTGCATACATATTCACATATTCTGTTCCCGCCTATTCATATGCATTTCCCACTTGACAGGGTTGGGGAGTAACTGTAACTCTTGGTGTACCAAAAGCAAAGCCAGAGGTGTCTGCTCATTATGCATTTCTTCTATCTGGAAGAACACTGAAGGGATCTTTGTTTGGAGGATGGAGACCTAAATCTGATCTACCTTCATTGGTGGACAAGTATGGAGACAAGGTACTTCTGGAAACTTCTCACAAAACAACTGTTTAAAAAGAAGAGAAAATTGATGATAGTAATATATTGCCACTCCCCCAGTGTGATAGCAAATGGAAAAAATTTCTTTAATATACATGTATATACATGTTGGGACAATGGATGGTCGTTATGTACCCAACTGATGCCAGAAAAGTATAAAACTATTCATTATTGTGACACCTGGGATTGAATGCCAGAAACATCATTTACTCTTTTATTTCATCTGTGTATGGGTTGGATGTTTTTAGCTGAAAAAATCTAGCAAGCATAAACCTGTATTGACTATTATATCTCACCACTTATCAGGAAATCCAAGTTGATGGCCTTGTCACGCATGATATACCATTTGGTGACATCAACCGTGCACTTGAACTGATGCTACAAAACAAGTGCCTGCGATGTGTGATTCACATGTCACAGTGACAGAGTTGGACAAGGACAACTGCTACATATCTGCTCTTTTCCCCTTGATCACCTTTGTGGCTCAAGTATTCATCAGCACATCAGAGCTCACCCTTTTATTCTTTTTTTTTCTTGGTTATCCTGGTAAATTTTGGTGTTGTAAATCTAAGTACAGAACTCTTATCACATTGATTTCCCTTTAAATCTTGTTTCTTCCTCAAAACTTGTCCCAGTAACTTGTCTTACTGAAATTGAACCTGTAACAGCTGTACTGTTTTCATGTTCCATGTATAAGCCATCAAGTCAATATTGTTCTTAGGTTTGAGCTTGTTATGATGAGTTGAGATTTGAAAGATTCTTGAATCTATAACATTGTGTAAGACTGAGTGATAACAAAACCGAAACGAAATTAATTGTTGATATGACAGATTAAATTTGAATTTTGAACCACTCAGAATTCCTGTAGTTGGATCTTTGCCTTTTACAGATGTATGATTTTTTTTGAAACACTCAGATTTTTTTTAAAACACTCGGATTTTTTGAAACACTCAGAATTCCTATAGTTGGGACTTCATTAAACTCTTTTTCTTGTACAGATGTACGGGTTTGTAGCTTTTCTCATATTTTCAAACTGAAAAGGCTATGAATCTTTATCAAGTCAAAATTTGCTGAAAAAAAATACTGCAGAAGTGTGCAAAATGGGACACAGCTTATCCAGCCAAACCCAATTGTAACCTCAAAACATTTAGTCAGAAGGTCTTGCCGGAAGATTATTCAAATGGTTTCCATCATTTTTGTGCTTAATTAAACTCAAGTTCATTTGAATTGGTCACCGGTAATGAAAGCATTCCTCTTTCCAAAATCATCTTGGGGTGGGTTTGTTAGTACTAGTCCTCAGCGATACTCCAGATTTTTTGTTGTTTTATCAGCAGGCCTTGAGTTCTGTTCTTTCATAAGAAGCTTTCTTAGGGGCCTGACGCTGGCAAATTGACAATGAACTTTATCCATGGCTAGCTCCCTTCCACAGTGGATCTGATTGGGGAAGCTCATAATCTTCAGGGCTTAGGGCCAATGGAAAATCAGGCAATGGAGGTGGTGTTGTGATGAGCTTGCTGACTCTTTTGTTCGAGGCTCTGAATTTACACAAAAGAAAGAAAAAAAAACAGAATCAGCATATATGGTGACCGCTATTTCTTTGCCTCTTTCTTTCAGTCTAATTCTTACCTTTGTTGTGTGTACAGGTCCTGGTAGCTCTGGACCTTGGTTTGTACATCTTTTGAGATCATGTCCAAGAGATATTTGGTTGTTCCAAAAGGAGCTGGACTTCTGCAGAGTAAACAGGTAATCGAGATATATTAAGTGTTTCACTGATATAGAGGGCACAATTGGAACATTTTAAAAAATGTAGTTTTGGTGACAGACTTAGGTGCCCAAGCATAGGAAAGGAAGGAGAAGACTTGGAACTGCTAAATGACCTTGATGATGGAGCAGCAGCGTGGAAGGCCTCAGAAGCTATTTTGCTCTCATTGAGAAACTCTTCTGATGCCTGTAGAGCAGCTATCGCCATCTCTTGGGCTTTCTCAGTCTCTCCCTCATCAAGAATCAATCCATGGAAATAGTAAGAAGCAGCCTGGCAAGGGGAAAAATCAGAATGAAATCATTTTGATTCACACAGACAATAAGTTGAAGATAATTTCATAGTGGAGAAATTATTTTGTGCCACTCAGAACATTTATTCGGGTTGCTAATCATCAATTGTATATACAATTTGGAAATCAAAATAATTGGAGAAGATAGAGTTAAGCTCGTTTACATACTTTTGCTTCAACATATTTCCACTTCACAAAGAGAGCGTGCTTTTTCCCCCATCCATCTGACAAAGGAAGCTCTGGGATGCTATCCTTGACCTGTTGAACAACAGTTGAGACATACAGGTGAACAAGTTTGTTTAGTAATTGTTTAATGCACAAATAAAAGGGAAACTATGATACGAAGAAAATAGATTTATCCATCCATTGGGCCTTCCATTAGGTCTGAGAAAGACACCTGTTTCCAGCATTTGATCATCTCGCAAGCTAAGCGTCTTTTGACTGATAATGTTGCCTTTGGGTTATCAATTGCCAGCCCAAGTTGCATATCAACCCCCTGTAGAATTTTAAGATGATTAATGGCTCCAGCTGAACCCTGACTATCCAGATTTACTTGCAATAAAGCATATATGGAGTTAAGGACAAACATTATAGCTATTTTGGAATATATGTGCTTAATAAACAGCATGTGTGAAAAGACTTTTGTGCAGTACCTGACTAAGACCTTGCAAGCTAAGTGCTTTAAGATTGCCCTCAGCTAGATCTACTGGAAGTTCTCTTCTGAAAACAAAACATGATAATTCAGTAGATATATTGCATATTTGGGCTTCTGATATTCACAATCTCGGATCATCTGGCATCAAACCTTCTTTCAGGTGGTATCTGTGTAAGTACATGATGAATTGCACAGTCCAAATACCCAGCCGCCTTCAAGAAGAGATCAACAGTGGCTTGCCTGCTCTCTGTGCGTGAACACATGTGTTTGTGTTGCCATCACAGTGCACAACATAACATGATGGTCAGCGGTCTGATGACACCTCAGGTATATGTTTATGATGACTAATTGACTATACCAACCTTCAGAGACTCTAGGCCCATGACCGTCAGCATAGGACCTAGGAAGAAGGAGGGTGTTGGCCTGCAAGAAGCACACCATGGCCATCAAATGCAGGACGGACAGCACCTCGTACCAAGGATCTGGCATGGATGTCTCCTGCAGCTCAGTAATACACCACTCTGAAACGTTCAGAAGGATTTGCATATAGCATATGGATGAGGACTCGTCCTTACCTCATCCACATCTTCTTGGTTAGCCCATACAAATTGTACTTTGTTTGTCAGCTCACTCCCTGGAATATTTATGCATGAATGACAATAAATCAGGAAAGATGCCAACTTAACAACAGTTCTAGGAATATTGGATAAGGTTATCACCTTCTTTCACCAGTCCTAGCAGAGCCGGCAAATACTCTTCTAGAGCCTGGAGGAGATTAGCAGTGCTAGACCCTCCTGAAAACCAAAAACTACAGTCAAAGCAAAAAATTCTGGTATTCACATCAGCAGTAACAAGCTAGACAGGATTCAGATGCTGCAACAACCCAACTCACCATGCGACGCAGCCCTTCGCCTTGGCTTCAGGGTTGTTGCTGATTCCTGCGTCGCCATTACCACAACTCTTGCCCTCAGAGCTGTCAGCCTCTCAACTACGCTCTTGTCCAGGTGATCACCGAGTGTTTGTGAGAAGTCTATGTTTCTTGGTACCCTGAGACCCGGGAGGAAGACAACCACATCGCCGACACTTGACAGTCTTCTCTGGCGTACACCAGGATCCTTCCATTTGGATGCCCCACAGCCCATGGATACTTCCTATCTGCAACTCTGCAAGAACCATGCAGATGCAGGAAGCATCAGCAAGCATGTCGTGAAGACCTTTATGGCAAGGAACTTGTGAAATGAAACTCAAAATTCAGGAAGGGCCAAGAATTGAAGTTTTCCCGATAATGCCTGAAAAGAAGTCGCTGCATAGCAAGAGCATGAAAGGTAATTAAAAGAATCTTACCTTTTGTTCGTCCTTTATGGTGAACTTTTAGGATCTTCTTCAGCCACTAGACCAAATGTGCAGTATCCAGATCAAAATCTAAAGCTCGAACTTAGCTGAACTTGCTCTCTGGCTCTCTGCAAATCAACCGCCTCTCATTCAAGTTTATGTAAGCAAGTAGTCGAGTGGAAGGATGAGAGGAAGAATGTTTATCATATGACAGGCCAACCAACATCAAAGGAGGGCGCGACTTGGGCCAAATTTATGTAAACTTTGGCAGTTCGTTGCAAAGACGAATAAGGTGAAGAGTAATAGCAAGTTGAGGTTATCTTAAAATTTAACAAGCATGTACGTGTACTATTACTACAGAAGTGGACTCTGATACATGTCTCTTTTACTGGTTCAATCAATCTAGAATCAATGGAAGGCTCACTGAAAAAGCTTTTTCCTTTCATGGTGATTTTCGAGGAACAGAAAATTCAGAGGAAGATAAGATCGGCTTACCTTGTCTTTGCCAAGATACCAGATTTGATGCTGATGCTTCAAGTAAACAATTTTGATGGGAGGGATTTCGATCTGGAGAAGTGGAACCTGATGGAATGGACTTTTGAGAGAGAGAGAGAGAGAGAGAGAGAGATTGTGGGGTCTTGTTAGCCTTGACGTGTCTATTTAAAGGTCCGTGTCTCGCCATGGAACTGCCAGTGCCACGCACGACAAGACGAATAAGCGGTTACGACAACACCATTAACTCCCCCATGGCCCTATGTTGATGAAAAATTCCTCGCAAAAAAATATGACGAAAAATATATACTCCCCTGCCTTTTCCATATATCTGTAACTTTCTTTTTTCCTCCAACACCTTACTTCGTCGGGTTACCTTTCTTGGTCTTGAATGTTCGATGGAGACGGCAGAGTGCCTCTTTCATTGTACCTCAAGTGTCTCTTTCAATTCATCTCAAAAGAAAAGTGCCTCTTTTAATTTGATATATATGTGCTACGGATTTGAGACCTGAGGACAACACCAGGATGAGAGCCGACACAATGAACATTATACATTCTCCACAAGACAAAACCTCTTCATCTGCTTCACTGCTTTTATCAATGAGAGCAGTGAAGGATAATTACCAGCCTCTTATAAAAGCAGCAGAATCTCTCTCTCAACATGATTCATCTGCTTCACCAACAGGCTCTTATAGTACCAATTTCATTCATAAAAGCAGTGAAGCAGATGAACCAACAGAGCCTCTTATACCGGCTCTTATAATTTTACCAGCCTCTTATAAAACCTCTTCATCTGCTTCACCAGGATTCTGCTTGTTCGTTCAAAAAGGATAGAAGCCAACCAAAACTTTCTTGACCATCGCATAGGAAAGCCGAGGCCTCTCGCCGAAAGAGGCATGATACCGACCGACACCGCCCGAGCCCGTTGGAAATTTGATGGGCGGATGGTCCAAGAAAACTGAAAGCAGCAGCAGCACACGTCTACTGGCTCAAAATGCTCCCCGAATCGCTTTCGCGCCAGCAGAATCCATCGCCGGTTAGGTGGGAGTGGCGCTCCTGATACTAATCAATAGGGCCGGCAAAATCCATCATCGCATCCGCTGGCTAATCGAAACTACGTCAGAAATTCAGGATGCTGCCTGAACTAACTGGCACAGTACTGTATGGAGTAGTGGTGTCGCGGCAGACGGGACGCTGCATAGTGCGTACACGCTGCTTCTGCATTGACCTTGACTTGGCCATGCCCCTTTATTTGGCATCACGCATCAGAACAGAGGTTTTTTTTTCGAAGAGGAGCGTAGCTGGCCTCCGCTTACAGTGCCACGGCGCAAGAAGATCGAATTATTTTAGACTATGTGCAGCGGTTGCCCCTAAATCATCCTGGGCCGCTACAGTAGCGGTTTTTTTTCGGCAAAAAGCGATGCAGCGGCAGCCTGTACACCCTCCTGGATTCTGCAGGGGTCGCCGTCCCCTCCCCCAAATATCAGGGAGGCTGCTCCCTCCTCCAAATCTCGCCGAGCGGACGCAAGGGGCTCCGGCCGGCGGAGGAGGCGGCCGCCGTAGAAGACTAGCGGCCGGGGGTACTCTCTCCGGCCGTCCTCCGCGTCCCGCCGCTCCCGTAGCTGCAGCTCGACGACGCTTCCGCCGGCGCCGGGCGCGCAGGCGCCGCCGCCGCCAGCACCACCGCGACGAAACGAGAGCTCCTCCGCCGGCGGGTACCTGTAGTACTACAGCTACCCGGACGTGGCCGGGATGTTCGAGATGCTCGACGACGACGACGACGGCGAGCACCTCCGCGTCTTCGACTCCTCCGAGCCCGCGTCCGCGTCCGCCGCCACCTCCGCGGCGCCGTCCCCGCCGCGCAGCTCCTGCACTGGGCGGTCTCCCGCGGCGGCAGCCCCGCCGTGTCGGCGGCACACAGGCGACGCCGACGGTGGGGCAGATCCCGACGGGGAACGCGAACCCGGCCCAGGCCTCGGCGCGCGCGGCGCCCCTTCCTCTTCTTGCAGCCTCTCTCTCCTTTTCCCGTTGACTCTTCTTGCGAGTTGCGTCCCCGTGCCGGCCCCGTCCCAGGCCGCCGCGCCGACCCGCAGGCTTCGCCTCGTCCGGGCGGCGGCCGCCGCGCCGGCGGTGGACCGGGCGCCGTCGGCGGAGGCCTCCGCCGACCTGCTGCACGCCAGTCTCCGTGCTTGGGGGCTCCGCGCCGTGCGCCGTGCAGCGCCGGCGGAGGACCCCTCCCGGCGGCCAGGACGCACGGAGTGGAGGGGGCGGGGAGCGGCCGTGGGATGGGTGGGAGTTGGAATGTTCCAGGAATATTCCTTTTGGGGAGAAAATTTAGAAGACATTGTTGCAGTAGAATGTTATTTGGAGGATACAATTTTGTAAAGAAGCCTCTAAATATTGGTAAATATTGGTATAGGGGTGAATTTTAGAGTCTACCGCTGCGCATAGTCTTGTCCTGTGTCCCCGGCCTAACCCACATCACGCTATGGCTTGAGTGAGTTGGGTACAGGGCCACGGGCGCCACAGCATGACAGCAGCATCACTAGTTTTAATCTATCTGATTTATATATCAAAAGGAAAACAAATTTGGATCGTGATCGTATTCGTATCCGTTCCAGCTGGGTGATGCTGACTTCAAAGCCACATTTAGAGTTTAGACACTCGTGCACATAAAACTGCTTAGGCCGACGTGCATTGCCTGCAACGTGTCCAGAAAAAAAAAATGTTTACATAAATGAGCAATCGAGACAAGTAACCAACGTATACAGTACTAGTAGCATCAACCAAAGGAGCGGCGACACGGGTACACGTACGTTACCTGTTCGGACCGTAATAGGAGTTGCCGGCACGATACGATTGCACGTCCCACAGATGCAGGAGTTTGCTGAATTGAATTGAAAAGATGTCGACGTCATCCAGGAAGCATGAGGAGGAAACAAACCGTATCGCCTAGGCCTAGCCACCGCCGGAGCGGCCTCAGCGCCCCACGCGGCGTGGCGGCGCGCCCTGGTCCTACTCGGCCAACACGAGCTAGCCGCCCGCCCGTCAAACCGAGCTGCCGGCCGACGGCGGCGTCCCTAGCTGGTGGAAGTTGGGAGCGGCCGAAAAAGAGGCGTTTTTTGTCTTTGTCCCCTGGCACGGGGAAACTGTCCAAAACAGCAAAACAGTCGGGGAAAACTATCGTGCAGGCTTGGTTGGTGCCGTCGGGCGCAGGGTGCGCGGCTCGTCGTCCCCTCCTGACCGCGCGTGCTCCTGGAGGAGGCCGGGGCCGGGGGGTGCCAGAAGACGGCCGGGTTGGCCGGCAGTGGCATCGAGCTCATGGTAACTCGATCGCGTACTTAGCGCTGGCCGGTGCGATTAGTTGGGCGTTCGCCGTTCGGCATGGACGATGCATAGCCAGATAGCCTACGGCGAACTTTAGTGCGGGGGCAGGTGGTTGCGATGGCTGGCTCCCTGCGCGCGTGGGAGCACAATTGGTTCATTGGTGCATATATAGGTGTGTGATCATGGCAGCGCATATGACGGAGAGCGTGACTGTGATCTTCAATTGGAGGCTCGTGTGTACGTGTAGTAAGCAATCAAATCCTCGTGGGTAGAGTTGCATTTCAATGTGCCCCAACATAGACCCCCGCCAGCTTCTTGCAAGAAAGTATAATTTCTGTGAGACCTACAAAGTTCATTTATGAGAAAACTTTAAAATGTTGGCATCTAGTCTTTTTAGGCTTCTTAGATTTATTAGGTGTGTTGAGCCAAGGAAAAAGAGAGCTTGGTTTTTGTTTTCTCGTGGCATACGGGAGATGATCTTGGCGCATAAGATTTTAAAGACGCTCATTACAAGAGTGGAAACTTCTCAACGATCAACCGAACTGGACAACAGGGCAAAGCGGAGGCTATTCAGCTGCCACCACCGAGGTCGTCGGCTCCCCGCTAAGTTCATGGCCTCTCTGATGCTAGAGGTGGTAGAGAACTTGAATCTCGGTGGGTGATGTGCATATTATCTACTGATGTGTTAGTTTAGCTAGATCTAGGTAGGGTAGAGTTAGGTTCTCTTATGTTGATGATTTCATATGGGATCTTATGCTTCCTCTGCTTTTCCTTGGGTAATGGTGTGGTGTCCTGCCATATCTATAGCGAAGGAAGCATGAGGTATGTCACTGTAGCGTCGATATGCTTTAGGTTTGTGGCGTCGTCGACAGCATTGGTATGTTCATCTCTTCAAGGCTTTTTCAGTTATGCTAACGTTGCATCCTCTGGCGAGGACCTTTGTGAGGTATATTTAGTCCCTAGTTGAAAAAGATTATATTGGTATTTGAGTATCCCCTTTGTGGGTTCTTTATCATTTACTAGTCGCAATGCCCGCGCGCACGTGCTAAACTCTCTTCTACATATTTGTCCCAATTCATGTGCCACCATATTTAACCTGTTATATTACATTTTAAAAAAAGTTGTAATACAACTCAATGATATTAGATTTAAAGATATAGGTGAACTGCTGCATCAATGAACCTCCTCTGATATGTCTAGACCATCAATGAACTGCTGCATGCTATCTTTGGTAACAGCTTGGCCTCTAGTCAGTTCCTTCAGCTTCTCATAAGGCTCGGGAATTCCATATCTCCGTAACACCTAAACAAAGATTAATGACAGTAATGTGACAATGTGATATATTTGATGGGAAACCGTAATCGATCTGTTCTTGAGAGCTGAAACTATTTGACAATATCGAGATGCGTCTTAATTCTTAAATGCTATTAGCTAATGCAATATCAAGACAATCACACAATAAGTACTTTTGACAAACTAATAGCAATTCAAGCCATCCAAACTTATATTATGGTATATAAGTATAACTACTCTATTGAAGCATAGGATTGACTGCTCTGATGGAAACAAAACCAAATTCAAAAGGGAGAACAAACAAAAGAATACTGGACGCCTTACAGCCTGTATTGGTTCAGCGAGAACCTCCCAAGTTAGCATGCTCTCTTCCCCATATTTTCTTCGTCCACCTGACCAGCCCGATGCAGCATCTTCTCCATTTGTCCCGTGTTGCAACTGGAGCACCGCCTCACCATTGTCATACCCGATGTTGTGCGGTCCCTCCGCCTCCGCCTCCCTATCCCTCGTCTGCCTCATCTCTGTTGTAACAGATGCCCCTGCCGCCTCCACCACCCATCGAGGATCCCCCACAGCCAGGATTCAATGCCGTCCTTACCGCCTCCACTCAGCCTTCCCATTTAATTTGTAATACAAAATTTCGATGACTGATGTATAAACAAGATCCCAGTCGATTGATGAAACTCTTATTTAAATCAAGTAAGCCACAAAATACATAGAAAATAGAGTGCCCATTCCGTGCGGGAGGCATTTAAAAAATAGTAATCAAGAATTTCAAATTCAAAGATAAAAAATATAATTAAGCCTGATTACACTAAAAATATTCATGATCCACACTTGCTTTTAGATGAACGATAACATATACACCTCCAACTTAATCCAGCCAGAGCCATGGATCTCTTCTAATTTACTTATTATCGACAATAATCATCTGGGCACTAATTACAATGCTAATGCTAATCTACTTTCCATAGTTGCTGATCCATCCTGATAAACACCGTTGATCTTGGCAAGAATACAATAATTGCTATACGGGTGGCAGGGTCCTGCACCATGTTCGGCCTATTACAACTGAGAACTGACTGTTGGCTCCCGTAGTGCAGCTACTGGATCTCTCCACCACGGCCGCTGCTGGATCTCTCCGCTACCACCTCCACCACCATGACCGTCCTGCAGGAACTTGAGGAAGGTCCAGCGCTCCAAAAAAAAAAGAAGCATTTCATATGTACACTTTTAGTGCAGGAAAAAATAGACGAATCAAATCCTAAACCCACATTTTAGATAGCAATACCTCCAACAAAATATTTTATATTTACTGCAAGGAGTTGAAAAATATAGATCTGAGCTTTCATAGGAGACAACTAAAAAAATTGCTTACTGGAAACAACGTAATTTTGGAATGTACAAAAATAGAATTCTACAGATCAAACAAAAGAATTAGGATTCCACTTGTTTTTTGATTTTAAAATTATAAGCCATTTCCCATAACACCAAAATATTGGCATCACAGAACATCCACAGAGGGGGAAAATTCCCACCCTCCTCAACACTTGCCTTTGCGTCAATTCTGTAAAAGTAGAAAAAGGTCAGTTGTTGGTAGAAATTTTCAGCTCTATATAAAAAATGTGAAAGCTGAAAAACTCTTAATGGCTGGCAAAAAAGTAAATCCTTAGCTTGTAAATTGTTTTGGTATAATAAATGTTTCATATCCTATACAAAGGCTTTCATGTCTGACAAATAAAGTTAGGGATCAGAAAGGTGTAACCCTAGCTGAATCAAGTCAAGGTAGGAAAAAATATTAAAAAACAATATCTGCATGTTGAAATTTCAGCATTATGCACAAGATTCTAACCTCAAACATTGACATACAAGAATTATGGAGTTCATCCAAGCCAGACAGGCTCTGACATATAATGGTTATAGTGGCAAATTTTACAACTTTTTCGATTCTTGGTGCAAAGAAAAAACCAAAATTAGAAATCACCTTGCAAAAAATCAGTATGTGCTTGATACCGCTAGTTAGATTGGAAATCACCTTGCAAGAGAAATTAGGAAACGGAAACTTAGAATAGGTAGTCTATTAATTCTCATGACTAAAGTGGCTCTTAGGATCACCATATCTACAAATAAATTATTTCTCCAATATAATAAGAGAAACATAGGGGAGGTACGAATATATTCTATATAAAAACACGTATGTGCAAAACGCAGAGACATTCTCACCTCACAACGGATTCCATAGTTTACTTTTTCTTCCTATCCCTTTTCGCCCTACCGGCAGCTTCATCGCCAGTGCCCTCTGCAGGCTTCAGGTTTTGTTCACCTAAAACCAAACCAAACCTAATTGTCATAATTAATAAATTCAGCAATCATTCTACTATCCTCCAAGGCAGGGTCCTGTCTTCAATAAATAAAAGCAATAGCAAAACCGAACCTCTAAACTTCATGGAAATTAAGATGTACCTTCTTTCCCTCTGAATGATTTAGTGTAGAGGTGCTCCACCTTGTTATCCAATGCAAATGATTTTCCAACATCCCTACTAAAATTTATTGAACTGTTCCAAAGTACCCATCCACAATTCAACAAAACCAAACCGTTCTCCCAATGAAAGATTACAAGAATTCAGTCTTCCATTATAGAAGTGTGTTGCTTATTTACTTTAAACAGATTAATAGGATAACAAATCATGTAAGACCCTCATTGTGCCACAGCTAAACTGAATGAGGGGAGAGAAAAGCTTTAATAGTACCTGCACCCTATTGCACATAAGGGTTGATGTAGTTATAATGTAAAACCGAACTGGTTTATAAGGAATAAGTATATTTAGAGTTACCAGGAGTACGGCAGCTACAGGATTAACTTCTGCACAAGTTTACAAATGAGAAACCAGCCATCAATCACCAACATATTAAAAAAAATGGTTTAGCAGAGTAGGGGAAAGCATGAAACAGCCAAAAGAGGTAGTGGATCAATATCTTCGTTTTCCCGGCTAGATCCATTCCTCCAATAATTTCTCCAAGCACCCAGGTTGCTTTTAATCATGATCAAATTTCCCTACATGCATAAACCAGCAGGAGCTTTAAGCTTACCATTTATCTAAAAAGAATATCATGCTAAGAATTCACCAATATATAAATTTGTTAATGAAAGAATCTGATGGCATCGTATATTTCTAAAACACAGAAGCTAGGTTATTTTTTTGAACAGAAAGGGAAAGGAGTGCAGTCCTACTCCTACCTCAAATCATTAGTAGTCTTCACTGATAAGCTACCAATGTTGTACTTATGGCGTATATCTCACGGTGTGTGATATCAATCCTCACAACCCTGACAGCCTTCAGGAGCCATGAATTCAGAAAACAGCAACAAAGAGTATACACGTGAAGCCACGAATTCAAAAAACAACAAAGAACTCTACTTCAGGTTTCCCCCACCGACTCTGCTACTCTTGCCAAGCCCCTCCATTGCTCACCCATACATGCAGATGCAGAACCTTTCTTTATTTTAAATTATTTTGCACTTGTTACACCTCGTGCAAAACAAGGGATACAACCTCCCTCATATTCAGGAACGGCTAGATTCTATATCATGTGATTTAGTTTCCCTTAATTCTTTGCCTGCTCCTCCTGTTACCTCAAAATTTACACACTGCAGGAACATGTAAAATTCCAGTTGCTTAAAAAGTACATGATGAACTAATTAGATTACTATAATTCTTTCCAATTATGAGTTAACGAATGATGTTCTACAAAAGGACAAGGTCTATGAAGGTATAGAAATACCTGCAGGCGTTGAGATGTCGAGAAGACCACTGAAACCGCAAGTCTAAGCACTTTCTGTTCACAAACAAAATTCTAGGCCATGTCCTTTTGGTCTGTTGTCTTTTGTATCTACAAAAAGGATCAGAAATAACCAGTGAAGTTTTATCTACAAAAAATATAGGTCTTCTGAATGAACAATCATATAATGCGTCTACAAGCTTTAAATTTCAAACCAATCCTGCACTTTGAATAATAAGAACTCCACTATGGCCGCCAAATAGCCAGAACTCCACTAACCATATGGCTGCCAAATAGCTAGAGGGTGAATGATAATTTGACATGCTTTAGTGGAAGTGCTGAAGTTTCTTTAACCTGAAGCCAATTAGTCTCATTGGACGTTGAGCTGTACTGTCACTGGATCGACATCATGTTGTTGTGCTGATCCTAGAAATCAGCCACCGCCCTTGGTGCGAGGAAATCAACACCAGCACAACAGCACATCCTTCTGCATAGGAAGGATCAGCATTGTCATTGTGTGTTCCTCCAAACTGCTCCATGCTTTCACAATCTACAATCATCATCGGTCTAAAACAATAGTTTATTGCATTGCAATGCTTTAGGCAGGAGATAGATTGGGAGGGGGACGTAACTCACCTGGCCCTTAGTGATGGTTTTCACGCCTGATAAGCGAGACAAGATGCAAAAGAATACCTTACGGCAGCCGCTTCGAGATTGGATTCAGTCGGCATGCTGCATGGCTACATCCCAGAGGAAAAGAAGTCAAGTGGATACTGACAGCAATGATGCGATGCAATGGTATGCCAGAAGCGACGATCCCGCGCGGACACGGCGGCGGCGGCGCCTGCTACTGCTTTGGGCCCCGCGATCTCGGACGGGTGTGGACGCCGGCGGCTACGATCCCGCGCGGCGTCGACCAAGATTCCGCGCGGCGGCGACGAAGATCCCGCGCGGCGGCGGCGGCGAAGGTACCATGCGGCGGCCTCTGGAACGGGGGCAGGGGAGAACGGGTAAGGAGGACTCGAGAGCGAGCAGAGGGGGGGTAAAGAGAGATGAGAGGTCACCTAGGGCGGCAGCCGACGCCGCGGCGGCGGAGGAAGCCAGACCTGTGGCACGTGGCGCAGGCGAAGGGGAGGCCAGACCTCGCCCGCCTTTGATGGCATCTAGCCCCCTAATTAAGTTTTGATAATTAATGATAACACTTGTGGACTAACAATTTCATTTGAGAATATGAGAATATGTTAGTCTCAAGAGTTGCAACGGGCTTCAAATGTTGATGTGTGGATAGCATGTGTGCTATGGACCATGGGAAGCTCAAGGCAAAGGTATATGATAGGGCTTTTAAATTTGACCGGTCATGAGGTGACTAGAGTATGAAATATGACCGAGTTGATAGGCTAGATAGTCGTACTATCAAGAGGGATCAACTTCGTTGGTTCAACGAAATATTAGTGCCACAATGGTCTTTGAATTGCATGTAGTGCATTTAGAATGTGTGGTGACTAACTTGGATATAGGCTCATTGCAATATGCTGTAAAACCAGCCAAGTCGTGGCTGGCGGACCGTCCACGGTGCTTTGGCGGACTGTCCGAGAAATTCGAGTTAAAAAGAAAAAAAAAGGAATATTGTGGAAAATCCGATCGGACTGGTCCGAACGGACGGCGGACGGTCCGCGGCTCCGTCGCGGACGGTCCGCAGTGCGCTGACTTGTGGGCCCGCGTGCGCTGACTTGGTGTGCTAAGCAGCGTTTGACGGACTGTCCGTGCCATGTGGGCGGACGGTCCGAATTAAATCTAACAAAGGCGTTTCCCGGGGTTCTAGAGGGGAAGACCGTCCGGCCATACCTCGCGGACTGTCCGTGGTGCTCGCGGACGGTCCGCGGGTCTCTGGCGGACGGTCCGCCGGACCTCAACGGTCACATCTGACACACGTTTGACTGCGCGTTATAGCCGTTGTAATTTGAACGCGGACGGTCCGAGAATGTCGGGCGGACAGTCCGCGGTGCACGTTTTTGAACAGGTTTTTCCCCAACGGCTAGTTTTGGGAGAGGGCTATATATACTCATCCCCCACGGGCATGGGGGGTCTCTTGGCACTTTGAAAAGCTGATAACTCATTCTAGAGCCCTTGTTCTCCTCTCTCTCACTCACTTGCTTTGAGATTGCGTTTCTTTGTGAGATTGAGAGTTTCTAGTGCATTGCATCAAGGATTTGATCATTGTGGCACTAGGACTTCATTGAGCTCGTGGTTGATTTGTTACTCTTGGAGGTTGCCGCCTCCTAGACGGCTTGGAGCTCGTGATTCCATTGAGCACTTCAAGAAGATTGTGAAGTTGTCGTGGAAGATTGGTGTGAGAGGTCATTGTGCTCACCTCGCTGGAGCGGTGAAGAGCAACTCTAGTGGAATCGAGATTTGGAGCGGTTCTTTGGTTCTAACCGGCTTGAAGATCAAGAGAGTCTCGATAGAGAAGCGGTTGAACATTGAATCCATCTCAACGTGGACTAGGGTGACCGGCAAGTCATCGATATCAAGGGATAAATTTGTGTCTCTTACTTGTGGTTTGATCCTTGTCTTTACTTTGAACAATTTACTTTGTGCAAGTTATTTACATAGAACTTGAATTGTTGCTTGTCATTCTAGGTTGCAAACCCCTCAACATAGGCTTAGAATAGCTAGGGATTTAATTCACCTTGTGGTTCTAGTTACATTTCTCTAGTGTTGTGATTGAAGTTTGAAACCGCCTATTCACCCCCCCTCTAGTCGGTAATCCTAGATCCTACACCCTTGCCTAGGCGCATTGCAGCCGCCCGACCCTCGCCTCGCCGCCGGGGAAAGAGGGGGAGGCTGGTGTCGCCAGCGCCCCGGATCCGGCGCCGCAAAGGAGGGGCCCAGCGGCTTGCCGGCGGATAAGGGGTGCATCTCCGCCATCGTGGCCGCGGCCGCCGTCGAGCTCCGGTTGGAAATCTCAGGCATGAGAGATCGGGACTGGGAAGGGGAGAGGGAGGGAAAGCCGGGGAAGTGGGGCGGAGAAAGCGTCTCGGCGGCGGGGGGGGGGGGGGGGGGAAAGAAGGAAAGCGACAGAGAGAGACGCTGACATGCGTGATTGACGGGCGGGTCCGGCGGGTACATGCGGGCGGGTAAGGCTGAGCGCCGGTGACAAAAACAATCGAAAAAATCGGCAGACTCACTCCGGAACATCAAATTTTCGTCGTCGTCGTGTCTAAAAAACCGGAAATCGCCTTACAGTTGGGCCCGGTTAGAGAGGTGGGTAGAGTATTTTGTTGGTAAAAAGTGTTTCAATTTTCTAAGATCTTTATAGTATATATATAGATCAATTAGGCCAGTCTTAGTGCACGGTTTTTTTTATGACATAGTTACTTAGACTAGATAACCGGACAGAGGAGTTTATTATGACAAATACATACTCCTGTATAACTTGTGTAAGAACGTACGATACAATAATATAATGGTGTAGTATTGGTGTTTATTATCCGCGTATAGGGCACTGTTTATTACATTGCTTTACGTGCACCCGATCTACGCACCAAGCCAGATAGACGTCGAGGTTACATGGGTCTGCGAAAGTCCCAGCACGCCAGTCGGAGGACGGCCAGCACGCCGGCTCACCCCACCCTTTATCCAGGCGGAAATTGTAAAACAGAAGCTCCATAGTTCTGTTCCCGATGCAGAAGTACACCGCATTGGCAGCGATCGAAGGAAACAGCCTTGTGCAGATGGACAGCGCCCGAGCCGAGCCTATGAACACCGCGCGGTCAGCGCCCACGGTGCCGGTCGCAACCAGCTTCCCCGCGTCCACGTCCACCTCGAACACCTCGACATCTCGACCGTCGTCTCTGTTATTGCGCACCATGAGTATCCCGCCGTGATCGTTGCTAGATGGGGCAAGGAAGAACTCCAAGCGGGGGCTCATGGCCGGAGGCGCGGCGGCCGTTGCCGGCGTCTGCCTGATCACGTACACCAGCCGGGGCTCCGGATGCAGCTCCACGGCCAGCACGTCCCCGGCGGACGTCGACATGTAGAAGCGCCCGCGCAGCGAGAGCACGGAGCCGAAAGAGACGTTGGCCGTCGTGCCGCCGCCGTCGAGCTCGCTCGTGTCGACGAG
Source organism: Echinochloa phyllopogon (assembly GCA_033239725.1). Taxonomy (NCBI): domain Eukaryota; kingdom Viridiplantae; phylum Streptophyta; class Magnoliopsida; order Poales; family Poaceae; genus Echinochloa; species Echinochloa phyllopogon. The sequence goes on along the minus strand of BTCW01000001.1, from coordinate 35,758,365 downwards.
AGCCCAGCGCGGCTCCCCGACCCTGACGCAGGCGATCATCGGGACCACGCCGTCGTCCAACAAAATCACCACCGTCGGCTGCGTGAAGGCCCCCGTGGCGCCGGCGCCGGCGCCGCCGTCGATGACGCCCAATCCCCTGAATCGCTGCGCGGCCGTGGAGGCCTCGGCGGCGGCCAAGATGGAGGAGAAGTCCGGGAGGTCGGTGACGGCGCGCGTTATCGGGTTGAGGAGGCGGATGGCGGAGGCCACGTTGCTCCACAGGACAAGCAGGCCGTCGGCGTAGCCGATCCCGTAGTAGCCGCTGGCGGAGAGCTCCGGGAATTCAACGCCGGTGAGCGAGGCGCCCGTGGCGACGTTGAGCAGCCGGAACTTGCGCGCCGTCTCCTCCTCCTCGTCGTCTGCGCCGCCGTCGTCGTTAGGGCGGGGATAGCGCAGCAGGTAGTTGACGAGCACCACCCAGTTGCGGGGGTGGAAGCGGCTGTGCAGGCGGCGCGGGTCGTCCGTGGATTGCCGCCACGGCTTGCACACCGAGCGGAAGCGGATGTACTCCGTCAGGTCGGTGCCGAGCAGCCGGCCGGCGATCACCGCCGCAAGCTCCGGTGGAAGCTTGGCCCAGTCCCTCCTATATATCAAAACGCACGCGCGCATCTTAAAGACGCCGTGCTGATTGCGATAAGTGCGTGAACGAATGGAAGGGAAATGCTGGTACCTCTCTGGAGTATCGCGGCTTGTTGGTTCGTCCATCAGGCGAAGAATGTCGCGGCCGGCGGCCGTCGCTGTTTGGCCAGCTGATCACCGTGCCGGTGTGTGCGCAGAAAAGAAGACGTGCGCAGGCGGAGCGCGGGAGGCTCGGCGCGCACGCGCTGCGTTCGGCGTCAAGAACCCATTCTGCTGAACAACTGATGATGTAGCTCTTATTAATGCAGCAGCGTTCTTCAACTCCACCCTTTAATCCCTCAAACTTTGGAGTTGTCGGAACAATTTAGTACATAGCTAGTACACATACGTATCTCCCTAGTAACTATCGAGTCATGATATTTTCCAGGACAAACGGAACGACGTCTGTTGTTCTTCCTGGAGCTAGACATTCTTGGACACATCGATGGCTCCTTTCTGGAACAAACAACCTTGAATCTTGCAATCTAGTGAAGTTTAATCCCATCAACCTCTAGACCGTATCGATTTGTTTCGGTGTCTTTCGAAGGACACAACCGGCAGGGTGGCGCCACCCGTGGGAAAATTTTTAATTAGATTGAACTATTTTGAAATCATAGGGTGTTTTTTGGGAGCGGTCCAAGAAGTTGGTTCACTTTTGATCGTGCTACCTTTGCTTTGCTCTAAACTTTTCAGACACATGTGGCATGGCGATTCGACCTTGTTTCGATATGTTTTTGCTGGTATTTATTCAGACTTGGTGCTCGAGTGGAATTTGGAGCAAGAGATGCATTCGATTAGTGTGTCCATGTGAATAGCAGCAACAAAGTAACGAGGAAGGATGCCGTGTTTAACAATTAAAGAACAAAAACGTTTTTGTAGGTGGTCTTTAGAGAGACACATTGGCTTTACTTCTGGGCTCCATTGCGGCACATTGACATACGGAGGGAGCGGCTAGTTTGAGCCATGCTGACTTTTAGAGTCCAAGGCTATGCAATTCTTCGCGTTTAATGGACGGCCTTTCATTTTACGTATCGCCCAATAATGTTAAGCATAGTATAGTTTAAACTGGATGTGTTTGTAATAATGGTGAACTGATGTCTCTCCTTGGAGGGGTCTGAAGCCGGAACTCTTCTATTATCTAAAAAAGGGAAAAGTCCAAATTACTCCCCTCAAATATAAGCAAAGGAGATGGGTGGGTTTTGGCTGATAGTGATGATGAAGAAGCTCAAGTTATTTTTGTATATGAGAATCTTGAAAGTAAGTTTGAATCCGAGTGTTTTCTTTTTTTTTACTTTGGATTTTTTTTTGTCACAGAGTCAGAGTTCGAACTCGATAAGAAAATTTTCAACGAAAGAAACTTAATCAAGTGAGCTAAACTCAGTATGCACCCAAGGGGTCATTCCTTTCTGCAAAGATTTACAAAGTTCTTTTATAAGCAAGAACAAAGTTAAAACAATGTGCTAGCCCCATTTGTGTCTTGTCTTTTAGAGAGAAAAGAGGATGATGTCCCCATTGCATGTTACATTAAGCTGGGCCGGCAGGAAATCAACAGAACATCCAGCAAAGAAACGGCCAACAACGTGACCGGTGAACATATATGAACAACGTCCCCAATGCTCGACTAACGTACAAGCCAAATGCTATTTAGCGGATTCAAATCGTAGGTATGCCCAGTTCAGTTCAGTTTGATTTTGATATGAACATCCCCGCATAGCTGTACATTGTTCCGCGCAAAGGATCTACGCAGGAAGCCTAACAAACGTCGAGGTTGAATGGCCCCAAGAAAGGCCCATTTGCTCTGGCCGAAGAGCCGAAGAGGTCCAATCCTAGATTTCTAGCGGCTGTTCACCACGCTCGTTACCGATGTGGAAGACGTAAAACAGCTTGTCTATTGGCCCATCTCCATGGCAGAAGACCAGAATGAGTGCCCACGACCCTGATTCAAGTCAGCATGTGGGCCTGCTGAACTGAACAGATGGGCCCACGAGCCCAAAATGAGTGGAGGCCCATCGTCATTTATCCTAGGACGCAGATCCCGCCGTGCCGTGTGACCGACTGCGTCACGCTCATGAACGCAAACGAACCAAGACACGAAAAGCAAAACAAAAGGGAAAAGAAAAACGAGGCAGGAGCATTTGTCACGTTGCTGAGAACAAGCATATTCTCCTTTTTTTTCCTTTTCCGAGGACGTGAGCTCAGCAAAAAGGTGAAGGAACGACTACGAGAAGAGCTGGCAAGCTGGTTACGCTACGCGCCTACTCCGTGGTACGTCTCCGCGAGCCGATGCAGAAACGAAGGATTGGTGTATCAAAGAAAAAGAAATGAAGGATTGCAGGACGTTTTTTTTTTGCTGAAAAAGAAGAATCGCAGGACGATCAACTGGGTTACTTGGCCGTATCGATTCACGAACCGACCGGACCACGTCCTGCCCGCTCGGCGCATCGCTGTCACGTACGCTGACCTTTGCTCTAGCATCTTACCTGTCCGTCCTGAAAAGAGAACGTTCCTTATTTTTCTGAATCCTATTTTCCGTCCTAGAAAAAGGACTAATGAGATGGGTTTGGGTCGCCCGGTCTCGGACGTTCAGCTGCAGAGGAGCTCCAAACTGCCCGCAGAGTTCCCACACAGCTGCAGTAAAAGTAAATCTTCCTTCTTCAGGTTCCTTGGTGGCCCGCCCGCCGTGTCGCGGTAGAGGCATGTTTGGGCGTTGGGGAGCGGGTTACTGTGGCCCCCCTGTTGGGATTGGGACGAGACAGATCACGGACACGATTCGGACGGTGGCGCGGCGCGACCGAGCGATCCATCCCGCCGGGCCCGGCTCCCGGCACGCCGAAGTGGCCGTCGCCTCGCCGGCCGGCCGGGGCGCGCGGCCGCCCGCCCACACACCGAAGCACGGCACGGCACGCGGTGTCACGAAAGGCACGGCGCCACGACCTGAAAAGCTTCCGCTGTTCCCCGCTCCCGAGGCGCACGAACCTAACCCAGGAACAACCGAACAACCCCCATCCCGTCATGTCCGTACGCCAGTACCATGCTTCGTCGCGTTCCATCTGCTGATCCGACATCCACCGGTGCGTGTCCTTCCCCATCCATCAATGCTCCTGTGGCCTCCTGCAGATTCCTTTTACCTTTCCAATAAATGTCACGCTATTTACCGTGAATACAGAGTACTCGATCAGGGGCGTGTGGTATTTGATCTCGTACTATACGGGTACTTAATATGGGTATGATTGTATGAAGCTGAAATGAATTAGGCGCCGGCACGTTCAACTCTTCCACTGTGTGTTTCTGCCAAGAGCAATCTGTGCAGATGCTCAACGGAGCTGCTTGCCTAGGATGCTTTTCATTGCCGCTATTTTCACTTCTTTTTTTTCTCTCCAGTCCACTCACCTTATCCTCTCCGGAGGACAGGACCCGATCCTACCTTCCACTCCACCACCTAAAGTTTCGATCCCACCAGGATAAGATCATCATGATCATGTACGTGTTTCCCCAAAATAAGCATATCAATTGCTCCGTTCCTTTTTTTTATTTTCCAAACGGCCCGGCTCAAAAAGAAAAAGGATGGTCGACGGGCATGAAAGAAATCCCGGTTGAGAAAGCTACGCACCATGCGACCCTGGAATCACCTGAGCAAACATAATATAACAGCAGCAGCCTACTTAGGTATAATTACTTTTCAATGTGAAAAAGAGTGGTGCAGGTCTGGTGATTTTCTATCAAGGATGTGGGAATCTTCTTCCCTTGCTTGGGAGGTGAAGAACATTCCTGCATCAATTTGCAGACCGAATAAAAGTTGTCGGCTATAGTTGATCGTAACGGCCGCCGAATTGACTACTGAAGAGTAGTATTCAGGAAGCATTTGCTTATTGTTGTCGTTGATCTGGCAGATCTTCAGACTTATTTCCTTTTTTAATAAAAAAACCATCGACCTATTTCTGTCTGTAGATATTTTCGTTTTTTTATGGAACCTGTGGATATTTTCGTTACAATAGGTGATGTAGTCAGTATGTGAGCTGGGGTCTGATCTTGTAACTTGTAAGGTTGTGTAAACAGAGCAAGCCTGTTTATGCTTTAACCGATTTGGAGCCTGTTGCTGTTGGTCCCACTGCAATGCTTACGAAACTATTCCCCCCCTGAACTCTAATAAAAGTTCTTAATTGGGAGTAATTCATTTGATGGTCCTACTACATATAATTTTCTCTGGGCCTTAACAGCTTTGATAGATGGGTGTTTAATGAGCAGACATCGATTCAATTACACAGAGGTCAGACTATTAACTCTTTGCTGCTAGAGTTGGCCGTACCGAAACATCAACATCATTAGCTCTCCGCAGAAGAAAGTGTCAGGGAAGCTGAAGCTGCTGAGCCTGTGATCACGACAGGGAAGCTGAAGCTGTTGAGTCTGTGTCAGGTCCCTTTGGTTGGGCTTAGGTTTAGCCAACCAAAGGGCTAAAAGCCCACTTTACCCAAAAGCAGTTTTCATCATAGTACAAACATAAAAGCATCTTACACCCTGTTTTCACTGACATTTGAGTCAAACATTTACCCATCTGCCACTGATTACGATGAAATTCGCTTCTTTTCTTTTCTATCGATACGTGCCTTCTCCGTCATCCCCGCGGTCTCCCCGTTGCCCCCGCCGGCCGTCGCTTGACGCAACTGCCTGTCGCCGCTCGCCGTCGTCTGCCGCCGCCGCTCGCCGCGGTCTGCTCGCCGCCCGCTCGCAGCTGCGCACCGACGCCCGCCTTGGCCCGTAGCTGACCGCCGTTGACCGCCGCCGCATCTCGTCGCCCGTCATCGCCCGCCGGGGCCCGCTCGCCTCCCTCCATCGCAGCCGTTGCGGCCCGCTCGTAGCTGCCCGCCGCTGCTGCCTGTTGCTGCCCGTTGCGGTCCGCCGCGGCTCGTCCCCGCCCGCCGTCGCCGCCCGCCGCACCTGTCGCGCGCTCGCCTCCATGTGCCCGCCGCCCTGCGCTGGTTGAAGGAGAAGTAGTGGAGCGGGGGAGGTGGATGTGGAGAGATCGGAGGAAGAAGGGGCTGGCAAGCTGAGCTGGGTCCACTCGCGGTGAGAGAGGGGAGGGTGACTATCTGTGACATATGAATCCACTAGCTATTTTTTTCAAAAGCCGCAGCACCTCTAACCGGACGGTCTTCTGCTTATCATATAACTGCTTTTTCACAGCTGTTTTTTCACAACCCACAGTCCACAACAGCTTTTTTCAAAAGCCACGGGTAATCCAAACACACATTGCAATTCAGCAGCTCGCAACATCGGAGGAGCCGGTGAGCGTCGGTCCACGCACGCGTGGGTCCAAAAGGCCAGTTATACCGTTAACCAGGATTATCACACACGATCGACGCTGTCTGGCCGTCAGTGCCTGGTTTCAGCGTCCCACAGATTAAGCGGCCACGACAAAGCGCGCAGGAAAGCACCGTTGGATGAGCGCCACCGCCGATTTCCACCATTGTTTTGCTTACCGCAATTGCCTGTTTGTCGTGTCCTCCGTTTCTCAAGCGTTGAAAGCTAGCTCACCGCGCCGGTCAAAGCGCGAGAATCCAACAACCGCGCCCGTGACGCCATGAGCTTGTAGATGAATTGATGAGCGAGCTGCAGCTGCAGTTGTTGCCCAGGGAGGCATCCCTGATCGTGATCCCACTCCCCCTACACCCCACCAATTGCCGAAGCGAGCAAAGCTGCCTGGCTGCCCCGCTAGTGAATGAATGAATGCATGGCTCAGGAGCCGCAGAGGACACAATTCCATTTTGCTGCCGACCCTTCAATTCGGCCACTGCTACCGATCAATTCGCAGCTCCGGATCGGATGGGCTCGGGCCGCAGAGGCAGCGTAACGGAAAAGCGGCCTGGACACTCTGTCGTGTCGTGCGCCCCTGCGGTCCCGCCGCTCCCGTGCCAGTGTTCACCGAGGACCCCATGTCCTTCTCCGTCGCTGGCGGCCTGGTGGTACTGGTAAAAACCAGCGTCTTTGCTGGTACTACGCCGTATGCCCGTATGCCGACGAGGGGCACGAGACCCGAGTCCCCACTGTCCACTGCACCGGGGGCTGGAGCCTGCAGGGAACATAAAAATCCAAGCGCCCTGGCCCGAGAATCCACGCCGCAGAGGGGAATCCTCCAATCCGCAAGAAATTCTCGCCAATCCACACCGGCCAGCCACGCCCTGTCCCGCCGGAGCGCAGCGCGCCCATGTGACCCACAGGCCGGCCATTGTCCGAGCCGCCCGCCCGTCCCCCGGCTCCACCCTAGGCACGCAGGCATGGTCCTGCGCCCAGCCTATGCGCCGTGCCGCCGTGGCCGTGCAGCGCAGTGCAACGGTACGCCGCCAGCGTGCCTCACGGGAGTAGTACGAGTACAAAACAACGCTAGCAGAGTGGCTACTCAGCTAGCCGTGCCGCGGCAGCGTAACCGAATCGGAGTACCGGAGCCCGGCGCGCGGATGCGTTGAAAAAGCGAGCGCAGGGACACGGCGTTATATACGACTGCCACGCTTTCCCCACTCCACCATCCTCCTCCTCCTTCGTCCTTCCCCCGTGCGCCGGCCTACCACTTGACACTGCACAGTAGCGCAGAGCAGAGCGGAGGAGGAGGAGGAGAGCCTAGGCGAAGGGAGGAGAGAGCCCGCCCGCGCGCGCGGAGGAGGGGAGAGCAGAGGATGGCGGCCGTGGTGGCGGCGGTGGAGGCGGGGGTGGTGGCGGTGGCCAGCGGGCGGGGATGCAGCACCCGCCTAGTGCGGGGGCTCTACTGGCGCCTGCGCGCGGTGCTGCGGCGGCTGCGGTCGGAGCGGGCCAGCCGCGGCGGCGGCCGCGCCCGGTTCAGCTTCCACTACGACGCGCTCAGCTACGCGCTCAACTTCGACGACGGCCGCGCCGCCGCCGACCTCGTCGTCCTTGCGCCGGCCGACGCGCTCCGGTGATCGATTGGCTGCCCGAGTGGGGTGTCTATTTTAGATGCGGGCCGGGTTGCTCTTGCAGCTTTGCATTTGCTAGGGCCTAGAGGGGTTGTGTAATGGAAGATGATGGGTGGTGGATTACTGGCCTTGTGTTCTGCGGTTCCTAATGCCAAGCCTTAACTAGGAGATGCTGTTTTTTGATGATTTTGTAAAGCAGATTCTGCACCGCTTGGGGCGAGTTGATGATTCCTCCTAGTGATTCTAACACACCATGACTTGCTGCAGTCAGGAACACCGTGATATCTTGCTTCTGCGTGATCCGTTTCTTGCTTTGTTGAGAATTTCTTTTCCTTGTTCGTCGGGAAAAAAAGGTTCATTGAAGAAAAGGAACTCCTTTTGTTGCCGGTACGAAGGTTTCTTTCAGCCGAGCAATCGCGTGTCTACAATCACTCAATTGAACTGCTATTAGTGGAAGGTAGGAAAACATCTGCTAGATGATCTTTCCTCTGCTCAAGAGTCTTAACCGTCGGTAGAAGGGCACTTGTTTTGGCGAAAAGAAAAACGTTTTGGATCATAGACTACTGGTAGACTGAAAGAAGAGAGAATTTGTATCTGATGGATGAAGCATCTGTCAGGAACAAACAAAAGCTAATCCCTATTCCGGTTGGGCGGGCAATCCTGAAATGGGAGAACGCCATGGGCACGCACATGCGCCCACGCGACAAAATGACAATTCAGTCACGGAGATGAGAAGCAATGTTGGTTTGGAGTGGGCTCAGGATTTCCAGTTTTCACATGGAAGTGGAAGTTGATAGCGTGACCACTGAGGACTGACGCGGACGAGTTCATTTCTTCTTCTCGTAGGCGAGGCGCCACAATTGGGCAAGGCCACAAGGAAGACTGGAAGAGGATTAGAGGGAGTAGAACTGTAGGAGTAGGCGAGGAGCCCTGGACGCGCAGTTGTTAGTTGTTGGTACAGTGCAGAGACCTCAGGCCTGCTGTGTGCCGTCCCATCAATCTATTCTTTTCCTCCGTAGGAGTAGACCGTAAGCCTCGGTACTTTTGACGTAAAAAGTTCATGCGAGAATATATCCTCGGCATCCACACCGATGGTCAATACTGAGCGGTGCAAGTTTTTCTTTAAAAAAAGGATTGATAGTCCATGCTAAACACGATCACAGCTATATTTATCTAGACATAGGATCACCATTATATTTCACCATCAGACCGATGTTATCACGTTTTCAAGTGATAAGAAAAGACCCAGGCGCACTCGAGTGTGTTCCGTCTGCAAGTAGGGCATCACCGGGTGTGGTCCAGTCCAGTGGAACTCGCATCTCGCTGGCATCGTCCAAAGCGAAAAGCGAAGGTGCAAATTGGGCCGTCACGGTCACGGGATTAAAAACGGAGACAGCATCAAAGAGTGACAATGGATGTGCTTTCATTGGCGTCTCGGCGCAATAATTTTATGTACTGGATTTGATTATCGGGAGCAGGTACGCCGATGCAGGAGCACAATGATTTATCACGCAAACACGATTGCTCTCTGAGGCTGGCAAAGAATGTACGAGACTCGAGTGTACGACAATGCATAACCTGGACCGTGAGCTCAGCAATAGACCGTATCGGTCACAACGCGAGAGCTGTGTGGACTAGGCCAATAATGGGTCAAAGCAAAAATGGGCCGAAAGCTAGAGAGGAAATTCGTGGGCTCCCAATCAATCTGCAGTTTATTGCGCACTGGTAAAAAGGATCCCATGGACTTGTTCAAAACTGCTTCGTTTGGGAACTCTGTAGCTTTCTACCGGAGAAGAACACATCAGTTGGCTGCCAGGGTGATTGGTTTCTTGATCCTTTTTAGGGTTCTTCCGTTTTAGTTTCTTCAGGGGTTTTGTCCACCCGGACATCTATGAGCTACAGAAATCCTTTTTTACAGGATCAATACCGGGCGTTTTCATCATTACTAAATGTGCAAGATCAACATACAAGAGTGCAGGATCATTACGCGTGCATCTTGTAATATCATAGTTTTATTTATTGCAAAGTAACGAAAAAGTCAAAGCTGTATATTTTTAAGGCCATAACATAGCACACGATAGCTGTGCGATCGAGTTACACACGAAATGGTTTATTGAATGGCACACTGACTGTCATAAGGTGGAGCGTCCAGTCTACTCCCAGCAGACGTCTCACGCATCGGACCAGGTGATTGGGTACTCGCCGACGTCGTCCCCGGTGATGCCCAGCGCATCCCACACGGCCTGCGACGCGTCGACGACGTTGGGGCGGCACGGCGGCTGGAAGGCGTGCTCGCCGTCGCAGCCGTGGAGGGAGTCGCACTCGTCCACGACCTTGGCGAGCACGGACCTGCCCTTGGCGCTGATCCGGATGCTCTTGCCGCAGCGCCTCCCCTTGGCGTACCAGCCCGTGGACAGCGCCACCACGCGCTCCGTGTTCCTGTGGAACCTGCCGTCGCACTCCGACGCGTCGCCGCCGTCGCCGCCCTCGTCGAAGTCGTTGAGCGTCATGATCGCCTTGGTGCTACCGGTGACCGGCGGCGAGCACTTGTACGTCGGGTAGGCCTGCCCGGCCTTGCAGCACTCGTCGCACGAGTGGCTGCTGGTCGGCCGCAGCATGCCGCTCGGCTGGCACCCGTCGGCAGCGCTGCAGCGGCCTGCCAAGGCGACCAGCAGGACGCCCGCCATTGCAAGCACGAGGTGGCTGGTGGTCGTCGACATCTTGGGCTCACGGAGTAGTAACTTGCTGTGAATTGTGACCGGCGATCCCGGCTGCATTTTATATAGGGAGCGCGCGTGACGCTGCTAGGACTTCGTACTTGTGCGCGTGTAGTGTTCATCGTGTCTGTTTGATACTAGTGTTTCCAGCTTCGTCCTGGCGAGGTCGAAGAAATTCTCTGTAAGAGAAGTCAAACAACTGATGAGCTATAAGCCGCCATTGATGAGACTGGCTGCTTAGGAATAGGATGAGCATGAGATTGAGAAGCGTACGTCTGGTACGCGATGGAACTCACAGCGGACATACGACTGCCGAGTTGCTGGCATTGGAGGAACCACTTGCTCTTGAACTCCTTGGATTTGCACATGGCGCTTGGCGCTTGCCGACGTGACAGAAATGTCAATGGAAGCATTTGAAGCTAACTGTACACAGATCGCTGCGAAGTGGACTTCGCCGGATGAGTAACGACTCTGGCTGAAGTTGTGAGACGGGACACGAGAGCGTTCCAGCTATCAATATTGGCCGTGTTTAGTTCTAAAAAGTTACTCCCAAATTTACTATGCAAAAAGAAGATTCTCCATCACATCAAAATGTCATAACATGTATGAAATACTAAATGTAGACGAACATTTTGAGTCTAATTGATAAATTTTTGGATAATTTTTCGCACATACAAACGAAATTCTACAGTGATGCATTTACTGCGCCTGCTGCGAGTCAGAGCAGCGCAGGCCCGAATTCGGGAGGCGAATTCCGGAAGTAAACACGGCCATTGACTAGCGCATCGTACGACAGGAGAGGTCGAGAACTCGGGATGATCGTCCTCTCGTGTTGATTGACGCTAAATTGGTGAACGTAGGGTGACGACTACACGAAACACGAAAGGGGTATAGTCTATCTTCGCTGGCCCGAGTAAAAAGAAAAAATATTGGAGATGCGGGGGATCGAACCCCGTGCCTCTCGCATGCAAAGCGAGCGCTCTACCATTTGAGCTACATCCCCGAATAGAAATTCTTCTTAACAAACTTTATTAGTTTAAATCAATCGGTCTAGCCCAACTCACGGCCCATATATTCTCCCTGGCAAGCGCGGGGAACTACGCGGGCCGATTGATGGCCCTGCCGTGTTATACTGACATGAATCAGGATCAGCCGATCGCTGGGACGATGGATTAGCTCGCTCTACTCCACTCTCTCGAACAGCAAAAGCCCCAAGGGTTCCAACTTCCAAGTGTCGCCGCACCAATGGGCAAGAAACCCAGAATCGCCGGGCAAAGCAATGCGGGAACAAACCTAGGTTGGGGACTTTATAAACAAACTGCTTGTCGCCTGATTACTACGAGTAGGAGCTAGAGTGCAGTAGGTGCATTTTTTGTTATACAGCATCACCAAACACCTTCGGCTAGACAAATTCCGTCTGTTCCGTATTGCTGTCTCGTACTTTCCGTGTACTCCAAACTACTATGAGGAAGACAGAATAAACCATCTCCCGGCTGCAGTTTTCCTGCTACTGTGCTCCTATCAGCAAGCCAAAGCCATGGCAGTGAAGAATAGTGATGACCTGTACACCTAAACTAATCTTCAGATGACCAGGTCGGCCAGCACGTGATCTTCTGAAACCATGTTCAGCTATCATGCACGGTACTAGTTAAACACCTACTGTCAATCACGCTCCATGGATCAGTGGTAGGTAACTCCGACAGGTAAACCCCCAAATTTCCAAGCACCAAACTACTGCCAACTCCGTTCCCGCCCCTCTGCTCCTATAGTCCTATCACATGGGGTAATCGTCTGTCTTGATCTGTCGCTGCTGAGCTCCAGATCTTTGATCGTAAGGGAAAGCATACCAAATATGATCCGATAGGATAAGTGGCTGCCAATGCAAGATTGGCCGCTGGCCATGTCAGAAGATCCATCCCGTTCACACCTGCATGGCTGCAAACTCTAGCTCCTATATCACCGGCCCGGACATCACAGCGACCCAAATCCTACCAGACATGCGGATATGGTTCCCAGGCCTCGCGCACCAAAAAGCTACCCCCAACCCAAGCCTGCAGGAACTGCCCGGTCCCGACCCCCAACATACCGTATATACAGCGACCGAACGATCCAGACCCTCCAATTAACGACCTGCCATGCACGGCGTGCACCGCACGTGGACGAGGCCACGCACGAACAACTCCACGCACAAAGGCGGCAGTAGCAGCAGGCCAGCAGTTGTTTACTCCCGAGCCGAATCAGCAGTGACGAGGAACGGCGGCAGCAGCGTTAAGCCGGCCGGGACGGGACCTAAGCCCACTGCCCACCACGCCCTGTCGGCGACGACGCCACGGAGCCAGCCAGCCGCCTTTTCCTGCGTCGGATCGCTGTTGCGCCACGAGCCTTTCCGTTTGCATGCTTTCGACTGGAACGCACGAACCCAAACCCCAAAAGCTAAGCCTGCTCGATCGAGTTAATCTAGCGCGCGATTAGCTAGCTTAACCCATCCTTATCTGCCGAGCCGATCGAGAGCGCCAGGCAGTGGTGGAGCGGAGGTGGAGGTCGAGGTCGAGGTGGAGCCCCCGCGCGCGCAAGCGCACGCACGAGCCCACGCACACGCCCTCATGGAAATCGCGATTTCCCCGAGTAATCTGCGATCGCATCGCGCATCGGGGGCGGCTGCTTTGCTTTCCGCGGGTGCACGGAGCTTTGGGCGCCTTTACAACGGGCACGGCCGCCTTTTGCCGTCAGACTGCAACCGCGGAGAGGGCTCTGCTCTCCTCTCCATCGCTAGTGCGGGGTCAACGTCAAAAGCTGCTCTTTCGTCGTGAGATCGATCTGTCTGCGCAAACATTTGGGATCGATTTGAGGGAGGGAGATTAAAGGAGGCAGTGGCCAGTAGGGCGACCACTAGGGAGCCGTCGGCTTTGCTTGCTTTCTATAGTCTCGGTTGCACCTCCTGATTAAGGAAAGAGCAGTGGGGGCGATCGAGGGGATGGCCGTGTGTTTGTGCTAGCTCCTAGGGGTTCCCATGGGACAAAGTAGCTAGTGTCTCGTAGAGTACGTTTGCCTCCTACTGGTCGATCGGTCGCTGGTTGATAAGCTGGCTGCTTTATCTTGATAGTGGCAATCTCTAGCTGGACTTATAAGCAATTTATAGCTAACCGTCGGGTATAATATAACGATGATTCCGGCTGGTTAGGAAAATACTACTAGTGACCGAAATGATTGCAAGCCCTTGACTGAAGCTGAAGCATCCAGTACGTTCTGAATGAAGCATTGATCGAACCAATGCAATAGTACGTGGGAGAGGTGAAGAGACCTTGTGACTTGAGAAAATGTTGCTCAAGTGCCTTCGTTATTTACCAGCTCAACCACGGCCCAATGCAAGGATAACTGCAGCAAGGTGGATCAATGGACGTTGCTGTATTTGGTGCCTGGCTGGCATGTCCGAAGCGTGAAGCCGATGGCCACTTCATTCCCTCAGTACAGCCAGTTTCCCCCCTGCTACGAATGCACGCACACCGTCTCCGTTCCTTTCATGTTCCAGCTGTTATCGATCCCCTTTGCGAGCTGACCGAGATTCCTTATACATCTGATGGAGCAACGGACGACGGAGCACGTACGTGTTGTGCAAGTTTTCGCTTAGATTCCTCGTCTCCTTTCCCGTTCCATCCCGAAACACGGCACGGCGCAGAAAAAGGCAGCGCTCGTCGTCGTCTTTGACCCTCTGAAGCCTCAACGGCCAAGCTAGCGTTGGGACATTCTTCCTACGCAACGTCCACCTGCAGAACACAACTACGCTAAGCAACACATATAAAACCTGAGATCGATCAGTTACGTAGTCTACAACTCTATTTTACTCAAATGTCCAACACTCAAAATAAACGTAAAACATTTCCTTGGGAGAGAGAGTCCGGCCGGGTATGTTCCAAAATCAACATATTGTGGAAGTGGAATACTCAAAGTCTCAAACCTAAAAGGCCCCATCCACGTAAGTGCATGGTCCAACATCAAACTTTACACGGCATGCCCAGCGACAAAAAAAAAGAGAAATGCCACTTGTAGAAAGAAAACCAAGAGGAAAAGAAAACAAAGTAAAAAAAGGGGAAAAATATAGTTTCAGAAAGGAAAACAACATGCAACCGCACCGGGCGAGCCAGAGCATCACCAACCAGGCCAGAGAGCAACTTAACGCTCTCGACAGGAAAACCATATGCCACGGGCGCGTCTGACTCGGACGCGACGCGGACTAGCTAGTGCCCGGGGCCGGGGCCACCGTGGCCTGCCATCGTAAAGCAACGTACCGGAGCTGGGAGAGGAGAGGACCCCGCCGGCGGCCGAACTCTAGTGACGGTGTCTCTCTCAGTCTCTCCCACAGCAACGCAAAGCAAGCGGTGGCCAGCCTCGTCGTGGCGAGTAGGCTGCACTGCCTCGTCAAGGTGTCACCATCCCCGTGCTTTCTTTACAGCGACAATCCCCGGGGAGCCCAGATTTGGATTCGGTGCGGATCTAGCAGGGGCCAGTCCAGTCCAGCGACCGGCCGGCCGGTTCGATTGAAGGATGCATGCTTGGGTTTGGGTTTCCTGCATGCTGGCCGGTCTCCAAGGCTCCAATGATGGATGTAGGTGGAGACTTGGTTGTTTTGACTTTGGATACATGTGTGTGTTTGTGTTGGTTGCTTTGTGTACATGGTCTGGGAACACATTTGCGTGCACCTTCGGATTGTGAGGATACAAACACACCACGTCTATATTCGCTCTCTACAGCATCGTCTATGCAAGTGATGTGGATGCAGAGCATATGTGTCCTAGCTAGAGATCGACAATAACGCTCTGAATGGACTAAAATGTGCCAGCTAGTAAAAGTTAGTCCTCAAAGTGGCATCATCATGAATTCATGGCTAATATCTCACAGTCTTTAGGGAAAAAAGAAGAAGAAGAGTAACTCATAGGGTCAGATCAAATGCTTGCTTGGTTGGTAGATGGTGGCATTGAGGACCAAGTCTGTTCCTACTTTTTCTTAAGTGAATTGTACGAGCCCACGCCATTATTTAAAGAACTCCATTGGTATTAGAGCAGGTTACGGATCTTCGTGATTCTAACCAGTCTTAAGATCCAAGGATGGCGTACGCCGGAAAGGGTTCGGGTCCTCCTCTCTTCGATGGGAAGAATTACCGGATGTGGTCGGTTCGCATGGGAGCTTTCCTCCGAAGCAAGGGACAGTTGATATGGGATATCACTCTTGATACTACTTATATCACCCCTGCTTCGAGAGAGACACAAATTGCTAAGGACAAGTTTGAGGCAAATGCAAAAGCTGTTGATTTCTTGTTTAAAGCGCTTGACGAGCATGAATTCAATCGTGTGATCGAAGAGCATCTTGCGTGGAAGATTTGGCAAAAGTTGGAGATCGCCCATGGAGGTGATAGTGGGGTTAAGGCTCGGCTCTTTTCGACTTACCGGAGGGAATATGAGAACTTCTCTCATTTGCCCGGTGAGTCAATTGATGCCATGTTCCAGAGGTTCACCGTGATAGTGAACAACATGAGAGCCAACATTACCAACCTCCCGTATACATACCATGATATGGCTTTGAAGCTCTTACACTGCTTGGATATGTTTGTATGGGGCACTAAGGTTGAGGCGATTATGGAGTCGGCTAGCTATCTGACACTCACAGTCGATGGGTTGTTCTCAAAGCTCAAGTCCTCAGAGGTTGATAGGATAGCTAGAGCCAAGCTTGAGAACCCGATTGATTCCCATAGTCTGGCTCTTATGAGTGGTTCTAGTTCTAGATCTGGTGCTAACTCTTCACGGCAGTTTGCCTTGTCTTTGCTTGTGTCTTTGCCAGATGAGGAGTTCGAGGTGCTGAGCGAGGAGGATCTCGCGTTGCTCACCAAGAGGTTCGGGCGCATGTACAAGAACCGCAAGAGTACAAGGCGCTTTGGGAGTACGTGCTACAGGTGCGGCAAGATGGGACACTTCATCGCCGAGTGTCCGGAGCCAGCAGAGCCGGACCGCAAGCACAAGCACCGCTCGAGGGATGATCACAAGAACCACAACTACAAGTACAAGGACAAGGACAAGGACAAGAAGAAGCATGGTAACCGCAAGCACAAGCACAAGTACAAGCGCAAGGAACGAGCCATGGTGGCCGGGGCGAGCGACGTCGACACAAGTTCAAGCAATTCTTCATCAAGCTCAAGCAGCGAGGATGAAGATCAAGGTCGACGCCGGAGGAACGAGAACTTCAATGGTTTGTCGTGCATGGCGTCCCGAGGCTTCTGTACCATGGCGCACAACTCCGACAACAAGAAGAGTGCAAAAGAAGACTCCGAGTCAGAGTCTGAGGATGAGGTAAATCGAGATCCCAACTTCTTGCTAGAGGAGAATGCTAGGTTGAATGAATTGCTTGATAATCGTGATGATGTGCTTCGTAAGACCAACAAGGAGAAGAGGGAGTTTAGATCGTTGCTTGGTGAGTCTAAGGAGAAAGTTGTTGAACTTGAGTCTTTGCTTGTTGCCTCTAAAGATCAAATTGCTCAACTTGAAATATCACTTGCTAAATCTCAATCTGAAATTGATGCTTTGAAAATTGCTCATGTTGTCTCTGATGAGCATACTTGCAATGATTGTGATGCTGTGATGAATGAATTGGTTGAGCTTAAAAACAAGCATATGTCTAAAATTGAAGAATGTGACTTGCTTAAGTCAAATCTTGAAGAATTGAAATCTAGATCTGCTTTGCTAGGAGCTTGTACCTCTTGCCCTGTCTTGCATGCAAAACTTGATGATGCTCTTGCTTAAATCAAATGTCTCGAATGTTCTGCTAAATCACCTGCATGTGCTGTGTGTGATAAAAATGCTTTGAAGAACAGTGAAATTGAGGATGCAATGAATCGTGTGCAAAAAGAAAATGACGAGTTGAGACATTGCTTGGGTTGGATGTCAAGTCGAGAGCCTCAGTTGAAAATGATGATGGCTGAGCTCAGAAGAGGTGATTCTCGTGGGCTTGGCTGGGAGACGGTGGTTAAGAATGAGGGAATGATCTGTGAGGGTGTGCCATTTCCTCCACAAAAAACCCCAGCCAAAAACACCTTTGATATTAAACCCAACCACCTGAGAAACAAACTCGATACTATTCTTGATCCACCAGCTTCTACCACACCAGCCAACAACTTCCAAAAGCGAGCGATCTTTGTGGGAGAGTCGAGTGGTCTCAAACCTAGTGAGAAGCCAGGGCCAAAAGGAGATCCAAAGCCAAAACCAGTCCGTTACCACTGTGGGTTTTGTGGTAAGGATGGTCACCAAAAGGAGTTCTGCTTCAGGAAAAAGAGAGAGACGAGGCGTGAGAAGGAAATGGGTAACCAGGACAGGTACCGCTCTTCTCATAGCGTACCTGATCCTCGTGCACCTTTGCCTAGGGGTGATGGTTTTGTTCGTTCGATTCCTAGAGAGGATGCTCGTGGCTTTGCTCCTCATGGGAGAGTTCCTCAGAGACGTGGTGGTTTCGCCAGGCGTCCTCCTCCTCGTGGTCAGTACGAGTTCAGGAGAGAGGACCGTGGTTTTGGTTACCGGAGGGAGCCTGGACCGCGCTTTCCCCCGCGTGGTGTTCCTCCGGTTAGGCGTGAGAGGTTTCCACAGTTTGATAGGTTTGGTAGAGTGGATTTTGCTAACCCTTCTTTTGAGCAGATGGCTCAGCACTGGTTAGACTCCTTCTGTTCTAACCCCATTGTTGAGTCGTTTGCTCATTCTCGATCTCGTTTTTGATTTTGCAGGTGGGAGGCTTGAGGAGCTTGTGGTTGATTGACTCCGGTTGCTCTCGACACATGACCGGAGATCAAAGGTGGTTCTCAAGCCTCACCCCGGTGATGACAAGGGAGTACATCACTTTTGGGGATAATGGTAAGGGTAGAGTGCTCTCAGAAGGTGATATTCAGGTGAGCGAGAAGTTTGTGTTGAAGCATGTTGCTCTCGTCAAGTCGCTTGGCTTTAATTTGCTTTCGGTCTCTCAGCTGCTTGTTGAGGGTTTTGAGGTTCGGTTTGTTATTGGTGCTTCTCAGATTCTTGATTCTCGAGGTGACCTTGTTTGCATGATCATTCACGAGAGTCAAGTTTTTGTTGCTGATTTCTCGAGGTATTTTGGTGTTGCTCGTTGTCTCGTTGCTGGTTCCTCTTCCGAGCTTTGGAAGTGGCATAGGAGGTTGGGTCACTTGAGCTTCGACTTGCTCTCTCGTTTGAGCAGTTTTGACCTTATCCGAGGATTGCCCAAGCTTCGGTTTGAGAAAGATTTGGTTTGTGCATCTTGTAGGCATGGCAAGATGGTCGCTACTTCCCACCCACCTCTGACCGATGTGATGACTGAGCGTCCTGGGGAGCTTTTACATATGGACTTGGTTGGTCCAGCTCGCGTTCGCTCAGTCAGTGGGAAGTGGTATGTCCTTGTGATTGTGGACGACTATTCTCGCTATACCTGGGTGTATTTCTTGGCGGCTAAGGATGAAACGTTTGGTTTTGTTCGAGATCTGATCTTGAGGTTGAAAAATGAGCGAAATGGTGATGCCATACGAGCTATACGCAGTGACAATGACACGGAGTTTAAGAACGCTTGATTTGAAACCTTTTGCCGTGATCTAGGTCTTGAGCATCAGTTTTCTTCGCCTTATGTCGCTTGTCAGAATGGTGTTGTGGAGAGAAAGAATCGGACCATTTGTATTATGGCCAGGATGATGCTCGATGAGCATAGGACTCCTAGGAAGTATTGGGCCGAGGCGGTGAGCACCACATGCTATGTGTCTAATCGGATTTTCCTTCGCGCGTTCAAGAAGAAGACTTTCTACGAATTCTTTCATGGGAGAACCCCGAAGGCGAGTCACTTTCGAGTTTTCGGTTGCAAGTGCTTCATTCTCAAGAAGGGTAATCTAGATAAGTTCGAGTCTCGGTCTCATGATGGTATCTTCTTTGGTTATGCTAATAATTCTAGAGCATATCGTGTGCTCAATCTTGCCACTAACCAAATCATGGAGACTTGCGAAGTAACATTCGACGAGACAATTCCATGTAGCTCGTCTGTCTTTGAGTGTGCAGGTGATGAAGAGATGGGACAGACGATCTTTGAGGACAAGGATGGGGATGATGAAGATGACGATGGAGATGGTGATCCTCCGATGGCGATTGTACCTACTACTTCCACTACGACGACTACGGTTGATGATGGTCCATCCACCACTTCGACATCAACACAAGTACATGGAGGTCAAGTGGAAGCAGCGGTTGAGGGGGAGGCGATTTCAACACGTGAGGCACCAAGACACATTCAAGCTCGCCATCCACCCTCAGGAATGATTGGAGACATCGATGAACGTACTACACGGTCAAGGTCAAGGAACAATTCTAACTTTGCTCATTCTGCATTTGTTGCCTCCTTTGAGCCCAAAGATATTGGACATGCTTTATCTGATGCGAATTGGGTCAATGCCATGCACGAAGAGCTTGAGAACTTTGAGAGGAATGAGGTGTGAGAACTTGTCGAGCCTCCACCAAATTGCCACCCTATTGGAACAAAGTGGATTTGGAAGAACAAACAAGGTGAGAGTGGTGAAGTTGTGAGAAACAAAGCGAGGTTGGTTGCCCATGGCTTTTCACAAAAAGAGGGAATTGATTATGAGGAGACATTTGCTCCTGTTGCCCGTTTGGAGGCAATTCGAATCCTTCTAGCATTTGCTGTTGCTAAAGGGTTCAAGTTGCACCAAATGGATGTGAAGAGTGCCTTTTTGAATGGGGTGATAGAGGAAGAAGTGTATGTGAGACAACCACCGGGGTTCGAGAGTGAGAGATATCCCCACCGAGTGTACAAACTCCACCGAGCACTATATGGCCTCAAGCAAGCACCTAGAGCCTGGTATGGAAGGCTGAGAGGGTTCTTGCTGAGTAAGGGGTTTGTGATGGGCACCGTTGATAAGACCCTGTTCCTGCTTCGTGTTGGTAAAGATATCTTGATCGTTCAGATTTACGTGGATGATATAATCTTTGGTGGCTCTTCTAATGTGCTTGTTGCCAAGTTTTCTGAAGATATGAGCAGGGAATTTGAGATGTCGATGATGGGAGAACTACAATACTTCCTCGGGCTACAGATTAAACAAGTCAAGGACGGGACGTTTGTCCATCAAGCCAAGTACACGAAAGATTTGTTGAAGAAGTTCGAGATGGCAGATGCAAAGCAGTTGTCCACTCCCATGTCGACGACAACAGCTTTGGATGCGGATGAAGATGGAGAACCGGTGGACCAGAAGACGTACCGGAGCATGATTGGCTCACTCTTGTACCTGATTGCGACGAGGCCGGACATACACTTCGCCGTGTGTCTGTGTGCTCGCTTTCAAGCTTCGCCAAGGACGTCACATCGCCAGACTGTGAAGAGAATCATGAGGTACCTTCGTTTCACTCCTGAGCTTGGTTTGTGGTACTCTGCCTCCTCCACATTCACACTCCGCGGATATTCCGATGAGGATTTTGCTGGGTGTAGGATGGATCGCAAGTCCACTTCTGGGACTTGTCAGTTTCTGGGTTCGTCTTTGGTTTCTTGGTCCTCTCACAAATAGTCAAGTGTTGCTCAGTCTACAACCGAAGCCGAATATGTAGCCGCAGCCAGTTGTTGCTCTCAGCTTCTTTGGATGATTTCTACCCTGAGTGACTTTGGTTTGAGTTATACTCATGTTCCACTTCTATGTGATAGCACCAGTGCCATTAGTGTAGCCAAAACCCCGGTGCTTCACTCAAAAACCAAGCACATAGACGTGAGATACCATTTCTTGAGAGATATTGTTGAGAAAGGACATATTAAGTTATCCCATGTCTCCACCCAAAACCAACTAGCCGATATTTTTACCAAACCGCTTGACCAAGCTACTTTTGCCCGTTTGCGAGGGGAGCTTGGGGTGTGTTTTCCCTTGTGAGTTGGTTTTGGAGCTCACTTTGTAACATATGTATAGCCTTCTTGTATAATTTGTATATCATGTTCTTTTGTTGCATGTGTATCATATGTCTTGCATTTGTCATATAGGATGCATTGTGATATACTTAGAGCTTGTTTCATGTACATATTTAGTTTGAAGCATGATAGAGTGAGCTTCTCTTATATGGAGTGACCAATATAATGAACTTGTGGATAGTCTTGTCGTGTTGGATAGCTAAGCACTTGATTGATTCTTTGTATATCCATAATGTGCTTGCTAATGTTTTTTAAAATGCTAAACTTGATCTCACCCATGAGCAAATTGGTTAAATGTTTGAGTTCAAGCCTAAATGCTTTTTCATGCTTAGGTTGTGCTTGGGTATCTATTTCTTGCCATTTGGGTCAAAGATCATTTTATCATTGCAAATGTTTAGCCCATTGTCTATGTTGTGGAGAGGCATAAGCTTCTTTTTGCCGCAAAGGCATTTCATGTACCATGTTTAAAATCTGAAAAAGAAGTGTTAAAAATTCAAATATATGCTCTCCAATTGGTTGATCATGTCATTTGTGTTTAAATGTGAAAATTGGGTGCTAAACCGTTGCATGTGTCTACCAAAGAGAAGTCTCTTGTTGGAAGTAGACACATGGCTCGGTAGCTTTAACATGACATGAACTAGATTGTGGGTGTTTGCAATGATCTCTTGCTAAGAATAGGTAACCGGGGACAACTTTTACATGATATAGCTCTTTTTGGCTTGAAAATGACTTTTTGCTCATGAGGTGGTGAACTTTTGAAAAACTTGGTCAAATTGGAAACTACTTGGCCATATGCTTATACAATCATGAAATTTTGTTGGCAATGCTTATACAACACCTAGGAATATCTTACTTGCTCATTTGACTATGTGTAGCATTTTATATTGTTCATTGTATATTTGAGAAGCTCTAAGTTGAATCTTTTGCATTTGTGCCTTGATTCATGCATTGGCAACAAGGGGGAGAATTTGTGTTCCAATTCAGCATATATGCATTGCTTTGCATTAAGATGGATACTCAGTTCAGGTGAGAACTTGAGTTTGTATGCACTTGTTCAGGGGGAGTATGCATTTCTGCAGGGGAGCTTCTTGTGTTCCTGATTTTTGTGCTTTGCTCTTTTGCCGATGGTGTTGAGCCCTTTCTGCCTCTTCTTGAGGGGTCGGCATTTGGAGCTCGTTGTCTCGGTTGTGTTGAGCCGTTGCCCTTGTCTTAGGGGACCGAGACTTTCTCTTTCGAGTGACTTTGTTTTCGGCTTGTTCTTCGCTTTGGTCACTTGATTGAGTCTTCTTTTCTTTTCTTTTTCTGTTTTCCTTTTTCATATCCTGAATTATGTGTGTGTTGTCAATGCACTCATCAAGGGGGAGATTGAGGACCATGTGTGTCCGAGGACCGGTGGATGGTCGCTTCTCAGTGTGATGAGTGATTGACAACGTTGTGTGGACTGACTCTTGGCTTAGTACTGCAGGTGTTGGTGCGACTTGGTTTGCGTTGGTGCAGGTGAAGAACAAGCGCGAAAGGTCTTAGCCAGAGAGTGGCCTCCGAGGTATGGAGAGACAAGTAGGCTTGGTTCGAGGGACCCGGTGGCCAGACGGGATCAAGTGCAGTCAACATGGTGCAAGAAGAGCAAGACGAGGTCGTGGACTTGGAGCTGGTGCAAGGTGGCGGCTAACGACCGAAGCTTGTACGCGAGGTTTGATGGTTGGGCCACAAAACCATCGGAGGAGGGTTTTTCGGTTTGGGCCTCAAAACCGAGCTCGAAGGCCCAACGTGACGGAGACGGTGATCCGGGCGCGTTCGGGAAGCTTCGAAGCGGTGGACGCGTGGCGGGATCCGGGAGCTTGCGTTGGAGGGAAGCAAGGCCGGATGGACGGCGTGCCCAGCCGGAAGAGTTATCTGCAACTTTACCGTTTTGCCCTTGAGGGCGTGTATCGTAGAGTTAAGTTGTAGGGGTAGTATGGTCACTTCCCTTCACCAGGACACTTAATATAAATAGGAGGTGGAGGGGATGACAAGTTATGTCTCTGGAACCCTAGTTCATTTCTTTCTTGCTTCTCTAGGCTAGCCCATGCTTCATGTCGATCTTAGCGGGAGGATGTTTGGGAGGTTGCTAGCCTTGTATAGAATCTGACCTTTGTTTGTTGGAATGAAATGAAGTGCTAGTTGAATCTCTTTGTTTCTCCTCGAGTTTCTTTTTGTGCTATTTTCGTTCTTGGCTCGATTCTTGGTTTCTAGACCGTTTGGCTCCGGATTTGTTTGAGGGGATCATGGGTGAGTGCCTAGCGCCTCTTTGTGTGTGATCTTGCCCTCTCAAACGCCGGGAATCGGTCTCGATTCGTAGTTTTTGGGATGAACTCGTGAGAATGTGTTCTTCCGTGTGATCCGCGATTTCTCGAGTTGTAGGGAGTTAGAGGCCGAGATTTTTGGGGCATAGCTTCCCCTTAGGGTTCTAATCATCTCCCCAAAGTTTTCTCTCAAGAGCTCTAGCCGTTTGGGAGATCCGATGATGGATTTGGGAGGAGAGATCCGCGGGTTACTGTAGCTATTCGTTCTGTTCGTCCGTCGTGTTTCTCGGACGGTCCGCGCGGGGTTGGCGGACGGTCCGCGAGGTTGCCGGACGGTCCGCATGTGATTGGCGGACGGTCCGTGCAGAAGAGTTCGACGATGTTGTCTTGGATTTGGCTAAGTGTTTTCACAGACGGTCCGCGTGACCTCCTCGGACAGTCCGCGACACTGGCGGACGGTGCGCGGTAGGAGCTCAGACAGTCCGCGAAAGGGCCTGGAGCTACTGGAGATTTGAGGTGATTTTAGGGATGGTCCGCCTTGTCTAGACGGACGGTCCGCCGTGACCACAGACAGTCCGCGACCCCTGTGCGGACGGTCCGAGCTGACCCAGGCAGATTGCGAATCGTTTTGGTTCTTGAGTTGTGCTTCCGCTTGTTAATTTGTTCTAGCTTGTTCCTAGGGTTGGTAGGTCCGCTATGACTACGCTACCTTGGCAAGCCTGTGAGGATCTTTGGCGAGTGACTTTGGGACATAGGCCGAGTTTCGAGAAGAAATTTTATCGGCTCCCATTCACTCCCCCCTCTCTGGTCGCCACTTCGATCCTTCAACTCCATTGTGCTCTTTTGTTCATAAGTATCGAAGAAATGTCGACATGGTGATAAAGTTTCTTTAAATATGGACAGTTAAATCAAGTAAAACATAGATTAAACTAGATGCTTTCAAGCTATGTAAAAAATGAATCATTCAGAGATAATATTTCTGCAAATAGCATAACATAGCTTTCTTCCTTTCTTTTAAGACACTGCGCATGTATCTAAATGGAAGTTCAAAGGAACAGCCTAAGGACAACCAAAAGAAAAAAAACAAGTGTAGTACTTTTCTGGGTAGTGCTAAAGAATATGCAAAGTTTCATTTATCAACTATCCTTGGCTCAAATTCCTGATTAGATGATTTCAAGGATCAGGCTCAACTTTATGAAGTTTCTATACCACAGTATGAAACTGAATAAGACATTGGGATCAAATAAATAAATAAGGAATTTAGAGTCTTTGATCTGTGACCAATATCGATATTTGATTTCTAATAAATTTAGAGCGTGTTTTCCCGAAAGAATTATGAACTTTGTTAATAACACAACTAAATTCAAGTGCAATGTGCCCACAAAATGAAAAAAAAATAACAGTTAATAATCGAAATGCTTGCCCAAACCTTACTCAACGAAAAGTTGCACTCAATTGTCTTGCTTCGTAGGATCCAAGTACTTTTGATGAGAATCCAAGCAGAAAAAGCAATCATCTGACAGGCACACGTTCCCTATTAAAATCCACGACAAACCCTATCATTTTGTCTTTGTACACAACGAAACGCCGGGTCAAACCCTTCATCCATTTCGATGCGTCTCTCGGCAAGGCCTAAATAAAATTGGACGGACACTGCCAACCCCAAAGCTCCAAACGACTCGGCCGGCAGTGAAGAAGCTGTGCACTCTTGAGACATGCGCGCGCCGAACAGTTAGCCAAACCCAACCATTTGGTGCCATCTCATGAAATCCCAACGCATCCCGCATGCGGATGCACCGAAGCGCACAAATCCCATATGAACTTACTCTAAACGAGGTCGACAAATCCGTGACTTTCAGCAAAATCGCCATGAATACAAAATGCACACAAAAGCTACGGGGGCCCCGCGCGGTGTTCTCGCAAATTAGGTAGCCACCCCTCCACTGAGCTCTTTTTTTTTCTCGCGCGAGCTTTTTATCACGATGAAGAGATGAGGACTACTGTTTGCATCCATTTCCCAATTCCAAAGTGCCGAATTGGGTGGCCACCGAGGCCTTTGGATCTTTCTGGGGGAGGAGGAGGAGGGGATAGGCACCAACGCTATAAAAGAAGCTTCCCCCCTTCTCATTTGGGGCCTGAGCAACCCGCAACCACCGCACGTTAGGTATCGACAGAAGCAAGAACAGAGGAGAGGAAAGCAGGGCAGCTGCCGGGTCTTCTCCGTTGAAAAGATTCAGAGATGGAGGCTGGGTCGACGGCTGATGGCCATGTGGTTGGGATCCCGGTGAGCAGCAGGGCTTACGGCATCGAGGAGCCGGACTTCCCGGCGGAGGAGACGACGCCCGATCATGGAGGATTCCCGAGCTCCTTCCAGTCCAGCTACGGTGAGAGCCGCCGCACCTGTTCTTTGTCTGTTCGATTTCGGCTCACTGGAAACCAAGAAAGGCATGTGTTGATCGGGATATTGATTTCTTTCAGATGCGAACGGCTCGACGACGACCGCCGATCGGCCGACGAGCAAACACGGCAGCAGGAAGGGAGACAAGATCGCTCAGGGCATCAAAGAACACGGTAATGATTGGCGATCCTTATTATTCATTCCTCCTACACGCAACACCTGGAAAGTTGCTGAAAAAAGAAGAAGATGATGATGCCTTATCCTTGGCCATGGCTTTGGGAAAGTAGACTGAAGGAAGTTTCCTGCTCGGATGTGTTTGCAGTGACCCTGGGGCCCAAGCTTTCGGACACGGTGAAGGGGAAGCTGACGCTGGGCGCGAAGATCCTCCAGGCCGGCGGCGTGGAGAAGGTGTTCCGGCAGTGGTTCTCCGTGGACAAGAACGAGAAGCTGCTGAGGGCGTCGCAGTGCTACCTGTCGACGACGGCGGGTCCCATCGCCGGCTTGCTGTTCGTGTCGACGGCGCGGGTGGCGTTCCGCAGCGACCGGCCGCTGGCGGTGTCCACCCCGCGCGGCGACAGGGCGCGCGTGCCCTACAAGGTGACCATCCCGCTGCGGAAGGTGAAGGCGGTGCGGCCCAGCGAGAACAAGCACCGGCCGGAGCAGAAGTACGTGGAGCTCCTCACCAACGACGGCTTCGAGTTCTGGTTCATGGGCTTCGTCAGCTACAACCGCTCGTTGCAGCACCTGGAGCAGGCCGTCGCGTACGCGCAGCAGGCGCAATGACGGCGGCGCGGCACGCCGACGCGCACGCGTGCTCGAGCTGCTGCTGCTGCTGTTGAAGCTGATGGGGAGCGAGGGAGGAGTAGTTTCTTCATGTGCGCGCCGTGTGTACGTCTCCGTCGTGTAGTTGGTTGGGCTAGTTCTGTCTGTGTATGTGTAGGGCTGCAACATGTCGTTGTATATTTGGGGATCGGTCGCCTCGTGGATTAATCGGCTGGATAGCAAGTTGGTTAGAGGCGATCGATCAGGGGGCATGTGCTCGATCTTTTTTGGGGGGATGGGGAAGAGGAAAATTCGTGAATTTGCAACGGAAATGGTTAGCTGTGCACGAATGGCGAAATTGCCATCAATATATCCATTCTGTTCTCGAGGAAAAAGAAACCTGTCCTGAAATGGTACTGTGTTGTGCTATCTGACGGAGGGCCAGCAAAGCTGAAAGATTCACGGTGGCGCAGACGCAGAGATTTCGTAGAGTTGTGTAAATTGATGCGCAGGATGATATCAAGAATTCCGAGGTGATGTATTGTTGCTTCGAGATGATGTCTGAAGAATTCCGACAAAAGCGTGTTCACAGAATCACAACTACGTTTGTTGCTTCGAGGTGATGTCTGAAGAACGACCATTAAACATGTTCACAACTCATGTTACAGCTTTGTCTATTTCGGGTTGTGTTCAGCTGGCTCGTCGGCTTGTGTCCATTTGGAGTCCATTCTAAATGGGTCGTAACCGAACTTTGTATCAATTGCTTCTTCGTCTTAATACAATGATACGCTGCCCGCGTATTTGAGAAAAGTTCACCGCTTTCGTATAAAATCCAGACTGAAAGAGTTGGATTCAATTTCCTGGTTTCTTACAAAATCCAGTCTTATTCAATGAGGCCCCTGCATACCTGCATTGACATAGAAATCAAACTGTCCAGATTGGTTAGGTAACCAGGAGAAAAATCATCACGTGGGACGACCACAAAATGGTTTCAGACACGCAGAGTCACAAAAAAAACATTTCTCTGACTGAAAGATGGCACATATCCAACTGAAAAAGATTCGAATTCAATCCACTGTTTCCATACAAAATCCAGAATAACAGAAATTGAATCCGATTCAGTGGTTCCCAGTTTCCCACAAAATCCAGTCTTGTTCAGCCAGGTGCCGGCATTGATGGCGTAGCAAAGAAAGTGTACATGGTAGGTAAACAGGGAAGAAATCATTGCTTGGGACGTCCAAATATTAGATTCAGAAATTCAGACACAGAAAATTATGAAAAACTCAAAACTTGCGAACTAAGCTTTTGGGTCGACCCTCACACCAGAATTCTAATGTTGCCATCTCGATCCCTTCTCCAGATGTATGTATACGGACGACAAAAGAACTGCACCATACCTGAATGGGTCAAGCTGGAGCCTCACGCAGCACTGACGACCCTGTCCAAGTCGGCAATGCCGATTCACATTCACACACCCTCTTCAGCGTTCAAACCTTAGCACCGAAGCGCCCAACGGCTGCCTTTTGATTGGGGGCCAAGGGAAGAACGATACGCGCTTCGACTTTTACAGTTTCCTTTGTTTTGTTCCTTCTGTCCCGTCATTTCATTTCCATCTCTGCATGAACAATGTGCTTTTGTGTGTCCGGCGGCTTGCCTGCTTTGGACCATCAGGATCAGATAACCCCTCTTTTAGAATCTTCGCACAGTTATCCGATCAGATGGCCTTTGGTTGGGCCTCTCGCCCCCTGGGAGAAAAAAAGGGCTACATGCAACCAGTTTCTCTTGGCCGTGAAGTTATCTATCCCCAAGAAGAGGCGCAACGGCGCCATTGGAGCAACATCACCTCATGGTTCCAGAAAATTAGAGAGAGACCAGCCTAAAGAGAAAGGGTCCCCTTGCATTTGCTCCAACCCTAAAAACTCGCTCCTAATTTCGTTTCTAGAAAAAAATTTTGATTCGTGCAACAAGTTGCGTCTGCTGCTCCAAAGCAGTTGCAAAGTTTGACAGCCTGGGATATCTCGCGTTGTTTTCGCTCCTTTCCGCTGAAAAGACAGCAGCGTTCGTTGCTGGTCTGGAAACGTTGCACCGTGGATATTCCGACAGGAACCAATACGTTCCACTACCTAGTGTGGCACAAACAATGTAACACCATGGGCGCATCGACACGAATGCCCCATGTCGAGGTCGACGCCGAAAGGGTCCAGCTCATCGCCTCCGAGCTTTCCATATCACACGGCGCCGGCGAGCGTACGTACTTGTTAAAACCCCCAACGGAGCTTTGCTTTGCAGCAAATGCAGAAATGTCAGAGGAGCATGGCTGCCCCTGGCCCTGCAGCCAAGCCAAGATCCCCTCCATCTGCCGGCGCAACCGCTGACAAGGACAGCGCGGCGCCGATGGCCCATCGCGTGCCCGGTTCGCCCGTGCGCGGGCGCGGCTGGTACACCGGCCGGTGTGGGCTCCGGGCGAAGCAGGCGGCCGTGCTGAATCCGAATCGGCGGTGCGTGGGATGCGATCCGGACGGACCCGGCGACTTCGTTGGCCGAAGCCGTGGGTGAGTCATCAGGGACTCAGGGGAATGGGTGGTGTGAGCGGTGACTTAGGCTGGGAGGGAATGAAACCGGATGAGAGAAAGGAGGCCGGTGGGACGTGGGAGCTGTTACGCGGCTGCACCTTCGAGATCCCGAAGTGACCAAGACCAGCGAGATTTTTCGCTGGAAAAGGGCGGGCGTTGTTTTACACGTTGGATCGTCATGGTTCTGCATCAGCCGATCCATGCATAGGCCACGGGACCTGGGGCCTTGCTGCGGATACTATATCTATCCTCCTGAGTTTGCAGACAAGTTGAGTTCTTCCCTTTCTTTTCACTTTTGGAGGAACGAAAAGGTGGGGGGCATTTTCTTCTGCTCTGAGTCGGATCATGTGAGGATGTTTCCATTTTTTCCACGGTAAAAGTAGTATTACTATGAGCCGTCGCCCGTTGAACTGATGTCCTCCTCCTCCAGTCCTCCCTTTGTTTTGCCAGAAATTGAACAACGGTCTCTTACTCGCATTTGTCTGCCGCAACCTCTTTCTCGACTGAGACAGTTCTCGCGTACTCTCGTGCTGGCTCAATGTGGTAGGTAACTCCTCGTTGTGCCTCCCTCCTTCCCTAATCACATTGAGTACATACTCCCTTTGTTCGTAATACAAGACATTCTGGTATTTTAGATACACAACAGAAACTCTGTATCTAGACATAGTTTATGTCTAAGTGTATAGTTTCTGCTATGTATCTTTAAGATCTAGGATACTTTTTATTTTAGGGCGGAGGGAGTATAAACACATCCATCTAACCAGACACATCATTCCTTATAAGATGCCCTATAAAAATAAAATTAAAAAAATAATAAAAACAAGAAGAAACCTATGTCATTATGAAATTGATCTAAAGCAACTAATTTTATACCTAGACCACATTTGTCATTATAAGAAATCATCTAAATAACCGCTTAAACTTCGTCTAAATTACCCTATTATATTATTATAGAAACTTAAATTTCAAACAACCCTGAATTTACATCCCAATTAACTATGTACTAGCCTACCAACCCGTGCAGGAGCACGGGGCTAGCAATTTTAAAACATGATAAATCTGGAGCTAGCTTCAATCTATTGTTATTTCTTATCTTTTCTTCCTCTCTTATTTGTTCACCTTCTCCACGCAATACTCAGGTGTATACTCCTACTATTCTGCATTGCACATCTGCATGTGTTAGATCAATATGTGTTTGGTTACATCCTTACCTTGAGCAATAAAGTTTGCAGACCGTATGTCATGCTTTCATTAATCTAAATTTTTTGCTTCCTAATTTCATTCTCACCTACTCAAGTTGTTATATAGTTTTCCACCGCATGGTAAGCTGAAACATGAGTTTTGTTGTATCTCAATTTCCAATTCATCTCTTTTGATTTATTAATATTAGGCATTTAGCTTTTGCAAGGTAGTGTCCGTGGTTTCAAATTTCACATAAAAGTATAAGTGTAGTCGTATATGTTTTTTTTGGAAAAGAAAGAACTCCTAAAATTATTGGACCATAAAAATTAAGTACGTAATAATACTTCTATAAAAATACAATGAATTCATCAAAATAGCAATTTACATGTAAATTTTACCACATCATATGTCGTTACTACAACTTTAATCTAGATAAATACAATCCCTCCATCTCAAAATGTAGGTTTTTGTCTAAATCAAAATTCTCTAACTTTGACGTATTTTATGGATAAATATAATAACATCTATAATACCAAATTAGTTTAATATGGTGTGTTTAGTTAGTATTTAAGATGTTAATATATTTTTATGTAATGTGGATATCAAAGATAGAGAACTTGAGTTAGAACGAAATTAAAATGATCAACATTTGAGAACTGATGAGTAGTAATTACCTTGCTAACGTGTCATACATCTTATTAGGACACACTATAAGCTGGACAATATTAAGCATGGTTAATTTTACAACACTGAGAAAATCAACCTATTTGATTGAAGAGATAGAGTATATATGACCCAAAACAGTGTTGTTGTATTTTTTCGATTTTGGAATCTTTTAGAATTGATCCCATATATACTTGTGTTTTTTTCCCTTAGTGTTTTTGTAAACATATCGGTGGCTAAGTCTTAGTAGATTACAAGTTTTTTATACTTATATATATCACGACAATTTGGCATCGAAAACCAATCAGAACATTGCAAGACATGCAAGTGCGAGTATGTCACTTGTTCTTGCATGATGATTTGTGGTTCACCAAGGCCAGAAAGAACCGATGCAAAGAAACCTGAGAGAAACAGTAGATGCATACCAGTTGATGTGCAACCGGTCCACGTGTCCTTTTGGTGAGAAAGCGCAGGGACACTCAGCTGGAGGGCCTAGGGTTGGAGGAAAACGAATTGGATTGGAGCAGCCCGTCTAATAATCTATAGAGTTTGGCCGTGCATGTCTTCTTCCTGGCACCGAACACTCGATTGATTCTGTTCCATTATGTTGGTTTGTTGCTGTCACAGCATGCATCGGCGCGTGCTACTCATGGTCTCCATGGGAATTAGGAACTTGGTGGCACTACAGCCGGCCATCTGATCCATCTTTTGATGATCATATCAACATGTTAGTTGCACATGAAGGTGGTGTCAATCGTTGACATCTCTATTAGTCAATCTTTTCCAGAGCTAACCCGCCGGTGCCACACATCATCGCACATGCATGCCGATCAGATTCATCAATCAGGTGACATGCTGCACCTGCACGGAAATACGGAATATGCATGGGTGATGAATGGATAATATCATAGGACCAGGACCATACAGGCAGCTAATGTACGCACCATCGTAGACCGGAAGGATGGAGCGAGTATGGACACGCCGTCATGTACTCGTGTATGATCAAGAGTGCCAGGCTTGAACTATCAATGGCAGCGAGCTGAGGGCAGACAGGCATCGCAACTGAACTGCACGATCGCGATCGCGGCTTGTGGCGGCGGGCCGTGGCCGAAACAACTTGTCTAGTCAACAGTGTTGCATGAAACCGACGCTCTAGGTTCCTAGAGTAGTACGTATGGCAATGTGGAATGCATCGTACATAGTTTAAGTTATGTTTTTTTTCCTATACGTTCATTAATTAGTGGTGTATAAGATGATAATTCAGATAAAAATTTTAAGGATTATAGATTATATTTTATAATGACAACGGTGGGCAATTTAGCTATATGTTTAGGGGGTTACTTTAAGTTATTTTTTATAATGGCAGAGGTGGGTAATTTTTTACAAAAAAAAATACATCCGATGGCTATTATTGTTGAATATGATTAGAGTTGTCAGATAGATGGCCGGATGTTTATGATTTTTGTGAGAATTTCTAGGATTTATCTTTTTTTCTAGCGCGTTTCGTGAGGATTAACGTGGAGGCTTCAAAAGGAGCCTCCGATTAGTAATAGTTAGATGTCATTATTAAAAAAATAGCCCAACTTACTTCAATATATGATTCCAAATTGCCTATTTATCTTGTTATTATAAAACAAATAACCTAAGGTACATATGTATTCCAAGAAGCGATGAGAATTCCAACTTCCATGTTCAACTTATTGCTAGAAAGAAGGATTCAATTAAACGCGAGCCAAACACGTAGAGGTGAAATAATGTGAAGTGAAAAAACTATAGATGTTGATAGAAAAACTACACACCCACATATATATATAAATGTTGTGTTATAATATTTAACTAATGAGAGTGAGATGGGTAACTAACTTTTATTATTAGTTCTGAACCATAATTTGTTTATTAATTTATAATACTTGTGTCTCTAAAATTATTAGTCCTCGCAGGAGCACTGATTGATGAATTAGTACCAACTATAATGCGCGGACGTGATATTTGACGTTCTCTTTATAATTTCGATTAGAAGGTTCTTAGCATATCTTTTCTTAACTGAAAACACTCGACAATAACATATTAACAAGAAAAAATGGTCCTGAAAAAGACTAGCGGTTGGTACTAGGTACTTGATAAAAAAAACAAAGCACCCTAGCTAAATCTCCATGTATTTAGATCCTAGGGCCTACCTGCACCTGGCATGGCCGTATGGCACCCCACCCCACCCCCACATATCTTTTCCCGTAACCCGGCGCAAGCAAAGATTGTGCGCGCACATGGCCTGCTTCTTCGACAGCGGCAATCCATCCGCCGCGCCGAGCCACCTGTCCCCGCAGCGCAGCGGCCATGCATGGCCCGTGGAGTCGTGGACAAATGCGGCAAGACCTCCACGCCTCCACGCCCGCGCCGCGCGCGGCGGAAAGAAGCAATATCCTGCGGTTGGTTGGTTGGCTGGCCTTGGCTGCTCGATCGCTCGCCGGACCCCTGCCTGCCTGATGACTCCGGCCGGCCGCGCGCCCGTGCGCACGATCGAAAGAAAGCTCGGAGCGGATGACACAGCCCCACGCGAAAGCCTGGCCCTTTTCGCGAGCATGGACCGCTAGCTGCTTTTGTCCCGCCGGTGAGCCGGTGCTGACTCCGCACGGATCCACTCCCCGCTTTCGCCCAAGATTTCTTCATCGCCCCTGCCCTGCCGCGGTTTATAAAACCGGCTCCCATGCCCTGCCGTCTCGAGCCACCTAACCTTACGCCAACGCACAGGCTCTCTCTTTCTCCCGCGCCGCGCTTAGCAAGGAAGAATTGATCAGCGGCGTGCCTTGGAGATGGAGATGGAGATGGAGAAGTCGAGCGGCAGCCATGTGATCGGGGTGCCCGTCACCACCAAGGCGTACGCCATCGAGGAGGCAACGAGGGGCGTCAGGCCGGCGGCGGCGGCGAAGAAGGACGGCGATCGCCTTGCGGTCTCGCTGACGCACCCGAGCCCGTACACGTCGTCTTTCAGCTATTACAAGCACAGTACGTTCTCGATCCAATGGGTGAACAAGCTGGGAAGACGAGCTCAGAGCTTCAGGGACCATGGTGAGTATTAGCCAACAACTTAACCTCAGCCCACGACCTGTGGCATGCAGTGGATGATTGAACAAGAGTAGTACGTGTTCGTGAACTGACGTGTGTTTTATCTGTGTGGCGGTGCAGTGACACTGGGGCCGAAGCTGTCGGAGACGGTGAAGGGCAAGCTGAGCCTGGGCGCGAGGATCCTGCAGGCCGGCGGCGTGGAGCGCGTGTTCCGGCACGCCTTCTCGGCCGAGAAAGGCGAGCGGCTCGTCAAGGCCCTCCAGTGCTACCTCTACACCACCGGCGGCCCCATCGCCGGGATGCTCTTCGTCTCCAACCGCAGGATCGCCTTCCGCAGCGACCGCTCCCTCGCCGTCACCTCCCCCGCCGGCGACGTCGTCGCCCGGGTCCCCTACAAGGTGGTGGTTCCCCTGAGGCGGATCAAGCGGGTGAGGCCGAGCGAGAACGCCGACAAGCCGGAGCAGAAGTACATACAGGTGGCGACGGTGGACGGGTTCGAGTTCTGGTTCATGGGGTTCGTCAGCTACCAGAGATGCTGCAAGTACATGCTGCAGGTGTTCCCCAACTCCGAGCTGTAGTGATCGGCTTGCGGAGGGTCCGTGCGAGCTAAGCTAGCGTGCGTCCTATCTGTATGGCAGTGTCGAAGTGATGAAGTTTGTGGGCTACGTACTGTGCGCAGCAACGTCTTGTTGTTGGAACATGTTGAATTCGCACGTAGTCTCGAGCTGCTCCACCACTTTTTTGATGGGGGCACGTTCCTTCCGCTTGCGATTTGGATTGGTTGACGATTGTTTGGTCGCCAAGTTCTGTTAATTAATTAGTATTGTAGGATTGATCGATGGACCAAGGAACTTGGTTTCGCTAAATGAAAATATTTGAATTGTTCTCATGCATTTGGACGAGGTGAATCAATGTTTTTCATCCGGATCCCTTAGCTTTTTGTTAATTATTTGAGAGGACTTTGATGTGGCTGATAGATCTAATTTCTTCTATGTTTTTCCTCACAACCATGCCGACCTCCAAATTAGGGATGGATCTCAAATCCAAATTCTTCCTGGTCCAAGACCATTTTACTTGTTTGGATTCAACCAGCCTATACTTTAACCCGATTTTCTGCTTCCTACATTTCCCTGTCATAGAATGTAACGATACTCTAACATTGTGCATCTGTGCTACTTACCCACAATTCCATCAAAGCTTCTCACAGATCTGCACTGCTGCTGTACTTCCCTACTTACCTAGTTACCTACGTCCCAAAAGAAATACAATTCTAACAACAGTGTTCACAATCAAACTCTCATAAATTTGACCAAATATATAACAACAATAATTAATATTTATCATATTTCATATATACCATTAGATTCATCATGAAATATGTATTTCTATAATAACTATTTAAAATCATAAACATTGATGCTATTTCTATGAATATAGTCAAAGTTAAGGTAATTTGATTTTGAACAAACTTAGAATTGCATTCTTTTTGGAATAGACTATAGAGGTAGTACTTCTCTATCCCGTGACTCTACACCAATCGCTTATTAGTTGTGCTAACTCACTCGCGCGTCATCGCTCACCTTCATACACATTTTCAAAGAGATCTATTATCCTACTCTATCCCACGACCATGTAATCTGATATATCTTCCTCCGTGCATACATAGTTGTCGGGGACAAACCCAGGGGGTCCCCTAATCATCGGGGTGATCACCCTCAAAAAACATTAACCGTGAAAGACCGAATCGCCGGCAGCCCGGAAGGGCCACCAGGGCAACGCGGCCCAACACAACTCACGGCCCAAAACAGCCGCCCGAGCCCGCCTAACAAAGGGACCCAGGTGGCGACCTCCACCTCCGCCTCGCTCGAGGGTCGCGTGCCCCCTCGAGCGGGCGAACCGACTCCGCCTCGCTCGAGGGCACCCCTCTACTCAGCGCGGCGCACAACGACGCCCCGTCCGACAACGGCATTTAATGCCCGCCCCATTAGGCGGACGCCGAAGTCAAAAGGCAATCTTTCCCCACGCCGCGCCGCTGACACCACTGAGCCCGCTGTTCCACCTGCTCCGGTCACTCAGCGTCCTCGCCAGCGCTGTGCGGACGCACGCGGTACTGTACAAGGCCCTGTGCAGACTGGCAGGCGTCATTCCGCACCACTGTTCCACCCACTCCCATCCTTTTTCCCCAGGGCAGCCCTCGAATGGGCACCGAGAACCCTCGAACGAATATTTGAACAGCAACCGGGTACAGACTTCGGTCAGGCGCGGCCTAGTGATGACGAACGCCGGGTCA
The DNA here is from genome assembly GCA_033239725.1 of Echinochloa phyllopogon. NCBI lineage: Eukaryota > Viridiplantae > Streptophyta > Magnoliopsida > Poales > Poaceae > Echinochloa > Echinochloa phyllopogon. The sequence goes on along the minus strand of BTCW01000001.1, from coordinate 35,721,884 downwards.
AATCCACCAACTCTCGGCCATCCCCTGGTAAGCCAGGCACGCCGCGCACTGTGGTCGACAGCAAGCGCCATACCGACACCTGTGCCACCAACTCTCGTCCTTCTTCACCTGCCCCGCCCTCGAATCAACCAGCGACGGGCAGCTGGACACGGACTACGGCAACAACACCCCTCGAAACCACTCCAGGACAAGCACAGGGACGGCCACGACACCCACGGAAGCCGGGGCTCGCCATAAAACTCCTGTCAGGGTCAAGGACGATGGCACGCCCGACGCCATGCTCTCCAGTGCGTATCCCTGTAGCACGCATCACGCTTGTACTTGTAAACTCCTCCCCCTCCTTTCTCTCCTTGGCCTATAAAAGGAGGAAAGGAGCGACGAAGACGAAGGGGGAAAAGAGGAACGAACAGCCATAGACACGCTCCACCTCACGCGACATTGGCACTCGCCTCAATCACCTTCACACTCATCATCAGGGACTTGGAGACTCCTTCTCCTCTCCCACCTAGATTGTAGCCCCCCTCTGCAATCACTCCGGTGCAAGATAGTACAGCGCCCCGAGCGCACTCTGCTGGACGTACGACCTCACGGTCGGAACCAGGATAAACCCTTGTCTCACTGTGCTAGCTCTTGCATCAACCGTCAAGGGACGGGACGCAGCGCATTCTGTGTGGCGCTGGGGATTAGCCGCCCAATCCCAGCACCGACAGTGGCGCGCCAGGTAGGGGGCTAGCGCTGTGATCAACCCACTTCACCCGATCAGTTCCCTTGACGGCAAGCCATGGCCATGCCACCACGATCCGCCACGGGGTCCCCCGGCCCGCTTCCGCGCGGGTACCGGATCACGTTTGGGAGCCTGGAGTTCGAAGCGACCGGTGAGGGCTTCCTCATGCGGCTCGCCTCCAGGACGCCCGACATGATGATCATTACCCCGACACCGCCAACGCCGTCTCAGCTCAGGAGACGTCGAAAACTGCTCGAGCTGCAGATTCGCGTGGAGCGGCGCGTTGCCCCACGCATCGTCCTCTCTGAATTGGACGCACACCTGCTGCTCCGGCCCGCTGCCACATTACAGGGGGGCGGACCCCCGCCGGCCGCTCCCGCGGAAGGAGCGCGCTGGGAAAATGTGGCCGGGCCGATGCAGCTTCCATACGGGATGAACAACGCGGCCGCCAGCAATTCCGCGGCAATCAGCGCCAACCTGAACGCGCACAAGGATTCGCCGGGTCACCAGCTGGGTTCGATCCGCGACCTCAACATTTCCTCGCCCGACGGGTCCCAGCCCGAGTCGGATGACGGGGAAAGTGTGCGTGGGCAGGAGCACCCGGACCTGGACCACTCCGGGTTGCGCGACCGCGAAGGCCTTATCTCCTTCCAGGCCGTCGCGGACTTCTGCCTCACCTGCTCCGACGATTCCAGCGAAGGGGAATACGACCCCACGTGAGAATGCTTCGTCCTCGACGGCGAAGTAGAGTCTGTGGGATAGGATGAAGAAACGCGCGACGGAGCCGGACACGACGAACCGCCACCAGCGCCCGCCGAGCCAGCGGGCGAAGCTGCACTCGCACAGGCACAGCTCGCGCAGGTGCAAGAGCTGGAAGCCAGGCTCCAACAGGAGCGCCAGCAGGTACAGGAGCTGCGCGCAGCTCTGGAAGCCCGGCAGCCCAAGTGCGGCGAACGCGCGCGAGCTGCCAGGCGCATCGCTCAAGCGCGCATCATGGGCGACGACGACGACGCCAGCCCTGCCATGCCGCCGCGAGCGAGCCAAAAGCTTGTCACCGCAGCAACCCTGATTCGGGCCATGCCGAACCATCGACGCCAGAAGCGCGCAGCATGCGTCGCCAGGTGCAGGCCCTTGTCGAAGAAGCGGCCGTTCAGCAAGCGGAAAGTTCCGCCTCCCGCATGCGCCACCAGGCCAGTTCGAGAGCCAGAGGAAGCAAGTGGGATAAGGAACAATCCATCCATACCCCACCTAGGGGCGCGTGGACGCCTCACCGTCCAACGAACGACGGAAGGGCGCTCGTGACCGGCGATCGCGAAACGAGAAGGTCCGCGAAGGACCGGCTCGTGGACACGCGAGGCGCCATCGACGACGGCGACGCGCGGAACATCCTGAACAAGAAGAGGCAGGACGCGGCGCCTCCTCGCAGTGGGCACCCCCGACGAGGGGGTCGCTGCGACAGCGAGGAGGACAAAAGCCCGACGCCGGAACCCCCGGGAACCCTTGTGTTCAGCCGGAAGATCCGTTCGGCTGCCATCCCGGCGCGTTTTCGTCAGCCGACCACCATCACCAAGTATTCGGGCAAGACGAAACCCGAGACGTGTCTCAACGACTACCGCCTGGCTTGTCAGTTGGGCGGGGCTACCGACGATGCCATGATCATCCGCAACCATCCGCTTCATCTCGCGGACTCGGCGCAGACATGGCTCGAACACCTACCTGCGAACCAAATCCACGACTGGGACGACCTGGTCAGGATGTTCGTGGGTAACTTCCAGGGCACATACGTGCGCCCCGGAAACTCCTGGGACCTGCGCGGGTGCCGGTAGGCGGCCGGCGAGCCGCTGAGGGACTTCATCCGCCGCTTCTCCAAGCGCTGCACCGAGCTCCCGAGCGTTGGTGACTCCGAAATCATCCACGCCTTCCTCGAAGGCACGACCTGTCGAGAGCTGGTGTGCGAGCTGGGGCGAAACCATACCACCAGCGTCAACGCGCTGTTCGACATCGCTACCAACTTCGCCTCTGGAGAGGAGGCTGTTGGGGCAATCTTCGACGACAAGACCAAGGGGAAGCGCGCGGAGGAGCTGCCCGCGGAGGGCAGCAAACCCAAGGCAAAGGCAAAAAAGCAGAAACGAGGCGGTAAGGGTAAGAAGCCTCGGCAAGCCGCGCAGCAGCAGCAGCAGCAGGGCGAGGACTCTGACGACGCCCTCGTGGTCGAGCGAGGCCGCAAAGGCCCTCGAGGCCCCCCTCAGGGCGAGGCCTGTTCGATGAGATGCTGAAGAAGTCATGCCCGTACCATAAGGGCCCTGTCACCCACACCCTCGAACAGTGTGGGATGATCAAGGGTTACTTCAGGCGCACCTCCGCGAAGGAGGACGGCCCGAAGAAAGATACGGGTGATGGCGGCAACGACGAGTTTCCCTACGTGGAGAATGTCTTCTTCATCGTAGGGGGGCCCATGGCGAACGCAACATCCCGAGAGCAGAGGCGTGAACGCCGAGAGGTCTTCTCCGTTCACCCCGCGACGCCGACCTACCACGCCTGGTCGGACGAGACCATCTCCTTCGGCCGCGAGGATCACCCGGACTATGTCCCGAATCCGGGGCGATATCCGCTTGTCGTCGACCCCATCATCGGCAACACGCGATTCTCCAAGGTGCTGATGGACGGGGGCAGCAGCCTCAACATCCTATACGTCCACACCTTAGAGCTCATGGGCATCGGCACGAACCAGCTGAGGCCAAGCAAGGCGCCGTTCCACGGCATCGCGCCGGGAAAACGGGTCCAACCCCTCGGGCAGATCGACCTGCCCGTTTGCTTCGATACTCCCGACAACTTTCGGAGGGAGACCCTCACATTCGAGGTGGTGGGATTCCCAGGAGCGTACCACGCTATTTTCAGGCGTCCGTGCTACGCCAAGTTCATGGCGGTCCCCAACTACTCCTACCACAAGATGAAGATGCCGGGGCCAAAGGGCGTCATCACCGTGGGATTGCCGTACGAGCACGCTTACGCATGCGACGTCGAGTGCGTCGAGGGTGCGGAAGCGCTCGCCTACAGCGAGACCCTGGTGGCGGACTTGGAGAAGATGGCGAACGAGGCCGTCGACTCCGCCAAAAGGCACGCAGGCACCTTCGAGGCCGCGGAGCACACCAAGGCGGTGCCCCTCGACCCCAGTGCCCCCGAAGGCAAGGTGTTGAGGGTCAGCACCACCCTCGACCCCAAATAGGAAGCAGTGCTCGTCGACTTCCTCCGCGCCAACGCTGACATCTTCGCGTGGAGACCCTCGGACATGCCGGGGATCCCGAGGGAGGTCGCCGAGCACAGCCTCGACATCCAGCCTCACTCCAAGTCGGTGATGCAGCGACTACGCCGGTTCGACGAGGAAAAGCGCCGCGCCATCGGGAGGAGGTGCACAAGCTCCTGCAAGCCGGATTCATCAAAGAGGTATTTCACCCAACCTGGCTTGCTAATCCTGTTCTAGTTAAAAAGAAAAACGGAAAATGGCGCATGTGCGTAGATTATACCAGTTTAAACAAAGCATGCCCTAAGGTTCCGTTTCCTTTGCCTAGAATAGATCAGATAGTAGACTCCGCCGCTGGGTGTGAATTGCTATGCTTTCTTGATGCTTATTCCGGTTATCATCAGATTAAGATGAAAGAGTCCGACCAGCTCGCGACTTCTTTTATCACCCCATTTGGCATGTTTTGCTACGTCACTATGCCGTTCGGCCTCCGAAACGCTGGAGCTACATACCAGCGATGTATGCATCACGTTTTCGGAAGCCACATCGGGCGGACCGTTGAGGCATATGTTGACGATATCGTTGTAAAAACCAGAAAGGCGCACGATCTGGTCAACGATTTGCAAATCACATTCAGTTGCCTCCGGGCGAACGGGGTAAAATTGAATCCGGAAAAGTGTGTGTTCGGGGTGCCGCGAGGCATGCTATTGGGTTTCATCGTCTCCCAACGAGGCATCGAACCCAACCCCGAAAAAGTCTCGGCCCTGGAACGAATGGGGCCAATTCGGGATCTCAAGGGGGTACAAAGGGTACTGGGCTGCCTCACAGCTCTCAGCCGTTTCATCTCTCGACTTGGTGAAAAGGGCTTACCTTTGTACCGGCTCCTAAAAAAGCACGAACGCTTTTCATGGACCCCCGAAGCCCAAAAAGCCCTCGACGGGCTAAAAGCGTCGCTCGCACGCGCACCGATCCTCACGCCGCCGCGGAACGGCGAGCCCCTCTACCTATATGTGGCTGCGACAACGCAAGTTGTCAGCGCCGTCATTGTCGTAGAGAGGACAGAGGAGGGCCACGCTCTACCGATCCAGAGGCCGGTGTACTATGTCAGCGAGGTGCTGACCGAAACCAAGACGCGGTATCCACAGATCCAGAAGCTAATCTACGCTGTAGTGCTCGCGCGGCGAAAGCTGCGACACTACTTCGAGTCCCACCCGGTCATCGTGGTCTCATCTTTCCCTTTGGGGGGAGATAGTCCGCAACCCGGACGTCTCGGGTAGAATAGCGAAGTGGTCTATGGAGCTCGTAGGGGAGACTCTCTCCTACGCACCGCGAAAGGCGATAAAATCGCAAACCTTAGCGGATTTCGTCGCTGAGTGGACCGACGTCCAACTTCCACCGCCGCAGATCCAAGCCGAATGCTGGACCATGTACTTCGACGGATCGGTGATGAAAACCGGGGCAGGCGCGGGCCTCCTCTTCGTCTCACCCCTCGGAGAACATATCCGGTACGTGGTTCGCTTGCACTTCCCAGCGTCGAACAACATGGCGGAGTACGAAGCCCTCCTCGCTAGGCTCCGCATCGCCATCGACCTCGGCGTCAAACGCCTCGATGTCCGGGGAGATTTTCAGTTGGTCATCGACCAAGTGATGAAGAACGCAAGCTGCCGCGACGAAAAGATGGAGGCGTATTGCAACGAGGTTCGCCGTCTCGAGGACAAATTCTATGGCCTCGAGCTGAACCATATCGTGCGCAAATACAACGAGGAAGCAGATCAGCTGGCCAAGATCGCGTCGGAGCGAATCACCGTTCCTCCGAACGTCTTCGCCCGTGACCTCGATCGACCCTCCGTCAACCTTGAACCAAAGGCCGGAGCCCTCAGGACGCCCTCGGGGGCTGCGGGGGTCGAGCCCATGGAAGAGGACCCCTCGAAAGAGAGGTTCAAGGCCCTCGACACTGAAATTTCTTCAGCCGAGGCCATGGAAATCGACGTGGACACGCAACCGCAGGACTGGCGCAGCCCGTACCTCGCGTGGATCGACCGCGGGGAGCTGCCCTCGGACCGAACCGAGGGGCGCCGCATCGCCAGAAGGGCCAAGACCTTCGTCTCGGTCGGCGGCGAGCTATACAAGCGCAGTGCCTCGGGGATCCTGCAGCGATGCATCCCCATCCCCGAGGGAAGACAGTTGATCCGCGACATCCACGCCGGGGCATGCGGGCACCACGCAGCGCCGCGTACCCTCGTGGGTAACGCGTTCCGGCAAGGCTTTTACTGGCCTACCGCCGTAGCCGATGCGAACGAAGTCGTGCGCACCTGCGAAGGGTGCCAATTTTACGCACGAAAGACGTATCTCCCGGCGCACGCCCTACAGACCATCCATGTAACATGGCCTTTCGCGGTCTGGGGGTTGGATCTCGTGGGGCCTTTCCGCCCAGCGCCCGGGGGCTTCACCCACTTGCTGGTGACCATCGACAAGTTCTCGAAGTGGATGGAGGTCCGAGCCATCACCAGCATCAGATCTGAGCAAGCTGTGCTATTTTTCACCGACATCATCCACCGATTCGGGGTACCCAACTCGATCATCACCGACAATGGCACCTAGTTCACTGGCAAGAAGTTCTTGGAGTTCTGCGACGACCATCACATTCGCGTTGATTGGTCGGCCGTAGCGCACCCACAGACGAACGTCCAAGTAGAACGTGCCAACGGCATGATACTACAAGGCCTGAAGCCGAGAATCTTCAACAAGATAAACAAGTTTGGCCGGAAATGGGTTGCTGAGCTGCCATCGGTGATTTGGAGTCTCAGGACAACCCCAAGCAGGGCCACAGGCTTCAGCCCGTTCTTCCTCGTCTACGGCGCCGAAGCCGTCCTCCCAACAGACTTGGAGTACGGGTCTCCGAGGCTCAAGGCCTATCACGAAGAACAAAATCAGCGGAACCGCGAGAATTCGCTGGACCAGGTGGATGAGGCTCTCGATGTAGCGTTGCTTCACTCAGCACGTTACCAGCAGTCACTCCGGCGGTATCAGGCTCAGAAGGTGCGGCGTCGAGACCTCCACGAAGGGGACCTGGTGCTGCGACTACGCCAGGACAATCGAGAGCGCCACAAGCTCACTCCGCCTTGGGAAGGACCATTCATCATCGCCAAAGTCCTCAAGCCTGGCACCTACAAGCTGGCGAACGAGAAGGGCGAGGTCTTCACCAACGCCTGGAACATCCAACAGCTACGTCGCTTCTATCCTTAAAACTCTCAGTATTTCTCATAAATACTTCATGTTCTTAGTTAACAACGATGAAAGGTTTGCGAAAAACATGGAAACATTGTTACTAACAGCATGAATAAGGGGGACTTGGCTATATTCTCGACCTAGTCTTGATAAAGCCAAGCACCACTCGGGGGCTGCAGGGGGGTTTACCCCCCTAATCGTCCCGATTTTTCGAAAATTGTGCTAAAGCTCGAGGCGCTTAGAAAGATGCGGGATGCGAGCTAACTAAAGCTAGAACCGGCTGAGCCGTGAGACCACCTACGCCCTCGAAGGGATACGACATCTCCCTCTCCACTCTACGCCTTAATTACTCGCGGGTTCGAAATATCCGGCCAAAATCTCTCCAAGCCAAGAGCAGCGCAATAGAACGATTAAACAGGTTGTCAAGCCTTCCCCCCTAAGTCCAGAAAGGTGAAAGCAAGGCACGAGTCTACCGCGGCTAAGAGTCGGCAGAGTCGTGGGACCGCTTACGCCCTCGAAAGGCTACGACATCCCCCTCACCACTCGACGCCAAAGTTACTGGTGTTCCTCTGCCGAAACCAATCTAGAGTTAGGAGGAAGGCACGGCACGCCGAACAAACGCACAGGGGGATTTACCCCCCTAATCGTCCCAATTTTTTCAAAAATTGTGCTAAAAACTCGAGACGCTTAGGAAGATGCGGGGCGCGAGCTAACTAAAGCTGGAGCCGGCCGAGCCGTGAGACCGCCTACACCCTCGAAGGGATACGACATCTCCCTCTCCACTCCACGCCTTAATTACTCGCGGATTCGAAATACCCGGCCGAAATCTTTCCAAGCCAAGAGTAGCACAATAGAACAATCGAACAAGTTCAAAACGCACAATCGACATTTAATCTTAGTTTATGTACAGAGCTAGTCTCCTAAAAACTAAGATACATCTAGATACTAAGCCTGAACCTTTCAGGCTCCACCTTCCTGCGGGGGCGCGGTGGCCTCGGCGGCAACGGTCGAGGGAACCGACGCAAGCGCCCCAGGACCATCGTCATCACGGCACACCGAGGCGATGTCCTCCTCAAGGGACGCCACGGCGTCGGCCTCAGGATCTACCTCGGCTTCGGTGGCGGCCGCGGCCTTAGGCCCAACGTCGGCGCACGCATCTTCATCCTCCTCAGGGAAAAGATCGCGCCCGAACTTGGCGGCAAGCTCCGTGGCGGCATCCTCGGCGCCGTCATCGGCCTCGTCGAGAGCAGCAAGGGCGGCGTCGTCGTCCAGGTCTGCGTCGATGAAGTAGCCGCGCGCCACCGCCGCGAGGTCGATGTTGTAATGCGTCGACACCACGCCACGTGCCCTCTTCACTCCAAGGTGAAGGGCGCTCTCGAGGCGCTCCGCCACACAGCTCTTCAGAGACCTCAGGCGGCTTGGCAACGACGACCCCGACTGCACGTCGATGCACTGGACGTCCCGGCACGCCGCATCGGCGGCGACCTTCAGCGCCTCGAGCTCCCCCTGGGCCTCGGAGTAGGCGGCCTGAACAGCCATCACCTCATCCGCCTTCTCCGCCTCGGCCCTCCGCAGCCCTGACAAAGCTCGAGCACATCAAGACGAACTCCAACACAGAAAGCGAGGAAAGCATAAAGCCATACCATCCACCAAGGCCCTGGCCTCAGTAAGCGTTGTGCGCTCTTGCTGGAGCAGGCCCTCCGCGGTGGCCAGCGCACCCTCCTTCTCTCGAAGCGCGCGACCCAGCTGTTCGGCCTCCTGGGCCTTTTGCCCTGCCCAGGCCGCCGCCTCCGCGAGCTGGGACTACGCGGCCTCGCGCGCCCTGCGCTCGAGCTCGAGCCGCTCCAATGCCGCGGCTGAGGCTCGGGCCTCCCGCTCCGCCGTGCCTCTCTCGGCGTCACGCTCCCGCTCCGCGCGAGCCTTGGCTTCTTCGTGTGCACGGGCGGCCGTCTCCGCCTCCCTCACCCGGACGGTGAGCTGGGTCACCTCTGTGCCCAGGTCCGCGTTCGCTCGGCGGAACCGGCGAAGATCGGCGTATAAGTCCGTGATGCACGCGGTCTTGTCTGCCGCCTCCTGCCGCAGAAGCTGCACGAAGAGCCATCGAGGATAAGACACAAACTAAAAACAATCACGAAGTGCTAAGATGAGCGCGGGGATACCTCGAAGAGTTCCAGCGCCTGCCTGGAATGGAGATCGGCGGCGGCAGAGATGGCCCGCTCCAGGTCCGTCCCGACCCGTTCGGCTCGAGCCCACAGCTCATTCTCCTCCGCCATGCCCCGCCAGACCCGGGTAGAGACGCTAGGCTCCTCCGGCCATGCGCTCGGGCCGCGACGACCCTGAAGCAGCGCCACCTCGGCCGCATCCCACTCAGTCGCTCCCCTGACCACGGGCGTCTGCGGCGGCCCTTGGGCCAAGAAGCGCGCCGCCGACACCTCGGCCGCAGCCACCCCTGCGGGGGGAACGCGCCCGCCATCACCACCCTGGGCCACACCTTGTGCGCGGCCCAAAGCCGGCAGGATGACCGTGCCGCCGACCGGCACGACCGCCTCCTGCCTCCCTCCGGTAGGGGCCGCGGCGGTGGCGTGGCCCCCCTGCTCGCCCGCTTCCGTCGTCGGGGCGCCGCGCCCCGGCTCCGCCTCCTCCACCAGGGGGGCGTCCCCTCCCGCTCCTCCTCCGCCGACCGGGAATCTCGCGCCCCCGGCGCCGGCTCCATCGGCGTCACTGCGGACGCGATCCCCCGGCGTGAAGGGAATCCGACGCCCCAACCTTCAACGCCTTCTTAGGCGCGAGGCTGGGGTCGGCCTTGGCGGCACCCCGCGTGCTGAATCAAAAGGGAAAAAGCGGAAATCACGAAACGAAAAACCAAACAAGGATGGAAAGCTACGAAAAAGTTCGAGGAAGAACTTACCGGACGCAACCCTGCAGCACCTGCAGCTTCCGCTTCGAGCCGCCCGTTGAGGGAGCCCTCCTCGAACTCGAGGACCCCCTCAAACCGCTCAGGGGCTGCAAACCCCCCGAGCCCTCGGCACTCAATCCGCTGCGGCGCGGCCCGCCCGCAGCAGAGGAGGAAGTCGCTCGCGCCCGTGGCACCGCGGGTCGAGCAGGCGCGACCGCCGTCCGCGCCGCCACCGGCGCAATATCGCCGGGGCTCACCGCGCCCGCCCCGGGCAGCAGCGCGGCCATCTCCTCCTCACCGGCGGGCGGAACCCCGCCGGCATCAATCTCCTCCTCATCCTCCTCCTCGCTGGGAGGGTCCGGGGAGTCCTCGGGGGACGGCGGCGGCGCTCCGCCGTCCCTCCTCCACCGGCGAAGCGCCGCCTGGTGCGCGTCCCGTCGGGCTTTCCTCCTCCGGCTGCTGGCTCTCTTCGCCTCCTTCGCGTCCCTCTCGCTGTCACGGCGGGCGTGGTTCGAAGCGCGCACCTCCGGAGTCGGTGCGAGGGAGCGGTAGAGGCCGCAGTTCACCTCCTGAAATCACGATGAATTGAGGAAGGGAATTCAAAATTAATCAATCCGACAGTTCGGAGAGGGAGAATGGCAACTCACCGACAAAACGTGGCCCTCGTCGGGGCGCAGCCAGAACGACCAAAGGTCGCTCGGCATGGTGTCGGGATGCACCGCCGTTCGCACCCTCGTGACGATGTACTCTTCAAGCAGCGGCTCCGACAACATGCGCGAAGCCGCCAGTGCCGCCAGGTCGGCGCCCTCCGTCATCCGGAACAGAGGGAGCTGCCTCTCCATGAGGGGAACCACCCGGCGGCGATGACAATGCGCGAGCACGTGCACCACGGTCAGGCCCGACCCCTCCAGGGTACGAAGGACGTCGACGACAGGGCAAAGCCTCTTCCGCTGACCTTCGCCGGAAACGCCGTAGCTCCAGGAGTCAGCCTTCTCCATCGTTGCGCAGGTAAAACCATCCCATGGCCCAGCCGCTGTTGTTGGTAGTCATCCTGCAGGCCGGGTACAGGTGCTTCCTAGACTCGACCGGCGCGAGCGTAAGACCGCCGGCACACGAAGAACGGCGCACCCTCCTCCCCGCGCCGGACGTGCTGAGCTCGGCGCGGAAGAGGTGGACCCACAGGTCCCAGTGCGCCTCGATCCCCAACACAGCCTCGTAGACGCCGACGAAGGCCGCCGCCTGCGAGATGGCATTGGGGGAGAAGTTGTGGAGCTCCACGCCATAGTAGTGGCAGAGGCCCCGCATGAACTGGCTGGCGGGCGCGTTGAAGCCCCGCTCGTGCAAGCGGATGAAGCTCACCACGTACCCCGCCGGCGGGTTCGGCACCCTGGCCACCAGCGCCGGGACAATCCACGCCGGCCGCACCGAATCGCCACGGGGCGAAAGCTGCCCGCCGTTCACCAGGCCCTCCAGGAGGTGCTCGGTAGCAGTGGACGGGGTCCACTCGGTGACGCCTTCGATGATCACCATGACGAACGGCGGAGCAGGGAGCGCGGAGCAAAGGCGACGAAGGCGAGAAGGACGAACAGAGTGCGACTAGCGGGTTCGGAAGCAAGCGAAAGACAGAGACGAGAGCTGGTGCGAAGAATGGCGAAGGTGAGAAATCAACTTCCTCCCCCGCTTTCCTTTTATAAGGGAGCAGGCTCGTCCCTGCCGCGACACGCCAACCCACTGGCAACGGGCCGAGCGCACGCGTAATGCGTCGCTGACAACCGGGGACCCCCCTCCCCCTTTTTTTCCTGCGGAACGGCACGCGTGAGCGGCGGCATTTACTGCGGCACGGTAAAACAAAACGGCGCGGCAGCAGCGCCTGACCGCCCGTCGCCTCGCTTCTCCCTGGCACACGCCAACTCCGCCTAAAAAGGCGCGCCCACTACGCCCATCTCGCCCACTCCGCGCCACGACCGCCACGACCGCACCCGCCAGCGGTCGTGCGCTGGCCCGCAAACCGAAACGACCCAACCGTTGGATTCCTTCCAGGGTAGGACAACGGCGCCCCTCCGCCCCGAGGCGCAGGGAAATACTAATCAGGGGCCCAAGGCCCAAGACTCGAAAGGGCTCGATGGGCGCCCCAGATTAAGCAATGCGAAGGGTGCCGGTCACACATGATCAACCCTCGAGCCCGCTGCTCGAGGGTGACCCGCACCTATCGCAAGGCCCCACTGATCAGGAGTACGAAGCCTGGCCCGCGAAAGGGTTCGACAGGCGCTCCGGATCAACAGAGTCAGGGACAATTTGGGCGTGTTCAACGGACTTTACCCCGAACGCGAAGTTTGGGGATGCCCCTGTTGTGTTCAAGGCCGGACAAAGGCAGCTAGTAGGGGGATCCCAACGAGGGAGAGCTTTTGCGCCCTCGGACCCTGTCGAAAGGGACCGAGCCCCACCTAGCAAACCTTTGCAAGTGCTACATGGACACGTCTCCGGACCACGAGCCGACACCTAGCGAACGGGGCACGGGCGTCCACTTGAATTACCCGCTAACAGCTCACCGAGGCATCCGTGTACGCTGCCCGATTCGAGGGCTGCACGAATATCCTCACCCCTCTCCCCCGCGAAGGGGAAGCGAGGGTCGCAACTCTAAGACAAGAAGCCTACCCGACCGACCCCACTCGGGCCAGGGGCTCGGGGGCTCCTTGCAACGTACCTCCCTCCTCTTATGCGCAAAACGCGTCAAAACCGTGCAGGGTCCACCCCTCGAATCCCGAACAGCTCGACGTCATACCCGCAATCCGCCACGACAAAGGGGGAGCGGCTAACGCAACCGTCGGAAATAAAAGCCCTTGCACGAGTGCACTCACTCCTCCAAGGGCTCGGGGGCTACACCCGCGGGTGCGCTCGCGCGCCCCCACGGAAGAACGTTCATAATCGAGAAGGAGTAATCCTCACAGAAGGCCTGGGAACGACCCTGCGAAACCGTCAGCCTCTGCCCGACTGACCATCAGTCCGCCAGAGGCTCGGGGGCTACTGTCGGGGACAAACTCAGGGGGTCCCCTAATCATCGGGGTGACCACCCTCAAAAAACATTAACCGTGAAAGACCGAATCGCCGGCAGCCCGGAAGGGCCACCAGGGCAACGCGGCCCAACACAACTCACGGCCCAAAACAGCCGCCCGAGCTCGCCTAACAAAGGGACCCAGGTGGCGACCTCCACCTCCGCCTCGCTCGAGGGTCGCGTGCCCCCTCGAGCGGGCGAACCGACTCCGCCTCGCTCGAGGGCACCCCTCTACTCAGCGCGGCGCACAACGACGCCCCGCCCGACAACGGCATTTAATGCCCGCCCCATCAGGCGGACGCCGAAGTCAAAAGGCAATCTTTCCCCACGCCGCGCCGCTGACACCACTGAGCCCGCTGTTCCACCTGCTCCGGTCACTCAGCGTCCTCGCCAGCGCTGTGCGGACGCACGCGGTACTGTACCAGGCCCTGTGCAGACTGGCAGGCGTCATTCCGCACCACTGTTCCACCCACTCCCGTCCTTTTTCCCCACGGCAGCCCTCGAATGGGCACCGAGAACCCTCGAACGAATATTTGAACAGCAACTGGGTACAGACTCTGGTCAGGCGCGGCCTAGTGATGACGAACGCCGGGTCAAATCCACCAACTCTCGGCCATCCCCTGGTAAGCCAGGCACGCGGCGCACTGTGGTCGACAGCAAGCGCCATACCGACCCCTGTGCCGCCAACTCTCGTCCTTCTTCACCTGCCCCGCCCTCGAATCAACCAGCGATGGGCAGCTGGACACGGACTACGGCAACAACACCCCTCGAAACCACTCCAGGACAAGCACAGGGACGGCCACGACACCCACGGAAGCCGGGGCTCGCCATAAAACTCCTGTCAGGGTCAAGGACGATGGCACGCCCGACGCCATGCTCTCCAGTGCGTATCCCTGTAGCACGCATCACGCTTGTACTTGTAAACTCCTCCCCCTCCTTTCTCTCCTTGGCCTATAAAAGGAGGAAAGGAGCGACGAAGACGAAGGGGGAAAAGAGGAACGAACAGCCACAGACACGCTCCACCTCACGCGACATTGGCACTCGCCTCAATCACCTTCACACTCATCATCAGGGACTTGGAGACTCCTTTTCCTCTCCCACCTTGCTTGTAGCCCCCCTCTGCAAGCACTCCGGTGCAAGATAGTACGGCGCCCCGAGTGCACTCTGCTGGACGTACGACCTCACGGTCGGAACCAGGATAAACCCTTGTCTCACTGTGCTAGCTCTTGCATCAACCGTCAAGGGACGGGACGCAGCGCATTCTGTGTGGCGCTGGGGATTAGCCGCCCAATCCCAGCACCAACAATAGTAGTACCATAATTCCACCCATATTTAGCATATCCTCATCCTCTTCTTTGATCCTAGAGCTTGCCCTTGAAAGAAGGATATGAGGCTGTGTATATAGCTTGTGGATAAAGTTATACATCTGAAAGGACCGTGACGTCACCTAGAGGGGGTGAATAGGTGATTCTGCAAATTTCCAACACTTAAAACAAATTGTCAGTTCAGCTCCGGATACTCCGAGGGTACGTCGGATACTCCGGGGGTAAGACCGGAGACTCCGCAACACCTCTGGATACTCCAGATCAACTTTTGCTGGAAATATGACTAAGTCACAACCAAAACCGGTCAGACCGGTTTGGGAAACTGGTCAGACCGGTTTCTGACTAAGAACCACAACAAAGTAAGTAAACCCCCTAAACGAGTTCTAGCACAAACCAAACTTGGTGAGCTTCTTCTGCAGATGATTTCTAGCAGGTCCAACTAGTCCCTGCACACAAGACAAGCACAACCAAGTAGATCGAAGCGGAAGCAAATATATGTGCTAGACAGGAAATTGTGAGGCAAACCAAATTGGAGACGCGGCAAATTGTTTCCCGAAGTTCAGATTCGCTGTTGCCCAAAGGCCGCCCAAAAGCGCAGCGAATCCTACATCTCCGTTGAGGAAGCTCCTAATGACCCAAAGGTCGAGCTATCTCCCCGATTCCACTAAATTGATCTTTTCCCCGAAGGAGGCAAGACCACACCTGCACAAACAATCCGTGGCACACCACAACCTTGGTGGCTCACCGGTGACGCCTAGCCGTCTAGGAGGCTTCACCTCCAAGAGTAACAAATGCTTCAACAAGTTGCAAGACCTCAACCGCGAGTGCTCAAGCTATGGATTCACTCCTCACTGAGTTAGCTAGCTCTCTAGCTCTTTATTGCTCACACACAATCCCTCTCTCAACCCAATCCAAAGATATGAACAATAATCAACCAACTCTCATAAAGAGAGGCTTGGGGAGAGCTTGCTGGTGCTTGAAGTGCTTCTGGACGCTCAAGGGGCCAAATGAACCAGCAGCCCTCAAAGGTGAGGGCTAGGGGGTATAAATACCCCACACACAAAAACTAGCCGTTATGTCCGAGGAAAACCGGTCACACCGGTTTCCAAAACCGGTCACACCGATTTTTGAATAAAACTAGCCGTTACAGTCTTGAACAGTAAAACCGGTCAGACCTCTTTCCAGAACCGGTCAGACCGGTTTTGGACCAGCCAGCACACTAAGTCCAAAAACACTCCTCTCAAAGGCTATCTCACATGGGTTGACCTATGAGCACTTTTTGGTGTGTAGTCAAACAACTAATGTTGCATCCCTCTTGATAGTATGGCATTCCTATACTCAAGATTGCAAATAATAAATGAAACCTCTACTTGGGCTTTTATGTCTTCATTTACGCCATACTTGATCAATATCAACTTGAGGGCTTCAACATCCTTTTCTTGCTGAGCAAATCCAACTTGAGCTAGTGACTTTGAATTTCCAAGTGTATGATCACGAATCCATACCAATTCATAAGCCACTTCATCATATGATTCAACAAATATTGGACGCATTGCATTGCTTCACTAGATGAGGCTTGATTAATGCCTAGAGATCAAACCACAACACTAGCTTCTTCACCTTAGCAAAGTTTCTCGGCCACAAGTTACCTTGTCCTTCACTTCGCTTAGTACCTCGTCACTAGCGATCTAGTTTGATCCCTTTCATCCTATCTTGCCACTTTAAGCTAGGCTTTGCTTTGCACCAACATGAAATCCACATTGAAATCCATGTCTTCAACTAATCGAGATATATCCAATATCATCACATAAATTGTTCCAATATTATTTAACAAGCTTCTTCTAAATGAGACCTATCCATATGCATAACCTCTTGTCTCATTTGTCATTTCCATTTACTTGTCATTGTCTACTTTAATCACACGGGATCATATCCACTTGTTTGCTTTCACAATATTACACCAATAGAGCGCATATTCTTATCAATGATTACATCACATGAATATCCATAAGAATAAATCCCTGCTCATATACTTAAGCAAACAAGTTAGATTACAAATCATGTTGTCATACAAATCACAAAAACACTTAATTGCCTAGATGCACTTTCAATCTCCCCCTTTTTGGTGATTGATGACAACATGATTAAAGCTTACAAATAGACATGAATTTTAAAGCATGAATCCTTCTGAGATATATTGTGAGCTCCCCCTTAATATGTGCTTTGAGTGGAATTTTCAAAAATTTGGCCTCACATGCCAAATGCACATTTAAAGAAGTAAACAAGAGCTCCTCCTATATCCCAGCATCCAAAATGTGCAACAAGAGTGTGTGTGACAAAATAAATAATCACGTGATGCATATGACATGTATATCACTCAACAAGAGAAAGATGTACATGTGCTGTCTTAGCCGAAACCGGTCAGACCGGTTTCCAAAACCGGTCACCGGTCAGACCGGTTTTGCTAGTCAGTACATGTACTGAACAGTACATCAACCAATACATGCATATCACATTAGCATATTGTCACTTAGAATATATAAACAAGTTCAACACACTCAGTAGCATACAATACAAGTCCTCAAGTCCACAAATAGATAAGATTGAATTTATTACATCCATGTTTCTGCCCACACAGCAGAAGCCAGTCAGACCGGTTTACAAAACCGGTCAGACCGCTTTTGTCTGACAGACTATAAGAATCACTAGATCTTGACGCTTTGATCCATTCTTCTCCCCCTTTGTCATCAAGCATCCATAAAAGGGCCTGGAGAAGCTTGTATTCCCGCTCACATCAGAAACTCTGACTCGGATATCTGATGAAAAGATGAAGTCCAGTGAAAACCTTCACTCAATTGAATGTGTATATGTGATAGCTTAGAGTGAATCAGATGTGCTAGCAATGGAAGAAGATATGGGTGAGCTAAACATACCATGACTAGGAGCAGAAGTAGATCCAAAGATAGAAGCCGCTGCCCGTGAAGTAAAGTCTCCGGGAGACGGAGATGGTGCACTCGAGAACTGAACTCCCACCATAGAAGACGATGTATCGGTATATGCATATGATCAGGATGGAAGTGTAGCAGCTGCAAATGATGGCCCTCCGGACGGTGGGTATACAAAAGATGATCCATATATGTCACCCTCTGAAGTAGACATAAAAGAGTATGATCCTGGAGCACCAGCACCATAAGACTGAGAGGGAGCTGGTGGAGGCCCAGCCGCTGCTTTCACCTCGGACTGGACCGTGTGAGTTTGGATACGTCGTATGTTTGGGTCTTACATTTTTTCGGGCTTGTCTATTTATGTGTGGGCTTTCGTCCTCAGTGGTTTTCCTCAACTCTGAAATCGGTCGTTTTTCATCCTCAGCGGTTTCACTGTGCTGCACCCTGCATCAGAAGTTCAGAGCTGTTCCGTCAGCATCACCAGCCAAAAGGGGAAAAGGGCACTCCTAACTGCAGTCATGTCGGCGCCACCGTCAGGCGGCGGCGGCGCCCTCATCAACGAGGTGCTCACCGACGACGAACTCCGCGCGGTGCTCACCCGTCTGGGGCCCGAGGCGGAGCGCGACGCGTTCGGGCTCGTGTGCCGCCGATGGCTCCGGATCCAGAGCTCCGAGCGCCGGCGCCTGCGCGCGCGCGCCGGCCCGGACATGCTGCGCCGCCTCGCCGCGCGCTTCCCAGGAGCCCTGGAGCTCGACCTCTCACAGTCACCCTCCCGCTCCTTCTACCCCGGGGTCATCGACGATGATCTCGACGTCATCGCCGGGAGCTTCCGCAACCTGCGAGTCCTCGCGCTGCAGAATTGCAAAGGTGCGGCCATCTCTTCTTCTGGCTCTTCCCATATGTGCTGTTTGTCTATTTAGTGGTGGATGGGATTAGTATCTTCCTGATGCACATGACAATTTTCCCTGGTTGGCTTAAAGTGCATTTGTAGTACACCGTTACAGGCCGATTCAGTTCTACTGCCTCTTGCCTCTGTCCCAAAAAAACATGCAACTATGGGAATCGTGCCGGTCAACTACTAAAATTTGACCGAATTTATAGTAATTAATATTAATATTCATATTCCAAACAAAATTTATTATAAAAATATATTCCATTACGAATCTGTTGATACTAATTTTATATTATAAGCCTTAGTAATCTTTTATATAAATTTAGTTAAAGTTAGAATCGGTTGACTTCTCGGGAAGCGAGAATTGCATGTTTTCTGGGACGGAGGCAGTACTTAGACTACTTGGAGAGTCTTAGTCTCTTGTATCATTAGGGAAATACGTGTACTCTACTTTGTACTCCAGTTTTTTTTTGCTACTTTGAGTATATTTCTTTTTTTCGAGGAACCTATGGTAGGCATCAGCCGACCTGAACATTGCCATTGAGAGGATAAAGTTTTACATCCTAGGATTTGTGAATATTAGGAGGACGGAAAATGCATCATGAGGGAAGCTACATGTTGTAATTACAGAGACGCTCACTCCACGCATGCAGGCGGGATTTCTGGACAGGGTCATGTACTCGAACTCGATGAGACAAAAGAAGAACATCCTTAGCCACAGCCTGAACCACAAATGCCGGTGCCGTGTCGACATTTTGGAAGACCTTTCAATTTCGTCGTTTCTAAATGTTCCACAGGAACAGGATAGCTGTCACAACCGCGCCTTCCGGGAGGTGTTTCCCAGATGCCTGGTTCAGACCACAGCTGTTGTATGGTCGATAGCAAGGGGACATTGCTAGCACCCGCTAGTTCCCGTATCTGACGAGCA
The DNA here is from genome assembly GCA_033239725.1 of Echinochloa phyllopogon. NCBI lineage: Eukaryota > Viridiplantae > Streptophyta > Magnoliopsida > Poales > Poaceae > Echinochloa > Echinochloa phyllopogon. The sequence goes on along the minus strand of BTCW01000001.1, from coordinate 35,702,653 downwards.
GCAGCACAGTGAAGGAGCAGATGCTCTTGAGATTCAGAGTTGTGGCAGAAAGGTCAATTAGGCTGTTGCAGCTCATGTGGGACTCATGTGTGTGAGACTGTGAGGTCCTTTTGTTTGTGAAAGAACTTTCTTATCTTTGCGAAGGGGAATCCTATTTACTGCTGTTGCAGCTTAGAAACTAAAACATTTTACTGGTTATAAACCTTTTTATCACTATGTTTTATAAAAAAATAATATTTCTAATTTATTTCAAATATGAACTGTACATCTTTGAAAATGGGTTTTGGCCTTTGAAGGTTCACCCCGTCCATCATAGCATGGGAACTGGGTTGATTTTCTGAAATCGGGTTCTATATTTTATCAATATTGCTAAAATGGAGTTACTTAATAAAAAAGGAAAAAGTTATGCGCAAACCTTTTTTCTTATTGGAATAGTTTATCAGTGCAGTTCTTAAAGATTTTCCCTCAACTTTTAATTGATTCCAAATTTGGAATAGTTCCATCAGTACAATTCTTTCTTTTCAACTTTGATTTTGTTTGCGTACTCTGGCTAGGTAAGCCTGATAGTGCCATGCAATAGGTAAGCAATAATAATTACCCAAGTTATGGTCTCCTTATGTCTCCCAAGTTTCCAACAATGGTTAATATTGCTAATTTTCTATTCTGTTAATAAGTGATCTTTTGTGGTACGTTGTGGATTTTTGTTATGGTGGCTAATATTACTGATTTGCTATATTAAAAAGTTATGATTGTCATGGCAGATTGTGGGTCTTTGTTTTACTGCACCGATTCTTGTGAGAATTTCCCACCATTTCCTTAAAAAAAAATCTTTTTGAGTATTACAGCTGTGCCGGTTCATGTGTCACGCAGGTATCTCTGATGCTGGAGTTGCCAAATTGGGAAATGGACTGACATCTTTGCAGTCCCTTGATGTTTCTCGCTGCATAAAGCTGAGTGATAAAGGTTTGAAGGAGGTTGCATTGGGGTGCCAAAAATTGAGGCAGCTCCATATTACGGGTTGCAGATTAATAACTGATAACTTATTGATTGCTCTATCAAAGAGCTGTCTACAATTGGAAGATCTTAGAGCTGCGGGATGTAACAGCATAACAGATGCTGGTATATCTGCTCTAGCTGATGGTTGTCATCTTATTGAATTGCTTGATATAAGTAAATGCAATAAAGTTGGTGATCCTGGAGTCTGTAAAATTGCTGAGGTTTCTTCATCACGCTTGGTTTCAATTAAGTTATTGGACTGCAGCAAGGTGGGAGATAAGTCCATCTATTCATTAGCTAAGTGCTGCCATAACCTAGAGACTCTTGTCATTGGTGGATGTCGGAACATTAGCGATGCATCCATACAAGCTCTTGCTCTTGCCTGCTCCAGTAGCTTAAGGGGCCTGAGAATGGACTGGTGCTTGAAAATAACAGACATGTCATTGCGAAGCCTGCTGTCTAGCTGTAAACTTCTTGTGGCTATTGATGTTGGATGCTGTGACCAAATAACAGACGCTGCATTTCAGAACTGGGAAGGAAATGGATTTCAGTCTGAACTTAGAGTTTTGAAGATCAGCAGCTGTGTTCGGCTCACAGTTGCAGGGATCAGCAATGTGATTAAATCCTTCAAGGCTCTTGAATATCTGGATGTTCGGTCATGCCCGCAGATTACAAGGGACAGCTGTGAGCAATCTGGAGTCCAGTTTCCTAGTGCCTGTAAGGTTAATTTCTATGGCAGCTTGCTGGAGTCCGATCCATCTGCTGAAAAGTTCTTCTAGGATCAGCTGTCAGCTATGAGCTCAGTTGTACCCAATATCCATGTGAAGTGTGAAACTAAGATTCCGAGAGTTCTGCATCATGTAGACGAGTGCTTGACATTGTTGTTCATCTTTAACCGTCAAACCCTTGCAAGAATCGTTGATCACCTTGGATGCAAACCATGAGCTATATGCAATACCGATTCAATTGGCATCTGATGTAGAAAATATCACCAGTGCCCATGAAATAAGTTGTCTGAACAATAAACGTTTATGCATTATTTATTGTGCCAATCTAGCGGAGTGTATTCAAATTCAAAATGTACACTTTATATTGCCTGCGGTAAATGTATTTCAGTTCTGATTTTATGTGCATCGCTTGTACAGATCTTTGTTTTGGCGATGTAGTGTTTTTTTTAATGTAAAGGCAGGAGCACTGCCATATCATTTAAGAAGAGGAGCAAATGTACGTAACGAGCCGAAGCTTACCCAACACCACACGACAAACACACACCAACACTACACCACCACCACCACCTGGGAGAGGAGCTGAAAGGAAGCTATTGAACTGCGGTGTTGTCACCAACGGTGAGCCACGTCGAAAGCCGCAACTCGCTGCAAGCTCGAGCAACCACCGAGACACCTCCACCACGGGAGTATCACCCTCAAATTGCACACCCACGATCGTCGATCACTCTGCTCCAGTATTGCCTCAGAAGAAAATCTCATCATGGTACCAATAAGAACCACTGATCCTGGCCACTCTGCGTGGGGGCCTCGCCTCTTCCACCGCCCCACTCCTCTGCCAAGGACTCAGATATCTGAAACCACATTAAGAGTACCGCCTCGCTGTAGTGTTTGATTTGTTGCCTTTTATGCTAGAAAAGACTGCTCCCGCTTAATTGGTGGGGGGTGTCAGCTGCTTATTTTTCCAGTCTTAAGCCACCCTCTCATTTGTCATTCAAAAGATAAACATGTCTAATCCAGAAAAAAAAACTCTATAATCCCAGTAAAAAATATTATATACCATTGTTAAATATCTAGCGCTCCCAGCTCAAACAAATAGTCAAATACAGTATTTGCACAAAGAGGAACCAAAGAAAACCAAGCTTCAGGGAATCAGCAATTTTTTTATAAGAGGATTAAATGATGATAGAAAATACTCTATTTATCACCGAAATTGTCATTGTATTTCGAGGGGTTTTTTGGGAACTTAAAAGGCTCCCCTCAACACCCCTCAAGACACATTACTGACAGGTGGGCCCAAGTCCAAAACCCCTCAACACCCACCCTCCTCGAAACCTCATCCCCATCCCCCAGGCTCCTCTCCCTCGCGCAACAGCGGAGTACGCCGGCCTCCATCCCCCTCCGCCGACCGCCTCTCCTCACTCCTGCGGACGCCGGCCTCCCTCTCCATCGGACGCCGCCCACCTCCCTCTGCCGGCTATCTCCTCCCTCCTGCATCCCGCGACCTCCACCTCCCTTTCCCAGTTTCCCCAACCGTACGCCACCGTCCTCCGCGGCCGCTGCCCTTTCCAAGGCGTGCACACGGTATGCCTTCTCTTCTCAGATTCCGAGTTGGTATGTTGTGTTAGCGATTGGGTATTCAACAAAAGATGTGCCGTTAGCTCTCGTATATCTCTGTGTGGCGGCCTTCGTTTATATACGCGGGCTCCGTGCCCCAATCAGATCCTTGGTTGCTCGCCCAATAGTCCTGCTGGACGGTGGTCTTGTATTTCTGCTGTTGTTTGCCTTTAATAGTCCATTTGAGTTGGATCGATAATTCTTGTTTAATTTGGACGCAATTGAGTAAATCTGCAATTTAATTTAGTTTTAGTAAGTGTAACAAAACACATTTTATGTCTGATTATTTCTCTCCTATGAATTTCTGCGGGAAGAATGAAAAGACTTAAGTTCCTAGAAGCAAATAGAGCCTGATAAGCATAAAAGTGCAGGTAGTTAATTGTGCATTAGTACAAAATTTGCATGTCCATCTTATGTCATAATAGAAAGATATTACCAAGGAAGTGCATTCCTTTTCTTTTGGGCGATTATGGAAGAAATGCAATTGTATACTTATTCTAGCTTTCATTTAGAGTTTGCTCAGTGCTTGCTTGTTGCTCTACATGCTAATATGTATATTTTTCATATTGTTCGTAGTGGATAGTCTTATATTCTGCTGGTTCAGATTCGTTCAGTAAATATGACGCTTACTGACACTCTGTGGTATTTAGGATACTGAGCTTAAGTTTTTCTTTATTTTTCTATCAAATATCCCATAATAGTCGAATTCACATTGTGGACGCCTTAGTATCTATCTTTTTTTTACAACACACCTTAATATAATATCTATTAGACCAGCAGTGTAGTACATGTAAAAATATTTTCTCTCTAGGTCTTTAACTGTCTTTTAACTTTTAAAGTTTTAAGTCTTCTTTTGTTCCCAGCTTACCTAATCTATTTATGCTATTATTTATACAGGCGCGATAGCACCTTGGCGTGAACCTGTAACAGGTTTCAAGGAAAGAATAACTGTGGTGCTGTGTTTGATTTCACCGTGGGGAGTGAAATGAGGCTAAGTATTGGACAAGTCCATCGAAATGTTCTTGCGCTGGCATCTTCCCGGTCATGCTTTGTTCTTGGAGACCGTCTTTCGTTCAGGATGCTGTCACAACCACAGGCAGCCGGATTTCATCAGACCGCTTGGCGTGGTAGTCAAGTTGTAGAAGATAGGGGAGGGCCATTAACTCTTGCTAGCTTAGAAGTGCAAAGCAAGGTTGAATATGGGAAGAAGGAAAAAATGGCACGAACTGGAGGTCCGAAGCCAAGTTCAAGAGGTTCTTCCGTCAATATGAAACCTAGAGTTTCTTCGCTTAATGTCAAACCAGCAAAGAGTGCCTTGCCAAAGTCTGCTGGGATAAAGAAGAGACTGAAGGTAGATGAGGCTCTGTTTTCTGCGAAGTCATTTGAAGAGCTTGGTTTGCCGCCTTTGCTTGTTGACAGGTTGAACAAGGAAGGTCTGACTGCTCCAACTGAGGTCCAATCCGCTGCCATTCCTATAATAGCACAAAAGCATGATGTGGTGATCCAATCATATACTGGCTCAGGGAAAACACTTGCTTATCTTCTCCCAGTTCTTTCTGAAATAGGCCCACTAAAGAGGCCTATGGAGCAAGATAATTCTGAGAAAAGATCAGGTATTGAAGCAGTTATTGTTGCTCCTTCCAGAGAATTAGGAATGCAGATTGTGCGAGAAGTAGAGAAGATTTTGGGTCCTAATGATAAGAGACTTGTCCAGCAACTTGTTGGTGGTGCTAATCGTTCCAGACAAGAAGAAGCATTGAAGAAGAACAAACCAATCATTGTTGTTGGAACACCTGGCCGTATTTCTGAAATTTCAGCAGCAGGTAAGCTACAGACCCATGGCTGCCGCTTTCTTGTATTGGATGAAGTTGACCAGCTTCTGTCTTTTAATTACCGTGAGGATATGCATAGAATTTTGGAGCATGTTGGAAGGAAATCTGGTACCACATCTAGGGATATTCTTGGTCCACTTGCTAGGCGATCTGAGCGTCAAACTGTCTTGGTTTCTGCAACAATTCCATTTTCAGTTATACGAGCAGCAAGGAGTTGGGGTCATGATCCAGTTCTCATCAGAGCTAAGAGTGTAGTTCCGCTTGACTCAATCACTGTTCCAAGACCAGCGTTGTCTCAAACTGATGCCAACTCGAGCTCTCCATCAAACTCAGTGAACCAAGCTGCTGTTGGCAGCTTGCCACCATCATTGGAACACTACTACTGTACAGCCAAGGTTCAACACAAAGTTGACACCTTACGGAGATGCATCCATGCTCTGGAAGCACAGACGGTGATTGCATTTATGAACAACACCAAGCCACTGAAGGATGTTGTATTTAAGTTGGAGGCCCGTGGTATCAAAGCCACTGAGCTACATGGAGATCTTGGAAAGCTTGCAAGGTCTACAGTCTTGAAAAAGTTCAAGGATGGTGAATTCAGAGTTCTCGTTACAAATGAGCTGTCTGCCAGGGGACTGGATGTGCCTGAATGTGACCTTGTGGTTAATCTGGATCTTCCAACTGACTCTACACATTATGCCCACAGAGCTGGAAGAACTGGACGTCTTGGGCGGAAAGGGATTGTGGTCACAATATGTGAAGAAAATGAGGCATTTGTTGTAAGAAAAATGCGCAAGCAGTTAGCTGTGGCCATCAAGCCATGCGAGTTCACTGAAGGCGAGCTTGTTGTTCACAAGGAAGAAGATGTGGAATAAAATCTTCTTCTGCTTACTTTAGTGATTTGTAATATGATTCTTGCAACTTGTACTGTTAGTACTTCAAAATACTAGTCTTTGCATGTCGTGTTGGATTTCCATATTGCCTGTGTTAAAATATTTGAAACACCAGGGAGCAATTCTTAATTCGTGGTAGTAGATGAATATATTAAGGAAACACTCGTGTTGGTACTTTCTATTTTGTTGGTGGCTATCGGTCAACAAGCGGTGGAAAGCTACCATAAACTCTAAATCTAAGAAATTATTGTGGTTATTAATTTTGTACAACACAGCCCCTATAGCTCAGTGGTAGAGCGTCAGTCTTGTAAACTGAAGGTCTGTAGTTCGATCCTGCATGGGGGCAATTTTTTAAGTTTTATTTTTTATTTTTACAATTTCACATGTTCTGAAATCTATTGTACTTTTTTTCTTGTACAATTTCACAAGTGTGCCTTTTCCCTTTTTTTTATTAACAAATTCACATGTTTTGCATTTCTTTTGTGTCTGTTTTCTACAATTTCACATGCCATCTTGTGTCATTTTTTTAGCAATCACAGTTTCATGTCTATCCTGCATGGGGGCAACTTTTCAAGTTTTATTTTTTATTTTTACAATTTCACATGTTCTGAAATCTATTGTACTTTTTTCTTTTACAATTTCACAAGTGTGCCTTTTCCCTTTTTTATGTTAACAAATTCATATGTTTTGCATTTCTTTTGTGTCTGTTTTCCACAATTTCACATGCCATCTTGTGTCATTTTTTTTAGCAATCACAGTTTCATGTCTTTTGCTTTATGCACGTAAAGACCTGGCGAAACCCAACTATATGGCCAACCTAAGATTTGGTTCGGACCAATCACTAACGACACCAGTAGCCCCAGGTACGCGCCGTGCTCTCCTGTCCGGCGATGCAAGCGATGTTCCTCCCGAATTCATCTGCTGCTATCTCTTCGCTCAGAAAGACACATAAAAACGTCGCCTAGCTTCCTGTTAAATAAATAAGAAATGCTCCTGCGTGCTAAATGCACATCAAAACGCAAGCCAAACTCCAGTACTCGGCAGCCCGTGAGTTCGTGACACAGCTCAGACAGACAGAAAGGTAAAAAAGGTTTGCTCGATAAGCTGATAGCTATTCGTACGAAGGTAGCTGTGGCAGCATCATCATACTGCAAATCTGCAATCCTGCATTGCTGCTCATGCTCATTGGTTTCTCAAGCAAGTAGCATGGCAATCAAAAGTCACTATTTCCAGCAGCCTTGCAGCCTTGAGAAAAGCCTGCACTCATGCCTTCTCAAGTGATGCATTTCCGCTGAGAAAAAGGTAACCGAGTGGACCAAACCACAGTAGTTGTATCTGGAAATCATGAGCATGACGACAAGATTGGTGATGCAGAAACACCGTTATCAACATTAGGAGATTCCACGAGATAAATCCGTACTACATTCAGAAACCTACAATCCTTTCCATGCTGAAATAGTTATATGAATAATGTGGTAAGAAAAAAAGGTTGAGATGTACTTGTTTAATACTTTGAATAAGATCCGGGTCAAAGCGATAAGATCCAGGTCAAAACGATCCGAAAACACGATCCTTTTGTGATCAGAAACAACATGCTGGGGGATGGGTTTACATCTAATCATGAACTCAGCAAAAAGTATTTAAATTGCAAATGCTGCCCGCAACTCCAAATAGGAAAAAAAAACTAGTCAGATGACCACATGATTGAAGAACCAAACAAATTCGCACAATCACGAACAAACAGCAAGTTGCCCTGCATCTAACAATAATTGATATGTCCATCAGCAATAGTTGAAATAAATTCTGCACTCCAGTCTAACCTGAATACAGAGTCTTCATACTAAGAGAAGCATGCCATGAGTGACATTGTTTTGGAATCAATTCATGGTTACATGGTACTACTATAATCAATTTATTTTGCAACACGAGCCAGTTCTTATTACAAGTTAAACAATCAGGATCCAGACTCTTTTGGGGTCTTTGCAACAATGGATATAGCATGGAGACCTGAGTTCAGCTCATCAGACAGAAGATCATAAACCATCCTGTGACGCTTCACAAGGTTCTGCCCCTCAAATTTTGGTGAAACTACCTTGATGTTGAAATGCGTCTCATTTGCATTGTCCTTGACAGCTGCATGCCCGGCATGTTGGTAAGAAACATCTTCAATTTCTAGGGCACTGGCCTCCAAAGCAGACTGCAGTTTTTGCCTCATCCGAGCAGCTCTTGAAAGCACAGCACTGGTACCTCGCGAAGCCATCATTTGTTTTAGTCTGTCTAGCAAGATTTACTGGTTATGAAGGATATAAACTTGATCTCTAAAATGGCATAATCAGGACAGAGTGACTGCAAAGTGAACAGAGAAATAATCACGCTGGTATCATATCAGGATTTTTACAAAATGCACTTAATATGGATCATGAAACATCATCAGGGCCATAATTTTATCACAAACGAAAAACAACTCAACTGCCCACCGCCTAACTAGCATGATACAGATCCACGTATTATGATTTCCTGGCAACAAATTATGAATTCATGCATGAACTTTTTAGTAAGGGAAATAAGCACCGCATCTTCTCTTGGCCTATGTTATGTAATCCTCACCCAACTGGAATATGTATATACATATCTTAGAACAGTCTACAAATTAGTCGCTCCATAAACTCCTAATTCAGTATTTGTTGGCCTAATCTGGAAAATCACACCTCTTCATAATATGGAAGAAAAGAAACAAGACTTCCAAATCCAATGGTCTTCTATTGAAGTAACAGAAAAGGTTAAACTTCACTTGCAAAACAAAAACAAACTCTGCGACGAAATTAGACTGGCCTTGCACCCATAAATCATACGAAACCAAAAACAAGAGCAGAGAAAGCTAAAATATTTGCTCTAGTTAGTGACAACTACGGGCACACTATGTATTTCAACTGAACAGGATCCATAGATTAAACTTGCACAAGTGCTTCTTCGTTGCTATTATCTAGATTCGCCTTTTCCTCCTAGCTAATGGAGAGAGAGAAAGAGAGAGAGAGAGAGAGAGGATCAAATCCAACGAACAAATCAAACAGGAATAGTTAGGGCTTACTTGCGGCGATCGAAGAAACAGCAGCTTGGTGTGGCGGCGGCAGCCAAAACGGCGGCTGCTAGGGCTTGGGGAAGAAAGACAGGAGAATAAAAAATAAAACCTGGAAGCTGAGGGCCAAAAGGCATAAAAAGAAATAATACCTGGAAGCTGGGGGCCAAAAGGCATAAAAGATGAAATAAAAAAGAAAGCTGAGGGCTAAAAGGAATAAAACAGGGAAGCTGAGGGCCAAGAAAATAACAAAAATAAAACCTGGAAGCTGAGGGCCAAAAGGCATAAAAAGAAATAATACCTGGAAGCTGGGGGCCAAAAGGCATAAAAGATGAAATAAAAAAGAAAGCTGAGGGCTAAAAGGAATAAAACATGGAAGCTGAGGGCCAAGAAAATAACAAAATTGCGGTGAGCGTGGATCGAACACGCGACCTTCAGATCTTCAGTCTGACGCTCTCCCAACTGAGCTATCCCCGCATTGTGATTATTTATGTTACGGACCTTATTTGTATTATAGCCTCAGTCGATACCAAAAGTTGCCGTTCATGTCGCACCTTACTGTCACCCGACCAAGATCAGGATCCGCAGCGCGCCTGCCGATTGCTTATCCACTTCTGCTTGCAGGCGCTGGTTCACCACCACGCCACGGCATGGTCTCACGGTGCTCCAAGCCTCCCGCAGCAAGCACCCAGAAACCCAGTCCTCGAACGAGCCGCGCGCGCGCCCCTCGATCGATGCCCGAGACGCTCAGAACCAAGTTGAAGTTGAGTTCAGCAGGCGCAGGCTGCACTCGATCAGGCAGGCGCCTCTGGGAGTTGCCGAGACGGGAGGCCCGCCCGAGAGCGCGGAGGACGGAGCACCGGCCTGGCGTGGCGGCCACGCTCTTTTCTCGCCAGGGAGAGCGGCAATGGGGCATCGCGCGTGACGGATTGGCAAAGGCCAAAGGGAAGGGAGAGTAGCGCAGACGACGCGGAGCGGCAGGCGGTGTGGCCCGCCGCGCGCCAGCCAAAGTGCCAGACGGGCAAAAGGACGCGCGCGTACGGGCGCCGCGCCACCCCGACCCTGATCACACTTGGCGTCGTGCTCCGGGATCCCAAGACCGGCGCTCAGAGCCACGCCTCGCACGCGCGCGCGCGCCTACGCTTTTCGCTTGGTTACATGCTCCGGCACCGCGTCGGCTGGCCCCGGGCGGCTCAGGCCGCCGGCCCGCCCGCCTGGGTATAAAGCAGGCAGGCGACAGGTGAACAGAAGGCTGCACTGTTCCAAAGCCCGGGACCATGCGATTGCTTGTGTCCTAGCGACGGGCCTGTAGTAGGGTAAAATTAACCCGATCGAGATCGAGCACACTCAGCTCACGCGTACTCATCAGGGCTACGATAAGGATCTATGAACTACATACACGAGCACGAGGGCGGGCAGCCGGCCATGGCCACCGTGCAGGCGCGCACCGTAGCCGTGTACTAGCCGGCAGGAGTACGTGGCTACCTGCTGCATGTCACGTACGCCGGCGACTGGCCTAGCAGGTGCGGCCACGGGCCACCAACCCCCCATGTAGCACGCATCACACTTACTCTATTATTGGAGTCCATCATCTGACCGTTTGACCTCGCCTCTTGAGACCCTTCCTCGTGTTCGTGTCTTCCTTCAAAGTTGCCGTGCCTATCGAGTTTCTCAAAAGAAAAAAAGTTGCCGTGCCTAGCAAGGACCAAGAGTAGCATAGCAAGCAGCTGCTAGGAACCAGTCAATTCACATGCGGAGTGAGCCAAGGCAAGGCATGTTATCTTTGGCTAGCCTGCAGTGCACCGCACGTATTGGCAGCGCCAGGTCAACTAGTCGTCTGCCGCAAGCCGGTGGTACCACTGCGCTAGCACGAGACCAGAGAGACTGGGAGAGGCACACGGCACGGCATCTGCTTCTGCTGTGCTGTGTGTGTGGTACGCTGCACGAGAGGAGCTGATGAGGAGAAGGCAAGGCCGGGGCAGGGGCATCTTTACAGTTCAAAGCCCGAGAAGTTGCGTCCAGCTTTGACACGAATTGGGTCGGGGGTGCACAGGCACAACAACGGCCTCAACCTTTCAGAATCCAGAGAGTGAGAGAGAGGCGGCAGCGCGACTGTGCCTCGCGCAGGCGGCGGCAGCCTTTTGCCGCCCTTCCCCTTTCCCTTCCCCCCATCGCCGCAGAGGGAAAGCGAGGTCTCACGAGAAAAAGCGAGGCGACCGACGGGCCGGACGAAAGGGAATTCTTTGATTCTTTCTATCCTCTCTCTATCATTGCTGTAATCTGCAGCTAGCCTGGATTGATGGGCATTGCACATCTGCTGCATCTGCTGAAAATTTGCACAGGCCATCGATTCTTGTGCAGGGTTAGCGGAGTCACAAGCCGAAACTATCGCTATGATTAGCATCGCGATCAAATGGAGAATTATATCGCTAATTGACTACGGCAATAAGAAATGACCACAAAAGAGCACCAGCTTTACGAATTTATGCTTGTACTAAATGACTTCTTGGGCTGATACAGACAGATGATGCTACTGAAACAAGTTCCATGGAATCCAAAAAAACCTAGCACAGACGGCAGTGCTCCGATCCAACGCGAGCTGCCTGATTTAACCCGCTGAATGTAGTGAGATCTAACCAAGGACTCGTATTTACATTTAGCACTAGGCACCACAGCAATCTTTCATCAAATCATGGCCACACACGACACTGCCACTGCCGATGGATGGACTGGTACACTCTGGTAGAGGAGCACAGGCACAGCACACGCAAACCAAGATCGAAACGCTGCCAAGAACACACGGACAAAAGATCAATGCGCGAGTGACGCGTGTAGAAGGGTGTCAGGAGCTGTGCGCGGAGTCACCGGGTCTCCTCCTCGGCGCGCCGGGCGGCGCCGGAGAGCGCGGCGAGCAGGTTGAGGTGGTGGTGGTGCGCCTGCGCCATCGGCGCGTACGCGGCCGCGGCGGCCGCCGCTGCCTGCGCCTCCAGCGGCGAGAAGCCCCAGGCCTCCGTCGCCCGCGGCGCCGCCGGCAGCGCCGCCCAGAACGCGGACGCGGCCGCCGCGGTGCCGACGGCGTCGCCTTCCTCGCGCGGGCGCTTGCCGAGGACGGTCTGCTGGTGGTAGTGGGCGGAGGAGGACGAAGTGGACGGCGCGGAGGAGGAGACGAAGACGGCCGGCGTGGTGCCGGACCCCGTGGCGGCGAGGATGGACGGCTCGGCCTGCCGGAGCAGCCACTCGATGGTCTGGCCGTCGGACTTGAGCCCCAGCTCGCGGGTGAGCTGGAACACGCGCGCCGCGCACACGATCGGCATGCGCACGCGCCGCCCGCGCCCGTTCACCTTGCTGTGCCGGTCCTTGCCGCCGCCGCCGCCCTCCTTCTTGACCGGCTTCGCGCCGGGGACCACCACGGTGCCGACGCCGCCGTCGGCCGCTGCGGCCGCGGCCGTGGCCGTGGACGGCACCGGCAGGGGCTGGTAGACGTGGAACATGGCGGCGGCGGTGGAGACGTCGCGGGTGGTGGCCATGGCGCCTTCCTGCCTCGTCGCGTTGCGGCTGCGGGGCTGGAGGAGACTGGAGAGCGGGGGCGCGGTGGTGGTGGACCGGTGGCGGTGGGGTTTGAGGGTTTTTGAGGTGACGGGGGAGAGGGACACGCCGGGTAGATTTATAATGGAGTTGATGTGGACTTTGAAAAGTTTTATTCCGCGTGTTTTTACCACCGCAGTTTTTCACCGTGTACGTATACGTATACATTACATTTACACCTACACCTGAATTTGCTGGTGGTATTCCGGTGCACATGTTTCACGCGTGCATGTATACACACAGCATTCCGGGCACACGGTCAGACAGATCAACATGCATCGGCTCCACTTCAGACTACCCTCCATCACGTACTAGAAGCTGCGAGTTCATTTACAAAACAGAATGTATGTTGTTGTTTTTTTTGGGGCAAAAACACAGGGTATGTTGCTCATCTTCATCTACGTGTAGTATTATGAGTTAACGGCTACAGTAAAAGACAGTACCCTAGAGCAAGAAAAGTGACCGTGGATGGCAGGAAAGTGCAAGGCAGAGGGGGTGGAAGAGGAGGGCCGGGGGCGCAGGGCAGGGTTGCAGTAGGCGCTCTGTACCCGTAGGGGGGCAGGGCACATGGGAATCTGGGTCCATCCGCTCTCACTTTGCTGGAATCTGCAGGTCTTTTACAAATAGTAGTAGCGGGCAAGGCTAGCCATTAGCCAAGCTACCATCGCGGTCATCATCCATCGCTCGGGGGATGATTAGACGGGCACGAGCTGATATATACTAGCTTATCTTGTGTGGGTGGTGAAACAAACCAACTGTGCGTGCACAGCGCCGGGCAGCTTGGGGTCTGCGAGCGAGATCGACCCTGATGACTCCGCTCCCGTATCTTTCCAGCTCCCTCTGGCTTGGCAACAAACAAAGGACTCAGCAGGAAATTAGACTCCCGGGATCGGTATCGTTTTCGGTCGAAAGCAAATCAAGCAGCGGGGATTGGATTGATTGACTCGTGGAGTCGTGGACATGGGATGATGGGGCACACTGCTGCGGGCACTGTCACTGTGGAGACCTCGCCCCCTAGCTTTGCCCCGCTGAAAAAATCGTTATCATGCCGGCCGTGCGTGCGTAGCGTAGCGTACAGATGCTCCCCCCTCCCACAAGTTGCGCCTGGACGGGCGACGTCGACGTGCGGCGCTGGTGCCGCGCCTGTGCTCCGCCCCCGACTCGGGGTTAGGGGCGCGCGGGGCCAGGGTTGTGGGCTGCTGCTCGCTCGCTCGCAGCCGGATCGTCACCGCCACCCCGGGACGAACGACGGGGACCGGGGGACGACGCACGGGCGGGAGGCGCGCCCTGACCCCGTGTGCGCGCGCCGGGAGGGGAAAATCGCGTGCCCATCACCGCATCCGGGAGCGCCCAAATGGGGATGCCGAGGCTGGTATGGAGTATGGACCTGGAGGAGGTGCCACGACTTGCTTGTTGTGCATTGATTGGTTGACTTGGACGAATGACGGGGGCGTTTCTCAGAGGCAGTGTGCGTGTGTGTGCCTGTCGTGTGTGACTGGCTGGAGTAGATCGTTGTGGATTGGGGGGAGGGGAGACGGAGCCCGGCATCATGCATGGCGATGATGACCTGTGTTGAAAGGGATGGCGAATGGACGGGCCACCAGCCTTCCTAGTTTTGGATATGATCTGCGTGCCTCGCGTCTCGCCGCACCCGCGTATAATTCGAGCCTGAACCCCACCCGGCGGCAAAGTTCCCCGTGGCTTCGGTGGCCAAAAGGGGCATGTCGGCGGTGGACGCCGTCATCGGCAGCGGAGATGGTATTTTACCGCAGTCGGCAGGCATCAGTGATTGCGAGAGGGGGAATATTCCAAAAATTAGAGGCCAGGGGATGAGATGAGACTGCAGACCTGCTCCTATCTCATCTCGGCTTTTAGTTTGAGCTCTTTTACGGTGTGCCACCCGCTAGTATGGTAGTATAAACTAGATAATGACAGGAGTATTATGGTAACATAAAAAAATCCCCCCTAAAAAAAATTTCCAGGCGGCCGGACCCGTGCTGTCTCGCCCGTGTGCGCACCCCTGTCTTGCCCGTCCGAGCTGCCGGATCCAAAAGGGACATGCCATAATTACATATCTGTCATTCCAAACTTATATATCAAAAAATACATATATGTCATTTTATTTTTTTTCCCATAGTACCCTTATACTATCTATATTACTGAGTTCATGCTACCCATACTACTAAAACGGTTACAGTAGTATACAATTAATCTAGTCCGTCCGATCTTTACCTACTAGTTCTCCGATCTTTACGTACTAATCCTTTTTAAGGCCAGTATGACACCGTAAAAGAGCTCTTTGGTTTATTTCCTGGCACCGGCAGATGCGGTCTTTTTTCGAGCTGGCTCATCAGGTGTTGTGTTCTGCCTTTTCATTCAAGTAGAAGGGAGTTGTTATTTACAGGCTGAAAAAGAAGAAATAGTAGGAACACGAAAAGGAAACAGCTAACTAATTACACTATTGAAACCGGTCAGCAGATGTGGTCTGCGAAGGTATGATTTGGAACGCGAGGAATTTTTTTGCCCCGTCACGCAGGACTTTGTTCAAACGATTCTTTCCAAGTTCCATGTATATGCTGGAAATTTCCTTGCAGATGCTAGAAATTGTACTCCAGTACTGTGCGATTGTAACAAGACACTCTTCCTCGATGATTTTTTTGGCCACATCACGCAGGACTTTGTTCAAACAATTCCTTCCAAGTTCCATGTAGAACTCGAAATTTCCTTGCAGATGCTCAAAATTGTACTCCAGTACTGTGATTGCAACAAGACACTCTTCCTCGACGAGTGTCTGGCCACGAAGTATGACATGCTGTACCAAATTCCACGCTACTAGCCACCTCGAAGTCTTGTTGATCCAGACATGCCAAAGGTATTGATGTAACCTGGCCGTGCAAACAATTTATCAATAAATTATAATCAGAAGAGGCCATGCAGCCACGCACCATTGTCTCAACTTCAGATCTGGAGGCCAAATGAGGCACCATTATAATCACCTCTAGCTGACTAGCTTTGTTTCACATGTGGGATCTGTTTGCCATCCTACGCTGCTAGGCATACACACCTCATGACTTCGTACGGTCAATCATTACCTGCCATGATAACAATCATGACTTCATGCATTCAGAACAATGAACAACAGCCGACAGACTTACAGAGCGTACTGATGAACTACTAAGCATAATGTTACAGACTGATTACTGACAGTGAATCCGAAGCCGTACTACTACAGCGTATAGCCCAGAGCGTACTGAACTACTGGAGCATGATGTTACGGAGTGAGTGAATACGAGCCCATACTACTACAGCAGTTTAGCGTATATGGATGAACAAACTTCTACAGCAACAGTTCACAGAACAACATCACCAGAATTCACGAGTTGCTAGGGATCACATTAAAGAAGTGGTAGACTTCATCCTCGTCAAACACTCCAACCTCAGTTGAGCAGGCCTCGCAGCAGACGGGGTGATATGCCTGTCCCTTGCTTTCCCCTTCTGATGTAGTAGAAGGATCAGCAGCCTTTCCCTTGCGGTTTTTTCTCTTGCTCTTGCCCTCTCGTAGGATCTGATCGGTCTTCACCTTGCAGTTGCGCACAAACATTGCACGGTACTGATTTACATACTTCTCATGCCTGAACATCAACAAAAACCATGTAAAATCAACCGTTGGAAGTTTTACAAATCAACAAATATAAATATATTATAATCAATGTCAGAGAGAGTACATGTCACTTGCAGAGTTATTAAGTTATCGTATTTTCCAAATAGTAATGCTTACAAATTGATCACAATTAAACTACATTATTTTCATCTGGATTACTTGAAACACACTTGTTCAGTATAAACAAGTGTTAAAAGTTACAACTGCAAAATCTGAACAATCCCAGATCTCATAGCCAAACATCAACAGGCCATCAACAATTATTGGAAGTTCTATAAATCAACAATACCAGTATTACCATTCAATAATCAGAGATAAAAATATCAGAAATGTAAAGTTTCAAAATTAAGGTATTTCTGCAATATTCAAAGGGGAAAAGAAAAGAGCATAATTTTGGAAAGAAAAAGAAGTAAACTATATCTCCTGATTCTTTTCACACCTAGAATTCTCATTCTGGTCCAAACAAATTTTGAGCAGAGATGTTTGCACATCCTAAAAGGAAAAAAAAAGTGAAATTGAGAAGGTGCAGTGAATGCTATGACTTTTGATGCAGTCCTGCAGCACCAGCAGCTCCAGGTCTGTTTCTCATAAGTTAACACAATGTACTTGTCCAGTTCCAGTAGTGCTTGTCGCATATTAAGAGAAGTATTACATTACCTTTCAGAAATAAATAGTCTAATAGGCATCAGAACTTCTATTCATGACTATATAAGAGAAAATTCTTACAATCTCCTATGAGAATTTGTTAATTGATGACAATTGTTCACACTACTGATAACTGATAGATTCATTACCATAAGAAAAATCATCCCTCCAAAAAGCCTATAGGTTCTTTACCACAAGAAAAAAAATCATCACTGAAAAGGCCTCACACTAAACAAACCTTTGTTAAACAAGAAAGAAATCAAGTAGGGTAACCTAAAAAAATTCAATCTGATTACAATCCAATATCCCCCTCCTCGATTCAGCACAATGTAAGCAGTAATGGCTTACCTCTGACAATCCACGCACAGGGTAGTGAAACAGGCGGGGCAGCTGAGCACGGCGTCAGATGTGCGGCCTTTCCTCTGCCTATCCATCCACCGCTCATCGACGTCATCCAGGTCAGGATCGTAGAACTCGGGCTCGACGGAGTAGTCTATCTCGTCGTCGCTGGACACTAGCAAACCAGAGGCGGCAAGGACCCAAAAGGCCCAATCAGAGACATTGATTTAGGGCACTAAAACATGGCAATAAACCCGCTCGCTCTTGCACAAATTGCAGACTAGGGTTCTCCTAGGGGAAAAGGATGGGTTTATATGAAGATTAGCCGTCTGAAGCAGAAGTAATTAAGGGGGTTAATCAGTCACCTAGTTCGCGGGGATCCACGGGGTCTCCGGCCTCCGCGTCCATCGGCTGCTTCGCCGCCGCCTCGGGCTTCTCCGGCTCCATGAACTCCTTGCCGGCGTTCGTCTTCGCTGCTGGCCCGCCGTCTCTTCTGGTTCTGGGTTCTTCTCGCTTCTCGGTTCCCTCTTCCTCCCCGTGGCTGGGCCGCTGTATATTGGGCCGCTCCATAGATTTTTTTTTTGAGGAACTCCATAGATTTAGTTGTTTAGGGGGAGAACAACTGGGCTGGATATAGCAATAGACCCGCTCTTCCGGCCCAGTCATTTAGGTGAAATATTTTTCGTCAGGCAAATCGCTGACGCGATGACGCCCAAGGCACTCTGATTCTCTGAAACTGGAGTGTGTCTGCGTCTTCAATACTTCATGCGCTATGGCAGCAGCGGAGAAGAAGGGCATGGTCTCATGGAGAAAGGGTTCCCACCGAGGTTGATGCCTTGAACATTGTTTGGGTTTTGTACCAGAGGAAGTGCTGTTTCAAGAAGCAAAGCCATCGTTTTACTAAGTCCTCCGGTACTGAACGGGTTTTGTTGTTTCTGAATATTGTATTCTCCGTGCACTCTGAACTCCCTCCCTTAATTTGCAAAAAAATCGGGTGGAGTACGAAACGCTGCCGAAAAGTTCAATAACAATAAGAAGTTCACAACAGAAGGATTTGAATCAGCAATTTTATGTTTACACTAACATGTCACTCATTAGAAAGCGCATACATAATACATACAAATAGCAAACTTCTGAAAATCCATCCTGCTTTTGAATTGCTTCTTCTAAACTAGTCGTACAAATAAACTCTCTGAATTAATGCAAAATTACTTGACGCACATTCTGTCTTCAAGATCCATTTCCGTAAGCAAGTCCATTCTTAATTACATGCAACTCCTTGATGACCTCTTTCGTTGAAATTCTACTGGATGGCATTTCTGCAGAGCAAAGCAACCCCAATTGAAGTAGCGATATCAACGACTTGAACTTTGTTTTGCTCGACGGACCACGGACAGTTGCATGCCCATTTTCGAGCTCCGTCGTCAGCTTCACGTCAATCATGTCCATCGCACTATTGTTTATAGCCATCTCAACGAACTTGCGAATGCCCGATATGCCCTCAAATGTGTTATCTGTTGGCCTTCTTCCGGTGACCATCTCAAGAACAAGGATCCCGTAGCTATAGATGTCTCCATGAGTTGACACTACATTTCCAGCACCATATTCTGTTGCAGAATAGCGACATAAAGGAACAAACAGTCAGGGGATGTTATTCGACGATTGAACTAAAATGAACACATCATAAAAGGTTCCTAGCAGGCCTTCAAGGTACTAATTAATGTATTGATATGATGAAGCGGTGTGTTAATTTAGGGACATCTAACGAATTAGTAAAGTCTAGGCATTTGATGTAGTTTAGTTAACTTGTTATGATACTGAAAAAATAATCTCAATGGTGTACTCAGTTTCATATGCATATAATATGAGAAATATTAAAATTGAAAAAGGCTAGCCTGGAGGAGCATAACCAATTGTCCCTCTGAATCCCATCGAGCTAGTTGACAGTTGGAAATGTGAGCAGCCCTCAACAAGTATTCTAGCAAGTCCAAAATCTCCAACATGTGCTACCATATCAGCATCGAGAAGCACGTTACTTGGCTTAATATCACAATGAACAACTGGGACAACAGCGTGGAAGTGAAGATGGTCCAATGCATAGGCCACATCGACGAGTATACTCACTCTTTGGTGGAGATCTAAGCACATCTGCTCTCTTTCACCGTTTGAGTTAGGATGCAGCCAATTTTCTAAGCTACCATTAGGCATTAACTCAAGCACAATTGCTTTGAAGTCATTGCCTCTAAAATCAATACTTGAGCATGCTGTGATTACCTTGACAAGATTCCGATGGCGTAGGTTTCTCATAGCTTCACACTCAGCTGTAAAACTTTTAAGTGCCTCAGGTATCTGAATTTTTAGTACTTTGACAGCAACAAAATTCTCACCAGTTTCACCATCAATTTTTCCTCTGTATACAGACCCAAAAGTTCCAGTACCCAACAAATTAGTTGTTGAGAATCCATCAGTTGCTTTTAGCAATTGTGAGTATGAAAACAAGGGGCTTTCCAGTAAGGACGATGTTGAAGGAACATTTTTCTTGCGCCAAGTAAACAAGAAATATACCAATAACAAAATCATGATGAATGCTCCCACGAGGGGAAGGACCACATGCACTACTGGAAATTTGCGCTTCTTCTCCGATGATTCAATAGAACATCTAGGCAAATGAATGTTTTCAATGCCACCACAAAGCCTGGCATTACCTTGCACTGAAACTGCAGTAGCATTTGCGAAAATGCCAGCAGTTGGCACTTCGCCAACAAAGTTATTGAAAGAGAGGTTTAGATAATGGAGAGCGGTAAGATTCTCAAAGAACATAGGTATCGGGCCTGACAGATTGTTGCTCGAGAGGTCAAGAGTTACCAAACCCTTAAGCTGACTCAACAGCAACGGAATACTACCTTCAAAGAAGTTACTTTGTAGTTGGAGATTCTGGAGAAGTTGGCATTCACCAAGAGTAGCAGGGATTTCACCTGCTAATTTATTCGTGTGAACCAAGAATACTGATATTATTCTAAGATTTTGAACTTCTGGTGGTATTGCCCCTTCCAGCTGGTTATAAGAAAGATCCAAGTATACAAGTGCGGGAATGCTGAATATAGTACTTGGGATTATACCGCTGAATTTATTACCAGCAAGCCTTATTTCTAATAAGGATGACAAATTTCCTAAACTTGTCGGTATGCTACCAGTAAAGAAATTGATTCCAAGATACAAGTAATTTAATCGGCTAAAATTACCTATTGCTAGGTTGATATGCCCTGTTAAGCTGTTGTTATACAGTGACAACTCTCCCAGGCTCTGAAGCTTACTCAAGGAATAGGGGAGACTTCCTGTTAGATGATTGTTCTCTAGAGCAAAAATCTGTAGACCAACAACATTGCCAATTCCTTCAGGTATAATTCCTGACATTTCATTATTAGATACAGAGAACCACTGAAGTGAAGTGGATAAATTTGAAATAGAAGATGGAAGCACACCGCTGAATCTATTGTAATCTAATTCCAAAGCTACCAATTGGGAACAGTTTGTTAAGGAAGACATGAAACTCCAATCCTCGGTTCCTTCAGCTTCAAGAGAATTAAAGGCGAGGACTATCCACTGGATACTTTGTAAGAATCCAATCTCTGAAGGAACTAAACCACTAAAGTTGTTCTGCGCAACCTCGAAGTCTTGCAGGTTAGAAGCATTGCCCAACGAAGTTGGGATGTTGCCATGAAACGAATTTGTGTTCAATAATAGTATCTGGAGAGATGGAAGATTGTTGAATGCATTTGGTGGTATTGTTCCACCCAGCACATTATCAACCACAGAAAGGAGCATAAGGGAAGAAATATTCCAAATTTCAGGAGGAATTGCTCCAGATAAATTGTTTAATTCAAGACTAAGATGACGCAGAACTGGTAGGTGACCGAGAGATGTAGGAATTGGTCCTCTGAATGTGTTTTCCCCCAAATCCAAGCTTTGGATTGATGACATGTTACCTAAAAATGGAGGGACTTCTCCAGACAAAAAGTTGCTATAAAGACTTAAACGGACAAGATTTTTCAAGGAGCCCAACTCTACTGGGATCTCACCCTGAAGGTGGTTATTCTTAAGATCAAGTAAGAGGAGCTTACTGCACTTCCCCAAGACCGATGGGATGCTTCCTTCCAAAGAGTTCAAACTGAGGTTGAGCTCTTGCAATCTACTCAGATGGCCAAGCTCTGGGGGGATTTCCCCCAAGAGTCTGTTGTTGCTGATGTTGAGAATCCTGAGGAAGGAGAGGTTGCCCAAGAAGGCGAGATACGTCCAGTCAGGCCACAGGAGTTCAGATTCAAGGCAATAACCTTCTCAGGATGCCGACGGCTGCATGCAACTCCTTGCCAGGAGCAATAGTGGTTGGATGTATTCCATGAAACCAGTGATCCTGTCGGGTCCTGCAGCCTGGATTTGAAGTGGATCAGCGCAAGTTCATCGGATGCCAATGCAATGTCATTGTTGCCCCCGCTCCCAAGTGATATTTTCATGTTGGAACATAGCAGGAGCAATACAAACACTAATGCTGCCGCCTCCATGTTTCTTTCTTAGATTGGGGTGGCGATGGTAGCAGATGTTAGATAGAAGCTAATACTTCTCTTACATGTGGTCGTGTAAGGAGGGCAGTATATATAGCCTACAGGCTTACAGAAAGTGTCATCTAAGGAGTATGAATTATGCTGAATCAGTGGAAGTCTAAGTGGATTACCAGCCTTTAGTTTCCTAGATGGTTTAAGACTCTGGGCTACGAATTGTTGGATAATAACACCATTTAGGAGTAAGGTAAACACATCCGTGCACTATTTCCTTTAGTATATATCTCTTTGAACAATTTTCTAATGACCATTTATAAATTGTGTGGCTAGATTTATTTTGAAAATCAGTTTCGAAATAATATGCTTTACACTATTAATAATTGTTCAAATTAGTGTCGTGGTAACTGTGTTATTGTCCTAAAGGACTGGATGCTCATGACCGGAGGGAGTATTGTGAGTTGTGACTGACCTCTAACTCAGCGCAGAAGTAGAAAGACATCCTCACACTCAGGAATTCAACGAGAGCCTATCAATCAGTGTAACATGTTGGAGAAGAAACCACACGGCCATTTCCTACCTCTTTTTTCTAGCTTGTCGTGTGGGATAGGGGCCCCTTGCTTCACACGTTGATAAACACTGGGGACAAGACAAGGAGAATAGAAAGGCCTAGGTTCAGGACATGAAAACCCAGTTTGTCCGATAAAGCTGGCGCATATTATTTGCCTGGTCTTTCGATTCTACTACTAGGTCTCCTCCATTCCAAGACCACAAGTCATCACGTCCATGGTAGTATTGAGAATGTCATTCATTCCTTCATTTCCTTGCAGCCTTTCAGTATGTTGTTAACAGGATTTTCTAATTTAATGTAGCAGAGTCTTCACGCACTATCTTTTACAGATCCCTAATCCAAGCTATAAATCCTTTAACGTGACCTGCCGGAGATGGAGGCAAATTTCATCAGAGTTGCAAAGGGTGACAAATGGAGTGAAAGAAAAAAAATCCCAGTACTGCGGGTGCAGTAAATCATCATTTTTGTAATTTTCTGCGACTGAAATAGAACAATCATATCTTTACACGTAACATTCCCCCAGTTACTAGAGATCTAGGGCAGAGCACATCAGCCAACTTTCGCCCTTTCAAACGAGTGATAAATAATTGTCTTCTATCCATTCTCGGTGGAAATGTGTCCTGTACTCATGTTTAGTTAGGGGCTGATTGGTTGCCTGCATAGGAGCTTATCCAGGCTTATGGGGCCAAAAACAGGCTGATTGGTTGCCTACACGGGCCCTTAGTTGGAGCCAAAAAGCCTCGTACGGCCTGCATAGCTGAGAACGGGTGGCTCTGTGTTCCCGGCTTATGCAAGCTGCACAAGCCCACGTGTAGGTTCCGCTCACCTCCGGTGCCATCTCTTCGCCGCCGTTCCCCGCTCGGCGCTCGCACTCGCTCCACCTCCCCGGCCGCCCGTAGGCCTTTCTCGCCGTGCGGCCCCTGCTCGCCGCCCGTCGGAGGAGCACCGATGACAGATCTACTTCGTGCTCCCCGCTGGGATGCAGCGCCGTCGAGACAGCTCCAGCACGCCAAGCTCCTCCAGGCGGCGGCGCCACCGTGCGCGCATCGAGCCGGCCGCCGCGGCGGGCCCCCAGTCGGAGTCATCTACTCGTCTACGGCGGAGGAGGGCGTGGCGTCAACTCTGCTCCTCCGGGCGGCGGCGCTTTTCTTGACCGAGTCACACCGCAGCTTCTCTGCCGCGCGCCATGGCCTTGCTGAGCGAGCACCTCAAGCTCATCCGCGCCCACCTCCTCCTCGACGACTGCCACGGAGAGGAGGTCGAGGGGGTCACCCAAAGGTGCTCACCAGCGGCGGTGTTGGACGACATTGGCGGGAATTCGGTCCGCGGCGGAGACAGTGGCCGGCGGGTGTTCCCTGCAACGCGGACAGGCGAGAGCCGCACGGGGCATGCGCGGCACTGTACCCCTGGTGTCGCTGACTCCAATCGTACTCCCACACAGCTTCACCGGGGGCCCCCCGTCGCCTCCCACGCCGAAACGCCCTCGAGCGGGTCTAGGGGACCCCACCAACAAGAAACCACCAATGACCGGGGGGCGAGCCCTGGTCAAACGACGTTGCCGGTCTGGCAAGGCAATCAAAGGGTCTCCTAACCCTTGCCAACCACGTCTCCGGGCGACGGAGCGTACACTGTGGTGACGGTAGGCTGCACACCTACATCACCTGTCCCCGTCCTCAACAGAAGGGGCCCCCATGGTGAATACAGAAGATTATCGGGCCACCCGAGCGGTGGCCGCCCCGTACGAATACGGCCTGACACCGTCGCCAGGGCAAAAGTCGGTCGTACCGGCCCAACGGAGCAGGCCATATTCTCCTGGTCATCATAACTGGTAAAGGTGTCTGACACTAGGCTGCGGCCTACACCACGCTAGCCTCCGTGCCCCCGACAAGCGATCCCTCGAAGCGGCACGGAGCCCCCCTCGAGCGAGGGACCAAGCGATAGTCCTGCCGCATCGAGGCAGCATCGAGCGACCCCTCGAGGCTTTGACAAGACAGATGCAAAGAAGCGCCGTACCAACGGACAGGACCTAAAGACATTCTCAACTAAACTACAGGGGAGGGATACGCCTGAAGCAAGCACGCCCCCTCTGCAAGATACATCGTACAGATCGCACTGTAGCTCGCACTGTAGTACGCACTGTACCCATGACTGTAATCCTTCTCCCCCTTGAACTATAAAAGGGAGAGGCAGGAGCCCTGTAGAAAGGGGGACAGTTCGCACGCCTTGGCTCACGCTGAGACACGAACACACAGCAACACACACCCGATATCGGCACCAGACTCAATCACTCTCACCACAAACCAGGGACTTGGAGAACGTCTCCCCTCTCCCGCATCCACTTGTAGCTCCCCTCTACAAGCACCCCGGTGCAAAGCTAATACGAGTGCGTGAGCACGCCCCTGCTGGACGTACGGCCCCGTGGCCGGAACCAGGATAAACCCGTGTCCTTGTGTTAGCTTCCGCATCGACCATCAAGGGACGAGACACAGCGCATTTCTGTGCGGTGTAGGGAGTGCCGGCCATTTCCGACACCGACACTAGGCCAAAACCATGTACTTAGTTTTTTTATTTACCTACATTTAATTTTTTATTACCTACATTTAATTTTTTATTACCTACATTTAATTTTTTATTACCTACATTTGATGCTCCATGCATAAGGAGAGAGATTTGATGTGATAGGTGAATAGTGAAGTTTGGAGAGAGAATTTTAGGAAGTTTGGTGATGTGACTGTGAACTAAAACAGAGTCAAGGTAGAACAGAAAGAAAAGCGAAGGCCTAGGTTCACAGGACATGAAAACCCAGTTTGTCGAATAAAGCCTGTTCTTTCAGCTAGTCAGCTTGGACCACCTGTGTTGGTTATGACTTACGGAGTATGAGATTCTCGTCCATCCCATGACCACAAGTCATCACATCCATGGTATTGAAGACTGTCATTCATTCCTTCGTCTCCTTGCACCCTTGAGTACGTTGTTGACAGGATTTTTCTAGTCTAATGTAGCACAGTCTTCACACACTATCTATGGCAGATTCCTAATCCCCACAAGCTCCAAATAATTAACCCTAACCTGCCGGAGATGGAGGCAAATTCTACAAGAGTTGGAAAGGGCGACAATGGAGTGAAAGAAAAAAAATTCTAGTACCGTGAAGGCAGAAAAACACCCAAGTGTCATATAGTTGATCAATATTTTTGCAATTTTTCTGCGACCGAGATAGTACAAACCCCTATACCAACAACACAAGCGGATCTTTACTAGGAACATGCCCCCGGTTAAGGATATCTAGGGCAGGGCAGGGCACATCGGCCAACTTTCGCCCTTTCAAACAAGTGCCAGCAAGATTTGACCTTCAAAAGTTTGTAAATGTTAGAAGAGTAACACAAGAGTAACAGCAAGGAAGTGATTAACAGACTTCAAAAGTTTGTCCTTCCGTCCACAAGATTTTTATTTTTGTACATGTTAGAAGGGTAAGAGAGCCCCTTCCGATGCCAACGCTGGGCTCGAACCGGGTCCCAAAAGATCCAACAGGGGTAACTGTGCCAGGTTCATCAACGTATACTGATACAATACCCCTTAACTTAAAGGTCATCGTTTCAAATCAGTAGGACCTAGCAGTACTATCACTCTTTGTAGGTGGAGTCTTCTCGGCAGCAGACGTGAAAGACACGGGGAGCTGTTGTTGGTCGTTCACTACCAAGCTCAAGACCTCAGGTCGAGCGTAGTGGCCCACCACGTCGAAATCAAACTTGGCTCGGACAATTTCTCCAAGATCTGCACATGGGATTTCATTAGAAATTTAGAACCTTCAAACAAACCTCTGGTATTAAAGATCAAGAATTCAAAACTGGCACAGAAATAACTATGATAACACAAAAATAGAGCAGAAACTGCAGATACAAATGCATTTTAAAAAAGAACATATCGTGAGCTTGAACTCTTACCAAGGTCAGCTGTAATCAGGGCCTCTCCGTCATAGTTGGGACCTGCCAAGACTTCTCCAGATGGAGAAATTATGACACTACCTCCAGGGCAAACAACAGTATCTGGAGAAGGCTCTTCGCCTAAACCAGTAAATTCATAGTCAGGTGGGGGAGGATAATCCTTCCTCCGACAGAATTGGTTTGCTGACAAGACAAAACATCCCCCCTCCAAGGCAATATGAGTCATGGAGGCTTGCCAAACAGGCCTGGAATCAGCAGTGGGGGCACAGTATATCTCAATACCTGCATATAATTAGAGAAGGAACTCAAGTACATGTTGCGGTACTGATGCTTCTTCAACAATAGGTTATCTGAAATGTGCAAATAGTATGATTTCTTCTCATTTCAAAGCTATCATCCAATGTACTAGCAAACTAATGATTCATATTGTTAAACTGTCTGTAGAAAAATTATTAGTGCAAGAGACCAAGAATACACCTTGAACTCTTACCTTTACCATACAGTGCTGTCCTCAGAAGTGGCATTTTATTTTCCCAGCAAATGAGAGCCCCAATCTTTCCAAGTGGAGTATCATAAACAGGATTTGTCGATCCATCTCCAAATCCCCATATAATTCTCTCTAATGCTGTAGGCATGAGCTTGCGGTGCTTACCCAGGTAACGGCCAAGAGGGTCAAAGAAGAGCACTGAACAATAAAGTGTATAACCTTCCCTTTCAATCACCCCCATAACCAAGAAAACCTTATATTTTCCAGCCATAGAAGCCAAGCGTGTCACCTCTGGACCTGTAGGTTCTTCTGTCAGTATGTAGATATATACATCTGACTGAAACAAACTATATGTCCATATATATAGTAATGAAAAACATGGAAAATGTATTGACTGATGAGTGGAAAATAAAACAGTGAAACAAATATAAAACAGTAAAACAGTGTAAAGCCATTAACTCTAAAAAGGATCTTAAGTTACTTGATATTTGAAATAGGAATCAATGTCGGGAATGCAATAACGTGGCCCTGACATGTAGCTGAAGCAGCACTACTAAGTATCAACAAAAGGACCAACTTAGACGATGAACATCACAATCACTATTGTAACATTATTCATTAACTAAATCAGGAAGAGTGGAAGAATTTTCTGGACGGCCATAAAAGAGGCTCTTCCTGCCCAACCTTAAAAGAAGAGCTCTATTACGGTGTGCTAGTATGGTAGTATAAACTAGATACTGACAGGGGTATTATGGTAACATAAAAAAAATCCCGCCTAAAAAATTTTTTCAGGCGGCCGGACCCGTGCTGTCTCGCCCGTGTGCGCACCCCTGTTCGCCCGTCCGAGCTGCCGGATCCAAAAAAGATATGCCATAATTACATATCTGCCATTCCAAACTTATATGTCAAAATTACATATCTGTCATTTTATTTTTTTCCCATAGTACCCTTATACTACCTATACTACTGAGTTCATACTACCCATACTACTAAAACGGTTACAGTAGTATACAATTAATCTGGCCCGTCTGATCTTTACATACTAGTCCTCCGATCTTTACATACTAGTCCTTTTTAAGGCTAGTATGGCACACCGTAAAGTCCTTTTAAAAGAATTGCCATACATCAAGCATGAAAAAGTAACAATATTCCTAAATTTAGGCTAAAAAATTTCGAGAAGCTAACACCTAAGTGCCGTGAGATGTAAACAGCAAGTTCAACAATGATTAGAGAACTAAAAATAAAGAACATATATGTATTTTGACATACCAGGCACATCTATAGCAGCCGCATGATACCTCCGGAATGCTTCCTTTCCCTTGTCTTTTGGATTAGTGATACTAATACTGATCCCATAGCCAAAAGTGGATCCACGAGGATAGCCTCCAATGAAAGCTTCCGGAAACACAACTAACTGTGAACCATACCCAGCAGCCTCTGCTATCAATCTTTCTGCTTTATCTGTAGTAAAAAATAGTATTTTACAACAAACACATATGTATATGTTGTGGCACGATGAGGACAGCTTTATTAGATGGAAATAGCGGATGGCAATGGCAGATTGAGCTGCTCACCCTCCCTCGGAGGATGAACTTCTGCTCAATTTCTGCTTGCTTACAAATGATGGTAAGGCTGTGCTTATATAGCCGGCCATCTAACAAACCTGATCTAATCTACTAACTTGACCCCTGAGCAAATATCCTAACCGACTCTATCTAATTTATCTCTTTCCTAACAAACCGGCGGTACTGTTCACGCGCTACAGTAACCGCATGAACAGTACGCCCGACCCTATGCTGCTGCTCCTACCATAACAGTATAAGTTTATTGAAATCCAGCTTATATTCCAAATAATATTAGTAATACTTCATACATGTCCAGGTAAAAGTAGAAAAATCATCCATTCCTGTTCCTCTGCGGCAATGGCACTGATTGGATGTGCTGGATAATATGGAACTTGGCACTGTGGTCAGAACATATAAAGCTGCAAGTCTGCAATGCATCTTAATTTTTAAAACTTTTATTTGGCTTAGTAGAAAAAAAACATTTCATATGGATTACACTGTATGCAGTTTCTTTCAACAAGATGAGCAAACAACAAGGTTCGCAAAAAAAAAAATGTAACATATATGCTCAGACCCAGGGGCGGAGCCAGAAACGGCTTATCATCCCGGGCTGAACAGTGGACGTGTGCTGGGCTTATAGTGTTTGAGCTAAATTCAAATGATTTTTAGCTAGAAACTAAAAGTTTACTTGATATGCAGTATGCGGGGCCCGTGCTGCAGCACGCCCAGCACGGGCCCTGGCTCCGCCCCTGCTCAGACCATCATCAAAACTTCCTCTACTGCCAGCTAGCTTAGTTAAACTTTAGCCTTAAACCTTAGTAGCCAATATGTGTTTGCTTCTTAAAGATCCTCCAGTATAATGTGTCAAATAGAACGAATGGCTTCCCTACTCATGAAAGTCAAGGATGGCTTAAATCCTTAATGCTGACCATTAGCGAACAAAAATTTTTACACTAGTGAGCTAGAAGAAGCAGGTGTATGCAGTATGCTCCACCCTGAGTTCCTACATCTCTTCGGGCAACGCACCCAGGATACCACAGATGCTGCCCCTTGTGGATCTGCACCATTTTCGCCTACATCTATCATCGTATAATCGCGTTCTGGAGGCGCGCCATCACATCCCCAGCTTAGAGAGAGCGGAGGCAATTGGACGAACACCTTGCGATCGAATACAGATACAGGATCACAGGAATATCAGGCACCGCAAACTGATCTACGCGCGCTCCCGTCCGCACACGCACTCACATTCAGAGAAGAAGATTAGCCTGGGGGGAATGCGGGGGCGGGCGTACGGCGTACCGAGGGTGGCGGGGGTGTCGTAGAAGATGGTGGATGCCTGCACGACGGTGGCGCGCACGGTGGTCGCGTTCGGGTCAGCGCCGCCGTTCATCTCGACCTCGGCGATCAACGGCCCGGCGCCCGAGCCCGAGGTCACCAGAGCCATCTGGGCGGGCGGGGACCGGGGAGGCTGGCTACTGCCACTTGCTTGGGGTCGATGCTGAGGTGGGGACGAGCTCGCTGTCGCTGGGAGTGGGGTGTGGATGCTGAGCAACGGGCTGTTTGTGCCTTGTGCGCGTGCGTGGTTTGTCTTCGGTTTTTGGTGGTTTGGTGGGCGAGGCCGCGAGGGAGATAAAGACTGGAAGAGGAACGTTCTATCACGACGCTTCTAGGCGTCTCTCTCTGTCTTGCTTTTTCCTTTGGCTCAAGATCACGTGAGATACATCCGCCAAAAAAAAGGGTCACGTGAGCGGCTACGGTGAAGAAGAGAGCTGAAAGAGTAACTTGTAAGGTGAAGAAGAGAGCTGAAAGAGTAACTTGTAAGGACGAAGTCAGTCTAGAAACTAATCTTTATTATTGAATGTTTTTAGGTGCATTTGCGACATTTATAACATGTATCTATAGTGAATCTGATGGCTGGTGTTTTTGGTGAAAAAGAATGGTGATTCAACAAGATCTCTTAGGCCATGCCCATGCTTTGGGCCGTGGTTATCAGGATCTCTTTTCTTTTTGTTTTTTGTTGCTGATGGGACTATTACACTTGTCCAGATGAAGGGAACGATGAAGAAGAAAAATATAGTGGCGTTTGGTGACAAAAAGTGACGGTGGCTTTCGACCCCATGGGCCATGACCATGACAGGATCTACTTTGATCATATCTATCGGACGATATAATCAAACCCATCACTGTCCAAGTGGCCGATCAATATCACATGACAAGAAGATATTATTCCTATCGACACAGTGTATGGGACTTCTTTGTCCCGATTTTCACAAAGTGACAACGCAAGAAATGGACACGATTTCTAGCCACATCTATAGTACAAGATCCACCGTACTTAGGGGTGGTAAAGGGCCCCCACTTTTGTACTAGAAATTTTAAGGATCGGGCCGGGTCAAAATAATACTGGTTTTTGAGCTAAATTTTGTTAGGGCCAAGGTAGATTGTGAAGGAACAAACGGGCCATGATCCGTTACCACCTCTAACCGTACTGAACACAATAGTTTATTCTCAAAGGTACAACAAAAAACCCACAATTATTGTGATGGGCCACATGTAATTGTTTGTATAAGGCGATTAAAGATGTGTGGGTTTAGGTCTTCAAAACGTCATCACTCTTTCCAGCGCTAGTCTTCTCTGCGTCGGAAGTGAAGGAGACAGCGGGTTTTGGATCGGTTTTCACCACCAAACTCAGCACCTCAGGACGCGAGTAATGGCCCACCACGTCGAAATCAAACTTGGCTCGAACGATCTCTCCAAGGTCTGTGAACCATACGAGGCAATTTCCAATGAGAATTCTATGTGCCCTAATGCATATGGTACAGTTCTTTGGAATAAATACTGCAAAGCATATAAATTCAACTACATGTCCTAATGCATATGATGATACAAATGTAAACTGAGATTCTGCCTGGAATTTATTTGGATTCCTTTGGTTTCTTACCCAGGTCAGCTGTGAGCAGGGCCTCGCCTTCATAGTTGGGACCTGCCAACACTGTTCCAGATGGTGAAATGATAACACTCCCCCCAGAACAAACAACAGATTCCGGTGACGGCTCTTCCTCTACACCACCAAATGTATACTCGGGAGGGGGAGGATAGTTCTTTCTGCGAGTGAACGGAACTGCTGACAGCACAAAGCATCCCCCTTCAAGGGCAATATGTGTCATAGAAGCCTGCCAACTTGTCGCGCAATCAACAGTGGGGGCACAATATATTTGAACACCTGCATAAACATTGGACTCAGTATGAAAGATAAACTCAAGGACATGTTGCATTGTGCATTTTAGCAGCTACACCTTATGGTCCAATGTATGATACTGTACTTAGCTAAGCAAGAAACAGGCATACCTTTGGCATACATGGCCATCCGGCTAAGTGGCATTCTGTTTTCCCAGCAAATGAGGGCACCGATTTTTCCAAGAGGAGTATCATAGACAGGTATTGTAGAACCATCTCCAAACCCCCAAACTACTCGTTCCAGTGCGGTAGGCATGAGCTTGCGGTGCTTCCCTAGGTATTTTCCCGTTGGATCAAAGGTGAGCACTGTGTTGTAAAGTGTATATCCTGCCCTTTCAACCACCCCTATCACCAAAAACACCTTATATTTTCCAGCTAATGCAGCTAGGTGTGATACTTCTGGGCCTGCATTCATTAAATATTCAAATGTTTGTAAAGCGGTCAGTAGAAATAACAGATGTGTACATTTGTGAAAAATAAAAATTGATACATTAACATCATTTTAGAATACCAGGCACGTCTATGGCTGCTGCATGATACTTCCGAAAGTCTTCCTTTCCTTTGGCAGTGCGATTGCCAACAACCAGTCCAAAGGTAGACCCATGAGGGTAGCCACCAATGAAGACTTCTGGAAATAAAACCAACTGTGAACCATTTCCAGCTGCCTCCGCTAACAATTTCTCCGCTTTATCTGTAGTGAAATGTAATGAAGAAATTTTAAAAATGCTACATCTCCTAAGCTAGCTACCAGACTTAGAAAGCTGATAAAAAGATTATTGTTAAAATTATGTGACTCTACACTCTAGTAATGGGTAGGAACTGAGGTGGCACATAATAATGCCAATAAAGATTTTATTTAAAACGTGCCTGTGCCACACCTGAAATACTTCATCCTCCAAGCAAAGAAAAAACTGTGCACACAACTCACCTTGAGAAAACATACATTCCTTTTCCCATCTACAAGCTCATCTGACAAAACCCATCACTCTCTACATATGTCTAAGATCAACATCACCAGTAATAAAGAGCCATGTCTCCTTGAATTAGATGCCATCATATCAACACTTTATTGGAGAAATCAAGCAACCATATAATGACACTGTCAAGATTGAACTAAACCATTTCGTTCACAAATTTTTACGAGTACGAGCCATCACTCTACGCAATTCAATAAGCCCAGACAAACAAGCATCGCCAATCCAGACAGCCACACGGGCGAGACAATGACTCGAACACCATGTGCGCAACTCCAAGAATTACAGCAACAACGGGAAGAGACAGCAAGTTCACACACCGAGAGTAGCAGGGGTGTCGTAGAACACGGACGACGCTTGCGCGACGGTGACCCGCACGGTGGTGGTGGCCTGGTCGGCGCCGGCGTTCATCTCCACATCCGCGATCACGGACTCGCTGCCCGAGCTCGCTGGAGCCAGGGACATCGCCTCGCCTCCGAGCACCCAGAGATCCGCCGGGTCGGGGAAGGGGACCCCGGGGCCCGGGGGCGGGCTACTTGTCGTGCTTCTTGCGGAGGTAGTCGCGGACGAACTGGTCGCGAGCGAGCGTGCGCGCGCGCTGGGGCTCGATGTTGACGTAGGAGAGGTGGATGCCGAAGGCGAGGAGGCCCGCGCCGAGGGTGAAGAGGGAGACCGTGGAGAGAAGCTGCCGGGGAGTGGACGGGGAGCACCACCCCATCCGTGGAGTTTGGTGGGCGCGGTTTATAAGGGAGAACGGAGAGCGACGGCGGCAGCTGCAGGAAGACGAAGGAGATCCAGCATCGGGTTCTCCAGCTTACTGCTTCCTGAAATTTTACGCTGGTCACCGTAACTTTTTGCCATTTTTGCCTAATCTACTGGTTCATAAATTAAAATTATACGGAATGATATACGACGACGACATAAATTATTTTTAAATATAATATAAAATTTTCATAACTACTTTTAAAGGCTATGATATGTAATAATAAATTAACTATATTGATTTAAAATTTTATGAAAAATAATGATGAAAAACTCATATTATATTTTTATAATTATTTTATGTGATTATCTATCATCTCACATAATTTTAACTTAAAACTCACTTGCTTATTAAGAAACAAGAACGACAAATGTTGACAAATGTTACGAAAGTATATTAAACTGATTGAAATAGTTATGTGTGTAAAATAAATCAGGTTATTTGTACTTATCCACTTGAGAATAAGTAATTTAAATTTTTCTTCTTTAATTTATACCTAATATTGATTTGTCCTCAATTTTAAGGAAAAAGTCTACTTCACCCCCAACCTATGATGGGTGGAACACATCACCGCCCAACCTATGAAAATGGATTCCCCCCCCCCCCCCCCGAACTTTCTAAACCAGACAAATCACCCCTGAAGCAGTTTTGAAAAATCATAATAAATCACAGAAAAATCATAAAATGGAAAATTAAATTGTGTTGGACTCCAAATGAGTAGATCTACGCAGTGAACATATAATATGGTATGCTTTAGTATATTTTTTTACATCTATGAAGTAAAGTATAGATCTAAAGTTACAGGAAAACAAATGTACTAAAGCATTCCGTATTATTATATGTTCACTGCATAGAACTACTAATTTAAAGTCTAACACAATTTGATTTTCCATTTTACGATTTTTCTATGATTTATTATGATTTTTTAAAACTGCTTCAGGGGGTAATTTATCCGGTTTTAAAAAGTTCAGGGGGTAAAAAATCAATTTTTATA
Organism: Echinochloa phyllopogon; assembly: GCA_033239725.1. Lineage (NCBI taxonomy): Eukaryota > Viridiplantae > Streptophyta > Magnoliopsida > Poales > Poaceae > Echinochloa > Echinochloa phyllopogon. The sequence continues at coordinate 35,668,199 of BTCW01000001.1, read as the reverse complement.
GGTTTGGGGGTGATTTATTCCACCCATCATAGGTTGGGGACTTTTTTCCAATTTTAATGTTGATTTGTCCTCCCCTGAGTTTTTCCAGGAGTTGGACCCATTGGACCAATCGACTCAAAGGTCTTGCCCACAGTTCAACTTGACGGATATAGATTATATTGGATAGAATAACGAACTATGTTTGCAACGATATCGAATGCTAGGGTTTGTTCCAGCAACGATTTGGAAATACACAAAATACCACAAGAAACAAACTCCACCTGCATCGATATGGTACACAACTAATGTCCATCACATAAATAAGCCGCAGGGAGTACGCCACATACAAACATCCACCTGACGCATCTTTCTTGTCTACTGGTATTCAAATGTAAGCATCACATGTTACTGGAGCAAATCGGTTTACAGTGGGTGACAAATAAAACCAAATGAAAAGCTTCAGGCCAGCTACTCATAAGTGAGACTTGCGTTGTTCGACACAGTAAATCATGACCAAACAGTTTACTCCACCTCTTCCAAGAAATCCTTGATCTCTGATGGGCTTAGAACTCTGCATTTTGTATGGAAAGTATTAGGCAAAGAAGCCAACCATTTGATCATAGCAAGGAATTTGTAATACTCCGTATCATTAAAAGCAGAGTTATACAAGACCAAATTACACTGCAGCTCACAAAGATATATGATTATTCGCTAACTACAAGACCAAGAGAATCATAAAAAAATTACTATTGCACAACAGTTCTCATAGCAACGAGTTATAAGGAGCTCAAGTTGTTAGTTAACCAACCAAGAACATAATCCTGTTAGGGAGAGATGAATCATGTAAAAGTGAATGTAAAATTGAGCCTGTATTAACATACTTGAATTCACGGTCAGCACGAATAATCCCAATTTCAATATTGTTGGAGGATATTTGCCCTTCATATCTGCAAGTCCACATACAGAATCAGTTAGAAACTAAGGATGTTTCAAAAGTAGGCAATTACAAGTGGGCTGCGGTACCCTTCTTTCAGAGTCAAAATTGCAGTGTGGATGGCATCATCAAGCTCCATATCTTCAGTGTATCTACAAACAAAACATAAATAGGTTATAGAAATGAAATCATAGATCTTTTTGGGGGAAAAAAGATGAACCATTATGACATATCTGCTGCTTTTATTAATCAATAAAATAAAGGTATTTTATATACATCTGAAATTTATTTACATATGCATGGAAGAAAACGAGCAGTCCTGAGCTCGGTGTCTAGTACAAGCAATCAACATTAGTGGTATACTACATTGAGACTGTACCTCTTCTCAAGAAAAGTCTTTGCATTGGACACATTTTTCCCCATAGCTGATGCTTTCCAGGAGAAGTATGATCCTGAGGGATCAACCTGAAGAAGCCAAGAATGTCAGTGATCCTGCTGCATTTTATGAAGTACACCCTAATACAGTATGATGGTGAAATATCAGCCCAAAAGAAGGCCACTTTATAAGTCTGGTTCTCTTATAGGTTATGACTTGACAGACGGAAACAGTATACACATCTGTCAGGTTGTCTTTGAGATATGGATCATCATGTTAAATGAAGCTAAAATGATTGGAACAAAAATAACAGGTTATCTACTTCAGCATACCTGATACAGCTGCGGGCCATTGTCATCATACCCAGCGATCAACAGCGATACTCCAAAGGGTCTTACACCACTGGAACCAACAAAGATCACAAATAAAATACATTAGCATACACCTATCTCTTCAGGCTCTCATCAATTAATCACCATAAACACCAAACGATAGAGGCTAGCTATTGATGGTGAATCTCAGTAATCTTATTTAAATTTTGGCCAAGCCATCGAGCAGCAAATGTCTACTAAATGTTATATATTCCATAGTTTATGTATGCCGCTGGTTGACTTGGTTACTGAAGAATATTTTATACAAAAACTTAAATCTTAAGGTATGAACAAGCAGCTAAAACAATAAAATCATCAATGCCATAATGTTATGTACTTATCTTAAGTGTTAATAGTTTTGATATTAAAATTTCAAACACAACTTATATTAAGTAGGCACGCAAAGGTTCTGCAGCAGCAGCTTAAACTACGAGTAAATGAGCTAGAACATTCCCCTCATATCCACCAACACAAGTTACCAAGTCTTACGTACCCTGATTGTGTGAACTCCTGCATAACAGCAGCAGTCTCTCGTACAAGCTGTGTAACAGGTATATGTTCCTGCATTTGACAACGAGAAAAAATATAATTAATTACTTGGCAGCAAGTGATCACACATTTTTCAAGTTACAAATTTATTTAAAAATGACGTCTTTATCAGGTGAGGTTTTTTAAAAGAGGTACAAAAAATTATAACATGAATTTGGTACCAATGTACCAAAATTGATCCCTGACTAGATACAACTCGGGTACATTTTTGTACCTTTCCAAGGTCCAAACAACAATATGATATAGAAAACAATTTCCAGGGTTCTAAACTAAATGGTTTGCCAAAAGGTATACCTTGTACAGCCGATAATACTGCTGTGCCTGCTTTCGACTTTTCCTCACCAAAACGCGGAAATCTGGACCCATCCCACTGAAAGAAATGCAAGAAGTGCATGAATAAAACACAAGGGACTGGGCAATTGAAAAGATGCACCAAAGGATCGTAATAAACTTCACCATGATAGTAATGTATTTCAATTCCAAAATAGGAAATAAAAATGAATACAAGATCAACCAAGCAGTATAGTACCTGTAGACAACTCCAATGTTTGGTGTCAGTGCTTGAATCTTTTGCACCTGAAATTTTTCATGAAGGTATTTGTTTAGCGCCTCTGAGAAAAAAAAGGGACAGAACAAGGCAGAAGAGAGAAGAAACAGAAATTAGTTACACTTACAGATGTTTCATCCACTAGGATAGAAGGCAGTTTCTTCTCAGTGGCGATGACAACACCATTGGCAGCTGCAAACATGACATTTCAGAACTATCAAAGAGGGCAAAGGAAAGCAAAATGGTTGTACTGTCCAACCAGCAACCAGGTATACTACTCCGTACTTTTTTATCGAACACGCAGGAGAACTGCGTATCTTTGTATTAATAGGAGAAGAAGAGTCTAACATAGACTCACACAGACACACCCCAACTCACACAACTCACACAGACACACACAGCTACAACACACTCACACTCACACACCCTCTAACCTTACTAACTACCTTACCGCTGCGGGATAAGAAACCACACAGGACAAGGTAGACCATGACCAACATGACCACCAACACCTAAGGCCTTAGCCCACTCCTCTGAAGAACAATTTGACAAAAACATGCCTAGTACCTAGTATGGTGCAATTCATTACAGAAGAACTAAATGTATTTGATAGTAACTTAACAAGGAATGCGAAATATTAGGTTAATTAGGAAGTGCAGATACCAAACAAGTCATGAGGAAACATTGAAATATTTCTTTTAACTTCAACATCCAATCTTTGCCTGGCACCATTAGCTGATTTATATGCAAGTAACCAGTGTATGGATATGACGTGGACACAAAATTTGCAATTTCCAATGAACAAGTTCACAAAATTCGCCATTCAAAATCCGGAAGCCAGAAGTTAGTTGGAATTTGAGGTTTCCAAATTGCAGTGCCCACATTCCTAAGCATTCAAACAACAATAGATGTACATCACAAATAAAACCAACTTCAACAGCACCGATAAGTATTCAGAATATAGTCAGCTTCAAATGTGTACATGCTTTGATAATCCTATCATCAATTACAAGAAAATCAAGGTAAGTTCATCAATGTATAAGCTCCAATAGTCCTCATAGTCATCAAGAAATTTACACAATAACCTCATATGCAACCCAATAGCAATAATCCACATTAGATCAGAAAATTAATCAAATTGGTTCAATATCTGTGTGACTAGCATAAACAATTAGTCAGTGATTTTTTTTCCAACACACATCTCACCCTGAATTTGTAGTCAAGCAATGCCTCATCCCCCAAGCATCCACACAAATTGAGGACGGTTGCTAATGTAAGGGCACCCAGGATATTAAAACATCACAACTATGAGCACAGTTGCATTTACATCTTAGTATCTCTGTGATACTAAAGAGAAGGGTTGAAAGCCACTAATCAGAGCACAGGAATCAACAAGGACCTCAAACACACGGAGGTAAACCCTAGTCGTACACTTCGGCCAAGAGGGCCAGTAATTCTAAACCCTCCACGATGCCCTAATGTTCTGCACATGGTAAAACTCACACTACCGTTTCAAACATGTCGAATTGATGGCGAACCTCTCCGCTACCCTATGAATTCTCGTAACGTCAAACTAGAAAAGGCAGAACGCACAGAGACGGAAGAGGGATTACTGCGCGGATCGAACCTTTGATCCCGAGCGAGGTCTGGCCGGATCCGACCGCGGTGAGCGCGTGCTCGATCTGCACAAGCTTTCCTGACGGGCTGCAGCGAAATCAACCGAGAAAACTCGTAAATCAAATCACTGAAACTACACTAAATCTCCCCGATCTCGAAAGAGGGGACGAGCAAGCGAGAGATGTAGCGAGGGGGGAGCACGAACCTGAAGGTGGTGAGGGAGAAGGAGTACTGGCTGTCACCCATGGCCGGCGCGCGCGGTCACCAAGTCGGCTCCTCTGGGTTGGGGTTTCGCGTCGGCGATTCGCGGCAAGGTTTTGCTGCGCACAGGGGAGCGAGGCGGCTGAGGAGAAGAAGGGGAAGAGGACGACGAATCGCAGGAGGAAAACGGGGAGTGGAGTGTTTCGCAAGAAGAAAGCTTTGGGCTGGAGTCCAAATCGGATTTGGGCCTTTTAGTTTGGGCCTTCAAGAGAGTTTACACCGGCGCTGGGCTTACTCGGGCCCACCGCGTACCCACCTCCTCCTCTTCTCGCTTCCGACGGCCACTGTCCGTCGCGGCAGCCCGAGAGGCGAGAGCAACCTCCTCCAAGTCTCCAACGGTGGTTCTCCGGTTTCCCCACGCCGGAATCGACATCCCGGCACCATAAGCCCCAACCTTCGATTGGTACGCTCTAAATTCTTCCCGAACAACCTCTGTCTTTTCTTCGATGCGAGTACGGAAGAGGATTTAGGGCGCCGAGGGAAGTAGCGTCTCATGTCGTCTTGTTAGGGGATTTTTCAATTAGTTGAAGTTCTTGACTGGTTTCGTGTGCGCGACACATGGGCTGGCGCCTGACAATCCTGAGTCCAGCGCTTCCCGCCGGGCGATGGTCTAAGCGCTGCAGCCAAATGCCCAGATCTGGGGTACCAGTGTCTATCGTGGAAAGGAAGTGTGATTGACTCAGGGTCTTAATTAGTACACGCCGCAGTGGATGCTTGACGATGGCATGCATGTCGATGATAGCTTTTAAGTTGTGATTCATGTGTGCAGTCACTGCAGTGGATGATTTCGTATGATAAGCATCCCGAATTGCTGTTAGAGAAAGGCATGTGACATATATATGGTCAGAAGAAAAAAGAACAAAATTTTAATCTATGATGTGTTATATGCAGTCAGAGGGCCAATCTTTGTTGTACCAGTCGTTACTTCTTCATGAAAACTGGTTTATGATTTTTCTGTATTATTGCCAGCTTCCTGAATCTAGTGCCAGGAAGTTTAATCTGAGTTTGTTAGCATTTTGTTATGCCCATGCCAAGCTCAAAATTGTTCATTTCAATACAAAGGTTACTTGGGGCTTTCTAACTTTGTTTTCTTTTTCTAATCCTGCATTCAGTAGTGCTTTCAGCTATATAAGCTGTGTGGTCATCGGTCATCAGTAGATAGAAGAGAAGATGCAGGTGAGTTCACAATTGTTTTGTTAGCACATTGATTGCATAGCCCTGCAATATGCCAGTCATCTCAGAGTAAATGAATGATTCTATAGCTAGCAAAACTCATTTCAGAGGGAGAAATTTGCTCTGCTTTTCCCATCGCTTCGAGTTTATTGTATATTTGGTTCAAGTCTGTAACAAGTATTAAAATCATCTAATGAATGAAATGTAACTGCCAATTATTTGCAATATAGTGTTATAATCAATAGAAAAATTCGAAATTGTATGTTAAATACTCCACCACACGCATAGGATGCATTGTGGTTCATAATAGCTGTCAGCGTTATTACCATGAATTTATACCCTTTTGACCAATATTTTCTATCTCTAGGCATCTAGAGCAAGGCTTTTCAAGGAGTACAAGGAGGTACAGAGAGAGAAGACAGCTGACCCAGATATCCAATTAATATGTGATGATTCAAACATATTCAAGTGGACTGCTCTTATCAAGGTAACTTTTATTGCAGCAACAGGCAAGATCAGCCTTTTAATTTTCTATTCTGATTGTCTATCATTATGTGGTTAGGGCCCTTCTGAAACACCTTTTGAAGGTGGTGTGTTTCAACTTGCGTTCGCAATTCCAGAGCAGTACCCTCTGCTGCCTCCACAAGTTCGATTTCTGACCAAAATTTTCCACCCAAATGTACACTTCAAGGTTAGTTAAGAATGTCCTGTTTTGTCATTTTTAAATCTGTGACAAAATGAAGGGAGATTTCTGTTTAGTTACATTTGCTTGCCCACCTGTGTTTAGACAGGTGAAATTTGCCTGGATATTTTGAAGAATGCATGGAGCCCTGCATGGACACTTCAATCTGTTTGTAGAGCAATAATTGCTCTGATGGCCCATCCTGAACCAGACAGCCCACTTAACTGTGATTCAGGTAGCTCTTTCTTCCTATTCATGACTTCGTATGTAACATGTTCATGTTATCACTGTAGATCAAACTATACTATATGGAAAGCCACCGTATTCTACTGCTTTATGATATTTCTGGATTAGACTGAGGTTATACGATATTGATATAAAATGTTGCAAATATGAACCGATGAATAAGAAATATTAGGCTATGGACTAATAGAGGCATGGACCTCTAGATAACATATATATTAAGTGACAGGAGTAACATCACAGCAAGAGACCATTCTTAACTGGCAGTAGAAGAAGCACAACTCTTAGCATTTTGAGTTATCAAATGGATTAGCTGAAATGCTACATCAATGACACAGCTGTATTTCAAGGAATGGTTGCATTACAAATTTGTTATACAACCAACTGTTGTGACTTAATCTAATTACTCTACACCAATATTATATGGTCCTACCAAAATAAAGTGGTATTGAGCCTTCTCATTTTCTAAAATCTAAATCAATGGATATGCCTTTATCTTTATTGTGGGAGTTGTTTCCCTGAAAGCAAAGATAATGCCTTTACATTTATGTAGGTATACTCTCAAGTCTCAATTTATATGATCATATCAGTGGACTCTTTGCTAGCATGAGTTTAGAGTCCTCTACATGTGAGCTGAAAAATGGACCAACTGAAAGAGTGGATAATAACTGATTAAGCTACTATTAGAACACCTGATGACGAAACATGTTGCATCTGCATTTTGCGAAGATCCCTTCTCTAAATTCCTATTAGTCATCTACTGCCAAGAGAAACTTCTTTGATATTCTGAATCTATCTTCACTTTCTGTCTATCCTTTTCTTTTTCAAAAACAGGAAATCTGCTGCGATCTGGTGATGTTAGGGGCTACCAATCAATGGCCCGTATGTATACAAGGCTGGCAGCCATGCCAAAGAAAGGTTAACCGCAGAGGTGCAAAGGGAACATGCGCCAAGCCAGGATCGTGGGCTGATTCATGAATCAGTACACGTTTTCAGGTCCACCTTGTGCCCATTTGAACCTGTGCCTGTATCCTTAGCACCCACATGTGTGCATTTTGGGGTGAAAAGGAGGAAAACCCAAATTTCTGATGCTTGATCTGTGATGTAATGACTCCTGTAATTCGGCAGTTGCCACCACTAATAATAAGTATATCACAGTGCTCAAGGTTTCAATCAGTTTGTCCTAAAGTCACTTGTTCCATATGCTGTCAGGCTAGTGTGATTGTGAACACTGAAATCAGCACTTTTGACTTGTTTATTCCTGATTTTCTTTTTTCCAATCGAATTACACTTGCATCTTTGGGGAGAAAACGAGAAGGAAAACAAATTAGCTCCAGATCAGCCGGCGGCCCACTATGGGAACGCCGTCGGGGGCATCTTGGTGCCGGCCAGGAAGTTGCTGAAGAGCGTCAGCGCCTGGCGCGGCGCGTGCAGAGGCACCTCGTGCCCGGCGCCGCGGATCGTCACGAACGTCAGGCCCTCGTACACGATCGTCCATCCGCCAACCTTTAAGTTCGGACCCCAGAAACAAAAGGCGTCAGTTTGGTGCTCAGCAAAGAGGGCTGCTTGCTTCTGAATTTATTTCTGGTTCTGAACAAGCATGGCAATGGGAAATGGCATACTACCTGCAGGTGGTCGTACCACGGCGTCCACTCCTGGACGGTCTTGAGGCCGAGCTTGTTGAGGGTGAGCCTCGTCGCCGTCACGGGGATCCTCCCGTCGGTGTCGCCGCTGAAGACCCAGACCTTGAGGCCGCCGGCGATGAGCTTGCGGATGATGGGGAGGGTGGAGAAGGCAGCGTCGTTCCAGGTGCCGATCACATTGCTGCAGACCACAAATTTGCATTGAGCCATTTCGTCAGTGCTCATCTGAAACCTGAAGAAATCAATGTGGCAGCAACAGCATTGCTTTTCGCACCTGCAGTGCGTCCAGTTGTAGGCGATCTTGGTGACGTTCGCGTGCAGCGCCGCCTGGACGTCGGGCCGGTTGAAGTAGACCGCCGCGTACTCCCCCGTGCAGGGGTCGTAGCCCGCCGGCTTCATGATCCACCCACGCTGCAACCATATCATACCAATGCAGAAACTTAACCTTACTTGAGATCACAACAACAATGCCCAACCAGGCGGCGCGACGAGCTCAACAGCTGATCGATCATTACGTATTTGGAGAAGATCCTTGGGGCGGCGCCATGGACGGAGACCTTCCGGTGGCCGCCGCGGGACGCCGACGGGCCGGAGTCGGTGCAGACGGGGGTGTAGAGGCTGTACATGTCGATGAGGTTGTACACGGCGAAGTACTCCTGGAGCGCGGCGTTGCAGGCGTCGGTGACGTTCACCATGGCGAAGTTGCACTGGGCCTTGACGTCGCCGTACACCCGGTCGGAGATGACGGCGTGGTCCCAGGCGTAGTCGATCATGCCCTTCTGGTCCGTCTCGTCGTCCATGAGCGCGTTCCCGACCATGAAGCCCTTGAAGTTGATGTAGCTCTCCTTGGGCCCCGCCTTGTTGCCGTCGAAGATCTTCTCCGACAGCTGCGGCACGTAGTGCCCTGCGGGCGCCGGCAGGAAAAACGGAGCAACGACTCGTGTCACGGTCTGTTGTTTTTTCTCAGTTGCGTGCTCTGACTGAGCTGAGAACTGAATTTAGGGCTGAGATCTCTGTCATAGATGAACACTCACCGGCATAGCTTTCGCCGGCAATGTAGAAGTCGTGGGACTTGTACTGTGGGAACCTCTTGAACCAGTTGAGCAGGAATACGTAAGCGTCATCAGCTGCATCCGGACGTGACAAACAATAATTGAAGTTCAGGTAACATCCAAAGACAACAAAATTGTTTGACTTAGCTATAGAGATGATTACAGCGATGGATTTACCGGTGATCTTATCGCCAAGATTCTGCAGGTCGGAGCTTGTGTTTGTGTAGGAGAAGCCGACGCCCACCGGGGACTCCAGGAACATGAGGTTGGCCTCTGCATGCGTTTCGTTTAAAGTTTCAGCAAACTGGAACACGACTTACTATACATTTAGAGTTCGTGTTCCCAACAGTGCGTGCCTGTGTTCCAGGAGTAGTTGTTCCATCTGAGCTCCGGCTTGCCCTTCTGCACCAAGAAAGGCCCCAGCTCCTCCGCTTCGCCGTACCCGATCGACGAGCACCCAGGCCCTGCAACGACAAGAAAACTATTCAGTCGTCCCGAGTCCCGACCAAGAACCACCTAACTCCTGTGGAATGTGTCTCCATTCTTTGTCAGAGAAGAATTAGTTGTCTCAGTTGTCACTTCTCAGTGTATCAAGAATTCAAGATAAAACTGATCGAAGCACGTATGCATCCAAGTTGGAGACGAGAAGAAAACTCAAACACGCCCAGCTAGCTAGCCCATGATTGCGAAGGTAGCAGAGGAGTGGGAACGCCGGAACGGAGCCCCCGCCGCGACGAGGACACGAGCCCCCCAAGAGGTTCGCGTTGCGACACGCCGAGGCGAGTCGCCGCCCAACCCAATCATAGCCCCGGCCCGCCCCGTGGACCGGTCATCGGCTAGCTAACGGATCGAGTGGGCAGCAGACGAGCAGTGGGAGCGGCAGCGACGCGGCCGGCCAATCAAGGGCGGTCTCAGACGAAATCATTCGCCCAGTTTCAACGAGATGGGAAACCTACAGGTTACTATTGCGGCTGCGGACCCGTGCAATCGCTGGCCCTTGCCGCCCCCCCCCCATCTCGCTCGTTCCCCGTCCGTCTCTGCGGCGGCTGCGCGCACGCATGTGATCAAGTTGTCATTGAATCGACGTCGACCGATCGATGACCGGCGACTGAAGCCGATGGGCACAGCCGAGACTGATAGCGAACAGCAGTGGAGCGCAGCAGTGCGGTGGTGGTGGGCCGGGAGGCTGCCTCAGCTCGAGGCTAGCAGCCGCCGTGGCTGGCACTGTACCACCGCCTTGAGATCGAGCGCACTGCGCAGTAGCGCACCACCACCACCACCACCTCTTGATCTCCCCCCCCCCCCCCCCCCCCCCCCCCCCCGCGCCTCGTCTCGGTGAGCGCACCGCGACGCGCGGAACACGCCCACCTGGTCCCCGTCCCCGCGCCGGCTCGCTCGCTCGATCGCTATTCGCTACGCTCGCTGGTGGCACACGAACAGTAATAGCAGTAGGTTCGTGCGCGGCCTCGCTCGCCGGCCCGGCGCGTGAAAGCGCCATGCCAACCCAACCCGCTGCTCCCGATTCCATCCTCTTGCCGTCTGCGCGGCCGGGGGTCGTGCATGCTTGCTTGCCGCTGAAGTGCTCATGGGGCTACAGGGGGTATGTCAGTATGTGCACTGTGGCACGCATCGTGTGGTTGCATACAAATGCAAAGGGACTGACGACTTTTCTACGTATATATCCCAGGGACGCATGCATGGATGTTGTTGCTGCTTCGACCTATCTTGTTCAATTTTTTCTTGGGAGGAATTGCTTGTTTCGAGCTTTTATTTAGAGCGCGCGCATAGCTAGAGCTATCCAACTCGATCGGGGGCGGACCGGCACCGGCGTAGTGCGTTAGCTGAAAGAGACGTGCAGTTTCAAGTGTCAACCGATCGAGAGGCCGAGAGGAAGAATTAATATTATCTGTTCTTGAACGCCTGGATATACAGGAGGAGAATAATCGATGGATCGATTGATTGATCTGTACGTGCCTGACCAGCGACGGACGACAAAGATCGCCTTGGCGCGCGGCTTGCGGTGGGTGAGGCATATTATGCATGATGATACATATACGTCGGTGCTGAACCAACAGCTATGCGGGACGCATTTTCTATGGTGTGCAGTGGATGCCCGGATCCGGCTACCGAATAGCTTGCTTGGTCTCTCTATTATCTCCACAAACCCGGAAGGAAAATTGTCACTTGTCCTAACCGCCTACCTGCACGACTGATTGGACGACTTAGCACGCAGGATTGTTCTGTCTTCTGTCCCAACTGACTTATTGGACACTTCCACAAAGACTGAGACAATGATATATCGGATCAATTAATCTGACGTACTGAGACCGGCATTATGTTACGGTTTCTTCTTAATTGTATTCCTTCGCTGCTTCCACACGAGTTAGCTAATCAATTGAGCAGCTACGTTGAACAGCTAGCACTAGGATAGGAACCATACGATCCGAAACTAAGAATGCAGTATCTTATCGGTTGTTAGAATACATGCTATATATCTAGAACAACAGGTCCATCACTTCCGGTTTGCAAGTGACGTAGCTCAATCACCATCCTCACTCAAGTCTAGACTCCCACGTTTCCAACTAAAATAATATTGCCCAGGGCTCCGAAGAAACAGATCATGAGCCGGTGCAGGTAAACAGGAAAACTACGCCGCTAGCTGCTAGTTAGACCTCTCTGACACTTTGCTTGGGATGTTGGCAACGCCTTGATTGATGAGATCCCAACGAGGTCGTGCTACGCGAATTAGGCCACAAAGCTTGCTCGTCGCTCGGAAGAAGAAAGGCAACACACACATCAGCGAGGGCCCCAATCGCCCAATCCCATTGGCTGCACGCCTGCACTTCGGATCCCCTTCGATCCGGGAGGGGGCGTGTGTTGACCGCCGATGGCTGACCATATGCCCATCAGCAATCAAAGCACGCGACTCGATGGTGGAGCGAGCGAGCGAGCTGAGCTTCAGCGTCAGTGTGTATAGGCTACAACTACACTCAAGCTAGTGCGTATACTCCTTCTGGAAGGGCGCATCAGTATGTAGTACAGCTACAGCTAGGGCGTCGTGTGGGTCCCACCGCCACTGTGTAGTCTGTGTAGTACAGTTCTTCTCTTCTGACCAGCAATCGGAACATTGGCGAGGCTGACAGAGTGGTCCTGAGTCGTCTTTTTATTTTTCCTTTTCCATTTTGTGCCTGAAGGGCGGGCTTGGTGCAGCGGTAGAGCCTACCGTCTGTAACCGGAAGGTCCCGGGTTCAAGCCCCAGCCTCTGCATATTTATGCGGGTAAGGTTTGGGCGCTATTACAACCCTTCCCAGACCCCGCACGGTGCGGGAAGCCTACGGCACTGGGGTACGCCCATTTTGTGCCTCGCCATATATAGCATGGGTCAATTTCAGTAGGATTGGGAAGGAGAGAGGGGCCTGAGTGGGATTTTTTATATCCCCTTTCTATCTCCATTTTCAATACAGAAATGGTACTTGGTATAACTAGATTAGGTTTCAATTTCAACTTGATAGAATGTCTAGGAGCTTTGCGTAAATTTTAAAGAACTTCAATTCTGCATAGTTTTCCTTTTTTAAAAAAAATTCCCGCGTCCCATGCTGGAGTTGCACCTACGGAACAAGGGTAGCAAAACGCAGAACCTTATTCGTCACCGAGAGATAGAGTAAAAAGTGTGTTCAGCTGAATGATGTTGTATGTAATTCCCTGTAGAAAAGAGTGACTACCCTACTTAGACGGTTACACCATCAACCTCCAACAGTAACCGTCAAATTAATGGCGACGGCCATTACTTGATGGGATAGCTCCTCATTTCCCCTCTAAATGTTGCCTAGTACTCCGTAATTGTTAGTTGGGCAAAGTGCGTAGTACTGCAACTAGAACTAGTCTCCTCCTGCAATTGAGTACGCTGAAACCTGCATCGGCGCCTACCGAGCGTCCGAGCTGCTTACTCCTAGAGTCCTAGTACTGCTTGCACTTGCACGCCATCACAACTCACAACCACACCGCGTCATGCATATGCATCTCGATCGATCTCCCTCTACTCGCTAACCACTCCGCTCCTCCTTCTTAATCAATAATGTCAACTTCGAAGTCAAAATTAGTGAACGTCTCGACTAATTATATCTATTGCTTCTCAGAGACGAGACGAGAGAGCAGCTCGGCAGGTCGCCGTGCGTCGTCGTCATCCTATCTCTCTATCTCCCAATTCCGCTTTCCGCGTGCGCTGCAGCGTCAGCCGTTGCAGCCATGGCCGCCGAGGACAAGAAAGAAGAAACAGCAGGCAGTAATCCGAAGCTAGAAGCTTGGCTCCAAGAGAAAAACATGCATGGAGTAGAAGCGCAGAAAACGACAGGCAGCGGGAATTATTAATGGCGGCGAATCAAGCGCGAGCGGACGACGACACCGGAGTAAATGGTGTTCTGGCCTGTGGGCTCGATCGGGACGCTAGCTGCAGCCTGCAGGGAGGGACGGGAGCTCGGAGGGTGTGGATATGTACGTACCGCCGTTGAGCCAGAGCACGAGCGGCTTCTTGTCGGGCGCGGCGGTGGCCTCGAAGAACCAGTAGAAGAGCGCGCGGCCGTGGGTCTCGTTCACGGTCACGTACCCGGCGTACTGCGCGAACCCCACGGCCGGCTGCCCCGGGAGCCCCGCCACGCGGTCCGCCGCCTGCTGCGCCGCGGCCACGGCGTCCACCTGCGTCGTCGCCGCGGCGCCCACGGCCGCGGCGGCGGAGAAGGCGGCGATGGTGAGCGAGAGGGCGAGCGCGAGCTGGGACTGGGGGCAGCGGCGGCGGGCGGGCGCCATCGTGCGTGATCGGGAAAGCGTGGTGCGCCGGTGCCTCTGCCTTGGCTAGCTGCCGCTCCTCCACGCTGTTGGTGGTGCGTCGTCACATCTCTGCCCCGGGTGGGCTATATATATATACAGGCCCCGTCCGCCGGGGGCTTGCTTGCATTGAGCCGAAGACCTTGTGGGGCTGCTGCTGCTCAGCCTGCTCGTGCCGTGGTTGCGTCATCGTCTCATCGACTCAACGACGTGTCAGAGCTCCCTCGCCGGTCGCCGCCGGCCGCAGCCAACTGTGGGCTGGCCATGCATATGCATAGGTGGTGTGTTAATGCAGTCAAAGCAGTTACCGATCTTTAATGACTATGAGTAGAATGTTTGAGTTGGTAGTTCCAAATTACAATTCGTTTTGGCTATGTATCTAGACATAATATAAATTTAGACACATTGTAAAACTATGCCCATACAAAATTTAAATAACCTATAATTTGAGACTTGAGGGAGTAAGTGATATGGAAGCTTTATCCGGTTGGAGGATAGAAGGATGGTATCTGAGTAACGGATCACTAGATCCGAAGAACTCCATGTTTAGTCAAAACAAGTGTACAAGACTAATCTCAATGCATTGTATGACACACACTAAATGAGCGTTGGAGTATGAGGCGAGGCGAGCGAGCACGCGCGTGTGGGTTTTCTTTCTCCTCCCATACCATCACTTGATGGAGTGAGGACATATTTCATATTTATGTTGGCTATCCTTCACTTCCACTAGCAGTATAGGCTAAAGAAGAGCACCACCTGAATCAACTTTCTTATGCTCTCATGGATCTTTAAGATTTTACTCGAAATTTCTGAATTTCTCATTGGGTCAGGCCCATAAATTACAGCGATGAGTACCATAGATAGAAATTATATCTTTATGGAGTAACATAATCAATCTGTGCCATTTATATATACATGCAATCCTAAGCTGAGGATACCAATCGGCGGATATAAATATATTTTTGCCAGTTATGTATATATTTGCCATGGGTAATTGATTCGTGCTATGTATGTTGCCCCTGATTCATTTCTGTGTACATAAGTGTAATGCCTTTCCCAGCATCTATACAGATCAAGTGCAGTATAGTATGTATATGTAAGAAGAGCTAAAATAAAACCAATATTTCAATTATTTACTAGAAGCATTAGACACAAAGTTTACAATTTTTTTAATTAATGAACGGGCATGAAGATTATGCATATTTCCTTGAGAGAAGAAGATTTACAAACCAGCTAGTCGGCAAAGAAATGCACATTTATTTTTTTGACCGGAGTTGGTAAGGAGACCCCTACCTATTTTTTATATATCCTTAACTATATTTTATATAAATTTATTTAATACACGTCTGTTTTTAATTCGCTCCCATAAAGAATGAAATCTCTGCCTATTGGATGATATTTAGGTGCTCTTACCATGGCTTGAGGCCCTTTCGCGAAAGGTACAGTTAGTACTCACACACCAACAATTTCGCTAGGCAAAGAAAATGTACTATTATTAAGTCTAAACTATATAGGATCCACATATAATATTTGCAATATATCTATAGTTGATGTTTCAAACATGCTAACCAGTATACATTTACCTTCTTTTCTGTATATAGTTAACCGTATTCTGGGCTAGATGGAGTAGAATAATCGAATACTCGAGCACTTTTTTCCACCGTAAGTAACTTCGGAGTTGTTTTACAAAGTAGCATTTCAGATATCTCGTGCCTGGATAACTTGTTTTATAGAGTAACATAATGACATTCAGATATCCCGTGCCTGATTGGCAACTTGATCGACGAGGTAGCTTCAGAAGCATAAAAAGAGCCAACACCTAGGAGAAGGTTTTGTGTGTGGAACTAGCAATGTGGCTGACGGGTAAAGTCTGAAGAACAGCGTCAATGCGAAGACATGTTCATATTCAGACCCATAGGTTAACCGGCCGGCTGGACCGAGCACTGACCGGTAGCTTGTCCGGCATTAGCCCCCGGCCCGTTCCTGGTTTAGCCTGATCGATCTGAGCTAACCACAATAATCACTGCATTGTATCCAGCTGCGTCGTTTTGCTTGTTTGAGATGTTCAGAGACAATGTTGCCCTGGTGCTCGTTAAACATGGGCTAAACTGAGACTGTATAGCCTTGAAAAAAATAAACGTCTGTTCAACAACTTCCCAGATAGTGTACTTCCAAATTCCAGCTATTGTATGATTGTATCGGCCGGCACATGGCTGTCAACATGAATGCTCGAGATCACTCCTGCAGCACCCAGCAGGCGACGGTTGTGAGGACAGTCTCAGCCCTGCATGCAGAATAGTTCAAATTTATTTGCAGATTTTGGGTTTTGATCTCATGGCCTTCTGATACTTTATTCCTAAAGAGCCACCTCCATCAACCAGATACAAATTCATAAAACCAAAACCTAGCAATAAAAGCACCAGTCACCTACGCCGTATTGTGTCAAATTTCTTTCACCAATAATTCATGCCAACATGTCGTTGTAGGCTGACAGCAAGCTTGCTCGTTTTCAAAATGATTTTGCTGCTTTGTCCCGTTACTACATGAGTTGGCAACTTATCTCGATTAGGGAACAGCCCAGTTATGATATGTTTGTTGATATGATGCTTTGCATCAAACGAGCATTCAGCAGGATTCTACCAACCTGAACCAAGTGATGCCTGATGAATGCATAATTGTAGGCCCCGTAGATTAGTGGAAGGAAGTTAATAATCAACTAAAAATGTCGCAGAATACATGAGTTAACTAACCTGTCAAGCTATACGCCCAAGCAAAATCACCGTCCAGACGGCAAAATCTCAAGGCTTCCCGCAACAGCCATTTGACTAGGATATATTTCTTGTGGTGTTACCAAAGAATGCACTCTTTCGGTGCTACTAGCTAAATCGCCATGATGAAACCAGGAAATGCATATATCAAGGAAGAGCAAACATACCACATACAGCATAGTTCAAGAGATGGGATATAGTCAACAGCCCTGCATAGTTTTCAGTGAAGCGGGAATTGCAAGGAAGAACAGGTCATGCGGCAAGAGGAAGGCCACTATGCTAAACGAGCATATTCAATTCAGGATGGCTCAAAAAGAAGCAACCCTACAGCAGAAGTCTGTTTGACAATCTGATCAAGAGGAAACAGTAACAATAAGCTGTTTTTGCTAGCTTTAAGTAAACAATAGATGTAGGAAACTAACGAGTATCAGTAAGAGGGAAGAAAAATGACGGTTCCATTTTTTTTCTGTTGCACGCCGTAAGCACAAAATACTGAAACCAAATTAACTGGATTTCCAATCTGTGTTTTGTGACCGTGCACGTACTTTAGAACCTCAGAAGATGGCAAATGGGAATGGAAGGCACAAGTTAGCAAGACAAATCGTGGCAAATTCAAAAAATTTGAACATCAGGCAATAGACTCACAAATTATTTATCTCCCTTCAACCATTGGGACAGGGAACACATAAAAGGAGTAACAATGTAACCAGTATTCTTTATGTGCTACAAAGGAACTGGCGAGTAGAGTTTACAGGAGGCGCTCTACTTTTTTCATGATGATAAATGCCACTCCAAACTACTTGTTGTATAGCAAATGGGGGAAAACAATAGGAACCTGAAACTGCCATCACGATTCCAGGACCTTACCGGGGCTCTGTTGCAATATCCTTAAAAAAACAGAACTAGGAAAGTGTTAGCAAAAAATTACATAGCCAGAATGGTACAGAAGTGCTGAACTAGCTCCATCTCCTCTTGTCCTCTTCTTCGTCAACAGGGCTATACCATTCTGGTCGCCGCTTTGAGTTACTGTAACGGTAGTTAAGGAAGAGCTCTTCATCACGGATGGACCTTGTACTCACCAATACTAGTGTCTTTAGAACTAGAGAATCCCCAGATTGATTATCAGGACTTCCAGACTTGAAATAGAAGGAGCCAAACCTCTTCATCTTAATGGGCTCTTCACCACCAAATGTAACATTGGGGATGTATACTCTCATGTTCTTCTCTGTCAAAGGAAAATCATATGGACAGATCATGACATTTGGACTTGAATCTTTTGGTGGATGATTTGCAAAATGACCAAAAGCAAGGGGATTTCGTCGTTCAAGCACTTCCCCGAAATTTTCCCTCACACTTTTCTCTAGAGGCTTGCTAAGCATTCTCCACACACGATCAGAGTTCTTCTCGGAGCCATTAGGTGGTACAGCATTGTAGTCCACCAAATCTGAACCATCCCATAATTCTCTTCTTTCACCACCCAAACACCACGGTTTTGCATCAATTATGGTTCCATCATATCTTGTGATCAGATAGTTGTTGCATGCATCAATTCTTGGGTATCCAGGTATATATCGATAATAAGCAGGTGAATATACAACACCAGGATAGATGGCAAGAACAGCACCAACATTTGCTTCTCCAGATAAGAATAGACCTTGGCCTGCATCTTTGTGAGGAATTCCAGATTGTCTGATGTCAAGGGTGTAACCAAAATGATCCCTGAATTTATTTGACAGTTCTGCTCGAGTCAAAGGCCGTGTAGCAGGGATAGCTGCACTGCAAAGCAAATAGATGAGCACTTAGCTACTTATAATTTATCGAACAGAAACAAGTGCATATAGTAAACATCCGTATCTTCAGGGTTTACCATTGCTGCATACAACTTGTTTATGCAATGATGCATATGACGCTATCACTAACAGATCAATGCATACTGACGGAACCCAAGTCTGGAATTTAAACAAACTCTGCCAGTATGACAGTGACTAGAGAATAGAGATGCGACATTATGGTATCTACAGTTGAAAGATGGTTACCAAAAAACACAAAAAATCTTGGAAGTTAAAAAGGAATGCTGTGCCCAAGGCCCATTAGAGGTAAATGAACTGTGGTTACCATTCTTTAAGCATCTTCATTAGTTCAGTTGCAAAAAATGTATAGAATGGCACCTCTGTGGTCCACATTATGCAGCACGATCATCCACAAGCAAGTGATCAACACGCTAAGCAGCGTATTTTAGGATGATATAGCAACTGAAAGGAATGCACCAATTTAATGTACTTAGTCAGAAAAAACTACCTTTGCTTGTTTGCAGATGCAGCTCCGCCAACAGCAAAACTCAATCCACTACGCCGAGAATGACTATTTGCTTCTGAAGGATCCTTTGACAGATCATTTGTTGCATCAGGACGAAGAATGCCATCCATTGCTTGGCACATATGAGTAAGTTGATAGTGGACATTTTCCTGCACTTGTTTCTGCTGGTCAGCAACGGATGCTTTGCTAGCCAAATCAATAATCTCCTCTGCATCCTTCTCTTCAGCATTCTCCCCAAGACGATAATAGCTAAGTGCACAGTAAAATAAACTTAAGAAAGCAGTAAACTTCACAAACGGCTTTGCAAAAGAACATAGTATAATACAATCTCAATAACATGGATTTGGCAACGCAAATGGTTTAGCAGCTTAATCCCTGCAGTTACTGTTAGCTGAAGAGTTGACAAGATGTGACTCATCTAGCCACAGAGATTCATGATCGTGAAGATGACCTACAACCTATAAACAATAAGAATATAGTAACCACCTAACAGGCTCAAATTGGTCCTGAAAGTTTGCAAGGACGCAAGAGTAAACCCAATTTCAAGTGCAAATTTATGTTCTTCATTGCTCAGGGAAGAAAGTACTTATTGCGTAAACAGACATTGCAAGCTTGAAGGGAATGTAGAGCCTTTCTTGGGATATTAGCAAACCTGGTATAGAGAAACAAACGGTTTACATCAGCTTCAAATTGAAGATGCCTTGGATCACGAGCAAACATGGGGTTCTTAGCAAGTGTTCTGACCGCCTGCAAATTTAACAACAGAATCAATTAAAATGACGATACATATTTACGATGATTATGAAATCTTCGTGGTGTTCAGTAGGCTAGTGTTGTGCTCGTTTCAGTTAGCTCTACATAAATTACCGAGAAATCAAGTATTCATCTGAACGAGGGTGAGTGAAGCATCGAAGCTAAGAGCAAAGGTAAGAAGGATGGGGAACACTGAAGCAAGCGCCGCAGCGCGTCGGGCACTTCCATATTCATATTCTATCCGCAATACGGAATAGAATTTCCCTCGTGTCGAGCGAATCCATGACAGGTTTCATCGCCCACGACCGGGAGGAATCATGCAGATCGGGATCGAGGGCGATGGCTGCGAGATGTGAAGGGGACACGTACGTACCTCCTGGAACTTGTTGAAGAGGAAAGCCATTCTGGCCTGGCGCGGCCGAGAGTGGCAGCCGGCGGCCCCTTACTGGCTCCGCGGGAGTGAGGAGAGCGGGCGACGCCGGCCGGAACACCCGAGGCTGGGGTGAATGCCGGAAGAGGGGCTTGGAAATGAGGCGGCGGCGGCGACCGGCGTCGTGGGAGAGAAGCAGGGTTTTGGCCGGAGGTTTGGGCCGCATCGGATTCTTCGGTGTTCCTGGGCCATACAATGCGGCCCGTAACAACAGTAAAACTTGGTAACGCTGGGCCAGACAATGCGGCCCGTAACAACAGCCTACGAAACAATCTGCATCGTTTTTTTTTTTTGATACTTATCTGCATCGTTGATGAGCAGCCGATTGATCAGCCGGGATCCTCATCGCCGAATTTGAAACAGTCTTGCGTGGACCATGGAGATCGTGCCCACCGACCGGCTTCCGCTGCTTCTTGGCTGGCACTGGACTATCAGGCCCCATGTCAAACCGTTTCGACGGCGCAGCATTGAACATTTGGACGCCACCAGTACGGAGGAAGCCAAAGTCCGAGCGAGGAGCGGCCATGACCATGAGCAGAGTGCTGTTGGTATACTGCATCTGCAATTCTGCATACAGATAACCATCGCTGATTCGCTGTTCTTGCAAGGTGGCTAAACTGAAGCGATTTCATTTGATGCATTGAACATGGACTACATTTGGACAGCCAAATCGGATTTCAAGCCAGTTTTATCAATCTGCATGAGAGAGATTTACCCAGATTACCTCCTAACGTGGATCCGTTGCGATCTGGGTTTATAATGATACTTTTGGTTTGACCATACATATCAATTTCAGGTAGCATGGAACATCAACCATTTGAGTACAGATAGTGCATATCTCTTGAAATCCTAAATTCACCAATATACCAAGCGTTGCAAAGTGCTACTAGATTACATATTTTCCATTAGGTAGAGAACCCAAATGTATTCCCGCTTCCTGCCATCAGATGTTGCTATATCAGAATTCAGAACCATGATAGCTCGGAGCAAAACCCTGTGATGAAAATGTGAAATTTTACTCCATTTAGCTGATACAGCAATCGAACATAACAAGTCAGCTAATCCCGTCCTCCTGACCAAGTAATAATACTCCCTCCAGTTTTTCATAAGGTGTATTTTGTTTCATTAGGACAACGGTTTAACCAACAATTACACCATGTATTTCATTGATGTGTTACAAAACTATAGCAATAAGGGTTTTTTCAATGTGGACATAAAAAACTATGTATTCAAAGAGTAATTGTTGGTCAAAGCCTAAGAAAACGAAATAAGCCGAAGAGCTAATGAGGTTCCACAAACTTAAAGAGGTACACCGTACACAGGTAAAAATTTTTAACAGAAACAGCTCCAATATATCTTTGACACAAACAATTCCAAAGTTTATACACTTTAGAAGACTCCGCAAGTCGAATTCATTTGAAGCATAGGAGGTAACATTGAACAGCCAAATACGATTCCATGTCTTTCCTAAGCTGGAACGTCAGTGAAAGACTCAGAATTTTACCACTGAATCTGAGAAAAGCACATGTTTTGTTTTCTCATTCCTGAACAGAACCACCACCAACAATAAACCAGAGCAAAGCATACAAACTGGTACTTTCCATAAGAAGTACAACAGTTCGTAAAGTTGGCTGTCAACAGCTTCAAATTTTACAATTCTATACAGGATGCTTGTGCCATCCAACTGCAATCTGCTGCATATGGATATTAATCACCACCATGTTCAGATTCCAATATAGAACGAGCAAGAACTTGGACAAATTGAACCAGCTTCGTTCATTTGTTCAGTTATCAGGGTTGAGTGATGAAAAATATGGGTTCTTTATGCATATTTTAACTGAGCCACGCAGAGCATCAGGGTTTAGGACCAGGCTCTATGAAACTCTATAGACATAGGTTGTTACATTACAACAGTAGTAAATTTTGAGTATAATTCCACCAATACACAATTTTTATTCACCCTGTTGGACTCCTAATGCCATCAGACATAAATATATCAAAACTATTAAAGCTTGTGCTCAACTGCTGACACATAAATTCAATGGAAACAACTACTTCAAAAAAATTCATTCCAAAATTACACGGTTCAATGCTAAATAAAGACATCTAAACCTTTTCTTAGAAGTCAAATGCATCAAAGCTTAGCTCCACAGTCTGTACTGTTATTAAGCTCTAATTAAGCTAAAGATTGGAGATAAACTGCTGCATACAGTTCGGTCCACCATACTCTAGTTCATACCAATTAACTTCAACTTGGAGTTGTGATGAGTTAGAGACAAGTTTGAAGCAAAGAATTAATGAGGATCCAAAAAATCGAGCTACACAACATAAGTCCAATATGGTATTCACATGGAAAATTTCTATGTTAGAACACATGGTACAGGAAACTGAGCTACACCTTACAAGATGTTTTTTTGGCTGAACTAGAGAGCCAAATTAAATACCAAATAAACTACTTAAATATCCATTTGCAAGTTGCAGACCTTAAATGCCCAACCAAATAATGGCATGTTTAGATATGCTAGATGTTGTCATCAAACCAAGTAAGCAATCAATTTCACTGAATATCACAAATGCTGAGGCACCATAGTGGATCAGAACATTACACAATGCCCATTCATGTATTTCACAGTTACATAATATGCAGTCAGCGATAGGTGAAGTCAGGGCTGAGCATAACATGTGTTGTAAGAAAACTGGCACCGGCACACATGAAAGACATATACCAAGAACATCTCAATAAACACATGGTTGGCACTGATAGAAACAAAACATAAGAACAATTACTGTGAGAAAGAAATAATATAGATGATATCTTCAATGCTCCAGAATGGAATTGATGCTAATATAGTACAACATACACAACAGTGTGTCAATTTATCCGTATCAAAGGAACGAAATTTCCTTGGAATTGCAATAATTATCACCAAATGCTCAATTCAGGCAATTGAAGCATGAAGGGGAATGGGGAGCCGGACGCCTCGGCAACCACAATAACAAGGTTAACCTTGTCTAGTAAGAATTAAACCTTTAGATCTAACAACAAACATCACAGCCACCGGACGCGATAGGATTTCACCTTTGTGGCCGTTCCTCACACCGCAGAGGGCTCCTCAACATCCCTTCCCCGTCCGCCGCCGCCTCCAAGGTTGGGCACATCGAGGCCGCCTCCGCCTCCACCGAGTCCTTCGGTCATGAGCGAGGCGGGTCGGTTCTCGATGACCTCATCGATGAGCCCCCAGTCGCGCGCCTCCTCAGGGTCCATGAAGAGGTCCCTCTCCATGCACTGCTCGATCTTATCGATAGGCTGGCGCGTGTGCTTATGGTAGATCTTGTTGAGGCGGTCGCGCGTCTTGAGGATCTCCTTGGCCTGGATGGCGATGTCGGTGGCCTGCCCCTGCGCGCCACCAGAGGGCTGGTGGACCATGACCCTGGCGTTGGGCAGGGCGCGCCTCTCGCCCGGCGCCCCGGCCGCGAGGAGGAGCGAGCCCATGGAGGCGGCCTGGCCGATGCAGAGCGTGGTGACGGGGCAGCGGATGTACTGCATGGTGTCGTAGATGGCGAGCCCGGCGGTGACGACCCCGCCCGGGGAGTTGATGTAGAGGTGGACGGGCTTGAGCGGGTTCTCGGACTCGAGGAAGAGGAGCTGCGCGACGACGAGCGAGGCGGTGTCGTCGGCGATGGGGCCGTGGATGCAGACGATGCGCTCCTTGAGCAGGCGCGAGAAGATGTCGTAGGCGCGCTCCCCGCGGGAGGTGGTCTCGATGACCATGGGGACGAGGCCGTACTCCCGGTGGGGCGAGAACCCCTCCGGCTGCGGCGGCTGGTAGGGCGACGAGGAGAAGAACGCCCGCGGCGGGGGCGCCGCCGCGACGAGCCGGCGCGGCCCGAGGGCCGCGGGGCCCGGGCCCAGGCTCAGCGAGCCGGGCCTGGGCGCGGGCCGCGGCGAGGAGGAGGAGGCCGGGAGCGGGGAGGCCGCGGCCAGGTGGGCGAGGGCGAGAGCGGAGGAGGGCGTCATGGCCGCGGCCGCGTCGCGCTCGGGTACCTGGCGGGGCGGGGTGGCCGGGGGATCTGAGGCGGTGGCCGGGGGCGGAGGGCGTGGGTTGGGGATTGGGGGGAGGGGGCGCACCGGAAAGGAAGGAGTTATAGCAATAGCAAGCGTGGGTGAGTGTGAGACGGATAGGGTGGGTGATGAGGTCAGGACTCAGGTTGTTGGGATGATACGATACGAGACGGAGGAGGGGAGTAATCGGGGAGTCCCGGACGCGGCCGGTGGAGGAAATTAGAATTTTGGGGGTTGCGGTGGAGTGGGCGATTCGTGCTCTCCCGGGCTTGTCCGATGTGTGCAAGGAGCAGCCTCTACTCTGTTTCTGCGATCAGCGGAGCTGCCGCGCAGGGGCCGCCGGCGCCGGTGGACGTCGCCGTCCGGCGGGTGGGATGATCTTGCTTCTCGCTGTGACTGCTAGCTACTGCAATCTCAGCTCACCAGTAGTAAACGAGATATTTTGCCCCGGTCCTTTTCAGCTATGGGAACGTGCGAGAGATCCGTTCAGACTTCAGAGCCGAGATGCTTCTCCTTCTGAGCAAAGATCAAATGCTTCATGCAAACATGTCATGAATTTGAGGGCCTGTTTAGTTCCAAAAAGAAACTCTCAAATACACTATATAAAAAGAAGATTTATCATCCCATCAAAATGTCATAACATGCATGGAGTATTAAATGTAGATGAAATCAAAAACTAATTACACAGTTTTGTTGTACTCTGCGAGACGAACATTTTGAGCCTAATTAATCAATTTTTGGATAATTTTTCACAAATACAAACGAAATGCTACATTAGCGCAATGATTACGAAGTGACATTTTACTTCCAAATTCAACCTCCCAATTCTAACGTGACACCACCCGAGTATTTTGGGACCAAAGATCCCGATGCATGCATTTAGCATAGGACTGCTCTGATCCCTCTTTTGCAGTTGCAGATTCTGGTTTCTGAACGGTCTGCTCCGGCGAAACCTGTAGGCCTGGTATATTCTTTCTAGAGAGATTTTATAGGCCCATGCCATCGTTTCCTTTTTGCACTGTCGATTAAAGTTTTTCTTTTTTGCAGATTGTCGATGGTTGACTTGCTAAACAGTACTGTACTACCAGAAGAGTTTATCTAAAAAAACAGAAGAGTTGACCATCACCTCACACTGCCCAGGTGTTTATCACTGAATTTCATGACAATTGTTCATCCAGATCCATCCAGTGAAAGCATCACCAATCGGTCTCTGAATGCCTATCAACTGACCAATTAACTTCTCATGAGTGTGTGTCTATAAATCTTCTGTCATTATCAATGTAAAATAAAATAGTACAACCGTTCCAAAAAATATCTAGTTTTGTCTTAAATACAATCATCTTAAGCTTGACCAAATTTATTAAAAACACCAATATATATTATACTAAATTTACCATCGATTTTTTTCGTAATATACCTATCATGGTTTGATACCATTCTTATAAATTTTGTTAAATTTAGAATAATTTGACTAAGGGCAAAACTAAAATGGCATGTACTAGGACATAGGCATATATCGTATACCTACAAAAAAATAGGCATATAATGTATGTACTAATAAATTATCAAATCATTTTCATTAATATAGATAAAAGTCCGCACGTTTTATTCCTACTACTACATGCTCCACTATGTTCCTGATAATAACTACAATAATAGGCACACATTACATGAGCCTTGTTTTGTATTCCTCTGTTACGTCTCCTTTCCCCCCTAAGTCAGAGTACTCTCCTACAGTAGTATGCACAATTGTATTATTTTATACTGTACTGTAGAGCCTATCTGGTCCTTTCTTTTGTTTACAATAAAATCATTCAATTTCAGTTAGATTATTGCTCCACAAATCTCAAAACTAGTAGCCACGAGGAATTTAACAAAACAAAACTGGGGCTGGGAGCAAGCGTGTTTTTTTTTGGCGAGTAACTGGGAGCAAGTTGGAACAAAAGAGTTCACGTCGTCATCTCACATCTACTCAGCTGGATAACAACAAACAGCTAAGCTGTCAGGTACAAGGTACATGCATGTATGGATAATCAGAGGCGTTTACTTTGCGTTTAGCAAGTGGCGCGAGATCGTTAATTAACGAATGTCAACCGGAGGGAAAGGGACGTTGGGCCAATAAGGAAAAGCCGGCAAGCTAAGCCCACGGGCGCCACGGCGCGCGGTGCCTTCTTTAAATCGCCGGACACATCACCGCGCTCGCCGTCCGCACAACAGCCAAAGTCCAACACACCGCCATCGCCACCGGCGGCTTAGCTTAGCTTCCCAAACGCCGGCCGGCATGGGCGCAGAGCCCGAGCTCGTGATGCTCGTGCCCCCCGCGGCCGCCGCCGTCGTCCTCGTGCCGTTCCCGGCGCAGGGCCACGTCTCCCCGATGCTCCGCCTGGCGCGCGCCCTCGCCGCGCGCGGCGTCGCGGCCACCGTCGCCGTGCCCGACTTCGTCCACCGCCGCATCGTCGGCGCCTGCGGGCAGGCCGGCTCCGACGGCGCCGGCGCCGGCGCCGGCATCGGCGTGGAGCTCGCGTCCATCGACAGCGGCGTGCCGGACGACGGCGAAGGCGAGCCCCCGGGCTTTGCCAGCATCGCGCACGCCATGGAGCGCCACATGCCCGCCAGCCTGGAGGAGATGCTGACGACGAAGACTCGCCGCGGCGGTGCGGCGTGCCTCATCGCCGACGTCCTGGCGTCGTGGGCTGTCCCCATCGCCGCCCGGTGCGGGGTGCCGGCCGTGGGCTTCTGGCCGGCGATGCTGGCGACCTACCGCGTCGTGGCGGCCA
The DNA here is from genome assembly GCA_033239725.1 of Echinochloa phyllopogon. Classification (NCBI taxonomy): domain Eukaryota; kingdom Viridiplantae; phylum Streptophyta; class Magnoliopsida; order Poales; family Poaceae; genus Echinochloa; species Echinochloa phyllopogon. The sequence continues at coordinate 35,640,844 of BTCW01000001.1, read as the reverse complement.
TCCCGGAGCTCATCGACAAGGGGTTGATCTCAGATTCTGGTACGCACTACTCCTGCACAGTCCATAACACGCATTCAAATATTGCATTCATCTGGCTCTACAATATAATTTCGTTTTTCTCAGCTGACAAGTACGGAGTATGCGCTAGCTTCACATGCCTGCGTGTGACAAATCAGCTGTGGTCACATGATTCTTGGGATCCATAAGCTAGATTAAACATGCGTTATTCTTACGGTTAGGCTTCAAATGCCGATGCACATAGTTGGTGCACGCACCAGATACAGCTAAACAACATACGGTCTTTGTTTATGTGCTCAGGATCAGATCAATTAGTTACACATGTTCTAAGCTAATTATATACTCTATCTTGCTGCAAAGATAGAGAAACCCGCATTTTTCAAATTCCGGCTCTCACAAAGATGGCGCACAAACCGACCGTTTGTTGCACGCCTTGCATCTTGAACCCTAATCACGATGGCGCGCAAACCGACCGTTTGTTGCACGCCTTGCGTCTTGGATCGGCGATGGAAGAAGGAAAACTTGGGTATGAGCGAGGGAGAAAGGAAACTAATATAACACTCATCAAATAACATATACATATAGCTTTCCCGATGTTAATTTGCACGCTTTGGGAGTCAAAACATCGTGCTATAGCTAGTATCATGAAGTTACAAAGCTAGCACTTATTTGTTATGTGCGTTGCTTGGAAAGTTCTAAATTTTTTTAGCCAAGGGTAGTATGTAGCTAACAGTAGCCTCAGTTATTAGAAAACTGTTACGTGTGGTTAGTAAGTTTAGTTTACTTGCAAGTCCAGCGTGATCTGTAAAGGACATCTCTGGCGCAAGTTGCGCAAAACAATTGTCGAGCTTCAGAGCAATAACATGAGGCAACTCAAGGCAACGACTACAGACTTTGGCCGGTGTGTTTATTATACATTATTAAAACTACCACTTGATACAATATTCAAGTTTTTGCAAATGTTACAAATAAATTATTGTTCATACCAAAGTTGCAACTTCTCTAGCTATTTGTTCTGTACTTCAGTTTCTTCACACATGTAGGCATTCCCACCATATCGACCAAAAGATCAGACAATGTTGAACAGAAAGTAAACGGTGACCACCAGCTTGGCGACAGCCTCCACGTATTGCCTGCAGAACTAGAGCTGAGCACGGCAGAACTGCCGTGGCTCGTGGGCGACGCAGCGTGCCAGAAATCAAGATTCACCTTCTGGCTCCGGACCATGGAGCGCGCCAAGGGCCTCGGCACCATCCTCGTCAACACCTTCCCCGGTGAAGCTGTCGGCGAAGGCGGCGACGACGACTCCGGCGAGCACCTTCATGCGTCACGGGTCCTGCAGATCCTCCAGGTCGGGCCACTCCCAACCGACGGCGGCCTCGGTTGCAGTAAGAATAATGGCGATCTGCCGCCTGACGACTCGAGCTCGCCACCGGCCAAGAACCCTAGCATGTGGCAAGCGGACGAGACCTGCGTGGAGTGGCTAGACCAGCAGCGCGCGGGCTCGGTGATCTACGTTTCGTTCGGGAGCTGGGTTCCGTCGATCGGGCGGGACGCGATCAACGAGCTCGCGCTGGGTCTGGAGGCCACCGGCCGGCCGTTCCTGTGGGCGCTCAAGGACGAGCCGTCATGGCGAGAAGGCCTCCCCGGCCAGTACGCGGCGGCGGCGGGGGTCGCCGGCCGCGGCAAGGTCGTCGGCTGGGCGCCGCAGGAAGACGTCCTCCGGCACAGGGCGGTCGGGTGCTACCTGACGCACTGCGGGTGGAACTCCACGCTGGAGGCCATACAGCATGGGGTGCGCCTGCTGTGCTACCCTGTGTCCGGTGACCAGTTCATCAACTGCGCTTACATTGTCAAGATGTGGCAGACGGGGATCAGGCTTTGGAGCACGGAGAGAGGCGTCGTGGAAGACTGTGTGGAGAGGATCATGGAAGGAGAAGAGGGAAGGCGTATGCAGGAGAAGGTGGATGAGTTGAGGCAAAGAGTCATGATGGGTGAGGCGAGACGTGCAGCGAAGAGGAACCTCGACTCTTTTGTCGAGGGAATCAAGAGGGAGGACCTGCTTGTGCTAGGGAAAACAAGTTTATGAAATCACAGACATTTTGTGGTTTTTTCTATTTTGCTATTTTGTAAGTTACAAATTTGTGTTAGTTAGATTTCCATGCTAACGAATTTACACGAATTAGTATGATGTTATATAGATTCAGAATGTGTTTTGTCTTTTTAATGGACTAGAAAGTTATGAAGATCATGTTTGGAAACTCGTTGACTCGTCTGTGGAAACTCGAAGAAACCGGGACGCTGCATTTGCGCCGGTCGAGTCCACGCCGCGTTACGCGTGATGGCCCTGCATGCACGGTAACTAACTAACTAGCAGTTCAGCGGATCCGTTTCAAAAATAAATAAAACGAACGCGAACCTCGGCACGGGAGTCGCTTGAAGCGCAGCAACTCTCGAAGTGCCGCCATGTCGGTCGATCTCTCCTCCCTCCTTGACCTTTGTATCCCGAGATGAGTTTTTTTTTCAAATGAGTAAAATTTATTGGTTGTCCTTAAACTTATACTATACGGCGGTATCATCTACGTTTCAAACTCAGAATTTCGATATTTGAATTCTAAACTTACACCACGGTGTCATCTAGGTCACAAACGCATATTTTTTTATACTTGGTCTCTGGACTTGCACGACAGTGTCATCTAGGTCCCAATAACTATTATCTGACACTTGAACTATATAATCATTTTTAGGCACACTTGAATTAATCATTGGGAGTGAAAGGGCCTCTAGCCTAGTGGTTAGGGAACGAATGATTACACTTGAAGTAATCATTGGGAGTGAAAGGGCCTCTAGCGTAGCCACAGTAGTTCAACTCCCCGTGGGAGCGAATAATTGGGTTCGAAATAAAAAAAATATAAAAAAATAGGTAGGGGCTTCCCCTCTGACTTCGGTCAAAAAGAGTAATCATTGGGAGCATCAAGTAGTAAGGGATTGCACGAGGATAACTCAACAACCTAGAAAGGAAAACATGATTAGAAAAAAAACCGTACATGTCAGCTTGGAGATTGAGAAGAAGATGGCAATTAAATTACCAGAAAGAGTTAGGGATTGACACCACGAACAAGGGCTGGTTACACGCTTCTTTTTTTATTACCAGGATGAATTACTGGTCCCGGATATTAAAAACTATAAGTTTAGATGACATCACCGTGTAAGTTTAGGGACTTAAATACCAGAAATCATGAGTTTGAGACCCAAATGACACCACATGTAAGTCTAGGGACTCAAATATAAAAAATTCTAAGTTTGTACCTAGATATAACACCGTTGTGCAAGTATAGGGACTGCCAATAAATTTTACTCTTTCCAAAAAAAAAACCTGTGTTTGGTTAGAGCCAAAGTATCTTAAATTTAACTAGATTTATAAAAATATAATATCAGTATTTATGATTTCAGATAAATATGATGTAAAACTATATTGTGTGACAGATATATTAATACATAGTAAATATGATAGATATCAGTATTTTTATTATAAATTTAGTGCATGATGTGTTTTTTCTAAACTGAGCCTAAATAGCAGCATTTTTGTGTATGCCTGTCCTTTTTTTTTCTTGTTTTAAATATCCACAAATTAAGTTTAAAACCCAAAACTGGTTCGGGTTCCTACCCGATTCGAGTTCTTTAAAGTGTGTTAAAGCGTGTATAACACGAGTCGGAATCAGTCCGGCCGGTGCCTATAAAACTACGTGACGATGAGCCCAATCTCGACTCCCTGCCTCGTAACCGTATGCACGGATGCAGCGAGCTCCCTGCACGCTCCGTTTACAACCCTAGCCACATAGGAGAGGAAACAAAGCCCAAATTAAGATGGAGAATCACATGTTGCAAACCCTGATCGAGATCGACCGGCGGATCCCCGACGCCCTCCGCGCCGCGTTCGGCATCTGCTACCACCGCCCCGCGCCGGCGCCCGGCCAGCAGGACGAGGTCGCGAACTTCGCCGCCCTCCTCCTCGCGCCGCGCGACGACGACGGCGGCGGCAGCGACCCCATGGACTGTGACGAGCCGGCGGCGCCGCCGCCGGGAGGCCTGAGGATGGTGTTCGACTCGTGCTACATAAAGGACCACGACGAGGACGCGCATTTCGGGCACGCCGCCGCCGGCGTCGTCGGCGTGGCGGACGGCGTCGGCGGCTTCCGCGACAAGGGCGTGGACGCCTCCGCGTTCGCGCGCGGGCTCATGAACAACGCCTACACGGAGGTGGTGACCGCCCCGCCGGGCACGCCCGTCTGCCCCCGCACGCTGCTGGAGCGGGCGCACCAGATGGCCGTCGCGGCGGGCACGCCCGCGGCGTCCACGGCGGTCATCGTCTCCCTCGCCGGCGGGGCGCTCCGGTGGGCGTACGTCGGGGACAGCGGCTTCGTGGTGTTCCGCGACGGCAGGGCCCTGCGCCGCTCGCAGCCGCAGCAGCACTACTTCAACTGCCCCTACCAGCTCAGCTCCAGAGGGGACAGCAGCCGCGTCGACGCCGACGCGGAGGTCGGGGAGGTCGCCGCGAAGGAAGGCGACATCGTGGTGGTGGGCACCGACGGCCTGTTCGACAACGTGACGGACGACGAGCTCGAGCGGATCGTGCGGATGGGCACGGCGCTGGGGTTCTCGCCCAAGAACATGGCCGAAGTCATATCGGGCTTCGCGTTCGAGGCGGCGAGGTGCAGCAATAGAGACACGCCGTACAGCGTCTTGCCACGGAGAGAGCCCGGGCGGGCTTTCTTGAGCGGCGGCAAGCCGGACGACATCACCGTTGTCGTCGCCTACATCCTATCATCATGTTTCTGATCCCAAGATCGAACGGACGCCCTCAAGTGTCAACACCTCACCCCAGGAAAGAGGGGAGCAGGGACCATGGTCATGGCAGCTGCTCTGCAGTCTACAGCCCATGGTACCCTGCTTGGGTACTCTGCTGTCCTTACTCCTACAATGTTTTCACTCAGCTTTCGTCCAGTGTGTTGGATCTCGTGCACTAAACACATGGAGGGAGTTTGTAGTTTGTATAATCTGTTACATGTAAAGGTTTCCTGAAATTGATATTGACGTACAATACGAGAGAAGAGAAAAAAAATCTTTAACCCCCCACATTTTGGAAAGTCCTAATATATTTGTAAATTTGGGTGAGCAACTCTTTTTCAACTTTAATGCAAAAGGCTCTCATCCTAACAAGCTTGTCTTTTCATGTTGGGTCATAGGCTCCCGGCTACACGTAAATGATAAGACAAGATGTTTTTATATTGTTTGGCTATTAGTCAACATATAAGAGTTAAGTCATATAATAGTAACTTATTACTATTTTTTATTATTTATTATTTTTTTCTATCCACTCTCACATCCCTCTCATCTCATCTGGCTCACCTAGCTCGTGCTCAGCTTGTTGTGCATGAGAGTCAAGCTCTCCTCCCTCTCTCCTCTTTTTCCTCCTCCACGTCAGCAAAAATGCTTACTGACTTGACTATAAACTCATTATTATACTTGCTCTAACTGGTTCAATTCATGCGCCTGCACATAAGGCTAGTCTCGAGATTATACTCCCTCCGTTCTGAAAAAACTGACGTTTAGGACAAGGTTTGAGTCAAACATTGGAAATATAAATCGTCAATAACTTTTAAATTGTTAAGTTTACAAATGTGAAAACTATATGAATAGATTTGTCTTGAAAAATACTTTCATAAAAGTATACATATATCACTCTTTGATAAATATTTTTATAATAACAAGAGGTCAAAGTTGTGTTTTGGAGACTGTGTCGCTGTCCTAAACGTCAGTTTTTTCAGAACGGAGGGAGTAAGTATTTAGTAACAAAAATAGCGATGTGTATAGATTAAGTATTCATAAAACTCTTTATCTTCTCTCCTCATAATGATTCTACTTCATCAATTTAATGTCCATAAAACTTCTTATGAAATCCTCCATTAAGACTGGCCTAATAAAGTGAAAAAAAATCTAGAGTTTAAAATTACGACACAAAAAATTGGATAGAGTTTCTTGTAGAGTTGTACTAGTAATATTGTTCTGGAACCCAAAGTTGGAACCGGTCTGGGCTCCGGGAACTGGCCTATATACGTTCGCGCTGACACGATCAGCCACAAACAGCTCCTCCCATACATGCGATCTTCCGATTCTTGGAGTCCTTCCACGCTCCAAAGAACCCATAGAACCGACGACGATGGAGAAGCTGATCAGCCAAAAAACCCTGCGTGAGATCGACGAGCGGATCCCGGACGCCCTCCGGCTCGCGTTCGGCATCCGCTACCGCGCCTCGCCCGCGCCCAGGCCCGGCGAGCCCGACGAGATCGCCAACTTCGCCGCCGCCCTTCTCCCTCCGCGCGCGCATGGAGAACACGGCGGCGGCGGCGTCGACGACGTCCCCACGCGGCGGGACGACGACGACGACGACGACGAGGCGCCGCGGCGGGACCTGAGGATGGAGTTCGGGTCCTGCTACCTCAAGCGCCACGACGAGGACGCGCACTTCGGGCACGCCGAGGCCGGCGTCGTCGGCGTGGCGGACGGCGTCGGCGGGTACCGCGGCCGGGGCGTGGACGCCGCGGCGTTCGCGCAGGGGCTCATGCGCAGCGCCCACGAGGAGGCGGTGACCGCCCCGCCGGGCACGCGCGTCTGCCCCCACACGCTGCTGGAGCGCGCGTACGAGAGGACGGCCGCGTCGCGCACGCCCGCGGCGTCCACGGAGGTCATCGTCTCGCTCGCCGGGAGGGCCCTCAGGTGGGCGTACGTCGGCGACAGCGGCTTCGCGGTGTTCCGCGGCGGAAGGCTCCTGCTGCGCTCGCGGGAGCAGCAACACCGCTTCAACTGCCCCGTGAACCTCAACGCCGAGGGCGGCGGCGGCGGGGTCGCGGACGCGGAGGTGGGGGAGGCCCCCGCGAGGGCGGGCGACGTCGTGGCGGTGGGCACGGACGGGCTGTTCGACAACGTGTTCGACGGCGAGCTGGAGCGGATCGTGCAGATGGGAGTCGCGATGGGGTTCTCGCCGCTCAACATGGCGGAGGTCATCGCGGCGTTTGCGCACGAGACGGCGAGGTGCACGTACAGGGACACGCCGTTCAGCATCGAGAAGCGAAAACGGCGGGGCTCGGCTTCCACGTGCGGGAAGCTGGACGACATTACCGTCGTCGTCGCGTTCATTGTATGATACAGGAGGACTCAACGTCTCGCCGGCAGTAGTGGTGTATATATGGACAGATTATGCTGCTAGATTCATGTGTTATTTCTTCTGTTTTAATTTGCAATAGCCTATTGTTCTGCACATTCTGCAGCGGCAGCCATGGCACACACATAGCTAGCTTGACAGTTGACACTTCTACAGTAACAGACCTCCTCCCCACAAGTGGTTCCCTTGTGGTGTGGCATCTATACTTTCAATTTTTAATCTACTGTTTTATTTGCCTATATTGAAGTCAATACATGTAGAAACAGAACAGAATACGTTGTTTCACCCTCTCTGCAGTGTGAACAATAGTACTCCTGAACTGAAATTGGAGTTCAGTATCCAATCCTGAATAGTACGTCCTGGTTGTGGGCATTGGGAACGACCTGATATCAGACACGCAGGAGCACGTTGCAAATGGATAAAAAAAGAAATTAGCTGCTCAATCTAGCTGTCCTAGGCTCCAAGTCAGGGGGTACTCTGTCTATGTCCCCTGACCTTTTTTTACTGTCCAAGCGAGGGGTTTTCTTAACTGAAAACCGGATTGCAGAAAGCTCGCCTAAATCAATGTTGCATGCGTTGCTCTATGATATTTCAAATGTTGATTTCCTATGTTTTAGCCCATCGACTATACGTAGTTAGATTTCCCATAATCTGAATAGTTTTTTCTTTAAGGAAAATTGTTTCAGTTCGAAATTTCACCAATTGGGCAGAGAGACCAAGGATGCGGCAACGGAGAACATCGTGTCACATTAGCAGTGTTGCATGGCTGCAGAAGATGATAAACGCCGTGTCACATTATTTTTATACATTTTATTCTTACAAATCTGTAAGGTTAGTGTATAAGTTCTTATAATAAACACATTATACTAAAAACATATGGAATAGGGACTGGAAAACAGCAGAAAAAAAGTGCATAGTATATATAAACCACACCAGTGGACTTATTTATTTATTTGATAGTAGAACACGAAGCAACCAAGCATGGGAAGCTCGAGTAGGGGAAACATACACAGACTGCTTCATTTGCCCGTTCATCATGGATGGACCAGGCACCTTATTTATATGATCGCAGCCGACCCGGAATTTTAGTACCTCATAATAACCACCCATCATTTGGTACCAGCAGAAGCTCAAGTAATGGTTTTGGGAGGGTTGTACTCGTTGAGGTAGGGCATCGTTGTAAGCCCCTTGCTCATGAGTGGCTCCACCGTGTCCCACACCTCGTATTTCTTGGCGAGCTCCTCGATGACGTGTTTGATGTCTACCTCGACGTCGTACCTCATGGTGGCGATGACCTCCTCCGCCGTCGGGCCCAGGTTGATGGAGGCGATTTTGAAGCCACCATCGTGTTTGTCAGAGCTCTCGACACGCACGAGTGTTGGGCCACTGAAAAGGTTGTGCTTGCAGGACAGGGCCTCCTGGTACGCCCCGGACAGCAGCGCGGCCACGTAGTAGCCACCGTGCTGCTCCGGGTCGAGCGGGTGCAGCGGCAGCGTCTCCCCGCCGCCGATGAACTTCTCGACCTTCCCGTCGCTGTCGCAGGTGATGTCCACGAGCGTGCCCATGAGCTCCGGCTTCTCGTTGAGCCGGCTCACCGGCATCATCGGGAAGAGCTGCCCGATGCCCCAGAAGTCGGGCACCAGCGAGAACACGGAGAGGTTCATGTGGTAGTTGTAGATGGTGTTGGTGTCCCCGACGACCCTCTTGCCCAGCTTCTTCCCCAGCTTGTACATCTCGATGCCGTGCTTCTTGAGGTCCGCGGCGTGAGAGTAAATGCCGCCGCCGCCATTAACGGCTGCAGCTCTGGTCGGCTGCTTCCAGGAGAGGTCCTGGATCTTGCTCAGCAGCTGCTCGGAGGTGTCCTGCTCGTCCTGCGGCTCCGGGATCGCCGACAGCGCCTCGAGGATGATCATGGAGTGGTGCGACGCCATGGCGCGCCCGCTCTCGGTGCACAGGACCGGGTGCGCCACGCCGCTGTACTCGCACTTGAGCCGCACCGCCTGCACGATGCTGGACGCGTACTCCTGTAGCCCGTACGCCACCGACATGTCGGAGCTGCCGGACCGGGTGCCGTCGTAGTCGACCCCGAGCCCGCCGCCGCAGTCCAGAGTGGCCATCTCCGACGCGCCGTACGTGTTCACCAGCTCGCAGTAGATGCCGGCGGCCTCGCTCGCGGCGTTGTACACGATGTCCGTCGTCGGGATCATGGACCCCACGTGGAAGTGCAGCAGCTTGAGCCAGTGCAGCTTGCCCTTCTCCCTGAGCTTCTGGGCCACCCCGTAGATCTTCTCGGCGAGCATCCCGAACTTGCCGTGCTTGCCGGCCGTGGAACCGAAGTGGCCTGGGATCTTGGTGAGGAGCTTGGCGCGGACGCCGATGGCCGGCTCGAAGCCGTCGCCGAGCTTGGGCTTGAGCTTCTCGTACTGGTCGAGGACGATGTCGAGCTCCTCCTCCATCTCCAGCACGATGATGGCGTTCAGGCCCATGGCGCGCGCCGAGAGCGCGAGCGCGATGTAGTCGCCGTCCTTGTAGCCATTGCAGACCAGGTAGGCTCCGGGCTTGGCGTTGGTGAGGCAGCTGATTGCGATGAGCAGCTCAGGCTTGGAGCCAGCCTCGAGGCCGTAGCTCTCGTCGCGGCCGAAGTCCACCATGTCCTGCACCACGGCCTTGTTGTGGTTTACCTTGATGGGGAACACGCCCTGGTACCTGGACGTGTACCCGGTGTTGTCGATGGCGGAGTTGAACGCGGAGTGGAGCGACTCGATGCGGTTCTTGAGCACGTCGGGGAAGCGGAGGATCATGGGGAACTGGGCTTTGCCCTTGCCGCCGATATTGAGGGGGGTCTTTAAAGCTTTCAGGATGACGGAGTGGATGTCGATCTCCTGCCCGGGCATCGTCTTCCGGCCATGCGGCTTGGCGCAGAGGTGACCCTCCGCGTTCACCGCGAAGTAGGGGTCACCCCAGCCGAGGACGTTGTAGAGTTCTCCGTAGTTCTTGGGCATGATGGGTTTCTTGGACATGATTGCTTATCCTAGAAACATAAGACGGTATGGTCTACGGTGAAAACTTTAAAGCATGCCATAAGCCCAAAATCAATAAATAGGAGAGGTTTTTGCTAGTTTTAAGCTACGTTAATTAGATTAAAATTGGCCTAGCTCGGCTGTATGGTACGGTAGCGTGTGTCAAACTCTGTGAAATAGTATGTTACATGTCACGACTAGGGTGGTAAAGGACCCAATAATTTATGCTAACAATTTTAATGATCGGACTCGATCTGTAAAGGTTGAGTAGTTTCACAACCATGCCCTACCATCTATAATTCCGACATGTTCGGTTGGCTGGTGCTGATTTATGCTGAGAGAAAAATACTGCTGGCTGACTGCTGATAAACCAAGCGAACAGGTCGGAAGATTTTGTGCGTGTCAACATTTTTCACGAGATCTTTCGGCCTTTCGCATGGGAAGGCAACGGGATCTTTTTTCAACGTCAAGTTCTTTAGTGCTATGGTGATATTTGTTTAGATTGTCACGATATTTTGAGTTGTTAGTGTTAGTAGTGTTGAGTTGGTGTTGCGCCTCATTCCGGCCTGCAGTGGTTTGGTTTTCTTAGTTTAGTTGTTTTCTTCTCTAGTCGTGTTAGGACCGGAATGTTGGCGTTGTTGTTTCCTCTTTTCTCTTGTTTCTTTTTCTCTCGTCTAATAAAAATTACAATAAAGCTTTTACCGTTCCTTAAAAAAAATCATTTTCACAAGTAGTTTCACAACCATGTCAAAAATATTAAGATGTGCAAATGCAAAGTCATAAAAATAAAGTCAAAATGGTTATTGTCAGCACATTAGTCTGGACGTCAGATTAGTCTTGTCAGTGTCGGAAATGGCCGGCACTCCCTACACCGCACAGAAATGCGCTGTGTCTCGTCCCTTGATGGTCGATGCGGAAGCTAACACAAGGACACGGGTTTATCCTGGTTCCGGCCACGGGGCCGTACGTCCAGCAGGGGCGTGCTCGCGCACTCGTATTAGCTTTGCACCGGGGTGCTTGTAGAGGGGAGCTACAAGTGGATGCGGGAGATGAGAGACGTTCTCCAAGTCCCTGGTTTGTGGTGAGAGTGATTGAGTCTGGTGCCGATATCGGGTGTGTGTTGCTGTGTGTTCATGTCTCAGCGTGAGCCAAGGCGTGCGAACTGTCCCCCTTCTACAGGGCTCCTGCCTCTCCCTTTTATAGTTCAAGGGGGAGAAGGATTACAGTCGTGGGTACAGTCCGTACCACAGTGCGAGCTACAGTGCGATCTTTACGGTGTATCTTGCAGAGGGGGCGTGCTTGCTTCAGGCGTATCCCTCCCCTGTAGTTTAGTTGAGAATGTCTTTAGGTCCTGTCCGTTGGTACGACGCTTCTTTGCATCCGTCTTGTCAAAGCCTCGAGGGGTCGCTCGATGCTGCCTCGAGGCGGCAGGACTATCGCTTGGTCCATCGCTCGAGGGGGGCTCCGTGCCGCTTCGAGGGGTCGCTTGCCGGGGGCACGGAGGCTAGCGTGGTGTAGGCCGCAGCCTAGTGTCAGACACCTTTACCAGTTATGATGACCAGGAGAATATGGCCTGCTCCGTGGGCCGGTACGACCGGCTTTTGCCCTGGCGACGGTGTCAGGCCGTATTCGTACGGGGCGGCCACCGCTCGGGTGGCCCGATAATCTTCTGTATTCGCCATGGGGGGCCCCTTCCGTTGAGGACGGGGGCAGGTGATGTAGGTGTGCAGCCTACCGTTGCCACGGTGTACGCTCCGTCGCCCGGAGACGTGGTTGGCAAGGGTTAGGAGACCCTTTGCTTGCCTTGCCGGACCGGCAACGTCGTTTGACCAGGGCTCGCCCCCCGGTCATTGGTGGTTTCTTGTTGGTGGGGTCCCCTAGACCCGCTCGAGGGCGTTTCGGCGTGGGAGGCGACGGGGGCCCCCCGGTGAAGCTGTGCGGGAGTACGATTGGAGTCAGCGACACCAGGGGTACAGTGCCGCGCATGCCCCGCGCGGCTCTCGCCTGTCCGCGTTCCAGGGGACACAGTGCTCTGAGATCTTGTCAGAGGCGACGTGCAAGGAGGATTTCTCTTTTGACTTCGGCGCCCGGTGCGGGAGTTGGGATCGCCGCTCCCTGCGCCGCTGATGAGGTGCATACTCGAGGGGTCGAGATGAGCTCGAGCGAGGCGGAGCGGGGGTCTGTGGCTCGAGGGGGAGGCGTAGTACCCTCGAGCGAGGCGGAGTTTTGGGTGCGAATGCGTCGTACCCTCGCGGGCCATTGTCGGGCCTGGATGGCTGGTAGTGGGCCGCATTATTTTGCTGGCATGGGTCCATGTGTTTGCGGGAGGTAGTCTTTGTTGTGCGTTTTTTGAGGGTGGTTACCCTGATGATTAAGGGACCCCTAATTTGGTCCCCGACAAGTCTGTACGAATATAATCGACCTTCAAAAGCATGTTATTGCAGTTCTACTTCTTCTTAGGTCCATTTATGTTAGTCACATGAAGTTTGTTTTTTTATATAGAATACCTCAATCTGTGGCCCATCTGGAATAAAAAGATTTTATAGACGTATATATGAATTTTCTGCAAAGTTTACGTAAAATCCATATATACTCCAGACATGCACATATTTACAATAATAATTAGGAAGGACAGTCCCGGCAATATTCAAATCTTTCCTGGTCATTGGTTTTCAATAATCAAGATGTTTACTGTACGTAGTAGTTCAGAAATGAACACATGAAACGTCGTTATACAAAGAGATGGTTTAATGAATCTTAGGACTGTTTCATACTACAATACATGCATGCAACTATAAAGCCAATAACAATTATTTCTTTAGTGATGAATGGACAACTTAAAGAAAGACACACTGAATGCAGATTTAATCGTAGAGTAACCATACCAGCAGAAGTTCGGGGGAGAACCAGAGACGAATAGATTTCAGTGTTGTGTTGTGTGGATTGCAGACTACACCTTCGTCTTCTTTTATAGAGGTCTGGCGAGGATAAAATGTCATATTTGCCCATGGTAGAGGACAAAATGTCATTTGATGGAAGAAAATGACCGGTCCCTAGCTGGCTATATGATCACAGAGATCACGTACTACACTATCCGAAGTTTATATCTGCATTATTAATGCATATACTTTTTGTAGGAATATTTTGATCATAGCAAAATTACCCATTTGTCAAACAACTTCCCGATGGGCGATGGCAATGTAGTGCTGTTACTTTTAAGAATCTAAGCTTAGCATATAAAATATCACAACCCAAATCTTCCAATTGCCAGAAATTTGCAGAATTTCGAAGCCTTTAGAGGCATTGGGAAGAGCGAGGCGAGATGCTGGCTCAGTGCCGATCTTAGTGATTTGTCGTATTTTTTTTTCAAATGGCTAATTTTTATAGACTTCTTGTTCTACGTCGTTTTTTTCTCTCTTTGTTTTTTAGAATTCTCGTTCTAGGTCTTTTTTTTGGTTTCTTAGTCTTTCGGATGCTTAAGTCACATTTCTAGGTTGTACTAATTAAACTCATTCTTCTTAATAAAATATTTGCTCAAGCAAATTCTTAATAAAACTCTAACCAAACTACGTACCACATCATTTACATATGGCCGGATGGCCCGGAGGTAAGTATAAGCAGCATCTGTAACTAACTGTAACTAGGCAGTAGTATCACGTCCATTTTTAAAGAAGACACATCATCGGCCACATGCAAATAGAATCCATTTGGTTCAATTTTTCCAATTCGTACTCGTGGCAGCCAAATCAAAAGGTGTTCCCATGCCGTTGCAAACCAAACCTGCAATAACTTTACGCGATACGCGGTGATGCGACCGTGCGTGTTCGTCGGCTCGTCGCACCAACGACCCCCTCCAATAATGCACCACTCCGATATATCGAACGTGTGTCTGTTCGTTCGCCAATCGCTTTCTACCTAGGAATCTAGGATCCGGACGTGTCAAACCGTACCGTAAATATAGCCTCACAGATAAGCGCATACTGGACATCGTTGACCTGCTGGTCACCGTCATGTACGTCGACGTCATCGTACTAAATGTGTGTGCATACAATATATATATATATATATATATATATATATATATATATATATATATATATATATATATATATATATATAACCAATAATCGAATAATCTGAAGCGCCCTGGTACAGTCTTAGAAAGACACCGGTCACAAACGGCTGGTAAAGCTGGTCCATGCTGGTAGCATTAACATCATCGTCCGTATGCGTGTACAATTTGATGCCATTGCATGATTGATTCGTATAATTGAGTAGGAGTATACTACTAGTACGGAGAAGAACTCAATCACACGGAGTACTAGATTTTACCAGTAGTGTATTCGTCTTTTAAAAGAAAAAAACATACTGATACGGCCTAATAACAAGTTGCAAACGAATATGGTTCCACAGATAGGCAGCACAGTACTAAAGATAGGATTTTTTTTCGTCGTTTATTTACAGCAGGATTTCATACATTGTTGCTCAAGCTTAAAGAGACATCAGTAAAAATCTGGAGGATCTAGTAACCGAGCACAAGAGTACAAGCACGCTTAGCTAATTTGTGAGTATCTATATTGGATTTTTCCTGCTTTTATTTATGCAGGCGTGCAAGGAACACGTGATGGAAAGAAGCGATGCGCAAAGATCAATGGATGGGTTTGAAGTTGGACCTTCCTGTTGGAAGAGCCCGGCTGAATAGATAACAATGCTCTGTCTGATAAGAGTTCCGGCTTCTACATAAATAGCACTAGCTCTAGCTTCTTTTTTTTTTGCGAATGGAGTGCTTTATTAAAAACTAAATGGTATCGTTACAAAGAATTTCCAAAACACACTCCGGGAAACAAGAAAAAAAGACTTGACACTGTCCAGACATAACCGCTAACTGCGCAAGGCCATGCGCAACTTTATTTTGTGCTCTCCCAACCTTGACAACTTGAAGGCTTTGTAGCTGTTGGCTTTTCTGAACCGCTTCCTGAATCAACGGCCACACCAGCGAGCGGTCTGACTTCTTGTCTTTGAGCTTCACCACCACCGAATGACAGTTAGCCTCCAAGATCATCGGAGTATCAGGCCACCGTGCTGCTAAACGAATACCCTCTAGGCAAGCTGCAGCTTCAGCCTCCTCGGCGTCCCTGCAGTTAAACAAAATTTTCCACGCAGCTAACAGAGGATGGCCTGCATGATTCCGAACTACAACACCTAAAGCGGCAGAACCAGTTTCATGATTGAAAGCACCATCGACATTGATCTTGAGTATACCATTGCAAGGAGGAACCCATTTGTTATATTTAGCCGGCCCTTGGCCCAAGCACTGGTTTCTCCCCATGGCTAGTAAAGTTTGTTTCCCTTTTGCACCCCCTCTGTCGCCCTGTTGCTGAATCAAAATCAGTGAATCCATATACTGAGTCAAGAAATTAACTAAACCTTCAATAGATATATTCACTCCTTCATGCAAAACTTTGTTACGGACGTTCCATACTTGCCAAAGCAACATGAGCAGATTTGCCATAACCTCTAATGAATGTCGATTCACCAACATGAGCAGCCACTCCGGCCCTGTGAAGCTTAGCTCCTCTTCTGTTGGCAGGGCCCAAATGTTTCTCATAGCATGGCGTAGATCAGCAGCATGAGGACACCTGATGCAAGCATGAAAAACATCTTCGGCCTGCAGACCGCAAAGCTGGCAGGTATCGTTCTGTTCAAGATGTCGATATTTCTTATTGGCCCTAGTAGGCAAACCATTATTCACAACTTTCCATGCAAATAGGTTCACTTTTAATGGAACTTTTACCTGCCATATCTTCTTCCATAGAAGACGACCTTGATCTGAAGAGGAGCTGCTACCCATCTTTCCAACATCATGGTGAATGCGTAAGGCCAATCTGTATGCACTTCGAACTGAAAACAATCCTGTTTTCTCATAATGCCAAGCGATGAAGTCCTTGCACTCCACCGATGGTAGCTTAATCTTTAGGATTTCAGCTGCATCACACAGATAGAAGTATTTGTGCACCACTGTCTCATCCCATGAGTTAGAAGCAGTATCGATTAGGTGGGAAACCCACCGCAGTCTGCACATGCGAATACTCCCAACCGGTTTCATTCCATATGGCCTAGGAAGCCAATTGTCCCTCCAAATCCTCGTATCTCTTCCATTCCCAATTCTATGAATTGCACCTTCTTTCAGTAAATCGAGGCCATGCTCAATAGCACGCCATGTCTGAGACGCATCACCAGCCGGCACTGTGTCGAGCAGCCTACCTTGTGGATAGTATTTTGTCTTCAACACCCGGGCACACAAACTGTCAGGGAACACCACCAGCCTCCAGGCTTGGCGGGCCAGCAGCGCTTGGTTAAATAACCTCAAGTCCTTGAAACCCATACCTCCAAACCCTTTCGGTAGCAATAGCCTTTCCCATGGGACCCATTGAACTTTCCTTTTTCCTTGCTCTGCGCCCCACCAGAATGCTCTAATGTGCTTCATAAGATCATCGCATAATGTCAATGGCAATTTAAATACACTCATAACATAATTTGGCAATGCTTGTGCCACTGATTTTATCAACACTTCCTTCCCTGCTGCTGAAAGCTCCTTCTCCTTCCATGCCACCATTCTTTTGTGAAAGCGCTCCTCTAGCGGTTGGAACACCCCCCTTCGGATACGCCCTTGGGGTGTTGGGAGGCCCAGGTATTTTGCTTCAAAGTCCACTCTCTGAACTCCAAGGACATGTCGCACCTGTTCAACCATGTTTTGGTCATGGTTTTCATTCATCATCATGGAACACTTGCTAGGACTTAGTAGTTGTCCGGAGCATCTTTCAAAAGTATTGAGAAGCTACTTAACTGCTTGCGCCTGCTCCACATTGGCCCGAAAAAACAACAAGCTATCATCCGCAAAAAGGAGATGCGATACACTTGGGGCACGTCGGCACACTTTCAAACCTTCTATTCTTTCAGCCAATTCATAATGGTGTAAGAGAGTCGATAGGCCATCGGCTACTAGATGGAATAAGTAAGGAGAAAGCGGATCACCTTGCCGTAAACCACGCGTTGGGGAGAAGGGATGCGACTGCACCCCATTGAAGCGGACTGAGTAGCGAACAGTAGACACACAAGACATGACCCACTTCACCCACTTATTTGAAAGCCTAGCTTCTCCATTAACATTTTTAGAAATCCCCAATCCACACGGTCATACACCTTCGATAGATCTAGCTTGTAAGCACAAAACTCCTCCTTGTAGCCCCTTTTGTAACACCCTAAAAACTCCATCACAAATAAATCATAGCAACATGGTTAGATTTAATTTTTTTCTAAGGACTTAATTAAAATTTTAAATTAATTTGAGCCTAAAAATATTTAAACATCATTTAAATAATTTTGGAGCAATAAGTGCTTGTGCTTCATATTTAAAATGCATGTCTTTTGTTTGATTTGTGTGAGAATTTCAAAACCATGAAAAAGTCCAGAAACCGTCCCTAAACTCTTTTCCTCGGCCCAGCCCGCTCCCCTTCCTTTTTTTTCCTTTTCTGTTTTCTTCCGCGGCCCAAACTTCCTCTCCCCCTCTCTCGCGTCGCTGGCATGTGGACCCCGACCGCCAGCTCCTTCTTCCACCTCCGACCGCGCCACCGCCCGACCGCATCGCTCGACCTCTCGGCGCCCCGCGTCGCTCCCTCTCCCTCGCCCTTCCCTCTCCTCTCTCACCGAGCTACTGTAACCGCCACTCCACCATCACTCCGCTCCCCCTTCCCGAAACGCTCTCCCACCGAACTCTCCCCACCGCCGTGCGCCATTGATGGCCGGCCTCTCCCTTCCCCTCGGCACTGACCCATCCTTCCCCTCCCTCCGCTCTATAAAAACATCGACCGAGCCACCAAGAACCCCTCTTCGTTCGCTCGCCTCTCACACAGCCACGCCCCTACACCAATTCGCGCCGTCCGCCGCACCGGAGCTCCGCCGCGCCGTCGATCCGCCGCCCCGACGCCGCACCGTCCCTCCCGACCGCACCAGTCGCTTCCCGAGGAGGTAACGAAGCTCCCTGTCCTCTTTTTGTTCTCTATCTAGTTAGCTTAGGCGCTCGTCTGCTTTCGCCCGAGTGGCCCGCCGCGGTCTCTCGTCGCCCGCCGCCGCTACCGCGCCAAGCGCCGCCTAGAGCCCCTGATCGTGTTCGCCTAGCCGGTTTGTAACCATAGGTGCCTAGACAGTAGCCTCCCGAGAACCCCAGCTAGCCCCTTGCGTCGCTCCGGCGACGCGCCGCCTCCGCACCGCCGCGTCCCGCCGCTGTTCGTCGTCGCCTGCCGCCCTTGGTGTGCAAACCTCGGCATGAACCCCCTAAACATGTTCGCTAGCCCACCAGCTACACCCAGCACCTTCCCGCACTCGAATCCGTAGCTGAGACCCCGAGTTCGAGTTGAACTCCGGCGAACTCGCCGCCGCGCGCCGGCGTCCCGCCGCCGCCCGACTGCCCCCCTTCTCTGCCAGCCGTCCATCGCGAGATCAACGACCCAAATTAAATCTGACCCGAGTCAATCCAGCCACGTACCGGTCAACCCTGGCCTTTTTGCAAAAGAGACCCTAAGCTTTTCCTTAATCAACCCATCGTCCTGTCTAGTTCAAAAATAATTAGATTTAGGTCCTGGTTTTTACAGAAAACCCCCTGAGTTTCTCTGTTTTTGTGTCCAAGCGTTCGTCTTTTTGAGCTTGTTAGTTTTAGACGCTTGTTTTAGTCTGTTAGAGATGTTTGATGTACTGTTTTTCTTATTGTTGTATGTTTTAATCGTAGATCTCGTGCCAGTTGCAACCGAGCCGCCCGCCGACGCGGATCAAGAACAACTTTTTGAGGAAGAAGATCTTTTTGTAGGCAAGTGCCCCCCCCCCCCCCCCCCCGCATATTCTTTTTATCCTAAACAATTGCATGACAACTAAAATTTACTTTAATTGCATTAATATGATGGGAATACCTTTTTAAGGATTTACCTAGTCTTTTACCATGATCCCTTGTATCAACCCTGATTTAAGAAAATGTTTTGGGTTAGTTATGCTTAGCGTTGCTATACTATGGGAATGGTTAAAACTGAATCTTTATAGAATGTTGATCATGGCAACTCTGTTGGTGAAACGATGGTTAATCCAAGAGAACTTTTCTTTAATCGGAACATGGAGTGACCACCCAAGAAAACAGCGCAACCATAGGGTTAATGGGCTCTGACCTTAGCCAATTAATTAGGCGTGTGATCGCACTGACGACCCTATCCGACCACGAGGAGCAGAGGGGGATTGGGGTTGCAGGGGTCACAGCCCGGTCCTCTTGGGGTAGCAGCCTTGGTTAAGGTGCTGACCATTAGGGAGGTTTGTGGACCGCCCTAGTCTGTAACTTTGCGGGTCGTTGATCTTTTGCACACCTTTGTAAAGGCTTCGTAGTGGACCCCTAGCCACTCACCTCGGAAGTGTTTAAGGGTCTAGCTAACCCGGGCAACATGGGGAACACGAGCTATGGTGAAAGTGTGGAACCTCTGCAGAGTGTAAAACTGATATATCAGCCGTGCTCACGGTCAAGAGCGGCTTGGACCCTACCATGATCATTGAACTTAAAGATGGAATCTAAATCGTGGTTTTACTCGTGGGTTTTGGAATAAGATGTTTTTTTAAATGCTTAAGTGGGTTGGTATAAACTTACATCTAGTAAATAGGAAATTGCTAATAAAACTTGATCAACTCTAAAAAGCTCACTGCTGTGAACCATAGCCTATCCTTGTGGCCTTGCATTTTCACCCCGCTTGCTGAGTACCTAGTTAGGTGTTGTAACGCCCGCGTTCCTCTCTCTGGGAGAATCACCGAAATAAACCACCGGAGAAAACTTTTCAAAAATCTTCTCACCGCCCGAGCTCCCTCTTCCGCCAAAAAACCTGTCCACCTTGTTTCCCCCCCCCCCTCTTTTCCTGTTCGCATCGCGATCACCACCCTCTCTCCCGTCCCCTCCCGCGTCACCCGCTCTCGGGTCGACCACCGGGCCCGACCGTCCCTGGCCGACCGCCGTCGACCGCCTGTCGGCTTTCCGCCGCGAATCCCGCCGTCTCTCCCCTCTTTTTCCCTTCTCTTTTCCTTTCCCCTCTCCTTTCTTCTTTCTTTTTCCCGTTCTTTCTTTCTTTCTTTCTTTCTTCCTCTCTTTCTTTCTTTCTTTTCCTCCCCTGTTTTCCCCGGCCGCTGGGCGCGGCAGCTCTGCTCGCTGCCGGCCGTTCCCCCCCTGCGCCGGCCAACCACCCTCCCCGACACTGCACGCAAGCCACCCCGGCCCCGTGCTCGTCGTCATTGTGCCGCCCACCGCCGAATCGCCGCCACTGCCCGCGCGCCACCACCCGCTCTGCTCGTCGCGCACGCCAACGCCGCCGCGCCGACACACCGCCGTGCCGCCCTTCTCCGCGACCCCACAACCCCGCCCTCACGCCATCGCCGCCGGCCCTCTCGCTCCACCGCGGCAGCTACCCTCGCGCACACCGCCGCCGCCGCCGCCCCACGCGCTCGCCGCGCACGCGCTCCCGGGCCGGCCCCGCCGCGGCACTGCCCCGCCACCGATCGCCCGACCGCCGTACGCCGCCGTCGTGCCGCCCACCGCCGTGACCCCGCCACCGTCGTCGCCAGACCACGACGTCCACACGAGCACGCTGCCGTTGAGCCACTCCACCCATCGAGCACGCCACCCCAGCCACCATCGCTCCGACCGCCCGGACCCGCCGCAGTCTCGTCGCCAAGCACGGCAGCGCCACCCGTACGCACACGCACTGCTCCGCCACAGCTCCACCTCGCTCCCCGTGCCACCAACCGCGCCGGCCAATTTCAATTCCGCCCGCCGGCCTCCATTGTCGCCCGACCGACCTCCCTCCCGTCGGCCCACCGCCTCGGCCCCTCCCCACGCCTATAAATAGGCCAGTCGGCCTCTCCTCAGCTCCCACGCACTCGCCCACCCCTCCAATTGCCTTCCCCGCCTCCGCAACACCGCTGCCCCACTACCATTGACCGCCGCCGCCGCCGCTCTCGTGGGCAGCTCACCGCCGGCCACCTCCGCCCGAGGTAAGGCTATGGGTGAACTCGCCATGCCTCACCCTCTCGTTTCCCCCTAACCCCGGCCGCAATCGCCGCTCCTATCACCGGTGATTTCGCCGCCGCCGGCCGCCGGCCGCCGGCCGCCGGCCCTTCCCCTGTTCCCCCTTCTCTCTGTTAAACGAAGAAGATGGCAATTTTGCCTATACCCCCCTGAACTCTGTCCTATTCCACCCGCCGTCCAATAAACAGGACCCCCTCTCTCTTACACGTTTTCACATAACCCCCGAACTTTTACCGAATCAACCCGCAGTCCACCAGCACTATTCCACCTCTCTCTGTTAATTTCGTCTGAGGCCCTCGGACTTTTCCATATTTACAGTTAGGTCCTTTTCTCTAAAAACAGCCCTAAAACACCTCTGAACTCGTCATTTCATGCGCCAAATTAATCCCGTTTGTCCCCAAACTCCACCACAATATTTACCAACATATTTTCACCAATTCATTCAGTCCTTATCCAAAAATAATCCTATCACCACCATCACTCTCTCATTCTCTGTTCTTTCTTTCGGAGCTCCGCAAAACCTTTTTCTTTAATTTATTGGATGTTTGTTTGTGTGTGCCGTAGACTCTGCTGTGAACGAGGAAGGACTCGAGGAGGAGCAGGGCTACGAGCAGGAGTTTGGAGGCCAAGACCCCGGGCAGGAATCCCCCGAGGGTTGGGAGAACGGCAAGTGCAATCCCACCCTTTGATGCATACTTTTGTCCTAGATTTTATAAACACAACCTATGGCCGGTTTTATAAAACTTGCATGATTTTACTGCTAAACCCGGTTGGATAGCCATTCCTGGATTGCTATGACTGTTCCCTTGACAACCTAGATTAATATTTGAATATGACAATGCCCTGTTCAAATGTTAGTCACTGCTAGAAATGCTTAGGAATGTTTTACTGGTACACACCCCACTACAATCACTTGGTGTTTACAAAAGCAACTGTGTGCGTGTTTTAAAATAAAAAGAGATGATTTGTGTGAATAAAATGAGTATCCGTGTGGGATGAGACAAACGGTATTTTCTGTGTGAAATGCCGAGGTGAGCTCGAACCTGTGTGGTTGAGCATGGTGGGAGTTGTCTATCCTATCACAATTTTTGGGATGATGTTGATGTGTCATCTAGCCTAACCCATTTTTATTGTACCACCACTCGACCGTTGTATGTGGCAACAGCCTAGCATAAATCCCACTAGTTAAGTTGTTGGTTATGTGGTGTGCTGGTGAGCAACAGAGGGCCATGGAACCGGGGATACGTTCTATGTGAGGTATACCCCTGGGTGGAACCTCGCTGGTAGGTTGTTAAACCCCCTGGTCGCGTCTGGGATAACTTGTCAGTTTAGCTATGGTGGGTAATGGCTTTGATAGGAGCTGCACTGACACTAAGGTGTTCATGTTGTGGTAGCCTACTTGTGGTTGTGTACACCTCTGCAGAGTTAAAATCTATCCGGATAGCCGTGTCCACGGCATTGGGCGAGTTACGGCTTGGTCACTTCACTAGTCCCTTGCTTTGGTGTAAGAAAGTGGTTGGTGTTTGTTGAGCTAAGAAAAGGTTTGGCATTGAGCTACGACAGATGGGAAATCTGGTAGCATTAAAATCATGTGTGTAAAAATGTTACATTTATTGATCCTAATAAAAGAAATACTTGTGAAAACCCATTGTGAAAACTAACCCCCTGCATGTGTAATAAAATTTGCTTTGCTGCTAAATAAACCATGAGCCATCCTTGTTTCAATACTTGCATACTTCTGTTATACCCTCCGTGGTTGTGGTTGTGCTTGCTGAGTACGTATGTACTCACCCTTGCTTACTTTGTTTCAGAGGCAGACCCGGACTTTGTACCTGAGGACGTCGTTTAGAGGGGTTCGTTCTACACCCAACCTTTGCCTGTGTGTTAGGGTCACCCGCTGGAAGCCGCATGCGTTGCCACTCTGATGAAGACCTCTATGTTATCAACCTTTTTATCTGGAGCTTAGTGTTAGTTCTGTTCGTCGTGGCCCTGCAGTGCCACCGTCTCCCGTAATGTTGTTTTTGTACTGAACTATCTGTTGTAATAATGTGAACCAGCATCCTGGGACTGGTATTTGTATCACATTAAGTTCTCTCTTTTGAGGGGACGCTTCAGGTGGTATCAGAGCCGATAGGTTGGCCGTAGGACGTAACCCCTAGGATCTTGACCCTACCCAGTCTCCTCTCACTAGTTTGTTCTTGCCTAATCCTTTCCTCCACACAAGTACTCACCGACGGCTTTTTGACTTGTTCCAGATGGCCCAGCTGGTTGACGAGGGTTGGGGCGAAGGAGTCTGCCCCGCAGAACCTGGCCTCCCCAAGTTACTGCTGCTCAGCCTGGAGCACGTTGGAGTCACAGAGACCCCCGAGTATTTTTGCCGGGAGTTCACCACCAATGGTACCCGTCGGTGCCGGATGTTCATCTTTGTGGGGAAGAGCTCACTTTACAAGGAGGTGGCACCTTGGTTTGTCCACGCCACCGGCTACGACCGCCCCAACGCCTACCGCAAAGCCGCAAGAAGAGCCCTGATGTGCCTCCGCGTACTCTACAAGCAGTACCTTGTGGGGACCGCGTTAGGATTTGCCCCACCCCTGGAAAGTGGAGGACGCGAGTGGATTGCCCAGATGAGGAACCTTGGGAGAGATGAAGATATGGAGGACACTTTGTCCCACTTGTCCATTTACCTCACGGGCTTAGACAGGCTGTACCGAGAGACATCGGGACAGTTGAGGCACCAGGTCCGCAGAGCCGAGAAGGCGGAGAAGGAGTTGGAAGAAGTGAAGAGAGAGTTGGAGATTCAGAAGGTGACAGCTACCCAGGCTGTCAGCTCCCTAGCTGCTCAACACGCCAGATGCCAGGCTTACTCTGAGTATATGGATAGACTTGAAGCCTACAGGAGGGAGAACGGGTTGATGGAAGGAGAACCAGAGATGACCCACATGGATGCAAGCACGCAGACTGATGATGAAGTGCCAGAGTATCAACTCCCTCTGAAGAAACGCCGAGTCTGCCTGGAGTAGAGTCCTAGTTTAGACTAGCACTTAGTCTAGCTCCTCCTTGAGTAGAGTCTGTTGTACCTAGTTAGCGCTACCATATGAGATGCACTTGGTTTTCCCTCGAAAATCGGGTGTGACAGAGTGGTATCAGAGCCGTTTTGACTGTAGGACGCAGTCTTAAGTTAGAACTGGTCGGAAATTAAGGACCCAACATCTAGAAAGCCATGTCATCTTTCAAAATTACCCTATTTTCGCATAAAAATCTAATTTATATTGTTCCTTGTTAAAAGATCTCATGATTTTGATTTATTCTATACTGAGTCAAAACTTTTTGCCTTTGTCAGATGGTTCGTGAGTATCAGACCGCTCGTGCTGTCGCCGGAGGTTCACGCCCAGCTGGACCTTCAGTTCCCCAGCACCCCGAGGAGGCACCGGCTGAGGAAGCCCCGGTACAGGTACAGCCTGAGGCACAGGCAGAGGCACAGGAGGAGGAGCCACCTCAGCTCTTCGACGGCACTGTGCTTGAGGTGGACGCCGACGGAGACATGGTGATTCCACCAGCTGCTCCTGCTGCCGGCGACGCTGCACCTGACGCTACTGGTGGAGACCCAGACGACTCTGGGGACGACAGCAACGAGGAGGAGCCTAGTGACGGGGATGACACCGACGTGGAGGATGAGGACCAGGACAACGACAACAACGACAACAACGACGACGAGGAGGATCCAGAGGAGCCTCGCCAGCGTGGTCCGGAGTACCACCTACACGCCTCGTTGGGTAGGACTGGGCAGTTCTGCAGACTGCTGGAGGAGTTACTGGGGTTTTTAGAGTTCACTATAAAACCTCAGTATGTGGTCGAGCACTTTGAGGAGCCCGGCCTGGAGGACTACTACACAGCTCAGGTACACATCCGGGTACCTCAACCAGAGGCTTCCGGATGGAGGATCCGTTCAACGCACTACAGTTGTGTTCCCTTCTCCACCGAGGACGCCGCCATCAACGACGCTGCCAGGAGGGCACTTTACTCCTACAGCTACCGTTTCCACGACCAGCTGCACTACTCCGACTTCCGCCACATACCCAGTCGACCTGTTGGTACCGAGGACACTGTGGTACCAGCTTCTCAAACAGGAGACGACCGAGTGGACATCCTTGCTCGAGTCACGGCTGCGCTCAACACCGACCTGGAGGGAGCCACCTCCGAGATCGAGGGACTGCACGGGAAGCTCCAGGACGCTCAGGCCAAGATCGCGCAGCTTGAGGCGCAGCTTGCAGGGCAGGCACCCCCAGAGGAGATGGCACAACACTGCACCACGTCGTCTCCACCGCGCAAGAAGCTTCGCTACGGCACCCCAAGAGCTACCACCAGTCTTGGCTAGGAGTCTTAGATGTCTACCTTTTTCTTTTGTTAATAATTCTGTTCCTACGAGGACGATGCGTTGTAATAATGGTTGATGGTTGAAAACATGTTTGGTTTTGTTTTTGTGGTGAATGAATGCTTTTGTGGAGTGATGGCCATAACTGCATTAATAAAAATAATTAGTTTAATTAATTAATCTTAGCCCCCTTATGCTTTATCTCACTCATCTTAATCTGTTCAGTCCTTATCTGAAAAAAAATCTTTCCCTAACAATCAGATGGTAAACACCAGGTCAGGAGGAGGACAAGATATTCCACCAGTGATACGAGCCCACATCGCCAATCAGCAAAATCAAGCACCACCTCCCCCACCAAACCCACCAATGGATCTGGCTATGCAACAGTTTCTGGCTGCCCAAACTCAGCTGCTGCAGACTCTCACCGCAACAGTGCAGAACTTGCAAGCACAGCAAAATCAGCCACCACAACCAGCACCAGCACCACTACCGCCCAGAGACAAGCACAAGGAGTTCATGAGCCACCGTCCGCCCACTTACTCTCACTCATCAGATTCTTTGGATGCTGATGACTGGCTAAAAGTTGTCACCAGGAAGCTGGAGATGACACAATGCACCGATCGTGAGATGGTGCTATACGCTGCAGGCAGACTTGAAGGACCAGCGGCTGACTGGTGGGATGCGTACACCGCTGCACATGCCGCACCACAGACCATCACCTGGCAAGAGTTCAGGGATAGCTTCAGAGCTTACCACATTCCCTCTGGAGTTATGAAGCTTAAACAGAAGGAGTTCCTCGCACTGAAGCAAGGAAACATGTCAGTCAGCGAGTACTTGGATAAATTCACCCATTTGTCTCGCTATGCACCAGAAGAAGTCAACACTGATGCCAAGAGATAGGAGCGATTCCTAGATGGTCTCATAGGGCCACTCAATTATCAACTGCAAAGTCATATCTTTCCTGACTTTCAGATTCTTCTGAATAAGGCTATTGGCTTGGAAAGCAAGTGCAAGGAGATTGGAGAACACAAACGCAAGTTCCAATCTCAGGGACAATCCAGCAGCAACACTCGCCCCCGCTACAACTCTCCGCAGGGTTCTCACTTCCGCTCAGGTGGACAGTATGGAGGTTACTCGCAGAACATGCAGCTGCAGCGCTCGTTTCAGCAGCCACAGCGCTTCAACCAGCAATCACCACGCACGCCGAATCAGCAATAGAATCGGCCAAGCAACAACACGGCTACTCACCGCCCAAGCAATGCCACAGGCACTCCAGTGAGGAACAATGCTCCAGTGCCACCAAATGGTTGTTTCAAATGTGGAGAATTGGGACACTATGCTAACAGCTGTCCTCAGCGTGGAATGCATACTCCACAGAGAGGCAACGAACAGAGAACTGAGAAACCTTCATCACAAGTTCGTCCAGGAAACTCAAGTGCACAAGGCAACAGGGCTCAGCGGAATTTTGTTCGTGGAAGAGTGAATCATGTGACCGCGGAACAGGCCCAAGAAGCCCCAGGAGTTGTACTTGGTACGTTCCTTCCCAATTCCATACCTGCAACAATTTTATTCGATTCTGGAGCAACGCATTCATTTATTACTGAACAATTTGTGGCAAAACATGGCATGACCATGAGAACTATGAAAAAGCAATTACTAGTTAGTACTCCAAGCGAAGAGATGCAAGCCAATTTATTCTGTCCACAAGTAACTCTTAAAATCATGGGAGTAGATTTCCCCGCCGATTTGGTAGTATTGAAATCGTGGGGAATCGATATAATTCTGGGAATGGATTGGTTACACCAGTAGGATGGATCTATTCAGTGCCGTAAGAAGTCAGTACTCTTAACCAGCCCTCAGGGAGACAGAATTGAATATGTGGCAACTCCCTCACTGACAGAAGGTGGGACAGTAAATTCTATGGAAGGCAAGACACTGGAAGATGTCAGAGTAGTGAATGAATATCCGGATGTATTTCCAGATGACTTACCAGGTATGCCACCTGACCGAGATATTGAATTCAGTATTGAACTTTTACCTGGTACTGCTCCTATATCTAAGAGGCCTTATAGAATGGATGTTAAAGATTTGGTTGAACTAAAGAAACAAATAGAAGAATTATTAAGTAAGGGATTTATCCGCCCTAGTTCATCACCATGGGGAGCCCCTACTCTCTTCGCGGATAAGAAAGATGGTTCTCGGAGATTATGCATAGACTATCGATCAATTAATGATGTGACCATCAAGAACAAGTATCCGTTACCTAGGATTGAGGATCTGTTTGATCAAATGAGAGGTGCAAAAGTGTTCTCAAAGATAGATTTGTGATCAGGCTATCACCAGTTGAAGATCCGACCGGAGGATATTCCTAAGACAGCTTTCACTTCCAGATATGGACTGTATGAGTTCACAGTCATGCCATTCGGATTGACAAATGCACCAGCATACTTCATGTATTTGATGAACAAGGTGTTCATGGATTATTTGGACAAGTTCGTAGTGGTGTTCATTGACGACATTCTGATATTTTCTCAGAGTGAGGAAGAACACGAAGAGCATCTGAGGCTTGTGTTGCAGAGGCTTCAAGAGCATCATTTGTATGCCAAGTTCAGCAAGTGTGACTTTTGGTTGAAGGGAGTTTCATTTCTTGGCCATATCGTCACCGATGGAGGAATAGCGGTAGATCCAAGCAAAGTTCAGGATGTGTTGAACTGGAACCCTCCAAAGAATGTGCCTGAGATCAGGAGTTTTCTCGGATTCGCAGGCTATTACCGCAGGTTTATCGAAGGCTTCTCAAAGATCGTGAAACCGCTTACAACCTTACTAGAAAAAGGAAAAGAATTCAAATGGGATGATAAATGCCATGCTAGTTTTGAAGAATTAAAGAAAAGGTTGACTACAGCCCCTGTATTGATAATGCCCGACATTCACAGAGGGTTTGACGTATATTGCGATGCTTCGCGTCAAGGTCTTGGGTGTGTTTTAATGCAAGAAGGAAAAGTAGTGGCTTATGCTTCCAGACAACTGAGGAAACATGAACAAAATTATCCCACACATGATCTAGAATTGGCTGCTGTTGTACACGCGCTGAAAATTTGGAGACACTACATGATTGGCAACAAGTGTCATATCTTTACCGACCATAAGAGTTTGAAGTATATCTTCACCCAAAGAGATCTCAATCTTAGACAGCGCAGATGGCTAGAATTAATCAAAGATTATGATCTGGACATTCAGTACCATCCCAGAAAAGCTAATGTTGTAGCAGATGCTTTGAGCCGGAAGAGCCAGGCAAATATGCTCATAGCACGATTGAAACCACAAGAGTTGTGTTGGGAAATGGCACAGCTCAACTTAGGGATTGTTGCCCAGAATGAATCTATGACTTTAGAAGTCGAATCAACACTTGAACAAGAGATCAGGAAAGGGCAGTTGACAGATGAAAAGATTAAAGAGTTTGGAGAATTGATTGATTCAGGAAAGGATTCAGATTTTAGGAGGGATGATCAGGGAACCATATGGTTCAGGAACAGGATATGTGTGCCAGAAATTGATAGTCTTCGTGAGATCATATTAAAAGAAGCTCATGATTCAGCATACTCTATACACCCTGGTAGCACCAAGATGTACCAAGATTTAAAACAGAAATACTGGTGGTACGGAATGAAAAGAGATGTCGCAGCTCATGTCGCTTTGTGTGACATATGCCAAAGGGTAAAAGCATAACATCAAAGACCCGCCGGATTGCTGCAACCACTGAAAGTACCTGAGTGGAAATGGGAAGAAATTGGTATGGATTTCATTGTAGGGCTACCTCGTACACGCGATGGTTATGATTCCATATGGGTTATCGTGGACAGGTTAACCAAAGTTGCTCATTTTATACTAGTTAAAACCACTTACTCAGGAGCCAGACTAGCGGAGTTGTACATGTCACGGATAATATGTTTGCATGGAGTTCCCAAAAGGATAGTGTCAGATCGAGGCACTCAGTTTACATCACATTTCTGGAAGAAACTACATGAGTCAATGGATACAGAGTTGAAATTCAGTTCAGCATATCATCCATAGACCGGTGGACAGACGGAAAGGACAAATCAAATCCTGGAGGATATGTTAAGGGCTTGTGCTTTAAAGCATGGAGGTAGCTGGGATAAAAGTTTACCGTATGCAGAATTTGCCTACAACAACAGCTATCAGTCTAGTCTCAAGATGGCACCGTTTGAAGCCTTGTACGGAAGAAAATGCAGAACACCCTTGTACTGGAATCAAACGGGTGAAAGTCAACTCTTTGGACCAGAAATTATAAAAGAAGCTGAAAAACAAGTCGAGATAATTCGGGAGAATCTTAAAACCGCACAGTCACGCCAAAAGAGTTACGCTGATCCTAAGAGAAGAGAAGTGGTATTCGAGGAAGGAGATTATGCTTATCTCAGAGTATCACCTATCAGAGGATTACGAAGGTTTAATGTCAGAGGGAAGCTATCACCTCGTTTTATCGGACCTTTTAAAATATTGGAAAGAAAAGGAGAAGTGGCATACAGGTTGGAATTGCCAACTCGATTATCGGGAGTTCATGATGTGTTCCATGTGTCACAGATGAAGAAGTGTTCAAATGAGATTAGGGTGGAGCACTTACCATTGGAGGAGTTAGAAGTGAAGGATGACTTGACTTATAAGGAGTATCCTATCAAAATCCTAGACAAGTCATAGAGGGTCACACGGAGCAAGGTGATAAAAATGTGCAAAGTTCAGTGGAGTAATCACTCAGAAAATGAGGCACTTGGGAAAGAGAAGAAGAACTGATAAAGGAATTTCCTCAGCTGCTCACCGAATCTTCTTGAATCTCGGGACGAGATTCTCTTTAAGGGGGTAGGATTTGTAACACCCTAAAAACTCCATCACAAATAAATCATAGCAACATGGTTAGGTTTAATTTTTTCCTAAGGACTTAATTAAATTTTTAAATTAATTTGAGCCTAAAAATATTTAAACATCATTTAAATAATTTTGGAGCAATAAGTGTTTGTGCATCATATTTAAATTGCATGTCTTTTGTTTGATTTGTGTGAGAATTTCAAAACCATGAAAAAGTCCAGAAACCGTCCCTAAGCTCTTTTCCTCGGCCCAGCCCGCTCCCCTTCCTTTTTTTCCTTTTCTGTTTTCTTCCGCGGCCCAAACTTCCTCTCCCCCCTCTCTCGCGTCGCTGGCATGTGGGCCCCGACCGCCAGCTCCTTCTTCCACCTCCGACCGCGCCACCGCCCGACCACATCGCTCGACCTCTCGGCGCCCCGCGTCGCTCCCTCTCCCTCGCCCTTCCCTCTCCTCTCTCGCCGAGCTACTGTAACCGCCACTCCACCATCACTCCGCTCCCCCTTCCCGAAACGCTCTCCCACCGAACTCTCCCCACCGTCGTGCGCCATTGATGGCCGGCCTCTCCCTTGCCCTCGGCACCGACCCATCCTTCCCCTCCCTCCGCTCTATAAAAACATCGACCGAGCCACCAAGAACCCCTCTTCGTTCACTCGCCTCTCACACAGCCACGCCCCTACACCAATTCGCGTCGTCCGCCGCACCGGAGCTCCGCCGCGCCGTCGATCCGCCGCCCCGACGCCACACCGTCCCTCCCGACTGCACCAGTCACTTCCCGAGAAGGTAACGAAGCTCCCTGTCCTCTTTTTGTTCTCTGTCTAGTTAGCTTAGGCGCTCGTCTGCTTTCGCCCGAGTGGCCCGCCGCGGTCTCTCGTCGCCCGCCGCCGCTACCGCGCCAAGCGCCGCCTAGAGCCCCTGATCGTGTTCGCCTAGCCGGTTTGTAACCATAGGTGCCTAGACAGTAGCCTCCCGAGAACCCCAGCTAGCCCCTTGCCTCACTCCGGCGACGCGCCGCCTCGGCACCGCCGCGTCCCGCCGTTGTTCGCCGTTGCCTGCCGCCCTTGGTGTGCAAACCTCGGCATGAACCCCCTAAACATGTTCGCTAGCCCACCAGCTACACCCAGCACCTTCCCGCACTCGAATCCGTAGCTGAGACCCCGAGTTCGAGTTGAACTCCGGCGAACTCGCCGCCGCGCGCCGGCGTCCCGCCGCCGCTCTACTGCCCCCCTTCTCTGCCAGCCGTCCATCGCGAGATCAACGGCCCAAATTAAATCTAACCCGAGTCAATCCAGCCACGTACCGGTCAACCCTGGCCTTTTTGCAAAAGAGACCCTAAGCTTTTCCTTAATCAACCCACCGTCCTGTCTAGTTCAAAAATAATTACATTTAGGTCGTGGTTTTTACAGAAAACCCCCTGAGTTTCTCTGTTTTTGTGTCCCGAAGCTCAGCTCCTGCTTTTTATGCGTTAGCCCTCGGGTTTAATGTGTATTTGCATTCTAGTCCCTGGTTTCTTTCAGTTTAGCCCCTGTAAGCTTAGTTTTCTTGCCAGCAAGTCCCTAAACCTTGTTTTAGCCATATCTTTTCCGTCTTAGCTCCGTTTTTAGCGTTCTTGGTGTCCAAGCGTTCGTCTTTTCGAGCTTGTTAGTTTTAAATGCTTGTTTTAGTCTGTTAGAGATGTTTGATGTACTGTTTTTCTTATTGTTGTATGTTTTAATCGTAGATCTCGTGCCAGTTGCAACCGAGCCGCCCGTCGACGCGGATCAAGAACAACTTTTTGAGGAAGAAGATCTTTTTGTAGACCAAGGCAAGTGCCCCCCCCCCCCCCCCGCATATTCTTTTTATCCTAAACAATTGCATGACAACTAAAATTTACTTTAATTGCATTAATATGATGGGAATACCTTTTTAAGGATTTACCTAGTCTTTTACCACGATCCCTTGTATCAACCCTGATTTAAGAAAATGTTTTGGGTTAGTTATGCTTAGCGTTGCTATATTATGGGAATGGTTAAAACTGAATCTTTATAGAATGTTGATCATGGCAACTCTGTTGGTGAAACGATGGTTAATCCAAGAGAACTTTTCTTTAATCGGAACATGGAGTGACCACCCAAGAAAACAGCGCAACCATAGGGTTAATGGGCTCTGACCTTAGCCAATTAATTAGGCGTGTGATCGCACTGACGGCCCTATCCGACCACGAGGAGCAGAGGGGGATTGGGGTTGCAGGGGTCACAGCCCGGTCCTCTTGGGGTAGCAGCCTTGGTTAAGGTGCTGACCATTAGGGAGGTTTGTGGACCGCCCTAGTCTGTAACTTTGCGGGTCGTTGGTCTTTTGCACACCTTTGTAAAGGCTTCGTAGTGGACCCCTAGCCACTTACTTCGGAAGTGTTTAAGGGTCTAGCTAACCCGGGCAACATGGGGAACATGAGCTATGGTGAAAGTGTGCAACCTCTGCAGAGTGTAAAACTGATATATCAGCCGTGCTCACGGTCAAGAGCGGCTTGGACCCTACCATGATAATTGAACTTAAAGATGGAATCTAAATCGTGGTTTTACTCGTGGGTTTTGGAATAAGATGTTTTTTTAAAATGCTTAAGGGGGTTGGTATAAACTTACATCTAGTAAATAGGAAATTGCTAATAAAACTTGATCAACTCTAAAAAGCTCACTGCTGTAAACCGTAGCCTATCCTTGTGGCCTTGCATTTTCACCCCGCTTGCTGAGTACCTAGTTAGGTGTACTCACGCTTGCCATTGCTGATTCAGAAGAAGGAAATGGAGAAGAATACTACAGCGACTACGACGAATTCTGAGGCTTGCGCTTCCCCCAGTCAAGATGCCTGTGGAAGATGGAAGTTGAAGACACCTCGTTTAGCTATCGCTTGTTCTACGATAAAGACCTTCGTGTCTCTCGAGAATGTAATATAAATATTATAATAAATCCCTTGTACATTAGAATACTGTGTTTTGATATTACACTCTTTTGTCTATCATATGTGTGTAAACATGATCCTTGCGCACATATGAGATGCACTTGGTTTTCCCTCGAAAATCGGGTGTGACACCTTTGAATAGCATGTATACACTCAAAGGCAATCAACACATTATCAGTAATCAGCCGCCCTGGCACAAAGGTGCTCTGCTCCGGTGATATGATCTGATCGAGAAAGGGCCTTAATCTGTTAACCAAACAATTAGAGATCACCTTGTAAATCACATTGCATAGACTGATGGGTCTGAAATCTTTTAGTTCCTCTGTATTTTGCCCTTTTGGAATAAGTACAATAGATGTATCATTGATACCAGCAGGTAAGAAGCCATCCTCAAAAAATTTTTGCACTGCTGCAGTCACATCTTCCCTCATCACCTCCCAGTGTTTCTGGTAGAATCGAGCAGGGAACCCATCTGGCCCCGGCGCCTTCAGAGGTCCCATTTGAAATAACGCATCCAAAATCTCCTCGGCCGAGAACCCCTTGCATAGATCATGGTTCATTTCTTCTGTGATTTTTGGCTGAACTAAATTAATAAGCTCACAAGGAACAACCCCAGGGTCGGCTACGTACAAGTCCTGGAAGAAACCTGTAGCCATATCTTGTAATTGCTTCTGATCCTCACACCACCCACCATCCTGGTTCTTGAGCCTTTTGATTTTGTTCTTGCGTGCTCTCCATACTGCTTGTCTGTGAAAGTACTTTGTGTTACGATCACCTTCTTTCAGCCAAGCAATACATGAATGTTGGAGCCACATCATTTCTTCACGATAGAGCAGTTCATCCATGCGGTCTGTGATTTTGCGCACATCTGCTTTACAATGCTGGGAATTGCCCCTCACCTCTTCCAATTTAATTCTTAACTCCTCCAGCTCTTTTGTTACTAATCCAAAGTTTTTATTACTCCATGATCTCAGGGCATTACGGACATGTTTTAAAGCTGCAACCACACCTCCCAGGCCTTCCCTACTCGGATCAGTACACCATGCTGTCTTTATCTCTTCAGTCAGCGATTCTAGGCGCTCCCACATGATCTCATAACGGAAAATCCTCGGCTTGTGCCTTTCCCAACTTTCTTTCTTGATCTCAAGCAATAATGGGCAATGATCAGACCTTGACGAGACCAAATGATGTAGAGTGGCCTCCCCAAACATATCTCTCCAATCTGTATTGGCCACAGCTCGATCAAGCCTGACCTTAACATTTGCATTACCATCACGACCATTATCATACGTAAATGGCAGCCCCACAAAACCCAAATCAGTAAGATCACAATCTGTAAGCACTTTCCTGAAGGCAGCCATTTGACGTTCTGGATGAGCGCATGCTGAAAAGTGCTCGTAGCCCCACATCGCCTCATTAAAATCACCTATTAGTAGCCACGGGGCATGAGACGCTCCATGTAGACGTCGCATCAGATCCCACATAACATGCCTATCCTCCGTCCGAGGTTCACCATACACAAAAATAATCCGAAACCATGGCGAAGTTACATCCTCTCTGACATGAACATCAATGAATCTTTTGTGTTTTTCTATCAAAGACACCTCAACTTGTTCACTCCAAAACAAGGCTAAACCACCACCAGTACCATTACTGTCCACTGTAATACAACTCTTGAGGCCCAATCGCCACCTTAAGTTTCCAACACGATTTCCACTTGTACGAGTTTCTGATAAAAACACCAACTTGGGGCTTTTTGCTCTTACCAGAGCCACAAGCTCTTGAACTGTCCGAGAGAGCCCCACCCCTCGGCAGTTCCAGCTCAAGGCATTCATTTCTCCTGACGGACCTCGCCATGAGAGCCCGTCAGGTGTAGGGACGCAGAAGATAGATCCCCAAGTAAGTCCAGGAAACTTAGAAAAGGATCACAGTTTATGTGGTCAGAGCGAGAAAAATCTGACATCTTCAAGAGAGCAAAAATATTTTGGGAAAACACACTAGCATCCATTACGAAGCTCACATCCCCAATTATAAAGAAATTCCTTGGGTGCAAAGCATATAAAGCAGGTCTCCATACTGACACAAATTATGTAACTGAGACAACCCCCATCTGTTCAGTAACCACAACCCCAAACATCTTTGGTTCAGCTGTCAAAATATTTCTTGCCTTCTTCATTATGGAGGCCCTCTCACAAATCACGTGAGGGCCAAAACTTCTGTCCAAAGAGAGGATAGCAGGTAGCAAGCACAAGACAATGAGCAACCGAAAGGACAGCCCCAAACAGAATATGTCAAGGACTGAACTTTCTAACCAAACACAGACAACTCCATACTCAAAGATGCTCCCCACTTTTATTTCATATCGAACCTTACCAATTACAAGGAAGAAGAGGTTCCTAGGCAAACTATAACCTACTGGAACCCCACCAGAGATCAAAATCCACTCAGACTGCCCATAGACTACGAAGAGCATCAACCCAGGACAAAGGATCCAGACTTGCTGGACATGAGCGTGAACTGGTTGTGGCTGTCCCTTGCCACACCAGTTCACCACGAAGGGATTCATGGTTCCTGTTGGGCGCTTACAATAGCGCCCGACAGTTTGCCGGTAGCCCCAGGACCGGTCGCTGCCATACCACCTTCAGTTCCCTCTGTTATCTTTCTAGAGTCCTTTATGCTGCTCCCTTCACCCTCATCAAAGTTACATGTATTCTTTACTTCTTTTTTATCCTGCAGTCCCATTGTGATGTGGCCAGCAACCACAACCATTGCTGGCTGAGCGGCCTTCTTTGCCACTGGGCCCATGTCTTTCCCCTCTCCCATAGTTTCTTCACGAGATCGCACCATTCCAGTACCCTGTGATACAGATATATTCGGGCTTACAAATTCTTTGGTGACACTTTGGCCACCTGGTTCTGCACGTAACTTGCGTTTCCATCCTTTCATCTTCTTAGTGTTGCTCAAATCTAAAGTTGCCTCTTCGACACCCACCAGATTTTCCTCCTCATCTAAAATGGTCTGATTCTTGTTAGCCGAGGACACTAACACCTCCTTGTTTGCAATCTTGGTAACCCCATCTGCAGCAATGATTACTGGTGGCTCTGGTGGTGTTTCCTTGAGAGCTTGCTCATGGTTATCAACAACCGACAGTCGTGCCACCTCTGCCATCACCTTCTCAACAGTCTCGTTATCTGATTTATCTTCCTTGTGGTTTTGGATTGCTGGGTCAGGTGCTCGCCACAGCCTAGGTGGTGTGGCTTGGGTGGAAGCTTGTCCCATTTCCTTCGGCAGATCCTAGCAGAGCACATTGTCGAAGTGAACTGGGCAGACCCGAAGGTCCAAGCTGTACATGATTTTCCTTTCTATTCTCGGCATATCACATTTTGCCTCCATGTGCCCTATGAAGCCGCAAAACAGGCAGAAGTTAGGCAATCTTTCATACCTGATTTGGACCTCCACCTCCTCCCCTGTGATCTCATCAACTAAAATTATCTCCCTTCGTAGAGCTCTGTACAAAGGAAGCTGGACCCTAGCCCTAATAAACTTATCATCAATACACCCCCTAGCCTTGCTATCAATCATCATAACTGATCCTATACAATCTCCAAGATCAAAAGCTAGTTTTTTCGTAAGAAGATAGAAAGGAATCTTCCTAAATTGGACCCACATAGGCACATTTGTGAAAGGAACTAATGACGGATCAACACCATTTGCATGTCCCTCCACCAGGAAGGCGTCACCCTTGTATTGCCATGGTCCACCGACAATGGTGTGCTTCCAATCACCTTCCTCCGAGAAGACAAGAACAAACTTCCTGCCTGCCTCGGATGCCAGAGCGCTGACTTCTAGTTCTCCACGGATTCTCCATACCTTCCTCATGTGATCGATCAGCTGCTTGGAGTTCACCAGCAGCACGGACAGGAACAGTCCGACCGCCAGGTATCGGGGACGCTGCGCCTCCCGTGCCCCAGTCATGTTGATGACCAGGACGTGCTTCTCCCCATCCATGGTGGACTCAACCACCTCCTTCCCAGCGCGCCTCGCCACAGGAGCTTCCTGGTTATCTCCAATTTCCGCCATTAGGCAATGTGTCGAACACCTTGCCTGCAGGTTTTGGTGGTGTTTTGTTTGGGAATGATTCAGTGATGGAGTTTGCACACCGAATTCATCTCCTTTTATGGTCTCTTCCTGAGTCTTGTAACTGGTACCTTGATTTCTCAAATAACTGCATGTAAATGGCTGTAATTCTTTCTCTCGCGAAATCGTGGGCGTCAGTTCCACCATTTCTTCCAGAACTGTTTTAATCCCTGCATTAGTGGTGGGTAAAGGCTTGGTTGGGGGACCTGGATCAGGGGGCACCTTGTAAATCCCATCAAGGATGCATGCCGATTTGCTCTTCAGAGAGTTTAATCGTTTCTTCAAGAACTGTAGGCAGCTGATCAGATTCGCTGCTCTTGTGGTGGCTGAATCGACTCTGTCTAGAATTTGGCCGTGGTTCTGTAGTTCGGACTGGCTTGGAATGATTCTACGGGTTTCTGGGTTGGTTTTCGGAAGGTTTCGGGTTTCTATGGTTGGATGTTGTCGGGGCGCAGAGGCGACTAACGAATCGCCACCGGGCGCGCAGGGGCGATGAACGGACGCGGACATCGAAAGGTCTGCAAATTAGCTCTAGCTTCTTTAGTGAAGCAATTTCTCTAGTAGTGTCAAGCCGTTGAGAAAAAGTTTTCACTGATGTCTAAACCCTGTATTTAGTATGAATTTAGTGAAGCAGATCCACAAAAATACATGCATGCAGATGTCAAATGTTTAATTGCCTCTATTTGCTATCTATTGCATGCTCCATCTGTCCTGTTCTGTCCCTCGCCATGCGTTGCTGCTGCCCTGCCTCCGCCTCTGCCCGCACGGTGCTGCTGCTGCTCCGCCGTTGCTACCCCCAGCCGCGCGAGGGATTGGCTGCTGTCAGGAGACGCCGGGGCTGGAACTGGAACGAGGCGGTAAGATGCGCCCAGGCTAGCTGACGAGTGACGGTGGTCTTCTCGGCGCTGCCATGCCGACGGTAAGAGGGAGGGGCCGCAGCCCGCAGGGATCGGTGAGGCGCGGTGGCATTTTTGCCGCAACAACTGCGAACTCGAGGAGCATTTCTGTATCCGTGCCAACGTCGGCTCCAGCTCTGGAGTCCGGATGAGCTTCAAACTCTAAGCGGCCCTAAGCATCGGTTGGGCCGGTAGAAGAATCACAAACCGGGCGGCCTAGAGTATATGGGCCCATGACTTTGCCATTCTGGGCCTCGACTCAAGTGTCGGGCTAGATACAAAATGTATTTCGAGCTCCCATCTGCAGAAACAAAGGTCCAACCAATTAAGCTTAACGATCACACTTTTACGTTTTACTCCTAACCGCTAGCCCGACGGATCATGTTGCCGCTGCCGACCACCGTCAGAGCCGGCCCTTGCTGCTGCCACTGTGGAAGCATCATGCTCTTCGGAGCTGGGCAGAATGACGGTGAGAGGCACAGCGACGCCGTGGTGGCCGGCCGGGATGGACGACCGTTGCCGCGCTGTCCGACTTCGACCGTGCCCGTGCGGATGGGCTCGGAGCTGGGGCTTCTCTGTTTTCTCGTTTAGAGAACATGCCGGGCGGGCATCATCGCACGTGTTGCTTACGAGATACTAACTCCATTCTCGAATATACGTCGTTTAGAACAAACTATTTAAGTTTAAATATAAACTAATTTATTTGTACTAAATTAAACGTTGCATGGGGTTGACTGACAAAAAAAACAACATGATCAAAGGGAGTTATGACCAAATTTCATTTCAAAGTTCAGTGACAACTTAACGCACGTTTCATATATGAGCAGCAACATGAAAATTATTTGGAAAGCGGAGAAAAATCATTTATATCACCAAACTGTCAATTGGAATTACGTGAGTGAGTTTACAGTTCCTTGGGATGGAATTACGTGAGCGAGGACATGTTAGACAAATATGACAGGGGTGTTCCATGATCAATCAATTAGTTCAACACGGAATGGTTTAAAATAGATGGCAACATTTATACTACTAGCTAGTGAGCAAAAACGAATCCCTTCGCCGCACTTAAAAAATAAGATTGTGTAGAAAAAGTTAGACACTCTTCTCTACGGCGTCGATGGAGTGGAAGTCTTCAAGGTAAAGGCCTCATATCACCACAGTAGCCATCCCCCAATTTTCATTTGAAAGTTGAGTAACAACTTAACACAAGTTTCTAGTGTATGAGTGTATCGGAAGCATCGACATGAAAATTATTTGGAAAGCGGTGAAAAAATACTTATTTCACCAGATTGTCAATTGGAATTACGTGAGTGAGAAGTTCTTTTAATGGAATTACGTGAGTGAGGAAATGTTAGACAGAATGACACAGGTGTGTGTTCGATTTGATCAATCAATTAGTTCAACACGGAATGGTTTAACATAGATGGCTATATTTACACTACTAGTGAGCAGAAACGGATCCCTTCGCCGGTAAGTAAATGAAACAGACAAAAACACATGGCACGTTATGGATCGAGAGTAAGTGTTCGGTAAATTTGTTTCAAAAAACGCACATGGCACGTTATGGAGCTGTGCTGTGTAGCAAAAATCATGCACTCTTCGCTACAAGTAGTGCCTGTGGTAGACGAATTAACGCGCTAGAGCTTACAAGGAGTACCCCAGAAGCTTCCTTCCACTGCAGCACATGAGAAGTAGTAGCCTTCAAGTTGGGTGGTTGTGTACGTGTCAGCTCACCGTAGGCTTATAAGTGGATCCTAGTCTTTTTAAGGGAAATTCTTCCTGTTGAAGTTGAAGCAGCTTGAGCTTGACTCTGTTCAGCGTCCTGTCCCCACGTCTAGTGCTCGGGTTGCCTGATCAAGCTTCACTGCAAGCTCTCGCTTGCTTCCTTTTCGCTGCACGGCAACGCGCTAGTGATGGTGCCGTGTCTCCCATACACGACTGGCCGGGTTATGTCATGGGCCCCAGGTCTCGTCGTCGTCCTAGGGATAGCTTAGCACCGCTGCACCGGCCTACCATACCAGAATGCCATGGTGGACTCATTTGATCGACGCGCTCGACAAAAAGGCAGTACTAGTGTACTACACCATCACACGGCGACTGAGGATCTGAGATAGGTGTCGACCATGGAGAAGCTGGAGCGGAGGATGCGGCAAGCCCTGCTCAACGTCGACGAGAGGGTCGCCAGGGTCAGCAAGACGGCGGTCGTGGAGAAGTCGAAGAAGATGCTGCAGAAGCTGATCGAGTTCAACCAACAAGACCCCAACAAGACGGAGAAGCCGATCGTCCCCAAGACGCTGTTGCAGCGGGTCCAGCAAGCACTGAGCAAGGTCGACGAACGGATCCGCGACATCCTCCGCCTCGGGCTCCTGCTTCCATGTCTCCGGGTCCGGGAAGACGACGGCGAGGTAAGCGGCCCCGCCTCCGCGTCGCAGCCTGCAGAGACCGACGCCACCAGCGACAGCGATAGCCGGCACGCCAAGCTGGAGAGAGGCGACTACGGAGAAGAGGGTAGCGTCGACAGCCCGGCCCCGGAGCTCGGTGCGGCTCGAGCGCTGAGGATGGACATGGCGTCCCGCTACATCCCCGACCACGACGAGGACGCCTTCTTCTGCCACCCCGGCGCCGGGGTCGTCGGCGTGGCGGACGGCGTCGGCGGGTACCGCAAGAGGGGCGTGGACGCCGGCGCGTTCGCGCGCGCGCTGATCGCGAGCGCGTTCGCGGGGGCGAAGCGGGCGGCGGCAGCGGCCGCCGAGGGCGCGCCCGTGTGCCCCTACGCCCTGCTGCGGAGCGCGTACGAGGACGCGCGGCGCTCGCTCGCGCCCGGGGCGTCCACGGCCGCCGTCGTGTCCCTCGACGGGGACACCCACACCCTCCGGTGGGCGTGCGTCGGCGACAGCGGCTTCGCCGTGCTCCGCGGCGGCAGGATCGTGCGCCGCTCGGTGCCGCAGCAGC
Source organism: Echinochloa phyllopogon (assembly GCA_033239725.1). Classification (NCBI taxonomy): domain Eukaryota; kingdom Viridiplantae; phylum Streptophyta; class Magnoliopsida; order Poales; family Poaceae; genus Echinochloa; species Echinochloa phyllopogon. The sequence goes on along the minus strand of BTCW01000001.1, from coordinate 35,599,317 downwards.
ACTGCTTCAACTGCCCCTACCAGCTCAGCGCCACGGGCGCCGACCGCATCGGCGACGCGGACGTGGGCGGCGTGCCGGTGCTGGACGGCGACGTCGTGGTGATCGGGACGGACGGGCTGTTCGACAACGTGTTCGACGTGGAGCTCGAGCGGCTCGTGCGGAAGGGCGTGGAGCTGGGCTTGTCGCCGCAGGAGATGGCGGACAACATCGCCACCACTGCTTGCGAGGTGTCCTTCGGATGGCTGGCACACTCTCCGTCCACGACCAGTGCCGAGAGCTGGAGGAACGACGGGGAAGGCGCGGAGCGATTCTATGGCGGGAAAGTTGACGACGTCACCGTCATTGTCGCGTTCATTGTCTCTACTACGGTCTGATTTAGTGAGTTGTGATGTAGACGAACAGAGTACTGGATTTCTTTCCTTTCTGCAGTCTGTTTTAGAGTCGTAGATGAATAGAGTTTGCCGAACTACATTCATGGAAAGCTTGTAGAAACAGAACTCGATCAGGATTCGTTTTCGTATTTTATTCGAAACACAGCTTAATTAACAAAGCCAGTTTATTTTCAAGGATGTTTAAAAGTGGTATATCGCAAGACCTCAAGCTGAAATCACGCAAACCAAAACATCATACCATCACCGTGACCAAGATGACAGGAGCAATGGAGACTTTGGAGCAGATACAGGAAACGCTAGGCGAGATCAACAAACGAACCCCTGACTTATGCCTCGCCAAGTTCGTCGATTTCGTGCTGCATCATTCGCCGGGGACCGAGTTCCCGCTGCCGGCGCGGGACACCAGCGCTCTGAGGATGGACTGGGCGGCGTGCGTCCTGCCGCGGCACGGCGAGGACGCGCACTTCGGGCACGCCGAGGCCGGCTTCGTCGGCGTCGCGGACGGGGTCGGCGGGTGCCGGGAGCACGGCGTGGACGCCAGCGCGTTCGCGCGGGAGCTCATGGCGAGCGCCCTGGCGAAGGTGAAGCTGGCGGCCAAGCCCCGCCACCTCCGCCCCGAGAATGTGCTGGAGAGGGCGTACGAGACGGCGGTCATCAATGGCACGCCGGGGGCGTCCACGGCCGTGATCCTGTCGATCGACCGCACGACTCTCCGGTGGGCGTACATCGGAGACAGCGCCTTCGCCGTGCTCCGGGACGGCAAGATCGTGTGCCGCTCGGTGCAGCAGCAGCACTACTTCAACTGCCCCTACCAGCTCGGATCTGATAGCCATGGCGATAGGCTCACCAAGGCGAAGGTCGGCGAGATGTCGGCGATGAGGGACGGTGACGTCGTGGTGGTCGGGACAGACGGGCTGTTCGACAACATGCGCGACGACCAGCTCGAGCGTGCCGTGTTGGTGGGCGTCGAGCTGGGCTTCTCGCCAAAGAACATGGCGGACGTTGTCGCGGGCATCGCGTACCGGATATCTGAGGACAAGTGCGCCGACTCACCGTTCAGTCGGGAGTTCACTAAGGAATATGGGGAGGAATGCTGCGGCGGGAAGAAAGACGCATCGTCGCATACATTGTCTCTAAGAATTTATGATTTAGGGTTTGGGGTGTGTTTGGTTTGAGAAATTGTATAGTTATCGTATAATTGTATTTTTAATCTTTTTTATGTGATCTACATACCACCACCAAAAATGTGATGTAAGCCAACCGATCATGAGATATAAAATTTAAAATTTAAAATTTAGGTACCCCGAGACTTCTCTAGCATGACTTGCTTGATTTGCTGGATCCGATTGTTCTGCAGCTGTCCACGGCTTAGGCAGAGCTAGATTCAACGAGGGAAGATGAGTTGAGAGAGATGTCTATCTGGTAACAGTGTAAGTAGATAATTGTTCCAAATGGCAAATCTCTATTTGAGAAGGAAGAGGGGTACTAGGGCACTATTACCATTACCATGTTGTTACCACATGAATTGTTATATAGAGGGATGCAAGAACAAGAAAAAGTATAAGAACTGCGTGCACACTTTTTCGAAATGGAGCCTAATGCCAGTTTGTTTACAGAAGATATCACGGCCAAATCCGAATTTAACTAGAATCCAGTTTAATTTCGAATATATCTTGGCCCAATCCAAATGTAACTAGAAAAGGAACGTCTACTGCGAAAATTGTTTTGTGAATATATCTTGGCCCAATCCAAATCTAACTAGAAAAGGAACGTCACTGCGAAAATTGTTTTGTGCACGCCGGCAGCATTGATATGTGTATCTCGAGTAAAGGATTCAAGCTTCCACAAGCAAATCAAAATTTATTATGGCGACCGAGATGGCAAAAGCATTGGAGACCTTGGAGCCGATCCAGGAAACGCTAAGCGAGATAGACAAACGAACCCCGGAGTTAAGACTTTTCAATTTCGTCACCTGCGTGCTGATCAATCAGCCCATAGCTAGTTATTTCTTATTGGGGACCGGACACGCCCCGTCGGAACAGCCCGACGCGCGGCCGCGCGCTCTGCGCATGGACTGGGCGGCATGCGTCCTGCCGCGCCACGGCGAGGACGCGCACTTCGGGCACGCCGACGCCGGTGTCATCGGCGTCGCGGACGGGGTCGGCGGGTTCCGGCACCGCGGCGTGGACGCCGGCGCGTTCGCGCGAGAGCTCATGGCGAACGCTCTGGCGGCGGTGGAGCGGGCGGCCAAGGCCCGCAGGCAACACCGCCTCCGCCCGAAGGCTCTGCTGGAGAGGGCGTACGAGACGGCGGCCGGCAAGGGCACGCCGGGCGCGTCCACGGCCGTCATCCTGTCGCTGCACCGCACGGCTCTCCGGTGGGCGTACATCGGCGACAGCGCCTTCGCCGTGCTCCGGGGCGGCAAGATCGTGTACCGCTCGGTGCAGCAGCAGCACCGCTTCAATTGCCCGTACCAGCTGAGCTCCAATAATGGCGATGGAAGCAGCCTCGCCAGGGCGAAGGTTGGCGGCATGTCGACGGTGAAGGAGGGCGACGTGGTGGTGGTCGGGACGGACGGACTATTCGACAACATGCGCGACGAGCAGCTCGAGCGCGCCGTGGCGATGGGCACCGAACTGGGCTTCTCGCCCAAGAACATGGCGGACATTGTCGCGGGCGTTGCTTACAGCATATCGGAAAGCAAGTTGGAATACACACCGTACGGTCACGGATACGTGAAGGCATACGGGAAGATGTGGTACGGTGGGTTTCTCAAAAAAAAAAGATGTGGTACGGTGGGAAGAAGGACGATATAACGGTCGTCGTCGCGTACATTGTCTCGAAGGATTCATGATTCGAGGATGTGATTTGTTTGAAGAATCAGTTTTTGTCTTTGTCAAATCTGATCGACCGCTTACATGAAAGCGGGAATATTTTTTCTTCTTATAAGAAAATATGTTTGCTCCGTGGAAACCATTTGCTGATAGTCTACTTGCCGATACAATCGTCAAAAGCTTACCGGTCTGTTGTTAATCTATATCCGTGCGTACTGTGTTTCTCAAACCCTCCGCACTTGTCTGTGCGCGCCTGCGCGGCAATGTCGCTGCGATGGAAAGTGTCCCACACTCCTACCGTCCACTCTGGTCGGGTCGGGCAAATGATCTTCTCGCTGGCCGGCAAGGCCCTGAAGTGGGGCGGCGTACATCTCCGCGACAGCGTCTTCGCCGTGCTCCGGGGCGGCGGGGATCACGCGCCAGTCCCTGTCGGCGCCGCATTGGGACCTCTTCAGCGAGGCCCGGCTCCAGCCTCAAACTCGCCGCCAACAAGAGCGGCGAGGGCCGGAGACGTCGTGGTAGTCGGAACGGACGGCTGTTCGGCAACGTGCGCGCCGTGCAGATGGGCGCACGAGCCGAGGCTGGGGTTCTCGGCCCAGAACATGGCGGCGTCGAGGCGGTCGAGTAGAGGGGAGGCGGGAAGCCGTACGACATCGCCGTTGTGGTCGCGTTCGTTGTCCCGTCGGAGTCGTGATCGGAGCGATGTGAGGGCAAATTTGATTGTTTTCAATCATGTTCGGTGTATAAACAGAAAAGGCAACCGTAGCAGCATGCCAACATGCATGCGTCCCATTGCTATCTACTGCCTCTATTTCAAATTGTTAATTACTCAAAGTTTGATTAAAAGATTAAACAAATTCGTTTATTTTGATACTTTGAACATACCAATTTATTTCATATATTTGGACTAAATTTTCGAAAAAAAGAAAAATGTTATTAGAATCATATCATAATTTGGAAAGAAGAGAGTAGATTAGTTGACAGCGTTATTACCATATTAATGGCACATCGAATGAATAATATGGTCGAATCCCTCTTCTTTATAAGCCGACCATTTGTTAATTGGTAATCATCGATTCATCATCGCAACTGCTAACGGAAAATGCAGCTAAATCAGCCGTCTATAACGGTCAGGTTGTCATACTGCAGTCAACATCTCAGCAACCGAAAAGGAGGAGTAATCCCTGGTGGTCCAATTCAGCTTTCCACTCAGGATAGCAAAATGACAAACACCAGAACGTAGGATGTCCATCATGGCACGTCACATTCACATTACATCATGGACTGAGTCTATGGCTGTGCTAACTTCGGAGAAGAGGATTTGGGGTACGGTGCTCTGGTTCAGTGTTCAGTGCGCAAGAAACGCAGAACGAACTGTCAAGAATTCGGCGCATAAATTGTAAGCTGCGCTTCTGGGCTCTAGAAGACATGGATTTTGAAGATTCCAAACAGCTAACCGATTTGCGGATTCCAAACAGCTAATCGTTCTGCAAACACGTAGTAAAATTTCTAAAAGAAACTCACCTCAGATTTGAAGACAACTCGGTATTTCAGCACTCTACAAGTTTCCTTACTGATGGATAGAGACGAACTTACAAATATCATCACCGAAGGGCCTAAACAATCTAAGAAGTTCAGGGCATCTAAAGTTTCCGCAGGGCCGGGGAGAAGCAGCATCGATCGATCAAGACGAACAGCACAGGAAGTCGAGGATGCTGGAGCAGCAATCGTAGCAGCACGAGCAACTGCAGCCAAAGCACACGGAGGGCGGTCAGTCGGTCACATGGTGAAGAACCGATCGGTCAGGGAGAGAGCGGAGAAGTATGGGTACGAACTGGGAAGAACATGGCCTTACCACTCGTCGACGGTCTTGTCCTGGAAGTCTTCCGTCGCCGACATCACCTGAGCGGATGGGGGATCCATGGCCAGTCAGTAGTTTCTTCTTTTTCGCGTCCGCGCGGGCGAGCGGTCGACTCCGAGAAGAAAGAGATGTGTGGTGAAGAGCGCGGACTGCACAGCGCAGCCGACGAGAGACTATTTAACGTCAAGCGCAAAAGCGAAGCAACAAGCAAGCTGGACGGAATGCGAATAACCTGGCGAGCGCATGTGACGGGGAGGCTGTACCCGTGTATAAAGAAGGAATTTGCCAGGCCGCGGACCGTCGAGGGTGACTGGGTGAGGCTGGAAATTGGCTCGCGTTTGGAGTTTTGCACCGGCCTTTTTGGCCCGCACAGTACTAATCACGTCCGCTGATTGCTCAGGCCAATGATTCCTTTGTTTCCGCGCATGGCACACTCCTACGATTCTTCGTCCAGGAATACGATCAGGTGTAATGCAGCTCGCAACGATTCATGTCGATTCAGAACGAAAATGCAAATGATTTTTCTTTTTTTTTGAATCAAGCAAATGATTTTTCTGTTTTTTGATTTTCTACTTAAGCAGTAGGCTAGAGTGGGCAGATCGAATTAAAAAAAGCAAAAAAAAAAGACGCTGCCCACTGGCACGGCGAACCGGGCAACCGGCCGGTATCGTTGAGCCGCGGCACCCGCGCACTGGCACATCCCCAAGAGCGGGCCCCACGCAGCGGGAGCTCTCGCTCCACTCCTGCACGACTCGGTGGACGGTGGTCGGTCGGCCCAGCATCTACCCACTCCGCCCGTGCACGCACACGCCCCGTTCGACGTTTTTTTTTGTTTTTTTGCGAGTGGCCCGTTCGAACGTTCTGATCGTGTTTGCGAGACGGCGGCGAGTCCGTCCCAGGCGGCAGGCGCATCCCGATTCCAACGGGCAACGGCGCCGCACCACACCGCCTCCCTCTGTTGCGGACTTGCGGGCGCGCCACGCAAGACGACTGATCACAAACAGCGTCTACACTCTACAGGCTGTTATACAAAACGGAAAGCCCCCCCGCCGCCACCTGGCCGCCTCTCCTCTCCTCTCCGCTCCGCCGCGCTCCATTCCCCTCCCCCCTTGCCGGCCGCGCATCCGACTCTCCCGGCGAGTGCGGTCGGAGCGCAGCGAGGCTTGCGGCGGCGGTGGCGGTGGCGTTGGGCCGGCGCCACTGCCTCCTCCCTCCCACCAGGTTCCTCCGCCGACTCGCTCACTCCGCCCCGCTGGTTAGTTAAACCCCCACAAAACCCTCCTCCGCCATGACCGTGCCCGGCGCCGAAGACGACCGCGAAGGGTACGCTCCGCTCGCCTCCCCTCCCCTCCCCTCTTCCTCGTACCACGAACCGCTGCGGCGACCGAACCCTCACCCCGCCGTCCTTTTTTTACCCCATGGGGATCGTGCAGTGGCGAGGCAGCGGCGGGGAATGCAGCGCCTGCCCTGACGTACCGGGCGCTGGCCGCGCCGGTGAGCAAACCCGTCGACAAGTTCGCACTCCTCCCCGCGTTCCTTAAGGTAAGCAGAACGTTCCAATTGTACTGATCCTGTGCTATACCTTCGATTGTCTGTCACGTTGATCGAATCCGTCCAACAATTTTGGTACACTCCACTTTTACCGCTTGCCGCGTTCACAAGACGATGAATTCTGGGAATAGGCTGTACTTGAGTACTGTCCGGTTGTTTCCGTGCAACAAATCCTTTCTGTTCTCAATTAGGATTGTCTGATATTATAGGTAATGCAAAAGCAACAACCATCTTATTGACCTGTTTTACTGGAATTATCATGCCTCTTGAAAGATTGATGCTCCTGTTTGCAGTGCGAGGGTTATTTTCAGAATTCCTGCTGCAATTGAATTGATTCTTACGGAACTCTTGTGCTCCAAACAGATGCTTAGGCTTGAGTCTAGATAACACCTCATGCTGCAAGGGTGACCCAGCCATGATGTATGGTTTACATGCTGTCAGCTACACATTGTCTCCTGTGGGCTCCTTGCTCTGTTCGTGCTAAACTATTAATCCTGTATCTGTCTCTGCTGTTTTGATTGATTTCGGTCCAACGATTCAACACCATGGAGACTTTGAGTTTCTCATTCTTGTGTTCAAACTCATGCATCTGGGCTTCTCAATGGTGTGACAATAGTTCATTCAGTTTTAAGTTCTGGCTGGCTTGATCATTCTTCTTCCTGTTCAATTTGTTTGTTGGAATCCCAGGTTAGAGGGCTTGTGAAGGAGCACATCAATTCGTTCGACTACTTCATCAACAAAGGAATCAAGGACATTGTCTTGGCAAACAATAGAATCGAAGCACGCAATCACCCATCCATTTATCTTAGGCATGTTCATCAATTATGCAATATTTTGTATTAGTCTATTTTAATTATTCTTTGAACTAAATTTTTGTTTGGCTTCGGTGTAGGTACACTAATGTACATGTTGGTACCCCCTCTGTACAAAGGGAATTCAGAACTGAAGTACTGACACCACAAGTTTGCCGCCTTACTGATAGCACGTAAGCCTAGCATTGCCTCATTTCTGTCTATCTGCAGTTTGTACCGATGAAAAGCATGACAAGAAAGACTCTGTTAGTTGACCTAGATAGAATAGGCAAGGGATTTATTTTGGCTGATTATGGAACACATATTGTTTGCATGCTTGCCACAATCCAGTCTAGCCAATGCAAGCTTGCAAATTGCAATTGCAAATATTTGTGATGCATTGTTGCAATTCCCATCAGGTGTGAATATTCAAGTGTCATATACATTGGATTGAGCTTGGACTAATTAAGGAGCGTTTTGCATGCGCTCCCACCATAGCCTACCTGCAACACCTGGTGTACCTCAACCCCCGTCATCCTTGATGCCCATTTTTATTATGCCATAAATCAGATTTGAAAAATCTTGGTTCTTTACATAATTTGGGAAGGGACGGTTTCTAAACTGTAACAAATTTGTTCAAGCATTGCTGCAAAGCTCGTGACAGCAAAGCTCCAGTACGTGGGCTGGAGGCTGCTGCCATAGTGCATCATGCCTCCCTTAATCTATGTGCATGATTGATGAAATGAGGCTGATGTGGAGACTACTTCAATCTAAACAAAGTGAATGGAATTCTTGTTTTTCAGATGCTAGTATGGAATAGCGAGGAGCCAATCTAATTTTTTTTGGCTTGGTTAGCTGTTTCATCAAACACATAGCTCGGTCATCTTGGTTGTACAGCGATAGCGCATGCTTAGGTTTCCTGTGCAGGCTTTCTGCCTATCGCAAGTTCTCTAATTCCTATTATTTATCATGGCTTGCTCAAAATTTAAATTTCCCCTATTTCTTCAGTTATTCTGCTCCTATAAAAGTTGACATCGAATATACAGTAAGTAATCAGCCTGATGTGAAAACAAAGGTAACCTCATCTAACCTATGATTGAAGAACATTTTATTTGCTTGATGTAAACAATAAATTATTTGGCCTCCTTTATTTTTCAGAAAGACTTAGTCATTGGATACATGCCCATTATGCTTAGAAGTCATAACTGTATTCTGAATGGAAAGGATGAAGCTGAACTAGCAAGATATGGTTGGCCTATTTTCTGAAATTCTTTTTCATAAAAAAATATCTCTGTTAGACTGAATTACATTACATCTTACTGGTCATTTTGATGGTTTCACCATTTTGCTCCCAGGTGAGTGCCCTCTTGATCCTGGTGGATACTTTATTGTCAAAGGAACTGAGAAGGTAACTAAAAACTGGGATGCAATTTTCTCCATCTTGCCTTGATGTTTGAGTGGTTGGTGTACCAAGTTACCATGACAAATTGGAGCTCTTCAGTGTCATTAACTGATAGGTGCCGGTTGTCACACAAATTTCTAATTGCTTGTTTGGTGTATAAATACAATATTTTGATTTGTTGATTTTTCAGGTGATTCTAATACAAGAACAGCTATCAAAAAATCGTATTATTGTTGACACCGACAATAAAAAAAGGTCCGACTCGTGGCTAACTCATTTAATTACTGTGTCTACTATGTTGATACTTGTATTCTTCTCCAGCAAATGGGTATCTCTATATGAGAGTTGGCACCTATGACATTGTTTTAGTCCCTGAATTTGCTGTCATGTGCTTGAAATTTAGGGTGATTGCATCTGTTACCAGCAGTACACATGAAATTAAAAGCCAGACTACGATTTGTTGGGATAAAGAGAAGATCTATTTAGAGCTCAATCAATTCACTAAGCCGGTATGATATGTGTCCTTTTTGGTTTTGTTAAGAATTCCCTCTGATTCAAAATATGGTGATTTACTAACTTCTTCAGCTTGCTTTTACAACTCTGAACCAAGTATGTATTTATTGAGTTTCCCACTTCCATATCAATCAATTCATTTCGAATGCTTTATGTAATAAACCATCAGTACTGGTTGTGGTGGTTCATTGGGACTTGGGATTTAAATGGTGCCTTTGATTCTAGAGGTCTATCCAAACAATTATAGGGATCAGGCGGCATTGCTTCTTTTGGAAGGATGCAGCTGGACGACAAATTATTTATATGGAGCCCCATGATTAGTTAAAGAACACTGTGATATCCTATCTTTGTTTAATTTCTTAGCTTTGCATTGGCAGGATAGGACCTAAGTAATCTTTTCTATCAAACCTATCTACCTAACACCATACCCATATTGCATACTGCTAGTAGGGAATAATTGCTCTATTCCTCCAACCCTAGATGAGTGGGTATATAGTTAACAGTACATGGGCCTAGATGGGCCTAATATACCACTATACTCCAACACTCCCCCGCAGTCTGAACTACCGGCGCAGCGGTGTTCAAGACTGGACAACAAAGAAACACAACATCACACAACATGCCCCCCCGCAGCCACAACTAGCCACCCGCTATGTTGAGGCTGGAGCGAAACTCCGAGAACGTCGAGGAGGGCAGACTCTTCGTGAAGATGTCGGCAAACTGGGAGGTGGTCGGTACATGGAGGACCCGAACATCGCCGATGGCAACCCGGTCGCGAACGAAGTGCAAGTCAATCTCGACATGCTTCGTCCGCTGATGCTGAACCGGGTTGGTGGAGAGGTACACGGCGCTGACGTTGTCGCAGTAGACGAGCGTACTCTTGGGGAGCGGGCTGTGAAGCTCCGCCAAGAGCTGTCGAAGCCAGGACGCCTCGGCCACGCCGTTAGCGACAGCCCGGTACTCCGCCTCGGCACTGGAGCGGGAGACAACCGGCTGCCGCTTGGACGACCAGGAGACCAGGTTGCCGCCTAGGAAGACGGCATACCCTGAGGTAGAGCGGCGAGTGTCCGGGCACCCAGCCCAGTCAGCGTCGCTGTAGACGACCAGCTCAGCAGGAGGAGACCGGTGGAGGACCAGCCCGAAGTCAACCGTGCCACGAACATACCGAAGAAGGCGCTTCAAGGCAGTAAGGTGAGACTCCTGGGGATCATGCATGTGGAGGCAAACCTGCTGAACAGCATATGCAAGGTCCGGCCTGGTGAAGGTGAGGTACTGCAAGGCCCCCGCTAGACTCCGGAAGGCAGTTGGATCAGCTACAAGAGCTCCCGAATCCGCGGACAGCTTTGACTGAGTATCAACAGGAGTAGAACAGGGCTTGCAATCTGACATGCCAGCCCGCTCCAGGATATCAAGAGCGTACTGTCGCTGGTGAAGGAAGAGGCCAGAAGGCCGAGTCTCCACAGTGACACCCAAGAAATGGTGGAGCTGACCCAAATCCTTCATAGCAAACTCCTGCTGCAGAGAGGAGATGATGCGCCGAAGTAACTGCTGACTGGAGGCGGTGAGAACAATATCATCAACATAGAGCAGCAGATAAGCAATCTCATCACCATGTCGATAGACAAATAGAGAAGTGTCGGACTTGGCCTCCGTGAATCCCAATGTCACCAAGAATGTGGCAAATCGAGAGTACCAAGCCCGAGGAGCCTGCTTCAGACCATAGAGAGACTTGTTGAGCCGACAGACCAGATCCGGACGACTGGAGTCCACAAATCCTGCTGGTTGGCTGCAGTAGACAGTCTCGGACAGAGTGCCATGTAGGAAGGCATTCTTGACGTCGAGCTGGTGCACAGGCCACGAGCGAGAGAGAGCAATCGAGAGGACTGTGCGCACTGTAGCAGGCTTCACCACTGGACTGAAAGTCTCATCATAATCCACTCCAGGCCGCTGAGTGAAACCCCGGAGGACCCAACGAGTCTTGTAGCGCTCGAGAGTACCATCAGCCCGACGCTTGTGCGTCCAAATCCACTTGCCCGTCACCACATTGCAACCAGACGGACGCGGCACGAGGTCCCACGTCTGGTTGGCAAGGAGCGCCTCGTATTCCTCTTCCATCGCACGACGCCAGTTGGGATCCGCCAGGGCGTCGCGGACAGAGGAGGGCACCGGAGAGAGCCGCGGCTCACTCTCGGTGACGGAGAGAGCCGCGGGTCGAAGAACACCAGCCGTCTGCCGAGTCACCATGGGGTGTACATGGCGAGGGTCCCGATGGAGAATCGGCGGGTGGTACACGGCCGGCTCAACACGGGAGCGGGGCGGCGGCGGTGGCGGTGGTGGAGGTGGTGGTGACGGCCCCGTTGGAGGTGTCGGTGGAGACGGGGCCGTCGGACGACGCTCGAAGACGCGCACAGGGCGCGCGTATCGAGCAGGAGCCTCCGAGCCCAGAGCCGGAGGGCCGGGCGCCGGTCCTAGTACCGAGCGACGCTGGTACACTCGGACCGGCTCGGCGAAGCGCGCCGGGGCCCGGAGCCGGAGAGCCGGGCGCCGGTCCCAGTACCGAGCGACGCTGGTACACCTGGACCGGCTCGGCGAAGCGCGACGGAGAGGTGGGGGGCGCCGAGGCCGCGCACGGCGCGGCGGGAGGCGCCGGGGCCACGCACGGCGGCGCTGCAGGCGTCACCGGGGCCGTGCACGGCGCGGCGGGAGGTGCCGGGGCCACGCACGGCGGCGCTGCAGGCGGCAACCGGGGCCACGCACGGCGGCGCGGTAGGAGGTGCCGATGCCGCACCACGAAAACCTGCAGGAGAGGGAAATGGTGGCTGAACCACCGGGTCAGAAAACATGGACTCCAGCTCAGGCTCAGGAGAAGGTGAGGGGGAGGTGGAGTAAGGAAAATCCGACTCGTTGAAGACAGTTGAAGACAACGTGTCGAGAGATAATGACCCGGTGAGAGGTGAGGTCATAGCAGCGGTACCCCTTGTGGTCAGGGGAGTAACCAAGGAACACACAACATGTCGAACGGGGCGCCAGCTTATGAGCAGCAGTGGCGATGATGTTAGGGTAACATGCACAACCGAAGACACGAAGGTGATCGTAGGTAGGAGGGGTACCGAAGAGAGCGTGGTGGGGAGTAGGAGCAGGACAAGCGGTGGAAGGGAGGCGGTTGAGAAGGTAGGTGGCGGTGTGGAGGCTCTCAGCCCAGAAGCGCGGGGGCAGAGAGGCCTGGATCAGAAGGGTCCGCATGACATCGTTCGTGGTGCGAAGCATGCGCTCAGCCTTGCCGTTCTGAGCGGAAGTGTACGGACAAGACATGCGTAGCTGAACACCCCGAGAGAGGAAGAAAGAACGAGAGGTGTGGTTGTCGAACTCACGCCCGTTGTCGCACTGAACGGCCTTGACAGTGAGACCGAACTGAGTGGACACCCAGGCAAAGAAGTGGAGGTGGGTGGGAAAAGTCTCGGACTTCGCGCGTAAAGGAAAAGTCCAGGAGTAATGGGAGAAATCATCAACAACCACAAGATAGTATTTATAGCCTGAAATGCTGGATACAGGAGATGTCCACAGATCACAGTGAACAAGATCAAAGGCATGCGAAGCATGCGAAGAAGAAGAAAAAGGAAGTCTAACATGGCGACCGAGCTGACAAGCATGACAGAAGTGCTCAGCAGAGGTCATAGTACAAGAGATGTCTGCACTACGACTAAGCCGAGCCAAAACATCGCGGCCAGGATGACCAAGACGACGGTGCCAAGTCGTGGAAGGAGTCGTCGCCAACGCAGCCGACGATGGAGAAGGCGAATATGAGGCAGGAGGGGCAGCGGAAGACGGGAGCCGAAGAGTGTAAAGGGGTCCGACGCTGTCACTTCGGAGAAGAGGACGTCGGGTGGCCAAATCCTTCACAGTAAGACCAGAAGTGTCAAATTCGATAGAACAAGAATTGTCAGCAGTAAATTGGCGAATAGAAAGGAGATTATGAACCATCTGAGGAGCAACAAGGACCCTCGGAAGACGGAAGGGACCAGGAGCCGACCCCACGGAGGTGATAGGAAGACAAGAGCCGTCACCAACCATGATAGAAGAGGGATAGGAGGGATGTGGGGGATGGACAGAAGAAAGAATACCGGCGTCAGGTGTAGTGTGGAAAGAGGCACCCGAGTCGGCGATCCACTCGGTACCAACCGGCGGAGTCAGACCCATGGTGCTGAAGGACTGCGCCAGGGCGGCCTGATCCCACCCTCCCGGGTAGGACTGGTACTGGCCAGGCTGGGGAGTCCAGGTCGGCCCGAACGGAGGAGCACCGGCGAGCATAGCAGGCGCCTGACCCTGAAAGGGCCACATGGAGATACGCCCTGACCATGGGTTGGCGAAGGATGGCCAGGGCATACCGCTAGGGGCAGGAGTGGAGACAGGTGTGAGCGTCGAGCCCCGACGTCCCCCACCGGTGCCACCACCACCACCGGTAGTACCAGTGATGTTGGTACCGCCACCACCAGTACCTCCAAGGGCCCCACCACGGTGCCGGTCACGGCGACGACGCCCACTCTTCTCTCCCTTGCCCCCTCCAGCTCCGCTCGGCCCGGAGGGAGGAGGGCCAAGGAGAGAACCCGAGTGAGAGTTGGAGGCCGGCAGTGTAGCCACCAACGCCTTGGTGGTCGTGGAAGCGGACGAAGGCGGGGAGGGGGGGCGGCCACCACGGTGGCCCGAGTGATCTCCTCGAAGACCAAGTCATCCCAGACCTGCAGGAAGGTGGGGAACGGCCTCTGGCGGGTGATCCATGTGCGCAGGTGGTCGAAGGAGCTGTTGAGACCCCGCAGCACATTGAGCACCAAGGTGGGCTCAGGCACCGGGTGCCCAAGATCACGGAGAGCATCCGCCTTGGTCTTCATCTGTCGGCAGAACTCGCCCACCGACAGGTCCCCCTGCTCGAATGTCCGGAAGGACGCATCGAGCTGGAGGGCACGAGCCTCGGCATTGCCGAGGAACTGCCCCTCGAGGGCCAGCCATGCATGGCGAGCCGTGCCGCCACGGGTCCTGACGAGGTCCTGGAGATCAAGGGATATGGTCCCGTTGATCCAGGACATGACGACGCAGTCAAGGCGCTGCCACGTCATGTCACGCGCCTCGACCGGCGTGTCGAGGAGGACGTGGTCGTCGAGGACGTAGCGGCGGAGGGCGATGAGGACCTGATCACGCTAGCGGGCGTAGGAGGCGGACGTCGGGTCGAGGACGACCGAGACGAGGTGCTTGATGTGGAGCACGCCTGAAGCCTGGCTGTGCAGCTGGGCGACCGAGGGATCGGTCAGAGCCAGCTGAGACCCAGTGGACGGCGCCTGGCGAGTGGAAGAAGCTGCCCGCTCAACCACGGGGACAGCAGCAGCAGGAGGAGGTGGCTGCTGTCCTATGGAAGCGAGCAGGAAGTGCTCCGCCTCGGCCACCTGATGCGCAAGCGCATCGGCCGCGAGCTGCTCCCGTTCCCAGGCCAGGGCAGCCTCGCGGGCGCGCGACTGGGCAGCAGCGGCCTCCGTCTTGGCGGCGAGGAGGGCGGCAGCGAGAGCTGCGGCAGCCGGTGGCGCGCCAGGAAGGAGGAACCCGTCTGCCGGCGACATCCCCGGGCCGCGCCACGGACTGGTGGAGGAGCCCACGGCGAGGCCCTGCCCTCTGCCCGCGACAGCAGCAACAGCAGCGGCGGCGGCGGCGGCGGGGTTGTCACCGGGGGCTGCGACCTAGGCGCGGGCGTCGGGGACGCGCTCGCCGGGGCGGGCGCCGCGGCCTTCTGGGTCGGGGACGGCGCGGGGACGGAGGCCGGTGGAGGCGTCGCCGGGGCTTGCGCGGGGGGAGGCGTCGCCGGGGCCGGCGCCGGGGCCCGGGGCGGCGGCGGAGGCGGCCGCGACGGCCGCGGGCGCGGCGAGCACGAGCGGGTCGGGCGCGGGTTCCTCCTCGGGAGCAGGAACCGCGGCGGCGGCGACCAAGGCTCGCGCGCGCGCGGCCGCGCCAGCAGAGGAGGGGGGCGCGACGGTGGCGGCGTAGGAGAGGAGGGGAGGGAAGTAGTCAGAGAGGGGAGGGGGCGGCGGCGGCGGCCGGCCGTCCATGGCGACGGCGGCGGCGGCGACGCGGCTGTGGAGGAGAGGAGAGAAAACCTAGTATGATACCATGCTAGTAGGGAATAATTGCTCTATTCCTCCAACCCTAGATGGGTGGGTATATAGTTAACAGTACATGGGCCTAGATGGGCCTAATATACCACTATACTCCAACACATACCTTAGTTATCCTTTGATATAGTTGCTCTTATCAATGCAAAGAGAAATTAAGGTGTCAAAGATCTCAATAATATAAAAGATCCTGCATGACTTGGAAATAGCATCAGTGTGTCACTGTCAAGTGACCAGAGGAGTCACTTGTAGTCTCAACTCTCAAGTTTAATTTTATTTTTCCTATTTTGTAGATGTTTGTAAGAGCTAACTTTCCCAAATTTAAGTGATTACTCATTTCATCCCATTTACATGGGCAGCATCCATCTTAGATCCCATCCTTTTCTTTTGATTTGACACCTTACTCTTTAATAAATGTGCACTGTCTTTGAATCCTATAATATGATAGAAGGGAGTAAATTAGTTCAGGACTCTATTTCTGAGCTAAAAAAATTGCAGATTCCTATAATGGTGGTCATGAAAGCAATGGGAACGGAAAGTGACCAAGAAGTTATACAAATGGTTGGAAGAGATCCAAGATACGGAGACCTTCTATATCCATTTATTCAGGTAACTTGTGTTTTACTTTAGTTTTGAGTATAGTAAAATGAATATCCTTTCATCGTATACTTTGATATTTTGAACTCGTGCTAAGTGTTAGCTATTTCGGGATATACTTAACTATTTACTCTTTCTTAGGAATGTGCTTCAGCGGGAATACACACACAGCAGCAAGCCCTGCAATACATGGATGACAAGGTGGAATATCAAACTGAAAACAATATTATCATCGTTCAGTACTTCTGTTAAACCATTCATCTTGTTTTGAATTATGCCAGATGAGTTGCAGAGGATAGATAGTGCTTGAAGTGCATTCAATGCTTTGCATGAGTAGATCTCTCTGTTACTTTGTTGCAGCCTTTCTGCAGAAGTAGCATGTAGGCATTTCGTTGGAAATCTTTTATTTCACTTATAATAGCAGAATTTTACCCTATTTTCCACTTTTTTCAAGTGTCGTTCTATGTTTCACTTTTCTTTTGATGGTATATTATCTGCCATACTTCAGTGTTGTACTTATTAAGAAGGTGCTTTGGGTTCACTTGTAAAATAAGAAAAGGTGTTTGGGGTCTAAGCAGCAAGTAAAAGTTTGGAAATTGTAGCATTGGCTAAGCAACTGAAGCAACATTCTCTCTGTGGGGTTTTCTTCTTTTGTCTTAGGGTAGGGCACTAGGGCGTATCACTATACCTGTTTCCTTTTGGCCCTCCTTTGCCTTCTGAACCAATAAGCTGAGCTTGACATCTAGATGCAATCTGCTTGCAGCCATGATCATGCTATAAATGGTAATCATGTTGAGTCAATGTATGTCTATACATCATGTTTCTTCTATTTGCAGTATCTGTAACTTTTTCCCCATACTCCAAAGTCTTCGCTGGTATAAAGAGGATATAACAATGTAGGTTTGTCTTGTTGGCGCACACATATAACCTAGATCCTTGTAGAGATCTGTCATGGGGTCATGCCTGCTTCCCATCACACCGAAATGGTGTAATCAAACTGCAACTTTGCTGTTTTAGTTGCATGTGATTGTGATGTATTGTAAGTGTCATCCTTTCTTCTGGACCTGATACTGTATGCAAATTTCGTAGGTGATGTATCCTGGTGCAGGTAATGAGAAGGTAAATATCAACCGTAGTTCTTTCTTTTCTTCTGGCAACATGTGATCATCCAAATACGCTCCAAGTACAAATACATATTTTATATTCTGAAACTCCTCATTCGGTGTTGCACACTAAAGACAAGCTGTGAACCTTATCTTTAAACATTCAAGTTAGTACAGTGCTGCATGTCTCAGAATATACTTTCAAAATGACACACATCACATTTTCCATCATTGAATTATTTTGTGCCTTATCTTTCTCAATTTCTCACATTCAGGAAGGCCGGTCAAAGTGGATCCTCAGTGATGTGTTTATTGCCCATGTGCCGGTGAGATATATGCTCTTACCTAAGTGTTACAGTCAAAATAATGTCCTCATGAGCATGCCAATCTCGTGTAGGTTAACAATGTGAACTTCCGACCAAAGTGTATATACACTGCTGTAATGCTAAGGCGCATGATGGATGCAATCTTGAATTCTGACACTTTCGATGATAAGGCAAGCCTGCTGGCCCATGTATCAATGCTGTGGTTGACTCATAAATTTTTCTATTCATCAAAACTCGTATCTTTTTTCTTTTTCCAATTCTTAAGGAGAAATGAAAATCCATGCAATTTGTACCGTGGCTGCACAGCAGAATTACATTTCTTTTGTAAAGCATTTTAGTTGCTAAGAATCTTATATGTGAGTTAATAAGACAAGCTTATCCTGGTGTGTCCCATACCTAAGTGCTTGTGTGTGAGGGTGTGGTGTGCTGATGACTTGCTTTAATGTGGTGTACAGTGTTTATGTCTAAGATGGTGTTGCAACATTTATATTCTTCTCTTTACAGGATCACGCCACCACTTTAAGGCAACTTTATGGAGCAAAAAAATTGACTTATTTTTGGTTTATTGACACAACAGCTTCTCGCTGACACTTTATTAGGCACCTTCTCACCCTTCATATGTCCATTTTTTTTTTCTTTTGGCCATGGGTTGTGACCTATGAATGTCATATCACACTGTGCTATATAATTTGTCATGTGAAGTGTGGTTATCATCCAAACACACTTGAAAATTTTTATGTTGATTTGCCACTGCAAACCATAGTGATGCTCACAATCGTACTTACCTATTAGTTGCCCTAAATATGGCTTGACCGTTGTTAGCATCGAGCAATGTCAAATTAGTGTGATGCTTGTGTTGAATTAGATAAACAACAGTGCAGGCACTTATCAGTGGTTGGCCTTGTGTCATATCAATGAATGTCATAGCTGCTATACCCACTATGATTATGGGGGTATATGGTTTAGTGTTGTCTATGTTACAATGTATAAGTGATAACTAAGTACCAATATGGTCAGAGTGTTTATATGAGAATATTTCTTCTCGGGCGTGACTTCAATAGAAAGAAGCATGTCCTAAAAATCTTTTGTAAAAGAACACTGGTTTCTTTTTTCACTTTTCAGATTTATGTAGAACACATGGTTACCATCCAGCTGAAATCTTTTATTTAACGTATTCCAGGATTATGTTGGAAATAAGAGGTTGGAGCTGTCTGGTCAACTAATTTCCCTTATTTTTGAGGTGTTGTATTTATCTTGTAATTTCATTAGATTTTGTTGTGTTTTATGTTTCTTATTGTGTTTTTTTTGTAGGACTTATTCAAAACAATGAATTCTCATGTTGTGGAGCGTATGTACAAAACTAGTGAAATGACCCATTCTAGTGCGTTGGATTTTAGCAGGGTATGAAAAGCATATGCATATCTTTTAGTGTTCATTCTATATATCTTTTTGCTTGTTACTACAGTGTTCTAATCACTTCAAAGGTTACTGCAATGTTCTAATCACTTGAAAGGTTCACTTGAATGTCCTGAATAGCAGATATTGTTGTAATACCCATTTGTGCTATTTTGTTTTGAACATAGTTGTCTGTGTAACCCAATTTTATACATTGGTTGATGATATAGCTTATGTCACCTTGGTGAACAGACTAAGTGAAAAAAAGAAGGAAATACTTCCCCTGATTGGAAATATAAGTCTATCTAGGTTTCTCCAAATGAATTTTTTTTACCTTTGACTATGAATATAAAAAAAAATTATACAGATTTGCATACACAATTGGCATTACTAGATTCATTACGAAAGTACTTTCATATATAAGTCTTTTCGTTAAACCTAAAATATTTTCGTAAATGTTTGTAGTCAAAGTCTCATATACTGTGTCAATGTCCTGATGGACTTATATTTCTGATCCGAGGAAGTAGTTTGTTAACCCTCTACACTGTAGGCTGTAGCATAGAGAAGCATGCCAAATTACAATTCTGCCTGTCAAGCACAACTGTAAACATTTTATCATTTAAACGGAAGGACTTTGTTAGGGCCCACTTGACAAGTTTACATTGAAGATCTAAGGACTTCATTGGTACCTCCACGTATTTAAAAAATTGTGTATTCTATTGGGTACTTGTTGTTTGAAGATCTAATACATGACTTGCAACTGGAGGTTAACCAGCTTCATCCTTCATTTCTGGTTGCTCTTCTCCCTAAGGCACGCCTTCATGTTTGAAAAGGAAATATCATAAACTAGGTTGTTTAAAATTTATAAGGTCACAACTCGAGTATTGATCGTAATGTCCATATTGACATGTATGTCATAAGATGAAATATTTCTTAGTGTACAGTATATGCAAATTTGGTAAAGGAGATATTGAGGGCCGGTACCTTTTTTCTATTGCTCATTATCTATTTTGTTCTGGACATCATATTGCAATGCGATTGGTAAGTGAGATACTGAGGGCTGAAGTATCTTGTAACATCTTCAGCCATACTTTTAACCGCTTTAGGATGCGGAGACATGGTAATCCATTTAACTTCCTTCTCTTTTTGCAGTTGATAATGGAGGAAACCATGATAACCACTGGTTTGGATAGGGCTATTGCTACAGGAAATTGGGATATTAAACGTTTTAGGATGCATAGGAAAGGCGTATCACAGGTACCATCTCATCCATACATACATTCATTCCCCTCTCTATGTGATTTGACTAGGCACTTAGGTAGATGGTATAGCAGGAGCCAGGAAGAAGCTCCTAACAACCCTCTGACTGCCTTTAGGTTTCTTCTTGGTTGCCTCTAAGAATGATCTGGCCGTCAAACACAAGGTTCTAACAACCAAGCTAACAAGCCAAATTGTATCTTCCTGACTTATCTCTTGCTAACTTGACCACTAAGCAAATCTGATCCAATCTAAACATTAACCAGGGCCCACACCTACCATTATCAATTTAGATATATCTATCTTTCTTCCATTTGGAGATATTTATCTTTCTTCCAGCTACCCCACTATCATTTTCGTTTATCTTTTGTTTCTGTTTAGGTTCTATCAAGGTTATCCTACATTGCATGTTTGGGTTACATGACACGGATAACACCACAGTTTGAGAAAACCCGGAAGACAAGTGGGCCACGTGCCTTGCAGCCTAGTCAGGTGAATGAGAATTGATAGCATGTGTTTTACAAACATTTTTCAGTGTGTTGTAATACAATAATTTTATCTGTAACAGTGGGGTATGCTTTGCCCGTGTGATACTCCGGAAGGAGAAGCTTGTGGATTGACAAAAAATTTAGCTTTGTTGACTCATGTTACAACAGATCAAGAGGAGGGCCCACTTATGAAACTGGTTTGTTTTTTTCCCTAGTTCATAGAATGTTACTTTAAATTTCACACTTTGTGCCTGTGTGTGGGTGATCACGCTCGTATGTGTATTGATGACCTAATCAACTATTAGACTATAATAAATGTTTTTGTCTCTTTGATTTCTGTCCTTTCCTTTCCCCTTTTCTTTCCTGTGCGCTGTTGCAGGTACATGTGATGCATGATAGCTAAGAGATCTTCAGTGCTTTCATATTTTGTAACAACTCAAATTAACCCAAACTACTATCTGGTGTTGCCTGTGTTTTACCATCCTGGTTCTGGTTGTTGTACATCCACATAAGATGCCGCAGTATGCCTTGATCATAGAAGTCTACGTTTAAACTGCATCCCTTTTTCATTGAAGTCTTTTTTTTTCTCGAACACGCAGGAGAACTGCGTATCATTGTATTAATTTTTTCATGGAAGTCTTTATCATTGCTTCTTGGACCATTTGGAAGAAAAGGAATAATCTGATCTTCAAGCAATCACACCCTCCTCCATTGGATGGAAGAAGGGTTTTAATGATGGAAGTCTATCACTCTATCTACAATTGCACAAAAAAAAGCACAATTAGGGTCCTCTCTTCTTAATTATTTTGTATAATATTTTCTTGCCTGAATAGGCACTGTACAGCTCCTCTTTCTTTATTCTTTTTTATAATCTAATATAAATAGCAGAGTAGGGCTTTTCCCTACTGTTTGTGCCCCCCAAAAAGATCAACTGTAGGCCCTGTTTGGATTTTTTTTTAACACACAGGAGAAATGTGTATCCTTGTTTGGAACTACAATAGGTTTAAAGGCACAACTTTTTCTAAGCATTTTTTGCTAGAAAACCTTTTGGACTCACTAGGATGCGCAATGAATGTTGAAAAACTTCAAATTCCATAAATGCATACAATGAGTCATAGACAGTCTTTTAAATATATTTTGTTTCAAGTGGGTGTGTGGCCGACCTGAACTTCTCATTAATGTGTGACAAATCCACATATTACAATAGAAGGCAAGCACATTAGAGCATGTTAGAGTATATTTGGTAGTATAGGAAATATCTTGGGGAGGCTTCTTGCCCCCCAAGTATTGTAACCCTATATATACACCATCAAGGCTCAGTGCAATACGACTCACGATTATACGCATCCTAATCTTCCTACAGAGCGCATACAACTCAAACATAGAGGACACTAGCAAAGAGGGATACACATCAAGAAACACAACTCCCGTACAGATCAAAAGTCTAAGCCTACTCGCACCATTTGAAGAATATTCCACCTATCCTCAAAGAGTGCCACCACCAAGCAACATATTTGCAAGTTTCACAAGATCCTTTGCAGTTCTACATCTACCCCGACAGCTTCTTATATATTAAATATAAAACTACTTCAAAGTATCTTTTTGCACCTTGTAACAACAAAAATGGACTCGCAGATTGATGAAGAAGGTGAAAAGGGATCAAAAGAGAGAGTAAATTCCTTAATAATTTTGGGAGCTTGCATGATTTGGAAGCACAGGAATGTCTGTGTGTTTGAAGGGGTTGCTCCCTCGGTCTACTCCATCATGAGAGATCTCAAGGAAGAGCACAGCTTGTGGTGCCTGGCCAGCGCTAAAAAGCTGCAAGGCCTGGGTTTAATTGGCGCATTCTAGGCTGCTAGGTCAAGGCTTTTTGGTCTTGTTCTTTTGTGTTTCTTAAGCTAGAGTTTGTGTTTTGTGAGCCTGTACCTCATGGCCCCGTATGAGGGAGGGGAGTTGTATGGGAACCATTTCTCTCTCTAATACAATGAAGCGCAGCTTTCCTGCGTTTTCGAAAAAAAAACAAAAATGGACTGGAATCATAAAACACACCCGTTATGGATTGGATTTTACAGGGCCAGCCGCTAAGCAAACTGATACAGAATTACTTAAGACTACCTGCTCGGTTCACTTTACTATCCTTAATCTGGTACAAGCTGCAGAAATATTTTATTTCATCTTTTCACTTGCTTTCTTTATTCCTGCTGATATATAATTTAAAACAACAATTTGTGTTCAGTGTTACATCTTTTGTTTATTTTTTGTATTTATTCTCTACTGTAGTGTCATGATCTAGGCGTGGAGAATTTATCACTCGGAGTAGAAATTCATTCACCAGGTTCATTTTTGGTCATGTTAAATGGATTACTACTTGGGAAACACAGTGAGCCTAAGGTTTTATTTTTTATGAAACTTAAATATATGTTTAACTTATTCAACCTTTCTTTATTTTCATCAAGTTGTTCATTATGCTTTCAGAGATTTGCTAATAATATGAGATATTTGCGTCGATCAGGCAGGATTGGAGAGTTTGTAAGCATTTTTGTAAATGAGAAACAGGTACTTCGCTTATTTACTACTAACTTGTAATGAATCTTAGCATCATGCTACGAAAAATGTTTATCTAATAGCTGATAGTTTTCCTGAAAAAAATGTTTGCACCGTGAATAAAATTGTGTTTTGAAAATTTTAAATTCACTCTAGGGTGGTATTATCATTTATTATGTAAAGTTTGTTACTGCTGACTTAGACCACCATGGAATAATTGCTACTAAAAGCTTACTTTCAAACAAGGAACTGAACCAGAGCAATATTTTGGACCCTTAAAATATTTTTTTTTCTCGAACGCGCAGGAGAACTGCGCATCATTATATTGATAGAAGAAGAAGAGTCGTACATAGACTCACACACACACCAACACACAAACACACCCAGGACTTCCTCACCAGCACCCAGACCCTCAAAACCAGAGGGTCCAGCCAGACCAAAAAAAAGGCTAAAAAATCTACCCTACCCCTGTTAGTGCAGCTAGATTTTTGGCTCCTGCCAGCGACCAAAAACCAGCCTCTTCCCTAGCTGCAGACAAGGCAGTCATCACATTAGGGGTAGCTCCATTGAAAATGTTGGAGTATGGTGTTGTAATAGGCCCATCTAGGCCCATGTATGGATAATTATATACCCACCCATTAGGGTTGGAGGAATACAAGGAAATTATTCCCAATAACATGGTATCAGATAGGTTCTCTCCTTCCCCTAGCGCCGCCGCCGGCCTGGGCGCCTCCTCCTCCCTCTCCTAGCCGCAACCGCCGCCGGCGCCATGACTGGCCGGCAGCCGCCGCCGCCGGCCCTTCCTCTCTCCTCTTTCCCTCCCATCCCCTCCTACGCTGCAGTCCTAGCTGCCGCCGCCGACGGCGGGCGCGCGGGCGGCACGCTAGCAGCCGCGGCTCCCAACTCTGCCGCGCAGGCCGCCGCCGCCGCGCAGGCTCCCTCCTCTGCTGCTTCCCGCGGGCGCGCGCCGCCGCTTCTGGCCGCCGCCGCGCCAGGAGACGCCGCTCCCCCCTCTGCCGCCCTGCCTGTACTTGCCGCCGTCGCCCAGGGCGTGGACGCCGACGCGGCCGGGGCGCCGGCGCTGCCTCCATCCTCCGCCGCCCTCTCCTCTGCTCCGCCCGCCCCTGTCTCTGCTCCGCCCGACCTGGACGTCGGCGCGGCTGGGGCAGAGGTGCCTGGCGCCCAGGCCCTGGACGCCGGGGCCAGGGGTGCGGCCCAGCCCGCTGCTCCACCCAGCGGGCCCCCCTACGGCCTGGGGATGCCGCCCTCCGCGGTGCCCCTCTCCTCCGCCGCCTTCCACCTCACTGGCGCTCCACCGGCCGCCGCGGCACTGGCTGCCGCCCTCCTCGCCGCCAAGACGGAAGCCGCCGCTGCCCAGACGCGCGCCCGCGAGGCTGCCCTGGTTTGGGAGCGGGAGCAGCTCGCGGCCGATGCGCTTGCTCGTCAGGTGGCCGAGGCGGAGCACTTCCTGCTTGCTTCCATGGGCCAGCAGCCACCACCTCCTGCTGCTGTCCCCGTGGTCGAGCAGGCAGCCTCTTCCTCTCGCCCGGCGCCGTCCACTGGTTCTCAGCTGGCTCTGACCGATCCTTCGGTCGCCCAGCTGCACAGCCAGGCTTCCGGCGTGCTCCACATCAAGCACCTCGTCTCGGTCGTCCTCGACCCGACGTCCACCTCCTACGCCCGCTGGCGTGATCAGGTCCTCATCGCCCTCCGCCGCTACGTCCTCGACGACCACGTCCTCCTCGACACGCCGGTCGAGGCGCGTGACATGACGTGGCAGCGCCTCGACTGCGTCGTCATGTCCTGGATCAACGGGACCATATCCCTTGATCTCCAGGACCTCGTCAGGACCCGCGGCGGCACGGCTCGCCAGGCGTGGCTGGCCCTCGAGGGGCAGTTCCTCGGCAATGCCGAGGCTCGTGCCCTCCAGCTCGACGCGTCCTTCCGGACATTCGAGCAGGGGGACCTGTCGGTGGGCGAGTTCTGCCGGCAGATGAAGACCAAGGCGGACGCTCTCCGCGACCTTGGGCACCCGGTGCCTGAGCCCACCTTGGTGCTCAATGTGCTGCGGGGTCTCAACAGCTCCTTTGATCACCTGCGCACGTGGATCACCCGCCAGAAGCCGTTCCCCACCTTTCTGCAGGTCTGGGACGACTTGGTCTTGGAGGAGATCACTCGGGGCACCAAGGTCACTGCCCCCCCGACCTCGTCTGCCTCCATGACCACCAAGGCGCTGGTTGCTACACCGCCGGCGTCTGCCTCTCCGTCCAGCTCCCTTCTTGGTCCTCCTCCCTCCGGGCCGAGCGGAGGTGGGGGGCGCGAGCGCGGGGGCCGGGAGCGTGGTGGTGGTCGTCGGCGTGGAGGTGGCCGCGGTGGTGGTACCTCCTCGACCGGTGGTGGCCCGGGTGGGGGTCGTCGTGGGACGTCCACGCCCACTTCTCCTCCTGCCTCTGCCCCTGCTCCTGGAGGTATGCCCTGGCCATCCTTCGCCAACCCATGGTCAGGGCGTATCTCGATGTGGCCCTTCCCGGGGCAGGGGGGAGGAGGATCTCGTCCGTCGCCTACCATGTTTGCCGGTCCTCCTTTTGGGCCGGCCTGGCCCCAGCCCTGGCCGGGGTGGGATCAGGCTGCCCTGGCTCAGACTTTCAGCACCATGGGCCTGACTCCACCTCTTGGTCCCGAGTGGATCGCCGACTCGGGGGCCTCTTTCCACACCACTCCAGATGCTGGTATACTCTCTTCTGTCCATCCCCCCCATCCCTCCTATCCCACTTCTATCATGGTTGGTGACGGTTCTTGTCTTCCCGTCACCTCCGTGGGTTCTACTTCTGGTCCTTTTCGCCTTTCCAGTGTTCTTGTAGCTCCTCAGATGGTCCACAATCTTCTTTCCATTCGTCAATTCACTGCTGACAATTCTTGTTCTATCGAATTTGACACTTCTGGTCTTACTGTGAAGGATCTGGCCACCCGTCGTCCTCTTCTCCGATGTGACAGCGAGGGGCCCCTTTACACTCTTCGCCTTCCGTCTTCCGTTGCGCCTCCTCCGTCAGCTGCTTTGGCGATGACTCCCTCCACCACCTGGCACCGCCGTCTCGGTCACCCTGGTCGGGATGTTTTGTCTCAGCTTAGTCGTAGTGCAGACATCTCTTGTACTAGGACTTCAGCTGAGCACTTCTGTCATGCATGCCAGCTTGGTCGTCATGTTAGGCTTCCTTTTTCCTCTTCTTCTTCGCATGCTTCGCATGTTTTTGATCTTATTCACTGTGATCTGTGGACCTCTCCTGTATCCAGCATTTCTGGCTATAAATACTATCTTGTGGTTGTTGATGATTTCTCCCATTACTCCTGGACTTTTCCTTTACGCGCGAAGTCCGAGACTTTTCCCACCCTCCTCCACTTCTTTGCCTGGGTGTCCACTCAGTTCGGTCTCACTGTCAAGGCCGTTCAGTGCGACAATGGGCGTGAGTTCGACAACCACACCTCTCGTTCTTTCTTCCTCTCTCGGGGTGTTCAGCTGCGCATGTCTTGTCCGTACACTTCCGCTCAGAACGGCAAGGCTGAGCGCATGCTTCGCACCACGAACGATGTCATGCGCACCCTTCTGATCCAGGCCTCTCTGCCCCCGCGCTTCTGGGCTGAGAGCCTCCACACCGCCACCTACCTTCTCAACCGCCTCCCTTCCACTGCTTGTCCTGCTCCTACTCCCCACCACGCTCTCTTCGGTACACCTCCTACCTACGATCACCTTCGTGTCTTCGGTTGTGCATGTTACCCTAACATCACCGCCACTGCTGCTCATAAGCTGGCGCCCCGTTCGACACGTTGTGTGTTCCTTGGTTACTCCCCTGACCACAAGGGGTACCGCTGCTATGACCTCACCTCTCACCGGGTCATTATCTCTCGACACGTTGTCTTCAACGAGTCGGATTTTCCTTACTCCACCTCCCCCTCACCTTCTCCTGAGCCTGAGTTGGAGTCCATGTTTTCTGACCCGGTGGTTCAGCCACCATTTCCTTCTTTTCCTTCTCCTGCAGGTTTTCGTGGCGCGGCATCGGCACCTCCTCCCGCGCCGCCGTGCGTGGCCCCGGTGCCGCCGTGCGTGGCCCCGGTACCGCCGTGCGTGCCACCGGTGCCACCTGCAGCGCCGCCGTGCGTGGCACCGGCGCCTCCCGCCGCGCCGTGCGCGGCCTCGGCACCCCCCACCTCTCCGTCGCGCTTCGCCGAGCCGGTCCAGGTGTACCAGCGTCGCTCGGGACTAGGGCCGGCGCCCGGTTCTCCGGCTCCGGGCCCCGGCGCCCCGGCACGCTTCGCCGAGCCGGTCCGAGTGTACCAGCGTCGCTCGGTACTAGGACCGGCGTCCGGTCCTCCGGCTCCGGGCTCGGAGGCTCCTGCTCGATACGCGCACCCTGTGCGCGTCTTCGAGCGTCGTCCGACGGCCCCGTCTCCACCGACACCTCCACCGGGGCCGTCACCACCGCCTCCACCACCGCCACCACCGCCGCCCCGCTCCCGTGTCGAGCCGCCCGTGTACCACCCGCCGATTCTCCATCGGGACCCTCGCCATGTGCACCCCATGGTGACTCGGCAGGCGGCTGGGGTTCTCCGACCCGCGGCTCTCTCTATCACCGAGAGTGAGTCGCGGATCTCCCCGGTGCCCTCCTCTGTCCGCGACGCCCTGGCGGATCCCAACTGGCGGCGCGCGATGGAAGAGGAGTACGAGGCGCTCCTTGCCAACCAGACGTGGGACCTCGTACCGCGTCCGTCTGGTTGCAATGTGGTAACGGGCAAGTGGATCTGGACACACAAGCGTCGGGCTGATGGCACTCTCGAGCGCTACAAGGCTCGTTGGGTTCTCCGGGGTTTCACTCAGCGGCCTGGAGTGGATTATGATGAGACATTCAGTCCAGTGGTGAAGCCTGCTACAGTGCGCACGGTCCTCTCGATTGCTCTCTCTCGTTCGTGGCTTGTGCACCAGCTCGACGTCAAGAATGCCTTCCTCCATGGCACTCTGTCCGAGACTGTCTACTGTAGCCAGCCAGCAGGGTTCGTGGACTCCAGTCGTCCGGACCTGGTCTGCCGGCTCAACAAGTCTCTGTATGGTCTGAAGCAGGCTCCTCGGGCTTGGTACTCTCGGTTTGCCACATTCTTGGTGACATTGGGGTTCACGGAGGCCAAGTCCGATACTTCTCTGTTTGTCTATCGACATAGTGATGAGACTGCATATCTGCTGCTCTATGTTGATGATATTGTTCTCACTGCCTCCAGTCCGCAGTTGCTTCGGCGCATCATCTCCTCTCTGCAGCAGGAGTTTGCCATGAAGGATTTGGGTCAGCTCCATCACTTCTTGGGTGTCACTGTGGAGACCCGCCCTTCTGGCCTTTTCCTTCACCAGCGACAGTATGCTCTTGATATCCTAGAGCGGGCTGGCATGTCGGACTGCAAGCCATGTTCTACTCCTGTTGATACTCAGTCGAAGCTATCTGCTGATGCGGGTACTCCAGTCGCTGATCCTACTGCTTTCCGGAGCATTGCGGGAGCCTTGCAGTACCTCACCTTCACCAGGCCGGACCTTGCCTATGCTGTTCAGCAGGTTTGCCTCCACATGCATGATCCCCGGGAGTCTCACCTCACTGCCATGAAGCGCCTTCTTCGGTATGTCCGTGGCACGGTTGACTTCGGGCTGGTCCTCCACCGGTCTCCTCCTGCTGAGCTCGTCGTCTACACCGACGCTGACTGGGCTGGGTGTCCGGACACTCGCCGCTCCACCTCAGGGTACGCCGTCTTCTTAGGCGGCAACCTTGTCTCCTGGTCGTCCAAGCGGCAGCCGGTTGTCTCCCGCTCCAGTGCCGAGGCGGAGTACCGGGCTGTTGCTAACGGTGTGGCCGAGGCGTCCTGGCTTCGACAGCTCTTGGCGGAGCTTCACAGCCCGCTCGTCAAGAGCACACTTGTCTACTGCGACAACGTCAGCGCCGTGTACCTCTCCACCAACCCAGTTCAGCATCAGCGGACGAAGCATGTCGAGATCGACTTACACTTCGTTCGCGACCGGGTTGCCATTGGCGATGTTCGGGTCCTCCATGTACCGACCACCTCCCAGTTTGCAGACATCTTCACGAAGGGTCTTCCCTCCTCGACGTTCTCGGAGTTTCGCACCAGCCTCAACATAGCGGGTGGCTAGTTGTGGCTGCGGGGGCCCTGTTGTGTGGTGTCTTTCTTTCTGTTGTGTGGTGTCTTTCTTTGTTGTCCAGTCTTGAACACCGCTGCGTCGGTAGTTCAGACTGCGGGGGGGTGTTGGAGTATGGTGTTGTAATAGGCCCATCTAGGCCCATGTATGGATAATTATATACCCACCCATTAGGGTTGGAGGAATACAAGGAAATTATTCCCAATAACAGAAAACACAATCGTTACGATGCTTCCAAACAGTCCAGGCCCCAAGAATGATTAGGGAATTCAGACCCTTTCGTAAATCCTCATTGTTAGCCCCATCTTCTACCCTCCTCCACCATTCATCGAAGGAAGCTTCCTGTGGCTGTGGAGCGAGACCAGATAAACCCACAGATTGGAGCAGCCTGAACCAAAACTCCCTTGAGAACACACATGGCCCTAACAGATGCTGAATACTCTCCTCCTCCTGATTACAGAGAGGACAGTGAGTTGGATGTGGAAGGCCTCGCCGGCCCAGTCGGTCGGCAGTCCAGCACCTGTCATGGGCGACCAGCCACATGAAGAAACGACATTTGGGAGGAGCCCAAGACTTCCAAATCCGCTGGTAAGGCTCAAACTGTATGGATCCATAGAAGAGAGCTTTATAAGCTGATTCTGCTGTGTATATTCCAGAAGAGGACAGCCTCCAAGTATGTTTATCCGGGACACCATGCTGCAACACCACACTGCTCAATATGTCCCACAGCATCAAGTATTCCATGAGATCATTCACAGAAATATTCCCTTGGATATCTTCGAGCCACCTGTAATTTGTCAAGGCTTCTTGGACAGTCCTCTTGTTGGCCCTTCTGCTAGACACCGACCTCAACAGCCCTGGTGCGAGGTCTTGAATACATTTGCCCTCTAGCCATCTATCCTTCCAAAAGAGGGTATTTGATCCATCTCCAATTTCGGTGTGAACAGCCAGCGCCAGTAGAGACTGAATTTCCTTCCCAACTTGGAGAGGTAGGCTGGCCCAAGGTTTATCAGGTTCTGATTTTCTCAGCCAGGGCCATCTTGCTTTTAGAGCGATTCCAAGAGCCTTGAGATCAGAAATTCCAAGTCCCCCTAAGTCCCGATCACGACAAACCTTCGGCCAAGCAAGGAGACAATGTCCTCCCTGTGCCTCCCGACGCCCTTTCCACATAAACCCCCTTCGAATCTTATCAATTGCTTTGACTGCCCAAGGAGGCAAATCAACTGCCATAATCATTGAAGAAAATTTAAAATATATAGTTGCTAGGAACTTGACATGGTGCCATTTACTGTGAAATTTGGAGAAAATCAGCTCAGATTGCCAGTAAACTCACATTTGGATTCGTGCCATTGAAGAGGATATTTGACATAGAGGACGTAGAAGAGTCATTTTTTTTGGGGGGGGGGGGTGGGGGATTTAATGTAGAGCTGCAAAAGATTTCCTCGTTTTCTTTTTGAACTGTGCTGGTATAACATTTCTGTTAACACCTTAACGTTTGTGTCCAAATCATCTTTGCAACTAGGAAGGGGGACCAACACCCTTTTGACTGGCTGATATATATCGAGGGTTTCTACCTGCATCTTGTAATGTTGCTTTCATAACTTTGTAGTGGTCATATTCGTTGACTCCTGAATTGGATTTAGGTTTCTGGTAAGTCAGTATCATAGTTTCTCTACGGATATGCCTTATGATACTACAATAAAACAAGGACACACCTTGAGTTTGATATGCTCAGGTCCAGAAAGGTATAATTTTGTTTTTTTATCGAACATATAGGAGAGATGCATATCTTTATATTAAAGAGAGAAAAAGGTAAATAATCCCATACGAAGCAGCCTCTCTTTACCTCACCTTGGAAGTCAAAGAAGTTGCAGGAAAACCCAACAGTTAATCACCTTTTGTACATGTAAAAGTGGCCCGGCCTTACTACAACAATCACACTTGACCCTCTCCTTGACCAAGAAAAGTATAATTTTGTTTGCTTGGTGATCATCAATATATGTTTTGCAAAATGTGTTGGAGATCTAACTTTGTATCTACTTTTCTTTTACAAATACGTGTTGAGATACTGCTTGTGGCTATTTTTGTAGCATTGCATTCACATTGCCTCTGATGGTGGCCGTGTTTGTCGCCCACTTATAATTGCTGATAAAGGGATATCAAGGGTCCAAGCGGATCATATGAAACAGCTGAGGGTTAGCCATTTGTGTTCCATAGATTTCTTGAACCATTATCTTTTGTTTGTTCTCTATTTGATATTTAGTTTTACTTTCTAGGATGGTATTCGTTCTTTTGATGATTTTCTGCGTGATGGGTTGATCGAATATCTCGACGTCAATGAAGAGAACAATGCATTGGTATATTATGATTGTTTTGCCTTTTCTTTTATCATTTGTTTATATGGCTACAAAGTTTTTAATATGATTCAAACAGATTGCATTGTATGAGCATGTGGATCAAGATGATGTTGAAAGAAGCAACATCACACACATTGAGATAGAGCCACTGACTATCTTAGGAGTTGTATCTGGACTTATTCCTTACCCACACCATAACCAGTCTCCCCGTAATACTTATCAGGCAAGTAAGCTGATTATTGATATGTACATCTCACTGATTTTAATTTTTGTTTCTATTGACATGTCTCTATTTCAGTGTGCCATGGGTAAGCAAGCGATGGGAAATATCGCATATAATCAGGCAAGGAACCACATGATTTATTTGTGAACAAAATGCTGCACCTTTGTTTGTTTTTCTTTTTGTTCTTTTTTTGCTGTCAAATGAATGCCACACAAGATGGTCCGGTTATAATGTTGCATGTATTCAGATCACTCAGAAACATGTCTGTCAAAATGGATATAGTTAGTTTCTACTATATCGAGTTTGTCTTTTTGATGGTGTGATATTCTGGTTCTACATTATTCTTGGTTTCTTTTCTTTTTGTGGTGTAATGTGTTTTTGTAATGTGCTGCAGTTGTTCAGATCCGATTCACTGCTATACTTACTAGTGTATGCGCAGCGGCCACTGTTAACAACAAAAACAATTGAGTTGGTTCGTCTTTAACCCTTGCCTTCTCAAAATTTGATGCGTTGGATATTATTTTACTGCAATTGCTTTCAGGTTGGTTATGATAAGCTTGGTGCTGGGCAGAATGCCACTGTTGCTGTCATGAGTTATAGTGGTTATGATATTGAAGATGCAATTGTAATGAACAAGTCATCCCTTGATCGAGGTTTTGGTCGTTGCATAACAATGAAAAAGTAATGCTATACTTCTGACGCAAATCTTTTTTCCCCACATTTCCTTCACTGCAGTGCTAAGGAGAGTATGTTGTCAGTGCTGTTATACTGGTTTTTACCTATGCGTATATTGTTCACTTGCAGGTACACAATTATAAAGGAGAGCTATGAAAATGGTACATCTGATAGGATTGTTAAACCCCAAAGAGATAAACACGGTGCTTTGATAAATCAGAATTTGCAGGTAAAGAAAAGCACCGATCACTATCATTGTTCTGCAACCAATCTTCAAACCCTATAAGTTTCTCCCTGGGACGGTTTATTTTAGTTGGATAAGTGAGCAAAACTGAAGCTCGATTGGAAACAAAGGGGAAAAAGATCAGGAAGTCTGTAGGATGTGAAAGTAAAGTCCTTGAGCGGGATGGGCATTGACTCATACCTCAATAACAACAACCCTCTCCCCCTTCCTCTTGCTCCCTCCATGTCTCCCTCAGGACTGAAACCACTGCCTCTTTGTTTGGTACCCTATTGAATTGCATTCATCAATCAGTCATATTAATTTCATGATCTCCATTTGAAAGATCATCTAAATTCAGCCTCAATCTTCTCATATCTCAATATTTGTTTTAAATAAATGCTTTACTGAACTTTCGTTTTTTTGTGTACTATCATCAGAGAGAGTTTTGTTGTTATGATGTGACCTTGAATGTAAGTTTAAGTAGAGGTATGCTTTGAGTAATCTTTTTGTGGAATAATCACATAGCCATTCTTTTACAAAACAAGGAATTGTCATATGGCCACATTTTTTTTAATTTCTGACTCTGTTTGTGATGCTTTATTTTTACTCAGTGGGTTAATAATATGTCAACTTATCCATGCTCTAGTAGCTCCTAATAACAAAATGGCCTGTTGACAGGCACTTGATTTAGATGGAATTGCTGCACCAGGTCAAATAATCCGCAATCATGATATCTATGTGAACAAGCAATCTCCCAAACGCACCGAAGACACCAAAGGAAAGAGGGGTGCTCCTGCACAGTTGACGGACAGGTAAGGTGCCCCCCCCCCCCCCCCCACACACACACGCACGCACGGTTGTTAGGGATCTTCATTTTTGTGTCTGAAGTTTTGGTCTTTAGGAACGATATATTTTCTTATTTGTTTTAAAATAACCATCTAGTGACTATGCGGACACACCCGCCATTTACAAAGGTGTTGATGGTGAGACTACTATTGTCGACCGTGTAATGCTTTGTTCGGATACAAATGACAAGATGTCCATCAAGTGTATTATTCGTCACACTAGGAGGCCAGAGGTATGGTTAGGCTGCAGTCACTTAATTTCATCTGCAAAAAAATGGATTTAAAATTTGGCTCTCCTGTTTGTGGCCCAGATTGGTGACAAATTTAGTAGCAGACATGGGCAGAAAGGCGTTTGTGGTACCATTGTTCAGCAGGAAGATTTCCCATTTTCTGAGAAAGGAATATGCCCTGATTTAATTATGAATCCACATGGATTTCCAAGGTTTTACATTTCTTTGGTTATCTCTGTCTTTTTAATTTGTTTAAGGATTCCATAATTTGTCTATCGAAGGACTCCATAATTATGAACATCTGTAACTGTCCATGTTTTATTCAGCTCTGCTCCAGTTTGATATAAGAGTAGCCTTTGGTAGATTCGCTGCTTTGAGCAATCCTGTTTTAGAAAATAAACTTGTAATGTTCTTAATTACATGTCTTTCGCTCTGTGTATTCCGGTTATGTTTGGAAATATGGGAATAATTTGTTTTGTGAACTACTGGAATCTCCTGATGATACCAGTTTGACATACACTGCCCTGCACATTGTCTTTATCTAGAAAAGCCAACAAGGTTGCAACTGCGATCTCTTTGGTTGCCCTTTACATCTTATGAAAATAGATAAAGCGATTAAGATATTATGAACTGGGCCTGCATACACTACACAGGATCATTGAATAAATCTCTGCAGTATATGTTAATGAAAGGCAATCTCACACTCATTCAAATTAGGCTTTGCAAAGGTCCACCCTGTTTATTATTATATATAATTTTCTATCTCTTGGCTCAGAGGGAGGGAGATTTTAATGAAATAAATAAATGAAAATTCTTGAACTAGAATTTTTGTTTCGTATGTGACAATGTTTGTTTATAGACCATCTGACTCTTTTTTGTTCACCAGCCGCATGACAATAGGTAAAGTGATGGAATTTCTTGGTGGAAAGGCTGGTGTCTCCTGCGGTCAATTTCATTATGGCAGTGCATTTGGTGAGCCAAGTGGTAATGCTGACAGTGTTGAAGACATCGGGTATAACTCTGGAAAGTTAGCATAAATTTGTTGGCAACGGTTATTTTAACATCGTATTTTCTTGCATAGCAGCTCCACTCTAATCAAACATGGATTCAGCTATAATGGAAAAGATTTATTGTACTCAGGTACATTTAAATATTAAAGTTTTACCAAATAAGCTGTTATTTTTCTCTGTAGATTGGTTCAAACATAGAATTTCCGGACTAATCTACACTCAGCTAATGGAAAAAATGTTATTGTTAACGAACTATATTGTTCCTGCATAATATGTATCAACTATATATAAAAGGGTCATGAAAACTTTGGAAATCTATATATGTGATGGTTCTACCAACTTGATAACTATGTATTCCATTATTCTGGTCATGCTCTCGAACACGCAGGAGAACTGCGCATCTATATATTAAGAAGAAAAAAGAGGGTGAGATTACCCCGTGACCAGTTACAAAGGTTGTTCTCTTAGGGAAGAAATCCCCCAGAGAAACAGCCACAGCACACAGACACTAACAGTGCACAAAGAAAACTGCACAAGTAATCTAAACAAACGAAACTCCGTGACCTGAAACCACCCCCACAAGAACTAATCAGCTGGCAGCTGGGCGAGAATATGTGTTATGATGGGCATTCCATACGAGCGCAGGAACAAGCGTCAACGTGGCTAGAGCAAGGCTAGAGTTGGTTAGGATTTCCTTCTGGTGTGATCGGTTTAAGAGTCCTCGAGTCTGTTAGCTTGGTTTGGATTGAGTCTGTTAGATTAGCTTGGATTGTTAGCGTTGAGTCAGGAGTTTGTTAGGTCATTAGAGGCTATAAGTAGCCGGTCATTGTATCGTGGTTTGGTACGCAAGATCAATACAAGGTTGATCTCTTGCGTCTTGATGATTCGGGCTCCACTCACAACTTCGTCAACAGCGACGTCGCGCGCCGCGTGGGCATGACTGTCCATCCACTCTCCAGCATGAACGTCACGGTGGCGAACGGCGACAAGGTAGCGTGCGCGGGCCGCTCCAGCCATGTCAGCCTCATCATTGGGCGTGAAACCTTCTCGGTGGGCTGCTACGCCATTCCTCTCGATGGGTTCGACTTGGTGCTAGGCGTCGAGTACCTGCGCACCCTGGGACCGATACTCTGGGACTTTGACGACCTTTGCATGGCGTTCTGGCACGATGGCAGGCGCGTCTTTTGGCGTTCGGGTGGCAGCATGGTGCCGCCTCGACATCGGGCGTTCAAGCCCCGTCCACCGCGCATTCACCACTACTTCCTGAGGGGTCTACCGGATCCTTCCAGTATGTGCCAATCCTCTAGCCCCTGCCAGGTCCCACAAAAGCATTTCATCCCTAACAGAGGACAGGAGGCGGCTCATGTTAGGTTGATGATTATCAAAGACACAGCCATTCCGGTGGTTCCAAAGCGACCAGGCCACCAAAATTATGATAGTGTTGACCCCTTGCTGATCCTGGCCCTCCATTCTTCTACTCGACTGCTCCCACCAGTCCTCAAAGGATATCTCCCCAATCTGTGGCGCTAAATTCTGCAGGCCCACTCTTTGCAAGACGAGGAACCAGGCCTGGCGTGAGAACACACAGGACAACAATAGGTGGTTTATCGTTTCTTCTTCCTGGTCACATAGAGGGCATTTGGCAGGATGAGGCAATCCTTTCCGAGCAAGACGATCAGCAGTCCAACACCTGTCATGTGCAGCCAACCACATGAAGAATTTACACTTTCCTGGGGCCTAAGATTTCCATATCCTCTCCCCTGGGTTGAAAGAGATAGATCCTATGAACAAAGCCTCATAAGCTGATTTTGCTGAATATTTTCCTGAAGCTGAGAATCGCCAAATGTGGGTGTCCTCCACCTCAGGCTGTAATACCAAACAAGCAGACAGATCCCAAACAGCTAAATATTCAGCCAAGACCTGCACTGTGAGTGCCCCTCTGATATCAGAAACCCAACGCATAGCATCCAGAGCCTCAGCAACTGTCCTTTTTCTTGCTCTTCTCGTGACTGCTCAATATAGATGAGGTACTGTTTTTTCTAGACTCTGCCCATGCACCCAATTCTGGTCATGCCAATTTCTTGGTGGAACATATTTCACAGATCTTGATCACATGAATTCTGATATTCTTGTATACGTCGTTATATGTTTTTCGGATTGATTATTTTCTTCGATCTTAGGCATTCTAGGTCATCCTCTTGAGGCATACATCTTCATGGGGCCAATCTACTATCAGAAACTGAAGCATATGGTAAGGATACTTTTGTTTGCTATTCCTTTTTACTTGTCCTTGATCGAGTCTTGTTTCTAATGCTGCCACCTGCATGTTAGTTGTTATACTGTAGTCTGGTTTAGTACTCTGAGTCTGAGCACACAAGAGTGTCATTTTAAACTTTGACTATCAGTACCTCCATGGACAATATGATCAAATATATGAAAAGTATAAATATTAGTTTTTTACTATAAAGTGTAAAGTACTTTATAGTATCATAGTATTTACTAAGAGTAAATTTCACAAACCCACTTTTTTTTTTGCTTTGAACCATTGCATACTACCCTGGATCCACATTTCAATCTCACTACTTATCCATGCCACCTCTGCCGAGGCCATCAGGTCGCAAGAGTTTTGCTTTGAAATTACTCTATTACGTACTACCTCCGTTCTAAATTACTATTCATCGTCTTATTCAAAAAATTATGCAAGTATCATTTATTTTGTTTGTGACTTACTTTATCATCACATATATACTTGTTTTTTAATTATATTTTGATTAAAATTTTAAATAATACGAATGGTCAAACGTTGTGGGAAAAATTCAACAATGAATAGTAATTTTGAATGGGAGAACTATATGACAAATTTGAGATCAAAGTTTTATTTTGATGATCATGTTGATTTTCATGTCGAAAACGATTATTTGGTGACCCGAGGGAGTAATTGTGAAAGCATGAATGGAGCACAACTCCCAAGAGTTATGGATAAGTATTCTAAGTTGATTGTTAGTCCCCAAAAAAAAGCAACATTATAGTACAGTGCATAAGTAATCACTTGTAGCAACAAGTATGAACTGTGACGCAGTTAGCATGGTTCTTTTCATTGGTTTTCATGTGATGATCCTGCCTACATGTAACAATCTTGAGTTGTATGATGAAAAAACTTATATCCATATTGATACCAAGTTTATTCAGTTTTTTATAGCATGTTCCGCAAAATGTTGCAATAACTTCAGCGTTTAACTCTGCTTCATGATTTTGGTGTTAGCTCTTAGCAGGACCACACAGTTTATTATCTTGCTTTGGGATTTCAGTTGGAATTTGTTTGCCAACACTAGATTTTCTTTTAACATATGGATTATCAGGTTCTTGATAAGATTCATGCTCGAGCTCGTGGGCCACGAGTAGTGCTGACCAGGCAACCAACTGAAGGGCGAAGTTTAGATGGAGGTTTTGCAATATATCTATATATTCTGCAATCATATGACTATGATGCATAGTACTCCCTTTCATTAATTATCTTATTCCCTTTTTCACATAGGGCTGCGTCTTGGTGAAATGGAGCGTGATTGTTTAATAGCATATGGTGCTAGCATGCTTATCTTTGAACGTCTACTGCTATCCAGTGATCCATATCAAGCCCAGGTGATCTTTGAAGTAGTATATGAAAATCTTTTTTTGAAGAAGCTGGAATCATGCAAAGAGACATTAAGGCTTATATTAGTATGTCTATAGCTTTTTATTGTGTAGTTGCAACAGAATAAATGTG
This sequence comes from Echinochloa phyllopogon, assembly GCA_033239725.1. Taxonomy (NCBI): domain Eukaryota; kingdom Viridiplantae; phylum Streptophyta; class Magnoliopsida; order Poales; family Poaceae; genus Echinochloa; species Echinochloa phyllopogon. The sequence continues at coordinate 35,560,601 of BTCW01000001.1, read as the reverse complement.
CTTCAACTCCATTGAAGACTCTTGTTTTCAAAAACATGGACTGACATATCAGGTGGTGTTGCATTAACACTCCAGTATTGCAAGGGAACTAACTTAGCCCATTTGCCATGTTTGCAAAAGATGGTTGGTTACTTGGTTTGTTTGTTTGTTTGTTTGTGCCGTTGGTTTAGGTGACCAGCACCAGCAAGAAGCACACTTATTATTCTTGGGGATCCGTGGCGTTCTAACCTTATTTTTATGGATGTGAATGTTTTTCAGGTTTGCAGAAAATGTGGCTTGTTGGGCTACTACAATCATAAACTGAAGACTTCATACTGTTCAATGTGCAAAAATGGGGAAAACATGGTCAAGATGAGGTTGCCATATGCTTGCAAGCTTTTGTTTCAGGTACTGGAAAGGTGACACCTGGCTGTTGCTTTTATTACCTATGGGGGGGAATTGTCACTTGCTGCGCTCAACTACTTCAGTGGTCTGGGCCTCAACTAGTCTAAAGAAAAATTAGTTGAGTTCTGTTTATTTTATAGGCAGCAATTTGTTTCACATAATTACTTTGGGGGAAGTCGGGGAGGAGGGGGGTGGGGTAAGAACCTCATATATGTATAGAAATCTGCCTGCAGAAATTTTCCTGGTCCATATACACCCAAACATACCATGGTCCATTCCACTCAACTTTGGTACCCTTTCTCTATAATCTTATATCTTTTTTTTGAGTAAATCTATAATCTTATATCTGGGAGTTCTGGTTGAAAACCCTTGGGTTTTCGGTTGGTGTTGGCGGCATCTTTGGATGTTGTTTCCATCCTTGGACGCTGCGCTGTGGAAACCTACTCCCTTCTCCCCATTGCTCTAGCTTGTTTCTTGTGGCGTGCAATATGGCGTTTTGGCACACTCGCTTGTTTATTTCTTGTGGTGTTCGTTTTGTTGTTGCCTCCCTCGCGAGGGTGCTTTGTTTTTGTTTGGTGTGTGGTGTTGTTTTTATATGTTGCATCTTCTCTATTCACCCCATGCCTGGCATTTCTTGTTAGTTGTTTTTTCTTCAAAAAAAAGAGGATCAAAGGCATGCTTATGTAAGGAGTTTGATCTGCAGCATTGTTCTAGTGTAGCTTTGTTGTGATACTTGATGGTGTCACTTGATGGTTGTTCATAAGATTATGTAGGATGCAGCTAATTTCATTTGGTCTTTATTCAACAGGAGTTGCAAGCCATGAATGTTGTTCCACGCTTGAAGTTGATCGAAGGCTAACTTGATGTGATGGAACCATGATGATGAACTGTAAATTGGCTTGTAAGATGAAGAAAAGAGATGCTTGAGAGGAAGGGGAAAAGGCGCATGACAAGAGTAATACATTAGACAGAGCAGAAAGGAAGAACATCCGATAGTGTCACTTTTAGCACAGATCCTTCAGGAGCCCTTTTATGTTTTAGGCCACCTGACACTACGGATGAACATTGCGACGCATTCGATTGTGTGTATGACAGATCACCCTTTTCCTTTCCCCCCCAAAAAAAAGCTGTTGCAGTATGTACGGCGCACGGTCCTGCTGAATCGTAACGGGTACCATGCAGCCCAGCGCATTCAATTTATATTTTCGCATGGGGTTATGCCACCGTCCTCCATAGATCGGCAATGAGTACTAATTTGCTTGCCATTGGTTAGCTGACTTCATGTAGAATCATCCCAGTCGCAGTTGCAATGCTGTCTCTGCCGAATCTCTCCGTTGACGTACACGTCTCAATCAATGTACATGTACGGACTGGGGAAACGCTTCGCGGCCTCCCTCCCGTCTCGGCTCAAGGCGGACCGGAGGCGACTCGCCCGCCGTCGTCGCCCCGGCACTGCTTGCGGCGGCGGCGGGCCTCTAGAGCCACAACAGCCTCCCCACCTCCCTCCCACTTCCCTTCCCCATCCTTTCTTGCTCCCCCGATCTAGATTTGAGCTCCGAGATTTCAAAAACTTGGCCTCCCCCGATGGCCCCTGCTCCTTCTTGACGGCATAGGCACCCCTCCGACCGTCTCCTCTAGTGCCCTCTCCTCCCAATGTTGCTGGCCTTCGGCCCCCTTGTGCGGACCTCTTGGTCGGGGGCTCCTGCCGGCGGTGGGGGGAGACGGGGGAAGGGGAACGCGTGGGGCGTGGCCCCTACCGGCTCCGACAGCCCCATGTGAGCGGCCTCCCTGGCGGCTCTAGCGCTCCCGGCCGCTCTCCTTCTCCTGGAGCTGTTGTCTCCCCTCCCTTGGTCACTAGCCTTAGGCCCCCCTGGTCAGACCTCTTGGTTGGCGGCCTTCCAGCGTGGTGCACAGGGGAGGGTGGGGGTGTAGTTCTACCTGCGGTGGGCTTCTCAGCAGCTCTCGTTGTTTCCATGGTCGCCCTCGACGATGGACTCTTGCTCGTGCGGGGGGCATGGGGGTTGTTGGCCCAGATCTAGATGGGGCCACGTCTTGCCGGTGGTGTCTCGTCCTCGGCTGCGTCTTCTTGCTGCCCTCCCATTCCGACCAATACCGCGTCCGTTGGGTGTGTGGCCGTGCTTTGGTCATCGATGAGGGCTGATGCTTGCGTCTTTGGGCACCGGTGGCCGTGCAGCGAAAGTGTTGCGCTTGGTGCGCAAGGAGATGCCCCATCTCGGCACGACCCTGGACTTTGGTTCTTATTGCCGTGCAACGAAAGTGTCGCGCTCGGCGCGCGGGGAGGCGTTTCACCTTCGCACGGTTTACCGTTCTCTCTCCCTCGCCAACCTTTCGGCTGGCCTCTGGGTTGCGCTGAGGATCTGACCAACATTTGGAGCGAAGCACTAGCCGGTTTCTCAGTTTGCGGTGAAGAGTGATTCAGGTCAAGGTTCATCTTCGCCCGTCGCCAGCCTCTATTGCTGTGAATTGGGCTACTTATGGTGCTTGGCTGGTGTGCAAATGAAGGTGATGGTTTGCGAGGGCGCCGCGAGGGTGTTCTCCATGAGCTTCATCAGCTTGGGAGTTGGAATTGGCTTGAACATTTGTGCCTCTCTGTTCCTTTTTATTTTGTTTTTAGGTGAGGTGTGGTTGTGCTGCGATGTGTCATCTTTTGTGGCTCCCTTTTCCCTTTTCTTCACATCTATGTATCCTGATCACCACCTCTTTGGGGTGGCTGCCTGATCTTATATTACCCCTTTGATGGAATGAAAATATTAAGGTGGGCTTTCTTAGCCCGCGTTGATTCCTAAAAAAAATGTACATGTACGAGAATCTTTGCAAACAAACCAATTACCAATCAGTAATCAGTTGATTAGCCATGGGCCCTTGCTCACGTACCTCCCATTCCCTGAGAGTTGGGAATAAGATCGATGGAAAAGAAAAGGAGCCGACGATGGGATAGAAACGCCCACACAATGGTTAAACTAATTAAGTATCAGCAATTGGCATGAACTACTCACTCCATCTATTTTTTAAGACGTGCACCAATATTAAAATTCAAACTTTACAATTTTTAAAATTTAGCTAATAATTTTTTAATTTTTATAATACAAATTTGATATGGTTGAATTTATAATTAAATATACTCTTTAATGATTATAAGTTTATAACTAGAAATAATATAATATAAGATAAATGAATAGTCAAAGTATAACTTAGAATACCGTGAATCGTGTCTTACAAAATAGACGGAGGGAGTAATTACTAATTGACGTTCAATTATAGATTTATAGCAACTGAGATTATTGTTCAATGCTCACCGTAAATTTTCCTATATTTTTTGTTATTTCATTGTCGCTAAACATCTCGCCACCCTCTGGTAAAAAAACATCCAAACCATCATTTTTTTCAAGATGTATTTCATTTAGTTAAGATAGGGCTTTAACCAACTGTTGTTCCATTAATATTTACATAAAATATAACCATGAGAAATTTATTTTAAATATGAAAAAATTGCATTTACATAGATAATTGCACTGTTTATCATGATTTTGTTGAAATTTTTACGCACTTGATTTGGTCCTGTCCGATCCAGTTTTTATTGAAATGGAAAACAAAGTTCCATAGGTTGCCTCAAAAAAAAAACAAAGTTCCATAGGGCCCGTTTGTACAGTTCAGGGCTTCAGGCCCATGTGGGATTGTTCGACTCACGGGCAGCGAGCGAAGCAGGGCGTCGCCGACTCGCCGAGAATTGCCCATCGGGCACCTCCGCCGCTCACCCGGACGGCCGGCCGGACCGACGCGTGCACGCCACCGCCTGCGCTCCTGGGAACCGCCGCCCACTGTGCACGCGTGAAACCTGCCACCTGCGCCTCAGCCTCAGATCGTCAATTCAGATCATCAGTCAAATTCCACCCCAAATTTATTATGAAAAAGAAGATTCTCCATCACATTAAAATATCACAACATGCATGGAGTATTAAATTTAGATAAAATAAAAAACTAATTACACAGTTTTGTTGTACTCTGCGAGACGAACATTTTAAACCTAATTAATCATTTTTTAGATAATTTTTTACACATACCAACGAAATGCTAGTGACACAATGATTACGAAAAGATCTCGTACTTCCAAATTTAGCTACTCCCTCCGTCCCACATTATAAACATTTTTCGATTTTCGTGTATCGATCATCTATTTTATTAAAAAATTTTGTGAATATATTATTTATTTTGTTATGACTTGATTTATCACTAATTATATTTTAAGTGTGACTTATTTGTTTTATATTTTTATAAATTTTTTTAAATAAGACGAATGGTCAAGATCTGAAAGTTAATAAATATTTATATTATGAGACTGAGCGAGTGCCAAATTTAGGATAGCCGCGCGGAGGCGCCCGGCAGTCCTCTTCCCGAAGCCTCTTTGAAATACCGAAACAAACCAAAAGGCCAAAGGCTCCCGACCAAACCGTTCCTCCCGCCCTCAGCCCCTCACCGAATCACCGTCCTCTTTCCCCCTTCCTTCCTCGGCAAGCCCTAGGGTTTAGGGCTTTAGGCGCACCGATGTACGGCGGCGGCCACTACGATGGCGGCGGCGGCGGCGGCGGCGGGGCGAACGCCAACTCCCTCTTCGGCGGCGGCGGATTCATGCCCTCGCAGTCCACCGCGGTCCCGGAGAGCAGCGGCGGCTTCTCCAAGGTTGGTCCTAACCGGCCTAATCTCCCGTTTGTTTTGGCTTCCGTTGGACTTGCCCTCCCATCCCCTGACGCCTCCTGAGCGCTCTCGATCGGTTGTGGTGGGCAGGGTCGGAACGCGCAGACGCTGCTGCCGCTCACCGTGAAGCAGATCATGGACGCGGCGCAGGCCAACGACGACAAGTCCAATTTCGCCATCAACGGCGTCGAGGTGTCCACGGTACGGATCTCGCCTCCTCCTGCAGTGCTCAGGCTTGTAATTGTAAAGTTCGTTTCTTTGAGCGGTGGGGGCAAAGCAACATTTCTTTGGATGCACTGGCTGCAATTGTACTTTGGGTGCTTGCGATTCGCCGGTGCTTGGATGGGGCAGAATATTTTCCCATTAGTAGATCCATTAGGAAGGCAGTTCTGTTGAAAACTAGCCCCTCTGGACATAGTTTGGTCCGTTCAAATGAAATGCTTGGCTCAGGTTATTTTTTGTGAAATCTCAGGTTTCAGACGGTTTCGCATTGAGCAGTTAGTTGGTGATTATCAAAGTAGTTTTAACCATTTTATTTACTTTCGATTGCAGGTCAGGCTTGTTGGACGCATGCTGGGTAAGGTTGAGCGGGTCACAGATGTTGTTTTCACTCTTGATGATGGTACCGGCAAGATAGATGTGAATCGCTGGTAGGGTGCTTTCTATTGTCTTCGATGTTTAGCAGATTTTTGGCTTGTCCTATTAATTTACTGGCATTCCTTTTCCAAGGGAAAACGAGTCTTCTGACGCTAAGGAAATGGCTGATGTCAAGTAAGAATTGCTGCTTAATTGTGATGTGTTGATAATTCAGTTTGCTATGCAACAAATTTGATAGCTTTGCTTTGGTTTTACAAGTGATGGGAACTATGTCATTGTCAATGGTGGTTTGAAAGGTTTACAAGGAAAGCGCCATGTGGTTGCTTACTCTGTCCGGTGAGCTCTCTATACTAATCACCCTTGCACTAGCGCTGTTTACTTCAAATGTCTGCTACTAGCATCTTAATGGAGAATATTTGATACCTTTTGTTATGCTACTGTACTTGATCCCATCTTGCTTTATTTACCGACTTGATAAAATATATAAAAAGCTGATCCTGTGGCAAATTACAACATTTTAGCTGTCAACCCTGCGTACATCCATCTATGTCATTGACATGTTGCTGTCAATTAATATGTAATGTACTAACTTTGTGTTGTTTCATCCAAGAGTATCATTATATCTGACTGGAAGTTTGTCATATGTTAATTGCAAAATCTGTAACAAGAATTTCTTGGGATAATTTAGGGTCTCTATCATGGTTTTTAAGGCGACGCCTAGGCGTCGCCTAGGCGTCCAGGCGGTGAAAAATCCTGGCTCGCCTTACCATTCTTGTCCGCCTTGGCGTGCTAGGCCGCCGGAGAGAGAGAGAGAGGGAGGAGGCTGGGACGGCGGCCGCGGCAGGGATGGCTTGCAGGAGGTGGCGGCGGAGGCTGAGGAGGCAGGGAAAGGTGGGCGGCGGCGGCGGAGGAGGCAGCAGGGGCGCGCGGCGGCGGTAGAGGAGGCAGGGGAGGGCGGCCAGGCGACGACGGAGGAGCCAGGGGAGGGCGGGCGGGCGACGGCGGAGGAGCCAGGGGAGGGCGGGCCGCGGAGGAGGAGGCGAAGGCGACGTCGGCGGAGGAGGCAGGGGCTGGCGGCGGCGGAGGAGGAGGCAGCGTCGGGCGGGAGGTAGCGGCGGTGGCGGCGTCGGGGATGAATGAGGGGAGCGTAAAAGGAGCTGGGGGGAGCTAGGGATAGAGTGGGGAGGTTGGGCTGACTTGGGCTGGGCTGGTTTGGTGGGCTTTTTTCATCTTTAGGCCCATTGATCTCTTATTTTTCTTTTTTTACAGCTATATACATGTATATGTCAACGTTGTAAGGCGTCGCCTCGCCTCGCGCCTTAAGCGCCTAGGCGTCCGGGCGGTCGCGTGTCGCCTCGCCTCGCCTTACCGCTTTAAAAACCATGGTCTCTATACAGAGGCTAACTTTGCCTGGACAAACTTGTGGACTGTAAGCTATTTCAGCTACACTTCTTGTAACCTTACTGTTTATGATTTTTCCAGGCACGTGACAAACTTCAATGATATAACACATCACTTTCTGCACTGCATTCATGTGCATTTGGAGCTCACCAGGTCAAAGGTACTAAAATCCCACAAGTCTAGGAGTTTAATTTCGTACTAATTCAATTATCAAAACATTATCTAGTTTTGATGGAGTTTTATGTTTTCTTTTTATTGTAGTCATGCTTGCCGACCCAAATAAATACTAGTGCAGCAACCCCTGGACACACTAACCAAGTTCGGTTCCCGAATAATAATCAGGTAGATTTTTGTGGTGTGCAATTTCACAAATATCTGCCTGTTTGCACACAAATATCTGCCTGTTTTATCCAGTGTTTCTTCTTTATTTCCTCAGGCTACATCATTCTCTGCATCAGGAAATACTGCTGGAGATGATGTATCAACCTTGATCATGAATGTTTTTCATGACCCAGCAATCATGTAAGTGAACTACAGCTGATTCAGCCCTGTAATGTTGTTGCTGTGCTAGTGGACTTGAGTGATGATTTTCATGACCAGGCAGTCGTATATTTATCATTAACGATCGTGCCCACTAATGTTGCTGGTGTCCTGCGGAATGCCTTGGATATTTAATATAACATGCATCACTCACAAATATGGTGCCTTGCTAGAAAAAACTACACAGTTGTGTGATGATATTCCTGTTCACTCACATCTATTCGATTCTTTTGATGAAAATGGTAAGGCAGACCTTCACGTATGATCAATGAATAATAAGTGGGGCTGAAAATTAAGTTTCCCTATCGACATGTGGCTCATTAACGGGTTGCACGGAATACATATCGAGAGAGAAAAAAATCCCTGGGTTCTCTTAGATACTGGTTTATTGTTAGAAAAATTATTCACTTGCTGAAGAACATATGTACAAATTGGATTGTCCGACACGGAATTGGTTAGCAAGTTGGAGTAGTTGTCCGACACGGAATTGGTTAGCAAGTTGGAGTAGGGGGCTGAGTCTCTAAAGGGCATTTATATGATTGATTTTTTCTTCTCCACCAGCCTTATTAATTGGGTGGGGGAGGAGGGGGCTCTATAGATGACATTCATATTTTCCTGCGGGCATCACATATCACCTTGTCCATCAGTCCATTAACTTGGTATATTAATGAGATACACAACAATCTCTTCATTACCATGAAATTGATGTGCTTCTTGTTCCAGAAAGTTTGTTACCTAAATAAAAATTAATAGAAAGCTCTCTAATTTCATTTGTATACTGAATCAATGTTTGGCTGTTATTGCAAGCTAATATTGAGCCTACTTATGGTAGATGATACTGTGTACATCCATGAAGCAAATTGCACGGTGATGAATGAAAAAAAGTTAGCACAGATTCATGTTCATGAGTAGCTTAGTCCAAAGAACCCATGTTGGCAATGGCACACACCAGGTGAGCTCTCAGCTCACTCTCCCTCTCCCCAAGTCCCAGACTCTGAATGGAAGTGGTAGTTTTTGGTGCTGCTGAACACACACCGAGCAAGCAGCTGCTCTGTTCCTTTATACACTACCAAAGTCAAATTCCTAGTACATGCTACAGTGAAGTAGGAATACTACCAACTACTACTGGTACTACATACATCATACTAGCAGGGCATGCTTGCCCACTACTGATACATCATCCTCTACTCGGCTGTACAAAAGCAATGAGGAGTTCTACCAACTCCCTGCTACTAACTCCATTGACTTTGGTTGAGAGAACATCCAGGAGGAGCAGCACAATTACTCAACAATTCTTCCCCTAATTGTGATGCTCCTACTTGATCTTCTCTACCCCCACCTTCTTCCTCAGCTCCTGGAACCGAAGCCGCCCAAGTGGCTTGGTGAGAATGTCCCCGAGCTGTCGAGCTGTCTCAACATACTCAATCTTGATCCTTCCTTCTTCAACACAGTCACGAATGTAGTGAAACTTGGTGTCAATGTGCTTGCTGCGATCATGAAGGACTGGATTCTTGGTCAGTGCAATGGCAGACTTGTTGTCCACCTTCAGAACTGGCGCCTGGACTCCAATTCCAGTGAGCTCCTTGAGCAGGCGCGCCAGCCAAACTCCCTGGCAGCTTGTTGTTGCCGCCGCGATGTACTCTGCCTCGCAGGTGGACAGCGCGACGATCTTTTGCTTCTGCGATTGCCAGGACACCGGGCACTCCAAGGAAGAACAGCACACCTGAGGTGCTCTTTCTCCCATCAATGTCGCCCACCATGTCGCTGTCGTTGAACCCAATCAGCTCCAGCTCTCCTCTTCCTTGCCGTGGATAGGTGATCCCAAATCCGCTCGTCCCTGCAATGTATCGCAGGAGATGCTAGACCGCGGCGGGGTGATCTTCCCGCGGATCCTCCATGAAGCGACTCACATAGCCGACGGCGAATGTGATGTCCGGCCGGGTGTGAGTCAAGTACCTCAATCCGCCCACAATACTCTTGTATCTCGTGGCGTCGACCTTCGCCGCCGTGCTGTCTCTTGACAGCTTGAGCTTCTCCTCCATCGGAGCTTGGCATGCCTTGCAATCACCCATGCCGCTCCGCTTCAGGAGCTTCTTCGCGTAGGCGCTTTGGCAGAGGGTGATGCCGCGGCGCCCCTGCTCTACCTCGATCCCCAGGTAGTAGCTGAGCAGGCCCAGATCGCTCATGCGGAACATGGCGGTCATCTCCCTCTTGAACTTGTTGATGTCGCTCTTCTTGTCGCCGGTGATGATCAAGTCATCCACGTACACGCCGACGACCAGCGTGCCGCGCTCCGCCCGCCTGGTGTAGAGCGCGTGCTCCGACGGGCACTTGGCGAACCCAAGCGAGATCAAGCTCTCGTCCAGCTTGATGTTCCAGGCGCGCGGTGCCTGCCGAAGGCCGTAGAGCGCCTTGCGCAGGCGGAGCACCTTGTGCTCCTCGCCGGCGACGATGAATCCCGGCGGCTGCCGCACGTACACCTCCATCAGTTCGCCGTTGAGGAAGGCGGACTTGACATCCATGTGATGGACCTCCCAATCCTTGATCGCCGCCATACCCAACAGCAGCCGCACAGACTCCATTCGTGCCACGGGCGCAAAGACTTCCTCGAAGTCGATCCCCTCCTGCTGGACGAACCCCTTCGCCACCAATCGCGCCTTGTGCTTCACCACGTTCCCGCGCTCATCATGCTTCACCTTGAAGACCCACTTGAGCCCAATCGGCCGGCAATTCGCCGGCGGATCGACGAGAGCCCAAGTCTTGTTCTCCTCGATCGAGCTCATCTCTTCAGCCATGGCCTTCTGCCATCGGGGATCGTGTTCCGCCTCGCGGAACGTCGCCGGCTCCTCCGCGCTGCACAGATGCAGCTCCTGGGCGTCGAGGACGCGTTCCGCCAGCCCCGACGCCGCGCCGTGGCCGATGATGTTGTCCACTGCGCGGAATCGCAGTGGCTCTCCGTCGTAGTCGTCGTCGAGGAGGTCCGACACGTCCGGCGGTGGTGAGGCGTAGCGCACCGAGGAGTGCGCCGCTGGATGTGTTGCAACGACCTCCGCCGGTGAAGCCTGTCCCACAGGCGTGCCCGGCGCTGGTGATCCCTGTCCAACAGGGGCGGCCGGCTCCTCTGCTTCGCCCGCCGCGCCTCCATCTCCATCTTCCTCGACCTCCTCTGCACCACGATACACCAAGTGCTCGATGGTGAAGGAGCTGCTCAGGCCACCCGTGCCTTCTTCCCCGTCGCCGGACTCCTCCCACCTCCAGCCGCGTTTTTCATCGAACACGACATCGCGCGACACGCAGACTCGACGCGCTCGTGGGTCGAACAGGCGATAAGCCTTGCTTCCCGCCTCATATCCAAGGAACACCATGGGTGTGCTCCTGTCCTCCAGCTTGGTGAGGCCCGGCTTCGTCTTCTTCACGTGTCCTACGCACCCGAACGTGCGTAGGAACGATACGTCCGGCTTCCGGCCATGCCATGCTTCAAAGGGTGTCATCCCCTTCAAGCTCTTCGTCGGCGAGCGGTTCAAGATGAACACCGTCGTGGTCACTGCCTCGCCCCAGAACGTCGCCGGCACGCCCTTGGCCTTCAGCATGCTCCTTGCCATGCCGATGATCGTCTGGTTGCGCCTCTCCACCACGCCATTCTGCTGGGGCGTGTATGGCGCTGTGAGGTGCCTCCGCACCCCCTCCTCTGCACTGAATTCAATCGAATTGAACTCACCGCCGCGGTCCGTCCTCAGCACCTTGAGCTTCTTTCCCGTCTCCGTCTCCACCTTCGCCTTGAATTGACGAATCGCCGCCGTCGCCTCTGCTTTCCCCGTCAGCAGGTACAACCACATGTAGCGGCTGCAGTCGTCGACGAGGAGGAAGAAGCGCTTCCCGCCGTGCGTGGCCGGCGCAATTGGCCCGCACAGGTCCCCGTGCACGAGCTCCAAGAGCTCGTCGGCACAGTACCTCGCCGTCTTCGGGAACGGGCGCCTCCTCTGCTTTCCCGCAAGGCAGCTGTCACACAGCTCGCCCGCGTGGTCGATCCTGGGCAGCCCGCGCACCATCCCATGGCGCTCCAGGCTCGCCAGCGCGTCGAAGCTCAGATGCCCGAAGCGCGCATGCCACAGCCAAGCCTCGTCGTCGCCGTGCGCCGCCAGGCACACCGGTCTTTTCAGCTGCAGCTCGATCTTGTAGAGGCGGTTTGCCGAGCGCTTTACCTTGGCAAGCAGCTGGCGGCTCGTGTCGTGGATGCGGAGGACTCCGTCGTCGATCAGCACTTGGCAGCCTCGCTCGTCGAGCTGGCCAATGCTGATGATGTTGCTCCGCAGCTTGGGGATGAAGTAGACGTCGCTGAGGGCGCGGTGCTCGCCGTTCTGGCACTTGAAGACGATGGTGCCGCGCCCGCGGATCTCCACGCGCGAGCCGTCGCCGAACTTCACCGTCCCGACGACGCCAGTGTCGAGCTCGGAGAAGGCCCCGCGTTCTCCGGTCATGTGGTTGCTGGCGCCGGAGTCCAGGAACCACATCTTCTCCCCGTCGTGCTCGCCGCCGTCCTTCTCCCCGAGGTGGACTTGTGCTCGCGTTTCGTCGAGCACCACACGAGCGCGCGGCGCTCCTTCTTCGGCGTCGTGGAGGGCGCACACCTGCGCCATCAGGAGGGAGGGCTCGTTGTCGTCTTCTTGGACCAGATGGGCCCTTTCCTTGCGCGGCTTCTTGCAGTCTCGGGCCCAATGCCCGGACTCGCCGCAGTTGAGGCACTGGTCCTTCGTGACCTTGCCGCCGCCGCGGTCGCCGCCGCCGGCTCCACGACCCCTGCCTCGTCCGAGCCCTCTGTCGCGTCCGCTGCTCCCGCCGCCGCGCGGAGCAGAGGATCCTTCGCGCGGAGCAGAGGACCCTTCCCCTGCCTCGCGTCCGCGCGAGCGCGCCACCCACTCATCGTGGGTGAGCAACAGCTGGCCGGAGGCAGCTCCTCCGGGCGCAGCCGGCTCCTTGAGCCTGCTGTTGGCGCGGTCCTCGACCGCCTTCAGGCGCCCGGTCACGTCCTCAATGGTGAGGTCCCCCAGATCGAGCATCGTCTCGATGGAGAGCGCGATTTGGTCGAACTGGGCCGGCACGACGCGCAGGTACTTGGCGATGACATCTGCTTCACCAATTTCATCTCCCAACACTGCCAATTGGTTTACTAACCCGGTGAGTCGCAGCTGGAAGTCCTCGACGGCCTCGCCGTCGCGGAAGGAGATGGCCTCGTACTCGCGGCGCAGTTGTTGCGCCTTGGCCTTGTGTACCCGCTCGCCGCCGAGGCGCATGGTCTTCAGCTTCTCCCACGCCTTCTTCGCCGTCGCATCCTCAGGGCCGCCTAGCGGAGTCACGAGCTCCGGAGGGACGCCCTTGAGGATGGCCTCCATCGCCATCTGGTCATCCTGCTCGTCCACCTCGTCGGTGGTGACCGCCGCGTACAGGCCCCTGGCCTTGAGCATCACCTTCATCAACACAGCCCACTCTGGGTAGTTGGTGCGGGTGAGCATCCGGTACTTGGCGCCGCCGACGTCGCAGATGGTCTTCTGCACCACATACGTCGCCCCGCGACGCGGTGAGATAGACCTGTCCCAACGCCCGCCGATGGAGTGCGGGCGCCCCCGGCCACGCTCCTGGCGCCCTCTTCCCCGCTCAGCCATTGCCGCCCGGTCGAGCTCCAACCGCGGCTCTGATGCCACTTGTTGGCAATGGCACACACCAGGTGAGCTCTCAGCTCACTCTCCCTCTCCCCAAGTCCCAGACTCTGAATGGAAGTGGTAGTTTTTGGTGCTGCTGAACACACACCGAGCAAGCAGCTGCTCTGTTCCTTTATACACTACCAAAGTCAAATTCCTAGTACATGCTACAGTGAAGTAGGAATACTACCAACTACTACTGGTACTACATACATCATACTAGCAGGGCATGCTTGCCCACTACTGATACATCAGCCTCTACTCGGCTGTACAAAAGCAATTAGGAGTTCTACCAACTCCCTGCTACTAACTCCATTGACTTTGGTTGAGAGAACATCCAGGAGGAGCAGCACAATTACTCAACAACCCAAACCCTGTAGTATTGTAAACCTGGAATCGGAACCAGGCCAACAGAGCCTTGAATGGTACATGGTAATGAATATCCATACTTAGCAACAATTTGACCTAGAAATAACAAGAAATTTGCAAGGATAACAAATTTATTTCTTCAGGAAAGCTGAGTTCTCATTTTGGTGGACACTGAATTGTAAATACCATCTGAGCCTAATTTTGCATTTCATGGATTTGAATGGGTCTTGCATAATTTTCATTTTGCAGTAATATTTTGATTCTTCTACATATATTGCTGGTGTCCCAGTACCAACTTCAAATGCAAATTAATTATTGTATGTAAGAATAATCAGAACATACTTGTTCAGAAATGAACTCATGATCTCATCTGCAGAGACCGGGAGGATGGAATAACCGTGGCATATGTCATAGATCGTCTTAAACTACCAGAGGACATAGTCGGGTATTTTCACCACAACATGTTCTACTTCCTCTGTATCATTAATATGAAACAAAGTGTAGCATTAAATTGTCAGAAGCCTTTACTTGGAAACCTGGAACTGTAATTCTCTGGTTGAAACATGTCTTGTTTTTATTCTATGTAATCAGAGTTACGATCTTACTTCCTTTTCACAGGCCGGCCATCCAAAAGCATATTGACGATGGCAACATCTACAACACCATCGATGATCTCCATTACAGATCTGCCTTGAATGGCTGATCATGTTCCAAGCCCGGGTCAGGCTCCTCCGTGTAGGCGTGGAGCCGTTTCAAGCAAGAAATGTTAGCAGTCTGCAGGATTGCGTCGCATATCTTGCATATTTGCAAGGGACTGAACAGCTTAACGGCTAGGTTAAGTTGTGTAGGCTGTAGCTAAGTACACAAATCCCTTTGCAATTAGTTATTTATGTAATGGACACGTCGCACGTGATGTGAGTAGGCTAGGTCTCCCTTCTGCCCTTCGGGACATCAGTTGTGTATGCTACTCCAGTAACCCTGTGTAATAACCCTGTTATAATCTGCCCGTGGCGTATCTCACAAGTCATGCTCTCTCCGTTCTGAAAAAACTGACGTTTTGCCGTTCAAAACGTCAGTTTTTTCAGAACGGAGGAAGTACACGAGATGGTATCCAACATCTGGAACTACCGTTCCTACATACTACGTATAAAAGACGCGCAACTCCAACGAGGCCTAAAATGGATGTATAGGGATGTTGGGCACAACAAAAATGTGGGGCACAAGCTTTTCGTGATATTGGACTGTTGGGAGACTGCACGGACTGGCTGCGATCACTCCGCATCAAAACATTTGCTTTTCTACAAGGCAGGCGCCTCGGGAGTACATTTTGTGCCGTAATTACAGGATCGGGCGAGCTCCTTGCCGTTGCTATCCAGAGAGTCACGACACTCCGAGGAAGCTGTCCACCTTGGCATTGGTTGCTCTCGACAAAAACTTCATGCAAATCGGGGGCTTCACCTTGGCCAAGGCCAGAATAGACTGCGGCAGGGTCCAGATCCCGTCACCACAGATCAGCCCCGACGCGACGGCAGGGCCGAACGCGTCCGCTTTGGCCTTGTTCAGCCGCTCCCACACGAAGAGGATCACGCTGCCCAGGAACATGTCGATGGCGAAGTAGGAGCCGATGTAGAAGGGGATCGCCATCGCCATCGGCAGCGGGATGAACCTCGACACCCTGTGCGGCGTCAGGTCCCTCACCAGGTTGATGGCGATCGCCACCGCGAAGAAGATGTAGCAGAGGGTGAGGCAGTTCTTGGGCAGCGAGCCGAAGCCGTCCACGCCGAGGATGGCCATGTTGCGGTACACGATGGCGTAGGGCGCCGGGTACTCGGTGCCGCTCTCGCCGATGTCGCCGAACGCCTTGTAGAACAGCCAGAAGACGCAGGGCGCGATGACGCAGCCCATCGCGGTGCCGATCACCTGGCTGATGAACATAGACCTCGGCGACGCCAGCGTCAGGTACCCGGTCTTGAAGTCCTGCATCAGGTCGGACGCCGTGGACACGATGCTCATCATGACGCCGCACGCGGCGAGCCCGACGAGCACGCCGCCGTGGGCGAGGCCGGCCCACGCGCCGAACACGAAGATGGCGAGCTTGCCGTAGGTGGAGGCGAGAGACCAGTCGGTGAGGCCGCTTCCGTAGGCGTTGCAGAAGGCCAGAATAGGTGCCACGACATAGGCAACCAAAATGTAGTACCACTTGAGCTGCGGGAAGATCTGAGGAAGGGTGCCGATAGATATAGCGGCAACTGCCACATAGCCTCCATATGCAACTGACTTGGGAATTTGATCTTTCAGGAAAAGCTCAGTGCGACGTTCTTCGTCGAAGGATATAGCTTCAGCAGTGGCCATGGAGCTGCCATTGTCTGAAACGGGTAGCATGCTTTTTGAATTTTGCTGAACCATTGATATGAAGCCCGCAATTGTGCGGATCAGCACCTTGATGAAGTTGTATAAACCATCCCCAAGAATCAAAGCAATGGAAATAAAAACCTGCAAAAGCAAGGAAACAGAGGGCGTTTCTTGGTCCATGAAACTGATGATCTGTTACGGTGACACTGAGTGATATAGATATGGCAAAAGAGGACCAGATGTAAGCAGGATGAATGTTTTACCCTGTAAGCCTGCAGTCCATGTAGACTTGAGTCTCCGACATCAGCTGGGTACCAGCTCCCCTTCTTCTTGGCAATGAGAGGCCACATTACACCCCATGAGAGGATACCGCCCAGCAGAACAGACACATTCACAATGTATGGGCAGATCATGCCAACTCCAACATATGTAGGAGAGAAGTCAAAGTAGAACCTGAAAGACAATAAGCCTAAGTTCAGCACAGGAGATCAATACCTCAGAATTAACAGTTAGCCAAATGGAAATGTTGAGCAAAGTTTCAGATGCTTGACATAAATAGCCATCGTTTTCCCTTTGCAACATAACAAGAGATGACACAGATGAATCTACAAGTTCTCATAGTTTTACCAGATAGATAAAGTATAAACAACTTCAGATATTGGACATATTACAGTCATCAGTGGTGTTAAATCTGTCACAGTTCCTACCTGTTGCTATAAGCTTCAAGACCCAGTGTTGGGAAATTTTTGAATCCACAGTCATCCCCTGCAGTGTAGAACCACTGAAAAAAGCCCCAGAAAAAGCTAAACACAAAGTACTTGCCCAGTGTCTTTACTTGCTTCCTGAAATGTGTCATTAGCATTGTAAGAGGAGTTACTCGACATGAACCAGGCGGTGAAAACTATCTTTTTTAGCAAGCTGAAGTTGTCAAAATGCAGAACTGTATAGATATACTTTGCAAGCTTGGCGCCCTCAGGTGTGTGAAAACCATTGATGAGGTATGCAGTGGCTGTGCCGCTTGGATAGGTCAGCTTGTAGTCAACAATCATAATCTGAAACAATAATTCAGCTGATGAAAACGAAGCTTCCTTGCATACATTAACTTACAATATAGTGGAGAAAAAAATTCAAAGACATACTTTTCTTAGGGGCACAAGTGCCAATAGCCCAATGAAACTGACAAGGAATAAGAACCCTATCATCCAGCCAAGGTGAGGATCCTTGATATTATTAGCATCTTTAGCCTCTGTTGCTTGTCTAGCTATTTTATCACTCATCCCAAATAGATAACTGCCGAACCCACCTGATCAATTGGAGCAAGAAACTATAAGCCAGTTTGCATAATTTTTTTATTTTATTGCAAGATACCAGCTGATTCAGTTATGTAAGTCAGCTGATCAGAAAAAATAAACAAAATGATTTGCTTTGGACAAACAAGGCACCAAAACAAGCCACTTGTCTCATGTGTGAAAAATGATTTCATCAGACTATGACCAGTTCAAACACAGATAACCATTCATCACTCAGTTTCCTAGAAGCTTTGTTGCCAAATTGCAGCTTTGCGAGGGAAAACCAATAGTACATGATTTCAACTTGTTGATAAGCGTAACTCCTTATTCCAGCTAGACCAACTTATACATGTGGACAGTTTCAATGCAAAATTTCAAATTAGTGTATGCCTACAAAACCAGTAGCTGCCACATGATAGAACGTACCAATTAACATGGTTCTCAAATAAGCCTGCAGATCATAATAGTTGTTTATGTTCCACCGGTGCTTTCACAAGCATGCATGTGCCATGTCTGCCAAACAAAAACAAAAACAAAAGCAATGCATGCACCATGCATCTATTTTTAAGGGGAGGAGTCAACCGATGTAGGCTCATCCATCCCAGCTTGCCTTGAATACGAACAGAAATTTCTTGGCCAAAGTTGCTCACCTAATTATCAGCGCCAAAAAATAAAAAAATATTGTCGACTTCTTCCACACATTGTCTATTCAGGAAATGGGCCACCCACGAATTTTCGTCAATTTCATCCTGGCCGCTTCACCACTCAATTAGTCAGGTGACTATTGTATCAAACATGCACTCCCTGAGACCACATAATCACCGTTCAGTCCACCTAACACTAACAGTGACACTGAACAACAAGTCCAATCTGGAGAAGAAAGGTTTAGAGTTTTTCAGTCCTTTAGCAATCGTTCATATGCGCTGGTTGTCTAGTCCTTTACCAATCGTTCCTCTTTGCCCAAAACTATAATTTGGAGTCAATATTGAAAGCGACTGGTTGGTGTTTTCCTTTGGGGCAAAAGAACAATCGATTCCCTGATGTTTGAAGCTCACCAACTACAGCAAAAACGCTAGGTTCCCCCCGTGGCTCTCCCTATCCGCGCCATGCTCTCACATCCAAAAGCGCAACGATCTGAAAGCCACTGATACACACAAATCAAACCAAACAACGGGATTGCTCTACTGTTCGTGCAAACAATTCATGCGGCGCATGGGCGATTCATACCCAGGTGAGCATGAAATCGACGCAACAAACGCTCCCAACAGCAGGATCTCTGCAAGTTCATCGCACACTACAGCCAATTCCAATCCAACAGACAGCAGCAGTGCTAACTAATTGCGAGGAACCGGAAGCTTAATTCCAGAGGAGGCTTAGCTTAATTACCGCTGAACGCGATGCCGTAGGCGGAGACGACGCAGGTCTGGATGACGGTGTTCTCCTGGCGCGTGAAGGGCTGGCGGAGGAACCCCATCCGCTCGACGGCGGCGGTCCACATGCGGACGAAGAAGAAGCCCAGCAGCCCCGCGGAGACGTTGAGCGAGGGGATGATCCCCGTGGTGAGGTTGAGCTTCATGACGATGACGCTGAACATGACGGCGAGCAGCGCGGAGACCACGAACGCCCGCAGCGTGAGCTGCTCCCGCCACGACGGCACCGCCTTGTCCGCGAAGACCCGCTCCACGGACGCCGCGTCGCCCGCGCCATTGCCGCCCGGCCCCTCCTCGCCGCCCCCCGCGCCCTTGCCCGCGTGCCGGTGCCGCAGCGCGGGGGACGCGGCCGCCGCCTCCTCCGACATCTCCACGTCGCCCCCGCCGCCTCCCGCCGCGGTGGTGGCCTGCGGCGCCATTTGGTTGGCCGCTCGCTCGTGCTCGGGTTGGTGTCTCTGCCTTTTCAGTTTTCGGAGTGGTGGGAGGGAGGGACTGCAGGAAAAAGGCTGGAGGATGCTGCGCTGGGCAGTGGCTGTACTCGTGCTCGTGTTCGAAATTTATTGGAGCAGCGGGTGGGCTTGACGTGGGACGGTGGCCCCCCGCCGAGGTAGATCTCGGCCGTCCGATGGATCGGACGGCGGGAGAACATTCCTGCGCGGAGGGCTGTGGGGAAGTACGGACGTGGTTTGACTCTGACCGCTCCGTAATGGCAACCTTGTGAGATTTAATCAATGCATAATTTACCAAACCGTCCTCTGTCTCAGATATTTTTTTTTTAGTTTTTGTTGCTGAGATCCCGATCGGCTCGAAGAGAATACGAAAAATCTGCGCACAAGACAGCGGATGAGCACATCGGGCGTCCCCATGGCGTCGTATCATCACTTGCTTTATCCGATGTTTATCCCGTGTGCATTGAGCCCGTCGCACGAAATCTTGTTGCTAACCCTTTCGTTTGTCCTGGCGACAATCATTGCGAGCTCGTCGCTGTCCCGTCTAGAGCGGAACGCACTGGCGACGGCGAGTGGCGACTGGTGAAGGCATGGCACGGCACGGCATTTTTTTTCTAGGACGCGGAACGAGCCATATCGTCTCGGGGAGCAATATCTTCGCATCTTTCGACGTGGATCAGCCGGCCTGTCAGCTCCTTGGGCCTGGCTGGGACCACGGGCACCCATGGCGCGGTATGGACCACGGTTTTTTGGAAGGCACGAACCCATCCATGATCAAGACATTCTCCTGTCCTGCCCCCTGCAACTTGCACAGTTCTCTGGCTGCCACCGGTAAGCAAAGTGTCTGAACATTCATCAGATGATATCTCAATCTGCGTTGCGAGAATGTCTACAATCTACGCTGCGTCGCCGGCGTATTTACGCCGATGCACATACGTACGTGCACATACGAGTCCCTGCACGTACAGTCCGGGACGCAGGCGAGCTCGATCTGCCTGTCGAGACGAACAGCGGCGACTCTCATCCGAGGCCATGACCTCGTTTTAATTCTCTGTCCCCGTGAGTGATTTCATCCAGGGACAGATAGCTAGCTCCGCATGTGAAAGCGATTAGGCGGCGGCGGTCGGCGGTCGGCGATCGGCCCACGGGCCGGGCGCGGGCTAGCGCTCCGGCAACCGGCAAGCGACGCTGTCCGTGATCGCGATCTCACGTGAAAGAGAGAAAAGGAATGCTAGTCCCGGTGCTCTGGAGTCTGGACTCACTGTGGAGAGAAAGTGAGGTCTGGGGGATTGATTGGGTTCGCCCGTGCATTATTGATGGGCGCCGGCCCATGCTCCTGGCTGGATGAGCTAATCATCTTTCGAGATTATTCCTCGGATCCGAGTCGTATTGCAATTTGCAAACGTGCAGTCAGATCCCCATTTGGCGCTACAACGACGGTGAGGGGCATATATATATATTGGGAGCAGAAAATTACAATTTTGGTACTCGAAACGTTGCGCTTCGTAGTTTTGCCATTCCTAACGTTGTCTTCGTAAAAATGGGCCTCGAAACGTTGACCTCTTGTTTTCCATGCCATTGAGTGTATTTCCCATATTTTCTAATCAAAATACATGTATTTGTTACACACTTTTGCCCCTCTACTCTTTTCCTTCTCATTAGCTGCACCGTTAATTTCGGATCAAGAAAAAACGCCGCCGCTGGTTCGGTTCGCATTCTCGCCGACACCGAAGCCGCGACGCCGCTCGGTCTTCATGGACGACGGCGCGCCGCCCGACGCCTCGCCCTCCGCCGAAGCTCCGCTCGTCCCCGGCGCCGCGCCGCTCGTCCCCGCCCAGGCCGCTCCGCTCGTCCCCGCCGCCCAAGGTCTGGTCGCTCAGGTCGCCCAAGTCCTGGCCGCGCTGGCCGCCCAGGGAATGATTGCCGACGTCCTGGCCGCGCTGGAAGCCCAGGGTCTGGTTTGTTGCTAATCGGAGATGTGATTTGTTGCTAATCTGGGCACCGAGCAACCATTCTGATGTATGCCTCACTCTGGTTGCTGAAAGCAATTCTTGGAAGTAAAAATTTTGCCGATCATGGGGTGTCTTCCACGGACATCCATGGCCGGCAACCATCCAGAGGCAGCCATTCAGGGCCGGCGACCTGGAGCCAGCCAGCCAGGGCCGGCGATTGCAGCAAAAAAAAGGATAGAGGGGTAAAAGTGTCCGTTTAGTAACAAATATATGTATTTTTTATTAGAAAATATGTGAAATACACTCAATGGCATGTAAAACAAGAGGACAACGTTTCAAGACCCATTTTTACGAAGACAACGTTAGAAATGACAAAACTACGAAGAGCAACATTTCGAATACCAAAATTGCAATTTTCTCGTATTGGGAGTACGTACCCTCTGTTCTACTAAGTAGGATACCACAAGAACTGCTAAGTAGGATACCACAAGAAGATGTCGCCTGGCGAATGAGCTTCCTGGATTGCAAGATTGCAACTAGGCGTTTGTTTGTTCATAGCGAGGGCATTTGGTTGGCAAAGCCGTTGTATCTTAAAACTTCATCTTTTCCCTACTTAATTGGAAGGCAGAGCTCCTGCCATCTGCGTTCTAAAAGAATAAGTCCATATTTGGCAGAGCTTTGGGAGCTGACTGGTGAATACAGGAGAAGTCTTGCCAAACAGTTTTTCAGAAAGAAAAATTTCTTTACTGATTTTGTAAAATGATTCTCTAAAATGAATTAAGGGGCTAGGAGCTGGAAAAAAGTAGCTTCTACTGATTCCGTGAAGTGATTCTCCACCCTGATTTCGAGAGTTTATGATAGAAAATAAAAAATAATCACTTTTAGTCATATAATCACTTCTCTCGAAGAATTAGCTCTTATATCAAATCAGAATCAGGTGGACTCCGCGGCAACTTGGCATATGAAATTCGCAGCGTCTCTGTCCTCCTCCTCCGAAGAAGGTTACGTTTTTTCATAAAAGAGAAGAACAACTCCATCCACTAGTAAATTCATAACAGCGTACTGATGGATCAACAAGGCAGCGGAGAGTGGAGAGAGAGCATCGTCGCATCGACGGAATGTCCCGGAATCTGCCGAAACGGCACGCCATGCCGCCCGCTCGCCCAGACGTTTTCCGGTAGCGGGGCGCCCGGACTCCCCTGTCCGAGTTGCTTTCACGCATCACGCACGCATGTCGCATGCGAGCGAAGTGCCCGAAAGCAACCGCGCGAGTAGACGAGGAGGGTTCATCTACTCCGCCCCGCGGCGTCAGATCAGATAGATAGCCGTGTCAAGACGGTAACGCTGGATTCGAGAGGGACACAAGTTTTCTGATGAATTATACAAAGACGAAGAAAGGAAACACAAGGCCGGGCAAGTTGCTTCGTGATGCATTTTGTTTTCAACTCTGCTTACCGCATCTGTGCGGGGAAATGTGAGCTTTTCCATTCGACGCCGAAAGGGATCCAGGCCTTTTTTCCCTTCTTTTTTGAGGAACAAGGGATCCGGGCCTTCGGTCGTAGTAGGCTAGTAGCTCGCCGCTAGCTTCTCTCGTTTCGCGCAAGCGGCGAACAGCTAGCTGCGTGCTGGGACGATGACTGCCCGCGCGCCGAGGATAACCGCAGCAATAAAATGATTCATGCGTGATCGGTGACGATCCAAGTTGTGACCCACGGAAGGACCATAAAACAGAATGGCATTCGTTCCCAAAAAAAAGCACACAGTGTGGCATTATTCCTGTCGTATCGAAGAACAGGTGTTCAAGTTGGCAGTTCAGTCGAAACTCAATTAAAGTAAGTTCCTAAAGTACCTTTACATTCTGTTTTTTAGCGTTATTTTATTGTTTTCATTTTTGCAAAGTTACTACTAGCATCCAAGTTGTCCCGACGCTCTAAATTGAAGGATTTAAGCTCTAGATTGTTGGACGAGCGGAATTGGTTAGTGGGATGCATGCTTCTTCCGTCGGCTAAGACCGTTTCACTACACGGTTATCTAGATCAGAAACTAGGTAACTGTGTCAAAGAAGTTTCATGGTGATGAAACTCCTCTCACATACCATAAAACTCTACCTTCTCTTTCATATGCCACATCAGCACATTTAATGTCATGATACCCCATGAAACCTCCAGTGAGACTGGTCTAAAGCGGAAGTTCACAATAGCAGAAGCAACCGTTGTCCCGACGCTCTAAAATTGTAATATTCAAGCCCTACTAAGGACGGGCAGAATTGGTTGGTGGGCTGTGCCATCTAACATAAGGCCCAGTTCCAACATTGTCATCGGCTCGTGGCCCACTTAGCCCAAGAAAACCCAACAATTCTCCCAAACCCTCGCTGAAACCCTCCGCTGAAACACTCCAAACCGCTGCCGCAATGGGCAGGAAACCCTCCGCCGCCGCGGCGGTCGACCTCGAGCCCCTCGCGGCAACCATGCCCGCCGACCTCCTGGCCGCGGCCGACTGCGGTGGTGTCCACGGGCACGCTCTCTTCTTCGACGCCCTCGTGCAGCTTATTCCTCCGCGCTTCTACCTCCCGTCCGGCGATGAAGACCGCCCTTGGTACCAGGGCCTCTCGAAGGCCGCCAAGGCGGCCATGAAGGCCCAGTCCCGCGCCAACGTCAAGGCCGCCCGTTGCGCGTGCCTCGACCCCTCCGCGCCGCCGGCCTCCACCCTCGACCTCCTCAAGAAGTCCGTCGCCGACCAGGCGGCGGAGGAAGAAGATGACGATGAGGAGGACAAGTCAGGAGAGGAGAGCGAGGAATCTGGGGATGAGGCAAGCTCCGAGGATGGAGATGAGGATGCGATGGAGGAGGATGAGGAAGACGGGGATGAAATGCCGATTGCGCCGACGGTAGTGGTGTCTGAGGACCGTTCGGTGACCTACGAGGAGCTGCACGAGCGGCTTCGCCGCCGTATTGTAGAGCTTCGTGGCATCCGGTGCACCAGTTCTGAGTTCTTGAATAAGCCCAAGAAGGAGAAGGGCAAGAAGGCAAAGGGAAAGAATGAGAAGAAGGGAAAAGGTGAGGGCAAGAAGAGGAAGCGTGATGACAGCACTGAGGATGCAGATGGCAAGGATGGGAAGAAGGCCGAGGAGAAGCCGGATATCATGTACGCGAACGTGGTTGTTGACCCAAAGGAAGCGAGGCAGAGAAAGAAGAGGAGGATTAAGAACAAGAAGAAGGAGCTGGAGCAGGCTAAGCGGTTGCAGGAGGCAAAGCAGGATCCTGAGAAGGCAAGCAAGATTGCTTGGGATATGGCAAGAAGACGGGCTGCTGGGGACAAGGTGCATGATGACCCCAAGTTGATTAAGGAGAGCTTGAAGAAGGAGGAAAAGCGGCAGCAGAAGCATGCCACACAGTGGAAGGAGAGGCAGAAGACTGTGGACAAGCAGAAGAAGGATAAACAGAAGAAATGGACAGAGAACATCCGGGAGCGGGCACAGCAGAAGAAGATGCGCAAGATTGAGAAGCGCGAGAAGAAACTTATGCACCCTGGGTTCTAGCACGAGATTGATCTACTGGGAACACTGAATCGTGTTTCTGTGGATGACTGTTTCGTTCGTTGTAGCATTAGAGTGATGGATTATAGTGCTTCTGAGATGGTGTTTGGGTTGTCATCTTTTAGGGACCATAATGAATCACTTGCCATCTTATTATGCATATGCCAATCTGGATAGGTCTCTGATTATGTAAATTTCTGTTAGATGTTTAAGTTGACAACTAGTATGTCTCAGTATTTATTGACGGCAGAGTGTGAACCAACAAATATACCTTTCTCATTGCTATTTTTATTGTATCCTGCTGCATGTGTAATTTATCTGCCTGAAAATTCAATATACTCTATTGTGATGCTCAGCTGATCTTGCAGCTTCTGCTGCTTTGAAATGCTTGCTGAGATTTCCTTTTATCTCCTTTGTCTTTGTCCATTGCTGCTATTATGTAAACATAATGAAAGGATCACAGTATTACTGCTGAGTTATTTGCAAGATGATCTGGAAGTGGGTTTTCACCACAATAGCAAAACTTTGATAGTTCACGTGAATTCAGTAGGCTTGACTGAAATTTTTCATTATCTTAGATTGTTTCAATTCAAACATCAAAGGAGGAGGCTAGACGGGCCTATCGTACCATTCCTTTTTTGTACTTCTCATATATGATATATGATCCGCTTTTCTCATACAAGAAATGCAGTGTCTCTTTTTCAATGTGACAGCTGGCACGGCATGTTTATAGGTGGATTTAAGAAAATTTGGAAAACTCCTTTATCTACATGCGACAGGTGGGTGTGGTAAGTTGGTGTGTCACGTTTTTGTTCGCAAACATGACGCAGATGTAGTCCTGTATTGATGTTTTTGTGTTTAATGTTTGGCTTTTATGTCTACTGTTGTTTATTTGGTTGTTTGATGAGTACATGCCCATAAAGTAGGTAGTGATGCAGTGCTGCCATTGTTCTTAAGTGATTAGGAGTTAGAAGCAGACCAAGTTTGCCCATTTAGGTTCTGATTGTGGCCGTGCTCTGTAAAAAACTGTCTATGCTTCTTATGTATCTTGACCAAGAAACCGTCCACCCACCCTCACTTTTCATCTGGTCACATATGTTGTACATTCAAGTCTTCCTCAGATCCCTACGAAATATCATTTGTCCACATACGTGGAGGGATGTACGTGGTTCTTTGCTACTTTAATCGAATTCTGTTACTCCAAGCTACATTCATCATTCCTCGGTCCTCAGTCCTCACAGTGAAGTTTGCGGCACCAGCAAGGCAACTACCACCTCTGCGAGCATGGGCATTCATTCTTGTTGAGAACTTGAGATGTATGTACGCTATTCTAACCCTATACCATAGTATCTGTTCAATTCTTATTGTTTCTACCTTGTTTGAACCAGTAGTCACTTTGATGACAATGTACATCGTATGGCTTCAGTTTCATCAGCATGTAGCATGAATTACTTGTGATATCCGTAAAAGCTCCACCAAGTGAAGTTGTAATATTGAGTAGTTGGACAAGTCATTCCACAAACCTGATTGATTAATACCTTTATTGCCTTTTCTTCTTTTAAGAGATTTGCTATGGAGTATTTATCTATCGATAGATCTTGAGAAAGTCTTGTCAATTTTTTTTGTTCTCCCCTGATGTTGCAAACATTATTATGTGATGTTTGCAAAATATTTCATGATTTTAAGGGAGGAAATATGGCAGATTTTATAATGTTGTAGATGCTATCTTACGATACTTCAAAGATTGTTCTCATATGTTGCATAATACTTTATGTGCCGGGCATATGAAACATGGGATGATAACACCTGCGCAGAACAACATCTCTAACATCATCAAATTCAACAGATTTCATCTTTAAAATCCACCGACAGATAACTACTCATTCCCATACTCTACATTATACCCATTTGAGTGTTCTTATAATCATGCAAACCCAATTCAAACCAAGCCAGGAAATACATATACCAGAAGTTATATACAACAGAAAATGCACACAGAAATTTCTTGGGTAAGTTGGATATGAAATATTTCCAGCTGCAGCTACGGCAGACCAAGCACAACCTTCCAAATTCAACAATCAATAGAGTTTCACAGCAGGTTCGTCTCTCACCATCAAAGCATTCACATTGACAAATGGACATTTTTTTTTGCGGCTTGTTTGCTCAGAGGAAGGCAACAACAACGCCAAATCTTATGAATTGATGCAGTTTTGTCAAACTTTGTCCCCAAATGATTCAGATGTTTTAACATCATACTACTATTCAACTACATATTTTTAACAATACAACTAAACAGTGATATACAAACCATAGTGCTAAGAGAACGGTGAAACACAAGTGTTGATCATATATGATAAGCATCATCAGAACAATAGCCTCTTAATATTCTATACACAAGACTCACCTTGCCAAGTGTCTTTTCATCCAAAAAGTTGGTACAGTTCAGAAACTGTAACGGCAAACGTAAAAGTCAGCAGGAGTGGTTACAGAATAAAAGATTCCCGTTTTGTTTGGTTCCAGTAGAAAAAGTGTTCTGTAAACGAATTAAAGATAGGCAAGCTGATCGTCCGCTGGCGATCGACGGCCGTGACAGCTCGCTCAGAGCCGCGAGCTCTACTCCTCCTTTGTGCTCGACCAGCTGCGGTCTCGGCCTCTGCGGCAGTGGCGCATGGGGCTCGAGGCCTGGAGTGCGCCTAGCCGCAGTCCCGCAGATGCGCGGGACTGGCCAAAGGCGGCGCGACAGTCATTCCTCACGGTGAAGATCGAGCTGGGGGCCTGGGGCCTATGCGCGAGGCCTCCTTCTCCCCCACCAAGTCCAATCGAATCGTAACAGTGCTTCGACATGGAGGATTTCGAGCGTTAACAGTTTTGTATAGCGTTGTTATCGGATCCCGCGGTATGAGCACGCAAACCAAACAACAACTAACGTAATCAGTCTGCAGCGTAAAATGGCTGAACCGAACACCATCTTATTATTCATGTTAACTAACCAAAAACCAATGTTTAATCCACCAATGTTGAGAATGTTCTCAATGCAAACAAACGCATTAAACTCGAAGAGCACGATAATGCCCACTTAGGCGGTCCCCCCGTGTGGCGGCATGGGGATGTCAAAAGGAAAGGGGACCTCATGGCACTTCCCCAGGCACAGGCACTTCAGCATCACTAGGTTATCAATTTCCTCGGCATCAGATCCTTCAAGTTAAAGTACCTCTGCATCTGCAGCAATAGACTTTGCCTCAGCAACAATTTGTTCAGATGTACCTTTTGAAGGAGTGTCTCCACTATCAGTTCAATCCAAGCTCCTCCTCAAGCTTGTTCCACCCAGACTGATTCCTCGAAAACCTCTTCTTCATCTTCGCAATAACCTTCTTGGCCTCAGCCACCCTGCCTCCCTTTACCAATCCCTCAACCAACCCTGTCATTGTCCTAAAGTCAGGTACCTTGTCCCTGCTCAAGCTTTCCCTGAAGATGGCCAACCCAGCATCAAAGTCACCATTAGCACAAAGCGCTGCCAACATGTGCTTAAGCGTAGCAGCATTAGCGGAGCACCCCTTCTCAGCCAGTGAATGGTAAAGGACCTTGGCATCCTCCCATTTTCCATTGCCGCAATAGCTGGTCATGAGGGAAGTGTAGGTACCGGTGTCCGGCTTCACTCCAGCCGCTTCCATCTCTGTCATCACCTCCATAACCTCCTCCGGCTTCCCATGGAGTCCGTAATACATGGACTTCACATTATACGTTGCCAC
The DNA here is from genome assembly GCA_033239725.1 of Echinochloa phyllopogon. Taxonomy (NCBI): domain Eukaryota; kingdom Viridiplantae; phylum Streptophyta; class Magnoliopsida; order Poales; family Poaceae; genus Echinochloa; species Echinochloa phyllopogon. Next base: position 35,532,145 of record BTCW01000001.1, on the reverse strand, counting down.
ATCAGGCTGGCATCCACTCACCACTCGCTACCATCTCTTTCCACAAGAGCTCAGCCTCCTCTGCCTTCTTCTGCTTATACAGTGAAGAAATCAGCGAGGTGCAAATTCTGGTGGTCGGCGAGATACCTTGCTCACTCATCAGATCCAAGGTTTGCTTCGCCTTAGCATTGTCGCAAGTCATGCAGTAGGCTTTGACGAGGATGCCGTAGGATGTTTCGTCGGGGGTGAAGGAGAACTCTTTGGAGAGCTCGGCGAAGAGGGCGGGGATTCGGTGGTGGCAGCGGCATCGTAGGAAGGTGGAGAGGAGGGCGTTGAAGGGGATCGGGGAGATGGCACAGTGGAGCGGAAGGCGTCAAGGGCCTTCTCGGGGAGCTCGGCGGAGGCGTAGGAGCACAGGACGATGGCGAGGTGGGGCTCTGTTGTGCATGCAGGGAGATGGGAGGAGATGATGAAGGACCGATACAGCGACTTCAGAGGGGGGAGTGAATGGGAGCCGATAAAATTTTCTCTCAAGAGAGCAATCCGTCCTATGTCCCAAAATCACTTCCGTTGAGTCCAACTCACTTCCTTGCCAAGTCCACAAAGCCACTGGAGTGCTTCTGGACCTAGGAACAAGTCTCAAAGCAATACAACCATGATTGCATAGCGGAAACCGAAACTTGCAGCACTCAGACCAAAAGCGGTCAGACCGGTTTCTGAAACCGATCAGACCGGTTTTGCTCCAACCTGCAAAACCTCAGCAACAACCTCACAAACAAGTCCCAAAAACTCCTAGATGAAATCCCCAACCAAACAATCGATCGAATTCGGGCCAGAACATCAAGGAACGACGAATCTCAGTTCCAGGCCAGAAAACGGTCAGACCGGTTTCCCAAACCGGTCAGACCGGTTTTCCCCAGACAGAAACAGGAAATTCCGCCCGCGGAAAAACTTGATCTTATCCTCCAAATTTCTCACGATTGGCTCCACGGATTCAAGCGAAACTTTGGGGATAGGTAGGATACATCATGAACTAGTCATGGCTCCGAAATCGTCCCAAATCTCGCACTACATCAAGAGTAATCGCAAATCTAACACATGGCTTCCTCTTTCGCGGGTTCAAATGAAATTCATCAAATTAGAGGAACTTCCCGAGGATTAGGAGGGCAAATCACTAGAAAAGGATCACTAGAGACTCAAGAGTGAATCCCCCACGAAATCCCCCAAAGAAACGACCTCAAACGCGATGAATACAAATTCGCCCAAAAACACCCGAAAAAGAAAAATGAGGAGGAGCTCAAGAACACGATGAACAAACTTGGGATTCTCTATTGCATCACGAGGTCAACATCTTTACAAGAGGGCTAGCCTCCTCTCTTCATCCTACCCACTTGAAAGTGGAGGAAAATCGAAGTAGAGAGGTCCCCACCTCTCTGCCTCACAACATGAAGCACTTGGCTAGCCTAAAGAGAAAGAAAGGAAATGAACTAGGATTCCAAGAGTTGGCTGCCATCTCCCACCAAGGTGAGTATATATGGCCACCTCCAAAAGACTAAACTACCCCTACAACTTTAAAATGGAAGATACGCGCCATCAAGGGCAAAACGGTAAAGTTGCAGGTCTTTTCTTCCGGCTGGGCACGCATCCATCTGAAGTTGCTTCCCTCCGACGCAACCTTCGAGATCACGCCGCATGTCCTCCGCTCCGAAGCTTCCCGACGCCCAGGTGGAACCGGTCAGACCGGTTTGGTGAACCGGTCAGACCGCTTCCCAGAAACCGGTCAGACCGGTTCTCTAAACCGGTCAGACCGCTTTCCCCTGGCCCGGTCTTCAGACTTAGTTTTGTTGCCCAAACCAAGAAACCCTCCTCCTCTGGTTTTGTGGTGAACCAGTAAACCCCGCGCACTTGGTCCAGCCTCCACGCCAAGCTTCGAGCACGCCAAGCCTTTCACCTCCGGAGCACGAACGGCCTACTTGGTCTTATCTCGTTCCTTGCCTCGGCTGCGCCCAAGTACCAGCTTGATCACCTTCATCCACGTCATCTTGCTTGTTCTTGCACCATGTGAACCGCACTTGATCCCATCGGTCATCGGGGCCCTCGAACCAAGCCTACTTATCTCTCCGCTCCTGGGAGGCCGCTCCGGCTAAGACATTTCGCACTTGTTCTTCACCTGCACCAATGCGAACCAAGCCGCATTCTACACCTGTAATACTTGAGCCAAGGCAAACGTCAAATTACACCACGTTGTCAATCACTCATCACAAGGAAAGCGACCATCCACTCGGTCCTCGGACGCACATGGTCCTTAGATGAGCGCCTCCGCATCGGAGTAGCGGCGGGCGCTGGAGAGGCGGTGCACGGCGATGGAGAGTGCCTCGCGGGTGGCGCCGGCGGAGATGGAGGCCGTGTCGATGGCCTCTAGGATGGAGATTGGAGATCGCGCGGTCCGGACTGAACTCGTGGCGGAGGCGCCCCCTGGCGTCGGTCACGGTGAGGGCGCCGATGTCGGTGACGGCTGTGGTGTTGGAGAGCGCACGGGAGAGGGGGAGGTCGTGGACGTGGGTGCGGCGGCCGTGGCGGAGGAGGATCGCGAGCGCCGCCATTTTCGTGCGCGGCGACTGGCGGAAGAAGTACTGGGCCTACAAAACATATCGACGCACCACCGAATATGCGCTAGCTATTTTCAAACAGTTTTTCAGTATTTTTTTCAGCGGACTTCAAATATGTTCTAAAACAAATGACTTGTGTCTACCTATCATGCGAGTGATTTTGTTCTCAGTTATCAACCACATTTTAAACCAATGAGATAACGACACATCAATTCTAAAAGAAAAGGTAAAACTGAGTGATAGAGCCCAGGTTTTTCAACCAAATATGAAATATACATTAACATAGTAAAAAATGAGTGAAAATAGAGATAAACTTCACTCAAAATTCTTTGTGTGTTAGAGGATAGAGGCGAACTCACATACCCCCGCCGATACAACTGTAACATCCCGTAATATTACGTAGGATTTATTGAATGCAAAAATGTGAATTTCAAAATTTTTGGTGAATTGTTGTGCATGCCAACAAACATATAAGAATGCCTTCTAATTGCTCCCTTTATTCCTAGGCAATTTAAATTTAAAATTAAAATTCAAATTGAAGTGCTAAGGATAAAAATAGTTTGATTTGGTTTTTATTTGGTTTTGTGGTTCTTTGTTTGGATTTGAATTCAAATCCTAGATTTGAATTCAAATCAATTAACAATTAATTGCTAACCCTTCTAAACTAACTTGGGCCTAATCTAACCTAAGCCTGCTAACCCCCGTGGGCCCAAACCCCTACAAAAGTCCAGCTGAACCCCTCAAACTCTCCAGCCGACCCAACCCGACGTCAAACCCGGCGCCGAATCCGGCCCAGCAGCGGCCCAGCCTACTCCCCCGCGTTTCCCTTTTCCATCTCAGTCGCTGACCGGTGGGACCCATGACCACTATTCCCCTTTCCCCTTCCTCGCTCTCTTCCTCGCGTACGGTTGGCAGCAGAGGGCCCCGGCCAACCCTAGCGCCCGAGCTTGTGCGGCCCGTCGCGATTGCGACGCGTGGCCGGGCGCGGACGCCGAGCTTTCCCCAGCCGTCCGCGCCCAACAAACCATAGCCACGCCGTCCTATTTAACCCCCACGGAGCCGTCGTCCCTGCTCGAGCCGCCGCCGCCGCCCTTCGGGGTTTCTCCTCCTGCAATTCGAGTGGGGGAGAGAGGGAGAAGGTGCCAGGGAAGAAGAGGAGGCGAGCCGAAGAGAAGCCAGAGCACCGCACCGCCTCAACGACGAAGTACCGCGCGCCACCGCCGCCGTGAAGCTGCCGCGGGAGGGGGAGGAGCCGTCGCCGGAGTGGAGCGCAAGGAAGAGTGGAACATCGACGAGCCGTACGTCTTCACCAAGCTGCTGCGCACCTCTACGTCCACCGCGGTGAGCTGCCGCCGTCCGAGCCCTGTTTCCCTCTCTATTTCCTCTGTTCCAGCCAAGAACCGTCGCCGCAGCGTGCTAGCCTTTGTGAGCCGACCATCGAGTCGAGCGTCTTTTGCAGGGAGTCGTCGACGCCGCTGCAGCCGAGCTGCAACCCGCCGTCGCCGCTTTGCCATCCCAGGGCCGACGTGTCGCCGTCGCGCACCGGGAGTACCCGGAACGCGCGGGCGTCATGGCCGCGCCGCGGGTGAGTCTTGAGCTCTCCCCGCGCGTGCGTGAGCCCAAGCCGTGGCCGAGGTGTAACCTTGAGTTCGCGAGCATCAGCAATCCGCATAGCCGGGTCCGAGCCTTGAACCTTTCCATCCGATCCGTGCGCCGCCGGCCTCGATGAAGCCATGGCCGCGCCGCCGTGCGCTCGCGTCGGGAGCCCATCCCGCCGGCCGAGCTTTCCCTTTTTCTTGCCGAACCCCTTCACGAAACCTAGCCCAAGCCTTTTTTTCCCGCTTCCTGAGACCAGCCAAGATCGCTATGCCCCTCGCCGTCGCAAGCCGCCGCTGCTCGCCGGTGCGCCGGAGCGCGCGTCGAGCGGCGTCGTGCGCGTGCGTCCGCACGCGGGTGGCCACACGCCGGACCACAGCAAGCCGAGGCCAGCCGCCGCAGCAGATCCGATGCAGCCGCACCAGATCCCGCCTTCAGCACGCCGCTGCCGTCTTGGGCCAAAAGCCCAGCAACCAGCAGCCACGGCCCATTATGTCTTGGGCCGGCCCAGATCCTTTCGGTCCAACAACCAGCCCGCGAACCTTTAACCCTTTTTTTTTCTGTTACCCAATGACAAGCCGGCCCCACCTGTCATCCCCTCTGTTAGGCTGACCAGTGGGCCCGCTGACCCCGCTGACCCGCTGACTTTGACCGTTGACTAGTCAACGTTGACCAAGTCAACGCTGACGTCATCCGGATCCACGATGACGTCAGCAAAGCCGGCCCCACTGATGACATCATGCTAACGTTAGCAGTGATGACGTGGCACGCCCTGGTGCTGCCACGTGTCCCAGTCGTCTGATTTTCTTTTTCGGAATTATTTAATACTTTCAGAAAATGATTTAAACTTCGAAAATTCATAATAAATCAAACGTAGCTCAGAAAAATAGGAAACCAGTTTCTATATTTTTCTAAAATCATGACCTACGCGTTAGTATAGAGTGTGGTGTTGTTTTAGTCTTCTTGATTCGCTGTTTTGGTGTTTCTTTGTTAGTAGTTCCCGTCTTTATTTCTTTTCCGCGTAAATAGGAGCTCCGGAGTCGCAGAAGGAAGCTGACGACTACACCAACTACCGGAACGAAGAGGACAAGCAATACCCAGGTTCACGCCCAGCTATTCTCTGAAATACCTAGTAGACATGCAACTAGTATGCTAGCGCTTTACTTTACTCGCATGATGATGATATGCCTGCACTGCCTTTTATCTACCCTGTTTCCTTGCTACCTATTATCCACTTTATGAGAATGCTATGCTTGCATGTGTTGGGATGGTGGTGATTGATCTTCTTGGTGTGAGTTGGGTGGCTTGGGAGGAGTAGTGCAGCTAGGCGGTGGAGGCGAGTGATAACAACCCGGTCGTTTGATCGAGGTGCTTGGGAACTGCACTCGGACAGTTCCTATGGAGTACCTGTTGCGGGTACATTTATGGATTACTTGAGGTTTATGGATTTGAGGAGTTTGGGCGGCAATACCTGTAATGGGTGCCGATTGCGGACCGTTGCGGCGGATCGCTTTGACGCTGATACTCGCTTTACCGACAATTAAGGGCCGTATCGGGATGACCTGGACGTTGGAATTTACAGTGCTCACCATCTACCCAGAATGGGGAGGGTTCCAGCAAGCCTACTGAGTGCGGTACCAGGACTGTAGGAGATTCGAGTATGACGTTGCGGCGTACTCTCCCTGATTTACCACTGCCCCCGACTGGCCCCGGTGGGAAGGTTTCACATCCCTGGGGCAGATGTTAGCGTGCAGATGTTTCCCGAGCCCAGGGAAGCAGGACTGTTACTCCTTAGGGTCTTTGCTGTGGGCTATGTCTCAAGACGGCTAGCTACCGTCTGCAGCCCGGGTGGTTCCTGGAGCGCAACCTCTGCAGAGTGAAAACTATACGTATAGCCATGTCCACGGTCACGGACGATCCTTCATCTGGCTTATTCTGATTAGCATGGGATACTGCTTTCTTACCTCATCCTTGATTTTGGTTATGAGAGGTTGGACCAGTTGAGGCTGTCGAGACAAGGTGGGGAGGGAGCTCACCGAGTCGACTAGTGAGTGCAAGGAGTTGGCGGATGTTTATTGTGGGAACCTGGTGAGGCAGGACGAGCCTGATGTGGTTGTGAGTTTGATGGATGGTTCAGGGAGAGTATGTGCTTGTGAGGAAAGGTGCTTGGAGATGAGGTGAACTTGGTTATAATGATGCTGCGCGCATAGGGAAAACCCCAGCTTACTTCCCTTGAATATTTTACTACTAGTTTAGGCCACTATAAAGCTTTGCTGCATATTATGGTTGGTGACGTGGACCTGTCCCAATTCCTTGGGGACAGTCTTTGGGTACACAGGAGAAGACACCGAGTACAAGATCCACCACAACGGATGACGCAATGAGGGCTGTGCGCTGCGCTCAAGGATGCCTGTGGAGGTGAAGCCCCGAAGCGCCAGAAGCTTATAGCTATCCGTTGCGTAGCTGTTTTCCTTATGTCGCTTAGCACGGAGGACTTGTACCATATCGCTATGTATTTATGTCGTGTTTGAGGACCTTAATCAATGTATGGATGTGATTTCCGCTGAAATGATTTCTGTACGTGATAGCTGTTGTTCCTGAGACTATCACAAGGGTACAGGGAGTCGGATTCTCGTAATTGGGAATCCGGTTCATTTCAGTTGGTATCAGAGCCATACTTGACCGTAGTGCGCAGCCCTAGACTTGAAAACTAGGACAGAAGCTCTAACTAAGTCTGTTACTATACAAGAAACCCCTTGAACTATTTCCTATCACACCTTGTGCTATTGTTCACTCATCTAACCTTGCTAACTCTTGCTGCTAACAACCCTTCTAACCAAGTGGCTGATGATAGTCGAGCCAAGGTAGATGTAGTCCATGACCACCACTGGATCAGCCACGATCTTAAGCCGAGTAGAGGTGTTAATCTTTGAGGTTCCAGGAGTTGGCCTCAAGATAACACAAGTGTCTAAGGTGTAATGCTTTGATTGAGTGTTCGGTCCTTGTGGCTGTTCTTGCAGTTTTCTTGCTGTTCATCTTGAGTGTAGCTTAGTGTACAAGTTTTCATGTGTGCAACTCCTACAATTAGATTACCAGTGCCTATAACCCTACCTGACCACCACTTACCTGCTCGTGAATTTCAGAAAATGACAACCAGAAGGTCGAACCGTCTACTAGGCCGTTCTGAGGAAGCTGAGCAAGCGGAGACAGCTATGATAGATAGAGACAGAGGTCGTGGTAGAGGATGCGGGAGAACACCCGCCACAAGCAGAGGCAGGGGCCGTGGACGCGCAGTAGGCGTGCTCCAGCCCGAGAACAACACAGCAAGAGGTGAAGTAGAAGATGTTGCAATGGAAGAACAAGCAGTAGAACCTCAGCAAAACCAGCCTAGGGGCAGAGATGCGCCACATCCTAACGCACCGCCCAACTTGGAAGAAGTGATGACTGTTCAGACTCAGGTGATGCAACAGATGGCACAGGTCAATGCCCAGATGGTACAGGCAATGCAACAGCTCCAGGAAGATCTGAACAAGAACCCACAGGGTCACCGTGAGGAAGATCTCTAGACGAAGATTGAAAGATTCATCAGATTGAAGGCACCTATGTTTGACTACTCAGACGTGCCACTAGATGCTCATGACTGGCTCAGAACTATCGAGGCCAAGCTGGACTTGACAGATTACACAGATGAAGAATGTGTAGCCCTAGCGGCACATCAGCTTGAAGGAGCAGCTAAAGCTTGGTGGGAGAGCTACTGTGACTCTCATGAGAACCCAACACAAATCACCTGGCTGGAGTTCTGCGAAGCATTCAAGGAATACCACATTCCTGAACAAGTCATGGCAGACAAAGCAATGGAGTTCAGAACCATGAAGCAAGGAAGCATGTCAGTAACAGAGTACGCCCGATATTTTGCTAAGATGTCGAGGTATGCCCCGGAAGAAATCACCACCGAAAAGAAGAAGCAATTCTGGTTTCAAAGAGGCTTACACAGGGGACTTAGAATGGCACTCACTTCCAGCAGTCACAACTCGCTTCGAGAGATGATTGACAGAGCTATAGCAGTGGAGAAGGAAAGAATTGACTTAGAAGACACTTGGAGAGCCAAGAAAAGAAAAGCCGAGCAACGGCACAACCTCAGGTTGAGTCAAATACCGAGGAGTGGCCAGAGCAACATGCTCCGCAGGGGATTCCAGCAAAGCTTAAGCCAAGGAGGAATAGAATTTGTCAGGAGTGCAATCCTAAACACAGAGAACAAGACTGGTGACAACAGCAGCTTTGAGAACAAGACCAGCAACTACCCTGCTCACGAAAGTTCAGGCCAGAAACAGATCAGCACCCCAGAAGTTGGTGACAAGACACCACTTGTTTGCTTTGGTTGTGGAAAACCAGGTCACAAGTCGTTTGAGTGCCCAGACAGAAAGAACAAGCCGCAGCCTTCAGCCATCAGAGGCCGACTTAACCACCTGACTGAGAAGGATGCCGAGGATGCTCCTGAAGTGGTACTCGGAGAGTTCTTGGTAAATGGCACAAAAGATTCAGTACTATTTGATTCTGGTGCAACTGGATCTTTTGTTTCGTCGAAGTTTGCTACGGAACAATCACTCCATACAGAGCCTAGAGCTAGACCCGTAATCACAACTTCACCACTAGGAGAGCTCAGATGCACCCAAGTGTGCCCAGCAGTTGGCATGGAACTAGGAGGACTCGGATTCTCTGCAGATTTGATAGTGTTGAAGTCAGATGGCATTGACGTGATCCTTGGTATGGATTGGTTGACAGCTCACAGGGGAGTGATCAGTTGTTTACCCAGGTTAGTAGTGTTGACACACCCGAGTGGTCTGAAGGTGTCAATTAAACCGCAGAAAGCAAAAGAAGGCCCCAGGAAGCCTTCCGTGAGAAAGTTTGTGTACAGTATAAAGGAAAAGACCATTGAGGAAGTGCCAGTAGTCTGTGAGTACCCGGATGTTTTTCCAGAAGAACTACTAGGCTTACCACCTGACCGTGACGTGGAGTTCATAATCGAGTTGCAACCAGGCACAGGGCCAATTGCCAAGAGACCGTATAGAATGTCTGTGGAAGAACTCGAAGAATTGAAGAAGCAATTGAAGGATATGCTAGACAGTGGAGTGATCAGACCTAGCGCGTCCCCATGGGGATCGCCAGTACTGTTCGTGAAGAAGAAGGATGGTTCTATGCGCATGTGCATAGACTATCGATCCCTGAACGCGGTGACTATCAAGAACAAGTACCCGCTACCCCGAATTGATGATTTGCTAGATCAATTGAAGAAGGCAAAGTACTTCAGCAAGATAGACCTGAGATCAGGGTACCACGAGATGAAGATTAGGGAAGGAGACATTCCCAAGACAGCTTTCGTGACTCGATATGGGCAGTACGAGTTCACTGTAGTGTCTTTTGGGCTGACGAATGCCCTAGCATACTTCATGAACATGATGAACAAAGTCTTCATGGAAGAACTGGACAAGTTTGTCGTGGTATTCATCGATGACATCTTGATTTACTCAGAAGCAGTAGAAGAGCATGAAGAACACCTGCGCATAGTACTAGAGAAGCTGAGACAGCACAAGCTCTTCGGGAAGTTCAGCAAATGCGAGTTTTGGTTAGAGAAAGTTGCCTTCTTGGGCCACGTGTTGACAGCTGAGGGCGTAGCAGTGGACCCTGAAAAGATTGAGGCAGTCTCCGAGTGGCAGCAGCCAAAGAGCGTCACAGAAATTCGAAGCTTCTTGGGATTGGCAGGCTACTACAGAAGATTCATTGAGAACTTCTCCAAGATTGCCAAACCGATGACAGAGTTGCTCAAGAACAACGTACCCTTCGCGTGGACAGAAAAGTGCGAAGAAAGCTCCCAAGAGCTCAAACATAAGCTTACCACCACCCAAGTGCTGACTCTGCCAGATATACAGAAAGACTTTATGGTATATTGTGATGCATCAAGACAAGGTCTGGGATGTGTACTCATGCAAGAAGGCAAAGTGGTTGTGTATGTTTCGAGGCAGTTGAGAAAGCACGAAGAAAACTACCCCACTCACGACTTAGAACTAGCAGCAGTGGTACATGCCTTAAAGATCTGGAGGCACTATCTGATTGGGAACAAGTGCGACATCTACACTGATCACAAGAGTCTGAAGTACTTTTTCACACAGACGGAGCTGAACATGAGATAGAGGAGGTGGTTGGAACTGATCAAGGATTACAATCTGGAGATACATTACCACCCAGGAAAAGCCAATGTAGTGGCAGATGCTTTGAGCCGTAAAAGCTATTGCAACAAATTGATGATGGGGGAGAGCCATGCAGAGCTGATCAGAGAACTGAACCTACTCAGACTAGATGTAGTGGAAGAAGGCCAACCAAAGGAGTTGAGAGTGAAATACAATCTGGAAGAACGCATCACGAATGCTCAGAAAAGCTGCCTGGAAATTCAAGAGGTGATTCAAGATATACATCGTAGCGTAGCCCTAGACTTTCGAGTAGATGCTCAAGGAACAATATGGCTTAAGCAACGCATCTGTGTGCCACAAGATGATGAAATCCGAAAGACCATTCTTGCAGAAGCTCACGACTCCAAGTATTCCATCCACCCAGGGTGCACTAAGATGTACCAAGATCTAAAGGATCGTTTCTGGTGGAAGAAGATGAGAGAAGACATAGCTGAGTGTGTTGCAAAGTGCGACTCTTGCCGAAGAATTAAGGCAGAACATCAGAGACCAGCAGGATTGCTGAAGCCACTGGAGATTCCAATGTGGAAGTGGGAAGACATCAGTATGGACTTCATAGTTGGACTACCCCGCACTCAGAAGGGAAACGATGCCATATAGGTCATAGTTGATCGCTTGACCAAGGTGGCACATTTCATACCAGTCAAGGAAACCTTCAGAGTGGATAAGCTAGCAGAGCTCTACATAGACAACGTTCTCAAGCTGCATGGGGCACCGAGAAGCATAGTGTCCAATAGAGGATCTCAGTTCACAGCTCAGTTCTGGAAAATCCTGCATAAGACAATTGGAACCAGTCTAGAGTATAGCACCGCCTTCCACCCGCAGACAGATGGCCAGACCGAAAGAGTGAACCAAATACTGGAAGACTTGTTGAGGGCCTGTGTGCTGACGTACAGCAAGGACTGGGAGAAGAGTCTGTCCTATGCTGAGTTCTCCTACAACAACAGCTTCCAGGCTAGTCTGAAAATGTCTCCATTTGAAGCCTTATACGGAAGGAAATGCAGAATACCTCTGATGTGGTCTGAGGTGGGAGAGAGGACATTCTTTGGCCCTGACTCAATTGTGGAAGCAGAAGAGAATGTGGCCAAGATCAGAGAAAACTTGAAGATTGCCCAGAGCAGGCAGAAAAGCTATGCAGATAAGAGAAGGAGAGACCTCGAGTTCAAAGAAGGAGCCTTCGTATACCTGAAAGTGTCACCGCTCAGAGGCACCAAGAGATTCCATGTTAAAGGGAAGCTAGCACCCAGGTTTGTAGGACCGTACAAGATACTGGAAAGAATAGGCAAGCTAGCATACAGGCTAGAGCTTCCAGAAGACCTAGCGGGAGTACACCCAGTGTTCCACGTATCTCAGCTAAGACAATGTTTGATAGTACCAGAGCAGGAAGTCAGGACCGAAGCCTTAGATCTGCAAGACACACTAGAGTACCTGGAGTACCCAGAGAAGATCTTGGACAGAGCAGTTAAAGAGACAAGGAGCACATCTATTCCATTCTGCAAAGTTCAGTGGAGTAACCACACAGAGAGAGAAGCGACTTGGGAGAAAGAGTCAGTCCTGAGAGAGAAGTACCCACACCTGTTTAAGCCCTAGGTATACCAAAATCTCGAGGACGAGATTCTCGTGAGGGGGGAAGACTGTAACATCCCGTAATATTACGTAGGATTTGTTGAATGCAAAAATGTGAATTTCAAAATTTTTGGTGAATTGTTGTGCATGCCAACAAACATATAAGAATGCCTTCTAATTGCTCCCTTTATTCCTAGGCAATTTAAATTTAAAATTAAAATTCAAATTGAAGTGCTAAGGATAAAAATAGTTTGTTTTGGTTTTTATTTGGTTTTGTGGTTCTTTGTTTGGATTTGAATTCAAATCCTAGATTTGAATTCAAATCAATTAACAATTAATTGCTAACCCTTCTAAACTAACTTGGGCCTAATCTAACCTAAGCCTGCTAACCCCCGTGGGCCCAAACCCCTGCAAAAGTCCAGCTAACCCCCTCAAACTCTCCAGCCGACCCAACCCGACGTCAAACCCGGCGCCGAATCCGGCCCAGCAGCGGCCCAGCCTACTCCCCCGCGTTTCCCTTTTCCATCTCAGTCGCTGACCGGTGGGACCCATGACCACTATTCCCCTTTCCCCTTCCTCGCTCTCTTCCTCGCGTACGGTTGGCAGCAGAGGGCCCCGGCCAACCCTGGCGCCCGAGCTTGTGCGGCCCGTCGCGATTGCGACGCGTGGCCGGGCACGGACGCCGAGCTTTCCCCAGCCGTCCGCGCCCAACAAACCCTAGCCACGCCGTCCTATTTAACCCACGCGGAGCCGTCGTCCCTGCTCGAGCCGCCGCCGCCGCCCTTCGGGGTTTCTCCTCCTGCAATTCGTGTGGGGGAGAGAGGGAAAAGGTGCCAGGGAAGAAGAGGAGGCGAGTCGAAGAGAAGCCAGAGCACCGCACCGCCTCAACGACGAAGTACCGCGCGCCACCGCCGCCGTGAAGCAGCCGCGGGAGGGGGAGGAGCCGTCGCCGGAGCGGAGCGCAAGGAAGAGTGGAACATCGACGAGCCGTACGTCTTCACCAAGCTGCTGCGCACCTCTACGTCCACCGTGATGAGCTGCCGCCGTCCGAGCCCTGTTTCCCTCTCTATTTCCTCTGTTCCGGCCAAGAACCGTCGCCGCCGCGTGCTAGCCTTTGTGAGCCGACCATCGAGTCGAGCGTCTTCTGCAGGGAGTCGTCGACGCCGCTGCAGCCGAGCCGCAACCCGCCGTCGCCGCTTTGCCATCCCAGGGCCGACGTGTCGCCGTCGCGCACCGGGAGTACCCGGAACGCGCGGGCGTCATGGCCGCGCCGCGGGTGAGTCTTGAGCTCTCCCCGCGCGTGCGTGAGCCCAAGCCGTGGCCGAGGTATAACCTTGAGTTCGCGAGCATCAGCAATCCACGTAGCCGGGTCCGAGCCTTGAACCTTTCCATCCGATCCGAGCGCCGCCGGCCTCCATGAAGCCATGGCCGCGCCGCCGTGCGCTCGCGTCGGGAGCCCACCCCGCCGGCCGAGCTTTCCCTTTTTCTTGCCGAACCCCTTCGCGAAACCTAGCCCAAGCCTTTTTTTCCCGCTTCTTGAGACCAGCCAAGCCCGCTATGCCCCTCGCCGTCGCAAGCCGCCGCTGCTCGCCGGTGCGCCGGAGCGCGCGTCGAGCGGCGTCGTGCCCGTGCGTCCGCACGCGGGTGGCCACACGCCGGACCACAGCAAGCCGAGGCCAGCCGCCGCAGCAGATCCGGTGCAGCCGCACCAGATCCCGCCTTCAGCACGCCGCTGCCGTCTTGGGCCAAAAGCCCAGCAACCAGCAGCCACGACCCATCCTGTCTTGGGCCGGCCCAGATCCTTTCGGTCCAACAACCAGCCCGCGAACCTTTAACCCTTTTTCTTTTTCTGTTACCCAATGACAAGCCGGCCCCACCTGTCATCCCCTCTGTTAGGCTGACCAGTGGGCCCGCTGACCCGCTGACTTTGACCGTTGACTAGTCAACGTTGACCAAGTCAACGCTGACGTAATCCGGATCCACGATGACGTCAGCAAAGCCGGCCCCACTGATAACGTCATGCTGACGTCAGCAGTGATGACGTGGCATGCCCTGGTGCTGCCACGTGTCCCAGTCCGTCTGATTTTCTTTTTCGGAATTATTTAATACTTTCAGAAAATGATTTAAACTTCGAAAATTTATAATAAATCAAACGTAGCTCAGAAAAATATGAAACCAGTTTCTATATTTTTCTAAAATCATGACCTACGCGTTAGTGTAGAGTTTGGTGTTGGTTTAGTCTTCTTGCTTCGCTATTTTGGTGTTTCTTTGTTAGTAGTTCTCGTCTTTATTTCTTTTTCGCGTAAATAGGAGCTCCGGAGTCGCGGAAGGAAGCTGACGACTACACCAACTACCGGAACGAAGAGGACAAGCAATACCCAGGTTCACGCCCAACTATTCTCTGAAATACCTAGTAGACATGCAACTAGTATGCTAGCGCTTTACTTTACTCGCATGATGATGATATGCCTGCACTGCCTTTTATCTACCCTGTTTCCTTGCTACCTATTATCCACTTTATGAGAATGCTATGCTTGCATGTGTTGGGATGGTGGTGATTGATCTTCTTGGTGTGAGTTGGGTGGCTTGGGAGGAGTAGTGCAGCTAGGCGGTGGAGGCGAGTGATAACAACCCGGTCGTTTGATCGGGGTGCTTGGGAACTGCACTCGGACAGTTCCTACGGAGTACCTGTTGCGGGTACATTTATGGATTACTTGAGGTTGATGGATTTGAGGAGTTTGGGCGGCAATACCTGTAATGGGTGCCGATTGCGGACCGTTGCGGCGGATCGCTTTGACGCTGATACTCGCTTTACCGACAATTAAGGGCCGTATCGGGATGACCCGGACGTTGGAATTTACAGTGCTCACCATCTACCCAGAATGGGGAGGGTTCTAGTAAGCCTACGGAGTGCGGTACCAGGACTGTAGGAGATTCGAGTATGATATGTGTAAGGGGGACTCGTTGCGGCGTACTCTCCCTGATTTACCACTGCCCCCGACTGGCCCCGGTGGGAAGGTTTCACATCCCTGGGGCAGATGTTATCGTGCAGATGTTTCCTGAGCCCAGGGAAGCAGGATGGTACCGTTACTCCTTAGGGTCTTTGCTGTGGGCTGTGTCTCAAGATGGCTAGCTACCGTCTGCAGCCCGGGTGGTTCCTGGAGCGCAACCTCTGCAGAGTGAAAACTATACGTATAGCTGTGTCTACGGTCACGGACGATCCTTCATCTGACTTATTCTGATTAGCATGGGATACTGCTTTCTTACCTCATCCTTGATTTGGGTTATGAGAGGTTGGACCAGCTGAGGCTGTTGAGACAAGGTGGGGAGGGAGCTCACCGAGTCGACTAGCGAGTGCAAGGAGTTGGCGGATGTTTATTGCGGGAACCTGTTGAGGCAGGACGTGCCCGATGTGGTTGTGAGTTTGATGGATGGTTCGGGGAGAGTATGTGCTTGTGAGGAAAGGTGCTTGGAGATGAGGTGAACTTGGTTATAATGCTGCTGCGCGCATAGGGAAAACCCCAGCTTACTTCCCTTGAATATTTTACTACTAGTTTAGGCCACTATAAAGCTTTGCTGCATATTATGGTTGGTGACGTGGACCTGTCCCAATTCCTTGGGGACAGTCTTTGGGTACACAGGAGAAGATACCGAGTATAAGATCCACCACAACGGATGACGCAATGAGGGCTGTGCGCTGCGCTCAAGGATGCCTGTGGAGGTGAAGCCCCGAAGTGCCAGAAGCTTATAGCTATCCGCTGCGTAGCTGTTTTCCTTATGTCGCTTAGCCCGAAGGGCTTGTACCATATCGCTATGTATTTATGTCGTGTCTGAGGACCTTAATCAATGTATGGATGTGATTTCCGCTGAAATGAGTTCTGTACGTGATAACTGTTGTTCCTGGGACTATCACAAGGGTACAGGGAGTCGGATTCTCGTAATTGGGAATCCGGTTCGTTTCAACGACAAACAAAACAGAGCTACTGAGAGACAGAAACGGTCATAATGGTTGAATCGAAAATGTTTGGAAGGGGAAAGGAGACGGAGAGATGTTAGTATTGCCCAAAAAAAAATCTTTACTGAACATCTAAAAGTTCAATTCAGATATAGTTGCTGAATAAACAGGATAGTTTGGAGGGGGCAAATGAGAGAGAGCCAGATGTTACATTTAAGAAAGTATATACTGAACTCAACTGAATATAGAAGACAAACTGGACTGAAATTGAATTAAAAAACTGAATAATGAATCTGTACTACACTGAACATAGTATACTAGAGATTAAATTGGAAATTGAATACAGAAATCTGATACAACCCATTTTCGACAGGAGTTTGACAAATAAAAAAAGCGGAATAGCCAAATCCGTCCCTAAACTATTGCCGAAAGCTCAATTTCGTCCCTGAACTACGAAAACGGCCGTTCTCGTCCTCAAACTTTCACAACCGGCTCAATTTCGTTCCTGAGCTATGAAAACGACCGTTCTCGTCCTCAAACTTTCGCAATCGGCTCAATTTCGTCTCTGCCTAGTCAGCTATGGTTGTGAATTACCGATTCTACCCCTTTGGTCATCTTTTTCCCCAGCCCTGAAGTCCACCTGATTCATTTTAAATAAACCATAGAAGCTCGTTGATCTACCCTCCTCTCATCGAAATGATTTTTTTTATCTTCTATTTCTGATTGCTCCATGTTTCTTCCTGTCCTTGTGCATCACATATTTTCTGAAAGAGATGGTCAAGGGGGTAGAATCGGTAATCGAGAACAGTCATTTTCATAGTTCTGGGACGGAATTGAGCCGGTTGTGAAAGTTTGAGGACGAGAACGACCGTTTTCGTAGTTTATGGACGAAATTGAGCTTTCGATGATAGTTCAGGGACGGATTTGGCTATTCCGCCCATAAAAAAAAGGAAATGAAAACAACAACGAAATCAATCAAATTTCTGCTTGCATCGCTGCTCTTCATTGGAAAGCTGAAACAAAATGGTAACTGTTAAAACCCTCGCACTACTCACAACACTCAACGAAGTGACGAACGCATGGATCCTGTTTATACAAAATGGCAATATACCAGAAGTTATACTACTACAGAAGATGCATGACAAATTTCTTGGATAAGTTGGATTGGCAAATTTCAGGCTGTAGTTACGGCAGACCCAGCGCAACCTTTCAAATCCACCCAGCAATACAGTTTCAGCAGATTCATCTCACCATTGGAGCACTCACAGTGACAAATGAATAAGCTTGTTCCTTTTGCTGCTTGTAAAGCTCAGAGGAAGGCAACAATGCCAGCAAAGGATCCAGACATTTTAACATCATAATACTATTCAACTACATGTTTTCAATAACACAAATTAAACAATGATACACAAATCACAGTGCTAAGAGAGCCATGAAAAACAAGTATTGACCATATAAGATAAGCATAACCAGAACAATAATCTCTTACACAAGACTCGCCTTATCAGACATCTTTTCATCCCCCAAAAGTTGGTTATTATTCATGTTAGCACCTCAGGTGTCTGTAACCAAAAGCTAATGTTTACCTCTATAGAGCAGCATCAACAATTCCTCAATGTAGAGAATGTGCTCAATGCAAACATTCTAAACAGATTAAATCCGAAGAACACGATAATACCCACTTAGGCGGGACCTCGTGGCACTTCCTCACTAGGGGATGCCTCAGGCACAGGTGCTTCATCACCACTGGATTCTTCTGATGCAGAAATTTCATCAACGGCAGATCCTTCCAGCTCAAGTGCCTCCGTGTCTGCTGCAAAAGACTTTGACTCAGCAACAGTTTCTCCAGATGTATCTTTTGACTGAGGAGTATTTCCACTATCTGAGGTCAATCCAAGCTCCTTCTCAAGCTTCTTCCACCCAGACAGCAAATTCTCTGGGAACATCTTCTTCACCTCCCCAATAACATTAGTGGCCTCAGCTACCCTGCCTCCCTTTGCCAATCCCTCAACCAACCCTTTCATTGTCCTAAAATCTGGCACCTTATTCCTTTTCAAGCTTTCCTTGAAGATGCCCAACCCAGCATCAAAGTCACCATGGGCACACATTGCTGCCATCATTTTCTTGTATGTAGCAGCATTTGCGGAACACCCCTTCTCAGCTAGTGAATGGTACAGAGCCTTGGCATCCTTCAATCTTCCATTCCTGCAATAGCTGGACATGAGGAAATTGTAGGTGATGGTGTCTGGCTTCACTCCTGCTGTCTCCATCTCCGTCATCACTTCAATTACCTCTTCCGGCTTCCCAAGGACTCCATAGTTCATGGCCTTAACATTATACGTTACCACATCGGGTTTGCATCCACTCTCTACCATCTCCTTCCACAAGTCCTCGGCTTCCTTGGTCTTCTCCTGCTTATACATTGAATCGATCAATGTGGTGTAGATACTGGTGGTCGGCGAGATACCTTGTTCACGCATTTGATCCAAGATTTGCTTCGCCTTAACATCGTCGCGCATCATGCAGTAGGCCTTGACTAGGATGCCGTAGGATGTGGCGTTGGGGGTGATGGAGAAATCCTTGGAGAGCTCGGCGAAGAGGACGGGGACGCGGCGGTGGCGGCGGCATCGTAGGAAGGCGGAGAGGAGGGCGTTGAAGGGAAGCGGGGAGATAGGGGTCGGGAGGGACGGCGCGGTGGAGCGGAAGGCGTCGAGGGCCTTCTCGGGGAGCTTGGCGGAGGCGTAGGAGCACAGAACGGCGGCGAGGTGGGGCTCGGTGGTGGACGCGGGCAGATGGGAGGAGAGGAGCGCCTCGGCCTCAGCGAAGCGGCGGGAGCGGGAGAGGCGGCGCGAGGCGAGGGAGAGCGCGTGGCGGGTGGAGGCGGCCGAAATGGAGGCCGTGTCGATGGCCTCCATGATTGAGACCGCGCGGTCCGGATCGTGCTCGCGGCGGAGGCGCTTCTTGGCGTCGGTCACCGAGAGGGCGCCGGTGTCGGCGCCGGCCGTGGTGGTGGAGAGCGCGCGGGAGAGGGGGCGGCCGTGGGCGTGGGCGCGGCGGCCATGGCGGAGGAGGATCGCGAGCGCAGCCATTTTCGTGGGCGGCGACTGGCGACGGCGAGGAGAGGGGTTTTGGTTGGGTTTGGCTCCGCTAGGTTTTCGGAGTAGCTGCTCCTGCGGAATGCAAAGTACTGGGCCTAATCGAGCTGTGTGTATCGCGGACCCAAATTCGAAAGCCCAGAACATATCGGCCCACCGAGCTCATACGGGCATAGTGCCATTTCCAGTACCCCCCGTTACGGGCAGTTTCACCGTACCCGCCGCGTCTCGCTCCCTCGCGGCCACCGGCGAACTCGGAGGCTCGCGAACTCGCGACGCGGCCGCGTCGCCTTCCTCAATTTTCTCCACCGGAGCACCACGCAGTGTAGCGCGCGCTTGTCCTCCCCGACCTCGCTCTCCCTCAACCCCCGCGCCCGATGCCTCCACAGCCAAAACCCTAAAAGTCCAAAACCCACCCGAAACAATCATGGATGAGCTCGTGTCGGCGGCGCTGGAGGAGGTGTGCGCGCGCCTCGCGCCGGGGATCCCCGTCGCGGACCTCTGGCCCGCGCTCCGCGACGCGCTCGATGTCGCGGGCCTCCCGCTCGGCCCGCCCGTCAAGCGCGCCCTGTGGGCCCGCCTCCTCTCGCTCAACGTCGTCAACCTCGTGGAGGGGGACGGGGACGGGGCGCCCGTCGCGGCCGGGGACCCCGTGGAGAAGGACGTGGAGGAGGCCGAGCGGCGCGGCGTGCGGTTGGTGGCCGGCGCGGCCATCAGGGACAACTTCCTCGGGATGTATGAACGCAGGTTCGCGAAATCGGAGCTGAGTGCTGTCCAGAAGGCGACGTTGGAGTGTGTCGCGGCAAGCAGGTGCGATCACCATGGTTTTTGAGCAAAGGATTGTCACGCCTTCCATTTCATTTCATTTCATTAATCAGTTTCGGGAGTTAGGTTGTTTCTGACTTGTGAGCCTATATTTCCATCGAATGGAAGATTTTGAATATTAATTCACATAATTTACTTGCCTATGTGGTAACCTTGCAAAGGATAATTTATGTGTATGGATTTATTTTTGAGCCATAGACCAGCAATATGTTACCTTTCTACAGCCGTATATACTACATTGTAATTTGCTTCGAAGTAGTATTGATTATAGCATTTCTTTGCCATCTGTATAGTAGTTTCTTCCCTCAACGAAGTAGTATTGATTATAGCATTTCTTTGCCATTTGTATAGTAGTTTCTTCCCTCAACCAGTGCCCATCATTCCTTGTTTCTTTTATTTTGGTTAGTCGCTGTTCAATTGATGGTACTTTTATTTGTTCAATTATGTTCCTGTGCTTAGTTTTCAAATGGTCCAAGCTTGACCCAGCATAAGATGAGCATCTTTATTGGGAGCCTAACCTTTATACATCTAGTTTAAGTTTAACTGTCCAAATCAACAGGCATACGGTGTCTCAGAAATCGGAGTTGTTAGCACAACCCATATGTTTATGGACTCTGCCAGTTGTTTTATCCATTCTCAAATTAGTATAGCTGAAATCGTCCAACAGAATGGTTATCAGCTTTTCCTTCATGTTTGCACTGTTTCCAAATTTTTAATTTGCTCACATAATGGGGTATGTTCACAGACATTTTTTATATTGCCTTTGCTGCAGATTCTTACATCTTTGCTTTTGTTATAGGACTTCTGGTGTAACACAGAATGATCTTTGCAAAAATTTTAAAATGAAAGGAAACAATTTCCATTTTATTGTAAAGAGTCTTCAATCACAGCGGTTAATAGTTAGACAATCAACTATCATAAAGGTGAAAGACGGAGCAGAGAGGGAAGATGTCTCACAGAATAAACAGGTTATCAATACCAATTCACTCTATCTCTCCCGATACGCCAAAGACTTGAATATGACATCACAACAAAGAATTGAGATTACAAAGCCAGAGCTGCTGGGGAGCAATGAAGAGACCAATGTAGATGCTTCGCATGAAGATGGGACTTCTGGTTGTAACTCCAAGAATGACATATCTATTCATGATTATCTTCCAGCAATGAAAGCCATATGTGATAAACTTGAACAAGCTAGCGGAAAGGTATATTCCGCTCAAAATTTTCCCATCTGAAGCTCAACTGGTATTTTCTTTTGATTTTCCAGTTTGCTAATTTGCATGGTTATTTTTCCTAGGCTCTTGTTGTGTCAGATATAAAAGTTGACCTCGACTACAGGATGGCATATGGGCACAGAGCATGGAGAAATGTAAGCCTGCTTGAATTCACCTATGGAGTGTTTGGTTTGAGGAACCAGCTTTTCCTAGATATTTGGATCATCCCACTAGTGTTTGGTTTGAGGAACCAGCTTTTCAGCTTTCCTAGATATTTGGATCATCCCACTATTTTGAAGCAATGTTGGATGGGGTGGTGATGGCCTGATGGGTGAATTAATTAGATCTCATACCAAACAAGTGGATTAGGTTTGGATTGTTCATTCAACGTTCTGCTCCTCAAACCAAACACACTATTAGTTACATAATCTCTGTTGTCACCTCCCCCCATGGGTTGTTACTGAGATGACCTATTCCTCTCAGGTATTGCATAGGCTAAGAGATGCACAACTTGTTGAAATATTTGATGCCCAAGTTGATGATAAGGTGATGTTCATCCTTCTTTCTACTTTGCATTTTCGCTTGCTATTAATGCCACTTTCTAATACTTTTGGGGGTTCATTCTCTCAGTTCCTAGGTCTTCCTGCCAGGATTGAAAATTTGAAATGTTTAAATCCGTGATTCTAAACCTGTTCGTATTTTGGAAGTCTAGTTCATCATAGGATTTCCAGTAACTTGAGTTGCTGTTTGCTACCATGGTTCTGTACCTTGATTTATATGCTACTTTAAACTTGCATATATTTTTGTACTGAAGAGGCTACAGCCTGCAATTGCATTTATTTTCAAACAAGATTGAAAGAGTGCACAGCGTGCTGGAGCTGAGACTTTGTACATTCCAACCCAAAGACACAGAATTTTTTTTACTAGAGACCTAAGTGAGAGAGAAAGTATCATCTCACTCATCTTTTCCACCCTCCGAGCTTCCTTCTTTGGCAACTACTACTTTCGGAGATGCAACAAATCAGATGCAAGATATTTTGGATTAGCTGGCTAGGCTTATGACCACATATAAGATTCATTGTACACTGCACCATGCCCGCTTTAATATTTTTTTCTGTTTCACATACATTGTTAAGCAACATGCTATAATGTTATTTTCCTTTTTCAGGTAGTCCGCTGTTTGCGTCTACTGAAAAAATTTGACCCAAATGAGTTTCAGGCAAAAAGTACAGTCTCAAATTACAAATTTGTCAAAAAAGGTCAGGCAACCGATCAAGTTCTGGAACTTCCATTAGAGAATTGTATATATGATATGATCAGTGCCCAGGGGACAAAAGGTATAACACTTGTTGAGGTACTTCTCTGAAACCTTACGTTGGTGCAACTTTGAGGTATTATATGTTGTTGATGATATGCTATAGTCTGTAGAATCTTTGGTTCTTCAGTTTTCATGTTATTGCAGTGCTATTGCGCTTCATTTCTAGTTATACATGTTCTCTTTGTCTGCTTTCCTCTTTGATTCTTAATTATGGTTACTGCCTAAAACCAGACTGATTGTTCAAATTGTTATTTTATTTAGTGATATGGAAACATGAATAATCTCTCATGCAAACATCGCGCAGGTCCTAGGGACAAAGAAGCATTCTTGTTGATTCAGTATGCTTGAGCACACATCATTATGTGATATATATTGGTGTTTGCTTATGTCATCTGATGTCATGTGGAATGATAGCTTTTTTATTTATATTGAAATTAGTAAAAAGTCTCATACAACTTCCTATTAGATTGGCAAACGTCTTGGACACAACAATTCCAAAAGGCTCCATAAACGAGTATCGTCCATGCTAAAGAAATTCGATCTAACTTGGGAAGCGGAAGTTCCAGATAAGACATCACAGTACCGAGTTTGGACTTCAAAAAACTTCTCACTCTACAAAGCTGGTACCGCTCTGCAAAATTTTGAGGCCCTGTCGGAAGATTGTGATGATCGTTCCGATATGTGGTCCCTTGTTCCATCGAAAGAATTGGATTCCTCTAGCCCACATGGCAGTTTACTTTTGCTTGAAGAAGGGAGCCATGATGAACCAGTTGGACATCATTTCCAGAACAACCTTGATGCTTCTGCTGGTGTTTGTCAAGTAACTGAGGAAGGTACAATGACCTAGATTTGCATAATTATCTGTTTATTTTGTTAATGTTCTGCATTTAATATCTCTGGGGATTGCCATGCTGCTATGAGAGCTCGCAGTGTACTGATTAAACCGTGACATTCTTCGACTTTAAGATCAGTAATAGATCCAAAGAGCTTTATGTTTTTTAATCCAAGGAAACTTAAAACATATATCTGATTAGATGCACCCATAGCTGAGCAATATGATCCATTTCAAATCTGGCATATCTTGTTTTACCCAAAATTTCAAATTATAACGAAGCGTGTGTTCTTTGGTAGGTTATTGGATCCACAAATCTAAAAATTATCTGGCCAATCAGCAATTATCTTGTTAATGCAAACAGGGCTGCAGTCTAGAATTTGCAGTGCCTTAGTTGCACCCCAGTGGCCCCAGTTCAACTCCCTGTGTGATCGGATTTTCAGGGCTGGGTTAAGAAAGACCCCTCTCAACCCTCTGCAGGCATGTCCTGGGCAGCGTAGAGTGCTCTTCGGGGTCTTTTCTTGGTCCTGCAGAAATTCCTCTAGGCTGCTAATACCATGAGCATAGCGCTGAGTTTTAACTATTGGCGTCAATTTTTTTTCAAGTAATTCTGTGCGGTGCTAAGTATTACTCCATCCATCCCAAATTACAATTCGTTTTGGCTTTTCTGGATACACAGATTTTGCTGTTTATCTAAACATAGGGTATATCCAATATACTATGGATCAATTTGGGACAGATGAAGTACTTCCCTTTAGTTTTTGTATATCCTTTAGTCTCCTTCAAATGGAATTAGTTAATCTTTTCCTTTTTGGCAAACTGGCAAGCTATGAAATTTAGGTTGCAAAAAAAATAATAATAATAATGCTACTCAACTCAATGTAAGTGATGATCTGCTTTTCTCCTAGATAAACTTTCTATGGGCCAGAGGAAGAGGCGTCGGAGCCGTCCGTTAACTTCTGATGATCAACGCCATAGAAGGATTCTGCACATGTTAAAGGTTTGCTTGTCAAGCATTTGTCAATCAAGATTATTCACATAAACGATCTGTCAAATGCAAATGTTCTGTAATTTACTTTTTTCTATATATGATAGTTCAATATTGAATTTCATGGCATGTGAATTACTTTGTTCCCTATATTTGTTGCATTGCCTGTTTCATATTTTAGTTGCATTGTGTATGCATACATCTTATGTGCTGGTCTTTTTATTTTGTTATTATTTGTTGTTGTCACTTATTTACGTTTTCTTCCATAACTTGAAACTGCAAAAAACATGTTAGGTGATGGTTTTTCATTTTTCTTTTGCTGCCTATAAGTCAGCATGTTTCTTTTTTCGGCTGATCGTCTGGCAAGGAGAGGGTTGCCCCACCCTGAGGCGTGCCCCCTTTGTGATCAGGCTGATGAAACCATACATCACCTTCTGGTGGGCTGTGTGTTTGCCCGGCAAATCTGGAACCAGATCTTCCAACAACTGGGTTTCCCCTCCCTGGCGCCAAACACTGAGGCTGATCGGTTCTCAAAATGGTGGTGGTCATCGATATCAGCAGCTTCAAAGGAGATGCGGAAGGGACTCAATTCCTTGATCATTCTAGTAGCTTGGGAGATTTGGAAACATTGAAACGCCTGTGTTTTTGAAAACAACAGGCCGAGTGTTCAGGAGGTTTTGGGGGCAATCAAGACCGAAGGAAGTCTTTGGTGCAGCGCCGGGGCAAGACAGCTTCAGGAGCTGCTGGTCAGGGGTCCCCTTCTGGGGTTGTAATGCCCTGCTGCTAGTCTCTGTTTTTTTGGGTCGTTGGGTTGGTGTTTCTGTTTTGTATAGGCTTTTCTTGTGTTTTTTCCGGTGTGTGTTTGTGGGTGTTAGACTGTTAGTATTCTCCCCTAGTATTAATGCACCGGCCTAGTGCCTTGTGCTGTACTGCCTCGTATCCTGATGATAGTAATCAGGCCTGTACCCTCTCATCTTAGTGTTCACACTATGAACCGTTGGCCTGTGTGCCTATTTATATGTAATCCCTCTGTAATCTCATCTATCAATCAATACAGAGAAGCTTTCATGGTATCAGAGCCTAGGTTCCCACCCAGGCCCTTTCCTCTTCCGCTCCAGCGCGCCGCTCGAAGCGCCGCTCCTGCGCGCCCCGCCAGCGCCGCTCCAGCGCGCCGCGCGAGCGCCGCTCATGGATCCCGACGCCGCCACGGCAGCCGCCGCCGCCGCCGCCCTTCGTCTTGATGGCCGGCCCGCGACACCGCCCGACGCCCGCGCCCTCCAGGCCGCCCGCGATGCTGCGCTCGCCCGTGCGGCTGAGGCAGACCGCGAGGCCACCGCGGCGCAGGCCGAGCGGGACGCGGCCGACGCTCGTCTCCGTGCCACCCTCGACCGCGCTGCCCCGGAGCGCGCAGCGGCGAATCTCCCCCCTCCGTTAGCCCGTGACGACGACGACGACGCCGCCTCCTTCGCCACCGTCGACGACGATCCTTTGTACGCCGCCCTCGCTCAGCACGAGGCCAAGGCGCTTCTCAATGTCCACTCGCAGGCCGTCGCCGTCCAGAACATCCGCCTGCTCATCCCGCTCCGTCTTGATGGTACGTCTGCCTTCTACGCCCGGTGGCGTGAGTCCTTTCTCCTCACCCTTGGGCGGTACTCCCTGGAGAATCACGTCCTGTCAGACGCCGCCATTCCCACCTCTGCTGATTGGGTCTGGATGGACTGCGTCATCCGGACATGACTCTTCGGCACCATCACCGACGACCTCGCCGACACCGTCTCCGAGCATCGCGCCTCCGCTCGCGACATCTGGCTCGCCATCGAGTCCCAATTTTTGGGGAATCAGGCGACGCGCGCCCTGTACGCCGACGCCGACTTCCGCAACTTCTGCCAAGGCGATCTCTCCGTCGCCAACTACTGTCGGCTCTACAAGCGGAAGGCGCAAGACCTCCGCGACCTCAGCGAACCCGTCTCTGATCGCACCCTCGTCCTCAACATCATTCGCGGTCTCAACGAGCGGTTCGAAGCCATTGGGCTTCATCTTCGTCGCTCCGATCCTCTGCCCAACTTCCTGAAGGTACGCGCTAAACTTCAGATTGAAGAACTCACCATGTTGAAGTCTGCTCCTGCCACCGCTCTCTACTCCGGCACCAGCAGCGGTGCGGGCCCCTCCGACGGCTCCCGCCCACCCGCCGCGCCCCCAAAGCCGCCACAGGGGTCCTCTGGAGCCTCCCCTGGCGGCTTTCCCCGACGTGGCAAGCGCGGGGGTAGGCGTAACGGCGGCAGCGGCAACACCAACAACTTCCACAGCGGCGGCGGCGGGGGCTCCAGCGGAAGGCCCAACCCCCACTCCGGCGGCTCCGGCCACGGGCAGGGGCCTGGCCCCGGCGCGGCCTCCCCCTGGCCCTCCTATCACCACCCGTGGAGCGGCTCCATCAACATGTGGCCCGGGCCACGCGGCCCAGCCCGCCCACCACCTCCTGGGCCGGCTCCGGCGCCGCATGCTTACCTCGCCGGGCTGCCTGGACAGTGGGCTGGGCAGTGGAGCGCCCCAGCCCCGAGTCCCCAACTGGCCCCTGCACCCCCTGCTAGTCTCTACAGCAACGGTTGGGATCAGCAGGCCTTGGCGGCTCAGTTCCAGACGCTCCATCTTCAGCAACCTCCTCAACATGACTGGTACTTTGACACCGGTGCTACCAATCATGTTGCTTCTGATGCTGGTATTCTTTCTTCCACTGCTCCTCCCTTCTTTCATTCCTCTTCTAGCATTATTGTAGGTGATGGTAGCCTTGTACCTATCACATCCACCGGCACAGCTCATCTCCCACATAATCTTCATCTTAATAACGTTCTTGTTGCTCCTAACCTTATTAAGAATCTTGTTTCCGTCCGCCAGTTTACCATTGATAATAACTGCGGTGTGGAATTTGATCCTTTTGGTTGTTCTGTGAAGGATCTTCCTACTCGGAGCGAGATCCTCAGGTGTAATAGCACAGGGTCGCTTTACCCTCTGCTGCCCTCGGCCTCCGCTCTCCTTGCAGCTTCCTCTCCATCACTTTGGCATCAACGACTCGGGCACCCCGGTCATGAGGCACTCTCCAAGCTCGCTTCCTCTGCTGCTATCAAATGTACACCCGGCGGCGCTGATGGCCTTTGTCATGCTTGTCAACTTGGCCGACATGTTCGCCTTCCTTTTCATCCTTCCTCTTCTCGCACTAGTCATGTGTTTCAATTATTACATTGTGATCTCTGGACATCACCCATCACTAGTGTTTCTGGTCATAAGTATTATCTTGTCATTCTTGATGATTATTCGCATTATTTATGGACGTTTCCCATGCGCCTCAAGTCTGACACCTTTTCTACTTTGTCGAATTTTTTCGCCTATGTTCACACACAGTTTGGCGTCCCCATCCAGGTGCTCCAAAGTGACAATGGACGTGAATTCGACAACCTTAGCGCTCGCTCGTTCTTTGCGTCCCACGGGGTTCTCTTTCGCATGTCGTGCCCCTACACCTCCGCTCAAAATGGCAAAGCTGAACGCATTCTACGCACCATCAACAATGCTGTTCGCTCCCTGCTATTTCACGCACGTGTTCCACCCTCATTTTGGGCTGCTGCCCTCGGCATGGCTACCCAGCTTCTCAACATTCTCCCCACCAAAACCCTTTCTTTTTCCACCCCCCACTTTGCTCTGTTTGGTGTCCCACCCACCTATGATCACCTCAGAGTCTTCGGGTGCAAATGCTACCCCAACCTTTCCTCCACCGCTGCCCACAAACTCGCCCCTCGTTCCACCTTATGTGTGTTTCTCGGCTACTCCCCTCATCGCAAGGGATACGTTTGCCTTGAACGACACACCAATCGCACCATCATATCCCGCCACGTTGTCTTCGATGAGACCTCGTTTCCCTTCGCGGAGGACTCCTCGCCCCCACCAGCCGAGGCCTTTGATTTTTTGGAGGATTTTTCTAACCCTGTCATGGTGCCTTTTCCGCCATCCATGAGCTCTCCTCCTGCAGGTACCTCCACTGGTGGGCCGTCAGCCGCTGGCCCCCCTCCGGCCATCCCTACCGGCCCTGGTGGGCCGCTCCCTGGCTCCGGTGGGCCGCTGCCTGGCTCTGGTGGGCTGCTGCCTGGCTCTGGTGGGCTGCTGCCCACGCTGCAGCAGCAGTCTCCTTCAGCCGGCTCCTACCGCCCCGCCGCGCCGGCGCACTCCGCGTCCTTGCCATCTCCCGCGGCGGCACCGGCTTCCTCTACGGCAGCGCCTCCCGCGCCCCTGCCCCAGCGCTTCGGCATCACCTACACCCGCAGCCGCCCAAGTCCTCTCGCTGAGGGCTCTACCACGGTCGGCTCCTCCTCGGAGGCCCCCGACGCTTCCTCTACGCCGCCCACCATGGCGGCCAGCGGCAGTCTACCGGCTGTCTCGCCACCAGCTGCCCGCGCATCAGGCTCCCCGGCGGCTGGTGCTACACCAGCACCCTGTCCGGCTCCTTCCCCGCCGCCGAGCCTTCCCGACGGCGCCCTCCCCGTCCCGCCCGTCACCAATCTGCACCCCATGGCGACGCGCGGCAAACACAGCTTCCGGGTGCCCGCCGTGTTCACTGCTGCGCCGCTCTCGCCGATCCCTCGCTCCGTTCGGGCTGCTCTTGCTGACCCAAATTGGCGTGCAGCAATGGAGGCCGAGTACTCAGCCCTCCTCGCCAACAACACCTGGGATCTTCTTCCACGGCCACCTCGAGCTAATGTGGTCACTAGTAAATGGGTTTTCAAACACAAGTTCAAGACTGATGGCACTCTGGAACGCTACAAAGCCCGATGGGTCCTTCGGGGATTCACTCAGCGCCCCGGCATCGATTTCGCTGAGACCTTCAGCCCGGTTGTGAAACCTGCCACTGTCCGGACCGTGTTGTCTTTGGCTCTCTCGCGCTCTTGGCCTATTCACCAATTGGATGTCAACAACGCCTTTCTTCAAGGTACTCTGTCTGAAACAGTTTATTCTGCACAACCTACTGGCTTTGCAGACTCAACCCGACCGGACTTTGTGTGTCGCCTCAATCGGTCGCTCTATGGCCTGAAGCAAGCTCCACGTGCCTGGTACAGCCAGTTTGCTTCCTTTCTTCTGCATCTCGGGTTCACTGAAGCCAAGACGGACTCTTCGCTGTTCATCTACCGATCTGGTACAGAAACAGCCTACCTCTTGCTTTATGTGGATGACATCGTTCTCACGGCCTCTTCTTCAAGTCTGCTCCAGAGGACTATTAGTGCACTTCAACATGAATTCTCCCTGAAGGATCTTGGTCTGCTACATCACTTCCTTGGGATGCATGTTCAGCGCACAACCTCTGGTCTGTTCCTTTCTCAGCGTCAGTACATGCTTGAGATACTCGACCGAGCTGGGATGTCAGACTGCAAGTCATGCACAACTCCTGTTGATTTGAATCCAAAGCTCTCCACTGAAGGTGATCCTGTTGCTGACCCGACAGATTTTCGCAGCCTCGCCGGGGCCTTACAGTACCTTACCTTCACTCGGCCGGACATCTCCTATGCAGTTCAGCAAATTTGCCTCCACATGCATAACCCCAAGGAGTCTCATCTGACTGCCTTGAAGCGCATTCTGCGCTATGTCCAGGGGACTCTTCATATGGGCCTGCTGATTCGTCCATCTACTCAGCAAGAGCTTGTTGTCTATACTGATGCAGATTGGGCTGGCTGCCCTGATACGCGCAAATCAACCTCTGGCTATGCTGTTTTTCTTGGGGACAGTCTCATCTCTTGGTCCTCCAAGCGACAGAACACAGTCTCCCGCTCCAGCGCTGAGGCTGAATATCGGGCAGTTGCCAATGCAGTTGCTGAAGCTACTTGGTTACGCCAACTGCTAACTGAGCTCCACACTCCTTTGCGCAAGACGACTCTCGTGTATTGTGACAATGTCAGCGCCATCTACATGTCCAAGAACCCTGTTCAACATCAGCGTACTAAACATGTGGAGATTGACCTCCACTTTGTTCGGGAACGGGTTGCTCTTGGCGATGTTCGCATTCTTCACGTCCCGACAACCTCTCAGTTCGCTGACATTTTCACCAAGGGGCTGCCTACTTCAGTCTTCAAGGAATTTCGCTCCAGTCTTAATGTTTGGGCACCAGACGATTCGACTGCGGGGGCATGTTAGACTGTTAGTATTCTCCCCTAGTATTAATGCACCGGCCTAGTGCCTTGTGCTGTACTGCCTCGTATCCTGATGATAGTAATCAGGCCTGTACCCTCTCATCTTAGTGTTCACACTATGAACCGTTGGCCTGTGTGCCTATTTATATGTAATCCCTCTGTAATCTCATCTATCAATCAATACAGAGAAGCTTTCAGTGGGGAGTGTTGTTCTTTTGTGAGGTCTAACCTCACCTTCGTTTTCTTCTACCTTAATGAAATGACACACAGTTCTCCTGCGTGGTTCGAAAAAAAGCATGTTTCTTTTTATTTATTTTGGTTTTTTTTTGGGGTGGGGGGGGGGTTAGACTCTATGTTTCGGGATAGATAGGACTGGCTTTTGCATATGGTAGGGTGATATGGTACTGATAATTGCTCTAATGTTTCATATTTTTCTTCCATAAAAAATTACTTTGACTGTTCTATATCATTATATTTCATAAAAGAAGGGCTCATGCATTGTTTTTTCTGTGGCCATGCATATTTCCATGGTCCCCGTGAGACAAGATCCTAATCCTATTGATTGTTGTCTTTGATGAATTTCACATGCGTTCTTGCCCTTGTTGCCCTAGATAAAACTATCTCCATTCACAAATATATGATGTTTCAAAAGTTGTGCAGCCAAGCCTCTAAGTGTGATAAACTAATTAAATAAACCGTATGAGTTGGCAGTTTGGAAATGGTATCATTGGATTCATCATAGGTTATTTTTTAGCAGTATAATAGCTTTACAATTCTACTATCATTTTCATGATGTTCAAAGATGGCCGCCTGATATATTTTCGACAGAGGTAGTGATAGTGACTACTTAGATAATTCCCTCTTATCCTTTTCATTCCGATGAGCAAGTCTGTTTCCATTTTTTTTTCCTTTTTGTGTGCTCATCTTCATGTTAATCCTTGGTGTGCCTTTAGCATTAGAGTTGCAAGTCCTACATACTTTGGGTCAATTGATCAACCCAAAACATGAAAGAACTAGAATGGCATTCCACATAATTAATTTGGGAGGAGAAATGAACTAGAGTGGGATGCCATCATAATTAAGCAGCTGACTGAGAAAACACCATTTTTGGGTGCCTACTTGCATCGCTATTTAGCATGTCTAGTCTCATTTATTCATTATATGTTTGCCTTTTTCTTTTGGCCCTTGCAGAAGAAGAAATTTGTACTGAAGGTGGAGTTACATAAATGGTTAGAGCGGCTTGAAAAGAAAGATGGAAAAATAATGGATAGGAAGACATTGACTCGCACGTTGAATAAGCTTCAGCAAGAGGGGATCTGTAAATGTATCAAAGTTAGTGTTCCTTTGGTCACAAACTATACTCGCAGTCGTCTGATTGATGTAATACTGCATTCTTCTGTTGGAGACTTGTCACCGGAACTTGTGGATCAAATTAGAATCAGACAAAGGAATTTTGATACTGAATCTCGCGCAGTTGCAGCAGCTAAAGTGAAGCAAAATCAACATATGACTGCCATACCTGGTCTGAGGATTTCACGCAGAGTTAAAGTTTATAAACCATTACTATTAGAAGCTATGCATGCCAATGGATTCATTGGTGCAAAGATGATTCGGGCAAAGCTTTTCCATAAATTTCTGTGGGCATATGTCAATGCCTTGCCAAATTGGTGCAATACATTTGGTTATGCCAAAGAAGGTCATTATGATAAGAGCCTTAATCAGTCATACCTGTTATTTTCAATGGAAGCAGCTACAAAAGAAATGCCTCTTGAACTCTTCTTACAAGTTGTTGGATCAGCAAAGAAGATTGATAACATGATAACTTGGTGTAGGCTTGGAAAAACACTTTCAGAAATTCCTACCGAGGAATACAACCAGCTCATGGATACTCATGCCAAGGGCCGACTCTCACGTTTAATAAATATTTTAGACAAGCTCAAGGTAATGCAGTTGATATTCTTTTCTAATATTTGTAGTTAACTTTGTGATAATCTACAATCTTAGGCGTGCTCCTAAAAAAATTTATCAAGCAAACATCTGAAATGCTATTCATTCTGTACATGCTAGTACTTTCTATATTTGTAAGATAGTGGATACTTCTACATTGTTCAGTAATAATTAATTGCATAGGCGACTTGGGTGCAGCAGACTGATGAACACTTCTGTGGCTATGTTTCACAGTTGGTTCAGTTTGCAAAAGAATTCGTAGAAGATGCTGGTGTACCTTCAGATGCCAGTTCTACACATTCAATGGAGCTCAGGCCTTACATTGAAGAACCTATACCAAGAATTCTCTCATCATCCCAACTGAGCAGTCATCGAAAAATTCGGCATGATTTTGTGCTTTTAAAGCAGGAGTTCGTTGATGCCTATTGGGAAACATTAGAGTGCTGTTATTTGACAGGTGGCTTGGCTGACCCATTGAGTGCCTTCCCTGGCTGTTCTGTTCCTGAGGTTTGTCACATCTGCTGTACATCATTGATGCATACGATTATTACCTAATGCTCTCCCTCCATTGTGAATAAATGTGCTTACAACCTGAATGCTCAAACTCATTTGACAGCTAATATATAGATAACTATTTATATTGGCAACTATAGAAAAAGACTTGGCCAGAGGGAGAAACGTCCCTCTTTTTTTTTGTCTTAAAGAACAGTATCTCAGCTTTGAATCCGGGCTGGTTACAGGGGTTTTATTGATCCCTGTAGTTCAGTGCTCTACCATTGTGCCACGGGAGGGTTTGGTCATATCTGAGATCATAGGTGTGCTTGATGTGTATCCTCATCTCACTGCAGCCATGGTGGAGGAGAACGGTACAAGGGAAAATGGCACTGAGAAGAGATAGGAAATTAACTTGTTACTTGCTTTATTTGTGGGCCACTAGCACCATAGCTCCTAATATTGAGAAGGCCAGCTGCAACAAACCAATCTTAACCACTAAAGAGACATCCCAATAAACCAATCTTATGTTACTGAACTTGACTCAGCATCCTAAATCTAACCGGCTTACTCAGCTTGGGCCCAGCTAACCTGCTTGTGGTGCCTAGATCAAAGCCATAACATAAAGAGACTCATCCCAATAAACCAATCTTGTGTTACTGAACTTGACTCAGCATCCTAAATCTAACTGGCTTACTCAGCTTGGGGCCCAGCTAACCTGCTTGTGGTGCCTAGATTAAGTGCGGTCCCCCATAACAATGTTGCATTTAAATGGAAGACTCTTCTGTAGCTTTGCTAGTTCACAGCCTCCCGCATCTGCCATCTGGGTTTGATTTCAGTACCTCATGTGTCTGCTGCTACCATTGCTTTTACTTGATGAGTGATTTTTCATGGCCAACTGCTGCAGTGCTGTTTCCAAAAATCTCACTACTGTTAGGACTACTCGAAACCTAATTTACAGGATTTTGATACATCCTGATATAGGCAGCTCTGTAACTGCAGGCATATTCATTGTCTGTTTCTTGTCAATGTCTTTCTACATATACTACTGAAGCCCAATACACTCACTGGAGTGGCTAGCTTATCGAGATGTCTCTTGGATTAGAGCTTTTATTTTCATTTGTATTAGATACTTATGATGATCTGTTCCATGTAGGTCTCTCATCCTCGTTCATGGAGTTCACTTAGAGTCATGTCTACCGAACAACGACTGGAATTGCAACAGCGTATTATGAATGTCAGTGAGAAGGGGAAAATTCCTTTTAAAGACTGTGTTAGAATAGCAAGGGAATTGAATCTCTCTGTAGAGCAGGTATGTGTTTGAGATCTTGCTCCGTTTTCATTTAGTGATCTGAAGTACTATGATTATTTGATCTCATTTTGCATTTCTGTATTTCTTTAATTGAACTATGAAAACCGACACCTGCAACATTCAGAAGCCATAGAAGAAACATAATAGAAATAAAACAGGTTCATCTGTTCTGCAATTATGCTTTTTCTAGTCAAAGTGATGTGTAAGTAAACCATGCACACAAACCAAGGCGATACCAAATATATAAAGAAATTAAAGCTACTCCCTCCATTTTTTCATGAATAATGTCTCCAATGTAGTTCTTTGGTCACTACTTTCCCTAAGCAATTCTCAAAAAACATATTGAGAAGTACTTAGTTGTATATTGGAGGTCAAAAGTTTGACTCCCCCACATTGTTAAACAGCACCTATTTGAGCATGGATGGAGTTTTAAATGGTATGCCACAACCACCAAAACTTTCTTACAGCAAAGTATGGGTTGAGTGGGAACATTGCAATAACCAAATCTTTGATTTCCTGAACAAACAAACATTGTGACAGGACATCTCATAAGGAAATGGATAAATAATGCTAATGCGAGAGTGTGAGACAGGGAGTGCACTACTTTGCACTATTGGCTTGATTGTGCCATTATCCTGTTTCTCACCCTTTTAGATGCTCCCCTTTCTCATGTCGTGGGGTTGTGATGGATGAGGGACAGTGATGGTATATTCAGCAAAACAGTTCCTGTTACAACCTACAACGTAGGGAGAGATGGGGCTGTTGGCAATGGCACACACCAGGTGAGCTCCCAGCTCACTCTCCCTCTCCCCAAGTCCCAGACTCTGAATGGAAGTGGTAGTTTTGGTGCTGCTGAACACACACCGAGCAAGCAGCTGCTCTGTTCCTTTATACACTAGCCAAGTCAAATTTCTAGTACATGCTACAGTGAAGTAGGAATACTACCAACCACTACTAGTACTACATACATCATACTAGCAGGGCATGCTTGCCCACTACTGATACATCAGCCTCTACTCGGCTGTACAAAAGCAATGAGGAGTTCTACCAACTCCCTGCTACTAACTCCATTGACTTTGGTTGAGGGAACATCCAGGAGGAGCAGCACAATTACTCAACAGGGGCAAGTAAGGGATAAGGGGAAATGGACACATGGGAAAACCTCTGCTGTGTGCTGCTCGAATGAACAACTTGCAACAGGAACTGATTTTGCTCGGTTTAATTAGTAGATAAGAGTGCTACAGATGATAGAATAGATATCTGAGAAGAAACAAGAAATAAAGTTAATTGCAAAAACATCACTGAAACAATTGGACACAAATTGCAAAAGTTCCCAACAATGTGCTGGCTGCTTTGAACTTCTCAGTGTGCTGGCAAAGCTGCCTTGCATTGTTCTCAGTCTGTCTCTCAGAGTTAGGTCCAGTGGTGCACATTCTAATTTTTTTCATTTATCTATCTTTCCCAATTGATTGGCGTTTTCGTCTGCCTATTCTGTAAATGGTTCCTTTTCTGTGTACTGATCAGCAGGATTGGTTTCTTATGTAGGTGCTTCGCCTTTCATATGAAAGGCAATCTCGGCTTCGTGAACAGCCCATCATTACTGCTAAACAAAAGCGGCAAAGAGTTAGTTCTGGATTGACTTCTGAGAGAAGAAAGAGATGTGCTAATGGAATCACCCTGAAGTTTTTTAAACGAAAAGTACAATCAAGTAGGTCTGCTGAACAAATACCAGACCAGTCTACTCTTGATGAGGAAGTAGCAGAGACAATCTCTTCATCACCCACTGACCAAATAAACCAAAGTGATCAGCCAGTGTCCAGAACTGGCAGCAGTTCTACACACCATGCAGATGAAGACAAGGAAAGCAGCCTGCTGATTAGTCGGTCTGCTATCCTAAGAAAAAGCTGCATGAGAAGTAAAAGATTCTTGTGGACGTACGAATCTGATAGGTAATTTTTTTTTTCTGTCTGCCTATTCTGGTTCCGAAATTGATTTCTAAACCTCAATACTGGAGTTAAAGGTTATGCATGATAGTCCTGATTGCTTATTATTATTATTTGCAGAAAATTGCTGATGATATACACAAGGATGCGTGCAATACTTGGAGCAAGATTTTATCGTGTAGCTTGGAACTCTCTCTCTGATCTTCCAGCTCCACCGCATACATGTCGTAGAAGGATGGCAGTACTGTTGAAGGGAAATGAAAACATAAGAGGAGCTGTGATGTGCATATGTAACCTTCTTGGGAAACGTTATTCTAGATACCTTGAAAAGGAAAGGAGATCGAAAAAGCGAAGATTGCTTCCCGAAATTTCAAAAGGCAGTAATGAAACCAGTTTGGATTCAGATTGTGAGCAATTCCATTGGGATGATTTCGAAGTTACGGAAATAAAGAATGCACTTAATGAAGTCCTTGAATTGATTCGAACAGAAAAGGTGGACCAGACCAAGAGAGTTGAGCTCAAGAATGAAAAGAACAGTAATAATGATAATGATGTCACAGAAGACACAATAAGTTCACAGGAACTATCGGTAAGTAATTTCTCCATTCAAGATCAACTGCCAACATATATGTAATGATTATCAGCTTTACAATAATCATGATTTGTTTATAATGATGTTGCACTTGAATAATCAGGCTACACAAGGTAAAAGCAAAACAGGAACTCCAGTTCTACAAAGTGGACTCTGTGATCAGGAAAAAGCGTGCAAAGATTCAAATGCAGTCCAAGCAAGTGAAAGCATGGACGTTTGCTGCAAACCTCAAGAAAAGATCGTGAAGGACCGCAGAAGTAAGATTATTGAAAGAGGGATACGGAAATCCTTGCCTGTTGCAAATGCATTGGAGCTTTTGAAGTTAGTATTCCTAAGCAGATCATCAGGATCAGATGTACAAGCTTCGCTGGCGGCGACCCTGCAGCTTTATTCAGAGAGCGAGATTTTTACTGCCGTTTCCCTTCTCAAAGAAAAACATTTCTTGGTTAGTATTTGTTAACTTATGTTTCCTCCTTTGATATATTTGTTCTTCAGTATGTTGTGCCCAACTTAGGTTTTGATTAACATTAGGGGTATGTGTGGTGTATGACCCAGGTGAATTGGCTCTTCCAAAATCTGAGGTCGCAAACGATGCCAAGACCTAGGCTAAAGTTCACAGGCTATGCCAAAACTGTTAGAGCACATAGTATTTGGATTGTAGCCATGCCAAAGTTTGTCCAAAAGAGAGAATGTGACATATGGGATCCACAGGCTAATTGTTTTCTTATCAAAATATAGCCAAGTGGGAACTTGTTTTGTAGATTTTATTACAAAGAATATTATGATGCAAAGTTGCAAACACATTGTAAATCCATTGTGCCCTTCATAAGATAAATTCATTTCAAGTGTAATAATCGAAAACTTAAAAGTTTATGCCACCAACCAGAAGAGCTCCATGGGCTGCGCCAATTCTTGGTCTAGCAAAACCTTACCCTGATCCCTATCCACATTTTGAGCCTTGGAGCATTGACACTGCCAAATTCTGTAGGCTAATGCCAAACTTTGGTGCCAATCCAAAGTTCCAAACATCGGCAAATATGTGTTTGGTAATAGCAAACTTTGGTTAGGTTTATCAGAACAACCGATAGGCAATAGGTAGATGCATGCTAAACTAAGAATTTATAGTCAAAGTTAAACTTGATTTGATACCTATACATTACCTTTTCTTCCCCTATTCTTGTAGTGAACTGTGGTCTAAGTTAGGTTTTTTCAGTGCTCATACTTGAGTACCAGCACTTCTGCTCTGTTGTAGTTTCCTATGGCTTTATTTTCCTTATGGTATAAGTAGTCGAACCACTTTGAAGAACCTTGCAAGAATTTTTGTTTGTTCGGAAAGGATTGATTTTTTTTCTTCTATTTAGCATCTTTGTTCACTCTATTTGAAATAATGTTATGAACGATATGGAACATTCAATTCTGTACATAGCCAAGTAGTGCAGTTGAATTTTACCTTTTTAAAACATGTGACTTGCTTTTTAAAGGCCCAGTTATACTCGAACTGCCATTCATGTTTCTCCCCCATTTTGCAGGTTACTGGGAGTGGTGGGAAGCCATACACCCTTTCTTCAAAATTCTTAACCAATGCTTGTTGCTCACCCTTCCCATTTGGTTCAGGAAAAAAGGCTTCTGAATTTTCTAATTGGCTTATAGCGCAGCAAAAGAATGCTACAGACAATGGGGTTTATCTGTATCCAGATATACAATGTGGAGAAATTGTTCATCTTTTCTCACTGGTTTTGTCAGGAAACGTGTTGATTTCACCTTTCTTGCCTAGTGAAGGAGTTGGGGAGGCTGATGAGCCTTACAGCTGCAGTCCTTTGGCCATAGACACCAGTGGATTGGTTGACAGCACTCAGAAGCGCAAGGCTGATATGATGAAACAAAAAAGCGGGAAGGCTAAGAAACACAAGCCTTTGCCGAAGATAGAAAGTGACTTTTGCTACCGCCGGGAGAAAGGATTCCCTGCTATCCAAGTTGGTCTAGATCTTGAGAGAATTCAAACAAGCAATCACATGCAAGAATTACATGATAAAGAGTGGCTTGTTTTTACTTCAAGCACGTTATTGAGGAACAAGAATGCTGATTTGCATGCAGAAAGGCACATCATGCCATCGTTTTCAAATAACTCATGTTCATATAGGCATTTATTGTCTGAATCTCAGTTGGAAAGCTCTTATAGTGGATGGCCTTGGGATGCTATGAAAAATTATATGGAAGAGTTACCATCAGTATCTCATCACCAAAATGAATCGTTCACATGGTCTTCTGATCTGTTCAGGAATGCATTTTGTGTTATTCATCAAGCAGGTGAACAAGGAGTTACTTCAAGAGAATTGTCACAGGCACTGCATCCATTAGGTACTTAATATGTTCTTACGAAAGTTTTACATAGTTTTTACTTACCACAGCCATTTGTTACAGCTTTTTTGTTCTTACAAAACTGTGCAGCAATGCAATTGGTCTATATGATTGTTGATACGCTCAAGAGATTTCAGATGATCATTAAGGTAAAGCTGGTATATTCAGTGTACATTAGTGTGCTACTTTTGTTTCTCTGGTTATAGGTGCATTATAAGCATGCTACCACAAGCTATTCATGCTGCTTCCTTGTCATTTTGTTTTCATCCACTTGCCCTTCCATTAGCTAATGGGTGGGATTCATTCAATTGCTTCATAGGTCAATTCATATGATGGTGTTCAGATCGTGGACTCGTTACATTTGTCAAAGTATCATATAACCACACTTGCAGAATGCAATACTTGCAGCTGCTCAGGTCATCCAACTTCTGAAGTTGTGGATAATGGAGACCCCAAAAATATACTGAAAGAGAAGCATACCATGCCCATTAATTTTCCTGGGCCCATAAAAATGCTTGGTGATGGGCACACGGTGACAGTAATTCATGTTCAAAGCAAGTTGAGCTCACCACATAGTTACAGCAAAAATCCTGGGGATGAGGAAAGGCCATCTACTCCAGGAGATGACAATAAAGAGAGTAGTTGCTATCATGATTGTGGAAGGCATATTTATCAGCCTATATTACCATGGATAAATGGTGATGGTAGCACTAACAACACTGTCTACGAAGGTTTAAGTCGCCGAGTTATTGGTTATGTCATGCACTATCCTGGATTAACAGAGGTGTGTTTGCTTTAATTCTTTTATGCCCTTCTTTTTCAACAGGAAACTGATGTTTTGCTTGTTTGTGTATACCACAATAAGTTTTCCATAACATTGTATGGCATTCATGGCCATAATATCCTTTATTTAGGAAAACTAAATTCATTTTCAGGAAGATTTTGGTATGTAGAATCTAGCGAAGACACTAGGAAAGTTTAAAACTATTTAGGATTATATATGTTTGATATTTGAATTTGCATTCATCAAACTTACTCCTGAGCTTAAAT
Source organism: Echinochloa phyllopogon (assembly GCA_033239725.1). Classification (NCBI taxonomy): domain Eukaryota; kingdom Viridiplantae; phylum Streptophyta; class Magnoliopsida; order Poales; family Poaceae; genus Echinochloa; species Echinochloa phyllopogon. Next base: position 35,492,068 of record BTCW01000001.1, on the reverse strand, counting down.
GGACCATATGGTGCTTGTTGAGTTTAGTAGTTACAAACTGTAATGTAACCTGTTGAACATTTTCAAATTATGTACATTGTACTCCTTATCCATTGGGCACTGTCCCAGTAAGCCTGTGCCTCATCTTGAAAACCTTGGCTCCACTACTAAAAGAATTCCTAGTTATACACTTATACATGGAAATGTGGACAACTCAATTATAGATACAAGGCCTTACACTTTTTCATGTGATTAGCTCGTTTCAGGCTATCATTTCTGTGTTGTCACTGAAAAATGGCTCATTCCCAAACATTCTTAAGTCATCGTTCCATTAACTTATTTTTAATAATAATATAAAGCATCTGTCCTTATTGACATTGTTATTTTAAAGGTTCTAACTGTGTGCTTTGCTCTTATTTTATTATAGGAAGATCTTATCCATCGGATGGATGTATTGAATCCTCAGGTATCTGGCCCATTTTGTCTTTGTTGTACCTTCTTTTTACTGGTCTTGCGGAAGAGATGCCAACTAAATTTCACCAGATAAAACAAATGCGAAATCCAAATATGTTTTGTCCCGCCGAAGTGCTTATAACCTAAGATGTTGGAAATGCGATTATGTTGCATTCTTGCTTCATCGGCTTTGCATTAACGTTTTGCAGACTTGCCGGACGCTGTTGGAGAAGTTGACACTCGATGGCCACCTTCAAGTTCGGGTATTTGAAGAACATGTGACTACAGCTCCGACCATGCTGCAGGGCCTGTTCAAGCAAGGCCCCAGTAAGGAATCATCCAAGTGTAGAAACCGCTACTTCGCTAATCCAATGAGCACATCCGAGCTGCTGTAAGAGGATATGGACTTGTTCTAAATTCACAGTCGTGAGCGCATCGTGGTATGGAATACAGGAATGCTTAGATGTTGCCCTCTCCGGATGTACTATCCTAGCAGTAGTTACCAAACTGGGCCATCGCTGTGCCATTGTTCAGGCCGAGGTGCTGTTTCCTCCAGGGCTAGCAAAGTCGCGCGCCGTGAGTGAAGTGCAGTATCTTGGCCTCAGATGTTACCTGCTCAGCTACTGGTGGCCCACCATATCATCCGGAATCATCCGAGCCTAGTTTGGTTTGCCAGCATGTGACTGAGCGGTCCGTCATCAAGTCGTCCATCCAGCAAGCTGAAATCGAGACGCAGTGGCTCGTCCAAATTTGTCGGACGACCTCATACGGAACCATCCGATCTGCCCCATGAAGAACCAACTGATGCCCAAACGATCTGTTCATTTATGCAACCATCCCGTTCCTCTTGTAACTTGCTACAAATGTGTTGAAAGCCCAACCAACGGAGATGAAAAAAAAATAGTACCTCTCTATCTTTATATATAAAAAAGTAGTACATCTCTCGATGGAATACAATATAGCATCACTTAGGACGATGCCACTCACACAGGAAATTGAGTGGCAATGCGGCGGCTCAATCGAAAGTGAGGCTCTAGTGCGCTCCATCCAAAGGATATATTCCTTTGCGATTGCTTTAGAACGCCAGTGTGGTCTGTGGTTGCGTCCAGCAAAGTATTTTGGTTCTGTCGTTTTCCACACGCTAGGAAGTAGGAACAATCACGATGATCGAGTGACGAGTGGGGACGCTAACAGCCGACAGCACTTGACCTGATTGATATTAAGCTCTCCCAATTCAAACTACTTTGCTCGTTTTCCACACGCGAAGCGCATCTACAAAGAGGCGGGAGCCATTCATGAAAAGATCTCGCGTTGTTCGTCCTCATATTAGTATATCACCTCCAAAAGGAGCGCGCATAGATGCCGACCTGTCGATTTATCATTTGTCTTACGATAGATGCTCCGAGTAGTGGACATTTTGTGCAGGCAAGCTAATCTCCGGTTCCTACCTACTCGGCTACTCCGTACGCATGGCCCGTGGCCCCGTGCTGGAGCTATGAACACACGTGTAAGTGTTGAAGCGGGGTTTAATTATGTCGTAGTTAATCAGAATGTGTTTGGTTCGAGGAATCACTTTATCTTAATGGTTTATGAGGGATGATGGACCAACTAATTTTATTCCACGAACCGTAAATTAAAGAGTTAGAAGATGATGCTTGGTCCCCTTCCTTAAACTAAATACTACATTTTTAGTAACCGCGTGATGTACGTGCCGACCACCATAGTCTCCTGGGTCTCTCAAAACCGTGTATCCAATACCTATATATATATATATATATATATATACACCGCCGCAGTTACATGTCAGTATCAATCTCAAAGCTCCATAGAGCAAAGCTGCCACAGGGCACAAGCTCACACCACACTACAACGCAGAGCATTTCCTCAAAACACACCACTACTATACCACGACACGACGACCACCACACATAGATCGAGCCATGCAATCATCCGTCTGTGCTGTGGTACTCAGCATGTTGCTTCTGCTGATGTTGCTGGCTGCCCTGCCGCAATCTTCAACACGGAGTTGCCGGAGGGGGTGGCCTCTTGCATGTCCCTTCCGCCGCTTCCCTGGCTCACTGCCCCCGCTCGTGCGGCAACATCAGCATCGCCTACCCCTTTGGTATAGGCCCTGGCTGCTTCCGGCAAGGCTTCGAGCTAAGGTTACCTGCAACGACACTGCTGCTCGTCCTCCAAGGCTGTATTTGGGTAACAGTACTGCTCAGATCACTTCTTCCATCAGCGACGGCGACAATGGTGTTTATGTTCCTTCTACTGGTTTCAACATTACCATGATCCCTGGGGTGGACACCTACATTAGGACATGGGAGGCCCCGGCTAAGGGCGTCATGCTTGATTCAGGCAACACCTTGTACGTTGTAGGCTGCAATTTTGACCTCTACTTATTTGGAGATAATACCACCGATCTCATCGGGGCTTGCTCAAGTACTTGCATTGACAACAACAGAGGGGCCATGGAGAAATCAAATGTGGTGGACGGCTACTGCCAAGGGAACAATGGCTGCTGCCGCGTCTCCTTACAACGGGACCTACAATCCTTTTGGCTCAAACTCGTTCCCCATGATGGGGCAGTAGCAGAACCACACCCTAAGGTCAAGGTTGTGCTATCAAACAATTATGATTACTATACAAATGATCTTTACTCGAGTTGGGTAAATTCAAGCAATCTGGATGATGTGTGGCTTAAGATTCCGATCACAGACCAACCAAGCTGTGCAAGTGCCCAAAGGAATAAGGACAATTATGCTTGCAGTGATGAAAGCATCTGCACAGATGATCTACCATCCGGGGAAGGCTACTATTGCTCTTGCTACAGCCGTAGTGGCAATAATCCCTACATCCGGGGGATGGATGCATAGGTACGTACCCCCAACCTGCAAAACCACAAACACACATGCACGCGCCACCTCTCCGCGGAACAACATCTCTCTCTGCATTTTCGGTTTACAACTCCATACCGTTTATTTTGAGTGAATTTCAATTCATATATACGATTTGTGAAACACACCAATTATCAAGTTTGTTAATCATATGGATCATTAGATGTATGGGAATTTTTATTTGATTGCAAGAGACACATGCTCACATACCTCTAAAGTATCAGAAGTGGGTCTGCTTCTCTTTAGTGCCATTGTTTTTTCTATCCCTCATAATCTGTTTCAAAGTACTTTCAGGCTATTTTATGATGGTGTTTGTGTTGGTTGCTTGTTAGCTTGATATTATTGTTTAGCCTACAAACCTATAATAGTTATTAATTTGCTGGGAAAACATCCAACTAAAAACATCCAAACATTAACTTAAAAAATCATGCTGCAGCCTGTTCGAGTGCATATTTTTATAGAGGTTTCATGCACATTTAATGAGGTGCCACATCAGCTAATACGTTCATAGGCAAAACATTTACGAAGAGAGAGATAAGAGCAGTTGATCAGGATCGATGAACTTGGTGCTCATAATTTCCAACACGTTAGAAACCATGTGAAACTCCCGTTTAGTTGATATGCTAGAATATGGAACTGTGAAATAAATTTGTATCAGGAGACCTAATTTCATTCATCAACTCAAATACCTTATCATGAAATGACACTTTTGGAATGGCCTAATGAATTCTCTTATTCACCTTGTGTCCACTCATTGCGCCGCACGAGCCAGCACCTGTCAAAAGGTAGGGTTTTGTGTTATCGTGTTAGGGTTCATCTTTGGCAAGGCATGGGAGTAGAGAGAGTTTGGCCATGGGTAGCCAGCGGTGGTGGTGGAATGCAGGAAGGGTGTTGGTTCTAGGTGGCGAAAGATGTGAAGATGTCATGGAAAAAATGGTCATAAACATGTTGTTAGGGCAACAATATTGGTTGGGAGCCATTGGACATGGAGAAAGAGGACAATATGGTGGAGAACCACTATTAGATGGTGGTGGTGTGTGGGAGAAAGAAGAGGCAGCTAGCGCGAGGAAGAAGATGCCCGTGTGGACCATGTCACGCGCGTATGGAGCTATATGAGAAGCAATGTAAAGAGAACCATGAACGGCTAGCATGTGCGTAGAATAGGGAAAGCCTCAGCAGGCCAGCTGTGGTGATTTGCCCATATATCTGGGGCAGGTCAAACAGGCCGATAAGAAGAAAGGACAACCATCATGATTGGAAACTATCCGCTAAAAAGTTGCATCGAGCGTTTACAACTTAGCAAAATCCAAATGGATTGGTTTTAATTTTGTCGAGATGATCCGTCCCTCTAGTATCAATACTAATACACTAAAAAATTGCCCATATTTGCCAATTAAAACTGTATCTGTGGCATATATTTTCTGAAATGCTTACAACTAGTCTTTTATGGATAATTTTCATTATTCAAATGCAAATCAGTTTTCTATGCCTCAAACTCTAATTTCTATGATGATATAACATGACAATTAAAATAGTAGTCAAACCGTATCTGGAAAGTAAAATTTTATTGGATGAAGATGGAATTTTTTATAGCACTTTTTTGGATAAACATTGTAATTTTAGCTGTTTATTTTAGGTGCGGATTCGTATGCGGGCTTGTAATTTGTGGGGCTCCTATTTATTTGTATGAAGTTTTTTTGTGAAAATTTTATCTGAAGTTTTGATAAAGTGGTCATGAATTCTGTTCATCTTCCACAATGCAGCTTACAATCAAAAGGCCAAAGAGAACTGTACCAAATCATGTGGAAACATGACGATACCATTTCCTTTTGGGTTTGAGGATGGTTGTTTCGCAAACAGTACACTACCAGAATGATCGATATCTGCACCGGGTGGGAAAGCCCTTTAGCACCGGATTTCCCACCCAGAGCAACTAAACCGGGGCTAAAGGGTAAGCCCTTTAGCACCGGGTGGCAGAACCGGTGCTAAAGGGTCCCTTTAGCACCGGTTGCAGCCAGCAACCGGTGCTAAAGGGGCTGCCTCCGCAGCGAGGCTGGCAGGGCCTTTAGCACCGGTTGCTGTCTACGCCCGGTGCTAAAGGCCCTGGGTTTTGTTTTTTTTTTGCCTTTTTCAGTAGCCATGCATGCACGTTTATATACGTATATATATGTTCTAATACGTGTATTCTAATGCGTATTCGGCCGACTCTATATTCATATTAGCTGTATATCAAATAGAAGACATATATATTACAAATATAAGACATATATCTTACAAAATATATATCGCATTCGAGTTATTGTTTAAACTGTATTTATTACAACTTAGGACGATGTTCCATAACTTTGTGAGCTTGGCACGTCCTCCAATATTGAGACGTGGTATTCTCCTCGAGGATTGATGACCTCGTCCCAGATCCATCCGACGAGCTGTTCGGAAATTGCGTCGATTCTTTCTTTCTCTAGACACTCTTCCTTCAGTCGCGTCATCTATAATTTACAAATAAGTGAAAGATATTTCATCCGCCGAATTGGAGACAATAATTATGCACTTAATAAAAATAGAAATGTGTACGTACCATAATATCATGCTGTGTAATCTTTTTATGCGCCCAATTCCACATGTAATCGCAAACATAGTATGCACATAAATTATTTCCCGACCCCTGTTTGGCACACTGTCGACCAAAAGAAATTTAGTAAAATTCATATAATATATTAGCCAAGGACTACACGTATAAATTACTTGCTTACCGGAAAGCCAATCTTCCATGTCAGTGTTTCATGTTCAATACCCGGGTGGTCTTTACGAAATTGAACCCACGCCCCGCGAACAAAAAAATTGAGTTAAGCCATTGCTAGTGTAAGGGGTGAATTAATTAGGGGAAAATATACATTACCTTGTCATCATGTCAATGATGTTCTGTAGTTTATGTTTTGGAGTGTGCAACGAATCAAAAACGTTGACGATACCGCGGTCAGGACACAATACGAGTAGGAACCAGTGGAATCTGTGCACATGTATACATTATATAATCAGAAATGAATTAGTACACAGACAGTATAAGAAGAAGCGTGTGTATGTACTCACTCGATGTTGTACGGTATTAGTATGGACTCGCAATAATGTTGTTTGTCAATAAACTTGTATAGGTTTCCATATGTTTCCTTAGGATTGTGCAGTATCATTGCTTCACTTATCCTTCGAGGATCCACGAAACCAACCTCATATATATTTTCTCTCCAACATTTTTGAATCTCCATTCTGCATATGTTAAGCAATAAATAAAGCTCGCGTCAGCATAGATTGGAATTATTGTTTTCAAACTGTGAATTGTAAACAACAACAAAGTACTTACAGTGTCCAACAGGTGATCAAATCCACGTCCATGGCATCGTGGTGGTACAGCTCATATATATCCTTAAACCTCAGCCAGACCCAATCCAAGTTGCCATTGTAGAAATCATGGTCCTTCACGCCTACTTTGATCATGCGTCGTTTATTCCTTCTTGATTCTTCCAAGTACCACTCATGGAATCGGCGCATCTTTGTCTGTAGCTTGCTCTCCATTTCAGGAGGGACCATAGGCTTGTCAAGCTTAAACGGCCACTTCAACGTTGTGCTTACAGGCACCTCTGCTTCCCCCAGGAGTTGCACTCTGGATAGTCCAGTCTCGGACTCAAATTGTTGGATCCGTAGCTCGTGCGGAGTTGGCAATGGAGCCAAGGGCTGCTGAGGTTGCTGGCCGAGCTGAGGAACCTTTTTGGACGTGCCCACCTCCTTATCTGCAGCCTTCCGCTTCCGGTGAGATTTCAGTAATGAGCGGTCATATTCTGTTATTAGTACTTCCTTCTATTGACCCTTGCTCAAATTACCGAGGAATGACTTGACGATAGTGCGGGCTTCTCTCTGGTTTTCCGCACCTTTTTCCCTGGTGGAGTGGGGGCAGAAGCTTTAGTGCGGCGTCCCCTCTTCGGCGGAGGGGGCGGAGACCTCCGCGGCGGAGGAGACGGAGACCTCTTCGGCGGAGGAGACGGGCTTGCATCAGGAGCTCCCGGAGAATCGTCATGATCCAGTGGATCTCTTGGAGACGGTGGAGGTGACGGAGGCTTGTTGTTAGCTGCAGGTGTACCGGGTATGACGACGTCTGCCTTGCTCCATAGAATGATGCAGTGAGAACACTGACCGAGTTTTGTTTCTCCGTCACCTCCGGGGATGTCAAGTTCCAAGTCTTCCCAGTTGGCGACGACTTGCTACACCTCAACAGGTACGTAACCATGTGGAATGTCATTGCAGTGCCATTTTTGCCCTTCTTCCACACGTTTGGTCATACCGTATGCGACCTGATAATTTAGTAGTCACAAAGAAAGTTAGTAAATGAATGGTATTTACGGTGAAATGTATGCAATACGAACTAAGGTCGCATACGTACCACCACAGCTAAGTTCTTCTGCCTGACGACAAGCTCGCACGTGGTCCGTTGAATTATTTCATCCACGGGGTAACGGACCGGTTCGGCGGCCTGTGTGGAAGCGTGACTGCTTTGATATTGTTGTGGAGGGCTAATAAGGGCCGCATCTTGGAGAGGTGCATGTTCTGTGGAACCGGTCCCGCCTGCGGCTTGTTGGAGAGGTGCATGCTCTGTGGAACCGGTCCCGCCTGTGGCTTGTTGTATCTGCAGCCATGCTACCTTCATCCGCCGCTCCATCTCTGACTCCATTTCTTGGAGCTTTGAGCCCTGGGCGGCAACCGTTTGCTCTAGGTCCCTCACCCTCTGCTCATATTCGGCCTTCTTGCTCGAACGGCTCCTATAGGTGGCGGCGTGCTCTTGGAAACCTTTCTTCCATGAGATGCTTGTGCCTACGCCGCGCGTCCGTCCAGGATGCTCCTTGTTCCCTAAGGCATAGGTTAGCTCATCTCTGTCTCTATCAGCAACAAATTCTCCCCTCTTAGATGCCCTGAGGATATCGAGGAGACGTTGAGCTAGTTCTCGCAAGTCCTCGGGAAAAACTAAGGAGCTGTCGATTGGGCTTAGGGTGCCTCCATGACCATAGTACCAATGCTTTGTCCTTGTGGGCCAGTCATGTGTCGCTGGAGTGATGCCTCTAGCATATAGATCTTCTTCCATCTTCTCCCATTTAGGGATGTTTGCCTTGTAACCTCCCGAACCCATCTTATGGGAGTACTTCTTATTTGCGGCGTTTCCAGCGTTTCTAGCGCTACCCGTTGCACCCTCTTCGGAGGTTTTGTACTCAAGGAATGCTTCCCACTCGTCATCAGTGATCTTCTTATACTTCTCAGGATCCGGGGCCTCTCCGGTTTTGAGAAAATGCGAGTACAACTTCTTCTTGAAATCCTGAAACAGAACTGTCATCTTCTTCATTGTCCAATCCCTCAGTTCTGCTTCATGAGTGCTAGGCCACTCGAATATTGCCTTTAATTCCCTCCATAGCATCTCCTTCTCTGTATCGGGGAGCACGTACTCCTCAGTGGGGTCCGTGGACTTCCATTTTCTGATACTAATGGGCACATTGTCCCGTACAATTACCCCGCACTGAGATACAAATTTCTTGGCCACTTTTGGGGGCTCAACTGGCTCCCCGTCATCCTCCACTCGAGTGATGTGAAACTTGACATCCTTCAGCTTCTTCGTGGTCGATCGTTTTGATTTCTTAGCTCGACTTGTAGAAGCAGAGGCGGCCTACACAAATTACATATATACGAGATGATATAGAGATGGTATACATAATTGACATGTACAGTACAAATTTATGTTATATATATACACACCTGACTAGACGAGGGCTCGTTACCGGCCCCTTCAATAGTTTTTAATATATAGTTATTAATACTTGTTTTAATTCAGTTATTAATGCTATACCTATTAAAAATATATATTAAATAAGAAAATTTTATAAATTAATAGAAAATCTTATAAATTACTAGAAAATCTTATAAATTACTAGAAAATCTTATAAATTACTAGAAAATCAATATAAAATGCTAGAAAATCTTATAAATTAATAGAAAATCTTATAAATTACTAGAAAATTTTATAAATTACTAGAAAATCTTATAAATTACTAGAAAATTAATATAAAATGCTAGAATTAATAAAAACAATCTTATAAATCAATAGAAAATCTTAGAACATAGGTGGAACATAAATGCAAATATAGTCATTACAAATTGGGTGGAACATAGTGCAATTAAATTACATGGCATCATCGTTTACTCGGACACTAATAAACTTCCTCTTTACAAATGTTCCTTGATTGTGATCACGTCGTAGATACGGTGTCTCCTCCGCCGCTAACAGGATGCTTGGGTCATCAGCCACTGAGAATGGAGGCCGGCCATCAAGCATATCATAATCTTCATCCGTCTTGTCCTCAACTCCTACGATTTTTCTCTTTCCAGCAAGAACTATATGACGCTTTGGCTCGTCTTGTGATGGGTCCAATTGCTTACCCCCACCTTTCTTATCCGCCCCTTTCTTCGGTCTGCTAGCCATGTCCTTCACATAAAAAACTTGTGTGACAGCTTTGGCCAGGACGAACGGTTCGTCTAGAAAGCCAATCTTGTTTAGGTCCACTAACGTCATTACATAGTCCGCTTCAACTTTAACACCTCCTCCAGTCAGCTTCACCCATTGGCACTTGAACAGTGGGATCTTCAAAGGTCCGTACTCTAGTTCCCATATCTCCTCTATGATTCCATAGTATGAGTTTGTATTGCCATTGTTGTCTGTCGCGTCGATCTGGACACCACTGTTTTGGTTGGTGCTTTTCTTGTCCTGGGCTCTTGTGTAAAATGTATACCCATTGATGTCGTATCCTTGGAATGTCAAGATCGTGCTCGATGGACCTCTAGCTACAAAAGCTAGCTGCGCATCAATGCCCTCGACACCTATAAGACGTCTTCGCAACCAATCGGCGAAAGTACTATTGTGCAGACGCTGAATGAAGGCCGCAGATTTTGTTGAGTTTTCGTCCCTGAGAATCTGCATGTGCTCCTCGATGTACGGAGCAACTAAGGTTGATTGTTGCAAAACTGTGAGGTGCGCTTTACGAAATGTCTCAACGTCCTTGATCACCATCGATCTTCTCCCTAGTGTGCCCTTTCCACCAAGTCTCCCCTCGTGATGTGATTCGGGCACACCAATCGGCATAAGATTGTCGACAAAGTCAACACAGAATTCAATGACCTCTTCTGTTTCGTATCCCTTAGCAATGCATCCTTCTGGACGAGAACGATTACGGACATACTTCTTTAGGACAGCGAAGAACCTCTCAAATGGGAACATGTTGTGTAGAAATATTGGGCCCAATATACGAATCTCTTTGACGAGGTGAACCAATAGATGTGTCATGATATTGAAGAAGGATGGTGGAAATATCATCTCAAAGCTAACAAGACATTGCACCACGTCGTTCTGTAGCTGATCTAAATGGTCTGGATTGATCACCTTCTGAGAAATTGCATTGAGGAATGCACATAGCTTCACAATGGCTTTCCGCACATTAACTGGTAGCACACCCCTGAGTATGACGGGAAGCAGCTGTGTCATCAACACATGGCAGTCGTGAGACTTCAGGTTTGTGAACTTCTTCTCTTTCATATTTATTATTCCCTTAATATTGGAGGAGTAGCCAGACGGAACCTTGATAATGTTCAAGCATTCAAACATGCTTGCCTTCTCTTCTTTGCTGAGAGTGAAGCTGGCAGGACGCAAGTACTGGCGTCCTTTGTCTCTCTTTTCTGGATGTAGATCAGTCCGTTGCTTCAATCGTTTCAGCTCCTGACGTGCTTCCAGTGTATCTTTTGGCTTCCCATAAGTACTCAGGAAGCTTATCAAGTTCACGCAAAGATTCTTCGTCAGATGCATCACATCAATCGCGTTACGGACCTCTAAAAGTTGCCAATAAGGTAGCTCCCAAAAGATAGACTTCTTCTTACACATCACGGCACGACCATCCTCGCCCGTCGGAGCAGCCTGGCTTCCGTCTCCCTTGCCAAACACCACGTGTAGGTCCTTCACCATATCAAATAGCTCTTCTCCACTCCGGTGTCTCGGCTTTGTACGGCGGTCAGCATTCCCGCCAAAATGCGGACATTCCTTTCGTAGCTCATGCTTCGCCGGAAGGAATCGACGGTGACCCATGTACACAACTTTACGACAATGTTTCAAATACATGCTTTCGGTTTCCTCTAAATAGTGAGTGCATGCTTTATATCCTTTGTTTGATTGTCCTGATAGGTTACTTAGTGCAGGCCAGTCGTTGATGCTTATGAAAAGCAGTGCTCAAAGGTCAAACTGCTCCTGCTTGTCCTCATCCCACATGTTAACACCTTCATTCTTCCACAGCTGCAAAAGTTCGTCAACCAATGGTCTTAGGTACACATCAATGTCGTTGCCAGGTTGCTTTGGGCCTTCGATGAGCACTGGCATCATAATGAACTTCCGCTTCATGCAGAGCCAGGGGGTAGGTTGTAGATACAAACAGTCACGGGCCAAGTGATATGACTACTGCTCATTTCACCAAAAGGGTTCATGCCATCGGTACTTAAACCAAGCCTAACATTCCTCGCATCAGCATCAAACTCTGGGAATGCTCTGTCGATGTTCCTCCACTGGGATCCATCGGCGGGGTGTCTCAACATGCCATCCTGCTTACGTTCTTCTTTGTGCCAGCGCATCAGTTTGGCATGGTCTTTGTTCCTGAACAAACGCTTCAGACGAGGTATCAGAGGGAAATACCACATCACCTTCGCAGGGATTTTTTTTCTTAGAACGCTCTCCCCCAACATCACCAGGTCGTCCCGCTTAATCTTGTATCATGCGCAGGTGCAAACCGGACAACGATCCAAGTGTTCGTACTGTCCGCGATAGAGGATACAGTCATTAGGACACGCATGTATCTTCTGCACCTCCAAACCGAGAGGGCAAACAACACGTTTTGCTTGATACGTCGTCGATGGCAATTCGTTACCCTCTGGAAGAATCTTCTTTACGAGTTTCAGTAGCTCCTCGAAACCCTTATTATTAACACCATTTGCTGCCTTCCACTGCAGAAGTTCAAGTGTGCTACCCAACTTCTTTAGCCCCTCTTTGCAATCTGGGTATATGTCAGTCTTGTGGTCCTGCAACATGCGTTGTATATTTTTCAGTTCCTTATCATTGCCGCAGTCTTTCTCAGCATCACGCAACATTTGCCCGAGTCCATCAGTAGGTTCATTTTCCTGAGCAACATCTTCCTGAGCATCGCCTTCCCGAGCAACATCTTCCTGAGCATCGCCTTCCCGAGCAACATCTTCCTCATCGGCATCACCCATTGCAGCATCTGCAAAGGAACCGTAGTATTGAGCCAATAACGGAATGTCGTCATCGGCCTCGTCTTCTTCATCTTCATCCATTAGAATTCCTCTTTCACCGTGCTTCGTCCAAACAGAATAATTCTTCATGAAACCGTGCATCATCAAATGCACCTGAAGACAACCTCTTTGTTTGTACGATTGTATATTTTTACAATGGGTGCATGGGCAGAACATGAAACCGGACGGCGTCCTGTTAGCCTCGGCGACATCGAGAAACGTCCTGAGGCCATCACGGAACGCCTGAGCGTGGGGGTCCCCGTACATCCATTGTCTATTCATCTGCATTATTAACCAATAACAAATATACAATACAATTTAAAGATAAAAAAATTAATATATAAATAAATACAAATTATAATATATATTCCATTATATAAATAAATTTCTAAAACTACATTACTATATTCATTAAATAAATAAATATACCTTCCGTTAAATAAATAAATAACTATTCTACCTTTTAATAAATAACTAATAATATATATTTCATTAAATTAATAAATAACTATTCCAACTTTTAATAAATAAACCTCTCTAATAAATAAAATAAATAAGCCTTATAACTATTCACAAGTCATACAAAACAAAATACTAACTAGCTTGCCTTCTCTCTCCATTTAAAACACAACATGAACACTCTCTCCACCATGAACTCAAGATCTCTCCTCTCTCTCCTCGAAGAACACAAGCTCTCTCTAGCTAGCTAGCTTTACTTTGATTCACAAATCCCTCTATTTCTAAATCATAGAAGGATTACAAGCTAAATAAAACATTAGAGAATGAAAGAGTGTACCTTGTAGTGCTCCTTAGATGAGTAGAATCTTCACAAATTTTGAAAAAAATTTGGGCAGTACCTCCCCTCTTTCTTCTCCCCTCCCGGCGCCCGAGCCAGCATGAACACAGCGAAGTGTTCAGCTGGATCGGGTGGGGGAGGAAGAAGCCCCTATATTCAAACACACTAGCACCGGGTCGTGGCAAGACCCGGTGCTAATGCGCACCCTTTAGCACCGGGTGCAGCCAGCAACCGGTGCGAAATGGCCTCGGGCACATTAGCACCGGTTGCTGGCTGCACCCGGTGCTAAAGGGGGCGCATTAGCACCGGGTCTTGCCGCGACCCGGTGCTAATGTCTTCGCCCTGACACATCTTCGCGCCGCCCCCGCTCCTAGCCGTTGGACCCGGTGCTGAAGCCCCATCAGCACCGGGTCCAAAAATGGTCGAGGCGGATGGGGCGGGCGGATGTGAAGTATTCTGGTAGTGGTAACTTTCATCTCAATTGTACACCAAATAACATCACTATTCTTGACCGTGGTTACGGACAATATCGTGTGACTAATGTGTCACTTGAGGATGGGTCTCTAGCTGTTACTAACATGTTGAACGACACAAGCTCCAACAACGCACAGGTGACGGTCTATACAGATCAATATAAAGACGGCAACATCGGGACTGCTATCGAAGATCTTTTTGATTTCTCGGAAGTGGACAAAATTATAATAAGGTGGGTTGTTGCCAACTTAACTTGCCAAACAGCTAAAGAAAGGGCTACGTAGCACGCATAGCAGATGCCTACATGTCAATCGTGGAAAAAATTATCTTGGATATCGTTGCAAGTGTGATATGGGCTTCCAAGGAAATCCATACCTTGAAGGTGGTTGCACAGGTTTGTTTTCCTTATGGAGTCCACAACTTTTCCTCATTTTCAAGATTTCTATGCATGCATATATTTGCATAGGAATTAATGTATTTTTGCACAATATCTTGTGGTGCCGCTAGCATATTCAGATACTCCATCAGATCACAACTTAGTGTTTTGACGAAGATACATTAAAAAAATCAAAACTTTAACCATTAATATACAGTTTTTAAAATATTTAGTTTAGATCTTCAAACCTAATAATGTATATATCTGTGTTCAAAATGTAATCCCATTCATCTATTAGATATAATTATCAACTTTTTATAGAAAATACTGGCCAAAGTTAAACCTCGAAGATTGCAAATAGTTGATTGGAGATTGAAGTGTTTATGACCAGAGATAGTATCATAGATAATGTATTTGAGTAAATGTCCATCTCTTTATTAGTGTTGATATGTAACCAACAATCGAAATGCAGACATCAACGAATGTTTATTGCCAAATTACTGCAATGGGATATGCCATAATTATGAAGGAGGATATAGCTGTGATAGATGCCCACATGGAAAAGTGTTTGATCAAGCACGGCGGAAATGTGTGCTGTCAGTTAAAGAACACAACATTATTCTAGGTAACACATATAGTATTGTCCCACTGTGTTATCATAGTTTACAAAAATGAAAAATCATTTAGTAATAGCATTGAATTATAATGCAGGCATTGTCATTGGTACCAGTTGTGGCCTTGGTTCCATATTTAGTGCATTGGGAGCTACTGTACTTGCAAATAAATGGAAGAAAGGCATCCAAAAGAGAATTCGAAGAGCATACTTCAAGAAAAATCAAGGCCTACTCTTAGAGCAATTAATCTCAGATGAAAGAGTTACAAACAAAACAAAAATATTCTCCTTGGAGGAATTAGAGGAGGCAACCAACAACTTTGATGCTACACGTGTTCTTGGTCAAGGAGGACATGGCACAGTTTATAAAGGGATCCTATCTGATCAGCGTGTGGTGGCTATTAAAAAAATCCCAACTTGTGAAACAAACCGAAATAGACCAGTTTATCAACGAGGTTGCTATCTTGTCTCAAATTATCCATCGCAACGTGGTGAAACTATTCGGCTGTTGTCTAGAAGCTGAGGTGCCATTATTAGTCTACGAGTTTATATCCAATATAATGGTACTCTTTATGATCTTCTTCACAAAAATATTACTACAAAATGTATCATATCATGGGAGGATCGCGTAAGGATTGCAATAGAAGTAGCGGGAGCACTTGCCTATCTACACTCTGCAGCTGACATACCAATTTTCCACAGAGATGTGAAGTCTTCCAACATACTTCTAGATGATAGTTTCACCGCGAAGGTTTCGGACTTTGGTGCTTCAAGATCTCTTTCAATAGATGAAACTCATGTGGTGACAATTGTCCAAGGAACATTTGGTTACTTAGACCCAGAGTATTACCGTACTGGACAACTAACTGAGAAGAGTGATGTGTATAGTTTTGGGGTGATACTTGTTGAACTTTTGACAAGAAAGAAGCCAATTTTTATCAATGATTTAGGTGAGAAACAAAGTTTATCTCTTCACTTTATTGAAGGAATTCAAAATGGAGTTGTGAAGAATATAATAGATGCACAGATTGTGGAAGAGGCAGAACAAGAAGATATTGATGATATTGCCTTACTTATTGAAGCTTGCTTAAAGATCAAAGGAGGAGACAGACCAACTATGAAAGAAGTAGAGATGAGGCTACAGATCCTAAGAACGAGGAGGCTGAGTAAAAGACAAACAGTTTCTAGAGACAATGGGGTTATTATGCCTCCATTAGTCCGAAATGTTAGGGAACTACATGTGCGTAGGGATTTTATCCACGAAGGTCATTTAACATCTCATGGGACATCTGTGAGCTACAATCAGGAGCAAGAATTCGCATCCTCAATCAGTTTGGCACGCTAATTATAGATGTGCACATAAACGAGGGCCTCTTAGGATGCATCTCAGTTACTGTATGTGTTAAGTGAATACTTTTGGTATGTTTAGTTCCCTTTGGAGTTGTGTTGTTGTTCCCTTTAGATGAGATTATATGATGTAAGTGCATTCCCATTGTATTTGCGTGTACAATGCATTGTAGAAGACCATGTCATTTGTACTCCTTTTTATTATTATCTGTGATGGAGATGCTTGTAAGGTACAAGACATAAGATCGATAATTGTACTAAACCTAGGGTGCTGACAAAGGTATAGTTTCTGTCAACCATACTGCTGCGATTTTTTCAAGCATTAGAAGGGTTAATGGATCAACAGTAATAGTAGTAGGTAAAATAAATTCATGGCACCAAAAATGATATTGTGTTGGTTCTCTATGTAAATTCATTACACAGTTGACAACATTTGAATAAACAATTTACTTCACATGCAAAATTTTAGCATAGCTCCCACACTGCATAAATAACTGCTCTGCATCTGCAGTGTTGGGGCGTATTTTACCAAAAGGTCACCTCCGACCAAGTGTTCAGGAACATGGCCAAAAGGGGTCACCTTATCCAAGTTCAATCGGGAAGGTCTAAGACACCTTATCCGGGAAAGACACCGGCAACATAGCTCACCGTGACAAGGTTCATTGGAGGAGGTGAACAGGAGCAGGTCAACTTCCGGGCGATCCTCGGTTAAAAACAGGAAAGGTCCTCAATACAGGCCCAACAGGGAAAGGTCGCGCCAAAGGAAAGGTGGCGCTCGGCCATTACAAACAGGCGCCAAAAGGAGAGCGTCGTGGAGAAGGTAAGCGGCGTTTGAAGCGCGCGGCGAACAGGTACTCCCTGCACTAGGCGAGCGCGCTTCAAGAAAGGTTGCGTCGAATGAAAGGTCGCGTATGGGGAACAGGTGCTGCTGAAGAAGAGATATGGTGCGCGCTCGCGACCCTAACTCCCGAAGAACGCTCCTCGAGAAAGGTCGCGATAAGAAAGGTGTCACCCGAAGCGATAGCACAAAGTTGCGCGGCGTCGAACAAGGTGCGAGAAGAAGCGCGGAACACATCAACAGGGTTGCGTAGCCAAGTTGGTTTTCCCTTCTTATGTAAAATTACCTCAATACCCCGGGCCGTTGTCTAATAGAGGTAGCCGTGAGTGGTGTGAGCCGGGGGTATTGAATGTAAAACGGGAGCCGAGGCATCACTATAAAAGGCGACCCATGTACGCGATTTGAGAATAATGAGAAAATAGCAAAGTTCTCTGTTCTTCACCTGTTTGGTGTTTACTCGTGAATTAGACACCAACAGTTTGGCGCCCACCGTTTGTGTGTGTACGTGAGAAAGCCCACAAGTACCGTGGCGTTCTGAAAAGGTCAAGAAGAAGGTCATGTGCTTACGGAGCCCGGCGTAGTGATCTCTGAAGAACGTCAGAGTTGGCGTTTTCGGAGGTCACCGACGAAGCTCAGAACCTTGTTGGTTTTTCTATCTACAATCAGCAGCTTCAGAAGAGGTCAGTGACAAACCTCTTCAACACAAATAGTCCCTGCATTCCGTTTCAATGTCAAAAATAATGTATCACCTGTGCTGGGACCTTTACGCAATCATCAAATAGTAACAAAAGTGTTATGCTTAACGTATACTAATATTCATGGTTCCAAAATGTGTCCTTTGAAAGGCGTAGTGTTTACCTTTGTCATGTTTGCATATTGCTATCTCTAAGATGTCTGTCATTACATACCTAAGATAATTGAATATGTGAAAGTTGATTATCTAACGTGTCTATGAAAGTTATTTAACTCACAGAAGTACGGAGTCATTTTAACTTCGAAAAAGCTTCCGGCTTTCGAAAACATTAATGGCAAAGTTTGCGACGTTATTAATTTTGAGTCTAGCATGTGGATCTCAGGAGAAGGTTAGGACTTCCTTTTTTCGGAAAAGGTCAATAAAGAAGGCCACTGATCTATCATGGTCGGAATTCTCGGCAAAGGTCAATGGAGAAGGTCCCCATTTGGTTTTCATAGGCTTTATAGCTGAAAGTGAATTTCATCACATTTATATCAAAGCTAACCATTTCTGTCTGTGTGGCTAATTTTGATAAGATAATGTTTTGACCTTAATATTTTCTAAGTGAAGATGAGTTGTTACCTTTGCAAAAACAAGTCACCGGGGTTTCACCAAGCATAAGTATCACTTATCCCGCTAGATTTTTTGGACTTTTTCTAACATATTGGCACCTGGAAAAGGTCAGGGACAGAGTATTCGGAAAAGGTAAAAGGCAACTAGCCTTGTTGGTATCCATCTATCCATATGCATAAAGCATACATCAAACCATCTCATCGCATGCATAAATTATTTTCATGTGCGAACAAACAAAGACCCACAAGATGGGCAAGAGGTTCATGACCTCTTCCAAACAAAGACCCACAAGATGGGCAAGAGGTTCATGACCTCTTCCAAACAAAGACCCACAAGATGGGCAAGAGGTTCATGACCTATTCCAAACAAAGACCCACAAGATGGGCAAGAGGTTCATGACCTATTCAAAACAAAGACCCACAAGATGGGCAAGAGGTTCATGACCTATTCAAAACAAAGACCCACAAGATGGGCAAGAGATTCATGACCTCTTCAAGAAAAAACCCCCAGTTTCTCAAAAGTAGAAGCGAAGGTCTGCAACCTAAGGGAACGTAAAAGTCCCAGAGGGAACTTTAGCGAGGAAATTCATTTACTTTTCTATCGCATGAATGAAAAGTAAGAAAAGGTCCCCACGCCCAAGTGGCCGGGAGAACTTCTGCGAGAAAATTCTTTACCTTTCTGTTGCACGAATGAAAAGCAAGAAAAGGTCCCCACGCCCAAGAGGCCGGGAGAATTAACCTGTGCGAGAAAGTTTTTTACCTTTCTCTCGCGCCAATAAAAAAAGTTCCCCATGCCAAGAGGCTGCGGGAACCTTACTGAGAAAATTCTTGACCTTTCTCTTGCACAAAAGAAATGCAAGAAAAGGTCCCCATGCCCAAGAGGCCGGGAGAACCTGTGCGAGAAAGTTTTTTTACCTTTCTCTTGCGCCAATAAAAAAAGTTCCCCATGCCAAGAGGCTGCGGGAACCTTACTGAGAAAATTCTTGACCTTCCTCTTGCACAAAAGAAATGCAAGAAAAGGTCTCCATGCCCAAGAGGCCGGGAGAACCTGTGCGAGAAAGTTTTTTTACCTTTCTCTCGCGCCAATAAAAAAGCCAAGAGGCTGCGGGAACCTTACTGAGAAAATTCTTGACCTTTCTCTTGCACAAAAGAAATGCAAGAAAAGGTCCCCATGCCCAAGAGGTCGGGAGAACCTGTGCGAGAAAGTTTTTTACCTTTCTCTCGCGCCAATAAAAAAATATCCCCATGCCAAGAGGCTGAGGGAACCTTACTGAGAAAATTCTTGACTTTTCTCTTGCATAAAAGAAATGCAAGAAAAGGTGGTCCCCACGCCCAAGAGGCCGGTAGAACTTTTGCGAGAAAATTCTTTACCTTTCTCTCGCATGAATGAAAAGCAAGAAAAGGTCCCCACGCCCAAGAGGCCGGGAGAATCTCTGCGAGAATTTTTTTTTACCTTTCTCTCGCGCCAATAAAAAAAAGAGGTCCCCACGCCTAAGAGGACGGGAGAACCTCTGCGAGAAAATTCTTTACCTTGCTCTCGCACGAAAGAAATGCAAGAAAAGGTCTCCACGCTCAAGCAACCGAGGGAACCTTACAGATCTGACATTAAGGGTCAACATTTTTGAAAAAGGACAAACATCATGACCTTATCGGTTTTTAGTCTTTGATAACATTTAAGACCAATCATCTTCAGAAAAGGTCATCGACAAAAAGGTTGAGACCTTATCGATTTTCAATCTACTTTGACCGCCGAAAAAGCATCAGGTGATGCAGATTTCGATACATTTTTCTCTCTCGTTGTCTCTTTGAAAATAACCTCTCGTTAAAAAGAAGCCATTTTCTTCAGACTAACAAGCAACCTTTCAAGTTGCTCAAGAAAGAGGCGCCTTGCTCAAAAAAGAGACAAGGCATGCTCTGATTCCAAAACAAACAAAAAGTCCGAAAGGTCTTTTTCTCAAAGATGGGCGAAATGCCTGGA
This sequence comes from Echinochloa phyllopogon, assembly GCA_033239725.1. NCBI lineage: Eukaryota > Viridiplantae > Streptophyta > Magnoliopsida > Poales > Poaceae > Echinochloa > Echinochloa phyllopogon. Next base: position 35,471,634 of record BTCW01000001.1, on the reverse strand, counting down.
CTTTATTTTTCTGCAAGCTAAAAAGCAACCTTTCAAGTTGCTCAAAGGTTACATCGCTCAAAGAAGAGACAAGCTACAATTCAAATTCAAAAACAAACGAAAGGTTTGCATGATCTTTTCCACAGGTGTTACATTCCTTTAAGTCGATAAGCAACCTTTTTTAAGTTGCTCAGCAAGGAAACACCTCGCTCAAAAGGAGATAAGGTGGCTGGCTAATCTACAAGCCCACCACGTCGAAAAATAGCTTCAACCCCAAAAAGCGCTAAGGGGGGAGCTGACAGTTTTGCAGCAACAACTTAACCTTTTTGGAGCTTCGGTTTAAGAAAAAGGTTATTGACAATGGTCATAACCTTATTAATGTTCAAATCATGTTGACCTTTAAGGTTAGCTTTTTAAGAAGAGGTCCTCGACAAGGTCGTGACCTTATGAGTTTTTCAATCTATATTGACCTGTAAGGTCAACAGTCAATAGTTTAAGAAAAAGCTTATTGACAAAGGTCATAACCTTATTAAAGTTCAGTTCATTTTGACCTTTAAGGTCAGCATTTTAAAAAAACAGGTCCTCGACAAGGTCGTGACCTTATGAGTTTTGAATCTACATTGACTTGCAAAGTCAACATTTTAAGAAAAGGTTATTGACAAAGGTTATAACCTTATTTGTTTTCACTCTATATTGACCGTCAAGGTCAGCTAGTTGAGAAAAGGTTACCGACAAAGGTCATAACCTTATTTGTTTTCACTCTATATAGACCATCAAGGTCAGCAAGTTGAGAAAAGGTTACTGACAAATGTCATAACCTTATTTGTTTTCACTCTATATTGACCATTAAGGTCACCAAGTTCAGAAAAGGTTATGGACAAATGTCATAACCTTATTTGTTTTCACTCTATATTAACCATCAAGGTCAGCAAGTAGAGAAAAGGTTATCGACAAAGCTCATAACCTTATTTGTTTTCGCTCTATATTGAAAATCAAGGTCACCAAGTTCAGAAAAGGTTATGGACAAAGGTCATAACCTTATTTGTTTTCACTCTATATTAACCATCAAGGTCAGCAAGTAGAGAAAAGGTTATCGACAAAGGTCATAACCTTATTTGTTTTCGCTCTATATTGACCATCAAGGTCACCGAGTTCAGAAAAGGTTATCGACAAAGGTCATAACCTTATTTGTTTTCACTCGATGTTGACCATCAAGGTCACCAAGTTCAGAAAAGGTTATCGACAAATGTCATAACCTTATTTGTTTTCACTCTATATTGACCATCAAGGTCAGCAAGTTGAGAAAAGGTTATCGACAAAGATCATAACCTTATTTGTTTTCACTCTATGTTGACCATCAAGGTCATCAAGTTCAGAAAAGGTTATCGACAAATGTGATAACCTTATTTGTTTTCACTCTATATTGACCATCAAGGTCAGTAAGTAGAGAAAAGGTTATCGACAAAGGTCATAACCTTATCTATTTTCACTCTATGTTGACCATCAAGGTCACCAATTTCAGAAAAAGGTTTTTGACAAAGGTCATAACCTTATTTGTTTTCACTCTATATTAACCATCAAGGTCAGCAAGTAGAGAAAAGGTTATCGACAAAGGTCATAACCTTATTTGTTTTCGCTCTATATTGACCATCAAGGTCACCGAGTTCAGAAAAGGTTATCGACAAAGGTCATAACCTTATTTGTTTTCACTCGATGTTGACCATCAAGGTCACCAAGTTTAGAAAAGGTTATCGACAAATGTTATAACCTTATTTGTTTTCACTCTATATTGACCATCAAGGTCAGCAAGTTGAGAAAAGGTTATCGACAAAGCTCATAACCTTATTTGTTTTCACTCTATGTTGACCATCAAGGTCATCAAGTTCAGAAAAGGTTATCGACAAATGTCATAACCTTATTTGTTTTCACTCTATATTGACCATCAAGGTCAGCAAGTAGAGAAAAGGTTATCGACAAATGTCATAACCTTATCTGTTTTCACTCTATGTTGACCATCAAGGTCACCAATTTCAGAAAAAGGTTTTTGACAAAGGTCATAACCTTATTTGTTTTCACTCTATATTGACCACACTCTTTTCCTCACGGGGAAAACCATATCCTGGGGTGTGAGGTCTTTAACGTGGCAGATCTTTTATAAATCGCTACCTATGTATAAAAGCATTCTTTTCTCCAAAATACGTGTCAATCACCAAAAAAGCATCAAGTGATGCAGATTTCGGTACCGTTTTCTTCTCCTGATTAGCTCTTTGAAAGTAACCCCTCGTTTAAAAGAGGTCACTTTCTTCAGACTAATAAGCAACCTTTCAAGTTGCTCAAGAAAGAGGTGCCTTCCTCAAAAAAGAAGCAAGGTACGCTCACTCCAAAATAAACGAAAAGATCTGAAAGGTCTTTTCCTTGAAAACGGGTGAAATGCCCGCACCTTATTTTTCCATTTTCAATGCGAACAAAAAAACAACAATTTTAAGAGTTGTCTCGTTCAGAGAATAGACAAGGTGCGACGGTTTTTAAAGCAAACAAAAGAAAAGGCCGATGAGTTTGCAACTTATAGGCTCACTAGGCCGAAAAATAGACTCGACCCCGAAATACCAAGGGGGGAGGTGACGCTTTTGCAACACTTGGCCTTTTTAGGGGCTCACCTTTTTAGTTAGCGTTCTTTTGCGCAACAATTTTAAACAAGGTCGCTATTTTGCACCTTATGAACAAGGTCCGAGGCATGGACTACGATCTCAACCCCAAAGACATTAAAGGGGGAGGAGGTGACGCTTACATGGCACGTTTAACCGTTTTGGGGTTTCGCATCGCAAACACCTCAGGTGTCGTTGCGGGAATATTCGAAAATCGTGAAATCGCGCATTAAGAAATTTCGAGAAGCGCAAGGGGCTGCAAAGCCTCGACGAAATCATCAAGTAACCTTTACAACAAGGTCACAGTTTAAACGCAGTATGTTATCGCATGAGCGCCTATCATCAATCAGGCACCATCAGAGCTCTTGTTATCCTAATCTGGTTCGTCGTCTCAGAACTTTTAGACAAGGTCCGGGTGCCAAACTGCGGCCTCAACCCCAAAAGCGCTAGGGGGGGGAGGTGACACTCACGCAGTTTACACTTAGCCGTTTCGGGGCTTTGGTCGCTCATGGAAGCGCAGTTACTACTATAAGTTTACAACACGAGAAACTTTTCAATAAAAATTATAATGAAGTCATGACATAAGTGCGATACAATATTATCTCAATGATCACAGATAATTACGCGTCATGTACGCTTTTGTTGTATAAAACAAGTGTGTCATCCGGTACCTTTTAAACAAGGTTCGGAAGCTGCACCATGGCCTCAACCCCAAAAACGCCAAGGGGAGGAGGTGACGCTTGCGCAGCATATACTTAGCCGGTTCAGGGTTTCGACCTATCATGTAGCTATGAATTCGTGGTATTTGTATGAACATTTAAAGATAACAAGGTATCACCAGAGGGGCTGGAAGCCTTCCAAACAAAGCTCCTTGTTAAGGGTGTTGAAACACCTTTTTAGTATAAATAAAATTTCGATTCTGGTAAGCACCAATCTTCTCAAAACAAGGTTTAAGCTTACCATCAAACATGAATGCACCTATATGGTTTGAATTCAAGGGGCCAATAAATATTAGCGTCCTCGTCGCTCCTAAGCTAAGGGGGGAGGTAACGTTTTTTTAACAAAAAAGGTCTAAGCTTAGAAGCGACAAGACCAAAACTAAGCCAGGGGCTGGAAATCGAGGTTTCCAGATAAAGTTCTTGTGCTAAGGTGTATAAAAAAAATTACAAAAGCGTCTTAGTTCTAAAAAGCAAGCTGCACCGCAGAAAAAAAGAGAGAAATCTTGGAACATAACAAAGGCAACGTATTCTATGCAAACTAGCTTCGTATGTAAACTATGCAAACTCCTACCACAGCCGCTGGATCCTCATTCGATGGCCACATACATAGATGAAAACTTTTAACACTTAAACCCTTCCACCATTAGTTTTCCTGCCCATAATTTATCTAAAACCCCTCGGGTCAGGAATTGAGAGAAACGTCCGCAGTTCCCCGCCACCCTAGACGTGGTTCTCCCGAACCCTCCATTGTCGCGACCGATCGCCCGCCGCCCCCTTTCACCGCACACGAACAGGAAAGGACAGCCTTTTTCAGTTCAATTGATCAACCAAGGAAAACCAAAACTTGTCGCCCGAAATGATTTGCGCCATGAGTGAGGCAGCAAATTAAAGCGGCTGTTCAATGATTCAGAGTGAAATCGTTCTGATGAACGGGACGCGGGCACTAGTTCTTGGCCGGCGTACCTACCCGAACGGCGGCTGCACGGTGGCGGCAGCACCATGCATCCCAGCGGCTCCAAAGTCGTTGTACAGGGCCTGGTCACCTCCCTGAAAAAGCCCAGAACCATGTCAATGACGAGCAAAATTGAAGCTTTTCAGGAGACAGCAGGCAGAGCGGAGCAGAATTAATAAGAATCTTACAGCGGCATTGGGGGACTTGAAGGCGGCGTCCATGTCCTCCCTCGCATGGTCGGTGAACAGCGGCAACAGCAGGAACCCCGCGGCGCCGCCGTCCTCCCCGGCGTCGGCGCCGGCAAGGCCGTGCAGGTCGCTGAGGTGGAGCACGACGGGCTTGTCCCCGCCGCCGCCGATCTGGTGGTGGCCGTGCCGCGAGACCGAGGAGCGCGGACTCGTCGAACACCGCTGGGTCCTCGGAGGCCCCCGCGGGGAGCTCCCAGGGGGACTTGCCGGAGCCGAACTCGGACCACGCCGCCGACAGCGTGGGTTTTAGATAAAATGTGGTCACCAAAGTTAACGGTGGGAGGGTCTAAGTGCTAAAATTTTCACCTCTGTACGTGGTTATTGGATAGAGATCCGGTGGCTGTGGTGGAAGTTTGCATAGTTTGCACACGAAGCTGGTTTGCATAGGATACGTTGCCCATAACCAAAGGTGCAAAGTTCAAGAAACAACGAAAAAGGTCGTACCTTGTTCAACCTTCCAGCATCTGTTTTTCGAGAGGCCTTGCACTCGTTAACCTTTAAGAACTTGTACATAAGTGCGCTCTACATAAGCTGAATCTCGTGGGTCAATCTATCAAGCGAAGCCACCGTTAGGAAAGCATAGATTGATTTGCCCAGAGCTTTGTAATGTTCACAGCCTTCTTTTCCCACCAAAGAGCAGAAGAAGAAAAGCCAATGCTCGGACCATCGCCAACTTGTTCGGAGGTGACGTTGCCAAAAACTGATAACACAAGTTTTCGATGATTCGGCCCGTTAGTTTTGGTCCTCGTCATCGAGGGGCTACTGTTGGGACGTATTTTGCCAAAAGGTCACCTCCGACCAAGTGTTCAGGAACATGGCCAAAAGGGGTCACCTTATCCAAGTTCAATCGGGAAGGTCTAAGACACCTTATCCGGGAAAGACACCGGCAACATAGCTCACCGTGACAAGGTTCATTGGAGGAGGTGAACAGGAGCAGGTCAACTTCCGGGCGATCCTCGGTTAAAAACAGGAAAGGTCCTCAATACAGGCCCAACAGGGAAAGGTCGCGCCAAAGGAAAGGTGGCGCTCGGCCATTACAAACAGGCGCCAAAAGGAGAGCGTCGTGGAGAAGGTAAGCGGCGTTTGAAGCGCGCGGCGAACAGGTGCTCCCTGCACTAGGCAAGCGCGCTTCAAGAAAGGTTGCGTCGAATGAAAGGTCGGGTATGGGGAACAGGTGCTGCTGAAGAAGAGATATGGTGCGCGCTCGCGACCCTGACTCCCGAAGAACGCTCCTCGAGAAAGGTCGCGATAAGAAAGGTGTCACCCGAAGCGATAGCACAAAGTTGCGCGGCGTCGAACAAGGTGCGAGAAGAAGCGCGGAACACATCAACAGGGTTGCGTAGCCAAGTTGGTTTTCCCTTCTTATGTAAAATTACCTCAATACCCCGGGCCGTTGTCTAATAGAGGTAGCCGTGAGTGGTGTGAGCCGGGGGTATTGAATGTAAAACGGGAGCCGAGGCGTCACTATAAAAGACGACACATGTACACGATTTGAGAATAATGAGAAAATAGCAAAGTTCTCCGTTCTTCACCTGTTTGGTGTTTACTCGTGAATTAGACACCAACATGCAGTACTGCAACAATTAACACATAGTGGTATAGCTCCATACTCAGATAGCCTCAGCTCTAACAAAACTAAAATAGCATAAACCCAGTGCAAAGGCCAGATATGTTATATGGTGGTAAAATTTAAAGTAAAAGACATAAGTGTCTTGAAGTGTAGAATGAAGTCGTATATATTTCATTCCAAAACAAGCTAAACTAGGCAGTCCAACCAACACTGTCAGGTACAATATATAGCTGCTTGCTACAGCCCTGAGTCCTGTATTTTAGCAGTATCACCTGCGCACATACATGTTCGCTCACATTGTGAGATGCTCTTGTGGCCTGTGCTCGTCCGGTCGCCCCAGTGTTGCGAGTGGCTGTGTACGCCGGACCGTGGTGCTGGTGGCTTAGCATGATATATATACAACTGGTGCGTTCAAATTGCATTGTCCAGTCTCTGATATGATCTACCGGCTGGCTGTTACCGGCGCTGGCTTCACGCTTTCCATGGAGGTGGTTAGGTTAGTTGTTAGCAAGGCATTAGGGTAGGCAATGCACGCAATGGGCGCCTGGCCTGCACCAAGAAAGTAAGAATTTGAATGCGCTGTTTAGGGGCGCCAGCTGACTACGGGCGATGCATGATGCCGGGGCGCGACGGCCAGTTTTTGCCGAGGCGAAACGCAGCAGGGTGCATATGCAGGCAGTCAGGCACCCGCCCCCCGCGCCGCGGCTCCACGTCCACGATTCTCACTTCCCCTTTCCCACCAAATCATGGCACTCCCCCGCCTGGCCCTCCTGTCAAGCGAGACTGAGGCGTTGTTGCTTTGTCGCCTGAGCAGCCGCCACGCCGGATCGTTGTCTTCAATTCGGCGGGTTGTAGTAGAATAACGGGCGGAGTGGTGCGGGCTCTCTGGCCGTGCGGCGGCCGCCCCGTATCCAACACGGCGGCGACACACTTCCCCGGCCGGTCGACTCGTGAGTTGTAACCATCATCAGCGACTCGACGTTTCACGTGAGGACGAGAGTACGAGACGGGATTTCTGGACAAACTCCCGACGAACACACTCCATCCGCTCCACGAATCGACTCTCGCATGCGTACGAAATTTTATTGTACAGGTCTCTGGCGAGCCATTCATATCACGATCAACCTAGCATCATGCATGTGCGGACGATGGCCCTTTCGCTTTGATACAACTCGGCACGCTGCAAATATCAATTTCTAGTACGCGGAGTCACAGGCACTGTGAGCGAGTGCTGACTGCTGACCATATATATCACGATCATGCCAGCTTGCTCGGTTTTCTGCTACGCGGGGCCTTCACTTAGCTTGTGCTGTTGTGCATGATGGAGGCCATCGAAACTCATCTAAGGTGAAACGCTTCAGCACCACCCCAACTAGCATCTCGTACTCAAGAATACGAGGATAAGTATTCAATTCATATACTCTAACAAAGTTTTAATTTGTACATAGATATTATAAATCATATATAACATTTAAACAGGGGATTTATTTTAAGCAGCTAGTAACGCAACAATATATCTATAGTAAATAGGATGTCGTCTTTGTTTCAAAGAGAAGAGGACCGCAGTTTTTTCAAAAAGCGCATGTCAACACCTGGAAACTATAATAATGAAGATCTTCGCTAGCCATGGGTGAAGGTTTAGCAATAGATTAATTTTTTTATGAACGTTTGCTTAAGCTCAGCCTTTTGTTTTGACTGTCAAGTATTTTCTGTGTGGGTAGCGTAGTCTACCTTATACTAAAAATTTCTGTAATAAATAACGGTCACATTCATTTGTATGAAGAGGCCGGGACACATTTCATTTTCTAGATGAAATAAACTTCTCTTTATCTAAAAATAGTAGTTAATAATATATATATATTGAATACCAAACGGGCCGTTTGTCTATGAGTTCATTTCAAATAGCACTCTAAAGTTGTGCCCTTGCTTGCTGACATATATAGTTTCATTGCTTCAGAAATACAGCATTTATAGTGTCCGTCCAACCTAAAGTTTTTTTTTTTTGAACAGATCCGTCCAACCTAAAGTTGTGCGCCTATTTGCCTTCCTCGCGTCGAACTAGCCCAAAAATCACTGGATGGACCAGGCCTGCAAACATGGACCCCAACGCCTCGCACGCGCACGCCGGGAGCTCACATAATCTTTCACTGTCGTCCGGACGTACATGACAGTAAACTTCAGCCGGCCGGCCGGTTCTATTATTCGACGCACTTGACTGGTCGATCCGTGTGAGTCGTGATCCGTCAACGGTAGTAAAACCGGCCACGTCCCGTGCGAAAATACCAAACGGGATTTTTAGAGAGACTTCGTATACAAACATTCCATGCACTCAACAAATCAACTAGAGTCAGCCTGACGCGGCTCGTGGAAAACTTGTGTAGTTCTCGATGACCTTTTAATTTACCTGGACCATACGGCGGGGTGGTTTTCACTTTTCAGTCCCTTTTCTGTATTCTACCATCCAATCCCCCCCCCCCCCCCCCCCCCCCCCCAGCTGTATATGGATTGAGATATGTATAGAGTAAACGCTGTAATCTTTTTTCCTTAAAAAACAATGTAATCGTTTTCGACTGCATTTAATTTCACTGGAGACAGATTTCAAGTACATTTCAGCTGCTCACATCACATATGGCAACTCGTGAGAAGACTCAAAGGATCAACGCCAAGTTGGAGAAAATAAATGTGAAAATTATTCAAGAATATAGATTTCGGTTAACATCAAGTTTACCCCTAGCTAGCGTGGTGAGGTTTGTTAATTGACCCCGAAGGTAGTTAGGTGATGAACAGGCCGGAGCTAGCGTATGTAGTTAGCACGAGAGTAGGGTGACGGGGATTCTACTTCCACTCGTAAAAAATTGGAAAGAAGCACACTACTGCAAGATAATTTTTGTTGATAGTGAAATGTTGTTAAAAATGTTAATTTCAATCCCCTATGGATACTTGCCTCAAATTTCTTCTGCTCCTCCGGAGCAAGATCTTCCAATGAAGCCGTGATGATATTATCCATATCAAGATTGCATCGAGATCCCATATTGCCTGGAGCTTAGATCGAACGGTCTTTGACAACCAGATCTTCTATATTCCCCAGCGGAGTCGCCAAAAGTGTGTTGACGCTTTTTCTGGCCAACACACACGAGCGCCGGATCGCGCAACGAACGAAACGATGAACTCGCCGCAGCCCCGCCCAAATCGGTCAGACCGGTTTAGGGATCCGGTCAGACCGGTTCCTTCAGGAAGTGCGGGATGAACCTAGAATCACCACCTCGGGAGGGACCCCGTCGGAGATGGCGCGCCTAGGGTTGCTCTGAGATCGGTCAGGCCACTCAGAACCTCCTTGAACGCCGTCGAGACAAACAAGGAAAGCAAAGGTGTTGGAAAAGCTAGGGTTTGGAGATAAAAAGTAGAAAGATATATATTTGATCGATTGGATGATAACTCAACCGGCCACGGCCCTTTATATTTATAGGGTGGGGAGGTCTTGCCCCGCTAGGAATCCTTTTACAACTTGGAAACGACTAGGACTCCTAATTCTATTCCAACTCGGAGTCAAACCGGTCAGACCGCTTTGGCAAACCGGTCAGACCGCTTTGGCTGTTGCCAGATCGGCTACAGAGAAACCGGTCTGACTGCTTCCTGGAACTGGTCTGACCGGTTGCACTCGGCCTGATGGGCAACTGCCAATTTTGGGTGTGAACAAGTCCCTTTTCTGTATTCTACCATCCAATCCCCCCCCCCCCCCCCCAGCTGTATATGGATTGAGATATGTATAGAGTAAACGCTGTAATCTTTTTCCCTTAAAAAACAATGTAATCGTTTTCGACTGCATTTAATTTCACTGGAGACAGATTTCAAGTACATTTCAGCTGCTCACATCACATATGGCAACTCGTGAGAAGACTCAAAGGATCAACGCCAAGTTGGAGAAAATAAATGTGAAAATTATTCAAGAATATAGATTTCGGTTAACATCAAGTTTACCCCTAGCTAGCGTGGTGAGGTTTGTTAATTGACCCCGAAGGTAGTTAGGTGATGAACAGGCCGGAGCTAGCGTATGTAGTTAGCACGAGAGTAGGGTGACGGGGATTCTACTTCCACTCGTAAAAAATTGGAAAGAAGCACACTACTGCAAGATAATTTTTGTTGATAGTGAAATGTTGTTAAAAATGTTAATTTCAATCCCCTCTGGATACTTGCTCATACAAGACCTTTACAGAAATTTACTGGCAATATATAGAAGACAATTTTCCATCATTGAGTACTATAAAAACCGCAGCAGTACGTGATCTCTTTCGATATGGTGCACTGGAGCACCGCGGTGTGTATAGTAGCGTAATGTACCAAAAATCAGTGCGTAGCTGGATCCGGTCCTGATTGAGAGCTAGTACTTAGGGAAGAAATTTCACGTCAAGAAACCACTGACTGGCCAGTGGAAATTCAAAGTCTGCCGGCCGGTGTAGTGTCGCTCTCGCTGTAGCACTATCGCTCTCGAAGGTGGCCTAGTGAAAGGTATCTATATTCAATATGCAAGACTTTAATCTTGCAGATTTTGGGCTCCAAAACCACGCACTGATATGTGATATGAGAACTACCCGAGCACTCAGCATCCAGCTAGCGATCGCGCGTGACGGACCCGGCAGGCGACGACCGCGTGACATCTGATTGGAAGGTAGGATGTGCTTGCACTGTGCCTTGCGAGTGCTAACGACAGGTTGCAGTCTGCTCAAGGACGCCTTAATTTATATAATCTCCAAGCGGACTACTACACTTGCATTGAACGGCACATGTTGCCTCTAAATTTGCTTAGTTCCCATAACCCCGAACTATAGCACCACGCAGACAAGCTGATCGGCGTAACGATGAGCTCGGCCGGAGTAATAGCTTGGGCCATGCCTTTTGTGCTGATGTGCTTGGCATCCAGCATGCCGCCCGCATCCGCAGCCTCCGGTAGCGGAGGTATACTGCATATCCCTTCCGCTGCCTCACTAGCTCACTGCCCCTCCAGGTGTGGGGGCGTCAACATCTCCTACCCCTTCGGCATAGGGGCGGGTTGCTTCCGACAAGGATTCGAGCTTACCTGCAACCACTCCACTCGACCTCCAAAGTTGTTTTTGGGCAACAGCACAACTCAGATTACTTACATATATAATGATGGCTCAGTTGAGGCCCCTATGTTGTCCAACATTACCTTGGGATCAGGTATGAACAACTACAGTATGTCCTGGGAGGCCCCAGCTAGGGGTATTACCATCAGCGAATATAATGCTTTCTACGCCCTTGGCTGTGATTTCGATGTCAAGTTGTTCGATTATGTGGGAAACCCCATCGGCTCATGCATGAGCAGGTGCCGCGGCAAGGTACTGACAAATCAAGGGCTTTGCAATAATACCGGTTGCTGTTTCATCAGTTTACAACAGGGCATCTCAGGTTTTCAGGCAACAATTGTTCGGGCTGATGCTACGGCAGCACGATCAGATTCTATGCACCCTGGCATCATGGCTATCATTTCATCAGATTATTACAAGCAGAACGCGACTAATCTTTTCACAAGTTGGACAAATGCAAGCAAGATTTATGGCGCTATACTTGAGGTTGCGATCATGGACCGGCCAAGCTGCAGAAGCGCGAGAATGGACAACGCAAGTTATGGTTGTGCCACCAACAGCAATTGTAGAAATGCATCATATGGAGGCTACACCTGTAACTGTTACCCTGATTACACAGCCAATGCTTACCTTTCGAGCGGATGCGCTCAGCAACAAGGTTCACCTTCTTGCTTTTCTCTAAAAAACATCATATTTAACGTAAATCCTCTTGTTCTTACCCTATGTATCTACTGTGGAGCAGATAATTACAACCCCAAGCCTAAAGAACACTGCCGGACGTCATGTGGAAACATGACCATTCCCTTTCCTTTCGGGCTCGGAGAAGATTGTTTTGGAAACGAAAGGTTCCGGCTTAATTGTACAGCAGGTGAGACACTTTTTGGCATAGACGATACTGCACAGTATCAGTATCACGTGACTGGTGTGTCAGTAGAAGATGGAACTCTGACGGTTAAAAACATGCTAAACAATGCAAGCTCCGGGAAAGAAATAATAATATCTCAGTTCAGCGAAAGTGCAGGTCTCTACATCGAGGGCCCAGTGGAAGATCGATTTGATTTTTCTATGGAATATGACATTGTTATAAGATGGGCAGTAACTAATTCAACTTGTAAACAAGCTATGCAGAACTATAGCAAATATGCATGCCAGAGTATAAACAGTGATTGCCTACCCGTCTCATGGGAACATATTTATGGGGTATCGTTGCAAGTGTTCTCCTGGCTTCAAAGGAAACCCGTACATACAGGACAACTGCACAGGTACATCCATCGATCTCCTCTAGTATGCGTTATGTCGCTCATACCAGAAAAATGAAAGGACGAAAATTATTAATTCCACGTACTCTAACAGAGTTGTAATTTGTAGTCAGATATTATAAACCAGACCAGGCAGATTTAAACAGGGGATATATTTTCAGCAGAAAGCAATGCAAGCTTATATCTATGATGATCAACAATAATTCAACATATATGTTGAATAATGAATGAATTGTCTACAGATATTGATGAATGCCAGCTGCCAAACTACTGCAACGGCACATGTCAAAACTTCCCTGGAGGCTATATTTGCACACCATGCCCTCATGGTAAAGAATTTGATTCCATAAAGATGCGGTGTGTTACATCAGCTAAGCAACGGAATCTTCTTCTGGGTAAGTCAGCTAAAAATCCCCTTGCAGTTACAATTCTTAAACATCAACATGACTTAGTAAGAACAGCAAATGCATATAGGTATTGCAATTGGAACTGGTTGTGGCCTTGGCTCCATAGTTATTGCATTGGGTGTAACTGTACTCGCCAATAAGTGGAAGAAAGGCATCCAAAAGAGAATCCGTCGAACCTACTTCAAGAAAAATCAAGGTCTGCTATTGGAGCAACTTATCTCAGATGAAAGTGCTACAAGCAAAACAAAGATATTTTCATTGGAGGAGCTAGAGAAGGCGACCAACAACTTTGATGCCACTCGTGTTCTTGGTCATGGAGGACATGGCACAGTTTATAAAGGGATTCTATCTGACCAACGTGTGGTGGCCATAAAAAAATCCATAATAGTGGAACAAATAGAGATAGACCAGTTTATCAATGAGGTTGTCATTTTGTCTCAAATCATCCATCGCAATGTGGTGAAACTGTATGGTTGTTGCCTAGAAAATGAGGTGCCCTTGCTTGTCTATGAGTTCATTTCAAATGGCACTCTATATGAACTTCTTCACACGGATACTACAGTAAAATGCCTGCTCTCATGGGATGATCGCATCAGGATTGCAATGGAAGCATCAGGGGCACTTTCTTATCTACACTCAGCTGCTACGATACCAATTTTCCACAGAGATGTTAAGTCTTCAAATATACTCTTGGATGACAACTTCACCGCAAAGGTTTCAGACTTTGGTGCTTCAAGATCTCTTTCACTTGATGAGACTCATGTGGTGACAATTGTCCAAGGAACATTTGGCTACTTGGATCCAGAGTATTATCATACTGGTCAACTAACTGAAAAGAGTGATGTATATAGTTTTGGAGTAATACTTGTTGAACTTTTGGTAAGAAAGAAGCCAATTTTTATCAATGATTTAGGTGCAAAACAAAGCCTATCCCATTATTTCATTGAAGGACTTCACGAAGGATCTCTTGCGGAAATACTGGATTCACAAGTTATGGAAGATGCAGACCAGGAAGAGATTAACGAAATTGCGTCACTTACAGAAGCATGCTTAAGGGTCAAAGGAGGAGAGAGACCAACTATGAAAGAAGTAGAGATGAGGTTGCAACTCCTAAGAACAAAGAGACTGAGAAAAATACAACATTTAACTGAAAAGGATGGAGAGATTAAACCTTTGTTATGCCCAGAAGATAAGAACTTGTATGGGCATATAGATCTTGTCAATGCTGGGAGCTCTGGGTGTTACAGTGTGGAGCAAGAATTTGCATCTTCGTTTGGTTTGCCACGCTAACTACATTTGTGTAAGAAAACTGAGGGCTTGCTTGGATATTGAATGCATCTGTTATCACATATTTTATTGAAGAACATTATATTTAGTTTCCTTTGGATGAAACTATATCACATAGATGCATTTCGTGTGTATATACAATATATTGTGGACCATGTCTCTTGGATACTTCTATATTTCTGCAGATGTATTAAAGATAATAAGGTTGTATAAGAAAACAGTTATGGTTGTCAACTAGTCTAATCACTTGGTATCAATTGCTAATGGCTTAATCAGTGGTTTCAGTAGGCAACTGACTGACATACAGAGTATGATTTAAGCCCCAACATATTACTGCATCTTTTTTTTTGGCAAAGTATTAGCATGGTTATTATCAATTGACACTCAGGACATTGAAAGATTTGGCGAGACGAAATCAGTACACTAGGCACTCACTCTTCCGTTGCATTTCTTTTCCTGACAGTATCAGTAGCCCAGTCGACAATTGTTAAACGGAGAACTTCAGAACTCCATTTGCTGATCTGAAAAGCACACTCTAGCCAACACTACAGAAAATGTTCTGCATGCAGAAAATCCCCAGTTAGCAGCTTGTCGTATTTTAGATTTGTAATCTTTTGCAACAAGGTGAGCGCGCGTGAATCAGTACCTACCTTCAGAACACTTCGTGTCAACCAGTAATACATCAGGCGATACATTCGATTGAGATGACCATTTGCCAAGAGGAGCATACCAGTTCCAGGAGACAACCGTAGCCAAGGCCACGGGGCCGCTTCGGCCGGCTGCTTCTTGCACTGGGAAGTGGGAGCGTGGAGGAGCGGAGAGGAGATCCCGAGTCTGAGGGGAGGCGTACCCTGCCCTTGCCGATTCCACTTGCTCTGTCGACGCTGCGGCGACCTGTCTGTAGCAAGAGCGGCGCTCGGCAGAGTCGGAGGCGTTGAGGCGAGGAGCGGCAGCGGCGTACCGGCCAGCGCGAGGTTCGGGCTCAAAGGATGCTATTAGATGGGCCGATGCGGTGCTTTATCGAAAGGAGGCCCGTGAACACAGAACTTAAGAAATCAGAACTGCATTGCAGATTTGAAAGTGAGGGCCCGACGTATGGATGGCAACGGGCACAAATTACCCACGTGCCCGCGGGCAAAAACCTGTAGGGCGAGGATCCGGGTGCAAGTTTGTGCCCACGGCATGGGTGCGGGTTTATCGTTGAACCCGATGGGTAAAATCTCACGGGCATGAAAAAACTGTACCCGTGCCCGCTTTGCCCGTGAACCCGCTACCCCAACTGACATGTGGACCTCATGTACAGATATATAAGGGGAGCTGCTGCACTTCTAGGGTTTTCCATTCATTTTTCTCCCACCCCCAGCCGGCAGCCGCACAGGCACAGCACGCAGCACAGGCCGCCGCCACCAAGGCCCCCAGCCGCTCGCCCACCTGCGCGGCTGCGCCGTCGCCGCTGCGCGCCTGGCGCCTGCGCCCCAGTCCCCCAGCAGACCAGCGGCCACCTGTGCGGCGCCGCGGCCCCGTGGCCACGGCTGCGCGCCTGCGCCCCAGCCCCCAGGTCCCCTGCGGGCCAACGCTGCTGCCCCAAGGTGGCGCGGCGCAGGTGCTGGTGCAGCCTAGCCCCGGTGGCCGGAGCACGAGTTCTCTCTGATTGTTGTATACCGCATTAATCCAGATCTATCCTAACTACAGCACGAGCACTCGGGATTTGTTTTTTTGGATTTGTTTTTGCTCTTTGTATCGTTATATCCAGTGTTAGTGTTTGCCTATCGCTCAATCCCTTTGGGTCATTGTGCTCTTTTTTTAATGGGAGAGCAAGTCCAAATCTTTGTGTGCATGCCTTTCATTTGTCCGTGAAATTTTTTTTTTGAAAGGTTTATCCAGGGAAATTATTAATTTGATACATGAGCTTAAGGCATACGGAGTATCAAATTTGGAAGCTTTCCTGATTTATTTTTATTGTTTGCGTCATCAAACGGGTGTGGCGGCGGGCACAATTTACCCGCGGGCGGCGGGCACGGGTGAAGATGTTTGCCCGTGACGGGTTGCGGACACGGGCACGGGTCTGAGAATTTACTCACGGGCGCGGATCTGAGTATGCTCTACCCGCGGATAATGTGCCCGTTGCCATCCATACCGACGCTACGCTAAACATGCAGCTGATGTGCGTATTGAAAATCCCCCAATCAGCCTGTCACGTTTTTTTTTGTTTCTAATCATTCTGCAACATCGTGAGGGAGCATGGATCAACACCCATCTCAGAATATTCCATACTGAGTTACTGACCATTGTTAACAAATCAAGGAATACATTGCATTGAGATGGTCATGTGCAAAAGTTGAACATAACCAATTCAAGGAGACAACGGTCGACTCTTCACGGTCTTCAGCGACCTATCGATAGCGGAGTGGGCGGCGCTCGGCAGAGTCGGCTGTGAGGACGGGAAACAGCGTAGGCAACGGCAGCAAGTGAAAGGATTTTGTCGGATGGACCGGTGCGGAGGCACCTATGTCTCATGAAAGCCAGTAAAGCTGGCACCCGGACGTTCGATAGGAACCAAATCGGACGGTGATGTGGCGTAACTACAGCCAAGTATTTCTCTCCGACGGTACTGTAGCACAGAAAAAATCCCGCCACAATATAGATATGATGTTGCATGCAACATGTAAATTTTTTTACAACATCCAAAAATAGTGTATGCAACATCAAACAATAATATCTACAATATGAAAACCTATCGGTTGCAACATCGAGGACACGTACCGAAACGCACGCCATCGAATATCATATAGTTGTTACGGGAGTTGAGTAAAAATTCCCGCCGCAACATCAGAGCATGTTTCACGAAACATTCAATTGCATATGAAACATCGAATCAAACTTCATGTGAAACATCGAATCAAACTTCATGCAAAAAGACAAAGATATTGCAATATCAAAATTATGCAGCTGCAACATGGAAAAAATCAGCTTGGTTTCATGCAACCTTCATCGAGCCAAAAATCATAGAGCTGCAACATTCCAAAAAAGATATTGCAACACTATAAAACATTCCAAAAAAGATATTGCAACACTATAAAGTACCTAGTGCAACATGGAGCCGAAGAGAACGTAAGATCTTCTTCCAGCTCGAGCCACTGCCTTGGAGGAGCTCTGGATCCCGCCATGGAGCTCCTGTTGCACGGCGAAGCGTGGAGGAGCGCGGCGACATCCAGAGGTCACGTGCACGCACAACCGCGAGAGCCAGCCGCCCGCCGGACGGATGGCGGATGCACAAGTGCAGCCGTGGTGGGGGGCCCTTATCCTGCTTGCATTGCTGCTCCAGCTCCACCTACGCTTGCGGGGCCTCGGGGCGGGGATCGCCACGGCGGCGGCGCCATTCCAGGCGAGGAACGTGCTGCCACTCCTGTCGTCGACCTGCTCCCTTCCTTAATCGCCGCCGTCGTGCCCGGCGAGGCCCCGGCGGCCTAGCGCGGCGCGTGCTTCGCAAACAACGGCAATATCAGCTCCGGCCTTGGCGGCGCCGTCCAGCGGAGGAGCGCAGCGGCGGCATGGGAGAGAGGAGGGGGCCGCCGGCGACGCACGGAGCGGCGGCGGCGGCGCGTGCGTGAAGCAGCGCAGCGGCGGCGGCGTGGAAGCGAGGAGGAAGACGATATGTGCTGCGCCTGCGTGCGGGAGAAAAAGAAGGGGATAATATGTGGTGGGTGGGAACATGTGTACCAGAGAGGGTGGGAATATGTGGATCAGAGAAAGTCACCGTGGCCTCCTCGAATCAGCGTCCGGTCGGACGGCCGGGTCAGAGCATTTCCGAAGCCAGATAACAGCTGTAGCTTAGGCCTGCTAAAGTCCATCTCGGCCGCCCTCTTGTTCTTCCTTGGGCATCTCTATCCCCGCGGCTTGCGCGCCATCCGCCCACCGTTCGCCACTGTGTGTGGTAATGGATCATGGCCCGCTTGTTTCTTCACAATTCAATTTGACCTTAGTCAAATTTAGCTCAAAAACTAGTATTTTTTTATCCGGCCCCGGTCCTTAGAAATACAAAATGGAGGATCCTTTACCACCCCTACCGCTGTGCCATCACCTCATTCTTTCTAATCCGATAGTTCACGTCACCCCGGCCGTTAGGCCCAGCTCAGTGCCACTTCGCCTCCGACAGTGAGCCACCTTCTCTTCGCGGACGACAGCCTGTTGTTTTTCAAAGCTAACAGGGAGAATGCACAGGAGGTGCAGGATGCTTTACATGTCTACTGCCGGGCCTCAGGCCAACAAGTAAACATGGAAAAATCTTCAGTACACTTTGCAAAAGGGTGCTCTCAAGCATTACGTGATGAGATCAAAGAAGTACTGAATGTTTACAATGAATCCTTGAGTGAGAAATACTTGGGGATGCCCTCAAACGTGGGTGCATCAGCCAATGGGACTTTCAAATATTTAAAGGATCGAGTGTGGAAGAGAGTCCAGGGGTGGATGGAGCAGTCATTGTCTGCGGGAGGCAAGGAAGTTCTCATCAAGGCCGTGGCTCAAGCAATTCCGACCTACTCGATGGCCTGTTTTAAGCTCCCAAGAGGGCTATGCCAACATATCAATGGTTTGCTTCGGAATTTTTGGTGGGGAAGCAAAGAAGGCAAGCGAAAAACCTGTTGGGTTGCCTGGGAAGATATGACCAAACCAAAGCAATGGGGAGGGCTGGGATTCAGAGATATAGAATTGTTCAATCTTGCTTTGTTGGCTCGACAGGCATGGCGACTACTGCAGGATCCGGGTTCCCTAAGTGCAAGAATCCTTAAAGCTGTATACTTCCCAGCAGGGGAATTTCTGGACGCTGTGGTCGGTCCAGCCCCGTCACAGATTTGGCGGGCAATTATAGAAGGAAAAGGAGTACTCAAGCAAGGCCTTATTAGGCGGATTGGTTGCAGGAGAGGAGACTGATATATGGAATATGAACTGGATACCCAGGGATGCCTCTTTTCGTCCGCTGACATGTGTGCACGTGAACCCACCTCGTCGTGTGAGTGAGCTCATTGATGCTACAACGGCCTCATGGGATGATCAGAAACTCCAGATGTTTTTTACTCCTATGGATAGGGAGGTTATCAAGAATATCCCAATTAGCACAAGGAGCCAGTCTGACTTCTGGGCTTGGCATTATGAGAAGAAGGGTGTTTTCTCTGTTCGGTCAGCTTATCGTATGATTGTGAACACCAAGGATCGAGCCATCGCTTGGTTGGAAGGGAGAGCTGGACCGTCCGACACAAAGGGTGCTGAGAATGATTGGGCGGCACTCTGGCATGTCAAAGTCCCAGCAAAAATACGTATCTTCCTGTGGAGGCTCGCGAGACACTCTCTCCCGTCGAGTGATGTCTTACACCATAGGAATATGGCAGAACAAGGCAATTGTGTTATTTGCGGAGCTCGAGACTCATGGAAGCATTCACTTCTGGAGTGCAATATGGCTAGATGTGTATGGGCTCTGGAGCGAGAAGATATTGTTGAGCATATGTGCAAGGTTCAAGAGCCAGATGCGAGGAGCTGGCTAGCAGAGATGATCTCCACGTTAGAGCACAAGGATCTGACTCGTGTGGTTGTTACGCTGTGGGCGGTTTGGTATGCCAGGAGGAAAGCAATTCTGGAGAACTCATACCAAAGCCCTTTGTCCACCCATATCTTTGTGGAGAGGTTCATCGCTGATTTGGACATGGCCAACCCCCAGGCCGCAGGAAAGGAACCCAGGAAGATCATTGTACCACGCTGGATTCCCCCTCCAGAGGGTATGGTGAAAATCAACGTTGATGCAGCTGTGTCTAAGAATTCAGGCCTGGGTTCGATGGCAGCGGTGGCGCGTGATTCGGGAGGAGGATTCTTGGGAGCCATGGGACCATATGGCCAGGTGATCAGGGAAATCAAAGCCGGGATAGAGAATTTCCACGCTTTTGAGCTAGTCTACGAAGGTGGAGGATCGAATGTTGATGCTCACAAGCTAGCAAGGAGTGCCTTGTATGCCGGAGTAGGGCGCCATGTAACAATACTTGCGCCAGCCTGTCTTAGGCAGTGCGAGTAAACTCAAAAAAAAAAGCCAGCCCGTCCCCTCCGTGGCTCCGCTGGGCTTCCTATGGCAACCTCACCGCCGAGCCGCTCCCACCCCTCCGCCCTCGGCTTCTCTCCGGTGCGAGGCGGTGTCCGACCAGGAGACGGAGGAAGAGATGAAGGAGATCACGCGCGGGTAAAAATACCATACAAAACTCAAACATCGGAAATTCGGTACCTTTGATGTTCGCTGTTCCTGTTGTAAACGGACACGGTCTTAATGTAAAACGAACTACGGAGTAATTCGCTGTTCCTGTTGTAAACGGACACGGTCTTAATGTAAATTAACAATGGTGTATCATGGCCAGGAACGTTGAAACGTTACCCTTGGAATTACTATGATTAAATTCATAAAGCATAATGCATTTTTTGTCGGTTACAATATTATGTGCACACGTAAGTACACTAACATGCATGTAGACATGCTTAAATTATCGAAACCATTCGCATATGATTCAAATCCTGGTGATGGAGCAGGTGTGCCCTCACAAAGTCACAACTCTACTGCCGCACTAAGAGGTTGGATCTCATCTCATTTTGAAAAGAAACATATGTTACCGCACAACATGCCAATTACAAGTAACCAAAACCTTGACACTCGGAACTCCGAAGTTGTAAATATATATTATCTTCCATTTTGCCCCCACCACACATACACGTACCATATCGTGTAAGTCTCCTAAAACACTTTAACCGCGCGCAATGCAAGATGCATTTTATCCTTGGAAATTGCTGATACAACGTAAGAAATGCCCAAATGCGCCATTACTAGGCATTTGAAACTTAACAAATGTGCATTTGACTGGGAGACCACAAGTCAAAGCCCAAATGCGCGATTAGCCGTCAACGGGCCCGTCAGCTGCGCGCGCGGAAGACTTGACTCGAGGCGGGCCAAACACGGGTGCAGTCCATCGGGCTGCCAAAGTACGCGCGATGAGCTAGCCGATGACAAGCGATTATTGGTGATGCCTCCTGCGTCACTGCGTGATCCAATTAATGCATGGACAAACTGTGGAAAAAAGAAGCGCGACGACTTGATGATCCAGCACTAGTCGTGTCTGGCCGTCAACACACAGGTCACGCAGCAGCGGAGAGTGATCGAGATCGAGCAGGCGGACTGGGGGGACGGACAGAGATATTGCCTTGAGCCCTTGTCCCCGATCGACGAGCGGACTACTGTACTGTGCGGGGGCAGCGGTATTATTGGCAAGAAAGGGGTGTTTCGCTCCGAGCGCGCTGCCGACCGGCCACCCGTCGTCGACGCACAGCACAGACGTGCAGTGGCCTGCGGGCTTGACTGACTGACCCGCTGCTGATCGTTGACTCCCGAATGAGGATCTGCAGGAACACGCAATGGGCTTCCTGCAGCTTTTTCTTCGTTTCAACTACATGCAAAGGTGTGAAGCTTGAGCCGTGTTTACGGCGATGTGTGTTAGAGAGACTGAATCCTTTTAATTCGTACAGTATATGCATTTTTTCTACACATTAGACGCGACAGAAAAACGTGACAAAAGACAAAAGAGTGACCGTGTAAGGCCTAGGTTGAAGCCTGAGTTGGGCACGTCAGCATGACCAGGGCTCGACACTGTACCTTTGAATTGAAATAGGTGATGGATTTTATTATAGCTAGCCCACCAGGAATGCATGAGCTCTATTCTTGAGTACCCATGGCTGGGAGCCGTGAGGTGCATCAAGGTTATTAACATCAACCTCACTCTATATATCTATTGGTAGTATTTTAGGTGCTTCACATTTGGAGAATTATATTCAGTTTCCCAACTGTGAAGAATTTTGAATCTTGATCTCAATTTGAGCTCTAATTTTTGTAGTAGTACGTAGAAGCATTGGAAAAGATTGTTGTGGTGTTTTGAAGATTGCTCAGATTAAGGAGATGATCTATCTTAATTTTAGATTATGGTTCTTTTAGATTTGGAGAATTTTTTAGCTTTTCCATGGCGGAGAATCTGGAATGAGCTAGAGCTATGATTTTTTTTTGAAAAAAAAAGTAGATTGCAATTGTCTTGTTGTAGATGCTTGAATATTTCATAAAATTAGATATCGATCGATTTTGGGGTCATGATCATGCTCAAGTTTAGATGATGGTTGTTTTAGAAAAAATCTGGGCTGTTTAGGGTCAAATTGAGATCTAGATTAGAAATTAAAAAAATAGAATTTTTTCATGGTCAAGTATTGCACCTCCCGGTGGTGGTTTCCTAGGATATATAGTTACAGTTCAATAGTTGTGTTTATTGATTTATCTAGGTTGAATAATTGATAAAACTTTATGTGATAATTACATCATATCTACTAAAATAAGATATAACCTTATTTAGATGGAACAACAGTGGATTTACATACATAGCATCATGATGGATCTACTGTAGCATTGTCGCCCTCAGCTCAAAGGTGGCCTGTGAAAGGTATCCCTGGGACGGTAGGATGTGCTTAGGGTCGGCCATGTATTATTTGGTTGAGTGCCAACGTTAGGGCCGGGGGGGCGCCTTTATATATACAGTCTCGACGCCACGAAACCGTATCTGTTGTTGCTTCTCATCTGAACATTCGTAGATCCCATAACTCCGACACCACGCAGATAAGCTGTGCAGCGTAAGCGTAACGATGAGCACGGCCGGAGAAATAACTTGGGCCATGGCTTTCGTGCTGGCGTGCTTGGCAGCCATGCCGCCAGCATTCGCAACCTCGGGAGACGGAGGGATACTGCATATCCCGTCCGTGGCCTCTCTAGCGCATTGCCCCTCAAGCTGCGGGGACGTCAACATCTCCTACCCCTTCGGCATAGGGGCCGGTTGCTTCCGACAAGGTTTCGTCGAGCTTACCTGCAACCACACAACTCAACCTCCGAAATTGTTTCTCGGCAACAGCACAACTCAGGTCACTAACATACATGACGTCTTTTCACCGCTAGTTGAGGTCCCTTTGTTCTTCAACGGTACCTTTGAATCAGGTATGAACAATATGTCTTGGGAGTGGGAGGCTCCCGCTAAGGGTATCACTATATCTGGTAGTGACAGTATCACTATCCCTGGTGGTAACACTTTCTTTGTCCTTGGATGTGGCTTTGATGTCAACTTGTTCGATGATGTGGGAAAACCCATCGGCTCCTGCATGATTAGGTGCCACGGGGTATTGCCGAATCAAGGGCCTTGCAGTGGGATTGGCTGCTGTTTCATCAGTTTACAAAACGGCATCTCAGGCTTTCAGGCAACAATTGTTCGTGCTGATGGTATGGCAGCACAACCAGATCAACTGCACCCTAGCATCATGGCTTTCATGTCGAAAACAAATTATTACGCGGAAAACGCGACAGCTCTTTTCTCAAATTGGACAAATGCAAGCAGGCATATTTATGGCGCTGTACTTGAGGTTGCCATCATGGACGAGTCAAGCTGCGAAAGCGCGCAAATGAACAATGCAAGTTACGCTTGTGCCACTGACACCTACAGCTTTTGTAGAAATGCATCGTATGGAGGTTACACCTGTCACTGCCGCAACTCCTTATCCGATATGAACGCTTATCTTACGGAAGGATGCACGCCGCCACAAGGTTCTCCCTGCTTACTTTTCTCTAAAACCTGAATATATTCAACTTCAATCATCTTGTTCTTACTCTCTGTCAATCTACTGTGGAGCAGATTATTACAACCCCAAGCATAAAGAAGACTGCCCGAGGTCATGTGGAAACATGAGCATTTCCTTTCCCTTCGGGCTCGAAGGAGATTGTTTTGGAAACGAAAGGTTCCGACTGAATTGTACAGCAGCAGGTGAGACGCTTTTTCGCTTAGGACGTGCACAGTATCATGTGACTAGTGTGTCAATAGAAGATGGGACTCTGACTGTCAGCAATATGCTAAACAATAAAAGCACCGCGAGAGCAATCATATTAGCTAATACCGACGAACGTGGATATAATTACTATGACTTCGAGGGCCCAGTGGAAGATACATTTGATTTTTCTGCGGAACACGACTTTGTTATAAGATGGGCGATAGCCAATTCAACTTGTCAGCAAGCTAAGCAGAATAATAGCAATTATGCATGCCGCAGCGTAAACAGTTCCTGCCTACACGTAACCCACGAGAAAATATTTATGGGTTATCGATGCAATTGTTCTTCTGGCTTCAAAGGAAATCCGTACATACATGATGGCTGCAAAGGTACATCCCGCTCCTCGTTCAGTATGCCAGAAAAGCATTTACATTTCTCATACCTGAACATGAAAGGAAATTAAAATTAATAAATTGATATACTCTAACAGAGTCGTAATTTGTAGTCAGAGATTATAAATCAGACCAGGCAGATTTAAACAGGGTATTTCTTTTCAGCATCTAGTAATACAAGTATCAACTTGATGTAATGATCTTGAAAATTAATAAAGTTTCTTTTATAGAAAAAAGCTAGCTAGTAATGAAAGATCAACAATTTATATTGCATAACAAATGAGTTATGTACAGATATCGACGAATGCTCCCTGCCAAATAACTGCAGTGGTACATGTCAAAATATTCCTGGAAGCTATAAATGCACATCAACTAAGCAACAAAACCTTCTTTTGGGTAAGTCATAGTAAACAAAATGTCATTGCAATTACAATTAGGATTTTTGACATGCAAGATTTCATAACAATAGCAAATGCATATAGGTATTGCACTTGGAACTGGCTGTTGGACTTGGCTTCATATTTATTTATTTATTTATTTTTTGACGGTCGGGGGGGGGGGGGGGGGGGGAGCATCCCCACCTGAATTTCATTGATAGGCTTGTGGCAAGCCAAAGAGCTACAACACATGAAGTTCAGCATTTTATAACAACATCACCCAACACAAAGATAGAAGACAGAGAAAACAACATGGCTTCAGTTCAAAAGACAAAGCTAAAAACACTAGCTAGAGACGACCACCGATTGTCGATGGGAGCCACCACCGGAAACAACATACTCGTCCGATGCACCAGCAGCCATTGCCCATCCACACCACCCCTCGTAGCTACGCCGCTCCGTTGTCACCCTCCATCTGAGGGTCAGGCCAACGAAGTGGGGACTAATGGCAGCAGGAGTGACGCAAGCCTTAGCTCACCGAAAAACGACGATCTTCCTTTTGATGCCGATGAGACCACCTTTCAAAGCACATCTGGGCTTTCCACATGCCAACATTCAACGCTGTGCAAGGGGAGGAAACCTCGCAGGGGAATGGTGGAAGAGCAGAAAACCCAGCATAAAATTTGATGATGCCACCGGCGAGAAGCGCGCCGACGGAGCAGAGGCGCCCAATGGCGGACACCCACACAGCTCACGATGAGAATCCATAACTTGTATCCACCTTGCACAGAACCGTCACCAAAGAAGGGGTAGCAAGCGCACCGGCTATTTTGAAGTGTTAGCGAAGAACTTTGTAGGAAGCATGGCGTTGAACCGGTAAGGGGCCTCCACGGCGACGCCTACAGGTAGGATACGACGTCTACGACGCCGTCATCGCCGGTCTGGTAGGACCAGAGCTGGGTTTTCACCCGAAGAGGGCCTTTTGCAGCGGTGACGACGCCTCCAAGAAGGTAAGCGACGCCCGCAGACGTCGTCGTCGTTTTGCACCGACAAAACGTCGGGCATGGCTTTCACTAAAAGCTCGCCAGACCCCGCAACACGGCCATGTCGGTTCTGCCAGCGGTGAGAACAAGCAGCCCGCGAACCACCAAGCTCCATCACAGAATACGACAATACCTGCAAGTGGATGCACGCGCACGCCAGCCCCCAAACCACTGCCCCGACGCGTCAGCACCGCTTGGAGCTTCTGCAGTCGGTCGCTGGCCGCAGCGGCCGCGCAGAGCTCGAGATCTGGGGGAGCCTTGTTCACCCTTGCATCGCCCGGCCGGCGGAGGAGCAGACGCGCTCCCAGCAGCTGGGGCCGCCGGATCCGGGTAGGGAGTGGCTGGTGGCGGCGGGGGCCGCCGGATCCGGGCGGGCACGGCCGGCGGCGGCCGGGGCTGCCGGATCCGGGGGTGGGGCATGGCCGGTGACGCTAGGTCCCGCCGGATCCGTGCAGTGCGTGGCCGGCGGCGCCGGAGGCCGTCAGTTCCGGGCGGGACGCGGAGGAGCTTCGCCGAAGGAGCGGGGAGAGAGAGGATTAGGAAGGGAGGGATTGTGAGGGGGGTGAGGGTGCGGACGGGGGGCCGGCTTCGCCACCGCCGCTGGCCGCCGCCGCGGCGGCGGCGGCCGGAGGTGGGTGGGCGCGGGGGTTCTCCCGGCGGCGGGTCGGGGGACCCTCGAGTCGCCTCGCAGGGGAGCGACGCGAGGGAGAGCCTGGCTTCATATTTATTGCATTGGGTGTAATTGTACTTACCAAAAAGTGGAAGAAAGGGATCCAAAAGAGAATTCGGCAAGCACACTTCAAGAAAAATCAAGGCCTCCTATTGGAGCAACTTATCTCAGATGAAAGCGCCTCAAACAAAACAAAGATATTCTCATTGGATGAAGTAGAGGAGGCCACCAACAACTTCGATGCTACTCGTGTACTTGGCTGTGGAGGGCATGGCACAGTTTATAAAGGAATTCTATCTGACCAGCGTGTGGTGGCCATAAAAAAATCCAAAATAGTTGAACAAACAGAGATAGACCAGTTTATTAATGAGGTTGCTATTTTGTCTCAAATCATTCATCGCAATGTGGTGAAACTTTTCGGTTGCTGCCTAGAAGATGAAGTGCCCTTGCTTGTGTATGAGTTCATATCAAATGGCACTCTATATGATGTTTTGCACACAGATATTTCAGTAAAGCAAACATTCGATAAACAATCCTCATTCGATTTGTCTGGATAATCTTTGCCAGCTACTTCAAGCATATTGTAGAGCCTTATAGTGCAAAACCTTGTAAAGAACGATATGGTGCAGTTTTGGTTCCACTAACGCTAACGGTAACATTAACACAAAGGAAACAGCTCCATAGGAGTCCTGTGATCGGGCCATAGCTGTGAAGGGAAGGGAAGGAACAAATGTTTGTGTGACAAACGAACAATGTGGCTAAAACTTATATCGTTATGTGTGAGGAAAAAGAATTCCACCCACGAATAGTCTAACGAACCTTTTGAACAAAACTTGAAGAAGAAAGAGGGTCAACTGGAGGTTTTTCTCCAACCAGTCGGACGTAGAGTTTGTTTGGCATGGCTCTCGGAGACTTCATTTTCGGTATTGTAGCCTCCAGTAGTCAGAGGCGGTGAAGCCAGGTGGGCCTCCACTGGCTTCAGCAGTCCCTTGATTCCTTTGGCGGAGAAAGAGAAAAAAGAGCTTGAAAAAAAGCACTAGCTGCAAAGAAAATGTGCAGCTGTTGCATATCCTACGAGCCAACCAAACAGTTATTTTTGTTTTTTTTACACCGCCACAGGCATAGTATAGCGAGCTTTCCCAGTAGCCAAACATACCCATACCCGAACATTACCATAACATTACCATTACCATTGCAGTCGCTAGTCAGGACGAGCTGGAGCCCCTCGAAACGCACCAAAGAGGTCTATAATATTTCAAAGATTCAAGATCATATTTTATGTAATATTGCAAATTCTGTAACTTTGAACCTCTTTCCCTCTTAAAGTCTTAAATGCAAGAGCTACAAAGAAGTCTTAAATTCAAGTTCCGAAGGTTTCTGGATGACGTCGAGCTGCAAGAGCTACATCTCAACGGTCGCCTATACACCTTGAGCAATGAGCGCTCCGCTCCGACGTTGGCGCGCATTGGCAGATTTTTTGTGTCTGAGGACTGGGCGGCTGCCTTCCCCCATCACCATCTCCGAGCATTGCGCAATCTGAATGCTCTGATCATGCCCCGCTTTTGCAGCACACGTCGTCAGTCCTCCACAGCTTCCAGCGCTTTCGGTTTGAGAATATATGGCCCAAATATGATGGTTACCGAGACGGTCCAGGAGGCTTGGAATTGCCCTTGGACGGATGCTGACCCTTTTCGTGTCCTGGACTATAAGCTCAGGAACACGGCGACCGCTCTCAAACGTTGGAGCGCCAAACACGTGGGTAGTGTGCGTTTGCAGTTGGCCATTGCAAGGGAAATTGTGAAGCGGTTTGATCATGCGATGGATCAAAGGGAGCTGCTACCGCACGAACAAGCGCTACGCCGGAAGGCAAATCTCAAAAGCCTAGGCTTAGCATCTTTAATGCGCACCATCACCCGATAGAGGTCACGTCTGACATTTCTCGCGGAGGGAGATGCAAACACTAGATTTTTTTCACTTTCAGGCTTGCCACCGGAGCCGAAAGAACCACATTGACACCCTCCATGTTGGCGACGTCCAGCTTGTTCGTGATGAGGCTAAGGCTGAAGCGTTGTTTGAACACTATGACGAGATTCTGGCTTCGCCGGTTCAACGATCAATTGTTCTTGATTACCAGTACCTGGGCCTGTCACGAGTTGATCTCAATGGGTTGGATTCATGCTTCTCCAAGGAGGAAATTCATCGCACCATTATGGAGTTGCCTTGTGACAAAGCACCCGGGCCCAACGGCTTCACGGGCCTTTTCTACAAGACTGCCTAGCACATCATCAAAGAGGACGTCTTGAGGGCGTTTCAAGCCCTTTGGGCATTAGATGCGCGGAGCCTTTACCTGGTTAATCAAGCTTACATGATACTTCTTAAGAAAAAAGACATGGCACTTCAAGTTTTCAAGTTGGTGACTACCGTCCCATAAGTTTAATCCATAGCTTCTCCAAAGATTTGAGGCTGGTGGATGTTTATTACACACTCTCAGTTGTGATTATAAAAGATAAAAGACCAATTGCTATTCATTGTAATTGGGTCAATTGTGCATCCATGGTTAATTAAAGTGTGATATTGGCTTTGAACTAAATTCCGGACAATCATGGCCGAAGTGGTGTATATTCAGGTTCATATCTCATGGAGATGCAGGAATATGAGCAACACAGTGAATCCATCGTCTTGAAGACCAAGATATGTGGACAATTGGGTTTCTTCATCATTAGAGACAAGATGTGACTAATGTACGGGTGCTTATCATTGTTTCAGTGCAGTTTTTGGCTTGGAGAAATGTTTCTTGCTACGCAAGCTTTACCAAGAAACAGGGGGGCATGTGTTGACACTCAAAAGTGGCACGGACCGAGGGAAACCGGTCTGACCGGTTTGCCCAACCGGTCAGACCGGTTTGGATCTGTAATTCGAGTAGATTTAGGATTCTGAGTTTTGTCCCATATTGTAAACCGACCTAAAGGGGTACGACTTCCCCACCCTATAAATATAAAGGGTCATGGCCGATTGAGAGATATATCCAATCGAATCAAACATTACCTTTACTTTTTCCTTCAAACCTTAATCTCTTCCAACCTTCATGCTTTTCATCCTCTGATCTCCACGGTCATAGATGACGTCCTAAGGCTTGCTGGTCGACCTAGGGCACGCCGGCGACGTCCACGCCCTGACGGGGTCCCTCCCGGGCGAGAGCTTCGACGGCCTTTGCTAGTTTGCTCGTAAACTAGTCGTTCTTCGCCACGTAAGTGCGTTGTTTATCTCTTTACTGGTTTGCTCGTAAACCTAGTCGTTCTCCAGCACGTAAGCTTGGTAGTTATCCCCACGAACAGTCGATTCTAGCAAAACCCTAGGAAACCGGTCTGACCGCTTTGCTGAACCGGTCTGACCGCTTTGTGCCCTGAAACCGGTCTGACCGCTTCTCTGAACCGGTCTGACCGCTTTATGCGGTTTTGCTGCTATTCGGTCTGTTTGCGACCCGCGCGTCAAGCGCTCTCTCGTGTGTTGACCGAGATTTGCGTCAACACACACGAAGACGGAACGGGATATTTTTGTAGAAACTTCACCCTGAAAATTCCAGCCGCTCCACGAATCAACTCTCACGTGCTTAGAAAAGAGTGTTATTTCGGGTTTTAACATTGTGCAAATTATGTGTCATTCGAAAGCAGTGGCGTGTAGTTTTAGACCAAAGACCAGTATTGGCCCTGCTTTACTGAAAGCATAAATTATTTGCTGAGGACACCAGCTTTTACGTACATGCATGAAAAGAGAACAAGCGTAATCCACACTCTAGTCCAAAATTTATAACAAGAAAAACCAACTCTAACACTACCAAGACAACTGTGACAGCTAAAGAAGCAGTGGCGTGTAGTTCTTGTGCTCTTTCTTTTTGAAAAGATAGTTCATGTAAACATTCAGGTCTGGTCTGGCGACTCCGCGAGTGGCGAGCGTGACCTTTTCTTGTGCTCTTCGGACATCTCCATCAACTTAGCGTGAGGCCAATGCAATGGAGGACCTTTTCGCTTTGAATCTGGATTCTAGTACATTCTTGTGAGTCAGAGATTCGAAGCAAACCCTCTCCTCTCACCATCTGCTTGCATAATGCTAGCTTTGCTAGTAGGAAATACTATCCCATACTAAACCCTTATTCCCCATGATTGCTACGAAACTTACATGTGAGGTTTTTTATTTCTTTCTTTAAAAAAGTACAAACGTAGACACTTAAGAGACACTTATTATTTTTAGATGGATATATTTCTCGAGTACATTTCAGCTGCTCACATCATATATATATATATATATATATATATATATATATATATATATATATGGTAACTCTAGAGAAGACTCCACAGACCTATGTAGGTGAAGTCCACGATTGATATTTATGCTAGCATCAAGTTTAATTACCTCTACGTTAGGACAGAGGTTATTGTTAACCAGGGTGTGATAGTGATCGATCCTATTCCTGTCCAATGGATGAAGTGAGGAAAAGATAGCAGAAAGCCAGAAACACGCGGGGTTTTATATGATGCCTCTAATCATACTCGCACTGTCTAGGCATGAACCTCCAGAAGGTTTCCAATGGATATGAACTTTTAGGGGTTAGTATAAATTTGATATAATATTGGACCAATAATCCCATAAATAAACCATATGGTCTTTTTATTGTTTTGGGTCCTCGTACATATGACCGCTTTGCAATATTTGTATAGCGCTTATGTTCAATAACTAGGTTTAAATAGAGAAAAGATTTTCCATCCATGATATTTGTCGGTGCTGGGATCGGTCGGCCAATCCCCAGCGCCAAACAGAATGCGCTGTGTCCCGTCCCTTGACGGTTGATGCAAGAGCTAGCACGATGAGACAAGTGTTTATCCTGGTTCTGACCGTGAGGTCGTACGTCCAGCAGGGTGCGCTCGGGGCGCTGTACTATCTTGCACCGGAGTGCTTGCAGAGGGGGACTACAAGCAAGGCGGGAGAGGAGGAGGAGTCTCCAAGTCCCTGAAAGCGAGTGTGATTGAGGCGAGTGCCAATATCGTGTGTGGCGGTGTGTGTGATTGTCTCTTTTTCCTCTCCCCTCCCTCTTCTATCTCCTCCTACCTCCTTTTATAGGTCGAGGAGAGAAAGGTGGGGGTAGGGTTTACAAGTACAAGCGTGACGTGCTACAGGGATATGTACCGGAGAGCATGGCGTCGGGCGTGCGGCCGTCCTTGACCCAGGCGGGGGATTTATGGCGAGCTCCGGCTTCCGTGGGCGTCATGGCCGTCCCTGTGCTTTTCCTGGAGTGATTTCGAGGGGTGGCGCTGCCGTAATCCGCACCCAACTGCCCGCCGCTGGTTGACTTCGAGGGCGGGGCAGGTGACGAAGGACGAGAGTTGGCGGCACAGGGGCCGGTATGGCGCTTGCTGTCGACCACAGTGCGCGGCGTGCTCGGTTTGCTGGGGAATGGCCGAGAGTTGGTGGATTTGACCCGGCGTTCGTCATCACCGGACCACGCCTGACCGGAGTCCGTACTCGGTTGCTGCTCGTATATTCGTTCGAGGGTCCTTCGCGCCCATTCGAGGGTTGCGCCCGGGGGGAAAGGACGGGAACGGGCGGAATAGTGGTGCGGATTGACGCCTGCAAGTCCGCACATTGCTTCGCGCAGCGCCGCATGCGTCCTCACAGTGGTGGTGAGGACGCATAGTGACCGGAGCAGTTGAAACAGCGAGCTCTGCGGTGTCAGCGGCGCGGCGTGGGGAGAGATTGCCTTTTTGACTTCGGCGCCCGCCTGACGGGGCGGGCATTAAATGCCGTTGTCGGGCGGGGCGCCAGAGTGTGCCGCGTTATGTAGAGGGGTAGCCTCGAGCGAGGCGGAGACGACCCGCCCGCTCGAGGGGGTGCGCGGCCCTCGAGCGAGGCGGGGTTTGCGTCGCGCCTGCTCGAGGGAGCGCGGCCCTCGAGTGAGGCGGAGACGGGGGTAGCGACTCGGGTCCCCTCGATAGGCGGGCTCGGACGTCCGTTCTTGGGCCACGATAGGCCGTAACGGGCCGAGCTGCCTTGGCGGCCCCTCTTGGCTGTCGGTGATTCCGCCTTTCGTGGCATATCGTTTTTTGAGGGTGATTTGCCCCGATGATTAGGGGACCCCCGGGGTTTGTCCCCGACAGTAGCCCCCGAGTCTCTGCCGGACTAAGGATCAGTCGGGCAGAGGCTGATGGTTCGCGGGATCGTTCCCGGGCATTTTGCGGGGATTACTCCTTTTTGATTATGCACGTTCTTCCGTTGGGGCGCGCGAGCGCACCCGCGGGTGTAGCCCCCGAGCCCTTGGAGGAGTGAATTCGCTCGTGCAAGGGCTTTGTCTTTCGAGGGTTGTGTCAGTCGCTCCCCTTTCGACGTGGTGGGGGTGAGACCGAGTTACACGGAATTCGGGGGGCGGACCCTGCACGGCTTCGACGTGCTTTGTGCATAAGAGGAGGAGGACATGCAAGGAGACCCCGAGCTCCTGGCCCGAGCGGAGGCGATCGGAGGGGCTTCTTGTCTTTGAGTTGCGACCCTCGCTTCCCCTTCGCGGGGGAGAGGGGTGAGGTCATTCGTGCAACCCTCGAATCGGGCAGCGTACACGGATGCCTCGGTGAGCTGTTAGCGGGTAGTTCAAGTGGACACCTGTGCCCCGTTCGCTAGGGGTCGGCTCGTGGTCCGGAGACGCGTCCATGTAGCGCTTGCAAAGGTTTGCTAGGTGGGGCTCGGTCCCTTTCGCAGAGACCGAGGGCGCGAAAGCTCTCCCTCGTTGGGATCCCCCTACTAGCTGCCTTTGTCCAGCCTTGAACACAACAGGGGCGTCCCCAAACTTCGCGTTCGGGGTAAAGTCCGTTGGACACGCCTGAATCATCCCTGACTCTGTTGATCTGGAGCGTCTGTCGAACCCT
The DNA here is from genome assembly GCA_033239725.1 of Echinochloa phyllopogon. Classification (NCBI taxonomy): domain Eukaryota; kingdom Viridiplantae; phylum Streptophyta; class Magnoliopsida; order Poales; family Poaceae; genus Echinochloa; species Echinochloa phyllopogon. The sequence goes on along the minus strand of BTCW01000001.1, from coordinate 35,438,203 downwards.
TTCGAGGGCCAAGCTTCGTACTCCTGATCAGTAGGGCCTTGCGAAAGGTGCAGGTCACCCTCGAGCAGCGGGCTCGAGGGTTGGTCGAGCGTGACCGGCAGCCTTCGCATTGCTTAATCTGGGGCGCCCGTCGAACCTTTTCGAGGCCCGGGTATCGAGGCCCTGATCAGTAGCACCCTGCGCCTCGAGGCGGAGGGAGGTCGTTGTCTTACCTGGGAAGGAATCCAACGGTTAGGTCGTTCGGGCCCGCGCACGACCGCTGGCGGGCGTGGTCGTGGCTGACGTGGCATGGAGTGGGCGAGATGGACGTAGTGGGCGCGCCTTTTTAGGCGAAGTTGGCGTGTGCCGGGGAGAGGCGAGGCGACGGGTGGTCAGGCGCCGCTGTTGCGTCGTTTCGTTTTGCCGTGCCGCAGTAAATGCCGCCGCCCACGCGTGCCGTTCCGCGGGAAAAAAAGGGGAGGGGCCCCCAGTTGCCATTGATGCGCCGCGCGCGCCCGGCCCATGTGTCAGCGGCTCAGTCCATGGCCGCACTTCGCGTGCGTTCTCTGGACCGAGCGGTCGGGCCGCTGTTGATGGTGCGGTTGAACGGGCGTGCCTTTTATGACGAGGCGTCATGTACGGGTAGGGTTTGAGGCGACGCGACGATCTGGTCGTTTAGCGTGCTGATTCACCTTGTTGCCCACTGGATAAACGTGGCCTCCTGCCTTGGATGGTTTTCCATATGGCCAGGCCCAATTATCAGTGGCTTGAGCTGGCTTCCCCATCCGGGTGCTTTCGGGTGACTTCCTTTGTCCCGGTCCGTTCGCCTGGTCCGCGGCTGATTCGCCCGTGGGTCATCGGGCACGAGAACCGTACCATGGGCAGGCTGAGTCAAAGAGGCGATCAAGGCTGCCCACGCGATACGGCCGGTGGCTCGCATCCGCACGCGAATCTTGCGATCGCCCACCCACGGGAGTAACAGTCGCGACCCCTGGGCGCCTATAAAGGCGGGCGTCCGGGCGGGGGAGAAGATCATCACCGAGTTCTTGTGTAGCTTGTCAGGTATGCAGAGTCATGAACTTCATCCTCCCGATGGGTTTGAGAGTGGGAGTGGAGCGGTCCGGGGTTTCGTCCCCGGCGCGCGCCACTGATGCCAGAAGATAGTCGACGAGAGGTGGTGGGCATGCTGCGGGAAAGGAGCAGGGCATCGCGCTTCTCATCGGAGAGGTGGTGACCTTGCCGGAGGCGAGGCGCCGCAAGGACGTTGCGGCGGGCGCTTCGTTCGCTAGGAGACTAGCGGATGGCGTTTGCCGACCATCGTCCTCGCGAGGGCACTCATCGACGGCAGGGCGCGAAGGCAGGCCCTGTCCGGCGGTCAAGTGGTCCAACGTCCTCCGTTCCGCAGCCGCCCAACCACCGGGTTCTTCGGTTAGCTGGGTGCCAGAAGAAAATCGACGAGAAAGCTGTGGAAACTGCTTCCCGCGATAGTGTGCTAGCCGGCTAGCTGAAGTAATACAAGAGCCCCGTTAGGGTGGCTCAAGTCTTTGTATCCTTAAAACGGCCTCTGGCCGAGTGCATTTTCTTATCGTGATCTCGCCGTTCGTGGCGTGTAAGGAGTGAATCCTGTTCGTGCCCAACCTTTTCGTGGGTTAGCACGATCTCGTATTTGCGTTGAAAGTTTTCGTGCGAAATTGTGCCTTTTCTCATGATTTAGGAGCGACTTTTGCCAAGGAGTTCGTTTTCGTGAGTGACTTGAGCGTTGTGCGACGGGGGGGATGCCGTGGCCTTTCGAGGGCGTAAGCAGTCCCACGACCCTGCCAACCGTCCTCTGTAGTAACTCACGCCTTGCTTTTAGTCTTCCTCGATCTTTGAGGGGAAAGGACTAATAACGCTTTCTGGGTTTCGACCGAAGGAAAATCAGACCCTTCCCGCGATCTCTGGGATGTCGAGTCCGTCTCCGTGAGTTCCTGCAATGATTCCGGGAGTTTGGTCCCGTATTTTCGCGATTAGCAGCATGACAAATAAGGGCGTTCGGATTTAGTTAGGGTTTTGCAACCGAGGTTTCGTTTGTTTGGCGTGCCGCGCCTTCCTCTTAACTCGAGACTGGTTTCGGCAGGGGAACACTAGTAACTTTGGCGTCGAGTGGCGAGGGGGATGCCGTAGCCTTCGGGGGCGTGGGCGGTCCCACGACTCTGCCGACTCTTAGCCGCGGTAGACTCATGCCTTGCTTTCACCTTTCTGGATTTAAGGAGGAAAGGCTTGGCAGCCTGGTTAATCGTTCTATTGTGCTGCTCTTGGCTCGGGAAGATTTTGGCCGGGTATTTCGAATCCGCGAGCAATTAAAGCGTGGAGTGGAGAGGGAGATGACGTATCCCTTCGAGGGCGTAGGCGGTCTTACGGCTCAGCCGGCTCTAGCTTTAGTTAGCTCGCGTCCCGCTTCTTTCTAGGCGCCTCGAGTTTTAGCACAATTTTTGAAAAAATGGGACGATTAGGGGGGGTAAACCCCCCTGCAGCCCCCTAGGGGGGCTTGGCTTTATTTGAAAATAGAACCAAGTCCCCCTTGTTTATGTTGTTAGCAACAATGTTTCCATGTTTTTCGCAAACTTTTCATCGTTGTTTACTAAGAACATGAAGTATTTACAAGAAATACTGAGAGTTTTAAGGATAGAAGCGACGTAGCTGTTGGATGTTCCAGGCGTTGGTGAAGACCTCGCCCTTCTCGTTCGCCAGCTTGTAAGTGCCAGGTTTGAGGACCTTGGCGATGATGAATGGTCCTTCCCATGGCGGAGTGAGCTTGTGGCGCTCTCGATTGTCCTGGCGCAGCCTTAGCACCAGGTCCCCTTCGTGGAGGTCTCGACGTCGCACCTTCTGAGCTTGGTATCGCCGGAGCGATTGTTGGTAGCGTGCTGAGTGAAGCAACGCTACGTCGCGAGCCTTGTCCACCTGGTCCAGCGAATTCTCGCGGTCCCGCTGGTTTTGGTCTTCCTGGTAGGCCTTGAGCCTCGGAGACCCGTACTCCAAGTCTGTTGGGAGGACGGCTTCGGCGCCATAGACGAGGAAGAACGGGCTGAAGCCTGTGGCCCTGCTTGGGGTTGTCCTGAGACTCCAGATCACCGATGGCAGCTCAGCAACCCACTTCCGGCCAAACTTGTTCAGCTTGTTGAAGATTCTTGGCCTCAGGCCTTGTAGTATCATGCCGTTGGCACGTTCTACTTGGCCGTTCGTTTGTGGATGTGCCACGGCCGACCAATCAACGCGAATGTGATGGTCGTCGCAGAACTCCAAGAACTTCTTGCCGGTGAATTGGGTGCCGTTGTCAGTGATGATCGAGTTGGGTACCCCGAATCGGTGGATGATGTCGGTGAAGAACAACACGGCCTGCTCAGATCTGATGCTGGTGATGGCCCGGACCTCGATCCACTTCGAGAACTTGTCGATGGCTACCAACAAGTGGGTGAATCCCCCGGGCGCTGGGCGGAAGGGCCCCACGAGATCCAACCCCCAGACCGCGAAAGGCCATGTTACAGGGATGGTCTGCAGGGCGTGCGCCGGGAGATGCGTCTTTCGTGCGTAGAATTGGCACCCTTCGCAGGTGCGCACGACCTCGTTCGCGTCGGACACGGCGGTGGGCCAGTAAAAGCCTTGCCGGAATGCGTTACCCACGAGGGTACGCGGCGCTGCGTGGTGTCCGCACGCCCCGGCGTGGATGTCGCGGATCAACTGCCTTCCCTCGGGGATGGGGATGCATCGCTGCAAGATCCCTGAGGCGCTGCGCTTGTACAGCTCGCCGCCGACCGAGACAAAGGTCTTGGCCCTTCTGGCGATGTGGCGCCCCTCGGTTCGGTCCGAGGGCAGCTCCCCGTGGTTGATCCACGCGAGGTACGGATCACGCCAGTCTTGTGGTCGCGTGTCTACGTCGATTTCCATGGCGTCGGTCGAAGAAATTTCAGCGTCGAGGGCTTCAAGCCCCTCTTTCGAGGGGTCCTCTTCCATGGGTTCGACCCCCGCAGCCCCTGAGGGTGTCCTGAGGGTTCCGGCCCTTCGCTCGAAGTTGACGGAGGGTTGATCGAGGTCGCGGGCGAAGACGTTCGGAGGAACGGTGATTCGCTCTGACGCGATCTTGGCCAGCTGATCCGCTTCCTCGTTGTATTTGCGTACGACGTGGTTCAGCTCGAGGCCATAGAATTTGTCCTCGAGACGACGAACCTCGTTGCAATACGCCTCCATCTTTTCGTCGCGGCAGCTTGCGTTCTTCATCACTTGGTCGATGACCAACTGAGAATCCCCCCGGACGTCGAGGCATTTGATGTCGAGGTCGATGGCGATGCGGAGCCCAGCGAGGAGGGTTTCGTACTCCGCCATGTTGTTCGACGCTGGGAAGTGCAAGCGAACCACGTATCGGATATGTTCTCCGAGGGGTGAGACGAAGAGGAGGCCCGCGCCTGCCCCGTTTTTCATTACCGACCCGTCGAAGTACACGGTCCAGCATTCGGCCTGGATCTGCGGCGGCGGAAGTTGGACGTCGGTCCACTCAGCGACGAAATCCGCTAAGGTTTGCGATTTTATCGCCTTACGCGGTGCGTTGGAGAGAGTCTCCCCTACGAGCTCCATAGACCACTTCGCTATTCTACCCGAGACGTCCGGGTTGCGGACTATCTCCCCCAAAGGGAAAGATGAGACCACGGTGACCGGGTGGGCCTCGAAGTAGTGTCGCAGCTTTCGACGTGCGAGCACTACAGCGTAGATTAGCTTCTGGATCTGTGGATACCGCATCTTGGTTTCGGTCAGCACCTCGCTGACATAGTACACCGGCCTCTGGACCGGCAGAGCGTGGCCCTCCTCCATCCTTTCCACAATGATGACGGCGCTGACAACTTGCGTTGTCGCAGCCACATATAGGTAGAGAGGCTCACCGTTCTGCGGCGGCGTGAGGATGGGTGCACGCGCAAGCGACGCTTTTAGCCCGTCGAGGGCTTTTTGGGCTTCGGGGGTCCACGAAAAGCGTTCGTGCTTTTTCAGGAGCCGGTACAAAGGTAAGCCCTTTTCGCCAAGTTGAGAGATGAAGCGGCTGAGAGCTGCGAGGCAGCCCAGTACTCTTTGCACCCCCTTGAGGTCCCGAATTGGCCCCATTCGTTCCAGGGCCGAGACTTTTTCAGGGTTGGGTTCGATGCCTCGTTGGGAGACGATGAAACCCAATAGCATGCCTCGCGGCACCCCGAAAACGCATTTTTCCGGATTCAACTTTACCCCGTTCGCCCGGAGGCAACCGAATGTGATTTGCAAATCGTTGACCAGATCGTTCGCCTTTCTAGTTTTTACAACGATATCGTCAACATATGCCTCAACGGTCCGCCCGATGTGGCTTCCGAAAACGTGTTGCATACATCGCTGGTATGTAGCTCCAGCGTTTCGGAGGCCGAACGACATAGTGACGTAGCAAAACATGCCAAACGGGGTGATGAAAGAAGTCGCGAGCTGGTCGGACTCTTTCATCTTGATTTGATGATAACCGGAATAAGCATCAAGAAAGCATAGCAATTCGCACCCAGCGGTGGAGTCTATTATCTGATCTATTCTAGGCAGAGGAAATGAAACCTTAGTGCATGCTTTGTTTAAACCGGTATAATCTACGCACATGCACCATTTTCCGTTTTTCTTCTTAACTAGATTAGGATTAGCAAGCCAGGTCGGGTGAAATACCTCTTTGATGAATCCGGCTTGCAGGAGCTTGTGCACCTCCTCCCCGATGGCGCGGCGCCTTTCCTCGTCGAACCGCCGCAGTCGCTGTACCACCGGCTTGGAGTGAGGCTTGATGTCAAGGCTGTGCTCGGCGACCTCCCTCGGGATCCCCGGCATGTCTGAGGGTCTCCACGCGAAGATGTCTGCGTTGGCGTGGAGAAAGTCGACGAGCACTGCTTCGTATTTGGGGTCGAGGGTGGTGCTGACCCTCAACGCCTTTCCCTCGGGGGCAGTGGGGTTGAGGGGCACCGCTTTGGTGTGTTCAGCAGCCTCGAAGGTGCCCGCGTGCCTTTTGGTGGAGTCGATGGCCTCGTTCGCCATCTTCTCCAAATCCGCCACCAGGGTCTCGCTGTAGGCGAGCGCTTCCGCGCCCTCGACGCACTCGACGTCGCACGCATAGGCGTGCCCGTACGGCGATCCCACGGTGATGACGCCCTTTGGCCCTGGCATCTTCATCTTGAGGTAGGCGTAGTTGGGGACCGCCATGAACTTGGCATAACACAGTCGCCCGAAAATAGCGTGGTACGCTCCTGGGAATCCCACCACCTCGAAGGTGAGGGTCTCCCTCCGAAAGTTCTCGGGAGTACCGAAGCAAACGGGCAGGTCGATCTGCCCGAGGGGTTGGACCCGTTTTCCCGGCGCGATGCCGTGGAACGGCGCCTTGCTTGGCCTCAGCTGGTTCGTGCCAATGCCCATGAGCTCTAAGGTGTGGACGTAGAGGATGTTGAGGCTGCTGCCCCCGTCCATCAGCACCTTGGAGAATCGCGTGTTGCCGATGACGGGGTCGACGACAAGCGGATAGCGCCCCGGATTCGGGACATAGTCCGGATGGTCCTCGCGGCCGAAGGAGATGGTCTCGTCCGACCAGGCGAGGTAAGTTGGCGTCGCGGGGTGAACGGAGAAGACCTCTCGGCGTTCACGTCTTTGCTCCCAGGACGTCGCGTTCACGGTGGGCCCCCCTACGATGAAGAATACATTCTCCACATGGGGGAACTCGTCGTTGCCGCCATTGCCCGTATCCTTCTTCGGGCCATCCTCCTTCGCAGAGGTGCGCCTGAAGTAACCCTTGATCATCCCACACTGTTCGAGGGTGTGGGTGACAGGGCCCTTGTGGTACGGGCATGGCTTCTTCAGCATCTCGTCGAACAGGCCTCCCCCCTGAGGGGGGCCTCGAGGGCCTTTGCGGCCTCGCTCGACCACGAGGGCGTCGTCAGAGTCTTCGCCCTGCTGCTGCTGCTGCGCGGGTTGCCGAGGCTTCTTGCCTTTACTGCCCCGTTTCTGCTTTTTTGCCTTGGCCTTGGGTTTGCTGCCCTCCGCGGGCAGCTCCTCCGCGCGCTTCCCCTTGGTCTTGCCGTCGAAGATTACCCCGACAGCCTCCTCTCCAGAGGCGAAGTTGGTGGCGATGTCGAACAGAGCGTTGACGCTGGTGGGATGGTTTCGTCCCAGCTCGCGCACCAGCTCTCGACAGGTCATGCCTTCGAGGAAGGCGTGGATGATTTCGGAGTCACCCACGCTCGGGAGCTCGGTGCAGCGCTTGGAGAAGCGGCGGATGAAGTCCCTCAGCGGCTCGTCGGCCGCCTGCCGGCACCCGCGCAGGTCCCAGGAGTTTCCGGGGCGCACGTATGTGCCCTGGAAGTTACCCACGAACATTTTGACCAGGTCTTCCCAGTCATGGATTTGGTTCGCGGGTAGGTGTTCGAGCCATGTCCGCGCCGAGTCCGCGAGATGAAGCGGAAGGTTGCGGATGATCATGGCATCGTCGGTGGCCCCGCCCAACTGGCAAGCCAGGCGATAGTCGTTGAGCCACGTCTCGGGTTTCGTCTCACCCGAATACTTGGTGATGGTGGTCGGCTGGCGAAAACGCGGCGGGATGGCGGCCGAACGGATCTTCCGGCTGAACACCGGGGTTCCCGGGGGTTCCGGCGTCGGGCTTCTGTCCTCCTCGCTGTCATAGCGACCTCCCCGTCGGGGGTGCCTGCTGCGAGGAGGCGCCGCGTCCTGCCTCTTCTTGTTCAGGACGTTGCGCGCATCGCCATCGTCGACGGCGCCCCGCGTGTCCACGAGTCGGTTCTTCGCGGACCTCCTCGTTTCACGGTCGCCGGTCACGAGCGCCCTTCCATCGTTCGTTGGACGGTGAGGCGTCCACGCGCCCCTGGGTGGGGTATGGATGGATTGTTCCGTATCCCACTTGCCGCCTCCGGCTCTCGAACTGGCCTGGTGGCGCATGCGGGAGGCGGAACTTTCCGCTTGTTGAACGGCCGCTTCTTCGACAAGGGCCTGCACCTGGCGCCGCATGCTGCGCGCTTCTGGTGTCGATGGTTCGGGCATGGCCCGAATCAGGGTTGCTGCGGCGACGAGCTTCTGGTTTGCTCGTGGCGGCATGGCAGGACCGGCGTCGTCGCCGTCACCCATGATGCGCGCTTGAGCAATACGCCCGGCAGCTCGTGCGCGTTCGCCGCGTTTGGGCTGCCGGGCTTCCAGGGCTGCGCGTAGCTCCTGTACCTATTGGTGCTCCTGTTGGAGCTTGGCTTCCAGCTCTTGCACCTGCGCAAGCTGTGCCTGCGCGAGTGCGGCTTCACTCGCTGGCTCGGCGGGCGCCGGTGGCGGTTCGTCGTGTCCGGCCCCGTCGCGCGTCTCTTCATCCTCTCCCACGGACTCTACTTCGCCGTCGAGGACGAAGCATTCCCGCGTGGGGTCGTATTCCCCCTCGCTGGAATCGTCGGAGCAGGTGAGGCAGAAGTCCGCGACGGCCTGGAAGGAGATAAGGCCTTCGCGGTCGCGCAACCCGGAGTAGTCCAAGTTCGGGTGCTCCTGCCCGCGCACACTCTCTCCGTCATCCGACTCGGACTGGGGTCCGCCGGGTGAGGAAATGCTGAGGCCGCGGATCGAACCCAGCTGGTGACCCGGCGAATCCTCGTGCGCGTTCGGGTTGGCGCTGATTGCCGCGGAGGAGCTTGCGGCCGCGTTGTTCATCCCGTGGGGAAGCTGCGCCGACCCGACCACATTTTCCCAGCGCGCTCCCTCCGCGGAAGCAGCCGGCGGGGGTCCGCCCCCCTGTAATGTGGCAGCGGGCTGGAGCAGCAGGTGTGCGTCCCAGTCAGGGAGGACGATGCGCAGAGCAACGCGCCGCTCCGCGCGAATCTGCAGCTCGCGCAATCTTCGTCGTCTCCTGAGCTGGGCCGGCGTCGGCGGTGTTGGGGTAACGGGCATCATGTTGGGCGGCCTGGAGGCGAGCCGCATGAGGAGGCCCTCACCGGTCGCTTCGAAGTCCAGGCTCCCAAACATGATCCGGTACCCGCGCGGAAGCGGGCCGGGGGACCCCGTGGCGGATCGTGGTGGCATGGTCTTGGCGCGGCCCGCCGTCAAGGGAACTGATCGGGTGTGATTGACCACAGCGCAGCCCCCTACCTTGCGCGCCACTGTCGGTGCTGGTATCGGTCGGCCAATCCCCAGCGCCAAACAGAATGCGCTGTGTCCCGTCCCTTGACGGTTGATGCAAGAGCTAGCACGATGAGACAAGCGTTTATCCTGGTTCCGACCGTGAGGTCGTACGTCCAGCAGGGTGCGCTGTACTATCTTGCACCGGAGTGCTTGCAGAGGGGGACTACAAGCAAGGCGGGAGAGGAGGAGGAGTCTCCAAGTCCCTGAAAGCGAGTGTGATTGAGGCGAGTGCCAATATCGTGTGTGGCGGTGTGTGTGATTGTCTCTTTTTCCTCTCCCCTCCCTCTTCTATCTCCTCCTACCTCCTTTTATAGGTCGAGGAGAGAAAGGTGGGGGTAGGGTTTACATGTACAAGCGTGACGTGCTACAGGGATATGTACCGGAGAGCATGGCGTCGGGCGTGCGGCCGTCCTTGACCCAGGCAGGGGATTTATGGCGAGCTCCGGCTTCTGTGGGCGTCATGGCCGTCCCTGTGCTTTTCCTGGAGTGATTTCGAGGGGTGGCGCTGCCGTAATCCGCACCCAACTGCCCGCCGCTGGTTGACTTCGAGGGCGGGGCAGGTGACGAAGGACGAGAGTTGGCGGCACAGGGGCCGGTATGGCGCTTGCTGTCGACCACAGTGCGCGGCGTGCTCGGTTTGCTGGGGAATGGCCGAGAGTTGGTGGATTTGACCCGGCGTTCGTCATCACCGGACCACGCCTGACCGGAGTCCGTGCTCGGTTGCTGCTCGTATATTCGTTCGAGGGTCCTTCGCGCCCATTCGAGGGTTGCGCCCGGGGGGAAAGGACGGGAGCGGGTGGAATAGTGGTGCGGATTGACGCCTGCAAGTCCGCACAGGGCTTCGCGCAGCGCCGCATGCGTCCTCACAGTGGTGGTGAGGACACATAGGGACCGGAGCAGTTGAAACAGCGAGCTCTGCGGTGTCAGCGGCGCGGCGTGGGGATAGATTGCCTTTTTGACTTCGGCGCCCGCCTGACGGGGCGGGCATTAAATGCCGTTGTCGGGCGGGGCGCCAGAGTGTGCCACGTTATGTAGAGGGGTAGCCTCGAGCGAGGCGGAGACGACCCGCCCGCTCGAGGGGGTGCGCGGCCCTCGAGCGAGGCGGGGTTTGCGTCGCGCCTGCTCGAGGGAGCGCGGCCCTCGAGCGAGGCGGAGACGGGGGTAGCGACTCGGGTCCCCTCGATAGGCGGGCTCGAACGTCCGTTCTTGGGCCACGATAGGCCGTAACGGGCCGAGCTGCCTTGGCGGCCCCTCTTGGCTGTCGGTGATTCGGCCTTTCGTGGCATATCATTTTTTGAGGGTGATTTGCCCCGATGATTAGGGGTTTGATCATGCGATGGATCAAAGGGAGCTGCTACCGCACGAACAAGCGCTACGCCGGAAGGCAAATCTCAAAAGCCTAGGCTTAGCATCTTTAATGCGCACCATCACCCGATAGAGGTCACGTCTGACATTTCTCGCGGAGGGAGATGCAAACACTAGATTTTTGTCACTTTCAGGCTTGCCACCGGAGCCGAAAGAACCACATTGACACCCTCCATGTTGGCGACGTCCAGCTTGTTCGTGATGAGGCTAAGGCTAAAGCGTTGTTTGAACACTATGACGAGATTCTGGCTTCGCCGGTTCAACGATCAATTGTTCTTGATTACCAGTACCTGGGCCTGTCACGAGTTGATCTCAATGGGTTGGATTCATGCTTCTCCAAGGAGGAAATTCATCGCACCATTATGGAGTTGCCTTGTGACAAAGCACCCGGGCCCGACGGCTTCACGGGCCTTTTCTACAAGACTGCCTAGCACATCATCAAAGAGGACGTCTTGAGGGCGTTTCAAGCCCTTTGGGCATTAGATGCGCGGAGCCTTTACCTGGTTAATCAAGCTTACATGATACTTCTTAAGAAAAAAGACATGGCACTTCAAGTTTTCAAGTTGGTGACTACCGTCCCATAAGTTTAATCCATAGCTTCTCCAAGCTGTTCACAAAGGTACTTGCAAACAGGCTGTCACCAAAGCTACCGGAGCTGGTTCAGCCGAACCAAAGTGCTTTTATCAAGGGAAGGGTGATTCATGACAACTTCAGAGCGGTCCAGCTAACTGCACGTTTGCTACATCAGAAGAAGACCTCATGTGCCTTGCTAAAAGTTGACATTGCGAAGGCCTTCGATACTGTTAATTGGTCCTATCTCTTGTCTGTTTTAAAGCACATGGGTTTTTCCCACCGTTGGATGAATTGGATCAGCATGCTGCTGTCTATGGCAAGTACACGAATTGTGCTAAATGGGTTGCCAGGGCGATGGATTTGCCGTGCTAGAGGCCTACGCCAGGGAGACCCCTTGTCCCCCATGTTGTTTGCCATTGCGATGGAGGCTCTGAATGCATTGTTTCGTCGAGCAAGTCGGGATGGGTTGTTCGCAAGCCTACGAGACAATAGAATTCAGGAGAGAACTTTTCTCTGTGCGGATGATGTCGTGTCGTTCCTGTCACCGGTCCAACAGGATCTTGTGGCCACAAGTACAATCTTGGACATCTTCGGGAACGCATCATGACTCTTCACTAACAAAAGTAAATGCCTGATCTCTCCTATTCAGTGTGGTCTGGAGGAGACGGTCACGATCTGCAAGTTTTCTCTGGTCAAGCTGGAACCTCTTCCTTGCAAATACCTGGGCATTCCCTTGTCGATCCGGAAACTATCGAAGGGGGAGGAGTTACAGCCACTAGTGGAAAAGGTATGTGCTGGCCTCCCGTGATGGAAAGCCCGTATGATGAGTCCTGCTGGTCGTCCGGTGCTGGTAAAGGTGAAGCTTTCTGCAATTCCCGTCCACACCGTGATTGCTCTCTCCATCAGCCCATGGGCCATCAGTTGCATTGGCAAGAAACGCCGTACGTTCCTTTGGAAGGGCACTGACACCATCTTGGGAGGGCACTGCATAGTCGCTTGGCCCAAATGCTATCGGCCTAAGGAAATGGGGGGCCTGGGCATACCGGACCTACAACTGTGGGGCTATATGTTGCGAATGCGGTGGCTGTGGGAGTTGAAAGCGGGGGTGCACAAGCCCTGGAACCTATTGCCTGATAAGCCCGAACCACAAGTGGCAGAGTTGTTCTCGGCCTCTATGCATGTGGTACCTGGCAATGGGCGATCGACGCTGTTCTGGACGGATAAATGGCTGGATGGCAAGTCCTTGCTTCAGATTGCGCCTTGCCTGGTTAATGCAGTTGGGCCACGTACACAACGGTCAAGGAAAGTCGCCGACGCTTTGAAAAATAGGGCCTGGGTCAATGATATCAAAGGTGCCCTTACGGTACAAGTCATTGTGGAGTACCTGCAGGTTTGGGACAGACTAAGCTCGTTGGCTTTATCGGAAGATCCTGACCAGCTAATATGGAAGTGGACTGCTGACAAGGTTTACTCCTCTTCATCAGCTTACGGGGCCTTTTTCTTTGGCTAGAACTCCATGGGGGCACGGGTGTTGTGGAAGACAAGGGCGCCTAATCAGTGTAAGTTCTTTGGTTGGTTGGTATTGCAAAGACGATGTTGGACAGGAGCAAGACGGAAGAGACATCACCTACAGGACACCGATGCTTGCGCCTTGTGCGACCAGGAGAGCGAGACTATAACACACCTTCTTGCCGGGTGCCCAGGGGTGGGCATTGTTGACACCGAAAATTGGCACCAGGAAGAGGCTGACATGTGGGCCGGAATCGTCGAAGAGATATCATTCGGCAAAGGAGTTTTTTCCCCAGAAGCATTCGGCAAAGACGTTCTGCGGTCGGGAACGCATCGTCATTCGGCAAGAGAACTGTTCCGCAAAAGGCATTCGGGAACGCGTGATGACGTGGATCAAGTATAAGGGAAAGGCTGGTTTAATTTGGAATGCAAGGCGGATACGGTGCCCCGGCGTTTATCTTTTTTAGGAAATAAAGTAATGTAATCGTAATCGATTAGGAGTCGTGTCGAAACCAGGGTATAAATATAAACCCATGGTAATTGTAAAAGGAGGATCCAATCAATCATACAACAAACCGGCCCCGTGCCAACATCGAGTCCTTTAGTCGAGTCGTCGAGTTCTTCGAGAGGAGTCATCGATCCGTCGACCTCTGTAAGTACCGGCAACCCTGCACCATGCCTAGTATCATGCGGTGGATTTAGGCCTTGGTTCGGGAAGGTTCCATTGTTAGATCATGAGCCATGCGGTGGGCTAAGTTTTAGCTTGGAACAAGTTATCGGCTCTATTGGATTTTGGCAAGATCTGATAGATTCATTAAGTTATCATGTGTTGCTCTGGATTTTACCTTTGTGTTCGATTCATTACAACACTCCTTTGCCCAGTCTAGGTTGATTAGATTCGGCTCCAGCTCACAATGCACTGCGTTTCCATAGCCGAATTCGAAGTCAATCTAGATTGCCACGTGTTGCGGGTTCACGCTCGTTGGTCTTGTGTAGATCTTGACAGAACCGGGTATCATGCGGTAGATGCAGGTTTTTGGGTCGTCTTAGAGCTAATCATCCGGTGGATTAGAATTCGATTCGATCTGATAGATCTATCATCATCGACGAAGCGTGTTCCTTCTTCATGGAACCCGATTCGGCTATATAGCTGTATTCGGCAGCATCGTCACGAGTGGAACACGTCCACGGTTTTGTTTTTAAATAAAGAATGCTTTTAGCCTTCCATGTTTAGGGTGTATCATGCGGTGGATTGCTCTATTCCTGGTTGGTGGTGTGATTCCAAGCAAGTCGTATCATGCGGTGGATTAACTTGTTTCGTTTCATGCTTGACGGGCTGAAAAGTACCTAGACATGCGGTAGACTAGTGCTTTTATCCTATGCATTCTTGTTTATTATGAAATTATGGTCATGCTTTCGCCCTTTTATTTATCTATCATATTCTGTTCCTCGTTAATCGGTTAAGAGTATGTGTTACAATGTTCATTCAGCTGAAAACCGATCTTTCGTCATGCTTACGTCACGCATTCGGCAATGCGCTCCCTGCGTGCCTTGCCGATTGCCGAATGAGGCTTTAACTGCCGACAGATAGCTTCTCCATAGCTATATGTCGTTTGAAACTGGCTCCGTAGCCGTAAATATGGAACTGACTGGTATTGCCCGGTACGTTCCAGGTGTTATCTAAACATCTTTTCTCCCTTTGTCAGTTTCAGGAAAATTGACTGGCACGCTTACGGATTCAAACGCTCGGGCCACGTGTGAAGCCAGCTAATTCGGCTTGCTGTGTGCTTGGCGTGAGGTGCGGATTTTACGTCAACACACTTTTTGGCACGCCCGGTGGGACTCAACAAACTTCAAAGATGCCTGAATTGAAGGACATTCTGGATGTCACTTTCGAAGAATTGTCTGATGAGCATCAACAAATGGTGAAGACTGCTGCAGATCAATTCACCAAGAAATGCTTGCTGTCTTTTGCTAAGAACAGGAGTGGTGCACCGTTTCTCAAGTCGGATCTGCCAAGAGTTCTTTTGCCAGGACAATCTGATCTCGCTGAAGATGAAGAAAGGGAGAAGCTCTCTAGCTTGTTGTACAAGGCTTTAGGAGAAACAATGACCAATCATAATGCTGCATTCCTGAACAGTTTTCGGCTCATATTGGTTAGCATCTTTGGTCAACACGTGGATAAGCCTTTTGAGCAAGTGCATGGACAACTTGGTGGACCAACATATTTCAATGTTCAAGCATCGGTCCCAAAACGTCATGGTAAAGGTACTGAAGAAACTGAAGCTTCTGGAACCAAAGACGCGAATGGACAGCCGATTCAACAAGAACTTCAGCATGCATTGCCGAAACCTCGTACATATGGTGATATGGCATTCGGCACCACAGGAAATCCACCTGCTTCTGCTTACAAGATATCCCCTCTGAACAACAGGCTGCAAAGGGATGTGTATGGAAACGGATATTCAGAATTTATGGATTACAATGCTATCGACGCTCTTCCGAATCCTGGGTATGTTAGTATTGCAGGGATGCCTGCTGGAAGACCAGGGAATCAAGATACAAATATTGACCTCATGGTGCAAAAAATGACCGATGTACTGCAAAATCAATTCGGTCTGAAGCCTAAAAATCAGGGGTACATGTATTCGTCTCCTTTCCCAGAATGGTACCAAAGGGTATCATTGCCGAATAGAGTCAAGGTGCCTACAGAGTTCACTAAGTTCTCAGGACAAGATGATACTAGCACTGTAGAACATATAGCTCGATATTTGATGCAACTTGGAGAAGCTTCGGCAGATGAGGCTTTCAGAATCAGATACTTTCCTTTGTCGCTGACGGGTCCAGCTTTTACATGGTTTGCTTCTTTACCCGCTCAGTCAATTTGTACTTGGAAAGACCTGGAGCAGAAATTCCATGCTCATTACTACATTGGCAGTACCGAGAAAAAGTTGGTTGATTTGACCAGCTTAAGGCAGAGGAATAATGAGACACCTACAGAGTTCCTCAGGAGATTTAGGGAAACAAAGAGCATGTGTTTTTCTCTGAACATACCTGATGATCAGCTAGCTGGCATGGCTGTAGCTGGCATGCTGCCTGCCATTCGGGAGAAGCTATTCGGTATGGAGTTTGATGATCTGGGCCAGTTGTCACACAGATTGGCCTTAATGAGTAACCAGGCATATGGTTTCAAGAAAGATGCCAGATTTGCTAAACATAATGATGTAGCTGACATCTATAACCAATTCCTTGAAAAAGCGGATCAAGAAGATGAATATGAAGATAGCGAGGAAATAGCCGCAGCAGAGATAGTGTGGGGTAAAGACCCAATCATGGTGAATCAGAGGTGGATTAAACAGAATAAGGGCACCTATGATTTTGATGTAACTAAGGCGGATAAATTGTTTGACTATCTTGTGAAAGAAGGCCGAATCAAGCTACCAGAAGGGCATTCTATGCTTCGGCCTGATGAAGTGAAAGATAAGAGATACTGTGGATTCCATGATAGAAATTCTCATTCCATCAATGAATGCAGAGTTTTTAGAGTGAGGATTCAGAAAGCTATCCAAGAAGGGCATCTAAAATTCGACAATAAGATGAAGTTGGACAGTAACCCGTTTCCTCAGAACATGATCGGATTCTTAGTCAATATGGTGAGTATTGCCGAATCTGGAGAAAAGGAAAAAATGAGAGTCCTGACGTCGAAGAAAGCGAAGCAGAGTGGCTCAGTAGATCCTAATCGGCAAATCACGATCGAACAGATTCGCGAGGAGAGGCCTCGCTTCCCGAATAGCCGATTTGAAGTTGGGAATTCTTCTAAACCTAAGATCACATCGCGTATTCTCCTCAATAAGTGGCAGCGTCAGCAAGAAAAGGAACGCTACCAGAGGCGTGAGTATGAGGAGGAGAAAAGAAGGCGCGAAGAAGAAAGGTATGAGGAAGAACAAGAGGAATATGTCCGAGAACAAGAGCGTGCACATTGGGATTGTGTCTTCTTCAGACACTGTTGGAACGAAGGTTTAAAGCTGCCTACATGGAATAACTGTCCTGAATGCAACAATGGATATGTCGAACATAGGCAAAATGTTGCCAATCGCCGATCCGTCCACGAAAGAATTGGAAGGATACATCCTAGTGATGATCGGCGTCTAAAAATATATAAGAATGATGATCAACCAATGAAAAGACGTGCTGATTATAGATGGATTGATCATGAGGAAGAAGACCGTGAGTATGTTTAGCAGAAAGGACAGTGGTGTCCACCTGGTTTAAGAAGGAGCCAGAAGAGAAGAGTCCAACGCCTGAGAAATCAAGAGTTGAAGCAAGCAGGAACCAGGATGAGATCGATATGGCGTCCAAAAGACAAACCCAACGAAGCGAGTCATTCGGCTCCTACATGCATGGTATGTTTCTTGCCGAATGAATTCATGGCTCCAGCTAATCAAATTGTACAGGAAGAGATATTGTCAGAAGTGGATGAAGCCGAACAATGTGGGTTAATGGCACAATTGGTATTGAATAAGCAAGCTGTTTTCGAGAAGCCAGTCCAGAATCGGCACATGAAACCACTGTACTTAAGAGGATATGTCAACGGAAAGCCACTAACGAAGATGTTTGTTGATGGTGGAGCGGCTGTTAATGTGATGCCATACAATACATTCAGGAAACTTGGCATGAGCCCTGGAGATTTGACGCCAACAAGCATAGTTTTGAATGATTTTGCTGGAAATCCGTCGGACACCAAAGGATGTGTACATGTAGATCTGATGATTGGGTCTAAAATTCTGCTTACAACCTTCTTCGTTATTGAAGGCAAAGGGGCATACAGCTTGCTACTTGGAAGGGATTGGATTCATGCGAATTGCTGTATACCATCTACTATGCATCAGCAGCTTATTCAGTGGATAGATGATGAAGTGGAAATTGTCCCAGCAGATGATTCAATTAGCGTGGCTAATGTGGAACCGGCCTTCTGGGAATATCAAGGCATAGATTGCTTCTCAGGTAAGGACTGGGGAGAAGGTCCTGTTGAGCCAGTCAGCAGTGATCAACAGCCGATCGAAGCAGTCGGCTCTTTTAGTAATTTTTAATGGATAATCCAATTGATGGGACTGATGGGAAGCTAGGATATGGATTTGTGTCGGCTGATAAATTAGAAGAAGTAGACATTGGAGACGGTGACAAACCAAGGCCGATATTCATCAGTGCTAGCTTAGATTCGGTTTTCAGAGAAAAGTTGATTGAGTTGTTAAAAGAATACAAAGATTGCTTTGCTTGGGATTATTCAGAGATGCCTGGTTTAGATCATTCCATTGTTGAGCATCGATTGCCGATCAAGCCTGGTTATAAACCTTACAAGCAACCACCCCGGAAAATCTACAAAGATGAAGTGTTGGCCGATGTGAAGAAAGAAGTGGAAAGATTAATAGCAGCAAATTTTATTCGGCCATGTAGATATGCAGAATGGATCTCTAATATTGTTCCTGTGTACAAGAAAAATGGGAAGATGAGAGTTTGCATAGACTTTAGAGATCTTAACAGAGCTACACCCATGGATGGATATCCAATGCCTATTGCTGACTCGTTGGTTGATGCTGCTGCTGGATATAAAGTGATTAGTTTCATGGATGGTAATGCAGGGTACAATCAAATTTTTATGGCATTGGAAGATATAGCAAAAACAGCTTTCAGATGTCCAGGACATATAGGGTTGTTTGAATGGATTGTCATGACGTTTGGCTTGAAGAATGCTGGTGCAACTTATCAGAGAGCCATGAATTATATTTTTCATGAGTTGATCGGCAAGATTGTGGAGATATATATCGATGATGTTGTGATTAAGTCATTGGATCATGAAGCACATTTGGCCGACATAAGAGAAACTCTAGAATGCACTAGGAAACATGGGCTCAAGATGAACCCAAATAAATGTGCTTTTGGAGTTTCGGCAGGAGAATTTTTGGGATTTCTGGTGCATGAAGGAGGAATAGGAGTTGGCAAGAAAAGTATGAAAACCATTGATGAAGTCGTTCCTCCAACTAATCTTAAGGAATTACAGTCATTACTTGGTAAGATCAATTTCGTGAGAAGATTCATATCAAACTTATCACAAAAAGTGTTGCCTTTCTCTTCACTGTTAAAAGTCAAGAAGGATCAGAAGTTTGTATGGGGTGACGAACAACAAAAGGCTTTCGATGAGATCAAGGAGTACATGAAAGAACCACCAGTATTGGTACCTCCACAGCTAAACAAGCCTTTTAGGTTGTACGTGGCGGCCGATGCCCAAACTATTGGATCGGCCCTCATACAAGAATTTGAGGGAAAGGAAAGAGTAGTTGCATACCTTAGCCGAAAGTTGCTTGATCCCGAAACGAGGTATTCGGCTACCGAGAAGCTTTGTTTATGTGTTTACTATTCCTGTACAAAATTTCGGCACTACTTGCTACATGCCGAATGCATTGTGTGTTCAAAATTTGATGTGATAAAGCACATGTTGTCTATGCCGATTTTGAACGGAAGGATTGGCAAATGGATTTTGGCTTTGTCCAAATTTGAGTTAAGGTTTGAATCGGCAAAAGCTGTTAAAGGACAGATTATTGCTGACTTCATTACTGAACATCGTGATTCATCAACTAATTTGCTTGAAATTACTCCTTGGGTATTATTCTTCGATGGATCTTCATGTGACAAAGGTGGTGGAGTAGGTATTTTGTTAATTTCGCCAAGAGGAGAGGTATTTGAATTTGCTATTCCTATTCAACCTACTGTCACTAATAATCAAGCCGAGTATGAGGCAGTGCTCAGAGGACTCCAATACTTGAGAGAAGCAAAGGCCATTGCAGTTGAAATTTTTGGAGATTCAGAATTAGTCATAAAGCAACTAAATGGCGAATATGAGTGCAGGAATGATATCTTAAGGAATTACTATGAAGAATGCAGGCAGATCTTTAAGGAGTTTCAATCAGTAATCCTGCGACATATTCCTAGGAAAGACAATGAAGAGGCGAACAGATTAGCTCAAAGTGCTTCAGGTTATAAAGAGCTTCAAGAGGTTTTTGCTAATGATGTATATGCTTTCGGGGGTAATCTGGCAGAAGATGATTGGAGAAAAGAAATTGTTGATTATCTGGAGAATCCATCCCGAAAGGTTTCTAGAAAGCTCAGGTATAAAGCTTTAAAGTTTGTTCTTCTTGATGATAATTTATATTATAAATCCTTGGATGGGGTGCTGTTACATTGCTTGAATCAAGAAGAAGCAAAAAGGCTGATGAGTGAAGTACATGATGGGTTGTGTGGAGCACATCAATCGGCCTACCGAATGAAATGGGTTATTAGGAGAACTGGGTACTATTGGCCCACTATGCTAGAAGATTGCTTTGAATATTACAAAGGATGCCAAGATTGCCAGAGATTTGGAAACATTCAGAGAGTTCCAGCATCAGTTCTGAATCCTATCATCAAGCCATGGCCATTCAGAGGATGGGGAATAGATTTGATTGGCCAAATAAATCCTCCATCTAGCAAGGGGCATAAGTTTGTGCTTTTGGCAACCGATTATTTTACCAAGTGGGTTGAGGCAATTCCATTAAAGAAGGTGACATCGGAGAATATGGTTGAATTTGTTAAAGAACATATCATTTACAGATTTGGAATTCCTCAAACAATCACCACAGATCAAGTTACTCAGTTTACATCTTCAGAGTTCAGGGATTTTGCTGAAAGTATGGGCATCAAATTGTTGAATTCTTCTCCTTATTATGCCCAAGCTAATGGTCAAGCAGAGGCTTCTAACAAGATTATGATTAAAATTATACAGAAGAAGATTGATCAGAAGCCAAGAAAGTGGCATTCGGTACTCAATGAGGCTTTATGGGCTTACCGAATGGCTCCACATGGAGCTACACAGACGTCTCCTTATGAATTGGTATATGGACATCATGCTATCTTGCCATGGGAGATACAATTAGACTCAAGGAGAATAAAATTGCAAAAGGATTTGAGTTCTAAAGATTATAATGATTTAATGATGGACGAATTAGAAGATTTGCATATGATTCGTCTCAGGGCCTTGGAAAATGTTGAGAAAAATAAAATGCGAGTTGCTAAATATTACAACAAGAAGGTGAAAGTCAAGCAATTTGCAGAAGGAGATTTGGTTTGGAAAGCAGTATTGCCGATTGGGACTAAATACAGTGCATTCGGTAAGTGGTCTCCAAACTGGGAAGGTCCTTTCAGAGTGGTCAGATGCGTGCCTGGAAATGCATATATACTGAAAACTTTACTAGGAGAAGAGTTTACTACTGCTATCAATGGGAGATACTTGAAGAAATATTATCCTAGTGTTGAGATTGATCGTTGATCGAAATATTCAATGTCAGAACAACTGAAACAGCCGGCATTCGGGAAGAAGCCGTCTTCAGAACAAAATATTGACAGAAGAAGGAATGGCCAATACCAAAGTGTATTGCCCTTAGTACAAATATTTTGCATCATGAGTTTGACAAAGTTATCACAAAAGGGCTGCAAAAAGATGAATTTTATTGCCGACATTCCATGATCCCTAGTACAAACTAATGGAATAGCTTGTTCAGAACAGACTGGGGATGAATGGAATCGGCAATGGCGGCGCCATGAGCATCAAGGCGATCTATGGAGGCTTCAATGTCGTCGATCTCCTCCGGGTTGCCATTGGCGAACCCTGTCGGTAGCCTGGAGTAGTCGGTGCCGGTGTGCGTCGACATGGCGACTAGGCCTGCGGCAGTGCCCAGATGGATGCCGTGCGAGGCTACCTCATCGATACGGCCCGCCACTGCACCGAGGCGAGCTTCTGGCGTGTCCCCAGGAGCGTTCACCTTATTTGCCAAAGACTCGACCAATGTCTTCAGCCGATCGTGTTCGGCGTCGCGATCTGTAAGATTACGAAGCAACGGCGGATTAGTTCAAGGTCAGATTGAAGATAAGCGAACCACAGAAATTACCGTCGATGGCCTCGAGCAGCTGCCTGCGCTGGTGTTGCCACTCCAGATCTGCGATCCCGGCTTGTTTGGAGACGACCTCTAGCTCACGCCGAGTATCGTCACGTTCCTGCTTGAATCGGCGGGCATCGCTATCTGAGTAGCGCAGATCCCAGTCGGACCTGGAGGACCGGCTAGATGACTCCGAAGAATCATCCGCTGCAGCCGGAGCCGCAGGTGGGGCAGCGACGGGGTTCCATTGGATAAGCCTGAAAGCACAAGGAAAGGTTGAGAATGATGCAAAATCTGGAGGAAAGGATAAGGAATGGCAGACAGTCATCACCTCCGGCGAGCGCCGGCACGGCTCCCTTCGGCTTCATCGACGGCCAGGCGTCTTCTGTTGTTGGACATCAGGATTTCTTGGAAGTTACTGTGCTGGAAGAGGAAGAGACTCAGGCTAGCAGAGAGCTCGAGTTGAAGGATTTGGTGGAAGATTAGGAGTGCTCAAGGTTCTTATTTATAGAACTAACGAAGAGATTGAGGCCGAAGATTGTGGCGCATATCCCAAAGAGTTCGGAAGGTGGAAAGGATTTTCCAACCGATCGGTTTCCATGTCGTTTGGGATTCTTGCCGAGTCGTATTCGGTTTTGACTGAATGAGATTCGGCTATGTCGTGTTCGAAGCGTTTTCGGGTATGACACTGTTATAGCCAGTTTTGCCGAATGAGTTGTCCACAATAAAACAAAGGGAGATAAGAAATGGCAAGATTGCAGGATTGATAAAGCATTCTGCTACAGACTGTTTGTTACAATTACAAGCCCAAGTATTTTGAAACTACATTTTTAGCATCTGATATCATATTGCTAATGCTCTCTAGTAAGTTTTTGTCAGATTCTTGGGTCTTAGCCAGAGCAGCAAGCTTTGCCTTGAGTTGCTTGTCTTCATTTAGAGCTGCTGAAGCTTCCTTTCGCATCTTCTCTGTTAACTTGGGAAGCTCGACTATCTTCTTCTTATCAGCTTCAATTTCAGCCGATAGATCTCTCAATTCGGCTTCAAGTGCAGCTTTTCTGACCTCCTTCATTTCAAGTTCAGATTCCAATTTGATCAGTAATTCCTTGCTATTCTGAGCTTGAGTATGCAGGTCTTTCACAGATTGTTTGGCTGTGGACCTCCTCTGTTCCAGGGCTGGTCGAGAAGATTGATTTTTCAGAGCCTGCTTTACTGCAGCATATTGTTGATCCAAATGAGAAACTGGTTCCAAAGAGATTTTGATATCATCAGGAAGTTCTTGGTCAATGGATTCCAATACATCCCTTAAGAGATCAGCATCTTTGACTTGATCTTGGATACTCTTATGCAGCAAAGCAAGGATATCTTTCAGCTTTGTTTGATTTTCTTCTGACAGAGCTTGGCCAGAAGATGTTTCTTCCCCTTGTTCGGCAACCAAGTCGTCCACAGCAAAAGAATAGCTGGATGATGAAATGGTTTTCTCCTGAAAGATGGTTCTTGCCGAATTAGTAATAATCTGCTGAATAAAAGAGTAGAGAAAATTAAATGGTTGTGTTTACCTCGTTCCTGACTTCCTGAATGGGAGAAGGAAGCCTTTCAGGCTCAATTGGAGGATTCTGTGTATCTTGCTGAGGAGAAACTGGAAGACTTCTTGGTGGAGATAATGCTTCTGATTGGGGAAGAAGTTGCAAAGCTAGAGATGAATCATGATGAGGAGGAGAGCTTTCCAAGATTGGATCCATTGAGGATTGTTCTGCAGTTAACAAGAAATGAGTGCCGATGAAAAAGAAGTTAAGAAGATAAAGTGGTAGAATTTTACCAATCAATGAAGCATCGGCAGGATCTGCATTGATTGCTGGTTGCTGTGCTTTGGCCTGAAACCAAGGAGAAATAAAGCTGAGTAAAATACCAATGGCATTATGGTCAAAGAAAGAAGGCTCTGACCCTGATAACCTTTTTGCTGCTTGTTCTTTTCTTCTTTACAACTGAGGGGGCAGTTAAAGAAAGGGTTTTCCTCTTGACAGATGATGGTCTAGTAAGTATTGGATCTGAAGAAGCCTGTCTAGCCATCAGCTGAGCCAAGGTAGGAGATTGGTGCCCCAAAGCAGATATTGGGCCTGCAGTTTTGTATAAAATTGCCCTGGCAAGAGGGGCAGGTGTTATGTCCTGCAAAATAACAGAGTCAGAATCAATTGGGGTTAATGTTATTGAGACAGATAAAGAAATAAGCATATTACCTCTGAAGCTGGCTGATAATCAGGCATTAACTCGAGGCAGAAGGGATGGATTGGCATGTTGAAGATATGGTCATGGAGTTCTTGCCACCAGAGAGTGAAAGAAGGATGAACAAATGTTATTGGCACAAAAGGCTCAGGTGCATAGATAGTTCCACAACATTTATAAGTGAAAATCCTTCTTGTCTCTGTGGAATCTTTGATAATCTCCCTAGGCTTCAGAAATTCATGAAGAAATAGCCTTGGGGGCACTTGGCCACATCCCAACTGTCTAGCCATCATGTTTGGCTGATAATATTCATAAGTGCTTTGAACTAACCTCCCTCCACAGAATTCGGCTGGCAGAATGCAGGGCTGGATGAAGGCATTGAAGATTGCTATAGATTGCACATCAATGCATCCAGTTTCAAAGCTGAATTCACAAGGGAGGGTGAGATTGTCATTGTCCAAATATGGGAACCAAAGAGGATGAGCAAAGCCTCTGAAGAAGAGCTCAAACAGTTCACCAATGTTCTTGTTAATAGATACAGTGGAGGCAGCTTCTCCATAGGTTTGACAACCTTTGGTTCTCCGGGTTTCTCCTTCTTTATAATTGATTGAAGGGAAGTCTCGGCTGTTGAGGTCAATAGCGACGATTTGATGCATGTATAACTGCAGCCACATTTGGACAAACCACCAAGGTCCATTGACACAGGGGATTTTCTTACTGGTATGCATCAGGTGGGTGGTTTGATTGAGCATATGGTATACACTTCCCAGGAGGTATTTCCCAAGTGGAATCAGTTTTCCAGCAGCCAGCTCTTCAGCCATCACGATATGATTCAGAGTTGGCTCATTGGCTTTGCCACAAAAGACTGATCTGCATAGCCACATATTCAGGAAGGCTCTGTATTCGACATCAGTCAGAGGACCATCAGACATGTGATTCTGGATGTATCTCTTGTATCCAACCCCTATTTTTACTCCTGTCTGCTTGGAAGAACCTTTGTGGCCATATGGATATACAGTTCCTGTAATGTTCAGGCCGGTCATCATGTAGACATCGGCTAAAGTGGGGGACATTGGGCCATGGCCGAAAAGAAAAGCATTTGCACCATTGGACCAAAAATGGCAGGCTGCAATCAGGAGGTTCTCATTCTTTGGTGTTTCGGCTAATGACAGCTCCAGACAATGAGAAATACACAGTTGGTCCCAGTTCTGTGTTTGGGGGCTTTTATCATCAGACATCCTTTTGTACCAATTTCTCCAGCCGGCAATTGGGGGCAAAGGCCAATTCTTGAAGGCGTCTTGCCACTCATGAGGTTTTGACAGTGAAATCTTGAAAGGGATCCTCTGAGATTCGGCCGCAATGATTTCGGAAGGATCTGAATCTCCTACAGGGCCGAGGAAGTAGGATGGAGCTTTTTCCTCAACAAGGATGAGGATTTCGGCAGCTAGGGCCTATCAAGAATGGAAGGGGATGAGAAGAAATTCAAGATGCAAATCGAAAGAAAAATGCCGAATGTGTTTGAGGGGATTGAAGCTTACCTGGAGGGCAAAATCTTGATTCGCCATTTGAAGATTGGATCTTGGAAGTCGATGACCTAGGGTTCGGATCCGGACGAGGGCTCCAAAGATTCAAAAAGGAGAAGCGGGTGCCAAGCAGAGCTAACTTGGGAATGTTGAGTGCTTCTGGTCAATTCCGAGATAAAATTATCTTTTATCCCGAAATTGAAGGGGCATGTGTTGACACCGAAAATTGGCACCAGGAAGAAGCTGACATGTGGGCCGGAATCGTCGAAGAGATATCATTCGGCAAAGGAGTTTTTTCCCCAGAAGCATTCGGCAAA
This sequence comes from Echinochloa phyllopogon, assembly GCA_033239725.1. Taxonomy (NCBI): domain Eukaryota; kingdom Viridiplantae; phylum Streptophyta; class Magnoliopsida; order Poales; family Poaceae; genus Echinochloa; species Echinochloa phyllopogon. The sequence continues at coordinate 35,412,571 of BTCW01000001.1, read as the reverse complement.
GACGTTCTGCGGTCGGGAACGCATCGTCATTCGGCAAGAGAACTGTTCCGCAAAAGGCATTCGGGAACGCGTGATGACGTGGATCAAGTATAAGGGAAAGGCTGGTTTAATTTGGAATGCAAGGCGGATACGGTGCCCCGGCGTTTATCTTTTTTAGGAAATAAAGTAATGTAATCGTAATCGATTAGGAGTCGTGTCGAAACCAGGGTATAAATATAAACCCATGGTAATTGTAAAAGGAGGATCCAATCAATCATACAACAAACCGGCCCCGTGCCAACATCGAGTCCTTTAGTCGAGTCGTCGAGTTCTTCGAGAGGAGTCATCGATCCGTCGACCTCCGTAAGTACCGGCAACCCTGCACCATGCCTAGTATCATGCGGTGGATTTAGGCCTTGGTTCGGGAAGGTTCCATTGTTAGATCATGAGCCATGCGGTGGGCTAAGTTTTAGCTTGGAACAAGTTATCGGCTCTATTGGATTTTAGCAAGATCTGATAGATTCATTAAGTTATCATGTGTTGCTCTGGATTTTACCTTTGTGTTCGATTCATTACAACACTCCTTTGCCCAGTCTAGGTTGATTAGATTCGGCTCCAGCTCACAATGCACTGCGTTTCCATAGCCGAATTCGAAGTCAATCTAGATTGCCACGTGTTGCGGGTTCACGCTCGTTGGTCTTGTGTAGATCTTGACAGAACCGGGTATCATGCGGTAGATGCAGGTTTTTGGGTCGTCTTAGAGCTAATCATCCGGTGGATTAGAATTCGATTCGATCTGATAGATTTATCATCATCGACGAAGCGTGTTCCTTCTTCATGGAACCCGATTCGGCTATATAGCTGTATTCGGCAGCATCGTCACGAGTGGAACACGTCCACGGTTTTGTTTTTAAATAAAGAATGCTTTTAGCCTTCCATGTTTAGGGTGTATCATGCGGTGGATTGCTCTATTCCTGGTTGGTGGTGTGATTCCAAGCAAGTCGTATCATGCGGTGGATTAACTTGTTTCGTTTCATGCTTGACGGGCTGAAAAGTACCTAGACATGCGGTAGACTAGTGCTTTTATCCTATGCATTCTTGTTTATTATGAAATTATGGTCATGCTTTCGCCCTTTTATTTATCTATCATATTCTGTTCCTCGTTAATCGGTTAAGAGTATGTGTTACAATGTTCATTCAGCTGAAAACCGATCTTTCGTCATGCTTACGTCACGCATTCGGCAATGCGCTCCCTACGTGCCTTGCCGATTGCCGAATGAGGCTTTAACTGCCGACAGATAGCTTCTCCATAGCTATATGTCGTTTGAAACTGGCTCCGTAGCCGTAAATATGGAACTGACTGGTATTGCCCGGTACGTTCCAGGTGTTATCTAAACATCTTTTCTCCCTTTGTCAGTTTCAGGAAAATTGACTGGCACGCTTACGGATTCAAACGCTCGGGCCACGTGTGAAGCCAGCTAATTCGGCTTGCTGTGTGCTTGGCGTGAGGTGCGGATTTTACGTCAACAGGCACAAAACCCGATACCCGAAGCTCGAACTCGAAAAACCCAAGCCCGAACCCTAAAAACCCGAAATCTAGAAAACCCCGAAGTTAGTTCAGGTTTGAAATCCTGTAACCCGAATTAAATTAGGGTAATTTGGGTTTGAGTCCACTGTACCCGAACTACCCGAAATATGTTAAAAATTCTATATATTGCAACTCATAAGACAATTTAAAGGGTCGTATAGTATATATTTTTTTCCTCTTATGTCAAAACACTATTGCTTTATGTTAGTATGATCTTTTACTACGGTTAATAGATACATCATTGTGTTATTTTTAGACTTAAATGATGTTAGGTCTCTCAAATGCTACTAAATTTTTGTTTCACTTTGTTGTAATGAGGTAACCCGAAATTATCAAAAACCCGATCTGAACTTTTATGAACAAATTTCGGGTTTCAATTTTCAAAACCCGAATTTTTTAAAACCCGAAAATCCCGACCCGGATTTTCCCGGTAACCCGAACGCCCACCCCTAGTGCCCGTACTCGAGGGAGGTCTGGTTCCATGTCTTGCAGGCCTGGCAATGGCAGCAATTTTGCCCAGGACGGGCGGAGGAAAGCTGGTCTGATTAGTGGGCGCACTCTAGGAAGAGTCTTTCCAAGGCGTCCAGAAGATCGTTTGATTCCTTGGTGCTGTTGACGGGGTGGATGATCTGGAAGGAAGGAGAGCAATTCGTGGACTTTCGATGGCATTCGTCTGACAGCAAGCCAACTGGTGGCACGGACTATGGATGAAGCGAGAGTGTGGACACAGGCAGTCTACTCGCTGTTGTCGGATTTTGGTCAGGGTTTAGGAGGTCGCGAACACGTGTTGTGAGATTTTCTTTTTCTGATTCTTCCATGGGCCATGGTTCTATGGTCTTATGTGAGCATTTGTAAAACTCTTCTCTTCTTAGTGGAATACGCGTCCAGGCGCGTTCGCAAAAAAAGTCTTAAATGCAAATGCAGTGTGTTCCTGCTTTAACTTCACAAAAAAAAAGATCACACAACACGCACCCACTGGAAGCTCACATCGCCACATCTTGGCCTCTTCGGCCAGCCTCCAAACAACACATTTGGCCGGTCGACTCCGTGACCATCCGTGAGTCGTGATTAGTGGTGACTACACGTTCCACACTGTTGACACCCAAAAGTGGCACGGACCGAGGGAAACCGGTCTGACCGGTTTGCCCAACCGGTCAGACCGGTTTGGATCTGTAATTCGAGTAGGTTTAGGATTCTGAGTTTTGTCCCATATTGTAAACCGACCTAAAGGGGTACGACTTCCCCACCCTATAAATATAAAGGGTCATGGCCGATTGAGAGATATATCCAATCGAATCAAACATTACCTTTACTTTTTCCTTCAAACCTTAATCTCTTCCAACCTTCATGCTTTTCATCCTCTGATCTCCACGGTCATAGATGACGTCCTAAGGCTTGCTGGTCGACCTAGGGCACGCCGGCGACGTCCACGCCCTGACGGGGTCCCTCCCGGGCGAGAGCTTCGACGGCCTTTGCTAGTTTGCTCGTAAACTAGTCGTTCTTCGCCACGTAAGTGCGTTGTTTATCTCTTTACTGGTTTGCTCGTAAACCTAGTCGTTCTCCAGCACGTAAGCTTGGTAGTTATCCCCACGAACAGTCGATTCTAGCAAAACCCTAGGAAACCGGTCTGACCGCTTTGCTGAACCGGTCTGACCGCTTTGTGCCCTGAAACCGGTCTGACCGCTTCTCTGAACCGGTCTGACCGCTTTATGCGGTTTTGCTGCTATTCGGTCTGTTTGCGACCCGCGCGTCAAGCGCTCTCTCGTGTGTTGACCGAGATTTGCGTCAACACACACGAAGACGGAACGGGATATTTTTGTAGAAACTTCACCCTGAAAATTCCATCCGCTCCACGATTCAACTCTCACGTGCTTAGAAAAGAGTGTTATTTCGGGTTTTAACATTGTGCAAATTATGTGTCATTCGAAAGCAGTGGCGTGTAGTTTTAGACCAAAGACCAGTATTGGCCCTGCTTTACTGAAAGCATAAATTATTTGCTGAGGACACCAGCTTTTACGTACATGCATGAAAAGAGAACAAGCGTAATCCACACTCTAGTCCAAAATTTATAACAAGAAAAACCAACTCTAACACTACCAAGACAACTGTGACAGCTAAAGAAGCAGTGGCGTGTAGTTCTTGTGCTCTTTCTTTTTGAAAAGATAGTTCATGTAAACATTCAGGTCTGGTCTGGCGACTCCGCGAGTGGCGAGCGTGACCTTTTCTTGTGCTCTTCGGACATCTCCATCAACTTAGCGTGAGGCCAATGCAATGGAGGACCTTTTCGCTTTGAATCTGGATTCTAGTACATTCTTGTGAGTCAGAGATTCGAAGCAAACTCTCTCCTCTCACCATCTGCTTGCATAATGCTAGCTTTGCTAGTAGGAAATACTATCCCATACTAAACCCTTATTCCCCATGATTGCTACGAAACTTACATGTGAGGTTTTTTATTTCTTTCTTTAAAAAAGTACAAACGTAGACACTTAAGAGACACTTATTATTTTTAGATGGATATATTTCTCGAGTACATTTCAGCTGCTCACATCATATATATATATATATATATATATATATATATATATATATATATATATATATATATATATATATATATATATATATGGTAACTCTAGAGAAGACTCCACAGACCTATGTAGGTGAAGTCCACGATTGATATTTATGCTAGCATCAAGTTTAATTACCTCTACGTTAGGACAGAGGTTATTGTTAACCAGGGTGTGATAGTGATCGATCCTATTCCTGTCCAATGGATGAAGTGAGGAAAAGATAGCAGAAAGCCAGAAACACGCGGGGTTTTATATGATGCCTCTAATCATACTCGCACTGTCTAGGCATGAACCTCCAGAAGGTTTCCAATGGATATGAACTTTTAGGGGTTAGTATAAATTTGATATAATATTGGACCAATAATCCCATAAATAAACCATATGGTCTTTTTATTGTTTTGGGTCCTCGTACATATGACCGCTTTGCAATATTTGTATAGCGCTTATGTTCAATAACTAGGTTTAAATAGAGAAAAGATTTTCCATCCATGATATTTGTCGGTGCTGGGATGAGTCGGCCAATCCCCAGCGCCAAACAGAATGCGCTGTGTCCCGTCCCTTGACGGTTGATGCAAGAGCTAGCACGATGAGACAAGCGTTTATCCTGGTTCCGACCGTGAGGTCGTACGTCCAGCAGGGTGCGCTCGGGGCGCTGTACTATCTTGCACCGGAGTGCTTGCAGAGGGGGACTACAAGCAAGGCGGGAGAGGAGGAGGAGTCTCCAAGTCCCTGAAAGCGAGTGTGATTGAGGCGAGTGCCAATATCGTGTATGGCGGTGTGTGTGATTGTCTCTTTTTCCTCTCCCCTCCCTCTTCTATCTCCTCCTACCTCCTTTTATAGGTCGAGGAGAGAAAGGTGGGGGTAGGGTTTACAAGTACAAGCGTGACGTGCTACAGGGATATGTACCGGAGAGCATGGCGTCGGGCGTGCGGCCGTCCTTGACCCAGGCGGGGGATTTATGGCGAGCTCCGGCTTCCGTGGGCGTCATGGCCGTCCCTGTGCTTTTCCTGGAGTGATTTCGAGGGGTGGCGCTGCCGTAATCCGCACCCAACTGCCCGCCGTTGGTTGACTTCGAGGGCGGGGCAGGTGACGAAGGACGAGAGTTGGCGGCACAGGGGCCGGTATGGCGCTTGCTGTCGACCACAGTGCGCGGCGTGCTCGGTTTGCTGGGGAATGGCCGAGAGTTGGTGGATTTGACCCGGCGTTCGTCATCACCGGACCACGCCTGACCGGAGTCCGTACTCGGTTGCTGCTCGTATATTCGTTCGAGGGTCCTTCGCGCCCATTCGAGGGTTGCGCCCGGGGGGAAAGGACGGGAGTGGGTGGAATAGTGGTGCGGATTGACGCTTGCAAGTCCGCACAGGGCTTCGCGCAGCGCCGCATGCGTCCTCACAGTGGTAGTGAGGACGCATAGTGACCGGAGCAGTTGAAACAGCGAGCTCTGCGGTGTCAGCGGCGCGGCGTGGGGAGAGATTGCCTTTTTGACTTCGGCGCCCGCCTGACGGGGCGGGCATTAAATGCCATTGTCGGGCGGGGCGCCAGAGTGTGCTGCGTTATGTAGAGGGGTAGCCTCGAGCGAGGCGGAGACGACCCGCCCGCTCGAGGGGGTGCGCGGCCCTCGAGCGAGGCGGGGTTTGCGCCGCGCCTGCTCGAGGGAGCGCGGCCCTCGAGCGAGGCGGAGACGGGGGTAGCGACTCGGGTCCCCTCGATACGCGGGCTCGGACGTCCGTTCTTGGGCCGCGATAGGCCGTAACGGGCCGAGCTGCCTTGGCGGCCCCTCTTGGCTGTCGGTGATTCGGCCTTTCGTGGCATATCGTTTTTTTAGGGTGATTTGCCCCGATGATTAGGGGACCCCGGGGGTTTGTCCCCGACAATATTAATCTTGGATTTTATTAGACTCGGGACTAATGCGAGTGTTAGTTCCAGTTCTAACGGCTATAGGCTGAGAGATTTTTAGTCCCGGTTGGAGCCACCAATCCGGACTAAAAGTCACCCTTCAGCCTCGATCGGAGACTCAACCCAAAACTAAAAGGCCCCGTGCAGTTGTCTCCATTGGTGGTTTGGTTGGAGCCACGCCAACCCGAACTAAAGTATCCTTCACAAGTTACTATGTATAAAAGAAAAATAACCCACCTAGAGTTGCATAAATTTCATAGGTAGAGTGGCTAGTAGCCTACACATGTGGCAAAGTAAAAGTTGGTGAGTTTTGAATCTCATTTGCTGCAATATTTTTTGGACTTAATTTGCACCTTTTTAGTTTTGAGTGGGAGAATCGATTAAAGGCAATTTTTCACTAGTATATATATTATTGTAATGGGTGAGTCACTCGCGGAGGTTGAGTAATAAAGTTCCCAGTTTGCAGTTTTTTTATAAAACAATAACGCTTTGTTGGATATACATGCTGTTGTTCTCCAATAACTAGCAAGGTGGCCCGCGCAAACAGCGCAGATACCTAGCCATTTTATGACAATATTTTAAGTATTTATAACTTTTTATAAGTTCTTTTAGTTATCTAATATATTTTTTATTTTGTTCTTTAACTTTAGGTTTTGTTAGAAGAATGTTTTGACCATTCATTGTCATTATATTTTAGGAATTACAGATGAATCAATAATTTTAATTGTACATTATTTTGGGCATGGGTCCAATGGTTACATATTTGTAGAATAAGTTTTTAGTCTAAACTTCATACAAAATTATTCGTCTCTAAATTTTTTAGCATATATCTTAGTCCTATATCTTTTATTTAGATTTGCCAATGATGATCTATTTGTATTCTATTTTTATTTTTATTTTTTTTCATGTCTATTTTGTTTTTTATCTATTTACTTGTGTGTCCAAGTAGGCCATATTTTGGGTCTATCTTTTTTTAAAATTTCTTGAGGTATCTTTTTACGTGTTCGGTGTTGCTTTGACTCAGGATACGTGCAGAGACACTTCAATTCAAGTTTATTTAGTTTAATATTCAATATTGTAACACCCTGCTCTCCACGAGCCGCCCCGCACAGCCCTTCCGAGGGGCGTGCACGCGTACACATAGCACCCTGCTTACACTTTCGTCCTCGCTTCGTGTAAAAGGGTTAACCCGAAGGTGCTATGGCTGGAATACAAAGGCTTATAAGTTGCCTCCACCCTTGCTAAACTAGCAAGGTGCCACTAAACACGTGTGTCCCGCACTCATTGGCCACTACTGGGCCATACAAACTGGGTCGGGTGTGACATAACACCCCCCCCCTCAAAGAACCCGACGTCCTCGTCGGCGCAATTCACCCACACGGGAAAATGTCCAGGAACGTTCCCCCTTGGCGCACGACTGTACGTCCAGTGCCGGCGCCATAGTCCATGCCGTATGCCCTACCCGGGCCATACGCGCCATGCGCCCTATGTCCGCACACTGACCCGTACACGCAACCGCGAGGGTCGGCTCTGATACCATTTGTAACACCCTGCCCTCCACGAGCCGCCCCGCACAGCCCTTCCGAGGGGCGTGCACGCGTACACATAGCACCCTGCTTACACTTTCGTCCTCGCTTCGTGTAAAAGGGTTAACCCGAAGGTGCTATGGCTGGAAGACAAAGGCTTATAAGTTGCCTCCACCCTTGCTAAACTAGCAAGGTGGCACTAAACACGTGCGTCCCGCACTCATGGGCCACTACTGGGCCATACAAACTGGGCCGGGTGTGACAAATATTTTCCAAAAAAATATGTTCATATAGTATGTGTAATGTATGCGAATTTAAAAAATTTAAAATGACATAAAATAATGTAGTATTAAAGGAACCAGCCCGAACAGAAAGAGTAGCCAACATCTTTCTCCCTGCCTACCCTGCTCTCAGTCCAGTGGCGAAGTGGTCCAATCTAGCATCTTAGGCCTCAATTCAATTTTCTAGCCCTACATCTAGATCGATTCACTGAGCGACACAATGCCTACTCACCTTCTTCCATCTATATCATAGTGTCGTTCTCGTTTCAGAAACGGCGGAACAATTTAGTCCGGGAACTTTGTGATACCACATCCTCTTCCTTCCTCCATTTGAACCCAGAGCGAGAATTGTGGTGGTCGTATCCTAGTGGTGGGCACATGTGTCAAGACCTCAAGGGTTGAGGGCAGCGAGCGCATAATAAGGTCGCCCAAATCTTGTGCCCACCTCTGCTCCAGATGTCTTCTTTGGTGGCATGATTTGTAGCTTTAAGTTTCTTTCATGTGTTGTTGTTATATATGGATCTTTATTATGCTTAGTATGAATTACCTCTGTGACTTAGGATTTATGGTTCGAATTCTACTCGGTATATTTTTTAGGCCAAAACTTTATTGTTCATATGTGCAGTCTTTGGATTTTTGTGCATGTTCAGTTTACTACACTGTAAATCCATCAGGCTTACATTGGACGATGGTTTCATTTTCATCACCTAAGTCTGGAAGAACACAACGATATTTGATTTACATTTTTGCAATGATGTCTTATCACTGGCTGCACTTGTCCACAGCTGACAGCTTCCCGCTAAACTACAATGAATACATGTTAGTGTGCTCTGTTAGCATCTACCTTGTTTGCCATGATGGATTACCTCCAGACTATACTACAGCGACGATTTGTTTCCTACATATCTTACTTGCATGCCCTGATGCATGTGTATTGAATTGTTCCTTTTCGCGGGGTGCTCTCTTATTCAACACTAACTCTATTTATTTTGGAATTACGTATAGCTAGTAGTCGTATTTAGTGTTAAATCCATGAATTCCCGTAGATTGTTAGATCATTATTAAATGCAATGGTGTAATAAGTTATTTTATTTTTTTAGATTAACATGGAAATTTCTATGCACTCACAGAGAATGCGGTGCTTTTTTAACACTATTGTATTAATATATATTTTCGGATGGAGGGAGCAGTTCATATGAAAATCAAACGAATAATTTTTCCTTATTTTATTTCCAAATTATCATATTATGATTCGTGATTGACATTTACTTTTTTGGTTAATTTAGGTAGTTACATCTTCATAAAATCCAACGGTCGACATTTTTATCCGTAGGCGGGGAGGTGCTGGAGCCACGACGGCTCAATGAAAGCATCTAGGCCCCTAATTGTGTTTTGGTAATTAATGACAACCCTTGTGGACTAACAATTTTATTTGAGATAATGAGATTAGGTTAGTCCCGAGAGTTGGAATGAGCTTCAAAAGACAATGTGTGGATAGCATGTGTGCTATGGGATTATGGAAGCTCAAGGCAAAGGTATATGATAGGGCTTTTAAATTTGACCGGTCATGATGCGATTAATGGGTGGAAAATGACCGGATTGATAGGTTACATAGCCATACTATCAAGAGGGATCAACGTCGTTGGTTCGATGAAATATTAGTGCCACAATGGTCTTTGAAGTGCATGTAGTGCATTTAGAATTTGTGGTGACTAACTTGGAAGGGTGCACTCTGAAATTCTGTTGAAACTCCGCCCTGTCGTGTCTGGCGGACGGTCCGCGGAGTGTTGTCGGACGGTCCGCGGAGTGTTGACGGACGGTCCGTGGTGCTGGCGGACTGTCAACTGTGTTTGCTGTACTGGGTCCCACGTGCTTTGACTTGGAGTGATCTCGCGGACGGTCCGTGATGCGTCGCGGACGGTCCGTATTTCCGCTCATTTTCTCCAGGAGCTAGAGCTGTTTCGAGTAGACGGTCCGGCCTTCTCTGGCGGACTGTCCGTGGGATGGCGGACGGTCCGCAGGTGCTTGGCGGACGGTCCGCTGAGCCCCGACGGTCGACTCTGACACACTCTGAGAGCGCTTCATAGTCGTTGTAATTCAAACGCGGATGGTCCGCATGGACCATGCGGACGGTCCGCCGTGCACGATCCAGAACGGGTTTTTCCCCAACGGCTAGTTTTGGGGAGAGGGCTATATATACTCACCCCTCACGGGCATGGGGGGTCTCTTGGCACTTTGAAAAGCTGAACACTCATTCTAGAGCCCTTGTTTCTTCCCTCTCTCACTCACTTTCTTTGGGATTGCATTTCTTTGTGAGATTGAGAGACTCTAGTGCATTGCATCAAGGATTTGATCATTGTGGCACTAGGATTGCATCGAGCTCGTGGTTGATTTGTTACTCTTGGAGGTTGCCGCCTCCTAGCCGGCTCGGAGCTCGTGATTCCACCGAGCACTTCAAGAAGATTGTGAAGTTGCCGTGGAAATTGATTGTGAGAGGTTCTTGTGCTCACCTTGCCGGAGCGGTGAAGAGCAACTTTAGTGGAATCGAGATTTGGAGCGGTTCATTGGTTCTAGCCGGCTCATACATCAAGTGGAGACTTGATAGAGGAGCGGTTGAACATTGAATCCATCTCAACGTGGATTAGGGGTGACCGGCAAGTCATCGACACCACGGGATAAGTCTTCGTGTCTCTTTTCTTTTGTTACTTTCATAGAGATTAGGGGTGAATCCATTTATTTGAAGCAAGTTAAAATTCATAGAAATTGATCTTTATCTTGTCACCCTAGGTTGCAAAACCATCAACATAGGCGTAGTTTAGCTAGAGAATTTATTCACCTTGTGGTTCTAATTAAATTTCTCTAGTGTTGTGGTTGAAGTTTTTATAACCGCCTATTCACCCCCCCTCTAGTCGGTAATCCTAGATCCTACAAGTGGTACCAGAGCTAAGTACTCCCTAATCAAGGATTTAATCATCCCGGAGTAGGATTAAAATGGCTAGAGAAGGCAAAATGAAGCAAAGGAAGGTTCCTTTCTTTGATGGGGAAGATTATGATTATTGGAAGACTAGGATGACTACCTATCTAAGGACGGCCGGAAGAAAATTTTGGGAAATTGTTGAGGACGGGTTTGTCATCCTAGACAAAGACAACAAGACCGAAAAAGACCTTGAGAATGAGGACCTTAATGAGGAAGCTTTGTGCATTTTGTATGAGGCTCTATCTCGTGATCAATTCAACCGTGTCAAGGGTATTAGAGTTGCAAAAGATGTTTGGAACAAGCTAGCGGAAATTTATGAGGGAACATCCTCGGTCAAAGAAGCCAAACTCTATGTACTCCAAGGAAAATTGAATGAGTTTACTATGAAGAAGGATGAAGACGTTTCAACCATGTTCAATCGGTTGAATGAGATTGTGAATGAGCTAAAGTGTCTTGATTATGATGTGCCGGATCGAGATTTCTCTAGGAAATTTCTTAGGAGTCTCCCGGAAAAATATGAGACAATTGTCACAATGCTAGTGAGAGAAGATTTGAAGAAATACACTCCTACGGAAGTGCTTGGTGAAGTACTCACACATGATATCTTCAAGCAATCTCAAAAAGAAGCTCATGGTCAAGCAACAAATGAAGAGAAGAAGAACATTGCTCTCAAGGCTCAAGCTACTCAAGAAGATACTCATCTTGAAGAAAAAGAAGAAGACTCGGATGAGGAGATGGCTCTTATTGTTAGAGGGCTTAAGAAAATTCTTGAGAAGAAGTTTGGGAAGAAAAACCAATTCTCAAGGAAAAATCCATTTGAAGACAAAGATTGCTTCTCTTGTGGTGAAAAGGGACATATATCAATTAATTGTCCAAACAAGAAAGAAGACAAGTTTGGCAAGAACAAGAACAAGAAGAATGACCACAAGAAGAAGAAGTATTACAAGAAGGAGAAAAATGGGCAAGCCTACTTTGTTGAATGGGATTCCGATGCAAGTGATGATGATGATGATGACAAGCCAACAAAAGGTCTTGCCGGGATTGCCATCAAGGAAGCTCCATCTCTCTTCTCCAAGCCTCATTGCCTTATGGCAAAAAGTACTTCAAAGGTAACAATGGATGAAGAAGAGAGTGATAGTGATAGTGATGATGATAGTGGTGATAATGCTATTTCATATGAATACCTTGCTAGTTTGGTTATAAAATCCGATGAAAAATTGCACAAGGAAAAAGAAAAGTTGAAGGATTTATAATTGAAAAACATTTCAATTCAAAAATCCTATGAGGAGCTAAAGATTTCTCATGCCAACCTAAAGGAATCCCATGGTACTCTCAACACTTCATTGGGAATTCTAAAGGGAAAGCATGAGGAGCTTAAGGAAGCTCACAACTCACTCCTTGCGCAAGAGGCCAAAGGGAAAATAGTTGCTAACAATGATAAATGCAATACTTGCTTGTCTTGCTCTACTAACATTTCTTGTAGCACAAGTATAAGCTCTTGCACTAGTGAGAAAGATTCAAATGATGCATCTTTTCTATTATCGGAAAATGAATCTTTGAAGAAGGAAGTGGAGTGCTTGTCCAAGGATCTTTCCAAATGGTTTGGAAGTCAAGTCAAGTTTAATCATTGTTGGACTAGTCAAAAATTCACATTGAACAAGAATGGTATTGGTTATTTGCCCAAGCAAGGGAAGTCGGCCTTCATTCCAAAGAAGACCACTTATGTGCCATCAAGTGTGACATTGCAAGAAGAAGCTAAATTCAAGAAATGTCACATTTGCAAGACAAAGGTTGATGTGAATCACAAGTGCAAGAGCAAGAAGACCGTATCCTTTGATCCATATTACCTTCTTAAGAAAGATTCAAAGGGTGTTGTGTGTGCCAAGTTTGTTGGTAGGTCTATGGATAGCACTAGGATAAAGTCTATTTGGGTGCCTAAAGCTATGATCACTAACATTGAAGGACCCAAGAGTTGGGTACCTAAGAGGAAGTGATTCTTTTGTGTAGGTAAATTATAAAGCCGGAGGAAGGCATTGGGTGATTGATAGTGGTTGCACAAATCACATGACCAGTGAAAAGAAAATATTCTCATGTCTTGATGAAGATATCTCCGACTTTGATAATATTATCTTTGGTGATGATAGCAAGGGAGGTGCACAAGGCATTGGTGACATTTCTATCTCTCAAGATTATAAACTCTCCAATGTCTTGCTAGTTGATTCCTTGAATTTCAATCTTTTATCTATTGCTCAACTTTGTGATAATGGATATAGATGTTCTTTCACTAGTAATGATTTTGTAGTAACCTCTCTTGATGAAAAAGAAACTATCTTTAAGGGGTTTCGACATGAAAGTCTATATCTAGTGGATTTCTCATCTAAAGAAGCAAATCTCTCAACTTGTTTATTTTCTAAAGCTCCCATGGGTTGGTTGTGGCATAGAAGGCAAGGTCATGTTGGAATGAGGCAACTTAATAAACTAATCAAACATGATCTAGTCCTTGGCTTGAAAGATGTAAAGTTTGAAAAAGACAAATTATGTAGCTCTTGTCAAGCCGGAAAGCAAGTTGCAAATTCTCATCCAACCAAGAGTGTCATGTCTACCACAAGAATATTTGAGCTATTGCATATGGATCTTTTTGGGCCTACGACATATAGAAGCATTGGTGGGAATAGCTATTGTCTTGTGATAGTGGATGATTTCTCAAGATTCACATGGGTATTCTTCCTTCATGACAAAGCGGATGTGTTTGATCATTTCAAGAACTTTGTCACTAGGGCCGAAAATGAGTTTGAGCTCAAGTTGAAGAAAGTTAGAAGTGATAATGGTAGTGAATTCAAGAATACTCGTGTAGAGGAATTTTGCAATGAAAAGGGAATCAAACATGAATTCTCAACCACATATACTCCGGAGCAAAATGGATTGGTTGAGAGAAAGAATAGGACCATGATTGAAATGGCAAGGTCAATGTTGGCCGAGTACAATGTGTCGGATTCATTTTGGGCCGAAGCTATTAACACTGCTTGTCATTCATCAAATAGGCTTTATTGTCATGGCTTTCTTAACAAAACTCCATATGAATTGCTTGTTGGAAGAAAGCTGAATATTTCATATTTTAGAGTATTTGGATGCAAATGCTATATCTTGAGGAAAGGATCTCGATTATCTAAATTTCAAAGCAAATGTGATGAGGGATTCTTTCTTGGTTACTCATCTTGTAGCAAGGCATATAGAGTCTACAACAAGTCCAAGGGATTTGTTGAAGAAGCTTATGATATTCAATTTGATGAAATAAATGGGTCACAAGATGAGAAAGATAACTTGGATGATGTGAGAGGGGATAGTTTGAAAGAAGCCATGAAGAACATGGATATTTGTGATATTCGACCAAGGGAAGAAGAAGAAGATGATGATGATGATGAGGAACATATTGTTAGTAATCAAGAAATGGCATCATCTTCTCAAAATCAAGTGATTGATAATGCAAGTGCAAATGACTCTCCTCAAGAAGATGAGCAAGTGATCTCTACTACATCATCGTCCACATCTTCTCAAGATCAAGTTACTCAACCAAGAATTCATGGCCAAGTCGCCAAAGATCACCCCATTGACCAAATTGTGGGTGACATTAGTAAGGGTGTCCAAACTCGATCTCTGTAACAACCCTAAAATTCCCTATAGGATTTGTTGAGTGCAAAAATGTGAATTTAAAAAAAAAATTGGTGAATTTTGTGCAAGACAACAAACATATAAGAGTGTCTTCTAATTGCTCCCTAAATTCCTAGGCAATTTAAATTTGAAATTTAAAATCAATTTGAAGTGCTAAGGATGAAATAGTGTGATTTGGACTTATTTGGATTTATTTGGGTTTTTGGTTGGTTTGAATTCAAATTCTAGATTTGAATTCAAACTCTAATTGGCCAAACTAATTGTCAACCATTTCTAACTGTTCGTGGGCCGAATTCCCGAAGCCAAAGTCTGAGAAACCACCCTTAACTCTTTTCCCGAGCCAACCGACCAAGCCGGCCCGATCGGCCTTTCGGCCCAGCGCGGCCCATCCCTTTTTTTCCCCGCCGCGTCGTCTCCGCGTCGTCTCTCTCTCTCTCTCTGACGCATGGGACCCGCCTGTCAGCTTCTCCCTCCTCGCGTCATCTTCTTCCCCGCTCCGCTTCTCTCTCCCGCGGCCGCGCGCCCGTGACCCCAACCACCCGAGTTGTGCGGCCCGACGCGATTGCGCCGCGTGTCCGCGGGCGCTCGAGCACCCCATCTCGCCGTCCGTGCCGCGAAACCCTAGCCTAGCGCCTATAAAAGCCGCCGCCGGCCGCATCTCCCTGTTCAAGCCGCCGCCGCCCAATTGGGGTATCCAGTCTCCAATTCGAGAGGGGGAGAGGGAAGGGGAGGACCAGAGGAGGAGTGGTGGAGGAGAGGAGGAAGAGGAGAGAAGCCGAAGCTTCTTCCCCGCGTCGCCGCCGCCAGAGCCGACGCCGCCGCCCAAGGAGTCGCCGACGAGGAGCCGGACCAGGGACGGGAGGAGGAGCACGAGAACCGCCAGACCGCGTCGAGCCTTCCCCGAGCTGCAGCGTACCTCGACGTGCCCCAAGGTGAGCCAACCGCGGAGCCCCCTTTCTCCCCTGTCTCCAGCCAAGTTCCGCCGCCGCGCGTGCTTTTCGAGCCTAGCCTAGCCCCTGTGAGCCAGCCTTCGAGCTGTGCGCTTCTTCTGCAGGTTCCCGTCGCCGCTAACCCCTCTCGCAGCCCGCCGACACCTTGTTCTCCGCAGCCGAGGCCGCCGCGGCCGAGCTCCGCTCGCCGCGCGCGAACGCCGAGGCCACGCGCGGCCGTGGGCGACCACGAGCCCGCGCGTGTGCACCTAGATGCGTCCCAGTAGCCGCTGGAGCCGCACGCGCACGCGCCTAACCCGAATCGTGCACCGTTGCACATGAATCCTGTGTCGCCATCGTAGCTCGCCGGCGTCCATGGCCGAGCCGCCGCTGTTTGCGTCGGGAGGGCCCAACCGAACCCAATCCGAGCACTTTTTCACCCCGTCCGCGTTCACCAAGTCCTAGCGAAGCCTACCCGACCGCCCTAGACCCGAGACAAGCCGTTTCCGGCGTGAATCGCCGCCGACCCTCGCCGCCGGCGCGTTATGGAGCGCGCCGCGCGCGCGCTGCATCGCGCCGTGGCGAAGCCACACCGAGGACCACACCAGCACCACGCACGCGAAGCCACAAACGATCCCGATTCGGCCACAGATCGATCTCGTGCACCCGGCTCACGTGGACCCTTCTCTCGGTTCACGGTGGACTTGGTCCACCAGAGCAGCACCAGCAGCCACCCCTTCGTGGGCCTAATGTACGCGTTTAAGTCTGTTTAACCACCCTAAACTCTCTCGGCCCAGTTCCAGCCCAGCCATCGTTTAATTCTTTTTCTTTTTCTTTTAACCGCGCTGTCGTATGGGGACCACTTATCATACACTGTGTGTCACTGACATATGGGGCCCACTGACCAGAGCTGACCGTTGACCCGTTGACCGTTGACCGTTGACCAGTCAACGCTGACGTCAGCAGGGCCCACTGCCGACGTCATCCTAGGTGGACCCCACTGCTGACGTCAGCACGACGTCATGCTGACGTCAGCAGGCTAATTATTGTCTATTTTTCTTTTTCGGAAATTATTTAATATTTTCAGAAAATGATTTAAACTTGTAAATTTAATAATAAATCAACCGTAGCTTAGAAAAATATGAAACCAGTTTCTATATTTTTCTAAAATCATGACCTACGCGTTAGTATAGAGTTTGGAGTTATTTGGGTCTTCTTTCATCGCTGTCTTAGTGTTTTTTTTCTAGTAGTCGCGTATTATTTTATTTTTCCGCGACCCTAGGAGCTCCGGAGAGTCAGGAGGAGCTGGACCACTACGACAACTGCTTTGACGAAGACGAAGACCTTTGCCCAGGTTCACGCCCGACCATTCTCTGAAATACCTATTAGACATGCAACTAGTATGCTAGCGCTTTACTTTACTCGCATGATAAACCTGCACTGCCTTTGTTATTATCCTGTTACCTTGCTACCTACTACCCACTATATGAATTATGCTATGCTATGCATGTGTTGGGATGGTTGTGATTGATCCTCTTGGCGTGAGTTGTGGGTGGTTTGGGAGGAGTAGTGCAGCTAGGCGGTGTAAGCGAGTAATAACAACTCGATCGTTGATCGAGGTGCTGATGGGCTGCACTCGGGCAGTCCCTATGGGGTACCTGTTGCGGGTACATGGTTATTGGATACTTGGGGATTGGTACTCGGTGAGTACCTGAGGAGTTTGTGCGGCAATACCTGTTATGGGTGCCGATTACGGACCGTTGCGGCGGATCGCTTGTGATGCAGATACTCGCTTTACCGACAATTAAGGACCGAGTCGTGCCCCCACTTTGGACTTGGGAAATACCGTGCTCACCATCTACCCAGTATGGGGAGGGTTCCAGCAAGCCTACTCTAGTGCGACGCCGAGACTGTAGGAGAATCGAGCTTGATATGTGTAGGGGGGATTCGTTGCGGCGTAATCTCCCTGATTTACCACGGCCCCCGACTGGCCCCGGTGGGAAGGTTTCACGACCCTGGGGCAGATGTTAGATCGGATGTTTCCCGAGCCCAGGGAGACAGGATTGGCGCCGTTACTGTTTAGGGTCTTTGCTGTGGGCTGTGTCTCAGGTTGGTTGCGGACTAGCCTTGCAGCCCGGATGGATTCCTGGAGTGCCACCTCTGTAGAGTGTAAACTATACGTATAGCCGTGTCCACGGTTACAGACGACCCATTTCTGAGAAGCCCCGGCTAGCATGGGAATCTGCTTTCTTACCTCATCCTTTGATTTGGGTTATGAGAGATTGGTCCAGCTGAGGCTGTTGAGACAAGGTGGGGAGGGAGCTCACCGAGTCGACTAGTGAGTGAAAGGAGTTGGTGGATAATGTTTTTGCGGGAACCTGCCGTGGCAGGACGAGCCCGATGGGAAAATGTGAGGCTGATGGTTGGTTGTGGGGAGTGGTTGTGCGTGCGAGAGAAGGAGTTGGTGGTGAGATGAAATTGGGTTATTGCTGCTGCTTGCATAAGAAAAACCCTGGCTCAAACCTTGATTATTTCTATATCCTTAAAATAGGCCACTTTAAAGCTTGCATCATATTATGGTTGGTGACGAGGACCTGTCCCATTTCCTTGGGGACAGACTTTGGGTTCACAGGTGAAGACCCCGACCACGAGTTCAACCAGGACGGGTGGTACGACTGAAGGGTGTGCGCTATGCTCAAGGATGCCTGTGGAGGAGTGGACCCTGTTGTTCTAGCTACCGCTGCGCAGATGTTTCTTATTGTCGATTTAGCCCAGAGGGTTTGTAGCAAACGCTATGTTTTTATATATGTCATGTGATGAATCTTTTATCGTTGTATGGATGTGATATTCGACTGAGATGAGTTCTGTACGAGATAGCTGCTATTCCTGGGACTATCTCAAGGGTACAGGGAGTCGGATTCTCGTCGGTGAGAATCCGGTTCGTCACAATCTCGTGTTGCTTCATTTTGTCAACATTATTCTTTTGTATCTTCTCTTGAACCTAAACGTGTAGATGAGGCACTTGTTGATCCGGATTGGGTGATGGCTATGCAAGAAGAATTAAATAACTTCACCCGGAACAAAGTTTGGGTTTTGGTTGAGAGGCCCAAGAACTACAATGTTATTGGTACTAAATGGGTCTTTCGCAACAAGGAAAATGAAGATGGTATTGTGGTGAGAAACAAGGTAAGATTGGTGGCACAAGGATATACTCAAGTCGAAGGTTTGGATTTCGATGAAACTTTTGCTCCCGTAGCTAGACTCGAAGCTATTAGAATGTTACTTGCCTATGCTTGCTCTCATAACATAAAACTTTATCAAATGGATGTTAAAAGTGCCTTCTTAAATGGTGATCTTAGTGAACTAGTGTATGTTGAACAACCTCCCGGTTTTGAAGATCCAAAATTTCCCAATCATGTTTATAAGCTCTCTAAGGCTCTTTATGGATTGAAGCAAGCACCCCGTGCTTGGTATGAGAGGCTTAGGAATTTTTTTTTATCAAAGGGTTTCAAAATTGGAAAGGTTGACACTACACTATTCACGAAGTGGTGGAAGCTTAGAGGGGAAGCAGCGCAAACTTTTAAGGACATGATGTTAAGCGAGGGGCCTTGGGAGGACGGAGAAGATGCAGACGACATGTGGCTAAAGATGGCAACATGTGTTCGGAAGGTGGCTTCAGAAGTGTTTGGTGTGAGTAGGGGAGGAAAACAAGAAGTGAAAGACACTTGGTGGTGGAATGACGAGGTGCAAAGGGCTATTAAGGAGAAAAAGGAATGTTTCAAGTGCCTTGACCTTGATCGGAGTGCAGCCAATATCGAGGGCTATAAATTAGCAAAGAGGGCTGCAAAGAGAGCTGTGAGTGTAGCAAAGGGTCGTGCATATGATAACCTTTATCAGCGGCTAAGCACGAAGGAAGGGGAGAAGGATATTTATAGGATGGCGAGGATCCACGAGAGGAAGACAAGGGACATCAACCAAATCAAATGCATCAAGGATGGGACGGATCGACTTCTGGTGAAGGATGAGGAGATCAAGAACAGATGGCGAGAGTACTTCGATAAGTTATTTAATGAGAATGGTTCGACGCTTGAGTTGGATGACTCATTTGACGACGCCAATAGACATTTTGTGAGGAGAATTCAGGAGGCAGAGATTGCGGAGGCTTTGAAGAGGATGAAGGGAGGTAAAGCGATGGGTCCTGATGGTATCCCCATTGAGGTGTGGAGATGCCTGGGTGACAGAGCAATAGTATGGCTGACTAAGCTTTTTAACCTCATTTTTAGGTCAAACAAGATGCCTGAAGAATGGAGAAGAAGTATATTAGTACCGATTTTCAAGAACAAGGGAGATGTTCAAAGTTGTACTAACTACCGTGGGATTAAGCTGATGAGCCATACGATGAAGCTTTGGGAGAGGGTTATCGAGCATCGCCTTAGGAGAGTGACAAGTGTGACCCAAAACCAGTTTGGGTTCATGCCTGGAAGGTCGACCATGGAGGCGATTTTTATAATATGACAACTCATGGAGAGACATAGGGAGCAAAAGAAGGACTTGCACATGGTCTTTATTGACCTCGAGAAGGCATATGATAAAGTACCAAGAAATGTCATGTGGTGGGCTTTGGAGAAGCACAAAGTCCCAACTAAGTACATTACCCTTATCAAGGATATGTACAAGGATGCGATGACGGTTGTCCGCACTTATGGTGGAGACAGTAGTGTTTTTCCAAATAAAATAGGTCTGCATCAGGGGTCATCATTGAGCCCTTATTTATTCGCTCTGGTGATGGATGAGGTCACAAGGGATATACAAAGTGATATCCCTTGGTGTATGATCTTTGCTGATGATGTGGTGCTAGTTGATGAGAGTAGGGCAGGTGTTAATAGGAAGTTAGAGTTGTGGAGGCATACGTTAGAGTCCAAAGGTTTCAGACTTAGCAGGACCAAGACCGAGTACATGATGTGCGATTTCAGTGGGACTAGATATGAAGATGGAGATGTCAGGCTTGATGGGCAAGTGGTGGCCGAGAAAGATACCTTTAGGTATTTAGGATCGATGCTGCAAAAGGATGGTGACATTGATGAAGATGTTAGGCATAGAATTTCAGCCGGTTGGTTGAAATGGCGTCAAGCTTCTGGTGTCCTCTGTGACAAGAGGGTACCACAAAAGCTAAAAGGTAAGTTCTATAGGACGGCGATTCGCCCGGCGATGCTATACGGTGCTGAATGTTGGCCTACAAAAAGGCGACATATACAGCAACTGAGTGTAGCAGAGATGCGTATGTTGCGTTGGTTTTGTGGTCACACAAGAAGGGATAGGATACGGAATGAAGATATTCGAGATAGAGTCGGAGTGGCACCAATTGAGGAGAAATTGACGCAACATCGGTTGAGATGGTTCGGACATGTCCAACGGAGGCCTCCTGAGGCGTCGGTGCGTAGTGGGGTTCTACAGTGGGCCAATAATGTTAAGAGAGGTACAGGTCGACTCAAACTAACTTGGGACGAGTCGGTTATTAGAGACCTTAAAGAGTGGAATATCTCTAAGGATTTGGCTATGGATAGGAGCGCTTGGAGACTAGCAATTAATGTGCTTGAGCCGTGATCTTTGCTTTCTTTTCTGCTTTCCTCTAACTCTTTTTTTGTTTTTTTTTTACTTTTTGGGTTTCACCTCTAGCTTACCCCAACTAGCTTGGGACAAAAGGCTATGTTGTTGTTGTTTGTTGTTGTTGTATATTGATGACATTATCTTTGGTTCTACTAATGAATCTTTTTGTAAAGAATTTGGAGAAATGATGTCTAGGGAATTCGAGATGTCCATGATTGGAGAGTTGAGCTTCTTTCTTGGTCTTCAAATCAAGCAAATTAAGGAAGGCACATTTGTTTGCCAATCTAAATATATCAAGGATATTTTGAAGAAATTTGGCATGGAAGATTCAAAGCCAATCAAGACTCCAATGGCTACAAATGGACATCTTGATCTTGATGAGGGAGGTAAAGCGGTTGATATTAAGCTTTATAGATCCATGATAGGTAGCTTGCTTTACCTTACCGCATCTAGGCCCGATATCATGTTTAGTGTATGCATGTGTGCTAGATTTCAAGCCGCACCTAAAGAATGTCATTTGACCGCGGTGAAAACAATTATGAGATATTTGAAATTCACTCCAAATATTGGTCTTTGGTATCCAAAAGGTGCTCAATTTGAGTTGGTTGGTTATTCGGATTCGGATTATGCCGGTTGCAAAGTTGATAGAAAGAGCACTTCCGATGGTTGTCAACTTCTTGGTTGTTCACTTGTGTCATGGAGTTCAAAGAAGCAAAACTCGGTTGCTCTCTCAACCGCCGAAGCGGAATATATTTCGGCGGGAAGTTGTTGTGCTCAATTATTGTGGATGAAGCAAACACTTCTTGATTATGGTGTGAAATTCAATGGAATTCCTCTCTTATGTGACAATGAAAGTGCTATCAAGATTGCAAATAATCCGGTTCATCATTCTAGAACCAAGCATATTGATATCCGGCATCATTTTCTTAGAGATCATGTGAGCAAAGGTGATATCAAAATTGAAGGTGTGGGCACGGATGATCAATTGGTTGATATATTCACAAAACCATTGGATGAATCTCGGTTTTGCAAATTAAGAAATGAGTTGAATGTCATTGATATCTCAAATGTGGCTTGATCCCTAGCATGAGCATCCTTATGCATATTGTTTTTATCTTGCATTCATATGTTTATTTTTTAACCCTAATGCTCACCATGTCATGATTGCTATGATTGTAAAATTATGCATCATTTTATCAAGCAATGAACCCCAAGGATCCATCACAATAAGTGTTCAAAAGGTTGGATCTCGGGCTGAAAAGAATGAGCAGGACGGACTGTCCGCCAACGGATCGCGGACTGTCCGCGCCAGCTCGGACGGTCCGCCAGTGGTCCGCGGACGGTCCGTAATTACCCCGAAATTTACCAGAAGGTTTGGGGGGTTCAAGTTCGAGGGGGTCGGACGGTCCGCCATGGACCGCGGACGGTCCGCGAGGCGCCTAAGCGCGTGGGTCCACCCGCCGACGGGATCTAAAGGATGGGTGTATCTCTCTCACACACAACTCGTGCCTTTGTTCTCCAACCTCTCTCTCTCTCTAGTTCTTGGTGAAGAAAAGAGCCCATCACTCAATCTTTTGATTGGAGCACTTCCCGAACGGTCTGAGGATATCCACGGACTCTACAGTAATCTCCATCATGTCATCCAGGTATTTTCATCGATTTCTCTCTCGTTTGGTTTGAATCTAAGGATGAATGTGGCTAGGGTTTGGGCTTCTGATCTGAAATTTGGCCATGGATTTGGAAATCTATCTTGGGGAATATGTTGGATATGGTCTAATGACGGTTTGGCAAAAGTTTGATCGAGTTCCATTGGTTAAATATTGAGATTTGTGGATTGAAAGTTCGTGGATCACTGTTCATGTTCTTCGCGAAACAGTGCCCAGCGGACCGTCCGCCAGGACGTCGCGGACTGTCCGCCAATACTTGGCGGACCGTCCGCGGTGACTGGCAGGACTGTCCGCCAGGCACTGTCAGCTGTGGATTTGGACATGATATTTTGGGATTCTCTCATTCATCAAATATTATCCAACTATGTTTGTATATTGACTCAAATGATTGTCTTACCACAGCGCTCGCAAGCTCGCCAAGACTTTGGCTACTCGTTTCTAGAAGAGCGGGGCCAAGAAGAAGGGTGATGATGGGCCGTCCAAGAGACGTCGGGTTGATGATGATGATGTTGATCTTAGCAGTGACGACCCCGATGACAGTGACTATGTAGGTGATGCAGAGATAGAATCCTCTGTGGGGCAGCAGTCTGAATATATTGTGGAGGAGGATGCAGGATTGCATCAAGGGGGAGTTGGTTTGCATCCGGACATTATTGATATTCACTCTCACACAGCTCCTAGGAAAGTCTGGCCGTCAAGAGAATATGCAAGGGTAAGAAACATCAATGCCTACTCTCAGCGTCGTGACACGGATAATCAATTCTTCCATACTTTAGTTCAAGAAGATGCTTTCTTTGGTCACTTGCTTGGTTGCACTCTATGGGCTCATAAGAGGATTGATTTTAATTACCTTGCTAGTAAACCAGTGCTAGAACATGTGGCTGTCTTGCTTGAGAGACTTAGGCTTAGAAATTTTATGGAGCATCGCTGTAATTGGAATGAAACACTGATTCGACAGTTCTATGCCACCTTTGAGCTAGATATTGAGACACAAACTGTTGAGTGGATGACTGGCAATCGAGATACACTGCTACCTTTAGAGAGTTTGCTGCAGCAAATAAATTAGACTATGACTAATTTTATGGTGCTGACAGTCTTGATGTGTATCAACACGATCTTTTTGAAGAATCCCAGAGATTCTATGAGCCTGCACGTATTGGTATTCCAGTTAAACATGGCACACCCACTGGGCTTAGGCATCACCCCGCTGCTATTAATAGAATTATTCGATACACATTCATGCCTAAGAGTGGGAACAAAGATAAGATTTGAGAGTATTATTGGAATGTGATCCATTACATTATGACTGGGACTAAATTTAATGTTATCAAGATGATTTTTGAGCTGATGGATGAGAAGAGGATGTCACTAGCTGGCAACATATATTTTGCACCATATATCATGTCCTTAATTAAGGAAAAGTGTGGGTACAATGGTCCTTGTGAGATTCGCCACGAATGGTTTCAGCCATTTGCTAATGCCAAGGACTTTCTGAGAAGGGCACTAACCCCCTATGAAAATGTTGATGATGATGCTGATGAGCCCAATGTTGGGGCAGAAGCTCATGAGGATATTGATATGGGTATGCCTGAGATGCCTCATCCTTCTACTCCTCCTCCTCCTATGCAGCCACAGGGTTTTTGGGTTCCTCCAGATGGATACTTCACTTCATACTTTGATGGCATGGCTCAGTCTTTTGGGGCACAGATGGCTACTGGGTTTGATACTATGCAGCACGGCCTCCAGCAGCGATTTGATGAGAGGTTTCATGCCTATGAGCAGCAGATGAACACTCAGTTTTATCAGCCTATTATGACTCAGCTTCAGGGTATGCAGCAGGGGTTTCACACTGATATGGAGAACTTGACTGCTAGATTTAATGGATTGTCTACTTCAGAGCAGTATCAGCAGCTTGAGGGGTCTTTTGCTACATTCAGTACGGCGTTCACCGACTTTAGTGACCACTTCTATAGCATATATCCTCGTCCACCTCCTCCACCACCGCAGGATGACTAGTCCCTTCTTGGTATTTGATGCCAAAGGGGGAGAGATTTGGAGGACTTGGAGTGATGTGATCTCCAGGGGGAGCTTGGAGCTTGTTGCATGAGCATGGACTTTGCATTGCATATTTACTTTTATGGCATTTGTGAGATGACCTATGTGTGTGGATGTAATAAGCTAAATCTTAATTGCTTGCGTGCTACTTTTTTATTTGTTTGTGCGATGAACCTATTTATTACATCTCTATCTCACGGTGGTTTGATTTTAATGGCTCTATGGAATTTGAGGCTCAATTTTATCTATATATGTGTTTGTTGTTGCCTTGATATCCATGTTGTAGGGGATGCTTCGTAAAATTTATATTATTTCAACATGTGTGGGAATTGTCACAAGGAATCCATGCACACATGTAGGGGGAGCCATTCTCTATTTTATTGAAACATGAATTTATCTACTCTATCTTCTATATGGAATTCTTTGAATAAGAGTAAGTAATTTCATGTTTCACAATCAACTCTATCACTCCTTTGTTATAGTTGTCATCAATTACCAAAAAGGGGGACATTGAAAGCATCTAGGCCCCTAATTGTGTTTTGGTAATTAATGACAACCCTTGTGGACTAACAATTTTATTTGAGATAATGAGATTAGGTTAGTCCCGAGAGTTGGAATGAGCTTCAAAATACAATGTGTGGATAGCATGTGTGCTATGGGATTATGGAAGCTCAAGGCAAAGGTATATGATAGGGCTTTTAAATTTGACCGGTCATGAGGCGATTAGTGGGTGGAAAATGACCGGATTGATAGGTTACATAGCCGTACTATCAAGAGGGATCAATGTCGTTGGTTCGATGAAATATTAGTGCCACAATGGTCTTTGATGTGCATGTAGTGCATTTAGAATTTGTGGTGACTAACTTGGAAGGGTGCACTCTGAAATTCTGTTGAAACTCCGCCCTGTCGTGTCTGGCGGACGGTCCGCGGAGTGTTGTCGGACGGTCCGCGGAGTGTTGACGGACGGTCCGTGGTGCTGGCGGACTGTCAACTGTGTTTGTTGTACTGGGGCCCACGTGCTTTGACTTGGAGTGATCTCGCGGACGGTCCGTGATGCGTCGCGGACGGTCCGTATTTCCGCTCATTTTCTCCAGGAGCTAGAGCTGTTTCGAGTAGACGGTCCGGCCTTCTCTGGCGGACTATCCGTGGGATGGCGGACGGTCCGCAGGTGCTTGGCGGACGGTCCGCCGAGCCCCAACGGTCGACTCTGACACACTCTGACAGCGCTTCATAGCCGTTGTAATTCAAACGCAGACGGTCCGCCGTGCACGATCCAGAACGGGTTTTTCCCCAACGGCTAGTTTTGGGGAGAGGGCTATATATACTCACCCCTCACGGGCATGGGGGGTCTCTTGGCACTTTGAAAAGCTGAACACTCATTCTAGAGCCCTTGTTTCTTCCCTCTCTCACTCACTTGCTTTGGGATTACATTTCTTTGTGAGATTGAGAGACTCTAGTGCATTGCATCAAGGATTTGATCATTGTGGCACTAGGATTGCATCGAGCTCGTGGTTGATTTGTTACTCTTGGAGGTTGCTGCCTCCTAGCCGGCTCGGAGCTCGTGATTCCACCGAGCACTTCAAGAAGATTGTGAAGTTGCCGTGGAAATTGATTGTGAGAGGTTCTTGTGCTCACCTTGCTGGAGCGGTGAAGAGCAACTTTAGTGGAATCGAGATTTGGAGCGGTTCATTGGTTCTAGCCGGCTCATACATCAAGTGGAGACTTGATAATGGAGCGGTTGAACATTGAATCCATCTCAACGTGGATTAGGGGTGACCGGCAAGTCATCGACACCACAGGATAAGTCTTTGTGTCTCTTTGCTTTTGTTGCTTTCTTGTATCTTGATTTATTTATTTGAAGCAAGTTAAAATTCATAGAGATTGATCTTTATCTTGTCACCCTAGGTTGCAAAACCATCAACATAGGTGTAGTTTAGCTAGAGAATTTATTCACCTTGTGGTTCTAATTAAATTTCTCTAGTGTTGTGGTTGAAGTTTTTATAACCGCCTATTCACCCCCCCTCTAGTCGGTAATCCTAGATCCTACACTCACCCGCACGCTGGGCCTCGGCAGCGGCGACGGCAGCTGGGTGCCTGAGGAGATGCTACACCTGGTGATGGGGTTCATGGAGGACCCGCGCGGTGTGTCGTCAGTGGCACCACATCGACGTGTTCTCGCGGGAGCACGTCACGGTGCCCTTCTGCTATGTCGTGTTTCCTTGGCTCGAGTCACTCGCGGTGAAGGTAAGACTCGCGCGGCCATGTATGGGTTCATCCCGAAGGACTGGAGCGCGTACCCGAGGCCAGCGGAGGGCGACGGTGGGGCAGCCACCGGCGGCGGGCGGCAGTTGCCCGTAGGCGGTGGCTCCCAGCGGAGTGGCGTGTTGCCTTTGGCGGCCAGCGTGGCTCGCACGGAGCGGACGGGCTTTGGCCTCCGGATGCGTGCGGAGCCGTGGTGGTGGCGTTGGGCGGCTGCCACGGTGACAGCGGCTGACTGCCCGCGGCGACAACGGCTTGTTGCCCGCGGGTGGCTCCTTTTAGACGGCGGCAAGCGCCTCTGGCCACCTACCTCGTCGAGAACGGTAACGGGGGCGGAGGCGGGCCCTCCCCACCGCAGATCCGCTCTTCCCCCGAGTGGATCAAGCGCGGAGAGGTCGGGCGGCGGCTCCTTGCTGGCGGCGCCTGCTTTCTCCAAGATGGCCGCGCGGCGGCAGACGGGCGTTTGGGCGGGGCGGTGGACGGATCTGGGTCTGCGGACGGGGTGGGGTGCTTAGGGGCCGGCGACCTGGGAAGAGCGCGAAGGACGGAGGCAGTTGGCGTTGTGCGACGGATGAAGGATATGCGAACTCCGCTCGAAAAGGCAGACCGGGAACGATCCGGGACCCTCCCAGTATGCCGGTGTGGGGAGTATACAGTATATTCGTCCTAGAGCGTGCGGTAGTGTGTCCTAGTGCGGACAGCCTAGACGAGAGAATTGTGGAACGTTGTGGCGAGCTATGGACACAAACCAAACATGTCACTATTTCTCTTCTTTGAGAGCATGGTATAGTCGCACACTTACACCTACATAAATTGCAAGCAGGTAGCTCATATGCATTCACTGGCATCTTGTCTAAAGTTTCTCTATACTGCTGTGATTGAAGTATCACCACGTCTTTCATGAGCATAGATTTTACACTGCCATCATCACTCCCAAGTCTTCAATTTGAGATGAGATATAGCGAGAGAGGTACACATGTTGTTTTTTGTTTCTGTTTATTAACCATGATAAGAGGTAGAGACTATCAAGTATTGTTTCGTTTTTGCGGCGGCCGCGGTCGGCCACGTGACGACGTTGGAGGCCTCCTATGGCTGCCACGGACAGCTGCGGGGCAACGGCATTCGACGGCTCGCGCGATGACCGCAGACGACCGCACGACGACCGCAGAGGGGTGGGGGCGGACGATCGCGCGACAACGACGAAGGACTCCTGCAGCGGCCACAGACGGCCCTGCGACAGTGATGGAGGGCTCCCACAGCGGCTGCGGACGGCCACGCGATGACGGTGGAGGCCTCATACTGCGGCATTGGACGGCTCGCGCGACGACGGCGAAGGAGCAGGGTCTCGCGACCGACGTCGCGGCAGTGGAGGAGCATGATGGTTCGCGACCAACCCCTGAGGCCAGGCGTCACGTCGACGAAGGAGCTGCGGCGCGGTCTCTTCACCGCGGAGGAGCACGGGTGGCGTACCTAGTGCGAATAGTCTTATTAATCATATTCGGTCTAGATTTATTGGGTTGATGTGGACCGTTAGATCTTCATAAAATTTGACGGTATATATTTTTCTCTTTTTTTGGATTAACGAAATAATATGAACCGTTAGATCTTCATAAAATCCGGTGACTTATATTTGGCGGCCGCGGTCGGCCACGTGACGACGTTGGAGGCCTCCTATGGCTGCCACGGACAGCTGCGGGGCAACGGCATTCGACGGCTCGCGCGATGACCGCAGACGACCGCACGACGACCGCAGAGGGGTGGTGGCGGACGATCGCGCGACAACGACGAAGGACTCCTGCAGCGGCCACAGACGGCCCTGCGACGGTGATGGAGGGCTCCCACAGCGGCCGCGGACGGCCACGCGATGACGGTGGAGGCCTCATACTGCGGCATTGGACGGCTCGCGCGACGACGGCGAAGGAGCAGGGTCTCGCGACCGACGTCGCGGCAGTGGAGGAGCATGATGGTTCGCGACCAACCCCTGAGGCCAGGCGTCACGTCGACGAAGGAGCTGCGGCGCGGTCTCTTCACCGCGGAGGAGCACGGGTGGCGTACCTAGTGCGAATAGTCTTATTAATCATATTCGGTCTAGATTTATTGGGTTGATGTGGACCGTTAGATCTTCGTAAAATTTGACGGTATATATTTTTCTCTTTTTTTTGGATTAACGAAATAATATGAACCGTTAGATCTTCATAAAATCCGGTGACTTATATTTTCCTTTTTATTTGGATTAATGAATTAATATAGATCGTTAGATCTCATAAAATCTGATGGCTTATATTTTCCCTTTTTATTTGAATTAATATGGATCGTTAGATCTTCATAAAATCCAACGGTCTATATTCTTCTCTTTTTTAGATTAACGTGGGAATTTCTTGACCCTCTCGGTGAACGTGGTGGCTCCTTTTAACTCTATTGTATTAATATAATAGATAGATGCGCACACCTCTCCGTGGGTAGACAACAACTACTGGAGCGTGTAAACTTCGCATTGGACAAAAGCGATGACAGGTTAACAAGCGAAGGTGACCTTAGCTGCTAGAGAACAAGGACGCCAGAGAAGAAATATAATCTCCACAAGTTTTGTTTGGCCATGGCCTCTTAGCAATGAGCTTATGAGCGTCGACCAGTCAGCCACGCATGTACTTGTCCTGTTGACCCCAGCGACGACCGTAACATCGGATGGGACTCTCCCCTGGAATTCCATGATGACACCACCTCTGATTCGCTGAACTGTCTCTGGAGTTTAACGGTATCGCGTTAGCATATACTTCAGCGCACAGCGCCGTGCTGCCTCTCGATTAATAATACCCATCACTGATCCTCAAACGCCGAGCCAAACACCAACCACAGAAGCACTTATTACACGAGATTCAGATCAGAGATCAGTGACTCAGTGTTAGCATATAGTATAGTTCAGCGCACAGCGCCGTGTGCTGCCTCTCGATTACCCATCACTGATCCTCAAACGCCGAGCCGAACAAAAACCACAGAAGCACACAAGCTTATTCAAATCAGAGATCTCAGTGACTCAGTGATTCAACGATGTGCCCAACCGGAGTTCTGGTGAGCATCTGTATTGTGCTCGTCTGCTTGGTCGTTGTGGAGCTAGCGCCCGGCGTGGTCCATGGAGCCGCTGGGAACGGCCTCCTGCATATCCCTTCCAATGAATCCTTGACCTTGGCTGGCTGCCCCTCCCACTGCGGGGATGTGAAAATCTCTTATCCCTTCGGGATAGGGCCTGGCTGCTTCCGGCAAGGCTTCGAGCTCAACTGCGACGACACAGCTCATCCTCCTATGCTCTTCTTGAGAAACAGTACCACTCAGATCACTTCTATATACGCTGGCTCCAATTCCGTTTATGCTTCTGATGTTGGTTTCAACGTCACCATGAACCAAGGTGTGGACACGTACAACAACGTGTCCTGGGCTACCCCTGGAAAGGGTATTCTTTTCATCAATGAAGAAAACAGCTTGTATGTTGTTGGCTGTGATGTCGACGTCTACATGTTCGGTGACAATATGACAGACCTCATCGGTACTTGCATGAGTATTTGCAGCACAGGGGAAATGGAGAGGGCAAACAATGTTTACGGCTACTGTAATGGGATTGGCTGCTGCGAGATCAACTTGCCATGGGGAAGCGACCTGTCAACCTTTATGATTAAAATTGTCCGCCACAACACTACAAGAGCAGAACAAGATGAAGCACTCTCCAAAGTAAAGGTTATCTTATCAGAATATTATCGCTTCGTTTTGAATGATCTTTACTCGAGTTGGGTGAATACAAGCAAAGTAAACGACGCCAGGTTTGATATTGCCATCACGGATCAACCAAATTGTGAACGTGCCCAAGTGAACAAGGGTAGCTATGCATGTAACAATGAAAGCTACTGCAACAATCTACCATCTGGACGAGGCTACAATTGCTTGTGCCCCAATAGCAGGCAAGGCAACCCCTACGTTGTGAATAGCTGCACCCCAGGTCTGTACACCTCGTTCCTTCTTCTCTAAATGGTTCGGTATTTTCTTTTCTCTAGAAATGAATGTAAAGAGGCTCTTTTTTCTGTCAGTTTACTTTAGGAATATTTTTTCTGTCAGATTATAGACATTCACGCAATGGCAAAATAAAAATTATTCCTTTATAGTATTACTACCAAAAGCACCCACCAATAACAAAGGGTGTGTGATGGTTTATTCAAAGTGATCCGATCCCTGCACCCTACATGTTTATGGTCTTACATGACTTTGCTAAGAACCAACCGAATGTCTTTACAGTTAAAGTAGCCTTATTAATTTCTTGGAATTCAATCTTAATTCCTCACCTCGGTTGTGTACACCTTGTGTAGAGGCTGGAACTTTGCTTCCATTATCTAAAAGAAAAATCTCACTTCGTCACCTTATTTGTTACAAGCAGCTTATGATCCATGGCCCAAAGAGAAATGTACAAGATCATGTGGAAACATGAGTATTCCGTTCCCTTTTGGTATTGAAGAAGGTTGTTACGCAAACGATAACTTTCGACTCAACTGCACACCACGTGATATCACCGTTCTTGACCGTCGGTATGCACAATATCGTGTGACTTGTGTATCACTTGATGATGGGTCTCTGGCTGCTAGCAACATGTTGAATGACACAAGCTCCAATAACATGGAAAGGGTAGTCTACACTAACTATGATGGTACTTACCCAGCATTTGAGAACTTTATATTCGAGTCTGTTGTGGATGGTATTTTTGATTTCTCACAAGAAAATGATATAACAATAAAGTGGGTTGTTGCAAATTTGACTTGTCAACAAGCTATGCAAAATAAAGATGAGTACGCGTGTATCAGTCAAAATAGTGAATGCAAAGATGTCGCGCGAGGGAAAAAACATTATGGGTATCGCTGCATGTGCAAGGATGGCTTCCATGGAAATCCATACCTGCAAAACAGTTGTACAGGTTATATTTCTCTCTTCAGACACATTTGCGCAGTATCTCATTTCTAAAACACATTTATAAAGAACGCAACAATACACACATGTATTCAGAATAATTTAGAATCGTGATGCATCTACTCGCACCACCAGCACCACGATTACACATCGCATTACCTTTTTGAGATGTTGAAGATAAATGCATTCTTTTACTTGCACCGCTTGCATAAGACTAATTATACACATTGGTATAGACATTGATGAGTGCCTATTTTCAAAATAAATGAAATGGAATAAGCCATAATTATGATGGAGGCTTCAATTGTACAGAATGCTCCCATGGAAAGGTGTATGATCCAACAAAAGGGAAATGTATCATGTCAGCTAAGGAACATAATCTGATTCTCGGTATGTCATCTTTATCCATCATTGGAATCTGAATTTACAAAATATTGTTCATGTCCATATTTAATGGTTGTAGGTATTACGATTGGTGTTTCTTGTGGCCTTGGCTCCATAGCTGTTGCTTTGGGTGCGATTATACTCACCGCGAAGTGGAAGAAAGGCATCCAAAGGAGAATCCGAAGAGCATACTTCAAGAAAAATCAAGGTCTACTCTTGGAGCAACTGATCTCAAATGAAAGCACTACAAACAAAACAAAGATATTCTCCTTGGAGGAACTAGAGGAGGCAACCAACAACTTTGATGCTACTCGTGTTGTTGGTCGTGGAGGACATGGCACAGTTTATAAGGGAATTCTATCAGACCAACGTGTTGTGGCTATAAAAAAATCTAAAGTAGTGGAGCAAATAGAGATAGACCAGTTTATCAATGAGGTCGCTATTTTATCTCAAATCATACACAGGAATGTGGTGAAACTTTTTGGTTGTTGCCTAGAAGATGAGGTGCCTTTGCTAGTCTATGAGTTCATATCAAATGGCACTCTATATGACCTTCTTCACAAAGATACTATGGCAAAATGTCTCCTATCATGGGATGACCGTGTAAGGGTTGCAATGGAAGCAGCAAGGGCACTTTCATATCTACACTCAGCTGCTTCGATACCAATTTTCCATAGAGACGTGAAATCTTCCAATATACTCTTGGATGACAACTTCACTGCAAAGGTTTCGGACTTTGGTGCTTCAAGGTCTCTTTCACTTGATGAAACTCATGTGGTGACAATTGTGCAAGGCACCTTCGGCTACTTGGATCCAGAGTACTATCATACTGGTGAACTAACTGAGAAGAGTGATGTATATAGTTTTGGAGTAATACTTGTGGAACTTTTGACAAGAAAAAAGCCAATTTTTATCAATGAATTAGGTGCTAAACAAAGCTTGTCTCATTACTTCATTGAAGGGCTTCATGAAGGGACTCTTACGGAAATATTGGATTCACGTGTTGTGGAAGAGGCAGACCAAGAAGAGATTAATGATATCGCCTCACTAACAGAAGCATGCTTAAGGGCCAGAGGAGGACAGAGACCAACTATGAAAGAAGTAGAGATAAGGTTGCAGATCCTGAGAACTAAAATGCTGAGAAAAGAACAGAATTTGCCTAAAAATGATGAAGAGAGTGAACCTTTGTTATGCCCCAATGCTAGGAATATGCATGCACATACCGATCCTGTCAATGTTGCTCACTCGACCTCTCAAGGGATCTCTGGGTACAGTCTGGAGCATGAATTTTCATCCTCGATCTACTTGCCACGCTAATTATATATATGCAAATAATAGCGTCCAATGGCTCCTAGGATGCATGTACATTACCTGCATGTTTCAATTTAAAACTATACTGCATTTTCATTTTTGTTTAGAGAACACTTGGTTCCCTTATGAGTGTACATCATATCTATAGTTGTACTTAATATGTACTTCAACAGTATATTGTATACTACTTCACTTGTGAACATTTCTCTAGAACAAGTGTAGCCTATGTAGGCCTACAAGGCACAACCCACCAAACTGTCACCTATAACTATGTTATAGCTTGATTCTTTGAATAAGTACCTAAAAATCATGGTTGGTTTAAAAAATGGTTGATTGAGCATGACGAGCTGAATATTTCTTCTAAGGTGATAATACCATGCGGCGACGTGCATGATACACATACAAGCAAGCGCTTACATACTCGCAGATTCAATAATTGTTACAGTTCGACCATATGCGATACAATACAGTTGCAAATTTGCAACAAATAGAAGAAACACAAAATTTCACAATAGTGATGTGCATACATGGTTCTTGTGTGTGCTCCTACATGCTTGACATCAGAAAAACTCAAGACTCAATAATCATATTCAAAGGGGGGAATACTATATATTGCCTATGTCTGTTGTACAGACCAGCGATGTGGTCATGTGGAACATTTTAGAATTTACAAACACAGCCAAGTGCAGAAGTCAGATAAGTTGTATCACGGTCAGGTAAAAGGCATTTGTCTTCAGGTGTAGAAATCGTGTTCATTCCAGAAACTAAATTAGGTGGTACAACGCTATCGGGTACAGACGGCTAGTTGCTACATCCCCGTATTGTTCTCACACCATCACCTGCACAAGCATGTTCTTTGCCCAGTTAAATTCATAGAAGTGAATTCAGTTACTGATGCAACCCTGAGCTAGTGTGGCACGTTCAGGAAAGGCAGGTATTGAACCACGGACTTGCAGGAGATTTTTTTTTTTACAATTTGAAAGAAAGTTGAAGAGGTGGCCTCTACCTTGACTTTATTAAAAAGTCAATTCACAGGGATATCATTTCTATAATAGTGATTATGAGTAACATAAAGCTATAAAAATAGCCTCTTGTCATACCTCACAAATAATATAAATAATTCTTCATCGGTTATTGCTCCGAGTTCCATTCTTCTCTCCAAAGCAGTCAGACCTCCACCGTCTTTAATTGTTGTTCTTGCACCCCTGATGAAAGAAACGTAATAGTTTTCTTATAGAAAAATGACTCCAATCTATAAGTAGGGCATAATAGTGACGACAGGGGAAACCCTACTAAAAAGAATGTGTCCTTTGTAAATTGTACTGCACCTCAACCCCACACGGCTGAGCGCTAACAAGAATCTCATCATATCATGATTATGGAATGGACAGAGACGACAGTCATAGCAAAGGAATCTAGTGGCTATTGTGCATGTACAGGAAACGTGAAATCTAATATTAGACTAAAATGAAGCAATAGAACTTCATATTTGTTATGGTCAATATGCCGGCCCTAACTTTGGGGCCCACCAGCACAGAGCAGAGGATAACTGTTCACGCGGTATTATAGCGCGTGAACAGTACCTCGGATAGGGTTAGTTATTAGTTTGTTAGGATAGAGATAAAGTTAGATGAGTTGGTTAGGATATTTGCTTAGGGATCAAGTTAGTCATCTCTATAAAAGAGACCCCCTTGTATCAATTGAAGGCAAGCAAGAAGAACCCTAAAAGTAGTCAAGCCTCCAGAGGGAGGGCGACGAATAGGTTCTTCGGGCTATCCCTAGATCTATCTCATATCAATATTCTCCCTTTTTTATAGTTATCAGAGGTTCTGGACATGAAATGATACATTTGTATGAATCCAAAAGTTCAATTTACTTTTGGGAACTTTTCCTGAAAAATTGTTGTTTAAACCAAAATAGACTTCACCAAAGTCAGTTTCAACTTTTACACTTTCACTGCACACATATAATGTTAAAACACCAATGAAATCCCATACCCATTACTCTAGATGTCTCGTGCCAAGTTCATACTGAACAAAAGGAAAAATATAAATATAAAAATAATTACAGTGAACTAATCAAAAATCAAGTGAAAAGAGAATGTGACTCAAGAATAGCATGGCTTGTGGGGCATAAATCTCAAGGCACTGATGATATTGCCACTAAAACTAACCATGAACAATATGAACAGGAATTCAAGCCTACCTCTTCAGCAGATGTTTGGTGAGGTCATCATTTTTCTTTTGGACACAATGATGCAATGGTGTTCGTCCATGGAAGTCCTGCATATTAATATCCGCACCAAAAAGTAGCAGAAGCTCCACCATGACTGGATGACCATATTGGCACGCAAAATGCAATAAGGAACAACCTTGTAGACAGCCTTCAGGTTTCCCAGAGTCTCGAATTATCTCACAACAAACCGGATCAAGTAATGTCTTGTCTGTCACTGGCTGAACATGATGGACATCTTTGCTCAAAGCATCATATGTCATATTAGTGCTCACTTCAGCTATCGCAAGAATTTGATATGCTGCTCTCACATCATTTGTCCTTATAGCTTCCAAAATATCAATGGTAGTCTGATCCATATCTCTGGCAAAAAGAAGTTTGTCCACGTACTGCATGGATCATTCATTAGAATGAATAAAAGGATAATAACATAAGATGATCATCAGAATCAAGAAAAATATTCATCTAACAACCCTAAACCATGCTGTTTGTGTCTGCTGTTATGAATAGCACTTGCATTCATCTGAGTAGGCCCAAATATAAACATGTAAAAGTCTGGTGAATATGCTCAGGGAAATAAAAAACTTGACCAGGAAGAATTTTGCATTGAAAAGATATCAACACAGGGCCGAGCAAAGGGACCGAAGGCTGGACCGCCCAGGAACACACCGAAAACGGCAAAGCCCCTTTTTTTGTGAGACCCAGGATTTGAACCCTGGTTGGTGGCATCACAACTGAATTCCCTACCACCCACTACTAGTGTATCCTCTCAATGGGGAAATACAAACTGATGATGAATACTCTAAAGAGGTAATATCCATCCGCTTCCTTGAAAAGCATTATTCCACAATGTTTGCCTAGCGAGGAAACTAAGGCCCTGTTTGGATGTCGCAGTTTTTAGAAACCATAGTGTTGAAATACTGAAGTTTTAAAAACCAAAGCCACGAAAAACTATAGTATTTTGAAACTAGAGGTTTTCTCAGTTTTTGAAATGGTGTGTGGAGAAAGCATCAGTAGGTTGATCTTACATAAAAGGAAGAACCAAAGAGCTTACCTTTGTTTGTATGTACCTCTCCTTTATTGAGAAAGCATCGCTAGGTTTAGGCTTTTCAATGAAAAGAATAGTTCCATGTGATTCGTCCATTCTGCATGAACATAGAATAATACAAAAAAATATGGCATTTGTTCATCATGCGTTTACCACAGAACATATTGGTTGCTACTTGCTATGCAATGGACATAAATATGGTCAGCGGCAGCATAAGATTCAAATAGTTATTTTCTAACTCTTTTGTGGAATTAACTAGAAAAATGGATAATCTTGTACAACGGATGAGAAGAAAGTAAAACTACTACATGGACGTCTACTGAATATTTTATTGACACTTGAAGCAGATGAGAAAGCACCATGTTGGGATGATTTTCATCATGCCTGCATTCCCACCCACAGTGAAACAGATCGATTTTAGTGCACACTAAAAGCTCAGTGGAAAATCAAGTCCTAGTTTGGTCTGCAATGCTAACTAGTTTATATTTTGATACTATTTCCAGTTTACAATGCTAATTTCATTAGAAATGTGGTGCTATGCTCCCAATATGAAATGGCTAATGATAAGTCAACGGAACCTCTCTTTTATTGAGAAAGCCCCAATCATTTTTAATGAAATGCCAAAATAATACTTCACAAAAAAGATTGCATTAATCATAACCGAAATGGTTTGTGCTGATTCAAAGAAACATGTAGGACTGTAGGAGGACAGGCAGCATGTACACGTAATCCATGCTAGCACTAACTTTGTTGGCTTCTATGTTATTAGTCTATATTAGCCAATGTCCAACAGCTTAGAGACTAGAACAGGAGTGGTTTTGCCTGGAAGGAAAATGCTTAAAACTTCAAGATAAAAAGTAATTAAGAAAACATATGGATCTGATTGAATGCTTTAACATACCCTTGATCTTCTTTTGGAAGTAGGGCTTCCCAAATGGAATTAGCATAATCATTTCCAAGTGCATGGAATAAATCCACAATTACTGGCTCCCAGACTTTCACATCTAATCTTAAGGATCGAACCTACAACAGGTAAGAATATAAGCTGCGATAGTGACATAAGGAAAAAGCGAAATAGCTACATTTTTGCTAATGTCAGACTTTAAGAATTTTAAAATTTTATAAACCACAAGATATCATATATGAATAACAAATATTACTAGTTCTGAACATCACAGACGCATTACCAGAGGGAAGTATTTCACCACATATTAACAAGTCTTTAAGACTTAATATTTAAATTTACCACATGGAAATTAATTTTGTATGCAATTATTATTTCTTGAATGACGCAGGACAACTGCGTGTTATTTCATTAAGAAGGAAAAGGACAGCACATAGAATTGGAGAAGCCCCCAAAACCTAGCACCAACCAACACACACACCCACACAAACATAAAATAAAAACAGCAAAAACACTATACAGAAAAAAAAAGGAAAAAACACATGACTGGAGAAGCAACCCTCCAAACTAAAACATGACCAGGAAACAACCCCACAAAATTAGGGAGCTGGCATAAGCGACCTATCCAGCAGCTCCTGAAGTTTGGGGGGACCAACCATGCACCAGGAAATGTTGTATGCAATTCAAAAGTATAAATACTTTTCTAATAAATATAATCAGAACATGTAATAGTTAAAGCTTTGTATTGGAGCTGTCAATGTCGAAAATGGCAATAATGAGAACAAAAGCAGTGCTGTATTATAGTAAGATATTTCAGTAATATATTTAATATATGACGTATCTATCATCACTTATTTAATAAATCCAAGAATCTGAACTTTTCTACAGAATACAGGGTGAGCTGACAATATCACTGATTAGCATATATCATGATATAAGAAAACTAGATATTGCACCTTTGAAACATGGACTCCAAGATTCCTGTGAGCCCCAGAGCACTCAATGCAAATCAGAATACCCAAGTTCAGAGATGCCCAATCAGGATCAGGAGAACGACACTCTGCACAACTGTCATTTCCAGGAATATTCCTCAGGAGGTTGAATATACCATCATGTCCCTCTGAACTCTTGTTATCTTCAATAGATAAAGAATCAATAGAACTTGCAGATCTGTTACTCTCTATCGAGATATTACCGTATGACAGCTGATAAAATGAAATAGAGTAACAAATTGGTACCATATCTTGAATTATCAACAGATTGAACATATGCCTGCATATGTAATGCAGTAAAATGGAACCAAACTAGGCAGGCCAAGCATAATTATAATTACTTTATTATTACATGACTGTCTATAGTTGATGCATCGAGGTTGATAGATCTATCCTTTGTTTCAACCAAAAAGGTAAACCAAAACTAGCTACATGATGCATCAAAAGAGATATGACAGCACCAAACCTGCTGTGGGAATGGTGAATTTAGTAGTGATGCAATAACTCCAGTAATTTTCTGGATCCAGTCCTTTTGATCAGCCCCTGATTCCGCCTACCATAAACAAAGTGAAAAGCATTCACTTCTGTGGCATAAGTGTATGAAAGAAATACGAAAAAATATCATTAAATGTGTTATTCACTTGTTCTTGAAATACCAAAAACACGCATTGCACAACAAAAGTAAACATCTGAGGACTAACAGTGCAGTTACCTGCAATGTGTATGCCTTAATGGGTGAGATTATTCTGAAACAAAATCTTAAATCATTTTCATCTGCATCAATCTTAATTGTCGAAGTTCTGAGATCAATTGTATGACACGATAGTGAATCTTCACCCTGAGATGATGCTCTTTGGTTCAAGAATCTGAATCGACCAAAAACACCACTTCCTTCACCAGCTGTTTGTTGTGATGCCACTCCTTGCTTCCAAGAGGATAAAAGAAACAGTTACATGTAAAGTACAGAATAAATAACATAAGCAAATTGGCATCTTAGGATAAATTATATAACACACATAAGACACAAGTTCTCATATGCTTCATTTAAAATAATCCATCACATCCCTTGAAAATAATCTGCTGGCGCAGAAATTTTGCTGTCCAAATTATGTACTGCAACCCTTAAATAAAAACACTCCAATTGGTCGATGAAAATAAATAGGTATAGGTCAGACAACTCCAACTAAAGGACACATTGCCACAAGAATAAAATTACAAAAATATACTGCAGTATAGTTTAAAGGGAAATGGCCACAGTACGAATGTATTCAATGAATAGCAAAAACAAAATGGACCAGAAGCTACTAGAAATAGGAAATTGTAAATATAGATAGATTATGCCCAGCATAATCAAATGAGTAGGCCAAATATAAAATAGTGTGTAATACAAGTTTGCCTACTCTTGCAAGCAAAGCATAAGGAGCTCCTGACACTTGAGTGCCAAGTTCT
Organism: Echinochloa phyllopogon; assembly: GCA_033239725.1. Classification (NCBI taxonomy): domain Eukaryota; kingdom Viridiplantae; phylum Streptophyta; class Magnoliopsida; order Poales; family Poaceae; genus Echinochloa; species Echinochloa phyllopogon. The sequence goes on along the minus strand of BTCW01000001.1, from coordinate 35,372,304 downwards.
AAATATGTTCTCAAGCTGTGTTCAATGGCCAATTTAGATTGCATACCGACTTTCCCTTATTCCCGTAGTAGTACAGAGTCCCATGGCTGTCGAGAACAAAAAATCGCCTCTTCCATTCACCTCGTGTATTCTGAGGACGCTTAAATAGGTAACCTTGTTTAATAACTTGGACCTGGCAAAGAAAAAGTTCACAAAAAGATTAGGAATTGCCAAAAATGAAAATGAAACTTCAGCCCACTACAATTACACAAGGGAAATTGTGAATGAATAATACTAGATTTTGAACCAAAAGGGTCATAAACATGGATACCACTTGACCGGAGCCCTATTACAGGAGACTCATGCAGCATAATCAATTTAGCACAATGTTAGAAAAGATCCTCAACAATGACAATTAGATGCTATCTAACAACAATCAGTCTCTTCAAATCATAACGGCACCATCCATAAGCTAAGATATTTCAGTCTGGTATTCATGGATATTTACTTCACAAGGGATAATTAACTACCTCGCCATTGGCAGTTGATTGCATCAAGGCCTCAATTGTTTTATAGGATTGAAGACCAACAACATGGATACCATCACCGCTGGTAGATGTATCTACATTGCTAGCCATTCTCACATTTGCTATTTCCTCTTGAGTTCTGAACTCCTGAATTCTTTTTGCAAGCTTATCTTGCTCACTTACAGCCATTTCTTTTGATTGTTGTGCATATGTTAGAACCTGCATCAAGACTTCAAGCTTAGCAAAGTAATAGCTAACTCCTTGTCAGCTAGTTCATGTTGATCCAATTGAATATTTCTTTTAGTTAAATACCACTTTGTCATATGAGATATTATCGTACCTGGTGAATGAATGGTTCCATTTGACTCAGTAGCTCGTATCCCTATACATCAAGAATAAAATCAAGGAACCAACCAACCATAAGACCATAAATTACTTAGCACATGGAAAGGAACCATGCCTGCTTAAAATATCTCAAATGGGCATCCATCACTGCACTTATTGATTCCAAGAACTCATACTTCTTTTTTGCCTCAATGTTTGCGAGGGCGTGTACCTGAATTCCTTACATGAAAGGAGAATCATTGGCATGACTGAACAATATACTTGCAGATGGAAAATGTTGATATACATACTAAGTTAAAGCGACATCTTTCGAAAGTTGACTTGGCATTGTGTAGATCCTGTAAACATGGAATTAGGGAGATGGTATGAAAGCTAAATATACACTTATCTACATCACCAGAAAACAAATATAGCTAGACACATCTTACCTCCTCAAGTTCTGTCACGACTTCTGCTCTAGTCCCTTTTCGCACTGACACAAATTTTTCACGTGCCTGACAATCAAGATAGAACCAGGATCTTAATAGGAAATAGAGTGTATGACATTAACATATCAAAGGTACCGAGAAACAGTCACACTGTCCAGTCGTTATAATCTAACAAATGCTACGTGAAGAAGAAATAAAGAAGGCAGTCAATAACATAGCTCAAACTCAAAGCATCACCTGATCATAAGCCACTGCAGCCCTGTCCAAACGTCGCCGACAATCCTGTGAAGGGCAAAATTTTTACAAAAAGACTATATATCAAATAAGTGTTGTGTTAAAAATCCAGCTTCCACATTGATGTCCATATGGAAAGGCAATTATTCCTATTTTCCGAGATGGAAATCGCGCATTTTTAAAGTAGACAGATTTTTAGGACTATTTAAGGTTTTCTGTTCATTGCTAAAAGCAAAGGGGGTTGAAATCTGGCCCCACAAGCATAAAATAGCCATTGAAAAGACCATTCCTAAACTACTATCTATATACATTCACACAACTTGATACTAGATGTTGTTATCCAGCTAACACAGTAACACCTACCCCGGCCATTCCAGAATGTAGGTTTTTTTAGTTTTGTGCTAAATCGAACTTCTCTAACTTTGACCAAGTTTATATAGCAAATATATTAGCATCTACAATACCAAATATTAATATACTAACAAGACATTTTCATGAAACATTTATCAGAAATGATTTCATGTTAGATGGTGAATTTTTCTACAAGCTTGATCAAAAACAACCTAAATTTTGGAATGGAGGCAGTATTAGTTACACAATAGTATGTTTCCTTTTTTTATTCTTCTTTCAGGTGGGTGGGTGGGTGTGCATACATGCATGCCTTTGTTCTCAGGCTCGGGGACGGAGAGGACAGGAGAGAGTTTACCTTCACACCATTCAAATCCATGTTAATGAAGTGTGATAGACGATCACTAAGCATATGCTCGACCTGTTTGGAGTGAAGATACTGAATATAATCAGAATGCAAATATAAAAAGTCATGTGTACTGTTTATACAAGTTATATATCAGCAAACCCTGACGAAACTAGAGAGATCAGATTAGTACATCAGCACATTGTGATGATAAATAAAAAATCCATCACAGAACAAATGATTATTATATTTCAATACGTGATTTTCTTGCTTCTAAATAATGCAGCCATTAGTCGATGCAAGGAACCCTTATGGCACTTTCTTCCTATATGTGTTCTTTATAGAAAAATAGAAATATATATCCCAACAAACTGAGAAAATTGCATGGATTATACTTGTCTTTTTGTGATTTTGCGAATTTCAAAGCTTGCTTTAAAATGTAAAAGTTATCACCTGTACTTTCAGTTTATTGGGTATGTTTGAAATTTACCAAGTAATAGAAAGTTAGGTCGTAAACTATGAGTCAAAGTACAGATGGAAAATTGGGTCTCAAAGTTCCAGATGTAATTCAAAAACATAAGTAGAAAAGCAAAGTGTTAGAATGTATATGTGCTATGCGTGTATATGTGTGTGGGCCTGCGTCTGGTTATGCCAGCCGGCCCTAGATAGTTTGGTTGGAGAGATATGAGATCTTGTTCGGTTATGTTTCTATAAACCGCAAGATCTCCTCACCCTATATATATATACATAGGTCTCTCAATCAATTCAATCTATTATTCCACGCAATCCTAATTGCTTTCACGAAGTATATTGACCTATGATGTGAATATTGTAAAATGAAATGAATACAGATCCTGCCAAGACTCACAGGAGCAAACCCAGGGTATTGAGTTCAAACTTTACAGTCCAGAAACAGTAATGCTATTTTATTTCGATTCTTCATTTCCTTTGTGTTAAATGTACTACCTATGCAGGAGAAATAGTAGGTCAAATTTCAATGCTGTATAATATTAGTACCTGAGAACGAAGGAGTTCCTTGTATGTTCCAAGCTCCCTGAAAGCAGTAGTAAACTTGGACATCACAGGCCCTGAGACATAGTAAAGACTATGGTTTTGAGTGAATTTTACTAGAGAAATATAAATAAATGACTGCAAAATTGTATTGTCATTTATCACGCTATGACAAGTTAGAAAGTAGGAAAAAATTGACTAATTAATTAATGCATGGGTATGTATTTGTACTGTTTTTATGTTCTAATGATCTGATTGATGTTCTGATCTGCGGACATTAAATTGAAGATGCATATCCAATATTACTACATAATGACGCCATGATGATGAGAAATTGGAAACAATAAAACTCAATGCTTTGCTAGGTATAGATAAGATGAAAGCACAGAAATCAATAGATACATCAGAGCTTTGCTGAAATAACCTCCAATGGCAACACTAATAGGGTCATCTAGACCAGCACCAAATGCTTGCAGAGAATCCGCAAATGAAAGATCCCCTGCATATGCCTCATCAAGTGATCCCCTGAAACTAAGGTTATTAGCAACAAAGCAAGAGAGAGCTCAACAATGCAGGAGCATACAGTCTCTTACTATTAATCATACAACCCATCAAAACTATAACATAACAAATACAGAATGTCATACCTGAAACAACTAAGTGAAACGATAAAGAAATTGAATGTATTTCCTGAACTAAGAGGAATTTGTTTAAAGGAACCTTATCGGAAACTTTTGCAATAAGACAGTATGCATTTATGGCATTTGCCACAAGTTATATGCAGCCAGAACACCTCAAGCCTTACAAATATTGAACAGGAGGTAAGAAAGAAATGTACATGAATCTTTTGCATCCTTTATGCAGGTTTGAGCACCGTTCTCTCAATTCATCAGTAAGTTGTTCTAAAGAATTGACCTGCAGATGTTGGAAATAAGTCAGGAACAATAATTTAAAGCATGTATAGGTTTGTTTAAAATGCATTTCAAGGTTTTTTGGCAATTAGATAGAGATGAATTGATGATTCTGGAGAGAAACTAGCAATCCAAATCAAATAGTAAAATTATTAAGACCACTCCCAGATTTCTTTTTTATTTTGACTCCTTGAAAACAGACTAACAAGGGTGTTTCCTAAGAGCTAAGAGGGTCAAAAAATTATTATTAAAGCAATTAAACTATAATTTAACTTACTGAAAGCAAAGCATGTATCTCGTTTATAAAAAAAACATGGGAGCAAGAGATGCAGTCAGTATGTGTATACAAACAGAAAATGGATTATTGTAATAGTACTTTAGTTCCCAGTAGGTGATTCAATAACAGTACAGCCACCAATTCGTATTGGGAAAACTTGTGCCCTTGGCAAAAGACAAAATAAACGCCAAATCAATGCAAGATCAGGGCCAAGCAAAGCATCACCATTTTTAAGTCCACGAACTCAATTCAAACAGGATCCACCCGTTCTATTCAGACATATGATGCAAGGCAATAGCAAAATTTTATCTTCAAAGTGGTGCCATTGCCGCCAGAGCGTCCTAACCCCTTCAAATCAACCAATGCGGAACATCGGAGGATGCTTTACTCATTCAGCGAAATCAACACCGACATGCCCAATTCGTCCAAACAAGCACGGGAAACACAAACGTCACGTTAAAATTCAATCCTGCTCAGAAATTCGCGGTGTTCCTAATCCAAACCGATCGACACACACTGGATCACGCTATCCAGTCGAGATCCCCCGCACACAAAACGATCCATACCCGCCACAGCTCCGTCACAACCACCCGCACTCCTATAACGGATCGAATCCTTCCATTCCGCACATCCGGATCCAGCCAAATCCATGTAACGACGTAGAAACGGCCGAGATTCGAAGAAAACCGAAACAATGCCACCGAAGGGATCGGATCAGGGAGCCCTCGTGAGCAGAGAAGGTAGAGCATGAGGGCGGCACCTGTTTGCGGAACATGGGGGAGTCCTCGAGCTTGGTGAAGGCCGCCATGTCGGTCCTCGTGTGGCGCGGGAGGCTTGGCTGCTGCTGCTCTCTCGAAGCTCGCGGAGATCTGGGCGGGAGGTAGGAGAGAGGAAGAGAGGGGAGGCGGTCTGGCTCTCTCGAAGCTGTCCGGTTTCCTGTACGCCGTGGTGCGGTGCCGCGGTGGCGCTGTCCTGCTGGTGCAGGCTGTACACTGCCCGGTCGCGCGGGTTGGGCTGGATTTTGAAGCCAACCGCAATTCATTACACCGAATTGGTGGACCGCAGAGTGGAGAATAGGATGGGCCGATTTATGTGGTCTCGGGCTCTCGGCAAATATGGGGTTTCTAGGCTCTTGGACTCACGATTGAATTCTAGCCCGTTTTTCAAGAAAACTAGACAAATTCATCCGCTGTTTGGATTCCAACTTTCTAAAGTTCCATCCTTCAGTTTTTCCTTCGCTAGTATTTAATATAATGGCCATCGTTAGATTACTGTTACAGGATGTGCGACAGGAAGCGTTAAATTTTATCCACTGAAAATTTGCTGCAAGTATTTTTTAAATCCAACAAAATCATCAGATTATGAAAATTTTCAAGATAAGGCTACATGTATGATATTAATTATCAATGTTTTAAAATTAGATATTATATAATTATTCATTTTGATCATTTATTTTATCCCTTATGGGCGTATTTGTGATGCAAGCGAGTTATAGGCAGATTAGCAACACCTTTTACCAGATATTGATACAGTAGTAGAGTACTGAACACTACGATAGAGCTAAAAATCGTATCAATATAACCTCTTTTTTTCAGGGGAGTATCAATATAAACTCTAGAAAAACTTTGTAAACCGAAGTTCGGACTCCTCAGCGAGTATCCTGATCACTGAACACTGGCAACTGGAGCAATCGGAGGTGTTTGCTTAATCAGGAAGACCCCACTTTCTGTTAAATTTCCACTGCGTATCCATAACTACTTCCATCTCTAACTTCACGCTCCTCACTTGGTTCTTTGAACAAGGACGAGGTAGCTAGGTCACACAGAACTTCACACTTATCAATTTTCCCGTGAAAAGGGGAGACTGGATGGTATACCTTCAAAAGTTCAAAAGTTCAGCAAGAAATAAGAACTAAGAAACTACTTACGATGAACGAGAAGTGCCAAGAGAAAGTAGGAAGAGCATATTTACCATCGCACTCGCAGCATAGAGGTGTTCCAAACATAGGATCAATCACATTGGCCAAATCCAGAAACCGCGTCATGTTGAGGCGATGAACATAGGATGGGCAGGTACTGCATGCGCACAAGAGTCGTTTGCTTGAAAGAGTCTGGCAGACCGAGTAGCACTCATCCGTGGGATTATCAGATTGGTTCAACAGAAACGGGCCACAGCTCTGAGTTATCTGGCTCCACGTACTCATGTAATCGCATCCTGTGTAGCAGTTGCTGGCTGCTGGCTTCGCCTGAGAGGAGGAAACGGTAACAAAGAAGAGGAATAAAGCAAATGTGGCAGCATTCGCCATGTTAAGGCAGAGCAATTCAAGGCTTCAAGCTCAAGAGGAAGTATCAGTTGTCTGAAACTAGGTATGAAAAGGTCTCAAATATAACCGCTTGGACTCCATGAAGTAAGGCAGTATGTAAGGACTCCACACGTATGGTGTGTTCTCTTGGTTACTATTGTTGGGTGTGACAGACTGACAGTGACACCCAGAATCTAGAATATCTTGCTCAGCCAGAAAGCAGTCCAAATCTACCTAAAATGTATAATTTGACTGGTAACTAATGAACCGTTTATATTTTCCATTGTGTGCCAATACAGGTAGTGTGATATGAGGTTAGTTTGTTGCAAGCTACAACAGAAAACGATTGATTTCTCACATTGCTGCGAGATGAGTTTTATTGGACCAAAATATTAGCCCCTGAAAGAAAACGATTGATTTCTCACATTGCGCGCGCGTTCTCTGGCGTCGGCGTACTCGGACGCACCACCTGCATCCGAATTCCGAAGACTCGTGTAGCTGCTGCCACGATTCGCCCCGCGACGATACGTCCTCTTCCTACGAGATTTGCTCCCGCGCCAGGCCAGCGGACGTACGTACTCGATCGGTCGCCTCGCCAGAGCTGCAGCTGCAGCTGCAGGACCGCGCCGCGCGCCATGAATTCAAGCGACCCCCACGCCCCCAGCAACTGCTTCTGAGGTACAGTACTCCCTGCTGCTGCTCGCTGCGTTCTGCGTTTCCGCTCGAGACCCCCCGGCCGGCGTCAAAAGTCAAAACCTCTTCGCAAGCCGATTCGTTCTATCGGCTTCCTACTTGCAGAGCTGCAGTCCCGGCGTCCGATAGCCCGCGACTTTTCCGTCAAGGCAGGCAGGCACGTTGCTCGTGCACAGGGACTTGACTCCTCGACTCGCCCCGGCCCCGGGCGTTGCATTGTCGCATTGCATTACATATACGGTGGTGCTTGTACTGGCTCGGCGGATTCTGCACGGACCCAACAGTTGGCTGCATCTGCATGCGTCCATGTTAAAGATCGCCACCAGCTTTTTCGTGGCGTAATGCACACGGCCGCTCTTAAACAAGCAGCTCCAGAGAAAAACGTACCTGTGCACAGGCAACGGGCAGTGGCAGCATGCCGGGTTTGTCAAATGGGCGAGCTGGCCGCGCGCGGCACCACGGGCCGGTGATCGATCGATCTTCAAGAGCCATGCATTAGGACAAATCCGCTACTATACCAAAACAAGTGCCGAGACGAGTTATGGATGGCACATGCAAATACGAATCGCGGGGGCTGTAAGCCTGTGACGCAAGCTAATCTCGCCAGCTAAGTCTCGCTGATCGGATTAAGATGAAATCATTTCTGGGCAATCCAAGAGAGGACAGAAGAGGGGCTCATTGAAGAGAGGAGATCCTTCGATCCGGAAAAGGATCAGACGAGACAATCCTGTCCTGGGCGGCGCCAGGCGGGGAGGAGTTAATACCCGCCTCTCTCCGATTACGATCGCAGCAAGAAAAGAAAAGATCTCCTCCTCGTTCCTTCCTCCTCGGCCCTGCACGAACGCGAGGCACGTGTGCATCTATCTTCTTCCCCGTCCCTGCGTATCAAAGCTCAGGGCCCGTATCGAGATCTCGCGGATTCACTCGGCCGCACACCCGCACTGGGGATCTCCTGACCCGATCGCTTCCGTGCCCCCTTCCGTAACAGGTAACAAGAAACCCCCGTGGCCGGCCACGTCTATATAAACCGGCGCGCCGGGCCCTGCCGGAGTCCAAGTGTCGGACCACCGCGGCAACGAAGACGACGGCGGCGACAGAGACAGCGACAGCGACGGGCCTGTGCTGATCGCGTCTCACCCGCCGCTCTCGGTCTCTGCGTACTGTGCGAGCGAGGCTGATCGAGATGGCGAGTGTCGTCGGAGGAGCGGTGGTGGCGGCGGCGGCGGCTGCCGCCGTCGGTGGCGTCGGCAGCGTGGGAGCGACACCGCACGTCCTCGCGGTGGACGACAGCTCCGTCGACCGCGCCATCATCGCCGCCATCCTCCGGAGCTCCCGGTTTCGTGGTGAGCGCCTGGTGCCTGGCTAGACACACCGTTGCATTGCGAGCTCTGCCCCCGCGCGTTCTCTTGGGGTTTCGGTATTCTCTACTTGATTTATCAGTTTCTCAGAGTTTTGCTCTTGCTTTCGATCTTTGGTGCAGTCACGGCGGTGGAAAGTGGCAAGAGGGCCCTTGAACTCTTAGGCACGGTATGCCATATACTACTAGCTACGTAGTGCGGAGTATTTGAAAAATTTTAAACAGCTGCCTGTGATTTTGATTTGGCGCTCTTACGAGAATTTTCGTCTCTCCTTTTTTTCGTCCCATAGGAGCCGGATGTGAGCATGATAATCACTGATTACTGGATGCCGGAGATGACGGGATACGAGCTCCTCAAGAAGGTCAAGGTAATAATCTCAGAATCTCACGACATTACCAATTCTGCAACAAAAAGATGTCAAAAATCTGAGCCTTTTAATATCGTTAACCAAAACCTTGGACACGCAGGAATCATCCAAGCTGAAGCAGATCCCCGTGGTGATCATGTCGTCCGAGAACGTGCAGACTAGGATCAGCAGGTACGCATCCAGCCCGTCAGACGGGAGCATTGATTCCTGTATACTCTCAGACAGACGCTACAGCGTTTAACCCCCTCTGTGACTCTGTCTTTGTCTGATGAGCAGATGCCTGGAGGAAGGAGCAGAGGATTTCCTGGTGAAGCCCGTGCGCGCGTCGGACGTGTCGCGCGTCTTCAGCCGCGTGCTCCGCTGAGCACCGTGGCCCCTGGAGAGCGCGCGGCGGCTTCGGTTTTTTGTGGGACATGGAATGGCCATTGGCCGGCAGGGAGGAACCGTGGACGCGGCGCGTGCCGGCCTGAGTGGGAATCGGCAGGCGGTGTTGGTGACTTGGTGTGCGTGTGTGTGTAATCCAGCAGTAGTTGTAGCGGTGTGGTTACGTTTTCTCGCGACGGTATTAGTGAAGAGCTTAGTAGTCTAGAAGAAAGGGTGGTCTCCGTGTGTCTTTTTTCGTTATTTCTGAGCATTTTTGCGAACTTTTGTTTTTCGAGCTTCGTGGATTAATTTTTGCAGTTCAGGGTTGAACAAGTTTCTGTTCTTGGGTTCTGGATGGGTTTCTTCGGATGTTTCGGTTTTGGTCTAAGGAACTGGTTTGGTAAAAAAAGATGGTGATGGATCGATGGTGTACTTGATTCTCTGTCTCGTTATCGAAGCCGTAACCTCGGCCTGACGGTGTCTTTAAGCGCCCTGAAACTGAGATGCGATGCACGGCGGCGTGAAATCTTGTCCTCGCCGCGCCCATTCAAGTCTCCGTACGCCCACACTGGCCCGGCGAGCGGCGATGCTCCCTCCCTCTGATTCCGCGCGATTGTACGAATACGTAGACGTAGAAAAGTAAAGATGCGGAGTGTTACGCTACTGTATATTTACCGTAGTCCGTAGACGAGTAGGGAATGGAGTACGGGACAGGGAGAGCAGAGAGGTACGAGGAAAGGGATAGCTGTGAATCAATACAGATACAGATGCAGCTAGCAGCCATGGAAGCGTATCGGCTGTAAAGGCTCCGGCTAAAATCTGCAAAAATTTTGGATCGGATCCTGTACCAGCAATCTGGATATGTCCCAAACCTTACAAATAAAATTGATCGGTGTTCAAATAATCAAAGCAAACAAAAACTACCCCATGCATGCATTTCTTCTTACAGGTTGTTGATGCAGAATTCCTCCGTTTGTTTCAGCTGCTCTTTAAATCTCCCAAAAAGTACCAGCCGGCAGCGCGAGCCGACGAAGGATGGCACGGCGTAGACCTCCTGGTCTTCACGTCGAACACCATGGTCTTCCCGAGTTCAAACGGGCACACACAATAGACGCAGTCGCCCTTCAACCCAGCCACGCCCTCGGCGTGCACGGACACCGCGTTGTTCACCCCGATGAACACCGAGTGGCCTCCCAGGTCCTCCGCCGCCTCCCAGCATGGCCGCCGCTCCGGTGCATACCTCAGGACGAAGACCTCGTTCCTGGACACGTGCAGAGAAGCGCCTCCCGGCAGCTGCAAATCCATGGCGCCACCGGTGTTCCGCCATATCTGGTACAGGTTGCCTTCACAAAACACCAAGTGCTTGGCACGTATGTGCTCGGACAATTCGGCGTACGGCGGGGCGAAGGTGCCGGCCGGATCGGACACGGACGAGGACGACAGCACGCCGCCGAGCAAAGGCTCGAGTGCCGGCTTTGTCCGGCGGCCGTCACCATGGGCCCGCAATATTTGCACGTCGCCGTTTTTCAAGAGGCAGTAGAACTTGCCGGCGGCGGCGCCGCCGGCGTGGTAGACCACGTCGACAAGCGCCGAGCGCAAGCTAATGAGTAGGGAGGAACATGTCGTCTCCCTGGCGGTCACGTAGACGAGTAACGCGGCGCCGGGTCTCCTGGTGGCCACCGCGGCGAAGTCGCTCTCGCTGGGGTTCGGCGCGAAGACGATCCGGTGCGGTGCCGGGTACTTCAAGACGAGTTTTAGCTTCCGGCCGGTGAGGGGGTTGAAGAAGGCGACGTGCCTTTGACTGTGGTGGGCAAAGGCGAGCCAGCTGCCGCTCGAGCCGATGCACTGGTTGTAGCTGTGGCTCGTGGGGAGCTGAAACGAGCGCCGCAGCGGGATGGAGGCCACCGCGGCGCGCCCCCGCCGGATGCGTTCGCTGTCGCGGCGTCCGCGTAGGACGACGTACGGGGATGCCGGCTCCAGCGCGGAGCGCCACGCCTTGCAGACGCCACGGGCAGCGAGGTAGCATCTCAGCGCCGCGAGGCGGTCGGCGATGCACGAGACGAGCTCTGGCGGGAGGTCGGCCCAAGGCCGTGGCGGCGGCGGCGCCATGACAAGTGTTGCTGGTCTGGTTTCGTGCAACAATCTTTTATGCATAATACTACTCCGTCAATTCGATAATAAATGTATATATATCGGCGCCGGATATATCCGTGGTTACACGAAGTTGAGGCTTAGGGGGAAAAAAAGGGGAAAAAAGATATGTGGGCGGCGGAGAGATGGAAATACGTATTGACCTGTAAGATACGACCAGCCCAACCATTGCTTCCGCACAGGACACACCCCCTATCCTCGGCGCACACGCACGCCGCCGGCCCGCCCGCCCGCCCGCCCGCGAGCCCAGGACCAGGTCTCCAGCACCTGCGGGCTTTTAGCCGGCTGCGAGTCATCAGCGAGCCAGCGAAGCCCGCCGCCCGCACATCGCAGTGTCGTACGGACGACGACCGACGGTCTCCACTACCTGCCGCCGGCGAATCGGGGCGCGAGTCGGCGGCGATCGGCCGTGACCGTGAGTTTGTTCCCTCCCCCGTAGATCCCCTTTTGCTTCTGTGTCCCCCCTCTCCTAGTTAATTTTGCTAGTATCTCTCTCTCCCCTTCCTTGCCTAGCTCCGTGGCCTGATTTCTGCGCTCCGCGAGTAGATAGATGGCACTATGGCAGGAACAAATTAGTGCTAGCGCCAAATTCCACCGACATCAAGGCTCCATTGTGCGAATTGTTCATGGTTTTAGAGAGACCTAAAACCAGGTGGAGGCAATATAGCGATACTGGAGAAAATGCAAGCATCGTTGTTGCTATTTATTAGAAAAGCAGAAATCATCTCCCTTGAATATACTGTTTTTATATAATTCTGTAATAAAATGTGCCTTTTATGTATATTTTTAAAAATACTAAAACACTCTACTCCCTTTGTTCCAAATTACTATTGGTTGTTGACTCTTTTTTTCAATGTTTGACCATTCGTCCAATTCAAAAAATTTGTCCAAATATATAAAATAATAAGCTATATTTAGAGTACTTTTGATGATAAAGTAAATCGCTAACAAAATAACTTGCATAATTTTTTTTTATTAAGACGAATGGTCAAATGTTGAGAGAAAAAGTCAACAACAAATAGTAATTTGGAATGGAGGTAGTAACTGTGTACCATTTCTTTTTTTGTTGGTGAGTTGCTTATCTACGTATCCATACCTTTCCGATATTGATATGCGAGATCCTCTGCTGGCTGGCCATTTTATTTGCTGCTACCCTTAAGATTTTGATACATTGTTCTTACATGATCAAGCAAAAGCAGGACTACTTGGCTGATGATGGGTTGGATTCTTGACAACCCTGTTCGTGTACTTTTAGTCTCTGTAATGCCGCACCATCTGTTCTCTGATCACATGAAGGTTGATGGCTCAAATTTTTATGTTATATACATTACAATTTAACAGTCAAGGCTTCTTTTATGCCTGTAGCTATGGGTTAGTAGCGTGTTTGAAACTTCATAGATCTTACTGTCTCTGTGTTTTAGCAATGTTTTATTGTCCTCAACAATGCCATATTACATGATGAAAGCAATATGGATTTTTTTTGTTCATTTAATGGGTCAATGCAATCATTTTTGCTGTTTCTTGTTTATGTTCCAATTCTCTCTGTTGCATTACAAGTAGCTAATTGACACATGATATTAACTAATGGTCCCATTGATGGATTCTGCCTACCAATTTTTTGGTAGTTATCTATCTTCAGTTTTCATTCATTCTGATATGTTAACCTCCTTCAAGTAGATTGAGAGTTTTCTTTAAATTTTATCCTTGTACTCTCCCAATCTCATGACTTTCTAGAATTGGCTTCTTTCTCAGTATGATCAAGAGGACTGCTGCCCCTATGGTTAATGCTCATGCCTCGTGGTAGTTAAATGTGTCGGGTTGTGCATTTTCAAAATAACACTCTGTGCTGATATACATCTGATGATTATTATTTGGGGTCCTTAGCTCATGAGATGTGTGGATTGGTTGCCAAATGCCAGGCATTGGCTTTTCTAAGTCTCGCTTTTGCCGGAATTTTTACTTGAAAATTTTACTCTTGGTCTTTGCTTCAGTGTTAAGATGGATTCAAGCAGTGCTAAATCTGAAGGTTCGGTCCCATCTGTTCCCAAAAGCCCTGCCATGGCTTCATGCCGGAAGAAGAAAACTGATGATGATGCTACCTTCCTTGAAGATATGAAAGACCACATAGATGAGTTCATTCATGCCTCCATGGATGAGCACAAGACCTGCTTTAAGAAGACAATTCAGAAGGTGAGCTGCTCTAGGACACTGAAATTTGTTTGCCTTCTTGTCATTCTGCAGCCGTCGTACATTTGATGACCAAGCCTTCTGCTTTCCGGTGTTCTCCGCAGATGTTTGGGATGTCAAAGGCTGTGGCAGAGCGATCTGCAGCGGAAGCAAAGGAAGCTGAAGTAGAAAGTGCTCTGCCGCTTCAGACCAGTGTCTCACAGTAGAATGCAATGGTGGTCGTACTTTGTTGCTCCGCTTAGACATCGGCAGTAGCATATTTTTAACTGGAAAGTTTCCTTCTCTGGAGTTTACGGTTTGAGGTTGTCAGAAACTGATGTTGAATAATACTCCATAGGATAGTTCAGCACTTCAGCTTCAATTCGTATTTCTTTTGTTTTTGAAAGAAATCAATTCGTATTTTGGTTCAAGAAATAATGTGGCGTGTGGTTGATTCTTCTATGTGTTCTCATACGCCTGCTATCCGCATGGCATGGATTACGACTCCATTGTACTACGCCACGCATTAGCATGCCATTTTCTAAGGCAGCCGAGAGGAGAGTGGTCGAAGCATCCCACCTATGAAAAACTTAGTTTTGATTGTACATCCCAACATTTTTTAATAGATGATTTCTCATAGCAAAACAATAAAGATTTCACTTAAAATGCTAAAAAATTGCTATAATATATTACTTAAAATGATAGAAATTAGTGCTTAATAAAATTATATTAAAACATAATATAATATACCTAAGTCTTGGTAGGTGGCTGGAGGAGCGTTATAGTTGTGAAATCTCTTATTCTCTACTATAAAGACCCCACCAAGTCACTAAATATTCTAATGTGCCCACCAATTTATTGCCACAAAACTTCTCATCACATTCTCGCTAAGACCGACCAATAACTATAAAAAGATATTAAAAAACTAATATATATTTGGGTTTTCATTTTTTTATGTTTCTTGGGCATAGTTTTTCGAAGCACGTGTCACATAGTGCACCCATTTCTCCTCAATCAGGGCAGTGTTTCTTTGGAAGTAGGAAAATTTTTCGAGCCCCTTTAACCAATAATTAAGGGTATTAAATAAAGTTAGTTTACAAAACTACCTTCACAACATTGGACTGTTTCGCGAGACCTATCTAATGAGGCTTTTGATCGCACGATTAGAGAATGGTTGCTGTAGCATTACTGTAGTAAATCATGGACTAATTAGGCTCATTAGATTCGTCGCACAAAGTTGCACTCATCCCTAAAAGAGTTTTACAAATATACTTCATTTAATACTTCATGCATGTAAGATTTTCTTTAGAAATTTTTTTTGGAGAATGAAAGAAACACGGCCCAGGTTAGATACTAACCCACGTTTGGGTAGTGGGTATCTGAAAGAAAAAAAGAGAGAAGATTGGGAACGAGAAATTAGTAGCATATCCTAGCAGCAAGTACGAATTACGGAATATGAATAGGGAGGACACACGATAAACAGATTTTTTTTGTGGTACCGAATATTGGATGCATCCCTTGGCCTACGTTTAGGCTCTCACTTAGATATATGCTTTTTTTAGTCCCTAAGAACTCAATTGCTCCATTTAATCCTTCTTCACTGAGAACTTAAGTTTTAAGTGTTTTTTATGTACATTGATAAATGAAATCCTTAGTAAAATATTCTTTTAAGACTATCATGTTATATTTTAGTATCTTATGCTTATATACAAATATAAGTATTAAATATAAAAATAAGACATAAATATTTTGGATTTTCTGAATTTTCTTGGCTGCTGCCCTGGGCGTTCAGCGTTCACGGTTCCCTCCTCCCTCTGCGTCGGCCGGCTTTTCTTCCACCCCTTCGGCCCTTCCCCTTCTCTCTCTCCTCTCTCTCGGGCTCTCCCTTGTCTTCCGGCGACGACTGGGCGAACTGCAGCGCCATTCGCCGTGTCTTCGCCCGGCCTTTACCGGCGACGAGCATCCACCAGGTTTCGGACTAGCGTAGAGTGGGGGATCCATCCGGAGCTGGCAATCTTAAGGTCTCTCCTTCCTTTTCCAGCGGCGACGATTGGGAGAGCGGCGGCGGCGTTCTTCGCCCAGCCCTTTGCCGGCGACGAGCCTGCACTAGGTATGCCGCCCCTCTTCCCTTCCTGCTGTGCAAAACGGAGCACGGCAGCACACCAAACCCTTCCGTGTGGCGTGTATGTTTCGGATCGACTAACTTCGATTTTGTGTGCAAAAATATCGGGTGTTCATTGTTCATGTGTACGCCCATGTTTTATGCTGGGTCCGCCCCTGGGATGTATAGCTCAATTCCTTGTTTATTGCGGATTTGCTTGCTGTGATTTGTGCTTTGGGGAGGGATTGCTAAACGTAGCCTATTTTGCCCTAATTATAAGAGAGAAAAAATTGGGGTTCAACTGAACCCCTATGCTATGCCTATGGTGTTTGTTCCTAATGTGAGGAGTTGCTTTGTTGTGATGCTCATGCGAGCCTGTTTGTTAGAATTCTGTTTTTTGATTATAATTACCACTAGATGATTGTGGTTTACTATATGGTGTTAACAGGTACTAAGGTTATTTTGGCGCATATATTACGTTGGATAGTTCTGGGTTTTTGTTCTGGAGAACAAAATGGATAATGCCCAGAATGAGAACCGAACTGACACCAAGCAAGATGATGAGGTGCGCCAAAGCAAACAGGATGATGAGGTAAGCGGAGGCCTCTACTCCTTCAGTGGTCATGTGAAACGTTTTATGGATTAATGATGTTTATTCTTGTTGCGGTGTTGTAATTTAACTATTGATGATGGTTATCCTTACATTCTGCCATCTAATTGTGCCCACCTGATGATATTGGTCATGAATCCCCTCTAATCTTATTTCATTGTCAGACCCTTTCACTGATGGGGCCAAAGATTAGTTAGGGAGAGCATTGGGATCCTTACTTGCCATGTCTAGAATCCCTTGGGTATTTGATAGGCCTGCTGCCCTGCTAGCCTCATGAGATTTTATTGAAAAATTGCTAAACTTTTACTATTAGCCCTGCAATTTTGACCATAATATTATCAGATAAATAACTAATATGTTATAACCTAGATTGCATGAATGATGAGAGGGCATGTGATGGTCGCCGCTGCAAACCAGGGTGTTACTCTGAGTTCCAATTAAACAACCAACCAAATGTCACCGCTAGCAATTATCTATCCGTAGGGTCTAAGATAAATCTTGGACCTAGCTTCATCCACAAATTTCTGGTCAAAGTGTGTGTGTCAGTATACTGCAGAAATAAAAATCTCACCTAGCCTTATGTTTTCAATTTCTAGTTATTTTATCTCGCGCTGATTAAAATTGGATGGACTTGCAGTTTTGAAACATCTTCTATTATCATTGTTATAAATGTTACACTGCTTAACATTTCGCTCTATGCAGGAGGCCCGCCTTGAAGAATATAAAAAAATAATTGATCAAAAGACTTCACTCCGCCGGAGCAACCAAAACCCTGAAAGGCCTGGTAGTTATTTCTTTCACTAATGGCTATATAGTGCTTTACTGCACAACCGACCACTCGAATCAAGTGCTGGAAGCATTCTTGGTTTTATTATTGTTATTAGGTGGAGAGTTACTTTCTATATTGGTACAATATTCTGAAATCACATAGTTGTAGACAGTATGAGTTGCCTTCTTTAACTTTATCTTCATATAAAATTTGCTGGAGTTTTTTTTTTCCGATACTATTGTAAAAAACAATTTCTAATAAAACCATTGAAAACTTGGTCTTTAGGTGGGAGTGAAAGATCTATGTGCTGTATAACTGAAATGTATACAAACTTTATAGTGCTCAGGAATTAGATATAGCTACAATCAATAAAAAAAAATTAACTCTAAGATTACCTTGAATTTCCTGATATTTTGGAGTTCTAGAAAGCCATGTTGGAAAGTTTAGGATCTCTACCTATAATCTGATTGAAGGTTCATTTATATATGTGATCTTTCAAAAAAATGTATATATGTTAGCTTAGGCTTCAATTCTGCCACATTTCACTTCTGTTCTTCCATTGACAACGAAAGGCCTACCGTGACAATTTGGTTCTTTTGCATTGAGATATATGGTTAATGTTTTTGTAGCATACACGATTTTTTATCTGGATCATTGATGCCCAATTTTTGTATCATTGTTATGATCTATGTGATGATTCAATAATTCCAGATGCAAATTACCTGAGAACTTTGGACTCCAGTATCAAACGAAATACAACAGTTATAAAGAAGCTGAAGACAATAAATGATGAACAGAAGGATGGGCTAATGGATGAGTTGAAAAGTGTGAATTTGAGCAAATTTGTCAGCGAAGCAGTTTCTTATATTTGTGAGGCCAAACTTCGCTCCGCTGATATACAAGCTGCAGTTCAGGTAATTTGCAACATCAATGGTTACACTTCATGTAAAAAAAAAATCCATTTCTCATAGACATGCTTATGATGTCATTTCTATTGGTTCCTTCACTTTACATTTGCAAAGATCTTTTCACTAAGTCAAGTCTCTAGGTTGCATGATAAAGCATGTTCATTATCTTTTTTGTCTGCTATGGAAACCATGCCTATTAGGAAGGCTGTCGATATCAGGAAAGTTAACCTTAAGAGAATGCGTCACCTCAATTGGTTAGTATTAGGAAGGTTATCCCTAGGAGTCCAACCTGGTTGGTTGGTGCCTAAACACTATCAAGGTTGGTCACGTATCTGATGGAAATCAATCGAGTCTCTTTTTGACATGAGAAATTCGATAATTAGAGGGCGGTCTGCCCATATCGTGACCGTTGTTATCTCGTACATATCAGTGACAACCTTTCAACTTGTTTCTGTGTTACTGTACGTTGGATACCAACCCAATCTGATGTATGCCGTAGCATAGCTATGGTAACTAGCAACTGCTGGCTTGCTGGGTTGTTTGATTCACTGGCTTGTAGTTGAACCGTTACTGGATTGGGTGGAGTCTTCAATTATTTCATCATCTATTCATGTATAGGCCTGCTCCAGTTTAGCCATCGTCACTTAACCTCGAGGTTTGAAGTTCAGTTAACAATAAAGGTGTGAGGTTGTGCAACTCTATGTGTATTTACCCTTGTAGCAATGTAATGTAGGTTTGCTCGCTGCTTCATCAAAGATACAAGGACTTCTCTCCTTGTCTTATACAAGGTCTACTAAAGGTATTCTTTCCTGGAAAATCTGGAGATGATCTGGAAGCAGACAAAAATTTGAGAGCCATGAAGAAGAGAAGCACATTGAAACTTCTGATTGAACTGTATTTTGTTGGAATTGTTGAAGATGCTAGCATATTTGTAAATATTATAAAAGATATTACATCAGCGGAACATTTGAAGGACCGTGAAGCAACTCAGACAAATTTGTCTCTTCTGTCCGCTTTTGCTCGTCAAGGGAGGTTTCTTGTAGGGCTACAGTCTCACGGTCAAGAAACTTATGATGAGGTAAGAGAAATAAGTATCAACCTCATTTGCTTAAGTTATGGTCTCAGAAAAAAAACTGATCACATTATTCACCCACAATAGTAGATCTAGGTCTAGCTTCTATTTGCCTAACTATAGGAGCTCAAAGTGAATTGATATACTACCTCCACTCCAAATTGTAGGTCGTTTTGGCATTTCTAGATGCATAATTTTTGTTATGTATTGAGGCATAGTGTATATTTGTGTGCATAGTGAAAGCTATGTATCTAAAAAAGCAAAAACGACCTACAATTTAGAACAGAGGGAGTAGTTTATATTTTCAGTTCACTTCCGGAACTGTCACTGGCTTGTGATGCACTGATGCCTATCATTAACAGGCTTGGGCCCAAGCATGTGATTAACCTGCGTGCTTCAAAAATATGACTCTGATAACTGTACTGAGAATTTACCAAATATAGCATGTTTGCATTGTAGATACCACATGTATATGGTTACTGTCAACAGATCGATATGTCTTGGACTTTTGGCGATTTGATCGATACTTTCAATTTATTCACAATGCATAACATCTATTCTACATAATTGATTTGCCAAAAATGTTGAATTGATGCAGTTCTTTAAGGACCTAAATGTTACTGCGGATCAGAAGAAGTTCTTTAAGAAAGCCTTGAACTCTTACTATGATACTGTAGCAGAACTACTGCAATCAGAACATGCGGTAACTCCTTTTCTTTGTTTTTGGATACTCTTGTTTGTAATTTGAGTTTTCCCTAATATATTCATGCATATACCAAACTCTTTGTTTGCACCCAGTCTCTTCGTCTAATGGAGGCAGAGAATGCAAAAGTTTTAAGTGCCAAAGGTGAACTAAGCGATGAGAACACAGCCTCATATGAGAAACTCAGGAAGTCATTTGATCAGTTGCTACGTGGTGTATCCTCGTGAGTGTTTATTTAGCCATATCAGCAGAAAGCTTCCATTCTGTAGTTTTTTTAATTAGATTGAACGTAATGACATGCCCCTTCTATTTTATTTTATATATTTAATCATTTCTACAACGGGTTTCTTTATGTAGTTCTTCCATTTTTGGATTAGAAATGTGATGATGTCTGGCCTTTCGTTTGTGGGTTTATGATGAATTCCACGGGAGCACAAGCATGGTTCTTGGAATTTACTACCTGAATTTTTCTTGGCTCCCTTGAATCGCACCTTCTCTTACCATCATAAAATAAGAATTATAGAAAAAAAAGACAGAGACAGTGTACTTACATGAAATGGCAGTCATATTCATCTGTACCTCAATCAGGATGCAGCATCAATTGGGCATATTAAAATTGACAGCATATAGGTAGTATGCATGTACCATCATACTGATGAGGAATTAGTAAAATTTCCTAACTAGATGCAACAGTGTAGTGTATCAACCACAAACTGGCCATTAGTATCATGACTTGAACATCTGTTGATAATCCTCTGTGACATGCTGATTAATTTATCCTTTTCTTTCTGTATGATTCTTGGCTGTCTTTAATGTTCTATCTTGCAGGTTGGCCGAAGCTCTTGACATGCAGCCTCCAGTGATGCCAGATGATGGAAATACAACAAGGGTTACTACAGGAACTGATGTCTCACCTACTTCTGGAAAAGAATCATCTGCTCTGGAACCTATTTGGGATGATGAAGATACCAAAGCTTTTTATGAATCTTTACCTGATCTCAGGTTTGTATTTTACACTATTTCCAACATCTTTTCTTTTTTAAGCTTCGTTTGTTATTTATTTGAGATTATGAAACTTTGGGCAGAGCATTTGTGCCCGCTGTATTATTGGGAGAGGTCGAACCAAAGTCAAATGAGCAACATGCTAAGGGCCGTGAGCAACCTAGTGTAAGAATCTGAATCTTATACTGGCCATTCTTTAAGTTCACATCTGTATCATCTGTCTTTATAAACTTGGATGCCCCCCTCCCCACTGTGTCTAAACACACCTGGTTTAACTCCCAATCCATGTGAATCAAATATGTGGTGCTTAAATGATATTCACAGATGATTGAATGAACTGATAACATGTTTCAGTAGTTTTTTTTTTATATCCGGAATCTACAAAGTTGTCTTTGTTCTCTTCTTGTGTGCTCAGGATATGTGCATTCACTTAGCAGATATTCTCATTTTGGGTTTGGCACTAAATCATTGTATGGATTTTTTTAATGAAGGAATCCACTTCAGAACAAGAGACTGAACCACATGACAATGGTCAAACTTCTGCCATTGAACATCAACTGGAAGTTAAAGTAGACGATGGAGTCAAAGATAGCGAAGACAAAGATAAAGACAGGGCAAAAGATGGAGAAAAGGAAAAATCTAAGGAGAAGGATCCGGATAAGAAAAATGAAAGAGAGAAAGAGAAAGTAAGAGGCTTGGATGGTGCAAGTTTGGATAACCTCCTGCAGAGGTTGCCAGGATGTGTTAGCCGTGATCTTATTGACCAGTTGACGGTATTAGCTCATCTTGTATTTGTCTATCCTCCTTACTGTAGACTGATTATCATAATAAAGCTACTTTTGATTTCCCCAGGTTGAGTTTTGCTACCTAAATTCTAAAGCAAATCGAAAGAAACTTGTCCGTGCCTTATTCAATGTTAATCGGACTTCACTGGAACTGTTGCCGTACTATTCTCGTTTGGTTGCGACACTATCGACTTGTATGAAAGACGTTCCGAGTATGCTTCTGTCTATGCTTGAAGAGGAGTTCAACTTTTTAATAAATAAGAAGGTATATTCATAGCTCTTTGTTGCTTGGCATTGTCTGTGCTCAGTTCCTCTTTTCTTATCATGATTATTGCTTCTAAGCCTTGACAGTATCTACTATTCGTTATTTGCTCAAGAATTTAGTCTGCATTATCAGCATGAATATATAAAAAAATCCATGGGAAGAATAGTTTCTACAATGCTAATGGCCATTTTATTATGGTATTTACAAATATATTCAGCACGTCACCAAATCCTCCTATGAAGCTGGGCTTCAAAGTGGAGGGAAGCAGCTATTCTTTTGCCTCCTAAATGTTTATTTCTTTACTGTGACTAACTATTCTCTCTGCTCAAAATCTTTCAGGATCAGATCAACATTGAAACAAAAATAAAAAACATAAGGTTTATTGGGGAGTTGTGCAAGTTTAAGATGGCTCCTCCAGCTCTTGTTTTTAGCTGTTTGAAGGTATGCATTTGTCATGCAGGGAATTAGTAAGGTCTGGTTTTGTTGTTTTTACATGTGTTGCTTTGGTAACTCATTTTCTATATTTTGCAGGCCTGCCTAGATGATTTCAGTCATCATAACATCGATGTAGCCTGCAACCTTCTCGAGACTTGTGGGCGTTTTTTGTATCGCTCACCTGAAACTACAATTCGCATGGCTAACATGCTGGAGATACTGATGAGATTGAAAAATGTCAAGAATTTGGATCCACGCCACAGTACACTTGTAGAAAATGCCTACTACCTTTGTAAACCACCGGAAAGATCTGCACGAATCTCAAAAGTTCGGCCACCTTTGCATCAAGTAAGATGTCCATGTATTTTTCGCTATGGTTTATCATGCATTTCCATTGAACTTATTTATGAAAATGTACAATTAACTATTCTCCCTCTTTTCCTTGTGCAGTACATAAGAAAGTTGCTTTTCTCAGATCTTGATAAATCAAGTGTTGAACATGTTTTGCGCCAACTACGCAAGTTACCTTGGGCAGAGTGTCAACAATACCTTTTAAAGTGCTTTCTAAAGGTTCACAAAGGAAAGTACAGCCAAGTTCATCTGATTGCTCTTCTCACAGCTAGCCTCAGCCGTTATCATGACGACTTTGCTGTCGCAGTGGTAGATGAGGTCAGTTCCTTTAGCTGAGTGCACAAAATAGAACAATGAACGGACACTTTTTATATCCATTGGAGTCTGTTGTTCTTCTGTTGTGGTCAGCATGCGTAAAAGGAAATTGTAACACCTTAAATTAACTGGCAGCTTTCCTATTTGATTTAGGTTTTGGAAGAGATAAGGGTTGGATTGGAGTTGAACGACTATGGGATGCAACAAAGGCGGCTTGCTCACATGCGCTTCCTTGGAGAGCTATACAGCTATAAGCATATAGATTCATCAGTTGTGTTTGAGACACTGTACCTTATCATTGTGTTTGGTCATGGAACTCCTGAAGTAAGTAAATCCATCCTTCAGAACCATTGCTTCAAATTCATTTTCTGGCAATAAACCTCATTGTGCACCATGCGGCCTAGATACAAGTCTGTTAACTGTAAAGACCTAGCATCTCTCAGTGATTTACTTGTTTGCAATTGTATATTGGAAATTGTTGTAATTATATATGTCCCATGATCTTTTTGTGAGCAAATATGTCCACGAATATGCTGATTAATCTGATCCTTTGCTTTGCTTGCAAAGCTCAATAACTAAATCAATTTCCACAATGCTTCTAGAATTATCAGTGGTGGCCATGTTCAGTGTATCTACATACCTTACAGATGTATAAAAAATTCTACATACTTAAGTGGCAATAAAGAATTGCCAAAAAAAGTTTGACTCTGTTAAGACGGCCTCTTTCATATTTTGAAATAAATGCAAGCTTATGTTTGGGAAAAGACCACTGTTGTATATGAGGGCCCATCATATGTTCTCACTGAACAATTTCCCCTTCTCTACTTATGCAGCAAGATGTGTTGGATCCACCAGAAGACTGCTTCAGGATCAGGTTAATCATTACACTTCTACAGACCTGTGGTCACTACTTCAGTAAGGGATCTTCGAAAAGGAAGCTCGACAAATTTTTGCTGCACTTTCAAAGATACATTATGAGTAAAGGGCCATTACCACTCGACATAGAGTTTGACATTCAGGTTAGTCTTTTCGTATAAAACTTATGCATGATTACATACTAAATATTCTTTGTTACATACGAGTCAAAACAAATTTAGAAGCTGTATGATGCATGTAGTTTAATCTACATTGTGAGTGACCAAGAGTGCTTTCCTATTCCTTGTAGCTGTGTTCTGAATGGGGGAGTGAGTATGTGTTTTGCTGATAGTACTTTACCGACTTGTATTTGATGGCTGTCTGATCATTTGGTTACTCATGAATAGTTTAATGGAGACCATTCAGGACTTTTTTGTTTGGGGAGCAATCATATGCCTGTCCACATTTTGATGCGTGGTTTGCTCCAACAGATCACTTTACTTTATTTTATCAAGGAGTCAGGGTACCAGATCCCTTTATTTAAAACAAATTATAGCTTTACTCCTATTTGACCTTGTGAGCTTACACGGCATCATTTAACTCGTTAATGGAAAGCCTATAAAATGTAAATGATGAAAGACAAATCAAAGTGTATGGTCTTGTGCTTGGCATTAGTTCACAAGGCATGCTACTATCATTGCTCCAGTAATTTACTGAGCTTCGCGTCTGTGCACCAGTAAACTGAGCATGCGGCGGCAAACCTTTTACATTGTACTATCTCAGATCAACATGCTACATTTGATTCATGCAGTGTTGCCATCAGTTATTGATAAATCATATCTGAAGTTCAAAGAGAATCATAGTACTGTACACTTGAATGTTGAACTGTCTGATGATTCTGTAGAATTTGTTTTTGGGTGAGAACTGAGTACAGCTTTTATACGTGTCCTTGCAGGATTTATTTGCTGAGATCCGACCAAACATGTCTAGGTATTCATCAATTGAAGAACTAAATGCTGCATTAGCTGAGCTCGAAGAAAGTGAGCGTTCAGCCCCAGTAGATAAGGCTGAAAATGAGAGACACTCGGACAGTGAATCTCAGAAAAGACAGCCACGAGACGCTGCTCCATCTGTGAATGGTCAAAGTGCAGCAAATGGAGTTGAGGAAAATGGCAAGGATCATGAAGTAACAGACAGTGAGAGCTATTCAGGCAGTGGCAGCATTGATGGGCAGGAAGACGAGGAGGATGTATTATCCGAGGATAAATCGAATGATGGTTCAGATAATGAAGGCGATGATGAAGACGATGGCATTCCTGCTGGTTCTGATGAAGATGAAAACGTTGAGGTTAGACAGAAAGTCATGCAGGTTGATCTGAAGGAGCAAGAAGATTTTGATCGAGAGCTGAAAGCCCTTCTTCAGGAGAGCTTGGAGTCACGTAAATCAGAGGCTCGTTCAAGGCTCTCTTTGAACATGATGGTACCAATGAATGTCCTCGAGGGTTCGAAGGACCCAAGGGCCACAGAATCCGAGAGTGGAGAAGAAACAGTGGATGAAGAGGGCGGCAATGCTGGTAGCAGCAAGGTGCGTGTTAAGGTGTTGATGAAGAAAGGACACAAACAACAGACAAAGCAAATGTTGATTCCTGCTGACAGCTCACTCGTGCTAAGCACAAAGCAGCAAGAAGCCGCTGAGCTTGAGGAGAAGCAGAGCATTAAGCGGAGGATACTTGAATACAACGAAAGGGAGGAAGAAGAGCTGAATGGAGGAGCATCACAAATGGGGAATTGGGGTCAGGGAGCTAGCAATACTAGCAGTATCAGATCAGGTGGACGGGGCAGCTGGGATGGTACCGGGCGGGGAGGTGGTAGGCAACGGCACCACATCGCGGGTTCAGGTGGTTTCTATCACAGTTATGGCAGGAGGAGATAACTTGTCAGTGTGAGCTATTTGTCCTGAATGCTTATCTTCATTTAACCGCCTACTGGATCAGAGAAACAGTGAAGGATTTTCACGCAGGCTAAAACGGCTCTGACAATTAGAACCCTTCCCACCAACCCTAATCTGATAATAAGATGATACTGCCACTGATGGGAGATGGTTATGCCTGGAAGGAGCTATTTTTTCTGATGGTCTGAATGGCTTGGTTGTCACCGTGCTCGGTAAAGCCTAGCAGTGGTTGTACCTTGAGAGCACATCATACTCTGGTTGCGCATGTATATATAACGTGATTTGCCAACTCGACCGCAGATCTGCTGTAGGCTTGAATAGCGTGCGCACATGTATCTGAGTTTTATGGATATCATGGTTCTGTTTGCAGAGCTTGCATGGGCATGCTGTTTAGATGCATGTCTCTTAACTACTGTTTGATGCTGGTTCTATTTTAATGTTGAGTATAGTTAACATCTTGCAAATGTCTTGAAATTGCACGACTAGTATTCGCATCGAGCATCATTTGTCTCTGATGCACGCCTGATGAGGTATTATATGCGTGCAGAGTCATGCATTATTGTGTTCTTATTGAGGGTTGAACATTTGATATATCCTATACGGTCGACGGACCATATTTTCTGCAACTTATACTGAGAGATGCTCATCATAAGTACGACACTTGGAGATGCTCATCATATGGACAACGATGGCCATGTTACAATTCCGATCTTCTGCGAAGTTGCATGTTACTGGCCCTGCCCGAACTTGAGTCAAGACTGCATCGCCGAACTCCCTCTCGCGGCCTCCTATTCACGCACCTCTCCGGTTGCGTCCCTTTTTCCTCCACGGCATCATTCCAAGCTCTTGTTTCCCTCCTGCAAATGATTGCTCGCAGGGTGTGCGTCAACGCATGCCCGCATGTCTGCCATGAGCCACAACACAGCCGCTTTACGCGGGAATAATCACGCGCGAGAAAGCGAGGCGCCCGAACGACCGGCCCGGCGCATTGCGGTCATTGGCCATTGGCGCACACCAAGGCTAACAGCCATAGCTCGGTAGGCGGCAGCTCCCCCAATGGGCGCACGCAAACGCGACTGGTTTGTGCTACTGTAAATGTTACTGCCACCGCACCGCGGCGCCAATCTCGCGCGCGCCCGGCGGCGTCGCGTCAAACCGCCACCTGAACGAACTGAAGCCCGCGCACCCGCACGATCTACCCACGCCCGGCCTCCTGTTCTGCTCCATCCCATCCATCATCGTCTATCTATCCGGGCAAGTGCGCGGGCACATCGGCACCGCGGCGCACAAGCGATATACGGAGTATATCCCCCGGCCGTCGTGGTCGGCGCCTTTATTTTCCCGCGATTTACCCGGCTTTTCTTTCTCCAACAGCTGCGACGACCGCGGAAGATATATTCACTGTCCGCGCAGTGCGAGCAAGGTGGCTGTGCGTAACAGGCCAACAGCAGGTGGCGATCGAGACAGGGAGGAGAAACCCAAGGCTGCTGGCCATCCGTAGTTGCCTCTGCCGGCTGCGGCCGCGCAGTGCAGGAGCACCGGGAAAGCAGGACAACACTACAGGTATTAGCTGAGGCTCAACGCAGGCTTCTAAAAGTATTAGCCTAAAAAAATAGCAGTTCATGTAGGTTAAACATGAAGCTGTTTATAATCACAGTGCAAGCCAACGTTCCTTACCTATCTGCTCTGCCATAGAAGAAGAAAAAAAGATGTACGTTTAAGAGAGATCAGAGATGTGCGGTTGTGGTTCTCGCACAGGACAGGGTATTTCTGGCTACGTCGTGCGTCTAGCAATACCTTCAATTGTTTTGTCAGATCATGCAAACTCCTCTGAAACACAGTGCAAGACCACTGCTTTGTATGATGTGGCTGCTGCGTGCAGACGTAGAGTTTAAAGACCACAAAGCCGGTGTCCCCGTTGGGCATGGCTTGAATGGCCCCTGGCCCCCTGGGTCGAATCTCTCAAGAATTGAGAGGGGAATGGATTCCCCCGTCGTGTCGATCTCCGTGTGGCCGGCCGCCGGGGGAATCTGCCGTGGCCGTGTGGGGGGAGGCGGATACCTTTTGACCCCATGGGGATGGGGAAAGAAATCTCTGAATTGTAGGAGCGCGATCGCAACGCATTTTTTAGCCTAGCTAGATTCTACCTACACCGCATTACGAACGAGGCCGGGCCGGCCGACCAGGACCTTTTATTTTTGGCTCTCTCTTGTCACTGTGAATAAAGCGGGCGGCGAGTGGAGTGGGTTCTCTCGATGGCTTGTTCGGGTGCATGCTTCAGTAGCACTGTACTGTGTCTGTATCATCAGACTATCAGTGCTTTCGCTTCTAGCCCCGCTCCGACTAACAAAGCCAGGGTTCCGAGTTGGATAAAGACGCATTTCCCTCTCACCTCGATGTGGCAAAGCGAGGCTTCCAGCGCCTTTCGTCGTGTGCAAGGAATCGATCCGTCTCTTTCTCCCTGTTGATGGTGCCCTCTCGCGAGCTGCTGCTTGCTGCTCGGCTCCAGACTCCAGACCTTCCTTCCCAGTAAGGCGTCCCTAGCTTTTCTCCGGCACTGCCATAAATAACTTTACTTGTTGTTCACTACTTTCTTTTTCCACCCTTCTGATCGATAAAGAGAGTACAGTAATACGCGCATATTCATTCATCCAATACACGTCTGATAAAGAAGGCCGGCTACCACTGTAAATAACAGTATATTTCTGAATTTATTTCAAAAAGTATATTTCTGAATTTCCGGTTAGCCTGGTTGATTAATTTCAATATTTTGGT
Organism: Echinochloa phyllopogon; assembly: GCA_033239725.1. Classification (NCBI taxonomy): domain Eukaryota; kingdom Viridiplantae; phylum Streptophyta; class Magnoliopsida; order Poales; family Poaceae; genus Echinochloa; species Echinochloa phyllopogon. The sequence goes on along the minus strand of BTCW01000001.1, from coordinate 35,343,601 downwards.
TGTGATAGTGAGCAGTGTGAACAACCATGAGCATGTGGCAAAGCTGAAGTTTGAGGTGGCCAGCCAAACATTCCTTTTCGATGACGTCACCTTGTGCGCAGCACCAAAGAAAGAATCTGCGAAATGTACGTACCTCACTGCTGCAGGATGCAAATCTCTCTGCGTGCAAAAGAAAGACACAGGCACACAGCATATGATGTGTGTGGCTCTCTTTGGCACTAGACTAGCGGGATTTGATGTGGCTCTCTTTGGCACTAGTACGGACTAGTATTTTTCAGGTAGGGTCAAGCTCCCACCTTGAAGCTGGTGTGCCTTCCTCTGTGCTTGCTTTGGCAACCAGCACTGAAGAATGAATAACGATCCTGAGGCTGCTAGCAGTGCAGGTTATTATTAAGTACTAACACAACAGCCCGCAAATTTTCACGGTTGCCCTCTCAAGGAACTTGAAGAGTTTTTTTTTGGGTAACTCTCCAGTTACAATTCACGGATAGATCCCAGATCATCGTGGTGGATACGTAAACTTTTTTTTCGAGGAAACAGGAGGGGTGGCCCCCTACTGATTAATAGATATATTAAAAAAAGAGTGTCAAAATTGTACAAGTCGGACAATCACGACACAAAGAAAGAAAGAAAGAAAATAAAGAAAGCTAGAAGATCGAGTCTATCCATAAAGACATATCATGACGAGTGGTCTCATTTGCTCGTAGTAAAACTAAAGCAAATTCTAAACGAAACCTTGATTTAACTGAATCCAAAGTTGGCAAAATATTATCGAAGATTAGGTCGTTCCTTGCCATCTAGATGCACCAAGCCATCAGGATTATGATCTCCATGAAAAAATGCAGATTCAATTGCATTCTGAAAGAGTGCAGAGAATCAAAGGGGTCCAAATCTGTGACAATGACTGATATGAGATTCCAGCATTCCTTTGCAAAGGGACAACTGATAAACAGATGATGAATTGTTTCTTCATGCGGATGAACACATAGAACACATTCATAAGATTGTAATTCCATATTGCGAAGCCTCAATAAATTCCTTGTACTTAATCTGTCCTTCAGCAACAGCCAGAAAAAAACTTTATGCTTATGCTGCACACATGACTTCCACAACCATTTGAAAGCAGGATGAACTTCTCTGTGCCCTATCAAGTGATCATAGACCTTTTTTGAAGAGAATACATTGGAACCCCAAATATAGCTCCAGACATCATCTCCTTCCTGTTCCGGCAAATTTTCAATGGTTGTTGCCAGCTGGATTAATTGATTGTAGGCTTCCTCTGTAAGTGGCAGATGAAAGAGGTGTCTAATGTCCTCTGCGTTCCTTGCCCTGAATAATGTAATGTGCTGAACCTTCGTAAAGGAGTATAGTTCTGGAAAAACTTGTTCAGGCACAATTCCTGCCCATAGATCTTTCCACAAGTAGCAGGTCTGACCACTGAAAATGATGGGAGCTGCAATACCTTTGAAGGTTGTTATAAGTTTGATCATATCCCTCCACCAGAATGAGCCGACTTTTCTGTCACTGGGCAAAGTATCATTATTGTAGTAACAATTCCAAATCAAATGCACCCATGGCAGATCTGCTTTGTTGAAGAACTTATGAAGATTTTTTAGAAGCAGTGCTTCATTCTGAGTGCTTAACCTAATCACTCCCAAACCTCCTTCTGATTTGGGCAGACACACCATCTCTCATGCTGCTTTGGGGGGTTTCTTAGCATTTAGATCTGATCCTCTCCATAAACAGTGCTTCCTATACTTGTCCACCTGTTTGAGGACAGTTTTATGCATTTTGAAAGTACACATGAAGAAAGTTGGTAGAGAGCTGAGAACAGCATTGGTTATCTGTAATTTCCCAGCCTGGGAAAGGTATGCTGAAGTATGTACCAATCTTCTTTCACATCTGGACACAAGTGGCAGAAATTCCTGAATTTTTGGCCTTGTTGTCCCTAGAGGCAGCCCTAAATAAGTGAATGGAAAGTTTCCTTTTGTACATCCAAAAGTCTGGGCTAGCAGGGTGTGTCTTTCTTCAGACAAATTTAAGGGCACCATCATTGATTTGGCATAATTTACTATCAAACCAGTGGAACTGGCAAAAGCACCCAGCAGACTCTTGAGAAAAAATAGTTGTACTGGGCACCCCTCCATGATTATTAAGGTGTCATCTGCATACTGCAGAATTGGGAAGTCCTGATTGTGTGGTAGATCAACTGGTAATTTGAGCATATTCCTTTCTTTTGCTTTGTTTAGGAGTGATTGCAGTAGGTCAGCTGCCAAAACAAACAGCAATGGTGATAAAGGATCACCTTGCCTAACACCCCTTTTACAGTGAAATACTTTGCCTGGGATACCATTCAGTAAAACTGAAGAAGTGCCCGAGCTTAGAATATTCTCAATCCATGAAATCCAAGTACCGTTAAACCCTTTGTTTCTCATAATGTCCAGAATTGCCCTATGTTCCACTTTATCAAATGCTTTCTCAAAATCAAGCTTCAGAATTATCAGCTCCTTTATGGTCTTTTGACAGATGTGAATGTATTCAAAGGTCCAAGCTAGGCAGTCTTGTATGGATCTATTCTTTATAAAACCATATTGGTTCTGATGTACTATCTGTGTAATCACATGTTGCAGTCTGTTTGCTAGCAGCTTGGTTATAATCTTGACTGAAATGTTTAGAAGAGAAATTGGCCTGTAATCTGAAGGTTTCTGTGGTGAATCCAATTTTGGGATGAGACAGATATGTGATCCATTTATACTTCTTAAACATACCTCCCCTCTTTGAAAGGCAAAACATAGCTCATAAAAATCCAATTTGATGATGTGCCAACACCTTTTGACAAAGTCTGTGTTAAATCCATCAGGCCCTGGAGATTTTTCAGAGGGAAGGGACTGAACCACCCTGTCTATTTCATCAGTTGAGAATGGTTCTGATAGGCTCTCAAGATTATCATGCCTCTGAAGAATCTGCTGTAATAGAAATGCCATTTCTGTTTCCTCAGATACCCCAAGCCTTTGCTTAAATGTGTCCCATAACAACTGTGCTTTATCTGTGTGGCTGACAAGACTTTGGCCCTGATCAGTGGTAAGAGAGGCAATTGTATTTCTCCTGAGTTTTAGGGAAGCATTAGCATGAAAGAACTTAGTACCCTCATCCCCAAATTTTACCCATTTTATAGTCCCTCTCTGCTTCCAATATATCTTCTGTTGTTTTAATAAAGACTTCAACTTCTCCACTAGAATTTCTTTAAAGTTCCACTCTTGAATTGATAAGTCCCTGAACTCCTGAAGCAGCTCTATGAAAAAGATAATCATCTTAACATGCTCAATATTTTCAGTCAGCCCTGATATGTTCTTCCTCCATGCTTTTAATACTCTTCTCAAATTTTTAAATTTAGCTGTGAGATTTTTGGCTTTATCCACTTGTTGTGTTGGCAGAGCCCATCCATGCTGCACTATCTCAAAGAAATGTTCATGTTCCATCCAGAAGTTCTCGAATCTGAAATGTCGACCTTTTGGAATATCTGTACCAATATGGACTACTATAGGTACATGATCTGATGGCTCCATGGTAAGTGGCCAGGCTGATGTCATTGGATAAGTGAAAGACCATGAATTTGAGGTGAATACCTAGTCTAGCTTTTCCAGGAGAGGAGAGGGTTGTTTGTTGGACCAAGTATACTGTTTCTCATGAAGAGGGACTTCAGTCCAACCTTGTGCACTGATAACCTGGTTGAACAGTAGCATGTCTTGAATATTTCCACCAGGTTTATTTCGATTCTCTGGACATCTCATCAAATTGAAGTCTCCCATAACAATCCAATTAATTTCTCCAGGCATCTGAATATTCTTAAGCCAAGTGGTAAATTCTACTTTTCGTTCTTGAATGCAAGGGCCATACACGTTTGTTACTACCATTTCAGCAGTGTTGAATTTGGAATGCAATTCAACTGATAAAGAAAACTCATTAGCAAAGGCTAGTGTTCCATCAAAACTGCTTGATTTCCAGATTGTAACCAGGCCACCTGAAGCACCAATAGATGGCAGATACTCAAACCTGTCGAACTGACCTGGGCAAATTTTTTTTATGAATTGCAGATCTATGACTTCTTTTTTTGTTTCCTGCAGACAGATTACCTCACAGCAACTTTCAGCAATTTTATTTCGAACTAGGACCCATTTATCCTCTGAATTGAGGCCTCTGACATTCCAGTTTAAAATTTTCCAAGATCTCATTGCATTACTTGCATCCATTTAAACTGAAGGAGAGTTTGAAAGAGTCTGGCAATGCATGATTAACATGCATGCATATGAAAATGTTCCAATGGGCTAAAGAGAAACAGATTAAGCAGACTTTAAGAATTACAGAACGACAAAAGACAAGTCCAGCAAAAGTGCCTCTACCAGGCAGAATAGCGACAATTTTTGTAGATGCCAGCCTAAAGATCCCCTTTCCTTTGCTTCTTCTTTGCATTGCTTGGGCTTGGTTTATCATTTTTTGTGTTGGTGGTTTTGTCCTTCTTCTTGGCCTGCTTCTTCCCACCAGGGGCAGCAGTTGATTTGGTCTTTGTTGATAGAAGTGCCTTGTCAGTCAACTTATCACTGTCAACCTTACAAAAAGTGGCCCCTAAATTTCTAATGACTGAAGGAGTAAGAGTGGGGGGGGGGGGGGGGGTGACATTGTACAGCCAAGGCATCCTTTATCCATGCAAAGGGAACTCTTATAACCTTTCATCTGCTCTTTTTTCCTGTTGCTTCTTCTAACTTCACTGTCTTTAATTCCCATGTCAATTTCCCCTGCCAGAGCCTGAGATAAAATTTTCTTTGACCAAGGGCCAGGAGAAGCTAAGACCCTAGAGAGCAATTTATCAGGAGGTGTGAGTGGGGAATTAGACTCAGTAGCCAGTCTTTTCCCTTTCCTGTCAGTGACTGATTTCTCCTGCATCTTCTCAACTTGAACTGGGGACTTATCCTTTACCGGAGTGGGTGTCAAATTTGACATTTCTGGTAACTGCTCAGGTTTCTGGAGACAAATCCCTAGCTCTGAGGATGGTAAACTATCTGGTAAGCTAAATGGCACATAGCTCCCATGCTGTTCAAGATGCGCCACAGCAGAAGATGAAATAAACTTTCTTGCCCAGCTAGAGCCTTCAGGATGCATCATCATGTAAGTGAAAAAATCTGCCCAAACCAGAGGCACCTTGACAAGAAGCTCACCAGATTTTGGAGATAGATGATGTGCCCATAGCCTTACAGCTTCAGGATGCTGTTTGTAAGCATTACAAAATTGCTGCCGTGCTCTGAGTTGGAAAACAGGGTCAGCATGAATTTCAGGCATGTGCACAAATCCTAACTGCAGATCCATTGAGTCTTGCCCTTCTTGATGTTGTTCCTGCACCATCTGATTCTGCTGGTCTTGAAAACCCTCCAATTCTTCCAGAGGAAAGTTATCCATCAATTCATGTTCTTGTATTTCTAAATCTGGCAAGAATTGCACAGGGACACCATTCTCCATTGGTAAAAGGTGGCCTTCCTGGAGTAGAGCTTGAACTGGTTCCTGGTCCACATTCATCTGCACAGACTCGTCAGACTCCACTTCAATGACATTACCATTTCCAGAATTCTCATCAGCAATAATATTCTGATCCTGCACTTGGGAAAATTCTTCAATTGCCCCAAGATCATTCACATCTACAGCTAGTGGAATATTAAGATCCAGGGGCTGTATGAAATCATTTAATTCCAAAAAAGCTCCTCCTACAGCCAAAGGTAGAACAGGCTGTTGTTGCTGACCTTCTGCATTTGCCCCTGGAGCCGCACCTGGTGCAGCAATCTGGGCCTGAACATTTGGCAAGTTCTCCTGCTGGGCTTCAGGCCCCTGTGGCCACAATCCCCAATTGTCTGCAACATTATTGTCATGCCCATCATCTTGTGGTGGTGGAGGCCCATTTCCCGGTTGCCCAAAACCAAAAAAAATCAAATAATTCAGGCTGCACTTCTTCTGGCACTTCTGGTGGCTGATCCTCATCGACCGGCTGTCCACCAAGCATCTTTGCCTGAATAATTTCTGTTTGGATAGTCCATGATTCCCCTTCAAAGGCCGGGCCATATGACCCAACCACAAACCAAGGAATCTCCTCTAGAGCAACCACCCGAGCCTTTACCAACAATCTAGCTAGGTGATTAGGGTCCTCCTCCCATGTGATCAGTTGCCCATGGTCCCCAAGAATCTTAGCAATGTGACGATCCGACCAATAATCCACATTAGAACCAAGGAGCATCAACCAAACTTCATAATTAAGGGAAACAAACTTATGATTACGGCCCTTATCATGTTCCACGAAAGAAATGCTATAGTCACCATACTGATGAGGACTATTATGAACTAACTGATCTCGCTCATGGTACAAGTTAAACCTGACAGGCCTGACCGAGAGGGCACGGCTGAATCGACCGATACGGAATGCGCAAATGTGCCCTCAAGAACTCATCAAGCAGATTACGGATCCCATTGAAAGATACCTGATGCTGTGGAAGCGGCTCGATGGTTGCAATGGCAAGGTCGAGGTTATTCTTGACAGTCGGTCCCAAGAAAACCCTGGTCATGGGCTTCCTTCCTGCGACCATCACCCTGTTGAACCCCCTTGGGATGAACGGGGTCGGGTCAACAAACTGGTACGCCATCGCTGAAGATGTATGACACTGAAATTCCTCCGCCGGACTTACTGTAGCCTTCGCCGGCGACTGCTGAGTTGCGGGTGGAGTAGGTGGGGGGCAATGCTGAGAATGCGAAGGCGCACAGCTACCACTAACGAAGGGAATGAAAGTTGCCTCTGTTACAACACTCCTTCCTAGCCTCAGCTCCGTCTCCGCCGGTGGAGCTGCCGGAGCGGAAGGGGAAAAGTTGGAAGGTACCCCTTCCTTCCAACGAAAAGTTTCCCCAGCAGCAGAGTGACTTATGCCTAAAATTACTGAGGCAAAATCACCCCATGAGCCAAAAATCGGTGGCCCACTACTACCAGCCCCATTTGTCTGCGACTGAAGCTTTGACAACCAACGTGTGTCTGTTGAGATTCTCGTATCAATTACACCAGAGAAGGAAAGTGGAAGACTGTCTAAAGGAAGTCCAGGGAACCGAGGGGTAAAGGAGCACATGGAGGCAATGTGACCCAGACGAAAGCAGGAGATGCAGCGAATTCGGCCCAAACAGTTCTGCCTGCTGTGATTGTTTGAAAAGCACCGAGAGCAACTCTGACGGCCCATATGAGTGATGGGCTGACTGCCAAATTTCTTGTACATTGCCCCTTGAATGTGCCCAACTGGAACCGCATTGGCCCCTGAAAGAGGGGGGCAGTGTTCCCGTGCATGAAGCCCATTAGAAACTGCTGACCCATTAATCCAGCCATGGAATTTTGAATGCACAGCCTTGACCCGCGCATTAACTCTTGGCTCGAAATGTTTGCTAGTATTACGCAGCGAAGAATCAGGAACATGTTTGAAATCCAATCTCGAAAAAACCGAACCTGAATGAGCCTTGGAAGAATGAACCGTGTTCGATCTGACAGCATCTGCGAAGGATTTCTTTTGTTTTTGCTTTTTTGATAGCACTGGAGTCCAAACAAAAGTTGGTCCTTGACCAGCACATGCAGATTTCCTCGCACGCGTAATTCCCAAGTCATTCCACATATGAAAGAACACTTTGAGATGCAAGTCCGTAAAGGAGACCAGATTGTAAACTTCTAAGCCAACATTGCGATTGGCCACAGAGAACTTGAAAATGCGATCTTCTAATTCAACCACGGCAAAGAACTCCGCGACGCCCCCCAAAACAGCCTGAAGGATCAGGCCAACCGAGGAGGCATCGAGACGAAAACGAGAACGACTGAACGAAGCCACCAGCCAAAAAGAGGAAGAAGCACCCGAGGGAGGAGCGGAGACAGGAGAATTCCACTTAGATCGTACCTTATCAGCAAAGGCAATTCCCACCAACGGATCTAAACAGGCAGGATCCATCTTTGCCGGAGAAGAAAGGCCACACGCCGCCGATCGGCGGCCTCAAGAGAGGCCGGCGACCCCTTCTTCACTCATCGGACGACCTCTCTGGGATAAACGGGTGAGAGAAGATGTGTCCCCATGGATTAGTTAGAGATACGGCAAGGCATTTTACGTAACCTTGCATGCCTAGCTAGGTGAGGTGAGGTGATGATGCTCAATTGCTCATCGCATATGACACGGTCGGCTAACTAATTTATTAGCTAATTGTTTCTTTTTCTTTGTCTTGCGTAACTTCTTGCTTGGTCAGTCAATCTCTGGTTTGTCAAGGCCGGGTATGATGGTCTATAAACTTATCAAAATCGTGTTGGCTACAATAAATTATGCATACATCCATGTTTCGTACGGTCATTGATGTATGCGGATTGAGTCTCCTAAGTTGGCATTAAAAAAGTATTTTGCAACCCTCAGCTATGGGCTGAATTCAGTCGATCTACTACCATCAACTATATTAAAACCATTCATTTTAAACTCCCAATTATTGAAACAGTTCAACTTTAGCTTCTAGAATGTAGAGTGCTTTTAGGTAACACGTGGCCATGGCTAAAATAATTATTTTAAAATTGTCGGGCATTTTAATATATTTTAGGTACAATACGTATTTTTTTAGTTTTTAAACTCATCAATGCAGATTATGAAATGGCTTCAAACCTCCGAACATTAACACCATCCGTAGAGTCACCCGTACTGCACCTTCTTTCGCTCATGGTTCTGAAGATCAGTAAGTGGCCAGTATTTCTTCGGCCAAGTGGCAAACTTCTGATGTCTAATCTGCTATGACAACCCCAAAGTCTCCTTAGGAAACATCTGGCACGCTGTAAAAAGAAAATGGTCGTACCCAATGAACACAAAGTCACCAAATTAAATGTCAGAATAAAAAGGAAAAAAACTTCCTTAACGCTAGTGTGTGCCGACTTTCGATTCATCAAAAGAGCTTTAGTTTCTAAATTCCTTCCGCACCGTCCAAGTTGGCATGCATGTCGAAATGCAGCGAAAACACGTCAGAGTGACTGATGAGTTGAACAAATAAAGCGCTTTTCCTTGCAAAAGAAAGCGCTTTAGTTTCACCACAATTGATGAACATCCGGTGATGCGAGAGTAGGAAAACGATTGCAGATCGAACGTGAGCTTTAGACTGGACGAAGGGGCACCACTGTTACGGTTTCAACCATTCGGAAAGCAGTAAAGCTGGCTAGCACTAATATTGCATATAGGTTGGTAGGCTCGTTTGAGACGTGCATTTCGACATGCTTCTTGCGAGTTGCGACTAGTTTATGAAAATACGATATATATATCTTTCATTCGCACGTTTTATGAATTTGCGTTTGGTATGTTAATGGAGGAGGAGGAGAAAACGGATGTACGTACTGGCGGCGCCGGTGGCCGCGCCGAGCTAGGTTGAAGCGGCCGGGAGCAGACCGGCGGCAACTTGAAGTAAACCCAAAAGCTACATGGAGAGGGCTCTCCTTTTAAGCCTATCGCGAGAGCCCTCCCATCGCCGTTGATACATGATCCAACGATCTTTAGCACATGTCTTTAATTTTTCACGCGTATCGCTCCGAACTGCCAAAGAGAGAGAATAATATTCGGTCATCCGACCTCTCCTTTCCCTTCCACTTCTCCCGTTCTGGTGCTTCTCGATTCGGGGCAGGAGATCCATCCGCTCCCCGCAACAAGGGGCCTGATCGACTGCGACGAGGGGGAGCAGATCCACAGCGACAAGCGGCCTCGCCGGGTGCGACGAGGGGAGCAGATCCACAGCGATGAGGGGGTGCGACGAGGGGAGGAGATCCACAGCGGCAAGGGAAGGTGACTCGCCGGGCACAGCGAGGGGAGGAGATCCGCTGCAACAAGGGAAGGTGACTCGCTGGGCGCAGCGAGGGGAGGAGATCCGCTGCAACAAGGGGAGGTGACTAGCGGGGCGCAGCGAGGTGAGGACATTCGCTGCAGTGAGGTGGTAAGGATATTAGCTGCATCGAGGTGAGGCAACTTGGCGGGCGAGATCAGGGGAGGAGATTCAACACGCCGAGGGGAGACGATTCGCCGTGACGAGGGACGACCAACCAAATTCAGCAAATGGAGGCATGAATCGCACAATAGAGGGGAAGAACTTCATTGTCCTTTAGGGAGCTTCATGAAATCGGGCTTGGTTTGATTCCCCTTCCCCTCTCTCTATGTTGATGTTCTATGTGCTTGGATCACGCTTTGCTTATGTATAATCTGGTGCTGCTTGTTGCCATTTAAAGTGAATAGTCTACGATTTTGTAGTGAGTTAGGTTATTATCTCCTTTATGTGTGAAATCTCGCCAGTAACTTTTTTCATTATTTTTGCTACATCACTTGGGATACAGGTGCTGCCTTAGATAGTTGGAAGGAATAAAATGAAGGTGCTGCCTTCGTGAGACAAAAGGAATCAGCAATGTCAATGAAGAAAATCGATACACATGTACTATTCTTTTCCCCTCTTGTAAATTATCCTTTTTTCAGATTATGTTTTATCTTGTGTGTGTAGGCGGCAGCAGAATAATTGTTTGTTTTAATCTACTTTTTGAAAATTCTGATAATAATTGTGTAGCAAATGTAATTCGCAATGGCTCTACACTTGTGTAATAAATGTTGTAATTTACGATTACTGTTCATGGTATATGAAGTAATTTTGGTGTTGGTTGTAATCATAAATTGCAGGAACGAACATCTTTCATATAAACGTTAATGGCTAACTTACTTGTAGAAGCCACTGATTGGCACATATTCAGCAAGTATATGTCCCAAACATATACCTTGTAGTCATGATCATTGTAATTTTGATATGTTAATACTTCCAACCCCCTTGTTTAGCTCTTAGAGAATTTCCATGTTTTGATGTGTTGATAGGATGATGTGTTTAGATGCACACGATCTTTTTAACCATGCCTAATTTATCAATCTCTGATTGTGTATTCTTGAAAGTTGAAGCAGACAAAATATGAATAAACAGTACTTGCAGAATTAGGAAGTAACTTTGTCACCATTTGTCTGATCTATAAAGTAACTTATCATTGACTTACATGAGTTGGAAAGTAACTTGTCCTAATTAGAAATACATAGGAAGTAGCTTATCGATGTTACATGATACAGAAAGTAGCTTGCCCCTATTTTGTAATACACCAGTACTTTAGTGACTATGATCTGTTGTGCTTTGTTAATCTTTGTTCCTGGTGATGGAATAGAAACTTGGGAAGGATATGACCATCCCTTTTTGCTTTCCTCTTGTTATTTCTGGTGGGTAATATTTTGAGTCTACCTAAATTTTCCCCTTATCTTCAGGTGTTTGCTCACTGTTCTGTATGAGTTATTGCATTGATGATGGTTTTATTAGTTATCAATGTTGCCTAAATACTTGTAGTTTTCTACAAACATAGTACTATATTCATGTAGTGTCCATAAAAAATGTTGGAGTTCGAGCACTAGAATGTATTGTGCTCAGCCAAGACAATTACTTGTTGAGATTTATTTTCCTCGCCAATTATCATTTTGTATGAGTTGTTTAGCTTCATGCATATTACTGTGTTGGTCATGGTGTAACATTTCCTGCTAAGTTCTCTATGTATTGCCTCCATAACATATTGGTTTGGTGTTGATTGTTTTATCAGTAATGCTTGTGACCTTTTTGTGAATTCAATAGTAAAAATTGTATGTGTATGGCTAATTCCTTCTATTTGAATTACCTGAAAACTTGTTGAGATCGTCAATAATTTAGGTTCTATGTTGCTCATAGAAACTAGCTATATGATCATTTTATTTCAGTGGTCCATGTATTGCCTGTTGTAGTCATAACAACAAAACCTCTCTTATTTTAGAAATAACTGTCATGCAGTTTCTTGTACTTCTTGCTCTTCCAAACAAATTTTTGGTGCACCAATATTGAGGTGAAATAAGCTCATCCTTGCTACTACACAACAAGTAACTTTGTCATAGTGCACCTGATTTTAGGAAGTAACCTTTCGATATTCCACATTGCCAAGAAAGTAACCTCACTGTTTTTGCATTGTAAAGGAAAGTAACTTATCCATACATAAAGTCAGTAGCTATAAAATCCATGATGCCAAAATATATCATTGCACTTTGACTACTACCATGTATGCCAAAATATATCATTGCACCTTTTTTTTGTAGGAGTAGCTCAAAGGGAAACAAGCTGATGAAAATATGTGTACTGGTTTTTCTAGTTTAGTGAGCAAATCCATTCAAGATTTCTACCATCCAGCCTCATCGGTCCATGATGCTAGTGTCCTAGTGATTATGTTGATGTTGATGACAGATGAACATATAGGAAGTAACTTGTTTTTAATTTCGAACACATAGGAAGTAACTAATTATTGGTTTACATGAGATAGGAAGTAACTCACCCTTGATTAACTGAACCAGAAGTAAATTATTTTAGAAACATATGAGACATAAAGTAACTTGTCCCTAATTTAAAACACAGGAAGTACCTTATCAATTAATTGCTATGAGATTTAAAGTAACTTTGTCCCTATTTTGAAACATGACAAAGGAAATAACTTGGGACTATTTTAACATTATAGGAAGTAACTCTTCATCAATTTAAATGGTACAGAAAATAACTTATGATTAATGTACATGTTACATGAAGTAACTTTTCATTCTTTTTGCATTACAAAATATATAACTATGCTGCTTTTTTTCTCCAATTGGATGCATTTTGTTGCTGCGTAGCTAATGATCCACCTCAAGTATCTGATATGCGTGCTTTAGTATTTTTGCAGTGAGCTATAAAAGTTGACCCCTACTGACGCTGAAATTTGCATAGATCATTAATGACAACAGGGAACAACAATAATCAAGCAATAAAAATCAAGATGGTACATTGGAAAGCAGCAAGCTTCTGCATATTGCCACTACAAAGGTTCGTTTTTGTCAATGTTTAACTGCAATAGCAAGTGGGTTAATACGTCACATCAGAACATTCTTGTGATATTTTTCGTGTCGATTTAATCATGACATTATTATTCTGGATATACAAATCTATAATTTTTGCTATGTTGATCTTTGTGTGAATTTGAGTAAAAAATGAAGTAGTAGCTTAAAAATTCATTTTTTGTGAATGTTTTAGGTTTATTTTCAATGCAACTGGTACACCCGTTCGTCATATTCTTGTTATATGAATTTTTGATACAATCATATCTACCATTGTGAAACTGATTTTAATTAGTATTGTAGTTTTGTAGCCTTCGACCTTCACTGAAGTTTTTGTCCATTTCCATTTTTTATCAGGAAGTTACTGGTCATTATTTCTGATCTAGGAAGTAACAAATTATTGATTTATATCATATACAAAGTAACTTGTCTCTACTTTAAAACACAGAGAAAGTAACTTACAAATACTTTCGTTATGCATTCATATATAAGCTTTGGTCACTAAATTACTTCTTGCAATCTCATGAAATGGTTTCTAACTATGACTCCTTTTGTCTTCCATCAGGTATCTAAATCTGAGATCCAGAAGAAGTAGCTTTTTCTGGAGACAAGAAGGACAAATGATCTGTACATCACTTTTTTTACTTGTTGAAGATGCAAACATTTCATGCACAATTTATGTTTGAAGGGTAAAACAAATATGTACATAATATGTTATAAGATATACCTCTACGATTTGAAAATACTCATCTCGGTGAACCCTATGATCTAGAATCACTACTGTTGAATACCGATAGGAATTGTTTATGTTTGAAGTGGAAAGGACCGGCACCTAAACCTGCCAGTGCTTATTCTTGGGTTTGCATGTTGTTCTCTATACTGTTTCAACATGATTTGCTCTGTTTTTTTATACTGGTCCATGGCTTCATGTGACGTTTGCTTGCAGCGCTTGAAAAAGACTTCGGTGTTGCAACAGATCGTGTCAGTCAAGATGCTGCATTTAATTTGTTGTTGGAACACGTTAAGCACCTGTGCTAGTTGTTGGCACCCTCCGCCCGTAGTTGTCGTGCTCCGCGCAGACGCACCTTCCATGCGTAGTCGCCACGCTCCATGCAGCTAGGGAGGTGCAAGTTTGGTACCTTTCTATTTTTAGCATTTGTCCATATTTGGGGGCTCTCCAGTTAGGGCTAACCGGAGAGGGCTCTCCCTCTAGTCACTTCCTAAAGTAAATTCTGTATATGGCTATGGTATGGTTTTTTAGGAAAGAGGGTTTTGTTTGAGATGCGCTTCGACATGCTTGCAACTTGTTTATGAAAAGATGGACTACCTTTCGCACGTTGTTTTTTCTTCTGAAACACATTAGATAGGAAAACATGGATACGTTCATTCCACTAGTGAATACGTACCCAAACTTTTTGCAGAAAAGATGATTCGATCTGTTGCGCCCAAAGCTTTACCTATTTCCATTTTCCTGTGGCCTGGTAGATCAAGCCTAAGCAATTGAGCAAAGATGATGATAGACACGAGACCAGTCGACCAGAGGCCCCGTTCCAATTTTGGGCGCCACCGTTTGTCCCCTTTGCACGGCGGCCAACCACCGTGCTCGCTTTCCACGCCACGCACGGTACACGGTTCGTGGCGGGCCCCCGCGTACGGTCACTTGCCTGCTTTGCTTTGCTCGCGTCTCGTACCCGTCTCACAGCGGCCTGCTGGTCTGGTGGTCGTAGTCCTTGCTGCTCGCTGGGCCGGCCTGCTGGTGCTTTCCGCCTGGACCGTGCACTAACTAACCCATGTACGTGTCGCGCCGGCGGGCGGCCGCACCGTGCGTGCCTTTCGCCGCCACCGGGAGAGCCAATCATTGGCCGTGGCGTGTCAGCGTCTCACTGACAGCCGGCCCCGGCCCCGGCGTCTGCCGACTGACGCGCGGCCGGCGTGTCCAGGCACAAGGCACAGGCCCGACCGACCACCAGATCGAGCAGCCCAAGTGCTCCACTGACCACTGTTAGACCAAACCAAATTTTTCTATGGGGGAGGTTAACGACTTGCACACTGCCGCAGTATCGAAGGCCAAAACCATTTTGTTGGTTGAGGTCCACCACCTGTTCTGCTCATGATTAGGCATGCGCTATATGATGGGGTTGACATTTTGGACCGTAACACTTTGATTTAGGTTATAGAGAAGGAACTAGTTTTAGTTAAGGACCTTTGAAACTTTGGTGAATTTGTCAAGCTTCTCACGATAGACGACGAGTAAGAGCATAGAACTTTGGAAGTTATTGGATCTCCCCGTCCTGATCTACAATCTATTTAAAACACAACATTTTCTTAAACAAAAACTTGGTGGGAGTCGATCAGTTTTTTTTAAAAAAAAGGAAACTCGTTATGTCATCCTATGTGGCTATACACCATGCAACTTTGTCCTAATTTCTAAGGCTAGTACTTGATCTACCGATTTCATTACCTTGAATCTTTGATTAATTATGACAATTATTGCCTGTTCATCCAAGTATGCCGTTGATAATTGATTTATTATTTATTTGACATTGGATAGGGATATATTCCAAATTATGAGGAATAAGAGCAAAGATATATAGGAGGGCCAGATGCCAAAAAATTATGGCATGGCACACATGTCTCATGAAGTGATGCATTTTCTAAAAAAATAATTATAAAAAAAGTGTTGCAGATCGTGTTGATACCGAGATAAGTTAGAAAAAAAACGGAAGTAGTAAATTTGTCAAAAAAATTGTGGAACCAAGCCAATCGCCACCTTAATTGCCAACCAATTGGTGCACATGCATGAACCACGAAGGTTCATGAATCAAGAAAGAAGGTTCAAATAGCAAGTGTATTTTTAGTTGCATCCTTGCCCAATTTGGGTTGTGGACTGTGTTGTAGTGGACTAGTGGATGGTTACTTGACCTCCATCATAGCTATCGCCAATGACTGGATTAATTTCGTATAAATAAATCATAGCGCACGATTATCCGTTCCGAGAAAAACCACATATGGACTCATTCCTATTTGAATTTAATGTTCTTTGCACTGTCTATCTCATGGAGTAAAAACTTCTTACCACACGCAAGCATTTTTACCAGTGTTGATCTGAACTCAACTAAGTGCATCAACTTTTTTACCCTCAAATAAAAGAAAACTAAGTGAATTTTTGAAACATTTACTTAGTATTCCGGTCAATTCCTCGTCACATATTTTTATCGACCTTTCGTTTTCCTTAAACCGTGCTGTCCGTAGTAGTTGGGTTGACCTGGCCATCCCTGAGTTCGTCCATATCCAATGAGAGCGTCAGGCCGGTAAACAATTCGCCGGTAGCTTCACAGAAACATGTGTCGGTAAAGGGGCTGCCTGCCTAACACTTTGCATGGCCGACGCGTGGCTCGGTAGCAGGTCAGCATGCAGGACTTGTCCTGTGATCCGGTCCAGTACTCCAACCCCAGTTCTGCCAAGAAAAGAAAACGTTCACGCGCTCATCCACTCGTCGGTCACTGTCCTTCAAATTCTCCGGGTCAGGGCTAATCGGCGGCGACTCAAGTGATTTTCGGAAATTTAATACTACTTGGAATGGTTTCCGTAAAGGTTCCTTATCTTGGCAAAAAGGACTAGTTAGGTACTATGTTTTATTTTTCTTGTCAAGGTTTTTGTACAAATTAATCTACCAGGGTTGGTTAACTGAAAGAGATGCTTGCATGTGTTTCCCTTTTCTTTTGGATGAAAACGGAAATTCCAGCCGCATGAAAATGTTCCTTGAATCAGGATACGGTGTAAAAATGATCAGGGTGGTTAAGCATAATAAATTAATACGTAGATCAAATTAATAAAATTAACAAAAGAGCCAATGGAAGTGCTTGCACGTTTCTCCTGAATTATACAATCAGACCTTGTGGTTCACGAGACTGCTATTTTATACCAGCTGTCAGAGGGATCGGAGCACGCGTCGGGATCCAGCGCTCTGCGAAATGTTAGCAGGCATGGTCATCGGATCCAGATATCTCAAACTAGTGCCGCCGTTTACATGGAACTAGTCTTGATGGAAAAAAAGAACATCTGAAGAATGAACGCTTAGCTTGTCCGACGCCCATCAGAGAAATCTTAGTAAACGTATTGTGATTTGCTTGGCAAGAATATGCCACTTTCGTTCCAATCTTACGTACTCACGCAGCTTATTCGGAGCCGTACAGAGCTAAGGAAGATTGTGCTAGTCGAGCATGCGTGTTCTTGACTTCCACCATGCATGATCATCAGCATAGAAAAAAAAAGCAGGGCATTCTTAGTCCTGTTCTTGACTTGGTCAGATTTTGAGCTTAGATGTTTAACAGTGTTTGCTTATTTCTTTTAAAAAAACAGTGTTTGCTTATTTATACTTTCACTCTACGTGCCAGCACCTTCGAATCCAAACAACAAAAGAACAACTTGAAGCATTATTCTTCAGTATCCAGTTCAAAACAGCTGACACTTGGAACCACCGGTCCACAAGCCCGCACCTTGATTCGCACAAGTAGCAGCAGCAGCCAGCAGATGCATATCTGCGCAACAAACACATGGATGATGGATCCCATGAGAGGATAAGCGAGAACACAAAAAGATCTGTGATTGTCTCCGGCCGTCTCTTCTACCGGCCCAGTTGACCGCCCACCACCACTCCGGCCGACACATCAACCACTGTGAGAATCCGCCATGGCCTTTTGCGCACACTGCACTAGTTGCCATCGCCACCGTGCCCGGCCGCACTCGATCGACGGCTTAAAAAACGAGCTCGGAGCTGTCATGTCCTAACTCCTGATGCCACCGAGCGAATACGCACACGGCGAGAGACAGAAGGAGAATTCTTCTTTTATTTTACCAAATGCATGCGCACAATTGGAGCAAGTAAGCTGGTGACCAGGAAAGCAATTCCATTCCATGGATGTGAGGGAGATTAAGAAGGGGAAAAAAAAGAAGAGGAGACGCCAGAAAGGGGACGAGAGCACTCGATTCTTTCCTCACTAGAAAAAGTGGAGCCGAACAGAGAAAAAGCACAGAGTAGACTAGCAGTAGTAGTTTAGTTTATAGTGGCAATAATTGTTTGGCAGGCATTGGGATCCCGGCGCCAGTGTTTCCATCTCCTAGTCCTAGCGAGCGAGGCGCTGAATTCCAAGAGATCTCATCTGCCTCCCCTAGCCTCTCTCTCTCTCTTCCTCCTCGGGCCGTCACGGCGGCGGCTCTCACTGCCTCCCTTCCCGTTGGTGCTCTCACTGCAAGTTGTTTGGCTTTGGCCGTCTCCTTCCTTTTCGAAGCGCATATAGGCGAGCAGCGTCTCGCCTTTGGGGGAGGCGGGGCCGCCGCTTTTTGGTTGCGCTCTCCTCTCCTCTCCCCCTTCCCTCGCCTTTCCATTGGAGCGCACAAAGCTGGACGGCACCACCATTTAAAGAAGGCCAAGGACACGGCGGAGGAGAAGAGAAGAGACCACCACCTCACACTCCATTCCTGCACGTTTGCGTCCTCTGCTTCGGCGAGGTTCGGCGGACGAATCGTTGGCGTCGGCTGGCTCAGGTGCGTTTCTTGATTTGGCTTCTTGGAATTTGCTTGCGTGATCGGGAAAAAGATCCTGATTTGGTAGGATCGGGCCTGTGGGCGGCCGGGTTGCGCTCGTGCGTTAGTGGTCTCTTGATTCAGTTGCGTGACCTAGAGGAAAGAAGGGAGCTTTGGCGGCCGCTCGGCCTCGGCGTGGAATTCGATGTGGAAAAGCGAGTTCCCTGGATAGTGGCGGCCCTGAGAGCCTGGGGGCCGCTGTCTTTCGTGCAATCATCGTTGCTTGATTTGGTTTCTTCCTTTTCGTCCAAGTCTTTCCGTGCTGCTTCTCTAGAGTACGAGCAGATCGATTAGCTGCCCAGACACTCTTGTTCCTTGGTGCCTCTGCGTTTGCCCTCTTCAAGCAGCGTGTTCCATTCCATCCTGAGGTCTCAACGGCGCTGGAGTTTGCGTTATCTGCCTTCTTAGCCTCTGTTGGTATTGTAGAGTCCCTGAAGAAGGCTACTCTAGCTTCGAGTTTTTTGTTTTTTTGAAAACTTGTTCTTTGATTTATCTGATTGATAGCATGATTAAAGCTCAACTGTCGATTGTTCGTTTGAGTTTCGATGGTGCTTTCTTTCGGTTGAAAACCCCGTGTTCTTCCTGTTAGAGCTGCCACAGCTTGTTCCTTAGGTCTATTGACCCTCGTTTCATGATGTTTGTAGAATCTTTACATTGATGATCATGTACTCGTTTTTGTCCATTCATCATTGATGTGATCTTGTTATAATTAACTTGTGCTGGATATTTACACTCTTGCTTTGTGTGCTGTAATCTCCTGCTGCTGACATGGCTGAATTATTTCACATGGTGCGCTCCTGCTTTTCATAATGCTAATGATAGATGATCTAGTTGTGACAGCTTTGGTTAGGCACTTCTTGAAAGACCCATCTGAGAAAATAGTTATCTAGGACATTTGACTACAATAAAATAAACTGATTGAGCATTGGATGGTATCTCTTTAGGTTCTTATAATTTTCATTTTTGTGATGTGATCACTGGTGCTTCTCTTTGTAAAAGTTGATCCTCGATCACTAGCTGAAAGTTTAATTTGGGTTGGATTAGCTTCAGTGACTATTATACCACCATGTGTTCTGTATAACCCTCTAGTACTTTAGTGTTGTCGAGGAGCAATTGCACTAATGTTACTTTTTTTTTCATGTCATATGTAGGAAGTCAGTGTGGAAGTTTCTCAAAACTGAGTATACTTTCATTAGAAGAAAGATCTATCCAGCCAAGCTTTGCTAATCATTGTCATAATTTGGATGGCATCCACGGTTATTTCATTAAGTTTATGGAACCCTGGTTGCCAAGCTGATCTGGGCTGTACCACGTTGGAACTGTAATATAAAGTTTCTTCATCTTGGGAGAAAGGTTCAAGGGGGCTGACAACCTATAAGTGTTGTTCTGAAGCTTGATGATGTGCTCGTGAGGGTGAAGTGGAAGTGCAAATTTCGTCTGGCATGCAGATGTCAACAGATCCTAACCACTATGGGGTATTTCCACATTCATTCTGCAACCAACATGTGGTTTCATTTCAGGCGAGTTCAGTTACCAGTGGATCCGGAGCCATGCCTGTTTGTCTGGACACTTCCGGCGGAATGAATGGCAATATGGCAATGTTGAACACTACATCTTCAACAATTGTATCCACTGGTTCACCAAACATGATTTCTGATTCTTCTAGCCAGAACCTCAAGTATAGTGGACCGATGGCTGTGGAGTGGTCCTATCCTGAACTACAAATGTTGAATGATGGCCTCATCAAGTAAGATATACTGCCATGCCATCTTAATTAAATACCTTTTATCCTATATTTGAAATTCAATGCTATTTAACAATCTGATCATGATCATACCTGGAAATTAAGGCCAAAAAGATTTTGTGCTGCCTAAATGGCCATATGTTTCATAATACTGAGTTTTGTGATGTTTGTGGTTGATTCTAGTCAGAAATTCACATCTGTTGTCCCTTTTTTTAATCATCTTATGAAAGGAACACTCTATTTCTGTAAGGAATTGTTACATGAGCAAATTTGTTGGAAATATTAGATCTTTGTTCTCTTACTAAAATTGTAGGCGTTTCTTTCACCTTTATTCTTCATGCTGATACTTGGTCTAGTAAACAGGGATATGATGCTTTTGTCACAAGAAATGTTTTGTCTATCTTCTACTGAAGTTTTTATTTATTTTACTCATCTTTCGTTCCTAATATTGTATCCTTTTGTGCACTGGCTAATGAAATTTTCAGGTATGCAAATGAACCAGGAATCATGAAGTACATAAAGATAGCAGCCATGCTACCAGACAAGACAGTAAGAGATGTTGCCATGAGATGCCAATGGATGGCAGCGGTTAGCACCTGATTTCTTTGATCTATTATGCAGCGTCTGAATGCCATTTGCTCATCTGTTGTTTTCAGTCCACATTTCAGTGGTAGCTAACAGTACTGATAGATGAAAAAGTCATGCTAGATGTTCATCCACTTTAGATTATTTCGTTTGAAAGAAATATGTGGTCCCACTTCAGCTTATGGATGGAGACTAACAGTAGTTTATACTTCTGTGACTTGTCAAGATGATATCACCGTAATTCCACTCAACCAGTGCCGCGTATGTGAAAGTAGATCATGTGGAAGATACACTTATTTGTCCACATCTATATAAATACTATAGTGGTCTATTATGAACTTTAAAGTTAGTGTGATCTGAGCTGGTTCTCCTAAGTATCCTTTTGAGCTGCTGCCCCATAGAGTTACCTTTGTATTTATCTAGTGTGGTATTTGTCTAGTGTGTCCTGTATTAATATAAGGAACTCAGGCTGAAAAGTCTCTGCTTTGACATTACTATACTAGCAATAAGGTTTGCAGCCTAAAGTTGGCTTGCCCATGTTTCAAGTCCAGACTTGAGGACATGTATATCGCTTAGAAGGGTTGCTGCATTTGTAATTTGATTTACCTTTTCAGTTAGTACAACTAATATGCTATTTTGAGTTGATTGATCAGTGAAAGAAAAATCATTTAACTATACCAAACTGACATTGCCAGTGGAACAAATAAGAATAATTTCATACAACAACAACAACATAGCCTTTTGTCCCAAGCTAGTTGGGGTAGGCTAAAATAAGAATAATTTCATGCCTCTTTTTTTATATCAAGAAACTAGGAAAATAAGAATAAAATTTGCTGTAGATGGCTAGCAAAAAATAGGGTTGTTGATCCAAGTTTTTTTTCGCAATCTTGTGTAATATTTAGTTACATCCTACAGTCCTACTTGATGCTTTCCACTGGAATTTATTAACTTTTTTCATTTTTGTTGGTATAATGATTCGATAGTGATATTTTATAAGGGAGTTAGTTCATAAAATATTTCTTTTTTCCAATACCGTTGGTAATAATAATTAGATTTGCTTACAGAGAAAAGAAGCAACAAGACGACGGAAGCCTGAAGAACACTATCTCGGTAAAAAGATAAAAGATAGAAAGGTACTCATACTTTCATGGTTTATGACATTGTTGCCTGCCTCTTATTAGCACTAGAATACTCTTGAAGAAATTTATTTATGACAGAGATAACTTCTTTTGTGATATCAAATTTATTTTGAAACACATCAAAGTCCACAGCTCCAGCATGTACAAATGTTCTTGTGTTTGTGGAAAACTGGAAATGATGGAATGAAGTGAACATTTAATACTCTAGTGGCATCCGCTTGACATAATTTAGTTGTGCTTGTACCAGATTAACCCCCAAACAGAAAATGCATCATAATGTGATACTGTCAAAACAGAAGTTGGGACGATAAATATACACGATGCAGCCTTATAATTTTATAAGTCGCATTTATGAATTTGTTTTTTTTTCTCGAACCACGCAGGAGAATTGCATGTCATTTCATTAAGGTAGAAGAAAAGTATGAATTTGTTTTTAAAATTCTCTGGTTAACAATTATGGTTGTTCCTCAGGACAAAATGGCGGAGCCGTCATCATGGAATACCAATCCTCCTGTTCAGACGGATATGAGAGCTTCTGCCTTTATGGCTTGTAACACCAGACACAATAATGGATTTCTATCTGGAGGTTGGTAGGTCACTTATAGAGTAATCAAGTGATTAACTATGTACTCTTTCCCATTGCTTTTGACAACAATGAAATATTTCAACCCATTTTGTGTTCTTAAGAATGCTAAAATGTTATTTCCATAAAGTGGAGACCTTAGTAATGCATTTATTATCCATTTAGCACTATTGGTTGCAATTCTGCTGCTAAAAGGAATCACCACACTTTTCAGCATATTTTAGAATTTTTATATTGTAAATGTCCTGGAGTCCTCAGCATATGGACTTTCCTTATTTCAAAATATTCAATTTTGGTACAAGGTTTGACATGTCTGTGTTCCTCTTATGCAGACTCTCAAATTGATCGTGAAATGCTAAATATATTGGAAGAAAATGCTCGACTTCTCAATCAGATAGAAGTAAATATTTTGACATCGCAGGTTAGTATTTTGTGTTCTTTCTTGTGCGATGCATCTGTTAATTTATCCAGAAATTTATTTCAAGGCCATAGTTTTATTTTAGAAATATGTGTCTTTGTCCAATGTAGTCTGTCACAAATCTGTAGCATAGACAATAAAGTTAATAGTTGGCGCTATCCGATGTGCTCATAATAACTTCCTATTATTGGAGAAAAGAAACATTTTAGCTTCTGATTGGTGCACATTTTCATGAGAAATTGTTGTAAGCAGTTCGAAGATTTAGCTGTGTGGGAGTAATTTTGAGTTCATCTTGATAATACTTTTCAGGCTCAGAACAACATTGGTCTTTTCCATCACACAAGAAGGAACATCAATGGACTTCTACAAAGGTAGTGTTTACCCTATTTTATACAAAAAATTGGCTCAAAATGAAAGTGTGAATCCGTGTTTATATATGGATGCTTTCTCTGATGTAATGCTCTTTAATTAACAGCATGAGCCAAATTCCCGGAATAATGAACAAGATGCCCCCATTGCCTATTTCAGTGGATGAAAGGCTAGCTAGTTACATACTCCCTCGTGATCCTATGGTAAATTTCTTCTGCTTTGCCTATAATCTGCAACCCCAGGCTGTGTTCTCAGATGTTCCTTCTTACTCCTTGTAGCCACCGTTTCTTAGCTATGATACAGAACCAAAAATACACTTTGCCTTTCACCAATATTCAGCTACCTATAATGATATATGTCACCACTCACCAGTTCCTCACTTCAAAATCATTTTTATGGACGAGCCTGCCATTACCAAATAATACTTGCTGCATAGTTTTTGTTACTTAAATTACTAATTTGTTGGCCAGTACTAAGGAAGTACTTAAAAGATACAGTAATTAGCCTTTCTGTGATTGCGTAACCAATTTCATAAATTTCAATTGGCAATATGAATTAAAATAATACAAGTGCTTTATATATATTATTGCTCTCTTATCCATCATATTCTAAATTAAGTACTGAAATTCTTACTCTTGGTATCTCGCCTTTTTCATTTGAAGGCACAAGTTCTTGGCAGCAGTCATTTGAAAGAAGAGCCAAGAGTATGGTAGACCACTGCCAGACAGGGCAGCAGCTCAATTTTCAGCTACAGTTTGATCAAAATATCTGAAGAGCCATGTGCTGGGGTATCTACGTCGAGAAGCATGGATCAAAGAAAGAACATGCTTTCTTCTGATGTCTGAAAGATATGAAGTAACATGATACCCTGGACCCTGCACCATATGGCCATGAAAAATAGTCCAGTTTGCCTTCTCAGGAAGCACTATATTAGTGATTGAGAATTTGAGATAGGGAGAGAGCTCCGTAATCTGCAGTTTTCCTCGCCTTGGTTGCACATATTGATTCTTTTGGGGTTTTTGTTCTGGTGATCGATGTTAACAGAGGTGTAGCATAGAAACTAAACTTGATATGAATAATTAGCAGGAAAAGCTTAGCCTTTTTGTCAGTTACCAAAAGGTAATCAACCTTCTTTGTGTATCTAGTATAGTGCACACGCAAGCCCGGTTCTCTAAACTGCAATCTCTGGCCTTATGTATGTGCTGGGTGTCTGTCAAAAACTGCAGTCTCTATCAGAATTTCAATCAACTGTATATAGAGGAATTGTTGTAAGCCTACTCTGGATGTTCTTGCCAAATGTTCGGAGTCAAACTTCTGCATTTATCATCGGTCAAACTGAATTAGACTCGGAGAGTAAAACGATGAGTAAATTCCTTATTTGATATCAAAATAATGATCCATTTTTTTCTTGGTCCTCAAAAAATTTTCATTACTTATTTGACACTGACTTTTAACTTTTGTTCCCAAAATGACATTGCCGTCAATTTTGAGTGCGAACACTGTTAAATGACACTTGAAAAGACATTTTTGCCCCTCATTCGATTATGTGACTATTTTATCACATATCTGAACTTTATCTGTGATCATTATTTATGAATGTATGTGTGAACCTCATGCAGTTGTATTATGTGTTCATTTGTCATGTACAAATTTAGTTATAAATTCTATAAAAAAATAATTACCAAAAATAAAAAACATAAAATTTGATCAATATAATAAAAATGTGATACATGATGCAAAAGTTAGGCAGCGTTAGCAGTGGTATTTGCATCAAATGTGGTACAAATATTTACAGTACGAATGAGGGGCAAAAATGTCTTTTTAAGTGCTACTTAACGATGTTAGTACTTAGAATTGACGACAGTGTCATTTTGGGAACGAAAGTTAAAGTTGGTGTCAAACAAGGAACGGAAATTTTTTGAGGGTCAAGAAAGGAATAGATCATTATTTTGGTGTCAAATAGAGAATTTACTCCAAAACGATCGAGCGCAGCTAAATTCAGAGAGTAAAACGATGCCAAACAGGAGCATTATCACGAGGATAAACCACATGACAGCTGATCTTTTTTCTAGCTTTGCTTCATTCCGCTCTCTCACCATGAATATGCACAGGCGATGTAGCTAGTGCCCACATTTCTTACACGGTGGCATGTACATCTCTTTTGTGCAACAGTTTCTTCCCACGACAGGCGAGATGACATGTACATCTCCTCATCTTTTCGGCAGCAGTTTCTTCCCACGACAGGTGATGTGATGGTGCCATCAGGCTGCTGCCGGCGGCTCAACGGCGGCGACCACCTCTCGGAGCGCCCGAGCCGCGTCCCCGTAGCACACCTTCACGACAGAGACGCTCCGGCCCGCCACCGCATCACCCAGCTGCATGAACGTATTTATCCAAGAGCAGTTTTAGTGTCAAATCAAAACATCAAAAGCGTCCACAAACTCAACTACCTGACCTGACCCCTACCCTGTCACTGTCCAGCTTTTTTAGTGTTGCTACACAAGGACCAATCTTTGTTTGAGTTCTCCAAGCTTGGCGACGACTATTTACGCACTAACTTCAATTTAATGGGAAATACTAGTCAAGAACCACAACAACTTGATAAATGGTGCACAAGCATTGATCTGCGGTTTGTATATATCTAGATGATCTGACTGGTCTTTGTTGACCTGATTGTGGTACAAAGTGGTGAGAAGCTTCTCAAATCTCAATATTGTAGTTCCCTCTGGTTCAACTTTCTCAACTGTCAAATAGTGTAATGGGTGGTTCAGAAATGATGACACACAAAGGGCAATTTGAGGTAGAATTAGGTTCTTTTGGACACTGTTTGTCAGAATTCAAATCCAGCACGTATTAAGAGATTGCAGAGCAACCTTATCTCCTTCTCTTTCTCAAGAAAGATTGCTGAATTCTACCACTCAGCAGAATGAATGGTGTCTCTGACACCAAATGAAGAATGCTGACTGCATGGTATCTAGTACATGATATCGAGGTAATTCTAAACAATGTAAATTGATGATTGAGCAATGATATGTTTACGATAAGGTCTGCAAAACCATCTGTTAAAATAGGTTGATAAGAGGCTCAAATGGGGTAAATTTTAATTGCTAAGAATTGTGCAAAAAAGAAGAAGAAGAATTTGCTGTGTAGACGGTCATGACTACCCAGTAAATTTATCATGCTGACTGCCAACCAAGTAACCAACAAAGGAATGCTTCAAATGGAACCTACCAAAAGATGGGAGAAGGAAGGCACAAATCATATCACCTCATCCATGAAGTAGAAGAAATCATTGGCGAGAAGGGTTATCTCCTCCCTGCGCTCCTCGCACTCGTTACGGGCAATCACACGGCTCAGGTCGATGTACAGGAAGGTGGCTTTGAGCTGTAGATCCCTCTTGACCAAGTCCCACAGGTTATCATCCAGATCAGTCACCAGATCCTCCTCCATGGACAGAAGCTCAAGCTCAGAGCTCTTGATCCGACAAACGCATCCCCTTAGCTCCATCCCCTGATCCATTGATGCTCCTGTGCAGTGCCCTCTGCTATATCTTGCAGTTGCAGACGATAAAGGATCAGAACCAATGATGTGGACGTATTTATGGAAAGGTGTAAAGAGAAACTGATTCTTGGAGGATGTCTAGAAGCAAACAGATGTCAGCATGTGCATCAGAGGAAAGGCCCCGTGTAGTACAGCAAGGGGCAAAGTGGTCAGTGCAGAAGATTACAACGTTAGTTATGCATGAGACCTTTCTGCATATTTGTTGGGTTTTTTTTCCAAAAAAAAAGACGGCGAAATAGCTGGAAAAAGGAAGCCAAATTTGGCCACCTTGCCCCTCCTTGGATATCCAGCAAGGTAGACAGCTGAAGAAGGTGCCAGGAAGTCAGGAACTGCTCACAAGGAAATTAATGAGATGGTTACAACCAAACACCATTGCAGCCATAGGAAAAGGTCAGAAACTTCCAAATGAGGTGCTCATATTCAGGGAAAAGAGGTTAATAAAAACAAATGTGATACTGCAAGAGCAAACTACGAAATGCAACAAAATACAAATATATCTCTGTTGGCATTATAGAAATGTTTATTTATCACTCATGACGTCCATAAAAAGTGATCTTAATTTCTCTTGAAACAAATCAAATCCTGTGCTTCTGTATATGTACTTCTCACATGATTCATACTTTGCAGGAAGGGATGATTAATCAGAACTCTCTAACCTAACATGCCTCAAATTTGTACTTTTCCAACTATTGATAAATCTGCATACAAATCGTTGACAGAAGAACTAAATGATCAGCATAAGTGCATGTTTTTAAGACCTCATCAGAATGACAATTTGTTACCTGCTTTAACTGCAAGCGTCAATTATTTTTATTAAATAACTGAGCATCAAAAGAAGTTTTGAGCTCCACAGCAGTAGATAGTATTTCTTTTATTTTTTACAACAAAAGTTATTGCATTCTTCAACCATACAGATCCAGTACTATTCTAAACCATTTTGATACATAAATAGACCAAAACCAAGCATCTCAGTGTAAAGAGTTCGTTCGAATTTGTTTAAAGCAGTAAAACAACAAACATAAGAACAATTCAACAATGTCAATAGGAGCGGCGAAACCAAGTTAACAGCATTCAGTAACAATACAACTAACATATTAGCACAGTACAATGGTAGATATTCCCTCACTCAGCTTGTCATAATAGAGAAACGAAGTAAATGTTAGATATTCCTCCACATGGGCTAACCAGATATGAACCTAGTTTCATTCGCTGTCCAGATTAAGCGTTATCCTGGGGCCAAGATCCTCCTCCAGGAGTGTTGTAAACAGATTGAGCATTCTCAAATTGTAATCATGTAGTTCCTCATTCTTTCTGTTCCTTTTCTCCCCAACTTCACAAATCTTGGGATGTAAAACTTTATCCTATCAATGCAAATGTTCAGGTCGGCATAAGCCTACCGTAGAATTCCTCAAAAAGATTAAGCGTCCCTACTAACTGAAACATAGAATTGCTTGTTAACGTCAGCTTCCTCAACCCTATATCCTACTCCCTCATTGGAACATCTTGATTTTAGCTGAACCCGTCAACGTAAGAAAATTGACTAAGCACTTTTCAAAATTATTATAGCCCCCTTAACGATATCTGACAAGCAAGAGGGATGATCCTATAGACATCAACAACAAAAGAAAAGGTTGCGATAGAGAAGTGTAGGTATTTTTCTTTTATCCCCTCACGACTTAAACCAAGTGAATATAACTAACCGAACAAGATCACTGAATGGGATCAAGTCAGCTTCGTACAGATCAGGCAAGAGAAACAAACAACTGCATTAGAAGCAAAAACAGTGATAGATTCGCTCAGCAGCCAGCATTGTTGGGTCGGTGATTCAGCACCACTTACCACAAATTCAATCAGGTTGGGCTCCCAATTCCCCTGCCGCCGCCTCCTCTCCTCCTCCCAGAAGGCCAAAAGCAGTCAAGAAACAGGGTACGAACTCCTGGTCATATCTCACATGTCCCCACAAGCAAAATCTTTTATAAGTGGACAGACATTAAAAAAAGAATTTATCGAAGGTGAGGACGCTAGCGGGGTTGCCCCTGAGAGAAAAGAGATGCCCCAAAAAAAATGCATTCTTGCCCCTGTTCTTGGAATTAATTAATCGGCCTGAGCCGTGCGATCAAGGTTAAACTGGGGAAAGGAATCGACAACTCCGCCGCTGTTTCCTCACCTCTCTGCGGCTCTGCCACCCTAAACGGTTGTTGCTGGCACTAGTCACTGATTGCAGCAATGGCTATTGACCTTAACAACAGACCGAAATTGGAACAGGAAACAAGCAAGAACGGGAGAAATATGGGTCTTGTGCTGGCAGCTTACCTCCACGGCGTCGGTGAAAAAGGAGGGGTTTCGCTCAACGCTGACTCAATCCGCAACCGCAAGTACGAACGCGGTAAAATCGCCGGGGTAATCTGCTAGGAGCGGGTACGCTGGCTTCTGTATTCGTTGCCACTGTGGGTGGGGGTATACGCCGGCTTGGGAACTTGAGTCTTGGAAGGGAGTATGGGTTAAAACTTAAAACTGACGGGGGCTCAACCGCTCAACCTATCGTACGAATAGTACAGTTCGGCCATTATCCGGGCAATTACTTGTTGCGATAATTTCATTCTAGGACCAATGAGGACACAAGGATTCTGGGATGGCAGTTCAATCCCTGTGGACCAACAACTATTGAGGCCATGGTACCGCCGTGCGAGTACAAAATTTCCAAGGTTATAGTTCTTCTTGTCTATTAGAGCATTCATTATTAACTCGACGGTGACCTAAATTGCTGTCAATCATATGGTGAATACAGGTAATTCATTCTGTAGACTCAAACTGGAGAGGCCCTTTTATAAAAACTAGAAGCTAGCTTAGTTTTTTATTGAGTAAATTGCACCCACCATACAACAACTTATATACTTATACCACTTTGATCCAACAAGTAGCAAATTATACAAATAGATATACGAACTTGTTAAATGTGCACATATACGGTCACATGTACTCTATGTAGATGTATTTTGCCATTGTGGCTGTTTTTATACGTATAAATCCCTTCCAAACTGTTGATCGGCTGAAAATGTGGTCTGTCATATGTACAAATATATGCATGTCTCCCCTTGTCTTTAATTCTACAAACACAAATTTGATCCAATGCAATACTACATGTGTCTTCATGTCATTGTTGGCGCATGCAAACTTCTCGCTTTTTCACCTTTCTCTATGCAAGCAAGCAATCAAGAGATGCTGCAGCTAGATTCAATTCCAACCAAATACTCCGTATAAATAGTTAATCCAATAAATGAGTCTACCAAGTCAACTTTTTTGTGAGTATTTTTTATTTTGCGATCACGTCTTGTGAATACTTTGGATCCCTTTCAAACAACAAACATTTTTTCCTTCACGTGTCCACTCCATATAATCTGAAATTATAATGAGTACTTCCGTGAAAATCTTTATTATTCGCTAAACAATTTGCTACCTTATTTCCCTCATTGTCAGATTATCCAATATTTTAAAGACTCTTTATAGGACCATATTTGACTGTCAACACATGGTTAAAATTTAGATGAGAAGCAAGGAGAGGAAATAGGGGTTAATGTGCATAGAACTATCCACGTCATTTGTCATAGTAGCGAAATACATCTACTTGGCATACATGTGACCGTATATGTACATATTTTACAAGTTTATGCATCTATTTGTACGATTTTCTATTTGTTGGACCAAAGTGATACGAGCATACAAGTTATATGGTGCAAGCAATTTACTCTTTTATTGTAGATTGTAGTTAATTTTGCCTCTTTTATTTGACCAAGGAGCATTTGGCTCTGCTTTTATAGAAAGCAGCCGCCTCTTTGACACAATGAATGGCTGAAATTGCTTTTTACATGGAATAGATCAAGAAGATTAGCAAGCTGACCCCTTCCTACAACTCGAGCATCATCCTCACCGTCTCTAGAAACAACACCCCATCCACCCGTTTTACTAGAAATTGAGTCGAAGGCTCCAGAACTATTCATCTTCGAACCCCTGAATACCAAACGATGGGTTTTCCCCATTCCCCTTAATTTTGGCATTTTGGCGTAGCCCCGTTCGTTTGGATTGTTTCCAGCGAGCCAACAGTGTTTTCTCTCAGTGAAAACCAGCGCCAGCCACCAGCCGCCAACCAGCCAGCAGTGTTTTTCTCTCAACAAAAAACAGCGTCAGCCACCAGCCAAACGAACAGGGCTCGAGAGAGGATCTAGAGCCCCACTGGCCGAAACAACGCGCCACTGAACGGAACACAGCTGTTAACTTCTCAAGAATTCGAGTGGAGTGAAAAACAGAAATAGCTGGGCCGATGATTTTTGTGCAAGTGGTCTGCTGTGGGAGTAGACGCCTTCGTCGGCCGTATCCCTACAAGACAAATTGGAGATCACCGGCTATCGATAACTTTTGCGACTGCATAGACTTGGCATGGTTGGATAGAGCTAGCGAATCATGATCAAAGCTGCTAGCTCCAACTTGAACTGAATATATAAGAACTGATCGATCTTGTGTGTAACCTGATCTTGTCAAAACAGGAGGGAAGGGAAGAGTTACCTGATGATAATAGCACAAGGGCAACACCGAGGATCAACACTCAATGGCAGGTCCTCATGGCTGGTGATTGGTGGGCTATCAAATCTGAAATCTCGTCTTGCAATTTGAAAGACTGAAATGGCAACAAGAGGAGGTGTGAATGGAAGGCTGTAAAAAATTATCTCCAAAGAATAAGGTCTCAGGTCTGTGTTCCAATTACAGCCCAAAACGCTTCTCCTCTAATAAACAAGTATAACGAGCTGTCATGGAATAGAAAAGAGACAAGCTATGTGTGTGCTGCTTACCTGTCGGTCAAGCTCTAGCTACAGCAACACCCTGCAGAACAGACTAACCGGGCGTGCAAACCAAGCTCCTCACATTGCACCGCTATCCTGAATCACAACTGCAAGCAATGATGCCTCATTAGTCCATACCTGTCCATTGCCGTTGAGATTCAGAGAAAAACAAGCAGAGAGATCAGGGAATAAGCAAGGAGTTCTATCTGCAATCTGATCTGCAAAAGGAATGAACTCCACAGCACCAGGGAGGTAACTGCAGGCCAACAAATCCGAAAACGAAGGTGAACTGTTGCTGCGGCTGCGACCAGAACAAGAAACAGGACACAGAACAACCCATCGAGGAGCAATCTGTGAAAGCTCCAGCACACCTGCTCTAGATCGAACGAACAGAGCACGAGCAGCTTCTGGGTGAGATGAACTGACCCAACCAAAGTACCGGATGCTTCCAGCTCAGATCAAACAAGTGCCCAGTTCAGAGAAAAGAACTGCACCGGAGTGAGCTCCTCGTTTCCCACGAAAGCAGAACAGAGAGCAACCCGAGCTCCACCACGAATTCACAAAAATCGACCAAATTTGAACAGCAGCCTTACCTCGTGATGAGCAAGCAAGATCCAAGGACTTCAAAAAGATAAAAGGATTTAAATTTGATCGGTTGTGCTGTTGCTGAGATCTGGCTGGGTGTGTTTGTTTTATACTCTTTTGGAACCATACTCTTAATTTAAGTTTAAATTGTCACGGGTAAGGGTGACTCTTTTTTAAGAGACTTGAAGTACAGTATACATTGATTGGTTGTGAAACTTCCTGCTTATCTGGACCTTGTATATTTAGATATGTTCACAGCATAGCATTAGTGAGCCACGAAAACAATCAGTATGCAACCCTAAAAAAAAAATCAGTATGCATATGCATATGCATGCCCCACTATTGTAGGCCGGATGCGGCTCAATTCGGCGGCGGACTAGGTACAAGAGGAAAACAAATACTGATCTTACTAATTTTGTGTATAAGCTCTCGACTTGTGCATCTTTCATGTAGAATATTTCCGATTCGTGCTTGATTTATTGATAGGTAGTTATCACCGGATGTGGCACAGGCGACAATTATACTCCAGCACACCACGCAGGTCAATGCAACGATCTTTCGTCTTGCCCGAGACAGACGCGTACCGTCGTCTTCAACCGGTCCTGGCCACACTGCAGGTTGACTGAAGGCGCCGAGCAAACCAATGACAACACTGGACTGGCTGATCAGCACATGGTCCTGGATTTGTTTGCGGGCAGGCAAACGAGTAGTAGAGAAAAACAAAGAACCCCATCGAGAAAGATGTGTTGGAAGATACAACAAAAACTCAATCCCTAGTGACGAAATGCTGCAATGTGTAAGGTTACAAACATCACTGGAAAGAAGAAAGACCAGACAAACGCAAAAACTTCTCCATTTTCCTGGTCTCCGAATAGGTGCATATAAATATGGTAGAAATAGAAAATGAATCATTGATCTTATCTATACCACCGTCTTGTCTGAACGCTACATAGCTTTCCGGCCTCACCTTGTCACGCAGCAGGTAGTCTTCACCGACACTCTATTGACAACAAAATTCATCCACTCAAGGATGCTGGATTACACAGCATGGCTCATTACCTTTTTTTTTGTGCTAAGTTTCTGTGGATCATATCAGTCACTATTTCCAATTTACAACAGTGCTAAATCTGTGGCTCCTACCAGTTCAAACATGACGATATATGTCTAAAAGATGAACTAATTCCACACACATCAACAGTAGTAGTTTGAAAAACCATCAACTTGTCTCCAATTCTTGCTTATCTGCATTTCCTTCATTTGGTAGCTCCAGCAATGTGGTCAAGGTACTTGACTCACCATCTTGTACTGAACTGGAAGTGGATATTCCATCAGCAGGAACAGCTGGGGTCGAGCGGCCTGAGTTGGAGCCTGAGTATTGTCCCATGGATTGCTTTGATGTGTTCAATGCGTGACAATGTGGGCAGTAGTATGTTATGTGTGGGTAATCTTCCTTCCGTGCCAAGCCTGCATACATTAGTATGTTAGGAGACACGTCTTTTTTTGGGCTACAATATGTGAAGAAGGATCAAAAGAGCTTGGTTTATCATACATACCATTATGCATATGGCAGTTGCCACAGATCAAAGCGTACGATTGTGATGGGTCCTCCCCCACAAGCAAGGCAGCAATTTTTGCAATCCATCCACCATCACTGGCCCCTGTGCCTTGATGGTGTTCTACCACCATGGGGCCTGGTGCAGTTTCCAGGCCGGCACTAGCAGTTGGACTGGATTCAGTTCCCTGTGCTGGGGTATGAGCACCTGAGGGGCTCCCAGTCCTGCTTCCTCTTGCACTGGGTTGCTTCCGGTTTCTCAAACCATCTGATGGTAATATCTCAACATCATTGCTTCTACCAACTGCTGTATCCAACTTTGGTTCTTCTCCAACATGAAGTTTCAAACCAGTCTCCTCCCCAAGCTTAGATGCCAAAACTGAAGCTGCTGCGGCCTTTGCAGCTGGATCAAGATCATATTTCTGCACATGTACAGTTAAGGGTACATATCACCGTTTAGTATTGGTGAGGAGATGAAAAAAATCTGATACCAGGAACTAGTGAATTTGTGTGGCTTGAGTATACTTGTTCACTTACCTGAATAAGCTGCTGGGTAAGATAATAATTTGTTCTCTCTTTAAGCTCATCAATCTTAGCTTTCCTCTCAGCCCTTAACTTTTCAAGGGTCTTCTGGTCTTTCCGCTCAACTGTGAACAGATACCAAAGGAACTCATTAAAGCAAAATGGAATAGTGATCACATCCTACACCATATATGTTTATGTAGGAAACAATTACCATGATAATAGAAAACAAAGCAATATCATTCCAGCATCAAGATCTTTATTCACTATTCGGAAAACAAATGTTATTTCAAATTTCTAAAGAAGATGCAAATTTCTAATGCTTAATTTGTCAAACAACTGCAAACTGTCATTTTTATTCTTGATACTTTTGCAGACAGAAAAGGCAGTTCTGACAATATACGGTACAGACAAGCTTGTATCTAGTCATTATACAGGGAAGAAAACAACTCGGTATAACAGCACAAGAACCATTCTTTCCATTTGTCTTCTTAAGACCGTCTTCAAATTGATCATGTCGTTAGTTTTGGCAAACTAAAGCTTCCACTTTTGGAGGAAAATAGAAACAAGGGGAACAATTGGGACATCAACCCCACTCTCATTATTTGTATTGACAAAATCCCCATTTTGACAACCATCAAACTTCGAAATGCTAATGTAAAAGGTAGAAAGAGGAAATAGAGAAGCATGCAAGTAAAAAAAAAATGCAAGCTTCATATGGTAGAAGTTCTGGAAAAATACCAGCCCATATTTCAAGCACATCTCAATTTTCACAGGATAACAAGTTCCACAAAAGGCAAGTGGAACAAAAGGAAATATAACAACTCTAATAATTTTGCACAAGCAAAAGTTCAAACACTGGCAAATATGATTTGAACTAGCATCATTGTTTTCTAGGAGGGGTTTCGAGGAACTTACGCATCCTTGTGAAGTTTACAACTGTTGTATATATCAGAGATGAAACAGCAGGAAGAACAAACATAGGCAGCACCCGGATTGCCCTCATTTGCCAAGTTAGATCCTCATCTCTTGTCATCATGATAGCATAGACAACAGCCAGCACCTGAAAACACGGTTTAAACAAAATGTACAGTGTATCATATACAGTGAAGCAGCAACCAAAAATGGAAAAAAAATCACTAAAACAGAAGAGAGAATAATCATATAGACGACTGTATAACTTTAGCCTTTGATAGTCACAAAAGTTCTAGAATGCAGTGCCATGCTCTGGAAATCCGTAGAGCACAGGGCAGCATACATTTGGTAAATGCAATTCCTGCAACTTCACAATCCCCAGAATGAATAACAATACAGTGATTCACATAATAAAGGAGCATAACAACAAACCAAAAGAACAGCACAAATAACCCAAAGGTGACATTCTCAGTTTGACAGAAAACATGTCATATTCATTTCCAGTAAACAGGCCTATTGGCTATTGCTCCGCTTGAAATACCTAATATCCTAAAGTCATCCTAATATATCAAGGCATCGGTGCAATGTTCCTGTAACACCTATTGGCTGTTGCTCCATCAAAATGCCTGCTTCAGATGTATAACCTACCTATATAGGCAATCAAACTCCACTTTCAATGAGTGGCACATGACTGAACTCTTTTCACCAACTGAACAAGGGACAACTATGAACTATTTTTTTTTCCACAGGCAACATTTGCATGGTGGTAACTAGAAATTATAAAAGAAATCCATGAATACAATTGGATTTGTGAACAATGAAGCTTGACCGAAAACGCTTGAAATTCAAAGCAGCAGTCACTTTCGCATTGCATGTGACCATCCTTCTACAAAGAGTTTTAGGCCAAATTATCATATCTACCAGTGATGCTAGGCATGAATATCATGCATCATGTGGAAACCTGACTGTCCCGCGGCACACGTAGATGATACATGTGTCTAAGACGGAACTGTCTAATGCATTCCAGTAAACTAGTAAAGCAGTTGACCTTTTACCCTTTGGTTGAAGCAGAAAAACAACAACATGGTCTTTAGTAAAGTCAGCTTTTCCAGTTGTTCTACCCTGACTCTAAGCTAATCTCAAGCATGGTATTGATAGACCACAGCAGGTAAGCAGAAAATCCGCAAGCCATGATCACCAGAGCAAGCATATAGTAATACACAACATGTTCATAATCAGCGAACCTAGCAGCAGCAAATCGAACAACCCCGAACCCAAACGATGAACACAACCGCCACCCGCATCCCCGGACCATCGCAAATCAGCAGGTGGCAAAAAAACATGAATAAGAGGGGAAGGAAGGAAGGATAGCCCGAGAGCAGACCTCGGCGAGGACGGAGAGGACGATGAGGTTGCGGACGGCGCGGCGCGAGAACTGCGTCCGTCGGCGCATCCGCGCGTGCACGGCGGCCTCCTCCTTGGACAGGTACTGCAGGCGCTTCTCGAAGTCCTCCCGGCCGCCGAAGAGCGCCCGCCACATCCGCCCCAGCACCCCGCCCCGCTTCCCCTTCGCCTTCGCCTCCGCCTCCGCCGGGCCCGGCGCCGGCGCCACCTCGTCCGCCGCCCCCGCCTCCGCCGGGGACGAGGCCATTGATCGCCGCGCGGGTGGGTGGGTGGATCCGCGCCGCGCTGGATCCGATGGGGGAGTGGGAGGAGGGGGGGCGTCGGCACCCGCGCGCGCTGCCTCTGGACGCGACCCGAATGGAAGGGGAGGAAGAAAGGGTTTGGGAATGGGTTGGGGCTGCCTGTCTCTGTGGCTTGGCTGGCCCTCGAGACTCGAGAGCTCCCTGGTGGGCCGGTGCCTGGTGGCCGGGTCCGTCCCGGCGCCGTAGTAGCTTTTGGTCTCGGTCGCCGTCCGCGTCCCCCAACTCCCAACTCCCAAGTCAGGTTGGGTTCGGAGAAATGGCACGGACGCACGCGTAGCGGGACCCCGAGCCCGCCGCCAGCTCGGGAGAGGAGAGTTTCAGACGCCTCACGCCTGGGAGCCGTTCGCGTATCTTTCCGCCCCGGATCACGCAGATGCAGGTAATTCGGGGATCGGAGGTGACGTGGGCTGTAAACTTCTGGAAACGCCGGAAGAGTTGGCAAGGAACTGGATGCGCGGCGGCATGTGCACGGCCCAGGCGGCCAGCCGTGCGCCGACGGGCGGGGCAGGTCAACACGCGCGCGCGTCGTAAAGGCGAGGTCACCCAGCCGCGAACCACCGGCGCCGGCCGGAGTGGGATCGGAGACCGGCTCCACGCGCGACGCGTCGCCGTCCAATCATGTTCCGCCTCGCGCGCGCTCTCCCTCCTCTCCTCCATCGATGTTTCCGCCGCATTAAAAAATGGAGCGCCCGATCGATCGGACTAGCTAGCTACTACTACTGGTCTCCTGGTCCTGGTCCAGCTGCTGCGGCCTTGAAAAAAAGTCAGGCAAGGTGCCAAGGCGTCCCTGTTTGTGACGCAACGCAAGTACTGAGTTTTTCTGTGAAGACTCGAAGGATTTCTGTGTCCGGTTTAGCTTCAGGGTCATGCTTGTAGTACAGCAGTATGTTGCGATCACGGTTCACGAGTTCGCAGCCACGATTTTGACTTGCAGCTGTGAGTTGCTCATAAAGTCGTAACGTTGACGTCTAGCTCGGTTCCGTGGAAAGTGACCAACAATGATGCATCGCGTGCGATGCCCACAATTCATGCCACGTTGCTTTTCAGAGGAAGCCCACAATTCATGCCTGGCGCGCTGCTGTTGCTGGTGTGGCTCTGGCTGTCTGGCCCAAGATGTAAAGCAGGCCGCAGAACAAGCCCAAGATGTGCCGCGCGCGAAACCTCATCTTCAGGCCCAGCTTGCCGAGGAACAATGCGTATGCAAGCATACTTTCAGCCTTTCAGGCAATTCAGGTTTCCGCAAAATGGAGAGTGTGTGTATCTCTTCAGCATTTGTCGTTTCTTCAACCACTTACGCCCTCTCGATGGGCTTGTTGATCGTGCGCGCAGGGCCCGGCATCTATGCGGACAAGACATTGGGACTGGATGCCTTCAGGCTGCTCCAAAGAGATCATGAGGCACAGAATATGTATCTTGTTCCTCTCGTTTACTAGCAGCTAGGCACGAGGACCAGCTCAAGCGATGCTCGGTCGTCGGCAGAACTCGTTCTTTCATCGGTCATCGCAAAAGGGTAAAAAGGGACCAGGATCCGGTTCTATTCGGGCAGTGATCGCGACTGAACTTTGCCCGCGGATGGAATAGTGTGGGTCTGTGGGATGGGCCTCTGATCGCGACTGAACTTTCTCTCTATATGATATAGCAATGTTTCTGCTGAACTAAAACGCTCTCCTCTTTCAAAATAAAAGGAATAAGAGAGTATTGTTAGTATTTATGCAACTGCAATCTTGCATGAACCATACTACTCTTTCTCTTTATATAACATAGCAGTGCTCCCGCTGAATTAAAAAGGACATGTAAAACTGTACCGCCACTTTTCATTAAGAAGAAGCAACCTTGTTCTCCTAGTATAGAAAACCCCGGAACCTAGGCAACGCCAGCGATAAAATCAACCCCATAATTTCGTTCCAACCTAGATCTATTAAGTGCTACTCAAGCTCCATAGTCGTCCATAATCACTATGGTTGAGAGTCTTTCATGTTCCTGCTGAACTTGAAAGACCGAGTAGAGCAATGATGGGAATGAGGTAACATAAAGTTGTTTTTTTGTCTATCGATCAGGTGGACGAAAATCAAATGATCCGGCCAATATCAGCCGTCAGTCAGTGGGATCACTGGGTAAATCAGATGGTTTCCGGGGGAGTACGAGAAAGCGGCAGGTTCTGACAGCGCCCGTCAGAAATCTAACCGCCAATTAGCAATACCCAAGTATGTGACATTGTGACCCTTGGTTAAACCCCCTCAGCTGCGGTAGCAGTCAGAAACGCATGCATTGGCACCACAGGGCAGCGAAAAACCTCGCACCGACGCACGGCTCTCGGCCTCGCCTCGCGTCAGTCGTCAGTCTGTCGGACCATTCGGTGAACCATGCACTGACAGAGAGGGGTTTACCTTACCTCCACAACTCTACAAACCACAGTACGTGCCCGTTGACTCTATGCATGGACGGAAATTATGCAATGGCTAGAAGCCGGAGGGGATAAAAATCGCATCGCTACCACTCTTTCTCACCAGCCTACCAGCGTGCTGCTGACTTCGCCCGACAGACCGCGAGAGCCACTGATCGGTCGTCGGTTCCAACGACAAAACTCTAGCTAGCTTTATTCCCTGGAGCTCTCAACATTTTCTGAAGCAGCTCAGTGGGATCACCGGATCTATCTCCCGGCCCAGATCGATCGAGCTGACGACCTGCCATTGGAGAGATGGACTCCGGAGACCACACGGCGGTTGGTTGAAGAGTACTGCGCGCGCCTGCGGGGTAGCTGCTTTTCCCGCCCCGATCGATCAGCCGTTTGGTGCTCTGAAAGCAAGGAACCTATTCTTGTGCGCTGCGACTGCGATCCGTCATCACTTGTACGTACTATAATAGAAGGGGCCAAATTAAAGCATCTCTAGAAACTAGAAACCATTCCCGTCGTCACATCTCACTCGTGCATGGATGATGCCCACGAATGTTAGCTAATAACTATAGTAGGACCGTGTGTTGGAGAGCATCAAAAGGTGATATGAATTTATCCCTATTGTTGTATCAAGTCTCATAAAATTTTCTTTGTTTTACTACTCCTTCCTGTTTTCTATTTTTTGCTTATTAAGTTACAAGTTACCAAAAGGAAGATCTTTGAATTGCAATTCTGAATTATTAACAATATACGTATTAATTAAATTATGTTGCCTTCTTTGTTAGCAGTTTAACACTTGACTTCAGTTTTCAATAAGATATGGCATTGTAGGGATACTTCCTTACCTGGCTTAATTTGTCAATAAGGGCATAGGTGGTCTTCATAGAAGTCAAGTATTTTGGGTTAGTTTATTTAATGGTATTGGATATTGCGTTTCTTTTCTGATCAACACACAAACTTTTAGGCCTTGAGAATTAAGGTTATTAGATCCTCTTTTGTTGACCAGATTCTAAGATAATAGATAAAATCCATGGATTGGGCTTTTAAGGAAATAGTTAAGAAAATAGTAACATAATTTTCATATCGATAACTTTAAGGGAAAAGTCTAATTTACACCCTCCAACCATCGTAGAAATCTGATTTTTCAACCCTCTACTATAACACCGGACACCATAGGCCATCTAACTGTTGAAACCGTGCAAATTAGGACCTCTGAGTGGTTTCAATTGTGGTTTTTTATTTTCTGGATTCTTTTAAAAAATGGTTGAATCTTAAAAAAATCAAAACTAATTTATTTTAAATCCAAAAATTATCAAATTGGCACTAAAAAATTTCTAAAAATGTAACATGTATGTAGGTGCACAATTGCAAAACAATAATTTAAATAAATAATAAGTATGACTAGAAGCATTAAAAATAAGGAATGAAAATAAATAAGATCCAAATAACACCAAACATAGCACCATCATATAGGTTACATTTTTAGAAATTTTATGGTACTAAGTTTCATATTTTTTGAATTTAAATTGAATTATTCATTATTTTATTAATATTAAGCTATTTTAATTTTTTTTTAAAAAAATCGAAAACAACCTATGAAACCACCCAAAGGTTCAAATTTGCACGGTTTTGAAAGTTGTATGGCCTATGACATCTGGTTTCATAGTAGAAGGTTGAAAATAAGACTTCCGTGATGATTGGAGTTTGTAAAATATATGG
Organism: Echinochloa phyllopogon; assembly: GCA_033239725.1. Taxonomy (NCBI): domain Eukaryota; kingdom Viridiplantae; phylum Streptophyta; class Magnoliopsida; order Poales; family Poaceae; genus Echinochloa; species Echinochloa phyllopogon. The sequence continues at coordinate 35,302,419 of BTCW01000001.1, read as the reverse complement.
ACCTTTACCCTAACATTAAATAGTGTATGAACTTTTTAAATTTTGAGTGACGTGGGACTGTATTCTAGTAGTTATGACCGCTTTGAGACTTCAATGCTAACCAATGTTTCGAACAAAAACAAAATCAGGAATCCTAAGCAATAACCAAGTGTTTTGAAGAAGCTAAACAAGTGAATTCGGTAACTTCCCATCTTGTACGTACTACGATCTATGTTCCGACCATCTGGGACTTCTTCGCTGTCGTCATGGACCATCTCTGATTACCTTTAGAGTTAGGGATGAGGCTTTCGAGATCATGACTCAATTCTCCAAGGCTTAAATGACAAGGGAGGGAGGCAGTCCTGTCGGTGGTGATATGCAGCAACCAAGCAATCACAAATATGAGTGAATTCAAACTATATATAACTATAAAAAACCATACAAGTGTATATGGTAAAAAATTACAGACTAACATTGTGTGGCAAGATTTAAGTGCAGCAGCCTCAACATAGGTCTATCATCAATGGTGGTAGGATACGGGGATGGAAAGGGTCGTTCCCAGAGAGATTAAGGGCATGTACAGCCCGTCGGTATACCCCGTCGGTATACCGGCATATTTTCATTTTGCCCCCCGCGTTCGGCTACAGACGACGCCCGCGTCGCCTCACGAAAGGACGGCTCCGTCCCGTTCCCCAAGGTTCTGCAGACGCCGGACGCCGCGCTGTACCTCGCGTCTTCTCCAGGCGACGGCGCCAGCGGATCCCGCACGCCCGCGCTCTCCCCTCTCCCCAATTCCTTCGCGCGCGGGAGTTTCTCCCGCCAAATCTCCCAGCTCGCTGCAGCCCCGCCGGACGCAGCCTCGCCGGCGCCTTGGCCGGCCGCAGCCCCACCGTCGCCGTCGCTTCCCGACGAGGGAGCTTGCACGCCCTCACGCCGCCGCTCAACGGCAAGGGAGGTCACCACCAGCCAAATCGTGGTGTGCAGAGGAGGGGAGCACAGCAGCAGCGGGCGAGGGCGACGAGCTCGGGACGGCGAGCTGCAGGAAGGAGGGGTCGCAGATCCGGCGGCGTGCTCGCTCCCCGACGGCCATGGCCACGACCCGCTGCCGGATCCCGACCATGGCCTTGACCCGCCGTCGAATTCGGACCCGACGAGGAGGCCTCCATGGCCGCGGTGGGGAAGAGAAAAGGCCGCCATGGCCCCGCTCGCGCGCCTGTGGGGAGGCCCGCCGGCGGCGCACCCGTCGCCATGCACTTCCCGCCGCTGCCGGTGCTGGTGGGCGTGACGACCATGGGCAGGTTGTAGTGCCGCCACCGCAGGCCCGAGCTCGACGCAGGCGCGCGGAGCTAGGAGGCGACCGCCGGCGAGCGCAGTGAAAACAAACAAGAAAAGGCTGCCGGCCGCAGGGGATGTTGGGAAGGGATAAGTTTTTTTTTTTGAGCGGTGGGAAGGGATAAGGTTGAGATGAGCTCGGTAGATGGTAGATATTTAGTTGGAATTTTACATTTTAGGTCTTGTAACTATGGTTTTCACGTTGAGGTCCTTTAGATGGCAAATTTAACGTGAATGAAATAAAAAAGTACAGTTCAGCCCTTGTATTTTATGTGCGATATATTGTTTAGAACAAATCACAAAATAGTATATAAATATCATCTTTTGATTTAAATAGCCACATAATGATATACACAAATACATTTGTAGTTGATCCTAAGCTACATACAAAGCATTAAATAGCTTACAGACTATCTCTCTGTATATGAGTTGTATGAACTGTCTGTATGTCTATCTGTACACTAAATTCGAGATTCTACAGACTGCAAGTCGTCTGTGGGCTCTACATGCCCTGCCCTAATAGTAGGAGCGGGGCAGGCGACGGACGAGGAGACTGGAGGCAATGATGAGGCCCTACTACACTGCAGTAGGGTGATGCCAAGTGTTAGCAGCGATAAGGAAGAGTGAGAAAGTCAAGAGTCTCGAGCATCTTGCTACGATGGGGTCTCAAAAAGTCGAGAAAAGAAAAGGTCTCAGAAGCCTGATGTTGCCCATTCGATCTCAATCTCGATCTAATGATCTAGAAATTGTATGCTTTGAGACTTAGAAACACTTAGGTGGGGACGGACACTATAAAAAAGTAGATGCTAAAACATGTGAATAGCGCTATATATACAAGTATACATGCATATATGATGAATCTACGTCGAGGCATCGGTATTAACCGCGTGATCCCCTATATACGCAGATATGTATGATTTATGACAAAAGCTAAGGAGATCTTTGCTCTCGTCGCGATCCGCACCCGGTGTGACCTTGCCGTTGCCCCAGCTAGTGACAGGGCGCGAGTCTTGCTGCGACACACAAAGAATCAGGCCGTTTGCCGACACCAGAAAGGAAAGCTGACTGGTACTTGTTAGTTTTATTGCTGGGCGCTCTCGGGCCTTTTCAGGTGTGTAGTGTGGCATATGCTGTATGCCGCGAGGACCGATCGACGAGGAGGAGGACGCAGTCCGGGACGGAGCGCGCGCTGCTGGCGACGTGCATTGTCTCGAATTTTTTTTGCTTCGGACGCACGCACTGTTCCATCGTTTTTTGCCGCCACCACACAGCTGCTCCGGCTTCGGGGGCACTGTTCCCTTCGATCGCGAAAGAAGAGCGGAAAGAAAAGCGTGGTAGCATATATGCCGCAGCTAGCGGTCCCTGCTGGCCATGGCCTTGGCTCGATCAGTCATCAGCTGTAGTACAGCCGATCGATCGAGGCTGATGATGATCGAGGAGAATCCGTGTGTGTGTGTCGTGTGGCCGTGTGCGTGTCGTGTCGTGAGCATCGGCCGCACGTATCGAAAGGCCAGCGCGCGTTTGCCGACCTCGAAACAGAGGCAAACTATCCTCACGTCCGTCCTTGACGTCCTGATGAGTGATGACAACAGGCGGCCGGGCGCGTGTGCAGGTTGTAGCAGCTGCTGGCTGAAACCAAGTCGATCGATCGATCGATCGCGCGTAACGATGATGTGATGTGACATGTATGGCGCGAAGAAGGAATGTATGTTGATCGAGATTGCAAAAAGATACAGTAATTATTCTTTCCCTTGTCCTTACAGGTCACACAAGAATGAGGTATTTTTATTTCACAAAGTTTATTTCCAGCTGTATCTGATATGGCCGATGCGCCTCGAGTTTGCAAAGAATATACATCCTCTTGTTCAAAATATAAATCGTTTTAGAATTTTATATTTTTATGTAATTTTTTCAGTCAAACTTTTAAAGTTAAATAGTTGCTATAATTCGTTTACAAAAATGATAGAGGTTACTAGATTTATGATAACCATGAAAGGTCGTAGTTAATATATTTAATTGATATTGTTTATATTACTCGATCTCTCCGTGCTAAAAAAATGCAACCCTTGTTTTCCGAAAAATCATTAACCAAATTTATACAAAATAGTATTAACATTTATGTCTCTAAATAAATTTAGTATATAAAAATATATCTTATATAATTAATCTAATGGTACTTATTTTGTATATTTTCTTTTAGATGGAGTGTATTTTTATAAAAATTACGATCAAAGCCTGATATCCTAACGGTATATATATTTTGAATCAATGTAGTATTAGATCAAGGACGGAAAACCATGAATATTAAACATTGAGACATACCTCAATAAATGAATGCGGAATATATGAATACTATTTTCCTTGTTGCGACAGTGCAACATGGAGTGCTTTGATCGATCCTGGCAAATGAGATGGATGCTTCCAGCTCCTTCTAGCTCACATTTGTTTAATTTCACGGGAATTAATTATTTGGATTGGCAGTAGCAGGCTAGCAGCAGCAGAGGAAATAAAGCTGGCCAGCTGACACCGCGAGATGGAATTAAACGCGTAGAATATGCGTTGCCCACGCGTGATCCTATGCGTGTGAAACCGTTGAATATTTGCTCGATCTGAAAAAAGAAAATGTTAACCTGACAGGGAAACCATTGGAATTTTGTGCTAAATCTCGGACCGGCCGGTAGCTTAGAACAATTTAGTGTGCTGCCACTTTGGGGCAGCGACGCAGGGTTATATATTAGAGTAATAAAAAGCTGGTCTTAGAAAGTTTGTCTGGCCTTCCGAACGAGGAACAAACTGCCGCCCTTCACATTGCTTTATTCTTCAGGGTTGAAAAGAGCGGACTATACTCCAATAAACCTTTTCAAGCTAGCACCGGCGGTCTGAGCATCAGCAGCTTGTTTTTGACCTTAAGAGCCTGCAGCAATATTAGGCGTTTTTGTCATGCAATATTTTAATATAGGATCTAGTCAAAAGTAGAGCAGGCATTTGGACTGTACCATTTCAGAACCCCTCGTGAGATGAACATTTGTTATATCCAAAGCACGATATGACACGAAAAAATTTTAGGGTAATTTCCACCATCTAACCATCATAAAAGTTTGATTTTCATACTTATACTATAAAACCGGACATCATAAGCCATCCAACTGTCGAAACCATGCAAATTAGGACATATGAATGGTTTCAATGATGATTTTCGGTTTTCTGGATTTTGTAAAAATGGTTGAATTTTAAAAAAATCAAATCTAATTTATTTTAAATCCAAAAATTATCAAATTGGCAATAAAAAATTCTAAAAATATAACATGTATGTAGGTGCACTATTGCAAAACAATAATTTAAATAAATAATAAGTATGACTAGAAGAATTAAAAACAAGGAACAAAAATAAATGAGATCCAAATAACACCAACATATAGGTTAAATTTTTAAAAATTTTATGGTACTAGTTTTTTTAATTTAAATTGAGTTAGTCATGATTTTTTAATACTAAACTTTTTTATTTTTTTAAAAATCGAAACCACCTCTGAAACCACCTAAAGGATTTTGCTTGACACGGTGGGCACAGCAGGACAACACAATGTTTTGAGGATCTCCAGCAAAGCAATAAAAGCAAATTGAACACTTATAGCATCTATTATCTCCTCTCATCTTGCTACAAATTGTTTAGATGCACGTGTAAATGTTATGAAGGAGTCGTTATTGTTGACGATATAACCTTCATTATAGTGAAAATTCACAAGGGGTGAGTTTTGAAACGACAATGGCACAAATTATTGGGGCTTGTTTGGGTCTATATCTAGAGACCGGCTTGTTGGGTTGGATCGGCACTATATTGAGAGTAGCATGCGAACCAAACATGACATTATGCAGCATGAGACCTGAGAGGACCTGGCCACGCGACATACCCTAAATCCCGGCTCAACTCTAGTCAAAAGAATCTTGTAATATTATTTAATATAATCATTTATAAGGTATATTTGGATTTTTTTAAAAAACCCACTAAATGTTAACATTTCATTCCCCATAGTTTAGCGGACACTATCTTTCTTACACAATTTTTTTCCTTTTTCTTTCTAATAATGTTTCGTCCTATCCACTCCTTTTCCCCCTTCACCTTCTATCTTGTTGTTTTGTTTTTTGGGGAAGCTTGTTTGAATAAGTTTTCTAGATAGCTTGTTTGAAGAAGTTTCCAAGAAAACCTTATTCAATTCGAATAATTTTCTCTCTTGAAAAGTTATATTCACAAGTTTTCGTATCAGCTCTCTGGAGAAGTTTTATTGAAAGAAATTATGTTAAGAAATTGTACAAATAATTTACCCATAAATACTATACGAATAATTTCCAACTTATTTGTAGAAAATGAAATATGTGAAATAGAAGAAATTATGAAAAAGTTAGCAGGTTTCAGGAACATCACGCTTAGGAGTGGCTGACGAGTCAGCTCGGCTCGTTAAGGCTCGGTCCGTTATGGCTCGTTTAAAAACGAGCTAGTTCGGCTCGGCTTATTAAGGTTAATGAACTAAAAGTTGAGTTTGGCTCGGTTCGTTCTAAAAGCTCGAGCCGGTTTGTTTGGCTCACAAGAAAAACACCGCTCAATATTAATATAAAAATTAAATGTGATAGTAACTCATATATGATAATTTAAGCATGTTAATAATATTTAAAAGTATAAATCTCGATGATATTATAAAAATAAGTAATAAAAACTAATAAATTGAAATAATATAGAAGTTCAAAGACTCTAAATAGACTCAGCTATTGCTAGATTTGACTTACAAGTTGAATAACAACTTCATTTTAGCAAAACAACAAAACAATAACAATAATACTATAATAATAGCAACTAAATTTGGTGTTATCATATTTATCGAGCCTAATGAGCCTATCGAACAGCTCACGAACTAGCTCATTAAGAAACGAGCTGAAAATAAAGTTTGGCTCGATTCGTTTAAAAGGTCCAGCCGAGCTGAACTGACCCAAACCTTTGAACGAGCCGAGTCAGCTCATAAGCCTCTAGCTTTTCAGTGAGCCCTAATCACGCCTTTAGGAGGGTATCTGCCAACCGCACCACACGTCGTCCCATACGTAAGGCCTACTAGTTAGACATGAGGTAATAGCATGGTATTCTTGAGAAAGAGGAGTAACAAACTTTTGAGTTAACAAAATATCTCATGCTCATTAAGAGGTTGCGTGCTGTGCTGTGTTTTTAATAGAAAACTGCCATGCGGCGTTGTGCCTGTACTGCAGGTTGATGAAGCTGCAGTTGCAACCACCGAATCTAGTATTCTAGCTCCTCAAGCCATGCCCCACCCAGCCATGGTGCCCCAAAAGGAGCAGCATGAAGCAAAGACGGCATGGACCCTTGTCTGCTGGGACTGGGAGCACCAAAAGTCCATATAGCTTATAATTCCTCAAAGCTCGTTAGGTTAATTAGGTGCCTCAAACCTACCCAATACAGAATACTCAGTGCTTCTTTGCTTAGCTTCGGTACAGGATGTGACTCCAAAGCTTACATGCATCTCCACTTCCGTTGACATTATATTGGCTCTCTACGACGACTCTACATGACTACATGTGCCTCTCTCTATATCCTTTTGCGGCTCTCTGAGTGAGAGAGTAATCTATGCGACTACATACCCGCCGGTGACGAGTAGTTGTGGGGAACTGGGGAATGTGGCACAGGACCATATCGTGGCAGAGCTAACGGGTGCTGAGCCGCGGCAGGCGCCCCGCGCCTGTATGCCTCCCGGCGGGACACGCAGCGGCCGGCGCGCCATGACGGCCTGCTGCGTCCCGGCCATGGAGGCCGACAACCCTGTAGACCCTTCGAGAGAAATCCCTGCTGCATGCCTAGTTGCCCATACGTACGCGCACACGTACTCTGTACGCCTCGCCTCCCCAAACCGTTCGTACTACGACTTATACTTGCTAGTAAAATAAGCTGTCAACTTCGCCATGCACGCTCGGTGTCAGTGACACAGTCCTGTTCTCGCCGTCGCCGTCGTCGTCGCCGCTGGCCCAGTCAAAACTCACCCTGCGCGTCGTCGTCCCTACCGCCTCCAAGTGTCGGCCTGCGCCGGCGATCCTCCACCAAATCACCACTAGTGGCATGGCAGCTTATAATTAATTATTTAATTATAAAATGCCTCTGGATCGGGCCGGACCCATGCAGGGTTAGTTGCCACGAGCGCACGACCCCCCAGCTGCGTGTGCGCGTGCTGTGCGACGGTGCACTCGCGGCCCTAACCTGCAGCCAGCCAATTCAAGCCACCACCGCGTCGCCCTATAAATAGGGGAAGCTTCTCCAGCTTGTGCGCAGGGCGCTCTCTTGCACGCACAGGCAGGCAGGCAGGCACAGCTAGCTCCCGATCACCCTTAGCTAGCTTCCGCGTGCGTGCGCACACACGCCGCGCACTCCAGCGAGTTTGAACCTTGCACAGCTAGCTTGTTAAATTCCTTGGAGTCTTGCACCGGGAGCCAGGCAGCCAGCCATGCCGGCCTTCGCGGGGAGCGCAGCGGAGCCGCCGCTGGCGGACAGCTACCACGCGCTGCTCCGGCGCTGCGGCGGCGGCGATGGCGGCGCGCCCAACGAAGCACCATTGCCCGTGGCGGAGGAGTGCGAGCTCCCGATGATCGACGTCGGGTGCCTGACGCGCGACGGCTGCGGCGGCGGCGGGTCATCGGAGGCGGAGCGGGCGGCGTGCGCGGCGGCCATCGCGCGCGCCGCCGAGGAGTGGGGCTTCTTCCAGGTGCGCAACCACGGCGTGGCGCCGGGGCTCCTGGACGCCATGCGGCGGGAGCAGGCGCGCCTCTTCCGCCTGCCGTTCGAGGCCAAGTCCACGGGGGGCCTCCTCAACGACTCCTACCGCTGGGGCACCCCGACCGCGACGTCGCCGAGGCAGCTGTCCTGGTCCGAGGCCTTCCACGTCCCGCTCGCCGGCGTCTCCGGCAACGCCGCCGGCTGCAACTTCGGCGACCTCACCGCCCTCAGGTTCGTATCGTACACGACGACGCAGTGTAACTTCACCCGGCCTCGTGTCCCTAAGTAGTTGCCGAGAAGTACCATGCTTTTTCTCATTTTTGCCGCCTAGCTAGCTAGTTACTGATCTGAGCACCGAGCTGAGACAGAGCTTGATTAGGGCGTTCGACATCCGCACGCCCTGATTCCGATTCTGCTATATTGTTCATCTCGTGCAGTAGCTAGATTGCCGACGAGCATTTCTCAAGTACCACGAATAATATCTAGCGGAAAAGAAGCTTTATTTCCCGTCCTAGAGAGACTGGTAACTAAAAATACGATTCCATTCCCATCGGGGTTGCATGACCGCGACACGGATTACAGTTAGTGCGGCGGAATAAGTACTAGGACACGACGTAACCCGGCCGGGAAAGCGAGATCCGCTTCGATTTACGGCGGTTAATAAGCTGGCCTAGCAGCATCACCTTTTTTTTTTTTTTTGACACTACCCAACAGGCAAGTTAAAAGTAGTGGGCTGTAAACTCACGCCTGACGTGGAAAATGCTACGGTGGTCCGTGTAGAATTACATTTATGCAATTAATCTTCGTCGCATGATGAGTACAGCTACATATGATTGGTTATTGTGCATATCACGGCTAACGATTATTAGATTATATAAGCGTGTCCAATCAGTGGTCCTCCTCACGGGTAGTTATCTGTGGGAGAAAAAGGATATATTAAAGTTAATGAAACATCGAGGGACGTCTTAATTTTCTTCCATGATGTTCTTATATTTCTTTTCTTTTTACTATGTTTTATGGAATCCATCGTGCTTTAATTTTCTTCTGCCGGTTCGTTTGAAAAAGAAACATCAAGGAAAAAGGGTACTACATGCTACTAGAATATACGTGTAGTCTCTACTAATTAAATGTCTGAATCTACTCTTTTAAAAATATATATTCGAATTTTTTATAACTGGGCTAGAAGGAACTAGCATCTGCATGCATAGAAAAATAAGAGGTGAATGAAATAATTGAAGCATGCATGTCTGATCTTCAGGTCGGCACAACAATATATATAGTTTATTTAGCTATACACGATGCTATCGTCAGCATATATATCATATAAACAAGCAAGCAAGCTAAGACACACGGCCGGGTTGTTGCTGTTGATGCTGCTGTTGTGCCGACGTCGCTCAGCTCGCTCGCTGCGTGCAGGGATGTGACGCGGGAGGTTGCGGGCGCCATGTCGAAGCTTGCCGGCACGCTGGCGCGCGTCCTGGCGGAGGCCCTCCTGGGGGCGGCGGCGGAGCGCGGCTTCCCGGAGGGGTGCGACGAGACGACGTGCTTCCTCCGGCTGAACAGGTACCCGCCGTGCCCCGTCTCGCCGGCGCCGGACGACGCCTGCTTCGGGCTGGTGCCCCACACCGACAGCGACTTCCTCACCGTGCTCTGCCAGGACGGCGTCGGCGGCCTGCAGCTCATGAAGGGCGCCAGGTGGGTGGCCGTCAAGCCCATCCCCGGCGCCCTCGTCGTCAACATCGGGGACCTCTTCCAGGTACGTACCACACCGATATGATCACGTTATTATTGCTTTATTTTCTTTCTCGTTCCCTTCCGTCCGATCGATCGGTCGACGTCGCCGTCGTCGTCCTAGCTAGCTAGCTATATCTACCTAGTAAAGCAGCCCAGCTACTGCGTACTGTACCTGCTTGTTTTGTGCACGAGAAGCAGCTGGAGCATCGGGCACGAGATCGATACGTACACTCTAGTGTCTGCGTGCAAGTACAGAATCTATAGCATGAACGTGTTCCTATTCCAGCGACTCTTCAAAAGTTAGGGGCTTTAATTTGCCGCGTCAGACACGCGCACACACGTAGTACACCCGGGCGAGGCACGAGCGCGCGGTGCCTACACTCGCGTGCGTAACGAAAAAGTACGCCCATCGAGCTCGAGGGACAGGAAAACATCGCAGTACGAGAGCTGACCTGTCCAATGCATGATACACTCGCATCGCCACCACATGGTGTATTGCAGCTTTTGCGAGGGAGATCAGGCTGGTACAGCTACTATATGGAGTACTAAAGCGATTTGCCATTATCCAGATTCCAGAAAGAGGGATTATATTTATACATAGATCGGTCTAACTTACTTACAACGTAGTACTCCTACTGATCAAGATCAGCTTATATTACTAGAATTGAGTAATATCTGCCGTACGCATGCTTCTCCTTTACGATCTGTCATCATCATGTGCCCATGCATTGTAATCCCAAGGTGGCTTCTCTTAATTAGTTTTTGTTTTAATTTTTGGCTGCACATTTTAATTTGAAGGCCTGGAGCAACAACAGATACAAGAGCGTGGAGCACAAAGTGATGACCAACGCGATGACAGAGCGCTACTCCGTTGCCTACTTCCTCTGCCCGTCCTACGACTCGCCAATCGGCACGTGCCAGGAGCCTTCTCCTTACAGGACATTCACGTTCGGGGAGTACAGGAGAAAGGTGCAGGAAGATGTCAAGAGAACCGGGAAGAAGATCGGGCTCCCTAATTTTCTCGTCTAGATATTTGATCGATGTGGTCTACAAATTACTACTGCCAGTTTACAATGCATGGCGTTTTAGACAAAGAGAATAACCGAAAACGGCTTGTTTTGTTTGTCGCGAAAACGTCAAGCAACGTTTTAATGGAGAATCGAGGTACGGTAGTAAGTTTCTGTTCCTTGTCAATGCATGCATGTGTTCATTTCTGTATACCAGCATTGTACAGCGGAGAGTGCAGTGTGATTGGTATATTAATCACTAGATTGTAGCAATCCAATGTAGCTAGCTAGCTAGGATGAGAGGGTGCACCTAGGATAGCGATGTTTTTCCTGTTGATTGTCTTCCTTAACCATATACTTCTGCTAAAACATGCTGTATGTTGATGAAAATTTCTATGTTTGTGCATGTATAAGTGGTAATGAACTATTGTACACTTATTTATTAGCTTGCTCTTTTGAGGTTTGTATGCAAGATTACTGTTTCATCCGGCAATAATCATGCACAAGAACTAGACCAACCTAGGACAAACTAGGTAACCTTATATTAATATAAGAAGAAAATAGGCATCCAAATTCACCTTTGAGGAGATCTTGAACTTAGGTATACATCCACATCCTCAACTAACCAAGCTAGGCTCGGCTTCCTGCCATTTACAAACACTAGCTTGTTGTTTAAAACGTGGAGAGTTATGAATCGTCCGCAAATATGTTTTTTGACGGTTTCCTCAAGATCACAAAAATTGTAGTGTGGCACAGCAAGTTACATGTTTTTATTGATGCATGTTCATGGTATTGTAGCTTGTTCGTAGCTTTATATAACAATATAAACCCAAAGTTGTGTCATTCCAATTTGTTTAGCCCCCACTCCAACTATGTGGTGATGTCGGAAATCAAACTTGAAAAGCAAAAGGGAATGTCCACACATATACAATGAATATCATGAAGGTGAGACAAAAACAAGAAAATAAATTTATGCAAGACTGTGATTCAACAGAAAGATATAGAAATTTAAAGTAGTCAGTTTACAAAAATCAGTCGCCTTAATCAGTATACGAAAATCAGTCACTTGTAAATCCTAAATCATTGGCATTTGACACAGTTATATTACTCATACATTTTATGAAAAAAAATTGTAGCTCGTGCATGAATATAACTTCCACAGATGGACCGTGCAATAACAAATCACCCACTATTGGGTCGGCCGCAGAGGCTGCATTGCTAGCTAGCACGTGGCAACCATTTTCCTTCAACTGAAATAGGCCCATGGTTAAAAACCTGAGCAATGAAAACTGGGCCCTGTGTCGGAGATTGAATGATACTCCGAGCCCCCTACGGCCCTACACCTCTGTTAAATGGGCTTGCGTTAGAGTTGGGCTGAGGTGCCGACTGCTTGGGGAGTTGTTGGGACACCGGCCGAAGGTATGTGGGGAAGTAGTACGCCCAAATGTATAGCGTGTCTGAAGCCCACATGAAATAGACGTATACAGACATAAAGTAGCAAATAAACTCTCACGTGTGAATTGGCTTTTAGTCTAATGGTAGGACGGTCCAGTGGGACGCTATCCACCAGGGTTCAAATCCTAGTGCTCGCACCTTTTCCTGGGATTTCCCGGGATTTACCGGCGCTATGCGTTAAGTGGTAAGCGGCGTTCCCGTCGACAACGAGGCGCCAATGGTGACTTCGAGAATCTCCAGATCTGCCGGTGCTCTGCTCAGCCTTTCGGAGGTGCTCATAGGGGTAGGGTTTGCCTATGTGTATTCATAGGGGTGCGTGTGTGAGCGTCTGCGTTGTATAGTGTAATCTCAAAAAAAAAAACTCTCACGTAGTTGCATCATTGGTCACAATCATTTTGGACACCATACTATGGAGTGATGGGGAGAAGTTTAGATAAAATACATATAAAAACTGCTTTAGCGTTGTACCGTGTAATCTCAAAAAAAAACTCTCACGTAGTTGCATCATTGGTCACAAACATTTTGGGCACCATACACTACCAGAATGCGGAAGACTCCTGACGGCCAGGTACCGTCAGGAAAGGGTCAAAAACCGTCAGGAATACTGTTCCTGACGGTTTGCAAACCGTCAGGAACTTGCCGACAGGAGTCGGTAGTCAGGAAAGATGGCTTTCTCCTGACGGTTGGCCGACAGGAATTCTTTCCAGACGGCGGTTCCTGACGGTCTTCGTGAGGGCGGAAAAGTTGACCAATTCCTGACGGTTGGCCGTCAGGAAACCAACTAATAAAGGCAAAAAAAGCACATGCAGACTGGCACCAGTAATTACAAGTTCTCAACTCTATCAAAATCAATCTGTCTGATACTTACATATACACATTACATACATATCATCCAAGAAGCTACTGGAATAAAATGAAATAGATGTACTCCACTAAATATACATTCTTTCAGATCTCAAGTCTTCATATGACAGATTGCATGAGTACACCAAATATACACCTTGAAACTGAAATTCACCTTGAAATTGAACTGAGGCAAAGATGACCAAATTGTATTTTTGTACCTGACCAAGTGACCAAATTAACTGAATCAGATGGCAACCCATGTTCAAGTTGTCAAAACTGAAAATAAATAGTAATGATGGAATTATTGAACTATCAAAGGTGGCCCGGATGAAGAAATTCAGAATCTGATTAGAAATCATACATGAGTTCAGTTTGGTTCAGAACAAAGTCTACTTGCATGACGCTTTCTGCCAACTCAATTGTATTGTGCCTCTATCATATCAAGTGATACTTTTCTGAAATTAACACTAGGTTTGTAACTAAACAATCAAGCACTAGGATATAACAGAGTCACTCTTCCAGATTCTGGCAAAGTGCGACAGTGATGCTACATATATAGGTTTCCTCGCATACATCATGTTTGCGTACAGCGCAGCTTGCTAGCAGTGCACAGCACTTCCTGGTAGATAAAATTACCAACTAATCAGTTGATTTTGCCAATATGCAAGGTAACAAATGCAAAGAGTTTAAGGTAACAAGTGAAAAGAATATAGTGAAAAAAGTGCACTCGAGCTAGTTGTCTCCAAGTAAATTCAAGGATATACCATTACGAACAGAACAAAACAAAACCAATTCCCATACCATACTAATAAACTTCCTACCAGTTAAAAGCAGAAATTTTTACTAATACCGTGCATACAAGGAAAAATTCTTTATCATTGATCACAATTTGTTTCTATCCTGAGACAGTATCATACAAGCCAAAGTGAATGATGCTTATTTTATAGAAATTACTTAACAAGAACTAAAATTCATGCCCTCATACATGCTTATTTTGCAATTTTTAGTTACCTCTGATACAGAAGTAAGGGATCAATGATTTCCTGTTGGGATACATAGAAAAAACATTTAGTCTCGCCAGATCTATATGATTTCCAAATCAAATCTCTACTTGGTCACCTGAAGAAAAAATAATAACACATCAAAAGAGAGAAACCTACCTTGCAGGGCTGAGGAATACGGTCTTGATGGGCACGCATCCGGTCTCATCGACGGCCTGCATCTGGCTCGGCGGCGTCGCAGCTGACGGGCAAGAACGTCGTATGTCACAACGCCGGCACCACCTCCATGTGCAAGGCGCACAGCACCTTTTGTGCCTCCTCCGTCATCGGCACCATCTCCCGCTTGGCCGGCGCCGGCGCCGTGGGCACGACCTGTCAGGTTCGGGATCCGGTTTGATGGAGAGGTTAGGATGGGGCAGCATGGACTGGATCTCGAAAGGGGTGAGCCGGAGAGAAGGGGCGAGATGTGGAGCGACGGCGGCGCGGTGGCGGCGACGGACGCCTGGGATTTGGGGAACGCATCAGGCGGCGGCGGCGGAGGAGGCTGGGATTTGGGGAATGCAGCAGGCGGCGGCGGCGGCGGAGGCTGGGATCTGGGGAAGCAGCAGGCGGCGGCGGCGGCGGCTTGTTTGCGAGATGCGGCAGGAGAGAGGGAGAGCAAAAGGATAGGGTTCGAACGGTGATTTTTTTTGGCTGGTGAACTTGGTGCGGCCGTGCGAGCTTATTGGGCTCCGCCTATTGGGCTCCCGTCGGTTGGCCAATACCGTCAGGAGTCTCCGCGTTTCTGGTAGTGATACTATGGAGTGATGGGGAGAAGTTTAGATAAAATACATATAAAAACTGCTTTAGCGTTGTACTGTGTAATCTCAAAAAAAAAAAACTCTCACGTAGTTGCATCATTGGTCACAAACATTTTGGGCACCATACTATGGAGTGATGGAGAGAAGTTTAGATAAAATACATATAAAAACTGCTTTAGAAATTCTAACGAAAATACTAACGGATAGAAATGTAAATTTGAGCTTGAAACAAAATTAGGATAAGAAGAACAAAAGAAATCAAGCAATGAATAGTAGCGAGCTGCCAATGTTCATGTTTACGTTGCAATCTGCTCGTGGTTCCACGTCTTCTCAGTGCACCGAGCCCCGGGCTGGAAATAGTCTACTTTCTACCCTGCACGCGCTAGCAAAGTCAGCAACGAACTGCTAGCTAGCAGTGACGGCCGACGTGCAACGACCGGCCGGCCAGCTCCGATCTCAGGCCAAGCCTATATTTATAGTAGGAGTGATACGGGCGGGGTTCTTCGTACATGCATGCCTTGAAGCTTAATTTGCACGTACTGTCCTCCCGTGCAGCAGATCTAGTACGTAGCTCTTCCAAAATGGCTCGCAAGGGGTTGGGGTCGTCGTGGTTGGAGCGCTGGCTCCCGGAGGCGGCTAGGCCGTATGCGATGCTGGCGCGTCTTGACAAGCCCGGCTCATCGGCACCTGGCTCATAGTATGGCCATGTTTTTGGTATGTATACTACACTATGTCACCATCCATTGTATCTCGTTTTGTAAATAGTATTCAAGTCACACATGAAAAAACTCTAAATGTTAAGAACATTCAAACAACAGATGAAGGAGGCGCAATTTTCAAAGTCACCGACGCATTCTACAGCTCGTTTGGTTGGGGATAATTGGCGGGAGAGAATGGGAGTTTAGAAATTATCTCTTGTTTATTTAGTGGGAATGAGAGCTTCTTTAACGAGAGAAGTGAGTCTAAGGGGGGCCAACTCTCACCGAGGATTTACCATCGCGGGAGGGATGGTAAATGGATGGGAATTGTGTTTGAAGTGTAAAGGTCGATGCATCACAAATTGTGTAACCTAACATGATACAATTTCCCCACTCAGATCCTAAACCCACAAACTGAACAGAAGATGATGACTCTTTCTTAAATTTTTTATGTTGTAATCCTCATCACAAACGAAACAAGGAATGGACTAAAATTCCAACTCCCACATGAAGAGCATCTACCAACTCCTTCATGCAATTCTCATGACCTTTCCTATCACTTACCAAATGTATCATGGAATTAGTACCTCACTTACCAAACGTATCGTGGAATTAGTACACTATAGAGTTCTCTATACTCCTTAAGGAGCTTGCCAGTGCTCTAAGGCATCAAGTACAATCTTGAACCAAACGCTCATTTTCACTACAATCCAAGGGAAACAATGCTCGTGCCGCCTCCCGCGGGCAGCATGGACCCACGGCCACGCCCTCACCGGAGAGCCTAGCCCGAACTCCATAGCGGCTCAAGGAGAGGATCGGTGGGGCATCTCCTCTTCGCCTCCCTCCCTTCTCGTCTGCTCAACCTCAATGCCCCTCCTCTTTCCCAGAATATCCTGAAGGGCAGATTTGTACTTCATAGATATTAGAGTATTAGACATGGTGTGGATTTTATGTGCTAGAGTTAAATCCGGTCGCTACACCGGTGGCTCCGCGATCTCTAGGGGTGGATTTGACGACTTCAGATCTGTGATATGGCTGCTTAGTCGGAGATTGTTGTTCAATGGGGATATGTCCTTATCAGCCGGACATAGTTAGATGTGCAATAGTCTAGTGGCATGGTGAATGTCGGCTGTCACATGATGTGTGCACCTAGGCCTTGTCGCAACCGACAGCCTAGCCCGACACGAAAGGCATCGGTCATGAAGGCGGCTAACTATTGATGTTCACAATGAGTTGTTTAGAAAGGCACATTTGGTTCGTTTCTACTAAGTCTTCTAGCTATGACCTAGTGGAGGTCGGGACATTGTTCCCTTCTTGGAGGCGAATTCGTTTGCACTTCTCTGTATGGCCATGTTTGGATTCTCCAAGTATAAACTCAGCCTAATTCTAGGGCCATCAATGATGGTTCCATTAACGTTGTGTTTCTTCCTGGTTTAAGAATTCCCTATTCGTGCTTGGCTGCTTTTGGGTGATCTTTTGGGAAGTCGAAGCTGTTGGGTTGATAAATTCAGCGAGCTCGGCAACAATAACCCTGTCTTAGTTTTACCAGATGGCAGCAACATTTTTAGTTGCATTCCTAAGTCATTTTGAAGGTTACATTCAGGAGAATATATTGGCCACTCATGGCGTGAGAACATAAGGAAGACCATCCGTTTCATCTATTGGCGAGCTCAGCATTTGAGGCGGGATATTTTAGCCAAAAATATATAGATAAGTGATATTAGATATTGCTTATGATTATCTCCTCTTCTTTATGTGTTATTTCTTCCTTTATTTATTTCTGATCGGCTATTGTTTTTCTTTTGAGGAATCTGATCAGCTATTGTTGAAGACTCTATACGAACTTGGTTGTGTATGTTTATCTCAGAGGCCGAATATATTTTCATTTTCTAAAAAAGTAAAATCATGGGTACTAGAATTCAGAATTCACACTCTCCCTTGTCCAATTTAATGATCTTAATTCTTAGTTAAAGCAATTTATATCTAAGTACATACTTCTTCCCTTTTTTACAAGGCAGTTTTTTTGTTTCATAGGGCGAAGCTTTGACTAAGGATGATTACTCTATTAATATTTCATTTATAAGATTCAAAACTATACTTCTAAAGAAGAATTTTGGATACAAATCAAATAAGATTAACTTTGTGTAACAAAAGTTATCTAGTAATGAAAGGCGTGTCCTAACGAAAATGAAATACTAAGCCTTATAATTTGTAAATGGATACTTCCAATACCATTTCAAAACATTGGATTTGGCTTATGTGACATGAATTTAATATACTTCATTACCTTAATAAATTTAAGAAATACTAATTTCAAATTCTAATAAATAAAAAATATTAAACAATCACCAAAATATTTAAATAAATATATATATATCTAATATGCCCCTAAGGATATATGTCAAAAATATCCTTATGCTCAGGAGGGTAGCTGCGCACATCTTTGTTGCCATTGGATGCATGACATGGAGATGCATGCTAAGCTGGCCACTGAAACAAATGCTCTGCCGCCTACTGCAAACATCCTTTATGGTCTGACACGGTACAGACCAAACTGCAGCACCCACGCAAGTTTCTGCACGCATGCTGCGCTTAGCTGTTTTCCGTACACGGAAGAAACATCTCACCCATTCCCTGCGGCTCTACTGCAAATGGGCTAGTTTCCATGGGCCGAACGTCGATAGGAAGCATACTGGCCACGGGCCAGGAACAACAAAAATCGGCTAGAAGTTGGCCCGACAAGCAGCTGGAGTGCTTCAACGTTATCCTAGCACAGCCGGGGGTTCTCTTCAATCGTATCATCTTATCACGGTTGGGTGGAGAGAACATTTGACATATTTGTCTCTATAAAGAATCTTAGGGGACAATTAAAGAATTATTCAACACTTTATCAAAGTGTCACAAATACTTAGAAATAGTGCATTAGTTTTGTGGAAATAGCAAAGCCCCAACAATTTTTCTTTCTAAATGCTTCTAAGGAAAAGTATAACCCAAGTGAAGTCTTGGTTGGTAAAATTAGAACCCTGGTTCTCCCTATTATACACTAATGTAACGTCGTGTATGGACGGAATAGATGGCAAAAATATTTTTATTTATGTTTTAAACATCTTCAGAAGTGCCTTGCTACAACCTTATAGATTTTAATTATTGTTTGTTATTCTCCAGTAAATATTTTATTTGCTATGGAAATTTATGGTGCAGATTCAGAACTAAACATAAAAGTAGGAAAAAGATTAGGATGTACTTGAAAGTAGACTCAAAAGATTAGGATGTACTTGAAAGTAGACTCAAAAGAGCAAAACGCCTTGAAAGTAGATTTTTTGTTAGTTAAATATTTGTAATGTTTGTATTAGACTGGAATAACTTTTTGTAGATTTTTTATGCAATTGAAGTACTTTAATAACTCGCTCGGTATGCATGTGGTGTATTCCTCCCAACATGTGTCTTGGGGATTGTCAAGTTGCCAAAATATTCTCTGCAAGATGAAGAATACATGCAGGCTCATCTGTAGCATGTATACGTGAAAAAACAATAGCAAAAATTTATACGTTTGATGGCAAATATACAACAATATTTGGTACCCTTTTACTTCTATCTCTGTTCCAAATTACTATTCGTTGTTGACTTTTTCTCGTAACGTTTGACCATTCGTCTTATTCAAATTTTTTTGCAAGTGTCATTTTTTTATTCGTGGCTTACTTTATCATCACATATACTTTAGGTATCACTCATTTTTTTTGCATATTTAGACACAATTTTTGAATAAGACGAATGGTCAAACATTGTGAGAAAAAGTCAACAACGAATAGTAATTTGGAAAGGAGGGAGTACAATTGTTGAGTCCTCTAATGAGGCTTTGCAAGTTTCAAAAATATGTAGCTACTATACTTGCGACAGGTAAATACTAATATCAACACCAGGACTTTCTCTTTGTAAAATGACTTTGATAGACTATAATTATAACAAGAAAGTGAAAACATTAATTAAGCATTGGAATAATTCTGTTCGCCAAACCAGTCAATATGCACTACATACCTCTTTGCATATGGTAGTCTAGTTAATGGGTACGTAGGATGCTTATTATAACATCTAAGCCTTTCTTCCAGAAGGTGTCTTATTTAGAAGCTTAGATGATCATTTGATGTGCATCAGATTATTATGCCTATGGTAATTATGTAGATGTGTTGGTGGTGAGTGCAAAATCTCTGGCACATTCTACCTTTGCATTAAAAAGTAGCTTCCTTTCAGGTCAATCACAATAGCAACACCAAAAGGGGCGATCCCAGACTTGAAAATGATGGCACTCTTTGGATGTGGATCAATCGTATTAAGGGGTGTTGGTTGCACAGTGAATGATCTTCTCGACCGAGACATTGATAAGAAGGTACTACCTACTTTCATTAAAAGTGCTAATCGAATTGATGTATAGGCAAGCATGAAATGAAGAAAAGGTAAGTACAATTTTGAGATGTGCAATATGTTTCATCTCTCAAAGACCTAGGTGTAGCATCACAATTTCGTAGAGGTATTTAAAACTCACTAAACAAATTGATTCTATTCAAGTTTCAACAAACCCTAGTAACTGTATTTATTTAAAACACTATACATAATTAGAAGTATCTCCAAATTTAAATCCTGCATTAAAAAACTTTTATATTTGTGTTATATTTGTGGTTTTAAACCCTAGACCTGTGCAATCTAAAAATTATTCAAATTTGAATAACCCCAATCCTAGAAATTCCGATATAAACTCGCATACCTTATTCCACCTCTAGGCTGAAACCTAAGCCGACCCAAGGACCTTGTTCCCTTTATTACTCTAATTTTCCTTCTCCAAACAGTCCTGACACCCTTTTGTCTCAGACTAGCCCGACTACACCGCACAATACCTCATCATTTTTCAACATGGACTAGCCATAAAAACTTGATCACCGCACAGTAAAAAGGAGGACTCTATGGTGCAGCTCCTAGTTTCTATCTAATGTCACTATGATCCCATAAGTTTCACCTAACACATCTGCTAATATTATGCCGCCATATTGTTGCTGCCCCATTCGCCCACCGCATGCACACCACAACCACAAGGTCAGCATAATGCAGGACTGCTGCCAGCTTGCTCGAACTCAAGCCCCTATCTGTATAGCGAGTTGCCTATCCACACCGCCTAGAAGTTAGTGTTTTGATTCATGGGACAGGGATGAGATGGATCGTCATGCTTTTCTGAGCGTTTGGTTGGTGGATAGGTGGGACGGGGTCATCCCCCTATGAAATATTTACTCAATATTTGGAATTGAATTGTACCTAGATTTTGGGAAGCCAAGCTTTTCCCACATGGCGTGAGAGTATAGGGCTAGCAAATCAGGAAGGACAAGACCGTCAAGGGAAGGTCATTACAAGCTGCAATGAATGCAAGCTCGGACAAGTGGATGAGTATTATACGGAGCTTGGGCACGACGGATGGGAAGGCCCATGGTGGCCAAGCTCAAAGCGATCTTAGCATGGATGATACAACGATTTCAGTCAGGTAGAGCACCAAAGGCAGGGACAGGGTGAGCAGCCTGTTGGACCAAAGAACAAAGAAGTTGCGGTCCATCATTTCGGGGAGTCCACAAAAAATATCTGCCCTGGTGGCTGAGAGCATGAATGACTAAAGTCAGGCCAAAGCTTGGACAAAATCCAAGTATGGTTATGATTTTACAGCATAAAAATATGTGTATCAGCTACTGAGATCTAAGGATTGATACATAAGCACAAGGATCTTCCGAAGGAGCTATCACAAAGGGTGCACAATAATATGGTTTCATGGTGATCTCATCTTGCATGTGACCAATTAATTAATTAATATGTTGGTTGTATTGCCCTCACATTCATGTTTTCTTATAGGTTGAGCGGACAAAAAAGAGGCCTTTGGCATCAGGTGTTCTAACTCAGCTCCTTTGCAAGGAATGTACTTCCTAGTACTCCAGATCATACTATGGTTTGGCTTTCTTCTCCAACTCAATAATTACAGGTATTTTAGATCTAATCTTCATTTCTTAATATTTCTCATGTGAATGAAATGAGTGGAGTTTCTTAATATTGCCACTATCTGGATACCATTGTGGCAGTGTCCAATTGTGGGCCTAGAAGGGCATTATAATCAAATTTGATAATAATTTGCTTGAGTTATTCTAATTAGTAAATTGATTTTCATTTCTAGATAGTGGCAATATATTTTGATGCTAAAGATCGATATGATGAAATATTGATTACATAATTTTTGTATTACTCATATCTCTTGCTTACTTATACTCAGTTTGTTCATACATACATTTATGCACAATATAATCAACTGCCATAATATTTATCACTTTGAACTACTGATAGACTATTTGGCATTTAATTATATGAAAAAAATACACACTACTAGGAGTTGGAATATCCTTGACTGATAACCATAAAGTAGAAAATACCTTTATTTCCTTTCGGAACATAAAGAAATGTCTTTTGCAATTGCATGTGGAAAAGAATCTTTAATACATCTTTCCAAAATACTAAGCCCTTTTTAAATGTCAGTTTAAAAAATCTAGAGAAATTCTTGCATTATGTGTATGCACATTTCCTTGTTTCCTTGTATAAAGATTACTATAATATTCATCTATCATTTTAATGTAGCCTAATTCTGGGGGCATCGTTTCTTGTTCTAGTCTTCACGTACCCATTGATGAAGAGGGTGACATATTGGGTACGTATTAAAGAAAATTAAGAGGCTTCAACTACAATATATATTATTGTTCTAGTTTACATGGAGTAATACATGCTTTCAATAATAAATACATATGACAGCCTCAAGCCTATCTCGGTTTGGCCATAAACTGTGGTGCTATATTGGCATGGACTGCTATGAAAGAAAGCTTAGACTATGCAGTCATTCTTCCATTGTATACTTCTTGCATATGTTGGACAGTGGTATATGATACCATATATGCTCATCAGGTATGTATACATAATATGTTTGTGGTATAGTTCATATATGTAAGTTGTCCACCCTAAAATCACCTTTTGACAACACTTGTGATTTCTTAATTATGTCGATACACCCAGGACAAAGAAGATGACATCAAAGTAGGAGTTAAGTCCACGGCCTTATTATTTGGTGATATGACAAAGCATTGTATTAGTGCCCTTGGTGCTGCATGCATTGGCAGCTTAGTACTCAGTGCCTACAATTCTGACCTTGGTTGGTGCTCGGCATCAAAATGATATTTTTATCTAGTATATAATAGTATTTTTGCTTGACATTATATTGACTACCTACCTCAATCTTGTTGAACAGCATGGTCCTTCTATCCTTTCCTGATAGCTGCAGCTGCACAATTAGGATGGCAGATTACGACCGTTAACTTATCAAGTCGCTCAGATTACAACAAGATGTATGTGCTCCGCATTCAAAATTACATTGTTTGGGGACATTTACAACAATGATACTTTTATAGTTTTTATCATACTGCTACTATAGATTGCTGAAACTATGTCTGCTGAATTCATGCCTTGCAGGTTTGTGTCCAATAAATGGTTTGGAGCATTGGTGTTTTGTGGAATTTTATTTGGAGTACTTCTACCATGATAAAGAAAGTGTATTATGTCATATTATTCTTCCCTACCATAATTAACTTGTTAGTAGCTTTGTTGAAATAAAAAGGATGGTATAAAAGATATGGGCCGGATGGAAATATGATTTCATTGATATTGACAACCAAATAAATCTAGCAGAACTTGGAAGTTCCTAATTTAAATATTGGAACATCTGGATCAAGCATATTATACCGAACAAAGAATATAACTGAAGTTTATTACCTGGACATTCCAATATAGTTGGACTATCTGAATGACTTATTTTGTCAAGCACTACTAGCTTGTCAGATGCTGGGTCGTCCATTTGATTGGTTGCAGCAAACTATCTCCCAATATCTAATTTAAAACCACATCGCTACAAATTAGAACTGAAAAAAAACATCCACCACAATATCACATATGGAAACTCCATTGCCACAAATCATACATAAACAGGTCCCATATGCAATAGATAAAATATTTTCTCCAACATGTTTTGAGTATCTGCTCCAGGCAATAGATTTGTGAAAGCGCATGAAGAAAAACTAACATCTATTGCGCTGTGCTTGAGCCGTCACGACAAGAAAATGGTCCATTGATACTAACGTCTATTGTCATCCCCATATTTTTTTGTTTTACCTTTTTATACAACCTCAAATAACCATCATCATATAAGAAAAATAGAAAATGTATCTTTAATATATGCAATCATCACAACAAAATCGGTTGCATTTCATATAGTCGCGTCCAATCATAACTTTTACCAAGAAAATAAATATAAAAAGGTTTGCTTCGTATGTTAGTTCTTGAAATCCTTGTACTGTATGAAACACTAGCATATATGTGCAGATAAGAGGTCGGAGTATACAAACGCGTATATATTGAGGGTCGTGTTTGGGCTGGCACGACACGACTGAGGCTACCGTATCGTGGGCTATACTTGGACCTAGGCAAAAGCTTGCTATGTCAATCTGCCGATCCTATATAGCTTTTGAAAACTTTTTTTATGGAATGGCTTCCAGTGTATAAGATTCATGTTGAACCTTTACAACAGCTTAGATTCATGTTGGTGAAGTTGGACGAGTAACAACGAGCAAATACGAGTTACCAGTATATGATTATAATAGGTGGCAGAGTCTGTTGTTGGTTATGTTAGGGGAGAACGTGAGTAAGTTTCAAGATTCAAATGTATTTATCTTATAAACTATTTATTTGTATTCAAACCCATTTGAACTATGGTGCTCCTTAGAATTAATGCAAAAAATAAAATCTCATATGTATATATTATACCTATTGTTTATTTTAAAAAATCAACATTCAGAATGTACTGACTCGACATTATGGTATGCATGTTCAATTAAGAAATATTGTTTCAACTTTTTTACCTATAATGTTGAACTAGTTTATTAGAACAGTTGAACTAATTGGAAAAAATATTGAATCTAGTATTTTAAAATAATGATTACATTTATATTGGTTTCTCTGTCCTGATCTCCTGGGCAACAATTACAGACAGTAATTCTGAAATTATTGAAGCGGTTTATTAGGACTGTTAAATAAAGTTTGAACAAATGTTGAATCCAACATTTTGAAATATTGACTATATTAATTCGAAAAAAATGGTCACAAAAAGTCAAAAAAGCATAAGTTTTAGTGCCCGAGAAAGATTCCCACATCAACAGCTGGATGGAACCAAATATAATAGAGATATGGGAAAGACACAGACGTTATTTGGGCTTAATGGGTTTTAAAGATAAGTTGTTTATCTAGCTTCCCTTTGTTTTATAGGAGCTTGACATGGCTCAACCTACCGAGCATGCCTAAAAATCTAGGCACGAAGCGGGTTTGGGTGTCGTGGCACGGTCCAATCCAAGTCCCACATCTAATTGTCCATCTGCAATCCATCGCTATTTGCATCTATCCTCGACACATTCCTGCAATGTGAGTTCTAAAACCTGATCCCGGACTTGCAGGTACTCCACTATGGTCGCAGTTGAAAAACCACATGTAATGTCCCGCATCCATTGGCCATTGTTCAGCACCCGTGCAACTATACTACATTTTATAATTCTCTAGGTAAGTCTAGACTGTCCAGACCATCGATTTAACAATACTTTCGACGAATCAGTCGAGAGTAAGTCTGCGATCCAGCTGCGCCACTCTCTTCCAAAGCTCCATGCCTGAAGGACCTCCATTAGAAATGCCCATGATAGTGTGCCAAAAGCTTTTGAAATTTCCAGCTTCAGAAGTACTTTGGGTATTTTGCGTTGCTTTAGAAGCATTACTGTATGTTACACATACATGAAGTTATCAACTATTGATTTCTTCTGAATGAATGCACTTTCATTTCCCCCAATAATTCTGACCAGGCCGGCACGGCACAAGCCGATTGGCTAGCAAATTGGATATCAATTTGGTTAAGTTGTGTACTTTGTCACTTCCTTCAACAACGTCTGGTGACTTGGACAGAAACATAATTAGTGCATTGTTGAGACTGCGCAAGTTGATTCTATCTTTGATGATGAGGCGATGACACCGTCGGTCTCGCCTGCCATTTCATGGAGCAGGAGGAGGCGGAATCAAACATTAGGGAAAAAGATATGATGTTGTTTGTTTAATGAACCTCCTATACCTTCTCTATCAATACAATGACCCGCAGCGAATTTATCGGATTTTGTTTAAAAAATAAAATGAACCTACTAGACGGTAATTATAGCAAGAAAACAAGATTTCTTTAGATAATAATGACAAACAAAGCTAGACATGACCACATAAACCATCTCTGGTCAATGCATTGCCGATAGAACTTTCTTTTTTGTTAGTGGATTTCTCATTTGATAAACCAGTAACGTACAACAACCCCTACACTCTATTTTTTATATTTTAGAAAAAAGTTTTTTGAAACTTTTATTTTAGAAATTTATAGGCTTTTGTACATAAATTTTATATACGATTTTTCCAGACAAACTTCTAAGGATACCTCACAATTTTTCTCAAAAACTTTGTAAAAGAACTAAAAAAGCTTTGGATACAACTTTAGCTTGTCCGGACGGCTTCTAAGGGCAACTTCTCGATAATAAATTTACAGCATAAGTTTCACGAGAATATTATTACGAAAGCTTTTTCACCAAACTTTTCTATACTAGGATGGAATGTGCTCTTCACCGCACATGCCCCTGCTCTGCACGCGTATACTGATGCCATCTTTATGAGGCAAGAACGGGGCACCCGGACGTTCGGGCACGCTTTTCCCACTGTGCAGAGCTGATGTATGTTAATGCAACGTGTCGCATAAGCACCGGCGAACAAGACGTGAGGACTTCGGAGAGCTTCTTCCCAGCGTTATAGATAAGTCTATAACTTATCCAAATAATTTCTCGTTGTGATTTTTGAATCACTATTTTTAGCATAATTTTCACAATAATATTGTTAGGATAACTTCTTGGAAAACCTTTTATTTTTGTGAGCTATTCCTGACAACATTTACATGTAAGATTTTTTTGTTTAGTAAAAACTTTTTAATTTTTTTTCAAAATAAGTCATTCAAACTAAATTTTGTTTGAATATTAGTTGTTCAACTACTTTTGTGCAAAGCTTGTGAGAGAGATGTAAATGAGACATACTAGAATGGAAACGAGAAGACGACGCTCTGTGCATAAAAAAAGAAAGAAGAAAATGAAAGGGAAGGACACTGTCTCATCCAGCATTAGCTTGAGAAGCAACAAGTGACAGCAGAATTTGATTTTAGAGTGTCGCACACCACACTTTGTTTCTGGGGTACGTTTAGACCTGTGTGATATGTCGCAAAAAGAAATGACATGTATAATATCAAAAATACAAAAAGGATATGAAGAATCTTAATTTGTAGATCTTGGTTGCAAAAAATAAAAATAGTGAAACTGGAATCTAAAATAGATACCAAGTAGGATAATGACTATTTCAAACTATAAATTGACTAGTACAATTGTACAAGCAGCACAATGATGTACGTGTGTGCATGACTCCACCCATCATAGATTTGAATAATGTAGACATTTATAGAAGATATAATGGTTCTATGATCGATACAGATACCAAATAACACCTCTATTATTTTTAAAAACAACATAACATACTTCATTACATCCATATTGAAACGAGCACCTCATGGCACGTGGAATGAGGAAATAAACAAAACTGATAGCCCCATGAACTAGCGGGGCTTCCTGCAAAAACACTTGCTCGCGGCGCACTCAAGCATGATGCACTTTTTTTTTCGATAAGGGAAACTTTATTAATCTTAGCCAATTACATCGAGAAGATACAATTACACTAAGATCATTCCCGGCCTCTGCATAGCTAGGATGCACACAGCCTAAAAGAAAAAATAAAAACAAAGACATAAAATTTATGTCAAAGCAGACTACTCATACGACTTAATCTTCAGTTTCATACACCAGCAAAGCAGCATTATGGACTACGAGAAAGGCTCTCTAAAAACAACGCCTCCAACAAGGAAACAGCACGCGCACGAGCCGTCATTGCCATAATCCAACCAGTTAAGATCAGATCATCGATTTTCACCATAGAGAGCAATCCATCGAGCTCCAAACAATGCTTCAACAAGACCATTGTCAGGTACATCCAACTAAGGACAGACATGAGGATTTCTCCCTGGAGTCGATAAATCTGAACCAAAAAAGTATCACCAATTCGAAGTCCATAATGCTACTTCCACCCTCTTACCGAGCCAAAACCCTCATACTACCCAATCTTGACCAACAACGATCGGCCATTAACTCACGCTATCCCACGATGACTTTGCCATGAAGTAGCCAATAGGCACACGTGCAACGTCCGCAAGATCCATCAATTGATGGGAAGAACAAGCGGAGTAAAAGATCCGTGGGTCGAAACCAAGATAACTAATTTCTGGGATTGTAAAGAGGATATCAGCTATGAATGAAGATGTTGTTGTAAGATGTAGATGCACAAATACCGCCACCGAGTCGACTATCGCCGTGCCCATCAGCGACCGGAGCCGAAGAATTGCAGGCCACGCAGATCCGTCGGTCGTCGTCGCCGTCGTACTACGCCAGATCTCACATCGGTGATTGAATCTGGATAGGCCATTAGGAGAAGCACCCAACGAAGAAGACGAGGGGGAGAAGCACACGGTCACCGGCTTCGGCGCCGTGGCGGGCCGCCGCCGCCCGTCGCCGGACGCCGGCGGCAGCGGCGGCCAGGGGGGCCCTGACGGGGGCCTCTGGCGGCGCGAGGCTAGTTGCCCCTCCCGTTGCCCGCACAGGCGACGTGAAGGGGTACGCGCTTCAGCATGATGCACTTGCCACAAAGCAAGCCCTGATTGATGCAAACATGTGCACCTTTCACTGCACAAACATAAGCCTTCGAATTGGTTGCTCTGCAAGAGGCAACGGATTCTCACCAACCACCGGGCCCTTCTCCCCATCCTCCGCCATTGCCTCATTTACCTCGCTCTTCTCCAGATTCTTCTCATCGTTCTCCACCACCACTTCCTGGCCCTCAACCCTCTCTATCTCCTGCTTCTCCTCGTTCTCATCCTTCTTCTCCTTTATTAGGTTCTCTATTACATGCGTGGCACCTTCTTCTACTTCCTTCTCGCCCTCCTTTGACATGTCCTTCACCACGCCCTCTGCTACATGTTCCACAATGCTGGTCAATGGGTTTCCGGCAACAGTTGTCCATATATCTACACCATACAACAAGTCTCCATCACATTCCATTTCATCCCATTGAAACTAGTTGCCAAGAATAGGAGCACAATTACTTTAATTTGCTTGGTTAAATATCTAAAGATTATTTCAAAAGCATCATAATGTGGTGGTCAAATCATGGGTGCATGACTCCACTCAGTAGGATTTGGATCTCAGGTACCGCTTGTTTAGAAATTCGTGAGTCATGCTCTTGATTAAAAAGAGATATAAAAAAGAGACACTACGGGAAACCGACGTATGCCGAGTGTATTCTGTCGGGCACTCGGCAAAGAAAGCCTTTGCCGAGTGCCCTTGGCAAGGCACTCGGCATACACGGGACACTCGGCAAAGAGGTGTTTTGCCGAGTGTCAGGCCTGCGACACTCGGCAAAGAGGTGTTTTGCCGAGTGTCAGGCCGGAGACACTCGGCAAAGAAGGCGCACGTGCTCGTCAGCCGCCCACGCACGCCACCGACCGTTCGCGGCCGTCCGTAGCCGTTTGGGCGGCCACCGGTTTGCCGAGTGTCGGGTCAAAGACACTCGGCAAAGAGCACCTTTGCCGAGTGTCAGGTCAGAGACACTCGGCAAAGGTGCGGCACGTGTCCAGCACGTGCCACGCGCGCCCACGTCCGACGACGGCCGTTTGAATCGTCACAGTTTTGCCGAGTGTCCTCCAGCCGACACTCGGCAAAGAGGTGGCAAAAAATTTGAAAATTTGAAAAATTTTGAAAATTTGAAAATATTCTTAAAAAACTTGGAATTCAAACATAAAAGTTTGAAAATTTAAAAATATTTTTGTAAAACTTGGTGGGTTTGCCGAGTGTTTACCAAGCAACACTCGGCAAAGCTATCCTTTGCCGAGTGTTCACCACTCGACACTCGGCGAAGCTATCCTTTGCCGAGTGTTTCTTGGTAAACACTCGGCAAAGTCAGGACCTTAGTTTTTAAACTTATGTTTTTGGGGTCCAAACTTTATTTTTTTTTCTAGTGATACTTGTCAAAGGCTCTTTATATATTATGTGAAGTCTGTGGGAAAAAGTTGAGATGATTTCGAAAAGTTTATATATACGACCCTTTCCAATCGGAGCATATCCCCATAGAAGTTTCGGAGAGTTGAGAAGGAGACAGCCGGATTTCGAAACGAAGTGAAGTTGAATTAGAGTTTGAGTTCATAACTTTTTCTATAGGCAATAGACGACGTAGATTGGTTCATTTGAAGTTATCATATTTTTTCGGACCCATTTGATATTTTTTAAATTATTTTTACGCCCTTCTCCGCATGAAATAATGAAATATATGAAGGAATTATTAGATATATATGCTTCAAATAATGAAAACATTTCATCTAAGCATAAAATGTGCATTGTTGAATGTATTTGACAAGATATTTTGATGTGTATTTGACCGAATTTTAAAAATTTGGTATGTAAGAATTGGTCTGGGAAATGTTTGCCGAGTGCCTGCACTCGGCAAAGGGCAGATTTGCCGAGTGCCCTAGGCAGACACTCGGCAAACAGGCCACGTGGCCGTCCCCTTCGGCCGCGCGCGGCCACGTCAGCGGCCAGCGCGCGGCCACGTCAGCGGCCAGTGTGCGGCCAGATCTGTTTGCCGAGTGCCTGGATCTGGGACACTCGGCAAACAGGGGGTTTGCCGAGTGCCGGATCTGGGACACTCGGCAAACAGGGGGTGCCGGGGGGACTTAACCGCCCACGCGGCCCCCAACCCTACACACGCACACGCGCCGCCGCTCCCCTCCCCACCCCGCCCGCCGCCTCTCTCCCCGCGCCGCCGCCTCTCTCCCCGCCCGCCGCCGCCGCACGCCGCCACCGCCGCCGCTCCCCGCACGCGACGCCGGCCGCCGCCTCCGCCCCGGCCGGCCGCCCGCGCACGCGCCCCGGCCGCCGCCTCCGCCCCGGCCGGCCGGCCGCGCACGCGCCCCGGCCGGCCGTCCCCGCGCCGGCCCCCGCCCCCGCCCCGGCCCCGGCCCCGGCCGGCCGTCCCCGCTCCGGCCCCGGCCCCGGCCGGCCGTCCCTGGCCCCGGCCCCCGCCCCCGCCCCGGCCCCGGCCCCGGCCGGCCGTCCCCGTCCCCGCCCCGGCCCCGTCCGCGTCAGCCCCGGCCCGGCCGCCGCGCAGGCCGGCCCGTCCCCGCTCCTTCCCCGGCCGCCGGCTCGTCCTCCTGTCCCCGCGCCCGCCCATCTCGTGTAGGTACCCCGCCCGTCCTCTTGTTACCTTTGTTAATTTGTTCATTTTGCTGCAAAACTAGGATGTGGTGGTTTGCCGGCCTTCGTGCCGTTGTGGTTTGCCGGCCTTCGTGCCGTGGTTTTTTGCAGGATGGGGTTTCAGAAACCTCCCCGTGCAGGGGAGGTGCTGCCCAATTGTCCATTTGACAATATTTTGTTTTTTTCAGGGAGAGGCCCTTTGCACCGTCCTCGGCTTGTAGCCCATAGTCGTGCCCGAAGCTCCGCCGCACGTCGTGGACGGCCGTCTGCACCGACACGAGCGTCACCCACTCGCCCGCCTTCGAGCCCGTAGGTGAGCACATGCAAAACCATACGCCCTCGGTATTTAATTCGTAGATTCATATTTAAGTTGTGTACCTTCTTCGTCTCTT
This sequence comes from Echinochloa phyllopogon, assembly GCA_033239725.1. NCBI lineage: Eukaryota > Viridiplantae > Streptophyta > Magnoliopsida > Poales > Poaceae > Echinochloa > Echinochloa phyllopogon. The sequence continues at coordinate 35,270,888 of BTCW01000001.1, read as the reverse complement.
GTATTTATCTGTACCGTGTGGCTTCTTTGCCATGTTCTTGCGTTCCTACAGTAAATAAGATTATATGACATCTTATTTACTGTAGGATACGCAAAAACATGACAAAGAATTCATACCGTACAGTTAAATACAACAGGCCAACATTGTGCACAACTGTGTCACGTAACCTAGTTAGGCGTCTCCCGTTCGAAAGAGATACAGTTGTGAATATGTGAATCATTGCATATGTCTAACCGTATCTGTTTCGAATTGTCCACGTTTTTGGACAGCTCGAGGATGTGTAGATGGGTAGTTTCCATGCTCTACTCGTACCGAGGCTGAGTTTCGGCATCATCTCCCTGTTGTTCTCCGAATACACAATCTCCGTAATTGGACGTGTATTTGGAGAACAGCGGGGAGGTGCTGCCGAAATTCCATCTTGGATACGAGTAGAGCATGGAAACTACCCGTCTACACATCCTCGGGTGGGATTAGGACCTATCTTTACCTATTAGACATAAAGCTAGCATCCGGTAGATGCATTTATTATTATAAATTTGGTATGGAAGAAATTTATTGCTCGGTGACATGTAAAGGGATGGATGACCGTGAGTGGATGTACACTGGCCGCTCAAATAAAGGTGAATGTACAGATGAATGGATTGCCAAGACTGATGCGTTCTTGAAGCAAGCTTTTGCCAATGCGAAAGGGGTGCCAACTACTTTCTGTCCATGCGCGGTTTGCGACAATCGTAAACGCCAAACAGAAGTTGTCATGGGTAAACATCTCGTCAGGAATGGATTTACGGAGAACTATACTCGGTGGACACGCCATGGTGAAGCCGTTGATCGTGTGAGAGACGAGGCCGTGAGGCAGCGCATCGAGGAGTTTGATGATGAGGCAGGGGTAGGGGACATGTTGCATGACTACGACGAAGCACACTTCAATGATGGACCTAGGGAGGAGGAGCCGGAGGCCACTGCAAAGGCTTATTATGACATGTTGTCAGCGGCACAACAACCACTTCACTCGCACACTAAGGTTTCTCAATTGGATGCCGTTGCACGTCTGTTGGCCGTCAAGTCCCAGTTTAGCTTGGGTCGAGACGCCTTTGACCACATCCTGACAATTTTGGGTGGCCTCCTTCCGGAAGGTCACGGCTTGCCAAAGAACATGTACGCGGCACAGAAACTTCTAAATGCACTTAAGATGCCGTATCAGAAGATACATGCTTGTCCGAATGGATGCATCTTATTTAGGAAAGAATTTGCGGACGCAAAGCAATGTCCGAAGTGCAAGGCTTCTAGATTCGTGGAGATAGTCGGTGCTGATGGTAAGAAGAAGCAAAGCAAAATACCCGTGAATATCCTACGGTACCTTCCACCTATACCGAGGATCCAACGGCTTTACATGACCGAGGACTCCGCGAAACAGATGACATGGCACAAAAGTGGAGTGCGATACAATCCTGATAAGCTCGTACATCCATCCGATGGTGAAGCATGGAAGCACTTTGATGGGATTCATCATGACAAGGCTAGAGAGGCTCGGAATGTGCGTGTTGCGTTGGCAACAGATGGGTTCAACCCGTATGGAATGACGGCTGCCCCATACTCTTGTTGGCCAATGTTTGTGATCCCACTCAATCTCCCCCCCGGTGTCCTATTTCAACAGCAGAACATCTTTTTGTCGTTAATTATTCCTAATTACCCGGGGAAAAATATGAGCGTGTATATGGAGCCTCTTGTTGATGATTTGGACCGTGCTTGGGAGGAAGGTGTATGGACATATGATCGAGCTACAAAAACAAACTTTAAAATGCATGTCTTCTACCAGTACTCCCTGCATGACCATCCGGCGTATGGGATATTCTGCGGCTGGTGTGTCCACGGGAAGTTCCCATGTCCAATATGCAAGGCATCTCTGAAGTTCATCTGGTTGACCAAGGGTGGAAAATATTCATGCTTCGACAAACATCGTCAATTTCTCCCTCTTGAACACGAATTCAGACAAGATATTAAGAACTTCACAAAAGGTGTAAGGGTTCTAGACCCTGCACCACACATGATGACAGGTGCGGATGTTCGTGCAGAGTTAGACGCTCTCGAGGTCGGGGAGGATGGCCGTTTTGTGGGATATGGCGAGCAACATGCCTGGACTCATAAGTTGGGCCTATGGAAGCTCCCGTACATGGCAGACCTTCTGCTTCCACATAATATTGATATGATGCACACTGAAAAGAATCTTGCCGAGGCACTTTGGGGTACAATCATGAACATTCCTGATAAAACCAAAGACAATACCAAGGCTAGAGTGGATCAGCAGCGGTTATGCAATAGACCGAAGCTAAATATACCACCTCCCAGGGACGGCAAAACATGGAAAAACCTAAGGCCGATTTCGTTCTCGATAATGACCAAAAGAGGGAAGTGCTAAGTTGGTTCCAAACATTGAAATTTCCTGATGGATATGCAGCGAATTTGAAGAGGGGAGTGAACTTAACTACTCTAAGGATCAACGGGCTCAAGAGTCATGACTACCACATATGGCTTGAGCGGCTTCTTCCGGTGATGGTTCGAGGCTATGTCCCCGAGCATGTCTGGCAAGTGCTAGCGGAGTTGAGCAATTTCTTCCGTCAGCTGTGTGCTAAGGAAGTATCGAAGCCCATGCTTGCAGAAATGGAAAAGCTTGCTCCCGTGTTGCTATGCAAGTTGGAGAAGATATTTCCACCGGGCTTTTTCAACCCGATGCAGCATATGATTCTGCACCTTCCGTATGAGGCACGAATGGGAGGGCCTGTGCAGAACCGGTGGTGCTATCCAATTGAAAGATGTCAGAAGGTTCTTCGAACTAAATGCAAAAATAAATGCAAGATTGAAGCATCTATTGCAGAGGCATACATTCTCGAGGAGGTGTCAAACTTCACGACGAAGTATTATGCTGACAACCTCCCTAACGTGCACAATCCACCGCCTCGTTATAATGTTGACGAAGTTGAATCGAACCTCAGCCTTTTCCGAGGGCAACTAGGAAGTGCAAGTGAAGGCACCAACAAAAATTTGACAAATGCAGAGTGGCGCGCTATCATGCTCTATGTGCTCACCAATCTATCCGAAGTTGAGCCATACATGCGGTAAGTTCAGAACGATCTTGTTTTCAAGTACCTAGCCACTATTCTGCATCCAACACTCTTGTTTCTCGTTCATACAGGGAATTTCTTGATCAATTCTGGCGTAATAGGAGGGCTCCTACCCCACACGAAGTTGATGACCTTCTTAAACATGGAAACCCAGATTTTATTTCTTGGTTCAAACGGAAGGTACACTTAATTTCAGTCTTGTCCTAAATTCGACGTTACTGAAGTCGTGTCATTAATATAACAAACATGCCTGGTCGAACTCGCAGGGCCAATCCGATGGGCCTATGAGTGTCGAGTTGAGACAGATCGCCGATGGTTGTGCGTATAAGGTCAAGTCATTTACCGGATATGACGTGAATGGTTATCGTTTTCGCACAACAAGTCATGAGCAGAGGATGCCCAATCGAAGGACTACAAGTACCGGAGTCTATACTCCAGGCTCTGATGGGGTCGATTACTATGGGAGACTTGAAGAAATATACGAGCTTAATTTTGGTGGAAGCAAACCTCTTTCTCCTGTTATCTTCAAATGTCATTGGTTTGATCCTTCAGTGGTGAGACGAACCCCTAGTCTTGGGCTAGTCGAAATTCGACAATCATCTGTCTTACCTGGAGATGATGTCTATATAGTGTCTCAACAAGCCACCCAGGTGTATTATTTGTCATACCCGTGCAAAAAGGACAAAAGGCTTGATGGTTGGGACGTTGTATACAAAGTGTCGCCACGCGGTAAACTACCAGTCCCAAACAATGAAGATTATAACATAGATCCAAACACCTATGATGGAGAGTTCTTCCAAGAAAATGGGCTAGAAGGGTCTTTTGAGATAGACTTAACCCAAGCGGTCGGAATGGATTTAGACTCAGAAATGTTTGTTGACGAGGACACTGGAGATGTGGTTCATAATGCTAAGGAGGTAGAGTTACTAGAGCGATTACAATTAGGCAATGACGAAGACGACGACATTTCTCCGCCTTTGGAGGACGACCATGAACATCTCGAAATGTACGATAGTGATGATGCGACCGTTGATCCAGATAATCCTGATCCGGATGATTATTTCTAATAAAAGTACGTTTATATATTGCATCATCTTTGTCTAATAGTTTATGTTGGGTCATATTTCTTATATATTACACGTTTTTCTAATTATTTATGTTTATATGTGAAATCTAATAATTGTATGTTTTTGTTGATCGCAGGTGATTGGACCAATATGGTGGGTCGTGGCGGTGCGATGAGGAACGTCATGTCGTTGTACCGGAAGTTTAAAGATGGGGGGTCCGAGGCAGCTGGGTCGTCTGGTGCCAAGGGGCGAAAGAAGAAGGCCGCAGGCGGGGGGCGAGGCAGGGGCAAGAGGCGAGAGCGGACCCCCGTACCTTCGTCGTCTTCGTCCGACGAGGACTTTGTTCCTTCGGCGGCGGACACTCGGGCCGCGGAGCACGAGGACCGCGAGGACGAGGAGCACGAGGCAGCGGAGCACGTGGCCGAGGAGCACGGGGCCGAGGACCCCGAGGGCGAGGACGTAGAGGGGTCCACCTGCTCTGAGAACTCGGCCCTTTGGCAGCGAGGCCCCTCGCAACTCCCGAAGCGCCCGATACCCATGGAGCGTCGCCCCGTGATCGCACCCAGCCCTCCAAGGTAAGTAATTTTAGATGTTACACAGACCTTCTCGTTTCATATTCATATGTTGGAAATCACAAGATGGACTAACAATTTATCTTAATCACTTGGGCAGGAATTGGGTGATGGTCACCCCAGGCGCTGGTCACGCCCGCAAAGTCAACGGCATCTTGGGTCTTCTTTGCAGGGAGCTGTTTCCGGGTCTGGTGACCATTGGCGGCAGGGAGGAGCCGGCCTACACCTTTGACCACTACGTCGCCGCTGGCGATCAGGAGGACCGGGAGCGCAGGATCTTCAACAACAAGGCCGAGCGGGTAAAGGGAGAGCTTTGGGTAAGTATTCGTTGCACTACACTGCTCAACACAACACTTTCATTGAACAATCTACAAATAATGCAACATTCATCATGTATATGTGCGCAGGACTTTTACAGATGCGCCCCGGGAGAGGAGGCTTCGGCGGATGCTGTGGCACACGCAGCCTGCTGGAAGCTTGTCAAGGACCTGCACTACGAGGCGCGCGTGCAGGCCGTAATTGATTATTTCGCGGCACTCAAGATCTCCATGAAGAAAACGGAGGCAAGAAACATGAAGTTGACCAAGGAGCAGTATCTGGCGGTATGTAAATCGATACTGTTTTATTCTAAGATTAAGTACTCTAAATTCGATCTTGTTATATGTCATACACTTGATGTCTTTTAGGCGATTCCGTGGTGGTGCGCCCCGCATCCCACGTGCTGGGAGGTGATAGTCGACAAGTGGTGCAGCGCCGAGTGGGCCGCTCAGCACGACCTTTGCCGGGAGCGGCGTTTGCTGATGCCCGGTGTCTCACACCATCAGGGCAGCCTTAGCCTCGAGGAGTACAGGGCCAAATGGGTACGCCGAGTCATTTCTATATTCGCTCACTCTATTCTGTGTAATTACTAATTCATATTGTTTGTTTTTTCAGTCGGCGTCACATGGTGGTGCGCCTTGCTCACAGCTCGAGGCTTTTGCTATGGCCCACAAGGGCAAGGCGACCTCCGACGTCCGGTACAACCCGGAGGACGGGCCCGCGGCATACAGCAACGCCAGCGTCCACAGTCGCCTCACAGCATATCAAGAGGTCGCGAAGGAGGTCCACGGGCCAGACTGGGATCCGACCGCCCACGACATTGATGGAGAAGTGGTCATGAGGGCGGGAGGAGGCAAGAAGCACGGGCGGTACTTGATCGCCAACAACACCATCGACACGGCCTCTACCCCCACACTCTCCCAGATTCGAGCCAGGAGCACGAGCTCTTCAGCGGCTATCCGCCAGCCTCTTCCCGGTTCACACTTCGGGATGCAGGCACTCCAGGTTATTTCTATTTCTATCTTTGTACGTGAAGTTTGCTTACGTTTATAATGTATTATAACAATGTGATTGAATATTGCAGGCCCGGTTGGATGAAGAGACGGAGAGACGGAGGCAGCTGGAGTTGGAGGTGCAGCAGATACGGGAGGCGGAGGCCGAGAAAGACAGGCAGAAGGAGGAGGCCGAGCGGGCGAACCGAGTGTGGCAGGAGCAGGTATTTGCCTACCTGCAGAGCATTGGCCAGCGCGTGGGTGAAGGTCCGCCGCCGCCGATGCCACCACCGCCTCCACCACCACGTGTTCCTATTTCTCCCGTGAGTCACTTGAGAACCCTATGATTTCATTTCACAACTCATTTCTGTCCAAAATCTTGTAACACACACCACTAATCTCTTTTGGGCAGGCTCCTGGCTCGGCCGCGTCGAATGACGGCCCTCAAGACGAAGACCTTGCGGCGCGGGCGGTTAGATCGTTGTTCGGACCCCCTCTTCCGTGAGTGATGGATGTTGGACTTTGTAACATATGAATGATGGATGTTGGATGTTTGGATATTGAATTTGTGACATTTCTGTGATGTTGGATGGTTTAGTGACTTATATGTGTTTGTTTATGGTTGTTTCATGGTTTAGTGGCTATATATATATATGAATTGCCTGTGATGCCTATTATAAACTGCATGTGATGTTTTTGTTGAGGGGTCCTTTTAACGCAAAAAATTAATAAAAACAGGAAAAAATTTGAGCCTTTGCCGAGTGTTACACTCGGCAAAGAGGTGCTTTGCCGAGTGTATTGGCTTTAACACTCGGCAAAGAGGCTGTTTCTGTCATTTCTGGAACAGCCTTTGCCGAGTGTCTTGGCTTTTACACTCGGCAAATATGCAACCTTTGCCGAGTGTTAAAGCCCTTACACTCGGCAAAGGGTTGTCCAGGGCCTGCCCCCTAACCAAGCTTTGCCGAGTGTCGGGGTCCAACACTCGGCAAAGGCTGGTGTCTTTGCCGAGTGTGACACTCGGCAAAGGGTCCGTTAGCCCTAACGGCCGTCTGCAGACGGTAGCGGGCGGGCTGTTAGTGCTTTATTTTGCCGAGTGCTGGCTTTGCACTCGGCAAAGCCTTTGCCGAGTGCCCGACAGAAGACACTCGGCAAAGGGCCTGTTTGCCGACACGAGCTATGCCGTAACCCCTTTGCCGAGTGTAACACTCGGCAAAGCCTTTGCCGAGTGTATTTCGGGGTTTGCCGAGTGCCCCAGGCACTCGGCAAACTCCGGGTTTCCCGTAGTGAGAGATCTAGGAATCAACACCACAAAATGAATCAATCACCCGCTACAAGGACGACCAGAAGGAAGATGAGGACCATGCTGCGAGACAATGCCATCTCCTTGAGCATGAACTGCAGCAAATAACGCTTGATCTGTTATGGATGTATATAAGACCAGAAGGATGTCAGTTATATGTAGCAGCATGATAGTTTTATTAATATAGTGTTGGCCTTGAGCTAAGTTTAGTCGCCAATGGTTTAATTTGGTAAATGATAGGTTGCTAATTTGGTAATGCGAAAGCATTGGTCAAGGTTCTGTTAAAATAGCCCCGGAAGAAGGTTTTGCTATAATAAGGCACCGCTACAAATCTACAATTAGGGGTGTCCTTGGATTAGGCAATTCATGGAATCATGCCATCAAGTTCAGTTTAGTGGAACTTTAATGCGTAAATGCAAGTCAGAAACTTTAAAATAGCAACACCTCATAGTACCATACTGAGACGATCACACTTCTTTCATCTGGAAAAAAAATGTAAGTTTTATTAATGAAGTTTTGGCCTCTGCGACAAGAGGATACTTGCGTCCACTACAAAATAAAAGAAAGAAAGAAAGCAACAATGAAAGGAAGAAAGAAAAGAATGGGAGATTATTGAAACTCAATGCACAAAGTAAAACTGAATCTAAATACAAGATTATCGGTTCTTGACCACCCTACGCTGGAGAACAAAGAAAATACTTGTTCACTGCACTTCGCATTGCTTTTCCACCATCGTAGTAAAGAACTAAAGCTTCTAGATAGGAAGCATCCATATGATGTCCAACAACTTCCATCACCATCAAATCTGATTGATGAAATCCTTTTGCAAGGCCGCATCTGGCTAGTTGCCACCACCAATGGAAACAGAAGATCAGCTGAAGCGACTAGCACAATAACAATGGTACAAAAACGCTTGGAAAGCCCCACCAATGGTACACAACATTCCATCCATGTTAAAATCGGGACCTGACAGCATCTTGCACGGTATATATATGAGAAAACATATGGAAATATAATTTGACTGTTGACAGCTCTGCATATCTTGTCTTTACGATGGCGGGGCCTATAAAAAATATTAAATAATATAAAGATATTACTTTTGCATTTGTTGAGTTGGTATGAACTAGTTTTAGTCAAATTTAGTTGAATGAGTTATTCCAGAAATGTTTTGTACAAAACTTAGTTGAATATGAGTTGTTATAAATAAGTTTTGTACACAACTTGGTTTTTTTAGATTAAAGAAAGACTTATATTATATCAAAGCTGAGTACACCATCATGGCACAGGCAACACTCTAAAAAAGATAGAATTTCAATTAAGAACAATCAAGTACTGCTCTTGGTCCTTATTCTACTCACGCATCATGCAGCTCCGAATCTCTATCCCAAACCTGTATAAAAATTGAGCTACACAGGCATACACTCAGCAACAAGGCTGAGAATAAGCACCCAAAAAAGATGGCAAAACACCCATGTAGGCAGAGATGAGCATAATCATCTTCTTCTTCTTCTTTCCGCCACTGATGAAAAAGAGAGACTGATCCCAAATTATCCAATACAAAACCAACTAAAATCGGCTTGATGGGCATAATTATTCTCACAAGTCTTTCGTTGTGGTTGGATCTGACCACGATAAAATAGAAGAGAGCCCGGAGATACTTATTCCACGGCGACAATGGTGTCTTCATCTTGCCATCATGTTCAGGACACCTAAGTCTCCATATCGCTTTTTCGAGGGAGTTGCTGATGTTGTTGCCACTGCTACCACCTCTATTGAAAGCATCATATAAAACTTAGTTGAAAGAGTTGTCCTTAACAAATTTTGTACAAAACTTAGTTAATGATGAATTATTCTATAAACTTATTTTTGAATAAGTTTTTTCTTGAAGTGAACAATGAAAATTTTTGTATATGAGTTATCAGGAAAGAAAGTAGAAAGTTTGTCTTCAAGAAGTTGTCCTTTCAAAATTTCCATGAAAGTTGTATTGTAAAGTTGCAATAGAGAATGTCATTATAAGGAGTTGTCTTGACAAAGTTACGCGTAAAAGTTAGTAAGTTACGTGAGAAGCTCTCATGATAACATTTTGATATACAAATTATCCTAAGAAGTTTCCATGAGAAGTTGTCTTTTCTAGAAAAGGTATGTGTAAAAATCATATGGATAAACAGTAATAACTTAACGAAAAATTGAAAAAAAATCTCGAGGGTTGTTGGATGAGTTTATATTAGGCCGGTTAATGTGTTGAATTTTCGAAACTTGTGACTTGAGGTACTTCACGCCTCCTATATAACAAAATGCATGCTACTCAAATTTGGTATCAAACATATGTCATATGAATCTTGTTTATAATCTCGATTACAACAAATACAGTAGTGAAAACGTAATAATTAGAAAATCGGCAGCAATACAAAAACAACAATAGTTTCTAACACTAAAACCTACCGAGTTAAAATAGCCAGCCCTCAGCAAATGGCAGGAGCTTGACATGCACGTAATGAGACTCATTGCCTGCTCCTTCCAGCCTATCCATGTTTCAAAGGAGATGAGCATATTTCACATGCGAAAATTAAACGCAGGGCTTCCTGCAGAAGCACCGGCGCGTAGCGGCGTCGAGCTTGCACTGGCCAGTGGGGAAGCCCTCCGTCTTGCACACCTCGGCGCAGGTCTCGCTGCTCAAGCAGAAGCCCTTGAACTTGTGGCTTTGCGACAGGCAGTTGCTCTCCTCCTCCTTCTTCTCCTCTTTCTTCTCCTCTTTCTTCTCCTTCTTTTCCTCCTTCTCCTTCTCCTTCTCATTCACCATGGAGCTTACGGTGTCTTTGCCAACCGTTGATCCCTTGGCATGGATCGTCCCGAGCTCTACACCACATATATATATGCAAGCATCCATCACATTTCATCTATATACCATTGCAATAATAGGTGGGTAATGAGCAATTAACGCTTGACGCCATAAGCTAATCACCTGCAGCGACGAGGACGAGAAGGAAGAAGAGGGCCACGCCACGAGTCAGTGCCATCTCTCGCTAGCTAGCAACGATTGATCGAATAAGCAGCTCCTCGGCCTTGATGGAGAACGTGTAGATGTGGAGGGACGATGCGAATTGATACACAGGAACACGTACAACAGGTTTGCTTGTATATAAAGTAGCAACGCCTCGGACCATAGATTAGTCGGATGCTTAATTTGGGAATGGATAAACATGGCCTAGCGCTATATTTAACAGCTTCGAAGCTAGGCGTATTTTCTCGAATTGGAAGAGAAGGCTTATAGCGTTAACTCCGGAGCGCTGCCTATATATATTGTCTGCCTCACGATATATCCCTCCCTACTGTGTTTAGCTCAGAGCTAACGATAAACTTGACATGTAGAAATCAAATGTTGCACTAAGCTGATTTGGCACGAAACTGCATTACATCGATTCTGAAAGGAGGGGCTTTTACATCATCTTCACCCTACTAATGTTCTACACGCACAGGCATCATACAATCTCGGCAGCACCAGCAGCCCCGAGTTTATTATTCCAAGAAAACAGAATAGATCAAGAGGAAACAAAACAACCCGCAGCAGCATGTATGTATAGCCGCCGCGCAGCGTGCGTGAAGAACCGACGAACAACAGAAGGAGATCGAGTACACGGACAGACGGCAGGGATGGAGGGCCAATGCTCGATCGGCTTGCAAGCCGGCGGACGGATCGATAGGCTAGCAGATCTTCTTGCAGAAGCACTTGCGCGTGGCGCCCTCGGCCTTGCACTCGCCGCCGGGGAAGTTCTCGGTCCGGCACACGTTGTTGCAGTTGCTGCTGCTCAAGCACAGGCCCTTGAAGTGGTGGCTCTGCGACAGGCAGTGCCTCGCCTCCGCCACCGTCGCCGGCCCCATCTCTGCACCACGCGTTCGCGCAGACAAAGCAATGATCATCTATTAGCACGTACGGTAGCAAATGTAATGAACAAACACGGCGGAGACACACTTGGCACTGCTCCGAGCTAGAGTCGAGCCCGCACCTGTGGCGACGAGGAGGAGCAGGAAGACGAGGACCGGCGCGGCCATGCGGCGAGACAGTGCCATCTGCTTGGTGACGACGAGCTGGACCAGAAGCCGAACCACACCCACACTGGCTCTTGGCTTTCTTTGTTAGATGGGCGCAGGAGGCAAGGGATGGGATGGATGGGGGTAGCGCGCAGAGGAAGGGTTTATATAGAGCGTATGCGTCGAGCTAAAGGTTGATGTTTAATGTGAGAGCCTGATTAGCACAACCAAGAACAACTAGAGCAAGATCAATTCAAAATCAAGCTATTTTCTCGACGCATTGACAGTCCCCCCATATTCCTTTCCAAAAAAAAAAGACAGTCCCATATACTGATGATCAAGAAGGGTTTGTGGGAGCAGCCGAACAGGACAGGGGCGCAATAATTCTATGAACTACAGCGTAGCGCTGTAGCTTTTCACGGGCCGAATTCACCCGCTGGACTCTAGCTGATTCTAGCTAGGTGCAGACAGGCACACAGTGCAATGCACGCTGCCGCTCAGAGCTGGGGCCCCGCCCCGATTCAGGCAAGGTACGGCGAGATTCCAAACCAGTGGCCAATGAGGCAATGAAGCCACGAGAGTGAGGCTATGGTTTTACAGCTTGCCAATGCAGCGCTGCGTCCGGGAGACCGCGACTACACGACGGCATGGCTTCGACCAGCTTCTTGGCTCGTTGTGGGTAGAGTCATGCATGAGTCATGCGTGATCTGATCTGATCTGATCCGTCGGCCAGCAGACGAGCACGTGCCTGCCCATTGGAAATGGTTGGGCTACTGGGACAGTAGATCGCACTGCCGGAACGATGGCGGAGGCATTCAGTCCACCCATTCTTTGAGTGCTTTACCGCGCGCGAGAAAAGTCCAAGCGATGAAATGTGAGGAAAATATGAGAAAATTATTTGTGCTGAAGGGCTTGGGCGCTCGGCCGCCAGGAGCGGTAAAGCCCATTATGGAGTAATGTGGGTAGAAGTCCATGGTTCTCTCGTAGCCCATTATTTTCTCGCTTCCTGTCTGGAGTACAAGTAGGTACTAGGCCGGATCGTTTCATAAAATATAACTGGGCCGGATCTCAATAGTACTGTCAAAGGGCCCAGGGTAGAGGCTCATGTGCGGTCCATTTTGTTTCATCTTTCATTTTCGGGCTTTTTCTCAAAAACAAAAACGAAAACCATATACATTTCATATCCTAGCAAATCTGTTATATTTAGCATATATTTCATATCGAGCATTATTTGAGCTGCTGCTCTTTCTGCGGCCTGGCGTCACCGCCTCAACAGTCTGAGAAATCTACAGCCAAAATCACATCCCTTGCCCTTTAAGCCCATGGTTTTCCCCCCATCGCCAGTCGAAAAAAATCAACCAACGTGCCACACGCATTGCGCCACTGAGAACGCCAACGTCGAACACGTGAATATATATTCAGCGTAACCTTACTGTTCCTCAGCTCATGTACAGTGCCACTATCTCGTCCCATGTTCGTTTCCAGGTCAGCCCTTGCACTTTACACGCACGCAGCATATTGCCGTAGTTTCATTATATCGCAGGCGTCGTACATATATGCAAACCGGAAGCGCGCGCGAGGATCGACGGGCGGAGAAGCCCGGCCGGCCTGCGTGTGCCCCTAACCATAGTTATTAGGACCGGACCGGTCATCGAACCGGCGAGGACATCGGTTCAATGGTTCACTGGTTCAACTGATAGAAACCGATTGAACCGCCGGTCCAAATAATATGAACCGGTAAAGTGAACCGGTCACAAAAACTTTAAACCGGTCTAGTATATATGTGGTATTTAATCATAAACATTATATTAAATTACGAGGAAGGTACTATAATCTACTCATGTATGCAGAAATTAAATTTGTGCGGTACAAAACAAGTCGGAATTTGTTAAATTAGGACTAGCCCATCTAGTCATCGACTAGAAATCAGTGTTCTCTATGCTTGAGCCCGTTCAGTCTCCCACACAAATCAGTGCGCTCTATTTACAAATCAGTCATCATTGTGTTCCATCCATTCGATATTCTACTTTGACGAGGCGCTGCCGTCGAGGAGGAGACGACGGGATGAAGGCTTGGAGCTGCTGTCGAGTAGAAGCGTCGCCGTCCGCCAAAGGTCCGTGAAAAATTAAGACGATTCCTTCCCAACTCTTTCTCGGAAGCCTAAAAGTGAGAAAAACCAAGTATTTTCATTAATACCCCTAGCTGGATAAGGTCATACTGAGTTGGCAGAGGGGTATTCATGGTAAAAGTCAAAACCAGTCCGGTTCGCATGTAACCGGCCGGTTCACCGGTTTCATAAAAAACCGGCCGGTTCATCCGGTTTTTAGCGGTTCGATTGCATGGGCGGTCTTTGAAGTGAACTGAACCGCTAGAGGCTTTGGTTCGGTCTTTTACCGGTCGAACCGCCGGTCCGGTCCGGTCCTAATAACTATGCCCCTAACGCGCGGTGTACCGCATGCCGCCATGCCCCCATGCATGCATCTCCCCGCCCCTCGTGTCGTGTGTCGTGTCGTGTCGAAGCGTGCGTCGTCGTGGACATCCAAGTCCACCAATTTTTTTTTTTTGAGATTAAAATCCACCAAATTAATTAAACGAGGAGTCACGCAACGGCAACACCGATCGGCCACAAGCCCGAGCGGAGGCCTTTTTTTTTTCTTCATCCGTGTGTAGCTAGCTTAGCTACACTAACACTACACCCCGGGGCCTGAGGCCCCTGACCGACCGAGCACCACAGGTCCACGGGCAAAAGGGGGCGCCCACGAAGCGCCGCGCTTTCTACGCGGCCTTGGATGGGCTTCTTTGACGGACGCCCTCCTCCCCTCCCCTCCTCGTGGCGGTTAGGTAGTGACAGCGAAATAAAGCCGACGGCCCACCGGCGCCGCGCGGCCACGGCCACGCAACCGGATAAAATGCTCCAAGTTCACTAGTTCACTCGGATCGCAGCCAGCTCGACTCGGCTCAGTGCATATTCCTAACGAGCCGAGCAAGAGTTTTTACTCGTTAGTATAACGAGCGAGTTCGAGTCGGCTCGCGAGCTGCTCACAAGCCAGAAGGTTTAATAGACTAATAAGCAAATTTTTAATTAATAATATTATATGTATACTATATGCTATATATGTAGTTATAGATGATGTTATGGTTATATTCTATTATTATAGTATGATAGAGTAGATTTTAGAGATATTAAGACCATATAAATACTATAATTTTTTTATTATATATATTATTGTGACGATTTAAAATTTAACTTTAACTCGCGAGTTTAACGAGCCAGCTCGTGAGTTTAATGAGCCACGCGAGCCAGGTTTTTCTTGCTCGTTTCCTTAACGAGTCGAGTCGAGCTGGCTCGACATCCACCCTACACGCAACCACAAAAGATCTCTTCTTTCTCACACAAAACACCACCCGCGGGGCCGCGCGCTCGCGGTCGCGGCCTCGCTGGGACACGCATGTCTGTCGCGCTCTCGGCGCCACGCCGCTGCTGGTCAAGCAAGCAAGCCCCCCGAGTGGAGTGACCGGGAGCTTTTGAGCCCGAACCCGGCAGCGAGTGCACGCGCGGCCGGCGCGGCGTCGCGCCACGTAGAGCGCACGCACGCACGAGTGGGTGAGTGGGTGGGTGGGTGGGTGGCGCTCGTCTCGTGCCGCGCAGGCGGCGTAGCACAGGTGCGTGCGGGCGAACGGGGATCTCAGGTGGAGCCGAGGGGAATACGGTGCGGTGCGCGCACTGCTGGGTGGGTGCTGGGGGAAAAATAGCAATATCTCTGTCGCGGGGGATCATTATTGGCTTACCGATCAGGGATCACCGGCTCGTGCAATCGGCCAATCGTGTTGCTCGCTAGTGCGCTGCGCGGGGGGATAAGCCGCGTCATTAGGCGCGGGAATCGGGTTCCGCAGCTGGGATTAGCGTCGCGGGCGATCGTGTAATCATTGTTACCTGATCGTGCGGACATGTTCGCCATCGCTCGCTGAGGAGCTTTTGCAAAAGAGACCGAGCGAGATACGCACACACTCGATAGCAAAGTCAGATGGCTATCTCAGCTTCTCCTCCCTGCACCCAAGCGGATGCTTATAACCCATCGGTTCGAAAGGCAGAGTGTTTATAGTAATCACGGAATATCTTACGTCGATTGCTCTGGCACGTATTCTGCCCAAACGGCACAAATATCTCGGGAAATTATACGGGGGTGATGTACTGACGGTGCTTTTAAATAGCGAATAGAAAGGCCGTGTCTCGATCTTGGACGGCGATCGGATTCCATCCAGTACACGGGCGATCATGGTGGGATCATTGCTTGGAGCTGATGGTCCAACACAGCGCGCGGTCGGTTGACGGCGATCCCTCCTGCACGTACGTACGCCACATCACGTCCCAAGTCCAGACGCTGAACGAGCAAAAAGCTGCTCCAATAATCCCACGCGCAACTCGATCGGGGGACGGAAAAAGGTAAAAAGCTGCGGTGCACATGTGGCGTTGCACTTACGGTAGGTAACTGTCAAGTGGCAACAATGTCTGAGTGGAGAGTGGGCGAGTGGCCATGGACGGGAAGGAAGCGCACCCCGACTCCAGCGGTAAAATCGCAGAGCTACTGGTCGGTAGTTATCTGTTCCTTTTTTTTATTGGCTCGTGTCCCTGTCAATCAATTGTGCAAAGTTAGATCGAGTTAGCGAGGCCGGTCAAATAAGTAATCTATCGGCGAGAGAGCCATGCGGTAGACCACCAGTCCACCACCACGGACACTCGCGTTGCTATGCTCGGTGCAGTGTTTGTTCACGCAGCGCGGCTCGAAAGCAGTGGTGCGTGTGCATCCGCCACAGCGATCCGTAAAGCTGCTTTAGTTTTTTTTTTAGGTTGGGCGCTTGCATAATCGTGGCGTTTAATTTTGTCCTTTTGGCTAAACGCACCGCTCAGGTGCCTACCTCATCAACCCCCATCAAACACAACAAAAGCAGAGGACCTGAGTGGTGCCATGAAATGAAGATAATCCAAAAACCTAAACAATACTACCATTTTCTCTCGAAAAGAAAGCAACAACCCCAGACACGATCGGACGGTTCAAGAGGACTTCAATAAAGTCACATGTTTACCTGCCTTTAGATCCCCCTCACCGATCCATCGGTGTGCCTGCATGCGTGATGCGTATCCATCAGAATCGCCACTCCTTTCGTTTCCCCTGACAACCAGATAACAGTGCGTGTCGATATCAACGGCACCGTACCGAGTCTCACTGTGGCAGCATAGCGCAACTTGACGAAGAGAAAGGCACCGGACGAACCAGATCGATAAAAAGTGAAGCCAAGCCGGCAACGCAACGCCCGCCACCAACCAAACAGATCCAGCGCGCTATCCGCCAATGCATCGTCGTCGCGGCCGCCGCCCGGCTGGGCTACGACGAGACGACGCCATCGGGCGGCTTTTGTCGGGGCCTGGACGCCTGGTAGAGGTAGAGCAGCTGAATTTTCGGTCCTTCGTCCCGGCCAAGGGAAGGGACGGACACGAACGCCCGCGCAGTTTTCTGGGCCGCGGCGCGACGCGACGCGACGCATGCACGCGCCCTGGCGCGCGGGGCGTTGGCTCGGCGCCGGGCCGAAAGCGGCGGCGGCACACGTGCCCCCTGCCGCTGGCGGTTGACTTCGCCGCCAACCTCCCTCCCGTCGCCATCCCCCACCCAACCCCCAGCGGAATGTGCAGTCCTGCGCATTAAAAACCATCAGGGTCAATATGGACAGGACAAGAAGTAATAGCGCAGCAACTGCGAGCAGCAAGCTACTGTAGTACCTCATGAAACAGGATATATAGAAGCATAGCTATTGATCATGTTTATTTTATTGTTTGCACAACTGAACATGTTTTCCGTAATTACGTGAGTGTACATCCTGTTGTTATTCCCTGTTCTAAGCATTCAGTGAGCAATATCTTCGACAGCAACGTATATATTTTATTTATGGATAAATAAAATGGGCGCAAAGGCAGCACTAATTCGACTGGGGCAATATCCATTGATATCTATTTGGTATGCAGGTTCTATCCTGAGAGTGGCCTGCTTTCCTGATAGTTATAATAATAGCCGTGTCCGTCAGAGCAGCCAAATGGGAGAAAAAGGGGAGGCCGAAAACGACGGTTAGGCCAATTTTGAACAGAGGTCAAAAGATTTCCGACCGTGGATTCTCTCAGCAAGTTGAAAAGGACAATCAATTCGCCGAAGAAAACCCGGGCCACCCCACGGCTGAGGGCCTGCCTGCACAATCACAAGTCAAAACCGACGCACGCCACGCCGCGCCGTCCCCCCTGACCTCCCCGCAACACTACTGTCTCATCGTCTACCTCCTACCTCACTTCCCTCCCTCCCTCCCTACCTCCATTGTTGCTTCGGGTGCAAGCGCGCAGGCGACTAGGCGAGGCCATATATCTTTAGGCACCATATGGCCTAGATATCGTAAAGGTCCTGAAAAGGCCGAGCAAGAAGCCTCCTTCCCTGCCCAGCGTCGTGGTCGCTGTACCTCGTCCTTGCTTCCATGGAGCATTTCTTGATGCAACGCACCACCGCAAGGCCAAGCTGCTTCTTCCTCTGCTCGTCTGTCCTGGTGGTGCTGCTCCTCTTCCTGTCTCCAGCCAGCTCCCTGAACCTGAGCTCCTGCGACCCGGGTGATCTTAAAGCCCTGGAGGGCTTCTCCAGAGGCCTCGATGGAGGTGGTGTTAGAGGCTGGAGCTTCCCAGACGCGACCTCCTCCGACGCAGCAAGCTGCTGTGCATGGACCGGTGTCACGTGCGACGGCAGCAGGAGAGTCGTCGGGTTGGACCTCCATGGCCAGAAGCTGAGGGGCGAGTTGCCGCTCTCGCTTGCACAGCTGGACCAGCTCCAGTCGCTCAACCTCTCCGACAACATCTTCCGTGGTGCCGTCCCGGCGCCCCTGTTCCAGCTCCAGAGGCTGCAGCAGCTCGACCTCAGCTTGAACGAGCTCGCCGGCACATTGCCAGACAACATGTCTCTCCCGATGATCAAGCTCTTCAACATATCCTTCAACAACTTCAGCGGCTCCCACCCCACGCTCCGTGGTTCAGAGCAGCTCATGGTGTTCGACGCAGGGTACAACTCCTTTGCAGGGCAGATTGATACAAGCGTCTGTGAGTCGTCTGGTGCAATCAGGGTGCTGCGGTTCTCGTCCAATCTCTTTGCTGGGGACTTCCCAGCAGGCTTTGGGAACTGCACAAAGCTCGAGGAGCTGTATGTCGAGATCAACAGCATCACCGGGACATTGCCAGATGACCTGTTCAGGCTGCCATCTCTGAGGAACCTGTCTCTTCAGGAGAATCAGCTCTCTGGTAGGATGAGCCCAAGGTTCGATAATCTGACCAGCCTTGCTAGGCTGGACATATCTTTCAACTCATTCTATGGGTACCTTCCAAATGTTTTTGGTAGCCTCCGCAAGTTGGAGTTCTTCTCTGCACAGTCCAACCGTTTCAGGGGCCCATTGCCTGCCTCGCTGTGCCATTCGCCGACGCTGAAGATGCTGTACCTGAGGAACAATTCGCTGAGTGGAGAGATCAACCTCAATTGCTCGGCAATGACACGGCTTAGCTCACTCGACCTTGGCACAAATAGGTTTGTTGGCACAATTGATAGTTTGACGGATTGCCATAATCTGAGAAGCCTGAACCTTGCCACAAACAACCTCAGTGGTGAAATCCCTGCTGGTTTCAGGAAGCTTCAGTTGCTAACCTACCTCTCACTTTCCAACAATAGCTTCACAAATGTGCCTTCAGCATTATCTGTCCTTCAGGACTGTCAAAGCCTAACAAGCCTTGTGCTCACAAAGAACTTCCATGATGGGAAGGCCTTACCCATGACTGGGATATATGGCTTTCACAACATCCAAGTGTTTGTCATCGCTAATAGCCATCTTTCAGGATCAGTGCCACCTTGGCTAGCTAATTTCACACAGCTGAAGGTGTTGGATCTGTCATGGAATCAATTGGCCGGGAATATTCCTGCATGGATTGGTGATCTTGAGTCTCTGTTCTATCTGGATCTATCCAACAATTCACTTACAGGAGGAATTCCGGAAAGCTTGTCAAGCATGAAGGGCCTTGTAACAAGAAAAATCTCACAGCAATCTACAGAGACCGATTATTTTCCTTTCTTCATTAAAAGGAACAAGACAGGCAAAGGATTGCAGTACAATCAGGTTAGCAGCTTCCCACCCTCTCTAGTTCTCAGCCATAACAAGCTCACAGGTCCCATATTGCCGGGTTTTGGTAGCCTCAAGAGCCTACATGTATTGGACCTCAGCAACAACCATATTTCTGGTGTAATTCCTGTTAACCTATCAGGCATGTCAAGCTTGGAATCCTTGGATTTATCACATAATAATCTTACCGGAGGCATCCCATCTTCATTAACAAAGTTGAATTTTCTATCAAGCTTCAGTGTGGCATACAATAATCTCAATGGTACCATTCCATCAGGAGGCCAATTCTGGACATTCAGTAGTTCTGCTTTTGAGGGCAACCCCAAACTCTGTGGCACTCGCCTAGGCCTACCCACATGTCATTCAACTCCTGCTCCAATAACGGTTGCTACAGATAAGAGAAAGAATAAGGGCATCATATTTGGAATAGCTATCGGTATTGCACTTGGAGCAGCGTTTATTTTGTCTATTGCTGTTCTATTTGTGCTGAAGAGTAGATTCAGAAGGCAGGATCATATAGTAAAGGCTGTCACAGATACTAATAGAGCCCTCGAGTTGGCGCCAGCCTCACTTGTACTTCTGTTTCAGAACAAGGATGATAAGGCATTGACCATAGGTGACATCTTGAAATCGACGAACAACTTTGACCAGGCTAACATCATCGGCTGTGGTGGCTTTGGTCTAGTGTACAAGGCAACGTTACCAGACGGAGCAACAATCGCCATCAAACGACTATCAGGTGATTTTGGTCAGATGGAACGGGAGTTCAAAGCAGAGGTGGAGACGTTATCAAAAGCTCAGCATCCCAATCTTGTGCTTCTGCAAGGTTACTGCAGGATTGGCAGTGATAGACTCCTGATCTACTCTTTCATGGAGAATGGCAGCCTAGACCATTGGCTTCATGAAGACCCTGATGGTCCCTCCAGATTAATTTGGCAAAGAAGGCTTCAGATAGCAAAAGGAGCAGCAAGAGGTTTGGCATACCTGCATTTGTCATGCCAACCTCATATTCTCCATCGTGACATCAAGTCAAGTAACATCCTTCTAGATGAGAATTTTGAAGCCCATTTGGCTGATTTTGGGCTTGCTCGGCTTATCTGTCCCTATGCTACACATGTGACAACTGACCTAGTTGGCACACTGGGTTACATACCCCCTGAGTATGGCCAATCTTCAGTAGCCACTTTCAAGGGTGATGTCTATAGTTTCGGCATTGTCCTTCTGGAGTTATTAACTGGAAGGAGGCCTGTAGATATGTGCAAGCCAAAGGGAGCTCGGGAGTTGGTCTCGTGGGTTACACATATGAAAAGAGGAAACCGTGAAGCTGATGTATTGGACCGTGCAATGTATGATCAGAAGTTTGAGAGGGAAATGATGCAGATGATTGACATTGCTTGTTTGTGCGTCAGTGATTCGCCTAAACTGAGGCCGTTAACACATCAGTTAGTGCTATGGCTTGACAACATTGGTGTAAGCAGCTATTCACCAAAGTGAGGCAAGTTCAATAACAGCAGCCATTGGGGAAGTTGTGTTTAATTGACCATCTCTTGGGTGAATGTTCTTCTCTAGTGACTAGTGAGAGATGTATGATAATGCATGACGATTGTATATTCAATAATACATGCTTCATGGGAGTCTAACTTGCTAACAAAATAAAAAGTTTATTGTTATGTTTTCCGTAGGTGCAATTTTCGGGTGGTTTATGGAAGTTTTGCTCCTTTACGGCTTTTGTCTAAATATCTTGTATATAGTTACAGGGGCTTTTCTCAATAAAGGCAAAAATTACATGTCTCTTAGTTTTCCTAACAGGTTTGTGCAAATTTTGCAGTTCATTACTATGTTGCCACGCCACGCATTTCTTGCACAGTTTATTGTTATTTGTTGCTTTACAGCTTAAGCCCGATGCTATTCATTTTACATTAGCTAAGCAGTAAGTACAATAAAAACCAAAATAGCTGATCAACATGGAAGGAATAAGAGTCAACCTATTCGTCCTATCCATGTGGGAAAGAAGTCCTGCCACTCGTACCTTCGTCTTATCCACCACAAGCTTACTCCTTTGCCAGACACTTCAGATAATAATGAGATATATGTTCAAAACGGGTGATGGTGATCCTTGTCTCCTTGCCTTAGTCAAGGATTTCTCGGTGTGTCTCAAAACTGGTGTCGGCGGTCCTTGTCTCCTTGCCGTGTTCAAGAATTTTGAAGTCTGTCTCAAAACACAAAAGAAGAGAAACCACAAAAATCAGCTCTACATAACAGCTAAAACTTTCGAAATGAAGCACACAGTGCAAAGTAGAGGGAGAAAATTAAGGGAGCGTTACGTCACTGACACACCTTGGTTCAGGCATTCGCTCGAACAGGCGGCGTGCATGTGCTGTGATCCTCCTGATCTAGCACAGGTTCGCCTCGCAAACCCCGCGAGTGCACGTCCCATTCCTCCTGCCCCGCCACGACGGTACGCGTCGCCTTCGTCCGCGCTGCTCGGGCGTCACGGCCGTGCTGCCCGCGCATCAAGGCGAGGCCCCTCCACGGCTCCACGGGAGAGCGACGGCCAGGGGAATGCGAACTCGTTGGGATCCCGCGGATTCCTGTGCGCCGCGCCAAACACTGTAGCAGTCGGCACGGGCATCCGCCGAGCAGTGGGGAGGGCGGCAGTCGCGGACGCCGGCCACCACCGCCATCTTCCTTCCCCTTCCGGAGTTCCGGATCCGGATTTTTTTTTCTTTTTTCTTTTTAGAGAGACAGGACCTGATCGCGCGCGCGCTTTTTTGCGAGGGGGCTGAGGCGCTGGGCCTAACAGCTTCAGCGCAGTTTCAGCCTAGTAGACGCCGGCTGTGGGGATTGATAAATTGGGCTGTAAGCCCAACCCATACCAATGGTCAGTCCCTCTTGAGGTTCTTTTCCCTTCTCTCTTTTTTCTACTCCCTCCGTCCCACGATGTAAGCATTTATTGACTTTTTTTCGTTCACGTTTGACTGTTCGTCTTATTTAAAAAATGAAAATATTATTTATTTTGTTATGACATGTTTTATCATCGTATATATTTTAAGTATATCATAATTTTTTTATATGTTTATAAATTTTTTGAATAAGGCGAACGGTCAAACGTGACGCGCAGAAATCGAGAAATGCTTATATTATGGAACGGAGGGAGTATTTCTATAATCGCAATAAAGTTATACAGACATGAGCTCTCTGAGGGGTTTTCTTGAGTCTATCCGGCTTCAAATTTGTCTTAACTTCTCTTTTAGTGGTATGGGTGATACATTTATTGACAACTAGGTGATTCCCCGCGCGTTGCTACGGGATTTGAAAAAAAATTCGATAAACAATGAATCATTGTGGTTGTTTAGTTGCTCATAAAAATAGTGCACTTGTAGAAATTACCCTGAGAGCCATATGAGCTATCTCTTGATGAAAACCATAAACTTTTATGCTACTTTTGAATGGTTAATGCATACATCTAATGAGTAGAAAATGTGTACCAAGTTGGTAGAGGTCAGATTTTTTTTCATTATTTAAAAAATGCTATCTCTAGTTTCTATGCTATTACTTTCAAACCCACTTTTAGTGCTTGCTAAAAATCATATCACGATGGAGTACTTGTATGTGTATTACAATGTCAACTAACTATGCAAGTGAGGTAAAAATCAATTTAGTTTCCCATCAGCCAATTCCAAACTTTATAAATTTCCATCATCTAATTTTCAGATTTAAATTCACGTTTGAGAATTCAAGATGATGTGCACATGAGAGAAATATCAATTAATATATCTTAGTGGGTTCTAGTGCATCTTAGTGGGAGGTGATGATGTGGTTTCACGAGAGATGAGAGAAATCTTTAGTGGTGACCAATTATATAAGTTATATAGATAAGACGTTGTATGTTTGTTTAGTTCTTCACTGAGGTAAATGTACCTGAGCGTCTGCATTATAGTAACGTGTTTGAAAAAAAAACGTATAAACATACGGAGCTTTGCTTCATGGATGATAAATAAAACCTCACATAACTCATTTCCAAATTATCCATACGGAATATACATACAGGAAGCAAAGATATATCACACTTTTCTTTCCAAGAAGAACGTACAGCAGCAAGCGAACGTGGTGGCGGGACTCCGGAACACATCGAAACACGGCGCGGAGACCCGGCCCGCGTGCATGACACGATTACTACTACGAACAGGCAGCAGAGAATTTGGAGATCTGAACGGATGGAGGCGGGCCTCGGTTGTGCGCGTATCTACACTTCGGTGACCCCCTCCTCGCCGCCGTGCCGGACTTAGGCGTTGCTCCGGTAGGACCCGAGCTTGGCGGCGCTGGCCCTGAGCACGTACTGGTGGTAGGCGGCGGCGATGGCGGCGCCGATCAGCGGGCCCACCCAGAAGATCCACTGCACAAACAATAGTCGACAGTGAATGGCGGAGCTGAATTAATTACATGCGCCGTTGATGCTTCCATGGTGTATAATGTAAGATATCCGAACTTCCTAAGCAATTCTTTTACTTGCTTATCTTCAAGAGATTTGTTTGATTATGTTTGTGGGAAGTATAGTTAAATGCTTGACCAAGCCAAGGTGTACAGCGAGAGGGTTGTTGGTAGTAGTTTCAAACAAATTTGGCATCTTTTAGGTGTCCGTAAGGTAGGAGGGTGTGGCAAAGAGATTAGGTTGTATATTTGGGTTTAATGAGAGCATATGTCATGCATAATAAGCTAAACAGCTGTACTAAATAATGGAACGGTGTATGGTGATGGGGATAGGTTAACAATAGTCTTGATGCTTATCTTATCCTGAGCCGTTGGTTAATTTGCATTGCATGTTTTGACAACTAGCAATTGAGCATGAGAAAGTAGTCAGACATATGCAAGTCATGTCGACTTTTAAAATTCTCGATGCTAGTAACGAAACACCGGAAGTGTACGTACTTGGTCATCCCAGGCCTTGTCGTTGTTGTAGATGACTGCGGCTCCAAGGCTCCTGGCCGGGTTGATGCCGGTGCCGGTGATGGGGATGGTGGCAAGGTGCACCATGAACACGGCGAACCCAATTGGGAGAGGAGCCAACACCTGCATTATATTGATTGAAGGAAAATCACAGTTATACTTTCAGTTAAGATCGGAGCAATTTTCATTTCATAATGAGATAATAATACTCTAGTACTAGTTTTCCTAGCTTTTCATCTACATCAACCGAATAGCTACTGACAAAACAAGTATCATTTTTTATTTTTATTTTTCCAAAAGAAGTGCCTAAGGTTTCAAAATCGTTGTCCTAGAAAGGGATGGGACACCAAATCCGAAGGCAAATAAGCTATCGCTCAACCACAAGTTCCTCTTGGAATTTTGCACCTTGGTCCTATCCCTGATATATTTTATCCTTATGAAGAAGTGCCAATCATTTGCGATTGGCCACCTCACGTTCGCTGTTGGGGACAGCGATTAAGACAGGGACGACAGCTGAAGACACTTACTGCGGCCTACGCACAAGAGAATCTTCCGATCTGCTTAATTGGCTTATGCAGTTGCCAATTCATGCATTCATCCGTCAGGAAGATACATCTTCACATGCGCCTGATTTTGAGAGCTCTGCACAGCTATGATTTGGTACCATTGATAAATTGCGTATCTTGTATGGCATGATTAATTGTGTGAATAATGTGTGGCGCGAAAATACTTAACTTGTTAGGTTCATGACCTACTTTGCGTTAATTTCTGCAGACTAGTTTGAGGGTGTAGATTTAGTCTCCTGCGGTCTTGCCACCCTAAATGTGGCGTGAGTTATATATATGATTCAACCCCTGGTCGGTCCACGTGAGGACTAGATTCAAAACCCTGGTTCCCTTTGCACTCTACCAGGACCAGGAGCGTGACCCAACTGGGCTACCGCCTAGTTTTCCAGTGTAGTGTATCTTCTAAAAGTATATATAGTTGGTTAAGTAAGCAGTGGCGGATTGGAATTTCAGACTTCAGGAATAAGTGGGCATAATTTTGTTAGGATGTTGCTTTATGCTACACGCTTAATTTTACTGCTCTGCACAACTAGCTTACTAGTTACGGCAGAAAGGTCTTGTGTTGCTGTAAACACTTCGCGCCGAAGTGATATGCGCTCTAATCTTTACTGTTAACCCTGCAGTTAGCACTAGCTCGACGTAGCATCAAAGTCAGAGGACGCACTGGAGGACCTACACTTGTGAAGTCCCTTTTTTTTTGCATAATAAATTTGTAGTGCTCGATCAGTTTGCTAAGCAAGCGGAGTGAAACAAATAAAGTAAGTTCTTCCAAATTAAGCTAAGCCCAAAGGACTAGAACCAGCTTAATTCGTTTTATAAACACTTGCTATGTACAGGATCTATCATCCATTTCTGCCTTTGGCCCCATGCATAAACTCTATATATACACTCTTCAGTCATCCAGAGTAATATAATCCACTAACAGCAACAGTTCAGTGTTTTTTCTACTGTGCGAATACTAGCTATGAACATGATGTCTTAGATGTACTCACCGGGACGTGGGAGTCGCGGGCGCTGCGCTTGGGGTCGGTGGCGGAGAAGACGGTGTAGACGAGCACGAAGGTGCCGATGATCTCGGCGGCGAGGCCGGTGCCCTTGGAGTAGCCGGCGCTGAGCTCGTTGGCGCCGCCGCCGTAGCGCACGTAGTAGGCGCTCTGGAATCCCTTGACGAGCCCCACGCCGCAGATCCCTCCCAGGCACTGCGCGATGATGTAGAGCACCGCCCGGACGAGGGACACCTTCCTCGCCAGGAACAGCCCGAACGTCACTGCCGGGTTGATGTGCCCACCTGCATCCATATATGTCATGATCAGCTTGGTGTGTCATCGTACACGTCCATCGATCGTATATATAGCTATCTGTCAGTGTTTCTATGAATGAACCACACAAACAAATTAACGATCGAAGTTAATTATATGCCTGAGATGCCGGCGGTGCAGTAGACGAGGATGAAGATCATGCCGCCGAAGGCCCAGGCGATGCCGAGGATGCCGACGCCGCCGCACGCCGCGTCGGCGCCCGACGCCGCCGGGTCGGACTGGTGCTTGTACCCGATGACGGTGGCCACGGTGATGTAGAGGAAGAGCAGCGTCGCGATGAACTCGGCGATGACGGCGCGGTACAGCGACCACTTGGTCAGCTCCTCCGCGTCGATCAGCGGCGCCGGCGGGGGGTCCGTGTAGTCCTTGGCCGAGAACTCCCCGGCCTCGGGACCCGACGCCTCGATGTCCTTCGCCATGCCGATCAACTCTGCTCTAGCTATCAGCTCAGAGGCAGCGTGCTATGCGAGCTCTTGCTTCTGCGGCTTACTCGAGTGGTGTGAGGAGACGGGGGAGGCGAGAGGTATATATATATGGGGCGCGCGGCCGAGAGGACGACTCGTGCAGGGTAGAGGAGAGGACGAGCTCATCATTTCAATCATGGCTTGCTTAGTGACCTCTTGATTACAGTATTAGCGAGGGATAAGGGAAGGGTTCCATTTCTGGCTGTAGGTTTTTTGTTATAGTTTTTTGCCGCCCACAACCGACTATAACCTCATCATCATGTCACGCCAGAGCTTAACTGGTGGACAGTGATCAACCGAAGGGGCTATTCACTTTATTCTATAGGTTTTGTGATTACGTCCTGTACGTTCTTGACAAAAAAAAGGGATTAGCACGTACACGAATTAAGAGCCTGACGTCCGAAAGCACAAAACCACTGGTGGTGGTGCTTGTAATTAGTGGTCGATAAGCTTTCGTGGCAGTACATGACCGTAAGCCGAACTTGACAAAAGAATTAGCTAGAGTGGTTGCGTTAAGGTTATAAGTCACGGAGGAGTAGCTAGCAAAGCCGAACACTGAACAAAGTACAAATGACCACAAGCATATGTGCATGTACAAACAAACAACGCAGAATATGGCCAGAGTACGTGCACTCTCTCTGGTATTGCACGGCAAAGCATGCGCTGTCAGCATGGCTGTCATCGTCTTCAAGCAAACTAATCAGGGCTTCTTGTTTCTTTAAAGGAAAAACAAAATCATCAGAATTCAGAAGTTTCTAAACTGAAGTCAGCATGCTTGCTTGCTTGCTATATATTCCAACTGACGACCATCGCCAGCTGGAAAATGAGGCACACATTTGGCATGGACATTATATATTATTCAGCCGATGAGAAGAATACTGTGCGGATATACTAACTAATAAACAGTTCGGCAGAATCATCCAATGGAGATGCTCAGAAACTTGACAGCCAATCATAACAACAGGGACAGCGAATCATTGCTTCGCATCACGCACAGACGGACAGCGGCGAGCCCTAGCGCTACCTACAAATCGAGATTCTTATCGCAGGCTCGATTATTAGTTGCAACCTACAAGCTGGATGAGCGCGACGGCATTAGCTGTCCTCCTCGACCGCCCGCTTTGTGAAGGAAAACTCCAGAGGTTTCTAGCCCGGCTCGCCATGTCCGCTACCGTTCCCAAGCGTAATATAAGCTCCCACCCGGCCTTAACCTAATCTAATCCGGCCATTCTGGGACCACGAACCCTCCACAGGCCTTATGGCTGATGATCATCATTGAGATTAGAGCACTTTGCACGAACAGAGCTTGCTTTATTTTGCTCCTGTGATGTGAGTTGTCCTGCTGAGTTGTGTGATTTTGTTCCCTTCTCATTGCCTGATCCTTCCTGAATTGTCTGTTTGTCCTTAGCCTTGGGTTGGGTCTTTACAGGATGAGAGACCAGTGCGTCCAGGTCACTCTCTCTGACGAAGACAAGCATGACAACGAAGCGGAGGGTTACAGAACATTCCCCTGCTCGCCCGCCCGCCATTTCCACAAACGTCACACTGAAAACCCAACTGAATCCGCCTTTATTCCATTTCTTTCTCGTCATCCTCTGCTTTGCATGACGAAGAAGAACCTTCTTTCCCTACGTATTCGATCTCCGTCTCATACGCGTCCTGCGGAGGCGACACCTGGCTCAACGCCGGCCTCTGACGTCCGGTAATACACGAGAGCGGCGGCCGGCGAATCCGGCGGTGCCACCTGCGCTCTTGTGGCCGGGAAGAGCCGGGCGGCTCGCGTCGCCGTCACTGCCAGGGCCCGGTCATCCCTGATCCCTGATGCGTCCCCCTGCGTAAGTGATAGCAGCGCCGGACAAGGCCGGCGGTTTACATTCTACTATAGGCTGATAGTATATGCGGCGGCGTGCGCCCTCTGTGTGTGTGTCTGCTGACCAATGGTTTTGGGCTTTTAGCTACGTCGTCGTCGGGTGGTTCTACCGACTAGCGTCCCGATCTGATCGTCGGCCCGTGTAAGCATGCGGAGGTTTGGTGCAGGGTCGGAAAAGGACGGGGAGCTAATGGCGCGGGACGGGTGAAAGCAGGGTTCAGCAAGGGAAGCGAATGAAGGAAACAACCTTCTTCTCTGTAGTTGTAGTAGCTATTGCCCTATTGGCAATAGGAAAATCGGAGCTCTCCACGTGAACGGCACACATACGAACTCATGTCCACTAGTGACCTCGAGTCACGACTTCAGTTCAGAAACCTGACACCAGTGAGCCGAGGGGCATGTCAGGCACGATGACTCTGGCGCTCTGCCATATTCAGCGACAAATTTTTTTTTAAAAAAGGAGAGGTGAGTTGTTCTTTCTGCAGCAGCTATTCGTGCGGGCAGGTCGGCTCCAAGGGTGGGAATATGGCACATCGTTTTCACTCGGTGCTCCATAATGTCAGAGCGGGCAAAGCATTTTTGCCCTCTTGGGGATAGCCTGGTGTCACTTTGAGCACACCTTTATTATTTTCCTCCTGAACAAACACAGTCGAAAATGGTCCTTGCATTGGTAGATTCCGGCTTACAAGCGCCAAAGGACGTACTCTGTCAAACTGTAGCAGAATGGTGCAGCTGACCGGCGGGAATTCTTTGACAGCTTTATTACGTCGTGACAAATTGGGCCGGCTGACAGGCTAGCTGCATGTAAACGGATTGAAGAGTGCGCCGACTAAATGGGTTGTCGGAAGCCCGCGAGGGAATGGCTGTAGGACGGCCCAATTTGTTTGTCTGCCGCGAGAGGTAGCAGGGCCCCTCGCTTGACCAACACATAGCAGCCCGAACAGCCCATTCATCTAGGAGTACCATCTTTTGAAGCTGCCGCGAAGCCCGGTCCATCATCATCATCATCCCACGAAATTAAGACGGAAAAAGTCCATTTTAATTCCCTCACATTTGGCAGAAGTACGTTTTTCGTCCTCAACATGAAAAACCAGGAATCTTGCATCCCTCAACTCTTCAAAACCGTGCATTTTACATCCCTCAACGATTTCGACGGCAGTTTCGCTGATGTGGCGGCGGTTTCGCTGACGTGGCACGTTGACATGGCGTGCTTAAAATGGTTAAAACTTTAAAAATCATATAAGATCGTAAGAAAAAGATAAAAATATAAATCCAATTTTTTTACTTCCTCGTGAGCATCTTTACACAGTGGAGTCATTTATTTACATGTCAACGCGCCACGTCAGCGAAACCGTCGCCACATCGGCGAAACTGTCGTCGAAACCGCCGAGGGACGTAAAATGCACGGTTTTGAAGAGTCGAGGGATGCAAGATTCCTGGTTTTTCGCGTTGAGGACGAAAAACGAACTTCTGCCAAACATGAGGACGTAAAATGGACTTTTTCATGTTGTGTTGTGTGGTCGCTGGCCTGCGAGCTGCGAAATGTCCCAGCGGTATGTCGAGCAGGCCCAAATCTCAGTAACCGGAGTCCCACGTAAGGCTGGATATCGAGCCGGCTCGGCTCGGCTCGGCTCAACTCGAGCTGGCTCGTTAGTATACCGAGCTGGCTCGACTCGGCTCGTTAAGAGACCGAGCTAGAAGGCAGGCTCGGCTCGACTCGTTTGTCAGCTCGAGCCGGCTCGTTTGGCTCGTGAGCCAGCTCGTAGCGCCTGCTCGCCTGCGGCCGCCGAGCACCACCCACCACCACCGCCGCCCGCCTCGCCTGCGGCCGTCGCCTGCCGCTCACCCCCGCAGCTGCCAAGCGCCGCCCGCCGCTCGCCCTGCGGCCGCCGCCGTGTGAAGCCACCGCTCGCCCCCGCGGCTGCCAAGCGCTGCTTGCCACTCGCCCCTGCGGCCGCCGCCGTGTGAAGCCACCGCTTGCCCGCGGCCGCCGCTCGCCCCCACGGCCGCCGCTTGCCACCGGAGGAGAGAGAGAGAGGAGGAGGAGAGGCGCGAGGCGAGAGCGGGCAGAGCGGAGGGAGCAGGGAGGTGGAGGGGAGGGAGGCCGAGGAGGCGCCGGAGGGGGGAGGCAGTGGAGTCGCGTGGGAGAGATAGGGAGGAGGCGGAGGGAGAGAGAGGCGGCCAGCGGAGGGAGGGTAGGGGCGTGGGCCGGTGGGCTTTAGGGTTTGAGGTGGGTTAAATGGGCCGCTTACGGTCCTTGATTCCCTCTTGGGCTGGTGCACTGGGCCATTGACACTAGCTCGTTTAGGCTCGCGAGCTGGCTCGTTAAGAGACCGAGCTGAAACCTAGGCTGAGCTCGTGAACAATTCCAAACGAGCCGAGTCGAGCCGAGTCACTACTAAGCCGAGCCGAGCGAGCTACCGAGCCACGAGTTTTTTGTCCAGCCTTAGTCCCACGTAAATCTAGCGCTTTCGGTGTGCCACGCATGACCAGGCCGCGGATATTCCCCTTCGGCAGCAACAAACATAAGAGCTGGTTTGGGACCGTCCTTCCCGGGATATGCTTCACCGGGAAATCCGCCCGGCCTACTTAGGTCGGGCGCCCTACCCCGGGAAGGAGCCGGGATCCCGGCGGGGAGGCCCGTTGCCAAAGGAGCCCTAAATCATCGATTGCCACCGCTGAGAAATCCCTGCGCCGGCCGCTGCCACTCACGCGGCGATTCACCGCGCTCCGAGCATGCGCTGCATCCCGCCTAGTACCTGCGCTGCCGACTGCCGTGCACGTGGCCTCCCGCGCCGCGCAAGGATTCTCCCTTCGACGCACGCGCGCGTCGGCACCGCCACACCCACACGCAAGCCAGCAGGCAGCCTGCCCGAGCTCCGGCCCTCTCCCTGATTCCTCCCGTCGTCTCTCCGCAACCACCAATTCTCCCCTCTATAGCCAAGAGGCACAAACTGCCCGTCTGCACCACACGGGCACGCTGCACGCGTGGCGCCAATTAAGCCGCGTCGACACACGGGCGCCGTCTGTCGCGCGGCGGCCCGGCCTGTCGCGGATACGGCCGCGCGAACCCACGTGGCCTCCCGGGCCGGCGCCACTCCCGTCCAGCCACGTACGCCGCGGCCGGCCGTCCCCGGCCGGTGACCGGGTCTACTCGCTCCGGCGTCCGGCGGATATCCTCCTCCAGGGTCCAGGTCCAGGCTCCAGCCCCCTCCCCAGCGCAGCGCTGCGTCCCGGTGCATTCGGTCGAAAGCGACGGGACCCATGCATGCAGCGGATAACGATCCGGCGCGTCCATGGCGGACACCGTCAACTACTTAAGCCACAAATTTGAATTTCCGGCGACGTCGGTGGCTGGTGCAGATCGCAATCAGGAAGGATGGATTGGGTCGGCGGTCAGCTGTACACGATGGATCCAACCAAGGTGTCCGTCGCGACGAGCCAATCAGCCGT
Source organism: Echinochloa phyllopogon (assembly GCA_033239725.1). NCBI lineage: Eukaryota > Viridiplantae > Streptophyta > Magnoliopsida > Poales > Poaceae > Echinochloa > Echinochloa phyllopogon. The sequence continues at coordinate 35,238,685 of BTCW01000001.1, read as the reverse complement.
GTATACACGTAGACGACGTACGGCATCGCAATTTCTCGCGACTAGCTGGTCGTCGTGTTATGATTCTGTTGGCTGTGGCATATTTTATTTCCATAATGTGATGGTGAACGGATAATGCTAGCTCCTAGGCATGCACGCACGGCCTCCGATCCTCCGTGGACAACGGGATACTCCCTCCGTCCCGTAAAGAATGCAATCCTCACTTTTCGAGAAGTCAAGTCATTTCAACTTTGACCAAGTTTATACAAAATAGTACTAATATTTATGTCTTCAAATCGATTTAGTATGAAAATATAATCTGTGATTAATCTAATAATACTTATTTTGTATCATAAATGTTAGTAACTTTTTATATAAATTCAGTCAAACCTGAAATGGTTTGACTTCTTAAAAAGTGAGGATTGCATCCTTTACGGGACGGAGGGAGGAGGGAGTAGGTTCCTTGAGGTGGGAATTTTTCCGGTAATAGACATGAGAGCAAAATGGGGATCATTAGAGGACAAGTCACCTAGAAACTCTCCTGTTTGAGGTGAGGTGAGCTGAGCTGAGCCGGATAAGGCTGGACCTAGACTTCTTCCCCGTCACATACATTCGACTAGTTTAATAAATTTATTTACCATCAGAACAAAAAAAAAGCGGGCTTCGCCTGCCGGTAGTCCAGCGACGTGGCAGCACCTCACTACCCCAACCCCAACTCCACACGAAATAAATAAATAATGCTCGCCGCTCGGGCCCAGCAGGCAGTGGCAGAACCTCATTCTCCCATCCTCCTCCTCCTAGGCTCCTACCCCGATCGTGGATATAGAATTCCAAATGGGCCGGGCACGATGGCCGGCACGAGGCACGGCCCTAAAAAGCACGGCACTAGCCCGGCCCTAAGCACGATCGATAGTGCCTTGGGCCGGCCCGGCACGAATGGGGTTTAGTGTCTGGGCCGCCATCTTGGCCCGTAGTGCCGGCCCGAAGCACAGCCCGAAAATGATCGGCCCGATTGGTGGCCCGATGTAATTTGAAAGCCCACATATATATACATGAGAAAACCCTAATTCTCCTCACTCCCTCACCCCTCCCCTCCCTCAGCCGCCCCCATCCCCTTCCACCCCATGCTCCTGTCGCCGCCGCCAAGCAGCCCCATGCCTCCCTAACCCTAGTCCTCCGCCGGCCTCCTCAGTCCTCACCGCCGCCGCCATCCTCCTCACCCTCCTCAACGCTTGTCGTCCTCGCGCCGCGAGACGTCCTCGCGCCGCCCGCCGCCGGCCTCTGCTCGCTGTCAGCCGCCGCCACGTGAACTGGCCTCCGCTCGCCGCCTGCCTCCGAGGGGGCGCGATTCGCGCCGCCGCGGGAGTCCGCGGCATGGGGCTCCGCCGACCTACACGCGCTGCCGCGACGGGGCTGCTCGCCGCCGGCCTCCGCTCGTCGCCTGCCGCCGAGTGGGCCTCCGCTGCACCGCCGACGCGAGGGGCCACGCCGCCCATCGCCCGCCGCCGCGCCGGCGCCCGTCGTGGCGGCCGGCGGCCCCCTGCGCCGCTTTGAGGCCGGGCCGCCATAGCCCGATGGGCCGGCCATAGCCCATGGGCCAGCCGTGCCGTAGTGCCGGCCCGCCACGAAAAATGGGCCTTCGTGTCGGGCCTTAGCCGCCAGGTCGGCACGGCGGCCTGGCCCGGCCCGGCGCGAAAGACCATCGGGCCTCTATATGGCCGGGCCGCGTCGGGCCGGGCCACATCGGGCTAGGGCCTGGCGGGCCCGTTTGGAATTCTATAGTCATAGAGAGAGATCCAAAAGCTCCCCAGGGGCGAAACGGTCATTGCATAAAATGGCCTTGCCCCTGGGCCATGGTCTAAGAAACTACTATCTCAGGCCCTGTCAGGAACAGTGGATCATGGGATTCAGGACTGTGAAGTTATACGCAGCATCAGAAAAAAGCAACAATTGAAAGGCTACAAGAATTCACCCTGCTGTGATAAAGGTTGCCTCGGTTGTAACATGACCCCTCCAACTCTCACACCTTCTGTCATTAGGAATTTGGGCACTTCTTTCTGTAAGGTTGATGGTGCTAAGCTTACTGATAAAGCTCTCACAGCAAAGAAAACCAAAGTGACTGCAGCCCCTGGTGGGAAGAGGCAGATGAAAAGGAAGGACCCCAAGAATGATAATGCATCTCCAAGCAATAAGAACAAGCACAAGCAGGGTGACATTTAGGCTTTCTTTACCAAGGAACTCATTTGCCCTCTCAGAAAGTGTTCTTTTATTTGGGCCTCTATTTTGTGAACCTGTAATACTAAATTATTTCCTTGGTTGTGATATTTCTCTATTGCTTCGTGGGGGCCTTTTGCAGTGCATGCATGTGAAACATGCAATGCTGAGATCTTTTAATTGTTTTGTTTAATGGATACAACTCATACTATGAGATCTTGGAAGGTTCTGTGTTGGAATGTCAGAGGGTTAAACTCAATAGACAAATGGGGTTCTATTAAGAATAAAATTGTTGAAAGTTCCTGTGAAATTGTGTGCCTACAAGAGACTAAGAAGGATTCTTTTGACCTTAGCTTCATTAAAAAGTTTTGCCCTGCTAAGTTTGATAAGTTTGAATATTTACCAGCAGTGGGAGCTTCTGGAGGCTTGATAACGATTTGGAACTCTAGATGCTTTGATGGTACTTTGGCCTTTATGAATGAGTATTCTTTGTCTGTAGAATTGCGTTCGAGGCATAATAATGCAAAGCTAGTCCTGACAAACATCTATGGTCCATGTGCTCATGACAAGAAAATAGACTTTACCACATGGCTAAAGAATATTCAAATGCCTGATGGGATTGATTGGTTAGTTATGGGATATTTTAACCTAATAAGAGGCCCAGAAAATAGGAACAGGCCTGGTGGTAATATTCAGGAAATGCTCTTGTTCAATGAGATCATTAGTGCTCAGGGTTGGTCTGAAGTGCCACTGCAGGGAAGAAAATATACTTGGTCAAATAAACAACAGCCACCTCTTTTAGTAAAACTGGATTGGATCTTCACATCTAACTCCTGGGATATTAGCTATCCAGCCACAACTGCTAAGCCTATGACAATGGAACCATCAGATCATGTTCCTATTGTAGTACATATTGGAACAGACATACCAAAAGGAAGGCAATTCAGGTTTGAGAATTTTTGGATGGAGCATGAACACTTCTTTCAAATAGTTCAACATGGGTGGCAGCTGCCTACACAACAAACAGATAAAGCAAAAGTCATAACAACAAAGTTCAAAAACTTGAGAAGGGTTTTAAGGGCATGGAGAGCAACTATCTCAGGATTGGCTGAAAACATTGAGCATGCCAAGTTAGTCATTTATTTACTAGAACTGCTCCAGGAATTCAGGGATTTGTCAATTCATGAATGGAATTTCAAAGAGATTCTGGTGGAAAAGTTAAACCTGCTATTAAAACAACAGCAAATTTATTGGAAACAAAGAGGGACCATAAAATGGGTCAAATTTGGTGATGAAGGAACAAAATTCTTTCACGCAAATGCTTCTCAAAAGCTTAGGAAAAATACCATTGCAGTGTTAGCAGATGAGCGACGACAAATTTATAGCAATCATTCAGAAAAGGCTAACCTGCTGTGGGACACTTTCTGGCACAGATTAGGAGTTTCAGAGGAGACAGAAATGATCTTTTTACTTCATGAGATATTGGAAAGGAATCAAAATTTACACAGTTTGTCTGAGCCATTTTCAACTGAAGAAATTGATAAGGTGGTGCAATCATTGCCATCAGAAAAGTCACCAGGGCCAGATGGGTTTAATATAGATTTTGTGAAACGCTGTTGGCACATTATCAAAGAAGACTTTTATGAACTATGCTTTGCATTTCAAAGAGGGGAGGCATGCTTGCAAAGTATAAATGGATCACACATTTGTCTCATCCCAAAAACAGATACTCCACAAACACCTGCAGATTTTAGACCAATATCACTACTCAATATCTCAGTGAAAATCATTACAAAATTGCTTGCCAACAGATTGCAGGCTATGATTGTTCAGCTCATTCATCAGAATCAATATGGCTTTATAAAAAGTAGATCCATTCAAGATTGTCTGGCATGGACTTTTGAATATCTTTATTTATGTCATAAGTCCAGAAAAGAAATTATAATTTTGAAACTGGATTTTGAAAAGGCATTTGATAAAGTAGAGCACTCAGCAATATTGATAATCATGAGAAATAAGGGGTTTGATAACACTTGGATCAGATGGATAGAAGATATTCTCAGCTCTGGCACATCCTCAGTGTTACTAAATGGCATTCCAGGGAAAATCTTTCACTGCAAGAGAGGTGTAAGACAAGGTGATCCATTATCACCACTGCTTTTTGTCATAGCAGCTGACTTGTTACAGACTCTACTAAATAAAGCAAAACAGATGAATCTATTAAAGTTGCCCATTGATCTACCACACTGTCAAGACTTCCCAATACTTCAATATGCAGATGATACATTGATAATCATGGAAGGCTGTGCAGAACAACTCTTCTTTCTCAAAAGTTTGCTATGGGCATTTGCTTCCTCAACAGGATTAAAGGTAAATTACAACAAATCAATGATGGTGCCCATGAATATGTCTGAAGACAAACACTCACTGTTAGCAAACACATTTGGTTGTGCAAAAGGAGACTTCCCATTCACTTATTTGGGATTGCCCTTGGGTATAACACGGCCAAGAATACAGGAATTTATGCCTTTGGTTTCTCGGTGTGAAAGAAGACTGGTAAATACATCTGTGTATCTTTCCCAGGCTGGTAAATTATAGATAACTAATGCTGTCTTAAGTTCACTACCAACATTCTTCCTCTGTACCTTCAAGATGCATAAGACAGTCCTCAAGCAAGTGGATAAATATAGAAAGCATTGTCTATGGCGGGGCTCAGATATCAATGCCAGAAAGTCACCAAAAGCAGCATGGGAGATGGTATGCCTTCCTAAATCAGAAGGAGGTTTAGGGGTAATAAGGCTACAAACACAGAATGAAGCACTCCTACTGAAGAACTTGCATAAATTCTTTAACAGAGTTGATCTTCCATGGGTACATTTGATATGGAACTGTTATTACATCAGCAATTCACTGCCAGATTCAAGAAGGGTTGGCTCATTCTGGTGGAGAGACATACTCAAGTTGGGCACAGTTTACAAAGGCATTGCTGCACCCACTGTTTTCAGTGGGGATACTTGCTCGTTGTGGCATGATCTCTGGGCAGGGGCTATCCCAAGCCAAATTTTTCCAGAGTTATACTCCTTTGCCAGAGATAAAAAAATTTCTCTTTACAAGGCCAGAAATTTAGAAGACACTAGCCAACTGTTCCATCTGCCATTATCAGGGGAGGCATTTGCACAACTTATCCTTCTAGCCATCAGAATTGAAGATTTACCGGAACAAGGAGGGAATGATATTTGGAGCTACATTTGGGGGTCTGCTGTCTTTTCTTCAAAAAAAGTCTATGACCATACCATTGGCCATAGAGAGATACATCCTGCGTTTAATTGGACTTGGAAATCGTCAGTCCAGCATAAGCACAAAGTTTTTTTCTGGCTCCTAATGAAAGATAGACTCAGCACAAGAAATCTGCTTAGAAGAAGATCACAAGAATTGCCATCTTATGACTGTGTCCTTTGCCTACATCCTCATGAGGAGACTGTTCAACATCTATTCATAACCTGCCCATTTGCAAAAGATTGTTGGAATCTCATTACAATCGTGTCTGAGGATCTTGAGCCTCTTGATGCCCTTCACTCATTCAGAATTCAGCTCAATGTGCGCTTCTTCATGGAAGTGATAATACTGATGGCCTGTTGCATTTGGATGGCGCGCAATGATCTCATCTTCAACAATAATCTCCCAACTTTGGATTCAGTAAGGATAAGGTTCCAACGACAATTTGCTCTCGCTATGTTGAGAGCAAAAGAGACCCTTCGCCAAGACATGTCTTTATGGATAAACTCGATCTTTTAGTTTTCTTTATCTTCTTTGTTTCGTTCTTCGTTTCGTGATTGTTTGACGTCTGTACAATTGTTTACTTTTAATATATATATTAATCAGTAGGGGGCAACCCCTCCTGTTTCCTCGAAAAAAAATAAAATGGCCTTATCCGAATCCACCGGCTTTCCGCTCCCGGCCCTCCACCGCGTGCGTATAAATCCGCAGCCCAACCACCGGCGCACGCGTTGATCCCCCCACCTCCACCTCCACGCTCCACGCCCTCTTCTTGCTTCGCCTCCTATCCATCCCTCCCGGAGTCGCCGGCCTCTCTCTCTCTCTCTCTCTGGGTCTCGGGCTTTCACACACGCACACCAATCTGTCCCCGAGCACGCGGTGCTGGGTCACTAGCTAGTTCGGTAATGGCGGGCAGCGCGCGGTCATCGGCGGCCACGGAGCGCGCGTACCTCCACTTCGCGCCGCCCCCGCGCGGCGGCGTCGTCATGGCGTCGTCGGGCGCGGCGGCCGCCGGCGCGGGCGAGGAGTTCTACGAGTCGGACATCTGGGGCGCGGCGTTCGCGCCGAGCGCCGCCCCTGCCGAGCCGCCGCGGGCCCGGCCGCTCCCGGCGCGGAAGGCGGCGGCGAAGCCGGTGCCGGCGGGAGCGGTGGGCGGCGGCGGGAGGGCCGCGCACGGGTCGCTGCCGGTGAACATCCCGGACTGGTCCAAGATCCTGGGCGACGAGTACCACCGGGGCCACCACCACCACCACGCGGGCGGCGGCGGCGCGGACGGGGACTGGGAGGTGGACGACGGCGACGACGAGGACTACGCCGTCAACGCGGCGGGGGCGGTGGTGCCGCCGCACGAGCTGGCGTGGCGCCGCCGCGCCGCGTCGCTGTCGGTGCACGACGGCGCCGGGGTCGTCGGCAGGACCCTCAAGGTGCGGGACGCCGTGTGGAAGCGGACCACCGGCTTCCAGGACTGACGACGACTGACCGGCCGCCGCCGACGACTTGGACGACGGCGCCATTGCATTGCCCCCTACTACTAGCGGCTTCTCTTTGACGACATATAGAGAGAGAGGATTTAGCTTCCCGATCGGGACTAGCGGATATGTTAATTACTACAGCTAGTAGAGCCAGTCGTTGATGTCAGATTTTAGTAGCTTAATTTTATCAGCGTGTTAGTTACCCCCTTTGTTCTGGGGGTAATTCAGCTGTGTTTTTCTCCCCTAAAAAATAGTCTAGGCATTGAGTTGAGAAGATCAATCAGGGGAAGAGAGAGAGAGAGAGAGAGAGAGAGAGAGAGAATTGTTGTGTTTGTAAGATTTGTTCATCGTTGCGTGGCTAGTTGATCATCTGTATTTTTGAACAGAATGCAGCACACTAGCAGCTAGCAGATGACGTCGTCGCGTATACCATTGTTTAATTTAATTTTCGGTGGAGCATCATGCAATGCAAGCGACCAAGCCATTCGATTGATCAACGATCGGTGTCGTTATCCGAGGACAGTAAAACTGACTTGTCTTGGTGCAGAGTAATGTGTGCCAAGACGGCTATTTCCATCTCTCTCTCTTCAAGTGCATTGTCTTCACTCGTCTCCGCAGCGCAGTCAGTCTGCACAGTGACATCAATCGTCGGTGATCTCACCAGGATCCTCGCGAGCTGCACCAGCTGCTAATTCCAGAGGTCAGAGTCTGCATCAGAAGAAGAAGAAGAATGAATCAGGAATCTAGCTGGCTCTGTGGGGCCGTGCCTAGGCTATGACACAGTATCCGTCATCATCCCTCGCCAAGCGCCAACCGTTTTTGGCGACGAGACCATTGGCAGTGCGGCCAAGGCCAGAAAGTCCCACCAATAACAGCTCTTGCTTACACAAGGAACTCTACGCTTGCTGTTGCTGGCGTTGTATGTAGTGTGTAGCTAGCGTGTGCAAGAGCAGTGCCGTGTCATCCTCCAGTCATCGTCTTGACCGTGTTTTCGTCCGGTCAGTACACCGACTGGTCCGGGCACCATTTAATTATCAGGTTTAGAAGTTTTTAACACGACGATGTTAGCGTGGTGGTTTAGGTTACTGCAGGTCCAAGCCCGCGAGGATCACATGTACACCCTCTCCATCTCAATACATGACAACTCAAATCCGATCTCGCAACCTCTCACGAAAACGCAACATGCATGTGCTGCTACTAGTAGATCATTCATTCATCTCAGTCTCAGGTTCAGGCATTGCAGCCAAGGGATTATTGCAGCCAGTCAGGTGGCAACACATACGCATGCATATAGTACCCAGCAGTCAGGCCTAGAAGCAATGCAAGGAGGGCCATGCATGCACTGCAGGTCTGCAGCCTCGATGTGTTTAGGTGGCGAGTTTTCGGCGCCAGAGTGATCAATAATTGATCGCCCGTACGATGGATAAGGCCACCGTGTGATCATCCGGGGCCAGCAGGGCAGAGGGCGTGTCCCACGCGCGTGCATATCCGACGTGTACTGTTTCCGTGAGCACGAATTGATCTCACGTCCGTGGCTGAGTCATATGCCCTACCGTCTCCGACGGTGACCGATGGCACGCTGTAGGACATGACGCGACGGATTTAGTTTGCAGCATATAATTCCGGGAAAAATATCCTGCCCGAATGACCAATGCAAATCCTTCGCGCTGTGCACACGTTTATGTATCTACTTTCGTTAAAAAAAAAACGTTTATGTATCTACTAGAAAAATTCAGCACCGGACAAGTACGTACCTATAGCTAACAACGATTACAGAGTATAACTGTATTGGCAATTGCTAAGTATTGATACGGAGTAATTGCTAAGGTACTCCGAAATTAATGTAGACTCTTGATCAGATAAAACACACACATCATTTTAGAAAGTGAAAGAATAACTAAACGACAGACATGTAGTACAAGTGTACAACTGAACTGACAGACACTGCCCACACGTCGGGCTTGCAAGTCGGAAAACACTGGAAACATCTAGCAATGACCATTGTGACTGTGCCTATCGCTCGATTCTAGATCTACTGGCTTTTGATGCGATGGAGGTGGCCTTTTATAGAGCTACAAAGCACCCTTCTTTGTTTCCTTCTCAAACACGTAGGAGAGAACTGCATGACCATTGTATTAAATGAAGAAAATAATCTTTTATTTACCAAGAAAATCATTAGGTCTTTTTTTTCCTTTTGCGAAAAGATAATCACCGCTTCTAATGATAGCCAGCTGGAAACTTCTTTGGATGCCACTACCACTACGGTCTCCACATGTAGTGGAGTGCTAGAGTGTATAAGCCTCACACAAATTTAACCTTCTTGCATGCTTGGCCGGCCTTTGGCAAGATGCAGCTACAGGCACGGCACGTAGTCCCCCGTACGTCACCACGGCTCCGTGCGAGCGTTGCCTGCATCGCACATCGAAACGAAAGCTGTTTGCCCAGCAAAACCGGTGGAAAGTGAATAGGGATTAGGTGAGGCGGTGCTTCCTGAGATGTCCCGCTCCCTTAGCCAACTTCATGTCCTCTTCTAGCTTCTGTTACAGAAAAAACAAAATGTGGCTATATGAAATTGTGTATTAGTGTGGGGTACACAGATCGGATGATGAACAGCAATTCAAGTTGATTTTAGGAATTTTATTGTACAGTTATAGCTCTGGTCTATATATATAGGAAGCTTATTTTGTAATAAGACAGACATTTTACATATTGGTGTATATTTGCTAATTTGCGGTTCATATATTACTAAACATACACAAGTAGTAAAAGGAATATGTAGATTTTCGAATCACAAGGCTTTGTAGGTTCTTGGTTTTCTTTCCTGATAAAAGCGTAGATTATCGGTTTTCCACCCGTTACAAACCTATATTTTTATTTTGAGCATGTCACTAAACATATTTACATATTGTGGATTTGTGTCTTGTTGGTCAATGCATTTGCAGGTTGTCAGATTCCATTAACGAACTTGTTAGTTTGCTTCTATTGCTTAACGTATTCGTAGATTGTCAGTTTCCATCTACCGAACTTGTCAATTGTCGGTTCTCAACCGTTCATTGACGGTTTTGCAAATTGTCAATTTCTATTTTGCAAACATATATGTTGTCTGTTTTCTTTACATAACAAATAATTAACTTGCAGATCATCGGTTCTCTCAACCGCTCAATGAAGGTTTTGCAAATTGTTATTTTTTATTTTGCAAAAAAACGTGTTGTCGGTTTGCTTTGCACAGCAAACGTGCATATCATCGGTTTGTATCTATTGGTCAACACGTTTATGATTTATTGTTTCGCTCTCTTGCTATAAAAATTATCCAACTTGTCGGTTGGCATCCTTTTTTCCATTTCAACCCAGTTTGCACCTTATCTTAGCGAAATTGTAGATTATCGGTTTGCGCCACTTGTGGATTTCATCATTTGATGATTGGTCACTTCATTAAGTAGATTTTAAAGTTAAACGATGTGGATAATGCATCCGCTATAGATCAATTTGCCCTAAAAGCAAGTTGTAAACAACAACATGAACACAGTTTGGGAAGTAGCATGAGTTTAGCAGCCATTGTCCTGATATCAATTGTGAATGTGCATATAGCGCGCGTTTGTATAAGGCTGTACTATAATTGTTGTTTTAGATGTTGACACAGACACAACTCTTTACTGTCTCAAACATAATTTTGACTTGTATTACAGTAATTAACAAAATCATGAATGTGCTTATCTACCATATTTATCAATACACCTATATTTTCTGTTCTGAATTCAATACACCTATAATTTTTGTTCAGAGAGGTCACAACACTAACGGAACAGATGATTATTCAACAAATAGCCAGGGAAATCAAACATGCATGGAAACTACTGATGATTATTGGACGCCGGCCGGGGATAGATAATTCTCCTGCAGAGATATAGGGCATCATCCTCCTTGCACCGCTGCAGGGCCGGACTCGGCGTCACTTGAATCTTTGACGATCACTCGTTTTTCGCGGCGGGAGTCGCTGCCGCCTGGCTTGAGGTCCCAGCCTCATGCTCTCTCTTCCCGAGCGCCTTGAGGAGTGCCCTGAGGTTGGCTTCCAGATCCTTGTAGCGCAGCATCATGGTGTCCAGCTCAGCTTTCTCCTAAGAGCATATCGAAACATATTACAACGTTGCAAAACACATTTGGAACTCAAGCACACGGCATCTTATGTGTGTGTTTTGATCTCGTTCATGCACGGTGACAGGGAAGTAAAGTAGTGTGCTAGTTTTGATATCGACCCGGAACAATTGTTAGTAGAAAAGAGGGCGATTTACTTACCTTGGCCAGTTCGGTCAACTTCTTTGGCAGACACAGGGCTTCCATCTTCTCTACCAGGGCTGGGAGCTGCGTGCATGGATGATGGATCGAGGTTAAATATGCACTAGATCGAAGCGAGCTCGCTCGTCAACAGCTAGCGTCAGTTCTTTCAGATCTAGAAGTTGTACAAAGGTTTATCTATCGTTGAATCAACGGGAGTGGATGAACAGATTTCCATTCGTTACCTGCTTGGAGATGGCGTCGAAGTCCTGGCGGCACCTTGCGATATTCTCCCTGATGTTGTCCACCGACGACATGGCAAGGGCAGGGTGTTAACACTAGCTCACTAAGAAGCTACTGCTTGCTTCTGCCTTATGTTTGAGCCTTATCACTTGCTCCTAGATCTGCCTGCTGTGGGTGTATTGAGGTGATGAAGGGGGTGGCTTTTTATAGGCCTAGAAAGCATCTTTTTCGTTGTGTTTTCCCCCAGAGAGAATACGAGAATTGTGGGCCGTTGTTTATTAAGAAATTAAAGCAAAGAAATAATATTTCATTTGCGTAGAGATGTATTACGTCCTTTTTTTCTTTCTAATCTATGCCAAAAGATAATCACCGGCCGGCCTAATGTAAGCCAGCTACAAAATTTGTTTGGATGCCGCCAGGGAGTCATACGTGATGCAATGGTAGCTAGCATCGTCACACGTTATTTCAACCTGCATGCATGCATGGCTGCACTGCATGCAGCACGGCAGGGTTTTGTTAGCTTTGGGAGGATGCGGCCAGCCCACACCAAGCCACGGCATGCAGACCCGGCCCGGGCGTCACCCGAGGCACCGCGACCGTTGCCCGTCGCCCACCGAAACCGAAGCCTTTTGCCGACCAAAACCTGGGGAGGAAGTGGACAACGGCGTTAGGTGGTGAGACGGCCCCGGCACCAGAGTAAACACACTCCCTAGGGCGGTAAGGACCACGCTTCATGCGTCTTCTGTGTCCGCTATAGAAAGAACAGACCATGTCACGATCACGATGACAGTGAAAATGTGGATGGTGTAGATGGGACGAACCATTATATTCAAGCATCAGGTCCTTAGGGTTCTTGTGGATGATCAGAGGAGATTTCTGGTCTTTAAAAAAAAGCCCAAGGGGTTTTATATAGGAAGCCTACTGAAGCAAGATTGGGCTTTTCCACATTGGATTGTGCTATTTATAGTGCTATATAGTTAATGTGCACGTTGTATAAAGAACTTGTAAATTGTCGGTTTGCATTGCTCGCCTTACCTTAACATAACCGTTGATTGTCGGTTTCCATCTATTGCGTAACGAATTTGTAGATTGTTGTTTTGCTCATGTTGACATTTACATGTTGTCGGTTTGTGTCGCTTGTAGATTGTCGGTTTCTATCTAAACTTTTTTATGAATCATATTGGTTTGCATTATTTATAGCTTGCCGGTTCCCCTAAATGTTTGGATGGTTTCCATCTATTGTTAATGAATTTTATTGCCTTTCCCCTTACCTAAATGAACTATATCTTGTCGGTTTGCGCCCTTTTCTCTTTGCAAAATCGGTTTGTATCCCTATCTTCTTTGCTTAACAGAATTGAAATACTCTCCAACAATCTCTTTAAATGGATATCCAAATATAGATATCCTCTATTTTGGATTTCTCGCTAGCCAAAGATAGAGAGCGATAACACTCTCTAGACTGCACACAAGATATAAAAAAGCTGTTGGAAAGTATAAAGATATATAAAATAATTCTTTACTCAACTGGCTCTTGAAATGATGATTTAGAGAGTATATTTTAGATAGATTCTTGAAGATGGTTTAATAATGTCTTTGGGATGCAGGAGAAAAGGCGGAGGAGTCGATAAGTGCTGGAGCATTTGGTGATCAAATGATGGAGATGTATCTCATGAGATATCAGTGCGACAGTGCCCTCTACGACAACTCGGAGAAACGCCTCACGTTATGGGCCAACTGTCCCATCTTTCTTAGTGGGTTGGGTCGGTCCACCAACGGAGGAAACAACGACGATTCTCTCCTCTTCGCCCGCCGTTCCAACATACGCAGGCAACTCCGACAGAGGTCTTCGTTTTCTACGGCACGCGGATGCGGATTTTTCTATTCCGAGGCGGTAAGGTCGTAAGGATCCGTGCGGAGTACGTACGCTTGTTCGGGAGGCAAAAAGAAAAGAATTCATCCGCGTAGCAGTTGAGGAGAATCAGGCCAAAAGCGGATCGGAGCGCGGTTTGACTGACACGGCGGTGCCGAGGCGGCGACGCCCGAACCGACCTACCAGCCCCGATAAGAACTCTTGGATCTCCTCGGCGGCAACGCCAAACGCACGCGCGAAACGTCTCCTCCTCTTCCTCGTTGCCGCCGGCGCGTTCCTGCTGCTGGTGGAAGGAGCAGGAGCGAGGGCGGCCGGGCCGGGGAGAAGCCGCAACCGCAAGATGATCGAGGTGGTGCTGAACGACCGGCTGGGGAAGAAGGTGCGCGTCAAGTGCAACGAGGACGACACGGTCGGCGACCTGAAGCGGCTGGTGGCGGCGCAGACGGGGACGCGCGCCGAGAAGATCCGGATCCAGAAGTGGTACACCATCTACAAGGACCACATCACCCTCGCCGACTACGAGATCCACGACGGCATGGGGCTCGAGCTCTACTACAACTAGTTTAATCGATCCGGCAGCGACGATCATATCTCGCGCGCTCGTCCGGCGGTCCATCCTGCGCGATCGGATGGGTTAAAGATCACCGGATCAACGTTCTCGTAAATTTCTATGTACCCCTATATGCATGGTGTGATGTGTTTCTCAGATTCAGGGCAAATCCTTCTTAGAAATCAAACGCTTGTTGAATTGGGTATCCAACAGATGTTCGATTGACATGGTGATAATACAATTGTGAAATAAAAAAGGCAACGCGTAAATCTTAATTTGCTGCGGTCTGTTCATCTTCTCTGGCCAGACTATTTGTTGTTCAAGACTTCAAGTTGTTTCTGATTTTTGCATGGTTTTAATAATCTGACCAAGGACTTAGCAGGATCATACGATGAGATCATATCCGCACACGAAATGAAGCTTGTTCATCCTCAACCTGTCGGTCCGTGATCTCGCTTTCAGAGACGGGGAAAGTTCACCCTGATTGAATGCCTTTTCTTTCTTTCTGATTCTGAAATTGTCTTTTAGGCCCGGCATAGAAAATTGCTGGTCCAGTCCATAGTGGACCGAAATTAGTATTATATCCAGCCCATAGTGCCTCTTACAGCGGGCCGAATACCCAGCCCATCTGTGCAAAATGTCTGCACCATGGGCTGGATATAATTCGTGGGCGTGTGTGTCTTTGTCGAGCTTTCCTTTTTGCCCAGTTGAGCTGAGAATTCACGGTGATCCACGGATTGCACGAATAACTGAAGCCAAATGCTTCATTGTTCTACGAATTGCATACTCCAGCAAATTGGTAGTGTATGGGCATCTCCCTGGTGGTCTTTCGAGATCCGCCACCTCGGGATCCTCTCTGGAGTCCATCGGCACTTCGCAGAGCTACACCGGCTGCTGAGAGCCCGAGACTGAGAACAGTATTGCTACACTCAGAACATTTAACAGTCCTAGTAAAAACTGGTCAATCCACAAGAGCTCATCGGAGCACAACAATTGACCATCAATCATTGCTGTCTCGCGGCCCCACCAGTCAGCCATGTACACCAAACACCTCGCCAGCAAACCTGGGATTCCTTTGGATTGACCACCACGTCCCTGATCCCGCGACTCCCCACGACAGCGGAGAGAGTACCGAGGGCGCTCGTGCACACACACAAACACACAGCTCAACAACAGGAATAGACCTCTCCATTCCACTCCACCCTGCCCCCACAAGTCCGTGTCGCCACGCCATGCATCCAACCGAGGCCAAGCTTTGACCGATGCGATGCGAACCCAAAGAAGCAACAAAAACGAAAAACGCCGTCCCCGGGAACACAAAGCCCCGAAAGCCGGCACGGGAGAAAGTGCCGGCGGGTCAAACAGACGTGACAAGCGAAAACAAGACGAGGCCAGCCGAGCCTAGCCTCGCGTAAACAATTCCCCGGCCGGGCGCGGGCAGATAGGGCCGGCGTCGGGATTGGGATCGCACCGGCGCTCTCGCGTCTCGCTTTCGTAGCGACAGATTATGCTGGCTGGCTCTCGGGCAAGTGTGGCTGTGGGCTTTGGCTTTGCCCTGGGCACTGAAAGCAAGGGGAATTCTTTCTCGCGGTATTGGCTGGCGTGCGATTTGGGGGTAGCCGGTAGCGGAAAATTTGGTGGTGTGCTAGGGCTAGAGCAGTGAGCAGTAGAGGCAGTAGGATATGCTTCGGGCTTTCCTTGGTTCGGACGCGTACACACGTGAGAGGTGAGACAAGTTGTATCTATACCACTCCCACTCTACTGTGGCACTGCGTTCGTCTTGCTCTTGCTCTTGCTCTTGCTCTTGCCCTTGTGGAGGACGGGCGAGACGGGAGGATAGATAGGTTTGTCCGCTGGGTTTTTTTCTGAACGGAATACTTCCATATGCGGCTAGCGCATGCAACAAACAGTGTATTTTCGGAGTTTCAGGCAGGGAAAACATGGGGTGCCTAGGACGGTACGTACCCACCCCTTAACACTGCTAATATCTGTTAAGAGATAGAGAGCGTGTGGGTCCCAGTGACCAATAAAACAATCTGCCCATATCATGTTTATACCATTGCTCAGTTCATCTCCCTGTCAAGCTTTATATCACCCACGTTGTACGTTCAAATTAATTTTCTATCAATTCTTTCACAATCTAAATCCAATCTAAAAAGACCCAAAGGCTAGAATCTGCAAAATCGGCAAAAGGCTAGAATATATTTCTGCAAAAACATAACACTTTCATTTCTGCAAAAATAAATTGACAAAATCTGCAAAAATACACAAGATGTTATTTCTATTTGAATCACATCCTATCTTTTATGAAAAAAAACACCTGGCACAATTTCGAATCAGATGAAAAAACTCAAAAGAAATGCACCTCAAGAAACGAATCGAGTTGGCAAAATAGAATAATATCCATTTGTGTGTCCCCTCCCCTGCAAGATAGATGTCAAACATGTGAAAACGAAAGAGAAAAGTGTCGGAAATGCAAATTTTGTCGCCGTCATCGCCGCCTCCTCCCCGCCGCGGCCATGGCGGCCACCGTGCCTGCCGTCTCCTTCTCCCTCTCCTCGCCCCCGCTCGGGCACCGCCGCCGCGCGTTGCCTCCCCTGCCCGCGCCGGCCAACGACGCCGCAATCGTGGCTGCTCGGCTCGCCGCCTCCTCTGCCCGCGTTCGCGCCTGCAGGCACACACACTCTCTCTCTGTCTCGCTCCTCATGCCGCTGCCGCGCGCTGCGCTTGGTGTGTCCGGCTCCCCCTCCCGGAAGAGATAAGGTTGCCCATGGGTCCATCACGCGTGAAGAGTTCCGTTAGCCTCTGCTATCTTTTCTCACGATGAATCCTGACCCTTGAGAATCTATCGGACGGCAGAACGGTAGGGGGGCATATGCCGTCCGTGGCACCAAAGTTGCTCTGTTTCAGATGTTGCAGCCTCTTGTTTCCTTGCCCATAAAGTCCACCATCGCTCTATGTTCCTTGCCCTCGGGAATTACCTGGAGGGGAAAGCTGACATCTTATTTTCTCATCATCAAATGGTAAATGTTGAGAGCACGAGCGATGCAATGCAATGTAAGTGGTTGTCTGCGAATCCAACGGTGTGGTTTTTTTACCAATAGGCCCATTGGGCCATCCCTTAATTATTAAAATCCCATTACGGTTTGGAAGGTCCCTTCAAAAAAAGTTAGCGTTTGGAGGGAGGAATACTTCGTATATTGGTACCATATTGCTGCCGGATAAAATTACTGTGACCACCATCGTACACTAAAATATCATATAGACTATTATATTATATGGGATATGGCGAAAAGGTACGCTGGTGCCATGACATCACATAGAGGTGCAGGTTTACACACTATGGAGGTGTTTGGATCTACGTGACTAAAATTTAGTCCCATCATATATCGGATATAAGAAATGTTAATTAGAAGTATTAAAAATAGATTAATTAAAAAAATTCATTACATAAATGAGGGTTAATTTGTGAGATAAATCTATTTTTTTGACCGAAGTCGGGAGGGGAAGCCCCTACCTATTTTTCTATATATTTTTTATTTCCAAACCCAATTATTCGCTCCCACAGGGAGTCGAACTTGGGTAAATCTATTATGTCTAATTAATTCATAATTAGAATGCTATAGTAAACATGTGATAATTATGGCTTGTTAAATTCGTCTTGCGAAGTAAAAATTACTTATGCAATTAGTTTTATAATTAGTTTATGTTTAATATTTCTACTTATCATTTATTTAAGAGACTAAATTTTATCTCTTGGATCCAAACACGCCCTATATTATCTTGTACCCCACGTGCTCCATCAAGTCTTCCACCTTACCGTGCCACGGTAAGTTTGATTCTCAGCTGGTAGTGATTTTGTAAAAACTTATATTATTTTTATTTATCGCTAGCGTAGTTATTATTTTTGTGCATTACGTACTAGTGTAAGCTTTCATGGCCTTGTTTAGTTTCAAAGCCTTGTTTAGTTTTAAAGTTTGGATGTTCAAACTTTGGATTTTGGCACTATAGCGGCCCCACAATTTTGTTGACGAACATTTTAATCCAAACGTTGATTAATTAGCATTAAAATGTTCGTCTATCAAAGTTCAACAAAATTATACAATAATTTTTAATTTCATCTACATTTAATAATTAATGCATGTGTCAGGGCCATGTTCGGTAACATTCACCCTTCCTGGGATGCTGTCGTCACAACGGCATCGCCCGCACGGACGGACGGGCACCCTCCCGTCCCCACCGTCACCGTGTTCTTGATCTCTGCATAAACAAATGGCACCTGCAATGATTCAGCCGTGGCGCTGGACACGGTCCAAACAGGCAGGCGAGCGGGCCCTGGGGGCGGGGCGGCATGTTGCAGTGTGCCGCGCCGTGCCCACCGCAGCGGGCGCCGGAGGGTGCTGACTCCATTTTACCCCGCTCTGACCTCATTAACCGCGCTGACTCTTCTTCCCACCGCTCCGGCGATCCCATCATGGCTCCTCTCCTCTCCTCGAGCATTTTGGCGTTCTCGGCTAGTATATGCCCCGTCGCAGAACCCAATGTCGATGCCGTCGCGCGACCAGACCAGAGAAGCCAAGGCGAGTGTGAACTGTGAAGCGAAGGGCGTGGTCCCGTCCCGGGCGAACAGGGCCACAAATGGCCTACACAACCGCATCACAGTGCCACACACCGCAGCGGCTACTAGGCAGGCAGGCGGGCACAGGCACAACGCACAGCAGCTCAGAAGCTCTGGCCGGCGGGAGCTCGCCATGCCGCGGTGCCGGTGCTGCCCATACACACGGCCACACACGCACTGCTTGTCTAGCTACTGGTAGATGTGGGTGTAGGTGCTAGTACCTCTCGCGTCTCGGTCGCGACGCGGTAGCCGTAGCCGTAGCCGGTACGAGCAAGTATTATAAAGAGCTGGGAGCCGGCGCAACCCAATCCAATAGAGAGAGAAAATAGGAGAGAGAAACGAGCGGGCGAGTGCCCGGCGCCGGTAAATTGCGGGCGGTTGCGCTGCCAGCACCGCTTTCTGCCTCTTGATTGGCTTGCGCCGCTGCGAAAGGACCAGAAACAAATAAACTACTCCGGTGGCTGGGAATAAAAAACGAAGTGCAAGCTCTCTTACAGCCGGCTGCTACCGTAACTATTAACCATGCTCTAATGAGCCTGGAGGGATGGCGTCAGTCGCCTGTCGGCATGATTCGACCTTTTGAAACGGACCAGGAATCAAATCAATCCGATGAACGTACGACATGAGTCACCAGATGCTCGCCTCCATTCCTTTTTTTCTCCCGAGAGGGGAAAAAGGGGGCCCCGTGTCCGGGCCAGGCGACCGCAATCATGCACATCTGAAACTAGGCGAAAAGGCTGCGAAAAGGTAGTACTAGCACGGATCAGTGCGCTGCGTGCGCAATGCGGCAATGCCCATGCGCTCTGATGTGGAAATGTTTCCCTCCGTGGCTGTGCAATTATCGGCCGGCAAAATCCAGGCTTCCGGAGCGCTAATGATTTTTCCAGGCGACCGATCAAGTGGACAACGTGGTTTAGCAAAGACTTGGTCCCAAATTAAAGCTAGTAGGCTTGGTCGGTCACGCATCAGATCTGGTACAGCGCCTCGCATTTAGAAAACCCCATGTTTCTTATTCCTAAGCTAATCTCCCCCGTACGCTTCGACAGGCGGCTCAGTCGTCGTTCAGACACATGCAGAACAATTAACAAGGGCGCTGGGAAATTCCCAGCTCCCGCGGCGTCGATAGATCATGGCAACTTGCAGCCGCGTCTCACCGTCACAAAAACCAGCAGCAGTACGGCTGCCGTTTGACTTTGACACTGTTCGCTCATCCTCCTTCCTCACACCGCAATTAGCCCTCCCGATCTTTCAAAGAAAAAAACGTGTAGCTGCGACGCCGTCTCGCGACGAGTCCCGACCCGGCCCCGGCGCGCTCTCCCCTGTCACGCGTGGGCGCGACATTCCCCCAGCGCAAACAGCTTGCGCACGGGACAAAACGCCCCGTGAGCTTGACCGCGACCGGAGCACCTGGCAGCCGCGCCGGCCGGCCTCCCTCCCTCCCTCCACTCCGGCGACAAAGCGCTGCCACCCGTACGCAGCAGAAAACCGCAACCGGACAAGCCACGAGGGGACCGGCGCGTCGCGATCGCCACGCCCATCCAGTAAAACGACCCGCTCCAGCCTTGCATTGACGACATCTTAGCCGTTCTCGCCTAGCGCGGTGATAATGGGCGACGGCGACGGCGGAGCAAGCGTCCAAGGCCCCATTCGGCGCAGGCCGCAAGGCAACGACGGCGGCGGTGGACCGACCGACGGCGACGCGCATGTGCCGCAGCGCCAGCGGAGTCGAGAGCTGATCCGGAGGACGCCAGGGGCAGCCGGAGCCAAGGCCTCCTAATCCTTTTCGAGCTAGGCAAACCAGACATGGCAATAACTTCCCCGGCTGGGCGAGCGGGCAGGCACCCTGGGGCTGTGGCCTGCCTGACTGCTCGGAGCATTCATGCCCCCGAAAGGCAGCGGGATACGCGACACGATGCTCCGCGATCTTGTGAGTGACCTCACTTCACTCACCACCCATCGGCCCGGCAGGCTAGAGAACAACCAAGCCGCCTGGAGCTTTGAGGCCGCGGCGCAGAGCAGTGATGGTATGGTATCCCGGCAGCACCAGCTGTCCAGCAAGCACATTGATGCCTGCGGTGTGTGTGTCTGGTCGTGCTGTGTTGCTGCCACGGCCGGCCCCCTTGCCGGTACGCCCATTCAACGCGCCCATGACGATGAGTGGTCACAGGGTTGGTTTGCCAACGTAGCGTCATCCAGCATGTGATCGATCGAGCCATGGGAATCAGCCAAGGATACAGAGAAGGAACAAGATGAGAGTAGCAGGGTTACCCCCACGTTTTACATTAATGATAGAGATAGGGATACACTGCACGGGGGGAGAAAAATAAAAAGGAGGAGGAGAAGTGCCTAGTGATTGTGGCATTGCTTACGAGCTGCCACGGCGGAAAGAAAGATCTCTCTTCAGAGCTGGAACTGAGCTGAAACAAAACCTCACGGGTTCACCTGTACATGCTAGTAGTAGTGGTACCAACTGGAGTAGTCAACAGCAGAATACTTGCGGCTGGACTGTTCTTCATTCAGGCAGGCGGCATTCAGCTCCCTAGGTTGTCGCTCCCAGCATCGGTGAGTATGGTGAGCCTCCGTGCCGACCTGACGAAAACGCTGCAACGCACGGCAGAGCAATGCGCATCAGCTCGTATGATCCTTTACATTGTACAATACAAAGTACAATCAGCTGTCGAATTCAGACGTTGCAACACATGAATGTCAATTACCTGAACGGCTCGTCGCCGGCGTGCTTGACGTCGCCGGCGGCGCCGCGGTAGAGCACGCGGCTCCGCAGCTCGGCGCTGTCGACGCAGAACATCTCGGACAGGCGGCGGTAGAGCTCGTCGAACGAGCCGAGCGCCGAGAGGTCGAGGTTGCGGCCGACCGTGTCGGACTCGACGAACACCTTGCACTGCCCGGGCTCCAGCCCGAGCTCGTCCCTGAACAACCACGGCGGCCGCTCCGACGACGCGTTCTTGGTCGGGCTGTTCTGGGTGACGCCGGAGCCCGAGCCCTCCGAGGCGTTGGGGCCCGCCGACACCTTGTCGGCGGCGTTCCAGTTCGCCGAGCTGTTCCCGGTCGCCGCCGGGGAGGTCGCGCCGCCGGAGCCGCTGAGGCTCATCTGCTGCTCGGTCAGGATGGTGCGTCCGAACAGAACTAGCCCCGCCGGCTTGGCGGCGCCGCCGGGCTTCTTGTTGTCGTTGCTGGCGCCGATGGACAGCGCGCACGACACGGCGTCGCGCGCCGGCGTTGGCGCGCCGCCGATGGTCAGGTCGGTGCTGATTCTCGCCGGGAGAGGAGGGGCCGCCGGACCGAGGTGATCGGGGCGGCGGATCCCGGGGTACAGCAGGCTCGACTGCAGGTGGGTAAGGTGGAGATCTGATAGAGGTGGAACAAATTGCGCATGCCTGGCTCCCTGTATGGCTGCAGGAGCACTGCCGTCCGGGAACGGGAAGAAGGACGGGTGGGTGTGGAGGTAGTGGTGGTGGCCGTGTGACAGCGGGTTGGGCGGGAACGCCGGGTTCAGGAGCTGCCCCTCGAAGGGGAACTCCGGGTACGACGGGATCCGGGGCTTCTTGCGCGGCGGCGAGAAGGACGCGAGGTGGATGGCCGGGATGCTCGACACGAGCTCCACCAGCCATGGGCTCACCCGCTTCACGTTCTGCAGCAGGTCCGGCTCGTCCCAGGTCACCTGCCAATCCAACAAGTGAGTGAGCACCCATCATCAGACACAAAGCTTTGTGATGGAGTAGTATCACGTATCAGAGGAGTGGTAACTGCTGCAAACCTGAAGGAGGCGCCACGGCGACTGCGGCCAGCGGATGGGGTCAGCGACCTGGACGCCGGCGACGGTGCCCATGAACCAGCTGATCCGGGAGGAATCCTCGGTCTCGAACGCCATCTTGAACCGCATCCCGGGGGACCACTGGACCCTCATGGCCGCGCGGACCGCCGCCGCGCGCACGCAGAACTCCGGCGTGCTCGCGCGCGGGTAGTAGACCACCTCGAACGGCTGCCCGGCGCCGGCGAGCCTGGCGGCCTCGGCCACGTCCTCGGGGCGCACCTTGCCCCGCGCCTTGGCGGCGGCCCCGCACGGGCTCACATTGCCCCGCATCATGCCCGCGTAGTGGTCCCACCCGGGCACCACCGGGGCCCCCTCCTCGCCACCGCCCCCGCCGGCGCCGCAGAAGCCACCGCGCTTGGCGCGGCGGATGCCGACGTGGAGGTCCCCGCCGTCGCCGCGGAGGAAGACGATGGAGTCCCCCGCGACGAGCTTCTTCTGGTTGACGAAGGTGCTCCACCCCGTGGTGAGCAGGTGCCGGCGCGGCGTGCCCCGGTAGATGTGGCGGAACTTCCACGCCGCGCCGTGCACGTCCTTGGCGACGACGGTCTGCACGGGCGGGTCGGCGGCGTAGTCGAGCCGCGGGAAGATGGTCTCGGCGCAGTAGCGCGGCACGGAGAAGCCGCCGCCGTTGTTGGCGTCCGACTGCGTCAGCGTCTTGGCGAACGACGCCGGCTTCTCCCGCTCGCCGTCCGCGGCGCCCGCGTCGTCCTCGGCGGCGCCGTCCGCCTCCCCGGCGCGGAGGAGCGGGGCGAGGCGGATCCTGGCGAAGACCTCGTCGGTGTCCGGGTCGGCCATGTAGCGCACGGCGGCGACGCGGCAGGGGACGAGCGCCGGGACGCGCCCCGCGGAGAGGTCGGCCGCGGCGGCGGCGCCGAGCGCGTGCTCCGCGTGGCCCTGCGGGAAGTAGAAGACGCTGGCGCCCACGGGCGGCACGGTGCACATCCCGCCGGCGCAGGCCAGCCACAGCTGCCGGTCCACGCACCGCTCCGCGCCGGCCGCGCCCGGCTCCGTCAGGTCCGCGAACGTGATCATCGGTGGCGCACGCGACTCGCCGGTGGAGGAGGAGACGAACTGACGAAGGCGAGCAGGTGCGTGTGGTCTGTAACTGGTGGCTGGTTCCCACTTCCCACCCACGGTAACGAGCAGGAGTAAACCAAACTGACCCCGTTCCGGCTTTTAAGTGCCCGTTCGGCGAGCGGGGAGTGGGAGACAGGGCGCCGGGATGGGGTGCGGGGGGATCGCGCAGGGAACAGCGGCGAGGGCCAGTGGTTTGGCGGCCGCGTGGAGCGGCGTCAGCGTGTGGAAGTTTGAGGCCCGTGAGTTTTGGTAGGTGGTGTTGTGGTCTGGGTGCATGGAGATCGAGGAACTCCCGTGAGGAGGAGGAGCACCCGATCGCTGTTGTGGGGTTTTGGGTCCGTGCAGGTGTGGTGAGCGTGGAACGGGATCGATCTCAAATAAATGCTTCACATCCACTCGAAAATGAAGAAAATATATAGTGCTTGACACCTCAACCTCCGTCTGAAAAAAATTGATGATATATCTGAGAAATGAATGGTAGGATGCCAAGAGATGAGGTACTCCGCTAATATGCCAAAGTTTCTAGCATCAGATTTTGTCATGAGGTGTGCCAGCTTTATCAGTTAGATATGGAGACATACATTAAGACACCATTGTCAGAAATAGTATGGAAGTGGGTGTTTAAGGTGGAAAATTGGCAAGATGATGGTTGGGTTGGACACGCTAAAAACCATACACTGAGGATTTATTTATCTCCCTCCCGAATTATATACACTGAATTATAATTTAATGGTAACCTGCTTGGAATCATAAATTATCTGAAATCTTGCTCTTAGGTATATTTCAGATTATTTAATGATAGTTTTAATATAGTCTTTTACCGTACTACTTTTTTCTCCATATCTTACTATTACTAATTGGAGGCTCTTTTGGAGCCTTCACGTTAATTCTCCCCAGATGCGCTAGAAAAAAAGATAAATACTTAAAATTCTCACAAAAATCAGAAACATCTGGCCATCAACTCAGTAGACTCTAATACTCATAAATAATAAAAGCCATTGGATTTAATACAATTTCCAAAAAATTACCCACCTATGCCATTATATAAACAGTCTAAAATAACCCCCTAAATCTATATCTAAATTACCCACCTATGCCACCAAAAAATCATCTCAAATAACTTTTTGAAATCTAAACTATCCACCATGCATTATATCGTTTCCTTTTTTTCCTTCAGCCACAAACGTCAGGATCTAGGTTAGGAGCCACAGGCATAGCCCGAGTGTGCCTTGCCGCCCTGCTTGCCGCCGCGACCATGTCATGCCAGGTATACAAGTTGATTAAGGCTTTAAAATTGTTGCCGCTTGCGGTGTGATGCCCGGTATTTTCATGCTTGACGTTGGTTTTCATGCCAAGTTGCGAATGACAGGTAGAGGTAGTCGACGATGATGCAGCTTAATTTGCTTTCTGATCGACGCAGGCAGGAGGATGGCATAATTGCATACTGTGCATACATGCAGGTAATTATCCACTTCCGCTTTAAATTTGGTTGTCTTATTGACCGGATTCATCGACTACGTCATCAGCAAGTGTTAGATAGGGCAGTCCAGGATCCTGAAACACAACATACTAATCTACCGGTCTACACATGGTTTTGGCTAAAGGTCAATTAGTCAGGGACAGATGATCACGTATAGTACTATCTTGACGATAGATGCATCTATAGGAGGTTTTCTTTAGATCTCATTGTAAGGGTTTAATATATGTCTCAGGCGGCCTCCCTGATCCACAGATTCTACAATCTGGCTGCATGCATGAATGGAGTTTTGACAAAAGATAATCACATCACTAATAAATGGTAACTAGGTAGCTAGGTAAAGTTCCTATGGCACTAATATGCCTTAAATTTCATAGCTAAAGGGACATATTTTCTATGTATCCTAGGGAGTATAAATTGGTTATGATTCATACACAGACCAACCCCGTTGAGAGTTTATTTTTTGTTCATAAAAATGCCACATCAACAAACAACAATTAATTAATTGTTGCAACAGTCTTCTATGCAATGCATACTTCCAATTTTGGTGTTTATATAAATTATATCCCACATCATGACTTGAAATCCATGGGGTTTCATGCATCTAGATGAATCTCCTTTAATCTCTTATTTCTTCTTTAAAGATTTTCTATGTCAACAAAGTTTCTTATGTGGAGCATATGGGATGAGAATGAAACTCTAATTAGGATTAATCTAATGACATGCTAATAAATCCATCTTAGTTTATATAATTTATCTTGCATCATAAGCATACATGCACACCTCAAGAAACGAAAGCAAACCCAACATGCTGGCCACGAGAGAGACCCCAATAAGCTTTCACCTATAAACACCAAAACCCAAAGGGGGAAATTTAGCAAGAGAATGAAGGCGGGGAGCCATGGTGAGTCGATTGGTAAACATATTCACCATAGTAAGATGCACACAATGCAACAAAACATGTTAGAGTTACCATTCGAATTTGTTCTAGGATATAACTATTTTTTCATAACCGAGATAGGTGCTTAGTTTGCATGAATGCAGGCTAACAAATTTAACACCAACACTAACCAACAATAGACACATGCAAACAAACATGGCAAGCATATAGGCCCACTATATTAGCCGTAGTAGTCTGCTTTCTGTAGCGAGACAAGTTAATAAAGATAAAATTAGTCTATAACAATATATTTCCTTAATTTGTCTAAAAAAGTCCAAAGCTATCATTTTACGAGTGAGTTTATAGACGCGAGAAGTGAAGGAGACTGATTGAATATGATAAAACAGATAAGCTGATGCAATTTCTAAGTAAAAGGGCAAATCGTTATATGAGTAAAAAAGGTAAAATAGATCACGGTGTGGTACGGTATTAACATAGTTAATGTTTAATAAATATAGTTACTTAACAAATATTCTATATTAAAGTAGTAATTCTATTTGAAATGTGTAGATGTCTAATTCTAAAAATAGAATGATATTCAAATGCTAAAACTTAACATAATCCAATTTTTACATGCTTATTAAATATGTTTCTTATAAAACATGGGGAAAAACATAAATCATAAAAAATCTCACAAAAATTAGAAAACATGTGACTATAAGTAAAGAGGACTTCAATAATAACCTTGACAATAATAGACATCAGATCTATTCTGCTTTCTATATAATTTCCTATCTCCTGCATGATTAAGATAATCTAAAGTAACACCTAAATCTCTATCTAAACTATCCACCTCTATCATTTAAAAATAATAATCCCCTATTTTCATGTAGATTTAAAACTAAATTACACACCTTATCATTATTAAAAAAACTAAAATAACTCCTAAATATGCATATAATAAATTATTTAATTCTTTTGTTAACAAAATACCAAAGAACTATTACGTATATATGCTTCTAAACTATCCACTTTTGTCTTTGTTAACATATAAAAACTAAGGTTTTAACTAAACACCTTTAAAAATCATAGCTCATCTGGGGTGTTTTTACTAAATACATGTTAAATACACATGGAGGTGTAATGGAAAGAGAAAAAATACATAACAAGGGATGAAAAATCGTGTAGAGTATTGTAACTAAACTCTATCACAACCTTATTGAGATAATAAAATCTATGTATGAATATTCTGTTAGAATATTAACAAATGGAAGAGCAAATATAAACAATTTTAATTAGTTGTGGACCTAAGAATAATATATAATCTACTTAATACTTATTCCTGGAATTATTAGCCCGTGAGAGAGCACGGGTTGATGGACTAGTAAGCTATAATTGAGTTTATAAAATTTAGAAGGCAAATAAATAGAGCCTTTAAGTCTATCATTGGAGCTTATTACTGGAACATTGAGATTTTGGATCTACAACCCCGTTTATTATTAAAGTCTCCATAATATGCTTTATGAAGCTGGAGTAGGTGTATGTAGAAATGAGATGCGATAATGATGGCAAAATCTCATCCACTGTTGTTTGCATAGTACATTTTCTAGGAGACAACAAAAAATAACCAAGATGTGAGACACTGTTACAGGTAAGTTCGATTAATTTGCACGATTAGAGAACCACATGTATAATAAGTATATATACTTCCTCTAAAATAAGCAACCAACATGCAAAACCATGGTCCAAATATGGTTCGCTTACATAGTCCAAAATAATATAAATACTGTATCTACGTATCATTCATACGCCATCTAATTTACAAATTAATTTTTGCGCAATCATTCTAGACCTAGCGCCTAAAGAAGTGTTCCAACGTCATTTCAAATTATCTCCGGCCGTGTGCATGGTTCCCCACTTGGGTAGTTTGATTAATGCTGACGGATGCGTCGACGGGGATTTCAGGATCGGATGACTCATCAACTAAACCGGAGAGGCGGAGACGTGTGTTAACAAGTAGTCCAGACATATCCAAGACATATTTAGTGAATGCGACATTGGGGATAGTTTTTGAGTAAATTTGCTGCTTGGGTTTGCTTGCGATCGATCGCTTGGCTTCGTTGGGCACGAATTGTGAACAACCAAGTTGCTGACCGGCAACCGTACTTGAAATTCGTTTATAGTTTCCTAACTATTCTTTTTTGCTAGCTTTTACGTTGCTTGAAACGTCGTTTGCTTTACTTTGCCGTCCGCGACACTCCATTTCGGACCTAGAAGAACACTTGTTTAAGACCAACCGAGTACGTCTTCTCCATCTAGATGTAGCGGTTGTTTAAGGTCAAGGTACATTTGTTTAGAATGGATGTCCTTGCGTCATTTCCTTGTGGCAAGCACAAGCGCGCGGGTACAGACAGGGTGATGATGCCTGGTCGACGATGATGCGCTGACAGTTTAACAGGTGCTGCGCTAGTTGGGTGGCTGCTACCATGAAAGTTTAATTCGACGCCGATCTGATGGCCTCATTCGGAAACAGGAATTTCATGCCGCGACCCGCGAGTTCAACACCCAGCGGAGACGAACGTTCAGCGCAAATATACATATATGCGCGCCAAGATTTGAGAATGACAACGCTGAGCGAAAAGGATCATGGAAAGAAAGGATCGCATTGACTTTGATTTCAGACTCGCATGCAGCGTGCTGCGTGTCGTCCACATGGAAAGGAGCCCGACACATGCTTTCCGGAGCGAGATCTGCTTTCTTCATCCGCGGACACTCGCGAGATGTTTATTCGATTCACCGGAAATCCCCAAAGCACAGCACAGGCATGTGGCAAGTCAACCCCGTTTCCCGTTTCGCGCGGCCACCGGGCTTCCTAGCAGTAGCTCCTACCCCTGTCGCGCGCGCGATCCCGTAACGGCGCCGACGGCAACGGAGCTCCCACCTCACGAGCCCGCGCGGCGGAGCCGTGGACGCCTCCGCACTCCGCAGGCGGGGAGGGCCCAGCGGCAGGGCCCGGGCGGGGTCTGTGGACAGCAACCAGACAAGGCGGGCGGGCACGCTGACGTGGGCGGGGGACGGACGGGTCGGGGTCAAGGCCAAGGCAGGCGTGCGCGGGGGCCTCGTCGTCACGCGCGCGGGATGGGTTGTCCTTTCGTTTTCGTTTTGTCGCCGGCGATGCGTGCCGCGGGCAGTCGGCGTCGCCTTGTGCCGCCGCCGCCGGGACCCGCGTCCACTCCACCACCGTGGTTTGGTTTCTGCCTGGCCTCGGTTCGGATCGGATCGCAGTAAAATTAACACGGATATGCAGCGCTTGTAGCCTTGCGCCTACAGGCTGTGCAGCGCGTCACCACCGTCCTTGGCTAGTTCGCTTGGATCTCATCCACCACGCCGCCCGCCGGCGGAAAGCCGGATAAAACGGTTGTTGCAGATTCACGCGCATGCGAGCGAGCGCTTGTTGTACCTCGTGTCCTCGTCAGTGTGCGTTCCTGACGGGGAAGGGGATAAAATGAGCGCATGAGGTGGTGACTGCAGGGGTGTGTAGTACTGGTATAGTGTAGTATAGTCAACCACGTGCACGGGATGCGGATAAGCTGGCTGTCCTGTGTCCTCCTACAAAAGGAGCGGAACAGCACTGAGCAGCACGAGCCAGAGCCAGAGGCTAGAGACTAGTACCTCATTTTTGTACCCCATCCAAGTGACGCTGCAAGTGACCCTAAAACTACTAGTAGGAGGCTATTGTAAACGGGAGGGCCGGGGTCGGAGCCATACTTCGTCGCATGAACCGCGGAGCGAAGACCGCCGCATCGGGATCAGCCGCGCAAACAACGCCGGAAACCGCTTCGCTGCGCCCCTCGCGCCCTCGACTCCCATCCCACCCAGTTCCAACACGGACCCAAGCTTTGACTTGCGGATACCAAGAAGCTTCAATTCAGCTGGGCCGCGTGGGTGAGAACGATCGCTCGCAGACACACACTGCACAGAGTGATCGACGATCCAACAACATGGATGACGAAACGAAAGCCGAATTTTCATGTGCTTTCTGGGCGAGGAGGGGCGCAGCTGACAAGTGAGAACTAAACGCAACGGGGGCCGGGCATGCATAGCATATGCGTGCGTGGACGCGGCCGGCATTAACAATTCTCTTCTCGTGTGTGGGAGCTGGTAGAGTACGATCGCCGGAGCGGCCGGGGTTGCATGATGTCGGCCTCGGAACAAAGATTCCGGGGGGCCAGAGCATGGAAACGTGTATTCCGCCTGTCCCACGTGACCGGCACGCGGAGCGCCCCGCGCCGGCTCGCCGGCTGCGCCCACATGCCCGCCCCGGCGCCCCCGCGCGCGCGCCGGCCTGCCACCGGCCGCCAGCCACGGGATCCGAGCACGCACCCCGCCCCGGCCGGCGGCGATCCATATGGGAACCGTGTGCGTGAGACGACCCGGCCAGTGTGGCTGACCTGCCGTTTTGTTAATGCGAGCTAGAGGCCGGCAGCAGCCAGCAGCCATGGCGCCCGGCCGGCATGGGACGACGGACGGAGGCCGTTGATCATGATGCGTGTTGCGTGCACATGTCGATGCTGGGCTGGGGTGTGCTTGGGTTGGGCACAAGTCAAACCCTGCAAGTTTTAAGCAGAACGAATACTAGGAGCCATCCATCCATGATGGCGATGACGACATCAAACGCCATGTGCCTTTTCATTGGGATCTTGTGCGTCTGTAGCTGCGTCGATGCTAAGCTGTCGCGCGCCCGTGCGTGCGCGCGAAGCGTGCTACTGGGCTGTCGATGTTCTGTATAGGCTTGCCTCTGCATTCATGCCATCGTGCTATGTGTAGCGGCATCGGCATGGGTGGTTGAGTTGTATGTCTTCAAAATTTCTTTTATATGGAGATAAAATATTCTGGGTTGTTTCTGTGGCCATACGTTACTCCACTATTTCCGTACTAGTATCGTTATATATTTCTGCACTACCAATTCTGTAAACCATACTCTTTTTTTTTGACAAGAAAAACCATACTCTTTGAGATGTCTCCATCAATCAACAAGAAAGAGGTAGGAGACTTTTTCTTGTTGAGAGGGAGACGGGAAGGATACATGTAGCGAATTGGCTTGTAGTCCAATGATAAGACGGTTCAGTGAGAAGCTATCCACCAGGATTCAAATTGTGGTGCTCGTATCTTTTTTGAGATTTTCTCAGGATTTACCGATGCTATGCCCTAAGTGGTAAGCGGCGTTCCCGTCAACAACGAGGCTATTGGTGACAGGGTGCTCAGTCCTTCGGAGCTCATAGGGTAGGGGTGAGTGTGCGTGTGTTAGCTTTTTTATTCTTTTGACACATACTCCTACATCTTTTAGTAACATGTTATACATGTATATGTACCTACTGGGCTCATAGAACAAAAAAAGGGAGAAAAGGCCTCATGCCTCGGCGCAAGTAATGCCCACTTTCAACTCCCGCGCCCGTAAACCAGTGGGCTGCAACGCTTCTTCATCCGGCGGCTATCTTTATGGCGCTCGCCGCTCGGGGACGAAACCTTGAGCCCCGAGAACACTCTCGAACCGATTGGATCAGGTATTGCATTGTGCCCGCGCTGCCAGATTAAATTTTCCTTGCGTGGGGTGACTGCAATCGCAGTCAGATGTATTCGTTAAAGAAAATTGCAGTTTGATGCTAGCGGCAAACGTGTAGCGAAATTCGTCGCCGAGGAGGAGTGGCCAAGCATGTATCTGGTTCGGTACACTAGCATTAAGCGGAGCCGTGCGGCCTAAAGAGACGAACCGTCCATCTGAGCGAGAACTTCTGCATCAAATTGCACAACAACGTACGAGCTAAACATCCCCACTTCTATAATACGGAACGAAAGGAATTGCTTCCCCGACCTCAGTCAAATTCAGAACAGTGCGTGCGTAGCGATCGACACTAGAGCTGGGCTAAATAAGCTACAAACACTAGCAGTCGTGAGCTACGCCGTTGGCCTTCTTGGCGTCGCTGCCGTCCTTGGTCGACAGCAGCGGCTCCGTCTCCTTGTCCGGCATCTGCAGGCAGGAACACATCAGATTAGGTGATGCATGCCGCAGAAACTGAGCTCTACTGACGAACTGAATGCTGATGAGATGGTGCCGTGCACGCGTACCTGTGAGACCGGGAGGGCGTCGCCTGCGGCCTTCTTCTTGCCCTCCCGCACGGAGAAGTAGGAGTAGAGCGCCATGCCGAAGATGGCGACGAGGATGCCCAGGATGTTGCGCGCGGTGAAGGGGTCGCGCAGCAGCGTGTACCCGAACGACAGCACCAGGCACGTCTTGAGGTGCCCCAGCACCTGGTACGTCACCGGCGACGTCGTCCCGATCACCAGGAACGTGCTGAAGTTCACCGACACCGCGATCAGGCACGACAGCACGATGAAGCCCTGCATGCCAACACACACAGTTCATATGTGCATCCGTGAGCTTGGCAGGCACATGTCTGTACTGCAACCGTTGCACAGAATGGATGAGGGGACTTACCACAACTGGGAAAGTGTATTTGTGGGCGAAGACGCTGCGGTCCGTGAGGAGCTGATCCACGAAGGGCCCGGTGGCGAACAGGATGGCTGCTTGGTAAGGCGCCGATTGGTACAGGAGCTGCGTCGACGAGACCTTCAGCTTCCTCTGGATTGTGTTCGTGAGCTTCATTCAACAGGTTAAGGATACATCGTACCAAGAGAAGGAGACGCTGACGACAGTAATCATATCAATGCGCATCATGGTAATAAAAAACATGCAGAATCTTCTGCACCCTGAATGATGTACAGAAATACTGTTTCACATGTAGGATACAATTTGGCCAACACAAGTCGTGGCGATGGCGAGGCCAGAAAGGATGGACCCAAGAAAATTCAGCTTCAGGTCGGTGACTGAAGCAATGCCAACTCCAAGTAGCAAGACCAGTAGAGAGAACTTGATAGTCTCACTGCATATTATTGGTTAAATCATTATCAGCACAGTGATAAATCAAAGGAAACACCTAGCTTCCTAAAAGTAAATGCTTCTATTCAGTAACAGAAAAATAAACAAAGCCAAGCATACTTTCATTTCTATCGTAGTATCTGGCTACACCTTTTCTATCTCATTTTATTTGATGGATAACTGTTCCTGACAGAATACTTATATGGAAATGTTCTAGTCATCACAAAGAAAGAAAATGCGCAAAAAGAAATCTTGGCTGTAGACCATTGTACTGCAAGGTCTCTATATTAATCACTGTGTTGGCCTGAATGAAATACAATCAGAACATCTAGTTGACAGGCAGTACCTGAATCTTTTCTTCAGAAATATAGTCTCCAACAGCACTGTGAATGGTATTATGGCCAGCTTTGTCATCTGCAGAACATACTGAATTTGAGCATGTGCTGCCTTCATTTTTCATGGAAAACAAAATACTAAAGAAAAGAGGACTGACCTGGTAGAACCCGATGGAATTGAATCCTAAACTAAGATTGAGGAGACCAATTGAGGTTCCATTCAGCAACCCGAACAAAACTACCGTCTGTCCATCAACTGCCTTGGGCTCAAAAAAGCGCAATCGTTGTGCAATGTGAAGGGTGCAGAAGGTCACCATAAGATGCCAGCTTGTCAATGTTGTAGCTGCATTATTCATAAATGCATATTATGAGCCTGTTCGGCTGGTAGAATGAATAGTGCTCAGCTGGTAAATCGAATAGTATTGTGTGAGAGTAAATAAGCCGAAATAAGTCAAGCCTATATAAGCCGAACAGGCTCTATGTTCCAGTAAGTATTGAACTGAAAATGTGTAACCCTGCATAATTCAATGTGCATCAGGCTGAAAGCCGTTCATCAGGTTCCATTCATACTTGCGGACTGCAGAGCTGGGGTCCTTACCAAATGGAAAGCCTAGAGTGCTGATGAGGGCTTTGTTGCAGATGACAATGGCAACCGAGGATGCGACGGAGAGCGTCAGAGACCCAATCACACCGAGCTGGAAACCTGCGGTCATCTTGGCCAGCTGCTGTATCTGCTGCCCTTGTCAATTGAGCCTTGAGGACTCGATCTGAAACTGCTACCTGAACCTGCAAGTGTGATAACCACCGATAAATTAGGTATCGACTGAAGAACATATAAAGGATGCGACATGTCACATGTGTACTGTGCCCACTTGTAAATGCCATACGTAGTCGTGACCTGTTGATTCAGTCTAGGTGATTTCCAGTGCACGCACAGTACACTGAAAATCTGAACCTGGGGTAGGGACAAAAGGAGCTCCCCACTGGAATCCCTGAACTGAATCGGCCTCATCGATCAGCGTCAATAACCGTGTTCCAAAAAATAAAAATGGTACGGTGGAGATGGACGTTGAACAGGTAAGACAAAGATGTCGTCTGCCGTGGCCCGTGACCTCCCAAATAAGCTACCGCCAAATGGCTGGCTAACGTAACGAGACCATAGCCGGTGTCCAAAAGATTCCGGCGTTGGATGCTTCCCCAACTCCCCGAGATCTTCTTTTTGTCGTGCAATCACACTGACGATGCTCTTGAGCATCTATGCCTGCAGACGCTGCAGCTGCAGGCAACTTCCTGAGCTTTATACGCCTGCAGGCCTGCAGCTGCAGGCTTGAGGTTGACGACGGCGTCTTCGCATGGAGATGCAGCTGTGCGGTGCAGAGAGACCTGGCACTGGACGAAAATGCCGAGTCCCAATGGAAAACAGGGGGTGTCTGCTAGTGTTTCGCGTGCGTGTAGCGAAGCTGAGGAAGTGGCGTCCAGCTGAAACCATGACGCCGACCTGGTCATCATCTAGCTCACTGGCTGGACGTATATGACCTTGGCCCCTTCAACAGACCAGGTCTATCGAACTTGTACGGATTGGAAATCATGGCATCCAACACAATTGCACATCTTTTATCCTGAAGACTTCTCACTTTTCTTGATCGTTTGAACATGGCTGAAGATAGTAGTTCACCAAAACAACGCACGAGCGCCTACGGTTCGGTGGTTCGCTCGGGGCCGAGGTGGTACAATGATTGAATTTGGTATCCTAGTTGTTACGAAATGATTGACCGAGTTGCAAAGATGTTGATTGCTAAAGGAAAGCGTTTAAGAAAATCATATATGTGCAGGTTTTTCTTTGAGGAAAGAACTATTTTGTTCATAAACAACAAAATGTTGATAAGAAATGACTGCACCTACCTTATTAAGTGGAACTTGAATTCAAATCCTCATAATTTAACATAGGTGTAGAAACGAAATTATTGCACGCCTTTCCGTTCAAAAAAGAAAACAAAAACACTGCATGGTCTGAAACGGAGGGAGTAGCATCCACTAGTTAATTGTTTTCGAGAAAAAAAAGCATCCACCTGTTATGCAAGTTGGATAGCCTGACTGCTCGGGTCACTGCTTGCTTGCATCATTGCATGATTCCTGGGCACCCAGGTTGCAGCCAAATGCACTCCAGCCAAACAACTCATAAAAAAAAAGCTCAGAGCAGAACAGCTGGACTTGAAAAACCCCAACCAAAAACGCAATTCAATGATTTTACGGCTGCCGCCACCTGAACTTAAGCATTCAGGGATAGTATTCACACACTTATCCACCGTATCTTTGAAATTTTGGTAAGCCTAAGAAACCATGAAAATCAAAGCATATCCCCAAATCCCAATTCATGAACAGCCTGATACAAAGACGATCTTGGTGGGGTAAAAAAAGACACATCCAGCATGAGCAGTACTCACTTCAAATTGACGCGTCTTCGGTCTTTCCAATCAGCCGGTGCTAGCTCCTCCCTCTCCTCTGCTGAGCTCCAGCTCCTCCTATTCTGTGATTGTTGGAGATTGAACGGAGGGAGGCGTGGCCTCTAATGGCGCTGATCCCGTGCGGTAGCGCCTCGGAGGAAGAAGAAGACACGGGGAGGCGGCCCACTTTTATGCGCAGGCACCTGTGGGCCGGGGAAGGTGAGGTTTGGTGGCGTCATGGCGCGCGTGTGGGCTGTGGATGCATGACGGCCAGTTTGGTTGGTCCCGTGCTTTGACGCCGGCCGGTGCCTCACCTCACGTTGGCTTCCTAGCTGCTGGTGCTGGCTAGAGAGAAAACAGCGAGCGTTCCCTTCCGGCCAGGTCAGGACTCAGGAGCGCAACAGCTTCCTCGCTGACCTGTCACCAGCATGGTCGATCGACCCAGTCCGGCAGTCCACATCACCGACATCGAAAAAGATGGCGTCGGAACCAGGCCATTTGAAGTTCAGTAGCTCAGTTGAACTGTTAAACAGTGTAGTGCTGTCGTTGCACAGCATAGGAGGCTGAATCAGAGAAACTCTGAATAATGGCAATATGGCATAGAGGCCGATGCCCCCACGGCATTTACACTGCCTAGAAATGAAAAGAAAAGATGATTAACGAGTCGTCGAGACCAAATTGTGGGTCTGAAGATCTATGGTTGCACTGTTGCACATAGTTTTAATGCATACGGGTAGTGCCAAAACATGGATACCAGCCCAATGCTTGGCTGGACCATTTTGCCAAGGTTAAAGGGGATCTTTCGCGCAATTCACTCGCATATGTCATTTTGGAAAAGCATAAGACCAAGCGAGAGAGAGAGACCTTCGTTGAATCGTTGTGGCCCATTAATTTTGTCCAATTCAGCACTACAACTAATTTGTGTACTATGGGTTGGTTCTCGCCACCAATCACCCTACAATATTCTAGCTTTAATAAAGGTCATGTGAAGAAGACGACGTCTGATCTTCAATGACACGGCAACGGAACTTTGTAGTAGTACTACACTAATCAGTTTCATTCAATCGTTTAATCATATGGCGTGAACAATAGATGAATTAACTTGCCGTTAAAAAAGATGACCGATTGGCTTCATGATGACTATATAACAAGAAAGACTGAGCTTTCTGAATACGGATACTCTCTTTGTGCTACCCTCCGATGGTACTAGGTGATCACTAAGATGCAAATCTCAAGTCATTTTCCTTTGTTTTTTTTGAAAAATGAACAGATCAAATGCAGTAACTGTTGCGACAAAACTAATGATCAGTGCAAAATTCAGGTGGCGCAGAATCAGGCACTGCTGAAACATGAATCCATGCATATAGACCCTGCACCGACTAAAATATAACCAGCCCGATCAAGTGCCGCATCTCCAAAGCTGATTCTTCGACCTAACAAAGGCACTAACCGAATAGAATTAAGCCAAATGGGGAGCATCACATCAAGCTAGCGTTTCACCAATCCAATAATTGGCAAGGAAAACACAGGACCTTTCCTCTTGTCACTTGGGGCGCAAGGTTTGGAGGGACGCAGGTGGTTGCAGCAGCAGCAGTAAAGCAAGCGTCGGTCTTTCCGTGAATGCAAGCAAAGGCAATCGCCCAACCCAACAGCACTGCACAGCCGTGGATCCATTCGGAGCAACCGAACCAGCTCCATTATTCTGGTGGCCGTTCGGTGAGACCTCACACCAGTCAGTTCGGCCTCGCCGTGCCTCTGAATCTCCGGCCCCCAAGGAAAAGAGGCGAGCTTTACCAATTATCGTAGCCGGCTGGGTGCCGGATCAAATCAAGATTTCAAATCACGAGTTCAGTAATCAGTATAGCTGCTGTGATGATGATATTCTATTTGACTGGGAATAATTGCGGTGTGAGCTATGGAGGGAAAAGATCCATCAGCTGGCTGTGATGATTTAAGATGATGGCGTTTGTTAATGCTGCCTCAGGTTAGGTGCGAAATGTCATGGGGTCTTGGATTAGTGCTCCAAGAGTAGCGCACCTGTTTTGTTGGACTGGACCTGCACTGCGCCTTCTTGTCGGTGGCATACGAGTTGTGTTTTGTGTATGACTGGTGCACGGAAATCTCGTGCAGATGGAACCCGTTCGCGTGGGCTCGAAGTGGATCGCCAAACCCCGTTTATTCTCGCTGGCTCCTCTCCACTAAGAGAGATTTCATTATTTGGATCCCACATCAGGGTGTCAAATCCTGAAAGGGGGACGAATTAAGACCTAAATAATAAAATTTCTCCTCCACTAAGACCCCAAGTTTCCACCGGGCCTTGGGTCTGCCGGGGAGCCCATATACGGAATCTAGGTCCATGGGCTCCCAAACAAACCCTTCGTCTTTTATCGTTTCCTTCTTCCAGCGTCGCGTCCAAATTACGAGTTCGATGGCGAGGATGACAGCGAGTGTTTGGAGCTTTTGGATGGCGAGGCTAATCTGTCATCCTATCGGGAATCTCAACTTTTCGCCTCTCCTTCAGAGAAAACCAATCCAGTTTGTTTTCGTACGGTGAGTTAGAAATCTTCTATTTTAACTGGAGCTCTTTTCCCTCGGTATTCCAGTGGTAAGTGGGTAAAAAGAGTATTTGTAACACCCTAAAATTCATCACATTTAAATTGTAGCAACCCTCTGAATTTTTCTAGGAATTATTAAGGCTTAAATAAATTTTCTAGGATTTAATTGGAATTTCTAGCCTTTTTATCAATTTAAATATCACATTAAATAATTATTTTAGTCAAAATAAGTTTTTGTTGCATTCATGCTGTTGCATATATTTTTGGTTGCTAGTAAATCAAATTGGAATTTAAATTCTGTTTAAATTCGAATTTGATTTGCTTTTGTTTGAGTTTTAGAAAAGTTTAAAATAGCCGAGTTCGTTTTCGCCCCTTCAGCTCCTGGCCCAGTCCAAGTTTGCCCCCTGAACTCCCCTCCCGCTCGCTTTTCCTCCCCGCGTTCTTTTCCTTTCTCCCTGGGCCGATTTCCCTTCTGTTCCCTCGGCCCGCTCCACTTTCGGCCCAACACCGGCCCATTCTCCTTCTCCCCCGCCGCTCTTTCTCTCCCTCTCGTCGACAGGTGGACCCCACCTGTCAGCATCGTCGTCCCCGAGCAGGATTCCCCGTTCGAGTCCGACCCGACGCCGCCGCCGCCTCCGAGTCGAGTCCCGCTGCCGCACGCCTGCCCGAGCCCCTCCCCGACCTATTTAACTCGGCCGCCGCTTCTGCTGTTCCCCCATCAAGCCAGAGCCGCAAACCCTAGCGCCTGCCGCCGAGTTCGAGCCACCATCATCGCCGGTCGCCGCCCGCCTTCGTTCGTCTCCGTCGCGGGCCAAATCTCGCCGAGTTTGCCTCTGGTAAGCTCGTCGTCGCCTTCCCGTCCTTCCTGTCCGCCTCTAGTCGCGAATTGCAGCCCTAGTACCGCGTTCGCGCGTTCACCCGAGAGCTCCGCCGCCATGGCTCGTCGCCGGCCGTCTCCGTCGCGCGGATGTCGTCAAGAACCTCCTAGATGGACTCGTCGTGAGCTCGTGAGTCCGTAGGACCAAGTCCCGTCGCTTTTCGTGCTATGTAGCGGTAGATCAATCGCACTCCGGCGAAGGTCCGCCGCGGAAACGGGCGGCGCCGCCGTCCCGGCCATCGCCGGCAACCCCCCCTCGGCCGATCCGTTTTGAGCCGTCCGATCGCGATCCAACGGTCCACGGCCGCCCGAGTCCCGAGTCAAACCCGAGTCGTAACGGTCAGCCCTGGCCAAATTGCTAAAGAGCCCCTGAGGTTTTTGAAAATCAACCCGCGGTCCAGCTTAGTTCAAAAATAATTACATTTAGGTCCTTTTTCTTCTATTTAAGCCCCTGCAATATTTAAAATTATGCCCGAGGTCCAGGATTTGTCTTTTTACATGAAAACCCTCGAGTTTTTATACAAAATTATGTTTTAGCCCCTGGTTTTTCGCAGTTAAGCCCCTGGAACTTTTAAAACTTTGCCAGCAAGTCCCTGAACCTTAGAAAAGCCATATCTTTTGCGTTTTAACTCCGATTTTAGTGATTCTTGCGCTCACGCGTTCGTTGTAACGAGTAGATTAGTTTTATGCTGTTGTTTTCTCCTGTTGGAATTGTTTGGTGTACTGTTTCTTATTTGTTGTATTGTTTCCTTGTATGTGAATGTGTGATGCGGTTAGGAAACGACCAGTTCGAGGATTTCTCTGAAGAACCAACTGTTGGAGAAGGATTTGAGCATCAACCGAGTTGGGAAGAAGGCAAGTGTATTATGTCATGCAAATGTCCTAATAATTATTAATTTCACCACCCGTGCATGTGTCTTAATTTGATGGGTTCCTATTTAAGGATTTGCCTAGCCACTATATTCCCCTGTCCCTGAAACTGGGTTACTTAATTAATTTTGATGGTAGATGATGCTTAGTTTGCTCAACTGGGATTGGTTAATGAACCCCTACTCTATGTTCCATATACTCTTTTAAGTAATTAATTGGCAAGATCATATCTTTTTAATTGGAACATGGAGAACCACCCAGGAAAACAGTGCAACCATAAGTACTATATGGCTCTGATCTTGGCTAATTAATTAGAGACTTTAGTGGATGGTGACCTTACCCGAAAGGGGCAAGAGGTGCGGCGGTTGACGGGGTATAGCTCGGTCCTCTTGAGCTGTGAGCTTTGGTAAGAGACAGATCTCATTAGGGAGGGTTATGCTTTGCTTCTGAACCGGAAACCTTAGCGGGTTACTATTTACTAAGGAATATTTGTAAAGGCCTCGTAGCGTCCCTATGCGGTCACACCTCGGTAGTGTGATTTAAGAGGATTGGCCCCCTCGGCATGGTTGGGTTTAAAGTTCTTTTGAACTTTTACGCGGCTTATGGTGAAAGTGTACAACCTCTGCAGAGTGTAAAACTGTTATAACAGCCGTGCTCACGGTCAAGAGCGGCCTGGACCCTTACATGATAATCATACTTGAACATGATCTAAATCGTGGTTACTTGAATATGTTGGGAATATGACATTCATTAATTTGTGGGTGGTATATACTTTCATTTGCTAGTAATTAGTTGCTTAATAAAACTTGACCAACTAAAAGTGCTTACTGCAGTATGGTCAGCCAACCTTTTTGCCTCAGCCTTGTATGTCATATTACATTTGCTGAGTACGTCATGTGCTCATACTTGTTGTTTTTCTTTCCTTTATTGCATCTACTACATCCGGAATGCTGCTCAGATTGGGAGAATTTTGAGGATTTCACCACTGATTTTGAGGAGTTCTAGGCGAGTCTCCCCCAGTCAATGCCTGTGGAGTTGGAGTCACTTTTGCTTCATTAGATAAACGTTTATTTAAGTCTTCCGCTATGACATTTGAGTCAACTCTGAGATTGTAATAATTGCACTTTAATACTCTTTCGTTATGCATGGTTATGGATATTCACTTGTGACGTCTACCATATGTGTGTAAACTGATCCTGGCGCACATATGAGATGCACCTGGTTTTGCCTTTAAAACCGGGTGTGACAGAGGTGGTATCAGAGCTATGTTGACTGTAGGACGCAAGCCTAGATAGCAATGGACATTCTCTAAGGATTATTTTGCTTAACTACTCTTGGTCTAGCTATTATTGGTTTAGTTTGCTAATATTCCAGGTCATTGATAATTGTCTCCTCCTTGACTTTGTTTTCTGGTCTATCTTTTTCACCATCTCACCTGGTTCTGATATCTTTAGAACTGTTCTCACCCTTTTCTTGCTTAAACCATAGATGGTGCTGACAAGGCAAGGTGCTCGTAGATTGGCAAGCACTCTTTCCTCTTTTTCGTCGCATTCGGTGCAAGAAGAGGAACCGGAACCTGAAGAGATGGAAGTAATGGACGAAGAAGTCAACTCAGTAGGGAATGCTCCAGCTGGATCTAAAGGAAGTGAAGGACCCTCTCCGCTGCCTGACATGTGGGTAGTGACTATTCATCACCACGACGGAGGCAACAGTGGGTTTCCTATGATGCTTCGAATGCTCTTCGAGCGTCTGAACTACCCAGTGGAGATAGAATATTGTGGAAGGAGGAGGACACATCCAGATCACCCAGAGGACTGGGAAGTCGCGGTATACATCAGGGAGCCTGATTATGAGTTTGGAGGAACCAAAGATGCTGCAGTACATCATGCCATCGCCATCAGATCAACTTTCGAAGCTGGAATCCAGGATGCAGCCAGGAGGGCACTTTTTGTGCTTTGTCATGAAGAGGCTGCTGAAGTATGTCACACCACTTGGGCATATCTTCCTCGAAGGCAGCAAGGCACTCCAACTGGGATTGTACCACAACCGCCAGGTGTGAACTCTACACTCAACGTCCAAGTGGCGTTCACCCAGATGCTCAACGTGCACACCGATGACACCACAAGGGAGCTACAAGAATTGCGTGAAGAACTCGCTGTTGAACGAAGGAAGAACAAAAGGCTGATAGCTGAACTCAAGGGAGAAGCACTTCCGCCCTTGGATGAAGATATAGAAGGATTGTTGGGTCATTCACCGCCTCGTTAGAAAAGTGCTCGGTGGATCGTCTAGTTGCTTCACCCATACCTATTAAGATAGGATACCCTCTCTTTTGTTAGTTCAGTACGTTTAGAAGAGTTGAGACTCGTGCGTAGCATGTGTTTTAGTTTGGTTTAAAAGTGTGGTAGAGATGTTTGTTTTCGTGCTAAAGTGTGTGATTTGGATCTTTGTAATGATTGAACTTAATTGTGGAGTGATGACCACAATTGAGTAATTATTAAATAAATAAATTTAGTTAGTTTTGGGTTTACCTTGGTCTCTGATCTTAGCCCTTAACTATCACTTTATCTATATATTTGTACCCCTCATATAAATCATGTTATGCGACAATTTGTTCTCGCCGCTGCATGATATCCTGGTACTGTCCGAATTGTTTCTGGAGCTTCAGAACTCCTTTTGACATAAATCCAGTTGGGTTGGATTAAGGACTTGATAACCTAGGTTCTGGGAATTTTTCGTGATTTTTGGAGCATCTGTCAGAGAGATATAATAGTTTTATTGGAGTAACCAGAATCTGTCCCGTGGTCCTGACACAGCTGTCTTGTTTATTTTATACCTCGAGCTACAAAACTCCGATGGAGGTGATTCAAGTTGGGTTAGTTTCAGAATTTTATAGTCTACGTTTAGACAAAAGATCATGATTTTCGGATACACGGAATGAGAGTTACAACTGTTTAATTAGGACGAACAGAATCTGTTTCAGGATTTGATTTGCCCGTCATTGGCAACTAGTTCTACACTAACTCTTATCTGTTCATGATTTGAGTTATATCTTTTTACCACCCTCTGAACCTCATGTTCTAACCACCAGATGGTAAACACCAGGTCTGGAAGTGGAGTGGATCAACCACCTGTGAATCGTCAGGGACGTGCCAACCCCAATCCAAATCCTCCGCCGAATCAAGCATCTTCAGCAATGGATCAGATCCTCGCCAACCAGACTCAGATTCTCCAGGGCATGGCTAATACCTTGGTAGCCATGCAAGCACAGAACAACAACAACAACAACCAGCAGAGGGACAAGCACCGGGAGTTTATGAGTCACAAACCTCCTACCTACTCCCACTCTGCAGATCCACTTGATGCTGATGATTGGCTGAAGACTGTTGAGAAGAAGCTGGATATGGCTCAGTGCAATGACAGGGAGAAGGTCCTGTATGCCTCAGGGCGCTTGGAAGGATCAGCTTCAGATTGGTGGGATGCTTATCTTGCTGCTCATGCCACCCCTGATGCTATCACCTGGCAGGAGTTTAGAACCAACTTCAGGAGCTACCATATTCCTGCTGGTGTCATGAAGCTGAAGAGGAAGGAGTTCCTCTCACTTAAGCAAGGTGGGATGACCGTCAGTGAGTACCGGGATAAGTTTATTCAGTTGTCCCGTTACGCCCCAGATGAGGTGAAGGATGATGAGCAGAAGCAGGAGCGATTTCTGTAAGGATTGATTCCGCCGCTCCAATATCAACTCATGTCTCATACCTTCCCAATATTTCAGAAGCTGCTGGACAAGCCTATTGGCTTGGAGAGCAAGCGCCGTGAGTTGGGAGAGCAGAAGAGGAAGTTCATGTCCTCAGGACAGTCAAGCAGTAACACCCGCTCTCGTTTCCAGCAACCTCAGCAGAACATGCCCGCTCGTTTCGGTGGTCAAGGGAGTAACTTTGTGCAGAGTAGTGGTCAGCACCTCCACCTCAGCGTCCAGCATTTCAGCAGAACCGCCAGACCACCCCGACTCAGACTCCAGTGAAGACCCCTGCACCAGGCAGTGCTTCTACTCCCCGTACCTGCTACATTTGTGGAGATCCCAGCCACTTTGCCCACAACTGTCCTAGGAGGAATGCTCAGACCCCACAGCACCAGAGTGGCAGTGCACCTAGGCAGAATACCCCTCAGCAGCAGAACAGGAATGTGAACCCGACGCCTCAGAG
This sequence comes from Echinochloa phyllopogon, assembly GCA_033239725.1. Classification (NCBI taxonomy): domain Eukaryota; kingdom Viridiplantae; phylum Streptophyta; class Magnoliopsida; order Poales; family Poaceae; genus Echinochloa; species Echinochloa phyllopogon. The sequence goes on along the minus strand of BTCW01000001.1, from coordinate 35,194,708 downwards.
CAACAAGGGCCAGCAGAATCAGATGCGGGGCAAGGTGAATCATGTTGCTGCAGAGTCCGCGCAGGAGGCCCAGGATGTGGTACTTGGTATGTTCCTCGTCAACTCAGCCCCTGCATCGGTTTTATTCGACTCTGGAGCATCTCATTCTTTTATTACTGCTCAGTACGTAGCTAAGTATAATATATCTATGGTCCCTATGAAAAATTTCATGCTGGTTAGCTCTCCCGGTGGAAACATGAAAGCTAATTTTATCTGTCCCCGAGTTAATCTGAAAATAGTTGGGGTAGACTTTCCTGCTGATTTGATAGTCCTGAACTCTGAGGGAATTGCTGTCATACTTGGAATGGGATGGTTAGCTGCTTTTGATGCGGTGATTCAGTGTGCCAAGAGGTCCGTGTTGTTGACTAGCCCTCAGGGAGAGAAGATTGAATTCGGAGCCACACAACCCTCAGCTTCAACTTACTCAGTGAATCAGGCCAGTGGTGTTCCTTTGGAGGATATCAGAGTTGTTTGTGAGTTTCCAGATGTCTTCCCAGATGATTTGCCAGGTATGCCACCCGAACGAGACATTGAGTTTATTATTGAGCTTTTACCTGGTACTGCTCCTATTTCTAAAAGACCCTATAGAATGGCTCTTAATGAACTAGAAGAACTTAAGAAACAACTTAAGGAATTGTTGGATAAAGGTTACATTCGTCCTAGTTCTTCACCTTGGGGAGCACCTGTAATTTTTGTGGGTAAAAAGGATGGTACTCTGAGGATGTGTGTGGATTATCGTTCATTGAATGAGGTAGCCATCAAGAATAAGTATCCGTTGCCCAGAATTGAAGACTTATTTGATCAGTTGAGAGGAGCTAAGGTTTTCTCCAAGATTGACTTGAGATCTGGCTACCATCAGTTGAGGATCAGGCGTTCCGTCATTCCTAAAACAGCATTCACCACCAGATATGGGTTATATGAGTATACTGTGATGTCGTTTGGATTGACAAATGCACCCGCCTACTTTATGTACCTGATGAATAAGGTGTTCATGGAGTACTTGGATAAGTTTGTGGTGGTGTTTATTGATGATATTCTGGTTTACTCTAAGAATGAGGAAGAGCACGAAGAACATTTGAGGTTGGTGTTGCAGACTCTTAGAGAGAACCAGTTGTATGCCAAGTTTAGTAAATGTGAATTCTGGTTGAATCAAGTGTCGTTTCTTGGTCATGTGGTCACTGAAGGAGGTATTGCAGTGGATCCAAGTAAAGTCAAGGATGTGTTGGAATGGAAACCTCCCACCACCGTCTCTGAGATCAGAAGTTTTCTGGGATTGGCTGGATATTACAGGAGATTCATTGAAGGCTTTTCTAAAACAGCGAAACCTCTAACTTCGCTATTAGAGAAGGGCAAGGAGTTTGTTTGGTCAGAAGCGTGTCAGGCCAGTTTTGAAGAACTGAGAAGGAAGTTGACTACAGCCCCAGTGCTTGCTATGCCAGACATTCACAAGAACTTTGATATATATTGTGATGCTTCTCGAAGAGGACTTGGGTGTGTGCTCATGCAGGAAGGCAGAGTTATAGCCTATGCATCCAGGCAGTTGAGGAAGCACGAGCTGAACTATCCTACTCATGATCTGGAACTTGCAGCTGTTGTCCATGCCTTGAAGATCTGGAGGCACTATATTCTAGGTAACAGATGTGAGCTGTATACTGATCACAAAAGCCTGAAGTACATATTTACTCAGAAGGATCTGAATTTGAGGCAGAGAAGATGGTTGGAGTTGATCAAGGATTATGATCTGGGAATCAACTATCATCCTGGCAAGGCTAATTTGGTTGCTGATGCGTTGAGTAGGAAGTCACAAGTAAGTGCAATGTTTGGTCGCCAGTTACCAGCTGAGTTGCTTGCAGAGATGGAAAAGCTGAACTTAGGATTCCTGAATCAAACAAAAGGTGTGACAATGGAAGTTGAGTCTACACTGGAACAGGAAATTCGGAAGGGTCAGCTTACTGATGAAAAGATAAAGGAAATCAAGGAAACCATGTTGGCAGGGAAAGCTCCCGACTTCACCGAAGATGATCAAGGTACAATTTGGTTTAGAAAGAGGATATGCGTACCGGATATCGAGTCTCTCAGAGAGCAGATATTGAGGGAAGCTCATGATTCCGCATATTCTATTCATCCTGGAAGCACCAAGATGTACCAGTATCTGAAGCAAAGGTATTGGTGGTATGGACTAAAAAGGGATGTGGCTGCCCATGTGGCATTGTGCGATGTTTGTCAGAGAGTTAAGGCTGAACACCAGAGACCAGCCGGTTTGCTTCAACCACTCAAGGTGCCTGAATGGAAGTGGGAAGAAATCAGTATGGATTTCATTGTTGGATTACCTCACACTCGAGGAGGATATGACTCCATATGGGTTATTGTGGACAGATTAACTAAGGTAGCTCACTTTATACCCGTTCACACTACTTATACCAGCGCTAAGTTAGCAGAGTTATACATGTCCAGAATTGTTTGTCTCCATGGTGTACCTAAAAAGATAGTGTCTGATAGAGGTACTTAGTTTACATCTAGATTCTGGCAGAAGTTGCATGAGTCTATGGATACAAAGTTGAATTTCAGTTCTGCATATCATCCGCAGACAGATGGTCAGACAGAGAGGACTAATCAGATTTTGGAGGATATGTTGAGAGCTTGTGCTTTGAAGCATGGAGGCAGTTGGGACAAGAGTCTTCCATATGCAGAGTTCTCATATAACAACAGTTATCAGGCAAGTCTAAAGATGGCCCCCTTCGAAGCGCTTTATGTTAGAAAGTGCAGAACACCTTTGTATTGGAGTGAAACAGGTGAAAGTCAGCTGTTTGGGCCAGAGATTTTGCAGGAAGCTGAGAGACAGGTTCAGATTATCAGAGAGAATTTGAGAATGGCTCAGTCCAGGCAGAAGAGTTACGCAGATACAAGAAGGAGAGAATTAACTTTCGAAGTAGGTGATTATGTGTATCTGAAAGTATCTCCTATTAGAGGCTTGAGAAGGTTTAAGGTGAAAGGTAAATTATCTCCTCGTTTCATTGGACCTTTCAAGATTGTTGATAGAAAAGGTGAGGTTGCTTATCAATTGGAATTGCCAGCCAGACTGTCAGATGTGCATGATGTGTTCCATATCTCTCAGTTGAAAAAGTGTCTTCGAGTTCCTGAGGAAGAATTACCCTTGGACGAGTTGGATGTGCAAGATGATTTGACTTATAAGGAGTACCCAGCTAAGATTTTGGAAACTGTTGAAAGAGTTACTCGGAGTAAAGTGATTAAGATGTGTAAAGTCCAGTGGAGTCATCACGCGGAAAGTGAGGCAACTTGGGAAAGAGAAGATGAGTTGATGGCAGAGTTCCCTCAGATTTTCTCTAATCCGTCCGAATCTCGAGGACGAGATTCTCATTAAGGGGGGTAGGTTTGTAACACCCTAAAATTCATCACATTTAAATTGTAGCAACCCTTTGAATTTTTCTAGGAATTATTAAGGCTTAAATAAATTTTCTAGGATTTAATTGGAATTTCTAGCCTTTTTATCAATTTAAATATCACATTAAATAATTATTTTAGTCAAAATAAGTTTTTGTTGCATTCATGCTGTTGCATATATTTTTGGTTGCTAGTAAATCAAATTGGAATTTAAATTCTGTTTAAATTCGAATTTAATTTGCTTTTGTTTGAGTTTTAGAAAAGTTTAAAATAGCCGAGTTCGTTTTCACCCCTTCAACTCCTGGCCCAGTCCAAGTTTGCCCCCTGAACTCCCCTCCCGCTCGCTTTTCCTCCCCGCGTTCTTTTCCTTTCTCCCTGGGCCGAATTCCCTTCTGTTCCCTCGGCCCGTTCCTCTTTCGGCCCAACACCGGCCCATTCTCCTTCTCCCCCGCCGCTCTTTCTCTCCCTCTCGCCGACAGGTGGACCCCACCTGTCAGCATCGTCGTCCCCGAGCAGGATTCCCCGTTCGAGTCCGACCCGCCGCCGCCTCCGAGTCGATTCTCGCTGCCGCACGCCTGCCCGAGCCCCTCCCCGACCTATTTAACTCGGCCGCCGCTTCTGCTGTTCCCCCATCAAGCCGGAGCCGCAAACCCTAGCGCCTGCCGCCGAGTTCGAGCCACCATCATCGCCGGTCGCCGCCCGCCTTCGTTCGTCTCCGTCGCGGGCCAAATCTCGCCGAGTTTGCCTCTGGTAAGCTCGCCGTCGCCTTCCCGTCCTTCCTGTCCGCCTCTAGTCACGAATTGCAGCCCTAGTACCGCGTTCGCGCGTTCACCCGAGAGCTCCGCCGCCATGGCTCGTCGCCGGCCGTCTCCGTCGCGCGGCGTCGTCAAGAACCTCCTAGATGGACTCGTCGTGAGCTCGCGAGTCCGTAGGACCAAGTCCCGTCGCTTTTCGTGCTCTGTAGCGGTAGATCGATCGCACTCCGGCGAAGGTCCGCCGCGGAAACGGGCGGCGCCGCCGTCCCGGCCATCGCCGGCAACCCCCCCTCGGCCGATCCGTTTTGAGCCGTCCGATCGCGATCCAACGGTCCACGGCCGCCCGAGTCCCGAGTCAAACCCGAGTCGTAACGGTCAGCCCTGGCCAAATTGCTAAAGAGCCCCTGAGGTTTTTGAAAATCAACCCGCGGTCCAGCTTAGTTCAAAAATAATTACGTTTAGGTCCTTTTTCTTCTGTTTAAGCCCCTGCAATATTTAAAATTATGCCCGAGGTCCAGGATTTGTCTTTTTACATGAAAACCCTCGAGTTTTTATACAAAATTATGTTTTAGCCCCTGGTTTTTCGCAGTTAAGACCCTGGAACTTTTAAAACTTTGCCAGCAAGTCTGTGAACCTTAGAAAAGTCATATCTTTTGCGTTTTAACTCCGATTTTAGTGATTCTCGCGCTCACGCGTTCGTTGTAACGAGTAGATTAGTTTTGTGCTGTTGTTTTCTCCTGTTGGAATTGTTTGGTGTACTGTTTCTTATTTGTTGTATTGTTTCCTTGTATGTGAATGTGTGATGCGGTTAGGAAACGACCAGTTCGAGGATTTCTCTGAAGAACCAACTGTTGGAGAAGGATTTGAGCATCAACCGAGTTGGGAAGAAGGCAAGTGTATTATGTCATGCAAATGTCCTAATAATTATTAATTTCACCACCCGTGCATGTGTCTTAATTTGATGGGTTCCTATTTAAGGATTTGCCTAGCCACTATATTCCACTGTCCCTGAAACTGGGTTACTTAATTAATTTTGATGGTAGATGATGCTTAGTTTGCTCAACTGGGATTGGTTAATGAACCCCTACTCTATGTTCCATATACTCTTTTAAGTAATTAATTGGCAAGATCATATCTTTTTAATTGGAACATGGAGAACCACCCAGGAAAACAGTGCAACCATAAGTACTATATGGCTCTGATCTTGGCTAATTAATTAGAGACTTTAGTGGATGGTGACCTTACCCGAAAGGGGCAAGAGGTGCGGCGGTTGACGGGGTATAGCTCGGTCCTCTTGAGCTGTGAGCTTTGGTAAGAGACAGATCTCATTAGGGAGGGTTATGCTTTGCTTCTGAACCGGAAACCTTAGCGGGTTACTATTTACTAAGGAATATTTGTAAAGGCCTCGTAGCGTCCCTATGCGGTCACACCTCGGTAGTGTGATTTAAGAGGATTGGCCCCCTCGGCATGGTTGGGTTTAAAGTTCTTTTGAACTTTTACGCGGCTTATGGTGAAAGTGTACAACCTCTGCAGAGTGTAAAACTGTTATAACAGCCGTGCTCACGGTCAAGAGCGGCCTGGACCCTTACATGATAATCATACTTGAACATGATCTAAATCGTGGTTACTTGAATATGTTGGGAATATGACATTCATTAATTTGTGGGTGGTATATACTTTCATTTGCTAGTAATTAGTTGCTTAATAAAACTTGACCAACTAAAAGTGCTTACTGCAGTATGGTCAGCCAACCTTTTTGCCTCAGCCTTGTATGTCATATTACATTTGCTGAGTACGTCATGTGCTCATACTTGTTGTTTTTCTTTCCTTTATTGCATCTACTACATCCGGAATGCTGCTCAGATTGGGAGAATTTTGAGGATTTCACCACTGATTTTGAGGAGTTCTAGGCGAGTCTCCCCCAGTCAATGCCTGTGGAGTTGGAGTCACTTTTGCTTCATTAGATAAACGTTTATTTAAGTCTTCCGCTATGACATTTGAGTCAACTCTGAGATTGTAATAATTGCACTTTAATACTCTTTCGTTATGCATGGTTATGGATATTCACTTGTGACGTCTACCATATGTGTGTAAACTGATCCTGGCGCACATATGAGATGCACCTGGTTTTGCCTTTAAAACCGGGTGTGACAGTATTCGTACACAAATATAGCTCTACTGATTTTTCAGTACAATAACATAGGATAATCTTACACGAATGACCAATTTCAGAAGGTTTCAGGATTACTCAAATCCTACCGAAGTTACAGGACACATGAAGAGGCGGATACAGTGATCGAGGTGAGACACTACAAATTGTCGTCATTCATGGCAATATGCACATCTATGTTACATTACTAGGGCTAGTACACTGGTACTCCATCCACAGCCTGCTTCCCCGCTGCGGTTCCACGATCGTCTTGCCCTCCTTTGGCATGGGGATCTCGTAGTTCTCAGGGTAGGCCAGCTATTCCATCTCCCACTTCATCTTCGGCACGATTTCCTAATGCTGAGGCGAGTACTCCTGCGAAGAGGGGGAATTGTTCCAAGTTTCAGTCCTTGCCTACATTGTAGTCTATGATTGCTGTTTTATATATTGGCTTTGGTCCTCTGCATTGTACCATGCACATTGCTTAAACCTTAAAGGCAGCAATGCTTTAAAGCTACAGTTAGGTTGCTCCTGAATTTGTACTTAGGCTGTTCTTTGATCTAGACCTGTGGTCTATGTGTCTTGTAACAATGGATTGATCCCTCTTTTTTAAAAAAAGAGGGTGAAGCCGGAACTTATTTCCTTTATCTAAAAAAAAGTGAAGACCTTTGCAGTGGACCAAGAACATATATGAATATTTGATTATGATATAATACTTCTTGGTAGTCTAATTAGAAAAGTCTTTTGCCTGGCTGCTAAGTTTATTGTGGTTTGTACAGTGCTTCATGTTTTAAGACTAAACCGCACACCGACTGATTGTGAAGGCAAAGCAGACAAAGCTAGCATATTGTATAGAAGTCAAGAAGATAACTTAGCCTTTAGTTAGAAGCAAAGATTATGTGCAGTACAGAACAAATGTGTTTGAATGTATGTTCCTAAATGTTTTTACCACATTAAAATTTTGCGGCACATGCTCCTTATCTGTTCTGACATAAGTCTGCAGAAGAAAAAAAAATGATCTGCGCACCTCTAACTTCTGGATTAGTTCCTTGGGAGTTGGAGCCAAGACGATGATGTTGCGGGCCGTTGGTTTGATGAACCCTTCTTCCACAGCTTTGTCGATAAAAGACATCAGTGGGTTGTAGTAGTCATCCACATTCAGCAGCCCAACCTGCAGAATAGCAGATATATTTGCTGATGAATTGTTGTAAACAAAGCTGGAGTTGTGCAGCATAGAGTCGATGGGGTGTTGTGATCTAGCGAACGGTTTGGTACCGGTTTATCATGAATGCCAAGTTGAGCCCATGCAATCACTTCTAGAAGCTCTTCAAGTGTTCCATAACCCCCTGCAAGGTAAAAGCTCAGCAATTAATCCAGGGCATTCTTCAGTGTGTAGATTGTATGGCTGACTTGATACTAAATGTCAAGTTCAATTTATATTTTCAAGATTACAAAGGTTCTTATTTCAGCATTTCAGAATCTATTGTTGGGACTTTATTTTAGATTCTCACGGCCTGATTTCAATTCTCACTTAGTTATTGTACTTGTTCAGGAGAATTTTTTTTGAAAGCTTAATCCTTGTCAGAGACAAACCATGCAGCCTGAACTTTAAACTTTCACTCACCCTTCCACTACTAGTCCATCATTGCAAAAGATGAAGAAAGCGACCACCAAATTTACCAGTCACAACTCACAACAACCGATTCGTCACTTCCCTTTTCTCAGGTGACACACACTTACCTGGCAATGCAATAAAGGCATCAGACTGCCTGGCCATCTCAGCCTTCCTCTGGTGCATATCATCCACTGCTTTTACCTCTCCCACCGTCTCACCTGATATCTGCAACCATCACACGCGCAAGCAACAAGGATAATATTTTACCAGAACGCACCAGATTTTTGCTTGACCTAAAGAGGACCAACTTTCTGGAGATGCAGAAAGAAATGGAGGATGACTTGACTGTTTATTTTTTTTAATCAGAGACAAGTTCAGGGGAGGCAATCATGGTGCTGGTGTGGGGAACCAGAGGAAATGTGATGGGCTTTTTCGTTATATAATCCAGCCGGCATCTGCTAGAAAGATTGAAGTCAAGATCAGCAAGATTTCATCGATCATGTGGGCAACACAATTTTAGTGAGCATTTCTCCTGATCTTTCATCATACTATGCTTTATTTCCTTTCCCACTAGCGAAAAAGACAAACGAGAAGGATCTAAAGACAGTACTGTAATAGACTGTTTCTGAAGGTAATTACGAACCCATGGTGATTTGCTCCTGCACTTAAAGATAAGCACTAGGTTCACCATGCAGTAGGTGGAACTAGCTGTGAGGGGGGCAACCTTTTGCAGTGGTAGCTTTTGCTTGGTCTTTTTGCTAGCTGGGTTGACACCCTTGGTTGTGGCAATCCAGAGTAGTAGCAGCTGATCGGACATTGAAGGGGGGCGGAAGTTTTTGAACATTTCTCTGTAATTTAGTTACCTTCTGGAGGAAATGAAAATCGGGTTCGTCCCATGGTGGAAAATGCAGACAAAAATTTGTCAAATAAATAGCCATGAGGCACCATGGTATGAAAAATCCACGTGCACACAATGATAATTCAAAACTTAGATTACTGAATTTCTAATTAATATTGCTACGTTTGAGGAAATGATAGCGTGCGAGAATAAACAACCAGAAGCTAGAGATGGAGAGTAGGAAGAATATGGGTGATGGGTACCTCTCTAGGCATGAGAGTCTTGGGAATCACCCTGCATAGAGGGACAAGATGACAAAATGTAAATTTTATGACTAGAGGCAGACATGATCGATCCAACACTTCCCAACACGAGGCTATTCTTTAGATGCACTCTCTCAGCTAGTAGTATTAGGGACTCTATAGTTCAAACGTGCTAAAGAATTATTGTTTTGTACATACCCAATGACATGTCTTCCTCCATTGTGCACTGCTTGAGAGACCAGGCCCATCAACCCTACACTCCCTCCTCCATACACTAGATCAATGTTTCTTGCCACCTAAACAGACAAGGAAAAAAAATCTCAAATGCGCAAATTATGGTTGCTAGAAAACCTTGAAGGTAGGGAGATTGCCACTTATGCATCTTAAGTACCATTAATATGAAATGAGAAAACAAAAACAATGATAAATGAGGCCATATTTCATCAAGCGTATGCAGTGAACAAGGAACAAGGAAGTCCTGAAAATTTTGAGTGCAGGAAATGCGTCCATGCCTACATACAACTGTGTAGCCTCTTAAAGTCCATCACTGAAAACAGTTCTCATGGAAAAGCGTCACCAGCATATGCCGTTGATTCTTTGGTGGTCAAAACAAGGGAGTATACTTCAATTAAGAAAAAAGGTATGATATGATCAAGACGACACTAACGTCTAGCTATCTATTTGACCAAACAAACAAAAGCTACAAGCACTAAAAGTCATAAAGGAACTAAAAGAAGAAGTAAACCAGACTTGAATTACCAGCTCCTTTCCAAGCTCAATGGCAGCATCTTGATAGCTCTTCTTCTTGCCATGGCTGCTCCCACAGAAGACACATATCCTCCTGAACCGTGATGGCAAGGACGCTGCCGCTGATGCCTCTCCATCGATCTTGATCTCCATTGCTCCTCTCTTCACCTCTCTGCTTGTTTGTGCATATATGCAGGTGTTACTTCTTGGTGACACAGCATAGAAATGTGATATCCCACTACAGCAAGGCGTGGCCCGGTTAGCTGCACTTGAGTGCCCACCACTACCTGTGGAGTTGTTATATATACAACTATTTGATTTGGTTTCCTCCCTTGAAACTGACCCAGCCTAGTCATACATTTTTTTTAAAGAGCGTACGCCATGCTTTGGACAAATTAAACTACACAGTCCATTTGAACAGTAAAAAATGTCCTGATTGGCTGGTTCTTAAATGGGGTTTGAGAAAATTGGCCCTTTATTGGAGATAAATTTTCATTCAGTGCGTGTATGCATTTGTGCCAAATAACGGAAACATGTATCACAATGAAATCGAGTTCAAAAGGGCATTGGCTGCAGGACGACAGTAAATTGCAGTGGCCTGCAACTGATCTCACGCCAAAGAAACATGCAGCGCCTCTGCAGCTGCACTCAGTCGACAACACAGGACAGGTTACAGTTGAACGTCATGTGCTCAACATGTATGAATTACTACTGGCTCTGCTGCTGACAAAGGACTACACAACTTAAGAAGAGATGTCTAGAGTGCCTGATAGATTCAGTGCTGCAAAGCTAATAGGAATGTAGTTTGTTAATTCATATTGGATATGCAGCCACTTCCCTGTCCTTCAAGAGTTACAGGGATGCCTTGGAGAGACAGGGCGTCTACTGTCTGCTTGCTCAGTAGATGACCAAACATAAGACTGGAAGGCTACAATGCCCATGCCATACCAGGTTTAATTGTGCAGCCGTAGTGTCAGTGATTGTGCAGCGTCTGCAGCTGCTTCTGCTTCTGAATATGCACGTCAGGAAATTTATGATCAATTGAAACTTGCATGTCCTCGAGGAGTTCGAACGTCGGCATGAACATATCTGAACTTTGATCCTGACTGTTTCCAGTAATATCACGATATAGTGTTGTTGTGTTTCAATACACTACATAAAACCTGTCTTAAGTTGCCATCTGGCTAGAATTTACTATTTTTTCATTATCTCCCATATAATCTCCACGTGAGGAGGTGTTTTGATTGCAAGAAACCTTACGCGGAAAGATGCATGAATAGTTGGATCCTCTCGAGACCGCAACTGAGCTACCACTCTTGTTCCATCCAAAATCTAGATAACAATAATTGTGTTCCGGAAGTGCATGCCGTTGTGGTTCACGAAAGTAACATGATAGCAAACAACCTGTAACCATCCAATGTGCTTCCAAGCCATTCAAGGACAAATCCAGAAACCCAAATTTGCCGTACGCCCAATGATTTACCACCTAACAGTAAGAAACAATTACTAGTTAGATTTAGCACATGAAAAATAGGATAACTTCTGCAAATCCAAGACATCTTCATGAAGAACATGAACTAAAAAAAATGCTCTACCTAGACTGTGACAAGTAGGGGTGGGCATAATTTCCTGAACCCGAATTTCACCCACATTAACCGAAACCGAAATCCAAATTACTATTTTGTTTCCCAGGAAATTCGGGTACGTCCAATACCCGAATATCCCAAAATACCCGAATTAATGGTTTAGATTTTAATGTTATGTTTCAAATTATGATATGTGACTTGATTTTATTGTGTGCTACGTGTGATCTATGAATTCAATTTGTGGGCTATGGAACTGATTGCAATGTGTAATATGATTATGTTTATGTGAACTTAAGATAAATTTATGCACCGCTCTTGCTCTGTTATTTTACCTAACTAAGTGTATGTGGTATCAATTCGGGAAATCAGGATCACCCGAACTTGAACCCGAAATTATGGGTTTCTCTTTTATTGGGAGATCGGGTAGCAATTTTAATTACCCGAATTTTAGATTACCTGAGTTACCTGACCTGATTTTTCAGGGTTACCCAAACGCCCACCCTAGTGACTAGTTTACTATTAAGCTGTTATGCAACTTAGCACCCCATCCCGAAATGTAAGGTATGAAATGCAATGATGATCTTACATATAGAATCGAAATGCACAATATTTATATTGATCGATGACAGTTAATGAGCTTGCCCCCCTACACGACGGTCGTCCTGCCGCGAGGGCAGAAGCCAGTGCATGTCCCATTCAAGCTTTTACCCCACTCCCCGTACAAAATCAGACCAAGCATGCTCAATGCTCATCATTCTCCCGTGTCCCCAGGGCAGGCTCGCTCAACCCTGTGCATGGAGAGACTGCAGACCAAGGCAGACACGCCTAATTTTATAGTGCTCCTGAACCGTGATGTCCTGGGCTTCGCAAATCCTTTCTTGTGGCCCCACGGCTGTATAATTAGGTACTGATTTACTTCCACAGTCACAACAACGAGCAGTAACCTTCTCAAGTCTGGAAGTTTTTTTTATTTACTAGTTGATCAAGGTTCGTCTTCCACTTCGAATGTGCACACCTGTTCCATGGCTGTCTTCTTAGGACCAGCACCTTGCTAGTTGCTACAGAAAAACATCACAATATGCAACAGATCAAGATTCCAGCTTACCTAACCTTGTTGCCGAAAACATGAAATAAGGTCCAGCTGCGTATCGCCTCATGGCTTGTCTCGGTCCAGAATAACAAATGGAGCCACAGTGCACTGTTTTAAGTGAAAAAAAAATCACCGGAGGCAAGACTGCAACCTAGCTCATTTAGCTTAGCGTCCCTAGCTCATTTTGTCACCCCCACAGTAGAGTAACTTCCATCTGTAGTTCCAATCGCTTGACAGCGTCCACGGATATCCTGTGTGTTGTAATCCTTTTAAGAAACTTATTTCTTCTTAATACAGAGATACACAACTGTCATGGATGTTCTTGAAAATAAAACAGATGAAAAAATAACCTTGGATGGTAAGCACTCTGAAACACATGTTAGAGCTAGATGACCTAAGCATGATTAATCATCCTGCTCAACCTTCAAGGTTCTGCAATTTTGAGTTCAGTCTACCCTGGTCGTCCTCCATATCCTCTTCATCATCTTCTTCCTTCTATGTTTGTTCTCAGACTAGTGAGCTGAGCGTGTTCAGAATTTTCTTCAACTCATCAACTCGTTCACTGGAGATGAAATTTCCATTTATGTTCTCAAGCTCAAAAGCAGCTCTTTTCCTAGTTGACTGTGCCAGGCAACAAACTCCAACCAGCTGTGACATGCTATCAACCTCTTTTAGATCTGTGTGGCTGCCTTTCAATGTTTTAGCAAGAGTCCTAGAATAATAGAACCATCGTCCTTGAGTTCATTTTCAGTCATGGCTAGAAAGTTCCTTCTAAAGTCAGGGCTGCTTTAGCAGTTACTTCATTTCCGGCCATTTCAGGAACCCAACTGAGGAACTGATTCTGCATTGGCATTCACCACGTTGACCTTATTCTGAAGATTGGTGTTGTCGTGACAATACTTAATGGGACCAGAAAGTTCTCCAGTGGTTTTGCTAAGAGCTTTTCCAGCGTCAACACTAAGCAGTCCAGCAACATTGGCATCACCCTCTTGCTGAAGCACATTATTTTTACACGAGTTTCCTGGTTCAGTATTTGAACTGGGACTTCCTTAGCTTTGACCGCCTCATCAAGACAAGCACACTTGCAACCAGATATATCAAACATGGTGTCAGCATGCAAAAGAGTAGGTGATTCATGTTATGTGGTTCTTAGGAACCTTGACATAACTTCCAGCCCAAGAAATTGCCTAACTTTGGCGACCACCTCAGAGGGGCTTAAGAATTAGGATATAGAATCCAGTGGCTCGGGGTGACGGTTCCTCTCCAGTGAGGCATCGACTTGAAAGCCAGGTATATGAGGTGGCGGCCAGGCGATGACAGGCGCACCTGGCCTCTGTTGCTTCTCCGATCACCACCTGTGTGCCGGTCGCGGGAACTCATGGAGATTTTTTTTTTGCGCCCCTTCACTCACTACTCCAAGAGGAAGGGAAGTGGAGGAGCGGCCCAACTTGGTACACGACCGACTGTTTGAGTTAGCGAGGCCTGCCTAACATGTTGGGCCTAAGTTGGGCTATTTCGGTTATTCAATGTGGTACTGGTGAGTGGTGACAGTGAACCTTGTAGGATTTTCGGTGGACTAAGATTCATTTGCTTTACAAGAACATTTGGTGCGGAAAGCTATCATGACAACCGATACATGTTAATGAGTAAAAACTTGTGTCTTCTTTTTTTGGTCTCCCAAGCCTTGTTGCCACCTTTGCTTCTATGTTGGCAGGAGAAAGAAAACATCAGCTGCCCTTTCGGTGATAGACCCATTTATAATTACATTTGTAGGCAATAGAAGTTAAAATGAATCACTTGAGGTAAATACACGTCAAGGCCATTCACGATTACATTTGTAGATGATGGGAAGCTTAGATGAATCACTCACACTAAATACATGTATATCCTATAGATTAGAGAAGAAAAAACAATAGATGTATGTTTTCATAGATGGAGCAATATTGAACTTCGACTTGCTTTCCACCATCCGGATGACAATGACTCACATTTACGTTCAGTGAAGCACTAACAACAAGTAATAGAGCTATTAAAAGAAAAGTATAAAAATCACATGATATTTTCATAAATTATAGGAGTGAACACCAACCACTCTTAAAGTGGGCATAGAAATAGAATTTTGCTAACTATGAACAATATGTACACAACAAAAATAACTTACATGGTACTGAAATAACATTTGTGCCATGGAAACAATAGCAGAATATGGTTGAAAAGCCCAAAGAATAGATGATTGTTAGAATTGACACAAAATTAAAAGATGAAAATATGTAAGTATATATATGGGCAAACCAAGAATAGCTAACATTAAAAAAATGGTTGTGATGTGATTACCCAATGCATATATTTTTATAATATTATAATGGGCTATAACGAAAGGATGGGCTATTATGCTCCTACATTCACTTTAGAGGAATCCATTTTATCGGGAGCCACACGGCGAATAGAGGTAAGGAGAGGAATGAGGATGAAGGGGCAGGCTAGGGTCTCGGATGCGGTGGAGTTTATGAAAATAGTATCTTTTAAGGGGGTTTTCTACAAACTAGACGGGTAGTTCCTTTTTATTTTGTATATTAAAATACATTTTCCACAAGGGGGCTACATGCTAAATACCACAGTAGGAGGAATTGGATTGTGGGTAGAATTTTGAAAAAAATAGACACTTTTTTTTCAAAGCGTTATAGAAAACCAACGCTGTCATGAAACGCAAGGAGTGCTCCATGTGTCCATGAAACGTGGGGAGCACAGTAAAGGCAATAACTTGTAAGAAACATGATGGTATATGGAATCTGAGGTTTGGTGTCTTAGAGAGTAGGATCTAAGGGACTAGGTCTTATCTAATATGGAATCACTAACTTAGCATATAGATATTAGAAATCATCATCTATTTAAGAAATGTGGCCATTCCTGCTAGCAATTTTTAGGTGAGAACCTAGCCCATCCATGGGATGGCGATGACAGCGTCATTGGCATGACCACCACTTTGAAATCATCTTTGTGGACATCTGGCATCATGCTTGGCGTCTCTTGAGCTAAAGCAGTGTCCATTTGCGTCCTTTGAGAAGTTGGAGTTGTGCTAGGGTCGGCAAGCTCGGCAATGATGACTTGATGTCATGCTTGGTCGTTGGGGTGGTTGGCAGCGAGGATGTTGATGACCTGTGACAACATTGTGGTTCACCTTTGTGGAGTCAGAGCTACTGTCGTATATGGCAAGTTTGGCAACGATGACACATAATGAGCTTCGTTGCTCGTTGGTAGTTGTAAGTTTTACGTACTTGTAGTTATAGGTAGTGTTGTAGGTTGTAGTTAGTGGTTATATGTTTTTTTTGGGTTTCGTTTCCTCATAAATTAGATCGTCTTTTCTTCTTCTTATTAATACATGTTAGACATATTTTGGACATTTTGAAAAAAATGGCAACTAGAACTAATTAAATTCAAGTTGATGATGTGTTTGCCATTACCACAACTATCTCCTTACACCTTGTTAATTTGTCCACTTATTATGTGGTTTATCATTTTCCCACAATCTATTGTAAAATCATCTCAAGAGTGCTTAAACATATATCCAAAAGCTAAATTTTAGATATAGAATAAAAAAAACTTTTCTCCAAAGGATCCGAGAAGGTGCTCCCAAAGACCCAAGTCATTTTGCAGCCCCAAAGATAGAGCCAAACCGAACTAGATTCTGGACATTGTGTCACAAACCCAATCCTCCTATTTTCATGGTACTGGTCATGTATCATTGTTTATGCAAAAAATCGAGCGCTCGACTCACATATTGTTTAATTTATTGTGCTCCCACTTAGGCCGATCTCAGTGGGAAGCTTCATTGCAGATTTACCAAGACCGAATACTAGGTAACCGAGTCAAGTGAGTTTCATGGGGATAAGACTGCTCTCTGGTCCCATGAAATTTCTGCTTCTCTCCTTATAGTGATCCCACTAGATCTAAAATTTTATTGATGTGGCATAGAATTTAATTTATATAAAATTTCACTATAAAATCTCTCACTGAGACTGACCTTAGCTAGTCTAAGGTTTTCTAAGATGATAGTTGATTAGTATAGTGTCACTAGTACAAAATAAACTTTTTATCCATGATATTAGTCTCCGATTCGATTGGACCTGGGACTAATGTGAGTATTAGTCCCGGTTCTAACGACTAGCGGGATGGGACTAAAAGTTACTCTTTAGTCCTGGTTGTAGGCTCAATCCAGGACTAAAGAGTCTCATACATTAGTTCCGTGTGTGGTGGCTCCAATCGAAACTTTTTTAGTTCCGGCTAAGGGCGACGGACCCGGACTAAAGAGTCTTTCACATATTACTATAAAATAAAAATGTGTTATATAGATGGATGGTTAGAAGGCTGTACGAGTGGGAATACAAGAGGGTTCGAACCCCATATGGCGCATGCTGGCATGATGTGGGCTTTTAGGGCCTGTTTGGTTGGTGTCCAGTGCTTGCCCGACCAACATATTGGTAGTTGATTTGAGTGCGGTAGGGCATTTTGATGGGAGCCAGAGATTGGAGTGTTCATGTCAGTTCATTTTTACGCCCATGCAAGGGCGAGACGGAGGCGGGCAATTTCTGCGCCAAATAATTGGTCCGCCCTTGGCGTGGCAGCATGGGCATGAACCAAACGGCTCCTAGTTTAGTCTCGGTCTTAGGACCATTTATCTACTTAGTGTGTGGAGCTAAGACCATGTTTTTTCGCCCAGTTAAAAAATTTTCATCCAGGAAATCTTACATGCATGGAGTATTAAGTAAAGTCTATTTACAAAACCTTTTTAAAGATGATTGTAACTTTACACGACGAATCTAATGAGCATAATTAATCTATGATTTACTGCATTATTACAGTAACCATTCTCTAGTTATACGGTAAAAATCCTATTAAATAGGTCTCATGAATTAACCGGGGTTTTGTACGTAGTTTTATAAACTGATTTTATTTAATACGTAGGGGTCAAACATGTATGCAAAATTTTTCAAGCCCCAAAAAACACAGCCTAATACATTATTAGCCGCACATAATACCAACATCTCGACCCTTAATAATATGCAAAAGTAGGCTCGGGTGCAGAAAAGTTTACACGACAAATCCAAGAGGTAAGAAAATTTGCTAGCTACGCGTAGCTCAACAGCTCTATGACTATGATGTTCATTCAGTCCTCCTCTTCCACCGTGAAGTCCGGCTCCATGGGCTTCTTGATCGGCGCCTTGCCGTCGATGCTATGCCGGTGTGACCGCCTCACGCTCCCCCCGCCCCGCACGTCGCCGGCCTCCCGCACACTGATCTCCATGGACGCGCGGCGGCGCTTGTGGCGCCTCCACGCGGCCTGTATGAAGCAGGCGGCCCAGGTGCGCCACTGGTGCGAGTAGAACCTGAACCTGTGCCTGACCCTGGCGCTGTGCAGCCTCCGGAACTGCGACGCCACGAACCTGAGGTCGTCGGCGACGAGCGCGAACGCCTCGACCTCGGACACGGCGCGCACGGTGCGCGTGGAGAGCGGCAGCTGCGACGCCGCGGCGGGCCGCGGGTCCAGCGCCCACGTGAGGAGCTCCTCGCCGCAGAACTCGCCGGCGCCGATGCGGCACGAGTTGAAGAACCCCGACCGCCCGCCCTGCGTGGTGTACGAGTCGAGGCAGCCCCGGATGATGAAGAGCATCGAGTCCACGGGGTCCAGCTCCCGCACCAGCCGCGTGCCCCGGGTGTAGAGCGCCGGCCGCAGCCGCTCGCAGATGGCCTCCAGCATCCGCTCGTCCATCTCGTCGAAGAGGGGCACGCGCCGGACCAGGTCCAGGCACAGGTGCCGCTTGATGTCGCGGCGGATGTCCATGGGCAGGTCCTCCAGGAGGGCCTCCTCGTCCACGCCGCGGGTCGCCACCCACTTGTACTGGTGGTACCTGCGCACGCACTGCTTCAGCGGCTGGGGGATCTGGCGGTGGTGCATCCAGCGCTCCATGTCCGTACGCTTCGATCGCCACTCCTCCAGCCGCACCGTCGTTGCCTGCAGATACGACTGTCCATCGAAATGTCAGTCTACAGATTTCCTACAATTTTAGCCCCTGCAGGCTGCAGTCTACTGTATGCACAAACAGAGTTAGTAGCTTACTTGCATGTTGCCGATGAGCAGGCCGAACAGGACCAGCCCAAGAACGCCGATGACGATTGCGAAGGCTATTTCACCGATGGACAAGCTCGTCGACAGATTCTGGCCTAAGCAACTGCCGAATTTATTTTGTTCAGTAACTTCAAAATCAGCCTCAAACTTTAAAAATTCAGCAATCGAGACACCAACCACACATACTATCAGGTACCTGAGGTTCTTGAGCCCCCACCAGAAGCAGTAGAAGTACTTCTGGGTGAAGGACGAGGACGTGATCTTGGCGTCGAGCGCCTCGGCGTAGATCCCGAAGGAGTAGAATCCGTTGCCCGTGGTGCAGAGGCTGGTGATGTTGCTGAGCGCGTACCAGACGGTCCTGTTGCTGCTCACCGTCTTGCAGTCGAAGAACATGGTCTGGCACGCGGGGCTCTCCAGCCGGCACGCCTCCCTCCAGCACGCCTCCTGCCGCTGCACCGAGAAGAGGTACCACAGCGCCCCCAGGACGTGGCTCGCGAGCATGTAGAGGATGAGGTTGTAGGCGGCGCCGGCCCACGCCGTCTCCGTCATCACCCCCGTCGCCATCACGATCTGCCTCGACAGCGGGAAGATCTGGAACAGCCGCGGCAGGTACTGGAAGATGATGCTGAACCGCAGGATGTTCTTCCGGTTCGCCGTCGGCGACTCGTTCAGCCTCGGTATCACGATCCAGATCACGAACTGCATGCACCCATGATTCATGTCAAGAAAGAAACCTCACAACTGATCGAGCATCGCCTGACGACATCAATGGCGGCTGACCTGCGGCAGTGGCAGGGCGGTGACGAGGTCGAACCAGAAGGTCCGGCCGAGGTACCTCCTGGCGATCTTGTAGGGCTGGATGACGAGCTCCCCTCGTCCGAACACCCGCGACGACGGCGCGATGAAGGCGGTGCGGAAGCGGAACAGGATGTGCGCGGCGTAGAAGAGGTCCAGCAGCGACCGGATCATGGAGAGCGTCAGCGCCAGCGGGTACTTGAACTCGATGCACATGTTGCGCTGCGTGCCCGTCAGGTACAGGAACAGAGGGTCCACGAACAGGGACAGCAGGCACGCCGACAGGAACACCTTGTGCCACAGGTGGATCAGGTGACCGCGCGGGTCGAAGAAGAGGCGCCCGCCGGCGGCGTGCAGCAGCGACTCCAGCTCCTCCGAGAAGGCGCGCGACAGCACCCGGTCCTTGAGGGTGGGAGGGTTCCGGCACGCCTTCTCCAGGCACCCGCCGCGGAGACCCAGAGTACGGCATCTCCTGGGGTCGTGATGACCCTTGCTGCTGCCGTGCTGCTTCCTGCTGTTGAGGCTCTCCAGCGGGCTTGCTCTGAAGTGCGGAACCTCGATGTCGTTCTGAAACCTGAAGTTTCGATGACAAGAAATTGAAACAGGGTGACTTCCTTTCATCATCATTATAATTTATAAGTAAGCATTGATCCTGCTGAAACCTAGTATGTTCAGTAATGTGGCATTTTTCAAGTTTTGAGCTATCTCAAAGTGGACGCCGCTCACCTGACATTTCGTGAAGAACCGGATGCCATGACGATCTCTCGCAGCTTCTGGACACGAACGTCCAGGTATTCATCGATACGTACAACTTATAAGCGAAAACCAGTGCTAGCTGCTAGGATCGATGTGGAAACTGGCACGCCAATAGATCTTCAGCTATGGGACAGAAAGTGACTACAACATTGTGCTCAGCCATAAGAACCAAAAAAGGCCATCTGCAACTAACTGGAACAGGGAACTTGTGATTACACTTAAAGGCCTTGAGCAAATTGTAGTGACAAGTTTCATTTGGCGATTTGGAGAAGCAAACACCGGCCGCATGATGCTCTTCAAATATATTTGTTAGTTCTGGTCCTCTACGTGTTATGCCATATGAAATAAATTACTTCTCGAGGCCCATTCATGTTTACTGTCTGATTCCTAGATAATGTTCAAAAGTTACCCCGGTGAGACGGTGACCGTCGAAAAAAAGTTCAAAAGTTACAGTTAAAGCAAAAAAAGATTACTATGACAGAGTATATAGACAATACAATCATTTTGCCATGGCAACTTAAGATGAGAAGTTGACTTTGGACCTCAAATTCGTGAACGTGTGTTGCCACGTTTCGCTTTCCACGGTGCCCTGAATCTCGTGACCTGCAGGTTCTAGTCGTTTCTTCGTAACGACAAGATGGGTGTTGAAAGAGCACAGAATGATCTGAAAGATTTTCCTTCAGTCATGCCTTCCTGCCATTCTTGGGGGATGCAGCGTTTAGGTAGGTTGATTAAATTCTAAAGTAAACATTCTAAAGTGATGGTAAGTGCACCATGAAATTTTCTTAGCCTAATCATTTGGGAGTTACCAATTCAGCTGAACAAATTTGTGCTTGTTGTGCACTATACTTCTAACAGTTTCGCTGATTTTGCCGTGGTTTCGTTTTGCAGTTTGCACACGGCCTCCACACACACACTACACACACTCGCAAGCACGGGCTACATTCTCAAGGGGAACCAAAATCCGGCCCAAAATGTAGCATCAGAAGGTTTTGGACCTGGGCCAAGATAACTGGGTTTTGGCAAGGGCACGCACCTGACCTCCTGGGCCCCAGCATGTCCCAGGCGGGGAACGGCATCAAGGGTCGTCGCCTCCGTCGGGGTCTATCGCCGTCCGCCGTCGCGGCCGCGGAATCCAACTCCATCCCCCACCCCCACCCTTTCCGCTTCCTCAATCGAATAAGAGTAGAGTAGAGGACAATGCCGGCGGCATTGGCCTTCGGTGCGGCGGGATGAACTGGGTCGCGCGCGAGGTCCTCCCTCTACCGTGTCGCCTCCGCCCTCGACGCGCTCGAATGGTGGGAGCACTACCTCCGCAGCTTCCTTCTACCGCTTCCTCGCCGTTCTCCCGTCCTTCTTCGGGTACCTTTTGTCGTTGCATTTCCTGTGGCTCCGCTGCTGTTGCCTCATAATTTTGACTGACGTTGGCAGTTAGGGTTTCCCATCTTCCCAACTGTGTTCCTAGGTTTGCTTTGCCTACTCTTGGGGTCGGGCGAAATTGGAAACGTGTCACATTGTTGATCTATAGGGTCTTGACTATATCGCCCTTGCATATTTTTTTTGGAAGGCGTTTACTGATGACTAAATAAACATCTAACTAAGCAGTCTGGTTGTTTAACACCAGTTCTCTATGAGTATTTGTTACACGATCTTTTCTGAAAGCTTTCAAGGTTATTTAAAAGTTTAGAGTAGTGCAGGATATATGTTACACTAGCCTCAATCAGGTTTGGGTAGGTTAAAGATGAATCCTGACAGGAGCTAGAAAGATGATATAATAGTATGAAAAAAGATAAAATAGTATTTGTATTTGTTGTAGGAAATAATAATAAATGAATTAACAAATTATCTCTGGATACATTCCATTCCTTTAAGTTCTTTTATTGCTTCCTACTGTGTCAGATTTGGCCGACCTTGCCATCTGAGTTCCTTGGGTTAATATTCAATAGCATCTGGATTTTTAGTTGATGGAATTGTATCCATACCTGCTTTTTGTTTAGACAAAAATGTGGATAGGATATTGAAAGAGCAGTATAAATCCAGATGTTAATTTGTTTGCATTCCTTTTGTTAAGTGATGTATGATTTGTAAAAAGTATATTTCTAGCTTCCCTTTTGTTCATGTGGGGTCATATATTTAATTTCACATGAAACTATGCTATTTGCATTATTATTTCCATATATTCTTGGGCTTTTCTGCCCCATTTAGACCTACCACTGTGATGTACTACCTTCTATACAATTGAAGAAAAGAGGGGTCCTTTAAATCCATCTTTACTGCTCCCATATTAGATTTGGCTGACCTTGCCATATGAATTCCTTGGATTCATATTCCATACGATCTGAATTTTGTATTTGATGAAATGGTATTCATATCTGCTCTTTGTTTAGGCAAAAATGTGGATAAGCACTATGCATCCGGATTTTGAATTGTCTGCATTCCTTTTGTTAAGGGATGTATAAAACTATGTTTCTAGCATCCCTTTTGTTTACTACCATGATCTGAAGTCAAGGCTAACTGTAGTGCTACATTTTCATGTGGGGTCATGCATTTAACTTTTACAAGCTTGTATGTTACTAGCAAATATGCCGTGCATTGCAACGGGAGAATTTTGCCAGAGACCGTGAGCTCCCATCAGCCCATTTTAGCGAGACAATTTTCTCCATCTGATCCATGCGATGGCTAGTATCTTCTTCACCTTGAAGAAAACTCTGGCCGGCAACGAACTCCCATAACTCTCATTCCCCCTTTCCCCTCGTATCATGCCAAAGAGGGAGAGTGGTGGCCAGGCAATACAAGATAGTCTGATGGCGAGCTGATTCGTCTTCCTCTGTGTCACCCTTTCCACTCGCACACACACATGCTAAAGCTGATTCTTTCTTTTTTAGTCTTCCTCACATCCAGCAGAGGACGGAGCTTGCACATGGCAGAGTAGTGTGGGGTCATGCATGGCGATGGAGGCGCTGCTGAGCAGCTGAACTCTTTTCCATGTTTTTCCTATTTTTGGAACAATATATATTCTATATTCCAGGGGTCCAGACAACCTTCAAATTACTGCTATCTTGATTTTAGTATCTAGCTTTTATAATCTATACCCATAATCTAGATTTCTATAATCTCTATCTCATCCTAACAGGTCCAAAGCCGAGAACCTATATTTGCCTTAAGCTTAGCATGAGAACACACATAGCTGCTGTTGGATTTGGATCCCATGAAAGCTATTAGGCCAGTCAACTACACTTCACAGCCTTGGGATTGTGCAGCAACCACTCCTTTCTCCCTCCCTGGAATTGTGCTGTAGGCGAGGAGTTTTGCCATGGTGTTTCCTGCGTCATCATTTGCTAGACGCCCAGACTTCTCTCCTCCCTGATTCCAAGCTCCCCACATGTGCGTGCTCCCTGCATGCTAGCAGCAGAAGATCCTTCTTCTAGCAGGCCAATCCTGCATATAGCTGGTGATGTGGCTGCTATTTCCCTTTGGCTGCCAGCTAACGTGCTGTGACTTTTTTAAGTCATTGTTTTTGGCTACTAAAAGTTTGTGACCCAATCCAGCTCTAATCTTGCTTTTCTTACTGATTCCCATGTATTTTGTCGGCAATTTGGTGGTTTGAATACACATCATTTGTTCTGTCCCTTGTAATTTCCTTTCAAGTTTGCATCTTAAATATGAAATTTCCATGTTTGAGCCACAGGTGGCGAGGCTCTGCTGCTGGCAGAGCTCCAGCAGGTCTCTCCTCTGCTTAATCGCTTCATCAATAGGAACTCCATCCGGGGAATGATAACGGGGATGCAGGCTGAGGGCGGCGGCAGGCGGGCGGGGGGGGGGGGGGGTGATTTGATAGAACAGTAGGGCTCTTTTGCAAATATTACTACCAGTCCCTGTAGGACTGCGGGTTTGTTCTTGAAAACATAAGGGGGAATTTGTAAGATTATGATGGACGAGCGAATCAATCCTTGCTTTACAAATATATATATATATATAAAGACTTAAATAATATTTCCTTATATCTTTGGGCTTTTCTGCAAAAAATTGTGTGTTGCCCAGGCCTCTTTTTGGTTGAAAAACCTTGTGCCGGTTGGCGTCTGCGGACGTCGTATCCTCCCTGGAGGCACCACCATGGATAACCAGCGATTGTTGCTTCGGTGTGCGGGGTGGCTGTTGGTTGCCAGTGCCATGGTCGTCTTGCTGGCAGTATCTTTGTTGTGGTGGTCGTGTGATTGCTTTTGTCTGTGGTTTGGCGGTTTTGTTGTGGTTGTTTTTTTTTCTGTATTTCTCCTTCTTTATTAATACATAGATCGGCAGTTAACCTGCCAGCTTCTATTAATAAAGGATGCATGAAAAAGTAAAATATTATTTTTTATATGTAGTAGGAAATAATAGTAAAGGAAATACCAATTTCATAGATCATGTCTAGCACATGGATTGCTACTTTCCATGTGCTTTTTTGCTAACATCAATTATCTTTGGATGCATTCCATTCCTTCAAATCCCTGTTTATTGCTTACTTCCATGCCAGATTTGGCTGCACTGCATCTGAGTTCTTTGGATTCATATTCTATACCATCTGAATTTTGTACTTGATGAAATGGTATTCATATCTGCTCTTGTTTAGCAGTTTAGGCAAAAAATTGGATAGGATATTTGAAAGAGCAGTATGCATCCGGATTTTGATTTGTCTGTATTCCTTTTATTAAGAGATGTATGGTATGCGGAAAATATGTTTCTAACTTCCCTTTTGTTTACTACCAATGTCACGTAGTTGTCAACCAATAATCTGAATTCAAGGTTAAATGTAGCGCTATGTTCATATGTGGGGTCATACATTTAACTTTTACATGCATATATGCTATTTACATACTATTTCCATATATTTTTGGGCTTTTCTGCAAAATATAGTGTAGCTCCCCATGGATTTATATGCAAGGAAAGATCACTCCAAAGGAAAGTTCCCTATCCGCCCTCCTCCGTGACGTACTACCTTCGATACCATCGAAGATAAGGGGCGGAATCGAGGCTGTTGAAGCAGCCTGATCCCAAGAAACTTCTGAATTTGGCAGGTAACCTTCTCCCTGTATTCGATCCATAAAAATTAGGTTGAATCCCTCCTGATTCCGATCGGATTTGTTTTCCATGGCATCTGGATCGATCTAATCTTTTTGCACATGTGTCATGTGCCGTTCGTTGGTGCTGCTGGTGGTGGGTGGGTGGGTGGGTGGGGTGGGGGGAAGGGATGTCGCCGGTGACCCCTTGTCAACGGTGAGGAGGGTGGTGGCATGCACATGAGGTGGGGCATAGGCGGCCGGTGAAGGGACAGCCGGAGAGGGGAGTGGAAGGGGGAGCAGTGGCGGATCCACCAGGGGGGTGGGGGGGGGGGTGGGATTTCAGAGTTTGTAGCCAAATTGGATGTGAGGGGTTACAGACGGGATGTCGCCGGTGACCCCTTGTCAACGGTGAAGAGGGTGGTGATGGCATGCACAGGAGGTGGGGCATAGGCGGCCGGTGCAGGGACAGCCGGAGAGGGGAGTGGAAGGGGGGGGGGGGGGGGGGGGGCAGCGGCGGATCCACCAGGGGAACCATGGAGATATTTGATGAACCCTAGTTCAGTGGCAGTAGAGCAGAGTAAAATAGTTGCCTTGTATCCTGAAATCCCTCTAGGTACCCAATCCTGGCTCGATTCAGGCAACAATTCATTGTTATCCTTCAGTTCTTGTTCTGAATTTCTTTGTCAAGCACTTCTGTTCCTGGCAAGGCACGGGGCAAGAGATGAGGGACAAAAAGGAAAGGGTGCTGGCGGCGTCAGCAGCCCTGGCGTGGCTTGTTTGCCGCCTATGGGCTGGCTGGGCCTAGTCGCCCAGACTAGTCTATTCATATTAGGGTTATATTTTGCTCTAGCTTTCTTGCTGATTGTATGTGAGTACTGCTACAGTTACGCTGTACTGTCAATCTGAAATAACTTTTTTTCTCGAATATAATCTGAAAATAACCGATTGGCTATCAATGATTGAGATGCAATATGTTTGGTTTCAGTTTCAGTTTCAGTACATGCATATGAAATAACCTGTGTCTCTTCACTACTTTGCAGATATTGACCAGTGTGCCTTATCCTCTCTGGCCTGTTTGCACTGTGTACGGTCTTGTCATGGATACCTTAATTATGAGGGTCCTAATCCTAACTACCATGGCCATGTCAGTTGCCATGAATGCTGCAGTCATTGTGGTATCGGTAATTAAGGACTGTGGGTTTGCTGAGTTCATGAAAATCCCTAACACACTTCTTGTGCTGGTTGTTCTGCTGTCCTTTGATTTAACAATCTATTTGGCATTCAAACTATTCTGGCCTGTAAGAACTTCAGTAGATGAGAAACTATACTCACAAGTCTTGTTGGAAACTGGTCATGCTTATAGAGTTGGCAACAAAAAGACCTCCTTTACTGATGCAACAGATACCGATGATCATGTACTTGGAGAATTAGAGGACACCATCAAGGCTCTGGGGACTGACCTTGATCCAGTTCTAGGCTCTGAATGTGAAACTACTTTACGAGAGCAAGTCATGATCTTCGACAAGCAGGATGAAACATTTGGCATTGGAGAGAAATCCTTATCCAAGATATCCCAAGATCATTTGGGTCAAACTGTTGGTAAAGAAATTCCCATTTCTATGGACTTGTATGTTGAGCCTACTGATTCAGTTTCATGCCACCATTCATTTATCCTCTCTGAGCATGAAGGTAGTGCAAGGAATCTGATTCTTCCCAATGGACAAGCTTCAATATCTGAGTTCCATTCAAAAAATAATATGCTTGGCATGATGGATTATCTTGCTGTTGAAGGTTTTGTTAATGGAGAAATAGTAAGAGATGCTGTTTCTGCTGCCTTAAGTCAACAAGTTGCTGAATTGATATCCGCAAGACGTAATGAGAACAATGAAACCTTGAAATTCTACAGTATGTATGCTAGTAGCATGAATTTTGGACAAGTTCAAGAGTCTTTTTCTGTACACCGCCAGTTTGCTGACATTCTTGATGCCTTCTGGGGGAATTTGTTTGACCTGCATGGTAAATTGACAGAAAAAGGAAAGATCATAAGGTTGGACCTTCTTATTGGGCTGGATGTTGAGAAGATCAAAAGCTGCCCGTGCTGTTTTGATGGAACACCTGGAGGACTATGTGATCCTTTCAATTTAGTAAATTTAAGTATCATGAAGACACAACATTTGTTTAACAACAATAATAGCATGTGCCGTGAACAGGGAAATTGCACATTGCCTGCTGTTGTGAAGCTCAGAAGTTACATCATGGACTCATTCCTCCAGGAAGATCCTAGTCTACTTAAGGATGATGAGGTATCATATTTTATTATGGAAAATGATCAGATACAATATGAAGTTCCCATATGTGAAAACTTTTACAGGGTCGCTAAATCCATTGGCACGGGAAGCAACTCTACATCTTACTGCCCCCCTTGTCCATTTGAAGAGCTGAACGCAATGACATGTTTGGTTCAAAAATGCCCATCACAGAAAGTAGCTGAACAGGCTTCCAGGACAAATGTTTATTTCTCCTACAATGAATTGAAAGGGCTACTCTTGAATTCTTTTCGGTCTTGTATTCTGAAAATATCAGAGCTTGAGAAATCTGAGTGGCTGTTGCAGAGCAGAGGTGGGTATGACGAGAAGCTTATTGGCTTGGCTGCTGAAATGGTGATATTTCGAGATATATATCCAATTGGGGAATTCAGTCCGAATGCAATAGTTGATTCTGATGGTAAA
Source organism: Echinochloa phyllopogon (assembly GCA_033239725.1). Lineage (NCBI taxonomy): Eukaryota > Viridiplantae > Streptophyta > Magnoliopsida > Poales > Poaceae > Echinochloa > Echinochloa phyllopogon. The sequence goes on along the minus strand of BTCW01000001.1, from coordinate 35,166,781 downwards.
ATGTTCAATGTTTGCACCTCAGTCCTGGGTTGTGGAGATGCGTGTATGTGGCTACCTAGTCTCATTATTAGCTTTGGTGTTTGGAGCATTTGTCGAATATTTGAAGTTCTGCCTTTGCAGAAGCATCCGATGCTTCTGGGGGAGTATAGCAGTGTTCTCAATCGCCTTCAGGTAAAATTCATCTTTTGTTTACACATGTTCTTTCTTTTTAACAAAAGTTCACTTCCGAAGCACTTCAATTCTGCCTTATGCATTACAGAATTAAATATAAACGTGAGTTCTTTTTCCTCCAAATGTCTTGTCATGCATCCAACCAATATATAAATTTGTGCTGTTACAGGGTCAAGCAAACAAGTAAATCAAGAAAAACAAATGAAAAATGAAAAGAAAAGGCATTTAATCAAAATCTTAACGGTAAACAACTGGTTAATGGTTACCAATTCTTTTAGCAAGGATCAAGTTTTTTGAAATTCTGGTGAATTAAAGGCTGCATTCATTCAGGCAAATTACTACTTTTTTCGGCTTCCAAAGTCAAGATCACAGCATAGCGTGCACTTGTAGCATTTTAAAGCTTGTTTGACACCAAGTATGCAAAAATTGATCTGAGCATTTTTGTTAATTATAATGATTATAGTTTCCATTGTAGAATGATGTTTCCTGTTACTAGAGCAATGAGCAGAACTATAGCTAAGTCACACGGCCTCCTACAAGCTTTCTAGATATTTGGCATACACCAGGAGCAATAAATGTGGGTCCTTGACCTCTCCCTAAGCTAGAAACAATAGCTAGATGCACGCTATACCTAAACTACCACATCCTTAATACTGTGCTAATTGCCTTGATCTTCAATCAACTCATCAAAATCCAAGTGCTTCTGAACCTCTCCAACACGCCAAGGAGCTCATGGTGTAGTGGCAAAGGCCACTAGCTAGAAGGCTCCCACCCAGGGTTCAAATCTTGGGCGAGGCACATTAAACTTCAGGGGTCTCCCTTGGGGTGTTTTCTTTCAAAAAAAAAAAACCTCTCCAACACATAGTATCTGTGTATACATTCCAATGATTCAGAATACCCACAAATGTCAAGGCATAGGGGTGTTTGTAGCCTTAACCTTCAAAGGTAGCCATTGGGAGAACATGCTGAAACTCTTGAATCGGACTATATGTTTAGTTATTAGTCACTTTTCCACCAATCGGAAAAGTTAGCTCTTTCAGCCTTAAAGGGCATTGAACCATCCCGGACCTTGAGAAATACGTCCGCGGCATTTGTCCCGTGCAACACACCATCCTCTGATCCTAGTTGAGCAGCTGCTCACAGAAGTGCAAACCATAAGACGGTTACAACAAGCTCCAGACTCGGATTCCAAAGATCTTATGGAAGTTTGAGCGCAAATTTGATTTCATGGTACAAGTCCAATTCAGTCCTCCCTTTGTCCTGGCTTTTTTTGGTCAGGCTTTGTTTCTTCAATGCCATGGGTCTTCCTTTGTTCAATAGAGAGCTGGAGTCGTGCTAAGATTCCTAGTGTCAGACCAAATCAATACTACACCCAAATCACCTCTTACACTTTGGTCCCCTAAACTTTGCAGTTTGCATTATATTTCCACCTTGCCCCTGAGTTTGATTATTGAATTTTCTTACCATTTTATTTTATTTGCATGCAGTAGAAATATCTACATGTTTCATCATTAGTATTCTCTCTGTGAGACCATACTCACATGAACTATGTATGCACATAATTGTTTGACTTGTGCCATTGCAACGGACAGGCAATTTTGCTAGTGAAAACTGAAATTTACTCGCTGCTGTCCTGTTGGAAGGACAGCATACCAGAGTAGCTTCATAAATCTATACAACCTATATAGATGCACCCCACTAAAAAATTCTCTCAACATGCAATCTATCTATGTCACCATCCACTAAAACACTCTCAACATGCAAGCTATCCATGTCACCATCCACCAGAACAATCTATTTATGTCTTTCATCGATTTTCTGTATCTAATATCATATGCAATTTTTTAGTCTATACGAGTACCATGCTACAGAATTCCTATAGTAGAAATTCATGGAGGATCAATAATTTAAGAGCCATCGTCTCTCAAAAAAATGAACATCTTTTCATGTATAATTTTGTTTGCAAAAGAATGTTGCCATACAATCTTATACCCCGTTTGAATGCTTATAATTGAATTACATTCTAATAATCATCACCAAGACTTATTTATTATTGTTGGCTATATGGGAGAGATTCTTATGTGATGCACTTTTACTATATGAGGGATCAATAAGAAAGAGGATCTATAGAATACATTTCCATCCCCCTTCCCCATGAACTTAAGATAGGCTTATTATATCTAAACTTCGGAAAGTTTTGGAATGTTAAATTCCGAGATAAATAGTCTATTTTATATATTATATAGTAGATTATAATTCCACCGAAATGAAAGAATCCAAACAGGGTCTTAGTATTTTCTACTTTCAAATTTTATCTTACAATGTAGTTTAAGATTCCCGCCGCAACGCGCGGGGTATCACCTAGTGAAATATACTTGCTATCCCATTGTGCTTTGAGGTACTGGAGATGGCAATATCAGCATGATAATGGTTATGCTTAAGAGCTTCAGTAAAGGGAAAAATTGCATTTGTAACTGTAAGGGAGTGCTGAGCAATCTAGTTAACTTTCCATGATGATACCCATCGTAAATGGGAAAAAATTAGCTGACTAATTCTACAAATATGTACACGTTTATCTATAACATTCAACATGAGGCTGAAGTGTTGGCAAGCATCATAAATATTGTCCTTTCTTCTGCTGACACACATGTAGGATTCGTAATTTGACAAGTTTTTTTCCTTCCATTTGATTTGTTCGGTTCCCTATGGAGCTGTTTTCAGCTAAAACAGTAATTACCATTTTGTTACTGGGGCAGCTTACTGATTTCTACCGCTCTTGTTGTACGTCGCACAGGGTATCCTGGATGCAGCATTCCTGAAACCTGTTCATCCTATTTCCATATGTCAATGCACCAACAGTGTCCCAACTCTGAGGTTTCCTGATGGAAGCCAGCGGATCAGTGCTGGAGCTGTGCTTGAGAACCTGATGGAAGTTGAGGCCGGCGTCTTTGGTCCAAGGCTGGAAATAGTCAATGACTTAGAGAAGGAAAACCTGAAAGAAGTGCTGCTACGCTACAAAGACTGGTTCTCCAAGGTAGCGTCTTGGGAGTAGATCTCCTTTCTATAATATCAGTATTAATAAATAAAAGCTGGAGGGCTCTCTCCAGCCGTGAACCGTGATGACAGATTTGTGTTTCCCTCTACCATTTGGTACCTGTGTTTTGTAAAACTTGGGCAAAAGCTGTGTGATACCAACTGTGGTTATCGGTGGTTGTGAACTAAAGCTTGTAATAATCAGAGGATTCCTGGACCTCTCCTTAATACTTGTGCTTCCTTAGCCGTGTAGATGCCTGGCCTGATGTCGCGTATGCCAGGGGGGCTGTCGATGTTTGATTGTTTTTCCTGCACGATTGTGGCTTGCACGGCGAGTCCGCGGCAGCATTGTTTGCTGTTGGAAAGCGAGGCCAACTCGTCGCAGAGCCTTATCAGTGCCGAATTGCTGATCATGCATGGTGGAGCTCTGGATCTTGTGTGTCTCATGTGCAGTAGGCACGCACTGCCGAGTCCTTGGGATGCAGCCATGCATGTCAGACGCTTTCTTTGGTAGCAATGCTAGGTATGCTTCGTTGAATCAGTTGAGGTCCGTCGAGCCCTGATGGAAATCCGCTAGCAGAAGAAGATTCGGAGCCACAAAATCCCAGTTCTCCATGTTTGTTCGATGCAGTTTGAGAAATTTTCTTCCAGTACGTCACCGCTAGAGTTAGTATCGCCCTGGTTACTGTGCTGGCTAGCTACTTCAGAGCCGATGCAGCAGTGGACTTGGATTAGTAGGACATACGTAATAACTAGTGCTAGTGCGCCTCAACCTGGAAACAAAACCCCACTGCAATTGAGTTTGGTATGTTACTTATCGATGCCAATGGCATGCTGAGGTTTGAGAAGGCTCGTTGATTACTTGTGCATAGCGTCAAACCCCACTGGAATATAACACACAAGCGCCACAACCTGAAAATGCAACCTCGTTGGAAATGTTGCTTTGTTGGTTTTCGCTGCCATTTCTGAGAAAACTCGTCGCTCCCATGGAATATCAAACAGGAATATGCTTTTGGTGCCGCCAATGTTGCTGGGGCAGTTTGTTAGTTCTTCGGTGAAAATGTCAAACAAAAAAAAAGATGAAGGCAAATTGCAACTCAGTTTTTGTGCCAGTATGTCACAACACGTTGAGAAGAAAGAAACCATACGGCAACTGAGTTATTGTGCCAGTATGCCACAACACGTTGAGAAGACTTGCACCCCGGTGCTAATCACCTGTGAGATCATGTCGAAGCCAAGCCCCACGGTGGGATATCTTATTCCTATCCCAACGCTAGCCTTATCTGGTAACAAGCCTGCACTTGCTGCCGCTGGAGATCAGATTTCCATTTTTTTTAAGCGTGGAGATGAGATCCTTAGAACTGATATTTTTGCAATGGGAACTGAACACCTCATATGTTTGGTTGGCACAATGGGACTAATCACTAATCCCGTCTGGAAGCCGGCGGTCGGCCAAAAACTCCTCTTTTGACGATTCCTCGGTTTAAAAGGAAAGGCCGAGGAGGTACGTATGCAGTTGGGCCGGCATTGTGGTGCGGCCACAGTCAGCGAGCGGCACTGCTGCCCTCGGTACCATCGTCGTCAGCCCGTCACCCACGGTGCACATCACGCACGGCCCTGACGTTCACGTCGCAGCTGTCCACGCTCGCCGGCCCAGCGGCACGCACGCATTATTGGCACCACTCGAAAACACGCCCGCAGCAGGCACGATTCCTACAAACAGAAACAAAACAACGTGGCGGTGTCACCACATCACTCTGCTGGGGCGCGTGACGGGGATACCGACGAGTGAGCCGAGCCGGCGAAGGAGCCGGCCGAACGCGCGGGCACCACGAAAGCAACGTGACGCGACGGGCAGAAGAGCCGGGCCGGCGCGGCGTGCCCGTGCCCGTGCGCCTCCCACGCACGCCGGCCTCCTCCTCGCCGTGTCCGGCCGTCTGAGCGAGCGGAAATCCGCTGGCGGGAGTCCAGCCGGGGCCGCCGCGCCGGGGTCCGGGGAGTTGGGAAGGGCGAGGGGCCCCGCGCGTGCCGTGCCGCTACAGTGAAAGGCGGAGGCAGGCAAGGCTGCAGCTGCGGTAGCTTTTCCGGCGGTTTCGGGAGGGCCGCTGCCAGCCGTGCCCGAGACGATGCGCTGCGGTGAAAGCGCCACGCGGTTGCAAGCGATTTGCGGCTCCGTGTGTGTTGGTAGAACGTGTGGACGGCAGATGGCGCGCCTCCAAGTGGTGTGCAGACTGCAGCGTCCTTGGCCGGGCGGGCCGGGGCGCGTACCGTCCCTGCTTGGCCTTGGCGTGAGTCACGCAAGTTCCAGAGAGACCCCGCCATGAATGATCTCCGATCGGCGCCGGTAAAGGCTGCTGCTGCCTGCTGTGCGCAAGGACCGAAGGACGCCGTCCTGCTACACATGTGAGCCGCGACACGACGAACTCGTGGCGTCGGGCACAGGAGACCAGCGACCACCCTCTCCCTCTGCCCTGTCACATGTCGGGGTTGGGCACCAACAGTCCAGTGGAGAGGACGGACGACCAGCTGTGGTGGTGCGCTTGGTCCGTACGGAGATGCAGAGCGTCCATGGGGGTGTAGCCTCGGGCCGGTGCGCTTGGTGCAGTGGTGATCTCGGTGACGGCTGGGTGGAGGTGTGGCTCGCAGAGCAGGTTCAAGTATCCGAGTCCTCGACAGAGGAGTTTGAGACGTAGGATGAGGCGAGGCCCCCACGCAGAGTGGTCAGGATCGGTGGTTTTATTGGTGCTGCAATAAGAGTGTTCTGCTGAAGCAATGCCGGAGCAGGGGGATCGACGACCAAGTGTATGTGGCTTGATAGTGATAGCCCATGGTGGAGGAGTTCAGGTGACCATTTGTGCTTGCAGCGGGACACGGCTTCGGCCGTGGCACAGCGTTGGTGACGACGGCGCGAGTTGCGATGGCTCTTTGTGACTCTTCTCCCAGTTGGTGGTGGTGTAGTGTCTTGTTGTGTGCGTTGTTCGCGTGCGTTGTTTATGTGTGGTGGCGTTCGCTTCGGCGTGTGATGTACAATTGCTTTTCTTCTTAAATAAATCGGCAGTGGTCCTGCCTTTATTTAAAAAAAAAGCGACCATGGAGCGCATCACAGCATCCAGTCGGGAGCACGGGGTCAAACACGTGTACCTCATGGGACTATGGGAGTGATGGCATCTACCTAAAGCTGGTGAGAAGATACGAGCAATGTAGCGCGTCAACATGGTAAGTAGGGAGTTACCATTACCAATGGAGGAGGAGAACGACGGGTCGGTCAGCTTCCGCCCATCTGTTAATCTTCTCTTCACGCATGGAATGCGACATTGCGACTTCAACGTTTGGTGCTTGGACATGTGGATCTTATTGACTTGCTTGCACGGGTCGGTCCACGTCTACCGCCAGCTAATAAGCTGAATTCAGGGCGGCGATCACTGGTGAGTGTGACGCCTGCTCCGTCAGACCTTCACCTACCGTGAAGCACTATCGCGAGCTAGCGGCCCTCTCCGAAGGCCCAGCCGACCCCTTCGACAACGCGTGCACGTATTGTAACCAAGCCAGCCACTTGGCCAACAACTCGCAGGCGTGCTCTATGTTTTTGTTGATTTTTTCAGTACCCTTTTTTCATGTTTGAAACATGGAAACGTGGACAAATGCTAAGAATGAAGTTTGAGTGCTTCATTCGGTTTAGCTTTGGGAAGGTGGGTTGGTGAGAACCGTCAAAGATGGGTAAAGAAACTTTAAGTATGAGAAGAACGCAACAAGTGAGCGATAAGATTTTTGGATTGACTCGTGCACTGGTGAGTGGTGACGAACTTTTCATAACCTACAAAGTTGTTGGCCTACCTCCAAATGGGTTATAAGATAGTCTTACCGGTGGGGTAGTAGATGATGATGTTACTGAAAAGGGCAAAGGATAACTCACCCTTCCTTTTAACGCGAATTTTTATGATGATAGTCTTACCGGTGGGTTATATATGATAGTCTTATGTCTTGTTATGATGATGTTACTGAACTTTTTTTGAAAACATGACAAGAGCTTTGCCGCGAGATTTTATTAGAGAGGATAAAACGAGGCATCGAATTTTTTTTCAAAGTGGCTGGATGACACTCCAAAATAAAAAGTAAGTTGTTGGACATACAGGAGTCCATTCTGAATCTTTCATGCTACACGATTGATGGTGCTAGACCCACTACACTACTATGGTGATCCACATAAAAAATTCAGTAACGAAATGAAGCATTGTACAGCCGTCAATCACGATTACCATGTGGAGATGGTCATTGGTCCTTGTTGTGCCTCTTTTTTAAGGGACTGTTTGTATAGAGAGAATTTGCATTCAAATCCTTATGAAGTACTATTAAGTTCAATTTTTATATAGGTCCAAAATTATCCAGAACAATTTCCTGGCATCAGATCAGAGACATCCGGATTGAAAAGAACACAGAGATCCGTGCAAAAAAGAAACAGATTCAGAGTACGTGAAGAACATCTCCCTAGTCCCTAGTGCTTTGTAACGTTCAAAGTCTCAAACAAAGCATGGAATTCGGAACGAACCGAGGTCAAAGTGAGTTTGTTGGTGAGCAAAATTTGTTGACCCAGAAGTTGGAGAAGAGAGGATTTTTGTGGTCCAGTTCATGATGGGTTGTTGGTGAAGAGAAACTAGCCATAACTGAGACAGGTATGGACTAACTCTTGCTCTGTTTCCTCTGCTTTTCCTTCATATTACGTATGCCATGACAAAGCAGTCACTGTATTATCAAAAAAAAAGAGGAAAAAGCGGGCCTTATCCATATAGCTTCTTTGTCAGAACTAAAAAACCCCCACACTTTGTATTCCTTTTCTAAAATATGCAACTGAACAGGATATCTTTTCATTAAGAAGAAAGTGTTAGTCAAGCTGTACTATGCAAACGGTGAATCCCTCACTAAAACACCTGAAGCAACTCAGAAGATTCGAAAGAACCCCTAACATTCCGAAATAAGATTCTGGAAAAGACTTATTTGAAGCATCCAAAAGCATGTTGAGAGTAGCCATGTACTATTGTGTATTCATATATGAATGAACTTTATGTGTCATTTAATTTCTCCATTATCTGGTGTACATGGATATTTAAAAGTTGGAGTATTTAAAATCATTTATTTTTTGCAGTGAAATCCATGCATAAAAGTTCCTCTTTTTCTACACTAAGGACCTGTTTGGTTGGTAGAGTAGTAAACAAACCTTGTTACACTTTGCTATGGTTAATGTTAGGGGAGTTTGACCAAATTTGACAAATGCTTGGTTGTAGGCACAACTGTGGCAATATTGTTTGTCAGGGAGCTTGGTTTCATTTGCCAGTGACTCAGAAAAGTGTGACAAAATTCCCCTATGTTAGCCAAACTAAGGCTATAATTTGTGGCAGTGTTGGCACTTGAAACATGCCCTATAGTCCTATACAGGTGACGTGCATATCAACTTTCCTTACATCTGGGACGATGATTTAGAGAATATCCCCAACGAAATCTATTTTGTTCAAGATTTAAAGCATCCTAAAAACATATTGAGCGCAATCATGTATTGTGTACATTGTAAGAATTCACTTCATGTGGTATTGAGTTTCTATTCTCATCGTTTATATTTTCTTTTTCCTGCATTTAAACCATGTCCGCTGGTTCTTGACGAATTTCTTGAATGCTCATAGTATGCATACGGACATGATCTATACTATAAAGAGAATTAGATTTGAAAACACTTCTCACCAATAAAAAACCCACACCCACCTCACATAGGACCCACCTATCGGGAAAATTGGTTGATGAATGGTCAAAAAAGAGGGAGGGAGGGACATTCCTATCTTGATTTTCCCCTCTAAACCCAAAACTTTTTTCACCCAAAAAAGGGCCCACCTAAATATACCCACGTCTATACACAATTATCTCGTATTGCTAAAAGACAATAAATTAGAGAGTTTTCTCCATATAAATAAATGCCAACTACCATGAGTTTTGAGAATACCTAAAGCTCTCCCTACATGAGAGAGCGAATATAAAGTATTTTTAAAAGCGCTTTGCACTAAAATGAAGTGATATTGTTTTAGTACCTACATGTCATCAATAAACGTGCGTACCGCACGTGCGTTCTTGCTAGTAAAAGAAAAAAAGAAGAACAATCCTGTATCTTGACTATTTTCAGAACGTACGAGTTTCCTAAGAAACCTTTTATCCAGTCTCAAATAGTATATGCAAAAATCATTATGTTGCATATAGAGCGCCATGTTTGGTCGTTTACACGGAGACAAGGATTAAAGTGAACTGCAAATATGATTCACAGTATACTCCAAAACTTACAAAGTTGCAGGTTGCAACAACAGCTCTTTCAGCATTAACGAACACGAACAAACATAAAACAAGAACAAATCGCATAAACTAAACAATACAGTCTTTGATACACTCTCTTCTTCTCCCTATCATCCGTTCTCCGTTCAGCAGATGGGCAGGGGCTCGCCGTTCCACTCCTTGAGGCACTCGAGCAGCGGGTCGATGTGCTTGCCCTGGTTGATGGCGACGAGCACCTTGTTGAGCTCCTCACCAGGTGACCGTGTCTTCTCGCCAGTCAGGTACACGGTGCCGACCTCCTCGCGGACGAACCGGTAGAGCGGGTACGAGCGGCACTCGGTGATCCTGTTCGGTATCGCCGCCGTGCCGTTCTCGACCGCCACCCGTGCCACCTCCACCGCCTTGGGCAGCGCCGCGCGGAGCTCCTCCTCGAACCGGGCGACCTTGGCGAACACGGAGGTCTCGGCGTCGAACTCGGCCGTGCCGTTGGCGAGGGCGCGCTCCACGAGCACGTTGCGCAGCTTCTTCATGAGCGGGTAGTTGGCGCTGCAGGGGTCGTCGGCGTAGGCGAACACCGCCTCGCGCTCGATCTCCTGGAGCAGGTCCTTCTCGCAGAAGCGGGCGACGTGGAGGCCGCCGGTGGAGTTGGTGCTCAGGGTCTTCTTCGCCACCGTCATCACGCAGCTCTTGACGGCGCTCTTGACGTTCTCCTCGATGTGGCGCAGGTCCACGGCCTGGCACAGCGCGATCAGGAACGTCGAGGACATGAGCTTCAGGATCTCGATGGCCTCGGCCGTCTTCCTGGAGGAGATGAGTCCGAGGGAGTTCACGTCCTGGTTGTGCTGCTCGGCGCTCTGGACGTGGTTGGTGACCGGGTTGCCCAGGAACTGCAGCTCAGAGCAGTACGACGCCATGGCGATCTCGGCGCCCTTGAACCCGTAGTCCAGGCTGGGGTTGCGCCCACCGGACAGGTTGGACGGCAGGCCGTTGTTGTAGTAGTCGTTGACGAGCTCGGAGAACTGAGCAAACATGAGCTTGCCGATGGCGGCGAGGGCGAGGCGGGTGTTGTCCATGGACACGCCGATGGGCGTGCCCTGGAAGTTGCCACCGTGGAGAGCCTTGCTTCGGGCGACATCGATGAGCGGGTTGTCGTTGACGGAGTTGATCTCACGCTCAATAGACTTGGTGGCAGCACGGATGACCTCAATTTGGGGGCCAAGCCATTGCGGCGATGTACGGAGCGCGTACCGGTCCTGCTTCGGCTTCATCAACGGGTCGAGCTCGCCGAGCTTCTTGGCGTGCTTCATGTAGGAGCTGCCCTCCAAGATGTGCTCCATGATGGCAGCAGCCTCGATCTGTCCCGGGTGGTGCTTGAGCTTGTGGGTCAGGTGGTCGGTGTACTCCGGCTTGCCGTTCATGACCTCGCAGAACACGGCCGAAAGGACCTCGGCGAGGATGGCAAGAATGTTCGCCTCAAAGAGCACGGTGGAGGCAAGTCCAGAGCCCACGGCGGTGCCGTTCACCATGGCAAGACCTTCCTTGGGTTGCAGCTCGAAGAAGCCTCCCTGGATGCCAGCAATCTTGAACGCCTCGGCAGCGTTCACCTTGGTGCCGTCTGGGGCCACGGCGACAGAGTTCTCGCGTCCGGTGACGAGGCCGGCGATGTAGGACAGAGGGACGAGGTCGCCGGATGCGGTGACCGTGCCCCGGAGCGGCAGGCACGGCGTGACGTTGGCGTTGAGCAGCTTGACCATCGCCTCGAGGATCTCGAAGCGGATGCCCGAGTACCCCTGGAGGAGGGTGTTGATGCGGACGAGCATGGCCGCCCGCGTCGCCTCGGCCGGCAGGACGTGGCCGTCGGTGCCGGTGCCGAAGGCGCCGGCGTTGAGGAACCTGATGAGCTCCCTCTGGAGCGCGCCGCCCTCCTTGGTGCGGCGGTGCGACGTCGCGCCGAAGCCGGTGGTGACGCCGTAGCTGTCGGTGCCGTTCATCATGCTGTTCATGACCCAGTCGCTGCTGGCCTTGACGCGCTCGCGCGCCGACTCGTCGAGCTCGACGCGGGCCTCGCCGGCGCCCGCGGCCACGGCGGCCACCTGCGCGATGCTCAGGCTGGCGCCCTCGATCTTCACCAGCGGCTCGCGGAACTCCGCCACCATCCGCTTCACCTCGTCGAGGTGGCTGCCCATGAGCTCCTCCGCGGCCTTTCCCCAGTTTAGCGGGTCGGCGCGCGGCGCCGCCACGCAGAGGGAGTCGCCGTTGGCGACGCGGCCGTTCTCGCACTCCATTTGCAAAAAGGCCGGGGTGCGGATCGAAACCAAAAGACACTACTAAGCCTTACACGATCGGAGATCAGAAACTGGCGGTGATGGCCTGGTAATTTGGAGAAGCTTTGTGTTGGAGAAGAGCTTGTGATGCACTCACTGGTTGGTGCTGCTCTTCTTGGAGCGAAACGGAGGGGGAGGCCGCGTTTAAATAGGGGCGGGCGGCATGGGGGTTGGTCCGAGGCAAAGCGGTGGAGGGTGCCGCGTTGCAGGTAAAAAAATTGGTGGTCGCCGGCTTCGCCCGTGGGGACGAGAGGGCTCGGTCGCGCCGGCTGTGGTTGGTGCGCGCCTGCGCGGCACGGGGGTTGGTGAGCACAGGCAGGGGGCCGGCAGGCTCCGCGGCCACCGGCCCACCGTGCTCTCTTTCGGGAGGGGCTTCAGGCTTGGACGCCAAAGTGATTGCTTGCGTAACCATATGATGTAGACTTATATCATATATCCTGAATGGGTGGAAACAAATTCAGCAGAAGAAGTAACTCTAAAAATTATTTGATTGGTTGCATAAGAGGATGCAATAATTGTTTGGTTGGTTGTATTAACGGATGCAGTAATCCTTGTGAAGCTGTTTGACTAGTTGTATGAGTAAATGTAAGTAAACCTGTATGTGAGACTGATAAGTAGTCCTAAACGTGTCCATTAGACCTAGATAAAGGTATATTTTTACATCCACTTATACATGCAACCAATCACTCTTCTCTTTAAATTTATACGGATTCACCGGTGCAAGATAAACTAATGCGAGCAGCCAAACACATCCGTAACAACGATGTGCGTCTCTGCTTGCTGTGTCCGATCTTGCCTTTGCAATGATTGGGGACAGACCGATCCACGGCAGGTACACTGAACTGCCATACAGACATACAGTGAATGCGTTCAATCTTGTGCATCAGGCGCGAGCAACAAATGCATAGCGATGTTAAGAACGAGCGTTGCTATCAGCCATTTTCTAAAAAAATCATTTTCATTTGACACGGAAAAGGGCGCATGTTCTTTTTCTAAGAAAATATTGAAGCCCGTTCTTGGTGTAGTTAGAGGTTCCTTGGCATTACTGTGTGATCGATTAGGAAAGTGGACCACCGGATTGTTAGCAAGCAACCGGTCAGATTTTAGGGTAGTTGGGACAAATTTTCAATGGAGTACACGATTGTCAGCAAGCACGGTTGTTGAAAACACATGTGTTTGAACAGATGTCTAGTCTTTGAGGTTTCATTGAGTTGAAAGAAGATCTTCAGTCAACGCCGCTGCTTTTACCATCTGAACAGATCAGATGCTTTTCGCAATCACGTAGCTTACTGCCTCTAACAATTTTTCTGAACAGATCAGATGCTTAAAGCAAACATGTAGCTTACTGCCTCTAACAAATTTTCTTTACCCAGCCTCATAATTTCTGGATCTCCCTGACGCTTGGATGACCCCACTGACAACATGATTGGGCACCCCGACCATCGTTTCGAAGATCTAGTTATCCGACAACGTGCATATTCGTCAGATTAGTTGATCTACTGTTCCCCTGAAAAAAGACAGTGATATACTCATCATAGGAGGTTCTCAAATTATCGGAAGACTTGCGTATCGTCGGTCTACTTTGATTTACTATTCCCCTTGAAAAGGAAATGGGTTCGATACTTCCATGTGCAGCGTCCCATGCTCGCCTCCGCATGATACGCATGATGTGAGAGTGAGAACACCATGAACTTGGGTCATCGTCAGGTCTTTGGTCCAGTCCTCCCTGACCTTGGTGTTCAGTGTTCTTATATCATCTGTTCGGTCACCTGCATCTACACTGACTGAAACTGAAGAGAAACTGATGGGACTCACTTGTTTCTTTCATGAGCGAAGTAGAAGCAAAGTTAGCAGCAGACAGCATTTGGATCCATAAGACTGACCATGCATACCACACAGCTAGCGCAGTGCGAAAACCCTGAGACTTCGTCGCAGCCGGTGAGCGTTCCCCGTCACCACAAAGCACAACTGACAAACCCCCCAACTGAATATTCTCCCCCGGACGGCCCTGTCCCTTTTTCCACATTTGGCTGTTGCACATTACGTTCACACAAACTGACCCGATCCGACAATGGCCTGCAGCGGCCATACCCATACCATCGAGGCTGCTCCGCCATGTAAACCAGATCACCACAGATCCAGCGCGACCAATGCCATGGTCCTCAGCCCGAGTCGTGTTCCTCACATGGAAGTAGGCCCTTCCACATGAGGCCACGGCACGGCCAAGTCGATCTCCGCCCATGCATCTGGTAACCCGAGGCCATGAGAAACCAAGGCCTCTCGCATCTGTTCTGCACTTCATAATCATACCTGGACCTGGCTATTCTACTACATGAATGTGCCAGTTTGGGACCAGCATTTATGTTTCGCCCAATGTGAATTGTGGATCTTGCAAGGACACGGGCCTCTCATTCTTTTGCCCTGCCAAGCAGATGCCGCTGTGAGCCTGCTGTGACGACAGTTAGGCAAATGGAGCGTCCATGTCAGGGGTTCCTTGCCACAGCATATGTGAAGTGGTAAAGTATGCAACGTATGCTAAAGATGTTGAGGCAGCAGGGGCGTATGGTTCCCATGCATCTCTGCCGCCACTAGCTACCTCCCGCCCGGTGTTAGGTACCCGGATGGCCAATGGAATGAAACTGGTGTAGGGATCGTATTCAAGGGGAGGGAAGAAAGCTATTGTAGCCTGCCAGAGAGCGATGGCCGGCGACGACTGATGAGGCGAGAGGCCTGTGTTGAGCCATGTCAACGAGCTGCCAAGTTGGATTTATTAGTTTCCTGGCCCTTAGCCAGGGAGCCATGCGTATCAGAAGCTTCGTCAGCTATCCAGCATGGCGAAGAACTGCGTGGTGCGCAGACATCCTTGATCCGATTTCCTTGGTTGCATCAGGACATGATACCTACCCCTGTAAAAATGAATAGAAAGGTCCGAATATATTGTTATGCTATCTTAATATTTCACCTGTTTTTTTTTGAACACGCAGATATATTCCACCTGTCAAAAAGTACCTGATGTTTTGGACATGGCATAGTCTTCCATGTGTACACTTGACAGCTTTTTTTCTCCTAGAATAAATTTATGAATTATACTGCATTTTCTGAGATAAATGTACGCCTAAGATTTTGAATATTTTCAAACCAAATATTGAAAAAATATCAGTAGCTAAAGTTTCAAAATTTCTAAAAATACTTTTTTGCATTTTCAAGAAATTTTAAACCTAGAGGCTTGGTTTATTTAGGACAAAGTCGGTCAATCAGATCCTCCTCTAGTCATGGACTCATGGTAGCCATTGTGAAGAGTGACACCAACAGTTCAGTGAGTAGTTGTCTTCTGAATCCTTACTCAGATGAAGCTGGTCTAGTAAAGCTGCTAGGAAAATTCAGCAAGATGAATTCCCTGCTGTAGCATCTCTTTACAATTCAAAACAAACCATATCCCTACAATTACTAAGCATCAACATGGAACATAGACTACTTATCAAACTTTTCATGTTTTTCAGCTTAGCAACAAAAATGGCTATCATTGGCCATAAAGGTTAGAGCAGTCGATAGTCAGCACACATACTACTTATCAAACCTGATCAGAAAAGACTTGACTCCATGTTTTTCAGTTTTGGTAACAAAATGCTTATCATATGTCATCAAGATTAATGTGCACCAAGACAACAGGCAAACCTGTAGTCGCAGATAAAAGTAAACAAAAAGAAAAACTGCCCATTTTAAGGGAACTAAGTTAAAATATCAATTAGAAAAGAATATCGTGCTAATAATCTGAAGTGCAATGCATGTTTTTGGTTTCTGCCACCTCCCTCCTGAACTTTTCCAAGACCTCAGGGCCCATGTCATCTTTTTGTACAAAATACTTCAAAAAATCTTTCTCTGAACAAGCAAGGAAAGTGGCTAGAGCAAGATTGGGAGGAACCAACCCCCTTTCTTGCAGCCAATTGTACATTAAAAACCTAACTTTGGTTCTCTCTATAGTGAATGACAAGAACGAGGGGAACCCAACTATAGCACTTAGAGGATAAGCTGTCTCATTTACAAGGAACGATATCTTGGACTCAAGGACACATATCTTCTGATTCAAAACATGTGGAGCTATCTTGATCATGTTCACCACATCCTTTCGGGTAAGTCCAGTAGTCACCAAGAAGTCAAATCGATCTTGTAGTTCATCACCCTTACCACGGAAAGTTTTTAATGCCTTCTTCATATCCTCAGAGCCTTCTACAAATCCTATGCCTTTCAAAAATTTCACCTTCTCCTTCAATGATTTGTCAGTACTCTTGTCACAAGGCGGTAGGCGACTGAGCTTTGAACCAAATGTGTATTTCATCAACTGCCGTGGCTCCTCCTTTATGATCTTCCACAGACGCCTCTTTCCCACATTGAGATTTGCAAGAATGCTGTTGGCCGCCTTAACCGGAGTAGAACCAAGCATTGACCCATTATCAATTACAAATTGTTTAATATCCTCATCACTCACACCAATCTCAGCTAACAATAGTGTAACACTCTGAATATTCCTTGCGAAATTCCTAGCTGGTACATCTGGAAAGTCCAGGAAAAGATTAAATAGATCTTTTTTTCCTGACCCTGCTTTTAGCATGACGGTAACTGCTCTAAACAGCATCTTTCCATCCAACAGGAAATCTGGGCTTTGCCTGATCAATGTACCAATACCCTCCTTATCAAATCCCAATTCAGTGAAAAATTGAGGAACTTCAACCATCTTTTTCCAATTATATGACTTCCGTACAGATATGAATTGACCAATCCAGTCTCTCTGAATGCCACTGTCGTCTAGCCACTGCAGGATCTTGAATTCAGCATTTAGGTCACGTGCCAATATGACAGGGCAAGAGGTCACAAGTTTTATCACAGTTGTTTTACTGAACCCTAGATCCTCAAGGGCACTCAGCTTAGATGCTAGCGCATTGTCACCAAAACTAAAAACCTCCACAGCAGCCCTGTATATCCTCCCTATCTTGGTGCGCATAAATCCATAATTGCAAAGAACGTGGTAGCTATTTAGCAATGTCTTATCATCGGCAAGAAACATGAGGTTCCGAGGCAGAAAGGAATGAAACTCACTTGGCTTGAGGCCCATGCTCTCGAAGAACGGCTCAAACTCATTGACAGGGTTGTAGCGGAACAGCCGCACCAACGCCTTAGTGGCCCTCTGATCCCTCATCTCAATTTTCTTCATCTTCGACCTGAACACTACCTCCTCACCCCCCTCCACAGGGTCCTCAATAGCATCCTTCACCTGGTCCAGCAGCTTGCTCACAAAGGCGGGCGAGTGCTTGCTTATATGCTCGGCATCGGTGAAGGACAGCCCCCGTGTGAAATGGAGGTATTCCATGAAAGTCTGCTGCGCGGTCCAGAATACACGTCTCCTCTCCATTCGCTTGAGCTCCATATCCACCACCACCTCCTCTTTCTCATCCTCATCCAAGGGTTTCTCCTCCCCACTGTGTGCAGGAGCAGCCGAGTATGGCCGTGACTGACACCCACGACCAATCTGAGTGACCCAACAACTTGATGAAGGTGATGATTCTTGAACATGACCAGGATGGGTGGCAGTAGCACACCGCTGTGGTGCTTGGTATTCCTCACTGCTCTCTATAAGCTGATCCCAAGGAACCCACCTGAGTCTTAGTGCAGACCTCGCGCTGCAGAGGATCATGGGAAACCGTAGCAGGACATGCAGGCAGTGGTGCAAGGAACAAAAAGAAAGATGCCAACTTTGGGATGCTATTCCATGGACACCATTGACAGCACCTCTAATTTCTCCTCCTCAGCGTCAGTCTGCACGCAGAAACAGAAACACAACTAAGGCCTATTCCGTTAATAATTAAAAACATGCCATATCCCTTTAACATAACTAGAAGTGACATTTACCAAGTATCAATGGAACATATTACATATCAAACTTTTCAGTTTTACGACAAAATGGTGATCATTAGCCACCAAGGTTGGAGGTTGGAGCAGTCAATAATCAGCACATAGACTAATTATCAAATTTGAACATAAAAGACTATTAATTCCCATGTTTTTCAGTTTTTGTAACAAAATGGTCATCATATGTCACCAAGATCGGAGCAATCAGTAATCAGCACAAAGTTAGGGGTTTGCCAATGAGTAAAATTGCAAAAAGCTCAGCAAAACAGAAAGCGATGAAAATAAAATCTGCTTTCTTATCAATGTAATTTTAGTAAAGCAGTAGGCTTCTTCGGAAGAATATCTAACAAATCAGGAATGAAGTTTTAAGGAACTGAATTGTAACTTTCTACAGACATAATAGGAATGCTGTCGGCCACATAGTTTCCACAAACCAGTAACCTCATAGTTTATTTTTCCCTTCTTTGGGTGGAAAATACCCATACCCTTGACCATTTCCATAAAATTATAGACAGTTTGAAGGGGTTGACAACAAAAGGTTCTAATCCCAGATCCAACTGTTAGCCGTGGCCCTAGAAAAAATTATAGAACCAGAACTTACATAGCACAGTGATCACAACAAACCTTTACTAGTAAGTAGCATGTAATCTATGTTTACCCCTGCACATCACAAAAAAAAAGAATAAGATTTTTGTGAACATGCCTAAGAGCACTTAACGCTTTGTAATTAATCAACATGATCTAAAGCCATATCCTGAATTTTTTAAGGACAGACATATCCTAAATGAACAGACTTAAACTGAATCGTAAGTCTTCAGTATTCATAAATACATGACTGAATTATCTATCCCGAACATTATACATTTCAGAAATCTAACTGTTGCTTTCAGTCATTATGGAACCAATTTCCATAATGCAGATAAATGTCATGAAGATAAATCAAACAGTCACACTAATTATAAGGCATATTAGGTCCCTTCTTACAGGATGAAGATCAACAACTTGTTCAGAACAGGCATCCAGGCATGCTGAACAAAATTAGGCATCGAATTTGATTGATAAGGTCAGTTAACCACAATGACAATTATGCATTCGATTCATATTCCTTTTCAAATAGGCCAGATTGACAGGATCACATCAATGATGCACTCCATTTTTTTTCTGTAAAGCAACATGTTTTTGGGAGCGAGAATTGCTCCTTTCCTGTACGAGCTACAGCTAGGAAAGGATGAACGTACAATATATCCTGAGCCTCCTCAGTCCCCTGTGTTCGATTGTCCACCGGATTAGCCTACCATGTTTGAACTCGCCGGGGCACTTCTTGTCCTCCCGGGTTGTTGGGTCAATGTAGCCGGCACTGCATCACAAACATCCCAGTGGATCTAGAAACGTAGGCAAGGCAAGAATCTGAGCAAATTGGGTTCGGTGGGGTGGGGAGGGGCGAACCAGTGCTGGGGGTGGGAGGCGGCGTGCGGACGGACCTGCTGGTCGGTGCAGGCGAGGCAGCTGCCGAGACGATTTCTTAGCAGCAGCGCCCGAGCCCCAAGGTAGGGAGGTGCGTTCCTGCGGGCAGCGGCGGCGCTTGCTCGCACTGGAGGAGAAGGCCGAGCCGAGAGATTGGGAGGTGTTGGTGGACTCACAGATTCGGTGGCTTTTCCATCAACAAGTGACCTAGGCCTCCGTATCCGACGTCTAAATCCAATCCAACGGCTGTCAGTACTAACTGCTCAGGACTGTCTCTCCTTCCCACCGCGATCTTGTATTTTACTTCAGGCTGGATCAGTCCTATAAAAGAGTTTATTTTTATAAAAGAATATTAAACATGTCTCCGAAAGAAAGTATGAGAAACTGAAACAAACCCCATAACAGAAATTAAAGCTGAATTCTATTGCAAAAGTTCCATCTATTATTGGAAAAAAAACTTCATCATTGTGGTTTAAACACACGACGTCCCACTGCAGTTGGTTCGTTCTATTGCAAAAGTTCCATCTATTATTGGCAAAAAATTTCATCATTGTGGTTTCAAACACACGGCGTTCCCACTGCAGTCGGTTCGTTCTTCTTTTTATGCAACAATGACTAGAACCGGATCCAATGTGTTCCTCTGAAGATCACCTGCATATAGTAAAACTCAGCGCTCTGTTTAAAACCACATCATTTCTACTTAGTCAAATTGCCCAACATATAGTGCAGGTCCCAACCAAGATTTTGTAGCAAAGTTTCTTATTTATCCCTTGAATCCAATTATTAAATATATGATGAATATCTATCGGAGACGGAAAATTAAAAGAGACGTGTACCGTTCTGCAAATATTTCTAGCAATATGGTAATAAAAAAATATGTTGTATGGATTCATTGATATTACAAGAACGACATTTTAGACTTACTTTCCAGGCGTTCCCATCCAAATGCTGGTCTATTTGTGTTAGGGGTTATGAGAAATCCTAGCCATGTACTGTGTTGGCACCGTCACTATTGAAGCGCTTAGGTGATGCTGTCCTCCTTGGAGGCGTTGACGAGAAACCACCCATCGTCTCCAGGTGTTATCTGCTAGTCCGCAAAGCTAATATCTGCAAAGGTGAATCGTTGCTTGGTGTATCTTGTGTGTTTCATGCTTTTTCTCCCTCCTTACTCTTCATGGTTGAGGCTAGCACTGGTTGTTGACTGCTGCCATGATTTAATGAGTGTTTTCTTGTAGCGCCGTCGATACTCTCCTTGTTGGTGGCGCCAGAAAATCAAATTCCGGGTGGTCTTTTCATCATTTTTGCCATCGGGTTCAAGGGAGGTCATTGTATCTGATGAGCTTTGACTTGTGTGTCCTTCTCCGCCCTTAGTCCTCATTCCATTGGGTGGTCCCTCAAATGGAGTTGTTGGGGGTCACTTTAAAACGGTCATCTCCAACTAGTTTGTGCAGTTATGTTATATTTAACAGAGGAAAAAACAGCTCGAGGGAGTCAAGGCACCAACAGGTGTAAGGGTGAGGTGAATGTTCAAAGGTCTCGACTAGCTCCAAAATAGTGAGTGGTGCAAGATGCCCAAAAAAAATAGTGAGTGGTGCAAGCAGTTACGTTTGATGGCATTAAGAGGATTCACAATTATTGTCAGAAAATCTTAGACAAAAGGTAAGATTCGGGCCTGATGATCAAACAAAAGCCGTGAGAGCTATGGCCAAATGCAACCTAAAGAACACCTTCGACCAGTTTTCTGCACTGCAAATGCGTGGCAAGAGGCGTTAAAGGGAACGAAAGCCCACCTGCATCAAGAAAGATTTTGCCGGTGGTAAAGTCACTCGAGGTGAAAATGAGGTGTGGAAAGCGTGACAAGAAACAAAGGTCAAATTAAGTATGGCTAGGAGTGTTTATACAATTATGCCCCCGGTAACCATTTTGTACAACATATCCCAGGAATGTAGTAGGTAGCGAGGGGTATTTGTGTATTTTTCCATGGGCTTGATTAGTCTTATAAAAGGGGTCAACCCCACTATGAAACGGCCTCTAGCCTAGTGGTTAGAGAACCTGAGTAGCACCCAGTAGACCTAAGCTCGACTCCCTGTAAGAGCGAATAATTGGATTCCCGTGGGAGCGAATAATTAGGTTCAGAATAAAAAAATATTAAAAAATAGGTAGGGGCTTCCCCTTCCGACTTCGGTCAAAAAAATTACTTTTGATCCCATTGCGTTAATATGTGATGTCTGTGCTTTGAGTCACTTTGTTTGTGCGTCGTTGGAATCTCTTGATTCAAGCATTCGGGCTTGAAACTAACAGGAGGGAAGTAGCAGGCCGGCGTGATTACGCGGAGGTGGTGAAGGGCACAACGGCCACGGTATAACTGGCAAGTATGTTGTTAACTGGTGGAGCTGTCTTTCAACTATGCCGTGTTTTATCTTTGAATTGTAGCGTTGTACCTTGCTGTTGTATTCTTCCCTAGAGTTTTTCTCATATGGCCGTTTAGTAGTCCAGTACTTGTAATGTGCTTTTATCAAACCTTGACTGGCTAGCTCAATATATGTAATTATAAATTCAAGCGGGGACTTTTGGTCCTCCCTTGACCTATTATAAGGAAAAAGAAACTAATTTGACGTTAGAGATGATGGTATATTTTCAGAGTTGAAGTAAGAAAAGTTGAACTTAGGATAACACATGGTTTTTTTTCCTCAAAAACTAAAACGCCTCGTGTTTTGAAACGGAAGGAATATAGTTGTTTAGTCATCTTTGAAACGTAACAAAAGAAGTGTGGAGATGATCCGTGCTCAAATTGCACACAAGGTAGAGATGCAATGTGCTAATAGTCTGATACACATGCTAATTACAAAAAGAAAATGGAGGCAACTTGTTTATGCCAGCCCTGCTCCACGATACCTACTTACATATACATTTCTTTTCTCAGTGCTGCCGTGCGTCACTTCTCCAAACCCGAGTTACTAATCGGGAGTTCTGGTGATCTGTATCGATCTAACAAGCTGACTAAGAAAGCATGCGGGGGATGAACAGCACAACACGTCTTTCTTTTGTTTTTCTGTGTCTAGGGAGAGCTGGTGGCTAATGTGCCATGGCTTACATAGCAAAGATAAGGAAAAACAATGCTGAGTGTGTTACTATGTCCAATTTTCTTCTTTATTCGAAACATGGAGAGTGTGGACAATTTCTAAGGTTTTTCAGAACAAAGGTCTTTGACTGAATTGACTCCTCTAAATTTGTAGTGTATAATACCTGTATTTACAATTCAATGGTACCAATTGATGGTAAAAAAAAGCTCAAAATTCCTTCCTCTCTGTTGACGTCAATCCGGGCCAACACACGAGTCGCAGTTGAACGTGCGGCGCACGGAGGGGCTCCTTGCTCCTCCACGCAGGTCGGTCAGACAGGTATGATAGCCGGTCAGACCGGTCTCGTCGGCGGTGCCCGGTGAGAGTCCAACGAACGCCCGCCCGGGAGGGACCCCGTCGGGGCAGGCACACCTTGGTTTGCCCTAGGCTCGGCAGGCCAGCTAGGGCGCCTCCTCATGCCATGGAGACAGAAGAAGGACAACACATGGGGCTGGAAAAGTTGGGTAAAGGAACGAAAGGTAAAAAGATAAAAGTGTAATTGATAGATTCGATTGGATATATCAATCGGCCTTTTAGCCTTTATATTTATAGGCCGGGGAAGTCTTACCCCTCATGAGTCGGTTACAATATGGGACAAAACTCGGAATCCTAAACCAACTTGAATTACAGCGTAAACACCGGTCTGATCGGTTTTGAAACCGGTCTGACCTCTTTTCCCGAGTGCAGATCTTGTCGAAGTCATAACTCTTTCATCCGGAGTCCAAATTAGGCGTTCCACGTATGCATCTTGATCGTCTCGACGAGATCTACGCAATAGTGAAGTCCAATTCATATTTTGACAATGTTACCTAAACCGGTCTGACCGGTTTGTGCATACCGGTCAGACCGGTTTGCACCGTCGGGCCAATTTTGGTCGTCAACATATGTGTTGGCACTTCTTACGATCCAATATCAGAATTGAGAATCCTGGTACTGGGGTAAGGAGTGTTTCAGTGGTTTTCCTTATGGCTTAGTAAAATATAGAAATATTCTGCAAGCGCACAGAATCACCGCTGTTGCACTTCACCTGGGAGTATTCCAAGGTATCGTAATTTATATTTCCGCAGGGAAGCTTTGGCAAGATTACTAGTGAACAGATATTCGAGACTATCAGAGGAGGGTACACGACTAGACAAGACAGGGGATAACGGTATTGGATAGGAGTGGATATACCGGACACACAGCTCAAGGGATACTCAGGTAAGGGAGAGAAGAGATAGATAGCTGGGAGGACAACGAGAAGAGATAGAGGACTCCTGGATACTTTATCTACCTATGTCACTCTAGCTTAGAGATACAGCGGCTACAGAGCCAGCACTAGGAGATCTGGGATAACTCTAATGTCTTAGCATCGGGACAAGGGAACCGGTGAACACACAGAAAGGGATGAGAAGGGGTGCCACTATTTCCCAACTGGGGAATCCTACGGACCGGAACTAACGTGATGGGCTACGAAGACCGAAAGGGCTGTCACCACCTCCCGGCTACCACCTCCGTTGCGACGGGAATAAACTAAGGCCACCGACTAGTCTAGGAACCACTCCTACACTAGGCAACGGCTACTTACTCTGCTAGCAAGAGCAAACAACCTTGTCAATACTCTTGGTGACACTTCACCTCCAGTATCAAGCAAGATCGAAGAACCAGCCAAGACAAAGAATTAAACAAGACTACAAGCACTAGAACTATAACTGACTATAGTCTAAACAAGATATATTTACAACTAGGATAAAGTAGAAGCAAGATATAAATGACAAAGGCAAAGTGATAAAGATAACTATATTGATAACTCAAAGTCTTACTAAAGGAAAAGGTAAAAGATACAAGAGCTTATACCAGAGCTTCTGAAGACGACTCCGGAACCTCCGAGGCAAAGCTCGACTCAACTCTAACTCCCAACTAAACTATCCTAACTCTACTAGAATGAAAGTGGAAATGAGCTCCTTGGCTTGGTGTGTGTTTACAAGTGAAAGTGACCCTCTATTTATAGGAGTCTGAGGTGGTTGAGGCAGGGTAGCGGCCAAGGAACCTAGGGGGGTACCCCCTGGGATTTCGGGCGAGGGGAGTCGGTTCGGCCGAACAGGTCGGTTCGGCCGAACTCCCCAGTTCGCCCGAACCAGAGGATCTGCCGACCTTGCTTCCCACGGCCAGGATTGGCTCCCTGATGTCGGTTTCCAGCTGGGGGCGGTTCGGCCGAAGGGCCCAGTTTGGCCGAACTGGGCCTGGCCCGTGGCCGGCCTCCCCAGCACCGCCTTTACTGCCTGGACCCCCCTAGGCTTCCTCCTGATGCATGACTTCGTGTGGATCTGGCCCAGAATGACGTGGCATGGCCCAGGATGAGTTGGCGGTCGCCCACGTGTCGTGTGATGTGTTCGCTTGGTCATTGTTGACGTGGACGACTCCCGGTGGTCTCCTCGGCTAAGGGGGGTAACCGGCCGAACGTAGTCGTTCGGCCGATTCGGTAATTTTCGGCCCCAGAAGCACGTATTTGTTGTAGTTGTACCTGCACAAGTGTCACTCACCAAAACTCGTGGAACTTTATTAGAAATAAAACCTAAGTACATGGAATGTTGCATATAACCTCGTTTATTCCCGAGTATTGGTGGTCGGATTTGGGCTGTAACGACCGCCAACAATATGCCCCCCTGTTTTTTGGCAAAACTTGCGTGCCAGAAAATAATCTTCAATGATCAGGTCATCTAATAATTAAAATCTTGATATGGCCATGACAACCAACCGTAGTTCCTTGGTACATCAGAAGCATAATATTGATAATTGTAAAAAGAAGACCAAGGATTATACCAAAACCATGAATTGTAATTAGGTATACTTGGATATGCATTTCATGGCACATGCATCGACGGAATAAATGTTGAAGAATAATGAGATAACCGTTGATGCTTCTTTTCTCTTGGTGATGATGAATACCAACTTTGATCTACTAATCGATTGCTTTGCTTTTGCTCGGCTATCTTTTAATATTTATGTAACAATTCAGCAAAACTTGGTTTTTTCTTCACCACCTTACTCTTTGGAGTAACGCTTGCAGTTCTACCAAATTTTTTGATATGACCGGTCAGACCGGTCGGAACACTGGTTAGACCGGTTCCTTCAGAACCAGTAACTTTGAGATCATCTTGCCGACATGATTGTTGCTCAGCTATATTATTTGCGACATGCTTATCATTAGAGACAATTTGATCAAAATAACAAGCCGATGATTTTTCAATACACGGCTTTTCTATGTCTAGTGTCAAATCTGGATTTTTATTTAATCTTCCATCTTTTTTGACACGATAGACTTGTTTAATCACCTTACGCTTATTTTTCTGTGTGGACTGATTCTTTTGATCAAAACGGTCATTATGCATAGGTGATGGCTTATTAATTATCGGCTCCCTATAAGTAATATAATCTGAACATAAATGTCTAGGAAGAGACGTCATATATGAATTATAATACCAAGGAGAATAAGAGTAAGGCATATTAAAACAAGACTCCCATGGCATCTGTGTAGGTGATCCATATGGTGGAAACAACATTGATTTGTGAGAATTATTCCATTGCCGATTCCGATTATGGAACTTCTCTCTAGGAGAAGATTTTGATTGTTTGAAATTTTTAGACCGACTAGCATCATTGACAATCTTTTGTCTTTGAGACTTAGCCGGAAGTTTCTTGTTATACTTCGGCTTTTCTCTTTGATGCTTATGACGGCCTTTGGATTCAATGGTTTTCCAAACACCAATCTCGGGTTTTTTAGGTTTAATCATCTTTGGTTTTAATTTATTTTGCGAAACCCTAGATGAAGCGGTTAGACCGGTTTGAGAACCGGTCAGACCGGTTACAATGTAACCGGCACCGTTGCCTTTGTTTTGTTGCCCCCCGAGCGTTAAAGTACTAGACACACTTTCTATGCTCATGCTAGGGGATTTTGGGTCAATAATTTCGGCTAGGGACGGCCGGTTTGTTTCTTGACCAACAACATCACAATTTGGTAATTTGCAAGGATCAACAATAGCATTAGTCGACTTTTCAACAACCTACTTTTGAACAATAGGAATTAAATCTGAACTATCCTTTTTATCTAGATAATAATTCACAAAATTGGATAGATCATTAGATAAAGTACCTGAGGATCGCATCTCTTTCAATGTGTCGATGGTGGATGGCGGCATCCACTCCTTGACTCGAATAATACCTTGTTCTGTCTTGCATAAACAAGATAGGAATAATCTTTCATCTGCTGATCGACACTCTCGTGTGTACTCCTCAAACAACCCATAACTAAGGCATGATAGATCAATGCTAGGGTTTGACGGATCAGCCATGGTGGCCAGATTCTCGTCCCCAGCGGAGTCGCCAAAATGTGTTGACGTCAATCCGGGCCAACACACGAGTCGCAGTTGAATGCGCGGTGCACGGAGGGGCTCCTTGCTACTCCTCCACGCAGGTTGGTCAGACTGGTATGATAGCCGGTCAGACCGGTCTCGTCGGCGGTGCCCGGCGAGAGTCCAACGAACGCCCGCCCGGGAGGGACCCCGTCAGGGCAGGTGCACCTTGGTTTGCCCTAGGCTCGGCAGGCCAGCTAGGGCGCCTCCTCATGCCATGGAGACAGAAGAAGGACAACACATGGGGTTGAAAAAGTTAGGTAAACGGAACGAAAGGTAAAAAGATAAAAGTGTAATTGATAGATTCGATTGGATATATCAATCGGTCTTTTAGCCTTTATATTTATAGGCCGGGGAAGTTTTACCCCTCATGAGTCGATTACAATATGGGACAAAACTCGGAATCCTAAACCAACTCGAATTACAGCGTAAAAACCGGTCTGATCGGTTTTGAAACCGATCTGACCTCTTTTCCCGAGTGCAGATCTTGTCGAAGTTATAACTCTCTCATCCGGAGTCCAAATTAGGCGTTCCACGTATGTATCTTGATCGTCTCGATGAGTGCTACGCAATGGTGAAGTCCAATTCATATTTTGACAATGTTACCTAAACCGGTCTGACCGGTTTGTGCATACCGGTCAGACCGGTTTGCACCGCCGGGCCAATTTTGGTCGTCAACACTCTCCTTTGATGCTGCTCGGTTCATGTCTTGCCCCCGAGTCGTAACAACGCCATCCCGTCGATCCATCTATACCAGTCTGAACGTAAAACTTAGGAATTCAACATTGCTCCAATCGTGAAAGTTGAAGTAACGGTGGTCTGTCAAGTGGAGTTCTCTTTCAGGCTAATCACAAAATCATTCAGGTCCAGAGCCCCTAACGATCAGAAAGGGTGGACTTTTCTCTTACGTCCGAAAAGTTTGAATTAGCTGCAGTTATTTGAGAATAGAATTCTTAAAAACAAATTTGCTTTCATGAAAGGGCAAGAATGACAAGATAGATCACAAGAAATATGACATAAAATTCGCTTTTCCCAAGCATTTCCTTGACTTTGATCAGCCAATACTGTTGGATATGTTCCAAATTCACATCCACGATATAGGCCAGGCTTGGGCTAGAGCGAAGCGGAGGCCCATTGTGCTGTGGTTTCTCTCAGGAGTGCACAGTTTAGTCCCACATTGGCAACGCAACCAAGCACAGGGACGTGAGCCGCCTATATATATGTAAGACCTATGTAGACGGTAGGGTAAGACAGATAAGCCATGTATCATCTCTACTTGTAAACTCTCCTCAATAGTGATTGTCTTCTGTGGTTTTTTCCCGCAATGGGTTTTCCACGTTAAATCGTGTCTCGTGTTCGATCTTGTTTTCGGCATTATTTGCTAACAAGTGGTATCAGAGCTTGGCACGAGATCCCGTGAAAAAAAAATTAAGGCTTCGTTGGTTCCTCGTCGCGTGCCGCCGCTGGTGGTTTCCGTACTTCAGGCGATCTAGGTTATCTGCCTGTTTCCGTGTCGTTCAACGGCGATCGACGTATCTGCGTCAGTCCAAGGCGGAGTTGTAGGCGGAATCATTTTTTCGTTGTCATCGAGTTCGAGTCCGATCAGACTGCGGTTATGTGGTGAGTCAGGCGAAGGAATTATCTGTACTGCAGCACGCGAATCAAGGGGGAGCATAGCCACATGTGAAAGCTACCGGAAGGTTTTCAGAGTTCTTCGCTGGGCGTACACAGGAAGTGCACACAAGGCT
The DNA here is from genome assembly GCA_033239725.1 of Echinochloa phyllopogon. NCBI lineage: Eukaryota > Viridiplantae > Streptophyta > Magnoliopsida > Poales > Poaceae > Echinochloa > Echinochloa phyllopogon. Next base: position 35,138,318 of record BTCW01000001.1, on the reverse strand, counting down.
GCAGGTTATTGCTAGAGTTACACAGTAACGTTTCTAGATTATTTACTGCAGATTATTTTCTTCTGGTTATTTCTTTCACATGGCTTCTTTGAAATATGATTTCCGCTGCTGAGATATTGAGATTTCGAGGAGATATTGGGATTACTATTTGATCACTTTGAGTTAATTCATTTGATGTTTTGACAACATCGTTCATGTCAGCCTAGTGGTACATTTTACTCCTATGGAGTTGGTTAATTGAATGTGAAGGTTTTGCTTTGAATTGAGTTCGAGGTGGACGATTTCAAGTGCAACAGATAAGTTTTTTGTTTGACTAAATACTACAATGTTTTGTATTGCGGAAGCAGTACGTTTATTGCTGTCTTTGCTCATGTTGAGGGATTTAGTCAAAGTTACTGCATAGATACTACAACGTTTTGTACTAGCATTCAGTACGTTTGTTGTTCAAGGTGGAGACGTCCGCTCAGGTCTATTGCAGAAGTTTATACCGTTGGTTGCACATTTATGCCTACATCTGAACCGTGTTTGAATGGAGCAGTAATTGAGTTATTCACTGGATATTTATGCCACGGGTGATATTGCGACTTCATGTCGTTTAATGATTGAGCATTATTGCCATTTATTTTTCCGAGGCCAGTTGCACAGACTCAGACTTTTGCTGGGATTATGAATTTGTTGAAGGCCCAGATTGTGCTAGCAATGGCGTGCGAGAAGAGCAATGTCTCTGCCAATGGCGACGGCCTGTGCATGGCGACGCCGCGCGCCGACCCGCTTAACTGGGGCAAGGCGGCGGAGGAGCTGATGGGCAGCCACCTCGACGAGGTGAAGCGGATGGTGGCGGAGTTCCGCGAGCCTCTGGTGAAGATCGAGGGCGCCAGCCTGAGCATCGCGAAGGTGGCCGCCGTGGCCAACGGCGCCGGCGAGGCCCGCGTGGAGCTCGACGAGTCCGCGCGCGGGCGCGTCAAGGCCAGCAGTGACTGGGTCATGAACAGCATGATGAACGGCACCGACAGTTACGGCGTCACCACCGGCTTCGGCGCGACGTCGCACCGCCGCACCAAGGAGGGCGGCGCGCTCCAGAGGGAGCTCATCAGGTTCCTCAACGCCGGCGCCTTCGGCACCGGCACCGACGGCCACGTCCTGCCTGCCGAGGCGACGCGGGCGGCCATGCTCGTCCGCATCAACACCCTGCTCCAGGGCTACTCGGGCATCCGCTTCGAGATCCTCGAGGCGATGGTCAAGCTGCTCAACGCCAACGTCACGCCGTGCCTGCCGCTCCGGGGCACGGTCACCGCCTCCGGCGACCTCGTCCCGCTGTCCTACATCGCCGGCCTCGTCACCGGGCGCGAGAACTCTGTGGCGGTCGCCCCAGATGGAACCAAGGTGAACGCTGCCGAGGCGTTCAAGATTGCTGGCATCCAGGGAGGCTTCTTCGAGCTGCAGCCAAAGGAAGGTCTTGCCATGGTGAACGGTACCGCCGTGGGCTCTGGACTTGCCTCGACCGTGCTCTTTGAGGCCAACATTCTTGCCATCCTCGCCGAGGTCCTTTCGGCCGTGTTCTGCGAGGTCATGAACGGCAAGCCGGAGTACACCGACCACCTGACCCACAAGCTGAAGCACCACCCGGGACAGATCGAAGCCGCTGCCATCATGGAGCACATCTTGGAGGGCAGCTCCTACATGAAGCACGCCAAGAAGCTCGGCGAGCTCGATCCGTTGATGAAGCCGAAGCAGGACCGGTACGCGCTCCGCACGTCGCCACAATGGCTTGGCCCCCAAATTGAGGTTATCCGTACCGCCACCAAGTCCATTGAGCGCGAGATCAACTCTGTCAACGACAACCCCTTGATCGATGTCGCCCGGAGCAAGGCGCTCCACGGTGGCAACTTCCAGGGCACGCCCATCGGCGTGTCCATGGACAACACCCGTCTCGCCCTCGCCGCCATCGGCAAGCTCATGTTTGCTCAGTTCTCCGAGCTCGTCAACGACTACTACAACAACGGCCTGCCCTCCAACCTGTCCGGTGGGCGCAACCCCAGCCTGGACTACGGGTTCAAGGGCGCCGAGATCGCCATGGCGTCGTACTGCTCTGAGCTGCAGTTCCTGGGCAACCCGGTCACCAACCACGTCCAGAGCGCCGAGCAGCACAACCAGGACGTGAACTCCCTCGGACTCATCTCCTCCAGGAAGACGGCCGAGGCCATCGAGATCCTGAAGCTCATGTCCTCGACGTTCCTGATCGCGCTGTGCCAGGCCGTGGACCTGCGCCATATCGAGGAGAACGTCAAGAGCGCCGTCAAGAGCTGCGTGATGACGGTGGCGAAGAAGACCCTGAGCACCAACTCCACCGGTGGCCTCCACGTCGCCCGCTTCTGCGAGAAGGACCTGCTCCAGGAGATCGAGCGCGAGGCGGTGTTCGCCTACGCCGACGACCCCTGCAGCGCCAACTACCCGCTCATGAAGAAGCTGCGCAACGTGCTCGTGGAGCGCGCCCTCGCCAACGGCACGGCCGAGTTCGACGCCGAGACCTCCGTGTTCGCCAAGGTCGCCCGGTTCGAGGAGGAGCTCCGCGCGGCGCTGCCCAAGGCGGTGGAGGTGGCACGGGTGGCGGTCGAGAACGGCACGGCGGCGATACCGAACAGGATCACCGAGTGCCGCTCGTACCCGCTCTACCGGTTCGTCCGCGAGGAGGTCGGCACCGTGTACCTCACCGGCGAGAAGACGCGGTCACCTGGTGAGGAGCTGAACAAGGTGCTCGTCGCCATCAACCAGGGCATGCACATCGACCCGCTGCTCGAGTGCCTCAAGGAGTGGAACGGAGAGCCCCTGCCCATCTGCTGAACGGAGGACATAGGGAGAAGAAGAAAGTGGCTTTAGCTTCTGAGATTCATTACATTTTTATACATGTTCATTGTTATATTAAGGATTATTCGTTGGACAGCTACAGTGCGTAACCTGCATTGAGCACGGCTGTTGGTCGTTGAAAGAACGAAAATGCAACCTTGAATAACTATTCTGGGGAGTGCTTATCTGGTCCATACACGTGGCGCCTCGTGATCTTTCATGCGCGCTCTCTGTGTCTCTCCACGTATTGCTTGTGTATATTTCGTTTTTGCTTGCATTCCCTCCACCTGCCTCCGTATCTTTCCATCTCTCAGGTTCAATCATTTGTTTGTGTTTCTAACGTGAACATTTTTTATAAAGCTAGATGAAAAAAATTTCAACCAAAATTTTGTTCCACTTTTATTAAAAACTTGTTCTGATTTTGTCCTACAAATACAGTTAATTGTGGTCTAGTTTTGATCGCATAGGTCCTGCTAACGCCCGGACGTCCGTTCAGTACGCGAACGTCGGACACGGAAGCAACCGTCCGATCGAAGCACCTGCAGCTGTTTGATCACCGGGGAAACTCCCACCCCAACATTACGCTCATGTCGCATGCAACATTGGTCCGTTTTCGCAGTCTTTTTTCCAAATCTTCTTCCTCGTGAGCACGAGCTCCACGGCAAGGCGGCATCTAGACGAAATCCAGCCGCCGGAGAAGATCTAAAAATCACAATGTCTCGTATTTTCTCGCAAAAATGTATAGAATTCGCTCCACCAAACAATTATTGAACTACATGCTTATCAACCTCCATGAATTATTATAAAAAATTCTACGTATCCATTTTGCTACCCTAACCAGCACACATCTGCACACGTTGCTGATGGAGTGGAGCAGCATGTGACATTCGTAGCACTTGAACATTTCAAATGAACAACAAACAAAAATGCGACAACAACATTCAGATTAAGTAGTCTCAACATTTCCAAATTATCAATCGTAACATATGGAAACTGCTGGTGCAACATTCAGAATAAATAGTTTGAAACACTTCATATCACCAATCATGACATAGGAAATATGTTGCAACATTCAGAAAGTCTAAAACGTTTCAAATCACCATCTGTAACATATAGAAACTATCCTGCAACATTCAGAACAAATAGTCTGAAACATTTGAAATCACCAATCATGACATACGAAAACTACTAGAGCAACATTCAGAGCAAGTAATCTCAACATTTGAAATCACTAAATCGTGGCATACAAGCTAAAAAACATACATAGAAAGTAGACTGAAACATTCCAAATCACCAATCGCAACAAACAAAACTTACTGCCGTGACATTCAAATCAAGTGGTACTAAAATTTTAAATCACCCACCAGTTACTGAAACATGAAGAACAAGTAGTCTAAACATTTTAAATCAGAAATCACAACAAAGATTTCTTGCAAATATTTCAAATAAAAAATCTACAAATGCAACATCGAGGAAAAGCTATTGCACACAACAACGAAAAGAGACTATCCCAACATCTAGATCAAATAAAAATCTTTTCGTGAAACATCCAAAGAAATGCGTTGAAACATCAAGAAAAAACAATTGCAACCAGATTTTTTATTTCATGCAACATATGATCTTGGATTAGTGCACAAATCGAGAGAGAAGTAGAAATTGACAGATTCCGGTTCCCATTGGCTTGCCAAAGCTATGCATCTCACTACCCGCCTCGACCACCGTGGTCCTTATTGCTCAAGGAGGTCCAGATCTGCAACCATCATAACCTCCATACTCCCAATCTACAATGCCAGCAACAGAATCAAGCATCAAAGTCGGCGAGCCGTCCTGTTGCAGCCTCCTCCTCCGAGGAAGAGTCCACCATTGGCAACAGCCTTCTTCCCCTAATCTCTTTCTCTACATGGTGCACTCTGCAATGAGGATCCTAGGGCTCACCGCGCCCGAGCGACAAGGACGCGAGCAGTTAATTGACGTGGGCATGGAGATGCACGAGCTCTGTTAGCGGAGGAGGAAGGGGATTTTTTTCTACACAGAGAGACGGAGAGAGAGCCAGCGGAGACAGCAAAGAAGAATGGTCAGCGTGCGGTGGAGGCAGCAATGTCTTCAAGAACTCGGATGGGAGGTGGCGCGGTGCACGGAGATGCTTGTGGGCCCAGCACAGGAGAGCGTCTGATACGTGGGTAGGGCGTCGGACGCCCTATTCTGAGCATTACCATTCATTATATTAAACACATTGGTACGATTTTATTTAATTTGGACACTTTTTTGTGAAATATAACCTTTTTTCTTGAAAACTTGTTTGCACATGAAACAATAAAAAAAAAAGACATGATGACAGAGGCGCTTGTGCGGTATTCGCATATGCACCCTCGATTATTGGCCTTACCAGCCGCACAAGAGGAGGCAACACTTCATTCCCCATTTGCAGAAGAAAAAAAATCTGGAGTTGCGGCAGTGACACGCGAGGATGTTGTGCTGCCCCTTGATAGGCCACCAATGGGTAGGTGACCAGTCCTCCCAGCCAAGGTTCCAACTGGCAAAGAGGTTGACACGAAAAATTGCAGTACACGCACGGTGAGGGACACCACGATTGCATGCTCGGCCAACCCATCTTTCTCCCGGCCGCATATGGTTGGTTTTCTGAGATTGAGCTTCTGTGTTTCAGTTTGTATACTCTAAACATAATGTTCAAGTGTTTGTCCAGAGTAGATTGTAGGCGGATAAAGGTGTCACATAGTTTTCAACCAACACGTGCTTCCTGTGAAACGAATCACCACAAGCGCATCCTGTCAACGGGGATATTGTTTGCTAGTGAAAGAATAGTATCTGTTAATTTTGGAAATAAATTTAGAAAAAATGTGAGCACTCATATATTGAATTGATGACTTGAAACCGGGTGGTCAGTTTCCACCATAAGAGATATTAACAACTGACTTATTATCCCTTTACTATGAGCTCCATTGTTGGTGGGATTAAGTTCAAATTTAATTAAATTGCTACATTGGTATGTTATGAGAACAGTTGATTAGTTCTATCGATAGATATTGTTGTGAAAACATGATTTTCCTAAAATGTAAGTTGGAAAACTGAATTGGACTTGAGAAAAAGTTGTGTGCCTCGGATATATTTTGTAATATCACGTGCATATCGCACATGCATCTATACTAATACAAATAACTTTAAGTATAATGTGTACATATGATAATTTTTTTTACATCATTTTCTTGAGAATATTGTTGAGTGAATTTCTTCAGAGGACTTTCTATTTTCAGAAACTTTTCCAAACAACTTACATTCATATTTTCGTTGTTTTATTTTTTCAAGAAAACTTTATTCAAAAATAAATTTATAAAATAACTAACTCAAGTATGTTTTGTATAAAACTTACACAATAAAGCTTTCAACTAAGTTTTGTACAACGGTAGCCATAACAATTTGATCAACCGATTTTTGTATTAAATTTATTAAAATAACTTTTCATCTGGATTTCGTTCATCTAAAAAGATAGAGATAGACAGAGAGTAAAACTGCATAGCTAGCACGGCGGATTTCATCGCAAACCGTCAGCCGAGCTAACACTTAACAGACAAATTGTATTTTTCTTGTTATTTTTATAATGGCGTAGATGAGTAGTTTAGATGAAAATTTAGTGTGTTGCTATAGGTCATTTTATATATGGTGGAGAAGGATAGATGAGTTGTAGATTTATGAGTTATCTTAGATATTTTTCATAATAGTATAGCTAGGTAGTTTTTGTGAAAATAGAATAGATCCCATGATTGTCAAATTTAATCTCATTATAGCCTACGAAATTTATGATTGGATGATTTTTTTGGTTTTTAAGAATATCATGGTATACTTTTTTTGTATGTGTCTAATGAGGATAAATGTAGTCACTTTAAAATGATTCTCCAATCCAATCAATTAACGGTATACTTCATTGGTTGTACTCTAAAAATGGCATGTATCCTCATCATGATATAACTTTATTGGACAAAGGCATAATTTGAAGGTTCGACATTGTTGTAGGTTGGATAAATCCTTACGTACTATTTTTATGTTTTGACTATAGTTCACAATTGATATTGTCAACCCTTTATTTAATCCCTAACTCCCGGTTGCGCTTACTTTAACATTATATTTGTTCTATCCATAAATTACATTTACTTTTGGGGTTCCGGCAAAAATATTTATGTGTTTTATCCCCCTCCTAAACCAAAGTTTTAACTACTTGATATCATCAATATCTTATTTAATGGCTCTCCTTTCTTCTAATTCTACTAGTTTTCTTCTTCCTTCGTTGAGTGCCATGAGGCCTTCACCCCCATGTCCTCCTCTTTTCTTTGTTAGCTCCCACCCGACCGTCTAATCTATTATCGCTCTCTACCATCATGCTAATCCCCATTTCAAGGATTTGGAAAACTCGAGCGCACATTTCAATATGTACATATAGTAATAATCCAACTTATACAGCAGTAACGGGAGAAATGCTTACCAAAATAAGGATTTTAGTGTTGATAGTTAATACAGGAATGCACCAAAAAAGGTTTGCATTGGCAAGGTATGTCATAAACCCTAGTCTTCAATAGCCTATATTCGAAAAAGTTGGATTCATGAATTAGAAAGTGATCAAATGAAAGCAAAGCATCCTAGTATTTACATCCTCCCATTTTTTTTGAAGTGGTCCACTACAACGTCATTTGGAACTTCATAAATTAATAAATTATAAAATTATGCTCGCTTGATGAATATAAGTAGGGGTGAAATTTTGTTTGTGCCTGTAACATATGTCCCCATTTGATAACTCTTGGTTCTAGCATTGGTAAAGTTTACACGGACATCCCATCTTTCTTTCTTTCTTTTTGTTGGGAGGGGAGGGCTCCTCCGAAAGCCAATGGGTATGAAGGCAGAGGAGAGAGGAGCGAAACAGGATAGAATGATGTCCAACAGTATGAACGTAAAACTGAGAATTTCTACATTGCTCCAATTGTTAAAATTGAACCAACTATGCCATGTGAAATGGAACTCTCTTTCCTACCAACCATATAAGCATTCTTCTACCCAGAATTGGTGGGATTTTTTCTTACATCTGAAAACTTTGAGTTAGCTCTGTGGACTATAAAACTAGTTTTTTTATACATCACGGCATCTAAAAAAGGTTGCATCAAGGAAAGACAAGCATGGCAAAAGAGATCGTATGATGATTGTGACTAGGATAGTAACAAACATTTGATTTGATCAGCAAATACTGGAATACTGGATCCACATAAAGCACCGCCACCAAAGCAAATGCATGCATGCAGCTAGTAAAGAACAGAAAGACGGCCTAGCCAGACCTAACACGGTCAAGTAGTAATGCGCATGCGTCCGGGTCCCGCGGGCCGCTTCCACACCAACTCTTTTGAGTGACTTGGGGTCTCGACGAGGACCAACCATAGCACACAGCGACCACGAAATTTCCACGCTGCTGGCCTTGCGAGATACACACATGCTATATGCTTCCACCAACCATTTCCGGTTCATTGCCTTGGTCATCTTTGGACAAGTCTCCACACTCCACACCACCTGCCCGGTCCCTTCTCGCTCACAAGCCAAGCTATTTAAACCTCGCCACTCCGATCGGTGCTCTCCAGGAAGAGCAGCAGTTCCAAGTCCTAGCGCAACACTAGCTCTCCTCTTCAGCTTCCCGATAGTCTAGTTACAAACATTTCACTACAGTTATCTCTCCCAACTCGATCAGCGCATTAGTTCTCTTTACTAGCAATGGCGTGCGAGAAGAGCAATGTCTCTGCCAATGGCGACGGCCTGTGCATGGCGACGCCGCGCGCCGACCCGCTTAACTGGGGCAAGGCGGCGGAGGAGCTGATGGGCAGCCACCTCGACGAGGTGAAGCGGATGGTGGCGGAGTTCCGCGAGCCTCTGGTGAAGATCGAGGGCGCCAGCCTGAGCATCGCGAAGGTGGCCGCCGTGGCCAACGGCGCCGGCGAGGCCCGCGTGGAGCTCGACGAGTCCGCGCGCGGGCGCGTCAAGGCCAGCAGTGACTGGGTCATGAACAGCATGATGAACGGCACCGACAGTTACGGCGTCACCACCGGCTTCGGCGCGACGTCGCACCGCCGCACCAAGGAGGGCGGCGCGCTCCAGAGGGAGCTCATCAGGTTCCTCAACGCCGGCGCCTTCGGCACCGGCACCGACGGCCACGTCCTGCCTGCCGAGGCGACGCGGGCGGCCATGCTCGTCCGCATCAACACCCTGCTCCAGGGCTACTCGGGCATCCGCTTCGAGATCCTCGAGGCGATGGTCAAGCTGCTCAACGCCAACGTCACGCCGTGCCTGCCGCTCCGGGGCACGGTCACCGCCTCCGGCGACCTCGTCCCGCTGTCCTACATCGCCGGCCTCGTCACCGGGCGCGAGAACTCTGTGGCGGTCGCCCCAGATGGAACCAAGGTGAACGCTGCCGAGGCGTTCAAGATTGCTGGCATCCAGGGAGGCTTCTTCGAGCTGCAGCCAAAGGAAGGTCTTGCCATGGTGAACGGTACCGCCGTGGGCTCTGGACTTGCCTCGACCGTGCTCTTTGAGGCCAACATTCTTGCCATCCTCGCCGAGGTCCTTTCGGCCGTGTTCTGCGAGGTCATGAACGGCAAGCCGGAGTACACCGACCACCTGACCCACAAGCTGAAGCACCACCCGGGACAGATCGAAGCCGCTGCCATCATGGAGCACATCTTGGAGGGCAGCTCCTACATGAAGCACGCCAAGAAGCTCGGCGAGCTCGATCCGTTGATGAAGCCGAAGCAGGACCGGTACGCGCTCCGCACGTCGCCACAATGGCTTGGCCCCCAAATTGAGGTTATCCGTACCGCCACCAAGTCCATTGAGCGCGAGATCAACTCTGTCAACGACAACCCCTTGATCGATGTCGCCCGGAGCAAGGCGCTCCACGGTGGCAACTTCCAGGGCACGCCCATCGGCGTGTCCATGGACAACACCCGTCTCGCCCTCGCCGCCATCGGCAAGCTCATGTTTGCTCAGTTCTCCGAGCTCGTCAACGACTACTACAACAACGGCCTGCCCTCCAACCTGTCCGGTGGGCGCAACCCCAGCCTGGACTACGGGTTCAAGGGCGCCGAGATCGCCATGGCGTCGTACTGCTCTGAGCTGCAGTTCCTGGGCAACCCGGTCACCAACCACGTCCAGAGCGCCGAGCAGCACAACCAGGACGTGAACTCCCTCGGACTCATCTCCTCCAGGAAGACGGCCGAGGCCATCGAGATCCTGAAGCTCATGTCCTCGACGTTCCTGATCGCGCTGTGCCAGGCCGTGGACCTGCGCCATATCGAGGAGAACGTCAAGAGCGCCGTCAAGAGCTGCGTGATGACGGTGGCGAAGAAGACCCTGAGCACCAACTCCACCGGTGGCCTCCACGTCGCCCGCTTCTGCGAGAAGGACCTGCTCCAGGAGATCGAGCGCGAGGCGGTGTTCGCCTACGCCGACGACCCCTGCAGCGCCAACTACCCGCTCATGAAGAAGCTGCGCAACGTGCTCGTGGAGCGCGCCCTCGCCAACGGCACGGCCGAGTTCGACGCCGAGACCTCCGTGTTCGCCAAGGTCGCCCGGTTCGAGGAGGAGCTCCGCGCGGCGCTGCCCAAGGCGGTGGAGGTGGCACGGGTGGCGGTCGAGAACGGCACGGCGGCGATACCGAACAGGATCACCGAGTGCCGCTCGTACCCGCTCTACCGGTTCGTCCGCGAGGAGGTCGGCACCGTGTACCTCACCGGCGAGAAGACGCGGTCACCTGGTGAGGAGCTGAACAAGGTGCTCGTCGCCATCAACCAGGGCATGCACATCGACCCGCTGCTCGAGTGCCTCAAGGAGTGGAACGGAGAGCCCCTGCCCATCTGCTGAACGGAGGAACTGGAGTAGGATAAGAATGGAGTATTCAATTGTGCAGTGTTTTTTTCGTGTGTAAACAAACACTAATGATTGTTAGGTGCTTATACCCATTTTTACATGTATGTTATTTTTTCAAAAATAAATTCATATTTTATATGTTCTTAAGGTGTCCTTTGCATTCCCTTTTAGCGGGTTGCCTGTAACCACATGTTCAAGATGTCCACTGCACATGTTTGTTGAGTGTTGACAAGATCAAGCACGCGTTTGACTGTTTCAACACCGATTTAGATGGTGTACTGTTTTGTTTTGCATCAGACTGAGCTGTCCCAGAAAATGGAAATAAGACAAAAACGAAAAAAGCGTTGGGAAATATACTAAATGTTATGAATCATGAATTCCATGTGTAAAAGCATCTTCAGCGGGTTTCCAATAAATATTACTAGTAACAAGCAAGTGCAAATGTTACAATTTTGTTTTATGATTATTGGGGAAGTTGCTTTTGTAATTATCTAAGAGCATCTCCAGCACTCCCCTAATAAATATTTGGAAAAAGTCCAAATTACTCCCCTCAAGTATAGACAAAGTTTGGATAACCCCCTAAAGTAATTTTTGGTTCAGTTTACCCCCTAAACTATGTTATTTGATTCAATTTACCCCTTAACACAATTTCTCTTTTTCGTTTCTCCATGCACAAGTGGAATTTAAAGTTTAACTTTTGCAAAATTATAGCAGACAATATAAGACATGTTAAAAAATATATCATAAATTTTTTTGTCACTGTTTTGATAGGGTAATATATTTAATAATAAAGTTATCCTTAAAATACAATATTATATAGAAAGTAGTGATGAAAAAATCGTAAAATATTTTCTAATATAGATTATGGTGTTCACTACCTCCCTACAAAGTCTCAAATTAAAATTCATCTTGTGCATGGAGAAACAAAAAAGACAAATTATGTTAAGGGGTAAGTTGGACCAAATAGCATAGTTTTGTGGGTAAATTAAACCAAAACATAGTTTAGGGGGTTATCCGAACTTTCGCTATACTTAAGGGGAGTAATTTGGACTTTTTTCCTAAATATTTTCCAATAACATAATAATAGGGATGTCCTAATATTTATTTCATGGTTAATAGGTGAGTTACTTTTTGTAGTTCCCCAATAATCTTGTCCTAATCCAACTAATCTATTAGTAGAGGTCCAACTCCCCTTTATTTGGGGAGAGTTGAGCTGGATTATTGGTTTGTCTCAATAATTATTGGAAAAAAAGAAAATATATTGGAATTCTGCTGGAGCACTATTTTTTCTCCAACTCGATTAGAGAACGGGGATCTCCTAGAGATGCTCTAGTAATCTCATCCCAATCTAATTAATTATTGGGGGAGCTCCAGCTTCCGTTTTATTTGGGGGAGAATGGGGGTGGATTATTTGTTTGTCCTAATAATTATTGGGAAAATGGAAAATTATTAAGGTTGTGCTGGAGCACTATTTTCCATCAACTCTCTTGATACGATATTTGGATTAGGAATTGGAGATCTGCTGGAGATGCTCTAACATATATCGTCCACCTCCCACCACGGTGCCTCCGCCCCCAATAATTCTATACAGTTTGGCACGGTGTGTCCATGAACTCACAAAGAACTAACTATAAATTGGGAGATAATAATTTCTCAATTAACTCCATATACATAGCTGTAATCAATATTTTATTTTTGGGCAACAGCTGCAATCAATATTATGCATGTGAAGATAATAACTTCCTGTGGAAACAAAACTTGCACTAAAGAACAAGATTTTTATTTGAAGTGGTGTTATACTCACCAGAGATAGAGATAATTTACGAAATTAGAATGCAGAAAATTCATGTTTTGTAACTCTAGGGAAACTCTGTAGCATATTTTCTTCGAGTGCAATTTTGCTAATTTTATATGCATATAGTTCAAATATCTGTTAGGTTACATCCTCCAAGGATGTGTCAAAATTGTAAGACCCTTTTTTCGAAAGATCAGCACTGTCGACGGGGACCTCACATACCATTGAAACCATTGAAAGAATAGCACCGGTTAAGTCTTATAATAAATCCAAAAACATACGAACTATGATGGGTGGATTCAACCATAAAAAACCTTACTAATTGATCTATGATCAACAAGCAGGTTAATAATGCGATAACAACACCGAGAGAGGAAAACATTTGGTAGGTGAAGGTAGGACCAATTGTTGGGAAATATCATAGAAATTTTAAAGAAACATCTTAGCCGTGGCTGTGGCATATGGTCACCTTTGTGTCTTTCCTTTCAACCAACAGTCCTGTGCCTGCTTAGTCGCCGCAGACTATGACATCTCTCTAATGTTCGCCATGAGTTTGTTGTTTTAGTTTGTTACCAACCGTGTGATAAAAGTGTGTGGCTACAAAAAGATATAGACCATCGCTTTGTAAATCGAAAAGAGTAGCAGGTGCAGGTCGTGCACTACATATTTGGATGATGTTGCCATGCAGCACCTGCCCTCTACCGGCCCAACAGTATAATACTACGCCCTGCGCGTGGCTGCGCCCGGAGGGGTAAAAGTTCGGAATCTTCATGATACACTTCTCTGAACTTCGGAAGATCATGTCGATCAATGATTGTTTTATCACAACTTGTTGGGTACCCACTACGGGAGGGTGCCTCCTCAAGTGGCTTGTTGTCATATTGCTGGGGAAGTTAACAGGTTGCTGCCCCAGATCTGGAGCGCCTTGCTTTCCTTGGAAGTTCTCCTGCTGGTGCGTAATCGGACATCGAAATCGGAACAGCCTTGACCCTGTGAATCTTCAGAGTCCAGTCTCTCCATGTTTCTTCTGCAAAAAAAAAAAGAAGAGTCGATCTGCCAGTTCGTTCTCAGTTCTCCGCGGAATCAGACAGAAATTGCAATCGGAAGAACACGCGGTCGGTCTCGGAAAATCCTGGTGTCTCTTGCTTGATGATACCCTACCACCGAGTGAGACTAGCGAGTGGCAATGCAACGAAGTGAGCTCGTCATTTCGTGCCGTTTCCTTGCGGCATGCATTTCGCACGCTTGCAGCGTCTCCAATCTCCAAGTGGTTGCGTCTGTCTGCGTGTGTAAGGTACGGGCGACGGACGGGACCAACAAGTGACCACCCGACCCGACCGACCGAGACTTTGGCGAGAGCTCCCGTCCACACACGGGCTCTCCCCCACCAACCCCGTCGCAGTCACAGTCGCCACCCACCACCGCGCCCGCGCAGACGCAGACGCGAACGCAACCGCAGCTGGTTCGGTGCGCCCGTCGTCCAACCAGAGCCCCCGATCGAGCCGCGACCAGGCCCCCGGGTCGGTCGGTGTCCCTATTCGTTCCCAGGCGGCCAGGCGCCCGCGCGCGCGGACGGCCGGCAGGCGGCCACGCCGCGGCCGGCTGCCCTGCCGCGCTGGCCACTGTACTCTCGTGGCGCGCATCGGCAGCTGGTTGGCCGGCCCATCCAACGGCCGGGGCCAGCAGTCCCGGAGTCAGCTCGGCACGCCAGCAACCTACCACCCCGTCGTCCCCATGCCAGTCTCTGACCCCAACAACCTCTCCCACCCGTGGCCAGGCCACGCGCTATTTAAGCGCCCCCTCCCCCCACCCTTCTCCTCAGGAAGAGCCTGGGTTTCAAACCACAAGCTCTTCTTCCTCACACAGTCCCGCGATTAGCTATACTAATAGTAGCATTACTGGTACTATTCTCTTCTCCTGTTCCCCCAACTAGTTTCTACAACTACTCTTGTTCGTGCTCGCCTCGCGTGCCTGAAGCAATGGAGTGCGAGACCGGCCTCGTGCGCGCCCTGAACGGCGACGGCCTGTGCGTGGCGGCTCCGGCGGCGGCGCCGCGCGCCGACCCGCTGAACTGGGGCAAGGCCGCGGAGGACCTGTCCGGGAGCCACCTCGAAGAGGTGGTGCGGATGGTGGCGGAGTTCCGCGAGCCGCTGGTGAAGATCCAGGGCGCCAGCCTGAGCATCGGGCAGGTGGCCGCCGTGGCCGCGGGCGCCGGCGAGGCCCGCGTCGAGCTCGACGAGTCCGCGCGCGAGCGCGTCAAGGCCAGCAGCGACTGGGTCATGAGCAGCATGATGAACGGCACCGACAGCTACGGCGTCACCACCGGCTTCGGCGCCACCTCCCACCGCCGCACCAAGGAGGGCGGCGCGCTCCAGAGGGAGCTCATCAGGTGATGCTTCGCCTCTCTCGTGATTCCTTTCTTTTATTTTTTACAGCGATTTATTACTACGAGCTTAAGTATTCCGTACAGTATGGAGTGGTGGTTACTGGTTAGATGATCGTAAGTAGCAAATAGTAGTATACTAGTTTTATTCATGAAAATCCTGCAGCGTCGCGCGACGGCGCGCCTGCCTGCATGTGGTCCGGCTAGTTGTTTACGGCACGGGATCCCACCAGTGTCCAAGCAAAGAAAAGATTCTTTTTATTTCCCCCCGGGGTGTTAGCTAGGTCGTCGGTGGGTTGCTGGCCATATATCTATGAACACATAGTAATAAACAAGGTTGATAATCGATCGTGTTTGCTGGTCTACATCACGCAGGCTTTACGAAATTGCAAGCAGAGCACCACGAATCAATCTCCTATCATGCATCCAGATTAAAACATAGATGCACTAGTAGTCAAAAAAACCATCCAGGTCCCAGGCTCTAGCTGTCTCTCAGTTCCAGTTTAATTTTAGCATGGTGCACCGAACCTGCACGGCTAGTCCTACAGTACCGAGTACCCGACACGCGAGCTGACGGTCGCAACCGCTGGTCCACAGCGCGTGCGGACACCCAAGCTTTAGGTGTACGCCCACTGTTCGGTGGGCCATCTTGTCCCCACCCCACCGATCGTAGACTAGCATACAACACAGAGCGGCCTGGCTCGCTCGACAGCTCGGCAGGCCGCGCTTCCCGGTGTCCTCGCGACTCGCGAGGAGCCCTCTCGGTCTCGGCACATGGCGACGACGTGGGGTTGGGCGGGGTGGGTAGGTGGCTGGTTCGCCGGATAGGGACGGGGAGGGTCTCGCGTCTTGCGCTCGCGTCACGCCGCCGCTGAAAGTTAGGTGAGCCGCTGCGCTTGCGCGAGCGCTCACGTCGCACGGGTTGGTACCGCACGGGCGGGGGCGCGCGGGCTGGTGCTGGACAGGACAGAGGCCGGAACGGTCACCGGGACATGGGCTCCATCAGAGCTGGAACACGTAGGTTAGCAGCCGGGCAACATGGCGGGCTACGTTGAGTGTGGCATTTTTCTTTCAGGGTTATATACCTAACAAAAAGGACTACTCATACGTTTTCGAAAAAAAACGTTTATTTTTCATGACAGAACTAAAGAACTTGATAATGGACAACTTGGCACCAATGAAACAGCGATGATGCAATGATGAAAAAAAAACTTGGAAAATAATTAAGCAGTCAACTGCTCATATAGCAGCATGTGGAATTGTTCCGCTTCTCATATCCGGGAAGCTTCTTTAGACTTTCGGCAGATAAGGTCCCGAAAGCCATCCCTTTTGTTTCCGTTACCCAAGCTGGCAATATGAAGGCAGAAAGAATATTTTACTCACACCGACACCTCTGGCCACTGCATATCTTTGTGTAGCAAATAACAATATAGTACAAATTACTCGGTTTCTGAACAAAAAGACGTGTCTGACTAAGTAGTGCTGATCCACTTCGTATCAAGACCTGGTGGCATCGCTTCGTTGTCATGTGATTTGAGATGTCATGTGATGTGAAATATAAACTAAGCGGTAGTCCTAATCTAAACTCTCAAGTCGGCAGAGTTAGTTATTCAATCTGTTGTAAAATCAAGACTAAGTTATATGGTTCATTTTTTTTTACTGATGATGCCGCGCTCGCAGCTATGAACTGACCTCTTTTTTGTCCGTTCCCCCTGACAGATTCCTCAATGCCGGCGCCTTCGGCACCGGCGCCGACGGCCACGTGCTGCCGGCGGAGGCCACGCGCGCGGCGATGCTGGTGCGCATCAACACCCTCCTCCAGGGCTACTCCGGCATCCGCTTCGAGATCCTCGAGGCCGTCGCCAAGCTGCTCAACGCCAACGTCACCCCCTGCCTGCCGCTCCGTGGCACCATCACCGCGTCCGGCGACCTTGTACCCTTGTCCTACATCGCCGGCCTCATCACGGGCCGCCAGAACTCCGTCGCGGTGGCCCCTGATGGCAGGAAGGTGGACGCCGCCGAGGCGTTCAAGATCGCCGGCATCGAGCACGGCTTCTTTGAGCTGCAGCCCAAGGAAGGGCTCGCCATGGTCAACGGCACGGCCGTGGGCTCTGGTCTTGCGTCCACCGTGCTCTTCGAGGCCAACGTGCTCGCCATCATGGCCGAGGTCATCTCCGCGGTGTTCTGCGAGGTCATGACCGGCAAGCCGGAGTTCACCGACCACCTCACCCACAAGCTCAAGCACCACCCTGGACAGATCGAGGCTGCCGCTATCATGGAGCACATCTTGGAAGGCAGCTCCTACATGAAGCTTGCCAAGAAGCTCGGTGAGCTCGACCCACTGATGAAGCCCAAGCAGGACAGATACGCGCTCCGCACCTCGCCGCAGTGGCTCGGCCCACAGATTGAAGTCATCCGCTTCGCCACCAAGTCCATCGAGCGCGAGATCAACTCCGTCAACGACAACCCGCTCATCGACGTCTCCCGTGGCAAGGCGCTCCACGGCGGCAACTTCCAGGGCACCCCCATCGGTGTGTCCATGGACAACACCCGCCTCGCCCTGGCTGCCATCGGCAAGCTCATGTTCGCCCAGTTCTCCGAGCTGGTGAACGACTTCTACAACAATGGCCTGCCCTCCAACCTGTCTGGCGGGCGCAACCCCAGCTTGGACTACGGGTTCAAGGGTGCCGAGATCGCCATGGCCTCCTACTGCTCTGAGCTCCAGTTCCTGGGCAACCCGGTGACCAACCACGTCCAGAGCGCGGAGCAGCACAACCAGGACGTGAACTCGCTCGGGCTCATCTCCTCCCGGAAGACCGCCGAGGCCGTCGACATCCTGAAGCTCATGACCTCGACGTTCCTGATCGCCCTGTGCCAGGCCATCGACCTGCGCCACCTCGAGGAGAACATGAAGGCCGCGGTGAAGAACTGCGTGACGCAGGTGGCCAAGAAGACCCTGTTCATGAACGCCATGGGCGGGCTCCACGTCGCGCGCTTCTGCGAGAAGGACCTGCAGACGGCGATCGACCGCGAGGCCGTGTTCGCGTACGCGGACGACCCGTGCAGCCCCAACTACCCGCTGATGCAGAAGCTCCGCGCCGTGCTGATCGAGCACGCGCTGGCCAACGGCGACGCCGAGCGCGTCGCGGAGACGTCCATCTTCGCCAAGGTGGCCGAGTTCGAGCAGCAGGTCCGCGCCGCGCTGCCCAAGGAGGTGGAGGCCGCGCGCGCCGCCGTGGAGAGCGGCAGCCCCATGGTGCCCAACAGGATCAAGGAGTGCCGCTCCTACCCGCTCTACCGGTTCGTGCGCGAGGAGGTCGGCACCAAGTACCTCACCGGCGAGAAGACGAGGTCCCCCGGCGAGGAGCTGAACAAGGTGCTGGTGGCCATCAACGAGCGCAAGCACATCGACCCGCTGCTGGAGTGCCTCAAGGAGTGGAACGGCGAGCCCCTGCCGCTCTGCTGAGCTGCCCGCAAGAGGAGAGGAGACAAGGTATTATACAGAAGAAAAGCAAAAAGTATAGGGGGCTCAATACAGAGCATTTGAAGATCATTGTGAAGTTTTACAGCCAGTCTAGCTGATGACAATCTCTATATTTACCGTTCCCTTGTAGCTATAAAGTTCATGTGAATGTCGTTTGTGTTCCTGATGCTGCGACGCCATGGCCTGCAATGTGCATGTCCTGGGCACCCGCAGCTTCTGAACTTTTGCTGTTTTTAACATGTATAAGTTGGGGGTAAAGTAAATTATTTTGTTCTACAATGGAGCATGCATGGCAAGTTCTTTCACATTGAGCTGGACAATGCTGATCGTTTAGGCGTGTCAACTAGTTCCGGAGGGAGTAAAACCGTTCGTCAGCCCTGTCATGTACTGTACAGTGTTCGATCAGAGTAGTTGATGGTTGTCTGTTTCTCAAACAGGGACAGCATGATGCAGCCAAAATTTGAGTGTTGGGGTGTGCCTGATGGGTGGCTCTCCTACTATTTTGTTGCTGGTGGCCAACCGCTGTTCGTTGAATCGATCAACTCCCAAGGATATGATTGGATTGTTCATGAATCGTAATCCTTTACCTACCACGTCGGAAACATGACCGAACGCCTGCCTATCTTCGTCAGGAAATTAGATTCCTGTAGGCTTGTCAAGATTCGGTAGCAGGAGAAACTTCACCACATGCTACTGAATAATTTCCATGTTCTGCTTCTGCCACACATTACCATTTCGTGACTGAAACACGTAGTAGTGGCATTTGGTAGACAAATTGGAACTATTCTGTGCCGTTTGGTTAGGCGCCTTTTGGATATATCCCCCCAAATTGGCTCTCTTTTCTCGCAGATCAGTTCTGGCCGACTCTAAGTTTCTTGAAAAACTTGTGTGTTGACATGTTAAACTTCACATTATATGATAGACCTGCGAGAAGATAATGCGAAACTTGCAGCACCAAACTTCTTGGCATGGCATGTCGGCTCATTGCCTCATCCTATCTGTCGGCTGCGGAAACTCTGAATAAGGTTCTCAGGGTGTAGCTCAGACGTCAACGTGCCTTGCATGACTGCAACTCAAGCATTGCTGTACATCCACGAGGCCATGACCGATCCTTGTCTCACTGAATAATATCTCCCCTGTGACAGCTAACACCTCGATGCAGCAAACTTGACGCCATTGCCCTTCAGTTCCTAGTTCCCACACCAGTGGCATTTTTTGACAACCACGTTCCGAAGACTTCCTCAGGCCGCCTCCAATAGTTTTAGGACATGAAGCGCGATCATCATGGATGATGAACAGTACGGACGGATCATTAGCACCAGACTGGCCATGACGGCGACACACGCGGTCATTTTTCTGCATGATTCCGCCGGGCATGGCGTGACCTTGCCGCAAGCCTCCATTGAATTGAATTCTCCAACTGCAGCCTTGTTTAGTTTTAAAAAGTTACTCCTAAATTTACTATAAAAAAGAAGATTTTTCGTCACATCAAAATGTGCTAAATGTAGATGAAATTAAAAACTAATTGTACAGTTTTATTGTACTCTGCGAGACGAATATTTTGAGCATAATTAATAATTTTTTAGATAATTTTTCGCGCATACAAATGAAATGCTACACAGCGCCGACTGACGCGCGTCAGCCGGCGCAGTCCCAAATCGGGAGTTGCCTTTCGGCAACTAAACAAGGCCGTGCAAGTGCAGGAACAAGGACCACGTGCATCTAAAGCTTGCTTCAGCACCCCGTTCTGAAGTTTCTTGCTGCCCTGCCCCTGCCTGTTGCCATCATGGTTTGATAGATACTAGGTACTTGATAGCACAGGAAAATCAAACAGAACCCTTGCTAGCATTTGGTAGACTCTTGAGACCCTAGCACTGGATATCGTGCGACAGTTCAACGGCGACAAGAGATCAGCGACTAGCAATAGCCATGCGCCATTTTGGCTTCACCGTCTCGCTCTCTCTGAAGATGCGTGAGCCAAAGCAAGACGCATGTTCACAGTTCGCCATGTACCTCCACCAACTACCACCGTTTGTCTTCTTCAGAGGTCCAGAGAGCACAACTACTACCCTTTCCTGTTCAGATTCAGACTGTATATCTCGTTTCGAAACGCATTGGTACATTCTGTGCTGAGAATTGGGATAGGCTCCATGTTGACAAATATCTAGGCTGGTTGACCTAAACCTTGGAGTGATGTGGCTCCTCCCAGCTTTTTTTTTTTGAAATTATCCCACCATGTGTCACCAGCAATGTTTGTTACAACCACTTGAGGTAGGGTCTAACCAAACCTCTAACAACAAAGCATGCAACGAAGTCATAACTGACGAGCTCCTTTTTTGGCTCGCTAGGTACCACCATCGGACTTGCATGTTTAGCTTCGTCCTCCGATCCTAAAGTCGAGATGTCCAAATCAGCACAGTTGTCATGGCTTGACTTCAGAAGGAAAATCTGTAGCAGTATTCAGAATTCAGAGCGAACAATTGACCACGTGTACAAACAGAGAGGAGTGTACGGTTCACGGGTTTACTTGTTTGAATGGGACACTGGATTACGTTAGGACACTGAAAGTAGCGAGGGATATATAAGCAGATGCACGGAGCACAGGGAAGCCAATCAGAGAAACCTTAACGGTGTGTTTATTTGGCAAAGAAGAGATCAGAACCAGAAGTTGCAAAGCCCATGAAGAAATTAGCCGAACATGTGGTTTACCTATTGGGCTGAAATGTTTGGTTGGCCTAAATCTAAGTTGGGCCGTGGTATCTCTCCATAGATAATTCGGCAACAAGGTCCAAATTTTTTCAACAACCGCTCGACCCGCGCGGACCGACCTCCAAACAGAGACAGAGTCTCAGAAACGCAGGCGCGCGTTTTTGGACAGCAAAATAGGCAAATTATTAGTCCATAAACTTCATAAACTTTTGTCTCGGCTCAATTTCATATTCTAACTGTAAAAAACGATTTAATCCTCAAACTTTATATTCTCGGTTCATGTCATCCAATTACATGGCTTACTATAACAATTTGTCGGACCATTGTTTTATAGACATTAATATAGAATGAGTGTACATATGTATATGTGATTGCCTGCTTGTGCACCGTGCATCCTATAAACATTGTGATACATGTTTCTTAATGCTTAGAGTCAGTAATTGCAAGGTTTCCAAAATAAAGCTAGCACTTTCCATATGAACCTTGTCTTGTGAAATAGAATACTCTTAGTAAGAACCAAGGTTTCACGTACCCTAGCTAAGGTAAAAGCATCCCACTGCATTTCTGAGGTGATATCAAAACCTACCATAATTTGCATCCAATTTTTTTTTAATGACTGCCGGAATTCCAAACAAACAAACGAGAAAATTACCCCGGTCCGCAGTTCAAACGAGCGGGCGCGTCCGCCGGTCTGGCGCGTCCGGCGTGCGGGGCCGGCGCCTTGCGGGCAGGGCCAGCGCCGGGCGGGCGCCTCCAGCGAGCGAGGCCGGGCGGGCGGCGATGCCTCCTCCTTCCCTGCGCCTGCGCGGGATTTGGCCGGCGGCCGGAGCTGAGCAGCGAGGATCCGCAGAAGCTTGTGGTTTTGGCGGGGGAAGGTGCTGGTTTTGGCGCGCGCGGAGGAATCGGGGAGAGGGGAGAGCGCGGGCGTGCGGGATCCGCTGGCGTCGTCGCCTGGAGAAGACGCGAGGTACAGCCCGTTGCTCGTCGTCTGCAGAATCTCGGGGAACGGGACGGAGCCGTCCTTTCGCGAGGCGACGCGGACGCCGTCTGTAGCCGGACGCGGGGGCTAAAATGAAAATATGCCGGTATACCGACGGGGTATACCGACGGGCTGTACATGTCCTAACGTCGTTTTTCGCGGCATTCTAATGGTGATCACGAGAGCTGCGTCTGCGTCTGCTCGCGTTCTGCCGTTCCCCCATAAGGCCATATGGGACGACCTCACGAGCGGGACGGACGGCGCCCCTGCGCGTGCGGGCTTGTCTTCCAGTTCCTGGCTGGCTGACACGGTCAGCACTCAGCAGCCAGCAGCCAGCAGGCGTGGATCATAAACAAAAGCCGCACTGCCTGTCGCCCTGTCCTCAGCGCGGCCAGGGTTCGTCAGTCAGACCCGCCGCTGGCCAGGCAACCCAACTGCCGGAACGGATTAACATATCCCGCGCCACGCCGGAGCCGGATGGAGCTGCCAGCCCAGCTACGGGTGTGTTTGCTTGCTTGCTTGCACGACAGCACGAGCATGTGTAACAGCTCCCGGCTGAGCCGGGGAGACCCGGCACCGGAGCCTGACTCTCCACTGCTGCCGTATGTGACTGGTGGCCTTGTTGTTGCCTGCCACCACCACTAGCAGAACTACTTTCCCGGCCATCCGTCTATAGCCTAGAACCACACTAGAGTTCATGGAGCTCGATGGAAAAGATGCGGTGCTTGTCTGAGAAAAAAGGCCAATTAGATTTTCAATCAAATCCAAAGGTACAAAAATTTGATAGATTTGACTCCATACAACAATATCTTTGTTCATACTCATACCCATATGCATTCATGCTAGGTGAGACACGGTCGTTTAGAAGTTCGAAACTGATTACGTACGAGCTAAGATATTCATAGTTATTACCTTGGTTAGCGTACTTCAGTTTATATATCTAAAGTTTACACAATGTTTTGTGTGAAAAGTGATGTCTTTTCTTTTTTGGGAAACTAGTAGCAGCCGGTGGAAAGTGAGTCTTCAAAAATGAATAAATTTATGGCATGAACAAAGAGGTATATACATTTATAATGTTCACACGACATCAAGTTCCCAAAATAAAGGCAACAATGTGTCTCCGGCTTAGCAAGGTGCTTGCATTTTGGTCTAATTATTCGTTCACAGGTGGCAATAATGTGTCATTCAATCGTAAAATGGATAAACTTCATCAACCTTAAGATACGTCGAGCGAGTCTCTGGAGGTCGTGTTGATAGGGGCTTGTGTGTTTGTGTACATGAGCCGTCTCATTGTGTAACAGGATACATATTTCTTAATGCTCACTCTTCAATTATTGCAAGATTTCCAATACTAAGATAGCACTTGTCCCTGAACCTTGCGAAATACTCTCATTACCATTATCAGAAATTGAACTAGTACTAGTAATAGCTAGCCAAGGTAAAAATGCCGTCTCCTAGCACTCCACTACCGCATTTGTGAGGTGAGATCAAAACGTATAACGACTTGCATCCAAGATATCTATTTTTTTTAAGTTAATGCCTGACGCTATTCCAAACACGTGAGAAGTACAAAGAAAAACACGTGAGAAGAAGGGGGTGTTCACTTCCTTGAAAAGATGGGTGAAAGTTTGGTAAAAATGTCACATCGGACACTATTGCACATTGTATCATTTTTCGTTTGTTGGTGGTAAACATTGTCCTACCATGACCTAACTAGGCTCAAAAGATTCGTCTCGTCGTGTACATCAAAACTATGTAATTAGTTTTTTTATTTACCTACGTTTAGTGCTACATGCATGAGGAGAGAGATTTGATATTACAGTGAACAGTGAAGTTTGGAGAGAGAAAGTTTGGGGGATTTTTGGAAGTGAACACGGCCGAAGAAGAAATCGGTGTTGGCGGTTCAATGCTGACCGGGTTTCTGTCCGGACAGCGCCGTTGCTTCGCTTTCCCGGCATTCTGACGGTGATCGCCGGAGATTCACGGCCGCGCCGGTCCCTGTCGGCGTCCCGCCGTCGTCCCACATGGCGCGACCTCACGGCACGAGCGGGGCGTCCTCGTTGTCACGGTCAGGGCTCCGCAGACCCAACTGTGAACGCGACGCCGGATGGAGGAGTCGCCACTTGCTAGCCCAGCAACAGGTACAGGGTAACAGGGGAGGAGCCGGAGACCCAGAGCCTGAAGGTCCGCGCAGGGACGGAATAAACAAGCGGCCCGCGCACACAGAGACGGACGAGGAGGGGAAGCGGTCGCAGTGACGGAATAAAGTGGTGCGTGCGCCGCCCTGAACCGCTGCCCTGCAGCAACGGGGGTGATTGCTTACGAGTGGCACACGCAATAATTGGCCGCGCCAACCACCACCCCGGGTTTTTTCCACCGGCGAGCAGCCCGGTTTTCGTTTTCAGGGTTGGTGGCGTTTGTTTGCCCCGCCTCCATCCACCGGCTCTCGTCATCAGGGCACCCACGAGAGATCGATCAGTACAGCACCGGTAGTAGTAGGTAGAAATCCAATGGAAAGAAAGGCGCTAGATGATTAAAAACTGAAACCAGGAAATTAGAATGATTTATTTTTTTTTACTTTGAGTTTGAGATGAGATCCACCCCCATCATTCACCAACCATCCCACTAGGAGAGCAGCGAGCAGAGAGATTAGAGAGAGAGCGAGCCGGGGGGCTCTTTGGCTCACCTAAACCCGCCCACCCGGCGTGCCCGGGTCCCTATTTAAGCGCGGCCTCCCCCGCCGTTTCCCTCCAAGAAGAGCACGCCCTCTCCTCCGGCTCTTCTTCTCCACCACCGGCACCACCACCACCTCTCCTCCGGCCCCTAGCCGCTCCACCCCCACCAACCAACAGCAATGGCGGGCAACGGCCTGATCGTGGAGAATGACCCGCTCAACTGGGGCGCGGCGGCGGCGGAGATGGCCGGGAGCCACCTGGACGAGGTGAAGCGGATGGTGGCGCAGGCCCGGCAGCCCGTGGTGAAGATCGAGGGCTCCACGCTCCGCGTCGGGCAGGTGGCCGCCGTGGCCGCCGCCAAGGACGCGTCCGGCGTCGCCGTCGAGCTCGACGAGGAGGCGCGCCCCCGCGTCAAGGCCAGCAGCGAGTGGATCCTCGACTGCATCGCCCACGGCGGCGACATCTACGGCGTCACCACCGGCTTCGGCGGCACCTCCCACCGCCGCACCAAGGACGGGCCCGCGCTCCAGGTCGAGCTGCTCAGGTAATTAACTCAGTCATGGCGGGGATTAGATAATTAGATCAGATCTGCTAGCTGTTTAATGGTCTGCTGATCCCGGCGGACTCCATCCATGGTCCATGCTCCCGCTGGGAGGGGGAGTCCACATGATTACGATCCACCAGGAGGGGTCCACATGACAGTTAAAGCAGGAGTACTAGGATTCTTTCTGGCCCGTTTCTTTCTTTTCCTTTTTCCCTTTTTTGTCACGGTGCCTTTTTTTTCCCCTTCTTCCTGAGATTCATGTGCTCCGCCCGGCTGCAAGCATGGTATGTATGATCCATGCAAAAACGGGAGCAAATCAATGCGCCCTCAGCCCCTCACCCACCCCACCACGAAGGCAATCCTCACTGGAGAGAGTAGCATACTCTGTACTGGCACCAAGCACTGGTTCTGGTTCGTTCGGTGCGACATCCTTTTCCAAACTGTCCCAACGCCCAAACCCAACTGGCGTTGCACTCACCCGGACGGAACCGAACCCACCGACGGCGGGGGTGCACGCAGCTCACATGCGCCCCGGGGAAGCGTACCGGCCGGTCATGCGCCGCCGGGCACGGCTCTGCCGGATGGCATGACATTGATCCAGGCCGGCCGGCCGGGTTTCGTCGGTCGCGGGACCAAGTGTGGCCGGGGAAAGTCCAAAGTTTGGATAAGTTTTCTTTTCTTGGTCTTCGGTTGCATACCAGTACTGTATACGGAGGAGTAATATATACGAGTAGTAGAATATTGTTATTATACATTTATTATGTCATCTTGTCCGTATGTTCTCAGCGAGCACGTACCAGATCCAGGCTTTTTCGTTGAAGTTGAACGAGCTCACATGCGGATCTCGTAGAGAGTGCACGCACTTGTTGCCTTGAGGTACATCGGTGACAAATTAACTTGATGGGTAGACCCAACCAACGCGAAATTGTCAGGCCGTGCTGCGTTCAGCAGCTAGCAGAGGACTCTTTTGGTTCCTCCCTGCAACTTGGCAGTTAACTACTAACGACTTTCTTGTCGCGATCGCGGTGCACGACTGAATCTGAGACTGAGACTGACCGTGTGTGGTAACTCTGCAGGCATCTCAACGCCGGCATCTTCGGCACCGGCAAGGATGGCCACACGCTGCCGTCGGAGACGGTCCGCGCGGCGATGCTGGTGCGCATCAACACCCTCCTCCAGGGCTACTCGGGCATCCGCTTCGAGATCCTCGAGGCCATCACCAAGCTGCTCAACACGGGCGTCAGCCCGTGCCTGCCGCTCCGTGGCACCATCACCGCGTCCGGCGACCTCGTCCCGCTCTCCTACATCGCCGGCCTCATCACGGGCCGCCCCAACGCGCAGGCCGTCACCGTCGACGGCCGGAAGGTGGACGCCGCCGAGGCCTTCAAGGTCGCCGGCATCGAGGGCGGCTTCTTCAAGCTCAACCCCAAGGAGGGCCTCGCCATCGTCAACGGCACCTCCGTGGGGTCCGCGCTCGCCGCCACCGTGCTCTACGACGCCAACGTCCTCGCCGTCCTCTCCGAGGTCCTCTCCGCCGTCTTCTGCGAGGTGATGAACGGCAAGCCCGAGTACACCGACCACCTCACCCACAAGCTCAAGCACCACCCGGGCTCCATCGAGGCCGCCGCCATCATGGAGCACATCCTCGAGGGCAGCTCCTTCATGAAGCAGGCCAAGAAGGTGAACGAGCTGGACCCGCTGCTCAAGCCGAAGCAGGACAGGTACGCGCTCCGCACGTCGCCGCAGTGGCTGGGCCCCCAGATCGAGGTCATCCGCGCCGCCACCAAGTCCATCGAGCGCGAGGTCAACTCCGTCAACGACAACCCCGTCATCGACGTCCACCGCGGCAAGGCGCTGCACGGCGGAAACTTCCAGGGCACCCCCATCGGCGTGTCCATGGACAACGCCCGCCTCGCCATCGCCAACATCGGCAAGCTCATGTTCGCGCAGTTCTCCGAGCTCGTCAACGAGTTCTACAACAACGGCCTCACCTCCAACCTCGCCGGCAGCCGCAACCCCAGCCTCGACTACGGCTTCAAGGGCACCGAGATCGCCATGGCCTCCTACTGCTCCGAGCTCCAGTACCTCGGCAACCCCATCACCAACCACGTCCAGAGCGCCGAGCAGCACAACCAGGACGTCAACTCCCTCGGCCTCGTCTCCGCCAGGAAGACCGCCGAGGCCGTCGACATCCTCAAGCTCATGTCCTCCACCTACCTGGTGGCGCTCTGCCAGGCCGTCGACCTGCGCCACCTCGAGGAGAACATCAAGACCTCCGTCAAGCACACCGTGACCCAGGTGGCCAAGAAGGTGCTCACCATGAACCCCACGGGCGACCTCTCCAGCGCGCGCTTCAGCGAGAAGGACCTCATCACCGCCATCGACAAGGAGGGCGTGTTCACCTACGCTGAGGACGCCGCCAGCGCCAGCCTGCCGCTGATGCAGAAGCTGCGCGCCGTGCTGGTGGACCACGCCCTCAGCAGCGGCGACGCCGAGCGCGAGCCCTCGGTGTTCTCAAAGATCACCAGGTTCGAGGAGGAGCTGCGCGCGGTGCTGCCGCAGGAGGTGGAGGCCGCCCGGGTCGCCGTCGCCGAGGGCAACGCCGCCGTGCCCAACAGGATCAGGGACAGCAGGTCCTTCCCGCTGTACCGCTTCGTCAGGGAGGAGCTCGGCTGCGTGTTCCTCACCGGCGAGAAGCTCAAGGCCCCCGGGGAGGAGTGCAACAAGGTCTTCATCGGCATCAGCGAGGGCAAGCTCATCGACCCCATGCTCGAGTGCATCAAGGAGTGGGACGGCAAGCCGCTGCCCATCAACTAAGCATGCATGATGGCCGGCCGGAGGAGAAGAAGAGGAGGAGAAAAATACATGAAAAATAAGACTACACTACACGTGTATCATCATCATCGTGCCGTCGTTCTTCGATCGTTCGTTGGGTGACTTTAATTTGGTTGTAAAATTGATCGACCCATATAGTGTGTGTGCGTGTGTGGCGTTGCTCTTTCTTCTTGGTGTAGCTGCTCTGCCACCGCCTGCGATGTGCATGATATGGCGGGGCAGCGTTTTCTAATACCATACCGTTGTATTTTGGGTGAACCATTATATTCCTTCTTCTGATTATCCTAATAGAATGTTTTGCTGCTATACTACAATGTCTCATGTTTCTTCTGCAGTTTACCACATCTTGTATAAGCTATTCAGAGGAGCCCCATTTTTCTTCTTTTTTTTTGGCTAATTCAGGGGAAGTAGGATGGCACTTTTCAGAAAGCAAAATCATTGAGACAGGTTGCAAGAGTTCTTTCTACGTGGTGGCTATTATATTGTGGTTAACTTGCAAGAGTGGCAAAAAGGTCCCTTGCTTAAATAAGTGACCTTTTTGCTGAACCGCTGATGATGCCTAGCTCTTAGTGGGGGAGCAGAGCGCAGGGCTGATTGCTTTGCCCGTCGCCATGACCATGAGGTCGCCACTGCTACCTACCGCTTGGGACAAAAGTGGACGGAAAGGATTAGCAGTTGGCTAGCAGAGCTGTACTAGGACAGTGTCCAAATAGCTCTGAAGTTGGCTCCTGGGCTCTAATCAAAGCTAGCAATTATCAAAGTCAGCAACTTGACTGGAAAATGATGTCCTGCCCTGTTCTCCTGATCACTGCAGTGTTGCTGGTGGGGCCGTGGAGTAGCCTAGTCTCTGTGGCATACTGAAATGAGGGCCAAGTGTGCTACTTTCTCTGAGCTTGGCATGAAATTATATTTCAATTGGGTTGCTGTTTTATTTATATACATCTGACCCCTCTTATAAGTTTCCATATTTTTAGTGGTTTACTAATGTTGCGATCCATTTATCTCTGATCTGTTTCATCTACATCTGACCTGTTTTATAAAGTTCCATGGTTCAGCTATACGTTAAACGATAAACAAGTACTGCAGTAAACAATTGCTTGGCACTGTGCGGCATTTAAACGGTATTTAAATAGGATCAACGACCGTCTAAACAATGACAAGAAGGCCAGAAATTGTATTGTTTGATGTTTGTGATCCATATTAATGTCCCACTGTCCCATATGTGTCTGTTGTTGCAGTGGCTGGAACAAGTAGCTTTCTGAAGCTAAAAACTATATCCCGGAAAATTAGAGCAGATCAGAGCTGCTACCTAACACAGCTCAACAGCTTTCCTCTTTACCTGCCACGGTGGCGAGGTTGCATCACGAGCAAATTTGTTAACCATGGGAGTGAATCGTACGTGTTCGCTTGTCAGCTGAGAATTCGTTCAGCTCGGACCACGAACTTAATTCATCTCTGCAAGAAACTCACTGGGAAAGCAACACAAACTGTAAATTACAGAGCCTACCAACCCCCAACAACTTTCCTCATTCCTTGCACAGATGAAAACAAGATCTGGTCAGTGAACGAACTCAGGCAAGACACCAACAGCATATTGCTTGACGATCAGTGTTGCCTAGCCAGCATGACCCTTTCTTCTGACCAGGCTTTGAGGTAGACACTTCCAGCTAGGCTTCAATAACATAATGATACTCTGACGAGCTGCAAACTGATTCCTTTGGACTTTGGAGGCTTCAACCAGTAATGCGAATGCTAGTACTTAGTTATCATGTGCAACGGACAAAATTGCCCTATCAAAGCCAAAGCATGTGATTATCCTTCTTTCTTCAGAGAGTTGCTAATTCATGGAAGGTACGGAGAAGCCATACAGTCCAAGACAGCTAATGGTTTGATGCAGGACGGTAAGGCGACCCCCCTGTTGGTGTTTTTGAAACTGAAGAAACATGGGAAGGTTGAAGAGAAGCATGTGCATTTTTTTTCAAGTCGGCTAGGAGAAGCATGTGGCATGTGCAACTGTGCATCCATCCGCATGATTCCGGCCTATGACCAGTTGGTGATCAATCTTTCATTGAAGAGAAATTGAATAAACTCTTTCCCACGGAAAAGAAAGGTTGGCAGAAGAATCATAGATTGTACGGTCCAATCAAGGTGATACAACATGTACGTGCGATTTTGTTTATTTTTTGACTTGCAAATTGCCAGTTCAATATTGCTCCTTGTCAGTCGGCAAAGAAGTGGTATAACACTACCAACCTTGTACATGTATATCCCCTCTTTCTTTTTCTTTCCGATAGGAAGACATGATCTGAAGTTGTGAACATGCATATGGAATTAAGTTTACTCGCACAAACATTATATTGTTATTGGCAGGTGTGGACAGACAACAGAGATATTAAAATGCAATATTTCTGCCTTTTAGTTTTATAAAGAACAGAGCTATTCGTATCAATACATAAAAACACTTGTACAACTCTTTTTTATGTGAGAAGACATTTTCATGAGATTGGTGCGATTGCATTAAATGGTTTTGCTATTTACTACCATTGAAGCTTTGTTTATATTGGTTTTGGATCCAAATCCCTAAGATTCAATACAAATTAGTAGAATTAAACCATTACATTTCCTAGAGAAATCATTCCTTTTCAAACAGGTCCTAATGTCGCAAGATTTCAGGAAAATATAATCACGCTGGAGTTCTCTCAGGAAAAAGGAACTTTGATAGAGAGATGCGCATACGAAGTTGCGGTTACTCCCGAGTATCATGCATATGTTCCTACACGTTATAAGGTACACCATGCATGTGCCCTTAGTTAGCTGCCATATCCAACTGACCACCAAACGTGCTGGTAAGATGCATCATTTATGCCTTGATCTCGCCGCAAGGCTGGATGCTAATCCCTCATTAGGAACACCATTAAGCAGCACATGACAGGACAGATGAGTCCTTTTCATCCGGTTTTGGTACGTCATGACAAACCGCTGACGATCAGGAGACTGTAAATCCCATAGTGACTCACAGTGGTAGCTGCTGCTTGCCTCTTCAGCTACAGATGGATGAGCACAGATCCAGTACCAGTAATTAAGCAGGCATGTGTTCCTTTCATCTACCAAACAAAACTGACGTTAGTCTATCCATCAGGAGCCCACTTTAGATGAGATGCACCCCTCTGTTTTATATCTACCTCTCTGGTAAGGTTGGTGAGAAAGGGATGTCTGGTTGACCTAAAGTTGGATCAGATTGCTATTGCTGAACTGTTGTTGAAAGTTGTTGATTCCAACTACTACTCCACTACGACAGAGCTAGAGAGTAGTGAGCCTACACATTGGTCGTGCGTGCGTGCATGCCCCTTCACTAATTCCCTTCTTCCCACCAAAATTTCAGATAGGGGCACAAGAACATTTCCACAGGAAGTCTCTTGACCCCATCTGCCTTGAACAGACCCTTTAAAATTCCAGCTCACTTCAACCTTGTTTGTTTAAAGTTTGGAGCGAGGCAGTTTGACCAAGAACA
Organism: Echinochloa phyllopogon; assembly: GCA_033239725.1. Classification (NCBI taxonomy): domain Eukaryota; kingdom Viridiplantae; phylum Streptophyta; class Magnoliopsida; order Poales; family Poaceae; genus Echinochloa; species Echinochloa phyllopogon. Next base: position 35,106,648 of record BTCW01000001.1, on the reverse strand, counting down.
CTTAATCTTATAGCCCTTTCAACCCTACTAAACAAGTTGCTCTGCAAAATGTAGTACTAAATTGCCTATGGCGGTCCGTTCCCAATTTTCTTCAGTTTCTTGGCTATCTGGCATAAAGGAATTCTTTTGTATCAGCGATTGGTTGAATAAAAGGGAGAGGAAAACGGAGTAGCTGGAGAAGGGTTGGTGTGGAACGAACAACTTGAAGTGGTATGAAACAGAAGCCCCTTATGACAGTTTGCGTGCAACCAAAGATGACCAAACACATACAATGATGAGCCGAGCAGAGCAGAGCAGAGCAGCCTGCGCATCGCTTTCTGATCGAGCTGAGAGCCCACGAAAGCGAAGGCAATTGATGACGATGAACGAGACCGCGTGCCGAGCAACAGAATTCAGGGACCTCTCCTCCCTCGACGTCTCTGTCAGCGTCAGTAGCGTGCGTACGTACGTACCCTACGCACGCACACGCTGAAAACTACGGGAGAAAAAGCACATGCAGGAATTGGAGTACGTACAGGATCGGTAACCGGAGAAATACTAGCTTAGCATCCTGGACTCCGACTTCTTCGTCGTCCGGAAAGTCTCTACACGCGCTTGGAGGAAGGGACGCGATCAGAGATGATGCAGATGCTGCCTCCGGTCTGTACGTGGAGTTACACGTACACGTTACGTTCGTGATGCCAGCCATGTCAAAGGAAAGCTGCCGATGAGCTTGATTTTTAGCCTATCCTGATTAAGCAATGGAGCGAGCTCGGTCGTAAAGAGGGAAGTTCATATAGCATCCGTGGAATTTTCGACCATCTTGAGAAGATCTGTAGCAGATCGGATAACGATTCTTTCCGGCCTCCGTTTTTAAGCGGCCTGTACGTACGTGGAGCCTGCCCCTGTCCTAGCCTGTTGCTAGGATAGTGCAGTGTGCAGCAGGCCCAGTACGTACGTGTATTCATTGCGTCGTCGATATCGCCACCAGAGTACCAGACCAATCGCCATCGGCTTGTCTACGAGTGGCATGGAAATATGATCCAAGATGAAAGCGCCCCCACTTGGACGTTATATTAAGCACGCCCTATGTTCAGGTTATGGCCGGGTCCTCGATCATATGATGACGTCCGGCCGTCCGAGAAGGAAAGAAATTCCTGGGGTTGGTTGAGGTCTGCGGATCGGAGGGGAGCATCAGCACCTGCTCGGGCTCAGTTGCACCTTCCTCACCTACCCACTGAGCTGCTGCAGCTGCAGTAGTGGAGTGGCGATGCAGCCGGCAGTTAATGGAGGCGCGCGCTGGGCCACGGCTGGCTGACGCCGACCGCTGGATGAACGTGGGTACGAGAGGGTTCGTTCGTTTACCTTGGACGACGACGACGTACATCTTCCAACTCCCATCGTGACAGTGGACGTGATTGATGACCAGATATATATAATGACGGACACGGACGTATGTATGGTGGCAGCGGAGAGCCGGCGGGGTCGGCCGACCGACGCGAGGCCGGAGAAGCCGCCTGACGCCCACTTGCGACGTGCTGCCTCCGCTGCGCCCGCACATCAACCAGGCCAGCAATGACGCGCGGGTGCACGGGCCGAGTCGATTACAATTTGCAGTTTGGTTTGCGTGTGCGCACGCACGATCTGCTCGGCTATGTATGCGGCCGCCTGTTCGGCCTTGGGCCGTAGGGTCCATTGGGTTCTGGCCCAAGAAGGAGATCAGTTCGTTACTTGTATTATTAACCTTTCATTCTTCCGCTACTGTAACTCACTAACTCTGTATCAATGTTGCAAATAGCCTGCTAATAGCTCGCTATAGCTTTTTGAGACAAGTGCCGCAATGATATTGTAAACATTACCGCTAATACGGTTAATTCCGTTATAGAATGAAATAGCCCCGCTAAATTCAATAGCCTAGAACCGCTAACACCGCTATGGTTGAGTTACGAACTTATGTGATTTATAAACTATGAGTTATGATTTATGACTTATCTTGTGACTTGTTTGCCAATGTTTTTACTAACGACTGCATGTACTTATGAAATATAAGCTAGAATTCTTAAAATTAATAATGTTTAGGTCTAAATTTTGTTGGTTTTTTGCATACTGTTAAAGGTTATAGCTTTCGCTATTGCTCCGCTACAGCTCCTATAGCTTTTTTGGAAGCACTCCGCTAAATTTTATAGCCCGCTATTTACAACATTGCTCTGTATACATTCGCAGGTTCCAGGACTCGATCCCACGGCAATTCGAGGAAGCGAAGCACGTAACTGGGTTCTTACCGGAAGACGCCGCCACACACGCAGTAGCTAGCGTTCCAGAAGTCCAAACACACGCACAACGGAAGCGAACGCCAAGCATTCGAGCCGTGACTTGCCGTTGCCCATGGCTTCAGTCACGGAAGCGGCGGAACCACGGGGAAGGTGTGCTCCCTCCCCGGCACAGACGTGACGTGAGCGCGACAGCTCCGTCGCCTCCGCCATCGCGACGCTCGCTCTGGGTCCGCCCCATGACCTCTTCGACCGGCGCGTGCATCACGCGCATTCGATGCGCCACGGCCGCAGCGGCCGATGACCGTGGCGTGCAGGACCGAGATCCGAAGCGGACGGATCGGATAGCATTACCATGCCTTGCCTGTGGCCTATGCTGTGCGGGACCAACGACAGAAATGGACGGCACCAGAGCCAGCAGACAAGATAGAGGCTGGTTTTCGGGAACCCCTGCGCCGCTGCCTCCCTGGGGGCTGTTTGTTCAGAGTTTGTCCAAGATGTTGGTTGAGTTGTCATGTATAGCGTAGTGCGACTGACACTTTGCCATTTCGTGCCTCCAGAGCTCAACGGGTGGATAACCGATAACGGAGCGGGTGGACAACGGAGGTCATCATTCTGCAAAGCATTCAGGCAAACTAGTGTCAAGGTTGGTGCGGGGCTCTCCTTTCAGATTTTCTTTTCCTTTAAGGTTCTTGCAGGACCCTGCCTAAGGATGTAGGTAGGGGGCATAGATATGTCTGCAAGTGATGCTGAATGCTGGTTATTGAGAGAACAAATGCACAGCTCAGGTACAAATTAGAAGAAAGTTTCTTCCATGACTCAGACAAGAAACATCAGTTGCACGGGTTAAACCGAATTTCGGTACGAAGAACAGTTAACCAGGGTCAGGTGCAAAATTGTGCTTTCACAACACTGAGTTTAGCCAGAAACAGACGCACTGATTTGATCAGGCAGTAGCTAGTGAGACACAAGGTACTGAATCAACAGACATGCCAATCTGCTGAACAGCACATAAACCGAACAACTACTCAGTTCGGCTGCTCTCCGGTTAAGGTCCAAGACTTCTAACTTTCTAAGTCAACTGAAGTCCGCGGTTAGGTCAGGCAGACAAGTTGCATGGATGATGGATGCTCCTAAAGAGCTATCATAGCTGCAGTTGCCTGTCGAAGCTTGCAGCAGCACCACGAGAAGGTGGCAACAGATTTACAAAGGCTCGGAGATGAGGTGGAGGTGCATGGCATGCAATGCCAGTGCCCATGGGACCAATAGCAGCATGCGTTGAGTTAGTGGCAGATCTGCCCGACGTGTTAGGTATAGCCTGCGGTGTGGTCATAACAGGCTGTCTAAGGATGTTGTTTGCGGGTGGCTGCGCAGCAGGTAGTGGTGACTGGTACATGGTTGCTGATGCAGGAAACGGTGAAACTTGCTGCCCTGATTGCTGATTACGCTGTCTTGTAGTTCTCCCGAGTGCACCTGGTACAAAGTGAGCACATCAACAGGGAGTGGGAAAAAAATGATCTGTTATCGAAACCAACTACAGATGAGAACACGACATTTGCAGAGTAGGACAAGAAACATGGCATTATCATATGATCCATGAGTGAACACAATCAAACAAAAGAAGATATGATTTGATGATGATTTTGCTATGCAGAGTCTAATTCATGCTCAAGAATATTTCAATGAGAACATTCTGTAATAGCTGCATAAAAATACAGTATATCAAACAGACGACCAGAATACCAACCACACCCTTTGGATCCATGTGGGGTTCCAGTGCTGCACTTCGCTAGTGCCCTGAGATGTGACTATAAAGTGAGTTCTTTTTTCCTGCCTTATGAAAATGACTCAACCGTTTAATTCAAGCAATTGGAGGTCTTGAAGATTGGCTCCAAATTCAGGTTGACTAAGATTTGTTCATCCAATTAGCCAGCCAAGCACAAGACATGTGATTTATGGAAAATATTTATATGACATTGGATGAATTTAGATATTTTATATTATCCTTGCCACAAGTGTCATATTGTAAAAAAAAAACTTTTAATCAGTATCGATTGTGATTTGTGGATTACATCTAGTTCATAAGAAACAACAGCTTCAAATCCTGTCGAGTGCCATTTTTTATACCAAAATTACAACTGTATTGAATGATGGCCTACAACCATTAGCTAAACGGCAAAACCAAACACAAACAGCACAGCATCATTAATATGTATAGCTTTACTTTAGTTTATCCACAAGACATTTCTTACTAATATTCTTTAGATATCTTAGGCTAATCATGTGTGGTGCACGAGTATGCTACTCTGCAAAAGATGTTTTGCTCCCCCAACTCTACCAATATGTGTTAGCAATAGCTAGCTTTGATTATTTCACCAAGATGCAGGGTTGCCACTTGCCACCAAACCGATTGTAGGATCCCAAGCAAACGCATGTAAGCTTCCTTTAATTTATAAACATCCATTATCACTGATTCTATCACTTGATCTTATTCCTCAATAGAATCACTAATCAGATGATTAAAAGTTCTTAGTTAATAAAAAGACGGGACTGATTGATCTAATTATACGTTACTCTGAAGGACGGCACTATGGCAGCAGATTAAGGCCCAATTCACGTAAAATAGTATGCATGCTATTTTTGTAATGTTAAGAAAGAGAGATAATATATAATGTGTACCTCTCTGACTGTATGAAGCAACTCCAGTAGAGGCCCTAGGTACAACCCGCCATGTCTCTGCTAACATCTGTTGCTTACATATTTTGTCCTGGAGCATCTCAATATCCTTCTTTTTCTGCAGTGTTTCCACCTCTAAATTATGGAACTGCTCATCAAACTTCTTTTTACACTCAGCCATCTCCATTTTACACTCCAAGATAATTTTTTGCCGCTGACCAAATTCAAGCAGAGACGTTGATTAGATAATTGTCAATGTGCCATTCGAGAGTTCAGGACATGGGGGAAATAAGAAAATAGTAGAGGGGTTTAAGAAAATAACCTCAGATAGATGCCTCTTGGTCATCAGATCATGTAGCATAAGCAGTCGACTCATTTCAATTGTAAATGGATCCGATTGATGACTGCTTTCCTGCATATATTGTCCAGAAGTGGAGCCTGTTGTTGTCTGGTTGTTTGACTGCCGCTGAACATTTGATGTGCTAGGGCTGTCTATCCTTGCTCGTACTGAACAATTATTCCTGACAGATGGCTGATACTGATGAGCAACAGTTTGACAAGTCCAGTCACCAAATTGTTGTCTTACTTGTTGAGTTAATGAGGATGAATTAGAGGCAATTTGCTGCTCAGTAACTTGGGAAGAGGAAGAGGTGTGATTCCTAAGCGTCATAAGCAGTCGATTAAACTCATCAGTAACTGGATCTGACTGGAGCCCACTTTGAGCCATCAAGCTTGTCGCCATCTGGTTGTCTGATTGTTGCTGAGCATTTAATGTCCGACGACTGTCCAACCCAGTGCCTACAGAACAAGTATTCACGCCAGATGGTTGATGCAGATGAGCAGCATTTTGAGAAGTTGGATCATTAAGTTGCAGCTGAGTTGAAGGTTGAACTAATGTTGATGAAGTTGCATTGGTGTTTTGCTGTTCGGTGGCTTGGCCAAAGGAGCATGTGTCACCACTAGATACTTCCCTGCTACCTGCAACATTGGCTTGTTCCATTTGGTTCACATCAACTGAAGGCAGGCTTTCAGCTTGAGGTCCCTGCAGAGAATTTTTGTCAAATGATGTAGATTATGATCTTCCATTGGTATTAATAAACTGGAATAAGTTAATTTGCAATAACTATTGTAACAGTCAGAGCCTAGTAATAATCTGTGCCTTCACTGCAGTACCATTTGACCTAAAAAAACCAAAATAACATTGAGATATAGTCTGACGGTTCAACTTTGTAAGAATGACTTGTCAATCAATCTATAATGGATAAATGGACACATGAATTCTCAATCAAGCTAGAATCAAAACAAAATGTTTGCGTGCAAAACAAAAGGTGAAGTTCTAGCCAACCGATCTTCCATCTCAACACTGAATCTAATTGTTAATACGGCAAAAAATCTGAGTATGAGCTAAAGTACCTCGTCACACAATGTTGTTTCATGAATATTAGAGTCAGAACCGTGTGGAAATTTTCTATGAGACCTAGGACAAGAGCCCTCCACTGCATCATCGCCAGGACTCATGCACCTTCGCTTCTCTCCAAAGACTGCACGAACATTTTCTGAATCAGCTGCCACTACCTTGGCAAGTGCCAAGGCTTCATCAGTGACAACCTGAGAACAGGATCTCTCCCCGTTTTCCCCCTCGTTTTGTGTTGACGATGAGAAGGCGACCTGTGTCCCAGCTTTTTCACTGAACTCTGTGGTGAGTGCATAGTTGGACTGGGAGACCATGCTATCTACAATGGCAATTTCTTCTGGTGCATCAACAGATAACGCAAGCTCGGCGCCTCCATTTGTTTCTAGTGGTGATTGTAAGTTTTCTATAGCTGGCTCTGACTGAAACATATCATTTTCCTTATTTGTATGGCTTTCCTCAAGCCTTCTACTGGATGCAATTGATTCGATTTCAGTACTTAAAGATTGCATATCCAAATATTTGAGCTGCTGTTCACCTTCAGAATAAGCATCCACATGCTCCTTTAATTTCTCCATCTCAAATCCAGAATATGTCAAGGAAGTTTCATCAAAACATTTCTTAAGGTAGCCAGCTGAAGCCTCAAACATCCACCGTTCTTTTATTCTCTTTTCTTTGTTTCTATCATTTAATTGTCGCTTCACAAATTTTATAAGCTGAGATTGCTTATATTTACGATAAACCTTATGCAAAATGCAGAAAGATAGCGCCGGTAGCTTCATTCTGTGATATCTTGCTGTTGGTACAACGCGCTCGTATTCAACTCTATAAGAGCAGGTGCGTGCCTGGAAGAATTTGAACTCCCGTTTCTTTATTGAAATATTGAATTCCTTGCGATCTTTATTCTGATATAACAATAATTTGCCAAGCCTTTCTGAACAAACTTCCTCAATCTTTTTCAGGACATGGTGATAATCATGGTAACTAAAACAGTTACGCGTCCTTTGCTCATGCCTTTCTTTTGACCTAATATGGAAAGATGGAGAATAACTCTGACGGTGTTTCTCAGAATATATTCTATGAGAAGTTGATTGCCTCTCACTAACAGGTTGACCCCTTTTTGAACTATAATTGGACTGCATAACAGTAGTATTTGCAGTGCCTCCTTGGTCAGAACCTCTTTCAGTTGAAGTTGATCGGGTTCTATCAGCCTGTGCCTTTTTAACTGCCACTTGAGCAGATGAACTCAACTTTGTAACACTCACAACCATATCGTTGTGGACAATGTTTTCTAATCCAAATGGTTGATCCTTCCTGAACTCGCCTTCTTCTAGTTCAGCGTTACGATATGTTTTTTCTTCTTCTCCTCTCCTGCCAATCTCAAGTCTTTCAGGCTCATGTGGTTTCTTGCGGGTTTCATAATCCATAATATCTCAGCCAAAAATAGAAGGTGGCAGAATTGGAAAATTATGCTGTTGCCATGAACAAGACTTCCACAAGATGGCAATATTAAGTACATCAGTTTAGTTCGCTCTGTTTGGTATTGCACCTCACTTCAAAATATAGGCACTGGTAAGCTGGCACGTAGTTATCCTAAAAAGAAAAAAAAGGCACACAACATAGATATCAATGGTAGGAAGACACATTTAAAACCAATCATTTAAAAGTCAAGCTTCTTATTACTAGTAATTAAGAAAATGTGTTAGCAATATTCCTTGACATGAAAAGTCAAAAAGAATTTAATACATGTATAATTACAGAACTTCTATATTTAAGATACTTTAAGAAAATAACAGGCCCTCGATTCCTCAACTATATCCATGACAAAATTAGAAATCTACTAGTAGTGTATATGCACAAACAAAGTCTAAAGTCCAAACGTTCAATCAATTCTGGTCCATGTTCCGGGACATGCAAATATAATTGTTTATTTATTTTAGAATGCTTTACATGGAAATTCCCTAGAGATTCATGTGGGCGTCATTGCAGCCCACTGCTCCAGAGTAAAGACTACACAATTCAATGTCTAGGGCCAGTAGCTCTGGTGATGCAAATAAACATATGCTTCTAACAAATCCCAAAAAACATAACTATATGAACATAATAAAGCAGATATTATCATGGTTGTAGACAAGGGGCAACAAGAACCTAATAATCACAAATACACTTTGAGTACTTTAACACCAAAAGCATAACTATGACAACTTAATCAACAATTGCAATACTACTAGAATCTTCATACTAAGGAGTTCATGAAAAGAAATCCCAGTTGCACAAAATATGATCCTTTGAAACTGAAATGGAAAAAAATGCAGAAAAAGCAGCAAGAAGAAAGTTATCCCTTTCTTACAGTGGGGGTGTTTAGTTCGCGAAAAAGGAATGTGAAGTTTGGTGAAAATGTCACATCGGACACTGTAGCGCACTGTAGCACTTTTTGTTTGTTTGTGGTAATTGTTGTCCTACCATGACCTAACTAGGCTCAAAGATTTGTCTCGTCGTGTACATCAAAACCATGTACTTAGTTTTTTTATTTAACTACGTTTAGTGTTCCATGCATGAGGAGAGAGATTCGATGTGATTTGATATGATAGGTGAATAGTGAAGTTTGGAGAGAGAATTTTTGGCTTTTGAAGGGAAGTAAACAGGGCCAGTATGTATTTAGTGTGCCCAATGGCAGAGTTAACATCAAATGAAAATTGTCCTTTTCTACAGTATGTCTGTAGTGTGTCCAATGCCACAGAGTTAACATTACATGACTAAAAATCATGTATATTATTAAGTGCAACATAAGATGGGTAATTTCTACCATGTCATTTGGTTATTTCATTAGCATCAAAAGCATGGACAAATTAAAGATGATTGATGCTGCAGCAGAAGCATGGAACACAACAAAACAAACATTTGCAACACGAGGACCACATACGAAAAACGCAAAACAGAAGACATTTTAGACTACAACATGCACCCATCAACTGTAGGAGCATTTTTCTCAAAAAAAAATAAAATAAAGACTGTAGGAGCATTTTTGACATTTTGGGGCCAACTTTCCGAAAAACATTGACTCGAGGATGCCCAGTTCTACATGAAAGTTGATACAGGGAATCAAAGCGCTTCATAAGATCAAGCAATTTACCTGAACTAGTGGTGTATAAAGTGTCAAAATTGTTGAATTATAATTAATCTGAGAAGAAAGTGAATTAGAGCGTGAATTAGATCGGCACTCTAGGTCTCTAGTGCAGTTATGCTACTCCGTAATAGATCAAACACGGGTCCCAGACAACGATGTATATACCATTCACTAACATGACAAGTAGAATTAGTGCTAAGATAAGATGGAGGGGAGTTGAAAGAGATAATAAATTGGAGCAATGCCTTGCATACACTGATTGGGCATAAATCCAATCAAGAGCAATTAAAATTTACATTGCAGGAAGAAAAGTATCCATGTCATTAAACAACTACGTGTGTGAGAACGTCATTTATTGTTAGGGTCCACCTGTAGCAATGGTGTTATTGCGTGGTGATGTCAATTGTAGAGTCTACTAATGAGCATGTCATAGATACTCTTGTCCCTCCATTAAAAAATATGAGGTGTATTTTGTTTTGCAAAAGTAAAAAGGTTTTATATTTTTGGCCAACAAATTGTCAAATTGTAAGTATGCGTAGTGTAAAATACTATACATGATACATATTTCAAAAACGGTTTCAAACTGTACTACTTGTATAAATGATATGTGTCTTACGTTGTCAGAAGATTATATACTCCAAAAGGATAGTACAAGACATATATGTGCAACATTTACCACTGGTAATGCAAAGAAATCGCTTGATAAAACTGGGAAAGTTCACTACCTAGAAGTAATTTAAACGAAATTGGAACTCCCACTAAAATCAAGGAGCCCGCGACCAACAGCCACAGCAGTAAACAAAAGGTTATCACCTATAAATTGAAAAGCCCAACGGCCCAGTAAATGATGCACATTTCAAAACCGAGCACTCCATTTAGACCCCGCAAATAACTGGACCGGACCGAGAAAACACGCAAGCAGGAAAATTCCCTGAATGTTGGCACCAACCGCGTAAACCCCATCTAAACCGCCCGCGTCGGCAAAACCCCGCCGCTCAAAATCCTCGCCGCACCGATCGCTCCTAAGCCGCCCCTCCGCTACTCGAACGAAAATCAACTCATCTCCGTATATATATAAAAAATCAGTCATTCATGCAGGGAAGATTAGAGGAAGCTTTGTCCAGCCCACCTACAGATGGAGCGTCGCGTCGCCGACTCGCCGCACCCCGGATGAGTTCCAATCCGCCGCCGCCGCCGCCGAGGAGAGGGATTCCGTGCTGCGAGAGGCCGGGGATCGAACGAGGGTTTCGGACGGGAGACTGACGGGAAACGAGCGGCGCCGCCGCTAGCAAGGGTGAGTACAGAGTAGTGGGACACGGAGGGCGTGCTCAGGGGGAGGGGGGTGTGAGCCGAAAAGGGAAACGCGTGCGTCGTGCGGTTCGGAACTTGGGATCCTTCGCACCGAAGTCGTCGGGATTTGATTTATAGATGATCGATCACGTCGACGCGAAGTTCCCGAACTACCCCCGAGTGCTGGGTCGCTGGCCGCCCGGCCCCAGTTTTTTTTCTTGGCGCTTTGCGGTTGCTTGTTTGCATTGCACAAGTCAGCTGCCGCATGGCTGATTGGGGCGTCGTGGTGCCCTCTGGCTGCATTAAACACATCCTAGCCGGTGTTGGTGTAGATCAAGGAAGCCGTTGAGGCCTTTAATTGAACTAGGTGTAAAAAACTAGCTTGCCTGTTGGCCATCAAACTGCGTTTAGGGCACCTACAACGGGTCGTCGAGGCCCGTCGACACACGGCACTTTTTGCAAAAATCCTCCCGCACGGTTTCGGTTTCTCTCCTGCGGTTGTCTCGTTCGGCAACGACCCCAGCTCGTGCTCCCAGACGATTCAACGAGGACGAAGCGTGTTGTAGGAGTCAGCGACGAGGAGACGATGCAGGTGCGGGATCAGCTGCGTGGGAGACGACCGACGCGTGGGATCACGTTCGCGCCACCACAACCGCCGCAGAGGGAGCAGAGGAGCTCGAAGCTCACCTCCTGCGGCCGGCCTCCTCCTCGTCGTCAGCCGCCGCGCGCCGCGGGGCCTCGCCGGTCACGCGCCGCAACCCCGCTCGCGCTGGGAGCCGCCGCCTCTCGCCGGAGATGTAGAGAGGAGGACGCGTTTGAAGCTCACCTCTAGCGCCCGGCATCTTCCTCGCCGCGCGCCGTGGGGGCCTCGCCGGCCGGGCACCGGATCGCCCCGCCGCGGGGGCCGCCGGTCGCGCTGGGCAGCCCCGCCGCCGCCCCTCGCCGGAGATGGAGAGAGTGAGGAGGAGAGCGTGGCTGGAGAGAGAGAGAGGAGGAGGAGCAGGGAGAGAATGGAAGAGCGTGGTCGAAGCGGAGAGAGAGGAGGGGATAAGGTTGGGGGACGGGTCCCACTTGTCAGCCACATAGTTGTATGCATTTCAATTCTCAGATGTATACAACAAAGACAACTACAAAGATCAATTGAGCACTAGATCATAATGAGTTTGTGTATCATATGATGAATTAATTTTGATATAGACAGCCAAAGAGACAGTTTATTGTACAAGTTGTCTATTCTGCTGTCTGTTTATGTCAAAAGGACAATAGTTGTCTCTACCGTTGTATTTGCCCTTATGACTTTTATCGTAATTTTGTTCGATGTGTTATGGCACGTGCAGGTTTACCGCCATGACAGACACATATGAAAATAATAGGACAAATTAGCTATTTTCATCCCTCAACTATCTTCCAAAGCTCAAATTCGTCGTCTAATTTAATTCTCGGACTTTTATTTAGGTCTAATTTCATCTGTACTGTGATATGCCACATTGCTAAGAAGCCAAATTGACTATTCTGCCAAAATAATAATGTGGATGAACATGGTGCAGTAGCGATGTATCCAAATTAGCGCTTTTTAAGGCTCTGTTAGGCTCTAGGGTTTATGTTGTGTATACCATCTTCTTTACCCTCCCTCGCTCAAAATCACCTCTTCCGTACCAAAGTTAGCCCATTGTTTTTACCCTCCCCCTTTCAGTAGTTATGTTTTTGTTGAATGGGGCTCACTAGTTACTTTCACCTTGTGCTCTTCATTAGGGGCAACGGCATGAGAAGCTGGGGTATGCCCCCCTATTATGCAAGACGTACACGGCACACCACTATCATACATGATCTTTACCCTACTATAATCAATGGAAAACATCAATTTAGATACCCTAACTAGTCATTTGGTACAATATACTCTATCCCTACAATATATACTCACACTATGTCACCTTTGAGACCGATGGAGTCTATTGCGACCTCAAATATGACTTTGTTCGGGCCATCTGGACTAGTTCATGGGCCACAGCATCGCTTCTTCTTACTTGATGTCCATTCGACCCAATAAACTCGAACAGTCGGATACGGCCCAACGCTCGTCAGTGGGCTGGCAAAGCTGTGAGCCTTTTCCGGCTTTCTCGGTGTAAAGGCAGTGCGGCCGTGTAGGCAGCAGCGCACCACTCCCGAGAGCCGACCGTTCTCAAGGCGTGTCAATGCGGTTGGTGGGCGAAAAGGACCCGCGCATCGTCCACCAGACTCTCCCACACCCATCACACCAAACGAACCAACCCAGGGGGAACAGGCCCACATGTCAGGGACAGCAGTAGCATCACGTCGCGTACGAGTAGCACGCCAGGGGTCGGAGGGGATCTCGTTCCACACACTTGGAGCATCCACCAACCCCGCCAAACAATAGAGCGTGACAGGTGGGCCAGCCAGGGTTTCGGCGAGCCCAACTAAAACCCCGCACCCATCACCACTTCTCCTCCTCCCCCCACCTCTCGCCCACACGAACCCGAGCCCTCGCCCGCCCAGCAGAAGCCTCAGATCTCAGCCACCAGCGCCGCCGCTTCGTTCGTGAGAAGGAGAGAGGAGAGGAAATGGCGGTGAGCGAGGGCGTTCTCCTGGGGATGGGCAACCCCCTCCTCGACATCTCCGCCGTCGTCGACGACGCCTTCCTCGCAAAGTAAGCACTCGCCTCCTCCCCTGGTCTGATCTGATCTGCTTTTAGGAATTTAGTTACTCTTACTAGTCCGAGTGGTTTCGTTGTTTTTGTGTGGTTTCACAGCGTAGTCTCATCAGATCCGCGGCGGGAACCATGTCGTTTTGCGTGCAATTTAATCTTAGATGCATGCACGTGCAACGCAAGACGAGCATCTGAACACTGATCCGAATTTTTTTCATCGATCAAACACCATAGCGATCAGTGGGCGCTGTCGGTGCGTTGCAATTCGCTGTTACGCGGATGTTGCTGTTGCTCGTACAATTTTAGGCTAGATCTCCAAATTTTGTCAGGGCTTTATGTTTGTAGCTGCTTTTGTTGGTGGCATCAATGCCACGCTGCTTGATTAGCTGGTTGCAATTCGCTGTTACGCGGATGTTGCTGTTGCTCGTACAATTTTAGGCTAGATCTCCAAATTTTGTCAGGGCTTTATGTTTGTCTCTGCTTTTGTTGGTGGCCTCAATGCCACGCTGCTTGATTAGTTGGCGTTGTAATCATGATGTGATACTGAGTTACTGACGTACTTCACCACTGCTGTTTTAGGTATGACATCAAGCTGAACAATGCAATTCTGGCCGAGGAGAAACACTTGCCTATGTAAGTTTATGTATTGCCGATGCTGCTATATATACTGATGTCGTTATTTTTGGATATTTTTTGTTGTCAAACTGTGAACAGTTATTTGTTTCATCTGCAAGCTGAACGCTTCAATTTATTTACAAGACATGTAAGCACTCATCTATTGCGTATGATTGTACACTGTTGTTTAATAAGGTTGTTTTTGATAGGTACAATGAGTTGTCCAGCAAGGGCAATGTTGAATATATTGCTGGAGGTAATGCTTCTTAACATGTATATGCAGTAATCCAGTCCATAAATTGTTATAGCGTGGTAACTCTTCTGATTTTTTTGTATTACATTCTTTTCATTCTTACAGGAGCCACCCAGAACTCTATCAGGGTTGCCCAAGTAAGCTCTTAATCTACTAAATTGTGAACAATAGAAAACTGTAGCCACATCTGTTAATTGATGGCATGTCATGGTTTTCAGTGGATGCTTCAAACTCCTGGCGCAACGAGTTACATGGGATGCATCGGAAAGGACAAATTTGGTGAGGAGATGAAGAAGAATGCTCAAGCTGCAGGAGTTACTGTTAGTTCTAAATCTCTTCTTTACGCTACTTGATACAGTAATTCTTTGCTCTGTTGGTTAATTGACTAATGTGGCCATGTTCTTTTCGCATACTCTTAGGCTCACTACTACGAGGATGAGACTGCTCCTACAGGCACATGTGCTGTATGTGCTGTTGGCGGCGAAAGGTTTGTTATCCAAAATCATTTTTGCAGAGCTTTTAATGTTGGTAGTGATGCCTTACATTACATTTGATGATTATAAAATAGGCCTATTGCACAGTTCTGATAATATAAATTCATATCATGATCCTGTAATTGGTCCTCTGTCAGATCAATGCACAAGTTGCTATGCATTGGCTTTTATTGCGTCATGTGCAATCTAGCAAGCATAATTTGAGGCTTATAATTTTTTCAGTTCAACAATGTTGGAGAAGTACTTGTATTCTTTATCCTTGAAGATCGCGCTAATGTTTGCATAAATTGACTGCTTGCTGGTTGTTGTCTCCTTCCGTTCGTTCTGGCACATAATTACATCAGGATCACATCTTCTGGCGTTATGTATTGCATGCTAAAACTAGGCATCTGCCAGCTGATCTGTCCATATGAGTGTTCTGTGCTATGACACACAAAATGCATACGTTTTGGAAAGGTGTTGGATTTAGTTCCATGCCCCCCCCCCCCCCCCCCCCCCCCACACACACACACCACCACCACCACCAAAAAAAAGATATAATGCTATAAAATGCTTATTGATTGCAGTAAAGTACAATTCTATCCTAGTATCATTTGTTACATAATTGTTCCATTTCACAATATTTTGATTGTCACCACTTTCTTCTGCAAGTATATCAGTTATTTCCTTCTGTACCCAGGTCACTGTGCGCAAATCTGTCGGCTGCAAACTGTTACAAATCTGAGCATCTGAAGAGGCCAGAGAACTGGGCACTAGGTATAATACTTAATACATCTTTTGAGCTGAGATTGACTTTTAGCTAAAATCATGCTCATGTGTTGGCGGAGTTTCTATAAGGTGAAATTCGGAAGTTGCTCAATACTATGCAAATCGTGTAAATTTTTCTTTCGACATGTTTATGTCAGATGAACAAATACTGGTCACAGATTATTGATTGATCAGAGTGCATTAGTATTTGCATGTTTTAGACTACTCTAGTAGATCGCCTGCTAGTCTACTACTGTTGTGCATTTATTGTGGAGAAGATTCCAAGATGGTTGTACACTGCTGAAATTAATCATTAAACTTTTCTGTGAATTACAATATCTGCATGAACAGAGTTGATTTGTGGTTACAGAAGTCTTGGCACAGTATGTGTTACCCTTTGACTGATTGGTTACCTTTATTTGAACTCTATTATCTGAAACTGTGCTAGTTCTTTTACCTGAATTATACCGTTGTTGATGACAGTTTATTTATATTTTTGTTGACGACAGTTGAGAAGGCAAAATACATCTATATTGCTGGTTTTTTCCTTACTGTGTCGCCTGAATCTATTCAGCTTGTTGCTGAGCACGCCGCAGCAAATAACAAGGTAAATGTTTATTCCAAAATTCTCCCTTTAAATTAGTGGTAGAGTTTAATTGATCAGTTATTTTCAGGTGTTCCTGATGAACCTTTCTGCTCCCTTCATCTGTGAGTTTTTCCGTGATGCCCAAGAGAAGGTTCTCCCGTAAGTGTTATCTTCTATTCCACAAAAGCTTAATGTTTTGAATTTCATCAGAGACTGCATATAGCAACCCAAGTAAAAATACATAATGCAATGCTCATTCTTGTCAAGACATTTTCATATGTTCACCACATGCTAATCTTCTGGTCTTCATTCAACTTCTTGTGTTTGCCACATTCTTTGCGGCCAATACACTTTTATAAAGGTATGTTTGTTACTTATCACCAATATAGGTATGTTGACTACATCTTCGGAAATGAAACTGAGGCAAAGATCTTCGCCAAAGTCCGTGGATGGGAGGTAATTACTGATTAGTCTTCTATACTGCTATACATTTGTCTTTGATGATTGTGGTTCTGATTAATTACCTATGATAAATTGCAGACTGAGAATATTGAGGAGATTGCTTTGAAGATCTCCCAACTTCCTTTGGCTTCAGGCAAGCAAAAGAGGATCGCTGTGATCACTCAGGGTGCTGATCCTGTGGTTGTTGCTGAGGATGGAAAGGTATATCTTTTTGTTAGTTCAATGCTTAACATTATAGCATGACATGCTATCCTAATCATTAAGGGACAGAAGCGTAGGCTTTGATAAGCTAGTTTCGATTAAATATTCATATTCTTTGCACCCCTTTTTCTAGAAGTTTTTGCTTTTATAATGCTGCTTTGAAATGTTGGATGCGCTTTTGGAGACTAAGCTGATTGTACATCAATTGTTTGCTTGTCCAAGGATATTTGTTATCTGTAGTTTGTTTCTTTTATTTTTAATAAAGAGTTGATATCACTTGAATATGGTGAACTAACTATTGTGTTGATAATAGGTGAAAACATTCCCTGTGATCCTGTTGCCCAAGGAGAAGCTTGTCGACACCAACGGTGCAGGTACATGTTTCTTTAGTCTTGAGGATTGATTTATGTACTTGGTTTTAGGAGTTGATCCCTCTTTCTGACTTTTCTCTCCAATGCTAGTTTTGGTGTGTTGTCTAAGAAGACCTCTTAATAACGTTTACCATCAGCAAACCTATCGATGCATTCTAGGATGACTTAGTGTAGGCTGTAGGGTGTTTTCATACAAGCTAACCATCAGTCTTCTTTTGTATTCTTGATAAATTAGTTCCAATACACCATAGTCCATATACTCAGTTGTCATGTTATGACTCAGTATGTTCTGTCAACCAGCAATGAAATGTAGACAGACCTACTTCAACAGTAGTACTTCAACCCAAATTTGGAATTTTGGATTATGGCCAGCAATAAAATGTGTGCAGTCCATCTGTTTCTGATGAGCAATCGTCCTTGCTCTGTTTCTCAGGTGATGCTTTCGTTGGAGGCTTCCTCTCCCAGTTGGTTCAGGGCAAGGGCATCGAAGACAGCGTGAAGGCCGGCTGCTACGCTGCCAACGTCATCATCCAGCGCTCTGGCTGCACATACCCCGAGAAGCCTGACTTCAACTAGAGCAAACTCAGGCACGCCATGAGAGGGACACTTCCTTACCGCTGAGTGGTTGGGTGTGTTGAACCTGTATTCTTCCGAGGCTTTTCTTATGATCCGGCCAATATTTTTGCCGTGATATTTGTTGCACAACTATAAACGTCGATGTTATCTTTGCATAAGGCAGGATTTGCCAGCATGGTGTGTTGCTTAGCTGATGCTTGCAATGCAATGAAAGGGTAGTCGTGCTCCTTTTGGAGGCTGTATCGATTTGCTCCTGTCTTTCCTGTTACCTACCAGGCTAGAATCATCCTTGGCCCAATTAGGTAGGCCTAGAAGAAGGCCCATGAATCATCCTTGGTCCAGTAAGGCCCATGTGTGTTCACAGCTTGTTGGGCTCCTCTCTCGAGTCCAATTAAATAGATCCTTGGCCCAATAAGGCCCAATCCTCCAGAATATCATCTGCGTATCCAAATGGTGTAAGATGCAACATTTCCTCATCGTTGTCCTTTCTTTCCAGAGAGGTTTTTCTCTAGACCGGTTAGTAAGAACTTTCTGAAGTTTCCTAAAGAGAAGAACTTTTTGAAGCGAGTATTTGTTATCAAAATCACACCTGAAAGCAGACTTAAAAAAAAGAAAGACGCGCCGCAGAAGATCACGCGCCACGCATTATTTCTTGGCATCTAGACTTCCAGTTTTTCGGTCTCTGAGTTCCCATGTCATTTGCGGCTGTTTTTGGTGCGAGTTCAGGGTTGCCGATCGCAATTCGGCAGTCCACTGCCTTTTCTGGGCGGACTTGGCCGCCAGCCCGCCGCGCCATTGATCTGGCCGTTGTTCCTGGCTAATGGAAGAAGTCGAAATTCCCATCTTCAAAGGGACAACATCATCGAATGACATGATTTACCCGTAAGAAACGCCGGTAGTAAGTAGGTCTTCCCCAAAGTGACAACGATGTGGAACCAGCAGTGCCTCACTGAAATCCTGGAGGATTGTTACGTTAACCTAACTTTGCCCTTACCAAATTTGGGAGCCAAACTTTGCTTTTTTGGAGTGCGTATTTCGTTTGTATATGCGAAAAATTGTCCAAAAATTGATTAATTAGGCTTAAAATATTCGTCTCGCAGAGTACAACAAAATTGTACAATTAGTTTTTTATTTCATCTACATTTAGTATTTTATATATATGTCGATATTTTGATGTGATAAGTCTTTTTTTTGCATATTGAAGGATGTAATTTAGGATCTTGTTTGGCCTTTACTTTCCGCCGTACCGACTCGACATGCTGCTGAAACTTTGCTGGTCTGCAGTAGCCCGTCACATCTATCACGCATCAAAAGGCACGGGGGATGAGTTGCTCGTGCTCGTTTTTTCCTGATCTGCCTGACGCCCAGGTGGGCTACACGAAAGAAGGCGTGCAAGATGACAGGGAACGCAACAAGGGCTAACTACCGATGCGGAGAAGCACCGCGCCCGGCAACAGCGTACGTGGCCGACCGTTCGTGTAAAGAACGAACCGTAGTACGGAGTAGGTCGCTGCCTGAGACGCACCCGGGCAGGAACCAAACCTCCTTTCGGTCCTCCCGTTCCAAAAGGAGGCCCCGGATGTTTACAGCCGGCCGTCATCTTATCTTACAAGCGATTTAACCTTTCATTTGTTTTCTTTTTCGAAACCTAATTTACCTTCTTTCTCGGGACACACCTACTCTAGTCGCATGCGTATCACTAGGACCTGCAGCAATGTTAAAGCAATGGATGGACCATTGATTGGTCGGCGTCGATCCATCCCCGGACGTGTGCCGGCCGACAAACACACAGGGTACACCACACCACACCACCGATCCATCCGTCGCTGGGCGCTACCACTTGAACAACTTGTCGGGACGTTTTGGCTCGCTTCGCCAGTGCGCCGCAGCACAACACGATAGCCCGCCGGGGACTCAGGCCATACGCATCGGTTCTGGAGTTCGACACGTGCGAGGATGTGCTCCTCGGCTTGGCGATATTTAACATTTTTTTGCTCGGAACAGAGCCTAGTTGCCTGGTATCACTAGATAGACGTGCAGTGCAGCAATGGTGAACGAATTGAGAATGGTCCATCGCTCGCTCACTAGTAGACAGAGCGACAAACAGACAGGGCACGCCGCACCACCAATCCATCATCATCGCTGGGCACTGCCGTTTGAAGAAATTTTTTGTCGGGACGGTTTTGTGTACCGCAGCACACAGCTACTAGTACACGGTAGCGCCGGGGAATTCAGTACACAGACTAGAGATCGAGACGCCAGGCCACGCATGCATGGGTACTACTGGTTTCGATCCGGAGTTGGACGGACACGTGCACACGGGAACGCCCACGCAGTCCGTGCGTACGTGCTCCTCCCAAGTGCACATGTGAGTTCTTCCAACGAGTACAGTGACACTCCCCGGCACTACATGCTACTCGATCGATCGATCGCCATCGCGAAGCCCGTTCGAGTTTCGCTTCCTCACTCCTCCGCACAGCCAACTACAAGTAGTGAAAGTATCAAAAAAAAACTACAAGCAGTGACTTGGATCTTCCTCTTGCTTCATCAGTTCGACATGATGTGCCCAGGCTCGAGGACAGCGGCTAGTGCTTGTCCACCTGGCCGGCCACTGGCCACTACTCTGTAGTACTACCCACTGAGCATTGCACACAAACACAACACCGCGACGGCACCCACAGCTCGAGTCGAGCCCGAAGGGACCATCCGATCCAGGCTTTATCCCTCGGTTTTTCCAATAGTAGTAGCACCCATCGATCAAACGCCGCGATGGTTTTCTTGAGATAATGACACACACAAGACACCACGATGATAACGTTCGAGGGGATAAGCATAAGCAGGTAGGGAACGTACAGTCGGGGCGGGGACACCCGGCCGGCTTACCGGAAAGGGCCGAACAGAAAGCGACGCGCACCTGCCGTACAGGTAGCTCGTCCGGCCTCCGGCGCGCGCCCGAGCTCGAGCTCGAGGTCCAGCCCGGCAAGACAGATTCGATCGTATCCACCTCGGCGACCGCAGACCGCACCACGTGCCCGGCGGCGAGCGGTCGCCGGCCGGCCGGTGGCGCCCCGCACGCGCACGCAACGTGGCCTGTCCGCCCGGTGGTGGTGCTGGACCCTCCATTCGCGCTGGTCACGTGGATTGGATGGGCGCCTGCCTCTCGGGCCTGCGGGCGCCGCCTGTTCCGCCCGGGACCAGGACGGATGGCCGGATGGGCTAGAGAGGTTTCTCAAATCCGGAAAAGAAAATGTTTCATGCTCTTATCTTATCAGCTTATCAAAAGCCCTACTACCAGGATAACGATATCGCATCGCATGCTCCTTTTTTCTGATCCGTACTGTAGCGGGTGGTCTCGATCATGGTATTCCACACGGTAGCGTGATAAATTAAAGTTCGTGCCGATGGTTCAGGTTATGACATCGATCGATCGCGAACGACAGTTATGCCTGAGTCGACAGAAGGCGCTCTTTAATCATGTCGATCGCTCTACCTCTCTGACTTCGCCGGGAAAGTTCACTGATCCAATTATACAACAACAGCCGATCGAGTCATTCTAGGACCGATGAGGATGAGGATGATCCTATGTATGCATGCCCCCACACAACACAACTGATGGTAGATATATGCCGATTGATAGCGGTGGGTATAGCAAACTCTGCTGAACACATCGCGCCCAATGATATGATCAGTGGGGTGTAGCGAGTGCAACATTTGCGACATTATTGGCTCCGCGAAAGGGATCGCTGACCTAACGATTGTTTATTGGCTCCGTCTGCATGCAGTAACAACTGCCGCTAGCTTGGTGTTTCGATGCAACGGAGGAACCGGGAGATTAGAAAAACACGTACGTACAGCCGGATCCGCGCAGTGGTAGATATGATATGATAGATACTGCCGTACCCAAGTGGTACTGTAGAACGCACCACGCACGCTGCTGGTAACATGCAGCCTGACGCTAAGCACGTGGGTTCAATCCCAGAAACAGTCTATAGTATCTTTTTTCTCTACCAGACGGGCACTGACCCAGCCGTGCGATGCCACAAATGCAAGCCAGTCCTCCGGTGGCCGGTCTCGTGGTTGGGCAACAAAGAATCATCGGACGACGGAGGGAGCCATCGGTTTGAGACTCAAAGATTCCTATATACACTACTACTCGCAGCTAAGATTAGGTGGCCAGGGTCAGAGGCTTGACAACTTGACATGCACGGCTGACATCCATCCTGCATCGCCCCCTGATTCACTGCTCTCGGTTTGGCATGACATTCCTCGGCCTCGCTCCATTATTGACGATGCCGGATGGGCGTAGAGGTGGACGGGGACTAGAGTGCTCTGCTCGCAACGAATATGCCCGGAAGCCAATCGTGCACGCCCATAGCGAGCCGCCGTAGCTAGAGAAATAAGGCGACGGGCCTATCAGGAGGAGCCAACTGCTTATAGCCTAGGAGTACTAGTCAAACGGCGACGCGGGCACCGACCCGAGGCCGGAGCCGTACCACGTCTCCCCGGCCTCGACCGGCCGTTTTCGCGTGCCCCGACGGGCCTCTCGCGCGCGCGCCTCCAATTCCACGTCCCATTCCATCCATTCCTCTCCGATTTTTCCTTGCGAGCCGAGCCAAACGAGCTCTGGAATGGAAATCGATCGCTCCGGACGGGGGCGGGGACGGACGCAACGGGACAGTTGTCCGCGGAGAGCGAGGCGAGAGGAGAAGACGGTGGAGAGTGTTTGGTTGCCGGCCGTCATTGGCAACGCCAAAGCTGTGGCAGCCACCTCATTTTATGGCTGCCGTTTGCTTGGTTAGTACTTAAACTGCGGCACCTCATACCATTTGCTTCACAGAAAACTGTGGCGGATGTGGTGCCGAGTTTTCTCGCCACGGCCACACTTTGCGTGACATCTTCTGTTTGGAAACAACCTATCTGACTCAATGTTACGAGCTTCTGAAATACAATGTGATCTTCGTAAAATTGATCCTTACGAGTCTTACAATCAATTTGATTGGAAAGTACAATGCCAAAAAGAAGAAGATTCGTTAGCTCACTGTTTAGTATGAATCAGTGAAATGAGGGAATCCATAGAAATTATTCACAAGCTGTAGAGAAAATTCCTGGAGGACCTTACGAGAATTTAGAAGCCCGGCGCTTTAAGAAAGCAAAGATATTCCGAATGGAATGATTTTGAATATCGATTTTTGGAAAAAAACTTTCGCCCAATTTTGAATTATCAAAGCAAGAGCTTTATGTAAGAGTAGAAGCTCCAAAAGGCGAACTAGGAATTTATCTGGTAGGAGATGATAGCCTTTTTCTCTATAGATGGAAAATGTGTCCACTTAGTTTTATTAATTTACAAATTCTTCCTCAGCTAGTTAAAAAATAAAATTGGCTGATAGCATAACGATATCAGGCCCGTGTTTCTTTCCATCCCGAAAATTTATTTTCAAAGAGAATCTTACATGCATGGAGTACTAAATGAAGTCTATTTGCAAAACCTTTTTAGGGATGTGTGCAACTTTGCGCGATGAATCTAATAAGCCTAATTAGTCCATGATTTGTTGCAGTAATGCTACAATAACCATCCTCTAATCGTACGGTCAAAGGCCTCATTAGATAGGTCTCGCGAAATAGTCCAATGCTGTGAAGGTAATTTTGTAAACTGACTTTATTCAATACCCTTAATTATTGATCAAAGGGGCTGGCAAAATTTTCCCATCTCCAAAGAAACACCGCCCCGGTAGTATATATATAGACATAATTATGGGGGAAGTTGATTGTTGAAATGATAATAGATAGGGTAGAAGTAGAAACTATCAATCTTTTTTCGAAATCGGAATTATTAAAAGAAGTCTACGGACCGGTATGGATTCTACCAATTTTGACCCTCCTACTTGGGATCACAATAGAAGTATCCGCATCGATAATTGTGTGGTTAGAAAGAGAAATATCCGCATCGATACAATTACATATTAGTCCAAAATATGCTGCCCCCTGGGACTCCTTCATGCTATAGCAGATGGAACTAAGCTACTTTTTAAAGAGGATATCCTCCCATCCTGAGGAGAGATTCCCTTATTTAGCATTGGTCCTCTATAACATTCATATTCATTTATTAAGTTTTTTATTGATCCTTTTGGGATATCATTTTGTTTTAGCTGATCCTAATATTAGTGTTTTTTTATGGATTGTCATTTCAAGGGTTGCTCCTATTGGTCTTCTCGTGGTGGGTTATAGCTCAAATAATAAATATTCTTTTTTCAGGCGGTCTACGAGCGGCTGCTCAATCTATTAGTTACGAATACCATTAAGTTTTTATGTCCTAGCAATATCTCTACGTGTGATTCGTTAAAATATGATCTTTTTCCTCTAAAATACATTGAATGCTTATCTTCCTTTGCTTATTCTGTATTCGAGTTGGTAAGTTAAACTAAATAGTTGTATGAGTAAAACAAAACAACTTATTAATTTATAGTAAAATACAAAAATCTCATTTCCTACATACAAGAAAAAAGTTTCAATAAACATAAGCCGTATAAACTCCTTATCCCCAAGGCAAGAATAAAGGATTTCCATATGGAATATGCCGCCAAGGCCATGGGGTGGGGCGGAGGCACCGTGTACCTGTTGCTGTGGTTCCTTGTTCGTACGGCCGGGCGGGGATGCGCGCACGCAAAACGTGACAGGTCGCGGCGGCGCATCTGCGAACGACGCTGTTCGTACGACTTCTCGCTCAACGAAAAGGGGAGAAAAGAGAAAAGAAAAGCATGGAGGAGGGGGACGGGGCGGTGAAAAAGGCGGGTCGTGGAGCCGGGACGAGCAGAGAAAAGGGCGAGGAAATTGCCTGCCAAACCAGTGCGATCTTTTCAGTTAGTCATCGGGGGGAAAAGAAAACTTGGATGCTAATTATTGGAAGGGTGCACGTACGAAAGCTCCGTGGATGATTGACAGCGTCGGAGAAACAACGAGCCAGCCGCACCTCATATTTTTGAGGCTGGGACGAGGAGCGTTTGGCAGCGGTACAAAATACAATACAAGATGCGACGGCCTGATTAGAGCCTGGAATGCGAGTGCCTCCACACGGCGGTGCTACGTATGGTGTGGTGTAGTGTAGTGATGCGCTGTCCGGTTATAGAATCTTTTCTAAAACTCGGCCGGCGGGGGTAAGACCGCCCCACGGTATTGAATTAAGAAGAAACTCTCAGTTTCTCCGACCGAGAAAACCCCCGAACCCTAACCCTGCCCTGACACTGGAGACAGATACCATGGGGATCCGTTGCCTAGGCCGGTCTGCAGGCCGGGACACCGTTACCTGGGCTAAGCCACAAGCCGGGTCGCCGTTGCCTGAGTTACCCAAACCACAGGCCAGAAATTCGTGCCTAACAGAAATCAAACCCTGAGTTATCCAAACCACAGGCCAAAAATTCGTCCCCAACAGGAATCGAACCCTGGCCTGCAGGGTGCCGCCGGCACGCCAAGACCACTCGGTCTAGTGTCCTTTGGCATATCGAACCCTGTCTAGCGTTCTAGAATCTTTTCTCATCCTACACTCTCAACAGAATATCGCTCCAACTTGAAGCTGTGTTCCCCCGAATTGAAATATTTTTCACTTCTCGTACTTTCAGAACAGCATGAAATACTACTCCATCTCCATCTGGAGTATATAACAAAAATTTGCAGAAAGGAAGCACGAAGGCCGGCTTTATTTTATTATTCAGCTCCATTTGTACAAGACGGTCAGTGTATATACAACCAGCTACCGGTACTTCAAAAAAGAAACAAAAAAACAGAGCCGAAAGGGCGCCCTGTTAGGTAAGGAGCATCCCAAAAACCGGGGAAAATCCAGAAGCCTAAAAGCAAAAGCTTCTTCGTCGCCGATCGATCTGCTCTGCTGCGACGGCGGCACCACGGTGATGCTACTCTGCAGCCGGCAGCAGCGTTCACTACTGCTACTACAAACTCTCTCTCGGGTCCGTACGTACAAAACCGTATACACAACGTCGGTGTTCCTCGCCGTATCTCTAGGCTAGACACGACCGTCCGCCATGGGTCTCCTGGTGGTGTGCCTCTTCAGGTGGTTGGCTACCCCATTGCCCGGGCTCCGCCGCCGGTCACGATCCACGGGTGAGCTGCATTTTTACCGATGGCAGATTCGTTAGATTCCGGATCGAATTTGGGTAGACGCAAAGATAGCGGAAATCGGTGAGGAAACCGAGGGGATCGAGGGATTCTCGACCGGGATTACTCACCGAGGACTTGCTCGGCGGTGAACCTCCTCCACTCGTCGCGGCAGATCATGCGCCTCATCAGGTCCTTGGCCGCCGGGGAGACGCCGCCGAAGAGCCTGGGCGGGAACCGCACGGTGCCCCGCATCGCGGCCGCCAGCACCTCCGCGGCGCTCTCGCCGCCGAAGGGGAGCGCGCCGCCGGAGAGCAGCGCGTACATCACCACCCCGGCGCTCCACACGTCGGCCTTGGCGCCGTACTCGCCGCCGGCCACCACCTCGGGCGCCACGTAGTGGGGCGTCCCCACCAGCCCCTCCGCGCGGCCCAGGCCCCCCGCGCCCACCCACGCCGCCGACCCGAAGTCCGCCAGCCTCGCGCGCGGCGGCGCCTCGGCCTCGTCCTCGCCGTCGTCCTCCTCCCCGTCGCTGCTGGGCGCAGCGTCGATGAGGATGTTGTCGGGCTTGACGTCGCGGTGCGCGACGCCGCGGCGGTGGCAGAGCGCCAGCGCCTGGGCGATCTGCGCGACGATGGCGGCCGCCAGGGGCTCCGGCACGGGCGCGCCGCGGCGGAGGCCGATCCAGTCGAGCAGGTCCGGGCCCGTGCACAGGTCCATCACCGTGTGCGTCCACGCCTCGTCCTCGTACACCGCGTGCACCTGCACCACGCCGGGGTTGCCCGCGCCGGCGAGCTGGGCCAGCTTCGGCTCCTGCTGCACGAGCTCGCGGTCGAGGTCGTCGGCGAGCTGCGAGCGGTCGACGGACTTGACGGCGAAGGCCTCGCCGGTGGCGCGGGACGTGCAGCGGTGGACCACCCCGAAGCGGCCGCGGCCGAGCTCCTCGCCGATCTCGTAGTCCCTCTTCAGCTCCGCACTCATAGTTGCTCAGTTCTCCGTAATTTGTCTCTGATTCGATTTTTTGGGTTACCTCGATCGCCGGAGGACGGTGGCCTATTTAAAGAATACCAGTGAGAGCTACGGCCGCGCGGAATATTCGGATCCTGCTTGGACCGGGACCGGGAGGGAACAGAGTTTTTCTCCTCGCCCGATTCTGCCCTCAAGCATTCACACAAAAATAAAAAAATGTGCCCTCAATCTCATTTTGGCGCAGAAGCTCCCAATGGGAAATGCTTTAGAATAAATACATAATTTTATATATTTTTTACCGAAATATAAGGCCAGACTCAATGGCAGGGTTACCAACATTTTATGGACTGCCACATAGACATTTTTGATGACATGACACGAAATTAATGAATGGAGAGAAGATCTCAGGGTCATGGATGACCCTGGGTCGACACAGATACTAATGCTACGACCCTCCATTGAGAGTCCATGACCCTCCATTTGATCACAACATATGTAAGATTTAAATGTTGCATTCTATCTATGAAACTGTGACCATGACCCTCTGCATTGAGAGTGACAGGGTCATCATGCTAAAAAGCTGATGTGGCAGACTTGGTAGCTGTGCCCATGACTCTACCACTAAGACTGGCCTAATTGTATACCTTAGGCCATTCTCAACCCATGACTATGATAATGTCCATAGAATTAAATGACATGTCACATAGGCTAAAAGATCATGTGTCAAGCGAGTTAATAAAGAAAGAGAAGGAAACCGAGTCTTGCATAAGACATGGTTTCTATACATTATCCAAGACGTGGTGAGAGGTGAGTGCCATTAAATTTGAGTTTGAAATATTAGTGTTTGGGTTGGAAGGACAGTGTCTTGTACTAGTTTCTTGACGATGTAAAGACTATGGACATCACTACTAATGTCTTAGGTTAGAACTACTGCACATGGATCAAGCTTTATATGTAGAAATAATCTAGTGGGGAAGTCACGCAGAGCTGGAAAGGTGAGTTAAAATGCTAGAAAGTGATGAGATGAACTATGCAATTAAATAATCATCACAAATTTTGCTAAAACCCGGAAGATGTTCTTGAAATAATGAGTTTCTATGGAGATTTGAAATACAGTGTAAATTAATTCCCTCTATGATATACGTAAGTAGATTAAGAATTTCATCACGTGAAAGGTTATAGTTGCTTAGACTTCTAAACGAGTGCTTCTTGCTCCAGGTGATGACTTTTTTTATATAAGATGACCTGGTCTCGGAAAGAAAAAAGTTTGTAGCACAATATTGACCTGCGCCTCGCCGAAACTCGCATATTCCGAAACCGGGGTACGATGGGAATTATGCTCAAGAGCGTTTGCCTTGGAGTGCGTGCTCATGGAGTCACGGACATGGAGTCATGGGGGTAATGGTAAACTTTGGTTGAACTGAGGTGGTTATGTTACGAACCGTTTGATCTGGGTCGGGCGGGGCCTTTCGTCTGTTAAGCCGCGAACCCCCGCGCTAGAGAATTCTCACGATCTTTCTTGAGCGGGGACGCCTACATCTCCTCCCGAGACTCCCTCTGCCTCCCGCACCGCCCGCCGCTCTCCGCTCGTTGCCCCGTCACCTAGCCAATGCGCGGCTCGGCCAGGAGCACCACGCGACCGACGACTGTGGGGAAGAACTAGAGCAGCATGGCACCAGCCAATGCGCGGCTATGGCACAATCCTCGGTGGTCGCGGTGCTTCAAACATAACGCCGTCTTGCAGAGCTTGGTGCCACTCACTAACTCGTGTGTCATAATCCGCAACAAAGATGTGCTTTGGACCGACTCGAGCTTCTCGACGAAATTACACCAAGGACAAACTACTAATGACATCCTTATATGAAATTGGGAAAGTATATGTTACTGCCATTTACATTTGTGAATTGTAATTAGTCCGTTGGAGCCATGGTGTAAACTAGTAGTATCAGAGAACTGCTCATGCCTTCTATGAAAGAAGATCACAGTTTTTTCTATTGCTTGATCGTGTTTGGCTGTTTCAATAGTAATAATTTTGACAAGCTATCTTAGTGACATGGTTCACCTGTCAATTGTAAATCGAGCTTTTTACTTGGAACATTTGCTTATTAACCGGTGTACCCTGAAATCTAAAGCATCTTTGATAATCAAGCCATTTCTGGATATTGGAATTTTGCCTACGCCAATAGTACCGAAGGAAGACGAGTGTATATAATATGTATTGCTTCACAACTCATAAGATATGGCATTTGAATAGAGGCATAGAGACTCTAGTAGTAAATTCCTGCCAAATTCAAAACAACAGCTTTGAATCATTACTTCTGAATATCATTCAGAAACAGAGACAACATGTTAGCCATATAGACATCCAGCTTTGGAGAAACAATAGTACATTGCTAGATATGGTTATCATAAAACATAACATTTAAAATGTATAAGTCTTATTGTGCTATGTTCATGAGAATAAGATAAATGTTCTAGAGTGGACACACAAACTATGAAAATCATGGGATAGGGCAAGGGCAATGCCTGTGCTCAGGTCAAAATTAGATAAAGAACAATCAATGTGGCCACCTATTTTTCATAAAATTATCCAAGGCAATTATCAATCTACTAATTTGCATGCTTGGGGCTGTGCATGGATACATATACAGAGCTACAAAGCTAAAGGATTGTGAAATGGCATGAATCGACTTCTGTAAAGATAGCAAATATTCTGCATTTGGAATCAGAAAATTTTCACCGTTTTTGTATGTTGCGGTGGTTTCTCTCTTTTCAATAAATATTGCTTCTCGTATCTATCTCAATCACTGGGCTAACAGTCGATCAGATCATAAACTATGCACAATTGCTGGAACAGGTGAGGATTCCACTTATATTCAATTACATCATGAAGTCATAGGTCGAAATTCTAATTCTTTTTGTTGTTTATTATACTTTGAATGCCTGATCATGAAAATTGCTACTGCAAATCCGCAACTTGATTCAGTATCCTGTCTACACTCTTAACAATGTTGTGAGCTTGAACTCTCCCATTTCTCATGCTCTCTCGATCTCTAAAACAATCTGCCCTGACACACTATTTTTTTGGTTAATTTAGATAGACCAAGCGTGCACGTGTTCAGTGAATTCGGCATTTCCTCTCCAAAGTGTCAGTCCAACGTTCTGTGTTTGGATCAGGGGCTAAAGTTTAGTTCCTTAAATAAATGATAATTAAAGTATTAAACATAAATCTATAATTAATACATAATTATCATATATTTATTGCAATATTACATTGTCTAATTATAGACTAATTATGTTTAATAGATTTGTCTCACAAATTAGTATTCGTTTATGTAATGGGTTTTTAATTAATCTATATTTAATATTTTTAAGTAACATCTTTACATTTGATGTGACGTGACGGGATTAAACTTTAGTAGGAGGTATCCAAACACCCAACCAACCCATAGATTGATTTGCAAAAGCAGGTGAACATTGCCTGAGGAGCATGGCCTACGGATACCTTGCTTATAGTAAGTGAGCAAAATCGCGGGGATAGGGTTTCAACACCAAATTTCGATCGCACAAAATTTGTGCGCAAATGATCGCTGGTCAATTGAACTACAATGGCCACCACGGAGACCTCAAGCACCATTTCTTATTGTATAAATATAAACTAAATAGATATTTTTTATGGACGTTCAATGAACACGATTAGTGAAGGCAGAACAGCCAATACCTACACGGCTACACTCCAAGCGGGGCAGGGCAAAGCCGCGCCACTGTTTTCTAGTGGTCTGTATAGTATAGCAGTAGATTTTTCTTTCTGTTTGTCTTCTTTAGCCTGGAAAAATATAATATCTCGAGGGAGTTTTTTGGCTGATAATGGACGCGAGAAAAGATAGATTAAATCTACCAGCATCTGAATAATTAAATAAGGAGGCCCAATCGCGAAACGTCCCCGGTCACTAGCTGCACTGCTGCAGTAGTTTGATTTTGATTGTGGGGCTGCGATGCACCAACGCAGGAAATTGAGGGACAACGGACAAGCGGTGTTTTTCCTGATGTGTGGGCAGCCACTACCACCAATTATGCATGCCCCATAAGTTCGGATAACGCAAAGTAATGGAGGTTTCCAAATAATCGGTGCCGTCTGATTCACGAAAAGATGGTTCCGTGAAGGACAACCAAACATCACTGCGATGCGTGGAAATACATTCACATCCCAGCAAAAAGCAGCCCATCTCCGCTTCTCCTCAGCAAAGCTGCGATTCAAAAACAGTGCTAGTGTGTACTTACCTCGCAGTATTTTTACTGAAAAATATGTTTTTTACAGTTTCTTTTAAAGTAAGCAACAAATTAGGATGGCCTCTGAATAAGTGTCTGGTCCTTCCTGACGATAAGTATTGTATGGACTGGAGGAGCCCAGTAGCCGTTAGATTTAGAGCTGGAAAGAAAGAAGAACCCGGTTAGATTTAGCTAAAGACATTGTTCTCTGCTAAACAGCAGCAACCCTGTCGACCAGACACTTGATCGTCGTCCGATCTGTCGCCCCCCTCCATCAGGCGCTTGGATGCCACCTCGACGCAGACGGCTATCAATTCTGTGGGCCCTCCATTCCGGCGAACCCCCAAACAAACCACCACAACTCTCCACGACCGGACGTGTGATAAGCAGCCGCGCCAAGCGTAACGTCCATTTAACGCCCCTTCGAGAACGTTTTGGCTTTGAACTTTTGATTGAGGGAAGTGGAGTGGAGTAAGCGAAAGCTTGTGCTGCCTGGTGCCTACTCCTATTTCATATCTCAACTGGACTGATAGTTGTGGAATATCTTTGGTTCCCTGATCTTGATTTGTTTACACCAAGCCACGTTCCCTGCTTAGCTGTGGTATTTGATTCTCTTCTTTACTTCTAGTTTAATCAAGATTCGTTCCTCGTCGGTTAGGGATGTATAAAAGTGCTAGAGTTTTTTTTTTCACTTTGTTGGCGTTTATTCCTATGGCTGGATACGGTGGTTTCTATTGCAAGATTCCTCGGCAAAGTCTTGTAATAAATGGTTGTAGCATGGGTTCTGTTGGAAATAGACAAACCACCATTCACGAGTTGAGCAAGCTTGCAAGTACAGTTGTCATATTTTTGTAATTTTATATCTATGGCTGGAGCTTGATTAACTTCCGGTATTGTTTGGTACTAGTTGCAGCCGGCAGAAGTAGACATAATGCTCTCTATATCCTGACTCTGATATTTGAAATAGTTAAGATTTGTCATGATATATCTTTATACATATGTGAGTATCTGATGTCATCCATGAGGGCAGACAACGCGGAGAGCACCGACTGGTAGCCTCATGTAAAAGTTTGAGACCACGTTGGCAAGAAATTATGAGACTGCAGTACAAACCACCCTTTACTCTCATGCTTGCTTTGGCATAACAAGAAAAAGTTAACACACGCTTGAATTGTGGAGAGATGCTTGTATCATGTAGTCTCTAGGATGTGTACATTTTTTTCCCTTGCTGATGAGTTTATCTTGAAAACGTCAATATGAAATCTCTACTGGGATTAGCCTTACGCCACAATGGGTTCTCCAACAGGTGCTTTGAGCCTTTTATCAGACAAGGCACTCGGAACAGGAGGCTGTTCTGACACCCTGCGAAACTACTAATTCGCTTGACATGGAGGTTAGCTGAATACGTGGAGACTGGGGCTACCGTAGCGTTGGGCCTGCCCTGATGCCCTCTGTGTTGCAAATGAACTGTCCACGTGTTCCCAGTTAAATGCTATGGCGGTAAGAAGATATCTTCCCTTGATGCTGAACCGTCAGCTGGCTGCGATTTAGCGGTCAATCCATCTCAACCCAACAATCACGGACCACCCAAATTCCGCTAGAGATAAACACCGTCAAGAAACAAAACGTCAATACAGAATTTCCACCGCCCCGGCCATTTCTCCATTCCCGCTGTACAAGTTTGAAAGAAACAAACGTCGACCAGCTAGCTAAAGCTAGACAAGCGACTTTATAAAATCTTGACATCAAACTATACGCCATGTGCCGTGCCCGACGGCTTATTAGCCCCGGAGTTTCAACGTATCACCTTGACTCCCCTCCCCAGGTGACGTCACACGTGACGCCCCTTCCCCACCCATTCGTGAGTCGTGACGCCTCGCACGCATGGCTGGGTTTGGTCCCTGTCGCGCGAGAACGACGCGTGGACGGCTCCGATGGCCCGCGCTAGCTGTAGTGCAAAGTTTCAAACGCTCCGATTGACTTGGGAGCCCAACACGCACGGGCAGAACTGAAGAAGAAATAGAATCACACGCACGCGGGCTGTTTTTTTCTCGAACGCGAGCCGCGAGAAGATGCCAATGATTATTCCGATTCTCTTCTGTGAGAATAATGCACGAGGATTTGGTTCGATCTGGGGATTCAAATTAAATCGCGCACACGGACGGACACACGGCTGCTATCATTTTCAGACCCCGGGCACGCAGTTTGACTCTAGCCACTTGAAGCTTTCAGCCTTTGACGAAGCACGAACACAAAGGCCTGCGAGCATTGATTCAGGAGTGTGCGTGCTTGAATATCGATGGAAAACATGCGAAAACACAGGGATCATGTTGAAGAATCCTTTGACAAAGTGATCGAAGTAGTAGTCGGAGGGAGCATCAGCT
Organism: Echinochloa phyllopogon; assembly: GCA_033239725.1. Taxonomy (NCBI): domain Eukaryota; kingdom Viridiplantae; phylum Streptophyta; class Magnoliopsida; order Poales; family Poaceae; genus Echinochloa; species Echinochloa phyllopogon. Next base: position 35,073,197 of record BTCW01000001.1, on the reverse strand, counting down.
TTGCGTGCGGGGTTTGAAATGGAGGTACGTAGTATGTCACTGCAGACGACGGTCACGTTCCGGTCTTAATTATTTTGCTCCGAGCCTCATGCGCGCATCCGCTAGCTGCCGCGGGCGCGGGGGTGCGCCGGCGCTCCGTTTCCATTTGGCGACTTGGCGTCGACGACGGCGGCGCTTGGAATTATCGACCCCTTTACAAGACTTTCTTTTTCGAAAGACCCCTTTACAGGACTTTCGTCGCGCTCTCCAGGATGAACCATGAATATAGGCAGCACATGTACACAATGTTACACGAGCGGTGATGAGGATCCTAACTATGGAGAGGGCAGAAGACGCGGTAAGCATCTGCGTGATGTTCCGGACTTGGACTCTGTTGTCATCCTGGAATAACGCTGCATTCCAAATTCCAATATTTTGGCCCGAAAGCTTATAGCATGATCCGTCTAACTTCTTGGGCTGGATGGAAAACTACCAGAACAGGACTCGCTAGACTGACCTCGAAAGGCCCACTCAGTCGTCGAATCCTGCTCGGCCTTTTGACAAGCTGGCAATTCGTTTCCAAATGAAATACCACACCCAGGCGCGGCCAGGCCGCATCGGAAAGTGTCCGTAAAGTACACTTCGGTACGTCCATGGCAGATTGGCAGCCCACTCTGGGTCTAACAGTAAAGTGTGTAGGTCTTGCCAAAATATTTGACACCAAGTTTTACACCAAACATATGGGTTGCAAACTTGCAACACAGATTGCTAGTTTTCTTCGTCTCTGGCAGAATCATCTCCCCAATGTCACCTGATAGGGCATTTGAATGTTCAAAACTATCCTTAACACTACAATTATGAGGCAAATATGAATAATTGAGGTACTATCAGTTTACACCTTAACACTTAACATCAAAATCTGAAGATATGCAGTTGAACATGCTACTGTGAGAAGCTTTGCTTACCTGATAGAGTGGTAGAAGCCCAAAAGCTTAGCAAATTCACTTACAACTTTTGTGTCCAGCACTGTTCTTCCAACAGAAAATAAGCAGGATCCTGATATCATGGACGCACTGATGCTAACTCTTTAATCATCTTAATTGTGCAAGTCATATTATGAGTTTATGACAATCAATAACAGACCAACTTCAAGCATAGATGACATCTCAACTTCTCAAGGATGCTGTCATGCTTCAGGGATTAATTTCTTACAAATTATTTGTTCACATTATGATTTTGACATGACAATACAGACAGATAATTATGACCATGGACACCAGTAATGCTATGCATAATATGTATACTAAACGCTAGGAGCAATATAAGCTAAAAGCTGATAAATAATAAAAAAAACACGAAAGGGAAAAGTTACCAGACAAGTAAAGTACACGAGCAGATTCTTCTTAGGATATACTATCAGTGAACTTATGCCAGAAAAACAAGGTTCAGTAACTAGTGGAAAAATCATTCCATTAACCTGAATCAAGTGAACTGTTCATACTACAAAATTGTTAGTCCTGAGTTTCTCCTCCTTGAGGCCATTTTTCGAGCACCAACCTGCACTTCATTCCAGGATTTGCAGTTGGGCTCCCTGTATGTGTAATTATTCAATGCAGTTCAGCACAGGTAAGTAGGCATATGCTGACATATATAAAAAGAAAATGCTCTCCTCCAGGAGTTCTGTTTCAGCCCCAAATACCCAATCTCCTCTAGGCTCATGGATCTCATGTTGCTCCACGGCCCAAGGAGTGCAAAGTCTCAATGCCCTTATCAGTATAGAGCGGTCCTAAATACCTTTCAAGAGTGGATTCAATCATTCCATGTGCTGGATGTCATTCCCAACCACAGTGTTGCCAGTGCCCTTGGGGACCTTGCGTCGTTTTAGGAGCCTGCGCACCGTAGCCATGTCACCCCATCTATTTGCAGAGCCATATAAGTTCGACAGGAGGATGTACCGGCTGCCATGCCGAGGCTCCAGTTCAATGAGCTTCTTGGCAACCTCCTCACCAAGTTCCACCTCTCCATGCATCTTGCAGGCACCAGCTAGTGCACCCCATAATCCAGGGTGAGGTTCCACAGGCATACTCTTGACGAAATACACTGACTCCCTAACACGACCAGACCGGCCAAGCAAATCAACCATAAGACCATAATGCTCTGGGACTGGTTGTATTCCAAAGTCCTCTATCATACTGTCAAACAACTCGCGTCCTTCCTTGACGAGGCCTGAGTGGCTGCAAGCACTCAGCAATCCAATAAAAGTAATGTAATTTGGTTGAACACCAGCCATCTGCATCTTCCATAAGAGCGACAATGCCTGCCTTTCGCCACCGTTCATTGCAAGCCCAGTGATCAGTGAGTTCCACGAGTATATGTTTCTCACGGGCATTTCAGCGAACACCCTAACAGCACTGCGGATGCTTCCACATTTTCCATACATGTCGATGATTGCAGTGGCAAGGATGATGCTCATGGCCCCGTGCAGCTCCCTCTCAGCATATGCGTGCACCCACGCACCATGCTCCAGGGATCGCAGGTGCGTGCACGCTGAGATGGCGCTCACCAGCGCGGGCTCGTTTGGCACAACTCCGCTACTGACCATATCACCGAACACCCTCAGAGCTTCCTCGCAGTGCCCGGAATGCATTAGCCCATTGATCATAGAGCTCCACGTGGCGGCGTTCCTGTCGGGCATTGCATCGAACAGCATCCGCGCCTCGGACAGCATCCCGGAGCGAGCGTACGCCCCCAGCATCGCGTTCCAAGAAACAACGTTCCTCTCGGGCATTGCCTCGAAGAAACTCCTCGCCCGCCCCAGGCTGCCAGCGCAGGCGTGCCCGTTGACCATGGTGGTCCAGGTGACGACGTCAGCGACATCGCCAGAGATCTCAGCGAAGAGCCGGTCGGCGGAGGCGACGTCGGAGGCGGTGAAGTAGGAGGAGACCGCGGCGTTGACGACGTATACGTCGCGGGAGTGGCCGAGCCTGACTGCAAGCGAGTGGAAGAGGCTTGTGAGTGGGTGGCTGGGAACGCGGGTGCAGGAGTGGAGGGAGAAGGAGAGGGAGATGTGGTTGGGCAGGAGGCGGTGGAGGAACAGGAGCCGGAGGAGGAGCGCGCAGGCGGAGGGGAAGGGTGCAGCACGGAGGAGGGAGTTGACGGAGGGGTGGGAGGAGAGGTGGCCAGAGGTCAGGAGGACGGCGTGCGCCCGGGGAAAGCTAGTTGGCTTGGCGGCGGCGGCGACCACGGCGGCGAGCCAGGAGGAGGGCCGGGCGTTGAGGATGCCGCTCCCCATGGCCCATGGAAGAAGATGGTATACTCTGCTAGGCGGGCGGGGCCTAAGACATAAAGAAGTGGTTGGCCTCCAGGTCTTGGGCCGGAAGAAAGTCTCAGTTAACGGGTTCGTGGGCTCAGTTATAAAACGTAGATCTCGCTTTACGTTTTCTTTTCAATTTGAAATGGGCCTACTTTACTTGACCGGCTCGGGCAGGCCTCTAGGAACGTTAACTCTATCCGACGACCTGTCGCGCTAGCGACCAATCACGCGACCAGCACGAGGCTGGCCCAGCAGGCCTCCTACCTCACTCGACCTGTGGCCTGTTTTAATGAAGCACTAGAAACGTGTGGGCGCGGCGTTGCCGCGCCTGGATTGGGCCAGTGTAGATTTTGGAGTTTATCTCTTGTTTTAAAGATTGTATGAAGTACCTGGTTCTACCTTGATGAATTATTATCACATCAATTGGACATGGAACCTGCTTTGCAAAACAAAGAGCTAACAGGACAGCAGCCAATAAAGCTACTCGTGGTAGAATAATATCAGCATGTTATAAACTGCACAGTGCAAAGGGGATAGCCCCTGAGTAGATCTAAAATTGGAAGCAACTAATGGTCCAAGGGGTATGCTGTCGAGAACGTGAAAGTACATAACCATAAGACACACATTAGAAATGTTGTCAGAAATTAAAGCTAATAAGAAAGAAAAAAGGAAATATATGCGGCTTAAATGCATTTAATTTTTACTAAGAACAGAACGAAGGTGAGCATACACCTCTTAGAAAGCTCTAGCATGATCAATCATTTTAAATTGGGCTTATATAACTCATCAATATCCACATAGAACTATATTGATTCCAACCATAAAAAAGCAGTATAATTGTTTGTGTATAGTGCTAATATTTTGAACATATGAGTGTAGCTATATGTCATAATACAAGCTGTCGATATCCTGTAGTGTGCACTCAGTTTCAGTCATGAAATGATACCTCTGATGTAAAGCAATGTACTTGGTGAAATTATTCTTTGAATACAAAAGCAAATCATATGGAGATACATGTGCTTCAATAGTTCAACTGCAGAGCAACATTTTCAGTGACCACAACCTGCACTTACCCGCTATTATGAACTCTGAACTATAAACTTGAAAATAATAAAAAAGTAAAATTGGAAGCAGAGTACCAAGTGAGTAAATGTATGAATCATTAAGGAAAAGTAAAAATCAAAAGTAAGTATTGTTGAGCTATTGATTATTTCATCAAATATATAACCAGCATATATGTTAACATTAACACTATTTGGATGGAAAGATGTGACCCCGATAAGATATTACAACATTTCCTGGGTTAAAGCAAACGATATATGTTAATTGCCATTCTTGTTCAGAATCTTGAAATTCTATCTTTCGCTGTGCCTGTATCTTGGTTGCCAATCCTTCGAGGCGGTTGGTAGAAACCGAGATGGCCATTGTCCCAATTTGGGTTTCCATCTGCTATTATAGCATGATAAAATCTTGCCAGAAAGAACATTCCTCATCAGGTACTTTTAAGACTCAGAAATTTGAACTGAAGCAGTAGATGAACAATAAGATTTTAGAGAATCTGATAACTTGTTGTCTAGTGACGCCCCTCCTTTCTTCTTTGTCTTGCTGCCTAAAGCTGTCAGCTAATTTCGTGTGTTGTTTCTTGGTCCATGGGAAATTCCTACATAACTCATTTTCTCAATGACCTGAAATGGTAGGAATGATCACATCAGTTCAAATTATCATAATATAGCTTCATTTAGCACTGGTATGAAGTTGGAATTTTCTGATGCATCCTAAATTCCTAATTGAAGTAAAAAATAGTATATAGTAGCACAAATAGTACCTACTACTACAGCGCATGCCATTATCAGGATTGCTAAAATTCATATGGTACTCTAGTATGTAGCTTAAGCTGATCTGCATTTGCAAATTCACATTGGAATCACAGAAGCACATTTGTTTGGAAAACTATATAAAATCCCATGCATGCACCAGTGCACGCTTCATGGCATCCTGCAGCAACAACTTCGATTGCTGTGCACCCGTCCATTTTGCATAGCATAAGTTCTGCTCATTTCCGTGTCAATTAAAAAATCCCCATTCTAATATCCATGGAAGAAAGAGGGAGAGGAGAATGAACCTGGCATCACAGAGGTGAAAGGAAACCTGATGGGATTTCTTGCATTGGAGCTGTAGCTTCCCCTGCCGATGTGCTTTGTTGATAGTTGCTGCATCGTCTGCTAAAGAAGAAAGAATAGCAGGAGCTGTAGCAGCCACAGACGGCGAGGGGGGGGGCAACCAGAAGACGCCTGCGGCCACCCATTGGACACATCCGTACACCCACATCAGGCGCACATGCCCCGCGGATCACTCCGAGGCTCCTCTCATGCTCCATCTCCGCCATGGGGATAGCGGCGACCTCGAACGGTGGTTAGGGTTGGGGAGGCGGCAATGCTGCGGAGTGCGGTGCGGGTGAGGGGCCGCGCCGCCGTGTGGAGACCGTCGCGAGCGTGAACAAGCCGCTATAAGATCCAGTAGCACGCCCGTGAGCCCCTTGCTGCGACGGTCGGCGGAAGGCGGCGCGGCTGGTGGGGGCCGGGGGAGGGCCGGAGGGGGAGGCGAAGGAGGGGACGATCTGTGTCGCGAGGATTCGCGATCCGCAGGCTATCGGATTCGTTGTTTAGCGGGCGAGAGCCCCACGATGATCCGACATCGGACGGTCGACGTCGCTACCTGGACGGATCCAACGGCTGGAGAGTTAACGGGCGACGTGGACCCGTTAGCCGCGCGCGGTTTGGGTCCGAGATTCGATTTCGATTTTAGAGATCGGCCTGTCACGCTGCTATGAAAACACACGCAAGTTGGTCTAGCAGGTTTTGTTCGGCCCACGTGTTGACGGTTTTGTTCGGCCCACGTGTTGACGATGGCCTATTAATGTTGGTTATCCCCTCACGTGACCATGTAGTTGTGAGTTGGCCTGTTTATATAGGTTAGTCTTCACGTAGGCTATATAAACTTGATACATGGCGATGAATAGGCTAACAACAAGTTAAGTCGTGGCATTTACTATAAAATAATAATTATCATACACTTAATTAACTAGTCTAGGTGCATCTGACTTCTTAAACACGACATGGTAAGTATCATGTACCATCAATCTTTTTCCAACTTAATTACTATCAACATGTATAAGTCGTGACTATCATCCTACATATATTGAGTATCAAACCTTTGTATTCGCTGCATCAACACATATATTCTGACTATCAATCTATATATATTATGCTTATCACTCGACAAATGTCCTAACTATCAATCTATGTATTCTGATTATCAATCTACATATATTAGCTGCATCAATGTCACACCCGGTTTTAAAGGCAAAACCAGATGCATCTCATATGTGCGCCAGGATCAGTTTACACACATATGGTAGACGTCACAAGTGAATATCCATAACCATGCATAACGAAAGAGTATTATAGTGCAATTATTACAATATCAGAGTTGACTCAAATGTCATAGCGGAAGACTTAAGTAAACGTTTATCTAACGAAGCAGAAGTGACTCCAACTCCACAGGCATTGACTGGGGGAGACTCGCCTAGAACTCCTCAAAATCAGTGGTGAAATCCTCAAAATTCTCCCAATCTGAGCAGCATTCCGGATGTAATAGATGCAGTAAAAGAAAGAAAAGCAACAAGTATGAGCACATAACGTACCCAGCAAATGTAATATGACATACAAGGCTGAGGCAAAAAGGTTGGCTGACCATACTGCAGTAAGCACTTTTAGTTGGTCAAGTTTTATTAAGCAACTATTTACTAGCAAATGAAAGTATATACCACCCACAAATTAATGAATGTCATATTCCCAACATATTCAAGTAACCACGATTTAGATCATGTTCAAGTTTGATTATCATGTAAGGGTCCAGGCCGCTCTTGACCGTGAGCACGGCTGTTATAACAGTTTTACACTCTGCAGAGGTTGTACACTTTCACCATAAGCCGTGATTCCCATTACCGAAGCATTGTACCCTTCCCACACCACGTGGACCGAATACTGGGTTTCACTATGAGACCTTTACAAAAGCACTCTAATAAATGATAGCCCGCTAAGGTTTCCGGTTCAGAAGCAAAGCATAACCCTCCCTAATGAGGTCTGTCTCTTACCAAAGCCCACAGCTCAAAAGGACCGAGCTATACCCCGTCAACCGCCCCCCCATGCCCCTTTCGAGTAAAGCTACCATAAACTAGAGCACCTAATTAGTCAGTCAAAGCCAGAGCCATATGGCACTCATGGTTGTACTGTTTTCCTGGGTGGTTCTCCATGTTCCAATTAAAAAGATATGATCTTGTCCATTAATTGATTAAAAAGGTAGTAGTGGAACATAGAGTAGGGGTTCAATTAACCAATCCCAGTTGAGCAAGCTAAGCATCATCTACCATCAAAATTAATTAAATAACCCAGTTTCAGGGACAGGAAAAATATAATGGCTAGACAAATCCTTAAATAGGAACCCATCAAATTAAGACACATGCATGGGTGGTGAAATTAATAATTATTAGGACATTTGCATGACATAATACACTTGCCTTCTTCCCAACTCGGTTGCTGCTCAAATCCTTCTCCAAAAGTTGGTTCTTCAGAGAAATCCTCGAACTGGTCGTTTCCTAATCGCATCACACATTTACATGCAAGGAAACAATACAACAAATAAGAAACAGTACACCAAACAATTCCAACAGAAGAAAACAACAGCACAAAACTAATCTACACATTACAACGAACGCGTGAGCGCGAGAATCACTAAAATCGGAGTTAAAACGCAAAAGATATGGCTTTTCTAAAGTTCAGGGACTTGCTGACAAAGTTTTAAAAGTTACAGGGGCTTAACTGCGAAAAACCAGGGGCTAAAACATAATTTTGTATAAAAACTCGAGGGTTTTCATGTAAAAAGACAAACCTTGGACCTCGGGCACAATTTTAAAACTTGCAGGGGCTAAAACAGAAGAAAAAGGACCTATTTGGAATTATTTTTGAACTATACTAGACTGCGGGTTGATTTTCAAAAACCTCAGGGGCTCTATAGCAATTTGGCCAGGGCTGACCGTTACGACTCAGGTTGACTCAAAGCTCGGGCTAACGTGGACCGTTGGATCGCAATCGGACGGCTCAAAACGAATCGGCCGAGGGCTCGTCGGCGGGAACGGCCGGGACGGCGGCGCCGCTCGCAAACGCGGCGGAGCTTCGCCGGAGAAGCTTTGGGAAAACGCTACGGGCCTCGGTTTGGGACGGGACTTGGTCCTATAGGCTCGCAAAGCCAAGGCGAGTCTATCCAGAGTGATCTTGACAACAGACGCGCGACGGAGACGACGACCGACGGCGGCGGCGCCATGGCCGGATCGGTAGAGCTTCGGGCGGCGACGAACTCGATGCTACGGCCTTCTACGAACTACAAGGACTACACAGGAAGGACGAGGAGATGATGGCGAACTCACCAGGGGTGAACTCGACGAAGACCGACCGGCGACGGCGACGAACGACGGCGAACCGACGCGGCGGCGGATCTCGAGCAGCGGCGCTAGGGTTTGTGGGCTCGCGGCTTGATTGGATTTCGATGGGGAAACACAGGACGGCGGGCGCTTAAGTAGGCCGGAGATCAAGGCCTCGGCAGGCGTACGGCGGCGGGAATCGGAGTCGGAGGCGGCGGCGGCTTCGGGACGAACTCGGAGCAGAGTCCGAGCCGGGGACGAAGGTGCTGACAGGTGGGGTCCACCTGTCGGCGAGAGGAAGAGAGAAAGCGACGGGGAAGAAGTGGGACGGGCCGAAGTTGGGCCGGAAGTGGAGAAGGCCGGGCGGGGCGAAAAGATTTGGCCCGGGAAGAAAGGAAAAAGTGCGGGGAGGAAAAGCGAGCGGGAGAAAAAGTCCTGGGGGCAAACTTGGACTGGGCCAAGAGTTAAAGGGGCGAAAACGAACTCGGCTATTTAAACTTTTCTAAAATTCAAACAAAAGCAAATCAAATTTGAATTTAAACAGAATTTAAATTCCAACTTGATTTACTAGCAACCAAAAATATATGCAACAGCATGAATGCAACAAAAACTTATTTTGACTAAAATAATTATTTAATGTGATATTTAAATTGATAAAAGGATAGAAATTCCAATTAAATCCTAGAAAATTTATTTAAGCCTTAATAATTCCTAGAAAAATTAAAATGGTTGCTACAATTTAAATGTGATGAATTTTAGGGTGTTACAAACCTACCCCCCCTTAAAGAGAATCTCGTCCTCGAGATTCGGACGGATTAGAGAAAATCTGAGGGAACTCTGCCATCAATTCATCCTCTCTTTCCCAAGTTGCCTCACTTTCCGCATGGTGACTCCACTGAACTTTACACATCTTAGTCACTTTACTCCGTGTAACTCTTTCAGCAGTTTCCAAAATCTTAGCTGGATATTCCTTATAAGTCAAATCATCTTGCACATCCAACTCGTCCAAGGGTAATTCCTCCTCAGGAACTCGAAGACACTTTTTCAACTGAGAGATATGGAACACATCATGCACATCCGACAGTCTGGCTGACAATTCCAATTGATAAGCAACCTCACCTTTTCTATCAACAATCTTGAAAGGTCCAATGAAACGAGGAGATAATTTTCCTTTCACCTTAAACCTTCTCAAGCCTCGTATAGGAGATACTTTCAGATACACATAATCACCTACTTCGAAAGTTAATTCTCTCCTTCTTGTATCTGCATAGCTCTTCTGCCTGGACTGAGCCGTTCTTAAATTCTCTCTGATAATCTGAACCTGTCTTTCTGCTTCCTGCAGTATCTCTGGACCAAACAACTGACTCTCACCAGTTTCACTCCAATACAACGGTGTTCTGCACTTCCTACCATAAAGTGCTTCGAACGGTGCCATCTTCAAACTAGCCTGATAACTGTTGTTGTATGAAAACTCTGCATATGGAAGACTCTTGTCCCAACTACCTCCATGCTTCAAAGCACAAGCTCTCAGCATATCCTCCGAAATCTGATTAGTCCTCTCTGTCTGACCATCTGTCTGAGGATGATATGCAGAACTGAAATTCAACTTTGTATCCATAGACTCATGCAACTTCTGCCAGAATCTAGATGTAAATTGAGTACCTCTATCTGACACTATCTTTTTAGGCACACCATGGAGACAAACAATTCTGGACATGTATAACTCTACCAACTTAGCACTGGTATATGTAGTATTAACGGGTATAAAGTGAGCTACCTTAGTTAATCTGTCCACAATAACCCATATGGAATCATATCCTCCTCGAGTGCGAGGTAATCCTACAATGAAATCCATACTGATTTCTTCCCACTTCCATTCAGGTACCTTGAGTGGCTGAAGCAAACCGGCTGGTCTCTGGTGTTCAGCTTTGACTTTCTGACAAACATCGCACAATGCCACATGGGCAGCCACATCCCTTTTTAGTCCATACCACCAATACCTTTGCTTCAGATCCTGGTACATCTTAGTGCTTCCAGGATGAATAGAATATGCGGAATCATGAGCTTCCCTCAATATCTGCTCTCTGAGAGACTCGATATCCGGTACACATATCCTCTTTCTAAACCAAATTGTACCTTGATCATCTTCGGTGAAGTCGGGAGCTTTCCCTGCTAACATGGTTTCCTTAATTTCCTTTATCTTCTCATCAGTAAGCTGACCCTTCCGGATTTCCTGTTCCAGTGTAGACTCAACTTCCATTGTCACACCTTCTGTCTGATTCAGGAATCCTAAGTTCAGCTTTTCCATCTCTGCAAGCAACTCAGCTGGTAACTGGCGACCAAACATTGCATTTACTTGTGATTTCCTACTCAACGCATCAGCAACCAAATTAGCCTTGCTAGGATGATAGTTGATTCCTAGATCGTAATCCTTGATCAACTCCAACCATCTTCTCTGCCTCAAATTCAGATCCTTCTGAGTAAATATGTACTTCAGACTTTTGTGATCAGTATACAGCTCACATCTGTTACCTAGAATATAGTGCCTCCAAATCTTCAAGGCATGAATAACAGCTGCGAGTTCCAGATCATGAGTAGGATAGTTCAGCTCGTGTTTCCTCAACTGCCTGGATGCGTAGGCTATAACTCTGCCTTCCTGCATGAGCACACACCCAAGACCTCTACGAGAAGCATCACAATAGATATCAAAGTTCTTGTGAATATCTGGCATAGCGAGCACTGGGGCTGTAGTCAACTTCCTTCTCAATTCTCCAAAACTGGTCTGACACTCTTCTGACCAAACAAACTCCTTGCCCTTCTCTAATAGCGAAGTGAGAGGTTTCGCTATTTTAGAAAAGCCTTCAATGAATCTCCTGTAATATCCAGCCAATCCCAGAAAACTTCTGATCTCAGAGACTGTGGTAGGAGGTTTCCATTCCAACACATCCTTGACTTTACTTGGATCCACTGCAATACCTCCTTCAGTGACCACATGACCAAGAAAAGACACTTGATTCAACCAGAATTCACATTTACTAAACTTGGCATACAACTGGTTCTCTCTAAGAGTCTGCAACACCAACCTCAAATGTTCTTCGTGCTCTTCCTCATTCTTAGAGTAAACCAGAATATCATCAATAAACACCACCACAAACTTATCCAAGTACTCCATGAACACCTTATTCATCAAGTACATAAAGTAGGCGGGTGCATTTGTCAATCCAAACGACATCACAGTATACTCATATAATCCATACCTGGTGGTGAATGCTGTTTTAGGAATATCGGAACGCCTGATCCTCAACTGATGGTAGCCAGACCTTAAGTCAATCTTGGAGAAAACCTTAGCTCCTTTCAGCTGATCAAATAAGTCTTTGATTCTGGGCAATGGATACTTATTCTTGATGGTTACCTCATTTAATGAACGATAATCCACACACATCCTCAGAGTACCATCCTTTTTACCCACAAAAATTACAGGTGCTCCCCAAGGTGACGAGCTAGGACGAATGTAACCCTTATCCAACAATTCCTTAAGTTGTTTCTTAAGTTCTTCTAGTTCATTAACATCCATTCTATAGGGTCTTTTAGAAATAGGAGCAGTACCAGGTAAAAGCTCAATAATAAACTCAATGTCTCGTTCGGGTGGCATACCTGGCAAATCATCTGGGAAGACATCTGGAAACTCACAAACAACTCTGATATCCTCCAAAGGAACACCGCTGGCCTGATTCACTGAGTAAGTTGAAGCTGAGGGTTGTGTGGCTCCGAATTCAATCTTCTCTCCCTGAGGGCTAGTCAACAACACGGACCTCTTGGCACACTGAATCACCGCATCAAAAGCAGCTAACCATCCCATTCCAAGTATGACATCAATTCCCTCAGAGTTCAGGACTATCAAATCAGCTGAAAAATCTACCCCAACTATTTTCAGGTTAACTCGGGGGCAGATAAAATTAGCTTTCATGTTTCCACCGGGAGAGCTAACTAGCATGGAATTTCTCATAGGGACCATAGATATATTATACTTAGCTACGTACTGAGCAGTAATAAAAGAATGAGATGCTCCAGAGTCGAATAAAACCGATGCAGGGGCTGAGTTGACAAGGAACATACCAAGTACCACATCCTGGGACTCCTGTGCGGTCTCTGCAGCAACATGGTTCACCTTGCCCCGCTTCTGATTCTGCTGGCCCTTGTTGCCCTGGGGCGTCTGGTTCACATTCCTGTTCTGCTGCTGAGGGGTATTTTGCCTAGGTGCACTGCCACTCTGGTGTTGTGGGGTCTGAGCATTCTTCTTAGGACAGTTGTGGGCATAGTGGCTGGGATCTCCACAAATGTAGCAGGTACGGGGAGTAGGGGCACTGCCTGGTGCAGGGGTCTTTACTGGAGTCTGAGTCGGGATGGTTTGGCGGTTCTGCTGAAATGCTGGACGCTGAGGTGGAGGTGCTGACCGCTGACCCTGACTCTGCACAAAGTTACTCCCTTGCCCACCAAAACGAGCAGGCATGTTCTGCTGAGGTTGCTGGAAACGAGGGCGGGTGTTACTGCTTGACTGTCCTGAGGACATGAACTTCCTCTTCTGCTCTCCCAACTCACGGCGTTTGCTCTCCAAGCCAATAGCCTTATCCAGCAGTTTCTGAAATGTTGGGAAGGTGTGAGACATGAGTTGATATTGGAGCGGCGGAATCAATCCTTCCAGAAATCGCTCCTGCTTCTGCTCATCATCCTTCACCTCATCTGGGGCGTAACGGGACAACTGAATAAACTTATCCCGGTACTCGCTGACGGTCATCCCACCTTGCTTGAGTGAGAGAAACTCCTTCTTCTTCAGCTTCATGACACCAGCAGGAATATGGTAGCTCCTGAAGTTGGTTCTAAACTCCTGCCAGGTGATAGCATCAGGGGTGGCATGAGCAGCAAGATAAGCATCCCACCAATCTGAAGCTGATCCTTCCAAGCGACCTGAGGCATACATGACCTTCTCCCTGTCATTGCACTGAGCCATATCTAGCTTCTTCTCAACAGTCTTCAGCCAATCATCAGCATCAAGTGGATCCGCAGAGTGGGAGTAGGTAGGAGGTTTGTGACTCATGAACTCCCGGTGCTTGTCCCTCTGCTGGTTGTTGTTGTTGTTGTTGTTCTGGGCTTGCATGGCTGCCAAGGTGTTAGCCATGCCCTGGAGAATCTGAGTCTGGTTGGCGAGGATCTGATCCATTGCTACGGATGCTTGATTCGGCGGAGGATTTGGATTGGGGTTGGCACGTCCTTGACGATTTGCCGGTGGTTGATCAACCCCACTTCCAGACCTGGTGTTTACCATCTGGTGGTTAGAACATGAGGTTCAGAGGGTGGTAAAAAGATATAACTCACATCATGTACAGATAAGAGTTAGTGTAGAACTAGTTGCCAGTGACGGGCAAATCAAATCCTGAAACAGATTCTGTTCGTCCTAATTAAACAGTTGTAACTCTCATTCTGTGTATCCAAAAATCATGATCTTTTGTCTGAACGTAGAATATAAAATTCTGAAACTAACCCAACTTAATCACATCCATCGGAGTTTTGTAGCTCGAGGTATAAAATAAACAAGACAGCTGTGCCAGGACCACGGGACAGATTCTGGTTGCTCCAATAAAACCATTATATCTCTCTGCCAGAACCTCCAAAAATCACGAAAAATTCCCAAAAACTAGGTTATCAAGTCCTTAATCCAACCCAACTGGATTTATGTCAAACGGAGTTCTGAAGCTCCAGAAACAATTCGGACAGTACCAAGATATCATGCAGCAGCGAGATCAAATTGTCGCATAACATGATTTATATGGGGGGTACAATTATATAGATAAAGTGATGGTTAAGGGCTAAAATCAGAGACCAAGATAAACCCAAACTAACTAAATTTATTTATTTAATAAGTACTCAATTGTGGTCATCACTCCACAATTAAGTTCAATCATTACAAAGATCCAAATCACACACTTAGCACAAAAGCAAAACATCTCTACCACACTTTTACCAAACTAAATCACATGTTACGCACGAGTCTCAACGATTCTAAACGTACTAAACTAACAAAAATAAAGGGTATCCTATCTTAATAGGTATGGGTGAAGCAACTAGACGATCCACCAAGCACTATCTAGCGAGGCGGTGAATGACCCAACAATCCTTCTATATCTTCATCCAAGGGCGGAAGTGCTTCTCCCTTGAGTTCAGCTATCAGCCTTTTGTTCTTCCTTCGTTCAGCAGCGAGTTCTTCACACACTTCTTGTAGTTCTCTTGAGGTGTCATCGGCGTGCACGTCAAGCATCTGGGTGAACGCCACTTGGACGTTGAGTGTAGAGTTCACACCTGGCGGGTGTGGTACAACCCCAGTTGGAGTGCCTTGCTGCCTTCGAGGAAGATATGCCCAAGCAGTGTGGCTTACTTCAGCAGCCTCTTCATGACAAAGCACAGAAAGTGCCCTCCTGGCTGCATCCTGGATTCCAGCTTCGAAAGTTGATCTGATGGCGATGGCATGATGCACTGCAGCCTCTTTGGTTCCTCCAAACTCATAATCAGGCTCCCTGATGTATATAGCGACTTTCCAGTCCTCTGGGTGATCTGGATGTGTCCTCCTCCTTCCATAATATTCTATCTCCACTGGGTAGTTCAGACGCTCGAACAGCATTCGAAGCATCATCGGAAACCCACTGTTGCCTCCGTCGTGGTGATGAATAGTCACTACCCACATGTCAGGCGGCGGAGAGGGTCCTTCACTTCCTTCAGATCCAGCTGGAGCATTCCCTCCTGAGTTGACTTCTTCGTCCATTACTTCCATCTCTTCAGGTTCCGGTTCCTCTTCTTGCACCGAATGCGATGAAAAAGAGGAAAGGGTGCTTGCCAATCTACGAGCACCTTGCCTTGTCAACACCATCTATGGTTTAAGCAAGAAAGGGGTGAGAATAGCTCTAAAGACATCAGAACTAGGTGAGATGGTGAAAAAGATAGACCAGAAAACAAAGTCAAGGAGGAGACAATTATCAATGACCTGGAATAATAAATTAAACAAAGAATAGATAGACCAAGAGTTAGTTAAGCAAAATAATCCTTAGAGAATGACCATTGCTATCTAGGCTTGCGTCCTACAGTCAACATAGCTCTGATACCACCTCTGTCACACCCGGTTTTAAAGGCAAAACCAGATGCATCTCATATGTGCGCCAGGATCAGTTTACACACATATGGTAGACGTCACAAGTGAATATCCATAACCATGCATAACGAAAGAGTATTATAGTGCAATTATTACAATATCAGAGTTGACTCAAATGTCATAGCGGAAGACTTAAGTAAACGTTTATCTAACGAAGCAGAAGTGACTCCAACTCCACAGGCATTGACTGGGGGAGACTCGCCTAGAACTCCTCAAAATCAGTGGTGAAATCCTCAAAATTCTCCCAATCTGAGCAGCATTCCGGATGTAGTAGATGCAGTAAAAGAAAGAAAAGCAACAAGTATGAGCACATAACGTACCCAGCAAATGTAATATGACATACAAGGCTGAGGCAAAAAGGTTGACTGACCATACTGCAGTAAGCACTTTTAGTTGGTCAAGTTTTATTAAGCAACTATTTACTAGCAAATGAAAGTATATACCACCCACAAATTAATGAATGTCATATTCCCAACATATTCAAGTAACCACGATTTAGATCATGTTCAAGTTTGATTATCATGTAAGGGTCCAGGCCGCTCTTGACCGTGAGCACGGCTGTTATAACAGTTTTACACTCTGCAGAGGTTGTACACTTTAACCATAAGCCGTGATTCCCATTACCGAAGCATTGTACCCTTCCCACACCACGTGGACCGAATACTGGGTTTCACTATGAGACCTTTACAAAAGCACTCTAATAAATGATAGCCCGCTAAGGTTTCCGGTTCAGAAGCAAAGCATAACCCTCCCTAATGAGGTCTGTCTCTTACCAAAGCCCACAGCTCAAAAGGACCGAGCTATACCCCGTCAACCGCCGCCCCCATGCCCCTTTCGAGTAAAGCTACCATAAACTAGAGCACCTAATTAGTCAGTCAAAGCCAGAGCCATATGGCACTCATGGTTGTACTGTTTTCCTGGGTGGTTCTCCATGTTCCAATTAAAAAGATATGATCTTTTCCATTAATTGATTAAAAAGGTAGTAGTGGAACATAGAGTAGGGGTTCAATTAACCAATCCCAGTTGAGCAAGCTAAGCATCATCTAC
Source organism: Echinochloa phyllopogon (assembly GCA_033239725.1). Taxonomy (NCBI): domain Eukaryota; kingdom Viridiplantae; phylum Streptophyta; class Magnoliopsida; order Poales; family Poaceae; genus Echinochloa; species Echinochloa phyllopogon. The sequence continues at coordinate 35,056,181 of BTCW01000001.1, read as the reverse complement.
CATCAAAGTTAATTAAATAACCTAGTTTCAGGGATAGGAAAAATATAGTGGCTAGGCAAATCCTTAAATAGGAACCCATCAAATTAAGACACATGCATGGGTGGTGAAATTAATAATTATTAGGACATTTGCATGACATAATACACTTGCCTTCTTCCCAACTCGGTTGCTGCTCAAATCCTTCTCCAACAGTTGGTTCTTCAGAGAAATCCTCGAACTGGTCGTTTCCTAATCGCATCACACATTTACATGCAAGGAAACAATACAACAAATAAGAAACAGTACACCAAACAATTCCAACAGAAGAAAACAACAGCACAAAACTAATCTACACATTACAACGAACGCATGAGCGCGAGAATCACTAAAATCGGAGTTAAAACGCAAAAGATATGGCTTTTCTAAAGTTCAGGGACTTGCTGACAAAGTTTTAAAAGTTCCAGGGGCTTAACTGCGAAAAACCAGGGGCTAAAACATAATTTTGTATAAAAACTCGAGGGTTTTCATGTAAAAAGACAAACCTTGGACCTCGGGCACAATTTTAAAACTTGCAGGGGCTAAAATAGAAGAAAAAGGACCTATTTGGAATTATTTTTGAACTATACTGGACCGCGGGTTGATTTTCAAAAACCTCAGGGGCTCTATAGCAATTTGGCCAGGGCTGACCGTTACGACTCGGGTTGACTCAAAGCTCGGGCTAACGTGGACCGTTGGATCGCAATCGGACGGCTCAAAACGAATCGGCCGAGGGCTCGTCGGCGGGAACGGCCGGGACGGCGGCGCCGCTCGCGAACGCGGCAGAGCTTCGCCGGAGAAGCTTCGGGAAAACGCTACGGGCCTCGGTTTGGGACGGGACTTGGTCCTATAGGCTCGCAAAGCCAAGGTGAGTCTATCCAGGGTGATCTTGACAACAGACGCGCGACGGAGACGACGACCGACGGCAGCGGCGCCATGGCCGGATCGGTAGAGCTTCGGGCGGCGACGAACTGGACGCTACGGCCTTCTACGAACTACAAGGACTACACAGGAAGGACGAGGAGATGATGGCGAACTCACCAGGGGTGAACTCGACGAAGACCGACCGGCGACGGCGACGAACGACGGCGAACCGACGCGGCGGCGGATCTCGAGCAGCGACGCTAGGGTTTGCGGGCTCGCAGCTTGATTGGATTTCGATGGGGAAACGCAGGGCGGCGGGCGCTTAAGTAGGCCGGAGATCAAGGCCTCGGCAGGCGTACGGCGGCGGGAATCGGAGTCGGAGGCGGCGGCGGCTTCGGGACGAACTCGGAGCAGAGTCCGAGCCGGGGACGAAGGTGCTGACAGGTGGGGTCCACCTGTCGGCGAGAGGAAGAGAGAGAGCGACGGGGAAGAAGTGGGACGGGCCGAAGTTGGGCCGGAAGTGGAGAAGGCCGGGCGGGGCGAAAAGATTCGGCCCGGGAAGAAAGGAAAAAGTGCGGGGAGGAAAAGCGAGCGGGAGAAAAAGTCCAGGGGGCAAACTTGGACTGGGCCAAGAGTTAAAGGGGCGAAAACAAACTCGGCTATTTAAACTTTTCTAAAACTCAAACAAAAGCAAATTTAAACAGAATTTAAATTCCAACTTGATTTAATAGCAACCAAAAATATATGCAACAGCATGAATGCAACAAAAACTTATTTTGACTAAAATAATTATTTAATGTGATATTTAAATTGATAAAAAGGATAGAAATTCCAATTAAATCCTAGAAAATTTATTTAAGCCTTAATAATTCCTAGAAAAATTAAAATGGTTGCTACAATTTAAATGTGATGAATTTTAGGGTGTTACAATCAACATCTGTATTCGCTGCATCAATCTATATACATTCTAAATATCAACCTAAATATATTATGACCATAAACCTACATATGTTGATAAAATTTATATAAGTTGATAGTTTAAACCTATACAGATTGATACATCATCCGAATCTATAGAGAGATGCATCAGCTACCTCTATCTAATCATGAAGATGGATCGCTCTTTTTTTTCACACAGATTGCATTTATAAATGCATGATTTAGATGCAAACAAGGTAATAAAAAGGTATAGATTAGCCATATAGGTGGAGTCACGATGAAGAAAAAACAGACGACGAGGCAGCAAAGAGACAAGATTAATCAATCAAGTAATCCATATGTCAAACCTACAGCACCGAGAATGAAAACGGAGAAGGAAAAGACAGCCCACGGCTTGCTTCTCGTGCTGGACGTGCCGTAAGAAACTCGTGTCGTGTGTTGCTGGTAATTGATTTGTTTTGTATTTGTGTTTTGGGTCTCTTTTCTTCCATGCGGCCTCGCGGGACGCTTGATTATATAGGTCGTTGTGGGAAGGAAAGGGACTGGACGCCAGGAAAAGCGGACGGGCCGGCGGGGTCGCGCCTTCGGCTACAGCGCGACCCGTCGCGCAATATCCCGGTCCCTCTAGGAAGGCCACAATATTACTTCAAATACATAATGAAATTTGATTTTGATAGAATAAGCTCATTTCCCCACTAAACCAAAATAAGTTGATTTGATTTTGAGGGAAGTTCCTCCGAACATCAACCAAAAGAAGTGGGGTCCTTTTGGTGGAAGAATGTAATGCGCTTGCATAGCCTCTACCGATCTGTTTCCACTTGCTCAATTGGTGATGGCTCCTCCTCCTCGGTCTGCTTTTGGGAAGACAAATGGGCTGGAGAAACACTCTCGATGACATACCCAGGACTTGCCTCTTTCGCTTGGGACATGGGGTCTCTCTGTCAAGGATATAATGGAAGAACACAGTGACTTGGACTCCATCTTTTTACTACCCCTCTCCCAGCAAGCCTTAGAGGAACTAGTCCTGTTATAGGAACAGATACAGCAAGTCTCATTCGAGGAAGATGGAAAAGATAGCGGCAGTGGTTACACCTCCAAAAAGTTCTACTCCTACATTTATGACCTCATCCAGGAGCACCCAGCATATAAACTCATCTGAAAGTCTCAATGCACACCGAGAATAAAGTTCTTTGTGTGGCTCATGTCGGTGGAGAGACTAAACACCAAAACGATGCTCACGAGAAGGCACATTGGAAATAGAGATGATGACATGTGTCACAGTGCTTGGTCCAAGTGGCCAAGGCTATTTTTGCCCGTGCGTTTGGGTGGCGGTCTAGTCTTAGGATTGGCGGCTCTTAGTGTCCGGAGTTTCACTAAACTTTTGTGTTTTCCTTTTTGGGCTGTGTGTCGTTTGACAGAGGCCGGGATCGGTTTCAGGCAGGTGTATCACCTCGATGTATCTAACTGAAAATTAATAAAGCATCCAATTTCCAAAAAGAGAGAGATGATGACATGTGTGTCATGTGTAACACTGGATCAGTAGAGGACATTGAGCATCTCTTCTTCTCATGCCCTTTTGCTATGCAATGCTGGGCTCGCCTCAACTTTGTTTGGGACCACTCCCTCAACATGGAGGACACAATTGTGGAGGCTATGCAAACCAATGGACATGAGTTCTTCATGGAGGCGGCAATGATTGGTGCATGGGAGATGTGGAAGCTACCAATGACAAGGTGTTTGGTAGACACGAGCCGACCCTCCCAAGATGGTTTAGCAATTTTAGATCACAATATCATGTACAATCAGCTAGATTTAAGGCTGGCCTTAAATCCTCCTTTTGCTTTTGATTAGATGCTTTTAGTTAAACTCCCATGTAAGTAATCCTGTAAGCCCTGAACTTTTTTCCTTTTTTGCAATGAAATTTTTACAGTCTCTTTTCAAAAAAACATGACCGACAACTCGAAGGAGGAGTAAAGCACCATTAAAACGGAAATGAGCTGAAAAATGTCTTCACCCAACAAAAAGTTCCCATCTGGCTTCTACTGTTTTTCAACAAAGGGGTAAATCGTGCCTAACTTTGATCGCGCAATCTGAAAATTTTGTAACCTTCGAACCGGAGTAACATCGTTGCATACAGTATTTCCACACAGCCCACCTTGAAGTCTTTCGTCCACGGCGCCGTAGCTTATTGCCTACTTGCCTTATCACCACTTTGCTTAATCATGCTGCATGCCTAAACTCATGTATGTAATGTAAGCATCCACCGGAGTCGACTCTCACCTCACCGGGCTCAAAGATCATCACTACGCTGGAAAAGAAGGCCGTGCACTACGAGACGATGGAGCCTTGGCAGCACGAATTTTTCCTACTATCCATTTACTAGTGGTCTAGTGGAGGCGTTGTCCATCTCCTATTTCTTTAGGAACGGGAGGTAAAGCTAGATCCTGCCTCCCATTTCGTTGCTTCAAACTCTCCTCCTTTTTGACACCAAGGTCGCCCGAGATCCTAAATGTCGGAAAGCTAGGTAGATTTTGGCACTCAGCAGCTGCTTTTCGCTTGGAAACGTAGAAAATCGAACGCAAATGGCATGATACACTTGACTGCATGACGACAGATGACGAACTATTGACGACAACACATTCACCGCCGATTCTTATAGATATGCATGGTTTGCAAAAAAGAAAAACTAAAAAGGGACATTTTTTTATGTGCAACCAGTGCAGCTTAAGATTTGTTCATCGACTCTGCATAATAAAAAAAAAATCATAGCAATTTGTCCTGCTACGGCACTACTCCGTATGAATGAAGAAGTATTGCACATATGTATAGCGCACGTATGATTCCACGAATGGATGCAATTTAGTAGGTTCAACCCTAGACCCTAGCCCAATACCAGCATCGTAGAGGCGAAGAAGAAACACTATCTATGATGAGATTTGTGAATTAGGTGTAACTTAGCTGGTAGATGATTTGTGGTGTGGAACTCGTCCGGCCGGGTTCGTTAGAATGTGATTGCATCTAATATCGTCATCTGTACTATGTTTTGTAAAAAAATATGATAAGATTTAACAAATTTGTTAGAGTATGTAGTCTTAGTGTGAACGCACGTGCTCTTTGCATAACATAATTGTGTTTTGTTTACTTGCGGTCCTAGTTCCTTAGACTGGATTCACTAAACACACATGTGTACTCGTACCACTTTCTGTCTCTCTGATTACGCTCTACGCGATTTACTCCTATTTACTAGTCAAAATATAATGATGCCTGCATAGTGTACTGCAAGCTCAGTCCTGGCACGAGGTTCTTTGTGACTCGCATTAGGAATTGCACAAGTAAAGTGAGGACCATGTGTGTCCGAGGACCGGTGGATGGTCGCTTCTCAGTGTGATGAGTGATTGACAACGTTGTGTGGACTGACTCTTGGCCTAGTACTGCAGGTGTTGGTGCGACTTGGTTTGCGTTGGTGCAGGTGAAGAACAAGCGCGAAAGGTCTTAGCCAGAGAGTGGCCTCCGAGGTGTGGAGAGACAAGTAGGCTTGGTTCGAGGGACCCAGTGGCCAGACGGGATCAAGTGCAGTCAACATGGTACAAGAAGAGCAAGACGAGGTCGTGGACTTGGAGCCGGTGCAAGGTGGCGGCTAACGACCGAAGCTTGTACGCGGGGTTTGATGGTTGGGCCACAAAACCATCGGAGGAGGGTTTCTCGGTTTGGGCCTCAAAATCGAGCCCGAAGGCCCAACGTGACGGAGACGGTGATCCGGGCGCGTTCGGGAAGCTTCGAGGCGGTGGACGCGTGGCGGGATCCGGGAGCTTGCGTCGGAGGGAAGCAAGGCCGGATGGACGGCGTGCCCAGCCGGAGGAGTTATCTGCAACTTTACTGTTTTGCCCTTGAGGGCGTGTATCGTAGAGTTAAGTTGTAGGGGTAGTAGGGTCACTTCCCTTCACCAGGACACTTAATATAAATAGGAGGTGGAGGGGATGGCAAGTAATCTCTCTGGAACCCTAGTTCATTTCTTTCTTGCTTCTCTAGGCTAGCCCGTGCTTCATGTCGATCTTAGCGGGAGGATGTTTGGGAGGTTGCTAGCCTTGTATAGAATCTGACCTTTGTTTGTTGGAATGAAATCAAGTGCTGGTTGAATCTCTTTGTTTCTCCTCGAGTTCCTTTTTGTGCTATTTTCGTTCTTGGCTCGATTCTTCGTTTCTAGACCGTTTGGCTCCGGATTTGTTTGAGGGGATCATGGGTGAGTGCCTTGCGCCTCTTTGTGTATGATCTTGCCCTTTCAAACGCCAGGAATCGGTCTCGATTCGTAGTTTTTGGGATGAACTCGTGAGAAGGTGTTCTTCCGTGTGATCCGCGATTTCTCGAGTTGTAGGGAGTTAGAGGCCGAGATTTTTGGGGCATAGCTTCCCCTTAGGGTGCTAATCATCTCCCCAAAGTTTCGTCTCAAGAGCTCTAGCCGTTTGGGAGATCCGGTGATGGATTTGGGAGGAGAGATCCGCGGGTTACTGTAGCTGTTCGTTCTGTCCGTCCGTCGTGTTTCTCGTACGGTCCGCGCGGGGTTGGCGGACGGTCCGCGAGGTTGCCGGACGGTCCGCATGTGATTGGCGGATGGTCCGTGCAGAGGGTTTCAACGGTGGTGTCTTGGATTTGGCTAAGTCTTTTCATGGACGGCCCGCGTGACCACCTCGGACAGTCCGCGACCTGGCGGACGATCCGCGGTAGGAGCTCGGACAGTCCGAAAAAGGGTCTGGAGCTACTGGAGATTTGAGGTGATTTTACGGACGGTCCGCCTTGTCTAGACGGACGGTCCGCTGTGACCACGGACAGTCCGCGACCCCTGTGCGGACGGTCCGAGCTAACCCAGATAGATTGCGAATTGTTTTGGTTCTTGAGCTGTGCTTCCGCTTGTTAATTTGTTCTAGCTTGTTCCTAGGGTTGGTAGGTCCGCTGTGACTACGCTACCTTGGCAAGCCTGTGAGAAATCTTTGACGAGTGACTTTGGGACATAGGCCGAGTTTCGAGAAGAAATTTTATCGGCTCCCATTCACTCCCCCGTCTCTGGTCGCCACTTCGATCCTTCAGAAAAGATCCTGGCAGTTTCATGCGATTGATTTGGTAATGCTAAAAAGCCAGCAACAAAGGTGGTGGTCAGTATAAAAATACCATGAGGGGGGTACTCGAGTGCGTATTTTACGTGGACCTCGTGTCTTGTCCTGCGTGACTGCTTATGCATTAGTTTTGTCATCACGCTTTTGTCTTTAATTAGCTCTACACTTGTACCACTAAACTATACAACTATGTGGGTTTATATATGTAATGCAGTATTTAATTACCTTATTATGCAAATAAACTAATTTGATTGTTCACAGGACAAAACACGGGGTCATAAGCTAAGGCCTGCCTTTAAAATAGTCATGTAGCTTCCGCCAAACAAACCGCGCGTGTACTTCTATTTGAACAGAAGCTAGGATCATCAAAATTGGCCTATTGCTCCGGTGTATCTAAGGCCATTCTCAATTTGCATTTCATATTTATGTTTTCAAGGATATGGAGTACCACATAAGCAAAATGCCACACAGATTCTCTTGAAAACAATGTACATAGAATTTCACTACCATGAAACTCATTTCATCTTTCTCTTCATTAATTCTTTATCACATCATCAAAAATGCTGACATGTCACTCTATTTAATGCTGACGAAACTCTCACTGAGAATAGCCTAATAAATTACCAAAAAATTATCTGTGTACTTTAATACGCTATATAAATCTACTTTATTTTTGGATTTTAATTTGAAGCGCCTTTTCAGCATAAAAGTCGCGGAGGGGCCTTACCTTAACAATACAAGCTAAGACACTTCTCATCAAACTGTCCCGAGAAATGTGATAGAAACGGCCAAAATGTCGACCTCACGACCATTTTTATTTTCAACACTGGAAAGCGCATACTAGTATGAACATGCGTGCCACTAGACAGCAGCCGTTGCACATATTTGAAGTCCGCACAGCAAGTGGCGGGTAGGAGCACCCGCCAATGGAAAGGCCAGAAGGCGTCGAACCGCTAAGGTTTGACTCGGTGGGCCCGCGCACGAGGGCCCGTTGACAGTTTGACCGCTGGGCTGCAGCGGGCATGCATGCAGTGCAGTACAGTACAACCGTCGCGCTGTAGCGGGACCGTCCTGACTCCTGAATAGGGTCAAGCAAGCTGTAGATGGATGAGCACGTGCTGCCTGCGTCCAAAGGAAAGTTCTTCATTCTCGATAGATTCTACAGAATTCAAACCATCCGTTGAAACTTTGGGATCAAGATTTGTCATGGAGAAAAAGAGTGGCTGTATAGTTTCCCTAGCTCGGCCGGGTCTAATCCGTGCCAATTTTCAAATGGGTTGGAACGAATACCACTGAACTTCTCAACATGCAGCCAAAGAAAGATTAGATGGCTGGCCATTTGTTGACTGATGAAGTGATGAGTGATGATGATTAAGGGCCAGGTGAAACAGTAGCCAAAGACGCCTGCCACTGCCAGGCAGGTCCTTGCTGTTGTTCTAGCCCCATCGCAGCAGCCCATGCCATCTCTCATCTCCCACTCCACTGTTTGGCGACCAATCGCCGAAAGAAACTTCTCTGTCTCTTTTTCCTCCTGTGCTCATATCCCATGACTCCGTCTCCTCGGCTGACATGGACGCTGTCTCATCTCACCATGCATCGCTACTTGCTAGGCTGCTACCTAGCTTATCCTATCGAGGTGCATGCATGATCGATCGAGACGCGATGGATTATTGGCTTATTACTTGTAAGCCCTGAAACAGTAGCAGAGAGTAGAGACCACTGCTCCGGATTGGATGCAGTCGGGTCGCCGACGTCTCGCTCATTTCTCCCTTATATTGCTGTCGTGTTGCGGAGCTCTTTCTCATGGTGTGTCGTTTTCGACGACAGTGAGATACGCTGATGTCTTCCTCGCGGCCTCTAGCTAGGAGGTTTCTTGCGGTAACCTCACAGAAACGATGTTGATAGATAAGAAAGGATCTAAGGTGCTTGCTAGGCAGTATGTTAAGTTTGACCAGATACGCTTTTTATTAATAGACTTGTGTTTCTGACCATAAACTTTGATGGGTTCGTCTAACTTTTTCCCATGATCTCTCTTTTTTAAAAGGTTTGCATGATTTTTCTGATTAGTTCGTTTGAACCAACTAATTAGTTCAGTAATTCCTCTTGCCTACGTACTTCTGTACCTGACGAAAGTCTCCAACTTCTTTTACGCTAGCTTCTGAACATGCAGCCAGCACATAGTGAATTTGACTAAACCCTTTCTTTGGCATAATTTGACCATATGCACTTTGATGCATGGCTTCTCGTCTAGATTGATCTGACCGCGGCTTTTCTGAAAAGTTCATATTCTGATTGATATCATCAGATCTGTCCGTTAAATTAACCTGACACAGTTAACCTTTCCCTACCTGAAACTGTGCAACTTTCACACGCCTCTGAACTAGCCAAACCGTCGGTTAATTTCTTAATTGTACCGAGCAGCAACTGGGCTCTCTATATGTAGTGCAGCTGTTGCCCACTCCAGTTAAAAAAAAAAATCCCAAAGAGCTGGCCCCGGTCACACTGTGAGACTTGAGCGCCACCTTCTCCATCACCCATGAAGACATCAACTGCAACTTGCATTTTCGTACCTGTTCTGTTCATCACCATAGCGTGTCGCATTGCGTGACACGGTTACGTATGTAGCTGCGCCGTAACATTGAAATCGTCTAAAGATTAACAAGTCGATCCGCGTCACAACTGATGATGATGTATACAGTATATATGTAGACATGTACTGTATTCTGCAGTTATATCATACACCACCAAACCAAGTCTTGTAGCCTGCTAGGGCTTAGTCCTTTAACCAATCAGACATGGTTGCACAGAAATGCTGGGGTTTTCCTCTCCCTCCACCTTACCAGAGTGAGTCCACCTCCACCCCCAATAAGGCCAAGACGCCAAGTTGAAGCTAAAGATCCCCGGCGCTCTTCGCTCTCGACGGCGACGCGACGCAAGCAAAGCGCGCCGATTCGTCCCCGGCGCGACCTGCCGGCGGACCAGATCAATCGAACCGATCGGTGGCCCGACCCCGTCCAAAATTTCCACAGGATTTTCATACAAGTCTCCAGGGAGCAAGCTGGTCGATGGGAAAGGTCGTCTTCGCATCAAATCAAACCACTGGTGACCCAGCCGTTTCATAGGGATAACGATGCGGTGCAGTGCTGATTGAGTTCTACTATATATGACATCTTCTTCTTCTTCTTCTCTGAATCTGAAGTGCAGAAAAAAAAAGAGTTTCTAGCTATGACAGCGTCGTCATGCGAAATGGTTTTAAATTCCCCCATGTAACTAGAAAGCAGCGAAATCTGGCACTCTTTTGCGGTATCCTTTATTATTATCCAGAGTGTTGGATCAAGCACTAGAGAGGGTGCAGCTAGACTATGTAAAAGTTACGGCTCGTTCAAACAGCTCCACTGATCTTGTTGATTACTGTCGATGATAGAACGTTTCTTTATTTTAGTCCTCTGGATAAAGCACAACGTGGGAAATGGTCTAAAGTTCTTTGTCATCTGACAGTGTGAGCATGATCACAGAATAACGGTGCCTTTAGCCCCCTGTAGTCAAAAAAATAGATCCGTTTCTCAAAGTGATTTTGGTTGTCATCAACCTCTATCTAGTTGATATTTTCGTAGATGAATAGCTTATAAATTGGCCAAGTGACTCAATCAACACGTTCTAAACTTCTCACCATTAAAAACTCAAACTCCTCACTTTAAAATTGGATTGAATTTTTAAACTTGTTTTAAATTATCATTGAGAAAGAAACTCTCAAAAATACATAATTGGGACGTTTTATCTTGTCCCGGATTTTAGATAGGTCCAAACCGTCCCAATCAACACCGCTTGTTGCATATGTGGTGTGTCACCGTGGCACAGCATGTGTGTCTTGGTGTGATCATCATGTGAAATTTACTCAAAATTAAAGCTTACAATGTGAGACCAATATTTGAGTACAATGTTTCCAACTTTCAATTAATAACTAGAAAGAAAAAAAACACTACGGGCTAGTTTACTTGTGAACTTAACTAGAGCATACTGCTAACATTCTAGGTTCTGGGATTTTTCTCCCAATATCCGTAGTTTTAACACAATTAATAGGAGAAATACAGTGTAAATACAAATCAATATAGCTCATGCCCACCCTGAAAAATATATTTTTTTCATTTATGTAAACTAACATGACAATTAGAATTGGACCAAAGATATATATACCAAAGGCCGCTAAATAGGTGTGGACACAAGCAGCAAAGTCTTGTAGCATTGAAATATATAAATGTATTTTTTCTTTTAAAAAATGTAAAACTACCAATAGTGGCACAAAAAATAAAGGTGAATGTGTGCGGCGAACAATCTGAGATTTCACACGTACAGGAGCCACTGAATTTATCAGAAACTGAGATGACGATCGGATCGAGCAACGCTACTAATATAAGAATGATGTATTATGTTCCGCAGTTTAAAAAATTGCATTAGGATGACAGCTCCTTCTGTGATGGGCTGTGTTCAAAGAGTCATTGAGCTCTCTTTACATTACTACACTACACTAACACATGCCATGTCAAAAAGAAACGAATCAAACAAAAATAGCGTGTGATATAGGGTCACGGAGGGAAACATACAAAATTACGTATGCGAATAGGTCATGTTCACTTCATTGTCCATCTCGAGTGTGGAGTTGCTAACCAACGGAGCTCTTTTCTTATGATATCATATCATATATATTCCTATACCATATCACATTCACAGGAAACACATGTGCTCATTGTCATTGATCCGCCCCCATACTTAAAGCCAACAATTTTTTTTTTAAAAAAAACTTAAAGCCAACACGCACGCGGGAGGGTACAAAAGAAGTACGTAGTACAAACAAACGGAGCCATAAAGAATGACAGAAGCGACGCCGATCGAATCGTGCAGTCGATCCAAAGCAAACCGATAAAAGAAAAATGAACGAATTCAGACGCCGCTTAAACTATCCCTGTCTCCTGCTCGTTTCTGTCACTCTCGTCTCGCCCCCTTCTGAGAACCTCCCTGCTTTGACCACGTTTGGGTTTCCCCTTCCTTTATCCAGAGCGCGACCCCGTTCGCTGTCGCCGCAGCACCCGCCCCATATAAATAACCCCTCCCTCCCCCAATTCCCAGTCCACACAGCATCAGCAACCTCCCGCACTCCGCCGAGCCAAAGCCCCCCAGCGAGCTCACACAGCAACCAAAAACTCCCTCGGCTCGGTCGCCGGCAAGCAGCCATCGACGCGCTCGATCTCATCTCAGACGTTAACGGCGGGAAGAGATCGAGAGAGAGATGGGTCGCGCTCCGTGCTGCGAGAAGATGGGTCTGAAGAGGGGCCCGTGGACGCCGGAGGAGGACAGGATCCTGGTGGCGCACATCGAGCGCCACGGCCACAGCAACTGGCGCGCGCTGCCGAAGCAGGCGGGCCTGCTGCGCTGCGGCAAGAGCTGCCGCCTCCGCTGGATCAACTACCTGCGCCCGGACATCAAGCGCGGCAACTTCACCCGGGAGGAGGAGGACGCCATCATCCACCTCCACCACATGCTCGGCAACAAGTGCTTACTTAATTTCATTACCATGCATCATCATCAAACTATAAGCCTTAGGAGTTACAGTAACTTAAGATAGACTGGTTCTTGATGGAAGGACAATTAGTAATATAGAACATATATGCAGGCCTCAGTCATCCACTTGTCTGATAAATTATTAAAGAACATGCGCACTGAACAAAGCTCATTCTGTATGGTTTCAGATGGTCGGCAATTGCTGCCAGGCTGCCGGGGAGGACGGACAACGAGATCAAGAACGTCTGGCACACGCACCTCAAGAAGCGCCTCGAGCCCAAGCAGGCCAGCCAGAGCCAGGCGCCCAAGCGCAAGCCCAAGAAGGAGCAGCCCGAGATCGTGATGCTGGACGGCCCGACGACGGCCAGCACCGCCGCGCCCGTGTCGCCGGAGCAGTCGCTCTCCACGTCCACCACCACTAGTACCAGCACCAACGACTACTCGGCGGCCTCGTCGCTGGAGAACAACGCGGACAGCAGCTTCACCTCGGAGGAGGACTACGACTACCAGATCGAGGACAGCTTCTGGTCCGAGACGCTGGCCATGCCGGTGGACAGCTCGGATTATTCTTTCGGGGTGGTGGCGGAGGGAGAGGACGACGCCTCCGCCGCGCCGGCGGCGCCGTCGGCCAGCGACGACATGGACTTCTGGCTCAAGCTGTTCATGCAGGCCAGCGACATGCAGATGAATTCGCCCCAGATTTAATTAGGCAGGAGTTAAGCTAGATGGTTCTTGGCTGATGGATGATACTATTCTTTGCGCCTCACAATTCTTTGAATCTTTGTACGCGGGCTCCGTTTCGGTGGGTGTACGTGTGTATCCGACTGAAAACTTGGGAAGCGAAAAGCAATTGCTTGATCATATTGGGACCGGCTGTTCACTTGTGCGTATAATCATATCATTCTGCTGAGTTTTTTGTCCTCGCGGGCTTCGTTCTCCGGCGGCATGCTACTGCTTACGAGCCGCGTGCCCGGCGCCCGAGTCGACACGTGTCTCCTCCTATTACACTGTCAGGTGGGCCCCACATTTTCCCCAGCGTTCTCCACGTCGGCTGCGCTATCGTTTAGAGTTGCCGAAGTTCCATTGCTACCAGTCCTGTCCGGTCCCAACTCCCAAAGAACCACGCCGCCGGCCGAGAGGTCGCGGAAGCGGTCGTAGAGGCGCTTGAGACAGCGGTGATTCGACGGGGTATAGAGGCGGACTAGCGGTTAAGTCAGGGGAGGAGACGGTGAAAGCGGGGACTAGGGTAAACTACTGGGATTAGCGGCGGCGGCGGAGCCCGGCTGAGGTAGACGTGGACCTCTTCTCCCGATATGAAGCGCGCCTCAATCCATTCTGCTGTGAAACACTGGAGCATGGCCGACAGGCCGGCCTGGTCCTGCACATCCCGGAGAGCCGACACCAGCTAGCCTCAGGAAGACTCTTCCATCTCTCCTTCTCTTCCTCTGACATGCGGAGCCAGGGATGGGTGAACCCCTCTTTATCCCCTGGACCTCGTCAGTGGCAGCTGGGCCCAGCCAGCTCATGAACTCACTCAATGAATGATTACATATTATGATGAATATGAATGGCTGATTTGTAGGCCCAGCTGTATTTTAGATGGAAAGAACGAAAGATATCCTTCGTATTAAAGCTGTGAAAGTGTCAGTACGTTGTGTGATGTAGCCAGGCCTAAATGCATGTCGCATGGTGAAGACACTGTGTTGTGTCCAGATATAGACGTTCATCTATGTGAATATGTCTCCGTGGGTGTTTTGCTATCTACAGACACGTCGCTTATCTTATAAATGATAACCCCAATTAAATTTTAGAATAGATTTTTAGAAAAACATGACACTAGTGCGGAGTCGATGACTCGAACTCTCGTGGACAGATTTCACCACAAATAACTTTACCAAATGACGTACAATTAGTTCGATATCCCATACATTGAATACATATTAAGATTTCCTTTCTTTTAAACAAGTGACATAAATTATTCACTATTTTGTAGAGATAAACCTCAGGCTCAATATACAAAACTATAATGATTTGTATTGTATATACAAGAATACAATACTACAAGTACATTATTTCCATCCTATTTGGCAAGCTCATCATTGATTGATCGAAATAAGTGTGTTATGCACATTAGACGATCACAAAGAAAAAACACTTTTAGTTGCCAACACACCTATTTGATAAGTTTCATATTTGGTCTATATCTGTATGTTTCCATAATTTGTTTTGGCCAAACTTTACCTAAAGTGTGGTCACAATTATATTGTTGGCCACACCTTAGACAAGCCAAAGCTCCGCTAAAGAAATCACAGCCTTTGCAAAACAATACACGTGGCCACCTTTGGTTGCTATAGACGTGTCATAATATACATTGGTAAACCAAACACACTATTTAACATGGCTGTCGTGTATTTAAACATGGCAACCAAACACGTAACTAGAAAGGAAACTGACCGCTCGAAAGAAATATGTCAAACTGACCGCTGTGTAAACACGATAGCCCCGCTGTGTGAGAGACTCTTTGCTTATCCTTCCGAGCCGCGGGCTGCCCGCTGTGCTGCAGCCATTTCGGCCCGCACGAACCGTATCCTCCCTGGGCCATCGCCGCTTCTCGGACCCACTCGCAATGGGCCTAAGCCCTTTAATCTGAAGCGCCGTGCGGCCCTTTACCTCCGAGCCTGCCGCTTTCCCCATCTTCTCCGCTCCCGTTTACCTCGGAGCCTTTCCCATCCCAAGGTTGAACTGTCAAGAGCTGGTCTGTGGCTATTTTCGTTTTCATTCTTTACAGTGAGCTGAACCTGGAGGTTCCCATGTCAAAGTTGCTGAGCCGCTGCCCTGAACGAGTCAGACACCGGCGACGTCACGGCGTCTGACGGATCGCTCACGTGCGACTCAAGAAACTGTCGTCGCCTGACGATCCACTTTTATCCTTTCAAACGGTTGCTTTGTTGATCGATGACAGAATGGGCTATATATGTGTGTGGTTCATGATGGCCTTGGGTTTCAGCAGGATGGATGTTGTTTTGTTTGTCGCCAGACGGCGACAATGATACACGCTGACGTGCGCTGCAAGTGTGCATCTTCCTTCAGTTTCTGCCGGGGAAAACAACATGTTTTATTATTTCAAAAAAAACCATGTTTTGACAGGCCAGTAAAAGGACTCTAGAGCTGCAGAACTTCTCGGGCAGCTGTTTTTTACACGCCGAATTCGCCGGCTGCTTGGACGTCCCTGTCGAACTCAGTGAATTCCAGATTTAAAATTTGCAGGGGTTATAGTCAAAACGCTTTCGAAGAAGCAGCCGTGGTGCAGTAGATCGGAGACATGTGGGGAATGTAAGTCGATTATCATGTTCAGACGGTAGCTCAGACTTACAACTACCACGCTGCTGATGAATGAATCGTGTACTTCCTCTAACTTTGCAGTTGACTGGGACAAATGAAGATGAAAACCCCATCATGAATTTCCTTCACGTTAAGGGGTGAAATGTAGTACAATGGCCTAGAAGATTTTGCCCTTTTCAATTTTGAAACCAAGTGGCCTCCAAAAAGTCTCTTCAGTGTGAATGTGCGATACTCTTTTTTTTTTGCGAAAGGAAATGTGCGATACTCTGACTAAGCTTCGAAAAACAAACAAGCAGCCTCCTTGTATTCCTAGTAGATAAGTTTAGGGAGCAGTTTGACACTGATTAGCTGAATAGGATGGTACTACTATTACTGTCGTTTCTGAATATTTCAGAAATACGCTATTCTGTTCATACGTCAAAGGGAGATGAACGATGAACAGTCGCTTCACTGTGTAGGAGTACTAGATAGAGTGACGGACAGATCAATCACAGTCGATGACCTAAACTCATATATGCAACTTGTGCCTGAAGATCAACGTGCATCAACTACCGCAAAGCCACATCAGAAAAAGAGGCACGCTCCTTTGAAATTTCCCAGTACCTGTCCCGGTGTCGCGCAGTGAAGTCAATCCGTGCTGCGTGAGAGCCAAAACATTCGCGATTTGATCTCCACACGTAATCCATATAATTAACCTCATTGCGGCCTAGTTAAAGCCTCCATCAGTCCACATGAGCAACCTAATCACCACAGATTAGCCGCGCCCCGGCCCGGCCATGCCACCTAATCACGCCGCCGCGAGAGACATGGTTCCCGCTCTGATGATCGCCACCGCTCTGCTCTTCACTGCACTGCCGCCGGCGCCGGCAGCGGCGGCGGCGACGGCGACGGCGATGCAGCCGAGCCCGACGTGCCTGCGGCGGTGCGGCGACATCGAGATCCCGTACCCGTTCGGCGTGGGCCCGGGGTGCCACCTCGACACCGGTGACTGGACCTTCGTGCTCAGCTGCAACCTCACCGCCGGCGGCGGCCGGCCCCGCCTCTACAACTACCAGATCGAGGTGCTGGACATGTCGGTGCGCCACGGCCAGCTCCGCATCTACAGCGTCATCAACCCCTGGTGCTACAACTCCACGACGGGCGCCATGAACGGCCAGAGCAACTGGTGGTACAACATGTCCATCACCAACTTCCGCATCAACGACGCCCTGAACCGGTTCACCGTCGTCGGCTGCAACTCCCTCGCGTACATCCGCTCGCTCAACGACACCTCCGAGACGTCGCGGTACATGACGGGGTGCATGGCCATGTGCCCCGGCGTGGCGCGGCTGGCCGGCGGCGCCTGCGCCGGCGTCGGGTGCTGCCAGACGGCGATCCCCGGCGGGCTCAACGGGTACCAGGTCTCCTTCGAGGAGAAGTTCAACACCTCGGGGATCGCCGGATTCAGCCCCTGCAGCTACGCCGTGCTCGTCGAGGCCGAGGCCTTCGAGTTCCGCACCGAGTACGTGACCACCGACGCGTTCATGGCGGACAACGGCGGGCAGGTGCCGGTGGTGCTCGACTGGGCCATCGGGAACAAGACGTGCGAGGAGGCCAGGCGGAACGCGTCGGCGTACGCGTGCGTCAGCGGCAACAGCGAGTGCGTCGACTCCAAGTACGGCAAGGGCAGGGGATACCTCTGCAACTGCTCCGCCGGGTTCGACGGCAACCCCTACCTGCTGGACGGCTGCCAAGGTGAGCGAGCTCTCTCTTCCTCTCCCACCTGTGTGTTTTTTCCTTGTCGCGTCAAAGCAAAGCAAGCAACTACAGTACGTCGAACATTGAAGTGTACTCAGCTTTTCTTTTCATGCTTTGCATTTGCCTTAATTTGCAGATATTAACGAGTGTGAAGACTCAAGATTCAGGTACCCGTGCTCTGTTCCTGGCACCTGCGTCAACACTATTGGATCATTCTACTGCGCATGTCCTGACAAGACGACGGGCAACGCCTACAACGGGACGTGCGAGAACAACAAGACCCAGATTGGATGGCAGATCGCCATTGGTAACCACAAGTCTCCATCCATATTCTTGTCTCCAAGCTAAACAGAGGACCCAACATTTTTGCTAAACCACCATATTTCCTGTCTCTTTTCTGAAGGTGTCACCAGCGGCGTCGTCGTGCTGATCGTCACGGCGACGTGCCTCTACATGATCCACGAGAAGCGGCGTCTCGCCAAGATCAAGAGCGAGTACTTCCGGCAGCACGGCGGGCTGCTGCTGTTCGAGGAGATGAAGTCGCGGCAGGGCCTGTCCTTCACGCTCTTCACCCAGGAGGAGCTGGATGCCGCCACCAACGGGTTCGACGAGCGCAACGTGATCGGCAAGGGCGCCAACGGCACCGTGTACCGCGGCACCACGAAAGACGGCGACGCCGTGGCGATCAAGCGGTGCCGGCTCGCCAGCGAGCGGCAGAAGAAGGAGTTCGGCAAGGAGATGCTCATCCTGTCCCAGATCAACCACCGCAACATCGTCAGGCTCTACGGCTGCTGCCTCGAGGTGGAGGTCCCCATGCTCGTGTACAAGTACATCCCCAACGGCACCCTCTACCGCCTCATCCACCACGGCAGCCGCCGCGGCGGCGCCGGCGACGCGCCGCCGCGGCGCATCGCGTTCGCGCTCCGCCTCCGGATCGCGCACCAGGCGGCGGAGGCGCTCGCGTACCTGCACTCGTGGGCGTCGCCACCCATCATCCACGGCGACGTGAAGACCTCCAACATACTCCTGGACGAGGACTACACCGCCAAGGTCTCCGACTTCGGGGCGTCGGCGGTGGCGCCGACGGACGAGGCCCAGCTCGTGACCCTGGTGCAGGGGACCTGCGGGTACCTGGACCCCGAGTACATGAGGACGTGCAGGCTCACGGACAGGAGCGACGTGTACAGCTTCGGGGTGGTGCTGCTGGAGCTCCTGACGTGCCGGAAGGCGCTCAACCTGGAGGAGCTGGAGGAGGAGAAGTACCTGTCGGCGCAGTTCCTGCTGGTGCTGGGCGAGGGCCGGCTCGAGGAGATACTGGACGAGCAGGTCAAGGGGGAGCACGCCATGGAGCTGCTGGAGCAGGTCGCGGAGCTCGCCAGGCAGTGCCTGGAGATGACCAGCGACAGGAGGCCGTCGATGAGGCAGGTCGCGGAGGAGCTCGCCAGGCTGAGCAGGATGGCCCAGCACCCCTGGGGACGCCAGAACTCCGAGGAGATTTTGGCATTGCTCGGTGGATCGCCGAGCACGGCGTCGGAAATTGAGCTTGGTAGCTCCCGGAATATCAGTTTTACTGATACGGCATATGTTGGAATTAGATCTCCACGTTAATTAGCGCTACACAATTTTGTAAATGTTTTTAGTTTTGTGCTAAGTCAAATTTGTTCTATTAAAAACATATTTCAGGGTGGATCTAATAACGGGAGATGATGTGTTTGGGTGGATGAACATTGGGCAATAATGGTGAATTCAGTTAAGTGCCTTGGAATCATGGCAGCACTTTTCACATTACTAGAATGCTGTCACTCCAACATCTAGCTCAACCCGACAATGAAGAAAGAGCCAAGTGTTCTCTTAGATTTTAGTGCATCATGGGGACAAATGACTTTTTTCTTCAAAATTTGTATGTGACATTCAGCGGCGGAGCTAAGGGGGGGCTAGGGGGGCTTTAGCCCAAGCCCCCCCTACACATGTGTACTCCATGAAAGGGAAGAAGAAAATAGGAGGGAAAGAAGAAGAAAAATGAGAGGGAGAGGAGGAGGAAATATGAGAGGATGAGCCCCCCCTAGGGGAAAAACCTGCCTCCGCCACTAGTGACATTGCAATATATGAATGTAATTGCATACATATTTGCTTGTAGTTTAAACATCATTTTTACAAGCAGAAATAATTTTTATATTAAAAAGTATATTATTTTATAAAAATCATAATTACATTTTTTTCATGAACAAGCGTGCTCCTGGAGATGAGTACAGAAGGACTAGCTGGGTGGGAGGTGCAAATTGCGACAATATTAAGCTTGAGATTGAAAAGTTAGTGTGTATCCAACTATTTCAGGAGAGCCGTTAATCCTATCATGAAAATCATTTTCATGAGAGTTTATGCAACACCTTCATGAAATATGTATAATTTTTTAGTGTGTTGGCGTCACCTGCATGCATGAAAATAAATATTTTCATAACAGTCCTTATAATATATCCACGGAAATATTTTTTTGTGAGAGCTTTTTCTCACCTTTACAAAATTAAACATTTTCAAAGTTTTTTCTTCATTTCTCTCACAAAAATCGTGCCCCTCTCATAAAATCTCTATTTTGTGGTAATGCTAGGACATGTACATGGGATATACATGGGGAGTGCAACTGGAGCGACATAACAATGTGTGTTGGGGCGACAACTGGACCAACAATTAATACCTATTATTTATTCCCTTCATCCTACAAAAAAATATGATTCAATTTTAGGATAAATTGGTGGTAAAGTACAAATCTCCTATAATCTTAATCAGGGGAAGACTTCCCATGCGTATTGCATAACATTTGCATGACTATAATGGGTTGTCAATCATCGAGCACCATGAGAAAAAGAGTGCCCTAACTAAATGTGCATATATGATTTTTAAAGTAACGAGCACAATAG
Source organism: Echinochloa phyllopogon (assembly GCA_033239725.1). NCBI lineage: Eukaryota > Viridiplantae > Streptophyta > Magnoliopsida > Poales > Poaceae > Echinochloa > Echinochloa phyllopogon. Next base: position 35,035,705 of record BTCW01000001.1, on the reverse strand, counting down.
GTAGTTGCGTGGAAAGATGACCCTAAAAATATCCCCTCGGTCCCAAAATATAGTTATCTATCTATCTATACTATAAGGATCATCCAGTACTTTTGAAAACATTTCTCACCCAAAAAAATCCTACCCACCTCTCACGGAGGACCCACGTGTCAGGCCCAACGGTGGAAACGACGTGGAAAGTTTTTAAAAAACAACGTTTCTAGCGAGTTTTTGCCGTTTTGGACATTACTTTTCTCACCATAAAATTTCTTTACCCACCCGTGTACCCACCAATCAATTAGTCCTAAAATAACCTAACCTAGCGTCTCGTGCTTGGTCTCTTCCTTTTCTTTTCTTTTTTGCCGGTAGGGTCTCTTCCTTTTTCTGTTTCTCCTCTTCCTCGGATTTGCATTGCATTGCCTATATTAATGCGTGCATGCATGTCGTCGTCGTCTTCGAGTACACCGTCGGTGAGTTGATTTAATTAGATTGTTTCTACACGTCGCGTCGTTGAAGCTGCCGTTCCTGACACCGTTCCTCGCCGGGAAGACGGCGGCGGACTTCCGGCAGGGGGCGAACTTTGCGGTGTCCGGTGCGACGGCGCTAAGGCAGCAGTTCTTCAAGGACATGGGGCTGGACTTGACATCCTGTCGCGCCCTTCTCCATGGACGTGCATGCAGCTCGAGTGGTTCAAGCGCGTGCTCCACTTGCTCGGCCCTATGGAGAAAGAGCGGCAGGGCATCATGTCGAGCTCGTTGTTCCTGCTTGGCGAGGTAGGGATCAACGACCACAACCACCCCTTCTTCCAGAACCGGTCCTTCGTCCACGAGATCAGGCCCTTGCTCCCAAAAGCTATCAAGAAGATCGAGAACGCCACCAAGGTAACCTATCTATCTAATTCACACAAGATCCCAGAGTCAGAACGATCTCCATGCATGCGACCTTAATTAATTGATGCTCGTCTCGATCGATCACATATTAGGTGCTGATCGGCCTTGGAACGAAGACGATCGTGGTCCCCGGAGCCATCCCCTTATGGTGCATCCCGTGCATGTTCCAGAGTGACAACACCGGCGACTACAACGCCGCCGGCTGCATCCGGTGGTTCAACGACTTCGCCGAGGAGCACAACCGCGCGCTCCGGCGCATGCTGGACCAGGTCGTCGCCCCCCGCGACGGCGAGCCGGCTGCGGTCACCATCGTCTACGCCGACCACTACGGCGCCATATTGGAGATCGATCACCCGTGACCCTCTCAAGCACAGTACTTTCCACCGGGGCGCTAGCTGCTGCCACAATGCGCGCAAACCTAATCGAAGAACCCTGATTATGTGATGGATTATATATATATGATTACACAAGGTTCAGGAAAGGACGTAGCTCTGGCGGCGTGCTTTGCCTCAGTCACCATCGAATACGTGGCATGCTAGCCACTGGCCTGAAGCGGGCAGCAGTCGAGCGTCAGAGCGGATCAGTTCCTTTTGCAAGTCATCAGTGCACAAGGCAAGGCACAAAGCTCTGATTACGAATCAAGATAGCAAGCGCCATCAGCAACTATAGTGACTGCTCCTTCAGCTGTTGGTACGTGCTGCATGCATGCATATAATGTAGTCTAAAAAAACAAATCCATAGCCTGAGGCACGTGAGATGGACACACGCATCAAAGTAGGGTAGAAGGACATGCATGCGTAGAATGGACCCGTGTATCTGTAGCTGAGAAAAATAAGATTATATGCATTATTTTATTAAATTGATCATTGTAGACTTCTTTGACAGCCCTCAGGTGACCGGGGTTCCATCCAGGCCAGGACTGGGCGGAGGAGGAAGGAAACTGCAATGACGAAGCCAGCAACGGTGAGCAGCACCTAGAGAGAAATCATCGGTGACCCTGAACCAGAGAGAGCAATGTCAAGTGCTAGCAGGATCAGGCAGCAACATCATTGACAGCTGGGGCGGACATGGCCATGCGACCAAGGTGTGAGTTTTCAAGTTACATTTGTTCATCATATCATATGGTAAACACAAGCAATACTCTGTAAATGAGTTAAGAATACTTCATCACATATATATAGAAACATATAAGAAAAAAGTACGAAACATATAATATAAGAAAGTAAATAGATTTAAATTGTGACCTTAGTAGGTTGTAATAGTATAGCCTCTCTCCGGTACAGGGTTAACCATAGCAGATGAAAGAAAAAATTACTGCTCTGTATTTTGGGAGAGTATTTGACAAAACTTTAGAAAAAATATGAATTTGACCAAGATTTGTTCAAACTATAGATATATCTGTATAATTACTTTATGGGAGCTCAATGACATGTTAAACAACCAAAAAATAACGATAGAAGAAACTACGCTGATATGAAATTGTATTTTTTTAAACCTATTTATTTATGCCATCCTTTGTTGATCTATACTATAAGAATCCAGTTCATTTAAAAATACTTCTCACCTAAATAATTTCTACCCACCTCTCACGGAGGACCCACGTGTCAGGTCTAACAGTGGAAAAGACGTGTAAAGTTTTTACAAATAAGAAAAAACATCTATCTATTTCTTCTATACTCTATAAAGATCTAAAACTTTCGACAACCGACAGACCAACTAATTAAATAATCTAAAATACCACTCCATAATAAATGCAGCACGCGCGTGCCGCGTGTCATGCGGGCATAACAAATGCATGTCTATAAATTACAAGTATGCTCCATGTTTTTCATCCATTTACTACGTTCAAGGTTTTCAATCTATGAGTTTGAAATTATTATTTACTACATTTTTAAAATACAACCTTGCCTTATGTATATTTTACCATAAATATAATATTCTTGATCAGTAGTTTTTTATCTATATATGAATATAAAGTCTTTGTCCTCAACGTTTACTGAAAGCCGAATGGTATGGCTTGGTAATTAAATCCAAATGTCCTCATGACATATTTTCTATGACTATAAATTTTAGTTACTATGTTTCTTTGAACACTCGCACGTGCACTCTACTAGTATTTAGAGATTTAAAGGCAGATTGAAAACCTGATAGCTTTAATCTCAGAAACCCTAGATTGGGACCTTCCTAAAAAAATGGGCCCGGAAAACATCATTTATTCTAACATTAGCAGTATCTTTTATTTTAAAAACCTAAAATAATCCGCCACGTAATCCTATATGGGACCTCCTTCCCGTGACCCTCTGCTACCATTTTTTTGGCCATGATTTCTACGATTCAGCACGAGAATTTAGGCGCTGGAAAACATGTTTTTCTGGAACATGTTTTAGTCATTCTTGAAGATGCTCTGGCTAATTGTGCATCGTGAGGTTTCTCGTTGGTTCGTAAATCATAGTTTTCTGGAATATATTTTGGACACTATTATATTATACAGTAGATGTTCTAACTAACTGTGTCTGTATACAAGTTTAAAGTCTAAAGGGACCCCACTTGTTGATCCAAATGAGACGAAATTAAATCCTTGGGAAGTTGGGATGCATTTCTTTACATCAACCGGATTTTCCCTTTCTTGGTTAGCGGGTAGGGCCGATTTTGTGATTGCTCCAGGGCCTGGAAATCTTAGGCCCAGCACAAGACATGTAGTAAAACTTATGCTTCTATGGATAAAAGGAATCTAAACATCGTAGTCTAGATATGTATGCATGGGACGCCCGTCCTACTGTCCCAGTAGTACTAATCACACCCAGGAATCTTCTATGACTATGATATGCGATGCAAACATCGTGATCTACACTACAGTAAACACGCTAACATTGCTCCCCCGTCGGCTCGTCGCCTGATCGTGGTCCCCCTCGCAGCGAAAGGACGCACTGGGCCACTCATGCTCACGCCCATCTAAACCAATCGGCCCGCGACACGCGTTGCCGACAGTACCCGCACCGGCCCGGCCCCGTCCGCGACCGCGACCCCGCCGCCACTGAGACAGTCGCTCTGGGCTGGTGGCGGTGGGGGGACGACGGCGAGCGACCCTGAAAGATCCGCGCCAGCGCATGGGCCGGGAGAGGAGGGCCGGCCTGGGGGGCAACCGCACCTGGCCCGGATGTGGCTCGATCCGCCTCGCCGTCCCGTCGCCCGTCTTGACGCGCCGCGATCCGCTGCTGGAGCCACGGCCCACGGGTAGGCGTGGGCCTATTGTTCGCGTCCCATCACGTCTCGCGTCGTCTCCTTTGATTGGTAATTGGCCGGATAAGCCTGACACTGTCTGGGGGAAATTATTTGGCTCGGTCATCTGACTTGACTCCGCGACTCATCGCGTAGTGCTGCGCCTGCGCGTTCAAGGCTCTGCCCCGCACTCACTGTTCAGGGGAGCAACGCCGCCTGGCCGATCGAGCGTGAGATGTCGCGAGGAAGAGCGAAGCTCTGGGTTCATGGAGTGTCAAGTACTTCATCAAGCTAATAACATCCTGTCAATCTCCTGGTCCGGAATGTCGGTTTCTTCGGAGGCCAACAGCAGTTATCGTGGACTAGCGGTCTAGCTGTTACCGCGCTCCCACGCAACACTACTCCCTCCGTCCCATAAAGAATGCAATCCTCACTTTTCGAGAAGTCAAACCATTTTAATTTTGACCAAGTTTATATAAAATAGTATGTAAATGCGATCAGACCAGGTGCAAGACACTGCAGTTACGTATACTTAGCTGAACTCCGTCGAAAGGGACTTGGCTTCAAAGGATGAGCTATGAAAATTGTGTAAAGGGATGGCAAGCTAGCTAATTAGAAGTTGCTTAATTATTAGAAAGTTTATTAGGAAGGCTAGTTAAACCCATCGTCCAAGGGACTAAACAGTTGAAAGTGGCCGGATTTGGTTAGCAGCTTGATTGAACGAAAGGACAATCACCACCGACTAGCAACGATGCCGTCAATAGTGTCAGGCTAGGTGCATCTATACAACAACAACATAGACTTTTGTCCCAAGCTAGTTGGGGTAGGCTAGAGGTGAAACCCAAAAAAAAAATTAGGGGAAAACAGAAAAGAAAGCAAAAATCACGGCTCAGGCACATTAATTGCTAGTCTCCAAGCGCTCCTATCCATAGCTAAATCCTTAGAGATATTCCACTCTTTAAGGTCTCTAATAACCGACTCGTCCCAAGTTAGTTTGGGTCGCCCTCTACCTCTCTTAACATTATTAGCCCGCTGTAGAACCCCACTACGCACCGGCGCCTCAGGAGGCCTCCGTTGGACATGTCCGAACCATCTCAACCGATGTTGCGTCAATTTCTCCTCAATTGGTGCCACTCCGACTCTATCTCGAATATCTTCATTCCGTATCCTATCCCTTCTTGTGTGACCACAAAACCAACGCAACATACGCATCTCTGCTACACTCAGTTGTTGTATATGTCGCCTTTTAGTAGGCCAACATTCAGCACCGTATAGCATCGCCGGGCGAATCGCCGTCCTATAGAACTTACCTTTTAGCTTTTGTGGTACCCTCTTGTCACAGAGGACACCAGAAGCTTGACGCCATTTCAACCAACCGGCTGAAATTCTATGCCTAACATCTTCATCAATGTCACCATCCTTTTGCAGCATCGATCCTAAATACCTAAAGGTATCTTTCTCGGCCACCACTTGCCCATCAAGCCTGACATCTCCATCTTCATATCTAGTCCCACTGAAATCGCACATCATGTACTCGGTCTTAGTCCTGCTAAGTCTGAAACCTTTGGACTCTAACGTATGCCTCCACAACTCTAACTTCCGATTAACACCTGCTCTACTCTCATCAACTAGCACCACATCATCAGCAAAGAGCATACACCAAGGGATATCACTTTGTATATCCCTTGCGACCTCATCCATCACCAGAGCAAATAAATAAGGACTCAATGCCGACCCCTGATGCAGACCTATTTTATTTGGAAAATCACTACTGTCTCCACCATAAGTGCGAACAACCGTCATCACATCCTTGTACATATCCTTGATAAGGGTAATGTACTTAGTTGGGACTTTGTGCTTCTCCAAAGCCCACCACTATAAATTCTAAAGCAACGACCGTCTAGACGGTTGTACTATATATGTTGGAATAAGTGGCGGAGGCAGGAATATTTTCTAGGTGTGACAGATTTATAAATGTTAAATATGTATAATACAACTATCAACTATGCAAAACCGGTAGCACCAAACTGTCGAATCAGTTAAATAGACTTACGTGTTGGCTCATTGGTTATTGTCTAAGTAGACGTATATCATGCACTTATATACATACATTTATTTTTTTTATTTTTTTAGGTATGCGGCAGCCAAACCTCGCCAGATACCTGGCTCCGCCACTGGTTGGAATCTGTGTGTTAATGGTGTGTTAATGGTAGATTCATCAGAGACTTTATATTAGTGGGACACTGGGGACGGTTCCCGTGACATACGCACTGTAGCGATGACACACTGTTTGGTAACTATAGCAGATCGAAGCCGGTGATGGCAAACACCCTCAAATGAACTGGCCGCACAGTACGGATACAGTAGACAATTAAGCTAGAGACGGTGCGTGAGAGCCCTGCCAAAGGAGGTCCTAGTTGTAGCGTCGGGCCTCTTAATAAATGTACAATTTATATGTACTCACGCAGTACGTGTCACATTCGTAGAATCTGGCCTCTTAATCTAGATCGTAAAGTCTTGGAATCACACGATATAATTGAGAGATTTTTTTTGACCCATCTCAGTGCGAATTTCATGAAAGTTTTATGGCATTAATAAGGATGAAAATGGTACGGATATTTTCCGTCCGTATCCGAGTTCGTATTCGTTTGGGGGGAGGAGGGGGCTATATCCGTCCGAATCCGAATTCGGATAGTTAGTATCCGTTACCGATCCGAATCCGAATAGTTAAAGTTGGATATTTAGGATGTCGATATCAATTTCTATATTATCCGTCACAAGTGGACACTATCCGTATCCGATCCGGATCCGAGAGAAAAAAATTATCTGAATCCGTATCCGGCAATGTCCGTCCGTATTCGATCCGTTTTCACTCGCGGCATTAAATTTACTGACGTGATAGATGAAAGAGAAAGTAAAGTTTTATAGCACGTGAGGAGATTCATGATTTCTGGCAGGATTACCTAGTTTTTAATCTAAATAATTGTATAATAAAACTATATGCTAATACTAGCATTATAAATGTTTGTTATCATACCGTGGTCATTTGCCCGGATGGTCAAGACCACAAGCGGTAGTTGCCACTCCTCTTATCTTCCACCCTCCAAAGCCGCTTTAAGATTCGTGCACGCCACACACCATGCCTCCCGCCGTGCCTTGTGCGCTCCACCCTCCGCCCGTGCCTCGGCCGCTCGAGATGCCGCTCGCCCTCCCTGCCTCGAGCTCCGCCCCGCTGCTCGCCGGCGGCATGTGCCGCATGAGATGCCGAGATGCCGCTCGCCGCCGCGGCGGAGATTGTCGCCGCTGTGCCATGGGGGAGAAGAAGATGCTGTCATGTGCCTTCGCCGTCCCCGCACGAGAGCCGCCGCCTCGCCGGCCGACCCGCTCCGTTCGACATGCCGCGGCGAGATGCCGACCGCCCGACCGCTGCCGCCTCCCCGCTCCGACCCGCTGTCGCACACGAGGAAGAAGATGCCGGGGGAGGTCGCCGCCGCCGCCGACCCATGGCATCTTCTTCTCCGACGAGACGGGTCGGCATCTTCTTCTCGTCCATGGCGCGGTGTCGACGACCTCCCCCATGGCGCGACGACGGCATGTTCCGGCGGCATGTGAAGCAGCGGCATCTCGGCAGCGTGTGCAGCGGAGCGGAGCACGGTCGAGGCAAAGGCGGAGCGGATGAGGCATCGCCGGCGCGTCGGAGAGGGACAGGGCGGGGACGGGCGAGGCGCAGCGGCCGGGCGGAGCCGGGCGGGAGGGGGAGGGGGAGGGCGAGGCGAGACGAGACGCATCGGCCGGGCGAGGGGACGGGGCGGGGGCGGGCGAGGCGAGGCGCGACGCGTGAGGCAAGCGGCGGCGCGAATCTTGAAGCGTCGGGCGCCGGCGGATAGCGTGTGTGTGGGAGCAAGCGGTTGTGGAAAAACCGCGTTGTCATTTGCCGGCAGCAGGATCCTCAGAATATATTTCTTCGAGAGATCGCATTGTTCACGAGTCCCTGTATGTCTACTAGTATATCGCTTTCGTATGTATCTCTTGTCAGCGTCGATTGTTGACAGATCGATCTCAGATCTCTTCCGATTTCTAGCCATGTCGCGTCAGGATTGATGCATACTCTCAAACAGGAGCAAACCCCCACGAAGTGTTCATCGAATGAGGCACCCAAAGATCGATGCCTAGACAAGTAGACGAGCAGACAGTGCAGGGTGCGCGCCGGAAACAGCACAGGTCGGCTAATTAAGCTAGTCGTAGAGATAGCAGTGAGACGACATCGATGTTTTTTTTTGAAGAAACAGACGACATCGATGTGATTCCAAGATGAATCCCTCGCAGTGATCGAGCTGCGTAATTAATTGGTACATGGTACATGCAGATCGATGCACGATACTTTGTGGTGGGAAACGCGGCCGTCCCGGTGCAGCCGTGCAATGCAAGGGTGCTTCATATAAAAAACAGCTGCAGGTTGCAACAGTATCGGAGAGCGATACTTGCCACGGAGACGGACATGGCACCAGAAATGAGCTCAATAAAATAAACAAACAGAGCTCGATCTCCCTTTTAATTAAGTTCTGATCTGTACAGATAGATCTATGTGGCGTGGGGTAGCCATACATCATCGTCCCCAGAGGCCCAGAGCTCAACAGCTGCGTTGGGTTTTACGGAGTACTGTAGCAGCTAACAGAGCAGTATCTGCCACTGCATGATTCGTGCATGTGTGTGTCACAGAGCCTCCTGTGTCGTGACGAACTCCTAGTGGCCCACTAGACGATGTTTTGTTCCATCTTTTTTTCACCCGACCTCGTAATCTTAGCGCGTCAGAGATCGTGAGCTCGTCAGCTCAGAGCAGGGAGCAGCAGCCGCTGCATGCATGCTGCCCTCGATAAAGGCCTGGGTCAATAATGTCCGTACGTCGCCCTATTTTACGGCTTTGCCGCTAGCAGTTGCAGTTCTCAGTTCCAAGAAGCCCGCCGACAGATAGTAGTAAGCACTAGTGTAATCTGTGATTGGCTCAGTCTTTGTAAATGCACAAGCAAGAATTCCAACTTCCAAGCCTCACATGCAGGCATTGTGTGCTGTGTGCTCCATTCCAATAAGGCCAAGGTTGATCACTCCATTGTGACAGTTATTTCTGGAATCTCTGCCTAAAAAGGAACTTTAAGTCTATGAATCAATGAATGTGGATTTGTTTAATTAATTTTATAGCAGTACTGTCTGATGTATGAGTAGGAGTAGTATTCAACCCCATGAGGTATGTTATTTCCTGTACACACACTCAGTTAATTGCATTGGTTCGCTCTAATCCATTTTATCTGAAGGAAGTTCCACAAATACAACATACTCCCTCTGTCCCTATGATTTTTCAGACATAATAGTGATGAGAAATGGCTTAAGGGCACGTACAACAGGCCGTTGTTTGCCGTCGGCATGCAAACTTTTTTTGCAGAAAACCCCCCGCGCAATCGGATCGAGGCGAGACCGTCGTCTCGTTCATCTACGGCAGGAGCTCGTGCTCCCACGCGAGACGACGGGGCCAGCGCGCGTTGTACGGAGGTGATGCCGGTCGTCGACGGCAGCAAGGATCCGCTACGCACCATCACGCGCGAGCGCGGGCATCTTCTCTTGGCGCGAAGTCAACCCGCTCCTCCCCCGAATCCTCCTCAGTGCACAACCTTCTCCCCCAAATCCTCTCGTTGGCCGCGGAAAGGAAAGGAATCCCCAAATCCCCAAATCGCGTCAAGGAAAGAAAGATCCAGAAAAAAAGAAACATGGAAAGCAAAGATCCATAGAAAAAAGGAATACGAATGGAGCAACTCATTGATGTTGTAGTTTGCATTCCCCGGACTCCACCTCGAACTCATCCTCCTCGGGAGCCCTCTTCCTCCCTGCCGCAGCGCTCGCCGGCTTCTTGCTCTCCGGCCAGATGCGGCTCGCCGCGGCACGCCACGAGGACGGGATGGTGTTGGAGAGAACGGCGCCGTCGCACATGGCTGGCTGCTGGTAGCGCTGAGCCGTGGGCTGCTGCGGACGGGACGGGGCAATGCGCGAGGGGAATCTGGAGCTGGTGGTGGTGGTGAGATGGGGGTTGGTTCCCGGTTGCTTTGCTTGTCGCGGGATGGGTGGAGTGCGTGAGTGAAAATGGCCTGGGCCATGGCTGTCCTCTGAACATGTACGTGTATTGTTTCAGGTATACAACAAAAATACTACAAAGATCAAGCATACACTAGATCATCATGATTTGTGTGTTAAAGGATAAATTAAACACGCTGCAGACAGCCAAACAGACAATCCATTGTACAAGCTGTTTGTTTAAGCTGTCTGTTTGTGTAAAAAGACAGCAAGCTGTCTACACGGTTGTACTTGCCCTAAGTGTCGCTAATCAAAGAAGTTAATTCCACATGCAAACTTGATGAATCAAATCTTGGAAAGCAAAAAAACAATCAAGCAATTAAATACGAATACATCTTGGAAATGAAAAAGAAATAAAGCAAGTTAAATGTGCATGCACCTTGTAAAAATTAACAATAAGTCAAATAATGTGGGAAAAGTTCATTTTCGTACCCTTACATGTCCACTTAACCTCCTCAATAAAATTTATGCTCAATTTACTCTTCCAAACTATTTTAGTTGGTCCAATCTACCCTCTAATGAGATTTATATTTTTTATTTTTTTGACTACAAGATGAGTTTTAAATTCAAATTTTGTGAGGGGACATACAATATGACGATTTATGCTTGATTTTTTTCATGATTATTTTCATGATTATTTTCATAGGTTGGGAACATTTAATATGAAATTGATCATAGGGATACAAATTTACCCAAAAAATAAACATGGAAGTTCATAATGTATTTATCTAATATAGGCATCATGTTGTAAGTCATATCTCAAAATTTGAATTTAAAATCAACTTATGCACAGAGAAACAAAAGAGAAAAATCTCAGTAGGGGGTTAAACGGATTTTTGAGATTGGATCAACTAAAATAGTTCGTCAAATAAGTTGAGTTTAAGTTTAAACTTAACCTTTTGCGGTGCCACAAGATATATAGTGTAGTCCTTTTATTTAGAGTTTAAAATTTGTCCTACAAAAAATACACTTTGTCCGTTTAACCCCTGAACAAAATTTAGGTTTATTTGACGAACGAACTATTTCATCAAATAAACCTAAATTTTGTTCAGGGGTTAAACGAACAAAGTGTATATTTTTTGTAGGACAAATTTTAGACTCTAAATAAAAGGACTACACTATATCTTGTGGCACCTCAAAAGGTTATCAACATACATCTTAAATATACATATATATTGCAGATGCTGCTTTCTCTTTCTGCGGTATGGGACCTTATCACCGTGATACTCTCTGCCATAAGATGGAAAACCGTTGGCCATACAATTTTTCAACTCATTTTGTGTTGATCGCTTCATCACTTCGTCCATATATATTTCATTTCTCTACTGTTGCCACCTCCAAAAATGTGTATCACTGTCCAAATAGGATTATTACCCAATAGTACCAATCGTGGTATTTTTCGGTGCAGCTCTTGGGAATCCGACTATATCTAATCATAAGACCTGTCTTAATCATATACACAAGAGACACGATTCTATCTATGCACATCCTATATAGTGATGCGTTATGAATCATCATTCCACACCTGTCCAGTGATAGAAGTTCTTCTCTACCCGCGATGGCTCCTTGCATGCCATCTTTTTGCTCACCCTATTCGATAAGCTCAATTCCATTATATTTCCACTCTGAGGACCATGTGTGTCTGAGGACCGGTGGATGATCGCTTCTCAGTGTGATGAGTGATTGACAACGTTGTGTGGACTGACTCTTGGCTTAGTACTGCAGGTGTTGGTGCGACTTGGTTTGCGTTGGTGCAGGTGAAGAACAAGCGCGAAGGGTCTTAGCCAGAGTGGCCTCCGAGGAGTGGAGAGACAAGTAGGCTTGGTTCGAGGGACCCGGTGGCCAGACGGGATCAAGTGCAGTCAACATGGTGCAAGAAGAGCAAGACGAGGCCGTGGACTTGGAGCCGGTGCAAGGTGGCGGCTAACGACCGAAGCTTGTACGCGGGGTTTGATGGTTGGGCCACAAAACCATCGGAGGAGGGTTTCTCGGTTTGGGACTCAAAACCGAGCCCGAAGGCCCAACGTGACGGAGACGGTGATCCGGGCGCGTTCGGGAAGCTTCGAAGCGGTGGATGCGTGGCGGGATCCGGGAGCTTGCGTCGGAGGGAAGCAAGGCCGGATGGACGGCGTGCTCAGCCGGAGGAGTTATCTGCAACTTTACTGTTTTACCCTTGAGGGCGTGTATCGTAGAGTTAAGTTGTAGGGGTAGTATGGTCACTTCCCTTCACCAGGACACTTAATATAAATAGGAGGTGGAGGGGATGACAAGTTATCTCTCTGGAACCCTAGTTCATTTCATTCTTGCTTCTCTAGGCTAGCCCGTGCTTCATGTCAATCTTAGCGGGAGGATATTTGGGAGGTTGCTAGCCTTGTATAGAATCTGACCTCTGTTTGTTGAAATGAATTCAAGTGCTAGTTGAATTTCTTTGTTTCTTCCCGAGTTTCTTTTTGAGCTATTTTCGTGTTTGTCTCGATTCGTCGTTTCTAGACCGTTTGGCTTCGGATTTGTTTGATGGGATCATGGGTGAGTGCCTTGCGCATCTTTGTGTGTGATCTTGGCCCCTTGAACGCCGGGAATCGGTCTCGATTCGAAGTTTTTGGGATGAACTCTTGAGAATGTGTTCTTCCGTGTGATCTGCGATTTCTCGAGTTGTAGGGAGTTAGATGCCGAGATTTTTGGGGCATAGCTTCCCCTTAGGGTGCTAATCATCTCCCCAAAGTTTCGTCTCAAGAGCTCTAGCCATTTGGGAGATCCGGTGATGGATTTGGGAGGAGAGATCCGCGGGTTACTGTAGTTGTTCGTTCTGTTCGTCCGTCGTGTTTCTCGGACGGTCCGCGCGAAGTTGGCAGACGGTCCGCGAGGTTGCCGGACGGTCCGCATGTGATTGGCGGACGGCCCGTGCAGAGGAGTTCGACGGTGGTGTGTTGAATTTGGCTAAGTCTTTTCACGGACGGTCCGCGTGACCACCTCGGACAGTCCGCGACACTGGCGGACGGTCCGCGGTAGGAGCTCGGACAGTCCGAAAAAGGGCCTGGAGCTACTGGAGATTTGAGGTGATTTTACGGACGGTCCGCCCTGTTTAGACGGACGGTCCGCCACGACCACGGACAGTCCGCGACCTCTGTGCGGACGGTCCGCCCTGACCCAGGCAGATTGCTAATCGTTTGGTTTCCTGAGTTGAGCTTCCGCTTGATACTTCGTTCTAGCTTGTTCCTAGGGTTGGTAGATCCGCTGTGACTACGCTACCTTGGCAAGCCTGTGAGGAATCATTGGTGGGTGATTTTGGGATATAGGCCTAGTTTCGAGAAGAAATTTTTATCGGCTCCCATTCACTCCCCCCTCTCTGGTCGCCATTTCGATCCTTCACACTGAAATTCAAGAACTTTTGTACTAAAACGTATTCAAGAGCAACATTCCAAGTAGAACACGTGTTAACAATTTTGAATTCAATACTTTCTAAGAGATCTAAACTTAAACTCGGCATGTTTTAATTTAGGAAACATGTTTTTTCAACTATCAGCAAAACTAAAATTGGGTTTATTTCTCTGTCCCATAGCAAATCTAAATATAGCATATACATATTATGAGCACTATGCATGGCGTATGTGGATGTGGCTGAGGTGGGGGGAGGGGGATGCTATTTTGTTGTTTCACAAATATTTACGCAGCTAAATCAATGGCTAATTAATCGTGTCCTCTATCCTCTCTGCAACTTTAATTTGGTGAAGAATCTCTTGACAGTGATGTAATGAACAGCGGTGGGTATAGATATTTTTTCCCCATCTTCCTGAAATTGGTCAAGTAGCACATGGGGTGGCCCAACGATATATTGGCCATGCTCTCGGCACCAATAATGAAGTTTGACTTGCGTGCTCAGGTAGCAAACTCCCAAGAGATGGAACTATTCACCATATACAGCAGTTAGCTGGCACTGCACTAGCATGATTCATATAGATGGATGGGAAACCTGTGTCCTACTCCTTCCATTTTAAATTATATATAAAGCTTATTGTGTTTCTTTACAACAAACCTTTAACCAACCATTATCTTATTAATACATACTTTTTACATTAAATTGGTATCATTAGATTCATATTAATTTTTTTATGAGTGTACTTTTATATCACATAAATGAAATTTTAATAGAATATTCCTTCCGTCCTGTAATACAAGGCGTTCTAGAGTTCAAAATTTATACTCAAATACAAGACATCCTAGCTATATTTAAACCACTATTTTTTAATTATTCTTGAAGTTAGTGCGGTTAGTTTGGCTGATTGGTGAATATACACTAGTTGGCTCATTGGTACTTGCAATTGTCATTAAAACAACCACATAATACAACTTTCCACGTAATAACTCAGAGGTATATACGTCTTTTGCTAGTCTCTCTAATATGTTCTAAAACTCTAGGATGCCTTGTATTACAGGACAGAAGGAGTAATTCCTAGCTTTTGTCCTATAGAAGGTACGCCTTGCCTTATAAAAAGGGGGGTATACTTCAACCATCTTATATGGAAATCACATGGATGCCCCTATATTTTAATGGAATTTCTGACCTAATATAGAGCCAAAGTCTACTTGACTGTGGTGTTTGGATCCATGGGACTAAAGTTTAGCCCCTTAAACAAATAATAATTAGAAGTATTAAATATAAACTAATTATAAAACTAATTACATAAATCATCTCTACATCGCGAGACGAACCTAACAAGCCTAATTAAGCTATAAAAAATACATAATTATCACATATTTACTGTAGCATTACATTGTTTAATCATGAACTAATTAGGCTTAATAGATTCATCTCGCAAATTAGTCCTCGTTTACGTAATGGGTTTTGAATTATTCTATATTTAATACCTCTAATTAACCTTTTACATTCGATATGACGGGACTAAAGTTTAGTCGACGGAAACCGAACACCCCCTAAGATGTTTTTTTTGAAAAATCGGGCAGAGCACTGCCATATCATATAATAAAGGAGGAGAAACAACATGGAAAATCTTACATAGGATCTATGAAGTAAACTATTTTTCTACATTATTTGTTCCTGGATTTTCTTCCAGTCAATGAGGGGAGGCCGGTATGGGTCCGAGCACCTGAGAATCATAAGGGGTGTGTGACTGCTATCCGCAGAGGAGAGCACCCAGTTCTTGGCTGGATTGGCCAGTACAAACCAACAGTTGGTACTGTAGGGGGATTGTACGACGATGGCAACGATATCAGGGACCAAGTTGCAAAAGTATTAACAAGAGTACAGGGAGCTCATCCTTATGAAAAATCGCCACTCGATCTTTTATTCAAGAAAACTTATTACGCGATGTCACGCCCCATAGTAATATGGATACTCGAGGATATATATGTGATCATGTGCAGGATACATAAAACCCAACGCATACAAGATTGTGCTGGCCTAGATAAGAATTTTGTCACACAAAAGACGGCTACTGATCGTGTACATAGTTTTTCGTACTTTGGGTGTGCTTGATTTAAAGCATATATCTTGCTACTAGTTGTTCAAATTAAAAGGTTCCAATAATTTAAGATATTAAATTTTCATGTCTTTTCTGAGAACTACCGTCTCAAATGCCTTTGGTCATTTTCTCCAAGGCTCTACTCCTCTGTTCCAAATGGTTTTTTTGTGACGTTTGATCATTCATCTCATTCAAAAATTTATTCTAAATATACAAAAAGAAATGAGTCATGTTTAAAGTATATTGGATGATAAAGTATGTTACAAACAAAATAAATGATTCTTGGATAATTTTTTTGAATAAGCTAGATGAATGGTCAAACAATGAAAGAAAAAGTTAACAACGAACGGTAACTTAAAACGGAGGTAGTACATCTATCCTAAGATACTTATTGATTAGTATCTAATTTACTACCACATTGGCACTAAATACATGCTCTACAAAAACTAGTACACATGTCACAGTTCACCCTTATATTATAAAATGAAGACTCAACCAATGTAATTTCTATTGGTAATAAGCATCTTGTTGGTTTTGATTTTGCCTCAGATTTACCCTTTTCCCCTGGGCCCACTCTATCCCTATTACATTAGTCAACAAACTCATTTCCTCCCAGGGTATAAAGGACATTTCCCTTATATGACGTACACAAGTTGACTTCTACAACCGACTTATACATTACACGTCTTGGCCTTTCCTAGGTCAGGACTTACTATCCTAATCAAAGCTTGACCCTACACCGTAGCAAAAACGCTTGTCACAAATCGCCCCATCCAAAATCTCCATCGAAGGTACTTAGGCGATCCGTTGCACGGCGACAAGCCTCCCCTGACCTTCGCTAGCCTTGCTATCTTGGACATGAAGACTTGGAGGTGACTTTCTTCCTGCACCCTTGATGACTTCACCTCCGCCCGAATCTGTCATGCCATTCATTGCCATATCCCTGCTCGAAGGTCACCTCGGCTTCAACTTTACATTCTGAATCTAGCCATTACCTTCGATTGCAATTTGGCCATCCCTGTCCTGTAGAACCTTGACTTTGTTTGCATCGTGACAATTATAGGAGGTGAAGCCTTACTGAAATTCAATCCCCAACACTTCTAGCCATACTTGCTAAAAACTTGTTTATAATACTTGACCCACAACTCTATATTCCTAAAAAAATCCTTAAAAGAATTTGCATCCCTCTCCTCATCCCTTTGCAGCAACACCTAAAATTTTGTTATATATGTTGCCCTGAATACTACTAAGTACTGCATAAAAGATGCCAGTTTCTTCTTGTATAAAATAATACCTTCTCCCCTTTTTTTACATGTAACGTTAGATTTGTCCTAAGCTAAAGTTAGACAATTTTGATCAAGTTTATAGACAAATGCAACATCTATAATACCAAACATGTGCTATCAAAATGTAATCCATGGTGAATTGAATGAAACAAGTTTGCTATTGTAGATATTTTTATATTTCTCTATAACGTTGGTTAAAGTTGGACAATTTTACGAAAGACGCAGATGCAGATGCATGCTCACACATGCACACACACTTACCCCAATGAATACACGCTCGCAAATTGTACCCCTACGTGTTGCCTACCACTGAAAGGATAGCATCAGTTATTCCTGGAATAAATCGAGAAAATAATAACAACACCCGTGCTGAGACGAGGACTTGAACCCGTATGAGTAGATTTCGCCACAATTAACCTTACCAACTAATCTACGATCAGTTCGCAAATTTGGACAATTTTGATTTAGGAAAAACCTAATGTGATGTGTAAAAAAATAGGAGTATTATGATGGAGCCAAATTGCTGAAAAAGCTCCCGCCCTAACCAAACTTTACTGACATATTTATACATCAATAACACGAATTCTAATTATGCAGTTAGGTCAATTAGTGGGCAACACATGTGATGGGATAGAAGATGCTTTTCTTTTGTAGTAGCATGTGTGACACCCACTTTAGCACCGGGTTGCATTTACCAACCGATGCTAAAAGGCTATTAGCACCGGGTCATAACACCAACCGGTGCTAAAGAGTCACCCTTTAGCACCAGTTGGTGGGTCATAACACCAACCGGTGCTAAAGAGTCACCCTTTAGCACCGGTTGGTGTTACGACCCGGTGCAAAAGGGTTGGGGCATTTAGCACTGATTGGTGTAGGGTTTAGGGTTTAGGGCTTTTAGCATCGGTTGAGTCCCCGAGGGCACCCGGATGTTCGATCCGGTGCTAATGCATCTTTAGCACCGGGTCCAAAATATACCGAGGCATTTGAGGGGTGCGGATGTTGAATTTTTTGACAGTGAAGATAGCGACTTCTTGATGACAAGGGTGCCAAGGTCGCGAAGGATGAAGCTGCCCAATCATGTTTTGAGTGAGTCATTGACTTGGCATGTGTGTCATATTTTTCTAGATTTATTTTATGAATTAGCCGGCACTATTCTTTCTGTAGTAGGCGACGTCCCCGTTGGGCAACAAGAAGAAAAAAAAAAGCTTCCCAAGCTCACGCGCGGCCCATTCTCTTTTTTCAAAACTATACATGACCGGCACGTGCAGCGGGAAATTATATGGCCGGGTAGTGGCCGATAAGGTAGCTTGACCCTTATATGTTTTTGTCAATGGATGATTCCTCTCATCCGCATCAAATCCCTGCCGACCGCCGATAGCTTTTCTTTTTTATCTGTATATATAAGTGGATGCCTTGACCACGAAGACACGACTGAATAAAATGCCAGGCAACAATTGATGCCAACACAACCCTACGACACGACAGGTTCAATCCAAACCAAAGCCTCTCGTACACTACTCAGACCAAGGCTTTGTTTAGATGCAAAATAGGGGTGGGAATTGGAGGGTTTGGGGTCACTTCGTAATCATTGTAATATTGTAGCATTTTATTTATATTTATAAAAAATTGTTCAAAAATTGATTATTAGGCTAAAAAATATCCGTCTCGCACGGTACAACAAAACTGTGCAATTAGTTTTTGATTTCATGTGCCGTCATTTTGATTTGATGGAAATCCTCTTTTTGCATAGTGAACTTTGGGATAAAATTTAGGAACTAAGGCCGTGTTTCTTTTCTCCCAGGAGAATTTTCTCCCAAGGGAATCTTGCATGCATGGAGTATTAAATGAAGTCTATTTATAAAATCTTTTTAGGGATGAGTGCAACTTTGCGCGACGAATCTAATGAGCCTAATTAGTCCATGATTTACTACAGTAATGCTACAGTAACCATCCTCTAATCGTGCGGTCAAAGGCCTCGTTAGATAGGTCTCGTAAAATAGTGCAATGCTGTAAAGATAGTTTTGTAAACTGACTTGATTTAATACCCGTAATTATTGATCAAATGGGCTGGAGAAATTTCTCCAGCCCCAAAGAAACACGGCCTAAACAAGGGCTAACACGTCGATCGAGATCGAAACAGCCGAGAAGAAAAGGCAATGATCAGACTATCTCATTGATTATTGCAGTTTCTCAGTCTGAATTTTTAGAAAGGGCGTACGCCCTTATGCCTATATTAGCTGTACCAGGACTGCAAGCATTGGCCACCGGATCCGAATTTTTGGAACCGGCGGCACTGTGATAGCCAGTTCCTTAGTAGTATATTATAGAGTCCTCATATATCTTGCGAGAACCATAATTATAGTCAGCAGAAAAAAGAAACGGAGTATCTTTCGTAGAATCTTTTGGTACAAGTGCCTACAGTGAAGAGTACACATATGAGTGCATAGCCCATGCTAGCACTGCATATGCATGTGATCGAGAAAAAATAGAACACGACGAGATTCAGACCAAGGGGGGATTTTTATGATCTAAAAAAAGAACAAAAAAACAAAGCGACTAAACACAACAATATGAGCAAAACATAGGTTGGCGTTATTTTCGGTACATTTCAGAGATACAGTATTGCGCAGTCCAGTACCAAGTACAGAACATATAGGCCCTGTTTAGTCTAAAATTCCACTCCCAAATTTACTATACAAAAAGAAGATTCTCCATCACATTAAAATGTCATAACATGCATGGAGTACTAAATGTAGATGAAATCAAAAACTAATTGCACAGTTTTGTTGTGCTCAGCGAGACCAACATTTTGAGCCTAATTAATCAATTTTTGAACAATTTTTCACAGACACAAACGAAATGCTACAGTAATGTAATGATTACGAAGTGACATCGTACTTCCAAATTCACCGTTCTAAATTCAACATCTAAACACCACCGTACTTATAGACCCGGCTGGTCGGTGTTTTTACCACACTGCACTGTCCAGAGTGCCAGAGTCAGCTCTCAGCTCTGAAAAAACAAACGGAATCTGTTCGCTCAAAAGAAAAACGGAATCTGCACTGTGACATGAAAATCTTCAGCAGCTTGTCCTAGCCAGCTTTTACCATTGAAAAAGTCCCAGTAGTTCATAGAATTACGACAAAACTTTTGAGAAGTGAGAAGTTCGAGCTTTGTACTATATGCATATATATGGTCCTGCTTTTAGGTCACAGACAGTACGTGCTGCCCCAGTAGATATACGGCATATGTACATGCTGGAGCGCAATTTTGTTTTATTGTTTCATTTGTTTTTTCCCTCCCTCCCATTTCGACATGCAATGCCAAATAAACACTGATGCTCCAATATTAAACATTGGATCCTATTGTTTTCAAGCATCATGCGTTGCAGATGCAATCAGCAATTCAGCGGATATACTGATGCACGTTCCTAGCTAGTACTAGTTGATGCTGCTACTTCCCAACAAGCGATAACAGTGACACCACTCCCAGCCGGGGCCCGCGCCCACATGCTGATTGAAAAATGCATATAGCGCTCTGGAAGCAACTAAAAGGTAAATAATAATAATTCAAAAACAAAGGGAGACTTTTCAAAGGAAGAATTATTAGCAACTAAATCCACTGATCCACCCAATCGTTGTACCCTAAACTCTCACGAGGCGTCCTGTGTGTCAGCCAATGGCAGGGTTTATTTGCAACCACTTATCATGGTATACCAAGAATGGAAAATTAGAGGAAACCTTTTGTTGCTAAGATACATGGTGGGCAAGACTATGGTCCCTAGAGAATAATAGATGGCATTGGATCAATGGTCAAATCAACTCGACAGGATGGACAAGACAAAATAGTTCTCAAATAGTAAGGCCTTTTGTAGTTGATATAGATACTCCATAAAAAGACAAATATGTCTAGTTTGAAAGTAATTAAACGAGTATTAATTATTTATTGGAGATAAAATATTGATAAAAATTGATTTGACCCAAACCCTCAAATTTCCATATCTTTTATTTCTGTGGGCACTTTCTTTTTCATTTTATCCAATATAAGTTAAGTCATTGTCAACGTCTTGCTCGTAGGCCTTTTATTACTTCTCTATTTCATGTCACTTTATTGCAATAGTACTAGAACCAGACTTCTAGTAATGAAATTTATGAGTACAATCTTAATATGTAATTATCCGTGGTTATTGGAATAACATATTCTAGCACTTTTTAGATATAGCATCCAAAACCGATGGTACGGGCCAAGAAATGTCATGATTAGAGAGTGATATTTTTCATCAAAACTACACGATGAAATCAATTCGCATGTATTTATGATTGACAAACGGTCTATTGTACCCATTACAATATGTACAACTATTCTAGTAGAAATTTGAGTTATTATGCTAGTGAGATGGTCCAGTAAGGTGTTAATGTACCCCATCCATCCAACATTGTCTTTTCCCGGAAGACATGCAACATCTTTTCTTTTTAGCGAAAGCTTTACTTTCATTTTTGCCTAGTTGCACTCGAGAAAGTTAGTTAAAAACAACCACTAGGCATGCACGATCATGATGCTTGCTTGGCCTAAATCCATTCATACTTTTGCAGAGTGCGACTACTAGCAACTAATAATTTAATGTAATTTCTCTGATGTACATACTCGTGCAGCAGTAAAAAAGAAACCCTAAAAAGGACGGCAGAGGAATCTGCACAAGAGATGAAAGCAAAAAAAATAATTTCCTTTAGCGAATGATGGCCTTTTGACACCCTCACACCATGGGTTTTATTCCTTTCCGGAGTATTTCGCACCTGGGTACGCTCTCGGGCAGGGTTTTCCATTTGTCGTTTCACAAGGACAAGTAAGCAGCCCCATTCATTACGGCCTCCGAGGGGCTGCCTGCCCTCGCGGGTGGGCCCTGGCCGTCGCCATTCGTACGGACACCACCGGCCCCCACTCTCTTTACGCGTCGTCCATTGGATGCTGAACGACTCGGATATGTCCTGTGCGCGCATCATGGAGCGCGCTCCCCGCCCTTGGACTCTTCTCCGGCGGCACCCCGGCCGTCCGCCGCGCATCCGACGGCCGTCCACCGGCGGCAAAGGACACCGGCACCCGCTTGGCCTATATACAAACGGAGGCGAGGGCGGGCGGGGCCTGACCCTGAGAGCTGCCGCCATTGCTGCCGCTCGCTTTCACCCACCCCCACCACCGCGACCATTCGGGAGAGAGATATCAGATTTCAAGCAAGAAATATATACATATATTATTTACCTTTAGTCATGTCATCTCTCACCTCGCAGCGTCTCTGTCCTCCCTTTCACCTAAAAGCCCTAACAGTGCTGTGCCACTTTCTCTCTCTCCGGCTGTTGCTGTTCCTTCCCTCTGTTCCATCTCCCAGAGGCTCCGCAGATCTCCCCTTTTTAGGCCAAACAATCCATCCACCACCACCGTACCCCCTCCTAAAAATAGTAGCCGGCGGCATGCAGATGCGATTCCCGGCACCTTCTCCCCGTTCCTGATGAAGCTCCTCAGATCATTGGGCCTATGAGACGACGAGCGAAGCAACGCCAGTCAGCAACCATCCACCACTCCAGCTGAGCAAGGGTAAGCGCGCGCGGCCAGTAACTTGGGCCATCTTCTTCTTTTTTTTAATCTTTTTCCTTATCTCTTCTCTTATTTGCTCCTGCTCA
Organism: Echinochloa phyllopogon; assembly: GCA_033239725.1. Classification (NCBI taxonomy): domain Eukaryota; kingdom Viridiplantae; phylum Streptophyta; class Magnoliopsida; order Poales; family Poaceae; genus Echinochloa; species Echinochloa phyllopogon. The sequence continues at coordinate 35,013,056 of BTCW01000001.1, read as the reverse complement.
CCATATGCATCCACCCTCTGCGGATTCTCCGGTCAGCTTCAGCTCCAACTAGAGATCCTGCTGGAATCTTCCCCGGCCCACCGCTCCGACGCGGCCTCCTTCCTCGGCCGCCGCCACCGCCACCGCCGCAAGCCATCGCCGCGAAAGGTATACTTGCTCGGGAGCGCGCATGTGACTGATAGATGCCTCTCGATCCAAGAAAATAGAATCCATTCCCCCACATGTATAATTTGACTAACCGCATATGCAAATACTACACTACCTGCCTGACTGTTTATCTTTGACACCTCTGGGAAAAGAATGTTTCTTTGTAAGTATCCTTTTTATGCATATATGTCGAGTGCGTGGATGCATCGCTTTCACACGCACATGGTGGACTGGCAAAGAAGAGCTAGAGCAGAGCACCCTGAGAGTAGATCCCCAAGAATGAAGCCGCATGTAATCATCATATCGGCACCGACATCCATCCATGTGTTACACCTGCTGATTCTTGGATGCCAGATCGATGGACCTGTCCCCGAACCCCGAGAGCCCGGGCGGCGGTGATGGCGTCGGCGGCGCCGGTGGCGGATCGAGCAGCGGGCCGTCCTCGTCGGCCGGCGGCGGCGGCGGCGGCGGCACGCCGCAGACGCCGAGCCGGTACGAGGCGCAGAAGCGGCGGGACTGGAACACGTTCGGGCAGTACCTCCGCAACCACCGGCCGCCGCTGAGCCTGGCGCAGTGCAGCGGCGCGCACGTGCTGGAGTTCCTCCGGTACCTGGACCAGTTCGGCAAGACCAAGGTGCACACGGCGGCGTGCCCCTTCTTCGGGCACCCGAACCCGCCGGCGCCGTGCCCCTGCCCGCTGCGCCAGGCGTGGGGCAGCCTGGACGCGCTGGTGGGCCGCCTCCGCGCCGCCTTCGAGGAGAACGGCGGCCGGCCGGAGTCCAACCCCTTCGCGGCGCGCGCCGTCCGCCTCTACCTCCGCGAGGTCCGGGAGCACCAGGCCCGCGCGCGCGGCGTCAGCTACGAGAAGAAGAAGCGCAAGAAGCAGCAGCAGCTGGCGGGCGGCGATCACGCCGGCGGCAGCGGAGGCCACCCGCCGCCTCCGGCCCCGCCGCCCGCCGGCGCGGCGTGCTGAGGACCGCCGCCGACGACGTACGCGCCCCATTTGGTATGCCGGACTGAGCATATTTTATGTAGGTTTCGATCGATTTGCTTGTGCATGCATGCATGGTTTACTGCCATTTTGCTCGCGATGCTTTCTTCCTAGCTCGATCAGACGCTCTGCGGATCGTGTGCCGTGCTACATTGTTAATTATTTGGCTTCTGCTCTCTGTCTCTCTCCCTCTCTACTAGTACTAGCTTTGATTCCTAGATACCGCTTAATTTTCGTGTCAAGCAGTTCAATCTGCTGGTGGAAGGAAATCAATGGATCATGAATGAATTAATGCCTATTTTCAGTACTGCTCATGGTAGATGGAGATCGAGTTGCATACACTGTGTACCGATTCAGTGTAGATACGTACGTGCCCTCAATTCAAAAGTACAGAGAGAGGACCTCAGCTCTCTCCTCTCCTCTCCTGATCTCCTCTCTCTCTCTCTCTCTCTCTTGCTGCAGTGTTCTTCCAGGATCTCGCACGCCATGTGTGCATGCAGTACTACAGCAGCGAGCTATAGCTGGATACCGCGGCGGGGATGGAGCGGCCGGCCGGCGCGCGCACCGTAAAAAGGAAGAGGCACAGGAATCAGAACAAGAAGTGTCAAATTTGTACGTCCTGTATGTCGTACAAATTTGACACTTCTTGTTCTGATTCATAGTCCAAATTTGACACTTCTTGTTCTGATTCCTGTGCCTCTTCCTTTTTATGGTGCACGCGCCGGCCGGCCGCTCCATCCCCGCCGCGGTATCCAGGTATAGCTCGCTGCTGTAGTACTGCATGCACTACAGCAGTGAGCAGTAGTGCGCGCACGGCGGGGCATGGCCGGATCGAGCCGGGTCTTGCTCGCACTGTTGCCGACGCGGCGACGCACGAAACGTAACGGAGGCAGCTGGCAAAGGACGACGCTGCTCGCTCATTCCGTCTACCCCCATTGGCTCCGCACATATCTTTGGTAGATCTTGCGTGACTGTTGCACAGGATGGCACTGTTCTTCTTCTCTAGCGCGCGCGTGCCACCGGTCGGCCTGCCTCCCCAGCTGCAGTGTGGCGCCCCCAAGGAGAGGTCAAACAGACCAATAGTAGCAACAACAACAACATGTGTGCTGTGCCTCTGCCCCTTCCCTCCGGCTTGTATGTAGCACTTAAATTCGTGTACAAGGATGCGGCCAAATTGGGGGATGTTCATTGGTTTGCTGTAGTTACCAGCTGCATATCTACAGCATTATATTCTCAAGGGTCATGGCAAGCCGCACTCATTGGTATGTTAGCAATGCTATTTTTACACCAGATTTCATTGGTTGCTTGGTTTCTGATTCCTCATTTCATAGTCCATAGTCTCTGTATATGCATGTTAAAAATGATAGAGAGATCGAACTATTAGTACTTAGTAGGTAACAGCAGCAAATTGATAACCCGATTGATGAAATTTTTATGAGTTTAATTAAATAGATTAGTGATGATAAGGATTGTTGACTCCTTGTTATTTATTAGTATGCGGCTTGATCAATTGTTGGTCAGAATTCAGAAACAACTACTCAACTAACTAATAACTTGTCATAAGGTTATATCAAGTCACATTATATATATAGCTGATGTATTTATTTGACCGTTCGGAATCATCAATTTTATTTCCATATATAAACATAAAATTGCTAATTCCTATCCTTTGTACTCTTAATTTTATGTGCCCGTTTAATTTGTTGCTAACCAAAAAGTATTATTTCGTCACTTAATTGCACATGTGTATGTTGTTTGCGTTATTCACATGCTCTCTAATTTTCTCGCAATGTTTTAATGAATCAATACTAGGCCGTATTAGTAGTAAGTTTTATCGAAATCAACAATAAGCACATATGTTGTAGCATACTCCCTCCCTTTAGTCTCTACATGCTTATGTTATACGACTGTGTGGTCCTTTGCACTCATATTTAATGAAAATAACACAAGGCAACCTCCTTATGCTGCATGCCGGCCTCTACTAAAGTTATGTTATTTGCTACATCTCATTATATTCATTATTCATCAAAATCACCCATTGGAACCACATAACGTACATAATCAATACTATATATATGCTCTCCCTCTATTTAAAATGTAAAACATTTCAGTTTTTTCATAAGTGAAACTTTGATAAAGTCTATCGAAAAATGTATTAACACCTACTATCTAAATTCACTATCATGAAATATTTCATAATGGAAAAAATAAGACAAATTTGTTGTTGTAAATGTTGGTCCATTTGTATACAAACTTGGTCAAAGTTAGAGAAGTTTGACTTGAACAAAACTAAAATGTCTAATATTTTAGAACAGAGATAGTACAATTTATTAAAACTGAAGTATGTAAGGTAGGTGCATTTTATGAAATGTGGTCATTTCTCTTATTGAAATCCTATAGCAACGAAGCATGAAAATGTGAGCACATTTATACCACGTACATTATAAAAGAGCAATATAATGTATTTCAAAAGCTAGTGGATATTAGAATCAGAGAGGGACTAGGAAATCTATTTTGTATTATTCTTTGGCACTTTTTAGATAAAGTTACAATTATCTGTTATGAAGCCCACATATAAATTTTATAAACATCAGCATAAAAATGTATTATATTTGATTTTCAAAGGCAATTATTAGTTCCCTCAAAATTGATAAGAAAACAAATTGAACATGAAAATATATATGTGGGTTGATTCTTGTACACATGATGATTCAGTTTACTCAATCTCTAATCCACAATACGTATATTGTAACATGGTTTTCCTATGTAAAAATGTGTAACCTTATGAGGATGTGATATGTATATATATATATATATATATATATATAGTCTTTGTTTTTTATCTCTAAATGATGATATATATTTCCCTTGACCTACAAAATTTAGCTACTTATATATTTAGTAACTAACTGAATTAAAATAAAAAATGAACTGTAATATATTCATAAATCCACTCTGACTGAACAGTAAAATATCCGAATGAAATAATATTTTAATGATTAGCTTTGTGAATTGATATGTAATAGAAAAAACACAAAGTTCAAACTCATTCAGAGTAATAATATGATTAATTCCATATTTGGAAAACCATAATCTGGTCTAATTCCTACATGCCAACACAGATGTAGTTGTATAATAACCAATGATCCAAAGTTTTATTCATCCAAATAAATATTGGTTCGAAAGTATGATCCTTTTGTAGTTGTATGAGTAATTATTTTAAGTGTAAATATCTAATAATTTATTAACATAAACAATGGGCTAGGCATATATGATCAGTTGGGTGATACTTGGTACTTGAACTGATAAAAGATAAGAAGTTATATTTTAAATAAATAAATACAACCTTACCGGGCATAAATATTCCTTGCAGAAGGTACCTAGATTTATACATTTAACTACCAAAAAATCGGTTGTATTTATATGAGAGGATAATCTGTTAAAGTAGCTCTTACGCAAAACATGGCTAAAAGTTCTATATCATGTAGAGCCATATAGAGCACAGGTGTATCATCATCGAGGTTATATATTTGAAGCCAAATATATATTCCCCCTTAAATAATATGCATGCTTATTGTACTCTCGCTATGACATCCATCAAATTTGCTTGTCAATTCTCTATAGCTTTTTAGAAAGCATAGATCTTAGACTTACACACAAGTTGAAGGGTATAAACGTTTTGGGCTGGGGTACCAACAGCGCGTGTACGTTTTCTCTACAGGGCTAGAAGCATGAGAAACCTAGTAAATAACCCAATAAAAATCCATGAGTTACATATAAATATACCACACATAAATAGTTTCAAACCGAATGTAACTAGTTAGGTTGTTTATAGTAGAACCTGCCCATATAAAATCTTTGGCTCAGCAAAGCTGATCTATCTATAGGTAATTGTTCTTTATATGGTAGAAATGTGTGCTCGTTAACAACAATACGCTTGAGGTGACTTCGCAAATCTTAAGATACATCCGAAATCTCTCTAAGATGCTTATAGAGAGAGATAGGATGTGCATGCACGTATTTATAAAGGTGGTCAATTTGTGTGCATGTATATGAGGCTTTTTTATTGTATTTTAAATAAAGAACATAAGAAGAGCTGATAATATCTCAAAGGAACCGTACCTTGTTAAGTGTATAATTAGTGCTGCTGGTTAGTAATTGAAGTGTAGCTAGCTAGGGAAAGGCATCACCAATTGACCATGTTCAATGTCTTGTGTGGTTGTTTCCCTTCGTTGGGCCGTGTGCGAAATGTGGCTTGTACGGGTCCTTCACAAAAAAAAAAAATTGGGTCATAGGTCCTTATAATCGTGTCACATGTGCTTAGATCCATGCATGCATAGTACGTGCTCAAAGAGAAAGAAAATCATATGCCATGAAGCACCGAAAAAATAAATCCCTACCGTGCAATTGGTGCTTAGATACAGGCCGGACTTCTTTGTGCACACCTCATACAATTGGTTTAAACTTAAGCATTTACAAGCACCCGATCGATTTTCTAGCTAAGCATTTCCTCGAGTATTTCTAATGTACATGCTCTCAATAGACCATGAGTAATTTATAGAGCCGAAAAATGTGTATATACAGTATCTTCTCCATATTTTTGGTACAACGTGTTGACGTAAAATCCGCACCTCACGCCAAGCACACAACAAGCCGAATTAGCTGGCTTCACACGTGGCCCGGGCTTTTGAATCCGGAAGCGTGCCAGTCAGTTTGCCTGAAAACTAACAAAGGGACAAAAAAGTTTAGATCAAAACCTGGAACGTGCCGGGTGAGACCAGACAGTTCCATATTTGCGGCATTGAAGCCAATCTCGAGAGACATATAGCTACGGACAAGCTATCTGTCGGCAGTTAAAGCCTCATTCGGCAATCGGCAAGGCACGCAAGGAACGCACTGCCGAATGCGTGACGTAAGCATGACGAAAGATCGGCTTTCAACCGAATGAACGTTGTAATACATACTCATAGCCGATTAACGAGAAACAGAACATGATAGATAAATAAAAGGGTGAAACATGATCATAAATTCGTAGTAAACAAGGAATGCATAGGCCGAAAGCAGCACCCGTCAAGCATGATAACAAAACAAGTTAATCCACCGCATGATACGACTTGTTTGAGACCACACCACTAATCAGATTAGACCAATCCACCGCATGATACAATCTAACCATGAAAAGCTAAAAGCATTCAATGTTTAATTACGAACCCACAACACAGTCACGAATTTACATTGAAAACAAGAATGCATAGGCCGAAAGCAGCACCCGTCAAGCGCAGCAACAAACGAATTAATCCACCGCATGATACAACTCGTTTGAGGTCACACCACCAATCAGATTAGATCAATCCACCGCATGATACAATCTAATCGTGAAAGGCTAAAAGCATCCACTGTCCAATGCAAACCCACGAACACACGTTCACTCGTGAGAGCACTGCCGAATACGGCTACTTAGCCGAATCGGGGTCCGCGGCGAAGGAACAAACTTAATCGGTAAAGATAAATCTATCAGATCGAATCGAATTCTAATCCACCGGATGATTAGCTCTAAGACGACCCAAAAACCTGCATCTACCGCATGATACCCGGTTCTGTCAAGATCTACACAATGCCGACAAGCTCGAACCCGCGACACGTGGCAACCTAGATCGGTTTCGGACTCGGCTGTGAGGGGATAAGTCGTCGCACCGTAAAGCAAAGCCGATTCTAGCCGATCTAGATTGGGCAAAGGTGTGTTGCATGAATTAAGCACATAGTAAAAACGAAGCAACACGGGGTAACTTAATGAATCTGTTAGATCTTGCCGAAATCTAACAGAGCCGATAACTTGGTCCATACTAGATCTTAGCCCACCGCATGGCTCATGACCTAACAGAGGAACCTTCTTGAGACCACAACTTAAATCCACCGGATGATACTAAGCATGGTAACAAGACTACTTGCATCAAAGCTTAAATCCACCGCATGATACTAAGCATGATACAAGGTTGCCGGTACTTACGGAGGTCGACGGATCGATGACTCCTCTCGAAGAACTTGACGACTCGACTAAAGGACTCGATGTTGGCACGGGGCCGGTTTGTTGTATGATTGATTGTCTTGGATCCACAATTGCCATGGGTTTATATTTATACCCAGGTCTTGATACAACTCCTAGTCGGACACGACTACAACACTTGTTTCTAAAAATAAGTGACGAATCTTCGTGCCCATATTGCGTTCCTTGTTCGAACCGGCCTTTTCCTTATATTGATCCACGTCATCATGCCTTCCCGAACACTACTGCTCTTCGCCTGCGGAACAATGCCTCTGCCGAATGATAACGCATTCTCGACTGCAGAGTATCTCTACCGAACGCTTCAGAGAAAACCCCTCAGCCGAATGGCGACGCGTTCCCGACCGCAGAGCATCTTTGCCGAATGCTTCAGAGAAAGCTCTTTAGCCGAATGGTATCCTTCCACCAAATCCGGCTCACATGTCAGCCTCTTCCTGGTGCTAATTTTTGGTGTCAACACATGCCCCTTCAATTTCGGGATAAATGATACTTTATCTCGGAATTGACCAGGAATCCCCAACACTTTCAGGCTGAGCCCGCTCGACATCCGTTTTCTGCTCCCAAATCCTCAGAGTGCGTTCTTAAACTCAAACCCTAGTTCGTCGAATCTTTCAAGTTCCGATCTTCAAATGGCGAACCAGGACCAAATTCTTCAAGTAAGTTCCGTTTTCTTCAATCATATTCGGCATTACTCTTTTCAAGCTGCATTTTGAATCCCCGAATCGCTCTTCTTCCGTCCTCAACAGGCTCTGACCACTGAAATCCTGACCCCTACGGAGGAGCAATCCGCATCTTTCTTCCTCGGTCCCTCAGGGAATCCAGATCCCTCCGAAATTATCGCGGCCGAGTCTCAAAGGATCCCTTTCAAAACTTCACTGTCGGGACCTCACGAATGGCAAGATTCATTCAAAAACTGGCCTCTGCCCCCAATCGCTGGCTGGAGAAACTGGTACAAAAGGATTCTTGAAGATAAAAGCCCCCAGACGCAGAATTGGGACAGTCTTCGTATTTCTCATTGCTTGGAGCTATCTCTAGCCGAAACACCCAAGAATGAAAATCTCCTGATTGCAGCTTGCCACTTCTGGTCCAACGGCATGAACGCCTTTCTTTTTGGTCATGGACCAATGACCCCAACCCTGGCCGATGTCTACATGATAACCGGCCTGAACATTACAGGGACAACACACCCATACAGGTACAAAGGTTCTTCCAAACAGACAGGGGTGAAGACTGGAGTCGGCTATAAGAAATACATCCAGACTTACATGCATGATGGTCCTCTGACTGATGTTGAATACAGGGCCTTTCTGAATATGTGGTTGTGCAGATTTGTTTTCTGTGGTAAAGCCAATGAGCCAACTCTGAATCACATAGTAATGGCCGAAGATCTGGCTGCAGGCACACTTATTCCTCTCGGGAAATATCTCTTGGGAAGTGTCTATCACATGCTCCATCAAACCATTTATCAGATGCACACCAACAAGAAAATTTCTTGCGTCAATGGTCCCTGGTGGTTCGTCCAGATGTGGCTGCAATTGTACATGCACCAAATTGTCTCCATTGACCTCAACAGCCGACACTTCCCCTCGGTCAATTACCAGGAAGCAGAAGCCCAGAGCACCAAAGGCTGTCAAACCTATGGGGAAGCAGCCTCCACTATCGCTATCAACAAGAGCATTGGAGAACTGTTTGAACTTTTCTTCAAAGGCTTTGCCAATCCCCTCTGGTTCCTATACTTGGACAATGACAGTCTCACTTTTCCTTGTGAATTCAGCTTCGAGACTGGATGCATAGATGCAGAGTCCACAGCAATTTTTAACACTTTTATTCGGCCTTGCATCTTACCAGCCGAATTTTGTGGAGGAAGGCTGGTTCAAAGTTCATATGAATATTACCAGCCGAATATAGTAGCCAGGCAATTAGGATGTGGCCAAGTGCCCCCAAGATTATTCTTTCATGAATTCCTCAAGCCTAGGCAGATCATCAAAGACTCCACAGAAACAAGAAGAATTTTTGATTACAAGTGTTGTGCAACCATCTATCAAATCGAACCTTTTGTGCCAACAGCACTTGCTCATCCTTCTTTTATTCTTTGGTGGCAAGAAGTCCATGATCACATCTTTAACGTACCAGTCTACCCTCTCTGCCTTGATTTGATGCCTAACTATCAGCCGAATTCAGAGGTAAACATGCTTATAATCCATTTGTTTTTCCACTGATATCCTCTTTCATCGACTTTTAACTCTGTTATCTTGCAGGACATAGTCCCTGCCCCTCTGGCCAGAGCAATTGCATATAACACTGCAGGCCCAATATCTATTCTGGGGCATCACTCTCCTTCTTTGGCTCAAATAATGTCCAGGCCTGCCAACCTGGATCCAACTCTTGCTGCACCACCTGCCGCCAAGAGAAAAATTTCTTCTCTAACTGCCCCTTTATCTATAAAGAAGAAAAGAACAAGCAGCAAAATAATTGCACAGGTCAAATTTCTCCTTCCTCGAGTAAAAAATGCTAATTTCATTCTGCTCATTTTCTATTCCTTTATGATTTCAGGCCAAATCACAGCAATTGGCCATTAGTACAGAACCTGCCGATGCTTCAGTGATTAGTAAAATTTCTCACCATCTTGTCTTTTTTTTAAAAACTCTTTTCATCGGCACTAACTTTCTTTCAGTCACAGAGCAAGCTCCAATGAATCCAATTTCGGAGAGCTCCCCCTTTCATCAAGAACCAGCTTCAGCTGTACCTGATGTACCTCAGCTAGAAGCCTCATCTCCACCAAAGAACCTTCCAAGCTCTCCTCAGCATGTCATACAAGAATCTTTGCCTGAGCCTGAGCCATCTTCTCTCTCCATCCAAGAGATCAGGAATGAGGTAGAGATAACTATCCAGTCTTCCCAGTTCTTTATTCAATGGATAATCATTAATTCGGCAATATCTTTTCCAGGAAAAAATAACTTCATCACCCAGCTACTCATTTCCTTTGGATGATCTTGTTGCCGAACAAGCAGGGGAAATTTCTTCTAGCCAGACTTTATCAGAAGAAACCCAGGCAAAACTAAAGGAAATTTTCTCCTTTCTGCACAAAGACATCCAGGATCAAGTCAAGGATGCTGACCTTCTGAGAGATATGCTCGAGCCCATTGAACAAAACCTTCCTGTTGATATTCAAGCTTCTTTGGAACCAATCTCTCAATTGGATCAACAATTTGCTGCAGTCAGACAGGTTCTGAAAAGTCAATCTTTACAACCAGCTTTAGAACAAAGAAGAGCCATAGCTAAGCAATCTTTGAAAGATCTGTATATTCAAGCTCAGAGTAACAAAGAATTATCAGCTAGACTGCAGCCAGCACTTGATCTGAAGAAGGCCAGAAAAGCTGAACTAGAAGCCGAATTGAGGACTCTGTCAACCGAAATCGAAGCTGACGAGAAGAAATTAGCCGAACTCCCTGATCTGACAAAGAGGATACGAAAGGAAGCATCGACAATTCTAACTGAAGATAAACAACTCAAAGCGAAGCTCTCTGCTCTGGAAAAAACCCAAGAAGCAGGCAAAAATCTTTTGGAGACCATTAATAGAATGATATCTGATGCCAAAGATGTAATCTCCAAGTACTTGGGTGTGTAATTGTATTGAATATTTTAATTAGCCGAATGTCTTACCAACTTTGTAGTTTCACCAATCTTTGCTTTCTCTCCATTGTGGGTAACTCATTCGGCAAAGCTGATTTTAATAGCATCAGACCCGAAAACGCTTCAACTATGACATAGCCGAATCTCACCCAGTCAAAGCCGAATACGACTCGATAAGAATCCCAAACGACATGAGAACCGATCGGCTGGAAAATCCTTTCCACCCTCCGAACTCTTCGGAATATGCGCCACGATCTTTGGCCACGATTTCCTCTGCGGGTTCTATAAATAAACATCCAGGCAGCCCACAGTTTTTCACCAAGTTCTTCGTCTTCCAAGTTCTTGCCGACTCAAGTCATTCTTTTCCCCATCCACAGTAACTCCGAAGAACTTCCAATGGCCGACAACAACAGGAGGCGCCCGGCCGTCGATGAGGCCGAAGGAAGTCGCGCCGGCGCTCGCCGCAGGTGATTGGCTGCTTGCTTCTCTCTGTTCTTCTCGAGATTTCCTTTCTCTTTCTTGACGAATCCTCTTTGTTCTTTCAGGGTAATCCAATGGATTGCCGGCGCTGGTGCGCCAGTTGCGGCTCCAGCCGCTGCTCCTGCGGCGCCCAACTCCTCAAGTTCGTCCAATCGGACTCGTTCATCGGACGACTCCCGCTACTCAGACGGCGATGCTCGCCGATTCAAGGCAGAGCGCGACGACTCTCGTCGCGAACTGGAGATCATCTCCAAGCAAGCCGGGATTGCTGACCTTGAATGGCAGCACGAGCGCAAGCAGCTGCTTGAAGTCATTGATGGTGAGTGCTGCAATCTGCTCAACCTCAATTCTCGTCCTCCAAATGATATTAATCTGTTATCCCCTTGTAACTTTGCAGCGCGTGATGCTGAACTTGATCGACTGAAGGCGTTGGTGGAGGAGCTGGCGGACAAGGTGAACGCCCAAGGGGACTCACCCGAGGCACGCCTTGGTGCGGTGGCAGGTCGTGTCGACGAAGTGGCTTCCCATGGCGTTCGCCTGGGCGTCGCTACGGGTCTCGTTGCTATGTCGACGCACACCGGCACTGACTATTCCAGGATGCCGGTTGGTTTTGCCAACAGCAACCCAGAAGACATCGATGATATTGACGCCTCCATTGATCGTCTTGATGGCCATGGCGCTGCCATTGCCGATTCCATTCATCCCCAGTCTGTTTTGAACAGGCTCTTTCAGTAGTTTGTACTAGGGATTTATGGAATTTCGGCAATAAAACTTATCTTTTGTGTGAATTCTTGATGTAACATATTTTGTGCTAAGGGCAATACATTCAGTACTGGCCATTTTCCTTTTCTGTCAACATTTATTCTGAAGGCGATTTCTTCCCGAATATCGGCTGTTCGGCAATTTGATATATCAATCATCGATCGATTTCAATACTGGGATAATATCTCTTCAAATATCTTCCATTTATAGCAGAAGCAAATTCTTCTCCCAATAATGTCTTCAAAATATATGCATTTCCAGGCACGCACCTAACCACTCTGAAAGGACCTTCCCAATTTGGAGACCATTTGCCGAATGCTGCATATTTGGTTCCAATCGGCAATATCGCTTTCCAAACTAAATCACCTTCTGTAAATTGCTTAACTTTCACCTTCTTATTGTAACACTTAGCAACTCGCATTTTGTTCCTCTGAATATTCTCCAAGGCCCTGAGACGAATCATATGCAAATCTTCTAATTCGTCCATCATTAAATCATTATAATCTTTAGAACTTAAATCCTTTTGCAACTTTATTCTCCTTGAGTCTAATTGTATTTCCCATGGCAAGATAGCATGATGCCCATACACCAACTCATAAGGAGACGTCTGTGTAGCCCCATGTGGAGCCATTCGGTAAGCCCATAAAGCCTCATTGAGTACCGAATGCCACTTTCTCGGCTTCTGATCAATCTTCTTCTGTATAATTTTAATCATAATCTTGTTAGAAGCCTCTGCCTGACCATTAGCTTGGGCATAATAAGGAGAAGAATTTAACAATTTGATGCCCATACTCTCGGCAAAATCTTTGAACTCTGAAGATGTAAATTGAGCCCCTTGATCCGTGGTGATTGTTTGAGGAATCCCGAATCTGTAAATGATATGTTCTTTAACAAATTCAACCATATTCTCCGACGTCATCTTCTTTAATGGAATTGCCTCAACCCACTTGGTAAAATAATCGGTTGCCAAAAGCACAAACTTATGCCCCTTGCTATATGGAGGATTTATTTGGCCAATCAAATCTATTCCCCATCCTCTGAATGGCCATGGCTTGATAATGGGATTCAAAGCCGATGCCGGAACTCTCTGAATGTTTCCAAATCTCTGACAGTCTTGACATCCCTTATAATATTCAAAACAATCTTCCAACATTGTCGGCCAGTAATATCCAGTTCTTCTAATAATCCACTTCATTCGATAGGCCGATTGATGTGCTCCACACAACCCATCATGTACTTCACTCATCAGCCTTTTTTCTTCTTCATGATTTAAGCAATGTAACAGCACCCCATCCAAGGATTTATAATACAAATTATCATCAAGAAGAACAAACTTTAAAGCTTTGTACTTGAGCTTTCTAGAAACCTTTCGGGATGGATTCTCCAGATAATCGGCAATCTCTTTTCTCCAATCATCTTCTGCCAGATTATTCCCGAAAGCATGTACATCATTAGCAAAAACTTCTCGAAGCTCTTTATAACCTGATGCACTTTGGACCAATCTATTTGCTTCTCCATTATCCCCTCTAGGAATGTGTTGTAGAATTACTGACCGAAAGCTCTTCAATATTTCTTTGCATTCTTCATAGTAATTCCTCAAGGTATCACTTTTGCACTCATATTCACCATTCAATTGTTTTATGACCAATTCTGAATCTCCAAAAATTTCAACCGCAATGGCCTTTGCTTCTTTCAAATATTGGAGCCCTTTGAGCAATGCCTCATACTCAGCCTGATTGTTAGTAACAGCAGATTGAATGGGAACAGCAAACTCAAATGTTTCTCCTTTGGGTGAAATTAATAAGATACCTGCTCCACCACCTTTGTTGCATGAAGATCCATCAAAGAATAACACCCAAGGAACAATGTTAAGCAAATTTATCGATGTATCATGATGTTCAGTAATGAAGTCGGCAATAATCTGTCCCTTAACAGCCTTTGCCGATTCAAACCTTAACTCAAATTCAGACAAAGCTAAAATCCATTTGCCAATCCTTCCGTTCAAAATTGGCATAGACAACATGTGTTTTATCACATCAAACTTTGAATACACAATGCATTCGGCATGTAGTAAGTAGTGCCGAAATTTTGTACAGGAGTAGTAAACACATAAGCAAAGCTTCTCTATAGCCGAATACCTTGTCTCTGGATCTAGTAACTTTCGGCTAAGGTATGCAACTACTCTTTCCTTCCCTTCAAATTCTTGAATGAGGGCCGATCCAATAGTTTGGGCATCGGCCGCCACGTACAACTTGAAAGGCTTGTTCAATTGTGGAGGTACCAATACTGGTGGCTTCTTCATGTACTCCTTTATTTCATTAAAAGCCTTCTGTTGTTCGTCACCCCATACAAACTTTTGATCTTTTTTTATTTTCAACAGTAAGGAAAAGGGCAACACCTTTTGTGACAAGTTTGATATGAACCTTCTCACAAAATTTATCTTGCCAAGCAGTGATTGTAGCTCTTTAAGATTAGTTGGAGGAACAATTTCATCAATCGCCTTCATGCTTTTCTTACCAACTCCTATTCCTCCTTCATGTATCAAAAATCCCAGAAACTCTCCAGCCGAAACTCCAAAAGCACACTTGTTCGGGTTCATCTTAAGCCCATGTTTCCTGGTGCATTCTAGAGTTTTCCTTATGTCGGCCAAATGAGACTCATGATCCAATGACTTGATCACCACATCATCAATATATATTTCCACAATCTTGCCGATCAACTCATGAAAAATATAATTCATAGCCCTTTGATAAGTTGCACCGGCATTTTTCAATCCAAAGGTCATGACAACCCACTCAAACAACCCTATGTGTCCAGGACACCTGAAAGCTGTCTTTACTATATCTTCCAATGCCATATAAATCTGATTGTATCCTGCGTTACCATCCATGAAACTGAGCACTTTGTATCCAGCAGCAGCATCAACCAATGAATCAGCAATAGGCATTGGATATCCATCCATGGGTGTAGCCTTGTTTAGGTCTCTGAAATCTATGCAAACCCTCATCTTTCCATTTTTCTTATAGACAGGAACAATATTAGAGATCCAATCCGCGTATTTACATGGCCGAATGAAATTTGCATCTAGTAATCTTTCAATCTCCTTTTTCACATCGGCCAACACTTCTTCCTTGTAGATTTTTCGGGGTGGTTGCTTGTAAGGCCTGTATCCAGGTTTGATTGGCAACCGATGCTCAACAATAGAACGGTCTAGACCGGGCATCTCCGAATAATCCCAAGCAAAGCAGTCCTTGTATTCTTTTAACAATGTCACCAACTTTTCTTTGAAAACCGAATCCAAGTTAGCACTGATAAATGTCGGCCTTGGCTTGTCACCATCTCCAATGTCCACTTCTTCTAATTTATCGGCCGACACAAATCCACGTCCTAATTTTCCATCAGTTCCATCGATTGGATTTTCCATCAAAAATTACTATGAGAGCCGACTGCTTCGATCGGCTGCTGATCACTGCTGGCTGGTGCCACAGGACCTTCTCCCCAGTCTTTGCCTGAGAAACAATCTATGCCTTGATATTCCCAGAAAGCTGGTTCCATATTTGCCACGCTTATTGAATCATCTGCTTGAACAATCTCCATCTCATCATCTATCCACTGATTAAGCTGTTGATGCATAGTAGATGGAATACAACAATTTGCATGAATCCAATCTCTTCCAAGCAGCAAGCTATATGCCCCTTTGCCCTCAATGACAAAGAAAGTCGTAAGCAGAGTCTTGGACCCAATCATCAGATCAACGTGCACGCATCCCTTGGTGTCCGAAGGATTTCCAGCAAAATCATTCAGAATTATGCTCGTTGGTGTCAAATCTCTAGGGCCCATACCAAGCTTCCTAAATGTGGTATATGGCATTACATTGACAGCAGCTCCTCCATCGACAAACATCTTGGTCAATGGTTTGCCATTAACATATCCCTTCAAGTACAGTGGCTTCATGTGCCGATTCTGGGCTGGTTTCTCAAAAACAGCTTGTTTGTTCAACATCAATTGTGCCATTAACCCAAATCGTTCGGCATCATCTATATCAGGCAATATCTCTTCCTGTACAATTTGGTTAGCTGGAGCCATGAATTCATTCGGCAGAAAACATACCATGCATGTAGGAGCCGAATGACCATGTTCGTCAGGCCTGTCTTTTGGGAGCCATATTGATTTTACCTTGACCTTTGCTTGCTTCAATTCCCGATTCCTCAGGCGTTGTACTCTTCTCTTCTGGCTCTTCCTCAAACCAGGTGGGCATCATTGTCCTTTTTGCCAAACATAAGCATGATCTTCTTCTTCTTCATGATTAATCCATTTATGATCAGCATGTCTCTTTCTTGGTCGATCATCAGAACGCCGATCATCACTAGGATGCACCCTGCCAATTCTTTCATGGACAGATCGGCGATTGACAGTTCTCTGCCTATATTCATCATACCTATTATTGCATTCAGGACAACTATTCCATGTGGGAAGCTTCAAACCTTCGTTCCAACAGTGTCTGAAGAATGCACACCCCCAATGCGCACGTTCCTGCTCTCGAGCATATTCTTCTTGTTCTTCCTCAAGCCTTTCTTCTTCGCGCCTTCTTTTCTCCTCTTCGTATTCACGCCTTTGAAAACGCTCCTTTTCTTGCTGACGCTGCCATTTGTTGAGGAGAATACGTGTAGTAACTCTAGGTTTAAAGGATTCTCCCACTTCAAATCGGCTATTCGGGAACCGAAGATCTTTCTGGCGAATCTGTTCAATTGTGATCTGCCGAGTGGGATCAACTGAACCATCCTGTCTTGCCTTTTTTGAGGTTAAAACTTTCAATCTTCCCTTTTCTCCAGATGGAACAGCATTCACCATATTAACCGAAAACCCGATCATATTCTGAGGGAAAGGGTTACTGTCCAGTTTCATCTTGTTGTCGAACTTCAGATGTCCTTCCTGGATAGCTTTCTGAATCTTCATCCTAAAGACTCTGCATTCATTAATGGAATGAGAATTTCTATCATGAAACCCACAGTACCTCTTATCTTTCACTCCATCGGGCCGAAGCATAGAATGCCCCTCTGGCAATTTGATTCGGCCTTCTTTCACCAGGAACTCAAACAATTTGTCCGCCTTAGTCACATCAAAATCATATGTTCCCTTCATCTGTTTGATCCACCTTTGAGCCATTGTAACTGGTTCTTTGCTCCACACTATCTCTGCTGCGGCTATCTCCTCGCTATCTTCATACTCATCTTCTTGATCTGCTCTTTCAAGGAATTGGTTATAGATGTCAGCTACATCATTATTTTTAGCAAATCTGACATCTTTCTTGAAACCATATGCCTGATTACTCATCAAGGCCAATCTGTGCGACAATTGGCCCAGATCATCAAACTCCATCCCGAACAGCTTCTCCCGAATGGCAGGCAGCATGCCAGCTACAGCCATACCAGCCAGCTGGTCATCAGGTATGTTCAGAGAAAAGCACATGCTTTTTGTTTCCCTAAATCTCCTGAGGAACTCCGTAGGTGTTTCATTATTCCTCTGCCTTAAGCTGGTCAAATCAACCAACTTTTTCTCGGTACTGCCAATGTAGTAATGAGCATGGAATTTCTGCTCCAGGTCTTTCCAAGTACAAATCGACTGAGCAGGCAAAGAAGCAAACCATGTAAAAGCTGGACCCGTCAGTGACAAAGGAAAGTATCTGATTCTGAAAGCCTCATCTGCCGAAGCCTCTCCAAGCTGCATCAGATATCGAGCTATATGTTCCACAGTGCTAGTATCATCTTGTCCTGAGAATTTAGTAAACTCTGTAGGCACCTTGACTCTATTCGGCAATGATACCCTTTGGTACCATTCCGGGAAAGGAGACGAGTACATGTACCCCTGATTTTTAGGCTTCAGACCGAATTGATTTTGCAATACATCGGTCATTTTTTGCACCATGAGGTCAATACTGGTATCTTGATTCCCTGGTCTCCCAGCAAGCATGCCTGCAGTACCAACATATCCAGGATTCGGGAGAGCGTCGATAGCATTGTAATCCATAAACTCTGAATATCCGTTTCCATATAAGTCCCTCTGCAGTCTGTTATTCAAGGGAGAAATCTTGTAAGCAGAAGCAGGCGGATTCCCTGTGGTGCCGAATGCCATATCACCGTATGTGCGAGTTTTCGGCAGTGCAGGCTGAGGATCTTGCCGAATCGGTTGTCCATTTGTATCTTTAGCACCAGAAGCTCCAGTTTCATCAGCATTTCCTTTACCATGTGGTTTCTGAACTGGTGCTTGAACATTGAAGTACGTCGGACCACCCAATTGCCCATGTATCTGCTCGAAGGGTTTATCCACATGCTGACCAAAAATGCTTACCATTATATGCCGAAAACTGTTCAAGAACGCAGCATTGTGATTGGTCATTGCTTCCCCCAAAGCTTTGTATAACAAGCCCGAGAATCTCTCCCTTTCTTCTTCTTCAGTAAAATCAGACTGCCCAGGAAGGAGAACTCTTGGCAAGTCGGATTTGAGAAACGGCGCACCACTCCTGTTCTTGGCGAAAGACAGTAAACATTTGTTAATGAATTGACCAGCAGCAGCCTTTACCATCTGTTGATGCTCTTCAGACAATTCTTCCAAAGTGACATCCATGATGTCGCTCAACTCAGGCATCTTGAAAACTTGTGTGTGTCCCACCAGGCGTGCCAAAAAGCGTGTTGACGTAAAATCCGCACCTCACGCCAAGCACACAGCAAGCCGAATTAGCTGGCTTCACACGTGGCCCGGGCTTTTGAATCCGGAAGCGTGCCAGTCAGTTTGCCTGAAAACTAACAAAGGGACAAAAAAGTTTAGATCAAAACCTGGAACGTGCCGGGTGAGACCAGACAGTTCCATATTTGCGGCATTGAAGCCAATCTCGAGAGACATATAGCTACGGACAAGCTATCTGTCGGCAGTTAAAGCCTCATTCGGCAATCGGCAAGGCACGCAAGGAACGCACTGTCGAATGCGTGACATAAGCATGACGAAAGATCGGCTTTCAACCGAATGAACGTTGTAACACATACTCATAGCCGATTAACGAGAAACAGAACATGATAGATAAATAAAAGGGTGAAACATGATCATAAATTCGTAGTAAACAAGGAATGCATAGGCCGAAAGCAGCACCCGTCAAGCATGATAACAAAACAAGTTAATCCACCGCATGATACGACTTGTTTGAGACCACACCACTAATCAGATTAGACCAATCCACCGCATGATACAATCTAACCATGAAAAGCTAAAAGCATTCAATGTTTAATTACGAACCCACAACACAGTCACGAATTTACATTGAAAACAAGAATGCATAGGCCGAAAGCAGCACCCGTCAAGCGCAGCAACAAACGAATTAATCCACCGCATGATACAACTCGTTTGAGGTCACACCACCAATCAGATTAGATCAATCCACCGCATGATACAATCTAATCGTGAAAGGCTAAAAGCATCCACTGTCCAATGCAAACCCACGAACACACGTTCACTCGTGAGAGCACTGCCGAATACGGCTACTTAGCCGAATCGGGGTCCGCGGCGAAGGAACAAACTTAATCGGTAAAGATAAATCTATCAGATCGAATCGAATTCTAATCCACCGGATGATTAGCTCTAAGACGACCCAAAAACCTGCATCTACCGCATGATACCCGGTTCTGTCAAGATCTACACAATGCCGACAAGCTCGAACCCGCGACACGTGGCAACCTAGATCGGTTTCGGACTCGGCTGTGAGGGGATAAGTCGTCGCACCGTAAAGCAAAGCCGATTCTAGCCGATCTAGATTGGGCAAAGGTGTGTTGCATGAATTAAGCACATAGTAAAAACGAAGCAACACGGGGTAACTTAATGAATCTGTTAGATCTTGCCGAAATCTAACAGAGCCGATAACTTGGTCCATACTAGATCTTAGCCCACCGCATGGCTCATGACCTAACAGAGGAACCTTCTTGAGACCACAACTTAAATCCACCGGATGATACTAAGCATGGTAACAAGACTACTTGCATCAAAGCTTAAATCCACCGCATGATACTAAGCATGATACAAGGTTGCCGGTACTTACGGAGGTCGACGGATCGATGACTCCTCTCGAAGAACTTGACGACTCGACTAAAGGACTCGATGTTGGCACGGGGCCGGTTTGTTGTATGATTGATTGTCTTGGATCCACAATTGCCATGGGTTTATATTTATACCCAGGTCTTGATACAACTCCTAGTCGGACACGACTACAACACTTGTTTCTAAAAATAAGTGACGAATCTTCGTACCCATATTGCGTTCCTTGTTCGAACCGGCCTTTTCCTTATATTGATCCACGTCATCATGCCTTCCCGAACACTACTGCTCTTCGCCTGCGGAACAATGCCTCTGCCGAATGATAACGCATTCTCGACTGCAGAGTATCTCTACCGAACGCTTCAGAGAAAACCCCTCAGCCGAATGGCGACGCGTTCCCGACCGCAGAGCATCTTTGCCGAATGCTTCAGAGAAAGCTCTTTAGCCGAATGGTATCCTTCCACCAAATCCGGCTCACATGTCAGCCTCTTCCTGGTGCTAATTTTTGGTGTCAACACAACGTAACATGAGCGCTATTTGCCAGTGTCTCCGTGCTTCCATAGCATCAATGGCCATCCAGTCTATTGTTTTCTCTCTCCACGTACTTAGCATCTAAAAAACCATCGACGTTGCTGCCCTAATACTTCAGCAGTCGTCATATGATTGGTGCTGGACTGATGCACCATGGTGATCACAATAAATTATTTGATCTATCAGGCT
Organism: Echinochloa phyllopogon; assembly: GCA_033239725.1. NCBI lineage: Eukaryota > Viridiplantae > Streptophyta > Magnoliopsida > Poales > Poaceae > Echinochloa > Echinochloa phyllopogon. The sequence continues at coordinate 34,992,183 of BTCW01000001.1, read as the reverse complement.
AGTTCCTCTCTAATACGCGCGGAGAAGATATGACACTAATTAAAGAGGAAAAATCTTCTTTATCAACTCATCGATCTTGTTTATTGTTAGACTCTACTTTATCATCTATAAGTTATTATGCGAGCCAGCCAGACCAGAGCTGGAGCAATTATTCTCTCGAGATATCATAGAGGTGTACAAATAAAAGTTGTGCAGCTCATGTAAAGCTAAAAACGCCTTTTGTCACATAGGAGATATCCCTTGAATCGAGCCTGCCATAATTACGTTTTTTATTTTAACAATTTTTTATTTGGATATGTTAGCATTATGCAAAATTATATTTTTAAAAAGTACTCGATTGGATTATGCCAAGCCTATTGACATATTATCAAATGAGCTACTTCTTAAAATTTTAGACAAAAAGACTAAAAGAAAAGGGAATTGAGTTTAATCGCTTTTATATCTTCCCCTTTCCAAGTTATAGGCACATTTGCTGTAGAAAAATATGCCCAAATCGAGTAACCCTTCCCTCCTTCAATTCCGAGACAAGACGATTCAACAACATATTGTGGAGCCCTTTTCTGGGCTTGAAGGTCAATCTGTACTCCTTTTATTCCTCCTCTACTATAATATTATCGTTAGACAAAATTCTTCCCATCACACTATACACCATTACATCTTTTTTTCTTTTCTCCTTCCCACACTACACCTAAATTTTTTTCTATCCACCATTTAAATGATGACCCACATGTCGAGTTCGTGAGAGAAAATGTGTTGATGGTAACAAATCTGTATCCATCTTGCTAGTAGTGTTAATATATGATCATTTTTTATCTATACTATAAAGAGAATTAGATTTGAAAACACTTCTCACCAACAAAAAAAACCCACACCCACCTCACATAGGACCCACCTGTCAAGAAAATTGGTTGATGAATGGTCAAAAAAGAGGGGGGAGGGACATTCCTATACTGATTTCCCCCTCTAAACCCAAAGCATTTTTCACCAAAAAAGGGCCCACCTAAATATACCCACATTTATACCCACGTCTATACACAATTATCCTGTATTGCTAAAAGACAATAAATTAGAGAGTTTTCTCTATATAAATAAATGCCAACTATCATGAGGTTTGAGAATACCTAAAGCTCTCCATACATGAGAGAGCGAATATAAAGTATTTTTAAAAGCGCTTTGCACTAAAGTGAAGTGATATTGTTTTAGTACCTACATGTCATCAATAAACGTGCGTGCCGCATGTGCGTTCTTGCTGGTTTCATAAACAGCTTTTACACTTTTACATCATCATGCGAGTATATTGTACTTCTGCAATGTTCGCAAATGTTACCACACATCTATAAATAATTGTACCATTGGAAACACTTGGATGTCCTTTGGTAGAGCTTTCAAGACTGGTTTCAGCTTTGGCTCATCCACAAGTGGGTGTGAACAAAATGGAGGGATTAGGTAAGTCTCAGGGTTATTATATACGAGAAGAGAATAAAGAGTTTTATAGGATGAGAGGAAGTTTTATCCTCGTGAAACTCGGTCTGGTTAACTAGTATCCAATCTAGGTAATCGTACCACGTGTCACTTTGTTTATCACTGGTTCGATCACACATGGGCTGATGTGTAACGTGCCATAGTGTCAACAGTAGGGCTTGGAAAGAGAAGAAAATAGGAAAAAGGATGGGAAGAGAAGATCAAGAAAAAATAGTAATAAGAAAATAAAATAAAGAAAGAAAAAATAGAATATTATAGACATTTAGCATTTTCTTCATTCAATAATCCGTTTTACCAAATGTTCTTCCAGTGAAATAAATTAAAACTATAAAAAAGTACTATCCCTGTTCTAAATTTTATTCATTGTTGATTTTTTATCATAACATTAGTTTGACTACTTGTCTTATCCAAAAAATTATGCAAGTATCTATTATTTTGTTCGTGACTTATTTTATCATCATATATACTTTAAATATGACTTATTATTTGTATATTTAGATTAAATTTTTAAACAAGATAAATTGTCAAATACTGTGAAAAAAATCAACATCTTTCTAACTGAGTATGACCGAAGTCAGCAAGAGAAGCCTATATCTATTTTTTTATACCTTTTATTCCAAAGCTAGTTAATTCGCTCTCACAGAGAGTCAAACCTGGATATACAGAGTGCTACTCAGATGATCTAACCATTAGGCAACCAAGGCCAGAGCCCTCTCACTTTCTAACTGAGTATGGCCTGGAGCTTTTCGACGTTAGGCCATAGCCGTGCGGAACGATCCCAGGTGTAATTGGTAAAACAACGCTGTAGTTAGGATCGTCTGTTCGTCTCGACTATAGCACCCTTCAACGTGGTTCTCAAGACAACGACAAGTCAAAAGATTGGACAGTGATCACGTTCAAGCAGGATCTCGCTCCCGGCCGCTAGCTTCTTGCCGCTGGCTGATCGCGTTTGACCGCCTGCCGCCTGCGTGCTTGATCCAGGGCGATAGCCTGCAGGCACTCGTGGGTCGCCGTCCTTTGTGTCGGCCCTCCGAGGCGAGGAGCGCGAGCGCGTTCCCGAGGCCCCACGTGCAGTGCAGCCAGCGGCAGCGCTGAGTGCTGTGTGGGCTCCGGCTCCTCGTACGGTACGGGCCACGCTGCCCAAGCTAGCTATAGGGTGCATGTGTGGGACTGTGGGTGGCTGCTTGCATTGCCCGGCGACGACGGGCCGCGCGCGGGCGCGGCGCCGGCACCGGCACGTAGTGTGGCATGCACATGCCCGAGGGCGCGGCCAAACTGCGGCCCGCCCTTTCCGGCTTTATTAATTTGCGATGGATATATGGATGTAGTGGCTCGTGAGTCGTGATTCGTGGTAGTATCTTGGAGTAGTGAACTTCTGAATTGGAGTAGTATGATTCTCGGGAGGAGTGAATCGTCGTCTCAACACTCAGAGCGGCAAGACTGCACTTGCAGCTGCGACATGCATCAGCAGCACTGCACTGCACTGCACTGCACGCCTCTCGTGCGCGACTGCGAAGCGAACTGTTTATGTAGGGCGTGACGGTGAGGCCCAAGAAATTCTGGGCTTACTGGGTCGGCATGCAGTGCCGTACTTTCTGGGCTCTCTGTGGTCTTGCAGCTCCTTTTAGTGTTACACGTAGTTACAGCCAAAATAGAGTGATCAAGCTCCCTCTTAATGGCGAATCTACGTGGTTTCCCTTTGCCTATTTACTGCACGTGAAGACTGTAGTATTACACGTACGTAGTTGCAACCAGAACGTTGTTTGGAAGGATCATGCCATCATGTTCAATTGGCTATTGGGCTTCCATTTGAATGGATCTCGCACTGGACTGCTCTTTTGCTGTCTCTTGTGCCTATGCCATGTTTTTTTTTGAACGAACGGGCACAAGACAGTGCCTATTTCATTGATAAAGAAGAGAGTTTACAGTACAAGCATATCTGTACAAGAAAAACAAACAGAGAAAGTCTAATGGCGCGCAATCAAAATTGTCAAATCTTTAGCCCCCGCCGATGCCCAAAGCAAGGCCTCGTCCTTGATCCGATCGACAAGTGTCAGGACCGAGGATTCATGACTTCTGAAGACTCTTGCGTTTCTCTCTTTCCATACCTCCCAACTCAAGAGTAGGGTGAGGGTCTGGATGCCCCTGCGTGGCGTATCAGGGATCGTCGTGATGTTGGACCACCATTGAAGAACCGTTCGGCTCTGGGCCCATTCCGTGGGCACCAAAAGCGGCTGTCCCACCCAGACAGCTATTAGCGACCATACCCTCCTCGTGTAGCGACAGTCAACCAGGAGGTGGTGAGCCGATTCCATTACTCTCCGGCATAACGGGCAAGTGGGGCTGTGATCCCATCCTCGCCTTGCGAGTCTATCCGAGGCTCATACCCGGTTTTGAAGGATGAGCCATGCAAAGAATTGGCATTTAGGCGGTGCCCATGTTTTCCATATCTTTGCGCTCTGGGGCGTCTTTATGCAACCAAGGAACTGCGCCTTGTAAGCAGATGCTGTAGTGTATTGGCCGTGTGCAGATAACTTCCATGTGATAGCGTCGTGCACGTGCGGCTGTAGATGCGTATCCTTGATTAGGTTCCATAAGTTGACAAACTCGTGAAAAAGCGCGATGGTAAAACCATTTCTGTGGTCAAGGTCGCGGATCCAATTGCCATGTTGTAATGCATCTGCCACAGTTCGATTTTTCTTCCTGGACTTGACGAATAACTGTGGAGCGACATCCTTCGGGCGTTGACCTCGGGTCCACGCGTCAGTCCAAAAACGCGCCTTACGACCATCTCCCGGTCTGATGTTTGTGCAGGCGGCAAAGAGTAACCTGTCGATGTCATCACAAGGCAATGCCATGCCGATCCAGGTCTTTTCCGGGGATATCCAGTTCTCCCAAAGCCAGCGTATACGTAGTGCTCGTGCGAATTTTTCTAGGTGAAGCACGCCGAGGCCTCCATATTCTTTAGGTAGAGTTGTTTTCGTCCAGTTGACTTTGCATTTACCTCTAGAAATTTCCTTGTCCCCAGCCCAAAGGAATCGTCGGCGTATGCTGTCAAGCTCTTCGAGGGCTTCTTTTGACGGCTTGAGCACCGTTAGAGTGTATACCTGCTGGGAGGTCAGTACGGATTTGGTCAGAGTGACACGACCTTCTTGGGTGAGATTGCGCCCATTCCATGTAGACAACTTCCCGGCAGCCTTATCGATCAGAGGTTGGAAATCCAGTTTCTTTAGGCGTTTGGTCGTGAGCGGAAGCCCAAGGTATTTGATCGGGAACAGAAGCCTTGCGAGCGGGAGGTCAACCAATATCCTATCGAGGTCTATGCTGTTGCATCGAATAGGCGTGACACTCGTCTTCTGGATATTTGTACACAACCCGGTTGTCGCTCCGAATTTGAGTAGAAGCTCTTTCAGGTTTTTGGCGTCTTTGGATGTCGGCTTAATAAAGATGACAGCATCATCAGCGTACAGGGATGCCCGGAATCGAGCCACTCTGCCATTAAGTTTGCTAAGGAAGCCCCTTTCCGTCGCAATCTCAAGAAGTCGTTGCAAGGGGTCGATGGCGATGACGAAGAGGAGGGGGGACAATGGGTCTCCCTGTCGCACTCCACGGCCGTGCTGAATGGGGCCAAGGGGGATGCCGTTAAGTAGGACCCGCGATGTGGAGGATGTGAGAAGTGTTGTGATCCAGTTTAACCATTTTGGAGGAAAACCCATCCGCTACATGAGGGAAATGAGATAATCCCACCGCCCGGAGTCGAACGCCTTTGAAATGTCCAGCTTCAGGAGTAGTGCAGGGGTGTTGTTTCTGTTGAAGCGCCTTGCTAAATTGCGGACGTAGAGATAGTTATCGTGAATACTTCGCTTCTTGATGAAAGCACTCTGACAGGGTGAGATTAGAGAATTCATATGCGGCGCAAGGCGAAGGGCTAACATCTTGGTGATGATCTTGGCCATGGAATGTATAAGACTGATCGGGCGGAAGTCTCGTATATCTTCAGCCCTGTCTTTTTTCGGAAGTAGAACGATGTTGGCCTTATTGAGAAGGTCCAGGTCCCGACATCTCAGGTCGTGGAACGAGTTGACCACCGCAACTACATCAGCTTTAACGATATGCCATCATTTTTTGAAGAACAGCATTGTATATCCATCTGGTCCTAGCGCTTTGTCCGATGGCATTTGCTGAATCGCCTTCCAGATTTCATCAGCGGTGAAGGGGGCGTCGAGTGCGGACAGATCAGCTCGGCGAACATTCAGGTCGGGCCAAGAGAAATCGCAGGTACGGGCCTCCGGTGTCGCCATGATAGCTTCGAAGTGGTCCTGGACGAGCTGTTGCTTGTCATTGTGGGAGAAGGCCCAGGTGTCCCGGCTGCGGAGTCGTTGGATAAAATTCTTTTGACGCCTGCCAATAGCCCGCAGATGGAAGAAACGTGTGTTAGCGTCCCCTTCTTTAATGTAGGCTATTCTGGAACTTTGCTTCTTCCGCGCCTTGTCAATCACTAGCCATCTCGTCGGTCGGTGCTTAAGTTTCGCCCGGATAGTATACTCGGCTGTAGTGAGTTGCCGGAAATCCTGAGCCTCATCCAGGCGCAGGATAACTTCCTTGGCCATGTGATATTTCAGGCGTGCGTCTGAGATTAACGGCTCCAGGATTTTAGAGCAAGCGTTGTTGCATGGGGCTTGTGACCGAGTCTATGATAGGGTTCGGTGTGATGTGTCGGGGCGCTCTAGCTTTGTTGAACGACATCCTGGAAGCCAGTGAGTTTCATCCAGAAGTTTTCAAATCTAAACGGGGTTGGCCGGCGCGGCCCTTCATGGTGGGCTAGAAGGAGCGGACAGTGGTCAGAGTGCGACGAGGAGAGGGCGTGTAGGGCGCAATTTTCGAAGGTCAGATCCCAGCTTTGGTTGCAAAAAACGCGATCAAGTTTGACAAGCGTTGGCTGCCGTCTTTCGTTACTCCAGGTGAATTTACGATTTTGCAGTTTTATTTCTTTGAGGCCGCAAAAATTAAGAGCGCGTCGGAAAGAGGTCATTAGCCGCGTGTTTAGATTGCGGTTATTTTTGTCGCTTGCCCGGTAGATTAAATTGAAGTCGCCCACGACTAGCCATCCTTCATCATCGTCCACCGGCTTTAGGCGTCTTAGGTGTGCTAGAAAAATGTGCTTTTCCTCTCTTCTGGATGGTCCATAGACCGTTGTGATGCGGAAGGCAGTGAGGCAGTGTCGTATTGTTGCATCTGCCGTCAAGGAGAAACGTTTGGATCCCTGGTGTTAGTTTTAGTGTTAGTGATAGTTTTTAACACCCCCAACTAACACATAACAAATTAACACCATTTATGTTTGGATCCATGTGTTAGTTTGCACTTTTTTGGATCCTGTGTGGAGAGAGAGAGGAGGCAAGTAGAGTAAATCTGGTGGGACCCATCAAAACTAACACAATTACCACCTCTTGGAGGTGTTAGTATTTTGGGGGTGTTAGTCCCAATTAACACCAAGCTAACACACATGTTTGGCTCCAAAGTATTAGTTTTGTATTATTTGGCTCCAAACTAACACTAACACTTGGATCCAAACATGGCCACATGTTTTTTCATCATATATCTTCAAAACTTTGCAATGGTGTTTTTTTTCTTTTGACAAATCTGCGGAATAAATCATTTTTCGTCATATATCTTCAAAACTTTGTAATGGTGTTTTTCTTTTGACAAATCTGCGGATTAAATCATGCTGCCATTTGTAGCCCCCCCCCCCCCCTCATGTTAATTATGTTTCTTTTTGGGATGATTATATTGATTCACCATGCCTATAGATGATCTCCTTAGGAAAGAGCATACGAAAATCATTTTGTTTTTTTAAAACCCAACATATATGAAAAAACATTTTGTTTTTTTAATCCAACATATATAGGTAGACTCTCACACACGCCCACCCTCTTTAATAGTTACAATAGGATAAATTTCAAGTGTAACTGGGACGAATCATGATGATGTAAAAGACTGAGTGACTGGATAACATGTGGATTGTTGAATTGGCCGGACTAAGAACAAAGATTTATCACGTTTTCATGAGAAAAATATTTTGCAGACCAATATGGGCTCAGCTCCTTTGCTTTGTTCTTTATCATTTATCGGCTCTAAGAGTTTGTCGATCATTGGGTTTACAATGATTTATGATTGTGAGGACACATGCCCCTCCCCCCAAACCCAGCCCAAGACGATGACTAATGATTGCTCAATTGCACATGATTACATCCACAAGATTCAATTAGTAACGCACTAATAATTTACAAAAGAAAATATTTTCCAATTAATTTACATTTGATTTTTTACATTCACAATAAATGAACGCTCTCAATCCCACAGCATCTCCAAGCCCAGACTAACCTAACTTCCAATCCCCATGTGTATGTAAACAATTAATAAATTTAATTAACCCAGTAATAAATAAATGTAACAAGGCACTGTCCAGAGGATGACAGACGTAGTAGCCGAATCAGTTCCACACTTGCGGAAACTCGATGCCGCCTCCAAAGCTCGCCACGTCCTGATCAAATCCGCCGCCCATGTCGAAGTAGCCAAACCCGTACTCTCCCGCGACCCCCCTCGCGCCAAACCCGCCAAACCCCGGCAGCGCGTCGTCTCGCGGGAAGCAGTGGTGGTCAGCAGCAGCAGCGGCCGTGCCGCCGCCGCCGCCGTAGCCGTAGTACTGCGGCGGCGCGGCCATCACCTCCTGCTGCTGTGGCGGCGGCGGCGCGAACGACGACGCGGCGCTGTGGCCGTAGTAGTATCCGCCTGCTGGCGCGGAGTAGCAGTGGTCCGGCTCCGGCGCGGCGCGCGACGACGTGCCGGCGTAGGCGGGGGGCGACGAGGAGGAGGAGTCGCCGTCCGGGCCGTCGCCGCCGTCGCCTTTCGTCTTCTGAAACACCCTGCACAGCACCCAGTCCTCCTGCACGTACGCACGTACGGGAGCAAATCAGCAATTCCGCCATTGTTCAGAGTTACTGTACGTATTTTCGAAAAAAAAAATGCTCGCTAGCTGCTGGCACATATAATTGGCCTGCTACAACTACAAGCAACGTGTGACCAAGCCAATCGCCAATCAATGCAGGCTGGCCGTAGCTAGGAGCCGTGTCTAGGCCACGACGAGTAGTGTGCACTGCACCAATTATTGTGCAACGCATCAGAGCCGGGGACCGGCCAGTCAAACAGGCTGATGGTCCACCCTCTGCACGTAGACATTTAGTGTGTGTGTACGCGCGCTTGCCTGCTTTACGTACACTCGTCGTACGTGTCTGCGCCCGTGCATGACCAACTTATCTGCACGTTCGTGCCGAGGGCGTCCTTGTGCTGATGTGCTTTGCAGCCGGCACACAGTGACTGTGGCACAGAGGAGAAACGAGGCAATTATGCAGGCGCACCGCACACAGGACCACCACCGGTGCCGCCTCCGTGTACGTGTTCGTTGGGATGCTCCTGGGCCACCTTATCCTTGTGGATCAGAGCAGAATTCTACTGCAGTGAGTGGTAGTTGTAAACACGTACAGGAGAACCAAATGTTTTGGTTTGGTAGAGGTTAGACGCCACCCGGGTGGCTCTTGTGGCCTTTGCATAATGTTGGACAGGCCAAAATTCCCGGCCCATCAAGACGAGTGGGTATGTGGGTCGGAGGCAACGACAGCAGCACACCGCTGACTGACTGACTCTAGAATCTAGATGCTACAGCATTTGGCTTAACTAGCTAGCCTAGCAAGGTACTCTTGGTGTAGTAGAGTTTTAAGACGGAGACAAGAGCAGACGTTTCTTCACGTGTTGGTGTTTTGCATGCTAATTGAGCCGATGACGCAACGCAATCCATGAATGATTGCGAGCTAAAAGGCCGGTGTCGCTGTCTTGTGTACCTAGTGATAGGTCCCTGTACTGGCCACCCAGTTGCACTGGGTTCGCCACCCGTGGTTCACGGGGACGAGATCGGCTAGCAGTGGAATCACACGGCCTGCTTGCTTGCCCAACTAGCCAATTGTTAACTACTAGTGCAATTGCCTTTTGATTTTGTATGCAGATATGATGGGATCTTTCGACCCTGGAACCCAATCCGCCCGATAAACATATGCACGCTCGAGAAGCAGTCGAGATCTTGACAAGAGATCATATCATCAGCCAATAATTGGCCAATCATCAGTACGCTGTACACTACTACTAGTACCGATGAGAAATTATATGCGCGCGGTGTGTGTTACGTGTAGCACTAGCACGTACGTACCCTGGGTGGCGAATGCGGGTTGTCGAGGCGGAACTCGTGCATGACCCAGCCGGACTTGACGCCGTTGGGTGCCCTGCCGCGGTAGAAGACGAGCGTCTTGCGCATGCCGACGACGGCGCCGCCGCCGCCGCTGCGCACCTCGCGGTCCTTGCCGGTGGCCTTCCAGTACCCAGTCTTGGTGGCGCGGTTCGTGCGCGACCCCGTCGCGTACTTGCGGTCCCGGAAGCTGAAGAAGTACCACTCGCTGGCCGTCAGTTTCGCCACCTCTGCATATGCAACACCACCCCCCAACAGACAAGCACTGTCAGCTTTGCTCAGCTCAGCTAGCTTGGGATGTATGTATCGGATCCAGAGAACCCTATACTAGGAGCAAGTTATTGATACAAGCAAGAGGTAGAACTGATCGATGAAGAAGTAACTGACCTGGGAGCTCCCATGGCTCGCGGGCGTGGAGATCGACCTCGACGAGGGTCCCCTGCGCGATCCTCTCGTTGGCAACCTTCTTGAGGAGGTAGTGGCACACGAGCTCCTCGTCGCTAGGGTAGAACCGGAACCCCGGCGGCAGCGTCGACTCGATCTCCCTCAATGCCATTGATTATCTATCGGCGCCGCTAGCTCCCCAACTGTACGTGCTAGACGATCGAAGAAGAATTGGACGCACTGATTATTGCTGGTCGGATTCGTTCTCGATCCTGAGGCTCTAGAGCTAGCTTAAACAACTAAATTAGCTGCTGTGGCTGATCGCCGGACCTCCGCTTTATATAGGAGAGGATCGGAGGCCCGCGCGCCCGGCCGGGTGAAGATAAACTGACACGAAGCCGCCGGCTGGCCCTGGCCATATCGCTGAATCCGTTGACACGTCACGCGTGGCCTGCCTGTACATGGCCAACTGTATCGACCTGATGGATCGGAAGCTAGCCGCGCGCGCGCGTCCCTATCTGCTGGATCAACAACAACGGCTGAAACGAACCGATGATCCGGGCTAGCTAGCCCTAGCTGCTAGACAGGTGGAAAGATTCCAGCATCCTGTATTCCTGTCATGCATGCCCGTGCCGCGATCGGAGTACTACTAGTCTACTACTGCGTGCTCCATTATCTGGCCAGCATAGCAACGACGACCCAGCGACACCTACGCCCATATGACCCACACCCCGGCAAGTTTATTACCGCCGTGCCGCGTCCATCCTCCGATCCGATCCATCCACCTAGCTAGGCGACCATGAGTTTTGTCCAAGCCGAAGTATGGTTAGGTCATTCTCGGTGGTAATTCTCATTTCACGATTTCTAAGAGTGCCAATCAATCATCTAATTAAATAGGTCTAGGTGTATGAATAAAAATATTTCGATATACGATACAATTCTATTTTATGTTTTACATTGCATAAATGCATAGTGTTATGCGACGAGAGCGAGGTGGAACGACATGTTGTAAAAGTCATCGATCAGGTTCTCATCAGCGCCCGGCCGGGCTGCATTGGTGTGCGGTCGTTTTACGTCCATATATGCGCGTGTGCTGTGTGCATGCTTCCCGGAGGAGGCAAAGCAGCAGCAGGAGGAGGAGGCTGCGAACGAACGAATTAATGGCGCGGAAAAACAAGGGGATCGGCATCAGCTTGATTGAGGTCGTTAATTGGCTACTATGTAGCTCCAGTGTAGCTTAGCTAGCTATAGCTAGGGTCGCGTACGCGGCGATCGTGACGTGATCGAGGTCGTACGCGCCGATGGAGACGTGCAGCTTGCAATTGCTCGATCGGCTAGCTTCGTCTTCCTTCGTCCGTTCGCTCGTGTGTGGATGCATGCGTCGAGAGGCCCCCTATGACTCACATCTGCACCCCTTATATGCATCGGTGCACTTAAAATCCGGTGCTAATGTAACGTTAGCACCGGGTGCGAAATTGGGGCGCCCTCGGGAACCCTTTAGCACCGGGTTGTAACACCAACCGGTGCTAAAAGTCCCCTTTAGCACCGGTTGGTGTTACAACCCGGTGCTAAAGGGTCCCCCTCCTTTAGCACCGGTTCGTAAATACGATCTGGTGCTAATGTAGGTGTCAGATGCTACTTCAAAAGGAGCGCATCTTTAATCTTAACACATGTGCTGTGTAGGTGAGATGGTTAGGTGGGTGCACACACGCGAGCTAAGAGGTCTTGAGTTCGAATCACGCAAATATGCAAATATTTTTTGCTAGTGCCCCCACCGGTTATTTGACCCGGGTGGGAAACCCGGTGCTAAAGGGCTTTCCCACGAGTGCCAATGTGCATGATTCTGGTAGTGGCCCCGGGCGTGTGTAATAACAGGGTTCAAGGCTAATAAGCTTCAGCGATCAACGTCACGCAGGAATTAATAGTACGGTGTGATGGCCCAGGGAAAACGAATCATGCGGCGTCGGCTGATGCGTGTGCCAGTGTGTTATTAGATGCTATATACGCGGCTTAGCTAACATGTGGTTCTGACAGGGTTTAAGTACCGTGTACTCATCTCTATATATCCTCACTAGGTTATATGCAACTGGGTGAAGTCTCCATCGGGAAAAAGAATAAACACGCATGGCTATTTTCGCGGTAAACTGATGTGCACAGTTCTTTCCTGCATTTCACATGTATATGGCCCAATTCAGAGGGATACAAAACTATTATGAATAGTTTCTTAAGCGTGTGTATATACAATTCAATAATATGCACCTACAATTCTTATATTTCTACTAAAAGGAGGAACTTTGAATTACATTGTCCATAGGCAGAGTAGCATCATTTTTACCATCCACACACAAACAATTTTATATGGATTGACGACATAAAATTTATAAAGTGGATTAACTGTTACAAGGAATTCCGAAATATATAATTATTATTTTTAGATAATATAATTTAATCATAAAGCCACTAGTCAAAGTACTCAGTGGTACATACGTTTTTTTGCCAACGTGTCTAATCTGTACTGAAATATCAAAAATGCCTTGTATTTTAGGATAGGAGGAGTTTGTTTGCAAATTGGGGTGGAGAGAGAGAGAGAGAGAGTATTGCAGGACTGTAGTATTTATCACTTGACATAGCTATTGGACCGTCCAACAAAATGATTATCCAAATACTGAATTCATTTCTTTCCTAAGAATGGATTATAATAAAGAAATTGCTCACTAGATATGCATGGGAGATCTCCTTTTTAAAATTTAGTAAAGCACATATATCGCGTACCTATGCAGTTTCACTAACATACCTATATATGCATGCTTGATCTCTACATTATGCATTGATCAAACATTCAAACCAAATATTTTTTCCCTGACCGGCCAGCCCCTGATTCACTCTGGTCGGCCATGGTGGGGCTCCAGGACCGCCTGAGCAGCATGGTGCCGGTCCTGGCGCACACCGGGATGGTGACGGTTGCATGGGTGATTTGGAAGGCTAGGAACACAATGATCTTCGACGCCGTGCAGCTTACGACCGAGGGTGCTCCGTTCACTGTTTCAGCACATCACGAATTGGGAATGCCGCGCCCCCCGATGCCTGGACACGGATCCTCTTAGGACTTGGTGCCAAGAGTTGATTGATGTAGATTAGTTTTTCTTGGATGCTGCTCCTCTCCCCCTCTCAGGTCTCTCTTATGAAAGGCATTGTGGGGGACTTTGAATTGTAGTCCCTTGTTCATTTGATGGAATGAAAATATTCAGGTGGGCCTCTGGCCCCCGTTGTTCCCTAAAAAAACAAATATTTTGATGTAAGGAGCAATTTTGAAACATATATATATATATATGTATGTATCCAATATTTTCCAACAAAATTTTATGATTAAGTATATGATGGACGGTTCAGAATATCTTTGTTAGTACTTTATGCTATATGTTAGTCAACAATTATGTCGTCGATACTTTTTAGTTGCTCATATATATATGCTCTTATGGTCGAAATCTCCAAATTATGTTCAAGCATTTTTCTTTTTTCTTTTTTTGAAACGAAAGCATTTTTCAGTTATATGGGGAAAATAATGAAGGAGAACAATGTATATAATAACCCTTAGCAGATTAAAAAAACATCAGGAGATTGGAAATCTTGTAGCATGTATAATTAAATTTCAATGAGTCACCCAGCATTGTATAGATTTGGGACCGGTAGGACCTACCAACTTTCTAGTACGTGATGCATGCATAATTGGGATTGTGGATAGTGTGGTACGTCCTGGTTCTTGAAGGCTTGAAAAGTACAGCCGCTGCTGGCCACCTGGAGGGGGATCAATGATGGATTCAAGTAGGTCAACTTCCTCATTAGAATGAGCTGAACAAAAACCATACGGATAAGCTCAATTATGATGATCTGACCACGGAAAGAACTCCAGCTTTTGGTGAATCTCAGGAACCTGGACATGCAAAAGTATTCAATCATAGAGTTCTTCTTCCTAATGAGTGCATATTATGCTTAATTATACTACATTTTACTTCCACACTGAATATTTGGACGGTCACACACTCACGCATGCTTCTCTGCAGAGCTATATGCATGAACCTCGAGATAAGCATTCCATCTAGTCACAGACATATCTAGATTATGAAGCTAGCTACTTTTCAAGGCAAATATATATACTCCTATATATCACTTCCAAATATCCAAACTTATTAACACATAAAAGCAGCTAGCCTTTCATAATCAAAGTTTAAAACTATTGTTCACTACACCACGCTACTAATTAAAAGATTACACTTATTTAGCAATTCAATTTTTTGGTGCATGCACATACCCCTTGAGGAGACCTTCTAGAATGGATACAGAAAACGTATTCCAGTAGTATTTAGGAGAACCTAATCGAATATTCTCATTAATTCCTCCACTGACATTAATTATTGTGACACGTACGTATAGTATGCTACTCCTAATAACCAGCAATCATTATTCCTGGCTAGCAAACATGCTCCCATCAATTTCCTTAAAATAAACATATTCCTCCATTATATTGATTAGCTCCCTCCTGCCAACCCTAATACATACTACGGTGTATAGTACGTACTTTGTGTACGCATACGCCACTGAGGACCATGTGTGTCCGAGGACCGGTGGATGGTCGCTTCTCAGTGTGATGAGTGATTGACAACGTTGTGTGGACTGACTCTTGGCTTAGTACTGCAGGTGTTGGTGCGACTTTGTCACACCCGGCCCAGTTTGTATGGCCCGGTAGTGACCCATTAGTGCGGGATGCACATGTTTAGTGCCACATTGCTAGTTGAGCAAGGGTGGAGGCAACTTATAAGCCTTTGTCTTCCAGCCATAGCACCTTCGGGTTAACCCTTTTACACGAAGCGAGGACGAAAGTGTAAGCAGGGTGCTATGTGTACGCGTGCACGCCCCTCGGAAGGGCTGTGCGGTGCGGCTTTGGAGGGCGGGGTGTTACAGGTGGTATCAGAGCCGACCCTCGCGGTTGCGCGTACGGGCGCAGTGTGCGGGCATAGGGCGCATGGCGCGTATGGCCCGGGTAGGGCATACGGCATGGACTATGGCGCCGGCACTGGACGTACGGTCGTGCGCCAAGGGGGAACGTTCCTGGACATTTGCCCGTGCGGGTGAGTTGCGCCGACGAGGACCCTCGCGGTTGCGCGTACGGGCGCAGTGTGCGGGCATAGGGCGCATGGCGCGTATGGCCCGGGTAGGGCATACGACATGGACTATGGCGCCGGCACTGGACGTACGGTCGTGCGCCGACGAGGACGTCGGGTTCTTTGAGGGGGGGTGTATGTCACACCCGGCCCAGTTTGTATGGCCCGGTAGTGGCCCATTAGTGCGGGATGCACATGTTTAGTGCCACATTGCTAGTTGAGCAAGGGTGGAGGCAACTTATAAGCCTTTGTCTTCCAGCCATAGCACCTTCGGGTTAACCCTTTTACACGAAGCGAGGACGAAAGTGTAAGCAGGGTGCTATGTGTACGCGTGCACGCCCCTCGGAAGGGCTGTGCGGTGTGGCTTTGGAGGGCGGGGTGTTACAGACTTGGTTTGCGTTGGTGCAGGTGAAGAACAAGCGCGAAATGTCTTAGCCAGAGTGGCCTCCGAGGAGTGGAGGGACAAGTAGGCTTGGTTCGAGGGACCCGGTGGCCAGACGGGATCAAGTGCAGTCAACATGGTGCAAGAAGAGCAGGACGAGGTCGTGGACTTGGAGCCGGTGCAAGGTGGCGGCTAACGACCGAAGCTTGTACGCGGGGTTTGATGGTTGGGCCACAAAACCATCGGAGGAGGGTTTCTCGGTTTGGGCCTCAAAACCGAGCCCGAAGGCCCAACGTGACGGAGACGGTGATCCGGGCGCGTTCGGGAAGCTTCGAAGCGGTGGACGCGTGGCGGGATCCGGGAGCTTGCGTCGGAGGGAAGCAAGGCCGGATGGACGGCGTGCCCAGCCGGAGGAGTTATCTGTAACTTTACCGTTTTGCCCTCGAGGGCGTGTATCGTAGAGTTAAGTTGTAGGGGTAGTATGGTCACTTCCCTTCACCAGGACACTTAATATAAATAGGAGGTGGAGGGGATGGCAAATTATCTCTCTGGAACCCTAGTTCATTTCTTTCTTGCTTCTCTAGGCTAGCCCGTGCTTCATGCCGATCTTAGCGGGAGGATGTTTAGGAGGTTGCTAGCCTTGTATAGAATCTGACCTTTGTTTGTTGGAATGAAATTAAGTGCTAGTTGAATCCCTTTGTTTCTCTTCAAGTTCCTTTTTGTGCTATTTTCGTTCTTGGCTCGATTCCTCGTTTCTAGACCGTTTGGCTCCGGATTTGTTTGAGGGGATCATGGGTGAGTGCCTTGCGCCTCTTTGTGTGTGATCTTGCCCTCTCAAACGCCGGGAATCGGTCTTGATTCGTAGTTTTTGGGATGAACTCGTGAGAAGGTGTTCTTCCATGTGATCCGCGATTTCTCGAGTTGTAGGGAGTTAGAGGCCGAGATTTTTGGGGCATAGCTTCCCTTTAGGGTGCTAATCATCTCCCCAAAGTTTCTTCTCAAGAGCTCTAGCCGTTTGGGAGATCCGGTGATGGATTTGGAAGGAGAGATCTGCGGGTTACTGTAGTTGTTCGTCCTGTTCGTCCGTCGTGTTTCTCGGACGGTCCGCGCGGGGTTGGCGGACGGTCCGCGAGGTTGCCGGACAGTCCGCATGTGATTGGCGGACGGTCCGTGCAGAAGAGTTCGACGGTGTTGTCTTGGATTTGGCTAAGTATTTTCACGGACGGTCCGCGTGACCATCTCGGACAGTCCGCGACACTGGCGGACGGTCCGCGGTAGGAGCTCGTACAGTCTGCGAAAGGGGCCTGGAGCTACTGGAGATTTGAGGTGATTTTACGGATGGTCCGCCTTGTCTTGACGGATGGTCCGCCGAGATCACGGACAGTCCGCGACCCTTGTGCGGACGGTCTGAGCTGTCCCAGGCAGATTGCGAATCGTTTTGGTTCTTGAGTTGTGCTTCCGCTTGTTAAGTTGTTCTAGCTTGTTCCTAGGGTTGGTAGATCCGTTGTGACTACGCTACCTTGACAAGTTTGTGAGAAATCTTTGGCGATTGACTTTGGGACATAGGCCGAGTTTCGAGAAAATTTTTTTTATCGGCTCCCATTCACTCCCCCTCTCTGGTCACCACTTCGATCCTTCAGCCACCGGCCATGATAGCTTCGCTTCTCATACATAGCTCGCATGGACCCCCTTGCCCCCCTCCTGGCCGGTTCTCGGGGCTCTCTTGCCTGACAACTACATGCACCGATCGATCGAGAGGTAGAGAGAACGATCAGCACGGCTGCAGGTCGCCACCACGAACAGGTCGTCCACCGCGATCTCGATCTGCGATGCAATTGCGGCACAGGTGACGCTGCCAATGCGGCCACGCACAAGTCTCATCACGTCACAGTGCTCTCGATCGCCACAGGGCGCAGGCGGCAGCAAGAGGAGGATGGCGGCCTCCCATCTCGCCAAAGATTCTCTCATCTCGGCCACGGCCATCGATCGCCAGCTTCTTCCATGTCAACGCGCTCGATCAGCTGCTCTCCTGGAGATGCAATTAATGGTCTGCTAGCTACAGCGCAGGCTTTGCACATCATCATCATCAGGGGATCGGACGTCTGCCTGGTCATGAGTGCCCGTGGCTTGCGCCCTGTTTGGCTCCTCGGCCACTGTTTCTGGATCAGGACACGGCCTGATCTCTTTCTCTCTTTTTTTTTCATTTGGAAGCTCGACAGGCCTGAATTAACACCGGCCGGTACAGTAGCTGGTGTTTATTGTCATTGTACGCCATAGTGGTGTAACAAGAGGACTGTATATGTACTGTATATACTTCAGTTGATCAGGAGCATGATTAAATTAAGCATATCTGAAAGCGTATAGTACGCTTGGCCAAACAGGCATCAAACATGTACTGGCAGCTCAGTTTCACTGAAAAGATAGGGGTGCCACTGTGCCGTGCAAAAGCCCCGTACGTACCAGCTGACTGTAGGCTAACCGATCGGTGCCGATCGATGGATGACACATGCAAGTGGAAACATGGGAATAATTGTTGTTGCGGCAGCTAGCTGCTGCATTATGTTCTTGCCAATCGTCTCGTCTAATCACGAAACGTAATTGAATCCGTCACGACAAAATTAACCGGTTAGCTATCGATTTCGTTTCGAGAATTTCTCCGCCATGGCCGCGCGCGGGTGCGTGCGTGCAGTGCATCAGCTGGCTAGCTGATGATGAAGCAACACGCTGCGTGCTTGTACAATTGCTGATGATGGTGTCGTCGCCGAGGATGATGGCGAGCTGCCAGCACGCGTACATGTCGCCATCGATCAGGACATCAGAGAGGTTACCATGATGAGATCATCAGATGCGTGCGTGATGCATGTAGATGAGGACACCAAGGAGGGCGCTGCAGTTTTTTACTTCGCTAAAATCTGCGCGACAAAGTAGGGGAGATCTTGTGACAGAGCAACACGGATTCGCGTTTTGCGTCTAGGTAATATAGCAGCGCTAGCGTCGTGCCAATCAAGATCGGCCAGCTCTCTCTTCTGATTTTCTAAGTTAGTTAGTTTTGCATTATCATATATCTATCTCCTCTGGACGAAACAATGCTGGTGTATGCACACTCAAGTCCGAATCTCTGATTACACTTATCTTGGAAGTGGACATCTATTTGTCTCCACATGTGCTCTCAATGGCAAGTGCATGTATCTTGGAACGAAACTGCAGTGGTTGCATTTGTTTTTAGACACGCATGTACTTCACTGTGACCAAGTTGGGCGATCGATATGCATATTATATGTCTTGACATGTATGCATCACAGGGGGTTATATTCACGGGTCGCAGGATCTTCTATGGTGCCCGATCGAGCATTTGATCTCTTCCCACAACTTGATCCTAGAAATAATCTTGATGAAAGTACGCCCGGATGCAAAGGATGTATACCTGCAACTGATCGATCGGCTATGATCGAGCAGTTAGCTTGTGACACCAGTAGTGCCCCCATATCTCTTGGCATATGTGCGCATGTGCAGGCGTAGTGCCAATGCAAGGGCCCATGGCTAGTTGGGTGTAACTTTTGGAGAACAAAGACCTCGAGTGAAAGCGGATGCTTGGACGGATTCTATATAATAAGATAGTACTCAATAGTCGTACATTATACATACATCAGTGATCATATTCATCTACATTCGAATTCGCGTCCGTTGCCAAAAACCTTAGATAGCACGCGCGTGGCAACCGCTAGCTAGTAACACATGCTTGTCGTCGTCTTTGTTGTTGAAACCGGATCCGGAGAAGTTACCATTGTCGAGTAAGAAGAGAAGAGCTCTAAGATTAGGGTTCAAAATTTCAGGTTGTCAAAGGGGACTCTTAGTCCCAGCGGGTTTATGATCTCTGGCATCGCGCGGTAGTGTTTTATGGGTGGTGACTGGTGAGGCAAAATGGTGGAGGCGCCACAAGCCAAGACAGCGAAGGAAGAGTAGCCAAGGACTATGTGTGGAGCATTAGGCAGAAGGTGGTTTCTTGGTGGCGAGATCACAAACTTCTGCGTGCAGTGGCACCCATTGGCCTTCCTCTGTTATAAAATGCGAATCATCTTAATTTTATTTTAAGTTTACATAATAATTTTATAACTTCGGCTAAACTTATACACAAAATTAACATCTACAATAAAAATGAATACATTTATAAAACATATTTGCATAAATCAATTTTATATTATAGGTGTTGGTGTATTTTTTGGATAACCTTTTAGTTTGCGATTGGATATGAGTAAACTTTTTGGGGCCTGGGTAAAAGACGGTGGGGAGAGCAAATCTTAACTTATTGACGGGAGCCTCAACGCTATGTTGGGTAATTTGGAACACTAGGAATGAAGTAGTTTTTGATAATTGCCAACCTAAAGCTTTTTGAAGGTTCTGTTCGGAACATATTGGCTCCGGCTATGGGTCAAGTTGCAGCGAAGTGAGAGCGATCATGAGGCCTTTGCTTCGGCTTGTTGAACGCTTGAGATGGCTGCTCTTCGCTTTTTCTCCATTGATGGATGGTCTTTTAGTTTGCGATTGGATTATTAAAGCTATTTTCTTGGTGCAAGACTTTTATTTTAGCTGTAATAACCTCGAGTTACTTTATGTAATAATTGGACCGATTCCTTCTCTTTCGAGAAAGGTGAAGCCAAATTATTTCCATTATCTAAAAAAAGTGGACAAGACTAAAATGGCATAGAGTATAGTAGGCTACGGAGCCCTACCAAGCAAGCTTCAACACACTCACCTAGATGCATCTTTGTTTCCCTAACGCCAAAATCAAGCGTGAGAGAAACACGCACGCATGGTACTTATATATATGCTTAACTTGGTCTTTCAATAAAACATCGCTCTTAACTTGAAGATTAGGCAATGTGTCGATCGATGTGATCGAGCTGCAAATGGATGCACCCTCGGCCCCCGCTCATCACGAGTCGATACGCGAGCCACACAGATAATACCAAACCTAATGCAACAGTGGGGATCATCGATCAGACGTCCGTAGTCACAGGGGATTGTGCGCAGGGAAGCCTCCAAAGCTGGCGCACAAGTGCACAACCTACAAGATTCTATCTATCATGCCAAATTGTTCGCTCGATTTGACGGCCACTTTTGAGGTTTTCTCGTGCCGGCCGGGCGGCGAGCCTGCTAGAGCGTGCCAGCAGCCAGCCGTGCCGTGATGGGCAATCGTGGGGAGCGAGCAAGGCTGCTAGCTGAACTCTCTCCGCCCTTGACAAGCCAAACACGCCTGGATTTGCACGGATCTAGCCTCTAGGCCGCATCTAGCGTTCTTTGGCGTGGATCTCTCGCACACCTTTGAGAGATTGATACCCGATTTGTCGCGAGGCCCGTGGCCCATGGTTCTCTGGATTTGCTCCTCGTCCTCGAACGCCGGCAATGGTGGCGGCAGCCAAATTTCCGGCCCAACTCACTTCTTCTTCTTTTCGGCCCACCACCGTCCGTCTCAGCCCAGCCGCTCCCGTTCCCAACGCCTTCGTCCCCAACGCACCAGACGCTTCCAGAGCGTTCCACACCCTTCCGGGCTCCTCCTCACGCTAATTCCTCGAGGCACCACAGGCGCGCAGCCTCTCCCGACCGCAACCTCGCACGGCGGAATCAGAGAATCCCTCGACCACACGCCACCGTCCATCCCCGTAGCCAGCCCGGCGCTCCGGCGATCCAGCGCGCCCCCGGCCCCGGCCCCGTGCAACCGTTCCTCCCGCGATCGCGATGTCGACGCAGTCCATTTCGCCGGCGTCCGCGTCCGCGCAGTTCACCTACCCCGCCGCGGCGGCGGCGGCGGCCCCGTCCTACTTCCCCGTCCCCTTCCACCTCCAGAACCCGCAGTACGCCGCGTGGCCAGCGGCAACCGCCGCGGCGCCGGCGATGGCGCCGGTGCAGGTGCCGGTGTACAACGCCGTCTACCCCGTGCCCCAGGTCCAGCAGGTATGCAGGAGCGGCACCCGCACTTCCGATTAGCGTTTAGATTGTGTCCGTGTGGGATTTATTTGTGGCGAACTACGGTGATAGAGAGGATCAAGTTTGAACGCCTGATGGACAGTGTTTTAAAGGCGTCCAGGCGCACCCAGCACGCCTTGGAAAACAGTGGCGCCTTGTCGCCTAGGCGGTAAGGTGTTCCCAGAATTCTTGGGACGCCTTACCGCCTTTAAAACACTGCTGATGGTGTACCTGTTGTTTGGGAGTCGTGGTGGATGGTCCGCATCCCACCTATGATTTGTGTATCGTCTTACGTAGGGATTGTACGACTCTACTTTGGTGATGAATGATCTGATGATTGATGGTTATGTTATGCCACTATGAAGGCACTTTTGTTGTACCACACTGTTGACTGTGAAATGATTCGAACCAGACGTTGCCTGATTAGACTTAACTAAGACATTTATCTCAAGTTCATTGTAGACATGGAGAGAAAACTAACTTTTGCCCTGGAAGTTCTAATTGCAAATGTCTGATAGAGGCTATTTAGGTGTTCCGAACAAATAATGCATGATTGATCTCAATAGAAACATTTCATTTGAGTTTTTATGCCCTTGCAAGATCTAGTTACTAATTTAACATGAAACCGAATAATTATTATTGCAGAAGGACTCATATGCTATCTTGCAGGCACAACAGTTGTTCCAGAAGGACTCAAACCTGATCACTCCTGAGGCTCTAGCCACTGTTAAGGCTGCTATTGCAAATAGCGAAAAAGACAAGAAGGTTGAAACAACAAAGAAGGCAGTGCCTCGAAAGGCAGCTGGCCAAAGTTGGGAGGACCCAACCTTGGCTGATTGGCCTGAAAGTAAGATATCTAATTCTCTCTCAAAATGTTCCAATTCTGTGGTTTATGGAATCTTTAACTCGGCAATGTGACATTTTTTTTAGCTCCTAGTGTCTGTTATCTTGAAGACAACAACCCATGAGATGAATTTTCATTCTCACAGGCAAGATCTAATGCTCCATCTATTATGATTTGATCTGAAACAAACCGCTCTTTTTTCCTTTCTATAAAGGTGCTCGAGGATGTGATGTGTAGCCCAACATGTTGCCTCAAGGGATTTAGGTGGGCTTGCAGATAATTAGTAAACATTTTTCAGTTTGTCTATCTTACCTGATTTGTTTCACATGCATTGCAATTTGCAATATTGTTTCATATGCCTTTATTGATCATGGACATGCTTTTGCTGTTATAGGGAATATTATTTTGGTGATGTTTAATGCAAACATATGTGTAGGCTTTTGGTTATTGTGTGAGTTATCAAGCACACACCCCAACTGCTATATTCCCCCATTACTTATTTCATCATATTGGCCAGTGAAGAATTTTAGCTCAGAGTCATGTAAGACTGGTTTCATTTTTCTAATGGATTTATCTACATGTGCACTATGTGCCTTTCATCTGTAATGCCGTGTAGGATGCTGTGTTGTTTTCTTGTCATTTTTTGGTTTTCCAGCCATATAAACGTTGTCTTTGGTTTGCTTTCTTCATGGCCCCCTTCCCTCTGCATAAATGTTTAAGCTGTTCATGAGAGTGATCCCTTGCTATGTGTTACCTGTTAGTCAGGTTTAGCGAGAGTTGGCTGCTTATAATGGGTAAACTCCTATCATACTACTATTCTGCTGTCTGCTTGGATGATGTTCGTTCACCTATCAATATTTATACAAAGGTTCATAACTTCTAAAATGTGCCATATATGTGTTTTTCGTGGAAAAAAATGTTGCGGTGTTATAAATTTACACATTTTGATAATTGGGTCTCTTAATTATTTAGTATCTATAAGTTGATATTCTAATTGTTTTTGCTATCACCCACTTGCCCATGGCCACAATTTCGTGTTCTGAATTGTATCGTGTTTTTCATTTGTGCATTGATACCAGGATTCTACCTGGTAGACTCCCTGATGACCATTTAGTTAGTTTCTTTGGAGACGTTTTATGTACTTCTATTGACAATTGCTTGATCACTTATCTACAGATGATTTCCGCCTATTTTGTGGTGATCTTGGAAATGAAGTAAATGATGATATTCTTACAAAGGCGTTCTCAAAATATACATCCTTCAATATGGCCAAGGTGAGTTGACTTCTCCCGTGCATTAAATTTTTTGGTACTTTTTTCTACTCTTCCTTCCAGTTTTAAATCATTTGGTTTGTATCTTCTACACCAGGTTATACGGGACAAGTGGACAGGTAAAACTAAAGGATATGGTTTTGTTAGTTTTGCTAATGCATCGGATCTTGCTGCTGCCTTGAAAGAGATGAACGGTATGAATTGTTATTTCTCGTTTGATGCATCCTTTCCTATCACTACCATAAGTACTACAACTTACTAGACCAAATGCCATGCAGGAAAATATGTTGGAAACCGACCAATCAAATTGCGTAAGAGCACATGGAAGAACAGGATAGACTTCGAAGCTTTGGAGAAGGGGAAGGTTAGCTCTCTCTCTCTCTCTCTCTCTCTCTCTCCCAGTTTTGGTCACATCCTGTGTGCATTTTACATATACCACATACTCATGTTTGTTGTGCTAATTTTTCTTCAGACTCAACCACAGAAGAAAATCAAACTGCAGAAAAGAAGTGTTCTTCACAAGTGAAACTGATAGATTCTGCATGTCCACCGTCTCAGTATAAACATCTCAGAAGGTTGTCGGAAGCTTTGACAGTTCCTTAACATCAGGTGTTATTCTGCCTGTCGCCGTCCTGGATGGAAGTATTAGCATGCAATAACTTGTACTGGAGTGTAACGTGGTCGACCCGTCATTCCATTTTTAATACAATTGTAGTTGTAAATTCTCTAGTGACTATTCTTATGGTGAATAACAATTCTATGGTTGAAGGGATCCATTCGAAGATTTGTGGACGTTATGATTGTTTCGCTGTTTGTTTTTTCCTGCATACTAATTGGCTAACTAGAAGAGCAGCAATCTGCTAAGTACTGAAACGCGCTCTCACAAAGGCTGTAACTTTGAGATGTCTGAGCTAGCGTCTACCATTCAGCAGTGATCTATGGGTTGCCCATGAACTCGCACGCGTTTGGATTGTTCAGGGACAGCGTGAACATCCTGTAGGCTGATGCCCCTAAGTTATCATATGGATCATCTGCAAATTCTGACTGATTGACGGAACATGTGCTTTGAACCGGGGTTCACATATGTGTCCAATCTATTTGCTAAGTATCGAGAACGCAAAATTACTAAAAAGTAACCATTGACATAAGGTGCTACTTTAGTCACATTTAGGATCTGCCTATGAGATTGTAGCAAGATCCTTGTAAAATTTCAGCCCAGCCTAAGAATTTTTAAGAGTACAAGAGTTCCACATCATGTGTAAATTATCTGTAACAGGGAATCGTGTTCCGAGGGTAAGTTTTTAAGTGTCGATTGACTATGTAAGCGGCCATGCTAAATCATGGTGACAAACTTATTATTACCCTGTATATTCTTTTGGAAGGGGAAGATGGCCACAGCAAACATTATATCCTCGGCGAGACTTGAGTTCCACAAGAAATGTTTATTATGCTGTAATTGCTGCAGAGTTTGCTCTACGAAGCCTTCATCTCGTCAAGACCAACGCTTGCCTGCAAGAACAGCAGCGATTCATAAGAGCAGACAATGCATACAGAGGTACCAAGCCACTGAATCTTGAGTTGGGAGGATGTATACCAGGAAGTCATGATTTTCTTTGAGAAATGGTGAAAAGGTTGTGCAAAATTTCTCAATATCAGCATTGATGTCACCAGTTCCACTAATGACTTCCATAAACTTATCTCTGTTAGGAGCAAGCTTCATGGCCACCTGCCATGAGTAAATCACCAAAATTAGAGATCAAATAAAAGAAATACGAACTAAAACTAAAAGTATGCAATCTGTGAAGCAACAATATATTTAAAAATCAGGATTTCAGTAGACATTTGAATTGACAAAGTTCAAATTAAGTAATAGACTATCCGGTGCTTGTTGTCTGTAGCTGGCAAGACCTTTCAGTTTTATCCATCTAAATATAAATGTAAGATGCTCTCCTGCATATTTTTAAGAGAAAAAGAAGAAGACTGGACGGTGGAGTTTGGGTCGGTGAGGTCACAGTTACAAATTGGGTGTGTTTAAAGAACTTTTCAGATCTAGCACTGATGCGTAACAGGTTGGCAAGCCATGTGAAAAGTAAACCTTACATTTCCAGAATCCATGTGTTGATTAAAATTGCTTGAGCAAGAACCTTTAAATTACAGCCTTATGTGGATAGAATTCAGCTGACTGTATGGGTAATCAGAGTGAAAGATTGTACCGTAAAACTAGAACTGGCAAGCCAGCCATGGAATTTCTTCAGAGTTTTGGTGTATGAATCAGTGCAAGCTTGGCTCATAGTCCAGTCGGGATGCTCAAGCAGGTTACGGAACAACTCAACAAGGAAATCCATGGCCCTGGCATGCAACATTTGAGTAAACAAAAGTCAGATACTTAAGTTGCAAGAGAAGGTGACAAAACAAAAGAAATTGAAGCACCTCGTGAGCCACAGAAGCCCATTTGTGCAGCTTGAGGAACCTTTGGCAGTCTTGTTTTGAACTTCTTCCTGAACCATACTGTACAAGTGCTCATACTTTGATGGGTCTGAAGAATACTTGTTTTCCAGTCTCTGACAGAAGAGGTCAAGTCAATTGGAATTAAATTAATAAAAAGAAAAAAAAACTTAGAACTCCGAGGGCTCTAGAAGGGACAATCACACTAAACAGAAGGCAGATCTGTCTAAAATAGATACGAATTATCACAACACTGATAATTGAAAGACAACATCAACACTACCCTATTTACCAGCATTAAAGAATGGAAGATAAGCTTTGACTAATAGTAGTATAATAGTAATCTTGCAGAAACATTTGCTTACTGTGATATTGCCACCGATGTCACTCTTTACGATTGCCATAGCAGCTCCAAATTTATCTGGTGTGAGACAGCAGGGAATAAATGGAAAATTAATGAAATATAATTTATTGTATAAGCAATATAAGTAAGGCTCAACAAAAAGGAAAACATAACAACAATTGTAAAACCAAATGCTCCATGGTTTAAGCCAACACAAAAGCTATGATTTCAGGACTAACACAGTATCGGACAGATGTGTGCACAGGGCGCACAGCATCTTCAATGATTCAAATTTCCAAGTTAATAATAAGATAGGGGGCATTGTATTAAATCAACGAGAGTTTGTCTTGAGCTATGAAAAAACTTATTTAGACAATCAATCTATCATGTGTGAGAAATAACTCAGCACATCACTGCTCACTGCTCTGCCCCACCTCTGAACTAAGCATGGTACAAAATCACAGATTCAATAAAGTAATGCAGCTACTGCTACTGGTCTAAATCTCGAAAAAAATCATGCGGCTAACAATGCAGCACCCAAGAGAAGCGAATTAAGGGAAGACATAAGAAAAGCGAGTTACCCAGGACAGGCAAGATTTGCTTGCAGACTTCAAGGAAAGGCTTGGTGAGAATGACTCCATTTTCTGCCTTGACATGCTTCATCCCTTCCAAAGAGGGAGTGAACACCGTCTCTGCCATCTATGAACCTGCAAGAATCAACAATTTACATCAACCCATCATCGCAGCAAACAGAATATGCTCACTGACAGGAAGTAATTGCCTGCATCCCATACATATCTAAGTCTTAATCACCCACGATCTACCCCAACATACTACAGATCAAACTGACCATACAAAAACTTCTGATCCCAGCTGAATATAACCATGGAATCCATGCATCAGACCAGACCTCCACGGACTCCACACAATACTAACCAAAAAAGAACCGCAAAGACCGCGCCAATCCGGCGCGCACGGATTCTAAACTCCACTAAGCCCACAAGAGATGTACGCTACTCTTTAGCCATGATCTGAAATCATACATAGAACTGATTGCAAACTAACCGTTCACGGATCCGGCAATGGAAAGCTCCCTTCTTTCACCCTGGCGTTCCCTGTCGAGGAGGAGACTGCAAGAATCTGGAGTCAGGCCCGATCGGGGAGGAAACGAATATATCCCGCGGCTGCTTTCACTGACGCGGCGAGAGCAGAAGAAGATGCGCGGCGAGGCCAGGCCACCACCGACGCCGTACTGATTTTTTACTGCGGAATCTCTGTGCCCCGATCTGTGCGGGCGTGTGGCTCCCAAGCCGAGGAGAAGACAATGCCAACCGGTACGGGCCTTATGGGCCCAATATGTATCGACCCTTTAGCGTAGGCTGTAAACCATTCGTCGTGGCCCATTTATGTCTTCATGGCCCAAGAGGCCCGCCAAACCCCTCGCGAACCCTCTGACCTGGATCGGACGGCCAGGGGTCCTTCTGGCGATCCAGCGGCGGTCGCGAACCCGCACGCCACTTTATAGGCCGCTCCCACCGCCGAACCCTAGTTTCTCTTTGCACTTCGCCCCCCTCGCCGTCTCCCTCGTTGCCGCGCCGCCGCCGCTCGCCTCTCCGACCGCCGCGAGGATGGTACGTAGACCGCGCTGAAAGGTGGTGGTTCCGGTAGGGTTCTGTAACTGTGTGGGATCTTGGGATCTGACTGGGGCTCCGTGTGATTGTGCTATGCGTGCAGCCGTTCAAGAGGTTCGTGGAGATCGGGCGCGTGGCCCTGGTGAACTACGGCAAGGACTATGGCCGCCTCGTCGTCATCGTCGACGTGGTCGACCAGAACAGGGTAAACGCCGAGCTCTCTACCTAAATGCATGCGTTTCGTTTCTCTTCGCCGTTGTGGTGTCAATCTCTAGCTTTAGGAGTATGCTTTGTAGTTGTGGTAGTAGTTGTTGCTTTGTGCTTCATGAGAAATGTAGAAACATTTTTATTATAATTTCGCCTGAGGGAATTCGTTTGAATTTGTGGAGTAGCTTAGCCTCATCTAGCTATTCACCTTACTGTAACTACCATTTGCGATACCGATTTAGCTACTAGCCAAATGTCAACCTTCAACTGGCAAATATTAGGAGGCCAGGATTGCTTGGCAAACTTTTTGTTTCTGCAATGAACACAGGGGATGGTGTATTCCATTGTTTATAGACTCCTTTTGTATTAGAAAGCAACAAATGTTTTGCTGTAAGCATATCATCTGCTTGACCTTTAGCAGTCTAATTAGGGTTTTAGAGCCTATTCCTTATTTACGCTTTTGTACCTGATCAGGATTAGTTAACAGTCGAGCGCTCATTGCCTTGATGTTTTGTGTGAACCAGGCACTTGTGGATGCCCCTGATATGGTCAGGTGCCAGATGAACTTCAAGCGGCTCTCGCTTACCGACATCAAGATTGACATCAAACGTGTTCCCAAGAAGACAACTCTGATCAAGGCTATGGAGGAAGCTGGTAATGACAAGCTTATGCTGCTGACCTCTTAAGCATTGATGTGCCTTGTTGTCTTCTAGATGATTGTTTCAAAGAGGAGAGAGGGGTGCTTAAAGATTTCTTGTTATCCTTTTGCAGATGTGAAGACCAAGTGGGAGAACAGCTCATGGGGCAAGAAGCTGATTGTCCAGAAGAGGAGAGCAGCGCTCAATGACTTTGATAGGTTCAAGGTCATGCTGGCGAAGATCAAGGTCAGGAATCTCCCTGTTGAATGTTCTGTGTTGCTGTGGATGCTCTCAGTATTGCTTTCTAACACTTTGTTCCTCGTGTAAACAGAGGGGTGGAGCTATCAGGCAAGAGCTTGCCAAGCTCAAGAAGGCGACCACAGCTTAGAGTATCTTTTCGGTGGATGGCATGTTGAGTTTTTGGTTCCGTGTTGGATCAGCAATTCGTTTCAGTGTTGTTAAAGCCAGTATTAGTACTACTGTGTTTCCTATGAACCCTTTTCAAACCTTAATCAAGCATGGCTGTGCTCTGGAGATTGTCATGAATGATATGGAGTATCTAAGGTAGTTTGTGACGAATGTGCATGGCTCCCCATTTGTGTTTTCTTTATTGCTGGTTCATAGCTGAGATGCATCCGTATCCTCCAGTGTTTTGAAGTACCTGCAATCACCACTTATCCTCGAGTTTGGGATAAGCCTAAGGGCATGTTTGTCATTGCTCCAACTTAACAATTGTCTGCTTCAACTTCAAATTTCAGAAATTGCCTGGGCAGCTTTGATGTCATCTGCGAATGAAACTTACCTGAACATGGTTCGGAAGTGTGCTATGATTTCAGTAGTGTTTGCTATGAACTTGATGACACATGAAACTTACCTAGCTCACATTGTGAAACAGTGACGCCGCGTTCCCAGAATTTTCGGTAGTGTTTTCCTATGAATTTGCCGCAATTTCTGGCCAACTTGCACGCAATTTCGGTAGTGTTTCATATTATTGGGCCAACTTTTTATTTTCTACCATCTCATTTCCGTGAGCTTCGTGAGACGAAATTGTTAGAGATATACCGTCTGTCCAAAAGAATAATGCAACTCTTGTTTTATAAGAAGTTAAGTAATTTAAATTTTTACCAAATTAATAAAAAAATACTAATATCTACATCTTTAAATAGATTTAGTATGAAAATATATTTTATAATTAATTTTATAATTTGGTATCATAAATATTAGTACTATTTTATATAAATTTGATGAAACTTTGAATTGATTGATTTCTTGATAAGCAGATAATTGGATCATTTTTGGTACGGATTGAGTATTGAGTTTACGAATTTTTGCAAATATGTAATTTTTGCTCTTCGCATCATCTGTCTTGGAAAGGCCGCAGCGGCATTCCGCCTCCGCCGGCAGCTGCACGCTCGTGCCGGCCACTCGCCTCGGCAGAGCCCGAGTTCGCCCTCGCCTCATCGCATCCGCGCGCCGCCATCGCCCAGGCCGCAGCAGGCGCCACGGACCTCGGCCGCCCTCCTTCACCGGAGCTGCGCGACCCGCCGTGCGCCACGCCGTCGAACCGCGCACCTCGCCGTCGCTCCGACCTCGCGTCGCGAGTCGCGACCCAGGCCCGGGCGCGGGCATGGGCCGTGGGCCCGTGTCGTTGGATCTCAGCTGTGGTTCTGTGGGCATCGGGCCACTCCGTCTCTCTCGCGTCGCACCCGCCACGCCGCCAGCCAACTAGCGTTGTCCCCGCCGTCGCGCGGCGCCGCCGCGCCCTTCTTACAGCTTCCCGACGCCATTCCGCCGGGCGATCTCCGGGCCCCTGATCGACTGATTCCGCACCCACCCCTCCGCAGCTTCCCTCCCCAGCTCCAGCCATCTCGACCTTTCCCCCGCACGGCGCCGGGGCCGCGAGGGCGAGGCCACCGCTCCGGCACTCCCCTCCTTGCCTGCCTCCTCCCGGCTACCCGGCCTTCACTTGCGGGGCTGGGCTACCACGCCCCCGAGCATCCCCTGCCGAAGCGTGGAGCGGAGATCCGTCTGGACTGAACCCGCTCTCCTCTTTCCTAGTTTCCTTGGTAAGAAAGACCTGGCTTGCATTGATTCTGAAAGTTGATTTTGTTCTAGTTCTCCCTCTATTTGCTGTGACTCTGGGCTATCAAATACACTGTAATGTGCTGTAGAAGAGGTGTATATTCCAAAAAAAAAATCAAATCACTGGGGAAGTAGGGGTTCAGCGAATCAGGGAAACCGCATGTCCCCAACCTAGCACCTGCTGTTTAGCTGCTTGAATGTAACCTTTTCCATGCCTGATAATCTCCTATTGTTTGTGAGTGTGGTTCCTTTGGTACTGACTACAAAGTTAACTTTCTGAAATTGGGGGTGATTAACTCTGCCTTTTCTTTCAGCAGTGGACAACTGATGCTGGACAAACACAAGTTTGAGCACTGAAAACATCCTGATGGCCACCGGTTCGTGACCTTTGACGTGGCTCAGATCCTGTTTCTTCTGGAGCACAAAACACTGCAATACGCTATGAAGAGCAGTGATGGAAACCGGATCAGGTTACAGCCAATGTGGAGAAAAGTTGCCTATGGGGGAAGGCAACCAGGATACGATGACAACTACACCGACGAGTCATTCCTCGAGGAGATGGTTATGAATGCCAATGTCGTCAAGAGGGACCTTCTAAAAGTGATGATCGACTCCGTCTCCATTTCACAATATCTCTGCATCGTTGCTCTTGTGGTTTCGACATGGACCCTGACGTTGAACTTGGACATTGATGAGGCTACTCTTCTCAAACTAGATGTTGGTCTCCTACTGGTTGGGTTCTCTGTCCTCTTGCTCACGACTTGTCCATTCTCTTTGAAGCTTCTGACAAAGTATGTCCTCAACATATCATTCTTCATCAGTGGTCTTTATGTTCTTGCGCCAATTTACCATACACTCACTAGGTCCATAAGTTCAGACTCAATATGGGCCCTTGCTGTATCTCTTCTGTTAGTTCATCTCTTTCTGCATGATTATTCTGGTTCAACAATAAGGCCTCCGGGTGCACTCAATAATCCAAAGTTAACCAGCAACATCTCCTTGAATGCGTCAATAGTAGCATCTGTCCTTGTGGCTTCACGTCTGCCATCAAGGCTTCATGTCTTTGCAATCATGCTCTTCTCGTTGCAAGTCTTCCTGTTTGCACCCCTCATTACATTCTGTGTCAAGAAGTACCATTTTAGGCTTCATCTGCTGTTCTCTTTCGCATTGATGCTTGTGACCCTGACTGTCACATACCAGTTGCACCGAATGTTCTTCATTATATTGTTGTCACTTCTTGTGTTTGTTTCAGTTGTTTGCCCTTACTGGCTTATTAGGATTCAAGAATACAAGTTTGAGATCAATGGCCCCTGGGATGAAGCAAAACTCTGCTTTGATATAACTGAATGAATAGCTGTGATAAGCCTTTTTTAAGAAGTGACATGTGCTGAGGAGGTTTGACTGTATTATCTATAGCTGATGTGCTGCTAGTTGTCCTTAGTGTATTCATGTGAATGTATATACTGTTAACATATTCCTTGTGTTACCATGATTCTAACAAATGAAATGTCTTTTTGTTTGTGCTGGAATCTCGAATGATATCTAACTATTTTTTGTGTCAGACTTCTTTAGAATTTGATATGCTGCTTTGTAAGCAAGAACTGCATCATCGCTCTCTTTTGTTATTGGCATATCTGTAGAGATGAAAAGGTGTCGTATTTGTGAATTTTGACTGGTTGTTTTTCCAATGTGTATCTGAGCATGACGGTGCCAATAACTCATCGTTTGGTACTGACTACAAAGGTATAATAAAAGGCTGTCTTTTATGGAAACTTTTATGCTGATCCGGGAGATGGGGCTCAATAGATCTCTGTGAACATTGTCACTGCAATATATGCCACATTTAAAGGCATATGTTGTTTGACTGGTGGGTAATCCTTGCATTTTGCATGGTATTCATCGCTCTGTTCGCTTGGCTTATCAGCCACCAGATAGCGGTATTTTTCTCTCAGCACCGACCATCAGCCAAACAAACCGGCCGCATATCTCGTTGTTTACCCCACACGCATAAATTCGAAATTCAAACCAATGCAATTGTTAAAAGGCAGGTGAAAGAAATTGGCAGCTGCTTCTATTTTGGTGATTGCAGAAGTTACTGCTAGCCTTTTTTTTATGTAAAGCTAGTAGGAAAATGCACTATGTTATATATGTTATTTCCTAGCATAGGAGGTCACAACCTTGTCTCGATCACCAATAATATAATACCAGGATTGGAGTCGATTTTCGCTGATACCACTTTCTCATATTTCCCAACTGTTCGGCGATCTTACCTCTGGGTTCTCGAAATTGCCGACTTGATCAAACAGAGAATTTTAAAAGCTCAGTTTTGTTAAGCGCGAGAAAGACATGTTTCCGGAAATATATTTTGATTCCATATTGCGTATACGAAATGTCTTCCATATATACGAAATGTCCTTCAATCCCTTTCGCATAGACGAAATGTCTTTCACCTGAGACCTTTTGCATTCAGAAAAAAATGAAATTTCGCAAACATATCGAAGGTGATGCTAGTCTACTTAACTGTTTTATTTCATTGACATGTTACAAATATCAGAGTCAACATTAACATCATTTGGACCCGCACGGCTAAACACTGCAGCCAGCCCTGGGTCCTCATAATGGGGGTATGCTTCTGTGGCCATTTGAAAGAACAATTCATTGAATTAAAAGAACCCAAATCATCTGTGCCAAGATTCGACGGGCATCCTGCAGATCATGTATAGCACAGAATCATTTAAATTGCTTATCAATAAGCATCATCTGGAACCAATGGATTCTCAGCGCACTTGCAAGTGAGAGCAGCTCAGATCTTTTGCTCTTCTAAAAATTTCATTTCCTCCTGTCAGCACTGATAGTAAGGCGTTCAAAGTTCCTCATGGTATGATCGTCATGGAGTATTCTTCCTGGTTTCGACAATGATGAGGACCTGCCTTCAAGTCCAGTTGACTGGTGAAGCCTTTGATTAGTTGATGGGCGGCTGCCGCCACTACTGGTCGGGACTAGATGGCTACCGCGATTCGGGTCACTGGGATCTCCAGAGCCTCTGCTGCTTGACAGAAGAGCCTTCCTTGACGTGCTCCCATTCCGCGATGATGAAGGCCTTCTTCTATCTGATGAATCAAAAGTCTGGACGCATGATGAAAAATGTTAGTCTAAAATTTATCATCATGGGGAATAACATCATCTGATAGCAACAAAAGGAACTGGCCCTGATGGCCTACATAACTAAAGACGGCAGAACAAAAGATTCAATTATTTAAAACATTATTGTGATGACAGCAAAACAAAATCATATTGGTCCTCTCCTACCAACATTTGTGACTATCAGCATCTGGATGTTGTCACAACACAAAAGAAAAGCTAATTCATCACCTGAACATGAGATATGGCATAACAAGTACATCCAGACTACAATTATCAATAGAATTGAGAGTTTCTCACCGTCTTAGGTACCAAAAGTGAATCCAATAAAGTTTTGTGCTTTGTGTGTTCTCCATAATGGCCAGAACCAGAACCAGTTCTTCTACCAAATGCATCAACTGGACCAGCGAATCTATCCGGAACATCCTGTCTCACTGTTAAAAAGCAAAGAAGTAAATTTGAGCCTACTAGTTTCCGCTTTGCTTATTTCCTAAACGTAACATTCCAAAATAAGCATGCAGCTGACAAACCTGCAGCCCTCTCAGCCCGGTCAGCAGATGGTCCCACCAATCCACCTCTCCCACTCAGCTGGTAGTGAGGACAAAAATGGTACACATTCAGCACAGTCAAACTTGCACTATTAGTAATTTCAGAAAAAAGGAGTAGCACACATACTCGCGATCTGTTATTGTCTGCAGCTTGCCTTGATACAGTCCAATCAAATATATAATCATGCTGGTACCCTGAAAGTATCCAAAAGAAACCATGTAAGCAAATATGTAGACAAGCAAGAAACTTTAGAAGTAAAATAATTTGTGGATACCTTCACGGGTGAAAAGATCACGGAAGATTTTTTTCAAATAGGTATAGTCTGGCTTATCTTCAAATCGCAAAGATCGGCAATAATGGAAGTAACTAATGAATTCTGATGGATAGGATTTACAGAGGGCCTGCACAAATTGTGAAAACATGGCTAATAAGATTAGATTACAATTCAATCAAACGGCAAAAGAAGATTCTTAAAAAAATGTGTTGAAATAAATCAATTACCTCAATTGAAGTTAGCATTTTCTTCTCACTAATTTTATCATACTTCTGCTTTTTCGTGCCGGCTTTCAAGCCTTGCCAAGGAAGGCTGAGAAGACAAGCATCAGTAACATATAGACAGAGTCAAAAGAAGATTTTAGCATTAGAAAATAATAATTCATTCCCCAACCTTCCTCTTAAGAAATACATCAGCACATAACCAAGAGACTCCAGGTCATCTCTCCTGCTTTGTTCTGAAGAAACAGCAAAGTCAGAACAACACAAAGCTGTCATATAGTTAACCAAAGCTTACAAGGAAAAAAATTCCTTTCGGCCATTCTGGATTTTCTGGGCTAGTCTGGGTTCCAGAAGAGAAGTGCTTGTAGATAAAAAAAAAAGAAGCAATGTCCAAAATTAGACATTAGACATCTAGTATATTACTATTATCAATGCCTTTTTATTTTTTATGATTTTTCCTTCGTTAGTGGCTCATGTTGGGTTTCATCTCTAGCCTTACCCCAACTTGCTTGGAACTAAAGGGCTTTGATGTTGTTGTTGTACTTGCTGGTTTCTGTTATGACTAAATTTTGACCTCTGACCTGTTAGTACCACCTCTTAATACAGGTAGCAAGACTCACCTACTCCGAGATGGGTGTTTACACTAGCATATCGTGCTGTTCCAGTGAGATTTTTGTTCTCCCTACAGTAACAAAGGAAAACATATAATCTTTGAGTGTGTATCCCAAAATGAGTACAAGGAATAACTCAGGCAACATGAAAAATAACTCTTTCAAGAATATATTTTTAATAGAGTGAAGAACGCAGTTAACTGCCGTATCGTATAGGATTGTAGAAGAAAATTTAGCTTAAAAAACATTCATTGTTATTGAACAGCTAACCAATTAAGATTTCATGTAGATAGCATAAAACAGATGTAGAAATATAGATTTTGGAACCAATACATTCACTAGCAGATATTATCACATCTAATGTGCCAAGCAAAGCTATAAAAATTCTAAATCAAGGTTCACTAAATTAGATAAACATCACCAGGATGTCAACAAAAAGAGTAGAAACAATGAAATCCGTGTCAAACAGAAGAATAAGTGACTATACTATATCGTAAACTTGCTTCTACACAGCACACAAATAAGTGTCCTAAACGAATGACACTAAGCACATAGATTGTCACAAGGTAAGTAACATACTTGAACAAACATCTAGGTGTAAAGAGAATTAATTTCAGAGCGTTCATAAGAACCGTTTCTGATTACCTGTATGGTATGTGTTTATGAGTTTGGAGGTCCCGATACTTCTTCGCAAGGCCATAGTCTATGACATAAACCTGTTAATCATACACTCAGTTTTTGTTAGCAGCTACTTTTGTTGACAGTAAGATAAATTATAACGATAGCCTAAAAGGCATACTTATAGCAAGAAATATATGACAGTAGTTCAGATGTAGATGTCTGCTCATAAAGTTAGCATGGCTAGAATAATTTTCAATGCGCAATAAGAACTTTTAAAACCTACTGAGACTTGATATGTTTTATCAATATCATATATGAATTATAGCAAATGTCTCCATGCAAAACAGGTTCCCGGTTTTTCAACTGTTATACACAAGTATTCCTTACAAGAGAATCACCCAAGCATTTGGTTTATAATTAAAAACATACAAAATGGTGTGGTACTTTTTATAATAAAAAATACGAACTGGTGCAGTGCAAATTCAAGCTACACCCATTCAAATGCATAATTGCATACATCAACTGAACCAGTTTGTCCATCACAATGTGTCTAGTAACAGGAATTCGGTAATTGATAACAGAAATAGCTTATGAGTATGACAGCAGCTATGCAGAGAGAGAGTATATGGACACGTGTTAAAATTTTAGCCTCTCTTGTGAGCTATGATTGGGAGACTTAATACAGCCACTACCAAACCAGTTTTATCAGTATTAATCATGAGTAGCACCCAACCTGGCTTGCCTTACGGCCTAGGCCCATAAGGAAGTTATCTGGCTTGATATCACGATGAAGAAACCCCCTTGTGTGCATGTACTCTACCCTGGCTATCTGTATGAAGAAAATGGGAAGAGGTGGTGAAAATACACCAAATAAAGACTCCAGATTCATTGAAATCTTTTTCATAGGTATGCTACCATACAGATAACAAATATCAACAACATACGGAGGGCACCATAAGAGAAACTTACCATCTGATCAGCTAGCATAAGTACTGTTTTAAGAGAGAACCTTCTGTTGCAGAAGTTAAATAAGTCCTCCAGACTTGGACCAAGAAGATCAATGACCATGACATTGTACTCCCCCTCCACTCCGAACCACTTCAAATGAGGAATCCCAGCTGAATTTTGGAACAAAAAATATATTAAAACCTGTGAGATTATATATGAAACAAAGGATGTCCTCGTATTGGTACTTACTTCCCCCTTGGAGAAGCATGTATAGCTTTGACTCATAATGAAGCTGAGGATGCCTTGATTTGACGGATTCCTGGTAAAATACGATATGAAGAAAAATGATGTGGTAGCATGTCCTGGTGCTGAAAGGGGCACTGCCCAGACTAATACTGAAGAATCATATTGGTTCAAAAATGGTTAACCACATACTGTCTCCAAGGTGGAGCCTATATGTTCAAGCTAGAAAGGCATTACCAATAGCAATTTAAATTTATTTTTTCCGTAGCACAGCTTTTGCTTCAGTCAAGCTGGTCATCCAAGCATACAGGGTAAAAAGTCAAATTTACAAGTCTCTTGTCACAGACCACACGTGATAAACTTTCAGCAAGTACTTCAAGGTTACTGTTGCATTTGCTCAAATTGGCAATGTCAAGCATATGTGAATTATTTGGGAGTATAGTTATTACCAAATGAGAAAAACACACGTCAATTCAAGTTGGCAATCAAGGAAATGTTTGGATATCTTGTTATTTGTCATAACAAAACCATGATACTAAGCAAGAAGTCATGTCAACCTTTTTTCAAGCAATCACCATTAACATTCACAAATTAGGTTGCGCCACAATCTACACAGGAGTTCCTTGTGAAACCGTTTCTAGCATAAGTAGACCAACGATACGTTTGAATCTGGGACTAACTATTGACCAATGCCACGCATGCTTTCCACGAGAAAAGGTCTACAAACAGGATCAGATTATCACATACCAACTTGATAGCCACCTCCTCGCCGCTCTGTATGTTCACGCCTGCAGCCAAAAACAACCGACCGCATCAGAAGCCAAACGCGGAACGGCATGCAAAACGAAACGGCGGCGCGTCGGAACCGGCAGACACGCGTGAAAGATTTCCAATCGATAACCCGGGCGAGGCGCGTACCGAGGTAGAGCTCCCCGAAAGATCCGCTCCCAATCTTCTTCCCCAGCTTAAACTTGCCTCCGATCACGTGTTCCATCGCCGCCGACCCGCGCAACCCCCGCCGCCGCCAAGATTCGCCCACGAACCGCGCCGCAGATCGTCCCCCTCCGACGGAGGCCGCTCACATTGCCCGCCCGCCGCAGGATTCGAAGCCCGGAACGCCCAGGGTAGACGGGTCTCCCCCGCGGATCTCCCGACCCAAACGTAGATTCCGCGCCGCGAACCGGCGCCGGCGGCGAGGCGGATCGGATTCGCGAGCGAACTCGCTAGGTTTCGGGCGGGGCTAGGGATTCGCCGTTGGCGTCTCTGATTTCCGGGGGTGGGGGAGGCTTTAATTTTCGGTGGTGGGCGCGTTAATAGAATAGAGAAGCGTGGAGGGGATGGGGGGGACGCGGAAATCGTGGGAAACGGACGGGGGCCGGACAACGGATAGCAGGAGGAGAGGGATAGATAGATAGGGAGGGGAGCACGGCGATGCGGCCCCGTTTCTTTGCTCCTGCGGTCTCCGATTTCCTGCGCCCTGTCTTTGGTATACGTGTCACGTGTGCTGTGTTTTTGGCTGCCTTTTTTTTTGCCCTGTTAATTTTGCTTTTGTCCCGGTTTTTTTGTTGCTTGTGTGGTTTTGTTGTGCGGTCTCCGATTTCGTATTCCTTGTGGTTATATACTCCCTCCGTCCCACAATATAAACATTTCTCGATTTTTGTGCATCACGTTTGACCGTTCGTCTTATTAAAAAAATTATAAAAATATAAAAACAATTATGATATACTTAAAATATATACGATGATAAAACATGTCATAACAAAATAAATAATATTTTCATAATTTTTTTGAATAAGACGAACAGTCAAACGTGAACAGGAAAAGTCAACAAATGCTTATATTATGGGAGGGGGGAGTAGCTTTCTGTGAGATGCTGAAATCGCGTAGGTCCGCTTCAACACGTACCGATAAATTTTGTCGAGAAAAATAAATGGAATATCTGGATACTGCTTTTTTTTTAGAGTTGGATACTGGTAAATTGAGGTGGCATGTCATCGTCGAGATGTATGGCTACGCTTGTATTTAAGTTGATATGTCATTTTCATCGAGTTTATCTATCTATATTTATGGACGTGAGATGTCCAATTTGAGTGAGTGCATCTTCTGATATATTTGTTGGCATGTATGTTTCTGGCCATAAATGTCTACTGGCCTACTACTAGCGGCTAGACTAATTTCTTACGAAACAATTAACGATCTTTTAAAAAGTTGGAGCATTTTACAGTAGCTATTTAACTATGTGCAGCTCATTAAGTCATTATGTGCTATGGAGGAAAGTGTTTGCTATTTATTTATTATAAACTGAAAGCATTTATTATCACCGTGAGAGTTTTTTTATATATCGGTGAGTTTCGATTTGTGAACATGGAGATTTTTTCACTCGCAATATTATTGATTTCCCACACAATAATATAGGATTATTGTAAATCCTTGTATTTCAAACATGCAAAAGCAAAATAAGACAGTCCGTGCACAATCCGACAATATGCATATGCAATGACTCGCTCGTCTGTGAACATTAGAACATACTCCCTCCGTCCCATTAGGCAGCGAGTATAGATATATCGGGACGAAGAAGTAATGATATGTGTCCGGAAAAGGCATGTGAGCTACACAATGTTGTGTTTGTATCATGTTAAATAATAAATATACTAGTATCCTTCATATACCATGGCGCTTTACTCCTAGGTGCCAGCATCTGACATGGTTGAGTATCTTCTATGGTTTGCATCTAGTGAGTTTATCTGATGCTTTTGTCAATGTTCCACCCGTTACCTACAAAGGCCAAAGGTGTACACGAATTGGACGTACATTTCGTACACCAACAAACCTTGCGTGCGCAGTATGCGCACTGATACGGGGTGCATCATGTCCTTGTTTAGATGCTAAATTTGGAAGTACGATGTCTCTTCGTAATCATTGCGTCACTGTAGCATTTTGTTTGTATGTGTGAAAAATTATCCAAAAAATGATTAATTAGGCTCAAAATGTTCGTCTCGCAGAGTACAACAAAACTGTGCAATTAGTTTTTGATTTTATCTACATTGAATACTCCATGTATGTTATGACATTTTGATGTGACGGGGAATTTTTTTTTACATAGTAAATTTGGGGGTGGAATTTTGGAACTAAACAAGGCCCATGTTTCAT
Source organism: Echinochloa phyllopogon (assembly GCA_033239725.1). NCBI lineage: Eukaryota > Viridiplantae > Streptophyta > Magnoliopsida > Poales > Poaceae > Echinochloa > Echinochloa phyllopogon. The sequence goes on along the minus strand of BTCW01000001.1, from coordinate 34,951,300 downwards.
TCAAGAGTACAAATGTCGAGCCTTTAGCAGAAATTAACTTGGTTTTGTAGTTTTTTTCTGTCAAAAGAGATACCAATTTTGTCACTAGGATCTTTCTCCTTGGTTGAAGAGTGACTGAGTGAGCAGTCTGTTTGTTGGCTTCCTTCCAAACTTCCCACGAGCAACAGCACTCAGCCCCCACTATTCGGTATCCAATGTTCCCTGGAGGCTTGTCACAGGTGTCGCAGGCGTGACGTTCAGTTATGGCCAAGATTCTTCCAAAATCCAAACTGCCTCAGTGAAATTGCTGCCAAATGTAGAAATGTTTCAGGTTCTAGACATGACAAAGAATCTGCATATTGGCTCTTATTTTTACTATCTTCATCTAAAAATAACACAACTCTTATTTTTCAAGAGGTCAAATAATTTTAAATTTGATCAGTTTTACACAAAAATAATACTTGTATTTACGACACAAAATAAGTATTATTAGATTAATTATGTAATATATTTTTATACTAAACTTATCTGAGATATAAATGTTAGTATTTTTTGTATAAATTTGATAAAACTTAAAACTATTTGACTTTTTAAGAAGCGGAGTAGTTGTTTTTTTGACCGATGAAGTACCGTACAGTAATCCTGGTCCATACCACCAGACCTGACCGTGCCCTCACCAATCCGCCTGACGTAACAATCAGTGAATCAGTGCTGCTAGCCGCTGCATCGTCACCCGTCCATGCGTTCCCCGCGATCCCGAAGCCAGAGCCACGCCGCCGAGTGCCGTCTTGGCTCCGTCGTCCGGTCGGGCTAGGTCTCGCAGGGTCAAGACCACCAACACGTACGGTCATTTTTCCGGTACAGTACCGGACATATGCGTGCCATCAGCGACAAAATGCAACACCTAGATACCACCCTCACTCAAACACAGGTCAACAGGCTAACCCGTTGTTACCTAACAGGCCTACAGCTAGCAAACGGCAATTAGCAACCGACGTAACGGAGTATCAGCTCGGCAGGAATCAGGATCAGGACTCTCGGTTTCTCCGTTACAACTTACAACTCGCCGCCGCCCATCCATCCTCTCCCGAATTCTAACAGTGAGCTCGCAACACACACGGGGTCCCGAAACCAGGGGCCGATGCGTACTCGTACATGTCACCGGCAGCCCCGCGCACGCATGGCCGAGAGGCGTGCGGTGAGCGCCGCGCGCGCGGCAGCGTGCCGTGCCGGAGCACGTATCCCAACGGCAGCCGCGCCGGCCGGATGAGGTCGCCTTCAGGCTGGCAGGGCCCAGGCTCTCCCACTGTTCTAGAATTAGTTCTAGCTGCCGTCTGACGCCGAGTGTTTGGATGGACTAATTGGTGTACTATATATACCCTGTATGTCTCCAATCTCCATCGTTCAGTTAATGAAGCTACTATTGTTTAATCGATGCAACTAACAAACTGTCGTGCCCAAAGATCGACGATAACAACAGGTAATTAAACAAAACTGTCAGAAACAAAGTCCATCCGAAAATTAATTAATTACTGCTCCGGTAAACTTCGCTGTCCCTGTCCGCTGAGCCGCCGTGCCGTGGCGGCAGCTGAGCCGAGCCCCCGTGCTGTTTATAAGCCTCGGGGCCTCCACTGTGCTTGTCCACTTCCTCCTCAAGCTCATCAGCAGCTGCTGCCCTGCCCACGCTAGCTCCATTATAGAGTCCACGGGCCAGTAGAGCACCGCACCGCACACGCGACGCGACACCCGGAGAGGAAGCCGCCATGGGCGCGGGCGACAAGCAGCGTGGTCAGGGGCACCCCCTCCTGAGGGGCGGCGGCGCGAGGAGGGAGCGCTACACCCACGGCTTCTCCGTGTCCCAGATGGCCGCGCTCACCGCCCTCTGCGGCGCGCTGGTGCCGTCCCTGCCGCCGGACACCCACCGCGAGGATGACGGCGGCCGCGGCGGGGGAGACGGCGCCGGCAACAACAAGGTCCTCGAGGAGTTCCTCCTCGCCTCCGCCGCCGACCCGCCCGTCCCCGACGAGGTCAGAAACGCACAGTGACGACACCTACATATACTCTAGCTTGCTGCCACGCCACGGCGTGTATGTATGTTGTATGTCGCTGAACGCAACGGGTGTGCAGGTGGCGGAGCTGATGTCGCGGATGTGCCTGCCGGAGGCGCTGGCGCTGGTGCGCGCGGTGCTGTGGGTGCTGGGCACGCGGCTGGGCTCGCTGGCGCTGTGCGGGTCCCGGTGCCTGTCGTGGCGGTTCCCCTTCGTGCGCCGCTTCGCCGACCTCCCGCTGGAGCACCGCGAGGGCGCCGTGCGGCGGTGGAGCCGCCAGGCGCTGCTCCCGCCGCTGCGCATGTTCTTCCTCCTCACCAAGGTCTTCTGCCTCTACGTCTTCTTCTCCTGGGTAAGCAAGCTGCAAGCCTCCAACTTATTCCACTCTGGTCGGGTCAGGTCAGGTGGTCCTTCGACATGATTAACCTCGCGGTAGAAAGGAACACGGCCGGTATAGTATAGCGGTGGGGTTCCGCTACGCGTAGATTAGCCTCCGCTGTCCACTAGCGCCGAGCACGGGACGAGCCGGCAGGGCGCCGATCGATAAGGCATGTGCGTGAACGAGCGGCGGGCGGATGCGGTGGCTGGCGGCCTTCCGTTGTTCGTGTAGACGAGTGGCCGCGGTGCATGTGCACCGGCAAGGACCACGGGCAGGCCCTGCGCCTGGGTCAGCTGGATGCCTGGATCGGCTCGTCGGATTCGCTGATCGACGCCGTGGGCTGACGATGAGGCTCCCCAGCCACGGACAACGCATCCAATTGCTTCTGACGGGATGCACGGCGGGCTGGCTGGCTGCTCAGCAGCCGTGTAGACTGTAGAGTACTCGAGTTCCTTCCCCTGTTTGTACTGTGTAGTGGTCATTGGTCACTACGGAGTACTCACTAGCCTCGAAGACTTTAAAACTAACAACAACATAGATGGAGGAAGACACTGTTCGGTCTTCACTTCGCTGAGAGATTTATTGGGGTGTACTAATGTCAAACTAAAATGATGAGACTAGCTACAAGTGTCCTCGATTAGTTGCTCTCAAGTCTCAAGGAGAAACTTGTACATAAATCGGAGTAGGATAGAGACGAAGCGGGGGTTGTTTACTTTGCCTCACCTTTGCTAGTGCTAGTAGTACTACCTGGAAGTCTTGATAATGATGCCAGCTTGGAAAGCAACATGCTATATTTTTTTTTCTGAATATCACTGGTATGAACATAGATGGAGAGGAAGACGAAGTTCAGTGCTATCCGTCGCCAAGAGATTTATTGTGATGTACTAATGACAGAATGAGACTAGCTACAAGTCTCCTCGATTAGCTGTTGTCATCGAGCAAACTGTACATAAACCAGAGTCGAAGCAGAGGACGGGGCGTGCGTAGACTTGACTCCGAAAGCACTCTTTTCTGGGTGTGGGTGGGTCGGTGCTAATTATGCCTCTACTTTACTAGTATTATCTTAGAAGCATTGATAACGCCAACTTAGAAACGAACGTGCTATAACTTTGTCTGAAGATCACTGGTAGTGAACGCAAGCAAAAATTCTAAGATCGATGATGATATCAACTGACCAACGAACCTGACAAGGACGCGTATGCTCTGTCAGTGTGTGTACGTGTGTCATTTTTTTGTTCGAAACCTGATGCGTGTCGTTGCGCAGCAGACCGATGAGAACTCGGAGAACCCGCACTGGCGCGCCATCGGGTACAGCCCGCCGCGGGACGACGACGAGCCGGCGGCGGAAGCAGGGCGTCCCGGGAAGCGGCCCCTCGACGACGGCGTCGTGGAGACGATCAACGAGACGGACGCGTCCCTGCCGGCGTCGCTCGCGGCGAAAGGGCTGAGGGTCACCGAGGACGCGGCGCGGAACGTGTGCAGGGTCGACTGCGACGTCGCCATCGTCGGCTCCGGCTGCGGCGGGGGCGTGTCGGCCGCGGTGCTCGCGGCGGCGGGCTACAAGGTGGTGGTCATCGAGAAAGGGAGCTACTTCACGGCGCGGGACTACACGGCCCTCGAGGCGCCGTCGATGAGCCAGCTCTACGAGGCCGGCGGGTTCGTCAGCACGCTCAGCGGCAGCGCGCTGCTCCTGGCCGGCTCGACGGTCGGCGGCGGCACGGCCGTGAACTGGTCCGCCTGCATCAAGACCCCCGCCGACGTGCGCGCGGAGTGGGCGCGCGACCATGGCCTCCCGCTGTTCGCCGCCGACGAGTACGCCGCCGCCATGGACAAGGTGTTCGAGCGGCTCGGCGTGACGCACGGGTGCACGGAGGAGGGGCTCCAGAACAAGGTCCTCCGCCTGGGGTGCGAGAGGCTCGGGTACAAGGTGGAGTCGGTGTCGAGGAACTCGTCGGAGGGCCACTACTGCGGCAGCTGCGGCTACGGCTGCCGCACGGGCGACAAGCGCGGCACGGACACGACGTGGCTGGTCGACGCGGTGAGCCGCGGCGCCGTGATCCTGACGGGCTGCAAGGCCGAGAAGCTGCTGCTGGAGCGGCGTGCCGGCGCCGGCGGCGCGGACGGCAGGGCGAAGCGGTGCGCCGGCGTCGTGGCGAGGAGCACCAACCCGGCGATCACGAGGACGCTGGAGGTGCGCGCCAGGGCGACCGTCTCGGCGTGCGGGTCGCTGCTGACGCCGGTGCTGCTGCGTGGGAGCGGGCTCAGCAACCGGCACATCGGCAAGAACCTCCACCTCCACCCGACGGCCCTGGTGTGGGGCTACTTCCCGGAGACCACCACCACGCCGGACCTCAAGGGCAAGACGTACGAGGGCGGCATCATCACGTCCCTGCACAAGGTGGGAGGCGCCCCGGGGGCGCCGGCGCGCGCCATCCTGGAGACGCCGGCGATTGGCGTGGCCGGGGCGGGGACGCAGTTCCCCTGGGTGTCCGGGCGCGACATGAAGGAGCGGATGCTCAGGTACGGCCGCACGGTGCACCTCTTCTCCATGGTCCGCGACCGCGGCTCCGGCGCCGTGCACGGCGAGCGGCGGGTGGCGTACCACCTCGACGCGGCGGACCGGGAGGACATGCGCGAGGGCCTGCGCCGCGCGCTGCGCGTCCTGGCGGCGGCCGGCGCGGCGGAGATCGGGACGCACCGCAGCGACGGGCAGCGGTTCGCGTGCCGGGGCGCCACGGAGGCGGCGCTGGAGGAGTTCCTGGACGGCGTGGACGTGGTGCGCGGGCCCCAGTCGAAGGCCGAGGCGTGGAGCCTGTGCTGCACGGCGCACCAGATGGGCAGCTGCCGGATGGGCGCCACGGCCGCGGACGGCGCCGTGGACGCGCGCGGCGAGAGCTGGGAGGCCCGGGGCCTGTACGTGTGCGACGGCAGCGCCCTGCCCAGCGCCGTGGGCGTCAACCCCATGGTCACCATCCAGTCCGTCGCCTACTGCCTCGCCACCGGCATCGCCGAGTCGCTCGGGCGCGACCCGGCTTGTGAAAAGAGCTACTGATAGTACCAGTCGTGCAAGCACGTTTATAACACTTTAAATTGCCCCTATGTATTGCAAAATAACTTCAGAGTGATTCATGATTTGTGTGATGGATAAGCAATAAGAAATTAAAATGAAGCAAATTGTCCCTTCAATTTGCATGTCCAGTTTTGATCGCCGCGCAACGCCTCTGATGAATCGATTTTGATAGTATAGGACTGATTTATGTGTCGACGAGATATTTGTGGAAGGGAGAGCTTATCCCGCGACCGTCGGGCCAAGGAGGAAAAGCGTGACCCTGCTAGCGTTGACTGTGCACCGCCGCCGGATTTGGTGATGACGATGGCGACCGGAGGAGGTTAGGGCTCCGGGGTCTCGAATCACGGCGGTGCGACGACTCGCCCATGAATTCCTTGATTAAACAGGTTTGGAGCCGCCGCCGATGGATCTAATGCAATCAGTTCCCGACAGTATCGACCGCCCCGCTGAGGGCTCTTTGGAAACTTGTATCCCGCCGGAAACCCGGTCTTTTTCAGGGGTAGGGCGCCCGACCTATGCAGGTTGATAGGTCGGGCGGATTTCCCCGATGCCTACCCCGGGATGGTCGGTCCCAAACCAGCCCTGAAAGGGCAATGATTCAAATCTTGAGAGCATGTGAAGCAATCAGAGAGGGGCTCCCAGATGGGATGACGGCAATTAGGAACTACCCAGTGAAGCTGAAATGGTAATGCTTCTGTACAGGCGTCCGACACCAGAAACAAAATCGGACGCTACGTGGTCGTATACCATCCACATCTACTCTGTAGATATTTTTACTCGCCTCTCATCCTCATCCGTTTCCCATCTTATCCAATTCTCTCCTGAGTCCCTTCCCTCGCCCGTCACGCTCCATGCGCCGCCGTGCCGCCGCTCCTCAACGCGTTGCCGGTCGCCCCTCCGCACGGAGCAGCTTCTCCGCGGCCCAGTCTCCTCGAGGGTCCCGTTCTGGTCAGCATACTGGAGGGTACTCGGGCCCGATGCGGAGACCGCCGCGGGGGCGGCGATGGCCGGCAGCAGCCTGGGGCGCGACGCCCGCTGCTGCTCCCTCCACGACCGGGGCGCAGCCGGGTGCGGGGTAGCCGAGCTCATCGGCTGCGCGGCCGGTCGCCGGAGGAGCTCCAGGCGGCGGCGATGGCTGGCAGCAGCAAACGCGACGGAGGCTTCCCTGCGCCATGTTGCATTAGACATCACACGATGTTGCAGCAAATTTTTTAGATGTTGCAAAATTCTAAGCATGTTGTAGTGGTTGGTTTTTTATGTTGCAACCTCCCTGTCTCTGTGTTTCATCGGTGCTATAGATGTTGCAACAATTGTTTTTTCGTGTTTCATTTGCTATTTTCCCATGTTGCAAGATCAATGTCCAATGTTTCACCGTGGTTGACAAATGTTGCAAGAAACACGTGTTTCATGTTGCGGTGGGGGTTTTCTAACTCGTTAATGTCATGTTGAGATTTTTTCCTAATTTTTACTTCTTAATGTTGCATGCAACATGATATGTGCGGCGGGAACTTTACCGGTGAAACTAACCGTCTGATGCTAGACCCGGACGTCCGGGCACTAGCAAGGCCGAAGCTGAAACCTCAACCAATCCTATCCGCGGTCGACCATACGATCCCCACATGTGATGGCAGCAGGTATGCTAATGCTAATATCACACATGCAAAACATAAAATTTATACAGCTACACCTCATTGGCTTGGTTAACATTGCGGTACTACCAAACCATGACAATTTCAAGGGACATGTCCAAATCAAACTCTCCGCCAATGTCCTATCAGATCTAAGCATCCATAAAACAATACAATACGCCAAATTGCAGGACATAATAAAATTCAACATATCAATTTTTGTGATTGATAGATTTTGCAAACCAAGATGCATCGCAGCGGTAGCGGCATAAAATGCTTGAAATGTACTCATTAGGGTAAAAGGCAGTGAAGGTAATATGGACTTGACATGTAGCTGCCCAATTGCACCGATAAATGATTATTAACATGAGATCACAACGTTTCCATTCCGTTTCGGCACCGGCAAAGTTTAACAGGAAAAAACTCAAGCCAAAATAATCCCTCTTCAAAAAGGTTGCAGTTCACGACTTCGGGCCTGATCCGAAATCCGTAAAAGAGCACTGCTCATCTTGTAAAAAGAAACTTCAGACTGATACACTAGAAAGTTACTTGACGGATGCTTTTACAGCTTTCTCTGCCGCATCATCAAGATCTTCTGCAGTGATCAGTGTCATTCCACTTTCCTGCAATACAAACATAAAGATCATCAACGAAGCACTGATGTTGTTTCTAAAAAACCTGTATGTTGTCCAGACAACATATAGCTTTCGTTACAGGCAACACCACCATTATCACCAGTTCTTACCTTAAGAATTCTCTTTCCTTGGTCTACATTGGTGCCTTCTAGCCGAACAACAACAGGAACCTTCAGGTCAACCTGACAAGGGATGGGAAATGAATAATGATGTTTGGTACAAGTATATATAGCACATAGCATTAATCAACAGGACACTTGGACTCAAGGAACTGGTAAACTAAAGGACCATGTTGGCAAAGAATGCCTCCAAATTGCAACTATACATTAGACAAGAAAAAGATAGCAATATTTATCATAGTATTTCCATTTAACTACAAGGAAATCCTCTCCAGCAACCATGCTTAACAATAAACAAGATAGGAAAAAAATATAGAACCAAATTAATTAAAGAAATCACTTGATGAGATATAACAAATACTTGAAGAGGAAGCACAAACAATTCCAAAACAAGCACTTCTTTTGGGGTGCCTATATTTGGTGACTAAATTATTTTTGTAAGAGGACCACCACAATGGATACACAGCAATTTTATGATCAAATATCAAGAGGCAGAGAAACAAGCTTTAAATAAAAATTCACTTGTACTGTATGTGGAGTGAACTTGTGAAAACAGAGACGTGTAAATGAATCTATCGGAGTAAAATAAAGAAGCTAATGGAAAAGCCAGCTGTTGCATGAATACATTTATTCTTAGAAAAGAATATGCCAAAATATTCAGGACTAGGTAAAGATTCAAGATGTACCTGTTTGGCAGCATTTACAATTCCACTTGCTATCACATCACATTTCATGATGCCCCCAAAAATGTTCACCATAATTGCCTTCACTCTATCATCTGAAGTCAGAATCTTAAATGCTTCCACAACCTGGATAGGAAATTTTATAAGATATGCAGTGTAAAAATATGCGGAGCTATGATGCAAAACAGACACAAGGTTTTAAGATGGATCTCGATGAATTCCCAATCTCTATCAGGTGATAAAGCTTTGCAATCTTGTCAGGATAAAAAAAAGATGTATCAATCAACATTAATATGATATTCACTTCATACCTGACCCTCTGATGCACTTCCACCAACATCAAGGAAATTGGCAGGTGTACCACCATGCAACTTGATAATGTCCATGGTAGCCATGGCCAATCCTGCTCCATTCACCATGCAACCAATCTCTCCATCAAGACCAATGTAGTTCAAATCTGCTTTGGCAGCAGCAACCTGTACAAGTGGTGCCAATCCTCAGAGAAAGGTTCAAAGGCAGAAAGATGTGGAAATGGCTTTCAAAGAAACTCAACAGAAGTGGGAAAAAATGTATGATGGAAATAAGCAATTCTATACCTCCCTGGGGTCTTCCTGTGTAGTGTCGCGCAGTGCAAATATTTCTTTCTGTCTAAATGCAGCATTATCATCAAAGTTCAACTTTGCATCAGCAGCCACAAGCTTGTTGTCAGCTGTCTCCGCAAGAGGATTTATCTACCCACATTAAGCATCCAAATTAGAATAAATGCACCATCATAACATAATCAAAATGAGAGCCATTTCTCACTGCATACCTCCAGTAGTGTGCAATCACACTTGCAGAAAAGTTCGTACAGCTTCTTAATCTGTTCTATTGAAGACTGCCTGTCTGCTGCCTTCAGCGCTAGACCATCAACAACTTTAGCTGCATCCTCATCCGTGATTCCCTTGAATACATCAATAGGAACCTGAAATTACAATTTATTGAATTTCAACATATCATCAGATTGTTAGGAAAATAATTTTGAGAAGCAAATTGTAAATATGACACAAAGAGGCATATTGAGCCTACAATCAAATTAGGAAACCTAACCTTAATAATCATGTCAGGATACTTCTCTGCAAGATCTTCGATACTGGTTCCTCCTTTGCTGCAAGCAATAATGAGCTGAAATGGGAAGATCGGCAATGAGCAATAGGGAGAAAAAAAACTTGACAGAACATATTGCCTCATTATGAAAAAGAGACCAACGATATGCATCAAGTTACTTCCGATTTAGTTGCTCTAGTCACAAAAATGCACTAACATATTTAAATATCATACGAGAAAGCTCACTATTGGAGATTATAAAATGAAGTGCAACATAATGTGTTATCTGTGATAAACAGCATACCGGACCAGCAGTTTTCCTGTCAAGGGTGATCGCAAAGTACATCTCGTTAGTAAGTGACAGTTTCTCACACAAATAGACCTGTCCAAGAGAATGGAAAAGTATCAGGAGCTTCAGATTTTCAAAATGCAAAACATATTGCTGACTAAAATAGTGATTTTAATACAAGTATACAACATAGTGGCATGGGTGCACGTCATCAGAATTATGTGAAGCTTTTTCAAATGGAAATGCATCAATATCTCTTCATGCATTTTAAAATTATTAATTATAAAATCCATGAAAAGGTTATGGGGAGAGCTAAGATCAAATATCATGTAGGCTGCATGGCCTCAAATGATACTCCCTCCCTATTATGAATATAAGTCATTTCGGAAATTGCCCTGGCGTACAAGGCATAACTTTTGACTACAAAAATCCATGAAAAATGTCAATTATAATAAAAAGGAATATATATAGTAGAAGTACTTCTCATGATGAAACTAATAATATCAATCTTATGTTCTCAATTTTTGAATTGATTGTAAACACTACAAAAATTTGAGCAGAGCCTAAAATGAATTGGAGGGATTACTTTTTATGAATTGGGTGCCATGGTTCTGTTGTTACTATGTCACATGAATGTAAGAAGATTGGAGAGCAATTGGATATATGCTCCTCTGTGTTTCCACAGGAATAGAATATGTTTTCAGGAAACTGAATAGGACAAAGTATGAACTGAATAGATTGTAGAATATCATTGACATAACTTGGTCAAACTTGCTAATTGAAAAGAGGTCTACAAATAATCTGGCAAGGTCAAGATCTGAAAATAATGGGTTAACACGCCATCAGGCCGATAATTAGTTTTCCAGCAGTTTTACATAGAGTATTGAAACTAATTGGTAAAAAAGTGGAGTGAAACACAGCATGAAGGCCATCATAGTTCAAAGCAAAAGACAACAGAAGTTCGTAAGTTCTAACCTTGCTCACAATCTTCCCCTCTGGACCAGTTTGCTTCGTGACCAGAATTTGACCTAGCATTTTACCTGCAGAAGAAAACCAGTACAACTCACTCCGTGATGTGCACACAAAACCAAACAACCAAGACTGTCAAAGGAATACACAGAGGAATCCTTAAATTTTGCAAAGGTACGAATGCTGTCATGTATACAGGTAGCAATATTCCTAATACATATGCGTCAAGTAAAATGTAGAGGTATCAAGGTAATCTTGCCCACTTCAAACAAGCAGATTTTTCATGGTAGCCAATTTCAGCTCGAAACAATTAAAAACATATTAAATCTTATGGGATCTGAAATTAAGAACGTGCTTGTTCTTCATGTGCATGGGAGCCCCCAAAAAGATTGTCATAAACTAGGGTACTCAAATTGTAATGACAAAACACAAAGACACTATCATGTATAGTGACAACAAATGTTTAAGTCATCTCAAGAATTAAGGAATAGTTGTTTTATCTACTTACATATAGGCAGCCTGCTCAAGTTGCAGCAAGCCAGCAATACAAAATGAATCCAAGTACTTGATATGCACACACTTACTCGCAATTCCTTCAGCTTCCTCAGCCTTAACAATATGAACACCACCCTTCAGCCCACTTTTGAAAGTGCCCAGCCCTCGGCCGCCAGCAAGAATTTGACTCTTAACAACTATCTGTAATGAAAATACTTGAGAATGGAACCATGACTAAACTGCAAATTATGAAATGTTTAATCTTCTTTTAGATTATATATAAACAGAAAGATATACATATTTGTAATGCTACTACTATTAAGAACATTTTATAACTATGTCACAAGAAGCATGCATGCTTCAGAAAGATCAGAAAAGCAAATAACACAGTGAGCACAAGTAGTGCGTGAGATTAGGCACCAAGGCTGTCATAACTCCACTTGCATGAATATACTGAGACAAGTGTAACTTATCTACGCCAGATATAAAATACTATTTACCCATACCAACTATGAAAATCCCTTAAACACAGTAGCCCCTTAATCAACAGAAAAATCCATAAATTACAGCATCAGTAAAAAAAATAACAGCAATCCTAGATTGCTATCAATGCCACGCCCGACTGAGTATAAATTCGAATTAAACTACATTCTGGTCTAGCAATACCATGACCGTAAGACCCTATCCACGGGCGTCTAGCATTTTGCATCCACGGAGTGAAAAAGATGAAATAACATAATATAAGGATGGCACGGCATAGTTCACCTCTTTCTCGCTGGGGAATGCGTTCTTCAAGACGTCCTTGAGCTCCTGCACAGACCCAGCCGCCGCGCCCCTGGGCACGTTGATCCCGTACTTCCCCATCAACTCCGCGCCCTGCAGACCCACACAATCCACAAACCCTAATACGTCAGCGCCAACCTCCAAAATAGCACCAACGAATTCCACAGCACCCGGAGGAAAATGGGAGGGCAAACTGCGGGATCTAGGGGGCGCGAGGCACCTGGTACTCGTGGATGTTGAGGCGGCGGAGCTGCTGGTGCTGCCATCTCCCGGCGACGGAGAGGGCGCGGGACGCAAGCTTCCCGAGCGATCCGCGAACCATGGCTGCTGCGGCGACCTGCGCGGGGGCTGTGGCTCCTCCGATCCGGAAACCCTACAAGCGTGGAAGAGGGAGGGACTCGTGAAACGCTTCCTCTGCGGTTTCCTCTTTGCCCCCTTCCTTTTCACACGATTCTCTCTTTCGTTTTCTTTCTTGCGGAAGGGTTGTGCGGCGGCGGGCTGCGGGCCGGGGCCAGTAGACTAGTCCACGTACAAGGGAGAATGGTCTTCTCAGTGGCTGGCATGTGGGCCTTATCGGCATGTGGCTCAGTTTTGACTGCATACGTTAATGGGTCGTAAGGCCCACATACGTTTGATGAGTATGGAACCGGCCCATAACAAAACGATCTCAGTGGCTCGCTGTCGATCTCGTCGATGGCCGGAACTGACGGCTATCCAAACCTCACCGGCGTTCGCCGTAGCGCAGCAACAAGCTTCCCACTCACCAAGGTGATTAGATTAAGAAATGACGACGAAATAATCACACTTGGAGTCAGTCAACTCTCTCAGTCAAGTCCACACCACAGTTCTCCCCACTCTCCGTCTCGCAGACGCCTGCGCTGCTCCGCCGGACAGCTGCTTCGCCTTCGCGCCCTGACTCTTCTTCGTTGCAGGAGGAGCGATGGCCAGCCAAGAGAAGCGCGCCTTCGTCGCCAACCTCAAGGCCTCCCTCGAGTCCTTCTTCTTCGCCGCCAAGCGGCTTGCCAAGTCCGCCCTCGCGCCCCTGGTCCCCACCTCCGAGCCGTGCGCCGGCGTCGACGAAGACCAGCTCCGCCGCCTCGAAGCCAAGCTGCAGCGCGTGCGCGCGGTGCTCCGGGACGCCGAGCGCCTCGCCGGCGGCGGCCCCGCGACGAGCGAGTCCGAGGAGCTCTGGCTCCGCGAGCTCCGCGACGTCGAGTGCGCCGTCGAGGACATCCTCGAGAAGGTGCAGTTCGAGGCCCTGCGCGGCTCCCTCGTCGAGGACCTCGGCGCCGACGAAGGAGACGATCCGGCCAAGAACCACGCCCGGGACCGCGAGGTCGGCGCCCTGCTGTCGCACTCGCCGCTCAGCTCGCTCGGCCTCAAGATCAAGAAGATATGGGAGAAGTACCACGAAATCGCCTCCGACCGCGAGGCGCTCCGCCTGGCTCCGGAGGACGGGGAGGTCCGGCCGCGTCCCGCCGCGCGCCCGCCGACCTCGTCCCTCACCGCCGGCAATCTCTACGGACGGGAGGGGGACCTCCACCGCCTTTTTGAGCTTCTCTTTTCTGAGGATTGCGGTTGTCGCGTGTTCTCGGTCGTGTCCGTATTGGCATGGCCGGCGTGGGGAAGACTGCCGTCGTCCAACACGCGTGCAACGACCAAAGGGTCAGGGAATTCTTCGATTGCCGCATATGGATTTACTCAGGGCAAGGTGTGGATGTGATTAGCACCACAAAGAAGATGGTCCAAGCGTGTGGAGGGGATACCCGTGACATCACTGAACTGAGCTTGCTGCAGGGCCTGCTCGTGGATCTTCTGAAGGGGAAGAGGTTCTTGATTGTCCTTGATGAGCTGTGGAGCATTGAAAAGGCTGTGTGGGAGGTGCTGGTGAGACCTCTTGGGTTTGCGAGGCGAGGAAGCAAGGTGATGATTACTAGCAGCAACACGGAGGTGGGCATGATCATGGGGTGTGATCACATATATCAGTTGAGGTTGAACTGTTTATCTGATGCTGCCTGTTGGTCGATTTGCAAAAGCAGTGCTTTTCATGGCCCGGACATGGGGATGTGTACTAAATTGGCTTCAATCAGTGAGGAGATTGTGAAGAGGTGCAAAGGTCTTCCGCTTGCGGCCAAGGCTGTTGGGGGTCTGATTCAGCGTAAGCCTGACGGAGAAAAGTTGTTTGAGGTCTTATGCAGTGATTTGTCGAATGACGATGATTTGGTGAATGAGATTCTGCCAGTCATCAGGATCAGCTATGATCATCTCCCACCACATTTGAAAAACTGTTTTGCATACTGCTCCTTGTTTCCCAATGGATACATATTTGATAAAGAGCAATTAATCCGCTTGTGGATGGCACAAGGATTCCTTCAACATCATGAAAGGTTGCGGCCTGAAGATGTTGGTCAGAAGTACTTTGACGACTTGCTTGGGAAACACTTTTTCCAGGAATCACCATTCTATGATTTCACCAAGGGAAGGTTTGAAATGCACGATCTTTTTCATGTATTAGCACGGTCTATTGCTCAAAAGGAATATGTCAGTATCGATCCTTACAAATACAACAAGAGACATGATGTGACTCATAATCATGAGAGTATTAGGCATTCGTCGGTGCTTCCATCTCTAACAGAAACATATATAACTATAGAAGCTCAGATCTTTCATGGACAGGATTTGCGCACACTTCTGGTCATCAAAAGGTCCTGCTGTGAAATTGATGGGAACTCCCTATATGTTAAGATACCGTATGATCTATTCTTACTTCTGGAGTGCCTTAGAACTCTCGACTTAAGCAATACTAGCATCAGCGAGATCCCTAGCTCTATCGGTAATTTGATACACCTACGGTACCTTGGTCTGAGGAATACTAAACTCAAAAGGATACCTGAATCAGTCTGTGGACTTCTGAACCTGCAAACACTATATCTGAAGCATTCCTACTATGTTAGCGATCTGCCACGGGGAATTAAATACCTTGTTAATCTGCGGCACCTAGAACTACCCATATCTGAGTACCCAAGCATATCCATCCCATCTGAGCTTGAGCTTCTAACTGGTCTTCATACACTGAATGCATTTTATGTGGCAGATAATTCTGTATATTGTGGTATAAGTGGGCTTCGCGGGCTGGTAAACCTAAGTGGAGAGCTTCACATCTCAGGCTTGACGAATGTACATAATGTGCAATAGGCTTTACAAGCAAATATGTGCAGCAAGACAAAACTCCAAAAATTGGTCCTGAAATGGTGGAGCTTAACTGCCTGGTCAAAACCTCTAGATATGCAGACCTCAAGTTTGGTGCTGGATAATCTGCAGCCCCATCCAAATCTAGAGGAATTGATAGTAAGTGGTTACTGTGGTGACAAATTTCCACCATGGCTGGGAAATTGCTACTTTGTTAAGTTGGTTAAGGTGGTTATCGAAGGGTGTGAAAATTGTGATCTACTTCCATCTCTTGGACAATTACCAAGCCTCAAACACCTTATTATACAACAAATGGAGAAATTGAAGGTCATTGGAAGAGAGTTCATTGGCTATAGCACTGGATTTCCAGCACTTGAGACATTGGACATCAGGAAAATGTATGACCTTGAGCTGTGGGATGGAGTTGAAGATGGGGATTTCCCTGTTTTGCGAGATCTTAATGTTAGTGGATGCAACAATTTAAGCAAATTGCCTCAATTTGGTTCCTTGGTAAACTTGCGAATCCAGTCCTGTGAGCAGCTCTGCGACCTTCCAGTCTTAACTACTCTTAGATACTTGAAACTGGAAGGCTTCGACAAAGTAATGTATCTTCCTCAACTTCTGAATCTACCGTCATTGCAAATTCTGGAGCTTAGCTGTTGCAAGAAACTTACGTCAATAGGAAGTCTGGAACATCTCATGGCGCTCCAACTGTTGAAAGTGGCAAAATGCCCAAAGCTGCAGTTCGCACAAGATGAACCTGTTCTAGCATGCTCAAAATTGTGTATATGCTTGACGGATGTCACTTGCTAAACTTATGCAAGAGCAAACTCACTCCTGTTTTCACACAGGGGCTGCCTCTCTTAATGTAGTTGATTCACGTATGGACGTTGAATTCACGAGGTTTGTGAAACAATTGCTGGAGAGCATCCGAGGAGTGATGTGGTTTTTAATTTTCTCTGAACAATGAAGACAAGAAGCAGGTCTTTTTTAATCAAACTTGTTTCTAAGTTCATTTTGCGACATACCGCTAAGTGAAACTACTCGCCCACATGCGAAAGTTTTCTTTTTGTAACTGTATATTATTGTACATACTCCGTATTCTGTTAGAGCAATGCAACATATACAGATACACTGCCATTTATGTACAACTCGAGTACAGTCCTTGATCTAGTTGTTCAAAATACTACTTTTTTTTAGAACAGGCTCGGCCCCGGGGCAGCGAGACAACGACCAAACAATTACAAGTATAAAAAAAAGACCAAACAATTACAAAGCCGCCATGTTCAGCCAGCCAGCAGTGTTTTTCTCTCGGTAGAAACAACATCAACCAGCTAACAGTGTTTTTCTCTCGGTAGAAACCAACACCAGCCAAACCCGACAACCTTCAGAGCATCCCGCAGGCCGCAGTCCGCAACGAGTCCAAGGAACAAAGCTATCTTCTCATAAGTCATAACCATGAGTCCATGACGCGTGGCGGCGAAACAAGCAAACCCGACCACAACTTCAAGGTTGAAGCACATATTCTCAATTATCCTTGTTCAAACATCTGATCCTCCCAGCACGCTTGACGTTGTCATACAGGAGCCGGCGTTGATGAAGTCCCCGATGCATTTTAAAGCATTGTCATACACGATCCGGCGTTTCTTAAACTAGTGAATTGCGCCGGGGCGCGCGCGAACATAAAATACTTGGAATAATTAAGTTTCATGATAACTAAGTTGAATATTAATAGAGATATATTACATATGAATAAAAGATTCCATATGGCTATTGTTCAAATAACAAAGGGTTCCACACAATTATATATTAAACACGACATTGTTCAAATAATAGAGGATTCCACATAGCCATATATTATACAACGAACATACATATTTATTGATGAAGGGAAAGAGTAGTACTACAAATGAATTTTCATTATTTAAATTAGATTAAGTGGAAGAAATACTTGCATATTTAAATGCAAGATACAAAACAAAATGTAAAAAATAGTATAAATGGTACATAGACAATGCATATTACTGCATAGAATTTACAGGACATGTTCGTAGAATACATGCAGTGGACAATGATGCACGGTAAAAAGATAGACATATTGATACGAGCATAATCACAGATACATGATATACACATATATAGGGACATGGCTGACACTTCTATTTTCATATGACTGATCTCCATATACTCACTTGGGGTTTCCTGGGCTCCTGGCTTTGGTTCCTGTCCATAGAAATTGATGTCATTACAGAGCTGGTAAAACTTGAGCGTGGTGTCCGCAAGTAGAATTTGTTCCGAAACTATTTGGTAGTAGAAATGGATATGTAAAATATATAATGTAGAATGAGAACAAATTATGTATATCGTATAATTAAGAAGGTAAATGAACACACCTTTTACTTTGATAATACTGGATAGCATGCAAATAGATGTACATTTTTACAGGCAAAATGCAAAGCTGACATAAGTGATGCATCTGACTGCACATAGTTTACAGCCAGATCTTGATACGCATAGCTGACATAAGTCTTGGTACTCTGTCAATCTAATACTTGCAATGGATAAGGCACGTTTATTTGTGGTATGGATTATGTAGTCTTTTAAATGGAGACAAGCATTGTGGAATAAGAGGCCTCACCTATAGTCTTATGGGCCATATATCATTATGCTCTCACTCTTTATGTAACTGAGAGAAATATATCAAGAAACATATCTACATCTAGGCACAAACATAGTGGCATACAATTGCTGCAGAGTAGGAAAAAGAATCCACAATAAGGAAGACGTGATTGATACTGAGGTAACTATATTCAAACAATGATGTTTAGCATCACAAACGAACTTTTGGAGGGACTTCTACCAACTCCTAATTTCACTACGAAAACCAAATAATGTCAGAATTGCAATAGTTATGGATTGACACGGTGAATCATGCAGATTTGTAACCTATGAGTATTCTTCCATGTGCCATTAATTAGTTAACCACGCTATTCTTACACTGTAAACACCCCATGAGTTGGCATCAATAATTAAAGACGATGAAATATGAGCCATGCTCTTGCTTACCTCGAGTACTCAATCCTTCAATTTAAGAACCGCTGGTTTACATGGAAGCTCATGTCGCAATACCTTGAACTGCATACCTACACATTGATAATGTGGGTTCTTTGGGTGAAACGTAATACAACCTGACAAAGATCAGTTGACTAACATGAGTGGGGCCTCACCTGCAAAGGAGAAACCTAAAATAACCTGACATGGCTGAGTTCATTTGGATATTCTACTTCTCCAAAAATGAAGATATTGTCAAACAAAACCTATATCGGACCACTGGCTGCATAATTACAAAATAAAAAGAGCAATAACTTTATATGTGCAAAAGATATATATCCATCGGTGAGAGCTTACCATTTGAAATATGTTGTAGACTGCATTCAGAAATAAGTTTCGTTTTTGTATGGAAACAAGCATGCAGCCTATCTGGTTTCCTTTCCAAAGCATCAGCTCAAAGAAACATGTGCCCTGAATCTACTTGAAATGAGCATAGGTATGAATAAATTGTATAACTAAAAAGTCCAGGCCTAGGAACAGTAGCATATTTCATTGACAATAAGAGCTGAGCCGGTCACGCCGTACACGTCGTCCAAAATACTTCCGTTCATTCAATTTTGATCTCACGATGAAAAACGCTGTGTCGTTCCGTTTTCGGTAAAAGTTGACACCCGTCAGCTTCTAGTTGCATCGAACTCTCCCGAAGGCCCTCCACTGGTCTGCCGGTAGACATCATTTGCGTCGCCATGGTTCCATAGTAAGTTCTAGGTGCTCTCCCCGTCGCTTTTTCTCCGCTTTCTCTCTCATTTTCCTTCCCCTGATTTTTCCTGCCGCTTCTTGATCTGCTGGCTGGTGTAACACCATAAAATTCCATCACAAATAAATCATAGCAACTTGGTTTAATTTATTTTTTTCTAAGGACTTAATTAAAATTTTAATTTAATTTGAGCCTAAAAATATTTAAACATCATTTAAATAATTTTGGAGCAATAAGTGCATGTGCATCATATTTGGTTTGCATGTCTTTTGTTTGATTTGTGTGTGAATTTCAAAACCATAAAAAAAGTCTGGAACCGCTCCCTCAACTCTCTCTCCATCTCTCTTTCTCTCCCGCGGCCCATCTCCCTCTCTCTCTTTCTATTCGGCCCAATAGCGCTGCGCGGCCCACTCCTAGTTCCAGCCCGGCTATGGCCCAAGCCGCTTCCCCCTCCCCTTCTCTCTCACCGCCGCCGACAGGTAGGGCCCACCTGTCGGGCTCACCCCCAACCTCCAGCGCCCCTCCCCTGCCTCGCCGCCGACCGAGCCGCTCGGCCTCCCCCGTGCTGCTCCCTCTCCCGCGTCCCTTCCCCTCCTAGGCCCACTGAGCCGCAGCAACGGCCGCGCCACTCCAATCACTCCCTCTCCCACTCGAAACGCCGCTCCACCGAGCCCTCCCACTGCCGATCGCCATTGATGGCCGGCCCCTCCCTTCCCCGCGGCACAGACCCTTCCCACTCCCCTCTTCGCCCTACTTATACCTCGGCCGAGCCCCCGAGAACCCCCTTCGACCCCTCGCGCCACCCACTCTCCTCGGAGCAGCTCCAATTCCTCTCTGCCGCCGCCGTCCGAGCGCCGCCGCCCCGTCGGACCGCCGCTCCAGGACCCCTCCGCCCTCTTCTTCCACTCCAGGACCTTCGCACCGTGGTAACGATGCTCTCCATCCCCTTCTTGCTCTCTGTTTCGCACTCCTAGCACCCCGACGGCCCTCGCCGGCGCTCCGCCGCCGCCGTTCGTCGTTGAGCACCGCCACCATGGCCAATTGAACGACGAGAACCCCCTGATCATGTTCGCCAGCTCACCACTCACACACAGAACCAATCCGCGCTCGAATCCGCGACCCCGAGCTCGAGTTCGGGTGAACTCCGGTGAGTTCACCGCCGTCCGCTTCTGTTTACCGTCGAACCGCCGCCCTCGCCACGCAACTCTCGACTTGAACCCCCTAGCCTTGTTCGCCATCCCATTCCGAAGCTCTAGCACCAATCCGCGCTCCAAACCGAGCCCGACAGCTCGAGTTCGAGCATCGCCGGCTGAAAGGACCAACACTAGGCCTAGAGGGGGGGTGAATAGGCCTGTTTAAAAAATCCTGCAAAAATCCTCAGAAAAATGTCAGATAGTCGGATGATCCGACACAGTCTCGGATCTTCCGGCCAGGAAGATCCGACACTGTATAGGATCTTCCGACAGAGACAGAAACCCGGAAGATCCGAGGAAAAGTCGGATCTTCCGACAGGCAATTCAAGGATACTTCGAGATTTGAAATCTAATTAACTTTTGACGATTCCACTTGAATGCAAAGTTCACAAATGAAGTAAGGAACCTTCTATATATGATCAATATCAGAGTATAGCCACAATTAAGTAGATCGGGACAAATCAAGTTATAGAAACAATAAGAGCAAGAGCAAAATGGAGACAAAGGATTTTCTACCGAAGTTCACTCCACAAAGGAGCTACGTCTCCGTTGAGATGCTCACAAAGAGCCGGGCTGTCACACTAACCCCAAGTCTCTCCCAATCAACCATAAAGGAGGATTGAGTTACTTACTATGTGCTCCCACGAAGAGAGAGGGTGATACAAACTTCCGGGACTCAAACCACAAGAGAATGGGAGTTCACCGGCACCTCTAACCGTCTAGGAGCAAGCTCCAAGAGTAACAAACGTAGATCGACGAATCCAAGTGCTTCAAGTGCTTGAGAGATGAACTAGTGAAGGGCTTCAAGTTTGCACAAGTCTCACACCTCAAATCTTCTCTCTCTCACTAAAACCCTAGGTGAATCTTGGAAGAATCAAGCCTTGGAAGGGAGTAGAGAGGTGGAGTGAATGCTCAAGTGGGAGTTTGTCTCGTGTTAGGTCAGTGTGGGTAGTAGCCATGAATGAAGGGGGGGAGGGGTATTTATACCAACCCCCCAAAATATGACCGTTATGTGCTCTGCGAAGGGGTACCGGATCTTCCGACACTTGGTCGGATCTTCCGATAATCAACAGAAACGTGTTAGGAAACCTCCAGAAAAGTTCCAGGGGCCGGATCTTCCGAAAGGTAGTCGGATCTTCCGGGAAACCCCGGAACTTCCGGCCCGGAGAAAACCAAGACAGAGCCGGCCGGAATTTCCGGTCGGATCTTCCGGCCTCGGGTCGGAACTTGCAACAGGACACTCATGAGCTCAAAAAACAGCTAAGTCTTGTATCTTCCGGTGCAAAGGCCGGAACTTCCGGCCCGAAGAAACACAAGACCGAGCCGCCCGGAACTTCCGGTCGGATCTTCCGGCCTAAGTTCCGGCCGAGCAGAAAAGGGGTGTTTGTGAAGTGTTTTTGTGTCTCACAAGAGTTTGTCATCTCAAGCAAAGCACTTTTAGCAACTAGAATTTATCAACTACGTCCCCCTTGATAGTACGGTGGTCCTATACTCAATTTCAACCGGAAAATTAAATTTAAATCCACCAATTGAGTCCTCCACCATATGAATAAGCGTTGGTTTCCTTCCTTTAGTATTATCTTCCTTTTATTTCATTTTATTCCTGCACAACTCATGCAAATCATCATATCCAAATTTCTATTGCCATTAATCACCAAAATAGATTAAATGCCTAGATGCACTTTCACCGGCGAGTTTCCCGGCCCGGCGCCGCCGCCCGCCGGCGTTCCCGCCGCCGCCCGACTCGGCCCTCTCTGTCAGCCGTTCGATCTTGATCCAACGGCCCACGTTCATCGCGACCCGAGTCAACCAGGCCAAATAACGGTCAGCGCAGGCCTTTTTGCAAAAGAGACCCTGCCTTTCTCTGAAATTAACCCGCCGTCCTGTTTAGTTCAAAAATAATTAGATTTAGGTCCTGATTCTTACAGAAAGCACCCTATGCTTCTCTGTTTTTGTATCCCGAAGCCCAGCCCCTGTCTTTTACGCGTTAGCCCTCGGGTTTAATGCGTATTTATGTTTTAGCCCCTGGTTTTCTTCAGTTTAGCCCCTGTAAACTTAGTTTCCTTGCCAACAAGTCCCTAAAACTTGTTTTGGCCATATCTTTTCCGTTTTAGCTCCGTTTTTAGCGTTCTTGGTGTCCAAGCGTTCGTCTTTTTGAGCTTATTAGTTTTAGATGCTTGTTTTAGTCTGTTAAGAATGTTTGATGTACTATTTTCTTATTGTTTTATTGTGTTGATCGTAGACCTCGTGCCAGTTGCAACCGAGTCACCCGTCGACGCGGATCAAGAACAATTCTACGAAGAGGAGGAAGATTTCTTTGTAGAACAAGGCAAGTGGCCCTCCCCGCATATTCTTTTTGTCCTATATAACTGCATGTCAAACTAAAATTTACTATTATTGCATTAATATGATGGGAATACCTTTTTAAGGATTTACCTAGTCTTTTACCCACGATTCCTTGTAACAACCCCAATTTAAATAAAGTTTTGGGTTAGATATGCTTAGCGTTGCTATACCTTGGGGAATGATAAAATTTGGATCTTTTATAAAATATTGATTATATCATGGCAACTCTGTTGGTGAAACGATGGTTAATGCAAGAGAACTTTTCTTTAATCGGAACATGGAGAACCACCCAAGAAAACAGTGCAACCATGGTGTCAAAATGGGCTCTGACCTTAGCCGATTAATTATGTGTGTGATCGTACTGATGGCCTTATCCGAAAGGAGCAGAGGGGGTCTGGGGTTGCAGGGGCACAACCCGGTCCTTTTGGGGTAGCAGCCTTTGCTAAGGTGCTGACCACTAGGGAGGGTTGTGGTCCGCCCTAGCTGTAACTCTTGCGGGTTGTTGGACTTTTGCATATCTTTGTAAAGGCTTCGAAGTGGAGCCCTAGCCACTCACCTCGGAAGTGTTTAAGGGCCTTGCAAACCCGGGCAACATGGGGAACATGAGCTATGGTGAAAGTGTACAACCTCTGCAGAGTGTAAAACTGATATATCAGCCGTGCTCACGGTCAAGAGCGGCTTGGACCCTCACATGATAATTGAACTTAAAGATGGAATCTAAATCGTGGTTTTAATCGTGGGTTTTGAAAAAGGATGTTCTTTTAAATGCTTAAGTGGGTTGGTATAAACTTACATCTAGTAAATAGGAAATTGCTAATAAAACTTGATCAACTCTAAAAAGCTCACTGCTGTGAACCTTAGCCTATCCTTGTGGCCTTGCATTTTCACCCCGCTTGCTGAGTACTACCTAGTTAGGTGTACTCACACTTGCCATTGCTGAATCAGAAGAAGGAAATGGAGAAGAATACTACAGCGACTACGATGAGTTCTAAGGCTTGTGTTTCCCCAGTCAAGATGCCTGTGGAAGATGGAAGCTGAAGACGCTTCGTTTAGCTATCGCTTGTTCTGCGTTAAAGACCTTCGTGTCTCCCGAGAGTGTAATATGAATATTATAATAAATCTCTTGTAATTTAGAACACTGTGTTTCGATATTACACTCTTTTGTCTATCATATGTGTGTAAACATGATCCTGGCGCACATATGAAACGCACTTGGTTTTCCTTTGAAAACCGGGTGTGACAGCTGGCTACCAGCAGAGCTGCTGTGTCCTTTACTCTCTCTTTCATTAGATTTTGTTTTGTATTCCTCCAATATTTACCTTCTCGGATCTGTAATTTTTTTATGGATGATTCTCCATTTTCTTCTCATCCTAACGTTACTTTAGTAAATCATGGACTACTTAGGCTCATTAAATTTGTCGTGCAAAGTTACACTCATCTATAAAAAGATTTGTAAATAGATTTTATTTAATACTTCATGTATGCAAGATCCCTTTGGTAAAAAATTGCCTAAAGGCAAAGAAACATGACCAAATTTTAACTGGAATAGGAATAGCCAACTGGTAGATGGGTGGAGCTGGACCAAGGGACACGAGATGTGCATGCCCGGTGTGCCTGTCCCCCGTCCGCCACCGTGCCGCCCCCTTCACCTTCTCAACAGGGCATCGGCCTGGAGGAGCTGGCCCTGATTCGGCGGCTGGACGCCATCCGCGCAGCCGTGTGCTGAACCAGATCGACAGCTGCCGCATACGGTGGCTGCAGCCGGCGCAACATGCGTGTCCACACGGATTCTGGTAGTCACTACCGTAGTCACTAAAATCGAACTGGACCTATTCTGGTTTTCCCCCAAGTTTACTCATATGAGATCCGTCCATTCCCTATTAGATCAAGTTGTTTCTCGTTCAAATCAGACCACTCCCCATTAGATCAAGTTTCTGTTAACCCAATTTTTCAATCTGGAAGGTGAATCTTAGACTTGCCTTGAGAGGAAGACGAGGAGAGATGATGGAGTGTCCATGGCCTCCCCCCCCCCCCACCCCACCCATCAAGCTTTCGGTTACCTGAACCATCGTCTTCTTCGTTGTTGATGCGCTGCTGTCGTGCCGATTGCTTGACCTCCTCCAGCCATTGAGCCCTCTGCTACGCCTCCGCTTGCCGGTGTTGCAGCTTCGCGCACAGGCCGCCGGCACCATGGAGCGCCCCTTGCTGCACCTCCGGCCCCTTGTCTGCGCCCGCATGCCGCCGCCGTCAGGGCCTGCTCGGGCCGCCTCGACCTGGTACGAGGGAGGGGTGAGGGAGAACAAAGAGACGGGCTGACGAGCACCTGCCTCTCCTGCTCCGCTTGCTGCAATGCGTCCTCCATTTGCCGTTCCTGTGATGGTGTGCAAGTTGCATCGGCTGCCGTAGTCCACCTGCTGCGGCAAAGCGGTAGTTGCTACCATGAGTAGTAGTAATTGTTTTTGGAACAAGACAGTAACAGGTTTAGCAATTTGAGATTGCTACCATGAATAATGAGGGACTGGATAGTGGCCAAATGTAATTTTTAATGACCCTGTCCCTCTGTAGATGTGGTTGCTATCGAAATCAGCAGCAACCTATAAACAATGAATTAGCATGGGCATTGGTTGGAACGAATAACAATCTGAAATGAGAGGTGTGAAATCAGCAGCATATATATGGCGATGCCAAAATCTAGCATCACTGGAACCATGTAGTCTCAAATATGTCCCAAGTTCTGAACTTAAGCTACAATGATGTTTTATAGTCTGATATGTGTAATAAATGCAAAGTGGCCATAAATAAAAGGTATTTGTTTGGTATTGGTAAACAAACTATGATCCATTAACCTAATAGCTCTAATGGAAAACTTAAAAGTAAAGTTTGAAACTATACATCTGAACCAAAAATGGCATCATGGTGATAGGAATACAAAATTTCAGTTAAAAGCTGGCGGCAGTAAGCATATGCTGTTACTATGTTGGCAAAAAAATCCTTATTGTTGGAGCTGCCTACATTATTTCAGAAGCAAGCATGATGAAGGCCACGACGAATAGGAGACAAAACATAAGCAAAATGCAGCGAAACCTTAGAGTAGTATATAGAACTTCTCTGAACTAATACAGGGCTTTATTTACTGCAGGTCTGCAGCGAAACCTTATACAAGATGGTCAGTAATTTAAGGCATGATATTGTATATAAAAAAGATTTGGATGAGATGACAAAGGCTTGATATATTCTAGATACACCACCACAAACAACGAAATTTAATAGCCAAGTGAACCTTAACGATACCTTTGGAGCTGATGTCTGCTTCTAAAATCTCAAAAGCAGAGATAAGGAATTCATAGTTCTAGTTATTCTCTTCTTCCTCATGACCAGGTTGTTTTATGCACGGATAAATTGGTACCCTACCAGATTGCCAGAACAACATCAGGTTCTTAGTGTCCTGACTAATACCTGCAACCACAAACACAACAGATCACATGAAGCACTAAATCATTTCAGATTCTATTGCAGTTCACTTTTTTGTTGAGGAGAGCGCAAAAATCTGAACCAAAGAATAAATAATGAGGACATAAGAATCATCATTTTACCTCAATAGATGAAAACGTAAGCCCAAGAACCCAACCCCTCTCGTCTAGTGAGGCCCTGTATCAAGATGCAAACAAATCAGAACTAAAGAGGGAGTGTTGGGGAGGGGGAGCCGTAAACAAACATGCAATTGGTAACAGTAAAACAAAATGATAGTAGTCATTGTGGACAAAGGAACAACAGATCTGAGGAGGCAAATTTTACCCAAAAAAATGAGAAGAAGAAGATCCAACAGAACTAAGAACAAGAAAGGAGAAGGGGGTAAAACGTGGGACTCACAGCATCTTGAGAAGGCAGACAAAAATCGACGCTCTTTATAAAAAAAGAAAACAGGATCCAAGATGGAGCTCCACAACACGAACGTGATTTGAGGAGGCAAGTGTCATGGGAAAAAACGAAAAACAAAATCCAAAAGAACTGTAAGAATAAGAAAGGAAGAGGGAAACAAACGTGAGCTCCAAAGGGGGAAACGAAAACACAGGGGAAATCCAACGAATGGAAGAATAAATTTACCAAAAGGAAGGGGAAAATCCAACATGAGTGTTGACAGCCAAAATTGGCTCTGTCTTGGCCGCCAAACCGGTCAGACCGGTTTTGTTCTGTAATTCGAGTAGGATTAGGATTCCGAGTTTAATCTCATATTGTAACCTATTCGAAAGGGGTAAGACTTCCCCGGCCTATAAATATAAAGGCTAGACGGCCGATTGAGGTATTTCCAATCGAATCAACACTTTATCTTCTATTTTTTGTCTCTCAAACTCTAATCCTTTTCCAACCCCATATTCTGTTCTTTGCTCGTCTCTACGGCGTTCAAAGGCGTTCTAGGTGGCCTGCCGACCCTAGAGCAACCCTAGATTTGCTCGAGCTCCGACAGGGTCCCTCCCGAGCTTGAGTTTCTAGGTCTTCACGACCTCCCGACCAGAAGCGGTCTAACCGGTTCTGTAAACCGGTCTGACCGGTTTGCCCCGGGAAGTCAGGAGTTGGCCGTTGTGACGGCCGTGCTGCGCGTTTGATCGATCTCGAGTGTGTTGGCGCGTTTTCGTGTCAACATACTTTTTGGCGACTCCGCTGGGGAAGATTAATCTGGTGCTAAAACCGATTCAATCTACTCCGGATATGTCTGGATCAAAGTGCGACCTTGACAAAGACAACATCATCACCGCGACGATGGAAGAGCTCACGGACGAGGAGCGGAAGCGGTACTTGATCGCTGAAGAGCACTTCAGGACGCAATTCTTGAAGGGCTTCAAGAAAGATCGCGGTGGTCTTGTCAAGAGAGTAGAGGAATTCGTCATGCCAGCTTTCAAGTTGGCAAACGACCAAGTTGAAGAGATTCCTAAGGTAACTGGCGAATCCTCTGATTTAATGCAGCAAATTACTCGTATGATGGATGATAGATTACTTGCTGCACAAACTGCTAGTAGTGAATTAATTGCTAGTATGACTGGTAATTCTGATAAAAATAAAAATAATTCAGAACCTAATGAATTACCTAGCTCATCAGGCGTGCCAGAACAAGTTTTAGATTCTAATTTGGGCATGCCGTTGAATTTTTATGCGGGACAAACACCTCACCCTGGTTCGGTCCACGAACCAGTCAGACCGGTTTGTACAACCAGTCAGACCGGTTTGGCCCCCTCTAGCGGTCAGACCGGTTCCATGGGTGCAGGAGCGTCTGGTGCGATGGTTTTGTCTAATACAACTACTTCTGGTCCTATTTATACTATTCCACGCACTACGGGAAGTATAGCCCACGGATCTGGCACGTTTCACGCGCCGATTCCGAGTACTTCTCAAAATACGATGTATGGTGTTCCCCGCATTCCACATAACAGAGGTGATGAGAAATATCAAGCCGAGCTAGCTAAGTTTAAAAAAGACATAGCTAATACACTTAGAGCAAAACTCGGGCTTGAATTGGGTAGCGCACGTTTATATCAGAAACCGTATCCGCCTGAATTTGACTTGGTTCCTTATCCTAAAGGTTGGCGTGTTCCCGATTTTATTAAATTCAGTGGTGAAGATAATAGAACTCCTTGGGAACACATTAGTCAATATATTTTGCAATTAGGAGAGGCATCATTTTATGAAGCATTGCGTATACGGTTATTCTCATTATCTTTAACCGGAACTGCTTTTTCATGGTTTTCTTCGCTTGCTCCAAATTCTATTCAAAATTGGACTCAATTGGAGCGTAAATTTCATGATCACTTCTTTAGCGGAGAAAACGAAGCAAAATTGTCTGATCTAACATCGGTTAAGCAAAGCCGTGAGGAATCAGTTCTTGAATACTTTAAAAGATTTAAGGATGTTAAGAACCAATGCTTTAACATAACTGTTTCTGAAAAAGATTTAGCAGATTTAGCTTTTGTGGGCTTACGGTCTCATTACAAGGAAAAATTAGAAGGTTCTGATTTCCTTACTATTAATTACTTGCAAATGAAGGCTATGAGTCTAGAGCTTAAATTTAAAAATTCAAAAGAATCTGCTAAACCCCATCGTTCGAATGTACATATTGTTGATAATGATTCTGATAGTTCGGACGATGATAAAGAAATTTATGCTGCTAAATTTGTTTGGTCATCAAAAAGTAAACCTAGTTCTTGTCCTTCATTGAAGCCGATTCAGAAAAATCGGCAAGAAGAAAAATTTACTTTTGATGTAGCCGAATGTGATCACGTTTTTTATGAGTTGCTTAAGAACGACTTTATTAAACTTTCTCATGCAATTCCACCAGCCGATCAATTAAAAAATCGTGCATATTGCAAGTGGCATAACTCTTTTTCTCGTGCAACCAACGACTGCAATGTTTTTCGACGACAGGTACAATCGGCCCTTAATGAAGGTCGATTGGTGCTCGCTGAAATGCAAGTTGACAAGACTCCTTTCCCCGTTCATACCTTGGATGTGAACACCAAGATGCTGATTCGACCGGAACAAGCCGATGGAGCTAAAGGTAAGAACGTGGTGATTGGAAATCCAAGGCCGGAAAAAGTTGATGAAAAAATTCCAGTCAGAACAGTGATGATTGGAAAGACTCTTGATGGTAAAGAGTCTCTGAAGATTACCATAAACACATCAAGGCCCGGGGGGCAAGAAAGTTTCTTGGAAAAGAATCGGTTCGCTAGCCAGGCGAAAGCGGTCAGACCGGTTTCCCAAATCGGTCAGACCAGTTTGTCTCCAGACCGTCCAAGAACTTTCAAGCCTAAGCGCCCGGAAGTGGGTACTTGGAAATTCAATGAGCCAAAGATTCAAGGGAGGGTTCTGAAGCAAGGACCTACTTTCTCTCAGCTCATGAATAAGTACACAAAGGCCGTTCAAGTTGATCGGCCAACAAAAAAGAGACAGAGGTCACCACAACGTTGGATTGATCCTACAATTTACAAGCGCCGTGGTGGTTCTGTCCATGACCGATTGGGCTCATACCAATCAGGTTTTTCGACTGCTCATCAAAGCGGTCAGACCGGTTTTATGAACCGGTCAGACCGGTTTCGGTCTGAGCAAAGATTTCATGTTCCTCCTAAGCAAGAATACCGCATCAAGGAGAAGAAGGAGGATGTGCAAGCCAAAGCCAATAATTTTATAAAAATTTGCGATATTCCAGTGGCTATGCAAGACTTGGGTAGAAAGCCGATAGTCATTGGAGATTCGGCTCCTGTTCCAGTCAAGAAGCCGGTCATGATTAATGATCATGAGGCTAGCAGTAGCAAAGGCGTAAAGAAGGTTTTTCAACCAAGATGGTGTCCTTCTGGGTTGACTCATACACAGAAGCGAAAGCTACAACGCTTGAGAAATAAAGAGAAAAGGGAACAGGAAGCTGAGAAGATGAGGGATGAATATTTCAACAACTACAGACCTATGATCCCTCAGACCAAGATCTGGCAAGCTAAACCCGTTGTGCAATCAGCAGCACAACCGGTCAGACCGCTTTCTGAATCTGGTCAGACCGGTTTGGGTCAGCCGACCGCTGTAGAAGCGGTCAGACCGGTTTCTGTAACCGGTCAGACCGGTTCTGGTCAGTCGACCGCTGTAAAAGCGGTCAGACCGGTTTCTGAAAGCGGTCAGACCGGTTT
This sequence comes from Echinochloa phyllopogon, assembly GCA_033239725.1. Lineage (NCBI taxonomy): Eukaryota > Viridiplantae > Streptophyta > Magnoliopsida > Poales > Poaceae > Echinochloa > Echinochloa phyllopogon. The sequence continues at coordinate 34,920,937 of BTCW01000001.1, read as the reverse complement.
GATGACAGAAGCGGGGGCTGCTACTTCTTCAACCATCAAAACTACTCCACCAATTCCTCCAGTGGTTGAAGATGAAGAATTAGTTGACTTTGAGCCTTCTCCAGAGCGTGACAACATGGAAATTAATGTTGTCTATTTATCTTCCGATTATTATGTGGTGCCGGAGGAGGAAATTTTTCATCTTCAACTTGAGCCTCGAGATGCCGTTTTTCAGAAGCCTAGTGAATCAGAGAATCATCTCAAGGCTTTGTACATGAGAGGGAACATCAACGAGAAGCCAATTTCTCGTATGTTGGTTGATGGTGGAGCCATTGTGAATCTTATGCCATACTCTCTCTACAAGAAGATTGACGGAAAAGACGAAGAACTGATCAAGACGAACATGACGGTCAGTGGAGTTGGCGGAGGTGATCCCATTGGTGCCAAGGGGGTGGCTTCTATGGAGTTGACCGTTGGGAGCAAGACTATTGCTACGGCTTTCTTCGTCTCTGAGGTGCAAGGTAACTTCAGTTTAATTCTTGGTCGAGATTGGATTCATGCAAATAAATGTATTCCATCTACCTTGCATCAATATCTCATTCAGTGGATTGGCGACGAAGTTGAGATTGTCCATGGTGACAATTCTTCCTTTGTTGCAACGGCCGATTCCGACTCTCTTAGTGCAAATGAGAAAGTTCAATGTTTGTCGGGCATGGATTTGACCGACTATGAACTGATCAGTTGCACCAAGGATGGTTTTGTTCCTGCTACATTAAAGCCGATGGAGAATCGGTTAAATTACTTGCTGTAATTAATGGAGCAACAAAATCAACAGAAACAAACCGGTCAGACCGGTTTGGATCTGAATAGCGCCGATCGAGCCAAACCGGTCAGACCGCTTCTGGGAACCGGTCAGACCGGTTTGCGTCTGGACAGTGGCTTCAAGACCGAATTGATCATTATCGAGAACATTCGGCCGGTACGTTCGAAGCCATTGAAGATCTTAGTGATATGGATAAGCTGGGTCAAGGTTTTACATCAGCTGATCCTTTAGAAAAAATAGATATTGGTAATGGTACTATTCCTAGGCCTACTTTTGTAAACAAAAATTTATCGGCTGAGTTTAAAGCCGAATTAATAAATTTGTTGAAAGAGTATGTCGATTGTTTTGCTTGGGAGTACCGTGAGATGCCTGGTTTAAGTCGTGACTTAGTTGAGCATCGTTTACCAATAAAAGCCAGTTTTAGACTTTTAAACAATCGGCTAGATGTTTTAATCCCGCTATTTATGACCGAATAAAAGAAGAGATTAATCGTTTATTAGATGCTGATTTTATTCGGACTTGTCGTTATGCGGAGTAGATTTCTAATATTGTTCCCGTTGAAAAGAAAGATTCGGGAAAACTTAGAGTTTGCATTGATTTTAGATATCTTAATAAAGCCACTCCAAAAGATTCATATCCTATGCCTATAGCCGATGTCTTAATCAATGAAGCTTCTGGACATCGTGTTGTTAGTTTCCTTGATGGTAATGCCGGATATAATCAAATATTCATGGCCGAAGAGGATATGCACAAAACGGCCTTTCAATGTCCAGGATTTATTGGTTTGTTTGAGTGGGTGGTTATGACTTTTGGATTAAAGAATGCCGGTGCAACTTATCAAAGAGCTATGAATTTAATCTTTCATGATTTACTTGGTGTGATTGTGGAAGTATATATTGATGATATTGTAGTTAAATCGGATGGTTTGGATTCTCATTTGGCCGATTTAAGACTTGCTCTTGAAAGGATGCGACAGTATGGTTTGAAGATGAATCCACTCAAATGTGCTTTTGGTGTTTCGGCTGGGAAGTTTCTTGGGTTTGTTATTCATGAGAACGGCATAGAAGTTGATCCCAAGAGAATTGAAGCTATGAAGAAAGTCGAAGCTCCTACTTGCAAGAAAGATTTGCAAAGGTTTCTAGGCAAGGTAAATTTCTTGAGAAGATTTATAATTAACTTGTCTGGAAAGGTTGATGCTTTTACTCCTTTACTTCGGTTGAAAAATGAAGCCGACTTTACCTGGGGGCAAAACAGCAAGAAGCTTTTGAGAAAATCAAAGAGTACTTGTCTTCACCACCGGTGCTTAGGGCGCCTAAGCGAGGAGTTCCATTCAGACTTTATGTGGCGGCTGAAGATAGGACTATTGGAGCTGTTTTGACTCAAGAAATCGGCAACAAGGAGTATGTGATTGCTTATGTAAGCCGACGTCTCATTGATGCGGAAACAAGGTATACTTTCATTGAGAAGTTGTGTTTATGCTTGTATCATGCTTGTACTCAATTGAGGCATTATTTACTATCTAGTACTTGCATCGTGTTGTGTCAAACCGATGTGATTAAACATATGTTGCAAAAACCGATTGCTAGCGGAAGAGTCGGTAAATGGGCTTATGCTTTAGTTGAGTATGATTTGGCTTGTGAACCTTTAAAATCAATGAAAGGCCAAATTGTAGCTGATTTTATTGTTGAGCATCGGATAAATGATACAAACAACTTCGACGTCGGATATATTACTTGTACCCCATGGAAGCTATATTTCGATGGATCGGTTTGCAATGATGGGCAAGGAGTTGGTGCTGTTTTGGTTTCTCCAAGTGGTGCCGTCTTTGAATTTTCAAACCGATTGGAAGAAAAGCGAACCAATAATCAAGTTGAATATGAAGCTCTTCTATTTGGCTTGGAATTTTTGCAAGACATGGGAATAAAGCATGTTGAAGCTTTTGGTGATTCGCTCCTGGTGGTACAACAAGTATCAAAGGTATGCTAATGTTATAATGGTTCATTAAATGCATATCTTGATAGATGCCTTGATATTACAGCTTCTTTTGATGAATTTACAATCAAACATATTCCAAGAGAAGAGAATGACAAGGCAAACACTCTGGCTCAGAAAGCATCTGGTTATATGGTTGCAAAGAAATATTTCTATCTCCAAAAACCGATGCAAACAAAAGCCGAGGTTCTGGTTCTGGACGAACCGGTCACACCGGTTTCAGAAACCGGTCAGACCGGTCTGACTGCCAGAACCGGTCTGACCGGTTCTGAAACCGATCTGACCGCTTCGACCTCTGACAGAAGCAAAAATCCTTTGGATGATGCTAATCAATCCAAAGTTGAAGATCAGGATTGGAGAGTGCCTATTATTACTTATTTGAAAGATCCTGGTCGTGGTGCAGATAGAAATATTCGGCGAATATCATTTAAATATGTTTTGCTTGACGATGAACTCTATCGTCGAAACGCCGAAGATTTGTTGTTGAAATGTCTTGATTCGGATCAGGCCAAAGCTGCCATGGGTGAGGTCCATGAAGGTATTTGTGGTACACATCAATTGGCTCCAAAGATGAAGTGGTTACTTAGGCGAGCCGGTTTCTATTGGCCTACTATGATGGCAGATTGTTTCAAATATTACAAGGGATGTGAAGAATGTCAGAAGTTTGGAAATTTACAACTTGTTCCTGCTGCATTGATGCATCCTATTATTAAGCCATGGCCGTTCCGAGGTTGGGGATTGGATTTTATTGGACAAATTAATCCTCCATCATCAAAAGGACATCGTTTCGTGTTGGTTGCTACGGATTATTTCACTAAGTGGACCGAAGCGATTCCTTTGAAGAATATGACGCACCGAGAGGTAATTGAGTTTGTTACACAAAATATTATTCATAGATTCGGTATTCCTCAAACTTTGACAACGGATCAAGGTACTTCCTTTATGTCTAAAGAGGTACGTGAATTTGCCGAATCCTATAGAATTAAATTGCTCAATTCATCTCCATATTACGCTCAGGCTAATGGTCAAGCCGAGTCAAGTAATAAAACTTTGATCAAGTTGATCAAGAAAACGATAGAAGATAGTCCTAAGCGATGGCACAAAGTTTTATCTGAGGCATTATGGGCTCATTGTATATCTAGACATGGTGCTACTAAGGTTACTCCTTTTGAGCTTGTTTATGGTCAAGAGGCCGTTTTACCTGTTGAGGTGAATCTGGACGCTTATAGATTGGCTAAGCAAAACGACCTTGATGCTGTTGATTACCACAACTTGATGTTGGACAATATTGATGAGGTAACCGACAAACGATTGAAAGCTTTGAAGGAAATTGAGAAAGATAAGCTTCGAGTTGCTAAAGCTTATAACAAGAAGGTGCGAGGAAAATATTTTCAAATTGGTGAACTTGTTTGGAAGACGATCTTGCCTATTGGGACGAAAAGCAACAAGTTTGGTAAATAGTCACCAAGTTGGGAAGGGCCTTATAGAGTTGTCAAAGTCATTTTTGGGAATTCTTACATGCTAGAGACACTGAAAGGAGATCATTTGCCTAAAGCTATCAATGAAAGATATTTGAAGAAATTCTATCCAAGTGTTTGGCAAGATGCATGAAGACCAATGGCCGGTATATTATTGATATCGTCCTTAGCATAAATTTTAGCTTCTGAACTATGAATTACTTGCTTTTTAGTTCTCAAGTTCACTAAAAACGCAGGGGGGCATGTGTTGACAGCCAAAATTGGCTCTGTCTTGGCCAAACCGGTCTGACCGGTTTGCCAAACCGGTCAGACCGGTTTTGTTCTGTAATTCGAGTAGGATTAGGATTCCGAGTTTAATCACATATTGTAACCTATTCGAAAGGGGTAAGACTTCCCCGGCCTATAAATATAAAGGCTAGACGGCCGATTGAGGTATTCCCAATCGAATCAACACTTTATCTTCTATTTTTTGTCTCTCAAACCCTAATCCTTTTCCAACCCCATATTCTGTTCTTTGCTCGTCTCTACGGCGTTCAAAGGCGTTCTAGGTGGCCTGCCGACCCTAGAGCAACCCTAGATTTGCTCGAGCTCCGATGGGGTCCCTCCCGAGCTTGAGTTTCTAGGTCGTCACGACCTCCCGACCAGAAGCGGTCTGACCGGTTCTGTAAACCGGTCTGACCGGTTTGCCCCGGGAAGTCAGGAGTTGGCCGTTGTAACGGCCGTGCTGCGCGTTTGATCGATCTCGAGTGTGTTGGCGTGTTTTCGTGTCAACAATGAGCAAGAGGAGGAAGAAGCTGCCATCGAAGGAACAAGATTATAAGTTGAAAAGGAAGGAAAACACCTACGAAATCAAAGGGGCCAGTCGATCTAGGAAGGAGAAAAACATAGAGGAAAGAAATCCAACGAGGAGAAAGCAAGTAGAGAGAAAGCGACAGGAGGAAGACGCCAAGCTTACCGTGGAAGGCGACGCAGGCAGAAAGGGAAGAGAAACGTGTGCTGGGTAGGTTCTTTATTTTCCCCGAGAAGACTGGAGGGCTTTCGCGTGCCTTCCATCGAACCAGATATCAACGCGTGGCCTCTCCCAGGAAACGAAACGACACACTGCGTTTTTTACCGTGAGATTCACATCGGACGCTGTAAATAATTTTGGACGGCGTGGACCGCCTGGCCGCCTCCTTTCATAAGGAGAGATCCCCTCCGCTTAGATGCCATGCCAAGGCCTCCCCATCTTCAATCTTGTCATTGTCATCACTCGTCACGCCAAGGGGTGTGTTTAGTTACTCCGAAATTTCAAACTTTCTATCACATCAACAATTCAACATCACATCAAACCATTAAATATAGCAAATGACTTATGCATAATGCATGAAACATTAAATATAGATAAATAAAAAACTAATTGCATAGTTTTGATGTACACGATGAGACGAATCTTTTGAGCCTAGTTAGGTCATGGTAGGACAACAATTACCACAAACAAACAAAAAATGCTATAGTGTGCTACACTGTGTCTGATGTGACTTTTCGACCATATTTTCTAGGGATCTAAACACACCCAAGGGCACCAGCCTCGCCTCTACCTGGAGCTAGACAGTCCGTCGTACCGTTCTTGGGCCATCTTCTAAGGCATTGTTTGGATCCACAAGCTAAAGTTAGCTGCTAAGGATCTAAACGGAAGCAGCTAAAACTTAGTTAAACTTTAGATGGAGTCTAAAATGTACATGATTCCTTAGCCGGTTGTACCTAGATAAATCCAGGAAAATAAGTTCAAAGACTAAAATAGCCCCACCTATTCATAAAAATTTTCCACTGCCACATCTATTTGTCCATAATTAATAAATGATAGGATTGTTCAATAATTCAATTAGCTACATCTATTTGTTCATAATTAATAAACAATAGGATTGTTCAATAATTCAATTAGCTGATGGGTCTAAACACCCCAACTAAAGTTTAGCTAGGTACTCTTTATCTGACTAAAATAAACCACTACAAGTTAGCTAGCTAATTTTTAGTTGGGATGGATCCAAACAGGACCTAGGCCTACGGGCTAGCCCAGCATAGTCCAGCTTCCTTCTCATGTAATGATGAGCTCGGTCTTCTCGGGTCGTGTTGTGATGTGCTGCCCATTTTTGTACCTTGTATAAGATGGGGTATTAAGACTTTAAGAGAGAGCGGTAGTGTTGACGACCAAAATTGGCACGGCTGTGCAAACCGGTCTGACCGGTATGTACAAACCGGTCAGACCCATTTAGTAAACATTGTCAAAATGCAAATTGGACTTCACCATTGCTTAGCTCTCGTCGAGACGATCAAGATGCATATGTGGAACACCTATTTTGGACTCCGGATGAGAGAGTTACGACTTCGTAGTCGGGAAGATTCTGATCCTGGGAAACCGGTCTGACCGGTTTGGATCTGAATTTGAGTAGGTTTAGGACTCTGAGTTTTATATCATATTGTAACCGACTCAACGGGGTAAGACCATCCCACCCTATAAATATAAAGGGCCAAGGCCGATTGAGAATCATCCAATCGATCAAATACATTTATCTTTCTATGTCTCACATTACTTTTATCTCCAAACCCTAGCTCTTCCAACCCTCGTATCTGCTGTTCTTCTCTCGTCTCGACGACGTTTGAGGACGTTCTAGGTGGCCTGCTGACCCTAGAACAACCCTAGACTCTCAAGCTCTGACGGGGTCTCTCCCAAGCTCGAGGTTCTAGGTTTTCACCGTCGCACTATCAAAAGCGGTCTGCCCGGTTTCATAAGGCGGTCTGACCGGTTTCGCTTCAAGGCAGCGGCGACTTCGTTGGCGCGGTTTCGTGTCAACATATTTTGGCGACTCCGCTGGGGAACGAAAATCAGGTTATCATGACCGATTTATCAAATCCTAGCAATATGGTGATACATAAAGATGATTATGAGAAAGCACGTGAAGAATATGCACAAGAAGCAGAACGGGTGTGCAAGAAATCGTTTTTGTCCTGTTATATACAAACCGAGCAAGGTGTTATCAAGATTAAAGAGTGGCAGCCACCATCGATCATCGCCATATTAAAGGAGATACAATCTTCCGGTACTATATCTACCCGTCTATCTACCTATGCTGAATTTTTTATTACTGAAGAAGATAAGGTAGATTCAATTCCTGTTGATCAAGAGTTGGCTATTGAAAAGCCGACTAATGCTATTATTGATCCTTGCAAATTGCCAAATTGTGATGTTGTTGGTCAATAAACAAATTGGCCGTCTCTAGCCGAAATTGTTGATCCAAAATCCCCTAGCATGAGAATAGAAAGTGTATCTAGTACTTCAACGCTGGGGACAACAAAACAAAGACAACGGTGCCGGTTGCATTGTAACCGGTCTGACCGGTTCTCAAACCGGTCTAACCGCTTCATCTAGGGTTTCGCAAAATAAATTAAAACCAAAGATGATTAAACCTAAAACCCCCGAGATTGGTGTTTGGAAAACCATTGAATCCAAAGGTCATCAGAAGCATCAAAGAGAAAAGCCGAAGTATAACAAGAAACTTCCGGCTAAGTCTCAAAGACAAAAGATTGTCAATGACGCTAGTCGGTCTAAAAATTTCAAACAATCAAAATCTTCTCCTAGGGAGAAGTTCCATAATCGGAATCGGCAATGGAACAATTCTCACAAATCAACGTCGTTTCCACCGTATGGATCACCTACACCAATACCATGGGAGTTTTGTTTTAATATGCCTTATTATTATTCTCCTTGGTATTATAATTCATATATGTCGGCTCTTCCTAGTCATTTGTGTTCAGAATATATTACTTATAGGGAGCCGGTAATTAATAAGCCATCACCTATGCATAATGACCGTTTTGATCAAAAGAATCGGTCCACACAGAAAAATAAGCGTAAGGTGATTAAACAAGTCTATCGTGTCAAAAAAGATGGAAGATTAAATAAAAATCCAGATTTGACACTAGACGTAGAAAATCCGTGTATTGAAAAATCGTCGGCTAGTTATGTTGATCAAATTGTCTCCAATAAGCATGTCACAAATAATATAGCTAAGCAACAATCATGTTCGGCTGGGGGGGGGCAAGATGATCTCAAAGTTACTGGTTCTAAAGGAACCGGTCTAACCGGTGTTCCGACCGGTCTGACCGGTCATATAAAAAATTTTGGTAGAACTGCAAGCGTTACTCCAAAGAGTAAGGTGGTGAAGAAAAAAACAAGCTTTGTTGAATTGTTACATAAATATCAGAAGATAGCCGAGCAAAAGCAAAGCAATCAGTTAAGAGATCAAAGTTGGTATTCATCATCACCAAGAGAAAAAAAACATCAACGGTCATCTCATTATTCTTCAACATTTATTCCATCGATGCATGTTCCATGAAATGCGTATCCAAGTATACCTAATTACAATTCATGGTTTTGGTATAATCCTTGGTCTTCTTTTTACAATTATCAATATTATGCTTCTGATGTACCAATGAACTACGGTTGGTTGTCATGGTCATATCAAGATTTCAATTATTAGATGACCTGATCATTGAAGATTATTTTCTGGCACACAAGTTTTGCCAAAAAACAGGGGGGCATATGTTGACGACCAAAATTGGCACGGCTGTGCAAACCGGTCAGACCGGTATGCACAAACCGGTCAGACCGGTTTAGTAAACATTATCAAAAGGCAAGTTGGACTTCACCATTGCGTAGCTCTCGTCGAGACGATCAAGATGCATATGTGGAACGCCTATTTTGGACTCTGGATGAGAGAGTTATGACTTCAGAAAGATTCTGATCCTGAGAAAACCGGTCAGACCGGTTTGGATTTGAATTTGAGTAGGTTTAGGACTCTGAGTTTTATACCATATTGTAACCGACTCAACGGGGTAAGACCATCTCACCCTATAAATATAAAGGGCCAAGGCCGATTGAGAATCATCCAATCGATCAAATACATTTATCTTTCTATGTTTCGCATTACTTTTATCTCCAAACCCTAGCTCTTCCAACCCTCGTATCTGCTGCTCTTCTCTTGTCTCGACGACGTTTGAGGACGTTCTAGGTGGCCTGCCGACCCTAGAACAACCCTAGACTCTCAAGCTCCGACGGGGTCCCTCCCGAGCTCGAGGTTCTAGGTTTTCACCGTCGCACTATCAAAAGCGGTCTGACCGGTTTCATAAGGCGGTCTGACCGGTTTTGCTTCAAGGCAGCGGCGACTTCGTTGGCGCGGTTTCGTGTCAACAAGTAGCTTCTACGATTATGTATAAGGTAAAAAGTTGTGATTTTTAGAAAAAAAAAGTGGATTTGAACTGCATGTTGCGTGATACATCTTTATTTGTTGTGATGAGAATTTTTTGCCTTAGGATGTTCCAAGATCATGTTGGAAAAGTAGGCAATTTCATGTTTAATTTATTCCATAAATATGATGCGAGCAAGAAGTGCATGAACATGATATCAAATAGTTTACTCATCAAAGGAATTCATCATCAAAGATGATATCATGAATTTGAAACTAGTGCTAACCAGCAAGACATGTAGAACTTCTCAAATAAAACATGTCGATCACAGTGTTTACGCTAATCACAAAGATTGCAACTTTGATAATAAAATCAGCATACCCAGCGGCAGAGCTGGAAGCACTCGAGAGTGTCATGGTGCTTTGTTGATGTAGTCGTCCTGCTCGATGCCATGCAGATATGTTGCGGTGCTGATCGTCGCTCGATGTCGTCACCAACGCCGGGAACAGGAAAGGAAGCGAGTAGTCGGATGTCGCCACCAACGCCGGGAACAAGAAGCGAGTAGTCGTGCCGCCGCTGACACTCCCCAAAAACGTGATTGCTGGCCTTGACCCGAGCAGGTGAACTCACGGACAACATCGTTTTTGAGGCCTACTCTTTCTGTACTCGTACGTGCAAGAACCGGAACGGAGAAGCCCAGAATGCAACAGAAGTGTGAAGACTTGCGTGCGTTAAGTGCTAGCCAGATGTGAGGACATCTTGCTATTTATCACGTAGCTCAAGAAAACGAAAAGACCAGCCGGGAGCGGAAGAGTCTCAAGACTACGGAGTTAAAACAATTCCAGTAACCTTCCTCGTAAGTTTCCATGCAAAGATTTCTGAAACTCCCATTACTTGCCTCATTAACCTACCACGTTAGGGACAAAGCACCTGTAAGTTGCTCCTACACACAACTAGCTAGTGGTAAAATCAATACATGCATGCACCACATCATGTGTTTGGTAAAACCAATTCAGATTGCACCAAATATTTAATACGAATCTTAGAATTTATTTAATTTAATTAAATAAAATACGGGACAAGCCCACATTAAATCTAAAAATCCTCACCAAATTCTAAGACTCATGTTAAATAATCTCAAATCCACATATCTTTGATATATCAGACTTTTGACGACATATGTTAAGTTGAACATCCGTCTAGAATAGGGGTTACACTCATTCACAACTGAACAATGGACTATGCCTTGAATTGACAATTTTGTGGGAAGTGAGTCTTTTCTGGTACTAGGCTGCTATAAGCAGCCCCTCTGATTGAAGCATATAAGTCACACTTCAAAGCCTTTCTTGAGTATCTAGAAATTACCCACATCTCATAGACTGTGACCAGCAGTCGAACTCATATAGGTGTGTTCCTTCTAGAATGTTCTGTAGGACAACAACTCTGCTTAAACAAGCCACTCGGATCACATTAAGAACTTAATCAACCTCCCTTGCAGTATTGGAGAGACGGTGCATCTTAAATGAGCAGGACTTTTATTCTAAGTAGTCTCTCCCTCAGCCATCCACTAGCTTGTTTTGCCATCCTAATTCACGGAATTTCCGATCACAAAGGACATGTTACTACTATGGAATGGCTTCGAGTGGGTCTCAAGCCCAACTCCCTCGATGCACCTTCTATCACATTGTGTGATAGACCCTTAGTAAATTGATTTACCAGATTACTAGATGTATGGACATAGTCCAATGATATTACTCCAAAGTTTCTCAATTTTCTGACAGTCTTCATGCACCTTTACACATGCCTTGTAGATTTCATATTATCCTTAGAACCGTTTACCTTTGTTATCATAGTTTGTTTGTCACAGTTCATGGATATAACTGGTATAGGTTTCTCAACAATTGACAAATCCAAAAGGAGCTCATGTAGCCACTCGGCTTCAGCGCCAGCAGTGTCCAATGCTGCAAGTTCTTCTTCCATTGTAGACTTTGTTAAGATAGTCTTCTTGCAAGCAAGAACGCATATCCGCTTGTGGCATACAGCTCATCAGCATCAGAAATCCAATTAGCATCACAATATCCTTCCAGTACCCTAGGATACCTGGTAAAGTGAATGCCATAACTCATTGTGCCTTTTAGATAGCGTAGTACTCTTTCAAGAGCAGCCCAGTGAATATCTCCTGGATTTGACACAAACCGGCGTAACTTGCTCACAGCAAACGAGATATCAGGCCTGGTCGCACTAGTTAAATACATAAGAGAACCAATTATTTGTGAATATCTCAGTTGATCTCTTGCAATTTTCCGATTTTTCCTTAAAATCACGCTTGGGTCATAAAGAGTTGGAGCTGGTACACAGTCATCATACCCAAAATGATTTAGTACCTTTTCCACATAGTGGGACTACACAAGAGTAACCTCACCATTTCCTTCTTCTCTCAAAAGCTTAATGTTAAGAATAACATCAGCTTCACCCAAGTCTTTCATCTCAAAATTGTTAGACAGAAAATTCTTCACTTCATTGAGTACTTCAACATTATTCCTGAATATTAAAATGTCATCCACATATAAGCACAAAATGAATCCATTGCCTCCACCAAACCGATGATATACACATCTATCAGGTTCATTCACCACAAAGCCCGCTAAAGTTAAAGTTTTATCGATTTTTTTGTGCCACTGCTTTGGTGCTTGCTTTAGGCCGTACAAGGATTTTAGCAGCTTACACACCTTACCCTCTTGACCTTTTACCACAAATCCACCAGGTTGATCCATATAGATCTCTTCCTCAAGCTCTCCATTTAAGAATGTTGTCTTAACATCCATTTGATGAATGAGAAGACTGTGTGAGGCAGCTAAGGATATTAGCACACGTATGGTGGTTAGTCGGGCAACTGGTGAATAAGTGTCAAAATAATCCTATCCTTCCTTTTGTGTATAACTTTTAGCAACTAGCCTTGCCTTGTACTTCTCAACAGTACCATTAGGCCTCATTTTCTTTTTGAACACCCATTTAAAAGCCACAAGTTTACATCCATAAGGACGATCAACCACTTCCCAAGTCCCATTAGACATAATAAAATCCATTTCACTTTGCACTGCTTTATTCCATAAGTCAGCTTCAATGGATGAATATGGAAACGAACCGGATTCTCAACGACGAGAATCCGACTCCCTGTACCCTCGAGATAGTCCCAGGAATAGCAGCTATCTCGTACAGAACTCATCTCAGTCGATTATCACATCCATACAACGATAAAAGATCCAATACATGACATATATAAAACATAGCGGTCTGGTACAAGCCCTCTGGGCTAAATCGACAATAAGAAACAGCTACAAAGTGGTAGCTAAATCATCTGGGTCCACTTCCCGCAGGCATCCTTGAGCATAGCGCGCACCCTTCAATCGTACCACCCGTCCTGGTTGAAATCGTGGTCGGGGTCTTCATTTGAGAACCCAAAGTCTGTCCCCAAGAAAATGGGACAGGTTCACATCACCAACCATAATATGAAGCACTTTAAGGTGGCATATTCTAAGGTATAGAAATAATCAAGGTTTAAGATAGGGTTTTCCTATGCGAGCAGCGGCAATAACCCAAATTCATCTCATCACCAACTCATTTCCTCACAAGCACATCCACTCCCCAGATCCAAACATCAGCCTCACATCCACATCGGGCTCGTCCTGCCACAGCAGGTTCCCACAAACATCATCCACCAACACCTTTCGCTCACTAGTCGACTCGGTGAGCTCCCTCCCCACCTTGTCTCATCAGCAACGCTGGACCAAATGCTCATAACCCAAATTAAGGATGAGGTAAGAAAGCAGATTCCCATGCTAGTCGGAACTTATCAGAAGCGGGTCGTCAGTAACCGTGGACACGGCTATACGTATAGTTTACACTCTGCAGAGGTGGCACTCCAGGAATCCATCCGGGCTGCAAGGCTAGTCCGCAACCAACCTGAGACACAGCCCACAACAAAGACCCTAAACAGTAACGACGCCAATCCTGTCTCCCTGGGCTCGGGAAACATCTGCCCCAGGGATGCGAAACCTTCTCACCGGGGCCAGTCGGGGGGCCGTGGTAAATCAGGTAGAGTACGCCGCAACGAGTCCCCCTTACACATAGCAAGCTCGAATCTCCTACAGTCTCGGCGCCGCACTAGAGTAGGCTTGCTGGAACCCTCCCCATTCTGGGTAGATGGTGAGCACGGTATTCCCACATCCAAAGGTGGAACTCGACTCGGTCCTTAATTGTCGGTAAAGCGAGTATCAGCGTCATAAAAGATCCGCCGCAACGGTCCGCAATCGGCACCCATAACAGGTATTGCCGCCCAAACTCCTCAAGTAACCAAATAACCAAGTAACCATGTACCCGCAACAGGTACTCCGTAGGGACTGCCCGAGTGCAGTCCCCAAGCACCCCGATCAAACGATCGAGTTGTTATTACTCGCTTACACCGCCTAACTGCACTACACCTCCCATACCACCCACAACTCACGCCAAGAGGATCAAATCACAACCATCCCAACACATGCATAGCATAGCATAATTCGTATAGTGAGTAGTAGGTAGCAAGGTAACAGGATGGTAACAAAGGCAGTGTAGGTTTATCATGCGAGTAAAGTAAAGCGCTAGCTTACTAGTTGCATGTCTAATAGGTATTTCAGAGATTGGTCGGGCGTGAACCAGGGTAGGCTTCTTCCTCCTCTTCAAAGCAGTTGTCGGGGTAGTCCGGCTCCTCCAGGTTCTCCGGAGCTCCTAGGGTTGCGGAAAATAAATAAGGCGCGACTACTAGCAAAGGAACACCAAAACAGAAAGGAAAGAAGACCCAAGGAACACCAAACTCTACACTAACGCGTAGGTCATGATTTTAGAAAAATATAGAAACTGGTTTCATATTTTTCTGAGCTACGGTTGATTTATTATTAATTTTCGAAGTTTAAATCATTTTTTGAAAATATTAAATAATTTCCGAAAAGAAAAACAGACAAATAATCAGCGTGCTGACGTCAGCATGACGTCATGATGACGTCGTCAGTGGGGTCAGCCTTGCTGACGTCATCGTGGGCCCGGATGACGTCAGTGTTGGCTTGGTCAACATTGATGTAACACTCTGCCTTCCACGAGTCGCCCCGCATAGCCCTTCCGAGGGCGTGCACGCGTACACATAGCACCCTACTTACACTTTCGTCCTCGCTTCGTGTAAAAGGGTTAACCCGTAGGTGCTATGGCTGGAAGACAAAGGCTTATAAGTTGCCTCCATCCTTGCTCAACTAGCAATGTGGCACTAAACACGTGCGTCCCGCACTCATGGGACACTACTGGGCCATACAAACTGGGCCGGGAGTGACATACACCCCCTCAAAGAACCCGACGTCCACATCGGCGCAACTCACCCACACGGGCAAATGTCCAGGAACGTTCCCCTTGGCGCACGACCGTACGTCCAGTGCTGGCGCCATAGTCCATACGCGCCATGCGCCATATGCCCGCACACTGACCCGTACGCGCAACCGCGAGGGCCGGCTCTAATACCATTTGTAGCACCCTGCCCTCCACGAGCCGCCACGCACAACCCTTCCGAGAGGCGTGCACGCGTACACATAGCACCTTGCTTACACTTTCGTACTCGCTTCGTGTAAAAGGGTTAACCCGAAGGTGCTATGGCTGGAAGACAAAGGCTTATAAGTTGCCTCCACCCTTTCTCAACTAGCAATGTGGCACTAAACACGTGCGTCCCGCACTCATGGGACACTACTGGGCCATACAAACTGGGCCGGGTGTGACAGTTGACCAGTCAACGGTGGTCAGCGGTCAGTGGGGCCCACTGGTCAGCCTAATCCTCTCTATGACAGGTGGGGCCCTCGTGTCAGCGCAATTAAAAGAAAAAGAAAACGAGATGGTTGGGCCGGAAACGGGCCGAAAGCTTTGGGCCGGCCCAACAGGCTTGGGCCTTCGGCCCACGAACGCGAGGCCGAAGGGGCTGGCGCGGTGGACGCAGTCCACCGTGCACCGAGTCGGCGGTTCATGGTGAGCCAGGTTCACGGGATCAAACTGCGGCTGACTCAGGACCTTCTGCGGCTGTGCCAGTGGCGTGCTGGTGTGGTCTTTGGTGTGGCTTGGCCACGGCGCGAACGCGACGCGCTCCGGCGCGCGGCCGGCGGCGACTACCAACAACGGCGAGCGCCGGAGAAGGGTTAGCGAGGCTCGGGTTCAGAGGGAAAGGCTTGGCTAAGGTTTCGCGGACACGGACGACGGAAAAGGAGGGGTGCTCGGCCGGCCAGACGAGCCCCCGACGCAGGCGGCGGCTGCGCGACCACGGCGCCACGACGGCCGGCGACGGCGATCGATAGGAAGGAGCTCAGGGTTTAAGGTAGGCGAAACCAGTTTCTTGCGCTCGCGGACACGGGGTCATGCCTCGGCCACGACTTGTGGCTCTCGCGCGTGCGGGGGAGGCTCTCGGCCTGCCCGCGGCGCGGCCATGGCGCGCACGCACGTCCACAAGGACCACAAGGCCACAAGCCCACCACAACCATCAAGGCAAATCGCGGCGGGCTCAGCAAGCAAAATATTCTGTCATGGAGGCCGAGGCGACGCCCACGACAGGCTCGTCGTCTTCCGCCGGGGGGTTTTCCGGTGGGGCGCAGCTGGCGACGCCGAGCCCGCCGGCCAAGAAGCAGAGTGCCCTCGCCGGCATGCCAGGTACGGTGATGATTTTACTACTCGTCCTTTCCATTTCGTGGTCCGAGCTAGGAGGGTGCGCTGGTGTTTATTACCATGATCGACGGTGACGTTGCCGTCGTCGCGGTGCAGATCCTCCCGACACAGAAGTGCTCGCGCCGTCGCCGTAGTCGCTGCTGGCGACGAACCGGTTCGTGTGCGAGGTGTGCAACAAGGGGTTCCAGCGGGAGCAGAACCTGCAGCTGCATCGCCGCGGGCACAACCTGCCGTCGTCGAAGCCGGAGAAGAAGGACGAGCCGGCCAAGGAGCCTCGCCGGCGCGTGTACCTCTGCCCGGAGCCGACGCGCGGGCACCACGACCCCGCCCGCGCCCTCAGCGACATCACAGGCCTCAAGGGCCCCTTCTCCCGCAAGCGCTTGGTGAAGAAGTGGAGGTGGTGCGACACGTTCTATCCCCTGAGCTCCGACTGGAAGGCGCACACCAAGGCCTGCGGCTCCCGCGGCTACCGCTGCGATTGCGGCAACCACTTTTCCCGGTCTGTACTCTGTCCTCATTGCACTGCCCTCCTCTGGTCACGTACCTGTGATTCCGTTGACTTACTTTTGGTTAGCCGCTCACGCGCAGAAGGGACAAGTTCATCAGCCACCGCACCTTCTGCGATGCCCGCCCCCAGGAGAGAGCCAAGGCCGGAGCTCTGCGCCTCGCCGACGATTCGTCATCCTCGATCTTCTTGTCACCTGATGAAGCCGCTCGTGGGCAACAGTTCGCGTGGTGGCGGCGCATGTCCGCCACCGCGCTACATCAGGAGGCCGGGCAGATGGGCACCGACACATCAAGCTCTTCATTAATCAACAAGCAAGAGATCGTACAAAGAGTTGAAGAAGATAAGCAT
Source organism: Echinochloa phyllopogon (assembly GCA_033239725.1). Lineage (NCBI taxonomy): Eukaryota > Viridiplantae > Streptophyta > Magnoliopsida > Poales > Poaceae > Echinochloa > Echinochloa phyllopogon. Next base: position 34,903,860 of record BTCW01000001.1, on the reverse strand, counting down.
GATAAGCATGGAAGGATTGTCGGTAGAGCAAGTGAAAAGCATGATATTATAGAACTCATTATGTCAGATGACCCCAGCAACAAACGTTTTACCATCATCTGCATCGTAGGCGGTCAAGGTGTCGGCAAGACGACTCTCGCTTCTCTTGTTTATTGGGATAAAACCATGTGCAGATCCTTTGAAGCCAGAGCATGGATGCGCTTATCTGATATATGTGATTATGATGGATTACTCAGATCTGTCGTGGAATCTCTTACTGGTGTCTCATGTGGGCTCAACGACCGAGATGAACTCGTGGAACTATTGAGAGATGAACTCATGGGAAAGAAATTCTTGCTTGTCTTGGATGATTTGCATGAGAATAATGCAAAGATCTGCAGACATCTGATTCCACTGTTGGGTGTTGGCGAAAAGGGAAGTGCTGTCATGGTTACCACACGGAGCAATATCATGGTTTTTGGGCGCCTTGGCTCAGGACATGTTTACAACTTGAAGCCTTTTACGCAAGATGAGTTCCTGAACGTGGCTACACCCGACTCTGCAGATTGCCGATCCTTGAAGAGTACCATTAGCAGAGTTTGTTCGGAGTGTTCTGGCTTTCCAATGTTTGCCAAGGCGATTCATGGCCTTTTGTATTCAGCATTCACTCGGGGGTGTCTCGATCAGTTTGTCGAAGAGTGTCTCGATGACACATTAGACAGTAAGCTGGTAGATATCTTCAGCAAACCAGACAACCACCTACACCATCTCTTAGATCTCAGTTATTGCTACTTGCGTCCAAATAAGAAGATGTGTGTTTTATACTGCTCAATGTTTCCAAGGGGCTATACTTACAGTAAAACGAAGTTACTAAGGCTTTGGATGTCGCAAGGATTCATTGAACCACATAGAGAAAATGATGGACATGGCGACTGTGAAGAACATGCCTTCGACGAGTTGTTGCACAGCTCATTCTTCGACCATTGTCCCTCTAGTGAGCTCAATGAACAAAAGTATCTGATGCATGAGTTATCTTCTCATCTTGCATCGTCGGCTACTGGTAATAAATTCTTCAGAACACAAGATCACGAGTTACATTGCACACCACAAGAAGTTCATCACTTATCAATTATTCCTAGACAATTCGATTCAGAAATATACTTCAGCTCTTTGACAGAATTTAGAGAACTGAGCACGCTTTTACTTCTATATAACTCTCAGTTGGAATCTATTGATAGTCAGTTCCATGTTATGGATATTAAGGCACTTGACAAGTGCCTTCGCAATTTTAGATGTTTGAAGACTCTGGATTTGAGCCATACAGATTTAAGGGAACTTCCAGAATCCATTGGTTATGTTACCTTATTGTGTTTTCTTGGACTGAATAACACGAACCTCAGAAGACTACCCAATTCGGTATGCAACCTTCTCAAGTTGCAAACTTTGGAGCTGCAAAATTCAGCTTTTCTTGTGGAGCTGCCAAATGATATCAAGAATTTGACTAGCCTTTATCATCTTGATGCTTCTAAAGAGCATGGCCCGATCTATGTTCCTCCTGGAATTGGAGGACTAACGAACCTCCGGACTTTAACGACGTTTACTGTTGGAGGTGTTTCATGGAATTGCAAAATCTCTGAACTAGCACATCTGAATAGCCTAAAAGGAAGCCTTCACATCCGAAGTCTGAATAATGTTGAAAATGCAGAGGATGCAAAGGGAGCTTGCTTAACTACAAAGAAGCTCAAGAAACTAACACTAGAGTGGTGCCCTAGTGGAGAAGATGTTGAAACTGACTATCGGATATATGCTGCAGAACATGTTCTTGCTGCACTCAAACCCCATATTCTCCTGGAAGAACTGAATATCAAAGGTTATTACGCTCGTGAAACCGCGAGAGTCGGCTCTGATACCAACTGTAACGTCCCGCCTCCCCGAGGCCGGGCACGCCTACAATGACAGCTCTCTAGGATCCGAAGACTGTCCTCACAGACCAACATCCGTCTTTTCTGCGCACTTTGTCCTCACTCATGCGCACCCGGGAAGGACTTCCCGGTCGGTCACCCATCCCTAAATTGCTCCGGGTTAGGCACGCTTAACCCCGGAGTTCTTTCGAGACGGGCTTCCGGAAAAGAAGTTGCAACTTGTTAGTATGAGTATTCTAATCAATCCTATTAAGCCCAGGGCTGTGACAATCGGTGTGACGCCCCAAGAGGAGGCATCAACGGAATGAAGGCATAACAAGACAAGTACGTGTTCGGTGTAGGCGTGCGTATTTACCAATGCTGTAATAGGAGCAAGTGTGAGTTGTGGTGGGCCCAAGAAGGCAGTGGCTCAGGTGAGCCAGCGAGTGCTTCTTGTAAAAGGGGAAACAGAGGACCCAGACCAGTTCATTGTCCCTCTAGTGAGCTCAATGAACAAAAGTATCTGATGCATGAGTTATCTTCTCATCTTGCATCGTCGGCTACTGGTAATAAATTCTTCAGAACACAAGATCACGAGTTACATTGCATACCACAAGAAGTTCATCACTTATCAATTATTCCTAGACAATTCGATTCAGAAATATACTTCAGCACTTTGACAGAATTTAGAGAACTGAGCACGCTTTTACTTCTATATAACTCTCAGTTGGAATATATTGATAGTCAGTTCCATGTTATGGATATTAAGGCACTTGACAAGTGCTTTCGCAATTTTAGATGTTTGAAGACTCTGGATTTGAGCCATACAGATTTAAGGGAACTTCCAGAATCCATTGGTTATGTTACTTCATTGTGTTTTCTTGGACTGAATAACACGAACCTCAGAAGACTACCCAATTCGGTATGCAACCTTCTCAAGTTGCAAACTTTGGAGCTGCAAAATTCAGCTTTTCTTGTGGAGCTGCCAAATGATATCAAGAATTTGACTAGCCTTTATCATCTTGATGCTTCTAAAGAGCATGGCCCGATCTATGTTCCTCCTGGAATTGGAGGACTAACGAACCTCCGGACTTTAACGACGTTTACTGTTGGAAGTGTTTCATGGAATTGCAAAATCTCTGAACTAGCACATCTGAATAGCCTAAAAGGAAGCCTTCACATCCGAAGTCTGAATAATGTTGAAAATGCAGAGGATGCAAAGGGAGCTTGCTTAACTACAAAGAAGCTCAAGAAACTAACACTAGAGTGGTGCCCTAGTGGAGAAGATGTTGAAACTGACTATCGGATATATGCTGTTGAACATGTTCTTGCTGCACTCAAACCCCATATTCTCCTGGAAGAACTGAATATCAAAGGTTATTGTAACACCCTAAAATTCATCACATTTAAATTGTAGCAACCATCTGAATTTTTCTAGGATTTATTAAGGCTTAAATAAATTTTCTAGGATTTAATTGAAATTTCTAGCCTTTTATCAATTTAAATATCATATTAAATAATTATTTTAGTCAAAATAAGTTTTTGTTGCATTCATGCTGTTGCATATATTTTTGGTTGCTAGTAAATCAAGTTGGAATTTAAATTATGTTTAAATTCGAATTTGATTTGTTTTTGTTTGAGTTTTAGAAAAGTTATAATAGGCTGAGTTCAGTTTTGGCCCCTGAACTCTCGGCGAAGTCTGTTTGTGACCCCTGGACTTTTCTCCCGCTCGCTTTTCCTCCCCGCGCTCGATTCCTTTCCCCGGCCCACTTCTCCACTTTTGGTCCATTCCCGGCCCATCTCACTTCTCCCCGTCTCACTCTCTGCGGTGTCGCCGACAGGTGGGTCCCTCGTGTCAAACTCTTCTTCCCCACCGTAGCCGAGCAGGACTCCTCACCGAGTCCCGAGCGCCGCCGTTTCCGGCTCCGATTCCCATCGTCGCACGCCTACCCAGGCCCCGCTCCGCACCTATTTAACCCGGCCGCCGTCTCCACTTTCCCTCACATCAAGCCGAGCTTCGCAACCCTAGCGCCCGAGCCGCCGCCATCGCCGAGCCGAGCGCTGCCGTCGTCGATTCGCGCCGTCGCCGCCGCTCCTTCGCCGTGAAGCACCCCAGGAGGTTCGCCTCGATAACCCGAAGCTTCCCATCGTGTTCTTGCTCGAAGTTTGGCCGCGCTCCGCGCTAAATCGCTCGTCGCCGATCTTGCAGAGCCGCCGACCGTTGTTGCTCGTCACCGGCCGTCGTCGTCGCCCTTCCCTCGTCGAGACCCAGCCCAGTGAGTTCGCCATCCACTCCTGATGCTCTTGGTCCAAATCCCGTCGTGATCCGTGTGTCGTAGCGCCGAGACGCGTTTTCTCCGGCGACCCTCCGCCGCGGAAGAGAGCGGCGCCGCCGTCCCGGCCGCCGCCGCCGTCGGCCGTAATCCCCAAGCCATCCTGACCACCCGATCTTCATCCAACGGCCCGGATCAGAACCAACCCGAGTCAAACTGACCGCGTAACGGTCAGCGCTGGCCAGTTTGCTAAAGAGCCCCTGAGGTTTTTGAAAATCAACCCGCGGTCCTAGTTTAGTTCAAAAATAATTCCAAATAGGTACTTTTTCTTCTGTTTTAGCCCCTGCAAGATTTAAAATTATGCCCGAGGTCCAAGTTTTGTTATTTTATGGTTTAGCCCTCGAGTTTTTATACAAAATTATGTTTTAGCCCCTGGTTTTTCGCAGTCAAGCCCCTAGAAGTTTTAAAACTTTGCCAGCAAGTCCCTGAACCTTAGAAAAGCCATATCTTTTGCGTTTTAACTCCGATTTTAGTGCTTCTCGCGCTCATGCGTTCGTTGTAACGCGTAGATTAGTTTTGTTCTGTTGTTTTCATCTGTTGGAATTGTTTGGTGTACTGTTTATTATTTGTTGTATTGTTTCCTTGCATTTAAATGTGTGATACGATTAGGAAACGACCAGTTCGAGGATTTCTCTGAAGAACCAACTATTGGAGAAGGATTTGAGCAGCAACAGAGTTGGGAAGAAGGCAAGTGTATTATGTTATGCAAATGTCCTAATAATTATTAATTTCACCACCCATGCATGTGTCTTAATTTAATGGGTTCCTATTTAAGGATTTGCCTAGCCACTATATTTTCCTGTCACTGAAACTGGGTTATTTAATTAACTTTGATGGTAGATGATGCTTAGCTTGCTCAACTGGGATTGGTTAAATGAACCCCAACTCTATGTTCCAAATACTCTTTTAATTAATTATTTGGCAAGATCATATTTTTTTAATTGGAACATGGAACATGGAGAACCACCCAGGAAAACAGTACAACCATGAGTGCCATGTGGCTATAGCTTTGACTGACTAATTAGGTGCTCTAGTTTTTTTGTAGCTTTACTCGAAAGGGGCATGGGGTGGCGGTTGACGGGGTATAGCTCGGTCCTCTTGAGCTGTGGGCTTTGGTAAGAGACTGACCTCATTAGGGAGGGTTATGCTTTGCTTCTGAACCGGAAACCTTAGCGGGCTATCATTTATTAGAGTGCTTTTGTAAAGGTCTCATAGTGAAACCCAGTATTCGGTCCACGTGGTGTGGGAAGGGTGCATGCTTCGGCAATGGGAATCACGGCTTATGGTGAAAGTGTACAACCTCTGCAGAGTGTAAAACTGTTATAATAGTCGTGCTCACGGTCAAGAGCGGCCTGGACCGTTACATGATAATCATACTTGAACATGATCTAAATCGTGGTTATGTGAATATGTTGGGAATACGACATTCATTAATTTGTGGGTGGTATATACTTTCATTTGCTAGTAAATAGTTGCTTAATAAAACTTGACCAACTAAAAGTGCTTATTGCAGTATGGTCAGCCAACCTTTTTGCCTCAGCCTTGTATGTCATATTACATTTGCTGAGTACGTTATGTGCTCATACTTGTTGTTTTTCTTTCTTTCTTTTATTGCATCTACTACAACTGGAATGTTGCTCAGATTGGGAGAATTTTGAGGATTTCACTACTGATTTTGAGAAGTTCTAGGCGAGTCTCCCCCAGTCAATGCATGCGGAGTTGGAGTCACTTTTGCTTCGTTAGATAAACGTTTATTTAAAGTCTTCCGCTATGACATTTGAGTCAACTCTGAGATTGTAATAAATGCACTATAATACTCTTTCGTTATGCATGGTTATGGATATTCACTTGTGATGTCTACCATATGTGTGTAAACTGATCATGGCGCACATATGAGATGCACCTGGTTTTACCTTTAAAACCGGGTGTGACAGTTATTACGGTCTAAAATTCCCTAGCTGGATGGCAGATCTGTCTGACCTAGTCTCCATAACACTTGATAATTGCTATAACTGCGAGAAGCTCCCGACTCTCGGCACTCTTCCTGTTCTCAGATGCCTGTTCATTCAAAATCTTAGAGGTGTTAAACTGATAACTTCTGAATTTTGTGCCACTGGCATCATCAATCACAAGAGCTTCCCAAAGCTAGAGACGCTGAAGCCGTGTGACATGTACAATCTAGAGGGTTGATATGACGTATTGAATGGAGATTTCCCTTTGCTTTGCAGCTTGTCGATTGAAAGATGTCCAAACTTACACTCCATTCCTCGTTTCCAATTCGTATCGGATATCTCAATTATGTCTTGCAGCAGGCTGAGCTTGCTTGGCTTGCAGTCTCTTCAGATAACATCTCGCCTCCCCGAGGCAGTTTTGCCCTGCAATTCGAACTGCAATCACTTCTGATGCTAGAGGTATATACTGAACTATTCACATCGCTATGTTATTGTAACATCTCGCCTCCCCGAGGCCGGGCACGCCTACAATGACAGCTCTCTAGGATCTGAAGATTGTCCTCTGTCCTCACTCATACGCACTCGGGAAGGACTTTCCGGTTGGTCACCCATCCCTAAATTTCTCCGGGGCAAGAACGCTTAACCCCGGAGTTCTTTCGAGATGGGCTTCCGGGAAAAAAATTGCAACTTGTTAGTATGAGTATTCTAATCAATCCTATTAAGCACTGGGTTGTGACAATCTCACCCCTTAGAAGACCGACGCCCTCGTCGGTCAACACCAGGCCAGGAACGTCCCCTCCGGCCACGTCGATGAGCCCAGTGCCAGCGCATGTGCCATGTTGTGTGACCACTCCGGGCCCACACCAGCCATGCGCACCATGCGCCCGTCCCACCTCCCCGAGGTCGGGCACGCCTACACTGACAGCTCTCTAGGATCTGAAGATTGTCCTCACAGACCAACACCCGTCTTTTATGCGCACACGTCCCCTCCGGCCACGTCGATGAGCCCAGTGCCAGCGCATGTGCCATGTTGTGTGACCACTCCGGGCCCACACCAGCCATGCGCACCATGCGCCCGTCCCACCTCCCCGAGGTCGGGTACACCTACACTGACAGCTCTCTAGGATCTGAAGATTGTCCTCACAGACCAACACCCGTCTTTTCTGCGCACTTTGTGCTCACTCGTGCGCACCTGGGAAGGACTTTCCGGTCGGTCACCCATCCCTAAATTGCTCCGGGCCAGACACGCTTAACCCAGAGTTCTTTCGAGATGGGCTTCCGGAAAAGAAGTTGCAACTTGTTAGTATGAGTATTCTAATCAATCCTATTAAGATCTGGGCTGTGACAATCGGTGTGACGCCCCAAGAGGAGGCATCAACGGAATGAAGGCATAACAAGACGAGTACGTGTTCGGTGTAGGCGTGCGTATTTACCAATGTTGTAATAGGAGCAGGTGTGAGTTGTGGTGGGCCCAGGAGGGCAGTGGCTCAGGTGAGCCAGCGAGTGCTTCTTGTAAAAGGGGAAACAGAGGACCCAGACCAGTTCATCGTTTTATTCTGAATCAGAAACTTGAGCACGAAGGAGACCTCCTCTCGTCAATATCCGTGTCCTCTCGATTCAACTCGTGAACTCACGTCGGCGGCGATCGCCGGTGGCAAGGGGTGTAACATGTGGTATCAGAGACACAAGTTCCTCGGTCAGTGGATTCCCCATCGGTTGCTTCCGTTCTTCCAACGAGCAACTACGCCGGTGAGTATCCTTCCGATCTCGCCGCCCACGCCCCGCCCACCGACTTCCAGTCGACGGCGGCCACCGCATAGCGCCGGTTAGCCGTTCCGGCGCCGTCGCCCAGTCACTACTCGCGCCGCTTAGGATCTTAGTTGGGGAAAGTTTCGATTTCCACCGGATCGATTTGGTTGCTTCTGTATTTTGGGCACAGAGGAGACCAATTTGTCTCGATTTGAGGTTGGATCACTCGCGGAATTCCTCGACCGGTGCAGTGTCAGTTGATCATCACGGCGCCTCCCAAGCCTTCAGTCCAGTCCAAGCTCGTTATGGATGCCGTAGAGGAAGGACGGCGCAAGGATGACGAACGCTGGGATCGGATGATGGGTAGCATAGATTTGTTGTTTGCACGCGTTGGGGACATCAGTCACACCCAAGATCAGATCCAGGCCAACCAGGATTTGCAGGCTCGAGCGTTGCAGCAGGTCATTGACGATCAGGCGTTCATGGCTAAACAAGTTTTGGAGACGGGTCAAGTTGTTGCTGAGTTAAGGTTGAACAAGATGCGAGTGGAGGCAGATGATGCGAGGTCTGATCAATCTCCACGGGCTTCAGAGCAATTTCGCCCACCGGATCCCTTCCAGAATGGCGGCCGCAGAGCTCCTCATCCACAACGTGTGGCTGGAGACCGCCGTGACCACCATCAGGAGAGCCAGTTCAGTCGCAAGGATGTTCCTAAACTGAAGTTTCCAATATTCACTGGACAGAATCCGAAGATTTGGCGATCCAAGTGCGAAGATTACTTCAAGTTGTACAATACACCTGCTGAATATTGGGTGACAACAGCTTCGGTTTGTATGGAAGGTAATGCTGCAAAGTGGGGACAAGTGCAACGACATAAGGGTGGTTTTGGTAGTTGGACAGAGTTCATGCAGGTAGTGGAAGAAAGGTTTGGGGCATATGACTATATTCATGCCTTGGGTGCTCTGTTGGAATTGAGGCAGACTTCTTCTGTGGAAACGTATGTAGAGGAATTTGAGGCTCTGCAATTTGAGTTGGAAATGCATAACACTGGGCATGACCATATGTTCTTTGTCACACAGTTTACAAAAGGGCTGAAGCCAGACATCAGTTTCGCTGTTCGGTCTCAAGTACCTCAATCCATGGAAAGAGCAGTGATGTTGGCCAAGGTCCAGCAGAATTTGGCTGAGAAACGGAAAATGAAGATGCAGAAGAGCTCTTATGTTCCAAAGGTGAATTACAGTGTGGCTAGATCAGAGAACAAACCTGCTATGGGACAGTCATTGTTGAGCAAAGAAAGACAGAAGAGAGATTTTTGAAGGGCTAATAACCTTTGCTACTATTGCAGTGAGGCTTTTGATAATGCTCATCTAGCAAAATGTAAATTGAGGCCCAAAGCTCAAGTAAATGCCATGGTGGTGAATGACATGGATGTACCACTGACAGATGAAGTGCTAGCACAATTAGCTATGGAAGATTCATTATCTCAGGAATTTGGCACCCTTTCCTTAAATGCAGTAGCAGGCACTGATTCTGGGGAGGCAATCAAATTAAGAGCACTAGTCAAAAACAAGGTGATGTTGATTTTGGTTGATAGTGGTAGTTCCCACAGCTTTGTCAGTGATACATTTCTAGCAAAGTGTGGCATTTCTCCTGTTCCAATGTGTCCTAAACAGGTTAAAGTGGCCAATGGTGAAGTTCTTATCTCTGACAAACAAGTTGTGGATATGGAATGGTGGATTCAGGGTTATACATTCAGATCCAATATGAAAGTGCTAGAGCTGGGTCCTTTTGATGCAATTCTGGGCTTTGATTGGTTGAAGGCACATAGTCCCATGGAGTGTGACTAGAACAACAGAACATTGTCCTTTCAGCTGCAAGGCAAACATGTGCAATTGCAAGGTGTTTTACCTCCAGCATTAAGTCTTGCTGAAATTTCTGCAGATCAGGTTTACAAGTGGTGTGTAGGTAATGAAGTAGGGGCTTTTGCAATTGTTGAATTAGATTCTCCATCTGAGGAAACTGTTCCCATGGAAGTGCCTGTTAATGACCATCACATCCCCTTACTTCCCAATTCAGTCCCTGTTAATGCTAAACCATATAGATATTCCCCTCTGCATAAAGATGAGATTGAGAGACAGGTTAAGGAATTATTACAAGCTGGTCTAATAGTACCTAGTAATAGTCCTTTTGCTTCACCTGTCCTTTTGGTGCAAAAGAAAGATGGGAGTTGGTGTTTTTGTGTGGACTATAGGAGACTGAATGATCTTACTGTCAAGAATAGGTTCCCTATGCCATTAATAGATGAGATATTGGATGAATTGGCTGGTACTAGAAATTTCACCAAATTGGATATGAAGTTAGGGTACCATCAAGTAAGAATGAAAGAGGCAGATGAGCATAAGACTGCTTTCAAGACACATCATGGGCACTATCATTTTAGAGTTATGCCATTTGGCTTAACCAATGCCCCTGCCACGTTTCAATGTCTCATGAATGAGGTGTTCGGCCCTTTTCTTAGAAAGTTTGTCCTAGTATTTTTGGATGACATTCTTATATATAGCCCATCTTTGGAAGTGCATCTAGTCCATCTTAAACAGTTTTTTGACAAACTTAGATAGCATAAGCTGTTCATGAAGCTTAGCAAATGCTCTTTTGCTCAGCATCAGTTGGATTATCTTGGGCATGTAATTTCTGACAAGGGGGTGGCCACAAACCCTAGCAAAACATCTGCTATGCTTTCTTGGCTTGTTCCAAATTCTGTCACAGAGCTTAGGGGATTCTTGGGTCTCACAGGATATTATAGGAAGTTCATCAGGCATTATGGTATTATAGCTAAACCACTGACTAATCTGTTGAAGAAGAAGATGTTTCTCTGGTCAGAAGAGGCAGAACAAGCATTTGTGCAGCTGAAGCAGATGATGTGCCAAGCACCTGTCCTGGCTATTCCAGACTTTACTGTTCCATTTGTTATTGAGACTGATGCTTGTGATGTAGGGGTGGGAGCAGTTTTGTTGCAGCATGATCAGCCAGTGGCATTTTTGAGTAAGGCATTGGGTCCAAACCATCAAAAGCTGTCCATATATGAAAAGGAATTTCTTGCACTGATTATGGCTATTGAAAAGTGGAGACAATATTTACAACCTCAGGAGTTCATTATAAGAACTGATCACAAGAGCCTCTCCTACCTCAATGAACAAAACTTACACTCTGACATGCAAAGAAAAGCAATGACTAGGCTGATGGGATTGCAATTCAAAGTGGTGTACAAAAAAGGCAAGGAAAACTTGGCTGCTGATGCTCTTTCTAGGGTGAGTCATATGATGGCTATACAAGGGGTTTCTGAAGTTAAACCACAGTGGCTGCAAGAGGTCTTGAATGCTTATACCACTGACAGACAAGCTCAAGACATGCTTACTAAATTGGCACTATCCAGTCCTGATGAGAATGGGTTCTGTTTACAGCAGGGCCTGATTAAGCACAAAGGTAGAGTATGGATAGCTGATAATTCTGCACTACAAACAAGGTTAATAACTGCTTTACACTCTAGTCCAGAGGGTGGTCACTCAGGATCCAAAGCAACATATCAAAGGCTCAAGCAACTTTTTCACTGGAGAGGCATGTAAACAGATGTAGAGCAATTTGTGAAGCAATGTGCTATATGCCAGAGAGCAAAGCATGAACACCTTCACCCAGCGGGGCTGTTACAACCCTTGCCAATACCAACAGGAGCTTGGCAAGAGTTGACAACGGACTTAAGGGCTTGCTGGTGTCTGAAGGGTACAATACCATACTTGTGGTGGTGGATAGGTACACGAAGTATGCTCACTTCATACCTCTGAAGCATCCATTTACAGCACCACTTGTGGCTTGAACATTCTTGGATCAGGTGATCAAACTCCATGGTTTCCCTAAAACAATTGTGTCTGATCGTGATAGAATTTTCACTAGCAACTTTTGGTCAGAATTGTTCAAGTTATGTGGGACAACATTGCTCAAAAGTTCGTCATATAATCCACAAACTGATGGACAATCGGAAAGAGTGAATCAGTGCTTGGAAATGTATTTGCGTTGTGCTGTGAACGATGAACCAAAGAAGTGGAAGAGTTGGTTACCCCTAGCTGAGCTATGGTACAATACTTCTTATCATACTTCTCTGGGTTGCACACCCTTTCAGGCCCTGTATGGCTGAGGCAGATCCAGGCACATGCATTCCAGCAGCTGACAGTGAGTCATCTGACGCCAGTACGGTTGTGAAGGACAGGGAACAGCACAAGCAGTTGCTGCGACAACATTTGCTCAATGCCCAAAACAGAATGAAGCTTCAGGCAGACAAAGGTCGAACTGATCGTCAGTTTCAAGTAGGTGACAAAGTCCTTTTGAAATTACAGCCTTATGTGCAACAATCAGTGGTTAGTAGCCCATATCCAAAATTGGCATTCAAGTTTTTCGGACCATATGAAATCTTAGCAAAGGTGGGACAGACTGCGTACAAGCTTGCTCTTCCAGAGGGTAGTCAGATTCACCCGGTCTTTCATGTGTCACAATTGAAGCCATTTACTCCAGATTATACTCCGGTTTTTCATGAATTACCGACTCTGTCTGATTTGTCCACTCATCCTTTGGTGCCTGAACAAGTGTTGGACAGACGGCTCGTCAAGAAGGGTAACAGTGCAGTTCCTCAAGTGTTGATCAAGTGGACTAATCTTCCAACATCTGCTGCTACTTGGGAGGATTGGTACGTCGTGAATACAAGGTTTCCAGATGCGGTTGCCTGGGGACAGGCAACAAGTCCAGCGGGGGAGGTGTGACGCCCCAAGAGGAGGCATCAACGGAATGAAGGCGTAACAAGACGAGTACGTGTTCGGTGTAGGCGTGCGTATTTACCAATGCTGTAATAGGAGCATGTGTGAGTTGTGGTGGGCCCAGGAGGGCAGTGGCTCATGTGAGCCAGCGAGTGCTTCTTGTAAAAGGGGAAACAGAGGACCCAAACCAGTTCATCGTTTTATTCTGAATCAGAAACTTTAGCACGAAAGAGACCTCCTCCTCTTGTCAATATTCGTGTCTTCTCGATTCAACTCGTGAATTCACGTCGGCGGCGATCGCCGGCGGCAATGGGTGTAACAGTTACTTGCGTTCCTCGTGCCTAAAACCTTGAGTTTTCTGTTTCCAGCTTTGTTTCCTGACTTCAGTACTTGTTAAGTTGTTATTCTTGAGTTGTGAATTTGGTCAAGCAGGTTGTAGTGAGGTGCTTTTCAGACTTCACTGGACTGGCCTGTCAAATATGTCGCTAGCATCAATAAATTAAATAAATTAATGTCTATTTCAGTGTACATCATGTATGTTCCTTCGTTTAGTCGCCATTGCTATTCTTTCAGAATTTTCTAGTGGCATTAGTTTGTTTTTATAATAGGCATTAGTTTGGTTGTGTGGTTGGTGAAGGTAAACTAAACGTTTTGTATATAGGTATACCGGAAATTCATCAGTCGGAAATGCAAGGGGGCAAAGGAATTGACCATGAGATGATGCACGAGCCTTGAAGAGATCGTTCGCTCGGCACTGACAATGACGCAGGCGCTACCACGGTCATGCGAACGTCTGAAGATGGTGGCTGTGGAGGCTTTTTGCAGAGCACGGGGTCGGCGCGAAGTCTGAACTAGCATCGATCTGTGTTCTCCGCTCTGTGCGTCCTAATAACAAAAGGCAGCCTCCCCAAAGTGTTCGAATTTTCCTGTGGGATGCTCTTCAGTGGTTTTACTAACAATAATGGACAAACATTATGCCCATGTAGCAATGTGACATGGAACACTGCACACACGTTTATGCCTTTCCCTCGTTCATAACTCCTTTCTATGAAATTACTGTGACGTTAGTGTCATCTATATAAATCATAGTTTTTTTATGTAAAGTAAGATTTCGTGGTGCCACGGCGTAAGATTTTGCAGGATTACATATACTGTTGTATTTTCTTATATCTAGAACTCCACGTTTAAGTACGACTTCTGACCCTTCTATGTTCATAGATGACTGTAAGGTTGTGACACGTGTACATTTTTACTTGTGCTGCTTGTACGTGTCATGTCAGCAGAAAGTCTCTAAGACCATCTAGGTGTTTATTTAGATGCTTTCACATAGTTCATGATCTTGGTTTCGTACTTTCATAATTTGAGGTTAAGTAGACAAAGTTCAATATTTTAAAAATATTATGATATATGCAGACTTATTCCTTGTCGAAAATGAAACAATATCCGAAACCCAGGACGTGAGAATCCATCCATCGGATACGCTTCCTAGCTTCTTGAGGTGGTGTTTGGATCCATGTGCTAAAGTTTAGAGCTTTAAATAAGTAACAATTAGACGTATTAAATATAAAGTAATTATAAAACTAATTGTATAAGTCATGTCTATTTCGCGAGACGAACCTAACAAGCCTAATTAAGCTATAATTAATACATGATTAGATATATGTAGTATTACATTATTTAATCATGGTGTAATTAGATTTAATTAGTCTCGTAAATTAGTCTCGCAAATTAGTCCTCGTTTATGTAATAGATTTTTAAATTAATCTATATTTAATATTTCTAATTAACATATTTACATCTGATGTGACGGGGTTAAAGTTTAGTTCAAAGAAACAAACAAGCACGAGTGTCGACGGCGAATCGTAAAGTTAACTACCTTTCTCTTACTACATGTTGTCTTCACAAACTTTTGTCTGTTCGTCCTGATTTAAAGTTTTAAACGGCGGCATGCGCTGTTAACCTTGTCTGAAGTCAGTTACATTCCAATTTTCTTACGGGCGAAATCTCTTTTACGGAAGCAGCATTATCTGTAGCTGCAGACACAATACGATGCCGCTTAACTTTTATTCTCTTTGATTAATCATTATGCTAATCCCTTACATCACAAGCACACTACTGATTCTATCTCCAGCCTGCGGCGCGGCGCCCACAGACGGCAGAGATCCCCCTAGCTACTCCTTGATGTTGAGGCAGAAGTTCTTGTAGCCCTTGGGGCAGCAGCAGCAGGTGGCCATCTCTCCCGTGGCCGTGTTCGCCACGGCGAAGTCGTAGCGGCTGAACCCGCTGACCTTGCACACGTCCTTGCAGAGGTGGCCACTCCACCCGTTGTTGCTGTGGCAGGACCTCGTCGTCAGCGCGTCGGGGTCCGCCGCTGCCGTGCCCTCCGGCACTATCCTCGCCGCACCTGCAGCGACGACGAGGGCCAGGAGGCAGGCGGCGACGAGCGGGTTCAGAGCGGATGCTGCCATCTCGATCGGCTGGGTGGTGCTCTCTGCTTTGAGCTTAAGCTCTGTGGTTTGTGGAGGGTGATGAGCAGAGATGTGGAGGATGCCTGTGTTTTATAGACCTGTCCCGGCATGCAATATTCAATGCAGGGATATCCAAGCAGACAGTGTGCCCAGGGCAGTTCGGTGCAGCCCCTGGCTGCAAACAGGCTCCTGTGCAGCCCTGTTTGGATGGACGCCGCCGAGTCCCCTTAATTTGTGTCTTAACTCTTAAGGCATCCTGTGGGTATGTTGGCCTGCGATGTGCCGATGTTTGTTTGTTTGTGCTCAACGGTGAATAGTGATGAGTGATCAGTGGTTCAGTGTTGCCACTGCATAGGTGGATTTCCTTTAGCCTGTTACTTCTAGCTTCTGCATAACAAAAGGACTGATCGAGTGAACGAGGTGCGTAATTTTGGACAGAAAAACTGATAATTGACAAATACATTGCTCGCCTGCTCGTAGGTCATGCGCTAATTTCTACATATTATTTTTTTGGTGTTGTTCACTTTTATTTTTGGTAAGCAATTTCAAAAATAGATTTACGCATGAAATTTTGAACCATGAACAAATAGCATTCGTTTATACCAATTTCTCAAAAAAAGATAGAAATTTTGCACTTTTTGCCGGAACTTCCAAAGGTAATTAAGTGCTAGTGGTTCTGAAAAAAAATCCTTGTGATTCCGTTTTTTGCCAAGACTTTCAACAAATAAAAATGTCCTAGAAGTTATTATAAATAAAAAACGAAACAAAGAATTAGTGTCGTCCTTGCCGACGGCCATTAGCCATTGCAGAGTCCTTTTGTGCTCACTCCTCCGGTTTTCCTTCCAAAGCTAGAGATAGATAGAGATTAAAAAAAGCAATAGAGATAGAAATAATAGAAAAACAATAGATAGAGATAGGAAGATACAAATCACGCAGACATAAAGAATAATAGAGGTAGATAGATATACATAGGAGAACAATATAGATACATAGATAAATGAATAGATAGATAGAATAGCAATACCGATATATAGATAGTAAATAGATAGACGAGTGGACAAATAGAGACACAATAAAGATTTTCTTTTATCCTAAAAAGCATAGAGATAGATACACATGGTGAGTGCGGAAGGGAAGGCAGGGAGGAGTGAAGAAAAAAAGAGAGGGATGAGATGGAGAACGTGTGTGTAACGAAAGGTGAGCATACCGACGTTGTTATCCGAATAATCATCATACAATAGGATGACGCCTACATGTAAATGTGTGCTTTAAACAAGAGGTTAAAAAAGGACGGGCTTGGTGCAGCGGTAGAGCCTACTGTCTGTAACCGGAAGGTCCCGGGTTCAAGCCCCAGGCTCTGCACATTTGTGCGGGTAAGATTTGGGCGCTATTACAACCCTTCCCCAGACCCCGCACGGTGCAGGAAGCCTACGGCACTGGGTACACCTTTTTTTGCTTAGTTTGGCCTATGAGTGGGCCACAGTGAGTTCATGGGAGTATGGTGTACGGTGCTTCCCAAACATTACCATGTGCCCTCTCAAACTGTAATAATATAATGATGAGTACCAATATGGCAATATGTATGTATTTACGGTATATGCATGGATCTAAAACCCGCTTTTTATCTTTCAGAATATTTTTCATGATATTAGTTCTGGACTTCAGGTATGCTTTTGATTGGTGAGATTCATGATTTTCAAATGTAAGTCCAAGTTTCTTATCATTGTCATGACTCTATATGCATGGATCTAAAACCCGCTTTTTATCTTTCAGAATATTTTTCATGATATTAGTTCTGGACTTCAGGTATGCTTTTGATTGGTGAGATGCATGATTTTCAAATGTAAGTCCAAGTTTCTTATCATTGTCATGACTCGATAGTTTTTTTTGCGGCAATGCTTTGCATAGAGCGACTTATATACTTTTTTTTGTGAGGATAGCAATTTATACACAACTCAAGTACAACTGTATGTAAAAAATTATTATTTACATGCCATGTATAAGTGTTTCGAATTATTTGGGGTCGCCCCCTGCAGGCGATGGCGAGAGAGCTCAGAGTTGATGCTGCGTCGGTTGGGGTTCTCGCTTCCCGGATCCCGGGTCTGGACTATGAAGGAGTTTTTTTATGCTTGTGATGACTTGAGAGTAGAGAGGGCACGCGAGAAAGTCTTGTTTAGATTCTAAATTTCACTGTCAAAGTTTATTATATAAAAAGAAGATTTTCATTACATCAAAACGTCGGCACATGCATGGTGTACTAAATATAGATGGAATTAAAATCTAATTGCAACATTTTGAGCTTAATTAATCAATTGTTGGACAATTTTTTACAAATACAAACGAAATGCTACAGTGACGCACGTAGGGGTCAAATTTAGGATGTAAATTATGCATCTAAACAGGGCTAAGTAACATGACCAGTGCTGCACCGGAACCATATGATCAAGTCTTCAATGATGATGATTACGTTTCTCTGGCTTCTGCGAACTTGTTTCAGTGTGACAGGTGGGCCAACATTCTTCTAAAAGAACTGGGCCGACCCAGCGTAGTGTTTTTTTTTTTCAGGGTCAGCGAGTCAAATTTCTTGAGGTGCTTTTAGGGGCCCTGACTCAGGTGGACGAGAGGGGAAAAAAGGGAGAGAGAAGGAAAAGCCAGTCCACCAGGCCCTCTATCACCGGACGCGAGCCCAGCCCAACTGTCCACCGTAATGACTACTCTACCCTAACATCCTGTCCACAACCACGAAACAACCCTTACACCACGCTCCCCTGCCAACCCACACGATGGCAGCTTCGTTAATTTCGCTAACTTCAATGGCCAAACCTTACCACACCACCTATAAAAGTCACCACCCGCTCCACTCTCCGACCCCTGCCCCATATCTCCGTCCCCGCGCGGCCGCCCCCTCGTCTCCCCTTTTCTCCTCTCGTCTCCCCCTCCCACGAGATCCCGTTTCGTTTGAATTCTGTGCGCGAATTTACGAAACTGCCCCAGCGGGACCCACGCCTCCCTCTCCCTTCCCCCACGCTCCCTCTCTGTCTCCGGCTCAACCGCTACCCTTTTCCTCCTTTTATTTTCGGTGTCCCCACCAATCGCCGTCGTGCGATTCCATCCACCCCTGGCGTGTGGTGGCGTGGCGGGCGGGCGCATCCGGGCCGTCGAGCTGTCGATCCGCGCGGCCATGCAGGCTCCACGTGGCGGGGGAGGCTTCCTCGGCAAGCGGAAGGAGCGCGAGTACTACCCCCCATACCCCTCGGCCTCGTCGTCGTCGTCGGAGCAGGCGGTGCTGCTCCAGCGCCCGCCGCCGCAGTTCGCTAGGCCCGACCCGCGCGTCGTCAGGCCGGACCATCGCCCGGCGGTGAGGCTTGGCGCCAAGCCGCCGCTCCCTCAGCCGGGCGCCGCGGGGCCCAAGTTCGTCGGCGTCGGCGGCGGCGCCAACAAGTTGCTGGCCGGGTACCTGGCGCACGAGTTCCTGCGGTGCGGCACGCTCCTCGGCGAGCGGAGGCTCGACGCGCCCACCCAGAAGGAGAAGGAGCCCGCCGCCGCCCCCGCGCCCGAGTCCAGCAGGCGCTACGCGGAGGTTTCCCGGCTGCTCATGGCGGGCGGGGCCCGCATCCCCGGCATCGTCAACCCCTCGCAGCTCGGCCGCTGGCTCCGGATTAAGGAGTGACCGGCCGGCCGTGCGCAGTGGGCGCGCGGCGGGGCGGCATTGCCCGCCTCTCCTCTCCTCGTCGGTGGCACTTCCTGCCCTCCTCAGGCGGCCGATCAACCCGACACAGCAAAGCGGGTTTGTTTGTCCTGTCATTTCCCTTCGAAATTTTTCGTGTGGTAATTAGCAAATCAACTCCCCGTGTAGAAAGTTTATTAGTGAAGTTGTTTGGATGAGAAACTGGAGGCCGTGTCGGTTAACATGTTCTTCTCTCCCCCCCCCCCCCCCCCCCCCCCCCCCCCCCCAACTGAAATTCTCTGCATCGGCAAAAATCTGTGATGCATGCGTCGATGTTAATGTTCATGATAATGCTTTGGAAGTAGCTTGTGAAGTACTCCACATGGCGCTATTACTATTACTACTCGTATAATTCGGTTGGTGCCATCAGTGCTTGTCTTTCTATGACTAAAATCCAACCGCATGGTTCCCATTTCTGGAGCAAGGAACGATGGCAATGGCCAATGGCAATACACGCGGTTTAGCCCTGCAAATTAAATGGGACCTTTGCTTGCGCACGTCTCTTATGATCTCGATCTGTGTTTCTTCCGTGTTTCGTTGAGCAATAAAGACGGTGCGTTTGTTTCCATCTTGGGTTTCTCCAACTTTGCAGGCTTGCGTGTTGGTGCGGTTTGGGCTATTTGATCCACCCATCCAAGATCTAGTGGAATAATGCATCCAATCGACATCTCGCTCATTCTGCTTTGCCTTCGTTGATCCGGTTAACTTCCTCGATCCATCTCCGTCTAGAAATGAGAGAGCTCCTAGAATTTGTTCTGCCATTTTAGGCAGTTCATGAACTTGACTTGTTTCCTCAAAATTATAAAAGACACATGGATTAATCCATGGTTCCGGTCTTCTCTGTGCTCGTTCTTCTTCGTCGTCGTGTCGCCTGGAGAGAAAGTCTGTGCTCTCGTTCATATAAGCTGTAAACAATTCCGTTCAATGGTCATCTCTGCGCGTTGACAACGCCAGCCACGAGATTAAAATACGCCCAGTCAACGGAATGAACTGTTCGTCGTCTGATTTGTACTACATCAGCTCTAGGAAGCATGGATTATACGTTTACACGGTTTAAAATTTACGATTTACGATTTAGAACGCGGATGCAGTCCTCTGCCGATTCTGATTTGCTGCACTTGAGCAATTCAGAACAGAGGATGACGGCCTTTAAGCATCTGCATCGCCCTAGCAGTACGTATCTCTCAGTCTTTACCAAAAGTTCCTTTCACCTCGGACGCAACGCAAGCTAAAGCATCCATCAAAAAAAAAACGCAAGCTAAAGCAAATCTAATCCACTCGGCTTTTGGTCGGTGTCATTCTCGCCCGAGTGACTCAAAGTTCCCTTTTGCTGAGGCGACTTGCTCGAAGCATCGCCTAAATGGCCGGCTTTCCAAGCCGAGACCGAGAGGCGTCCGGCCTTCCATCTGCATCGTCGTGTCGAGCCAGCTCGCGCGGCAAGATATCACTGCATCCGCGTCATGAGCGGCGAGCGGAGGAGCGGCTCGCTGGGCCTCGGCGTTCTTCTCCGACAGCGACGTGAGAGGCGGGAGGGGCAAGAGGACGCCGCCGCGTAGGACGGACCGAGGCTGACAAATGCTGGCGACAAGAAAGGAAGCCAAGCCGGTGAATGGACGGAGCAAGCATAGCAATGCAAAGGTGATGTGAAAGAACCATGGCTCTGCTCTGTTCTGATATTTCCTTCTCGACGGGAGGCATATTAAGGCCTGTTTAGTTTCCAAAAATTTCAAAAAAGTTACTCTCAAATACACTATGTAAAAAAAAGATTCACTATCACATCAAAATCTCATAACATGCATGAGGTACTGGATGTAGATGAAATTAAAAACTAATTGTACGGTTTTGTTATACTCTGCGAGACGAACATTTTGAGCCTAATTAATCAATTTTTGGACAATTTTTTATACATACAAATAAAATGCTACAGTAACGCAATGATTACGAAGTGACATCCTACCAGGCCCGGTCCTGGGGTGGGGTAGGGCGAGAGGGGCGGCCGCCCCGGGCCCCGATAGCAAGGGGCCCCAAGTATCAAATTGCTACGCAGTATACACTTGTAGCTGTATACGGAGTACCTAGACACGATACTCGTAGAATCGATCGAAACGACGCCGCGCCGTGCGACTCCTCGAATAGTGATCCCGTCCGCTCGTCGTAGAATCGATCGAAACGACGCCGCGCCATGCGACTCCTCGAATAGTGATCCCGTCCGCTCGTTGTTTCGATTCCGGAGCCATCGACGGGAATGGCTCGTCTTCGTCTCTCTTGGTATACGACACACACGACAGCATAAAAGCCTAGAGGCAAGAGAATTCGACAGCGGCGGTGCGTCTCGGTGTCGATGATTCAATTCATAGCACCGTAACAGGGGCGACGCTGCGATAGGTAGTAGCACACTTCCATCCGCCTGTGCCGATCTAGTCTGGCAGTCCGCGGGTAGCAGCGCAGCCAGCGCTACAATGTATCTAGCATCAGCAGGACAACAACCAGGTATGAATTGTTTTTATGTTTGATTTATGAATAAAGATCACCAGCGCGTATCCCTCCACTGCAGTTCTAGATCGACTTGCATTATAGCCAACAAATTAAGGGGGTGTTTGGATCCATGGGCAAATGGCAAATGGCATCTATTTTGCCTTTTTTGCCATTTGCCTCCAAACACTCCCATAGCAAAAGGGCAAATCAAAAATAAGATGGCAAAAGACTTTTGGCTTAACATTGTGGCAAAATTGAGTAAAAGGGCAAAACTTTTGCCATTTGCCTCCAAACACCCCATGACAAAAGGAAGGAGAATGGGGTTTAAATAGGTTTTTGCCAAAAGTTTTGCCATTGGATCCAAACACCCCTAATGACAAAACTTTTTCCATCTTTTTTAAGGGCAAATATTTCGCTCTTTTTTACTCTTGCCATGTGGATCCAAACAGCCCCTAAATCCGTTGATCGGGAATCGATGACAGATATACAATATTAGGATTTAAGAGTTCTTGTGTGCTAATTTGTAGAAAATAATAATCGCTACTTGTAGTTCTGCATTAGTTTTTAATAACTAATTTGTTTCTTTTGTTAGAGACTCTAGTATAATCATCTCATTGAGTCTATAAAGTATGCATTCAGAAGGGAGAGGCCATTGACAGATTTTTGAGAGTGTAATACTGTAATGTGAGCGTTCCAAGCAATATTAGAAGAAACTTTTAAAGTATACACATGATTATACACTCTCAAGTGCTTATCTTCGCCCCCATTTATTATACACACAAGTGCTTATACAGCAAGACGGCCCCATTTCTTATCTTCGCCCTGGGCCCCTGAAGTCTTAGGACCGGCCCTGCATCTTATTTCCAAATTCAACCTCTCAATTCTAACGTCTAAACATCACCTAAAGGATGATAAGCACCGAACGATGGCCTCCACAGCCACTAGGGTCCTGCAGTCCTGCTAGATGGATCACTAACATTTGCGTGGTAATGTTGGAGTCCCTGATCGACTAGGAAATCGGCAGATTCAGGTCGACGTCACGACGCATGCATGGGGCTCGGTTCCTGTGGACGGCCTCCGCAGCATTGCCGCTATAATTTCGTCGGTCCGGGTCGTTGGGGGACTGTTGGATAGGAATAGTAGGTAAGTAGGATGCAGTCAGTCGTGCTCATGTGGTACTCGCCTGTCACCTACTCCGACTCTGCTAGACGGGAAGGATGCTGGTTGAGATTTAAGTATGGTTCAGAGCCCTGCCGGTTTTTCTTTGTTTTTTTTTCTTTGAACGAAAAGCCATCCCGTTTGTCACGTTGAGAAGGGAAAAGAAACCCTTTTGTTTGGAACTATATATACTAAGTCAGTGTCTTGGACGCGTCAAGTCAAGCAGCGGTCTCATAATTCTCTTTCCACGAAATATCTTGGTTGTTGATGAAACGATGCAAAAATAGCATTGGTAAGTGCTTTGGCCAAGCCATCAACGTCGTCCATCGTGATGGGCGGCCGGCTGAGTGGCTGACCCACCGGCCGGCACCCGATCGAATTTTCAGTTCAGCAGCTGTCAGTTGGGTCCCGTCGTCTTTGCTTCGATTCCGCACTATACTACACCTGTGGCAGTTTTTAGGAAGCATCCATCTGTTATACAAACAGCAATTTTTTTGATGGATATACAAGCAGCATTTTTAGGTATACAAACACGCGGTAAGGCATGAACAGGCGTGAATGTAAGCAACAAGGACGACACTGAGAGTAGAACAGCATTTGTTTCGAGCTTAGAGCCACGCACATGGAGATCCTCGAGTTCAGCAGTAAGCAACTTGCATACACGGAGTATTAAATGAAGTCTATTTGTAAAACTCATTTAGGAATGAGTGCAACTTACGCGACGAATCTAATGAGTCTAATTAGTCCATGTTTTACTACAGTGATGCTACAGTAACCATTCTCTAACCGTGCGGTCAAAGGCCTCATGAGATAGGTCTCGTGAAATAGTCCAATATTGTGAAGTTAGTTTTGTAAACTGACTTTATTTAATACCCTTAATTATTGGTCAAAGGGGGTGGAAATATTTTTCCACCCCAAAGAAACACGGCCTATGATTCCACCGGTAAGGACAACAAATCAGTCTCTCACCTCCCGCGTCGCACCCGTAGGCGGCTCGGGGGGCTCTCGTCGCACCGCCGTCGGCCAACCCCCCCCCCCCTCCTCCCTCCTCCCTCGCCGTCGCCTGAGCAAGGTCCGGCCCCTCGCGAGGAGGGCGGCGGTGGGGCGGCACATCCGGGCTCGCGAGGTAGGCTGTGCGGGCGGTGCATCTTCGAAGCGGCGGCGGGCGGCACATCTTGGCGCGGAGGGCCGGCTCCGGCGAGCTGGCGGCCGGATCTACACCCCCGGCGGGCGGATCCATCCACTCCACACATGGATCTTCGACGAGCTGGCCGCGGGGCTCTGACCCCGACGGTGGAAGGGGCGCGGGCCAAGGCGGCTGACGGGCTGGTGGCGCTCTGCCGCGTCGGGCATGAGGAGGGCCGCGTTGGCCTGGCGCGAGGTTGCTGTGGCCGGCCGGCGCGCGGGCTCGTGGCAGCCGGCGGTCAGGGCTTGTGGGGCGGCCGGATTCGGTGGCCTCCAGGTTTTGCGCCGGGAGGTGCGCGTCGGCGGCAGCGAGGCGACGGCCAGCGCAGGCGGCGGTCGGCGCCTCGTGCGCATGGAGGGGGGCGCCCGGCGACCCACGTGCGGCATGGCGGCAGCGCTTCGTCGCCGGTGCGGCCGGCGGCGGATCTGGCGCGACGGATTTGACCCTGGTGTTGGAAGGGCTAGCTCTGAACTTTGCAACTACATTTGGTGATGACATCTTCAATTTTGCTTTTCCTTTTCATATAGACCAAGAGACATGAGTCAACTTGGCTTCATTCGCGGATTCTCCTACTTAAAGATGGATTTCATCTGCAATTTATTCCTGATGGATTATGCATGGTACCCAGCGGTTACTTTGTAGCATGGTATCTCAGGTTACGAATTCAGATGGTCTGCCGGATTTGGAGTTCGTGACCGTTTAAAGTGGGTTAGGGCTGGTCTATATGGAAGCATTGGCCTGGTAAGAAGGGGGAAGCAACACGGTGTGACTTGGTCGTGGTGGTAATTGCTACTAATTCATCGGTTCCGGGAAGAAATTCCTAGGTCTGACCTTAATTGGTTGAACCTGGCAGTGACCTTGTTGAAGGCATTGCTTGGATTAAGATGAATTACTCCCTCGTGAAAACATTTGATCTGGTCTTAATTGGTTGGGTCATTACAACGTCGGCACGTGCGCGTGCCGTTTCCTCGTTGGAGGCGTTGTATCGGGAGCCTACTTCATAGTCCAAGAGTTGCTTTGGTTCGTGAAGCGGATGAAGATGAAGACGATTGTGGTAGTTTGATAGGTCATGGTGCTCTCATTTTTTGTTTTTTTTCATTGGCTGTGTGCATCTTAGTTATGCAGAGGCCGGATTGGATCTTATATAATTGTATCATCTCGATGTAATTGTCTAAGATCAATAAAGCTTCTTTAAAAAAAATGATTCCACCGGTAGTGGTGGAATGATTTATTGATTTTGTTTTTAGCTCAGTAACGATATTAAAAAAAATTGTCAACACACAGCAGGTGTCGCAATATGTACGCAGAGCAGAGCAGTAGAGAGCCGCATGGGCGTGGCAGCATCCAGCAAGCCTGTTTTACGGTCCGCATCGCATCATGGTCATGGCCGCGACCGCGTGAGACTCAAATGTGTTACGAGGAAGTCTTGCCATTGCCAGGCAGCAAACTGAGAGGAAGTTGGCCGGCCGGAGGCTGCCACCGTCGTCGACCATGACTTTGGTTTAGTGCGAATCGTCGAGGCCATGCCATGATGGAGCTAGACGTGATCCTTGCCTGCGTGGCAGTATGGCATTCAGCATTGGTTAGCTTCGGCTAGTAAGGTCGCCATCCGCCTTTTGCTTTCGGGCTGAATTTTTCTCCAAAGAATTGTCTATTTCCATTTGTACCCCTCTCTCTCTCTCTCTCTCTCTCAAATTGTACCTATTACTTTGTAGGTCTTTTTTAGCAGATGTCTAGTACACAGTAATCATTTCTCCAAAAACTCGCTATAAACTCGCTATATAAATAGACAATGACATATCTCAACATATGTCATGACTTTGTCTATGGGGAATTGTGTGAAACATGCGAGGATGATATACTACCTAGTCGAGCGAGGACACTCGAGCATTTCCATTCATATGGCCAAACGGCGTACACTAGTGTAACAAGAAGTCTTTTTAAGAAAAAGTTCGGTTTACACTCTATAGCCAACACGATTTTGATGAACCACCTTTAAAACTAGATATAAAAAAACATGAAAATGGAAGACCATCTTTAAAAGTACCAAAGGACTTAAAACAAATGGATGGCTTTTTTTGACAAAATTCATTTTGATAAAAAACTAAATATTTAAAAGTTAGATACCAAGAGATAGAGAATGATTTCAGAAAAAATTTCATGAAACTGGTTTCGTATTTTTTTCAATCTAAAGTGAATTTCCCATCAATTTTCTAAAATAAAACCATATTTTAAGACTATTAACTGTATAACTTTTCTAAATAATAATATTTTTTATAAAGTCTATTTGAGCCCTCAAACCTCATGCATGCATAGTCCAATTTACCCCTCTCAAGGTAGATGTGGCACCACATAGTACAATTTACTTGATGCCATGTAAGATAAAATCGAACTGGTTTCACAATTCACATAAGGCTGTCCACACCGGGCAAATATACAAGGAAAAAATGCTGCAGCGGGGGGGGGGGGGGGGGGCTATGATGAAGCCGAGGCATGGCCGTCGATGTCACTTTCGAAATGTTGTCATCAATGATATAAGCTAAGATGATAGATTGCATTTACTTCAATCGAGCACTACTTTCTTATCGAGCATCTATTTTTAAATCCGTTTACACTATTATGTTCCTTTTATCGAGATTTACAAAACTAGATCCATATTTGATATGTTTCGAAGCTTTTTTTATATGTCTATCAATTATGTTAAATATATAGTAGCAACATATGTACAAGATGCATGCTAATTTACGTTATTTTAACTTGTCTTACATGTATATTGTAAATTTAAGTATATGCAGAAGTCTACTGATTTACTGTCTAGTAAATAGTAATACTTCGTCCATATGCATCTCATACATGATAGATTTATTATCATGCTATAAATGGTCTAATTATACTATCAAATTATGTATAGTGGTTCTATCATTTCATACACATTGGTACTACCAACTTATACAGAAACTATATATCGATTGATTTATTAAACTTATGTACAATTGTACTATCAATTCAGTATAAACTATATTAATTTATGACCTCTTTACGTTGTAACAACTTATATAGAGATGATGCAAAAACTTATGAAGATACAATGTATCTAATTATATAGAGATATGACAAAAAACGGTTTCAATAATAAATAAGATTTTGTATCAAGTTTTTGTTATCAATATATGTATAGAGTACGTATCAACTTACATATTATCAAACTTATGTAGAGACTATATATCAACTTATATGGTGATTTTATATTATTTAGCATCTTATACTGTATATTTACTTGTCAATATCTTATGCATGTGAATATTATCAACTTACAAATAATAATTTTATCAATTTATATTCCTTAATACTATAAACACTACGATCAATCTATATATGTATCAAACTTACGTACAGATTTTGTATCAACTTATGCAAACTATCAATATATAAATATTATATCAAAATGCATTTAGTTATACTCTCAACATACTAAAAAAATATACTATCAACTTATGTTGATAGGTTTACACATAAGTTCTACATATTAGTATATAATTAGCTACTATACATTCAATATAAATTATTACGGAGTAGCATATAAAAATTATTTTAAAACATGTGTATTATGATCTAATTTTATAGATTTATTCTTAAGAACTACAGTGGTGCAAACAAATTTGAAAACAAAAACTTTAAATAAAAATCATTATATTCTCACGACACATGGGCTGTAGGAGCCCACCGTCTTCCAGCTGGGCTGCCGGGTGCGCTCCGCGGCCAGCGCGACTCCTTGCGCACTAGACTTTACGAGATAAAATAGGACTTTTTCCATTCCAAAATACCATCAAACCACAGCTGGCGGTGGGTTGGGCTGCTTCCGTCCGGCCCGGCCGACTCTTCCGGCTTCCGTGCCCTTCGTCTCTCTCGCCCTTCCACCCCGTTCCTTCGGGCGGCCAGAGGAATCGAAGAGGGAGGGAGGATGGCTTCCGACGGCCACCCGCCGGAGCCGGGAAAGAAGGGTGATGTCGCCACCGCCGCCGCCGCCACCGGGCCTGGGGTCAACGATCTGGATGACCCGCAGTTCATGTGCTGCGTCTGCCTGTGAGTTTGTTGCCGATGCGACGTTCCCTCCCCTCTCCCACTCATCCCATGTCATCGGATGGCTGTAGATTGTCGATATATGCTGGTGACCGCTCGTGCTCATCATCTACCCCTAAATTTTCTGGAATCTGGACCATCGGCATGCTAGGTTTTGTTGGTCGTTAGCTTGTCTCACAAAAATTAGGAACACTTGGCTAGACCACGCTGCGTTGTGTTAAGGGCCTGTTTGACACAGCAAACTGCTCCAGCTCCGAGACTCACGTTGGATCTGCAGCTTGTACACTAAATTGAATGATTTACACATTTATGTTTAATCTAAATGATTCATCTGAGTTATCCCTACGCACCTGCAGCTCTGGATCCAAAATTTTCTGGCTCTACAAATGCCCAGCTCTAAGAACTCGTTGATCTGTATCCCTGCCAAACACCACCTAAATCATTTTGAGGTTGATTGTGCCAGTGCCCAGAAGGGAACATTTTACCTCCCAATGCTCTCAACCAAATCTACCCTTTGTGTAGTTTCATTAACAGCAGTTTTGGATCATTAGAACGCTGAAAAGGTGGGAGTAATCTGTTTGTAATTTCGTTACCTATCTGGGAAACGAAATTCGGGTTCGCCCGGTATGGAAAAGAATGTACTCAACCAAATATGTGTAAATGGTCCATATGCAGATGTTTACATCTATGCAAAATAAATGTGTATGCAGCTGGCCTAACTAATATCTATGGCAAAAGTCTGTATGTAGGAATATCATAACAGAACCTGATTGCTCTATTATGCCTGAGCATTTTGGGGGTGGCTGGCACCTGAATTTATAGCCAAAGATCTGTGCCACAATTTTCACTCTGGTGCTTCTTCTCCTAGGGTTTGATAACGGGGAACCAGCAGTGAGCAGAGTTCGGGTAGGGGTGTTGTTGGATCTGACCTCAGGACTTTCCAGCAACGAGTTGGCATGTGATAGGTTTGGGGACAAGGTGCGACGGGATGATCCCTAGGGCAAATATTGGAGAACCAAACCAATCCTGCTTCCACTCCCTTGGTGACATGTGGGCTAAGCCACCCATCCCTCAAAAAATTAGGATCTTCCCATCCTTCATGCAAACATGCTCTCCCACCCTACCTTATTCCCGTGGTAGACGGCCCCTTGACAGAATGTGGCAATATGTTCACAGAACGATGACCAAGCACCAAGCAACAAACATGCATTGGAGGTGAAGCGAGTCAGCAACCTCAACGAGTCCAACGCCTTGTGGGACAATAGTTCGTCAACCAATCATATAACAACTGCAACTAATCGAATAGTGGCTTCTGCAAACTTAAATTGAATATCCGACGATAAAGCTGTCTGTCTGTTGGGTTCATGTGGTGCCTGCTCTTGTTGGGCGTCACAACAGTACCGACCCCCACATTGCAGTTTTTGTATATCTCTAAACAGCATGGTAGCACTGAACTCTCTGTGTAAAACACATATACCTTTCATTTTCTTTTTTTTGTTCCGTCTATTTGATTTGCATTGAGTTTTATGGTCTCATCTTTTTACTTATCTGTTTTGCAGGGAGCTTCTGTACAAACCAGTTGTTATCTGTAAGATTTCATTTTTTTTTGTATTCACATTAGAGCAGCTTGACTATGCCATATCTTTAAACTCATTTATCATGTACTGGTGCAGCATGTGGCCATATGTCATGTTTCTGGTGTGTCCACAAAGCTATGCATATCTACCAGGAATCCCATTGTGCTGTGTGTCGGCAGCCCTATGAACATTTTCCGAGTATCTGCCAGCTCATGCATCACTTGCTTCTAAAGCTTGAACCTGTGGATTACAAAAGGCGGGAAAAAGAAGTACTAGGTAAGTGTTATATGTTTTGTGATATAACATGTAAATTATTGTTCTACGCTGACTGGAAACTTCACGTGTTGTGTTCTAAGTACAAGTAGCATTTTCTAGATCGGATGTTCTTACATATTTAAGTCTTGTTATTCTACTTTTATGTTGTTCAGATAGGTTTGGAGAATCGCAGCTTCACCCAGCACTTTCCTTTTATGAATTAACTCTATGTTCATTTTGCGCTTTATTTCAGAGGAAGAGAAGAGTATGCAAACACATTCTCCCCAAATAATTGAGTTTCTAAACTCCAAGAACAATGGTAAGAATTGTTCCATGATATCTAATAAGACTAGTATTTATCTCCATTTCTGTTACATCTCATAAATCTTAAATATGACACACCACTTTTTTTTTTGGTAAGTTGGAAATGACGGAGAGAACAGAAATGAAGACAGTAAAACTAGACCTCGACAAGAAGTTTCCTTGAACGGAAGCATTGCGGATGAGCATTCGAAGAAAATTAAGTTGGATGATGTTTCATGCCCTCTCTGTAAGGAGATGCTGTATCAACCCGCTGTTCTTAATTGTGGTCATGGTAAATTCTAACTTCAGAATAAAAATCCTTTTAACTTGTTTTGGAGACATTAACTTATGTTGGTTTTGTGATAGTGTACTGTGTATCCTGTTTGCCCTCCTTGATTGAGGAAGCACTTGAGTGCCATGTTTGTGGAAGTCCTCACCCTGGAGGTTTTCCCAATGTTTGCCTGGACCTTGATCATTTCCTTGAAGAATATTTTCCATCTGAATATGAATCGAGAGCGCAGAAAGTTCAGTCTAAGAAGGGTCAATGTGATCCTGCAGGATCATCTTCAGGTAAGCTTTTGTAGCCAAGCTCTACCTCACTTCTCATATTACCTCCTATAACATGGTAAGATGTCTTATTAGAAGTAAATGCCCATCTTTGATGCACTGGTTAGCTGTTGGAATTCTTCGACTAACAGTAACTTATATGGGGTGAATCAGAAACACATACCATGCATGAGATTCAGTTATTCCTTCTATTAACTTGATCCGATAGTGTTAAGCTATTCCCTTGCTAGTCCAGCCAATGCTGTGCCATTGGCTAGCCATTATTTTCCATATGAAGTTGTTTGCCCTTGATTAACCACGACACCACGCTAATGGATGGCAACCAGTAGTGTCCTTATAATTTTCTCATTTAATATGAGTACCAACAGTTATACTTAGACCTCCACAGTCTTATTGTTACATGATTGACTGACAAGGCTTACTGTTCACGTTGTTGAATAAAAACAGATACATTTCATGCTGTAGTCTGTGTAAGGAACTCTTTGTAATATTGGGGCATGTGGGTCTTAGTCTTAGTTTATGATGTAATTTCACTTAGTGCTCCAGCAAATTAGTTTATTGTTTCAGTTTTGGTTGACTTCTAGCAATAATGTGATTTAAGTACCTAAGATGGAACTTGTATAGTTGTATAGGATATTTTTGGGATGGTTTTATTGTGTACTGATTCACTTTTATAAATATCCATTTCAACCTGATGAGTGATGTATTAAGTTACTAACATGTAATAGCTGTCTTAGTCATTAAAACTTTCCATTTGGAGAGTACCAGCATATTGGATTTGATTATGCTAGGTTGTAGATGAGGAGAGAGTTATCGCTATGGCCTGTTGTGAGTGAAGAGTTATTATTATTGGTCACTCCATGCTATCATCCACTGTGTAGTTGGAGTCTAATTTTTTAAGTTGTGTAGATCTACTGTGGCTGTAGAAATAGCAATTTAACCAACACAAGACACTAGTTATTTGCATGCCATAGCTGCACACTGGCAACTAGGCAGTTGCAGGGTCCACTACTACAGGGGTGTGGAAGCACCTCCTACTGATTAGTAGTGTTGTAATTGGTGTCTTGGATAACTCTTTAAGGGTCTGGGTTATTTGAATCACTTTCAAATGGCCTAGATACTCGTGCAAGATGGTTTTGCAACCTTTTTTTTTGTCTTAATGTAAAAATGTGTGTACTTCATGATGCCATGCAATCTGACATCCTAATTAAGTTCTAAAAGTGAAGGAATGAAGTCCATATTGATTATTTAGAATCCTTTCCCCTTTTCTGTAGCTAACTCTGTTTTTGTGCTATTTAGGTAAAAGTTCAGAAGGAAGCAGCAGGGCACAGCATGATGAGGACCGTTTTAATGTTCACATAGGAGTTGGATGCGATTCATGTGGGGTATGTATGAGTTGTAAAATTTTTTTTCCCAGTTTTGAGCTTATCTGTACTTGGTAAAATATGAACTCACAGTAAACCTTTACCGATAGAGTAGATAGAATGATTTCTTTGGTAGATGGGTATAACCAGCAAGCATGATCAGTAATAATGTTACTCAAAGCTGGTATTAACTTATACATGCATTGTTATAGTCAGTAACATGCTAAATGTGTCAACCAGTCTAGTATGTAGTCTAATGTAGTTACCTTTCAATTTTGGTCCTACAGGCTAAATACTAAGTAGCTTCATGACGCTTGTTGTTTACTGCAGAGAAAACTACTTTGTGCCTTTTGCTTCTTTAGAAGTTTATTTATTGATATTTATTCTTTTTAGCTGCACAAAATAGCTACATTTAGTTCTGTAGACTTCTTAGAGGGTCCCAGCCATAACATATCGAGTTGATGCTGTAATATTCGTCTTCTAGCATTTGATTTTTTCCTGGGCAGAACACAGTTTTAGCTTTTATTGTTATTGATGGTATTTTGTTTAAGTGGTCATTGTTAATATCCTGGTTGTATGAGCTTAATATTAAATCAGATGAGACGGATATGGCATGTTCATATAATCATATCATGCATTGAATTATTCTCATCATTTTGCTAAGATGAAACCTGCAATTCCTATGCAGGTGTATCCGATACGTGGTAAGAGATACAAATGCCAGGACTGCACTGAATTAATTGGCTTTGACCTTTGTGAAGCGTGCAACAGCTTGGGTTCAAAACTCCCTCCGGGGCGCTTTAATCAGCAGCATACCCCTGACCACAGAATGAAGCTTGACAATTCGGCACTTTATCGACGGCTCCTTGAAGAGGTGATGATACAAGGGGGCGCTCCACCTGGCGCGATAATGGAGCTATTTTTTCAGAATCAAGAAATTGAGGGCGGCAATGACGAAGGCCCGGTTGAGGCGGTCATTGAAGGCCCGGTTGAGGCGGTCATTGAAGAACTGGTTGCTCCTGGCGCAATGTTGCATGTAGCCGTTGATGATCCAGAAATGGAGGGCAACGGCGAGGAGGATAATGAGGTTTAGACTCTTGAAACAAAGCAGGTGCTTCTGAAGTTCTGAGCTTGGAGCCATTGTTTTATGTTGCTGGGGGCAGATACATGTATATAATGTGAAATGGAGGATGTCACAAGGTCCACGATGGCTGGATCGGCCTTGTTTATTCTCCTGGTTGTCTAGGTACTGTACTGCCAGCAACTGGGCATATGAAAAAAAAAGCAACTGGCCATATGAATTTCCCCACTGCTTCTGTAAATCCGTCCGAGTGTTTGTTTCAAAGGAAATTGAAATAAGGATATGCATAACTACATTGGAGACGAATTATTCCGCTGCTTTTTAACATTTCTGGGTTGTATTGAGTGTACATATACATGCGTGCATATTCAGTTTTCCGTAGACTCGGGGTGGTGTTCTATTCAATCTCTTATCTGACGCTGGAATTTGAGTTGCACAATGACGCCGGGTGCTTTGCGCATACTGGTGGGTGTGATTGTGTGCGTTCAAAATTGTACTCAGAATTTATTTTGTGTGAACGAAAACAAGCTAAACTGAACGCTGCGTATGCCTGCTGCAATAACGTTCTACTGTAGATAACTTTGCGAGTCGTGCGGCAACGCTTCTCGTGAATCACTGCAAATCCGGCCCACTCAAAAATACGAATACAAATACGAATACTCCTGTTGAGTGAAGGATTTAAACCCACCTGAGTAGTAGGTTCATCTCGAGGCAACATACAAACATGCACCATGACTATTGCGCGGTTTGCCTCAGCATGCACACACAGTTTCAAGCCAAATTACCTGAAACACAATGGATTGTGGAGTCATGGTGAAGTTTATGATGGACCAGTTGCCTCGCTGAAAAAATCTTATGAACAGAATCACGATTCATGACAATAGGACAATTTCATCTGAAGCAGAGAACTGCAAAAATCCTTCTTTCACACATTGCACAAATCAATCAACGCGATCTATATATGGATCTATCCAGGAGGCACAATACCTGTGTACACAACAATAACGAGGAAGAAAAAAGATGACAACACCGGCTACAACACTCGTGCTAGCTCTGGTGAACTCTGAGCGAATCGATCGTTTCGCCACAGATCAATCACGACACCGAACAATCCCGCTTCGAAAAAAAAAAGAACAAATCACGGAGCGAGCCGCGCGCGATCGTGAACCCTAAGCAACGACGTGCGACGGCCTGAAGCAGCGGGCGATGTGGATGTGCGGCAGGCGAAAGTGATGGTGGTGGCCGTGCGCCGGCGACGCCGAGGCCTCCACCGCCCGCATGAACCGCTCGACGCCGCAGGGGACGACGACGGCGCCCTGGTGCTCGAACCCGTACTCCTCCCGGGACTCCCTGAGCAGCTCCAGCATCCGCGGGTGGCCCAGCTGCGCCACGGGCACCGCCACCCGCCGCGGCTCCTCCCCTCCCTCCCCCTCCACCCAGAACGTCGCGCACCCCTTGGTCACCGCCGCCGGCGCCGCCGCGCCGCCGTCGTGCCGCGACGGCGTCCCCGCCAGGAGGTGGGCGCGGGCGCCTTCCAGGGGCCGCTGCTGCGTCGCCGTCCTCATCCTAGATCTCTTCCCGTACGCCGTGCGCGCGCTCGCCGGATCGACTTCCGCCGCCTCCTGATCGCGATCGGTGGCTGTCGTCTCGTCTCCCGCGGAGATGGAGGGGGGATCGGCGGTGAATGGTGATGGAGGGCTGCCTCCTGCTTGATGGCTGGCCTTTTATGCGGAGAGGAGGTCGCGTGCGTACGTGCGCGCTTTCCGTTCGTCTCGTGTCCGTGTCGAATCGCGGGTCTCTGGAATGGCAGGTCCGTCGGACTCGGATTCCTTCTTTTTTTCGGCCCTGCCACGTTCCAGATTCGTTTCGGTAGACCACACGCGAGAAAAGTTGCTAACACCGTTGATCGTCGGCCTGGTAATGGCCCATGGACCTTGAGCCCGTTCGCAAGAAGATTACAAAGCCCGTCCGCAGGAGGCAGTCGTCGTTTTCGCGCGCTGCGGTAAAGGCCCATGGACCTTGAGCCCGTACCCTGCGGGCGTGCAATACACAAGAAGATACACAGAGGCTGGTCCGGCGGCGGCGGTAACGATTTGCGGTGAACATTTTTACGGTAATGCTTCCTTTCCGATGGAAATATCGGACGCCCAACTTCTCTCTCCGTCACTGGTCCCACACTTCCCTCCGTTCTTATCCTCTGTCAGGTCCGTCCGTTCTTATCCTTAGAACAGAAAAAATCCCCCGCACCATTCCTCGCTTCTCCTCGATCTGCCGCGCGCCGCTTGCTCGATCCACCGGCGCCTGCTCATCCAAGCACACCTCCGCTGACGCCGCTGCCCGCACCTGCTCCTCCGTGAACGCCGCCCTGTGCGCCGCCGCCGACGCCCCGCGCCTGCTCCTCCACGCTGACGCGTCGTCGCCCCTCCGCCGCCGCGTCGAGCTCGTCCGCCGACGCCCCTCCTCCGCAGCAAGGTCGTCCGGCCGAGCTGTCGCCGGGTGGCCGGTGGCGCGGTCGGGCGCGAGCTGCCGCTCTCGACGCCCCCGGGCGGTGCTCGCCGGCGGGTGGCCGGCCTCGGGCCGCCGTTTCCCTCGTTGTCCCCCACGCCGGCCTCCAGAGGAGAGCTCCTGGCGACATTCATAGCGTGCAGTAGGATTTGGTGCATGTTGCAGGTGTAGGTTCCACATGTTTTCGAAGGATGCTGCAAATGTTGCATGCAGATATTGTAAATAGATGTCGATGTTGCAATGTTGCATGTGTTCTACAGATATGTTGCACGTGTTTAATCTATATGTTGTATTTTTATTGAGATGTTTCACGTGAATTTGAATGTTCCGCGGCGAGCAGGTGCTCCGGTGGCCACACGCCCCTTGCGCGGTTCCCAAGTTGAGCCCTCACACGACGGCGGCCGCGTGCAGCAGGCTGCACCATGGCGGCGAGGCCAGCGGCCGTGGCTGCCAGCAGGCGCGACGCGGGGATGCGGGGCGGACGCTGGCGGCCAGCACACGTGCGCGCGCGCGGCGGAAGCCGGCGGCCAGCTGGTGCAGTGCACCCGCGGTGGG
Source organism: Echinochloa phyllopogon (assembly GCA_033239725.1). Classification (NCBI taxonomy): domain Eukaryota; kingdom Viridiplantae; phylum Streptophyta; class Magnoliopsida; order Poales; family Poaceae; genus Echinochloa; species Echinochloa phyllopogon. Next base: position 34,867,843 of record BTCW01000001.1, on the reverse strand, counting down.
CTGGCGGACAACAGGTGCGGGGCGCGCATGGTGGTGGTGTACTGGTGTCTGGTGGAGATTTTTTTTTGAAAATTTTCATGTTGCAATAAATTTTTCTCTATGTTTCGGCTTGAGATTTGAAATGTTGCAATAAAATATATCGTGCAATGATTGATTTAGTTGAGAGTTTCCTCTTCAGTTAGTGTTGTAATTGTTCAATATTGCAGCAGTAATTTTGTAATGTTTCATCTTGGTTTTTTGTGTTTCATTATGTTTTTAAAGTGTTTCACTTGCATGTGTTTGAACTCAACCAAGTTTACCATTATTTTGCATGAAACAAGTACCGATGTTTCGCTGGAAATTTTTCTTCAGAAACAGAATTACTTTCTCATATACTCGGATGTTTGAATGTTGCAAATATAAATTTTTAATGTTGCAAGGTTCTATTTTAGTGTTGCAAATATTCAGTCCAATGTTTCATGAAACATGAGTTGACGTTGCGGTGGAAAATTTTAATCCGGATTGAACAGCTGTGTCAGTCTCGAAGCGTCCGATGCAGCGCCAAGCTCGTATTATATATTATAGAAAGTTACGGTTTTTGACGTTGCACGCGACACGAGACACGTGTTGCGGTGGGATTATTCATTCTATTTGACAGGTCGCTGCGCTTGCGGTGGGATTATTCATTTTATTTAACCGTGCGACGCTGGCGCCCGGATCGGACGTCCGGGCGCTGGCCAGACCCAACATTTTAACCTCCGGAAGGAAGAGAGGAGCTTTCGCAAGTCACTCACTGTAGCACGTCCGGGAGACGGTTAGCACACACCGTACCGCACAGTGCTGCCGCGCGTGTTTTCTCTTCTGGTAATAGTAGTGGCTGCGCGTGTCCAAAGGCAGGCACGACTGAAGAACTCGGCAATATATTTTGCGCCCCGTGATTTTTTTTCTCATCCGATGATCCCGAAAGCTAGCTGCCAACCGCACGCCATTCATTTTGTTCTGTTTTTGTTTCGTCGATGGAGCAGAGAAGAAAAGCTTCAGCGGTTGGGGCCTGGCCCATACGGCCATGCCCCGCCGCCTCTCTCTCTCTGCTGACAGCCTGACATGACACACGCTTCCCGGCCTCTCCCTGACCCCCTTCCCCTTCCTCCACCGCCCTGAAGTCTGAAGATATCACGCATCAATCACCATGACCACTTGCAGGCCGTTGCGTTGCCCCCGCCCGCCCGTTCGTTTCCTTGCGCGGAACACGACAGCCCCGGCACGCCATCCGCGCCGGGCGCGGGCGCGGCGGGCACGCCGGAACGCGTGAGCGTACCTGTGGGCGTGGGAGCGGAACGTTTTCGGGGGTGATTGGTTGCCTGAATTTAACAGGTCCAGGCTCCCGGGACGCAACTTCCGTGTCATTGGATGGCTAGAGCAATGGTGGCTCTCGCGATGCAAGATGCTCTCCGTCACCGTCGCCGCGCTGGCCGGGCGGGGTGCGGTGCGGGGCCTGGCCTGGCCTGGCTTAGCAGCCGCTGCATTAATGCCCCGCGTAACAGCGCCGCGCCGCGGGTCGTCTCGTACGTCGTACACACATGGGGCTGGGCGGGCGTCCGGCTCTGGGTGGCCGCTGCGCTCTCGCCGGGCGCATCAATGCCGGCGCCACGGCCTGCGGTGCCGGTGCCACAATCCTGTGGGCTGTGGCCGCCCGCCTGGCCTGGCCGCGGCCACACGTGCCCGTGCCGCGATTCGTGAAGCCTGCCCGAGGGCCCCGCGGCTAGATGACGACGCAGACGGCAGAGGTCAGCCGAGGGAGGGGCCCGGCGGGCAGGCTGGCAGTGCCGACTCACAGGCACCGAGCGAAAAAAGGGGGGAGAGATAGAGAAAGAGACGTGCGCCACGCCGCAACCCCGACGAGCCCTAGCTGCCTGCGCCGCGCCGCGCGGTTATATAAAGCGCAGCCAGGAGAAGGGGATACAGAGCACTTGGCGAGGGTGCGCTAGCTCTACCTTGGCTTGGGTGCATGTGAGGGTGAGTGAGCAGAATAGCGTGACGTGCAGGAGCTAAGCTAGGTAGCAAAGGAGGAAGGAGGGGCATCGATCTCGCCATGGCCACCAGGCCGGGCCCTTTGACCGAGTGGCCGTGGCAGAGGCTCGGCAACTTCAAGGTGCGTGCGCCTGGCTTCCATACATGCATACCACTGCTAGCTACTCCTCTCGCTCGTCTTCGTCTTGGTATTCTTCCTTGGTTTTGCTTACTTGCTTGATATCCGTTGTCGTTGAGAGCTAGAACCTAGAAGAGCATGGCCGGCCGTGCTCCGGCTTTGTTCGCTGAGGACTCCATCGTTTTGTTTGTTCTTGCGTCATAGTAGCTAGTATAATAAGCTTCTGAGACTCTGAGAGTTATAGTAGTTTGGTCTTCGTCTTCGTCTTCTTTCCTTGGTTTTATTTGCTTGCTTGAGATCCATTGAGAGCAGAGGAGCGTACCCGGCTTTGTTTGTTCTTTGAGGACTCTCCATCGTTTAGTTTATTTGTTCCCGCGTCAAAGCTAGTAAGCTTCTGAGTTTCAGCAAGGACCAAGGGAGGATGTGTGTCCTTCAGTGGTTGAGGACAGTTAAATAGCGTAGATCAGATCGTTGTGGCTTGTGATTTGTGAGTACGTAAAACGGGATTGTAGCTAGTGCTCATCGTCTAAGTACTTCTTTGAAAGAAGGTGATGATGTTGCTGTATCATCTAGTAGGACGCTGTTGTTTTTCATTTTTCAAAAGCGGATTAGCTACGACGCTGTTCTTTTATTTTTTCAAAACCGGATCAGTTAGGACGCTGTTGTTGTCTTTTTAAAAGGAATTAACTAGGACGTTGTACGAGCTATTCCATGCCACGTTTGCACTTTCGACCACATGCGTGACCACGTTTCTGTACAGGGCTGATAACATGAAATAAATGCGCATGCTCCGCATGATTCTTTTCGTACTTATTGAGTTATTTCCACCTAATAAGCAACATGAACTGATGAGATACTACTACTACACTGTCGTGCCACTGGTTAAAGAAGGCCCAATTGAATTACTACTAAGAAAATAAAATAAAAATACCTCCTCATCAACATCCCCTGTTCCTATATTATTAGGCCGGCGACAAAATAAATCCCGTCATTTTTTTTTCTTCCATCCGAAATAAGATATACTGTATATTGAACGCAGCCACATATATAAAGTCGAGAATCCCATGTCCGAGAGAGATATCCTGAAATCACAATTTCTGTAACATCCAGACAGAAAATATCAGCATTCCTCTGGCGCTCTTTAGGATGGTATAGTTCGCACAGTGGAAGGGAATTTATTAGTGAAGGGAATTATATATATATCCTGAAACCACAATTTCTGTAACATCCAGACAGAAAATATTTCTTTAGGATGTATAGTTCGCCGCGCTTTGATTTTATTTTCTGAATCTGACAATATATATTTGATATCACTTGGCGTTGCTATATATATACACTGATCGATGTCGACCTCGCATGCATGGTCGCAGTACGTGGTGATGGCTCCCGTGGTGGTCCACGGCGCGCGGCGGGTGGCGGCCGGCGGGTGGGGCTCGCTCGACCTCGCCTTCGCGCTCATCCTGCCGTCGCTGCTCCTCCGGATGATCCACAACCAGGTCTGGATCAGCGCCGCCCGCTACCAGACGGCCCGCAGCAAGCACCGCATCGTCGACCGCGGCATCGACTTCGACCAGGTCGACCGCGAGCGCGGCTGGTGAGCTGCTATCTCCGCCATTATATTCTTCGCCGCCGTCTTCCAGATCGATCCGCTCATGATGAAATAAAGCTTCACCCATACTAACATGGCTGGCATGCGTACGTGCAGGGACGACCAGATCATCCTGAACGGGCTGCTGTTCTACGTGGGGTATCTGCTGATCCCGAGCGCGAGGCACCTGCCGCCGTGGAGGACGGACGGCGCCGTGGCGATGGCGCTGCTGCACGCCGGGCCCGTCGAGTTCCTCTACTACTGGTTCCACCGCGCGCTGCACCACCACTTCCTCTACTCGCGCTACCACTCGCACCACCACTCCTCCATCGTCACCGAGCCCATCACATGTAAGTCGATCCGCCGTCCGGCCTGTGCTTATTATTAGCTTTTTTCAACCTCTATGAAGATGTCCACTGCTGCTTCGGCAATGTTGGGTCAAATGAAGCGTTTAATTACCTGTGGGTTTTTTTTCTTTTTGACCGGACTATATAGGTGTAAATGGGCCGGGCTCTGGCGTCTGTGTAGGGTTCACTGTCATAGTTTTACTGAAGAAAAGTTTCGACATCATCGTGTACCTTTGCAACCATTCAAGATGTCCCAATGCTTGCTTAGCTTTAGCCTGGGCAATATCTCAGCCAATATGAACAACCAATTACAGCTCACTCGAGTACACAAGTACAAGAAATGACCACACGAAGTAAAGAGCCTTGCATCCGGACTTCCGGAGCAAACCCCCACCCACCAGAAGCGTCCGGGACCTGTATGTACGTCCACGATCATTCAATCAAGCTCACTGATCCATAAACGGTGCGGGCCCAGCCCAATAGCCGTATGCTCCTACAGTGAAGTCTTTATTTACAGGACCACGTGATATACGTGTACTGGTCTGAATTCTGAAACGGTACGTGTGGTCTGAAGACTCGCTCGACTCTGACGCGCTTGCCTGCAGCCTTCTGCATGCGAGCAGGGCACTGGGTCGGACTGGGCCCGTCCCGCTACCGTCCGGCCCGGTCCACTGTTCCAGCACCTGCGCGCCATAAAAACGGGGCATGTGATTGCTCTGAGATAGCTGCAGTAGCATGTATAGGCTCGGCTAGGAGTCAAGGCACCCTTCGGAATATTGACCCAATAATTTGGCCGGGAGAACACAGGCGCAACTGCTGAGGGAAAGCGAACATGCATCTAGAACACACAAGGATTGGAAGAAACTTTGAATGTAAAGGTGTTGGATCGGTAAATGTAGAACATCAGAACAAACTACAGACTGACAAGACAGGGTCAGTGCAAGGGAGAGGTCATAGATTTAGGAGGGAGGTTATTTTTTAGATAACCTGCTAACTTTCTGTATTTGCAGCAGGCATGTAGATAGACAATTTATCATTTTTTAGAAGTCAACCGTTTATCCTGTTACTAGTGAACACTTGCTCTTGATTGGCACTTAATGCGCATTCATAATGCAGCGGTGATCCATCCCTTTGCTGAACACATTGTCTACTACATCCTGTTTGCGATCCCCATGCTGACGACGATATACATGGGGAACGCCTCTGTCATGGGCATTGTGCTCTACATTGCCTACATCGACTTCATGAACAACATGGGGCACTGCAACTTCGAGCTGGTGCCCAAGTGGATGTTCCAAGTCTTCCCTTCTCTCAAGTACCTCATGTACACACCATCGTAAGTGGAACCCTGCAACACGAAATCAAACAACATTAGCAACTTGATCTCCTGAAGAAACCACAACGTAACGATTTTATGTTGTGTTCTTGCAGGTTCCATTCTCTGCACCACACGCAGTTCCGCACAAACTACTCACTGTTCATGCCGTTCTACGACTACATATACAACACCATGGACAAGTCATCTGACCAGCTGTATGAGACCTCACTGAAGGGGACAGAGGAAACACCTGACCTTGTTCATCTCACGCATATGACCACCCTGCAATCGGCGTATCATCTACGGATTGGGTTTGCCTCCATAGCATCCAAACCATCTGACAGCTCTATGTGGTATATGTGGACGCTGTGGCCCTTGGCATGGTTGTCAATGGTGCTTGCATGGGTTTATGGGTCCTCTGCGTTTGTGGTTGAGAGAATCAAGCTAAAGAAGCTGAAGATGCAAACATGGGCAGTACCAAGATACAACTTCCAAGTAATCCACTTCTCTTCTATACATGTTTGCAAATAAGATTACTGATCTGAATTACTTACCTCTATGACTCTATCTGATGGTTTGAAAGCTGCTAATTCTGTTCCTATTTGCAGTATGACCTGAGCTGGGAGAGAGAATCGATCAACGACTTAATTGAAAAGGCGATACTAGATGCTGATGCAAGAGGTGTTAAAGTTCTCAGTCTAGGACTACTAAATCAGGCAAAGAAATTCTTGCTTTTATAACTTTGGTTGAAACTACATGACTAGAAGCTTACCACAGTATGGCATTTTCTTATACCTTCTATCTGGGTACAGGCGAAACAACTCAATGGTGGTGGTGAATTATTTAGACAGAAGTATCCGAAATTAAGAGTTCGCCTCATCGATGGAAGTGGCTTAGCAACAGCAGTGGTGCTCAAGAGCATTCCTGAAGATGCAAAGCAAGTTTTTCTTCATGCAGGCCCTTCTAAGATAGCCTGTGCCACATCTTTTGCATTATGCAAGAAAGGCGTCAAGGTATGCATGTTTATATATCATCCTGCAAATCTTGTTGCCCTGTATCTACTTCATTATAGTTCCAAAGAAAAATTCTCTGAAAAATGTCGCTATATTTGTTTGGACCAGGTCATCATGAATCCACAGAAGGAATATGACATGCTTAAGTCACAGATTGCAGATAGCAGAGCAAGCTATTTGAAAAACTCCAGCAACAACATACCTCAGGTAAAATTGTCGTTGAAAAATGTGATTTCCCTAATAAGCATTAACACAGTTAACCATCCGGTAAGAATTATCACAGTTAACTATCTGATATGCGTTAACACAGTTATGTCTCATTAAATTTGAGATATGCATTAAAGCAGTTAACTGTCTGATTACATTTGATACACTCCATAAGGATGTCAATGGACAAAACTGAAACACTATGAGTAAGCATATCCATGTAATCAACACAGCATGGACTCTAAAATGTGTTGGAAGTAAAGATAGTAAGTCAAAAAAGGAAAGCCTTTAACTTAGCATTTGGCATGAACTGTGAATACGGAATTACAGTCATACTAGAAATAACTGTTGGTTGGATCCGGTCAAGTAGGACAGGAGTGTGGATTCTTCGAATACTAAACAAAGAAAGTACTTTGGTCATGGAAATCAATTTATACTGATAGTGATTGCTTAAACTCTCACAGATTTGGCTAGTGGACAATATTGATGACAAAGAACAGAAGATGGCACCACAAGGAACTATGTTCCTTCCTATCTCACAGTTCCCCATCAAGAAAATTCGCAAGGATTGCACTTACTTGAGCACCCCAGCAATGAAGATCCCAGAAACCATGCAGAATATCCATGCCTGTGAGGTAAGAAAGATAAGAGTCCTCAAAGGGTTAAAAACTACTGCTATTAGCTTTATCAAATTTGCGCTGACATAATGAATTTCTTCTGAATATTCTCTGCTTACTTCATCTGACAGAACTGGCTGCCAAGAAAGGTGATGAGTGCTTGGCGCATCGCCGGAATACTTCATGCCCTGGAAGGATGGACCATGCACGAGTGTGGGGATGCCATGATAGACACTGAGAAAGCATGGTCAGCTGCTATTAGGCATGGGTTCGTTCCTCTGAATAAAGCTTGAGAGCTTCCGAAGCCTGGAATCCCTGGATTATGCAGCTGGGAGATGTGTGCAACTCTGGATGGCACTTGATGATGCTGGGAAACTATGTCCCGACGTTTAGTAGGTCAAATTCTGCCTGGTATAAAGGCCAACTACGATCTTGAGGATAAGGGAGGCACAATATGAATGCCAACCTTGATTCCAATAGCTTAGTATTAAATACATATTTGTATGACGCCAGTGGGCTAAGTTGAACTACGATCGCAGGGTTGACATAATAAAGGAAATATTGGTTTGGGTTTTATGCTTGAGTTTAGAATTAGCTGGATACTTCAGATTTTCTGAAGAATATGGTTAGGAGTTTTGATATGCAAAAGCTGTTTTGTACTTGTGTCACGTTTCAGAAACAATTCCCACACGCGGGTCATTTTGATGGATCAAGAACCCATCCATATCAAACTTGGTACCCTGTCACCCCACAGTAAAAAAATCTGGAAGAAAGCTCAAGTGATCCGTGAAAAGAGGATGGATCAGCGAAGAAATTTACCCTCTGGCGCTTGGAAAGATTTCGTACCTTCCTACACGAGGACCGGTAAAACTAGGGCACGGCGCAATCCAGAGAGATTGCCGCGACGGCATCGAAACTCCAAAGAGGTGGAGAGGTAACCTGCAGCGGATTTGATGGGACTTGCAAAGGTGGCCGTCTTGCCGGAGATTATTCACCAGAGTACCCGCCTACCAGGTCACCACCCGCCAGACCTTACCGGCGCGGCGGCGATGGAACAGGTAGGATGTCCCAGTGGCGAGTAGTTGCTAAGAATAAAGAAAATCTGTGGAGGATTAAAGCATCAAGCACCAGTGGTCTAGTGGTAGAATAGTACCCTGCCACGGTACAGACCCGGGTTCGATTCCCGGCTGGTGCAAGTCTTTTTTTTTGTACCTTGTTTTTTTATTGCCTCCAGTGTCACTTAGCTGTGTTTGCGAACAGTCGCCGCCCGTGACCACCGGCGCCGTCTTCCTTACGCTGCTCCTGTCAGGTCTCCTGCGGATCGAGCCGGGCTTTGCCGCTTACGTTCGCAGGCGACGGGGAGTTGCTCTTCGCGACCGAATCCTTCGCATTATTCTCTTCTGTCATTCCAAGTTTCCAACCAAACTTGCAACGAATACGTACCAGTTTCCAACCCAGGGAACTTCGCAAGCAGATAAAAATTGTACTCCGTACCAAGCAGGGATGCTCCAAACGGCTAGAGTTCAGAGGAACATATAACGCTAAGTTTCCTTAAATAGCTCGATCAGATCCATCAGAGTGCAGATAATCCACATTCCAGAATTGCTTACATCTCTGGCTGAGAAAAAGAATCAACAACGGACCACCCTTCTATGGAGTAAGCTTGATAGGTCTACATTTCCTGAACGACTGCCTAATCAGTAGCCTAGACTGATGGAGCTAATAGACGCTAATTCTTTCCGTTGAAATGGAGAGCAAGACGTCAGTTGTCTGGGATACTATGACGAGGACCCTGCATAATTCTTTGCTGCCTTGAGTCTCTTGAATGCTCAGTTCACCTTACCATCAGGGTTCTCCCTCTAGATCCTCCTGTGGCAGCATATAAACCTTTACATTCAGATCCAATATAATTTAATGACAAAATATCACCAGTAAATAACACATTTAACTGAATGAATCAATGTAACAAGCTAAATCTCATTTGAACACTTCACTGGTGTATTCACTTTACCAAATATAATGAGAAACTAAAAATAATAATCATGTTGAACTTTCAAGACTCCTTTTCTCTAAAAACAGCTTTGTGAAGAGGCAAAATGTATAATACAAATACAGTAATTTGTCTGCTAGAAAATTGTTCCCACACATAGACAGACGATGTATTTGCCTAAAAGTAAGGAAATAAGCACTGATGACCTCTTTATGAATCCTAGCATAGTCTGTACTAACTCCTAACTGACCGTTTAATTGCACTATAAAAGCAACCTTCAGATACTTACTTGACATGCGTCTTTTGTCCCGACAAAAGTCACTTCCACACTGGCATTTGAAGGCCTTGACAGGATGGTTGACATCATCAAAATCAATTCCATAGTCCTGCATTTGGAATGTGCTCCGATTATTTCATATCTTGTAGATCACTTGAAGTCAGACATGACCTAAGCAACAAGATTCTACCAAACATTTTCTAAAAAAGAACATCCCACCAAACAACACAACAAACAGAAGCTATCGTACGGTAAAAGTACACGTTAATCATTGATCTGACTGAAATCATGAAGTGGCCACCATAAGGCCCTAATAAAACAAGATGAAGACAAATTCAGCTTGGATGGAAATAATTTGGTGACTGCAAATCTTTTCCCCCAGAAAGATGGCCATTCCATAGACAATGCTTAATTCACTAAGAGTTGTTAAAGAGCAATGGAGGTTCAATAAAGATAATTGCAGGAAACACTACCTACCCATGTCAGTTCTTCAAAAGCCTCTACTTCCCTACTTGTGAAGAAGGCCACCTGAGTAAACAAGGAGGAAGAAAAATAAGGTTACAGGGACTCGGATTTAAGCTATAATGTCAATAATAAGCTAGAATTTCACTTACATGATAGTAGTGGTGATCGGGCGTCTCAATCTCAACAGGAATATCAATGATGTTACCATCGAAGCACCTGGATACAACAATATATAATATGCCAAGTCAGCATTTAGATAGCATTGATTCAACAGATGATGACAACAGCTCTGCTTTCAATTAACTTCTATATTAGCTTCTTCTTCTTAGTGTAAAGGGGAACTCAAGTGTTGCTAGCTACCTTCGTAATAGAGCAGAGCATCAACAGCCTGTTTCATTTTTACTGCTGGCATCAGATGATATACAAGCAGCAGGCAAATGATCATTCATCTACTGTGTACTGTACGTGCATGTGTAAAGAGAGTGATCGGACAAAGGCATTACAGGCACAAACATAGATGAAAACAACAAGCACAAACATAGTCTCACTAGCACAGAGCACCAACCAATTCGCAAAACATAGAGAACTTCACTAGAACCATAATGTGTTCAGATTAAAAAAACACTTCCTTGGTTATAAACCAGAAATAAATATTACCTATGGTTTATAAACCTTGCCACATTCCCATAAAAGGTACCGTCCAGACAGAGGGCTTCTTCATCCTTCAGAACACTTTCAGTGCCCCAGTCAGCATTCAGTAGTATAGGATATGTATGTTTCACTTTACCAGTCTTTTGGTTATTTCGCTCATATAGTTCTGTGTTTGTTAATATTTCACCAACATACTCACAAACAAAAGCACCTCGAGGAAGGTTTTCAGAAGGGCGCAAGCCCCAACCCTTTTTTCCAGGGGTTAAGAACACCTGAAATGATGATACAGAACACAAAAGTTATGCATATGTGAGGTGTAGTTAACTGCTTAGTGAATGAGTAAACACAGAGTGCTTAGAATTCCAAGGAGAAAGTGTTATTAGCTAAATCTCTTCATATAGAATCTCAATTTAATTTACATCTGGTTCCACTGTCTATTTTTTAGTAAAGACATTTGATGCTGCTCAGGTAACAAAGAGATGCTATGAATTGATTGCCTGCAAGGGCCATGTAAGTCCATCATACTTGAGTTGAACTAATTAGTGTTAATATTATCTTTGCTAGAAGACAATGGCAATATTATGACTCGGTTAGTATTAAGTTACTTCACTTGCCTGCAGATTTCGAGTAATGCCTCGCTGAACGACACGGTTTCCACATTTTCTGGTGCAGCCACATTTTCTCCAGCATTCCTTGATAAATTTCTGAATAGGGTGCCCTTTACAAGCTTCAGGTTCTTCTGTGTTTACTGCCATCTTCATTCGTTCAATAGGACAAATCTTGCAGTATAAGTGGGGATGGTTAAGTGGTTCTCGGCGCATCGAGATACAGGCATCTAGAAATTCTTCCTTGAGCAGGCCATCTCTTGTATAAGCAAACTCTCCTCCAGTTTCTGTTGCACATGCACAAGGAAGTGGCTGTGCTAAACAATCTCCAAAACAATCGAAGCAACAATTTTCATCTCCAATTCTAGCAAGTGAGAGGTTGATATGGGCATCTTGAAAGGTGGTATTGTGCTGTATATAGTGAAATGGAGGAGGAAGAACCCCATCTTCAACCCCGTTGACTATTGGAATCCTTACGAGTTCTTCGCCTTTTGTTATATCATGGATATCATGATATCGTCTCTTGACACTAGAAGATAACTGGTACTGAATAACCTGCATATTACTAGAATTGTTCTGGCGACCTCCAGAAGCAGCCCTACTACCAAGCCTTGTGAGATTGTTACGAGGCATGCAAGAGGAACTACTTTGATTTGACTGCAACGAAGACTTTGATAAAAAGTCAATGGCAGGAAACATTTGCACCATGCTTCTCTCTTTAGCCCCATTGGATCCAGAACCCAGATCAATGATGCATTGGCAAGTATCATCCAAAAGTTTCTCGAACGAGAAATTGGGTTCTAGAATCTTGTATGTCTTGAGGCATCTAACCTCCATTGCCTTGCATATTAACTCAATGTCAGGCATATGAAAATCAAAACCATTTGCCAAGGAAGAGTTGAACGAGAATGACAGTTTCCCTCTTCCATCGTTGGACAATGCTACATCTAAGTTGGTTGAAAAATCATCGCTTCTTACAACTGCTTTACTGCTACATGCATTAACCATCTGCCCTTCATGCGCAGCCGAAACACCTTTTAGCTTCCTATCAGCAGCATGCTGAACTTCAGAAATCATGTGAGCATCTTCATGTCCTGAATGATATTGTAACAGCATAGAATAAGGAAATTAGTAACAACTTAAAAGGTATCAGGATTGACTAGTCAAGAAAATCATATGGAAAGAGAGAACAAAATGATGATGCAATTTCTGTAGGACAAAGCAAGAATTGGGGAAAAACAGTATGGAGAAAACACAAAACAACAACTGTTTACAACAACAACAACATAGCCTTTTGTCCCAAGCTAGTTGGGGTAGGCAAAACAACAACAACTGTTTGAGAACAAAAAAAAGTTCCAAAAATAACATCTATGAAAGATGGAGTAGTGAAGTTAAAAAAAAATCTATGTTTGGTAAAGAAAAACTTAAAAATCCATACATTCCCATAAAGCATATGACAGATGTGGGCGATCCATATCCCTCTTTCTAATGCCATCTGCGGGACTCCACAAATGAAAGCACAAGTCTAAAAATTGGATGCTCTAGTGCACTGTTAATGAGACAGATATGAGGATAATTCTTTAAAGATAGACTTACCACTATGATGTCCGGGTTCTAAAAGTGTAGGACACATAACTGCGAGTGGGGTCTCAAAGGTGTGATATTCTCGACTTTCCATTTTTGATTCCTTAAAAACAAGCTGTGAAGACTGGTTCTGCAATTGGGTTCCAATGGTTTTCCTCTTCAGGGCTTCTGCATTTTTATGACGTGGCATTTCAGCCGACTCTCCACTGGTCTCAGGCTTCTCAACGTGCTCTTTAATCTTAAGCTTCTTGTTACAATGGTCTGGATCCACATTCTTCTTCTCAGCTCGCTTTGTCTTCCCTTCCTGCTATAATGATAAGTTTGGCTTAAATATGGCAAACTAATAATGAACTAATAAGAGGAATAATGTCCCCATATGCAATAATTGCATATCATTAGAAGCGATTTCATACCAAAAATATGATTTTGTCTAAAACTACTATATATCTAACTAGAGATCAGAACAAAGGCATTCAAGAGAACTCATCACAATAAAAGGATATAACATACTTTGGGATTTTGAGCATCACATATCGCATCAGCTAGAGCATTATAGTTATCAGCTTCTATATGCTCCCAATTGTCATAATACACTATTAGTAGCTTCTTCAATACTCGCACAACAATTTCCTTTCGCAAACCAATTTTGGTCATGGATTTGACTGCGGCATCAAATCTTTCCTCCGTGGAAGCATTTGGAGCTGCCATCCTGCTAGCAATGAAATAAACATCAAACATGCTATGAAAAGTGACATAAAAAAGGTAGGTGTTACATTAAGAAAAACGTATTGAGATGGCTATCCTTGGCGTCATGAAAATCACTAAGAAGATCTGCAATGCAAGATATGCTGCAATGCTTAACAAGCATACATGATATAAGCTATAAGCAACCTATATTATCTTGAACTAAGTATGCTTCATTTGTACAATGAAGCATAGTTTGTGGAATTAGGTATTTAGATCTCTATAGAGGGGGTTAGAACAAGATGTCAAGAGGGAACAAACAACTCATTCTAGCTGAATTCAATACTTTCAATACTCTACCTTATATAACTCATGGATTGGGATCGACCGATAATAGGAAACAAACCTTATCTATGGAAGCTAATTGATGTGTCCCATATAAATCATTATATCCTGGAAAACAAACCAAGTGTTCAAGAATGGAACAAAATAACTGACTGACAAGATAAAGCTTTCCAAAACCTAGCTGCGGGGACGATTATACATGATACAAATCATAGTATAGTAACATTTTAGCGTAAATGTTGCCTCAAAATGTGATATGCAGTGATATTTAAATGATTTGTTTAACACCTTTCTACTATCCATGGTAATTTCACAATTTCAATATCACTGCAGTTCTGTTCCTACTGAACACTAACACAATGCAAAAAAAAGCAGCATCTCATATAAAATTAGACTTCATCTCTCAGCTATCAGCCTAATCATGCATCACGCCTACGAGATATAACAAAGGATACCATGCATTCGACATGTTTAATTCATGAAAACAAAAAAGATTTTGTCATGGGGTTCCCGGCCACAGCTAGAAAAAGAACCCCCCCCCCCCCCTTCTGATTTTTTCTTAAAACATTTCAGAACTCAGTGTGTGTAGAGTTTTTCACTGTTTCACTCTCAAAGCTACTCACCATGAACCAAACAGGAAATAAAAACTCAGCAAAAACGTACTCATCACAATAGGCACTTGGAAAATCACAGAAACAGCCCAGAACAACCGGATAGTAGAACCCGCATTACTCGGCAGTCGCCACAAGGCAACACACCTCCTTCAAGAAATTATGCAGGGGATAAACTCGAGGCGATGGATCCGTACCACCGCGCCGCCTCTCCCACTTTCCCCAACGGGTGAAGCGAATAAAAAAACCCCGGACTAGTCGCAGCCGAAGCAACAGAGCATGTCAGAATTCTCGGAAACAACATGAAAAAAATCCACAACAAAAACCCCATTCCTCACCACAAATAACACACAACAAAAGAAAAGGTATGCAAACGTGCACGAACCACAAACGAGCCCGCACCTTCCTAAGCAAGACGCCGGGGGCGACGAAGTAGAGGCAGGGATGGTCGGAGCTCCCGTGCGAGCTGACCGAAACGGACGCCCCCCGCTACCTCCCTCCCCGCTGACGATGGGCGACCCGCGGCGGCACAATCGCTGGCGGCGGCTAGGGTTCCGGGGCTCTGCGATTCCGGAGGCCTGTTGGAGGCGAGTGGGGCTTTGGCACGAGGCGTGTCGCGCATGCTAGCTT
The DNA here is from genome assembly GCA_033239725.1 of Echinochloa phyllopogon. Lineage (NCBI taxonomy): Eukaryota > Viridiplantae > Streptophyta > Magnoliopsida > Poales > Poaceae > Echinochloa > Echinochloa phyllopogon. The sequence goes on along the minus strand of BTCW01000001.1, from coordinate 34,852,783 downwards.
GCGAAACAGGGGATAAAAAGGGAATGGGGTGGGCGACTGGCCGTGGCCGGTGGCCAGATGGCAAACAGAGGGGTCGGTATCAAGGAAGATCAGGCAACGCGAAACAAAGGAACATGGGCCAAAAAAGGAAACACGGTCCACTACCCGATATTAATCCGCCGTGGAAGTGGAGATGGTTGTTTTACCTTCAGTATTCCTGGGGATATAGATTTTGCGTCTAGGTCCCTGGAATCGGACCATGGCTTTCCTAAGTAATCTCTGCGTCCCAAATTCCTATCCACTTTAGTTTTGTTATTATACAATATAAAATCAAGACATAATATTTATAATGACAAACAAATACACTACCAAGACATATTTTTTGGTAGATTCAATAAAATTAATTTGATATTACAACTATTTGATGATTTTAGTAAACGTGGTTAAAGTTAAATAAGCTTGGTTTAGAAAAAACAAAAAAAACAATAATTTAGAATGGAATGAGTACGTGTTTATGTTGGTTAGCAGTTAGCACCACCTTTGTTACATGCATTGCCGTTGTATAATCATAATCAAGAATGTATCTCTACCTTTAATTATAAAGCAAGGATTCATTCAGCGATACGTTATATTTTGCAAAAGGCCTCCCTAATATCTATAGAAATCAATCCACCATCCTAAAGTATGTTGTATTTTTTTTTTAAAAAAGAAAACCATGATTTATCATTTACCAACACGTAGTACCTCGTCTCATATCGCCGCCCCGCATCACCGCACGCACCCCTCCATCTTCTCACGTTGCTTGCATCCCCGTTGTCCCGCCGTCGTTCCTGGGCACAGTGTCTTCCGAGGATATCTCCATTTTCATGCTCCTAATAAGATGTAGAATCGGTGGTGTCCATGGCTCCACCGTATCTTTGCTCACGAAGTCCCCTTCACCTGTAGCAACACATGGGCATTTATCTACCCATAGTACATCATCTCCTCTCGCCGTTCTGCGCTGCCGCACGCACCCCTTCGTCTTCTCACACCGCTCACATCTCCGTCATAAGGACAGAAAACCTACCGAGGATCTCTCTTTGACAACATCTACTGAGGATCTCCTTGACCCGTAGCATAGCACGAACATATTTGCTAGTAGTAATATAATAAAGAATGTACTTACTCGGTCACAAATCACAGTGAACATTGTCACCCAATGAAACATAACTTCAAGAAATAATTTTTATAATATACTAATGGTACACAAAATACTTTTAAATTACTTTTCAAGGTAGAATGCTTGTGTTATTTTTGAATATCTTCATCAACACAAAAATAATAATTGATAACCAAAGTTTCAAACATATTTACTATATGTAACCCAAAACAACATTTATTTTTAGTTAGAACCCAATCCCTCGAATTATATCACGGTGTTCAAGATTTTCATGTCAGATGAAAAACAGCTTCATGGATACACAATATCTTTGCTTGTTTTTTCTCTCTTTACAATTGTTAATTGTTTCATGCCCAAAACATCATATCATGAAACAAATCCAACCAAATGTAGTAACCTGGCTACCAATTAGTCATCATGCTCAAGCTGTATATAATAGAGAACATATATATCTTTTTCTCTCCTTGAATTACTACCATAATCAACAAAGCATCATTTCCGATCCAGCGTAATCGGGCTTCTACCAAGGATCTAGGCCCTAACTGGCCGGCGTTACTAGATGCATGATCCCTTTATTTGGTTGTCATTTCCATTTGGCCAGGTCGGCTGGAAAATCTAACAGGTTACCTAGATGGTGCATTAGCCATTAGCTTTCTCCCTCTCACATGGTCGCCTATGTGCTTGCCCATGCAGTGCGTCAGCCAGACTCTACAAAAATGAGGAATAATTGTGCATCGCAAGACCTAGGTTGAGGAGTGTATTTTCCGCGTGGGCTAGGCCATTCGTTTCCCCAAGACACCAATCGAGCAGAGGTTGCATCTGGCAAATCGAGGTGGGCAAGAACCCGGCAACCATTCACGCCTTAACTTATGTTGCCAACCATCAATTATGTATTACTAAATGGACGCCAAAAAAGAACTTTTTCCATGGCAAAAGGTTAATAAAGAGCTACATACAGCTTGGACATGAAATCTACTCATTGAAAACTAAGGCATGGCCTGGACAAACGGGAGATACGATTATCACTGGAAACTATAATCATATCAGGCCCAGCCTGGCATGAAATCCTATCACGTAACTATTAAATCTTATACTTCCTTTGTCCCAACAAAGAATGCAGTTCTGTCTCTGCACTTGGACAAACTACTCGTCTAGATACATAGCCGGAAATGTATTCTTTGTTGGGACGGAAAGAGTAGAACATACAAAAAAAACTTTTGTTAATCCTATCTTCCATACTTGTTGTATTTTGCAGTTAAAGATCAATTTAGACAATGAATTCATAACCCACTATAGTCAAAAAAATGTGATTAATATGTAAAATAGCTAAGATCACAAAACTATAGAGAGTGGATTTGCTTATAGGTTTTAAGAGATATATAAACCTATGAGTTTGTTGAGACTTCGGGATATGTTTGATGAAAAAAAATGTTTGGAATTTTTTGGTAGAGTTTGTTGTGAGTTAATTAATTGTGCTCAACAAATCCATGACAAACCATCGGTACGGAACCCTTTGTGACACATGCGAATAAGTGTGAATGTGTAACTGAGGCCATGAAAAAAATCCACTATAAGATGAAGTTGACAACATTCACCAGCTGTACTAACTTTACTGGTTTTAGTTAGTGCATAAAGATGGGGTATATGCACCGTGAGTAGTGCACTACGAACTATCTTTCCTGTGAAACATTTGGAATGCAATATATATACATTGGCGGACCCAGGATTTGATCAAGACTAGGGCCAAAATTCAGCATCAACAATTACCCCAAATATGTCACATGTGTAATATTAATAGCAAAGAGCACACCAAATTATCCGAATTACATGTTTAATAATGCAATACAATGGCTAAACACAGTATGAAACACATAAAAAATAAAGACCTAGTGAAGATTTGGTGTATTCATACATAATTAGGGAGAAAAGATTACTTATTGATGGCAAGATGACAAACACCTAAGATCTCTTATTGATCGTACATAACCCTTGCAAGTCTAGGTTTGACATTTCAGTACAAAATAGGGCAAAGATGATTCAACTTTCAGTCCAATATTCTTAACGAATTGAATGGAAACTAGAAAGACTGGAAAATTACGGAGAAGAGAAATACCAGTAGAAGCTAGAAAGGTTGGGAAATTAGGAAGAAGAGAAAGAATACCTCTGCTTTCCAGAGACGGGATGGTGGAGAGGAAAGTGGAGAGGGGATGTGGAGAGGTCTGGAGGCCGGAGCTGTGAGGGAGCTAGGGCGCTGTGGCTTCCTGGCGGCGCCGGCGCCGGCAAGCGGGCGCGCAGCAGTGCGGCACCAGACGGCGGCGCCTCCTGGCGCATCACGATGCGCCGTCGCGAGTCGACGACGTGAGCCGGTGGAGGACTGGCCGACTTGGGGGGGGGGGGGGGGGGGGGGGGTGGATGCGAGGTGTCGAGCCGTCCTTAGTTTGGAGTTTGGACTGGGCCTATTGCCTCTAGCCCAGAACTAAGGAAGTAACTGGGGTTCTCGTGGACCCGCGAGTCGGATAAAGCGCCCCTTCCCGCACAGTGCACGATGCCGCCTCGTTCTGACGGTGACGGGTACAAAAGCGATGGTGAGTAGGTAGATCATGATTCGGTAAACAATACTACCTCCCAAAAAACATGCAACTACGAGAATCGTGCCGGTCAACTTGACTAAAGTTTGACCAAATTTATAGTAATTAATATTAATATTTATATTCCAAACAAAATTTATTATAAAAATATATTCCGTCACGAATCTGTTGATACTGATTTTGTATTATAAGCCTTAGTAATGTTTTATATAAATTTAGTTAAAGTTAGAATCGGTTGACTTCTCGGAAAGTGAGAATTGCATGTTTTCTGCCAGGGAGGGAGTGTCATATTGCCGGATAGTTCCATCCGTTCCAAACAAACGTGCTACGCTTTTAGTTCAATTTTCACACTATAATCCTGCGAAAAAATTTCCAGAATGTATCTGCTAACGGATTCTAAAAAACTCTGTGATTAATCTTTTACTACATTTTTTTTGCAAAGTTTTTCTACATTTTCCTGCTAAGCCATTTCGAGGAACTTTTCAGAGAGAAAACTTCACCCAAAAATTGAAGAGTGAATTTCACTATAGATCCATAAACTTTTCTCGAGATCTCGTCTAAGGCCGAAAACTAAAAAAGCGGTTATCTAGATCCGTAAAATTTTCCCAAAATCTCATCTAGGTCCACAAACTAAATAACCGATCATCTAGGTTCACGAACATTTAAAAGTGGTTATCTAGGTCCATAAACTTTTAAAGAGCGGTCGTCAAAGTCAGGCTCGTCGCCACCACCTTGGACCTAGACGACATCTCTTTAAAAATTCATGAACCTAGATGACCACTTATTTAGTTTGCAGATCTAGATGAGACCTCAGAAAAGTTGATATACTTGGATGACCATTTTTTTAGTTTGGGGACCTAGATGAGATATTAAAAAAAATTCATGAACCCGTAGTAAAATTCACTTAAAATTGAATCTGATGTGACCTTGCTTTCTTCTCCAAGGTTGATGCCCTCTTTCCGCCACAGTGAACTCCTGCTTCAAGGGGTAAGGCATCGCTAATTTTCTCTTCAACAACTCTTCCATGTCTCTTTTTTTCTTCAGGGTAATCCATGCCTCTTGCTTTGCATATGCATAAAACAAAAGAAAGAGGATGCTTTTTTTACCTGCTTGGAATTGTGCCGCTCGTCGCCAATAGGGCCAAGCGATCTAACAATGGATGGGATCTAATAGGTGGTTGGTGCTTTGTGACAGGATTTGTGTTCTTTGTGTTATTCGAGTAAGTGTTTTTTGGAACAGTTATTGGAGTAAGTTACTCCTCCCTAGTAACACTGAGTACCGTGTTTCAACGGCAGCCGGTGAAATAAATAGCCAACGAATCTTGCATGCATAGAGTACTAAATGTCTATTTACAAAACTTTTCTAGGAATGAGCGTAAATTTGCGCGACGAATCTAACGAACCTAATTAGTCCATGTTTTACTACAGTAGTGTTACAGTAACCATTCTCAAATCGTGCGTTCAAAGGTCTCATTGGATAGGTCTCGCGAAATAATTCAATGTTATGAAGATAGTTTTATAAACTGATTTTATTTAATACCCTTAATTGGTCAAGAAACACGGCCATTGGACTAATTTCAACGAGTGGCCGTTGGAATTTCAAGAAACATGGTAGATTGTACGACGACTGGCTAAACGGAATTCTGCTCCGAAGGGCCTGGAATTTTTAGAGAAGAAGCCCGGTAGCCGGCCCAACCCACACACACACAAAGAAAAAATTTCCGAACCCCACGCAAATCAAAGCCCCGCTCCCGCGCGGCGCCGGCGCCACCACACCGCACGCACGATGCGCTGCTCCCCTCAGCTCTCCCACCGCGACTTCGTCGCCGTGCTCTCCCGCTGCTCCACCCGCGCGCACCTCGAGCAGCTCCACGCCCACGCCTTCGTCGCGGGGCGCGCCGCCGCGCAGACCACCACCTTCCACCTCCTCCGCTTCGCCGCCCTCCGCCTCCCCTGCCTCCCCTACGCGCGCCGCCTCTTCGACGCCACGCCCCACCCCAACGTCTTCCTCTACTCCGCCATACTCTCCGCCTACGTCTCCTCCCGCGCGCACGCCCGCGACGCGCTCGAGCTCTTCCTCGGCATGCTCCGCCGCGGCCGCCCGTCGCCCAACCAGTTCGTGTACCCGCTCGCGCTCCGCGCCGCCGGCGCCGTCGGCGTCCGCCTTGTTAGGTCGATCCATTCCCACGCCTGCAAGAGCGGTTTCTGCGAATATGATGTCGTAAGGACCTCGCTCCTCGATGGTTACTCGAAGTACGGGATGATGGGCGACGCGCGAAAGCTGTTCGACGATTTGACCGAGAGGAACGTGGTCTCCTGGACCGCGCTGGTGTCCGGGTACGCAAGGGCTGGGAAGGTTGGTGATGCCATCGTGCTCTTCGAGCGGATGCCCGAGAGGGACGTGGCTGCATGGAATGCAATCATCGCAGGCTGCACTCAGAACGGGCAGTTTGTGGAGGCAGTGGGGATTTTTGGGAGGATGGTGGGCGAGGGGTTTCGGCCAAATGCCACCACAGTTTCTTGTGTGCTATCTGCATGTGGGCATCTTGGGATGCTGAAGATTGGAAAGTTGATCCACTGCTACGCATGGAGGACCTGTGTTGGTTTTGGCTCGTCTGTTCTAAATGGGTTGATTGATATGTACGGTAAATGTGGGAATCTGAAGGGGGCAAGATGGATCTTTAATGAGCTTTCAGATAGAAGCCTGACGACATGGAATTCTCTGATAAATTGTCTTGCACTACATGGGCGCAGCAAGTGTGCAATCACTATTTTTAATGCGATGAGAGATGAAGGGGTTGAGCCTGATGTGGTTACTTTTGTTGGATTGTTGAATGCATGCACTCATGGAGGGTTCGTTGATGAAGGCCTTAGATACTTTGAATTGATGCAGCATGAGCATGGAATTGAGCCAGAGATTGAACATTATGGGTGTATCGTCGACCTTCTTGGTCGGGCAGGACGATTTCAGGATGCACTGAATGTTATCAGCAGTATGAGGATCCAAGCAGATGAAGTCATATGGGGGTCATTGCTCAATGCATGTAGAATGCACAGACAGCTAGAACTGGCTGAGCTTGCAATTCGAAAGTTACTAGAGTTGGATCCAAATAATGCTAACTATGTGGTGATGCTGGCAAATGTATACAGTGAAGGTGGCTTGTGGGAAGAGGTGAGGAAAGTAAGAAAGTTTGTGAAGGAGGAGAATATAGGCAAGAAGCTGCCTGGTTGTAGCTGGATCGAGGTGGACCGCAAGACACACCGGTTTTACTCTGGTGATGATGCTCATCCGGAGTCAGAGGATATATATTATACTCTTGGTGATTTAGCAGCCTCAATGGAATTGTAACAAAATATACTGCCAGATAACACTGTTTCCAGAAGCTTACATAGTCAGAGTTGCAATTCGGAAGTTACTAGAGTTGGATCCAAATAATGCTAACTATGTGGTGATGCTGGCAAATGTATACAGTGAAGGTGGCTTGTGGGAAGAGGTGAGGAAAGTAAGGAAGTTTGTGAAGGAGGAGAATATAGGCAAGAAGCTGCCTGGTTGTAGCTGGATCGAGGTGGACCGCAAGACACACCGGTTTTACTCTGGTGATGATGCTCATCCAGAGTCAGAGGATATATATTATACTCTTGGTGATTTAGCAGCCTCAATGGAATCGTAACAAAATATACTGCCAGATAACAATGTTTCCAGAAGCTTACATAGCTAGTTAACTTCATAAATTGGCTTCAGTATTGAAAAGTCATCCCTAAGTTAAGCATTTAACCTAGCTAACACATTTATTGGAGGTACACAAGGAGGTGTTCCATCAAAGCCTTTTATCAAGCTACAGAGGTAGTTCTAATGCCTGAACTGGACTGACCTTATGTTCAGAGTCTGTGCTTTTCTATTTCAAAATGCCATCATCAATACATGAAGGTATGCATATATTTTTCATGTGATTCATATTGCCTATTCAAATTATCTATTTGCAAAAATACTCTGCTTGATATTAGAGTAGGAGAGCTTCTATCAGCCCTATATTCAACCACATCTCGATGAACTTTCTATATCCCATTTATTTTTCTTTATAGGAATGGCCATTTACCCAATGTTTGATGTCGCCAATCATTTTGTCAGTTTGGGGTTCTCTTGCCTGACATGTATTTTCTTTCCCCTTATGACTGTTTAATTGCTAAATTCCCACCTTACCAAAAAATGGAGGTCACAGCTAGCCTGTTACCTTCTACTCACAGTTTACTTGCAAATAGAAATGGATAGGTGACCACTTTCATATGCACTGTTGCTTGCTAAAGAAACCCAAGGACACCGAAACAAACAGATGGCAATGAGACAGTAGGCCAGAATTGGTTCATGCGAACTGTGTAATCTGTACCAATAGTCACTTTGACGAAAAAGAACCAATTTTAGTTCTTCCTTATTTGTTCCAAATGTGCCGAAGTGTTCTCAGTTCTATGTCAAAATGGTGTGATATATAACTACCTAATTGAGTGCAATATTGGTACATTCTGTGTGAAATAACTGAAACAAACTAGTAAGCTACTTTGAAAATACCAGTAGTATGTTTGTCTTATTCTTTGTAATGCGAGTATAACAAATTACCATGATTGGAATTGCCTTGTTGCTGATAGTTAATGTCTCTCCGCGGTTATGCAGACAGATGAGAATGGAACATGGGAAGGGTAGATCAAGAAAAGTGCAAGATAATGGAGTCTGGAGAAGAGCCTTGTGATTACTGATAGTTGAAATACATATTTTATCATTTGTTGCACCAGTTAGTGATTACAGCTTTGCAAAACCATTATATATAATGGAAATGACTGCAGCAAACTAGAAAGGTGTTGTTAAATTACTTGAATCACTAGTATGTTTTTCACATTCATTGTATTGCCAATATAACAAACTGCCATTCTTGGAACTGTCTATTTGTTGGTACTTGATGTCTGTCCACAGTTATTCAGTCAGATGAGAATGGGACATGGGAAGGTTAGATCAAGCAAAATGCAAAAATAAGAATCTGAAAACTAGGGAAGAGCCTTACAATTTGCTGATGGTTGAAAGATGTCTTTCAGCACATGTTACACTAGATAGTGATTACTTCTTTGAGCCTGTCATTTCACAACAGCTGTTGCTCAATGACAGTGTTTAGATGGATGCCTCTGACCTAGAAACATTGTTTCTTTTAGGAGTGTTTGGTTTGAGTAGTGAGGGGGTGATGATCATCGATCTAGCTCTGAACCTAACCCTCCTTTTGGTTTGAGGAATGGAATGGGTTGATCCACCACCAGTTCAACACCTCATTCGTCAGAAGCATATTGTTAGTATGGTTTGAGGAATTGTGTTATTGCAGCAAAGTTCATGCATTGATCCCTCAAACAAAGTACACAACACCTTATTAGTGAACATGTTGTTTGCCTAAGGGATGTTCATTACAGTTTTGCGATTTGAAATGTATGTCACATGCATACTTGGAAGGCTCATGTCTTAGTTCATTTAATGAAATGATGTTGAGGCCCAGAACCAACAAAAATTGCAACCTGCAGTTGAGCACACAAGTTTACCCTCATATCTTCTTGGTACTTTCTCAACTCGGTATTATCTCACTATTGGTACCCTAATTATGTTATTGTTTTGTAGTCTGGTTTTAACAAAACATAAATGCTTAGTGCTAATTGACACTGTTATTTAGAGTTACTGATGACCTTGTCCCTTAGCACTATTTGATTACTTATGCGTTATGCCTCGCTTTCTTGTACAGCGCAAAGGAATGAAAAAGGAAAGGTGATGGGAGAAGCTGGTGATGAACTGAAGAAAACTGCCATGTATTTCCATTTACTGATACAGAAGGTAATTCCATATTTTTAGCTTGCTCAGTTTGTGGAATTCCGTTGCGGATGCATTAGTATCAACCATGCTATGCCAACAAGAAACTTTGAACTTGCAGCTTTGATATCTGTTTGGGATGACCAGTACCCTATTATTCAGTTGGATATACGATGTAATCTGGAATCAGATGTGCAGCTTATGATTTTAGCAACATTGGAAGTGTCAACACATTATCTTGGATGAACTGTGGTGCCACTGTCCTAGAATATTTGCTGTGTCCATGTTGTGGTATGCCCATACCTGTTGCCCATGGCTGCTTTCTCATTTTTTTAGCTTAGCTGGGTGCTCTTTGGATTTATCCTACTCGTTCCAATCGCTCTCCAATTCAACACTTTCTCCCTGTGTTAACTTATTTATCAGTTCATTGTTTTCTTTCATTGTTGGTCCATGTTTCCCATCCTTGGATCGTGCCTCCACAACTTGGTAAAATAAAGGCGATTCTTTGGTGGAAGAGATCAAGATTCAAGGCCATGGAGTTACGAGATGCTCGTAACTTCCATACCATCCAGCTCGTATATTTGTCACATGGCTGGATCATGGTAGATAGAACATGGGCAAATGGCCGCCCTACGTTGCCACTGCAATGCTGGCAGCGAAGATGGAGGTAGAAAAGGATGGTGCAGGTTGTGGCACATGCATGAGAGGTACAACGACGTGGACCAACGATTTGGAAAGTGAGAATAAAAGTACTCTATCCTCTTGGTCTGGAATGATTCCAATGCAGTCCAATACCTGGCCATGTAAATTGCGAACGGTATATGCCACCCTGACCATCCAGAACCAGAGAAAAAATTTGGTCAGTCACAACATTTGAGCTCGTCCAAATAAAGCCTAGATAAGTGACTGGACTGATACGTAATCAAGTCTTATCTCAGCAACTTTTTGAGACTTGCTGTTCATGAGTTGTTTCCGGTGATCCGTTCAAGGGGTGTGGTACTGGTAGGACGGATCCCGTGTTTCCAGTTGACAGTAGCATGAACGAAACCTGTGTGCGAAGCAGGGATGCCGTCACTACGGGAAACCCGGAGTTTGCCGAGTGCCTGGGGCACTCGGCAAACCCCAAAATACACTCGGCAAAGGCTTTGCCGAGTGTTACACTCGGCAAAGGGGTTACGGCATAGCTCGTGTCGGCAAACAGCCCCTTTGCCGAGTGTCTTCTGTCGGGCACTCGGCAAAGGCTTTGCCGAGTGCAAAAGCCAGCACTCGGCAAAATAAAGCACTAACAGCCGGCCGCCGCGCCGTCCGCGGCCGGCCGTCAGTGCTAACGGGCCTTTGCCGAGTGTTGGACCCCGACACTCGGCAAAGGCTGGTCCCTTTGCCGAGTGTCAGGGCTTTAACACTCGGCAAAGGTTGCATGTTTGCCGAGTGTTAAGGCCAACACACTCGGCAAAGGCTGTTCCAGAAATGACAGAATCATCATCTTTGCCGAGTGTTAAAGCCAATACACTCGGCAAAGGATCAATTTTTTTCCTGTTTTTATTAATTTTTTGCGTTAAAAGGACCCCTCAACAAAAACATCACAGGCAGTTTATAATAGGCATCACAGACAGTTTATAATAGGCATCACAGGTAATTCATATATATATATATATATAGCCACTAAACCATCAAACAACCATAAACAAACACATATAAGTCACTAAACCATCCAACATCACAAAAATGTCACAAATTCAATATCCAAACATTCATCATTCATATGTTTACAAAGTCCAACATCCATCACTCACGGAAGAGGGGGTCCGAACAACGATCTAACCGCGCGCGCCACAAGGTCTTCGTCTTGAGGGCCGTCATTCGACGCGGCCGAGCCAGGAGCCTGCCTAAAAGAGATTAGTGGTGTGTGTTACAAGATTTTCGACAGAAATGAGTTGTGAAATGAAATCACAGTGTTCTCAAGTGACTCACGGGAGAAATAGGCACACGTGGTGGTGGAGGCGGTGGCGGCATCGGCGGCGGCGGACCTTCACCCACGCGCTGGCCAATGCTCTGCAGGTAGGCAAATACCTGCTCCTGCCACGCTCGGTTCGTCCGCTCGGCCTCCTCCTTCTGCCTGTCTTTCTCGGCCTCCGCGTCCTTCATCCGCTGCACCTCCGCCTCCAGGAACTCCCGCCTCTGCGTTTCTTCATCCAACCGGGCCTGCAATATTCAATCATATTGTTATAATACATTATAAACGTAAGCAAACTTCACGTACAAAGATAGAAACAGAAATAACATGGAGTGTCTGCATCCCGAAGTGTGAACCGGGAAGAGGCTGGCGGATAGCCGCTGAAGAGCTCGTGCTCCTGGCTCGAATCTGGGAGAGCGTGGGGGTAGCGGCCGTGTCGATGGTGTTGTTGGCGATCAAGTACCGCCCGTGCTTCTTGCCTCCTCCCGCCCTCATGACCGCTTCTCCATTAATGTCGTGTGCGGTCGGATCCCAGTCTGGCCCGTGGACCTCCTTCGCGACCTCTTGATATGCTGTGAGGCGACTGTGGACGCTGGCGTTGCTGTATGCCGCGGGCCCGTCCTCCGGGTTGTACCGGACGTCGGAGGTCGCCTTGCCCTTGTGGGCCATAGCAAAAGCCTCGAGCTGTGAGCAAGGCGCACCACCATGTGACGCCGACTGAAAAAACAAACAATATGAATTAGTAATTACACAGAATAGAGTGAGCGAATATAGAAATGACTCGGCGTACCCATTTGGCCCTGTACTCCTCGAGGCTAAGGCTGCCCTGATGGTGTGAGACACCGGGCATCAGCAAACGCCGCTCCCGGCAAAGGTCGTGCTGAGCGGCCCACTCGGAGCTGCACCACTTGTCGACTATCACCTCCCAGCACGTGGGATGCGGGGCGCACCACCACGGAATCGCCTACGAGACATCAAGTGTACGACATATAACAAGATCGAATTTAAAGTACTTAATCTTAGAATAAAACAATATCGATTTACATACCGCCAGATACTGCTTCTTGGTCAACTTCATGTTTCTTGCCTCCGTTTTCTTCACGGAGATCTTGAGTGCCGCGAAATAATCAATTACGGCCTGCACGCGCGACTCGTAGTGCAGGTCCTTGACAAGCTTCCAGCAGGCTGCATGTGCCACAGCATCCGCCGAAGCCTCCTGTCCCGGGACGCATCTGTAAAAGTCCTGCGCATATATACACGATGAATGTTGCATTATTTGTAGATTGTTCAATGAAAGTGCTGTGTTGAGCAGTGGTGCAATGAATACTTACCCAAAGCTCTCCCTTTACCCGCTCGGCCTTGTTGTTGAAGATCCTGCGCTCCCGGTCCTCCAGATCGCCAGCGGCGACGTAGTGGTCAAAGGTGTAGGCCGGCTCCTCCCTGCCACCAATGGTCACCAGACCCGGAAACAGCTCCCTGCAAAGAAGACCCAGGACGCCGTTGACTCTGCGGGCGTGACCAACGCCTGGGGTGACCATCACCCAATTCCTGCCCAAGTGATTAAGATAAATTGTTAGTCCATATTGTGATTTCCAACATATGAATATGAAACGAGAAGGTCTGTGTAACATCTAAAATTACTTACCTTGGAGGGCTGGGTGCGATCACGGGGCGACGCTCCATGGGTATCGGGCGCTTTGGGAGTTGCGAGGGGCCTCGCTGCCAAATGGCCGAGTTCTCAGAGGAGGTGGACCCCTCTACGTCTTCGCCCTGGGGGTCCTCGACCCCGTGCTCCTCGGCCCCGTGCTCCTCGACCACGTGCTCCGCTGCCTCGTGCTCCTCGTCCTCGCGGTACTCGTGCTCCGTGGCCCGAGTGTCCGCCGCCGAAGGAACAAAGTCCTCGTCGGACGAAGACGACGAAGGTACGGGGGTCCGCTCTCGCCTCTTGCCCTTGCCCCGCCCCCCGCCTGTGGCCTTCTTCTTTCGCCCCTTGCCCTTGGCACCAGACGACCCAGCTGCCTCAGACCCCCCATCTTTAAACTTCCTGTACAACGACATGACGTTCCTCATCGCACCGCCACGACCCACCATATTGGTTCAATCACCTGCGATCAACAAAAACATACAATTATTAGATTTCGCATATAAACATAAATTATTAGAAAAACATGTAATATATAAGAAATATGACCCGACATAAACTATTAGAAAGAGATGATGCAATATATACACGTACTTTTATTAGAAATAATCATCCGGATCAGGATTATCTGGATCAACGGTCGCATCATCACTATCGTACATTTCGAGATGATCATGGTCGTCCTCCAAAGGCGGAGGAATGTCGTCGTCTTCGTCATTGCCTAATTGTAATCGCTCTAATAACTCTACCTCCTTCGCATTATGAACCACTATATAGACATCATCTCCAGGTAAGACAGATGATTGTCGAATTTCGACTAGCCCAAGACTAGGGGTTCGTCTCACCACTGAAGGATCAAACCAATGACATTTGAAGATAACAGGAGAAAGAGGTTTGCTTCCACCAAAATTAAGCTCGTATATTTCTTCAAGTCTCCCATAGTAATCGGCCCCATCAGAGCCTGGAGTATAGACTCCGGTACTTGTAGTCCTTCGATTGAGCATCCTCTGTTCATGACTTGTTGTGCGAAAACGATAACCATTCACGTCATATCCGGTAAATGACTTGACCTTATACGCACAACCATCGGCGATCTGTCTCAACTTGGCACTCATAGACCCATCGGATTGGCCCTGCGAGTTCGACCAGGATAGTTTGTTATATTAATGACACGACTTCAGTAACGTCGAATTTAGGACAAGACCAAAATTATGTGTACCTTCCGTTTGAACCAAGAAATAAAATCTGGGTTTCCATGTTTAAGAAGGTCATCAACTTCGTGTGGGGTAGGAGCCCTCCTATTACGCCAGAATTGATCAAGAAATTCCCTGTATGAACGAGAAACAAGAGTGTTGGATGCAGAATAGTGGCTAGGTACTCGAAAACAAGATCGTTCTGAACTTACCGCATGTATGGCTCAACTTCGGATAGATTGGTGAGCACATAGAGCATGATAGCGCGCCACTCTGCATTTGTCAAATTTTTGTTGGTGCCTTCACTTGCACTTCCTAGTTGCCCTCGGAAAAGGCTGAGGTTCGATTCAACTTCGCCAACATTATAACGAGGCGGTGGATTGTGCACGTTAGGGAGGTTGTCAGCATAATACTTCGTCGTGAAGTTTGACACCTCCTCGAGAATGTATGCCTCTGCAATAGATGCTTCAATCTTGCATTTATTTTTGCATTTAGTTCGAAGAACCTTCTGACATCTTTCAATTGGATAGCACCAGCGGTTCTGCACAGGCCCTCCCATTCGTGCCTCATACGGAAGGTGCAGAATCATATGCTGCATCGGGTTGAAAAAGCCCGGTGGAAATATCTTCTCCAACTTGCATAGCAACACGGGAGCAAGCTTTTCCATTTCTGCAAGCATGGGCTTCGATACTTCCTTAGCACACAGCTGGCGAAAGAAATTGCTCAACTCCGCCAGCACTTGCCAGACATGCTCGGGGACATAGCCTCGAACCATCACCGGAAGAAGCCGCTCAAGCCATATGTGGTAGTCATGACTCTTGAGCCCGTTGATTCGTAGAGTAGTTAAGTTCACTCCCCTCTTCAAATTCGCTGCATACCCATCAGGAAATTTCAATGTTTGGAACCAACTTAGCACTTCCCTCTTTTGGTCATTATTGAGAACGAAATCGGCCTTAGGTTTTTTCCATGTTTTGCCGTCCCTGGGAGGTGGTATATTTAGCTTCGGTCTATTGCATAACCGCTGCTGATCCACTCTAGCCTTGGTATTGTCTTTGGTTTTATCAGGAATGTTCATGATTGTACCCCAAAGTGCCTCGGCAAGATTCTTTTCACTGTGCATCATATCAATATTATGTGGAAGCAGAAGGTCTGGCATGTACGGGAGCTTCCACAGGCCCAACTTATGAGTCCAGGCATGTTGCTCGCCATATCCCACAAAACAGCCATCCTCCCCGACCTCGAGAGCGTCTAACTCTGCACGAACATCCGCACCTGTCATCATCTGTGGTGCAGGGTCTAGAACCCTTACACCTTTCGTGAAGTTCTTGATATCTTGTCTGAATTCGTGTTCAAGCGGGAGAAATTGACGATGTTTGTCGAAGCATGAATATTTTCCACCCTTGGTCAACCAGATGAACTTCAGAGATGCCTTGCATATTGGACATGGGAACTTCCCGTGGACACACCAGCCGCAGAATATCCCATACGCCGGATGGTCATGCAGGGAGTACTGGTAGAAGACATGCATTTTAAAGTTTGTTTTTGTAGCTCGATCATATGTCCATACACCTTCCTCCCAAGCACGGTCCAAATCATCAACAAGAGGCTCCATATACACGCTCATATTTTTCTCCGGGTAATTAGGAATAATTAACGACAAAAAATTGTTCTGCCGTTGAAATAGGACACCGGGGGGGGGGGGGAGATTGAGTGGGATCACGAACATTGGCCAACAAGAGTATGGGGCAGCCGTCATTCCATACGGGTTGAACCCATCTGTTGCCAACGCAACACGCACATTCCGAGCCTCTCTAGCCTTGTCACGATGAATCCCATCAAAGTGCTTCCATGCTTCACCATCGGATGGATGTACAAGCTTATCAGGATTGTATCGCACTCCACTTTTGTGCCATGTCATCTGTTTCGCGGAGTCCTCGGTCATGTAAAGCCGTTGGATCCTCGGTATAGGTGGAAGGTACCGTAGGATATTCACGGGTATTTTGCTTTGCTTCTTCTTACCATCAGCACCGACGATCTCCATGAATCTAGAAGCCTTCCACTTCGGACATTGCTTTGCGTCCGTAAATTCTTTCCTAAATAAGATGCATCCATTCGGACAAGCATGTATCTTCTGATACGGCATCTTAAGTGCATTTAGAAGTTTCTGTGCCGCGTACATGTTCTTTGGCAGAATGTGACCTTCCAGAAGGAGGCCGCCCAAAACTGTCAGGATGTGGTCAAAGGCGTCTCGACCCAAGCTAAACTGGGACTTGACGGCCAACAGATGTGCAACGACATCCAATTGAGAAACCTTAGTGTGCGAGTGAAGTGGTTGTTGTGCCGCTGACAACATGTCATAATAAGCCTTTGCAGTGGCCTCCGGCTCCTCCTCCCTAGGTCCATCATTGAAGTGTGCTTCGTCGTAGTCATGCAACGTGTCCCCTACCCCTGCCTCATCATCAAACTCCTCGATGCGCTGCCTCATGGCCTCGTCTCTCACACGATCAACGGCTTCACCATGGCGTGTCCAACGAGTATAGTTCTCCATAAATCCATGTTTGACGAGATGTTTACCCATGACGGCCTCTGTTTGGCGTTTACGATTGTCGCAAACCGCGCATGGACAGAAAGTAGTTGGCACTCCTTTCGCATTGGCAAAAGCTTGCTTCAAGAACGCATCAGTCTTGGCAATCCATTCATCTGTACATTCACCTTTACTTGAGCGACCAGTGTACATCCACTCACGGTCATCCATCTCTTTACGTATCACCGAGCAATAAATTTCTTCCATACCAAATTTATAATAATAAATGCATCTACCGGATGCTAGCTTTATGTCTAATAGGTAAAGATAGGTCCTAATCCCACCCGAGGATGTGTAGACGGGTAGTTTCCATGCTCTACTCGTATCCAAGACGGAATTTCGGCAGCACCTCCCCGTTGTTCTCCAAATACACGTCCAATTACAGAGATTGTGTATTCGGAGAACAACAGGGAGATGATGCCGAAACTCAGCCTCGGTACGAGTAGAGCATGGAAACTACCCATGTACACATCCTCGAGCTGTCCAAAAACGTGGACAATTCGAAACAGATACGGTTAGACATATGCAAAGATTCACATATTCACGACCGTATCTCTTTCGAACGGGAGACGCCTAACTAGGTTACGTGACACAACTTAAATATGGATCTACGAATTAAATATTGAGGGTGTATGGTTTTGCATGTGCTCACCTACGAGCTCGACGGCGGGCGAGTCGGTGACGCTCGTGTCGGTGCAGACGGCGGGGAACGGCGGGCAGCGTCGGGGTCCAAGTCGAAGATGGTGCAACCTCTCCCTGAAATAGAAACAATTTTTTATCAAATAAAAAATTCGGCAGCACCTCCCCTATGTGGGGAGGTTTCTGAAACCATACATCCTGCAAAAAAACACGGCACGAAGGCCGAGAACCACGTAGACAAGGATATCCACGACACGAAGGCCGACAACACTCAGCAAAGGCTAGCTTCGCCGAGTGTTGCCTGGTAAACACTCGGCAAACCCACCAAGTTTTACAAAAATATTTGTAAATTTTCAAACTTTTATGTTTGAATTCCAAGTTTTTTAAGAATATTTTCAAATTTTCAAATTTGTTTGCCGAGTGTCTAAGTATACACTCGGCAAAGCTGTGACGATTCAAACGGCCTCCACCGGTCGTGAGCGCGCGTGGCACGTGCTGGTCACGTGCCGCACCTTTGCCGAGTGTTAGACACTCGGCAAAGGTGCTCTTTGCTGAGTGTCTTTGACCCGACACTCGGCAAACCAGGGGCCGCCCAAACGGCTACAGACGGCCGTTGGCGTGCGCGCGGGCTGACGAGCACGTGCGCCTTCTTTGCCGAGTGTCTCCGGCTTGACACTCGGCAAAGCTATGATTTGCCGAGTGTCGTTAACCTGACACTCGGCAAAACAACCCTTTGCCGAGTGTCTCCCCTTTGCCGAGTGCCTTGCCAAGGGCACTCGGCAAAGGCTTTCTTTGCCGAGTGCGCGACAGAATGCACTCGGCGAAGGGCTGGACACTCGGCATATACCCGGTTTCCCGTAGTGCGTGTAAGGTTCTGTAGAGATGCTCATGGGCTCATGGCAACCGGCGACCATGAGGGTGGATCAGAATTCAGAAGCTTGAGAAATTTAGAATGCAAAGGACCACGTTTCTAATGCCACTATCGATGAATATTGCCTCAACCTGTATGGATGAATGTATAAACCATCATAATTGAGGTCAAAGGAAAGATGCAATCTTAGACAAGAAGAGTAATATATATCTTTCTGTTGTCATTATACAATCTTATGTAGCATCATACACACGATGAGATCCAGCGTGCACTCTTTCTGCACGGTGCATGCATGTACGTGTAGTAAACTACCGGCACTGTAGATGTATGCGCCGCCGTCGCTAGAACTCGCCGCTCGACGCGTTGGCGATCTGCGAGCTCATCACCCCCTTGGGCCTCCCGCTGGGGTCCTCGTCGTCGTGGTACGCGTAGGCGAACCCTCCGTGCCTCGTCTGGTCCATCCCGGCCATCTCGTCCTCCGCCGACACCCGGAGCAGCCCCATCTTGCTGAGTGCCAGGAACAGCGGCGCCATGGTGGCGCTCACCCATGCCGCGATCACCAGCACCATCACCACGTTCGCCGCCAGCAGCCTCCCGCCGCCGCCCATGAACAGCCCGTACGGCCTCCCCGGCGCGCCGCCGCCGTAGATCTGTTCCACGTACTCCCTCCGCGCGAACAGCCCCGTGAACACCACCCCCCACGAGCCGCACCCGCCGTGCAGCTGCGCCGCCTCCAGCGGGTCGTCGAACCGGAGCCTCGCCGCCGCCGCGTTCAGCCCGATGAGCACCAACGCCGACACGAACCCGCAGATCACCGCCGCCCACGGGTCCACCACCGAGCACCCGGCGGTGATCGCCGCGAACCCGCCCAGCAGGCCGTTGCAGACGTCGAGCACGTTCCAGTGCCCCGTCTGGAGCCGCTTCCCGAACAGCGTCGTGAGCGCCGCCGTGCTGCCGGCGAGGGTGGTGGTCACGGCCGTGCGGCCGACGGCGGACCACTGCCCGTGGATGCTCCCGGCGGGGCCGTAGCTCTTGAGGATGGTGAGGAAGGACCCCGGGTTGAAGCCGAACCAGCCGAACCACAGGAGGAAGGTGCCGAGCACGACGAGCGACGCGCTGTGCCCGCGCAGCGCCACGGAGCGGCCGGCGTGGTCGAACCGGCCGATGCGGGGGCCCTCGATGAGGGCGCCCCAGAGCCCGGCGATGCCTCCGACCATGTGGACGACGCTGGAGCCGGCGAAGTCGATGATGCCGGAGCCGAAGAGGAGCTTGCCCGACGTCCGGGACGCCGAGGCCCAGCCGTCGGCGGACCAGACCCAGTGGGAGACCACCGGGTACACGAAGCCGGTGAGGAAGGCGGAGTAGATGAGGTAGGCCACGAACTGGGTGCGCTCGGCGATGGAGCCGGACGTGATCCCGGCGGCGGCGATGGCGAAGGCCCACTGGAAGAGGAAGAAGTCGTAGTCGAACCCGGCGGTGGGGTTGGGGATCTGCTTGAGGCCGAAGAACTGCTTGCCGATGAAGCCGTTGGACGGGGTGCCGTACGCGAAGGCGAAGCCGAAGAGGTAGTAGAAGAGCGCGCCGGCGGCGGCGTCGAGCACGTTGGTGAGCATGATGTTCATGGTGTTCTTGGCGCGGACGGAGCCCGCGCAGAGCATGGCGAACCCGAGCTGCATCGCGAACACGAGGTACGCCGAGAAGAGCAGGTACGTCGAGTCCACCGCCGACGTGGTGTCCGCGAACCGGTTGCACAGGTAGTCCGTCGCGTTCGCCGCCGACGGGCCCAGCAGCGGCGCGAGGCTCGCGGCGCACGTCGCCGCCATCTCGACCCCCTCGCTCCCGGCTCGCGTGCTTTCCTCTTCCTTTTTCTTCTAGGAGAGCGATAGATGGGAAGAAATGGCGATGTGCGGCGCGAGGAGGAGGCCGGAGCGGCGGCGTTGGATTTATAGGAGCTTCAGCGGCGAAGGGAGGCGCCTCCGCGTCTGCTGGCCACTGGTTGTTGTTGTTCAAAAGTTTGCAGGGGCCCACCTGCCAGCGGGTGGGGCCCGCTCTTTATGCTGATGTTCTTCTGCTAGGCCTAGCAGGCGTATTAGCTAAATCTGTTGGCATCTAAACATGTACTCTGAATAGTTGTGGCGGTATTATGGCCAGCACACTGTACCCGCTGTTGTGTGCACGTACAGATACTCCATAGTTATTTCATTGTACAGATGTTTGTGTACGCCTGAATCCTAAAGTCAATGAATGCTGTATATATCCAATATCTGCTCACGTCATATTTGAATTTGGGGTAATTATAGTGCAGCTCACATTTTCCCACTCAAAAAGGTATTGATGTGGACGTGGGACAACCGAATTTTCGTTTGTATTTGATCCATGTTTCCAAACGTACCTAACTGAACATACTTTTTTTTTGGAAAAGGGAATATATTTCAATATTCCAGTATCTGCATAGACCTATGCATATAGCCGTAACTGAACATAACTGTATGTCTGTATAGCTATTGTATATTATGCACATAGGACTGAAATGTGCGGCTGATGAGCATGAAAAGTTTTACCATTATCTGTAACAGTCTTCCTTTATTCAAAGCCTACTGCAAACTTTCAGAGTTCATACCATCCCTAGCTATATACTCCCATTTCCCAATCAAATAAGTCGTCACAGCTATCAGGCATTTGCATCGAATTTTGCTACCACTGATCGACTTATCTAATTCAGCAGCTCAGGCCCGTGATGCAACGCAACAGCAACAGACCCATCGTGTCCCCCAGGGAATACGGAACAATAGCAAAAAACAAACGATCCCCAGGCCCAGATGACACAAGCGACGTGGACCTGTGGAGATCCGGCGCCGGGGTCGTCGCCGTCGCCGTCGGCATCGCCGGGTAAAGTCCACGGCGGCCTCTCTCCTCGCGGTTAAAAAGAAAAACGCAGGCGCCGACGCCATCCGGGGAGACTAGCCGGCGCCATGAAAAGCATCCCATTTGACAGTTACGCGCGCAGCAGGAGGGCAGAACATTTCCACTTGCGGCATCGCTACCACTCACCACACAGTTTCTCCTTTTGCATGTTGGATGATTCACCGGGTTCGTCGCTTTCCGCTGTCATTGTCCAGACTCCGGGACATATATAGATGTTCTTTGGACCAATTATGTTTGACCCGGTGTTTTTAATCGGGACTAAAGATTAAAAAAAATATGAATCGGGACTAAAAGTTATATTTGTCTCCGATCAAAATACAACCAGGACAAATGTGGGGGATGAAATATCGATTCTGCACTAGTGCTTATTGGATTAGTAATAACGGTGTTTTTATCGTGGAACATGATCTGACACCGGCAAATCACCCAACTGATGCGGATCATTGGTATTGAGTTTTCAGCGCGACTGGTCTCTGCTGTCATTTGTTGAAACTGTGCTTACATATTGTATATTATGAGCCTGTTGATTTCAGCTGTAAATTTTCTTTTGTGCGCTTTATAAACAGGGCAGAGGCAGATGACGATGTTGAATGAATGGAAGTGTGGCAGTATCCTAAACTTAACGCATACTCTTAAGTTTTCCAGGCACATGAAACAACAATGCTCCTCACTCCCTCGTCTCTCCTCAATATAATAGTAGGACAAAGTAAATAGCAAAGAATTCGATAAACTAGCGCCCTGGGCAGTATGGGCAGGGAAAGGAGAGGGGCCTCAAGCCCCACTACTGCCTGTTGTTAGTTCATGTGGATTATGTTGAGGCCCATCATCTCTACTAGAGGGTTGAAGACGAACATCCCAATGTTTCTATCGATCTGCCTCGTTTGTTTTCCCTGCCTTTTGTTTTCCTGTTACAAAATAGTGTATTGTTAGTGTGTTTATCTTTTTTTCATAGCCTAGTGGTTTGCTTGTTAATAAAAAGCCGTAGGCGGTCTTACCCACCGGTCTAGTCTTTGTCATATGGGTTTGTTGTTTCTCTCCTCCTATAAACCTTCATGCTTTTTCCTTTTTTTTTCTTCTAGCCACGATACTATCCTGAAAATGCGTATTTGATCCATTTCCAAACGTACAGTCACCCATTGCAATTTGCGCTGAGCATGGGAAGTTTTAGCACAGTCAAACAGTGTTCCTTTATTCAAAGCCCCGAAACTGCTTTCAGGCACGTCGTCCCAACTCCCAAGCAAATAAAGGATCAGATATATCCGCATCGAGTTTGGCCAACACTGTACACGTTCTGATCATGTTATCTATATAGTATTCTCTTCATTCACTGTCGATCAGATCAGCTCATCAGCAGCTCAGCTCGATCGTGACCTTGAGGGAAAGATGCAGCCCATCGTGGCGGCCCGATCGACTCGATCGGGACCACGGAACGATCAGAAAAAACTACCGATCCCGAGACGATACAGTCCACGCCCCCTGGGTAAAAAAAATCTCGAGCGCCGGTGCGGGGAAGACGAGCACGAGCTAACCGGCGCCATGAAAGCCTCCGATCTACTCCGTACTGTATCTGACAGTCTGCGGCAGCTAGATGGCAAAATAAGTCATTTCCACTTGAGGGTCATCGCCGCATCCCGGCCGGTAGCCAAATTCCCCTTTGCAATTGCGACGATTCGTCCCAGTACGTCCCACGGGCGCGTTGCTCTCCATTGTCTGGAGGAGCAGCTAGCTTGGGCGCTTGGCCCTGCCTGCCCTGATTTGACTTATGATGTGTTCAGGCTCCGGAGACATGAGATGTAAGATGTTCTTGACTTCTTGGATCCATCGACGTCTGACTTTCGATTAAGAAAAGCGTTTTTTAGAACATAGGCTGTAGCCCTGCTTTGTAGAGGAAGCAAAATAGTTAACAGAAAGCCGTTGTTTGACATAGGACGTGTTTAATAACCGTTTAAAGAAAATACCATCTGACATCGGCACATCACCACCTAACAGATGCGGACCCGGACCGTTAAACTATTGAGTTCTCAGCGCAATTGGCCAGCGCTCCCATTTGCCGAACCTGCTGCAAGATTTCGTCTTTGCCAGAGAACAAGTTGAGCCCTCGCTCAGACGAGTAGACGACTAGTTTTTAGCCAGAGTACGACCAGACGCGTACGAGCAGCCATAAACACGATCGGAGGAAAAACTATAAGACGTACTGTAGCACGATCAGAATTATATTATAACAAGTCCTAATCAGTCGATGCGGAACACGACGTTGTGGAGGCAGCGCAGGCCGTCGAAGGGTCCCCTCGCCTCCGCCACTGGCGGCGCCGCCGGCCTCCTCGCTGTTCTTGCTGGCGTTCTTGCGGCCGTTCGCGGCCGACGGCGACGTGGTGGTGCCGAATGCGACGGCGGAGTCCTGCGGCGCCTCGCAGAAGACCATCGCGGCGACGAACGCCTCCATGGGAACAAACAACCTCGGCGGACGGGACGCGCGCGCTCGGCGTCAGCGAGAGCTCGTTCGGAGGGCAGTGTTTGTTTTGGCTGGGTCCTCTGATTGTGACTGGGCGTCGGCACGCGGGTTTTATAGCCTGCCTGGCGTCGCTGTGGCACGGCCTTGCCCTGGCTCGTTTCCGTTTCGGACGCGGAAGCCGAGCACGAGTGGGTGCGAAGTCCGGACGTGTCGTGGGCTCGACGCGAGTGTTTCCTGTCCGTTTGGGAAGAGCAGCCCCAGATTCGTGTAGTTTGGCGCCCGCGTAAAACGGATCGCCCCCCGTCGCCCCGCAGCGACGGGGTGACTCCGCGCCGCCGCCAGGAGAACCCCCCGTCCCTCCCTTCCTCCTCTCGCCGTCGCCGGAGCAAGGGGCCGGAAGTCCGGCACCTCGCGAGGATGGCGGCGGCGGGGCGGCGTCTCGGGGATGGCGGCGTTGGCAACGTGCGGGCAGCGCGCCCCGACGCGGTGGGTGCGGTTCTGGAGTGCTGGCGCCAAGATCCACCTCCAGCGCAGGTGGATCTGCGACAGCGAGCGAGCGGTGGTCGCCGGCGAGTACCTGGCGGCGAAGCGCGGGCGCAGGGCCTCTGGTTCGGACTTTGCAACTAAATTTGGTGATAACATTTTCAATTTCGTCTTTATTTTCATAAAGACCAGGAGACATGAGTCATCTTGGCTTCATTCGCGGATTCTCTTACTCGAAGACGGATTTTATCTGCAATTTATTCTGGTGGATTAAGCACGGGTACCCAGTGGCTACTTTGCAGCATGATATCTCATGTTACGATTTCAGATGGTCTGCCGGATTTGGAGTTCGTGGCCGTTTGAAGTGGGTCAGGTTTGGTTTATATGAAAGGATTGGCTTGGTAAGAAGGAGGAAGCAACACATTGTGACCATGCCGTGGTGGTAATTGTTACTAATTCACCGGTTCCAGAAAGAAATTTCTAGGTCTGATCTTAATTGGTTGTACCTGACAGTGACCTTGTTGAAGACATTGTTTGGATTAAGATGAATTACTCCCTTAGGTGAAAACTTTTGATCTGGTCTTAATTGATTGGGTCACGGCAATGTCGGCACGTGCGCGTACCATTTCCTCGTTGGAGGCGTTGTCTCGGGAGCCTACATCATAGTCCAAGAGCTGCTTTGGTTTGTGAAGCGGATGAATGTGAAGTCACTTGTCATAGCTTGCTGTGACATGATCTTTTGGTCATGGTGCTGTCATTTTTTATTTCTTTTTTATGGACTGTGTGCATCTTAGTTATGCAGAGGCCGGATCGAATCTTATATAATTGTATCATATCGATGTAATTGTTTGAGATCAATAAAGTTTCTCTTTTCCAAAAAAAAGATTCGTGTAGTCAGACTTCGGCCCACATAGGAGGGCGGAGACGGGCTCGTTAGCAACATTGCAACTTGTCAGGATGGATGCCAAATCAACAGCTCAGCATCGTCAGCCAAATTTTGCTATGTTTCCTGCTCAGTCAGCCATTAACAGATCCACTGTCTGTCTGTGCAGACCCGTTAAGCGGGCGGGCTTATTTGGGCCTATTTCTACGGAATAAGTCTACAACACCCCCTGACCTATAAAATATCGGCCACTTCACCCCCAACGTTTCAAACCGGTTAAAACACCCCCAACCTATGTTAAACCGGTTAAAACACCCCCTAGGGCTGTTTTGACGGCCAGTTTTTGGCTTGTGTCTGGTTTTGCCATCGATGGCCGCGTCCATGGCCAGTTTGCTCGCGTACGACGTGCCGACGAGCACCGCTGCTCACGCCCTCGCTGCTGCGCTCACCATGCTGCTCTCCGTCGTCACGGGCGCGCCGAGGCCCGGCCACCTCCACGCCGTCTTGCTGATGTCCTCCGCCACCTCGCTCGCCCAGCTCGCCGCCGTAGCTCCGGACCGAGCACGCGGGGGCAGGGCTCCCTGGACGTGGCTCGTCGTCGCACAGATTCTGGTGGTCGCGGCTCCATCCATTGGCGCTCCGGTGCGGCAAAACTGTGAATGGGCATCGGCGGCGAACGTCTATGCAAGGCAGGGCGCGGGTGGAGGCGGCTGCTAGGGCGCGCAGGGCTGCGGACTCGGATTGTATAGGGGCGTGCAAGGGCAGCCTGGCGTGGCACGCACGCCGAGAGGAAGCCTAGGCGCATTGGCCATCTGGCTCGTCGCCGCCGCGGCAGGCGGCGTCGAGGTAGTCCGTGGCGCAGGCGAGCACGCCCTCCGGGAATGCCTCGACCTTGAGCCGCAATCTGAGCACGCCCTCATATTGCAATCACCAATGGGGATCCTTTTAGAGCTTGTACGTCTTGTTATGAGCAACTGCATCCCTTTTTCATCAGAACACCGAGTACATCATGATCCGTAGTGCTACAATCGA
This sequence comes from Echinochloa phyllopogon, assembly GCA_033239725.1. Taxonomy (NCBI): domain Eukaryota; kingdom Viridiplantae; phylum Streptophyta; class Magnoliopsida; order Poales; family Poaceae; genus Echinochloa; species Echinochloa phyllopogon. Next base: position 34,826,567 of record BTCW01000001.1, on the reverse strand, counting down.
TTCCACTAAAAAATTGCGACGAACAATGTGTTCAGTGATCGAATTCATGCTTCTGTTTTTGCAGGTGTGCTGAAATCACAGAAAAATTTCGACATTTCCTAGCAATGGCGAGTAATCCTTGGACGTTTTCGCCAATCGGGGTGGATGCCATGACCGGCGGCTACTTCGGCGACGGCGGCGGCGTGATGAGCGCCGACGTGCCGCGCTTGCACCCGAGCGTGCTTCTCGAGCATGGCGGCTTCGGGTTCGGCCTTGGCGACGGCGCCGGACCTGGGCGCCAACTTAGCGGCGCTCACCGGCGCGTCGTACGCGAGCAGGCTGGCTATGCATGGACGCGGTCAGCGATGGCAAAACCAGACGCTAAGGCAAAAACCGGCCGTCAAAACAGCCTAGGGGGTGTTTTAACCGGTTTAACATAGGTTAGGGGGTGTTTTAACATAGGTATCTTTACCTGACGCTGCACAACGCGCCTCCACAACACCAACCCTTCACCCGTAGTGCCGACGCCTCGTTGTTCCTCCTTCCTGTCCGTTGTGATCCTGCTATGGGCGCGAATGAGCCTAGTGCATTGGAACCAGTGGTGGAGGATCCACCGCCCGGTGAGCCCGGGATCCTCGACGAAATACAATACAACGTGATGTTTCTTTCTTGCATAGGGTAACTACATGATATTTCTCTAACTATATGTTTGATCACAGGCCATAGGGAGGATTGCCAAGGCTCCACATCAATTCTAGGTCCGCCACTGGTTGGAGCTGTGCGCCTAGTTCCCCATCGGCGGTGCCCGCCGTGCTACGCCCATCTATTCTACATCCCATTGTAGCCCCGTTCGCTATGACCATGTTCGGCCACCACTGTTTGGCCCCGATCCGGCGTGCTGCCGCTTTTAACCTGGGGTGCCAGGCCGGGCCAGATGTTGTGAACCAAACACGCCCCTAGTTGATGAGCCCCACCTTCTATACCATGTTGTGCTGACTGGTGGGAAGAAGAAAGAGTAGCATGTCCATGTCGAGCCACAGTTGCCACCTGCTCTAGTCCAATAGGTCACTGCGCTGCCGTGGAAGGGTCATCGTGCGCCTAGAGCAATGCCATGGGAGGGCCGCGCGTCGCAAGGTTGCCGCCACTGTGCTTGTCGTGCATGCCACTGACATGATAAGAAAAATCAGTTTGCCTAGTGACAGTGAAAGTGCATCTAGGCATTTAATCTATTTTGGTGATTAATGGAAATAGAAATTTGGATATGATGCTTTGCATGAGTTGTGCAGGAATAAAATGAAATAAAAAGGAGAAAATGCTAAAGGAAGGACCCCAACGCTTATTCATATGGTGGAGGACTCAATTGGTGGATTTAAATTTAATTTTCTGTTTGAAATTGAGTATAGGACCACCGTACTGTCAAGGGGGGGACGTAGTTGACAAATTCTAGATGCTAAAAGAGCTTTGCTTGAGATGACAAACTCTTGAGAGACACAAAAACACTTCACAAACACTTTTACTGCTCGGCCGGAACTTAGGCCGGAAGATCCGACCGGATGTTCCGGGCGGCTCGGTCTCGAGTTTTCTCGGGCCGGAAGTTCCGGCCACTGCATCGGAAGATGCATGACTTAGCCGTTTTTCCAGCCCACGAATGTCCTGATTGCAAGTTCCGACCCGAGGCCGGAAGATCCGACCGGAAGTTCCGGCCGGCTCTGTCTTGGTTCTTCTCCGGGCCGGAAGTTCCGGGGTCCCCGGAAGATCCGACACTCTGTCGGAAGATCCGGCCCCCGGAACTTCTCTGGAGTTTTTCTTACTCAGTTCTGTTGCTTATCGGAAGATCCGACCAAATGTCGGAAGATCCGGTACCCCTTCGCAGTGAACATAACGGTCATATTTTGGGGGGTTGGTATATATACCCCTCACCCCCTCCATTCACTGCTGCTGAACACACTCACCTAACTCGAGACAAACACTCCTTTGAGCATTCACTCCATCTCTCTACTCTCTTCCAAGCTTGATTCTTCCAAGTTTTATCTAGGGTTTGAGTGAGAGAGAAGATTTGAGGTGTGAGACTTGTGCAACCTTGAGCCCCTTCACTAGTTCATCTCTCAAGCACTTGAAGCACTTGGATTCGTCGATTCACGTTTGTTACTCTTGGAGCTTGCTCCTAGACGGTTAGAGGTGCCAGTGAACTCTCATTCTCTTGTGGTTTGAGTCCCGGAAGTTTGTATCACCCTCTCTCTTCGTGGGAGCAAATAGTAAGTAACTCAATCCTCCTTTGTGGTTGATTGGGAGAGACTTGGGGTTAGTGTGACAGCCCGACTCTTTGTGAGCATCTCAATGGAGATGTAGCTCCTTTGTGGAGTGAACTTCGGTAGAAAATCCTTTGTCTCCACTTTTACTCTTGTTCATAGTGTTTATATAACTTGATTTGTCCCGATCTACTTATTTGTGGCCATACTCTGTTATTGATCATATATAGAAGGTTCCTTACATCATTTGTGAGCTTTGTATTCAAGTGGAATCGTCAAAAGGTTATTTGTTTTCAAATCTCGAAGTTCCTTTGAACTGACTGTCGGAAGATCCGGCTTGTTCTCGGATCTTCCGGGTTTTCTGTCATTGTCGGAAGATCCTGTACAGTGTCGGAACTTCCTGCCGGAAGATCCGAGACTGTGTCGGATCATCCGACTAGCTAACAGTTTTTCGGAGGGTTTTTGCAGGAATTTTAAACAGGCCTATTCACCCCCCCCTCTAGGCCTAGTGTTGATCCTTTCAATTGGTATCAGAGCCTAATCCCTTGTTTAGGCTTAACCGCTAAGGGAAAAACACTATGGCCGGTATGGGAGATGTATCCGAGATGGCTTCCACTCACAAAGAAAAACATCTGACGCCCGTCGAGTCAAGCTCAAGCGATGATGAATTCAACATTAGCGATGTTGATGAGAGATTGGATGAACAAGAAAAGAAGAAACAAAGAAGGGAGAAGATAAAGAAGAAGATTAAGGAGAAGGCCGAAAGAGAGGCGCAAAAGCTTTTCAAAAAAAAAGATACGAGAAAGAGACGCTCTTGATGGACTTTACTCGGTGTCTTATCGATATGAGACATCTTCTAACAAATCTTTCGACCCCTCTAGTCTTAACTTCTCATCCATTCCAATGGGCAAAGTCCCCAAATTCAATGGGATTGACTATGCTCGATGGAGCGATGATATGAAAATTTACTTGCATGGTCTTCATCCATCTCTTTGGACTATTGTCAATATAGGTGTCGACAAGAGTGCTACACCAAGCCGAGAACAAGAGTACGACATCTTCCACAACTCTCAAGCCGTGACCGTGCTTAGGAGTGCTCTAAGCTCCTACGAGTACAACAAGATTAGAGGAATCGATAGTGCCAAGGAGCTGTGGGATACTCTTCAAATGGCACATGAAGGATCGGATGAAGTCAAGGAAGGCAAGGTGGATCTCTTACAAGGTGAACTAGAAGCATTCACCATGAAGAAGGATGAATCCTTGCAAGAGATGTATGATCGGTTGAAGCTCCTAGTCACCGAAATTAGAATGCTTGGAAGCAATGATTGGGGAGAGAACAAGGTCACAAAGAAATTGCTTAGAGCATACGCACCAAAGAACCCAATGCTTGCCACAATGATTAGAGAAAGTGACAAGTTCAAGACAATGGTGCCCATGGAGCTATTCAACAAATTACAATATCATGAGATGAATAGCTTGGACGTGACAAGGTCTATCCAACAAACCGAAGTCAAGACCATATCTCTCAAGGCCGAACCAAGCATGAAAGATGAGTCAAATGAGAAGACGTCAACCTCCAAGAAAAGTGAAGAGTCAAACGACCATGAGAGCACCGATGAAGAAACCGCCATGATGGTTAGAAACTTCAAGAGATTCATGAAGGCAAGAGGTGAAAAGAAGAGCTTCTCTCAACGAAGATGCTATGAATGTGGGGAGAAAGGGCATTACATTGCCGATTGTCCCCGCAAGAAGAATGACAAGGACAACAAGAAGCCCAAGGACAAGACCGATGATAAAGACAAGAAATACAAAGAGAAGAGTCGAGAGTACAAGAAGAGGTTCGGAAGCACCCACGTTGGTGAAGGTTGAGACTCATCAAGTGATGACTCCGATGATGAAGGAATGACCACTTGTGCCATTCAAGCTCCTACATCAGCTCCACGACTCTTCAACAACATCGATGAGAGTGATGACGTAGCTCCCATGTGCCTCATGGCTCAAGGGACTAAGGTACTTGACACCACACCACCTCCCTCATCCACTCCATCATCATCTAGTAACATTGAAAATGATCTAGATAATGAAGAAGCCGAACACGAGAAAAACATGATAAAAAAGTTCGGCAAAGATGGCTACAAATTTATTAAAAAATTACTAGAGAAAATTGAGAAAAGAGAAGAGAGTCTTGATAGGCAAGAAGAATTGCTCATCCTTGAGAAGGAGAGAAACCTTGTCCTAGAAGAGGCTCTAGTTGAGGAGAAGCTCAAAGTTGAGAAGTTGGCTTGTGAGTTATCTCATGCCAATGACTCACGAGAGAAGATGTCAAAGGACTTGTCTTTGACAAATGACTCTCTAACTAACCTAAAGAATGCTAAAAGTGAGCTTCAAGAAAGGCATTCAAGCCTAGAGATCAAATACAAAGATCTAGAAGCCAATTTTAGCTCACTTTGGGAAAGTACCTCGAATAACTCTAAAACTACTCTTGACTCAAGTGTCTATACTAGTGAAGGTTGCTCAAGATGTTATAAAATTGATATACATACTTGTGCTACTAACATTTCTAAGTTAGAGGAGCAAGTCAAGGTTAAAGATGCTCAAATCCACAAGTTGACCAAAGTCATTGGCCAAGACCAAGATAAGAGCAAGAGTGTATTCGAGACCCACCCGGCATATAAAGCCGGTATATATGGCACTATCAAGGATGGGCTTGGATACACTCGAGGTGGAAAGGCTAATGGCACAAAAAGGATAAAAGATCGTGACGTGACATTGTTCACCAAGGGGACTTATCTAGGTGAATTAATGGATGCGGCTCATGGGATGGTAAACCCCACGGAGCCCTTGCCAAAGGGAAAAGCATCCACACAAAACATCAAGATCAAGACCAAGAAAGATGAGAAGGTCATTGAGCACAAGCCATCACCAAACTACTCCATTGATTATATGGTCACGTGGGACCAAAATGGGAAGATGGTGGTAAAGTATATAGGTGCTCACACTAGGAAAATGATGAGAAGTGTGTGGGTGCCCAAAATGTCAAAAGCTAACTCTCAAGGACCCAATCAATTTTGGGTACCTAAGTCCAAAGCTTAAAACTTGTTTTGTAGGCATATTCCTCCGGTGGACCTTCGTGGTTGTTGGATAGTGGATGTTCAAATCATATGACCGGAGAAAAGAATATGTTTGCAAAGCTACAAGAGTATGACTCACCCGTTGAGAAGATCACATTTGGTGACAACAATCATGGTGATGTCATAGGCCAAGGTGAAATAGCTATCTCACAAGACTCGTCCCTTTCTAATGTTTATCTTGTTGATTCTTTGGGATACAACTTGTTGTCGGTTTCACAACTTTATGAGAAAGGCTACAATTGTCTCTTTACTAATGAGGGTGTGAACATCCTAAGAAGGGAGGATTCCTCTATTGCTTTTACGGGTCGACTTAAGGGGAAACTTTACTTAGTTGATTTCACAACTAATAAAGTGGAACCGAAGACTTGTCTAGTGGCAAAATCTAGCTTGGGTTGGCTTTGGCATCGCCGGCTAGCTCATGTTGGGATGAGGAACTTGTCCGAACTTCAAAAGGATGAACACATTCTAGGACTAACAAATGTTGTGTTTGAGAAAGATAGATTGTGTAGTGCTTGTCAAGCCGGGAAACAAGTCGGTGCTCCACACCCACCCAAGAATATTTTGACTAGCTCAAGACCACTCAAGTTGCTTCACATGGATCTATTTGGACCGGTTGCATATGTTAGCATTGGCGGGAACAAATATGGACTTGTCATTGTAGATGATTTTTCCCGTTTCACATGGGTCTTCTTCTTGCAAGACAAGAGTGAAGCTCAAACAATCATCAAGAGATTCATTAGAAGAGCTCAAAATGAGTTTGAGTTGAAGATCAAGCATATAAGAAGTGACAATGGGACGGAGTTCAAGAACACCAATGTTGAAGAGTTTCTTGATGAAGAAGGAATCAAGCATGAGCTCTCCGCGCCATACACACCTCAACAAAATGGCATTGTTGAGAGGAAGAACCGAACCTTGATTGAAATGGCACGGACCATGCTTGATGAGTACAAGACTCCGGACAACTTTTGGGCCGAGGCGGTTAGCACGGCTTGCCGTGCCACTAACTGTCTCTATCTTCAAAAGTATTTGAACAAGACTCCATACGAGATTCTAACCGGTAACAAACCAAAGTTGCACTACTTTCGAGTCTTTGGTTGCAAATGTTACATTCTTAACAAGAAAGCCAAAAGCTCAAAGTTTGCACCTAAGGTCAATGAAGGCTTTCTACTTGGTTATGGTACTAACGAACACGCCTACCGTGTTTTCAACAAAACCACCGGTTGTGTTGAGATCACGGTAGACGTAAAATTTGATGAATCAAACGGCTCTCAAGTAGAGCAAGTTGTGAATGACCTTGTAGATGAAGTTCCGCCAAGTCAAGCTATCAAGAACTTGAGTTTAGGGTAAGTAAAGCCTCAAGAGCTTTCAAATGAAGATGAAGAACAAGACCAAGATCCGGAAATCATGCTCAACATCGATCCATCACCATCAACAAGAGTTGAACCACCAAGCTCACCACAAGATCAAGTCCAAGATCATGGTGATGATCATGACCATGGCAATGATCAAGGGGGAGCTCAAGGTGAAAATGCTCAAGAAGTTGAGTCACATCATGAAGAAGATGATGATGGACCCATCCAACGTCAATCAACATTCTCACATCCAAGAGTTCACCAAAGTATTCAACGGGATCATCCCGTTGACAACATTCTAGGGAGCATCCAAAGAGGGGTAACCACTCGTTCACGTTTGGCAAATTTTTGTGGATTTTACTCGTTTGTCTCCTCTTTGGAACCTCTCAAGGTAGAAGAAGCTCTTGGAGATGCGGATTGGGTCATTGCAATGCAAGAAGAGTTGAACAGCTTCACAAGAAATGAAGTATGGGAATTGGTTCTAAGACCCAAGCAAAATGTGATTGGCACCAAGTGGGTTTTCCGGAACAAACAAGATGAGAATGGTATTGTCACATGAAACAAGGCTAGGTTGGTTGCTCAAGGCTTCATTCAAATTGAAGGGCTTGACTTTGGTGAAACTTATGCTCCGGTGGCAAGGCTTGAGTCAATTCGTATCCTTTTGGCATATGCATCACATCACAACTTCAAGTTGTATCAAATGGATGTGAAGAGTGCATTCTTGAATGGGCCGCTTGGGGAGCTAGTATATGTGGAGCAACCACCGGGATTTGAAGACCCCAAGAACCCCGACTATGTCTACAAACTCCATAAGGCGCTCTATGGGCTTAAGCAAGCACCTAGAGCATGGTATGAATGCCTTAAGGATTTTCTTCTCAAGAATGGCTTTGTAATGGGTAAAGCCGATTCTACTCTCTTCACTAGGAAAATAGACAAAGATTTGTTTGTTTGTCAAATTTATGTTGATGACATAATCTTTGGTTCTACTAATGAAACATTTTGTGAAGAGTATAGTAGGATAATGACAAAGAGATTTGAGATGTCAATGATGGGGGAATTGAAGTTCTTTCTCGGATTTCAAATCAAGCAACTAAAGCATGGCACGTTCATATGTCAAACCAAATATACAAGTGATATGCTCAAGAAGTTTGACATGGCCAATGCCAAGCCCATCAAGACCCCTATGCCCGTGAATGGCCATCTCGATCTAAATAAGGAAGGCAAATCGGTCGATCAAAAGGTATATCGCTCCATGATTGGTTCATTGCTTTATCTTTCTGCATCTAGGCCAGATATTATGCTTAGTGTGTGCATGTGTGCAAGATTTCAAGCCAATCCAAAGGAATGTCATCTAATGGCTGTTAAGAGAATTTTTAGATATTTAGTGCATACTCCAAACCTTGGCTTGTGGTATCCCAAGGGTTCCACTTTTGATCTACTTGGCTACTCCGATTCGGATTATGCCGGTTGCAAGGTAGATCGAAAGAGTACAACGGGGACTTGCCAATTTCTTGGTAGGTCATTGGTGTCTTGGAGCTCTAAGAAACAAAATTCCGTTGCGCTATCCACCGCCGAGGCCGAGTATGTTGCAGTCGGTGCTTGTTGTGCTCAACTACTATGGATGAGGCAAACCTTGAGTGACTTTGGTTGCAAGTTCAAAAATATCCCTCTCTTGTGTGACAATGAGAGTGCCATAAAACTAGCAAACAACCCCGTTCATCACTCAAGAACCAAGCACATAGACATTAGACATCATTTCCTTAGAGATCATGAAGCTAAAAGAGATATCGCCTTATGCCATGTTGGAACCGAAAAACAATTGGCCGATATCTTCACCAAACCTCTTGATGAGCAGAGGTTTTGTTCCTTGAGGAGTGAGCTAAATATCTTGGATTCTCGTAACTTGGCTTGACTTGTTGCATACAAAATTGTTTGATGCCTAGACTAGAAGAAAAATGATTTTATCATATTTTTTGTTCGAGTTTTTCAAAATATTTGATCTCTTGATCGTTGGATCTTTTCTTGTTTCAAGTTGACCATGGTTATGTGTTGATTGTTTGTTGCTAGTCAACTTTGGGACAAGTTTCTTATTTGTTCATAAGCTAATTCTCTCAAATTCGTCAATCAAATCTCGTCGTGAGATATCATCTTTGTGACACATCTCTTCAGGACCGGATCTTCCGACATACCCCCGGAACTTGCCTCTGGAAGTTCCGGGTGGCTCTGTCTCAAATCATCCTCTCTGAAATTTTTTTCGGATCTTCCGACCAGGTCGGATCTTCCGACACTCTGTCGGATCTTTCGGACCTGGAAGCTCTCGGAACTTCCGGCGCTGATCCCTCTGGTTCTGTCTCTGTCGGATCTTCCGATCCTTCATCGGATCTTCCGGCCTGTGCGCGTATATAAATATATGGACTGAACCGTTACCCCTCTCTTTCTCTCTTTCTTCCTCCACCAACGCCTCCTCTCTCCCACACATCACCCCATACGCCGATTTGAAGGTTGGACCGTGGATTTCTTCATCATGTGACATTTTTTTGATCATCCAACTCTCCAAGACTCTTTCCTCCTCGGTTTCTTCAAAGATCTCGTGGTACATTCTCCAAGGTACTTGCCCCAATCTTCCCTTTGCCTGATCTCTCAATGTAGAAGGTTCTAGTGGATTTCCCTTGGTGAATCATCTCATATACATGCCTAGAACGCTTCCCTATGATCTCGTGTCACTTGGTGGGCTCAATCTTCGGTTCCTAAGTTCTTAGGGTTTGGCCCGACTCTGTTGGATCATCCGACTATGGGCCGGAAGATCCGGACCCCCGGATCTTCCGACTCAGTGCCGGAAGATCCGACCGAGTCGAGTTATGTCCTGTCAATTTAGTTACCAATCTTTGATCCCTTCTCTAAATATATCCTTGCATATCTTGTCAGATGGTTAAAGAGAAGGTCACGCAGAAGAAGAGCATTGTTTTGACTGTGCGTCCAAGTACCGGTCGCACCAAAAGCTCATTTCATTCTCCTAGCGGTTCATCCTCAGAGTCGGATTCTTCTTCTGATGGAGGGATTCTTCTTCTGTTCGAGGCAGAGCGCAGTCTAATGTGCAGGGGTGCAAGATTCCTCCTCGCCCCAGAGTTAAGAGAGCTGATCAAGGAGCAGGACCAGGCACACAGTATAATGATGATATTGATATATCTTCTCTTGGTCAGAACTTCATTAGCACTGCCATTCCCTTCCGGCACTCACAAGACAATCCCTTGGTTAACTTTAAACTAGCTCAGAACAGCATGAAGCCCCTCAAATTCAGTGAAGATGAGGATCCAAGACGCATACAGTACAAGCTATCCAAGGGTGATCCTCGCTTTTGGGTTTCTCATCAGGCAGACTGGTATGAGTCAGTCATTTTGAAGATGACCCGCATTTGCACTCCTATGTATTGGGTCGATTGGAAATACTTGAAAAGCTTCCCACCACCGCTCAAGCCAGTTGTTGATGATGTCTATAAGCGGTGTGTGGAGATGGACATGGACACGCTGATGGCTTTTGAATGTCCATACAATGAGGAGGTCATCGCCCAGTTTTATGCCACTCTGTGGGTAGATGAGGACATATATGAGATGCATTGGACCTTATGTGGAAAATGCCTTTCCATATCTCTGCATGACTTTGCTGGCTTGTTTGGGCTTGCTGAGGAGACTGCCTATGCCCATACAAGCAATGATCGTAGCAAAGTTTATCTTCATCTAGGAAGAATTTTAGATGACACAAAGCTGGCTTTCATGTATGACCATGCCTATGGTGAAGTGGTGTTTGGGAAGTACAAGGGTCTTTCTCCATTTTACAAGTTGCTGAATCAACTTCTTAGAGGAACCTTATATCCGAGAGCAGGAGATGTGTAACACCCTAAAATTCATCACAAATAAATTATAGCAACCCTTGAATTTTCCTAGGATTTATTAAGGCTTAAATAAATTTTCTTGGAATTAATTGGAATTTCTAGCCTTTTTAATAATTTAAATATCACGTTAAATAATTATTTTTAGTCGAAATAAGTTTTTGTTGCATTCATGCTGTTGCATATATTTTTGGTTGCTAGTAAATCAAATTGGAATTTAAATTCTGTTTAAATTCGAATTTGATTTGCATTTGTTTGAGTTTTAGAAAAGTTAAATTAATAGAGTTCGATTTCGGCCCTTTAACTTCTGGCCCAGTCCAAGTTTTCCCCCCTCTTCTTTCTTTCCTCTCCCGCGGCCCGTCTCCTGTTTCAGCCCAGCTCGGCCCGTCCGGCCTTTCCCCACTCTCTCTTTCTCCTGGGTCACCGACAGGTGGGACCCGCCTGTCGGAGTCTTCGTCTCCGACAGGGACTCCCGGCCGAGTCCGTCTCTCCGCCGCCGTCGTTGCTTCGAGTCGAATCCCGTCGTGCCACGTCTGCTGAGCCCCCGCCGACTCTCTCTCTGTCGCTGGCAAGTGGGGCCCGGATGACACCTTCGTCTTGCTCCCGTCGCCGAGCAGGACTCTTGTCCGAGTCCGGCTCCGATCCGCTCCGGCCCGAGTCCCGCTCCCCCTCGCCTGTCGAGCTCCGTTCTCCACACCTATATAAGCGCCCGACCCCCGCCGTTCTTTTTCCCAATTCAATTGAAGCAAATCGAGTCCCAAAGTCCGAATCGCCATCGCCGCCAGTGCCAAGCCTCGCGCCGCCATTGTCGTCAATTCGTCGCCGTCGTTGCTCGTCGTGGAGGTCTGAGGCCACCAGGGGCTTCTAATCAACCTTGCGCTTCGATCTTGCTGCTTCTTGTCGAGCTCCGGCCGCTGGTGCTCCTGTTCCGTGCGTGGCCGAAGTCCGCCGCCGCCGTTGCTCGTCGCCGGCCATCTTCGTCGCTCTCCTCTCATCAAGGTCACCCGGGGTGAGTCCACCATCGTCTCCTCTTGCTTCCCGGCCTATTCTTGTCGAGTTTAGCACACCGTAGCAGCACGTCGGCGTCCACCCGAAGCTCTTCCGGTCCGGCCATGGCGCCGCCGCCGTCGATCGTCGTCTCCGCCGCACGTCTGTCGTGAAGAACACCGTGGTTGAACTCGTCGTGGTCTCGCGAGTCTATAGGACTTGGTCCCGTAGCAGACCGAGCTCCGTAGCCTCAGATCGACTTGACGCCGGCGATGCGCCGCCGCAGCGCCGCCGCTCGGCTGTGTTCGTCGGCGAACCCCTCGGGCAATCCAATCTCGGCCGTCAGAATTAGATCCAACGGTCCACATCTGAGTCAACCTGAGTCGTAACGGTCAACCGTGGTTCTTTTGCAAAAGAGATCCTGAGTTCTTTTAAAATCAACCCGCAGTCCAATTTTAATTGAAAATAATTACAAATAGGTCCTTTTTCTTTTATTTTAGCCCCTGACATTATTAAAACTTTGCCAGAAAGCCCCTGAACCTTAGAAAAGCCATATCTTTTGCGTTTTAACTCCGATTTTAGTGATTCTCGCGCTCACGCGTTCGTTGTAACGTGTAGATTAGTTTTAAGCTGTTGTTTGCTTCTGTTGGAACTGTTTGGTGTACTGTTTCTTATTTGTTGTATTGTTTCCTTGCATGTGAATGTGTGATGCGGTTAGGAAACGAGCAATTTGAGGATTTCTCTGAAGATCCAAGCTTTGGAGAAGGATTTGAGCAGCAACAAAGTTGGGAAGAAGGCAAGTGTATTATGTCATGCAAATGTCCTAATAATTATTAAATTCACCACCCATGCATGTGTCTTAATTTTGATGGGTCCCTATTTAAGGATTTACCTAGCCACTATATTTTTCCTATCCCTGAAACTGGGTTACTTAATTAATTTTGATGGTAGATGATGCTTAGTTGCTCAACTGGGATTGGTTTAATGAACCCCTACTCTATGTTCCATTACTATCTTTTTAATCAATTAATGGCAAGATCATATCTTTTTAATTGGAACATGGAGAACCACCCAGGAAAACAGTGCAACCATGAGTGCCACATGGCTCTGGCTTTGACTGACTAATTAGGTGCTCTAGTTTTTGGTAGCTTTTCCTGAAAGGGGCATGGGGGGTGGCGAATGACGAGGTAAAGCTCGGTCCTTTTGAGCTGTGGGCTTTGGTAAGAGACAGACCTCATTAGGGAGGGTTATGCTTTGCTGAACCTGAAACCTTAGCGGGCTATCATTTATTAGAGTGCTTTTGTAAAGGTCTCATAGTGAAACTCAGTATTCGGTCCACGTGGTGTGGGAAGGGTACAATGCTTTCGGGCAATGGGAATCACGGCTTATGGTGAAAGTGTACAACCTCTGCAGAGTGTAAAACTGTTATAATAGCCGTGCTCACGGTTAAGAGCGGCCTGGACCCTTACATGATAATCATACTTGAACAAGATCTAAATCGTGGTTACTCGAAATATGTTGGGAAATCGACATTCATTAATTTGTGGGTGGTATATACTTTTATTTGCTAGTAAATAGTTGCTTAATAAAACTTGACCAACTAAAAGTGCTTATTGCAGTATTGGTCAGCCAACCTTTTAGCCTCAGCCTTGTATGTCATATTGCATTTGCTGAGTACGTATGTACTCATACTTGTTGCCTTTCTTTCTTTCTTTTATTACATCTACAACCGGAATGCTGCTCAGATTGGGAGAATTTTGAGGATTACACTACTGGCTTTGAGGAGTTCTAGGCGAGTCTCCCCCAGTCAATGCCTGTGGAGTTGGAGTCACTTTGGCTTCGTTAGTTAAACGTTTATTTAAGTCTTCCGCTATGACCTTTGTGTCAACTCTGAGATTGTAATAAGTACTCTTTAATACTCTTTCGTTATGCATGGTTATGGTTATTCACTTGTGACGTCTACCATATGTGTGTAAACTGATCCTGGCGCACATATGAGATGCATCTGGTTTTGCCTTCAAAACCGGGTGTGACAGAAGTGGTATCAGAGCTATGTTGACTGTAGGACGCAAGCCTAGATAGCAATGGTCATTCTCTAAAGATTAGTTTGCTTAACTACTCTCGGTCTAGCTATTCTTGGTCTAAGTTTGCTAATACTCTGGGTCATTGATCATTGTCTCCTCCTTGATTTGGTTCTGTCTTTCTTACCTTCTCTCTAGTTTCGAAGTCTTTAGAACTGTTTCTAACACCTTTCTTGCTTAGACCATAGATGGTGCTGACAAGGCAAGGTGCTCGTAGATTGGCAAGCACTCTTTCCTCTTTTTCGTCACATTCGGTGCAAGAAGTGGAACAGGAACCTGAAGAGATGGAAGTAATGGACGAAGAAGTTAACTCCGGAGGAAATGCTCCAGCTGGATCTGAAGGAAGTGAAGGACCCTCTCCGCCGTCTGACTTGTGGGTGGTGACCATTCATCACCACGACGGAGGCAACAGTGGATTTCCAATGATGCTTCGACTGCTCTTCGAGCGTCTGAATTACCCAGTGGAGATAGAATATTGTGGAAGGAGGAGGACACATCCAGATTATCCAGAGGACTGGGAAGTTGCTGTATACATCAGGGAACCCGATTATGAGTTTGGTGGAACCAAAGAAGCTGCAGTGCATCATGCCATCGCCATCAGATCAACCTTTGAAGCTGGAATTCAAGATGCAGCCAGGAGGGCACTTTCTGTGCTTTGTTATGAAGAGGCTGCTGAAGTGTGTCACACTGCTTGGGCATATCTTCCTCGGAGGCAGCAAGGCACTCCAACTGGGGATGTACCACAACCACCTGGCTTAAACTCTACACTCAACGTCCAGGTGGCATTCACCGAGATGCTCAACATACACGCCGATGACACTACAAGGGAGTTACAAGAAGTGCATGAAGAACTCGCTGCTGAACGAAGGAAGAACAAGAGACTGATAGCTGAACTCAAGGGAGAAGCACTTCCGCCATTGGATGATGATGTGGAAGGATTGTTGGGTCATTCACCACCCCGCTAGACAGAGCTTGGTGGATCGCCTAGTTGCTTTACCTATTAAGTTAGGATACCCTCTCTTTTGTTAGTTCAGTGCATTTAGAATCGTTGAGTCTCGTGCGTAAAGTGTGTTTTAGTTTGTATAGGAGTGTATGCTTCGTGTTTGCTCTTGTGCTAAATGTCTGATTTGGATCTTTGTAATGAGTGAACTTAATTGTGGAGTGATGACCACAATTGAGTAATTATTAAATCAATAAATTCAGTTAGTTTTGGGTTATCTTGATCTCTGATCTTTTCCCTAAACTAACAATTTAACCATACAAGTGTACCCCTCTTATAAATCATGTTATGCGACAATCCGTTCTCGCCGCTGCATGATATCCGGGTACTGTCCGAATTGTTTCTGGAGTGTTAGAACTCCGATTGGCGTAAATCCAGTTGGGTTGGAATAGGGACTTGATAACCTAGGTTCTGGGAATTTTTCTTGATTTTTGGAGTTTCTGGCAGAGAGATATCACGATTTTATTGGAGTACCCAAAATCTGTCTCGTGGTCCTGACACAGCTGTCTTGTTTATTTTATATCTCGAGCTACAAAATTCCGATTGAGGTCATTCAAGTTGGGTTAGTTTCGGAATTTAATATTCTACATTCTGACAAAAGATCATGATTTTTGGATAAACAGAATGAGAGTTACAACTGTTTAATTAGGACGAACAGAATCTGTTTCAGAATTTGGATTGGCCAACGTTGGAAACTCCTCTACATTAACTCTTATCTGTTCATGATTTGAGTTATATCTTTTTACCACTCTCTGAATTTCATGTTCTAACCACCAGATGGTAAACACCAGGTCTGGAAGTGGAGTGGATCGACCACCTGTAATTCGTCAAGGACGTGCCAACCCCAATCCAAATCCCCCGCCGAATCAAGCATCTTCAGCAATGGATCAAATCCTCGCCAACCAGACTCAGATTCTCCAGGGCATGGCTAACACCTTGGCAGCCATGCAAGCACAGAACAACAACAACAACAACAACAACAACAACAACCAGAGAGACAAGCATCGAGAGTTTATGAGTCACAAACCCCCTACATACTCCCACTCAGCAGATCCACTTGATGCTGATGATTGGCTGAAGACTGTTGAGAAGAAACTGGATATGGCTCAGTGCAATGACAGGGAGAAGGTCCTGTATGCCTCAGGACGCTTGGAAGGATCAGCTTCAGATTGGTGGGATGCTTATCTTGCCGCTCATGCCACACCTGATGCTATCACCTGGCAGGAATTCAGAACCAACTTCAGGAGCCACCATATTCCTGCTGGTGTCATGAAGCTGAAGAAGAAGGAGTTCCTCTCACTCAAGCAAGGTGGGATGACCGTCAGTGAGTACCGGGATAAGTTCATCCAGTTGTCCCGTTACGCCCCAGATGAGGTGAAGGATGATGAGCAGAAGCAGGAGCGATTTCTGGAAGGTTTGATTCCGCCGCTCCAATATCAACTCATGTCTCATATCTTCCCGACATTTCAGAAGCTGCTGGATAAGGCTATTGGCTTGGAGAGCAAGCGTCGTGAGTTGGGAGAGCAGAAGAGGAAGTTCATAGCCTCAGGACAGTCAAGCAGTAACACTCGTCCTCGTTTCCAGCAACCTCAGCAGAACATGCCTGTTCGTTTTGGTGGGCAAGGGAGTAACTTTGTGCAGAGTCAGGGTCAGCGGTCAGCACCTCCACCGCAGCGTCCAGCATTTCAGCAGAACCGTCAGACCACACCGACTCAGACCCCAGTGAAGACCCCTGCACCAGGCAGTGCTCCTACTCCGCGTGCCTGTTTCATTTGCGGAGATCCCAGCCACTATGCCCACAATTGTCCTAAGAAGAGTGCTCAGACCCCACAGCGCCAGAGTGGCAGTGCACCTATGCAGAATACTCCTCAGCAGCAGAACAGGAATGTGAACTCGTCGCCCCAGAGCAACAAGGGTCAGCAGAATCAGATGCGGGGCAAGGTGAACCATGTTGCTGCAGAGACCGCACAGGAATCCCAGGACGTGGTACTTGGTATGTTCCTCGTCAACTCAGCCCCTGCATCAGTTTTATTCGACTCTGGAGCATCTCATTCTTTTATTACTGCTCAATTCGTAGCTAAGTACAATATACCCATGGTCCCTATGAAAAATAACATGCTAGTTAGCTCTACTGGTGGAAATATGAAAGCCAACTTTATCTGTCCCCGAGTTAATCTGAAAATAGTTGGGGTAGATTTTCCTGCGGATCTGATAGTCCTGAACTCTGAGGGAATCGATGTCATACTTGGAATGAGATGGTTAGTAGCTTTTAATGCGGTGATTCAGTGTGCCAAGAGGTCAGTATTGTTGACTAGCCCTCAGGGAGAGAAGATTGAATTTGGAGCCACACAACCCTCAGCTTCAACTTACTCAGTGAATCAGGCCAATGGTGTCCCTTTGGAGGATATCAGAGTTGTTTGTGAATTTCCAGATGTCTTCCCAGATGATTTGCCAGGTATGCCACTCGAACGAGACATTGAGTTTATTATTGAGCTTTTACCTGGTACTGCTCCTATTTCTAAAAGACCCTATAGAATGGCTGTTAATGAACTAGAAGAACTTAAGAAACAACTTAAGGAATTGTTGGATAAAGGTTACATTCGTCCTAGTTCTTCACCTTGGGGAGCACCTGTAATTTTTGTGGGTAAAAAGGATGGTACTCTGAGGATGTGTGTGGATTATCGTTCATTGAATGAGGTAACCGTCAAGAATAAGTATCCATTGCCAAGAATTGAAGATTTATTTGATCAGTTAAGAGGAGCTAAGGTTTTCTCCAAGATTGACTTGAGATCTGGCTACCATCAGATGAGAATCAGAAGTTCCGATATACCTAAAACAGCATTCACCACCAGATATGGGTTGTATGAGTTTACAGTGATGTCGTTTGGATTGACAAATGCACCCGCCTACTTTATGTACCTGATGAATAAGGTGTTCATGGAGTACTTGGACAAATTTGTGGTGGTGTTTATTGATGATATTCTGGTTTACTCGAAGAATGAGGAAGAGCACGAAGAACATTTGAGGTTGGTATTGCAGACTCTCAGAGAAAACCAGTTGTATGCCAAGCTTAGTAAATGTGAGTTCTGGCTGAATCAAGTGTCTTTTCTTGGTCATATTGTTACTGATGGAGGTATTGCAGTGGATCCAAGTAAAGTCAAGGATGTGTTGGAATTGGAACCTCCTACCACAGTCTCTGAGATCAGAAGTTTTCTAGGATTGGCTGGATATTACAGAAGGTTCATTGAAGGCTTTTCTAAAATAGCGAAACCTCTTACCTCGCTATTAGAGAAGGGCAAGGAATTTGTTTGGACAGAAGAGTGTCAGGCCAGCTTTGAAGAGTTGAGAAGGAAGTTGACTACAGCCCCAGTGCTTGTTATGCCTGACATTCACAAGAACTTCGATATCTATTGTGATGCTTCTCGCAGAGGTCTTGGATGTGTGCTCATGCAGGAAGGCAGAGTTATAGCCTATGCATCCAGGCAATTGAGAAAACACGAGCTGAACTATCCTACCCATGATCTGGAACTTGCGGCTGTTGTTCATGCCTTGAAGATTTGGAGGCACTATATTCTAGGTAACAGATGTGAGCTGTATACTGATCATAAAAGCCTGAAGTACATATTTACTCAGAAGGATCTGAATTTGAGACAGAGAAGATGGTTGGAGTTGATCAAGGATTATGATCTAGGGATCAACTATCATCCTGGCAAGGCTAATTTGGTCGCTGATGCGTTGAGTAGGAAGACACAAGTAAATGCGATGTTTGGTCGCCAGTTACCAGCTGAGTTGCTTGCAGAGATGGAAAAGCTGAACTTGGGAGTCCTGAATCAGACAGAAGGTGTGACAATGGAAGTTGAGTCCACACTGGAACAAGAAATTCGGAAAGGTCAGCTTACTGATGAGAAGATAAAGGAAATCAAGGACACCATGTTAGCGGGAAAAGCTCCCGATTTCACTGAAGATGATCAAGGTACAATTTGGTTTAGAAAGAGGATATGTGTACCGGATATTGAGTCACTCAGAGAGCAGATATTGAGGGAAGCTCATGATTCCGCATATTCTATACATCCTGGAAGTACCAAGATGTATCAGGATCTGAAGCAAAGGTATTGGTGGTATGGACTAAAAAGAGATGTGGCTGCCCATGTGGCATTGTGCGATGTCTGTCAGAGAGTTAAGGCTGAACACCAGAGACCTGCCGGTTTGCTTCAACCACTCAAGGTGCCTGAATGGAAGTGGGAAGAAATCAGTATGGATTTCATTGTTGGATTACCCCGCACTCGTGGAGGATATGACTCTATATGGGTTAATGTGGACAGATTAACTAAAGTAGCTCACTTTATACCCGTTAACACTACCTATACCAGCGCTAAGTTAGCAGAGTTATACATGTCCAGAATTGTTTGTCTCCATGGTGTACCTAAAAAGATAGTGTCTGATAGAAGTACTCAGTTTACATCTAGATTTTGGCAGAAGTTGCATGAGTCTATGGATACAAAGTTGAATTTCAGTTCTGCATATCATCCCCAGACAGATGGTCAGACAGAGAGGACTAACCAGATTTTGGAGGATATGTTGAGAGCTTGTGCTTTGAAGCATGGAGGTAGTTGGGAAAAGAGTCTTCCATATGCAGAGTTCTCATACAACAACAGTTATCAGGCTAGTTTGAAGATGGCACCGTTTGAAGCACTTTATGGTAGAAAGTGCAGAACACCGTTGTATTGGAGTGAAACTGGTGAGAGTCAGTTGTTTGGTCCAGAGATACTGCAGGAAGTAGAAAGACAGGTTCAGATTATCAGAGAAAATTTAAGAACAGCTCAGTCCAGGCAGAAGAGTTATGCAGATACAAGAAGGAGAGAATTAACTTTCGAAGTAGGTGATTATGTGTATCTGAAAGTATCTCCTATTCGAGGCTTGAGAAGGTTTAAGGTGAAAGGAAAGTTATCTCCTCGTTTCATTGGACCTTTCAAGATTGTTGATAGAAAAGGTGAGGTTGCTTATCAATTGGAGTTGCCAGCCAGACTGTCAGATGTACATGATGTGTTTCATATCTCACAGTTGAAAAAGTGTCTTAGAGTTCCTGAGGAAGAATTACCTTTGGATGAGTTGGATGTGCAAGATGATTTGACTTATAAGGAATACCCAGCTAAGATTTTGGAAACTGCTGAAAGAGTTACTCGGAGTAAGGTGATTAAGATGTGTAAAGTTCAGTGGAGTCACCATGCAGAAAGTGAGGCAACTTGGGAAAGAGAGGATGAGTTGATGGCAGAGTTTCCTCAAATGTTTTCTAGTCCGTCCGAATCTCGAGGACAAGATTCATTTTAAGGGGGGTAGGTTTGTAACACCCTAAAATTCATCACAAATAAATTATAGCAACCCTTGAATTTTCCTAGGATTTATTAAGGCTTAAATAAATTTTCTTGGAATTAATTGGAATTTCTAGCCTTTTTAATAATTTAAATATCACGTTAAATAATTATTTTTAGTTGAAATAAGTTTTTGTTGCATTCATGCTGTTGCATATATTTTTGGTTGCTAGTAAATCAAATTGGAATTTAAATTCTGTTTAAATTCAAATTTGATTTGCATTTGTTTGAGTTTTAGAAAAGTTAAATTAATAGAGTTCGATTTCGGCCCTTTAACTTCTGGCCCAGTCCAAGTTTTTCCCCCTCTTCTTTCTTTCCTCTCCCGCGGCCCGTCTCCTGTTTCAGCCCAGCTCGGCCCGTCCGGCCTTTCCCCACTCTCTCTTTCTCCTGGGTCACCGACAGGTGGGACCCGCCTGTCGGAGTCTTCGTCTCCGACAGGGACTCCCGGCCGAGTCCGTCTCTCCGCCGCCGTCGTTGCTTTGAGTCGAATCCCGTCGTGCCACGTCTGCCGAGCCCCCGCCGACTCTCTCTCTGTCGCTGGCAAGTGGGGCCCGGATGACACCTTCGTCTTGCTCCCGTCGCCGAGCAGGACTCTTGTCCGAGTCCGGCTCCGATCCGCTCCGGCCCGAGTCCCGCTCCCCCTCGCCTGTCGAGCTCCGTTCTCCACACCTATATAAGCACCCGACCCCCGCCGTTCTTTTTCCCAATTCAATTGAAGCAAATCGAGTCCCAAAGTCCGAATCGCCATCGCCGCCAGTGCCAAGCCTCGCGCCGCCATTGTCGTCAATTCGTCGCCGTCGTTGCTCGTCGTGGAGGTCTGAGGCCACCAGGGGCTTCTAATCAACCTTGCGCTTCGATCTTGCTGCTTCTTGTCGAGCTCCGGCCGCTGGTGCTCCTGTTCCGTGCGTGGCCGAAGTCCGCCGCCGCCGTTGCTCGTCGCCGGCCATCTTCGTCGCTCTCCTCTCATCAAGGTCACCCGGGGTGAGTCCACCATCGTCTCCTCTTGCTTCCCGGCCTATTCTTGTCGAGTTTAGCGCACCGTAGCAGCACGTCCGCGTCCACCCGAAGCTCTTCCGGTCCGGCCATGGCGCCGCCGCCGTCGATCGTCGTCTCCGCCGCACGTCTGTCGTCAAGAACACCGTGGTTGAACTCGTCGTGGTCTCGCGAGTCTATAGGACTTGGTCCCGTAGTAGACCGAGCTCCGTAGCCTCAGATCGACTTGACGCCGGCGATGTGCTGCCGCAGCGCCGCCGCTCGGCTGTGTTCGT
Source organism: Echinochloa phyllopogon (assembly GCA_033239725.1). Classification (NCBI taxonomy): domain Eukaryota; kingdom Viridiplantae; phylum Streptophyta; class Magnoliopsida; order Poales; family Poaceae; genus Echinochloa; species Echinochloa phyllopogon. Next base: position 34,805,265 of record BTCW01000001.1, on the reverse strand, counting down.
CGGCGAACCCCTCGGGCAATCCAATCTCGGCCGTCAGAATTAGATCCAACGGTCCACATCTGAGTCAACCTGAGTCGTAACGGTCAACCGTGGTTCTTTTGCAAAAGAGATCCTGAGTTCTTTTAAAATCAACCCGCAGTCCAATTTTAATTGAAAATAATTACAAATAGGTCCTTTTTCTTTTATTTTAGCCCCTGACATTATTAAAACTTTGCCAGAAAGCCCCTGAACCTTAGAAAAGCCATATCTTTTGCGTTTTAACTCCGATTTTAGTGATTCTCGCGCTCACGCGTTCGTTGTAACGTGTAGATTAGTTTTAAGCTGTTGTTTGCTTCTGTTGGAACTGTTTGGTGTACTGTTTCTTATTTGTTGTATTGTTTCCTTGCATGTGAATGTGTGATGCGGTTAGGAAACGAGCAATTTGAGGATTTCTCTGAAGATCCAAGCTTTGGAGAAGGATTTGAGCAGCAACAAAGTTGGGAAGAAGGCAAGTGTATTATGTCATGCAAATGTCCTAATAATTATTAAATTCACCACCCATGCATGTGTCTTAATTTTGATGGGTCCCTATTTAAGGATTTACCTAGCCACTATATTTTTCCTATCCCTGAAACTGGGTTACTTAATTAATTTTGATGGTAGATGATGCTTAGTTGCTCAACTGGGATTGGTTTAATGAACCCCTACTCTATGTTCCATTACTATCTTTTTAATCAATTAATGGCAAGATCATATCTTTTTAATTGGAACATGGAGAACCACCCAGGAAAACAGTGCAACCATGAGTGCCACATGGCTCTGGCTTTGACTGACTAATTAGGTGCTCTAGTTTTTGGTAGCTTTTCCTGAAAGGGGCATGGGGGGTGGCGAATGACGAGGTATAGCTCGGTCCTTTTGAGCTGTGGGCTTTGGTAAGAGACAGACCTCATTAGGGAGGGTTATGCTTTGCTGAACCTGAAACCTTAGCGGGCTATCATTTATTAGAGTGCTTTTGTAAAGGTCTCATAGTGAAACTCAGTATTCGGTCCACGTGGTGTGGGAAGGGTACAATGCTTTCGGGCAATGGGAATCACGGCTTATGGTGAAAGTGTACAACCTCTGCAGAGTGTAAAACTGTTATAATAGCCGTGCTCACGGTTAAGAGCGGCCTGGACCCTTACATGATAATCATACTTGAACAAGATCTAAATCGTGGTTACTCGAAATATGTTGGGAAATCGACATTCATTAATTTGTGGGTGGTATATACTTTTATTTGCTAGTAAATAGTTGCTTAATAAAACTTGACCAACTAAAAGTGCTTATTGCAGTATTGGTCAGCCAACCTTTTAGCCTCAGCCTTGTATGTCATATTGCATTTGCTGAGTACGTATGTACTCATACTTGTTGCCTTTCTTTCTTTCTTTTATTACATCTACAACCGGAATGCTGCTCAGATTGGGAGAATTTTGAGGATTACACTACTGGCTTTGAGGAGTTCTAGGCGAGTCTCCCCCAGTCAATGCCTGTGGAGTTGGAGTCACTTTGGCTTCGTTAGTTAAACGTTTATTTAAGTCTTCCGCTATGACCTTTGTGTCAACTCTGAGATTGTAATAAGTACTCTTTAATACTCTTTCGTTATGCATGGTTATGGTTATTCACTTGTGACGTCTACCATATGTGTGTAAACTGATCCTGGCGCACATATGAGATGCATCTGGTTTTGCCTTCAAAACCGGGTGTGACAAGATGCTGACAATATCTCTAAGAGGGCCAAGAACTTGCTGTTTCAAATGGCCCCCGGGAAGCCCAAGTTCAAAGTATTCAATTTCATTTGGAATGAAATCATCTACTGCTCCTATGATGCTTCCAGTGGTTGTCACTATGCCCCATACATCTTCCATATGATCAAGCATGTGTCTGGGGTAAACATCTTGACTGATAAGCTTCATCTTCCATACAAATCTCCTCCGGGCAAGATTTCCCACACAAAGATTAAGTACAAGGCCTATCAAGGTGCTCCAACTCCATCCTATCGAGGTGCTTCTTCTTCACAAGCTCCCCCATCACATGCTCCAACTTCATCTAGTGGCCCCTCCCACACTCCCAAAGGCAAGACAAGCAAGATTGATTTTCTGCTTCAAGGCATATTTTCTTGTTTCAACATGTGCAAGTATGAAGTTAAGAGGTCCCATGAGCGTGAGAAACGCGCTGAGCATGATAGATACATGGCGGACAAGCGCCACAAGGAGCTTCTTGACAAATTGAACATGCCACATTCTCCAGTTCATCCACTCCGGGAAGTTACTCCTCCACCTCCCTTTGCAAATCCATGGGAGGATTATTCACAGGATTATGTATTTGGTGCATCTCAACACCAAGGACAAGGTGAGGAGGAAATTGTTGAAGAAGAAGAAGAAGAGGCGGATTTGTAAGAAACTGAGGAAGAAGAAGAATATCATAGTGAGCCCGAAACTGATGAGGATCGTCGCAAGGGCAAGGCCGTTGCAGCCGTTGATGATGAAGATGAGGGCGACGACGATGATGGTGGTGACTATGAGGACGACGATGATGTTGGTGACGACGTCGACGAGTAGCTCCCTTTTTGGTCTTTTATGACAAAGGGGGAGTGACTTTGGGCCACATATCGTTTTATATCTTGTATTCCTGTCCTAGCTTGTGAACTTGTGAGGAACTTGAATTTGTGTTATGAATGGTGTGCCAAGTGAGACTTTTATTTGTAAGACTTAATTTGGTTATTGCTAGTGTGATGTTCTTCCCGTTATCTATTTCTTTGTGAGATGCTTATGTTTGATGTGATGTTATTTCTCACTTTATTGTTGTGTATATCTTGTCATATGCATCACGTTGATTCTATCACACCAAGCACTTTTATGCAATTCTATTTTGAGAGACTCTTGCAAAATGTGTGCACAAGAATTTGACACTATTTAAGTTGAACATGCACATATTGAGGGGGAGCCTCTCCAAAATATTGGATTAAAAACATGAATTTTATTCCCATCTTGTGAACCCAAATTTGTATTGTCATCAATCACCAAAAAGGGGGAGATTGAAAGTGCATCTAGGCATTTAATCTATTTTGGTGATTAATGGAAATAGAAATTTGGATATGATGCTTTGCATGAGTTGTGCAGGAATAAAATGAAATAAAAAGGAGAAAATGCTAAAGGAAGGACCCCAACGCTTATTCATATGGTGGAGGACTCAATTGGTGGATTTAAATTTAATTTTCTGTTTGAAATTGAGTATAGGACCACCGTACTATCAAGGGGGACGTAGTTGACAAATTCTAGATGCTAAAAGTGCTTTGCTTGAGATGACAAACTCTTGAGAGACACAAAAACACTTCACAAACACTTTTACTGCTCGGCCGGAACTTAGGCCGGAAGATCTGACTGGATGTTCCGGGCGGCTCGGTCTCGAGTTTTCTCGGGCCGGAAGTTCTGGCCACTGCATCGAAAGATGCATGACTTAGCCGTTTTCCAGCCCACGAATGTCCTGATTGCAAGTTCCGACCCGAGGCCGGAAGATCCGACCGGAAGTTCCGGCCGGCTCTGTCTTGGTTCTTCTCCGGGCCGGAAGTTCCGGGGTCCCCGGAAGATCCGACACTCTGTCGGAAGATCCGGCCCCCGGAACTTCTCTGGAGTTTTTCTTACTCGGTTCTGTTGCTTATCGGAAGATCCGACCAAATGTCGGAAGATCCGGTACCCCTTCGCAGTGAACATAACGGTCATATTTTGGGGGGTTGGTATATATACCCCTCACCCCCTCCATTCACTGCTGCTGAACACACTCACCTAACTCGAGACAAACACTCCTTTGAGCATTCACTCCATCTCTCTACTCTCTTCCAAGCTTGATTCTTCCAAGTTTTATCTAGGGTTTGAGTGAGAGAGAAGATTTGAGGTGTGAGACTTGTGCAACCTTGAGCCCCTTCACTAGTTCATCTCTCAAGCACTTGAAGCACTTGGATTCGTCGATTCACGTTTGTTACTCTTGGAGCTTGCTCCTAGACGGTTAGAGGTGCCGGTGAACTCTCATTCTCTTGTGCTTTGAGTCCCGGAAGTTTGTATCACTCTCTCTCTTCGTGGGAGCAAATAGTAAGTAACTCAATCCTCCTTTGTGGTTGATTGGGAGAGACTTGGGGTTAGTATGACAGCCCGGCTCTTTGTGAGCATCTCAATGGAGATGTAGCTCCTTTGTGGAGTGAACTTCGGTAGAAAATCCTTTGTCTCGACTTTTACTCTTGTTCATAGTGTTTATATAACTTGATTTGTCCCGATCTACTTATTTGTGGCCATACTCTGTTATTGATCATATATAGAAGGTTCCTTACATTATTTGTGAGCTTTGTATTCAAGTGGAATCGTCAAAAGGTTATTTGTTTTCAAATCTCGAAGTTCCGTTGAACTGACTGTCGGAAGATCCGGCTTGTTCTCGGATCTTCCGGGTTTTCTGTCATTGTCGGAAGATCCTGTACAGTGTCGGAACTTCCTGCCGGAAGATCCGAGACTGTGTCGGATCATCCGACTAGCTAACAGTTTTTCGGAGGATTTTTGCAGGAATTTTAAACAGGCCTATTCACCCCCCCTCTAGGCCTAGTGTTGATCCTTTCAGACAGTTAGGCAAGTTGTAGGGGGGAGACAGAAAGATAAAGGAGACAAAGATCTACCGGAGTATTTCTCTGTAATAGTTTGAAATTTTTTCTCATTCTTAGTTTATTGGAGTTGATGTTATCATCTATTATGCAAATTGATACGATATAGTATAAAATAGAATAAAAATGTCTAAATTTTTATCCTCGAGTATGAATAAAGTTTGGATAACCTCCAAAGTATGTATTGGTTCATTTTACACCCACAGCTATCTCAATCGGTCCAGTTTACCCCTTTGTGCGTAGGATTTTTCTTTTTTATTTCTCAACATGCACAAGTGGTGTTTTAAGTTAAAATTTTGTAGGATGACAGATGCCCACATATACTATTTTAAAAAATATAATATGAATTTTGTACTTTTATTTCTCATAAATTTTGTTTGATATAGTTAATTTAATATTACATATCATAGCCTTTTGAAATAATGATAAAAAAATTATAATATATTTTTAAATATAATTTATGATCTTCTCTATTATACCTCAAAATTTCAACTCAAAATAACATGTATGCGTCTAGAAACAAAAAAGAGAAAACTTACAAAGGGGTAAACTGGATCGATTGAGATAGTTAGGACTGTAAAACAATCAAAATCTATACTAAAAGAATCCTAGAGAATTGAAAATAATTCTCACCCAATATACCCACACCCACCCCTCACAAAGGACCCACCTGTCGCGTTGTAGGACATGAGAAGACGTGGAAAAACAGTGCAAAATGCGAAACTTTTTTCACCTAAGACTCTACCCATACCCACGCGGACTCACCTGCTCATGATATACCCACATTTGTAACCACGTCTGTCGGGGACAAACCCAGGGGGTCCCCTAACCATCGGGATAACCACCCTCCAAAAGCGCATTCAGCCACGAAAGACCGAATCACCAGCGACCAAGAAAGGCCACCAGGGCAACTCGGCCCGTCACAGCCTCTCGCGACCCAAGAACGAACGACCGAACTCACCAATCGAGGGGTCCCGAATCGCTACCCCTGTGTCCGCCTCGCTCGAAGGCCGCGCCCCCTCGAGCAGGCACACGCAAACTCCGCCTCGCTCGAGGGCTGCGCACCCCCTCGAGCAGGCACGCGCGAGCTCCGCCTCGCTCGAGGGCCGACCCTCTGCTCAATATAGCGCGCCCCGGTCCCCGCCCGACAGCAGCATTCAAGGCCAACCCCATCAGGCGAGCGCCAAAGTCAAAGGGCAATCTCTCCTCACGCCGCGCCGCTGACACCAACAGAGCACACTGCTCCACCTACCCCACCTGCTCCGGTCACTCAGCGTCCTCTCCAACACTGCGCGAGGTCTTGTGCTGACTGGCAGGCGTCATTCCAAGCCACTGTTCTACCCACTCCCGTCCTTCCCCCCGTTGGGGAGCCCTCGAATGGGCATAGAGGACCCTCGAACAAATATCTGAGCGACGACCAAGTTCATACTCTGGTCAAGCGCAGCCTAGCGGCGACGAGCGCCAGGTCTAATCCACCAACTCTCGGCCATCCCCTGGCGAGCCGGGTACGCCGCGCACTGTGGTCGACAGCAAGCGCCATGCCGGCACCTGTGCCGCCAACTCTCTGCGGGTGACGGCGACCACCATGCTGGCTGTTGTGCCACTAACTATGGTCCTTCTTCACCTGCCCCGCCCTCGAGACGGCTGACGACAGGCAACAGAACGCGGACCACGGCGACGCCACGCCTCGAAATCGCTCCAGGACAAGCACAGGGACGGCCACGACGCCCGCAGAAGCCGGAGCACGCCATAAAACCCCCGCCAGGGCCAAGGACGATGACAGGCCCGACGCCATACTCTCCAGTGCACAACCCTGTGGCACACATCACGCTTGTACTTGCAAGCCTCTTCCCCCTTCTCTCCTTGGCCTATAAAAGGAAGAGGAGGGAGGAGAGCGAGAGGGAGAAAAGCGATCCAAAGACAACTCCTCATAGCATTCTTCTTCAGGGACTTGGAGACTCCTCCTCTCCCGCCTTGCTTGTGGCACCCCCCTGCAAGCACTCCGGTGCAAGATAGTACAGCGCCCCGAGCGCACCCTGCTGGACGTACGACCTCACGGTCGGAACCAGGATAAACCCTTGTCTCATCATGCTAGCTCTTGTATCAACCGTCAAGGGACGGGACACAGCGCATTCTGTTTGGCGCTGGTAATCGGCCGACCGAAATCAGCACCGACAGTGGCGCGCCAGGTAGGGGTGCGCGCTGTGATCAACCACACCCGATCAACTCCCTTGACGGCAAGCTACGCCATGGCCACGTCGCCACGATCCGCCCCGGGGTCCCCCGGCCCGCTTCCGCGCGGGTACCAGATCATGTTTGGGAGCCTGGAGCTCGAGGCGACCGGTGAGGGCGTCCTCATGCGGCTCGCCTCCAGGCCGCCCAACATGACGCCCGTCACCCCGACACCGCTAACGCCATCCCAACTCAGGAGGCGTCGTATGCTGCGCGAGCTGCAGATTCGCGTGGAGCGGCGCGTTGCCCCACACATCGTTCTCCCCGACTGGGACGCACACCTGCTGCTCCAGCCCGCTGCCACATTACAGGGGGGCGGACCCCCGCCGGCAGCTCCCGCGGAGGGAGCGCGATGGGAAAATGTGGCCGGACCGGTGCAACTCCCATACGGGATGAACAACACGGCCGCTAGCTACTCCGCGGCAATCAGCGCCAACCTGAACGCGCACGAGGATTCGCCGGGTCATCAGCTGAATTCGATCCGCGACTTCAACATTTCCTCGCCCGACGGGTCCCAGCCCGAGTCGGATGACGGGGAAAATGTGCGCGGCCAGGAGCACCCGGACCTGGACTACTCAGGGCTGCGCGACCACGAAGGCCTCGCGTCCTTCCAGGCCACCGCGGACTTCTGCCTCACCTGCTCCGACGATTCCAGCGAGGGGGAATACGACCCCACGCGGGAATGCTTCGTCCTCGACGACGAAGTGGAGTACGTGGGAGAGGATGAAGAAACGCGCAACGGAGACGGACACGACGAACCGCCACCAGCGCCCGCCGAGCCAGCGAGCGAAGCCGCACTCGCGCAGGCACAGCTTGCACAGGTACAAGAGCTGGAAGCCAGGCTCCAACAGGAGCGCCAGCAGGTACAGGAGCTGCGCGCGGCCCTGGAAGCCCGGCAGCCCAAACGCGGCGAACGCGCACGAGCCGTCGGGCGCATTGCTCAAGCGTGCATCATGGGTGATGGCGACGACGCCAACCCTGTCATGCCGCCACGAGCAAGCCAGAAGCTCATCGCCGCAGCAACCCTGATTCGGGCCATGCCGAACCATCGACGCCAGAAGCACGCAGCATGCGGCGCCAGGTTCAGGCCCTTGTCGAAGAAGCGGTCGTCCAACAAGCGGAAAGTTCCGCCTCCCACATGCGCCACCAGGACAGTTCGAGAGCCGGTGGCGGCAAGTGGGATAAGGAGCAATCCATCCACACCCCACTCAGGGGCGCGTGGACGCCTCACCGTCCAACGAACGACGGAAGGGCGCTCGTGACCGGCAACCGCGAAACGAGGAGGTCCGCAAAGGACCGACTCGTGGACACTCGGGGCGCCGTCGACGATGGCGATGCGCGCAACGTCCTGAACAAGAAGAGGCAGGACGCGGCGCCTCCCCGCAGCAGGCACCCCCGACGGGGGGATCGCTGTGACAGCGAGGAGGACAGAAGCCCGACGTCGGAACCCCCGGGAACCCCGGTGTTCAGCCGGAAGATCCGTTTGGCCGCCATCCCGCCGCGTTTTCGCCAGCCAACCACTATCACCAAGTATTCGGGCGAGACGAAACCCGAGACGTGGCTCAACGACTATCGCCTGGCCTGCCAGTTGGCGGGGCCACCGATGATGCCATGATCATCCGCAACCTTCCGCTTCATCTCGCGGACTCGGCGCGAACATGGCTCGAACACCTACCCGCGAACCAAATCCACGACTGGGACGACCTAGTCAAGATGTTCGTGGGTAACTTTCAGGGCACGTACGTGCGCCCCAGAAACTCCTGGGACCTGCGCGGGTGCCGGCAGGCGGCCGACGAGCCGCTGAGGGACTTCATCCGCCGTTTCTCCAAGCGCTGCACCGAGCTCCCGAGCATGGGTGACTCCGAAATCATCCACGCCTTCCTCGAAGGCACGACCTGTCGAGAGCTGGTGCGCGAGCTGGGACGAAACCATCCCACTAGCATCAACGCTCTGTTCGACATTGCCACCAACTTCGCCTCTGGAGAGGAGGCTGTCGAGGCAATCTTCGACGGCAGGACCAAGGGGAAGCGCGCGGAGGACCTGCCCGCGGAGGGCAGCAAACCTAAGGCCAAGACAAAAAAGCAGAAACGGGGCAGTAAGGGTAAGAAGCCTCGGCAAGCCGCGCAGCAGCAGCAGGGCGAGGACTCTGATGACGCCCTCGTGGTCGAGCGAGGCCGCCAAAGCCCTCGAGGCCCCCCTCAGGGGGGATGCCTGTTCAACGAGATGCTGAAGAAGCCATGCCCATACCACAAGGGCCCTGTCACCCACACTCTCGAACAGTGTGGGATGATCAAGGGTTACTTCAGGCGCACCTCCACGAAGGAGGATGGCCCGAAGAAGGGTACGGGCGATGGCGGCAACGACGAGTTCCCCCATGTGGAGAATGTATTCTTCATCGTGGGGGGGCCACCGTGAACGCGACGTCCCGGGAACAGAGACGTGAACGCCGAGAGGTCTTCTCTGTTCACCCCGCGACGCCAACTTACATCGCCTGGTCGGACGAGACCATCTCCTTCGGCCGCGAGGACCACCCGGACTATGTCCCGAATCCGGGGCGCTATCCGCTTGTCGTCGACCCCGTCATCGGCAACACGCGATTCTCCAAGGTGCTGATGGACGGGGGCATCAGCCTCAACATCCTCTACGTCCACACCTTAGAGCTTATGGGCATCGGCACGAACCAGCTGAGGCCAAGCAAGGCGCCGTTCCACGGCATCGCGCCGGGAAAACGGGTCCAACCCCTCGGGCAGATCGACCTGCCCGTTTGCTTCGGTACTCCCGAGAACTTTCGGAGGGAGACCCTCACATTCGAGGTGGTGGGATTCCCAGGAGCGTACCACGCTATTTTCGGGCGACCGTGCTATGCCAAGTTCATGGCGGTCCCCAACTACGCCTACCTCAAGATGAAGATGCCAGGACCAAAGGGCGTCATCACCGTGGGATCGTCGTACGAGCACGCCTATGCGTGCGACGTCGAGTGTGTCGAGGGCACGGAAGTGCTCGCCTACAGCGAAACCCTGGTGGCGGATTTGGAGAAGATGGCGAACGAGGTCGTCGACTCCACCAAAAGGCACGCGGGCACCTTCGAGGCTGCTGAACACACCAAAGCGGTGCCCCTCGACCCCACTGCCCCCATGGGCAAGGCGTTGAGGGTCAGCACCACCCTCGACCCCAAATAGGAAGCAGTGCTCATCGACTTTCTCCGCGCCAACGCCGACATCTTCGCGTGGAGACCCTCGGACATGCCGGGGATCCCGAGGGAGGTCGCCGAGCATAGCCTCGACATCAAGCCCCACTCCAAGCCGGTGGTACAGCGACTGCGGCGGTTCGACGAGGAAAGGCGCCGCGCCATCGGGGAGGAGGTGCACAAGCTCCTGCAAGCCGGATTCATCAAAGAGGTATTTCACCCGACCTGGCTTGCTAATCCTGTTCTAGTTAAGAAGAAAAACAGAAAATGGCGCATGTGCGTAGATTATACCGGTTTAAACAAAGCATGCCCTAAGGTTCCATTTCCTCTGCCTAGAATAGATCAGATAATAGACTCCACCGTTGGATGTGAGTTGCTATGCTTTCTTGATGCTTATTCCGGTTATCATCAAATCAAGATGAAAGAGTCCGACCAGCTCACGACTTCTTTCATCACCCCGTTTGGCATGTTTTGCTACGTCATTATGTCGTTCGGCCTCCGAAACGCTGGAGCTACATACCAGCGATGTATGCAACACGTTTTCGGAAGCCACATCGGGCGGACCGTTGAGGCATATGTTGACGATATCGTTGTAAAAACCAGAAAGGCGAACAATCTGGTCAACGATTTGCAAATCACATTCGGTTGCCTCCGGGCGAACGGGGTAAAGTTGAATCCGGAAAAATGCGTATTCGGGGTGCCGCGAGGCATGCTATTGGGTTTCATTGTCTCCCAACGAGGCATCGAACCCAACCCCGAAAAAGTCTCGGCCCTGGAACGAATGGGGCCAATTCGGGACCTCAAGGGGGTGCAAAGAGTACTGGGCTGCCTCGCAGCTCTCAGCCGCTTCATCTCTCGACTTGGCGAAAAGGGCTTACCTTTGTACCGGCTCCTAAAAAAGCACGAACGCTTTTCATGGACCCCCGAAGCCCCAAAAAGCCCTCGACGGGCTAAAAGCGTCGCTTGCACACGCACCCATCCTCACGCCGCCGCAGAACGGTGAGCCTCTCTACCTATATGTGGCTGCGACAACACAAGTTGTCAGCGCCGTCATCATTGTGGGAAGGATAGAGGAGGGCCACGCTCTGCCGGTCCAGAGGCCGGTGTACTATGTCAGCGAGGTGCTAACCGAAACCAAATGCGGTATCCACAGATCCAGAAGCTAATCTACGCTGTAGTGCTCGCGCGTCGAAAGCTGCGACACTACTTTGAGGCCCACCCGGTCACCGTGGTCTCATCTTTCCCTTTGGGGGAGATAGTCCGCAACCCGGACGTCTCGGGTAGAATAGCGAAGTGGTCTATGGAACTCGTAGGGGAGACTCTCTCCTACGCACCGCGTAAGGCGATAAAATCGCAAACCTTAGCAGATTTCGTCGCTGAGTGGACCAACGTCCAACTTCCGCCGCCGCAGATCCAGGCCAAATGCTGGAACATGTACTTCGACTGGTCGGTAATGAAAACCGGGGCAGGTGCGGGCCTCCTCTTCATCTCACCCCTCGGAGAACATATCCGATACGTGGTTCGCTTGCACTTCCTAGCGTCGAACAACATTGCGGAGTACGAAGCCCTCCTCGCTGGGCTCCGCATCGCCATTGACCTCGACATCAAACGTCTCGACGTCCGGGGGGATTCTCAGTTGGTCATCGACCAAGTGATGAAGAACGCAAGCTGCCGCGACGAAAAGATGGAGGCGTATTGCAACAAGGTTCGTCGTCTCGAGGACAAATTCTATGGCCTCGAGCTGAACCACGTCGTACGCAAACACAACGAGGAAGCGGATCAGCTGGCTAAGATCGCGTCAGAGCGAATCACCGTTCCTCCAAACGTCTTCGCCCGCGACCTCGATCAACCCTCCGTCAACTTCGAGCGAAGGGCCGGAACCCTCAGGACACCCTCAGGGGCTGCGGGGGTCGAGCCCATGGAGGAGGACCCCTCAAAAGAGGGGCTCGAAGCCCTCGACGCTGAAATTTCTTCGGCCGAGGCCATGGAAATCGACGTAGACACACGACCACAAGATTGGCGTGATCCGTACCTCGCGTGGATCGACCGCGGGGAGCTGCCCTCGGACCGAACCGAGGGGCGCCGCATCGCCAGAAGGGCCAAGACCTTTGTCTCGGTCGGCGGCGAGCTGTACAAGCGCAGCGCCTCAGGGATCTTGCAGCGGTGCATCCCCATCCCCGAGGGGAGGCAGTTGATCCGCGACATCCACGCCGGGGCGTGCGGACACCACGCAGCGCCGCGTACCCTCATGGGCAACGCATTCCGGTAAGGCTTTTATTGGCCCACCGTCGTGTCCAACGCGAACGAGGTCGTGCGCACCTGCGAAGGGTGCCAATTCTACGCACGAAAGACGCATCTCCCGGCGCACGCCCTGTAGACCATCCCTGTAACATGGCCTTTCGCGGTCTGGGGGTTGGATCTCGTGGGGCCCTTCCGCCCAGCGCCCGGGGGATTCACCCACTTGTTGGTAGCCATCAACAAGTTCTCGAAGTGGATCGAGGTCCGGGCCATCACCAGCATCAGATCTAAGCAGGCTGTGTTGTTCTTCACCGACATCATCCATCGATTCGGGGTACCCAACTTGATCATCACTGACAACGGCACCCAATTCACCGGGAAGAAGTTCTTGGAGTTCTGCGACGACCATCACATTCACGTCGATTGGTCGGCCGTGGCACATCCACAAACTAACGGCCAAGTAGAACGTGCCAACGGCATGATACTACAAGGCCTGAGGCCAAGAATCTTCAACAAGTTGAACAAGTTTGGCCGGAAGTGAGTTGCTGAGCTGCCATCGGTGATCTGGAGTCTCAGGACAACCCCAAGTAGGGCCACGTTCTTCCTTGTCTATGGCGCCGAAGCCGTCCTCCCAACAGACTTAGAGTACGGGTCTCCGAGGCTCAAGGCCTACCAGGAAGACCAAAACCAGCGGGACCGCGAGAATTCGCTGGACCAGGTGGACGAGGCTCGCGACGTAGCATTGCTTCACTCAGCACGCTACCAACAATCGCTCCGGCGATACCAAGCTCAGAAGGTGCAGCGTCGAGACCTCCACGAATGGGACCTGGTGCTAAGGCTGCGCCAGGACAATCGAGAGCGCCACAAGCTCACTCCGCCATGGGAAGGACCGTTCATCATCGCCAAGGTCCTCAAACCTGGCACTTACAAGCTGGCGAACGAGAAGGGCGAGGTCTTCACCAACGCCTGGAACATCCAACAGCTACGTCGCTTCTATCCTTAAAACTCTTAGTATTTCTTGTAAATACTTCATGTTCTTAGTTAAAAATAATAAAAAGTTTGCAAAAAACATGAAAACATTGTTGCTAACAACAGAAACAAGGGGGACATGGCTCTATTTTCAAATAAAGCCAAGCCCCCTCGGGGGCTGCAGGGGGTTTACCCCCCCTAATCGTCCCAATTTTCGAAAATTGTGCTAAAACTCGAGGCACTTGGAGAAGATGCGGGGCGCGAGCTAGATAAAGCTGGAGCTGGTTGAGTCGTGAGACCGTCTATGCCCGCGAAGGGATACGGCATCTCCCTCTCCACTCCACGCTTTAATTGCTTGCGGATTCGAAATACCTGACTAAAATCTCTCCAAGCCAAGAGTAGCACGATAGAACAATCGAACAAGTTTGAAACGCACGATTGACTTTCAATCTTAATTATTTACAAAGCTAGTCTCCTAAAAACTAAGATACATCAAGATACTAAGCCTAAACCCTTCAGCCTCCACCTTCCTGCGGGGGCGCGGTGGCCTCGGCGACAACGGTCGAGGGAACCGACGCAAGCGCCCCGGGACCATCGTCGTCGCGGACCACCGAAGCGATGTCCTCCTCAAGGGACGCCACGGCGTCGGCCTCGGGGTCAATCTCAGCTCCGGTAGCGGTCGCGACCTCAGGCCCAATATCGGCGAACGCATCTTCCTCCTCCTCGGGGAAGAGGTCGCGCCTGAACTTGGCGGCCAACACCGTGGCGGCGTCCTCGGCGCCGTCCTCGGCCTCGTCGAGGGTGGCGAGGGCGGCGTCATCGTCCAGGTCCGCGTCGATGAAGTAGCCGCCCGCCACCGCCGCGAGATCGATGGCGTAGTGCGTCGACACCACGCCGAGTGCTTTCTTCAGCCCAAGGTGAAACGCGCTCTCGAGGCGCTCCACCACGCAGCCTTTCAGGGACCTCAAGCGGCTGGGCAGCGACGACCCCGACTAGACCTCGACGCACTGGACGTCCTGGCACGCCGTATCGGCGGCGACCTTCAGCGCCTCGAGCTCGCCCTGGGCCTCAGAGTAGGCGGCCTGAACGGCCACCACCTCGTCCGCCCGCTCCGCCTCAGCCCTCCCGAAGCCCTGACAAGATTCAAGTGCGTCAAGACAAATTTTAACATAAAGCCAGGAAAACAGTAAGGCCATACCGTCCATCCGGGTCCTGGCCTCCGCGAGCGACGCGCGTTCCCGCTGGAGCCGGCCCTCCGCGGTCGCCAGCGCGTCCTCCCTCTCTCGGAGCACGCGGCCCAACTGCTCGGCCTCCTGGGCCTTCTGCTCTGCCCGGGCCGCCATCTCCGCGAGCCGGGACCGCGCAGCCTCGCCCTCCTTGCGCTCGAGCTCGAGCCGCTCAAGCGCCGAGGCCAAGGCTCGGGCCTCCCGCTCCGCCGAGCTCCTCTCGGCGTCGCGCTCCCGCTCCGCGCAAGCCCTGGCCTCTCCGTGCGCGTGGGCGGCCGTCTCCGCCTCCCTCACCCGAACGGTGAGCTGGGTCACTTCCGTGCCCAGGTCCGCGTTCGCCTGACGGAATCGGCGAAGATCGGCGTACAAGCCCGCGATGCACGCGGTCATGTCGACCGCCACCTACCGAAGAAGCTGCACGAAGAATCATCAATCAAGACACGAAAGCTAAAGACAAACTCAAAGGAGAAGCGCGGGGATACCTCGAAAAGCTCGAGCGCCTGCCTGGAGTGGAGATCGGCGGCGGCCGAGATGGCCCGCTCCAGGTCCGTCCCGATCCGCGCGGCCTGAGACCACAGCTCGTTTTCCTCCGCCATGGTCTGCTAGACCCGGGCGGAGACGCCGGGCTCCTCCGGCCACGCGCTCGGGCCGCGACGACCTCAAAGCTGCGCCGCCTCAGCCGCGTCCCACGCTGCCGCACCCCCGGCCACGGGTATCTGCGGTGGCCCTGGGACAGGAAGCGCGTCGCCGACACTTCGGCCGCAGATGCCCCAGCGGCGGGAACGCACCCGCCATCGCTGCCCTGGGCCGCGCCTGATACACGACCCAAAGCTGACGGGACGGCCGTGCCACCGACCGGCACGATCGTCTACTGCGTTCCCCCAGCGGGGGCCGCAACGGTGGCACGACCTCCTCGCTCGCCCGCCTCCGTCGCCGGGACGCCCTGCCCCAGCTCCACCTCGACCACCGGAGCGTCCTGCCCCGGCTCCGCCGCTAAGGGCATCCTCTCCTGTTCCTCCACCGACACCACCCTGGACATCGCTGCAGGACGCGGAGTCCCGCTCGAACGCGATCCTCCGGCGTGGGGGGAATCCGACCCCCAACCTTCAACGCCTTCTTAGGCGCGAGGTTAGGGGCGGCCCTGGAGGCGCCCCGAGAGCTGAATCAAAGAGAAAAATAATAAGACTCGCGAAACAAATCAGGGAAGATAAGAAAAGGTTCGAAGCGAAGCTTACCGGACGCAACCCTGCAGCGCCTGAAGCTTTCGCTTCGAGCCGCTCGTTGAGGGAGCCCTCCTCGAGCTCGAGAACCCCCTCAAAACGCTCGGGGGCTGCGAATCCCCCGAGCCTTCGACACTCCCTCCGCTTTGGCGCGGCGCGCCCGCCGCAGAGGAAAGGGCCGCTCGCACCCGCGGCACCTCGGGTGGAGCGAGCGCAGCCGCCGTCCGCGCCACCACCGGTGCAATAACACCCGGGGCCACCACGTTCGCCCCGGGCAGCGGCGCCGCCGGCTCCCCCTCCCCACCGTCGGGCGGAACCCCGCCGGCGTAAATCTCCTCCGACTCCTCCCCTCGCTGGTGGGGTCCGGGGAATCCTCGGGGGATGACGGTGGCGTCCCGCCATCACTCCTGCTCCGGCGAAGCGCCACCTGGTACGCGTCCCGCCGGGCCTGCCTCCTCCGGCTGCTAGCCCTCTTCGCCTCCTTCGCGTCCTTCTCGCGATCGCGGCGAGCGCGATTCGAGGCGCGCACCTCCGGGGTCGGCACGAAGGAGCGGTAAAGGCCAACGTTCGCCTCCTAAAAGCGAGACGAGTTATAAAAAAGGGGGGGAATCCCCCAAATTGACAACCCAGAGAGGGGAACGACGACTTACCGGCAAGATATGGCCCTCGTCAGGGTGCAGCAGGAACGCCCGAAGGTCGCCCGACATAGTATCGGGGTGCACCGCCGTCCGCACCCGCGTGACGACGTACTCCTCGAGGAGCGGCTCCGGCAACATGCGCGAAGCCGCCAGCGCCGCCAAGTCGGCGTCCTCCGTCAGCCGGAACATCGGGAGCTGCCTCTCCATGAGAGGAATCACCCGCCGGCGGTGGAAGTGCGCGAGCACGTGCGCAACCGTCAACCCCGACCCATCCAGGGAACGAAGGATGTCGACGACAGGGCGAAGCCTCCTGCGCTGGCCCTCGCCGGAGACGTCGTAGCTCCAGGAGTCGGCCTTCTCCGTCAGCACCATGCCGGTGTACTCCGGCAGCCCCAGGCCGTCGTTCCGCAGGTAAAACCACCCCTTAGCCCAGCCACTGTTGTTGGTGGTCATCTTGCAGGGCAGGTACGTGTGCTTCCTGGATTCGAGCGGCGCGAGCGTGAGACCGCCGGCGCACGAAGAACGGAGCACCCCCCCTCCCCGCGCCGGACGTACTGAGCTCGGCGCGGAAGAGGTGGACCCACAGGTCCCAATGCGCCTCGATCCCCAACACAGCCTCGCAGACGCCGACGAAGGCCGCCGCCTGCGAGATGGCGTTGGGGGAGAAGTTGTGGAGCTCCACGCCGTAGTAGTGGCAGAGGCCCCGCATGAACTGGCTGGCGGGCGCGTTGAAGCCCCGCTCATGAAAGCGGATGAAGCTCACCACGTACCCCCCCGGTGGATTCGGCGCCCTAGCCGCCAGCGCCGGGACAATCCACGCCGGCCGTGCCGAATCACCCCTGGGCGAAAGCTGTCCGCCATTCACCAGACCCTCCAGGAGGTGCTCGGTAGCGGTGGATGGAGTCCACTCCGTGACGCCTTCGATGATCACCATGGCGGACAACGGAGCAGGGAGCGCGGAGCAAAGGCGACGAAGGCGTGAAGGACGAACAGAGTGCGACTAGCGGGCTCGCAAACAAGCGAAAGGCAGAGGCGAGAGCTGGTGCGAGGAATGGCGAAGGTAAGAAATCTCCTTCCTCCCCCGCTTTCCTTTTATAAGGGAGCGGGCTCGTCCCTGCCGCGACACGCCAACCCACTGGCAACGGGCCGGGCATGCGCGCACGGCACGTCGCTGACAACCGGGGGCCCCTCCCCTTTTTCTCCGCGAAATGGCACGCGTGGGCTGCCGCAGTTACTGCGGCACGATAAAACGAAACGGCGCAGCAGCAACGCCTGACCGCCTGTCGCCTCGTCCCTCTCCGGCGCGTGGTAACTCCGCCTAAAAAAGCGCGCCCACGTCGCCCATTACGCCCACTACCCACGACTGCCGCAACCGTACCCGCCAGCAATCGTGCGCGGGCCCACAAACCGAAGCAACCCAACCATTGGTTTCCTTCCAGGGTAAGGCAACGAAGCCCCGCTCCCTCGAAACACTGAGTAATACTGATCAGGGGCCCGAGGCCCGAACCTCGAGAGGATTCGATGGGCGCTCCAGATCAAAAAATGCGAGGGCAACCAACCGACCCTCGAGTTCGACGCTCGGGGGCTACCGCGCGCCTTCCGCAAGGCCATACTGATCAGGAGTACGAAGCTTGGCCCTCGAAAGGGTTCGACAGACGCTCCACATCAACAGAGTCAGTGACAATTCGGGCGTGTCAAACGGACTTTACCCCGAACGCGGAGTTTGGGGACGCTCCTATTGTGTTCAAGGCCAGACAAAGGCAGCTAGTCGGGGGGATCCCAACGAGGGAGAGCTTTCACGCCCTCGGACCCCACGAAAGGGACCGAGCCCCACCTAGCAAACCTTTGCGAGCGCTACATGGACGTGTCTCTAGACCTCGAGCCTACCCCTAGCGAACGGGGCACGGACATCCACTTGAACTACCCGCTAACAGCTCACCGAGGTATCCGTGTATGTTGCCCGATTCGAGGGTTGCACGGATGACCTCCCCCCTCTCCCCCGCGAAGGGGAAGCGAAGGTCGTAACTCAAAGACAAGAAGCCCCTCCAATCGACTCCGCTCAGGCCAGGAGCTCGGGGGGCTCCTTGCAACAACGCTCCCCCACTTATGCACGAATCACGTCAAAGCCGTGTAGGGTCCGCCCCCCCGAATTTTGTGTAACTCGGTCTCACCCCCACCACGTTGAAAGAGGAGCGACTGACACAACCCTCAAAGGTCAAAGACCTTGTGCGAGTGAATTCACTCCTCTAAGGGCTCGGGGCTACACCCGCGGGCGCGCTCGCGCGTCCCCACGGAAGAACACGCATAATCGAGAAGGAGTAATCCCCACAGAAGGCCTAGGAACGACCCTGCGAAACCGTTAGCCTCTGCCCGACTAACCAATCAGTCCTCCAGAGGCTCGGGGGCTACTATCGGGGACAAACCCAGAGGGTCCCCTAACCATCGGGATAATCACCCTCCAAAAGCGCATTCAGCCACGAAAGACCGAATCACCATCGACCGAGAAAGGCCACCAGGGCAACTCGGCCCGTCACAGCCTCTCGCGACCCAAGAACGAACGACCGAACTCACCCATCGAGGGGTCCCGAATCGCTACCCCTGTGTCCACCTCGCTCGAAGGCCGCGCCCCCCTCGAGCAGGCACACGCAAACTCCGCCTCGCTCGAGGGCCGCGCACCCCCTCGAGCAGGCACGCGCGAGCTCCGCCTCGCTCGAGGGCCGACCCTCTGCTCAACATAGCGCGCCCCTAAACCGGGACGAAAACAAGCCACGAACAGATTCCAAAATAATTATAATTGGGAAAAAAAAGAGGAGAGACCCGACTCCATCACTCCTCCCGTCACCACCGATTCCCTCCGTCGAAATCGCCACCGTGCTCGACGCTGCCTCGGATCTCCACAGCCCTCCCCCCTCCCCTCGCTCCCCCTCGGCACTGTCCACCCAGCGGCAGTCGCGTGCCCGGAAAACATGTGCGCCTCCTGCTTGTTTCCGTTTCTTGGCCGTACGCTCCTCTGCTCAGTGGCATGATTTTTTTGTTGGTCCTGCAGGTATGAATCGACCTGTTCGGCCGCCGACGATTCTCAGTGTGCAGAAAAAATGGAATCGCAGATTCAGCTTCCAGAGGTATGGGATTCCTGATAGAGATTCAGCCTAGGAATTTGATCTTCAAGGCCTGTTTTGGAAGGGATGGATTGATCTAGGAGCCTCAGGATTTAGTTCAAGTTCTTATCTTATTAAACCCAAGGAGTTTGGATCCTAAAACTATGTTTCCAAACAGCACTCAGTTCGAATTTTGGATTGTGGGATTCTGGTGCTACATCTGACGTTAGGAAAAAAAAAACAAACTTACCAGGTCTAAAGTGCAACTTAGGCCTGCGCTTCATCTTTTCAGAAAACTGAATTCTGCAACCTCATCTGGGGATGGCTATTGGTTGCAGGACTTGTTTCTACCCTCAGGATGCTGATGCACTCAGTAGAAAAAAAACAAGCATAATTTGTTAACAAAAGAATAATATTTGTTAATTGGTATTCATCATTACTGCTCGCATCAGCAAGCATTACTACCACAAGCATTTCACATGTTTATTCTTTTCCACTTGTGATTTCTCGCACAGGACATTCTTCATCATATACACACTCTTATGACAATGCGTGATGCAGCCCAGGCTGCCTGCGTGTCGCCTGGTTTCCTGCGTTCTTGGAGATGCTATCCAAAGCTCTTCCTTACTATTCAATCACTAGGCATAAAGTACAGCGAATTTCGGAGAGATGAAATGACAAGGGATTTTATTGAACGAGTGGACCACATTATGCAGAATCACTCTGGCATGGGAGTGAAGACATTTAGGACTTGTTTAGATTCCAAATTCACCTCCCAAATTTACTATGCAAAAAGAAGATTCCCCGTCACATCAAAATGTCATAACATGTATGGAGTATTAAATGTAGATGAAATCAAAAACTAATTACACAGTTTTGTTGTACTCTGCGAGACGAACATTTTGAACCTAATTAATCAATTTTTGGACAATTTTTCGCACATGCAAACGAAACGCTACAGTGGCCGGCCTGACGCGCGTCAGGCCGGCCAGTCCCAAATCGGCCGGAATCGGGGGTGCCAATTCGGCATCCGAACACGGCCTTAAACTTCAGACCTACCCTTGTTCCAACCTGCATTCAAGTTATGTTGATCACTGGCTTCAAGCTGCCCTTACACCTGGGATTAAAGAATTTGAACTCGAAATGTCATTAGACAGTGACATTCAGTACAGCTTCCCGTGTTCCTTTTTATCCAGTGAGAGGATATGCTCCATTCAGTCTTTTATGCTGACTAAATGTTCTTTTCATCATACAGCACAAGCAGGTTGCATGAGCAGCCTGACAAATTTGGATTTGCACTCAGTCCACATTACTGACGAGGAACTATATGGTTTTCTGTCCAATTCTTGTGCTTTGAAGCAAATTGTCCTTTCCAGCTGCAATGATATAATATGCTTGAAGATACCTTGTCTGCTGCAGCAGCTTATCCTAAATGTGATGGATTGCCAGAAGCTGGAAATCATTGACAGCAATGCTCCAAATATTTCCTCTTTCTTCTATGCAGGTCGACCGATACATATTTCACTGGGAGATGCGATGCAAGTGAAGCATGTAACAATATGTCGTTACTTTGCATGTGACACGCTTTATTATGCTAGTACCAAACTCCCTTTCATTGTGCCAAATGTCAAAACTCTTGTGCTCAAAACAAGTGGTGAGGTCAGTCTTAGCAATTAACTCAATTATGTGGAAGTGAAAAGTGCCTTGGAATATCTGTATGTTTACAATACATAATTACTCATACTCAGCAGACAATTAATTTTTTGTCATCTTTTTTTTCAGAAGGTCAATTCACCAAAGGCATTTGGCAAATTTCTCCAGCTCAAGTGCTTGGAGATAGTGATTTCTTCACGAAGTTTTTCCCCAGAATATGATTTTTTATCTCTGGTTTCTTTTGTTGACGCTTCTCCTGCTCTGGAAAGTTTTATCTTACGTGTAAGTGGCCATCTATGATTACCTGATAAGCTATCCATAACTCTTTTTTTTTGCAATTATCGTTTGGAGTGTCTTGTTTGAAAATACAATCTGAATAAGTGTTGTGACAAGAACATTTCCATTGCCCAGCCAAAAACCCAGTGAGAAATCTGAGAGGCTTGCTCCCATATCAACCTGGCCAGTTCAAAGCGAAAAACCTTAAACTCCGATTGGATTTCAAATACTAGGAATTTGAAATTTTGGAAAAATGTACAGTACTTTTGTCTGAATGTTTTCTTAGCTTTGTTTGTTTAATTTAATCATAAATTAGGTGAAGATTGGTAGATCCGGTATAACTGAAACCCTTTCCTCTTTAGAGAAATGACAATGACATATCCTTACGCAGATTGCGTGGCCGACCATAAGGAATGATTCCATTGTTGAAGATTCGGGTGGTGATTCCTTTCATCCACGGTGCCCTTCAGAATGTTGCCACTACAATCTCAAGAATGTGATGATAACCGGTTTTTGCTCTGCAAAGAGCATGATAGATCTGACGATCCATATTATGGAGAAAACAAAGTCACTGGCGTGTCTCACATTGGACACTACCCGGGGACATGACCAGAGATTTGGCATGACCAAATGCTTTCGGTTGAATAAGGAAGCACTTGTGGAGGCTGAAAAGGCCCGCGTGGCCATTCAAAGATATGTCAAGGGAAGAGTGCCCTCGTCTGTGAACCTGAAGGTTATCGAGCCATGTAGCAAGTGCTTATAACTGACAAACATTAGGTGCTTCCTAACTATGTTATGCATACCTTTGCTATGTTCACCTGTGTAATGATTTATGGGTTCTGTTGAACCAGGGACTAAACTCTGTAATTCTGCCAGACTATGTAACTCAGCGATGCATAACCTAGGAGTTTCCAAGCTATGCTATGTTAAACATAATCTATCGATCTAAACAATGTGCCTTATTTCCAAGCTTGGGATGCCATTTGTAGCATGGTGCTAATTAACTTGTCCAGAGTCTCATATTGGACACCACTGGACTAAAAGATTTGGAGATTCTCGTATTGCTTGATAACAGAAGTGAACAAGACACCACTGGACTGCAAGATTCAGTTTCTCATGCGACCTTGTAACACGAGTAAAATTAATTTCTCTAGCCTCGCATTCAACGGGCTCCACCCTTGGTGTCTTGGGACCCCAGGAGTCCATTTCTCACTTATAAATTAATATATTAATATCAAGTCTGTCTTTCGAGAACCCAATACTTATAAATTCTAACCAAATGGTTCTCGTTTTTTGTACGTACATAGTTTGCATTTATTTCCCTTTTTTCGAATTTCTAGCACAATGGCATGCAGAAAATTAGGGTAGACAACAGCTACTTTTCTTGACTTCAGAAAATTTTCGATTCGTGATTATCAGATCGATTAGAGCAGAGGGTAGACAATAAGACAACAGCTACTTTTCTTGACTTCATGAGTTAGTAGTACGGACTACGGAGTAGTATACTACTGAGTTAAGGATAGCACTATGGCATTCAGAACTTTACATGACCGGAGAACATGAGCAAGGGATAATTACAAGCACTAGAATACTAGATGCTGCGGGCCGATTATTGATGAATAAAAATAGCCATTGGCCTTTCTTTTCTTCTGGTATTGCTGCGGCGCCTGTTGCTGCTGCATGTATCGTCAGGTTATCGGCCTTCTCGCAGCCAGTCGAGCGCTGGAAGTGACTACGCGTCAAGCAAATTGAGTTGTGTCGCGCTGCTGCATAAGCTGGTTGATCACCCTCACTTTTTTTTCACTCGTTTTCTTCCTTCAATTTCAATGGTTGGGCTCAAGTTCGATTGAAAATACAATTTTTTTCACCCCGCTTATTTCGCCACACCAAAACGAAAGATGTGTGATTTGCCATTTTTCTATTGGATAAAAATTAAAAATCGGTTTCAAAATTCTGTTTACATCCTTTTGGGAGAATTATGTTTATATTTTTTTAGAGTTTCGCTCGTTTTACATTATAGGGTAGTGGTCAAAACAAATAATAAATGCAAAATATTGAGTAATAACATGACTACACCGCGTCACCGCACCGGTTCGGTGCCTGGCTGGTTGTTGCATCCATCATCACGCGAACCATTTGGATTCCCTGCTCACTTGCTCAGGCACTGGGTTTCGCTCGGCCCCGCCACCGTGCTGTTCAACGAAGACGTAAGCTGGTTGGTCGTGGTGACTCAACTGGGAGTCGCGCCAAAAAGAGTGGCGCAACCAAAATAGCTACTTCTTAAAATTTTAATTTAGAAAAAGTTATTTTTAAAATATTAGTTTTAAAGGGGCTAAAATAAAAAAAATCACTCGTGCACCTCTTCGTCTTGCGCGACACGGAGCAGCCCGAGCTTGTGCAGTGCGTAGAAGAGACGCTCACTCTTTAGTCACAAAGACCCACCCGACGATGGCCAGTATGTGCACAACGGACCGAGATCAAATGCAGTGTCCACTGCCACTGCAACTTAAGACTGCATGCAACCACAGCCGTCCGATCTTGTGGTAGACGGGCCAGATCTTATGCCACAGTGTCGCACAGTGTTTCAGTGAACAGTGTTTCCGTGAATAGTGCTGGTGCGAACTGTGGATGACCAGTGTGATACAGTATTTCCTCTCACAACCGCCCACTGCTTATCTTACAGTGATACTAGGCACACCACGAAGAAACAGCTCGTACGGCTCGATGAGACCTGTTTCCGGGTAACATTTTTCTGCCATTATTACTGCCTACATATAAATTTCAGATCAATTTTCAGTTGTCTTTTCTGTCTCTCTGAATGTGTGACATGTGGACAATTGGCTACTAACAGTGTATTAACAAGAACTTTTTCAGGGCAATCTCATTGGTGCAGAGGCTAGATGGTATATCAACATCTCTGATGTCCTACTACAGAGGCTGTAGCGGCAAGGGATGGCATGTCGCTAACAATCTCCAAGACTCCAAGGGCTGCGATAGGATTCTCCTGGAATCTTACAACCAGTCCCTGATCAATTTTCTGAGATCGGTAACGGGGAGGAGGAGCCTTATAGCAGTTTTATGGCATAGTATCCAAGACCTAGACAGTAGTGTCACATCGTTTCAATCCATATCTTAGATGTGATGCAAATTCAGGAGCAGAATAGAGGCTTAGAGTTTTCTTTATCTAGTCTTTTGCTTAGTCTTGTTTCAGTATGTGTGCTGCCAGAACCTTTGTTTTGGCAAGCTTGTAATTTTGTATGTTTCTTTTCATCAAGCCATTTGGCGCGTGCTTAAAGGTCTAGAACCTGTATCAAAACTAGTCTTTTAATCTGTGGTCGTAGGCACTCACTCGTGAGTGTTGAGACCGGTTTCCATATCTAAAAAAAATTCCTTAGCGCACTGCCTAGCAGGGTTAGCGTCGGCAAATAATCCTTTGTATCCATGGTCTGGCCCCTTCTCGGATTGGATGAGGGAGATGGCCGACAAAGACTGTGTTGACAACCAAAATTGGCAGTTGCCTAGAAAAACAGGGGCAACCGGTCAGACCGGTTCTAGGAAGCGGTCAGACCGGTTGTTACTGTAGCTGATCTGGCAACAGCCAAACCGGTCTGACCGGTTCCTAGAAGCGGTCTGACCGGTTTGGGTCGTGATGGAGTAGGTTTAGAACTCTAGAGTTTTATCCCATATTGTAAACCAACTCGACGGGGAAGACCATCCCACCCTATAAATATAAGGGGTCATGGCCGATTGAGAAGGGAGCCAATCCAACCAATCGAATTTATCTTATTTATCGCTTTCTTTACTTTATCGTTCTGCACTATTTTTATCTCTTCACCCAACTCTTCCAAACCCCGTATCTTCTGTTCTTCTCTCGTCTCTACGACGTTTGAGGGCGTTCTAGGTGGCCTGCCGATCCTAGAACAACCCTAGACTCTCAAGCTCTGACGGAGTCCCTCCCGAGCTCGAGATCCTAGGTTTTATCGTCGCCTCCATCAAAAGCGGTCTGACCGGCTATACAAAGCGGTCTGACCGGTTTCGCTCCAGGGAAAAGCGGTCTGACCGGTTCTCACCAAGCGGTCTGACCGGTTTCGCTTCAAGACGACAAAGCGGTCTGACCGGTTCTATCAGGCGGTCTGACCGGTTTATCTCCAAGGCATCGGCGACTTCGTTGCCGCGGTTTCGTGTCAACATACTTTTTGGCGACTCCGCTGGGGACGAAAGCAAAGGGATCTGTTACTATGGTTAATCTACCAAGACCTAGTGACGTTGATTCCGCTAATGTTATTAAGCCGATTGTTGATGAATTATCGGCTGATGATCGTCAAATTTATGAGACCTTCATGAAGGACCGTGAGGAGAAGGAAGCCCGACGCAAAGCAGCAGAAGACGAAAAAGCCACTCGGTGGTTTTTATCTCACTTCTCCAAGAATCGGAAGGGTGGCATCTCCAAAGAAAAGGAGATAGTTTTCGTATCAAGCGAAGACGAACATGACGAACAACGAGACACTGTAAGTACTACAGCACCACCTGTTACTTTGGAGCAAATTAATCAATTATTAGTCGATGGTCAAAAACAGATGTTTGCTACTGTTCAAAACATGATTGATAGCTCGTTAGGCAAGCAACCTTTGATCAATGATAGTAATGCTCCTAAGTTTGATGTTGCTAGTACTTCACAAAATTATGTCATGCCTCCTAGATCATCGGCAACACCCACGCCTCAATTTGGCATGCCGATGAACTATTTTGAAGGTCAAACAATTCCAGAACCACACAATGCGGTCAGACCGGTTTTACAAACCGGTCAGACCGGTTCTGGTAGACCGGTTCAAACCGGTCAAACCGGTTCTGGTCCTGTAGTTGCTTTTCAATCATCTCCTGAACCAATTACTAGTATGCCTTATGTTCAGGTTGATCCTAGCCGAACAAATGGATTTTCTAGTAATTTTGTTCCTCCATATGCAACTACATATTATCCTACACCTCCCCAGAGTTCAGGTTATTCATACGGTACAGTGCCAAATAATATTTATTCGCAACAAGTACCGTATATACAGCCGAACCAAGTACCACATCATGCACCGAATAATTTCACTTCTAATGTGCAAAGGCCAAATGATCTTTATCATGATCAATTGCTTGAACAATATAAGAAAGATTTGGCCATTATGTTTAAAGAAACTTTCGGTGTAGAGCTTAAAGATAAAACTCTAGTGTGTCAGAAACCATATCCTGAGAGTTTTGATTCTATACCATATCCTCACAACTTCAAGGTACCCGAATTTGTTAAATTCACTGGGGAGGATAGTAGAACTACATGGGAGCATGTTATCCAATTTAATGCACAAATGGGTATTCATGGAAATCTTGATCATTTAAAAATCTGAATGTTCCCTTTGTCATTATCTGGTACTGCTTTTTCATGGTTTTCGGCATTATCCCCTAATTCCATTCATACATGGTCTCAATTAGAGAAGAAATTTCATGAACACTTTTACAATAGTGATAATGAATTGAGACTTTCTCACTTAACATCGGTTAGGCAAAAGAGTGATGAGCCTGTTTCTGAGTATATTAGAAGATTTAGAGATACAAAAAAATGATGTTATAGTTTGGTTATTTCTGAAAAGGATCTTGCTGAATTATGTCTTAATGGTTTGAGATCTCATATCAAAGAGAGATTAGAAGGCTATGAGTTTCTAACCATTAATCAAGTATTGCAAAGAGCTTTGGCTCAAGAAAGCCGAAGTAAGGATTCCAAACCTAAGCCCGATCGTCTTGGTGTGCATACCGTCAATTATGATTCTTCAGACGATGAGGGTAAAGAGGTTTATGCTGCTGAATTTGTATGGTCATCTAAAGATGAACCTAGCACTTGTTCTTCTCTCAAGCCGATTCATAAAAATCGGCAAGAAGAAGTAAAATTCACTTTTGATGTAACCAAGTGTGATAGGATCTTTGATGAACTTGCAAAAGCTGGGAAACTGAAATTTTCTCATACTATACCGCCGAATGATGAGTTGAAGCGGCGAGCTTATTGCAAGTTTCATAATACTTATTCCCATGCTACCAATGATTGCAATGTTTTTCGTAGACAAATACAATCGGTCATAAACCAAGGACGATTGATGGTTAATGTAATGAAGATTGATGAAAATCCTTTTCCTATACATACACTTGAATTGGTAAATCCAAAGGTGTTGATTCGGCCGCATCAAGCCGAAAAAGCTAAAGGGAAAAATGTGATCATTGGTGAAGAAAGACCTACAAATTCAAAGATATTATCAGAAAAGACCCCTCGGTTCAAGTCGAAGACTCAAACACTCGGGGGCAACACGAGAGCAAAAACACCGGTTCTGCGCAAACCGGTCTAACCGGTTTCAAAACCGGTCTGACCGGTTGGTACGGGAAAACTAAAGACAAGACAAGGCCGAGTTTTGAAGAGCTCTTGGCCAAATATAAGAAGATAGGGGCTGCTCAGGAACAAAAGAAGCTTCAGAACAAAGTCAAATGAGCGAAGATCTGTCAGAAGCAGTCAAAAGATAAACAAGAATCATTGAAGCAACTTGCAAAGGTGGTGCCAACAAGATCAGCGACAATCAAGCAAGTTTGGAAGCCAAAACAAGTTGTTTCATCATCAACTTGAGCTAAAGCAAGGTATGACCGATAATTTGTTTATCGCCCTTAGAGCTTATATATGGCCGATGTATTGTTCATCATCGTCCTTAGACAATTTTGGTTCAGAAGATTGTTTTCTAGCACGCAAGCTTTGCTAAAAAACAGGGGGGCATATGTTGACAACCAAAATTGGCAGTTGCCTAGAAAAACAGGGGCAACCGGTCAGACCGGTTCTAGGAAGCGGTCAGACCGGTTGTTACTGTAGCTGATCTGGCAACAGCCAAACCGGTCAGACCGGTTCTAGGAAGCGGTCAGACCGGTTGTTACTGTAGCTGATCTGGCAACAGCCAAACCGGTCTGACCGGTTCCTAGAAGCGGTCTGACCGGTTTGGGTCGTGATGGAGTAGGTTTAGAACTCTAGAGTTTTATCCCATATTGTAAACCAACTCGACGGGGAAGACCATCCCGCCCTATAAATATAAGGGGTCATGGCCGATTGAGAAGGGAGCCAATCCAACCAATCGAATTTATCTTTTTATCTTATTTATTGCTTTCTTTACTTTATCGTTCTGCACTACTTTTATCTCTTCACCCAACTCTTCCAAACCCCGTATCTTCTGTTCTTCTCTCGTCTCTACGACGTTTGAGGGCGTTCTAGGTGGCCTGCCGATCCTAGAACAACCCTAGACTCTCAAACTCCGACGGGGTCCCTCCCGAGCTCGAGATCCTAGGTTTTATCGTCGCCTCCATCAAAAGCGGTCTGACCGGCTATACAAAGCGGTCTGACCGGTTTCGCTCCAGGGAAAAGCGGTCTGACCGGTTCTCACCAAGCGGTCTGACCGGTTTCGCTTCAAGACGACAAAGCGGTCTGACCGGTTCTATCAGGCGGTCTGACCGGTTTATCTCCAAGGCATCGACGACTTCGTTGCCGCGGTTTCGTGTCAACAGACTGTAACACTGGTACGAATTAATGAAAGGCCTTGATGTAAAATAGGGGAGGTAAATTTGGGGTCTAGGGTCATTTCGTTATAAATGTAACACTGTATTATTTCGTTTGTATTTATGAAAAATTGTCGAAAAATTGATTAATTAGACTCAAAATGTTCGTCAACAAAATTGTGTAATTAGTTTTTGATTTTATCAACATTTAGTATTTCGTGCATGTACCGACAATGTGATGAAAATCTTCTTTTTGCATAGTAAACTTTTTTTATAAATACACAATACAACGCAGACGCTCACACACGCACGCACACTCACCCCTATAAATACACGTACGCAAACCCTACCCCTATGAGCACCTTCGAAGAACTGAGCACCCGACAGATTTGGAGATTTTCGAAGTCACCATTGGCGCCTTATTGTCGACGGGAACGTCGCTTACCATTTTTTGTGGTGAATTTTGGGACTAAACAAGAGCAAAGTCTTGGTTTGCCTAAAAAAAGCGTCGAGGGTTCTCAGAGCAAAAGGTTGAGTTGTAATCTGCTGTTAGTATTATGCGATCCATTCTCCACTAGTAGTAGATAGATAGAAGATTATATGGAATATATTTAAGGTTTATATGATTTGCAGTAATACATATAATTAATATTATATCCATATATACGATCTTCGTGTGCGCAAATATTTCCTATTAGTAAGATATAAAATCGGATTGTATATATGGGTAATATTAATATGGATAAATATCTTCGCGTGCGGATATATTTCC
This sequence comes from Echinochloa phyllopogon, assembly GCA_033239725.1. Classification (NCBI taxonomy): domain Eukaryota; kingdom Viridiplantae; phylum Streptophyta; class Magnoliopsida; order Poales; family Poaceae; genus Echinochloa; species Echinochloa phyllopogon. Next base: position 34,775,539 of record BTCW01000001.1, on the reverse strand, counting down.
TGAATAACTGCTACTACGTATTACCGGACTTGCACACGGATCGGATCTGCCCCAGAGGCGCCGGAAATATTAAGACGGCAGGACGCTAAGGAGATAATCGATAGCGTCGAATTACAGCATCCGGATAGGCCGGAAGTATTTCCTCCACACCAGTAAAATTAGTGTCAAGTTTATCAAGGACGAGAAAAAAGGCGATGCCAAGAGCTTCGCGCCGGAGGCGAAGATCCTTGAGCCCAGAACCAACTTCGCCGAGAAGGTGCGTAGCGTATTCAAGGGCGACGAATCCTGCAGCAAGGAACTGCCGGCTGGAAGTTCTTCGAACATCCAATTCGTCGGCAAGCGCTATTGCAATGATAAGATTTTGGGAGACGACGGATTGAAACAAGCTGGCAACTTCCAGTTGAACGGCGAACCACCTGGCCCAGGTAAAAACTTATTTCTCCACACTTTTGCCCTCGTCTTTTCATCAATATATAAATAATCTGGAGCCATAACGATTTCGTTTTTAGTTTTATTTTATTTTATGTTATGTAGCAAAATAACGATTTCTGATATCAGACATATTGGGGCACCTTCAGGCGCAAGTATTTGAGCCACTGATGCAATGCAAGAATGACGAACAATCTGGCTTGCCTGCGGAGGACAAAGCCTCTACTTATGGCTACCCAACAGCTCATGTAGAAAGTGAGAATTCCACAGGGTACGGCGAACCACCTGATGCAGGCAACATCAATATGAGTGAACAGTTGCTATTGCCTGTTGCTGACAGTGTCACCACGAGAAACGACGCCAAACTACAGCTACAGGTATTGCGCACCGTTTGTATAATATTGAATATCCAATCTTGCTGCTTCCAACTAAAATGATCTGTTGTGCTGTTGTTGCTGAATGCTATGCCCCTTGTTTCACAATATCCTATGATACAATAGTCTGCCTCCTCCGTATATTCTTCATTTATTTGCATCTTTGGTACTTGTTATCCATGCCAGTGCCAAATGTACTCAAAGAAATGTTGTGAGAATGGGTTATGCTGTCAGTGTTTCAAGTTGTATACAATATTCTACTCCCTCCGTTCCAAAAATGTAGGTCGTTTGACTTTTTTTACTCTAAGTTTGACCGCTCGTTTTACTCAAAATTTTGTGCAAATTATCATATCTTTTGTTGTGGCTTGCTTTATTAATAATAAATCTTAAAAATATCTTAAATTTAACTATATTTTCACAATTTTTTTAATAAGACGAGCGGTCAAACTTGTGGAAAGAAAAAGTCAAACGACCTACATTTGGAACAGAGGTAGTAGAGTACAATCATGCATGCTAAATTATACTATTCCGTCCATTTCAAATGATAGTTCATTTTGGGTTTTCTAGATACATACACAGGCAGAAAAACTCACTTAGTAACACCGGCCGGTACTAAATGATTTTATGTCCGAAAAATAAAGTAAAAAAATTCCGAACACGCGTTTACTAAATGGCTCCATGCCACCTTTAGTGCCGGGTCTTTAGTTCGGTACTAATATACACGAACAAATATGAGCTTTTCTACCAGTGATAATTTTTACTATGTATGTCATAGCAAAAAGTTAATATATTTAGAAAAGATAAAATGACATATACTTTGGAACGGAGGGAGTACAAGTGATCAAAATAGCATGCATGACATGTTCATCTTAAATATTCTTAATGCTATGCAACTCTCATTATCATTTTTTACTAGTTTTATCTGTTTATACTGCTATATTATAGCAGCACTCAAATTTATTTCATTTTTCTCCTATATTAGGCTAAAACTGCAACTGTGAAAAGTTGGGCGTGTGTAAACTTTTCATGTATAGGCAGTGAAGAGTTACTCAAGTTCTTACGTCATCTTGGTAGAATGTGCGTCAAGAATGGAATGGTAAAAGTCGTGTGCTCTCTTTATTGACTATGGCATTCAAATAATCACTTACTGACGCGTTTGACTTTGACAATCAATTAAGCAGGATTTTAGTCTGGAGCCAACAATGTTGGTGCATATGTGTTCTCCTTGTCGAGATGACATTGTGCTGGGTTTGTACAGAGTGAAAGAATTCTTTGATCTCCATGAAATGGAGAAAGGCGAGCCAAAATTTCTGCTTGTAATTCTACCAGATGCTAGAAGTTCTGATGGTATGGAAGCTCTTTTAATCAAAATCCAACCTTTTGTTTAACTTTTTGTGATAGTCACCTATGCAACTTTGCAGAGGAAGTTGAAGAAATCTGCAAAGATATTGGAGTTGTATATCAGTGTTGTTTGCCCCTGTATGATAGGATGGCACAGAAGAAATATTTGGAGTTTGTTACTGATGAAATAAAGGCCAAGGTTGTCTCCTGTTTTTCTATCTTGATTTTAGTTCTCTGTTTTACAAATAATTCTCATGCTTAGAGTATCTTAATCAGGTCATGGAGTTCAAGAGACTTTCCGATTCTTGCAATGATACAAGCGGATACTTGATGGCAGAATATGATGGCTACAGAAACTAAGAGATGGGAAAATATGATGGCTACAAGAATAAAGAGATGGGAGAATATGATGGCTACAGCAACGAAGAGATGGGAGGAGATGATGGCAACAACTGTGAAGAGATGGGAGAAGATGATGTCTCCATGGAGATGGAACCTTCACAACTTTTCAGTTCCCACAATGAGTTGGGCGAATACACTCCTGAAAAGAAGAGATCCGAGGCAAGCCGCATCAGTGGCTCTCCAGATAGGGAGATTAGTGAGCAGCAGCTATTGTCAGCTCAGGATTTCACCACACTGACTGATGGCATCCTACAGGTATTGCAGGCTGTTTAACACTGCTTCTTACATCTGAAATTCCCATCTTGATTTTCCCAACCAAAACAAACCATTCCTGTCCAAAGCACTTGATATAGTTGTCTGATTCCATTTACTAATACCTCATTTCTATGCCTCTTTCATCCTTTGCTATGCATGCCAGTTGCTAGATATAATGTTGAGAGAATGAGTTATGCCGTTCATGTTTTATTCTGTATCTTGTGTGATTATTGCAGTACAAATGATCCATAATTTAACATGATGTGTTTTTTATCATTCTTACTGTTAGACAACTTCTCTTCGTCAGTCATACTAGTTTTTATCTGTCTTGCTGATATATTATAATCGCATTCTCATATTTGTGCATTGACTTTCTTGTTAGGCTAAAAGTGCGAACGTTACCTGGGCATGTGTGAATTTTTCATGTATAAGTGGGAAAGATATACTCAGGTTCTTATGTAACCTTGAAAATGTGTGCACTAAAACTGGAATGGTAAAGTGCTGCTCTCTTTCCCTGATTAAGGCATTAAAAAACCATATACAATAAATCTAACTTTGTCTATCGTTTTAACATAGCAGGATTTAAGTCCGGAGCCAAAAATGTTGATCCATATACTCTTCCCATGAGACTGATTTCGGTATCTGTTTGTGGATTGTATTGAACTTCTTCAACCGCCTTGGTGTAAAAAAACACAAGACACTTGTAGTTATAATTCTGCCAAACGCCAAATATTGTCATGGTATATATATTGTGTGGTGTGCGTGTGTGTTTTATCAAATGCATTTTTCCTTCTCCCTCTTTTTGTGACAGTACCGTCTGCCTTTCAGTGGATTTTGAATATGTCTGCAGGAATCTTGGATTGGTGTATCAGCTTTGTTTGCCCAGGCATGCTAGGAGGGCAAGCGGGGAATATCTGAAGAATGTTGCTAATAAAATAAAGGCCAAGGTCGTCTCTTGTTTTTTTTCTTGTATGATGTGTTTTTATATTTGTTTTTGTTTTACATAATTCTCATGCTTAGAGTTTCTTAATCAGATCCTACCATGCAACTCCCTTTCTGGTTCTTGTGAGGATATGTGTGAATATGTCTTTCAAAAAAAGGACGTGTGAATATGATTCTGAAGATTTCTATTATTTTGATGAGGAGATGGGAGATGATGGGTCTGAATCTGATGACTCTGATGTGGAGATGAATGATAATTCACGCCATGAGTCAGGTAGAGTGGAGATGAACGATAATTCATGCCATGAGTCAGGTAGACATGACTTTCCTGAGAAGCTTGCTGGTTCTGATAAGACTATTGAAGATGATACTTGAGACATTTAATCAAACCACATCAGTGGCTTACTGGAGAGACAGTGAAATCAGTAGCCATTGTTGTATGTTGCTTAGTGTTTCTCAGGTAATTTCTGCTATTTAATACACCTTTCCAATCACAAAATGAAGTAGTTTAGACATGTGCACAATACCCAAGATAGGAGGTTTGTCAAAATTGACAAGTGCCTACAGCTGAATAAGGAGGCACTTGTGGAGGCTAAAAAGGCCCGCATTGCCATTAAGAGATATGTCGAAGGGAGAGTACCCCCAGCTGTGAAACTGAAGGTTATTAAGTCATGTAGCAAGTGCATACGCTGACTAATGTTAGGTGCTTCTCCAATCAAAGATACACATAGCTTCCTAACTCTCCCTTGTATAACTAGGGCTAAACTTTGTAATTCTCCCAGAAAGCATGATTGCTCATCTAATTTTTCTATTTACCATTTTTGAGAAATTCTCATTGTGTGATAACAAAGAGCATGATGGTAACCATCCATATCATCGAGAAAACAAAGGCATTGGAATGCCTTACATTCAAAACTACCCGTGGCATCAGTAGGAGGTTATTCAAGGTTGATAATTGCTTGCGCCTGAATAAAGGAGGCCAGTTGTGGGGGCTGAAAAGGTCTGTCACCATTCAGAGATATGTCGAGGGGAGAGTGCCCTCAGTTGTGACCCTGAAGGTTATTCAGCTGAGTAGCAAATGTGTATACCATTAAACATTAGATGTTTTCAAGCTATCCTATATGAATAGCCTCTCTTTGCACTGTATAATGTTTTACGACAAACTGTGTAGCCCACACTAAACAACATGATTATCGAATCTGATTTTTGCATTGAAGCAATGCCCCTTATTTGGGAAGTTTTGGTATGCATCATTCATAATATGATGATTGAAGTGATAAATAAGATTTTTCAATTAGTATTACTCACAGCGCTAAGCTCTGCAATGTTCCTGACTTCATGTGATCTTGTAATATTCAGCAGCCTCCGTATGTTTGATCACTTGAGACCTGTGAGTGCACATATTGGTATAGCTTCGGTGTATATGTACCTCACAATGAACCGAAGCGGCTGTGGAGGTCGTTGCCACTCTGCTTATGAAATTCAGTTTACAAAGAGCACACTGGTCTCCAGTGTGAAATTCAGTTTACGAAGAGCACGCACGATCTCCAGTTCTAGCCTCCATATGTGTGGTTGCTGCAATTCGTGTGGTTGTCGTGCCTTCAGAAAAGGATTCGGATATGTGATCGGCTCCTGAAGTTCACATTGCCATCTCTGTTTAGGTGAGCTTGAAACGGCACAACATTTTGTTCAGAGGCTGCAAGCCTGCAACAAGTCTTGAGGCATTTGGCAGAGCTTCAACGTCAGATTGGATGCCACACAAATAAACCTGCAGGACTAGTTCGTCTATGGCGCCATCCAACTCCAGTGCAAATACAGCTGCTCTATTATCATTTCTTTTTTTAGGTTTGCTGGATGAAGTTGTCAGCAGCACAAGATGGACACCAGAAAAGCTGGAATGTTGTAGCACCAGTCGTCTCTCCTGCCGTTTACCTGCTGCTGGAATAATGCCAAACAAAAGAAAGCTGGTGGTCAGGTTGTACACTATGAATGCTGGACAAATCAATTCAGGCAGATAAGAGTGCACATCCTACATCGCTGCAATATGCTGAAATTCCTGCACATGATGAATCCACCATCCAGCACAAGCAGATGTCAAGTGGACCAGAGCAAGAGAGGCACATGGCACAGAATTACAGATGCGGCGCAGGCTACTAGTAATTCCAAACAAACGAAAGCTGGTCAGGCTGTACATTATGAATGCAGGACAAATCAATTCAGGCAGATGAGAGTGCACATCCTACATTCCTGCAATGCTGAAACTCCTGCACATGATGAATCCACCATCTAGAACAAGCAGATGTTCAGTGGACCAGAGCAAGAGAGGCACATGACACAGAATTACAGATGCTACAAGGAAACACAGGGAACTTCTCACTTCTCGGGCAGCATACCTGTGCATGTTGCTCGCCATGAGTTCATGATTCAGCCACAAAGGGACTCCTGTCAGAACAAAGACCAAACAGGTGCAAAAATGCAGCCAACACTGACAAACATGTGCAAAAAAATCGAATCGCTTTCAGTAAGGGATTAGATTCATCCACTTTCAGTAAGGGATTAGATTCATCCATCAGCCATTATTAACCCTGTATGGATTAATTCCAACATCCCACACAAAAAATCTGCTAACCTCATATACCGCCGACAGAACATTATATCTAAGGTTGTTCCGGAATTGAACAATCGAAAATCAGTGAAATCTGTACACTGTGCAAAGATGAGCACCCCTTCCTTCGTGGGTCCTCGATCTAATTACTCGCCGTACGGGCCGTCGCCGTACGGGCCGTTCTTCGCATCGTTGATGATGCTTTGGATCTTCCCAATCTTGAGACAGAGGCCTGCGATCTTCGCGCTCCGATCGGCATCGCCATGGTTGACGTAGCCCAGCCCGCTCGCAACAGCAGGATCGTGCGGTCGGCTCGTGACCGCACCATTGTCCTGGTCGGTATCGCACGGCCGGACCGCGAGCACGCCCTCCTGGTGGCCCGACGGTATCTGGAGCGAACCAACCTGGTCCGCCAGCCCCTCGACGTCGTTGACAAGGTGGAGCGGGCCCTGACCGCCGATCGCCCCCGCCTCCTCCACCTTGAGAGTGCTCGTATCATCAGAAACAGGTGTAGCCGCCACGTCGCGCGCGCCGCAGCCAAGTCCGACCGCGACCCTTGCGACCCTCTGCGCCTCCATCGTCACCCCGTCCAGGAGCGCGAGGCTGGTCGAGGTGTGGGCGGTGGCGACGACTGTGTTCGACGCCTTACGGATCTCCTTCATCAGGTCCCCCTTCAGCGGGATCCCGCCCTCCAGGTCGAGGCGCATCAAGTCCAAGAGCAGGTCCAGGTAGTCGAGCGCCATGTGGTGGTCGACCGCTGCCTCCACCGTCTTCATGAGATTCAGGTGGAATCGGCCCTCCCAGTGAGTCGGGTCCAGGTGCTTCGTCAGGTAGCGCTTGATCTCGTGCACCTCGAAGAGGCAGCCGATGCGGACGTAGGCCGCATCATGCGGCCTTAGCTCCGCGATCGCGTCAATCAGGTCCTCCCGGGACTTTACGGTGACCGTTTCCCACATGGCTGCGGCGGCGGTTTGCTCGGAGGGGATTCGGGAGCGGCGGGCGGCGGTTTGCTCGGAGGGGATTCGGGGACCGGGGGGCGGCGGTTTGCTGGAAGCCTGGAATGGGATTCGGGGGCGACGGGCGGCGGTTTGCTCGGAGGGGATTTGGGGGCGGGGGGCGGCGGTTTGCTCGGAGGGGATTCGGGGACGGGGGGCGGCGGGTTGCTGGAAGGGGATTTGTGGGTGGGGGGGGGGGGGGGGGCGGCGGCGGCGGCGGCGGCGGAGAGAGGGATAGAGACGAGAAAGGGGATCGGATGGGTTGGTGACCGTTGGGCAAGCAGGCGCCCTGGGTATATATTTCGAAGTTTCGAGAGGCAAGTCTGGCTGGGTATGATCCGACGGATGTTAAACGTTCAAAGAGGCACAAAATTATCCTGACCGTAGAGGCAATGCTAGTACGCCACGTGTCACAGAATAGCTAGCCTCAGTTCGTTGCTGCTCCTATTTGCGACGGGGCCTTATGGAAAAGAAAAAAAAAATCTCCATCATATCAAAATATCATAACACATGCATGAAGTATTAAATGTAGATGAAATTAAAAATTAATTGCACAATTCTGTTCTACTTTGCGAGACGAACATTTTGAGCCTAATTAATCAATTTTTGGACAATTTTTCGCACATACAAACGAAATTTTACAATGACGTAATGATTACGAAGAGACCCAAGGTACACCAAATTTGAGAACTAAACAAGGCCCGGGTATGTTTAGTTCCTGTGAAAAGTCAGTAGAAAAGTCACATCGGACATTGTAGCGCACTGTAACATTTTTTGTTTGTTTGAGGGTAAACATTGCCCTACTATAACCTAACTAGATTCAAGAAATTTGTCTTGTCGTGTACATCAAAACTATACAATTAGTTTTTTTATTTACTCACGTTTATTTAATGTTCGACATGACGTCCATGTGACTTTTTCGTTTGGAATTTGTGAGAACTAAACACACCCACTGTTATCTGCTTTGGGCCTTGTTTAGTTCCCAATTTTGATGTACCTTTGGGAGTTCGGGGTCTCTTCGTAATCATTACGTCACTGTAACATTTCGTTTGTATATGCGAAAAATTGTCCAAAAATTAATTAATTAGGCTCAAAATATTCGTCTCGCAGAGTACAACAAAACTGTATAATTAGATTTTGATCTCATCTACATTTAGTATTTTATGCATGTTATGACATTTTAATGGGACAGAGAATCTTCTTTTTACATATTGAATTTGGAGGTTGCTTTTTTTTATGGATGGGAGTTGCTTTTTTGGAATACAAGGCCTTGGTCCTTGCCGTTGGCTCATGGTTGACTGCGGTCGCATCCGCGGTCAGCGCGCCCACGTGACTCTGGTGCAAAAGTTTGGGGTCATCCTCCGTTTGATATTTTTTTAGCATTATCACTACCTCCTATATTGAATAGTGTAAATACCTGCGGATGACACAAGAGCCGCACACGACGTCTAAGAGCAGTCTCAACCCAACACATTAAATTTTTATAGTCTTCACATCATTAAAAATATTAGTACTGGACACTACTCTTTCAAAACAAATATTGATATTCTATACTCAAACTAAATGTTATTTTTTAATCTTGTCTTAGATGCTGTGTACAAACTATATCTTATGTAAGACCTAGTTTTTTTCTTTTTCTTTATTAACCGACTAACCACCTCATCTTTTATCCTATATGGCAGTGGCACTATCCTAGTCACCAGATTTAAAAATGGCCTAGCGAGTTTTAAACAAAGTTTTAAATCTCCGGCTATAGCGGCTATAGCCGGAGATAGCTGTTGGAGATGGGTAACGCTAAGATAATCATATTTTGCCGCTATGATTTGTGACCCGCTATTAGCTGCTCTTATCCAGCTATAGCCGCTATATGGTCCAAAAATTAGCCGCTATATGGTCCAAAATTTATGCACTCTTGTTATTGCTATTTCCGTCATGTTGTTATTATTCTGTTGTCAACTTGTCATTATTTGTTGAGCACTTGAACTATTATGTGACTTCTCCTGAACTTCGTTGCTGTTATACCAAGTTTCCTCTGTCTTATACTGATGGTGATGGTTTTAGTATAGTCTGATATGTCTTTAGAACTGATGATTAATCATTGAATCTATGTTATTTTCTCTGAATTCTTCTCTATATTTGCAAAATCGCTAAACGTCTTAGCTGTAGCTATAGCCAGCTATAGCTGCTATTAGCTGTTGGAGAACCAAAGAGCTAAGAAGCTTAGCCCGCTATTTTAAACATTGGTTTTAAATAGAGCTATTTGCTAATCTGTCTGCATTCAAATTTGCCGCTCTGCCCTCATGTACCACCTCAACCACCGCAAAGTTCGTAATCGTGGTCCTAATCTCCTTGACAATATTTTATTCCGTACAGCTCGAGCGCCTTGTTCGGCTGGCTAGTGGCCAGTGGCTGGTGCTGGTTTTTGCTAAGAGAAAAACACTGCTGGCTAGTTATTGGCTGGTGTCTGGTGCTGATTTTTACTGAGAGAAAAACACTGTTGACTGGTGGCTGATAATCCAAGCGAACAGGACGCACTCCTAACCGAACTAGAGTAATCGCTGGTAAGTCTAAATTTCTGCAGACACAAACCACTAGACAGGGCGGAGCCAAAAATTAAGTATAGAAAGGAAATAAACAAAACAAAATTGAATCTATAGCTATATCAACTTATTTTAGTCACATATATAATAGTAACATGTTTTACAAGTCTCAACTAAAAAAATACATAACTATCAATTTAAATATAGCTCTACAGTTAACAACAAGATCATATACTATAATAATATCATCAATACTAATTAATGCAGCCAGTTTCCTCTCATACCAAACAATCTCACAGAAATCCATCTCCCATGGTAAATTGAAAGCGTGTCTTCACAAGTTTCATAACTAAGAAGCGTCTCTTACTCTCTTGGTGGTTGCAGTAGATACTGAGTTAACACCTCAACTCTGAATACAACATATAGTCAACTTTTTTTGTCTTATCCCTTCTTAATCCGTTCATTAGCTAACTTATTTTTATATACTCTCTCCCTAGATGGATTTCCACTGGATATTGGGAATCGGTGGAATTTTATTAGGATCTATTTTATCGTCAGAATTTATCACTACTTTAGCTAATTTAGCAGGCCGGTTATCACAATTATTCTATTTTCCGATGCTAGCAATATATCGGTCAAATAGGATTATTATCTTCATGAGACCTTTTTTTATCATGTGGGAGTTAGAATCAAACCTTATTTAGAGAGGGATGCGCTATATTCAGCTACCAAGTTTATTTTTAACATATTTGTTGGATGCATGCTTGCTAATTGAAAAAATAAAATGAAGTGGTAGTCTCTAGTGGCAAGGGTTGCTGCCAAATTTGTTGGCGTGCATGCAAGTGAATTGAACATAAAAGTGTTACTCTGAGGGATATATTAGAGTACATCATTTCCAATCACCTCACAACTCAAAAATAGTTATATTCTTGAAAAAATTAGAGTATAAAACTAGTTACATTCTAGCTACGATGGAGGGAGTATTTATATCTAATTAATTAATATAGACACATTTAAAAATGATTAAATATGGGTATAGGACATGTTTGGGCTAAATTAGTAGAGAAAATTGTATTAAAATATATATTAATTATAATATATATGAGGACTAGGTAAAGCCCCTGCCGCTAGGTAAAGCCAACCCCTTCTTACAGGCCAAAACTCATTGGTCTCCTCACTCTCTACGGCCAAGACGCACCTAAGTACCTAACCATGTGTTGATAGTCAAATTTGGCAGCCGCCGAGGGAAACCGGTCAGACCGGTTTGCCCAACCGGTCAGATCGGTTTTGGTCCTGTAATTCGAGTAGGTTTAGGATTCCGAGTTTTATCCCATATTGTAACCAACTTGAGGGGGTACGACTTCCCCGGCCTATATATATAAAGACTAAGGCCGATTGAGAGTTATTCCAATCGAATCAACCATTATTTGTCCTTTACTTTTGTCTCTCAAACCCTACACTTTTCCAACCCCAATTACTGTTCTTTGCTCGTCTCTACGGCATTCAAGGGCGTTCTGGGTGGCCTGCCGATCCTAGATCAACCCTAGATTGCTTGAGCTCTGACGGGGTCCCTCCTGAGCTCGAGTTTCTAGGTCTTCACGAGTTCCTGCCTGAAAGCGGTCTAACCGGTTTCAGGAACCGGTTTGACCGGTTTGTCCCGGGAGCTCGGGTGTTGGCCGTGGTGACGGCCCTGCTGCGTGTTTGCGTGATCTCAAGTGTGTCGGAGCGTTTTCGTGTCAACATCATGTTACACTCTTATATCAACAAGTGCTTCCATGAGTCTTCCACCCCACACAATGCACAAGCACTTTGTTGTTGCCATTTCTCTATGGTGAAGCACATCTTCGAGAGTTTCTCTGACTTTTTCGAAGGAATAAATCTACAACACCCCCTGACCTATGAAACATCGGCCACTTCACCCCCCAACGTTTCAAACCGGTTAAAACACCCCCCAACCTATGTTAAACCGGTTAAAACACCCCCTAGGGCTGTTTTGACGGCCAGTTTTTGGCTTGCGTCTGGTTTTGCCATCGCTGGCCGCGTCCATGGCCAGTTTGCTCGCGTACGACGTGCCGACGAGCGCCGCTGCTCACGCCCCTCGCTGCTGCGCTCACCATGCTGCTCTCCGTCATCACGGGCGCACCGAGGCCCGGCCACCTCCACGCCGTCTCGCTGATGTCCTCCGCCACCTCGCTCGCCCAGCTCGCCGCCGTAGCTCCGGACCGAGCACGCGGGGCAGGGCTCCCTGGACGCGGCTCGTCGTCGCACAGATTCTGGTGGTCGCGGCTCCGTCCATTGGCGCTCCGGTGCGGCAAAACGGTGAACGGGCAGCGGCGGCGAACGGCTATGCAAGGCAGGGCGCGAGTGGAGGTGGAGGCGGCTGCTAGGGCGCGCAGGGCTGCAGACTCGGATTGTATAGGGGCATGCAAGGGCAGCCTGGCGTGGCACGCACGCCGAGAGGAAGCCCAGGCGCATTGGCCGGCTGGCTCGTTGCCGCCGCGGCAGGCGGCGTCGAGGTAGTCCCTGACGCAGGCGAGCACGCCCTCCGGGAATGCCTCGAACTTGAGCCGCAATCAGAGCACGCCCTCATATTGCAATCACCAATGGGGATCCTTTTAGAGCTTGTACGTCTTGTTATGAGCAATTGCATCCCTTTTTCATCAGAACACCGAGTACATCATGATCCGTAGTGCTACAATCGATTCCACTAAAAAATTGTGACGAACAATGTGTTCAGTGATCGAATTCATGCTTTTGTTTTTGCAGGTGTGCTGAAATCACAGAAAAATTTCGAGATTTCCTGACAATGGCGAGTAATCTTTGGACGTTTTCGCCAATCGGGGTGGATGCCATGACCGGCGGCTACTTCGGCGACGGCGGCGGCATGATGAGCACCGACGTGCCGTGCTTCCACCCGAGCGTGCTTCTCGAGCATGGCGGCTTCGGGTTCGGCCTTGGCGACGGCGCCGGACCTGGGCGCCAACTTAGCGGCGCTCGCCGGCGCGTCGTACGCGAGCAGGCTGGCCATGCATGGACGCGGTCAGCGATGGCAAAACCAGACGCTAAGGCAAAAACCGGCCGTCAAAACAGCCCAGGGGGTGTTTTAACCGGTTTAACATAGGTCAGGGGGTGTTTTAACTGGCTTGAAACGTTGGGGGTGAAGTGGCCCATGTTTCATAGATCAGGGGGTGTTGTAGACTTATTCCCTTTTTCGAATGAATATAGTAGGAATCCGCATCACAAATATATTTCATCATTATGTAATATATATATTTTATTTGTTTGATTTGTATTATCAAATATCTCGTAGCGTTAGCACGAGCATTATACTAGAAAGGAGATTCAACCCATCTTTTCTTATCCCCTCTCCTTTCTCTTTCTATCCTCCCCAGGTATCTTTACGTGACGCTGCACAACGCGCCTCCACAACACCAGCCCTTCACCCGTAGTGCCGACTCCTCGTTGTTCCTCCTTCCTGTTCATTGTGATCCTGCTCTGGGCGCGAATGAGCCTAGTGCATTGGAACCAGTGGTGGAGGATCCACCGCCCGGTGAGCCCGGGATCCTCGACGAAATACAATACAACATGATGTTTCTTTCTTGCATAGGGTAACTACATGATATTTCTCTAACTATATGTTTGAGCACAGGCCATAGGGAGGATTGCCAAGGCTCCACAACAATTCTAGGTCCGCCACTGGTTGGAGTTGTGCGCCTAGTTCCCCATCGGCGGTGCCCGCCGTGCTACGCACATCTATTCTACATCCCATTGTAGCCCCGTTCGCTATGACCATGTTCGGCCACCACTGTTTGGCCCCGATCCGGCGTGCTGCCGCTTTTTACCTGGGGTGCCATGCCGGGCCAGATGTTGTGAACCAAACACGCCCCTAGTTGATGAGCCCCACCTTCTATACCATGTTGTGCTGACCGGTGGGAAGAAGAAAGAGTAGCATGTCCATGTCGAGCCACAGTTGCCACCTGCTCTAGTCCAATAGGTGACTGCGCTGTCGTGGAAGGGTCATCGTGCGCCTAGAGCAATGCCATGGGAGGGCCGCACGTCGCAAGGTTGCCGCCGCTGTGCTTGTCGTGTGTGCCACTGACATGATAAGAAAAATCAGTTTGCCTAGTGACTGTTAGGCAAGTTGTAGGGGGGAGACAGAAAGATAAAGGAGACAAAGATCTACCGGAGTATTTCTCTGTAATAGTTTGAAATTTTTTCTCATTCTTAGTTTATTGGAGTTTATGTTATCATCTATTATGCAAATTGATACGATATAGTATAAAATAGAATAAAAATGTCTAAATTTTTATCCTCGAGTATGAATAAAGTTTGGATAACCTCCAAAGTATGTATTGGTTCCTTTTACACCCACAACTATCTCAATCGGTCCAGTTTACCCCTTTGTGCGTAGGATTTTTCTTTTTTTATTTCTCAACATGCACAAGTGGTGTTTTAAGTTAAAATTTTGTAGGATGACAGATGCCCACATATAGCATTTTAAAAAAAATATAATATGATTTTTTTACTTTTATTTCTCATAAATTTTGTTTGATATAGTTAATTTAATATTACATATCATAGCCTTTTGAAATAATGATAAAAAATTATAATATATTTTAAAATATAATTTATGATCTTCTCTATTATACCTCAAAATTTCAATTCAAAATAACATGTATGCGTCTAGAAACAAAAAAGGAGAAAACTTACAAAGGGTTAAACTGGATCGATTGAGATAGTTAGGAGTGTAAAACAATCAAAAACTATACTAAAAGGATCCTAGAAAATTGAAAACAATTCTCACCCAATATACCCACACCCACCCCTCACAAAGGACCCACCTGTCGGGTTGTAGGACATGGAAAGACGTGGGAAAATGTGGGAAAACAGTGCAAAATGCGAAACGTTTTTCACCTAAGACTCTACCCATACCCACGCGGACCCACATGCTCATGATATACCCACATTTGTAACCACGTCTATACACAATTATCCCGTATTGCTAATAAACAATAGATTGGAGTGTTGACGTAAAATCCGCACCTCACGCCAAGCACACAGCAAGCCGAATTAGCTGGCTTCACACGTGGCCCGGGCTTTCGAATGCGGAAGCGTGCCAGTCAGTTTGCCTGAAAACTAACAAAGGGACAAAACGTTTAGATCAAAACCTGGAACGTGCCGGGTGAGACCAGACAGTTCCATATTTGCGGCATTGAAGCCAATCTCGAGAGACAAATAGCTACAGGGAAGCTATCTGTCGGCAGTTTAAGCCTCATTCGGCAATCGGCAAGGCACGCAAGGAGCGCACTGCCGAATGCGTGACGTAAGCATGACGAAAGATCGGCTTTCAACCGAATGAACTTTGTAGCAGATACTCATAGCCGATTAACGAGAAACAGAGCATGATAGATAAATAAAAGGGTGAAACATGATCATAAATTCGCAGTAAACAGGGAATGCATAGGCCGAAAGCAGCACCCGTCAAGCATGATAACAAAACAAGTTAATCCACCGCATGATACGACTTGTTTGAGACCACGCCACTAATCAGATTAGACCAATCCACCGCATGATACAATCTAACCATGAAAAGCTAAAAGCATTCAATGTTTAGTTACGAACCCACAACACAGTCACGAATTTACATTGAAAACAAGAATGCATAGGCCGAAAGCAGCACCCGTCAGGCATGGCAGCAAACGAGTTAATCCACCGCATGATACAACTTGTTTGAGGCCACACCACCAATCAGATTAGATCAATCCACCGCATGATACAATCTAATCGTGAAAGGCTAAAAGCATTCATTGTCCAATGCAAACCCACGAACACACGTTCACTCGTGAGAGCTCTGCCGAATACGGCTATTTAGCCGAATCGGGGTCCATGGCGAAGGAACAGGCTTAATCGGTAAAGATAAATCTATCAGATCGAATCGAATTCTAATCCACCGGATGATTAGCTCTAAGACGACCCAAAAACCTGCATCTACCGCATGATACCCGGTTCTGTCAAGATCTACACAATGCCGATAAGCTCGAACCCGCGACACGTGGCAACCTAGATCGGTTTCGGATTCGGCTGTGAGGGGATAATTCGTCACGTCGTGAAGTAGAGCCGATTCTAGCCGATCTAGATTGGGCAAAGGTGTGTTGCATGAACTAAGCACATAGTAAAAACGGAGCAACACGGGGTAACTTAATGAATCTGTTAGATCTTGCCGAAATCTAACAGAGCCGATAACTTGGTTCATACTAGATCTTAGCCCACCGCATGGCTCATGACCTAACAGAGGAACCTTCTTGAGACCACAACTTAAATCCACCGGATGATACTAAGCATGGTAACAAGACTACTTGCATCAAAGCTTAAATCCACCGCATGATACTAAGCATGATACAAGGTTGCCGGTACTTACGGAGGTCGACGGATCGATGACTCCTCTCGAAGAACTCGACGACTCGACTAAAGGACTCGATGTTGGCACGGGGCCGGTTTGTTGTATGATTGATTCGATATCCCTTCTTACAATTGCCATGGGTTTATATTTATACCCAGGTCTTGATACAACTCCTAGTCGGACACGACTACAACACTTGTTTCTAAAAATAAATGACGAATCTTCGTGCCCATATTGCGTTCCTTGTTCGAACCGGCCTTTTCCTTATATTGATCCACGTCATCATGTCTTCCCGAATGCTACCACTCTTTGCCTGCGGAATAATGCCTCGGCCGAATGACGACGCATTCTCGACCGCAGAGTATCTCTGCCGAATGCTTCAGAGAAAAACCCCTTAGCCGAATGGCGACGCGTTCCCGACCGCAGAGCATCTTTGCCGAATGCTTCAGAGAAAGCCCTTTGGCCGAATGGCATCCTTTCACCAAATCTGGCCCACATATCAGCCTCTTCCTGGTGCTAATTTTTGGTGTCAACACATGCCCCTTCAATTTCAGGATAAAGAATACTTTTATCTCGGAATTGACCAGGAATCCCCAACATTTCCAGGCTGAGCCCGTTCGACATCCGTTTTCTGCTCCCAAATCCTCAGAGTGCGTTCTCAAACTCAAACCCTAGTTCGTCGAATCTTTCAAGCTCCGATCTTCAGATGGCGAACCAGGATCAAATTCTTCAAGTAAGTTCCGTTTTCTTCAATCATATTCGGCATTACTCTTTTCAAACTGCATTTTGAATCCCCGAATCGCTTTTCTTCCGTCCTCAATAGGCTCTGACCACTGAAATCCTGACCCCTACGGAGGAGCAATCCGCATCTTTCTTCCTCGGCCCTTCAGGGAATCCAGATCCCTCCAAAATTATTGCGGCCGAGTCTCAAAGGATCCCTTTCAAAACTTCACTGCCGGGACCTCACGAATGGCAGGATTCATTCAAAAACTGGCCTCTGCCCCCAATCGCTGGTTGGAGAAACTGGTACAAAAGGATTCTTGAAGATAAAAGCCCTCAGACGCAGAATTGGGACAGTCTTCGTATTTCTCATTGCTTGGAGCTATCTCTAGCCGAAACACCCAAGAATGAAAATCTCCTGATTGCAGCTTGTCACTTCTGGTCCAACGGCATGAACGCCTTTCTTTTTGGTCATGGACCAATGACTCCAACCCTGGCCGATGTTTACATGATAACCGGCCTGAACATTACAGGGACAGCACACCCATACAGATACAAAGGTTCTTCCAAACAGACAGGGGTGAAGACTGGAGTCGGCTATAAGAAATACATCCAGACTTACATGCATGATGGTCCTCTGACTGATGTTGAATACAGGGCTTTTCTGAATATGTGGTTGTGCAGATTTGTTTTCTGCGGCAAAGCCAATGAGCCAACTCTGAATCACATAGTAATGGCCGAAGACCTGGCTGCAGGCACACTTATCCCTCTCGGGAAATATCTTTTGGGAAGTGTCTATCACATGCTCCATCAAACCATCTATCAGATGCACACCAACAAGAAAATTTCTTGCGTCAATGGTCCCTGGTGGTTCGTCCAGATGTGGCTGCAATTGTACATGCACCAAATTGTCTCCATTGACCTCAACAGCCGACACTTCCCCTCGGTCAATTACCAGGAAGCAGAAACCCAGAGCACCAAAGGCTGTCAAACCTATGGGGAAGCAGCCTCCACTATTGCTATCAACAAGAGCATTGGAGAACTGTTTGAACTTTTCTTCAAAGGCTTTGCCAACCCCCTCTGGTTCCTATATTTGGACAATGATAGTCTCACTTTTCCTTGTGAATTCAGCTTCGAGACTGGATGCATAGATGCAGAGTCCACAGCAATTTTTAACACTTTCATTCGGCCTTGCATCTTACCAGCTGAATTTTGTGGAGGAAGGCTGGTTCAAAGTTCATATGAATATTACCAGCCGAATATAGTAGCCAGGCAATTAGGATGTGGCCAAGTGCCCCCAAGATTATTCTTTCATGAATTCCTCAAGCCTAGGCAAATCATCAAAGACTCCACAGAAACAAGAAGAATCTTTGATTATAAGTGTTGTGCAGCCATCTATCAGATCGAACCTTTTGTGCCAACAGCACTTGCTCATCCTTCTTTTATTCTTTGGTGGCAAGAAGTCCATGATCACATCTTTAATGTACCAGTCCACCCTCTCTGCCTCGATTTGATGCCTGACTATCAGCCGAATTCAGAGGTAAACACGCTTATAATCCATTTGTTTTTTCACTGACATCCTCTTTCATCGACTTTTAACTCTGTTATCTTGCAGGACATAGTCCCTGCCCCTCTGGCCAGAGCAATTGCATATAACACTGCAGGCCCAATATCTATTCTGGGGCATCACTCTCCTTCTTTGGCTCAAATAATGTCTAGGCCTGCCAATCTGGATCCAACTCTTGCTGCACCACCTGCTGCCAAGAGAAAAATTTCTTCTCTAACTGCCCCTTTATCTATAAAGAAGAAAAGAACAAGCAGCAAAACAATTGCACAGGTCAAATTTCTCCTTCTTCGAGTAAAAAATGCCAATTTCATTCCGCTCATTTTCTACTCCTTTATGATTTCAGGCCAAATCACAACAATTGGCCACTAGCACAGGCCCTGCCGATGCTTCAGCGATCAGTAAAATTTTCACCATCTTGTCTTTTAAAATTCTTTTTCATCGGCACTAACTTTCTTTCAGTCACAGAGCAAACTTCAATGGATCCAATCTCGGAGAGCTCCTCTTTTCATCAAGAACCAGCTTCAGCTTTACCTGATGTATCTCAGCTAGAAGCCTCATCTCCATCAAAGAACCTTCCAAGCTCTCCTCAGCATGATACACAAGAACCTTTGCCTGAGCTTGAGCCGCCTTCTCTCTCCATCCAAGAGATTAGGAATGAGGTAGAAAAATTTCTCAGTCTCCTCAGTTCTTTATTCAATGGATAATCATTAATTCGGCAATATCTTTTTTCAGGAGAAAACAACTTCGTCACCCAGCTACTCATTTCCCTTGGATGATCTTGTTGCCGAACAAGCAGAGGAAATTTCTTCTAGTCAGACTTTATCAGAAGAAACCCAGGCAAAACTAAAGGAAATTTTCTCCTTTCTGCACAAAGACATCCAGGATCAAGTCAAGGATGCTGATCTTCTGAGAGATATGCTCGAGCCCATTGAACAAAATCTTCCTGTTGATATTCAAGCTTCTTTGGAACCAATCTCTCAATTGGATCAACAATTTGCTGCAGTCAGACAGGCTCTGAAAGGTCAATCTTTACAACCAGCTTTAGAGCAAAGAAGAGCCATAGCTAAGCAATCCTTGAAAGATCTGCATACTCAAGCTCAGATTAACAAAGAATTGTCAGCTAGACTGCAATCAACACTTGATCTGAAGAAGACCAGAAAAGCTGAACTAGAAGCCGAACTGAGGGCCCTGTCAGCCGAAATCGAAGCTGACGAGAAGAAATTAGCCGAACTCCCTGATCTGACAGAAAGGATACGAAAGGAAGCATCGGCAATTCTAACTGAAGATAAACAACTCAAAGCGAAGCTCTCTGCTCTGGAAAAAACCCAAGAAGCAGGCAAAAATCTTTTGGAGACCATTAATAGAATGATATCTGATGCCAAAGATGTAATCTCCAAGTACTTGGGTGTGTAGTTGTATTGAATATTTAATTAGCCGAATGTCTTACCGACTTTGTAGTCTCACCAATCTTTTGCTTTCTCTCCATTGTGGGTAACTCATTCGGCAAAGCTGATTTTAATAGCATCAGACCTGAAAACGCTTCAACTATGACATAGCCGAATCTCATCCAGTCAAAGCCGAATACGACTCGATAAGAATCCCAAACGACATGAGAACCGATCGGCTGGAAAATCCTCTCCACCTTCCTAACTCTTCGGAATATGCGCCACGATCTTTGGCCACGATTTCCTCTGCGGGCTCTATAAATAAACATACCGAGTATCCACAGTTTCTCACCAAGTTCTTCGTCTTCCAAGTTCTTGCCGGCCCAGATCATTCTTTTCCCCATCCACAGTAACTCCGAGGAAATTCCAATGGCCGACAACAACAGGAGGCGCCCGGCCGCCGATGAGGCCGAAGGAAGTCGTGCCGGCGCTCGCCGCAGGTGATTAGCTGCTTGCTTCTCTATGTTCTTCTCGAGATTTCCTCCCTCTTTCTTGACGAATCTCTTTGTTCTTTCAGGGTAATCCAATGGATTGCCGGCGCTGGTGCGCCAGTCGCAGTTCCAGCCGCTGCTCCTGCGGCATCTTCGAGTTCGTCCAATCGATCTCTCGAATCAGACGACTACCGCTACACGGACGGCGATGCTCGCCGATTCAAGGCGGAGCGCGACGACTCTCGTCGCGAACTGGAGGCTATCTCCAAGCAAGCCGGGATTGCTGACCTCGAATGGCAGCACGAGCGCAAGCAACTCCTCGAAGTCATTGATGGTGAGTCCTGCAATCTGCTCAATCTCAATCTCGTCCCCCAACTGATATTATTCTGCTGCCCCTTTTTGTAAACTTGCAGCGCGTGATGCTGAACTCGATCGACTGAAGGCGCTGGTGGATGAGCTGGCGAACAAGGTGAATGCTCCTGGGGACACACCAGAAGCTCGCCTCGGTGCGGCGGCGGGCCGCATCGATGAGGTGGCCTCGCACGGCATCCGTCTGGGTACTGCCGCAGGCCTAGTTGCCATGTCGACGCACACCAATACCGACTACTCCAGGCTACCGACCGGCTTCGCTAATGATAACCCGGAGGAGATCGATGACATCGAAGCCTCCATAGATCGCCTTGATGCTCATGGCGCCGCCATTGCCGATTCTATTCATCCCCAGTCCGTTTTGAACAAGCTATTCCATTAGTTTGTACTAGGGATTTATGGAAATTCGGCAATAAAACTTATCTTTTGTGATCTTGCATGAACATCTGATGTAATATATTTTATGCTAAGGGCAATACATTCAGTACTGGCCATTTTCCTTTTCTGTCAACATTTGTTCTGAAGGCGATTTCTTCCCGAATATCGGCTGTTCGGCAATTTGATATATCAATCATCGATCGATTTCAATACTGGGATAATACCTCTTCAAATATCTTCCATTTATAGCAGAAGCAAATTCTTCTCCCAATAATGTCTTCAAAATATATGCATTTCCAGGCACGCACCTAACCACTCTAAAAGGACCTTCCCAATTTGGAGACCACTTGCCGAATGCTGCATATTTGGTTCCAATCGGCAATATCGCTTTCCAAACTAGATCACCTTCTGTAAATTGCTTAATCTTCACCTTCTTGTTGTAATACTTAGCAACTCGCATTTTGTTCTTCTCAATATTCTCCAAGGCCCTGAGACGAATCATATGCAAATCTTCTAATTCGTCCATCATTAAATCATTATAATCTTTAGAACTCAAATCCTTTTGCAACTTTATTCTCCTTGAGTCTAATTGTATTTCCCATGGCAAGATAGCATGATGCCCATATACCAACTCATAAGGAGATGTCTGTGCAGCCCCATGTGGAGCCATTCGGTAAGCCCATAAAGCCTCATTGAGTACCGAATGCCACTTTCTCGGCTTCTGATCAATCTTCTTCTGTATAATTTTAATCATAATCTTGTTAGAAGCCTCTGCCTGACCATTAGCTTGGGCATAATAAGGAGAAGAATTTAACAATTTGATGCCCATACTCTCAGCAAAATCTTTGAACTCTGAAGATGTAAATTGAGCCCCTTGATCTGTGGTGATTGTTTGAGGAATCCCAAATCTGTAAATGATATGTTCCTTAACAAATTCAACCATATTCTCCGACGTCACCTTCTTTAATGGAATTGCCTCAACCCACTTGGTAAAATAATCGGTTGCCAAAAGCACAAACTTATGCCCCTTGCTAGATGGAGGGTTTATTTGGCCAATCAAATCTATTCCCCATCCTCTGAATGGCCATGGCTTGATAATGGGATTCAAAGCCGATGCCGGAACTCTCTGAATATTTCCAAATCTCTGACAGTCTTGACATCCCTTATAATATTCAAAACAATCTTCCAGCATTGTCGGCCAGTAATATCCAGTTCTTCTAATAACCCACTTCATTCGGTAGGCCGATTGATGTGCTCCACACAACCCATCATGTACCTCACTCATCAGCCTTTTTGCTTCTTCATGATTTAAGCAATGTAACAGCACTCCATCCAGGGATTTATAATACAAATTATCATCAAGAAGAACAAATTTTAAAGCTTTATACCTGAGCTTTCTAGAAACCTTTCGAGATGGATTCTCCAAATAATCGGCAATTTCTTTCCTCCAATCATCTTCTGCCAGATTATTCCCGAAAGCATATACATCATTAGCAAACACTTCTTGAAGCTCTCTATAACCTGATGCACTTTGGGCCAATCTATTTGCCTCTCCATTATTCCCTCTAGGAATGTGTTGTAGAATTACTGACCGAAAGCTCTTCAATATTTCTTTGCATTCTTCATAGTAATTCCTCAAGGTATCACTTTTGCACTCATATTCACCATTCAATTGTTTTATGACCAACTCTGAATCTCCAAAAATTTTAACCGCAATGGCCTTTGCTTCTTTCAAATATTGGAGCCCTTTGAGCAATGCCTCATACTCAGCTTGATTGTTAGTAACAGCAGATTGAATAGGAACAGCAAACTCAAATGTTTCTCCTTTGGGTGAAATTAATAAGATACCTGCTCCACCACCTTTGTTGCATGAAGATCCATCGAAGAATAACACCCAAGGAACAATGTTAAGCAAATTTATCGATGTATCATGATGTTCAGTAATGAAATCGGCAATAATCTGTCCCTTAACAGCCTTTGCCGATTCAAATCTTAATTCAAATTCAGACAAAGCTAAAATCCATTTGCCAATCCTTCCGTTCAAAATTGGCATAGACAACATGTGTTTTATCACATCAAACTTTGAATACACAATGCATTCGGCATGTAGTAAGTAATGCCGAAATTTTGTACAGGAGTAGTAAACACATAAGCAAAGTTTCTCTATAGCCGAATACCTTGTCTCTGGATCTAGTAACTTTCGGCTAAGGTATGCAACCACTCTTTCCTTCCCTTCAAATTCTTGAATGAGGGCCGATCCAATAGTTTGGGCATCGGCCGCCACGTACAACTTGAAAGGCTTGTTCAATTGTGGAGGCACCAATACTGGTGGCTTCTTCATGTACTCCTTTATTTCATCAAAAGCCTTCTGTTGTTCGTCACCCCAAACAAACTTTTTATCCTTTTTTATTTTCAACAGTGAGGAAAAGGGCAACACCTTTTGTGACAAGTTTGATATGAACCTTCTCACAAAATTTATCTTGCCAAGCAGTGATTGCAGCTCTTTAAGATTAGTTGGAGGAACAATTTCATCAATTGCCTTCATGCTTTTCTTACCAACTCCTATTCCTCCTTCATGTATCAAAAATCCCAGAAACTCTCCAGCCGAAACTCCAAAAGCACACTTGTTCGGGTTCATCTTAAGCCCATGTTTCCTGGTGCATTCTAGAGTTTTCCTTATATCGGCTAAATGAGACTCATGATCCAATGACTTGATCACCACATCATCAATATATATTTCCACAATCTTGCCGATCAACTCATGAAAAATATAATTCATAGCCCTTTGATAAGTTGCACCGGCATTTTTCAATCCAAAGGTCATGACAACCCACTCAAACAACCCTATGTGTCCAGGACACCTGAAAGCTGTCTTTACTATATCTTCCAATGCCATATAAATCTGATTGTATCCTGCGTTACCATCCATGAAACTGAGCACTTTGTATCCAGCAGCAGCATCAACCAATGAATCAGCAATAGGCATTGGATATCCATCCATGGGTGTAGCCTTGTTTAGGTCTCTAAAATCTATGCAAATCCTCATTTTTCCATTTTTCTTATAAACAGGAACGATATTAGAGATCCAATCCGCGTATTTACATGGCCGAATGAAATTTGCATCTAGTAATCTTTCAATTTCCTTTTTCACATCGGCCAACACTTCTTCCTTGTAGATTTTTCGGGGTGGTTGCTTGTAAGGCCTGTATCCAGGTTTGATTGGCAACCGATGCTCAACAATAGAACGGTCTAGACCGGGCATCTCCGAATAATCCCAAGCAAAGCAGTCCTTGTATTCTTTTAACAATGTCACCAGCTTTCCTTTGAAAACCGAATCCAAGTTAGCACTGATAAATGTCGGCCTTGGCTTGTCACCATCTCCAATGTCCACTTCTTCTAATTTATCGGCCGACACAAATCCACGTCCTAATTTTCCATCAGTTCCATCAATTGGATTTTCCATCAAAAATTACTATGAGAACCGACTGCTTCGATCGGCTGCTGATCACTGCTGGCTGGTGCCACAGGACCTTCTCCCCAGTCTTTACCTGAGAAACAATCTATGCCTTGATACTCCCAGAAAGCTGGTTCCATATTTGCCACGCTTATTGAATCATCTGCTTGGACAATCTCCACCTCATCATCTATCCACTGAATAAGCTGTTGATGCATAGTAGATGGAATACAACAATTTGCATGAATCCAATCTCTTCCAAGCAGCAAGCTATATGCCCCTTTGCCCTCAATGACAAAGAAAGTCGTAAGCAGAGTCTTGGACCCAATCATCAGATCAACGTGCACGCATCCCTTGGTGTCCGAAGGATTTCCAGCAAAATCATTTAGAATTATGCTCGTTGGTGTCAAATCTCTAAGGCCCATACCAAGCTTCCTGAATGTGGTATATGGCATTACATTGACAGCAGCTCCTCCATCGACAAACATCTTGGTCAATGGTTTGCCATTAACATATCCCTTCAAGTACAGTGGCTTCATGTGCCGATTCTGGGCTGGTTTCTCAAAAACAGCTTGTTTGTTCAACATCAATTGTGCCATTAACCCAAATTGTTCGGCATCATCTATATCGGGCAATATTTCTTCCTGTACAATTTGGTTAGCTGGAGCCATGAATTCATTCGGCAGAAAACATACCATACATGTAGGAGCCGAATGACTATGTTCGTCAGGCCTGTCTTTTGGGAGCCATATCGATTTCATCCTAGGCCTTGCTTGCTTTAATTCTTGATTCCTCAGGCGTTGGACTCTTCTCTTCTGACTCCTTCTTAAACCAGGTGGGCACCATTGTCCTTTTTGCCAAACATAAGCATGATCTTCTTCTTCTTCACGATCAACCCATTTGTGATCAGCATGTCTCTTTCTTGGTTGATCATTAAAACGCCGATTATCACTAGGATGCACCTTGCCAATTCTTTCATGGACAGATCGGCGATTGACATTTCCCTGCCTATATTCATCATACCTATTATTGCATTCAGGACAATTATTCCATGTGGGAAGCTTCAAACCTTCGTTCCAACAGTGTCTGAAGAATGCACACCCCCAATGCGCACGTTCCTGCTCTCGAGCATACTCTTTTTGTTCTTCCTCAAACCTTTCTTCTTCGCGCCTTCTTTTCTCCTCCTCGTATTCACGCCTTTGAAAACGCTCCTTTTCTTGCTGACGCTGCCATTTGTTGAGGAGAATACGTGTAGTAACTCTAGGTTTAAAGGATTCTCCCACTTCAAATCGGCTATTCGAGAACCGAAGATCTTTCTGGCGAATCTGTTCAATTGTGATCTGTCGAGTGGGATCAACTGAACCATCCTGTCTTGCCTTCTTTGAGGTTAAAACTTTCAATCTTCCCTTTTTTTCAGATGGAACAGCATTTACCATATTAACCGAGAACCCGATCATATTCTGAGGGAAAGGGTTACTGTCCAGTTTCATCTTGTTGTCGAATTTCAGATGTCCTTCCTGGATAGCTTTCTGAATCCTCATCCTAAAGACTCTGCATTCATTAATGGAATGAGAATTTCTATCATGAAACCCACAGTACCTCTTATCTTTCACTCCATCGGGCCGAAGCATAGAATGCCCCTCTGGCAATTTGATTCGGCCTTCTTTCACCAGGAACTCAAACAATTTGTCTGCCTTAGTCACATCAAAATCATATGTTCCCTTCATCTGTTTGATCCATCTTTGAGTCATTGTAACTGGTTCTTTGCTCCACACTATCTCTGCTGCGGCTATCTCCTCGCTATCTTCATACTCATCTTCTTGATCTGCTCTTTCAAGGAATTGGTTATAGATGTCAGCCACATCATTATTTTTAGCAAATCTGACATCTTTCTTGAAACCATATGCCTGGTTACTCATCAAGGCCAATCTGTGCGACAACTGGCCCAGATCATCAAACTCCATCCCGAATAGCTTCTCCCGAATGGCAGGCAACATGCCAGCTACAGCCATACCAGCCAGTTGATCATCAGGTATGTTCAGAGAAAAGCACATACTCTTTGTTTCCCTGAATCTTCTGAGGAACTCCGTAGGTGTTTCATTATTCCTCTGTCTCAAGCTGGTCAAATCAACCAACTTTTTCTCGGTACTGCCAATGTAGTAATGAGCATGGAATTTCTGTTCCAGGTCTTTCCAAGTACAAATCGACTGAGCAGGCAAAGAAGCAAACCATGTAAAAGCTGGACCCGTCAGTGACAAAGGAAAGTATCTGATTCTGAAAGCTTCATCTGCTGAAGCCTCTCCAAGCTGCATCAGATATCGAGCTATATGTTCCACAGTGCTAGTATCATCTTGTCCTGAGAATTTAGTAAACTCTGTAGGCACCTTGACTCTATTCGGCAATGATACCCTTTGGTACCATTCAGGGAAAGGAGACGAGTACATGTATCCCTGATTTTTAGGCTTCAGACCGAATTGATTTTGCAATACATCGGTCATTTTTTGCACAATGAGGTCAATACTGGTATCTTGATTCCCTGGTCTTCCAGCAAGCATGCCTGCAGTACCAACATATCCAGGATTCGGGAGAGCGTCGATAGCATTGTAATCCATAAACTCTGAATATCCGTTTCCATACAAATCCCTCTGCAGTCTGTTGTTCAAGGGAGATATCTTGTAAGCAGAAGCAGGCGGATTCCCTGTGGTGCCGAATGCCATATCACCGTATGTGCGAGTTTTCGGCAGTGCAGGCTGAGGATCTTGCCGAATCGGTTGTCCATTTGTATCTTTAGTACCAGAACCTCCAATTTCATCAGCATTTCCTTTACCATGCAGTTTCTGAACTGGTGCTTGAACATTGAAGTACGTTGGACCACCCAATTGCCCATGTATTTGCTCGAAGGGTTTATCCACATGCTGACCAAAAATGCTTATCATTATATGCCGAAAACTGTTCAAGAACGCAGCATTGTGATTGGTCATTGCTTCTCCCAAAGCTTTGTATAACAAGCCCGAGAATCTCTCCCTTTCTTCTTCTTCAGTAAGATCAGATTGCCCAGGAAGGAGAACTCTTGGCAGATCGGACTTGAGAAAAGGTGCACCACTCCTGTTCTTGGCGAAAGACAGTAAACATTTGTTAATGAATTGACCAGCAGCAGCCTTTACCATCTGTTGATGCTCTTCAGACAACTCTTCCAAAGTGACATCCATGATGTCGCTCAACTCAGGCATCTTGAAAACTTGTGTGTGTCCCACTGGGCGTGCCAAAAAGTGTGTTGACGTAAAATCCGCACCTCACGCCAAGCACACAGCAAGCCGAATTAGCTGGCTTCACACGTGGCCCGGGCTTTCGAATCCGGAAGCGTGCCAGTCAGTTTGCCTGAAAACTAACAAAGGGACAAAACGTTTAGATCAAAACCTGGAACGTGCCGGGTGAGACCAGACAGTTCCATATTTGCGGCATTGAAGCCAATCTCGAGAGACAAATAGCTACAGGGAAGCTATCTGTCGGCAGTTTAAGCCTCATTCGGCAATCGGCAAGGCACGCAAGGAGCGCACTGCCGAATGCGTGACGTAAGCATGACGAAAGATCGGCTTTCAACCGAATGAACTTTGTAGCAGATACTCATAGCCGATTAACGAGAAACAGAGCATGATAGATAAATAAAAGGGTGAAACATGATCATAAATTCGCAGTAAACAGGGAATGCATAGGCCGAAAGCAGCACCCGTCAAGCATGATAACAAAACAAGTTAATCCACCGCATGATACGACTTGTTTGAGACCACGCCACTAATCAGATTAGACCAATCCACCGCATGATACAATCTAACCATGAAAAGCTAAAAGCATTCAATGTTTAGTTACGAACCCACAACACAGTCACGAATTTACATTGAAAACAAGAATGCATAGGCCGAAAGCAGCACCCGTCAGGCATGGCAGCAAACGAGTTAATCCACCGCATGATACAACTTGTTTGAGGCCACACCACCAATCAGATTAGATCAATCCACCGCATGATACAATCTAATCGTGAAAGGCTAAAAGCATTCATTGTCCAATGCAAACCCACGAACACACGTTCACTCGTGAGAGCTCTGCCGAATACGGCTATTTAGCCGAATCGGGGTCCATGGCGAAGGAACAGGCTTAATCGGTAAAGATAAATCTATCAGATCGAATCGAATTCTAATCCACCGGATGATTAGCTCTAAGACGACCCAAAAACCTGCATCTACCGCATGATACCCGGTTCTGTCAAGATCTACACAATGCCGATAAGCTCGAACCCGCGACACGTGGCAACCTAGATCGGTTTCGGATTCGGCTGTGAGGGGATAATTCGTCACGTCGTGAAGTAGAGCCGATTCTAGCCGATCTAGATTGGGCAAAGGTGTGTTGCATGAACTAAGCACATAGTAAAAACGGAGCAACACGGGGTAACTTAATGAATCTGTTAGATCTTGCCGAAATCTAACAGAGCCGATAACTTGGTTCATACTAGATCTTAGCCCACCGCATGGCTCATGACCTAACAGAGGAACCTTCTTGAGACCACAACTTAAATCCACCGGATGATACTAAGCATGGTAACAAGACTACTTGCATCAAAGCTTAAATCCACCGCATGATACTAAGCATGATACAAGGTTGCCGGTACTTACGGAGGTCGACGGATCGATGACTCCTCTCGAAGAACTCGACGACTCAACTAAAGGACTCGATGTTGGCACGGGGCCGGTTTGTTGTATGATTGATTCGATATCCCTTCTTACAATTGCCATGGGTTTATATTTATACCCAGGTCTTGATACAACTCCTAGTCGGACACGACTACAACACTTGTTTCTAAAAATAAATGACGAATCTTCGTGCCCATATTGCGTTCCTTGTTCGAACCGGCCTTTTCCTTATATTGATCCACGTCATCATGTCTTCCCGAATGCTACCACTCTTTGCCTGCGGAATAATGCCTCGGCCGAATGACGACGCATTCTCGACCGCAGAGTATCTCTGCCGAATGCTTCAGAGAAAAACCCCTTAGCCGAATGGCGACGCGTTCCCGACCGCAGAGCATCTTTGCCGAATGCTTCAGAGAAAGCCCTTTGGCCGAATGGCATCCTTTCACCAAATCTGGCCCACATATCAGCCTCTTCCTGGTGCTAATTTTTGGTGTCAACATGGAGAGTCTTTTCTATATAAATAAAGACCAACTATCTCAAAGATGATGTGCATCTACATTTGAGAATATCTAAAGCTCTATACATAAGAGAGCGAATATAAAGTATTTTTAAAAACGTTTCGCACGACTGATCTGTTTACCATGATCCATTTAAGTAATATTGTTTTAGTGCATATGTGTCATCGGCACGTGCGTTCGTGCTATATATTTTAAAAGGTTATATAGTTCGGGGTTGTAATTTGGATTTTTTCGAAAATAGAATCCTATGACGTTCCGGTTCTGGGTCCCGAGTCTGTGTCCGTCAGTAACCTATAACCGTAACCGGGACGAAAACAAGCCACGAACAGATTCCAAAATAATTATAATTGGGGAAAAAAAAAGGAGGGACCCGACTCCATCACTCCTCCCGTCCTGCTTGTTTCCGTTTCTTGGCCGTACGCTCCTCTGCTCAGTGGCATGATTTTTTTGTTGGTCCTGCAGGTATGAATCGACCTGTTCGGCCGCCGACGATTCTCAGTGTACAGAAAAAATGGAATCGCAGATTCAGCTTCCAGAGGTATGGGATCCCTGATAGAGATTCAGCCTAGGAATTTGATCTTCAAGGCCTGTTTTGGAAGGGATGGATTGATCTAGGAGCCTCAGGATTTAGTTCAAGTTCATATCTTATTAAACCCTAGGAGTTTGGATCCTAAAACTATGTTTCCAAACAGCACTTAGTTCGAATTTTGGATTGTGGGATTCTGGTGCTACATCTGACGTTAGGAAAAAAAACAAACTTACCAGGTATAAAGTGCAACTTAGGCCTGCGCTTCATCTTTTCAGAAAACTGAATTCTGCAACCTCATCTGGGGATGGCTATTGGTTGCAGGACTTGTTTCTACCCTCAGGATGCTGATGCACTCAGTAGAAAAAAAAACAAGCATAATTTGTTAACAAAAGAAAAATATTTGTTAATTGGTATTCATCATTACTGCTCGCATCAGCAAGCATTACTACCACAATCATTTCACATGTTTATTGTTTTCCACTTGTGATTTCTCGCACAGGACATTCTTCATCATATACACACTCTTATGACAATGCGTGATGCAGCCCAGGCTGCCTGCGTGTCGCCTGGTTTCCTGCGTTCTTGGAGATGCTATCCAAAGCTCTTCCTTACTATTCAATCACTAGGCATAAAGTACAGCGAATTTCGGAGAGATGAAATGACAAGGGATTTTATTGAACGAGTGGACCACATTATGCAGAATCACTCTGGCATGGGAGTGAAGACATTTAAACTTCAGACCTACCCTTGTTCCAACCTGCATTCAAGTTATGTTGATCACTGGCTTCAAGCTGCCCTTACACCTGGGATTAAAGAATTTGAACTCCAAATGTCATTAGACAGTGACATTCAGTACAGCTTCCCGTGTTCCTTTTTATCCAGTGAGAGGATAAGCTCCATTCAGTCTTTTATGCTGACTAAACGTTCTTTTCATCATACAGCACAAGCAGGTTGCATGAGCAGCCTGACAAATTTGGATTTGCACTCAGTCCACATTACTGACGAGGAACTATATGGTTTTCTGTCCAATTCTTGTGCTTTGAAGCAAATTGTCCTTTCCAGCTGCAATGATATAATATGCTTGAAGATACCTTGTCTGCTGCAGCAGCTTATCCTAAATGTGATGGATTGCCAGAAGCTGGAAATCATTGACAGCAATGCTCCAAATATTTCCTCTTTCTTCTATGCAGGTCGACCGATACACATTTCACTGGGAGATGCGATGCAAGTGAAGCGTGTAACAATATGTCGTTACTTTGCATGTGACACGCTTTATTATGCTAGTACCAAACTCCCTTTCATTGTGCCAAATGTCAAAACTCTTGTGCTCAAAACAAGTGGTGAGGTCAGTCTTAGCAATTAACTCAATTATGTGGAAGTGAAAAGTGCCTTGGAATAGCTGTATGTTTACAATACATAATTACTCATACTCAGCAGACAAATTAATTTTTTGTCATCTTTTTTTCAGAAGGTCAATTCACCAAAGGCATTTGGCAAATTTCTCCAGCTCAAGTGCTTGGAGATAGTGATTTTTTCACGAAGTTTTTCCCCAGAATATGATTTTTTATCTCTGGTTTCTTTTCTCGACGCTTCTCCTGCTCTGGAAAGTTTTATCTTACGTGTAAGTGGCCATCTATGATTACCTGATAAGCTATCCATAACTCTTTTTTTTGCAATTATCGTTTGGAGTGCCTTGTTTGAAAATACAATCTGAATAAGTGTTGTGACAAGAACATTGCCATTGCCCAGCCAAAAACCCAGTGAGAAATCTGAGAGGCTTGCTCCCATATCAACCTGGCCAGTTCAAAGCGACAAACCTGAAACACCGATTGGATTTCAAATACTAGGAATTTGAAATTTTGGAAAAATGTATAGTACTTTTGGCTGAATGTTTTCTTAGCTTTGTTTGTTTAATTTAATCATAAATTAGGTGAAGATTGGTAGATCCGGTATAACTGAAACCCTTTCCTCTTTAGAGAAATGACAATGACATATCCTTATGCAGATTGGGTGGCCGACCATAAGGAATGATTCCATTGTTGAAGATTCGGGTGGTGATTCCTTTCATCCACGGTGCCCTTCAGAATGTTGCCACTACAATCTCAAGAATGTGATGATAACCGGTTTTTGCTCTGCAAAGAGCATGATAGATCTGACGATCCATATTATGGAGAAAACAAAGTCACTGGCGTGTCTCACATTGGACACTACCCGGGGACATGACCAGAGGTTTGGCATGACCAAATGCTTTCGATTGAATAAGGAAGCACTTGTGGAGGCTGAAAAGGCCCGCGTGGCCATTCAAAGATATGTCAAGGGAAGAGTGCCCTCGTCTGTGAACCTGAAGGTTATCGAGCCATGTAGCAAGTGCTTATAACTGACAAACATTAGGTGCTTCCTAACTATGTTATGCATACCTTTGCTATGTTCACCTGTGTAATGATTTATGGGTTCTGTTGAACCAGGGAATAAACTCTGTAATTCTGCCAGACTATGTAACTCAGCGATGCATAACCTAGGAGTTTCCAATCTATGCTATGTTAAACATAATCTATCGATCTAAACAATGTGCCTTATTTCCAAGCTTGGGATGCCATTTGTAGCATGGTGCTAATTAACTTGTCCAGAGTCTCATATTGGACACCACTGGACTAAAGATTTGGAGATTCTTGTATTGCTTGATAACAGAAGTGAACAAGACACCACCGGACTGCAAGATTCAGTTTCTCATGCGACCTTGTAACACGAGTAAAATTAATTTCTCTAGCCTCGCATTCAACGGGCTCCACCCTTGGTGTGCTGTGACCCCATGAGTCCATATCTCACTTATAAATTAATATATTAATATCAAGTCTGTCTTTCGAGAACCCAATACTTATAAATTCTATCAGGGATCCCATACCACTGGTTGGAGCTGTGCGCCTAGTCCCCATCGGCGGTGCCCGCCGTGCTACGCACATCTATTCTACATCCCATTGTAGCCCCGTTCGCTATGACCATGTTCGGCCACCACTGTTTGGCCCCGATCCGGCGTGCTGCCGCTTTTAACCTGGGGTGCCAGGCCGCGCCAGATGTTGTGAACCAAACACGCCCCTAGTTGATGAGCCTCACCTTCTATACCATGTTGTGCTGACCGGTGGGAAGAAGAAAGAGTAGCATGTCCATGTCGAGCCACAGTTGCCACCTGCTCTAGTCCAATAGGTGACTGCGCTGCCGTGGAAGGGTCATCGTGCGCCTAGAGCAATGCCATGGGAGGGCCGCGCGTCGCAAGGTTGCCGCCGCTGTGCTTGTCGTGCGTGCCACTGACATGATAAGAAAAATCAGTTTGCCTAGTGACTGTTAGGCAAGTTGTAGGGGGGAGACAGAAAGATAAAGGAGACAAAGATCTACCGGAGTATTTCTCTGTAATAGTTTGAAATTTTTTCTCATTCTTAGTTCATTGGAGTTTATGTTATCATCTATTATGCAAATTGATACGATATAGTATAAAATAGAATAAAAATGTCTAAATTTTTATCCTCGAGTATGAATAAAGTTTGGATAACCTCCAAAGTATATATTGGTTCATTTTACACCCACATTTATCTCAATCGGTCCAGTTTACCGCTTTGTGCGTAGGATTTTTCTTTTTTATTTCTCAACATGCACAAGTGGTGTTTTAAGTTAAAATTTTGTAGGATGACATATGCCCACATATAGCATTTTTAAAAAAATATAATATGAATGTTTTACTTTTATTTCTCATAAATTTTGGTTGATATAGTTAATTTAATATTACATATCATAGCCTTTTGAAATAATGATAAAAAATTATAATATATTTTAAAATATAATTTATGATCTTCTCTATTATACCTCAAAATTTCAATTCAAAATAACATGTATGCGTCTAGAAACAAAAATGAGAAAACTTACAAAGGGGTAAACTCGATCGATTGAGATAGTTAGGAGTGTAAAACAATCAAAATCTATAGAGAATTGAAAACAATTCTCACCCAATATACCCACACCCACCCCTCACAAAGGACTCACCTGTCGGGTTGTAGGACATGGAAAGACGTGGGAAAATGTGGGAAAACAGTGCAAAATGCGAAACTTTTTTCACCTAAGACTATGCACATACCCACGCGGACCCACCTGCTCATGATATACCCACATCTGTAACCACGTCTATACACAATTATCTCGTATTGCTAATAAACAATAGATTAGAGAGTCTTTTCTATATAAATAAAGACCAACTATCTCAAAGATGATGTGCATCTACATTTGAGAATATCTAAAGCTCTATACATAAGAGAGCGAATATAAAATATTTTTAAAAACGCTTCGCACGACTGATCTGTTTACCATGATCCACTTAAGTAATATTGTTTCAGTGCATATGTGTCATCAATAAACGTGCGTGTGCCGCACGTGCGTTCGTGCTATATATTTTAAAAGGTTATATAGTTCTGGGTTGTAATTTAGAATTTTTCGAAAATAGAATCCTATGACGTTCCGGTTCTGGGTCCCGAGTCTGTGTCCGTCGGTAACCTATAACCGTAACCGGGACTAAAACAAGCCACGAACAGATTCCAAAATAATTATAATTGGGAAAAAAAAGAGGAGAGACCCGACTCCATCACTCCTCCCGTCACCACCGATCCCTCCGTCGAAATCGCCACCGTGCTCGACGCTGCCTCGGATCTCCACAGCCCTCCCCCCTCCCCTCGCTCCCCCTCGGCACTGTCCACCCAGCGGCAGTCGCGTGCCCGGAAAACATGTGCGCCTCCTGCTTGTTTCCGTTTCTTGGCCGTACGCTCCTCTGCTCAGTGGCATGATTTTTTTGTTGGTCCTGCAGGTATGAATCGACCTGTTCGGCCGCCGACGATTCTCAGTGTGCAGAAAAAATGGAATCGCAGATTCAGCTTCCAGAGGTATGGGATTCCTGATAGAGATTCAGCCTAGGAATTTGATCTTCAAGGCCTGTTTTGGAAGGGATGGATTGATCTAGGAGCCTCAGGATTTAGTTCAAGTTCTTATCTTATTAAACCCTAGGAGTTTGGATCCTAAAACTATGTTTCCAAACAGCACTCAGTTCGAATTTTGGATTGTGGGATTCTGGTGCTACATCTGACGTTAGGAAAAAAAAAACAAACTTACCAGGTCTAAAGTGCAACTTAGGCCTGCGCTTCATCTTTTCAGAAAACTGAATTCTGCAACCTCATCTGGGGATGGCTATTGGTTGCAGGACTTGTTTCTACCCTCAGGATGCTGATGCACTCAGTAGAAAAAAAACAAGCATAATTTGTTAACAAAAGAAAAATATTTGTTAATTGGTATTCATCATTACTGCTCGCATCAGCAAGCATTACTACCACAATCATTTCACATGTTTATTGTTTTCCACTTGTGATTTCTCGCACAGGACATTCTTCATCATATACACACTCTTATGACAATGCGTGATGCAGCCCAGGCTGCCTGCGTGTCGCCTGGTTTCCTGCGTTCTTGGAGATGCTATCCAAAGCTCTTCCTTACTATTCAATCACTAGGCATAAAGTACAGAGAATTTCGGAGAGATGAAATGACAAGGGATTTTATTGAACGAGTGGACCACATTATGCAGAATCACTCTGGCATGGGAGTGAAGACATTTAAACTTCAGACCTACCCTTGTTCCAACCTGCATTCAAGTTATGTTGATCACTGGCTTCAAGCTGCCCTTACACCTGGGATTAAAGAATTTGAACTCCAAATGTCATTAGACAGTGACATTCAGTACAGCTTCCCGTGTTCCTTTTTATCCAGTGAGAGGATAAGCTCCATTCAGTCTTTTTGTCTGACTAAATGTTCTTTTCATCATACAGCACAAGCAGGTTGCATGAGCAGCCTGACAAATTTGGATTTGCACTCAGTCCACATTACTGACGAGGAACTATATGGTTTTCTGTCCAATTCTTGTGCTTTGAAGCAAATTGTCCTTTCCAGCTGCAATGATATAATATGCTTGAAGATACCTTGTCTGCTGCAGCAGCTTATCCTAAATGTGATGGATTGCCAGAAGCTGGAAATCATTGACAGCAATGCTCCAAATATTTCCTCTTTCTTCTATGCAGGTCGACCGATACACATTTCACTGGGAGATGCGATGCAAGTGAAGCGTGTAACAATATGCCGTTACTTTGCATGTGACACGCTTTATTATGCTAGTACCAAACTCCCTTTCATTGTGCCAAATGTCAAAACTCTTGTGCTCAAAACAAGTGGTGAGGTCAGTCTTAGCAATTAACTCAATTATGTGGAAGTGAAAAGTGCCTTGGAATAGCTGTATGTTTACAATACATAATTACTCATACTCAGCAGACAAATTAATTTTTTGTCATCTTTTTTTCAGAAGGTCAATTCACCAAAGGCATTTGGCAAATTTCTCCAGCTCAAGTGCTTGGAGATAGTGATTTTTTCACGAAGTTTTTCCCCAGAATATGATTTTTTATCTCTGGTTTCTTTTCTCGACGCTTCTCCTGCTCTGGAAAGTTTTATCTTACGTGTAAGTGGCCATCTATGATTACCTGATAAGCTATCCATAACTCTTTTTTTTGCAATTATCGTTTGGAGTGCCTTGTTTGAAAATACAATCTGAATAAGTGTTGTGACAAGAACATTGCCATTGCCCAGCCAAAAACCCAGTGAGAAATCTGAGAGGCTTGCTCCCATATCAACCTGGCCAGTTCAAAGCGACAAACCTGAAACACCGATTGGATTTCAAATACTAGGAATTTGAAATTTTGGAAAAATGTATAGTACTTTTGGCTGAATGTTTTCTTAGCTTTGTTTGTTTAATTTAATCATAAATTAGGTGAAGATTGGTAGATCCGGTATAACTGAAACCCTTTCCTCTTTAGAGAAATGACAATGACATATCCTTATGCAGATTGGGTGGCCGACCATAAGGAATGATTCCATTGTTGAAGATTCGGGTGGTGATTCCTTTCATCCACGGTGCCCTTCAGAATGTTGCCACTACAATCTCAAGAATGTGATGATAACCGGTTTTTGCTCTGCAAAGAGCATGATAGATCTGACGATCCATATTATGGAGAAAACAAAGTCACTGGCGTGTCTCACATTGGACACTACCCGGGGACATGACCAGAGGTTTGGCATGACCAAATGCTTTCGATTGAATAAGGAAGCACTTGTGGAGGCTGAAAAGGCCCGCGTGGCCATTCAAAGATATGTCAAGGGAAGAGTGCCCTCGTCTGTGAACCTGAAGGTTATCGAGCCATGTAGCAAGTGCTTATAACTGACAAACATTAGGTGCTTCCTAACTATGTTATGCATACCTTTGCTATGTTCACCTGTGTAATGATTTATGGGTTCTGTTGAACCAGGGAATAAACTCTGTAATTCTGCCAGACTATGTAACTCAGCGATGCATAACCTAGGAGTTTCCAAGCTATGCTATGTTAAACATAATCTATCGATCTAAACAATGTGCCTTATTTCCAAGCTTGGGATGCCATTTGTAGCATGGTGCTAATTAACTTGTCCAGAGTCTCATATTGGACACCACTGGACTAAAAGATTTGGAGATTCTTGTATTGCTTGATAACAGAAGTGAACAAGACAGCACCGGACTGCAAGATTCAGTTTCTCATGCGACCTTGTAACCTGTGACCCCATGAGTCCATATCTCACTTATAAATTAATATATTAATATCAAGTCTGTCTTTCGAGAACCCAATACTTATAAATTCTATCAGGGATCCCATACCACTGGTTGGAGCTGTGCGCCTAGTTCCCCATCGGCGGTGCCCGCCGTGCTACGCTCATCTATTCTACATCCCATTGTAGCCCCGTTCGCTATGACCATGTTCGGCCACCACTGTTTGGCCCCGATCCGGCGTGCTGCCGCTTTAAACCTGGGTGCCAGGCCGCGCCAGATGTTGTGAACCAAACACGCCCCTAGTTGATGAGCCTCACCTTCTATACCATGTTGTGCTGACCGGTGGGAAGAAGAAAGAGTAGCATGTCCATGTCGAGCCACAGTTGCCACCTGCTCTAGTCCAATAGGTGACTACGCTGCCGTGGAAGGGTCATCGTGCGCCTAGAGCAATGCCATGGGAGGGCCGCGCGTCGCAAGGTTGCCGCCGCTGTGCTTGTCGTGCGTGCCACTGACATGATAAGAAAAATCAGTTTGCCTAGTGACTGTTAGGCAAGTTGTAGGGGGGAGACAGAAAGATAAAGGAGACAAAGATCTACCGGAGTATTTCTCCGTAATAGTTTGAAATTTTTTCTCATTCTTAGTTTATTGGAGTTGATTTTATCATCTATTATGCAAATTGATACGATATAGTATAAAATAGAATAAAAATGTCTAAATTTTTATCCTCGAGTATGAATAAAGTTTGGATAACCTCCAAAGTATATATTGGTTCATTTTACACCCACATTTATCTCAATCGGTCCAGTTTACCGCTTTGTGCGTAGGATTTTTCTTTTTATTTCTCAACATGCACAAGTTGTGTTTTAAGTTAAAATTTTGTAGGATGACATATGCCCACATATAGCATTTTTAAAAAAATATAATATGAATTTTTTATTTTTATTTCTCATAAATTTTGTTTGATATAGTTAATTTAATATTACATATCATAGCCTTTTGAAATAATGATAAAAAATTATAATATCTTTTAAAATATAATTTATGATCTTCTCTATTATACCTCAAAATTTCAATTCAAAATAACATGTATGCGTCTAGAAACAAAAATGAGAAAACTTACAAAGGGGTAAACTGGATCGATTGAGATAGTTAGGAGTGTAAAACAATCAAAATCTATAGAGAATTGAAAACAATTCTCACCCAATATACCCACACCCACCCCTCACAAAGGACCCACCTGTCGGGTTGTAGGACATGGAAAGACGTGGGAAAATGTGGGAAAACAGTGCAAAATGCGAAACTTTTTTCACCTAAGACTCTGCCCATACCCACGCGGACCCACCTGCTCATGATATACCCACATCTGTAACCACGTCTATACACAATTATCCCGTATTGCTAATAAACAATAGATTAGAGAGTCTTTTCTATATAAATAAAGACCAACTATCTCAAAGATGATGTGCATCTACATTTGAGAATATCTAAAGCTCTATACATAAGAGAGCGAATATAAAGTATTTTTAAAAACGCTTCGCACGACTGATCTGTTTACCATGATCCACTCAAGTAATATTGTTTTAGTGCATATGTGTCATCAATAAACGTGTGGCACGCACGTGCGTTCGTGCTATATATTTTAAAAGGTTATATAGTTCTGGGTTGTAATTTGGAATTTTTCGAAAATAGAATCCTATGACGTTCCGGTTCTGGGTCCCGAGTCTGTGTCCGTCAGTAACCTATAACCGTAACCGGGACGAAAACAAGCCACGAACAGATTCCAAAATAATTATAATTGGGAAAAAAAAAGAGGAGAGACCCGACTCCATCACTCCTCCCGTCACCACCGATTCCCTCCGTCGAAATCGCCACCGTGCTCGACGCTGCTTCGGAATTAACTCAATTATGTGGAAGTGAAAAGTGCCTTGGAATAGCTGTATGTTTACAATACATAATTACTCATACTCAGCAGACAAATTAATTTTTTGTCATCTTTTTTTTAGAAGGTCAATTCACCAAAGGCATTTGGCAAATTTCTCCAGCTCAAGTGCTTGGAGATAGTGATTTCTTCACGAAGTTTTTCCCCAGAATATGATTTTTTATCTCTGGTTTCTTTTCTTGACGCTTCTCCTGCTCTGGTAAGTTTTATCTTACGTGTAAGTGGCCATCTATGATTACCTGATAAGCTATCCATAACTCTCTTTTTTTTTTGCAATTATCGTTTGGAGTGTCTTGTTTGAAAATACAATCTGAATAAGTGTTGTGACAAGAACATTTCCATTGCCCAGCCAAAAACCCAGTGAGAAATCTGAGAGGCTTGCTCCCATATCAACCTGGCCAGTTCAAAGCGACAAACCTGAAACACCGATTGGATTTCAAATACTAGGAATTTGAAATTTTGGAAAAATGTATAGTACTTTTGGCTGCATGTATCGTCAGGTTATCGGCCTTCTCGCAGCCAGTCGAGCGCTGGAAGTGACTACGCGTCAAGCAAATTGAGTTGTGTCGCGCTGCTGCACAAGCTGGTTGATCGCCCTCACTTTTTTTTCACTCGTTTTCTTCCTTCAATTTCAATGGTTGGGCTCAAGTTCGATTGAAAATACAATTTTTTTCACCCCGCTTATTTCGCCACACCAAAACGAAAGATGTGTGACTTGCCATTTTTCTATTGGATAAAAATTAAAAATCGGTTTCAAAATTCTGTTTACATCCTTTTGGGAGAATTATGTTTATATTTTTTTAGAGTTTCGCTCGTTTTACATTATAGGGTAGTGGTCAAAACAAATAATAAATGCAAAATATTTAGTAATAACATGACTACACCGCGTCACCGCACCGGTTCGGTGCCTGGCTGGTTGTTGCATCCATCATCACGCGAACCATTTGGATTCCCTGCTCACTTGCTCAGGCACTGGGTTTCGCTCGGCCCCGCCACCGTGCTGTTCAACGAAGACGTAAGCTGGCTGGTCGTGGTGACTCAACTGGGAGTCGCGCCAAAAAGAGTGGCGCAACCAAAATAGCTACTTCTTAAAATTTTAATTTAGAAAAAGTTATTTTTAAAATATTAGTTTTAAAGGGGCTAAAATAAAAAAAATCACTCGTGCACCTCTTCGTCTTGCGCGACACGGAGCAGCCCGAGCTTGTGCAGTGCGTAGAAGAGACGCTCACTCTTTAGTCACAAAGACCCACCCGACGATGGCCAGTATGTGCACAACGGACCGAGATCAAATGCAGTGTCCACTGCCACTGCAACTTAAGACTGCATGCAACCACAGCCGTCCGATCTTGTGGTAGACGGGCCAGATCTTATGCCACAGTGTCGCACAGTGTTTCAGTGAACAGTGTTTCCGTGAATAGTGCTGGTGCGAACTGTGGATGACCAGTGTGATACAGTATTTCCTCTCACAACCGCCCACTGCTTATCTTACAGTGATACTAGGCACACCACGAAGAAACAGCTCGTACGGCTCGATGAGACCTGTTTCCGGGTAACATTTTTCTGCCATTATTACTGCCTACATATAAATTTCAGATCAATTTTCAGTTGTCTTTTCTGTCTCTCTGAATGTGTGACATGTGGACAATTGGCTACTAACAGTGTATTAACAAGAACTTTTTCAGGGCAATCTCATTGGTGCAGAGGCTAGATGGTATATCAACATCTCTGATGTCCTACTACAGAGGCTGTAGCGGCAAGGGATGGCATGTCGCTA
The DNA here is from genome assembly GCA_033239725.1 of Echinochloa phyllopogon. NCBI lineage: Eukaryota > Viridiplantae > Streptophyta > Magnoliopsida > Poales > Poaceae > Echinochloa > Echinochloa phyllopogon. The sequence continues at coordinate 34,733,796 of BTCW01000001.1, read as the reverse complement.
ACAATCTCCAAGACTCCAAGGGCTGCGATAGGATTCTCCTCGAATCTTACAACCAGTCCCTGATCAATTTTCTGAGATCGGTAACGGGGAGGAGGAGCCTTATAGCAGTTTTATGGCATAGTATCCAAGACCTAGACAGTAGTGTCACATCGTTTCAATCCATATGTTAGATGTGATGCAAATTCAGGAGCAGAATAGAGGCTTAGAGTTTTCTTTATCTAGTCTTTTGCTTAGTCTTGTTTCAGTATGTGTGCTGCCAGAACCTTTGTTTTGGCAAGCTTGTAATTTTGTATGTTTCTTTTCATCAAGCCATTTGGCGCGTGCTTAAAGGTCTAGAACCTGTATCAAAACTAGTCTTTTAATCTGTGGTCGTAGGCACTCACTCGTGAGTGTTGAGACCGGTTTCCATATCTAAAAAAAATTCCTTAGCGCACTGCCTAGCAGGGTTAGCGTCGGCAAATAATCCTTTGTATCCATGGTCTGGCCCCTTCCCGGATTGGATGAGGGAGATGGCCGACAAAGACTGTAACACTGGTACGAATTAATGAAAGGCCTTGATGTAAAATAGGGGAGGTAAATTTGGGGTCTAGGGTCATTTCGTTATAAATGTAACACTGTATTATTTCGTTTGTATTTATGAAAAATTGTCGAAAAATTGATTAATTAGACTCAAAATGTTCGTCAACAAAATTGTGTAATTAGTTTTTGATTTTATCAACATTTAGTATTTCGTGCATGTACCGACAATGTGATGAAAATCTTCTTTTTGCATAGTAAACTTTTTTTATAAATACACAATACAACGCAGACGCTCACACACGCACGCACACTCACCCCTATAAATACACGTACGCAAACCCTACCCCTATGAGCACCTTCGAAGAACTGAGCACCCGACAGATTTGGAGATTTTCGAAGTCACCATTGGCGCCTTATTGTCGACGGGAACGTCGCTTACCATTTTTTGTGGTGAATTTTGGGACTAAACAAGAGCAAAGTCTTGGTTTGCCTAAAAAAAGCGTCGAGGGTTCTCAGAGCAAAAGGTTGAGTTGTAATCTGCTGTTAGTATTATGCGATCCATTCTCCACTAGTAGTAGATAGATAGAAGATTATATGGAATATATTTAAGGTTTATATGATTTGCAGTAATACATATAATTAATATTATATCCATATATACGATCTTCGTGTGCGCAAATATTTCCTATTAGTAAGATATAAAATCGGATTGTATATATGGGTAATATTAATATGGATAAATATCTTCGCGTGCGGATATATTTCCTGAATAACTGCTACTACGTATTACCGGACTTGCACACGGATCGGATCTGCCCCAGAGGCGCCGGAAATATTAAGACGGCAGGACGCTAAGGAGATAATCGATAGCGTCGAATTACAGCATCCGGATAGGCCGGAAGTATTTCCTCCACACCAGTAAAATTAGTGTCAAGTTTATCAAGGACGAGAAAAAAGGCGATGCCAAGAGCTTCGCGCCGGAGGCGAAGATCCTTGAGCCCAGAACCAACTTCGCCGAGAAGGTGCGTAGCGTATTCAAGGGCGACGAATCCTGCAGCAAGGAACTGCCGGCTGGAAGTTCTTCGAACATCCAATTCGTCGGCAAGCGCTATTGCAATGATAAGATTTTGGGAGACGACGGATTGAAACAAGCTGGCAACTTCCAGTTGAACGGCGAACCACCTGGCCCAGGTAAAAACTTATTTCTCCACACTTTTGCCCTCGTCTTTTCATCAATATATAAATAATCTGGAGCCATAACGATTTCGTTTTTAGTTTTATTTTATTTTATGTTATGTAGCAAAATAACGATTTCTGATATCAGACATATTGGGGCACCTTCAGGCGCAAGTATTTGAGCCACTGATGCAATGCAAGAATGACGAACAATCTGGCTTGCCTGCGGAGGACAAAGCCTCTACTTATGGCTACCCAACAGCTCATGTAGAAAGTGAGAATTCCACAGGGTACGGCGAACCACCTGATGCAGGCAACATCAATATGAGTGAACAGTTGCTATTGCCTGTTGCTGACAGTGTCACCACGAGAAACGACGCCAAACTACAGCTACAGGTATTGCGCACCGTTTGTATAATATTGAATATCCAATCTTGCTGCTTCCAACTAAAATGATCTGTTGTGCTGTTGTTGCTGAATGCTATGCCCCTTGTTTCACAATATCCTATGATACAATAGTCTGCCTCCTCCGTATATTCTTCATTTATTTGCATCTTTGGTACTTGTTATCCATGCCAGTGCCAAATGTACTCAAAGAAATGTTGTGAGAATGGGTTATGCTGTCAGTGTTTCAAGTTGTATACAATATTCTACTCCCTCCGTTCCAAAAATGTAGGTCGTTTGACTTTTTTTACTCTAAGTTTGACCGCTCGTTTTACTCAAAATTTTGTGCAAATTATCATATCTTTTGTTGTGGCTTGCTTTATTAATAATAAATCTTAAAAATATCTTAAATTTAACTATATTTTCACAATTTTTTTAATAAGACGAGCGGTCAAACTTGTGGAAAGAAAAAGTCAAACGACCTACATTTGGAACAGAGGTAGTAGAGTACAATCATGCATGCTAAATTATACTATTCCGTCCATTTCAAATGATAGTTCATTTTGGGTTTTCTAGATACATACACAGGCAGAAAAACTCACTTAGTAACACCGGCCGGTACTAAATGATTTTATGTCCGAAAAATAAAGTAAAAAAATTCCGAACACGCGTTTACTAAATGGCTCCATGCCACCTTTAGTGCCGGGTCTTTAGTTCGGTACTAATATACACGAACAAATATGAGCTTTTCTACCAGTGATAATTTTTACTATGTATGTCATAGCAAAAAGTTAATATATTTAGAAAAGATAAAATGACATATACTTTGGAACGGAGGGAGTACAAGTGATCAAAATAGCATGCATGACATGTTCATCTTAAATATTCTTAATGCTATGCAACTCTCATTATCATTTTTTACTAGTTTTATCTGTTTATACTGCTATATTATAGCAGCACTCAAATTTATTTCATTTTTCTCCTATATTAGGCTAAAACTGCAACTGTGAAAAGTTGGGCGTGTGTAAACTTTTCATGTATAGGCAGTGAAGAGTTACTCAAGTTCTTACGTCATCTTGGTAGAATGTGCGTCAAGAATGGAATGGTAAAAGTCGTGTGCTCTCTTTATTGACTATGGCATTCAAATAATCACTTACTGACGCGTTTGACTTTGACAATCAATTAAGCAGGATTTTAGTCTGGAGCCAACAATGTTGGTGCATATGTGTTCTCCTTGTCGAGATGACATTGTGCTGGGTTTGTACAGAGTGAAAGAATTCTTTGATCTCCATGAAATGGAGAAAGGCGAGCCAAAATTTCTGCTTGTAATTCTACCAGATGCTAGAAGTTCTGATGGTATGGAAGCTCTTTTAATCAAAATCCAACCTTTTGTTTAACTTTTTGTGATAGTCACCTATGCAACTTTGCAGAGGAAGTTGAAGAAATCTGCAAAGATATTGGAGTTGTATATCAGTGTTGTTTGCCCCTGTATGATAGGATGGCACAGAAGAAATATTTGGAGTTTGTTACTGATGAAATAAAGGCCAAGGTTGTCTCCTGTTTTTCTATCTTGATTTTAGTTCTCTGTTTTACAAATAATTCTCATGCTTAGAGTATCTTAATCAGGTCATGGAGTTCAAGAGACTTTCCGATTCTTGCAATGATACAAGCGGATACTTGATGGCAGAATATGATGGCTACAGAAACTAAGAGATGGGAAAATATGATGGCTACAAGAATAAAGAGATGGGAGAATATGATGGCTACAGCAACGAAGAGATGGGAGGAGATGATGGCAACAACTGTGAAGAGATGGGAGAAGATGATGTCTCCATGGAGATGGAACCTTCACAACTTTTCAGTTCCCACAATGAGTTGGGCGAATACACTCCTGAAAAGAAGAGATCCGAGGCAAGCCGCATCAGTGGCTCTCCAGATAGGGAGATTAGTGAGCAGCAGCTATTGTCAGCTCAGGATTTCACCACACTGACTGATGGCATCCTACAGGTATTGCAGGCTGTTTAACACTGCTTCTTACATCTGAAATTCCCATCTTGATTTTCCCAACCAAAACAAACCATTCCTGTCCAAAGCACTTGATATAGTTGTCTGATTCCATTTACTAATACCTCATTTCTATGCCTCTTTCATCCTTTGCTATGCATGCCAGTTGCTAGATATAATGTTGAGAGAATGAGTTATGCCGTTCATGTTTTATTCTGTATCTTGTGTGATTATTGCAGTACAAATGATCCATAATTTAACATGATGTGTTTTTATCATTCTTACTGTTAGACAACTTCTCTTCGTCAGTCATACTAGTTTTTATCTGTCTTGCTGATATATTATAATCGCATTCTCATATTTGTGCATTGACTTTCTTGTTAGGCTAAAAGTGCGAATGTTACCTGGGCATGTGTGAATTTTTCATGTATAAGTGGGAAAGATATACTCAGGTTCTTATGTAACCTTGAAAATGTGTGCACTAAAACTGGAATGGTAAAGTGCTGCTCTCTTTCCCTGATTAAGGCATTAAAAAACCATATACAATAAATCTAACTTTGTCTATCGTTTTAACATAGCAGGATTTAAGTCCGGAGCCAAAAATGTTGATCCATATACTCTTCCCATGAGACTGATTTCGGTATCTGTTTGTGGATTGTATTGAACTTCTTCAACCGCCTTGGTGTAAAAAAACACAAGACACTTGTAGTTATAATTCTGCCAAACGCCAAATATTGTCATGGTATATATATTGTGTGGTGTGCGTGTGTGTTTTATCAAATGCATTTTTCCTTCTCCCTCTTTTTGTGACAGTACCGTCTGCCTTTCAGTGGATTTTGAATATGTCTGCAGGAATCTTGGATTGGTGTATCAGCTTTGTTTGCCCAGGCATGCTAGGAGGGCAAGCGGGGAATATCTGAAGAATGTTGCTAATAAAATAAATGCAAAGGTCGTCTCTTGTTTTTTTCTTGTATGATGTGTTTTTATATTTGTTTTTGTTTTACATAATTCTCATGCTTAGAGTTTCTTAATCAGATCCTACCATGCAACTCCCTTTCTGGTTCTTGTGAGGATATGTGTGAATATGTCTTTCAAAAAAAGGACGTGTGAATATGATTCTGAAGATTTCTATTATTTTGATGAGGAGATGGGAGATGATGGGTCTGAATCTGATGACTCTGATGTGGAGATGAATGATAATTCACGCCATGAGTCAGGTAGAGTGGAGATGAACGATAATTCATGCCATGAGTCAGGTAGACATGACTTTCCTGAGAAGCTTGCTGGTTCTGATAAGACTATTGAAGATGATACTTGAGACATTTAATCAAACCACATCAGTGGCTTACTGGAGAGACAGTGAAATCAGTAGCCATTGTTGTATGTTGCTTAGTGTTTCAAAGGTAATTTCTGCTATTTAATACACCTTTCCAATCACAAAATGAAGTAGTTTAGACATGTACACAATACCCAAGATAAATTTAGAAAACCAGAATATACAGATTTTATTTAGTGATGGATAACTATAAATTTTTTTATGTCTCTGAATATTTAAAGGAATATGACGCCCCCCCTCCCCTAACATTACACGTACTCCATAATTTTCACCGACAATTAGCAATTTATATGCATGCTTACTAGGAGAAATTGATGGTCAAATATACAATCTAAACTTTCAAATCCTAATACCCTACTAAAATCAAACTATCATGATTCAACTGAACTGGTGTGATCAGTTTTGGGATTTTATTTCTTTATTAGTTCCTTCCAACCCCTGAGGGAATCTGTTTCTGGTTCCACTTGTGTTATATATGTCACGATCTAGGGAAAACCATGTTTAATGTTTAAGTATTGCAGTGGAGTTTTGGCAATTGTCATTTTAGCCTTTTAGGTTTCATCAACTCATGCATGCTCAACAAAATTATGAAAAAAGACCACATTTCAAATTTCAACCTCAACATGACCTTGCTATTTTTTAACCAACTGTTAATAAACATCTAAAACACAAACTTCAACTGCAACAACTGTATGAACTGTTTTAGAGTTGAAGTTTGATCAATGTGGTTTTAGAGTCTTATGTGGGGCATGTGCTTGGATCTGTTGCTCTCTCCTTGCTGGGCCCCAGATCATCCTTTGTTTCATAGCACGACATATCTTCCTTGAGGTCGGCACAACCAGTTTTCTCCTCCTATAAATGTTTCTAGTTCAACTGTACTCTTGAGTTGCTGTGACCAAATGCAAATCTCCTAGGTATGGCAGTCGCCAGAATGTCTATGGGCATACGACTGAACTGTTGATTGTTCTTATGTTTGTGATTTGCAATGTCAACTAATTGAGTAATAAAGAATCACCTCTGCCTCCAACCCCCACTCCCTGTTGGCAATTTTTCTGACCATATATTATTTGGCAACGTACTCCTTATGCCTATTATGTTGCATGATTTCTGCTGTACTTACAGTGTATTTCTTTCTCCTTATCCCTAGGAAGCAAAATCCTCGAGGAACCAACCACACGAAATCACAAGTCGATCTCAACCACATGGGGCCAGTGCTATACAAGGCCGCAAACAGATAGATACACTTAATTTACAAGTTCAAGGCACCGTTGCCCCGACATCGTGTGGGATCACCTGATCATGCGTGAGGCACTGGGTCTACGTCGTCCTCGCCACCGTGCTGTTCCTCGAAGATGTACGCGCGCTGATCGTGGTACGCCTGGTCCAGGCCGTCCTCCTCCTGCTGTGGCGTGACACGGAGCAGCCCGAGCTTGTGCAGCGCGTAGAAGAGCGGCCCCATGGTCAGAGAGACCCACCCGACGATGGCCAGTATCTGCACGACGTGCGCGGCGAGCAGCCGCCCTCCGCCGCCCATGAACAGCCCGTACGGCCGCCCCAGCGCGCCGTAGATCTCCTCCACGTACTCCCTGCGCGCGAAGAGCGCGGTGAAGAGGATCCCCCACGCCCCGCACCCGCCGTGCAGCTGCGCCGCCTCCAGCGGGTCGTCGAACCGGAGCCTCGCCGCCGCCGCGTTCAGCCCGATGAGCACCCACGCCGACACGAACCCGCAGATCACCGCCGCCCACGGGTCCACCACCGAGCACCCCGCCGTGATCGCCGCGAACCCGCCGAGCAGGCCGTTGCAGACGTCGGTGGCGTTCCAGCGCCCCGTCGTCAACCTCTTGGCGTAGAGCGTCGTCAGGGCCGCGACGCTGCCGGCCAGCGACGTGGTCACCGCGGTGCGGCCGACCGCCTCCCACTGCCCGCTGATCGTGCTGGACTGGCCGTAAACCTTGGAGATGGTGAGGAACGACCCCGGGTTGAAGCCGAACCACCCAAACCACAGCAGGAACGTGCCGATCACGACGAGCGACACGCTGTGGCCCTTGATCGGGCGGCCACCTACGCCGAACCGTCCGATGCGAGAGCCCTCGACGAAGGCTCCCCAGAAGCCGGCGACGCCGCCGACCAGATGGACGACGCCGGAGCCGGCGAAGTCGATGACGCCGGACCCGAACAGCAGCGGCCCGGACGTCCGGGACGCCGAGGCCCACCCGTCGGCGGACCAGAACCAGTGGGAGACCACCGGGTACACGTAGCCGGTGAGGAAGGCGGAGTAGGCGAGGTACGCCACGAACTGGGTGCGCTCGGCGATGGAGCCGGAGGTGATCCCGGCGGCGGCGATGGCGAAGGCCCACTGGAAGAGGAAGAAGTCGTAGCCGAACCCGGTCTGCGGCAGGCGCTTCAGGCCGAAGAACTGCTTGCCGATGAAGCCGTTGGACGGGGCCCCGAACGCGAAGGCGAAGCCGAAGAGGTAGTAGAAGAGCGCGCCGGCGGCGGCGTCGAGCACGTTGGTGAGCATGATGTTCACCGAGTTCTTGGCCTGGACGGAGCCCGCGCAGAGCATGGCGAACCCGAGCTGCATGACGAACACGAGGTAGGCGGAGAAGAGCAGGTACGTCGCGTCCACGGCCGACGACGTGTCGGTGAACTTGTTGCAGATGTAGCTGGCTGACACGGTGGCGTTCGCCGAGCCGCCTAGCAGCAGCCCGAGGTCGTCCAGGCACGACATGGTGTCCGGCAATGGTGTGATGGTTTCGCTAGTAGGGTTTAGGGAAATGGAATTGGGTGTGTCAGGTATTTATAGGCGGAGAAGAACGTTGGGATACATTATATATATGGTGGCATCTAGAGTATCTGTTATGATATATTGGTTTGCTATTAGATTATAAGATTCTATTTTGTTTTTTTAAAAATGGAAGATTCATTGTCATGAAAATAAAAACAACGGGAAATGCCAAATCGAGGGGCCTTTGGCTACAGGCCGGTATGATGTGCAGGCAAGGCCATCTTTCAACGCTGCTTCACATATCACACCGTATTAGCTGCTGCCACCTGCCAGCCGTCGTAGGATGGAGGGTTGTCGAGGGTAAAAATTGATTCACTTGGTTAACAAATATGATTGAGAAAAAACCGTGGATCACTAGAAAAATATTTGATTATGAAAAAAATGCTTGTGGAAGGAGGTGATTCGAGAGCGTTAGGTGTCTCCACAAAATTTTGGAAATAAAATACACCAACGGTTCTCAAACTTGCCCCGGAGTGTCATTTACGTTCTTAAACTCACAAAATGCACATTGGCATCCTTGATCTTGTTAGTGTGTGTCATTTAGGTCCAAAATTCTAAAAATACCCTATATTACTGATGTTTATCCATCTCTTAATCTATAATTGCGTTATGGTACAATCAAATAAAGTTCTCTAAGTATTATGATGGAAAAAACATATTTGGTGAGAGAAATAGTATGAAAAATCATGCTCGATTAGTAGCCATATCATCATTCATAGGGGTATTTTCAGAATTTTGGACCTATATGACATAGTTTAACAAATTTAGAGACTCAAATATATATTTTGAGAGTTCGGGGACCTAAATGACCCTATGGAATAAGTTTATGTACTCCTCGTGTATTTTACTCAAATTTTAGAGATCTTAAGTTGTTGTGTCGTGCAATTTATGTTTTGGGGTTATATCCTAATTCCTTGTGCCTGTTTGGTTGGCTTGGGCGTTATATTTTGCCAATTTTTTTGTGTCACAGGTTTAGTACGCCGCGGTTTCTGTACCGGATATACATTGACTAAGAAATGAATCTATAACGTGAGGTGCAAATATAGCAAAGTTTGCCACACAAAAACATGGCCTGCATTAGAAAACGGCAGCCTAGAGCCAATCGCGACACATTTATGAGTCTATTAAACATTTTACCATTCTTTCTTTCCTTTTCTTTAGAAAAAATATTCATTAACACTCTCCGTTGATGGAATCCACCACGACGACTCGAATTTTGTCAAAGTCAAGGATTCCGGTTGGGGTATCTTCTTGCGTGCTTGCATGAACGTCACTACGCCATTAGGTGGGCTGCTTGTCGTCATTGCCAGCTAATAATCCCTTTTTGTTTATCTTCATGGGATGTAAAATCCGACAGGAGTTGAATTGTACTGTAGATGGCAGCAGTTCTCCAAGCAGCTAGAAGACGTTAAAACCCATCAATCGAGAACGCACCTGGTTTGCATCTTGCGTGCTTGGTTCACGAACTGTACATTCAACTACTGTTACGTATCTGTAGGCATTTTCTAGCAAAGAGAACATTTCGGATCAAATGTGCCTGAAATATTCAGGCCTGAATGATGGCATACTACGGTTATTACTCGCGGCTCCGAACTTGTTGGCTACTTTTAGCTCACCAGCAGTTTCTTCTTGAACCTGTGATGATATGGTTTCTGAAGTCTGAACCACCGCTCCATTGGGTACCAACTACCAAGACATCTCACATTTTATTAGAGTGCTTGCATGAACGCCACTACGGAGTACGTCATTACGCGTTGTGATGACAGTTTCTGAAGTCTTAACCACCACTCCATTTCGATCCCAATTAGAGTGCGAGCGGATTAGTTCCGAATATACAGAGGTGGTTACTCTAAAACATTTTTCTCTGTTTTCTTTTTGGCGGCAATATACTCTGAAAGCCCTGCTATATATCTGGATTCGTATAACAGAATGCCATATAAAATCCTCATCAGCACACTCGTTCACTGAGATCAGTGGGTGTCGTGGTAGAATCGATCAGAGCGCCGGCCAGGACTAGAGCTGCCGCATACGCACACGGCACATCGTCTCATGCATTGCTTCTTCAGAATTCAGATGATGTAGCAAAGCCACTAGTACTAGTTCAAATTCTTGCAACGAACGGGCCGGGGGCGAAACTACACGGGACGTGGACAGGAATCGACGTTGATTCTTCCAAGTGTGACTTGTAGATACCCTGCACCGCATTCTGACAGCAGGACTACAATTTAAATAGCCGCTTTTTCAATCGAGGCACACGCACATCTGCCCGCAGGTTGCCGATTTGCCGTGTGTGTTCTTGCTGCTGAAGCGGTTGACATTGGGCAAGGGTTCTCCAGCAAATGAGTCGTCGCCATTGGCCATGGGTGGAGAACGAATGAATCTCATCCCCAAGACTGCAACTTGTAAGATGGCCACGATGTTCTAGCAGTGGAGTCCTCATCAGTTGTCACGCGCGAACTCGTCTAGTTGGGACTTTGGATGAAAAATCTCCCGCTACTTCTGCGCACGCACCTAGCTTGAGGAGCACAGCAAGCACATGAGAGCTTTTTTATATATAGAAAAAGGAAAAAGTCTATTTTACAACCTCCAACTATCACAGGAGTCCGATTTTTAATTTTAAACTACAAAACCGGATAACAAAGGCTATCTAACTGTCAAAACAGTGCAAATTTAGCTCTTAGGGTGGTTTCGAATGTGGTTTTATATTTTGTAAAAAAGTTTAAAAAATCCAATTTAGATCTAAAAATTCAAAACTAATTCATCTTAAATTAGAAAATTATGAAACCAATATCAAAAAATTTATAAAAATGTAACATATCTGTATTTGAATCTTAATTATTCAAAAATGATAGGCATAACTATAAGCAACCAAATACTATAAACATGAAAAAATAGATCCGATTAACTGTGGAATATAGTGACAATAGATATGTTACATTTTTTGAAAAGTTTTGATACCAATTTTTTTGACTTAAAATGAATTACATATGAATTTTTTAGTTTAAATTGAATATTTTTAATTTCATTAAAATGGAAAACCACCTTCGAAACCATCCAAATGACTAAATTTGCACGGTTTTAACAGTTGAATGCCCTTTGTTATCCGGTTTTGTAGTTTAAGATTGAAAATCAGACTCTTGTAATAATTGAATGTTGTAAAATGAACTTTTTCCCATAGAAAAACTGTCGCTTACGAATATGGAAGTCGTCAGCCGAGGCACACCTGCAGACGCGAACAAGAAACCAGCGGCCGGCAGGCAGGCTGCTGCAGCTGAGCACGAGCTAGCCCGGCAACTCGACATGCAGTTATGATTCCGGCAAAGGGCGGTTGGTTGTTGCCTCCCTCGGCCGCGATGGGCGCTGCGGTCACTCGGTCGGGTAGGCTGGTACTCCATCCATTTTATTTGTCACATGTTTTGCTATTGTAGGTATTTTAAATTTAACTTATCTTTTTATATATTTACGATAATTTTTTGAATAAGATGAATGGTCAAAGTTGTAAGAAAAAATCAACAGCGACAAATATTTTAATACGGAGGGAGTAGCAGGTTGCCTGCCAAGGAGCGGCGTAATTGGACTGTAAATGCAGGCGAATTTTGGTCGGCCGCTGGGCCTGATGGCTGTTGGGACGGTAGGTGTGTGGTACAACCTTCGGCGTGTTGCGGAATTGCTCTGAGCTCGGGCTTGGCTTATCCGTTTATTCGTGGGTGTGTTTAGTTTAGAAAATGGAGTGACAAAATCCGATGAAAACGTCACATCGAATAATGTATCGTAATTTACCATTTTCGTTTGTTTGTGGTAACCGTTGTCCTACCATGAACTAACTAGGCTCAAAAGATTCATCTTATCTTGTACATCAAAACTATGTAATTTTTATTTATTTATCCACGTTTAGTGTTCCATCCATGAGGAGAGATTTGATGTGATTCGATATGATAGGTAAATAGTGAAGTTTGGAGAGAAAGTTTAGAAACTAAACACAACCGGGGTTGTCCATTAGCATAAATACTCCGAACGCTGTTGATATACTCAATTCAGTGGACGAACATTTTGAAATGCAGGGATTTCATATAGTTATTAGTATTTCAGAAACTGCAAGTTAACTCTGCAGGTCTGAACGTAAAAAGGCAAGATATATACAGTATTGGTGATAAATGCACGCCACAAGAAATGTAGTGGTTTATTCAGCAAGCAAAATCCTGCCAAGAGAGTTTAATTGATGAATGGGTGTGTTTAGTTTCAAAAAGAGGAAGAGAAAGTTCGGTGAAAATATCACATCAGACACTGTAGCGCACTGTAACACTTTTCGTTTGTTTGTGATAAATATTGTCCTACCATAACCTAACTAGACTCAAAAGATTCGTCTCGTCGTGTACATCAAAATTATGTAATTAGTTTTTTTATTTACCTACATTTAATGCTCCATGCACGGGGAGAGAGATTTGATGTGATGTGAGGGGACTTTTTGCATAGTGGAATTTTGGGTGGAATTTTGGAAACTAAACTATGATGCTTGGTATACATAAAACTAGCTGCCATATAGTCCCTACAGTACTAGTAAACGATCCTACATGCATGCTTACCTGATACTAGCTGTCAATTTACAAAATTGCTTAGCCCTGTCGCTGATACTTGTGGATGCGCAGCTCATCCAGTCAAAAGACGCACGGCGACAAAAGGCATAAGCAGCCGGACGAGTAGTCAAAGTGATCAATCCCAAAAGGCTAATAAAGCACCTTCCCTCACATGCTACAGCAGCGCTTTCGGTGCCCGGATCGAGTCACCGAGCACAGCGGCCGCGAGTGCACGCACAGGACCACCACCTTCCAGCATTCCAGCCATTGCAAATTTGCAAATGCAATGCAGGGCGAGCTGCCGGCCGGCCATGACTGACCAGAACCACACGAATCAAAGGCTGATTCCTGGCCTCCTGGGAATGGGGAAGCTAGCTGCTCCGGGCACCACCCGGTCCGCCACTGTCCTGTGTGGCTGTGTCCACTGTCCAGTGTCCACTGCCGCCCCAGAACCCAAGTGCAGACTCAAGTCACTCCACACCCGGGCTGCCAGGCATGGATGGATAGGACAGTGCACGGACGGCATCTGGCTGTCAAATTCCGAGTCGCACTACCGGCCAAGAATCCGGAATATGCCCCTTTCGTACGGTCACACATCCTCTTGCATTTCAATCCAACACTAGCAGCGTGACAAATTAATATTGCGATCTTTAATATCTGTTGTACGAAGGAATTGGAAGCTGATATATCAACAATATTGTTTTTTCTTGCGAGTATTTGACGACACTGCTTCCATTTTCGTGCATAGAAGAGGAAAAACTAATATACTCCATGGCGACATTGTTTTTTAGAGAAAAGTCATGTTTCCAACCTCCAAATATAACAAAAGTCTGATTTTCAACTCTATTCACAAAACTGGATAACAAATACCATTCAACTATCAAAATCGGACAATTTTAGACCCCTGGGCGATTTCAAAGGTGATTTATCATTTTCTGAATTTTTATTTTTGTTTAATCTAGAGAATTAACTAATTAATATTAAATCAAAAAATATGATTCTAGTACCAAAAGTTATCTAAAAATGTATATCATATGTTGGTTCTTTACTTTGAGTTATTTGGATCTTATTTATTAATGTTACTTGTTATTTAGTAGGTGTGACTAGAAAAAAATAAAACATAAGGAAAATAAATAAATAAGATCAAAATAACTGCAATTAAAGCGCCAATTGATGGTCTACACTTTGAAAAAATGCTTTGTATCGATTTTACATTTGTTATGATTTTAAATTAATTAGTTAATGAAATTTTTAGATTTAAAAAACTTAAAATCCAGAAAATAGAAAAACCATCTTTGAAACCACCCAAGGGTCCAAATTTGACCGGTTTTGATAGTTGGATGGCCTTAAATATCTGGTTTTATAGTTGAAGGTTGAAAATCAGACTTGTGTGGTGAAAAATATACTTTTCCTTTTTTAAGGAAAATTATATTCTTTTAGCAAGAATATATTATCTTCTCTGGAGATTTGAAAAAACTAGTACGGAATTTTCGTGTTGTTACGAATAGGCTAGGTCATATCGGAGGTACCAGTATAGCACTAGTATGGCTGAGACCGGCTAGTTTAGGTGTTCTTTTTATTTTTCACATAACTCGATAAGTTAAGTGTTTAAATTTATTTGCGGTTCTTTTTGGAGACCTTGTGCTCCATCTTTCTTGAATGGTGGTTCATTTTCATGTCCCATAGAAGGTAGCATAAAATAACACCTCAAAATTACCGGCATGTTTATCTTTAATCTAGATTTGGCACCATAAAATCTACAACATGTTCGTCTGGCTTGTTCTGAGAGAAAAGTACCGCTGACGGGTGGCTGATTTTTTCTGAGAGAAAAGTACCGGTGGCTGAGAAGCCAGAAGGATAGGTTGCTAGCACTTATAGGTTGTTGGGTGAAATCTCTCAATTGTACACCCCTGGAAAAATAGATTATGCATTTTTTTTCTTTGCAGCGTTTGGCCATTCAATCTATACTATACACTAGTCATTCCTCTTAAAATTCTTATGCCCCAAATGGTCCTAGTGCTAATATAATGCTGTGTTTCAAGTGGTCCTAGAGTTCAAGCCGCATGAAGAAGAAAATGAACATAAACGGGGGAAAATAAAAGAAATAAATAAAGACAGCCTAGTCCAAGGGCGCTGGTCAAAGAAGCATTCAAAATGGATTGCACTGGGAGGAATAAACAAGAATACTTTGAACAGCCTCTGCATTGACCGGTTTTTCTGCAGTTCCCGGATGAATAACCACTGGCCTACGACAGGGGCTAGATGCCCTGCACCCCCGTCCCTTCTTTTTTTACACGACACAGGGAGCGATTAGAGAGGTAGACACACAAGCTACGTAAGCAAATTAGCAGCAGAATTAGGCTAATCAACGCAATTAAGCTAGCACACAGGCACACACACAGCCCCCAAATCAATAGGCGGGTGTATATCACCACCAATCAGCGGGAAATGAAATCGCGAGCGATCTGGGCGAGGTCAGGACGAGTCGAACTTGTAGTACTTGTCGACGGCGGCGAGGACGTCCCAGGTGCAGCTGAGCCCCTTGGGGAAGACGACGAGGTCCCCGGCGCCGAACTCCACGCACTCCGACGAGCCCTTGATGTGCGCCCGCACCTTGCCCTTGAGCAGGTAGCACGTCTGCCGCGCGTCGAACTTCACCGGGAACTTCCCCGTCGGGCAACCCCACCTGCGCGCGCGCACGACGGCGGCCACACACACGACACGCTGCGGTGATCAGAAAACCAAGCCGGCCGGGGAGAAGAGAAGCCAAGAGACGGGGCAGTGTGATCGATCGGCGGAAGCCGGCGGTACTCACTTGGGCCAGGACTTGACGCCGAGCTGGAGCAGGCGGGACTCCGGCGGGTTGCGCTCGACGGCGATGGAGAGGCCGCCGCCGGGAGGGTCGGTGTCCATGCTGTCCGGGTTCGAGCCCGAGGCCATGGGCGGGCGGGCGGGCGAGGCGGCGCCGGAGGCTGGAGGAGATCGATCGACGGGGAATGGTAGCAGCAGCTCGGGAGCAGCAGTTATGGAGAGGCCGTGTTAGTTTGGAGGAGGTTGAGGGCGAGGCGAGGTGTGGTAGTGGGCGAGGAGACTCTCCGAGGGCAGTTGGAGTGGTGTGCCTTTGGCCTGTATTAAACCGGGGGAGAAGGGATCTTTTTCTGTTCTCGTTTATAAAGAGCGAGGGGAATAGTTTATTGTTTCTTTTATGCATGTGTATAACATTTCGAGCAGTGGATCCCCCCAAAGATAGAAAGCCGTGTTAATTTGAGAATTCACTTGTCAGGCCACAAAGGTTTTCCGATCCCCCTCCTGTGTGTAGACAATATATCGGTTAATTTGATATACTTAACTTAGAATAGATAGAGATAAACAATTCTTAGTGGGGAAATGATTGATGGATTGACTATTGGAATAACAGTAGCGAAAACAATACTCCCCCGTATCATATTTAAAAGTCGTTTTGGACAACGACACGGTATCCAAATGTAACTTTGACTTTTTATATTTACAAAAATATTTGTAGAAAAATAATATATGTTTATTTTTATAAAAAATATATTTTAAGACAAATCTATTCATATAGTTTTTATATTTCCAAACTCAACGACGTAAAAGTTATTCATGATTTATATTCTAAATGTTTAATTAAAATCTTGTTTAAAACGACTTCTAAATGTGATATGGAGGAAGTACATACGGAGTACCATGTCACTTTTCAACCAACATTAATTCAAATAACCGACATTCAGTCAATAATGACGTACATGAGTATGGCTTTTATGACGTCTCATTAATGATGATGCCGAGGTGAAGTATATAATTTTTTAAAAAATATAAAAAATCATGAGCTCCGTTGAAGCGTCCCCTCGAAAGAGAGAACTTAATGTGATACAAATACCAGTCCCAGGATGCTGGTTCACATTATTACAACAGATAGTTCAGTACAAAAGCAACGTTACGGGAGACGGTGGCATTGCAGGGCCACGACAAACAGAACTAACACTAAGCTCCAGATAAAAAGGTTGATAACAAAGAGGTCTTCATCAGAGTGGCAACGCATGCGGCTTCCAGCGGGTGACCCTAACACACAGGCAAAGGTTGGGTGCAGAACGAACCCCTCTAGACGATATCCTCAGGCACAAAGTCCGGGTCTGCCTCTGCAACAGATTAAGCAAGGGTGAGTACATACGTACTCAGCAAGCGCAACCACAACCACGGAGGGGTAACACAGAAATATGCAAGTGTTGTAACAAGGGAGGCTCATGGTTCATTTAGCAGCAAAGCAAATTTTATTACACATGCAAGGGTTGGTTTTCGCAATAGGTTTTCACAAGTATTTCTTTTAAAGGGGACAGTAAATGTAAATACTTTTTCGAACAAGATTTTGTCGCTACCAGATTTCCCATCTGTCGTAGCCCATGTCAAAACATTTCTCAGCTCAATCAAATACCCACGTTTTCTTACACCAAAACAGGGGACTAGTGAAGTGACCAAGCCATAACTCGCCCAATACCGTGGACACGGCTATCCGGATAGGTTTTAACTCTGCAGAGGTGTACACAACCACAAGTAGGCTACCACAACAAGAACACCTTAGTGCCAGTGCAGCTCCTATCAAAGCCATTACCCACCATAGCTAAACTGACAAGTTATCACAGACGCGACCAGGGGTTAGCAACCTACCAACGAGGTTCTAACCAGGGGTATACCTCACATAGACCGTATCCCCGGCTCCATGGCCCTCTGTTGCTCACCAGCACACCACATAACCAGCAGCTCAACTAGTGGGGTTTATGCTAGGCCGTTGCCACATACAACGGTCGAGTGGTGGTACAGAAGAATGGGTTAGGCTAGATGACACATCAACATCATCCCAAAACTTGTGATGGGATAGACAACTCCCACCATGCTCAACCACACGGGTTCGAGCTCACCTCGGTATTTCACGCGGAAATACCGTCTGTCTCATCCCACACGGGTACTCATTTTATTTACACAAATCATCTCTTTTATTTTAAAGCACGCACACGGTTGCTTTCGTAAATAACAAGTATTTGTAATGGGGTGTGTACCAGTAGAACATTCCTAAGCATTTCTAGCTGTGGCTAACATTTAAACAGAGCATCGTCATATTTAAACATTAATCTAGGTTGTCAAGGAATTAGTCATAGCAATCAAGGGGTGGCTATCCAACTGGGTTTAGCAGTAAAATCATGCAAGTTTCATAAATCAGGCCATGGGTTGTGTTTATAAATTCTGGGACAAAAGTATGCATCAAAGGGTGGGATTGCACTTGCCGTTCTCCCAACCCTCGGGGGATTCCTGCCCGGGGTCTTGGTCTCCAAGCTCCTGCTCGTAGCACTGCTCCTCCTCGAGTCCTTCCTCGTTCACAGCGGAGTCTACGGCACACACAAGCAAACACCCAATAAATAAAAGAAAAAGCTTTTATGGAGCTCCAAAAGAAGAGACGGAAAGAGGGAGTGAGTGATGATGGCAAGATTATTTTTGGGTATGGACTGGTTGGATTTGGCGGAAATATACTGGTGAAAATTATGGTGGAGTTTGGGGTCAAACGGAATTAATTTGGCGCATGAAATGACGAGTTTAGTGGGGTTTAGGGGCTGTTTTAAAGGAAAAGGACCTTTTTGTAAATATGGAAAAGCTCAGGGGCCTCTGGTGAAATAAATAGAGAGAGAGGGGGAATAGTGGTCGTTGGACTGCGGGTTAATTTGGTAAAAGGACAGGGGTTTATGTGTAAAAGTGCCTGAGAGGGGGTTTCCTGTTCAAGTGGACCGCGGGTTCGATTATGACAAACGACAGGGGGTTATGCATAAAAGTGTTTTCTTCATTCTCGCGAAACGGTGCCGCGGGGGGGGGGGGGGGGGGAGCGACGGCGGCGGCGCTGTCCGGCCAAATCGCCGGCGATTGGGGCGGCGGCGGTGGATGGGGACAGGGGGAAAGGAGAGAGGAGGTCATGGCAAGTTCACCCATGCCCTTACCACGGCCGGAGGTGGGGAGTGGAGGGCTGCCCACGGGAGCAGTGGCGGCGGCGGCAATGGCGAGTGGGGGTGGCGGCGCCGCGGTGGCGGAGAGGTCCAATTGGAAGGTGGGTGAGCTGGTGGTGAGGGGGAGGGTGCTCAGGGTCCCATTTATAGGCGCGGAGGAGCGGTGACAGAGTGGGCCGACGATAGGCGGCTCGGCGGCCGATGGCGGGGAGTAAAGGTGGTCGGCGGTACGGCGGCTCTGTGGCGGAGCTGTGCAGCCGCGTACGGTGTCGCGTTTGGCGCGGCGTGGCGTGCTCGAGCGGGTGGGGCCGCGGCGAGGACGGGCGGTGGCGTGCGGGTGAGTGCGGCGGTGGGCGGCACGGCAGCAGCGGCGGTCGGTCGAGGAGCTCGGGTGAGCCGTGGGGCGGCGCGCAGCAGAGCCGGGGCGGCACGGCAATGGTGTACGACGGTCGGGCGATCGAGTCGAGTGAGGGGAGGCCGGCCGGCGATGGCGTGGAGCGACGGTGCGACGATGAGACAGCAGCGGGCAGGCGGTGGCGTGCACGCGCGCGGTCGGCACGACGGGGAGCGGGTGGGGTTCGGCCGGCGGCGAGCGGAGCACGGTGCTCGGGATGGGGAGCAGAGAGGTGGAGTGGCGGTGGTGAGCAGGACAGGGGGGGCGGCGCTCGGCGTGGCGGGGCAGAGCAGAGCGGCCGCGGCGGCGTCGGGGAGGAGGAGCAGAGGAAACAGAGGAGGGAGGGAAAGAGAGGGGAGAAGGAAAAAGGAGGAAAAGGGAAAAAGAAAAGAGAGGGAGAAAAGAAGAAAGAGAAAAAGAAAAAGAGAAAGAGGAAAAGGGGAGGGGACGGCGGGATTCGCGGCGGGCGGTCGACGACGGTCGGCCAAGGATGGGTGGTCCGGCGGTCGACCCGAGAGCGGGCGACGCGGGACGGGACGGAAAAGATGGCGGTGATAGCGAGGGGAACAGGAAAAAAAGAGGGGGCGGTGAGCGGTGGAACAAGGCGGGAGAGTTTGGCGGGGACGGGAGCTCGACGGAAAAGATTTTGAAACGATTTTACCGGGTGTGTTATTTTGGTGATTTCCCAGAGATTAAAACGCGGGCGTTACATCCGTTGCCACTCTCCCAGTGACCAAATACAAGTATCAACGTCTAAATCATGAACAACAAATCTTTAAGATAAAGAGGGTTTTCTCTTTTTTTTTAGTTACTATGATAGCATTCAAAGTGGTACAGACTACAGTGATCAGTGGTTTGCATTTTGGAGAGTGAAGTTTTTTTTTTCCTACGGCCGAACCTAAATTTTATTTTCAAATGATAACGAAATTACAAAAGTGTACTAACTGAAATGCCGTAAAGACATGACTCGAACTACTAGCTACTCAAGATACTACACAGAGGGTAGCGATCTTCGAGAGCTCTACATGTTACCATGTATTACAACACAACCCAACTTCATAGCAAAATAACAGCTACTCACTTCCAAAATCGCTCCCAGAACATAGAAACTAACACCAATCTACCTCTAAGCTCTCCCAGCTTCATCATATCAACAATTCAACCACAACACCATCAAGCCTCTTACGTTTCAGCACCCCCAAACAAGCTTCAACTGTTAGTAGACACATGTTTCCTTCATTGCTTCTAACGAAGCAACACCATTCCGATGTCATCCTGTCCAGCTTCCTGAGGATGAAATTTCAACGCAGTTGCCTTCAGCTTCTCGCCTCCCTCCTCCATGGCCTCCTTGTTCTCCTCCTTCTGAAGACCTGCCCAATATAAAAGGAAGGCACACGCCACACTTTCTTTCTTTCTTTTTGGTTTTGGAAAGACCAACATGCTATTTTAAAATTTGGAGACGAGAAGTACTGGCAAATACTACTATGACATTTCTGCTTTGTTTCTTTTTCTTTCAGCAATAACACTGCACATGTTTTGATCACTCGGTCCTTTGGGATACTACTGTAGCCCGTAGACGTGTTTGGCACCGTGCAAGTGCAACTGTGGAAGACATACATGGGAGCTGGTTCCATATGAAATCAACCTCACAATAGTAAGAACCTGGTTCCATAGGAGAGAGAAATTTATGGAACCAGGATAGGACCACCCATTGGAGAGGCCCTAAAATACTCCCCTTGGCATGGCAGCAAGATATTTTAGCAGGGCGAGGCCCGGGTCCAGGGGAAAAAAGGGAGGGAGAGAAAATGAGGTTCGAAAGCAACGACACGGAGGTTCTGAAAGCAACGACACGAATGCCGCGATGCAGAAATGAGAGCGACGAGACCCACCGACCAGCACACACGAGCACGAGTGCACGACGCGGTCAAAACACACACACCTCGTGAGCCACCGCGCACGCCCACACGAGCCCCGTTCCGTCCCTATCCGTTCGTCCGTCCCCGTCACGTCGGCCGACGTGGCGGCGGTGGGGCCAGGGCACCCGGCTGACCGAGGCGTTTGACCGGCAGGATCCCACACCCATGTGGCCACGGCCACGCCCTTGGCGCCCCCGCCTCACCACCGCCAGGGAGCACGTGCGGCGCGGCGTGACCGGACGGCTCGCGCGGGCCCTGGGAGTGGGGCCGGGCGTGGCCGTAGTCCTCAGGGCGAGGGGGAGACGACGGAAAGCCAGCGGGGGCAGGGCGCTCGTCTCGGCTCGGCACCGGCACGAGCGCGAGCGCGAGGGCGAGGGCGACGCGCATCCCCTGGTCGTACGGCGCCGTGTGTGTGTTCCTCTCCCAAACATGTGGGGGCGCCAGTCACGGTCCAACGCGTGTCCCGTGCCCCAGGCGGGGATCTTTCCGCGGCTTCACGAGGGGGGGACGGGGGTGAGCGCTGAAATCTCGAGACGATCTCGTTGCCAACGATGGGGTGGTCGAGTAAATGACAGCCATCACCTTCGCCATGGCCCATGGACCCGTGGGCTCGTGGACACTTCACGTGGGTTTCGGTGGACCTCTTTTGCACCTTCCTTGGCGTGTTGCGGCCATGCGGGTTGGGTTACTACTAGTCAATTCTGTTATCACGTCTGTCAATGTGGTGAAGCATCGTGTTCGTGAGCTGACAGAAAGGCCGGATTTGTGCAGACACCCGAATCGCTTGGAAAACCCACAATGTCGGGTTCAGCAGACCAGACCGCGAGCTAATCTAGGAGGTGATACCAAATCAAGGATTGAGCTGATCGGCCGGTCTCAATTCAAGCTCGAAGGTGTGTAAAAGAGGGAGAGAAAGGTTGGCAAAAATGTCACATCGAACACTGTAGCGCACTGTAGCATTTTTTGTTTGTTTGTGGTAATCGTTGTCCTACCATGACCTAACTAGGCTCAAATGATTCGTCTCGTCGTGTACATCAAAATCATATACTTAGTTTTTTTATTTACCTACATTTAACGCTCCATGCATGAGATATATTTGATGCGATAGGTGAATAGTAAAGTTTAGAGAGAGAATTTTAGAAAGTTTGGTGATGTGATTGGGAACTAAATAGGGCCCGAGTATGTAAAGCCACGAGCACAAGAATTACAGAAGCTATCTTCCGCAACAGCAAAAGAATTGCGAATTTCAAAACAAACCTCTCCGAAAAGCAGGCCTACCGGGGGATTTCTCAATTCATCAACTGGTTTTACCGACACTTGCCAAAAAAATACTCACGAGTCACGACCGAAGTTTCAAAGCCATCCGTGTTGAACTTACAGAAGTTGAAAGTTGGGATTTATTTGAGATAATAAGCGAACTTCAAACAAAATGTCATCTGACTTGTGACGCGCACACGAACACAATGCATGTTTGCATTGCGTTGCAGAAGATAGTGTGCAGTTCGGGGATCGAATTCATCCGGTCACTCGCCCAGTCGCACGGCGTTTTATAGAATGGATGCGTCCTGATTCCTGAAGAAATTGCCGTGTTGTGCGACCCATACGTGATAGGAGTACGTCAAAACCAAACACGCTGTAACTGCCCTTTGTGAATGAGCGAGCGAGCAGAGCAAAGTAGTATTGAGCGTCATCTTCTCGAAGTTTCAAAGCTGGGCAGAGCAAAACTTTCAGTATCCAGCTGTTCCGATTTCAAGTCATGTATAAATCTTTCAGATAATTATGTGAACGATTTCACATACCAGATCATAAAAACACATTCAGTATCTCACATCAATCTGACAAACATATAGAAAATAAAGAAACATACACAAATATGAAAAGTAACAAATACACACAATCTCACATATGAAGCCAGTTATTTGACACCATTTCATCGCTTTATATTAGAAGTAAAAATGACTAGCAGCGCCCAAAAACAAACCACATCCATTTTCTAAGAATGTGGTACAATTCTTACGATGGTGACATCACAATCCCAGATAGATTGAAGATTGACAATGGACAAATTATCATATGGAGCCTGTGCAATAAGCTGCAACCACATCTATCAAATTGAAACTGGGCATCATCTTAAATTAAGATGTCACTATACAGCTTAGTGCTTAACAGATGCCAGGAAGATTCGCCATAAAAGACTTGCAATAGCTTGGTAGGTTTTGCAACTGTTTAAACTGATAACCAAACGCAATGGCATAGTCAGATTTGATAGTGCCCTTTTACTTTCATAGACTGCAAACCATTGTAATTGTAGTGCTAGTTTGTGACCTCCCAGATTAACAAACTTGTAGAAGAAAATGTAACTAACAATGACTGCTTGCATGATGTCAGTTCAGGAAAAAGTTCAGATATGTTGCAACAAAGACTATTCAGTACAACCGAGAACCCTTTTGTTAACCTCTCTTGATTTTTTTTTTTGAAAAAAAAACAATAACAACCCTTTTGTTATCCATGGGTTCCAACCTAAACATATCTGTAGGCAAAGTTCTAAGATGCCAACTTTTCATATACCTCTTTATATTGACAATTGCAATGTATAATCAGATGACACCAAGGAACACAAACATGTATCTAGTATGAAAACTAAGGAACATACAAAAACCAAGAAATATAAACAAACAAGTTATCAAGAACTTGCAGCCAAAATATGAACTGCAATCTAATTTTAAGGAAATTAGCTGCTAAACAACCCTCACAATTTATGGTGATTGATTCCATGACTAGGGACAGACAGAGTTAGTAATATATCACGACATGTCTAGCAAAATACAACTTCATCAGCTTTAGTTAAAGAGATACACAGCTTAACAGATATGGAACAGACGCTACCACTTGCAACAGTTTTATATGTTGATCAGCAAGAGCATAGCAGGATTTGCTGGCATTAAAGCTCTCACTGCATGCCCAACAACTTCCTTACCGTTGTCATACAGATTGAAAACCATGATAATACTGATGCTAATTTGAACAAGGCATGCCCTCCCTGATTTCTCAAGTTGCTTCTACAAGAAAAATCTAACTAGGAATGGCTGATTTCAGGGCATCAAATAAGGACAGTTCCGCATGGAACTTGTAATATATTGCCAAAGCCTATCAACACAGCTGAACTGTTACAGCTAAAGTTATCAGAATCTGTTAACATGATGCAGGGAATAAATTAAACGCAAGAGACAAAAAACTTGCAGGACAGTTTCACATAGAACTTGTTATATATTGTGACAAAATGTATCAGCACAATACAACTGAATAACAGCTAAGTTATCATTACAGGTTTAACATAAGTTAGGACAAGTTTCGGATGTAAAAAGTTGATGTCGCAATGGTTTTATTATCTTATGGTGAATAGAAAGGTGCAGCAGCAAGATTGGTAGACTCTTGTGCCTAATTCATTCCCTGTAAATTCTACCAGTGCCTGCGATAATAATGGTGCTTATGCTAAATACAGTTTCTAAGCAGTAGGTTAAAAGACTTCTCTGCGGTATCAAGTTGTCAACAAATTATCCCAGCTAAATCAATTCTCACAAAATATGGATTCAACACAAAATGCGAAGTAGCCCCAAATTTTCTAGGGTAAAACAACCACATCAAGCATGGTGCATGGAGATCCTGCGCGGTTCCAGGAATGGATATAGGTACTGAAACGACAGGTGCCTCACCAATTGCAATAATAATAAACAGAAAATTAGCATAGGAGACTTTCGATCAAAGAGATTGAAGCAGAATACGAACAACGCAGCGGTAAATTTAACTAAGATTGATCCCAAATCGTCTCCATGTGTCTCAAACGAGTCTCAACCGACATGGTAATTAACAGATCCCATCACGATATCGACAGAGCACGACAGACAAATCCCTAACTTTCCTCAGATCGCGGACCACGGGCAGACCCCCCATTACCGAACCGCGCGGCGGGGGTTCCCTCAGGCGAGGTCGGCGTCGTCGAAGTCGGCGCCATCGAAGCTGTTGTAGAAGCCAGAGAAGGGGAGGGGCCCGCGGACCTCGCCCCCGCCCCCGCCGCGGCCCCCGCGGTGCGGGGCGAGGAACATCTCCCCCTCGCCGTCCTCCTCGTCGAGGAACCCGCAGCCCCCCGCGGCGCCGAGCGGCGAGTCGTCGATGTCCATGAGCGTGGAGATGGCGTCGTCGTCCATGATGGGGTGGCGCGGGCGGTGGACGAAGGAGGCGGCGGCGGCGGGGGAGAGGGTAGGGCTTTGGCGGTGGTGGCGCTGCTGGTTGTGGTTGGGATGCAGCGGGGGAGGGCCGCGGGACCTCTGGTGGTGGTGATGGCGACGCGACTCCATGCCGGCTGGCCTTCTGCGGCTGATATTTCGCCAAGGGGATCTGGAGATTGGTGCGAGCCGGCCGAGGCCATCGGGGTATTTTATATTGGTTTACTGGGAGAGTCCATAGCCCATACGGTTTTGCCTCGGCCGCAGCCGTACCCGTGCTGATCACGTCTTGGGTTGTTTAGCAAATTGCACCCTTAATTTGACTATGCGAAAAGAAGATTTTCATCACATTTAAATATCGACACATACATAGAGTACTAAATGTAGATAAGATTAAAAACTAATTTCATAGTTTTATCGTAATTTACGAGACAAATATTTTAAACCTAATTAATCAATGTTTGGACAATATTCATAAATACAAACGAAATACTACAGTGACGCATTAATTACAAAACCTCAACTTTACCTTTCTCAATTTGGCAACTAAACAAGGGCTTGGTTACGACATGATCAGTTGCGGTTGCCCTCTGGACTTCGATAAAACATGTTTGACGCAGAAGCAGAACCGGTAAGTTTTGGCCTATTCGTTTGGCTAGTGTCTGGTGCTGAGAGAAAAATGTTGATGACTGACTGGTGGTTGGTGCTGATTTTCTGTTAAGAGAAAAAATACTGCTGGCTGGTGGCTGATAAGCCAAACGTACATGACGTGCTTGGATCGAATCATTTTTCGCTATATAGCATCATACAACATTCGCTATATAGAACGAGACGATGTAGTTACAGTTACAGCATACACACATGTCGCAAAAACACGATCGCTCAAATTCATGCTTGGCGGATTTGTGCCAACCAAACGTATGTTGTTGCATGGTATTGGCCGAGCAGCCGGGGATTTGCCATAGCCTAGCATGCACCGCGGCGCCTTTTTTGTGGACTCTGGTATCTGGTTGAGCTGTGGAGTGCAACTAATGGTGTTATTGAGATGTGTACATAATGCATATATTCACTTGCAGTAATACCATACCATACACTACACGCACACATCCAACTCACACCCATAAGACTTAAAAAAGAAGCACACATAAGGCCAAAGTTCACATTGGGAAAAGAGTAGTAGGAATAATTTGAGCTATGTTCGTTTGGCTTATCAGCCACCAACTGTTTTTATCTCAGAAAAAACCAGCCACCAGCTAGTGGTGTTTTTCTCTCAGCAAAAACCAGCAACAACAGCAAGCTGAATTTGTAAAATAAGTGTCCTAGTAATTGGTCGAACTAAAGTTCCGGGAAAAAAGCCCTCAGCCTTCCGGCCCAGAACGGCCCAGGCGCCGTTCCTTCTTTTTCTTTCCTTCGCGGCTTTCCTTTTCCTTCCTCCGCTACACACCACGCTCGGCCTTTTCCTAGCGGCGAGTCGGCGACGAGGGCGACAGCCGACAGGCCGAGCGGCCACCGTCGGACCCTTCGCCACCGACGAGTATCAGTCATGTATGCCCGCCTAATTCCCTTCCCTTCATGCTGTGCGAAATCGAACACCAAAGCCCTGATGTATGCTATTTGCATTCGGGCCTGTCCATGCATTTACCTGCTAAACTTCGCCTTTTTTTGTTTTTGCAAAAAATTATCGGGTGTACATGTACACCCATGTCCTATACTGGGTCCACCCTTGATTTGTAGATCTTCGGTGCGTGCTAGGTCGATATCAGCCAAGGTCTGATTTCTATTTGTATTTTTGCAATCTATGCCTTGCCCTCCATGCGCTCGATGAAATGCCCAGCCATTGTCACACCCATTTGATGCCTTGTCCTATAGCATTCTCCTGACCAAATTGGTGAGTTTTTTTGCTGCCTGGTTTGCCACTAGTTTCAGTCTGCAAACATGGCGTCCTACCAAAAGATGATGGAATTTGCATGACTTTGCTGTCGAGTACTGAGTCCACTGTCCACGTACTAGTTTTGAAAGATAGCTCTATATCTTGAATATCATGACAAAAAAAGAGACAATCTCTTTTCATTGTCTGAATTCTGAAATGCTCCCTCCGTTCTCAAATATGTGTTGTTTAGGTCAAGTAAGTTAGTTCAAAAAATGAACTAATATGGTTGTCCTAAAAATCATATATTTAGGAACGAAGGTAGTAGTTGTTATAGGTGGGTCGTTTTTTTTATGTTAGGGTCCATGTCTTTGAGATGGAATATCTGGATGCACAAGTCATTGCAGGACAATTTTTTATGCTTGTCAAGAGGCAAGAATGGAAAATAAGACATGCCTTCTTTTCCTTTTATTCTAGTTGGAGCGAAAACTCACAACTTTGAACTGCTTCCTTTCGACATGGACCATGTTTACGAATTTATCACATGGTTCTAATGGATTATGAAGATGTTTGCATAGTCTAGGTCTGCATTTTGGTAATTATGAAGATGTTTCTACGGCCTGATATAAATACTTTAAAAATTGGTGCTTGAAATCATATGAATAAATGTGTATTTATAGTCATACAAACTCCTTAGGATTGAGCGAGAGTAGACTCGAGTCACTTTGATGGGACCAGTTAGAAACGTCACTGACATTGATACTGGAGTAGACTCGAGTCACTTTTTTATGCAGAAGTAGCTTTGAGCATGGAAAATAATACCCAGTGGGCAATTTATGATTTTGTTATTTATTTAAAGGTTTATTTTGGAAACAAGATGGAAGCAAACTAAATAATCGAATTTATTCTTTATAAAAGAACACGGTATGATCTGAATCTGGTCTTGAACTCTTGATTGGTTATTGTCTTCCATGATGTTAAATCCCAATTCAGTAGTTATCTAGATGCAAAACCTATTACATTATGGTAGCATATTACAACCTGACCATGATTCTGTAGCCTCAATGGAGCTCTTGTGCATTCATATTGTTGATATATTCCTTACCCCTTCTGCCTTATTTGAAGCACAGTGTCTGTGATACTTCTTTCTAAGTAAGTTATGTTTGTTTGATGATACAGTAATGCCATGACTTCTCTTTTCAGGATTTAGAGTGCACGAAGATGTTCCACTAGCGTTATGCTCTTCAACCTACCGAAAGCAGCAAAACGAATTGGAGTGAAGTTCCTATCAGTTGCAAGTGCAGGATGCTTTGGTCGAGATATATCCCCGATGCACTTTGCATCCCTGTTAAAGGAATGCAGGTCTGTGAATACAGTCCGCCAAATTCACCAGAAGATAATTGCTTTGGGTCTTCTTTCTTGTCCAGCATCGTTTCTGTCAGTGTCACTTCCACCGCTTCCATCACATTCATATGTATCACCAAAATCTTTGGGTACTGGTGTTGTAGTTTCTTATCTTGCTTGTGGTGCTACAAGTGATGCTCTTTCAGTGTTGGAGCGTGTCACACCATCACCAGCCGTATGGTGGAATCTACTCATAAGAGAACACATCAAGGAAGGCCACCTTGACAAGGCAATTGGTGTATCTTGCCGCATGATGCGTGCTGGAACTAGGCCAGATCATTTTACTCTGCCATCTACACTAAAAGCATGTGGAGAGCTACCTTCATACCGTTGTGGTAGCACATTCCATGGACTCATATGTTGCAATGGATTTGAGTCAAATGTCTTTGTATGCAATGCATTGGTGGCAATGTATGCACGCTGTGGTTCTTTGGGTGATGCCAGTCTGGTGTTTGATGAAATAACTTGGAGGGGAATTGATGATGTTATCTCATGGAATTCGATTGTTGCTGCCCATGTTAAGGGTGATAATCCATGGACCGCATTAGACCTGTTTTCAAATATGGCAATGATTGTCCATGAAAAAGCTACAAATGAAAGGTCAGATATCATTAGCATTGTCAACATTCTTCCTGCATGTGCTTCTCTAAAGGCATTGTCTCAAACTAAAGAAATCCATGGATATGCCATTCGGAATGGCACATTTCCAGATGCTTTTGTATGCAATGCCCTGATTGATACCTATGCAAAGTGCGGGTCAATGGAGGATGCAGTAAAGGTTTTCAATACAATGGAGTTCAAGGATGTGGTTTCTTGGAACACAATGGTTACTGGGTACTCCCAAAGTGCAGACTTTGAGGCAGCCTTTGAGCTTTTCAAGAATATGCGCAAAGAAAATATCCCACTGGACGTGATAACATGGAGTGCTGTAATTTCAGGGTATGCTCAGAGGGGACATGGCCAAGAGGCCCTTGACGCTTTCCGGCAAATGCTTCTTTATGGATCAGAGCCAAATTCTGTTACAATCATTTCTCTGTCGTCTGCCTGTGCTTCCTTGGGAGCATTGTCGCAGGGTATGGAAACTCATGCATACTCTCTGAAGAAATGGCTTCTACTCTTGGATAATCATTTTGGTGGTGATGGAGATAGTGAGGATCTAATGGTGCACAATGCATTAATAGATATGTACTCAAAGTGCCGAAGGTTCAAAGCTGCACGTTCCATATTTGATTACATTACCTCAAAAGGAACGTGATGTGGTGACTTGGACTGTCATGATTGGTGGGTATGCGCAATATGGGGACTCAAATGATGCCCTCAAGCTTTTCTCAGAGATGATTTCAAAACCATATGCGGTTGCCCCAAATGCTTATACAATTTCCTGCATTTTGATGGCCTGTGCACATTTGTCTGCTCTTCGTGTGGGTAAGCAGATTCATGCTTATGTCACCCGCCACCATCAGTACGAAGCATCGATGTACTTTGTGGCAAACTGCCTTATTGATATGTACTCAAAGTGTGGTGATGTCGATACTGCTAGAAATGTATTTGATAGCATGCCTAAAAGAAATGAAGTATCTTGGACTTCAATGATGTCAGGATACGGAATGCATGGTCGTGGTAATGAGGCCGTGGACATATTTGACAAAATGCAAAAGGCAGGCTTTGTTCCTGATGATATTTCCTTCCTGGTTCTTCTTTACGCTTGCAGCCATTCAGGTATGGTTGATCAGGGCTTGGATTACTTTGATAGCATGCGTAGAGATTATGGTGTAGTTGCCAGTGCAGAGCATTATGCTTGTGTTATCGACTTGTTGGCTCGCTCTGGGAGATTAGATAAGGCATGGAAAACAGTTGAGGAAATGCCAATGGAGCCTACTGCAGTAATCTGGGTCGCATTACTTAGTGCTTGCAGAGTACATTCAAATGTGGAACTTGCTGAATATGCTCTGAACAAACTGGTTGATATGAAAGCAGAGAATGATGGATCCTACATGCTGATCTCCAACATATATGCCACTGCAAGGATGTGGAAAGATGTGGCAAGAATCAGACAACTGATGAAGAAATCAGGTATAAAGAAGAGGCCAGGATGCAGCTGGGTCCAGGGTAAGAAAGGCACTGCATCTTTCTTTGTTGGAGATCGTTCACACCCTCTATCTCCAGAGATATATGCTCTTTTAGAGAGTCTAATCAATCGCATCAAAGCTATGGGTTATGTCCCTGAGACAAACTTCGCGTTGCATGATGTCGATGATGAGGAGAAAAATAACCTTCTTGCTGAACACAGTGAGAAGCTTGCTCTTGCATATGGCCTCCTCACAACATCCCCTGGTTGCCCCATACGGATCACAAAGAACCTGCGTGTCTGCGGAGATTGTCACAGTGCATTCACTTACATTTCGAAGATTGTTGAACATGAGATCATAGTGCGAGACTCCAGTCGCTTCCATCATTTCAAGAAGGGCTCTTGCTCCTGTGGTGGCTATTGGTGACACGATGATATCTCATCCCATGAAAGCAGTGGGTGCTGAGTGCAGAAGAAATACTAACTCTTTCCCATAGAAAGAAATACTAATGTGACGATGATTGTTCTCAAAAGGACTAATGTGTTCGTTATTTTGTCATACTGATTCACAGATCCAGAAAACAGTCACATAATTCTGGTTAGTGGTTACCATTGATTTGCTGATTTGTTTATGTTAATTATCTTTTTTTTCATGTCTTATGCTGATTTGTTTTAAGCTGTGACTATTACAGACGATCTTCACAGTGCAGCTGCTGTTTTTCGCATGAATAAGCTGTTTTTTATTTCATTAAGGTAGAAGAAAACGAAGGTGATGTTAGACCTCACAAAAGAACAACACACACCCCAAAAACACACCGGAAAAAACACAAGAAAAACCTATACAAAACAGAAACAACAACCCAACGACCCGAAAAAAGAAGAGACTAGCAGCAGGGCATTACAACCCCAGCAGGGGACCCCTGACCAGCAGCTCCTGAAGCTGTCTTGCTCCGGCGCTGCACCAAAGACTTCCTTCGGTCCTGATTGCCCCCAAAACCTCCTGAACATTCGGCCTGCTGTTTTCAAAAACACAGGCGTTTCGATGTTTCCAAATCTCCCAAGCTACTAGAATGATCAAGGAATTGAGTCCCTTCCGCATCTCCTTTGAAGCTGCTGATATCGATGACCACCACCATTTTGAGAACCGAACAGCCTCCATGTTTGGCACCAGGGAGGGGAGACCCAGCCATTGGAAGATCTGGTTCTAGATTTGCCGGGCGAACACACAGCCCACTAGAAGGTGATGTATGGTTTCATCAGCCTGATCACAGAGGGGCACGCCTCAAGGTGGGGCAACCAACCCTCTCTTTGCCAGACGATCAGCCGTCCAACACCTATTATGAAATACAAGCCATATAAAGAACTTGCACCGGGGAGGTGCCCAGCTTTTCCAAATTCTTCTTGATTTTACTCTTTTGGAGTTTGCTTCTGTCATCAGTTGAAGATGACATTTTTTACTAAGGGTGCAGCAATTGATATGAGAGGATTTGATTTGTGCCACTGTCAACTATTCCATCTATGCATTGGATTGTCACATATCTCAGATAAGCCATAAAAATAACACAGTCTGTCTTCTGCAAATCTGAGCAGTGCCAGTACAGATTTCTTTTCTTTTTTTTGAACTTTACAAATTTCTCAGTTAGCTCTACCATGTCCATTTCCATGAACCGAGGCAGTAGGCATATATTTTTTTTAACTGATGCATATGCAGACATTATAGCTCGCCATTCTCTGTTTTTTGTTTTATACATGTAGAGTACTTCTGCAGTTGTCTTTTGGGAAATGAGCTGGGTAGCTGCTGTGTGTGCTTCTGCTGTTTTGGGAAAGGAAGAGGAACGGAAGAAGACTTTGCTACTCCAACTGTGTTTATTTGCATCTCCACCTGCGTCTCGAGATGGTATAAAAAATGCACATTATCCTAGATATTTGCATCAAGTAACCTTTGCTTGGTGAGGCATCGCATCTTTTTGGCACAACAATTGTCCAAATTCAGGCCTTCACGCCTTGAGGTCAAACGCGTCTCGGGTAGTGCTGTGCAAGTAGCTTTCACGTCTTGAGGGCAGACTGCAGCTATGCACTGTCGTGGTCGGCTGATCGCCATCAGAGACGCCTCGCTGGCTCCACGCAGCACGCACTATGTGTAGTTTGAGCGCCACTCTCAAATTCTCATTAAACTGACGACGATTTCTCATTTCTGCCACACATGTTTATACAGCGTAACCGAGGGAATTTTCACCTGCAAAACTGGCCATTACACTGATAAACTATTGATTCCAAAACCTAGTACTTTTGATTGGTTACGTATCAAGGACAGAAGAGCTTATTAATTGAAGAAATTACATCTGATTGATTAGATATCGAGGACTGAAGATTTTGGATCACAAATGGTATCGATTTCAATTTTATGTCGATATTTCCTTCTCAAGTAACTATACAAACTCGCTTGAATTTATTAAATTGGTTCGCGTCTCTCTCCACAAGGAGTGTGCTTCCGGTGCTGCTAGGCAGCTTTTTAGAGAAAGGAAGTCTTCCGACCTTAAGTAACTCAATTTACATGACATCTTTGATTTATATACCAAAACAAACAGTATACTCATACAAAATTGCAGGTACATGGGAATAACAAAATATACATACTGGCAAATTGATTGATTGTGAGGGGAGAGAAAGAAGCAAAAGTAAGGGAGAAAAAAAATGAAGTAAAACCTGTATTCTTCTCTGTATGCTGCACGTTGGAAACAAATTCTTCAACTAAACCATGTCATTATCCATCTTGTGACGTTTGGCTGTATAAAAGACCCCTTTAACTCGAGGGTTCAGCTTTCATCTTTGCTTCAAGGTCCTTCACAACATTAGTAAGAGGTCTTGCATCCCGAGCTTTAGCCAGCCTACCTTGCTCATCGTACTACATAAAATGGAATGCATTATCAGTAAAAAAGTGGCAAGTGATCCGATCAGATCAGATCAACCTTTCTATTTAATTTCATAAAAAATCTTGTCAGTACGTTGATCACCTATTTTAGTGGCGCATATTTTTTGACAGAAAATAACAGGTTTTGTTATCGGTGTTATCATAAATAATGAACAGTAAATAGTTGATCGCCTATCTTTTAGCCAATTACCAGGCTAAATGGCTAGCAAGTGTGTAGCGTTTAAACACTGTTCAAACAGGCTAAACGAGTGTTTAGGCTAACAATGTTTATTATAAAAGATGAAAAGTGATTGAATCAGATTGGCGTGTGCTATCAATTTCATCATAATATTTCGGAAGCAAAATTAGGGCACTAAATTCATTCCAAAAGCATATAATGTAATTTAGAAAGATCAAAAGGCAGACCTTTTCTAGCTTCTGAGCAAGCTCCTTGAGTTCTTCCGAATTCCCTTTCTTGTGAATCACCTTAAGGACCTTAAGCAAATGTGCCTGAAGAAACTCCAAGCAGTGCTTCTCAAGATCACGCTCAGGGAATGAGCAATCACAACCGAAGGGGCACTTCATGGGCCTCATTGGGCAGACGGTGACACAGTGCCTGTCCATATCACGCCTCAGGAGGCGCTTCTCACAGTTCTGCTCGCATTGAAGGACCTTGAATAGGCAAGCTGCATCATGATCCTTCATACAGCGGACAGAAACGTTGGCTCGGCATCCATCATTTGGGCAAACAACTGGTCTGAAGCTACATTGTTCCTTGTGATCTGCCAGGCGCTCCTCATTTTCATACTTCTCAGGGCAGTGGAACTTGGTCTTGAGGTCGACATTCTTGAGAAGGACCTCGGCAATGGCTTCCCTCCTGTCCAGCGGCCAGAAGCGGGTCATCTCCATCTCCTGGACAAAGTCATCAATCTTATCCTCACGGCTGTCGCTCAGCAGCCACCCAGAAACATGGCCAATGATGTTCCTCTTGGTGCTGCTGAAATCATCCATAAAGATGGAAACGATTTCGAAAGGGTCCTCCGGCATCTCATTCTCGGTTTCCTGATTTGCTTCGGACTCGATCAGAGCATCGGCGATGAAAGTTTCGCTCCTCTGCATGATGTAATCCACCATCTCCTTCCTCAAATCAACTGCGACAACAGAGGGCTTCCTGAACAGATCACCTGTCGTGTCGTCGACGCAGACCGCAGCCAGCCCAGGTAGCAGGAGATTTGCCAGCTTGTGCATTGCCTCCGAATCGCAGTACGGGCATTGGAGGAGTGGGCCTTCGCCTCTCTCTGTTCCAGGATCTGCTACTGGAAGGTCCATTGCGCCTTGTGATCAGAACCTAAAAACAGAGGCTGCCTGCCTAGCAACCGAAATAAATCTATAAATGTTTGCAGTGAAGGAGAAGGTGAAGAAAACGAAAAAAGAGAGAGGAAATTTGTGGTTCAATCTCTACAATCTTTCAGATGACCATGTGAGAGAAACCTTTTCACATTAAATTAACAATACATACTAACTACCGGGTTGATCCAAGCGGAGGACACAAAGAATCAGACCCAACTCTAGGTAGATTTGAGGTCCTGCAGCTAAGAATTACCATGACACCGTAGCAAGCTGCCAGGCTGGATTGGAGGCCGTCCCGAAAACAGGAAATTTCTTTTGATTCGGATTGGGTTTGGCTGTTTCCATCAAAGAATGTCAACGTGCTAATCCTAATCGTTCTTCTGGACGACTGACATGGGCGTGCACATGTATACCCGATAATTTTTGCGAAAAACACATCGAAGTTCATGGGAGGTAAAATACATGGTCAGATCCGAATACAAATAGCATACATCAGGGTTTCTAATGTTCGATTTCGCACAGCAGGAAGGGAATAGGCGGGCATACCTGTGTCTGATGCTCGTCGGGAAGACCCGGTGTCCGCTCGCCCTGTTGTCGCGCGAGGGAGGAAAGGCCCGAGAGTGGTGGGGAACGGAGAAACGGAAAAGGAAAGCAGCGGAACTAATCCACGGGTCAAAGCAGCGGAAAAAACGGAAGGCGTCCCGTTCTGGTCCGCTCTTCCTCCATGCTTCCGTGCTCGAGTACCGTGACGGGTGTGGGCCGTGTAGGCCTGTTTTTTATGGTGGGCTGCTAGCTAGCAGTGGCCCGGTATGGAGGCTGATCCAAGATTTTAGTATTTGCTAGTAACGGGCCATCCCCACCAGTTTCTTACCGCAGTTTCGGAATGGAAAGGGAAATTTACTCATCACCAGTTAACTAGAGCACGCTCCGCATCACTAAAATTTCATCTTAAAAAACCCTGACCTTTTCCCCTTTTGCATGCGCGCACGGGAGACGATTACATATGATGGGACTGTAGAACCATATGTCACATGTGCATATACCCCTTTCAAACAGCAATTAGCAATACCCGGGTACTGTAGTCTGCAAATCACCGCCCCTGAAAACGACATGCGTCGACGAAACGAAAGCGACGTGTGCGAAAGTGCGTGGCGTACGTCCATCAGATTAGTGGACCTTTTTACTCCGACGCCATAAAGTCAGCTCCCTTGCCTCCCCGGCCTTTATCGGAAAGGCGAACGGCGAGTCCTCCTTTTCCCGGGAGCGTGCGGGCATCGTCGCACGGACACGGTGCGCGCCACCGCCGCCGTACCCTTCTCTCCCAGAGTGCCCGGCCGTCACCGGGCTCTCACCTCCTGTCCTTTCAGTGTCAACGCGCAAAACCTCCCGAGTCGTGGCCCTAATCCCCCCTGGTACTCTGACCACAGCCACACATTTGCAAGAAATTAGAAATGCTTCGTTCCAACCGTGGACCTTCGCATTATGGATTGATGCGCTTACGGTGGTTCCAACTGTTGACCACTACTACTTTTCTTTTAAAAAAAACTGCTGACCACTACTCCGAAGAGAAACCGGCCGGCCTGTTGCGGTAGATGAGGCCGATTGGGTCACGTATACGTACGAAAAAAACAGCCGTGATCGCTGACGTCTGACAACAAGCACCGTGGACCACGCGACGCACCGCATCGTGCCGTACGTTGGAGCGGGCGGGCAGACGACAGAGCAGCGAGCGCACGTACGTGCGTGCACATGGCATGAGCACGTGAACGCAAATGGACATGCATGCATGTCAGCGCTCGCTCGGCGGCAACCAAAGCAGCTGTGGCCTGTGCCTGTGGCACCGTTGTGTGCTGTGCACTGCGCACACATGGGTACCGCGACGCGATGCGAGTAGAGTAGGTGCCAGCAGAAAATCAATCAGGGTCTGGTCCTGAACCTGAATCGAGACTAGCAGTGATCACTGATCAGAGATGAGCTTCAGCTCTCAGCAGCTGCACTGCGCTGCGCCCCCAATTATCGTCGTGGGCCTCTCGCTCGGATCAGCGACGACACACGGCGCGGCCCCTCTCTCCTCGGCGGACGCCGTTTTTGAGGGGAGTATCGATCCCATGCTTTTCCGAGGGCAAAAAAGTCAGCCCCGAAAGCGGGACGCGGCCTTTTCATTCGCCATGGCTTTCCGTGGTGGGGTGCGGAGACGCTGCTCGCCGCGCCGTCCCACCCATCATCGCCGTGCTCGCTTTTCCCGGCGGTTGCGTTTTTTCCCGGCGAACAGCATCAACCCGCAGGCGCGCAGCCTGCGCATGACCTCAAGCCTTGCTGCTCTGGTCTTGCCTGCCAGGGAGGCACGGACACCCCGCCCAGGCAGGTTGCCGGTGCCAGGCCACCGCGGGCGGAGGCACGAACGGACACGAGCACTCGATCGCCCCGGTGGCGAGCAGAGCAGGGTCTAGCATACGTGCGTCCTGGCTCCGGTTGTTCTATAGCGGCGCGGACAGAATCTGCGTGTCTAGTGCGGTGGCTTTTCGTGGGCTACGAGTGATTCCCTCTGTTCTACTTCTACACGTACACCATACTGTATATTATCATCATCTACTGCCGGCCCGGGAGTGATGGAGCAGCGCCGCGTTTGTGCGTGTTGCCTTGCCTCGACCGACCGTGGCGTTCTTGGTATGATGCGTGGTGCTCAATGGGCGCGTGTTCCCCGTTTGGATGGGATGGGATGAAACAACTAAAGAGCCTAAGACCTCTAATTAAACAGTAAGTAGTGTTTGCTAGTAACAAGTCGAGGCACGGCCTTTGCATGGTCTTCATTTTACTACTGCAAAAGGTAACCTGAAGAAAGGCCGGGCATGCCAAGAAAGGTGTACTATATATATACTAGCTTATCAGCTTTCTTGGCATGGGCAGACACCGGAATGTAACAGCACTATACTCGAGCCTCAACCCTCAACAACAGGCCACCCTGCTCCTACAGTCCTACTGCCCTACGTGCATTACTAGCTTATCAGCTGCTCACTAATCTATACGCTTAAGCCATGATCCCTGCAGCGCTATCATGGCGCACGTCGCACACATGACATGCTACGACCTCGCACGCATGCAGGGCCCCCACTGCCAGGTGGGGCCGGACATGCGCCCTTTTCGCCGTCCCGTCACGTCCGCGTCGCCGTCGTCGTC
This sequence comes from Echinochloa phyllopogon, assembly GCA_033239725.1. Taxonomy (NCBI): domain Eukaryota; kingdom Viridiplantae; phylum Streptophyta; class Magnoliopsida; order Poales; family Poaceae; genus Echinochloa; species Echinochloa phyllopogon. The sequence goes on along the minus strand of BTCW01000001.1, from coordinate 34,695,700 downwards.
GATACGGCCGGCCGCCGGCCCAGCCAGACGCCTGGCCAGAGCGCTCGGCGTGGATTACTGCTAGATGCGCGGGCGCGGATATTTATCGGGTGATGGCCGAAAGGTTAGAGCAAATGGGCATTTGGCGCGGGGGGGTTTCGTGGTCCGCCGAGGATTCCTCGTGCGCGGGTCATGGGAATCTCGGGCTTTGGCTCGAGATTGCCTTCACGTGCCGGATCGTGCGTGTGGCGCGCTGCATGCCTGCATGGGCAGCGGATTCATATGTATCGCTCGCGCTGATCTACCTAGACGTACTCTTTTTCGGTGAGTAGTGTGGCTTCTGGAAATTGATTTGACTTTTCAGCCTAACCATCATATATTGAAGTAATGAAGGGCACGAATTGGCCAACGACTTTGCCTCTTTTCTGTGAGCTGTGACTTTTGGAAATTGATTTGACTTTGAAGCTATCTTACCCATGCATTTTGATCCCGCTGCTAATCAAACTGGCCAGTTCTTAATCAAACACGATATCGGAGTGCGCGAATTCGCCAAGGTTTTGCCTCTTTTCTATCTCAAAGCTAGTTTGATCAAATAGCTCGACGGAAACGATTCTCACATAAAGTTTAATTGATTCATTCCTTGATCCTTCGAACTTGGAAGTGGCACCCGGACCAACAGGACTATAGTTGGCCAAACGGGCCAGGCACGCTGGGCCGCACTAGCCCGGCCCTATTTAGCACGGCCTGGCCCGACAGGCTTAGTGCTAGTGCCGTGTTGTGCCTAGCTCAGTATAGTGCCTGGGCCGCAATCTCGGCCCGCGGCACTAGCACGGGCACGGCACGGCTAAGGCCGGCACGGCCTCGGCACTAAAGCGGCACGTGAGAGGCACGACGAATCTAGTGTAAGCCCTCTTTTCTTGCTTATTTTCATTCTTAAATCTTCCAATCTTGATTATTTCCTTGCTTATCATTTATGTAATGGGACCTGCAATATTTTGGAGTTGATGTCGTGTTGAATTATTGTTGATGAAATTATGTTAAGTTAGATGATGATTGTGTTTACCATCTTAGTGCCAGTGCCGGCACGGGCACTATAGTGCCATTTGGCACGACACGGCACTAGCCACTGGCCATAGTGCCGTGCCTGGGCCTGGAGTTCGGCACGACGACACTATGTGGCACGACACGACTAATCAGCAGTGCCACTTAGTGTCGTGCCATTTAGTGCCGTGCAAATAGTGCTAGTGCCGTGCCGGCACGGCACGGCCCGTTTGGCCATCTATAAACAGGACCCGGCCAATTGCGCTCAGAGTTGCTAAGCGGCATGGTACATTACGATCGGTCTTCAATGGCTGGCTCCATGTTTCTTTCTCCCCCTGCTGAAGTGACTGGTTATCAGCATACCTTACGACATATACAACCATTTTCATGTCATCGCGGGTACCAAGTTTTCCATGCATCTACGCAATGGCTAACTCCAATCGAGTGTTTGCTTGGTACAACTGCTAGCAGCTGCTAGCACAGTGGATGTACAGCAATGTAGAACGAACTGTACATGACTATATATGATGCACCGACATATGTGTTGAGTATACACAGTTGGCAGTTTGCCAGGACGCCTCTCGAATATCTGGGATTAAGTGCGTGAGGGCTGAAAAGTAGGGACGGGGGACACTTGGACCGAATAATGGCACGAGGCATGATACATGCTTTGAAGCCGATCTGGTCAGCCCCGACAAGAACAGCCGTGACAACATATGGACTGGCCGCAGTGGCGGAGCTGGGGATGGAAGCCAGGGGGGCTGATTTCCTCCTTCTCCCTCCTCCTTTTCCTTTTTTTTCTTCTCATTCTTCCTTCTTTTCTTCCTCCTCCCCTTCATTTATGGCTCCGCCCTTCATTTATGGACTCCATGGGGTAGGGGGGCTGGAGCCCCCCTGCTAGCTCCGCCCTTATTGATCGGTCGTTGTTTTTAGGACTATTTCTTAATTGATTAGCGATGATGATGACATGTTGATTACGTATTTATAGTATTTTGTCATGCATTTGGTGTCCTTGAGTTTTTATTAATTCATTAGGTCAAACCAGGTGTTAATAAGTAAAAAGATGTGAACAACCCAGTTAACTGGGCCATGTCTTTGAAGTAAGAATTTACCATTTTTTATCACATAGTACATCAGTTGTAGCTACCAATATTGTGTCTCTTAAAAATGGTATGATCATTGTGTGAAGTGAACATATCTTTATCAATTTTTTTGTAATTTAAATGAATATTTTCAAAATTAAATATATAATATAATAACAAAAAACTTGTTCACAGATATTACCTATATTTTTCAATAAACATGCTATATTTCTTTAAAACAAAGACTAAAGCATCTACAAGGATATAATCTTAGGAGGACTCTTTGTCTCTGCATGAATATGAATTAACAATTAATCTGAATAGTGTGTGTATTCTTTACTCCATGATCTATTAATTTCTGCATGTGTGAGATATGGGTACCCCTGGGCCCACTGTCAGACTAGACTACGGCGGTCAGGGCCCACATCTGACAAGCTTGTGGGCCGACCCCTAGGCGGCCCACACGGGCACCCCGACTTGGAGGACAAGTTTGATGAAGACCCGGCGGGCGGCTCGTCCGGATATCTAGGGACATTCTGTTGTAACCGACCCGGGCTAGAGTCCTGGTCGGAATCAAGTAGGTTTAGATGGAAACCGACTTGTAAACCCTAGCCCGCTACCCTATATAAAGCGGCCTAGGGCACCCCCACGAGGGCATCGCAACACACTCTGTAAACCATACGCTCGACCCTGCTTCCTGAAGCTCGGTCGAGTACCCAGCAATACAAGACAACACCACCGACACAGGACGTAGGGTATTATACCTCCGGGTAGCCCGAACCTGTCTAAATCAGTGCCTCCTGTGTACCATCGAGCCGCTAGTTTATCAATCGCCCGCCTACAAATCAACCACTCGGGTACCCCCAGGTGGATTGCCGGTCCTAAGGTCCGACAACATGGACCTAACATACGTTTTACATCCAGCAGAGGTGTTTTTTTCATTTCAGGGATGTAGTATGGCACACATAGATACACACACCACCAAGGGGGCATCTACCAGACACACCTTGCGCCTACAATCTATAAATAAATAAACTACTGAAAACATTTGATTTTCCCTTAAATGTTTCAGCTGTTTGATGCTATCGGCTCCATGAGGATTCAACATTTGATTTAATGGCACAAGGATATGAGAATTCAACATTTGATATGATGCGTGGTGCTATATCGTGTGATGAACCTATCATGTCATAATTCAAAATGATAGGCGCCCCATACTGTAGCTCTTTTGATTTGCCATTAAAAATGGCACAAAGGGCAGTTTAATTTGTGGAAGTTTGCAATAGTGACAGGTGCTTTATGGATGTGCAAATCGTTGGTCTGACTGGTGATGAATAAAATTTTTACTGCTAATAGCATTAAAAGTTATTCTGGAGATTAAAAAAGAACTTCAGTGTTGTAAGCTTCCATTTTGCTTTTAGTTATGACAAATGACATATAGTTTGTGGACATGATAAAATCACTCATGAACTGAACCTAAGTGCTTATCAGTAAAAAAGGAATACAAAACGTGTTTAGTTCCACACTTTAAGTTGCCACGCCACGGCGATATCGCTGCCATATTTTGGTTATGTGAGTAGTTTGAGACTTGCTAGGCATCAGGCTTCGTCGTCACATCCTTCGTCGGTGCCATATCTACCATTTTCCTTATTTCTGTACACCAAAGCTGGCACCATAGCAAGCCACGTCATTGATTCATTTTTGTCATTGGATCTGAAACCAACGGTTGCATGAGGTACCCACCGATGGGGCTCTGCAAGCTTCTAGAATTCACCCGGTGCGTTTTTATCCGATGGACCCTATAGCTGCAGCAGCACAACAACACACTTTGACCATCAAACTTGCTAGGTGGCCGGGCAGGGGCAATCCCCGCAGCTTCGCCCCTACACGGCCTTATCGGGGACCTCACATGTGTGGGCCATGGGAAGGCACAACGGTGGTATCTGTGTCCTAGCGGCCATCTCTAAATTTCACTCCCCGTCCAGTAGATCAATCCTTTCCACTCTCTGCACATGTACACGTGTCCTTTTGCTTCAAGTTCAGCCGTTCAGGTTGCCTCAATATTTATTCTTAACGTGTCATTTCCTTTGACCTCACCTTTAAATTTCCTTCCGTGTATGCACAACATGCATGCAGGTCGATGGCGATTGTTGACAAGGTTGGAATTTCTTATCCATGCTAATCATGCCATGCATCCTATTGTTTTTTTTCAGCATTTGTTGATCTACGTTCGTAATATAATATGGTTTCTGATGCTTCTAGTGTTAGCTTCATCTCTAAATCCAATGAACTCCTCATGTTTTCAGTTCTTTCGTAATGCATTGAATACAACTTTATTTAAAACATGTAACAAACGGTGAATTGCAGTCTAATATGAATTGAAGGATAAACATAAATACTCCAATATTTAGCTTGGCTAAAGAGTGAATTATACTCTATGTTTGTATATGGTTCAACAGAATAGCTTACCTGACTACGACAAACCATCTTTTTTATTTTGCAGAGATAGAGTTATTTAAAAGATGCTTACAGTTCATTGATACATGAGCACTGCAAATAATATAACTTTGCCACCCCATTGCTATTTCAATTTTCCTATGCTGCTATGTTTATTCTTTTCAATTGACATTATCCTGTGCCTTATCATTTCCTTGTGCAGTGCCTTCAATTCGCCAATTGTTTTACTTACAATATATTCCATATCGGCTAACTAAATGATAATGCACACGAACTAAAGAAATGTTTTCATTTTCAAAGAGTTCCAGTGTCTGCATGATAAAAAGATTGTACAACATAATTAGATCAGATAATTATATTTGGAGATGCCAATTTGTAAGGATTCAGACATGTTTATTGTATTGTACTGGTTGATATATTCACTTGTGCCTGCCAACTGCGCGGGATTTTTGCTAGTTTGATATATTGTGTTAGTACGCAACCAAGTACTACACTTCAAACACCTAGAGAAGAAAAATACGCTTCAAACATCTAGAGAAGAAAAATACAACCCATAGACTAATCTAGCTAGAGGATAAACGAAAGTCAAATATTACATAACATTCAAATAGAACAACATATCCTTCGTCAGAATCACATCGCAACACAAAAACACATGGAAAACTCGTTCAGCAACAAAGAAAGGCACATGGAATAGTAACGAGCCTGGTTTGGAGGCCTGGTCGCTTGTCCTCGGAAACCATGGGTGGGTGAGTTGCTGTGGATGGACCAATCGGCGCTTGCCAATTCGTCGCATCGATGAGTTACGACCAGAAGTAGTAGTAGGCTGCCACCAACCGATGACCAAACCCGAGTAAAACGTTGATAAAAAAACCTCCGAGTAAAACCAAACGAGCCCGGGCACCGAAGCTGAAAGCTCCCTCCCATCTCCATTTCGGGTGGATAAGCAACTCCCAAATACACTATGCATAAAGAAGATTCTTCGTCACATTAAAATATCATAATATGTATGAAGTATTAAATATAGATAAAATCAAAAACTAATTGCATAATTTTGTTGTACTCCGCGAGACGAATATTTTAAACCTAATTAATCAATTTTTAGATAATTTTTTACAAATACAAACGAAATACTACAGTAGCACAATAATTAGTGATATCTTATTTCTAAATTCAACCGCTCAATTTTAACGTCTCAACACCACCTTCGTTTCCATTTTTTTTTGGCGCTCGTAGTCAAAACCCCGCTCGCCTCCTCCTCTGTCCACGCCACTTATTACTTTGCTGCCTCCTTCCCCTGTCTCTCTCTCTCGCTGCACAGAGGTCAAACCAAAAGCCGCACCCCGCCGCAACCCCAGCCCAACCCACCGCCGCCTCCGCCCTCTAATGGCGGCTCCCTCCACCCTTCAAAACCGCCTTTCCCCCCCTCTCCCCATCTCCCTCGCAATCTCCCTCTAGTAGTGCTACCATCCTCAATCTCCTTCCCCGCAAGCGAAGGCAGGAGCTCGATAGGCGAATCCGCGGCCGCGTGAGGGTCGGTGGGGCGAGCCAGCAATGGAGGGGGCGTGGAGGAAGGCCAAGAAGGTGCTGGGCGCCGGACTGTGCGTGAACCTCCCCGCCGTCGCCGGCGACCGGGAGGACGGCGCCAGCGAGCGCCGCGCATCGGATGCGGTCTCCGTAGACTCTACGGCGGCGGCGGCGCACGCATCGGCGCCGAACACTCCGGCGGCGACGGCCACGGCCGTGGCGGAGGCCGGCGCGCTGCGGAGGTCCAAGTCCGGAGGCAAGTCCTCCAAGGTGAGACCTTTTCTTCGCATTCCCTCTCCGAGCAAGTCTCTCCCGTCATTCCGAGTTAAGATTCGCGCTTGGCTCGCCGGCAACCTGGCGCGCGGGGGGCGGGGGAAGCCTTGTAGGCTAGATGCGGAATGTCGCAGGGACGGAGGCCGGCTTGCCGCGCCCGCTTGGGGGTTTTTTGGTTGGGGTGGGTACGGATTGGAGCAATGTGGCTTCGCCGGCCTGTGAACGATTTGTCTCCAGATGCGGTTCCTTCTGGTCGGCAATTTTTGGATGATTTGATGGGCGTTTTGATTTGGATGCTCCTCGTTGCGTTCGGCATTCTTGTATGCATCTGACTTTTTTAATCCCGTGTTTTTGTCTTAAGCTGCGGCTCTACTAGTCGAGATTTGTCATTTGTCACTTTGTCTCCCAGTTGAAAATCGAAATCATCTCATTCTGTTCCTGCGGGAGCAAGTGCGCATGAGAAGAAAACATATTTTTTTCCATGCAGATACTGGTGTTTTAACTTTTCCCCAAATTACTCAGAGACCACATCCAAAATAGATGCGCCTTTGCAAGATGATGTCACTTTCTATTATGAATATTCTGTTCCATGCTATTTTCTCATATTACTTTGTGATGTTTTCCAGTGTACAGAATCTTCAATCTCTTTTCCTCTTCTCAGATCTCCTCATTTCAATAGATTCTTAGGTATTTTGAAGTGCGGTCAGTTTGCCAGTTTTGTCTAGATATATCAGTTTGCTTGTTTTGTCTAGATATCCTATCGAGGTGCTTTGGGACGCCGATTGCTTTGTTCTGTGTGATATGCATATAGCTTAACGTAAGCTTCTTTTCTACTGCCTCAACTTGCTCCTCCCCGAAAGGGAAAGTTGGCACCTTTGCTGACCAACTTGTCAACTTCCATTATGTTCACGTGTATCCTCTTCACCCCTCTAACACTAGCCAATAAATTATGTAATTCTTTTAAATGCCAGACCAGAATTTTCAACTCGGGTTGCTGTCCATTATCAGGAACACCGAATCGCCAGCATAGCTATTATATTTGCATTCAACTGTTGTCATAAATGATGTACCTACTTACAGTTGTCATTGGCAAGCATGTGAGTTCTTTGAACGGTCCAAGATCTTCCGTGATATGATCTTCATGTTGTTGGATCGAGGCATGGGTGCTTTTATTGATGGCTCCACACTTTTTTTGTTTAATGCTGTTGGACTTGGTTATAATTGTGTTTGGAAGTGCTCCTATTTGACCAGCAACCTCGCAGCTATTTCTCCCATATGGTTGACATTTATGCACTTTGACGGTTCTAAATTTGCTTGTTCTGGTCAAAAGCTAAGGCTACAGTGTGCAAGGAAAAATACAAACTATATTATCTGTTTATTGTGAGGCCTGCATAATTTCCTTTGAAAGATTAGTTTGGTCATGTTATCAAAGTTGACATTGTGGCAAACCAACATGGGATAACTTGATTGGGTCAAATTTTAGCGACAAGGATTTTGACAATATTTTTGTCTGTTTGTCCGGCCAGGCTTTTTGAATTTTCTGCCGAGTGCCGCAAATTATGACCAATAAGCAATATTTTGATGCATATATATTTGCATGTTTTCTTACACATATATGGGTTGGAAATTTGCACCATGTGTTAGTATTAACAAGTCAATAGGAAGTGCCTTTTTCGGTTTAGTTGTTGTGTGATTGTAGTTAACTGGACTTTTGTGTAGTCAGACTTCTTAAGTAAATACCATTTTGGTAGAATTTCTTATACAGTAGCGATAAGTTATTTTTTTTACTCACCCCTTTTGTTGTGAGGTGCTATTTCTATAAAATTAAGTATATATCCTGTTGTGATCTCTATGTCCATTCCATCCTGCAGTAAATAGGGAAATTAACACACTTTTTTGTTTTTTTCAACAGAGAATGTGTGCTATATGTTTTGATTCCATGAAGCCAGGTCATGGACAAGCCTTATTCACTGCTGAATGTTCTCATATGTTTCACTTCCACTGCATCTCCTCCAATGTGAAACATGGAAACCATGTATGCCCAGTTTGCCGGGCAAAGTGGAAAGAAATACCCTTCAATCGCTCATTATCTTCTATAGTTCCTCGTGGAAGAGGTGGGCTGAATGTAAACCAACCTCGATTACCGCAGCAAGATGCCTACATGGCTCTTCTCCGCCAGGTTCCAAATCGTCAGCGAGAAGCTCCTGTTGTACTTGCTTCCGAGCCAGTAGACTTCAATGATGATGAACCTTTGCAGAAGATGGAGGCTGCTAACACTGGATCAAGTAGAACCGTGGAAATTAAGACATATTCAGAGTTTTCATCCATTCCACAATCATCTCAAGATGACTTTGCTGTTCTGATCCATCTAAAAGCTCCATATGCTAACCCAGAGCAGGTCACAGGCAGATCGGTCAATGCAACCTCAAATGGGTATCCTACATCTCGTGCTCCTGTGGATCTTGTTACTGTGCTTGATGTTAGTGGAAGTATGGCAGGCACTAAACTGGCACTCTTGAAGCGAGCCATGGGGTTCGTTATACAGCACCTTGGGCCATCTGATCGCCTTTCAGTCATCGCTTTCTCATCTACCGCAAGAAGATTGTTCCATCTCCGACGGATGTCACACTCTGGCCGGCAGCAAGCCTTGCAGGCTGTCAATTCACTTGGTGCTAGTGGTGGCACAAACATTGCTGATGCACTGAAGAAAGCTGCTAAGGTTATTGAGGACCGAAGTTATCAGAATCCAGTATGCAGCATTATTCTCTTGTCAGATGGCCAAGATACGTATAATATCCCCTCAAATATTAGGGGTGTCCGACCAGATTATAGGTCACTAGTTCCATCCTCCATTCTAAATCACACATTTCGCTTGGTGCCCGTGCATGCATTTGGTTTTGGAGTGGACCATGATTCTGATGCTCTGCATTCAATTGCTGAGGCCTCTGGTGGTACATTCTCTTTTATTGAGGATGAAGGTGTGATTCAGGATGCTTTTGCTCAGTGTATAGGTGGGCTTCTCAGTGTTGTTGTTCAGAATATGCAACTAAATGTGGAGTGTGTGCATCCTGGTGTTCTGCTTCGCTCCATCAAATCTGGTAGTTACCTGAGCAAGGTGGCTGCAAATGGGCGAAATGGCTTAATTGATGTTGGCCATCTCTACGCTGATGAGGAGAGAGACTTTTTGCTGTCAGTGAGCTTACCACAATGTCGTGAACAGATCACACTTCTGAAAGTTGCTTGTGCCTACAGAGATTCATTAACAAGTGAAGACTTCAAGATTCAAGGTGATGAGGTAAAGGTCTTGAGGCCTAAATCACCTACATCTGAGCCAATTTGCATGGAGGTTGATCGTGAGAGAAATCGTGTCCGTGCTGCTGATGCTATTGAGGCTGCAAGGGCTGCTGCTGAGAGAGGCGCTCTTTCTGATGCTGTGACTATTCTTGATGATTGCCGGAGGATACTATCAGAGTCCTTTGCAAGCAGGAGTGGGGACCGTCTGTGCACAGCCCTTGATGCAGAGCTGAGGGAAATGCAAGAGAGGATGGCCAACCGGCAACGTTACGAGGCTTCAGGGCGTGCTTATCTGCTGTCTGGACTAAGCTCACATTCTTGGCAGAGAGCCACTGCACGAGGTGACTCCACCGACAGTGCTACACTTGTTTACTCTTATCAGACACCATCCATGGTCCAGATGCTGCAGCGCTCGCAGAACCACTGCCCTTCACCTCAGGGTCCATCACAGGTCCAACAACCTAGGATGCTCTTGGCAAAACCCCAGCCTAGGTAGAAGGTAACTTGCCAGCATCTTGCAAAGCAACTGCAGGATGATGGTGAAGAGATTGCATTTGTATGTCTGCTTAGTAGGTCATAACGTAGTGCCTTAGCACCTGTCTTTTGTTTCTTTGTTTGAGTCACGGTGGTGGTGTGGTGAGGCGTGCTTGGAGGTATATATTCTGGGGGTGTACTGTGGAAGGTGAGGAGGGGCTTTGGTGGTAAATACATTGTGGGGGGTATACTCCTGTGGTGTGAAGGAATAAGTAGACTAGTGGGGAAGGGGCTGGAGAAACTGTGTAATAGCTTGGAGGGGTTAAGGTGGAGCTAGGTAGTTTAAGGTAAGGTCAGTATTGTCATTTGATTATTTTTCCCCTTGGTCTTTGGTGATGTAGATAAGAGGGTCTGTTCTTGGGCTGGTATATCATGGAATCTCTGGAAATTTTGATTTTGGGTGGGTGTAATGCTATTCCATGGATCCATAACTCTTTGTCAATTTGTTAGCTGGTGTTTACCAGCACTCCTGTTAAATTTATTAGCGGATGATGTGGACCAGCACATGCCGTGTACTCGAAATTTATTAGCGGATGATGTGGACCAGCACACGCCGTGTACTCGAATTTGGTCAGATTCTGCTGATGAATTCTGCTCCGTTGCTGTTGCGTAGCCGAGGCCCGAGAGAAACGAAGACTCGTTGTCTGTTTGCAGCACACAGCATTGATCTCCGGGGAACTGCTATACTAATGGAGTTTTCGTGAATAGCTGTCATTGTTCTTATTCTTTCAATTGGTTGAACACCAAGGTTAACACGAAATCTAGAGAAAAAGAAATCGCGTCCGTATTATTTTAACTGCCAGATCTAGAGTGCACATGTATCCCTGGAAACGAAGACCAGAATTCCATAGCGGTCAACTGCTATTCCAGATAAGCTGAACTAAAAAGATAGACACGAAATCTCAGACGACAAATTGAGGAAATCATAAATAGCATCAATTATAAACTGCATCCATGCATCTACCTTTGTTAAACCTGGACACTAACAAAGAACAGAATTCGGTAGCGCTAAATCTTCTACTGACGACGAGACGACTAATTACGATTGATGTGCGAAACAAAAAGCCTCCATGCATGCCGCGCATCAGCTACACCTGCGCCGCCCTCAGCAGCTTCCTCGCCTGCAGCCGCCTCCTCATGGCCGCCGGGTCGTCGGGCATGGTCGGGAGCACGTGCCTCACCGAGCACGGCGGCGAGAACTCGCCTTTCCCCAGGCGGGGCTTGCACTCGATCACCGTCTGCACGCAGTTGAGGCAGTACCTCGCGGGCCCCACCAGCGCCACGTCCACGGCCGCCTCCCCGCGGCGGAGCTCCTCGGCGAGCCGCTCCCTCGCGAACGCCGGCACGGGCACGGCGGTGCCCCACGCCATGACGGAGGGCGCGTCGGTGGTGTTCTCGCTCCGGCCGCAGAACCCCCCGAAGGGCCCGCTCGCCAGCCGCGCGCCGCGGTAGGAGACGGCCGCCGTGGTGTCGCGCTCTACGCAGGCGGCGCTCCACTTGCGCGGCTCCGTGATGCGGACGGTGAGGTCGAAGGTCGGGTCCATGGCGGCGCGCGCCGGGTCCAGCCCGGAGAAGCCCGCGACGGCGACGTTGACCTCCGCGTACTTGCCGTTGTCGGCGGACCACAGGTAGGGGTAGTAGAGCAGGGGCACCATGATCACGAGCGCGAGCAGCGCGCCGAGGATGCCCGGGAGGATCTCCGGGAAGAGCCTCCTCGCGGCGTCGCAGCAGCCGCCGCCGCCGTCCTCGGCGTCGACGAGCGGCGCGTAATGCGCTCCCATGGCGAGATGACGAGTCGACGCGATGCCCGGCCTCTTCTCGATCGATCTCTCCTTCTCGTTTCCGTGCGTGCGGTTTTAGGGGTTGGAAACTTTGGAAGGCGTTGGATCGAGCACTTGGCCGTGCCGTGTTTCTTCTGTTTATATGAGGGAAACGTGCTTGTGTTGGAGTTGGTTCCTCTTGACGATAACGTGTTTGGCAATGACACGGACGGTGGCCCAACGTGAACTAGAATGAGACGATCTCGTTCTTGTAAAATCCGCATATATACAAACCAAACCGCCTAACAAAGCCCTAGACTTACGTCTTGACGAAGTTGCGATGGGCGCGTACGCCGAAGACGAGCAGCCTATGCTGCCCCGCCATGGCGGCGGCTCTCGCCGGGTAGACGACCCTCGCGACGAATGCGCATTATGTCTTCGCGGCATCTGCTTCTATCTCTGCATCGCCGCCGTGGTAACCGCGTTGCTCGCCCTGCTCGTCTGGTACATATCCCAGGCCTCGATGGAGCCGGAGTACTCCGTCGCCATCACCGCCGTCTCGGGCCTCGACCCGGCGGCGGACCTGTGGCCGGGGCGGGGCGTGCTCAGCCCGGCGTTCAACCTCACCGTCGGCATCGCCTCCCGCAGCGCGCTCGCCGGCGGGTGCATCAGCCCCGGCACGTCCATCAGGGTGTCCTACTCGCACCTGCTCCTCCCCATGGCCAGCGGCCGCGCGCCGGAGATGTGCGTGGGGCCGGGGGAGGCGGCCGGGCCGCGCGCGGCGGTGGCGCGCGGGCACGACGTGGCCGTGCCGGGGTACCTGGTGGACAGCCTCGCCGAGGACATGAGGCGCGGGGAGGCCATGTTCCGGGTGCAGCTCACGGCCCTGGCGGCGCCGGAGGAAGACCGCGGCGACGTGTGGAGCGTGGTGACGTGCTGGGTGAGGGTAGGGGAGGCCGCGGCCTCGGGCGTGCCGTGCTACAAGACGTACAGGGACATTGACAGGGCGCCGGAAGAGGACTCCGGCTACGTGCCGCGCCCTGTACCAACTCCAGGGCCACATCCGTAGGTTTGTGTGCCACGGTGTGATCAGTTATAGTTTGGACATTTGTCACTACTTTTGTATACAAAAGCATGGACTCATTCATCCAATTAGGTTTTTTTCCTTGCGCAAAAGAACTTGTTCACTGTAAACTAATGATTTGAATTACATGCAGATTTTTGTTGCTTAAAAAATTCGATCGAAAGCACAAACAAAAACAACCAAATCTTACATAGATTACCCTTGTTTGGTTTACAAAATTTGAGTGCAACTGAAGAAAAATTCACTCACTTTTTTCCCCAAGTGGCGTCTTTTTATTTGCTATAAAACATCTGTACGTGAGAGCGCAAACAGAAAATAGCCTGTCACATAGCTACTCCCTTTGTGGACTGTGATGTACGCGATCATATTTTGTGGCTCTGTTACAAATTTAAAAAAGAGATAGCCAAAGCAACTGAGATCCGTACATTTTACTTCTATCTTTTAAAGTACTCTCTCCGTCCCACAAATAACCTTTTTATGACATGATGAGACAGTCTTCAATATGCTACTTTAACCAAATTCTGTTTGTAAAAGTAAATTAATTCCAATAGAAGAAGATACATATATATTACTCCATGATAGTTGGTCTCACGACGAATCTAGTAACTTATTTTACTTTGACAGTCTTTATGAATTTCCATCAAAGTCAAAAAGGTTGGACTTATGACAAGCCCAGAAATGTCTATATTTATTTATGGGCATAGGGAATATAAACCATTTTAGTTTATCCCAAGTCATTTTTTTTTCAATTTTGAAAAATTTATGGAAAAATAATTAACATCTAATACATCAATTTGACAAAATTTATGGAAAAAATAAATTAACATATAAAACATCTGCCACGGAAATGTCTAAATATCAGTATATTTTCCCTATATAAACTTTGACTTGACAAATTAAATCAACCCTACATTCTGGAACAAGAAAATATATTATATTTGACGTTTGCTGTATTGCATTATTTGTGTTGAACGATTTTGCCAATGCTACAGCCAGGAGCCTAACTTATGGATGAGACAAGAGATGATCTTGTGCAGTTGTGCGGGCCTTGCTTGCTCGATCGCGCACGCGTGTTACGGTTACCGATGCATGTATGCAACTCAAGTCGCTCGCTCCTGCACGTTTATTTCCGAAACAGACTCGCACGCGTAACAGAATGTGAGTTATCCACGGAGCTTGATAAGTCCTACCGAAACCAATGTCCTTTAGATCCAGATCAGTGCCAACAATGGGCGCGTCACCTGAGGAGAAGCAGCCTGTGCTGCCGCCCGTCCATGGCGCCGCCTCCCGTCGCCCGGACTATGAAGAACCCATGCCAAACTGCAGATGTTGCCTGGGCGTCACTGGCGTCTTCGTCGTGCTTAACCTCATCTTGCAGGCGATGCTCTGGTGCATCGACCAGTCCATCATGTCCCCCGAGTACACCGTCGCCATCACCGCCGTCTCCGGCCTGGACCCGGCGGCGACGCCGCAGCCGAGCAGCCGAGGGGTGCTCTACCCTGTGTTCAACCTGACCGTCGGCGTCGCCTCGCACAGCGTGTTTCACGGCGGCTGCGTCGAGCCCGGCACGGCCGTCAGGGTCTCCTACTCGTACCAGCGCCTCCCGATGGCCAGCGGCCGCGCGCCGGACATGTGCGTGGGGCCGCGGCAGTCGGCGGAGCGCGCCGTCGTCGCGCGCGGGCGGGAGGTGGCCTTGCCGGGGTTCCTGGTGGACAGCCTCGCCGAGGACATGAGGCGCGGCGAGGCGGCGTTCGAGGTCAAGCTCACGACCCTGCAGGAGGAGGGGTGGGACGTGGTGACCTGCTGGGTGAAGGCGGGCAACGCCGGCGCCGGCGCCGGCGCGTCGAAGCCGTGCGTTCGGTCCTTCACGGCTGTTAACGACATGCCGCAGCCGCAGCAGGGGGATTTCGGCTACGTTCAGCACCCGATTCCAGCCGCCGTGCCCGTGCCTGTGCCACCATGAATTATGGGCAGCTGAAGAATTATATTGTCTGCTGGAGTAGTATGTTCTTTTGCTGTTTAGAAATAATCCCCCATTAGGAAACCTCAGTTGCAGTAATAGAAATTAGTTGTTTGGTAATTATCAGGCCCTTGTGTTTGCCCTACTTTATCATATAACACCGTATCAGTACACATTGACTTTATCCTTGCTCGTGCTTCTGCTGAAAGCAAATGTGTTTGCCGGGGTTGCCAAACAATTGCAGATAACACAATTCACTTGTGTTTGACCTACTATCATATAATATAACACTGTACTGCAGATTGAGTTTAACCTTTGTTAACTTTTAGACCAAACACCGAGGTTCTGTTTATATCGAAAGCAAATATGTTTCCGAGGGTTGGCAGCTGTTACATATAACAAACCTTTTTTACCCGCAAAAAAAAAACCCTTCTTGCCTACAACTTACACCATGTCCACCATCTTCAGATCTGCAGCGTCATCGATCCCCTGGTTTTAGTCTTCTCAGCTAATAACCTTGGGATTAGCTGAAGGACGCTAATAATCTTGGGATTAGCTATGATAATGTTAGCTAGAAATTAGTTTTGCAGATTTTCTCTCCTTTTATATCCAATTATTCATAGGAGTGAAGTTAGCGACCGGATAATTTCTTATCAACAACCCAGAAATGCTTTATCATGGATAACTAAGGTTTTACCCCTTTTGACCTTTGGTGTGACTGGGCCGTGTTTCTTTTGGGGTGGAGAAGTTTCTCCACCCCGTTTGACCAAGAATTAAGACTACCAAATAAAGTCAGTTTACAAAACTACCTTCACAGCGTTGGACTATTTCACGAGACCTATCTAATGAGGTCTTTGACCGCACGATTAGATGATGGTTACTGTAGCATTACTGTAGCATATCATAGACTAATTAGTCTCATTAGATTCGTCGCGCAAAGTTACACACATCCCTAAATGCGTTTTACAAATAGACTTCATTTAGTCCTCCATGCATGAAAGATTCCCTTTGGGAGATTTTTCTCCTGAAACAAAAGAAACACAGCAAAGGCCTTGTTTGGATCCACAACCAAACTTTAGCCGGCTAAAATTAAGTTGTGGATTCAAACAACCCAGTTAAACCACTAGCTAATGAAAACTCTACCAATCCTTTAGTTGCTTCAACCCAGCTAAAACCATCTAAACTTGGCTAAAGACAAATTACCCCTCTAAATTGCTACCTCCGCAATTAATGAAGAATTAAGAAAGGGTAGCATGGTCCTTTGTGTTCACCCAACAAACTTTAGTTGGAGGATTGAAACACTAAAGTTTAGCTTTTAAAGTTTAGCTCCATCAATTAGCTAGCAAAATTTTAGCTGGGATGAATCCAAACATGATCTAAGCATACAAATAACTTTAAATAAAAAAACCTCAACAAGAAAATCCACAAATCCAATTGCCTTGAGCAAAACCGTAGACCTGTATAGAGATTACAGAGTGAACGATGGGCGCGTACTCGACAGAGGAGGAGCCTCCTGTTCTACCCAACCATGGCGACCTGCAACTGCAATGTCCGACAGGGCTGCTCTGCATCTCGCTGGTGTTACTCCTTTTCCTCGTGCCTGCAGGCTGGTACGGGTATTACGATGACCAATCCAGGATTCCGCCGGAGTACTCCATCGTCATCTCCGGCCTCAACCCGGCGGCGACGGACCAGCAGAAGGGCCAGTGGCTGCTCAGCCCGGTGTTCAACCTCACCGTCGGCGTCGCCTCGCACAGCCGGGTGTACGGCGTCTGCATCGGGCCCCGCACGGCCGTCAGGGTGTCCTACTCCTACCTCCACCTCCCGCTGGCCTTCGGGAGCGCGCCGGGCATCTGCGTGGGGCCGTGGGAGTCGAGCGGGCCGCGGCCCGTCGTTGCGCGCGGGCGCGGCGTGGCTGTTCCCGGGTTCTTGATAGACAGCCTCGCCGAGGAGATGAGGAGCGGGAAGGCCATTTTCGAGGTCAAGCTCATGGAGGGCGGGGGAGATGGGTGGTGGGATGTGGCGACGTCGTGGATCATGGTGTAGAGGACGCCGCCGCCGGCCGCCGGCCGCCCGAATTTGAGCGCCGTCGGTCAGGGATCTCGAAGAGACACGTAGGATGGAATATTTTGCCTCAGATTCGTTATTGGGATGTTATTACGTCAGTCGTCTTGACAATGGTAGCTGCTGTTTGACTAGTTTGTGCTTGTAAAGTTTATTTGTTGCTTGGAATTTCATCAGCAATGCACCATGTTTAAGCAAAATATTTTCATCGAAATATATTTTGTATCTTCCAGCTTTCCAGAAACTGAATGCTATGCTTCTCATGATGATGATTTCAGAGCTGCACATGATAGGCTACCTAATCAACACCATTTGAATGAGAGGGCAGTTATTGGGTGTGTTTAGTTCCAAAAAGAGATAGGAAAAGTTTGGTGAAAATGTCACATCCGACACTGTAGCGCACTGTAGCACTTTTCGTTTGTTTGTGGCACTACAAGAATAACTCACATCCGCACCCCTCATATGCCTCGGTGCACTAAAGATCCGGTGCTAATGTGACGTTAGCACCGGGTGCGAAATTAGGGTGCCCCCGGAAACACTTTAGCACCGGTTGCTAACATCAACCGGTGCTAAAGGGTGACATTTAGCACCGGTTGGTGTTAGCAACCGGTGCTAAAGGCCCTCACACTTTAGCACCGGGTCGTAACACCACCCGGTGCTAAAGGGCTACCCTTTAGCACCGGGTCGTGTTACGACCCGGTGCTAAAGGGGGTGTCATATGCTACTACAAAAGGAAAGCATCTTTTATCTCATCACATGTGTAGCGTAGGTGAGATGGTTAGGTGGGTGTACGCGTGCGAGCCAAGAGGTCTTGAGTTCGAATCCCGCAACACGCAAATATGCAAATGTTTTTTGCTAGTGCCCCCACCTTTAGCACCGGTTATTTTACCCGGTGCTAAAGGTGGCACCCTTTAGCACCGGAAGATTGGCACCGGGTGGGAAACCCGGTGCTAAAGGGGGTTTCCCACCCGGTGCCAATGCGCATGATTCTGGTAGTGTGGTAAACATTGTCCTATCATGACCTAACTAGGCTCAAAAGATTCGTCTCGTCGTGTACATCAGAATCATGTAATTAGTTTGTTTATTTACCCACGTTTAGTGTTTAATGCATGATGAGAGATATTTGATGTGATAGGTGGATAGTGAAGTTTGGAGAGAGAATTTTGAGAAATTTGGTGATTAGATGCGGAATGAATCGCAATGTGTGATTGTGACCATGTAAACTACTTGATCGCTCCGCAATATTCTACGTGCTCGGTTAGGACGCTTTGCGTAGTACTTACTCCGTGGGTAGGTCTCCGTGGGTATATCTGTATGTCTATATAGATGTAGTCCATTTAAGAGAACATACAAGCTTTCCACGTCATATAGTCATACATTTAAGAGTAATTAACTTACATTATATAAGACGACACGTCACCATCCGCTAGGACCATTTATTTATATTAATAGTCTTCGCGAGTACAATGCTATAAAAATTCTCATAGTAGAAATACATGTACGATCCATCATTTAAAAGTTGTTCTCTTTTAACAAAATGAAATATGTTTCCATGTAGAATATTGTCATGCAATCGCTTTAATGTTTCTACTTTCAAATTTCACCTTAAATCATATATAATATCATCTGCAAAAAAATATTGTCTACAATCACCTTGGTGTTTCTACTTTCAATTTCACCTTCAAATTTTATTTAAAACATTCCCGCAGCATCGCGCGGGGTATCACCCAGTTACCAAGTTTAGTGCCCAAATCAAGAACAGAGGTGACAAGTCTGTCCATTCCTATTGACAAGTCAAATCTACAAGTTTAGTGCCCAGATCAAGAACATAGGTGATAAGTCTGTCCATTCCTATTGACAAATCAAATCTGATTGTGTTTACTACGCCCGGTGAACCTAGGCAAGATATTGAGGGAGGATACACCTTTGTCAGCCGGAATCACTCCGGCCAAGAGCAAACAGCTCACAAGAACAACAATGGCGATCGAGAGAGAGATAGTGGAGTCTGAGATTTTGGTGCCGCGTGAACTATGCGACAATTCCTATGATGTTTATTTATACTGCTGAATACAAACTGAAAGAAAGAGAGGCAAGGCTTGGTCGTGCCCTCCTCTATTGACGCGCCATGATCCGCAGTTTGCGTGCGCCATGGATAAACCGGGCTAACTAACTAACTAACCAACCAACAGATACACCTGAACACAAGCTTAAATATTGCTTGTTACAGCAAAAAATTCTGAGTGAGGGCATATGCCCTCACCTACCTCTACATAGATCCCCGCCCCACCAGCTCGCCGGCGAGGGCTGTGCGTCAGTCGACGATGACAGATGACTGGTGCGCGGTTTACCCGTAGCTGGCGCAGGAAGCTCAAGGACCGCGATCACGGTGCTGCCACTGTCTCCCGGAGGACTCAGCCGCGGTCGTCTCCTTGTTCGGCCTCGACCCGGCGAGGGACCTCTCGACCGGCCGCGCTGGACCCCAACCTCACCCTCGGCATCGCTTCGCGGAGCCCCGTGAGCAGCGCGTGCCTCGAGCCCGGCACACGGCGGCCCTGGAGGCGTCCTACCTGGGCGTCGCGCCGGGGCGGCACCTGCGGCAGATCGAGGAGCTGTTCGCGTGCCGGGGCTCGTGCTGGGCAGCCTCGCCGGGGACCTGAGCCGACGGGGCACGGGAGCACGGCAAGGTGATGATGCAGTTCGTCGGCAGGCGGGTCGGGACGACGGCGCGCTGCGGGCTGCTGACATCGAGACCGACGTGGACACCGGCGTAGATACCGTTCAGGTTTAGGAGTTGTGATTTTTGTGGCATTTGGCCATGTGTGTGTACTGTAACACCAAGCCAAGGATCAAGTTCAATTCTATCTCATATTGTTCAGGATACAATCCGACTGTTTTCTTTGTATCATCATCGTGTTCAACACAAAGTCTGCCATCACGCACAAACCCAAACCATATTCTGCATACGCAACGATCTATCTACATAAATAAATCCCGCCGTGCCCTCCCCTCTCCTCTCCTCTCCTCTCGTCGGAGGCCACGACGCGAAGACGTACAATGGGTCAAGCTCCGGCGCGACGAGAAGAGCCCGGGAATATATCCACGGCGGCCTTCTTGATCATGTTGATCGTCATGGTAGTCTACCACTTCGCCGGCGCCGGGTCCCGCGAGGACCCGGTCTACCACGTCGCGATCGACGCCGTCGCCGGCCTCAGCCCGGCGACGGACCTGTCCCGGCCGGTGCTCTACCCCGAGTTCGACCTCCGGGTGCGCGTCGACACGGGGGGCGGCGACGCCTGCCTCGAGCTCGGCTCGTCCGCGGCTGTGTCCTACCGCCGCGTCCCGCTCGCCGCAGCCACCGTGCCGTCGAGGCGCTGCGCCGGCGGCGCGGGGTCCGTTCCCGTCGTCGCCAGGGGGAGCGGGGTGCGCGTGCCCGGGGACGTCCGGGACGCGCTCGCGTGGGAGCTCTGGGGCTTCGGCGGGGACCCGGCCGGCGCGGCGGAGTTCGACGTCACGCTCACCGTCCCCTACGGAGGCAGGTGGAAGGTGGTGTCGTGCAAGGCGAAGGTCGGGGACGCCGCGGCGCTGTACGCCCCCTGCAACGTCTCCGTGGTGGGCACCGTCGTCTCGCCGCCGCCGCAGGTTGCTCACGTCGCGCCGGCGCCGGAGGTTGCTGTCCCGCAGGTTGCTGTCGTGTAAGGAATCAGGATGTTGCAAAGCCGGCGTGTGGATAATTTTCAGTGCAGCTGAAGACTCGATTTGGAAATTAGAACTAGGGTATTTTAAGAGCGTTACACGAGTTGGGAAAGTTAGAAGTTACGTGGAGTTGTGGATATTGTCTGGCACAAAAGTTATCTTGGTTCGTGTTAGATTTTATTAGTTACGTAAGTTGTCAATGAATATTGTTTAATTGATTTTTGTGGTGCTATGTTCATATCATCTTACCATGTTGGCGATGATGTCATCATCTATGCTGCATATTGAGTTACTTCTTAATGTGTGGTCCCTTTCTTGATAGAAATCTCAACCTTTTCGCCTTGTTGCTGTAAAGTTCTACTCCCTCCGTTCCAAATTATTAGTCGTTTTGGCAAATCTAGATACATACTACTAACTATGAATCTAGATTTGCCAAAACGACTAATAATTTGGAACGGAGGGAGTACTATTTTTAGCATTCGCTGGCAAAAATACAGGACTTGACAAATATCTAAAATATTGTTATTGACGTATGCTCAACTCGTCATCCTTCGGATCCGCCACCAACCTTAACCGGCGGTGGTGTATTATGAGAAAACATGAACCAATTTCCTTACCGACCAAAAGAACCCTGTCTATCATTCTGTCCATGGTGATACTTTAAGACATCCCAAATGAATTTTATTGAAATTCCACAGTTCTATCATGAACCCTAAAGAGTATGTATATATTCTTTCCTTCATATAAAGGGAGAACTATATTATACCCCCAAACCCCCCAGCACCGTTGGCACTTGGCACCAGCCTAATCTGAGGCTCCAAGCAACACACATGTCCCGGACGTGTTACACCACGCTACTTGCTAATAATAAGTAGCACTGCATCCCGGCCATGAACGAGATCTCAGAAAGCTCCATCGTCCATCTCGAGCTCCCCGCCGGCGGCCTCCTCCTCGTCGCCGCCGATGTACAAGTACGGGTTCTTCTCCACCGGCTTGAAGTTCCAGAAAACGAAGATGTAGAACGCGAGGCTCGCGGCCTCGACGGCGACGTTGACGCCCCACTGGTACTTGTAGTTGAGCAGCGCGAGGAACGCCGACACGATGATCCGGGTGAAGTAAAGGTACCCGACGACGACGAGGTAGAAGCGCTTGAAGAGCGTGAGCTTCTGGAGGTTGCGCGCCGCCTTGCCGTCGGTCTTGGAGGCCTCGCGCAGGCTCCGGATGGACCAGATGATGGGGAAGAAGACGGCGCAGCAGCAGATGACGTCGATCAGCAGGAACACCTGGTTCCACACGATGAAGTCCTGCCCCGTCGGCCCCGTCTCCCCGATCACCACCAGCACCAGGTTCTCCATCACTTGCAGCGGGATCACGACCATCAACACGCTCTTCTCCCGCTCCTGCAAATATACAACATTTGGAAATAAAGCAACCAGAAAGAATTTTAACTTTTTTTTTTCTGAAATGCTGATGATTGGCGATGGATCCTACGAATTATAACCTGGAGGTAGGGCTTGAGGAAGGACCAGCCGGTGCCGATGAGGACGATGACGGTGAAGAGCAGGACGCCCTTGAAGAAGCCGAAGACGTAGAAGGCGACGTCCCAGCCGTGGGGCGTGCCGGTGCGCTCGACGAACCAGGCGTCCTCGGCGGCGCACGCCGTCTTGAGCGCCTTGAACAGCAGCAGCGCGCCCATGACGGCGTGGATGCGCCCCGCCGTGGCGCGCTGCCGGGCGCACGTCCACGCCCACCCGGCCAGGAACGCCAGGTACACCGCCGACGTGGCCGCGTAGATGGCCGGCAGCGGCCGGA
The DNA here is from genome assembly GCA_033239725.1 of Echinochloa phyllopogon. Taxonomy (NCBI): domain Eukaryota; kingdom Viridiplantae; phylum Streptophyta; class Magnoliopsida; order Poales; family Poaceae; genus Echinochloa; species Echinochloa phyllopogon. The sequence continues at coordinate 34,673,140 of BTCW01000001.1, read as the reverse complement.
GCCCCACGGGGAGGTAGTCCCGGACCCCGCCGGAGGCGTCGCGCCGCACGTTGTAGAGCTCGGTGCGCACGTCCATGGTGACCTCGACGCCATCCAGGCAGTTGCTGAACACGACGGCGTACTCGTCGGGGTCGTCGATGGTCACGGTGGTCGTCGCCCCGCCCGGCGGGACGTCGTTGAGCCGGAGCACCGGGAGCGCGTACTCGCTCGTCAGCAGGCAGAACCCGCCGCCGCCGCCCGACGACGGGTCGGCGGCGGAGTACTCGGTCTGGTTGTTGACCTGCGGGAACTGGGCGCCGGAGATGAGAACGAAGCCCATGAGGGTGGGGTCCACGCCGGCGCGGCGCGACCCCGGCCGGAGCCGCCACGCCGCGCGGCTTATGGAGACCGAGGCCCTGCCGCCGCTCGCGAAGCCGAACTGCTCGAAGAGGATGATCTGCCTCGGGTCCGACACGATGGGCGTGGTCTTGATCTCGGCATGGGCGACCCGCGCGAGGAGCAGGAGCACGGCGGCGGCGGCGACGGCGACGGCGACGGGGGTGGTGCCCATGGAGTTCGCCCGCGAGGGTACGGCGGGCATATTGTCATGCGACGCCGTGGATTGGTCGTTGTGCTGCTCGCGTCTCAGCTTGCCCGTTCGAGATCCGGAACCATCGCGGCACGTGCATGGCGTTCGCTCGAGGAACGGCAATGGAGACGACGGACAAGCGGCTCATCGATGGGCATGGCGCGTTTTAGGGAGAGCCATGAGAACGCGGGCCTTCTCTTTGACACGTGCTTTAATCATTGCTCTATTGTTTTTTCACTCTGCATTTCTAGCAGTTGCTGACCGGCCTTTTAGAAAAAAAAATAGGTATCTTTAGGTGTTTAGCACCAAGATTAAAAGCATTGCAAAATTCAGATATCATTGGGAGCTCCACATCGAATTTAATGTACAACCCAATCATCTCAGAGTAGTTGTGATCGATAGAATGGTGCAAACAGGCCACGGAAACTTGCCAAATCACCTGCAGATCCTTATATACACTATATGGAACATCTGGAAGGAACGCTGTCGAAGGACCTTTGACAACAGGGCGATTACTGCAGCCCAGGTGGTGCTGATGATCAAGCATGATGTTATGCAGTTCAGGCAGGCACACCAGGCTCCAAGGGTGGCCTGACTTCAGTACTGTAGACTAGGATTCGTGTGTTCTGGCTGCTTAGTTACATAGGATTCATTCTTGTACATATTTGAACATTGCTTTCTACTATAAATGAAAAGGTAGAGCACCTGCTATATTTGCTCAAAAAAGAGTAGCTGTGATCTGTGATTGTGTGTTACAGGACGCAGTGGTTTTCCACAGTACTTACATCCTCCCAAAACTGCCGTGGTAACTCATATTCAGAATTTCAGATGCAATGTTCTTTTTTCGAAGCAGCAGACCGGCCGCGTGGTAACTATAACAAGAACACCGAGCCGTATGATGCAAAGAACTACAGATTATATAGTGTTTTCAGACATGAATACTGTTGTATGCATAATGCAGCATCTGCCATTCGGTAATCCACACGAATTACTGAATTAGAAAACTCCTGATACTATAAATTGGCATCGTTCAGGAACTCCCTGATCGACCAGAATGAAATGAAGCACATTACAAATGCACTAAAGAGCACATAATCACTCAGTAAAACAAATTGTCTGACTCAATATATTATACTAGAACCAATAAAACAAACTGTCTGACACACAATATTACCGGAACCAATAACTCATGATTCTTGAACCTAAAATAATATAGAAACCGAAACTGCAATAACAGTGCATATCAATCAACCTAACAACTAGTACGTAGTACTACGCGAGAGTTTAATTTGCCCGTGAAGGCAAAGTGTTCACTAGAGCATCAAACCGAGAGCACGAGGCCAACGAGCACTGCCGCCGCCGCCGCGATGGCGACGCCGGTGAACGCAGCAACCGCGGTGGTAGCAGCGCCGGACGACGCGCCGGGGCGACCGCCGCCTCCGCCGTTGCCCGGCTGTGCACCGGGCGCCTGGGCCAGGGCCGGGTGCACCATGACGCGCACGAGGAGCCTCTGGTGCTGCTCGCAGTGGCCCGGCTCGCCGCTGATGAAGCAGAAGAAGCCCGGGCGGTCGAGGCGCACCCTGGTGGCGCCGTCGGCGAACGCGGCGAGCGGCGCGGTGGTGTTGCAGGCGTCGAACGCCGCGCGGTCCACCACCAGCACCGAGTCGTGGGTGTACTTGAAATCTGCAGGGAACGGAAAGGCCGGGAATTGAATAATCATGTCATATTCATACACGCCTGACGCCGTCGTTAAATTAACTTGCATTTTGCATGAAAGCATCGGATGATGATGAATGGTGGTAGAAATGGTTGTCTGTCTGATTGATACTCACAGAGGTGGTCGCCGACGTGGAAGCGGTTGTTGGCAGCCCACCAGGCGTAGCTGGTGTTGGCGTCCGGGACGCGCCACCCGCGCGGCCCGCCGACGCGAAACTCCAGGCCCACCGGCGGCGCGGCTGCGGCGGCCTCGTCGGCGACGACGCCGCCGGGGGCGAAGAGGAGAACGGAGAGGAAGACGCCGGCGAGAGCCAGCGCGCGGGAGCTGATGCCGACGACGGCCGCCGCCATGGATCTAGCTAGCTGCTTGCAGCAAGGCGGTAGCGGATCAAGCCTCTGGTTCGGCAGTGGCTTGGTGCTAGCGGGGGCGTGTTGCGTCGAGTGGAATTGCTGGAATGCTGGTGCGCGCTCGTGTGGGCGTGGTGCGCGCAGGTCTTGTAGGGGGGGTTGCCAGGCTCGGACGGTTGCCGCTGGGTCGCGTCGCGTCGCCGGTTGTAATTTGACTGGTAGACTAGAGAGCGCGCGCGCTGTGGATTGAGGGGAACGTGCGTGCGGCGACTGGCGAGGGCGAGGACGTGGGGGAAGGGAGGCAGCGGCAGTTAACGGAAAAAAATGCAGTGCGCCCCTGGCGCACGGGCGCCTGCGTGCGCTCCCCCTCGTGGCGCATCCGGATTGGCGCGGACGCCCGGCCCCCCGGCGCAGCTCGCTTCCTCCTCGTGTGAAGGCATGCTCTCGTCGGCTCGGCTCGGCTCCCGATCGGCTCTCGCGATTAATCTCAGCAAAAGCAGCGCCCGGCCCTGATCGGCTGTCCCGCACAGAACGGCTCCCGCACGCGCCGCGATGCAAACCCCGCCCAGGAACTGTTTTCTGATGATCAATGCACAGTAATGGATATTGATTGGTCAAGCTCCAGAATGCTCAAGTTTCAGCTGAAAATTAAACTGTTTAAAATTGAATATGGAAACAGAACATCTGGATATGGAAGGGGAAAGCTCGATCTACTCAACTTAAGTCTCTGATTCTCTGACCATCTAATCCTGTTTTTTAGACTTAACTGCTGGGGTATCTGAATTTTCAGTTTGTGAATAGTAACCTGTAGTCATGGACTTTGAAGATTTAATTGAGGTGCATAGGGACTAAGTTTAACTTCCAAAGGACTTCCACTAAGTTCTGAATGCTCAAAAATCCATGTCCCATATTGTTTACAAGCCATCTCTCGCATCACAGGTCTTTCAAAAAAAAAAAATCTCTCGCATCACATATATATCATCAAAAATTTCAGTATCGGTACGGACCATGGAAGAAGTCAACACTAGCACTACGAAGGTAATCAGTTGACCGGAGAATTTCACTCAAATGTGACTTTTGCTAATAAATTCATGTTTACACATAAATCACAACCAAAATAAGAACATGTCTACATAAATTCATTATTGTGCACTCCATCGAAATGTAACTTTCTGACAGCAGCTTGCGTTGTAGCATCTTGATCAACCCCCATTAAGAGATTTGTGTACCCTCCTGGTACGTATGGAGGAGCCATTGCAGAAGGATTTGCAAATAAATTGAACTGGGGCATCGTGACATCAGCATATCCACCTTGGACGAAAGGAGCATTCATGGTTGAAGATGCCCCAACATTAAAATCTTGTTTGTAGGTCAAGAAAGTGTTCATAAATCATGTTTGTAATGGAAATAAATTTTGAAAATAGCTAATGTCTTACAATTATTTGGTTTGCTTCAGCACGTTCGTCTCTTGCTTGATATCATCATGTTCCAGATGGTCACCTACAATGCAATATATGTGATAATGAAATATTTAGAATAAATTTTACAAATGAACAAAAGGTATTGGACAAGTATCTACCTTTCTTCTTGGCGCTCTTCTTCTTCTTTTTCCCTGTGATCTTTTCAAGAACATTTCTACGACATGTCTCCTTTGGACCATTTATGACTGGAGGGATTTTGTATGATATTACACCATTCAGTGATTCTCGGACACATTCATTTGGAGTAGGGGGAATCTCATTGGATTTTTCATTCATCTCACTTAGATAAGTATCCACTTCCAAGTTGAAGTCATGCATGGCTTTCTGCAACTTATCAAGAAGTGTTTTTGACAATGAACACTTTAATGCAATAGATGTGGCCTGTCGAGATATAAGTGATGCCTGTGTTTTCAAATCTCCCTCCTCAGATCCTCGTTTTTCAATATAAAATCCACTTTTAGCATATTTTGTCCATCTAGGTAGTATATATTGTGATGGCAAATTATATACTCCATTCATATTGTAGACTCTAAGAGCATGTTTGCATAATATTCCTGAAACATAAATCATAACCAAAATATTTCAGGATACAAAATGCAATTTAAACAACATGTAACATAGTACTTAACATACCTATGCATTCAAACATCTGGCAAGAGCATGTAATAGTCAAATCTTCCGCCTTCAATAATATTGTTGCCCCACGATCTGATTGCATGTACTTAACAAAGAATGTCGAGTTTGTCCCCTTGGCTTCCAACAACTCACAAGACAATGTAAATTGTTTTTTAAATTCTTCCTCAAACTCCGAATACATTCTCCTTGTATATTTTTCAGCTGCAGTTTTCAACATTGGCAGATTTGGAATGTAGCAAACAGGGATCTTTCGATGTGACTCAAAATCAGCATTCAACTCATTTGACCTTAGACTAACTGCCACATTATTACATTCCAAAAGGAGTTCTGAAAGACCGAGTCTCCTACGAAATCTTGTCTTGAAGACATTATTCATACCTTCACTCCTTTGGGTTGAGTTCATGTCGGCTGTAAATGAGTCACGGTGCACCGCAGCCCACTTTGCCCTCAAAGCATATAGATTTGACATCCATGAGTTATCCTCAAGGTTGTATTTAGCCAACAATTCATTCCATTTCTGCGTGAAGTAAATTTCTTCTCTGTCTTCGTAGATACAACTTTTGAAATCTTTCCAGAACTTGTTACCTGACTTGTCCTCTTCTTCGTCCTCTCTTACTTTAACTAGAGGACCAAGATGTTTGGCAGCATTTTGGCAAATATGAAACAAACATAGGCGATGGGCTGTGTTCGGGAATACATGAGCAATTGCTGCTGCCATTGCTGTGTCTTGATCTGTGAAAATTGTGCTTGGGTGCTTTCCACACATTGCTGTTACAAAGGTCTGAAATAGCCAAACAAATGATGGAATAGTCTCATCGAACATAAGTGCACACCCAAAAATTATCGTTTGCTTGTGATGGTTGGTGCCAAGAATCGGAGCAAAAGGCATTTCAAACTTATTTGTTTGAAATGTGGTGTCAAAGGACACAACATCACCAAAGCATTTGTAATCCATGATAGACTGACCATCTGCCCAAAAGAAATTTGCTATATGTCCAGTTTCCTTATCCACCTGAATTGCATAAAAAAATGTAGGGTCCTCGACTTGTTTATTTTTTAGATATTCAGATAATGTTTGTGGATCATTGGCTGCTAAGTACTGTTTGCGCTCGCGACCAATCTCATTATAGCAATCCATCTTAGAAAATGGTACTTTATCTTCCCCTCCATAATGCTCCTTCATGAAATCAAAAACTTGGGCTGGTTTCATTGCAGCCTGACGTATCTGCCCAATTAATTTCCTATCTGCCTCTATAAGCTTTCGTTGGGACCTCAGCTTATGTGACTTATTTGGACTGGCAAGATAATGGTTGTGATCTAGTACGACCTTTTGCACTGTCCATACATTCTCCTTGCTAATACTAAACTGAACACGTGCATCACAATCTGTCCTTGTAATATCCTTTTGTGATGTCTCATTTTTTCGATGTCCTTGGCCACTGCAAACTAGATGTTTCTGACATAAACTACCATCTTGGCGGTACCTCGTCTTGCTCTTTCTAATACTGAACCCAACCTGTCCAGCATAAATGTTGTACATCTCATAAGCCTTTTCCTCGGATTCAAAACTCATTCCAATTGTAGGCTTGATCAAATGTTGTACATTTTTTTCAACCTCCTCCTGTAAAAATAATTGAAAATTATAGATGTAATATAACAAAAAAAGAAGTTACTTTCATGTTTTTTTACCTCATTTGGTACTGCAATATCCTCTGATCCAAGATCAATCATTTGTTGTTCATTTTCTCCATGATCGCAAGCAACATCATGATTCACAGAAGGAGCATTTGATCTACATCAGGAAGTGATCATGAGGTCCAATAAGAAATAAGACCATGAGGTCCAATATGAAAATGACGTTGAATGCAATCAGGAAGGGTCATATGAAAATGATGTTGTTCAGCTAACAATCTAGCTACTGCCTATCGAACTGCCTTATTGCTGTTTTAGTGTAACGTGCCCTAAGGCAAAAGAAAAGGATAGAAGTATAGAACACTATGTTTTATGAGTAGCTGGGCAGTTTTGATTCGCAAGCTATAGAAAGATAGGTGGATAATGGACTCGAACTCTGAAAGTTAAGCAGCATGTGCGTGCCCATGTTGAACCCTAGCTACTTGCATGGTGATCATTAACGCAGTCACGGGCCTGGCGATCTTACCTGACGATCGACGGTGATGAAGCAGCTGCCATGCCGCCTTCCTGCGCCCGCTCAGCGACCCCTTCAGGGACAGCCACACCACCTCCGCCGACGGCGCTTGCCTCCGCCGCGCGTATCGCCGCGATGTCGCACGGCTCCACGGGCTTGTCCCCGATGGCCATGGCCAAACCCGGCCTCCAGCACCTCCCCGAGGTATGTTGACGCTTTTTCTGGTCAACACACACAAGCGCCGGATCGCGCAGCACCAGAAACTTCGCACTTGCCGCAGCCTCAGCCCAAACCGGTCAGACCGGTTTAGGGATCCGGTCAGACCGGATTTGCTAGGGCTTCGGGAAAAAAACCTAGAATCACCACCTCGGGAGGGACCCCGTCAGAGATGGCGCGTCTAGGGTTGCTCTGAGATCGGTCAGGCCACTCAGAACCTCCTTAAACGCCGTCGAGACAAACAAGGAAAGCAAAGGGGGTTGGAAAAGCTAGGGTTTGAAGATAAAAGTAGAAAAAATATATTTGATCGATTGGATGATAGCTCTCAATCGGCCACGACACTTTATATTTATAGGGTGGGGAGGTCTTGCCCCGCAAGGAATCCTTTTACAATTTGGAAAACGACCAGGACTCCTAATTCTACTCCAACTCGGAGTAAACCGGTCAGACCGGATAGGGAAACCGGTCCGACCGGTTTCGGCCGTTGCCAGATCGGCTACAGGGAAACCGGTCTGACTGCCTTCTAGATCCGGTCTGACCGGTTGCCCTCGACCTGATAGGCAACTGCCAATTTTGGGTGCGAACATATGCCTCCCTGTTTTCTAGTAAATTTTATGCACTAGAAAATATGCTAAGGTCGATATTACAGAATTTACCGGCCACTTTTATCCTCAGGGCGATTTCAAACATAAATCGGCCATATCCTATCAAGCATTTTGCCAAACACTTGGATAAAATTTCTTCAAGTATCTCCCATTGAGAGTTCTAGGCAGCTGCTGTCCTTGCAAGGTCTCTACCATATAAGAATTTCCTGAACAAACCTTCACAATCTTGAAAGGACCCTCCCAACTTGGAGACCACTTGTCAAACTTGTTGCTTTTCAATCCAATAGGCAAAATTGTTTTCCAAATCAAGTCACCTACCTGAAAAGATTTGGACTTCACCTTCTTATTGTATGCTCTCGCCACTCGCCTTTTATCTTTTTCAATCTCTTCTAAAGCCTCCAAACGCTTGTCGGTCACTTCATCAATATTATCCATCATCAAAGCATAATATGTATCAACATCAAGATTATTTTGTTTTGGAAGTCTATACGCGCCAAGATTTACCTCTACGGGCAAAGCAAAACGGCTTCTTGACCATACACAAGCTCAAAAAGAGTAACTTTAGTAGCACCATGTCTAGAAATATGATGAGCCCATAAAGCTTCAGATAATACCTCATGCCACCTTTTAGGATGATCTTCTACCGTTTTCTTGATGAGCTTTATCAAAGTCTTGTTGCTAGATTCAGCTTGACCATTGGCTTGAGCATAATATGCAGATGAATTGAGAAGTTTAATACCATAGGAATTGACAAATTCACGCACCTCTTTAGATATGAACGAGGTTCCTTGATCCGTATTCAAAGTTTGGGGAATACCAAACCTATTTATAATATGTTCCCTAACAAACTCAATCACCTCTCTATGTGTCATATTCTTCAAAGGAATTGCTTCCGTCCACTTGGTAAAATAATCAGTCGCCACAATCACAAAACAATGACCCTTTGATGAAGGAGGATGAATCTTGCCAACAAAGTCTAAACCCCATCCCCGGAAAGGCCAAGGCTTAATAATTGGATGCATCAATGCAGCAGGCACCAACTGAACATCCCCATTCTTTTCACACTCTTCACAACCTTTCTAATATTTAAAGCAATCGGCTATCATATTAGGCCAATAGAAACAAGCTCGCTTAAGGAGCCACTTCGTCTTGGGAGCCGATTGATGAGTACCACAAATTCCTTCATGAACCTCTGCCATAGCCAGCCTAGCTTGATCAGGACCCAAATATTTTAGAAGCAAATCATCAACGGTCTGACGATATAATTCATCACCATCTAGAATAAATTTTAGAGCCCATCATCGGATTTTTCTGTCAACTGAACTGCTAGGATTTTGCAAATAATCAACCAGAGGTTTTCTCCAATCATCTACTTCGTCTTTATGGGACACATCAACCGAAGTAGATCTAGTCTCGGGAAGCTGGTTAGACCGGTTTTCTAAAGCGGTCAGACCGGTTAAACCGGTCAGACCGGTTTGAGGAAGCGGTGCGACCGGTTCCTCCAGAACAGCGCACTCGGCTTTTAAAAACATCGGTCTTCGTTCTTGAAATTTTTTTTCTGAACATTATAACCAGATGCTTGTTGAGCCAGAGCATTCGCCTTTGGATTTCTTTCTCATGGTACATGACAGATTATAAATTCATCTAAGCAAGATATAAAATCGATGCATCTATCAAGGTAGGCATTCAAAAATCCATCTAAGCATTGAGATACCTTATAAACTTGTTGTACCACTAGTAAAGAATCACCATAAGCTTCTACATGCTTCACTCCCATGTCATGCAAAATTCCCAATCCGAATAAAAGAGCCTCATACTCTACTTGGTTATTAGTGCATTCATGATATAATCGGTTAAGTGCTTCAAAAACAGCCCCATGTGGAGAAGTAATAACAATTCCAATACCACAACTGCTCTTGCAAACCGATCCATCAAAATGCAATTTCCATGGAGTAAAAGTAGCATAACTGATATTTAAATCAAGTTGCTTATCTACTCTATGTTCAACAATAAAGTCGGCTACTATTTGTTCTTTCATTGAAGTTAATGCCTCACAATGCAAATTATATTCAACTAAAGCATAAGCCCACTTGCCGACTCTACCACTTAAAATTGGTTTATGCAACATGTATTTAATTATGTCAGTTTGACATGCTACTACACAAGTACTTGGTAAAAGATAATGCCTTAACTTGGTGCAAGTATGATATAATGATAAGCATAACTTTTCAATAAAAGTGTACCTTGTTTTGACATCCAATAATCTTCTACTCTCATATGCAACAACATATTCTTTTCCTTCGGCTTCTTGAGTCAAAACACCTCCAATGACATCCTTCTCAGCGGCTACATATAATTTAAATGGGACTCCACTCTTGGGCGCTTGAAGAACAGGTGGCGAAGATAAATATTGCTTGATCTCATCAAAGGCTTGTTGTTGTTTTGCCCCCCAAGCAAAATCAATGTCATTCTTCAACCGAAGTAAAGGAGTAAAGGCGTTCACCTTCCCGGACAAATTACAAATGAATCTCCTCAAGTAATTTACTTTGCCCAAAAACTTTTGCAAATCTTTTTTGCAAGTAGGAGCCTTTACATTCTTAATAGCTTCAATCTTTGTAGGATCTATCTCTATGCCTTTTTCATGTACAATAAATCCTAAGAACTTTCCAGCCGATACACCAAAAGCACATTTGAGTGGATTCATCTTTAATTTATATCGACGCATTCTTTCAAATGCAAGTCTTAAATCAGCCAAATTATAATCTACTCCAGCCGATTTGACAACAATATCATCGATATAAACTTCTACTATAATGCCAAGTAAGTCATGAAAAATTAAATTCATAGCCCTCTGATATGTGGCACCGGCATTCTTCAAACCAAAAGTCATTACTACCCACTCAAATAGACCAACAAAACCCGGACATAGAAAGGCCGTTTTGGCTATATCATCTTCGGCCATAAATATTTGATTATAACCAGCATTACCATCAAGAAAACTAAGAATTCTATGTCCAGATGCAGCATTAACAAGAAAATCGGCTATAGGCATAGGATATTCGTCTTTAGGAGTAGCTCTATTGGGATCTCTAAAATCAATACAAACACGAAGCTTTTTTGTTCCTTTTTTCTCAACAGGCACAATGTTAGAGATCCAATTAGCATATCGACAAGGTCTAATAAATTTAGCATCTAGCAACCGATTGATTTCTTCTTTCACTCGGTCATAAATATCAGGATTAAAGTTTCTGCGAGATTGTTTAAAAGGCCTAAAACCAGGTTTAATAGGTAAACAATGTTCAACTAAATCACGACTTAAACCAGACATTTCATTGTAACTCCATGCAAAACAATCAACATACTCCTTCAACAACTTTATTAACTCAAATTTAAACAAAGGATCAAGATTCTTGTTTATAAATGTCGACCTAGGTACAGTGCCATCACCAATATCTACCTCCTCTAGAGGATCAGCCGACGTAAACCCTTGTCCTAACTTGCTCAAATCATCAAAATCTTCGATAGCCTCACACATATCGTTCTTATGCGCCCGATAGTGCTCACGCCTCTGCTGTAACCACTCTAGATTCGGATCCATCAAATCATAAGAGATGGTATAGCCAGATCTCCGATCGGCTTCATAACAACAGTAGCAAAAACCATCTTTAGTGCAACCAATGATCTCACAATCAGATAAATCTAAACCAGATAAGCACTTAAGATTCTCATGACCATCCATAGTAGAACTATCGGCCACTGCAACACAAGCCGACGTATCTCCATGAACGACCTCTACTTCATCATCTATCCATTGAATTAAAAATTGATGCAAAGTAGAAGGCACACACTGATTTGCATGAATACAATCACGGCCAAGGATTAAACTGTAGTTACATTGTGTCTCAGCGACGAAGAACGCAGTAGCCAATGTCTTGCTTCCAATAGTAAGCTCCATAGAAGCAACTCCCTTGGCGCTCATAGGTTCACCTCCTCCAACGCCGCTGACAGTCATGTTGGTCTTGATCAGCTCGTCATCTGAACCTCCCAGCTTCTTGAACAGAGAATATGGCATCAAGTTGACTATTGCCCCTCCATCTACTAGCATGTGAGAGATAGGCTTCCCATTGACATGACCCTTCATGTATAAAGCCTTCAGATGATTCTCAGTAGCTTTAGGCTTCTGGAAAATAGCTTCCTTTGGCCCAAAATCAAGATGAGCAACGTCTTCCTATGATAACATGTAACCATCCATAGACATATGAATCACATTAAGTTCAAGATCCATGCGTTTAGGGGAAGAACCATAATCAACAAGCTCTTCATCGTCCTCTGGAGCGGATAACGATGATAACTTGTCGTCACAAAACATAGGAGCGGGAGAAGAAAAACCGGGCGGCGCATCGGGCAAAGCGGTCTGACCGCTTTCAGCAACCGGTCTGACCGGTTCAACCGGTCTGACCGACTCTCCAACCGGTCTGACCGGTTCTGTCTGGGCGCTGGTCTTGGCCCTCCATTCTTTCCCTTGTGGAATCATGGGCCTGTACTTGTTGAATACCTCGTCTCTCTGCTTTTCTAGCTCCTTCTCCTTCATCTCCCGAAACCTCAAGCGCTGAAGCTTCCTCCTTTGAGTATGAGATAAACCAGGAGGACACCATCTCGGCAGGAAGTACTTGGAGTTAGAACCACTTCCGCTGGCCTCATGATCATTAACAGAAACAGATCCCTTTTGAATATGTGTCTCAACCTTATTGTCTATGGCAATCGGTCTTTTGCCACCGTCTCCAAGGGGGACGTTCATCAACCCAATCTGAATAATATCTTGATTTGTAGTCCTCTCTGAGTCAATAACCACCTTATGTACCTCCTCTCTCTGTTTTGGCTTGTATACTCGCTTCACAGGAGGTGTTGCCAATTTCCCAGGGAAACCGGTCTGACCGGTGTGTACAACCGGTCTGACCGGTTGGGTCTAGTGACCCTGACCAGATTGGCAAGGTGCCAAACGATCCTGTTCAGGCCTTGAGATTCTGTCCAATGCTGGCCTCCGTGGTCCTCCCCATCTAGGCTGGAAAGGCTGCTGATACGGTACCCACATCACTCCATTGTTATCATAAATTGGACAAGGTGGATATGAACTTGATGCCTCCCACCGCGGAGTAAAATTCTTCTTCGGTAGAATAGGTCCTTCTTGGCGTGGTGGTGACCTCATTCTCTTTTTTACCGGTCGATCGCTTGTAACAGCCTTTTGTTTGGAGTACTTGTCAAATAGCATATCAAAAGTGACCTTTGGCTTAAGAGCACTCCCCTTCTTCTTTGCGATATTGAGTTTCCAGTTTCCAATCTCTGGACGGCTTGGTTTAATCATCCTTGGACGGCTCTGGGGAAAACCGGTCTGACCGCTTTCCCCAACCGGTCTGACCGGTTTGGCCTGAACAGGCTCAAACGGTCTTTGCTCGGTGGGAACGGACGACCCTTGCCCCCCATGTCCAGAGGCTCTCACGGTAACTTTGAATGTCTCCTTGCCATCTGGAGTTTTCTTGTATGTAACTTCTCGAGTCAACTCTTTTCCCCTCAAATCGGGCTTTCCTCCACCAATCACAACATTCTTCCCTTTGGCTGCTTCGGCTTGATGCGGCTGAACCAAGACCTTAGGCTGCTGTAAATCCATAGTATTGATAGGGAAAGGAGTTTTGTCCACTTGCATCTCATGAAATGTCAAACGACCTTCATTTATGGCCGATTGAACCTACCGACGAAACACATTGCAATCATTAGTGGCATGAGAATAAGTATTGTGAAACTTGCAATATGCACGCCTTTTCAATTCATCAAGTGGAGGCAATTTATGAGACAATTTAATATTTCCAGACTTAAGCAATTCATCAAAGATACGATCGCACTTGGAAACATCAAATGTAAACTTAACTTCTTCTTGCCGACCTTTGCTAGCCGGCTTAAGTGATGTACAAGAATAAGTTTTTTCTTTAGAAGGCCATACAAATTAGCAGCAAGTACTTCCTTATCACTATCACTTGAATTATCAGATTCATAATCAATCATATGAACATTTGAACGACGCGATCTAGAAGTATCTCTATCATTTTCCTTATTCATTCGGTTTTCGACAACTAAAGCCATAATTTGAACTTGTGCAACCGAAAGAAAATTAGAACCCTCTATTCTATCTCTTATGGACGACCTTAAACCCTTTAAGCAAATATCAGCAAGGTCCATATTAGTGATTGACAAATTGAAACAACGGTTCTTAATTTCTTTGAATCTCTTAATGTAAGCAGAAACAGTTTCATCTCTACTTTGCCTAACCGATGTCAAGTCTGTCAATTCCAATTGCAAGCTCCCACTATAAAAGTGATCATGAAATTTACGCTCTAACATATCCCAAGATATAATAGAACCAGGAGCAAGCGAAGAAAACCAAGCAAAAGCGGTACCAGTCAAAGATAAAGAGAATAAACGCACTTTAAGAGCATTATATGTACCTGCTTCCCCCAGTTGAGCTATGTATTGACTAATATATTCCCACGTGGTTCGGTCATCATCTCCACTAAATTTAATTAAATCAGGCATACGCCAACCGCGTGGAAGAGGAAAATTATCAAACTCAGCATCATATGGGTTTTTATACAAATTTGTGTTACCAATATCAACACCAAGTTTAGTTTTTACCACATTAGCCAAATCTTCTCTAAATTTATTAAATTCAGCCCAGTTAGGATTATTTGGCTGTTGTGGTTGCACACTCTCTAAATTCATCTTATTTAAGTAGGGAGCAATCTTAGCTTGAGCTAGCCTATAACTCTCAAACACATCATCAGGTATAATATTTCTTTGAGCAGATGTGTTAACTGTTGTACTAAATTGAAGCTTAGCAGTACCCAAAGTATTAGTGTGAGCATAAACCATTGAATCAGGCAAAACAGAAAGCGACATAGGTTGCTCATGCACTAATTCAAGCGCGTTGGTCAGACCGGTCTGACCGGTTCCCTGATCCGGTCTGACCGGTTTGGCCATGTTTGGCCCGGTCGGTTGGAACGGCAGGGATTGACCAACGGCAAATTCAGGTGGCATACCATACATATATTTTTCAGTGTTAACATTAGGCATGAGTGACAAGCTAGGAAAAACTACCCCACTAGCATTAATCTTAGGGACGCTACTACTAGTTTCATTATTGTTAAAGCAACCAGCAGTCCTATCTTTCTCAAGATCCTCTAATCTTTCTAAACGAGCAATATATGAGGCAAGTAATTCATCACCCTCTACACTATTTTTAGGAGCTGTAGTAGAAGGAGTTTTTTGTGATTTACTTACAGCGGGTATTACCTCAACTTGATTGTCGTTTAACTTGATCGTCGGCAGCTCGAATTCTTTCAATCTTGCCACCTTGCCATGGCGATCTTTCTTGACGCCAGCCAGAAATTGTGTTGTCATGTAATCTTGCAGCGCCTCGAACTTCTTCTTCTCCTCCTGAGTGAGATCTTCCAGTGTAGCTGTGATGATGTTCTCCATATCAAGTTCACACCGAGATCCCATCTTGTCTGGAGTTTAGATTGAACGGTCTTGAAAACCAGATCTTCTAATTGTTCCCCAGCGGAGTCGCCAAAAGTATGTTGACGCTTTTTCTGGTCAACACACACAAGCGCCGGATCGCGCAGCACCAGAAACTTCGCACTTGCCGCAGCCTCAGCCCAAACCGGTCAGACCGGTTTAGGGATCCGGTCAGACCGGATTTGCTAGGGCTTCGGGAAAAAATCTAGAATCACCACCTCGAAAGGGACCCCGTCGGAGATGGCGCGTCTAGGGTTGCTCTGAGATCGGTCAGGCCACTCAGAACCTCCTTGAACGCTGTCGAGACAAACAAGGAAAGCAAAGGGGGTTGGAAAAGCTAGGGTTTGAAGATAAAAGTAGAAAAAATATAGTTGATCGATTGGATGATAGCTCTCAATCGGCCGCGACCCTTTATATTTATAGGGTGGGGAGGTCTTGCCCCGCAAGGAATCCTTTTACATTTTGGAAAACGACCAGGACTCCTAATTTTACTCCAACTCGGAGTAAACCGGTCAGACCGGATAAGGAAACCGGTCCGACCGGTTTCGGCCGTTGCCAGATCTGCTACATGAAAACCGGTCTGACCGCCTTCTAGATCCGGTCTGACCGGTTGCCTTCGACCTGATAGGCTACTGCCAATTTTGGGTGCGAACAGTGTCGTACGTCTCGTCCACGACGCCGTCGCAAGAACTGGTCGGGCGCAGGCGGCGGGGAAGACGTTTTGACGGAGCAGGAAACCCTAGGCAGAAAGAAGCCGAGCGGGCTCGCGAAGCCAATGCCGCGTGCGAATGCGGAAAGAAGCGGAGCCGAGCGAACGTCGAGAGAACGAGCCGAGGGAGCGAGTCGTGCGCTGCGTGCGTCGAGCGAAGGAGCCGATGGAGCGTCCATGCATCTGATCCTAGTCGTGCGGCAGATCGGGCGGGGGCGCACGCAGGCGCCTGTGCGCCAGGGGCGCACTGCATTTTTTTCCCAGTTAACGGGGGCTCCTATGTGGCTTCTATTTACCGGTTAAGCATGGTGGCTTAGAAGCCCATTAAAGCCCACCAAGGAGGCGGGTAAGGAGGAAAAGCAGACGCACCAAGTGAAAGAAACGCGGAGCGAACAGACTTTCTTTATTCCGTTGGATTTTTTCATTCTGTTGAAAATAAAATCGCACACGTAGCTATATTCGAATATTTTTTGGTACGAAATTTCATTAGCCTCCAACAGTTATGTGATAGCAGATTCAACATTTTTATCAACCTAACTCAACATTTTAAGAATATTGATTCAATATTTTCAAAAAATATTGAAATAGTATATTACAAATGTTGAACTAGTTTATGGTGAATGTTGATTTTTAAAAAAACTACCAAAAATATGAAATATATTCAAATTGGATCTTGTTTTGTTGCATAAATTCTAACTAATGCCACGGTTCAAACGGATTTAAAAAACGATTTATAGTTTAAGAGAAAATTGAATTTAAAGATTGAAATCTAAATGGAATCATGCATGCTACCAACCACATGCCTCCAGCTGTCCATGTGCCCCTCTCACGCTGCTGTTAGTTATTCGCCCGCATCAATCCAGTCCGTCCATCCGATCTTTACAAATCTCAAACAGTGGAAGCTATATAATTTAAAAAACTTTTGGAAGCTGTATAGGTTTCCCGGCAGTTAACGGCTTAACGCTTTGCCTGGGGATACCATCGCCGGCCCAAGGTTTTTGTCATGTCCTATTGGGCTTAATAGACTGAGCGCTGGGCTAATTTGGGCTCCAGAACGTGAAAACATGCTTTGCTTGCTGTTCAACTTGGGCCCTAAACAACATTTCAAGCGATTTGTGCGTAATCTTCATGACCTAGATTTTACCTAAAGGTCCCTCTGTAATTAAGTCGCCATCGCTGATCAGCATGATCATTGTTGTTCCTTGTTAAGAAAATCCTCTCTGTACCCATGACGGGGCACACGATCTGTGCTTGCTTCCGGATTCTAGCGTCTCTTTAAGCTAAAACAAAAGACCTAGGGATTCTTGGATGGAGGCTACTCTACCAAATTAGTTTTTTATATGTTCATATCGAACCCTATTTTTGTGCTGCTTTCCACTTCTTTCATTCCGACGTGAGTTGATCGGAATACTTGTCTGCCTAGGTCGCCAATAGTTTTCTAGTACCTCCCAAGATTCGTTCATCCAGAAGGCTCTGGGAGATTATATTGTACTAGACTATTTCGCCATGATTAGCTACGATAATTGGCATGCCCGCTGTTTAATCTCGCTCAAAGGCAGACAAGAATTTTGTCTCTTCGGCAACCAGAATATCAACCCTCTGGGAGGTCTGCTCCTTAACTCCAGATTCCTTGAAAACGTCCTGTCCGACGATTATTTTCTCGCGACGAAAATAACGTACTCCCTCCGTCCCGTGAAGAGTGCAATCCTAAGATTAAAAAAAATTCTACAAAAGAATGCAATTCTAGCTGTAACTAACTGTTTTATTCTAAAAATAGATAACTATCTACATGCAGTAACTACCTCTATACTAAAATTAGTGAGATTGAGACGGTTATCGAGGGTAGCATGGTCATTTACCAACACCATTAATCTGTCTAAAAAAAGCTGAAATTGCACTCTTCATGAGACGGAGGGAGTATCTTCGTTGCCATCGAGGCTCGTCCTAGTAGGCAAGAACTTGCTGTTTCCTTTAATTTAGATTCTTTCCCATGGGGCCTGGCATTCTGTTCAGTCCATGTTTCTCAGACCTTGCTTTCTTCTACAACGGAAACCGGAAAGGCGCAGCATCTGCCCCTAATTTACTGTTTCGCATGCATCACAGCGATACAGTTTAACGTTATATATCGTTGTATCGCATCTATCGCCTGGTGCTGGATTTGGAATTTGCCCAGATATGGTAGCCCTTCGTTCCTTTAATTTCGCCCTTTCCTGCATGGGGCTCGCTTGCTTTCGCTTGCAGTATCGACAAACCCGGCCATTCGTACAGATCACGTACGCTCTTTTCAGTGATGAGTAAGATTAGATGCTTCTAGCTTAAATACTCTCTGCTCGAACGCTCACCGGATTACAATTATATGCCGCATCGGCGCATATATAGACAGCTTCCCTTTCCGGTCCCGGATCGGAGGCCGGCCGGCTTTATGCGCGCCTCGCCATTTAACAATCCCCGGCGCCGGGACACCTGTCGCCGGCCTGCCGCGCGCGCGGCGAGCCTGTCCCCCCGCGGCCGCAGCCCTTGCCCGAAACGGCAGCCACGAACGCCGCGCTAGTTTACTCCGATGCGAAAGCGAGACGCGGCCGCGCTTTGCTGGCGGCCGAGAGCGAGAGCTGAGAGACCCCGAGTTTTCAAGTGCCCTAGGAGTGTACGCGACGGCAGCGTCGTCCCGGATGGGATACTCCGGCCCCGTCGTACGCCCGTGTGGCGGAGGGACCACCACCACCGGGCACCGGCCGGCCATGGGCCAGGGGGGCGCAGGCCGGCATCGCCGCGCCGGTCGCCGTGACAGTGTGCTTTCGCCTGCCGCGCGCCTCTTGCCCGCCCATCTGGTGAGGTCGAGCTGGGCATCAAGGCTAGGCTAGGTTAGGGTTAAACTAGCGGGCTATGGCAGCAACGCGGATGTGCGTGGACCGGACCGGGTGGGCTTATTGTTTGATGCGGCGGCGGAGATCTATGCCGTGGAAGGGATCGATCCGGTCGAAGACTTCCCCGGCTCGCGGCCTCCTCTCCAGCCGCCTGCGACCCTGCGAGTGCCGTGTGGCAAAGCTACCAGGCCCTTCTTGCACGGTCACCACCGTACCTCTGTTAAATTAGTGAGATCTACAAAGCAAAATACAAGCCTAGCTAACGCTTTCGAGTCTGGATTGCTACTTCTCCCGCACGATGATGATCTTGTGCAATGGTCCACCACTGCTGCAACGACCGGCGAACATAGATTTGATCGAACTTACACTGTGTGGCAATTTGTCAATCAGGTTTCGGAAAACACATGCGCAGTAGTCACGTCTGTCAACTCGACCACTGTTCCGCCCACCGTGTCGTATCCGTGCATGTGTCTGCGAAATCTGTCTGCCCCTGACCGATGATGCTCGCGCGCATCAACTTAACACACGCGTGTTAATTAATTAGTTGGTCGAAGTTGAAAAAGGAACCTAAACCAAACTTGGAAGT
Source organism: Echinochloa phyllopogon (assembly GCA_033239725.1). Taxonomy (NCBI): domain Eukaryota; kingdom Viridiplantae; phylum Streptophyta; class Magnoliopsida; order Poales; family Poaceae; genus Echinochloa; species Echinochloa phyllopogon. The sequence continues at coordinate 34,653,699 of BTCW01000001.1, read as the reverse complement.
AAAACAAACTTGGCCCCATACTTATGGAGGGGCGATGAGCCGGCGAGTGCGTGTCCGCCGTCTCACCTTGGCCCCTCTGGCCGGGCCGACGGTAGACAAGGATGGTGAGGGTGATCCGCCGACGGAGGAGGAGTGTGCCATCGCCAGGGGTCGGCTACGCAGGGAGGTCGACGTGGTGGTGGCGGCGGTGAAGACAACGATAGTTCATGGGGTCGAGGTCCCTCAAGGGCCAGGTCTTTGGTTGTCTGACAAAGAGGCTACGGACTCAGGCGGAGAGGAATCGATTGGAGGCCCGTCGTCGGTGTCGTCCATCGATTCGCCGGAGATGTGGAAGAGGGCGCTCGGGGCGGGTTTCTCGGCGTCCCAAATACGTCGTGCGGAGCTGGAGCTAGAGAAGAGTCCAGGCAGCAGGAAGCCCGGGGATGGAGAGTTGGCGGTGCAGATTATTGATACGTTGATGCAGCAACGCCGGTGCAAGCCATGGCGAGGCCCCCTTCCGGCGCCGCGGGAGTCACCGTCGAGGACGCTGGGTGATGCGATTGCCAAGGCCAAGGTAATTCCTCGAACACCTACATCTCCATTCAATTCGGCTAATGGTCCGTTCAAATCAACGCCGCCACCCAATGCCCACTCATCGGCGAAGGCTTCGCCGGAGTTGGAGACGACGCCCCGATCCAGTCGCGGCGATTGCTCCGGGCGGGATAAGCGGCAGTTTTCGAATTCGAAGGATTCAAATCACGCTGGGCCGGCGGTGCAGATGGGCTTGGTGGGCCGTCCTTGTCCGACCCGATTATGGCTGAGGCCCGGTGTGCCGTTTCGGCCCACGCCTAGCCTTGTAGCCTTGTTCGCTCGGACTGGAACAGCACGAAGAAACCCTAACCGAGCCTTGCACGTCGCCGCGGCATCGTCGTGGGGGAAATCGTTCGCTGAAGTTGCTCGTCAGGCCATGGAGAACGGAGACAGGGGTGGGGCGCCGAACCATGGCGGCTACAACGCCAACAGCCAGGGTGCTTTGTTTGGACGCAGTGGCACTCCGGGCGGCTTCCATCCCGGGCGCGGTGGTTTCAATGGCGGCAGGGGTTTTCCTGATGGTCGAGGAGGGGCTGGTGGCGGCCGGTACAACTACGGCCGCTATGGCGGTGGCTATGGAGGGCATGGTGGTGGAAGATTTGGTGGCTGGGGCGGGCGCAGGCCGTACGGTGATGGCCGGGGGCATCACAACATGGCGCCCAACTCTACCCTAGGCTCGGCTGGTGGCACCCAGAAGAGTGCGCATGGCACCTCGGCAGCAGGTGGGACAGCGCCGGTCAGTGTGCCGGTTCCCGGTGGCGGGGCGCTCGCAGCAGGGACAAGCAGCTCGGCGATAGCGCCAATGCCTGACCACATGACGGCGAAGCTGTTGCAGCAGTTGGGCACAACGTCGTCAAGCGAGTTGGCTGCACAGGCGGCGACATTGCTCCAGCAAGCATTTGTGCTCATGCAGGGAGAGCAGGAAAAAGCAGTGGCAGTAGGAGGGAAGAAGGAACAACAGCAGCCAGGGGTGGAGACAGAAAAGAAGAGTGAGAAAGTTACTGGCAGCAAAGGGGTTCAAGCTAATGTTGAGGTGCCGGAAACATCTAATGCAGGGACAACAAAAAAACAACCGTACTGCTATAGATGCTACACTAAGGGACATACAATGGCTGATTGTTCCTCTGAATTATATTGTGACATATGTGATAAACAGGATCACCTGAAATTCCGGTGTCCGAGGTTTAGAGCAGACAAGTCCTTTGCGGTTGCATGTGGGTATGCTGTGGATGGTCTTGGCTTCTACTATATCCCAGCTCCTACCCATCACAAACACAAAGGGGAGTCGAAGACAGGGTTGATCAAGGTTAATGGTGGTTCTCTCACTGCTTCGATGGTGACATCTGAGTTGGAGCGACTGATTCCGGGTGCATGGAAATGGGTGGTGCAGCAGATTGGTCCGGATAATTTTAGGGCTGTGTTCCCGACGAGGGCTGAGTTACAGAGGATGAAGGAGTGGGGGTGCTGCATACTAAATTTCCTAAGATTACAATGCAGATTGAGGTGGCTGGAGGCGGTGCAGCGAAAACCATTCTACCAAAAATCTGGGTCCAATTTACTGGATTACCGGATGAGCTGCGTGACTATGAGGTGATTTGGGCTGTGGGTTCAATCTTAGGTGTGCCCAGGGATGTGGATATGGGCTTTACAAGGAGATTCGACAGAAGCCGGATACAGGTGGCAGTGCTTGATCCAAACCTTATACCTCAGTTTACGAATGTGGCAATTGGTGATGGTTTGTATGAGCTGCAGTTTCTGGTTGAGGCAAATGTGGATGAAAATAACCCGGTACCAATGGATATGGACACGGGATTTGGGGATGATGGACACCCAGGAGATGATGACATGGCTGATGAGAATGGGAGAGACCCGAGCTACGATGACAAGGGGGGAAAGACAAATGAGTATGAAAAATCAGCAGGCAAACAGGAGGAGGTGTTGGGGGCAAGTAAAGGCAAACAGGCGATGACGAACACTGTACCTCCTGGTGATATGACAGTGATGGTGGATGCGGTTGAGCATGGAGGGTCCTCTGTTCAGTAGGATGGTGTGGTGGCAGATAGCTTGAGCGCTATGGGGGAGGCACTGGCGGCCATCCCAGAGGCGCAGGGGACTGATCTCAGGCGCAGCAAGAGGAGAGCTAACTCCAGCGGCGGTGACTCCATGGACTTGGCTATGAAGCGCAAGGCCGAGGCATCGGACGCAGGGCTACCTACTAAAGGTGATTCTAATTGTCATTCTTTCTTGCAATTTTCAGATGATTATATAGCTTCTTCTCTTAGTAGCTTAGGGGTCACTTTGGGTAATGACATTGCAAGGGTTCAAGACTCAGTCATGAAAATTAAAAATGTGGAACATAATAGATTGGCAGAACAGCCGGTTACGGATAGATTAAATGAGTTGTTAGATAAAGAAGACAAAAATTTAGCAGAGGAACAAGAAATTGATGCTTTTATTCTGGGGCATTTATGTGGAGAGATAATGGATGAGGTGTTGGATTCCAGTGGTGATCTAAATGATCGTACTGCTGCGTTCCCACATAATCAATCACCTACATCTAACACTAAGAAAAATCAATCTGGTTCAAAAAGAAAAAACAAAAAGAAGAACAAATGAAAGGTATTTTCTGGAATAGCAATGGGTTTGCGGACCCAAAAAAATATCGTTTCGTGTCGGAAGCATCTAAGCAGCAGAATTTAAATTTTATTGCCATCTCTGAGATAGGGAGGAGGAACTTTTCTGATCCTTTCCTGAGGAATTTATGTGGTGGCAAGAATTTTATATGGCATTGCAAGGAGCCGAAAGGCCGCTCTGGGGGTATCGTGATGGGTGTAGATTTGGACATATTTCATATAGGTGCAATAGATGAAGGGGAATACTATGTGAAATTCCACTTGTGCAATAAAAGTGATAGCTTCAAGTGGGCATTGGTTGTAGTTTATGGTCCAGCACAAAACGAATTTAAGGAAGAATTTTTGACAGAGTTAGTCCACATGTGTAGCCATGAACATCTACCTATCCTTATGGGGGGTGATTTTAATATTTTGAGATGTCCAAGTGATAAGAATAATAATAATTTCGATCATCGTTGGCCATTCCTATTTAATGCCATAATTGATGGTCTGGATTTAAGAGAATTACAGATGTCGGGCAGACAATACACTTGGGCTAATTCATTATAGATTCCAACATATGAGAAGTTAGATAGGGTGCTAATGACTACGGAATGGGAACTTAAATTTCCTTTATCCACTGTAGTCGCACTGAATAGAGATATATCAGATCATACACCTCTCATCCTGAACACAGGTGAACCCTCCCCGGTCAGTAACCTTCCTTTCAAATTTGAATTAGGATGGCTACTTTGTGATGGTTTCACTGATATGGTGCGGGATGTTTGGGTTAATGAAAACAGAGGCAACACACCTTTAGAAAAATGGCAATAAAAAATAAGGAAAGTTAGGCAGCACATGCGTGGATGGGCCAAAAATATAAGTGGCCAATACAAAAAGGAAAAGAAACAGATTCTAAACAAACTTGATTTCTTAGATAAGAAGGTTGAGTCCTGTCTTTTGTCTGATCATGAGATGGACATAAAACGCTGTCTTCAGAATCGTTTAGCAGAAATGCTGCGTGAAGAAGAAATCAAGTGGTACCAAAGAGCAAAAGTGAAAAATCTTTTACAGGGAGATTCTAATACCAAATACTTCCAGCTTGTAGCGAATGGTAAACATAGGAAGACGAGAATATACCAGCTTCAGGATGGGGATCAAATATTACATGGGGATGAAGACCTTAAGAATTACATCACTACGTACTACCAGGGTCTGTTTGGTCCACCAAAGGAAAATAATTTTCAAATGGATGAGACTCGAATAGATGACATTCCCCAGGTCTCAGCTAGTGAAAACGAAATTTTAGTGTCTACGTTCACGGAGCAGGAAGTGAAAGAGGCAATTTTCCAAATGGAACATAATAAGGCTCCTGGACCTAATGGTTTCCCTGCTGAATTCTATCAGGCTTTTTGGGATGTCATAAAAGAGGACTTGATGCTCTTATTTCAAGATTTCTATAATGGGAATTTGCCGCTTTATAGCTTAAACTTTGGTACCATTATTTTATTGCCAAAATGCAATGAGGCCATCAAAATTCAACAATATCGACCAATATGTTTACTAAATGTGAGTTTTAAGATTTTCACAAAGGTGGCAACAAATAGAATCTCTCAGGTTGCTCAAAAGGTTATTAGTCCTACACAAACCGCTTTCCTGCCAGGACGTAATATCATGGAAGGGGTGGTTGTGTTGCATGAAACTATTCATGAAATGCATAGGAAAAAACAAAATGGAGTAATCTTTAAAATCGACTTCGAGAAAGCATACGACAAAGTCAGATGGCCTTTTGTACAGCAAACGTTGAGGATGAAAGGTTTTTCTCATACATGGGGTAGATGGATTGAGTCTTTTACACAGAGGGGTCATGTAGGCATCAAAATCAACGACCAGATAGGAGAGAATTTCCAAACGTGGAAAGGCCTAAGACAAGGGGATCCGTTATCACTCATCCTCTTTAACATCGTTGTTGATATGTTAGCGGTTATTATCAATCGAGCAAAGGAAGAGGGGCAGATTTCGGGAGTTGTGCCGCATTTAGTTGATGGAGGTCTCTCTATCTTACAATATGCAGATGACACAATCCTCTTTATGGATCATGATTTAGCTAAAGCCACAAATTTAAAATTGTTGCTGGGTGCTTTCGAACAGTTATCCGGGCTTAAGATAAACTTTCATAAGAGCGAGATATTCTGTTTTGGGCAAGCTAAAGATCATGAACAGCAATATGCTGAGATTTTTGGGTGTAAATCTGGGTCATATCCTTTTAGATATTTGGGAATTCCGATGCATTACAGGAAATTAAGTAACTCGGATTGGAAAATAATAGAGGAAAAGTTTGAAAATAAATTGAGTAGTTGGAAAGGCAAACATATGTCAGTGGGCGGTAGATTGGTTTTGATTAATTCTGTATTAACCAGCTTGGCGATGTTTATGCTATCCTTCTTCGAGGTTCCAAAAGGCGTTCTAGAAAAATTGGATTATTTTAGGTCGCGATTCTTTTGGCAAAGCGAAGAACATAAGAGGAAGTATAGATTAGCTAGATGGGATATTCTATGCCAACCGAAAGAATGTGGGGGGGGGGGGGCTAGGAATCAAGAATCTAGATATACAAAACCAATGTCTTCTGAGTAAATGGTTGTTTAAGCTTATCGATGAAGAGGGCTTGAGGCAGCAATTGTTAAAAAATAAATATTTGAGGTCCAAAACTATTACGAAAGTAGAAAAGAAAGCGGGAGACTCGCATTTCTGGTCGGGTCTGATGAAAGTGAAGGAAACCTTTATAGGCTATGGTACTTTCCACTTAAATGATGGTACACAAGTCAGGTTTTGGGAAGACAAATGGCTGGGGAACTTCACTCTTAGACAACAGTATCCGTCCTTGTATCATATTGTGCGAAAGAAAAATGATACCATAGCCATTGTTTTTTCCACTATACCTTTAAATGTATCTTTTAGGAGGTCATTAGTTGGTATGGATCTGAATTTGTGGCACAACTTGGTTAGTCACATTAGTCAGATACATCTGAATGATAGTGCAGATAGCTTTAGATGGAATCTCACTCAATCTGGTCTGTTTACTGTCAAATCTATGTATATGGCTCTTATAGGTAATGGTAACTTACAACGTAATTCATATATTTGGAAGATGCGAGTACCGTTGAAAATTAAGGTATTTATGTGGTATTTGAAAAGGGGTGTCATCCTTACAAAGGATAACCTAGCTAGGCGGAATTGGAATGGGAGTAAACTATGCTCTTTCTGCTCTAGAGAAGAAAATATTAAGCACCTCTTTTTTGACTGTCATATGGCTAGATTCCTGTGGAGGACAGTGCAAATTGCTTTTAATATACCAATACCCAACAGCTTTAATCATGTTTTTAATAATTGGCTTGTAGGGGTTAATGGAAAACAAAAGTATAAATTGTTAGTCGGTGTTTCGGCTCTATGTTGGGCACTATGGCTCAGTAGGAATGAAAGAGTTTTTGACAAATCCCCGATGAAAACTTATTTGCAGGTACTGTTCAGATGAACGTATTGGCTCCGGTTCTGGGCGCAGCTACAAAGGCGTGAACAAGACCGGGAGGAAATAAGGGACGCATGTCGGGCATTGGAGGTGCTGGCTATGGGTCTATTTGCTCACCATGGATGGAGGTTTAGCAATAGGATTGCGTTGTAATCTCTCATCGAATTATCTGGTGTGGTTTATTTTGTGAAACTACAAAGGTAAACGGAAGGGCTACCAGTTCTGTAATTTGGCCGTAGCCACTGTGGTCAAGGCCGGATAATTTATTTATCCATTATCTAAAAAAATTAATTAGTCGGTCTTCCACTCCAAGTCGACGGCGGTGGCTGGTCGCTGCTCCTAAACCTTTTCTCTCTTTCAGTGCCTCATCACGTACGTACCAAGTTTCCACAAAAGCAATGTGTAGCCCAGCGAGTTGGCCATTAACGAAACATGCCGTGGTCCCTAATCACTGTTTGAACCGTGTGATCAGATCAGATCACATCATACATCATCAGATTATTTGACCATGGCCGTAGACGACGTATTGGCACCAACGTCTACAACTCGTGCATGTCTTCCGGCACGCATGCCGCATCAAAATATATAAGGTAAACGCAGGTTTGGCAGCCTAAAAATTAAAGGATTACCGATAACCGCGTACGATTTCCACTTTCCAGCAGCCGCCCAGCGTAATTTTATATACGGAGTACGCCATTCCAAGGTACCAACGTGTTCAGCCGCGACTACGTACGTGCATTAATTGACAGCCTTCCTGTGTAGTATGCTTCTTCCTCTGAACCATGCATGGTCATCTAGCTATGTCTTCCATTATCTAAAAAAAGCTATGTCTTCCATGGAAGATATTTAATGGGCCTTTTGGGTCTTTTTCTTTCACTGTACTCGATCTGACGAGAAAGTCTGCTGGTCGGTCTTGAGACGTCAACTGGTGGATTGCCCCTTTTCGCTCTATTCCCTTTTGTGAAACATGCTTGCGCGTTCTATGCTAAGGGGCAATGCGTGACTTCTCTCTGGTGTACTGTCTGCTAGTCTATGCTTATCGTCACAAGATTTTTTCGGTTGTTCAAGCAAGCTATTGAAACAACAGTGTCACACATGTAGCACAACAGACAAAACACAAGTTAATTATATTGCTAAGAGCTTTCGTTCGTTGCTTTCTTTTCACTTTGAGAAAACTTCGTTTTCTTTTTCGTATCATGGCAAAAAGGCAACGCACCTCCTTGATAAATGTTTGGTTCTTTCTTGGACTTGCACCTTTGTTGGAGCGAGCCACTTGCTTCTTTATTATTAGCTTCTTCTCACCGTTTTAATTAGCACGTTTCGAAGTTATAAGCCATTTAGGTCGTCGCAGTTATGCCGAAAACGAGTACTTTTTAGTTACTTGTCTATCATACTTACAGTAAGTTCACAACTAACACATGGAGAACAAAACTAACCATGTTTAAACCAGGTTTTATGATGAAAATTGAAGCCATATGGACCGAATCAAAGTTAGCATGTCATAGATTGCTACTATACTCGTATATTCAATGAATTTATTTCTTACTTGAATATCTTTGAAAAAAGATGTATTATAAAAAAACCTTGCCATCCTTTCGGGAAAAAAGTAATTACCTACTTCATTTCTGATTTCAATTTCCTTGCATTTGTCTTTACAATGAAGTGCAAGGTCTCTCCGGTAAAGTTCTCATGCTAATTCAGCTAGCCCTATTTTAATGTTGGAAAAAGATAGCAAGAAAAACCACCACTCAGGTTGGGGAGTTTTCTAGGACCCCTCACACACAAGTTAATTGTTGCCGGTCGCGTTTCACGTGGACGTACGCTTCTTATCACCCTATACCGTTCTTGCCAAACGTACGGTGATTGTATGGTTTTGCTATTGTCCATGTCTGCGAAAGCTCAATAGGGTAATTAAACCCTAATAAATCCACGCAATTTTATACGAGTGGTCATTGATGATGGAACAAAAATGGTTGAGGATCGGATGGACCAAAGTCTAACCAACCAGTTTTGGTCGGCTCTAACAGTTCGACCAGGCTCGTTAGCTAGGTTCGTGAGCTAGAAGTAAATCTACATTTGCCACAGTAGAAAAATATAGTAATTATTTGTATACTTCAAAAATCTACTCTACTATACTGTAATAATAGAACATAACTATACCATCACCCTCCCATGAACAATACACAAGTCATAACTAATTTATAATTTACCCGTTAGTCAACCAAGCCTTCTAGCTCGCTTGGCTCGTCAGGAGCTCGCGAGCTGTCTCGAGTTAACTCGTTAATGAAATGGAGAAAAGCTGCTTGGATCATTAAAAATCCATCAAAATAAGTCAAGCAAGCCGAGCTAGGACCAAACCAAATCAGCTTGTGAATTTTGAGCTTACGATCCAGCCCTACTTACGTGCAACATTTATATAAACTCTGACCTCGGGTGTACCGCCCTCCAAATTAAATTAGATATATATATATATATTCAAAAGGTGACTTTGTTGGTATTGAATGTATTTATTCTAACTGCAGTATTTCAAAAAGGTCAAAAATATGCAAGTTCAAGAAAAGAAAATTATCTATGTGTTACTGAAATCATGCACCGAGTCTCTCTCAGACACAGTGGTTATTGTGAAAGCCACCAAACTAAAGAACCCACCACCAACACCTGCATCATACCTTATCACAGAGGTTATTGTGATCCAGAGTAAATAGAAGTATGAATTATTGGGATGTACCCAAGCAAATGGAGTACTCCCTCTTTTTGGATTTCTAAGGTGCATGGACTAATATCACAGAGACCAAGGCAGACGAGGAGTCCAACGAATAAATAAATCTAATTGTACGCGTGCAATCCATGAGAACTAGTGCTGCCAGTTCACTCAACCGCGGTTAATCTCTACGTATTGACGACAAGAAGTACCGGAGCCTGGGGATTTTCGAGAGACCGCGCTCTACATATCCGAAAAAACAAAAAATCGTGATACATCTTACAAATCCAAAAGGAGAGAGTATACGATAGTATTCCGACAATAAAATGTAAGAATTGTGAGAAAAATATGTTGGCTGGGGACATGTGCCCCCGTCAACTAAAGAGCCAGTCTTTTTGTGATCAGTATATAGCATGTAGTTCACTCATGCCCTTGCGGAACCACACGTAATACAACTAAAGAGCGAGTCTTTTTTTTATGATCAGTGTAGTATGTAGTTCACTCATGCCGTCGCTGAACCACACATAAAACTTTGTTTCTTCCTCATCGTAGTTCGTCCCATCTATTGAGATCCCAGCTGGTTAATCGTCGGTGTACTACTGCGGCCTCCATCCTCCATGTGCAACGCATAGTGGTACGTTTTCAGACGTCATCATCCAACTAAAACTAGCAAACGACGCACAAATCCCTCTCAAGCTCTGGTATGCCCCCCGATCAGCTAGCTAATTTCTCCTCTCACATCATGTCTGCCATGACCCCAGAACCCCACACCAAAGACCAACAGACGACCCCTCCCACTGTGCGTGCCTCGAGGCTCGAGGGCACCTCTCCGATTCGTCGTCTTCCCCTTGTGCTCTTTAATTTCGTCCCGTGCTAATCCTCACAACCCCCTCCTAAATAAAGCGCCGATGGCAACATCACTTCCCACTCGCGCGCGGTCTCCTCCGGCTCGCTCCACAGACTGACAGGCGCACGCGCACGCGCTCTCGCTTTCTCCCTCTCGTGTCTCGTTCTCGTCTCGCTCGTTCGTGGGCTTGAACGGCCGAAACCGAGTGCGCGCGTGGCACTGATCGGCCGGGTCGAGCGCGCTACCGCGTGGCCGCAGCCCTTGGCGACGCGGCGGATCGGAGCGCGGACTGACCCGGCTGCTGACCGCGGGTCAGAGCTCGCTCGTGTTACGCTGTTGCGGCGCGCGCGGGTGGGGTTAGGCCGCACTGCCGCACTACCGTCCCGGCCGTGTTGACGGCGAGGCCAGTAGGCGACACGTACAGGTAGCAGCCAGGGGACACGGGAGCGACCAGGTGACCTCACGGGCGGCGGCCGGGGCGGGGGCGCGTGCCGACTGCCCGACGTGGCGCCCCCCGATCGGGCACGACGTGGCGCGGTCAAAAGGGAGGTCTCGTATGTGCACCGCCCGGAGGCGAGGCGGAGCCGCGCCGGCTCTTTTCGGCGATGGCGACGGCCGGCGCTATCGATCTACCGGATCAGCACGAGGCTCTCCCGGCTCGACTGGCTTTCTTCCTGGTAATAACCGCGTCCTGGCTTGAAGCGACCGGGACGCGCGCAGCGGCGGCCAGGTGTTCAACGAGTTAGGCGCCCGGCCCGGGCTTAGCCTTAACCCTCGCGATCGCCGTCAGACGATCTAGGATTATTTTAGCTCATCTTGATCAGCCTGCTTGTTGGCGAGCTTCAACTTTTGGGTCTTCCATTCGCCCGTGGACTCCGCGTTAATTGCCGACTTGGAGTACGTGGATTTACAATGGAAAGGTTTATTTCGGTTCTTGAATCCAAGAATAAACGTACGTGGTATGGGTATCACACTACCACGCTTCTGGTTCCGGAAACATGTTCGCGTTCCCGTGCATCGAACCATGAGATGGGAAGGCATCATTTCGAATTCGGATGTGGACTATCGAATTCCGAAGGGGCGTACACGTGAAAAGAAACAAGCTAAGCTGGCATGGCTGATGCCAACCAGACTCGAGCGACATGATCGAGCAAAGCAAAACCTTGACCAACACGAACGACGACGACCGGTATGTGGGTATGGTAGGCCATAACGCAAGTTGGGATCGGAGCCCCAAGTCAACTGTCGAAGCACGAGCGCGACACTGTACAAACCGAAACAAATAAGGCAGTAGGCAGGTCAACTGTACTGGGGCCGGAGTCCAGAACAATAAGCACCTGATCGATGGGCTTCAGGGCTTGTGACCAAGCTAGGAGCAAGTGCTCGCTTGCTCGGCCTTCCGCGTTTGTGCTAATAGGGACAGGGGGGCGGGTCCATCCGTCCTCCATGTACCATGCACTATCTAGACGTGCTGCTACATGGGTGCTCGCCCAAGCACTCGTCAGAATCGCCCGGACGTCAGCATGCATTCACAAGGCAGGATTCCCATGGAACTGTACTGATTTCTTGTAAAATTCACCTGAGATAGATCGCCTCACACGAATGGGACTGTGTTGAACATACTAAGTTCCCTGTTCACCAATTCACCAGTACCTATAGAAGCGACACACTACCAGAATCGACTGTACTATTTTGCCACCAACAAACTGATTCGATCAGATCATCAACGGCTCCATCAATTGCGATCATAAGCGGTTGCAATCTAGCTAGGATTTTGCCGGTTGCTGCCGCACCAGGTCGGTCGATGGTGTTGGCCGCTGCCGATGACTACGAGCTAGGAAACAAGGTTTGTCCTTGTCGTGGCTCCTCCACGCAGCACCGAAAAAAACACACCCCCAATAACAACGCAGGTGCTAAGCTAAGCTAAGCTAAGCTAATAAGCTAGCTCTAGGCGGGGAGGCCGCGCTTTCGGCAGGAAATCCTACGGTAAGTCGGTAATCCGTCATCATATCCGTCGAGAAGAAAGCGCGCGCGCGCATACAAAATTAAGCTTCCCAAAATTACCCGCGACACCGATCGGCCGGGGGGCATTTCCGGCAACGCCCGGCCGGCACCACCGGGGCGTAGTGGCAGTGGGGTGCCCCTGACAGCGACGCACAGCCTCCTGGCGAGCCTGGGCCGTGCTGGATATATATGCGCCAATAGCTCACTCGGTTGCCGCATCACCTCACTCAGACACTACCTCGTTGGGGAGACAGGTAGCTCGGGGAGGATTAAGGATTGATTAGCTCGATCGGTAATTAAGATCCTAGCTTGGAGTGAAAGACTTAACAGGTGTGTCCTCTCTTGATCGACTCGAGGTAGCTAGAGAATGGAAGGGCAGTTTGGCTGGGGGAGAGAGGAGGGAGGGTGGAGGAAGGGGCCTTGGACGGCGCAGGAGGACAAGCTGCTGCTCGAGTACGTCAGGCAGCATGGCGAAGGGAGGTGGAATTCTGTCGCCAAGCTCACTGGTACGGAACACTCTTGTTACTGATCGTCGTTTGTTCTGTCACTTGTCTCGCTGGTTCTTTTCCTTAATTTTCGTCAGTGAGCTCTTTAATTAATATAATCAACCTGAAGCTGCAAATTGCATTTGGTTAATATAACCGGCAAGTTGATGCAGTCAAACTTGCAAGCACATGTAAATTTAGGCTTAGTATTTACTCCGTATATACTGCACATGATTGCCAACTTGCTGAGTCAATTGAGGTTCGGTTCTATCCTACGTCAAGTGGTTTTGCCTAGTGTCTTATGCTGGCCGGGCTTGATATACGCAGGTCTGAAGCGAAGCGGCAAGAGCTGCAGGCTCCGGTGGGTGAACTACCTGAGGCCTGACCTCAAGAGAGGCAAGATCACGCCACAGGAGGAGAGCGTCATACTCGAGCTCCACGCCCTCTGGGGAAACAGGTAACAATCTCCTCTGAAACTTCAGTCATCTTGAACCTCTGGGCGGTATCTGAATATCTGATCGATTGCGTTCCGCTCTGATATGCAAACAGATGGTCGACGATCGCGCGCAGCCTGCCGGGGCGGACGGACAACGAGATCAAGAACTACTGGCGGACGCACTTCAAGAAGGGCAAGCCGTCCAAGAACATCGAGCGCGCGCGGGCGCGGTTCCTCAAGCAGCGCCGCGAGATGCAGAGCCAGCTGCTGCTCCATCAGCAGCAGCAGGGGCAGCAGGACCAGCAGCAGAGGCAGGCCGCCGACGACGACCACGACGCCGACGAACCCGCCGCCGCCAGGAACGAGGCGTCGTCGCCGTCGCCGGCCGTCTCGCTGGCGGCGCAGCAGCGCGAGGAGGAGGACCTGCGGATGCTGCAGCAGGACATGGACGACCTGCTGTTCCAGTTCTGCCCCATGGCCTCCTGCACCTCCTCCTCCTGCCTCCTCCCCGCCGCCGACGCGGCGAGCGACGAGGGGTCCAGCGGGGACCATCACCAGCAGCTCGACGGCGCCGGCGCCACGTGGGGGTGGGGCAGCCTGTGGAACCTCGACGACGTGGTGGATGACGTCGACGGCGGCTGCTGGGACGCCGGCTTCCCTTTGCTGCAGGATCAAGGGCTCGCTTTCTACTAGCAGCTAGAGCTAGCCTACAAGTTTTATAGCCGTACCGTACAACAGCTAGGTGTTCTTTTTCCGTGCAGGACTGCTTGCTGCTGCCGCCGCCTATGCGTGGAGGGTACACGTAGTGGCTAGATGGTGAGAGCGAGAGGCCACTGTGATGGTGTACATGGGTGGTGTTGGTGGATAAGGATGCAACACCATTACACCAACTAAAGCCCACTTCCATCGAGTAGCCTGTCTCCGTGAAATGTTTAGCTCTCGACTTAGAGCACTTTTTTAGGGGAATAAGGGATTTTTTTTCTCCTTTTGAAAAAAAAGGAGAGACGAGAAGGGAAGAAGATGAAGGTGCAGAAAGTGCACCTTAATTAGGATCATGTACTTTCATTTACATTTGCTCAAGCTCAACATGCATTTCGCATTTTCGATGCAATATTACTTTCGCCGATCTTGATCTCTTCTTACTTTTATGCTTTTCAACTAACGGATTTTGCAATAATATAGTTGAATCGAGAGGATGCGGCCCACAAGTTGCTAATAATGCATCCTTAATTGATTATACATTTTTTGAGCACGTATTATACTTTATATTAAATGAAATGAAATGAAATGTATTACTGCCACTTCGCACCGCACAAGAAAATGTGTCCAAGAAAGGTTTTGAGGAGGCAGTGATCTAGTCAAATGGGCCGTGCCTTTGACCCTTTGTGCTAGTACCAGGGTCAGGAAGGCCTGGCCTGAAGCCAATCGTGCTCGGGCCGGCACGGTGGACTGGAGGCCCGTCTAAGAACCAAGTTGTGGGCTCCACACTCAGCCCGCCTTCCTGAGCCTCTTATACCCTCGCTTCTCCCGTTCTCCCCAACATAAACCCTAGCCGCCGGTCCCGTGCTGATTCCTCCTCCCCTCCGCGACCCTCTGGTAACTTCGCTTCCCCCTCCCAACTCTCTACTGCTTTCGCTTGCAATTCTTGGCGATAACGGGAGTAATTTCCCTCTATTCTGGTCGGATTTATCAGAGCTCAACCCTGCGTGCGGATTCAAGATGTATCTCCAGTACTACATCAACGAGAAGGGGGACAAGGTTTACACCACCAAGGTTGTACGACCTCGCGCTTATTCTTCGATGAATATCTGATGATTTTGAGTTTTTGACGCGTTAGCCCGTGCTGACATGCGTATCTCGTTTCTCGCTTTGCAGAAGGAGTCACCTCTCGGAGTGCCGACGCAGTCTGCTCACCCCGGTACGCCCCCCCTTCGTTCAATGGAGTAGCGAGTAGGCATGTTTGTAGACTCGGTTGGAGCCCCGCCGGTTTATTTGCATCAAATTATTAGCGATTAGGCATGTTTTTGGGGTTACATATACTCTGTTTGGTGCTGCTACTATGATTTTGGCTGCTGCAGCTGCCGGCTAGTTAGCACGTCTAGCTGATGAAACGAAGAACTGTAAAAGAGCTGCCGGCTAGTTAGCACGGTTAGTTTGCAGCAGCTGTAAAAGAGCGGCAACAAACCATTTAACCTGTTGCTAGTCTCAGCAAACTTATGTCAATTGTTGTTGTTGGGTGTTGGAACATTGATTGCTCATGGAGTGTTGCTTGCTAGCACCAGTAGATCCTAATCTCTCGGTACTGATGTGATAGGATCACAAAGATGCCAAGCATATATATTCATACTTCTTTATTTGCATCAATATAGTATGTTGTACCTTCAGCTTTCTTCGGAGATAAAAATTCTTGTAGCAGATAAATAAGATATTGCTGGCACAACTCTCGAGTACAAAATTTCAGTTCATTATTCAGCAACAAATTGACTTCACCTGACATTCATATTGCATATATAATCCTGATTGATCATGATTGACCTTAACATAAGCACTGTTTGCCAAATTAGAGCTTCATTCTGTTGTATTACTATTGGACTAAATAGATTGTAGAGAGTTAAAAACCGATTTTTTCTTAATGTGAACAATTGTATTGCTGACATGTAGGTCAAAAAATATTTAAGATGCATAATTGAAACACGTGGAATTAGTTCCTTTTCATGGCTGCTTTTTTATTGTTTAATAATTCAAGTGCCCTCTGATGCTCCTTTCTTGTGTCATGAATTATTGAAATCTTGTACTTGTGGTGCAGCTCGCTTCTCTCCAGATGATAAGTACTCTCGCCAGCGGTACCTGCTGAAGAAGAGATTTGGACTGCTGCCAACCCAGAAGCCAGCACTAAAGTACTGAAGTTTCAACGGTCCAGCACTGAAGTACTGAAGTTTCAGCTGTTTAACCATGGATGTTCAGGAGAAAATCTTCTGTTTTGCTGCTGTTGGTTGGAATGTAGATTAGCTATCTGAGAAAAGAAATGAAACACTGTCATGCACTACCATGGTATTTCCCAGTACGTTCAGGCACAAGATGTAATTCTATGCTATTGAGTATTGACAGATCGTGCTTCCTAATATTATGACTCTTTCCATCAGATCATTTGGACACTTTTGGTCTCAATTGTTGACATTAGCTACTATACTACTAGTTACTCTACCGTTTAAAGCATTTCGAGGGGTTTAACAGACTCTAGAATGTTATAACATGTATATGTCCTCGTATCCTTGGCTACCAGGAATTTCAGAGTTACTGAGATAAATGATCAAATCCGTTATCCGTCGTGCAAGATTAATGGTATTATCCCTATGAAAAAAACTCTGACCTTTCAGGTGATACATCATTGACTAGTGAACACATTGCGTTATTCATAGTGATTTCTGACTTTCTTCTTCGTGGACACATTGCATTAATCATAGTGATTTCCGCCTGTCTTCCCCTCTATCTTCCCCTCAACCTAGATTGTGTGAGAGCTGAATTCCGCCTGTCTTCCCCTCAAAGATTGTGTGAGAGCTGGCCTCATACCAGAATGTGCGACAGCCAAGAGGTACTGGGTTAGACAGGCTCAACCCAAGAACATAACTAAGTATCAAAAAAAAACCCCAAGAACATAACTACAATTTCTATCATTGCGTGTCATCTAAAATGCATGTGCACTAGGAAACTGAAATATGGAATCAACTTACAACACACGGAATGTATGACAATAGCCCTGTTTTCTGTTTATACCTCAAAAAAGCAGATATCAGTCTGCAATAAGATTATATTGATGTACACTGGTCTGTGCATACTAGCATAACTACAACTAAACTTCATCAAAAGAGGTCTTCTCCAAAATGTCCAGAGTAACAATGGTGGTATCACCACATGTTTTTTGGGGGGGCAAAAAGGATATACTGTGTACGCGGAAGGGTGTATTGCCTTTGCCAGTAGAATGTATTGCCTAGGTCTACGGACTTGTAACAAAGTGAGCAGTAGCCATCTGTACTATATTTTTCACATAGAAGACCTTTCCACTACTCTGGAGAAGAAATCATCTCTACCTCCCTGGATGATGGATCATCATCTTCATCTTCAGAGATATCATCTCCAGTGCTGATAATATCGGTATTGCTTGCCTGCCTAACAAACTGCCCTCGTACCCTTGGCCGTGTTTCAGCAAGTTTCTTCCTATTCACATACCTCACTTTCTTGTCAAAACAGCGCTCTTTCCTTTTCTGCCTGAACTTGGCAAGTGCTGCAGCCCTTCTTTCAGTGCGACTGCATGTTTCCTCTGGCACCGGTGTGCTTGACACCGATGACCACATGTTTTGTGTTGGTAAATGACTTGATTGCATAACCATGCCAGCAGGATTGAACTGAAATGATGACATCATAGGTACACCATGGCATTGGGGATACACATTGTACTGGGGGATCATCGTTGGTGGTGTATGTGCTTGAGTATTATTTATGTTTGCTTGAAAATTTTGGGCCGAAGAAAGTGCCATGCTGTGCTCTACCATCCCTGGATAATAAAATGGGAAATGGTATACAGGCGGAGTTCCTGAAGTATCATTTTGTCCTTCATTGCTTCGCTCCATATGTATGTTAGAGGAAGAAAAGCATACCATAGGATACTGTGCAGGCCTCTCAAAAGCTTCTTTATCCCGAATATTTACATCAGTACAAGTGTCACTTCTGTCAGTTGCGCTAGAACAATTACCCTGGTTATCCAAAGAATCTAACCGACTGCCACTTCTTTGTAATTCACTATCAAATGAGCTGGTGGCTGGGGTGCTTGACTTAACATATGCTAGAAATGCAGACGATTCGGCAACCCTCAGGTTAGTTTTTATAGGGCGTGAAAACATTATTCCTGGTGATGCTGGTAATTAAAAGAATCAATCAGGGAACAGATTGAGAAGATAGAAGTAATTAACAACGAAAAGGAAGACCAAT
The DNA here is from genome assembly GCA_033239725.1 of Echinochloa phyllopogon. NCBI lineage: Eukaryota > Viridiplantae > Streptophyta > Magnoliopsida > Poales > Poaceae > Echinochloa > Echinochloa phyllopogon. The sequence continues at coordinate 34,635,532 of BTCW01000001.1, read as the reverse complement.
TATTACAGGGAAAAGACAGGTCACACTGAAATATCTTACATGCACGATTGGCATCTACCACAGAGCCTGGTACACCCTCCATTTTGCCTCTTTGTTCGGGCTCAGCAACAGAAGGATTGGACTGCAAACACATCAAGAAATGGAACGTCATTTAAAACTTTAAACAAGTATCTCGATGCATACGGTAGATCATCATCATACGGCAACATCAAAGCACAAAAATGGAAATATACTAAAACAGCAAAAAGAAAATCTTGCTGCGTCAAAATTTTCTACAGTTACCTCGTATTCACGTTGATTTGAGGTGCCTGTTTCATGATTCATGTTTTCTTTTGGCCTATCATCTGTCTCATCTGAGAGAAGGGTGGTGCTATTGGTATTGGCATCACTAGGTTCTGAGAGCACCAACTCGAAGTTGTCATGGAAGAAATTTTTCTCGGGCAAACCCAGCTGCCAACACCAGTACTCAATTTAAACAACAACTCATGCAGATACAGCAACATCCACAAGCAACTCAGCTTAGAGCATGCTTTTAACACATAGGCTAACTAAAGTGAATCAGCATAGTGCCCTTTACCATCCGTCGTCGTCGCCACACATGTGTCCAAAGGTTCAGCAGCTCATTCGTCCGCAGCGGCTTCACCAGGTACTCCGCTGCTCCAAGCCGCAAGCACTTGACAACAACCGAGACCTCATCTCTGTTGGACATCACTGCATAGCTCCATCAACAGGAGGAGGATCACTAGAAGCACGTCACCGGAATAGGTAGGTAAAGGACGCCGGATAGGAAGGCAGCTTACTGATGATGGGGATGTGGCGCAGGTCCTTGTTCCTGGCAATGTACTTGAGCATCTTGAAGCACTTGGAGACGGGCAGATCGACCTCAGCAAGGATGATGTCGATCTCGCCACCCTCGTAGTTGAGAATATTGATCACCTGCCGCGGAGACTTTGCGCAGGTCACTGAAACAAAAAGTTCACCAGCACCAGCGCAACAGTAAGCACTCATGACGCGTAACAGATTCTATAATTAGAAGCGAAAATATTAGTAGTATAGTACTAGTAATGATGAACCCCACAGCGAGAAGCAAACACAATCCTAATCCGGAAAAATCTTATCCCGACGATCACAGAAGCCAAATGGTACTGGGGTTGTGCAGCAAGCAAAGGTTTGACTAACCTTGGTATGAGCAGTTGCAGAGGAGCCGCAGCACCTCCCCCGAGCTGGTGGCGTCGCCGTCGCAGAGCAGAATCCTGACCTTGCTCCGGTCCACGAACTGCTGCCCTGCCCCCACCCCGGCGACGCCGCCGCCGCCAACGCGATCCCCCTCGCCGCCGCCCACCATACCCAAACGGCCAAACCCAAACTCCCACGCACGCACCAACCACGCCCGCCTCCACCAAAGCCACACCAAGCGAGGCGTCCGATTCAGCGGCGGCCGGAGCCAGAGCCGGAGACAGAGACGCGGGAGGACGAAGCCGTTGCTGGATCTGCGGGCGCCTCCTCCGCCATCCCCGCGGCCGGCAGCATCACCCGCCCCCAGTCAACCCGGGCCCCTCGCGAGCTACCACCGCGCGTGCGCCGGCCACCGATGGCAAGCTGGTACAATCAGCAGCGGCGGCGGCGGCGGCGGATGGGGTCACCACCGGCGGCGGCGGCGGCGGCCCGTCGCGGTCGGCACCCCACCATTATCCGCTTCTAATCTATTCCGGGGCGGCGGTGGCGATGGCGTCCGGTCCCCTCCCCCGCGGTGCTGCGCTGGAAGCAGGATATTTTCCTTTCCCCTCGCTTTTTCTCGCTTTCCTCGGTGAGTGCGGTGGGGCACGCAGCCGCAGCAGTAGCAAGGCGCCTGTTTCGCTCGGAGGGGAGGGCAGGCAGATGAGGGGAGGAGGAGAAGCCAGCCAAGCCAAGCCAAGCCAGCCGCACGACGCCGCGGCCGGAGTAAAATAAAAGCGAGTCGACGGCTCGGCGCGCTCGGGCGAGCCGGCCGCGCGATCTCGGCCGCCCGCGAGAGGGGGGCCCAGGCTGGCTGACCGGGCGAAAATATCTAGCCTGGGCTGCGCAGTTAAACGCTTCGCTTTTTGGGGTACGTGTCGTCGCGGAAATATCTTACCCGGCGTGGGCCCCCGGACGCGATTGGATTTGGCGACCTGGTGGAGCCACGCTTCCGGCTGCTGGGCCGCGCTTTTGTTGTTATCAGACCGGCCGGATGGGCCATGCGGGCTACTACTGGGAAGATTTGGATTTTGGGAGGGGTGAAGCGAGATGAGAGGCGGAGGCGGGCCGCGCGATGGTGTGGGTGTGGGGCCGCGCGCCACGTCCTCGCGCTCATCTCCTCCCGGTCCCGGCGCGCCCATGCCGCCGCTGCCCCTGCCACCACGCGCGCCGGCGTGGGGCGGCACGGTGGCCGGCTCCCCGCCCCTCGTTGCGGATCACGACGCCGGCGGCGTGCCCGCGTGGAACCCGGCGCTCGGCTGTGATCTTTCTCTTTCTTCCCGGCCGATCGGAGAGTGACCGGCCGGCGGTGGTGACGGCTCGTGCCGCGGAGTGGCCCGCCCCCGGCTCCGCTGTTTTCGCTGGCCTATCGTCGCCTCGGGTGTCGCCGTGTGCGTTCGGCCGTTTGCTCGGCTTGACGATTGAAAAGGTAAGGTAGCTGCGCAATCAGCAATTGGCCATGCCGCCATGGATTGGGTCGACTGTCGCTCGTTTCCGCGTAGCTGTGAATTCCATCATGAAACGTGGCCGGCGTTGCGGTTGATACGTGTAATCCAACAGGGGTTGCCGACGACTCTGGTTTAGACACGATGGCAAAAAAAAAAAACACTGCCCCTCAGTGACTGTCTGCTTGGTTCTTCGGGTCTCTATCGAGCTGTGACATCGTAATAGCGACTTCTGAACTTCACATTTGAAATTGTAACTCAAAGAGATGTTGCAGGCTTGAAAAACTTACAGAGATCAATACTACCGCTTCAAATCTGACATGGGTACACCCACCAGAAATTGTATTTGACACAAATCACACGGCGCAATTTACTGATAGGTACAGGACAGTACACATTCGGCTACCGCTCCTAGCAGTACAGATGATTTGTTGTTGTTATTGTCTGAACTCTGAAGATTTGCAAAGAGGCTTAGTAACCACCAAAAGCTACAATTACAGATTTACAGTCTACACCAAGAGGTAATCCAGGTCGACGAAACCCCTTGTTCATCTTTATTTTACGACAGCCATATTAGTACAACACTTAGCCACCAAGCGAGCAGAATGACGCTGTAGAACCTGTCTACAAAGACGGAGTGGCAGTGGCCTTGGCGCTGGCAATTGCTCCAGCTTCCGTCAGCAGAGGCACCAACTTCCCACCATTGTGCATTGCCATGGTAGCTGCTCAGGAGGTGTTAATACCAGAGTTAAAACGAAATTCAGATTCAAATGAGCAAGAAGTTATTCACGCTAAAACGTGGCGCTCAAGAAACATAAATTCTGAATGATTAGTATTAGGGTTTCCTAAGACATCAATGCAAGAATAACAGAACTTCCGAAAGCAGCAACTCACCATCACAGCCACCAATACGCTCCCCTTTAACGAAGACGTTGGGAACAGTTCTCTGCCCAGTCCATTCAGTGAGAGCTGATTGCAGTTCAGATCCATCACCTTCGCAAAGTGATGAAAAGTAACTAGTTCAGCAAAGGATTCTCATGGGAAGCATAAATTTTGTTGTCTCACGAGTACTGAAGATATGTCAAAATTGCTCCTCTAATGAGCACAGTGAGAAACCAACACATGATATGCGTTGGTGCTAAATGCTCCAATCATCATGCTATTTCGCTAACATTCTGTAATTTATCCTTTATTAAGTGGTAATTCTTTGCTGTGTTTTATTTGATAAAACAATCTGATAATGGCACTACAGTGTTAGAGAAAGTACTATGAACATAGTTTGCAGAAGGACTGCAGCAAGCTCTAATTTAATTGTCTAAATGATTTTTTTTTGAACTAATCTGAATGATTGTATGCTCATTAGTTTCCAGCCACTTTCAGCATCGCAGTTTGATTAAAACTCTCTTTGCAGTAATATTTAACAAGAATCAGACAACATAAAAAATAATCTTATACTTTAAGTAAAAATATATTTCTGTGAGGATAAATCTACAAATGGTTTCTAGAACCATCATCATTCAATGTTGTAAAGTTACCCTTGTTTAAATGATTCACTTATTTTACCATCAACAGATTTAAGAAACATGCTGTGTTGCTTGAGAATTGAAATTTGTATTTGTAATAGAAATAACTGGTTAAAATTTTCAAAATATTAATCAGCCTTATTGCAAACTATATATACACAAAAAAGAAAAGGGACACAATCAAACCACTCACTTTCCACATCCAGTTCAACAGCCTTATAATTCGCCCCCATCTGTGCTAGCAGTTGCTTCACTCGGGCGCAGAAAGGACAATAGGTTTTGCTGTGGCCGTCAAATTGAAATATCATCAGAAATGTCAGAATAAGTCTTCATGAACATTGAAGTATATTAAAACTTTATGAACTCGCAAGCATAACAACAAAGTTGTTTGACACGTATGGACCCACTTCATAAATGTCACGAATGGATAGCAAAAAGGAGTGATCATATCATAGTCTTAGCTGCTGATCATTTGTTATTGGTAAGATCAAGAACAAAACACACCATGCGCAGTAGCCTTACCATCAAATTAATGGTAAAGAGGGAAGGAAAGAATGGTAGAGACACTAAGGTCAAACAATTATTTCATTATATCTACCATTACAAACATTGATCCACTCTAGTTCCAACCATTTCCTTTGGCGTGACGGGAAGTGAGGATTTCCTATACAGAATCATTGGGTTTTTTGGAACTACTAAGGTCGAATGATAAGCATTCTGTAGTTTCAGGTCAGTCTTCGTCACAAAAGCAGAAACTAATATGGTAGAGACAATGTTATAATGATTTGACATAGGGACTACTGGACTAGGATATATGGCGATTCATACGTATCACACGTAACTGTTTGTTCAAGGCTGACCAGACTATAAGACTACAAATTTTCAAGGGAAAAAAGAAACAGCAACACCGGATAACTACACGGCCACCTATGTATGTGAAGATGGTCGAACTAAATGTGGGAGAAACAAAGCGTCGATGGGCAAGACCTGAAGACGACGACAGGGGAGGAGGCGACGATCTGTTTGGTCTTCTCGAGCGCCATGGGCGGCTTGCTGGTTTCCCCCGGCTGCTGCAGGACGGAACGAGAAAGAAGACGTGTATAGACGTGTGAGACTTTCAAAAAACTGACGGTTGTGGTTTGGTTTCGGAGCCAACCCCGCTCCGATTTATAAACAACCGGGCGGCACAGAATCGAGAGGTTTTCCTGTGCGCCGCCGCCGCCCGCGTCGCCGGCCTCCCCGTGCACGTTAAGCCACGAGCGGCGCACCCACGCACGACCTGACGTTGGGCCGGTCGCACCCACGCCACGCACGACCTGGCGTTGCGCCGGTCAGCTGCGCATGGAAATTTGTGGCCTTGTGGGTGGCTGATTGAACACATGGACAGACCAGGGCACCAGGCTAATTCAGCCTTCGTACCTTTTATTTGTCGCAGCTTAGATTTTGGCCTCCATTTGTCCAAGCCAATTCATAAAAGATAGTAGTACCAGTAGTTTTTGACGCAGAATTCCGTCCGGCTGCGTTGGCTCAGTCGTGCGGCGATTTGGTCCGGGTGTGTTGACGATAACGATGAGCAAATCACGATGGAATAATTGGGACAAGCCTGGCGAAGCGAACAGCTAGCAGCCCAATTATATTGTATGGAATTGACAGGATTCAGCGTGGAATTGGTTCGACTAGTGGGCCAATACGGATTGGGCTTAGACAGGTTCAGCTTCAGAATGGCCCACTTATGACATTGCCAGGATTCGGCAAATGGGCCAATCCGGGTTGGGAACATATTCAACTGCATCTCGATTTCGTGTGGGCTGTAGAAGTTCTGCCGGAACTAAACAAGTTTGCTGTCGCTGTCCGCTATATATCAAAAACTAAATTTATTTTTTATTGAACAAGAGCAAATTTTAGCTAAGTGTTGAATTAGGGTTTAGTTCTAATTTCGTGCAGCTCTGTAACAGTTAAGAATTGCTCCTCAAATAGTGAGAATTCTTTAAAATTCACAATTATACGAACAAAACTGTATAAACACCAAAATCGATTTATTTTCATCTCCTCTCCTTAGAGACAGAGGAGAGCAAAGAGTTTAGGGTTTTAATTTCGATGCAACTGTTGATCTGTTACGCTGTAAATCAGTGACTTTGTTTGAGAATTCAACTTCACAATCAAACGTTCAAATCAGAACAGCACACCACAATGCAACTCTGAATCCGTTCACATGTATCTGTTGCTCTGTTACGTTGTAAATCAGTGACTTTGTTTGAGAATTTAACTTCACAATCAAACGTAAACAGCCAACCGCACACCAGACCTCAATTGTAGATGATTTAAAATTTGTAGTTCCTCGACGTCCCATCGCATCACGAAATTCCGCGCCGGATAGCGAGAGGAACAATTCCTTTTGCTTCACATTCTTGGCACTGCCCACGAACCATACAAGCTCATAGGCACAACGAAATCAAGAGAAGCCAGCCACGAAAAACACTACGATATACACACCGACACTACAAAACTACATGGATCATTGCAGAGACAACTCAGTCCCTTAGATGTTCTTTGACCATGCGATCATGTCCGCAGGAGTCATTACAGGTCTGTAGGACTCATCACCGTTGCCAGCCAGAACAAAAAACACCTTTCAGAAAATAAATCGCGCATCAGACTATAGGCAAGAAACATAAGATTGCTGAAGGGATGCGGCGGTGATTCATGTATGTAAGAGTCGCGATGTGCCCTGCGGCGCCGGAAAGATCCGAGGGCACAAGACGAAGGCGAGCTCAGGATACAACAGGGTGATGTTGCTTCAAGGGAACGAGTCTACAGGGAACGGCGATTGGTACGAGACCGATCATCCCAGTGACCAGATGACGAAGCACAAGAAAGCCGCAAGTTCTAGAACAATCAATAAAAAACAAACGATCAGAGCAAAGAAAACTAATCGGCGACGCGAAGAGGAACCGAGGGAAGACGACGGTGGCGGCGCGGGCGGTGTTGGTCTGACTCGGAGGGGGGGAGGGGCAATTTATAGCCGCCGTGGGTGTTTGCCTGGCGGTTCGTGGGTTCGCGTCTCAAACCCTAATGGGCTGAAGGATAGGTTAATGGGCTCTCGTATTCAGCCCGTGGGCCTGCTAAACAAATTTGGTACTCTCTCTGCGTTCAGACCATTCTTTATACTGAGTGTGTTTAGTTTCAAAAAGAGGGAGAGAAAGTTTGGTGAAAATGTCATATCGGACACTGTAGCGTATTGTAGCACTTTTCGTTTGTTTGTGGTAAACATTGTCCTACCATGACCTAACTAGGCTCAAAGGATTCGTCTCGTCGTGTACATCAAAACAATGCAACTAGTTTTTTTATTTACCCATGTTTAGTACTCCATGCACGAGGAGAGAGATTTGATGTGATAGGTGAATAATGAAGTTTTGAGAGAGAATTTTTGAAAGTTTGATGATGTGATTGGGAACTAAACATGGCCACTGTTTTTACTCCGGAAATGCTCCTGTCCCGACTCCCGAGAAAAAAAATACTGACGTGAGTTTCTGACACAATAAACCGAAATGTGTGTGTTTCTAAGACCGTGTTTCCATGCATGAAAGATTTCCTTTGATAATTTTTTTGTCATTGGGGAAAGAAACAGAGCCTAAGTTAACATACCCATTCCTGTAGTTACCATTCACGTCCGATGCAGTGCGGCTGTGCCTTGCCTTGAAAATCATGCTTTCACCCTCAATGGCCATGTGGGCATAGGGAGTAAGGTCAACTCCAACCGAGCTCTCAAATTTGAGCCTATATCCCCACAAGAGGACCTCTCATCCTTATACGCGCCTCCTACTTCTTTATCAACTTCAATAGAACTCTCATATTGTCTTCTATATTTCATTCATCCATTTTTTTATTAAAATGCTGTAACTACTAAACAAACCATATCATACCTAAATAAAAGTATATTTGTAACGATAATGTTCCGAATGACCATATTTAAATAGATATTTTTATGAACTTATTGTAATGATTATTATTTTTATTATTATTAATGCCAACGAATTTACAATTTTTGTAACTGATATCTATTGAACTGGTAGATTACGATATTTTTTATGCGACCACATTTCCAACGGCTATATTTGAAACAACTATGTTTTCAACAGCTATATTTCAAACAACCATATTTCAACAGCTAGAATTCAAAGGGCTATATTTTGAACAACGACATCTTTCATCTGTATGTAAAAGGGGCACTCACTTGACTCCTACACCAAATATTTCTCTCTATTGTTAATTGCACTTAAAATAAGCCTTCTCTCTTTCTTAGACTCGTCATCCTCATCATGTGATGACGACGACGAGCCCGAACTCATCCTTGGTGCACTACATCAAGCTCATACTTAATACCAAGCTTATGCATGCTCCACAATGAGGGGCCGTGTACGATACATTCATCGTGATAGAGAAGCTGGAATTGGAGATTGCACAATGACTATTTTTCAGAGCTCCAACATATGGTGCTTCTATCTTTCGGCGCAGGTGTGTGAATTGTAATGTTTTTTTCGTAGCCTTCTACATCCATCAGTACGAAGCTCCAACATATTTCTTATTTTTGTTTCTTCTACTCAGGTTTAGAATGGTTCGCCATCTATTTCTTCGCATAGCACATGCTGTAGAGGAACATGATAATTACTTTGTGCAAAAAGGAGATAGATGTGGAAGGCTTGGGTGATCGTCTGTAGAAAATTTGTGCAACATACGTAGTGATAAGTTATGGAGTACCAGCAGATTTTATGGACCAATACTTTCGTATTGGTGAAAGTACTGTCATAGAGTCTTAGGAGGCTAGTCAGAGCTATTTATTGAAGTGTGACCCCCTCGGGCGCGGATCTACAAGTGAAAAATCGATTTCCCCTCTCTTCCTTAGACCGCGTGCTTGCTGGAGATGAGAAATCGACGGACCTAAAGCGCGGGAAAAGCTTCGTGGATGGCACGGGAGGGCTTGCCGTTGGCAGCGGCGGCGGATGAAAATTACAGAAAGAAACAGCAAAGATTTTGTACGGTTACACCTGAAGACCAGAAAATAAAAGTCGACATGATTTATGCTGCGGCATGAAGTTTGCAATTACAAATATGCTATCTGAACAGTCCACATGTAGCTAGGCTGACGATGCTACAAAGCTCCGAACATCAGCACTCTACAGGAAAACATAACAGCAAAGCTTGACAGCGTTCTCAAGCATTGACTAAAGAAACTGCATAAGATCAGCTCTTGTTTTCAGTAGATTCAGCTGTAGTTGAGGATGTCGTGGACGCCGTCAGGTCCCTGGCACATTGTGACACATATGGCTTCAACTGCAGTAATTTACATGGCAAATTTGTTAGTCATAAATGAGTAAACGAAGAAAATGGTTACCATTTCTCTAGGTCAAATGACACTAGACCTTTGCAAAATGGTTAAGTCACCTATGCAATGGTACTATATTTCTTATCATTCGAGTAATTTTATCTCAAATTCTCAATGAACTAAGACATAGAAGGTATCTCTATGATTCTTAACTAATTAATTAACTTGAAGCATCAACAAACAAAAAATTGGAAATCTCTATTCTGTGCTTGTGCTGAGTTTTACGTGTGTGTACTTTTTTTTGTTTCTTTAGTTTTCTACTACTTCCTTATTTCTGTATGTTCATTTTCACCTAGATTGAACCACCTCCATGTTTCTTAGTTCCATAAAATTTCATCATGTAATGAATGGAGTGAAGAGGACAATTTGACACTTTAAATCTAACTGGAACCTGAAAATTAAGTCTGTGAAATGTGAACCGAAAAATAAACCTTTTCTGCCCATTACCTTGAAATCAGTCAAATCAGGGACTACAAATCTTGGCAACTTTTCATTAACAATCACATATCCACCTACAAAAGCACGAACTTTTTTAACAAATGTCCAATCTCATCAAAGAGATAGGAAGAGAGGAACAAGACTTTCACCACTTGTTTTATACAGATAGATGGATTATCATGCCATAGCATTAAAGCACTTGAGGTTATTGACTGGATCAAGTAAGAATGCGGTGTGGAAAAAGCTTGCTGACAGGAGCTGTACATGTAGCAATCAAACCACACTGTCAGTCTGTCACATATAAGAATTTGTTCATGATTCAAGCCTCAGACAAGCTTTGACACTAAATGTTATCACGACGAGGCAGAAGGAACAATCAAACTGTATTTGTGGAGGAAGAATGAACTCAGAAAGCGTAATAATATTAATAACCAAAAAAAATATGACGTCGACAAAATGTGTTATCTCCACCCCTTTTAATAATATTAAATACCCACAATCCTTGATTAAAACAAAGTTTCAGCTGATATCAATATGTAGTTGTAAGCTTTAAAATCAAGTGCAGTGCTATGTCAGATAATATGCATCCATGGTTCAAACCTCAAAATTTCTTCAATTCCAAGATTATGTAATTCAGAATCAATTTGTATGTATGAATTATTGCTGTTCTATTTCTTGGTGCGGTACGGCTGTCCCAATATTACAATAATGTGAAGTTGTTGAAATTTACGTTGCATTACTCACTATTCTTTCTATCGTCTTTCAAGCAATATGCAATAGCACTGAAGATATTCTGTGCTCATTAGCATTACTGTATACAATATAGGCTGATGCATGCAAATATTACCTGATAAATTCACAGTAATATTTTTCATCTGAGCCTACCAAAGTAGTTGACTGCTTAAACCCAATCTTGTGTTTTGAAAAAAAAGGTAAGCATAGTGTTCACTACTCATTAAATTCAAGGATCTTCTAAGATCGGAACATTTTGTTAGTTGCTATTGAAAATTGCACTTCATTTGCAAACTCTTGACTGAGAACAAAATTCTTCATGCTTGTTATGCAGTGATGGATTCTCCAATAGTTCGGACTTCGGAATCAGTTACCATTCAAGTTTCATCTATGTCTAATTTAGTTCCTACTTCCTAATCATAAAAAATTCAGATTCAACTGCCGCAGCCATTGCCATTTACAATCTACGTCTAATTAGTTCTTAATCATAAAAATTTCACATTCCATTGCCCCGACCATTGCCATTTTGTGAACAACAGAGACACATAAATTGCAGAGAGAGGGCGACCAGGAATGGGAAACGCTAGAACCCAGCCGATCGATTGTGCTGTTACCTTTGCGGGTGTGGAACCCCGTGGGCTTGCAGTTCTTTCCCTTGTAGTAATCTCTAGGCGCCCGCTTGGAGGAGAGGATGTCGAGCGAAGAAAGTCGCTTCCGTCGCATCGCCCGCCCGAGCGAACTCACTATGAGCCCCAGCGGCATCCTTCAGCGCTGCCTGTTCGCCGCAGGAACAAAATGATAGTGAGAAGGAAACGCGGGAATGGCGGTCTTCGAAGGCGAGGGCGGCGCCGGAGCGTGCAGGATGAGCGATGGGGGATCGGAGGCGGAGGCGGAGGCGGGGCGGCGGCGGTAGGGTTTGGACTTGGAGCTGGAGAGTGTGGGTCGTGTTTGGGCTGGCCCGCCACTTTTGGTTCGGCCCATTCTCTGTTCGAAGGTCCAATCGAACGACTTGAGGTGGAGCTGCTGCACCTGTGCTTATGGAGAATGCACAATCACTGAAACATAGGCCTTCCATTCCTCCAAAAAAAAATCAAGTTTGAAAACTACCACACGATGTTTTCGAGAGTTTGAAAAATTAGGTTCTGATGTCCATTCAATTTTGTAGAAACTGGAAGGTGAAGTTTGGACGACCAACAAAATTTCAAATCAGTTTTGGAAAAAGATTCAGTCTCAAGCTCTCGGTCTAATTTTCAATATCAAATATTGATATGTGTAATTTTTCTATGCATGCTATTCGTACATTTATGGTGTTTCAATACTGCTATATGAAAAATAAAAAAATAGAGAGTTTTAGAGGAGCTATATTTTTTAATATAGTCAACATCCTATATTCATGTAGAAGTTGAAATAGTATTAGAAAATTCTTCTGTGTTTTAGGACAGTTTTCTAGGAAAAATTAAGCAAACTAAATGTAATTCACTTGATTATGTTTCTTTGTGTTGCAACTTTCCAAATTAAGTTTTCAACTTGGTACATATGCTCACATTTTCAACTTATTCTTCTTCAGAATAAGCGGTAACAAGGCACCTATAACAAGTTAGCGGTTTTGTCAATCTCAAAGATGTGATGGCCTAATCCCTTGAGAACATTCTAATGGACAAAGGTGCATTGATAGGTGCGACTTGTAATCTTTCGTGTTTGTATTGACATTCCAGCAAGCTTCAAAGCAAGTTTATAAAAGCACATTTGGTGTGTTCGAGCCCTCTTCGTCAATTGTACCTGCTTCCCTCGAATTGAACAAAATTCATGGATAACCTGAATCTTCTGTGCAATTTTATTTGTTACAATATCTTTATCGGGCCTAGCTAACAGGCAAGTCGGACTGTTGATACCACATGGCATGCACAATGCACGTATCGTTGGAGCTTCTCGGAACGAGTGTGATCAGATTTCTTTGCCTGAGCTTGGTTATCTGCAACACCAGAGCTGTCGTTTCATGTCATTTTATATGCGTCAGTGAAATTTCACTCGTACAGCAGCTGGTCGACACTACAGCTAATGCAGTTGACGGTCCCCACGGGGGAGAATAATTCACAAACATGAGCCGAAAGAGGCACGGCCAAACTTTTCTGGAAACATCAATGTTCCAGGAAAACTTCCCTTGAATCCCAATAGGTGCGTCGGGAAACCTTTCTGGATATCAATCGCCTGAAATTACATGCGGTAATACTACCATCAAGCAGTATATACTATTGCAGTCTTGCCTACTAAAAAAAAAGCAGTATATACTATTGCAGTCTTGCCTACTAAAAAAAAAGCAGTATATACTCTTGCAACTTGCAAGGGGAAATCAGAATCATTTCGCTTTTAGCAGTAGCGTACTCGGTGTATGCAGGACCAGCGTCTTCCTGAAGCACTTTAGGCTTCAGTCAGAAACCATAAACTTCTAGCGACCTGATCAAGCGTTAGTAGGATTCAGGACATGTCTGCGATACCATCTGTTCATCATTTTTGTTTCGGTAGCGGAGTTTGTTTCACGGCAAAAATTGTCCAAAAATACGACAACCGTGCCCTTTAAAAGTAGATCAAACAAGGGCGCAGAGTTGCAGATTCGACAACACAAAGGTCACACAGCATCTTGACAAGGGGAGCAAACACGAGCAGTTCACAGACAGTAGGATATTCAAAACCAACATTAAAACATTGTCTCCAGAAAGCAAGACTTCTACCGAAATCTTCTGCTCTCACCAGATACGACTCAAGGCAAGAAAAAAAGGAACTTCTTGTAAAACGAGGAAAACAGAAAGAAGAGGGAAAACTTAAACTGGTAAATAAGGAGTAGGCTCCTGCAGGAGCTCACCATTGCCGATTTCTGACTTGCCGGTCTCTGTCCGCGCCTCACGGAGCCATCTGGAACTGGAAGCCAGGAAGAAGGCCATGAGAGGCATGGGCAAATATGAACTGATGATTGATGAGGAGGAGCTCAGCTCAGCCGCTGTCCTCCATCCTTGTACTGCTGTACTATTGAGGCAGCTCTCAAGAACCATGCAGACGCTCCTGCCATGCACCCTCCATGATCTGCAGGGGGCAGAAGATTGCAGGAGAGGGGAGGAGAGGAATCCTTTTACCTGGCTGTAGTTGGCATCTGTTGTTGATGCAGCAAAAGCTCTCGTGAGAACCAAAGAACAACTTGCCCGGTGGCATTATAAGGAGGCTAGCGGTGGTTTGCTTTAGTGAGGGAAAAAAAGAATAACGAAAAGTCAAAGAAAGCTTACTGTATGGGGGCGCGTGGCAATGTCTGGAAATCCCTATCCATGCTATCACCAAACACCAATTCTGCAGCTATTCCTTCTGCTGAAAGTTCTCCATTCCTATCCTTGTTTGGGGGCTGTCCAAGAGTAATTTACTGAATGCAAATGTGCAGCGTCAAGCCATCCAGGTCATTCATTCATGCTGGTAAAAGTTAAGACAACCTCCATACTAATCTCATCACCTTTTTACTAGTCATAATCTGGCAGCAGCTTTTGACCAATTGTCATGCTTGCTGCCAAAAATTGGACCCCAAATATCCTTCTTACTTGCCACCCAATTGCTTAGCAATTAAGTGTCTAACAAGCAACCTGAGGCTTAACCCAAGTAACCAATCTTTACCAACAGACCGACGTTACTCAACTTTTACCAGGACACAAAATCTACACATCCACGATACAAAAATAAAGGTTACTTTTACAAAAAGTTGAAGAGGCAATCTCCTCTTTTGAGATGCACTTTTTAGAACATGGAGATTGGGGAGTGTGGCCTTCCTGTTTTGCCACTACATCGTGCTTATCAAGCTTTCATATGCTAGTTCTTCAGTTAAAATTAAAAATCACTTCCATGCATCTAACTGAATTAATTCTGCCTGATATTGTCACAGGGCCATAAAAAGGCAACGAGGAGAGAAAAATACCATGTAGTACAGTCTAACAACAAACAACGCTTTGGAATCAAGAGGGAATATACATACATATTTAGTGGGAGCTGCTTCATCACGATAAAGGAGAAGAAATCAATACCACCAAAGAATGGCATTCCATAAAAGTGGGATTTAATGGTCGAGGCGAGTGCAGTGGACCCCTCCAATGGAATTTCTGAATCCCCTTTCCCTCCTTGAACAGGTGGAATGGTGGAGGAGCCATGGAGGTGGACACTACACCGAGAAGCACCAATAATCATCGCAATCATGGACACTACACCGAGAAGCACCAATAATAGGTCCTTTTGGACCTTACGTGTCCCATGACCAAGCATCAACACGCACAGGCATCAAGAATTTTTGAATTGATAGCCTCCACTTCTGAATGCATGTGCTGAATGATTTTTGCCCTTAAAAGCCAAAACACAAAAAAAAAAGATAACACAAGGCTTCCTAGAACCCTTTCCCCGCTCGAACACAGCTTTCTAGAATCCTGATAGCCTATTTTTCTCTCCGTACCGATCCAAAGATCACCCCGAGTTGGAAAATGCAACCAGTGTATCCCTGACATGGGGCCTAGGGCCCATTTTCTACCCCACAAGAATCAGTATTTTCCAATCTGTTCATCCTGTTATGGTACTAAGCTTATTTTCTCTTGTTACATCATCGCCTGATTTCTGTTTAAAAAGCAGCTTAATAATCTATGAAGCAATTGTGAGCTTCCATTCCCTTTCAAAAAATTATGTTGCTATCAATCTTCAGACTAATATAAAGTAAACGACACTCAAGGGAACATGATTGCCCCACCAGAAATAAATGGTTTGTTCTTTCCTAGCATGTGCGGGCGCACAATTGAGTAGTACGGATGTCACTCATCTGAATTATTCTGACATATTAACAGCCTTTTAGTCACAAAACGAAATGGTACCTTTCATTCCCAATATGAAACAGTGATAAAACTAACGCTTACATATAGTTGGTATGGATGACATGATTAGTCTAAGGAAATATGAAAAGGGCATACTGAGGTATAAAGCACACAAAATTTTGGGCAATGCTTTACACACTTGGCCAAATCACATATATGTTAGGATCCTATAGTTTATCTAGACTAACTTTGACAGAAGATGGTTTAGCAGTTGACATAGAAAGATTATTGCTAGTTTGGGGCAACCAACCGTTCTTTGCACAGAAAATGTTCTTATCATACCTGGATATACCACGCTTCACGACTCACGAGCGATGCTGTAATAAGATATCAATAACTCACAGTAGCAATACTCAACAAAGCAAACAGTATGATAATTTTTTTTGAACCAATGGTGTTTCACTGTTTCAGATTTTAATTTCACTTAAACTTAGAATCAACATTGCGTCTTAAACTCCTCTAACAAATAAGACTGTTAGGATGCAAAACAAACAGAACAAACTCGAACTTACCGTGTTCTAGAATATGCAGTGGACACCGATTAGGGAAAAAAAATGAGAAGATGCGACTCACTTCAGCTACAAACTCTAATTCAAACACGAACATACTGTTACTTTGTGAGGAAGCGCTGCAGCCACATAACAAGGGCGGCATTTAAGTATATGACATCTTGATCCAAGTATCCAACTACCATTCAACTACAATACTTGGCATTGAATTTTTTTTACATTACCTGGAATCTGGCATTGAATTGAATTTTTTTACATTACCTGAAATCACAGCGCAATAATTATTGTCTATGCACCACAAATTCGATATCTACCAAGAACAGCTCTAACTCAAGAATTAACATGGACAAGGATCCCACCAAAATCTCTGTAGAAAGAAATGAGAAATATTGCCACCCGTAGCCAGTTCCCACCCCGCGAACAGTTGCAGCAACCAGATACCCATTCAGAGCAGCTTCATGGACCGTGGGGGCATCACCATCTCCGCCTTCGGCCGGCGACGAGCCCTCAACCCTCGACGCCGACGGAGACTATGGCTACGCGGCGTGCTCCGGCACCGGTGGGGAGAACCGGTGGCTGAGTGATGCTCACGGTCGACACGCCTTGAGAATCCGAGCCGTCCATTGCTGTGTTTACGGCCCAGATCGCTGGGAGGATTGAAACCCCGGAGAAGCTGAGGCGCCTTCGCCCTCTGACATGTGGGCCATGGTCCACAGCGAGACAAACAACTCCGCCGCCCCCGGCCCCGGGGGCAAAGACGGCGAGACCAAACCATTTCCTTTCGCTTAAACCCTAACCAAAACCCTCTCCCTCCTCCCCGCTCGCCGCCTGCCACCCGCCACCATGTCGATGGCGGTGGCCTCCTCCCTCCGCTCCCTGGCGCGCCGCCGGCCCCGCCTCCGCTTGCCCGCGGCGCCCCTCGCCGTCCCCGGTGCCCGCGCGGCATTCCTCTCCGGCGCGGCCGAGGAGGCGGCCGCCGCGGATGCGGCGGCGGCGCCTCCTGCCCCCGGGAGGAAGGTGCTGGAGAGCTTCCGCGAGGAGTTTGAGATCGGGGGCCGCTCTATCGCCTTCGAGACGGGGAAGATGGCGCGCTTCGCGAGCGGCTCCGTGGTGATCTCCATGGAAGACACCCACGTCCTCGCGACCGTCGCCGCCGCCAAGTCCTCCGAGCCCGTCCGGGACTTCCTCCCACTAACTGTACGGTCCATTCACTGACCTGCATAATGTGATTGTGATGTGGGATTTTAGAGAGCGTTGAGTTCTACAAGGAATGCCCAATTCATCTGCTTCCACTTATGAATACTGCAATTCGATATGGCTTTGTTATCTGAGCACACACAAATTTTAGTTGAAAAATTGAAGTTCTATCTGATCTTGCATTTTTAATGCAATTTTCAGTCTTCTCCTACTTCTTCACCCCCAAATGAAGTATTTTTCTGGTGGCTGCAGGTTGACTATCAAGAAAAACAATACGCTCAAGGTGTTATTCCCACAACGTATATGCGCAGGGAAGGTGCCCCTAAGGAAAGAGAACTTCTGTGTGGGCGTATAATTGATCGACCAATAAGACCGTTGTTTCCTCGTGGCTTTTACCATGAAGTTCAGGTATTCTTTCTCATCCAAAATATTAAAGTTTGTTTTCATAATCATAGGCATTCATCGATAAACTACATCCTATTCTTTTAGATCATGGTAAATGTTCTTTCATCTGATGGAAAGCAAGATCCAGATGTGATGGCTGCAAATGCCTCTTCAGCTGCACTAATGCTATCTGATATACCTTGGAATGGGCCAATTGGAGTGATACGTGTTGGGAGGATTGATGGGAATTTTGTTTTAAATCCTACAGTTGATGAGGTAAATATAGATTGGTTTACTGACACGGGAACCATTTTTTTCTATTCTGAATTGTACATGTATTATTCCCTTGATATTGTGCATTTATACTGCTTGTGAAACTTATATTTCCTGGTAGCATTTCATATCGGATCCAAATTAATTATCACACCCGTGTTCATATGCACTACTAGAAATTTGTTCAGCTGACTCATATTTTGCGTATGTTGTATGGTGCTGTGCAGCTTGGTTTGAGTGATCTCAATCTTATTTATGCATGTTCACGGGATAAAACCTTAATGATTGATGTACAAGCTCGTGAGATAACTGAAAGGGATCTTCAGGCAGGAATGAAGCTTGCACACTCTGAGGTAATCTTCTTTATCTTTTTACTTTTTAATCCGTTGTGAGTATATTCTCATGTGTTTGTTATTATAAACAGGCAATTAAATGTATTGACCCTCAAATAAGATTGGCTAAACGAGCTGGCAAAGAGAAGAGGGAGTACAAGATATCTTTGATTTCAGATACATCCTACGAGAAAATTAGAACATTATCTGAAGCACCCATTGAAGAAATCTTCACTGATTCATCATATGGCAAGGTGATTATATTTTATCTTATGCTCGGTGGAGGGGAAGCAGAAATATTCAATATTGATCAATTTTTTACAAACCCCTAGCACCAGTAAGAAGTTTGAAGAGTTTTTCGCTTCATGACATGAATTTATTGGTTATTTCCATTTCAGTTTGAGCGAGGAGAAGCTTTAGAAAAAATCACACAATCTGTGAAAGCAAAGCTTGAAGAAGAAAATGACGAAGACAGCTTGAAGTTTCTTTCCAAGGCAGTTGACACAGTGAGAAAAGAGGTAGATCACATTAATTTCTTTGAAAAAATCTTGCAAGGAAGAAGAGGAAAGAAATAACTAGAGCATCAAATGCATGCTGTTACATGTCTATAGGTTAATGGATATAATATTAGTCTACATGATTCTGCCAAGATTTCTGAAGATGCTATGGATTAGTTCATGGGAATTTCTGAATATTAGGGCAAATCTTGTTTAGTATGATGCCACTTTGTTCATTGCTATATTCTTATTGGATCACTTTCGCTACTTTAATTGACAAGGAGTTGTGTTGAATTGTGCAGGTCATACGCAAAAGAATAATTGATGAGGGACTTAGAGTAGATGGTAGACAACTTGATGAGGTGAGACCATTGTATTGTGAATCCAACACATATCCGGTGTTACATGGCTCTGCCCTGTTTTCACGTGGAGATACACAGGTGATCTCTCTCACTCCCTCCCTCCCTCTGGTGTAAATATTTTTTTCAACCAAGTTGTTACATTTATAACCATTCAAATAACAAGCACTATGGTTGTAGGTTTTATGTACAGTTACCCTCGGTGCTCCTGGTGATGCTCAGCGACTGGATTCTATTGTTGGCCCTCCAACAAAGCGTTTCATGCTTCACTATAGCTTTCCACCATTTTCAATAAATGAAGTCGCCAAACGTGGGGGCCTGAACCGACGGGAAGTTGGGCATGGTATGTCTTTTCTTCCATATGCTAAATGAACTTCCCTGAAGTACCAAGTTAAATGGATGTCTGATATCCTTTCCCAGTTTGGCTCATATATAGGCTACCAATGTGATAGAATTAATCTTTCGTTGGTGGATGTAATTGTGTGCGTGTGCCCCCTCTGTTCCTTTTTATTGGGCATATTAAAGATTTGAAAAAAGTCTTTAAAAGAAGAATATATGCTAACCAAAGATTTCTCTTATAATCTATTATTGCAAAATCAAATGTCAAATCTATTGATGCAACTTTTGTACGGGCATACATATGAAACTAATTGTCAAAATTCCAAAGTTCGACTTCTCTCAAATCCTAATATGCCCTATGCATAGAAATGGAGGGAGTACTAGTGTTATACTACCCCGCTCCAAAGTTTAGATCATTTAGTTGCTCTAAGTCATACTTCTCTAGCTTTGACCAAGTTTATAGAAAAATGCACTAACATCAATGACATCAAATTAATTTCACCATAAAATATGTCGTTATGGTGCATTTATTTGGTATTGTAGACATCAATATATTTTTCTATGAACTTGGTTGAAGTTTAGAGAAGTTTGATTTAGGACAACTAAGACAACTTATATTTTGGAACAAAGGGGGGATATTATAACAGCCTGGAGAACCTCAAATAGTGCAAAATTACCTACATTTTGGAACAGAAGGAGTAGCATATAACAGCCTTGGGAACTTAGAATAGTGCATGAAAGCTTGATGATTTGGTGTGCTTTGGGCATGGTTGGGGTACCATGGTCTGATTGAAATTTGGATGAAGCAAAATGGATACCAGCATTTCAGCTATTTATTTTGTACCATTGTGCAGGCACTCTTGCGGAGAAAGCATTGCTCGCTGTGCTTCCTCCAGAAAGTGATTTTCCATATACTGTTCGGGTAAATTCAGAAGTCATGGCCTCTGATGGATCAACATCAATGGCATCAGTATGTGGAGGTATGCTAGAACCATTTACTGTTATAATTGTACTATACTTGAAATAAAACTCTTTGCTCTTTCAATTGTGAGTTGGAGAAGGCATTTTGGTCTTGAGTTTGTGGTTTGTGGAACTTAGCTCTACAATGTTTCATCTTTCATATGCTTAACTGTCCTTAGAAATGGATCGGCTTCCTAGTTTTCCCTTTTTTACAAAGTAAAGCTTGCCACTCGCGCCGCCCTTTTCCTTTCTGCTCTACATGCAAGGATAGTCTGCTTTCTATAAAATAATTTATTTAGCTTATATTTCTTTTTCTTATTTGCTTGGATTTATGCATGAGTTTTGATGTAAATTACCTTTTCATTGTTATTGTGATATCCTGGAACAGCTATAAAATTATTATTTTATTTCTTAATGTTCTGCTCTTCACGCGTTTGTAATGGTGTGTCACAGGAAGTATGGCCTTGATGGATGCTGGGATACCTGTAAGAGAGCATGTTGCTGGTGTTTCAGTAGGTCTTGTAAGTCAAGTAGATCCAACTACTGGAGATATTTCTAATTATCGCATCTTAACAGATATTCTGGTAAGTATTTTGATGTACTTCATTCCAAGATTTGTTATTCAATTGTATAGCTGTTTCCACAATTAAAAAATGTTGATGCTGAAATGAACATGATAATAATTTTTTTTCAGGGCCTTGAAGACCATTTGGGTGACATGGACTTCAAAATTGCAGGAACAAGGAAAGGTATTACTGCTATTCAGCTGGATATAAAACCTGCTGGAATACCATTGGACATAATATGTGAAAGTTTAGAGCCTGCACGGAAGGCTCGAAATCAAATCCTTGACCGCATGGACCAGGAAATAAGTACCGCGCGTGCTATTAATGATGGAAGTGCTCCTCGATTAGGTTTGTTAAGTGCTTGCTTTGTTGTTTTATATCCTGATCCTGAATTAATGTCAGAACTGACCCTCTTTTTGCAGCTACGCTGAGCTTCAGCAGTGATTCACTTAGGAAACTGCTTTTCCATAGGAAAAAAATTGAGAAAGAAACAGGTATACCTGCCTTTGTTCATGTTCTTGTGCTCTTGTTTAAGAATGATTTTCCCCCCATTGGACAAGATATTTGTGCATATTTTGGTCATACCTGTTGTACCAGAAACATGCTAATGAGTAATGAACTAGAGGTGTTTCATTTTAGGAGAAGTGTTTTTGGTGAATCTAACTGCAAATTTTTAAGGAGTAAAAACAGGCATTTCCAATAGCTTAGACTCAATGAAGGGACAAAAACTGTGGATAATAAGGACAACAAAACTAATCCACCTTCTAGCATTAGGTGATTACATCAGTTATGTGCTTAACTGGACTTTATATGGAATCAGTTACACAGAGATGGTTTCACTAGATTATAAATTCCATACATTTGTACTCTATTACATTAGAGTCTGTCCATTTGTCTTTAAGCTGTGATCTTTTGCGTTTTTTGCATTGGCTATCTACTGATGTGGGTTATGGGTTTGCATCTCGGTTTGATAAGAAGGTTAACATGGTTCTCCATCCATATAGTTGACTTGTATATTAGGTTTCAATGATTAAGCATTCTTTGTAAAGCCACGCTCGGTTATATTTTCTTCAACTATTCGGTATTTTAGTTAATTTCTATCTTCCATACTATTAGGTGCACGGGTATCAGTCAGCGATGGTACAGTCACTATTGTTGCCAAAACTCAACCAATTATGGATAAAGCTATTGAGAAGGTACAAGCGCGCTTATGAAACCCACTCATGAGAGCTCCATATAATCCTTGCTTACTGTGCCAATGATCTCAGTTTGTGTTAGTTAGAAAAAATACTAGTGCCTGGGAAGAAGAATCTTTCATATAACAAAATCTATCCTTTCTTTTGGTTGTAGGTTGAGTTTCTCGTGGGCCGTGAAATTGAAGTTGGCCGAACATACAAAGGAATTGTTTCCTCAATTAAGGAGTATGGCGCTTTTGTGGAGTTCAATGGTGGACAGCAAGGCCTTCTTCACATTTCAGAGTTGTCACATGAAACGGTACATCCCTTGTTCTTTGAACCATATCTGAAAATAGATTCTCAGTACATTTCTATGTTCCAGTTTTACCGGCTCTGTCAGTATGTCTCTATGGTTCTAGACTTCTTGGCTTCTGTTGGAAGTAGTTGACTATTTGGCTCTCGAGTAACTGAAGGTTTCTTTTGTTGGATTACAGGATGAATTTTTATTACTTATTGGGTTGAATGCTGACAGGCCAGCTTTTCATCCTTTTTTTAACTATTTCTTTTATATTGTTTTTTTGCCTTTTCTCCTCAGGTATCGAAAGTCTCCGATGTTGTAACTGTTGGCCAAGTGCTCTCATTGATGTGTATTGGACAGGATGTGAGGGGTAACATTAAACTTTCACTTAAGGCAACCTTACCCCGACCACGTAAAAAGAAGGATTTAGAAAGTAAAGGTCCTTTGCCAAGTCAAGAAGTAGGCTGGGCCGCTGTAGAAAACATGCCCAGCATGGATGCTGATGCTGAGGCATCCTGTAGCAAAAATGAAGATGGCGCAACTGAGGAAGGACCTGCATTTTCAACTACTCCTGTTATAATTCGAAGTGCATCTGAATGTGATGCTCAAGATGCTGCAAACGGTCCTAAGAAGAGGGCAAAGGTTGCAAAGTCATCTCCTAGACCATATAAAACCCCCAGCGAACGTCAGGAGGTTAGGACAGCTACAGCTAAGAAAGCCCCAGGTGCTTCCCAGAAAACCAAAGTCAAGATTGAGGAATCTGGGAGTGACGGTCTGGAAAGCAGTGGGTCAGAGGTTCAGGAACAGACTTCTAGCAACACTCTGGACTTTAATCAGAGTCCTGTGAACTTCCAGTCTGGGTCCATGAAGTTGGGTGATGTGGTTACAGCAAAGGTCTGTCAGATTCGAGCCTTTGGACTAGTACTTGAACTGAGTGATGGAGCGCGTGGAATGCATAAGTTTGAGGTAACTTTATTTAACTATTGAGACAGCAAAGCGATATTTTTCTGTTCATTATGTCACTAAGCAACTCCTATCCGTATAGTGTTGACCATTGTACCCTTTTTATCTATCCCCTTTTCATTTTCGCAGTTAACCCCTGTTTGCTTTGCTTATTTAAATGAACCTTTTTTACTGAACTTCTGGAGCATCTGTTGCAGGCAAATGATCAAAAGGAATTTGTAGTTGGACAGGAACTACTTGTGAAATGTGCAAGTTTCAACTCGAAGGGAATTCCAGTGTTCTCATTGTTGGACTAGTGGACAAGGGCTGGAGGAAGACCATATACCTGTAAATGTGTAGCAGGCTAGCAGCTAATCTATCAACGTGAGGAACACGAGGCTAGCAAATTTTTGTTATGTTCCGGCGGCTATGAACATCGCCCAGAGTTTCTTTTATTCTCCATGAAACATGCAAAAATGAATAGAATGGAGGTAAAATTAGGTCCAGAGATTCACATGAAAGTGTAGAGCGTACGAACCACTTGGTGTTCTGAATCTGCTAAAAGCAATTGTATATTATTAGTATAATGTTGCTTCGCTATCTTTTGATCAAAATAATCCAGACGATGAACTCCGATTCTTTGTAACACACTTTCAGTGTTATGCCTACTCACATAAGTTCGACTCACATCAGTTCGGTGTTATGCCTACTCACATCAGTTCAGTAATTTCTGGTTTCTTTGCCTGGGACTGAGAATCTTCAGTTGCACCTGCACCTTCATTTTTTTAACACACGAACTCTTATCCATCATTCTAGGCAAAATCAATTGAACATTGTCATGCAATTCAGCAACTTTGTATTTAGCAGTTGTCGACAAAATTAGATGCTGCCCTCCAGCTCCCGTCAGTCTTGCATACATCAATTATGCCTGAGGGAGACGTCGCATGGACCTGGCCACGGCGACACGTGCGGCTGTAGGAGCATGATCGGCGGCAAAAGCTCAAGAACAGGTCACCCCAGGCGACTCGGGCGGCGACCCGTCCGCCGCGCCGCCAGGCCTCCTCCCCCCAGCGCCCTTCCCCCCTGCCGCCGCCCGAGCTTGAGGTCGGAAGCCCGCCAGACGGCAAAGAAGGCGGCGGCCGGGATTTCGCATCCTCCTCCCTCTCTCTCCCAGGAAGCTCAGTTGTTGAAGACCATGGTGGCAGCCATGGCCATGGGGCAGCAGCGTCCGCCGGTCGGGGCCGGATCCAACCCCTCCACGTTCGGATCCGGCCTCTCCACGCCCAGATCCGACTCTACCCCTACCAGCTGGGGTGGTTCTCGTGCTAGGGGGGCGACGAGGGGCCAATGATGGCGGCTCCCGGCCATGGCCGTGGGGCAACAGTGGCCGCCGGCCGGGGCCGGATCCAGCCCCTCCACGCGTGGATCCGGCCTCTCCATGGCCGGATCGCTGTCGTGCCAGGGCGCTCGCCGTCAGGATGCCGACTCCGACCATGGTGCATCCTGGCACTGGGTGGTGCGCCTCGCAGCTCGTGCGAGCCGTCAAGGGCTCAAGCTGTGGGGCGCCGTTGACGCATAGTGCCGGGCCGCCGGGACTCGCGATGTTCTGGCACAGAGGGGCCCGGCTGTGAGGGGGCTGGGAGGCGCTCGGCGAAAGCCATGCCCGACAGTACGTCGGTGCAGACGACGGCAACGTCCGCGGGCATTGCTCCCCTCCTTGGAGGCGTCGTCATCACTCCCCACCCCCGCAAAAAGGGCTACCTTCGGGTGAAAACCCAACTCTGGTTTACCAGATCGGTGGCGACGGCGTCGACGACGTCGCATCCTACCTGTAGGCGTCACCGTGGAGGCCCCTCCCCCGCCGGCTCAATACCATGGCCCCCTCTACAAGGTTCCTCGCTAATCCTTCCTCGATGGGTGCACAAGCTGCTTGTTGGAGAGCGTTTGATGCCAGGGACTTGCTCCGCTGACTTTCAAGATCCTTGATTGTATCGTCTCATCAAATGCCGGGTTGCGAGACCATGATCCCCTCTCTTGGATCTCCTCGTTCTCCAATTGTCGGCCCTCCCTCTTTGGGGCTTCCTTCCCTCGAAGACGTTGGTGGGCGCCAATTGGATCATAGATGATGCATATCACGACTGTCGTCTGTCGTGCTTGACTCGAAGCTTTACAGTCGACTGTGGATTGGAGGCTGTCGGAGCTCGGCCCCTTGGTGATGATAATATCCAGTAATCAACGAGAGGCCTCCGCCGCGGGAGTATATGGCGTGGCAGCGTAGTTCTGTCTTGTCTTCTCTCCATGTCCGTGTGTGTTTGCTTGTGGATGTGTGGATGTTGATGGTGTTTGTTTCTTTCATCCCCTGTTTTCCTCCTTTCCTGATGTGATGACTTTGGCCTGCCAGGCCAAAGGCCCTGGAATGAAACTGTGCAGCGCCGACTGGGCCACAAATCCATTCTCGACACATGATCCTATTCCTATAGGCGTCGAGCCGTCGACGATGAGCGGCGCCGGCAGGCGGCGGCGGAGCACGAGCTCCATAGCCCCGTCCCCGACCTCCTCCTCCTCTTCTT
The DNA here is from genome assembly GCA_033239725.1 of Echinochloa phyllopogon. Taxonomy (NCBI): domain Eukaryota; kingdom Viridiplantae; phylum Streptophyta; class Magnoliopsida; order Poales; family Poaceae; genus Echinochloa; species Echinochloa phyllopogon. The sequence continues at coordinate 34,609,512 of BTCW01000001.1, read as the reverse complement.
CCGGCTACCCGGACCCGCGGCCATCCCAGCTCCTCCAGTGGAAGTTCTCCCAGGTCCTCGGCGACCTGCCGCCCGCCGCCGGGGCCCACCGCAACGGCACGGCCGCGCCCCGAGACGACGGTATCTACCAATGCAAAGCTCAAAGCTTTAGAGACGCATGCTGCCTTGCTCTTGTACTAACCGGTGTGCCTTGCGCGCGTGACGCAGCGGATGAAATCTCGGCGATCGAGTTCGATGGCCGCGGCGAGTACCTGGCCGCCGGCGATCACGCCGGGCGCGTCATCCTCTTCCGAAGGACCGACGCCGCCGACGGCGTAGCGCCTCGTGCCGAGCTGGAGCGCGCGGACCACGCCGGGGCGCCGCCGCCGCCTCCGATGTACAGCTTCGCGACGGAGTTCCAGAGCCACGGCCGGAGTTCGACGTGCTGCACAGCCTGGAGATCGGCGAGAAGATCAAGAGGGTGAGGTGGTGCGCGCGGCCGAACCGGTCGCTGTGCATGCTCGCCACCAACGACCGCACCGTCAAGCTCTGGAAGGTACGTATCGAACGCGGCGTCGAAGCTTGGTGATGGATTGTCCATGCGAATTGCGAAATGGAGTATAACAATTCTGTAGCTTCAGGGCAGGTCTCGGAACACAAGGCGCCCAAGAAAGAGGACGCTGAGCCGCGCCGGAGCACCGCGGCGCTGCCTCTGCAAGAACCTTACTCTGAATGGGCAGCCGCGAAACCGAGGGGCTCGTCTGCAGATTCCGCTGAGCAAATCGAAAAGGTTTACTCTCTGCACTCTGCAGCATTGGCAATTTCAGTGTTGTATCTGCATCTGCCGAGAGGTTTATGGATTTTTGCTTGTCATATTTGATCGATCCATCAGGTAGGTGTTGTCGGGGATGGGTACTCTGCGAAGTGCCGGAGAGTCTTCGATCGTGCTCACGAGTTCAACATCAACTCCATCTCCAATAACTGGTAGGCTAATTTTATTCTCGCTGGTTCATGCTGCGCCTGGGGATTCTGATTTTATTCTAAGGCAAAGCGATGGCAATGCTTGTTATATCAATGTACAGTGACGGGGAGACGTTCGTGTCCGCGGACGACCTGAGGATCAACCTGTGGCACCTGGAGGTGACGAGCCAGTGCTTCAACATCGTGGACATGAAGCCCGCGAACATGGAGGATCTCGTAGGTGATTTGGTCATTTTTCTTACCATTACCATCTGAAGTGCTACAAAAATGTCAAGTTCGTGAATGGTAACGCTAGCAAGCTAAGCACTGACACTTGCGTTTCACTGCTGGATTATGGTGAACCAGAGGTGATCACAACGGCCGAGTTCCACCCATCGTCCTGCAGCCTGCTGGCCTACGGCACCTCCAGCGGCTTAGTCCGGCTAGTCGATCTGCGGCGGTCGGCGCTGTGTGACCAGAGCGTCAGAACGTGAGTGTCTTCTGAAACTGCGAGCCCCTCGATCTAAATTTTCAATGCACATGTGCCAGCCACGGCACAGCTCCAAGGCATTAGTTTGATTATGCTTTGTGTTTTTTCTGAAACTGTCGCTTTTACTGAACAGATTCCGGGATCGCAAGAGCCGCCCTCAGCCCAGCACGTTTTTCACCGAGATAATCACTTGCATCACCGATCTGAAGTTCACTGGTGAGGGAAGATGCCTTCTAACTCGCGACTACATGAACCTCAAGGTGCTATGAAACTCCATAGCAATAATGCAGCTACTTGTTAATTAGCAAGCAGCAATGCACCAATGGTTCACCATGATGGCTCACTGTTTGCAGCTCTGGGACTTGCGCGTGGAAACCTCACCCGTCGCCACATACAAGGTGCACGAGTTCCTTCGCCCAAAGGTACATTCATAGTTTATCCTATCTATCTATCTATCTATCTATCATTTCGGAAATGTTGCTTGCCAATCAAACTGATAATTTCAGAAATGTTGCTTGTCTGCTGGTGCTGCAGCTGTCGGAGCTGTACACCGACGACTACATTTTCGACAGGTTCAGCTGCTGTGCCAGCAAGGATGGGAACTACTTCGCCACTGGATCTTACAGGTCCGGTACTGAAACGCATGAACACAGAGTATATATACAGTCTGTGTGATCTCACCCCCTTTTTGTCATTTCCTCATCTTTCTTCTGGTCTGGTTCTTATGCTAAGCAGCAATACATTCAAAGTTTTCTCCCGTACTGCTGCACAGACCACTGGCACTACGTTAGAAGCTAGCACCAATCCATACAGGTACTTTGCTTCAAACATCTCTGTTTGTCATCTCTCCTCGCTCTGAAAGCCAATGTAGAATGCTATTTATCCTTGTTTTGGCCCCTACTGAACCTTGCACTTTGGCCACAGGGTACAATCACATGCTCCTGCTAAGATTCCATCGCTGCTCAATTTCTCTCGCGGAGTGAGTAGAAAAGGTGAGGAAAGAGTTCTTTGCCAAGCTCTCCCTGTGTGCTTTCAGTTATGTTTCAGGGAAGGGGTTATTACTGAAGCTCATAGTGTGCTCTGGGAAATCTCTTGTCGCCCAGGTCAGGATGGTCCAAGGTCAGACGGCAAGGAGGAATTCCCATGCAACATGGAATCAAGGGTCACACAACTAGCGTGGCACCCCACGGAAAACTTTATTGTTTGCGCAGCCAATAACAGTCTGTACATGTACCATACATAAGCATACTCATGTCATATTTACAGAGCAAAATGCAGAGTAGCATTCGTAACTATTCAGGCCCAGAGATGAAGATGCCTTGCCAGTGCGTTCTTTGAGCACAACATTGAACTGGATGTACATTGTTCAAGATCTTCAGCAGATCAGAGAAATGAAAAGACACTCCTGCAGTTAAGGAAAGGGTCGCTACTCTCACTGTCCTTTCTTTTCCCCAATATATCCTTGACGTATTCCTCAATATTGAAGGGTTGATATGTGGCTCGGGCTTGGTTTGTGCATTGCGCAGCCTGGAAGCATGGAATCGGACTGCTAAAGCTGGATTTCCTATTCTCAGATGGGCTGTCACGGTTAGCTGCGAATTGAGGAGGCTTTTCAACTGAAATTCCTTTTTTGGAAGGATTTTCAGCAGGAGTTCTGATCAGGATGTTGCTCTTCTCCAGTGGGCTGTCTTTTCCACCTGCAAACCCAAGAGAGCATTCATCTAGAGTTGCCGGCATCTTGCTCTTCTCAGATGGGCTGTCATGTTTGGCTGCAAATTGGAGAGAGTTTTCAGCTGGAGCTTTGATCAGGATCTTGCTCTTCTCCAATGGGCTGTCCTTTTCACCCGCAAACCAAAGAGTGCTTTTGTCTTGTGTTGTCAGTATCTTGCTCTTCTCAGACGAGTCGCACGCAAACAGCATAGGGTTCTTTTCTGAAGTTCTACTCAGGATCCCTTGACACTTTTCAGCGGTATTGGTTGGAGAGACTCTAGGCTCAGCAGGTTCAGAATCCATTGGCGTGATCCCTCCTGCATGCAGACTGCTCTGTTCTACTCCAAACTGGTCCCTCGATGTCTTCATCTTCTTCAGTATCAGAGGTTCATAAGAGCTGTCCATGGATTTCGATAGCATCAGAGTAGGGAAATCTTTGGATTTCTTGCGTATGTGATCGAAGATCGTGTTGCTTGTGGCACTTTTGCATTCTTCTTCGGCTGGTTCAGGTGTCAATGCAGCTTGCATATCTAAGCATGATAATGCACATTTCAGCTAGCTAACAATAAAATTCTAGGTTTCTAAGGAAGGAGCACAAATGATGCATAAAGTGCACATAGCCATAAAGTTCGCAGCATTATCTTACCTCCGTACTCTTCTTCAGGCAGTAGATCAAAACTGGGGACCTCCCTGCAATCATGAAAATACCGTGTTACAAAATACTCCCTCTGTTTCAAACCATGTATCTAGACAGGTGTATAACAAAAGCTATGTACCTAGAAAAGCCATAGTGACCTATAATTTGGGATGGAGGAAGTACTCACCTAAGGTTCAGAAAACATGACTTTACGAATATGGACAGTAATAAGTACAAGTTGTGAAGTACTACCTCTGTTTTTTATTAAATGACGTTTCAGACAGATAAAATGACTTGCGATTAGCTATGTTGTGCTGTCGGAAGCATCAAATAATAACAAACGGAGGGAGTAATTTGTGTTTTCCATTCTAATCTGACGCATGCTGAAATTTGTTTTAGCTTGTAGCTGTGAAGTAACATAATGACTAATGCCAACCTTTCAGATACTTTGGAAACCACAGGTTGGATAGTCCCCAGCTTGATCAGTACTTTGGGTCATGCTAATGGGTGACAATTAATTCCGAAATTATTGGCCAGAAAAGAACAAAGATTACTTACAGTGAAGCCAAGTTGTTAAATTTTCTGGTTCCCAGTACATAATCAGCTTTCTCGAGAGCACCAGCAGAATCATCTTCTATGACACATACCTCTTTGGAAAGTGGGCTCTGTTCAGTGTGAGACTGAGATCGGCTTGTTCGAGTTGTTCTGGAGCTAACCAAACAAATCTCTGCTGGGAGATTGTACGCGGGTTCAGGCTTATCTATCCCACGCTCTCTGGTCACATGCAAATCACCTTCCCTGCTGATTACATGCTTCTTGTGCACATCAAGACCAACTTCACCATAGAATGGAAAATACAAACTGTGTGAGCATATATATGATGTGTTTATTAATTTGAAGAAAAGCATTCTTGGTTGGTGACATTACCATATTCTTCAAATATTAGATCAACCTTCAGAGTGGCCCGTGCATTCTGGGGGCATGGCACGTAAACTTTTACAGAATATGGGCTGCATTTTAACAAATTGGCCAGTGAGGAATACTGAACAACTCAAGACTGGACTTAGGTATCTGAGAGCGCAGCTAGATACTTCTATAATGATATTCTAGTAAAAAAATAGTCATCTTTGTTATTATCTGAAATCATGCTAATTCAACTTGTTTGTTTGCTACAAAAACACCACATAATAATATGAACCTTACTATGACAAACAGCTAGATAGTATATTCAGATAAGACATTGATGCAGAGAAGTATATCCCTTGCTTCAGCCAAAGATGATACAACCTAAGACTCAAGAGCAGGTTCAGATAATCTTGTATCCCTCTCATTTGCCAGTGAAGAAGAATGGTCAAACATATCCTGGAATAACAAGAGTTGAAAAGTGTTTACCTGTGGAATTCTTGAGTCCTGGCGTCAACAATCATAAGAAAAACAAACAGCCATCCACATCAGTAGATGAAATAAATTGCCGAAGGTATCAGTTTGAGAAAGAGAGGAGGGGGGACACCGACCTTATTTTCTCATGAAAAAGGATAACATTGTCTTCCTCTGAGCCCACAACCTGACAAACAATATTATAACAATTAGTTGGTTTTAAAAAACACTAAATGCTCGGAAGCAAAGCTAATAAGGTACCATGTCAGCAAAGTTGCGTTTATTGGATCGAACTGCCTGTGATAGACGAGTTAGAGTTACAGTAATGGTCGATTTCCCCAGTCTGTTTCCAGCATCCTCTATGTGTATGTCAATTTTTGGTGGTAATGATGACAATGATTCCTTTATATGATTCCCAAATGGATAATTGCGCCCTGTTGCCGATTCAATCTTTCTGGCATCAGCAGTTGCCAAGGTCTCAAAGTCATAAATTCCAGCAGTCTTCAGAGCCTGAGGTGGCAAGTGATCAACTCAAGCATTAATTATGCAGGCTGCAGATGGAGAAGTGACTACATAACAATCAGAAAATCAATAACCTTTGCTGTTACGATTCCAATCCCAGGCAATTGTTTAAGCAGAAATGGACTGCTCTCCAAAAGCTTTTGATGTAGACTATTTGCAAGGATCATAGAATTTATGGCAGATCTGTAACTCTTTTTGTATATAAAATATTCTCTCATGCATCTGGCAATTCTACATCCATTTGAGCATATTGAATTTGTCTCCTGCATGGTAAAGCTCACTAAACTTATCAAGGGAGAAAATCAAGGGGTATTTTAAACTAGAGAAAATAAACAACCTGGCTGAGGGATAAATCATGGACTAAGGGGTCCCCAGTTAAGCAGTCAATTGCTAGCAAGAATATTTTCTCTTCTCTTGTCTGAATACGCTTCTTCTTTTTTCCATTCTCCATGACAATATGGAAGAGGAGTCTACCATCTTTGTCAGTGTTTGTCATTCAAAATCTTCTTCTCATTTCGGCGTAGTTGGATCCCTTGATATAAAAAAACAGAAATAAAATTAGCATGCTTGATACTTAATAATTAGTTCAAAATATGTGCAGCCACCTACAAGTAATCTCGGCAGAGCGACAGATGATATGCAATAAATCTTCCAAACTGCAACTGGCAGAAGCTTTAACGATAAGCTTCATTGTATCAAACTTCAGGTAGAATTTAGCGATCAGCTTCCCAGGTTCTGAGTATGAACATTTAGATCTTAAATGAGTTTGATGAAAAAAAATGCAAAACAGTCACAGGCAAACGAAGCAGTTAATTGGAATACTACCATCTCTAAATAGAAGGAACATATAATATCTGAGGGGAAAAAAGATTCAAAATAATAGGATAATAATCTTGGTTATCGCATAAGGTTAGGCCCCAGATAGCATACCTGCACGCACAACCTGAGTTGGGAGGAGAAAGAGATAAGGTGTATTTGTGTCATTACCAAGATGTTTTAAAGGAATCAGCACAGTATTATTCCCTATGATGAACAGCCACTAAAACAACATTTAGCAGTCGAGATACTACATGATGTCATTTCTCTAATCTTCCTTCTGGAATCAAATCTGACATATATATTAGAGTTACCTGCTACGACTGTTAGGCTTGATGTTTTTTCAGGGGAAACCGTAGGGGAATTCCCCTACCACGGCCATTAGGCTGAATAAGTGAATATTATAGCTGTTATTTGAATGAGCCAATGCTTACTATTAAGGTTGCCAAGGTATTAGAGCCTCCAAAACCATGGCCATCATTGCAGAAGACACTGTGAGCTCGGTACAAATTCACAAATAAAATGCACGATGTCCACGTGAAAATGATTCATCCACAGTTCAAATTTAGATTAGTAGGTATATACAGTATTACGATTCCTGAAATAGGGAGCACCATTTAGGAGATTTAGACATACTAGTCCAACAAAACCAGCTTATGGGGTAGGGAGAGCGTATCCAGACTGAAATAATGCGAGATAATAATCATGGATCTGGCTAGTTGAAATATATAACATATAATTTCAGGCTACAGTCTGCTTTGCATTGTGGGTTGGGTGCATCCCATGTGTAAACGATATGCAGTGCAACAAAAAAAAAGCAGTATTTTATCACTAGAGAATGAGCTTTGCAGCATATGACATCTTCTGGTTATAATTTATGCATCTGCATATTGTTTTGCGGAAGAGAACTTTACCTAACGGTTGTAGAAGGAAAGCGTATTCATCTGTCCAAATCAGTCCATACTCTACTAACTCATGAATCTTCTCAACACATATATCTGTATGTTTGATTGCTTATGATCAAAGGATAGGGCATCATAATAGAATCATGAAGCCAACAAAGTCCAAAAAAAAGGTACCTTGAATTTGCTTTTCAAGGAGACCTTGAGGAGTCCCCCTCTTTACTCCATAATTCTCAGGATTCTAGCAATATATTTCATTAAAGTTACATCATCGATTAAATTACATAGATTTAAATGTTAAACAAGAATTCATCCATACCTTCTTTATCCTGATGTACAAATACGAGCACTTGATCCACTCAATTGCCAAACTTATGTCAGCTACTGTCAACTGAACAATTTCTGCATTTAGATGCTCCACTGCACATGGCAGCAACCTGGTGATAGTATATATACTTGGTCAGAAGTGAGAAAAAAATGTATGCAGTGCATCATAGTCATCTTTTAGGTGAAATATCACATATTCACATGAGATACTAGTTTCTTATGAGACATCAAACACTTACTGTGACTCCACCATTTCACATCCATTTAGAAGGTTCTCATACAGATGAACCTAAAGGGAAAAGTTACAACATGTTAGTCCAATAATCCAGGAAATTTTGTCCCATCAAAATATTTCATAATTCACGAAATTAATATAAGTGGAAAAACAGGATGAGTTACTGTCTCTCTTCTTGTCATAATTATAATTGTTCCAGTATCATCAAACGGTGGACGTCCAGCCCTCCCACACATCTGCAAAACACTATTATTTGTCAAAAACAAGATGATACTCCTATAGTAAGTTTTATATTTTGATATTGAAATCAACAAATTTTTTTAATTTTGACTGTAAAATTTATATATATGTAAATTTCAATAGTGTTTTAGGGAACTACTGTTGTTGGTATGTATACTACATAAACGACAGAGTACACAGAAAGCAATTACGGTACAAGCATAGGTAGAGCCACTAACAAATTGAACTATGGAATTCAGTCAAGAGAACAAATAGAAATCTAAGATTCTTGAAGTACCCCATGCAAATGTAGGGTCACTTCATAAGTGAATCCCTTTTTCCCAGGCATCAAAGAATTACAGAAATGCTAATGATATTCAATTAACTACAGGAATTGGTTGCATTTAAGTTTTTTGGTATGAGTAAACTCCAACCTATATAGATAAGTTAGCATATCCAATACTCCTTCTCTTTCATAAACAGAAATGCCAATGATGTACAACCACCTTCTGCTAAAAGTTTTAGGCTTTTAGCATATGAGTTATAACCGCAGAAACAAACTCAGTGGTTTGTATGTCTCAAACCATACCGATTAGTTCAGACAAAAGTAAAAGAAGTAAAGCAATGAACATACAACATTGAAGCTACATTTCAACCTTAAAAAATCACAGTAAGATGTGAAGCGAGATGGAATATCTGTTCATGTATATCAACAATAATAGTTTATAGGACATATTTAGACTTAGTAGTACACCTGATGCACCATGGACCTCTCATATTCTACATACAGGCCTTTCTCTTTGTTGCTGCAGAATAGAATCGATATCAGAAGCTAGAAGTATAGATCTTTAATCGGTGCAATATCTAAATTTGATTCTCACAAAAACTGAGTTGACTTTATCACAACTGTATGTGCAGGTAAGTTGACGCCATGTGCCAAAGTATTTGTTGTGCATAGAACTTGAAGATCGCCCTTGAGAAAAAGACCCTCAACGAGGCTCCTATCTTTTGAGCAAAGACCACCATTATGAAAACCAACTGAAAATGGAATAGGATCGCATCAGTTAAGCAATCATAGTTTTTGGGCTAAGTGTATCACCTAACTTATATGCTTTCTACAAAAGCAGGGAATCCTATTTAGAAAAATAAAAGTGTATCACCAAACATGGGTACCTAAAAAACATAACTAAAAAATTGGAGGTTGCAAAGTTGAGGAAAATATAGGGTGCCCAGGAAACAAGATTCCAGATAACCTCCATGTACAATGCAAGCCTGCAGTTGCTTGTCACTACAGGTTAGAGAAGCCTCCTTTAGATGTTGGTATTGCTGCATTGATTGCATAAATGGATTGGAATAGCCAAATGATGCCCCAGTTTGTGAAAGGCACTGCGCTGCTTCTTGTGCACCTTTTCTCGTCGAACAGAAGACAAGTGCAGACTTCCCTCTCGAATGTTGCATCAGGATCTCTGTAATCAGTATTTCATTTCTATTTTTGGTACTGAAATGCTTATATGGGAATTTACATGATGTGAGGGATGGGGAAGATATTACTTACCATAAATAAAACTTTGCAACCTCTACAAGTTGAAAGAAAGAAAGAGAATTAAGTATCAGGACTGGTTCCATATAAAGTCAAACTGTTCCCCACTAATTTTCCTCTAGTTGTGGAAAACGAAAACAATCATTTGGATTGTAAAGATGCATACCCTCTCAAAAAGGAAGTCATTTTTAGCTGGAGCATAACCTAAATAGCACAATAAGAAAAAGGAAAGATTTAGCAGCACAGCAATTTCTGATGAAGTGGCAGCTGAAAGGTCATTGAAAAGATGTTAAGCAATCAGTACAGCATGTATACATATTTTCAGAATTTGACCTAGTAGCTCAATAAACCCAGGTTTATTCTTAAATCATTTCATGACTGAGAAAATTCTTTATATAGTAAATCAAATGCAACTTAAGTGGCATAGCAGAGGAGTCAAATCACTCCTGATGAAAACTGGAACAACCTAGCCTGTAATGACCTAGTGATGATCCTTCAAGGCAACATATGATAAGGAGAGCATTTTGCTTCCAGATTAGCAAAATAGTTTGATCAGTTTCAGGATAGATAATCTTAATCTTAAGTGTTGGAGAGTATTTTATCAGGTGTTACTACATAATTGTGTACTTGCCATGTGCTAGTGTAGATTCTAATATATAAGAAAATCGTACCAAAGACCTTGGTTGTCAACTTCACTGGCCTCATTTCTTCTCCAAATCTGCAAAAGGAGCATACCACAGAGAAGTTAAATTTACTTTTAAGTACTCCATAAAATCCTCAAGTAAATTTTGTTAGTCACCTTTTGATTCCTTCAGGGGGTGCTAGGAGCCACTCCGCTGAAAGTTTATGTTAATGGGAAACATAAGTTCCTTTACTGGATCATGATATGTAAATGTAAATGGTATGTTAAGAACATACTACACAGAATTACAAACCTATGTCCTCAATATTAGGGATAGTGGCAGAAACAGCTATGAATCGAACATTAGCCAAAGGAGCAGATTTCATGTTGCCATGTCGCGAAAGCATTTTTATTCTACTGACAACTGCTTCCAATGCAGCTCCACGTGGATCATTGAGAAGGTGAACTTCGTCAATAAGGACGAGAGCAATGTCACTGAAGAAACCCAATCCACCATCTCTTATACCATGTCGGCTCATAGAATCAAATTTCTGCATGTATTACAATTTCAGCGAGAAAGCAAGAAACTGGTTAGCAAGATTTCGTCTTAACTTCCGCAGATCAAAATAAGTAGTGACATAGCTAGACCTCAGGAGTGGTGAGGATTAAATCAGCATCATGTATGGCTTTTTTGTTGTAGAATTCATTGTCACCAGTCATCTCCAAGCATTTTATTCCCAATGGGCCCAGCTTTGTGCTCCAGTCCCGCAGCTTCTCCTGCACCAACGCCTTGGAGGGTGCAATGTAGATCTGCAAGGTCACCGCAGTGAAGCACACAGTAAAAATAAACTCAGAATCTTAAAAATTCAGCAGCCCATGTACTTTTTGAGGAAAGGCAGTCAGAAGGTACATACAGTTTTCAGAGTTCCTTTAATCAAATTGAACCTCAAATCTGGTGAAAGGAACCTCGAGAGGAGCCTCAGAATGCAGAGCTCAAACAGCACGGTCTTCCCACTCCCAGTAGGTGCGGAGATAACCATGTTCACATCCGAGAAGAAGCACACATGGAAACACTCACTCTGCAAGGAATTGAAGTATCTGCAGAGAAACCAAAATGTTACTAAAATCACACCTCTGTACCAGTCTATCAAAATCACTTCGTATTTTCCATAATCTCAACTCTCATGCAAAGCACGAGATGACTGCTACTCAATTCCAATCATCTGCTGCGATCACACAACTGAACAAGCAAAAGAGTGCAGGAACACACCATATAAACACCAAAAAGTAATCGCAGAGCTTGAATGATCAGCGCACGGGGTCGCACCTGAACCCGAACACGGGGCGGAACGGCGGGGGCAGGTCGGAGACACAGCGCGGCGCGTACGGGTCGGCGAGAGATCCCATCGTCGGTCGGACGACCTGACCTCGGGTGGCTGTTTCTAGAGACGGAAGCCGCACACACTCGCCTCCTGCAGAATCCGAGCGATCGGGGTTAGCAACCGCGGTGATCGGTGGCGAAAAAGCAGAGCGATCCATGGTGATGCAATCCGAGCGATCGGTGGTGAGAAATCCGTCGTGAGGAGTACCGTCGGACACCTTGCGCGCGGCGCCGCCCGCTCGGAGCGGAGCCGGCGGGGGATTTCGCGGCCGAACCGGCTGGCGGGAGCGAGGTAGGAGACGATGCGAAAGGGGGGATGAGGGGCACTTACTCACTGGTGGAACCGGACCGGAGGTGACCGCGGCGAGAGGCGGGGACGGCCGCCGAGGAGACTGTGGAGAGAAGGGAGAGAGGATCGAATCGGAGGCGCGTCTGCTTGCTTGGCGAGGAGGCTGAGCGCAGCAGCGGGAGGAGGAGGCGCGCGCGGATGCTTTATGCTGCCTCGAGGACTCGAGGAAGGGAGGACGGGGGCCTGGGGGAGGTGAGCCGTTGCGAGGAGGAAAGCGCTGTTTTGGCACGGCTCCGGGCGCTGCCGTGGCAAAAAGGTCAGGTCCAGGCCAGCGTGAGCACGGGGTCGACACCGTGACGCCTCGGCGCAAATGATCATTTCTTTGATTGAACCACAAACCAAGACCGATATTTTGACAAACGGTAATGCTTACTTGAAGACGTCCGATAACTTTTTGGGCTCCGGACGCTACATGGCCTCTCTGTTTTTTTTAAAAAACAGGAGGGGGTGCCCCTACTGATTATATATATATATATATATATATATATATATATATATATATATATATAAAGGAATACAAGAAAAGAACAGAAAATTACAGGATTGAGTCAATCCATTGTTCTATGAAAGGAAAGTAAGTCCTTTTTGCTCTGAACAAAAGTCGAGCAAACATTATCTTGAACATAGTTCTAACATTTTCCACCCTTGGTTGAAAATTTCTAAAAATTTGATCATTGCGAGACATCCAAATACTCCAACTCATAAGAATGATGACCTCCATGAAGAAAGGAACTTGTAATTGCTGTTTGAATCCTTCTAAAGTCTGGAAAGGATCTGATGCATCGGCAATTTCAAGATGCAACAATGCCCAACACTCCCTTGCAAATGGACAGTCCAAGAAGAGGTGTGTCAAGGATTCTTCTGTCACAAGGTTGCACTGCACGCAGTCATAGGAGGGAAGCTCCATATGTTTTCTTTTTAGTAATCCTCTCGTATTGATTCTATCATGTAACATAAGCCAGAAAAAAACTTTATGATTCGGCTGACAAGATGATTTCCACAGCCAACTAAATGCTTGATGTGTCTCCCTGTGCCCAGTCAGAGCTTTATATGCTTTTCCTGCAGTGAAATAGGGGTTGTTCCAGATGTAACTCCAAATATCAGTCTCACCCGAGGAAGGCAAGGATTCTAATAACTCCTGCAGTTGAATGTACTGGTGAAATGCCTCTTCTGAAAGTGGCACATGAAACAAGTGATGTAAATGTGGCAGCTGTAATGTTTTCCCAATGGAAACATTTTTATTTTTGGCAAAGGAATAGAGCTCCGGGAAAGATTGACTTGGTATCCTACCAAGCCACATGTCATCCCACAACAAACATGTGTGCCCATCAAAAACTGTAACAGAGGCCAATCCTTTGAAGGTTTGAAGCAAATTCAGCATGTCACGCCACCAAAATGAGCCCTTTTTGGTATGATTAGGGAGTCTGCCATTTGGATAGTACTTTTCCCAGACCAGCTTAACCCAAGGAATGTTCTCTCTATTCATGAATTTGTGCCAATTTTTTAAAAGCAATGCCTCATTTTGTCTTCTCAGGTCCAAGACTCCCAGCCCCCCTTCTGACTTTGGTAATGTTACCAGTTTCCATGCAGCCTTGGGTGGTTTTCTTGCATTCATATCCGCTCCTCTCCAAAGACAATTCTTCCTGAATTTGTCTACTTGTTTGATAATTGTACCTTGTAGCCGAAAAATGCACATGAAAAATGTTGGGAAGGCTGTGAGCACAGAGTTTGTTATTTCCAATCTGCCAGCTTGAGACAAAAACTGCGAAGTGCAAACTAATCTTTGTTCACATCTTGAGACTAAAGGCCAGAAATCCTCAATTCTTGGCTTTGATAAACCAAGAGGTAATCCCAAATAAGTAAAGGGCAACTTGCCTTCTGAACACCCAAAGGCTGAGGAGAGCATGTGAAGCCTCTCATCTGTCATATTGATTGGATCCATCATTGATTTTAGAAAATTTACCTTGAGCCTAGTTAACATAAAGAAACTCTCCAGGATATCCTTGAGGACTAGAATCTGATCCACTTCTCCCTCCATTATGACCAAAGTGTCATCTGCATATTGCAATATGGGGAAATCTTGGGAGAAGGTTAAGGGAATTGGCAAAGTTATATGCCCTGCTGATTTGGCTGAGTTCATCATGGTTTGCAATAAATCTGCAGCTAACACAAACAAGAGAGGGGATAATGGATCTCCCAGTCTGACCCCTCTTCTACAATGGAAAGTCTTTCCTGGTACCCCATTGAGAAGTACAGAAGAAGTTCCTGAGCTGAATATTGCCTGCATCCACCCAAGCCATGTATCACTGAATCCTTTAGCTTTCTTAATGTTTAGCATTGCTTGATGCTCTATCCAACTTCAAAATGACCATCTCCTTATTTGACTTATGGCAAAGATGAAGATATTCAAAACTCCATGCCAGACAGTCCTGAATTGTCCTTGTCTTGATAAATCCATATTGATTTTCATGAATCAATAATTTAATCACTTGCTACAATCTGTTGGCCAAGAGCTTGGTTATTATTTTGACTGAAGTGTTCAATAGAGAAATTGGTCTGTAATCTGATACTGAGGCAGCCCCATCCACTTTGGGAATAAGTGTGATATAGGACCCATTTATGCTTCTCAAGCAAATTTCACCTTTTTGAAAACCTTCACATAAATCATAGAAATCCTGTGCAATTATATGCCAACATCTCTTAATAAAGTCAGTGTTAAAACCATCCGGACCCGGGGATTTGTCTGATGTGGTTTCTAACAACTGAGTCAATTTCCTCTTTTGTGAAAGGTGCATCAAGACAATGAAGGTCTACAGAATTTTGCAAAAGTGCATTTAAATCCAAAGGAGCTGCTTCAGTATGAAACGCACTTGTTCCCAGCCTTTCTTTATAAGCATCCCACAGTAATGCAGCTTTGCCATTATGATCAGAAATAGCCTGCCCGCTATCATCGTTTAAGGTGGTTATAGAATTCTTTCTGAACCTAATTGTTGCATTTGCATGAAAAAAATTTGGTTCCAGCATCCCCAGACTTCACCCATTTGATTGTGCCTCGTTGCTTCCAGTAAATCTGTTGTTTTGTCAGGAGTGAAGTGAGCTCTTCCTCTAGCAGTCTTTTGAAGTTCCACTCAATCACTGTCAAGTCCCTAAATTCCTCTAGGATCTCCATGAAAGAGAGTATCAGCTTAACATTTGCTATAGTTGCCTTGAGATTGGATAATTGACCCTTTGTTGGCGGTCGTTACAGCCCAAATCCGACCACTAATACTCGGGAATAAATGAGGTTATATGCAACATTCCATGTACTTAGGTTTTATTTCTAATAAAGTTCCACGAGTTTTGGTGAGTGTCACTTGTGCAGGTACAACTACGACAAATACACACTATTGGGGCCGAAAATGACCGAATCGGCCGAACGACTCCGTTCGACCGGTTACCCCCCTTAGCCATACAAGCTGCCGGGAGCCGTCCACATCACCGATGACCAAGCGGACACAACGTACGACACGTGGACGACCGCCAACTCATTCCGGACCCACGCCACATCATCCTGGGCCCACACAACAAGTTCCACATCAGCAGAAGGAGGTCCAGGACATCCAGGACACAGAGGCGGTGCTGGGGAGGGCTGGCCTTGGGCCAGGCCCGTTCGGCCGAACAGGTCGGTTCGACCCAACCGACCCCAGGCCAGCACCGCCTCCCCAAGGCTAATCCCAGGCGTCCAAGCTAAGGCGGTGGAGATGAAGGGTTTGGCCGAACCAGGGGGGTTCGGCCGAACCGACCCTGGCGCCCGAATTGCTAGGGGGTACCCCCTGGTCCCTTGGCGGTTACTTCAGCTCCAACCGACCTGTGGCACTATATATAGGACAGTACACTCCCCTTGAAACACACACCAAGCCAAGGAGCTCATTTCCACTTTCATTCCAGTAGAGTTAGGATAGTTTAGTTGGGAGTTAGAGTTGAGTCGAGCTTTGCCTCGGAGGTTCCGGAGTCGTCTTCAGAAGCTCTGGTAATAGCTCTTGTATCTTTTACTTTTCTTTTTGTAAGACATTGAGTATCAATATAGTTATCTTTATCACTTTGCCTTTGTCATTTATATCTTGCTTCTACTTTATCCTAGTTGCAGCTATATCTTGTTTAGACTATAGTCAGTTATAGTTCTAGTGCTTGTAGTCTTGTTTAAGTCTTTGTCTTGGCCGGTTCTTCGATCTTGCTTGATACTGGAGGTGAATTGTCACCAAGAGTATTGACAAGGTTGCTTGCTCTTGCTAGCAGAGTAAGTAGTCGTTGTCTAGTGTAGGAGTGGTTCCTAGACTAGTCAGTGGCCTTAGTTTATTCCCGTCGCAACGGAGGTGGTAGCCGGGAGGTGGTGACAGCCCTTTCGGTCTTCGTAGCCCATCACGTTAGTTCCGGTCCGTAGGATTCCCCAGTTGGGAAATAGTGGCACCCCTTCTCATCCCTTTCTGTGTGTTCACCGGTTCCCTTGTCCCGAAGCTAAGACATTAGAGTTATCCCAGATCTCCTAGTGCTGGTTCTGTAGCCGCTGTATCTCTAAGCTAGAGTGACATAGGTAGATAAAGAATCCAGGAGTCCTCTATCTCTTCTCGTTGTCCTCCCAGCTATCTATCTCTTCTCTCCCTTACCTGAGTATCCCTTGAGCTGTGTGTCTAGTATATCCACTCCTATCCAATACCGTTATCCCCTGTGTTGTCTAGTCGTGTATCCTCCTCTGATAGTCTCGAATATCTGTTCACTAGTAATCTTGCCAAAGCTTCCCTGCGAAAATATAAATTACGATACCTCGGGATACTCCCAGGTGAAGTGCTACAGCGGTATGCGCTTGCAGAATATTTCTATATTTTACTAAGCCATAAGAAAAACCACTGAAACACTCCTTACCCCAGTACCAGGATTCTTAATTCTGATATTGGATCGTAAGAAGTGCCAACACCCTTCCAAGCCTTGAGCACTCTCCTCAAGTTTTTAAATTTTGCTGTCAATCTCTTAGCAATGTCAGTCTGTTGGGTAGGAAGATGCCAACCATGCTGAACAATTAGCTCAAAATCCTCATGCTCCATCAAGTAGTTCTCAAATCGAAAAATGACTCCTCTTGGGATGTCGGTACTGACTTTTACCACACATGGAGAGTGATCAGAGGTCTCCATAATTAAAGTTTCCACAGATGTGTTTGGGTAACTCAAAGTCCAAGAATTAGAGGTAAAAAACCAATCCAATGTTTCCATTAAAGGGGATTCCTGTTTATTAGTCCAAGTAAACTGTTTACCCTGCAGAGGTAGTTCCACAAGTCCCAGAGCACTAATGGCTTCATTAAAAAGAAATAACATGTTTGGATCAGAACCTGGCCTATTTCTATTCTCAGGCTTTCTCATGAGGTTGAAGTCTCCTAAATTCAACCAGTCTGTCTCCTCTGGCATTTCTATATTCCTGAACCATTGAAGAAATTCTGTTCTGCCCTCATCTGTACATGGAGCATAAACATTTGTCACCACAAAGAAGTCCCCATTCAATTTGGATGTGAGCCCTACTGATATGGCGTATTCATTCTGATAGAGCAAGCTGCCATCGAATAGAGAACTCTTCCACACTGTTATGATGCCACCTGAGGCTCCAGTGGATGGGAGGAAAGCAAACTTATCAAGGCCTAGGGGACAGAATTTTCTCACATATTGTTCGTCAAAAAATTCCTTTTTGGTTTCTTGCAGGCACACAACCACACTCTGACTTTCCACAATTTTATTTTTTACCGAGATGCACTTGCTTTCTGCATTAAGTCCACGAACATTCCAGCAGAAGACCTTCCAGGATCTATTTTGTGTCGTGGTATTCATTTGAAGCAATTATCAAACTTGCACTATGATGCATGAAGAACATGCAACAAAAACACCAATTAAGAGGGCTAAAGTGCATTACTATAAAGAGAGGGAACTGCATAGAGGGCACCATCCAGCAATTATTACAGCACTTGCACAATATCACTGAAAACCACAGAATGAGGTTCTGAAAAAAAGGATCTGACCCCCCAGAACTAAAAAAATATAGTCCAAAAGATAGATGTAAAGACATTGAGAAACAATGATGTGGAATTATGACAGTAACATAGATCACTGCCTTTTCTTCTTTGAAGCCTCCTCTGGCTTCTTAACTGTTGGCCTCTTGACTTGCTTCCTCTCCTGTGGTCCTTCTGCATCTACCTTATTCTTGGGGTTCTTCTTACCAATTGGAGGTAGTGGCCTTTTCTTCAGAAGAAGAGCTTCTTTGGTTAATTTGGCAGGGCCAATCTTGCAAAAGGCACTTCCCAGGTTTCTAATCACAAATGGTGAAAGGTTTGGAGGGTCTAATGAACATCCCAAGCAATGCTTATCTGCACAACTGTTCACCCTGAAACCTTTGTTCATTTTTTTAACTCTGGTACTTCTTCTCAGATCAGAATCCACCAGGACAGTTGTGAGCTTGGAGATGGCAGCGAACAGCCAGGATCACACTGAGGTGTAGAAGGTAGACTAGTGACTTCAACAGGCGCCTTTCCTTTGTTCTTACTATCCAGACTGCATGGTGGAGACTGCTTTGTTTTCTCTGAATTCAGACAGGGAAGACCTTTGACAGAGGGACACTGTTCAGGTATCACAAACTCCACAGATGGTGCATGTCCACCAAATAGATCCCATGCTGGAGACAACAACAATGATCTGGCTAGACAGAAGTGGGTTGGGGATATCAACAGAAAAGTAAAAAAATCTGACCACTGTTGGGGGACTTTCACATGTTTCTGTCCCACCCCATTAGCTGAAAAGAACTGCTGCCACAGACCAGTTGTTTGTGTCTTTGTCACCAAATGATTGGCCAGACCTGGATCCATATGATTGTCATACCTCAAAAGCGCTGAGCTTACCTGCAAATGATCCTGTTCTGTCTGATCATCAGAATTGTCATCAGATAAGGGTTGGTGGTCCATTAACATGTGTTCAGGTATTTCTTCTACTAAAAAATTAAGTGGAGAAGGAGGATTTCCTGGGACTGCCGCAGGTAAGCCTAGCACAACTTGAGCCCCTAAATTTGCATCTTCATGTTCTGGGACCTGCAAGAAATCCCCCACTGGGTGCCCCAACTCATCTTCAAGGTTTTCCTCTTCTACCTCATTTATCTGCATGGGGAGCACTAGATCATTGACCTCAGGAATAACTTCTTCTTCTAGGACCCCAGGATCCACCACTTCATCTACTGCCTCCACCATGTGCTCATCCTCACCAGGTAGTTCATTGAGGTTTAGCCCTCCAGCCTGCCCATCCTGATTCTGACCACCCTCTTGATTTCCTGCCTGGCCATTCTGCTGTTCATTGGGCCAAGGATCCCATTCTCAATTCTGGCCCCCATCATTGTTAGCATTGTCTTGAGGAGCTTCTGGTCCAGGCCCATGCTGACCAAACCCAAAAAACTGAAATGGCCCATTTGGCCCCATGTCATCTTCTGGTTCTGGGTCTTCATCAGGTGGCCTCCCTTCTAAAAGTTCCTGCTGAACAATCTCACACTGAACAGACCAAGACTCCCCCTGAAAGCCCTCTGCGTCTGTCAGCAAAATAAAATGAGGCACAGATTCAAGATCAATCACTCGTGCTCTAACCATGAGCCTTGCAAGTTTGGATTTGTCTTTCTCATACGAGATGACACGCCCAAAGGAACATATAGCATTGTCAATGTATTCCTCTTCCCAGTAGTCTTGCGGAAACCCCAAAAGCATTAGCCAGCAATCCCTATTGAAGTCTACTGCCTTCCAATTTCTGCCTCGATTGTGTTTTACGAAACTTATGTTGACATCGAAGAAGGCATGAGGACTTGCAGCTATCATGTTATCGCAGTCAGGTACATGAACAAAATGAACATAAGCTTGTCCTAGGTGGCAGGGCTGAAGTCCTCTACTTCCAGGCGCATGTGGTCTACCAAGAACTCCCTAATAGTTTCTCTGATGACATTGAAAGAAACTTGGTTACCAGGCATCGGATCAACGGTGCCGATGGCAAGATCCTCATTCCGAGCTCGCGGTCGCACTGTGCAGGCCCTCACCTTCCGCTGCCTTCCCGCTACTGGCACCACTTGCATTCGATTCAGAAGGAAAGGAGTCGGGTCCGCGCGCTCGTACGCCATGGCCGGCGAGGCAGGACGGTCCCAAGACTGTGGCAACGAACTCTCCGAGCGATTGGGGTTTTCTTGGCCTGATGGTGGCGAAGTGTTCTGAGCAGGGGAAGAAGAAGGGTTGGCCGGTAAAAAAACATTAAAGAGTTTCAGGCCCTGTCCCTGCTTTGGGGAATTTCCAGTCTCTGTCACTGCATTGTGGCCCGCGTCATTGGTTGGTCCACTGCTCATTGCCCCAGCATCCAGACGCCATTCAACATTGATGTATTTTGGGGAAAAAGTCCTTGACGGGCACAAAGATAGCCGGAATGCTGCAAAGGAAGGAAAGACTGGAGGCCCACTAGGACCTGCCAAATTGGGCTTGGGAGCTTGCAGCTGCGTGAAAAGATTTCCTTTGGCCCGAAACTTTCCTTCATTACGAATTGGGCTTGCCTTTTGTGCACGGCAATAAGCGGAAATATGCCCCCAATTATGGCACGAATGGCATTTAATTGCATTAGTGCAGGACATTCTATTATGAGACCTTGACAGGCAGCGAGAACAAAAAAAAGCTTGACCTGACCATAGAATCCTTTGACCGCTGATGCCCAGAATTGTCGCTTCCCAAATTTAAATCCAGATCAATATCAGTTACTAAACCAGGTCCTGAATTTGAATTTGAAATTACCCCATCCGTGTTCTTCGCCTGATAAGAAAAATCCCTCGCAAAGCTTGCAGAAAGATCATCACTATTCAACCTTGCAAAAACTGAAACTTTTCTTCTTCCAATTGGAATGCAATTTGCACCTGAAAGAGGGACTGACTGCTTGACTGCATCCACAAAAGAAGTGGGTTTCTTCTTGGAACGAACTTCAGTCCACTCAAAATGTTGCCCTTGAGAGGAAGCCACCGAGATCGCAGCAAAAGAAAGCCCTCTTTCATTCCAAAGATTGAAAGCCAGCTTAAACACATCATTCTCAAAAGACCTGATGGCATAAACCAGAAGGCCAACGCTTCTGGAGAAAACACTAAACTTGAAGACCCAGGGTTGCACTTCCACAACCGCAAAATTTGAAGCAGAACCTCCCAGGATAGCTTGGAGAATGAAACCCACATTTTCCTCTGAGAGCTTGATCTTTGAGCGGGTGAAAGAAACCAGGAGCCAGAAGCACGAAGGGCCATCCGGAGAGAGCGAAGTAACAGGGGCACCGAGGGCTGAGCGTACATTCGCAGAGAAAGCCACACCTGGCTTGCCGTCCAGTCTTGAGATATCCATGGCACCAAGAGACGATCGCCAAAGGGAGGAGCCCGATTAACAGACGACCGAGGGTTGGAGATGCAGGATGAGGACAGGGAAAAGCAGTATGGTGGCCACCGTGACCGCTGTGGTCGCCGGCGTGGGCTGTGGGCGCCGGGACCGGGTGGTCACCGGCGAGGGGAGCGCGCGGTCCGCCGTCTCGTCCCAGTCGCTTTCCTTCCCTCTCTCTCTTCCCGTGTGTCTAGCTTGGAGGATAGAGCATCGTTTGGGCCTCTCTCTGTCCACATGCTCCATCCTCTTTTATGTCCACGTCTTTCCCCCACCGCACAGGCACAGCACACAACCAATCTTATCCTTTCACACCTACACCAGCCACCAGACAGAGGTAGCGAGCGCACAACTAGCGACGCTGCCCGCGAGCTTGTGCGCATGG
The DNA here is from genome assembly GCA_033239725.1 of Echinochloa phyllopogon. NCBI lineage: Eukaryota > Viridiplantae > Streptophyta > Magnoliopsida > Poales > Poaceae > Echinochloa > Echinochloa phyllopogon. Next base: position 34,587,628 of record BTCW01000001.1, on the reverse strand, counting down.
CGAGGCCAGGGGGCCAACCTACATCGGCTGTCGCTCCGCCGTAGCCAGGTACGCTGGGGCCGGAGGAGCTGTTCCGCCTGCCAAGCTCGAGCTTCGTCGGGCGCCCGTGAAGGAGGACCGAGGTGGTGGTCATGGCGGGGAAGCCCGGGAAACCTTGAAGGGGCGCGGATTGCTGCTCCCCGCAGCCTGGGGCGCAACGCCAGCCGCAGCTCCCTCCACGGCCGGGGCGCGGATTGCCGCTCCCTGCAGCCTGGGGCGCGACGCCGGCCGCCGCTCCCTACACGACCGGGGCGTGGCCGAGTGCGGGGTAGCCGAGCTCATCGGCGGCGCGGCCGGTCGCCGAAGGAACTCCGGGCGACGGCAATGGCCGGCAGCAGGTGGGCCAAACGCGGCGGAGGCTACCCTTGCGCCATATTGCATTAGGCATTCTACGGTGTTGCCGCGTAATTTTTTGGATGTTGCAAAATTCTAAGCACGTTGCAATGGTTAGTTTTTTATGTTTCACAGGCTAACTTTTCATGTTGCAACCTCTGTGTTTTTGTGTTTCATCGTGCTATAGATGTTGCAACAATTATTTTCTCATGTTTCATCCGCCACTTTCCCATGTTGGAACATCAATGTCCAATGTTTCACCGTGGTTGACAGATGTTGCAAGAAACACGAGTTTCATGTTGCGGCGGGTTTTTCTGACTCGTTAATGTTGTGATGAGATTTTTTCCTAACTTTTATTTTTCAATGTTGCATGCAACCTAGCATGAACGTTGCGGTGGGATTTTTACCGGTGAACTAGGGAAACCAATTTCTAATTCCATTAATAAACCCATAACACAGCAGGCGCGAAATGCCTTCACACCAAGACACCAACAAATAAGCTTCAGCAAATCGAGCTGCCACCATAGTACAGTACACGGTGCTCGCTCGGTAAGCATGTGCGTATTATAACTCGTGATCGGCATGGCTGATCCGGCGGCTAGACTCTGAGCTCCTCCCGGTCCATGGCGAGGATGGTGCTGAGGTTCATGGGGTGCATGTAGTCGGTGTCGCCGTGCATGAACTGGTCGACGATGATGCGGTTGGCCCTCTCGGTGGGGTGGAACGCGTCCCAGAAGGCGAACACGTCCCGGTTGTCGCACACGTTGGACGCAGGTGTGCACAGCCCGATCCCGTTGTACGGGCCCTGCCCGCAGCACGCCACCTGCACGTTCGTGAACCCTGCGAGAGCAAAACAAAACGCCACCCAGCAAGCAGAGAGATCAGCCTCTTGTGATTTCATATATTCTCCACGTACGATGGATGCAAAAAAGATCATGCCGGGTTCAGCACGCACCGAACTGCTCCGGGTTGTTGATGTAGTCGAAGTTCATGCGCATCGTGTTGGCGGTGACGAAGACGTCTGCGCCGAGGTCGCGGTTGAGCCCCCGCACCATGTCCACCAGCTGCGGGTTGAAGAGGTTCACCGCCCGCGTCAGCTCCGCCGCGCACTCCCCGTTCTGGCTGTGCTGCGCCAGCTCCGCCGGCACGCACCCCAGCGGCCCCGTCCCCGTCACGATCACCCTCCGCGCCCCCAGCTCGTACAGCCTCTGCACTCAAATTTGTTAGCTGCTGGTGGTTGGTAGATCGAGAACGAACGGAGAAGCAGGAATGGATGATTATTTACGCACGCACCAAGAGGATCTTGCGGTACTCGGAGACGATGAAGGGGACGTAGTCGGGGAGCGCGTACTGGCGGGAGCGCACGGACATGGGCACGAGGTAGTAGTTGTTGACGAAGTCGTTGCCGCCGAGGGTGATGAGCACGAGGGCCTGGTTCACCAGCTGCGTCGCCCGCTCCTCGCCCACCAGGGCGCCCAGCTTCCGCTGGTACTCCCGGAAGTAGCGCAGCTGGTCGCCGATCCGGATGATGTTCACGAACTGGATCCCCGTGTCGTTCAGGATCCCCACGCCCGCCGACGCGAAGTTGGCGCCCACCAGCAGCTTCTCCCCCTGCAGCTCCGGGCTCAGGTACGGCAGCGCTGGCTCGGCACCCAAGTGCTCGCCTGCGAAACCAAATAAACGCCAGTTCAGTTCAGTAACGTGTTCATGTATGTGAGTATGTGACACCATCTTCCTGAAGCACTGCACGGTGTGAAAAGAAAAGGCGATCAGAGGTAGCGTTGGTGGTGCATTATATATTACTGATGATGTCGGGGATGTTGAGGCCGTTGGAGAAGCGGCCCGTGGCCTGGTGCGTGGGGAAGTCGATGCCGTAGGGCGGGGCGTCGGCGCGCGCCGTGGTGAGAAGGTAGTTGTTGTTGCCGTTGTCCACGAGGGAGTCGCCGAACACGAAGAAGGCCCGCGCCGCTGACGCCGCCGGCGCGGTCGCCGCCAAGATGCAGAGGACGGACACGAGCACCAGAGGCGCAAGAGAGGCGTCCATCGCGCAAGTCTTGCTTGTCAGCTGCAGAGCTAGCTAGGCTACAACAGAGGAATAATGCCCAAGTGCGGACTGGGAGTGATTTATAGAGGAAGAGGACGGACGGACGACGGCCTTGATCGCCATCTCGCACCGCGCCGAGCCAACCAATGAAGGCCACCCCTAGCAAATGCACACATGTGAGGTGGTTGTGTGGTTGCCACTTTTAGTACCCTGTGCTGTGCAGCCTCGGATCATGTGCCCCAACAGCTAGCCCAGCAGGGGCTAGCTAGTGTGTGTGATCAGTCGGCCTGTGGTTGCAGCGCAGGTCACAGTCACAGAATCCTTTTGTTCACAGCCAATAGGAAATGATTGCACGGCACGGCTAGAGTGGTCTTAGGATTTGGATTTTGGATACGAGTTGTTAATTGCAGATCGATCTTAACACTCGTACGATCGAGAAATCTGTATCGATCGTTGTTTGGCGTTGTTTGGCGTCGCGGAAGAGACGTTTTTCAGTCATTTAAGGAGGGTTTGAGGCTGGTACAGCTGAGTTAACTCGTGCTGCTGGCTTATCTTACCGGAAAAATGGGCATGCATGCTTTAAGAAAAGTCTACGAAATAGGAGAAGATCCATTGCCATCGTAGCTCCGTTTTTGTTCTTACTGGCCTACTGGTGTGAAAATCTTTCACTATCTACATGGTGTTTTCAGTAATCACTGGACGAATTTGTTTTTCAGTAATCGCTGGACCAAAATTCAGCATGAAGTTTTCCTACTTCCATTTTTTTTCGAAAAAATTAACCAAATCGTCCACACAAGTTGCCCGAGTTTGGTTACCTATTCAATTTCGGTAGAACAGGCACGAGTTAACTGACACCTACCATCAAGAAACTTACCAAAAAGATACGCCTTCCAGTCTACTATTTACAGTTTACCCCGCTTTTCATTCATTCATTGTGCTAGCTGCCGAGGGCCACTCCATGGGCAAAGTAACTAGCAGGCCATGTGAAACCCATAAATCGGTGGGGTAGAATGTTAACGTTGAATTGACGCCATTTTGACAATCCACCGCGGTACCACAGTTAGGTGTACACCTCGATCCCAATTCACGAATCATGAAGCACGATTCGCCATCTTTCTAACATTCTCTGAAGTCTGAACCATGCAAAGCATGCAGATTGTTGGTTTCTACCGCACCGCTGTAATGTAATTTCTCTAAGAGACTGTCGGCGGCTACCCTATTGGCCCTGGTAAGTGTAGTGGTGGTAGAAGCAAGCACGCACGACTGTTGTTCCGCGCAAGAGCAACGAGTGCATTCATGTATGTACTGCAGTCCTGAATTCTTGATCGTGCTGCAATAAAAACTGCCAAGTCTGGGAGAGCAGTGGGGTATTACAGATTGTACTGCCTTGCCCTGTGCCCCTGCTGGAATTCTGACCTGGTTGCAAACGTACGCAGAAGCGAGATGCAAATATTCCTAAGAAAGAGAATTCACCGACCGCCCCTAGCTGTGGGATTCCACAGGGTTTCACCGTTGGGTGGTTGGGTTTCGAAGCTGTCAGGACTGATCAGATCTCACCCGGATCGAATGCTGTGATGCAGACAGTAGTGCGGGAAACTCGGAATGTACCATGACTGTCCTTTACCTGTTTGCCTGTTCACCCACAGTGTCGTTGCTGTTTCTTTCTTGATCAGATTGCCGATTCCGATTCCTTCTTCCAAATCTGACCTCCCGTACTGTACAGCCTTGCTCTGCGTACAGTGTACTGTACTACTACTCTGGATGCCTTGTCCATGGTGATTTTTATTGAAGTGGACACGAGAAATAACCGGCGATGAGTTACCTAAACTGAATTGATTCCCGTTCTGAAAATAATAACTTGAGTGATGATGAAGACGTCGTGAAAACTTTCCGATCCAAGCAATGCGTTATGCTGGAGTAATTGGCATCGGTGACTGGCAGACGGTGCAGTAGTGGAAACAGCCGCGGTACAGATCCGCAGTCGGCACTGCATCGGAGGATGATTCGCCGCAAGCTGGTGGGAGCGCTGTGCCACGCGACTGTACTGTGCGTCGCCAGCGTCAGTGAATTCAGCGCTTTGCTAAAGCCTGAGGGCTGCGCTGAGAGGCTACGCGGGCGTCAGACGAAGAATCGGCTGTCAGGGTAAAGGATACTGCAACTGCAACCCCACGAGCAGATAAATTCGGGGAATTCCGGAGACATGTTGATATTGATAGGCAGATGCAGACACAGAGTACACGGATTGAGCGAAACAAAAGAATAAAAGCGTTGTTCTTAAGTCTGAAAAGCTCTAGTGATCCAACCGAATTAGGCGCGGAAACAGATTGAAGGTTGAAGACAAATGAGGGCATCGGACGATGCAACTCGGCGTCGGCTTTCCGGCAAGCGACGACTTCCTTCAGAAACTGAACATCTGAATTCTGAACTCAACTGAACCTCCTGGGCTACTCTGCATTCCTGAGTGACACTGGCGGCCAGATGAGCGCTTACTCAGGCCTCGTTCGGTTCCACTGTTCCAGGCCCGGAAAAAGGCCCATGCCGGATGGATTGACCCGGCCTGGTTTGAAGTCGGGCCGGACCTAGAATTGCCGTTCAGTTCGGCCGGTCTGGAACAAAAATGGCCCAGGAACGGACCATTCCGCCCCTCAACGAGCCGGATCGCAGCCGTGTCGTCCAACCTCGGGAACAAATCCGCGTCGCGTGTGAGAGGAAGCGGTGGCGGCTGCGGCAGTGCGGCCTGGCGACGGGGCAGCGACGCGGCGAGGACGGCGACGACATCTTCCTCCCCCCAACGCCCTCCGCCTCCTGCCTGCTTCTCCCTAGTGAGGCACCGCCCATCCCTCCTTCCCCTCCCCTCCCCTCTCCTCTCCTCATCCGTTCTTGTTCATGGCTGTTCTTGGTTCATTGGGGACGCCGGCGATGACTCTGCGGCGACGGAGGCTATTCTTCTTGAATCGAGTCTCAGTCCCCCGGAATCCCAGCGAGAATCCCAGGCCCATCGGCTCCTGCGCCGCGCCACGGACGAGGTCGCGACGGCGCGGCGCGCGGCGGAGCAGATGCGTGGAGCCGTCATGCTGGGAGTTCTTTGATGCCAGGGCCGCTCGTGAGCTTGCACACAACTACAACATCGATGAGTCTCTGTTCATCCCCACGGGTTATCTCGTCATGCATTTTGCAGTAGTTCGATCTAATAAAGTCGTTGCCGAGCTCCCCATGATAGCTTTCTGTAGATGAGCGTATGATGGAGTTGATCAATCTCATGTCCCATCGTCTAAAACAAATCTAGAAGTGTCGGATCGGTGAAATAATTGGAGCCAAATGAAGTCCAACTATTTGTTCAGTAATATTTGGCTACCAAACATCATCTGATTCTTTAGCTTCTCTAATGAAATTTAATCTGCCAGTTCAATTCCTTCTAAATTCCGGTGCAAGCTGCTCTAAATTTCTTATTAGATGATTTCTAGAGTATTGTCTGCCGTATATGCCCTGACGATCAGTTGATGCATGATGAACAAATTTCTTATCAGTAGCGGTACCGTGAGGCATGAGCTACCGAGCATGTCATTCTTTAGCTTCTCTGCTGAAATGTTACTTGTCAGTTTTCGAACTTGTGCGAAATGTCCTGGTTGCAAGCAGCCTTCCGAATAGATGACTTCTTTGAATATTATAGTAGTGTTATATAATTGTTCACTAGAAAGTGTAGTTCTGGTTGGGTGTGAGTTAGAAGGTGCGAGAATATTAATTGAAGTTTTCCCCCCATTTTTTACCGTGCCACATGCTAATATAACATTGGGCCTTCGGATACATAAGATGGTTTGTATGCAGCATACTGAATTTTTTAGTTTTAGTGTTTTGATGCATCAATACATTGAGTTCTTCTTAATATGTTTGAATGGGTATACTGAATATTGCCCAAAAATACCACATTTTTTAGCTTTGAGAAATGAGAAGTTAAGTTTTGTTTCCATCAACATTTGAACTGATCCATATCACTGCTGATTTTATATATCAGATGATGATTGTTTGTTTTGTTGGCATAAGCATGTACTGAATATTATCTTGTCTATTTTTGTGAACTCTTTCTTTTTAAAACGCCTCAATAGTTAGACAATGTATAATTGTTATGGTGCATGATATCTTGTCCTAATTATTATTGCCCGTGTTTATTAGTCTGAACCTTGTTGGCCTGCCTCCAAGCATTTGACTTGATATGGCACAGGGCATGAGACCTACAGTAATCTGATAAGCTCAGGCACCTGTTTGCATGATTCTCTTTTGGCTTGCACTAGTGGAGAAATGCACTTTTCTTTTGTGTCTGCTGTATTTTTGTGTGTCTGCACTAGTGGAGAAATGTACAGTGATCCTGGATGTGTTGTCTTGTTGGTTGCATGTTCATTCTATAAGTATCAATCCTTAATATGGGCGGTGTCATATTTGCTCCGGAAATGTTGACATTTAAATGATTTTGAATGAGCATCGAATCCATGGCAAACCTGTAATTTGATCTTAGGTGACCCAATGCACAAGTCCTTGTTATTTTTGCGAACTCTAACACTTGTTCTCCATAAATTTCAGGAGCCAATTGCGAGGGAAGGCATTTGGTTTTGTCGAAAGATGAGTCTCTGGGAGTTGTTTGTCTGTCAAGCTTATTTTTTGTCACCCTTGTTTAGTGGCACAGTGTTGGTTGTGTCATGGAATGGGCGGATGCTGAAACATGTAGAAGGAAAAAAAAAGCAATAGCTAAATGGCACAGTGTTGGTTGTTTCAGGCTTTCTTAGGACTATGTTTGTCAGGGTGCTCATGGCCTCCTGCTCCCTGATCGTGTGTTAGCCTGTGCTAGCGTGTGTTGGTCTGTTCTGCTGTACGAGCATTTTTCAATTGAACACCTCCTGTGTTAGTTGCAATGTATACTGTGTGAATTAGCTGGGCACCAATAACAAGAGGGGGATTAGAACCAGGGCAAAACCGAACATAGCTTTTAACCAGAGAGGGATTAGAACAAAGCAGGAATTTATGCCCCACCAGGTTTGAGTGATGAGGGGGGATCAACTGAATCCCCGCCTGGGTACGTTCCTCTAGTGGATTAAATCCGTTTGAGCCGAACGAGCCCTCAGCGGGACGCGATGTTGGCTGGAACACGACGGTCGACGGATCCAGCCGCTTGGGAGGGGGCCACACGTCCCTTTTGGTCGTCGGCGCGGAGCGTGTTGGTTCTACCGCAGCCCGCAGGAGGACACGCCGTCCCGGACGACGGCCATCTTCTTGGCTTCTTGCTCGGCGCATCTTGTGGAGTCTTTGCCGTTGGTGTCAGTTGGAGAGCGCGCGCGAGGAAGATTGGCAGATGGCAGGGGGACCCTACGCGGCTTCCGTGCACTTTTTAATCTAGATAGCTTAGAGCCCACTAAAGCCCATAACCACCCGCGGGAGAAACAACGAGGGAACAGCCCAGGCATTGCATGTGACTTTTTCCATTACCGTGTCGTTGCCACGTTTTAACTTTTTGAACGGACTTTTTTTATCGGACTTTGACTTTTTTGAACGTACTCAATTATCACTACTAAGTATGCAGTTATAGGAGGTACGATGTTGCAGTCGATATTTCAAAAATGACAGTTCAACATTCCGATTATACCATTTCAACATTTTTCACATAAAAGCTAAACTAACATGCTCAAAATGTTAAACTAATACAATCAACATTTTCATATACTAGGTTCAACATTTTTCTCAAACTTAATTCAATAATTCGTATAAACTAGATCAACATTTTGTGTGAAAATGTTGAAGCAGTAAATCTAAAATGTTGAGATAGTTATTAAAAATGTTGAAATAGCATATTGAAAGTGTTGATTCTAAAAAAATACATATATAAAATAAAAATATATTCATATTGGATCTTATTCTGTCGCATTAATTATAAATAACATGGTAGTTCAAACGGATTCGAAAAATGATTAACGGTTTAGGAGAAAATCGCATTTAAAGATTGAAATTCATATTAGATTCCCCTTCCTGGCTGACGCGTCAGACTACTTCCGCGCTCACCCATCTGCTGCGAACCGGTCTCGGATCCGAATAAACATGTAATCCCACCGTTGATCTCAAATATTGGAAGCCAACTAGCTAAAAAAACTTGCGGAAGCTATAGGTTTTCCCGATGTCAGTCAGGTCAGGGTCCTGAGGGAAATCTCAGCTTGTTGTAAACTCAGGGTGATCATTGCACTTCAAATCACCAGATTTCTGCCATTGAAGAAATTTTGTTGTGCCCCTTTCTCCGAAGCTGAAGGATGGATAGCAGATTTTGTAGATCAAAAGGGCACCAGACTTTGCACATGTGCCCTTTTCTGACTATTGAGTATTGTTGACACTCAAAATTGGCTTTGGCCCGGCCAAACCGGCCGGTTTGGTTCTGTAATTCGAGTAGGATTAGGATTCCGAGTTTAATCCCATATTGTAACCTATTCGAAAGAGGTCAGACTTCCCCGGCCTATAAATATAATGGCTAGAAGGCCGATTGAGGTATTCCAATCGAATCAAGCACATTTATCCTTTACTTTTTATCTCTCAAACCCTAATCTTTTCCAACCCCCATATTCTGTTCTTTGCTCGTCTCTACGGCGTTCAAGGGCGTTCTAGGTGGCTTGCCGACCCTAGAGCAACCCTAGATTGCTCGAGCTCCGACGGGGTCCCTCCCGAGCTTGGGTTTCTAGGTCTTCACGACTTCCCGACAGAAAGCGGTCAGACCGGTTCTATAAACCGGTCAGATCGGTTTGCCCGAGGGAGGCCGGGTGTTGGCCATGGTGACGGCCGTGCTGCGCGTTCGATCGATCTTCGAGTGTGTTGGCGCGTTTTCGTGTCAACATACTTTTTGGCGCCTCCGCTGGGGATAGATTAATCTGGTTTCAAGACCGATTCGATCTACTCCAATAATGTCTGGATCAACGTGCGACCTTGACAAAGACAACATCATCACCACGACAATGGAAGAGCTCACGGACGAGGAGCGGAAGCGGTACCTGATCGCTGAGGAGCACTTCAGGACGCAATTCTTGAAGGGCTTCAAAAAAGACCGCGGTGGTCTTGTCAAGAGAGTGGAGGAATTCGTCATGCCGCCTTTCAAGCTGGCAAACGACCAAGTTGAAGAACTTCCGAAGGTAACTGGCGAATCCTCTGATTTCATGCAGCAAATTATTCGCATGATGGATGATAAATTGCTTGCTGCACAAACTGCTACCAGTGAGTTGATTGCTAGTATGTCGGGTAATTTTGATAAGGGTAAAAATAACGTAGAATCTAATGAATTACCTAACTCAACTCCTAGCTCATCAGGCGTGCCAGAACATGTTTTAGATCCTAATTTAGACATGCCGATGAATTTCTACGCGGGACAATCACTTCACCCGGGTTCGGTCCACGAACCGGTCAGACCGATTTTCACAACCGGTCAGACCGGTTTGGCCCCCTCTGGCGGTCAGACCGGTTCCATGGGTGCAGGGGCACCGGGTGCGATGGTTTTATCTAATACGGTTGCTTCTTGTCCTGTTTATATCATTCCACGCACTACGGTTGTGGGAAGTATACCCCACGGATCTGGCGCGTCTCACGGGCCGATTCCGAGTACTTCTCAAAGTGCGGCGTATAATGTTCCCCGTTTTCCACAAAATAGAGGTGATGAGAATTATCAAGCCGAGTTAGCTAAGTTTAAAGAAGATATAGCTAATACACTTAGAACAAGACTCGGGCTTGAATTGGGTACTTCACGCTTATATCAAAAACCGTATCCGCCTGAATTTGATTTAGTTGCTTATCCTAATGGTTGGCGTGTTCCTGATTTTATTAAATTCAGTGGCGAAGATAATAGAACTCCTTGGGAACATATTAGTCAATATATCTTGCAATTAGGAGAAGCATCATTTTATGAACCATTGCGTATACGGTTGTTCTCATTATCTTTAACTGGAACTGCTTTTTCATGGTTTTCTTCGCTTGCTCCTAATTCTATTCAAAATTGGACTCAATTGGAGCGTAAATTTCATGATCATTTCTTTAGCGGAGAAAACGAAGCTAAATTGTCTGATTTAACATCGGTTAGGCAAAGCCGAGAGGAATCGGTTCTTGATTACTTCAAAAGATTTAAAGATGTTAAGAACCGATGTTTTAACGTAACTGTTTCTGAAAAAGATTTAGCAGATTTAGCTTTTGTGGGCTTACGGTCTCATTTCAAGGAAAAGTTAGAGGGTTCTGATTTCCTTACTATTAATCACTTGCAAATGAAGGCTATGAGTCTAGAGCTTAAGTTAAAAATTCAAAAGAATCTACTAAACCACATCGTTCGAATGTGCATATTGTTGATAATGATTCTGATAGTTCGGACGATGATAAAGAAATTTATGCTGCTGAATTTGTTTGGTCATCAAAGAGTAAACCTGGTTCTTGTCCTTCATTAAAGCCGATTCAGAAAAATCGGCAAGAAGAAATTAAATTTACTTTTGATGTGGCCAAATGTGATCGTGTTTTTGATGAATTGCTTAAGAATGGCTTTGTTAAACTTTCTCATGCAATTCCACCAGTCAATCAATTGAAAAATCGTGCATATTGTAAGTGGCATAATTCTTTTTCTCATGCGACCAACGATTGCAATGTTTTTCGACGACAGGTACAATCGGCCCTTAATGAAGGTCGATTAGTGCTAGCTGAAATGCAAGTTGATAAGGCTCCTTTCCCTATTCATACCTTGGATTTGAATACTAAAGTGTTGATTCGGCCAGAACAAGTCGATGGAGCTAAAGGTAAGAACGTGGTGATTGGAGATCCAAGGCCGGAAAAGGTTGATGACAAAGTTCCGGTCAGAACAGTGATGATTGGGAAGACTCTGGATGGAAAAGAGTCTCTGAAGATTACAATTAATACATCAAGGCCCGGGGGGCAAGGAAGTTCCTTGGAAGAGAATCGGTTCGCTAGTCAGGCGAAACCGGTCAGACCGGTTTCCCAAATCGGTCAGACCGGTTTGTCTCCAGACCGTCCAAGGACTTTCAAGCCCAAGCGCCTGGAAGTGGGTACTTGGAAGTTTAATGAGCCAAAGGTTCAAGGAAGGGTTCTGAAGCAAGGACCTACTTTCTCTCAGCTCATGAACAAGTACACAAAGGCCGTTCAAGTTGATCGGCCAACAAAAAAGAGACAGAGGTCACCGCAGCGTTGGATAAATTCTACAGCTTATAAGCGCCGTGGTGATGTTACTGGGACTTCGTTACATGACCGATTGGGTTCATACCAATCAGGTCCTTCGGCTGCTACCAAAAGCGGTCAGACCGGTTTTATAAACCGCTCAGACCGGTTTCGGTCTGAACAGAGAATTCAAGTTCCTCCTAAGCAAAAATATCGTGTCAAGGAGAAAAAGGAGGACGTGCAAGCCAAAGGCAGTGGGTTTGTAAAAATTGGCGATATTCCAGTGGCTATGCAAGACTTGGGTAAAAAGCCGATAGTCATTGGAGATTCGGCTCCTGTTCCTGTCAAAAAGCCTGTCATAGCTAATGATCATGAGGCTAGCAGTAGCAGGGGTATAAAGAAGGTCTTCCAACCAAGGTGGTGTCCTTCTGGTTTGACTCATACACAGAAGCGGAAGTTACAACGCCTACGGAACAAAGAAAAAAGGGAACAGGAAGCTGAGAAACTAAGGGATGAATACTTCAACAATTACAGGCCCATGATTCCTCAGACCAAAACCTGGCGAGTTGTGCAATCAGCAGCACAACCGATCAGACCGGTTTCAGAATCCGGTCAGACCGGTTTGGGTCGACCCGCTGCAGAAGCGGTCAGACCGGTTTCTGGAACCGGTCAGACCGGTTTGTCGACAAAGGCAGGGGATGATGCTACTTCGACCATCGATACTACTCCGTCAATTCCTCCAGTGGTTGAAGATGAAGAATTGGTTGATTTTGAGCCTTTTCCAGAGCATGACAACATGTAAATTAATGTTGTTTATCTATCTTCTGATTATTATGTGGTACCGGAGGAGGAAATCTCTCATCTTCAACTTGGGCCTCGAGATGCTGTTTTTCAGAAGCCTAGTGAATCAGAGAATCATCTCAAGGCTTTATATATGAGAGGACACATCAATGGGAAGCCAATTTCTCGTATGTTGGTTGATGGTGGAGCTATTGTAAATCTCATGCCATACTCTCTCTACAAGAAGATTGGCGGAAAAGACAAAAAATTAATCAAGACGAACATGATGGTCAGTGGAGTTGGTGGAGGTGATCCCATTGATGCCAAGGGGGTGGATTCTATGGAGTTGACCGTCGGGAGCAAGACTATTGCTACGGATTTCTTCGTCTCCGAGGTGCAAGGTAACTTCAATTTAATCCTTGGTCGAGATTGGATTCATGCAAATAAATGTATTCCATCTACCTTACATCAATATCTTATTCAGTGGATCGGCGATGAAGTTGAAGTTGTCCATGGTGACGCTTCTTCCTTTGTTGCAACGGCCGATTCCGATTCTCTTAGTGCAAATGAGAAGGTCCAATGTCTGTCGGGCATGGATTTGACCGACTATGAGCTGATCAGTTGCACCAAGGATGGTTTGTTCCTGCTACATTAAAGCCGATGGAGAATCGGTTGAATTACTTGTTGTAATTAATGGAGCAAACAAATCAACAGAGACAAACCGGTCAGACCGCTTCTGGAAACCGGTCAGACCGGTTTAGACCTGAACAGCGCCAATCAAACCAAACCAGTCAGACCGCTTCTGGAAACCGGTCAGACCGGTTTACTTCTGGACAGTGGCTTCAAGACCGAATTGATCATCATCGAGCTCATTCGGCCGGTATGTTTGAAGCTATTGAAGATCTCGGTGATATGGATAAGTTGGGTCAGGGTTTCACGTCAGCCGACCCTTTAGAAAAAATGGATATTGGTGATGGTACTATTCCTAGGCCAACTTTTGTAAACAAAAATTTATCGGCTGAGTTTAAAGCCGAATTAATAAATTTGTTGAAAGAGTATGTCGATTGTTTTGCTTGGGAGTACCGTGAGATGCCGGGTTTGAGTCCTGATTTAGTTGAGCATCGTTTACCAATAAAAGTCGGTTTTAGACCCTTTAAACAATCGGCTAGACGTTTTAATCCCTCTATTTATGACCGAATAAAAGAAGAAGTTAATCGTTTGTTAGATGCTGGTTTTATTCGGACTTGTCGTTACGCGGAGTGGATTTCTAATATCGTTCCCGTTGAAAAGAAAGATTCGGGAAAACTTAGAGTTTGCATTGATTTTAGAGATCTTAATAAAGCCACTCCAAAAGATTCATATCCTATGACTATAGCCGATGTCTTAATCAATGAAGCTTCTAGGCATCGTGTTGTTAGTTTCCTTGATGGTAATGCTGGATATAATCAAATCTTCACGGCCGAAGAAGATATGCACAAAACGGCCTTTCAGTGTCCAGGATTTATTGGTTTGTTTGAGTGGGTGGTTATGACTTTTGGATTAAAGAATGCCGGTGCAACTTATCAAAGAGCTATGAATTTAATCTTTCATGATTTACTTGGTGTTATTGTGGAAGTGTATATTGATGATATCGTAGTTAAATCGGATGTCTTGGATTCTCATTTAGCCAATTTAAAACTTGCTCTTGAGAGGATGCGACGGTATGGCTTGAAGATCAATCCACTCAAATGTTCTTTTGGTGTTTCGGCTGGAAAGTTTCTTGGGTTTGTTATTCATGAGAACGGCATAGAAGTTGATCCCAAGAGAATTGAAGCTATGAAGAAAGTCGAAGCTCCTGCTTGCAAGAAAGATTTGCAAAAGTTTCTAGGCAAGGTAAATTTCTTGAGAAGATTTATAATTAACTTGTCTGGAAAGGTTGATGCTTTTACTCCTTTACTTCGGTTGAAAGATGAAGCCGATTTTACTTGGGGGGCAAAACAGCAAGAAGCTTTTGAGAAGATCAAAGAGTACTTGTCTTCACCACCGGTGCTTAGGGCGCCTAAGAGAGGGGTTCCATTCAGACTTTATGTGGCGGCTGAAGATAGGACTATTGGGACTGTTTTGACTCAAGAAATCGGCAACAAGGAGTATGTGATTGCTTATGTAAGCCGACGGCTCATTGATGCAGAAACAAGGTATACTCTCATTGAGAAGTTGTGTTTATCCTTGTACCATGCGTGTACTCAATTGATACATTATTTATTATCTAGCACTTGCATCGTGTTATGTCAAACCGATGTAATTAAACATATGTTGCAAAAACCGATTTCTAGCGGAAGAGTCGGTAAATGGGCTTATGCTTTAGTTGAGTATGATTTGGCTTGTGAACCTTTAAAATCAATGAAAGGCCAAATTGTAGCTGATTTTATTGTTGAACATCGGATAAATGATACAAACAACTTCGACGTCGGCTATGTTGCTTGTACCCCATGGAAGTTATACTTTGATGGATCGGTTTGCAATGATGGACAAGGAATTGGTGTTGTTTTGATATCTCCAAGTGGTGCCGTCTTTGAGTTTTCAAACCGATTAGAAGAAAAGCGAACCAATAATCAAGTTGAGTATGAAGCTCTTCTATTTGGCTTGGAATTTTTGCAAGACATGGGAGTAAAACATGTTGAGGCTTTTGGTGATTCGCTCCTAGTGGTACAACAAGTGTCAAAGGTATGCCAATGTTATAATGGTTCATTAAATGCATATCTTGATAGATGTCTTGATATCATTACTTCTTTTGATGAATTTACTATCAAACATATTCCAAGAGAAGAGAATGACAAGGCAAATACTCTGGCTCAGAAAGCATCTGGTTATATGGTTGCAAAGACGTATTTCTATCTCCAAAAACCGATGCAAACGAAAGCCGAGGTTCTGGTTCTGGACGAACCGGTCACACCGGTTTCAGAAACCGGTCAGACCGGTTTGACTGCCAGAACCGGTCTGGCCGGTTCTGAAACCGGTCTGACCGGTTCTGAAACCGGTCTGACCGGTTCTGAAACCGGTCTGACCGCTTCGTACCCTGACAGAAGCAAAAATCTTTTGGATGATGCTAATCAATCCAAAGTTGAAGATCAGGATTGGAGGGTGCCTATTATTACTTATTTGAGAGATCCTGGTCGTGGTGCAGAAAGAAATATTCGGCGGATATCGTTTAAATACGTTTTGCTTGACGATGAACTTTATCGTCGAAACGCCGAAGATTTGCTGTTGAAATGTCTTAATTCGGATCAGGCCAAAGTTGCCATGGGTGAGGTCCATGAAGGTATTTGTGGTACACATCAATCGGCTCCAAAGATGAAGTGGTTACTTAGACGAGTCGGTTTCTATTGGCCTACTATGATGTCAGATTGTTTCAAATATTACAAAGGATGTGAGGAATGTCAGAAGTTTGGAAGTTTGCAACTTGTTCCTGCTGCATTGATGCATCCTATTATTAAGCCATGGCCGTTCCGAGGTTGGGGATTGGATTTTATTGGACAAATTAATCCTCCATCATCAAAAGGACATCGTTTTGTGTTAGTTGCTACAGATTATTTTACTAAGTGGACCGAAGTGATTCCATTGAAGAATATGACACATCGAGAGGTAATTGAGTTTGTTACACAAAACATTGTTCATAGATTCGGTATTCCTCAAACTTTGACAACGGATCAAGGTACTTCATTTATGTCTAAGGAGGTACGTGAATTCGCCGAATCCTATAGAATTAAATTGCTCAATTCATCTCCATATTACGCTCAGGCTAATGGATAAGCCGAGTCAAGTAATAAAATTTTGATCAAATTAATCAAGAAAAAGATAGAAGAAAGTCCTAAGAGATGGCATGAAGTTTTATCCGAAGCATTATGGGCTCATCGTATATCTAGACATGGTGCTACTAAAGTTACTCCTTTTGAGCTTGTGTATGGTCAAGAGGCCGTTTTACCCGTTGAGGTAAATCTGGACGCTTATAGATTGGCTAAACAAAATGACCTTGATGCTGTCGATTACCACAATTTGATGTTGGACAATATTGATGAGGTAACCGACAAACGACTGAAAGCTTTGAAGGAGATTGAGAAAGATAAGCTTCGGGTTGCTAAAGCTTACAACAAGAAAGTACGAGGAAAATATTTTCAGATTGGTGAGCTTGTTTGGAAGACGATCTTGCCTATTGGGATGAAAAGCAACAAGTTTGGTAAATGGTCACCAAGTTGGGAAGGACCCTATAGAGTTGTCAAAGTCATTTTTGGGAATTCTTACATGTTAGAGACACTGAAGGGAGATCATTTGCCTAAAGCTATCAACGGAAGATACTTGAAGAAATTCTATCCAAGTGTTTGGCAAGACGCATGAAGACCAATGGCCGATATATTGTTGATATCGCCCTTAGCATAAATTTTAGCTCCTGAATTGTAATTACTTGCTTTTTAGTTCTCAAGTTCACTAAAAACGCAGGGGGGCATGTGTTGACACTCAAAATTGGCTTTGGCCCGGCCAAACCGGTCTGACCAGTTTGTCAAACCGGTGACCGGTTTGGTTCTGTAATTCGAGTAGGATTAGGATTCCGAGTTTAATCCCATATTGTAACCTATTCAAAAGAGGTAAGACTTCTCCGGCCTATAAATATAAAGGCTAGAAGGCCGATTGAGGTATTCCAATCGAATCAAACACATTTATCCTTTACTTTTTATCTCTCAAACCCTAATCTTTTCCAACCCCCATATTCTGTTCTTTGCTCATCTCTACGGCGTTCAAGGGCGTTCTAGGTGGCCTGCCGACCCTAGAGCAACCCTAGATTGTTCGAGCTCCGACGGGGTCCCTCCCGAGCTTGGGTTTCTAGGTCTTCACGACTTCCCGACAGAAAGCGGTCAGACCGGTTCTATAAACCGGTCAGACCGGTTTGCCCGAGGGAGGCCGGGTGTTGGCCGTGGTGACGGCCGTGCTGCGCGTTCGATCGATCTTCGAGTGTGTTGGCGCGTTTTCGTGTCAACAAGTATCGAGAAAGTGGCTGCCTTTGGGTTGAAATCGAAGAATTTACACCAGCTTTTGAGCACCGTATATTTGCTTGTTGAATAGTTGAGCACCTTCCCTTTGGTCTGTTGATGAATGGTGATGGTGACTCAACTCAAGCTCACATCCATGATAGCACCAGAAGCTCCAGTCTGATGACACGGCCGCAATGTTGGGTCACTTGGATGACACCGCCGTCCGCAGTTGCCCCGGATCTGGACCTGCAGGAGAGGACGAGGGCTAGGGTATGGTCAGGCGGCGGCGCGGGCGCCATCACGGCCAAGTGGGCGCGGAGGTTAGGCTTGTCCGCAGGCGCCACCAGGCTCCACAGGTCGGAGAAGCCCTTGAGACGCTGGCGCTGGTGGCCGAGGGGCGCGCGCGCTCACTGCTCCGTCGACCGCGCCGGTCGCGACGCACTGCACGGGCACGGGCCCGAGACAGCGCGCGGCGTGGTGGCTGGCGCATGGGTCCAAAATGTTCGAGCGGGGTCAGTTTTTATTATTTGGCTTTGGAAAAAGGGGATTTTCGCTGATACGGCGCCTGCGCCATGGCTGCAAGAAACTGGTCATTTTTGTCCGTGGTTGCAATCCTCTTGTGCTGGAGATGAGACGGGAATTATTTTAGGCTTTGCACTTAATTGGACATCGAGGGCCTGTAGAATTAATAAAAAGAAAAAGTCCAAATTACTCCCCTCAAATATAGCGAAAGTTCGGATAACCCCCTAAACTATGTTTTGATTTAATTTACTCCCTAAACTATGTTATTTGGTCCAACTTACCCTTAACATAATTTGTCTTTTTTTTTCTCCATGCACAAGATGAATTTTAATTTCAGACTTTGCAGGGAGGTGAACATCATAATCTATATTAGAAAATATTTTACGAATTTTTTATCACTACTTTCTATATAATATTGTATTTTAAGGGTAATTGTATTATTAAATAAATTACCCTATCAAAACAGTGACAAAAAATTTATGATATATTTTTTTAACATGTCTTATATTGTCTGCTATAATTTTGCAAAAGTTAAACTTTAAATTTCACTTGTGCATGGAGAAACAAAAAAATAAATTGTGTTAAGAGGTAAATTGAACCAAATGACATTAGGGGTAAACTGAACCAAGAATTACTTTAGGGGGTTATCCGGACCTTCGCTATACTTGAGGGGAGTAATGTATACTTTTTAATAAAACTTGCATCGCGGTTACGGTAGAGTTGGAGAAGAAAGTGAAGTGCAAATCTAGAGAGATGATCGTCAGCAACAATTATGAGCGGAGGGTTTAAGGGAAACCGATAGGATGGATAGAGCAGGATAGCTGGAGAGGAATTAGTGGATTACCGAATCGGAGAAATGAGACGCGACCGCCTCCCTCCCGCCATTCTCTCCCCTTCATCTATGCGTGTGATGGAGAAGACGCAATTTTCAAATTCTGTGTTTTAGTGGTGGGTATATTCAAAATTTATTAGTTTTCGTATTTCTATTGGTTGGTTTGGGCCCGAAGTGCCAGTGCCGGTGCTAATGATTTTTCAGTAAAAAGGCTATTGTGTGCTTATTACCTACTAGTATTACGTTATATTATACTTTTTTTACGACTGTGCCTTGGCACGTTTTTTATTAAGAGAGAAGCAAATTTGCGAGTTTTACAACCCCAACCATGCAGAGGATGGTGGGCAAAGACCGTTGCAAGATTACATACACGAAACAGAAGCGACCGGCCCCCTGCTAGCCCACAGTAGCATGTTCGACAAAGGTTTATATCCTGCTACAACCCAGGCCCATCCCCTCTTCGATAATTAGCCACATCAGCTCCATATTGGTTCTATTGAGCTGCTCGAACGCGCCAAAGGAACTAGGTAGGAGCCCTTGACCACCAAGCACCAAGCAGTAAGCTATCACTGCAGAAATTTACCCTTGCACATACGAGGATAACTGACTAGACTTTCCTCGTATATCATGGGAACGAGAGGAATAGCTGGCTTCTCACATGGACCTCCTTGAAAAGAAGCTCCTGTCATTTCCTTTGTAGTATGCAAGATTTCATCTGCGTCATACAACTCCTCGATGTCTCATTCACCGCATCATACAATCCCATCTTCCTCCCGGTGCTCAGCAAGATCCTGCCATCCTCTGAATCAACTGCCAGCGGCACAACAACATTCGAAAGAAGGGAATAGCCAGGTGACCCTTTCAAGCATACCGTATATATGATATCCCACTCAACATGTTCCTGTTGCTCCCATATCACCAATCCATCTGCCACCCGGTCTGCAAGAACAACACAAAGCTTTCCCCCGAGCTCTACCACAAACAAATTCCACGTGCTTTGGCTGCTCCAGTTTGCGACATCAATTTGTGGTGGGCAAGAAATGACATCAAATTCCTCCTTGGCAATGTCGAAGGACACGATGGCATACTCACTGCTTGATCCAACAGAGGGTCGCTCATCCAGTATAACACCCCCGCCACATAAGCCGGTGGCATGTTATTCACCGGGAGGGGTGGTACCAAACCCTCCTGGAACCCAGACCCAGGCCTGCAATGCCATAGTGAGCATGCCAAGCCATACTGACGGGATTCGAAGTTCTTAAATCTGTACAGCATTATCACAGCAACATGCTCCTGGTTTAGTGGATTGAACCCCAAGCCAACATTCTTATTGCCTATCGCGAAGGCGTGATCTCGTAGTATCAAACCATCACTAGGCGTTTTCCATGGTGCACATGCAAGGAACCCTGGATACGAATTGGTCCTCCAGTAACCCGTGCAGGGGTTGTAGAGGTAGTCCATTTCGGCAGTGATTAGCATGTTCAGGCCGTGGCAAGGCTTGGAGCAAACCACCTTTGAGTCCAACCATGCATCTCTGTTAGCAGCCTCTGAACGCCATTTTTCCAAGGGGGCGAAATGGAATATCTTTCTTCTTCCACTACCCTTGCCCACAGTCATGATCTTTATCCGCTTCTCCATGCTCTTATTTGCAGAGTAGGAACGGATAAAGCTCTTGTCCTCGATGAATCTGCGCCATTGTTTGCAAACACGCTTGAACTGTACAACGGACCTAGCAGGGAGACGGAGCAGGGTCTCCTTAGTCGCCTTGGCCCGAGGAGATGAAGATATCTCTTCATGTGTTTTGCGGACAGGAGCAAGAGTTTCTTTAAATAAACAGGCACGTATTGCATCGCGACCGCTTGGATATCTCACTTCTGTGTCTGCAACCGAGAAGATGGTTTCGAAATTCTTTGACAGGGCGTCATAGGCGTGCACAGTGTGGCCAGATGTTGCCATAACAATCTTCTTCACTGATCTGCCATCACCAACAGCACCAAGGACTGGATATGTGATGATCGAAGCCAATAGATCAATGCCTGAACTCGAGCCATCGATCAGCCAGTGGGGCGAACCATTCACGAGCGCTGGCGGGAGATTCCTCGAGGCAGCACCTAGAATGGCACAATAAGCCGTGACGGAGAAGCTTGACGGGATTCTCCCCGCGGCCGGCCTCCAGCGATCGCCATGTTTGCCACCGAGAGTGTAGACCACGCAAGATACGTCTCGATCGCCGGGCTTCTTCAACAACCTCATGACCTCGTACTCCTTGGCCCGGGCATCGAACCCGAGGCCGGCGCTGGAGTAGAGCACGTCCTGGCATGGCGGCAGCCGCGTGACCGCCCTGGTGGCCGCGTTGAGGACGTAGTACGCCGGCGCCACCGCGTCGCGGAGGAGGGTGAGGCCGCGGCAGCACTGCGCGGCCACGCCGTCCACGAACTCGCCCCTCACGTCGTCGAGCGTGAGCAGCAGGGTCGCGCCGGCGGCGGCGCCGCCGCGGCGCGGCGAGCAGGAGTACACGGCCGTGGCGTCGCACGCCGCGGTGGGCGCGACGAGGAGCAGGCTGGGCCGTGCCGCCGAGGCCGCGTGGGCGCCGGCGCCGGCGTCGGCCTCGGTCTCCTCCCTCGCCATGTGGAGGGCGCAGAAGTCGGCGGAGGAGAGGGTCGCCGCCCAGGCGCGGCACACGGCGCGGGAGCGGAGGATGGACTTGACCGGCAGCCGCAGCAACACCTCCGTCAAGATCTCGTCCGGCAGCTCCGGCCCGGTGCTGGATGCCTCGGCCTTCACCCTCTTGTTGGTTCTCATCAGCATCCTGCCCCCAAATCGCAGCGCTCGGCCGGATCAAGCGGTCGAATTATCCGGGCTGGACGAACACGTAATGTATGATAATTTTGGATCCTCGTCTGTTTTCTTACTCCGGAATCGGAAGAGGATTCTGCGACCGGAATGGAAGAGGAGACCCGGGGGTCCGAATCCGATGCGACGACTTGCATCTTGTGGTTGTCAGGCTGTCTCGGCACGTGTCCAGCACTCCTTTGATGCCTCCTCCATTAGTAAGAGCTACCACTAGCTCTAAGCACTTCAAGAGACAGCTCCTCCAATAGTTTAGCTCTTAGCATATAGCTCATAACATGAATGATCCCACACGTCATTCTTACATAATCTCGAAATACGTGTATGAAACTGTTTATTGAAGAAGAGCTAGTTCTTAACTTTTTGTACTGTTTATGGATTAAAAATTTTATGAGCTAGCTGTTGGAGGAGGCCTTATGAACATTTCCTACAAGAATTGATTTTTTTAAGTATTTCCTACAAGAATTGATGCATGACATCAGGCCTCATCTCTCTCTCTCAGTTGCTGCAGCACTGCATTTTATCGTTTAGGAAGAGGAGCAAATACAAAGTTATTGCGTTGTAATATTACATAAAGAAAGGAGACTCCACTCTAAACTTGCAACTTAAATAATATGGGAAACTAAAAGAACTCAGGCACTCCACGTGTCTCCACTCTCGCTAAAATGCCTTTGACATAATTACAGTTTGATACGAGGTGAGCGTGCAACTCCAGGCGGCATCGACAAAGTTGGCAAATGGGGTTAGCCTATCTAGCACGTTTTAGAATTTCGGTCAGCAGTTGGAAGCTTCCATTGCAACAAGACTACAAGCAGAGAGCCATACGAAAAATTTACATTCTAGTTCAACTTTAGCCTTCCAAGCGACAACTTCCTTGGATCTCAACATTTGAACTACATGGTACATGAACTTGGCAGCGAATGTCATTCAGGACTCCAAACTTTTAAAATCACATTTAAATCTCTAAGCTTCCTAATTGGTCCAGACGAGGCCCAAATTTCATATCCCACATTAATTAAATTGTATGCGTGCCAAGCTGACTAGAACGCTGGCTGGATTTGATATGTGGGCCCTACATATCAACCCCGGCCCATTTCTCTTTTTCAATACTATGATAACCCATGTTTCCTAATTTTTTGGGGAAAAAAGACTAACACCAAAACGAGGATAAGGGAGAATGAGAGGGTGAGAGAGTCCCATATATGCTCCATGTTAGTAGACACTGGGCGTTTAACCTAATTATAATTTAGATCTCACGTGAACCAATAAGCATATTTGGGGGCTCTGATGATGTTCATTTTAGGAGTTCTTAGATCTGAATGATACTCGCTGCTAAGTTCATGTACTGTTGGTGTATTTTACTTTCTAATTATATTATTAAACATGCATAAACATAGTGAAAAAAGGTAGTGTCATGATGTAGATTAGCCGAGTTGAATCCCCTACCAGTCGGCAAATTGCAAACATGGATAGTTCGATCCACCACTCGGACCAGCCATAGTTTGAATGCCAAGTTGGAGACCACCAAAGCCACAATAAATACTACCAGACAGCGCCAAGCCGCCAAAGGCCCAAAGCTATCTGTATTTCCAAATAGCACTGCGACAGGAAGCGACTGAGCAAAGTGGAGGTGGAGTAGAAGTCAGCAAAGTGGAGCACATGTCCTCCCTCCCACCAGATCGCTATACGCCGTCATCCGGGTTGGATTTGGATCATTGATTGTCTTAAGTGCTAGTACAGTACTACATATATACATGCAACTGTGCTCAAGTAGCTGAGCTGAGTGGCTAGAAACCAGTTAAGTTACCTAAGTAATGTGTCCTAGACTCCCTAGCACGTGAGGAGCGCGGCCGGTGGTTGAGGGCTCGAGGCGCGATCAAAAGGATCACTCGGCGCAAATAAAATTTTGATTGTTTTTTAAATAATCTTTAAATTTTGGTTAAATTTTTTTAAAAAAAATCTTGAGGCGCCGACACAAGTACACAACGGCAGGAACGGTCACGACGACGTTGTCCGGGAGGAATGGATATGTCCCTTTGTCTTCTTCAGAATCCAACTTAATTCTAGTTAATTTTAGCTAAAAACTAGTAGTATTTTGATCCAACTCTAATTGAGTCCGATCATTAAAATTTCTAGTATAAAATTGAGGACCTCTAGGGCGCAGCCTGTGCACGGTGCACGACGTCGCCCTCTGCCGGACGTGCTGGGATCCCACATTCTCACCCATGCTGGCGCGCTGCTCTCCTTGCCCACTCGGCCCCTATCCCCTCCGCCTGCCATCCACCTCGTCTGCCCTCCTGGCCGCAGCTAGCACCGTACCAGCAGTTCGGTACCCTTGCACTCCTTGCCGGCTGCCGCCACTCCTGCGCTCTGAATCGTCCTCAGGCCTGCTACTCCGCCTCCTCGCCGGTTGCCACAGTCGACGGGTACGGGTCCTCCATGAGCGCGCTCACACTGGGATCCCGAGCAGCAGCGCTACTGCCTGCACAGCGGTAAGGTCGTTTGCCCCGATTCCGTAATTGAAAGCCACTGATTTCTGATGGCAGCGGCAGGTGGCTGCACACGACGTTGCGCCTGGGAAGGCCGGAAGGGGGCGCCTGCGACGAGGAGGTTGACTCCATTTGGCGTGCGTGAATTGCGGTCTCAGCTAAAGGACGCTCCCTAGCTCGCCAATTGGCCTCTCATTTCAGGTATCACAAAGCTTGCCGCGATCTCCATTGGAGCATAGATGTGCAGTTCAAGTTCAGGAGTCAGGACCTTTGCAATAGCTTACTACGGAGTAGTTACTAAGCAGACGTAACCGTTGGTGGCGATGACGTCGAGCAATGCCGGCCAACTGGGGCAGCAGGGCCACCTTCCGACGACCTCCGACTCCGAGAAAACCTTCGCCTCGTACCTCGAGCATAGGAGGAATACTCCACAGTGCCCGCCATGGGTACTCGACAAGCATCCCAAGCTGCGGCAGAAACCCGCCGCCTGGTGCGCGCATTGCAAGCAATCCGAAGATCTCAGCTCACCATCAGCACCACCGGCAACGCCGCCCTATCCCAACGGCAGGGAGCACGCCGTGTCCTGCGCCTCCGACGCCGACGTGCCGCCTCACGAGCTCGCCTTGGAAGGGCGCTCCTGCTCGAGATGCGCGGCGGATATCTTCCTGAAAACCCGTCGGCTCCGGGACGCGGCGCCGGCGGGGAGCGGCGGCACCACGCCGCTGCACCACGCCGCCAGGTCCCGGAACCTGAGGATGCTGTTTCATCTCGTGACGCTGCTGGGCCTGGACTCCCTGGAGGCCGGCCATGACAGGGTAGCGGAGGCGCTGAGGAAGGCCAACGAGCGCGGGGAGACGGCCTTGCACGTGGCGGTCGGCGTCGGCGACAGGGACATGGTCAGGCTGCTGCTGTGGGTGGATCCACGGCTGGGTCAGATCGCGTGCCATGGCACCTCGTTGATTTACCTCGCCGTCTCGCAAGGAGAAGAGGACATCGCGAGGCAATTGCATGATGCTTCTGGTCCTCACGATGCTGATATGATGTCCTCCTACTCCGGGCCCAGCGGGCAAAATGCCCTGCATGCTGCAGTTCTCCACGGAGAAGGTGACAACATTCTTTCCATGCCTTCTGAGACAGGAGTAGTAGTAACGTACTCCTCCGTTCCAAATTATCAGTCGTTTTGCCAAATCTAGATTCATAGTTAGTAGTACGTATCTAGACATAAGTATATATATAGATACATACTACTAACTATGAATCTAGATTTGCCAAAACGACTAATAATTTGGAACGGATGAAGTAGTTAGCAAGTGAATCTTATCTTACTATTACTAATTAGACATTAATTCTCATATGTCAAGCAGAAATGAATATACGTTCTCGATAAAAAAAGAAAGCATACAACTATTAATTTGGTGCTCTTTATTTTCGATCCAGGAACTCAAATTTCATGCATTATTAGATGTTGGAGTACTATACTGGATCAACCAAATTAGAAAGGAAAACAGAGACAGGTGTGCACCAATGCCTACTCTAGAGCCTTCTTTAGCACATACAAATAAGCTGGTAAATTACATTTTTGACTCACAAAATCAAGACTAAAATTAACGGAACTCTCTTGAGATCCATACCTATATCTCACATTGGCAAATACGATTACAGTTGAGATTCTTTCACATTTTCTTTGTGAAAGACCTGTACTTATGTAGACGCTCACAATGGACGCACACTCATTCATACGTATGAATACAAACATTAACCCACATGAGCACCTACTGAAGAAGTCACCATAGGCGACTCGTTGTTGAATAATACCTGTTAAACATTGAAATAAATCTAGAAAAATACAAGACCAACCTGGTGGACGGGTTGTACTACAAGAAACCTTACCAACTGATTTACAATCAAATTGCTAGATTCTTCCGCATACTGTATTGACCAAAAACAAGGGGTCGCTTTCAATAATGCCTTGTCCCCACTTGATTTAGTCACAATGGACAACAGATATATTATTAAATTGAGCACCTAAAGTTTTTAGAAAATAAATAGATACCAAATGTCTGCAATTTAGGGTTTAGAAGTGTTTGTTATGTTTTATATTGACGATGTTTTAGAACATTCCTCCATAGAATCAAAACTTGTGCATGCACGTTTTTGTTCTGTTTCCTCGCAGTTTTTATATTCGCTATACATGTATAGTCATCCATGGCATGGTTTCTCTTTTTTTTTCAGTATGGTCTGTGGACCCCGCCACATAATATATAGAGAGAGAACCTAAATTAATGTTTAGGTGAAATGTAAGATAATGGAGGCTCCAAAGTAATGGTAAGATAGCCACTCGCTGAAAAGTTTCTAAATTACCCATTTGCTATCATAAAAAAATAACCCAAAATAACCTCAGTACTTGGTCATATTTGCCTTTAAAAAAGTAACCCAGAATACCCTTGGTACTTGAGCCTAAGAGCAACTCCAACAATAGTCCTCAATACAGACCCTCTAAATATTAAATAGGGTTATCTTTATTTTTTAGGGATTCAAACTTGCTCTAGCTGCGGTAATAGCTCTCATAAATAGAGGGCTGCCTAGAGACCCAAGAAATGGAGAGCAGGGAGGTGGATTGAGAGGCCTACCCAAAATAGGAGGACAAGTATAGAGTCTGTTGAAGTGCAATTTTTTAGTCGATCATTAAAACTTGGGATATGAGCTTGTTGAGAGGATCTTCTAGAGTTACTCTAAGTTATCTACATTTGCATTATAAGAAAGTAACACAAAATACGCTCATACATGCTTTTAAATTACCCACATATACAATTACGATAAAATTAACCTAAAGTGAGGACATTGTTCTATATCTTTTCACCTAAACATAACTTAGTTATCTGCTATGTGGTGGAGCTATGGAGCAAAATTATAAGGACATAAAACATTATGACATAATATTTCCCTTGCAGGTATGACTCGAATGGTGCTCCGCTTTAAGAAGGACCTATGCACAGGAAAGGACCAAAACGGCAGCACCCCTCTTCACTTTGCTGTATCTGTGAAGCAGAGGACATATATCCCTAGATGGTGCTTTCGCCATACGTGGTGGCAAAATGTCCTAAAATCGTTTCAGAAAAGAATAGTAAATAATGTCCCAATATGGCCCTTGCTGAAGGCTGATTCATCTATGGCCTATCAGCCGGATAACGAAGGCTTACTGCCAGTGCACGTGGCTGCTATTACAGATCAAACAGTCGCTGTTCACATCCTGCTCACGGAGTGCCCTAGTTGCATGAGTTTGCGCGACAACAAAGGCAGAACATTCCTCCATGTTGCCGTCCAGCACAAGGGATTGAGCGTAGTGAGATACGCTTGCCGAAGACCAGAGTGTGCATCCATCATGAACATCCCGGACAACGATGGCAACACGGCGCTGCACCTCGCCGTGGTCGCTGGGAACCTGCGGATGTTCTGTGACCTGCTGACAAACCGGCAAGTGTGCTTGAATCTAAAGAACAACAAGGGCCAAACGGCATTGGATTTAGCCACGGGCCAAATCTCTCAAGGGTTTTTCTATGGACGGGTATATACAAAATCTCTCCCAAGGCCGTGCATTGCCTGATTTTCCTTTCGTGCATTCACATCATTACATGAATTAATTGATTGCTTGTTTCATTATCATGCTCTGTTCCTCGAAAAAAAAATTACCATGCTCATCCGATTGCTGAACTTTATTTTACAGAACCAAGATAAACTGATATATGGAACCCTCACACGTGTGGGCGCCAAGCATTCTAGCTGCCGGGGGGACAAGTTGATTGGCAGACAAGATATTCCAGGCGCTGAGGCAGAACAAAAAACTGCAGTGGAGCTGGACAAGGAGGAATCCGCCAAGCTGACAGACGCGAGCCGAACCCTCGCCGTCGGCTCGGTGCTCATCGCGACGATGACCTTCAGCGCAACGTTCACCCGCCTGCCCGGGGGCTACGCCACCGCCGGCGCGCCGGCGCTCGCCGGCACGTGGTTCTTCGACGCGTTCGTGGTCTCCAGCGCGCTGGCGTTCATCCTGGCCTCGGCGGCCACCGTCGGCCTCATGTACTCCGGCATCGCCATGGTCGAGCTGCCCATCCGCCGGAAGCACTTCCTGGTCTCGCTCTTCCTCGTCTCGAGCGCCATCACGTGCCTGACGACCGCCTTCGCGCTGGGCGTGTACATAGTGCTGGCGCCTGTGGCTCGCGCCACCGCCATCGCCATAGGTGCCATCAGTCCTCTTCTGCTGATTTACAGGAATGAGGAGAGTCTGCAGAAGCTTGGGGCGGTTTCGGGGCCTCTGCTTGCGAGGATGGGATTCTGGGTGTGGCTGCGGTGGTCGGGAGGGGCCTTATTGTTGCGGATTCTGAAGAAGTTTTGGCCATTCGTAGTGATCTTCGGCTTGGCAGGTCACTTATAAGGAAGTAATGAACCACCACCGGTGGCACGGCTGTCGACTCGAAGAAGAGAGACTAATCGGCCGGTTATACATTTTAGCCCATCTGACCGGCATTGCAATAGCAAACAATATGTTTGGGAAACCTCAGCTTCCACTAAAAGTGATTCCATTTCCGATGTTTTGACCAGCAAGTTTTAGTCAATTTGAACCATGTTTGTCTCCTCAAAACAAGCTCCTATGACTGTTAGCATGAACTTAATGTAAGTTACACATGGCGTACCTACAAGAGGCTTTGTAACTCTCTTGCCTCTCTTTTGGTGTTCTATACGTATGAGCTACTCTCTTGGTTGATACTCCCCTCTCTTTCAATCTGAAGCAAGGTGAGAGGCAAGTCTTTATCCACCCATCCTTACAAGTTACAATGGCAATTAACGGCTCACATGCACCAAACCCATATTTGCTCTTGGGCTTACTACTTCTTCACGTGGATGTACATTTGGCCCAACAAGACACAAAGAGCAAAGGATGAATGGGCCTCTTCCTCTTACGAGAAAATGAAGCCCGTCTGAGTGTGGCGATGGACAAAATGATGGTAGCAGTAGCAGTAGCACTACTGCTTTTTTTTTGTTTTGTTTTTAGAATCAGGAAAATTATCCGGCCTCAACATTCCCAAGGGAATGTCTACAGCCACAGCACTACTACTTTTGGCTTTCTCCTTTTTTAGTCTTGCGCGTTTTCCCTGCAGTGTAACCATTATACACCAGTATAAATAAAACAGACAAAAACAAGCACCTACCTTCCCTCTCGAGCTGGATCAGTATCAAAACAAGCACATATGCCGAAGCAGAGCCATGAGAGCAACAAACAAACAGATTAGAGAGCAAAATTAATTATTAGCGATTGCTCATCATCCCACCCACCGGATAATAAGGACCCTTCGAACCTGCCAAAAGCGCAGCGGCTCCGTCATTCATTTTGTTTTCGCGTTCGGTATGTATGATAGGGTTTTGGCGACTAGTGACTTGATAACCATACTTATCTCTGCCGCAGGGACGTAATATAATTACTAATCATGGGATGGCCGTCCTAATCCATTAACGCCTTCTTGGAAGCTGTGGCTGCGAGGGTTGTTCATGCTTCTTCGCTCGGGTTGGCTGTCCACGCCCACGGGTCGATGTGCCTGGTGTCCGTGGGCTGGACGAGGTCCGTGTTGATGCACTGGAGGGCGCACTTGCCGCCGATGATGCGCTCGACGATGTCCGGCGTCCAGGCATGGTCGGGGATGCCATCGAGGTAGAGCCGCACGTGGAAGAAGATACGCATGCCGAAGGCATCGGAGAGGCTGCGCCAGCGGCGCAGGCATATCTCGATGCCATTGCCCCTGAATCTGCCCCTGCGTCTTGCCTCGTCGCAGTGGTCGGCGCTCTCGAAGCAGATGAGGAAGGGCTCGGGCTGGTTCACGGTGACGGTGACCTCCCCTCGGCGCAGGTGCAGCTCATGGCGGATGAGGGCTTCAATCTCCTGTGCGCCGGCGCCCCGCGGCAGGTGCATGGCCCATGGCACCAGAGCGCTGCTTTCCCATTCGTGGGCGTCGCCAGTGCAAGCGCCTCAAATTTACTCAATGTCGGAAGCTAACTTCGACATCCTATGCTGGAATGTATGCGGACTCAACTCTGCGGACCGATGCCTAGTGGTCCACGACATGGTCGCCGCGACGCAGTGTTATATTGTCTGCCTGCAAGAGACCAAGCTGTCAAATGTGGACGATAGCCTTGCCCGCTTTCTGGGGGCATACCGACTCAACCGCTATCAATTCAAACCAGCGGCCGGCACAAAAGGAGGAATCCTTGTGCCCTGGAACGACAGTAGACCTGTAAGGCTTCACCACGGGCCGCTTCTCGCTCAATGCAACGGTAATGCCACAAGGCTCCACTGACTCCTTCCTTCTCTCCGTGGTTTACGGGCCGACGCGGCGGCCGGAGAAGGAGATCTTCCTGCAGCACCTAAGGCAACTCAAGCCGCCAAGTGGAACTAAATGGCTACTACTAGGGGACTTCAACCTCATATACAAAGTGCAAGACAAAAACAACCGCAACTTAAACCTTCGCTTCATGCGACGTTTTCACGCTATTCTCAGTTTCTGTGAGCTAAAGGAAGTCCACCTACAAAATCGCAAATATACGTGGAGCAATGAGGGGCGAACGCCCACCCTCGTCCGACTTGACAGATTCTTCACTAATCAAGAATGGGACATCACATACCATGACCACGCCCTGCACGCTCTATCCTCTTCGCACTCTGATCACTTCCCGCTCCTCCTAGCTCGCATGTCGGGCCCGCGACGACCAGCTAGCTTCAAATTCGAGAACTTCTGGGTGAGGCTTCCCCGATTCTAGGAGGTAGTACGAGAGGCCTAGACATCTCCCACCGTGCACACAGAGCCGTTCCACAGACTTGGGCACAAGCTTTTCCACACGGCTAAAGCACTCAGAAAATGGAGCAAAACGATGCTGTCGGATGCCAGACTCAAATTACTAATGGCTCAAGAGGTAATTCTCCGATTTGACATTGCGCAAGAAAACATGCAGCTCTCTGACGATGAGCACAAGATACGGCAAAAACTGAAAAGAAGAATTCTCGGCTGGGCAGCGATTGAAAAGGCACGCAAGAAGCAATGCTCACGTATTGCCTACTTGCGTGAAGGGGACGCAAACACAAGATTCTTCCACCTCAAGGCGAATGCAAGGAGGCGGAAGAACTATATTCAGCAACTTCGAGACGGATCAAGATGGGCAGCCTCACACAATGATAAGAGGGATATAATCCAAAATCACTTCTCGAGCGTCATGACAACTCCGCCGGCTAGAATGACTGACTTCAATTGGGACGCGCTTCAATTGCCGGCCGTCGACCTATCAGCGCTTGATACACCATTCATGGAGCAAGAGGTCCTAGAAGCCATCAAACAACTGCCGTGCGACAAGGCCCCGGGGTCGGATGGCTACACAGGGCTATTTTTCAGAGCGTGCTGGGAAACAATCAAACCAGATATAATGGCGGTAGTGAACACCTTCTACAATATGAGATGTGCTGACCTCAATCTTCTAAACACGACGCATGTGGTGCTAATCCCCAAGAAAGAAGGTGCGGAGACAATACAAGACTATAGGCCGATCAGCCTCATCCATGATGTGGAAAAAATCATCAGCAAATTTCTTGCGCTTCGACTGGCTCCACGAATGAACGATCTCATTTCACACTGCCAAAGTGCTTTCATCAAGGGGAGAAGCATACATGACAACTTCCTCTACGTCCGAAACATCGCGAGGAAGTTCCACAGAAACAAAACACCAGCGTTGCTCATGAAACTCGACATCTCCAAAGCCTTCGACTCAGTACGCTGGGACTATTTACTAGACTTGCTTCAGCATCGAGGGTTCCCGCAGATATGGAGGAACTGGATAGCTGCATCTTTTAACACGTCCACCACCAAAATCCTCCTGAACTGAGTGCCAACAGAGCCGATCTTGCACGGTCGCGGACTGCGCCAAGGAGACCCCCTATCTCCTCTCCTCTTCATCGTAGCTATCGACCCCTTGCACCAACTACTCTCCAAAGCTACAGACTTGGGACTCCTAAGTACTCCTAAGTAAATTAGGTGGACGGATGGTACGCTTCAGGATATCCATGTACGCTGATGATGCGGCAATATTTTTGAAGCCCACCAGCAAAGACGTCCACAACATCAAAAAATTGTTGAACGCCTTCGGAGATACCACCGGCCTCAACACAAACCTGCAAAAAACAACTATCACCCCCATCAGCTGCGACGCCATTGACATAGATGAGATACTTCAGGATCTACCGGCAGTAAGAGCCAGCTTCCCCGTCAAGTATTTGGGCCTTCCCCTAACAGTAAGACGCCCGAAGAAAATCGACTTCCAGCCACTCAGTGACAAGCTGGCGGTCAAAGTATCCGGTTGGTACGGGAAGCACCTCACGCAAGCTGGCCGCGCCTGCCTCGTCAAATCAGTCCTAACTTCGCAGTCGGTGTACC
Organism: Echinochloa phyllopogon; assembly: GCA_033239725.1. NCBI lineage: Eukaryota > Viridiplantae > Streptophyta > Magnoliopsida > Poales > Poaceae > Echinochloa > Echinochloa phyllopogon. Next base: position 34,555,103 of record BTCW01000001.1, on the reverse strand, counting down.
TCCTTACAGTCCTAAAGGTAACAGGAGAGGTCCTTGAGGAGCTGGACAAGAAACAAAATCGCTTCTTATGGGCAGGGGACGAGGCGCTTACAGGTGGGAAATGCAAGGTCAACTGGATCAGAACGTGTCTGCCAAAAGAAAACGGAGGCCTTGGGCTGCTAAACCTTGAACGATTCGCCAGAGCCTTGCGCCTCAGATGGCTATGGCAGGAATGGACCTAGCCACAAAAAGCATGGATTGGGACAGGGCTCCCGTGCGACGACATAGATCGCCTTCTCATTGCGGCCTGCACGACAATCACCTTAGGAGATGGAAAGAAAACGAGCTTTTGGCACTCAGGATGGCTGCAAGGCTGTCGGCCTAAAGACCTGGCCCCAAAACTTTTCCAGATCTCCAGAAATAAGCGCATGACAGTAGCGCAGGCACATCAAAATCGAGCATGGATTCAGGAATTGCGACTACAACCAGGACTCACAATAGGCCACCTGCGCGAGTATATTAAGACGTGGAACCTTCTGCGGGACATACGACTCGCAAATGATCAGGAAGATCAAATTCGCTGGAAACTCACGGCATCGGGAGAATACTCGGCGACCTCAGCATACAAGGCGCAGTTCTTCGGTTGCACCAAATCTCAGGGAGCCAGCAAGTTGTGGAAAGTGTGGGCGCCACCCAAATGCAAACTCTTCACATGGCTCATCACTCAAAATCGCGTTTGGACGTCCGACAAACTCGCGCGGCGAGGCTGGCGACACTCCCCGTTATGCCCCCTATGCCGCCAGACTAGCGAATCGGCACACCACCTGCTCGAACAATGTAGGTACACGAAGCGCATCTGGATCATGGTAGAGCAATGGGTGGCGCAACCGGACCTAAGGCCACAGGAATGGAGGCCAAGTGCAACGGCAGGACAGTGGTGGTCAAACCTCATGGCACCATCGGCCACCCCCCGCAAAGCCAAAGCAAGCATGGCAATGGTGCTTATGTGGGAGCTATGGAAAGAACGGAATGCGCGAGTTTTTATACGAATCGAAACAAGTGCGCCTGACCTCCTCGGGAAAATCAAGCAAGAGGCGGCCGCCTGGATAGCGGCGGGGGCAAAAGATTTAGCGTCAGTAATAATGTGAGAGTAATCCTTTTGTACTCTAACCGGTTAGCCGGTATGTAAACTCTCTGCTATATCAATGAAATTGGCACAATCTCGTGCCGTTCGTTAAAAAAAAATCGTGAGGCGCGCGGGGCTAGCTGCAGGATCGGACTTCGTGAACCTGAATCCTGAATAGCGCCTTTCCTGATGCAGAGCACTGAACAAATGATTTGGTGGCCGCCGAGATCAACGTGCCATCAGCCATCACCGTAACCTTGTAACTTACTGCTGACCTTCTCCGTTCATCGGTTTGTTCCCTTTGTTCAACTCTTGCAATCAGTAGTTCAGTCTACGTACGTTCTTGCCTATCAATGGAGTTGGTAGCTGGATCAATTCCCCGACATGTTCGTAAAAGAAAAACGTCCTCGCATTTGCTATGTGTTCTTGTACGTTGTCCGTCCATGTGATATGCTCGAGTTACTGTCAAACCATGTACCGATATTTAAGATAGTAGTACACGTTCATCAGCAAGGTTTAATTTCGTTGTATTACAATATATAAAGCAAACTTTGCTCCTCTTTTCAGATGTGGAGTTATTTGATTGGGTCATGGATCGCATCGTGATGTGTGGACGTGTACCAGCTGTCCAGCTCGCTCCAATCGTAAGCAACACTAGACAAAGGGCGGAGCCAGAAATGGTCTCTGCAGCCCAGGCTAAATTCATGAACAGGTGTTAATCTGGTTAGATTAAAATCTAATTTTAATGTTTAGACTAATAAATTATGTAAATTAGCATGAGATATATTGGGCTGGACCCGTGCGCGCTGCCGCCCCTGACACTAGACGGCCTGCCACATCCGATTAAGGATTCTGATTGTACACTGGTCATTGGCGGTGTGGAACGTACGTGCCGGCAACGCTGTGTACGGATCAGATGGAGATTGCCCAGCTCGCCGTACCGCAAGGGTTGCGCACGCACTTGCGCTAATAAGTGCTAAAGGCGCTTTGAAGCTATTAATTTAACTTTCACGGTGTAACTTCAAATGGTACAGTGTCGCTTTCCCATTTCGGGCATTATCAATCCATCACCATTTCCCATTTTTGCTCGATGGTTGTTATAGTTTGCCCGTCGACGAGGTGGAGGATAACTCAGTGTCAACAGTCCACGACGAGCCATTTCGCCCCTCTGTGATGCAGAGATCTCTGAACTTGCATTAACCTACATCATGCATGCATATATGGTTGCAGTTGGATTATTTGGCTAAGCTTCCCGTCAACGTGCTCCCTACTTCTTTGTTCTTTGATGAGTACATGTGCTGCAGAAGGCACACCTGCACCTCTGCTGTAGATGAAAGCCTTTCCTCGCCATCTCAAGCAATGCAAACGAAGCTGCAACTTCCCTTTTCGATCTTGTTATGCCATCGCTTATCCTCGATCTTTGCTAATTGAGACTCGAGAGCCATATCTGAACCAGCGGCACCGCGAGCCGTTAGACGGTCGCCGTCACCGACATCCCCCACGCCCAGATGGCGACACCTCCATCTCCATGGATAAAGCGAGGGCAGAGCTTTCTGTTTCTGTTGCTTGAGAGCAGCGTACGATATGATTACTCTACAGGCCAGAGTCCAATCCATGTCTGTGGGCACGTACGCCACTAGCTCGCGTATCGTTCTCGTGGCCTTATGCCTGCCCCGGGACGGATTGTTTTTGTTTTCTCTGTGAGTTTCCAATTGGAACATCCTATCATCACGTCAATCATCATATGGTGGTGCACTTTCACCTACTATGCCGACGCTACACCTCAACTAATTTAATCCTCTACCCGCCGCGCGCGTATTTCTGAGGGAAACCTCCCTGTTTGCTCCGTATTTCAGATACCACCTTCTAGAGTCTGCAATTTTTGGGGATTGCGAGGTGCAGGCTGCATTTTGAGCTGATTCAGTTGCAACAGTGCACTTGTGAAGGCAGGCACATCATGGCAGGGATTCAGGGTGGACAGGTAGGGAAACAGCTGTCTCAATGTTACGTTACACGTCTGTCGAGCTGAACTCTGATAGTGCGCTGCTAAGGGGAATGACAAACTTCTGTGAACAGGTTAATTGATTTTGTTATGGAATGAACAAAATTCCCCATATATCTATGATACATAGGCCTGTTTGGAACAGCGGCCAGGAGAATCGCTTTTCAGATAAGCTGTATGAATATGAAAATAGAGCTTATTTAAGAAGTGGGTTTGAACCAGCTTCTGCGTTTTAGTACAAATGGGGGCGGTGGGAAGAAACGTGGCCAAAAAAGGCTGCAAAAAAACGTACCGTTTGGCTTCTAGTTTCAGCTTATTTTGGGCATAAGCTGAAGATAAGTTGTTCCAAACAGAGCCATAAATTTCTCTCTATTATATCAGTACTAAAAACAGGGGTGAACCTAGCATGAAATGTGAGTGAGCGCATGATCTACCTAATCATTGAAATTAGGCAAACATCCATGGTAAGAATTGTGATATTTCATTATGCATTAGAAATTGAGTGGGGGCTTGGGCTCTCATTGAGCTTAATGTAAGGCCTTGTTTTGTTCCCAATTTAGACACCAAATTTGGAAGTTGGATGTCTCTTCGTAATCATTGCGTCGTCACTGTAACATTTCGTTTGTATGTGCGAAAAATTGTCCAAAAATTAATTAATTAGGCTCAAAATGTTCGTCTCGCAGAGTACAACAAAACTGTGCAATTAGTTTTTGATTTCATCTGCATTTAATACTCCATGCATGTTATGACATTTTGATGTGAGGAGAAATCTTCTTTTTGCACAGTGAATTTGCTTTTTAGACCTAAGTCCGCCCCCGACTAAAAAGTTTTATCAGCAGCACGAGGGAAATATAATATTTATAGTATAATATTTAAAAAAGATACAATGATGCACACCATCATATTTATAGTAGGTCCTAATATTTTTATTCTCCAAATGAAAATACGTTGTATTTCTCCCAAGGATCTACGCGAAATATTACAAAAGTACAGGGACCTATGCGCAAAAACAACTAGACAAACTCTCTGAACTCCCTGTCTCGGTATTCTCGCACAGTTCCCTTCCATTCTCTGAACTTTCTGATCCCACTGCTCATCACTCCTTTCAGTCCTCCCCTCCCCCTTCGCCTTCCCTCCAACTCCCCCCGAATTCGCCGGGGCAGCCCGAAACCCAACCACCGGCACTGCCCCCTCATCGTCGTGGGGCGCGGAGATGGAGGCCGCGCTGGAGGCGGCGCGCGCCAAGGACACGAAGGAGCGGCTGGCGGGCGTGGAGCGTCTGCACGAGGCGCTGGACGCCGCGGCGCGGCGCGGGCTCAGTGCCGCGGAGGTGGAGTCGCTGGTGGACACCTGCATGGATCTCGCGAGGGATGGAAACTTCCGCGTCGCCCAGGGCGGGCTGCAGGCGCTCTCCGCCGCCGCGGTGCTCGCCGGCGACCACTTTAAGATCCACCTCAACGCGCTCGTGCCCGCCGCCGTCGAGCGCCTCGGCGACGGCAAGCAGCCCGTCCGCGAAGCCGCCCGGCAGCTCCTCGTCACCCTCATGGAGGTCGATGCCTTATCCTTCCCTGCTGCCTTTTCGCGCGAGTGGTTATTTGCTTGGTCCAGGCTGGCGTTCTGGTGGAAAATGCCAAAACGATGTTGCCTGAAGGCATGCAGCTTTGCGTGCCTTGAGATTGTGTGTTGCGGTATCGTATGCTTCAAATGGAAAGGCGATGCGGCATTTCCTGGGGTCTTGCTGTTATGCATTTCAAGTTAGAACAGAAGCTGTTCACTTGTATTGGTAACATTCTGGTCGATTATGGAATGTCGACTGAATTTTGCTGCGGTCTGCATTCTGGGTTTGAATATGGTTACAAGTTTGATTTCCCGGAGAGAATTAGAGCTGTCCCTCGGTTCCAAAATCCAAATACGGTCAGTTTGTACTTTATACTTGAATGCAGTACTCCACTACCAAATTGGCCGTTCGGGATGGTGGGCCGTATGCTAATTTGGAGTCTGATATCCTATATTCTCCTCTTCATCATTTTTTTTTACTTGAGTGGATTGATACATTTCTTACTCCATATTGCATTTCAGTGGTACTTCTTTCTCCATCTTGCCCTTTAGGTCAATCTTATTCAGGAAATCTATTTTATGGGCAATCATAGATTTTTGGCATGCTGAGTTTGCGAACCTACAAGTGAGCCTTTTTGCGAGCATCTTCTCCAATTTTGTATGAAACCTATTTTATGGGCAATCACAGATATTTGGCATGCTGAGGTTGCGAACCTAACAAGTATTCCCTTTTTCCGCGCATCTTCTCCATTTTATTGTGGTAGTGCACAAGTTGCAGAGATGTGTTTTTTCCTCTCGTAGGGATGGGTCGATGCTGCTTCTTGATAAATGAACATTTCGAAATTTTCAAACCAAGTTTTAGTGTTCTTTCCTTTTGAGAAACAGAGGGCAAACCCCCTAGTTCCCTGATCCTATTTTACTAATGAATCCAAAACATAGTGTCCTCATACTAATGTAACAGGATGTTGCCATAATTGCACAATTAATTCGAACTCTTATAATAAACAAAGTTACTTGGTATCCTGGTTTTGATTTGTTTCCTCTATGGTGCATATCCCTGCTATGTGTGGAAATTTCTCCCTGATTTGCACTGTTGATTTTACGATGTTAGTAATCATTTGCATGTACACCACCTGTTTTTCCTCTTTGACGATATTCCAACCTTACCTATATCTCAGGTTTCTTCACCGACAATCATTGTTGAAAGAGCTGGAAGTTATGCATGGACTCACAAGAGCTGGAGAGTGCGGGAAGAGTTTGTACGCACAGTTGCAGCTGCAGTTGGTCTTTTTGCTTCTACAGAGCTCCCGCTGCAGCGAGTGTTGCTTTCACCTGTATGCTAGGATGATTTTATTTTTCACTCATCAAATAATTTTTCCCTTTAGTTTGTTGCATAGTTGATAAGGTAAGCTTCTTTTGTTCCACAGGTTCTGCAACTGATGAATGATTTGAACCGAAGTGTTAGAGACGCTGCAATCTCATGTATTGAGGTGGGTCACTACAAATATGCGAACTAGTTCCTTTTCAATTTCATAAGAAAACAGTTGTGCAAACCACATTTCTCTTGCTCTGAACTAAACCATTTCATGTGGCCTTTTCCACTTGTCTCAATCTCACTATAGTTCCATTGTTCATATGCGAGTATATTGTATACTACGTTGACTCATCTCACACAAGCCTAACACACCAAAAGGGTAAAAATTAGTAGCTTGCAACCTTCTCTTCTGGTTTCTTTCTTTTTCTCAGGAATTCATACTTAGCCTCTAATATTTCATAACCATTTTATTTAACAATTTAATATTACTTCCTTGCTGTGTGTTGCTAGTTTTGTACCAACATTTACTTCAGTTCGGTGCTGAATTTCTTCTTATTATTATTTTGAAAAAAATGGTATCAATGGAAACTTTTGATGACATGCATTGAACTCACGCCCAAATATGTGCTCTCTTTGTCCTTTCTTATGGCCCTAGAAATGGAAAACGATCCCCTGCTATGGTGAAGTCAAATAGTGGCTACCTGGGATTGATCCCTTGTTACTTGGCTGAGACCATTTAGTCAACCAGCCCTTAGGCAAGCCCTACTGACTCCTGTGGCTTACACGTAACGTATAAATGATAATATTGATAGGGTTAGTATATGGAATGGTAGATGGGTAGTATTATCTTAGTCATTTGTGGGCTGAACATTTTTTTCCCTGGCATTTGATTATCCCTAAAAACCTGCATTTTATATTTCTTTGGTTAAAGTACATTGTATGTAACTTGACTGCTTGCACTATCATATTCACCACAGGAGATGTACAAAAACATGGGATCTCAGTTCCACGAAGAGCTGCAGCGCCATAATCTACCTGCTTACATGGTAATCCATGTGGACTCCTTTATTATGTGACATTATCATGTTCTGACATACAAGGGTCATCGTGTGATTGTGAATATCCTTTCTTTGCCTTGTTTGGTGTTTGCAGCTAAAGGAAATAAATTCAAGATTGGATAAAATAGAGCCAAATTCTCCCTCATCCGATGGACCTAGAATGAAGTGCAGGGCCAAGGAATCTAGATCTGTCAGTGCTAATCCAAAAAGAGGCAGTCCAAAGAAAAAAGGCACGCCAAGGGAAAGCATCTTATTTGGAGGCAAGTTCTACTTGACATAAAGATGAAGTCTAATCCCCGCAAAAAAAAGGACTAAGTCTATTGCCTAACAGTCATCGTGAGCTCACTGTATCACTGGTCACTGCTCTGCTCCATGCACCACTCCTTCATATAGTAGTCTATGTATACTAATCACTAAAAACATTTAGTTGGTTTGTAACTCTAAAACTCTGGAAGATAACAGTTGCAGGTGCCCAGTGTTGATCCAGTAAAACACCAGAGTAGGCACCACATGTTTTATTCCGCACATTAATCGTTCAAAATTTCTGAGCATTTTTACATAGTGATTGTCGAGTTCATAGTGGGTATTGCATCATTAAATTTCTTTTAATGTGTTAAATAAATGCAGACAGCATCATTGCCATGTATTTAGTCTTTATTGGGAGCTACAACATTTTTTTTGGATATAAGCTAGAGGCTTCCAGTTCCACTATTTGGGTGATGGCTTTTGTTACCGAAACATTTTAGAAAACAATATGTGTACAGTCAGAATATGGTGATGTTCATGTGGAATTCATCAAATTTGCCATATCTGATGTTTTATTTTTCTGTCAATAGAAACCTGGTCGCTGTTTTGTCATGCATCACTCAATTTTGTGCCATTTATAGGTGACATGGGTATTAATGAGAAGCCAGTGGACCCCATAAGAGTTCACTCAGAGAAAGAATTAGTTAGAGATTTCGAAAAGGTTGCATCTGCCCTTAATCCAGAGAAGGACTGGTCTATACGTATTGCTGCTATGCAAAGGATTGAAGCCTTGGTATACGGAGGTTGGTATTTATCACCTGTGCCCTACATTAGTACTATCTACATTTGGTGTCGTCAATGAGTAGCTTTTGTTAGAACGTGTACATGCCATGGTGAACTTGAGGATCTAGTATTCTTGTAAAATGAATCAAGACACAAACTGACAAATTTTAGCATCTAGGTTCATTAGTGTTTTAAATTTATTGAGTAAACCAGGACAAGCAGGATTCAAAATTTTATTCTTATTTGCGTAATATAAAAAATACAATGCTTGCCATTTGAAATGAGAGTATGCGACAATATGAAATATGCTAAAATTGTTTGGCATTAGACATCACCCTCTTCTGCACACTGTGATAGGCATGACGCGCAACACCTTATTCAGAGAGTTCTTTTTTTCTTAAAAAAAATCTGATAACAATACAGCCAATATTGAGAAATCTCAATTGACTCGAATCATCAAATGTGTGAATGCCAGCAGTTCACAGTTGCAGTTATACAAACAGAGATTCATGTGGGTCACACAAGCTAAGATGATGTAATTCAAGCAAAAAAAAATAATGTTGAAGATATTAGTTTCTATTTTGACTGTTTGAAGCAACATTACATATTAACTGTTACTAAACCCTTTCTTGTTAACATGATTTGTGCTCTGTTTGAAACACTTCTGTTTATCAGGTGCTATTCATTATCCATCATTTCTTGTGCTCTTAAAGCAGCTGGTTCCTCCATTGTCCTCTCAGCTATCTGACCGACTATCCAGCGTAGTTAAACAGGTATTCCTTTCTTGCCTGCTTGCTGGGGAATGTGTGACTAATTTGTCCACCACTTGAGTGAATTTTATGGTGCATGGTAACACAACAGTTGCAACATAAAAGGATTTTAATTACAATATCACTGCCTTACCAGGATGTATTTATAGAAAAAGATAGTCGGTAATGATAGGTAACATTAATAAAGAAGAATGGCCGATAAAACTTAAGAAATAATTGTTTTGAGAAAAAGAAAACGTAAGGAATAATTGTTCCTTTGACCATGAGTCAAACTCTCTAAGGTAACCAGTTTGTTCCAGGATTCCAACATGTGTTCAAAGAATTTTAGGATCGTGTATTGTCTGAGGTACAGGAACTGCACTATCTAAGGTTCTATTTTATAATAGTGTAGGAGTTACAGAAATTCTTCGAAACATTTTTCTGGTAAACAATGCAGTGACGTGAATACTTGAGGATGACCTTGCTGCTTTATCTTTTTTCCAGGCATGCCATCTACTTAATGTACTATCAAAGGAACTTCTTGGTGATTTTGAACCATGTGCTGAAATATTTATTCCGGTAATCTTAGAAACTGTTTCAGTACTCCACAACTGTGATCTCATACTTCATTAAGGCTAACATACAATGAAATCCCAGGTACTTTTTAAGCTTGTTGTCATAACTGTGCTTGTGATTGCCGAGTCTGCAGACAACTGCATAAAATCTGTAATACATCTATATTCTCCCGTTGAACTTTGGTACTTTCTTACATTGCATATTTCCCTTTTATGACATGTATTATCTTGCAGATCCTGCGTAACTGCAAGGTTTCACGTATTCTTCCACTTATAGCTGATACAGCAAAGAATGACCGCAGTGCAGTCCTCCGTGCTAGGTACTATGTGTTTTAGCTTTATATTTATCTGAGCTTCCATTGTTTGGCAAGCTATTCATGCCTATTTGCTATTATGGAAGGTGCTGTGAATATGCACTCTTAATATTGGAGTATTGGGCCGATGCTCCAGAAATTCACCGCTCAGCTGATCTATATGAAGACCTAATAAAGTCCTGTGTTGCAGATGCAATGAGTGAGGTACTGAGGTTGGAATAACACCATTCAAATTTCCTGACTTATTTAATATTACCCGAATGTTTTTTCCCCATGGTATGTGCTATATTTAATGTCATATTTGCAAATACAGGTCCGTGCAACAGCAAGGACTTGCTATAGGATGTTCACTAAAACATGGCCCGAGCGTTCACGCCGGCTGTTTATTTCATTTGATCCTGCGATACAGAGGGTATATCATTTTACTTTTCCTCATGTTCTTCCATTTATGTTGTGTAAATTTTGCACATATAAAGGTGAGCTAGCTTGAAGGATCAAAGTGCTGTTGAACCTGAATTTATATTTATTTCTTTTTAAAACGTCTTTGCATTGTGCTGATGGTTCAAACAAATATGAGCGATAGATGTTTACTGAAAGAGGCATGTGAGCTTATCTTCCACCTAAGAACATCACACTAGATTTCAATTTGTTTTGGACCGCTTGATCCTATGGAAGCATAATTCTATATGGTTATCTTGGCTACTGTATAGTGAAGAAACATTTCAAGTATTTTCATTTGAATATGTACTTCTATATTTGGTTGTCAATTATCATAGCTCAAAATTATCTGTATTCTGTAAATTGGCAGCTTTGTAAATCTTTACTCTTAGATCTGTATTAGTAACTCATATGTTTTACCCAGATTAGTTCAAGGACTGTTAGACACTGCTAGATAGTTGTTTTTTGAACATCGTGTAGATTGTTAGTGCCTAACGCCTTAACCATACCAATTCCTGGAAAAGCAGCTTTTGCAGACCTGTAAACCTACTTGTATTCTTGTTGTAAAAAATATATGTTACTAGAGTGGTGTTTGATAGTTTTGTTTGCAGAATTTTTGTTAGTTTGATCTAAAGATTTACTTGTCTGCAGATAATAAATGACGAAGATGGGGGCAAGCACAAGCGGTATCCTTCTCCATCATTGCATGAGAGAGGAGTTCAACTTTCTCATGCTTCATCTCATGCAGGTGGTACCCATTTTGGATATGGTACTTCAGCTATTGTTGCAATGGACAAGGCTGCAGCTATTTCTTCTGAATCATCTCTCTCGTCTAGCAGTCTTTTATTGTCACAGTCAAATTCAATTGGTAGACGTGCTGAAAGAAGTATAGAGAGTGTGCTGAGTTCAAGCAAACAAAAGGTTTCAGCCATTGAAAGTTTATTGAATGGTGTGAGCGTGTCAGATAGGCACAGTTTCTCAGCTATTCGCTCAACAAGCTTGGACCATGGTATTCTCTAAGCTATATTTGGAAATTTCTTATACAAAATATTCTCTTTTCTTGCTGTGCATCTTCATTAGGATTTTTTAACTTATTTATTGACTACTAAAAATTTCTTAATTGCCTTTCCTTTTCCTCCTAGTGCAGGAGTTGATTATCTATCCTCTCGTGATCCTCCTACCCCATCTGGTTCACCCGCTCCATATTCATCCCTAAATGGCATAACTAGCTCAAGAAATGATGGTTCATCCAAAGAACGGCCAAGCTCACCTTATTTGCGTAATATATCATCTGAACCCATATCAGGCTTGTCACTGCCATCTTTAAGAAGATCATCAGGGAGGTCTCAAGATGGTAGCATTATGGATGAGAATCATGATACATGTCCAACCAGGCGATCACCAAAAATGCAGATGGACAAACACTACATGGATATGCCCTACAGGGATGATGGTTACAGAAATTCACTTCACAGTCATGTTCCACACTTCCAGAGGCCTCTTAGGAAGCAAGTAGTATCAGGAGCTTCTGCAACTGGCAGGCGCAGCTTTGACTATGGTCATGCCCCATTTAATGGCATGTCTGGATATACAGATGGTCCGGCATCCCTAAATGATGCGCTCTCTGAGGGCCTTAGCCCAAGTTCAGACTGGGGAGCTAGAGTTGCAGCGTTCAACTTCATTCAGATATTGCTTCAACAAGGACAGAAAGGCATTCAAGATATTACTCAGAACTTTGAAAAGGTTATGAAGCTATTTTTCCGTTACTTGGACGATCCTCATCACAAAGTTGCACAGGCAGTTTTCTCCACACTTGCAGATATTATTCCAACATTCAAAAAACAGTTTGAGAGCTATATTGAAAGATTTTTACCATACATCTTTCCAAGACTTATCGATCCAAAGGAGTTGGTTCGACAACCATGTTGCTCAACCTTGGAAATTGTTGGCCGAACATACCCTATCGACACGTTGCTACCTGCACTAGTACGTTCACTGGATGAACAAAGGTCTCCAAAGGCAAAATTGGCTGTTCTTGAGTTTGCAAACAAATCATTCGACAGTTACAGAGTAGATTCTGAAGGTTACAGTAACATTGGTTTTCTTAAGCTCTGGCTTACAAAACTAGCACCTTTAATACATGAAAAGAATGCTAAGTTGAAGGAAGCATCTATTTCTGGAATAATATCAGTTTATTCCAATTTTGATTCAGCTGCAGTCCTAAATTTCATTCTTGGTTTGTCGATTGATGAGCAGAATATTGTGAGGCGAGCTTTGAAGCAATATACTCCTCGTATTGAGGTCGATTTGGTCAACTACCTTCAGAGCAAGAAAGAACGTCCACGCCCCAAATCATATGACCAAGTTGATTCTAGCACTTCTTCTGAAGATGGTTATTCTCTGACATTGAAGAAAAGCTTTCCATTTGGACGCTTTTCTGATAGTTTGCTTGACACGGAATCAGGGATAAAGATGAATACAGTGCAAGAATCAGCATTACTTAACATTCCCATGGGTCGAACTAGCTCTGATGCCTGCATTGATCATGATAAACAATGTTTTGAACGTCCCTCTGAAGCTGAAGTTCTCATGCAAAGTAGGGAACTAAAGAATAATGCCCACACAGTTGTAGAAGCTGCGCATTCATGGGCAGATTATCCTGAAAAATCAGATGCTACCATGTATGATGAAAATTCTACTGGTACTCGCTTGGATTTGACCCATCTTCAAGAGGGAGATCGATTTGTTGATGCTAGTTCTGTAAATATTATCCCACACTCCAATAATGGTCCCAGCGTACCACAACTTCTTCATCAGGTACTTGCGTTATGCCCTTTGTTCTTTTTATTTTTGTTAATTCTTCAAGAAGCTGAGCATTGCTGCATATGTATTTTTTTTGTGCTCAGTGCATAACAATTTTATATTTTTCCTATTTTCTTTAGATTGGCAATGGTGGTGAAGTTTCAAACCAAGACAGGCAGGAGGCATTGCAGCAGTTGGTTAGAGCTTCCACCGATAAAGATAACTTTATATGGACAAAGGTTTTGCAGCCTTACCTTTTCAACTCTCATTTCGTTTTCTTTGGAAGAACAGCTTCGATGTTAATTGTTGCTTTCTTTTATCTGTTGTGTTTTTTTTTTGTTGCTGTGAAATTTCCTCTTGAAAATTGGGCTTAAAACTTTTATTATATGTTAAGCTTCATTCAGTAAACTATTTTTGCATATGGTGCTACATCCTTTTTGTGGATAATTCCTTAAGAGAGTCTCTTCAGGGTGGATAAGGGGAAAACAGCAGACATGACAAGTTGTTTTAATCTTTGGTCTTGTTGAGTTAAATTTCTTTTCACTTCTTTGTTTAACATATGAACCAAATTATGTTGATTGGCGACTTGTTATTTCTTACATCATACAGGGCATTTCATCATTTTTTTAACATACCTCCTTTCTAGTAGGTACAATCCATCATGTTGATTTTTTTTATTTTTGAAAAACTAAATTCATACGGTTTTCTTGAACGATGTTGATTCACTGTTTCACCACAAGAGCAAAAGGAACATTTGATTTCTGTTGATTGTTGAGTGTTTTCCAAAAGTTACTATGCAACTCACTCTTGCCATCAAATATACTACTGTTCAGTTTGTGAAAATTCATGTTGTAATATCAACTTCTCTGTGTTTCAATAGTATTTCAACCAGATTTTGGCAAGTGTCCTTGAAGTGTTGGATGACGCTGATTGCTCTGTGAGGGAGATTTCTCTGTTGTTAGTTGCTGAGATGCTCCACAATCAGGTTTTATGCTCTCTAGTCATGCATACAACTAAGTAATCTAGTTGGTAACACTTTTATTAATAGTGTCTACTTAATTTTACTCAGAAAGAATCTATGGAAGAATCTATTGAGATTGTTCTTGAAAAGCTCCTACATGTGACCAAGGATGATGTTGCGAAGGTATATTTCCTTTCACTTAAGAAGTTCTCTCCTTTTTTTATGTGCTAATATGTTCTTAATGCTGATACAGGTTTCAAATGAAGCACATCAATGCTTATATGTCGTCCTGGCAAAATACGACCCTTTTAGATGCCTTGCTGTATGCCCACAGCACTTATTAATGAAAAAAGTCTCCCTACATCACTACCTGTTGCAACTAGCAACTAACACTTTCCTGGATTTTCTTTTCTTGTGTGCAGATTATTGTGCCTTTGCTGGCTAGTGATGATGAAAAGACACTTGTCATGTGTACCAACTGTTTGACAAAGGTATTGAAATTTTGCACTGTAATTATGATTGACAAAATGTAAACTTCGTGTGTCATTGTAATTTTTATGAGCGGTCAGATAACAAAGATAATCAATTTTCACTTAATCTGCATTTTATGGCATATTTCCCTATTATTGATTGCTAAACTTGCATTCCACATTTAATACCTGTAACTCGTCTCTTTCAGAAGTATCGAGTCTTGTTTGACCATTGTTAGGCACTGTAGCCTGTAGCAAGGCATTTTGGCACTACATTAACACTTAACCTACCATGGTTTGAGTTATTGTCCTTCATAGCATTGCAATGCAAGGAAATGTAGCAACAGATTGTTTGAACTCCTGAACTTTGAGTGTGTACTGCTTGTGGAGACATTTTCAGGGTCACGGCAGAGTATGTTCTGAACAACGACAATTTACTGTTGTATTATGGGAATCTTGCAGCTTGTTGGGCGGCTCTCGCAGGAGGAATTGGTTACTCAACTACCTTCATTTTTACCTGCACTGTTTGATGCTTTCAGTAATCAGAGTCCAGATGTTCGCAAGGTGTGTGCAGTTCTTCTGACATATGCCTTTGATAGAGGGATATGCTACTTCTTCACTCGGAATTTTTTAAGGTTATGGGAAAAAAATAAAATAGGAACTAGGGTTCTTCATGCACTTCAACAAAGAGAGATAGGGGGTGCTAAGCTTATTTACAGTATCAAGACTTGAAATGCATGTGCCAACAGTTCTCTGCTTCTGGAGTTCTGGTTGTGAGAATGAGTATGGTACTATAACAGATGGGCAGGATTATTCTATTTTTTTAAGCTCAAATTTGTTACCAAATCCTAAGAAGTTATATCCCTACCCCACCTATCCAACCACTAAATAAAAGATGCATAACTAAAACCTTTTTATTGTCATTCATTAACTCAATATTATGTTGAAAACGGGCATAACTTCCGAATATGGTGCGGATTTGCTATGAATTACCACTAAGTGTTCTTGTTCACTTAAGCTTCAGTGAATATTTGATCATATGTCCATATTTTGTCAGTATTGGCTCGCATCCCTTAATCTGCATTTGGTGTCTGCTGTTGTTATCTCGGTTATGTAGGACATATTCTAATTTTATACTTCCAGTGGTCTATATCTGATATCATTTGCACTTCTCCTTCAGGCTGTTGTATTCTGTTTAGTGGATATCTACATCATCCTAGGGAAAGCATTTATACCATATCTGGAGGGCCTTAGTAGCACGCAGCTGCGCCTAGTAACAATCTATGCAAATCGGATATCGCAGGCAAGGTCTGGCGCACCAGTGGATGCTAACCAATGAGTCATGTTTGGTGTACCGTATGAATATTTGTTTGTATTAGCTGGAATTTGGGTTCCATTCATTTGTACATAGAGCAGATGAGATGCCTTTATGTCTTTAGGTTTTCTTGTGTGACATGGGTTTGTCGTTGTTTGTTTTGGCCCCGGATTGTGTTTTGTGTCACCATGCGCCATCCGCTTTGTACAGAGAACAGAGAAGCGTAGTTTCATGGAGTTTGTTTCCCCTCACTTTCCTGTGATGGTTGGTGTACAGATCGACTGCTGACAAACACAAATTGTTGTGAATATTTAGCAGTTCTACTCTCTGCGTACAATTGTTGGTTCCATCCTATTGTTCAATTTCCTATTGACTTGCTTGTAGCCTTGTACATGTGATGATTTGCTTCTAGATGTGATGTTGGTTAGATTTGTCTTAAATGAAAATGCATGCTGCATTCGTAAGCTCTATTGCTGAACGCAATATGCAATCTGCAATGATTGCCAGTAGCATGCTATTAGCACTCTTTAAATAATTGATGGTTAATACTCCACCTACATTTATTGTTTATTGAAATACGCCACCACACCATGGGTGCTGCGGTGGAGGGCATGCGTAGTGGCACACCGGCAATTCGATTGCTTGAGTCGGTATGGATGGATGCTTGAGTCGTTTTTTTTTACCTTCCTACTATTTTTGTTTTATGTTTTGTTAGCTCACTTCCTAGTAAAAATTTACAAAAATCTCTTAGCGTCCTTAAAAAAAACAATTGAAAACCACCGCCACTGGCATTTATGGTTTTGTTACGGCGCAGGCCTGACACTGACAGGCTGTCCGGCCGCCTTGGCCCACGGCCCACGCTGCAGACACTTGTGGGCAACGCCGGCCCGGCACGCCGCAACGCGTGTGAACCCAAGAGCAAGAGGGAAACGGTTTCCTTTCTCCCGAGTTTTGGCGCGCGCCGACCCAAGCAAGCAACGGCGCGGCGGCGGCGATGGATCGGCTCCAGCGCCGGAACCCTAGCAGCCGGCCCCGTTCCACTTCGCTGAAGCCCCCGCGGGGCCCGACCATCCAGCATCCGCCGGCGTCGAGGCCCGTCCCGGAGCCCTCCTCCCCAGGTCCGCCCAACTCCACCGCTTCGCGTTTCTTGTTTCGTGTTCAGGAATCTCCCTAGTTTTCTTTTGACGTATCTATGCTGGGAGATGGTTCTTGGATCGGAGACGAAGTAGCTGGTGTTGACACCAAAAATTGGCACCAGGAAGAGGCTGACATGTGGGCCAGATTTGGTAGAAGGATGCCATTCGGCTAAAAGGGTTTTCTCTGAAGCATTCGGCAAAGATGCTCTGCGGTCGGGAACGCGTCGCCATTCGGCTAAAAGGTTTCCTCTGAAACGTTCGGCAGAGATACTCTGCGGTCGGGAATGCGTCATCATTCGGCAGAGGCATTGTTCCGCAGGCGAAGAGTGGTAGCGTTCGGAAAGACATGATGACGTGGATCAATATAAGGAAAAGGCCGGATCGAACAAGGAACGCAATATGGGCACGAAGATTCGTCACTTATTTTTAGAAACAAGTATTGTAGTCGTGTCCGACTAGGAGTTGTATCAAGACCTGGGTATAAATATAAACCCATGGCAGTTGTAAAGGGAACAAGCAATCAATCATACAACAAACCGGCCCCGTGCCAACATCGAGTCCTTTAGTCGAGTCGTCGAGTTCTTCGAGAGGAGTCATCGATCCGTCGACCTCCGTAAGTACCGGCAACCTTGTATCATGCTTAGTATCATGCGGTGGATTTAAGCTTTGATGCAAGTAGTCTTGTTACCATGCTTAGTATCATCCGGTGGATTTAAGTTGTGGTCTCAAGAAGGTTCCTCTGTTAGGTCATGAGCCATGCGGTGGGCTAAGATCTAGTATGGACCAGGTTATCGGCTCTGTTAGATTTCGGCAAGATCTAACAGATTCATTAAGTTACCCCGTGTTGCTTCGTTTTTACTATGTGCTTAATTCATGCAACACACCTTTGCCCAATCTAGATCGGCTAGAATCGGCTTTGCTTTACGGTGCGACGACTTATCCCCTCACAGCCGAATCCGAAACCGATCTAGGTTGCCACGCGTCGCGGGTTCGAACTTGTCGGTATCGTGTCGGTCTTGACAGAACCGGGTATCATGCGGTAGATGCAGGTTTTTGGGTCGTCTTAGAGCTAATCATCCGGTGGATTAGAATTCGATTCGATCTGATAGATTTATCTTTACCGATTACGTTTGTTCCTTCGCCGCGGACCCCGATTCGGCTAAGTAGCCGTATTCGGCAGTGCTCTCACGAGTGAACGTGTGTTCGTGGGTTTGCATTGGACAATGAATGCTTTTAGCCTTTCACGATTAGATTGTATCATGCGGTGGATTGATTTAATCTGATTGGTGGTGTGGCCTCAAACGAGTTGTATCATGCGGTGGATTAACTCGTTCGTTGTCATGCTTGACGGGTGCTGCTTTCGGCCTATGCATTCTTGTTTCAATGTAAATTCGTGACTGTGTTGTGGGTTCGTAATTAAACATTGAATGCTTTTAGCTTTTCATGGTTAGATTGTATCATGCGGTGGATTGGTCTAATCTGATTAGTGGCGTGGTCACAAACAAGTCGTATCATGCGGTGGATTAACTTGTTTGTTATCATGCTTGACGGGTGCTGCTTTCGGCCTATGCATTCCTTGTTTACTGCGAATTTATGATCATGTTTCACCCTTTTATTTATCTATCATGCTCTGTTTCTCGTTAATCGGCTATGAGTATGTGTTACAATGTTCACTCGTTTGAAGGCCGATCTTTCGTCATGCTTACGTCACGCATTCGGCAGTGCGCTCACTGCGTGCCTTGCCGATTGCCGAATGAGGCTTTAACTGCCGACAGATAGCTTATTCATAGCTATATGTCTTTCGAGATTGGCTTCAACGCCGTAAATATGGAACTGTCTGGTCTCAACCGGCACGTTCCAGGTTTTGATCTAAACTTTTTTGTCCCTTTGTTAGTTTTCAGGCAAACTGACTGGCACGCTTCCGGATTCAAAAGCCCGGGCCACGTGTGAAGCCAGCTAATTCGGCTTGCTGTGTGCTTGGCGTGAGGTGCGGATTTTACGTCAACACACTTTTTGGCACGCCTGGTGGGACACACACAAGTTTTCAAGATGCTTGAGTTGAGCGACATCATGGATGTCACTTTGGAAGAGTTGTCTGAAGAGCATCAACAGATGGTAAAGGCTGCTGCTGGTCAATTCGTTAACAAATGTTTATTGTCTTTCGCCAAGAACAGGAGCGGTGCACCGTTTCTCAAATCCGACTTGCCAAGAGTTCTCCTTCCTGGGCAGTCTGATTTTACTGAAGAAGAAGAAAGGGAGAGATTCTCGGGCTTGTTATACAAAGCTTTGGGGGAAGCAATGACCAATCACAATGCTGCGTTCTTGAACAGTTTTCGGCATATAATGGTAAGCATTTTTGGTCAGCATGTGGATAAACCCTTTGAGCAGATACATGGGCAATTGGGTGGTCCGACATACTTCAATGTTCAAGCACCAGTTCAGAAACCACATGGTAAAGGAAATGCTGATGAAACTGGAGGTTCTGGTGCTAAAGATACAAATGGACAACCGATTCGGCAAGATCCTCAGCCTGCACTGCCGAAAACTCGCACATACGGTGATATGGCATTCGGCACCACAGGGAATCCGCCTGCTTCTGCTTACAAGATATCTCCTTTGAACAACAGACTGCAGAGGGATTTATATGGAAACGGATATTCAGAGTTTATGGATTACAATGCTATCGACGCTCTCCCGAATCCTGGATATGTTGGTACTGCAGGCATGCTTGCTGGAAGACCAGGGAATCAAGATACCAGTATTGACCTCATGGTGCAAAAAATGACCGATGTATTGCAAAATCAATTCGGTCTGAAGCCTAAAAATCAGGGATACATGTACTCGTCTCCTTTCCCTGAATGGTACCAAAGGGTATCATTGCCGAATAGAGTCAAAGTGCCTACAGAGTTTACTAAATTCTCAGGACAAGATGATACTAGCACTGTGGAACATATAGCTCGATATCTGATGCAGCTTGGAGAAGCTTCGGCAGATGAGGCTTTCAGAATCAGATACTTTCCTTTGTCACTGACGGGTCCAGCTTTTACATGGTTTGCTTCTTTGCCTGCTCAGTCGATTTGCACCTGGAAAGACCTGGAACAGAAATTCCATGCTCATTACTACATTGGCAGTACCGAGAAAAAATTGGTTGATTTGACCAGCTTGAGACAGAGGAATAATGAGACACCTACGGAGTTCCTCAGGAGATTTAGGGAAACAAAGAGTATGTGCTTTTCTCTGAACATACCTGATGATCAACTGGCTGGTATGGCTGTAGCTGGCATGCTGCCTGCCATTCGGGAGAAGCTATTCGGGATGGAGTTTGATGATCTGGGCCAGTTGTCGCACAGATTGGCCTTGATGAGTAACCAGGCATATGGTTTCAAGAAAGATGCCAGATTTGCTAAAAATAATGATGTAGCTGACATCTATAACCAATTCCTTGAAAAAGCAGATCAAGAAGATGAGTATGAAGATAGCGAGGAGATAGCCGCAGCAGAGATAGTGTGGAGCAAAGAACCAGTTACAATGACTCAAAGATGGATCAAACAGGTGAAGGGAACGTACGATTTTGATGTGACTAAAGCGGACAAATTGTTTGAGTTCCTGGTGAAAGAAGGCCGAATCAAATTGCCAGAGGGGCATTCTATGCTTCGGCCCGATGGAGTGAAAGATAAGAGATACTGTGGGTTTCACGATAAAAATTCTCATTCCATTAATGAATGCAGAGTCTTTAGAATGAGGATTCAGAGAGCTATCCAGGAAGGACATCTGAAATTCGACAACAAGATGAAACTGGACAGTAACCCTTTCCCTCAGAATATGATCGGGTTCTCGGTTAATATGGTGAATGCTGTTCCATCTGGAGAAAAGGGAAGATTGAAAGTTTTAACCTCAAAGAAGGCAAGACAGGATGGTTCAGTTGATCCCACTCGGCAGATCACAATTGAACAGATTCGCCAGAAAAATCTTCGGTTCCCGGATAGCCGATTTGAAGTGGGAGAATCCTTTAAACCTAGAGTTACTACACGTATTCTCCTCAACAAATGGTAGCGTCAGCAAGAAAAAGAGCGTTTTCAAAGGCGTGAATACGAGGAGGAGAAAAGAAGGCGCGAAGAAGAAAGGTTTGAGGAAGAACAAGAAGAGTATGCTCGAGAGCAGGAACGTGCGCATTGGGGGTGTGCATTCTTCAGACACTGTTGGAACGAAGGTTTGAAGCTTCCCACATGGAATAGTTGTCCTGAATGCAATAATAGATATGATGAATATAGGCAGGGAACTGTCAATCGCCGATCTGTCCATAAAAGAATTGGCAGGGTGCATCCTAGGGATGATCGGCGTTTTGATGATCAACCAAGAAAAAGACATACTGATTACAGGTGGGTTGATCGTGAAGAAGAAGAAGATCATGCTTATGTTTGGCAAAAAGGACAATGGTGCCCACCTGGTTTGAGGAAGAGCCAGAAGAGAAGAGTACAACGCCTGAGGAATCGGGAATTGAAGCAAGCAAAGGTCAAGGTGAAATCAATATGGCTCCCAAAAGACAGGCCTGACGAACATGATCATTCGGCTCCTACATGTATGGTATGTTTTCTGCCGAATGAATTCATGGCTCCAGCTAACCAAATTGTACAGGAAGAGATATTGCCTGATATAGATGATGCCGAACAATTTGGGTTAATGGCACAATTGATGTTGAACAAACAAGCTGTTTTTGAGAAGCCAACCCAGAATCGGCACATGAAGCCATTGTACTTGAAGGGATATGTTAATGGCAAACCATTGACCAAGATGTTTGTCGATGGAGGAGCTGCTGTCAATGTGATGCCATATACCACATTCAGGAAGCTTGGTATGGGCCTTAGAGATTTGACACCAACGAGCATAATTCTAAATGATTTTGCTGGAAATCCTTCGGACACCAAGGGATGCGTGCACGTTGATCTGATGATTGGGTCCAAGACTCTGCTTACGACTTTCTTTGTCATTGAGGGCAAAGGGGCATATAGCTTGCTGCTTGGAAGAGATTGGATTCATGCAAATTGTTGTATTCCATCTACTATGCATCAACAGCTTATTCAGTGGATAGATGATGAGGTGGAGATTGTCCAAGCAGATGATTCGATAAGCGTGGCAAATATGGAACCAGCTTTCTGGGAATATCAAGGCATAGATTGTTTCTCAGGCAAAGACTGGGGAGAAGGTCCTGTGGCACCAGCCAGCAGTGATCAGCAGCCGATCGAAGCAGTCGGCTCTCATAGTAATTTTTGATGGAAAATCCAATTGATGGAACTGATGGGAAATTAGGACGTGGATGTGTGTCGGCCGATAAATTAGAAGAAGTGGACATTGGAGATGGTGACAAGCCAAGGCCGACATTTATCAGTGCTAACTTGGATTCGGTTTTCAAAGAAAAGTTGGTGACATTGTTAAAAGAATACAAGGACTGCTTTGCTTGGGATTATTCGGAGATGCCCGGTCTAGACCGTTCTATTGTTGAGCATCGGTTGCCAATCAAACCTGGATACAGGCCTTACAAGCAACCACCCCAAAAAATCTACAAGGAAGAAGTGTTGGCCGATGTGAAAAAGGAGATTGAAAGATTACTAGATGCAAATTTCATTCGGCCATGTAAATACGCGGATTGGATCTCTAATATTGTTCCTGTCTATAAGAAAAATGGAAAGATGAGGGTTTGCATAGATTTTAGAGACCTAAACAAGGCTACACCCATGGATGGATATCCAATGCCTATTGCTGATTCATTGGTTGATGCTGCTGCTGGATACAAAGTGCTCAGTTTCATGGATGGTAACGCAGGATACAATCAGATTTATATGGCATTGGAAGATATAGTAAAGACAGCTTTCAGGTGTCCTGGACACATAGGGTTGTTTGAGTGGGTTGTCATGACTTTTGGATTGAAAAATGCCGGTGCAACTTATCAAAGGGCTATGAATTATATTTTTCATGAGTTGATCGGCAAGATTGTGGAAATATATATTGATGATGTAGTGATCAAGTCATTGGATCATGAGTCCCATTTGGCTGACATAAGGAAAACTCTAGAATGCACCAGGAAGCATGGGCTTAAAATGAACCCGAACAAATGTGCTTTTGGAGTTTCGGCTGGAGAGTTTCTGGGATTTTTGATACATGAAGGAGGAATAGGAGTTGGTAAGAAAAGCATGAAGGCAATTGATGAAATTATTCCTCCAACTAATCTGAAGAAGCTTGTCTAGCCATCAGCTGAGCCAAGGTAGGAGATTGGTGCCCCAAAGCAGAGATTGGGCCTGCAGTTTTGTATAAAATTACCCTGGCAAGAGGGGCAGGTGTTATGTCCTGCAAAATAATAGAGTCAGAATCGATTGGGGCTAATGTTGTTAAGACAGATAAAGGAATAAGCATATTACCTCTGCAGTTGGCTGATAATCAGGCATTAATTCAAGGCAGAAAGGATGGATTGGCATGTTGAAGATATGATCATGGAATTCTTGCCACCAGAGAGCGAAGGAAGGATGGGCAGATATTATTGGCACAAAAGGATCAGGTGCATAAATAGTTCCACAGCATTTATAGGTGAAAATCCTTCTTGTTTCTGTAAAATCCTTGACTATCTCCCTAGGCCTGAGGAATTCATGGAGGAATAGCCTAGGGGGCACTTGGCCACATCCCAACTGTCTAGCCATCATGTTTGGCTGATAATATTCATAAGTGCTTTGGACTAGCCTCCCTCCACAGAATTCGGCTGGCAGGATGCAGGGCTGGATGAAGGCATTAAAAATTGCTACAGATTGTACATCAGTGCATCCAGTCTCAAAGCTGAATTCGCAAGGGAGAGTAAGATTGTCATTGTCCAAATAAGGGAACCAAAGAGGATTGGCAAAACCTCTGAAGAAGAGCTCAAACAGTTCACCAATGTTTTTGTTGATAGGTACAGTGGAGGCAGCTTCTCCATAAGTTTGACAACCTTTGGTTCTCCGGGTATCTCCTTCTTTATAATTGATTGAAGGGAAGTCTCGGCTGTTGAGATCAATAGCAACGATTTGGTGCATGTATAATTGCAGCCACATTTGGACAAACCACCAGGGACCATTGACACAGGGGATCTTCTTGCTAGTGTGCATCAGGTGGGTGGTTTGGTTGAGCATATGGTAAACGCTTCCCAGGAGGTATTTCCCAAGTGGGATGACTTTTCCAGCAGCCAGCTCTTCGGCCATCACGATATGATTCAAGGTTGGCTCATTGGCTTTGCCACAAAAGACTGATCTGCATAGCCACATGTTCAGGAAAGCTCTGTATTCGACATCAGTCAGAGGACCATCAGACATATGATTCTGGATATATCTCTTGTATCCAACCCCTGTTCTTACTCCTGTCTGCTTGGAGGAACCTTTATGGTCATATGGGTGCACAGTTCCTGTAACATTCAGGCCGGTCATCATGTAGACATCGGCCAAGGTAGGGGACATTGGGCCATGGCCGAAAAGAAAAGCATTCGCACCATTGGACCAGAAGTGGCAAGCTGCGATCAGAAGGTTCTCATTCTTTGGTGTTTCAGCTAGAGATAGCTCCAAGCAATGAGAAATGCGAAGACTGTCCCAATTCTGCGTCTGGGGACTTTTATCGTCAGAAATCCTTTTGTACCAATTTCTCCATCCGGCGATTGGGGGCAAAGGCCAGTTCTTGAAGGCGTCTTGCCACTCATGAGGTTTTGTCAGTGAAATCTTAAAAGGAATCCGCTGAGATTCGGTCGCAATGATTTCGGAAGGATCTGAATCTCCTACGGGACCGAGGAAATAGGATGGAGATTTTTCCTCAACAGGGATGAGGATTTCGGCAGCTAGGGCCTATCAAGAATGAAAGGGGATAAGAAGAAATTTAAAATGCAAATCGAAAGAAAGATGCCGAACATGCTTGAGGGGATTGAAGTTTACCTGGAGAGCAAGATCTTGGTCCGCCATCTGAAGGTTGGGTCTTGGAAGACAATGACTTAGGGTTCGAATCCGGATGAGAGCTCTGAAGATTCAAAAGAAGAAGCGGGTGCCGAGCAGAACTAACTTGGAAATGTTAAGTGCTTCTGGTCAATTCCGAGATAAAAGTTACCTCTTATCCCGAAATTGAAGGGGCATGTGTTGACACCAAAAATTGGCACCAGGAAGAGGCTGACATGTGGGCCGGATTTGGTAGAAGGATGTGAAAGTGCATCTAGGCACTTATATGTTTTGGTGATTGTGCATGACAACATGATTAGTCATTTAACTTGTTTGTCTAAGTATATGAGCAGGAAATAACAAGAATACAAACAAGTGGTAATCATCCCATGCAAGCAATGCAAATGACAAGTGTGTGATAATGACAAATGAGACATGGACATAAGTAAATTGGTTGGTCTCATAGATAAGATACTTGTCAAAGGTTTTGGGATAAATTACTTGAAGAAATTGGGAAGTTCTTTGGGGTTGTTCCATGGCAATGGATACATTCAAAATGAGACATGATTCTATGGATAGTATATGGTCTCAAGTGCATTGATGCTTATGGACAAGTTATCTACCAAAGAATATATTTCAAATCAAGTGAAGACATGAATTTCAATGTGGATTTCATGATGATGCAATGCAAAGCTAAACTTAAATTGACAAGAGAGGATGGAAGGGATCAAGCTAGATGCAAGTGACGTTCCTAGCAAGGAGAAGGGCAAATGGGTTTTGTAGCCGAGGTACCTTGTTTGGTGGAAAGGTCTAGCCGTCTAGTTTGGGTTTCTATACATCAATCAAGTCATATCAAGTAAAGCAAAGCGAAGCATCTAATCATTGTCGATCATATATATTGGAATGGCTTATGAATCGATCCATGCAATGGAGATTCTAAGTCATTAGCTCAACAACGGGATTGCTCATCAAGACATGAAATGTTGAAGCCCTCAAGTTGAAGAATGATCAAGTATGGCATCAATGAAGACATACAAACTCAAGTGGTATTCTATTTATTGCTTTAAATCTTGAGTTTAGGAAATGCCGTACTATCAAGAGGGATGCAACATTAGTTGTCTTGGCATACACCAAAAAGTGCTCATTAGATCAACCCATGTGAGATAAGCCTTGAGAGATATACACTTGGGAACTTTTGTGCTGAAGTCCACCCAAACCGGTCTGACCGGTTTGGGGAACCGGTCTGACCGGTTTGGGACTTGGGTGTGCTGAGAGACCCCAAACCGGTCTGACCGGTTTGGGAAAGCGGTCTGACCGCTTTTAGGCTTGTGGTGCTGTGCCCGACCCAAACCGGTCTGACCGGTTTGGGAAACCGGTCTGACCGGTTTGGGGCTCTGTCAGGTATAACGGCTATATAGTTCGTAAACCGGTCTGACCGGTTTGGGGAACCGGTCTGACCGGTTTCCAACGGCTATAACGGCTAATTCTGGTTTTGAGGGGTATTTATACCCCATACCCCTCTCCTTTGAGGGGTGCTGGTTGTAGTGCCTTTGTGGCTCGTCCAAGCTTATCCCAAGCACCAGCATGCTCTCCCCAAGCCTCTCCTTGTGAGAGTTGAGTGAATTTGTTGATATTCATTGACTTGGGTTGAGGGATGTATGTGTTGTGAGCAATAGATAGCAAGTGATTGATCATATCAGCTATAGTGAGCATATCCTTAGTGTTGAGCACTTCCGGTGAAGCCAAGCATCCATTTGAGCATTTGTTACTCTTGGAGGTGATCCTCCTAGACGGCTAGGCGTCGCCGGTGAGCTACCTTGGTTGTGGTAAGCCACGGATTGGTTGTAAAGGCTGGCCTTGCCTCCTTCGTGGAAAAGGGTCAAAAGCTAGTGGAACCGAGGAAAGTGGCTTGGAGTGGATAAGCCCGCCTTTCGTAGGCCCTCAACGGAGACTAGGACTCATCGTGTCTTTGTGACAGCCTTAGTGGCAGCGGTGAAGTCCGAACTTCGGGAAAACATATCTTTGTCTCTTGTTTACCTTCACAAGTTCATTTCTAGCATATACATTTGCTTCCGCTTCGATCTACTTGGGTGTGCTCTAATTGTGTGCAGGGACTTAGTGGACCTGCTTGAAATCATCTACAAGAGCCCATCATCAAGTTTGGTTTGTGCTAGAACTCGTAGAGGGGGTTAATTTCACATAGTCGGTTTTCTCTGTTGAAAACCGGTCTGACCGCTTTGTCAAAGCGGTCTGACCGCTTTCCTCTGGGAAAAGCGGTCTGACCGGTTTTGAGAACCGGTCTGACCGGTTTAGCCACTAATTGTGTGAAAAAGTTTGTAATTTGCAGATTCACCTATTCACCCCCCCCTCTAGGTGACATCAAGGTCCTTTCAATTGGTATCAGAGCTTGGCCTCACATCCAAGCTTAACCGCCGTGAGGAAAAGATGTCGACCACTTGTGAGGTAACATATGAGCCACTAGCTAGTGACGGCTCTAATTATTCAATATGGTCTTGTAATGTGCTTGATGATCTTAGGACTATGAGTCCTACTTTAGAGAGGATTGTAGTTGAAGGCACCGATCGTCCGAATGTTAATTGGAGCAATTCCAATCCAACCGAGGACGAAATGAATTGCTTTCAACTCAATGCTCATGTCGCTAACTTCTTATTTGATGTTGTGAGTGATGAAGTTAGAAAATCAGTCCAAGAAGATGAAGCAACTCTATTCGATGCTCATCTCATTTGGGCTAGAATTGAGAAGCTTTACGCCAACATCAAAAGCGACACTCAAGACCAATCAAGAGCCAAAACACATGAGGAGTGCACTACAACAACAAATACATGCACCAAGCCTCATGTGACGGACCCCGTGGAGCCACAAGAGCAAGAAGGCCAAATTGCCGCTTCTCTGCAGAAACCGGTCCGACCGGTTTCCCAAACCGGTCTGACCGGTTTGGGCAAGAAGCGTGCAATTAGCCACAAGAAGGGAGGCCGACGCCGCGCAAGCCAAGTATCAAGCTCACAAGCTACATCATCATCCAAAGATGAGGTATTCATGCTCAACAAGTCCAAAGAAGAAGAGAAGGCGGAAAATTCAAAGGATGAGACTATTCGAGCTCTTATCAAAGAGCTTGAGGAAGTCAAATTCTCCAACGCCACTTTGGTTTGTAAGTATGAAGCTATTGTTGATGATTATACTTGTGATGTACTTAAGTTGGCTTACATGGAAAAAGAAAATAAAATGCTCAAACAAAATTTGGAATTAATTGCTAGCAAGCATGAGATGCTACAAGTGAAGCATGATGAACTTTCGTGTTCCCATGAAGAACTTGTAGAATCATATGCTTCTTTAGATATTGCTCATGAGATTACAATCACTTATTTGAAATCTATTGAATCTCAAACACATATTTGCACATGCTCTTCAATTCAATACAATTTATCATGTGCTAATCCATGTTGCTCTCAAGCAAAACGATCTTGGTATAATGAAGTGTGTGTAGAGTCTTGTGAAGACCTTATTGCTCAAGAAAATGAAGAACTCAAGCAAGAGGTGGAAAGACTCTCCAAAAACTTGACAACTCTTGAAAGTAAGAGCTATGCACAACCTTCTCAAGATAACCGTGAATTCATGGTGAAGAAGCTTGAGAAGGGATCAACCGTGCAAAGCTCTTCTATTCAACATGTCAAGCTCAACACAAGCCAAGATCAAAGAAAAGAAGACAAGCCAACTCTCTCCAAAAGACAAAGAAATTTGGAGAAGAGAAGATGCTTTGGTTGTCTTGAGAAAGGGCATCAAATTGCTTCATGTCCAAGCAAAGTGGGACCACACCAAGAGAAGCAATTCATCAAGCTCAACAAAGGCTTTCTCAAGGCCCAAGCTAAATTCAATAAAGAATTGGCTAAAGAGCAACAAGAGAAGAAGACAAACAACATCAAGCACAAGACATGCTACACATGTCGGGAAAAAGGACATCTTGGTAATGATTGTCCAAATGGTAAAACTACTAATCCCGACATTGTCCATTCTACAAATGTGAACCTTGGGGATTCTACAAATGTCCCTTGTGCCTCCAAGTTGATTTGTTCTCCTAGGAGTGGCACAAGAACATTTTGGGTTCCTAAGCATATTTGGACTAACAACAATGGACCCAACATGAGTTGGGGACCAAATTGTGCTTGATGAGATTGTAGGAAAAATGAGATGCATTGGTGGCTTGGCTTGAATGATAATTTTCAATGATCAACTAGCAAGTCAAGAAAAGTTGCTTCCGCTACGTACTCTATACCCAATGTCATCTCGGTAACTTTGTGCTTAATGGATCAAGTTTAAGTCACTAGTGCCTTTTGTAGGATCAAGTGTTTCCAAGTGTTGAACTTGTGACACTTGATAGTGACTTAGACTAAAATTCTTAAAATTCTCAAATTCCACTCATATATGCCATGTGATGCTTTTAATGGCTCTCTAGTAGAGCAATATTGTGTTGAAATTGCAGTGGATCAAGTTCCGACGAAATTCGAATCAAGCATCGGAAATCCACGCCACTTGGTACAAGCCTGGCAAAACCGGTCTGACCGGTTTGCCAAACCGGTCTGACCGGTTTGGCCCAGGCAGTTGCAAATTCAGCACAATCGTGTTAAATGAAGTGTTTAATTAATGTTTTAAGCATATGAAATGTGGTATGTTTAATTGCTTCTCTGTGGAGCAGATTTGTATCATTTTCAGGGCATACCACACAAGATCCGACACTAAGGCCGGAAGATCCGACCAGATGATCCGGGCAGCTCTGTGCTGCACTCCAACAGGCCGGATGATCCATCGAAAGATCCGAGGCAAAAGCGGTCTGACCGCTTTGCCAAACCGGTCTGACCGGTTTGGCCGCCTCTGCCTGAGTGAAACCGGTCTGACCGGTTTCCCAAACCGGTCTGACCGGTTTGGCTCTGGGTTTTGGAACTTACCCATTTGAGTGAGAAATAAAGATTCAAGTACTACATTTCATAAATTTCTCATTCTTGGCATATGCTATCCATATTAATACTTCATTTGCTAAATTGCTTGGCATAATTGATTTTAAGTGATTTTTGTGTGACTTGACCGTTTATTGAATTGATCCCCTCCATGTCATTCACAAGGCAAAGTGCATGTCTCATATCGTCTACATATGATGCACATATCTAGGGGGAGATTATTTCAATACTTGTGTCCCTGGGACTAACATTTTCTTTTAGTGAACTTGTAGTCTCAATGGTGAGAGAATACTTCTCTCAATTGGAGTTGTCAAATCATCTTGTGATTCATGACGGTAACACGATAGTCATTCTCTTCATGAATCTTGATTTCAATTCATGTTTTGTCAACTCAACATAACATAGCATTGAATTCCTTAAAATGGTTTAATTTTTCGATATTAGTGCACTTGAACCTTTTCTATCTACAAATGCACTAAAATAAGGAATTTTGATCTATATTGTGTAACCACATGATTAATGACCTATGCTTTAATGTTTTATCTAAAGTCATTGATTATGAAATCATGTGTTGTGCACATTAACGTTTTCTCTATGTTGATCAACTGGTTTATATCTTGAGAGAATTCAAAATTGACAAATATTGCACAACACATTCCACTAGAGGCCAAGGTATGTTTTCTATGAACTAGTTTTTACCTTGTGCATCTAGGCCCTTGTCATGCTAGTGTGTGCATGTACATGCAAATGTATTAAGCTCTCATGCGTTCATTATATATTTAGTTAACATCTTCTTGGTGATTGTGTAAGCTAAATATGTTAATGTCGTTGTGTGCTCAATATACGTGCATGTGCTTGTGTGATATAGGATAGTTTTTGAAAAATCCTACTAGCATGCTAGGTTGTGTGTTTTTGAAAATCTTTGAGTCTTTGGCCTTTTGACCTTTGTCGACCTATTTGTGACTATTGTTAACTTTGATTGATTGATGGCTAGTCACAAATAGTGAGATTTCTCTCAAGTCCATAATATCCTTTATCTATCTTTTGTCTCCCAATTCTTTCGGAAGAAACGAAGGAAAGTTGATTAATTGGAAATCTTACCATTTCTATGGACAAATCTTGAGAAGTTGAAGAACATTCTTATCACAAACACTCTCAGATCAAGTAAACAAGTTTTGGATCTCATTTCCACCATTTTGGACTAGGCTTAGCTGCCTGGGGCAAACCGGTCTGACCGGTTTCCCAAACCGGTCTGACCGGTCTGACCGGTTTGGGCCCAAGCAGCTAAGTGAAGCTTTCTGTGGAAATTTTTGGATTTTTGAAGGCCAATTTTCACCATAATGGATTCTAAGCTCAAAGGAGCTTGTCTTGGAACAGTTTTAAAGCAAGATCCGACTTTGTGACGGATGATCCGACAGGAAGTTCCGAGTGGCTCTGTCTTGAGTTGGTTCTGGACCGGAAGATCCGAAGTTCATCGGAAGATCCGACAATATTTCCGGAAGATCCGAGAATCATCAGAAGATCCGAGAAAATTCACCAGAAGATCCGAAGTTTCTGGCTGACCCTGCCCCTGGGGGCAAACCGGTCTGACCGGTTTGCCAAACCGGTCGGACCGGTTTGGCCCAGGAAGGTGGGACCATGCGTTTTATGGCAGCCCGTGATTCTCTCTCTCTCCTACCATACTCATTCACCATCTATACTCTCTCTCTCCTGTTCTTCACCGTGAGAAGGCCCCTCTTTGGCGATTTGGAGTTTCAACCAAGGAAAAGTTGATCTCTCTTCGGATTTGGAGTGCCCCAAGGCTGTTGATTGGATTCCCCATCAAGTTGTGCACTCAAATCATCTTCTCTCTCGAGTTCTTGGTTATCAAGGTATTCAAATCTTCCCATCGCCCGATCTATGAGCTCAATGCATATCTATCAAAACCCTTCGGTGAAACATCTTCTAGCATGTCTAGGAACATATCCCTAAGAGATGGATTGATTTGGTTGGCTACATTTTGCGCAACAAGGATTTGCACCCTCAATGCGCAAAGCGGTCTGACCGGTTTGGAAAACCGGTCTGACCGGTTTGGGCAGTGAGGGCCCAAGTCCCTGTTCTGCACCGTGTTGGCTCACATATGGACTAGGGATAGCTTGAATTGCAATATTTGTTCAAATTCCTGATCATAAGCTGTCCAGATTGATCCCAAACTTGTTTTGGTTCAGCCCAGGCAAAAGCGGTCTGACCGGTTCCTAGAACCGGTCTGACCGGTTTGGCCCAGGGCTGTCCCAAAACTTGTTTGGTGCTCGT
Source organism: Echinochloa phyllopogon (assembly GCA_033239725.1). Classification (NCBI taxonomy): domain Eukaryota; kingdom Viridiplantae; phylum Streptophyta; class Magnoliopsida; order Poales; family Poaceae; genus Echinochloa; species Echinochloa phyllopogon. The sequence continues at coordinate 34,523,081 of BTCW01000001.1, read as the reverse complement.
ATCAATTCCATACTTTATCTAATCTGTCTCTGGGCAATTATATATCTTTTATCTGTCCAAATTGATCTTCAACTCGAGTTGGGTCTGCTCAGACCAAAAGCGGTCTGACCGGTTCCTAGAACCGGTCTGACCGGTTTTGTGCTGAGTTGATTCAAATCTTGTTGATTGTTCTCTATCATTCCAAATCTTTTGATCAATTATTTCCTGGGTAATGATACTTTGTGTGTCACCTTTGTGGACCTAGGAAGGACAGTGCAAGATGCCGAAGGGATCACATGCCGAAAGAGTTAAAAAGAGCAAATTTGATGCGGCAGGTGGAAGCAGCTCGGGTGCAGCTACTGAGAGAGCTTTGAGGCCTAGGAGGCCAAAGAGGGCAGCAGCAGCAGATGATGAGATTGAAGAGGTGGATGTTGTGGGAAACTCAACAGATGATGAGGTTGAGGATGAGAGCTTCCGGGTTGAGTACCGCCATGGTCAGCAGGCAGATGCAGATGTTGATGAGGAAGTGGCTGCAGGTGAGGATGAGGTGGCTGATGATGATATTGATGAGAATGCCCCTCTTGTGCTTGAGATTTGCCGACCCACTGGCCCAGCTAGCAGGAGAGTTACTGATTATCTTGCCAGTGGGATGACTGATGTGGTTAGGAGGTTGAGGAGGACTAGTCCACTTGGTGTGGATAGGACAGCGACCGACTACCGGTTTTGGACTCTTTTTCAGCAGGATTTCTATGCCACAGCTATCATGAAGAAGACCAAAATCACATCAGACGCACAGTTTGTGGATTGGGATTATATGAGGAAGCATGACAATCCAGTGTTCAATGAGATCATTAGAGTTTGCTCTAACAAAAGGATTAAGCATCTCATGGGCTTCAAGCATAGTTGGAACAAGGAAGTCATTGCTCAGTTTTATGCCACAGTGTTTTTCGGTTACTATGAGCAAGAGGATGGCACACAAGAAAGAGCCATGCATTGGATGACAGAAGGTCAGCGCTATCATGTCACTTATTCTGATTTTGCTTCCATTCTTCGAGTTGGACATGAGAGTGATGACACTGTCAGGATACATGACCGAGGAGTTATGGAACCGTCTGAAATCAAATTCATGTATCCAAGAGATCAAAATGGCAGTTGGGGAAAGGTGAGTGGTCTTTACACCTACTATGGGACTCTTTACAGATTGCTAAGAAAGACCCTCACACCTAGAGATGGCAACACTTCGGATATATCACTTTATATGAGAAATTTGATGTATTATCTGAGGATTGGAGAGGAGACACCTCCATTTAGTGTTGCTGACTTCATTTGGCATGAGATCAAGTCTATTTCTGAGAGTCCTCAGAAGATTTGTGCCTATAGTCCTTTTGTCATGTTTATCATCGAGAGAGTTACAAGTTTGCAGATTCAAAAGGACACCCAACACAAGCCAATACATCCTCCAGTGCCCCACAAGTTTAGGATGCCATCTCCATCACATGAAGACCAAGAGCAGCATCAACAGCAGCCACAGCAGCAGAGTTCTCCACTGCAGGCCAGAACCGGTCTGACCGGTTCTGCAAACCGGTCTGACCGGTTTGGGCCTGGCAGCGGTACACAGCCAGAAGGAAGGACATCGCCTATCAAGAAGTTCATATCCATGTTTACTGGCATTTGCAAAGGCCAAAGAGATGTCCAAGTGAGTATAAGGCAGCAGAGGATTGAAAACAAGAAGACTCGTGATGAGTTCAAGAAACTGCGTGCCGCTTTGAGTCCGAATGATCCTCCATCTCCTATTTCACCACCACTTGAGTTGCCTGAGATTCCCCCACTTCGAGACATCATGAGCGATCACATGAGTGCGGGATACTTTGAGGAGTACGGTGATATCTTTGGTTATGGACATGTTGGATCAAGCTCGCAGCCACCGCCACCCCCTTCACAGTCAGTTGGTGCTCCAGGGACCATGCCATACATGCCCACTTCAGAGGGTGACTTATTTGGTTCCTCATTTGGATTTGCACCGCCTGGTCCATCTTATGCAGCAGCTACACTACCATCTTCTTCATATGCATATGGTGGCACCGGTTCTTCTATGGCGGGAGTACAGTTCTCTAGTGCACCATCTCCATCTCCTGGAGATTTTGCTTCTCAGGCGGCTGCTTCCTTTTTCGGACCATATTCAGCTCCTAGTCATGGTGATACTAGCCCGACTTTCTAGTGGCGAGGAGTTGAAGATTGATGGGAGCATGACTACAAGCTTCTCCAGGCCCTTTATGGATGATTGATGACAAAGGGGGAGAAGAATGGATTAAAGCTTATCTAGTGATTCTTGTAGTCATTTGGATTGTAATAATTTGATCTTTATCTTATTGTGGACTTGAGGATTTGTACTGTGTGCTACTGTGTGTGATGAACTCTTTTATATATTCTAAGTGATCATTTGATAGTGTGTTGCATGTATTGGTTGATGAAATGATTGTTTTTCATGGTTGCTGTCTGGGGTGAAACCGGTCTGACCGGTTTGGCCCATGGCAGCGGGGCGAAACCGGTCTGACCGGTTTCCCAAACCGGTCTGACCGGTTTGGCCCGTGACAGCAAGCATGTAATTCTCTTGTTTTATTGAGTGCTATACATGACATATGCATCACACATTGTTTTATTATGTCACACACACTTGTTGCACATGTTGGATGCTAAGATATAGGGGGAGCTCTCATATTTATTGATTATATGTGAATTTGGCATTTAAGGCCGAATTTTTGAAATTCTATTCAATGCACATATTGAGAGGGAGCTCATCATATATCTTAGTCATCTAGAGCTTAATTTCAATATCTTTTTGTAAGCTTTAATCATGTTGTCATCAATCACCAAAAAGGGGGAGATTGAAAGTGCATCTAGGCACTTATATGTTTTGGTGATTGTGCATGACAACATGATTAGTCATTTAACTTGTTTGTCTAAGTATATGAGCAGGAAATAACAAGAATACAAACAAGTGGTAATCATCCCATGCAAGCAATGCAAATGACAAGTGTGTGATAATGACAAATGAGACATGGACATAAGTAAATTGGTTGGTCTCATAGATAAGATACTTGTCAAAGGTTTTGGGATAAATTACTTGAAGAAATTGGGAAGTTCTTTGGGGTTGTTCCATGGCAATGGATACATTCAAAATGAGACATGATTCTATGGATAGTATATGGTCTCAAGTGCATTGATGCTTATGGACAAGTTATCTACCAAAGAATATATTTCAAATCAAGTGAAGACATGAATTTCAATGTGGATTTCATGATGATGCAATGCAAAGCTAAACTTAAATTGACAAGAGAGGATGGAAGGGATCAAGCTAGATGCAAGTGACGTTCCTAGCAAGGAGAAGGGCAAATGGGTTTTGTAGCCGAGGTACCTTGTTTGGTGGAAAGGTCTAGCCGTCTAGTTTGGGTTTCTATACATCAATCAAGTCATATCAAGTAAAGCAAAGCGAAGCATCTAATCATTGTCGATCATATATATTGGAATGGCTTATGAATCGATCCATGCAATGGAGATTCTAAGTCATTAGCTCAACAACGGGATTGCTCATCAAGACATGAAATGTTGAAGCCCTCAAGTTGAAGAATGATCAAGTATGGCATCAATGAAGACATACAAACTCAAGTGGTATTCTATTTATTGCTTTAAATCTTGAGTTTAGGAAATGCCGTACTATCAAGAGGGATGCAACATTAGTTGTCTTGGCATACACCAAAAAGTGCTCATTAGATCAACCCATGTGAGATAAGCCTTGAGAGATATACACTTGGGAACTTTTGTGCTGAAGTCCACCCAAACCGGTCTGACCGGTTTGGGGAACCGGTCTGACCGGTTTGGGACTTGGGTGTGCTGAGAGACCCCAAACCGGTCTGACCGGTTTGGGAAAGCGGTCTGACCGCTTTTAGGCTTGTGGTGCTGTGCCCGACCCAAACCGGTCTGACCGGTTTGGGAAACCGGTCTGACCGGTTTGGGGCTCTGTCAGGTATAACGGCTATATAGTTCGTAAACCGGTCTGACCGGTTTGGGGAACCGGTCTGACCGGTTTCCAACGGCTATAACGGCTAATTCTGGTTTTGAGGGGTATTTATACCCCATACCCCTCTCCTTTGAGGGGTGCTGGTTGTAGTGCCTTTGTGGCTCGTCCAAGCTTATCCCAAGCACCAGCATGCTCTCCCCAAGCCTCTCCTTGTGAGAGTTGAGTGAATTTGTTGATATTCATTGACTTGGGTTGAGGGATGTATGTGTTGTGAGCAATAGATAGCAAGTGATTGATCATATCAGCTATAGTGAGCATATCCTTAGTGTTGAGCACTTCCGGTGAAGCCAAGCATCCATTTGAGCATTTGTTACTCTTGGAGGTGATCCTCCTAGACGGCTAGGCGTCGCCGGTGAGCTACCTTGGTTGTGGTAAGCCACGGATTGGTTGTAAAGGCTGGCCTTGCCTCCTTCGTGGAAAAGGGTCAAAAGCTAGTGGAACCGAGGAAAGTGGCTTGGAGTGGATAAGCCCGCCTTTCGTAGGCCCTCAACGGAGACTAGGACTCATCGTGTCTTTGTGACAGCCTTAGTGGCAGCGGTGAAGTCCGAACTTCGGGAAAACATATCTTTGTCTCTTGTTTACCTTCACAAGTTCATTTCTAGCATATACATTTGCTTCCGCTTCGATCTACTTGGGTGTGCTCTAATTGTGTGCAGGGACTTAGTGGACCTGCTTGAAATCATCTACAAGAGCCCATCATCAAGTTTGGTTTGTGCTAGAACTCGTAGAGGGGGTTAATTTCACATAGTCGGTTTTCTCTGTTGAAAACCGGTCTGACCGCTTTGTCAAAGCGGTCTGACCGCTTTCCTCTGGGAAAAGCGGTCTGACCGGTTTTGAGAACCGGTCTGACCGGTTTAGCCACTAATTGTGTGAAAAAGTTTGTAATTTGCAGATTCACCTATTCACCCCCCCCCCTCTAGGTGACATCAAGGTCCTTTCAGGATGTCATTCGGCTAAAAGGGTTTTCTCTGAAGCATTCGGCAAAGATGCTCTGCGGTCGGGAACGCGTCGCCATTCGGCTAAAAGGTTTCCTCTGAAACGTTCGGCAGAGATACTCTGCGGTCGGGAATGCGTCATCATTCGGCAGAGGCATTGTTCCGCAGGCGAAGAGTGGTAGCGTTCGGAAAGACATGATGACGTGGATCAATATAAGGAAAAGGCCGGATCGAACAAGGAACGCAATATGGGCACGAAGATTCGTCACTTATTTTTAGAAACAAGTATTGTAGTCGTGTCCGACTAGGAGTTGTATCAAGACCTGGGTATAAATATAAACCCATGGCAGTTGTAAAGGGAACAAGCAATCAATCATACAACAAACCGGCCCCGTGCCAACATCGAGTCCTTTAGTCGAGTCGTCGAGTTCTTCGAGAGGAGTCATCGATCCGTCGACCTCCGTAAGTACCGGCAACCTTGTATCATGCTTAGTATCATGCGGTGGATTTAAGCTTTGATGCAAGTAGTCTTGTTACCATGCTTAGTATCATCCGGTGGATTTAAGTTGTGGTCTCAAGAAGGTTCCTCTGTTAGGTCATGAGCCATGCGGTGGGCTAAGATCTAGTATGGACCAAGTTATCGGCTCTGTTAGATTTCGGCAAGATCTAACAGATTCATTAAGTTACCCCGTGTTGCTTCGTTTTTACTATGTGCTTAATTCATGCAACACACCTTTGCCCAATCTAGATCGGCTAGAATCGGCTTTGCTTTACGGTGCGACGACTTATCCCCTCACAGCCGAATCCGAAACCGATCTAGGTTGCCACGCGTCGCGGGTTCGAACTTGTCGGTATCGTGTCGGTCTTGACAGAACCGGGTATCATGCGGTAGATGCAGGTTTTTGGGTCGTCTTAGAGCTAATCATCCGGTGGATTAGAATTCGATTCGATCTGATAGATTTATCTTTACCGATTACGTTTGTTCCTTCGCCGCGGACCCCGATTCGGCTAAGTAGCCGTATTCGGCAGTGCTCTCACGAGTGAACGTGTGTTCGTGGGTTTGCATTGGACAATGAATGCTTTTAGCCTTTCACGATTAGATTGTATCATGCGGTGGATTGATTTAATCTGATTGGTGGTGTGGCCTCAAACGAGTTGTATCATGCGGTGGATTAACTCGTTCGTTGTCATGCTTGACGGGTGCTGCTTTCGGCCTATGCATTCTTGTTTCAATGTAAATTCGTGACTGTGTTGTGGGTTCGTAATTAAACATTGAATGCTTTTAGCTTTTCATGGTTAGATTGTATCATGCGGTGGATTGGTCTAATCTGATTAGTGGCGTGGTCACAAACAAGTCGTATCATGCGGTGGATTAACTTGTTTGTTATCATGCTTGACGGGTGCTGCTTTCGGCCTATGCATTCCTTGTTTACTGCGAATTTATGATCATGTTTCACCCTTTTATTTATCTATCATGCTCTGTTTCTCGTTAATCGGCTATGAGTATGTGTTACAATGTTCACTCGTTTGAAGGCCGATCTTTCGTCATGCTTACGTCACGCATTCGGCAGTGCGCTCACTGCGTGCCTTGCCGATTGCCGAATGAGGCTTTAACTGCCGACAGATAGCTTATTCATAGCTATATGTCTTTCGAGATTGGCTTCAACGCCGTAAATATGGAACTGTCTGGTCTCAACCGGCACGTTCCAGGTTTTGATCTAAACTTTTTTGTCCCTTTGTTAGTTTTCAGGCAAACTGACTGGCACGCTTCCGGATTCAAAAGCCCGGGCCACGTGTGAAGCCAGCTAATTCGGCTTGCTGTGTGCTTGGCGTGAGGTGCGGATTTTACGTCAACACACTTTTTGGCACGCCTGGTGGGACACACACAAGTTTTCAAGATGCTTGAGTTGAGCGACATCATGGATGTCACTTTGGAAGAGTTGTCTGAAGAGCATCAACAGATGGTAAAGGCTGCTGCTGGTCAATTCGTTAACAAATGTTTATTGTCTTTCGCCAAGAACAGGAGCGGTGCACCGTTTCTCAAATCCGACTTGCCAAGAGTTCTCCTTCCTGGGCAGTCTGATTTTACTGAAGAAGAAGAAAGGGAGAGATTCTCGGGCTTGTTATACAAAGCTTTGGGGGAAGCAATGACCAATCACAATGCTGCGTTCTTGAACAGTTTTCGGCATATAATGGTAAGCATTTTTGGTCAGCATGTGGATAAACCCTTTGAGCAGATACATGGGCAATTGGGTGGTCCGACATACTTCAATGTTCAAGCACCAGTTCAGAAACCACATGGTAAAGGAAATGCTGATGAAACTGGAGGTTCTGGTGCTAAAGATACAAATGGACAACCGATTCGGCAAGATCCTCAGCCTGCACTGCCGAAAACTCGCACATACGGTGATATGGCATTCGGCACCACAGGGAATCCGCCTGCTTCTGCTTACAAGATATCTCCTTTGAACAACAGACTGCAGAGGGATTTATATGGAAACGGATATTCAGAGTTTATGGATTACAATGCTATCGACGCTCTCCCGAATCCTGGATATGTTGGTACTGCAGGCATGCTTGCTGGAAGACCAGGGAATCAAGATACCAGTATTGACCTCATGGTGCAAAAAATGACCGATGTATTGCAAAATCAATTCGGTCTGAAGCCTAAAAATCAGGGATACATGTACTCGTCTCCTTTCCCTGAATGGTACCAAAGGGTATCATTGCCGAATAGAGTCAAAGTGCCTACAGAGTTTACTAAATTCTCAGGACAAGATGATACTAGCACTGTGGAACATATAGCTCGATATCTGATGCAGCTTGGAGAAGCTTCGGCAGATGAGGCTTTCAGAATCAGATACTTTCCTTTGTCACTGACGGGTCCAGCTTTTACATGGTTTGCTTCTTTGCCTGCTCAGTCGATTTGCACCTGGAAAGACCTGGAACAGAAATTCCATGCTCATTACTACATTGGCAGTACCGAGAAAAAATTGGTTGATTTGACCAGCTTGAGACAGAGGAATAATGAGACACCTACGGAGTTCCTCAGGAGATTTAGGGAAACAAAGAGTATGTGCTTTTCTCTGAACATACCTGATGATCAACTGGCTGGTATGGCTGTAGCTGGCATGCTGCCTGCCATTCGGGAGAAGCTATTCGGGATGGAGTTTGATGATCTGGGCCAGTTGTCGCACAGATTGGCCTTGATGAGTAACCAGGCATATGGTTTCAAGAAAGATGCCAGATTTGCTAAAAATAATGATGTAGCTGACATCTATAACCAATTCCTTGAAAAAGCAGATCAAGAAGATGAGTATGAAGATAGCGAGGAGATAGCCGCAGCAGAGATAGTGTGGAGCAAAGAACCAGTTACAATGACTCAAAGATGGATCAAACAGGTGAAGGGAACGTACGATTTTGATGTGACTAAAGCGGACAAATTGTTTGAGTTCCTGGTGAAAGAAGGCCGAATCAAATTGCCAGAGGGGCATTCTATGCTTCGGCCCGATGGAGTGAAAGATAAGAGATACTGTGGGTTTCACGATAAAAATTCTCATTCCATTAATGAATGCAGAGTCTTTAGAATGAGGATTCAGAGAGCTATCCAGGAAGGACATCTGAAATTCGACAACAAGATGAAACTGGACAGTAACCCTTTCCCTCAGAATATGATCGGGTTCTCGGTTAATATGGTGAATGCTGTTCCATCTGGAGAAAAGGGAAGATTGAAAGTTTTAACCTCAAAGAAGGCAAGACAGGATGGTTCAGTTGATCCCACTCGGCAGATCACAATTGAACAGATTCGCCAGAAAAATCTTCGGTTCCCGGATAGCCGATTTGAAGTGGGAGAATCCTTTAAACCTAGAGTTACTACACGTATTCTCCTCAACAAATGGTAGCGTCAGCAAGAAAAAGAGCGTTTTCAAAGGCGTGAATACGAGGAGGAGAAAAGAAGGCGCGAAGAAGAAAGGTTTGAGGAAGAACAAGAAGAGTATGCTCGAGAGCAGGAACGTGCGCATTGGGGGTGTGCATTCTTCAGACACTGTTGGAACGAAGGTTTGAAGCTTCCCACATGGAATAGTTGTCCTGAATGCAATAATAGATATGATGAATATAGGCAGGGAACTGTCAATCGCCGATCTGTCCATAAAAGAATTGGCAGGGTGCATCCTAGGGATGATCGGCGTTTTGATGATCAACCAAGAAAAAGACATACTGATTACAGGTGGGTTGATCGTGAAGAAGAAGAAGATCATGCTTATGTTTGGCAAAAAGGACAATGGTGCCCACCTGGTTTGAGGAAGAGCCAGAAGAGAAGAGTACAACGCCTGAGGAATCGGGAATTGAAGCAAGCAAAGGTCAAGGTGAAATCAATATGGCTCCCAAAAGACAGGCCTGACGAACATGATCATTCGGCTCCTACATGTATGGTATGTTTTCTGCCGAATGAATTCATGGCTCCAGCTAACCAAATTGTACAGGAAGAGATATTGCCTGATATAGATGATGCCGAACAATTTGGGTTAATGGCACAATTGATGTTGAACAAACAAGCTGTTTTTGAGAAGCCAACCCAGAATCGGCACATGAAGCCATTGTACTTGAAGGGATATGTTAATGGCAAACCATTGACCAAGATGTTTGTCGATGGAGGAGCTGCTGTCAATGTGATGCCATATACCACATTCAGGAAGCTTGGTATGGGCCTTAGAGATTTGACACCAACGAGCATAATTCTAAATGATTTTGCTGGAAATCCTTCGGACACCAAGGGATGCGTGCACGTTGATCTGATGATTGGGTCCAAGACTCTGCTTACGACTTTCTTTGTCATTGAGGGCAAAGGGGCATATAGCTTGCTGCTTGGAAGAGATTGGATTCATGCAAATTGTTGTATTCCATCTACTATGCATCAACAGCTTATTCAGTGGATAGATGATGAGGTGGAGATTGTCCAAGCAGATGATTCGATAAGCGTGGCAAATATGGAACCAGCTTTCTGGGAATATCAAGGCATAGATTGTTTCTCAGGCAAAGACTGGGGAGAAGGTCCTGTGGCACCAGCCAGCAGTGATCAGCAGCCGATCGAAGCAGTCGGCTCTCATAGTAATTTTTGATGGAAAATCCAATTGATGGAACTGATGGGAAATTAGGACGTGGATGTGTGTCGGCCGATAAATTAGAAGAAGTGGACATTGGAGATGGTGACAAGCCAAGGCCGACATTTATCAGTGCTAACTTGGATTCGGTTTTCAAAGAAAAGTTGGTGACATTGTTAAAAGAATACAAGGACTGCTTTGCTTGGGATTATTCGGAGATGCCCGGTCTAGACCGTTCTATTGTTGAGCATCGGTTGCCAATCAAACCTGGATACAGGCCTTACAAGCAACCACCCCGAAAAATCTACAAGGAAGAAGTGTTGGCCGATGTGAAAAAGGAGATTGAAAGATTACTAGATGCAAATTTCATTCGGCCATGTAAATACGCGGATTGGATCTCTAATATTGTTCCTGTCTATAAGAAAAATGGAAAGATGAGGGTTTGCATAGATTTTAGAGACCTAAACAAGGCTACACCCATGGATGGATATCCAATGCCTATTGCTGATTCATTGGTTGATGCTGCTGCTGGATACAAAGTGCTCAGTTTCATGGATGGTAACGCAGGATACAATCAGATTTATATGGCATTGGAAGATATAGTAAAGACAGCTTTCAGGTGTCCTGGACACATAGGGTTGTTTGAGTGGGTTGTCATGACTTTTGGATTGAAAAATGCCGGTGCAACTTATCAAAGGGCTATGAATTATATTTTTCATGAGTTGATCGGCAAGATTGTGGAAATATATATTGATGATGTAGTGATCAAGTCATTGGATCATGAGTCCCATTTGGCTGACATAAGGAAAACTCTAGAATGCACCAGGAAGCATGGGCTTAAAATGAACCCGAACAAATGTGCTTTTGGAGTTTCGGCTGGAGAGTTTCTGGGATTTTTGATACATGAAGGAGGAATAGGAGTTGGTAAGAAAAGCATGAAGGCAATTGATGAAATTATTCCTCCAACTAATCTGAAGAAGCTTGTCTAGCCATCAGCTGAGCCAAGGTAGGAGATTGGTGCCCCAAAGCAGAGATTGGGCCTGCAGTTTTGTATAAAATTACCCTGGCAAGAGGGGCAGGTGTTATGTCCTGCAAAATAATAGAGTCAGAATCGATTGGGGCTAATGTTGTTAAGACAGATAAAGGAATAAGCATATTACCTCTGCAGTTGGCTGATAATCAGGCATTAATTCAAGGCAGAAAGGATGGATTGGCATGTTGAAGATATGATCATGGAATTCTTGCCACCAGAGAGCGAAGGAAGGATGGGCAGATATTATTGGCACAAAAGGATCAGGTGCATAAATAGTTCCACAGCATTTATAGGTGAAAATCCTTCTTGTTTCTGTAAAATCCTTGACTATCTCCCTAGGCCTGAGGAATTCATGGAGGAATAGCCTAGGGGGCACTTGGCCACATCCCAACTGTCTAGCCATCATGTTTGGCTGATAATATTCATAAGTGCTTTGGACTAGCCTCCCTCCACAGAATTCGGCTGGCAGGATGCAGGGCTGGATGAAGGCATTAAAAATTGCTACAGATTGTACATCAGTGCATCCAGTCTCAAAGCTGAATTCGCAAGGGAGAGTAAGATTGTCATTGTCCAAATAAGGGAACCAAAGAGGATTGGCAAAACCTCTGAAGAAGAGCTCAAACAGTTCACCAATGTTTTTGTTGATAGGTACAGTGGAGGCAGCTTCTCCATAAGTTTGACAACCTTTGGTTCTCCGGGTATCTCCTTCTTTATAATTGATTGAAGGGAAGTCTCGGCTGTTGAGATCAATAGCAACGATTTGGTGCATGTATAATTGCAGCCACATTTGGACAAACCACCAGGGACCATTGACACAGGGGATCTTCTTGCTAGTGTGCATCAGGTGGGTGGTTTGGTTGAGCATATGGTAAACGCTTCCCAGGAGGTATTTCCCAAGTGGGATGACTTTTCCAGCAGCCAGCTCTTCGGCCATCACGATATGATTCAAGGTTGGCTCATTGGCTTTGCCACAAAAGACTGATCTGCATAGCCACATGTTCAGGAAAGCTCTGTATTCGACATCAGTCAGAGGACCATCAGACATATGATTCTGGATATATCTCTTGTATCCAACCCCTGTTCTTACTCCTGTCTGCTTGGAGGAACCTTTATGGTCATATGGGTGCACAGTTCCTGTAACATTCAGGCCGGTCATCATGTAGACATCGGCCAAGGTAGGGGACATTGGGCCATGGCCGAAAAGAAAAGCATTCGCACCATTGGACCAGAAGTGGCAAGCTGCGATCAGAAGGTTCTCATTCTTTGGTGTTTCAGCTAGAGATAGCTCCAAGCAATGAGAAATGCGAAGACTGTCCCAATTCTGCGTCTGGGGACTTTTATCGTCAGAAATCCTTTTGTACCAATTTCTCCATCCGGCGATTGGGGGCAAAGGCCAGTTCTTGAAGGCGTCTTGCCACTCATGAGGTTTTGTCAGTGAAATCTTAAAAGGAATCCGCTGAGATTCGGTCGCAATGATTTCGGAAGGATCTGAATCTCCTACGGGACCGAGGAAATAGGATGGAGATTTTTCCTCAACAGGGATGAGGATTTCGGCAGCTAGGGCCTATCAAGAATGAAAGGGGATAAGAAGAAATTTAAAATGCAAATCGAAAGAAAGATGCCGAACATGCTTGAGGGGATTGAAGTTTACCTGGAGAGCAAGATCTTGGTCCGCCATCTGAAGGTTGGGTCTTGGAAGACAATGACTTAGGGTTCGAATCCGGATGAGAGCTCTGAAGATTCAAAAGAAGAAGCGGGTGCCGAGCAGAACTAACTTGGAAATGTTAAGTGCTTCTGGTCAATTCCGAGATAAAAGTTACCTCTTATCCCGAAATTGAAGGGGCATGTGTTGACACCAAAAATTGGCACCAGGAAGAGGCTGACATGTGGGCCGGATTTGGTAGAAGGATGTGAAAGTGCATCTAGGCACTTATATGTTTTGGTGATTGTGCATGACAACATGATTAGTCATTTAACTTGTTTGTCTAAGTATATGAGCAGGAAATAACAAGAATACAAACAAGTGGTAATCATCCCATGCAAGCAATGCAAATGACAAGTGTGTGATAATGACAAATGAGACATGGACATAAGTAAATTGGTTGGTCTCATAGATAAGATACTTGTCAAAGGTTTTGGGATAAATTACTTGAAGAAATTGGGAAGTTCTTTGGGGTTGTTCCATGGCAATGGATACATTCAAAATGAGACATGATTCTATGGATAGTATATGGTCTCAAGTGCATTGATGCTTATGGACAAGTTATCTACCAAAGAATATATTTCAAATCAAGTGAAGACATGAATTTCAATGTGGATTTCATGATGATGCAATGCAAAGCTAAACTTAAATTGACAAGAGAGGATGGAAGGGATCAAGCTAGATGCAAGTGACGTTCCTAGCAAGGAGAAGGGCAAATGGGTTTTGTAGCCGAGGTACCTTGTTTGGTGGAAAGGTCTAGCCGTCTAGTTTGGGTTTCTATACATCAATCAAGTCATATCAAGTAAAGCAAAGCGAAGCATCTAATCATTGTCGATCATATATATTGGAATGGCTTATGAATCGATCCATGCAATGGAGATTCTAAGTCATTAGCTCAACAACGGGATTGCTCATCAAGACATGAAATGTTGAAGCCCTCAAGTTGAAGAATGATCAAGTATGGCATCAATGAAGACATACAAACTCAAGTGGTATTCTATTTATTGCTTTAAATCTTGAGTTTAGGAAATGCCGTACTATCAAGAGGGATGCAACATTAGTTGTCTTGGCATACACCAAAAAGTGCTCATTAGATCAACCCATGTGAGATAAGCCTTGAGAGATATACACTTGGGAACTTTTGTGCTGAAGTCCACCCAAACCGGTCTGACCGGTTTGGGGAACCGGTCTGACCGGTTTGGGACTTGGGTGTGCTGAGAGACCCCAAACCGGTCTGACCGGTTTGGGAAAGCGGTCTGACCGCTTTTAGGCTTGTGGTGCTGTGCCCGACCCAAACCGGTCTGACCGGTTTGGGAAACCGGTCTGACCGGTTTGGGGCTCTGTCAGGTATAACGGCTATATAGTTCGTAAACCGGTCTGACCGGTTTGGGGAACCGGTCTGACCGGTTTCCAACGGCTATAACGGCTAATTCTGGTTTTGAGGGGTATTTATACCCCATACCCCTCTCCTTTGAGGGGTGCTGGTTGTAGTGCCTTTGTGGCTCGTCCAAGCTTATCCCAAGCACCAGCATGCTCTCCCCAAGCCTCTCCTTGTGAGAGTTGAGTGAATTTGTTGATATTCATTGACTTGGGTTGAGGGATGTATGTGTTGTGAGCAATAGATAGCAAGTGATTGATCATATCAGCTATAGTGAGCATATCCTTAGTGTTGAGCACTTCCGGTGAAGCCAAGCATCCATTTGAGCATTTGTTACTCTTGGAGGTGATCCTCCTAGACGGCTAGGCGTCGCCGGTGAGCTACCTTGGTTGTGGTAAGCCACGGATTGGTTGTAAAGGCTGGCCTTGCCTCCTTCGTGGAAAAGGGTCAAAAGCTAGTGGAACCGAGGAAAGTGGCTTGGAGTGGATAAGCCCGCCTTTCGTAGGCCCTCAACGGAGACTAGGACTCATCGTGTCTTTGTGACAGCCTTAGTGGCAGCGGTGAAGTCCGAACTTCGGGAAAACATATCTTTGTCTCTTGTTTACCTTCACAAGTTCATTTCTAGCATATACATTTGCTTCCGCTTCGATCTACTTGGGTGTGCTCTAATTGTGTGCAGGGACTTAGTGGACCTGCTTGAAATCATCTACAAGAGCCCATCATCAAGTTTGGTTTGTGCTAGAACTCGTAGAGGGGGTTAATTTCACATAGTCGGTTTTCTCTGTTGAAAACCGGTCTGACCGCTTTGTCAAAGCGGTCTGACCGCTTTCCTCTGGGAAAAGCGGTCTGACCGGTTTTGAGAACCGGTCTGACCGGTTTAGCCACTAATTGTGTGAAAAAGTTTGTAATTTGCAGATTCACCTATTCACCCCCCCCCCTCTAGGTGACATCAAGGTCCTTTCAATTGGTATCAGAGCTTGGCCTCACATCCAAGCTTAACCGCCGTGAGGAAAAGATGTCGACCACTTGTGAGGTAACATATGAGCCACTAGCTAGTGACGGCTCTAATTATTCAATATGGTCTTGTAATGTGCTTGATGATCTTAGGACTATGAGTCCTACTTTAGAGAGGATTGTAGTTGAAGGCACCGATCGTCCGAATGTTAATTGGAGCAATTCCAATCCAACCGAGGACGAAATGAATTGCTTTCAACTCAATGCTCATGTCGCTAACTTCTTATTTGATGTTGTGAGTGATGAAGTTAGAAAATCAGTCCAAGAAGATGAAGCAACTCTATTCGATGCTCATCTCATTTGGGCTAGAATTGAGAAGCTTTACGCCAACATCAAAAGCGACACTCAAGACCAATCAAGAGCCAAAACACATGAGGAGTGCACTACAACAACAAATACATGCACCAAGCCTCATGTGACGGACCCCGTGGAGCCACAAGAGCAAGAAGGCCAAATTGCCGCTTCTCTGCAGAAACCGGTCCGACCGGTTTCCCAAACCGGTCTGACCGGTTTGGGCAAGAAGCGTGCAATTAGCCACAAGAAGGGAGGCCGACGCCGCGCAAGCCAAGTATCAAGCTCACAAGCTACATCATCATCCAAAGATGAGGTATTCATGCTCAACAAGTCCAAAGAAGAAGAGAAGGCGGAAAATTCAAAGGATGAGACTATTCGAGCTCTTATCAAAGAGCTTGAGGAAGTCAAATTCTCCAACGCCACTTTGGTTTGTAAGTATGAAGCTATTGTTGATGATTATACTTGTGATGTACTTAAGTTGGCTTACATGGAAAAAGAAAATAAAATGCTCAAACAAAATTTGGAATTAATTGCTAGCAAGCATGAGATGCTACAAGTGAAGCATGATGAACTTTCGTGTTCCCATGAAGAACTTGTAGAATCATATGCTTCTTTAGATATTGCTCATGAGATTACAATCACTTATTTGAAATCTATTGAATCTCAAACACATATTTGCACATGCTCTTCAATTCAATACAATTTATCATGTGCTAATCCATGTTGCTCTCAAGCAAAACGATCTTGGTATAATGAAGTGTGTGTAGAGTCTTGTGAAGACCTTATTGCTCAAGAAAATGAAGAACTCAAGCAAGAGGTGGAAAGACTCTCCAAAAACTTGACAACTCTTGAAAGTAAGAGCTATGCACAACCTTCTCAAGATAACCGTGAATTCATGGTGAAGAAGCTTGAGAAGGGATCAACCGTGCAAAGCTCTTCTATTCAACATGTCAAGCTCAACACAAGCCAAGATCAAAGAAAAGAAGACAAGCCAACTCTCTCCAAAAGACAAAGAAATTTGGAGAAGAGAAGATGCTTTGGTTGTCTTGAGAAAGGGCATCAAATTGCTTCATGTCCAAGCAAAGTGGGACCACACCAAGAGAAGCAATTCATCAAGCTCAACAAAGGCTTTCTCAAGGCCCAAGCTAAATTCAATAAAGAATTGGCTAAAGAGCAACAAGAGAAGAAGACAAACAACATCAAGCACAAGACATGCTACACATGTCGGGAAAAAGGACATCTTGGTAATGATTGTCCAAATGGTAAAACTACTAATCCCGACATTGTCCATTCTACAAATGTGAACCTTGGGGATTCTACAAATGTCCCTTGTGCCTCCAAGTTGATTTGTTCTCCTAGGAGTGGCACAAGAACATTTTGGGTTCCTAAGCATATTTGGACTAACAACAATGGACCCAACATGAGTTGGGGACCAAATTGTGCTTGATGAGATTGTAGGAAAAATGAGATGCATTGGTGGCTTGGCTTGAATGATAATTTTCAATGATCAACTAGCAAGTCAAGAAAAGTTGCTTCCGCTACGTACTCTATACCCAATGTCATCTCGGTAACTTTGTGCTTAATGGATCAAGTTTAAGTCACTAGTGCCTTTTGTAGGATCAAGTGTTTCCAAGTGTTGAACTTGTGACACTTGATAGTGACTTAGACTAAAATTCTTAAAATTCTCAAATTCCACTCATATATGCCATGTGATGCTTTTAATGGCTCTCTAGTAGAGCAATATTGTGTTGAAATTGCAGTGGATCAAGTTCCGACGAAATTCGAATCAAGCATCGGAAATCCACGCCACTTGGTACAAGCCTGGCAAAACCGGTCTGACCGGTTTGGCCCAGGCAGTTGCAAATTCAGCACAATCGTGTTAAATGAAGTGTTTAATTAATGTTTTAAGCATATGAAATGTGGTATGTTTAATTGCTTCTCTGTGGAGCAGATTTGTATCATTTTCAGGGCATACCACACAAGATCCGACACTAAGGCCGGAAGATCCGACCAGATGATCCGGGCAGCTCTGTGCTGCACTCCAACAGGCCGGATGATCCATCGAAAGATCCGAGGCAAAAGCGGTCTGACCGCTTTGCCAAACCGGTCTGACCGGTTTGGCCGCCTCTGCCTGAGTGAAACCGGTCTGACCGGTTTCCCAAACCGGTCTGACCGGTTTGGCTCTGGGTTTTGGAACTTACCCATTTGAGTGAGAAATAAAGATTCAAGTACTACATTTCATAAATTTCTCATTCTTGGCATATGCTATCCATATTAATACTTCATTTGCTAAATTGCTTGGCATAATTGATTTTAAGTGATTTTTGTGTGACTTGACCGTTTATTGAATTGATCCCCTCCATGTCATTCACAAGGCAAAGTGCATGTCTCATATCGTCTACATATGATGCACATATCTAGGGGGAGATTATTTCAATACTTGTGTCCCTGGGACTAACATTTTCTTTTAGTGAACTTGTAGTCTCAATGGTGAGAGAATACTTCTCTCAATTGGAGTTGTCAAATCATCTTGTGATTCATGACGGTAACACGATAGTCATTCTCTTCATGAATCTTGATTTCAATTCATGTTTTGTCAACTCAACATAACATAGCATTGAATTCCTTAAAATGGTTTAATTTTTCGATATTAGTGCACTTGAACCTTTTCTATCTACAAATGCACTAAAATAAGGAATTTTGATCTATATTGTGTAACCACATGATTAATGACCTATGCTTTAATGTTTTATCTAAAGTCATTGATTATGAAATCATGTGTTGTGCACATTAACGTTTTCTCTATGTTGATCAACTGGTTTATATCTTGAGAGAATTCAAAATTGACAAATATTGCACAACACATTCCACTAGAGGCCAAGGTATGTTTTCTATGAACTAGTTTTTACCTTGTGCATCTAGGCCCTTGTCATGCTAGTGTGTGCATGTACATGCAAATGTATTAAGCTCTCATGCGTTCATTATATATTTAGTTAACATCTTCTTGGTGATTGTGTAAGCTAAATATGTTAATGTCGTTGTGTGCTCAATATACGTGCATGTGCTTGTGTGATATAGGATAGTTTTTGAAAAATCCTACTAGCATGCTAGGTTGTGTGTTTTTGAAAATCTTTGAGTCTTTGGCCTTTTGACCTTTGTCGACCTATTTGTGACTATTGTTAACTTTGATTGATTGATGGCTAGTCACAAATAGTGAGATTTCTCTAAAGTCCATAATATCCTTTATCTATCTTTTGTCTCCCAATTCTTTCGGAAGAAACGAAGGAAAGTTGATTAATTGGAAATCTTACCATTTCTATGGACAAATCTTGAGAAGTTGAAGAACATTCTTATCACAAACACTCTCAGATCAAGTAAACAAGTTTTGGATCTCATTTCCACCATTTTGGACTAGGCTTAGCTGCCTGGGGCAAACCGGTCTGACCGGTTTCCCAAACCGGTCTGACCGGTCTGACCGGTTTGGGCCCAAGCAGCTAAGTGAAGCTTTCTGTGGAAATTTTTGGATTTTTGAAGGCCAATTTTCACCATAATGGATTCTAAGCTCAAAGGAGCTTGTCTTGGAACAGTTTTAAAGCAAGATCCGACTTTGTGACGGATGATCCGACAGGAAGTTCCGAGTGGCTCTGTCTTGAGTTGGTTCTGGACCGGAAGATCCGAAGTTCATCGGAAGATCCGACAATATTTCCGGAAGATCCGAGAATCATCAGAAGATCCGAGAAAATTCACCAGAAGATCCGAAGTTTCTGGCTGACCCTGCCCCTGGGGGCAAACCGGTCTGACCGGTTTGCCAAACCGGTCGGACCGGTTTGGCCCAGGAAGGTGGGACCATGCGTTTTATGGCAGCCCGTGATTCTCTCTCTCTCCTACCATACTCATTCACCATCTATACTCTCTCTCTCCTGTTCTTCACCGTGAGAAGGCCCCTCTTTGGCGATTTGGAGTTTCAACCAAGGAAAAGTTGATCTCTCTTCGGATTTGGAGTGCCCCAAGGCTGTTGATTGGATTCCCCATCAAGTTGTGCACTCAAATCATCTTCTCTCTCGAGTTCTTGGTTATCAAGGTATTCAAATCTTCCCATCGCCCGATCTATGAGCTCAATGCATATCTATCAAAACCCTTCGGTGAAACATCTTCTAGCATGTCTAGGAACATATCCCTAAGAGATGGATTGATTTGGTTGGCTACATTTTGCGCAACAAGGATTTGCACCCTCAATGCGCAAAGCGGTCTGACCGGTTTGGAAAACCGGTCTGACCGGTTTGGGCAGTGAGGGCCCAAGTCCCTGTTCTGCACCGTGTTGGCTCACATATGGACTAGGGATAGCTTGAATTGCAATATTTGTTCAAATTCCTGATCATAAGCTGTCCAGATTGATCCCAAACTTGTTTTGGTTCAGCCCAGGCAAAAGCGGTCTGACCGGTTCCTAGAACCGGTCTGACCGGTTTGGCCCAGGGCTGTCCCAAAACTTGTTTGGTGCTCGTATCAATTCCATACTTTATCTAATCTGTCTCTGGGCAATTATATATCTTTTATCTGTCCAAATTGATCTTCAACTCGAGTTGGGTCTGCTCAGACCAAAAGCGGTCTGACCGGTTCCTAGAACCGGTCTGACCGGTTTTGTGCTGAGTTGATTCAAATCTTGTTGATTGTTCTCTATCATTCCAAATCTTTTGATCAATTATTTCCTGGGTAATGATACTTTGTGTGTCACCTTTGTGGACCTAGGAAGGACAGTGCAAGATGCCGAAGGGATCACATGCCGAAAGAGTTAAAAAGAGCAAATTTGATGCGGCAGGTGGAAGCAGCTCGGGTGCAGCTACTGAGAGAGCTTTGAGGCCTAGGAGGCCAAAGAGGGCAGCAGCAGCAGATGATGAGATTGAAGAGGTGGATGTTGTGGGAAACTCAACAGATGATGAGGTTGAGGATGAGAGCTTCCGGGTTGAGTACCGCCATGGTCAGCAGGCAGATGCAGATGTTGATGAGGAAGTGGCTGCAGGTGAGGATGAGGTGGCTGATGATGATATTGATGAGAATGCCCCTCTTGTGCTTGAGATTTGCCGACCCACTGGCCCAGCTAGCAGGAGAGTTACTGATTATCTTGCCAGTGGGATGACTGATGTGGTTAGGAGGTTGAGGAGGACTAGTCCACTTGGTGTGGATAGGACAGCGACCGACTACCGGTTTTGGACTCTTTTTCAGCAGGATTTCTATGCCACAGCTATCATGAAGAAGACCAAAATCACATCAGACGCACAGTTTGTGGATTGGGATTATATGAGGAAGCATGACAATCCAGTGTTCAATGAGATCATTAGAGTTTGCTCTAACAAAAGGATTAAGCATCTCATGGGCTTCAAGCATAGTTGGAACAAGGAAGTCATTGCTCAGTTTTATGCCACAGTGTTTTTCGGTTACTATGAGCAAGAGGATGGCACACAAGAAAGAGCCATGCATTGGATGACAGAAGGTCAGCGCTATCATGTCACTTATTCTGATTTTGCTTCCATTCTTCGAGTTGGACATGAGAGTGATGACACTGTCAGGATACATGACCGAGGAGTTATGGAACCGTCTGAAATCAAATTCATGTATCCAAGAGATCAAAATGGCAGTTGGGGAAAGGTGAGTGGTCTTTACACCTACTATGGGACTCTTTACAGATTGCTAAGAAAGACCCTCACACCTAGAGATGGCAACACTTCGGATATATCACTTTATATGAGAAATTTGATGTATTATCTGAGGATTGGAGAGGAGACACCTCCATTTAGTGTTGCTGACTTCATTTGGCATGAGATCAAGTCTATTTCTGAGAGTCCTCAGAAGATTTGTGCCTATAGTCCTTTTGTCATGTTTATCATCGAGAGAGTTACAAGTTTGCAGATTCAAAAGGACACCCAACACAAGCCAATACATCCTCCAGTGCCCCACAAGTTTAGGATGCCATCTCCATCACATGAAGACCAAGAGCAGCATCAACAGCAGCCACAGCAGCAGAGTTCTCCACTGCAGGCCAGAACCGGTCTGACCGGTTCTGCAAACCGGTCTGACCGGTTTGGGCCTGGCAGCGGTACACAGCCAGAAGGAAGGACATCGCCTATCAAGAAGTTCATATCCATGTTTACTGGCATTTGCAAAGGCCAAAGAGATGTCCAAGTGAGTATAAGGCAGCAGAGGATTGAAAACAAGAAGACTCGTGATGAGTTCAAGAAACTGCGTGCCGCTTTGAGTCCGAATGATCCTCCATCTCCTATTTCACCACCACTTGAGTTGCCTGAGATTCCCCCACTTCGAGACATCATGAGCGATCACATGAGTGCGGGATACTTTGAGGAGTACGGTGATATCTTTGGTTATGGACATGTTGGATCAAGCTCGCAGCCACCGCCACCCCCTTCACAGTCAGTTGGTGCTCCAGGGACCATGCCATACATGCCCACTTCAGAGGGTGACTTATTTGGTTCCTCATTTGGATTTGCACCGCCTGGTCCATCTTATGCAGCAGCTACACTACCATCTTCTTCATATGCATATGGTGGCACCGGTTCTTCTATGGCGGGAGTACAGTTCTCTAGTGCACCATCTCCATCTCCTGGAGATTTTGCTTCTCAGGCGGCTGCTTCCTTTTTCGGACCATATTCAGCTCCTAGTCATGGTGATACTAGCCCGACTTTCTAGTGGCGAGGAGTTGAAGATTGATGGGAGCATGACTACAAGCTTCTCCAGGCCCTTTATGGATGATTGATGACAAAGGGGGAGAAGAATGGATTAAAGCTTATCTAGTGATTCTTGTAGTCATTTGGATTGTAATAATTTGATCTTTATCTTATTGTGGACTTGAGGATTTGTACTGTGTGCTACTGTGTGTGATGAACTCTTTTATATATTCTAAGTGATCATTTGATAGTGTGTTGCATGTATTGGTTGATGAAATGATTGTTTTTCATGGTTGCTGTCTGGGGTGAAACCGGTCTGACCGGTTTGGCCCATGGCAGCGGGGCGAAACCGGTCTGACCGGTTTCCCAAACCGGTCTGACCGGTTTGGCCCGTGACAGCAAGCATGTAATTCTCTTGTTTTATTGAGTGCTATACATGACATATGCATCACACATTGTTTTATTATGTCACACACACTTGTTGCACATGTTGGATGCTAAGATATAGGGGGAGCTCTCATATTTATTGATTATATGTGAATTTGGCATTTAAGGCCGAATTTTTGAAATTCTATTCAATGCACATATTGAGAGGGAGCTCATCATATATCTTAGTCATCTAGAGCTTAATTTCAATATCTTTTTGTAAGCTTTAATCATGTTGTCATCAATCACCAAAAAGGGGGAGATTGAAAGTGCATCTAGGCACTTATATGTTTTGGTGATTGTGCATGACAACATGATTAGTCATTTAACTTGTTTGTCTAAGTATATGAGCAGGAAATAACAAGAATACAAACAAGTGGTAATCATCCCATGCAAGCAATGCAAATGACAAGTGTGTGATAATGACAAATGAGACATGGACATAAGTAAATTGGTTGGTCTCATAGATAAGATACTTGTCAAAGGTTTTGGGATAAATTACTTGAAGAAATTGGGAAGTTCTTTGGGGTTGTTCCATGGCAATGGATACATTCAAAATGAGACATGATTCTATGGATAGTATATGGTCTCAAGTGCATTGATGCTTATGGACAAGTTATCTACCAAAGAATATATTTCAAATCAAGTGAAGACATGAATTTCAATGTGGATTTCATGATGATGCAATGCAAAGCTAAACTTAAATTGACAAGAGAGGATGGAAGGGATCAAGCTAGATGCAAGTGACGTTCCTAGCAAGGAGAAGGGCAAATGGGTTTTGTAGCCGAGGTACCTTGTTTGGTGGAAAGGTCTAGCCGTCTAGTTTGGGTTTCTATACATCAATCAAGTCATATCAAGTAAAGCAAAGCGAAGCATCTAATCATTGTCGATCATATATATTGGAATGGCTTATGAATCGATCCATGCAATGGAGATTCTAAGTCATTAGCTCAACAACGGGATTGCTCATCAAGACATGAAATGTTGAAGCCCTCAAGTTGAAGAATGATCAAGTATGGCATCAATGAAGACATACAAACTCAAGTGGTATTCTATTTATTGCTTTAAATCTTGAGTTTAGGAAATGCCGTACTATCAAGAGGGATGCAACATTAGTTGTCTTGGCATACACCAAAAAGTGCTCATTAGATCAACCCATGTGAGATAAGCCTTGAGAGATATACACTTGGGAACTTTTGTGCTGAAGTCCACCCAAACCGGTCTGACCGGTTTGGGGAACCGGTCTGACCGGTTTGGGACTTGGGTGTGCTGAGAGACCCCAAACCGGTCTGACCGGTTTGGGAAAGCGGTCTGACCGCTTTTAGGCTTGTGGTGCTGTGCCCGACCCAAACCGGTCTGACCGGTTTGGGAAACCGGTCTGACCGGTTTGGGGCTCTGTCAGGTATAACGGCTATATAGTTCGTAAACCGGTCTGACCGGTTTGGGGAACCGGTCTGACCGGTTTCCAACGGCTATAACGGCTAATTCTGGTTTTGAGGGGTATTTATACCCCATACCCCTCTCCTTTGAGGGGTGCTGGTTGTAGTGCCTTTGTGGCTCGTCCAAGCTTATCCCAAGCACCAGCATGCTCTCCCCAAGCCTCTCCTTGTGAGAGTTGAGTGAATTTGTTGATATTCATTGACTTGGGTTGAGGGATGTATGTGTTGTGAGCAATAGATAGCAAGTGATTGATCATATCAGCTATAGTGAGCATATCCTTAGTGTTGAGCACTTCCGGTGAAGCCAAGCATCCATTTGAGCATTTGTTACTCTTGGAGGTGATCCTCCTAGACGGCTAGGCGTCGCCGGTGAGCTACCTTGGTTGTGGTAAGCCACGGATTGGTTGTAAAGGCTGGCCTTGCCTCCTTCGTGGAAAAGGGTCAAAAGCTAGTGGAACCGAGGAAAGTGGCTTGGAGTGGATAAGCCCGCCTTTCGTAGGCCCTCAACGGAGACTAGGACTCATCGTGTCTTTGTGACAGCCTTAGTGGCAGCGGTGAAGTCCGAACTTCGGGAAAACATATCTTTGTCTCTTGTTTACCTTCACAAGTTCATTTCTAGCATATACATTTGCTTCCGCTTCGATCTACTTGGGTGTGCTCTAATTGTGTGCAGGGACTTAGTGGACCTGCTTGAAATCATCTACAAGAGCCCATCATCAAGTTTGGTTTGTGCTAGAACTCGTAGAGGGGGTTAATTTCACATAGTCGGTTTTCTCTGTTGAAAACCGGTCTGACCGCTTTGTCAAAGCGGTCTGACCGCTTTCCTCTGGGAAAAGCGGTCTGACCGGTTTTGAGAACCGGTCTGACCGGTTTAGCCACTAATTGTGTGAAAAAGTTTGTAATTTGCAGATTCACCTATTCACCCCCCCCCCCTCTAGGTGACATCAAGGTCCTTTCAGGATGTCATTCGGCTAAAAGGGTTTTCTCTGAAGCATTCGGCAAAGATGCTCTGCGGTCGGGAACGCGTCGCCATTCGGCTAAAAGGTTTCCTCTGAAACGTTCGGCAGAGATACTCTGCGGTCGGGAATGCGTCATCATTCGGCAGAGGCATTGTTCCGCAGGCGAAGAGTGGTAGCGTTCGGAAAGACATGATGACGTGGATCAATATAAGGAAAAGGCCGGATCGAACAAGGAACGCAATATGGGCACGAAGATTCGTCACTTATTTTTAGAAACAAGTATTGTAGTCGTGTCCGACTAGGAGTTGTATCAAGACCTGGGTATAAATATAAACCCATGGCAGTTGTAAAGGGAACAAGCAATCAATCATACAACAAACCGGCCCCGTGCCAACATCGAGTCCTTTAGTCGAGTCGTCGAGTTCTTCGAGAGGAGTCATCGATCCGTCGACCTCCGTAAGTACCGGCAACCTTGTATCATGCTTAGTATCATGCGGTGGATTTAAGCTTTGATGCAAGTAGTCTTGTTACCATGCTTAGTATCATCCGGTGGATTTAAGTTGTGGTCTCAAGAAGGTTCCTCTGTTAGGTCATGAGCCATGCGGTGGGCTAAGATCTAGTATGGACCAAGTTATCGGCTCTGTTAGATTTCGGCAAGATCTAACAGATTCATTAAGTTACCCCGTGTTGCTTCGTTTTTACTATGTGCTTAATTCATGCAACACACCTTTGCCCAATCTAGATCGGCTAGAATCGGCTTTGCTTTACGGTGCGACGACTTATCCCCTCACAGCCGAATCCGAAACCGATCTAGGTTGCCACGCGTCGCGGGTTCGAACTTGTCGGTATCGTGTCGGTCTTGACAGAACCGGGTATCATGCGGTAGATGCAGGTTTTTGGGTCGTCTTAGAGCTAATCATCCGGTGGATTAGAATTCGATTCGATCTGATAGATTTATCTTTACCGATTACGTTTGTTCCTTCGCCGCGGACCCCGATTCGGCTAAGTAGCCGTATTCGGCAGTGCTCTCACGAGTGAACGTGTGTTCATGGGTTTGCATTGGACAATGAATGCTTTTAGCCTTTCACGATTAGATTGTATCATGCGGTGGATTGATTTAATCTGATTGGTGGTGTGGCCTCAAACGAGTTGTATCATGCGGTGGATTAACTCGTTCGTTGTCATGCTTGACGGGTGCTGCTTTCGGCCTATGCATTCTTGTTTCAATGTAAATTCGTGACTGTGTTGTGGGTTCGTAATTAAACATTGAATGCTTTTAGCTTTTCATGGTTAGATTGTATCATGCGGTGGATTGGTCTAATCTGATTAGTGGCGTGGTCACAAACAAGTCGTATCATGCGGTGGATTAACTTGTTTGTTATCATGCTTGACGGGTGCTGCTTTCGGCCTATGCATTCCTTGTTTACTGCGAATTTATGATCATGTTTCACCCTTTTATTTATCTATCATGCTCTGTTTCTCGTTAATCGGCTATGAGTATGTGTTACAATGTTCACTCGTTTGAAGGCCGATCTTTCGTCATGCTTACGTCACGCATTCGGCAGTGCGCTCACTGCGTGCCTTGCCGATTGCCGAATGAGGCTTTAACTGCCGACAGATAGCTTATTCATAGCTATATGTCTTTCGAGATTGGCTTCAACGCCGTAAATATGGAACTGTCTGGTCTCAACCGGCACGTTCCAGGTTTTGATCTAAACTTTTTTGTCCCTTTGTTAGTTTTCAGGCAAACTGACTGGCACGCTTCCGGATTCAAAAGTCCGGGCCACGTGTGAAGCCAGCTAATTCGGCTTGCTGTGTGCTTGGCGTGAGGTGCGGATTTTACGTCAACAGCTGGCTTGTTGTTGAGGAGATGGGTCTGTGGGGGTTGGATTGGATTAGAGATGAATCGGAGGTTTGCTTGCAGTTGAATTGGAAATGCGAGATAGGAGTTCTTGCGGTTTGGTCTTGGGCGGAAAGAAGGCCGACTAGGGTTCGTGTGCATCGATGGAATTGTTTTGCTCTTAGTTTAGTATATTTCGGTGTTGTTCAAGGCCTTCTGATCCCAACATTCATGGACATCTCTCTCTTGGGTCTTGGCAATCGTTCTGCGCCTTTTGGTCTGATGCAATGAGTACCTAATGACAGATGGAAGGCAAAAGAAAAAGGTTCGATTTGCAGATGATGGTGAAGGTGGTAATCACCACATAGGCGGGAGACATGTCGCTAATAGACGAGAAATTGTGAAAAACAAACCTCAAGGTATATTGCACAAAGTCTCAGTGTAATTCATCTCTTTCTACCATGCCGCATTTAAATATCCTTCCCTTTTGGATTTTCCCCATATGTTAATGTCCTGTTAGATACCATCTACTTTTGCATCTTGTATTTTTGGCATTTCAGTACTTCAATTGGGGTATTAACTGTTCTGTATATTCTATTTTTGGCATGTCAGTACTTCCATTGGGGTATTAACTGTTCTGTGATGATATTATGGGTTTTGTTCTTGTATAGGATTGTCTGACCTGCATAGCCAACATTTTCAGCTGTAACAAACAAACAACCAAAAGCACATATCTGCATGTAGCTGTTAGATGTTGGAGCAATTTAATATTTCTTTTTTGTATTTTAATTCATCTTTTTCTATGCAGTTTGTGATGCAAAACTGCCGAATACAAGTTCTTTAAGAAATTGTGTGAACAGTCAGGCCATAGCTCTCGCTCATACAAACATTATCACCAAAGCATTGAGCCAACGATCTCCAAACAAGGACGAGGTATCAATTTGAATTCTTATACTCTATTTGCTGTCCTATTCTATTGGTGCCTCTTAATTTAGACATTAGAATGAACTTCCTGTGCTATTGTTGTGTCTTGTAGAATCATATAATGTGACTACAGTCAGAAAGTTATCTGTACATGGAAATACTGTGTGTTATGATGACCCCCCTGCTACACCGGCTAAGAATGAGGAAATCCATGGCGAGCAAGTGAATGTGCAATCCTCCCATTCTGGTCTGATCCTTTATCTGATCCTCCCTGATCATGAATGCTGCATCTATAGATTCTTTATAACTATGGACCTTCTTTTTACACAGAATATGATGATAAGGATACCCCTCAATTCAGCCCACATGGTTGCTTGCGGAGTATTCATGTTCTCACACCTATAACTCAGACATCATTTGACGTTACTGGGACTTCAGGAAATATTGGTGAGTGTGTTAGTCTTCCAGGATATTTATTATCTACATTGTTGGAAGCAATATCCAGTATCTACATACATGAAAAAGGTAAGATAGTAGTAAATCATAAAGATCCAGTATCTACATTGCTGAGCATACATACATAGGTTCGTTGTCACTGAAGCTGTACAGTATCGAGTATCTACATTGCTGGAAACTTTTCAGCCATATCACATACATGAAAAGGTTAGGATAGTAATAAATCATAAAGATCCACCTGATTCTGAAGTCTTCATTTAGAAGGTTAGGAAAGGAGGAAAATAAAGATATTTCGCTAGATGAGAATAACATTACACTATGGCTACACTAAGGGCTGTTTCTTAAAAGCATTTTTTCCCTTACTGCTCTTGATCCATATGCACAAATTTGGGTTTATGAAATGCTCATATCCCTCTTGCAATCATGGGCTGATACAAGCTCAAGTTACCGATTAGATTTCTAGTCTCTGGACGTGATGATTCCTCAGTGTTGATTCAATAATATTTCTTAGATTGAAAAAACTTTCTTAAATCACTACTTGCTTTCGACTACTTACATTTTTGTTGTGCGTCTCAAAACATGTATTTTCTTTATTATTTTTCTACAAATTAACATTTTCTACACTAAGCTGGGATGCTAAGAGCATGGCACCTATACTTGTGTTTATAGACAGAGAGCGTGTAAGTGGGCAGATCTTTTCAGAAAAGAGAAGCAAATTATTAAAGATGGCTGCAAAAACAGTCTCAATGGGAAGCACCGAGTTATTGCAAAGAAGGTTGTAATCATATATCGGAATTCCATTCCCTTATATTTTTTTTGTAACAGCTGCATAACTACTGCAAATTTCACAGGTCGGAATTTGTAGGTGACATCCTGCAGAGGTTAGGTGCCAAAAACACCATAAGAAAGGTATGTTTTGCACTTCGTAAAGGGGGCAATAATGTATTGCCACCTCAATATCAAAGTTACACCATTCATAGTTATTGATATACTGCTGCAGCAAGAAGGGTCGATGAGGCACGGGATAATTGACTGCGGACAAGCTCCTGCTATTCTCAAAGGCCAATCTGATAACTTGTTAGATTACAGGCGAAGGGACTTTAATTCGTCAACTAAGCTGAGAAGAACTGGTAAAATATTATCATCTGATGCAAGTGTTGACAAATGTGAGTTCATGGCTTTACCATGGGGACACAATCAGGGCCCTCCAAGTTTTATTGATTGGAAAAATGAGTTACCTCATGGAGATGGCAAAGCACGTGAGTGTATGGCATTGCCATGGGTGTGTGTTAATGATATATCGAGTTCTGATTGGAAGAGGGGCATTGCTCACAATCAGGTTTCAAACTTGTTACTAGAGGGTGTCGAACCATACATCCCCAGAAGACCAGCTTCAGCTAATGAGTTGAACTTGAATGTTCAAACTGCTTCATGTGATCAGCATGGATGGAACCCAATGTTGTCAGTAAAACTCGCTGAGCCATTTCGAGATAGATTATTCTTCCCGTGTCAGATTGAGGAGCAGCATCAGGCAGTACCATATGCAATTTCGAATACTTCCTGGCAACCGGACCACCATAGCTCCACAGAACAATGTGTTTCTATTTCAGTTGGACTGGAGAGGGAAGACCCAAAAGATCCAGGATTGTGTGATACTTCTGATGCCAGATTTTCATCTATGTTTGATCAGTTACCTGCAAAATCAGCTGCTTCAAGCTTTTTGGACAGTGGAAACAATGAAATTCTGGAAAATAATGATTTCAGATATGTATCCAACTTTCATGTAAGCCAAAGCAACAACTTGGTGTTCAGTACAAACACAGGTTTTTTGAATTCCATGTTTTCAACTTCGGAGCGTCCATATGAGCTGGGTGCAAAGAGCCTGCATGATTCTACTGTTGGTGTATCTTGTTTGGCTGGACTGGAGGAGAAAAACTCCAGAGAGTTACTGCCTGATAATTCTGATAGGCTTCTTCAGGTGTTTGATCGGTTACCTGTGAAATTCACCCCTTCAAGATTTTCAAATGGCCAGTCCAGAATTCAGGATGATCATCTGCTCAGATATATCACTAGGTGTCCCCCAGAGGACAACAGCCTGGATGCAAGTTACAATGGTCTGAGTTCCCTGTCTTCATATTCAGTGCACCCTTGTAAGCTAGATTGGAATAGCTTGCATGATTCTTCTACAAATCTGTGGTCATCAGTGCATCAGCTCCAATCTCATACTGACTGGGGAGCTATGCTTGGTTTCATGCCAAATGGAAGTGCTGGCAGCGATTTGGTGGAAGGTCACCACAGCCTCATGCTAGTGCAAGGCCTGAACAACGACATTCTTGGTACAACCGATCTATCATTCTTTGGTTCTTGCTCTGCTTTGGATAACTGCAGGGAGGCTCCTATGTTATCTTCCAATGGCATAACATGGTAGTCAACATTCCTCGAAAGAAATGTGGTAGTCGAGTAGAAATTTTCGTCCAGGTGTCTTTTTTTCGATTCATTCTGTTGGTGTTAGTGTTAGTGGAAATGAATTTTGCGGTATGCAGTTTTACATTTCGAAAGGTGCATATGTAGGTAAATTATTAGTAGGTTTGGTTCAAGTTCCAAGAAAATGGCCACTAAGGTGATGTTTGGTTGCCGATTTTGTAACGTAATCAGTTTACGTCGGGGAAGCGATAACCATATATGTGTTCGGTTCGTGTGGGGGCGTAATCGCTTTGCGGGGTATCGGATACTGGACTTATTCAAGGGCGTTACCGCTCCAACTCGACTGGTAACGCATACGGCCTCTGTGCAGCGGAAGGTGGTTGTTACATGGCAATTGCCAAACAAAGACAATAATCAGTTACTCTGTATCCGATCACGCTCGATTGTGATACCGTTACCTTTACCGTTAACATTTCTCAACCAAACACGTAGTAAGATGTATTGTGTTTGCAATATTACTATACAATGTATGCATTTTGCTGTTCAACGAGGCTGAATAGTGGAAAGAGGAGGGGAACTAAAGGAATGATGTTCTATTTTAAATTTTCCTTTGAATTAACATATGCTCTTTGTAAATAATCCCTTTTACGTTCCTCTTCATTTTTTTTGAAATAAGCTCTTTGTTTTGACATCATGTTATTTCTGTTGATGTTGTATCGAAGCCGTAATCAGCTATAGTTGTAACACTGATTAAAGTACATAGAGAACTGCACGATCGATGTAAATCCTCGAGATTCGCTCATGCAAAGGCCATAGCTATGGTTGCTTCCATCCCTTTTTGACCGAGTATTTTCACCTCAAACACGTGAGCCTTTCTTATAAGAAATTCAGGCGTGAAGGATTCGACACTCGACAGTACTATCTCCACAGTAAAAAGCTACAATATTCTCTGCACAGTTGAACACTTTGCTGTTCTTGGAAGTTTTTGGCGACCAAAACTACTTTTTACCGAGCCGACTCCTCAACCCTCACCCATCCTCTGGTGTGGCAGAGAGTCGAGATTCCAAAACTCACGTCAGCATTACTGAGTACTGACAAACATTGAGCTGGTAATCGCAGTAACAGCGGTAGACGTAAAACATCAGGGTAGTTCGTTCGAAACAGAAACATTGAAACATGATGCTTTCTTCATGAATCATGAGAAGCTCGTCGCGGAGAAATACGTAATGGTACGCGCCCGCGTATCAGTTGAACTTCCTTGCTAGGTATCTTGTTCTCGGTGCCGGACTGGCCGTGCTTTAACAACCATAAAACAAATACTACTCGCAACAAACTCCAACACGTCTTCCACGCTCTTGAGCGTCGTGTGAGGTTGCATCAAATCGCAACTGCAATTAGCAGCATGTACACGTACTGCTCCCCTCTCTTGGCGTCCAGCTGAGACAGTGCTATGACGTTTCATCAGCATCATCGCCCAATCTACACGTACTCCATGTAGAGTTGTAAACGCATCCACTGAGCTTGGTCCAGACGACTGTGAGCGAGGCACGAAGCATCAGCCACGCGAATCCCTCCCTCAGGGCTAGCTGCACACATCTTGGCTGCATCTCACGCACGCAAGGACATCAGCTACGGAGCCAAAAATCCGCGATTTGACCGTTCATCATTTAATCCCAAAAGGCACCGATCGTGCCTGACGGAAAGCGCCTCATCCTGTTGCTGCTCAGCGAACAACACAGGGACGCGGACGCTTACGAATCGCAATAGCCCATCAGCATGTGACCCAGCGACTGACCGGGGCGGCAAAGCGGCGTGCGCCGGGCCGGTGGGGGCAGCACCATCAGCGCGTCCCCTGGCCCTGGCTCCTGCTTTGCTTCATCCCATCCGCCCGGCGCGCGTCGCGTAGCGCGGCGTAGCTGTAACTGTAACGTTCGCCTCGCGTGCTGGCTGGGCCTGGGTCATGGGCACCCGGGCGCGGAGGGGCACGCTGCGCGCCTGCGCCTGATGGGGCGGCCGGGCGGGGCGGGGCGGTGGGCGCAAGGCCGCAGGCGGCCGGGCAGGGGGACGGGTGGCGCCCCGTGCCATGGGTCATGGTCTCATGGATGCCTGCAGCGCGCTGCGCGCGTCCCTGCTGTTCACCGGGGGGCGGGGGCGGGACCGCGGGCTGGCGTCGGGGCGTGGAGGCGTCCGCGCTCTGCGGTCTGCGGCGCACGGAACAGTGGCGTTCTCTCGGGCGAGGCGTACGGGCGGGGAACTGCCAGCGAACGGGTAGACGGGTGCATGCAGTCGGCAGTGTCGCGAGGTGGGCAGACGACGCGGGGGTACCATACCAACTGACCTACCACCGGCCGGGTCCACGTCCACTCCACCGCCGTGCAGTTCGTGCTGTTCAACGAGACGGCGAGCGGGACGGGTCGTTTTTTCGTCTTTTCCGAGAGGAAGGACACTGTACACTGGTGTGAGACGGAATTTTGGCTCGAGCGCTCTCGAGTCAGGTGGATTCTCCTAGCTGTATGATCTACGGAGTAGTATCTGTATGATGCTGTTTCTTCTCATCACTTTTACTTTCAGGTTGCACGTTTGCTCTGTCGCACCAACAGTACGGAGCCACCTCCCTCTCTCTCTCTCCCTCTCCCTCCCTCCCTCTCTCTCACACGCACACCGTCAATCAAATTTTATGTTCACTTTTGGTGGAGGAGTATCCGAGGGCGACGGCTAAGCATTGCCAATAAGTGAGTGACAGAGGTTGGCCAGAAGATGACAACGGGGGAGGGAGAGAATAGCATGTCTGTTGTTCATTATTGCTTCATGATTACCAATTGGAATTTATTAAAGAGGAACCGAAGCACCGCCCATTTAATGTCTGAGGAGTGCAGGACTTTTTTCTTACCAATAACGAGCGGTAGCCAGTGGGTTGAGTCAGCCGAAAGCCTTCGCTGATGTTTCTATCAGTGGCAACGGCGGTGGCGCTCGGCGTCCCTCTCCCAACACCATTGCGAGACACTATGTCCTCTGCTTCACGGGACTCTCAAGAGTGAGAACCCTATCCATCTCTGGACGTGCGACGGCGATGCTATTGATGCCGTGCTCTTCTTGGAGGCGCCGCATTTGAGACCCATCTTGGTTAGGCAGTGGTGGTGGTCGTAGGGTGGAGTTGCCCGCGCGATGTGACACAGGAGGTGCGCTTGGACCTTGTCGGCAGGATGGTGCAGAGGACCCATGGGCGCTGGAGGTCTAAGGACTCGCTCGGTGCTGTGGTGATTCTGGTGACGGTTGGGCGGAAATGTCGCTCCTATAGCGGTTCAGATACCTGCGTCTTTGATAGAGGAGTGAGGCGGTGGAAGAGGCGAGACACCCATGCAGAGTGGTCAGGATCAGTGATTTTCATTGACGCCGCGACGAGAGTGTTCTGTTGATGCTCTACTGGGACTTGGAGATCGACGGTTCTGTGTGTGGTCTGAGGGTGACACTCCCATGGTGGAGGAGCTCGAGGTGCCGCTCTAGCTTGCAGCGGGCCGCGACGAGCGGCACAACGTTGGCAACGACGGCGCAACGCGCGGTCCCTCTCTTGGCTTCTCTCCCAGTTTGTGATGGTGTAGTGTATTGTTGGGTGTGGTGTTTGCGTGTGTTGTTCCTGTGGTGGGGCGTTTGCAGTGCTCCTGGCTTTACTTAAAAAAAGAAAAGAGAGAGAAAAACACTTCCCTTGCGCTCCTTGTAAACTGAAATTTCCTTTGACCGGCAACGTCTGCCCTCGTCACCACCGGAGGCCCGTACCAGCCTTCGCTCGCGCGCAGCCCACGACGCGTCGCGGGCCAACCGGCAGGAGGCGAATGAGTGAGACGCGCCCGCGGCGGAACCAAACGGCTCGCCAAGGACTCGCTACCTACCTCTGCCTCCCTACTCCACCACCACTCTCCCACTCGCTCGGTCCCCTCCGACCGACCCCTTCCAAAACCCGCCGCCGCCGGCGTCGGTTCGGCACTCGGCAGCAGGTCGGCCGCTGCCGCTGCCGCTCCATCTTCCTGCCGCCGCCGAAGCCGCCCGGCGCGGGCGAGGATGCTCCGCGTCCTCATCGCGTGAGGTTAGCATCCGTCCGTCTCTCCTGGTTACCCATGGACTCTCTCCCTTCCCCCATCCCCACTAGCTCTCTCGCCGCGACGTGTTGGCGCTGTGCTTGGGATTGTGCCGCGCTCTAGCGGGAATTTCCGCGGAATACAACGATCGAGTTTCCGAGTTTTGGTGTGGAAATGCCACCACTCTGCACTTCTGTAGAGCTCGGGCATTTTGCTGGTTGTGAATTCGTGCTCTCGCCCGCGTAGCTTGGGATCGATGTGCTCAACGGGCATTGGAGCCAGCTTGAGCCATTCGACTTCTGTTAATTTGGGGATAAGCTTTATTGATAAAATTATGCTTAAAAAAAAAGGGAGACGCGATACAAGTTAATAAAATAAAATAATTCTATGATTCATTGCCTGGTTGGAAGGGTAATTAAAAAAATATGATTTGGAGCTTTGGTAATAAAAATAATAAAAAAGAATTATGATTAAGTGAGTGAAATGCAAATACCCATCGATTTGCATATAATACCTGTTATGTCACATTATTTCAACCCCCTTCAGTTAGTAATTTCTGGAACAACAACAACAACATAGCCTTTTGTCCCAAGCTAGTTGGGGTAGGCTTAGTAATTTCTGGAAATGGGATAAATAAATTTCACACCTGCATATGATTTTTTTTGACATATCTGTACCATCTGGTTAATAACTTGTACTTCTTGGACCGTAGTTCTGCAATTACTTCTACCCTTCACTCCTTCAGCTCATCAGCTGCGTGCTTCTTTTTTAAATTGGTACTCTACAATATTGTAAGAGTCAGCAATGAGCAAACCGAGACAGTTTATGGTTCATGCTGTATTTTAATCTGCAAACACTGCAGCACTGAGGAATTGTCTCGTTTTCAGGTCTCATTTGGAGACGTGACATACCTAAACATCTCGTTATTCCCATTCCTGATTGCATATTTTATTCGACGTAGAGTGCATGCCCTCTACTACTACTTTATTACAGCTTCCTTCCCTTTCTCTTTTCCTGTCTTCCACCGTCAAGATTCGAGGTGCAGAGGAGATTTCCAGAGAAAATCTTGAGCCTTGGGACGGTGCTGGTGCAGAGATTCCTGTCACCTGTAAATCTTGGCAGTATTTTGGTTGTGCATGGCTTCAGTGGACGGTGGTTACCGTGTACTCCGTATATTCATTTTGAAGTTTTCACACTTGTCTGATCTAATGAAGCGTTAAATGTTGAACTCCGTGCAGTTGATGGGTATTTTCAGGTCACTCCTACTGCCATTCTGCCTTTCAGAGATTATTATCGTTTTCTCTGCAAGATTCCTTTTTGGGTGTACGGAGTAGGTATGAACTCGTTAGTGTCATGTCTTTACGCGTCCATATCTTTGTAATTACTTGTGTTCGTTGGATTCTGTAGACTTACTTTTATTGTGTCCTTTTATCTGCTAGTATGCCAAACTTGCACTATTTCATAATGCCAATTGCTGTTCTGTCCTCGAAAATTTTCGTTCTCTGTGCCAATTTTCTTTCCGTGTAATATTGGACAAGAACAGGCCATGAACTGTGCTATTCCCTTGCACCAATCTGGTCCTGCCTGCAAAAAGTACAGCTTTAAGCATGTATCTCTTGAAGCTTTCCGGGAAGGAGCATCTTCCTACAGTAATATTAACAGACTTTCTGTATCCCATAAGTTCAATTCCTAAGGGCTTCAAATGCTTGGAAATTTCTGAAATTTACTGGGAATCTGCCAAGTGCCGAGTGTTAGTGCAAGCTAGCTGCTATTATGCTGAAAATTTCCTGTACTTAGAGTGCACCTAAAGAGGGCAGTGGTAGTTAGTTCATGTAACGTTGTAGCTTTATGTTTGCTCACATCAGGTTCATGGAGTTTGACTTAATTTTTTCGTCTACGATTCAGGATTCCATGTTCCAAATGAATTGTTCTAATCTGGGTGCAGTACCTATTATCAGGAGGAATTGATCTTTTGGTTTACTCTATGCATGAGAATGTCTGGAGTAAAGCCAGTAATTGGTCAAGATCCTGGAGATGGTATGTATATTGCTTTTGCAATTGTTCCATGTTATCATCTCCTTAGGTTCTTCTTGAGTAAGCTACTTTTCTGATATTTTTGGTGGGTCATACTTTTGCAAAATAATAGTGGGATCCATTGGGACTAAGGACTATCAGGATTGCTGTATAAAATTGTCATCATTCTGCCTTATGGGAGGATGGATCACAATTCACAAGGGACAATGTGTTCAACAGATAATGAACGGAGTAGTACTGTACCTGCTTTTGCTTTCAGATAATGACCAAATCAACAATGTGTTCTTCTTTTCTTGTTATTTCGTGATTTGTTTCTTTTTCTGAGTCAGATTTATCCAGGTATTACTTTTTTTTTTACTTTGTCCTATTCATAACAAAATACCTTATTCATTGTTTCTCCTCTCAGGGCTACCACTTCAAAGGATCATTTCAGAACTAAAGAAAATTACCAATCCTGTGGAGGAAAAACTCGTGAGTTTTATGTGCAAAAAACTTTGATTCGAATTTTGTACCCTCACGGGTGAACATCATTTAATATGACGAGCTGTGGGGACGTTCATTATCGCACACCTTAGAAATAAAAGCAAAGGGAATTTTATAAGTAGATGCAAACATATCAGTTAGTATTTAACAGAAGAAACTAGAAATTTGTGCTTCCGAATGACCTGAGGAAGAAATAAACCTAGAACAACATATATACTTCTGACTAGATACGATTGATGCTTATTTTGATTCTTGTTCGCGCTATCGTGGGTTTGCTACAGGGAGCTAATGGCAGTTCTTCAAGCAGAAAATCAAATGCAACTTCACTAAAAATGTTATTAGAAAAAGAGATGGCAAAGGAAGTGGAGTCAAAAAGGAGACCTCCAAGTGTCATTGGCAGGCTAATGGGTCTTGAGGAGGATTTACCTACTGATGAACCAATTGTACGTCATACCAAAATCGACTTGAGTAGAGATTTGAGTGCAACAAACAAGCCCTTACATGGGAAAGAGCACCATCAGTCTATAAGATTGAGGACACAAGATCACCAATCCTGTGATGAAACAATTGAATATAATGATGTTTTTGAAGTACCTGAACACCAATCAGGAACTAGCTATTTTCAAGATCAAACTTCACTGAAAGGATGGCCATCTGAGAACATGAGTAAGCAATTCAATATTGTGCAAGAGAAGTTCATTAAACCGAAGTGCTTTGCCATGGAAGAGAAGCTCCTTCATACAAAGGAGCTACAAGAAGCTCCTGAACTTCCATGTTCAAGTAAAGATTTATTTCTTGAAACTCCTGAAGAACATAACTCTTCTTTCTCAAGACAGCTGAGTGGGCTTCACACAAACCAAGCTCCACCTCAGCCAAAACGCATTACAGTACTGAAGCCAATTAAATCTGTTGAGATTAATGGCGTAAGGCAATCCAGAACAGAACAAGTTAGTAAGCAAAATGTATTGAAGATGAGAATGTTCCATCAGATTCCCAGTTCAAAAGAAGAGATATCCTCCCAGCCAAGTAGAATAGTACTTTTGAGGCCTACCCCAGGGACGCCTGGTATATCAAACACAAAGCTGATCTCCAGGGTAAATTCGTTTCAGTTAATTAACCGAAATAGCCTCAATGGATCACTAGATTATAACCAGGCAGCTGTAGGATCTGCAGGACTAGTGCATGGTATCATGCAGTGCCGGCAAGATGGCTGTCATCAAAGGGATGATTCTTTACTATCTTCTGCATACTCAAATGGATATGGGGGAGATGAAAGCTCATTCAGTGATTCAGAAGTTGATCATACCAGTGGTTCTGAAATCGACTGTATTGAAGATGATGGTACCCTCAGTGATTCAGAAGGAGGTAGTCCCTTGTCAAAACATTCATGGAATTGCATGAGAAGATATGAGGGTCCATATTCAAGCTCTTCTTTCAGCAAGGTCTCCCACTTTTCTGAATCATCAGTAATCAGGGAAGCCAAGAAACAGCTTTCAGAGCGATGGGCAGTGGTGACCTGTGATGAGGTCAGTCAAGAGCAAGTTCAGTCGTCAAGGAGAACATGCACCTTAGGTGAGATGCTCTCCATCAAAGAAGCGAAGAAAGAAGATGTCAGCACCGAGATACTTTCTGCTTCTAGCAACCGGTCAAGTAGCTTGGATAATGAATCGACGACACTGTTTACATGTGTAACTTACAGAAAGAATGGTGAAATTGAGGAGAGTTCTCCTAGGAAGCTGCCAAGATCAAATTCTGTTCCAGTGATTTCGTCCACATTTGATAACATGGTGGTGGATGCGCAAGCTTCAAATCCTGAGCGCCGCAAAGTGAAAATGGTTGTCGTGCCAAATAAAGGGAAATCATCTTTGAAGGGAAGAGTTTCAGATTTTTTCTTGTCTAGAAGTAAAAAGCCAAGAAGGCCGGAAAACACTTATCATCCATCCGATTGTGTTGCTGAGAGGCTTGAAGCTTGTATCATTCCTAGTAGACCAAATTACAATCATAATCTTGATGCCAGTGAAAAAGAAGTGGATTGTGATGGCAGGATTGATAGTTTTTCCACACAAATATCAACCAGCATGTCAGAGGTAAGCATTTATCATTTATCATGCCAATCTAGTACTATGTTATACTCTTTTGTTCTTGCTGGCTGGCGATGTAATATATTTTGCTAGTGCTTCAGATGTTGCTTTTATTCATATTAACTGTCAGTTTTTCTGTTGAGTTGATTTATGACTACATATTTTTTTTCCTGCATGAGAGCTATATTATTGAACTCCAAGTTTGTTGACCTTAGTATCCGAGAAAAAGTTTGTTGACCTCGAAACAACTGATTAGAAATGCATGGCAGGTATCTTCTTCAATTGGTATAACTGTACCATCGGACTGTCCAAGAGGAAACCTGGACAAAGTAGGGGTAAATAAAGGCCTAAATAATAACCGTGATCAACCCAGCCCTACCTCGGTTCTTGATGCACCCTCTGAAGACAGCAGCTGTAATGAACCTGAAACATCTGGAAGAACTTCCAAGAATACAAGTAAGGCTTATTTTTAATATTGAATTTCTCCACTATTCAATCTGGTTTGTATACTGATTACTTCTGCTGACCTCAGAAGCAGTATCAAGATCTTCAGCAATTGAGACTGTCGCCCGTTTCATATCATGGGACGAGACCACATCAGAATCACAATTACTTTGCACCCCAAGGAGTACCTCGCTTATCTCTGATGTAGATGATGATGAGTCAGAATGCCATGTCCTCGTGCAGAATATAATGTCATCTGCAGGGTTAGGCAGTTCCCAATCAAGTATGAATTTCACCGGTTGGCATTTACCTGATTACCCTCTTGACCCGGTGATGTGTGACAAAGTATTGGAGTTGCAAGAGCAAAGTTCATACCGAAGGCTTCTTTTCGACTGTGTGAACATTGCTCTAATTGAGATCGGTGAGAACGCGTTACTAAGCGCATTCCCATGGAGTAAAAGACACTCAAGAACATGGAGAAACACCTTGTCTCCTGATTTAGGGGTAGAGGTCTGGAGTATCCTGAAGGACTGGATTTACGGTGCACGGATGTTCGTGGTGAGCAGGAGAGACAATGCCGGGATCATGTTGGACAGAATTGTGAAGCAAGAGGTTGAGGGAAGAGGCTGGGTGAACTCCATGATGTTGCAGGTGGTTGATATCACCGAACATCTCGAAGGTGGAGTGATGGAGGAGCTGGTGGAAGAAGCTGTGCTGGACTTCGCGGTGAACGATGAGGCGGCATTTGTCACTTGGTTAAATTTCCCAGGGAACAGCTGGTTTGTGCATGCTCCTGGGTTTGACAGCTGATCGTTCATCGTTGTATCTTCCGGTTTCTCTTTCTGGCAGGTTCTGCTTGTTGTATTATGAAGTTTTGTAACATTCTGGTAGGTGAAAACATGGTAATTGTGCAGCTCATGAGAAGTTCTGTAGGGAAAATGGTGCGAGCCAAGCTCGCCATGGTGAAATGTGCTGTACTGCTGTTTGTGCACACATTGTTCGTTGTGAATGATGTGAGCGGTGAGCCAAAAGGCTTTGCTAACTCAGATGCCGCGGAGCATCCTATCTGATCTCTGTGCAGAGGCCGCGAGTCAATGGCTGCAACACTCTCTGACCGGCAAATGCTTGAAAGGGGTCCAGGCTGGCAGGCTTGTCAGCTATCACAGTCATCCTCAGCAGCGAGGAGTTTCAGGCTTTGAGCCCCTCGAGGCCTCGATGCATGCCCCGGCAGCTTCCAATGATCACTGGGTAACGACAAGGAATGGGCTCGCGTTCATCGCCGCTGGTTTGCTTCCAAGACGGGCCTCCAGGTCTCTATCCCCCTTTTGGAATCGAGGCCCGACAGCCCGTCATGGTGAGAGCATGATGACTTGGGCCATTCCGAATCCGGCTGGCCCAGGGGCGACATGTTTATCGATCGGAAAAAGTCTAAACCGCCACGTCAGTGAAACCGCCGTCGAAACCGCCGAGGGATGTAAAACGCACGGTTTTGGAACTTGGAGGACCAAAGATTTCTGGTTTTGCACTTAGAGGACGAAAAGCGAACGACGGCTAAACGTGAGGGACGTAAAATAGACTTTTTCCGATCGATAAACATGTCGCCCCTGGGCCAGCCGGATTCGGAATGGCCCAGGTCATCATGCTCTCACCATGACGGGCTGTCGGGCCTCGATTCCAAAAGGGGGATAGAGACCTGGAGGCCCGTCTTGGAAGCAAACCATAGAACACCTCGAAAATACACCACCAAATGTGACATGAGTACTATGGAAACAATCTAGAATACATCATAAAATATCTCGTGAATACTATAAGGAACAATTCAGAATACACCATAGAACATAGGAACAATCTAAAATATATGATGGAATAATTTATGAATATTATTGGAACAATAATACAGAATACACCATAGATATCTTATGAATATTATAAGAACAATGCAAATACACATGTGGAACATATCATAATACTATTGGAACAATAAAAAAAATGAAGTATATATAGTAGAATAGACAAAAGAAAGAAAAATCAAAATAATTAACAAACAAAAATAGTGAATAGATGCTGCTCTCATGCTGGTAATATATAAAGGAAAAGGTAAAAATAACTCAATCCACTAAATAAAGCACACCAAATAAACATCCACTGGAAGAAAAAATAACGACTGTGGTTGTACGTGAAGAATTATATGTGCCAATCCTTCATGGTGATTGTTTTTTAAGAAAACATTTACATCCAACCCCCGCTATCCTAATAAAAAAATCATCATATAAATACTAAAAAAATTTGACATGTACAAGTCAAGCAAAGTATAGTGCTCAATCCTAACACATAGTACTCACGTACCTAAGTAATATCGAATTTATAAATAAATCATAGTAGTATTAAAATATACAAAGCAAGTGTGCTAAGGGGGTATCTTGTATTGCTGTGCCAGGAAACACTCCAGTTGTAA
This sequence comes from Echinochloa phyllopogon, assembly GCA_033239725.1. Lineage (NCBI taxonomy): Eukaryota > Viridiplantae > Streptophyta > Magnoliopsida > Poales > Poaceae > Echinochloa > Echinochloa phyllopogon. The sequence goes on along the minus strand of BTCW01000001.1, from coordinate 34,480,851 downwards.
TGAGTACTATTTTTTCTTCAATTTCCATCCAAGACGTGACGTCTTGATTTCATGAATTTTGCTGGCTGTTTCTTTCATATTCGCTCGTTCGCTTGGTAACGGATGTGCGCAGGAAAGAGCAACTTGCAGCAATGACGCCAAGCATTGGTGAACTACATTTTCGGGTACCATCTTAGTTTAATTTGTGCCAAGACTTTGCACTCTTCTTGGAGCTGTGGATAGAGGACATGATATATTTCATGTGGAAAATTAAGCCCCACAAAGTTGACAAGGTCGAGTCCGTCCATAAACATATAGGATATGTTGGTCTTTTGCCGGTCATCATCTCTAGAAGTACTATCCCAAAACTATAAGAATCTAGCTCCGGAAGTTGATGGGCGATCACCTTGAGCATACTCTGAAGAGGGACACGTGCGCGGAGTTTAATCATGGTGATAATGAAAAAATGGGTATGCTGTTAGATAGAGGCAAAAATGAACTAATTAAGAAATACCTGGAGGAATATAACCTATTATCCCTTTCAGATCGAGTGAACTAATAGAACCTGGCAATGTCAAGCGAGAATCAGCATAAAAACTTGCAATGCCAAAGTCTTCATCCAGAACAACGTTACTGGGCTTCAAATCACAATGGACAGTGGGCCTTCCGCAATCGTACGTGATGCAAGTAGTCCAGCGCATCAGCTATATTAGCAGCTATGCTTATTACTTGAGTTAGACCTAGAAACTTTGTAGCTTTGCCATCCCTTTTGTGATGTATCCACGAGTCTAGGTTGTCGTTAATTAGGCACGAATTCGTAAACTAACGCTACGGGAAACTCGACGTATGCGAAGTTTGCTGAGTGCTTTCTGTTGGGCACTCGACAAAGACTAGCTGTGCCGAGTGCCGAGACAAAGGTACTCGGCAAAGAGACAACACTCGGCAAACAGGATCTTTGCCGAGTGTCAGAAAAGAGACACTCGGCAAACAAGATCTTTGCCGAGTGTCAGAAAAAAGACACTCGGCAAACAGGATCTTTGCCGAGTGTCAGGACAGAGACATTCGGCAAAGCTGCCGTACGTGCCCTGCGCGTGCCACGCCACGGACGGCCGTTTGGGCTCCAGTAGCTTTGCCGAGTGTCCCGCGTCAGACACTCGGCAAAGCCGTGGCACGTGTCCAACACGTGCCATGCGCGCCAACGGCCGTGGACGGCCGTTTGGGCTGTCAGTTCTTTGCCGAGTGTCGCAGTCCAGACACTCGGCAAACATGTGGCACGTGCTTGACACGTGCCAGGCCCGTTGACGTGTTGGCCCTTCGTGGAGTGTCTGGGTCAGATACTCGGCGAAGAGTTTGAAAATTTGAAAAATATTTTTAAAAAACTTGAAATTCAAACTCAAAAAATTTGAATATTTTAAATATAAGAGTTTTTGGCCGGCTGGATTGGTGGTTTTGCCGAGTGCTTCGGTGGGGTATTCGGCAAACCACCTCTTTGCCGAGTGTTGCCTGGGAGACACTCGGCAAAGCTTATGTTTGCACTCGGCAAAGTTTGGCCCTTTTTATTTAAACTTATGTTTTTGGGCTCCAAACTTTATTTTTTTCCAATGATACTTGTCAAAGGCTCTTTATATCTTATGTGGAGCCTGTGGCAAAAAGTTGAGACAATTTCGAAAAGTTTATATATACGGCCCTTTCCAGTCGGAGCATATCCCCATAGAAGATTCGGAGAGTTGAGAAGGAGAAAGCTGGATTTCGAAACGAAGTGAAGTTGAATTAGAGTTTGAGTTCATAACTTTTTCTATAGGCAATGGACGACGTAGATTGCTTCATTTGAAGTTATCATATTTTTCCGGACCCATTTGATATTTTTTAAATTATTTTTACGACTATCTCCGCATGAAATAATAAAATATATGAAGGAATTATGAGCTATATAGGCATGAAATAATAAAAACATTTCATTGAAGCATAAAATGTGCATTGTTAAATGTATTTTACAAGATATTTGATGTGTATTTGATCAAATTTGAAAAATTTTGTATAGTGCAAATGTTCTGGGAAATGTTTGCCGAGTGCCACACTCGGCAAACAACACCTTTGCCGAGTGTCAGATCAGTGACACTTGGCAAAGAGCACCTTTGCCGAGTTCCTTCTTGGGGGCACTCGGCAAAGAGGCCACATGGGTTGGCCGGCCTGCGGCCTCGCGGGCCACGTCATTGGCCGACGTGGCTCCTTTGCCGAGTGTAGGCACTCGGCAAAGGGCATATTTTCCGAGTGTCCTGGGCCAGACGCTCAGCAAACAAGCCACGTGGCCCACCTCTTCGACCGCACGCAGCCACGTCAGCGGCCAGCGCGCAGCCATGTGGCCGATCTGTTTGCCGAGTGTCAGATCTACGACACTCGGCAAAGCGGGGGTGCACCGGGGGACTTAATCGCCCACGCAGTCCCCCGGCGCCACACACGCGCGCAACCACACACGCACACAGACGCCGCTGCCGCCTCTCTCTCCGCCCGCCGCCGCACGCCGCCGCCGCCGCCGCCGCATGCCGCTCCTCGCCCGCCCTCCGCCCCAACGCCCGGCCTCTGGCCCGACGCCGGCCGCCGCCTACGCCCCGACGCCGGCCGCCGCCTCCGCCCCGGCCGCCGCGCAGGGCCGCTGTGCAGGGCCGCCGGACCGGCCGCCGCCGCTCCTGCCCCTGCCGCGACGCCGGCCCGCCGCCCCTGTCTGCCGCCGCCCTGACCCCGGACGCCGCGCAGGCCGCCCCGACTCCGGTTGCCTCGCCCATCGCCGGCCCGGACGCCACCGCCCCGGACGCCGCTGGCCTCCCCTGCTGCTCCCGGCCGCCCCTGCCCGCTGCTGCTCCCACGCCGGCGGCCCGTGCCCCTGCCCAACGCCCTTAGGTATTTTTTGTGGTAGTTGTTGTATTCTACGACCCGTACCATTTTTTTATTTACAACAAACAATGGTATTCTAGAGTGACAACAAAACATTTATATGCCTCTGGTAAATGAATTTACAACAAAACATGTGGTAGTTGCTGTTTTTTTGCAGGATGTGGTTTCAGAAACCTCTCCGACTCCGGTTGCCTCGCCCGTCGCCAGCGGGTGGGTGAAGGTCCGCCGGTGGCCGCGATGCCACCACTGCCTCCACTTCCTCCATTGCCTCCACCACGTGTTCCTATTTGTCCCGTGAGTCACTTGAGAACCTTATAATTTCATTCCACAACTCATTTCTATCATAAATCTTGTAACACACATTGAAAATCTATTTTGGGCAGGCTCCTGGCTCGGCGGTGTCAAATGACGGCCCTCAAGACGAAGACGTTGCGGCACGGACGGTTAGATCGTTGTTCGGACCCCCTCCTCCATGAGTTGGTGACTTTGTAAACGTTTGGACGGTGAATTTGTGAATGTTGGATGCTTTGTATGGTTTGGATGTTGGATTGCTTGTGATGTTGGATGGTTTAGTGACTTATATGTGTTTGCCTGTGATGTTTATGGTTGTGGAAGGCTATATATATGAATTGCCTGTGATGCTTATAAACTGCCTGTGATGCTTATAAACTGTCTATGATGTTTTTGTTGGGGGGTCCTTTTAACGCTATAAATAAATAAAAACAGGGGTAAATTTGATGCTTTGCCGAGTGTATAGGCCTTCACACTCGACAAACAGACAGTCTTTGCCGAGTGTCAGGACTTTAACACTCGGCAAAGAGGCTGTCTAGCCCCTGCCCTAACCAGCCTTTGCCGAGTGTCAGGGCCTAACAATCGGCAAAGACCCAAGTGTTTGCCGAGTGTGGAACTTGGCAAAGACCCCGTTAGCATTAACGGACGGCCGTGAACGCCGCCGTGCCGTCCGTGGCCGTCTGTTAGTGCTTTATTTTGCCGAGTGTCGTCTTCTACACTCGGCAAAGCCTTTGCCGAGTGCCCGATAAAAGACACTCGGCAAAGGGGCTGTTTGCCGACACTAGCTATGCCGAGTGTGACACTCGGCAAAGGCTTTGCCGAGTGTATATCGGGGTTTGCCGAGTGCCCCGGACACTCGGCAAACTCCGGGTTTCCCGTAGTGTAAAGCTTTGAAAACATTGCCTATATTGTCCACGGTCGAGCATGCAGTTATGATGGGAAGAAGATTTCTCTCTCTCTCTCTCTGAAAGAACCGGTTGCCCGGCTTATATTAATAAGAAGAGAATAGAGTTTATAGCGCAAGATGCGCTAGTTACAACACATTTGAAGGCAGACTGCCCACAAAAAATGAACAAACACTAAGAACTGAAAAGCTGATTACTCACGGTATGGATCGTCAACGATTGTTTCTAAAGTTTTTGCTCCCGCTCGCACCTATAGCCGCGCATCCTCTTGAATCTCCATAAAAACACGTTGTGCTGATTTTGTTTTCCCTCTGAAAATCATGTTGTTTCTTTCTTTCCATAGGCTCCAAAGAATAAGCGTAGTTAAAGAGCGTGTGCCCTTTATCCTACTGCCGGAGCCCTCTGCCAGCAGGTTCAGGAACCAATCTTCAAAGCTTGCTCCCGCTGTCCAGTTATTCTGTTGGAAGTGCTTCTCCATGCTTCACATTCTGCCACGAACGAAGCTTCTCTCCGCACCTCGAAAACCTTCACTGCCACTACTATTTTTTATTCTTTTATGTTCCCTCTGTATACTGAAGAACCATAGCTTCCTCTCCCAGCAAGATTGGATTCCGAGAAATTATCTGTGGCTTGGGCCAGATCATTGTAAGAAACTTCGAGGAAATACTCACCAAAAGAGGTCGATTCTGAATATCTTCTTCTTGCGCCTTCTTCTCAAGGAGTAAAAAGTAGGGAAAAGTCCATTTTACAACCTCCAACTATCACAACAGTCCGATTTTCAACCTTAAACTACAACATCGGATAAAAAAGGCCATCCAACTGTCAAAATCGTGCAAATTTAGCCCTTAAGGCGGTTTTTAAAGGTGGTGTTTTGTATTTTGTAAAAAATTTTAAAAATCCAATTAGATTAAAAAATCAAAACTAATTCATCTTAAATTTTAAAAAAATATGAAACCAGTATCAAAAATTTATAAAAATGTAACCTATCTATTATTGCTCTATTTAAATTTTAATTATTAAAAAATAATAGGCATAACTATAAGCAACCAAATACTATGGACATAAAAATGGATCCGATTAACCGACAAATATAGTGACAATAGATAGGTTACATTTTTAGAAAACTTTTGATACCAATTTTGTATTTTTTGACTTAAAATGAATTACTTATGAATTTTTTAGTTTAAATTTGAATACTTTTAATTTTAACAAAATGGAAAACCACATTCGAAACCACCCTAAGGGCTAAATTTGCACGGTTTTGATAGTTGGATGACGTTTGTTATCCGGGTTTGTAGTTCAAGGTTGAAAATCGAACTTTTGTGATAGTTGGAGAATGTAAAATGGACTTTTTCCAAAAAATATATATAAAAGTAACAGTGACATGAAGCCAAACCACTACTAAAATCAAAACATTTGCCGAGAGATTTTCTTGAATGGCGGAGAGAAATCACATTCCTTATTATTTTCTCCTCAAGTGGCCGACAGTGTTTAGGCATGATGATACAGTTTCCCGTGAGTTAAAATAAACCGCCGACGATCTGTTCACCGATCAGCAACATCTGACCATGTGTATAAAAAGATAAAGGGCCCCGTCGGCCACCTGCCATCACCTCTCGGCAATTGTTGCATTTCTTGTAGTGAAAACTGGGATCAATACTCTAATCAAGTAATATTGTCTGCTGACTTTCCGAGAATCAGTTGAGCAGGAGGGCGCAGACGGGAGATCGCCTACTCCACCGCACAGGCCCCAATTTTCTTCAAGCGAAACTGCAGTAGCATTTTTGAAAACCCCATTTGTTGGTATTTGCCCGTGGAGACGATTGTACGAAAGATCCAGCTCGTAAAGCACTGCTAAATCACCCAGCAGGTCTGTTGGGACGGTGCCTGACAAATTGTTATGTGAAAGATTCAACACTCTCAAACTAACTAATTTACCAAAAGAAGCTGGAATGCTCCCTGTGAGTAAATTTTGGTCCATTCGGATGTCATCTAAGACTAGACTGTTCGCACCCAAAATTGGCTGTTGCCTATCAAGCCGAGGGCAACCGGTCAGACCGGTTCTAGGAAGCGGTCAGACCGGTTTTACTGTAGCCGATCTAGCAACGGCCAAACCGGTCTGACCGGTTTCCCTATCCGGTCTGACCGGTTTCTCCCGTGTTGGAGTAGGTTTAGGACTTTAGAGTTTTATCCCATATTGTAAACCGACCTAAAGGGGTACGACTTCCCCACCCTATAAATATAAAGGGTCATGGCCGATTGTGAGATATCTCCAATCGAATCTATCAAATCTACCTTTTATCGTTTTGTCTTTACTTTTATCTTTCTATGTTTCGCATTACTTTTATCTCCAAGCCCTAGCTCTTCCAACCCTTCTACCATGCTGTTCTTCCTTCGTCTCTATGTCGATTGAAGGCGTTCTAGGTGGCCTACCGATCCTAGAACAACCCAAGGCGCGCCTGTCCTGACGGGGTCCCTCCCGGACGGGCGTTCGTTGGCCTCTCGCCGGGCACCGCCGGCGAAACCGGTCTGACCGGTTATCAAAACCGGTCTGACCGCTTTGCGCGGAAGGGCAGCAAGGAGCTACTCCGCGTGCTTGTTGTTGGCGCGGTTTCGTGTCAACATATTTTGGCGACTCCGCTGGGGAAGAAATCTCTGGTTATCATGGCTGATTTATCAAGTGATTTGATGTCGTGTAAAGAGCTGATTGAAGAATATTATCAAGAATATGACAGAGCAATTAAAAGGATATTCTTGTCTTGCTTCATTAAGACAGAATAAGGTGTCATCAAGATTAAAGAGTTTCAGCCACCATCGACCACCGCCATATTAAAGGAGATACAATCTTACGGTACTATATCTACCCGTCTATCTGCCTATGTTAAATTTTTGAAACTCAATTGCAACAAGGAGCCTGTGTTCTCTGTGATGAAGCTTTGTTAAAACTAAAGTGCTTATCACCATGTTACTTCAATCATCTGCATGTCGTATTATATGCATGATTTTGTATATTGGTTGATCACCTATATACCTTATTTAATCTGGGAGCATGCGTTTGTACTGGCTCGCGAGCTGACCGAGTCGAGCCGAGCTGACATTTTTACTCGTTACGTTAACGATCCGATCCGAGCTAGCTGCCGAGCTAGCTCATTAACATAACAAGCACCACCGAGCCGAGCTGAGCCAACTTGTTATCCACCCCTACCCTTGAGGCGAAGTCGAGGGACCAGTATGCCTATTTAACCTTTGTTATATTACCGATCAAGTACTTCGCCGTAGGGGGAATAGAACACGCACCTCTGCTTGGCTGAATGCCTGAATCGTACAGGTACAGCAAGGCAGCTCCTCCTTTGGTTCTGACTTGTGACGGGTGCCGTGGTAGCGGCCAATAATGTATGAGCTTTAAGCTGTGAGCTGTAAAGTGGATGCAGAGCTGGCTCAGGCCCAGGGGGTTTTTAAACGGTTTTACATTCCCATTACATCCGCACGCGTCGTCATCACGCCTAGTTTGACCGTCATTGCAGCAAATATCAAACTCGCCGTCGGTTACCATCATTTCTCCGCTTCCGTCCCCTTACCCAGCGCTGCCGTCGTTATCTGAGCTGACAAGATTGTCACGACGTGTCCAGCCTCGAATGAACCCAATCGTACTTTGAGAAGGAACCGAACTTTTCCGGATAATCGGCGGCTTCGGCCTACAAAGTAGATCGTCTCATGCAGCGCCACGTAAGATTTTTGCTGATGTGGAGGAGAGAAAGTGAGGTGAGAGAATAAAGTCGTTGCTTCGCGAAATAACCGCCTCATGAGCTAAAATGTAGGACTATGAGACAACTCCTCCATAATTGTACAAGTTTTGTTGCCATGCAATAAATAATATTTCTTTATTTCTCCATAAATTAATGGACTTTGTATTACTATGATACAACTAAAACAACAACCTATTACATATGTTGTCTGATAAATAGTCTCAAGATTACGTATCACTGCATGAAACCGCCTATTAGACGACACCCATGTACAGTAGATCGCTACACATCATGTACTACCACCGTGGCAAAAAATATTGATGTCGTGAACAGTACATGCACACAACAAACTACTTGTAGCATGTAATTGCTTGTTTTGCAACTACATATCCGAACTTCCGAAGTACTAGAATTGCATTCTTTTACGGACGGAGGAAGTAAAACTTGTTTGGGAATTGAAAATGCGAAAAGAGTCTGAAATAAACAGAGCTACATGCGAGTGGCATGATGGGTGTAATTTACTCTTTTTTATTTATTGACTGCGACGATTTGTTAAAACGTCATTGTGTTATGGGCCAGATTATTATGTTATGGGCCAGATTACGACGAAAACGATAAAACGTCAGTATAGTTTGGACCTAGTACCCACTACGAATCTGCTCCTCGAATGGTCTGCGTCTCTGGCCTCTACAGTCGACCGGAGCTGGATTCTCGCTTCCAATCAGATTTGATTCTCTGTGTGGGCATGAATATGATTCGTTCGTGGGTTATCTTTGACAGGATAGCGGGTCTGTACAATGCCGTTTTTCCAGACGGTGGAATATCTTTGGCGAATTGGAGAAATAATGCAGCGAACCTATTAGTTCCGTCAAGGGTCAAGTGTCATTTTCATGGAAAAACAAATCTGTTAATTTAAGCACGGGGATAAATATGTGATATTCTAAAAGGAGTCAAATGCTCAGTCTTCGGGTATTTTGTTTCAAAGTTTGAATTTGAAGTTCAAAGTCTGCTAAATCACCATCGTCGAGGTGGTTGGCATTTGAAACTTGCAAGTGCTTGAAAAATAGTGGCACAAATACATTCTCCATGTCGCTATGTTTAGCCAACACATCGTATTCAACATCGCACAATCAATTTCTATACACTACAGAAATCATTGAGTTTGCCTGCAAAGAGGCTTATGCACTCGATAAAGTTTTTACCGAGTGTGAAGTTTTTTACTGCAAAAAAAAAGTTTATCAAGTGCTTTTTGTCGGACACTCAGTAAAGGTTTTGCCTAGTGCCGCACTGCCACCTTAGCCCTCGGCAAAAAAAATTAAATTAACGGTAACGGCAGCCTTTGCCGAGTGGCTGGCTTCTGGCACTCGGGAAAGAACAAGTGTTTGCCGAGTGCCCGTGGCCAGACACTATGTCACACCCGGTTTAATAAACACGATTAGGCGTTCACTTTATTTATATAAGGATCATATTTCATATATAAAGTACAACTTCATCGTTGATGCATTTACTCAACTAGCCCAGGAACAACCGATGCTCGTCCCGTGCATTGTCCCAACTCCCAACTAGCCCCGCCCTTCCTTCGATTTTGCTGAAAAAAAGTGATTTCTTTGATCGGATCACATGAAAAATGCCCCGCCTTTTTCTCCTACTAGGTAAGTGCCCGTGCGTTGCTACGGATATGATATATAAAGTAAAGATAAATAGATCAGACGGAAATTTCAATTTTAACGGTTCTAGGGTCGCACTGAAGTTCATAAAAATTAGTAATTTTGTTTTTCGCAAAGGCCTAGGTGGTGGACTATATAACTGTGATTGATTGATTCTGTCGTCAGATGGGTGGCCACGGCGGCCGCCAGGCACGGGCGACCACGGCCAGGCCACAGGCGGACATGGCCGGCAGATGGGTGGCCGCGACGTCACACAAGCACGGGTGTTTGGCGGAGAGGCTCCATGCGCGGGGCTTTGTAAATTGCAACGGTGAAAATGCAGTTTCATGATCTGGAAATAATACAGCAGTACAACATCAATGTATTTTGAATAGCACGTGTACCGGTGTACAGACTAAAAAGAAAATATGAACCAAATACACTTCTTGACACATCCTCCAAATCAGGAATACATTTTTGCTTCTGAACAGCGGGTGTGTTTAGTTCCAAGGCCCTGTTTAGTCTCTTCAAAACCTAAAAATTCTCTCTCCAAACTTCACTATTCACCTATCACATCAAATCTCTCTCCTCATGCATGGAACACTAAACGTGAGTAAATAAAAAAAACTAAGTACATGGTTTTGATGTACACGACGAGACGAATAATTTGAGCCTAGTTAGATCATGGTAGGACAACGATTACCACAAACAAACGAAAAGTGCTACAGTGTCCGATGTGACATTTTCACCAAACTTTACGTCCACTTTTTTGGAACTAAACAGGGCCCAAAAAAGAGGAGGGAAAAGTTTGGTGAAAATGTCACATCCGACACTGTAGCGCACTGTAGCACTTTTCGTTTGTTTGTGGTAAACATTGTCCTACCATGACATAAGTAGGCTCAAAAGATTCGTCTCGTCGTGTACATCAAAATCATGTAATTAGTTTTTTTATTTACCCACGTTTAGTGTTTCATGCACGAGTAGAGAGATTTGATGTGATAGGTGGACAGTGAAGTTTGGAGAGAGAATTTTGGGAAGTTTGATGATTTAATGGGGAACTAAACACAGCCAGCAAGACAAGAGCACCTCGAAGTGTCTGCATTAGGCAAGTTCAGCAAACCACAATATGTTTTTTTATAGCCAAACAAAAAAAAGATATGGATGTTATACCATGGAGTCTCCATGCCCAAACATAATGCTATCATGTCATGGCATACCATACCAACACCACCATGTTGCCCGATCCTTGGAACATGTCACATCAAGGCCACCATAAGAAATCCTTGCAGATGTTGCATGATCAGGGGTGTTTTCTGGAATGCGTATCTGGTCTGTAATTGCTCATCTTGACTGAAATTATTAAGGGATTCCATCTAGCAGTTCATGAGCACAAGATAAGCTGGCATGTTATCTGGGGACCCAAAAGAGAGTACAAGGTGCCCTTTTTTAAAAAAAACTACCAAGGCAATCTGAGAGGAACAGTTTCCTAGGGAGCTTATCAGTTATCACAATTGAGAAACACTGAAAATGACACAAAGGATTGAACTTCTTGTAACTTTCCAACAGATTATTTTCCAAAGACAGTACTGAAATCTTTTTCCATGATGTAAAATATATGCATATATGCCTTGATAGCTTGTTACTGCTATATTCCATCAACACAGAATGGCAAAGGTTGAGGTAATGAAAGTATTTCCTGAAGTTCAAACATATAATCTCTAGTGCTCAAGCAAGACTGCCCTCTAAGATGTAATTAGGGGATTTGTTTTTTATGGATTATCTTTAAACTTGTAGACATAATATGCTTCAGAAGCACTAAAATCCAAACATTATGGTACCATAAAGGCTACACCACTCTGTAACCACAATGTGAATGTTATGGCTAGGTGGATCGGGCGGTGGAGGCCCTTGGCTGCGTAGGGCGTAATCGTGGTCGGTAGGCGGCCGAGGCTTTGGGGCTCGTCCGGGAGCAATGGTGGAAGAGCCGGAAGGTAGAGGAAGAAAGATAGGAGAGGAATACTTTCTGCTTCCCTATTGATTACACCAGTTTGGCTTATATAAGCACCAAAACCGTTTCCCTGATTACATGTCTATCTCCTATTTTTATGCTTGCGAAGTCTAAAGCTGCAAGCTATCCAAACTAACACACCCATCGAAGCTAACAAACCAAATCTTGAAGCTAACAAACCAACTAACTACGATAACTTGGCGCCAGACTCCCGGCCGTTCATGCCGTGGCGCGCCTTGTGTTCCCGCCGCACTCCCGCGTTCACGCCGCGTCGCCTGCCGTCTTCTTCGCCCTCCTGGAGTATTGGCGCCCCCACATAACATCTCTCCCTCCCTCGAGAACCAGATCGTCCGCGAGCTGGAACGTTGGATACCTCTGTTGAAACGATTCCATGTCCTCCCAAGTAGCCGCCGATCCAGGAGCGTCGGCCCACTTGATCAACACCTGACGAACACCGCGGGCAAGCCGAGCGCGCACAGCCTGTTCTGGAACCGGCAATGCAGCACCGTGATGCATGGGCGGCAGTGCTGGTGGCGACGACGGAGGAGTCCCCTCAAACTTCTTCAAAAGGCCAACATGGAACACATCATGGATACGGGCACCCGTAGGTAAAGCCAACCGGAACGCCACGGCATTGATCTGTTCCTGGATGCGATACGGCCCATAGTAACGAGGACGCAGCTTGCCCGAGGACGCCGTGGGTAATGACAACGGTGTGCGATGGCGAACACGGAGCCATACCCAGTCGCCGATCTTGAACTCCACACCCCTGTGCTTCTTGTCGTAGTTGCGTTTGGCCACCGCCTGAGCTTGCTCCAAGCGAAGACGAACACTGGCCAACAGCTCAGCTCGATCTCCCATGGCACGGTCTACTGCTGGAACCCTGCTCCCTCCTGGCTCATACGACTGCATGGACGGAGGCTCTCGCCCATACACAATATGAAACGGCGTATCCCGTAGCGACAACTGATAGGCGATGTTGTACATGTACTCTGCCCAAGGCAACCAGCGAAGCCACTGACGCGGCCGATCCCCCGTGAAGCACCTGAGGTACATGGTGATCACTTTGTTCGTCGCCTCGGATTGGCCATCCGACTGAGGGTGGAATGCCGTGGACATGTGAAGCTTGATGCCTCTAGCAGCCATCAGCTCCTTCCAGAACATTGAGGTAAACACAGGGTCACGGTCTGAAACAATGGAGAGCGGCACACCATGCAGCCGCACGATCTCAGCAAAGAACACCCGCGCCACCGATTCCGCCGTGTATGGGTGAGCCATCGGTACGAAGTGCGCGAACTTGGAGAACCTATCCACCACGGTCAGGATTACTGACTTGCCACCCACCTTCGAAAGACCCTTGATGCAATCCATGGCGACATTGGCCCAAACCACTGACGGCACCGGCAGGGGCATCAACAATCCCGCTGGATGCAAGTGCTCCGTCTTGTTGCGCTGGCACGTGGTGCAGGAACGCACCAGGTCTTGCACCACCGTCTTCAAATTCGGCGCATGGAAGTCCCGTCGCAGGCGGTGAAGAGCACGCTGGACACCCTCGTGACCGTCCTCGTGCACCGCGGACACCAGCTCATGCAGCAGCGGCGACGACAGCGGCACATAGAGCCGGCCATTGAACGCCACCATCCCATCCACCAGGGACCAAGGCGCCCCCCGAGAACCACTGCGAATCTCATCGACCAGTGCCACCAGCGCCGGGTCGCTGCCATTGTCGTTGCGGAGGCGATCGAAGACGTCGAAACGGGGCGCCGACAGGGCCAGTAGGGCGACGGAGCCGCAACCCGTGTCGCGGCGGGAGAGCGCGTCGGCGACGGTGTTGGAACGCCCGGGCTTGTACTCCACCGTGAAATCAAAACCGAGCAGCTTCCCCACCCAATGGTGCTGAGGGATCGTCACTAGCCTCTGGTCCAACAAAAACTTCAAGCTATAATGATCAGTACGTACCACAAATTGTCGACCCCAGAGGTACGGTTGCCAGTGCTTGACCGCCTGAACTAGGCCGATCAACTCCCGCTCATAAGCCGCCAGGGAGCTGTGTCATGGCGCCACCGCACGACTGAAGAACGTGATGGGACGCTCCTGGAGCAGCACCGCGCCGAATCCCACCGTGGACGCGTCGCACTCGACCACGAAGGCCTTGGAGAAATCCGGCAGTGCTAGCACCGGCGATGTCGTGAGCGCCGTCTTGAGGGCCTTGAACGCCTCTTCCGCTGCATCGCCCCAAGAAAATGCCTCCTTGTGCAGTAGGGCCGTCAAAGGCGCCCCGATGGTGCCATAATCCGCCACAAATTTGCGGTAGTAGCCCGCCAAGCCGAGGAACCCGCGTAGTGCGCGCACCGAACGCGGACGCGGCCAGTCCACCACATCCTGCACCTTGGAGCTATCCATGGCCACGCCCCCAGCCGAGATGACATGGCCTAGGTACGCGACTGTCTGCTCGCCGAACGCACACTTCGATCTCTTGACGAACAGCTAGTGTTCCCGGAGGACTGTGAGCACCGCGCGAATGTGTCAAAGGTGTTCCGCCCAGGAGCTGCTATAGATCAAAATGTCATCGAAGAATACCAGAACGAAGTGGCGCAGAAACGGCCGGAGCACGTCGTTCATTAGTGCTTGAAATGTCGACGGCGCATTGGAGAGGCCAAATGGCGTAACCAAGAACTCGTACAAGCCTTCATGAGTCCTGAACGCGGTCTTCTCAATGTCCTCTGGGTGCATGCACACCTGATGGTACCCGGAACGGAGATCCAACTTCGTGTAGAAGCGGGCGCCGTGCAGCTCGTCGAGCAACTCGTCCACCACAGGAATGGGAAATGTGTCCTTCACTGTCTTGGCGTTGAGAGCTCTGTAGTCGACGCAAAACCGCCACGATCCATCCGGCTTGCGAACGAGCAGTACCGGCGACGAGAATGGCGAGGAGCTGAGGCGGATGAGACCTTGCTCGATCATGGCACGGCACTGACGCTCCAGCTCGTCTTTGTGGGACGCCGGGTAACGGTAGGGGCACACCGCGACCGGATCCGCATTGGGCAGCAGGTGGATCCGATGGTCCCGAGCGCGTTGAGGCGGCAGGCCTTGTGGTTCGGCAAACACATCGGCGAACGCTGCGAGGAGCTCCTCCAACAGTTCACGGCCAGCGCACGCCTGGACCTGGGGACGCGTGGGTCCGGCCACGCCTGTCCACTCGACACGGTGGTCGTCCCGCCAGAACGACATGGTGAGCCTGCTGAAGTCCCAGAGGATGGGCCCGAGCGACGCAAGCCATTGAGTACCCAGCACCACGTCGTACCCTGCCAGCGGCAACACAAAGAGATCCGCCGTGAACGGCTCCCCGCTGACGCTGAATGCCGCCCTCCGAAACACGCCCATGCACGGCACGCGTTCCCCGTTGCCCACCGTGACCGTCATGTTGCTGCGGAGCCTGAACTGAAGACCGGCCCTGGACGCTGCATCCTCAGAGACGAAGTTGTGCGTGGACCCGGAATCAAGGAGCGCGTATAGAGAGGTGCCGCCCACCCTGGTGACGACTTGCATCATCTCGCTCGTCCGGACGCCAGCGATGGCGTGCAAGGAAATCTGGGCTCCTCGGTGCCGGCCGGGTCGGAGTCGTCGTCGTGCAGCTCGAGGAAGAATAGGTGTGCGCACATGTTGTTGTGCCCCCGAACGTACTTCTCAGAGCAGTTGAAGCACAGGCCGAGGCGGCGTCGTTCGTCCATCTCCTCCGGGGTCAGGCGCTTAATAGGGCGGCCCGCCGGTGTGACCGTGCGCGGCGCGGCCGGTGCTGAAGCTGACGAAGACGCGCCTACCGCGGCCGGCAGAGCTGGTGTCGAAGGCAGCGGCAGGATACCGCGGCGTTGTGGTCGGAACGCCTGGGCCACGACCTGCTCCCGGCGCTCGTACGATCGCGCCAGGCTCATAGCCATCTCAAGCGTCAACGGGTTCTGGAGTTGGACGTCGATGTTTAGAGGTTCGCCGAGACCGGCCGTGAACAGCTGGACCTGCTGAGTCTCCAGGAGGTCGCCCGCGCGTGCAAGGAGGCCCAAAAACCGATCCTGGTAGTCCGCCACGGAGCCAGTGCGTCTGCAGGCTGCAAGTTCACCCAACGGATTGGATCTGATGGGAGGGCCGAAACGAAGGTTGAGCAGCTCAGAGAACTTCCTCCACGACGGTGTCCCGTCCTCGCGGTACAACCGCGCGTACCACATCTGTGCCACGCCGCTGACGTTGAACAACGCCAACCAAACCTTCTCCTCCTCGACCAACCGGACCTGCCGGAAGTAGGACTCGCACTGGTTCAGGCACGGCAGTGGGTCTTCCTTGCCGTCGTACTTAGGAAAATCCAGGCGGGGAAACTTCGGTGGCCTATCATTGTGATGGCCGCTCGAGAACGAGCGTCCGTCAGTCTGCGACGGCACGATCTGGCGCTATTCCTCAATGCGCTGGATCGCCTGGGCGTTGGCGTCGGTCTTCTCCGCGACGGAGTTCACTGATGTCTTCAAGTCCTTCATCTCCTTGGTCAGCTCCGCGAGCAGCGATTTGATGTCGTCGCCCGGCATGGTGGGCGTCGCAGGAACTCCTGGCTCTGATACTAGGCTGTTATGGCTAGGTGGATCGGGCGGTGGAGGCCCTTGGCTGCGTAGGGCGTAATCGTGGTCGGTAGGTGGCCGATGCTTTGGGGCTCGTCCGGGAGCAATGGTGGAAGAGCCGGAAGGTAGAGGAACAAAGATAAGAGAGGAATACTTTCCGCTTCCCTATTGATTACACCGGTTTGGCTTATATAAGCACCAAAACCGTTTCCCTGATTACAAGTCTATCTCCTATTTTTATGCTCGCGAAGTCTAAAGCTGCAAGCTATCCAAACTAACACACCCATCCAAGCTAACAAACCAAATCTTGAAGCTAACAAACCAACTAACTACGATAACTTGGCGCCAGACTCCCGGCCGTTCACGCCGTGGCGCGCCTTGTGTTCCCGCCGCGCTCCCGCGTTCACGCCGCGTCGCCTGCCGTCTTCTTCGCCCTCCTGGAGTATTGGCGCCCCCACATAACAGTGAACCACAAATCAAATTGATATGTTGGATCAAACAAACTGGAGGCTAGCATCTCTTTTCTAATGATGCAGTAATCTTCACACCCCTAAGGGTAAATCAACACCTATTGCCTCTCTAATGCATTTCTTTCAGAAGACCAATTGCCTCTCTAATACATTCCTTTCAGAACACCAATTGCCTCTCTAATGCATTTCTTTCAGACCTTGAATGGATCGGCCAAGAACTTATTAACTTGTTAGATCCATCATTTGGATATTAAAAAACTCTGTGATGCTATCAGTTTAAGACAGGATGCAATCTCTATCCACAATTAGTCAGTGAGGTCACAGCTCAGGATTCAATGATCGAGATAAGAAATTTGTAGCAGGAAGTCCATCATATTTACCTTTATTATTTCCAAGACTTATCGACACCTGGCATTTTCCTTTTTGCAAAGATGGATATCCTTGTGCTGGTTCCTGACCAATTTAGTGGAAATAATCAAATCCTAAACTTTCAGACTTGCGAATTTGAATCATCTAGGGAAAACAAAACCTAAGATCTATAAGTTAATGATTGGTGCCCGAACAAGATCAATTGACATCCAAAGAAACGAAGCAATCAGCAGGGCAAGCAAGTTGTAGGCTGCTGGCTATTGACCTGTGTTATGGACCGAGGTCTATTAGGAGATAACCATTGCCGAGAGGAAGACCGGGCAAAGTCGGCGTGGAGGGAGACTAGATTCCTTGGGGGATTTTGGGAATATTATTCTTCATTGATTGATTTTCCAGGAGATACAATCCCATCCTTATATAGATGAGAAGACTTGACACTAAACACTAGAATCCCAATCCGGTACTATTATCTCTAACTAACCCTAACCTGCTACAGTCACGGCTACTGTTCACGTGCTCAGTACCGCGGGCCCAGGCCTAGCCGGTCCCACTCCCATAACACTACTCCCCGCTTTTTGAGCAGCTCGCCCTCGAGCTGCACCAGAACGACGACTATGACTCACTTGACACACGATTAGCCCTTTACATCTCGGCTAAATAAAGACTCCTTATCTGTGGCAGCCTGAGTCCATGGTGGCCTGAGCGTCTCCGGGATTCCGGGGAATAAGAACTCAGCTACTAAATACTCATGGGCTGAAGGATGATGCATGTAACAGCCCACCAGGGCAGCCCATCGCAGCCCTGCAACGAGGGCCAGAGCAGAGGAGCTAGCCGTCGCAGCCGAACCCGTCCGTGGCGCCGAAGATCGCGCCGTACCATGCGCCGCTCGCGGAGAAAGATAGGCGCTGCTCCGCGATTCGTGCAAAGGCCTTGCCATCCTCCTCGCTAGGGTGGTGCGCGCCGCCGAAACCCAGCACCTCATGAGGAAGTCGCGTGCTACCACCTGCAGCCGCAGCGCCGCCGCTCTTCGCCGGGCAAGCAGCCCGCGCGCGCCAGCCTGGAGGCGCACCGCCACCTCCTGCCGCTGCAGCCGCAGAGCCGTCGCTCTACGCCGGGCAAGCAGTCTGCATGCCCCAGCCTGGAGGCGTACCGCCGCCTCCTTTCGTTGAAATCTTGCGAAGACGTCGAACAGCTTTGCACAATTTGCCCGTAAGTCGCGGCACAAGTCCGCCACCGATGTGACGACAGTAGAAGCCATGACACAATCTGCCCGTAAGTCAGCACAACCTGCCTGTAAGTCGCGGCACAAGTCCGCCAACGATGCGACGGCAGCAGAAGCCATGGAATCAGATCGAAACAGAAGCCTACAAAATGGACGCTGCTATGTACATTGTCAATTGTCAATCTATATAACTTCTCATATTCTTTTACAGATTAAATTTTTTGAAAGACACCAATGCACTTGGAGTAGGGGAATTTTAGCGAAGCATCTTTGTTGTTTCCTTGCTTCCCTGTGTCCTGGACCTGGATTAGCAAACCAAGAGCATGGAGTTTTAGACAGAATTTACTGAAAAGTTAATAGCTCTTCTGAACTATCACTTCTGAACTACTCACATAGCAAGGTCACCACGTGAAGCCTACTTCTGCAAGCTTAGTCGCAGATGCGCAAGTTCAATTTTCCCAACACTAAATCAAGATAAATATCCAGTTCCTACTGAAATGAGATTTGGTGCAATCAGTACACCTCATGGGTGCTTTGAGGGAAAAATAAATAAATCAGTTTTGAGGAAAACCCAGAAGCAAAGGTTAAATTAACAAAAGCAACAGAAAGTCAGCAACATAACATCAGTAGTATCACATTGCGTATAGATTGTTAACGATTAGTAGTAGAGATAAAATCTAAATGCTGCTTAACATAGGCTGAGGCTCATTGGTAAATGCAAGAAATAAAAAATAGCACATATGCAACATTAATTTTTTTTCGATTAAATAAGCCGTACACTAACATTTCGGTCGAGGTACAGTTTTCATGAATATCTAACACAATGCAAAAATGATTAGGATGGTGGTTAAGTAGCATTACCAAACCAACACTTCATACAAAACCTACGGTTTCCATATGTAGTTTAAGAGAATATGGAACCTACCACTGTCCTTGAGTCTGCCAAGAAGGTACTTAGTGGCACCCTCAATGCCCTTCTTGAATTCTTCCGCCTTCTCAGGATAACAGGAATACCAAAAAACCTTGCCTACCATTGCCAGACCTGACCTGATAATTCACACTGGCTATCAGATGTGTGTATTGCCCACCAACACACAAAGCTATGTATCGCAAATGAATAACACATAAAGTAAAGTAAAAGCCTTCCAATTGCTTAATGGATATATTTTTAACCATGTTTGTAGCATGTTGCCACCTTAGTGGCCTCCAAGTAAGACATCGTCAACCCAATGTATCCATGAGATCACTGACTGTAAAGGACAGGTAATATGCTAGAAACATATTTACTTTCAGAACAAGATCCAAGCAACTCTGACTTCCATATTATGAGCATAGCTCACTGATCAATTTTCTCTAGAAATTCAGATTCTAGCATACCTTTGAGATGAGATGCAGAAATGAGCACACTTCTGGCTTCCATTCCGACTTCCAAATGCATATAGCTCCATGATCTCTAAGCAGCAAGTTTGAAATTCAAACTGGCAAACTTTTAGATGCTAATAATCAATCAAGTGAAATGGCTTCTTTAGGCAGAAGTACTTTTATTCAAAGTTACTACTCGTTACATCCAATATATCACAATTACTTGCACTCTGCATCAAGTCCGAACCAGCAAGCACGAACTATTGATTTTTGCTTCAGTTACGGATGCATGCATGCATAGCAGACTATTGATTTTTTTTCCAGTTACAGATGCATTCACACATGAATGTACCTGCTGCTGGGCAACAGACTGGATGCCCAGACTGGGTAGGATATCGGGAGCCGGTGGAGGCCATTCAGCATGAGACAGTGGTTTAATTTAGGTTGTTCCCAGAATCACCAAACCTTCTCATTAGAAACAAACAGAAGAGGAGATGGTGAACTGAGCACTACGAAACCAAAAAATAAACAAAGTGTTCTACCTTGTGTTTCTTAAATAGGGTGTCAAACCATTTGACACCCTACAATAGAACCAAGGCCTTCAATTTTTGTTAGTTCCTTTTTCCTGATCCACAGAAGGCAATTCCTCATCAACTGATATCCCCTTCTCTTCTTTCAAAATTTGAACTCAACTGATTTGCCTTTTGTTGACGCTTTTTCCGGCCAACACAAACGAATGCGCGAGACGAGCGGGTCGCGAAACGGACCAAACGGCAAGATGTGCCCAAACCGGTTAGACCGGTCTAGCAATCCGGTCAGACCGGTTTTTCTAGGGTTTTGCCGGATCGATCGTTCGTGAGGGTAACTACCAAGCTTACGTGCTGGAGGACGACTAGGTTTACAAGCAAACCAGTAAAGAGATAACCAACACACTTACGTGGCAAAGAACGACTAGTTTACGAGCAAACTAGCAAAGGCTGTCGAAACTCTCGCCCGGGAGGGACCCCGTCAGGGCGTGGACGTCGCCGACGTGCCCTAGGTCGACCAGCGAGCCTTAGGACGTCATCTCTGGTCATGGAGATCAGCGGATGAGCAGCATGGAGGTTGGAAGAGATTAGGGTTTGAGGTAAAAAGTAGAAGTAATGTTTGATTCGATTGTGGATAATCCCTCAATCAGCCACGGCCCTTTATATTTATAGGGTGGGGAGGTTTTGCCCCGCAAGGAATCCTTTTACAACTTGGAAACGACCAGGACTCCTAATTCTACTCCAACTCTGAGCAAACCGGTCAGACCGGATAGGCAAACCGGTCAGACCGGTTTTGGCCGTTGCCAGATCGGCTACAGGGAAACCGGTCTGACCGCTTTCCAGAACCGGTCTGACCGGTTGCCCTCGGCCTGATAGGCAACTGCCAATTTTGGGTGCGAACATATGCCCCCCTGTTTCTTGGTAAAGCTTGCGTACCAAGAAATATTAATCAGCACCAAAACTGCACATGAATAATGTTAAGTACAAGAATAGCAAACAAGTTTACTTTTTAAGGACGATAGAAGCTATCGGCCATATTACTTGAGTCTATGAAGAATGCAACTTGTTGCTGCTGTTTATACATATTGTGTGCATGAGACAAACCTGAGCACACCCTAGCTCGGTTGTGGGTTACTAAAATATCAATTCAAACTCATCTCATACCTATGAATCTTTATGGATGCTTAAAGCGACCAAATTACTATCACGTCAATTGGTCATTGCAACACTTAGAATCGACAATGGTCAGATTATTCTTGAACCCCTCTTGTTTATTTTTGATTTTGCAATGCATCTCGGATTATGTAAATATTAAACAATAATCCTTCTCTAACTACCAGTCTCGGCCTCAAAAAGTTTCCAAAACTTTAATAGCCAGAGTGGTAGCTGTACTGAAACGAACCGGATTCCCAATGACGAGAATCCGACTCATTGTACCCTTGAGATAGTCCCAGGAATAGCAGCTATCTCGTACAGAACTCATTTCAGTCGAATATCACATCCATACAACGATAAAAGATCCACTACATGACATATATAAAAACATAGCGGTCCGATACAAACCCCCTGGGCTAAAACGACAATAGGAAAACAACTACGAAGTGGTAGCTAAATCATCTGGGTCCACACTCCACAGGCATCCTTGAGCGCAACACGTAACCTTCAGCTGTACCACCCATCCTGGTTGAACTTGTGGTTGGAGTCTTCACCTGAGTACCCAAAGTCTGTCCCCAAGGAAATGAGACAGGTTCACATCACCAACCATAATATGAAGCGAGCTTTATAGTGGCCTATCTAGTATATAAAAGTATTCAAGGAATATAAGCTGGGGGTTTCCTATGCGCAGCAGCAACAACCCAAGTTCATCTCATCACCATCTCCTTTCCTCACCTGAGAGATCACACTCCCCAAAACCCACCATCAGCCTCAATACCAAATCGGGCTCGTCCTGTCACATCAGGTTCCCGCAGATATCATCCTCCAACACCTTTCACTCACTAGTCGACTCGGTGAGCTCCCTCCTATGGGACCAGGATCCCCAGGGCCATTCATGCAGAGGATTAAACCACTCGGCAGGAGAGTGTTTGGTCCGACTACTTCAAACTAGTCGGCTATGGTGCAAGACGGCGTAGTCGACTAGGGTAGACTAGTCGTATACTGATAGGAGACTACCTAAGTATTCTGTTGTAGTACTCCGAGTTGTATACGACTAGGACAAATAACCGACTTGTAACTCTGCTCCCCGGACAATATAAGGCGGAGCAGAGACCCCTCCAAGGCAAGGCCGAACAGGCTACATGAGGAGAATCATTTGTACATCATTACAAACCTCGCGGATAATACAATCTAGCCATACAGGACGTAGGGTACTACGCGATTCGCGGCCCGAACCTGTCTAAATTGTCTTGTTCGTGCACTATCGCTTCCAGAACTCGGCGAGACCCACACAAATCTACTCGCTGGGGTATCCCCGGTTAGACGTGCTCGACATAATTCGTCAACACTTGGCGCCCACCGTGGGGCTCTCTCGTTCAAGTTCACGAGTAGGAGCGATGGGATCAACTTTCAAAGCTCAAGGCATCGAGGAGGGAGCGACTTTCGTCATCGGATCATGGACTTTCGTCTCTAATGGCGAAGGTGGCTTCGATCCGTTCATGACGGATCGACCAGGCCCGTACTCGGCGACTTCATCGTCAACATCAGTTTCAGGTTCCGATTCAGTTTCAATGTCCGTTTCGGATTCGATTTCGATTTCAATTTCAGATGAAGCATCCACTGCCGACTCGTTTTCAATGTCGACTTCGATTCCGAGTCGGACACCGATCGGGGCTCAACAAGTCGTGTCCGGGTACAACTCGTTTCCAAACATGGAAGGAGTCGTGAACTCCAAGTCGGCCACGCCATCGGACAACCCCCCAGACCGACTGTTGGCACTTCTTACGATCCAATATCAGAATTGAGAATCCTGGTACTGGGGTAAGGAGTGTTTCAGTGGTTTTCCGTATGGCTTAGTAAAATATAGAAATATTCTGCAAGCGCACAGAATCACCGCTGTAGCACTTCACCTGGGAGTATTCTGATGTATCGTAATTTATATTTCTGTAGGGAAGCTTTGGCAAGATTACTAGTGAACAGATATTCGAGACTATCAGAGAAGGGTACACAACTAGACAAGACAGGGGATAACAGTATTGGATAGGAGTGGATATACCGGACACACAGCTCAAGGGATACTCAGGTAAGGGAGAGAAGAGATAGATAGCTGGGAGGACAACGAGAAGAGATAGAGGACTCCTGGATTCTTTATCTACCTATGTCACTCTATCTTAAAGATACAGCGGCTACATGTAACACCCTAAAAATGCCCATTTTAAAATTTAGTAATTAAATTTGCTTCGATTTAATTTAATGGTCATATTTAACTAAGGAAAATAAATTATTTTTGAGAAAATAAAATTAAATATAAGGTTGGAAACATTTTTGTTGCATTCATGCTGTCTGCATTGTGTTTTGTTTGTGTGCGGTTCAATTGGAATTTAAATTCTGTTTAAATTTGAATTTGAATCGTTTTGTTTGGAGCCCTGGAAAAGTTGTAGCAGCCCGAGTCCACTTTTTCCCCCTGAACTCTCTCTCTCGGCCGAGCTTGCTCCTCCTTCTCTTCTCCCCGCAGCGGCCCAGTTCTCCCTTCCCCCGCTTTCAGCCCAGCCGCGGCCCGCTCGGCTCCCCCGCCGGCCTGCCCCTCTCCCACTCCCGCGCCAGCTCATCCCGCCCGCCAGTGGCCCAACTTAGCCCAGTAGGCCGCCGCAGCACTCCCGCATTCTCCCCCCCGACGCGGCCCACCAGGCCGGCCCGCCTCACGCCACCCCTGCCGCTGACACGCGGGACCCGCGTGTCAGGGTCGTCCTCGACCTCCAGCCGAGTTCGGCTCGGCCCCGGCCATGGAGTCCGGCACGGCCACGGCACGCACGCTGAGGCCCACCCGAGCCGTCCCCGGCCGCTCCTCAAATAGCCGCCGCCGCTGCTCCCAACCCCTCTGTCGAAACCCCCCGCCGCTCGAGCTCGCATCGCCGCCGTCGTCTCCAAGCCGCCGCCGTCGATCTCGTCGCCCGCCGTCGTTCTCCCTCGGCCGGCTGCCCCAGCGCCTTCGTGAGGAGGTAAGGAACCTCCCAAGCCCTTCCTTGCTCTCTCTCCCCCTCTGTCGCATGCTCGCCGCCATCACCCGAGCGCCGCCGCCGCCGCAGCTCGTCGCGCGCCACCACCGCCGCACCGTCGTCGTCGTGATCCCCTCTGGCGAACTCGCCGCGTCGCCCCGAAGCTGTAGCACCCATCCCCGCCCCAAACCGAGCCCCCTAGCTCGTTTCCGAGCTTCGCCGGCGAAGCGCCGCCGACACTGCCCAGCGCCGCCGCCGTCAGCCACCGCCGCCGATGACCCCCTCCCCTGGATCTAATCCCCGCCGTCCAAACCAGATCCGACGGCTCAGACTGAACCAAGGCCGAGTCAAACCCGGGTCAAAACCAGTCAACCGAGTCAGTGCCCCGCGTTTTGCAAAAGAGCCCCTGACCTTTCTCAAAATCAACCCGCGGTCCTGATCTATTCAAAAATAATTAGATTTAGGTCCTGATTTTTACAGAAAACCCCCTGTCTTTTTTAAAAATAGCACCCGAGGTCCTATCTTGGTTAATTTGCGATTAAACCCTCCTGTTTTAATATAAAATTTTGTTTTAGCCCCTGAGTTTTTGCAAATAAGCCCCTGGAACTTTTAAAACTTTGCCAGCAAGTCCCCGAATCTTAGAAAAGCCATATCTTTCTCGTTTTAGCTCCGATTTGAGTGATTTTAGCGCTCACGTGTTCGTAGCGAAGCGTAGATTAGTTTCTAAGCCTTCTTTTGTTCTGTTTTTACTGTTTGGTGTACTGTTCTAATAGATTAATATTGTTTGCATGTACTGGCTTGTGTGGATGCTTGTGTGTTGATGTATGAGTCCAGTCGGTGAGCCGTACGCGTTTGAGTTCGAGGGTTACGAGGAGCAGGACCAGCGGGATCAGCAGCAGCAGCAGTTTGAGGAAGGCAAGTATAGCACGGACAATCCTTGCTACCTAAACACACCTTTACATTATTTACTGCATATGCATGTGTCTAAATTGTTCCTATTAAGGTTGTACCTAGCTTTGTTAATCCTATACCTTGATTACCCTGGGTTATTGCATTTGGGTAGAACTTTGCTAGGCGCAGCTACTGTCACCATTGTTTAACTATTAATCTTGACTTAATGGTTCACTTCAATGTTAATGGTAAAACTTGCTTTTTAGCAACATGGATCAGGGAGTTAGGGCGTACGCTTCGTGCTTGGCCCTAGTGTCTCTCCGTAAGGACTGGTTCTTAAAGCGGCAACCCAGGAACCTGTCGCTACCGCTAGAACTATAATGGCTCTGGTCTTGGACAAGTAACATGTACGACTCTAGCTTGACAGTAGTTACCGACGGGCCGACGGCGTTATGGGAAGCATGGGTGAGAGTATGGTTTGATCCACCGAGGACGGAGTATCCGTCGGCTATGTCCCCGTGAGGCACAGTCCCGTGTTGGGAGCCACCGTATGGCGGGGGTTCCACACGTTGCGCTATTTATTTTGTTGTGATATTTATTACCGTGCTTGGATGCCATTGACCCCCTCGTGTTGCTACATGAGCGTTAGTCAATCTCGGTGCCTTGGATCATGCTGCCTAGGTTGTACCATAACAGCTACTGTTTTGTTAGGGTGTCTTGTGAAAAGCCTCGTAGCGTCCCTATGCAGTCACACCTCGGAAGTGTTGATGTGCGTGGTTGGGTGCAAAGTTCCTTTGAACTTTTACGCGACTGGTGGGTAAAGGGCGAAACCTCTGCAGAGTGTATAATCTATCATGATAGCCTTGCTCAGGGTCACGAGCGGCCTGGATCCTTTTTGATTAGAAGTTGATACTTATTATTTAATGCTCACTTCTACGATATTAATTGGGTTACAACTGGGAATCATGTAAATGTAGTGATTATGATGATGTTAAAATGAAACAACTAAAATTGCTAATGCAGTACAGCCGTGTCAAGCCTTTCTTTTAAGCCTTCATTATCCGTGTTGTATTTGCTAAGTAAGACATTTACTTACACTTGCTATTCAACAAAATCCAGGATGGGTAACAGATGGGTTAGATGGTTCTGCTGCTGTTGAATTTCCTGAAGATCTGTCATTCTACTAGCTGTGCTCAACCAGTCGGTGTCCCCGTGGGTTATGGTTATCGGCTTCGTCTTCGTCTTCGTATAGAGAGAGTTAATAAAGAGACTTCTGCTGTTTTATTTAGTTATTTGAGTCAAACTCTGATGTAAAACCATTTTTATTCGAGCATATGTACTCTGTTTATCATATTTGTTAACTATATGTGTTCTGTGGACTTCCTGGGCACACATATAGTAGCATTCGGGTTTCTGTGTAAATCCGTGTGTGACAGATTGGTATCAGAGCCTTGCTGACTGTAGGAACGCAGCCTAGTTAGAACAGTTGATAAATCATTAGGAGACCACCATGATTTTGTTTCAGATCATTTAGTTACGTTTCTTTCAAAACCAGTGCTGTCGAGTCTTGTGTGAATCATGTCTCTAGGTGCTTGATTTTGCTGTTATTATGCTTATGTTTGATTTGGATTTTTGTAATGATTGTGATGGTCATAGACGTGAGTCTATCTCCATCTAGATATAGGACTAAGGTTTAAGGAATATTAGTGAATAAATATTTGGGTTATCTCTCCCCTTTGCATTTCCTTTGTCTTACTCTCTATGTCTCTGAATCATATCCCTCCAAGTACTGCTATCTTCTTATGCACCATCTGCAAGCATGGGTTATCTATTACTGATTGACGGGAATACCGATGGGAGATATCTTGCTATGGTAGATGGTTAACACCAGAGGCAACCCCGGAGGCAGTGGAAGCAACCAGAACCAGAACCCACCACCTCCACCACCGCCACTCACCATGGAGCAGATGATGCAGATGCAACTCCAGCTGACACAGCAGATGGCGCAAACCATAGCACTGATGCAGCAGAATCAGCAGAACCCGCTTCAACAGCACCACGTGCAGCCCAGAGATAAAAGGGGCGAGTTTATGAAGGGACACCCTCCTACCTTCAACAAGTCTAGTGACCCAATGCAAGCAGAGGACTGGCTCAAGGCAGTGGAAAGGCAGCTGGACATCGCACAGTGCAATGACAGGGAGAAGGTGTTATATGGAAGTGGACAGCTCCAAGGAGCAGCTTTGGATTGGTGGGATGCGTACCAATATGCTCACCCCAATCGTGATCAAATCACTTGGCAGGAGTTCCGCGACAGCTTCCGCTCTCACCACGTGCCGGAAGCGCTGATGACCTTGAAGAAGAAGGAGTTCCTGGCATTGAAGCAGGAAGGTATGAGTGTCACCGCTTATCGTGACAAGTTCGTTGAGTTGGCCCGTTATGCTCCAGAGGACGTGAATACTGATAGGAAGAAGCAGACCCGATTCCGAGATGGCCTGCATGATACACTCCAGTACCAGCTCCTGTGCTCCAGGTTCGCCACTTTTCAAGAACTGGTGGATAGCGCACTACTGCTGGAGCACAAGCGCCGTGAGATGGAGGAAAAGAAGAGGAAGCTTCAAGGCCCACCTTCAGGAAGCAATGTCCGCCCTCGCTTCAATCCTCAGCAAGGAAACCAGCAGATGGTGACCCCACAGCGTTTCCAGGGACAGTCCGGTCCGATGAACCGCAACCAGTATCAGCAACGTCCCCAGTACTAGCCGCGTCCCCAGTACCCCCCAGCACCACCTCAACAGCGCCTTCAGAACCAGCCACAGAATGGTCCTGTCCAACGCCCCAACCCGACCAACAATGCACCTACGGCTCCGAGGTGTTTTGGTTGTGGTGAGCTGGGACACTATGCCAGCGCTTGTCCTCGCAAGGCTCAGAACGCCGTTGGTCAGAACAACAATCAGAGGGTTGGACAACCGCAGAACCAGAACGGGAATCAGCAGCAGAACCCAGCGAGAGGCAAGGTCAACCACATGGGTGCGGAAACCGCAGAAGGAGCAACGGATGTCGTTGTGGGTACGTTCCCTGTCAACTCGACTCTCGCAACTGTTTTGTTTGATACTGGAGCTTCACATGCTTTCATATCTGCTGCTTTCGTGAAAAAGAACATGATGATATTGCAACCTATGGGGAACCCCATGGTAGTTAGTTCACCCGGGGGAGAACAGCATGCCACTTTACGTTGCCCCTGTATCACCATCACAATAAGGGGGGTAGACTTTGTGGTGAACCCGATAGTCCTAGAAACCCTTGGGTTTGACTTGATTCTAGGTATGAGCTGGTTAGCCAGATATGATGGGGTGATTTAATGTTCCAAAAGAGCGGTGTAGCTGACAACAAAGACTGGTGAGAAAGTGGAGTATCAAGCAGCTAGTCCCTTGGGGCACAATCAGATCTACCAAGCCGAGGGAGTAGCACTGGAGGACATCAGAGTGGTGTGCGATTTCCCAGATGTGTTTCCCGATGAGTTACCAGGTATGCCCCCAGACCGCAAAGTTGAATTTGTTATTGATCTTAAGCCTGGTACTGCACCTATAGCTAAGAGGCCATATAGAATGGGAGTAAAAGAACTAGAGAAACTTAAGGAGGAATTAAGGGCGTTGTTTGCCAAAGGGTACATTCGTCCTAGTTCTTCCCCTTGGGGAGCACCAGTTTTGTTTGTGGATAAGAAAGATGGGACCCAGAGATTGTGTGTAGATTATCGAGCTTTGAATGAAGTGACCATCAAAAACAAGTACCCGTTGCCAAGGATTGATGATCTCTTCGACCAGTTGAAAGGAGCATGTGTGTTCTCTAAGATCGATCTCCGATCTGGTTACCATCAGATGAGGATACGAGTGACTGACATCCCCAAAACAGCCTTCACAACCCGATATAGATTATATGAGTTTACTGTCATGTCTTTTGGTTTGACAAATGCACCGGCATACTTCATGTATTTGATGAACAGTGTGTTCATGGACTATCTTGACAAATTCGTAGTGGTGTTCATTGACGATATTCTGGTTTTCTCCAAGAATGAGGAAGAGCATGAAGAACATCTGAGGTTGGTGATGTAGAGACTTCGTGAGCATCAGTTGTACGCCAAGCTAAGCAAGTGTGAGTTTTGGTTGAAGGAAGTAGAATTCTTGGGTCACGTGTTGTCCAATGGTGGAGTGGCAGTCGATCCGAAGAAGGTTAGTGACGTGTTGAGTTGGAATCCGCCTAAGGATGTGAGTGAAATCAGGAGTTTCCTTGGGATGGCCGGATACTATCGACGGTTCATTGAAGGATTTTCAAAGATTGCTAAACCCATGACGGCACTATTGGAGAAAAATGCCAAGTTTGTCTGGACTGAGGAGTGTCAGGCTAGCTTTGAGGAATTGAAGAAGAGGCTGACAACGGCACCCGTGCTAGTGTTGCCGGAGATAGCCAAGAGTTTCTCTATCTACTGCGATGCATCCCGTCTAGGACTAGGGTGTGTACTCATGCAGGAAGGCAGAGTAGTAGCTTATGCATCGAGGCAGTTGAGGAAACATGAGCAGAACTACCCGACACACGATCTAGAATTAGCAGCTGTGGTGCATGCTTTGAAGATTTGGAGGCATTACTTGATTGGTCATAAGTGTGATATTTACACTGACCACAAGAGTCTCAAGTATGTGTTCACACAGTCAGATCTGAATATGAGGCAACATCGTTGGTTAGAGTTGATCAAGGACTACGACCTAGAGATTCATTATCATCCAGGGAAGGCCAACCTGGTGGCAGATGCTCTGAGTAGAAGGAGTTACATGAATAAGATCACGGGACATTGCTTACCGGAGGAACTCAGTTCAGAGTTTGAGAGGATGAGTCTGGGATTTGTGACCAGTGTCACCGAGATGACAGTAGAACTGACCTTGGAACAAGAGATCCGAAAAG
This sequence comes from Echinochloa phyllopogon, assembly GCA_033239725.1. Lineage (NCBI taxonomy): Eukaryota > Viridiplantae > Streptophyta > Magnoliopsida > Poales > Poaceae > Echinochloa > Echinochloa phyllopogon. Next base: position 34,450,841 of record BTCW01000001.1, on the reverse strand, counting down.
GACAGCTCGTAGATGAGAAGATCAAGGAGATCATGGAACTGGTGGCATTAGGAAAAGCCCCTGGTTTTCGAGTGGATGACCAAGGGACATTGTGGTATGAGAAGAGGATCTGTGTACCAGATGTAGTGCAGATCAGGGATGCAATTCTCAGGGAAGCCCATGAATCGGCATATTCGATACACCCAGGTAGTACCAAGATGTACCAAGATATCAAAGAGAGATTTTGGTGGTACGGATTGAAGAGAGATGTGGCCACATACGTAGCTCTATGTGACACATGTCAGAGAGTCAAGGCTGAACATCAGAGGCCAGCAGGTTTGCTCCAGCCCCTGAAGGTACCTGAATGGAAGTGGGAAGAAGTCGGCATGGATTTCATCACTGGCTTACCTCGCAGTCAGAGGGGATTTGACTCAATCTGGGTAATCGTGGATCGTCTGACCAAGGTGGCGCATTTCCTTCCAGTAAAGACCACCTACACGAGAGCCAGACTAGCAGAGTTGTATATGGAGAGGATTGTGTGTTTGCATGGGGTACTGAAAAGAATAGTGTCAGATCGAGGTACCCAGTTCACATCACACTTTTGGCGACAACTGCATGAGTCTATGGACACTAAGCTACAGTTCAGTTCAGCTTACCATCCGCAGACAGATGGGTAGATAGAACGGACGAATCAGATATTGGAAGATATGTTGAGAGCATGTGCTCTGCAATATGGTGCCAGTTGGGACAAGAGTTTACCGTACGTGGAATTCTCGTACAACAACAGCTATCAGAAAAGTTTGCAGATGGCACCATTCGAGGCTCTGTATGGCAAAAAGTGTAGGACACCACTATTCTGGAATCAGACGGGAGAAAGTCAGGTATCTGGACCTGAGATACTAAGAGAGGCAGAGCGACAAGTGCAGATAATCAGACAGAATTTGAAAGTGGCACAATCCAGACAGAAGAGCTATGCAGATAACCGACGGAGGGATCTCAGCTTCGAAGTTGGAGACTTCGTGTATCTCAAGGTGTCACCCATGAGAGGCGTGAAGAGGTTCAACGTCAAGGGCAAGTTAGCACCTCGATACATTGGACCGTTCAAGGTACTTGGTCGGAAAGGTGAGGTGGCATATCAGTTAGAGCTACCAGAGAAGTTAGCAGGAGTACATGCTGTGTTCCATGTGTCTCAGTTGAAAAAGTGCTTGCGAGTACCTGAGGAACAGATTCCGATTGATGAGCTGAATGTGGAGGAAGATCTTACCTATACTGAGCATCCTGTCAAGATTTTGGAGGAGTCAGAAAGAGTCACCAGAAATAAAGTGATCCGGATGTGCAAGGTTCAGTGGAGCCGTCATTCAGTGGATGAAGCGACTTGGGAAAGAGAAGAAGACCTCAGAGCTGAATATCCACAGTTATTCCCATCCACATCCGAATCTCGAGGGCAAGATTCATCTTAAGGGGGGTAGGTTTGTAACACCCTAAAAATGCCCATTTTAAAATTTAGTAATTAAATTTGCTTCTATTTAATTTAATGCTCATATTTAACTAAGGAAAATAAATTATTTCTGAGAAAATAAAATTGAATATAAGGTTGGAAACATTTTTGTTGCATTCATGCTGTCTGCATTGTGTTTTGTTTGTGTGCGTTTCAATTGGAATTTAAATTCTGTTTAAATTCGAATTTGAATCGTTTTGTTTGGAGCCCTAGAAAAGTTGTAGCAGCCCGAGTCCACTTTTTCCCCCTGAACTCTCTCTCTCGGCCGAGCTTGCTCCTCCTTCTCTTCTCCCCGCAGCGGCCCAGTTCTCCCTTCCCCCGCTTTCAGCCCAGCCGCGGCCCGCTCCGCTCCCCTGCCGGCCTGCCCCTCTCCCACTCCCGCGCCAGCTCATCCCGCCCGCCAGTGGCCCAACTTGGCCCAGCAGGCCGCCGCAGCACTCCCGCATTCTCCCCCACGACGCGGCCCACCAGGCCGGCCCGCCTCACGCCACCCCTGCCGCTGACACGCGGGACCCGCGTGTCAGGGTCGTCCTCGACCTCCAGCCGAGTTTGGCTCGGCCCCGGCCATGGAGTCCGGCACGGCCACGGCACGCACGCCGAGGCCCACCCGAGCCGTCCCCGGCCGCTCCTCAAATAGCCACCGCCGCTGCTCCCAACCCCTCTGTCGAAAACCCCCCCGCCGCTCGAGCTCGCATCGCCGCCGTCGTCTCCAAGCCGCCGCCGTCGATCTCGTCGCCCGCCGTTGTTCTCCCTCGGCCGGCTGCCCCAGCGCCTTCGCGAGGAGGTAAGGAACCTCCCAAGCCCATCCTTGCTCTCTCTCCCCCTCTGTCGCATGCTCACCGCCATCACCCGAGCGCCGCCGCCGCCGCAGCTCGTCGCGCGCCACCACCGCCGCACCGTCGTCATCGTGATCCCCTCTGGCGAACTCGCCGCGTCGCCCCGAAGCTGTAGCACCCATCCCCGCCCCAAACCGAGCCCCCTAGCTCGTTTCCGAGCTTCGCCGGCGAAGCGCCGCCGCCACTGCCCAGCGCCGCCGCTGTCAGCCACCGCCGCCGACGACCCCCTCCCCTGGATCTAATCCCCGCCGTCCAAACCAGATCCGACGGCCCAGACTGAACCAAGGCCGAGTCAAACCCGGGTCAAAACCGGTCAACCGAGTTAGCGCCCCGCGTTTTGCAAAAGAGCCCCTGACCTTTCTCAAAATCAACCCGCGGTCCAGATCTATTCAAAAATAATTAGATTTAGGTCCTGATTTTTATAGAAAACCCCCAGTCTTATTTAAAAATAGCACTCGAGGTCCTGTCTTGGTTAATTTGCGATTAAACCCTCCTGTTTTAATATAAAATTTTGTTTTAGCCCCTGAGTTTTTGCAAATAAGCCCCTGGAACTTTTAAAACTTTGCCAGCAAGTCCCCGAATCTTAGAAAAGCCATATCTTTCTCGTTTTAGCTCCGATTTGAGTGATTTTCGTGCTCACGTGTTCGTAGCGAAGCGTAGATTAGTTTCTAAGCCTTCTTTTGTTCTGTTTTTACTGTTTGGTGTACTGTTCTAATAGATTAATATTGTTTGCATGTACTGGCTTGTGTGGATGCTTGTGTGTTGATGTATGAGTCCAGTCGGTGAGCCGTACGCGTTTGAGTTCGAGGGTTACGAGGAGCAGGACCAGCGGGATCAGCAGCAGCAGCAGTTTGAGGAAGGCAAGTATAGCACGGACAATCCTTGCTACCTAAACACACCTTTTGTTGACGTAAAATCCGCACCTCACGCCAAGCACACAGCAAGCCGAACAAGCTGGCTTCACACGTGGCCCTGACTTTCGAATCCGGAAACGTGCCAGTCAGTTTGCCTGAAAACTAACAAAGGGATAAAACGTTTAGATCAAAACCTGGAACATGCCGGGTGAGACCAGACAGTTCCATATTTGCGGCGTCGAAGCCAATCTTGAGAGACATATAGCTACAGAGAAGCTATCTGTCGGCAGTTAAACCCACATTCGGCAATCGACAAGGTACGCAAGGAACGCACTGCCGAATGCGTGACGTAAGCATGACGAAAGATCGGCTTTCAACAGAATGAACATTACAACACATACTCATAGCCGATTAACGAGAAACAGAGCATGATAGATAAATAAAAGGGTGAAGCATGATCATAAATTCGCAGTAAACAAGGAATGCATAGGCCGAAAGCAGCACCCGTCAAGCATGGCAACGGACGAGTTAATCCACCGCATGATACGACTCGTTTGAGGCCACACCACCAATCAGGTTAGATCAATCCACCGCATGATACAATCTAATCGTGAAAGGCTAAAAGCACTCATTGTCCAATGCAAACCCACGAACACACATTCACTCGTGAGAGCACTGCCGAATACGGCTACTTAGCCGAATCGGGATCCATGGCGAAGGAACAAACCTAATCGGTAAAGATAAATCTATCAGATCGAATCGAATTCTAATCCACCGGATGATTAGCTCTAAGACGACCCAAAAACCTGCATCTACCGCATGATACCCGGTTCTGTCAAGATCTACATGATGCCAATAAGCTTGAACCCGCGACACGTGACAACCTAGATCGGTTTCAGATTCGGCTGTGAGGGGATAATTCATCATGTTATGAAGTATAGCCGATTCTAGCCGATCTAGATTGGGCAAAGGTGTGTTGCATGAATTAAGCACATAGTAAAAACAGAGCAACACAGGGTAACTTAATGAATCTGTTAGATCTTGCCAAAATCTAACAGAGCCGATAACTTGGTCCATACTAGATCTTAGCCCACCGTATGGCTCATGACCTAACAGAGGAACCTTCTTGAGACCATAACTTAAATCCACCGGATGATACTAAGCATGGTAACAAGACTACTTGCATCAAAGCTTAAATCCACCGCATGATACTAAGCATGATACAAGGTTGCCGGTACTTACGGAGGTCGACGGATCGATGACTCCTCTCGAAGAACTCGACGACTCGACTAAAGGACTCGATGTTGGCACGGGGCCGGTTTGTTGTATGATTGATTCGATTCTTCTTTACAGCTGCCATGGGTTTATATTTATACCCAGGTCTTGATACAACTCCTAATCGGACACGACTACAACACTTGTTTCTAAAAATAAATGACGAATCTTCGTGCCCATATTGCTTTCCTTGTTCGAACCGGCCTTTTCCTTATGTTGATCCATGTCATCATGTCTTCCCGAATGCTACCACTTTTTCGCCTGCGGAACAATGCCTCTGCCGAATGACGACGCATTCCCGACCGCAGAACGTCTTTGCCGAATGCCTCTGGGGAAAAACTCCTTTGCCGAATGATATCTCCTCGACGACTCCGGCCCACATGTCAGCCTCTTCCTGGTGCTAATTTTTGGTGTCAACACATGCCCCTTCAATTTCGGGATAAAGGACACTTTATCTCGGAATTGACCAGGAATCCCCACCATTTTCAGGCTGAGTCTGTTCGACATCCGTTTTCGGCTCCCAAATCCTCAGAGTGCGTTCTCAAACTCAAACCCTAGTTCGTCGAATCCTTCAAGCTTCGATCTTCAAATGGCGAACCAAGATCTTGCTCTCCAGGTAAACTTCAATCCCCTTAAGCATGTTCGGCATTCTTCTTTCGATTTGCATTTTAAACTTCTTCTTATCTCCTTTCATTCTTGATAGGCCCTAGCTGCCGAAATCCTCATCCCTGTTGAGGAAAAATCTCCATCCTATTTCCTCGGTCCTGTAGGAGATTCAGATCCTTCTGAAATCATTGCGGCCGAATCTCAGCGGATTCCTTTTAAGATTTCACTGACAAAACCTCATGAGTGGCAAGACGCTTTCAAGAACTGGCCTTTGCCCCCAATCGCCGGATGGAGAAACTGGTACAAAAGGATCTCTGACGATAAAAGTCCTCAGACACAGAATTGGGACAGCCTTCGTATTTCTCATTGCTTAGAGCTATCTCTAGCTGAAACACCAAAGAATGAGAATCTTCTGATCGCAGCTTGCCATTTCTGGTCCAATGGTGCAAATGCTTTTCTTTTCGGTCATGGCCCAATGTCTCCTACTTTGGCCGATGTCTACATGATGACCGGCCTGAATGTTACAGGAACTGTACACCCATATGATCATAAAGGTTCCTCCAAGCAGACAGGAGTGAAAACAGGGGTTGGATATAAGAGATACATTCAGAATCATATGTCTGATGGCCCTCTGACCGATGTTGAATACAGGGCCTTCCTGAATATGTGGCTATGCAGATCAGTCTTTTGTGGCAAAGCCAATGAGCCAACCTTGAATCACATTGTGATGGCCGAAGAGCTGGCTGCTGGAAAAGTCATCCCACTTGGGAAATATCTCCTGGGAAGTGTTTACCATATGCTCAACCAAACCACCCACCTGATGCACACTAGCAAGAAGATCCCCTGTGTCAATGGTCCCTGGTGGTTTGTCCAAATGTGGCTGCAACTATACATGCATCAAATTGTTGCTATTGATCTCAACAGCCGAGACTTCCCTTCAATCAATTATAAAGAAGGAGAAACCCGGAGAACCAAAGGTTGTCAAACTTATGGAGAAGCTGCCTCCACTGTACCTATCAACAAAAACATTGGTGAACTGTTTGAGCTCTTCTTCAGAGGTTTTGCCAATCCTCTTTGGTTCCCTTATTTGGACAATGACAATCTTACTCTCCCTTGCGAATTCAGCTTTGAGACTGGATGCACTGATGTACAATCTGTAGCAATTTTCAATGCCTTCATCCAGCCCTGCACCTTGCCAGCCGAATTCTGTGGAGGGAGACTAGTCCAAAGCACTTATGAATATTATCAGCCAAACATGATGGCTAGACAGTTGGGATGTGGCCAAGTGCCCCCTAGGCTATTCCTTCATGAATTCCTCAGGCCTAGGGAGATAGTCAAGGATTTCACAGAAACAAGAAGGATTTTCAACTATAAATGCTGTGGAACTATTTATGCACCTGATCCTTTTGTGCCAATAACATCTGCTCATCCTTCCTTCACCCTCTGGTGGCAAGAATTCCATGATCATATCTTCAACATGCCAATTCATCCCTTCTGTCTCGAATTAATGCCTGATTATCAACCAACTGTAGAGGTAATATGTTCATTCCTTTATCTGTCTTAACAACATTAGCCCCAATTGATTCTGACTCTATTATTTTGCAGGACATAACACCTGCCCTTCTTGCTAGGGTAATTTTATACAAAACTGCAGGCCCAATCTCTGCTTTGGGGCACCAATCCCCTACCTTAGCTCAGCTGATGGCTAGACAAGCTTCTTCAGATCCAATTCTCACTAGACCATCATCTGTCAAGAGGAAAACTCTCCTTATAACTGCTCCCTCAGTTGTAAAGAAGAAAAGAACAAGTAGCAAAACCAAGGTCAGAGTCCTTTTTCTTTGACTATAATGCTTTTGGTGTTTTGCTCAGCTTTATTTCTTCTTGATTTCAGGCCAAAGAACAACAGCCAGCAATCAGTACAAGTCCTGCCGATGCTTCAATGATTGGTAAAATCTTCTCACATTTTTTTTTTTTTTTTTAAATTCCTCTCCATCGACATTGATTCCTTTTCAGTTTCAGAGCAAATCTCAATAGACCCAATCTCGGAGAGTCTTCCTTCTCATCAAGAACTAGCTTCAGCCTCTCCTGATGTTCCTCAACTAGAAGCCTCTTCTCCACCAACAGATCTTCCAAGCTCTCCTCAGCATGACATACAAGAATCTTTGCCTGAGCTCGAGCTGCCTTCTCTTTCCATCCAAGAGACCAGGAATGAGGTAGAGATAATTACTCAGTCTCCCAGTTCTTTATTCAATGAATCATCAATAATTCGGCATAATCTTTCTTCAGGAGAAAACAACTTCTTCACCCAGCTATTCATTTGCTGTGGATGATCTAGTTGCCGAACAAGGAGAAGAAACTTCTTCTGGTCAAACTTTATCAGAGGAGAATCAAGCAAAACTGAAGGAAATCCTCTCTTTTCTGCAAAAAGACACCCGGGAACAAGTTACCAATGCTGATCTTTTAAGAGATTTGCTTGAATCATTTGACCAAGATCTTCCTGCCGATATCAAGACTTCTTTAGATCCAATTTCCAGATTGGATGATCAGTTTATCGCAGTGAAGCAAGCTCTGAAGAATCAATCGGCTCAACCAGCCTTGGAGCAAAGGAGAGCTTTGGTCAAGCAATCGGTAAAAGACCTGCATACTCAAGTTCAGAATGACAAGGAATCATTGATCAAACTGGAATCTGAACTTGAAATGAAGGAAATCAGAAAAGCTGCGCTCGAAGCCGAATTGAGAAATTTATCGGCCGAAATTGAAGCCGACAAGAAGAAGATAATCGAGCTTCCCAAGTTAACAGAGAGAAGGCGAAAGGAAGCCTTAGCAGCTCTAAACGAAGACAAACAACTCAAGGCGAAGCTTGCTGCTCTGACCAGAACCCAAGAAGCTGATAAAAACTTATTAGAGAACATTAGCAATATGATATCAAATGCCAAAAATGTAATCTCAAAGTTCTTGGGTGTGTGAATTATGTAAAATAGTTTGACAGCCGAATATTTTATTAATCCTGTAATCTTGTCATCCCTTTAACTCTGTTTTCCTTCATTGTGGATGACTCATTCGGCAAAGTTGGCCATAATAGTACTTAGACCCGAAAACGCTTCAACTATGACATAGCCGAATCCCATCCAGTCAAAGCCGAATACGACTCGATAAGAATCCCAAACGACATGAGAACCGATCGGCTGGAAAATCCTTTCCACCTTCTGAACTCTTCGGAATACGTGCCACGATCTTTGGCCACGATTTCCTCTGCGGGTTCTATAAATAAACACCCAGGCAACCCACAGTTTCTTCACCAAGTTCTTCGCCTTCCAACTTCTTGCCGGCCCAAGCCATTCTTTTCCCCATCCACAGTAATTCCGAGGAATCTCCAATGGCCGACAACAACAGGAGGCGCCCGGCCGCCGATGAGGCCGAAGGAAGTCGTGCCGGCGCTCGCCGCAGGTGAGTAGCTGCTTGCTTCTCTCTGTTCTTCTCGAGATTTCCTCCCTCTTTCTTGACGAATCTCTTTGTTCTTTCAGGGTAATCCAATGGATTGCCGGCGCTGGTGCGCCGGTCGCAGCTCTAGCCGCCGCTCCTGCGGCATCTTCGAGTTCGTCCAATCGATCTCTCGAATCGGACGACTACCGCTACACGGACGGCGATGCTCGCCGATTCAAGGCGGAGCGCGATGATTCTCGTCGCGAACTGGAGGCTATCTCCAAGCAAGCCGGGATTGCTGACCTCGAATGGCAGCACGAGCGCAAGCAACTGCTCGAAGTCATTGACGGTGAGTCCTGCAATCTGCTCAATCTCAATCTCGTCCCCCGAATGATATTAATCTGTTGCCCCTTTTGTAAACTTGCAGCGCGTGATGCTGAACTCGACCGACTGAAGGCGCTGGTGAACGAGCTGGCGAACAAGGTGAATGCTCCTGGGGACATACCAGAAGCCCGCCTTGGTGCGGTGGCGGGCCGCATCGATGAGGTGGCCTCGCACGGCATCCGTCTGGGCACTGCCGCAGGCCTAGTTGCCATGTCGACGCACACCAATACCGACTACTCCAGGCTACCGACCGGCTTCGCTAATGGTAACCCGGAGGAGATCGACGACATCGAGGCCTCCATAGATCGTCTTGATGCTCATGGCGCCGCCATTGCCGATTCCATTCATCCCCAGTCCGTTTTGAATAGGCTATTCCATTAGTTTGTACTAGGGATTTATGGAATTTCGGCAATAAAACTCATCTTTTGTGATCTTGCATGAACATCTGATGTAGTATATCTTGTGCTAAGGGCAATACATTCAGTACTGGCCATTTTCCTTTTCTGTCAACATATTTTGTTCTGAAGGCGATCTCTTCCCGAAAATCGGCTGTTCGGCAATTCGATATATCAATCATCGATCGATCTCAATACTAGGATAATATTTCTTCAAATATCTTCCATTTATAGCAGAAGCAAATTCTTCTCCCAATAATGTCTTCAAAATATATGCATTTCCAGGCACGCATCTAACCACTCTGAAAGGACCTTCCCAATTTGGAGACCATTTGCCGAATGCTGCATATTTGGTTCCAATCGGCAATATTGCTTTCCAAACTAGATCACCTTCTGTGAATTGCTTAACCTTCACTTTCTTGTTGTAATACTTAGCAACTCGCATTTTGTTCTTCTCAATATTCTCCAAGGCCCTGAGACGAATCATATGCAAATCTTCTAATTCGTCCATCATTAAATCTTTATAATCTTTAGAACTTAAATCCTTTTGTAACTTTACTCTTCTTGAGTCTAATTGTATCTCCCATGGCAAGACAGCATGATGCCCATACACCAACTCATAAGGAGACGTTTGTGTAGCCCCATGTGGAGCCATTCGGTAAGCCCATAAAGCCTCACTGAGTACCGAATGCCACTTTCTCGGCTTCTGGTCAATCTTCTTCTGTATAATTTTAATCATAATCTTGTTAGAAGCCTCTGCCTGACCATTAGCTTGGGCATAATAAGGAGAAGAATTTAACAATCTGATGCCCATACTTTCAGCAAAATCTTTGAATTCTGAAGATGTAAATTGAGTCCCTTGATCAGTGGTGATTGTCTGAGGAATCCCAAATCTGTAAACGATGTGTTCTTTAACAAATTCAACCATATTCTCCGACGTCACCTTCTTTAATGGAATTGCCTCAACCCACTTGGTAAAATAATCGGTTGCCAAAAGCACAAACTTATGCCCCTTGCTAGATGGAGGATTTATTTGGCCAATCAAATCTATTCCCCATCCTCTGAATGGCCATGGCTTGACAATGGGATTCAAAACCGATGCCGGAACTCTCTGAATGTTTCCGAATTTCTGACAGTCTTGACATCCTTTATAATATTCAAAACAATCTTCCAACATTGTCGGCCAGTAATATCCAGTTCTTCTAATAACCCACTTCATTCGGTAGGCCGATTGATGTGCTCCACACAACCCATCATGTACTTCACTCATCAGCCTTTTTGCTTCTTCATGGTTTAAGCAATGTAACAGCACTCCATCCAGGGATTTATAATACAAATTATCATCAAGAAGAATAAACTTTAAAGCTTTATACCTGAGCTTTCTAGAAACTTTTCGGGATGGATTCTCCAGATAATCGGCAATCTCTTTTCTCCAATCATCTTCTGCCAGATTACTCCCGAATGCATATACATCATTAGCAAAAACTTCTCGAAGCTCTTTATAACCCGATGCACTTTGGGCCAATCTATTTGCCTCTCCATTATCCCCTCTAGGAATGTGTTGTAGAATTACTGACCGAAAGCTCTTCAATATTTCTTTGCATTCTTCATAGTAATTCCTCAAGGTATCACTTTTGCACTCATATTCACCATTCAATTGCTTTATGACCAATTCTGAATCTCCAAAAATTTCAACCGCAATGGCATCTGCTTCTTTCAAATATTGGAGCCCTTTGAGCAATGCCTCATACTCAGCTTGATTGTTAGTAACAGCAGATTGAATAGGAACAGCAAACTCAAATGTTTCTCCTTTGGGTGAAATTAATAAGATACCTGCTCCACCACCTTTGTTGCATGAAGATCCATCGAAGAATAACACCCAAGGAACAATGTTAAGCAAATTTATCGATGTATCATGATGTTCAGTAATGAAGTCGGCAATAATCTGTCCCTTAACAGCCTTTGCCGATTCAAATCTTAACTCAAATTCAGATAAAGCTAAAATCCATTTGCCAATCCTTCCGTTCAAAATCGGCATAGACAACATGTGTTTTATCACATCAAACTTTGAATACACAATGCATTCGGCATGTAGTAAGTAGTGCCGAAATTTTGTACAAGAGTAGTAAACACATAAGCAGAGCTTCTCTATAGCCGAATACCTTGTCTCTGGATCTAGTAACTTTCGGCTAAGGTATGCAACTACTCTTTCCTTCCCTTCAAATTCTTGAATGAGGGCCGATCCAATAGTTTGGGCATCGGCCGCCACGTACAACTTGAAAGGCTTGTTCAATTGTGGAGGCACCAATACTGGTGGCTTCTTCATGTACTCCTTTATTTCATTAAAAGCCTTTTGTTGTTCGTCACCCCATACAAACTTTTGATCCTTCTTTATTTTCAATAGTGAGGAAAAGGGCAACACCTTTTGTGACAAGTTCGATATGAATCTTCTCACAAAATTTATCTTGCCAAGCAGTGATTGTAGCTCTTTAAGATTAGTTGGAGGAACAATTTCATCAATTGCCTTCATGCTTTTCTTACCAACTCCTATTCCTCCTTCATGTATCAAAAATCCCAGAAACTCTCCAGCCGAAACTCCAAAAGCACACTTGTTCGGGTTCATCTTAAGCCCATGTTTCCTGGCGCATTCTAGAGTTTTTCTTATGTCGGCCAAATGAGACTCATGATCCAATGACTTGATCACCACATCATCAATATATATTTCCACAATCTTGCCGATCAACTCATGAAAAATATAATTCATAGCCCTTTGATAAGTTGCACCGGCATTTTTCAATCCAAAGGTCATGACAACCCATTCAAACAACCCTATGTGTCCAGGACACCTGAAAGCTGTCTTTACTATGTCTTCCAATGCCATATAAATCTGATTGTATCCTGCGTTACCATCCATGAAACTGAGCACTTTGTATCCAGCAGCAGCATCAACCAATGAATCAGCAACAGGCATTGGATATCCATCCATGGGTGTAGCCTTGTTTAAGTCTCTAAAGTCTATGCAAACCCTCATCTTTCCATTCTTCTTATAGACAGGAACGATATTAGAGATCCAATCCGCGTATTTACATGGCCGAATGAAATTTGCATCTAGTAATCTTTCAATCTCCTTTTTCACATCGGCCAACACTTCTTCCTTGTAGATTTTTCGGGGTGGTTGCTTGTAAGGCCTGTATCCAGGTTTGATTGGCAACCGATGCTCAACAATAGAACGGTCTAGACCAGGCATCTCCGAATAATCCCAAGCAAAGCAGTCCTTGTATTCTTTTAACAATGTTACCAACTTTTCTTTGAAAACCGAATCCAAGTTAGCACTGATAAATGTCGGCCTTGGCTTGTCACCATCTCCAATGTCCACTTCTTCTAATTTATCGGCCGACACAAATCCACGTCCTAATTTTCCATCAGTTCCATCAATTGGATTTTCCATCAAAAATTACTATGAGAGCCGACTGCTTCGATCGGCTGTTGATCACTGCTGGCTGGTGCCACAGGACCTTCTCCCCAGTCTTTACCTGAGAAACAATCTATGCCTTGATACTCCCAGAAAGCTGGTTCCATGTTTGCCACGCTTATTGAATCATCTGCTTGGACAATCTCCACTTCATCATCTATCCACTGAATAAGCTGTTGATGCATAGTAGATGGAATACAACAATTTGCATGAATCCAATCTCTTCCAAGCAGCAAGCTATATGCCCCTTTGCCTTCAATGACAAAGAAAGTCGTAAGCAGAGTCTTGGACCCAATCATCAGATCAACATGCACGCATCCCTTGGTGTCCGAAGGATTTCCAGCAAAATCATTTAGAATTATGCTTGTTGGTGTCAAATCTCTAGGGCCCATACCAAGCTTCCTGAATGTGGTATATGGCATTACATTGACAGCAGCTCCTCCATCGACAAACATCTTGGTCAATGGTTTGCCATTAACATATCCCTTCAAGTACAGTGGCTTCATGTGCCGATTCTGGGCTGGCTTCTCAAAAACAGCTTGTTTGTTCAACATCAATTGTGCCATTAACCCAAATTGTTCGGCATCATCTATATCGGGCAATATTTCTTCCTGTACAATTTGATTAGCTGGAGCCATGAATTCATTCGGCAGAAAACATACCATACATGTAGGAGCCGAATGACCATGTTCGTCAGGCCTGTCTTTTGGGAGCCATATCGATTTCATCCTAGGCCTTGCTTGCTTTAATTCTTGATTCCTCAGGCGTTGGACTCTTCTCTTCTGACTTCTTCTTAAACCAGGTGGGCACCATTGTCCTTTTTGCCAAACATAAGCATGATCCTCTTCTTCTTCGCGATCAACCCATTTGTGATCAGCATGTCTCTTTCTTGGTTGATCATTAAAACGCCGATCATCACTAGGATGCACCCTGCCAATTCTTTCATGGACAGATCGGCGATTGACAGTTCCCTGCCTATATTCATCATATCTACTATTGCATTCAGGACAATTATTCCATGTGGGAAGCTTCAAACCTTCGTTCCAACAGTGTCTGAAGAATGCACACCCCCAATGCGCACGTTCCTGCTCTCGAGCATATTCTTCTTGTTCTTCCTCAAATCTTTCTTCTTCGCGCCTTCTTTCCTCCTCCTCGTATTCACGCCTTTGAAAACGCTCTTTTTCTTGCTGACGCTGCCATTTGTTGAGGAGAATACGTGTAGTAACTCTAGGTTTAAAGGATTCGCCCACTTCAAATCGGCTATTCGGGAACCGAAGATTTATCTGGCGAATCTGTTCCATTGTGATCTGCCGAGTGGGATCAACTGAACCATCCTGTCTTGCCCTCTTTGAGGTTAAAACTTTCAATCTTCCCTTTTCTCCAGATAGAACAGCATTCACCATATTAACCGAGAACCCGATCATATTCTGAGGGAAAGGGTTACTGTCCAGTTTCATCTTGTTGTCGAATTTCAGATGTCCTTCCTGGATAGCTTTCTGAATCTTCATCCTAAAGACTCTGCATTCATTAATGGAATGAGAATTTCTATCATGAAACCCACAGTACCTCTTATCTTTCACTCCATCGGGCCGAAGCATAGAATGCCCCTCTGGCAATTTGATTCGGCCTTCTTTCACCAGGAACTCAAATAATTTGTCTGCCTTAGTCACATCAAAATCATATGTTCCCTTCATCTGTTTGATCCATCTTTGAGTCATTGTAACTGGTTCTTTGCTCCACACTATCTCTGCTGCAGCTATTTCCTCGCTATCTTCATACTCATCTTCTTGATCTGCTCTTTCAAGGAATTGGTTATAGATATCAGCTACATCATTATTTTTAGCAAATCTGACATCTTTCTTGAAACCATATGCCTGGTTACTCATCAAGGCCAATCTGTGCGACAACTGGCCCAGATCATCAAACTCCATCCCGAACAGCTTCTCCCGAATGGCAGGCAGCATGCCAGCTACAGCCATACCAGCCAGCTGGTCATCAGGTATGTTTAGAGAAAAACACATACTCTTAGTTTCCCTAAATCTCCTGAGGAACTCTGTAGGTGTTTCATTATTCCTCTGCCTTAAGCTGGTCAAATCAACCAACTTTTTCTCGGTACTGCCAATGTAGTAATGAGCATGGAATTTCTGTTCCAGGTCTTTCCAGGTGCAAATCGACTGAGCAGGCAAAGAAGCAAACCATGTAAAAGCTGGGCCCGTCAGTGACAAAGGAAAGTATCTGATTCTGAAAGCCTCATCTGCCGAAGCCTCTCCAAGCTGCATCAGATATCGAGCTATATGTTCCACAGTACTTGTATCATCTTGTCCTGAGAATTTAGTAAATTCTGTAGGCACCTTGACTCTATTCGGCAATGATACCCTTTGGTACCATTCTGGGAAAGGAGACGAATACATGTACCCTTGACTTTTAGGCTTCAGACCGAATTGATTTTGCAATACATCGGTCATTTTTTGCACCATGAGGTCAATATTGGTATCTTGATTCCCTGGTCTTCCAGCAAGCATACCTGCAGTACCAACATATCCAGGATTCGGAAGAGCGTCGATAGCATTGTAATCCATAAACTCTGAATATCCGTTTCCATACAAATCCCTCTGCAGTCTGTTGTTCAAGGGAGATATCTTGTAAGCAGAAGCAGGCGGATTCCCTGTAGTGCCGAATGCCATATCACCGTATGTACGAGTTTTCGGCAGTGCAAGCTGAGGATCTTGCCGAATCGGTTGTCCATTTATATCTTTAGCACCAGAACCTCCAGTTTCATCAGCATTCCCTTTACCATGTGGTTTCTGAACTGGTGCTTGAACATTGAAGTATGTCGGGCCACCCAATTGCCCATGTATCTGCTCAAAGGGTTTATCCACATGCTGACCAAAAATGCTTATCATTATATGCCGAAAACTGTTTAAGAACGCAGCATTGTGATTGGTCATTGTCTCTCCCAAAGCTTTGTATAACAAGCCCGAGAATCTCTCCCTCTCTTCTTCTTCAGTAAGATCAGATTGCCCAGGAAGGAGAACTCTTGGCAGATTGGACTTGAGAAAAGGTGCACCACTCCTGTTCTTGGCGAAAGACAGTAAACATTTGTTAATGAATTGACTAGCAGCAGCCTTTACCATCTGTTGATGCTCCTCAGACAACTCTTCCAAAGTGACATCCATGATGTTGCTCAACTCAGGCATCTTGAAAACTTGCGTGTGTCCCACTGGGCGTGCCAAAAAGTGTGTTGACGTAAAATCCGCACCTCACGCCAAGCACACAGCAAGCCGAACAAGCTGGCTTCACACGTGGCCCTGACTTTCGAATCCGGAAACGTGCCAGTCAGTTTGCCTGAAAACTAACAAAGGGATAAAACGTTTAGATCAAAACCTGGAACATGCCGGGTGAGACCAGACAGTTCCATATTTGCGGCGTCGAAGCCAATCTTGAGAGACATATAGCTACAGAGAAGCTATCTGTCGGCAGTTAAACCCACATTCGGCAATCGACAAGGTACGCAAGGAACGCACTGCCGAATGCGTGACGTAAGCATGACGAAAGATCGGCTTTCAACAGAATGAACATTACAACACATACTCATAGCCGATTAACGAGAAACAGAGCATGATAGATAAATAAAAGGGTGAAGCATGATCATAAATTCGCAGTAAACAAGGAATGCATAGGCCGAAAGCAGCACCCGTCAAGCATGGCAACGAACGAGTTAATCCACCGCATGATACGACTCGTTTGAGGCCACACCACCAATCAGGTTAGATCAATCCACCGCATGATACAATCTAATCGTGAAAGGCTAAAAGCACTCATTGTCCAATGCAAACCCACGAACACACATTCACTCGTGAGAGCACTGCCGAATACGGCTACTTAGCCGAATCGGGATCCATGGCGAAGGAACAAACCTAATCGGTAAAGATAAATCTATCAGATCGAATCGAATTCTAATCCACCGGATGATTAGCTCTAAGACGACCCAAAAACCTGCATCTACCGCATGATACCCGGTTCTGTCAAGATCTACATGATGCCAATAAGCTTGAACCCGCGACACGTGACAACCTAGATCGGTTTCGGATTCGGCTGTGAGGGGATAATTCATCATGTTATGAAGTATAGCCGATTCTAGCCGATCTAGATTGGGCAAAGGTGTGTTGCATGAATTAAGCACATAGTAAAAACAGAGCAACACAGGGTAACTTAATGAATCTGTTAGATCTTGCCAAAATCTAACAGAGCCGATAACTTGGTCCATACTAGATCTTAGCCCACCGTATGGCTCATGACCTAACAGAGGAACCTTCTTGAGACCATAACTTAAATCCACCGGATGATACTAAGCA
Organism: Echinochloa phyllopogon; assembly: GCA_033239725.1. Lineage (NCBI taxonomy): Eukaryota > Viridiplantae > Streptophyta > Magnoliopsida > Poales > Poaceae > Echinochloa > Echinochloa phyllopogon. The sequence goes on along the minus strand of BTCW01000001.1, from coordinate 34,433,764 downwards.
TGGTAACAAGACTACTTGCATCAAAGCTTAAATCCACCGCATGATACTAAGCATGATACAAGGTTGCCGGTACTTACGGAGGTCGACGGATCGATGACTCCTCTCGAAGAACTCGACGACTCGACTAAAGGACTCGATGTTGGCACGGGGCCGGTTTGTTGTATGATTGATTCGATTCTTCTTTACAGCTGCCATGGGTTTATATTTATACCCAGGTCTTGATACAACTCCTAATCGGACACGACTACAACACTTGTTTCTAAAAATAAATGACGAATCTTCGTGCCCATATTGCTTTCCTTGTTCGAACCGGCCTTTTCCTTATGTTGATCCATGTCATCATGTCTTCCCGAATGCTACCACTTTTTCGCCTGCGGAACAATGCCTCTGCCGAATGACGACGCATTCCCGACCGCAGAACGTCTTTGCCGAATGCCTCTGGGGAAAAACTCCTTTGCCGAATGATATCTCCTCGACGACTCCGGCCCACATGTCAGCCTCTTCCTGGTGCTAATTTTTGGTGTCAACACCTTTACATTATTTACTGCATATGCATGTGTCTAAATTGTTCCTATTAAGGTTGTACCTAGCTTTGTTAATCCTATACCTTGATTACCCTGGGTTATTGCATTTGGGTAGAACTTTGCTAGGCGCAGCTACTGTCACCATTGTTTAACTATTAATCTTGACTTAATGGTTCACTTCAATGTTAATGGTAAAACTTGCTTTTTAGCAACATGGATCAGGGAGCTAGGGCGTACGCTTCGTGCTTGGCCCTAGTGTCTCTCCGTAAGGACTGGTTCTTAAAGCGGCAACCCAGGAACCTGTCGCCACCGCTGGAACTATAATGGCTCTGGTCTTGGACAAGTAACATGTACGACTCTAGCTTGACAGTAGTTACCGACGGGCCGACGGCGTTATGGGAAGCATGGGTGAGAGTATGGTTTGATCCACCGAGGACGGAGTATCCGTCGGCTATGTCCCCGTGAGGCACAGTCCCGTGTTGGGAGCCACCGTATGGCGGGGGTTCCACACGTTGCGCTATTTATTTTGTTGTGATATTTATTACCGCGCTTGGACGCCATTGACCCCCTCGTGTTGCTACATGAGCGTTAGTCAATCTCGGTGCCTTGGGTCATGCTGCCTAGGTTGTACCATAACGGCTACTGTTTTGTTAGGGTGTCTTGTGAAAAGCCTTGTAGCGTCCCTATGCAGTCACACCTCGGAAGTGTTGATGTGCGTGGTTGGGTGCAAAGTTCCTTTGAACTTTTACGCGACTGGTGGGTAAAGGGCGAAACCTCTGCAGAGTGTATAATCTATCATGATAGCCTTGCTCAGGGTCACGAGCGGCCTGGATCCTTTTTGATTAGAAGTTGATACTTATTATTTAATGCTCACTTCTACGATATTAATTGGGTTACAACTGGGAATCATGTAAATGTAGTGATTATGATGATTTTAAAATGAAACAACTAAAATTGCTAATGCAGTACAGCCGTGTCAAGCCTTTCTTTTAAGCCTTCATTATCCGTGTTGTATTTGCTAAGTAAGACATTTACTTACACTTGCTATTCAACAAAATCCCGGATGGGTAACAGATGGGTTAGATGGTTCTGCTGCTGTTGAATTTCCTGAAGATCTGCCATTCTACTAGTTGTGCTCAACCAGTCGGTGTCCTCGTGGGTTATGGTTATCGGCTTCGTCTTCGTCTTCGTATAGAGAGAGTTAATAAAGAGACTTCCGCTGTTTTATTTAGTTATTTGAGTCAAACTCTGATGTAAAACCATTTTTATTCGAGCATATGTACTCTGTTTATCATATTTGTTAACTATATGTGTTCTGTGGACTTCCTGGGCACACATATAGTAGCATTCGGGTTTCTGTGTAAATCCGGGTGTGACACTATAGAGCCAGCACTAGGAGATCTGGGATAACTCTAATGTCTTAGCTTCGGGACAAGGGAACCGGTGAACACACAGAAAGGGATGAGAAGGGGTGCCACTATTTCCCAACTGGGGAATCCTACGGACCGGAACTAACGTGATGGGCTACGAAGACCGAAAGGGCTCTCACCACCTCCCGGCTACCACCTCCGTTGCGACGGGAATAAACTAAGGCCACTGACTAGTCTAGGAACCACTCCTACACTAGGCAACGACTACTTACTCTGCTAGCAAGAGCAAGCAACCTTGTCAATACTCTTGGTGACAATTCACCTCCAGTATCAAGCAAGATCGAAGAACCAGCCAAGACAAAGACTTAAACAAGACTACAAGCATTAGAACTATAACTGACTATAGTCTAAGCAAGATATATTTGCAACTAGGATAAAGTAGAAGCAAGATATTAATGGCAAATGCCAAGTGATAAAGATAACTATATTGATACTCAAAGTCTTACAAAAGGAAAAGTAAAAGATACAAGAGCTTATACCAGAGCTTCTGAAGACGACTCCGGAACCTCCGAGGCAAAGCTCGACTCAACTCTAACTCCCAACTAAACTATCCTAACTCTACTAGAATGAAAGTGGAAATGAGCTCCTTGGCTTGGTGTGTGTTTACAAGTGAAAGTGACCCTCTATTTATAGGAGTCCGAGGCGGTTGAGGCAGGGTAGCGGCCAAGGAAGCCAGGGGGTACCCCCTGGGATTTCGGGCGAGGGGAGGCGGTTCGGCCGAACAGGTCGGTTCGGCCGAACTCCCCAGTTCGCCCGAACCAGAGGATCTGCCGACCTTGCTTCCCACGGCCAGGATTGGCTCCTTGGTGTCGGTTTCCAGTTGGGGGCGGTTCGGCCGAAGGGCCCAGTTCGGCAGAACTAGGCCTGGCCCGTGGCCGGCCTCCCCAGCACCGCCTCTGCTGCCTGGACCCCCCTGGGCTTCCTCCTGATGCATGACTTCGTGTTGATCTGGCCCAGAATGACGTGGCATGGTCTAGGATGAGTTGGCGGTCGCCCACGTGTCGTGTGATGTGTTCGCTTGGTCATTGTTGACGTGGACGACTCCTGGTGGTCTGTACGGCTAAGGGGGATAACCGGCTGAACATGTCGTTCGGCCGTTTCTGTCATTTCCGACCCCTATAGCACGTATTTCACAATGTTGTACCTACAAACATGACACTCACCAAAACTCGTGGAACTTTATTAGAAATAAAACCTAAGTACATGGAATGTTGCATATAACCTCATTTATTCCCGAGTATTGGTGGTCGGATTTGGGCTGTAACGACCGCCAACAATAAGCTCATGTCAAGATGGGAAGGCCCGTTCCTGGTAAAACAAGTCATTGGTGATGGTACTTATCGTCTCCAAACTTAAGAAGGCGACGAGTTGCCCAACTTGTGGAACATTGAACACCTGAAGAAATTCTACCCGTAAAAGGGTTTCCAGGTTCTTATATTCTTTATAATCATCAGATTAATAAAGTCATCATCCATTTTTGTCAAGTTTTACTTGCAATGGTAATATTTTATCCTCATCAGAGACCCCTGTGTCATGCTTTCGCTTTCATAGGTTTTGCCCAGGGTGGTTTTTACATAAACCAGTCGACAGAAACCAGGACTGCTTTCCTTCAAGTGGCGCCAAGCCCCATAAGTCCTGCTGTATTTCATGACATATATTTCAATTCAATTTTTGCCTTTGAGTAATGTGTTTTGCATATAGCCAGCATTTTGCTCATGCAGCTTTTCGGGATGGCTTTCAGTGGCCACCGACTAGTTCTGGCACTCAACACACCCACACCGGCGGCAAAGTTTTAGCTCAGACATGCGAGCTCCGACTAGTAAACTAGTCATTTATCGCCGATGGTTGTCATGAAACCCTCGTGCGACTTCTCCAATAGGAGATCAGACCATCACACACATGGTCCACTTTCTCACCAGAGAACCCTGTGTTCAGCTTTTGAATTGGCATGAAATTCAAAAGACCAGGGATAGTCGTAATGACTACTGGGACTAGTAAACTAGTCATTTCTAGATTTTATCGCAAGTGGTTGTCATGAGAACCCTGTGCGACTTCTCCAACAGGAGAAAGACCGTGTCAAGAATGGTCACCTTTCTCAACAGAGAACCCTGTGTTCAGCTTTTGATTCGTCATGAGATTCAAAAGACCAGGGACAGTTGGTTATCCAACTAAGTCAAAAGAAGCCAAGACTACTCTCACCAGAGGGTGGCGCCAAGCCTCAGAAGTCTTGGTAGAGGAACGCCAACCTACACATGGTTGCAGCAGTTCAACATCATTTCTTTTGACGTTTTTTATAAGGATGCGCTGCTCTGTGTCTTGCGCAGGACTACATCAGGCTCTTTTTTATCGCCAGTGGTTGTCATGAGACCCCTGTGTGACTTCTCCAATAGGAGAAAGACCATGTCAAGAGTGGTCACCTTTCTCAACAGAGAACCCTGTGTTCAGCTTTTGAATTAGCATGAAATTCAAAAGACCAGGGATAGTCATCATGACTACTGCGACTAGTAAACTAGTCATTTCAAGATTCTATCGCCAGTGGTCGTCATGAGACCCTTGTGCGACTTCTCCAACAGGAGAAAGACCATGTCAAGAATGGTCACCTTTCTCAACAGAGAACCCTGTGTTCAGCTTTTGATTCGTCATGAGATTCCAAAGACCAGGGACAGTTGGTTATCCAACTAAGTCAAAAGATGCCAAGACTACTCTCACCAGAGGGTGGCGCCAAGCCTCAGAAGTCTTGGTAGAGGAACGCCAACCTACACATGGTTGCAGCAGTTCAACATCGTTTCTTTTGACGTTTGTTATAAGGATGCGCTGCTCTGTGTCTTACACAGGACATCAGGCTCCTTTTTAGCGAGTGCTTATTCAAGTGTCTGTTTTTCGCATACGTCATTATTGCGTTCTATTTGTGCGAAGCTAAGTACTCCCACTATATGTGGCACCTTGGCTCTGCATCAGCAACCATTTCAAGTCTTCAACAGACTAGTTTTGATGAACTTTTGTTCTGACAAGACCAAGTTCACAAACTTTTTTCGACCTATGGTCTGCGCACCCGAGTACTTTCGCATGAATTATACTACACCAGTAGTTTTCAATCACTAGCCTGTTTGATCTACACATGATCTTTGCGCTTATTGCTATAAGTTATTATGGCTATACTGCAAGTACTTGATTATGCTTCAATTGCAACTCATCAAACACATCAGTGTATATACGACTAGCTTACACATAGCACAAGTCATAGTCATATAAAGTTGCATTGCTCAAGTACTTCACAATGTTGCATAAGCATTGTTTTCAATACAACTCATTGTATTCATCACAAGTTCACCAAGACTCTACTGCTCTAATGAGTTTACAAACTCTTCAGCGAGTTGCTCTGTTTCAGTTACAAGGCAGTCATATTGCTCCGTGGTGACTCCAGCCGGCAGATACTTCAACTCTAGCGTGGCTGATGGGTTGTGTGCTTTGAACAGCGACAGGAGCTTGTTGACGCATTCCTTCAGGGATGCCTTGCAGTAGTCGGTGAGCTGCTCTGGTACTTGGCGGAGGCGATCGAGAAGTGATTGTCTCTGAGCAGCTTGGCCTTCTAGCGCGAACATCCCCAGGATGGGCTCTTCAGCTTCTTCTAGCTCTCTTCGTGCAGCCACCAGGTTGTTCACTTCGAGTTGCTTGTCTTGAGCCAGCTTCAGACTTGTCTCGATCTGCTTCTCCATGTCCTGGCGGATTTGGCGTTCTTTGGTGACTTCTTCTTGGAGCTTGGCATTCTCCTCGATCTTCCGCTGCGCCAAATTGTACCAGCTTGTGGCGTCGCTTTTGGCGTCTATCAAATTCTTTTTCAGGCCTGCACAATACAAGATCAGGCATCATTTCATCAACAAGTCTAGCAGCAGCTAGATCATGGATAGTGGAAGTAACAACTTACCACTGTTTTCCTTGGACAAGTTGATGACTCGACCATCCAGGTGGTCCTTGATGTCCTCGAGGCCGGTGAGCTGATCATTGAGGAAGTCAAGTTGTTTCTTGTGCTCCTCCTTTACTTTCTCCAGCTCTGCGCACTTCTCGGCAAAGTCAGCCGACAACTCTTGAATGCGCGCTCGGAGCTGGGCATCACCGGGCTTTTCGACGACATCCACCAGAGCCTGCACAACAAGGCATCATAAACTACTCTACGCAGCCAATGCATGAGTTAGAGGTTATAAGACTCACCAGAGCCTTAAGCAAATGGTCGCGGAGCAGATCGCCATCGTTCCCCGGCTTCACTACGGTAACCTCAGCCTGTATATCAAGTCATTGATTCATTATACAGTTATTTCTTGCGAAATTATATACAAGTTCATAGACTACTTACAGTATTCAGCTGGGTGTCGCTTGTTCCCGCGAGATTAACGTCAACTCCAGTGCCTTCAGTACTAGGTGTCGCCAAGTTTGTTGTCTGTGTTTTCTTGCAGTACACAAATTGACGTTAAGTACCCGTACCATAATCAAGGTGGAGAATCGTCCGACTCGGTCCTCAACTGAAGAGTTAGTTTTGGCGTGGTATACAACCTTAGTGCTGCACAGAGCAAAGGCACTTCAGTTGTATATCCACGGTATTGCCAGCGTTGCGTCGGGCGTCCGCCGTATCATGTGGGCTTGCACGAAGTGCTCGGCATCCACGACGGAACGCGCTGTCTCGATGTATGTGAGCCGGGCGCCTTGGAGGACGCCCAGGTGGTTAGCGAGGCGAGTGACTAGAGAAGTCATCGCCATGCTAGCCGCACGAGAAATATGAGACAGCCAGTGACCAACCATGTCTTTCATAGGTGAATAGGGAATCTGCTTGACCATGGCAAAAAGAACCCGCAACTCGATGGTGTTGACAGGGCGCAAATCTGCCCGGGGGAATACCGTCATAGACACCCAATGATGCATGAAACGCAAAGTGGGGTTGAAACGAACCGGATTCTCAACAACGAGAATCCGACTCCCTGTACCCTCGAGATAGTCCCAGGAATAGCAGCTATCTCGTACAGAACTCATCTCAGTCGAATATCACATCCATACAACGATAAAAGATCCATTACATGACATATATAAAACATAGCGTCTGGTACAAGCCCTCTGGGCTAATTCGACAATAAGAAACAACTGCGCAGCGGTAGCTAGATCATCCGGGTCCACTCCTCCACAGGCATCCTTGAGCATAGCGCACACCCTTCAGTCGTACCACCCGTCCTGGTTGAACTCATGGTCGGGGTCTTCACCTGAGAACCCAAAGTCTATCCCCAAGGAAATGGGACAGGTCCACGTCACCAACCATAATATGAAGCAAGCTTTAAAGTGGCCTATTCTAGGGTATAGAAATAATCAAGGTTTGAGCCAGGGTTTTCTTATGCGAGCAGCAGCAATAACCCAAATTTGTCTCACCTCCAACTCCTTCCCTCACATGCACATCCACTCCCCAAATCCAACCGTCAGCCTCACATTCCCATCGGGCTTGTCCTGCCACAGCAGGTTCCCGCAAACATTATCCACCAACGCCTTTCGCTCACTAGTCGACTCGGTGAGCTCCCTCCCCACCTTGTCTCATCAGCAACGCTAGACCAATCTCTCATAACCCAAATCAAGGATGAGGTAAGAAAGCAGATTCCCATGCTAGTCGAAACTTATCAGAAGCGGGTCGTCCGTAACCGTGGACACGGCTATACGTATAGTTTACACTCTGCAGAGGTGGCACTCCAGGAATCCATCCGGGCTGCAAGGCTAGTCCGTAACCAACCTGAGACACAACCTACAGCAAAGACCCTAAACAGTAACGGCGCCAATCCTGTCTCCCTGGGCTCGGGAAACATCTGATCTAACTTCTGCCCCAGGGTCGTGAAACCTTCCCACCGGGGCCAGTCGGGGGCCGTGGTAAATCAGGGAGAATACGCCGCAACGATTCCCCCCTACACATATCAAGCTCGATTCTCCTACAGTCTCGGCGCCGCACTAGAGCAGGCTTGCTGGAACCCTCCCCATACTGGGTAGATGGTGAGCACGGTATTCCCACGTCCAAAGTTGGAACTCGACTCGGTCCTTAATTGTCGGTAAAGCGAGTATCTGCGTCATAAGCGATCCGTCGCAACGGTCCGCAATCGGCACCCATAACAGGTATAGCCGCCCAAACTCCTCAGGTACTCCCCGAGTACCAATCCCTAAGAAATCATGTAATCGCAACAGGTACCCCATAGGGACTGCCCGAGTGCAGCCCCCCAGCACCTCGATCAAACGATCGAGTTGTTATTACTCGCTTACACCGCCTAGCTGCACTACTCCTCCCATACCACCCACAACTCACGCCAAGAGGATCAAATCACAACCATCCCAACACATGCATAGCATAGCATATTTCATAAAGTGAGTAGTAGGTAGCAAGGTAACAGGATATTATCAAAGGCAGTGCAGGTTTATCATGCGAGTAAAGTAAAGCGCTAGCATACTAGTTGCATGTCTAATAGGTATTTCAGAGTTTGGTCGGGCGTGAACCTGGGCAAAAGTCTTCGTCTTCGTCAAAACAGTTGCCGTAGTGGTCTGGCTCTTCCTGACTCTCCGGAACTCCCAGGGTTGCGGAAAAAATAAAATAAGGCGCGGCTACTAGCAAAGAAACACCAAAACAGCGAAGAGAGAAGACCCAAAGAACACTAAACTCTACACTAACACGTAGATCATGTTTTTCAAAAAATATAGAAACTGGTTTCATATTTTTCTGAGCTACGGTTGATTTATTATTAATTTTTGAAGTTTAAATCATTTTCTAAAAATATTAAATAATTTCTGAAAAAGAAAAACAGATACAAATTAGCCTGCTGACGTCAGCAGTGGGGTCCGCCTAGGATGACGTCAGCAGTGGGCCCTGCTGACGTCAGCGTTGACTGGTCAACGGTCAACGGGTCAACGGTCAACGGTCAGCGGTCAACGGTCAACGGGTTCAACTCAGGTCAGTGGGCCCCGTGTGTCAGTGACACACAGTGTATGACAAGTGGGCCCCATACGTCAGCGCGGTTAAAAGAAAAGAAAAAGATTAAACGATGGCTGGGCTAGAACTGGGCCGAAAGATGGATGGGCCGAGATAGTTCAAGGGTGCAAACCAGACTTAAAGTTCAACTTTAGGCCCACGAAGGGGCGCTGCTGGATCTGGCTCTGGTGAACTCGGTCCACCGTGAACCGTGAGTGCGGTTCACGTGAGCAGGGTGTATGGGATCAGGTGTGGCCGACTCGGGATCTTCTGCGGCTACGCGTGCGGCGTGTTGGTGTGGTCGTGCGTGTGGCCACGCCACGGTGCGACGCGACGCGCACGCGGCGCGCACCAGAGCACGGCCGGCGGCGACGGTCGACGGCGAACTCGCCGGAAAAAGGCTCGGCTCGGCTTAAGGGTGGCCGGAGAAGCTTGGCTAGGGTTCGGCGGTCACGAGCGGGGTGAAAAAGGCCACGACTTGGCTTCGGCTTGGGCTCCCGACGCGAGCGGCGGCGGCGCGGCCATGGCGCCACGGCGGCCGGCGACGCTTGCGTAGTCACGGCGGTGAACGGCTCGGCTGGGAAGGAAAACACGCGTTCGAGCAGTTTCAGAGGGATTTGGGTCGCGTTTAGGCGCGCGTGCGCGGTCACGTGGTCGTCCACGCCCGCAGCACGGCCTCGGCGTGCGCGCGCGGCGAGCAGAGCTCGGCCGCGGCGGCCTCGGCTGCAGGGCGGTCGACGGCGGGTTGCGGGCTAGGCTGCTGCGGCTCGACGGGGTCCTGCACACGTTCACTGCCACGACTCGATGGTCGGGTCCCAGAAGAGGCTAGCAGGCGGCGGCGGCGGCGATTGGCCGGAACGGAGGAAGAAAGGGGGAGAAGCGACGGCGCTCACCAAGGGGCTAGTAGTGGTTCGCTGCAGCTCGGGGTAGTGCTCGACGTGGCTTGGCGAAGCTCCGGCGTCCACGTTCGTCCCGGGTCCGGCTCCTCCTTGGCACCTCCACGGACGGCGGCGTCGGCTTCGGCGGCGGCGACACGGAGAAGGCAACGGGCTCCACCTCTCCTTGCTCCGGCTGCTCCTCAACCTTCCCCACCCCTCTCCCTCTCCTCTCCTCCCACGAATTGGATCGGGATTAACCCCAATGGGGCTGCGGCGGCGTTGGAAGGGAAGAAGGGCCGGCGGCGGCTTTTAAAGGAGTTGGCGCTAGGGTTTACGGCACGGACGGTGAGATGGGACGGCCAGGCGCTCGCGGACACGCGGCGCGTATCGGACGGGCCGCCCACGCCGCGATGGGACAGGCTTGGAGGTCACGGGCGCGCGACAGAGAGAGAGAGCAGGGCGGCCGCGCGGGGAAGAAAGGAGAGGGGGAAGAAGAAAGCTGACAGGCGGGGCCCGCCTGTCAGTGAGAGAGAAAGAGACGCGGTGGCGACTCGGAGAAGGCTTGGGCCGCGCTGGGCCGAAAGGCCGAACGGGCCGGTTGGCTGGCTGGCTCGGGGAAAGAAGTTAAGGGGCGTTAACCGGACTTTGGCTCAGAGATTTGGCCCACGAACAGTTAGTTTAGGTTTGAATTAGTTTAGTTTGTTAGTGTTTGAATTCAAATCTAGAATTTGAATTCAATCCAACCAAAAATCCAATTTAATCCAAATAACTCCAAATCACACTATTTGGTCCTTAGCACTTCAAATTAATTTTAAATTTCAAATTTAAATTGCTTAAGAATTTGGGAGCACAATAGAATTAATTTTAAATATTGGTTTGCATGCACAACAATTCACCAAAAAATTTTGAAATCCATATTTTTGCACTCAACAAATCCTAGGGAAATTTAGGGTTGTTACAGGGGTTATGTTTGCTGTTCGTGCGTGGCGCATGACAGTTGGTATCCCCCAAAATCTTTTTCCAAAATGCCACCCGGTCAAATGTTTTAAGCGCTTTGTTCGGGTCTAATGAACAACGGCTTGAAAATCCGAGACCCGAACTAAAATCCCTCCAAGAGCAGAAGAACTCTTGGTTGAAGAACCGAAAATGAATCCCCCCAGTTTCAGAAACCAAAGTCGAGAGGAATTCAAGGGTGAGCAGGTACGAACCTTCTTCGTTGATGTGCCAGAAATTTTCCCAGCCAATGGCCTGGAAGATTTCTGTAAACTCTACGTCCATCCCCGTGTCCCTGAGCAAATCTTGCTCAAACACACAGGTGTGCTCGAACTCCTTCAGCCGAAGCTCGTTGAAGGTGTTCTGCTCCCTTTCTGTTCTAAGGTTGATGTCACTCTCGCTCAGGAACTGCCTGGCCGGGGGTGTGGCATGGCCCCATCCCGAGCCGGCTGCTCCGTGCTCGTCTGTGTCCATCCGGCTCAAGCCTCGAGACGGAGCTGGGGAACTCCCAGCATCGTCCGATCATCGGCCTAGCCGGGCGGAACAACGGAGTGATGTGAAGAACTTCGACATGATTCCTGCAAAAGGTTAGTACACAATAACTACCTGAGGGACTGAATATATATGGTTAGCACAAGAGAATCAAGTCAGTCGTTCAAGATAGTTAGTCGTTCTTGCGGGGATGAAAACCACCTCAAAAGGTTAGTCGTTCTTGTGGGTGTCGTTGACCACCACAAAATCGTCCAGAAATTCAGCACAAAGATCACAACAAAAGCAAAATATTTTTGGGATTTTCTAGTGATGCAAGTGAACCAAAACTTGGGCAAGAACTTGGGGAGAACTTGAGCAAGCACTAGAGCAAAGAATCTTGAGAGGGAGAGAGAGCTTCCTAGCAGAATTTTCAGAATGTATGAGTATGTGAATGGTGCAAGGAAGCAAGGAAGCTTGGACAGCAATTTATAGGCCGAGGGGAGGGCCTTGGCCAGTTCGCCCGAAGGCTCTGGTTCGCCCGAACCAGGCCTGGTGGCCGGGGCACTCCCATGTGAGTGCAGCACTCACATGCCTTTGTTTCCACTCCAAATTTGTCTGGCCACCAATTCCCAAGGACATTTGAGTGGTTTTTAGTGGTAGGTAAGATGCAAACTTGACATGACCAAAGTGGACTTTAGTGGAGTTATCCCCATGCTGCCATGTTTGTGATAATTGGTGAGTGTGCAGCCATTTTTAGTGGGGTAGACATGTTTGGTACTGATTGGTGGTGATGGTAAATAATTGGAGATGTTCTAGAAGGGATGAAAATGATAAAAGTTACCAATTACATCCACCCTAGGTAAAATTTCAGCATGTGTCCAATTATTTCTAACCAAGCTTGCAAAATTTTCTACTCTCTCTCAAATTAATTACTCAAGTGGTTCATTTATTTTGGAAAGGGAAACATGCAAATGCAATTGGAAATTTAAAAATTGGAAGGGAAATATGGGATACATACCGGTTTTTCTCGCGGTGAGAGCTCAGCTTTTAAGTCCGCGAGCGGGACTTCTCCTGTCTTCAGTTGCTCTTGTCATCGTCCGGTCCCGGAGTGGATGACTCGGACGATGCAACCTTCTTCCGCCACATTTTGTTGTTCTTCTTCTTCGGTGTTGGTGGCGGTGGGATTGGCGTCTCTGGAGAATTCCAGAGGGCCTGTTCTTCCTCGTATTTCTTTACGAGGAAATCCATTTCTACTGCACTTGTCGGTTTTGTCGGCTCGTTCCACTTGAGCTGCTCACCACCGAGTATTTCAAGCTCTCCATTAATAAGAGCCTTAAGGAAACACTCGGCGCTCCTCTACTCCGGTGTGAGTGGCTCTGCCTTCTTCTCTTCCCGGGGTTGAAACTTGAAGTATGTCAACCTCCCGTCGATACGGAACGAGATTTCTCTCGCATCCATATCGATCCTAGCCCGGGTGGTGTTCAAGAATGGTCGGCCCAACACAAGGGGAAATGAATGCTCGTTCCCCGTGTCGAGGACAACAAAGTCCAGATCCAGACCGGTACATTCTCGATCACCCCCTCGGGGTAGCGGATGGTTGAGTCCGCAAGCTGTACCTGGGCAGTAGTAGGTGACAAAGTAGGGTAGCGTAATTTCTTAAATAATACCTTAGACATGATGTTGATGCTTGCCCCTACATCGCAGAGTGCATCATCAATGCGACGATTCCAGATCGTGCACTGAATGATGGGCACTCCGGGATCTTCCTTTCTGTCCGGAGAGGTCTTGATGATCGCCCTTTTTGCAGCTCTCGGCAGGTAGGTCCATCTTGGTGTCAGCACTTGGATGCGTGCGACCTTCCCTGCATGGTTAGTTCGGAAGACACTGCGAGGCTTCTTACCATGCCTGGTAGTGATGGAATTCACTGTCTCGATGGAAGGTTCGGGTTGCCCCGGAATCTTCCCCGATTCAGTGACAGGAACTGCAGCAGCTAACTGAGCGACTTGAGTTTCTATCATTTTATTAAAGCTCAGTTGACTTTTCATAGCAGAAGAAAATGATTCCATCCTAGAGTCTATGCTTTCCAGAGTTTTATCATTAGTAGCAAGCTTTTTATTGATGTTTTCAGTTATTTTCATCTGGCCAAACACAAGATCTCTAAGAGACGACTGATTATTGAAATTGCTGGAATTGAAATTGTTACCTTGTTGAGGCCTCTCAAAAGGGAGGTTTGGGCGCGGATTCCAACCTTGGTTGCCGTAGTTGTTTGGTCGGTACCCGTTGTTGTTGGAGTTGTTGACGTAGTGGGCATCTTCTCGCGTTTCGGGCAGTCATTCCCCGAATGGCCAGTGTTGCCACAGACTTCGCAGGTCATGCAAGCGTCCATGGCTTGCACCGTTTCTTGAGCAGGGGCCTCCAGTTTCTTCATCAGGAGGTCCATCTTGGCAGCGAGCATGTCCAGAGCTTCAACTTGGTGGACTCCTCGGGTCTTTGGTTGAGTCCGGTCGTCGGACCAACCTTGGTTCTCGACCATCTCCTCTATGAGGGCCTTCGCACGACTCTCCTCAAGAGAGAAGAACGAGCCTCCAGCAGCAGCATCCAGGTACTCACGGGCAGAATTTCTCAGCCCGTGATAGAAAGTTTGGATTATGAACCAACTCTGCATACCATGGTGAGGACAAGCAGAGATATAGTCCTGGAGGTGATCCCATGCCTCCGGGACTGTTTCATCTTTTAGCTGCTGGAAACTAGCTATTTTGTTCCGGAGGGCGTTGGTTTTCCCAACCGGAAAGAATTTTAGCAAGAAAGCGCTAGTGCATTTATCCCAGGTATCTATTGCTTCGCGGTTAGCATAAAACCATTGTTTCGCCTTGCCTAATAATGAGAATGGAAATAAACGAAGGCGAATGGCATCGATACTTACTCCGCGGATGGTGAAGGTGTTGCAAATCTCCAGGAAATGCTGGAGATGAGCATTGGCATCTTCGTGTGGCTTGCCGCAGAATGGGCTAGCCTGTACCATGTTGATGAGGGCTGGCTTCAGCTCGAAATTACCATCTCCGACTGGCGGAGCTGGTCCGACACGTACATTCTCGCTTGATGGAGCGGAGAACTCATGGATCGTCTTAGTTGCCACCCTCAATGAAGCCTGGTCAACGACGGGAAGGACTGGGTTCGTCGGAAGGAGTTGCTTCTGAGGAGGTACAACACGGGGTCGTACTTTCCTCACAAGTGACTCTGGATTTCCTTGGAAGTTTGACGGTAGTTGGAAACCAGTCATGCACTGCTCTGTTCCACAAGGACCAACGAACAGAGCAAGGATAAACCCGCTTGAGTAGCGGTACTCAACTAAGATAGCTCAAGATAAAAATTCAAAAGTAATCTAGCCAAAGACTTCCCCGACAACGGCGCCAGAAATGCTTGTTGGCACTTCTTACGATCCAATATCACAATTGAGAATCCTGGTACTGGGGTAAGGAGTGTTTTAGTGGTTTTCCGTATGGCTTAGTAAAATATAGAAATATTCTGCAAGCGCACAGAATCACCGCTGTAGCACTTCACCTGGGAGTATTCCGAGGTATCGTAATTTATATTTCCGCAGGGAAGCTTTGGCAAGATTACTAGTGAACAGATATTTGAGACTATCAGAGAAGGGTACACAACTAGACAAGACAGTGGATAACGGTATTGGATAGGAGTGGATATACCGGACACACAGCTCAAGGCATACTCAGGTAAGGGAGAGAAGAGATAGATAGCTGGGAGGACAACGAGAAGAGATAGAGGACTCCTAGATTCTTTATCTACCTATGTCACTCTAGCTTAGAGATACAGTGGCTACAGAGCCAGCACTAGGAGATCTGGGATAACTCTAATGTCTTAGCTTCGGGACAAGGGAACCGGTGAACACACAGAAAGGGATGAGAAGGGGTGCCACTATTTCCCAACTGGAGAATCCTACGGACCGGAACTAACGTGATGGGCTACGAAGACCGAAAGGGCTGTCACCACCTCCCAGCTACCACCTCCGTTGCGACGGGAATAAACTAAGGCCACTGACTAGTCTAGGAACCACTCCTACACTAGGCAACGACTACTTACTCTGCTAGCAAGAGCAAGCAACCTTGTCAATACTCTTGGTGACAATTCACCTCCAGTATCAAGCAAGATCGAAGAACCAGCCAAGACAAAGACTTAAACAAGACTACAAGCACTAGAACTATAACTGACTATAGTCTAAGCAAGATATATTTGCAACTAGGATAAAGTAGAAGCAAGATATTAATGACAAAGGCCAAGTGATAAAGATAACTATATTGATACTCAAAGTCTTACAAAAGGAAAAGTAAAAGATACAAGAGCTTATACCAGAGCTTCTGAAGACGACTCCGGAACCTCCGAGGCAAAGCTCGACTCAACTCTAACTCCCAACTAAACTATCCTAACTCTACTAGAATGAAAGTGGAAATGAGCTCCTTGGCTTGGTGTGTGCTTACAAGTGAAAGTGACCCTCTATTTATAGGAGTCCGAGGCGGTTGAGGCAGGGTAGCGGCCAAGGGAGCCAGGGGGGTACCCCCTGGGATTTCGGGCGAGGGGAGGCGGTTCGGCCGAACAGGTCGGTTCGGCCGAACTCCCCAGTTCGCCCGAACCAGAGGATCTGCCGACCTTGCTTCCCACGGCCAGGATTGGCTCCCTGGTGTCGGTTTCCAGCTGGGGGCGGTTCGGCCGAAGGGCCCAGTTCGGCCGAACTGGGCCTGGCCCGTGGCCGGCCTCCCCAGCACCGCCTCTGCTGCCTGGACCCCCCTGGGCTTCCTCCTGATGCATGACTTCGTGTTGATCTGGCCCAGAATGATGTGGCATGGTCTAGGATGAGTTGGCGGTCGCCCACGTGTCGTGTGATGTGTTCGCTTGGTCATTGTTGACGTGGACGACTCCCGGTGGTCTACTCGGCTAAGGGGGGTAACCGGCCGAACGTAGTCGTTCGGCCAATTTGGTCATTTCTGGCCCCATGTTGACACCAAAAATTGGCACCAGGAAGAGGCTGACATGTGGGCCGGATTCGTTGAAAAGATATCATTCGGCAAAGGAGTTTTTTCCCAGAGCATTCGGTAAAGACGTTCTGCGGTCGGGAACGCATTGTCATTCGGCAAGAAAACTGTTCCGCAGGAGGCATTCGGGAGTGCGTAATGACGTGGATCAAGTGTAAGGGAAAGGCAGGTTTAACTTCGAATGCAAGACGGATATGGTACCCCGGCGTTTATCTTTTTTAGGAAATCAATAATGTAATCATAATCAATTAGGAGTCGTGTTGAAACCTGGGTATAAATATAAACCCATGGTAGTTGTAAAAGGGGAGTTCAATCAATCATACAACAAACCGGCCCCGTGCCAACTTCGACTCCTCTAGTCGAGTCGTCGAGTTCTTCGAGAGGAATCATCGATCCGTCGACCTCCGTAAGTACTGACAACCCTGCACCATGCCTAGTATCATGCGGTGGATTTAGGCTTTGGTTCAAGAAGGTTCCATTGTTAGATCATGAGCCATGCGGTGGGCTAAGTTTTAGCTTGGAACAAGTTATCGACTCTATTGGATTTTGGCAAGATCTAATAGATCTATTAAGTTACCATGTGTTGCTCTGGATTTTACCTTTGTGTTTAATTCATTACAACACTCTTTTGCCCAGTCTAGGTTGATTAGATTCGGTTCTAGCTCGTAATGCACTGCGTTTCCATAGCCGAATTCGAAGTCAATCTAGATTGCCACGTGTTGCGGGTTCAAGCTCGTTGGTCTTGTGTAGATCTTGACAAAACCGGGTATCATGCGGTAGATGCAGGTTTTTGGATCGTCTTAGAGCTAATCATCCGGTGGATTAGAATTCGATTCGATCTGATAGATCTATCATCATCAACGAAGCATGTTCCTTCTTCACGGAACCCGATTCGGCTATATAGCTGTATTCGGCAGTATCACCACGAGTGAAATATATCCATGGTTTTGTTTTAAATAAAGAATGCTTTTAGCCTTCCATGTTTAGAGTATATCATGCGGTGGATTGATCTATTCTTGGTTGGTGGTGTGATTCCAAGCAAGTCGTATCATGCGGTGGATTAACTTGCTTGTTTCATGCTCGACGGGTTGAAAAGTACCTAGACATGCGGTAGACTAGTGCTTTCAGTCTATGCATTCTTGTTTATTATAAGATTGTGGTCATGTTTTCGCCCTTTTATTTATTTATCATGCTCTGTTCCTCGTTAATCGGTTATGAGTATACGTTACAATGTTTATTCAGTCGAATACCGATCTTTCGTCATGCTTACGTCACGCATTCGGCAGTACGCTTCCTGCATGCTTTGCCGATTGCCGAATGATGCTTTAACTGCTGACAGATAGCTTCTCTATAGCTATATGTCGTTCGAAACTGGCTCCATAGCCGCAAATATGGAACTGTCTGGTATCACCCGGTACGTTCCAGGTGTTATCTAAGCATCTTTTCTCCCTTTGTCAGTTTCAGGAAAATTGACTGGCACGTTTTCGGATTCAAACGCTCGGGCCACGTGTAAAAGCTAGCTAATTCGGCTTGCTGTGTGCTTGGCGTGAGGTGCGGATTTTACGTCAACACACTTTTTGGCACGCCCGGTGGGACACACAAGCTTCGAAGATGCCTGAATTAAGGGACATTCTGGATGTCACTTTTGAAGAATTGTCTGATGAACATCAACAAATGGTGAAGACTGCTGCAGATCAGTTCATCAAGAAATGCTTGCTGTCTTTTGCTAAGAACAGAAGTGGTGCACCGTTTCTCAAGTCAGATCTGCCAAGAGTTCTTTTGCCTGGACAATCTGATCTTACTGAAGATGAAGAAAGGGAGAAGTTCTCTGGCTTGTTGTACAAGGCTTTAGGAGAAACAATGACCAATCATAATGCTGCATTCCTGAACAGTTTTCGGCTCATACTGGTCAACATCTTTGGTCAACACGTGGATAAGCCTTTTGAGCAAGCGCATGGACAACTTGGTGGTCCAACATATTTCAATGTTCAAGCATCGGTCCCAAAACGTCATGGTAAAGGTACTGAAGAAACTGAAGCTTCTGGAACCAAAGACGCGAGTGGATAGCCGATTCAGCAAGAGCTTCTGCATGCATTGCCGAAACCTCGTACATATGGTGATATGGCATTCGGCACCACGGGAAATCTACCTGCTTCTGCTTACAAGATATCCCCTCTGAACAACAGGCTGCAAAGGGATGTGTATGGGAACGGATATTCAGAGTTCATGGATTACAATGCTATCGATGCTCTCCCGAATCCCGGGTATGTTGGTACTACAGGGATGCCTGCTGGGAGACCAGGGAATCAAGATACCAATATTGACCTCATGGTGCAAAAGATGACCGATGTATTGCAAAATCAATTCGGTCTGAAGCCTAAAAATCAGGGGTACGTGTACTCGTCTCCTTTCCCAGAATGGTACCAAAGGGTATCATTGCCGAATAGAGTCAAGGTGCCTACAGAGTTCTCTAAGTTCTCAGGACAAGATGATACTAGCACTGTGGAACATATAGCTCGATATCTGATGCAGCTTGGAGAAGCTTCAGCAGATGAGGCTTTCAGAATCAGATACTTTCCTTTGTCGCTGACGGGTCCAGCTTTTACATGGTTTGCTTCTTTGCCTGCTCAGTCAATTTGTACTTGGAAAGACCTGGAGCAGAAATTCCATGCTCATTACTACATTGGCAGTGCCGAGAAAAAGTTGGTTGATTTGACCAGCTTAAGGCAGAGGAATAATGAGACACCTACGGAGTTCCTCAGGAGATTTAGGGAAACAAAGAGCATGTGCTTTTCTCTGAACATACCTGATGACCAGCTAGCTGGTATGGCTGTAGCTGGCATGCTGCCTGCCATTCGGGAAAAGCTATTCGGAATGGAGTTCGATGATCTGGGCCAGTTGTCACACAGATTGGCCTTAATGAGCAACCAGGCATATGGTTTTAAGAAAGATGCCAGATTTGCTAAACACAATGAGGTAGCTGACATCTATAACCAATTCCTTGAAAGAGCAGATCAAGGAGATGAGTATGAGGATAGTGAGGAGATAGCTGCAGCAGAGATAGTGTGGGGCAAAGAACCAGTCATGGTGAATCAGAGGTGGATTAAACAGAATAAAGGCACCTATGATTTTGATGTAACTAAGGCAGATAAATTGTTTGACTATCTTGTAAAAGAAGGCCGGATCAAGCTACCAGAGGGGCATTCTATGCTTCGGCCTGATGGAGTGAAAGATAAAAGGTACTGTGGATTCCATGATAGAAACTCTCATTCCATCAATAAATGCAGGGTTTTTAGAGTGAGGATTCAGAAAGCTATCCAAGAAGGGCATCTGAAATTCGACAATAAGATGAAGTTGGACAGTAACCCGTTTCCTCAGAACATGATTGGGTTCTCGATCAATATGGTGAGTGTTGCCGAATCTGGAGAAAAGGGAAAGATGAAAGTCCTGACGTCAAAGGAAGCGAAGCAGGATGGCTCAGTCGATCCTAATCGGCAAATCACGATCGAACAGATTCGCAAGGAAAAACCTCGCTTCCCGAATAGCCGATTTGAAATTGGGGAATCTTCTAAACCCAGAGTCACATCACGCATTCTCCTCAATAAGTGGCAGCGTCAGCAAGAAAAAGAGCGCTACCAGAGACGTAAGTACGAGGAGGAGAAGAGGAGGTGCGAAGAAAAAAGGTATGAGGAAGAACAAGAAGAATATGTCCGAGAACAAGAACGTGCACATTGGGATTGTGTCTTCTTCAGACACTGTTGGAACGAGGGTTTAAAGCTGCCTACATGGAATAACTGTCCTGAATGCAATAATGAATATGTCGAACATAGGCAAAATGTTGCCAGTCGCCGATCCGTCCACGAAAGAATTGGAAGGGTACATCCTAGTGATGATCGGCGCCTAAAAATATATAAGAATGATGATCAACCGAGGAAAAGACATGCTGATCGTAGGTGGATTGATCATGAAGAAGAAGATCGTGAGTACGTCTGGTAGAAAGGGCAGTGGTGTCCACCTGGTTTAAGAAAGAGCCAGAAGAGAAGAGTCCAACACCTGAGGAATCAAGAGTTGAAGCGGGCAAGAACCAGGATGAAATCGATATGGCGTCCAAAAAACAAACCTGACGAATCGGGTCATTCGGCTCCTACATGCATGGTATGTTTTTTGCCGAATGAATTCATGGCTCCAGCTAATCAAATTGTACAGGAAGAGATATTGCCAGAAGTGGATGAAGCCGAGCAATGTGGGTTAATGGCACAATTGGTATTGACTAAGCAAGCTATTTTCGAGAAGCCAGTCCAGAATCGGCACATGAAGCCACTGTACTTAAGAGGATATGTCAATGGAAAGCCACTGACGAAGATGTTTGTTGATGGTGGAGCTGCTGTTAATGTGATGCCATACAATACATTCAGAAAACTTGGCATGAGCCCTGGAGATTTAACGCCAACAAGCATAGTTTTGAATGACTTTGCTGGAAATCCTTCGAACACCAAAGGATGTGTACATGTAGATCTGATGATTGGGTCTAAGATTCTGCTTACAACCTTCTTTGTTATTGAAGGCAAAGGGGCATACAGCTTGCTACTTGGAAGGGATTGGATCCATGCGAATTGCTGTATTCCATCTACTATGCATCAACAGCTTATTCAGTGGATAGATGATGAAGTTGAAATTGTCCCAGCAGATGATTCAATTAGCGTGGCTAATGTGGAACCAGCCTTCTGGGAATATCAAGGCATAGATTGTTTCTCAGGTAAGGACTGGGGAGAAGGTCCTGTTGAGCCAGTCAGCAGTAATCAACAGCCGATCGAAGCAGTCGGCTCTTTTAGTAATTTTTAATGGATAATCCAATCGATGGGACTGATGGGAAGCTAGGACGTGGATTTGTGTCGGCTGATAAATTAGAAGAAGTAGACATTGGAGATGGTGACAAACCAAGGCCGATATTCATCAGTGCTAGCTTGGATCCAGTTTTCAGAGAAAAGTTGATTAAGTTGTTAAAAGAATACAAAGATTGCTTTGCTTGGGATTATTCGGAGATGCCTGGTTTAGATCGTTCCATTGTTGAGCATCGATTGCCGATCAAGCCTGGTTATAAACCTTACAAGCAACCACCCCGGAAGATCTACAAAAATGAAGTGTTGACCGATGTGAAGAAAGAAGTGGAAAGATTAATAGCAGCAAATTTTATTCGGCCATGCAGATATGCAGAATGGATCTCTAATATTGTTCCTGTGTACAAGAAAAATGGGAAGATGAGAGTTTGCATAGACTTTAGAGATCTGAACAGAGCTACACCCATGGATGGATATCCAATGCCTATTGCTGACTCATTGGTTGATGCTGCTGCTGGATATAAAGTGATTAGTTTCATGGATGGTAATGCAGGGTATAATCAAATTTTTATGGCATTGGAAGATATAGCGAAAACAGCTTTCAGATGTCCAGGACATATAGGGTTGTTTGAATGGGTTGTCATGACTTTTGGTTTGAAGAATGCTGGTGCAACTTATTAGAGAGCCATGAATTATATTTTTCATGAGTTGATCGGCAAGATTGTGGAGATATATATTGATGATGTTGTGATTAAGTCATTGGATCATGAATCACATTTGGCCGACATAAGGAAAACTCTAGAGTGCACTAGGAAACATGGGCTCAAGATGAACCCGAATAAATGTGCTCTTGGAGTTTCGGCAGGAGAATTTCTGGGATTTCTGGTACATGAAGGAGGAATAGGAGTTGGCAAGAGAAGTATGAAAACCATTGATGAAGTTGTTCCTCCAACTAATCTTAAGGAATTACAGTCATTACTTGGCAAGATCAATTTCGTGAGGAGATTCATATCAAACTTATCACAAAAGGTGTTGCCTTTCTCTTCACTGCTAAAAGTCAAGAAGGATCAGAAGTTTGTATGGGGTGACGAACAACAAAAGGCTTTCGATGAGATCAAGGAATACATGAAAGAACCACCAGTTTTGGTACCTCCACAGCTAAACAAGCCTTTTAAGTTGTACGTGGCGGCCGATGCCCAAACTATTGGATCGGCCCTCATACAAGAATTTGAGGGAAAGGAAAGGGTAGTTGCATACCTTAGCCGGAAATTGCTTGATCCCGAAACGAGGTATTCGACTACCGAGAAACTTTGTTTATGTGTTTACTACTCCTGTACAAAATTTCGGCACTACTTGCTACATGCCGAATGCATTGTGTATTCAAAATTTGATGTGATAAAGCACATGTTGTCTATGCCAATTTTGAACGGAAGGATTGGCAAATGGATTTTAGCTTTGTCTGAATTTGAGTTAAGGTTTGAATCGGCGAAAGCTGTTAAAGGACAGATTATTGCTGACTTCATTACTGAACATCGTGATTCATCAACTAATTTGCTTGAAATTACTCCTTGGATATTATTCTTCGATGGATCTTCATGTAACAAAGGTGGTGGAGTAGGTATTTTGTTAATTTCGCCGAGTGGAGAGGTATTTGAATTTGCTATTCCTATTCAACCTACTGTCACTAATAATCAAGCCGAGTATGAAGCGTTGCTCAGAGGACTTCAATACTTGAGAGAAGCAAAGGCCGTTGCAGTTGAAATTTTTGGAGATTCAGAATTAGTCATAAGGCAACTAAATGGCGAATATGAGTGCAGAAACGACATCTTAAGGAATTACTATGAAGAATGCAAGCAAATCTTAAAGGAGTTTCAGTCAGTAATTCTACGACATATTCCTAGGAAAGACAATGGAGAGGCAAACAGATTAGCTCAAAGTGCTTCGGGTTATAGAGAGCTTCAAGAAGTTTTTGCCAATAATGTATATGCTTTCGGGAGTAATCTGGCAGAAGATGATTGGAGAAAAGAAATTGTTGATTATCTGGAGAATCCATCCCGAAAGGTTTCTAGAAAGCTCAGGTATAAAGCTTTAAAGTTTGTTCTTCTTGATGATAATTTATATTATAAATCCTTGGATGGGGTGCTGTTACATTGCTTGAGTCAAGAAGAAGCAAATAGGCTGATAAGTGAAGTGCATGATGGGCTGTGTGGAGCGCATCAATCGGCTTACCGAATGAAATGGGTTATTAGGAGAACTGGGTACTATTGGCCCACAATGCTGGAAGACTGCTTTGAATATTACAAGGGATGTCAAGATTGCCAGAGATTTGGAAACATTCAGAGAGTTCCAGCATCAGTCCTAAATCCTATTATCAAGCCATGGCCATTCAGAGGATGGGGAATAGATTTGATTGGCCAAATAAATCCTCCATCTAGCAAGGGGCATAAGTTTGTGCTTTTAGCAACCGATTATTTTACTAAGTGGGTTGAAGCGATTCCATTAAAGAAGGTGACATCAGAGAATATGGTTGAATTTGTTAAAGAACATATCATTTACAGATTTGGAATTCCTCAGACAATCACCATAGATCAGGGGACTCAATTTACATCTTCAGAGTTCAGAGATTTTGCTGAAAGTGTGGGCATCAAATTGTTGAATTCTTCTCCTTATTATGCCCAAGCTAATGGTCAGCCAGAGGCTTCTAACAAGATTATGATTAAAATTATACAGAAGAAGATTGATCAGAAGCCAAAAAAGTGGCATTCGGTATTAAATGAGGCTTTATGGGCTTACCGAATGGCTCCACATGGGGCTACACAGACGTCTCCTTATGAATTGGTATATGGACATCATGCTATCTTGCCATGGGAGATGCAATCAGACTCAAGGAGGATAAAGTTGCAAAAGGATTTAAGTTCTAAAGATTATAATGATTTAATGATGGACGAATTAGAAGATTTGCATATGATTCGTCTCAGGGCCTTGGAAAATATTGAGAAAAATAAAATGCGAGTTGCTAAATATTACAACAAGAAGGTGAAAGTCAAGCAATTTGCAGAAGGAGATTTGGTTTGGAAAGCAATATTGCCGATTGGAACTAAATACAATGCATTCGGTAAGTGGTCTCCAAATTGGGAAGGTCCTTTCAAAGTGGTCAGATGCGTGCCTGGAAATGCATATATCCTGAAAACTTTACTAGGAGAAAAGTTTATTGCTGCTATCAATGGGAGATACTTGAAGAAATATTATCCTAGTGTTGAGATTGATCGCTGATTGAAATATTCAATGTCAGAACGACTGAAACAGCCGGCATTCGGGAAGGAGCCGTCTTCAGAACAAAAATATTGACAGAAGAAGAAATGGCCAATACCAGAGTGTATTGCCCTTAGTGCAAATATATTACAAAAAATGAGTTTAACAGAGTCATCACATAAGGATTGCAAAAGATAATGCTTTATTGCCGAAATTCCATAGTCGCTAGTACAAACTAATAAAAGAGCTTGTGCAGAACAGACTGAGGATGGATGGAATCGGCAATAGCGGCGCCATGAGCATCGAGACGATCTATGGAGGCGTCAATATCGTCGATCTCCTCTGGATCACCGTTGGCGAAGCCGGGCGGTAGCCTGGAGTAGTCGGTGCCGGTGTGTGTCGACATGGCGACCAGGCCTGCAGCAGTGCCCAGACGGATGCCGTGCAGGGCCACCTCATCAATGCGGCCTGCTACTGCGCCAAGGCGGGCTTCTGGCGTGTCCCCAGGAGCATTCACCTTGTTCGCCAAAAACTCGACCAATGTCTTCAGCCGATCGAATTCGGCATTACGATCTGCAGGATTACGAAGCAGCTGCAGGTTAGTTCAAGGTCAGATTGGGGATTAAGCAAATCACAGAAGTTACCGTCGATGGTCTCGAGCAGCGGCTTGAGCTGGTATTGCCACTCTAGGTCTGCGATCCCGGCCTGTTTGAAGATAATCTCCAGTTCGTTCATCAGCGGCTGGGCATCTTCCGCTGATTTGGTGGAAAATTAAGAGCGCTCAAGGTTCTTATTTATGGAACTAACGAAGAAGTCGTGGCCGGAGATCGTGGTGCATATCCCAAGAAGTTCGGAAGGTGGAAAGGATTCTCCAACCGATCGATTTCCATGTCGTTTGGGATTCTTGCCGAAGTCGTATTCGGTTTTGACTAAATGAGATTCGGCTGTGTCGTGTTTGAAGCGCTTTCGGGTCTGACACTGTTACAATCAGCTTTGCCGAATGAGTTATCCACAATGGAGAAAAACAGAGTTAAGAAATGACAAAGTTACAGGATTGATAGAGCATTCGGTTATTAACTATTTGTTACAATTACAAGCCCAAGTACTTTGAGATTACATTTTTAGCATCTGATATCATATTGCTAATGCTCTCTAACAAGTTTTTGTCAGCTTCTTGGGTTCTAGCCAGAGCAGCAAGCTTTGCCTTGAGTTGTTTTTCTTCGTTCAGAGCTGCTGAAGCTTCCTTTCGTATCTTCTCTGTTAATTTGGGAAGCTCAACTATCTTCTTCTCATCAGCTTCAATTTCGGCCGATAGATCTCTCAATTCGGCTTCGAGTGCAGCTTTTCTGACCTTCTTCTTTTGAAGTTCAGATTCCAATTTGGTCAGTAATTCTTTGCTGTTCTGAGCTTGAGTATGCAGGTCTTTCACAGATTGTTTGGCTGTGGATCTCCTCTGTTCTAGAGCTGGTTGAGAAGATTGGTTTTTCAGAGCCTGCTTTACTGCAGCGTATTGTTGATCCAAATGAGAAACTGGTTCCAAAGAAGTTTTGATATCATCAGGGAGTTCTTGGTCAATGGATTCCAGTACATCCCTTAAGAGATCAGCATCTTTGACTTGATCTTGGATACTCTTGCGCAGCAAAGCAAGGATATCTTTCAGCTTTGTTTGATTTTCTTCTGACAGAGTTTGGCCAGAAGATGTTTCCTCCTCTTGTTCGGCAACCAAGTCGTCCACAGCAAAAGAATAGCTGGATGATGAAATGGATTTCTCCTGAAAGATAGTTCTTGCTGAATTAGTAATAATCTGCTGAATAAAAGAGTAGAGAAAGTTGAATGATTATGTTTACCTCGTTCCTGACTTCCTGAATGGGAGAAGGAAGCCTCTCAGGCTCAATGGAAAGATTCTGTGTATCTTGCTGAGGAGAAGCTGGAAGATTTCTTGGTGAAGATAATGCTTCTGATTGAGGAAGAAGTTGCAAAGCTAAAGATGAATCGTGATGAGAAGAAGAGCTCTCCAAGATTGGATCCATTGAGGATTGTTCTGCAGTTAACAAGGGATGAGTGCCGATAAAAAAAAAGGGTTAAGAGAATAAAGTGGTAGAATTTTACCAGTCAATGAAACATCGGCAAGATCTGTACTGATTGCTAGTTGCTGTGTTTTGGCCTGAAACCAAGAAGAGATAAAGCTGAGCAAAATACCAATGGCATTATGGTCAAAGAAAGAAGGCTCTGACCTTGATAACTTTTTTGCTGCTTGTTCTTTTCTTCTTTACAACTAAGGGAGCAGCTAAAGAAAGGGTTTTTCTCTTGACAGATGATGGTCTAGTAAGTATTGGATCTAGAGAAGCCTGTCTAGCCATCAGTTGAGCCAAGGTAGGAGATTGGTGCCCCAAAGCAGATATTGGGCCTGCAGCTTTGTACAAGATCGCCCTGGCAAGAGGGGCAGGTGTTATATCCTGCAAGATGACAGAATCAGAATCAATTGGGGTTAATATTATTGAGACAAATGAGGGATGAGCGTATTACCTCTGAAGTTGGCTGATAATCAGGCATTAACTCGAGACAGAAGGGATGGATTGGCATGTTGAAGATATGATCATGGAGTTCTTGCCACCAGAGAGTGAAAGAAGGATGGGCAGATATTATTGGCACAAAAGGCTCAGGTGCATAGATAGTTTCGCAGCATTTATAAGTAAAAATCCTTCTTGTCTCTGTGGAATCCTTGACAATCTCCCTAGGCTTGAGAAATTCGTGAAGAAATAGCCTAGGGGGCACTTGGCCACATCCCAACTATCTAGCCATCATGTTTGGCTGATAATATTCGTAAGTGCTTTGAACCAGCCTTCCTCCACAGAATTCGGCTGGCAAGATGCAGGGCTGGATGAAGGCATTGAAGATCGCTATAGATTGTACATCAGTGCATCCAGTTTCAAAGCTGAATTCGCAAGGGAGAGTGAGATTGTCATTGTCCAGATATGGGAACCAAAGAGGATGAGCAAAGCCTTTGAAGAAGAACTCAAACAGTTCACCGATGTTCTTGTTGATAGATACAGTGGAGGCAACTTCTCCATAGGTTTGACAACCTTTGGTTCTCCGGGTTTCTCCTTCTTTGTAATTGATTGAAGGAAAGTCTCGGCTGTTGAGATCAATGGCAACGATTTGATGCATGTATAATTGCAGCCACATTTGGACAAACCACCAAGGACCATTGACACAGGGGATTTTCTTGCTGGTATGCATCAGGTGGGTGGTTTGATTGAGCATATGGTAGACACTTCCCAGGAGGTATTTCCCAAGTGGAATGAGTTTTCCGGCAGCCAGCTCTTCAGCCATCACGATATGATTCAGGGTTGGTTCATTGGCTTTGCCACAGAAGACTGATCTGCATAGCCACATGTTCAGGAAGGCTCTATATTCGACATCGGTCAGAGGGCCATCAGACATATGGTTCTGGATGTATCTCTTGTATCCAACCCCTGTTTTTACTCCTGTCTGCTTGGAGGAACCTTTGTGGTCATATGGATGTACAGTTCCTGTAACGTTCAGGCCGGTCATCATGTAGACATCGGCCAAAGTGGGAGACATTGGGCCATGACCGAAGAGAAAAGCATTTGCACCATTGGACCAAAAGTGGCAAGCTGCAATCAGAAGGTTCTCGTTCTTTGGTGTTTCGGCTGGTGACAGCTCCAGGCAATGAGAAATACGCAGATGGTCCCAGTTCTGTGTTTGGGGGCTTTTGTCATCAGATATCCTTTTGTACCAATTTCTCCAGCCGACAATTGGGGGCAAAGGCCAGTTCTTGAAGGCGTCTTGCCACTCATGAGGTTTTGTCAATGAAATCTTGAAAGGAATCCTCTAAGATTTGGCCGCGATGAGTTCGGAAGAATCTGAATTCCCTACAGGGCCGAGGAAGTAGGATGGAGCTTTTTCCTCAACGGGGATAAGGATTTCGGCAGCTAGGGCCTATCAAGAATGGAAAGAGATGAGAAGAAATTTAAGATGCAAATCGAAAGAGGAATACCGAATGTGCTTGAGGGGATTGAAGTTTACCTGGAGGGCAAGATCTTGGTTCGCCATTTGAAGATTGAATCTTGAAAGTCGATAACCCAGGGTTCGGATCTGGGCGAGAGCTCTGAAGATTCAAGAGAAGAAGCGGGTATCGAGTAGAACTAACTTGGGAATGTTGAGTGCTTCTGGTCAATTCCGAGACAAAATTATCTTTTATCCCGAAATTGAAGGGGCATGTGTTGACACCAAAAATTGGCACCAGGAAGAGGCTGACATGTGGGCCGGATTCGTTGAAAAGATATCATTCAGCAAAGGAGTTTTTTCCTAGAGCATTCGGTAAAGACGTTCTGCGGTCGGGAACGCATTGTCATTCGGCAAGAAAACTGTTCCGCAGGAGGCATTCGGGAGTGCGTAATGACGTGGATCAAGTGTAAGGGAAAGGCAGGTTTAACTTCGAATGCAAGACGGATACGGTACCCCGGCGTTTATCTTTTTTAGGAAATCAATAATGTAATCGTAATCAATTAGGAGTCGTGTTGAAACCTGGGTATAAATATAAACCCATGGTAGTTGTAAAAGGGGAGTTCAATCAATCATACAACAAACCGGCCACGTGCCAACTTCGAGTCCTCTAGTCGAGTCGTCGAGTTCTTCGAGAGGAATCATCGATCCGTCGACCTCCGTAAGTACTGACAACCCTGCACTATGCCTAGTATCATGCGGTGGATTTAGGCTTTGGTTCAGAAAGGTTCCATTGTTAGATCATGAGCCATGCGGTGGGCTAAGTTTTAGCTTGGAACAAGTTATCGGCTCTATTGGATTTTGGCAAGATCTAATAGATCTATTAAGTTACCATGTGTTGCTCTGGATTTTACCTTTGTGTTTAATTCATTACAACACTCTTTTGCCCAGTCTAGGTTGATTAGATTCGGTTCTAGCTCGTAATGCACTGCGTTTCCATAGCCGAATTCGAAGTCAATCTAGATTGCCACGTGTTGCGGGTTCAAGCTCGTTGGTCTTGTGTAGATCTTGACAGAACCGGGTATCATGCGGTAGATGCAGGTTTTTGGATCGTCTTAGAGCTAATCATCCGGTGGATTAGAATTCGATTAGATCTGATAGATCTATCATCATCAACGAAGCATGTTCCTTCTTCACGGAACCCGATTCGGCTATATAGCTGTATTCGGCAGTATCGCCACGAGTGAAATATATCCATGGTTTTGTTTTAAATAAAGAATGCTTTTAGCCTTCCATGTTTAGAGTATATCATGCGGTGGATTGATCTATTCTTGGTTGGTGGTGTGATTCCAAGCAAGTCGTATCATGCGGTGGATTAACTTGCTTGTTTCATGCTCGACGGGTTGAAAAGTACCTAGACATGCGGTAGACTAGTGCTTTCAGTCTATGCATTCTTGTTTATTATAAGATTGTGGTCATGTTTTCGCCCTTTTATTTATTTATCATGCTCTGTTCCTCGTTAATCGGTTATGAGTATACGTTACAATGTTTATTCAGTCGAATACCGATCTTTCGTCATGCTTACGTCACGCATTCGGCAGTACGCTTCCTGCATGCTTTGCCGATTGCCGAATGATGCTTTAACTGCTGACAGATAGCTTCTCTATAGCTATATGTCGTTCGAAACTGGCTCCGTAGCCGCAAATATGGAACTGTCTGGTATCACCCGGTACGTTCCAGGTGTTATCTAAGCATCTTTTCTCCCTTTGTCAGTTTCAGGAAAATTGACTGGCACGTTTTCGGATTCAAACGCTCGGGCCACGTGTAAAAGCTAGCTAATTCGGCTTGCTGTGTGCTTGGCGTGAGGTG
The DNA here is from genome assembly GCA_033239725.1 of Echinochloa phyllopogon. NCBI lineage: Eukaryota > Viridiplantae > Streptophyta > Magnoliopsida > Poales > Poaceae > Echinochloa > Echinochloa phyllopogon. The sequence goes on along the minus strand of BTCW01000001.1, from coordinate 34,403,513 downwards.
CGGATTTTACGTCAACACCCCAATAGCACATATTTGTCGTAGTTGTATCTGCACAAGTGACACTCACCAAAACTCGTGGAACTTTATTAGAAATAAAACCTAAGTGCATGGAATGTTGCATATAACCTCATTTATTCCCGAGTATTGGTGGTCGGATTTGGGCTGTAACGACCGCCAACACCGACCCCCATTCGGCATCACCAATTCCGCGGCCCCATATCAACAGATGCATGCCGCGATGCAAGACAAGAACGACACAAGTTCAACAGAGTCAAGATCATCGCCTAATAAGATTGCGGGACGTTGCAAGGACCCTGAGTCGGTCTCCGGACCATCAGAGGACCATGACGACAACGATTGCAAGCTCTTACTAAGCGACTCGCCAGACAACGTGGCGCAATTCAACTGCAGCACCTACTACAAGTCAGACATCGTCCTCGAACAACCACTTGTTCAACTCCCCTCAGGACTAGTCGTGACCAATTAACCAAGAGGACTTCTTGTTCACTGGCCTGGCGCGATTCCTCTAGATTCTGGTTGGGACAACGAGTTGAGGCTGAGCGCTGCAATCCTAGAGGAACTGCCATATCAAGACGGCAAGACAGCCTCAATCACATCTTCTTCCGATCAAGCAGGGGACAACTACTCTGGTGTGCTCAGCCTGCAACTACTCGATCCAAGCAGGCACGTCTACATGACAGGCGCATCAGGACAAGGACATCAATACGAGCGAGAGCTCATGGGCGACATCTCTGATGAAGAGCTGACTGGTCCCAATAAGACCGATCAGCAGACGGTGGCCAGGCGATCAAGGAACGTGAAGCGCAGACAAAGACGTGTCAATGCCGCAAGGCACGCCGCGGCCACACGAAATCTCGATCGTGACTTTCAGATGGTCGGAGATCAACCCGTTCTATTTGATCCTCCAACCAACCTGACCGTGGCTGCCGAGATAATCAGAGCTATGCCCAATACAACGGAGAACGAACATGTACTCACCATGTTGGAGACGGTCCAGCCTCATCTCATAGGCGGGCTGGGGATGACTCAGAGGATGTCGAGGCCTCGGGCCAGTCACTCTGTTTCGTCCCCCCATCGAAGTCGGGTTCACCCAAGACCCGCAGGACAACTCGTCATCCATGATGCACCAGCGAATCAACAAGGGGGTAACAGAGTCAATGATCCCCCTGCTGCCGATCTCCGCGAGGCGATCAATGCCAGCCGAGATGCTCATTCTCAGATCGACACACGACGAGCCGAGCGCATCGCAGCAGAGATTCGCAGGCGAGCCGAGTTCGATCAACAACACGGCCCAATCGATGCTGATCAAGCACAGCACCAACCCAGGGACAACCCGCCGCGCGACACCAGTCGCCAGCAGGGACGCAACCCAACACGCGATGGCAACAGTCATCGCGACGAGCGACCACGTGACAGGGACAATCAACCAGACAATGACCCATCAGGCGACGACGACAATGATCGCCCTCCACGTGGCCGCGACCGCAACCATCGTGGCGGCCGAGGTCGCCAAGACCCGGAACCGAGTGGTTCTTCAAGCCACCACTAGGGACGCCACGATGATGTCAACCGCAGGCGACGTAGCCGATCTCCGGCAGACAAGTATGATGGCTTTCCGGCTTTCTCGAGTCGTATCAAGAAGGTCCAGCTGCCTAAGAAGTTCAAGGCGACTGGAATCGAGAAGTTTACTGTAACACCCTAAAAAAAATTCCTATTTTAAAATTAGTAATTAAATTGTTTTTATTTAAATTTTATGCTCATATTTATCTAAGGAAAATAAATTATTTACGCTAAATAAAATTAAATATAAGGTTAGAAACATTTTTGTTGCATTCATGCTGTTTGCATTGAGTTTTGTTTGTGTGTGGTTCAATTGAAATTTAAATTCTGTTTAAATTCGAATTTGAATCGCTGTGTTTGGAGCTCTAGAAAAGTTTCAGCGGCCCGAGTCCACTTTTCCTCCCTAAACTTTTTCTCTCGGCCGATTTTGCTCCTCCATCCCTCCTCTCTCGAGCCAGCCCAGCAGCAGCCCAGCTCCAGCGCTCCCGCTTTTGGCCCAGCCTGGCGGCCTGCTACGCCCCCGGCCCGTTCCCTTCCCACTTCCCGCCGGCCTGTTCCCTTCTGCCTTGCAGCCCGCTCCGCGGCCCAAGCCCAGCAGGCCGCGCAGCACCTCGCCTTCCTTTCCCCCCCATCGCGGCCCAGCAGCCAGCCCGCCTTGCACCGCAGCCGCTGACCGAGAGGTCCCACCGGTCAGAGCCGTCTCCTTCCTCCCGTCGGAGTCCGACTCCGCCACGCCCCGACCCCGGTGTCCGGCCCGGCCACGGCACGAACGCCGAGGATCCCCGGACTCTCCCCTCGTCCGTGCTACATAAAGGCCGAAGCCCCGCCGCCTTTTCCCCCAACAAACCCGTGCCCAAGTCGCCGCTCCAAGCTCACCCGCACCGCCGCCGTCCGAAGTCGCCGCTTCGCTGTCAATATCACCGCTCCGACGCCTCACCGCCCCGGCCGACTCTCGAGCAGCACCGCCAGGTCGCCAGGAGCACGCCAAACCCCCGCACGACCCCTCCCGTGCTTCGGAGCACCATCGCCGGCACATCCCGACGGCCATTGCCGCCGGTCGCCGTCGATCCGTCAGTGCAGCGCCGCTTCGACCAAATTAACCGCCCAAGGCACTTCCCCAGCAGGTACTCTTGCTCCCGAGCCCCTCCTTGCTCTTTTTCTCCCACTGTCGCGTGCCGCCGCCGCTCATCGCTGTCCGCCGCTCCTGCTCGCCGTCGCCGGCCGCCGCTGCCGCGTCCCCGCCGACGAGAACACCCCCACTCGATTCGCCGCGTCACCCCGCGCCTGTAGCACCACTTCCCGACCCAAACCGAGCTTCCTAGCTCGTTTTCGAGCTTCGCCGGCGATGCGCCGCCGCTCGCCGCCGCAGCTCCACTCGCCGACGACATTCCCTCTCCCCTGGATCTAATCTCCACCGTTCAAACTAAATTCGACGGCCCAGATCGAAAGCCAATCTGAGTCAATACCGGTCAACTGAGTCAGCCGCAGCTGTTTTGCAAAAGAGTCCCCGTCCTTTTTCAAAATTAACCCGCAGTCCAAATCTATTCAAAAATAATTACAATTAAGTCCTGATTTTTATAGAAAGCCCCCTGACTTATTTAAAAATAGCACCCGAGGTCCTGTTTTGGTCAAATTGCAAATAAACCCTCCTGTTTTTATATAAAATTGTGTTTTAGCCCCTGAGTTTTTGCAAATAAGCCCCTGGAACTTCTAAAACTTTGCCAGCAAGTCCCTGAACCTTAGAAAAGCCATAACTTCTTCGTTTTAGCTCCGATTTGAGTGATTTTCGCGCTCACGTGTTCGTAGCGAAGCATAGATTAGTTTTTCAGCCTTCCTTTGTTCTGTTTTTATTGTTTGGTGTACTGTTCTAATAGATTAATATTGTTTGCATGTACTGGCTTGAATGGATGCTTGTGTGTTGATGTATGAGTCCAGTCGGTGAGCCGTACGCGTTTGAGTTCGAGGGTTACGAGGAGCAGGACCAACAGCAGTAGCAGGAGCAGCAGCAACAGTTGGACGAAGGCAAGTACAGCACGGACAATCCTTGCTACCTAAACACACCTTTACATTATTAACTGCATATGCATGTGTCTAAATTGTTCCTATTAAGGTTGTACCTAGTTTTGTTTACCCTATACCTTGATTACCCTGGGTTTTTGCATCTGGGTAGAACTTTGCTAAGCGCAGCTACTGTCACCAATGTTTAACTGTTAATCTTGACTTAATGGTTCAGTTCAATGTTAATGGTAAAACTTGCTTTTTAGCAACATGGAACAGGGAGCTAGGGCGTATGCTTCATGCTTGGCCCTAGTGTCTCTCCGTAAGGACTGGTTCTTAAAGCGGCAACCCAGGAACCTGTCGCCACCGCTGGAACTATAATGGCTCTGGTCTTGGACAAGTAACATGTACGGCTCTAGCTTGACAGTAGTTACCGACGGGCTGACGGCGTTATGTGAAGCATGGGTGAGAGTATGGTTTGATCCACCGAGGACGGAGTATCCGTTGGCTATGTCCCCGTGAGGCACAGTCCCGTGTTGGGAGCTTCCGTATGGCGGGGCATCCACACGTTGCACTATTTATTTTGTTGTTGATGTTTATTACCGCGCTTGGACGCCATTGACCCCCTCGTGTTGCGACATGGGCGTCAGTCAATCTCGGTGCCTTGGGTCATGCTGCCTAGGTTGTACCATAACGGCTACTGTTTCGTTAGGGTGTCTTGTGAAAAGCCTCGTAGCGTCCCTATGCAATCACACCTCGGAAGTGTTGATGTGCGTGGTTGGGTGCAAAGTTCCTTTGAACTTTTACGCGACTGGTGGGTAAAGGGCGAAACCTCTGCAGAGTGTATAATCTATCATGATGGCCTTGCTCAGGGTCAAGAGCGGCCTGGATCCTTTTTGATTAGAAGTTGATGTTTATTATTGTTTAATGTTCACCTCTACTTCATTAAGTGGGAATTGCAACTGGGATTCACTTAATTGTAGTAATCTTGGTTAATGTTAAAATGAATCAACTAAAATTGCTAATGCAGTACAGCCGTGTCAAGCTTTCTTTTAAACCTTCATTATCCGTGTTGTATTTGCTAAGTAAGACAATTACTTACACTTGCCATTCAACAAAATCCCGGATGGGTAACAGATGGATTAGATGGTACTGCTGCTATTGAATTTCCTGAAGATCTTCCATTCTACTAGCTGTGCTCAACCAGTCGGTGTCCCTGTGGATTATGGTTTTCGGCTTCGTCATCGTCTTCGTTTAGAGAGAGTTAATAAAGAGTCTTCCGCTGTTTTATTTAGTTATTTGAGTCAAACTCTGATGTAAAACCATTTTATTCGAGCGTATGTACTCTGTTTATCATATTTGTTATCTATATGTGTTCTGTGGACTTCCTGGGCACACATATAGTAGCATTCGGGTTTCTGTGTAAATCCGGGTGTGACATTTACTGGCAAGCTAGACCCGGAGCAGTGGCTGCGCGTTTACTCGACAGCAATCACTATGGCGGGCGGCGACAATGACGTCAAAGTCAGATGGAAGCCCCGAAGAATGTTAAAGAAGTCCAGAGGCTTACAGGATGCCTCGCGGCGCTTAACAGATTCATATCAAGACTTGGAGAAAAGGGTCTCCCTTTCTTCAAGCTACTCAAGCAACACGACAAGTTTACTTGGACAGCAGAGGCGGATCAGGCTTTCGAACAACTCAAGGCTTACCTGACGACTCCTCCAATCCTCGTCTCTCCAGTTAAAGGTGATCATTTATTTTTATATATTGCTGCTACCACACATGTAGTCAGTACGGTCATCGCAGTCGAGCGCAAGGAAGAAGGCCATGTGTTTCCAGTACAGCGGCCGGTCTACTTCATCAGTGAGGTACTCTCTGTGTCCAAGACTCATTATCCTCAAGTCCAGAAGCTTCTTTATGCAGTATTCATTACTTCAAGAAAGTTACGGCATTATTTTCAATCATATTCAATTACTGTCGTGACTAAGTTCCCGCTGGGCGAAATTTTCAACAACCCGGATGCAACTGGACGGATAAGCAAATGGAAAGCGGAAATTGCCGCATATGATCTTACTTTTGCTCCACAGACGGCAATCAAGTCGCAAGCCCTAGCTGATTTCACAGTCGAGTGGTTGGAAACTCAATATTCCAGATCAACTACTCGCCCAGAACACTGGGTCATGTACTTTGATGGATCATTGAAGCTAGAAGGCAGTGGTGCCGGAGTTCTATTGATTTCACCCAAAGGAGAACAACTCAAATACGTTCTTCAGATCTTATTTCAAGTCACCAATAATGAAGCAGAGTATGAAGCTATGGTGCATGGTCTTCGTTTTGCGGCTTCGCTGGGTATCAAACGCCTCTGCGTTTATGGAGACTCAGCGGTAGCCATAAACCAAGTCAACAAGGATTGGGATGCCACAAAGGAGACGATGGATGCATATGTCAATGAAGTTCGCAAGCTTGAACGTCACTTCATTGGTTTGGAATTTCATCATGTTGTCCGTGACTACAATGTAGCCGCCGACGCTTTATCCAAACTGGGCTCCCAAAGAGCCGACGTCCCGGCCGAGATCTTTGTCCATGAATTGCATCATCCATCTATCCAAGAACCAGTCCTTGCGTAGAACACTCCAGATCAAACAAGGCTTGACCTCTAGGTCATGGTCATCGACACCGACTGGATGACACCGGTCATCGAGTACTTACGGGATCACACTCTGCCAAAAGAGGAAAGTGAAGAAGTCCGTACCAAACGCAGAGCCGCACAATATGTGGTGGTTGACAATACACTTTATCGACGTGGGGCATCAGTCAACGTCTTGATGAAGTGTATCACTGCCGATCAAGGCAGACAGTTACTTGAAGAAATCCATAGTGGCGTTTGTGGCAATCACGCTGCCTCACGCACACTAGTAGGCAAAGCATATAGAGCAGGGTTTTTCTGGCCATCAGCGAAGAAAGATGCTGAAGATATCGTCAAGAGATGTCAGGGCTGTCAATTTTTCGCCCGCCAGCCTCATGTCCCAGCTCACGAACTATGCATGATTCCATTGTCCTGGCCCTTTGCATGCTGGGGTCTTGATCTTGTTGGTCCTCTGACAAAAGCCCCTGGTGGTTTTGAGTGGCTTATTGTAGCCATCGACAAGTTTACCAAGTGGATTGAAGCACAACCATTGGTACACCCGCGGGCGGGAAACTTGATCAAGTTCTTCGATGGAGTCATTCAGCGATTTGGTTTACCACACGAGATCATTACATAGCTCGGATCGGTGTTTACAAGCGACGCATTTCAGAGATATTGTGATCAATATTCAATTGAGCTCCATTATGCCTCGGCTGCTCAGCCACGAGCAAATGGACAAGTCGAGAAAGCTAATGGACTGCTATTACAAGGCTTAAAGCCTCGGTTATATGAACCCTTGAAGAAGTACGGTGGCAAGTGGGCTCAAGAATTGCCAGCGGTACTCTGGGGACTTCGCACGCAACCAAGTCGTGCGACCGGACAGACTCCGTATTTTCTAGTCTATGGGTCGGAAGCAGTCTTGCCTGCTGATCTCCTCTGGAACGCCCCACGACTGGAAAACTACGATGAACAAGTCGCTCAGCAAGAACGATTTCAAGACATTGACAGTGTCGAAGAAGCTCGAGTTGCGGCGTTCATTCAGAACACACGCTATCTCGAAGGGCTACGATGCTACCATCAGCGTTCTGTCCAACCTCTCTCCTTTGTCATTGGAGACTTGGTTCTTCAGCGCGTTCAGAAGACAGATGGCCTACATCAGCTCATGTCAAGATGGGAAGGCCCGTTCCTGGTAAAACAAGTCATTGGTGTTGGTACTTATCATCTCCAAACTCAAGAAGGCGACGAGTTACCCAACTTGTGGAACATTGAACACCTGAAGAAATTCTACCCGTAAAAGGGTCTCCAGGTTCTTATATTCTTTATAATCATCAGATTAATAAAGTCATCATCCATTTTTGTAAGGTTTTACTTGCAATGGTAATATTTTATCCTCATCAGAGATCCCTGTGTCATGCTTTTGCTTTCATAGCTTTTGCCCAGGGTGGTTTTTACATAAACCAGTCGATAGAAACCAGGACTGCTTTCCTTCAAGTGGCGCCAAGCCTCATAAGTCCTGCTGTATTTCATGACATATATTTCAATTCAATTTTTGCCTTTGAGTAATGTGTTTTGCATATAGCCAGCATTTTGCTCATGCAGCTTTTTGGGATGGTTTTTAGTGGCCACCGACTAGTTCTGGCGCTCAACACACCCACACCGGCGGCAAAGTTTTAGCTCAGACATGCGAGCTCCGACTAGTAAACTAGTCATTTATCGCCGATGGTTGTCATGAAACCCTCGTGCAACTTCTCCAACAGGAGATCAGACCATCACACACGTGGTCCACTTTCTCAACAGAGAACCCTGTGTTCAGCTTTTGAATTGGCATGAAATTTGAAAGACCAGGGATAGTCGTAATGACTACTGGGAGTAGTAAACTAGTCATTTCCAGATTTTATCGCCAGTGGTCGTCATGAGACCCTTGTGCGACTTCTCCAACAGGAGAAAGACCATGTCAAGAGTGGTCACCTTTCTCAACAGAGAACCCTGTGTTCAGCTTTTGAATTGTCATGAAATTCAAAAGACCAGGGATAGTCGTAATGACTACTAGGACTAGTAAACTAGTCATTTCCAGATTTTATCACCGGTGGCCGTCATGAGACCCTTGTGCGATTTCTCCAACAGGAGAAAGACCATGTCAAGAGTGGTCACCTTTCTCAACAGAGAACCCTGTGTTCAGCTTTTGAATTGGCATGAAATTCAAAAGACCAGGGATAGTCGTAATGACTACTGGGACTAGTAAACTAGTCATTTCCAGATTTTATCGCCAGTGGTCGTCATGAGACCCTTGTGCGACTTCTCCAACAGGAGAAAGACCATGTCAAGAGTGGTCACCTTTCTCAACAGAGAACCCTGTGTTCAGCTTTTGAATTGGCATGAAATTCAAAAGACCAGGGATAGTCGTAATGACTACTAGGACTAGTAAACTAGTCATTTCCAGATTTTATCGCCAGTGGTCGTCATGAGACCCTTGTGCGACTTCTCCAACAGGAGAAAGACCATGTCAAGAGTGGTCACCTTTCTCAACAGAGAATCCTGTGTTCAGCTTTTGAATTGGCATGAAATTCAAAAGACCAGGTATAGTCGTAATGACTACTCGGACTAGTAAACTAGTCATTTCCAGATTTTATCGCCAGTGGTCGTCATGAGACCCTTGTGCGACTTCTCCAACAGGAGAAAAACCATGTCAAGAATGGTCACTGCGGGACCAGGATCCCCAGGGCCACTCATACAGAGGATTAATCTACTCGGCAGGAGAGTGTTTGGTCCGACTACTTCAAACTAGTCGGCTATGGTGCAAGACGACGTAGTCGACTAGGGTAGACTAGTCCTATACTGATAGGAGACTCCCCAAAGTATTCTGTTGTAGTACTCCGAGTTGTATACGACTAGGACAAATAACCGACTTGTAACTCTGCTCCCCGGACAATATAAGGCAGAGCAGGGACCCCTCAGATTCATCATAATCATCTGTACACCAGTACAAACCTCGCGGATAATACAATCTAGCCATACAGGACGTAGGGTATTACGCGATTCGCGGCCCGAACCTGTCTAAATTGTCTTGTTCGTGCACTATCGCTTCTAGAACTCGGTGAGACCCACACAAATCTACTCGCTGGGGTATCCCCGGTTAGACGTGCTCGACATAATTCGTCGACACTTGGTGCCCACCGTGGGGCTCTCTCGTTCAAGTTCACGAGTAGGAGCGATGGGATCAACTTTCAATGTCCGTTTCGGATTCGATTTCGATTTCAATTTCAGATGAAGCATCCACTGCCGACTCGTTTTCAATGTCGACTTCGATTCCGACTCGGACACCGATCGGGGCTCAACAAGTCGTGTCCGGGTACAACTCATTTCCAAACATGGAAGGAGTCGGGAACTCCGAGTCGGCCACGCCATCGGACAACCCCCCAGACTGACCCCCGTTCGGCATCACCAATTCCGCAGCCCCATATCAACAGATGCATGTCGCGATGCAAGACAAGAACGACACAAGTTCGACAGAGTCAAGATCATCGCCTAGTAAGATTGCGGGACGTTGCAAGGACCCTGAGTCGGTCTCCGGACCATCAGAGGACCATGACGACAACGATTGCAAGCTCTTACTAAGCGACTCGCCAGACAACACGGCGCAATTCAACTGCAGCACCTACTACAAGTCAGACATCGTCCTCGAACAACCACTTGTTCGACTCCCCTTAGGACTAGTCGTGACCAATTCACCAGGAGGACTTCTTGTTCACTGGCCCGGTGCGATTCCTCTAGATTCTGGTTGGGACAACGAGTCGAGGCTGAGCGCTGCAATCCTAGAGGAACTGCCATATCAAGACGGCAAGACAGCCTCAATCACATCTTCTTCCGATCAAGCGGGGGACAACTACTCTGGTGTGCTCAGCCTGCAACTACTCGATCCAAGCAGGCACGTCTACATCACAGGCGCATCAGGACAAGGACATCAATATGAGCGAGAGCTCATGGGCGACATCTCTGATGAAGAGCTGACTGGTCCCAATGAGACTGATCAGCAGACGGCGGCCAGGCGATCGAGGAACGTGAAGCGCAGACAAAGGCGTGTCAATGCCGCAAGGCGCGCCGCGGCCACACGAAATCTCGATCATGACTTTTAGATGGTCGGAGATCAACCCGTTCTATTTGATCCTTCAACCAACCTGACCGTGGCTGCCGAGATAATCAGAGCTATGCCCAATACACCGGAGATCCAACATGTACTCACCTTGTTCGAGACGGTCCAGCCTCATCTCATAGGCGGGCCGGGGATGACTCAGAGGAGGTCGAGGCCTCGGGCCAGTCACTCTGTTTCGTCCCCCTATCAAAGTCGGGTTCACCCAAGACCCGCAGGACAACTCGTCATCCATGATGCACCAGCGAATCAACAAGGGGGTAACAGAGTCAATGATCCCCCTGCTGCCGATCTCCGTGAGGCGATCAACGCCAGCCGAGATGCTCGTTCTCAGATCGACACACGACGAGCCGAGCGCATCGCAGCAGAGATTCGCAGGCGAGCCGAGTTCGATCAACAGCACGGCCCAATCGATGCTGATCAAGCACAGCACCAACCCAGGGACAACCCGCAGCGCGACACCAGTCGCCAGCAGGGACGCAACCCAACACGCAATGGCAAGAGTCATCGCGACGCGCGACCACGCGACAGGGACAATCAACGAGACAACGACCCATCAGGCAACGACGACGACAGCGATCGCCCACCACGTGGTCGCGACCGCAACCATCGTGGCGGCCGAGGTCGTCAAGCCCCGGAACCGAGTGGTTCTCCAAGCCACCACTCGGGGCGCCGCGATGATGTCAACCGCAGGCGACGTAGCCGATCTCCGGCAGACAAGTATGATGGCTTCCCGGCTTTCTCGAGTTGTATCAAGAAGGTCCAGCTGCCTAAGAAGTTCAAGGCAACTGGAATCGAGAAGTTTACTGGCAAGCAAGACCCGGAGTAGTGGCTGCGTGTTTACTCGACAGCAATCACCATGTCGGGCGGCGACAACGACGTCAAAGTCAGGTACTTTCCAATTACGATGGATACTGCTCCACTGACTTGGCTTGAAGGTCTCCGTCCCGGTTCCATCGACAATTGGGAGCAGCTTACGCGCAAGTTCACAGCCAACTTCCAGGGAACCTGGGCTCGGCCCGTAACCCGGTTTGAATTGGCATCCTGCAAACAGCAGAAGGGTGAAACTCTGCGCAAGTACATCAAGAGGTTCTTTGAAAAAAGGGCCACCATCATCGACGTATCTGACAGAGAGATCATCGACTGCTTTCATGACGGCTTGTGGGCACGCGAGTTGCATCGCGAGTTCGGGAGGCGGCGCCGAGAAACCATCGCGGAGCTCCGACGCATGGCTGCTGATTGGGCAGACCAAGACGATCGGGAACGCGAGCGGTTTGACAAGCGCAAAGACAACAACCAGAGTGGTGGCAACGACTACGACAAGACTAGTCCCGATCGCCGCAACAACAACAACAACAACAACAACAACAAAAGGCGTGACTTTAACTGCAACAAGCGCAAGCCAGACAACACAGTCGCGTCAGTCGAGCGCTCCACACGGAAGAAAAGCACCCCTGACCTGGATGCAATCCTGAATGTCCCCTGCCCATATCACTCGCATGGCAAGCACACGATGGCTCTGTGCGCCCACATCAAGAGGGAGTTCAACAAGATGGAGTTTCCTGAGAAGAGGAAGCCAGTGAACAAGAAGAAAGACAATAACGACGATGATAACCAAGATAGTGGTTTTCCTCAATTGAACAACGTCGTTGCAGTATTGTTCAATGGTGACAGCCTTACTCAGTCGAAGCGATCCAAGAAGCTATCTCTACGTGAGATCATGGCAGTCGAACCAGTTACCCCCACCTATCTCAAGTGGTCAGAGGTCCCAATTACGTTCTCCAGGATAGATCAGTGGACCAATTTTGCCAATCCAGGCAAATACCCCCTAGTACTCGACCCAGTCGTGGCGCAAGCCAGACTGACCAGGGTACTCATCGATGGAGGCAGTGGGCTCAACATCATCTTTGCCAAGACATTCACAAAGATGGGACTCGACATCACCAAGTTCTTGAAGCCCATGGAATCCCCTTTCTACGGCATTGTCCCTGGCAAGGCGGCAATTCCATTGGGACAAGTCACGCTACCAGTCACTTTTGGCACGGCGGCCAATTTCAGGACAGAGTACATTAAGTTTGAGGTGGCAGACTTCGAGACGTCATACCATGCGATCCTCGGGTGACCAGCCCTCGCCAAGTTCATGGCGATTCCGCATTACGTGTACCTCGTCCTCAAGATGTCGGCTCCCAATGGAGTTCTTTCCCTCAAAGGAGACCTCAAGACTTCCCATGACTGTGATGTGGAAGCCGCGGAGTACGCAGCAGCGTCGCAGGTGCCCACACAGATGATGGAAGTACTCGCCTTGGCTAACAAGTCGAAGGAAGAAGGCTCAGAAATCCCTGCCAAGAAGTCGACAAGTATGAGTTTCAAGTCCTCTGGAGAGGTACAGATCAAGACTGTCGATCTCCAGATGGGCGACTCATCCCAAACTGCCCTCATAGGGGCCAGTCTAGACTGTAAATAGGAAGACGCGCTCGTCAAGTTCCTGCGTGCTAATAAAGATATATTCGCATGGAAACCATCTGATATGCCTGGTGTTCCTAGGGAGCTTGCCGAGCACAATCTCAATGTCAAGAGAGATGCGAAACCTAAACGACAACGCTTACGACGCTTCGATCAAGAACGTCGTAACGCCATCAAGGCCGAGATAGCCAAACTACTCGCAGCCGGCTTCATCAAAGAAGTCTTCCATCCAGAGTGGTTGGCCAATCTGGTCCTGGTGAGGAAGAAAAACAACAACGAGTGGCGCATGTGCGTTGATTATACAGATCTCAACAAGCATTGCCCTCCAGACCCCATGGGTCTGCCGCGCATCGATGAAGTCGTGGACTCCACGGCAGGTTGCGCACTGCTGTCTTTCCTTGATTGTTACTCAGGATATCACCAGATAGCCCTGAACAAGGAAGACCAGATCAAGACATCGTTCATCACCCCCTTCGGTGCTTTTTGCTACACTACCATGTCATTTGGGTTGAAGAACGCCGGAGCCACATATCAACGAGCCATACAGAAGTGCCTTTCATCACAGATCGGCATTAATGTAGAGGCATATGTTGATGATGTGGTGGTCAAGACAAGGGATCCAGACAACTTCATTGCTGACTTGCAAGAGACGTTTGATAATCTCAGAACCTTCCGCTGGAAGCTTAACTCGACTAAGTGTGTTTTTGGCGTACCAGCTGGCAAACTACTCGGGTTCATTGTAAGTCACGGAGGCATTGAAGCTAACCCCTCCAAAATCACGGCTATTCTCCAGATGGAAGCCCCGAAGAATGTTAAAGAAGTCTAGAGGCTTACAAGATGCCTCGCAGCGCTTAACAGATTCATATCAAGACTTGGAGAAAAGGGTCTCCCTTTCTTCAAGCTACTCAAGCAACACGACAAGTTTACTTGGACAGCAGAGGCGGATCAAGCTTTCGAACAACTCAAGGCTTACCTGACGACTCCTCCAATCCTCGTCTCTCCAGTTAAAGGTGATCATTTATTTTTATATATTGCTGCTACCACACACGTAGTCAGTACGGTCATCGTAATCGAGCGCAAGGAAGAAGGCCATGTGAGGTACTCTCTGCATCCAAGACTCGTTATCCTCAAGTCCAGAAGCTTCTTTATGCAGTATTCATTACTTCAAGAAAGTTACGGCATTATTTTCAATCATATTCAATTACTGTCGTGACTAAATTCCCGCTGGGCGACATTTTCAACAACCCGGATGCAACTGGACGGATAAGCAAATGGAAAGCGGAAATTGCCGCATATGATCTTACTTTTGCTCCACAGATGGCAATCAAGTCGCAAGCCCTAGCTGATTTCACAGTCGAGTGGTTGGAAACTCAATATTCCAGATCAACTACTCGCCCAGAACACTGGGTCATGTACTTTGATGGATCATTGAAGCTAGAAGGCGGTGGTGCGGGAGTTCTATTGATTTCACCCAAAGGAGAACAACTCAAATACGTTCTTCAGATCTTATTTCAAGTCACCAATAACAAAGCAGAGTATGAAGCTATGCTGCATGGTCTTCGTTTAGCGGCTTCACTGGGTATCAAACGCCTCTGCGTTTATGGAGACTCATCGGTAGCCATAAACAAAGTCAACAAAGATTGGGATGCCACAAAGGAGACGATGGATGCTGTTGACACCAAAAATTGGCACCAGGAAGAGGCTGACATGTGGGCCGGATTCGTCGAAAAGGTATCATTCGGCAAAGGAGTTTTTTCCCCGGAGCATTCGGTAAAGATGTTCTGCGGTCGGGAACGCATCGTCATTCGGCAAGAGAGCTGTTCCGCAGAAGGCATTCGGGAGTACGTGATGACGTGGATCAAGCATAAGGAAAAGGCTGGTTTAACTTAGAATGCAAGACGGATACGGTGCCCCGACGTTTATCTTTTTAGGAAATAAATAAATGTAATCGTAATCGATTAGGAGTCGTGTCGAAACCAGGGTATAAATATAAACCCATGGTAATTGTAAAAGGATCGTTCAATCAATCAATCATACAACAAACCGGCCCCGTGCCAACTTCGAGTCCCTTAGTCGAGTCGTCGAGTTCTTCGAGAGGAATCATCGATCCGTCGACCTCCGTAAGTACCGGCAACCCTGCACCATGCCTAGTATCATGCGGTGGATTTAGGCCTTGGTTCAGGAAGGTTCCATTGTTAGAGCATGAGCCATGCGGTGGGCTAAGTTTTAGCGTGGAACAAGTTATCGGCTCTATTGGATTTTGGCAAGATCTGATAGATTCATTAAGTTACCATGTGTTGCTCTGGATTTTACCTTTGTGTTCAATTCATTACAACACTCCTTTGCCCAGTCTAGGTTGATTAGATTCGGCTCTAGCTCACAATGCACTGCGTTTTCATAGCCGAATTCGAAGTCAATCTAGATTGCCACGTGTTGCGGGTTCACGCTCGTTGGTCTTGTGTAGATCTTGACAGAACCGGGTATCATGCGGTGGATGCAGGTTTTTGGGTCGTCTTAGAGCTAATCATCCGGTGGATTAGAATTCGATTCGATCTGATAGATCTATCATCATTAGCGAAGCTTGTTCCTTCTTCATGGAACCCGATTCGGCTATATAGCCGTATTCGGCAGTATCGTCACGAGCGAAACGTGCTCACGGTTTTGTTTTAAATAAAGAATGCTTTTAGCCTTCCACGATTAGATTGTATCATGCAGTGGATTGATCTATTCTTGGTTGGTGGTGTGATTCTAAGCAAGTCGTATCATGCGGTGGATTAACTTGCTTGTTTCATGCTCGACGGGTTGAAAAGTACCTAGACATGCGGTAGACTAGTGCTTTTAGCCTATGCATTCTTGTTTATTATGAAATTATGGTCATGTTTTCGCCCTTCTATTTATCTATCATGTTCTGTTCCTCGTTAATCGGCTATGAGTATGTGTTACAAGGTTCATTCAGTCAAATGCCGATCTTTCGTCATGCTTACGTCACGCATTCGGCAGTGCGCTTCCTGTATGCTTTGCCGATTGCCGAATGATGCTTTAACGCCGACAGATAGCTTCCCTGTAGCTATATGTCGTTCGAAACTGGCTCCGTAGCCGCAAATATGGAACTGACTGGTATTGCCCGGTACGTTCCAGGTGTTATCTAAAAATCTTTTGTCCCTTTGTCAGTTTCAGGAAAATTGACTGGCACGCTTTCGGATTCAAACGCTCGGGCCACGTGTGAAGCCAGCTAATTCGGCTTGCTGTGTGCTTGGCGTGAGGTGCGGATTTTACGTCAACACACTTTTTGGCACGCCTGGTGGGACCACAAGCTTCGAAGATGCCTGAATTAAAAGACATTCTGGATGTCACTTTTGAAGAATTGTCTGATGAACATCAGCAAATGGTGAAGATTGCTGCAGATCGGTTCATCAAAAAATGCTTGCTGTCTTTTGCTAAAAACAGGAGTGGTGCACCGTTTCTCAAGTCAGATCTGCCAAGAGTTCTTTTGCCGGGACAATCTGATCTTACTGAAGATGAAGAAAGGGAGAAGTTCTCTAGCTTGTTGTACAAGGCTTTAGGAGAAACAATGACCAATCATAATGCTGCATTCCTGAACAGTTTTCGGCTCATACTGGTCAACATCTTTGGTCAACACGTAGATAAACCTTTTGAGCAAGCACATGGACAACTTGGTGGACCAACATATTTCAATATTCAACAATCGGTCCCAAAACGTCATGGTAAAGGTATTGAAGAAACTGAAGTTTCTGGAACCAAAGACGCGAATGGACAGCCGATTCAGCAAGAGCTTCAGCATGCATTGCCGAAACCTCGTACATATGGTGATATGGCATTCGGCACTACGGGAAATCCACCTGCTTCTGCTTACAAGATATCCCCTCTGAACAACAGGCTGCAAAGAGATGTGTATGGAAACGGGTATTCAGAGTTCATGGATTGCAATGCTATCGACGCTCTCCCGAATCCCGGGTATGTTGGTACTGCAGGAATGCCTGCTGGAAGACCAGGGAATCAAGATACCAATATTGACCTCATGGTGCAAAAAATGACCGATGTCTTGCAAAATCAATTCGGTCTGAAGCCTAAAAATCAGGGGTATATGTACTCGTCTCCTTTCCCAGAATGGTACCAGAGGGTATCATTGCCGAATAGAGTCAAGGTGCCTACAGAATTTACTAAATTCTCAGGACAAGATGATACTAGCACTGTGGAACATATAGCTCGATATCTGATGTAGCTTGGAGAAGCTTCAGCGGACGAGGCTTTTAGAATCAGATACTTTCCTTTGTCACTGACGGGTCCAGCTTTTACATGGTTTGCTTCTTTGCCTGCTCAGTCGATTTGTACTTGGAAAGACCTGGAGCAAAAATTCCATGCTCATTACTACATTGGCAGTGCCGAGAAAAAGTTGGTTGATTTGACCAGCTTAAGGCAGAGGAATAACGAGACACCTACGGAGTTCCTCAGAAGATTTAGGGAAACAAAGAGCATGTGCTTTTCTCTGAACATACCTGATGACCAGCTAGCTGGTATGGCTGTAGCTGGCATGCTGCCTACCATTCGGGAAAAGCTATTCGGGATGGAGTTTGATGATCTGGGCCAGTTGTCACACAGATTGGCCTTAATGAGTAACCAGGCATATGGTTTTAAGAAAGATGCCAGATTTGCTAAACATAATGATGTAGCTGACATCTATAACCAATTCCTTGAAAGAGCAGATCAAGAAGGTGAGTATGAAGATAATGAGGAGATAGCTGCAGCAGAGATAGTGTGGGGCAAAGAACCAGTCATGGTGAATCAGAGGTGGATTAAACAGAATAAGGGCACCTATGATTTTGATGTAACTAAGGCAGATAAATTGTTTGACTATCTTGTAAAAGAAGGCCGAATCAAGCTACCAGA
Source organism: Echinochloa phyllopogon (assembly GCA_033239725.1). NCBI lineage: Eukaryota > Viridiplantae > Streptophyta > Magnoliopsida > Poales > Poaceae > Echinochloa > Echinochloa phyllopogon. Next base: position 34,385,790 of record BTCW01000001.1, on the reverse strand, counting down.
GGGGCATTCTATGCTTCGGCCTGATGGAGTGAAAGATAAAAGGTACTGTGGATTCCATGATAGAAATTCTCATTCCATCAATGAATGCAGGGTTTTTAGAGTGAGGATTCAGAAAGCTATCCAAGAAGGGCATCTGAAATTCAACAATAAGATGAAGTTGGACAATAACCCGTTTCCTCAGAACATGATTGGGTTCTCAATCAATATGGTGAATGTTGCCGAATCTGGAGAAAAGATGAGAGTCCTGACGTCGAAAGAAGCGAAGTAGAATGGCTCAGTCGATCCTAATCGGCAAATCACGATCGAACAGATTCGGCAGGAAAAACCTCGCTTCCCGAATAGCCGATTTGAAATTGGGAAATCTTCTAAACCCAGAGTCACGTCGCGCATTCTCCTCAATAAGTGGCAGCGTCAGCAAGAAAAAGAACGCTACCAGAGACATGAGTACGAAGAGGATAAGAGGAGGTGCGAAGAAAAAAGGTATGAGGAAGAACAAGAGGCATATGTACGAGAACAAGAACGTGCGCATTGGGATTGTGCCTTCTTCAGACATTGTTGGAACGAGGGTTTAAAGCTGCCTACATGGAATAACTGTCCTGAATGCAATAATAGATTTATTGAATATAGGCAAAATGGTGCCAGTCGCCGATCCGTCCACGAAAGAATTGGAAGGATACATCCTAGTGATGATCGGCGGCTAAAAATATATAAGAATAATGATCAACCAAGGAAAAGACATGCTGATCATGAAGAAGAAGATCATGAGTATGTCTGGCAAAAAGGACAGTGGTGTCCACCTGGTTTAAGAAGGAGCCAGAAGAGAAGAATCCAGCGCCTGAGGAATCAAGAGTTGAAACGAGCAGGAACCAGGTTGAGATCGATATGGCGTCCAAAAGACAAACCTGATGAATCGGGTCATTCGGCTCCTACATGCATGGTATGTTTCTTGCCGAATGAATTCATGGCTCCAGCTAATCAAATTGTACAGGAAGAGATATTGTCAGAAGTGGATGAAGCCGAGCAATGTGGGTTAATGGCACAATTGGTATTGAATAAGCAAGCTATTTTCGAGAAGCCAGTCCAGAATCGGCACATGAAGCCACTGTACTTAAGAGGATATGTCAACGGAAAGCCACTGACGAAGATGTTTGTTGATGGTGGAGCTGCTGTTAATGTGATTCCATACAATACATTCAGGAAACTTGGCATGAGCCCTGGAGATCTAACGCCAACAAGCATAGTTTTGAATGATTTTGCTGGAAATCCTTCGGACACCAAAGGATGTGTACATGTAGACCTGATGATTGGATCTAAGATTCTGCTTACAACCTTCTTTGTTATTGAAGGCAAAGGGGCATACAGCTTGCTACTTGGAAGGGATTGGATCCACGCGAATTGCTGTATTCCATCTACTATGCATCAGCAGCTTATTCAGTGGATAGATGATGAAGTGGAAATTGTCCCAGCAGATGATTCAATTAGCGTGGCTAATGTGGAACCAGCCTTCTGGGAATATCAAGGCATAGATTGTTTCTCAGGTAAGGACTGGGGAGAAGGTCCTGTTGAGCCAGTCAGCAGTGATCAACAGCCGATCGAAGCAGTCGGCTCTTTTAGTAATTTTTAATGGATAACCCAATCGATGGGACTGACGGGAAGCTAGGACATGGATTTGTGTCGGCTGACAAATTAGAAGAAGTAGACATTGGAGATGGTGACAAACCAAGGCCGATATTCATCAGTGCTAGCTTGGATTCAGTTTTCAGAGAAAAGTTGATTGAGTTGTTAAAAGAATACAGAGATTGCTTTGCTTGGGATTATTCGGAGATGCCTGGTTTAGATCGTTCCATTGTTGAGCATCGATTGCCGATCAAGCCTGGTTATAAACCTTACAAGCAACCACCCCGGAAAATCTACAAAGATGAAGTGTTGGCCGATGTAAAGAAGGAAGTGGAAAGATTAATAGCAGCAAATTTTATTCGGCCATGCAGATATGCAGAATGGATCTCTAATATTGTTCCTGTGTACAAGAAAAATGGGAAGATGAGAGTTTGTATAGACTTTAGAGATCTGAACAGAGCTACACCCATGGATGGATATCCAATGCCTATTGCTGACTCGTTGGTTGATGCTGCTGCTGGTTATAAAGTGATTAGTTTCATGGATGGTAATGCAGGGTACAATCAAATTTTTATGGCATTGGAAGATATAGCGAAAACAGCTTTCAGATGTCCAGGACATATAGGGTTGTTTGAATGGGTTGTCATGACGTTTGGTTTGAAGAATGCTGGTGCAACTTATCAAAGAGCCATGAATTATATTTTTCATGAGTTGATCGGCAAGATTGTGGAAATATATATTGATGATGTTGTGATTAAGTCATTGGATCATGAAGCACATTTGGCCGACATAAGGAAAACTCTAGAGTGCACTAGGAAACATGGGCTCAAGATGAACCCAAATAAATGTGCTTTCGGAGTTTCGGCAGGAGAATTTCTGGGATTTCTGGTGCATGAAGGAGGAATAGGAGTTGGCAAGAAAAGTATGAAAGCCATTGATGAAGTTGCTCCTCCAACTAATCTTAAGGAATTACAGTCATTGCTTGGTAAGATTAATTTCGTGAGAAGATTCATATCAAATTTATCGCAAAAGGTGTTACGTTTCTCTTCACTGCTAAAAGTCAAGAAGGATCAGAAATTTGTATGGGGTGACGAACAACAAAAGGCTTTTGACGAAATCAAGGAATACATGAAAGAACCACCAGTATTGGTACCTCCACAGTTGAACAAGCCTTTTAAGTTGTACGTGGCGGCCGATACCCAAACTATTGGATCGGCCCTCATACAAGAATTTGAGGGAAAGGAAAGGGTAGTTGCATACCTTAGCCGAAAATTGCTTGATCCCGAAATGAGGTATTCGGCTACCGAGAAACTTTGTTTATGTGTTTACTACTCCTGTACAAAATTTCGGCACTACTTGCTACATGCCGAATGCATTGTGTACTCAAACTTTGATGTGATAAAGCACATGTTGTCTATGCCAATTTTGAACGGAAGGATTGGCAAATGGATTTTAGCTTTGTCTGAATTTGAGTTAAAGTTTGAATCGGCAAAAGCTGTTAAAGGACAGGTTATTGCTGACTTCATTACTGAGCATCGCGATTCATCGACTAATCTGCTTGAAATTACTCCTTGGGTATTATTCTTCGATGGATCTTCATGTGACAAAGGTGGTGGAATAGGTATTTTGTTAATTTCGCCAAAAGGAGAGGTATTTGAATTTGCTATTCCTATTCAACCTACTGTCACTAATAATCAAGCCGAGTATGAAGCGTTGCTCAGAGGACTTCAATACTTGAGAGGAGCAAAGGCCATTGCGGTTGAAATCTTTGGAGATTCAGAATTAGTCATAAGGCAACTAAATGGCGAATATGAGTGCAGAAACGATGTCTTAAGGAATTACTATGAAGAATGCAAGCAAATCTTAAAGGAGTTTCAGTCAGTAATTCTACGGCATATTCCTAGGAAAGACAATGAAGAGGCGAACAGATTAGCTCAAAGTGCTTCGGGTTATAGAGAGCTTCAAGAAGTTTTTGCTAATGATGTATATGCTTTCGGGAGTAATCTAGCAGAAGATGATTGGAGAAAAGAAATTGTTGATTATCTGGAGAATCCATCCCGAAAAGTTTCTAGAAAGCTCAGGTATAAAGCTTTAAAGTTTGTTCTTCTTGATGATAATTTATATTATAAATCCTTGGATGGAGTGCTGTTACATTGCTTAAATCAAGAAGAAGCAAAAAGGCTGATAAGTGAAGTGCATGATGGGCTGTGTGGAGCACATCAATCGGCTTACCGAATGAAATGGGTTATTAGGAGAACTGGGTACTATTGGCCCACAATGCTAGAAGACTGCTTTGAATATTACAAAGGATGCCAAGATTGCCAGAGATTTGGAAACATTCAAAGAGTTCCAGCGTCGGTCCTGAATCCTATTATCAAGCCATGGCCATTCAGAGGATGGGGAATAGATTTGATTGGCCAAATAAATCCTCCATCTAGCAAGGGGCATAAGTTTGTGCTTTTAGCAACCGATTATTTTACAAAGTGGGTTGAGGCGATTCCATTAAAAAAGGTGACATCAGAGAATATGGTTGAATTTGTTAAAGAACATATTATTTACAGATTTAGAATTCCTCAAACAATCACCACAGATCAAGGAACTCAGTTTACATCTTCAGAGTTCAGAAGTTTTGCTGAGAGTATGGGCATCAAATTGTTGAATTCTTCTCCTTATTATGCCCAAGCTAATGGTCAAGCAGAGACTTCTAACAAGATTATGATTAGAATTATACAGAAAAAGATTGATCAGAAGCCGAGAAAGTGGGATTCGGTACTCAATGAGGCTTTATGGGCTTACCGAATGGCTCCACATGGGGCTACACAGACGTCTCCTTATGAATTGGTATATGGACATCATGCTATCTTACCATGGGAGATGCAGTCAGATTCGAGGAGAATAAAGTTGCAAAAAGATTTAAGTTCTAAAGATTATAATGATTTAATGATGGACGAATTAGAAGATTTGCATATGATTCGTCTCAGGGCTTTGGAAAATGTTGAGAAAAATAAAATGCGAGTTGCTAAATATTACAACAAGAAGGTGAAAGTCGAGCAATTTGCAGTAGGAGATTGGTGCCCCAAAGCAGATATTGGACCTGCAGTTTTGTACAAAATCGCCCTGGCAAGAGGGGCAGGTGTTATATCCTGCAAGATGACAGAATCAGAATCAATTGGGTTTAATATTATTGAGACAAATGAGGGATGAGCATATTACCTCTGAAGTTGGCTGATAATCAGGCATTAACTCGAGACAGAAGGGATGAATCGGCATGTTGAAGATATGATCATGGAGTTCTTGCCACCAAAGGGTGAAAGAAGGATGGGCAGATATTATTGGCACAAAAGGCTCAGGTGCATAGATAGTTCCACAGCATTTGTAAGTGAAAATCCTTCTTGTCTCTATGGAATCCTTGACAATTTCCCTGGGCTTGAGAAATTCGTGAAGAAATAGCCTAGGGGGCACTTGGCCACATCCCAACTGTCTAGCCATCATGTTGGGCTGATAGTATTCATAAGTGCTTTGAACCAGCCTTCCTCCACAGAATTCGGCTGGCAAGATGCAGGGCTGGATGAAGGCATTGAAGATTGCTATAGATTGTACATCAGTGCATCCAATCTCAAAGCTGAATTCGCAGGGGAGAGTGAGGTTGTCGTTGTCCAAATATGGGAACCAAAGAGGGTGAGCAAAACCTCTGAAGAAGAGCTCAAACAGTTCACCGATGTTCTTGTTGATAGATACAGTGGAAGCAGCTTCTCCATAGGTTTGACAACCTTTGGTTCTCCGAGTTTCTCCTTCTTTGTAATTAATTGAAGGAAAGTCTCGGCTGTTGAGATCAATAGCGACGATTTGGTGCATGTACAACTGCAGCCACATTTGGACAAACCACCAAGGACCATTGACACAGGGGATTTTCTTGCTGGTATGCATCAGCTGGGTGGTTTGATTGAGCATATGGTAGACACTCCCCAGGAGGTATTTCCCGAGTGGGATGAGTTTTCCGGCAGCCAGCTCTTCAGCCATCACAATATGATTCAGAGTTGGCTCATTGGCTTTGCCACAAAAGACTGATCTGCATAGCCACATATTCAGGAAGGCTCTGTATTCGACATCAGTCAGAGGACCATCAGACATATGATTCTGGATGTATCTCTTGTATCCGACCCCTGTTTTTACTCCTGTCTGCTTGGAAGAACCTTTGTGGCCATATGGGTATACAGTTCCTGTAATGTTCAGGCCGGTCATCATGTAGACATCGGCTAAAGTGGGGGACATTGGGCCATGGCCGAAAAGAAAAGCATTTGCACCATTGGACCAAAAATGGCAGGCTGCAATCAGGAGGTTCTCATTCTTTGGTGTTTCGGCTAGTGACAGCTCCAGGCAATGAGAAATACACAGTTGGTCCCAGTTCTGTGTTTGGGGGCTTTTATCATCAGACATCCTTTTGTACCAATTTCTCCAGCCGGCAATTGGGGGCAAAGGCCAGTTCTTGAAGGCGTCTTGCCACTCATGAGGTTTTGTCAATGAAATCTTGAAAGGAATCCTCTGAGATTCGGCCGCAATGATTTCGGAAGGATCTGAATCCCCTACAGGGCCGAGGAAGTAGGATGGAGCTTTTTCCTCAACGGGAATGAGGATTTCAGCAGCTAGGGCCTATCAAGAATGGAAAGGGGTGAAAAGAAATATAAAGATGCAAATCGAAAGAAGAATACCGAATGTGCTTGAGGGGATTGAAGTTTACCTGGAGAGCAAGATCTTGGTCCGCCATTTGAAGATTGGATCTTGGAAGTTGATGACCTAGGGTTCGGATCCGGATGAGAGCTCTGAAGATTCAAAAGGAGAAGCGGGTGCCGAGCAGAACTAACTTGGAAATGTTGAGTGCTTCTGGTCAATTCCGAGATAAAGTTACCTCTTATCCCGAAATTGAAGGGGCATGTGTTGACACCAAAAATTGGCACCAGGAAGAGGCTGACATGTGGGCCGGATTCGTCGAAAAGGTATCATTCGGCAAAGGAGTTTTTTCCCCGGAGCATTCGGTAAAGACGTTCTGCGGTCGGGAACGCATCGTCATTCGGCAAGAGACCTGTTCCGCGGAAGGCATTCGGGAGTACGTGATGACGTGGATCAAGCATAAGGAAAAGGCTGGTTTAACTTAGAATGCAAGACGGATACGGTGCCCCGACGTTTATCTTTTTAGGAAATAAATAAATGTAATCGTAATCGATTAGGAGTCGTGTCGAAACCAGGGTATAAATATAAACCCATGGTAATTGTAAAAGGATCGTTCAATCAATCAATCATACAACAAACCGGCCCTGTGCCAACTTCGAGTCCCTTAGTCGAGTCATCGAGTTCTTCGAGAGGAATCATCGATCCGTCGACCTCCGTAAGTACCGGCAACCCTGCACCATGCCTAGTATCATGCGGTGGATTTAGGCCTTGGTTCAGGAAGGTTCCATTGTTAGAGCATGAGACATGCGGTGGGCTAAGTTTTAGCGTGGAACAAGTTATCGGCTCTATTGGATTTTGGCAAGATCTGATAGATTCATTAAGTTACCATGTGTTGCTCTGGATTTTACCTTTGTGTTCAATTCATTACAACACTCCTTTGCCCAGTCTAGGTTGATTAGATTCGGCTCTAGCTCACAATGCACTGCGTTTTCATAGCCGAATTCGAAGTCAATCTAGATTGCCACGTGTTGCGGGTTCACGCTCGTTGGTCTTGTGTAGATCTTGACAGAACCAGGTATCATGCGGTGGATGCAGGTTTTTGGGTCGTCTTAGAGCTAATCATCCGGTGGATTAGAATTCGATTCGATCTGATAGATCTATCATCATTAGCGAAGCTTGTTCCTTCTTCATGGAACCCGATTCGGCTATATAGCCGTATTCGGCAGTATCGTCACGAGCGAAACGTGCTCACGGTTTTGTTTTAAATAAAGAATGATTTTAGCCTTCCACGATTAGATTGTATCATGCGGTGGATTGATCTATTCTTGGTTGGTGGTGTGATTCTAAGCAAGTCGTATCATGCGGTGGATTAACTTGCTTGTTTCATGCTCGACGGGTTGAAAAGTACCTAGACATGCGGTAGACTAGTGCTTTTAGCCTATGCATTCTTGTTTATTATGAAATTATGGTCATGTTTTCGCCCTTCTATTTATCTATCATGTTCTGTTCCTCGTTAATCGGCTATGAGTATGTGTTACAAGGTTCATTCAGTCAAATGCCGATCTTTCGTCATGCTTACGTCACGCATTCGGCAGTGCGCTTCCTGTATGCTTTGCCGATTGCCGAATGATGCTTTAACGCCGACAGATAGCTTCCCTGTAGCTATATGTCGTTCGAAACTGGCTCCGTAGCCGCAAATATGGAACTGACTGGTATTGCCCGGTACGTTCCAGGTATTATCTAAAAATCTTTTGTCCCTTTGTCAGTTTCAGGAAAATTGACTGGCACGCTTTCGGATTCAAACGCTCGGGCCACGTGTGAAGCCAGCTAATTCGGCTTGCTGTGTGCTTGGCGTGAGGTGCGGATTTTACGTCAACAGATGAATATGTCAAAGAAGTTCGCAAGCTTGAACGTCACTTCATTGGTTTGGAATTTCATCATGTTGTCCGCGACTACAATGTAGCCGCCGACGCTTTATCCAAACTGGGCTCCCAAAGAGCCGACGTCCCGGCCGAGATCTTTGTCCATGAATTGCATCATCCATCTATCCAAGAACCAGTCCTTGCGGAGAACACTCCAGATCAAACAAGGCTTGACCTCCAGGTCATGGTCATCGACACCGACTGGATGACACCGTTCATCGAGTACATACGGGATCACACTCTGCCAAAAGAGGAAAGTGAACAAGTCTGTATCAAACGCAGAGCCGCACACTATGTGGTGGTTGACAATACACTTTATCGACGTGGGGCATCAGTCAACGTCTGGATGAAGTGTATCACTGCCGATCAAGGCAGACAGTTACTTGAAGAAATCCATAGTGGCGTTTGTGGCAATCACGCTGCCTCACGCACACTAGTCGGCAAAGCATACAGAGCAGGGTTTTTCTGGCCCTCAGCGAAGAAAGATGCTGAAGATATCGTCAAGAGATGTCAGGGCTGTCAATTTTTCGCCCACCAGCCTCATGTCCCAGCTCACGAACTACGCATGATTCCATTATCCTGGCCCTTTGCATGCTGGGGTCTTGATCTTGTTGGTCCTCTAACAAAAGCCCCTGGTGGTTTCGAGTGGCTTATTGTAGCCATCGAAAAGTTTACCAAGTGGATTGAAGCACAACCATTGGTACACCCGCGGGCGGGAAACTTGATCAAGTTCTTCGATGGACGCCTTTCAGAGATATTGTGATCAATATTCAATTGAGCTCCATTATGCCTCGACTGCTCACCCACGAGCAAATGGACAAGTTGAGAAAGCTAATGGACTGCTATTACAAGGCTTAAAGCCTCGGTTATATGAACCCTTGAAGAAGTACGGTGGCAAGTGGGCTCAAGAATTGCCAGCGGTGCTCTGGGGGCTTCGCACGCAACCAAGTCGTGCGACCGGACAGACTCCATATTTTCTGGTCTATGGGTCGGAAGCAGTCTTGCCTGCTGATCTCCTCTGGAACGCCCCACGACTGGAAAACTACGATGAACAAGTCGCTCAACAAGAACGATTTCAAGACATTGACAGTGTCGAAGAAGCTCGAGTTGCAGCGCTCATTCAGAACACACGCTATCTCGAAGGGCTACGGCGCTACCATCAGCGTTCTGTCCAACCTCGCTCCTTTGTCATTGGAGACTTGGTTCTTCGGCGCGTTCAGAAGACACATGGCCTACATAAGTGTTGGCACTTCTTACGATCCAATATCAGAATTGAGAATCCTGGTACTGGGGTAAGGAGTGTTTCAGTGGTTTTCCTTATGGCTTAGTAAAATATAGAAATATTCTGCAAGCGCACAGAATCACCGTTGTAGCACTTCACCTGGGAGTATTCTGAGGTATCGTAATTTATATTTCCGCAGGGAAGCTTTGGCAAGATTACTAGTGAACAGATATTCGAGACTATCAGAGAAGGGTACACGACTAGACAAGACAGGGGATAACGGTATTGGATAGGAGTGGATATATCGGACACACAGCTCAAGGGATACTCAGGTAAGGGAGAGAAGAGATAGATAGCTGGGAGGACAACGAGAAGAGATAGAGGACTCCTGGATACTTTATCTACCTATGTCACTCTAGCTTAGAGATACAGCGGCTACAGAGCCAGCACTAGGAGATCTGGGATAACTCTAATGTCTTAGCATCGGGACAAGGGAACCGGTGAACACACAGAAAGGGATGAGAAGGGGTGCCACTATTTCCCAACTGGGGATCCTACGAACCGGAACTAACGTGATGGGCTACGAAGACCGAAAGGGCTGTCACCACCTCCCGGCTACCACCTCCGTTGCGACGGGAATAAACTAAGGCCACCGACTAGTCTAGGAACCACTCCTACACTAGGCAACGACTACTTACTCTGCTAGCAAGAGCAAGCAACCTTGTCAATACTCTTGGTGACAATTCACCTCCAGTATCAAGCAAGATCGAAGAACCAGCCAAGACAAAGAATTAAACAAGACTACAAGCACTAGAACTATAACTGACTATAGTCTAAACAAGATATATGCTGCAACTAGGATAAAGTAGAAGCAAGATATAAATGACAAAGGCAAAGTGATAAAGATAACTATATTGATACTCAAAGTCTTGCAAAAGGAAAAGGTAAAAGATACAAGAGCTTATACCAGAGCTTCTGAAGTCGACTCCGGAACCTCCGAGGCACAGCTCGACTCAACTCTAACTCCCAACTAAACTATCCTAACTCTGCTAGAATGGAAGTGGAAATGAGCTCCTTGGCTTGGTGTGTGTTTACAAGTGAGGTAAGTGGTCCTATTTATAGCTGCATAGGACGGTTGGGGCTGGAGTAGCCGCCAAGGGACCAGGGGGGTACCCCCTGGGATTTCGGCTGGGGACGTCGGTTCGGCCGAACCCTGGCGTTCGGCCGAACGCAGGATCCACCGCCATCTGCACCAAGGGCCGAGATGCAGTGCTGGGAGTCGGTTTGGCAACTGGGGGCGGTTCGGGCGAACCCCCCAGTTCGGCCGAACTGGGCTGGGAGCCCAGGCCCACCCCCCAGCACCGCCTCTGCTGTGTGGTGCTCCTGGACCGGCCTCTGATGCGTGGGATTGAGTTGTGTGGGCCCAGGATGACTTGGCATGGGTCCGGGTTGAGTTGACGGTCGTCCACTTGTCATATGTTGTGTCCGCTTGGTCATCGGTGATGTGGACGGCTTTCGGCGGCCTGTACGGCTAAGGGGGATAACCGGCCGAACATGTCGTTCGGCCATTTCTGTCATTTCCGACCCCTATAGCACGTATTTCACAATGTTGTACCTACAAACATGACACTCACCAAAACTCGTGGAACTTTGTTAGAAATAAAACCTAAGTACATGGAATGTTGCATATAACCTCATTTATTCCCGAGTATTGGTGGTCGGATTTGGGCTGTAACGACCGCCAACAAGCTCCCCCAAGCTTAGCTCTTTGCTCGTCCTCGAGCAAAGATATAAACTTAGGCTCGGTGGATCAGGAGTTGCTACAATGTCATTTCTTTTGCAGGTAACTTTATAAACAACTAGTCTTCAAAAATACTTGAATCATAGGCAAAGTTTCAAATCACCTTTTTACCTATGGGGCTTATAGCAATCTCCTTTTCTTGGGCGGTTGAAAGGGTGAACAGGTTAAACTCAGTTTCATTCCACTCTACTCTTTTCAGGATCTCATCTCGGAGTTTTTCATAAGTTTTGAAAACTACAAATTGTTCCTCATTGGCACACTCAATCACTCAAGTGTATTTGAATCCTCAGCTTGTGCCTTCTTTTTATCCTAACATCTAATATGGCTTTTTGTGTGGCTCAGGGACAAAGGATGAAGGCATGCATGCATCTTATATTTTGCTAAGTCAAAGACCGGATCTCAGAGGAGACAAATCACATCTTAAGATCGAGACGTGCAAGTGTGTGGGTATGAGTGGAGTGGCATATGGTGGAATGGTGGAATGGAATGGGATATGGTGGAATGGTGGAATGGTGGAATGGTGTAACTCCTTGGATGAATTTCCCTCTCCTTGATTTATTTTCGAGAACATGGGCTATCTTTTACTCTCATATTTTTTTGCCATGCCACTTGGCATGCTTTTCTCTTTCTTTTTGCCATGCCCTTTGGCATGCTTTTCTTTTTCTCTTATTTTTGCCATGCTTCTTTGGCATGCTTTTCTTTTTGTATAGCCCATGTCTCTATCAAGAATATTTGTAGAGGGAAATCATAGAACATGGAGCATTTATTTTTGTGGATGGATAATGGAAAATGTTTGCTAACTCCCTAAGATAACAAAGGTCACAACAATTTGACAAAGCTCACTAAGATAACAAGCAGCATATGAGTAGAAATTTTTCAACTAAGCTTATCATATGGCTCTGGTAGGTATTTTGACCAATGAGGAACTTGTTTCATTTTGAAAGCATAAATCTCCAAGATTTTCCCCGTACTAAAAGCAGAATATAACTTAACCAAATTCTCACTATATCAATCCCCACAACAACTTAGACTTGGAATAAAGCATGTGCTCCCACAAGGTTTTCAGGATCATTTTTACTCATGCCATATAACTCAAGCACAATCTAGCAACTAGTTGAAACAAGGTACTTGCAAAATTAGTGACAGAGCAACTATTCATCATTTCCAAGGTGAGAGGCATATGATTCATTCCATGCATAGTTGGGAGTTATTTAATTCAAGGGAAATTTTGTTTAAGGGAAATATTTTTGGTATTTTCATTTTTTGAATGCAACCTATCATGAAGGGAAATGAAAGGGAAATTAAATGATCAAGGTGCTGGATAAATCGGGACATACCTGGTGGGGGTCCTCCCCCAAGCTTGGACTCTTCACTGGTAGGGGTTGAGCCTTGAAAGGTACTGGCTCAGCTGTTCTGCTTGTTCCTGGACGTCGTGCTGGATAGACGCCACCATCTCGCTATTCTCTTGATGGTACTGAGAATGGCGAGCTAGTGTGTCCTGGATCTCTCGGGTACGGTCGTCGATGAGCTCGACTCGGTCGGAGATGTAGGAAAACTCCCGGCCGTAGTCGAAGCGTGCGGACTGTGAGTATCCGGGGTAGTATGGCTGGGAGGCACTGTCGTATCCTCCTCCATACCGGCTCCCGGACCACTCAGAGTCCGTGTCCTGGCCGTGGTCCCAGCGTCCTGAGGTGAAGTAGTTCGGCTCCTGGTGTTGCCCGGAGCCTCCTGTTCCGGACGTCCCAGCGCCTGTGTACATGTCGTAGGTGGCCTCAAAAGTGGAAGTGTGTCGATGCGGCATTTGTGGTGCATCTTCTGGCTCCTGTGAGGTGGCGAGCCCAGCATCACGCCTGGCTCGTCCCCTCGTGACGGGTCTGTTACCTGCAACGCTGTGCCGAGCGGGCTCTCTCCAAGGTGGAGAGTCGTCCGACTCGGTCCTCAACTGAAGAGTTAGTTTCGGCGTGGTATACAACCTTAGTGTTGCACAAGGCAAAGGCACTTCAGTTGTATAGCCACGGTAAATCGTTGCCAGCGTTGCGTCAGGCGTCCGCTGTATCATGTGGGCTTGCACGAAGTGCTCGGCATCCACGACGGAACGCGTTGTCTCGATGTACGTGAGACGGGCGCCTTGGAGGACGCCCAGGTGGTTAGCGAGGCGAGTGACTAGAGAAGTCATCGCCATGCCACCCGTACGAGAAATATGAGACAGCCAATGACCAACCATGTCTTTCACAGGTGAATAGGGAATCTGCTTGACCATGGCAAAAAGAACCCGCAACTCGATGGTGTTGACAGGGCGCAAATCTGCCCGGGGGAATACCGTCATAGACACCCAACGATGCATGAAACGCAAAGTGGGGTTATGAATGCTGTTCGTGTGTGGCGCATGATAGTTGGTATCCCCCGAAATCTTTTTCCAAAATGCCACCCGGTCAAATCTTTTAAGCGCTTTGTTCGGGTCTAAAGAACAACGACTTGACAATCCGAGACCCGAACTAAAATCCCTCCAAGAGCAGAAGAACTCTTGGTTGAAGAACCGAAAACGAATTCCCCCAGTTTCAGAAACCAAAGTCGAGAGGAATTCAAGGGTGAGCAAGTACGAACCTTCTTCGTTGATGTGCCAGAAATTCTCCCAGCCAATGGCCTGGAAGATTTCTGTAAACTCTACGTCCATCCCCGTGTCCCTGAGCAAATCTTGCTCAAACACACGGGTGTGCTCGAACTCCTTCAGCCAAAGCTCGTTGAAGGTGTTCCGCTCCCTTTCTGTTCTAAGGTTGATGTCACTCTCGCTCAGGAGCTGCCTGGCCGGGGGTGTGGCATGGCCCCATCCCGAGCCGGCTGCTCCGTGCTCGTCCGTGTCCATCCGGCTCGAGCCTCGGGACGGAGCTGGGGAGCTCCCAGCATCGTCCGATCGTCAGCCTAGCCGGGCGGAACAACGGAGCAAAGTGAAGAACTTTGACATGATTCCTGCAAAAGGTTAGTGCAACAACAACTACCCGAAGGACTGAATATATATGGTTAGCACAAGAAAAAAAAGTCAGTCGTTCAAGATAGTTAGTCGTTCTTGCGGGGATGAAAACCACCACAAAAGGTTATTCGTTCTTGTGGGTGTCGGTGACTACCACAAAATCGTCCAGAAATTCAGCACAGACAGCAAAATATTTTTGAGATTTTCTAGTGATGCAAGCGAACCAAAACTTGAGCAAGAACTTGGGGAGAACTTGAGCAAGCACTAGAGCAAAGAACTTGAGAGGGAGAGAGAGCTCCTACAGAATTTTTTTCAGAATGGAAGTGTGTGTGAGAGAGCAAGCAAGCACCCCAGCTTTTATTGGCCGAGGGGGGGCACCCTTGGCCATTCGGCCGAAGGGCCTGGTTCGCCCGAACCAGGTCTGGTGGCCAGCCCACCCCTATGTGAGTGCAGCACCCTCCTTTGCTTTGATTCCACGCCAAAATGTGTGGCCACAATTCCCAAGGACATTTTTAGTGGATTTTAGTGGTAGGTAAGATGGAAATGTGACATGACCAAAGTGGAAATGTTGACGTAAAATCCGCACCTCACGCCAAGCACACAGCAAGCCGAACAAGCTGGCTTCACACGTGGCCCTGACTTTCGAATCCGGAAGCGTGCCAGTCAGTTTGCCTGAAAACTAACAAAGGGATAAAAACGTTTAGATCAAAACCTGGAACGTGCCGGGTGAGACCAGACAGTTCCATATTTGCGGCGTCGAAGCCAATCTTGAGAGACATATAGCTACAGAGAAGCTATCTGTCGGCAGTTAAACCCACATTCGGCAATCGACAAGGTACGCAAGGAACGCACTGCCGAATGCGTGACGTAAGCGTGACGAAAGATCGGCTTTCAACAGAATGAACATTACAACACATACTCATAGCCGATTAACGAGAAACAGAGCATGATAGATAAATAAAAGGGTGAAACATGATCATAAATTCGCAGTAAACAAGGAATGCATAGGCCGAAAGCAGCACCCGTCAAGCATGATAACAAAACAAGTTAATCCACCGCATGATACGACTTGTTCGTGACCACACCACTAATCAGATTAGACCAATCCACCGCATGATACGATCTAACCATGAAAAGCTAAAAGCATTCAACGTTTAGTTACGAATCCACAACACAGTCACGAATTTACATTGAAACAAGAATGCATAGGCCGAAAGCAGCACCCGTCAAGCATGGCAACGAACGAGTTAATCCACCGCATGATACAACTCGTTTGAGGCCACACCACTAATCAGATTAGATCAATCCACCGCATGATACAATCTAATCGTGAAAGGCTAAAAGCATTCATTGTCCAATGCAAACCCACGAACACACGTTCACTCGTGAGAGCACTGCCGAATACGGTTATTTAGCCGAATCGGGGTCCATGGCGAAGGAACAAGCTTTATCAGTAAAGATAAATCTATCAGATCGAATCGAATTCTAATCCACCGGATGATTAGCTCTAAGACGACCCAAAAACCTGCATCTACCGCATGATACCCGGTTCTGTCAAGATCTACATGATGCCAATGAGCTTGAACCCGCGACACGTGGCAACCTAGATCGGTTTCGGATTCGGCTGTGAGGGGATAATTCGTCATGTTATGAAGTATAGCCGATTCTAGCCGATCTAGATTGGGCAAAGGTGTGTTGCATGAATTAAGCACATAGTAAAAACAGAGCAACACAGGGTAACTTAATGAATCTGTTAGATCTTGCCGAAATCTAACAGAGCCGATAACTTGGTCCATACTAGATCTTAGCCCACCGCATGGCTCATGACCTAACAGAGGAACCTTCTTGAGACCACAACTTAAATCCACCGGATGATACTAAGCATGGTAACAAGACTACTTGCATCAAAGCTTAAATCCACCGCATGATACTAAGCATGATACAAGGTTGCCGGTACTCACGGAGGTCGACGGATCGATGACTCCTCTCGAAGAACTCGACGACTCGACTAAAGGACTCGATGTTGGCACGGGGCCGGTTTGTTGTATGATTGATTCGATCCTTCTTTACAGCTGCCATGGGTTTATATTTATACCCAGGTCTTGATACAACTCCTAATCGGACACGACTACAACACTTGTTTCTAAAAATAAATGACGAATCTTCGTGCCCATATTGCTTTCCTTGTTCGAACCGGCCTTTTCCTTATGTTGATCCATGTCATCATGTCTTCCCGAATGCTACCACTTTTTCGCCTGCGGAACAATGCCTCTGCCGAATGACGACGCATTCCCGACCGCAGAACGTCTTTGCCGAATGCCTCTGGGGAAAAACTCCTTTGCCGAATGATATCTCCTCGACGACTCCGGCCCACATGTCAGCCTCTTCCTGGTGCTAATTTTTGGTGTCAACACATGCCCCTTCAATTTCGGGATAAAGGACACTTTATCTCGGAATTGACCAGGAATCCCCACCATTTTCAGGCTGAGTCTGTTCGACATCCGTTTTCGGCTCCCAAATCCTCAGAGTGCGTTCTCAAACTCAAACCCTAGTTCGTCGAATCCTTCAAGCTTCGATCTTCAAATGGTGAACCAAGATCTTGCTCTCCAGGTAAACTTCAATCCCCTTAAGCATGTTCGGCATTCTTCTTTCGATTTGCATTTTAAACTTCTTCTTATCTCCTTTCATTCTTGATAGGCCCTAGCTGCCGAAATCCTCATCCCTGTTGAGGAAAAATCTCCATCCTATCTCCTCGGTCCTGTAGGAGATTCAGATCCTTCTGAAATCATTGCGGCCGAATCTCAGCGGATTCCTTTTAAGATTTCACTGACAAAACCTCATGAGTGGCAAGACGCTTTCAAGAACTGGCCTTTGCCCCCAATCGCCGGATGGAGAAACTGGTACAAAAGGATCTCTGACGATAAAAGTCCTCAGACATAGAATTGGGACAGCCTTCGTATTTCTCATTGCTTAGAGCTATCTCTAGCTGAAACACCAAAGAATGAGAATCTTCTGATCGCAGCTTGCCATTTCTGGTCCAATGGTGCAAATGCTTTTCTTTTCGGTCATGGCCCAATGTCTCCTACTTTGGCCGATGTCTACATGATGACCGGCCTGAATGTTACAGGAACTGTACACCCATATGATCATAAAGGTTCCTCCAAGCAGACAGGAGTGAAAACAGGGGTTGGATATAAGAGATACATTCAGAATCATATGTCTGATGGCCCTCTGACCGATGTTGAATACAGGGCCTTCCTGAATATGTGGCTATGCAGATCAGTCTTTTGTGGCAAAGCCAATGAGCCAACCTTGAATCACATTATGATGGCCGAAGAGCTGGCTGCTGGAAAAGTCATCCCACTTGGGAAATATCTCCTGGGAAGTGTTTACCATATGCTCAACCAAACCACCCACCTGATGCACACTAGCAAGAAGATCCCCTGTGTCAATGGTCCCTGGTGGTTTGTCCAAATGTGGCTACAACTATACATGCATCAAATTGTTGCTATTGATCTCAACAGCCGAGACTTCCCTTCAATCAATTATAAAGAAGGAGAAACCCGGAGAACCAAAGGTTGTCAAACTTATGGAGAAGCTGCCTCCACTGTACCTATCAACAAAAACATTGGTGAACTGTTTGAGCTCTTCTTCAGAGGTTTTGCCAATCCTCTTTGGTTCCCTTATTTGGACAATGACAATCTTACTCTCCCTTGCGAATTCAGCTTTGAGACTGGATGCACTGATGTACAATCTGTAGCAATTTTCAATGCCTTCATCCAGCCCTGCACCTTGCCAGCCGAATTCTGTGGAGGCAGGCTAGTCCAAAGCACTTATGAATATTATCAGCCAAACATGATGGCTAGACAGTTGGGATGTGGCCAAGTGCCCCCTAGGCTATTCCTTCATGAATTCCTCAGGCCTAGGGAGATAGTCAAGGATTTCACAGAAACAAGAAGGATTTTCAACTATAAATGCTGTGGAACTATTTATGCACCTGATCCTTTTGTGCCAATAACATCTGCTCATCCTTCCTTCACCCTCTGGTGGCAAGAATTCCATGATCATATCTTCAACATGCCAATTCATCCCTTCTGTCTCGAATTAATGCCTGATTATCAACCAACTGTAGAGGTAATATGTTCATTCCTTTATCTGTCTTAACAACATTAGCCCCAATTGATTCTGACTCTATTATTTTGCAGGACATAACACCTGCCCTTCTTGCTAGGGTAATTTTATACAAAACTGCAGGCCCAATCTCTGCTTTGGGGCACCAATCCCCTACCTTAGCTCAGCTGATGGCTAGACAAGCTTCTTCAGATCCAATTCTCACTAGACCATCATCTGTCAAGAGGAAAACTCTCCTTATAACTGCTCCCTCAGTTGTAAAGAAGAAAAGAACAAGTAGCAAAACCAAGGTCAGAGTCCTTTTTCTTTGACTATAATGCTTTTGGTGTTTTGCTCAGCTTTATTTCTTCTTGATTTCAGGCCAAAGAACAACAGCCAGCAATCAGTACAAGTCCTGCCGATGCTTCAATGATTGGTAAAATCTTCTCACATTTTGTTTTTTTTTTTTTTAAATTCCTCTCCATCGACATTGATTCCTTTTCAGTTTCAGAGCAAATCTCAATAGACCCAATCTCGGAGAGTCTTCCTTCTCATCAAGAACTAGCTTCAGCCTCTCCTGATGTTCCTCAACTAGAAGCCTCTTCTCCACCAACAGATCTTCCAAGCTCTCCTCAGCATGACATACAAGAATCTTTGCCTGAGCTCGAGCTGCCTTCTCTTTCCATCCAAGAGACCAGGAATGAGGTAGAGATAATTACTCAGTCTCCCAGTTCTTTATTCAATGAATCATCAATAATTCGGCATAATCTTTCTTCAGGAGAAAACAACTTCTTCACCCAGCTATTCATTTGCTGTGGATGATCTAGTTGCCGAACAAGGAGAAGAAACTTCTTCTGGTCAAACTTTATCAGAGGAGAATCAAGCAAAACTGAAGGAAATCCTCTCTTTTCTGCAAAAAGACACCCGGGAACAAGTTACCAATGCTGATCTTTTAAGAGATTTGCTTGAATCATTTGACCAAGATCTTCCTGCCGATATCAAGACTTCCTTAGATCCAATTTCCAGATTGGATGATCAGTTTATCGCAGTGAAGCAAGCTCTGAAGAATCAATCGGCTCAACCAGCCTTGGAGCAAAGGAGAGCTTTGGTCAAGCAATCGGTAAAAGACCTGCATACTCAAGTTCAGAATGACAAGGAATCATTGATCAAACTGGAATCTGAACTTGAAATGAAGGAAATCAGAAAAGCTGCGCTCGAAGCCGAATTGAGAAATTTATCGGCCGAAATTGAAGCCGACAAGAAGAAGATAATCGAGCTTCCCAAGTTAACAGAGAGAAGGCGAAAGGAAGCCTTAGCAGCTCTAAACGAAGACAAACAACTCAAGGCGAAGCTTGCTGCTCTGACCAGAACCCAAGAAGCTGATAAAAACTTATTAGAGAACATTAGCAATATGATATCAAATGCCAAAAATGTAATCTCAAAGTTCTTGGGTGTGTGAATTATGTAAAATAGTTTGACAGCCGAATATTTTATTAATCCTGTAATCTTGTCATCCCTTTAACTCTGTTTTCCTTCATTGTGGATGACTCATTCGGCAAAGTTGGCCATAATAGTACTTAGACCCGAAAACGCTTCAACTATAACATAGCCGAATCCCATCCAGTCAAAGCCGAATATGACTTGATAAGAATCTCAAACGACATGAGAACTGATCGGCTGGAAAATCCCTTCCACCTTCCGAACTCTTCGGAATACGTGCCACGATTTTTGGCCACGATTTCCTCTGCGGGTTCTATAAATAAACACCTAGGCAGCCCACAGTTTCTTCACCAAGTTCTTCGCCTTCCAAGTTCTTGCCGGCCCAAGCCATTCTTTTCCCAATCCACAGTCATTCCGAGGAACTTCCAATGGCCGACAACAACAGGAGGCGCCCGGCCGCCGATGAGGCCGAAGGAAGTCGTGCCGGCGCTCGCCGCAGGTGAGTAACTGCTTGCTTCTCTTTGTTCTTCTCGAGATTTCCTCCCTCCTTCTTGACGAATCTCTTTGTTCTTTCAGGGTAATCCAATGGATTGCCGGCGCTGGTGCGCCAGTCGCAGCTCCAGCCGCTGCTCCTGCGGCATCTTCGAGTTCGTCTAATCGATCTCTCGAATCGGACGACTACCGCTACACGGACGGCGATGCTCGCCGATTCAAGGCAGAGCGCGACGACTCTCGTCGCGAACTGGAGGCTATCTCCAAGCAAGCCGGGATTGCTGACCTCGAATGGCAGCACGAGCGCAAACAACTGCTCGAAGTCATCGATGGTGAGTCCTGCAATCTGCTCAATCTCAATCTCATTTCCCGAATGATATTAATCTGTTGCCCCTTTTGTAAACTTGCAGCGCGTGATGCTGAACTCGATCGACTGAAGGCGCTGGTGGAGGAGCTGGCGAACAAGGTGAATGCTCCTGGGGACACACCAGAGGCTCGTCTCGGTGCGGTAGCGGGCCGCATCGACGAGGTGGCCTCGCATGGCATCCGTCTGGGCACTGCCGCAGGCCTAATCGCCATGTCGACGCACACCAATACCGACTACTCCAGGCTACCAACCGGCTTCGCTAATGGTAACCCGGAGGAGATCGACGACATCGAAGCTTCCATAGATCGCCTTGACGCTCATGGCGCCGCCATTGCCGATTCCATTCATCCTCAGTCCGTTTTGAACAAGCTATTCCATTAGTTTGTACTAGGGATTCATGGAATTTCGGCAATAAAACTTATCTTTTGTGATCTTGCATGAATCATCTGATGTAATATATTTTGTGCTAAGGGCAATACATTCAGTATTGGCCATCTTCCTTTTCTGTTAACATTCGTTCTGAAGGCGATTTCTTCCCGAATATCGGCTGTTCGGCAAATTAATATATCAATCACCGATTGATTTCAACACTGGGATAATACCTCTTCAAATATCTTCCATTTATAGCAGAAGCAAATTCTTCTCCCAATAATGTCCTCAAAATATATGCATTTCCAGGCACGCATCTAACCACTCTGAAAGGACCTTCCCAATTTGGAGACCACTTACCGAATGCTGCATATTTGGTTCCAATCGGCAATATCGCTTTCCAGACTAAATCACCTTCTGTAAATTGCTTAACTTTCACCTTCTTATTGTAATACTTAGCAACTCGCATTTTATTCTTCTCAATATTCTCCAAGGCCCTGAGACGAATCATATGCAAATCCTCTAATTCGTCCATCATTAAATCTTTATAATCTTTAGAACTTAAATCCTTTTGCAACTTTATTCTTCTTGAATTTAATTGTATCTCCCATGGCAAGACAGCATGATGCCCATACACCAACTCATAAGGAGACGTCTGTGTAGCCCCATGCGGAGCCATTCGGTAAGCCCATAAAGCCTCATTGAGCACCGAATGCCACTTTCTCGGCTTCTGATCAATCTTCTTCTGTATAATTTTAATCATAATCTTGTTAGAAGCCTCTGCCTGACCATTAGCTTGGGCATAATAAGGAGAAGAATTCAATAATTTGATGCCCATACTTTCAGCAAAATCTCTGAATTCTGAAGATGTAAATTGAGTCCCTTGATCAGTGGTGATTGTCTGAGGAATCCCGAATCTGTAAATGATGTGTTCTTTAACAAATTCAACCATATTCTCCGACGTCACTTTCTTTAATGGAATTGCCTCAACCCATTTGGTAAAATAATCGGTTGCCAAAAGCACAAACTTATGCCCCTTGCTAGATGGAGGATTTATTTGGCCAATCAAATCCATTCCCCATCCTCTGAATGGCCATGGCTTGACAATGGGATTCAAAGCTGATGCCGGAACTCTCTGAATGTTTCCAAATTTCTGACAATCTTGACATCCTTTATAATATTCAAAACAATCTTCCAACATTGTCGGCCAGTAATATCCAGTTCTTCTAATAACCCACTTCATTCGGTAGGCCGATTGATGTGCTCCACACAACCCATCATGTACTTCACTCATCAGCCTTTTTGCTTCTTCATGATTTAAGCAATGTAACAGCACTCCATCCAGGGATTTATAATACAAATTATCATCAAGAAGAACAAACTTTAAAGCTTTATACCTGAGCTTTCTAGAAACTTTTCGGGATGGATTCTCCAGATAATCGGCAATCTCTTTTCTCCAATCACCTTCTGCTAGATTACTCCCGAATGCATATACATCATTAGCAAAAACTTCTCGAAGCTCTTTATAACCTGATGCACTTTGGGCCAATCTATTTGCCTCTCCATTATCCCCTCTAGGAATGTGTTGTAGAATTACTGACCGAAAGTTCTTCAATATTTCTTTGCATTCTTCATAGTAATTCCTCAAGGTATCACTTTTACACTCATATTCACCATTCAATTGCTTTATGACCAATTCTGAATCTCCAAAAATTTCAACCGCAATGGCATCTGCTTCTTTCAAATATTGGAGCCCTTTGAGCAATGCCTCATACTCAGCTTGATTGTTAGTAACAGCAGATTGAATGGGAACAGCAAACTCAAATGTTTCTCCTTTGGGTGAAATTAATAAGATACCTGCTCCACCACCTTTGTTGCATGAAGATCCATCGAAGAATAACACCCAAGGAACAATGTTAAGCAAAGTTATTGATGTATCATGATGTTCAGTAATGAAGTCGGCAATAATCTGTCCTTTAACAGCCTTTGCCGATTCAAACCTTAACTCAAATTCAGACAAAGCTAAAATCCATTTGCCAATCCTTCCGTTCAAAATCGGCATAGACAACATGTGTTTTATCACATCAAACTTTGAATACACAATGCATTCGGCATGTAGTAAGTAGTGCCGAAATTTTGTACAGGAGTAGTAAACACATAAGCAGAGCTTCTCTATAGCCGAATACCTTGTCTCTGGATCTAGTAACTTTCGGCTAAGGTATGCAACTACTCTTTCCTTTCCTTCAAATTCTTGAATGAGGGCCGATCCAATAGTTTGGGCATCGGCCGCCACGTACAACTTGAAAGGCTTGTTCAATTGTGGAGGCACCAATACTGGTGGCTTCTTCATGTACTCCTTTATTTCATTAAAAGCCTTTTGTTGTTCGTCACCCCATACAAACTTTTGATCCTTCTTTATTTTCAATAGTGAGGAAAAAGGCAACACCTTTTGTGACAAGTTCGATATGAATCTTCTCACAAAATTTATCTTGCCAAGCAGTGATTGTAGCTCTTTAAGATTAATTGGAGGAACAATTTCATCAATTGCCTTCATGCTTTTCTTACCAACTCCTATTCCTCCTTCATGTATCAAAAATCCCAGAAACTCTCCAGCCGAAACTCCAAAAGCACACTTGTTCGGGTTCATCTTAAGCCCATGTTTCCTGGTGCATTCTAGAGTTTTTCTTATGTCGGCCAAATGAGACTCATGATCCAATGACTTGATCACCACATCATCAATATATATTTCCACAATCTTGCCGATCAACTCATGAAAAATATAATTCATAGCCCTTTGATAAGTTGCACCGGCATTTTTCAATCCAAAGGTCATGACAACCCATTCAAACAACCCTATGTGTCCAGGACACCTGAAAGCTGTCTTTACTATGTCTTCCAATGCCATATAAATCTGATTGTATCCTGCGTTACCATCCATGAAACTGAGCACTTTGTATCCAGCAGCAGCATCAACCAATGAATCAGCAACAGGCATTGGATATCCATCCATGGGTGTAGCCTTGTTTAAGTCTCTAAAGTCTATGCAAACCCTCATCTTTCCATTCTTCTTATAGACAGGAACGATTTTAGAGATCCAATCCGCGTATTTACATGGCCGAATGAAATTTGCATCTAGTAATCTTTCAATCTCCTGTTTTACATCGGCCAACACTTCTTCCTTGTAGATTTTTCGGGGTGGTTGCTTGTAAGGCCTGTATCCAGGTTTGATTGGCAACCGATGCTCAACAATAGAACGGTCTAGACCAGGCATCTCCGAATAATCCCAAGCAAAGCAGTCCTTGTATTCTTTTAACAATGTCACCAACTTTTCTTTGAAAACCGAATCCAAGTTAGCACTGATAAATGTCGGCCTTGGCTTGTCACCATCTCCAATGTCCACTTCTTCTAATTTATCGGCCGACACAAATCCACGTCCTAATTTTCCATCAGTTCCATCAATTGGATTTTCCATCAAAAATTACTATGAGAGCCGACTGCTTCGATCGGCTGTTGATCACTGCTGGCTGGTGCCACAGGACCTTCTCCCCAGTCTTTACCTGAGAAACAATCTATGCCTTGATACTCCCAGAAAGCTGGTTCCATGTTTGCCACGCTTATTGAATCATCTGCTTGGACAATCTCCACCTCATCATCTATCCACTGAATAAGCTGTTGATGCATAGTAGATGGAATACAACAATTTGCATGAATCCAATCTCTTCCAAGCAGCAAGCTATATGCCCCTTTGCCTTCAATGACAAAGAAAGTCGTAAGCAGAGTCTTGGACCCAATCATCAGATCAACATGCACGCATCCCTTGGTGTCCGAAGGATTTCCAGCAAAATCATTTAGAATTATGCTTGTTGGTGTCAAATCTCTAGGGCCCATACCAAGCTTCCTGAATGTGGTATATGGCATTACATTGACAGCAGCTCCTCCATCGACAAACATCTTGGTCAATGGTTTGCCATTAACATATCCCTTCAAGTACAGTGGCTTCATGTGCCGATTCTGGGCTGGCTTCTCAAAAACAGCTTGTTTGTTCAACATCAATTGTGCCATTAACCCAAATTGTTCGGCATCATCTATATCGGGCAATATTTCTTCCTGTACAATTTGATTAGCTGGAGCCATGAATTCATTCGGCAAAAAACATACCATACATGTAGGAGCCGAATGACCATGTTCGTCAGGCCTGTCTTTTGGGAGCCATATCGACTTCATCCTAGGCCTTGCTTGCTTTAATTCTTGATTCCTTAGGCGTTGGACTCTTCTGTTCTGACTTCTTCTTAAACCAGGTGGGCACCATTGTCCTTTTTGCCAAACATAAGCATGATCCTCTTCTTCCTCGCGATCAACCCATTTGTGATCAGCATGTCTCTTTCTTGGTTGATCGTTAAAACGCCGATCATCACTAGGATGCACCCTGCCAATTCTTTCATGGACAGATCGGCGATTGACAGTTCCCTGCCTATATTCATCATATCTACTATTGCATTCAGGACAATTATTCCATGTGGGAAGCTTCAAACCTTCGTTCCAACAGTGTCTGAAGAATGCACACCCCCAATGCGCACGTTCCTGCTCTCGAGCATACTCTTCTTGTTCTTCCTCAAACCTTTCTTCTTCGCGTCTTCTTTTCTCCTCCTCGTATTCACGCCTTTGAAAACGCTCTTTTTCTTGCTGACGCTGCCATTTGTTGAGGAGAATACGTGTAGTAACTCTAGGTTTAAAGGATTCTCCTACTTCTAATCGGCTATTCGGGAACCGAAGATTTTTCTGGCGAACTTGCTCAATTGTGATCTGTCGAGTGGGATCAACTGAACCATCCTGTCTTGCCTTCTTTGAGGTTAAAACTTTCAATCTTCCCTTTTCTCCAGATGGAACAGTATTCACCATATTAACCGAGAACCCGATCATATTCTGAGGGAAAGGGTTACTGTCCAGTTTCATTTTGTTGTCGAATTTCAGATGTCCTTCCTGGATAGCTTTCTGAATCTTCATCCTAAAGACTCTGCATTCATTAATGGAATGAGAATTTCTATCATGAAATCCACAGTACCTCTTATCTTTCACTCCATCAGGCCGAAGCATAGAATGCCCCTCTGGCAATTTGATTCGGCCTTCTTTCACCAGGAACTCAAACAACTTGTCTGCCTTAGTCACATCAAAATCATATGTTCCCTTCATCTGTTTGATCCATTTCTGAGTCATTGTAACTGGTTCTTTGCTCCACACTATCTCTGCTGCAGCTATCTCCTCGCTATCTTCATATTCATCTTCTTGATCTGCTCTTTCAAGGAATTGGTTATAGATGTCAGCCACATCATTATTTTTAGCAAATCTGACATCTTTCTTGAAACCATACGCCTGGTTACTCATCAAGGCCAATCTGTGCGACAACTGGCCCAGATCATCAAACTCCATCCCGAATAGCTTCTCCCGAATAGCAGGCAGCATTCCAGCTACAGCCATACCAGCTAGTTGATCATCAGGTATGTTCAGAGAAAAGCACATACTTTTAGTTTCCCTAAATCTCCTGAGGAACTCTGTAGGTGTTTCATTATTCCTCTGCCTTAAGCTGGTCAAATCAACCAACTTTTTCTCGGTACTGCCAATGTAGTAATGAGCATGGAATTTCTGTTCCAGGTCTTTCCAGGTGCAAATCGACTGGGCAGGCAAAGAAGCAAACCATGTAAAAGCTGGACCCGTTAGTGACAAAGGAAAGTATCTGATTCTGAAAGCCTCGTCTGCCGAAGCCTCTCCAAGCTGCATCAGATATCGAGCTATATGTTCCACAGTGCTAGTATCATCTTGTCCTGAGAATTTAGTAAACTCTGTAGGCACCTTGACTCTATTCGGCAATGATACCCTTTGGTACCATTCAGGGAAAGGAGACGAGTACATGTATCCCTGACTTTTAGGCTTCAGACCGAATTGATTTTGCAATACATCGGTCATTTTTTGCACCATGAGGTCAATATTGGTATCTTGATTCCCTGGTCTTCCAGCAAGCATACCTGCAGTACCAACATATCCAGGATTCGGGAGAGCGTCGATAGCATTGTAATCCATAAACTCTGAATATCCGTTTCCATACAAATCTCTCTGCAGTCTGTTATTCAAGGGAGATATCTTGTAAGCAGAAGCAGGCGGATTCCCTGTAGTTCCGAATGCCATATCACCGTACGTGCGAGTTTTTGGCAGTGCAAGCTGAGGATCTTGCCGAATCGGTTGTCCATTTGTATCTTTAGCACCAGAACCTCCAGTTTCATCAGCATTTTCTTTACCATGTGGTTTCTGAACTGGTGCTTGAACATTGAAGTATGTCGGACCACCCAATTGCCCATGTATCTGCTCGAAGGGTTTATCCACATGCTGACCAAAAATGCTTATCATTATATGCCGAAAACTGTTTAAGAACGCAGCATTGTGATTGGTCATTGTCTCTCCCAAAGCTTTGTATAACAAGCCCGAGAATCTCTCCCTCTCTTCTTCTTCAGTAAGATCAGATTGCCCAGGAAGGAGAACTCTTGGCAGATCAGACTTGAGAAAAGGTGCACCGCTCCTGTTCTTGGCGAAAGACAGTAAACATTTGTTAATGAATTGGTTGGCAGCAACCTTTACCATCTGTTGATGTTCTTCAGACAATTCTTCCAAAGTGACATTCATGATGTCGCTCAACTCAGGCATCTTGAGAACTTGTATGTGTGTGTCCCACCGGGCGTGCCAAAAAGTGTGTTGACGTAAAATCCGCACCTCACGCCAAGCACACAGCAAGCCGAACAAGCTGGCTTCACACGTGGCCCTGACTTTCGAATCCGGAAGCGTGCCAGTCAGTTTGCCTGAAAACTAACAAAGGGATAAAAACGTTTAGATCAAAACCTGGAACGTGCCGGGTGAGACCAGACAGTTCCATATTTGCGGCGTCGAAGCCAATCTTGAGAGACATATAGCTACAGAGAAGCTATCTGTCGGCAGTTAAACCCACATTCGGCAATCGACAAGGTACGCAAGGAACGCACTGCCGAATGCGTGACGTAAGCGTGACGAAAGATCGGCTTTCAACAGAATGAACATTACAACACATACTCATAGCCGATTAACGAGAAACAGAGCATGATAGATAAATAAAAGGGTGAAACATGATCATAAATTCGCAGTAAACAAGGAATGCATAGGCCGAAAGCAGCACCCGTCAAGCATGATAACAAAACAAGTTAATCCACCGCATGATACGACTTGTTCGTGACCACACCACTAATCAGATTAGACCAATCCACCGCATGATACGATCTAACCATGAAAAGCTAAAAGCATTCAACGTTTAGTTACGAATCCACAACACAGTCACGAATTTACATTGAAACAAGAATGCATAGGCCGAAAGCAGCACCCGTCAAGCATGGCAACGAACGAGTTAATCCACCGCATGATACAACTCGTTTGAGGCCACACCACCAATCAGATTAGATCAATCCACCGCATGATACAATCTAATCGTGAAAGGCTAAAAGCATTCATTGTCCAATGCAAACCCACGAACACACGTTCACTCGTGAGAGCACTGCCGAATACGGCTATTTAGCCGAATCGGGGTCCATGGCGAAGGAACAAGCTTTATCAGTAAAGATAAATCTATCAGATCGAATCGAATTCTAATCCACCGGATGATTAGCTCTAAGACGACCCAAAAACCTGCATCTACCGCATGATACCCGGTTCTGTCAAGATCTACATGATGCCAATGAGCTTGAACCCGCGACACGTGGCAACCTAGATCGGTTTCGGATTCGGCTGTGAGGGGATAATTCGTCATGTTATGAAGTATAGCCGATTCTAGCCGATCTAGATTGGGCAAAGGTGTGTTGCATGAATTAAGCACATAGTAAAAACAGAGCAACACAGGGTAACTTAATGAATCTGTTAGATCTTGCCGAAATCTAACAGAGCCGATAACTTGGTCCATACTAGATCTTAGCCCACCGCATGGCTCATGACCTAACAGAGGAACCTTCTTGAGACCACAACTTAAATCCACCGGATGATACTAAGCATGGTAACAAGACTACTTGCATCAAAGCTTAAATCCACCGCATGATACTAAGCATGATACAAGGTTGCCGGTACTTACGGAGGTCGACGGATCGATGACTCCTCTCGAAGAACTCGACGACTCGACTAAAGGACTCGATGTTGGCACGGGGCCGGTTTGTTGTATGATTGATTCGATCCTTCTTTACAGCTGCCATGGGTTTATATTTATACCCAGGTCTTGATACAACTCCTAATCGGACACGACTACAACACTTGTTTCTAAAAATAAATGACGAATCTTCGTGCCCATATTGCTTTCCTTGTTCGAACCGGCCTTTTCCTTATGTTGATCCATGTCATCATGTCTTCCCGAATGCTACCACTTTTTCGCCTGCGGAACAATGCCTCTGCCGAATGACGACGCATTCCCGACCGCAGAACGTCTTTGCCGAATGCCTCTGGGGAAAAACTCCTTTGCCGAATGATATCTCCTCGACGACTCCGGCCCACATGTCAGCCTCTTCCTGGTGCTAATTTTTGGTGTCAACAGAAAATTAGTGGAGTCACCTCCATGCTGCCATGTTTGTGATAATTGGTGAGTGTGCAACCATTTTTAGTGGGGTAGACATGTTTGGTGCTGGTTGGTGGTGATGGTAAATAATTGGAGATGTTCTAGAAGGGATGAAAATGATAAAAGTTACCAATTACATCCACCCTAGTTAAAATTTCAGCATGTGTCCAATTATTTAAACCAAGCTTGCAAAATTTTCTACTCTTTCTCAAATTAATTACTCAAGTGGTTCATTATTTTGAAAAGGGAAACATGCAAATGCAATTGGAAATTTAAAAATTGGAAGGGAAATATGGGATACATACCGGTTTTCCTCGCGGCGAGAGCTCAGCTTTTAAGTCCGCGAGCGGGACTTCTCCTGTCTTCAGTTTCTTTTGTCATCGTCCGGTCCCGGAGTGGTTGACTCGAACGATGCAACCTTCTTCCGCCACATTTTCTTGTTCTTCTTCTTCGGTGTTGGTGGCGGTGGGATTAGCGTCTCTGGAGAATTCTAGAGGGCTTGTTCTTCCTCGTATTTCTTTACGAGGAAATCAATTTCTTCTGCAGTTGTCGGTTTCGTCGGCTCGTTCCATTTGAGTTGCTCACCACCAAGTATTTCCATCTCTCCATTAATGAGAGCCTTAAGGAAACACTCAGCGCTCCTTTGCTCCGGTGTGAGTGGCTCTGTCTTCTTCTCTTCCCGGGGTTGAAACTTGAAGTAAATCAACCTTCCGTCGATACGGAACGAGATCTCTCTCGCATCCATATTGATCCTAGCCCGGGTGGTGTTCAAGAATGGTCGGCCCAACACAAGGGGAAACGAATGCTCGTTCCCCGTGTCGAGGACAACAAAGTCCACAGGGACATATCGTCCCCAGATCCGGACCGGTACATTCTCGATCACCCCCTCGGGGTAGCGGATGGTTGAGTCCGCAAGCTGTACCTGGGCAGTAGTAGGTGACAAAGTAGGGTAGCATAATTTCTTAAATAATACCTTAGACATGATGTTGACGCTTGCCCCTAGATCGCAGAGTGCATCATCAATGCGACGATTCCAGATCGAGCACTGAATGATGGGCACTCCGGGATCTTCCTTCCTGTCCGGAGAGGTCTTGATGATCGCCCTTTTTGCAGCTCTCGGCAGGTAGGTCCATCTTGGTGTCAGCACTTGGATGCGTGCGACCTCACCTGCGTGGTTAGTGCAGAATACACTACGAGACATCTTACCATGCCTGGTAGTGATGGCTTTCACTGTCTCGATGGAAGGCTCGGGTTGCCCCGGAATCTTCCCCGATTCAGTGATAGGAACCGCAACAGCTAACTGAGCGACTTGAGTTTCTATCATTTTATTAAAGCTCAGTTGATTTTTCATAGCAGAAGAAAATGATCCCATCCTAGAGTCTATGCTTTCCAGAGTTTTATCATTAGCAGCAAGCTTTTTATTGATGTTTTCAGTTATTTTTATCTGGCCAAACACAAGATCTCTAAGAGACGGCTGATTATTGAAATTGCTGGAATTGAAATTGTTACCTTGTTGAGGCCTCTCAAAAGGGAGGTTTGGGCGCGGATTCCAGCCTTGGTTGCCGTAGTTGTTCGGTCGGTACCCGTTGTTGTTGGAGTTGTTGACGTAGTGGACATCTTCTCGCGTTTCGGGGCAGTCATTCCCCGAATGGCCAGTGTTGCCACAGACTTCGCAGGTCATGCGAGCGTCCATGGCTTGCACCGTTTCTTGAGCAGGGGCCTCCAGTTTCTTCATCAGGAGGTCCATCTTGGCAGCGAGCATGTCCAGAGCTTCAACTTGGTGAACTCCTCGGGTCTTTGGTTGAGTCCGATCGTCGGACCAACCTTGGTTCTCGACCATCTTCTCTATGAGGGCCTTCGCACGACTCTCCTCAAGAGAGAAGAACGAGCCTCCAGCAGCAGCATCCAGGTACTCACGGGCAGAATTTCTCAGCCCGTGATAGAAAGTTTGGTTTATGAACCAACTCTACATACCATGGTGAGGACAAGCAGAAATATAGTCCTGGAGGCGATCCCATGCCTCCGGGACTGTTTTATCTTTTAACTGCTGGAAACTAGCTATTTTGTTCCGGAGGGCGTTGGTTTTCCCAACCGGAAAGAATTTTAGCAAGAAAGCGCTAGTGCATTTATCCCAGGTTTCTATTGCTTCGCGGTTAGCTTAAAACCATTGTTTCGCCTTGCCTAATAATGAGAATGGAAATAAACGAAGGCGAATGGCATCGATACTTACTCCGCGGATGGTGAAGGTGTTGCAAATCTCCAGGAAATGCTGGAGATGAGCATTGGCATCTTCGTGTGGCTTGCCGCAGAATGGGCTAGCCTGCACCGTGTTGATGAGGGCTGGCTTCAGCTCGAAGTTACCATCTCCGACTGGCGGAGCTGGTCTGATACGTACGTTCTCGCTTGATGGAGCGGAGAACTCACGGATCGTCTTGGTTGCCATCCTCGATGTAGCCTGGTCAACGACGGGAAGGACTGGGTTCGTCGGAAGGAGTTGCTTCTGAGGAGGTACAACACGGGGTCGTACTGTCCTCACAAGTGACTCCGGATTTTCTTGGAAGTTTGACGGCAGTTGGAAACCGGTCATGCACTGCTCTGCTCCACAAGGACCAACGAACAGAGCAAGGATAAACCCGCTTCAGTGAGTAGCGGTACTCAACTAAGATAGCTCAAGATAAAAGTTCAAAAATGCTTGTTGGCACTTCTTACGATCCAATATCAGAATTGAGAATCCTGGTACTGGGGTAAGGAGTGTTTCAGTGGTTTTCCTTATGGCTTAGTAAAATATAGAAATATTCTGCAAGCGCAAAGAATCACCGCTGTAACACTTCACCTGGGAGTATTCCGAGGTATCGTAATTTATATTTCCGCAGGGAAGCTTTGGCAAGATTACTAGTGAACAGATATTCGAGACTATCAGAGAAGGGTACACGACTAGACAAGACAGGGGATAACGGTATTGGATAGGAGTGGATATACCGGACACACAGCTCAAGGGATACTCAGGTAAGGGAGAGAAGAGATAGATAGCTGGGAGGACAACGAGAAGAGATAGAGGACTCCTGGATACTTTATCTACCTATGTCACTCTAGCTTAGAGATACAGCGGCTACAGAGCCAGCACTAGGAGATCTGGGATAACTCTAATGTCTTAGCATCGGGACAAGGGAACCGGTGAACACACAGAAAGGGATGAGAAGGGGTGCCACTATTTCCCAACTGGGGGATCCTACGGACCGGAACTAACGTGATAGGCTACGAAGACCGAAAGGGCTGTCACCACCTCCCGGCTACCACCTCCGTTGCGACGGGAATAAACTAAGGCCACCGACTAGTCTAGGAACCACTCCTACACTAGGCAATGACTACTTACTCTGCTAGCAAGAGCAAGCAACCTTGTCAATACTCTTGGTGACAATTCACCTCCAGTATCAAGCAAGATCGAAGAACCAGCCAAGACAAAGAATTAAACAAGACTACAAGCACTAGAACTATAACTGACTATAGTCTAAACAAGATATATGCTGCAACTAGGATAAAGTAGAAGCAAGATATAAATGACAAAGGCAAAGTGATAAAGATAACTATATTGATACTCAAAGTCTTGCAAAAGGAAAAGGTAAAAGATACAAGAGCTTATACCAAAGCTTCTGAAGTCGACTCCGGAACCTCCGAGGCACAGCTCGACTCAACTCTAACTCCCAACTAAACTATCCTAACTCTACTAGAATGGAAGTGGAAATGAGCTCCTTGGCTTGGTGTGTGTTTACAAGTGAGGTAAGGGGTCCTATTTATAGCTGCATAGGACGGTTGGGGCTGGAGTAGCCGCCAAGGGACCAGGGTGGTACCCCCTGGGATTTCGGCCGGGGACGTCGGTTCGGCCGAACCCTGCGTTCGGCCGAACGCAGGATCCACCGCCATCTGCACCAAGGGCCGAGATGCAGTGCTGGGAGTCGGTTTGGCAACTGGGGGCGGTTCGGGCGAACCCCCCAGTTCGGCCGAACTGGGCTGGGAGCCCAGGCCCACCCCCCAGCACCGCCTCTGCTGTGTGGTGCTCCTGGACCGGCCTCTGATGCGTGGGATTGAGTTGTGTGGGCCCAGGATGACTTGGCATGGGTCCGGGTTGAGTTGGCGGTCGTCCACTTGTCATATGTTGTGTCCGCTTGGTCATCGGTGATGTGGACGGCTTCCGGCGGCCTGTACGGCTAAGGGGGACAACCGGCCGAACATGTCGTTCGGCCGTTTCTGTCATTTCCAACCCCTATAGCACGTATTTCACAATGTTGTACCTACAAACATGACACTCACCAAAACTCGTGGAACTTTATTAGAAATAAAACCTAAGTACATGGAATGTTGCATATAACCTCATTTATTCCCGAGTATTGGTGGTCGGATTTGGGCTGTAACGACCGCCAACAATAAGCTCATGTCAAGATGGGAAGGCCCGTTCCTGGTAAAACAAGTCATTGGTGCTGGTACTTATCGTCTCCAAACTCAAGATGGCAACGAGTTGCCCAACTTGTGGAACATTGAACACCTGAAGAAATTCTACCCGTAAAAGGGTTTCCAGGTTCTTATATTCTTTATAATCATCAGATTAATAAAGTCATCATCCATTTTTGTCAAGTTTTACTTGCAATGGTAATATTTTATCCTCATCAGAGACCCCTGTGTCATGCTTTCGCTTTCATAGGTTTTGCCCAGGGTGGTTTTTACATAAACCAGTCGACAGAAACCAGGACTGCTTTCCTTCAAGTGGCGCCAAGCCCCATAAGTCCTGCTGTATTTCATGACATATATTTCAATTCAATTTTTGCCTTTGAGTAATGTGTTTTGCATATAGCCAGCATTTTGCTCATGCAGCTTTTCGGGATGGCTTTCAGTGGCCACCGACTAGTTCTGGTGCTCAACACACCCACACCGGCGGCAAAGTTTTAGCTCAGACATGCGAGCTCCGACTAGTAAACTAGTCATTTATCGCCGATGGTTGTCATGAAACCCTCGTGCGACTTCTACAACAGGAGATCAGATCATCACACACGTGGTCCACTTTCTCACCAGAGAACCCTGTGTTCAGCTTTTCAATTGGCATGAAATTAAAAAGACCAGGGATAGGGACTAGTAAACTAGTCATTTCCAGATTTTATCGCAAGTGGTTGTCATGAGAACCCTGTGCGACTTCTCCAACAGGAGAAAGACCATGTCAAGAATGGTCACCTTTCTCAACAGAGAACCCTGTGTTCAGCTTTTGATTCATCATGAGATTCAAAAGACCAGGGACAGTTGGTTATCCAACTAAGTCAAAAGAAGCCAAGACTACTCTCACCAGAGGGTGGCGCCAAGCCTCAGAAGTCTTGGTCGAGGAACGCCAACCTACACATGGTTGCAGCAGTTCAACATCATTTCTTTTGACGTTTTTTATAAGGATGCACTGCTCTGTGTCTTGCGCAGGACTACATCAGGCTCCTTTTTATCGCCAGTGGTTGTCATGAGACCCCTGTGTGACTTCTCCAACAGGAGAAAGACCATGTCAAGAGTGGTCACCTTTCTCAACAGAGAACCCTGTGTTCAGCTTTTGAATTAGCATGAAATTCAAAAGACCAGGGATAGTCATCATGACTACTGCGACTAGTAAACTAGTCATTTCAAGATTCTATCGCCAGTGGTCGTCATGAGACCCTTGTGCGACTTCTCCAACAAGAGAAAGACCATGTCAAGAATGGTCACCTTTCTCAACAGAGAACCCTGTGTTCAGCTTTTGATCCGTCATGAGATTCAAAAGACCAGGGACAGTTGGTTATCCAACTAAGTCAAAAGACGCCAAGACTACTCTCACCAGAGGGTGGCGCCAAGCCTCAGAAGTCTTGGTAGAGGAACGCCAACCTACACATGGTTGCAGCAGTTCAACATCGTTTCTTTTGACGTTTGTTATAAGGATGCGCTGCTCTGTGTCTTACACAGGACTACATCAGGCTGCTTTTTAGCGAGTGCTTATTCAAGCGTCTGTTTTTCGCATACGTCATTATTGCGTTCTATTTGTGCGAAGCTAAGTACTCCCACTATATGTGGCACCTTGGCTCTGCATCAGCAACCATTTCAAGTCTTCAACAGACTAGTTTTGATGATCTTTTGTTCTGACAAGACCAAGTTCACAAACTTTTTTCGACCTATGGTCTGCGTACCCGAGTACTTTCGCATGAATTATACTACACCAGTAGTTTTCAATCACTAGCCTGTTTGATCTACACATGATCTTTGCGCTTATTGCTATAAGTTATTATGGCTATACTGCAAGTACTTGATTATGCTTCAATTGCAACTCATCAACCACATCAGTGTATATACGACTAACTTACACATAGCACAAGTCATAGTCAAATAAAGTTGCATTGCTCAAGTACTTTACAATGTTGCATAAGCATTGTTTTCAATACAACTCATTGTATTCATCACAAGTTCACCAAGACTCTACTGCTCTAATGAGTTTACAAACTCTTCAGCGAGTTGCTCTGTTTCAGTTGCAAGGCTGTCATATTGCTCCGTGGTGACTCCAGCCGGCAGATACTTCAATTCTAGCGTGGCTGATGGGTTGTGTGCTTTGAACAGCGCCAGGAGCTTGTTGACGCATTCCTTCAGGGATGCCTTGTAGTAGTTGGTGAGCTGCTCTGGTACTTGGCGGAGGCGATCGAGAAGTGATTGGCTTGGAGCAGCTTGGTCTTCTAGCGCGAACATCTCCAGGATGGGCTCTACAGCTTCTTCTAGCTCTCGTCGTGCAGCCACCAGGTTGTTCACTTCGAGTTGCTTGTCTTGAGCCAGCTTCAGACTTGTCTCGATCTGCTTCTCCATGTCCTGGCGGATTTGGCG
This sequence comes from Echinochloa phyllopogon, assembly GCA_033239725.1. Classification (NCBI taxonomy): domain Eukaryota; kingdom Viridiplantae; phylum Streptophyta; class Magnoliopsida; order Poales; family Poaceae; genus Echinochloa; species Echinochloa phyllopogon. The sequence continues at coordinate 34,349,339 of BTCW01000001.1, read as the reverse complement.
TTCTTTGGTGACTTCTTCTTGGAGCTTGGCATTCTACTCGATCTTCTACTGTGCCGCGTTGTACCAGCTGGTGGAGTCACTTTTGGCGTCTATCAAATTCTTTTTCAGGTCTGCGCAAGACAATATCAGGCATCATTTCATCAACAAGTCTAGCAGCAGCTAGGTCATGGATAGAGGAAGTAACAACCTACCGCTGTTTTCCTTGGACAAGTTGATGACTCGACCATCCAGACGGTCCTTGATGTCCTCGAGGCCCGTGAGCTGATCATTGATGAAGTCGAGTTGTTTCTTGTGCTCCTCCTTTACTTTCTCCAACTCTGCGCACTTCTCGGCAAAGTCAGCCGACAACTCTTGAATGCGCGCTCGGAGCTGGGCATCACCGGGCTTTTCGACGACATCTACCAGAGCCTGCACAACAAGGCATCATAAACTACTCTACGCAGCCAATGCATGAGTTAGAGGTTATAAGACTCACTAGAGCCTTAAGCAAATGGTCGCGGAGCAGATCGCCATCGTTCCCCGGCTTCACTGCGGTAACCTCAGCCTGTATATCAAGTCATTGATTCATTATACAGTTATTTCTTGCGAATTTATATACAAGTTCATAGACTACTTACAGTATTCAGCTGGGTGTCGCTTGTTCCCGCAAGATTAACGTCGACTCCAGTGCCCTCAGTGCTGGGTGTCGGCAAGTTTGTTGTCTGTGTTTTCTTGCAGTACACAAATTGACGTTAAGTACCCGTACCATAATCAAAACAACATGGACTACAAGTCAGCTATGCATGGCATACCTGAGTGGTTGGGCTCTCGACTACATCAGTAGTCGGCGCGATGATGTCGCTTGGCTCGGCACTTGGAAGATCGCCTGCTATGGCTTGTAATGGCGGCTTCTCCAGTGGCGCCTCTTCTTCAGCAACAGCTGGAGCGTCGGCAACGACTTCTGGCGCATCCATGGTGGCAACTTCTTCCGTGGCGGCCGGGGTTTCCATGGATTCTTCTGCAGTGCCACTTGGGGCCACTTCTGGCACAGGCTCTGGATTGGGCCTGCATATCAAGACATATATCTATCATTCAAGTTGACATTGACAAGCAATAATGCAAAATGAGGGGGCGACTACTTACAGTTGTGGTGGAGCTGGCGCAATAAGCGGCTTGAAGTTGATCCTCATCAGAGGCTTGACCCGCTTAGTGCTGGTAGTACTGCCAGTGGCAGTACTCGCCATAGCGCTGCTACTCGAGGATGGTTGTGGCGACGTTATCATTGACGACAAGCGGATGCACTTGTTAGCTTCTCCGCTTGGCACAGTGTTGTCGCTCCGGCTTGTTGTCCGCTTCTTCTTCGCAGTGCGAGGCACATCTGGCACTGCAACAATTACAACAATAGTTGTATACGACTACAATGATCATAAAGGACAGGATGAAGTATTCAGAGAGTGGTTACCTTGTATCCGCACAGGTGACTCGACTTCTTCTTCTGGCTCCGAGTCCTGGATTTCAGCGACTCGTGCGCCCTCGTCCAGTCCTTCCGCGCTTGGAGTCCTCTCAGAGTCCTTTTCCTCCAAGTCCTTCCACTCTTCCTCAGTGAGTGGAGAGCGTGCGGGTTGTACAGGCTACACAATCAAGATATTTCAAGACAGATCAAGACACATCAAATCAAAAACAAGTCAGAGCTGGGTTGCACGACTACTTACAAGTGGGACGTTCTCAGCAGAGAACTCTCCGATGATGATTGGCTTCTGGTTTACACCAGTGAACATCTTGCTTAGCCGCATCATCACTTCGTTGTCGGAGATGTCTTCAGCTGACATGCGGGAGCCATCTGATGGGCCCTCATACTCGAATCCGAGATGAACGCGCTGTTGGAGAGGCTGGATTCTCCGCTTCAGGAAGCTGAAGGCGATGCCGACCCCAGTGAGGCCTTTGCTCTTCAACCATTCGACTCGCTCCATGTGTGCGGGCACATCTCTTATTTCAGCAGCAGAGGGGCGACGATTCCAGTTACTGAAATCGCGCGGGTACCAATTGTCCTTCTCGGGACAGCTCAAGGAGTGGTTTCCTGCTACAAGGCAACACAAGACAAGATTCAATCAGCGACAAACAAGTCGACAGAACAAGAAAAGAAGTCTAGTATGAGTACACTTACCGATTGTGAACCACTTGCTCTTCCACGCTCCACAGGAGTCCATGACGGGCATGTCGAACCACTTTGCCCTCATGCCCTGGCGGAATTGGATGCCAACCCCGCGGACTACTTCGGTTCGTTGCTGTGTAGGCTGTGGTTTCAAGTGATACAAGCAGCGGAATAGTGGAAGACTAGGCTCGATTCCTATGAACGTCTCACATGCATGGACGAAGGCAGACAGATTGAGAATCCCATTAGGGTTCAGATGGTGGAGTTGGAGTTTGTAGAAAGCAAGAAATTCCTTGAAGAAGGAAGAAATTGGCAAACCCACTCCACGCTCAAAGAAAGAAAGGAATAAGGGGATTTCTTGATTATTCTCGGTGGGCCAGAGTTGTTTCTCGCAGGATTTCCACTCTAAGGCATCTTGGGAGAGAAGCAAACCTTGGGTCATGAGATGGTCAAGCTCCGCTTCAGTGGCGGTACTTTCCTTCCAGACGAGCATCGGCAGCGGTGGCGAGTTGTACACCGGCTTGGTCGTGGTGTCCCTCGCTAGACTCCGTTTCTCGGATCTGCGTGACCCCTCGGCACTCTCAGTGCCAGCGCTGGCATTCTTCCTTGCTCCTTCCTTCTTGCCCATCGTTGAGAAGACAGGCAAACTTGACAAGAGGAATAAGGGAAGCAGGGGCTCGCCCTCACAGGAACAGAGGCGAGCTCGGAGGCTTGGAAGATTGGAATTGCAGGGCTCGGGGACTTAGGCTCAGAGCGTTTGCGGCGCGAGGCGTGAGCTGTGATGGTTTGGTGATTTCTAACCAAGGCAGATCTGGATTTATAACCCTTCAGGGTTAGAGCTACAGTACAGTCATGCGGGTCAGCGCGGCATATTCTGTTTTTCCCGCCGATTTTTTCGGGATAACAGACCGACATCCGGATTTCAGTTGAGCAACAAATGGCAAGATTTATACTGATCTTTAAACCAAAGATATTTGCTTTAAAGCTCGGGGGCTGCCAGCGGATAATCCGGGATTTGATTTCCGAAATTTAAGGAATAAGTATTTTCGGAACTTCGACTGGTTTTCAAGACAACTACTCGAAGCTCGGGGGCTACACCCAATGGGTGCACCTATTCGGCGCACACCATTGAACTACTCGAGATGAAGACAAGAAGATTGCTTTTGAAACTCCGACTAGTTTTCATGCAACTACTCGGAGGCTCGGGGGCTACACCCATTGCGTGCATCAACAGATGCACACCAATGTAAACTACTCGTTAGAGAAGACATGAGTGTCTTGTGCTTAGCTCCAACTACACGAAGGCATGATTCAAGACTTGAAGCGAAGGCGCAAGATGCTCGGGGGCTTGTGGGACTAGGATCCCCAGGGCCATTCATGCAGAGGATTAAACCACTCGGCAGGAGAGTGTTTGGTCCGACTACTTCAAACTAGTCGGCTATGGTGCAAGACGGCGTAGTCGACTCGGGTAGACTAGTCGTATACTGATAGGAGACTCCCCAAAGTATTCTGTTGTAGTACTCCGAGTTGTATACGACTAGGACAAATAACCAACTTGTAACTCTGCTCCCCGGACAATATAAGGCGGAGCAGAGACCCCTCCAAGGCAAGGCCGAACAGGCTACATGAGGAGAATCATCTGTACATCAGTACAAACCTCGCGGATAATACAATCTAGCCATACATGACATAGGGTATTACACGATTCGCGGCCCGAACCTGTCTAAATTGTCTTGTTCGTGCACTATCGCTTCCAGAACTCGGCGAGACCCACACAAATCTACTCGCTGGGGTATCCCCGGTTAGACGTGCTCGACATAATTCGTCGACACCTCCCCACCTTGTCTTATCAGCAACGCTGGACCAATCTCTCATAACCAACCAAGGTAGAGGTAAGAAAGCAGAATCCCGGGCTAATCTAGACGAGATCAGTAAGGTCGTCCGTAACCGTGGACACGACTATATGTATAGTTTTCACTCTGTAGAGGTTGCGCTCCGGGAATCATCCGGACTGCGAACAGTAATGAGCCGTCTCGAGACACAGCCCACAGCAAAGACCCTAGGAAGTAACGGTGCCATACTGCCTCCCTGGGCTCGGGAAACAATCTGAGCTAACAGCTGCCCCAGGGTCGTGAAACCTTCCCACCGGGGCCAGTCGGGGGCTGTGGTAAATCAGGGAGAGTACGCCGCAACGAGTCCCCCCTGCACAAGTCAAACTCGAATCTCCTACAGGTCTGGCACCGCACCAAGTAGGCTTGCTGGAACCCTCCCCATTATGGGTAGACGGTGAGCACTGTAAATCCCACTGAAAGCCGCCATCAAAATGGTCCTTAATTGTCGGTAAAGCGAGTATCAACATCATAAGCGATCTGCCGCAACGGTCCGCAATCGGCACCCATTATAGGTATGGCCGCCAACCTCCTCAAAAGTAACCAAAGAACCAGGTACCCGCAACAGGTACACCGTAGGAACTACCAGAGTGTAGTCCCCAAGCACCCCAATCATAAGATCGGGTTGTTATTACTCGCCTCCACCGCCTAACTGCTCTACACCTTTCCAAGCCACCCAACTCACGCCAAGAAGATCAATCACAACCATCCCAACACATGCAAGCATAGCATTCTCAAATAGTGGATAATAGGTAGAAAGGAAATAGGGTAGATAAATGGCAGTGCAGGCATATCATCATGCATATAAAGTAAAGCACTAGCATACTAGTTGCATGTCTAATAGGTATTTCAGAGGATGGTCGGGCGTCAACCTGGGCACAGGTCCGCTTCCTCGTCAAAGCAGTTGTCGAAGTAGCCCGGCTCTTCCTGGCTCTCCGGAGCTCCTAAGGTCGCGGAGAAATAAAATAAGACGCGGCTACTAGCAAAGAAACACCAAAACAGTGAGAAAGGAAGACCCAAAGAACACCAAAGTCTACACTAACGCGTAGGTCATGATTTTAGAAAAATATAGAAACTGGTTTCATATTTTTCTGAGCTACGGTTGATTTATTATTAATTTTCGAAGTTTAAATCATTTCTAAAAATATTAAATAATTTCTGAAAAAGAAAAACAGCAGAAAATTAGCCTGCTGACGTCAGCAGTGGGGTCAGCCTTGCTGACGTCATCGTGGGCCCGGATGACGTCAGCGTTGACTTGTTCAACGTTGACCAGTCAACGGTCAGCGGGGTTAGCGATCAGTGGGGCCCACTGGTCAGCCTCCTATAGCCACTGATAGGTGGGGTCGGGCTGTCAGCGCGAAGGAAAGGAAAAAGAAAAAGGAAAAGAGATGGCCGGGTTCGAATTGGGCTGAAAGCTCCGGGCCGGCCCAACAAGGCTGGACTGTCGGCCCACGAGCGCGAAGAGAGGCGGCTTGTGTTGATAGTCAAAATTGGCAGCAGCCGAGGGAAACCGGTCTGACCGGTTTGCCGAACCGGTCAGACCGGTTTGGAGTTGTAATTCGGGTAGGATTAGGATTCCGAGTATGATCCCATATTGTAACCGACTCATGAGGGGTAAGACTTCCCCGGCCTATTTATATGAAGGCTAAGGCTGATTGAGAGTTATTCCAATCGAATCAACATATTTGTCCTTTACTTTTTATCTCTCAAACCCTAATCTCTTCCAAACCCTAATTGCTGTCCTTTGCTCGTCTCCGCGACGTACAAAGGCGTTCTAGGTGGCCTGCCGACCCTAGAGCAACCCTAGATTGCTTGAGCTCCGACGGGGTCCCTCCCGAGCTTGAGTTTTTAGGTCTTCACGACCTCCTGCTAGAAAGCGGTCTGACCGGTTCTAGGAACCGGTCTGACCGGTTTGCCCGAGGGAGGCCGAGTGTTGGCCGTGGTGACGGCCGTGCTGCGATCTCGAGTGTGTTGTCGCATCTTCGTGTCAACATACTTTTTGGCGACTCCGCTGGGGAAGATTAATCTGGTCCCAAGACCGATCTAATTTACCTCGAAGATGTCGGGTGCAACCAGTGAGCTCGACAAGAACAACATCATCACCGCTATGATGGAAGAACTCACGGACGAGGAGCGGAAGCGGTACCTGATTGCTGAGGAACACTTCAAGGCGCAATTCTTGAAGGGCTTCAAGAAGGATCGTGGAGGCTTCGTCAAGAGAGTTGAAGAGTTCGTCATGCCAGCTTTTAAGTTGGCTAACGATCAAGTTGAGGAGCTTCCTAAGGTAACCGGTGAACCCTCTGATTTAGTGCAACAAATAACTCGCATGATGGATGAAAAGTTGCATGCTGCACAAACTGTTACAAGTGAGTTAATTGTTAACACGGCTAATAATTTTGAGGCGTTTAATAAGGGTAAGAATACTTTAGAAGATCCTAATGCATGCCCTAAAATTGATGCCAGTACATCAGGTGTACCAGAAAATATTGTAGATCATAATTTGGGTATGCCACTGAATTTTTATCAAGGCCAGCCACCTCATCCTAGTTCGGTCCAAGAACCGGTCAGACCGGTTTTCCAAACCGGTCAGATCGGTTTGCCCAATTCAGTTGGACAAACCGGTTCTATGGGTGTAGGTGCAACGGATGCAATGGTTTTATCAAATACAGTTACTTCTGGTCCTGTTTTTACACCCCCGCGCGCTACTGTTGTAGGAAGTGCACCTATGGGATCTAGTGTCTCTTTTGGACCGATTCCAAATACTATTCATAATACTGTGTATGGTGCTCCTCGTTTTTAGGATACAACTAGTGCAAATTATCAAGCCGATTTCTCTAAGTTCAAAGAGGATCTGGCTAATACAATTAGAACAAAGCTTTGGATAGATATGAGTAGCTCACGTCTATATCAAAAACCATATCCTCCTGAGTTTGATCTAGTTACATATCCTAATGGTTGGCGTGTTCCTGAGTTTGTTAAATTCAATGGTGAAGATAATCGTACTACTTGGGAGTATGTCGGTCAATATATTTTGCAGCTAGGAGAAGCAGCCTTTTATGAGCCATTGCGTGTTCGTTTGTTTTCATTAACTTTGACTGGAACTGCTTTCTCTTGGTTTTCTTCGCTTGCTCCTAATTCTATTCAAAGTTGGTCTCAATTGGAGCGTAAATTTCATGAGCACTTCTTTAACGGAGAAAATGAAACTAAATTAACTGATTTAACATCTACTAGGCAAAGTCGAGAAGAATCGGTTATAGATTATTTCAAAAGATTTAGGGATACAAAGAATAGATGTTTTAATTTGTCAATTTCTGAAAAAGATTTAGCAGATTTAGCTTTTGCAGGCTTGCGATCTTATTTGAAAGAGAAATTAGAAGGTTTTGATTTTCTTTCTATTAATCACTTGCAAATGAAGGTCATGAGTCTCGAATTAAAATTAAAACATATTAAAGAAAATACTAAGCCTCATCGTTCCAATGTTCATTTGCTTGATAATGATTCTGATAGCTCGGGTGATGAGGATAATGAAGTTTATGCTGCTGAATTTGTTTGGCCATCAAAAGCTAAGCCTTGTCCTTGTCCTTCGTTGAAGCCGGTTCAGAAAAATCGGCAAGAAGAGATTAAATTTACTTTTGATGTTGCCAAGTGTGATCGTGTTTTTGATGAATTGCTTAAGAATGGTTTCATTAAACTTTCTCATGCAATTCCACCAGCCGATCAATTGAAAAATCATGCTTATTGTAAGTGGCATAATTCTTTTTCACATGCTACTAATGATTGCAATGCTTTCCGATGACAGATACAATTGGCTATTAGTGAAGCTCGATTGGTGCTAGCTGAGATGCAAGTTGACAAGACTCCCTTCCCTGTGCATACCCTTGATTTGAATACCAAGGTGCTGATTCGGCCGGAACAAGCCGAAGGAGCTAAGGGGAAGAATGTGGTAGTCGGAGAGCCAAGGCCGGGAAAAATTGATGATCAAATTCCAGTCAGGAAAGTGATGCTTGGAAAGACTCTGGATGGTAAAGAATATCTGAAGATTACAATTAACACATCAAGGCCCGGGGGGCAAGAAAGTTCATCAATTGAGACTCGGTCCACTGATCAGACGAAACCGGTCAGACCGGTTTCTCAAACCGGTTAGACCGGTTTGCTCCTGGACCGACCTAGAACTTTCAAGCCTAGACGCCCGGAAGTGGGTACTTGGAAGGTGAATGAGCCTAAAGTCAAAGGTATGGTTCTGAATCAAGGACCTACTTTTAGTCAACTCCTGAACAAGTACACAAAGGCCGCTCAAGTCGATCGGCCAACAAAAAAGAGAACAAGGTCACCACCGCATTGGGATAGTTCTTCAGATAATAACAAGCATCGTGGTGATGTTACTACTGTGTTTCCCCCGCAGAAGATGTATGCTACTATGCCATGGGTACCTCCGGCGTCAGATTCTCCATATCCTACATGGGATCAAGGAATGTGGATGCAGTGTTTTCCCATGCCACAACCACCTCAAGATTACATGGGTAATGGTCCTAGGATACCAGTACATGACCGATTGAGCTCATACAAATCAGGTCCAGTGCTACCCAGCAAAGCGGTCAGACCGGTTTCCAAACCGGTCAGACCGGTTCGGTCTGAATAGAAGCAATATGTTCCTCCTCAGCAAAAATATCGTGTCAAGGAGAAGAAGGAGGAAGTGAAGCTTACAGAGGACCCAAAGCAAGCCAAAAGTGACAGGTTTGTTACAATTGGTGAAATTCCAATAGCTATGCAAGATTCAAGCAAAAAGCCGATAGTTATTGGAGATTCGGTTGTTAAAAAACATGTCATGGCCAATGATCATGAAGCTGGAAGTAGCAAGGCTGTGAAGAAAGTATTTCAACCAAGATGGTGTCCTTCTGGTTTGACTCATACACAAAAGAGAAAATTGCAGCGCTTGCGAAACAAAGAGAAAAGGGAACAAGAAGCTGAGAAACTGAGGGATGAACATTTCAACAGATATAGGCCAATGATTCCTCAGAAGAAAATTTGGCAAACCAAGTCAGTTGTGCAACCAGTAGCACAACCGGTCAGACCGGTTTCAGAATCCGGTCAGACCGGTTTGGGCGCAACAGAAGCGGTCCGACCGGTTTCTGGAACCGGTCAGACCAGTTTGGAACCAGAAGTGAAAAGCACATATGTTCCCATTATAAATGAAACTACTACGATTGAAAATCCTCCAGTGGTTGAAGATGAGGAGATGGTTGATTTCGAAGCTTCTCCAGAGCATAACAATATTGGTGTTAATGTTGTCTATTTATCATCGGATTATTTTGTGGTGCCGGAGGAGGAAATATCTCATCTTCAGCTTGGGCCTCGTGATGCTATATTTCAGAAGCCGCAAGAATCAAACAATCACTTGAAGGCTTTATACATGAGAGGTCATATCAATGGGAAGCCAATCTCGCGAATGTTGGTTGATGGTGGGGCAATCGTGAATCTTATGCCTTATTCTCTCTACAAGAAGATTGGCGGAAAAGACGAAGAATTGATCAAGACAAACATAACGGTTAGTGGAGTTGGTGGCGGTGATCCTATTGGCGCCAAGGGTGTGGCTTCTATGGAGTTGACCATTGGAAGTAAGACCGTTGCTACAGCTTTCTTCGTCTCAGAAGTGCAAGGTGTCTTTAGTTTAATTCTTGGGAGTGATTGGATTCATGCAAATCAATGCGTACCTTCTACCTTGCATCAATATCTCATTCAGTGGATCGGCGATGAAGTTGAAGTTGTACATGGTGATACTTCTTCCTTCGTTGCAACGGCCGATTCCGATTCTATTAGTGCAAATGAAAATATTAAGTGTTTGTCGGGCTTAGATTTGACCGATTATGAGCTGATCAGTTGCACTAAGGATGGTTTCGTTACTGCTACATTAAAGCCGATGGAGAGTCGGTTGAATTACTTGCTGTAATTGATGGAGCAAACAAATCAACAGAGACAAACCGGTCAGACCGCTTCCAGAAACCGGTCAGACCGGTTTAGGACTGAACAGTGCTAGTCGAGCCAAATCGGTCAGACCGCTTCTGGGAACCGATCAGACTGATTTACATCTGGACAGTGGCTTCAAGAGCGAGCGAATTAATCATTTTCGAGAAAAAACAGAAGGTACATTTGAAGCCATTGAGGATCTGGGTGATATGGATAAGCTGGGTCAAGGTTTTACATCAGCCGATCCTTTAGAAAAAATAGATATTGGTGATGGTACTATTCCTAGGCCAACTTTTGTAAACAAAAATTTATCGGCTGAGCTTAAAGCCGAATTAATAAATTTGTTGAAGGAGTATGTCGATTGTTTTGCTTTGGAGTACCGTGAAATGCCCGGTTTGAGTCATGATTTAGTTGAGCATCGCTTACCAATAAAAGTCGGTTTTAGGCCTTTTAAACAATCGGCTAGACGTTTTAATCCCGCTATTTATGACCGAATAAAAGAAGAAGTTAATCGTTTACTAGATGCTGGTTTTATTCGGACTTGTCGCTATGCAGAGTGGATTTCTAATATTGTTCCCGTTGAAAAGAAAGATTCGGGAAAACTTAGAGTTTGCATTGATTTTAGAGATCTTAATAAAGCTACTCCGAAAGATTCATATCCTATGCCTATAGCCGATGTTTTGATTAATGAAGCATCCGGACATCGTGTTGTTAGTTTTCTTGATGGTAACGCCGGATATAATCAAATATTCATGGCCGAAGAGGATATGCACAAAACGGCCTTTCAATGTCCGGGATTTATTGGTTTATTTGAGTGGGTAGTTATGACTTTTGGATTGAAGAATCCTGGCGCAACTTATCAAAGGGCTATGAATTTAATCTTTCATGATTTACTTGGTGTTATTGTGGAAGTGTATATTGATGATATTGTAGTTAAATCGGATGGCTTGGATTCCCATCTAGCCGATTTAAAACTTGCTCTTGAGAGGATGTGACGGTATGGTTTGAAGATGAATCCACTCAAATGTGCTTTTGGTGTTTCGTCTGGAAAGTTTTTGGGATTTATTATTCATGAGAATGGCATAGAAGTTGATCCCAAGAGAATTGAAGCTATGAAGAACGTCGAAGCTCCTACTTGCAAAAAGGATTTGCAAAAGTTTCTAGGCAAGGTGAATTTCTTGAGAAGATTTATAATTAACTTGTCTGGAAAGGTTGATGCTTTTACTCCTTTACTTCGGTTGAAAGATGAAGCCGATTTTACCTGGGGGGCAAAACAGCAAGAAGCTTTTGAGAAGATCAAAGAGTACTTGTCTTCACCACCGGTGCTTAGGGCGCCTAAGAGAGGGGTTCCGTTCAGACTTTATGTGGCAGCTGAAGATAGAGTTATTGGAGCTGTTTTGACCCAAGAAATTGATGCTAAAGAATATGTGATTGCTTATATAAGCCGACGGTTAATTGATGCAGAAACGAGGTATACTTTCATTGAAAAGTTATGTTTGTCATTATATAATGCTTGTACTCAGTTGAGGCATTATTTATTATCTAGTACTTGCATCGTATTAAGCCAAACTGATGTTATCAAACATATGTTGCAAAAACCGATTTTAAGTGATAGGATCGATAAATGGGCTCATGCTTTAGTTGAGTATGATTTGGCTTGTGAACCTTTAAAATCTATGAAAGGCCAAATTGTAGCTGATTTTATTGTTGAGCATCGAATTGATGATACTTGTGAATTCAACGTTGGCTATGTTGCTTGTACACCGTGGAAGTTATACTTTGATGGATCGGTTTGCAATGATGGGCAAGGAATTGGTGCTGTTTTGATCTCTCCAAGTGGTGCCGTCTTTGAGTTTTCAAACCGATTGGAAGAAAAGCGTACCAATAATCAAGTTGAATATGAAGCTCTTCTATTCGGTTTAGAATTTTTGCAAGATATGGGGATTAAGCATGTTGAGGCTTTTGGTGATTCACTCCTGGTGGTACAGCAAGTATCTAAGGTATGCCAATGCTATAATGGTTTGTTGAATGCATATCTTGATAGATGCCTTGATATTATAGCTTCTTTTGATGAATTTACAATCAAACATATTCCAAGAGAAGAGAATGGCAAGGCTAATACTCTGGCTCAGAAAGCATCTGGTTATATCGTTGCAAAGAAATATTTCTACCTTCAAAGACCGATGCAAACAAAAGCCGAGATTCAGGTTCTGGACGAACCGGTCCAACCGGTTTCACAAACCGATCTGACCGCCAGAACCGGTCTGACCGGTTTTGAAACCGGTCTAACCGCTTTGTCTCCTGACAGCGGTAAAAATATCTTGGATGATGTTAATGACTCCAAGTTTAAAGATTAGGACTGGAGAGTGCCTATTATTATTTATTTGAAAGATCCTGGTCGTGGTGCAGAAAGAAATATTCGGCGATTATCATTTAAATACATATTGCTTGATGATGAACTTTATCGTCGAACTACCGAAGATTTGCTTTTAAAATGTTTAGACTCAGATCAGGCCAAAGTTGCCATGGGAGAGGTTCATGAAGGTATTTGTGGTACACATCAATCGGCTCCCAAGATGAAGTGGTTACTTAGACGAGCCGGTTTTTATTGGCCTACTATGATGGCGGATTGTTTCAAGTACTACATAGGGTGTGAAGAATGTCAGAAATTTGGAGATTTACAATTGGTACCTGCTGCATTGATGCATCCTATTATTAAACCATGGCCATTCCGAGGTTGGGGGTTGGATTTTATTGGGCAAATTAATCCTTCATCATCAAAGGGACATCGTTTCGTGTTGGTTGCTATGGATTATTTTACCAAGTGGACCGAAGCGGTTCCATTGAAGAATATGACACATAGAGAGGTAATTGAGTTTATTACACAAAACATTATTCATAGATTCGGTATTCCTCAAACTTTGACTACGGATCAAGGTACTTCATTTATGTCTAAAGAGGTACGTGAATTTGCCGAATCCTATAGAATAAAGTTGCTCAATTCATCTCCATACTATGCTCAGGCTAATGGACAAGCCGAGTCAAGTAATAAGACTTTGATTAGATTAATCAAGAAAAAGTTAGAAGAAAATCCTAAAAGATGGCATGAAGTTTTATCCGAAGCATTATGGGCTCATCGTATATCTAGACATGGTGCTACTAAAGTTACTCCTTTTGAGCTTGTATATGGTCAAGAAGCCGTTTTGCCTGTTGAGGTGAATCTGGACGCTTATAGACTAGCTAAGCAAAATGACCTTGATGCTGTTGATTATCATGATTTGATGTTGGATAATATTGATGAGGTCACCGACAAGAGGTTGAAAGCTTTGAAAGAGATTGAGAAAGATAAGCTTTGGGTTGCTAAAGCTTACAACAAGAAGGTGCGAGGGAAATATTTTCAGATTGGAGAGCTTGTTTGGAAGACAATTTTGCTTATTGGAACGAAGAGCAACAAGTTTGGTAAGTGGTCGCCAAGTTGGGAAGGGCCGTATAGAGTTGTCAAAGTTATATTTGGGAATTCTTATATGCTGGAGACATTGCAAGGGGATCGTTTACCTAAAGCTATCAACGGAAGATATTTGAAGAAATTCTATCCAAGTGTTTGGCAAGACCCATGAAGATTAATGGCTGATAGATTTTTGATATCGTCCTTAGCATAAATTTTAGCACCTGGGTTGTAATTACTTGTATATTGCTTTTTAGTTCTCAAGTTCACTAAAAACGCAGGGGGACATGTGTTGATAGTCAAAATTGGTAGCAGCCGAGGGAAACCGGTCTGACCGGTTTGCCGAACCGGTCAGACCGGTTTGGAGTTGTAATTCGGGTAGGATTAGGATTCCGAGTTTGATCCCATATTGTAACCGACTCATGAGGGTTAAGACTTCCCCGGCCTATATATATGAAGGCTAAGGCCGATTGAGAGTTATTCCAATCGAATCAACATATTTGTCCTTTACTTTTTATCTCTCAAACCCTAATCTCTTCCAAACCCTAATTGATGTCCTTTGCTCATCTTCGCGACGTACTAAGGCGTTCTAGGTGGCCTGCCGACCCTAGAGCAACCCTAGATTGCCTGAGCTCCGACGGGGTCCCTCCCGAGCTCGAGTTTTTAGGTCTTCACGACCTCCTGCCAGAAAGCGGTCTGACCGGTTCTAGGAACCGGTCTGACCGGTTTGCCGGAGGGAGGCTGGGTGTTGGCCGTGGTGACGGCCGTGCTGCGATCTCGAGTGTGTTGTCGCATCTTCGTGTCAACAGCTTGGATCGGTGCTCGCGGTCCACGGTGAGCCGGGTTCACGGGATCAGGTGTGGCCGACTCAGGATCTTCTACGGTTGTGCGTGTGTCGTGCTGGTGTGGTCTTCGGTGTGGCGCGGCCACGGCGCGACGCGCTCCGGCGCGCGGCCGGCGGCGACGCCACCACGGCGATCGACCGGAAAAAGGGGTCGGCGAGGCTCGGGAAAGAGTTGAAGGGTGGTTTCCAGACTTTTCATTCAGAGATTCGGCCCAAGAAGTTAGATAGGTTTTTTAATTAGTTTGAGTTAGTTTTAGTTTGAATTCAAATCTAGGATTTGAATTCAAACCCAACCAAAAATCCAATAAATCCAAAAGAACTCCAAATCACTCCTACTTGGTCCTTAGCACTTCAAATTATTTTTAATTAATTTTTAAATTTGGCTAAGAGCAAAGGGGGCAATTAGAGATCCATCTTATATGTTTGTTTGCATGCACCACAATTCACCAAAAATTTTTAAATTCATATTTTTGCATTCAACAAATCCTAAGGTAATTTTTAGGGATGTTACATGTACACCCGGTCAGACCGGCTTCTAATAGCGGTCAGACCGGTTAATCTAGGATGTGCACCTTGTACCACTAAACATCGACTCTTTCTTATGAAAATATCTTTTCAATACCATGGCCAGATGCTCATTGTTCCATAGTGCTAATCCTAAATTTTTTGTGTCTAGGTACATGATGTACAATAAATTGAGAAGATCCTCTAGACATCTATCAATAAAACATCTAGTGACTAATATAAGCATAAATACTTGCTGCACCTCTAACAATGAATCACAAGATATCTCAACATAATTTACATTCATGGATCACAAAATTCTTAGCCTGAATAGAGAACTTCATATCCAGCTTGCTCTTTGAGGCTAAATGCTCCAATCGGCTAAATGTTTCAAAACATTGTCATTTGATGAAATAAACACAGCACCAACTTTCTGAAACACTTTGTAAGCCTGATTTAGTAAATAAAAATTACATGGTGATAAATTATTCATTTTTCTAATGTCTTGCCCCCCAGCACTTAAGGCATCCATAATTTCATAAATGATTTCATCGAAGAGCTATTACTTTAGGACAATAACCAAAGAGATTCATCGGCCATATATTTATTGCCAAAGACGATAATAAATTATCATCCACGATGAATACATTCATAGGAGCATGCATAACCGAAATAAAAGTTAAGAAATACTTTTACGAAAATAATAGGACTTCTTAAACTCTGCTCGGACTCAGGATAAACCGGTCAGACTGGTTTGTCACACTGGTCAGACCGGTGTGGCCGTTGCCAGATCGGCTACAGGACAACCGGTCTGACCGACCCAGTAAACCGGTCTGACCGGTTTGTCCAGCCTGATCAGCTATTGCCAAATTTTAGGTACGAACATATATATTATCGAGGACGATAATACATTATCATCCATGATGAATCCATCCACAAGAGCATGCACAACCGAAATAAAAGCTTTGGACATATATTAATTCAGAAATCAAAACTATCTCTAAAAACTAAATATTTCGGCTATTGCAATTAATTAATATGGATAACAACTTGGTGATAACCCTCCATGATAAACAGACCCGTGTGGAACCCAAGGATCAAAATAAATGTATGAGGGATAACCAAACATATCTACGGATGAATTCCATGATATAGGCATATGTGGTATTTGTAAAGTAAATGATCTAGGTAACGACCAATAATTTTGATGATTTGGTGCAAACCTTAGTTTTGAAGACCGTCTCTCATATCTTTTATCCTCCTTCAACCGCGTTGCACCTTTTGCTTGATCATTACTCGTGTCTTGAAAGCTTCCTTTAAGAACCCATGCAATGCCTCTCTTTTTCAACTCTTGAGCACTAAACCTTTGTAACTCCTTTTTCTGCCAATTTGATAAACCAAGTGTAGGACTTGACTTCAGTTTAGTTTTGGACAGCGGTGCTCTTTTCTTCTTTTTTGACCTCTTCAGCTTCTTCTGTTCAGATCTGGCACTTGGAAGATCAATGGTCGATTTTTCCTCTCCTCTTCCTTCAGTAGCCGAAGTGATCTCCACATGAATCGGCTTTTCAATAGTTGAATTCAGATCCGAACTTTTATCTTTGTGGCCATCCTTTTTGATTCTATAAACTTGCTTGACAACCTTTTTCTTGTTTTGAACTCTAGACCGATCTTTGTTCTCAAAACGGTCATTCGTAACATAAGGTTGTCTTGCACACGATGATTCTTTAGGAGCAGCATACCCTACATGATATGGACTAAAATATGATGGAGTATGTGCCCATGAATCATTTCACCCGCACGATGAGTAAGGATAAAAATTAGCAGGATGTGAAACATATTGAACTGGCATTGATGATTCAAAAGGAGAATATGATGTTGCTGAATTAAAACTCTTCCTTTGCCAATTCCAATTCCTAGAATTATGTTTAGGAGGTGATCTTGATGATTTAACACCATTCGGCCGATTAGCACACTTGGCCTCATTTTCCTTTTGATACATAGCCAGAAGTTCATCAAAAGTGAGCTTCGGCCTTTTACCATTGTTGAACCTTTCAGACCTAAACCGGTCTGACCGCCATTGGGACCGGTCTGACCGTCCAAACCGGTCTGACCGCTTCATCCAACATAGTAGGGGCAACAGGTTCTTGGTTTGATGGAGAAAAATCTACTTGCCCCCCAGTAACTTCTGGAATTTTGATAGGCTCATCGTCCTCGATAGTTGCTTGAATTTGCAAGTCATAGACGATGTCCTTCTCAGCACTTGGGAGCTTCGAATCTTTCTCTTTAGCAATTTCCTCATCATTACACGAATTGGCTAGTGCTAGCCAATTTAGTAACTCTTTTATACCCAGACCAACTGGAATCAATTGGTCATCCTCTTGTATTGAAGAAAACCTCAATCGTCCGGTATTAATGGCCGATTGTACAATTTGACGAAACATATTGCAATCACTAATATTATGACCAAATGAATTATGCCACTTGCAATATTTTTGATCCTCTAACTCAGGAGGTGATGGACTAACTTTGCGATCAGAGAGCTTAATAAAATTATTCTCTAGCAAGATATCAAATAAATTATCACACAAAGTTTGATCAAAAGTGTACTTTATTTTTTCCGACCGATGCTTTTGTGGAGAAGGCTTTAAGGCCAAGCAAACGAATGGTTCAGATTTCTCATAGACCCATTCGGCCATACCTTTCTTCGCACTTCTCATACCCGATTCTTTAGAGTTGATCACTTCATCGTCATCGGATTTCACAATGGCTCTCAGTTTTGATCTTTTACTTTTAAGTCCAGAATAACCATAAGCACACCATGATGAGAAAAACTTTGACAATGATGATGTAGAGAATTTAAAAGTCAAAGTATTTCTGTGATCAACCTTTCAAACTTTAACAATGCATTGGCTGATAGAGTGTGAAGGTATGCTATTGCTAACAACTGAATTATCCTCAACCGATCTCTTAGAATTATTTATGATATAATCATAAAAAATGAACTAATTGAAATTGTAGGATCTGATTGGGAATTGCTTGCAAAACATACCTTGCTGAACATGTTAGAGAGGCGAGGAACCTTGATGTAGATGGTGTCGTACTTCTTCTGATGGCAGCCCACAACAGTTGCTGTCTGTAGAAACCGGTCAGACCGGATTACAGAACCGGTCAGACCGGTATTCCCATGTTTGCTGGAAATCACCTCGTGTCAACATGCCAATGCCTCCTCCTTGCTTCCATTATCGAGTTCTTCAACGCTTCGAAGTTCTAAACTTTTCTCAACCTGAACTTGTCGCTTAATGCCATGATAATCACTAGAAAAGTGCACGACACCTTCGGCTTTAGAAAAATCAAGTGTAGCTCTCTTCTTTTGCTTGACATGCTCTTTTACAGCTAAGCTTGGCTCTTTTGGTAGAACAGATTCAGATTGTTCGGTTATTGTAAGTACCAAACTATTAGACAAATCGGAATCGTTCTTATTCTCTTTTGTCATTCGAAGTTCCACAACCAAAGCTCTTATTTGCACTTGTGCAATCGAAAGAAAATCAGAGCCATCTATTCTATCTCTAATAGACGACTTTAATCCTTTTAGACATATATCAGCAAGATTCATATATGAGATTGATAAATTAGAACATCGCTCTTTGGTTTCTTTGAATCGTCTTATGTAGTGAGAAACCGATTCATCACTTCCTTGCTGAATATTATAGAGATCAGTTGCACATGATGTTTGAGAATAAATGGCCTGATAACTGGAATTAGTATGGCCAATTCTCTCATTCACCAACACATTTACTGAATTCTCATTAATTTGGCTATGATTATGAATAACACTTGGAGCCAAATTATGATTATTAGCATGTACATATGGTGCCGAAACTATAGGTGCAACCTCCACTATATCAGCTATTTGTGAAGCATATGATGGTTGAGAATAACTAGCTAGATAGCTAGAATTAGCATAGCCAATTTTCTCATTCACCGACATGTTTTGTGGCATAATCACATATTGTGAATTTCCAGCCGATGAATTAATAGATGAAACACCTTGCTGAAAATTAGTAAAATTACTATCATGTGGTGTTCCATAAGGATTGGCCGAACTCACCATGTTAGTTTGGCCTTGACATATATTAACCGACTTTTGAACTTGTTGTACAGCCGGTGTGTGAGGGTAATGTTGTATGTTGCTAGTATCATTAAAATTCAAAGCATGCATATTATTTGACAATGGCTTTTGCATATTAAATTCAGAATTATAATTTACATAATTAAAACTATCTGAATAACTACTAGCCGATGCAATATGCCTACTAGTATCAAATCTAGCAACATCAACATAAGGATTCATGGTACTTGCAAAATAATTATTAGACATAGGTAATGTATTTGCAAATTGTACCTTGGGCTCGTTGTAGCTGAATTGATGCGAAGTGTATGAATAGCTCGCCATAATAAATTTTGATGCCTCTGATTATACTATAGATAAATTCAGAAATCCAAATAATCGAAGCAATCAATGACCAAAACCTTGCTTTTCTTCTAGTCTTTAATATTTAGTACCAAGCAAGAAATAATGCAAACGGCTTGAGCAGCCTGATGCAAAGAGACAAGTGTAGATGTAATCGGTTCCAAAAATACCAGATTCAACTACAGTGGCAAATCAAAGTAATAGATCAATTAGGTAAAAGGCTAGGGATTGATAGAACGGTTTGAGCAACCAGATTTTCTTTCCCCAGCGGAGTCGCCAAAAGTATGTTGACGCTTTTCCGGCCAACACACACGAATGCGCGAGACGAGCGGGTCGCGAAACGGACCAAACGGCAAGATGTGCCCAAACCGGTTAGACCGGTCTAGCAATCCGGTCAGACCGGTTTTTCTAGGGTTTTGCCGGATCGATCGTTCGTGAGGGTAACTACCAAGCTTACGTGCTGGAGGACGACTAGGTTTACAAGCAAACAAGTAAAGAGATAACCAACACACTTACGTGGCGAAGAACGACTAGTTTACGAGCAAACTAGCAAATGTCGTTGAAACTCTCGCCCGGGAGGGACCCCGTAAGGGCGTGGACGTCGCCGACGTGCCCTAGGTCGACCAGTGAGCCTTAGGACGTCATCTCTGGTCGTGGAGATCAGTGGATGAGCAGCATGGAGGTTGGAAGAGATTAGGGTTTGAGGTAAAAAGTAGAAGTAATGTTTGATTCGATTGTGCATAATCCCTCAATCGGCCACGACCCTTTGTATTTATAGGGTGGGGAGGTCTTGCCCCGCGAGGAATCCTTTTACAACTTGGAAACGACTAAGACTCCTAATTCTACTCCAACTCGGAGCAAACCGGTCAGACCGGATAGGCAAACCGGTCAGACCGGTTTCGGCCGTTGCCAGATCGGCTACAGGGAAACCGGTCTGACCGCTTTCCAGAACCGGTCTGACCGGTTGCCCTCGGCCTGATAGGAAACTGCCAATTTTGGGTGCGAACACCTTTTGTTCTTTTTTCTGCAGTACAAAATCAAAATGTAGATATTATTGTATACTTTAAATGGCTCAAGTACTCTTTATGATGAGGTGAACCAATAGAGTCTTTGAACTAATACCTAAGCAATACTTTCTAGGAGCATTGCACACTGAATAAAGCACGATGTTCTTTTACTCTATCCAAGACCATGGAAAGATAGTAGCAGCTCCTCACAAGTATCCACATTTTCAGTGCTGTTCACTTGAATAAATGACTACATCATAAATACGATAGCAATATTCTATTTCCTCTCAATTCATACCAGCTGCACTCAACAATCAAACTTGGCGGTTTGCAGATATTAAGGTGCACTCATAAATTCTCATCACATACACAGCCAACGCAATTCGATTTGAACAAAGAAATAAAATAGATAATCACTGACCTTTACGTGTGATCTGGAGGTATATGAACTGGAAACGCTGGTGTTGAATGCTCACCCTGATGCGTGTGTCCTCCCGCTTCTCGTGGAACAGTGCGGCGATGTAGCCGCGCGTCCGCCGCACCTGCTGACAGTTTTATGGGGAGTTTCATGGTATTAAATATGTTGATGTGGTACAGGAGGGAGAAGATAGAGTTTCATGGTATGTGATAGGAGTTTCATAGTGATTAAACTCCTTTGACACCGTTACCTAGTTTTTGATTTAGTTAACCGTGCAGCGAAACCTTGCATTGAGACTGGACTTAGGAGTACAGATAAATGGCGTACATCGGCGTTCATCGTCCGGGATAGAGGTGGGACCTGGGCCAGGCCGTGCCGGCACGGCCCGACCCTCACGGGCCGTGGGCCGCTTCGTGCCTAGACTTTTAGGCACGTCGTACCGTGCCGTGTCGGCACGGCAACCTTTTACCTAGGCCCAAGCACGGCCCATGGCACGGTGGCCAACGTTCGTGTCGTCGTGCCAGCCCTAGCACGGCCCTCAAAATACATGTACTTGTATTCTGCGATCGTTCATATGTTCATATATGCTATTACTCTATATGATACAAAAAATTATAAAACTAATAGATTAAATGACTCTTGCGCTATTAGATATTGTTAGTGAACATTTGGATTGTCACGTGGACATAGAAAATGCTATCAATTCTCTTATTTTATAAATAATCATTGATATGATTCCATATATTAAAGGTAGTTTTTTGTGATTTTTTTATATAGTAGTAGTTATTTAAGATTTATAGAAAGTCAAATAAAAAAATATATGGATAACAATACGTGTTAGTGTAATGAGCCATCTTCGTGCCCTGCCGGCCCAAGCACGACCCGAAATTCGTGCCGTGCCGTGCCGCCCATCGTGCCGTGATCCTAGGCATGGCACGTCGTCCCTCGCATTCGTGCCATGCCGGCACGGCCCAAAATTTATCGTGCCGTGCCGTGCTTTGGGCCGTGGCAAAACGTCGTGCTTCGGGTGGCCCATAAATAGCACGGCCCAAGTCCGAGCTCTAGTCCGGGAGCAAGCCATCTTGAAGACCAGAAAAACCGGAAGAAACTGAAGCAAACATGCAGGTTTCCAAGGTACTAGTAGTTGCTCTCGCGTGCGTGCTCCTCTCTGGCGCCGAGATGAGCGCCGGCGCCGGCGCGGCAGCCGTGCCGCGAGCTCTGCTGAGGGACAGCGGCGTCGCGGCTCTGCCGCACGCGGCGGCGGGTGTCGAGGACAGAATGCACGACTGCTGCAGGATGAGGCCGAGCTGCTGCCGTGCTGACGCGGCTGGCCCGGTTAGTCTGACGACTCCCCGTAATGGCGGCACATGCAGCGACCCCGCCGTGGCATTGCCGGATGGCACGGTAGCTACGTACTGCTCGGCGTGGAACACAGGAACAGTGGTTAATCGCTGTTGTCAATGGCTCGGTGCTGCCCGCCGTTCGTCCTTCTGCGACCTTCTGCTGTGCTGGCTCGCTAGAATACTAAGCTATATTACTACTAAAATGAATAAATTTGGATGTCGCTGCACTGGACCTGGTACCTAAGTAACCTAACCACGTCGTCGTGCATGCTCATTACGTGAAAATGCGCGGATGTAGTTCAGTCGTGGAATATCCTTGGTTGCTTTTATATATCATGTTTACTTGATCAATGTTTGAGATGAAAATTTCCTGTCTGAAGCTGCGGGATATAGCCAGCCAGTAACAGACCCGAATATGGGTACACAGATTTCCTGGGAGTTTTTGATCGATCGATATTATTTGAGATGAAAGTTTCCTGGTTTCGGCCTGTTACTATCAGTGAAGGCCACACATGAACAACTATCCGGCCGGCTCCAAACTTCCAAGACTCTAAAAACATTACTACATGAGGCGCAATTTATGATGATCCTATTTTAACCATCCCGCGTCTGTGTTCTCTATTTTTTTTAGATAAAGGGAAATTTATTTCATCTAGAGAATGAAACAGGTTCCGGCCTCTTCATCCAAAAATGAACGTGGCCGTTATTTATTACAGAAACTTTACTATAGGGTAGACTCCGTCATCCACACAGAAAACACTCGACAACCAAAAATAGGCTAAGCATAAGCAAACGATCATAAAAAATTTAACCTATTGCTAAACCTCCACCCATGGCTGGCGAAGATCTCCATTGTCATAGTTTCCATGAGTCAGCATGCGCTTTTCAAACAATTGCGATCCTCCTCTTTTTGGAACAAAAACCACATCCTTATCCAATGTGTGCCCCTGTAAATAACCTGCATATAAGAACAAATATGTGCTTTGTCAAAAACAACATCGTTCCGGCTTAACCATTTGACCCAACACATGGCGCTTGCACCTACAAGGATTAATTTTTTGTTGTTTGATGACACACCATCCAACCAGTTAGTGAACATATGTGTTATACTTATAGGAGGCTTAAATCCAAAAGTAACCTATACCATTCTCCAAATAAACTTAGCAAGGACACAATCAAAGAAAAGATGATGTATTGTCTCACTATTGTTGCAAAAACAACATCTTTCGTTACCGTTCTAGTTTCTTTTGACTAAGTTATCTTTGGTTAGTGCTACTCCTTTGTAAAGAAACCAGAGGAAAACTTTTACCATTAATGGTATTTTAAGTTTCCAAAGGAATTTGCTGTGAGGTATAACATTTGAATTTAGCAATGCATTGTACATAGACCTAGCATTAAACTGTCCACTAGAATGGAGTGACCATTTAAACAAATCTGGTTATCACTTAGCTCAATATCCACCATTCTTAGAACCAAAGTATTCCAAGAATAGAGGTTTTGACCCACTAATGACCTCAGGAAGGAAATATTTAGAGGAGCTGTACGTAGAACATCAGCAACAGTGTCATCTTTCCTCCTAACTATATTATATAAATTAGGATATTGTTCTCTTAAACTGGATTCTCCCAACCAAACGTCCTCCCAAAATCTGATTTGAGTGCCATTCTGTAATCTGAAATTCCCAAAAGATAGGAATTGATTTTTAACATTCATAAGGCCCTTCCAGAATTGAGAGTCCCTAGGTTTTTTCTCCACTTGAGTAATTGATTTATTACTGAGATACTTATTTCTAAGCAATTGTTGCCACACCCCATCTTCATGAATTAGTTTAAATAACCACTTACTGAGCAAACATCTGTTTTGGGCTTCTAAGTCAAGAATGCCCAAACCTCCTTGTTCTTTTTGTTTGCAAATAATACTCCATTTTGCTAACCTATATTTCTTTTTATGATTATCCCCTTGCCAAAAAAACTGTGACCTATAGTAGTTTAGTTTATGGAGTATACCTTTTAGTATTTCAAAGAAGGATAACATATAAAGAGCAAGGCTTGAAAGCACCGAGTTGATCAAAACCAAACGTCCACCATATGAAAGTAATTTACCTTTCCAACAACTAAGCTTTTTTTCAAATTTCTCCTCTATTATTTTTCAATCCGCGTTACTTATCTTTCTATGATGCATTGGTATGCCTAGGTATCGAAATGGGTACTGACCCATCTCACATCCAAAAAGATGAGTATATTGATCCTCACAATCCTTTGCATCTCCGTAGCAAAATATTTCACTCTTATGGAAATAATTTTGAGCCCAGATAATTGTTCAAAAGCACATAACAATAATTTCAGATTTGTTGCTTGTTCTAAATTGTGCTCCATAAAAAGTATGGTATCATCTGCATACTGTAAAATAGAGAGACCTCCCTCAACAAGATGCGGCACTAAACCCGTTATTTGCCCCTCTTCCTTGGCTCTGGATATTAGAACCGTCAACAAATCTACTACTAGATTAAAGAGCATAGGGGATAATGGATCTCCCTGTCTTAGCCCTTTCTTAGTTTGGAAGTATCTTTCCACGTCATCATTCACCTTTATTCCAACACTCCCTTTACTAACAAAACTATTGATCCATTGGCACCATTTTTCAGAAAAGCCTTTCATCCGTAACGCTTGTTGCAAAAAAGACCAATTTACCTTGTCATACGCTTTCTCAAAATCTAGCTTAAGGATAACTCCATTCATTTTTTTCCTATGAAGTTCATGTAACGTTTCATGCAGAATGATTACCCCTTCCAATATATTTCTTCCAGGCATGAAAGCAGCCTGAGATGGGTTTGTTAAATAATCAGCAATTCCTGTAATCCTATTCACTGCTACCTTTGTAAATATTTTAAAACTTAC
Organism: Echinochloa phyllopogon; assembly: GCA_033239725.1. NCBI lineage: Eukaryota > Viridiplantae > Streptophyta > Magnoliopsida > Poales > Poaceae > Echinochloa > Echinochloa phyllopogon. The sequence goes on along the minus strand of BTCW01000001.1, from coordinate 34,324,426 downwards.
ATTCAATAGACAAATAGGACGAAATTTCTTGATATGAGTCGCCTCCTTTTGCTTTGGTAGTAGTGTAATGACTCCAAAGTTGAGGCTATAAAGATTCAATGATCCGTTATGAAACTCATTAAATAAAGCCATAAGGTCGTGTTTAATGACTTCCCAAAAGGCTTGGTAAAATTCTGTAGGGAACCGTCCGGACCCGGTGCTTTATTGTGTTTTATTTGGAATATTGCTTCTTTAACCTCATTCTCGGTGAAAGGCGTTATCAATCTTTCATTGTCAGCAACCGATATTTGTGGGATGTCATCTATTATAGATTCATCCATACTGAAACCCTCACACTCATTTGGACCAAAAAGGCCTTTATAATACTGTGTGATATATGATTTCAATTCTGCATCCCCCCTGATTATCCGACTCCCATCTTCAAGCTGAAAGATGTGTGTCTTCCTGTGTTTACCATTCGCCACTAACTGGAAATATTTAGTATTGCTATCCCCATTTAAAATATGCTGAGCCTTTGATCTTTGATACCATTTAATTTCTTCTTTCCTTAGTAATTGAACTAGCCGTTCTTTTAAACAATGCTTTATGTCCACTTTGTGTGGTTGTAACATTGTTACTTCGGTTTTTCTATCCAATTGTTCAATCTTTTCCATGATATCCTTTTTTTTCCCTTCGGTATGCACCACTTGAATTTTTTGCCCAGCCTCTTAAGTACTGTCTTAGCCTTCTTATTTTTGTTTTGCCATCTCTCTAATGGCGTCCTGCCCTTATTTTCATTGTGCCATACCTCTGCAACTAGATCATAGAAGCCATCTCTCATCAACCAGCCTAGTTCAAATTTGAACAAATGCTTTGTGTTTGATTTCGATGAATCTCCCGTGTCTAGTAATAAAGGGGTGTGGTCCGAGATTTGTCTAGTGAGGGCTTGCACTGTTGCTTTTGGATATCTTAATTCCCAGTCAGTAGTTACTAAAACTCTATCAAGTTTTTCGTAAGTTGGTATTGGTAAATTATTGGCCCAGGTGAATTGTCGACCAGATAGCTCTAGTTCTCTTAAATCCAAGCTGTTTATAACTGCATTGAATAAGAATGGCCATCGATCCTCATATCTGTTATTGTTTTTTTCACTTGGGCTCCTAATAATGTTAAAATCGCCTCCACTAGGAGAGGTGTCGATTCCATAGAACAAGTATGTACCAACTCACGTAAGAAAGTCTCTTTAAATTCAATCTGGGCAGCACCATATACTGCTATTAATATCCATTCAAAATTATCACTCTTATTTTTTAGCTTAAACTTCACATAGAAGTCTCCATGAGAGATATTTGCAACATCAAAAGTGTCCAAATTAACTCCAACTAAGATCCCCCCTGATCTACACCTCGGTGGAGACCAACTCCAAAAGAAATTTTTCTCACCACAAAAGCGAGCTAACTCGTGAGTTGTGTAATCATTTCTGCCCGTTTCTAGTAAACAAATGAAGTCTAAATGCTCGTCTCTAGTTGTATCTAAAAGGAAACCAGATTTAGCCAAGTCTCGAAGACCTCTGCTATTCTAAAAAATTCCTTTCATCTTGACATATTACTATTATAAGCTATTTTTTTGTTTTTCCTAGATTTTTTATTTGAACCCGACTTATTTTTCCTGGGTACAGCTTTAAAGTCACTCCAGTGACTACTGTCTTCTCCCAAGACATCCTCAGCAATATCACCAACAAGGTGATTTATTGCCTGGAGGTCCAAACCAAGGTCACTGTCTGTATCACTCAAATCCTCTACAAAGGCATCAATCAACTTATCACCCGATTTATCTTTCTTTTGTGCCACTGATAACATATCAATTTCCATGTTCCTAATTTTTCCTACCCCTTTAGAAATGTCACTACCGACAGAGATTCCTAACTTTTCCATATTAGATGCTATATGTGAATCTGTAAGAGTGGACAAGGATTTGTGATTGGACGTACCAGGCTCCTCCAAGTTGAGCTTTGCTTTAATCCTCTCAGCACGCTCCAAAGAATGTTCGTCAATCGACTGTTCCCTATGCTCTTGCTCCTTCTCAGAGAGGTCAAAGGTGATAGAAGCCTTTCGTTAGTCTGGGACAGTGTCATTCCCGCCTCATGTAGCAGGTCTGGCACCAGATTCACATCAAGTGCATTGCCTGCTTCTGTACTTTGTGAGGTACAAGCTATAACATCACTCTCTGTAGAAAACAAAGGCTTAGAAAGACTTTCTGCATTTCTCTACTCAGTATTGTTATTCCAATGTCTAAATTCTTGGCTGAAATTTAAAGGAAAATTACCTTTCTGAAAATTAACATTGGAATAGTTACTAGTATATTCAGAACCTTCCAAAAGCATACCATCCTCTATGTTGTCATTGGCCTTCACAGGTTCAAATATCCCATCTGTTTGTTGACCATCTAATTTGGTTGGGATTTGAGTCTGTGTGCTTTCTGACCCAGCATTGTTCTTGTTCTTATTTTCTTTCCCATCATCTGTTAGTTTCTGGTCTTTGTTCCCACCACTGCCATCACGTCCATCATTGTTGCTGTCCACTTCCATGTTAGGATCATCTAGTACAACATCACGCCCCTCAACCTGAATCGGCAAGGTGTATAGCCTGTCCCCGATAACCACTGACTCAATTCTGTTCGGAAGAAGGTTAACATCAAGGATAGCTTTGCATAGCATGCAAACTTTTATATCAAAGAAAAGGCTTGCAAATTGAGAAAATTTCAACAATATCTGTAGTTTCAATTGATGCATACAGCATACATACCATATGGCGGTATAATTGTTGGCATACAAAGATAAGGTCTAAAAAAATAGGATCTTGCATTCATATCATAAGCACAGTACACATAAGCATGCACGGGTGAGAAATGGACTATTAAAGCATACAAAGATAAAAAAAATGAAGCATGATCAAATACAAAGAAAAAAGAGCACGTGACAGGGAAACATCTATAAAAAAAGTGAAGCATGATCCGCAGCATATGGATCAAAGACCAAAAGACCTTGGGCTTGTACGGTAGATGTAGACGACCACGTATTTGTATTTCTCTTCTCTTTTTTGCACTGTGAAGTGTGATCTGCTAAAAATCGCCACGGCACATCAGAAGAATGCGGACCAGCCGACCGACCGACGACGTTTCTCATTGCCGGGCTTCCCGCAGGCCGTAGGGCCATAGCCCACAGGAGAATATCTGCAATTACGTCCCTTTTGGGCTGAGATGGGTTGGGCCGGGCCTTACGTGCTTATCTGCAATGTGTTTTTCCAATGAAGAACATCATGTTCTCAGTCGTTCAAGAAAATTTGAACTTAAAAGTTAACATGCAGGTGATTGAATTATCTCATTAAGAGGTACATTGGATAAACTAAACTACCTTGGGAGGTAAATAGGGCCCAAAATTTGTTCACTGGATTAGATGGAAGTGAGTTGTTCAGTTAGTTTTCATTTTATTTAATAGGACCAATTCAGTTAGTTGTACTCATTATATATGAAGGCAACAAGTACATTGTTGCCAATTGGCCATAGATCCGTTGGTAAGGTTTCTTATTGTGGAAACTGACCATCTGTTTTCGAGTTCTCGACTCGGTGTCGCATTTTTCTGAATCTATTCCAGAAATTAACCGGCGCTATTATTTCAGTGGTAGGCGACGTCCCCGTCGACAAAACAAGGTGCATGTGGTGACTCCGTGAATCTCAAGACTGGATTTGCAGGTCCATTCTCTCGGAGGTGCTCGCAGAGGTATGGTTTGTGTGTAATATTCATAGGGTGAGTGTGCATGTGTGTGAGTATCTGCATCTGTACTGATCTTTCTCAGAAACAAAATGCATACTACTTTTGTGAAGGCCTCCGAGATACTGGAAAAACATATGCTAAGATTAATGAAGTCATCATATAAGTCTCATTATTTATGGACACGTAGCATACACTAAAAATATAAACACCTTACTAAGTCAGAAACTTTGTAACTTGGTTGGACATGTTTCACCTCAAGAAAACTTAAATAATATTGTTGGAACACTGCCGATCAACCCTGGCTTGGCTTTCTTTGGGATGCTACCCGCCTACCCGACACACACCCCGTGAAGATAGGTGGTCCGGAGTCCGGAGAAACAGACGCTCTGTCGATCTGCACTGGAATTTCACAATACTATCTTTTACTTTTGCGAAATTTACGGTACTATATATTACAAATTTACAACATACTCCGTAGTTAGAAAAAAGTTTTGAAAACAAATAGTACCACACAAACATGTCTTGGAGATAAATGCATGTACACGCATAGTTTTATGGTCCTGTTGGTGAAACTCCAATTTTAAAATTCATGTAGGATCTGGTGTTCGTAATCTGAAATAATAGCATATGGTGCTTTCACATTTTAACTTTTTAGTCTAAAATGGGAATTAGATAACCACTCAAACATCTCTACTTTTACCAATAGTTCCATCCAGCTCATAAACCTTCGTCATACATACACGTTCCAAATAGATGAAAAGGTTGCATTGGCTTAATTAATAGCTTATAACTAGGTGGTACCCCGCGCGTTGCTGTGGAAATTTATATAAAATTTGAAGATGCAATTTGAAAGTAGAAACACTAAAATGATTGCATTGCAATATTTTTTGTAAACAACAATATAGAGGAAAACACATTCATTTTATTGAGAGAGAACTACTTAGAAATTTGTAGCATGGTACTCGCAAAGACTAACAAAATGTATAGCCACAGAAAATCAGTAGACATAAATTCATAATTTTAGTAGATGGTGATGATGTGGACAACTTGCATGTTGAGAGAAGATCCAGTGGATGGTGACATGGACATCTTGCATGTTGAGAGAAATCCAACCATGACTTATAGTGGGTACCAATTATATAGGTTATATAGATTGTTAGCTAAAGTCTTATGTATGACGAAAGCGCTCCCTGGCTAGCTACGTACCAACGGTTTAGTGAATATTACACCCACGTACAGATCGATTGCCTACAGAAATGTTCTTGAAGAACCTTTCGATGGCATATAAATCTGGCCAACCTTTTTTCAGCCACTAGAAGCAAAACAAATTGTCACGGGGATGCAGCAACGGCGGTACCCTACTCGTACATCGTCAACACATGGTTCTTGCCGGCGAGAGAGATCAACCCCGCATAACAAAACAAAAGGGACATAAGCATGCAGCGCGCGGAAATCATGCATGCACACCTACCAGCCTAACGACGCAGATCGTACAATAATTCGCATGAACACAAGCAAATATGTCCGAGGCGTTTGGCCCGGCCAGCCGGCCCCAAGCTTTTGCCGTGGCGTGTCATATATGCGCAGTGGCATATATATGTGCTGGAGCGCGGCCGATCGTACCTAACCCCAGGCCTACCTACCTTTGCACCACCCCGTCCGTGACACATGCGACGATACGACGCATGCATAGCACATACCGGCGTCGGTGCTCGCAGGGCATGTATTTACTCTAGCGCGCGTAGCCGCGTAGGGCCGGCCGGGATGTCGCAGTTGATTGTCACGTCCAACAACGATGCTCCAGCTCGACCCAGATCGAGGAGAGAGCGCGCGCCGCGCGGGCGTGGCAGAGAGGTTCGCAACAAGTCGCGTGCCGTACGTCCGGCCAAGGGAGCTGCTGGCCTGGCGCCGCGCGCCGAGGTACATACCTAGCTCGCCGGAGAGGTAGTTCCTGGACAAATAATCATCGCAAAGGTTGGCATGCGAACACGAGGCTGGAAGCCCGCAACGGAGCCTGTGGTTTCGTTCAATCGTTCGCTGCGACGAGCATAAACTTAAAATACAATCAACGGCGGAAGACATCGAATAATGTCACTGAAATGTAATCCTCTGTCCTCTCGATCAGAAAAGAATGCGGTATTTTTTTCTCAAATACGTAGGAGAGCTATGTATCATTGTATTAAGAAGAGAAAGTGTTGTTTACAAGCACGCAAGCGTGCAAAATGATCAAAAGAGGACTACTCGCGAAATAGACACCCTAACTTCTTCGCCCCTGCCTCTATCCACAGGTTGATCTCACTCTGAATGCGTTCACACAAGTTTGGATGTGATGTGGAGATGTTTGGGTTTTGAGCATCCGACGCCGCAACTTGCTCCAAACTTTTTGAAATTTTTATCGTAGGCTCCACATGCGATAACAAGACACCCCAACAAGTTTCGTGATTTTTCGACTTGGTTTCGATTTTATATAATTTAAAAACACTTCTGCCACTCCTAGACCGTCGTGTTACGTGGACAAGGACTTCGAACTTTTGGGTGTGCTTTAGGACATGGACTCAAAACACACTCCCCAACAAGAATATCATGTTTGGAATGGCTAAGTTTCATTATTTCATGCACCTGCAGTTCAAATTTGAATTATGCCAGATAATGCAAGTGAACGAAAAAAATTAACGAAATATAGCTAAATGTTGCAAAAAGGGCCCACATTCAAACATGTGCTTGTAAACAATGTAGCAAGGCTACCAAAAAAGTTTGATTTCAAAAATCGAAAGAAATCTAATTTCTTTGCCGACAGCTTTCACGTGCTGTCGGCAAAGACCTCTCTTTGCCTACAGCACAGTAAAGCTGTCGGCAAAGGAAGTCTTCGCCGACAGCATCTCAGTCCTGTCGGCAAAGGACTGTTTCCTTTGCCGAAAGGTTAACGGTGTTGCTGTCGGCAAAGCAAACGGCGCCGGCAACGTTTGGCCGCGCCGTGGCTTCGTCAACAGGGTTTCTTTCCCGACAGGGTGGCTGTCGGGAAAGAAATTCTTCGCCGACAGGATTTCTTTGCCATCAGCACTGGGATTCCAGGCTGTTGGCAAAGGGCTCTTTCCCGATAGTGGCTTTTTCCTGTCGGGAAAGAATTTCTTCGCCGACAGCCCAGGCCCTGGCTGATGGCAAAGAGCTGGGCTGTCGGCAAAGCCCCAGTTTCCTGTAGTGGTTCTACAAGAATGGAGGTGGCCACCGCGCTTCTGTTGAACAGGCGCGCGTTCTTCTCCTTCCAAATGTGCCAGCCGACGGCCATGAAGAGGCTGCATACTCCTTTGTGTTTTGCTGGTGGTTGAATGTATAGCAGGTGCTCCCACCATTCCTGGATGGAGATTTCGGCGGCCGGGAAGGTACAGACGCAGTTGGCCCATGAGATCACTCGCCACCATACCTCCTTTGCAACCGGGTGCAGGAGACAAGCAGGTGGTTTGCTGTCTCATTGACCTGATCGCACAAGAAGCACTCGTCATGGTCATCTAACCCTCGACGGCATCGGCAAACAGCCATCCAAATGCGTCCCCGGGAAGCCAACCAGAAGATCTTTACCCGTAGCGGAGCCCAGGACTTCCAAATCCGATCGACGCCATAGAACTTGATCTTTCGTAGCTGCAGCGCCTGGTATGCGGATTGTGCTGAGAAATGGCCATTGGCCGTCCATCACCAGCGCACCGCATCCTCCATTCCTGGGAGAAGCCGGACTTGGAGAAGCCTATTCCAAAGGTGGAGGTACTCAATCACAGCCGCCACTAAGAGGCCTCCCGTGATGTCGCGGACCCATCGGTGCTGCAAGAGGCCCTGAGCCACTGTCCTTGACTTCTTGATCCGAGTTCCAACCAAGGTAGACAGCGCTGGTGCCAAGTCACAGATGGATCGGCCGTCGACCCAGTTATCAGTCCAAAAAGACGTGTGCTCTCCATTTCCCACAGCTATGGTAATGGAGGCGTCAAAGAGGGCAGCTGCTTCCGGGCTGACCTTGATTTGGAGTGCCGACCATGCTCTCTTTGGATCCGTACGCTGTAGCTAGAGCCATCTCGTGCTAAGAGCAATCCCAGACAGCTTGAAGTTAGAGATGCTGAGGCCTCCGTATGCTGTCGGCAAGCAGACGTTCTGCCACGCCACCATGCACTTGCCGTGCACTGAACCGTCCTGGCCGGCCCAGAAGAATTGCCGGCGAATGCTGTCAATGGCATCCAAGACCCACACCGGCAGTAGATCTGCCATAATGTAATAAACCGGCATTGCGGATAGCACAACCTTCGTTAGGACGAGGCGTCCACTTTTCTGCATCATCGGCCCCTTCCATCTTGGTAGCTTAGCTGCCACCTTCTCCACTACCGGCTGCATGCATGCTCTCGGCAGTGTCTGCTTTGACAGGGGCACGCCCAAGTATGTAATTGGGAATTGGGTGACTTGGCAAGGTAAGATCACCTGGATATTCTGAATAGCTTCCTCAGCCCCATAGATTGGCGTGATGGAGCACTTGGCAAGATTGGTCAGGAGGCCAGAGGCTTCACCAAAAATCGACAAGACACGAGCGATCGCCTGAGCTTCAGGTACTGAGTGCGATGCAAACAGGATGACATCGTCAGCGTACATACTACACTGGTACTTGATCGCCGGGTGCCCGATTGGTTGCAGCAATCCTTCCTCACTTGCTTTGCCAAGTAGCCTGTTGAGCACATCCATAACGACGATGAACAACATGGGCAATAGCGGATCGCCTGGGCGTAGGCCCCTCTTGTGCCAGATCCTCTTCCCCAGCCGCCCGTTGAGCATCACTCTCGTGGAGCTAGTGGACAGCAGTAAGGCAATCCAATCCCGCCATCTATTCCCAAAACCCCAAGCTTGCAGCAGGTCAAGCAAGAACGGCCAGGACACGGTATCAAAGGCTTTGGAGATATCGAGTTTAAGGAGCACCTTCGGTATCTTCCTCTTTCGAAGAAGCTTAGCTGAGCATTGCACATACTTGAAATTGTCCAAAATGGACCGTTCCTTGCTGAAGGCACTCTGGTTGCGCAGGACCAGATCGTTGAGTCGCGGCGCCAGGCGGTTGGCAAGCAATTTGGACACCAGCTTGGGGAAGCTGCGGATGAGGCTAATGGGTCGGTAATCTTGTGGCCCTGATGCATCCGGCTTTTTAGGTATGAGGGTGAGCAATGCCGTGTTCAAGCAACGGAATTGCCGTCGATCCACAGCGTAAAAGACGTTGATTGCTATCATAATGTCATGCCGGATAATCGCCCAGGGGCTCTTGTAGAACGCCCCGGTCAATCCATCCGGTCCTGGCGCCTTGTCCGCCAGCAACTCTCGGATGACACCCCATACTTCTTCTTCGGTGAACGGGAGTTCCAATCCCGCCAGGTCGATCGGCGTGATGCCAATGGCTTCGAAATTGATGGTGGACTCCCTGCTGAGCTCCCGCCCCAACAGCCTGTCATAGTACTCATACAGAACATCAGCCGTGTCCTCCGGCGTGTGCGCTGTGAAGTTATCAACTTCCAGACTGCGTATATGATTCTTCGGCGGTAGCTGGCATGCATATGGAAGAACCTCGTGCTCGCGTCGCTTTCTCGCATATGGAAGAATGCGGTATAGTAAATGCTAAGCATTATCCTTGTTAAGCTCAATGGCTGTGTTTAGTTCCCGAAAAGGGAATGTGAAGTTTGATGAAAATGTCACATCGGACATTGTAGCGTACTGTAGCACTTTTCGTTTGTTTGTAGTAATCGTTGTCCTACCATGACCTAACTAGGCTCAAAAGATTCGTCTCGCCGTGTACATCAAAACCATGTACTTAGTTTTTTTTATTTACCCACGTTTAGTGTTCCATGCATGAAGAGAGAGATTTGATGTGATAGGTGAATAGTAAAGTCTGGGGAGAGAATTTTTCACTTTTCAAGGGACTAATCAGGGCCATTGTAACTTTAGATTGCTCAAGACGGCCCTCGAGGGAACAGATCGAGTTGACAGGGAATTAGTTATTTCAGAGTTAATCGAGAAATGTTGACCAAAGTCACTGCCATATTCGAAAGTTGAGCAACATATATATGGAACATCATCCAAGACAGATACAACTTTACTACAACAATAATTTTCACACAACGGTTACAAGGATGGATCTAGGTGTCAAATACAGCAACACGTACAGAGAAAATAGACAACAGTCACAGGCCACACATCAACATGCGTCACACAAAGAATACAAGAGCAAATAGCCAAAGTACCACCGAGGCACTCTGTCCCCTACTGCATGCCGACGCGGCGCCTCACTCATGCAGAGTAGCGTACGTCACGTAGCTGGAGTATTCCCTTCTCTTCCTCTCCCCCGGCGCCACCGCGGCCTTGGCAGCTGCGGCGGGGCACGCCACCTGAGTTCTCGCCACCGCCGCCGCCGGGCACGTCTTCGGCTGGCTCTGGAACGCCGCGCACTCCGCCGGGCGCCTCTGGTTGGCGAGGCCTGGAATGCAGTTGTTCTTCACGTCGAGCACACCTTCCTTGATCAGCGCCGCGCATGACGGCCCGACGGAGGTGAAGTAGTTGCCGGACAGCGTGAGGTTGGCGAGGCGGCCGGCCGGGCCGGCGAGCTTGCAGAGGGAGTCGGGAACCTGGCCGTAGAGGCGGTTCCCGCCCAGGTTGAGCTGCTCGACGCTGCTGAGACAGGAGAAGGATGCAGGGATTGGGCCGGTGAGCTTGTTCATCCCGGCGTCGATCACGGCCGCCTTGTGCAGCATGCCGAGCTCGTGAGGGAGGCAGCCGGAGAGCTGGTTGTTCATAAGTAATACCTCAAGAAGAGTATCTTGAGCCTCTGCGATTGATGCTGGAATTGGACCCGTGAGCTTGTTGTTCGCGAGGGCGAGGTAGCTCAATTTGGAGAACCCCATGTTGACCGGAAGTCGCCCAGATAGGTTGTTGAAGTTGAGAAGGAGCGCCTTACCATCTGTAACACCGGGGAGAAAGTGTCCTCCCTTATCTCCGGGAATTCCGATATGAAATGTCAAAGTTATGTTAGCTTTCATGCATTGACCCATAACATTTACACTCCCTCCGCCACTAGCACCGTATCGATCATACAGAGGCTGCATTGGAATATCATTATTGACATTGAGCTCATACTTGTAACCAACGCCCGCAAGGTGGGGAATGTCGCCACCAAAATTGTTGGAAGCAGCATGAAATAGCGCGAGATCGGGGAGTTCATCTACAAACCCTTGCAGCTTCGGTGCATGCAGACTATAGCCATTTAAAATGACCGCTGCGACTGTCAACTTGTTATTGAGTCCTGGCGGTGCTCCACAGTAGAAGCCTAAGTAAGTCGTCTGTCCGCAGAGGTCATGACCTCTCCAGGTGGCGGTGACGTTCTGGGGATCGCTAGTGATGGTGGTCTTGAACCGCTGGATGACGAGGTAGGCATGATAGAGTTGTTTATTTGGGAATTCATGAAGCTGTGGGCTGTCAGAAACAGAATTCGGGTTTGTCTTTTGAGATAGTAGGTCACAGCAAGCAGGATAAGCTATTGTTGCAGCAATACAATAGATCAGCAGGAAGATGAAGGGCGATTTAAGATAGTTGTCCATTGCACACAATCTCTGCGGAAACACACGGCAGCAGGTGTCTTGTGTAAGGATATAGCAGGAAAGTTTAGGAAAGGGATGTGATGACAGGCGCTCACAATCGCCGTCCAGTATATATAGAAATTCTGGAAGACGCAATATATGGTCCAGTCTTAGAGCATCTTCGGTGGATCCCTATTGGGTAATCTAACTATGAGAGTTAATTCAAAAATAGTATTTCAGTAGAACCACATTATTTTTTTTCTTTTCTGAATAATTATAAGAACAAACTTAATAATCCACCCTAACTCTCCTCAAATAAATAAAATAGAGAGCTGTAGCTGAATAAGGTAGTTAGAGCATCTTTAGCATTCTCCCAATCTTATGTGTGAGTCTCAGTGTACAGTTTCACTACACGGTTACCTAGATGAGAAACTAGGTAACTGAGTCAAATGAGTTTTATGGTGATGAAACTCCTCTCACATGCCATGAAACTCTTCCTTCTCTCTCCTATGCCACATCAGCACATTTAATGACATGAAACTCCCAATGAAACCTCCACTGAGACTGGCCTTACTATTACTAATTGAAGACTCCTTTTAGTGCTCCACGTTAATTATCACTTGCGCTAGAAAATAGATAAATCCTAAAAATTTTCACAGTAATTAGAATGATCCGATTCTTAATATTCTTTCCATGAATCTTATAGCATATGGCCTCACAATTGTAACCATTAGATGTGTTAAAAATTGGAGATTTATGTTCAACCAAACATGGATGACCATCACCTGGCACGACGGCTTGAGTTCGAACCCACGCAGCGCATTGTATGTGTTTATATTTGTAGCAAACAAAAAGGGGAATGGGAGCGCAGCCATGCTCGATAGGCATGCATGGCCACTAGTGGAAAACCATCTATTTAGTCCCGGTTGCAAAAAGGTCTTCAGTCCTAGATTCACATCCGGGACTACGAGTCCGGGACCAAAATGCTCTCCCTTTAGTCCCGGTTGCAGCTGCAGCAACCAGGACCAAAGACTAAAGGGTCTTGGCCTAAAGGGGGAGGGGCCAGCTGGACTGCGCAGCAACCTTTTGTTTTTATTTTTCCTTTCTATATTGTTTTCTCTTTTATTATTTTTTGTTTACTAATTAATCTATGTATTGAAATACTACTGTTATATGTTTGTATATGTTCGAGATACTATACTATATACGTAAAATGAAGCATATAAAATATGGTTAAAAAGTGAAACTTATATACATATTATTACAAAATAAGGTTAAAAGTAAAACTTATATACATATATTATTATAAATTGTCTCGGAGAACAAAATCAAAAGCATCGTTGCTGATATTTGGAAGTACTATCTATGTTTCCTCCATAATGATGGAATTTACTTGTCACATCCAGTTTTAGAAAACCCAAGTGTACCCTGTATGTGTGCCAGGATCAAGTTTCACACATACAGTAATATAAACCAGTAGTGTATAACACATACAATATCATGTAAAAGAATATTATAAATAACTGAAAGTGAATCTAGTGCCCCTTGTGGGTTTTGGTGAATTGATGACAAGAAACTTAAGGAACTAACATGATTATTGAGATATATGCAGATGTTAGTGCTATTCATGTTTACCAATGATGATAGATGACCCTCAAAAAGAAACAAAGGAATGGCTTGTTCTCTCGACGAAGATTTAGTTTTTGCTAATTTCTCGTTGAGTTTAGGACATGCAGTACTATCAAGAGGGACATGTAATCGGTGGAACTTGTACTTTTGATGCTCAAGAACACTTCCAACATTTCCTTGAGTCACACTAGACAAAACACATACACTCCACATCTTGCAATCCCTCTACTGGACATTTCCAACATTCACCAGAAATTTCCGATAGTTGGCAGAAATTTCCGGTCCTCACCGTAATTTTTTGACCCCATGTGTATAGCTTATCTCACACCGGAAATTTCCGACATATGCGATAGAAATTTCCAGTAGTTCGAGCAGAAATTTTTGACAGTACACAGCCCAACAATCATATTTGAGTGTGAGCTATAAATACCCACTTACTCCTCCACCTACCGGTTGGCCACTGCATTGAACGAACCCTAACTTCTCCCAAGCTGTCTTGAGCTCTTCCAACTCCCCTAGCCTTAACTCTCAAGTGTTTGGTGGTGAGTTGGTGAGAGATTTGAGCTAGTGAGCCATGTGAGCATTCACTCGTCTCTTGAGCATCAAGGTCTTGTTCTCCCGGTGATTCTTGTTTGTTACTCTTGGGGGATTCGTCCGCTAGATGGCTAGGCGTCGCCGAGAGCATCCAAGCAACGCTTGTGGATTCGCCTCGGAAGTTTGTATTGCCCAATCCTTTGTGGATTTGATTGTTAGTAAGTACACTTAACTCCTTTGTGGTGATTAAGTGGAGGAAAGTGGCTTGGAGCGGATAAGCCCGCCTTTCGTATGCCCTCAACGGAGACGTAGCTTCCTGTGTGGAAGTACACTTCGGATTGAATCTTGTATCTCCTTGTTGGCTTGTGTTCTTCATGTTCATATTGTTCTTACTAGCTTATTCACGTTTTTGTGCTGATCTATATATCTGTGAGGTTTGTGGTGCAGTTGAAGGTTCCAAAGGTCTACTTACACCTTAGATTATATCTTGATTCATATAGATTGCACTAGTTCATAATATTTATCTTGTGATTCATGTGGCATTCTCATCACTGGACATTTCTGGTAGTAGGCGAATGTGACTTTTGTTTGAGTTTGGTTGCGATAATTTTCAGTTCAGCCTATTCACTCCCACCTCTAGGCTACCCTAGGGACCTTTCAATTGGTATCTGAGCTTAATCCCTTGATTAAGGCTTGACCGCTAAGGAAAAAAGATCATGACAACTCTGGGGGAAGATTCCGGTGTCGGTGCTTCCACGGCAAAGGAAGATCGTCCGTTGATAGTTGATACAAGCTCAAGCGATGATGACCTCGCTCTAAGCGATGTTGATGAGAGCTTAAATGAAGAGGAAAAGAAGAAGAGAAGAGAGAAGATGAAGAAGAAGATTCAAGAGAAAGCCGAGAAGAAGGCTCAAAAACTCCTCAAGAAGAAGTTGAAGGAAAAAGAAGCTCTTGAAGGATTTCATTCCGTGTCTCACAACTATGAGACCACTTCTTCACACAAATCATTTGATCCTTCTAGTCTTGCTTTCACATCAGTTCCAATGGGCAAAGTCCCTCGCTTTGATGGGAGTGAGTATGCTAGCTGTAGTGATGACATGAAGATGTACTTATATGGTCTTCATCCATCTCTTTGGACTATTGTGGTTCTAGGTGTTGACAAGAATGCCAAGTCAAGCCGTGAGCAAGAGCATGACTTCTTTCGCAATGCTCAAGACGTGATTGCGCTTAGGAGCTCTCTAAGCCCCTATGAGTACAACAAAATAAGGGGAATTGAAGTTGCAAAGGACATTTGAGATACTCTTCAATTGTCTCATGAAGGCACATATGTTGTCAAGGAAGGCAAGATTGATCTTCTTCAAGGAGACCTAGGAGCATTTGTTATGAAGAAAGACGAGACTCTACAACAAATGTATTATCGGTTGAAGCTTCTTGTGACTGAGATAAGAATGTTCGGTAGCAAGGATTGGGATGAACACAAAGTCACCAAGAAGATGCTTAGAGCATATGCTCCAAAAAAACACACAATGCTTACCACGATGATTAGAGATAAGATCAAGTTTAAGAGAATGCTATCCATGGAATTGTTCAACAAATTGCAATATCATGAGATGAACAATTTGGATGTAGCCAAGTCAATGCAGCCAAATGAAGTCAAGACCATAGCCCTCAAGGCCGAACCAAGCAAGAAGGTTGAGTCAAAAGAAAAGCCATCCCAGTCCAAAAAGAAGGAAGACTCAAGTGACAGCGATAGCACCGATGAAGAAACCACCATGATGGTGAATAACTTCAAGAGGTTCATGAAGAAACGTGGTGACAAGAAATCGGTTTCTCAAAGAAGATGCTATGAGTGTGGTGAAAAAGGTCACTACATTGCCAATTGTCCTCGCAAGAAGAATGACAAGGAAGAAAAGAAGTCAAAGGACAAAGACTGACAAAGAGAATAGGTACAAGGAGAAGAGCAAGGAGTATAAGAAAATAAATAGAAGTGATCATGTTGGTGAAGGTTGTGAAACGAACCGAATTCTCGAGAATGAGAATTTGACTCCCTGTACCATTGTGATAGTCCCAGAATCAACAGCTATCACGTACAGAACTCATTTCAGCCAAATATCACATCCATACAACAAAAAGATGACTGCATTCATTATTTACATATCAAAGTACGAGATTAGTACATGCCACTTGGGCTACATCGACAAGTTGAAACATCTACACAGCGGTAGCTAGGCCTTCAAGTCTTCATCATCGGTCTTCCCCACAGGCATCCTTGAGTGAAGCACGTAACCCTCCAAAGCAGCATCTAACTCAGTTGTAGTTGTACACCAAAAAGCTCCAGAACTGTCCCCAAGGAAATGGGACAGGTCCACATCACCATCCATGTATGCGCAACCTTTAAAGTGGCCTAAACTATTGTATAAAATATTCAAGGAATATAAGCTGGGGTTTCCTATGCGCGCAGCAACAATATAACCAAGTTTATCTCATCTCCAAACACCTTTCCTTACAAGCATATACACTTCCCAAAACCAACCATCATCCTCACATCCACATCGGGCTTGTCCTGCCGCAACAGGTTCCCGCAATGATCATCCGCCAACTCCTTTCACTCACTAGTCGACACGGTGAGCTCCCTCCCCACCTGTCTCATCAGCATCACTGGACCAACCTCTCATGTCCCAGATCAAGGTAAAGGTAAGAAAGCAGAATCCCATGCTAATTAGAATAAGCCAGTAGAGGGATCTTCCGTGACCGTGGACACGGCTATACGTATAGTTTACACTCTGTAGAGGTTGCACTCCTAGAACCATCCGGGCTGCAAGCTGGTGCGTAGCCAACTTGAGACAGAGCCACATCAAAGACGCTAAAAAGTAACGGTGCCATCCTGCTTCCCTGGGCTCGGGAAACATCTGAGCTAACAGCTGCCCCAGGGTCGTGAAACCCTCCCACTGGGGCCAGTAGGGGGCATGGAAAATCAGGGAGAGTACACCGCAACGACTCCCTCTTACACATATCGAACTCGAATCTCCTACAGTCCTGGCACCACACTTAGTAGGCTTGCTGGAACCCTCCCCATTCTAGGTAGACGGTGAGCACTGTAATTACCAATTTTGGGTCGTCCTGATACGGCCCTTAATTGTCGGTAAAGCGAGTATCATCATCATAAGCGATCCACCGCAGCGGTCCGCAATCGGCACCCATTACAGGTATTGCCGCCCAACTCCTCAAAAGTCACCAAAAGGTTGTACCTGCCACAGGTACTCCGTAGGAACTACCGTAGTGTAGTTCCCAAGCACCCCAATCAAAAGATCGGTTTGTTATTACTCGCCTCCACCGCCTAGCACCTCTACTCTGCCCATGCCACCCAACTCACACCAAGAAGATCAATCACAACCATCCCAACACATGCAAGCATAGCATTCATATATAGTGGATAATAGGTGGCAAGGGAATAGTATATGTAAATGTTAGTGTAGGCATATTATCATCATGCGAATAAAGTAAAGCACTAGCATACTAGTTGCATGCCTGATAGGTATTTCAGAGATTGGCTGGGCGTGAACCTGGAGCAAAGTCCTCTTCTTTCTTCACGTAGTAGCTTTAGTCGTTGAAGCCATCCAAGTCTTCAACAAAATCCTAACAGACGTATTATAACAACGATAAGCTAAGAAAATAAACTCCAAAAGAAGAAGCAAAGAAGAGCCAATAACACCAAATACTATACTAGCGGGTAGATCATGATTTTAGAAAAGTAATGAAAGTAGTTTCATATCTTTCTAAGCTGGAGTCAATTTATTAAGGTTTTCAAATATCAAAAGACATTTTGGATTTAATTAATTATGAAAAGAAAACAACAAGGACTTGTGGCATCAAAAGAGCATGCCACATGTCGGCTCTAGGTTAGTTCTACTGACGCTAGCAGTGGGCTCTGTGTACGTCAGCGTTGACCGAAAGACAGTCAACAACTCATTAGCGAAAAGAGTCAAAGGGTCCCACATGTCTCCATGTGGACCCCTAAGGTCAATGGGCCCTAAATGTCATGTCATGTTAGTGGGCCCGATGAGTCGAGTTAGTAGGCCCGATGGTCAGTTAGTGGGCCCCTTTAGTCAGCGGAAAAGGCTACACCTGCGAGAATCACTTGCGAACAGCTAGAAAGGGCGTAGCTTTGGTCTAGGGGTTGTTGCAAGGCTTGCGGCCAAGGTTGGCCAGCTATGGCCGGCTGTGGCCGGCTGCAGCCAGGCTGCTGCTGGCCGCGTCCAGGCTGTGGCCGGCTGGGAGTGGTAATGGGTGGCCAGAGGTGGCTAGGATGCAGCTGCTGCTGGCCAAAGGTGGCTACAACAATCTGGGGCAGGGACGAAGGCATCCGATGCTTGGTTGGGTCAGGCATGCGGTTTGGGAGGTTGTTGGACAGAAGGCACACAAGGTGTTCGACGAAATACCGCGACAACAAAACAACGAGGTCTGGCTTGGCTTGGCTTGTCTTGGCTTCGCGAGGCTGGGGTTCTCGGTAAGGCATGGAGAGAAGCTTCAAGCTTGGCTTCCAAGTCAAGGGTTAGCGTTTGCGGCTTGCACACGCTCGAACGCATGCGCGACGTCGCGGCATGGTGCAACGCGCGACTCTCGGCGAGCATGCGGGCAGCTGGCTACGGCATGCATGCGCGTGGTGTACGCGGTCACCAGCTAGTGCTGGGTCATGCCATGGCTCAGGCGATGGCTTGGGACGTTACACTGAACAGGTTTAGCGCGAGGTCGAAATGGGCGACGACACGACGAGGGGTTAGCGCACGAGCGGGCACATGGTGTTCAATGGCCGCGATGTGGCCGGCGACGGCATGCGGGCACTCAGCATCCCGAGGCCACAGCTCGTATGCACAGCAACACGATAGGGTTTGCGCATGCACGGGGCAGTGGAATGGCCACACCCGCGGCATGGCCGTGGCAACCGCACGAACTCCCGGCAGTCCGGGCCCATGGCATGGACGGCGGCAGGGTGGGGAACGGCGGCGCAAAGGCTCGTCCACACACAGCAACTACGGCGGCGGCAGCTCACAGCACAAAGAGAGGCACGAAGGCCCGGCTCACAGAGCGGTAACTAGCTGCGGTCGACAGGCAAACGAGACAGGAAGGCTGGGCTGGGTTGGTGCTCACCAAGGGCTTGAACGAAGGCACGCAGAGGCAGCGAAGGGGTCGGCTGGGCATATCGTCGAACAGGTTCGGGGCGAGGTTGGCTCGGCAGGGACGGGATTCGTGTCGCGCGCGCGGTGTCACGGCGGTCCGTGTCCGCGGCACGAGCACTGCAGCGAGGCAGCGAAACGGTGGTGCGACAAGGGCGACGGCAAGGCTGTAGGCTCCTAGGCGGCAGCGGAAGGGGAGAAGTGTGTAACACCCCGCCCTCCAAAGCCGCACCGCACAGCCCTTCCGAGGGGCGTGCACGCGTACACATAGCACCCTGCTTACACTTTCGTCCTCGCTTCGTGTAAAAGGGTTAACCCGAAGGTGCTATGGCTGGAAGACAAAGGCTTATAAGTTGCCTCCACCCTTGCTCAACTAGCAATGTGGCACTAAACATGTGCATCCCGCACTAATGGGCCACTACCGGGCCATACAAACTGGGCCGGGTGTGACATACACCCCCCCTCAAAGAACCCGACGTCCTCGTCGGCGCAACTCACCCACCCGGGCAAATGTACAGGAACGTTCCCCCTTAGCGCACGACCGTACGTCCAGTGCCGGCGCCATAGTCCATGCCGTATGCCCTACCCGGGCCATACGCGCCATGCGCCCTATGCCCGCACACTGACCCGTACGCGCAACCGCGAGGGTCGGCTCTGATACCACCTGTAACACCCCGCCCTCCAAAGCCGCACCGCACAGCCCTTCCGAGGGGCGTGCACGCGTACACATAGCACCCTGCTTACACTTTCGTCCTCGCTTCGTGTAAAAGGGTTAACCCGAAGGTGCTATGGCTGGAAGACAAAGGCTTATAAGTTGCCTCCACCCTTTCTCAACTAGCAATGTGGCACTAAACATGTGCATCCCGCACTAATGGGCCACTACCGGGCCATACAAACTGGGTCGGGTGTGACAAAGTGGATGGGCCCACTACTACAGAAATTAACATCAGAAATGGCCAACCACTACCCCTCAAAAACGGTTTGTGATACCCCTCATCACAAACGGTTGTAACAAAACCATTTGTGATGTGGGGCATCACGTTTGTGATGTGGGGGCATCACAAACGGTTCGTAACAAGAACCATTTGTGATGGCACAAACCGTTTGTGATGGTAGCACGTGATTTATGCGCGAAAAAATGGCGCGACTTGTTATTGTTTTCCTATTTTTTTGGGTTTTTCGCGGACGCCCGTTTGTGATGGGCTTTGGGAACCGTTTGTGATGTAGGTTTCCGGAGTAGTGGGGGAGCAGGTGTTGCTTGGCTTTATGTAACACCCTAAAATAGCCTATTTAAAATTTTCAGTAATTAATTGGTTATTTAATGTCTTGTTCATAATTAATATAGGTTAAATAAGTAATTTCTGGAAATTAAAGTCAAATATAAGGTATAGAAACATTTTTGTTGCATTCATGCTGCTGCATTGAGTTTTGTACTACTTGTGGTTCAAATGAGAGTTTAAATTTATTTAAATTCGAATTTGAATCACTTTGTTTGGAGCCATAGAAAAGTTCCTTAGACTGGAGTTCACCTTTGCCCCCTGAACCTTTCTCTCAGATCACTTCTGCCCCCTCTTCTTTTCCTCCCGAGCAGCCCAGCTCGCTTCGCGGCCCAGACTGCCACTACGCCTCGGCCCGCTCCCACGCGCCGCCCCCGGCACCTCGGCCCAACCCCGCCAGCCAGCGCTCGGCCCACTCGCACAATCGCCTCCGTGGCCCAGCACCTCACCACGCGCGGCCCAGCTTCTTCGCTTATCCCATCTCCGCCGGCCCACCCTTCCTCCCGCGCCTTCGCAGCCCAGTCAACCATCCCGGCCCAAAACTCGCAGTTCGCTCTGCCTCCAGCCGCTGATGAGCGGGCCCCTCCAGGCAGGTCATCTCCTACCTCCCGTGAGAGCCCAACCCAAGCTGGACTTGAGTTCGCCGCGGCGGCCTCGCTTAGCTTCCTTGGGCCGGCCATTGCTCGAGCCCGCAAGACCCCTTGGACCCCAGCGCCTTCCCCAAAGCTTCCGCCGCGCCCTTCCTTACTTCTTCGCACTTCCAAAAGGAAGGCACGCCACCACGCCACTGCCCAGCTGCGGCCTTGATGATTGTGCCGCCTCGGCATCCAAGCCCGGCCGCACCACACCTCGGAACTATAAAAGCCACCCCTCCGCAGCCCCAAACCTCATCGCCTCGAGCCCCAAGCACATCCCTCTCAAGCTCAGCGCCGCCGTCGCCATTGGAGCACACTGTCGCCGCCGATCTCTCGCTCCGGTGCTGCTCCTCCGCTTCCAACCCCTTGGTGCGCTGCGCGTTTCGGTAAGGAACCTCCCGTGCCCTTTTTCGTTTGAGTTTTCGTCTTGTAGCACTGTCGTCGTCGTAGCGCGCCCTCGCCGGAGCTACGTCTCCGCCGCCTTCCTGTCGCCAGCCGCCGACGCCGTGTATGAGCCAACATAAACCCCGTAGATGCATTTGCCATGTCGCCTCGCACCCGCAGCACTCAACCCCGTCTCTAACCGAGTCATGTGGCACGATTTCGCGTTTGCGTCGGCGAGCCTCCGCCGCTCCCCGCCGCCGCCTGCGAAACACCCGTCGCGTGATCTGTTCTGAGTCACAGGATCGAGATCCAACGGCCCTCGGTGCCCCTTCCTGAGTCAAACCAAGCCCCATACCGGTCAGCACCGGCACATTTACAAAAGAGACCCTGATCTTTTCCAAAATCAACCCGTGGTCCACGATAGTTCTAAAAGTATTTACATCCATGCCCTTACTTTCTGAAAAAGCCCCTGATCTTCCTGATTTTTGCACCCCGGAGCCCAGCCTCGCCTTTTTACATGTAAATCCTCCTGTTTTAATACGTAATTACGTATAGGTCTTCGGTTTTTCACAATTAAGCCCCTGAAACTTAGAAATGCCATAACTTTCTCGTTTTAGCTCCGACTAGAGTGATTCTTGCGCTCATGTGTTCGTAGCGAAGCGTAGAATAGTTTCAAAGCCTTCTTTTGTACTGTTTTTATTGTTTGGTGTACTGTTTCTAATATAATACCTTTGCTTGCATGTATTGGCTTGTGTGGATGCTTGTGTGGTGATTCGTGTCCAGTCAGTGAGCCGTTCGCGTTGGACTTTGAGTACGAGGACTTTTAGGAGCCGGACTCATAGCAGCAGCAGCACTTTGAGGAAGGCAAGTTATAGCACAGACAATCCTTGCTACCTACTCACCAGTATTAATTTATTTCATACATATGCATGTGTCTAATTTGATGTATCCCTTGAGGTTGTACCTAGCTTTTGTTTATCCTGTCCTTGTTTACCTTGGGTTTATGCATATGGGTAGAACTTTGCTATGCGCAGCTACTGTCACCTTTACTTAATTGTTAATTTTGACTTAATGGTCCAATTCAACTTTAATGTTAAAACTTGCTTTTTTAGCAACATGGATCAGTGAGCTAGGGCGTGTGCTTCGTGCTTGGCCCTAGTGTCTCTCCGTAAGGACTGGTTCTTAAAGCAGCAACCCAGGAAGCTGTCGCCACCGCCATAACTATAATGGCTCTGGTCTTGGTCAAGTAGCTTGTACGGCTCTAGCTTGACAGTAGTTACCGAGGGGCCAACGGCGTTGTGGGAGGCAAGGTGCGAGGTGTTTCTTGATTCCACCGAGGACGGATTCACTCCATTGGCTATGTCTTGATACGAACAGTCCCGTGTTGGGAGTCCTCGCGTAGGATCTCCGCATGTTGCACTCTTTATTTTTGTTGGCATGTGTTGCCTGTGCTCTGGATGCCATTGACCCTCCTATCGCTGCGCCCTGGGAGGCAGTCAATCTCGGTGCCTAGGGTCTCACCACCTTGTATTACCACAGTGGCTACTGTCTTGTTAGGGTATCTTGTGAAACGCCTCGTAGCGTCCCTATGCGATCACACCTCGGAAGTGTGGTTTAAGAGGTTTGGCCACCTCGGCATGGTTGGGTTTAAAGTTTGTTTGAGCTTTTACGCGACTGGTGGGTAAAGGGCGAAACCTCTGCAGAGTGTACATCTATCATCATAGCCTTGCTTAGGGTCACGAGCGGTCTGGATCCTTTTTGATTAGAAGATGATGTTTATTTATGCTTAATGTCACTTACATTCTATTAATTGGGTTGCAACTGGGTTTCATACACTTGCAGTAACTTGGATAATGTTAAAATGAACCAACTAAAAGTGCTAATGCAGTTAAGCCGTGTCTAGCCTTTTTGAGCCTTCATAACCCATGCTATACATGCTAAGTAATTATGTTACTTACACTTGCTATTTATTCAACAAAATCCCGGACGGGTAACAGATTGGGCTGTGCATGAGTCTGCTGTTGAGTTTTCAGAAGATCTGCCGTACTACTGAGTTGCGTTCTCCCATTCAGAGTCCCTGTGGAGTGCGGCTTCATTAGAGAGAGTTTTTAGTCTTCCGCTGTATTGGTTAGTTTATTTATGATGCATTCTGATGTAAAACTCTATTTATATGAGCATTTATTTCAGCATATGTTCTCTGTTTATCACATTTGTTTGCTATATGTGTACTATGACTTCCTGGGTACACATATAGACGCATTCGGGTTTCTGTGTAAATCCGGGTGTGACACTTTATAGGGCGGCGAGGAGGCTAGGGCATCCGGGGTGCCGCAAGGATGGGATGGGCGGCGGCGATCTTCGACGTCCGTGCTGCCGTGCACGTGGCCGGCATCTGGTGGTCTAGCGGCAAAGCGAGCAGGCGAGGCTAGCGCTGTCGGGTCTGGGTGCGTGGTTAGGCTCATGGTGCGAGAAGGTTCGCAAAGGCACCCGAGGGCTGGGGCTGCGGTACTGGGTGGTCGTGATGCGTCGGCGTCCGTGCCAGCTGACGTGGAGGGCATCCAGCGGCGCGACAGGTGAGGATTTGTGAGCAGCTCGTGTGAGAGAAAAGTGAAGGAGAGAGAGAGCTGTGTGCGGGTGAAGAAAGAAGAACA
Organism: Echinochloa phyllopogon; assembly: GCA_033239725.1. Classification (NCBI taxonomy): domain Eukaryota; kingdom Viridiplantae; phylum Streptophyta; class Magnoliopsida; order Poales; family Poaceae; genus Echinochloa; species Echinochloa phyllopogon. The sequence continues at coordinate 34,300,811 of BTCW01000001.1, read as the reverse complement.
GGGCATGTGCGGTGCAGGCTGCATGCATGCAAAGCGGTGGATGGGCTAGGTTTGTTTACCGCTGGGCTGCATTGGGAGAAGGCTGGGCCGGCTAGCTTGCTGCTGCTGGGCTTCTCGTGGAGACAGCAGGGAGGGGGATTTTGGAGATTAAATGTGAGAAAAGAATTAGACATGGCTTGGTAGATTAAGGGTGCATTTGGTTGGGCTGTGGCTTTTCGAAAAGCTGCTGTGGGTTGTGGGCTGTGGAAAAGCAGCTGTTGAAAAGCAGCCGTGGAAAAGTCACAAGACCGTTTGGTTAGAGGTGTTGTGGCTTTTGGAAAAATTAGCCAGTGGACCCATATGTCACAGATAGTCCCCCTTCCCCTCTCTCACTGTAGGTGGACCCCGCTCGTCAGCAACTTCTTTCTCCAATCTCTCCACGCCATTTACCTCCCCTGCTCCATTCCCCCCCTATCACACATGGAGGCGGAGGGCCCCGACAGGCGGCGGCGGTCAGCTACGGGCGACGGCGGGCGAGCAGCGGCGGAGCATGGCGAGCGGGCCGCGACGGGCGGCGACGGAGCATGGCGAGCGGGCGACGGGCGACGGTGAGCATGGCGCGGCGTTAGACCGACGGAGGGAGGTGCGATGGGCAGGGAAGTGGCGGGGTGGAGGGAGACACGGAGGGCAGAAGTGACGGCGGGAGGCGGGGCGGGCAACGGCGGCGGGACACGGAGGCAGGCGCTCGAGGTCGCCGGCGACGGCCGCATCTGGCTCCTCGTTCCCATCTCCCTGCCCCTCCTCTCGGCCTCATCGCCAGCCTCGTCGTGGGCCACTGGGCGGAGGGATGCGTGTCCGGGCGGTGACCCTAGGGACGAGCGGCGGCCAGCGCTGGGTGGGGCCGAAGACTGGCTAGGCCGCCGGGGCAGCGGCCGGTCGGCGTCAGGCGGCGGCGTCAGGAGTCGGGGCGCAGGCACGGAGGAACGGGCGGACGGGATAGCACAGATGGGAAAGGAAGAGTACGGGTAGAAAAAGAAAGCGAACCGTTTTCATCATAACCAGTGGCAGGTGGGTAATTTTTACCCCCAAAAGCCAGTAAAAGCAGGGTAGGAGGTACTTTCAGATTTGTACTAAAGCAAAAGCTGCTTTTGGGCAAAAGCACATAGGGTGTTTTAGCCCTTTGGTTGGTTTTTGGCTTTTGCAAAACCAAAAGCAGGTTGAAAAGCCCAACCAAAGGGGGCCTAAGTCTTCTCATCCAAAGAAAAGATTAGCAAGAGAGATAGAGATTGGGCCGATTCATCTTAGGTCACGAGATAAATTGATAGCAATTTATTTCTTAAACTCGGTACAGATGAATTAGATTAATTTCCTAGGAATGACTTAATTAGCAAAGAACTAATTCGAGAAGCCAGGAAATATTATCATAAGTCAAATGAAGCCCATAGAAATTTAATACAAATGAATTAGACCACTTTTCGGAATCAAATCAATTAGCATGGAATTAATTTGAAGAGTCGGAAATTAATGTCATAATTCATTTGATTAATTTCCAGAGCACTCAAGGATTGAGCAGGCTGAGAAGTTAGCGGGCCAAGTTAGTTGGCTAATTAGCAGGCTGAGTTAGAGGTTAGTAGGTTGAGTTAGCTGGTTAAGGCCCAAGTTAGTTTAGGGAATTAGTTGTTAGCTTTATATTTAATTTGAATTTAGAATTCAAATTAAACCACACACAAAGAACCAAAAAGCCAACTAAGAGCCAAATCACACTAACATTAAATTGTCCTTAGCATACAAGGCAATTTAATTAGTTTATTACTAGGAATTTGGAGAGAGCATAAGAAGACAACCTTATGATTTTGAGCAAAGCACAACATGCACGAATTTTTTTTGAAATTCACATTTTTAACATTCCAAAAAAATCTGGGATGTTATAGGTTGGGATTCTAATGATGACTCCAATGAAGGAGTGGCAACTCTTGCCATTCAAGCCCCCTACACCAACACCAAGACTCTTCAACAACTACTATGATAGTGATGATGACTCTCCCATGTGCCTATATTTAAGTGAGTAGATGATGACAAATGTACTAAATATCTAGTGACGTAGGAGATGAAGAGGAAGTCGAATATGAAAGAAACATGATAAGCAAATATAGTAAAAATGGCTACAAGCAAATTAAAAAGCTATTAGAACAATTGGATAAAAGAGATGAATCTCTTGATAGGCAAGAGCAATTGATCATCCTTGAGAAGGAGAGGAATCTTGCCCTTGAAGTGACTCTAGTAGAGGAGAAAGTTAATGTTGAGAAATTAACATGTGACTTGTCACTTGTTAATGACTCACATGAGACAATGTCTAAGGAATTAATAATTGCAAATGACTCTCTAGCCAACCTAAAGAATGCATATAGTGAACTTCAAGAAAGGCATTCAAGCCTAGAGATCAAACACAAAGATCTAGAAGTTAACTTTGGCACTCTTTGGGAAAGCACCAAAACTAACTCCAAAACAACTCTTGATCCAAATGTTTCTACTAGTGAAGGTTGCTCAAGATGTTATAAGATTGATGTAAATGCTTGTGCTACTAATATTGCTAAGCTAGAAGAGAAAGTCAAAGCAAAAGATGCTCAAATCCAAGAGTTGACCAAGACAATTAGCAAAGACAAGGTCAAAGGTAGGAGTGAGTTTGAGTCCCATTCGGCATATAAAGCTGGAAGATATCCTAGTATGAAGGATGGACTCAGATTTACTAGAGGTGGAAAAGCAAATGACACAAGAATATTGAAGGGGCGTGAAGTGCCTTTGTTCAAGAAGGGTACCAATCTTGGAGACTTAATGAATATTGCTCATGGTGTGCCAAAGGTGAACACCATTGGAGCCAAGTCTAGTGTTGAGGCATCTAGCAAGAAAGCTAAGGTCTCAACCAAGGGAAAGAAGAATGTAGATGTCATTGAGCACAAACCATCTTCCAACTACACTGTTGATTACATGGTCATGTGGGATCACAATGGGAAGAAGATGATGGTAAGATATGTTGGTGCTCATGCCAAGAAGATGATGAGAAGTGTTTGGGTGCCTAAGATATCTAGTGGTAACACTTAAGAACCCAATCTCTTTTGGGTACCTAAATATAAGGCTTAAACTTGTTTTGTAGGCATATTCCTCCAGTGGACCTTCTTGGTTGCTTGATAGTTGATGTTCAAATCATATGACCAGAGAGAGCAATATGTTTGTCAAGTTGGAAGAATATGACTCACCCATTGAAAAGATTACTTTCGGTGACAATAATCATGGTGACGTTGTAGGCCAAGGTGAAGTTGCTATCTCAAATGATTCATCCCTTTTCAATGTTTATCTAGTTGATTCTTTGTGATACAATTTGTTGTCGGTATCACAACTTTGTGAGAAAGGCTACAATTGTCGCTTTACTAATGAGGGTGTCAGCATCCTTAGAAGGGAGGATTCCTCTATTGCTTTTACGGGTCAAATTGAAGGAAAACTTTATTTGGTTGATTTCACAACCACTAAAGTGGAACCGAAGACTTGTTTAGTGGCAAAATCTAGTTTTGGTTGGCTTTGGCATCGCCGGCTAGCCCATGTTGGCATGAGGACCTTGGCCAAACTTCAAAAGGATGAACACATTCTAGGACTAACAAATGTTGTCTTCGAGAAAGATAGGTTATATAGTGCGTGTCAAGCCGGGAAGCAAGTTGGCGCTCCTCATCCATCCAAGAACATTTTGACAAGTTCGAGGCCCTTGAAATTGATTTACATGGATTTATTTGGTCCTATTGCTTATATTAGCATTGGTGGAAAAAAATATGGTTTTGTCATTGCAGATGATTTCTCCCGCTTTACATGTGTATTCTTTCTACAAGACAAGAGTGAAGCTCAAGGGGTCATCGAGAAGTTCATTAGAAGAGCTCAAAATGAGTTTGAGTTGAAAGTCAAGCGTATGAGAAGTGACAATGGTACAGAGTTCAAGAATCTCAATGTTGAAGAATTTCTTATGAAGAAGGGATCAAGCATGAGCTTTCTGCTACATATACATCTTAACAAAATGGCATTGTTGAGAGGATGAATCAGACTTTGATCGAAATGACAAGAACCCTGCTTGATAAATACAAGACTCCGGATATCTTTTGGGCCGAGGTAATCAACACGGCTTGCCATGCCACAAACCGCCTCTATCTTCAAAAGTACTTGGACAAGACTCCATATGATATCCTCACCGGTAACAAACTAAAGGTGCATTACTTTAGATTTTTTGGTTGCAAATGTTACATTCTTAACAAGAAGGCCAAAAGCTCAAAGTTTGCACCTAAGGTTGCTGAAGATTTTCTACTTGGTTTATCATACTAACGAACATGCCTATCGTGTCTTCAACAATACCACAAGTTGAAAATGACCTTGTAGATGATGAAGTACCTCCAAGCCAATTCATTATGAGAATGGGACTACGAGAAGTGAGGCCTCATGAAGCTCAAGTTGAAGATCAAGAGCAAGCTCAAGCTATGGAAATCGATCTTAGTATTGATCCATCATCATCAACAAGAGTTGAACCACCAAGCTCTTCTCAAAATCAAGTTCAAGCTCATCGTGATGATCATGATCATGGCAAAGATCAAGGGGGAGTTTAAGGTGATGATACTTAAAATGATGTATCTCACGTTGAAGATGATGATGATGGACCTATACAACGTCAATCAACATTTTCTTACCCAAGAGATCAACAAAGTGTCTAATGGGATCACCCCGTTGACAATATTCTTGGGAGCATCCAAAGAGGGGTAACTACTCGTTCACGTTTAGCAAAGTTTTGTGGATGTTACTGTCGGACCTTAGGACCGGCAATCCACCTGGGGTACCCCAGTGGTTGATTTGTAGGAGGCACTGATTTAGACAGGTTCGGGCTACCCGAAGGTATAATACCCTACGTCCTGTGTCGGTGGCGTTGTTTGTATTGCTTGGTACTCGGCCGAGCTTTATGGAGCTGGGACGAGCGTATAGCTTACAAGATGTGATGCGAGGGTTTTTCTCCTTGTCCCTCATGGGGCTGCCCTAGGCCGCTTTATATAGGGTAGTGGGCTAGGGTTTACAAGTCGGTTTCCATCTAAACCTACTCGGTTTTGGCCAGGACTCTAGTCCATGTCGGTTACAATAGAATATCCCTGGATATCCGGACGAGCCGCCCGTCGGGTCTTCGTCAAACTTGTCCGCCAAGTCGGGGAGCCCGTGTGGGCCGCCTAGGGGTTAGCCCACAAGCTTGTCAGACGTGGGCCCTGGCCGCCGTGGTCTAGCCTGATAGTGGGCCCAGGGGTACCCATATCCCACAAGCCCCTGAGCAACATGCATGCACGTGATGAACTGCTTGATGAAGGGACGAAGCCAATGTAGTCGGCTGAAGGTGCTTCAACTTGTAGTCAGCACAAGGGTGGGCGGTGCTCAAAAAGAAAAAGAACACCCAACACGACGCCAAGTTCTTCGAGGTAGTCGGTCGGTTCTCATGAGGGCCGAGTACGGGGCGATGATTAGGAGCATTGTATATAGTAGCCCCCGAGCATTGGGTTGGTTAGTATAAGCGAGCCAAGACTCATAAAAAGTTATCGAACAACGTGTTGCCCGAGAGTTGGTGAAGGCTTGCTGCCACCAAGGATAAGTATCCGAGTTGCAGGGCTTGCATAGTCAATCATGTTGGCTGGAGCGGTGGTAGGTGAGAGCATGCTGCCACCAAGGAAGAGGCCAAAATTAGTAGCACCCATGACTCAACAGTGCGTTGATGACGATGGGCCGAGCCTGCTCGGTCAAAAGATGTTAAAGCCGGTCATGCGGGAATCCCGCCTCTGAGCATGCTCAGTCAAGGGCATTGATGGCCACCTACCCGGGGAAAAAGCGAAACGCATGCGCATCCATTCCCAGGCGTTAGTGGCTCATGGGCCAATAGTCTTGCGACCCGGGGCGCCTATAAATAGGCGCACCGGCTGGGTTCACTGCCATAGTGTGTTGAAAGGATAGCCACCATGTGGATCTTGAGAATCCTTCTTCCTGAGAGGATTGTGGGTGAAAGCAGAATAGTTCAAGGTACATGCCTTGATGCGCGCCATTGATTCCAGAAGAAAATCATCGAAGAGTGGTGCAAATGCAGCCGTGGAGCCCTTCAGTTGGTGTGATGCCACAAGAAAATCGTCGAGAAAGCTGTGGAGACTGCTCCCGGTGATTGTGTGCTGAACACCTACATGAAGTGGTCCAAGAGCCACCTAATGTGTGGTTTATGTCTTTGTATCTCTAAATGGCCTTTGGCCAGATGTACTTTTTCCTTGCAAACTCACGATTCGCGAAGTATGGAATATGATCATGTTCATCTGTTGTGGTAGCGAACTATGTCCGACCGCCTGAAACGGTCATTGATAGTCACATAGATCTACTAGACCCTACCCAGCACCCAGCCCCCGAGCCTGCGAGGGACTTGGCATGGTTCTCTTGGAACGCGCCGAGTCGTCTTCCGGCACCCAGCCCCCGAGCATGCGAGGGACTTGGCCTTGTTCTCTTGGAACATGCCTAGTTGTCTTCCGGCGCCCAGCCCCGAGCGTGCGAGGGATTTGGCCTGGTTCTCTTGGAATGCGCCGAGTTGTCTTCCGGCGCCCAGCCCCCGAGCGTGCGAGGGAATTAGCCTGGTTCTCTTGGAACGCGCCGAGTTGTCTTCCGGCGCCCAGCCCCCGATCTGCGAGGGACTTGGCCTGGTTGTCTTGGAACGCGACGAGTTGTCTTCCAGCCTCCGTCCCCCGAGCCTGCGAGGGACTTGGCCTGATTCTCTTGGAACGCGCCAAGTCGTTTAGCGGCGCCCAGCCCCCGAGCCTGCGAGGGACTTGGTCTGGTTCTCTTGGAACACGCCAAGTTGTCTTCCGGCACCCAGCCCCCGAGCCTGCGAGGGACTTGGCCTGGTTCTCTTGGAACGCGCCGAGTCGTTTAGCGGCACCCAGCCACCGAGCCTGCGAGGGACTTGGCATGGTTCTGTTGGAACGCGCTGTTGGCACTTCTTACGATCCAATATCAGAATTTAGAATCCTGGTACTGGGGTAAGGAGTGTTTCAGTGGTTTTCCTTATGGCTTAGTAAAATATAGAAATATTCTGCAAGCGCACAAAATCACCGCTGTAGCACTTCACCTGGGAGTATCCCGAGGTATCGTAATTTATATTTCCGCAGGGAAGCTTTGGCAAGATTACTAGTGAACAGATATTCGAGACTATCAGAGAAGGGTACACGACTAGACAAGACAGGGGATAACGGTATTGGATAGGAGTGGATATACCGGACACACAGCTCAAGGGATACTCAGGTAAGAGAGAGAAGAGATAGATAGCTGGGAGGACAACGAGAAGAGATAGAGGACTCCTGGATACTTTATCTACCTATGTCACTCTAGTTTAGAGATACAGCGGCTACAGAGCCAGCACTTGGAGATCTGGGACAACTGTAATGTCTTAGCATCAGGACAAGGGAACCGGTGGACACGCAGAAAGGGATGAGAAGGGGTGCCACTATTTCCCAACTGGGGAATCCTACGGACCGGAACTAACGTGATGGACTACGAAGACCGAAAGGGCTGTCACCACCTCCCGGCTACCACCTCCGTTGCGACGGGAATAAACTAAGGCCACCGACTAGTCTAGGAACCACTCCTACACTAGGCAACGACTACTTACTCTGCTAGCAAGAGCAAGCAACCTTGTCAATACTCTTGGTGACAGTTCACCTCCAGTATCAAGCAAGATCGATGAACCAGCCAAGACAAAGACTTAAACAAGACTACAAGCACTAGAACTATAACTGACTATAGTCTAAACAAGATATATGCTGCAACTAGGATAAAGTAGAAGCAAGATATAAATGACAAAGGCAAAGTGATAAAGATAACTATATTGATACTCAAAGTCTTACTAAAGGAAAAGGTAAAAGATACAAGAGCTTATACCAGAGCTTCTGAAGACGACTCTGGAACCTCCGAGGCACAGCTCGACTCAACTCTAACTCCCAACTAAACTATTCTAACTCTACTAGAATGAAAGTGGAAATGAGCTCCTTGGCTTGGTGTGTGTTTACAAGTGAAGTGCGACCCTCTATTTATAGCTCCAAAGGTCGGTTGAGGTAGGGTAGCAGCCAAGGCAACCAGGGAGGCGGTGCCGGGCCTTCGGCCGAATTCCCCGGTTCGGCCGAACTGCCCAGTTCGGCCGAACCGTGGGATGCACCGACCTTTGCTCCCACGGCCTAGATGCGCTCCTGGAAGGCGGTGCTGGTTTGGGGGCGGTTCGGCCGAAGGCCTCAGTTCGGCCGAACTGGGCCCGGCAGCCCCCCTGCACCGCCTCTCCTCCTGGGCCTTCCTGGGCTGCTTTGGATTGATGTAGTCCGTGTGCTTTTGTTGTTTTGGCCCAGAGATGATGTGGCAGTGGCCCAGGATGAGTTGGCGGTCGCCCACGTGTCATGTGATGTGTTTGCTTGGTCATTGTTGACGTGGACGACTCCCGGTGGTCTGCTCGGCTAAGGGGGGGTAACCGGCCGAACATAGTCGTTCGGCCGATTTGGTCATTTCCGGCCCCAATAGCACATATTTGTCGTAGTTGTACCTGCACAAGTGACACTCACCAAAACTCGTGGAACTTTATTAGAAATAAAACCTAAGTACATGGAATGTTGCATATAACCTCATTTATTCCCGAGTATTGGTGGTCGGATTTGGGCTGTAACGACCGCCAACAAGCTCCCCCAAGCTTTGCTCTTTGCTCGTCCTCGAGCAAAGATATAAACTTAGGCTCGGTGGATCAGGAGTTGCTACAATGTCATTTCTTTTGCAGGTAACTTTATAAACAACTAGTGCTCAAAAATACTTGAATCATAGGCAAAGTTTCAAATCACCTTTTTACTTATGGGGCTCATAGCAATCTCCTTATCTTGGGCGGTTGAAAGGGTGAACAGTTTAAATTCAGTTTTATTCCACTCTACTCTTTTCAGGATCCCATCTCAGAATTTTTTTCATAAGTTTTGAAAACTACAAATTGTTCCTCATTGGCACACTCAATCACTCAAGTGTATTTGAATCCTCACCAAAGGTTTGTGTCTTCTTTTCATCCTAACATCTAATATGGCTTTTTGTGTGGCTCAGGGACAAAGGATGAAAGCATGCATGCATCTTATATTTTGCTAAGTCAAAGACCGGATCTCTGAGGAGACAAATCACATCTTAAGATCGAGACGTGCAAGTGTGTGGGTATGAGTGGAGTGGCATATGGTGGAATGGTGGAATGGAATGGGATATGGTGGAATGGTGGAATGGCATATGGTGGAATGGTGGAATGGCATATGGTGGAACTCCTTGGATGAATTTCCCTCTCCTTGATTTATTTTCGAGGACATGGGCTATCTTTTACTCTCATATTTTTGCCATGCCACCTGGCATGCTTTTCTTTTTCTCTTTCTTTTTGCCATGCCCTTTGACATGCTTTTCTTTTTCTCTTATTTTTGCCATGCTTCTTTGGCATGCTTTTCTTTTTGTATAGTCCATGTCTCTATCAAGAATATTTGTAGAGGGAAATCATAGAACATGGAGCTTTTATTTTTTTGTGGATGGATGATGGAAAATGTTTGCTAACTCCCAGTGTAGGAATTGCAAGTGAGAGGTGGTGTGTGTACGTGGGTCTCGATCGTTAAGAATATGAAAGCTTCACTCAAAGGTCACAACAATTTGACAAAGCTCACTAAGATAACAAGCAGCATATGAGTAGAAATTTTTCAACTAAGCTTATCATATGGCTCTGGTATTTTGACCAATGAGGAACTTGTTTCATTTTGAAAGCATAAATCTCCGAGATTTTCCCCGTACTAAAAGCAGAATAGAACTTAACCAAATTCTCACTATATCAATCCCCACAACAACTTAGAATTGGAATAAAGCATGTGCTCCCACAAGGTTTTCAGGATCATTTTTACTCATGCCATATAACTCAAGCACAATCTAGCAACTAGTTGAAACAAGGTACTTGCAAAATTAATGGCAGAGCAACTATTCATCATTTCCAAGGTGAGAGGCATATGATTCATTCCATGCATACTTGGGAGTTATTTAATTCAAGGGAAATTTTGTTTAAGGGAAATATTTTTGGTATTTTCAATTTTTTTAAATGCAACCTATCATGAAGGGAAATGAAAGGGAAATTAAATGATCAAAGTGCTGGATAAATCGGGACATACCTGTGGGGGTCCTCCCCCAAGCTTGGACTTTTACTGGTAGGGGTTGAGCCTTAAGAGGTACTAGCTCAGCTGTTCCGCTTGCTCGTGGACGTCGTGCTGGATAGACGACACCATCCCGCTATTCTCTTGATGGTACTGAGAATGGCGAGCTAGTGTGTCCTGGATTTCTCGGGTACGGTCGTCGATGAGATCGACTCGGTCGGAGATGTAGGACAACTCCAGGCCGTAGTCGAAGCGTGCGGACTGTGAGTATCCAGGGTAGTATGGCTGGGAGGCACTGTCATATCCCCCTCCATACCGACTCCCGGACAACTCAGAGTCCGTGTCCTGGCCGTAGTCCCAGCGTCCTGAGGTGAAGTAGTTCGGCTCTTGGTGTTGCCCGGAGCCTCCTGCTCCGGACGTCCCAGCGCCGGTGTACATGTCGTAGGTGGCCTCAAAAGCGGAAGTGTGTCGATGCGGCATTTGTGGTGCATCTTCCGGCTCCTGTAAGGTGGCGAGCCCAGCATCACGCCTGGCTCGTCCCCTCGTGACGGGTCCGTCACCTGCAACGCTGTGCCGAGCGGGCTCTCTCCAAGGTGGAGAGTCATCCGACTCGGTCCTCAACTGAAGAGTTAGTTTCGGCGTGGTATACAACCTTAGTGCTGCACAATGCAAGGGCACTTCAGTTGTATAGCCATGGTAAATCATTGCCAGCGTTGCGTCAGGCGTCCGCCGTATCATGTGGGCTTACACGAAGTGCTCGGCGTCCACGACGGAACGCGCTGTCTCGATGTACGTGAGCCGGGTGCCTTGGAGGACGCCCAGGTGGTTAGCGAGGCTAGTGACTAGAGAAGTCATCACCATGCTACCCGCACGAGAAACATGAGACAGCCAGTGACCAACCATGTCTTTCACAGGCGAATAGGGAATCTGCTTGACCATGGCAAAAAAGAACCCGCAACTCGATGGTGTTGACAAGGCGCAAATCTGCCCGGGGGAATACCGTCATAGACACCCAACGATGCATGAAACGCAAAGTGGGGTTATGAATGCTGTTCGTGTGTGGCGCATGACAGTTGGTATCCCCGGAAATCTTTTTCCAAAATGCCACCCGGTCAAATTTCTTAAGCGCTTTGTTCGGGTCTAATGAACAACGACTTGAAAATCCGAGACCCGAACTAAAATCCCTCCAAGAGCAGAAGAACTCTTGGTTAAAGAACCAAAAACGAATCCCCCCAGTTTCAGAAACCAAAGTCGAGAGAAATTCAAGGGTGAGCAGGTACGAACCTTCTTCGTTGATGTGCCAGAAATTCTCCCAGCCAATGGCCTGGAAAATTTCCGTGAACTCTACGTCCATCCCCGTGTCCCTGAGCAAATCTTGCTCAAACACACGGGTGTGCTCGAACTCCTTCAGCCGAAGCTCGTTGAAGGTGTTCCACTCCCTTTTTGTCCTGAGGTTGATGTCACTCTCGCTCAGGAGCTGCCTGGCTGGGGGCGTGGCATGGCCCCATACCGAGCCGGCTGCTCCGTGCTCATCCGTGTCCATCCGGCTCGAGCCTCGGGACGGAGCTGGGGAATTCCCAACATCGTCCGATCGTCGGCCTAGCCGGGCGGAACGACGGAGCGAAGTGAAGAACTTCGACATGATTCCTGCAAAAGGTTAGTGCAACAACAACTACCCGAAGGACTGAATATATATGGTTAGCACAAGAAAATCAAGCCAGTCGTTCGAGATAGTTAGTCGTTCTTGCGGGGATGAAAAACCACCACAAAAGGTTAGTCGTTCTTGTGGGTGTCGGTGACCACCACAAAATCGTCCAGAAATTCGGCACAAAGATCACAACAAGAGCAAAATATTTTTGGTATTTTCTAGTGATGCAAGTGAACCAAAACTTGAGCAAGAACTTGGGGAAGAACTTGAGCAAGCACTAGAGCAAAGAATTTGAGAGAAAGAGAGAGAGCTTCCTAGGAGAAATTTCAGAATGTATGAGTGTGTGAATGGTGCAAGGAAGCTTGGCCACCAATTTATAGGCCGAGGGGGTGGCCTTGGCCAGTTCGCCCGAAGGCTCTGGTTCGCCCGAACCAGGCCTGGTGGCCAGGGCACTCCCATGTGAGAGCAGCACTCACATGCCTTTGTTTCCACTCCAAGTTTGTGCGGCCAACAATTTCCAAGGACATTTTTAATGGATTTTAGTGGTAGGTGAGATGGAAATGTGACATGACCAAAGTGGAAATTAGTGGAGTCATCCCCATGCTGCCATGTTTGTGATAATTGGTGAGTGTGCAGCCATTTTTAGTGGGGTAGACATGTTTGTTGCTGGTTGGTGGTGATGGTAAATAATTGGAGATGTTCTAGAAGGGATGAAAATGATAAGAATTACCAAGTACATCCACCCTAGTTAAAATTTCAGCATGTGTCCAATTATTTAAATCAAGCTTGCAAAATTTTCTACTCTCTCTCAAATTAATTACTCAAGTGGTTCAGTATTTTGAAAAGGGAAACATGCAAATACAATTGAGAATTAAAAATTGGAAGGGAAATATGGGATACATACCGGTTTTCCTCGCGGCGAGAGCTCAGCTTTTAAGTCCGCGAGCGGGACTTCTCCTGTCTTCAGTTGTTCTTGTCATCGTCCGGTCCCGGAGTGGATGACTCAGACGATGCAACCTTCTTCCGCCACATTTTCTTGTTCTTCTTCTTCGGTGTTGGTGGCGGTGGGATCGGTGTCTCCGAAAACCGTGGTTCGGATGCAACCACGTTGACCTGCTCCAGGTTATTTGAATTTTGAATTAAATCAGTGCATACCTGAGAGCATTTCTCCACCCTGGGCTTGAACGCGAACTTTTCTTCCTTGCCGTTGATGTTCAGGCTGATTTCTCCGGCTCCTACGTTGATGTTTGCATTGGCGGTGCTCAGAAATGGCCTCCCGAGGATGAGAGGTGTCTTCGTGTCGACCTCCATGTCGAGCACCACGAAGTCCACGGGTACGAAGAATTCCCGGATTTTCACCGGAATATCTTCGGCTATTCCCGCGGGATAGTGAATCGATTGATCCGCTAGCTGTAAATACATGGTTGTAGGGGACAAAGAAGAATAGTCCAGTTTGTCAAACACTACCTTGGGCATGACGCTGACGCTTGCTCCAAGATCGCACAGGGCATGGTTGAAGTGCTGCCCCCCGATCGAGCATGTGATGGTGGGACATCCTGGGTCCTTCTTCTTTTCTGGGAGATTGTTCAAGATAGCCGCACTACATGCTTTGGTTAGTTTAATTACCTCAGTGGTTGGCAGTGCCCTTTTGTTGTTGAGGATGTCCTTCAGATATTTGGCATATGTGGGAACCTGCATAGCTTCAAGCAATGGGATATTGACATATAACTTTCGAATTACCTCAACAAATTTGCTGAATTGTTCATCCACCGTTGGCTTATGGCATCTTCTGGGGAATGGCAGCATATTTGGTTCGTAAAATTCATGAGGGGCCACCTTTGCTGCCTTCTGCGGACTTGTCTTTTGTAGTTCTGCTGCGGCCTCCTCTTCTTCGCTATCACTTTCTGTAGTGGCTGCCTTTTTACCTGCATTGTCAGGATATGGCGGGTCCCGAGTGGTCTTACCCCCTCTCGTGGTGACCGCTTTAACCTTTTCACGGGGGCAATTGTCTGGTTGCCCAGAGAATTTCCCCGCTACGGGTGAAGGCAAAGAAGCAGCTAACTGAGCAACTTGGGTTTCTATCATTTTATTAAAGCTCAGTTGACTTTTCATAGCAGAAGAAAATGATTCCATCCTAGAGTCTATGCTTTCCAGAGTTTTATCATTAGCAGCAAGCTTTTTATTGATGTTTTCAGTTATTTTCATCTGGCCAAACACAAGATCTCTAAGAGACGGCTGATTATTGAAATTGCTGGAATTGAAATGGTTACCTTGTTGAGGCCTCTCAAAAGGGAGGTTTGGGCGCGGATTCCAGCCTTGGTTGCCGTAGTTGTTCGGTCGGTACCCGTTGTTGTTGGAGTTGTTGACGTAGTGGGCATCTTCTCGCGTTTCGGGGCAGTCATTCCCCGAATGGCCAGTGTTGCCACAGACTTCACAGGTCATGCGAGCGTCCATGGCTTGCACCGGTTCTTGAGCAGGGGCCTCCAGTTTCTTCATCAGGAGGTCCATCTTGGCAGCGAGCATGTCCATAGCTTCAACTTGGTGAACTCCTCGGGTCTTTGGTTGAGTCCGGTCGTCGGACCAACCTTGGTTCTCGACCATCTTCTCTATGAGGGCCTTCGCACGACTCTCCTCAAGAGAGAAGAACGAGCCTCCAGCAGCAGCATCCAGGTACTCACGGGCAGAATTCCTCAGCCCGTGATAGAAAGTTTGGATTATGAACCAACTCTGCATACCATGGTGAGGACAAGCAGAAATATAGTCCTGGAGGCGATCCCATGCCTCCGGGACTGTTTCATCTTTTAACTGCTGGAAACTAGCTATTTTATTCCGGAGGGCGTTGGTTTTCCCAACCGGAAAGAATTTTAGCAAGAAAGCACTAGTGCATTTATCCCAGGTTTCTATTGCTTCGCGGTTAGCATAAAACCATTGTTTCGCCTTGCCTAATAATGACAATGGAAATAAACGAAGGCGAATGGCATCGATACTTACTCCGCGGATGGTGAAGGTGTTGCAAATCTCCAGGAAATGCTGGAGATGAGCATTGGCATCTTCGTGTGGCTTGCCGCAGAATGGGCTAGCCTGTACCATGTTGATGAGGGCTGGCTTCAGCTCAAAGTTACCATCTCCGACTGGCGGAGCTGGTCCGATACGTACGTTCTCGCTTGATGGAGCGGAGAACTCACGGATCGTCTTGGTTGCCATCCTCGATGTAGCCTGGTCAACGACGGGAAGGACTGGGTTTGTCGGAAGGAGTTGCTTCTGAGGAGGTACAACACGAGGTCGTACTTTCCTCACAAATGACTCCGGATTTTCTTGGAAGGTTGACGGTAGTTGGAAACCAGTCATGCACTGCTCTACTCCACAAGGACCAACGAACAGAGCAAGGAATAACCCGCTTGAGTAGCGGTACTCAACTAAGATAGCTCAAGATAAAAGTTCAAAAATAATCTAGCCAAAGACTTCCCCGGCAACGGCGCCAGAAATGCTTGTTGGCACTTCTTATGATCCAATATCAGAATTTAGAATCCTGGTACTGGGGTAAGGAGTGTTTCATTGGTTTTCCTTATGGCTTAGTAAAATATAGAAATATTTTGCAAGCGCACAGAATCACCGCTGTAGCACTTCACCTGGGAGTATCCCGAGGTATCGCAATTTATATTTCCGCAGGGAAGCTTTGGCAAGATTACTAGTGAACAGATATTCGAGACTATCAGAGAAGGGTACACGACTAGACAAGACATGGGATAACGGTATTGGATAGGAGTGGATATACCGGACACACAACTCAAGGGATACTCAGGTAAGAGAGAGAAGAGATAGATAGCTGGGAGGACAACGAGAAGAGATAGAGGACTCCTGGATACTTTATCTACCTATGTCACTCTAGTTTAGAGATACAGCGGCTACAGAGCCAGCACTTGGAGATCTGGGACAACTCTAATGTCTTAGCATCGGGACAAGGGAACCGGTGGACACGCAGAAAGGGATGAGAAGGGGTGCCACTATTTCCCAACTGGGGAATCCTACGGACCGGAACTAACGTGATGGACTATGAAGACCGAAAGGGCTGTCACCACCTCCGTTGCGACGGGAATAAACTAAGGCCACCGACTAGTCTAGGAACCACTCCTACACTAGGCAACGACTACTTACTCTGCTAGCAAAAGCAAGCAACCTTGTCAATACTCTTGGTGACAGTTCACCTCCAGTATCAAGCAAGATCGATGAACCAGCCAAGACAAAGACTTAAACAAGACTACAAGCACTAGAACTATAACTGACTATAGTCTAAACAAGATATATGCTGCAACTAGGATAAAGTAGAAGCAAGATATAAATGACAAAGGCAAAGTGATAAAGATAACTATATTGATACTCAAAGTCTTACTAAAGGAAAAGGTAAAAGATACAAGAGCTTATACCAGAGCTTCTGAAGATGACTCTGGAACCTCTGTCACACCCGGATTTACACAGAAACCCGAGATGCGGCCATATGTGTTCCCAGGAAGTCATTACACATATAGCAAACAAATTTGATAATAGAACACAATGCTCGAATAATATAAAAGGGTTTTACATCAGAGTTTGACTCAAACTTAAAGAAAATTACAGCGGAAGTCTCTAAACAGAACTATCTCTAATCCTGACGAAACGAGGTCGAAGTCCACAACTCCACAGGGACACTGACTGGTTGAGCACAGCTAGTAGAAAGGCAGATCTTCAGGAAATTCGACGGCAGCAGTACCTTCTAATCCATCTGTCACCCATCCGGGATTTTGCCCAAAAATAATAACAACAGCAAGTGTAAGTAACAAAGTTACTTAGCAAATACAGCACAGTTAATGAAGGCTAAAAAGTAAGGTTTGACTCGGCTGAACTGCATTAGCAAGTTTTAGTTGGCTGATTTTAGTCTGTTTCGAGGGTCTCTCGAGGGTATTCGAGGGAGTCTCGAAGGTATTCGAGGGAGTCTCGAAGATACAACATTTTTGTGAATCCCGGTTGAATTTCCCCAATTAATAAAGTAGAAGTAGACATTAAACAGAAATAATAAACATCATCTTCTAATCAAAAAGGATCCAGGCCGCTCGTGACCCTGAGCAAGGCTATCATGATAGATTATACACTCTGCAGAGGTTTCGCCCTTTACCCACCAGTCGCGTAAAAGTTCAAAAGAACTTTGCACCCAACCACGCACATCAACACTTCCGAGGTGTGACTGCATAGGGACGCTACGAGGCTTTTCACAAGACACTTTAACAAAACAGTAGCCGTTATGGTACAACCTAGGCAGCATGACCCGAGGCACCGAGACTGACTTACGCCCGTGCCGCAGCACGAGGGGGTCAATGGCGTCCAATCGCAGAAAAGTAATGCAAAAGCAGAATTAAATAGCGCAACGTGTAGAACCCCCGCCATACGGAAGCTCCCACACGGGACTGTGCCTCACGAGGGCAAAGCCAACGGCTACTCCGTCCTCGGTGGATCAAACCATACTCTCACCCACGCTTCTCATAACGCCGGTGGCCCCTCGGTAACTACTGTTAAATTAAAGCCGTACAAGTTACTTGTCCAAGACCAGAGCCATTATAGTTCCGGCGGTGACGACAGGCTCCTGGGTTGCCGCTTTAAGAACCAGTCCTTACGGAGAGACACTAGGGCCAGGCTCGAAGCATACGCCCTAGCTCCCTGATCCAAGTTGCTAAAAAGCAAATTTTACCATTAGCATTGAAGTGAACCATTAAGTCAAAATTAACAGTAAAATAATTGTGACGGTAGCTGCGCCTAGCAAATTTCTACCCAAATGCAAATAAACCCAAGGTAATCAAGGTAAAGGGTAATCAGACTAGGTACAACCTTAATAGGATCAAAATTAGACACATGCATATGTCGTAATTAATGTGTAAAGGTGTTTAGGTAGCAAGGATTGTCCGTGCTGTACTTGCATTCAACAAAGTGCTGCTGCTGCTGCTGTTCCTGATACGGCTGGTCCTGGTACCCCTCGAACTCGAACGCGCACTGCTCACCAACTGGACTCTCGAAGAAACACACAAGCAACTGAACAAGCCAGTACATGCAAACAATATTAATCTATTAGGACAGTACACCAAACAATAAGGAACAGAAGAAAGAAAGCTTCGAAACTAATCTAAGCTTTGCTACGAACACAAGAACGCGAAAATCACTCAAATCGAGGCTAACACGGAGAAGCTACGGCGTCTCTACGGTTCGAGGCTAAACTGCGGAAGTTTCGAGGGTCAAAACATAAATTTTATTTGAAGATTCGAGGGTTTTACTGTTAAAAGACAAAACCGAGCCTCGGGCGCAACTTTTAAAAGCTTGCAGGGTTTAAAACAAAAGAAAAAGGACTTATTTGTAAATACTTTTGAACTAGATTGGACTGCGGGTTGGTTTTGAAAAACGTGAAGGCTTATTTTGCAAAACAGTCAGCTTCGAAGGCATCCTCCGGTTCGAACAGGGCCTCGAACTGACGCGGCGGCGTTGGATCTAGATCTAATGGCTCAAAACGGATCGGCTCTTTCGAAGGGTATGCTGGCTTCGAGGCTTGACGCTAGCGACGCTCGAACACAGCGGCGGAGAAACTACTGGGTCGACAGCGGACCAAAATTAGCGCAGAGCACGGCAAGAATCGGAACAAGAACGCTATGGAGCGCTTCGGGTTTTCAAGGCGAACCTCCTGGAGTGCTTTCCGACGGGTGCGAAGCTCCAACGGCGAAGATCGAGGGTGGGTCTCGAGCGAGGCGGAACTTCTTCCGACGAGAACGGTCTCGAGCGAGGCGGAACTTCTCGGCGAGAACGACAACTAGGGTTGCGGCACGATTGAGATGAATTGAAAGGAGAATCAAGGCGGCGACTAAAGGCGACTATAAATAGAGCAAAGTCCGATCTCGAGTCCAAGTCTTGGCGTGCGCGTCAGGGAAAGATTCGGCGAAGGCGGCAGCGTCGGAGTCGGTCTCGAGCTAGAGTCCTTGTCGAAGACGACGGTCTCGAAAGGGAAACGGCCCAGCGCCAGAAAAGGAAATAGAAGGCAAAGCCTAAAAGCGAAATTTGAAGTGGATTTTAAAATCCGATTTGAACTTCAAACAAACAAAACTCAATGCAGCCAACATGAATGCATCAAAAGTGTTTCTAGCCTTATCTTTGATTTTATTTCTCATAAATAATTGTTTTCACTGAATAGATATGAGCATAAATTAAATAAAAGCGATTTAATTACTAAATTTCAAAATGGGCATTTTTAGGGTGTCACAACCTCCGAGGCACAGCTCGACTCAACTCTAACTCCCAACTAAACTATTCTAACTCTACTAGAATGAAAGTGGAAATGAGCTCCTTGGCTTGGTGTGTGTTTACAAGTGAAGTGCGACCCTCTATTTATAGCTCCAAAGGTCGGTTGAGGTAGGGTAGCAGCCAAGGCAACCAGGGAGGCGATGCCGGGCCTTCGGCCGAATTCCCCGGTTCGGCCGAACTGCCCAGTTCGGCCGAACCGTGGGATGCACTGACCTTTGCTCCCACGGCCTAGATGCGCTCCTGGAAGGCGGTGCTGGTTTGGGGGCGGTTCGGCCGAACTGGGCCCGGCAGCCCCCTGCACCGCCTCTCCTCCTGGGCCTTCCTGGGCTGCTCTGGATTGATGTACTCCGTGTGCTTCTGTTGTTTTGGCCCAGAGATGATGTGGCAGTAGCCCAGGATGAGTTGGCGGTCGCCCACGTGTCATGTGATGTGTTTGCTTGGTCATTGTTGACGTGGACGACTCCCGGTGGTCTGCTCGGCTAAGGGGGGGTAACCGGCCGAACGTAGTCGTTCGGCCGATTTGGTCATTTCCGGCCCCAATAGCACATATTTGTCGTAGTTGTACATGCACAAGTGACACTCACCAAAACTCGTGGAACTTTATTAGAAATAAAACCTAAGTACATGGAATATTGCATATAACCTCATTTATTCCCGAGTATTGGTGGTCGGATTTGGGCTGTAACGACCGCCAACACGCGCCAAGTCGTCTTCCGGCACCCGGCCCCCGAGCATGCGAGGGACTTGGCCTGGTACTCTTGGAACACGCCGAGTCATTTAGCGGCGCCCAGCCCCCGAGCCTGCGAGGGACTTGGCATGGTTCTCTTGGAACGCGCTGAGTCGTTTAGCGGCGCCCAGCCCCCGACCCTGCGAGGGACTTGGCCTGGTTCTCTTGGAACGCGCCGAGTTGTCTTCCGGCGCCCAGTCCCCGAGCGTGCGAGGGACTTGGCCTGGTTCTCTTGGAACGTGCCGAGTCGTTTAGCGGCGCCCAGCCCCCGAGCCTACGAGGGACTTGGCCTGGTTCTCTTGGAACGAGCCGAGTTGTCTTCCGGCGCCAAGCCCCAGAGCCTGCAAGGGACTTGGCATGGTTCTCTTGAAACGCGCCGAGTCGTTTGAAATGCAAACATATCTCCTCCGTTAATTTCGGATCCAGCGGATCACGTATCGCCAATCCTACGGATTCCGTCGGTTAGTTTCGGAGCCGTTAGGTCAGGGCAGCGCCGCGTTATAAATACGTGATTTGGGGACGCCAACGATGTCACCCCACCGTTGCACCGCACCCTTCGTCTTCCCCGCCTTGCTTTTCGCTCAACCCGCCATTGCGCCCAAGCGAGGTTCCCAAGGCTTCGCAGAACATGTAGATTGATCTCCATTGGCGTGCGCCCACAATCCTGCCTGCCTCTGCCCCATGCTCCGCCTTTATTTCGAGAGGAACTCATGGTCGAGGTAGCCGCCGAGCGCGCCGCCATGGAGGCCCTAGGGGCGGCCGGAGTGCCGTCGAAGGGCGAGCAAGAGGCGAGCTGGGGCAAGACAAAGATGACGATGGAGCGCCTGGAGGACATGGCGAACCGCGATGTACTTCCCCCGAAGAACACCATGGCATGGAGGCTACCGAGGAAGGAGAAGAGGCCTTTCGAGAACACCAACGAGGTCGTCGTCTTCGCACATTTTGTTGAGCGTGGCTTCATCACGCCGGCCGGTGACTTCTTCCGTGGGTTGCTGCACTACTATGGTCTGGAGCTTTCCCATCTCAATCCCAATGAGATTTTCGACATTTCATTTTTCATCTACCTGTGTGAGGCTTTCGTGGGTATCGCCCCCTATTTTCATCTTTGGCGGTACTTGTACCGCGTCAAGCGCATTGGTTCCAGGAACAAGGGTGAGGGCCCTACTCGGATTACTGGTGGGGCGGGCATCTGTCTGCACGTTGGGAGGCAAAGGGAGTACTTTGATTTGCAGCTGAATGAATTCCACAAGTACTGGCGTCGGGAGTGGTTCCTGATGACGGACCAGCCACCCTTGCTTCCGGCTAGGACTGGCATGGCGCCTAAGGAGCAGGACTCCTGGTGTGATATTCCAGTTGGTGACGAGTGCAAGGACATTCCCGATCTTTTGGAGAAGATCGCCGACCTGAAGCGGAAGGGACTAACCGCTACGGCAGTGGCGATCTCGTTCGTGTCCCGGGCAATCTAGCCGATCAAGGATCGGGTCCATCCGGCGTACGACTTCTAGGGTCGTCTTGATCCGACCCGGGAGACCATTCGGGCCCTGGACTCTGATGAGGTTATCAGGCGGGTGAGCGGCATGATGAGGGGGGAGGTTAACAACCTTGGCGCTCCGTCCCCTTTTGTGGTGAAGAATCCTCCACCTGCGGTAATGCTTACATTCCGAGTTCGCTTTGCTTCCCAAGATTTCCTTCATCTTGTAGATTGCTTGAGTTTGTTCTACCATCTTTCTGTGCTAGGAGGTGACCAAGCGCTTCTTCTGTCCGGCGCCGCTGCCTAACACAGACCCGGCGCCGCGGCGAAAAGTGATGAGGCCGGAGGAGGCAAGGGACGACCAGCTTCCGGTCATTGATGATCTAGAGGACTGGGAGTCTGAGGAATTTGGTTCCCCTCCGGGTACTGATGATGCCGCTGGCGTAGAGTCTTCGGCTGCCACGGCGCGGACCTGAGCTGGTACTCGAAAGTTGTATGCATCGCAGGTGCTGACCGCGGCT
Organism: Echinochloa phyllopogon; assembly: GCA_033239725.1. Taxonomy (NCBI): domain Eukaryota; kingdom Viridiplantae; phylum Streptophyta; class Magnoliopsida; order Poales; family Poaceae; genus Echinochloa; species Echinochloa phyllopogon. Next base: position 34,278,931 of record BTCW01000001.1, on the reverse strand, counting down.
GCCGAGTCCCGGAAGAGGTCGGCGTTGGCGCAGGCGTCAGCGTCCAATCCACCGCGAGTGAAGAAACGTTGAGCCAATCGTATGCCATCGGCCAGCGAGGACGCGGCTGCCTCTCCCGACGAGAGGGATGAGGGTCAGGACCCTGTTGCCGTGACGGAAGTAACAGTGGTGCGATCGCTTACACCATTGCAGTTGTCGGGGGATGGTCGGTCACCGCGCCCGATGGGCTTGGTCTTCAAGCGGCCGAGTAGGAGTAATAGGTTAGAGTCTGAACTCGGTTAAGTTGCTCTTGCTTGGATCTTTCATCCTGACTTTGTTATTTGTACTTTTATTGTTATGGTGTCTTTCAGGGATATGACCATCTTATCGGATACCTCCCGTACCCGATTGGATGACGCCGGCGACCATGGGGATTCCGTGTCCCAGGGGCCTCCTTCAACGGAGATGTTGACGGCGCGGATGGGGCCACCGGCAGCCGCAGCAGCTGACACTGCTGGGGGGTCTGGCTCGGCGGCCGTGATTGTGGCTACTATGCCGGAGATGGCCCCAAGCGCCAGGCTTAACGAAGAGGTCTTGGACATGCCGGAGCTTGAAGATGATGCACTCCCAGATTAGCACGCTGAGCCGGAGAACGTGGCGGTCGAGTAGGAGGAGCTGAGCCGGCCTGAGCGCTACGAACGCTTAGCCAAGAAGAATCAGGCGGCACTGGAGCGGATTCGCAGCTCTTCCGGCGCAATGCTGGAGGACATGGAGGTAACTTCTACTGGTCTTTGCCTGTAGTTCCTGATCTAGTGTTAAGCTTCATGTGACGCAGGTGTTGATGGCTGGGACCGTGGAGTGCACGCGGATGATGCGCGTGGCCGAAGACGAGTACCGGGAACTGCAGGAGCTCAGGACTCGGGTCCGAACCATTGCGGGTGAGGCACGAGGACTCGCCATTCAGAAGGACTCGGACGCGGAGAGCATGGCGCAGCTCAACTAGGATCTCGTCGCTCAGCTGGAAGCAGCCAATGCCAGTAGGTTCTTTTTTCTTTACCGTTCCTGTTCTGCTGTTGGCGGAGTACTCAGCTACTAGCAACAGCGTGCTTATCTTGCTTGCCCCATGTTCTCAGGTCATGCCCAGGAGATGAAGCACGTCCAAGACTGTCTTTGCGGTGGTGGATAGCAAGTTCAAAGATGCGACGGCTGTGTTGAAGGAAAGGGACGCTGAGCTGAAGCGCGCCCTTGAAAGTGAGCAAAAGCCCGTGCGACGCCGGCTTGAGTTTCCCGTTTGTACCGAGCATGAGGCCATAACACTTGGCTATGGGTGGTTCTCCTGCGCAGGTCATGCCCGCGAGAAGAAGGTGTGGGACGAGAAAATCGCGAAGATGGAGCGGGAGATGCAGGACCTTATTGGCGCGCACAGTCGCGCCCTGGGCGCTCATGACATCGCCATGAACGGTGCGTATTGCTTCCGAGTTCTTTGTCCTTGTCCAGCGTTCATGACACTGGATCCTGTTCTAACCCATGCACATGTGCAGAGGATGTGGTTCGCTGCGAGACCCTGGCGCAGGCAGCCTTGTTTGCCTGCGATGGTATTCAAGCGCCGGGAGGTCGGCCGGTGGAGCCCCTTGTCGATCGACTGCGCCTTCTGTCAGGTTTCGCGAGGGGAGTGGCTACAGAGACCGCGTAGTATGCGGTCAAGAGCTCATTTGCCCTCATACGCTCATACAACCCCGACCTCAACCTGGAGGATATCCATGACGGGTACCATCCCAACCTGTCAGAGGAGCAGTTTGAAGAGTTGACGGAGTCTTTTTCCAGCTTGGCGATCGACGTAGTCCAGAGCATAGTTGATGTGATGGGTTCAGGCCCTGCTTAAAGGGAGAAAGAAAGCATGTAGTATTTTGCAAACTCATATGTAATAAGTGGTACTTTTAAGCTTGTTGCTTTTCGTTTGGATAATTTTTGCCGAATTGACGATCTTGGGCACATCACCATTATCATGACACGCACTAAGGACTGGGGCGGCGAACTGGATAGAGCTCTCATGGAGGCAGCTCTCCTACATGCTACGATGCTCTGCATGGAGGCTTATTCATAGGTAGGGTCCCGGTCGAGTACGCTTGCGGGTGTTTAGATTTTGGGTATAGTGCATCGGACATGCCGAGTTTATTTGCTTGCATGAGCAATTTTGTTTGTGGATGAGCTCATGGCTGTCGGTGAGATATTAACGCATTAGCGGTGTTCATGGAGCACAAAGTTTATTTGTATAATGGAGAATCTGTATTCGATATCAAAATAGAGGGGAAAAAGTACATAGCTGTATTCTGGACTATGGATAGAACTTGGCAAGGTGCTGGATGTTCCAGACGTTCGGAACTGAGTCGCAGTTACCCATTGTAGGCGGTAGGTTCCAGGAGATATGACTTCTTTGACAATGAAGGGTCCTTCCCAAGGCGCTGACAACTTGTGTTGGCTTGCCAAGCTCATGACTCGGCGCAGGGCAAGGTTGCCCACGTTTAGAGAGCGTTTCTTGACATTTCTGTCGTGCTATCGGCGAATTTGCTGCTCGTGGCGCGCATGTCGAGTTAAGGCACAGAGCCTGTGCTCTTCTAGAGCGTCGATGTCGACCTACCAACTTGACTCGACTTCTCCCTCCTCGTAGTTCTTGATCCGCGGGGCGCCGAATGCTAGGTCGGCGGGGAGTACTGCTTCCGATCCGTAGACCATGAAGAAAGGCAAATACCCGGTTGCTCTGCTTTTCTGGGTACGAAGGCCACATACCACGTGTGGTACCTCTCTAGCCCAGTGACCTACGTGTGGGTTGAGTGCATAATAGATTTCCTTCTTGAGGGCGTCTAGGACCATGCCATTTGCCCGTTCGACCTGCCCGTTGCACCGGGGGTGGGCCGAGGACGAGTAGTAGACATCGATCTGGCTTTCCTGGCAAAAGTCCTAGAACTCGTGCCCTGTGAATTGGGAGCCGAGATCGGTGATGATCTGATTGGGGATTCCAAAGCGGTGTGTGAGCTCTTCAATGAAGGCTGCTGCCGTGGCCGACTTGGTGTCGGTGACGACCTTGTACTCGATCCATTTGGTGAACTTGTCCACCGTGATGAGCATGTGTTTAAGGCCGCCTGGGGCTAGCTTGAATGGTCCCATGTTGTCCAGCCCTCAGACTGCGAAAGGCCAGGATGGTGGGATGGTGCGGAGCGCCTAGGCCGACAGGTGCTTTTGCTTCTCGAAGAATTGGCACCGACGCAATGCTGGACGAGTTCCCTTGCATCGGAGACTGCCGTGGGCCAGAAAAACCCGGGTCTGTAGATCTTTCCGACCAGCATTTTGGTTGTCGTGTGATTACTGCATGTACCCGAATGTACTTCGTGCAGCAATGCCAACCCTTCACTACGTAGGATGCACTTCATGAGTACTCAAGAGGACGCTGCTTTTCTGTAGAGTTCGGAGCCGATGACCACGTAGTTGGCGCTTCGCCGACTAATCTGCTCGAGGGTGACCTTGTCTTCCTCAAGGTCACCTCTGATGGTCAAGCGGCCGTTCTTGACGAATGCGATGAATGGCTCGCGCCAGTCTTCTTCTGCTTCTCGAGGAGCCGTGACTGCTGCGACGACCTGGTCGGTAGCGGCTGTAGGTTCGCTTTCGTCCAGGATTTTGATGGACGGTTTTCGTAGGTCTTGTACGAATACACCGGTGGGTACTTGGGAGCGCTTGGATCCAAGCTTAGACAAGACATCGGCGGCCACGTTCTCCTCATGCTGTACGTGGCGACATTCTAGCCCGTAGAAATGAGCTTCCAGCTTGCGGACTTCCGCACAGTATGTCACACCCCAAAATTTTTGAATTTTGGGATGTGAATTTTTAACACAATTAATACAATAATTTTCTCAATCTTCTAAAATTTTTCAAGCTTTATTTAATTTACAGGGAATTTGTAATTGAAAAAAATATATATATAAAAATATTTGCGAAATATAAATAAAATCTTGTGTGTGTTGCATTCATGCTGCTGCATTGTGTTTTGGTTGCTTGTGAATTAGAATGGAATTTAAATCCTCTTAAATTCGAATTTAATTCGCATTGTTTGGAGCTTTAGAAAAGTTGTTTTGGCCATAGTTCAATTTTGCTCCCTGAACTTTTCCCCCCTCGGCCAATTTTGCTCCCCCTTCTTTTTCTCCAGCTCAGCCCAGCTCCCCGCGCTCCCGCTTTCGGCCCAGCCACGGCCCATTCCGCTTTCCCCGCCAGCCTGCCTCCCGCTCACGCGCCAGCCCACCTCGCGGCCCGCTCCTTTTCCCGCCCGGCCCGCTCCGCCTCAACCGCAGCGGCCCAGCTCGCGCGTCCCCGCTTTTGGCCCATCCCGGCGGCCTGATTCGCCCCGCGTCGGCCTGCTCCCCTTCCGCCTCCGCCTGGCCCATCTCACGGCCCAGTCACCAGCCCACCGCAGCCCCGCCGCCTCACGCCACCCCCCTGTCACTGCCGAGCGGGACCCACAGGTCAGCCCCGTCCCCGACCTCCAGTCGAGTCCGTCCCGGCCCCGGCCGCGGAGTCCGGCTCGACCACGGCACGAACGCCGAGGCCCACCCGAGCCGTTCCCGGCTGCCCCTCAAATAGCCGCCGCCGCTACTCCCAACTCCCTACCAAAACCTAGCACGAGCTCTTACAGCCGCCGCCGCCTTTGGATCTTGCGCCGCCGCCCGAGCTCAGAGCTGTCGCCGTCGATCTGCCGAAGCGTCACTGCTCCGCCTCAGCCGACCCCGCCAGGAGCATCGCGCCAAGGTATCGAACCTGCCGAGGCCCCTCTCGTCCTCTCTCCCTCTCTGTACCGCGCTCGTCGTGCTCGCCGGAGCGCCGCCGCCACGTTTCCATCCTCCAGAACCCCCTAGCTAGGTTCGCCTCTTCTTTCTGAAGCCGTAGCTGCCCTCCGCGCCCCGAACCGTGCCCCGTAGCGCTTTTGCGCGATTCGCCGGCGACCCTCCGCCGCAACTCACGGGCGGCGCCGCCGCATCGACCCGCCGCCGACGACCCCCTCCCATTGATCCAATTTCAGCCGCCCGATTCTAATCCTACGGCCCAGATCAAAAGCCAACCTGAGTCAACTATACTCAATACCGGTCAACCAAGTCAGCCATGGCCGTTTTTCAAAAGAGCCCCTGCCCTTTTTCGAAATCAACCCGCGGTCCAGATCAATTCAAAAATAATTAGAATTAGGTCCCGATTTTTACAGAAAACCCCCTGCCTTATTTAAAAATAGCACCCGAGGTCCTATTTTGGTTAATTTGCAAATAAACCCTCCTTTTTTAATATAAAATTATGTTTTAGCCCCTGAGTTTTTGCAAATAAGCCCCTGGAACTTTAAAACTTTGCCAGCAAGCCCCTGAACCTTAGAAAAGCCATAACTTCTCTGTTTTAGCTCCGATTTAAACCGTTTTCGTTGCGTTAGATTCATATCAACTTAAACTACTCGTTAGTACTGTTAATTGACACCTAAATTATTTCTGAATTTTATTCAATATTAATTTGATTAAAGATTATTTAAATGTGTTTTCCAATTAGAATCCAAATAAGGTTTATACTCGGCTTTAAGTTAAATAATAAATTATTCAATCTATTTCTGAATAAAATATAATTAAGTTTCATCTCAGTTCTCGTGATGTTAATTTGATTAATGTTTACTTAACTAGTTTTTTTTTCTAATTAAAAGCAATTTAGAGTCAACCTCCGGCTTTTCATAAATAAATGTTAACATTGATTAACATTAACATAAATATGATTTTGAATTATAATATTGATTTAAGCAACACGGTTCATAAATTATTCAATTAGATGCTCTCACATATTTTATTTCGTGCTAATATTTAATTTGGTATAATCTATACATACATAATTATAAATAAAATGTGATTAAGACCTATCTCGGTTTTACAAATTTAGATAGAATTATTTGAAATGATCTCTCCTTATGAATTTCTTCAGTTAAAATCAATCAAGCATATGGCTGAGCCATTTAATAATTCAAATCTTCCGATAGCTGTATCTTTTCAATCGTAACTCCGTTTTCAGCGATTCTTGCGCTCACGTGACCATCGAACCAAGCCCTATCCTTTAGCGCATTTTTTTAAAAGCTTTTCCTTTGATTGGTGTACTGTTCTTAGTGTATATTGTTTGCTTGTATGATTGCGCCGATGATTGCCACGAGTAGAGGAACGTCATCAAGCGAAGGAACACACTTCAAGTGCTGTTAAGTTTGAAGATCAAGACCCGAAGACTAAGTGAATACACCGGATTTGAGGCAAGTACAGCACGGACAATCCTTGCTACCTAAACACACCTTTACATTATTTACTGCATATGCATGTGTCTAAATTGTTACCCTTTTTAAGGTTGTACCTAGCTTTGTTAATCCTATACCTTGATTACCCGGGGTTATTGCATTTGGGTAGAACTTTGCTAGGCGCAGCTACTGTCACCTTTGCTTAACTGTTAATCTTGACCCAATGGTTCACGTCAACATTAATGGTAAAACTTGCTTTTTAGCAACATGGATCAGGGAGCTAGGGCGTATGCTTCGTGCCTGGCCCTAGTGTCTCTCCGTAAGGACTGGTTCTTAAAGCGGCCACCCAGGAACCTGTCACCACCACTGGAACTATAATGGCTCTGGTCTTGGACAAGTAACATGTACGGCTCTATCTTAACAGTAGTTACCGACAGGCCGACGGCGTTATGGGAAGCATGGGTGAGAGTATGGTTTGATCCACTGAGGACGGGTTTTCCGTCGGCTATGCCTCGTCAGGCAAAGTCTCGTGCTCCGCACGTTGCGCTATTTAATTTTGTTGCTGGCCTTCGTGCCGCGCTCCGGACGCCATTGACCCTCCTATTCGGAGCGCCCTGGGAGTCAGTCAATCTCGGTGCCTTGGGTCATGCTGCCTAGGTTGTACCATAACGGCTACTGTTATTTTAGGGTGTCTTGTGAAAAGCCTCGTAGCGTCCCTATGCGATCACACCTCGGAAGTGTGGTTTGAGAGGTCTGGTCCACCTCGGCATGACTGGCTTTAAAGTTCTATGAACTTTTACGTGACCGGTGGGTAAAGGGCGAAACCTCTGCAGAGTGTATAATCTATCATGATAGCCTTGCTCAGGGTCACGAGCGGCCTGGATCCTTTTTGATTAGAAGATGCTATTTATTTATTATTGCTTAATGTCTACTACATTACTAATTGGGGAATTCAACTGGGATTCATATACTTGTAGTAACTTTGGTTTATGCTAAAATGAATCAACTAAAAGTGCTAATGCAGTACAGCCGTGCCAAAGCCTTTCTTTTAAGCCTTCATATACTCGTGTTGTGTTTGCTAAGTAAGACAATTACTTACACTTGCCAATATTCAACAAAATCCCGGATGGGTAACAGATGGAGTGAAAGAGACAACTACCGAGATACCTGAGGATCGTCTGTATTCTAAGCTATGGTCAACCAGTCGGTGTCCCTGTGGACTTGAGGCTCTACCTGTGAAGATAGTTAATAGATACTCTTCCGCTGTGTTTTAGGTAAACTCTGATGCAAAACTAGTTTATTCGAGCATATGTACTTTGTTTTACCACATTTGTAAGCTGTATGTGTTTTGTGGACTTCCTGGGCACACATACAGTAGCATTCGGGTTTCTGTGTAAATCCGGGTGTGACACAGTAGGCGTCCATAGTTTCCTTAGAGCACTCCCAATTTTTGTTGACTTTCTCGACTACGACCTTTGAATCTCCATAGCATAGTAGGCGCTTGATGCCTAAGGTAGCGGCTATCCTGAGAACGTGGATGAGTGCTTCATACTCGGCGCCATTGTTGGTCGCTTTGTAATGAATTTGCAGCACATACTTGAGGTGTTTGCCTTTTGGTGATATGAATAGTACCCCTGCACCTTCCCCTTCAAGGTTTAGGGTGCCATCGAAGTACATCGTCCAATGCTCGGGTGGTTCTGCTGGTGTAGGTGCTTGAATTTCCGTCCACTCGGCCAGGAAGTCAACCAGGACCTGAGATTTGATAGATTGCCTTGACTTGAAGGTGATATCGAAACTGCCGAGCTCAACCACCCATTTGACGACTCGGCCATTGATGTCGCGGTTATGGAGGATCTCACCGAGTGGAAAATTGGATACCACGTGTATTGGGTGCGCTTGGAAGTAGTGGCGTAGTTTTCTTGAACAGATCAAGAGGGTGTAGAGTAGCTTCTGGGATGCTGATACCGGATTTCTGAGTCGGCTAACACCTCGCTAATGTAGTACACCAGCCTTTGTACCGGGTACGATTGTCCATCTTCTTGGCGTTCCATTACCAGGGCAGCGCTTACCATGTTGGTAGTTGCTGCTATGTATAGCAGGAGGGGTTCTTCTCTCTGAGGCCCGGTGAGCACCGGTGGGGTGGCAAGGAATGCTTTTAGGTCGGCCAACGCTTGGTCGGCCTCCGGCGTCCATTCAAACTTGTCGGCCTTCTTCAAGAGCTTGAAGAAGGGAGCACCGCGTTCACCTAGCTTGCTGACGAACCGACTTAGGGCTGCCATCATGCCTGTTAGCTTCATTACTTCCTTCTTGTTCTTGGGCGGCGACAAATTCTGGATCGCCGCGATTTTTGTAGGGTTAGCCTCGATGCCCCGCTTGCTCACCAGGAACCCTAGGAGCTTGCCTGAGGGTACCCCGAAGACGCACTTGGTCGAGTTTAGCTTCCATCTGAAGCGCCGGAGATTGTTGAACGTTTCTTGGAGATCGACGATCAGGGTATCTGGGTCGTAGGTCTTGACCATGACATCGTCGACGTAAGCTTCTGCATTACGCCCGATTTGAGTGTCCAAGCGACTCTGGATTGCTTTTTGGTACGTCGCTCCAGCGTTCTTGACACCGAAGGTCATCATCTTGTAGCAGTATATGCCGTGAGGTGTGATGAACGTCGTCTTGTCTTGATCGGCCGGGTTAAGGGCTATCTGATGGTAGCCGGAGTAGCAATCGAGGAAGGAGAGTAGTAGACATCCGGCCGTCGAGTCGACGACATGATCGATACGAGGGAGAGGGAAGGAGTCCTTAGGGCAGTGCCTGTTGAGATCGGTATAATCAATGCACATTCTCCGTTCACCGGTTTTCTTCTTTACAAGTACAGGATTTGCAAGCCATTCGGGGTGCATGCACTCCCGAATGAAACCGGCTGCTAGGAGTTTATTCAATTCTACGCTAATGGCCTCCTTGCGATCTTGCGTGAACCGACGAAGCTTCTGCTTGACTGTCTTGGCGGTCTTCACCAAATGCAAAGAGTGCTCAGCCTTCTCCCTTTGGACTCCAGGCATATCCGAGGGTTTCCACGCGAATATGTCCCAGTTGTCCCATAGGAAGGAGGTGAGTGCGCTTTCCTATTTAGGGGACAGGCCTTGGCCTATCAACGCCGTTTTGGTGGGGTCGTCACTGAAGAGGGAGATTGCCTTGGTCTCTGAGTCCGGCTCGAGCGCTGTCGTCGTGGCGTCCTGCTCCGACACCTTAGTGTCGGCGGGTGGGTTGGCTTTGGCCTCGCTTGCGAGGAGTACGCTGTTGCCGAGCTGTCGTGTGAGCTCGGCAAGGCGTACTGCTTCTCCATCACATTCGTACGACGTCTTGACGTCGTCCCTGACGCTGATGACCCCGTCCGGGGCCGGCATCTTCATCACCATGTAGGTGTGATTCGGGATTGCCATGAAGCGTGCCAGCATGGGCCGCCCGAAGATTGCGTGATAGGAGCTGCTGAAGTCGGCGACCTCGAAGTGCAGGAACTCTGTGCGGTAGTTATCGGGCATGCCGAAGGTAACCGGCAGGGTGACTCGGCCTACTAGGTAGGCCACCTTCCCTGGGATGACGCCGTAGAACGGGTGGTCAGAGCCTCGGAGCCTGCTATAATCGAACCCCATGTCGTTCAGGGTCCTGGTGAAGATGATGTTGAGGGCGCTGCCTCCGTCGATTAGTACTTTGGTCAGGAGGGCTCTGTCAACAACCGGGCTGACAATCAGTGGGTAAGAGCCTGGCTCAGGCAAGTAGACCCAATGACCCATCCTGCTGAAGGTGATCGGGGTTTCCGACCACCAAAGGTACTCGACGCCTTTTGTGTCGACGAGATTTATCTCGCGGCTGTGGAGCTTCTTCTTCCTCTTGTCGCGGAACGCGTCAGGACCCCCCAGGATTACGTTGACCTGGCGGTCGACGCGCTGAAAGTTGCCATGATGCTCGTCGGCGGGAGCGCCATCCTGGTCCGGGCGGCGGTTATCCTCGTCTTATACCCGGTCATCGTGACGGCGATCGCGATCATCACGGCGGTCATCACGACAATCATCGCGGCGGTCGTTGCGGCGATCATAGCGGCGGTCATTGCGATGGAGGACGTCCCTTCTGTCGTCGCGATTGTTTTTGTAGCGTGGCTTCTTTGGTGCTGGGCGGCGCCAATTTCTCTCTTCAGGGTCCAGCAATTTCTGAGCGAGTGCTTTGCGTCCTAGTGGAGAGGGTACTACTCGTTGAGGAGGGCGAGTTCTTCGGGCTGGAGTCTTGACTCCACACGGCCTTCGCCTTCCGCAACGGTAGCGACGTCAGGCCTGCTGTGTCTGTTGCGCGATGGTTCAGCTTTCTTCTGCTCTGCCGGCGTGTGGTCGTGGTCCTTGTCCCTCCGATCTCTGGTCCTTAACTGGGCTAGCTCGACTGCATCGGCTTTAGCTTCTTCCTCGACCACCTTCATCATCTCCCCCACCGTCTTAGGGTCTTTTTTGAACAGGTTGCAGAAGACGTCCTTGTCGTACAATCCGCGCCGAAAGGCGTCGATGACGTCCCTCTCTTCGACGTTTGTAAGCTTGTTACGGTTGTCGAAGAAGCGGTTGGTGTAGTCTCGGAGACTTTCACCCCTATTTTGGCGTACTAGATCCAGATCGAACCTGGAGCCAGGTCGGTGTAGGTGGCCTGGTAGTTTTCAGTGAAAACCTTGCAGAGCTGTCCCCAGCTGTCGATGGAGTTCTCTGGGAGTCCTGAGAGCCACATGAGCGCCGCCTTCCCTAGCATGACCGGGAAGTAGGCTGCCGCTTGGTCCGTGTTGCCGCGTGCGGCCCGGACCGCTGTGATGTACGTCTGGATCCAGAGCTTGGGGTCAGAGTGGTCGTCGAACTTCTCGACCATGGCCGGCTTAAAGGTGTCTGGTCACTGGACCTTACGAAAGCGCTTGGTGAAGGCCTGGAAGCCTTCGATCTCGAAGTCGTCATTGCCGAAGCTGTCGTTGCTGCCATCTTGACGGCGGTCGCGGGCTCTGGGTGAGCCATATCAGCGATCATAGCGATCGCGTTCATCGAGCTCGCGGCGTGCGCGATGATCGTCAACGTCAGAGTACTCAGAGTAATTAGCTCGGCGTTCAGGCCGACCGTAATCTCGGTCGTATCGCTCGCGGTGTTCTAACTCGGCTGCATCACACTCACGATGCCGGTTGTTGAGCTCTGCTCGTACGTCGCGGTCCGGCCTGCGGAGCTGATCACGAAGGTCTCCGTCATGGCGGCGATAGTTGCGCCACCTGTTGCCTCGGCCTCTGCGGTTTCGAGGGTGCCTGCCCTCAGACTCGTCTGGTTGGTTGTCAGCCGTGCGGTCTTGATCTACCTCTTCTTGGATGACCTCCAGAGTTGGAGATCTGTGGCGACGTGCGTCTCGACCAGATCTACTGTACCCGGTCCTGCGGGAAGTCGATCTGCTTGATCGTGACCGGCTAGATCTTTACCTAGCCTGCCTGTCTCGTTGGTGAAGGTCTTGTGCCATGGCCAGCCGTGCCCTAACGCGGGCTGCTTCGGGGGTGGCCTCCATGTGCGCCAGCTCGACAACACATGCTACTATCGCCGCGGACGGGGTGAGGAAGTTGGCTCTTGCTCGTTTGAACTCACGTGCCAGGTTACGCGGGTCCAACGGGTCAATGTTGTCCTCGTTGCACGGGTCGTCTTCGGCTTCGGCGTCCGCTGCCTCAGCTTGGCGGCGCTGTTCCCTGACGTTGTTTGCGTCTATACGGCGTTGCTGTGCAGATGCAGTCTCGTTGTCTTGGGTCGACTGATCTTCAGATACGAGTACCTCGCAATCATGTCGTGAGGTGTGGCTTGATGCTTCGTCTGCCGAGTTCTCGGGAGATGCGAGTACGGTCATGGCGACCTGGAACTCACCGCAGTCCGAAAACTGGATGGGCTCGGGCGGGTTTCCAGATTGGATCTGGGATGGCCGCTGCGGGAGCCGACCGGAGTAGTTAGCTGCCGCGTTCTTCGGCCCGTGGGGAAACTTGTTCCCGGGACGGTCCAAGACTTGCTCGAACATAGCGATGCATTCAACGAGCGTGTCGTTGATGCGGTTTAGCCCGTCGACGATCTCGTCGGGATAAGGGACTCGGCGCCGAGGGAGCAGATCTGGAATTCGGTCCCAGATGCTGAGCTGCTCGATCTGCTGCATGAGCTGATCTGGCACGTCGGGGGGAGTCCCCGGGGTTATCGAAGTCGAGTCCGCCGGCGTCAAGTTGACGTTGGTGGAATCTGAGTTGCTGGAGTCGGCGAAGAAGCTGCATCCCAGAAGGTGCTTGGGTTGCCGCTCATGTTCGCCGGGAAGACGACGTCGGATCGATCTGCAATCAAGCCAACGGTGTTTTCGAATCGAAAAAGCTCACCAATCTGCCCCTACCTGGCGCGCCAACTGTTGGACCTTAGGACCGGCAATCCACCTCGGGGTACCCGAGTGGTTGATTTGTAGGAGGGGCGATTGATGAACTAGTAGCTTGATGGTACACAGGAGGCACTGATTTAGACAGGTTCGGGCTACCCGGAGGTACAATACCCTACGTCCTGTGTCGGTGGCGTTGTTTGTATTGCTTGGTACTCAGCCGAGCTTTAGGGAGCTGGGACGAGCATATAGCTTACAAGATGTGATGCGAGGGTTTTTCTCCTTATCCCTCATGGGGCTGCCCTAGGCCGCTTTATATAGGGTAGTGGGCTAGGGTTTACAAGTCGGTTTCCATCTAAACCTAGTCGGTTTCGGCCAGGACTCTAGTCCAGGTCGGTTACAACAGAATATCCCTGGATATCCGGACGAGCCGCCCGTCGGGTCTTCGTCAAACTTGTCCGCCAAGTCGGGGAGCCTGTGTGGGCCACCTAGGGGTCAGCCCACAAGCTTGTCAGACGTGGGCCCTGGCCGCCGTGGTCTAGCCTGATAGTGGGCCCAGGGGTACCCATATCCCACAGTTACTCATTTGTTTCTTCTTCGGAACCTCTCAAGGTGGAAGACACTCTTGGTGATGCGGATTGGGTCATTGCTATGCAGAAGAATTGAACAACTTCACAAGAAATGAAGTTTGGGAATTGGTTCCAAGGCCCAAGCAAAATGTGATTGGCACCAAGTGGGTTTTCCATAATAAGCAAGATGAAAATGGTATTGTCACAAGAAACAAAGCTAGATTTGTTACTTAAGGCTTTACTCAAATTGAAGGTCTAGACTTTGGTGAAACATATGGTCCAATAGCGAGGCTTGAATCCATTCGCATTCATCTATCATGTGCCCTCATCATGACTTCAAGCTTCATTCAATTGATGTGAAAAGTGCATTCTTAAATGGACCTCTCTCCGAGTTGGTGTATGTGGAGCAACCACCGGGCTTTGAAGATCCCAAGCATCCCAATTACGTCTACAAACTCCATAAGGCGCTCTATGGGCTTAAGCAAGCTACTAGAGCATGGTATGAATGCCCTAGGGAATTTCTTCTAAAAAATGGATTTGTGATAGCAAAAGTTGATTCTACTCTCTTTACTCAAAAAGTAGACAAGGACTTATTTGTGTGTCAAATTTATGTTGAAGATATCATTTTTGGTTCTACCAATGACAATTTTTGTTAAAGTGCTCATAATGGATATAGGGTAAATAAACAATTTCTGTGAATTAAAATTAAATATAAGCTTAGAAACATCTTTGATGCATTCATGCTGGCTGCATTGAGTTTTGTATTGCTTGTGATTTAAATGAGAATTTAAATCCAATTTGAATTCACATTTGAATTACTTTGTGCTAAGCTCTGGAAAGTTGTTTTGGCCTCAGTTCGTTTTTGCCCCCCCCCCCCCCCCCCGCTTCAGGTCCCTCTTCTTTCTCTCCTGAGCCAGCCCAACCTCTCCTTCTTTACCTCCCGCGGCTCAGCTTGGCCCAGCCGCTCCCCCCCCCCGCCCCCGCCTCCACGGCAGCCCAGCCGCAACCGCGTCGGCCCAACACCCGGCCCAGCTCAGCCCGATCCCTCGCCATCCGCTGACCGTGCGGGCCCCACCAATCAAGTCCGTCTCATTCCCCAGGCTAGAGTCCGGCTCAAGCTCAATCTCGAGTCCGACTGGGGCCCATGGGCGCGCACGCTGAGGTCCAACGGGGGCCACGTACTGCGCCTATATAACCTGTCGCCCCGCCGCCTCTCAGCCTCATCTTCGCACGCCACAAACCCTAGCCGCTAACGTCTCTGTGCCGCCACCCTTCGAGCTTGAGTGCCGCCACTGTTGATTTGTCGACTCATCGCCACTCTGCACCTCTCGACCCCTCCGTGACCTTCGCGCGGTGGTAAGCTCCATTCCGGGCCATTTCCCGTTCGCTTTCATGCCTCAAAACCCCGCCGCCGTTGCTCGCCGTCGCGCGCCGACGGAGCTGCCTCCCCGTCGTCGAGACCCCACGGTTGAGTTCACCGCCTCACCCTGTAGCTATAGGGCCAACCCGCATCACAAACCGAGCCCCGTGGCGCGTTTCCGTGCTACGCCTGTCAGCTCTACCGCCGCGCGGCGCAACGCCATAGCGTCCCCATCGCCGCCGCCGACCTCCCAGCCCCGATCTAATCTACGCCGCCTGATCAAGAACCAACGGCCTAGATCTGTCCCGAGCCCGAGTCAAAGTTGACTCATACCGGTCAACTCCGGTCAGACCCGCCACTTTTGCAAAAGAGCCCCTGCCCTTTCTGGAAATCAACCCGGCGTCCACCAACCACCCTTGTTCAAAAGTAATTAGATTTGTGTCCATGAGTTCATAAAAAAGCCCCTGAGCTTCCCTTTTTTCGTAGCCTAAAGGCCAGCATTGCCTTTTTACATGTAAACCTCCTTTTTTTTATAAAATTATGTTTAGATCCCTGGTTTTTCTCAAATAAGCCCCTGGAAGTTTTTAAACCTCGCCAACAAGCCCTAAACCTTTGATAAACCATATCTTTTTTGTTTTAGCTCCGATTATAGTGATTTTTACGCTCATGTGTTTGTAGCGAAACGTAGAATTGCTTTTTTAGCTTTCTTTTGCCCTTTTGCTACTGTTTGATGCACTGTTCTAATAGAGTAATCTTGTTTGCATGTACTGGCTTGTGTGGATGCTTGTGTGGTGTTTCGTGAGTCCAGCCAGTGAGCCGTTTGAGTTCAAGTTCGGGTTCGATCAAGGTTACGAAGAGCAGTAGCAGTTGCACCACTTTGAGGAAGGCAAGTATAGCACGAACAACCCTTGCTACATAAACACCTATTAATCACTTATTTCATATATGCATGTGTCTAAATTGATGTACCATAAGGTTGTACCTAGTTTGTTTATCCTGTCCTTTGATTACCTCGGGTTTGTGCATATGGGTAGACCTTGCTAGGCGCAACTACTATCACTATTACTAAACGGTTAAACTTGACTTAATGGTTCACTTCAACATTGGTGATAAAACCTGTTTTTTAGCAACATGGTTCAGGGAGCCAGAGCATGTGCTTCGTGCTTTGTTCTAGTGTCTCTCCGAAAGGCCTGGTTCTTAAAGCGGCAACCCAGAAACCTGTCGCCACAACTGGAAACTATTATGGCTCTGGTCTTGGTCAAGTAGCTTGTACGTCTGGTCTTGGTCAACTAGCTTGTACGTCTCTAGCTTGTCCCGATGGCGTTATGGGAAGCAAGGTACCCGGCGCGGTTTCAATCCTCTGAGGATGGGTGATCTGTTGGCTATGTCTTGTTAGGCACAGTCCCATGCTGGGAGTCCCTGAGATGGGGAACTCCACACGTTGCGCAATGTTGGGTGTGATGCCTGCGCTCCGGACGCCATTGACCCCCTTATGGTGTGACTTCGTAGGCGTCAATCAATCTCAGTACCTTGGGCCCCGCCACCTTGTTGTACCTTAGCAGCCACCGTCTTGTTAGGGTGTCTTGTGAAAAGCCTCGTAGCGTCCCTATGCGGCCACACCTGAGAAGTGTGATTTAAGAGGTTTGGCCACCTCGGCATGGTTGGGTTCAAAGCTCCATTGAGCTTTTACGCGACCGGTGGGTAAAGGGTGAAACCTCTGCAGAGTGTAAATCGATCATGATAGCCGTGCTCTTGGTCACAAGCATCCTGGATCCTTTTTTATTAGTAGTTGATGTTATTTATGCCGAATGTCACTTATACCTTATTTAATTAGGTTTGCAACTAGGTTTCATTTAATTTTAGTAACTTGGATCTTGATAAAATGAATCAAGTAAAAGTGCTAATAGAGCACAACTGTTTCAAGCCTTTCTTATGAGCCTTCATTCACCGTGTTATACTTGCTAAGTAAATGTTTTACTTACACTTTCTATTCAACAAAATCCCGGATGGGTAATAGATGGAATGAATGAATCTGTTGCTACTGATTTTCTTGAGGATCTGCCTTTCTTCTAAGCTGTGGTCAACCAGTCAGCGTCCCTGTGGACTGCGGCTCCACTTTAGTTTGAGAGTTAATAAATAGACTTTCGTTGTTTTATTCTTTTATTTATGTTGAACTCTGATGTAAAACTATTTTATACGAGCATATTGTTGGCAGTCGTTACAGACCGATTTCCGACCTCCAACCGAGTATAAAACAAACACAATGGGGACACACACCATAGCTATAGGGCTTATCACTGACTATTTCCATGAGTTTTGGTGATTGTCCAATGTGCTGGTACAAAATGGAGAAACACGTGCAATAGGGGACAGAAATGACCGATTTAGCCGAACGACACGATTCGGCCGGTTACCCCCATAGACGTACACGACACCGGGAGCCGTCTACGTCAGCGACAACACAACAGTGACATCACATGACACGTAGGCGACTGCCATTTCATCCTGGGCCAGTACAACTCGAAGCCAAGCACTGGGAAGCTAGCCAGGAGGGCCCACAGGGCAGAGGATGCACGGGGGAGCGAACCAAGCCACTGGGCCAGTTCGGCCGAACAGCCCAGTTCGGCCGAACCGCCCCCACATGCCGAACCGCCTCTGCACCGCCTCAGGATCAAGGCGGTGCTATGTGGCAGTTCGGCCGAACTGCTCGGTTCGGCCGAACCGGCTTGTTCGGCCGAACGACCCGGCACCGCCCTCTGCAGCCTTGGCAGCTACTCCACCTCCACCGTCTTGGCTCCCCTATAAATTGAGGCCCCCGGTCACCTGCAAGACACACAACACAAGAGTAGAGTGCAGGCGAAGCACTGTTTGTTCTCCACTTGTATCAGTAGAGATAGGGAGAGAGGAGAGGTGAGCGTCCAGGAGAGGAGCCGAAGTGTCGGCCCCTCTTCCCGCTGTACCTCTACGGATGCGACTTCACTTCGAGTAACATCCGGGTCTTGTCTGGTAACTCTTGTATCTCTCTCTGATTAATTGAGCATTCAGTTCTTACTTTTATATGCTTGCTGGTTCTTCCTTCAATGCTTAGTTGATTGGTATAACTGTATACTGGTTGCTTAGCTTGGGTGCTTATCTTTCTATAGGAGATAAGTATTAGTTTACTAGTGTAGGCGTGGTGCCTATACTTGAGACTAACTTAGTTTATTCCCATCGCAACGGAGGTGGTAGCCGTAAGGTGGTGACAGCCCTTCCGGTCTTTGTAGCCCATCACGTTAGTTCCGGTCCGTAGGATTCCCCAGTTGGGAAATAGTGGCACCCCTTCTCATCCCTTTCTGTGTGTCCACCGGTTCCCTTGTCCTGAAGCAAGTATCTATCTGTATCCTCTGATCTGCTCGATCAATCCGTAGAATACCTCTACCAGACTCGTACCCTCTCTACCCTCCTATCACTCCTCTTCTCTTTGTTGTTGTCATCCACCTCATCCATACCATTCACTCCATTCCATCTACCTACGACAACTTAGTTTAGAATCGGTCCACTTCTCATTCTCCGTGGAAATCGATACCTTGGAATACTCCCGGGTGAAAGCTACATCGGTATCCGTCCGCTTGCTGATTTATCTGTAGGCCGTAAGGAGTGCCAACAAGCTTTCTGGCGCTGTTGCCGGGGAACGGTAGCTGTTCTGATTCCGAACCCAAGTTGTCCGTGTATCCCACCACCATCCACCATCCATATGGATCCCACTCTTACCTTACGCCAACACTCGGCTCCAAAGGGCGCTTGTTTGGAGCCACCACCATCATCACATCCCATATCCACACCCGGCTATGAGCTACGTCCCGGCTTCATAGCCATGGTTCGTGAGCAACCGTTCTCAGGAACGAAGGCCGAGAGTCCATACGCGCATTTGCGCGAGTTTGAGCAACTCTGCTTGTGCCTGACCATTGCGGGCATGACACAAGAGACACTCAAATGGAAGCTATTCCCGTTCTCATTAACGGGAGGAGCGAAGAAATGGTACTCTCTGGCTGTCGGTACTATGGAAGGGAGTTGGGAAACTCTCAGAGAGAAATTCTGCCTAAATTTCTTCCCAATTTCCAAGGTAGCCAGCCTCCGAATCGAAGTTCTTACCTTTAAGCATTCAGAGGGAGAGTCGTTAGGAGCTGCTTGGGCTCATTTCAAGCAAATCTTGGCATCCGGACCAGACCTAAGCCTACCAGAACCTGTTGTTTTACAACACTTCAGCCTTGGCCTCTGTCCCGTAGCCGCAACTTTCTTGGACTCTGCTTCAAAAGGGTCGTTTTTTCATTTGACTCCTAGTGAAGCGAGGATAGTCCTGGAGCGCATCCTGGACGACACTCCCTACACTGGAGTCTACGACGAACTCCCTGATGAAGAAGAGAAGCAGCCTAAACCTGAAGAGCCTGTACACCAACAATCCAAATCTATCAGCCCTTCCATTCCATCAGAACCCGATGCTCAATTCGAACCACAACCTTACTCTAGCCTGGACTACTATCCTCCACTCTACACCACTCCCTACGATTTTGACGATGGTCTATTCGATGACATCGACTGCGCCATACGTTTCCCACGGGGACAATGTGTAGAGCAAAAGGATCCACCACCCGACAAGGAAGCACTAGAATATCAAAGAGAGTACTTAGGCCGTCTCTCTGCCATTAAAAGTCAGGAATGGCTAGACGAGGCAGAAGCCTCGACCGAGGTCGTTAAAATGCCCAAGAGAATCCGAACAATCTTTTGTGAAGTAATGGGCATAGACAAAGAAATCGGGTATGACCCGAGCATCGGAATAAACATAATCTCTAGCTCTTTGGTGCGAGCTCAACTCCCCGATGAACCATGGTCATCGTCTCAGAAACATCTAAGGTTCACATCGGGAAGGATCCTCAACTGTTTAGGGATCTTGTGGGTCATACCCGTTAAGATTAATGACCCTGAACTTTTCTTGGATTTCCATATCTTTGACTTACCTGAAAATTCCACTCAGTCCATCTTTATTGGTAGGCCAATCATGAAAATCCAAGAAAATTCACCAATAAACCAGCTAGAGCTTAGGATCGGAAAAGAATTTGTCCCAGTCTCTTATTCCTATTCCTTGAGTACCCCAATAGAGACAGACCCCGATCCTGATCCAATAGAGGAAGTCATGTCAACAACTCTGGCAGACTTAGAGCAACCTTTCCTAGAAGAAGATGCCCAATTCCTTATGGAGGAAGAAGACATTCATCCTCCAATCGAGCCTAAGCCTCTTCCCTCTGGATTGAAGTGTGCTTCCCTCTTTAAGGATGAACACACTCCAGTGACCATCAGTGATCAGCTCTCTGACATTGAAACCCAACAGACTTTCACGGTCCTGGAGGAAGATCGGTCAGTCTTTGGACACTCAATCCAAGACTTCAAAGGGATTAGTCCTAACCTCCATACTCATCATATCCCTATCTCATCTTACCTTGGGGTCGCTAGGAAAGTGTCACGGAGATTCGTCTTTAATCGGGGAAAGACTAGAATCAAAGCCTGGAGCCATCATCTTCCCTTGTCATACCCTCTAATACAACCCTATGCCTACACCTCCTACGAGTAAAGGGGATTCGTAGTTCCTTTGGCCACACCGGGCTTTATAGGTGTTTCATCAAAAATTTCTCTCTAGTAGCCCGGTCATTGACCACTCTCCTAGCCAAAGAACCCCTCTTGTCTCTAATCAAGAGTGCTATGCTTCCTTGCAAACCCTTAAGAAAGCACTCAGCTTTGCTCCCATCATCCAGCCTCCTGACTGGAGCATCCCGCTAGAAATCCTGTGTGATGCGAGCGATTTTGCCGTAGGAGATGTTGTGGGTCAAACCAAGGACAAGAAGCATTATGCTCACTGGCCCCAGCTCAACTACGCAACCACAGAAAAGGAACTCTTAGCAACTTTGTTTGTCATAGACAAATTCCGGTCCTACCAAGTTAGGGCAAAGGTCATAGTATATTCCGACCATACTGCTCTGAAGTATCTTTTAACCAACAAGGATGCGAAACCAAGACACACGCTCCTTGAGATCACAACACTAGAGTCATGGTACGCCACCATAGTTGACTTCATGGTGTTAGGGTACGTCCCATCAGGTGAAAATAGGAAAAGATTGGTTTATGAGAGCAGACATCACCTATGGGACAACCCGTATCTCTTCTGGATACAAAATGGACTCAGACGATGCATGCCTGCACCTGAGGCACATAAAACCTGGGAGAGATATCATGGAGCACCTTATGAAGGTCACTATAGAGCGTTCAAAATAAAGGTCTGGCAAAATAGAGATGCTAAGAAATTTATCAAGAGATGCCCACACTGCCAGAAACACAGGAATATAAGAGACGCATAGCCGCTTACTAGTAGTCTTCAAGTAGAAACCTTTGATGTATGGGGAATAGACCCCATGGGTCATTTCCCTAACTCAGAGAACTACGAGTTTACTCTGGTAGCCATAGATCCCGTCTCTAACTGGGTAGAAGCCAAGCCCTATCGAGCCGCAGCCACCAGGCACGCTAAGCAAATATCCCATGAAAACATCTTTCCTTGCTTTGGCGTCCTGGGCTAGTCGTAGAGGCTCCCATCTCATTGACTCCATCTCCCAGAAATATCTAAGCTTGGGGGAGCCGCATTTTATAGCCACACCTTCTCACCCCCAAACTAATGGTCAAGCAGAACATCAGCACTCACATCAAGAATATTCTGCAAAATCGTCAATGAAATGGGTGTGCAGTAGAGAGATGGGCTCACTGATGCACTCTGGGCATACTAGACCACTCTAGTTGGGCAAACTAGGAAAATTCGGCCGAACCATGCTGGCTCGACCGAAGGACCCCTGTTTTGCCCCTTGAGCATCCATTTGGACCCTAGATCCTATCTCTATCCCATCTTGTCTCAGAGTCGCTAGGAAAATGTTGGGAAAGTTGCTTGTCAATCTCGAGTCAGAAACCATCCTCCATCACTTTCCCGAACACGACCAAGTGTTCACATTTCCCAGCCACCATCCTTGTCCAAAGACCTTTCCTCACCCAAGGGCTCCCTCTCCATAAGTATGACAAGTCCACTAACGAAGAAAGCCATGGAGGAGGGAGAAGAGAAACCCATGGTTGAAGAGCCTGAAAAAGAACTGGCACAAACCAGCCAGAAGTTGAGCAACCGGGATGAGAAGGTCACTCAAGGCGAGCCTTGGAAGATGGACAAGAACAATGTCCTCTTCCAAGCATTCATAACCAAATTCAAGAGGCTCGCCAAAGCCACATGATATCTAGACCTTTACAATCCATCTATAGAGTAGAAGTCGTGTGGTTGTATCTTTTAGAGCACCATTAGTTTCAATTTATTTCCCAATTCAATTTCCCTTTGCTCAAATCATTGTTTAGGAGGTGCTCTAATTATTTCCCTTCCAACACATTTTGTTTCCAACCTTAGCTTGATGAATAAATAAAATTAGAGTTGAATGCAAAAAGAATAAAATTGTCGCTCCGGTTGGTGCATTTGAGCCAACCGGAGATTGCCCTGTTTAATAGAAAGATACATGAGTACAGGCATGACACAGTGGAGGAGCAGGATGAGGACGAGCAGGCCGACCAGCTAACTCAGTACCTTTTGTTAACACCAAAAATTGGCACCAGGAAGAGGCTGACATGTGGGCCGGAGTCGTCGAGGAGATATCATTCGGCAAAGGAGTTTTTCCCCAGAGGCATTCGGCAAAGACGTTCTGCGGTCGGGAATGCGTCGTCATTCGGCAGAGGCATGATTCCGCAGGAAAAAGCAGTACCATTCGGGAAAGCGCGATGACGTGGAAAAACATAAGGGAAAGGCCGGTTCGAACAAGGAATGCAATATGGGCACGAAGATCCGTCATTTATTTTTAGAAACAAGTGTTGTAGTCGTGTCCAACTAGGAGTTGTATCAAGACCTGGGTATAAATATAAACCCATGGCATCTGTAAGAAACACACAATCAATCATACAACAAACCGGCCCCGTGCCAATATCGAGTCCTTTAGTCGAGTCGTCGAGTTCTTCGAGAGGAGTCATCGATCCGTCGACCTCCGTAAGTACCGGCAACCTTGTATCATGCTTAGTATCATGCGGTGGATTTAAGCTTTGATGCAAGTAGTCTTGTTACCATGCTTAGTATCATCCGGTGGATTTAAGTTGTGGTCTCAAGAAGGTTCCTCTGTTAGGTCATGAGCCATGCGGTGGGCTAAGATCTAGTATGGACCAAGTTATCGGCTCTGTTAGATTTCGGCAAGATCTAACAGATTCATTAAGTTACCCCGTGTTGCTTCGTTTTTACTCTGTGTTTAATTCATGCAACACACCTTTGCCCAATCTAGATCGGCTAGAATCGGCTTTGCTTTACGGTGCGACGACATATCTCCTCATAGCCGAATCCGAAACCGATCTAGGTTGCCACGCGTCGCGGGTTCGAACTTGTCGGTATCGTGTCGGTCTTGACAGAACCGGGTATCATGCGGTAGATGCAGGTTTTTGGGTCGTCTTAGAGCTAATCATCCGGTGGATTAGAATTCGATTCGATCTGATAGATTTATCTTTACCGATTACGTTTGTTCCTTCGCCGCGGACCCCGATTCGGCTAAGTAGCCGTATTCGGCAGTGCTCTCACGAGTGAACGTGTGTTCGTGGGTTTGCATTGGACAATGAATGCTTTTAGCCTTTCACGGTTAGATTGTATCATGCGGTGGATTGATCTAATCTGATTGGTGGTGCGACCTCAAACGAGTTGTATCATGCGGTGGATTAATTCGTTTGTTGCCGCGCTTGACGGGTGCTGCTTTCGGCCTATGCATTCTTGTTTTCAATGTAAATTCGTGACTGTGTTGTGGGTTCGTAATTAAACATTGAATGCTTTTAGCTTTTCACGGTTAGATTGTATCATGCGGTGGATTAATCTAATCTGATTAGTGGCGTGGTCTTAAACAAGTCGTATCATGCGGTGGATTAACTTGTTTGTTATCATGCTTGACGGGTGCTGCTTTCGGCCTATGCATTCCTTGTTTTACTGCGAATTTATGATCATGTTTCACCCTTTTATTTATCTATCATGCTCTGCTTCTCGTTAATCGGCTATGAGTATCTGCTACAATGTTCATTCGGTTGAGAGCCGATCTTTCGTCATGCTTACGTCACGCATTCGGCAGTGCGCTCCTTGTGTGCTTTGCCGATTGCCGAATGAAGCTATAACTGCCGACAGATAGCTTTTCCATAGCTATATGTCTCTCGAGATTGGCTTCAACGCCGCAAATATGGAACTGTCTGGTCTCAACCGGCACGTTCCAGGTTTTGATCTAAACCTTTTTATCCCTTTGTTAGTTTTCAGGCAAACTGACTAGCACGCTTCCGGATTCAAAAGTCAGGGCCACGTGTGAAGCCAGCTAATTCGGCTTGCTGTGTGCTTGGCGTGAGGTGCGGATTTTACGTCAACACACTTTTTGGCACGCCCGGTGGGACACACACAAGTTTTCAAGATGCCTGAGTTGAGCGACATCATGGATGTCACTTTGGAAGAGTTGTCTGAAGAACATCAACAGATGGTAAAGGCTGCTGCTGGCCAATTCATTAACAAATGTTTACTGTCTTTTGCCAAGAACAGGAGTGGTGCGCCGTTTCTCAAGTCCGACTTGCCAAGAGTTCTCCTTCCTGGGCAGTCTGATTTTACTGAAGAAGAAGAAAGGGAGAGATTCTCGGGCTTATTATACAAAGCTTTGGGGGAAGCAATGACCAATCACAATGCTGCGTTCTTGAACAGTTTTCGGCATATAATGGTAAGCATTTTTGGTCAGCATGTGGATAAACCCTTTGAGCAAATACATGGGCAATTGGGTGGTCCGACATACTTCAATGTTCAAGCACCAGTTCAGAAACCACATGGTAAAGGAAATGCTGATGAAACTGGAGGTTCTGGTGCTAAAGATACAAATGGACAACCGATTCGGCAAGATCCTCAGCCTGCACTGCCGAAAACTCGCACATACGGTGATATGGCATTCGGCACCACAGGGAATCCGCCTGCTTCTGCTTACAAGATATCTCCCTTGAACAACAGATTGCAGAGGGATTTATATGGAAACGGATATTCAGAGTTTATGGATTACAATGCTATCGACGCTCTCCCGAACCCTGGGTATATTGGTACTGCAGGCATGCTTGCTGGGAGACCAGGGAATCAAGATGCCAGTATTGACCTCATGGTGCAAAAAATGACCGATGTATTACAAAATCAATTCGGTCTGAAGCCTAAAAATCAGGGGTACATGTACTCGTCTCCTTTCCCAGAATGGTACCAAAGGGTATCATTGCCGAATAGAGTCAAGGTGCCTACAGAGTTTACTAAATTCTCAGGACAAGATGATACAAGTACTGTGGAACATATAGCTCGATATCTGATGCAGCTTGGAGAGGCTTCGGCAGATGAGGCTTTTAGAATCAGATACTTTCCTTTGTCACTGACAGGTCCAGCTTTCACATGGTTTGCTTCTTTGCCTGCTCAGTCAATTTGTACTTGGAAAGACCTGGAGCAGAAATTCCATGCTCATTACTACGTTGGCAGTACCGAGAAAAAGTTGGTTGATTTGACCAGCTTAAGGCAGAGGAATAATGAAACACCTACGGAGTTCCTCAGGAGATTTAGGGAAACAAAGAGTATGTGCTTTTCTCTGAACATACCTGATGATCAACTGGCTGGTATGGCTGTAGCTGGCATGCTGCCTGCCATTCGGGAGAAGCTGTTCGGGATGGAGTTTGATGATCTGGGCCAGTTGTCGCACAGATTGGCCTTGATGAGTAACCAGGCATATGGTTTCAAGAAAGATGTCAGATTTGCTAAAAATAATGATGTAGCTGACATCTATAACCAATTCCTTGAAAGAGCAGATCAAGAAGATGAGTATGAAGATAGCGAAGAGATAGCCGCAGCAGAGATAGTGTGGAGCAAAGAACCAGTTACAATGACTCAAAGATGGATCAAACAGATGAAGGGAACATATGATTTCGATGTGACTAAGGCAGACAAATTGTTTGAGTTTCTGGTGAAAGAAGGCCGAATCAAATTGCCAGAGGGGCATTCTATGCTTCGGCCCGATGGAGTGAAAGATAAGAGGTACTGTGGGTTTCATGATAGAAATTCTCATTCCATTAATGAATGCAGAGTCTTTAGGATGAAGATTCAGAAAGCTATCCAGGAAGGACATCTGAAATTCGACAACAAGATGAAACTGGACAGTAACCCTTTCCCTCAGAATATGATCGGGTTCTCGGTTAATATGGTGAATGCTATTCCATCTGGAGAAAAAGGAAGATTGAAAGTTTTAACCTCAAAGAAGGCAAGACAGGATGGTTCAGTTGATCCCACATGGCAGATCACAATTGAACAGATTCGCCAGAAAAATCTTCGGTTCCCGAATAGCCGATTTGAAGTGGGAGAATCCTTTAAACCTAGAGTTACTACACGTATTCTCCTCAACAAATGGTAGCGTCAGCAAGAAAAAGAGCGTTTTCAAAGGCATGAATACGAGGAGGAGAAAAGAAGGCGCGAAGAAGAAAGGTTTGAGGAAGAACAAGAAGAGTATGCTCGAGAGCAGGAACGTGCGCATTGGGGGTGTGCATTCTTCAGACACTGTTGGAACGAAGGTTTGAAGCTTCCCACATGGAATAATTGTCCTGAATGCAATAATAGGTATGATGAATATAGGCAGGGAAATGTCAATCGCCGATCTGTCCATGAAAGAATTGGCAGGGTGCATCCTAGTGATAATCGGCGTTTTAATGATCAACCAAAAAAGAGACATGCTGATTACAAGTGGGTTGATCGTGAAGAAGAAGAAGATCATGCTTATGTGTGGCAAGAAGGACAATGGTGCCCACCTGGTTTGAGGAAGAGCCAGAAGAGAAGAGTACAGCGCCTGAGGAATCGGGAATTGAAGCAAGCAAAGGTCAAGGTGAAATCAATATGGCTCCCAAAAGACAGGCCTGACGAACATAGTCATTCGGCTCCTACATGTATGGTATGTTTTCTGCCGAATGAATTCATGGCTCCAGCTAACCAAATTGTACAGGAAGAGATATTGCCCGATATAGATGATGCCAAACAATTTGGGTTAATGGCACAATTGATGTTGAACAAACAAGCTGTTTTTGAGAAGCCAACCCAGAATCGGCACATGAAGCCACTGTACTTGAAGGGATATGTTAATGGCAAACCATTGACCAAGATGTTTGTCGATGGAGGAGCTGCTGTCAATGTAATGCCATATACCACATTCAGGAAGCTTGGTATGGGCCTTAGAGATTTGACACCAACGAGCATAATTCTAAATGATTTTGCTGGAAATCCTTCGGACACCAAGGGATGCGTGCACGTTGATCTGATGATTGGGTCCAAGACTCTGCTTACGACTTTCTTTGTCATTGAGGGCAAAGGGGCATATAGCTTGCTGCTTGGAAGAGATTGGATTCATGCAAATTGTTGTATTCCATCTACTATGCATCAACAGCTTATTCAGTGGATAGATGATGAGGTGGAGATTGTCCAAGCAGATGATTCAATAAGCGTGGCAAATATGGAACCAGCTTTCTGGGAGTATCAAGGCATAGATTGTTTCTCAGGTAAAGACTGGGGAGAAGGTCCTGTGGCACCAGCCAGCAGTGATCAGCAGCCGATCGAAGCAGTCGGCTCTCATAGTAATTTTTGATGGAAAATCCAATTGATGGAACTGATGGAAAATTAGGACGTGGATTTGTGTCGGCCGATAAATTAGAAGAAGTGGACATTGGAGATGGTGACAAGCCAAGGCCGACATTTATCAGTGCTAACTTGGATTCGGTTTTCAAAGAAAAGTTGGTGACATTGTTAAAAGAATACAAGGACTGCTTTGCTTGGGATTATTCAGAGATGCCCGGTCTAGATCGTTCTATTGTTGAGCATCGGTTGCCAATCAAACCTGGATACAGGCCTTACAAGCAACCACCCCGAAAAATCTACAAGGAAGAAGTGTTGGCCGATGTGAAAAAGGAAATTGAAAGATTACTAGATGCAAATTTCATTCGGCCATGTAAATATGCGGATTGGATCTCTAACATCGTTCCTGTTTATAAGAAAAATGGAAAAATGAGGGTTTGCATAGATTTTAGAGATCTAAACAAGGCTACACCCATGGATGGATATCCAATGCCTATTGCTGATTCATTGGTTGATGCTGCTGCTGGATACAAAGTGCTCAGTTTCATGGATGGTAACGCAGGATACAATCAGATTTATATGGCATTGGAGGATGTAGTAAAGACAGCTTTCAGGTGTCCTGGACACATAGGGTTGTTTGAGTGGGTTGTCATGACCTTTGGATTGAAAAATGCCGGTGCAACTTATCAAAGGGCTATGAATTATATTTTTCATGAGTTGATCGGCAAGATTGTGGAAATATATATTGATGATGTGGTGATCAAGTCTTTGGATCATGAGTCTCATTTGGCCGACATAAGGAAAACTCTAGAATGCACCAGGAAACATGGGCTTAAGATGAACCCGAATAAGTGTGCTTTTGGAGTTTCGGCTGGAGAGTTTCTGGGATTTTTGATACATGAAGGGGGAATAGGAGTTGGTAAGAAAAGCATGAAGGCAATTGATGAAATTGTTCCTCCAACTAATCTTAAAGAGCTACAATCGCTGCTTGGCAAGATAAATTTTGTGAGAAGATTCATATCAAACTTGTCACAAAAGGTGTTGCCCTTTTCCTCACTGTTGAAAATAAAAAAGGATCAAAAGTTTGTATGGGGTGACGAACAACAGAAGGCTTTTAATGAAATAAAGGAGTACATGAAGAAGCCACCAGTATTGGTGCCTCCACAATTGAATAAGCCTTTCAAGTTGTACGTGGCGGCCGATGCCCAAACTATTGGATCGGCCCTCATTCAAGAATTTGAAGGGAAGGAAAGAGTAGTTGCATACCTTAGCCGAAAGTTACTAGATCCAGAAACGAGGTATTCGGCTATAGAGAAGCTTTGCTTATGTGTTTACTACTCCTGCACAAAATTTCGGCACTATTTACTACATGCCGAATGCGTTGTGTATTCAAAGTTTGATGTGATAAAACACATGTTGTCTATGCCAATTTTGAACGGAAGGATTGGCAAATGGATTTTAGCTTTGTCTGAATTTGAGTTAAGATTTGAATCGGCAAAGGCTGTTAAGGGACAGATTATTGCCGACTTCATTACTGAACATCATGATACATCGATAAATTTGCTTAACATTGTTCCTTGGGTGTTATTCTTCGATGGATCTTCATGCAACAAAGGTGGTGGAGCAGGTATCCTATTAATTTCACCCAAAGGAGAAACATTTGAGTTTGCTGTTCCCATTCAATTTGCTGTTACTAACAATCAAGCTGAGTATGAGGCATTGCTCAAAGGGCTCCAATATTTGAAAGAAGCAAAGGCCATTGCGGTTGAAATTTTTGGAGATTCAGAATTGGTCATAAAACAATTGAATGGTCAGTATGAATGCAAAAGTGATACCTTAAGGAATTACTATGAAGAATGCAAAGAAATATTGAAGAGCTTTCGGTCAGTAATTCTACAACACATTCCTAGGGGGGATAATGGAGAGGCAAATAGATTGGCCCAAAGTGCATCAGGTTATAAAGAGCTTCGAGAAGTTTTTGCTAATGATGTATATGCATTCGGGAATAATCTGGCAGAGGATGATTGGAGAAAAGAGATTGCCGATTATCTGGAGAATCCATCCCGAAAGGTTTCTAGAAAGCTCAGGTATAAAGCTTTAAAGTTTGTTCTTCTTGATGATAATTTGTATTATAAATCCTTGGATGGGGTGCTGTTACATTGCTTAAATCATGAAGAAGCAAAAAGGCTGATGAGTGAAGTACATGATGGGTTGTGTGGAGCACATCAATCGGCCTATCGAATGAAGTGGTTTATTAGAAGAACTGGATATTACTGGCCGACAATGTTGGAAGATTGTTTTGAATATTATAAGGGATGTCAAGACTGTCAGAGATTTGGAAACATTCAGAGAGTTCCGGCATCGGCTTTGAATCCCATTGTCAAGCCATGGTCATTCAGAGGATGGGGAATAGATTTGATTGGCCAAATAAATCCTCCATCTAGCAAGGGGCATAAGTTTGTGCTTTTGGCAACCGATTATTTTACCAAGTGGGTTGAGGCAATTCCATTAAAGAAGGTGACGTCGGAGAATATGGTTGAATTTGTTAAAGAACATATCATTTACAGATTTGGGATTCCTCAAACAATCACCACAGATCAAGGGGCTCAATTTACATCTTCAGAGTTCAGAGATTTTGCTGAAAGTATGGGCATCAAATTATTGAATTCTTCTCCTTATTATGCCCAAGCTAATGGTCAGGCAGAGGCTTCTAACAAGATTATGATTAAAATTATACAGAAGAAGATTGATCAGAAGCCGAGAAAGTGGCATTCGGTACTCAATGAGGCTTTATGGGCTTACCGAATGTCTCCACATGGGGCTACACAGACGTCTCCTTATGAGTTGGTGTATGGGCATCATGCTATCTTGCCATGGGAAATACAATTAGACTCAAGGAGAATAAAGTTGCAAAAGGATTTGAGTTCTAAAGATTATAATGATTTAATGATGGACGAATTAGAAGATTTGCATATGATTCGTCTCAGGGCCTTGGAGAATATTGAGAAGAACAAAATGCGAGTTGCTAAGTATTACAACAAGAAGGTGAAGATTAAGCAATTTACAGAAGGTGATCTAGTTTGGAAAGCGATATTGCCGATTGGAACCAAATATGCAGCATTCGGCAAGTGGTCTCCAAATTGGGAAGGTCCTTTCAGAGTGGTTAGGTGCGTGCCTGGAAATGCATATATTTTGAAGACATTATTGGGAGAAGAATTTGCTTCTGCTATAAATGGAAGATATTTGAAGAGGTATTATCCCAGTATTGAAATCGATCGATGATTGATATATCAAATTGCCGAACAGCCGATATTTGGGAAGAAATCGCCTTCAGAACAAATGTTGACAGAAAAGGAAAATGGCCAGTACTGAATGTATTGCCCTTAGCACAAAATATATTACATCAGATGTTCATGCAAGATCACAAAAGATAAGTTTTATTGCCGAAATTCCATAAATCCCTAGTACAAACTAATGGAATAGCTTGTTCAAAACGGACTGGGGATGAATAGAATCGGCAATGGCGGCGCCATGAGCATCAAGGCGATCTATGGAGGCCTCGATGTCGTCGATCTCCTCCGGGTTATCATTAGCGAAGCCGGTCGGTAGCCTGGAGTAGTCGGTATTGGTGTGCGTCGACATGGCGACTAGGCCTGCGGCAGTGCCCAGACGGATGCCGTGCGAGGCCACCTCATCGATGCGGCCCGCCACCGCACCGAGGCGGACTTCTGGTGTGTCCCCAGGAGCATTCACCTTGTTCGCCAGCTCATCCACCAGCGCCTTCAGTCGATCAAGTTCAGCATCACGCGCTGCAAGTTTACAAAAGGGGCAGCAGAATAATATCAGTTGGGGGACAAGATTGAGATTGAGCAGATTGCAGGACTCACCATCAATGACTTCGAGCAGTTGCTTGCGCTCGTGCTGCCATTCGAGGTCAGCAATCCCGGCTTGCTTGGAGATAGCCTCCAGTTCGCGACGAGAGTCGTCGCGCTCCGCCTTGAATCGGCGAGCATCGCCGTCCGTGTAGCGGTAGTCGTCTGATTCGAGAGATCGATTGGACGAACTCGAAGATGCCGCAGGAGCGGCGGCTGGAGCTGCAACTGGCGCACCAGCGCCGGCAATCCATTGGATTACCCTGAAAGAACAAAGAGATTCGTCAAGAAAGAGGGAGGAAATCTCGAGAAGAACAGAGAGAAGCAAGCAGCTAATCACCTGCGGCGAGCGCCGGCACGACTTCCTTCGGCCTCATCGGCGGCCGGGCGCCTCCTGTTGTTGTCGGCCATTGGAAGTTCCTCGGAATTACTGTGGATGGGGAAAAGAATGGCTTGGGCCGGCAAGAACTTGGAAGACGAAGAACTTGGTGAAGAAACTGTGGGCTGCCTGGGTGTTTATTTATAGAACCCGCAGAGGAAATCGTGGCCAAAGATCGTGGCACGTATTCCGAAGAGTTCGGAAGGTGGAAAGGATTTTCCAGCCGATCAGTTCCCATGTCGTTTGAGATTCTTATCGAGTCGTATTCGGCTTTGGCTGGATGAGATTCGGCTATGTCGTGGTTGAAGTGTTTTCGGGTCTAAGTGCTATTATGGCCAACTTTGCCGAATGAGTCATCCACAATGAAGAAAAACAGAGTTAAGAGATGACAAGATTACAGGGTTGATAAAACATTCGGCTATCAAACTATTTGACATAATTCACACACCCAAGAACTTTGAGATTACATTTTTGGCATTTGATATCATGTTGCTAATGTTCTCTAATAAGTTTTTATCAGCTTCTTGGGTTCTGGTCAGGGCAGCAAGCTTCGCCTTGAGTTGTTTGTCTTCGTTTAGAGCTGCTAAGGCTTCCTTTCGCCTCCTCTCTGTTAGCTTGGGAAGCTCAACTATTTTCTTCTTGTCAGCTTCAATTTCGGCCGATAGATCTCTCAATTCGGCTTCAAGTGCAGCTTTTCTGATCTCCTTCATTTCAAGTTCAGATTCCAGTTTGGTTAATAATTCCTTGTCATTCTGGACTTGAGTATGCAGGTCTTTTACAGATTGCTTGACCAAAGTTCTCCTTTGCTCCAAGGCTGGTTGAGCCGATTGATTCTTCAGAGCTTGCTTCACTGCGATAAAATGATCATCCAATCTGGAAATTGGATCTAAAGAAGTCTTGATATCGGCAGGAAGATCTTGGTCAAATGATTCAAGCAAGTCTCTTAAAAGATCAGCATTGGTAACTTGTTCCCGAGTGTCCTTATGCAGAAAAGAGAGGATTTCCTTCAGTTTTGCTTGGTTCTCCTCTGATAAAGTTTGACCAGAAGAGGTCTCTTCTCCTTGTTCGGCAACTAGATCATCCACAGCAAATGAATAGCTGGGTGAAGAAGTGGTTTTCTCCTGAAAGAAGATTATGCCGAATTATTGATGATCCATTGAATAAAGAACTGGGAGACTGGGTAATTATCTCTACCTCATTCCTGGTCTCTTGGATGGAAAGAGAGGGCAGCTCGAGCTCAGGCAAAGATTCTTGTATGTCATGCTGAGGAGAGCTTGGAAGATCTTTTGGCGGAGAAGAGGCTTCTGGTTGAGGAACATCAGGAGAAGCTGAAGCTAGTTCTTGATGAGAAGGAGGACTCTCCAAGATTGGGTCTATTGAGATTTGCTCTGAAACTGAAAAGGAATCAATGCCGATGGAGAGGAACTTTTAAGACAAAATAGTGAGAAATTTTACCAATCATTGAAGCATCGGCAGGACCTGTACTGATTGCTGGCTGCTGTTCTCTGGCCTGAAATAAAAAAGAAATAAAGCTGAGCAAAACACCAAAAGCATTATAGTCAAAGAAAAAGGACTCTGACCTTGGTTTTGCTACTTGTTCTTTTCTTCTTTACAACTGAGGGAGCAGCTATAAGGAGGGTTTTCCTCTTGACAGATGATGGTCTAGTGAGTATTGGATCTGAAGAAGCTTGTCTAGCCATCAGCTGAGCCAAGGTAGGAGATTGGTGCCCCAAAGCAGAGATTGGGCCTGCAGTTTTGTATAAAATTACCCTGGCAAGAGGGGCAGGTGTTATGTCCTGCAAAATAATAGAGTCAGAATCGATTGGGGCTAATGTTGTTAAGACAGATAAAGGAATAAGCATATTACCTCTGCAGTTGGCTGATAATCAGGCATTAATTCAAGGCAGAAAGGATGGATTGGCATGTTGAAGATATGATCATGGAATTCTTGCCACCAGAGAGTGAAGGAAGGATGGGCAGATATTATTGGCACAAAAGGATCAGGTGCATAAATAGTTCCACAGCATTTATAGTTGAAAATCCTTCTTGTTTCTGTGAAATCCTTGACTATCTCCCTAGGCCTGAGGAATTCATGGAGGAATAGCCTAGGGGGCACTTGGCCACATCCCAACTGTCTAGCCATCATGTTTGGCTGATAATATTCATAAGTGCTTTGGACTAGCCTCCCTCCACAGAATTCGGCTGGCAGGATGCAGGGCTGGATGAAGGCATTAAAAATTGCTACAGATTGTACATCAGTGCATCCAGTCTCAAAGCTGAATTCGCAAGGGAGAGTAAGATTGTCATTGTCCAAATAAGGGAACCAAAGAGGATTGGCAAAACCTCTGAAGAAGAGCTCAAACAGTTCACCAATGTTTTTGTTGATAGGTACAGTGGAGGCAGCTTCTCCATAAGTTTGACAACCTTTGGTTCTCCGGGTTTCTCCTTCTTTATAATTGATTGAAGGGAAGTCTCGGCTGTTGAGATCAATAGCAACGATTTGGTGCATATATAATTGCAGCCACATTTGGACAAACCACCAGGGACCATTGACACAGGGGATCTTCTTGCTAGTGTGCATCAGGTGGGTGGTTTGGTTGAGCATATGGTAAACGCTTCCCAGGAGGTATTTCCCAAGTGGGATGACTTTTCCAGCAGCCAGCTCTTCGGCCATCACGATATGATTCAAGGTTGGCTCATTGGCTTTGCCACAAAAGACTGATCTGCATAGCCACATGTTCAGGAAAGCTCTGTATTCGACATCAGTCAGAGGACCGTCAGACATGTGATTCTGGATATATCTCTTGTATCCAACCCCTGTTCTTACTCCTGTTTGCTTGGAGGAACCTTTATGGTCATATGGGTGCACAGTTCCTGTAACATTCAGGCCGGTCATCATGTAGACATCGGCTAAGGTAGGGGACATTGGGCCATGGCCGAAAAGAAAAGCATTTGCACCATTGGACCAGAAGTGGCAAGCTGCGATCAGAAGGTTCTCATTCTTTGGTGTTTCAGCTAGAGATAGCTCCAAGCAATGAGAAATACGAAGACTGTCCCAATTCTGTGTCTGGGGACTTTTATCGTCAGAGATCCTTTTGTACCAGTTTCTCCATCCGGCGATTGGGGGCAAAGGCCAGTTCTTGAAAGCGTCTTGCCACTCATGAGGTTTTGTCAGTGAAATCTTAAAAGGAATCCGCTGAGATTCGGCCGCAATGATTTCAGAAGGATCTGAATCTCCTACGGGACCGAGGAAATAGGATGGAGATTTTTCCTCAACAGGGATGAGGATTTCGGCAGCTAGGGCCTATCAAGAATGAAAGGGGATAAGAAGAAATTTAAAATGCAAATCGAAAGAAGAGTGCCGAACATGCTTGAGGGGATTGAAGTTTACCTGGAGAGCAAGATCTTGGTTCGCCATTTGAAGGTTGGATCTTGGAAGTCGATGACTTAGGGTTCGGATCCGGATGAGAGCTCTGAAGATTCAAAAGGAGAAGTGGGTGCCGAGCAGAACTAACTTGGAAATGTTAAGTGCTTCTGGTCAATTCCGAGATAAAAGTTACCTCTTATCCCGAAATTGAAGGGGCATGTGTTAACACCAAAAATTGGCACCAGGAAGAGGCTGACATGTGGGCCGGAGTCGTCGAGGAGATATCATTCGGCAAAGGAGTTTTTCCCCAGAGGCATTCGGCAAAGACGTTCTGCGGTCGGGAATGCGTCGTCATTCGGCAGAGGCATGATTCCGCAGGAAAAAGCAGTAGCATTCGGGAAAGCGCGATGACGTGGAAAAACATAAGGGAAAGGCCGGTTCGAACAAGGAATGCAATATGGGCACGAAGATCCGTCATTTATTTTTAGAAACAAGTGTTGTAGTCGTGTCCAACTAGGAGTTGTATCAAGACCTGGGTATAAATATAAACCCATGGCATCTGTAAGAAACACACAATCAATCATACAACAAACCGGCCCCGTGCCAATATCGAGTCCTTTAGTCGAGTCGTCGAGTTCTTCGAGAGGAGTCATCGATCCGTCGACCTCCGTAAGTACCGGCAACCTTGTATCATGCTTAGTATCATGCGGTGGATTTAAGCTTTGATGCAAGTAGTCTTGTTACCATGCTTAGTATCATCCGGTGGATTTAAGTTGTGGTCTCAAGAAGGTTCCTCTGTTAGGTCATGAGCCATGCGGTGGGCTAAGATCTAGTATGGACCAAGTTATCGGCTCTGTTAGATTTCGGCAAGATCTAACAGATTCATTAAGTTACCCCGTGTTGCTTCGTTTTTACTCTGTGTTTAACTCATGCAACACACCTTTGCCCAATCTAGATCGGCTAGAATCGGCTTTGCTTTACGGTGCGACGACATATCTCCTCATAGCCGAATCCGAAACCGATCTAGGTTGCCACGCGTCGCGGGTTCGAACTTGTCGGTATCGTGTCGGTCTTGACAGAACCGGGTATCATGCGGTAGATGCAGGTTTTTGGGTCGTCTTAGAGCTAATCATCCGGTGGATTAGAATTCGATTCGATCTGATAGATTTATCTTTACCGATTACGTTTGTTCCTTCGCCGCGGACCCCGATTCGGCTAAGTAGCCGTATTCGGCAGTGCTCTCACGAGTGAACGTGTGTTCGTGGGTTTGCATTGGACAATGAATGCTTTTAGCCTTTCACGGTTAGATTGTATCATGCGGTGGATTGATCTAATCTGATTGGTGGTGCGACCTCAAACGAGTTGTATCATGTGGTGGATTAATTCGTTTGTTGCCGCGCTTGACGGGTGCTGCTTTCGGCCTATGCATTCTTGTTTTACTGCGAATTTATGATCATGTTTCACCCTTTTATTTATCTATCATGCTCTGCTTCTCGTTAATCGGCTATGAGTATCTGCTACAATGTTCATTCGGTTGAGAGCCGATCTTTCGTCATGCTTACGTCACGCATTCGGCAGTGCGCTCCTTGTGTGCTTTGCCGATTGCCGAATGAAGCTATAACTGCCGACAGATAGCTTTTCCATAGCTATATGTCTCTCGAGATTGGCTTCAACGCCGCAAATATGGAACTGTCTGGTCTCAACCGGCACGTTCCAGGTTTTGATCTAAACCTTTTTATCCCTTTGTTAGTTTTCAGGCAAACTGACTGGCACGCTTCCGGATTCAAAAGTCAGGGCCACGTGTGAAGCCAGCTAATTCGGCTTGCTGTGTGCTTGGCGTGAGGTGCGGATTTTACGTCAACACCTTTCAAGGTTGAATCCCTACCAGTGAAGAGTCCAAGCTTGGGGGAGGACCCCCATCAGGTACGATCTGAATTACTCAGCACTTTGGTCATTCAATTGAAAATACTTCATTTGAATAAACTCCCAACCATGCATGGAATGAAACATATGCCTCTCACTTTGGAAATGATGAATAGTTGCTGTCATTAATTTTGCTAGTACTTTGTTGCAACTGGTTGCTTGACTATGCTTGAGTTATTTGGCATGAGTAAAAATGAACCTGAAAACCTTGTGAGAGCACATGCTTTATTCCAAGTCTAGGTTGTTGTGGGGATTGATATAGTGAGACTTTGGTTGAACTCTATTTCTATTCTTAGTATGGTGAAAATCTCGGATGTTTATGTTTTCAAAACAAAGTTCCTCATTGGTCAAACATTCCTACCAGAGCCATATGATAGGATTAGTTCTAAACCCTCTACCATATGTTGCTTGTCATCTTAGTGAGCTTTGTCAAATTGTTGTGACTTTTGTGAGGAATCTTTCATGCTCTCAAGATCGAGATTCACATACACTCCACCTCTCACTTGCAATTCCTACACTGGGAGTTAGCAAAACCATGCCATCATCCATCCCACAAAAATAAACTTCATGTTCTTTTATTCCCTCTCCATTTATCTTTGAAGTAGAGGCATGGGCTATGCAAAAAGAAAAAAAAAAGAAAAGCATGCCAAGTGCATGGAAAAAATATGAGAAAAAGAAAAGCATGCCAAAGAGGCATGGCAAAAAAAAGAGATAGCCCATGCTCTCAAAAAATAAAGAAGAGGAAGAATCATTCCATGAAGTTCCACCAAATTCCACTCATATTCCACTCTGCATATTCCACACACTTGCACTTATCGATCTAAGAGTGTGATTTGATTCTCCTAAGGTCCGGTCTTTGACTTAGCAAAATATAAGATGCTTGTATGCCTTCATCCTTTGTCCCTAAGACACACAAAAAGCTAAATTAGATGTTAGTATAAAAAGAAGGCAAAGCCTTTGGTGAGGAATCAAATACACTTGAGTGATTGAGTGAGCCAATGAGGAACAATTTATCTTT
This sequence comes from Echinochloa phyllopogon, assembly GCA_033239725.1. NCBI lineage: Eukaryota > Viridiplantae > Streptophyta > Magnoliopsida > Poales > Poaceae > Echinochloa > Echinochloa phyllopogon. Next base: position 34,241,049 of record BTCW01000001.1, on the reverse strand, counting down.
TCACAAAAGGGTGAAAACTCCGAGATAGGATCCTGAAAATAGTAGAGTGGAATAAAACTAAGTTAAATTGTTCATCCTTTCAACCGCCCAAGATAAGGAGATTGCTATAAGCCCCATAGGTAAAATGGTGAATTAATACCTTGCTAATAATTCAAGTAAATTTGAGTACTAGTTGTTTATAAAGTTACCTGTAAGAGAAATGACATTGTAGCAACTCCTGATCCACCGAGCCTAAGTTTTATCTTTGCTCGAGGACGAGCAAAGAGCCAAGCTTGGGGGAGCTTGTTGGCGGTCGTTACAGACCGATTTCCGACCTCCAACCGAGTATAAAACAAATACAATGGGGACACACACCATAGCTATAGGGCTTATCACTGACTATTTCCACGAGTTTTGGTGATTGTCCAATGTGCAGGTACAAAATGGAGAAACACGTGCAATAGGGGACAGAAATGACCGATTTAGCCGAACGACACGATTCGGCCGGTTACCCCCATAGCCGTACACGACACCGGGAGCCGTCTACGTCAGCGACAACACAGCAGTGACATCACATGACACGTAGGTGACCGCCATTTCATCCTGGGCCAGTACAACTCGAAGCCAAGCACTAGGAAGCTAGCCAGGAGGGCCCACAGGGCAGAGGATGCACGGGGGAGCGAACCATGCCACTGGGCCAATTCGGCCGAACAGCCCAGTTCGGCCGAACCGCCCCCACATGCCGAACCGCCTCTGCACCGCCTCAGGATCAAGGCGGTGCTACGTGGCAGTTCGGCCGAACTGCTTGGTTCGGCCGAACCGGCTTGTTCGGTCGAACGACCCGGCACCGCCCTCTGCAGCCTTGGCAGCTACTCCACCTCCACCGTCTTGGCTCCCCTATAAATTGAGGCCCCCGGTCACTTGCAAGACACACAACACAAGAGTAGAGTGCAGGTGAAGCACTGTTAGTTCTCCACTTGTATCAGTAGAGATAGGGAGAGAGGAGAGGTGAGCGTCCAGGAGAGGAGCCGAAGTGTCGGCCCCTCTTCCTGCTGTACCTCTACGGATGCGACTTCACTTCGAGTAACATCTGGGTCTTGTCTAGTAACTCTTGTATCTCTCTCTGATTAATTGAGCATTCAGTTCTTACTTTTATATGCTTGCTGGTTCTTCGTTCAATGCTTAGTTGATTGGTATAACTGTATACTGGTTGCTTAGCTTGGGTGCTTATCTTTCTATAGGAGATAAGTATTAGTTGACTAGTGTAGGCGTGGTGCCTATACTTGAGACTAACTTAGTTTATTCCCGTCGCAACGGAGGTGGTAGCCGTAAGGTGGTGACAGCCCTTCCGGTCTTTGTAGCCCATCACGTTAGTTCCGGTCTGTAGGATTCCCCAGTTGGGAAATAGTGGCACCCCTTCTCATCCCTTTCTATGTGTCCACCGGTTCCCTTGTCCCGAAGCAAGTATCTATCTGTATCCTCTGATCTGCTCGATCAATCAGTAGAATACCTCTACCAGACTCGTACCCTCTCTACCCTCCTATCACTCCTCTTCTCTTTGTTGTTGTCATCCACCTCATCCATACCATTCACTCCATTCCATCTACCTAGGACAACTTAGTTTAGAATCAGTCCACTTCTCGTTCTCCGTGGAAATCGATACCTTGGAATACTCCCGGGTGAAAGCTACATCGGTATCCGTCCGCTTGCGGATTTATCTATAGGCCGTAAGGAGTGCCAACACATATGTACTCTGATTTCTATATTTGTAAGCTATATGTGTTCTGTAGACTTCCTGGGCTCACATATGGCAGCATTCGGGTTTCTGTGAAAACCTAGGTGTGACATGTTCATATTGTTCTTGCTAGCTTATTCACGTTTTTGTGCCGATCTATATGAGGTTTGTGGTGCAGGTGAAGGTTCCAAAGGTCTACTGAGACCTTAGATTACATCTTGATTCATATAGATTGCACCAGTTCATAGTATTTATCTTGTGATTCGTGTGACATTCTCATCACCGGACATTTCTGGTAGTAGGCGGAAATTTCCTGTGAATTACCGAAAATTTCCGGTGGCTCTTGGATATTCTGGCATATCTGACTTTTTTGAGTTTGTTTGCGATAATTTTCAGTTCAACCTATTCACCCACCCTCTAGGCTACCCCAGGTGTCGGTGTTGAGATTGGTCGCCCAACCTTGCACCACATAGAAATGTGCTGTGTCCTGTCCCCTAACGGTTGATGCAAGAGCTAGCACGATGACACGGGGTTTATCCTGGTTCCAGCCACGGGGCCGTACGTCCAGCAAGGTATGCTCGTGGCACTATACTATCTTGCACCGGAGTGCCTGCAGTGGGGGGCTACAAGCAAGGCGGGAGAGGAGAGAAAATCTCCAAGTCCCTGGGAGTGAGTGATTGAGGCAGAGTGCCAATATCGCAGTGGTGGATGTGAGTGTTGTGTGTCGTGTATCTCCTGGAGCCTCCTGTTGATCGGACGCCAGCGTCCTCCTTTTATAGACCAAGGAGGAGGGGCTTACAAGTACAAGCACTGTGTAACCTACAGGAGTGTGCACTGGAGAGCATGGCGCCGGGCGTGTCGCCGTCCTAGGTCCTAGCAGAAATTTATGGCGAGCCCCGGCTTCTGTGGGCGTTGTGGACGTCCCTGTGCTTGTCCTGGAGCAGCTTCGAGGGGTGGTGTTGGCCGTGGCTTGCGTTGGGTCGTCATTCATCTGCTCGTTCGAGGGTGTTGCCATGCCTGCTCGAGGGTGTTGGTTTAGAGGAAGGACAGGAGTTGGTGGTACAGTAGCCGGTGTGTCATTCCCTGTCGCCACAGTGCGCGGCCTGCTCACCTGCAGAGGAATGGCTGAGAGTTGGTGGATTTGACCTGGCCTGCGTCATTGGCACAGGCGGGCCTGACCAGGGTTCGCGCCTGGTCGCCGCCCGTACACCCGTTCGAGGGTGCCCCGGCTCCCCTTCGAGGGTGTAGCCGTTGGGGAATGACGGGAGCAGGTGGCACATTTTGAGGGAATGACCCCTGGTAGTCCGCACAGGGTTCCGCATGGTCGCACAGTGTCACGCATGTCCGCACATTGGCCGGAGCAGGTGGCACAGTGATCCTGTTGGTGTTAGCGGCGCGGCGTGGGAGGAGATTGCCTTTTGACTTTGGCGCCCGGTTGATGGAGCTGGCATTTAATGCAGTGGTCGGGCGGAGTGGTTGAGGCCTCGAGCGAGGCGGAGACACCGTGGGCTTTGTTCGAGGGGGCGAATACCCTCGAGCGAGGAGGAAACCGCACAGTGCCCGCTCGAGGGGGTGAACGACCCTCGAGCGAGGTGGAAGTGGTGCGCGAGCCCCGCGCTCCCTCGAGGGGAAGCTCGATCGCCTTGATTGGGATTTTGTTGGGCCCTCTTGGGCCATTGCGCTGGCGTGGCTTTCGGCCTGTGGGGGTTTTGGCCATGAATTGGCTTTTGCGTTTTTTGTGGATGATTACCCTGGTGATTAGGGGACCCCTTTGGTTTGTCCCCGACACCCGGGACCTTTGAATAACTTACGTGACTATTAGAGTATACATCGTATCCTGAAAACGATGGCTCCAAACTTCACAAGCAGTCAATTGAGGGTTGCGTACGCTTAGACTTCAACAGCATCTTCATCACCCTCCACTACACCTTATCTTTCTGAGCAGCATCCATTTATATGGAACAAAATAATTTGAAAAAATAGCAAGCATGAGTACATGACATACTCAGCAAATGCAATATGACATGCAAGGCTAAGGCAAAAAGGGTTGGTTGACATACTGCAGTAAACATTTTTAAGTTAGTCAAATTTTATTAGCACCTAATTACTAGCAAGTATAAGTATATACCAAACCACAATTAATTGAACACAATAAACCATAACCATATTGAGGTAACCACAATTTAGATCATGTTCAAATATATTAATCATGTGAGGATCCACACCGCTCTTGACCGTGAGCACGACTGATATATCAGTTTTACACTGTGCGAAGGTTGTACACTTTCACCACAAGTCGCGTAAAAGTTTAAAAGAACTTTAAACTCAACCATGCCGAGGTGGCCAAACCTCTTAAATCACACTACCAAGGTGTGATCTCATAGAGACGCTTGGAAGCCTTTACAAATATTCATTCAGTATGTGTTGGCCCCCTTCATTACAGTTAATCATAACGTACACCCCTTCCTTCCCCGTACCGCTTACGCAATCCGTACCGTTAATAGGAAGACACGACTTCTATCCCAACACCACCCAACTTACAGTACCAACACAATACTGAAATCTTCTAATTAATCAGCTAAGACCAGAACCACATAGTACTCATGGTTGCACTGTTTCCCTGGGTGGTTCTCCATGTTCCAATTAATGCAAGTGCTCTTGTAACTAAGATAAGTATATCCAGGTATAATAAAATTTATCATTATCATTAATATTGAATTATTCCAACCATAACCCAATTAAAGCAACTAGCATCGCTACCCAACAATAATATAAAACCCAAGTTTCATTAATTTATGGTGGCTAAGTATATCTTTATTAGGACCCATCAAATTAATACACAAGCATGGATAGAGAAATTAATAATTATTATAGGACATTGCATGAACATAATACACTTGTCTTTATCCAAAGTATAGTTGCTTAGATTCTTCAATTCTTGATGCTGTGTAACACCCTAGTTTTAATATTTGTAGGTTTTTAAAAGTTTTATAAAATTTTCTAGAAACAATTAGGAAATGTACACAATCTGTATGCAAATTATTTGAAAAGAAATATTATTTTCTAAATGAAATCCAATATACATGGTTGCCTGCATTCATGCTGTTGCATAGTGTTTTTGTTTGAAAATATTTTGTTTTGTAAAATTCGATTAGGCATATCTCAGAGAATATTAAAATACTAGAAGATGTCTTTGAACTCTTTTGAGCTGAAACCCATTTTATTTCCCCAACAAAAAGACACCGCAGCTCCCTGTCTATTTCTCTCTTGGGAAAATCTCTTAATTGTTTTTGGGCTCAAACCTTCCTTCCTTTCTTTTATTTCCTACACCAGCCCAGCTAGCAAATATTTAGGCTGCGACAAAACAGTAATGCTCCCCTTCACCAAATTAGTACAGCGGCTCTCCAGCACCCCTCCTCATGTGGCGTTTCCCCTCTCTCAATTGCATGTAAAGGCAAGTAATTGCCAATAACATGGCCATAGCAGCAGGGATGAACGCCTCCCTGATTGCTCCTCCCTTAATTCTTTTCCCCTACGCCATCTCTTCTGGTTCCCTTCTGCTGTTCCCTCCCTTCCCTTCTCCTTGCATTCAACAGGAGCAAATGACAATAATTCCCAAAGTACGAAAAACCGAACCGGGAGTCGAACCGGTCGGGCTGTCGGTTCACTGGTTCAACGGTTCGACCAGTGGTCCACCGGTCCGACCGCGGTTCAGTAATGGTCATATATCATAAGTATTCCTATTGTTTACAAGCGAATAAGGAGAGGGATGGTCAGTAGAGTTGAGTTTCAACCCGCTGGCCACGGTTCGAATCCTACTCCCCCCACTTTTGCTGCATATTTACCTTCTATTTTCCCCTTTGGGCCTTCGGCCAAGCTATTTGGGCCGGATTGTAGCCCAGTAACGCATGGGAGCAGCTGTTGGCGCCGGTTTTTTCTTTAGGCCGATCTTTTGTTCGAACCGAACCGATGAGGCTGCCGGTTCCTGGTTTTTCCGGTTGAACCGGGGTTCCGGTCCGGTTTTTTGTACTGGGATAATTCCAATTACACCGGCTGTTACAGCACCACTGAACGCCTCCCAAATTCCATCATCGCTGCTCCTCCTCCCTCCATTCTTTTGCTCCTGCGCCATATGCCCAGAACCAGCAGCCATCACCTTCCTCGTGCAGTTGGCATTCCCAGCGCCTCTCCGTTTTCCCTCAACAAAATACATTAAGAAGAGCCCTACAGACCCCTTTTGGACCCCCACATGCCACCACCACACCTCTCCCTGCTCCTGTCACCGGCGATTTGGCCATCTCCAAACACACGGTGAGCAGCTTCGCTAAGCCGATTCGACGTCCCCATGGCTCCTCTCACTGTCCTTCTCTCCGCAGGGGAACAACAAGGCCATCCCGACGCTCGGCAACGCAAACCTGAGGCCGGCAGCTCGCCTGCACCATGCGGCCGAGAACTGCCCCACCCGTCTCCATGGCACACCTACACCGTCGCCTCCCTGCCAAAATTGATCCCATGAGTAAGCTCGCCATGTCATCCTCTGTCTCCGTTCCGCCGTTTCGCATTGAATTATGTGCACCGCAGCCCCAACGTGCACCACTCCAGCGAGTCGCTGCTGCATGGTAAAGCGCCGCCACCCCTGATCTGTTCCTGACGACGAAGGCAACGAACAGAGGCTGCAGTACGTGTGTCCCAATTTAGCAGGGGATTGTACCCCTTGGATCATTAAACATCAGCCTCCATATAATGATCAAGAGCCCAAATCCAACACTGATCCAACGTGAACAAATCCACCAGCAATTTTATAATTCTAACCCCTGTAATCATTGAAATAAATCCACCATTCCATGTGCCTTGTGATTTTTGTTTACTTGCTAGCTTCCTGATGTACCAAAATTTCCACAATATATATTCTGCCCTCTCAATAAAAGTGGTGCTGCCGTCATATATCACCCCACTGATGCTGTATTTCCTTTTTCCAGTAATTTAATATTTTCCGAAATTAGATTTTACAGTTTAGCCCCTCGATGGTAAAACTCTTATATCTTTTTGCTCGTAGCTCCGATTCATGCGATTCTCACAGTCACGCGTTCGTAGCGACGAGCTGTGTATTTTAAAATGCTTTTAAATGTGTTTATATGATGTTTGGTGTACTGCTTTTATTTATTTGTGTGTATGCTTGTTTCGGTAGTTGTCAAGTTTATACGTGGAGATGTACATGATCTTGCAAGATGATGGATTTGAGAAGATTGAGCAGTAGCAGCAGGGATGTAAAGAGAGGCAAGTGTCCTTGAACATCTTTCTATTTTGTACCTTTACTTTTGTAACATAATGTCACCTTTTATTTATGCTTTTCATGCATTTTAGATGTCAACTTGACGGGAATCCTAATAGGTTGTTTACTAGAATTTCTTGATCATCCTTATAGCCCTTAGAGGTAACCTTTTATGGGTAGTTTATGCTTAGCTTTGCTCAAACATGAGTTGGTTGGGTTATAATTAATTTTGACTAATAATATATGCAACAGTGGGTTGGTAATTGTTTTTATCAACATGGAACCTTAGGTGACTCATGGCAAGTGTTGGAAATGCTGGTTTATGGATATGAGATATGTATAAAAGGTTTCATGAGATTTGTTGTCTTGCCAAGTCGGTAGTTTAAGGATTGATCTATGGAGCGACCACCCAGGAATACAGTGCAACCATGAGACCTAATGTGCTCTAGGCTTGGCCAATTAATTAGGGGAAACCGGTGATTGGTGTGGCGAGACGGCGCTGATGAAATACTCGGCAAGGAGTGTGCCAATACGCACTGGTGGATCCTTTGTAAAGGCCTCGTAGTGTACCCAGCCAACACACCTCGGAAGTGTGTAGAGGGAGTAATTGACCCTGGCGTGACAGGTAACACGACTTGTGGTGAAAGTGTACAACCTCTGCAGAGTGTAAAACTGTTATAACAGTCGTGCTCACGGTCAAGAGCGGCCTGGACCCTCACATAGTTAGATTGGTTGGGTGGATCACAGAAGTGGAGTCTGTGGTTTGGGAGGTTTGATAGTTGCAAGTTGTTTAACCTTAAGTTGGGTGTGGTTTGGGAAGCTTATAACAATAATATTTTTAGGTGCTTAATTAAAATATGACCAACTAAAATATGAGCTTTGCAGTCCACTAAATATAGCCTCCTTGTTCAAGCCTTGCATGTCATATTATTCCCTCCACTTGCGGAGTACACGCCTCCAGGTGTACTCACCGTTTTCCCTTTCAACCCCTGCTGTGTCTACATCTACATCACTGCTGCTCAGATAGAAGTAAAAAGGATCTACAAGATAAGGATGGAGTTCTAGGCTGGCGTGCCCCCGGTCGACTGCCTGTGGAAGATGGAGTCCTTCGCTGCGATAGTTTAAATGTGTAATCTTTTGTTTAAGACCCATTAGTCATTTTGTAATCTATTACACGCTTGTAATGATATATGTTGTGTTAATCACTGATGATGTCGCCGTATGCGTGAAATCTTGATCATGGGCATGCGTATGGTACGCGTTCGGTTTGTCCTTAAAACCGGGCGTGACACACTGAAAAATATAGTCTACCCCCTATGTGTCACTGAAAATTAGGACATCCCTTATATGCCATTGGTTATAATTTCTCATCCTTTGTGTGCCACTAACGTTAGTTTTATCGATGAAACCATCCTATAGACGTCAAAAACGGTTCTCTTTGTTCCATATGACGATTTTACCCCTCCTGATCATATCTACCTTCGTCCTCTTCCGGGCTTCCTTTCTGTTCCGGGGCCTGTTTGCTTGCTGGTCAAAGCCAGCCACGACTCATTTGTGGTGCCGCCGCAAGTGAGGCGGTGAAATCGGCTGCCACAAGCGTGGAGAGAAACATGAAAGAAAAACACGCCACCGTCTAACTCTAAGGTAGTGTTTGGTTCGATCACGAGAGCGGTAACGGCCATGTTATCAGGTCCCCCCGCTACCTAATACAGTGTAACGATTTCCCACCTTTGTTTGATTTCCTCGGGTAACGCGATCTGCTCCCTTTAATGTGTTTGGCCCTCTAACGACGGTAACGGACAGCCGGACAGCAAGACGCTAATGGCAGGACTCAAGCGTATAGAACAACACATGCACAAACGCATACATAACAAGCATACAGGTCTCCAACACAGACATAACAATGAATATAGGGTCTCCAAATTTATCACTATTACATAAAGCTTTATAAATTATGACAGTTCTCAGAAGGCATTTTCTCTACCAGCTTCAAGTGCTTCATCAGAATGAATATTTGCTAGGTCTAAGAAGGCTTTATCTCTACAAGCTTCAAGTGCTTCTTAGTGAATATTGGCCTATATATTGACAGTAGCAAGTAGGCCTCACTCCTTTCAGCTAACATCTTCGCTGAGCCTCATCTAATAGAAGGAAAAAACAAACAAACGACATGAATATCTTTTGAGCTGCATCTAATGAAAGGAAAAAAAGTACAAATATGAGTATGACAGCTAAACTTGAAGTTGCACTACTCTTTTATTACATCCAAATGCATGAGACAAACAACTTTTTAATGCCCCCGGGCCATTTTCATTTTAAGTTCCCACCACTTTTCAGCCGTTCAAAGCAGTGTTAGTTGATGGCACCTCGAGATATTCATCAAAGAAACAAACCTTAACACCTATGACTACCAGGATATTTTATAGCAACAAGAAAAGGCATACCCCACTGAAAGCTCTGGGTCTAGGTAAGGAAATTTAGAGCAGCCGTACAAATCAAAATACTAAAGGCTGTATAGGTACAACTGTAAGCACCAACATGCTTCCTCTGTACATTTAAAAAATGAATAATCAATAAAAGCCAAAAAAAAGATCAGCACCACAAAGCAATGAGCCAAATAGAATATTCAGTCATAGTTATATTTCTTCTTTTATGAAAACTATACGTTCTATAGTTACTCTTCATGGTAGGTTTATTAGGCGTCAGTATATCACAAAATGGATGTCATAGCAATTCATGCAGATAGCTCTACTGCTTTTTATTTCAGAGTTTTGTTGCTGCCTGTTTCGGTCCCATTCCTTCATGTAGCCTCAAATATGAGTATGACAGCTAAACTTGAAGTTGCACTACTCTTTTATTACAACCAAATGCATGAGACAAACAACTTTTTAATGCAAGAGAGATTGTCTCATTAACATGCAATATTAATCCACATAAGAAATGCAAGTGGCATGTTTCTCAGCAGCTCTCAACTGTACAAACTACAAACTCCACACTACAATCACTAGAAGTCACAGCTAACCAGAACAATCAATTGGGCATAAACAGAACAATTCATGGGCAAACCAAAAGTCACAGCTACACCAAGATAAGTGCATGGGGAGTTCAAAAATAGTAGACCAGGAAAGGCAGCATATCAAAATACAAATAGAACAAGGCCTACTGAAAGCTGATCAAAATATTACCAAGAACAACCACATGCCATGAATTTTCTGTATGGTAGACTAGAAAATAAGGTACAATGTAGACTTACCAGCAAGCATGTTCTGTATGAGGTCCCTCCTAAGAGTCTCTGGAAGTGCAAACAACATTGTCATCTCATTTGGGACCAACATTGTCAACTAGTGAGAATAGTATAGTGCTCTCCTGCTGTAAGTAAATGAGGAGTTCAAAAATAGTAGACCATATCAACCACATACCAACAGTTATGGGACTGGTCTACTCTTTTTTTTTTTTTGAGATTACACATGGGACTGGTCTACTCTTGATGCAGGTGAGAATAGTCAGGTATGTTGGGCAACAGTTATGGGACTGTCAAGACTTTTGGCACAAGAGATGAAATTTTCTAAGCAGCTGCCCAAGGACTACATAAAGCTGTTCAAAATTTTACCTAGAACAACCTCATGCCATGAATTTTGGCATGGAACTGAAGAACAACATGCCATGGATTTTACCTAGAGCTTACATAATTTATAAACAACAGATAATATTGCTTCCATTCCAATATGATGAAGCCAAGGCCACACAAAAGTGAGGTTGCTTTCTTTTTCTGTACAGAATCTTGAACTACTGAATCAACTATCAAAATACTACTAAATTAACTAGATATATGACATACACAAGCAACTATTGGGCGATCCAGGAAGGACAATTCAAGTGCAATAGATCCAATCACGCAATACAACAAGAACAAGAAAGGATTCAGAGGGGAAGAAAGAAAACACACACCTTACAGATCCTCCTTTCCGATACAGGTCCTCTGATCCTTCTCGATACCTATTCCTTCCCGATCCAGTCGATGCAAGTCGTCTTCTCCCCTTGCCCCTCAGAGAGATTTCTTTTCACTGTCAGAATCAAGATCGCGGAGGGTTAGGGTTTGGGGAAAAGGTTTGGAAGGAACAGGAAGAGAGAGAAGGGGGGAGAAGGACAGGGGATCCTCACCGGCGAGATGCGGCGTGTGCGGCGGCGGCGTGCGTTGCGGCGGCGTGGGCGTGTGCGAGCGAGGTGGTCGACCAGGGAGAGAGCTGCGTCCACGCATGGGAGGTTGCCGGGGAGCGGATACCGCAACCCGTGGAGCGGTATCGGTATTCTATAGGCCCGTATTTGCTTACGGTGATATCGGATACGGAGGGACTCCCACCAAACAGAAAGTAATGGTATCGCTTGCCCCTGTAAACAGGTCCGCCGAACCAAACAGCTTCTAATTAGGAACCAAACACGCTCTGAGTCCATGAAAGAAAAAGCCGCCACCGTCTAACTCTAAATTAGCAACCAAACACGCTCCGAGTCTATTTCATCCCCATTCCAAACCATGGTGACGGTGTGAACCTCCGAGCGACCCGCGGGCGACACAACCCCCACGGGCGAGCGCAACGGCTCCGCCGCGCGTCATGGGCCCTTCTCGCGCGGGAGCCCCGCGACCCCATGTGCCCTCGCATTGCGGGACCTTCACGCAGCAGCCCGCGGGACCGCCTATGCCGCGTGGCGTAGTGTCTCGCAGGACCCCGCCCCCCGCCACCACGCGTGGCCCAGCACGGGAGCCCCACAATCAGGCGCGGCGTGACTATTCATCACGCGCGTGATGTATTCACGTTTGCCGCCTGAAGTCGATTCTGTTGTCCACACGTGCATGCGCGGGCCGGCAAATCGGCCCATGAAATTAGCCAGGTCCGCTTCAGTACATCGTGGGATGTGGATGTGGTGGGTTTCCATGATTCCTTTTTTTCTTCTTTAAAGCGTGGGAGGACACCATGTTGCATATATTACGTGAGGATCAATGCACATCTTTTTAGTCTTATTTATTTCTTCAATTTTCTTTCTCATTTTATTTTTTTGTTTTGTTTTTTGTTTTCATTTTTATTTTCTCTTTTGTTTTTTTCTATTTAGATTTATTAGCTATATTTTTTTCTTACACTTATTTGTTCGTTACGTGTATACATTTATTCGTCTTGTTTATATATTTCTCCATGATACATACAGATTGCACTGGTATGCTTTCTCTATGTGCAATAATTTGTTCGTAACGTGGATTCTTCTGTTCTCCATGTGGAGCAATTTGTTCGCAACATGGACTCATTTATTCCCCATGTGCAGTAATTTGTTCGCAATGTGAACTTCATGTTCTCCATGTGCATTAATTTATTCGCAATGTGGACCGATTTGTTCTCCATATGCAGTAAGTTGTTCGCAACGTGGATTCTTCTATTCTCCATGTGCAACAATTTGTTCGCAACGTGGACTTATTTGTTCTCTATGTGCAGTAATATGTTCTCCATGTGCAGTAATTTGTTCGCAATGTGGACTGATTTGTTCTTCATGTGCAGTAATTTGTTCGCAACGTGGATTCTTCTGTTCTTCATGTGCAGCAATTTGTTCGCAACGTGGACTTATTCGTTCTAGTTTGATAAAAATATCATCTAAATATAGTCAAGTGAGATCTTGTTTTGAAGATTTAATCGCAATAAGCATTATGGTGCGATCAAAATTTAATTTGGATGCTTGGTTTAACATCAATGAATTTTTTTCAAACTTTACATACGAACCAAACAATCCAACTGTGAACAGTTCAATCGCGAGCAAAATAATGGACATGTTCAATAAAACGCGCAATCAGTTACAAAAGTGGACCAAACATTCAGCCTAACATTGGCCCAATACAAAAATTGAAGAGTGTGTGGGATTCTTCGGGCGACAGGTGCGTGATGTCTAGACACGCCCAATCAAGCACGCCCAGCGGAGGCGGCGCCCTCAGTCCGTCGGCTCCACGCCCTCCTCGCCTGCTACCCCTCAGTCGGTCAGAATGAATGATTCAAATGGTAACTAATTATATGACTATCTGTTGACACGAGATCGCACCAACGAAGTCGCCGCTGCCTTGAAGCGAAAACCGGTCAGACCGCTTTATGAAACCGGTCAGACCGCTTTTGACGGGGCGACGGTGAAAACATAAAATCTCGAGCTCGGGAGGGACCCCGTCGGAGCTTGAGAGTCTAGGGTTGTTCTAGGGTCGGCAGGCCACCTAGAATGTCCTCAAACGCCGTTGAGATGAGAGAAGAACAGAAGATACGGGGGTTGGAAGAGCTAGGGTTTGGAGATAAAAGTAATGCGAAACATAGAAAGATAAAAGTAAAGACAAAACGATAAAAGATAGATTTGATAGATTCGATTGGAGATATTCTCAATCGGCCTTGGCCCTTTATATTTATAGGGTGGGATGGTCTTACCCCGTCGAGTCGGTTTACAATATGGGATAAAACTCAAAGTCCTAAACCTACTCAAATTCGGATCCAAACCGGTCAGACCGGTTTTCTCAGGTACAGAATCTTCCCGAAGTCATAACTCTCTCATCCGGAGTCCAAAATAGGCGTTCCACATATGCATCTTGATCGTCTCGACGAGAGCTACGCAATGGTGAGGTCCAATTTGCATTTTGACAAAGTTTACAAAACCGGTCTGACCGGTTAGGGAAACCGGTCAGACCGGTTTCGGCAGTTGCCAGATCGGCTACAGTAAAACCGGTCTGACCGCTTCTTGGAACCGGTCTGACCGGTTTCCCTCGGCCTGATAGGCAACTGCCAATTTTGGTCGTCAACATATGCCCCCCTATTTTTTAGCAAAACTTGCGTGCTAAAAAATAACCTTCTGGACCAAAATTATCTAAGGACGATGATGAACAATACATCGGCCATATATAAGCTCTAAGGGCGATAAACATATTATCGGCCATACCTTGCTTTAACTCAAATTGATGATGAAACAACTTGTTTTGGCTTCCATACCTGCTTGATTGTTGCTGATCTTGCTGGTACCACTTTTGCAAGTTGCTCCACTGATTCTTGTTTGTTCATTGAATGCTTCTAACATGGCTTCACACCTTTGACTTTGTTCTGAAGCTTCTTTTGTTTCTGAGCAGCCCCTTTCTTTTTATATTCGGCCAAGAGCTCTTCAAAGCTCGGCCTCGCTTTGTCTTTGATTTTCCCATACAAACCGGTCAGACCGGTTCTAGAACCGGTTAGACCGGTTTGTGAAGAATCGATGTCTTTGCTCCTGTCTTGCCCCCCGAGTGTTTGAGTCTTCAACTTGAACCGAGGGGTCTTTTCTGAAGACATCTTTGTTGAACTCATAGGTCTTTCTTCACCAATGATCACATTTTTCCCTTTAGCCTTTTCGGCTTGATGAGGCCGAATCAACACTTTCGGATTCACCAATTCAAGTGTATGTATAGGAAAAGGGTTTTCATCAATTTGCATCAAATTAATCATCAATCGCCCTTGATTTATGGCCGATTGTATTTGCCTACGGAAAACATTGCAATCATTGGTAGCATGAGAATAAGTATTATGAAACTTGCAATAAGCTCGCCGTTTCAACTCATCATTCGGCGGTATAGTATGAGAAAATTTCAGTTTCCCAGCCTTTGCAAGCTCATCAAAGATCCTATCACACTTGGATTTATCAAAGGTAAATTTTACTTCTTCGTGCCGATTTTTATGAATCGGCTTGAGAGAAGCACAAGTGCTAGGCTCATCTTTAGGTGACCATACAAATTCAGCAGCATAAACCTCTTTACCCTCATCGTCTGAAGAATCATAATTTATAACATGCACACCAAGACGATCGGGTTTAGGTTTAGAATCTTTACTTCGGCTTTCTTGGGCCAAAGTTCTTTGCAACACTTGATTAATGGTTAGAAATTCATAGCCTTCTAATTTCTCTTTAATATGAGATCTCAAACCATTAAGACATAATTCAGCAAGATCCTTTTCAAAAATAACCAAACTATAACATCGGTTTATTGTATCTCTAAATCTTCTAATATATTCAGAAACAGGCTCATCACTCTTTTGCCTAACCGATGTTAAGTGAGAAAGTCTCAATTCATTATCACTATTGTAAAAGTGTTCATGAAATTTTTTCTCTAATTGAGACCATGTATGAATGGAATTAGGGGATAATGCTGAAAACCATGAGAAAGCAGTACCAGATAATGAAAAAGGGAACATTCAGATTTTTAAATGATCAACATTACCATGAATACCCATTTGTGCATTAAATTGGCTAACATGCTCCCATGTAGTTCTACTATCCTCCCCAGTGAATTTAACAAATTCGGGTACCTTGAAATTGTGAGGATATGGTATAGCATCAAAACTCTCAGGATATGGTTTTTGACACACTAAAGTTTTGTCTTTAAGTTCTACACCGAAAGTTTCTTTAAACATAATAGCCAAATCCTTTTTATATTTTTCAAGCAATTGATCATGATAAGGATCATTTGGCCTTTGCACACTAGAAGTAATATTATTCGGTGTATGATGTGGTACCTGGTTCGGCTGTACATACGGTACTTGTTGCGGATAAACATTGTTCGACACTGCACCGTATGAATAACCTGAACTCTAGGGAGGTATAGGATAATATATAGTTGCATATGGAGGAACAAAATTACCAGCAAATCCATTTGTTCGGCTAGGATCAGCCTGAATAGGAGGTACACTAGTAATTGGTTCAGGAGATGATTGATAAGCAACTACAGTACCAGAACCGGTCTGACCGGTTTGAACCGGTCTACCAGAACCGGTCTGACCGGTTTGTAAAACCGGTCTGACCGCATTGTTCAGACTGCACTATTCTGGAGTTGTTTGACCTTCGAAATAGTTCATCGGCATGCCAAATTGAGGCGTGGGTGTTGCCGATGATCCAGGAGGCATGACATTACTTTGTGAAGTACTAGCAACATCAAACTTAGGAGCATTACTATCATTGACCAAAGGTTGTTTGTCTAACGAGTTATCAATCATGTTTTGGACAGTAGCAAACATTTGTTTTTGACCATTGACTCATAATTGATTAATTTGCTCCAAAGTAACAGGTGGTGCTGTAGTACTCACAGTGTCTTTTTCTTCATCATTCTCGTCTTCGCTCGAAACGAAGACTATCTCCTTGTCCTTGGAGATGCCGCCCTTCCGATTCTTGGAGAAGTGAGATAAAAACCACTGAGTGGCCTTTTCATCTGCTGCTGCTTTGCGTCGGGCTTCCTTCTCCTCACGGTCCTTCATGAAGGCCTCATAAGCTTGACGATCCTCGGCCGATAATTCATCAACAATCGGCTTAACAATATTAGCAGGATCAACATCACTAGGTTTTGGTAGATTAACCATAGTAACAGATCCATTCGCTTTCTTCCCCAGCGGAGTCGCCAAAATATGTTGACACGAGATCGCGCCAACGAAGTCACCGCTGCCTTGAAGCAAAAACCGGTCAGACCGCTTTATGAAACCGGTCAGACCGCTTTTGACGGGGCGACGGTGAAAACCTAAAATCTCGAGCTCGGGAGGGACCCCGTCGGAGCTTGAGAGTCTAGGGTTGTTCTAGGGTCGGCAGGCCACCTAGAACGTCCTCAAACGCCGTCGAGACGAGAGAAGAACAGAAGATACGGGGGTTGGAAGAGCTAGGGTTTGGAGATAAAAGTAATGCGAAACATAGAAAGATAAAAGTAAAGACAAAACGATAAAAGATAGATTTGATAGATTCAATTGGAGATATTCTCAATCGGCCTTGGCCCTTTATATTTATAGGGTGGGATGGTCTTACCCCATCGAGTCGGTTTACAATATAGGATAAAACTCAAAGTCCTAAACCTACTCAAATTCGGATCCAAACCGGTCAGACCGGTTTTCTCAGGTGCAGAATCTTCCCGAAGTCATAACTCTCTCATCCGGACATATGCATCTTGATCGTCTCGACGAGAGCTACGCAATGGTGAAGTCCAATTTGCATTTTGACAAAGTTTACAAAACCGGTCTGACCGGTTAGGGAAACTGGTCAGACCGGTTTCGGCAGTTGCCAGATCGGCTACAGTAAAACCGGTCTGACCGCTTCTTGGAACCGGTCTGACCGGTTTCCCTCGGCCTGATAGGCAACTGCCAATTTTGGTCGTCAACACTATCCTCTTTGTTTTGTCTGATCTGTATACTGATATGGATATGTATGTGAGATCTCAGCTATGTTCTTCATTGCAATGGCATGGATGGGATTGAATACTAGAATTGGGTCGAGGAGTAATATTGTCTTTTCATCCTTCATTTACCAACACTGTTAATGACTTTCTACAGCAATGGCACTGAGGGGATGAGATATTATAACCAATGGCACATAGGGGATGTTCTAATTTTCAATGACACATAAGGGATGTACTATATTCTTCAATGGCACACCGGAAAATGGCTCGAAATATATGGTGCAGATCCTAATTATTTTACTGAAGAAAAACGTCCATTTACTGTAATAGGCAGGTCATCATCAGGTATTAAGCAGCTTATACGGATACATGTACCGAGGTGTTACGCTTGTTTATTTGTGACAGGATCCGCTGCTTCTTGTATGCATGCAGGTTTGCTTGGGTGATGGATAGATTGAAATAAATCACGGTGAAGCAGATTACTGTTCGAACATGCTGATGTAAGCAGGAATTCAGCACGGTACTTGATAATAAAATAATATGATAAAGGAATTAAGAGCCAGATCACTTTTATTCTATCATATGTAAGCATTGGAGCTGGGCCGATGGAAGACTGCGGTTACGGCAAACTGTCCTCCGGCCGCCCAGCCGCCGCACCCCGGCCGGGGCTGGCCTCCGCGCTGCGCCTGTCAGATTGAGAGGGAGAGAGAGAGGAGAGAGGAGAGAGATGAGAGAGGTAGAAGATGATGGAGAGCCGGTAGTTTATTTGGATGAGAGAGGGAGCAATCCATGTGACCACTTTTGGACCAATGAGAGGCCACCGTTTCAAAGCTATGGATCGCTGACGTGGCGTTGACGTGGCGCTTGTGTTTTCTCAGTGTACTCGTAACACAATTTCAGATGGTTAAACAACTTCAAATGAAAAAGTTGTAAACTAGAAACTTCTTCATCTTTTCGAGATCTACAACTTTGATATGGAACAAATTTACATCCGAGGTAATTTAAAAATTTTAAAAATTTAAGATTTCAAATTAGATACATTATAAAGATATTTTAAAGTATTAAATAACCTCAAATTAAAAAGTTATAAACTACAAACTTTTACATCTCTTCGAGACCTACAACTTTTATATAGAACATATTCACATGCGAGGTCATTTGAAAAATTCAAATTTCAAATTTCAAATTAGATAACTTATAATAATGTTTTGAGGCATTGAATAATCTCAAATAAAAAAGTTGTCAACTACAAAGTTTTATATTTCATCAAGGTGTACAACTTTGGTATAAAGTGTTTTTTCATATGAGATCATATAAAAAAGTTTGTATTCAAAACATACATCCACTAACTCTATCACATAAGTCACCCATACACTTCTTGTGAGATATTTAGATTTGGTAAACATCGTTATGATAAAATATGCGAAATGTTCTCAACTTTTTATCACAGCCTCTATATGTGATACAATCATTCCATGACAAAATTCATGATTGTTAGACTTAATTTGCTTGTTTTAAAATTTAAAAATTATTTATACTCACATCTTTGCCGAGTGTCAAAGAAAATACACTCGGCAAAGAAGCTATTTGCCGAGTGTCAAATATAATACACTCGGCAAAGAGCTTCTTTGCCGAGTGTATTTTTTTGACACTCGGCAAACAACATGCATATAAATTTTCTACTCATTTCAATTTTATTATTTGAATCAGTTGCGGTTTGAAAATGAAAATAACAATTTTTTGCCGAGTGTCAAATATAGTACACTCGGCAAAGAGCTTCTTTACCGAGTGTATTTTTTTGACACTCGGCAAACAACATGCATATAAATTTTCTACTCATTTCAATTTTATTATTTGAATCACTTGCGGTTCGAAAATGAAAACAACAATTTTTTACCGAGTGTCAACTATAATACACTCGGCAAAGAGTTTCTTTGCCGAGTGTATTTTTTTGACACTTGGCAAACAAGCTCTTTGCCGAGTGTTTTTGTTTTGCCGAGTGTCAAAGAAAAAACACTCGGCAAAGAGCTTGTTTGCCGAGTGTCCGTAAAAATATACTCGGCAAAGAGTTAGACACTCGGCATATACGGGTCTCCGTAGTGCGCACTCATCAAACTGCATAAATACACGCCCTAATGATCGTCCGCACCTGGCAAAAGAAATCGTGACTGTCGATCGGAGATGACTTACGTAGAAGCAAGATGAGATTGATTAAGGCAAAGGGCCGGGATAGTGAGGAATATGTAAATCCAGCGGCAAGCGGTGCGGAAGGGTGGACACTGGACAGTGTCTCGCCGCCGTGCTTCGCGGTGTTGCCGGTGCAGGGAAACAAAGACGAGCGGCAGCGGGGTAACCTCCTCGTGCCCTTGAGACGCCGATGGCCTTCAGTCCGACAGCCGGCAAGCTTGGCGATGGCGGCGCGCGCTAACACTAGGGCACGTTGGTGCTGCGATAGATGCGAAAGGGGAGGTAGCGTTGATATAGGCATGCGACACGTCAAATCTGGTTCGATTGGTTCCTCCCAGCTTGGCAGCAACACTTGGACAGGAAACAGAAGACGGTCTCGATCTGGATGCATTCTCTTTCGATGAAGAACAGCTGCCGCACTTGGGCTTTAGCGCAAGCGAACACAGAAAAACAAAAGCTGATCTATTGGAAAGAAAGAAATTTAGGAATTATCATCCAAAAGAGATGTCGGACACATGAAACAATGGATCAAATAAAAGAAAGGATTTATGTGGTGGAAATTAGGAATAAATCATTATATATTCTTTTTTTAGAATTAACAATTACACTACAGACGCTCACACAGGCAGTCAAACTCACCCCCTATGAACCTGCAGCTCGTCTTTCTGTAGATGGAGCACAACATGGGACGCTCACACAGTCTGGCACACTCATCCCCTATGAACCTGCAGCTCGTCTTTCTGTAGATGGAGCACAACATGGAACCGAAGCGCGAGAAACCATCCTGGCCTCCATCAACAAGAACAAATGTCAGACGATAGTGAGGAGTATCGTTCACTATCGAGCTGCAGGTATGCTACCCGTACGACTGTACTCAACAATTGCCTGCAGCTTACTAGCAAGAGAGCCCAGCAGCCCACTTGACACAGCCATGGCATACTGCAGTGTGGGAGGGCAGGTCGTCGTCCACGACCATGACCATGAGTATCTAGACACGAATTGAACAAGGTAGAAGAGTTTAGCTTGATGATGGTGGAGCTCACGTAGGGGTGGAAATGGATCATGGCGGCCCTTATGTTCCTTCACAATTCAACTTAACCTAATGAATTCTAGCTTAGAAACTATTAGTAGTATTTTAGCCCGGTTCTAATTAAGCCTGATTCTTAAAATTTCTAGTACAAAATTAAAATTTCACGTAGTATTCTTGAGCCCTTACCACCGCCAAGATCACGATAACCCTGAGCCGGTAAATTAAAAGACTACGGCAACTTCGGTCTCTTCGGCCTAGGCATGCAGGACTACATCCAGATCAGAGTTGGATTCTCAGAATTTTGCTACGTGATCTTTAACTACACGACAGCATGCATCCGACTCATGAAGGTAAATCACAGTCCATCATCATTGCTAATAAATATTTGAGTAAAATCCATCACCGGTCC
The DNA here is from genome assembly GCA_033239725.1 of Echinochloa phyllopogon. NCBI lineage: Eukaryota > Viridiplantae > Streptophyta > Magnoliopsida > Poales > Poaceae > Echinochloa > Echinochloa phyllopogon. The sequence goes on along the minus strand of BTCW01000001.1, from coordinate 34,220,260 downwards.
CTAAACTTGTACCGCTGTGTCATCCCGGTTCCTAAACTCACAAATCGACTGTTTAGTTCCTCAAACTTGTTCGACTGTGTTATCCTGGTCCCTAAACTTGCAGATCACTCGTTCAGATTCTCCAACTTGTTCAGCTGTGTCACTCCGGTCCCTAAACAGGACTGTCTAAAACTATATATAAAAAATAATTCATAATTTTCTCATGTGAACTCTAATGAAGATAAACTTTATATCAAAATTGTAGCCCTCAGCACGACCTACAACTTTGTAGTTAAAATTTTTTTGAATTAAAACTCTTTAGGGTCCCAAAATATTGTTGCATGTTCATAGATTTTGAAATTTTAATTTTAAAATTACATTTTGGGACAAAAATGACTTAAAATAAGAAAATTCAACAACAAATTGTAGATTGCGTCGATGGCTACAAGTTTCATATAAAATTTGTCTTCATTAGAGTTCACATGAAAAAATTATGAATTATTTTTAAATATAAAGTCTTTAGACCATCCTATTTGACCCAGATGATATTCAAATTCAAGTTTAGGGACCGGGGCGACACAACTGAACAAGTTGGAGGATCTAACCGAGTGATCTGTAAGTTTAAGGACCGGGATGACACAGTCGAACAAGTTTGAGGACCTGTACGATCGATTTGTGAGTTTAGGGAACGGGATAACACAACGGTACAAATTTAGGGACCGGTGATGGATTTTACTCTAAATATTGAGTTAAATGCATCATTGATACATAAACTTGGCGAGTGGGTGCGTTTAGATACATGATCTTTCTAATTGCTCATTTAGAGACAACAACTTGGCATATGGGTACAAATAGATCACGTACATGACACACGGGCAAAAGAACGCCATATATGCATCATATGTGTACATTTGGTGTTATTTTATTGTTTATTATGACTCGTTTTGACATATACCAGTTTTGATGAACATCAAGTTTTTACGATGCTAATACATTATGAACAATATATCAGCACAATACAACGAGTTGATGATTTATATTACTACTCAAACTTTGTTGAGAGGCAGGGACTACAAACTGAGTTATGAATCAAAAGGTCAAATTTTTGCGCTTATATGATGCCGAAGGTCGAGGCCAAATATATATCTTGTTTGTTATATTACTTCATTTCACCTCACCAAAAATAACTTCGTAAAATATATGATTTTTAAACATTTTACAATATTCGTTGTCTAAAAATTGCTACAAACAAAATCTAAAAAGAATACTACTAAACTAACCTAAATTGCATAACGAGTAAGGAGTTTGGAAAAAAAGGCTAACACATCATTGCGACGCTGCCTACATGATATTTTTTTGGCCATATATCGTCGTGATGATCTATTTGCACTCACATATCAAGTTGTTGCTTGTAAACGAGCAATTAGATAGATGGTGTACTTAAATGCACCCACTCGCCAAGTTTGTGTAGTACTGATGCATTTAACTCCTAAATATTTTAGCCAAGTGTATGGGCAGTAGTAGTAGATTAATTGGCATTCTGTTAAAGTAGCACTAAAGTAGTATATGTTCAAAAGTCAGAGATGTGCATTCTATTAATCCTTCAATCAAGTAATAAAATATATCATTGAAAAATTGATGCGTTATTCTAAGTTATATGTTCATATTTATATGAGATTTAGATACAACTCTTTTTTACCGAAGTCGGGAGGGGAAGCTCCTACCTATTTTTTTATATTTTTTTATTTCGAATCTAATTATTCGCTCCCACAGGGAGTCGAACTTCGGTCTGCTAGATGCTACTTAGGTTATCTAGCCACTAGGCTATAGGCCCTTTCACAGATTAAGATACAACTCTTACTTCGTTTCAGAAAAAAGATACAACTCTTACAATTTTGCACAAAAAAACACAGCGGGAGGCATCTGTTTAGTCGTTTCATCTTTAAACTCTCAAATGCTAATAACTTCATCCCCAAAATAGTGTCATTATTCTTTCTTTGTTTTAACTCAAACCTTCTTAAATTTAACAAAAAAAAGGGCAAGAAAAGGTACCACTATGATGGCTCTAATTAATCCCAAACATTTTAAAATTCCTCACCAAGTATATGTAATAATTAGGTTCATTGTAAAATATATTGGCATAGTAATATACCTATTTAGTGTTATAAATGTTGATACTCTCTTCTCTATAAATTTGATAGAACGACCCTGTTTTTAATACGGAGTCCTCGTACCAAAACGGGAGACAGCATTTTTAGCTTAGCCCCCCCCCCCCTCCCCCCACCCCCCCTGTCAAGGTACAAGCGTCAAATAATCAAATTGTAACATGTGTTTTTAGATAATGGAATGAATTCAGCCTTAACCATGTTTGGCTACGCCCTCAAATACGAAACTGCAGCATTTCCGTCTGCACCTTCAACGTTTACCAAAATAAACCACACCGCATAGTTTGATGAATTATAACATGTGTGTACGCGATAAAGTAATTTCATCCAAGTGCAGTGCGATACATAAACATATCCATGGCTCAAGAGACATATGTTTATTGTAAGGACCGGCCAGAATGACAATACACACGTGAAAACGTCGTTCGAAGCTGGAACCCATCCTCTCTTAATCTCCAGCTGTAAGGGAAAATAACCATCCATGGCTAATCTCAACATATATTCATAACATTTTCCACCTTAATTAAGTTTGGTGCTTCATACACAAATTTTCGAATAATTATGAGCAGTTCAAAAACAATAAAGAAAATAGATTATCCTATTTGACTCAACCATGCATCCACGTACGGAGTACATTCCATCATGCAAATATATTAATAAATTAATTTATTATATAGGTATGATAGGCACATCGAATAAAATGCAAAATTATTACATCGTTATCTGAATAATAAAAAAAAAATTACTAGACGTGCAGCGCACGGGTTGATGGGCTAGTGCTCCAAATCGGTTTCAAACTTGTGGTTAATTTTATTCTTGTTACTGCCGGAAGACAACCTACACGTACATTTGAGTATGTGGTACAAGCTTGTTGAACAATTCATCATACCGTGGGATTTAATCCAAACTCCTACTTATATTTCCATCCAATTTGTGAACTCCGGATCGCGTGCATTTTGCTAGCTACTTGTTTCATGTTTGATCGTTCAGATGGCGAGGGGCGTGTACAGGACAATGCTACTTGAAGCAGAGCAACCAAGCATTGGTAGACATCGTTTTCTGGTACCTTCTTTTCTTGACTCAAGTTATTACATTCTTCCACGAGATGAGCATCAATGGCTTGAAATATTTTATCCGGAAAGCTGGTCTCCACAAAGCTGATGATGTCCACTCCATCCATGAACATAGGGTCCGTCGGCCTTTTGCTCGTCAAAATCTCCAACAGCATTATCCCGAAACTGTAAACGTCCCCAGATATTGATGCTTGGCCGCCTCCGCCATACTCTAAGTAGGAAAAGGTTTGTGCAAAGTACAATCATGTAAAAATCAATGCATAACTTTTTCTATAAAAGATAGAACGAAAGTCGAGATAGATACCTGGAGGAATATATCCGATTGTCCCCTTCAGACCAACTGAACTAATCGAACCTGCCCCTGTTGACTGAGGATCAGCATAAAAACGTGCAATTCCAAAATCTCCCAGTAGAGCTTTCATATCATCATCCAGAAGGATATTGCTGGGTTTTAAGTCGCAATGCACTGTAGGCCGTCCACAATCGTGGTGCAAATAATCCAATGCATCAGCTATGTTAACAGCTATGCTTATTCTTTGAGTTAAGCCTAGACGTTTTGGAGCTTCCTCGTCTCCTTTATGGTGTATCCAGGTGTCTAGGTTCCCGTTAGGCATTAGCTCATAAATTAATGCTTTAAAAACATTGCCTTCATTATCTACGGTTGAGCAAGCAGTAATGATGGGAAGAAGATTACGGTGCTGAATGCTTCTTAGTGCTTCACACTCTGACATGAAGCTTCTCTCAGCTCCCCGCATCTCAAGGTTAAAAACCTTCACAGCCACTTCCATTTTGGATTCCTTCAATTTCCCTCTGTATACCGAGCCATAGCTTCCTCTGCCTATCAGGTTGGCTTCTGAGAAGTCGCTTGTTGCTTGGGACAGGTCATTGTAAGTAACTTTCTCAAAATGCTCACCAAAAGGAAGCTGTGATTGATCTGCTCTTCTGGTAGTCTTCTTCTCAAGGACCAAAAAGTAGACCAGTAACATGAGTGACATGAACCCAAATATCGGGATCAATATTTTGACCAAATAGTTTACGATTCTTGCTCTTCTAGAGGCAACATGGCATGGACGCATATGCAAATCCACGATTCCTCCACATAATCCCGGATTGCCATCAAGTGAAACAGTCTTGGCATTATCGAAAACACCAGTTGTTGGTATGACTCCTTCGAAATTATTGTAAGATAGGTCCAGTTTATTGAGAAGCTTTAGATCACTTAGAAAAGCAGGCACAGGGCCTGACAAATTGTTATGGGAAAGACTGAGCAAGCTCAAGCTATATAGACTGCTGAATGCGGCTGGGATGGTTCCGGTTAGAACATTTTGGTCCATTAGAATGGTCACTACCTGTTGGCATTGGCCCAAAGTTTCAGGAATTTCCCCACTAACTTTGTTCGATGAAAGATCTAGTGTGGTGAGCTGTTTAAGGTTACCAATCTCAGAAGGTATGGTCCCTTGGAAATTGTTATAGCTAAGGTTCAACATGGTCGTTTGTTGAAGGTTTCCCAAGCTAGGTGGTATAAAACCAGTGAGTGTATTTTTCGCTAAAGAGATATATGTCAGGTTGGTAAGATAACTAATGGATGTTGGAATTGTCCCGATGAAGTTGTTCGATTCAAGGTTTAAACGCTGTAGATTTGTTAACTTTCCGACCCATTCTTCAAGTGTACCGGTAAGATTATTTTCATCCAGTGAGAGTTCAATTAATTTACTAAATTTTCCAATAGTTGGGGGGACTATTCCTGCCAGGTGGTTTGCACCCATTAGTAGATTTTTAAGATTGGCGGATAGGTTAGCGATCGAATCCGGTATGACTCCCTGTAGCTGATTACCGGATAATGCAAGTACCTCTAGAAAACTACAATTTGCCAAGGCATGGAAAAATTCCCAGCCTTCGTTGTCTTTTGCTTCAAGCATGTTTCCCTCGAGGTTCAGAAGAGACAGCTGTGAAAGCTTTCCTAAAGAGCTTGGGATCGGGCCGGTGAAACTATTACCTGATAAATCTAGTTGTGCTAAACCAGATGGATTGCCTAGGGAAGCTGGAATGTGGCCTTCAAATATGTTGTCTGCCAAGAACAGAACTTGGAGATTCGGAAGCGAATCACCAAGGTTAGATGGCAATGTGTTGCCGAACATATTGGACGTCAAGGATAAACCCTCAAGAGAAGACAAATTAGAGAGGGTTTGAGGAATTATTCCTGATAGATTATTTTCGTCTAGGTACAACCACGATATGTTTTTCATTTGCCAAATCTCATCGGGAATTTTTCCGCTCAGTTTATTTTGTGCAAGACTGACTATTTTTAAGGTGGTGATGTTACCAAGGGCTGGGGGGATGACCCCCGTGAGATAATTTTGGTAAAGGCTAATACCTTGTAGCTTTGAAAGCAAGCCTATGCTGGGAGGAATTACACCCGTTAGGTTGTTACTAGAAACATCCAGGTAGACTAAGTTGGAACAGTTTGTAAGCGAATCTGGAATTACGCCCTGCAAATTGTTCTTGAGCAGATAAAGGGTCTTCAGGTGTTGTAGATTGTTTAGAGGAGGTATAGGGCCAGTGAAGCTATTACTGTTAAGGTAAAGCTCTTCAAGGAAGGTCAGGTTTCCAAGAGAGGAACTGATTGAGCCAATCAAGCTTTGGCCGGTGAGGTTGAGCCCCGTGACGCGATATGGTGGCGTGGAACTGCAGTTCACACCATTCCACCGACAGAAATGGATATCGGTTTTCCAATTTTTCAAGGCTCCTTTTGGATCGGTGGTGATGCCCTGCTTGAACTCGAGCAGCGAGTGGAAATCCTCACGGTTCTCATGAACTGTCGAGCAATGGACGTTGCCCACTCCATGACATAGTAGCAGCAACGGCAGTACTATAAGCATCACAGGTTTCGCCGGCTGCTTGGAACGCCACATTAGGCACTTAGGTCACCTAAAAAAATAAAGCATCGATTTCAGCTGGAGGTGACATCTTAGTTGTTTTTTTGTGATCTCTTTGTTCGTTTGTTGGTTTTCTTCCTTCTAATAAAAAGTTCAAAAAATAAAATAAAATAAAGCATAAACTTGCCGGCGTATTTCTAGAGCAACTACGTTGCGTTCATGCGATAATCAGAGTGATAATCTAGTTTTCTTTGTGTGTGTCTTTCAGAAACGCAGAGCGAACTCCCATTCAATTCAGAACCTTGACAGAACTATAGCTAAGTAACAAAGCTAAAAAGGATATTTAAGTAGGAGGGTACCTGGACCTGCTGTGCTAGCGCCCGGCAGTCCTGAGATCTGCTTCGTTTTGCTTGTACGTAGTGGGTGTTTGAAACTTTGAACTATGAACTTTGAGTTGGATGCTCAGCTGGCTGGGGCCCCAGGGGTTTAAAAGCAGTTTTACACCACCTGTTACGTCCACACACTTGCACTGGACGCCCTATCTTAGCTTGACTGCCATTGCAGCGAAGACCCCGAGTCCGTCAAACTCACCGGTTACCGCCGCGCTTTCCAGCCTCCATCTTCTCACCCAGCGCCGCCGTCGTTGTCTGAGCTGGACAACATTGTTGCTGCCTGGCCAGCCTCGAATCCCAGAGTACTTTTCAGCGGAACCGGACAGAGATATTCCAGGCTGATGTGCGACCTGTCTCGTGCGGTTTCGATGATGATAAAATTCAGCTCGTGGAATGGCCCAGCGGTGCTGGATTTTCGTTTCTGAATCCCGATTTGGACCTTTGTGACGACCACGCTTCCAGAATGTATCGTGTGGGCATGATTCGTTCATAGGTTATCTTTGACAGGGCAGCGGGTCAGGTCAACTTGTATGTATCCGATCTGGACAAGAATACTCTTGTACAATGCCGTGCTTCATAGGGTTTAAGCAGATGTTAACTACTGTATGAATTGGAGAAATATCAGTATATGACAATCAATCAGTCGAGGTGAAAATATGTGTACTTCCTTTTTGTGTTAAAAAATAGTTCAATTTTTAAAAGAAAAAAAGAAGTTCATTCGAGGACGAAGGATGGATATTCTGCCAAGAGTCAAATATATGATCCTCGTGTGCCTCTTTTCAAAGTTTGAAAGTTCAAGTTCAAAATCTGCTAAATCGCTATCGTCAAGGTGGTTGGCGTTGCAAGTGCTTGAAAAATAGTCAGTACCTTCACCAACACATCTTTTACATCATCCGTCGCCGTGGCTGCACCAAGTAGTTAAGTCCATCTCCGGCATCAAACCCAGTAAACCTGATCATCAGAGAACAGAGAGCAGTTTGTACAAGCCAGTTCAAACAGCTTGCCCGGTTGTCCCCGCTGCCTATTCCGCCACCCCCGCTAGAAATGTGCAGAAACCACCGAACCAACCGAATGTATTGACAAATTGCAGGTGCTGCTCGCTGTACTCGTCCGCAAAACGAGCTAGTGCCCAGTGGACGCTGGGCGACACGATTCAGCGCCTCACGGGCGTCCGCCGGGCCGGCGAGGGATCGATAGAACAGCACTGCCGTCTTGCGCAGGGGCGAGGGCCGGCCCGCCCGACGCTGCCAAAGGTATTAGTTGATTAGCTGGTCGATCTCGGCACGAAGCGAAACGATCCAGGCGTTTGATTTCCTCTTATGCCTGACCTAACTGTTTGGATGGTCGTCTCAATAATGGCTGAAACAGAGACCGCCAATGCTTCACTGATAATGGTCCGGGTAAGTGGGATCAGACCCTGTGAGCCCACGTATACGCGTAAATTTAAAATTTAAGTTTTTTCAAACGATTTTGGATGGAGAAGCAGTTAAAATAAGAGTTGTAGATTTTAAAAAGTTATGAAACTTTATAGTTGACAACTTTTTCATTTGAAATCATCTAGTCAATCAGATCTATTTTTCAATGTTGTCAAATTTGAAATTTTAGTTTTTTCAAACAACCTCGGATGGAGAAACAGTCAAAATAAGAGTTGTAGATTTCAATAAGTCATGAAACTTTGTAGTTGACAACTTTTTCATTTGAAGTCATCTAGTTAACTAGATCTAAGTTTTAATGTTCTCAAATTTGAAATTCAAATTTTATAAATGACCTCGGATGGAAAAATAGTTAAAATAAAAGTTGTAGATTTCGAAAAGTTAGGAAACTTTGTAGTTAAATTTTTTCATTTGAAATCATTTAGAGCCTCAAACAAGCATTTTACACTCGGTTCCGTATAATATGATAGGAATCAGAACAGCGTGCATCTAGACCCAAGTCATGGTCATGGAGTGGTGTAGTGGTAGAGGAGGTCACACGCGAGGGAGAGAGGCCGTGGGTTTGAATCCGGCTAGCCGCATAGCGCGTGATTTATGCGGAAAAAATGGCGTGACTTGCTATTATTTTTCTATTTTTTTTGGGTTTTTCGGTGCTCATTAATCACAAACGATTTCTATTATGAACCGTTTGTGATGCTCCTTAGGAACTGTTTGTGATGATGCTTTCTGGAGTAGTGAAAATATGTGTGCTTCCTTTTTGTGTAAAAAAAGGTTCATTTTTTAAAAGAAAAAAAGTTCATTTGAGGACGAAATAATGGTAGGATGGATATTCTGCCAAGAGTCAAATATATGATCCTCGTGTGCCTCTTTTCAAAGTTTGAAAGTTCAAGTTCAAAATATGCTAAATCACCATCGTCAAGGTAGTTGGCGTTGCAAGTGCTTGAAAAATAGTCAGCACCTTCACCTACACATCATTTACATCATCCGTCGCCGTGGCTGCACAAGTAGTTAAAGTGACTTAAGTCCATCTCCGGCATCAAACCTGATCATCAGAGAACAGAGATGAATGGCACATGAGAGCAGTTTGTACAAAGCCAGTTCAAACAGCTCGGTTGTCCCCGTTGCCTATTCCGCCACCCGTTGGAAATTCGCAGAAAAGCCCCGAACCAACCGAATGTATTGCCAAATTCCAGCTGCTGCTCGCTGTGCTCGTACGTGCACGTGAGCCGGTGAGCGTGCCACCCGTCCGCAAAACGAGCTAGTGCCCAATCAACGCTGGGCGACACGATTCAGCGCCTCACGGGCGTCCACCGGGCCGGCGAGCGATCGATCGAAACAGCACTGCCGTCTTGTGCAGGTGGGGACCGTGTGCCCTGTGACGACTGATTGACCACGTGGTGTGGATTGATATTTGTCTTGACTCAAATATTACAGGTGTAGAATGCGGCTTGGTGGGCATTATTGCAGGTGAACAATAAGCGTGAAATGTCTTAGCCAGAACGGTCTCCCACGCGAAGAGACAAGTAGGTTTAGTTCGAGGAACCCGGTGGCCAGTGGGATCAAGTGCGGTTCACATGGTGCAAGAACAAGCAAGGCAACGTGGGTGCAGTGATCGAGCCGGTAGATTGGGCACGGCCGAGTCAAGGAACGAGGAAAGACCAAGTAGACCGTCCGGGAGCCGGAGGTGAAAGGCTTGGCGTGCTCGAGGCTTGGCGTGGAGGCCGGACCAAGTGCGCGGGGTTTACTGATTAGCCACAAAATCAAAGGAGTAGGGTTTTTTCGTTTGGGTCACAAAACCAAGTCCGAGGACCTGGCGTGGCAGATCCGGAAGTTCTGGTTTTGTGAACCCGGAAGTTCTGATTTGGAGAAAACGGAAGTTCTGGATTTAGAAAACCAGAAGTTCTGGTTTCGATCGTGCGCGTCGGGAAGCTTCGAAGTGGAGGACACGCGGCGTGATCTCGGAGGTTGCGTCGGAGGGAAGCAACTCCAGATGGATGCGTGCTCAGCCGGAAGAAAATATCTGCAGCTTTACCATTTTACCCTTGAGGGCGTGTATCTTAGGTTTAAGTTGTAGGGGTAGTTTAGTCTTTCGGCTGCGACCATATATACTCATCTTGGTGGGAGTAGGCAGCCATCTTTTGAAACTCTAGTTCATTTCTTTCTTGTTCTCCTAGGCTAGCCAAGTGCTTCATGTTGTGAGGGAGAGAGGGAGGTCTTCTCCATTTTTATTTCCTCCACTTTCAAGTGGGTAGGATGAAGGGAGGAGGCTAGCCACTTTGTAAAGATGTTGACCTCGTGATGCTAAGTGAATTCGTGGTGAAGATCTTGTGTGTTGTTGTCTCCTTTGCGTTTTTTTCGGGTGATTTTTGGACGAATCTATGTTCGTCACGTTGGAGGCCGTTTCTTTGGGGGATTTTGTTGGGGATTCACTCATGAGTCTTTAGTGATCCTTCTCTAGTGATTTGGCCCCCTCAATCCTCGGGAAAAGTCTTCGATTTGGTGAATTTCGTTTGAACCCGAGAAAGAGGTGTTTGGTTCATAGATCCGCAATTACTTTTTATTCGGTGCATCTTTGGGTGTGATTTCAGAGCCATGACTAGTTCATGATGTATACCACCTATCCCCAAAGTCTCACTTCAATCCGTGGAGCGAATCGGGAGATCGATTGAGGATTAGATCAAGTTCTTCCCGCGGGTTTGTCCTGTTCCCGTGAAACCGGAAGTTCCGGATTAAAACCGGATGTTCCGGGTTGTATCTGGAGGTTCCGGTTTCAGGAAACCAGATGTTCCGGTTTTGTCCTATGTGGTGAGCTGATTTTGGTTTCGATTGTTTCCGCTGTGTTCTTTGAATTGTGTTGGTTGATTCTTATTCCTAGGACCAGAAGCACTTCAGTGGCTTCGTGGTTTTGGCAAGAAAGAAAGTTGGACACAATTGATAGTGATTTCGGAATATAGACCAGATTTCCTCTAGTCGCCGTTTTCGATCCTTCAGCAGGGACGAGGGCCCGCCCGATGCCGGCAAAGGTACGGTGTTTAGCTAATTTTCTTGTCTCGGCACGAGGCGAAACGATCGAGGCGTTTGATTTCTTCTTATGCCTGACCTAACTCTTTGGATGGTGTCAATAATGGCTGAAACAGAGACCACCAATACCTCAATGACAATGGTTCGAGTAAGTGGGATCAGACAGAGATAGATCTCGATCTCCTTGGGCCAGCTTTGGGAGGGCCAGCGCGTCTTCTTCCACGGTTGGGCGCGTACGCCGCCGTAGATTGTACACCAAATGTTTTAGCTTTGAGCTGAATTTTTAGTTACATTTTTCATAATATAAATGTGAATATGTGATGCAGAGCTGTATACTAGATGCTTCATCCTATTACCTTGACCAATATTATTTCCATCATAGTTACATTGGGTGCTATTATTTTCATTCGTCGGATATATAGGCTTCAGACACACTGCTTGTTCTACTCCTTAACTACAACCATCCTCAGCTAACCAATTGTTACCGATTAATTTTCATACGTGTGATACTAAATTGTTGTTACTGAGTCTAAACTTTCAATTTACTAGTTTTTTTCCAAAAATATGTTATTACACTAGTAGAAAATAAACTTTCTATCTATTATATTTCAATTTACTAGTTTTTTTCCAAAAATATGTTATTACACTAGTAGAAAATAAACTTTCTATCTATTATATTAGTCTCGGTTGGAATAACCAATCGGGACAAAAAGTCATCTTTTAGTCCTGGGTTGACCCTTTAGTCCCGGTTGAAGGTTCAACTCAGGACTAAAGGGTCTCATATATTAGTCCTGGTTGACCTTTAGTCCCGGTTGGAGCCATCAACCCAGACTAAAGGGTCCTGCATAGAGTTACTGTAAAGAGGAAACATCCCATATAAAGTCACATGTATTGTATAGGTGGGGTGGATAGAAGGTTATATGCAAGGTAATGTAAAAAGTTGTGGGTCCGAAAACCACAAGGTGCAACATTTTTTGAACGTCACAGACTTTTAGTCCTAGGTGTGGGGAAACCATGCGGGGTTGGGAATCGAGACTAAAGGATATTTCTCCACTAGTGTTGCCAAGCTAGATCTTTGCTATAAATATAATATTTTTATTTACAAATATATAATTTTGATAAATAAGTTTCTAAAAATTCATGGCACGGACACGTGCGTCTCTATTAATGATAAATAAACCACAAAGTTATTTTATTACTCACTCCGTCCCACGAAGAATATTCTTTTAGAGTTTGAATCTTGTCCCACAAGAGAGTGCTCTTATAAGCCTCAGACCATACAAAAGAGTTCATTTATTAGATGTAGCACAATTTACAAGTCAAAAGCCTTTCAAAGATTGGATGGTGAGTTAAACACTAGCATGCAAAATTAAACCGATACAGGAAACCATGCGCCCAACACAACTACCAAAACCAACTAAGCAGATTAAGTAGGGGTATAGAAGGCTTTTTTCATCCTTACTATTGTGTTTGAAATTTTCTAAAAGAGCACTTATTATAGGACAGAGGAAGTAATTCATGTGCTCTCAAACCTAGCATCCCTGCACAATATCTTGCCACTCTACTACAGGGAAGGTCCGTTCTTTCGTTGGTTGCGCTCCACCCCTGTCATTGTGCCCTCACTGCCAGGTTGGCCCACCACTCAAGTTCCACCGTAGAGCCTCGGTCGCTAACTTGCTGGCGACTTTATAGTGGCTTCGGCTGCACCTGTTTTGCGAAACAGATACTACGACACGAATCCGTTTGGTAAAATAAGGCAAAGTAAACTATAAGCAGGGTGAAACCAATTTTTGTGGCTTCTCCAAAACGATTTATGTGGTGAAACCGTTTTGAGAAAAACCCTGGCCTCTTTCAAGGCAAAATGAGGCACTTGGGAGTATAGGTCGTGTGCTGGAGTAAGTGGTTGTACATCAGTACAACTGTACAAGGGTCATGGCAGTGCACCTTCGAATACAGCTTGCATCTCTTTGAAGGTTTCTGGCTAGTTATTTTTGCACCACTTGCAATAATGGAACCACAGAACATGTACTGAACAGAAGATCTATGAGACTAGTAGAGGGCAAAACTGTACAAAATCAGTACGGCTAGCTCGTTCCCTATGCCAGAATCTCCAACATCTGGGAAACCGTTGCGCAGACGAAACAAGCGACGCCAACCGCCGTACCGAACGAACACCGACGCACCCCAGCAAGCAGGCAGCAAGCGAACGCGCACGTGAACGCACCCCACGAGCCACGACTAGTGGTCGGTGGCGGCTCGCTGGCAAGGAACTAGGTGCAGCGATCATTGCACGCACGCATGAGTGAGCCCGGCCCCGTCCGCTTGGGCAGTATCGTCGTCTCGCACAGGGCGGTCGCGCGCAACGGGATGTGGCCCGAGCACGTACAGCGCAAAAACCTTGAACTGTTCATGTGTTTTGTGTCCTTTGGTTCCCTGACCTAGCTGTTTGGTTTTCATTTTGGAGCATATTGTCCAAAGGGACAGCAGGGTTAGGTGCAGCTTGAAAGCGTCGTCACAACCACCCGAATCAAATTAAGTCGCACTAGAGATCTGAGAATGTGAGTTACTCCGTACATCCATGCAACGTTCGTTCTGTTTGAGAATCCAAACTTCTTTCTGAAACCATTAAATTGGATCGTGAGCTCTTTCATTCCTTCAAGGAAATACAAGCTCGTATTTGAATTATGCATTTCTGCAAGTCCGTCGAGCGTTGCCATCTGTATACATTATTTGAAGAAAGATATCGGCAAATTTAAACCACCCAATGATCTGGTTTTCTAGATAATGGATAAAATATTATCCGACGAACGGTTACAGCCAAAAAAGCAAAATGAAAATTACATCCCATCAAGGGATTCTACTAGTCCTACGTGACAACAAGTCGCTATAACAAGATTGTCAGCCCTTGAAAAAGAACCGAAAACGTTGGACACCGACCACCATTGAAGATTGGATGCTTATTCCAAGGCAACAGCACGAAGACTTGGTACAGAAACAACCTGCCAACCAACATACGAACGGTTGCGCCATCCAATGCCACATCCGTCATGAGCTGAATAATGAAAAGTGTGTCCACACGGGAGAACTGCCCCGCTCGGCGAACAAGAACTTCGACGACGCGATTGCACTGCCGCCGTAGGACTGGAGAAACCAGGCTAGGTTTTCACCCAGTTATTGAGCACCAACCGGCACAGTAGGGGACGGACTGATCAACGACTTTAGCAGCGCCTTTGACAAGGTGTGTCACGGACATAACCACCGCCATCGGCCCGGCGAAACATGCCAGGCAAGGATTTTGCCCAAATCATCGCCACCACCGTCATCGCTGTGCCCGACCAACGAAAAGGTCACCTTCACCGGAAGGACACCACCAGCTTCACTCAGGACGTCGCCACCGCAAGACGAGACGCACGCCGGCTGTCGACGACGAAACACCGCCACCAGGAACAAGGTTCCACCGACGGAGTGATGGCACCAACTCATGGGGAAGGCGGCGGCACGGCTGCTAGCGAAGTCCGCCCAATTGCCCACGTGGGAACAACGCGGAGCAATGAAGACATAGGATTTGTTACTCCGCAGCCTCCATGCCGCCAGGGACGGCAAGATCCACCACCGGAGAGGCCGCGCGAGCCAAAGCCGCCACACGTCTCCACTTGCCGGCATCGATACACCAACATGCGCCCCCTACGCGCCGCACCAAATCCGACCGAGGTTGATCCGGCGTCGGCCGCCGCCGCTGTCGCGGCCGCAAAATCCAGCTCGCGCCGGTGAAGGCACCAGGCATCCCGGTGCCGGCGAACAGGAAGGAGGAAGGGGTCGGCCGACGCGGCCCACCCGAACTCCCGCGCAGCTCGCCTGGAGGACCGGCCAAACGCCGATCTGCCGGTGCACTCGTCAGATCCGGCCATTGGGATCCGGATACGGCCTCCCCGGTGAAGACAGCGTGCACCCTGCGGGCGAGGTCTTCTGCCCACCATCGACGTCCGCGACCGCCGTGAGAGGGGGAGGGGGAGGGAAACCACGCCGCCACCATCCCGGCGAGCCGTGCGGGCTTCCGGCGGCCGGCTCCGGCGGCAGCGCGACGAGGAGGACGAAGGTAGGGGTGGCAGCGGCGGCGGCTGGGGGCAGGGCCGCCCGAGTTGCCCTTCGCGGGGGCGACGCGGACGCATGCACAGTAGGTGGTCTTTTAATGGGGCAAAAGATAATTTTTGTTAAGTCGCAAAGAGGTCTCCTATCCATCTTCCACAAGATGACTAAGCGATGTAACTTTCAGCACACTAAACTCATCTAATATAATCATTGTAATCCACCGATCTCCTACCGCGAACATCGTCTAGCATTTTGATACACTTGATTCAATAATTAATCTATGAGACCTAATTCAACATTTTGAGAAACCTAATTCAACATTTTATAAGCATGATTGGGCGATACATTTATTTGCCCCTTCCATCTTACCCAAATTACCTCTTATCTAACATAATTTTTAAATACTTTTTTATAATTAATTCAACACTCAATAGACAATAATTCGATATTTCGGATTGCATGATTCAAATTTTACGAGATGATCGGGCGAGATATTTATTCATCCCTTTCACTTACCGAAGTTATATGGTTGGCTTGGCTCTCTACTTTGTCTTAGCCATTTATTTAACACAGATCTCACACAGTGGACACGTGACGGTAAGCTAAATTATTTTGCAGAAGGTAAATAGAAAGTCCGTTAAACTACTGATTCGTTTTGTCAGCGGCCTGTTGCGGTCCCCAGCCCAGCATGAAAAGCGGACCGGCCACAGTGTCGTGGCCCAAAATAAATCAACGGCCCAGCAAGCGGAGCCTCTTTACCTTCGGGCCGGGTATGGGCTTTGCCGGCCGAACAATCGGTAAATGAGCAAAATCATAGAAACACGGTAACACCGCGCCGTTGCGGATGAAACCGTCCACTCGGCGCCTGTGCAGGCCTTGCGGGCGGCGGCGCGCGTCTTCTGGTGCCGGAGCGTGGCGGCGCACGGCTAATCACGCGGCGACCAGCGGCCAAAAATGGTCGTACGCACGGGATCTCGCCAGGCTTCATGTTTTTAAGTGACAGTACTTGGGGTTTTGCTTAGGGATCCCAGTTCCCAGGCCGAGGCTACTCAGCTGATGTTAACTAGAGGCTGCGGAATTGCAGTCAAATACTCAGATTTGCAGAGTCGTTCTATCTATGTATTCTGATATTCGGATTATATGTGTTACGTAGTACTTGCGATGACCAGTTTTCCCAAAAACACAGTTATTACAGTCGCACTATCCATTGAATTGATCTCAGATGATTCGTCAAATCCCTGGTCCTTTTAGAAGCCAAATCTTAGTTTAAGCTATACACAGTTCACCACCACGGCATATAGAGCTTTCTAGCAGAGAAGCTAGTTAGCATCCCACTCATGTCAAGTTTCTTCATGGCTATCGAATTCAGGAAGAACCTCAGCTGCCTACACATGTTCCCTGTGTTGTGACTGTCAGTCTGTCACATCGTAAACTCTACTGAATATGGACCATGGGCCCATGGCTTGTTTTCGCTTCATCGATTGGTTGCTGCAACATATGATGTTTTGATTGATTGCAATACTTGCTACTTCTCTCATGTTCATTCGCTCCCTTGGGACTAGTCGAGTGCAAGAAAGAGCAACCTGCACTAGAGACAGCACACACCCATGCACCACATTTTCTGCCTCTTCCCTTGCTTGAATAAAAACTATGCATGGCCTTCATCAAATTCATCTCAACCTTTAGTCAATTCAAATGACAGTAGCATGATACATTTGGATAGCCTGCTTTTGATATTCTGTTCTCAGAGACGTTTCCATGAAGAGATAGAAGAAGGGGATCCTTTTTCCAGTCGTTTTCCACAGCACGTGAGAGGTGAGAAATTTGCCGCTCTGATATTCTGTCGCCTGGTGTTTTTCTCTCTGTGTAGGACAGTGTCGACGAATTATGCCGAGCACGTCTGCCTGGGGGTACCACAGAGAGTAGAATTGTGGGGCTCGCCTAGTTCTGAGGAATGACAGTACACGAACAACACAAAGATTTAGACAGGTTCGGGCCGCAATTAGCGTAATACCCTACGTCCTGTGTGCTTGATTGTATTGCACGTGTGGTTAGCCTGTTGGCTTGAGTTGTCTGTAGTCTGGTTCTGCCTGAGTTGTCTGGATCTAATCTGATCTACCGAACTAGGACCCCTGCCCTCCTTTATATATCCAGGGGGCAAGGTTTACATGGTAAGTATCCCAGTCGGTTTACAATTGGGAGTCCTAGTCCTAGTAGGAGTAAACGAGTAGTTGTCTGAGTACTTCTACTAGGACTCTGTCTTCTGTCATGAGGGTACCCGGGGATGCATATCCCACAAGCCCCCGAGCATCTTGTACCTTCGCTTCAAGTCTTGAATCTACTTTAACATCTTTGAGTACTTGGAGCTAAGTCCAAGACGCTCTGATCTTCTCTGACGAGTAGTTTTATTGGTGTGCATCTGATGATGCACCCAATGGGTGTAGCCCCCGAGCCTCCGACTACTTTTAAAAGTAGTCGGAGGTTCAAAAGCTATCTTGTCTTCATCTTGAATAATTCAATGGAGTGCACCGAGTAGGTGCACCCATTGGGTGTAGCCCCCGAGCTTCGAGTAGTTTCATGAAAACTAGTCGAAGGCCTTGAATTGATCAACAATAGGCACAAAAAATGTGTACCCCTTGAGTGTAGCCCCCGAGCCTTGAAGCGAATGTTTACATTCGGTCCGAGGGTCAAGAACATAATCTTCATAATAGCTTCTTGTTTAAAGTACTTGGCTGGTGCCAAGTTTCACTGATGTGAGTGCTTCGCCGTTTGAGTACCGACTGCTGCCAGTACTCGTCTCCATGTCTTGCCTTGCAATGTGTAGCCCCCGAGCTTAGGTACTCGAGTGGCTCCGCGGTGTCATGAAGAGGCGAAGTGGTGCCAAGTTTCACTGATGTGAATACTCAGCTGTGAACCCTGCAGTTTAAATATAGAGGATTAGTAGTTGTCGGTGTCGAGATTGGCCGCCCAACCTCAACGCCTTGCAGAATGCGCTGTGTTCCGTCCACTGACGGTTGATGCAAGAGCTAGCACAATGACACGGGGTTTATCCTGGTTCTGGCCACGGGGTCGTACGTCCAACAGGGTGTGCTCGGGGAACTGTACTATCTTGCACCGGAGTGCTTGCAGTGAGGGGCTACAAGCAAGGCGGGAGAGGAGAAGGAGTCTCCAAGTCCCTGAAGGTGGATTGATTGAGGCGGAGTGCCAATATCGAGTGGTGGTTGTGTGTTTTTCGTGTGTGAATTCGTCTCTCCCTTGAAAGGGTGTCCGCCTCCCCCTTTTATAGACCAAGGGGGAGGAGGAGTACAAGTACGTGCACAGTGCTATCTACAGAGAGGTGTCCTAGCGTTGGTTGACTTGTTCTTCTCAGTCCAGGCGTGTACTTGTGGCGAGTTCCGGCCTCCGTGGGCGTAGTAGTTGGCCCTTGCCTTTGTCCGACATGGGCTCGAGGGGTGGTGGCGGCCATAGTCCACGCTTGGTCAGCCGTCCGCCCGCTGACTCAAGGGTGCCGCCATGCCGTTTGCAGATGGAGGACGGGAGTTGGCAGCACAGTGGCCGGCGTGGTGCCTACTGCAGTCACAGTGCGCGGTACGCTCGCCTACGGCGGTATGGCCGAGAGTTGGCGGAGCTCGTCTGCTCCGTGTCATCCGCACAGGGGTGCCTGCCAGGGGTCCATGCCTGGCTGCCTGCCCGTTCACACGTTCGAGGGTGCCCCGGCTCCCGTTTGAGGGTGTAGCCGTTGGGGAGTGACGGGAGTGGTTGGCACAGGGCAGTGGAATGACCTGTGCCAGTCCACAAATTGCTCTATACGCCCGCATAGTGATGGGGAGTTCGCACAGTGACTAGAGCAGGCAGCACAGTAGCCGGAGTTGGCGGAGATGACCTGGCCTAGGCGGTCCGTGCAGTCGCACTGACCGGGGTTCACCCCTGGTCGCTGCCCGTACACCCGTTTGAGGGTGCCCCATGCCTGTTCGAGGGCTGCGCTGTGGGGAGAAGACGGGGGCAGGTGTGACAGGAGTTGGCACGGTGGTTGTTGTTCAGCACAGCGCGCGGTGCACCCACTGTGCCTGGGTATGGTCATGCGCTGGCGGTCCGGACTCGGCCGTCGTCACCCACATGGATGTACCTGCCTGGTCGTCGCCCGTACACCCGTTCGAGGGTGCCCCGGCTCCCATTCGAGGGATGTGCTGCGGGGAGAGGACGGGAGCAGTTGCAACAAGAGTGTTGGAATGGCCCCTGCTTGTCCGCACAGTAACGAAATATCTGCATAGTGACCGGAGCAGGCGCCACTGTGGCCGGGACAGGCGGGATAGTGACCGGAGTAGGTGCCACAGTGGGCCTGGCGGTGTCAGTAGCGTGGCGTGGGCGGAGATTCACTTTTGACCTTGGCGTCTGGCGGACAGAGTGGGCGTTAAATGCTGCGGTCGGGCGGGGCGGTTGGGTACGCCGAGGCACTTTGCGGTGCGTTGAGGTAGGCTCTCGTGCGAGGCGGAGCTCGGCGCTCATTCAAGGGTGGCCGAGAACCTCGAGCGAGGCGGAAGTCGCACAGTGTTTCGCTTGAGGGGCGTGGTCTCCTCGAGCGAGGCGGAGTTTCGACCCCTTTCGTCGGGGGTTCGGTCGTGGGGCCCAAGTTGCTGCCGGGCCGAACTGGGCCGTGAGCCTCATCGTGTTTGGCCTCTTTTTGGGGATTCGATTGTGGGTTTGCGTTTGCGAAGGTGATTACCCTGATGGTTAGGGGACCCCTTAGGTGCGTCCCCAACAGTAGCCCCCAAGCCTTTGCCGGACTGGGAGGCAGTCGGGCAGAGGCTGGCTTGAGGTAGTCGTTGTTGGTGTCCCATGGGGATTTTTTGCCTTCTTGAACACGCACATCTTTCCGTGGGGGCGCGCGAGCGCACCCGCGGGTGTAGCCCCCGAGCCATTAGAGGAGTGGTTCCACTCGTGTAAGGGTTTTTGTCCTTGAGAGCCGTTCTTTGCCGCTTTCCACTTGGCCTAGTGGTTCTGCGCGGATTTTTAACGGGTCATGCGGAATTCGGGGGTCGGACCCTGCATGGTTTTGGTGCGATTTTGTTCATTTGAAGGGGGGCGATCGCGATGCAAGGAGCCCCCGAGCCCTGGCCTAGGTAGGAACGATCAGGGGGAGTCCTTGTCTTTAGTTTTACGACCCTCGCGGCCCCTTCGCAGGGCTGAGGGGTGAAACAGTCCGTGCATCCCTCAGACTGGGCAGCATACACGGGTGTTTCGGTGAGCTGTTAACGGGTAGTTCAAGTGGGCGTCCGTGCCCCGTTCGTTAGGGGTCGGCTGGAGGTCCGGAGACACGTCCATGAGAGCGCTCGCAAAGGTTTGCTAGGCAGGGCTCGGTCCCCTCCGACAGGGACCGAGGGCGCAGAAGCTCTCCCTCGATGGGATCCCTCGACTAGCTGCCTTTGTCTGGCCTTGAACACAACAGGGGCGTCCCCAAACTCCGCGTTTGGGGTAAAAGTCCATTGACTACGCCCGAATCGTCCCTGACTCTGTTGATCTGGAGCGCCTGTCGAACCCGTTCGAGGGCCAAGCTTCGTACTCCTGATCAGTAGGGCCTCGTTGTAGGTGCGGCTTACCCTCGAGCAGTGGGCTCGAAGGAGCTCGGCGCTCCCCGCGGCCTCCGTATCGTGAATCTGGGGCGCCTGTCGAACCCGTTCGAGGGCCAGGCTTCGAGCCCCTGATTAGTAGGGATTCGCATCCTGTGCGGTGAGAACCTGCTCGTTTGATCATCAGCGCTTTCGTTTTGCGTGCCTACACATGACCACTCGTGGGCGCGGTCGTGGGTGACGCAGCGTGGAGGGGGCGCGGTTAGCGTATCAGGCTCGAGGGGTTTGGTCGAGCGCGTCCCACAGCCTTCGCGTCGTGAATCTGGGGCGCCTGTCGTACCCGTTCGAGGGCCAGGCTTCGAGCCCCTGATTAGTAGGGGGCAGTGTTTCCTTACCCCGGAAGGAATCTGCCCGTTCGATCGTCGGGGTTTTTTCGGTTTGCGGGCCCACGCATGACCGCTCACGGGCGCGGTCGTGGTCGACGTGACGCGGAGTGGGCGAAGTTGGCGTAATGGGTGCGTCTTTTTAGGCGGAGCGACGTGCGCTGTGGGATGTGGGGTGTCAGGCGGCCAGGCGTTGCTCCTGCGCCGTTTTCGTTTTACTGCGCCGCGATTAATGCCGCCGCCCACGCGCGTGCAACTTCCCACGCGATGGGGCCCGGTTGTTGGTAGTACGTGGCGCGCACCGGGTCTGCCGCGGACGGTTCGTTTCCCACGGCGGAGTAACCCCTCTCCCTCTCTTATAAAAAGAAAGCGTGGGGGGAGGGGATTTTTTTACCTTAACTGCTCGCGCTTCCAGCTTTTGCCTTCTTGCTGCGTTCTTCCTTGAGCTTGCTGCCGCTCGACGCTCTTTGCGCCCGCCGCCGCCGCTTTGCTTCCCGTAGAGCAGCCACCATGGTTGTCCTTGAGGATGCCACCGAATGGACTCCGTCCAACGTTACCGAGCACGCCCTGGAAGGCTTGGTGCTCGGCGGGCAGCTCTCGCCGCGGGGCGACCCGGCGCGGCCGGCGTGTATTGTCCCGCCGTTGACGGCCGCGGTGCCAAGTCCGCCGGAGGGGTACGTGGTGAGCTTCGCTTGTTTCCACGAGCGAGGCTTCAACGCCCTGGTGAGCCAGTTCATGCGGGGCCTCTGCCACCACTATGGCGTGGAGCTCCACAACTTCGCCCCCAACGCCATCTCCCAGGTGGCGGCCTTCGTCGGCCTCTGCGAGGGGGTGCTCGGGATCGAGGCGCACTGGGATCTGTGGGTCCACTACTTCCACGCCGAGCTCAGCACGACCGGCGCGGGAAGAGGAGTGCGCCGCCCCGTGTGCGCCGGAGGGCTCACATTTTCGCCGTACGGCCCCCGCAAGCACTTGTACCCGGCGTGCCGGATGACCACCAGCAACAACGGCTGGTCCCGGGGGTGGTTCTTCCTCCGCAACAACGGATTGGGGCTGTCGGCGTACACCGGGAAGGTCTTGATGGAGAAGCCCGCCTCCTGGGACTACGGCGTCGCCGGCGAGGGCTAACGGAGGGCTGGTTGAGATCGCGAGAGAAGACACCCGGTGGTACGGGGATCCGCTCTGACGCGATTTTGGAGAGTTGGTCCGCTTCCTCGTTGTACTTTCGCAAGACGTGGTTCAGCTCGAGGCCATAGAACTTGTCCTCGAGGCGGCGAACCTCGCTGCAGTACGCCTCCATCTTTTCGTCCCGACAGCTTGCGTTCGTCATCACTTAGTCGATGACCAATCGGGAATCTCCCCGGACGTCGAGGCGTTTGACGCCAAGCTCGATGGCGATGCGGAGCCCGGCGAGTAGGGCCTCGTATTCCGCCATGTTGTTCGACGCCGGGAAGTGCAAGCGTACTACGTACCGAATATGTTCTCCGAGGGGTGAAACGAGGAGGAGGCCCGCGCCTGCCCCTGTTTTCATTACCGACCCTTCGAAGTACATTGTCCAGCACTCGCCCTGGATTTGTGCTGGAGGGAGTTGGGTGTCAAGGCCTGTGACTTTATCGCCCTTCATGGTGCATAGGAGAGTGTTTCTCCCACGAGCTCCATCGTCCACTTCGCTATTCTACCTGAGACATCCGGATTGCGGACTATCTCTCCCAGAGGGAAAGAAGAAACCACGGTAACCGGATGGGCCTCGAAATAGTGCCGCAACTTTCATCGCGCGAGCACCACAACGTAGATTAGCTTCTGGATCTGTGGATATCGTGCCTTGGTTTCGGTTAGCACTTCGCTGACATAGTACACCGGCCTTTGAACTGGCAGAGCGCGCCCTTCCTCCGTCCTTTCTACGACGATGACAGCGCTGACCACTCGAGTCGTTGCGGCCACGTAGAGGTAGAGGGCCTCGCTGTTCTGCGGTGGTGTGAGGATAGGCGCATGCGCGAGCGACGCCTTTAGCCCGTCGAGGGCCTTTTGGGCTTCGGGGGTCCATGAAAAGCGTTCGTGCTTTTTCAGGAGCCGATACAAAGGCAAGCCTTTCTCTCCAAGTCGCGAGATGAAACGGCTAAGGGCTGCGAGGCAGCCTAGTACCCTTTGTACCCCTTTGGGGTCCCGAATCGGTCCCATTCGCTCCAGGGCCAAAACCTTTTCGGGGTTGGGTTCGATGCCTCGCTGGGAGACAACGAAACCCAATAGCATGCAGCGTGGCACCCCGAAAACGCATTTTTCCGGGTTAAGTTTTACCCCGTTCGCCCGGAGGCAACCGAACGTAGTTTGCAAATCGTCTACCAGATCGTCCGCCTTTCTGGATTTTACAACGATATCGTCCACATATGCCTCAACGGTCCGCCCGATGTGGCCTCCGAAAACGTGTTGCATGCATCGCTGGTATGTAGCTCCGGCGTTTCGGAGGTCAAATGGCATAGTGACGTAGCAAAACATGCCGAACGGTGTGATAAAAGAAGTCGCGAGCTGGTCGGACTCTTTCATCTTAATTTGGTGATAGACAGAATAAGCATCAAGAAAGCATAGCAATTCACACCCGGCAGTAGAGTCTACTATCTGATCTATGCGAGGCAGAGGGAATGGAACCTTAGGGCATGCTTTGTTTAGACCAGTGTAATCTATGCACATGCGCCATTTTCCATTTTTCTTCCTAACTAGAACAGGATTAGCAAGCCAGGTTGGGTGAAATACCTCTTTGATGAATCCAGCCTCCAAAAGCTTGTGCACCTCCTCCCCGATGGCGCGGCGTTTTTCCTCGTCGAATCGCCGTAGTCGCTGCATCACCGGCTTGGAGTGGGGCAGGATGTCGAGGGAGTGCTCGGCGACCTCCCTCGGAATGCCCGGCATGTCCGAGGGACTCCACGCGAAAACGTCGGCGTTTGCGCGGAGGAAGTCGACGAGCACTGCTTCCTATTTGGGGTCGATGGTGGTGCCGATCCTCAGACCCTTCCGTCGGGGGTGCTGGGGTCGAGGGGCACGACCTTCGAGTGTGCTGCGGCCTCGAATGCGCCTGCACGCCGTTTGGTGGAGTCGATGGCCTTGTTGGTCATCTTCTCCAGGTCTGCCACCAAGGTCTCGCTGTGGTCAAGCGCTTCCGCGCCTTCAACGCACTCGATGTCGCATGCGTAGGCGTGTTCGTATGACGACCCCACGGTGATGACGCCCTTCGGTCCGGGCATCTTCATCTTGAGGTAGGTGTAGTTCGGGACCGCCATGAGCTTGGCGTAGCACGGACGCCCGAGGATGGAATGGTAGGCTCCCGGGAATCCCACCACCTCGAAGGTGAGGGTCTCGATGCGGAAGTTGCTTGGAGTGCCAAAGCTGACGGGCAGGTCGATCTGCCCGAGTGGTTGGACTCGTTTGCCCGGCGCGATGCCATGGAACGGCGACTTGCTGGGCCTCAGCTTGTCCGTGCCGATGCCCAGGAGCTCCAAGGTGTGGGAGTAGAGAATGTTGAGGCCGCTGCTTCCGTCCATCAGTACCTTGGAGAACCGCGTGTTGCCGATGATGGGGTCGACGACGAGCGGATAACGTCCCGGATTCGGGACGTAGTCCGGGTGGTCTTTGGGGCCAAAAGAGATGGTCTCAGCCGACCAGGGGAGGTAGGCCGGTGTCGCCAGATGAACGGAGAAGACCTCTCGACGTTCGCGCCGGCGCTCTCGCGAAGTCATGTTCGTCGTGGGTCCCCCAGCAATGAAGAATACGTTCTCCACGTGGGGAACCCGCCATCACCACCGTCATCCGCGTCTTTCCTTGTGCCGTCCTCCTTCGCGGAGATGCGCTTGTAGTAGCCCTTGATCATTTCGTACTGCTTAAGGGTGTGTCCGACGGGGCCCCTGTGGTACGGGCACGACTGCTTTAGCATTTCGTCAAACAGGCCTCCCCCCTGGGGGGAGCTCGAGGGCCTTTGCGGCCTCGTTCGGCAACGAGGGCCTCGTCAGAGTCCTCGTCCTGCTGCTGTCGCCGCGCGACCTGCTGGGGCTTCTTGCCCTTGTTGCCCTGTTTCTGTTTCTTGGCCTTCCCTTTGGATTTGCTGCCCTCCGTGGGCGGCTCCTCCGTACGCTCCCCCCTGGTCCTGCCGTCGAAAATGGCCCCAACTGCCTCTTCTCCAGAGGCGAAGTTGGTGGCGATGTCGAACAACTCGTTGACACTTGAGGGATGGTTCTGCCCCAGCTCGCGCACCAGCTCCCGACACGTCGTGCCTTCAAGAAAGGCTTGGATGACTTCGGAGCAGCGTTTGGAGAAGCGCCGGATGAAATCCCTCAGTGGTTCGCCGGGCGTCTGTCGACACCCACGCAGGTCCCAGGAGTTCCCAGGGCGTACGTATGTGCCCCGGAAGTTGCCCACGAATAGCCTGAGTAGGTCGTCCCAGTCGTGGATCTGGTTCGCGGGCAGGTGCTCGAGCCATGTCCGCGTGGAATCCGCAAGGTGGAGCGGAAGGTTGCGGATGATCATGGCATCGTCAGTGGCTCCGCCCAGCTGGCAGGCCAGGCGATAATCGTTGAGCCACACCTCGGGGTTCGTTTCGCCCGAGTACTTGGTGATGGTGGCTGGTTGCCGAAAGCGCTGCGGAATGGCCGCCGAGCTGATCTTCCGACTGAACACGAGGGTTCCCGGAGGCTCCGGTGTCGGGCTCTTGTCCTCTTCGTTGTCGTAGCGACCCCCGCGCCGGGGGTGCCTGCTACGGGGCGGCGCCGTGTCCTGTCTCCTCTTGTTCAGGATATTTTGTGCGTCGCCATCATTGGCGGCGCCTCATGTGTCCATCAGCCGTTCCCTCATGGGCTTCCTCGCGTTGAGGTTGCCCGCCACGAGTGCCTCACCATCATTCGTTGGATGGTTCGGCGTCCCCCTTCCCCTTGGTAGGGTGCGGATGGACTCTTCTCTGTCTCACATGCTGCTTCCCGCCCTCGCACTGGAGGCGCATGTGAGACGCAGAGCTTTCGGCCTGTTGAACGGCTGCTTCTTCAACAAAGGCTTGCGCCTGGCGTCGAAGGTCGCGTGCCACGGGCGTTGATGGTTCACGCATGGCTCGAATCAAAGTCGCCGCGGCGACAAGATTTTGGCTCGTCCTTGGCAGCACGGCCGGGGTGACGAAGTTGCTGTTGAAGCGCGCCTGGGCGACACGTCCGGCTGCCCTTGCGCGTTCGCCGCGCGCGGGCGGCGGGACCTCGAGTGCAGCCCTCAGCTCTTGCAGCTACTGTCGCTCACGCTGGAGCTGTGCCTCCAGCTCTCGGATCTGCGTCAGTTGTGCCTGCGCGAGCGCGGGATCACCCTGAGGTGCCCCTTCTTGCGCGTTTGTTGGTTGCTCGTTGTGGTCGGCTCCTATGGCGGGCGGCTGCCTGTGGCGGCTATCTGCGCCGCTTGCTCCACCGCTCTCGCTTGCGGACTCGACGTCGCCGTCGAGGACGAAACACTCCCGCGAGGGGTCGTAGTCCTCGTCGCTGGAGTCGTCGGAGCAGGTGAGGCAAAAATCCGCGGCCGCTTGAAACGATACGAAGGCCTCACGGTTGCGTAGTCCGGTGTAGTCCAGGTCCGGGTGTTCCTGGCCACGCACGTTCTCCTCGTCGCCCGATTGGTCGGGCGGGGAAATGGTGGGCGGGGTCAGCCGGCGACCCCGCAAATGCCTGTACGCGTCCAGGTCGGCGTTGATTGCCGCGGAGTAGCTCGCGGCGGCGTTGCGCATCCCGTAAGGGAGCTGTGCTAGTCCAGCCGCAGCCTCCCGGCGCGCCCCCTCCGCGGGGGCCACCGGTGGAGGTGCTCTCCTTTGCTCCGCGGCGGCTGGTCGTAGAGGTAGGCGCGTGTCCCGGTCGGTGAAGACGACGCGAGGGACGTTGCGTGGCTCTATGTGAACCCGCAGCTCGTGCAGCCCCCAGCGCCTCCCGAGCTAGGACCGTGTTGGTGACGCCGGCGTCGCAGTATCTGCGTCGGGACTCCTGGGGATGAGCCGCATGAGGAAGCCCTCGCCGGTGGCTTCGAACTCCAGGCTCCCGAACGTCATTCGGCGTCCGCGCGGAAGCGGGCCGGAGGACTCCACGGAGAATCGGGGCGGCATGGCTTCGGTGTTGCTTGCCGTCAAGGGAACTGGTGGACGAAGATGTTGATCACAGCGTTTCCCCCCTACCTGGTGCGCCATTGTCGGTGTCGAGATTGGCCGCCCAACCTCAACGCCTTGCAGAATGCGTTGTGTTCCGTCCCCTGACGGTTGATGCAAGAGCTAGCACAATGACACGGGGTTTATCCTGGTTCCGGCCACGGGGCCGTACGTCCAGCAGGGTGTGCTCGGGGCACTGTACTATCTTGCACCGGAGTGCTTGCAGTGGGGGGCTACAAATGTCACACCCGGATTTACGCAGAAACCCGAATGCTTCTATATGTGTGCCCAGGAAGTCCAGAGAACACATATAGATAACAAATATGATAAACAGAGTACATATGCTCGAATAAAATGGTTTTACATCAGAGTTTGACTAAAATAACTAAATAACACAGCGGAAGACTAACTATAAACTCTCTCTCTAAACGAAGACGAAGACGAAGCCGAAATCCATAATCCACAGGGACACCGACTGGTTGAGCACAGCTAGTAGAATGGTAGATCTTCAGGAAATTCAATAGCAGCAGTACCATCTAATCCATCTGTTACCCATCCGGGATTTTGTTGAATGGCAAGTGTAAGTAATTGTCTTACTTAGCAAATACAACACGGGTAATGAAGGCTTAAAAGAAAGGCTTGACACGGCTGTACTGCATTAGCAATTTTAGTTGATTCTTTTTAACATAAACCAAGATTACTACAATTATGTGAATCCCAGTTGAAACCCAATTAATATAGTAGAAGTAATCATTAAACAATAATAAACATCAATTTCTAATCAAAAAGGATCCAGGCCGCTCTTGACCCTGAGCAAGGCTATCATGATAGATTGTACACTCTGCAGAGGTTTCGCCCTTTACCCACCAGTCGCGTAAAAGTTCAAAGGAACTTTGCACCCAACCACGCACATCAACACTTCCGAGGTGTGACTGCATAGGGACGCTACGAGGCTTTTCACAAGACACCCTAACAAAACAGTAGCCGTTATGGTACAACCTAGGCAGCATGACCCAAGGCACCGAGAATGACTGACGCTCATGTCGCAACACGAGGGGGTCAATGGCGTCCAAGCGCGGAAAAGAATAACAACAACAAAATAAATAGCGCAACGTGTGGAACCTCCGCCATACGGAAGCTCCCAACACGGGACTGTGCCTCACGGGGACATAGCCAACGGATACTCCGTTCTCGGTGGATCAAACCATACTCTCACCCATGCTTCCCATAACGCCGTCGGCCCGTCGGTAACTACTGTCAAGCTAGAGCCGTACATGCTACTCGACCAAGACCAGAGCCATTATAGTTCCGGCGGTGGCGACAGGTTCCTGGGTTGCCGCTTTAAGAACAGGTCCTTATGGAGAGACACTAGGGCCAAGCATGAAGCTTACGCCCTAGCTCCCTGATCCATGTTGCTAAAAAGCAAGTTTTACCATTAACATTGAAGTGAACCATTAAGTCAAGATTAACAGTTAAACATTGGTGACAGTAGCGGCGCATAGCAAAGTTCTACCCAAATGCAATAACCCAAGGTAATCAAGGTATAGGATAAACAAAGCTAGGAATAGCCTTAATAGGAACAATTTAGACACATGCATATGCAGTAATTATTGTAAAGGTGTGTTTAGGTAGCAAGGATTGTCCGTGCTGTACTTGCCTTCGTCCAACTGCTGCTGTTGCTCTTGCTGCTGCTGTTGGTCTTGCTCCTCGTAACCCTCGAACTCAAACGTGTACGGCTCACCGACTGGACTCATACATCAACACACAAGCATCCATACAAACCAGTACATGCAAACAATATTAATCTATTAGAACAGTACACCAAACAATAAAAACAGAACAAAAGAAGGCTTAGAAACTAATCTACGCTTCGCTACGAACACGTGAGCGCGAGAATCACTCAAATCGGAGCTAAAACGAAGAAGTTATGGCTTTTCTAAGGTTCAGGGACTTGCTGGCAAAGTTTTAAAAGTTCCAGGGGCTTATTTGCAAAAACTCAGGGGCTAAAACATAATTTTATATAAAAACAGGAGGGTTTATTTGCAATTTAACCAAAACAGGACCTCGGGTACTATTTTTAAATAAGGCAGGGGGTTTTCTGTAAAAATCAGGACTTAATTGTAATTATTTTTGAATAAATTTGGACTGCGGGTTAATTTTGAAATAGTACAGGGGCTCTTTTGAAAAACGGCTCGGCTGACTGGGGGTTGACCGGTATGGTCAACTTTGACCCCGGGGTTGAACTCGATCCGGGCCGTTGGTTTCGATCTGGACGACTCAGATTAGATCGGGGAGAGGGGGGGTGTCGCCGGCGAGGGGTGCTGCGGCGGCGCCGCCTGCGCGCGCGGCGGAGGGTCGCCGGCGAAGATGGAATCTCGAGCTACGGGGCACGGGTCGGGGCGCGGGCTGGCTCTACGGCTTCGGGGCGACGCTGCGAGTTGAATGGGGGTGCTCTCGCCGACGGGGACGCGACAGCGGCGGCCGGCGACGGGCCATGGCGGCGGCGGCGTTCGGGCAGTGACGGCGGGGACGCGACAGAGAGGAAAAGAGGGCAAGGAGGGGCTCGAGAGCACGCAAACCTTCTAGCGAAGCTTCTCCGGCGGTCGTTGGCGACGGGGCGGCGCTAGGTCCGCGGATCGACGGCGGGGATTTGGAAACCGCGGCGGCGGCTATGGCGGCGCTGCGAGCTCGGGCGAGAGCGAGGGCGGCTAGGGCTTGGGGAGTTCGGGGCAGGGGGAAAATCGAGGGCGGCGCAGCTATTTGAGGGCGGCCGAGGAGAGTCCTGGTGGCCTCGGCGGCGTGCCGTGGCCGGGCGGGATTCCGGCGGTCGGGTCCGAGCCGGACTCGGCGAGAGGTAGGGGATGGGGCTGACACGGGGGGCCCGTGCGTCAGTCGGCGAGGAGAGAGAGAGGGGGCGCTGCGGGGTGGGCTGGCCAGCCTGTTGGGCCGACTTGGTGGGCTGCGCGGACGAAGCAGGCCGGGGAGGCGGAGCTGGGCCGGAAGCGGCTGCGCGGGCTGGGGCGAGCAGGCCGGCCGCGGGCCAAAAGTGGGGCTGAGGGAGGTGGGCCGCTGAGGGAAAAAGAATAGGAGGGCCAAAATTGGACGGGGAAAAGAGTTTAGGGGGAAAAAGTGAACTCGGGCCGCAGAAACTTTTCTAGAGCTCCAAACTCAGCGATTCAAATTCGAATTTAAACAGAATTTAAATTCCAATTGAACCACACACAAACAAAACTCAATGCAGCCAGCATGAATGCAACAAAAATGTTTCTATCCTTATATTTAATTTTATTTCTCATAAATAATTTATTTTCCTTATATAAATATGAGCATAAATTAAATAAAAACAATTTAATTACTAAAATTTTAAAAATAGGCATTTTTAGGGTGTTACAAACCTACCCCCCTTAAGATGAATCTCGTCCTCGAGATTCGGACGTGGATGGGAACAACTGTGGATATTCCGCTCTGAGATCTTCTTCTCTTTCCCAAGTCGCTTCATCCACTGAATGTCGACTCCACTGAACTTTGCACATCCGGATCACTTTATTTCTGGTGACTCTTTCTGACTCCTCCAAAATTCTGACAGGATGCTCAGTATAGGTAAGATCTTCCTCCACATTCAGCTCATCAATCGGAATCTGTTCCTCAGGTACTCGCAAACACTTTTTCAACTGAGACACATGGAACACATCATGTACTCCCGCTAACTTCTCTGGTAGCTCTAACTGATATGCCACCTCACCTTTCCGACCAAGTACCTTGAACGGTCCAATATATCGAGGTGCTAACTTGCCCTTAACGTTGAACCTCTTCACGCCTCTCATGGGTGACACCTTGAGATACACGAAATCTCCAACTTCAAAGCTGAGATCCCTCCGTCGGTTATCCGCATAGCTCTTCTGTCTGGATTGTGCCACTTTCAGATTCTGTCTGATTATCTGTACTTGTCGCTCTGCCTCTCTTAGTATCTCAGGTCCAAACACCTGACTTTCTCCCGTCTGATCCCAGAATAGTGGTGTCCTACACTTTCTGCCATACAGAGCCTCGAATGGTGCCATCTGCAAACTCTTCTGATAGCTATTGTTGTACGAGAATTCCGCGTACGGTAAACTCCTATCCCAACTGGCACCATATTGCAGAGCACATGCTCTCAACATATCCTCCAATATCTGATTTGTCCGTTCTGTCTGCCCATCTGTCTGTGGATGGTAAGCTGAACTGAACTGTAGCTTAGTGTCCATAGACTCATGCAATTGTCGCCAAAAGTGCGATGTGAACTGGGTACCTCGATCTGACACTATTCTTTTCGGTACCCCGTGCAAACACACAATCCTCTCCATATACAACTCTGCTAGTCTGGCTCCCGAGTAGGTGGTCTTTACTGGTAGGAAATGCGCCACCTTGGTCAGACGATCCACGATTACCCAGATTGAGTCAAATCCTCTCTGAGTGCGCGGTAAGCCAGTGATGAAATCCATACCGACTTCTTCCCACTTCCATTCAGGTACCTTCAGGGGCTGGAGTAAACCTGCTGGCCTCTGATGTTCAGCCTTGACTCTCTGACAGGTGTCACATAGAGCTACGTATGTGGCCACATCTCTCTTCAATCCGTACCACCAAAATCTCTCTTTGATATCTTGGTACATCTTGGTACTACCTGGGTGTATCGAATACGCCGATTCATGGGCTTCCCTGAGAATTGCATCCCTGATCTACACTATATCTGGTACACAGATCCGCTTCTCATACCACAATGTTCCTTGGTCATCCACTCGAAAACCAGGGGCTTTTCCTAATGCCACCAGTTCCACGATCTCCTTGATCTTCTCATCTGTGAGCTGTCCTTTTCGGATCTCTTGTTCCAAGGTCGGTTCTACTACCATCTCGGTGACGCTGGTCACAAATCCCAGACTCATCCTTTCAAACTCTAGACTGAGTTCCTCCGGTAAGCAATATCCCGTGATCTTATGCACGTAACTCCTTCTACTCAGAGCATCTGCCACCAGATTGGCCTTCCCTGGATGATAATGAATCTCCAGATCGTAGTCCTTGATCAACTCTAACCAACGACGTTGTCTCATATTCAGATCTGACTGTGTGAATACATACTTGAGACTCTTATGGTCAGTGTAAATATCACACTTATGTCCAATCAAGTAATGCCTCCAAATTTTCAAAGCATGCACTACAGCTGCTAATTCCAGGTCGTGTGTCGGGTAGTTCTGCTCGTGTTTCCTCAACTGTCTTGATGCATAAGCTACTACTCTGCCTTCCTGCATGAGCACACATCCCAATCCTAGACGAGATGCATCGCAGTAGATAGAGAAGCTCTTGGTTATATCCGGCAACACTAGCACAGGTGCTGTTGTCAGCCTCTTCTTCAATTCTTCAAAGCTAACTTGACACTCTTCAGTCCAGACAAACTTGGCATTTTTCTCCAATAACGCCGTCAAGGGCTTAGCAATCTTGGAGAATCCTTCAATAAACCTCCGGTAGTATCCAGCCATTCCAAGGAAACTTCTGATTTCACTCACATCCTTAGGCGGATTCCAACTCAACACATCACTAACCTTCTTCGGATCAACTGCCACTCCACCATTGGACAATACGTGTCCCAAAAATGCTACTTCCTTCAACCAAAACTCACACTTGCTCAACTTGGCATACAACTGATGCTCCCGAAGTCTCTGCATCACCAACCTCAGATGTTCTTCGTGCTCTTCCTCGTTCTTGGAGAAAACCAGAATGTCATCAATGAACACTACCACGAACTTGTCAAGATAGTCCATGAACACACTGTTCATCAAATACATGAAGTATGCCGGTGCATTTGTCAAACCAAAAGACATGACTGTGAACTCATATAGACCATATCGGGTTGTGAAGGCTGTTTTGGGGATGTTCGTCACTCGTATCCTCATCTGATGGTAACCGGATCGGAGATCGATCTTAGAGAACACACACGCTCCTTTCAACTGGTCGAAGAGATCATCAATCCTTGGCAGCGGGTACTTGTTCTTGATGGTCACTTCATTCAAAGCTCGATAATCCACACACAATCTCTGGGTCCCATCTTTCTTATCCACAAACAAAACTGGTGCTCCCCAAGGGGATGAACTAGGACGAATATAACCTTTTGCTACCAATGCCCTTAATTCCTCCTTAAGTTTCTCTAGTTCTTTTACTCCCATTCTATATGGCCTCTTAGCTATAGGTGCGGTACCAGGCTTAAGATCAATAACAAATTCAACTTCGCGGTCTGGAGGCATACCTGGTAACTCATCTGGAAACACGTCTGGGAATTCGCACACCACTCTGATGTCTTCCAGTGCTACACCTTCGGCTTGGTAGATCTGATTGTGTCCCACGGGACTAGCTGCTTGGTACTCCACTTTCTCACCAGTCTTTGCTGTCAGCTGCACTGTTCTTTTGGAGCATTGAATCACCCCATCATATCTGGCTAACCAGCTCATACCCAGAATCAAGTCAAACCCAAGAGTTTCTAGGACTATCGGGTTCACCACAAAGTCTACCCCCCTTATTGTGATGGTGATACAGGGGCAACGTAACGTGGCACGCTGTTCTCCCCCAGGTGAACTAACTACCATGGGGTTTCCCATAGGTTGCAAAATCATCATGTTCTTTTTCACGAAAGCAGCAGATATGAAAGCATGCGAAGCTCCAGTATCAAACAAAACAGTTGCGAGAGATGAGTTGACAGGGAACGTACCCACAACGACATCTGTTGCTCCTTCTGTGGTTTCCGCACCCATGTGGTTGACCTTTCCTCTCGCTGAGTTCTGCTGCTGATTCCCGTTCTGGTGCTGCGGTTGTCCAATCCTCTGGTTGTTGTTCTGACCAACGGCGTTCTGAGCCTTGCGAGGACAAGCGCTGGCGTAGTGTCCCAGCTCACCACAACCAAAACACCTCGGAGCCATAGGTGCATTGTTGGTCGGATTGGGGCGTTGGACTGGACCATTCTGTGGCTGGTTCTGAGGACGTTGCTGAGGTAGTGCTGAGGGGTACTGGGGACGTGGCTGGTACTGGGGACGTTGCTGATACTGGTTGCGGTTCATCAAACCGGACTGTCCCTGGAAACGCTGTGGAGTCACCATCTGCTGGTTTCCTTGCTGAGGATTGAAGCGAGGGCGAACATTGCTTCCTGACGGTGTGCCTTGAAGCTTTCTCTTCTTTTCTTCCATCTCACGGCGCTTGTGCTCCAGCAGTAGTGCGCTATCCACCAGTTCTTGAAAAGTGGCGAACCTAGAGCACAGGAGTTGGTACTGGAGTGTATCATGCAAGCCATCACGGAATCGGGTCTGCTTCTTCTTATCCGTATTCACGTCCTCCGGAGCATAACGGGCCAACTCAATGAACTTGTCACGATAAGCGGTGACACTCATACCTTCCTGCTTCAAAGCCAGGAACTCCTTCTTCTTCAAGGTCATCAGAGCTTCCGGCACGTGGTGAGAACGGAAGCTGTCGCGGAACTCCTGCCAAGTGATCTGATCCCGATTGGGGTGAGCATATTGGTACGCATCCCACCAATCCAAAGCTGCTCCCTGGAGCTGTCCACTTCCATACAACACCTTCTCCCGGTCGTTGCACTGTGCGATGTCCAGCTGTCGTTCCACTGCCTTGAGCCAGTCCTCTGCTTGCATTGGGTCGCTAGACTTGTTGAAGGTAGGAGGGCGTCCCTTCATAAATTCGCCCCTTTTATCTCTGGGTTGCACGTAGTGCTGTTGGGGCGGGTTCTGCTGATTCTGCTGCATCAGTGCTATGGTTTGCGCCATCTGCTGAGTCAGCTGAAGTTGCATCTGCATCATCTGCTCCATGGTGAGTGGCGGTGGTGGAGGTGGTGGGTTCTGGTTCTGGATGCTTCCACTGCCTCCGGGGTTGCCTCTGGTGTTAACCATCTACCATATCAAGAAATCTCCCATTAGTATTCCCGCCAGCTGGTATTAGATAACCAATGCTTGCAGATGGTGTATGAGAAGATAGCAGTACTTGGAAAGATATGATTCAGAGGTATAGAGAGTAAGACAGAGGAAGTGCAAAGGGGATAGCTAACCCAACTATTTATTCACTAATATTCCTTAAACCTTAGTCCTATAACTAGATGGAGATAGACTTGCGTCTATGACCATCACAATCATTACAAAGATCCAAATCAAACGTAAGCATAATAACAGTAAAATCAAGCACTCAAAGACATGATTCACACAAGACTCGACAGCACTGATTTTGAAAAACGTAACTAAATGATCTGAAACAAAAACATGGTGGTCTCCTAATGGTTTATCAACCGTTCTAACTAGGCTGCGTTCCTACAGTCAGGAAGCTCTGATACCAATCTGTCACACCCGGATTTACGCAGAAACCCGAATGCTTCTATATGTGTGCCCAGGAAGTCCACAGAACACATATAGATAACAAATATGATAAACAGAGTACATATGCTCGAATAAAATGGTTTTACATCAGAGTTTGACTAAAATAACTAAATAACACAGCGGAAGACTAACTATAAACTCTCTCTCTAAACGAAGACGAAGACGAAGCCGAAATCCATAATCCACAGGGACACCGACTGGTTGAGCACAGCTAGTAGAATGGTAGATCTTCAGGAAATTCAATAGCAGCAGTACCATCTAATCCATCTGTTACCCATCCGGGATTTTGTTGAATGGCAAGTGTAAGTAATTGTCTTACTTAGCAAATACAACACGGGTAATGAAGGCTTAAAAGAAAGGCTTGACACGGCTGTACTGCATTAGCAATTTTAGTTGATTCTTTTTAACATAAACCAAGATTACTACAATTATGTGAATCCCAGTTGAAACCCAATTAATATAGTAGAAGTAATCATTAAACAATAATAAACATCAATTTCTAATCAAAAAGGATCCAGGCCGCTCTTGACCCTGAGCAAGGCTATCATGATAGATTGTACACTCTGCAGAGGTTTCGCCCTTTACCCACCAGTCGCGTAAAAGTTCAAAGGAACTTTGCACCCAACCACGCACATCAACACTTCCGAGGTGTGACTGCATAGGGACGCTACGAGGCTTTTCACAAGACACCCTAACAAAACAGTAGCCGTTATGGTACAACCTAGGCAGCATGACCCAAGGCACCGAGAATGACTGACGCTCATGTCGCAACACGAGGGGGTCAATGGCGTCCAAGCGCGGAAAAGAATAACAACAACAAAATAAATAGCGCAACGTGTGGAACCTCCGCCATACGGAAGCTCCCAACACGGGACTGTGCCTCACGGGGACATAGCCAACGGATACTCCGTTCTCGGTGGATCAAACCATACTCTCACCCATGCTTCCCATAACGCCGTCGGCCCGTCGGTAACTACTGTCAAGCTAGAGCCGTACATGCTACTCGACCAAGACCAGAGCCATTATAGTTCCGGCGGTGGCGACAGGTTCCTGGGTTGCCGCTTTAAGAACAGGTCCTTATGGAGAGACACTAGGGCCAAGCATGAAGCTTACGCCCTAGCTCCCTGATCCATGTTGCTAAAAAGCAAGTTTTACCATTAACATTGAAGTGAACCATTAAGTCAAGATTAACAGTTAAACATTGGTGATAGTAGCGGCGCATAGCAAAGTTCTACCCAAATGCAATAACCCAAGGTAATCAAGGTATAGGATAAACAAAGCTAGGAATAGCCTTAATAGGAACAATTTAGACACATGCATATGCAGTAATTATTGTAAAGGTGTGTTTAGGTAGCAAGGATTGTCCGTGCTGTACTTGCCTTCGTCCAACTGCTGCTGTTGCTCTTGCTGCTGCTGTTGGTCTTGCTCCTCGTAACCCTCGAACTCAAACGTGTACGGCTCACCGACTGGACTCATACATCAACACACAAGCATCCATACAAACCAGTACATGCAAACAATATTAATCTATTAGAACAGTACACCAAACAATAAAAACAGAACAAAAGAAGGCTTAGAAACTAATCTACGCTTCGCTACGAACACGTGAGCGCGAGAATCACTCAAATCGGAGCTAAAACGAAGAAGTTATGGCTTTTCTAAGGTTCAGGGACTTGCTGGCAAAGTTTTAAAAGTTCCAGGGGCTTATTTGCAAAAACTCAGGGGCTAAAACATAATTTTATATAAAAACAGGAGGGTTTATTTGCAATTTAACCAAAACAGGACCTCGGGTACTATTTTTAAATAAGGCAGGGGGTTTTCTGTAAAAATCAGGACTTAATTGTAATTATTTTTGAATAAATTTGGACTGCGGGTTAATTTTGAAATAGTACAGGGGCTCTTTTGAAAAACGGCTCGGCTGACTGGGGGTTGACCGGTATGGTCAACTTTGACCCCGGGGTTGAACTCGATCCGGGCCGTTGGTTTCGATCTGGACGACTCAGATTAGATCGGGGAGAGGGGGGGTGTCGCCGGCGAGGGGTGCTGCGGCGGCGCCGCCTGCGCACGCGGCGGAGGGTCGCCGGCGAAGATGGAATCTCGAGCTACGGGGCACGGGTCGGGGCGCGGGCTGGCTCTACGGCTTCGGGGCGACGCTGCGAGTTGAATGGGGGTACTCTCGCCGACGGGGACGCGACAGCGGCGGCCGGCGACGGGCCATGGCGGCGGCGGCGTTCGGGCAGTGACGGCGGGGACGCGACAGAGAGGAAAAGAGGGCAAGGAGGGGCTCGAGAGCACGCAAACCTTCTAGCGAAGCTTCTCCGGCGGTCGTTGGCGACGGGGCGGCGCTAGGTCCGCGGATCGACGGCGGGGATTTGGAAACCGCGGCGGCGGCTATGGCGGCGCTGCGAGCTCGGGCGAGAGCGAGGGCGGCTAGGGCTTGGGGAGTTCGGGGCAGGGGGAAAATCGAGGGCGGCGCAGCTATTTGAGGGCGGCCGAGGAGAGTCCTGGTGGCCTCGGCGGCGTGCCGTGGCCGGGCGGGATTCCGGCGGTCGGGTCCGAGCCGGACTCGGCGAGAGGTAGGGGATGGGGCTGACACGGGGGGCCCGTGCGTCAGTCGGCGAGGAGAGAGAGAGGGGGCGCTGCGGGGTGGGCTGGCCAGCCTGTTGGGCCGACTTGGTGGGCTGCGCGGACGAAGCAGGCCGGGGAGGCGGAGCTGGGCCGGAAGCGGCTGCGCGGGCTGGGGCGAGCAGGCCGGCCGCGGGCCAAAAGTGGGGCTGAGGGAGGTGGGCCGCTGAGGGAAAAAGAATAGGAGGGCCAAAATTGGACGGGGAAAAGAGTTTAGGGGGAAAAAGTGAACTCGGGCCGCAGAAACTTTTCTAGAGCTCCAAACTCAGCGATTCAAATTCGAATTTAAACAGAATTTAAATTCCAATTGAACCACACACAAACAAAACTCAATGCAGCCAGCATGAATGCAACAAAAATGTTTCTATCCTTATATTTAATTTTATTTCTCATAAATAATTTATTTTCCTTATATAAATATGAGCATAAATTAAATAAAAACAATTTAATTACTAAAATTTTAAAAATAGGCATTTTTAGGGTGTTACAACAAACAAGGCGGGAGAGGAGGAGTCTCTAAGTCCCTGAAGGTGGATTGATTAAGGCGGAGTGCCAATATCGAGTGGTGGTGGTGTGTTTTTCGTGTGTGAATTCGTCTCTCCCTTGAAAGGGTGTCCGCCTCCCCCTTTTATAGACCAAGGGGGAGGAGGAGTACAAGTACGTGCACAGTGCTATCTACAGGGAGGTGCCCTGGCACTGGTTGACTTGTTCTTCTCAGTCTAGGCGTGTACTTGTGGCGAGTTCCGGCCTCCGTGGGCGTAGTAGTTGGCCCTTGCCTTTGTCCGACATGGGCTCGAGGGGTGGTGGCGGCCATAGTCCACGCTTGGTCAGCCGTCCGCCCGCTGACTCAAGGGTGCCGCCATGCCATTTGCAGATGGAGGACGGGAGTTGGCAGCACAGTGGCCGGCGTGGTGCCTACTGTAGTCGCAGTGCACAGTACGCTCGCCTACGGCGGTATGACCGAGAGTTGGCGGAGCTCATCTGCTCCGCGTCATCCGTACAGGGGTGCCTGCCAGGGGTCCATGCCTGGCTGCCTGCCCGTTCACCCGTTTGAGGGTGCCTCGACTCCCGTTCGAGGGTGTAGCCGTTGGGGAGTGACGGGAGTGGTTGGCACAAGGCGGTGGAATGACCTGTGCCAGTCCACACAGTGCTCTATACACCCGCATAGTGATGGGGAGTTCGCACAGTGACTAGATCAGGCAGCACAGTAGCCGGAGTTGGCGGAGATGACCTGGCCTAGGCGGTCCGTGCAGTCGCGCTGACCGGGGTTCACCCCTGGTCGCTGCCCGTACACCCGTTCGAGGGTGCCCCATGCCTGTTCGAGGGCTGCGCTGTGGGGAGAGGACGGGGGCAGGTGTGACAGGTGTTGGCACGGTGGTTGCTGTTCAGCACAGCGCGCGGTGCTCCCACTGTGCCTGGGTATGGTCATGCGCTGGCGGTCCGGACTTGGCCGTCTTCACCCACATGGATGTACCTGCCTGGTCGTCGCCCGTACACCCGTTCGAGGGTGCCCCGGCTCCCATTCGAGGGATGTGCTACGGGGAGAGGACGGGAGCAGGTGCAACAGGAGTCGTGGAATGGCCCCTGCATGTCCGCACAGTAACGGAATATCTGCATAGTGACCGGAGCAGGTGCCACTATGGCCAGGACAGGCGGGATAGTGACCGGAGTAGGTGCCACAGTGGGCCTGGCAGTGTCAGTAGCGTGGCGTGGGCGGCGATTCGCTTTTGACCTTGGCGTGTGGCAGACAGAGTGGGCGTTAAATGCTGCGGTCAGGCGGGGCGGTTGGGTACGCCGAGGCACTTTGCGGTGCGTCGAGGTAGGCCCTCGAGCGAGGCAGAGCTCGACGCTCGTTCGAGGGTGGCCGAGAACCTCGAGCGAAGCGGAAGTCGCACAGTGTTTCGCTTGAGGGGCGTGGTCCCCTCGAGCGAGGCGGAGTTTCGACCCCTTTCGTCGAGGGTTCGGTCGTGGGGCTCGAGTTGCTGCCGGGCCGAACTGGGCCGTGAGCCTCATCGTGTTTGGCCTCTTTTTGGGGATTGGATTGTGGGTTTGCGTTTGCGAAGGTGATTACCCCGATGGTTAGGGGACCCCTTAGGTGCGTCCCCAACAGTAGTATCCGATCAATAGCATTTGTAATGCATAGCGTTTGTAACGCATGTTTTTTAAACTTATTGATTGTTGCCACTCATGAAATGGTCTTTTGTTACTGGATAGACTTTTAACCACTCGAGTAGTAGCCCTGTTACGTTTAAATACTTGGTCCCGCTTAACCAGTCCTTTTAGCGTGAGACTGATGTCTGCTTTGACGCATAGGTGCATAGGTGTTGCGAAAGAGCCGAAGTTTCACGAATTAAGGTACATGCTATCGAACGGTGTTGGTCATAGAGTAGTCGATTACGACTTTTCTCCTGTTGGAGAGATCGCGGGAGGGACCTTGAAACCCGTCGGCGAAGAATCTTGAATTTGTAGATATAGCCTCCGAGAGCCCTACCAAATCCGCGGGCTAGTGCCCTGCATAACTCGATTTACCAAATACGTGGGCTTAATCGTGGCATGCTCCACAATCGGCGATAGTATGGCCCTCGAGAACTGTTGTTGTCGAGTGAAGTACTCTTTTTAGAGTAGTCGGCTCATGGCCAATCATGTGTAGAACAAGCTGAAAAATTATAATAAAACTTAGCTTTGTTCGTGGACGATTGTCGACGAAGCCGTGGCAGTTGGCGATGAAGCCGACTAGTCGGAGTCGATTCCGACTAGTTGTTGATGAAGCCATAGCCGCTCTCGACTAGTTTTAACTAGTCGAGATGAGTAGTCGAAGTAGTCGTACGCCGAGTTGATGATGCCGA
Source organism: Echinochloa phyllopogon (assembly GCA_033239725.1). Lineage (NCBI taxonomy): Eukaryota > Viridiplantae > Streptophyta > Magnoliopsida > Poales > Poaceae > Echinochloa > Echinochloa phyllopogon. The sequence continues at coordinate 34,179,270 of BTCW01000001.1, read as the reverse complement.
TCTCGACTAGTTAAACTAGTCGAGTAGTCGAAGTAGTTGTACGACGAGTCGATGCAACCGATCCTGACTAGTTTTAACTAGTCTAGACGAGTCAAAGTAGTCGTATGGGGAGTCGATGCAGCCGATACCGACTAGTTTTGACTAGTCGAGACAAGTAGTCGAAGTAGTCGTACTCGCGTGCATCTTCTCGTGTTGAACTTGAGATCGATGTAGATTCTTTGGAAGTCGTCGAGATTTGATTCTCGACGAAATTTTGAGCTGAACTTGATGGAGTCGCCGTCGCCGAGTAGGGCCCTGGTTGTTCTACCAGAAACGACTCGAAACCGAGCTTGCCGTCAGAGATGAAGGTCCACGAGCCGATGACGAAGGTCGCGCCTTCCTCAACGCCGGTGGCTCTGAAAGTGCATCCCATCGTGCCTGCCGGTGAACTTTGACGAGCGTGCCCCACGGTGGGCGCCAAGTGTCGAGGATGCCCCACGGCTCATGGACCTGGAGTGCACCTGGAAGTCATGGCGATGGAGACGGGCAATCAGGAGGGGATGTACTGAGAGGAGAGTCTGACCGCAACTTGATCGCCGTTCGTCTCGATCACTCCAGTGTCTGGGTTCTGAAAACGGCATGCGTGAAGGGTCATCAGATGGTGAAGGGTCTAGAAGCAAACTGACACCAGAGGTGGTAGTTACGCTTAATAAAAACCTTGCATTCTCCTTAGAGAACGGGATCAATAATATATTAACTAGATGATACCCGCGCATTGCTGCGGGCGTAGGCAAGAACAGAAATTAGCACTGATAATATCCTTTCATGTACAAAATGTCTAAATTTGTTGATTAACAGTACAAAGGATCATGATAAATCTTCAAAGCACCAACCTATTCTCAGCAAATAGGGAATAAGGTTGGAATTTGAATAGTTTCTGACAAAACTTAATGCACTATGACATACATCTGATATGCTAATTGCTTCTCTTGATTAAGCTTCAAGGAGCAATGAACAAAGGATCTGTAGATACCTTCATCTCTGACATCATAAAAATCTTAAATTCGTTAATTATCTTTTCTACCATACATCAAGCTTATGGTGAAAATATAATTTGATTTTCCAAAGCCATGGTAATTCTATATACTAACATGTTGCTTCTAGGCTAAACCTGTTTATTGAAGACAATCAGCATGAAGTAAAATGGAATAACATAACATTTCTTATAGCATGTGTAGCACTTTTCTGGATCTTATTCATAGTTGACTTCATCTGACGATTACACGTCCACCAACTAAAATTATAGAATGGAATGTATTTTGAATATATTTGATATAATTGAGCTAGAAGACCTGGAATGCTAATGACGTACACTTCAGATAAAAAGTTGAATAACTTTACATATCAGTTTATCACTCTTTGAAGGTAGCAATTATATGCAAATTGATTGTTTATATAAACTGGCGTACACTTCAGATAAAAAGTTGAATAACCTTGCATATCAGTGTTCGCACCCAAAATTGGCAAGCCACGCAAACCGGTCAGACCGACCTCAGGAAGCGGTCAGACCGGTTTCCCTGTAGCCGATCTGGCAACAGCCAAACCGGTCTGACCGGTTTGCCAAAGCGGTCTGACCGGTTTCAGTCCGAGTTGGAGTAGAGTTAGGAGTCCTAGTTGTTTACAAGTTGTAAAAGGATTCCGTGCGGGGCAAGACCTCCCCACCCTATAAATATAAAGGGCCATGGACGATTGAGTTATGATCCAATCGATCAATCCATATATTTTCTACTTTTTATCTCTAAACCCTAGCTTTTCCAACCCCTTTGCTTTCCTTGCTTGTCTCTACGGCGTTCAAGGAGGTTCTGAGTGGCCTGACCGATCTCAGAGCAACCCTAGGCGCGCCACCTCCGACGTGGTCCCTCCCGAGGTGGTGATCCAAGGTTCATCCCGAAGCCCCGACAGGAACCGGTCTGACCGGATCCCCAAACCGGTCTGACCGGTTTGGGCGAGGCTGCGGCAAGTTCATCGTTTCTTCGTTTGCGCGATACGGCGCTCGCGAGTGTTGGCCAGAAAAAGCGTCAACACACTTTTGGCGACTCCGCTGGGGACATTAGAAGATCTGGTTGTCAAAGACCGTTCGATCTAAGCTCCAAACAAGATGGGATCTCGATGTGATCTTGACGCGGATAACATCATTGCGGCTTCAGTGGAAGATCTCACTCCGGAGGAGCAGAAGAATTTAGATGCACTGCAAGAGTTCATGAAGATGCAATTCATGGCTGGCATCAAGAAAGATCGTCATGGCAAGGTGGCAAGAGTGCAAGAATTTGAGCTACCGGCGATCAAGTTGAACGACAATCGAGTTGAGGTAATGCCCACTGTAAGTAAATCACAGAATTCTCCTTCTACTACTGTTCCTAAAAATAGTGTAGAAAGAGATGAATTGCTTGCCTCTTACATTGCTCGTTTAGAAAGATTAGAAGATCTTGAGAAAGATAGGACCACTACTTGCTTTAACAATAATGAAACTAGTAGTAGCGCTCCTAAAATTAATTCCAGTAGTGGAGTTTTTCCTAGCTTGGCACCCATACCTAATGTTAATACTGAAAAATACATGTATGGTATGCCACCTGAGGTTGCCATTGGTCAATCCCTTCCGTTCCAACCGGCCGGGCCGAACACGGCCAAACCGGTCAGACCGGATCAGGGAACCGGTCAGACCGGTCTGACCAGTGCGCTTGAATTGGTGCATGAGCAGCCTATACCGCTTTCTGTTTCACCTGATTCGATGGTTTATGCTCATACTAATGCTTTAGGTACTGCTAGACCTCAATATAGTACAACAGTTAATACATCTGCTCAAGGAAACGTTATACCTGATGATGTTTTTGAAAGTTATAGGCTAGCTCAAGCTAAGGTTGCTCCCTACTTAAATAAAATGAATTTGGAGAATGTGCAAACCCAACAGCCAAATAATCCTAACTGGGCTGAATTTAATAAATTTAGAGAAGATTTGGCTAATGTAGTAAAAAGTAAACTTGGTGTTGATATTGGTAATACAAATTTGTATCAAAAACCATATAATGCTGAGTTTGATAATTTTCCTCTTCCCCGTGGTTGGCGTATGCCAGACTTGATTAAATTTAGTGGAGATGATGACCGAACCACGTGGGAACATATTAGTCAATACATAGCTCAACTAGGAGAAGCGGGTGCTTATAATGCTCTTAAAGTGCGTTTATTTTCTTTATCATTGACTGGCACCGCTTTTGCTTGGTTTTCTTCACTTGCTCCCGGTTCTATTATATCTTGGGATATGTTAGAGCGTAAATTTCATGATCACTTTTATAGTGGGAGCTTGCAATTGAAATTGACAGATTTGACATCGGTTAGACAAAGTAGAGATGAAACCGTTTCTGCTTACATTAAGAGATTTAAAGAAACTAAAAACCGTTGTTTCAATTTGTCAATCACTGATATGGACCTTGCTGATATTTGCTTAAAAGGTTTAAGATCGTCCATAAGAGATAAGATAGAAGGTTCTGATTTTCTTTCGGTTGCACAAGTTCAAATTAGAGCTTTGATTGTTGAAAACCGAATGAATAAAGAAAAAGAGAGGGATACTTCTAGATCGCGTCGTTCTAATGTTCATGTAGTTGATTATGAGTCTGATGATTCGAGTGATAGTGATAGAGAAGTACTTGCTGCTGAATTTGTATGGCCCTCTAAAGAAAAAACTTATTCTTGTACATCACTTAAGCCGGTCAACAAAGGTCGGCAAGAAGAAGTTAAGTTTACATTTGATGTTTCCAAGTGTGATCGCATTTTTGATGAATTGCTTAAATCTGGAAATATTAAATTATCTCATAAATTGCCTCCACTTGAAGAATTGAAAAGGCGTGCATATTGCAAGTTTCATAATACTTATTCTCATGCCACTAATGATTGCAATGTGTTTCATCGACAGGTTCAATCGGCCATAAATGAAGGTCGTTTGACATTCCATGAGATGCAAGTGGACAAAGCTCCTTTCCCTGTTAACACTATGGATTTGCAACAGCCTAAGGTCTTGGTTCGGCCGCATCAAGCCGAAGCAACTAAAGGGAAAAATGTTGTGATTGGTGAAGCAAAAACCGATTTGAGGGGGAAGGAGTTGATTCGAGAAGTTGCATGTGAAAAAACTCCAGATGGCAGGGAGACATTCAAGGTCACTGTGAGAGTCTCTGAGCATGGGGGGCAAGAGTCGACCGTTCATACCGAGCAAAGACCGTTTGAGCCTTTACAGGACAAACCGGTCAGACCGGTTATGGAAAGCGGTCAGACCGGTTCTCCCAGGGGTCGGCCAAAAATGATTAAACCAAGCCGTCCGGAGATTGGAAACTGGAAAATCAATGTTGCAAAGAATCAGGGGAGTACTATTAGGCCAAAGGTCACCTTTGATATGCTATTTGACAAGTACTCCAAACAAAAGGCCGTTACAAGTGATCGGCCGGTAAAAAAGAGATTGAGAGTGCCTCCATATCAAGAAGAATATCCTCAGGCAAAGAGGAATTTTGTTCAGCACTGGGAGGCACCAAGTCCATGTCCACCTCGTCCAGTTTATGATGATAATGGAGTGATGTGGGTACCATATCAACAATCTTTTCAACATGGATGGGGAGGACCGCGAAGGCCAGCATTAGACAGGATCTCAAGACCTGGACAGGACCGTTTGGCACCTTGCCAATCCGGTCAGGGTCACCAGACCCAACCGGTCAGACCGGTTTCACAAACCGGTCAGACCGGTTTCCCTAGGAAATCGGCAAAACCTCCTATGAAGCAAGTTTACAAGCCAAAACAGCGTGAGGAGGTGCATAGGATGGATATTGACCCAGAGAGGACCACAAATCAAGATGTTATTCAGATTGGGTTGATAAAAATTCCTCTTGGAAACGGTGGCAAAGGACCGATTGTCACGGACAATCAGGTTAAGACACCAATTCAGAAGGATTCTGTTGCTGATGGTGAAGCCAGTGAGAGTGGTTCCAACTCCAAATACTTTTTGCCAAGATGGTGTCCTCCTGGTTTATCTCGTACTCAAAGGAGGAAGCTTCAGCGATTAAGGTTTCAGGAGATGAAGGAGAAAGAGATGGAGAAGCAGAGGGACGAAGCTTTCAACAAGTACAGGCCCATGATTCCACAAGGAAAAGAATGGAAAGCTAAGATCAGCTCTCAGACAGAACCGGTCAGACCGGTTCAGGAGTCGGTCAGACCGGTTGAACCGGTCAGACCGGTTGACGAAAGCGGTCAGACCGCTTTGCCCGATGCGCCACCCGGTTTTTCTTCTCCTTCTCCTATGATTTGTGATGGCAAGTTATCATCGGTATCTACTTCAGAGGACGATGAAGAGCTTGTTGATTATGGTTTTTCTCCTGAGCATATAAATTTTGAGCTTAACGTAATTCATATGTCTATGGATGGTTATGTGTTGTCGGAAGAAAGCATTGCTCAACTTGATTTTGGTCCGAAGGAGGCTATTTTCCAGAAGCCCAAAGCTGATGAGAGTCATCTGAAGGCTTTGTACATGAAGGGTCATATCAATGGGAAGCCTATCTCTCGCATGCTAGTTGATGGAGGGGCGATAGTTAACTTGATGCCGTATTCTCTGTTCAAGAAGCTGGGAGGTTCAGATGAGGAGTTGATCAAGACCAATATGACCATCAGCGGCGTTGGAGGAGGTGAACCTATGGGCGCCAAGGGAGTTGCTTCTATGGAGCTTACTATTGGGAGCAAGACTTTGGCCACTGCGTTCTTCGTCGCTGAGACACAAGGTAACTACAGTTTAATCCTTGGTCGTGATTGGATTCATGCAAACCAATGTGTGCCTTCTACTTTGCATCAATTTTTAATTCAATGGATAGATGATGAAGTAGAGGTTGTTCATGGAGATACATCGGCTTGTGTTGCAGTGGCCGATAGTTCTACTATGAATGATCATGAGAATCTTAAATGCTTATCTGGTTTAGATTTATCTGATTGTGAGATCATTGGTTGCACCAAGGATGGTTTTGCTACTGCTGTTATGAGGCCGATTGGAGATCTGGCCATACCATCTCTTATGATTTGATGGATCCAAATCTAGAATGGTTACAGCAGAGGCGTGAGCACTATCGGGCGCATAAGAACGATATGTGTGAGGCCATTGAAGATTTTGATGATTTAAGCAAGTTAGGACAAGGGTTTACGTCGGCTGATCCTCTAGAGGAGGTAGATATTGGTGATGGTACTATGCCTAGGCCGACATTTGTAAACAGGAATCTTGATCCTTTGTTTAAATCTGAGTTAATAAAATTATTAAAGGAGTATGTTGATTGTTTTGCATGGAGTTACAATGAAATGTCTGGTTTAAGTCGTGATTTAGTTGAACATCGTTTACCCATTAAACCTGGTTTTAGGCCTTTTAAACAATCTCGTAGAAACTTTAATCCTGATATTTATGACCGAGTGAAAGAAGAAATCAATCGGTTGCTAGACGCTAAATTTATTAGGCCTTGTCGATATGCTAATTGGATCTCTAATATTGTGCCTGTTGAAAAGAAAGGAACAAAAAAGCTTCGTGTTTGCATTGATTTTAGAGATCTTAATAGAGCTACTCCTAAAGATGAATATCCTATGCCTATAGCTGATTTCCTTGTTAATGCTGCACCTGGACATAGAATTCTTAGTTTTCTTGATGGTAATGTTGGTTATAATCAAATATTTATGGCCGAAGAGGATATAGCCAAAACGGCCTTTCTATGTCCGGGTTTTGTTGGTCTATTTGAGTGGGTAGTAATGACTTTTGGTTTAAAGAATGCCGGTGCTACATATCAAAGGGCTATGAATTTGATTTTTCATGATTTGCTTGGCATTATAGTAGAAGTTTATATCGATGATATTGTTGTCAAATCGGCTGGAGTAGATTCTCATTTGGCTGATTTAAGACTTGCATTTGAAAGAATGCGTCGATATAAATTGAAAATGAATCCACTCAAATGTGCTTTTGGTGTATCGGCTGGAAAGTTCTTGGGATTTGTTGTACATGAAAAAGGCATAGAGATAGATCCTAAGAAAATTGAAGCTATTAACAATGTAAAGGCTCCTACTTGCAAGAAAGATTTGCAAAGGTTCTTGGGCAAAGTAAATTACTTGAGGAGATTTATTTGTAATTTGTCCGGGAAGGTGAATGCTTTTACTCCTTTACTTCGGTTGAAGAATGACATTGATTTCACTTGGGGGGCAAAACAACAAGAAGCATTTGATGAGATTAAGCAATATTTATCTTTGCCACCCGTCCTTCAAGCGCCTAGGAGTGGAGTTCCATTCAAGTTATATGTGGCGGCGGAGGAAAATGTCATTGGAGGTGTTTTGACTCAAGAAACCGAAGGAAAGGAGCATGTAGTTGCATATGAGAGTAGAAGATTGTTGGATGCCGAAACAAGGTACACTTTTATTGAGAAGTTATGTTTATCATTATATCATACTTGTACCAAGTTGAGGCATTATCTTTTACCTAGTACTTGCATAGTAGCATGTCAAACCGACATAATTAAATACATGTTGCACAAACCAATCTTAAGTGGTAGAGTCGGCAAATGGGCTTATGTTTTAGTTGAATATGACTTGCATTGTGAACCATTAACTTCAATGAAAGGTCAAATAGTAGCCGACTTTATTGTTGGACATAGAGTAGATGAGCAACTTGATTTAAATGTCGGTTATGTTACTTTTACTCCATGGAAGTTACATTTTGATGGATCGGTTTGCAAAAGTGGTTGTGGTATTGGAATTGTTATTACTTCTCCACATGGGGCTGTTTTTGAAGCACTTAACCGATTAGATCATAAATGTACTAATAACCAAGTCGAGTACGAAGCTCTTTTATTCGGATTGGGAATTTTGCATGACATGGGAGTAAAGCATGTGGAAGCTTATGGTGATTCTTTGCTGGTGGTACAACAAATTTCTAAGGTATGTCAATGCTTAGATGGATTTTTAAATGCATATCTCGATAGATGCTTTGATATTATATTTTGCTTTGATGAGTTTGTGATTCATCATGTACCACGAGAAAAGAATCCAAAGGCAAATGCTCTGGCTCAACAAGCATCTGGTTATAACATTCAGAAAAGAAATTTTCAAGAGCAAAGACCGGTGTTTTTAGAAGCCGAGTTTTCTGTTCTGGAGGAACCGGTCGCACCGCTTCCTCAAACCGGTCGCACCGCTTCCTCAAACCGGTCTGACCGGTTCAACCGGTCTGACCGCTTTAGAGAACCGGTCTGACCGGTTGTCTGGTGAAGATGCTACTTCGGATGTTCTTTGCGATCAAGACGAAGTAGATGATTGGAGAAGGCCTCTGATTAGTTATTTACAAAATCCTAGCAGTACAGTTGACAGAAAAATTCGACGGTGGGTGCTCAAGTTCGTTTTGGACGATGATGAGTTATATCGTCGAACTATTGATGATTTACTTTTAAAATATTTGGGTCCTGACCAAGCTAGGTTGGCTATGGCAGAGGTTCATGAAGGGATTTGTGGTACTCACCAATCGGCTCCCAAGATGAAGTGGCTCCTTAGGAGAGCTTGTTTCTATTGGCCCAAAATGATAGCCGATTGTTTTAAATACTACAAAGGATGTGAGGAGTGTCAGAAACATGGAGATATTCAGTTGGTACCAGCAGCAATGATGCATCCAATTATCAAACCTTGGCCTTTCCGGGGATGGGGGTTAGACTTTGTTGGAAAAATTCATCCTTCTTCGACAAAAGGCCATTGTTTTGTGATTGTAGCAACTGATTACTTTTCCAAATGGACGGAAGCAGTTCCTTTGAAGAATATGACACATAGAGAGGTGATTGAGTTTATCAGAGAAAATATTATACATAGGTTTGGCATTCCACAAACTTTGACTACGGATCAAGGGACTTCATTCATATCTAAAGAGGTGCGTGAATTTGTCAATTCCTATGGTATTAAACTTCTTAATTCATCTTCATATTATGCTCAAGCCAATGGTCAAGCAGAATCTAGCAACAAAACTTTGATAAAACTCATTAAGAAGAAGATAGAAGATCATCCTAAAAGATGGCATGAGGTATTATCTGAAGCTTTATGGGCTCATCGTATTTCTAAACATGGTGCTACTAAAGTTACTCCATTTGAGCTTGTGTATGGTCAAGAGGCCGTTTTACCTGTAGAGGTGAATCTTGGCGCATATAGACTTGCAAAGCAAAATAATCTTAATTTTGATACATATTATGCTTTGATGATGGACAATATTGATGAAATGGCCGACAAGCGTTTAGAAGCTTTAGAAGAAATTGAAAAGGATAAGAGACGAATGGCGAGAGCATACAACAAGAAAGTGAAATTCAAGTCCTTTCAAGTAGGTGATTTGGTTTGGAAAACAATTTTGCCCATTGGATTGAAAAGCAACAAGTTTGGTAAGTGGTCTCCAAGTTGGGAGGGTCCTTTTAAGATTATGAAGGTTTGCTCAGGAAATTCTTACATAGTAGAGACATTGCAAGGACAGCAATTGCCTAGAGCTCTCAACGGGAGGTATTTGAAAAAATTTCATCCAAGTGTTTGGCAAAATGCTTGATAGAAACATGGCCGATTTATGTTAAAAATCGCCCTTAGGATAAAAATAGCCAGTAAAGTTTGTAATATTGGCTTTAGTATGTTTTCTAGTGCATAAAATTTACTAGAAAACAGGGGGGCATGTGTTCGCACCCAAAATTGGCAAGCCACGCAAACCGGTCAGACCGACCTCAGGAAGCGGTCAGACCGGTTTCCCTGTAGCCGATCTGGCAACAGCCAAACCGGTCTGACCGGTTTGCCAAAGCGGTCTGACCGGTTTCAGTCCGAGTTGGAGTAGAGTTAGGAGTCCTAGTTGTTTACAAGTTGTAAAAGGATTCCGTGCGGGGCAAGACCTCCCCACCCTATAAATATAAAGGGCCATGGCCGATTGAGTTATGATCCAATCGATCAATCCATATATTTTCTACTTTTTATCTCTAAACCCTAGCTTTTCCAACCCCTTTGCTTTCCTTGCTTGTCTCTACGGCGTTCAAGGAGGTTCTGAGTGGCCTGACCGATCTCAGAGCAACCCTAGGCGCGCCACCTCCGACGGGGTCCCTCCCGAGGTGGTGATCCAAGGTTCATCCCGAAGCCCCGACAGGAACCGGTCTGACCGGATCCCCAAACCGGTCTGACCGGTTTGGGCGAGGCTGCGGCAAGTTCATCGTTTCTTCGTTTGCGCGATACGGCGCTCGCGTGTGTTGGCCAGAAAAAGCGTCAACAATCAGTTTATCACTCTTTGAAGGTACCAATTATATGCAAATTGATTGTTTATATAAACTGACAGCCATAGCCTCTGTTGTAAAAAAAAAACTCGATCTGCGCGGGGTAAGACAGCCCCGGGCATTTGCTAAGAGAAGACCTCACGTAGGTCGCGAAAACTCCCGAACCTCTAACCTGGGCCAGGCTTTAGATGGCCGGACATTAGACCTGTGCTTTGGTGTGGTGGCAGACGAGTGAAATTTTTTAACCCCAGCCACCCAAGAACTGAGGAGTGCTACTGAGACCATCTAACCAGTCTAGCTAGAAGCCCTTTCGCTTAGCCTCTGTTGTAATCAGTACTCTAATCATATAGGTACTGACTTGCTGCTTTATGGGAAACTGCTGTGCATGATCCACAGCTCCCCCACAAAGCCCCAAATTACCATCAAATATGGTCCTTTTCCTGGATGAATAATGTGTCTATGAGTAACAATGCGAAGTGGGTTGTTTGCACACTCAGGCGCATCAGGCTGGTTTAAAACACTTCCACAGTACAGTTACATCCACATACAGCTTTTGCGTCTGGCATTGTTCCTTAATGGATATGGATACTAGCTTGATCGCTGTGGCGACTGGCGACGAAGACCCTGGGTCTGTGAAACTCGTCAGTTACTGCAGATTTTTCAACTTCCATCCCACTCATCCACGGGTATTCTTGCTGTTTGAGCTGGACAGATTTGTTGCGGCATGTCCAGCCTCGAATCCTACAGCTCTATTGCTCGTCGTCCAGGTTTACTTATTGAAACTTGTCATCGTTTCCAAATCATCTTTGGTTCTTTATGATGATCGTGCTTCCAGAATATATTGTGCAGAATAGTTTTTCTGCGACAAGACTGCGACTCCCTGATTGTATTGTACCTATCGGGTGCTTTTGAAACTCCCAAGGACTTCTGAATGTATAGGCATTAGATCATGCAGATTGATATCTTGAACGAAGGATGTACACATGTTAGAATTCTAGTACTACTCTTTTGAGAGCTGTCACTTGAATGCATAGTGCGTTCTTTAATTACCAACTGTCTTAATGAAGTCCAATTCACCCCAGGATTATGCAGTCTTTTTTTTCGTTTCAAACAGGAACGTACTGCAATTTTTAGATTACGCTTTATTTGGTGGAATGGTACTGTAACATCCCGAAAATTTAAATCTTTAAATCAAATTCAAAAACTAATTTCATAATCTAATTCTGAAAATATTTTGAACTCCAAACATTTTTTCCTCTGGGCCACTTCTCCTTGTTTGGCCCGGCCCAATTCTACCTCTCTCTCCTTGTCTTCTTCCTCCTCCTGCCTGTGCGATCACGCACACACGGCAGAATATTCCCTCGAATCAGATTCTGAGCAAAGAAAAGTTAGCCTGGCTGTGTTTGGATGGAAAAGAAAGCGAAAAGTGAAGCTGAAAAGCACTGCAGCACTTTTCGTTTGCTAGTGGTAAATATTGTTCTGTCATGGGCTAACTAGGCTCAAAAGATTCATCTCGCAACGTACATAAAAAGTTGTTTTATTTACCCACATTTAGTGTTTCAAGCGTGTGTCATTTGTTATATTTAATGTTGATGAAAAGTTTGGAGGAAAACACAGCCCCTATTTCTTAAGAAAAATCAAGCAAGAGGCGGCCGCTGGATCACGGCGGGAGCAAAAGACTTAGCGTCAATAACCATGCGGGAGTAATCTTTTGTACATAAACCGGCTAGCCGGTATGTAACTCTTTCTGCTCTATCAATGAAATTGGCACAATCTCGTGCCGTTATACACACCACGGCAGTTTGCATGTGATCAGTAGTAATATCTCTCGTTGAGAAATGCCCTGGATATCCTATCTGAGCAACCTGGCATCTAGTCCTTCATTTTGACATAGTTAATTTCTGAAACTTTAGGCACATTTAATGGAATTATTCAGTTCTAGCAAACATACAAATGTAAATCATTTGAACAAAGAAGATATGGCTCCCAGAAAAAACAGAGTTACATCTTGAGAACCCCATCCATATCAGTTTGATAAAAACGCTGCAATCAGAGAACACATTTATCTTATCTGCTTCATCTTCCTCCTAGTTTATCTTCTTTGCACAATCTAAATCAACTGAACCTGCCGGTTCATGGAGTCGCACGACGGGGCTTGCGCAAAGTGAAGAATGGAGTGAGAGGATGGATAAGGATAGAAATGCGTGTCGATGCGCTGCTGCCATGGAGCTCCTTCAATATCGCTATGCAATGAGTTGGCACACCATTCGAATGAGGACCAAGAGAAACAGATCGGCGAGCACCGAGCCACCGAGAGAAACGGATCTTCAATCTCGTGAATGAGGACACCTTCCGTCTCTCTCATGGACATGGACAGGGCTCGGTCTGGGCATGGATAGGGCCGGGTCCATACGAGACCCAAACGTAAAATGATTTACGAAATAATTAATTATCTCATTGCTTTAAGATTCTTGCAGTTTTTATAGAAGGGGCCGTTGAAGTAAAACTCTTGTGTGTGGATACTTTATGTCAGCTGGCTGAGGATGGGATTAGATACACTTGGTTTTACGCCACACTGTAGTATCCAAGACCTCGAGTCCTTCAAACTCACCAGCTACTGCCGCTTTTCAACCTCCATCCCCCTCACACTGTCACGCCGCTGCCGTCACTGTTGAGCTGGTTGTTTTGGAATGCCCAACCTTGCCTTGAATCCCATAGCTCTGTGCCTGCAGCGTGCAGCCGGAAGCCCGGAGCCCCGGAATGGAACTCAGCTAGTCTGACTTGTCTCCTCCACCTATGATTCTGACAAAATTCAGCACAGGATTGTTCATAGTTCCCCCGACTTCCCGTTTCCAAATCCGTTTTTTTTTTCCTTTGTGACGAGATTGTTGAAGCATGTCAGCCTCGAACGAATCCCATAAGTCTACTACTTGTTCTGTTCTGCAAAATTTCTGCGCTGATGTTTGAAGTTTGAACTTGCCTTGTCCGCGCCTACGATGCTCTAAAATACAACTAGTGGGATGGTGTACTGCTACAATCTCGTTAAAAAATTCCATTCGATTGTTAGTCGTCACGCTTCCAGTGTTCCATAATGTTTTTGTGCGGACGTAAGCTGTTCGTGGATGTTTACTTCACAAGACAACAGGTCAAGAAAACTTGTAGGTATTCGATCTGGACAAGAAGGTAACAGATCCAACGCCTCCGTCGCTCCGCGTCGCTCTCATGCGGGCAATTTAGGTGGACTCCGTTAGCAGCCGCGCCGCCGCTTTCCTACGGGTTGATGCCGTCCCTCTGCCGGCGGAACCTTGCTCTGGGTGGTGGTGTTTCGTCGACGGCGTCTGGCGTGCGTCTCGTCTTGCGGTGACGACGTCCTGAGCGATGATGTTGGTGTCCTTCCGGTGAAGGCGACATTTTCGTTGGCCGGGCGCAGTGGTGACGGTTGTGGCGGCGATCCTGGGTGAAATCCTTGCCTGGCATGTTTACCGGACCACGGCGGTGAAGTGTCCATGACACATACCTTGTTGACGGCGCCGCTGAAGTCGTTAGTCAGACCGTCCCCTGTTGCGCCTGTGGGTGATCAATAACTAGGTGAAAATCTAGCCTGGTTACTCTGGGCCGGCGGCGGCAGTGCAGGCGCGTCGTCGAAGTTCTTGTTCGCTAAGGCCAGACAGTTCTACCGTGTGAACATTGTTCAGTATTCAGCTCAGGGCGGAGGAGGCATTGGATGGTGTAACAGTTCAGATGTTGGTTGGCAGGCTTTATCTGCGTCAAGTCTTCGTACTGTTGCCTTGGAAGAAGCATCAATGGTGGTCGGTGTCCAACGTTTTCAGTTCTTTATAAGGTCTGACAAACATGTTATAGCGATTTTGTTGATCGCGTAGGACTACTAGAGCCCCTTGATGGAGATGTAATTTTTATGTTAGTTTTTTTTGCAGTAGTCGCTTTGATCAAGGCCGGATATTAAAAAAATACCACGGATGCCGTGCTTCTCACGGTTTTGTGTGATTTGGCGAAAATATCTAGTGGCAGAAACCGTAAATTCGCTTATATGGTGAAAAGCACTTAACTGTGTGGATACGTTTATGGCAAACTATAGAATTGCAAGCACCTTCGACAAGTTGTTCATTAGCACACTCACTGAAAGACACCAAGGCCTTGTTTAGATTCCAAATTTATCTCCTAAATTTACTATGCAAAAAAGATTCCCCGTCACATCAAAATGTCATAACATGCATGGAGTACTAAATGTAGATGAAATCAAAAACTAATTGCACAGTTTTGTTGTGCTTTGCGAGACGAACATTTTGAGCCTAATTAATCAATTTTTAGATAATTTTTCAAAAATACAAACGAAATGCTACAGTGACGCAATGATTACGAAGTGACATCAAACTCCAAAATTCAACCACCCAATTTCAACATCCATCAGCACTAAAGGACCAACTGTCATCTATATGGATACTGATGGCAATGTGCACAGCTACATGCTTATGCAGATATGAACAAACTCGTTGCCAAATCATTTGTCAACTCACTTGAATTAGATATTTGGTCGGTGAGCAAAATCATTCAGGGTAGCCAGTTCACTCATGCCAGAACGCACAACGCTCACTAGCAGAAGGCCCAGTCAGAGTGTCATGGGCCGAACGAAATACCACCAAGTAGTCAAGTACCGGGCCACGGCGGCAGGTGCGGCCCGTTCGCCTGTACGGTGCGGCCGTGCGGGGACTACTACGGTCTGCGGGTAAACACACACACACACCTCGGTCCCTCGACGCGCCGAGGCGCGGCTGGCGGCTAGCGGCGAGGGTTCATCTGCGGCGGAGCGTGGCGGCGCATGGCCCAGCACGTGGCCGGCTTGCAGCCGCAGTAGCGGTAAGCGGTAAACGATCTTATATTCACATTGGCCTTTACTCTTTGACGTGATTGGTTGATGGGTAACTGAAGTCTGGGTTTTCGATGAGGGATCTGAACCGATTTTAGTCAGGTTGCAGATTTGCAGTTAGATTAGCCGTGCCGTTCCTTTCGTTCTAGCATGCAGATATGCAGATGCAGATCACTTGTGTTAATCTCCGTAACGAGATGTCAAATCAACCGGTATAAAATTCACACAAGATACTACCCATCAAGGCATCAAGACGAGAGACTTACCAAAACCGTTGATGCTTTACCAAATTCATTTTCCAAAAACCAAATCTTAGTATGAGCTGACAGTACATAAAAAATGTTTTTCCGCCACATATATGTTTCTAGCAGGGTAGTTCATGAATTTCAGCATGCTACTCATGCCCAATTGCCATCTTTATGCCAATTGCATTCAAAGACAACCTAAGCCAATTACACAAGATCCAGCGATATGTGGCTTGGTTTGCTTTCATTTGATCGCTGCAACATATGATTTTCTGATTGCATGCAAGTTATTGGCTGCTTCTCTCATGCTCGTTCTTTCTCTTGGGAATGGAAGCGTGCAAGCAAGAGCAACTTGCACGAGAGACAGAACACACTGATAGACTTCATTTTCTGTTGCCGCTGTTGATTTAATAAATCCCTTTCATTCTTCCTGGAGATAAGTATAAATAATATGTAACACCTGATCTGGAATTTTTTTTCTCCGCAATGCTAATAATGCTGATCACCCTCAAACATAGAATCAGTTGGTCTTTTCCCTATAATCATCCCCAAAAGTACTACTCCAAAACTATAAACATCCACCTTAGAGTGGGCCTGCCGCAGAAGAGCCGAACACCGGCCCGGAGCGTCACTGCTATGCATCCGGCAACGGGGTCACCGAGCACAGTGGCCAAGCTCTCAGCTTTCGCCAAAGCCGTCCAGAAGAAGATACGAAGATACGATCGCCATTGGTGGCCAAGCCAGCAAGGACCAAGCGTGCTGCGACAACGCGGTCTGATAAATGCGAACTTCCCAAGCGGAGTGAGCGCATTGCGAATCAGCCCCTGTCGAGAGTTCCAACATCGAGGCGTGCTAAAGTCATGTTGATGCAGAGGCTCGAGAGGGCCGTAGACATTGTGCCGGCTAACAGTGAAGGAAGGCAAGCCTTCAAGCAGCTCTACACCGAGGACATGCGCGACGATCACTACGAGGCCGTCCGAGACCTCATGCCCACCCTGGGATGCTCCTGCCTCACTCTCGGGCTCCAGGCCTAGCCGGGACTCCC
Organism: Echinochloa phyllopogon; assembly: GCA_033239725.1. NCBI lineage: Eukaryota > Viridiplantae > Streptophyta > Magnoliopsida > Poales > Poaceae > Echinochloa > Echinochloa phyllopogon. The sequence goes on along the minus strand of BTCW01000001.1, from coordinate 34,162,794 downwards.
GCACCACGGTAGTAACCTTTTTTTGGATGGATAAAATCATACTTGTATCCTGGAATGTGCGCGGCCTTAATACTCGGGCGCGACGCGATGTAGTAAGAGTGCTGGTAGATAATGCTAGAGCGTCGGTTGTTTGCTTGCAGGAGACGAAACTAAATGTCATCTCTAGGGGTGTAATCCTCTCGATGTTAGGTTCTCAATTCAGTGACTTTGAGTACCTTCCAGCGTCTGAATCTAGGGGGGAATTCTGGTGGCTTGTTAACGTGATGTTGCCCGCCTCTCTGACGCATTGGGTGTTATACAGTCACGTCCAAGATTAACTGATGAGGACCAGGTGTGTCCGAGGACCAGTGGATGGTCGCTTCTCAGTGTGATGAGCGATTGACAACGTTGTGTGGACTGACTCTTGGACGAGTATTGCAGGTGTTCGATGCGACTTGCTCTGCGTTGGTGCAGGTGAAGCACAAGCGCGAAAGGTCTTCGAGGAGTGGAGACAAGTAGGCTTGGTTCGAGGGACTCGGTGGCCAGACGAGATCAAGTGCGGTCATCACGGTGCAAGAAAATCAAGACGAAGTTGAAGTATGGGCCGGTGCAAGGTAGCGGCTGAAGACCGAAGCTTGCACGCAGGGTTTGATGGTTGGGCCACAGAACCATCGGATGAGGGTTTCTTGGTTTGGGCCTCAAAACCGAGCCCGAAGGCCCAACGCGACGGAGACGGTGATCCGGGTGCGTTCGGGAAGCTTCAAAGCGGTGGACACGTGGCGGGATCCGGGAGCTTGCATCGGAGCTAAGCAAGGCCGGATGGACGGCGTGCCCAGCCGGATGAGATGCCTGCGAGTTTACAACTTTGCCCTTGAGGGCGTGTATCGTAGGTGTTAGTAGTAGGGGTAGTTGAGTCATTTCCCCCCACCAGGACTTGAGTATGAATAGGGGTGGAGGGGAAGGCAAGGGCTCTCTCTCTCTCTTCTTTCGCGTGTTTTGCTTTGAACCCTAGCTTTTCCCTGTCTTTTCTATAGGCTAGCCAGTGCATCACGATTCATCTGAGCGGGAGGATGTTGGGAGGATGCTAGCCTTGTACGAATTGTGACCTATGTCTGTTTGAATCAAGTGTTAGTTTGAATCTCTCTTGTGTTCTTCCTGAGTTCCTTTGCCTCCTTTTCTAGTTTCTCTCGATTCATCGTTTCTAGACCGTTTGGCTTCGGATTTGTATGAGGGGATCATGGATGAGTGCCTTGCGCCTCTTTGTGGATGATCTTGCCCTCTCAAACGCCGAGAATCGGTCCCGATTTGGGGATTTCGGGATGAACTTGTGGGAAGGGCTCTAGTTCGTGTGATCCGTGATTTCTCGATTTGTAGGGCGTTAGATGTCGAGATTTTTGGGGCATATCTTCACCTTAGGGTGCTAATCATCTCCCAAAAGTTTCGTCTCAAGAGCTCTAGCCGTTTGGGAGATCCGGTGATGGATTTGGGAAGAGGAGCCCGCGATTTACTGTAGCGGTTCTTCCTGTTCGTCCGATGCTTTTCGCGGACGGTCCGCCCGACCCTGTCGGACGGTCCGCCAGCGTCGTGGACGGTCCGCATCTGCTTGGCGGACGGTCCACGCTGAGGGTTTGTTTTGCCCGAACGTCGGATTTGGCTAAGTGTTTTCTCGGACGGTCGTTTTGCCTTTTTCGGACGGTCCGCGATACTGGCGGACGGTCCGCGATAGGGGTTCGGACGGTCCGCAGAAAGGCCGAAACTCTCTGGAGATTTTTGGGGCTTTTACGGACGGTCCGTCTTGCTCTTACGGACGGTCCGCCGTGACCTCGGACGGTCCGCCTGGTTCTGACGGACGGTCCGCCGTGACCGCGGACAGTCCGCCATCTCCTTGCGGACGGTCCGGCTTGCTCCTGACAGATTGTTGTTCATTCCATCTTTCAAGTTGAGCTTCCGCTAGATCTTTTGTTTGAGGCTTGTTCCTAAGGTTGGTAGGTCCGCTGTGACTACGCAATCTTGACAAGTTCGTGAGGATTTCCCGGGTTGTGGATTTTGGGACATAGGCCGAATTTCGGAAGAAATTTTCATCGGCTCCCATTCACTCCCCCAATCTCTGGTCGCCATATCGATCCTTCACCTGATGTCCATGGTGGATCACGACGGTATACGGGCCGCAATTTGACACGGAGAAAGAATTATTTCTGGAAGAGTTGGAGGCGGTTAGGGATGAATGCCATGGTCCTTGGGTGGTGGCAGGTGACTTCAACCTCATCCTTGACCCCTCAGATAAGAACAATGCACGGATAAACCATCAAAACATGGTGAAATTTAGGAGAACCGTCGATCTTTTGGAGCTGAGAGACATACACCTCCATGGGCAAACCTACACATTGAGCAACGAGCGGGCCTCCCGATGCTGGTGTGGCTAGACCGCATGTTTTTCTCTGTGGACTGGGAGGATAATCATCCGGAATGCTTTCTCCAGGCCTTATCTTCTGATGACTCCGATCATTGCCCTCTACTTCTTACCACCAACGTTGCCATTCGGAGGAAGCCGCGGTTTCACTTTGAAATTTTCTGGCCAAAATTTGATGGTTATCTGGAAGCGGTTACCAGAGGATGGACCAGCCCGCCCGAGACCACTAACGCCTTCACGCGACTCGACACTCTTCTCCGTAATGTATCCCAGGAGCTTCAAAGCTGCACGGTGAAGAGGTTCGGATTCAATCAGGTTGCAGCTCTTGGTCGCCAAAGAGGTAGGGCTGCAATTGGACTGTGCTCAAGATCATCGACAACTGTCTGACGATGAGCATCGATTCCGGGCTATGCTGAAACGACAAATTCTTGGTCTCACGTCCCTGGAATGAACGATCGCCCGACAGTGGTCACACATTCTTTATCTTAGCGAGGGAGATGCAAACACAAGATTCTTCCACCTACATGCCAATGGTAGGAGAAGGAAGAACCACATCACCAAGCTAATGACTGATCGTGGCATGGTTTTCTCCTGGAGGAGATGGGAGACGCACTCTTTGAGTTCTTTGATGGGTTGATTGGACAGGAGCAAGACAGAACGTGCATGTGTTGAACCACGTGACTTCCCAGCGCTAGAAGAGCCATTCACAGAAGAGGAGGTCCGGGCGGTGATCCGAGCCATGCCTGCTGACAAATCGCTCAGTCTTGATGGAATGACGGCGGCATTCTACCAATCTGCCTAGGTGGTGATCAAGCAGGATGTGCTTTGCGCGGTTAATGCATTCTACACAGTTGACAAGCGCAGGTTCTGGTGTGTTAATGTGCCCTCCTCACGCTTATACCCAAGAAACCAGACGCCCAATTGCATAAGGATTATCGCCCCATTATCCTGATACACAACTTCCCAAAACTCATGTCCAAGTTATTGGCTAACCGGCTGACACCCTATATGAATGAGCTGGTTCTCTACAATCAGAGCGCGTTCATTAGAGGACACTCAATACTGGACAACTTCAAATACATACAAAGAGCTGCGGTGCTACTGAAGAAGAGGAAAATTCCCAAGCTCCTACTCAAGTTAGACATTTCGAAGGCGTTCGACACAGTGTCTTGGCAATTCGTATTGGAAGTATTACAGGCTTGGGGTTTTGGAGCCCGATGGAGGGATTGGATATCGCTGCTGCTATCGACGGCCACTACTCGAGTGATGCTGAATGGGCACCCAGGTGAGCAAATTCAACATAGGCAAGGTTTAAGGTAGGGAGACCCCCTTTCCCTGATGCTCTTCGTACTTGCAATGGATGGACGAGACAAGTGACCACATCCTTGTCAATTGCTCTTTCTCAAGACATATATGGTGGGAGGTGATTTCAGGAAAAGGAGGACAATGCCAAATCGCAAGACCCCAATACACGACGCAAGGATGGTAGTGCTGGCTAAGGAAGCAGCAACCACGGGGGGAAAGGAAGGGGCTTGGCTCTCTTTTCATGCTCATTGCATGGAATATTTGGAAAGAGAGAAATGTGCGGTTGTTTAGTGACCAATCATCCAATTGCCAAGACTTGATCCAACGCATCAGGGCTGAAGCGAACCTTTGGGTGATGGCGGGTGCTAGGCGCTTAGGTAGCTTAGATAGTGAGTAATAGATAATTTTTGGGGCTACGGCCAAGAGTTGTTTCTGCTCTTTGCAGGTGTGGGAAAGAACTTGTTTTCCGCCGGACTTCTCTTGTAACTTTGGAACATTTGTTTTCTTTTCTTCTTAATACAATGATACGCAGCTCTCCTACGTATTCGAGAAAAAAAACTATAAACATCTCCATGGGTTGATGCATGAACAGCTTGAGCATACTCTAAAAAATAGAAAAAACAATTATTAGTGCATTATAAAGTTAGATGGTTATGTGCATAACAGATTGCATCAACACTATTGATTTATACCTGGAGCAATATATCCTATAGTTCCTGTTACGGCAACTGATCCATTGGAACCTGATTGTCCAATAGCTGTTGACCTGGAATCGACAATTAAACTTGCCATGCCGAAGTCTCCTACATGGGCATTCATATCATCACCAAGAAGGATATTAGTCGGTTTCAGATCACAGTGGACAATAGGCCTCGTACAGTCATGGTCGCCAATGCGTCGGCTACATCAACACCTATCTCTATTCTTTGAGCTAAACCCAAAAGTTTTGGAATTACATGCCAACTTTTCTGATGCAACCATGTATCCAAATTCCCATTGTGCATGAACTCATAAATAATAGCTTTGAAGTCATTACCTCTATTGTCTATTGTTGAGCATGCAGTTAGTATGGGAAGAAGGTTCTGATGCTGAATGGTACTCAAAGCCTCACGTTCTGATCGACAAAACTTGAGTCTGCAAATCTCACGCCCAGGTCAAACACCTTAGCCACTTGCAGTTTAGCTTGAGTTAATTTCCCTCCGTATGCTGAACCATAGCTTCCTCTCCCAATTAGGTTGTACTCTGAGTTCCCTGTTGCTTGAGCTAGATTCTTGTAAGAAACTACAGGAAATTTCTTATCAAAAGCAAGCAACAAGTTTTTTTTTTGAACCGAAAGCAACAATAAGTATGGTCTTCGTGTTGTCTTCTTCCCAAGGAATATAACGTAAATTGTCATTAAGAGCGACATGAATCCAAATATTGCAATCAGTAAGATGGCCAAACACTGTTTCCATTCTATTCTCCGAGAAACTGTAGTGCATGCAGGCATATGGCTCCTCCAGAAAGCCCCCAGCTGCATTTGAGTGAAACAGATGTTGCATTTTCAAAGACTCCATTGATTGGTATTTCTCCTTTGAGATCATTGTACGATAAGTCTATCTGAGTGAGGAACCCGAGTGAGGAATTGGAAATTGGTTAGAGGTTTAGGTATGGCACCCGATAAGTTATTATGGGAAAGATTGAGCATGCTAAAACTCTTCGTATTGCCCAATGAAATTGGAATATTTCCTATGAGAAGGTCCGGGTCGATCTTTATTTCTTGTAGCTCTTGACATTAGCCCAAACCATCAATTTCCCCAGTTAACCTGTTTGATGAAAGATGTATCTTTTAAAGTTGTCTAAGGTTACCAACCTCTAGAGGTATCGGACCTTCTAATTGTTGTTGGACAATACATATATCGTCATTGGGGACATAGCACAGAAAACTTCCATAGGTATGGTACCTTGAAGATTGTTGTAACCAAGGTTTAAAACCAAGAGGCTTAGGTTTCCAAAACTGGGAGGTATGAGACCTTCAAATTGTTGCTTTGCAGGTAGAGATATGTTAACTGAGTAAGGTTGCTGATGGAAGATGGAATCGGCCCACTGAAGTAGTTCTCTGAAAGACTTAAACCTACAAGGTGTTTCAACTTTCCTATCCATGCTCCAATTGGACCTCCCAGATTGTTTTGACCTAGTAACAAGGCGATTAAGCCAGTAAGGTTCCCAATGCTATCCGGAGTGTTCCCTGACAAGTTATTTTTGTCTAATCCTTGGTATTGAAGACCCTTGGACAACTTTCCAATTGAATCTGGTATGGCTCCTTGTAGCTTATTGTCATATAATGAGAACAATTGCAGACCAGTACAATTTCCCAATGCATCTAAGAATTCCCAGCTCTTACTGTCATTTGCTTGAAGTTTGTTTTGTTCTAGTTTTAGAGTATCCAAGTGTTCGCACCCAAAATTGACAGTTGCCTATCAGGCCGAGGGTAACCGGTCAGACCGGTTCTGGAAAGCGGTCAGAACGGTTTCCCTGTAGCCAATCTGGCAACGGCCGAAACCGGTCTGATCGGTTTGCCTATCCGGTCTGACCGGTTTCTCCCGAGTTGGAGTAGATTTAGGACTTAGAGTTTTATCCCACATTGTAAACCGACTTGAAGGGGTACGACTTCCCCACCCTATAAATATAAAGGGTCATGGCCGATTGAGGATATCATCCAATCGATCAAAAACACTTTCGTTTATCTTTTTACTTTTTCTCTTTGCCCTACTTTTCCAATCTACTATTTGTTGTTCCTCCTTCGTCTCTACGTCGATTGAGGGCGTCCTAGGTGGCATGCCGACTCTAGGACAACCCTACGTGCGTTGCCCCGACGGGATCCTGCCCGGGCGACGTTCGAAGGACTACCGCCGGTTCACTCCGGCAAACCGGTCTGACCGGTTGTCAAAACCGGTCTAACGAGCTCCCCCTGCAGAGGTGCTGCAGCGAGCCCTCTGCGTGTTGTTGACTGCAAACTCGTGCCAACATATTTGGCGACTCCGCTGGGGATCACAAAGGTAGATCAATCGGCTGCCATGGCCGGCAAACTACCTTAACCCGCTGATGTCGATGTTGCAAATATTCAAAGGCCGAAAGTTGATCAAATGTCGGCTGAAGATCAGAAGGCACTTGCTGAAATCCGTAGAAAGATCCGTGAGCAGAAAGAGCGAGAGATCCAGGAGCTGGAAGATGAAGCTGCGAAGCAATACATGTTGCACTTCTCCATGGATCGACAAGGGAACGTCAAGAAAGACAAGGATGTCGTCATTGATATTCCCGCGCTAAAGGTACAATCCAATGCTCCTCCTGAAATTAATTCAGAAATTACAAATCTTATTGATGGAGCTGTTAGTGCTAGCTTTAGTAATAAATTTGTTGCCATGAGTGAAAAATTTGAATCTATGATTAATTCTCGTTTTGAACACATAGAGGTCAAATTTGATAAACAATTTTCTGGTAAGGATGTTAATGGATCTACTTCTAATACCGAAAATTATAAAGATAGTGCACCAGAGAATTTATCAAATTTGTATATTCCAAAGGCTCACATTGATTCATCACCAGTCCACCACATACATAGCCGGACTACCATTGGTACTTCGGCTGGTGGAGGGAATACGATGACTGCTACTAATGCTATGATGCCACATACAGTCGTGTATAATGAGCCATCTACAGGTGCATATGTTTCTAATAGTTCCTTGCATTATGTTTCTAACACATTGCCGAATCAAACAGCAACATATAGAACACCACAACCCACTCTAAATCGAGCACCATATCCTGGATCGGCTAGACCTAGAACCGTTTCGGGGATGGAGGGATTTAGAGAAGAGATACTTGAAATGTTTAGACAAACTTTTGGTACAGAGCCTAAAACCAAGAATCGGTCGTATCAAAGACCGTATCCTGAGAATTATGAGTGTGTCTCATACCCACCAGGATTTAAAATACCAGAGTTTACTAAATTCAGTGGGGATGATGGTAGAAGTACATTAGAGCACATAGGCCAATTTACTATACAATGTGGTGAAGCTGCTTCTAAAGATATTTGTAAAATGAGATTATTTCCTTTATCTCTATCGGGTGCCGCATTTACTTGGTTTATTTCTTTGCCACCCAACTCAGTTCATACTTTTGCTAATATAGAGGAAAAATTTTATGATTATTTCTTTAATGGTGAAATTGAGTTAAAATTGTCAAATCTTGTATCGGATAAGCAAAAATCTAATGAATCTGTTTCTGAATATATTAGAAGATTTAGAGACACTAGAAACCGATGCTATAGTTTGACAATTTCAGATAGAGATCTAGCTGATCTTGCTTATGTTGGTTTGCTTGATGTTCATAGAGAGAAGCTAGATGGTCAAGAATTCTTAGATGTGAGTCAGTTGTTGCAAAAAGCTCTAGCTAATAAAAATCGACTTAAAGAATCTAGGAGTTCACAAAAAACTAATGACAAAAGTAATCGTCCTGTCTATTATGCATCTGATAATTCGGACGATGAGAGCAATGATGTTTATAGTACTGAATTTATATGGTCAGCCAAAGACAAGCCTAGCACTTGTGAGTCTCTAAAGCCGGTCCGCAAGAATCGGCAAGGAGAAGTTAAATATACTTTTGATGTGGCTAAGTGCGATAGAATTTTTGATGAGTTGTTGAAAGCTGGAAAAATTAGAATAACTCATACTATGCCGCCATTAGAGGAGTTGAAGAAACATGCTTATTGTAAATTTCATAATTCTTATTCTCATGCAACAAATGATTGCAATGTATTTCGGCGGCAAGTGCAATCGGCCATTAATGAAGGTCGTTTGACTTTTCATCCTATGCAAGTTGACACTAATCCTTTTCCTATGAATACCATTGAGATACGAAATCCTAAAGTGCTAATTCGGCCACATCAAGTCAGAAAAGCCTTTGGAAAAAATGTAATCATTGGAGATGATAGGCTTGCTGATTCAGAGGTGATAAAGGTGCAGAAAAAGGTCCCTCAAGTGCTTGGGGGGCAAGGCCAGACAAAGAAGACCGGCAGTACGTCAACCGGTCTGACCGGTTTCCCCATAAAGATTGGAAGTGTCCCAAGCACAAGAAAAAGGTGAAGCCGACCTTCGAGGAGCTTTTGGCCAAGTACAAGAAGAAGGGAGCAAGCCAAAAGCGAGGAAATCGGCCAGGTAAAGGTAAAAAACAAAACATCAAAATGAATCTTATTCTTGCAAATCTCAAGTGAATTATGCTGCTGCACCTTATTCATATGTTAGACCGACCTCACCATGGTCCTGGTCATATCCTTTATGTTATTCACCTTCAGATTATAATAGTTTACATATGCGTTCATATATGATTCAGTATGCTCCTACATGTGTAAGTCACGGTTCAACACAAAGACCGTTTATTGTTGACAATAATCTGGTCAGAAATACACCTATTGACTCTAAAGGAGATGAAAAGGACAGTAAGAGAAATTCAAAATACTCACAACCGAGGTGGTGTCCCTCAGGCTTGTCTCATACTCAAAAGAGAAGATTGCAGTGGATACGTAAGCAAGAATCAATGGAGCAACAAGGAAAGGTCACGCCAGCAAGGTCAGCAACTACCAAGCAGGTATGGAGGCCAAAGCAAGTCGTTCCTTGAGGTTAAAGACAAGTTTATGGCCGATAAAACAATTATCGCCTTTAGGAGCAATATATGGGCGATGTACTGGTAATCATCGTCTTTAGTCAATTTTGATCATTGTAGATGTTTTCTGACACGCAAGCTTTGCCAGAAAACAGGGGGGCATTTGTTCGCACTCAAAATTGACAGTTGCTTATTAGGCCGAGGGTAACCGGTCAGACCGGTTCTGGAAAGCGGTCAGACCGGTTTCCCTGTAGCCGATCTAGCAACGGCCGAAACCGGTCTGACCGGTTTGCCTATCCGGTCTGACCGGTTTCTCCCGAGTTGGAGTAGATTTAGGACTTAGAGTTTTATCCCACATTGTAAACCGACTTGAAGGGGTACGACTTCCCCACCCTATAAATATAAAGGGTCATGGCCGATTGAGGATATCATCCAATCGATCAAAAACACTTTCGTTTATCTTTTTACTTTTTCTCTTTGCCCTACTTTTCCAATCTACTATTTGCTGTTCCTCCTTCGTCTCTACGTCGATTGAGGGCGTCCTAGGTGGCCTGCCGACTCTAGGACAACCCTACGTGCGTTGCCCCGACGGGATCCTGCCCGGGCGACGTTCGAAGGACTACCGCCGGTTCACTCCGGCAAACCGGTCTGACCGGTTGTCAAAACCGGTCTGATCGGTTCCCCCTGCAGAGGTGCTGCAGCGAGCCCTCTGCGTGTTGTTGGCCGCAAACTCGTGCCAACACCAAGTTTGAAAGCTTTCTGAAAGAACTAGGGAACATGGCCAGTGAAATTATTGTATGTGAAATCTGTTGTTGTGAGGAACGCAGCATTGCCTAGGGAGGCTGGGATTTGACCTTGAAACATGTTGTTGTGCAAGCCAATTGCACGGAGGCTAGGAAGGGTAATCTTAGCAGGTAATGCCATACATAGAAGATTTGTGTTCACGTCCAGAATTTGAAGTGAAGAATGATTGAAAAGTGCTGTTGGGATGCGACCTGATAGTCTATTCCCTCCTAGTGCTAACGTTACCATATTTGACAATTGCCCAAGCTCTTTAGGAATGTTCCCTTCGAGCTGATTATCTGAAAGTTTGAGTCTCACTAGTTGAGTGATGTTGCCCAGACTTGATGGGATGACCTCAGTGAAATTATTCAATTTAAAGTTCAGAAACTCAAGGTTATAGAGGAAACCAATTTCTGGGGGGATCGAACCTGCTAACTCGTTCACAGAAAGATCTAGATAGAGTAAGCTGGAACAGTTTTTAAGTGCATCAGGCGAAAAACTCTGCAACTTGTTGTTGCTCAGATCAAGGTACTGCAGCCTACGGAGGTGGTTAAGATTTGGTAGCTGACCAAAGAGGCTATTTGAGGATAGATCGAGTATCTTAAGTAAGGTTAAGTTCCGAAGAGATGGAGAGATCTGGCCTTCGAGGCTCTGGCCGGTGAGGTTGAGCTCCCTGACGAGCCCTGGATGCGTTCGACTGCATATGACACCATTCCAATTGCAGTAGTCGACACTGTTGTTCCAGGAATCGAAGAATCTTGTGGGATCGCTGGTGATTTCTTCTCTGAAATCGATCAGTGCGAGCATGTCCGTTCTGCTGTTCTGGTTCTGGGGGACCCTCGCGCAATGGACGTATTCACACCCATGAAACAGCAGCAGTGCGAGTGCTACAATCATGCAGGACTCCATGAGCTGCTTGGAGCACATACGGCCAATGGTGTTACCTGCAGGATAAGAAGCTTATACATCACGGTATGCTCGCATGCACATCAGCAGGCTTTTTATTTTGCACAGATACCTCTTTCTCGAACAAAGTAGCAACTAGCAAGTAAAAATGGTAGTCACTGAACTATTATGCGATTTTATATCATGTATTCTAATCACCTCCCAGCAGGGGCGACGCCAGGTTCAGCCAGGTTCAACCTTGTGGGTGCCCAGGCACCCACAAATTTTTGAGAATCCACTATTGAAAACAATTTTTCACCATGTTTGCATGTTAAATCTTGACATCTATAAGAGAAAGACACCCTCATCTAACTTGGTCTAGCTTCGCCCCTGCCTCCCAGTACACATGTAAACTTTTATTTTTGATGAACAAATAAACATGTAAACTCGACAGACGGAAATAATTAATAAGGCATGGAAGATGCGCTGTAAAGAAAGAGAAGATGGAGGACCTCTGCTGCTGGTGGTGCTTGGGCCTTCTTGGAGAGAACAGCAAGGCATGTTTTCTCCTCCTTGGCTCCCAAGAGCAGGATGCCAGTTGTTGCCAGGGGGTTAAAGAGCATATATACAGAATCACTGCACCCTACCGTCTCATCCCTCACGACGACGACCCGATGGATGTTTCTCAGGGCAAGCCTCGATGTAGCTTGACCGCTTATACAGGTCCCGGTATTATGTCCTCTTCCCGCGGTACCTTTCTGAACTAAACTATATATCATGTCTATAAAATCCAAAGGACCGGACTAACCTGCGACGGATCGCTGAGTGGGGGCTAGTTCGTTGACTAACCTCTCGGACCTAATTCAACGAACGGCCCAGTCAGCAATGTCGCGACCGCGACGCTTCCGGAATATCCGCCGCGTGCGGCGTGCCGGCGTCGAGGATGGCGGGTGCCGGCCGTAATGGCGGCGCAAAGGACACGGACCCGCGCGCATCTCTGACCCGCTGCAGCCGCTTGAACGGTATGCGAAGTGTTGGGATAAATGGCAGCAGCAATACACCAATTAATTCCTCATCTTGTGATGAACAATGAGGATAACATCTACCAACAGATATACACTGGAATAATATGAATCACATGCACAAAACACAACCATTTACGTGGGAAAACCTCCTCAATGTGAGGAGTAAAAACCCACCCGGACCAAACGGTCCACTCCAAACTTCCACTATAATCAACAAATGTTACAAGTGGTATTACAAGCAAGGAGTCTTCTCTAGGACCTCTAGAGGATCACACCAGCAGCAACACATTCACCATGATGCAACTTGGCATCAACAACAACAACAACTTCTAACAAGAAGTATGACAACTGTCAAACAAAGAAATCACAGATTCTATCCCCTTCGGTAATCAGTTCGTATCTCACAAACAACAGTCCACTATGCACAAATTTGGGTAGGCAGGTAGATCTACGAGTTCCCAGACTACTGACAAAATTTCAGCTCAATCGGACACCGTTTGACCACCCAAATAAATCATCTACCGAAACTGCTCTATCCTGAAACTGCAGTCACCCGAACTGACAAAACCTCTATCAAATCTGATGCTTTACTCAACCAATCCCCAAACCAACTAATCAGATCGAAGTACTCTAAGTGTGGAACGAGCTCACCAAGTTTGGCGCAGATCCAAGCACGTTTGAGCCTCCAATCGCTGACTTGAAGCAGATCGGTTCACAGCCACCAAATCTGGACAGACCCCTTCTCCTTCTTCTTCCTCTCTTCTCTCAAGTTGTGTTGTGTGTGTTCTGCTCCTCACTCTCACAAGTGACGCCCTCTGTTGTGTGACGCCTGAGCTGAGAGGAGGCTAAGGTTTTCTTATGCCTTCTCACTCCATCTTGAAGTGATCCCAACCATTGATCAAGGCACCCAATCAACGGTGCACAAGCACTGGGCTTGTGGGCTGTTTCCTTCAAGTTGGTGGGCTCCAAATCATCCTCCATGTGGAGGGATAGCCCAACAAACTCTCCCTCCCAACATCATGGAGGGTCTCACTGCCTTCTAGCAGCCATGCCAGCAAGCTGGCAGCAAACTTTGAGCTTCTCTTTTATGACCACCTTAGTCAACATATCAGCTCCATTATCATCGGTGTGGACTTTCTCAAGCTGCATTTGCTTAGAATTCAACACATCTCGAATCCAATGATAACGCACATCAATATTCTTTGACCTTGAGTGAAAAGTTGCATTCTTACTCAATTGAATAGCACTTTGGTTGTCACAAAACAGCACATACTTGTCTTGATCAAACCCAAGTTCATTGACAAACTTTTTCAGTCACAATAACTCTTTGCTTGCCTCTATCGCTGCAATGAATTCAGCTTCAGTTGTGGACAATGCAACACATTTTTGCAACCTGCTTTGCCATGACACGGCTCCCCCTGCATAGGTAATCAAGTACCCTGAAGTAGACTTTCTGCTATCAACATCTCCGGCCATATCTGCATCTGTGTATGCAACTAACATAGGCTCACTTCTCCAAAAACAAAGTTTCAGATTAGTGCTGCCCCGGAGATACCTCAAAATCCACTTCACAGCTTCCCAATGTGGTCTAACTGGATTAGACATAAATCTGCTCACAGTACTAACCGCATGAGCAATGTCTGGCCTTGTACACACCATAGCATACATCAAACTTCCAACTGCTGATGCATAAGGAGCATGCTGCATTTCCTTCTTCTTCTCATTAGTAGTAGGGCACTGCTTGGTGCTTAACTTAAAATGAGCTGCAAGTGGACAGCTCACAACTTTTGCATTGTCCATTTTAAACTTGCAAAGTACTTTCTCAATATACTTCTCTTGAGACAAGTACAACATGTTGGTACTTTTGTCTCTCTCAATTCTCATCCCGAGAATTTGCTATGCTGGCCCCAAGTCTTTCATGGCAAAAGACTTGCTCAATTGTTTCTTCAGCGCTACAATCTTTGAGACATTCTTGCCAACAATCAAGATATCATCAACATAGAGCAACAAGATGATAAAATCATCACCTGAGAACCTCTGAATGTATACACAATGGTCTGAGCTACTTCTCTTGTAGCCTTGCTCCCCCATAACTGAATCAAATTTCAAATACCATTGTCTTGGTGCTTGTTTCAGGCCATAAAGACTCTTTTTCAGTTTGCACACATAGTCTTCCTTGCCTTTAACAAGAAACCCCTCAGGCTGCTCTATGTAAATCTCTTCCTCCAAATCACCATGAAGGGAAGCTGTCTTCACATCCGTTTGCTCAACCTCCAAGTTGAGCCTAGCTGCCAAGCCAAGGATCACTCTAATTGATGTCATTTTCACCACCGGAGAAAAGATTTCATCAAAATCAACACCTTTCTTTTGGTTGAATCCTTTCACAACAAGCCTGGCCTTGTATCTTGGATGTGGCGTGTGCTCTTCTTGCTTGATTCTGTAGACCCACTTATTTTTCAAAGCTCTCTTGCTCTTGGGCAACTTCACCAACTCATATGTATGATTTTTATGCAAGGAATCCATGTCTTCTTGCATAGCTTTCATCCACTCCTTTCTGTGCTCATCTTCCATTGCATCTGCAAAACACTCAGGTTCTGAACCGTCAGATAGTAACACCACATACTGATCTGAGGGATACCTGGTGGAAGGAACTCGATCTCTAGTGGATCTTCTAAGTGAAATTGTTGGTGGATCTTCTGGTACTGGTGGCTGCTGATCCGGATCATCAATTTCAGCATCAAACTCATGCTGTTGGGGAGCATTTTCATCACCTCTACCCTGCACATTATCTTGTGCATCAGCTGCAACATCACCTTCAGCTTGCTGTGAAGCTGGAGCTGCAGGAATTGGGTCTAAATCAACCAATGGATCTTGCTGAGGAACCTGCACCTTTGTCTTCACAATATCCTCAATTGTTTGATCTTCAACAAACACAACATCACGACTTCTCACAACCTTCTTTGCAATTGGATCAAACCGTTTGTATCCAAACTCATCTAATCCATAGCCAAGGAAGATACACTGTCGTGTCTTAGCATCAAGTTTCAACCTTTCATCTTGAGGAATATGAACAAAGGCCTTGCACCCGAACACTTTCAAGTGATCATAAGAGACATCCTTGTTATACCAAACCCTGTTAGAAACATCTCCCTGCAAAGGATAGGACGGTGAGAGGTTAATAAGGTAAACTGCAGTCATCAAAGCCTCACCCCAATAGCTCTTAGGTAGCTTTGCATGTGACAGCATACACCTCACTCTCTCCACAATTGTCCTGTTCATCCTCTCAGCAATACCATTCAGTTGTGGTGTCTTTGGAGGGGTGAATTGGTGCCTAATCCCTTGCTCCTTGCAATATGCATCAAATGGCCCAATATACTCTCCTCCATTATTAGTGCGAATGCACTTGACCTTACTAACATTTTGCAAACATCTGAATGCACCAAATCCAGTAACTCTGGCTTCTTGTGAGGAGGTAGACTCTTGAAAGCAACCCTGTGCTGCTTCCCAACTAGACAATCTGCACATTTGTTCAATTGCACACCTTTCATCCCCTTCAAGAGATTTCTCTTCGCTAGCACAGTCATCCCCTTCTCACTCATATGCCCAAGTCTCTTGTGCCATAAAACACAAGGGTCTTCTTTCTCTAATGCATTTACAGAAACACTAGAGAGGTTAGCAGAAACATGGTACAAAAGTGAAACTCGGTTACCTTTTGCAACTACCATGCTGCCCTTGGTGAGCTTGTACTGTCCATCTCCAAATCTGCTAGAATACCCATCTTCATCAAGCAATCCAACTAAAAATATGTTGAGCCGAAGTGCCTCAACATGCCTCACAGACTTGAGGACCAATTTGGTACCATTTGCAGTCTCTAAATGCACATCTCCTTTTCCAATGATGGCTGCCCTATCATTGTTGCCCATCTTCACAACACCAAAATCACCTGCTGTGTAGTTTGTGAAGTACTCTCTATGAGATGTAGCATGTATGGTAGCACCGCTGTCCGGTATCCAAATTATCTCATTACCATTCACATGGTTGATGGTTGCATCATCAGAAGCTATAGTGATCTGCTCAACAGTGGAACAAGAACAGCCCTCGTTACCTTCATTTTCAGCAGCAATGACAATCATCATCTCCTCAACTGCTGAAGTAATACGGCCAGCATCACTGTCACAATCACTATCTTGCTTCTGAGCTTCCTTCTTTTTCTTACCCTTTTCTTTTTTCCATTTGCGGCATTGCCACTTTTTGTGTCCCTTATCAGGGCAGTAGTAACACACCACTTCAGTGTTTGTTCCTCTCGACTTGCTTCTACTTTCAGCTGCACCTTTCTTCGGACCTCGGCTCTTGCTTCTCCCTCGTGACTCGGTGACTAGCACCTCAGAATGAGAAGAGCTACTTCCTTTTTCAGTAATCCTCCTGGTTTCTCCATTTAGACTTTGGTCTTGACAAGGTTCCAAGTAACAACACCATTTGGGGCTGAATTACAAAGAGTGACTTTCAAAGTCTCCCAAGTGTCCGACAATGAACCAAGTAGCAGCAAGGCTCGAACCTCATCCTCAAATGAGATTCCCATCGAAGATAGCTGATTAATAATGCCTTGAAATGCATTCACATGATCAGCCACAGGAGCACCCTCTCGGTACCTCAGATTCATCAACTGTTTGATCAAGAACATCTTGTTAGTACCTTCCTTTCGGGCATACAACTCCTCTAATTTCTACCATAATGTACGTGCATGTGTTTCCTCACTAATATGGTTCAACACATTGTCATCAACCCATTGTCAAATGAAACCACAAGCTTGACGATGAAGAGCCCGCCAATCATCATCAGATTTATCATCTGGTTTTTCTTCAGCAAATATTGGCTTCCAATACTCTTTCACATAGAGTAAATCCTCCATCTTACTCTTCCAAGCTTGGTAATTTGTACCATTCAATGAGATCATTCTGCTGGTATTTGTTTCCATCTTCAACACAAGGCAAATCAGCAAGTTAATCAAGTTGAATACAAGCTGAAATCAAACTGAACCAAATGCTCTTGATACCACTCTGTTGGGATAAATAGCAGTAGCAATACACCAATTAATCCCTCATCTTGTGATGAACAATGAGGATAATATCTACCAATAGATATGCAGTGGAATAATATGAATCACATGCACAAGACACAACGATTTACGTGGGAAAACCTCCTCAATGTGAGGAGTAAAACCCCACCCGGACCAAACGGTCCACTCCAAGCTTCCACTATAATCAACAAATGTTACAAGTGGTATTACAAGCAAGGAGTCTTCTCTAGGACCTCTAAAGGATCACACCAGCAGAAACACATTCACCATAATGCAACTTGGCATCAACAACAACAACAACTTCTAACAAGAGGTATGACAACTGTCAAACAGAGAAATCACAGATTCTGTCCCCTTCGGTAATCTTTTCATATCTCACAAACCACAGCTCCACTGTGCACAAATTTTGGTAAGTAGGTAGATCTATGAGTTCCCAGATCGGTTTGACCACCCAAATAAATCATCTACCAAAACTTCTCTGTCCTAAAACTGCAGTCACCCGAACTGACAAAACCTCTATCAAATCTGATGCTTTACTCAATCAATCCCCAAACCAACTGATCAGATCGAAGTACTCTAAGTGTGGAACGAGCTCACCAAGTTTGGCGCAAATCCAAGCACGTTTGAGCCTCCAATCGCTGACTTGAAGCAGATCGGTTCATAGCCACCAAATCTGGACAGATCCCTTCTCCTTCTTCTTCCTCTCATCTCTCAAGTTGTGTTGTGTGTGTTCTGCTCCTCACTCTCACAAGTGATGCCCTCTTCTGTGTGACGCCTGAGCTGAGAGGAGGCTAGGGTTTTCTTATGCCTTCTCACTCCATCTTGAAGCGATCCCAACCATTGATCAAGGCACCCAATCAACGGTGCACAAGCACTGGGCTTGTGGGCTGTTTCCTTCAAGTTGCTGGGCTCCAAATCATCCTCCATGTGGAGGGATAGCCCAACACGAAGGATCTCAGTAACCCTTATACTTGAAAGTAAAATTGTACTAGGAGATAATTGTGAATTGAGATATGGGTGAAAGGGATTTTTATGCGTTTTTGCTTTAGGTTACAAATTTGCAGTTGGATGACAACATTAGGAAGGTGAAGGTCCTCCCATGTGATTTGATATGTGCATTGTCTTATATAAGCTCCGTACAAAGTTGCTCTTGCACATCAAAGAGATCTGAGATATACTTTATGGAACCTTTGGTTCTTTCTGCCCAAATTTTCAATTCGAAAGACAAATCTTAGCATGATCTGGTAGTGCATAGTACATATAACTTGTCTTTCCACCACACGTATGGCTTTCTAGCAGGGTAGTTCATCAATTTCAGCAAGCTACTCACGCCCTATTTGCCATCTTTATGCCAATAATTGCATTCAAAGACAACTCAAGCTAGCACAACATCTAGCCAAGCATGGCTTGCTTTCACTTAATCGCTGCATCATATGACTTTCTGATTCCATGCAAGCTAATGGCTACTTCTCTCATGTTCATTCTTTCCCTCGGGAGTGGACGTGTGCACGCAAGAGCAACTTGCACAAGAGACAGCACACATCGATAGACCTCACTTTCTGTTACCGCCATTGCTTTAATAAAGCCCTTATATTCTTCTTGGAGATGAGCATCCATGGTATGCAACACCTTATCTGGAAAATTTCTCTCCACAAAGTTGATAATGCTGCGCCCACCCTCAAACATAGAATCAGTTGGTCTTTTGCCTATAATCATCTCCAGAAGTACTATTCCAAAACTATAAACATCCCCAGAAGTTGATGCACGAACAGTTTGAGCATACTCTAAAGAAATAGAGGGACAAGTTATTGAGTGCATAACAGATTACTTTATACAATTACAGGAGGAAATCACGACATTCTTGATTTTATACCTGGAGCAATATACCCTATAGTTCCTGTCATGGCGAGTGAACTGCTACAACCTGAATTTCCAACTGATATTGGCCTGGAATCAACAACGTGACTTGCAATGCCAAAGTCTCCCAAATGAGCATTCATGTCATCATCAAGAAGGATATTAGTTGGTTTCACATCACAGTGGACAATAGGCCTACCACAGTCATGGTGTAAATAGGCCAATGCATCAGCGACGTCAACACCTATGCTTATTCTTTGAGCTAAACCCAAAAGTTTTAGAGCTACTTCTTTAGATTTCCTAAAGAAGTAGGAATTTGCCCTGCAAAGCAGTTTTGCAGCTACATCACCATGCATGCCGATCGCCTCCTTCTTCCCTTCCACTCATTGTTGCTAACAAATTGGTCCACTAAAGTTGTTTGATCGTAAGAATAGACGTTGTATGTTACTTAAATTTTGAATCCATCCTTCAATTGGTCCCTCAAATTCATTTTCTTGTAGCGAGAGTATGGCCAGGTGAGTAAGATTGCTGATAGAGGATGGGATTGGCCCAGTGAACTTGTTTGATCGTAAGAATAGACGTTGTATGTTACTTAAATTTTGAATCCATCCTTCAATTGTACCATTAAAATTGTTTTGACTTAGTGACAGTTTATTTAAGGAACTAAGTTTCCCTATGCTCTTTGGAACTTGCCCAGATAAGCTGTTTCCAGTCAACACAAGATTTTGAAGAGCACTCGATAGGTTACCGATTGACTGTGGTAGAGATCCCTCTAGCTTATTGAAAGCGAGTGAAAGTGTCGTTAGATATTTACAGTTTGTTAATGCTTTCAAGAATTCCCACTCCTGGTTATTCCTTGCTACAAGCTGGTTATAATCAAGGTTTAGGAAAGTCAATTTTGAAAGATTTCCTAAAGAGGTAGGAATTTGACCTGCAAAATTGTTATTTGATAAGTCAATCAATTCTAGCCCTAGAGCATTGCATAGGGAAGCTGGGATGGGACCTTCAAACTCGTTGTTTTCCAAGGTAAGCTCTTTGAGGTTAGGCAGAAGTTCTCCTATGTTAGATGGCAATACCTTGCCTAGCATATTAAACTCTAGACTAATATTTTGTAGAGAAGAAAGATGAAAGATGGCATCTGGGATTTCACCTGAAAGCCTATTTTGACCTAGGAGTAAGCTTTCTAAATTCACCAATTGGCCGAGCTCACCAGGAATGTTTCCCTCGAGTTGATTTGAAACTAAACTGAGATATCTTAGATTTGATAGTAGGCCTAATTTCGGAGGAATTGAACCCACTAGCAGGTTTGAGGAAAAATCTAAGGCAGTTAAGTTGGCACAGTTTGCAAGGTCATCAGGAATGGTTCCGGATAAATTGTTGTTATACAGGTAAAGGTACTGCAGTTGTTGGAGGCGGCCAAGAAGAGGCAAGGGACCCACAAAGTTATTCTCCGAGAGATCAAGATAATAAAGGAATGTAAGGTTGCCAAGAGAGGAGCTTATTTGGCCAGCTAAACCTGCGCCTCTTAGGGAGAGCACCCAGACGCGCCATGGTCGCTTCGTGGTGCACGTGACACCATTCCAGTGACAGAAGTGGGAGCTTATGGTCCAATTGCTCAAGGCTCCAGATGGGTCGCTGACGCCCTTCTTGAAATCGAGCAGTGCCTGCAGATCTCTGCTGTTTTCATGGACGGTTGAGCAATTGATGTTTCCAACTCCATAGTATAGCAGCAGCAACGGCAATAGTACAAGCGCGGGCATGGAGAATTTCGCCGGCTGCTTGGAACGACACATGATGCACTTAACTGTCACCTGCAAAATATAAAAGCATAAACTTGGCGGCATATTATGTGTACATGCTCAAAGCTTCAAACTAGATAAACTACGTTGTGTCCATGACCAATCCTATTGAGGTCTCCAACAATATATTGTGCTATAATTTTTGCTCCATTTATTGTAAGAACGAAAGCGATTAGACAGAAAGGATAAATCGTGACGGATGTTTTCACTTCATTGCCAGAGATAAATATTGACAAGCCAGGCAGAATTACAGGAAATTGAAGCAGGCAGGCTCAGGCAGAGAGTACCTCTCTTCTTAGCCGGAGACGGCAGCCTTTCTGATCGGCTTGGTAATTGCCTTGAAACGATGTTTGAACTGGAAGTACGAGCTGGATGCTCAGCTGGCTGAGGCCCCAGGGGTTTAGAAACAGGTTTACATGACCGTTACATTCACACATTGTGACACCCGTATCTTAGCTTGACCGCCATTTCAGCGAAGACCCAGAGTCCGTCAAACTCGCCGGTTACCGCCACTTTCCAGCTTCCATCCCGTCACGTAGCGCCGCCGTCGTTGTTCGAGTTGGACAAGATTGTTGCTGCGTGGCCAGCCTCGAATCCTAGAGTACTACTTTTCAGCAGAACCTGACAGAGATATTCCAGGCTGATGTACGACCTGTCTCGTGCGGTTTCGATGATGATAATTCAGCTCGTGGAATGGTCCAGCGGTGCTGGATTTTCGCAGAAAACCACCGAAGTCACCGAGCCAACCGATGTATTGCCAAATTCCAGCTGATGCATGCTCGCTGTACTTTTTTTTTTCTCGAATACGAAGGAGAGCTGCGTATCTTTGTATTAAGAGAGGAAAAAAGCCCGGTTACAACGCAACATCACCCCACTTTAGGCTAGAATGGAGGATACAAGACCTGACCAATCTCACCTAAATGCTCGCTGTACTCGTACGTGCACGTGAGCCGGTGAGCGTGCCACTCGTCCGCAAAACGAGCTAGTGACCAGTCGACGCTGGGCGACACGATTCAGCGCCTCACGGGCGTCCGCCGGGCCGGCGAGGGATCGATCGAACAGCACGTACTGCCGTCTTGCCCAGGGATGAGGGCCCGCCCGACGCCGCCAAAGGTGTTTAGCTAATTAGCTGCTCTCGGCACGAAGCCAAACGATCCAGGCGTTTGATTTCTTCTTATGCCTGACCTAACTCTTTGGATGGTCTCAATAATGGCTGAAACAGAAACCACCAATACCTCACTGATTACGGGTAAGTGGGATCAGACAGAGATAGATCTCCATCTCCTTGGGCCAGCTTTGGGAGGGCCACCGACCGCGTCTTCTTCCACGGTTGGGCGCGTACGCCCGCCGTAGATTGTACACGAAATCTTTTAGCTTTGAGCTGAATGAATTGTTAGTTACATTTTTCATAATATAAATGCAAATATGTGATGCCGAGCTGTAGACTAGATGCTTCATCCTGTTACCTTGCCAATATTATTCCCAACATAGTTACATTGGGTGCTATTATTTTCATTCGTCCGATATATACTAGAGGCTTTAGACACTGTACTTGTTCTACTCCCTAACTAAAACCATTCTCAGTTAATTAGCTAATTGTTACCGATTGATTTTCATGCGTGTGATACTTACTGAGTCTAAACTTTCAATTTACTAGTTTTTTTCCCTAAAAATACGACATTATGCTAGTAGAAAATGACTTTCCATCTACTAGTCCCGGTTTCCATCTCACATTAGTCCCGGTTCTAACAACTAGGGGCGCGTTTGGTTCACGAATGAGCTCAGCCTGGCTCGCACGTTTGGAGTCAGGCTCTCGTGAGACAGGCTGGGCTCATGCAACACTTCATGTTTGGTTGCCTGCATGCGCTCGGCTTGGTTGAGATGAGATGGTGTTTGGTTGCCCGCACGAAAACATATCGCGTGAGAAAAAAAATTAATAAATAATTATCATTATGTTATTTTATAGGTAAACTATTCTCTTAAATCTCTTTTCATCTTAATAGTCCTTAATATCACTTAATATATGTTAATATCAATTAATATATACTAATTATATGCTAATAACATCATTAGTCAACTAATCGCCTGCATCCAGCGAGCCTGGCCCGGGAGAAACGACCAATTTCCTCGTTTCTCCGGAGCCAGGCTGGGATGGTGCTCTTGCACCTGGCGAGCCAGGCCAGAGCGTAGATGCAGGCAACCAAACAGAAAGATTCTGCATCCCGCCGGCCTGGCTCAGCCATATGCAAGCAACCAAACGCCCCCTAGGTGATGGGGGCTAGTCCCGGTTGGAATAACCAATCGGGACTAAAATCACTCTTTAGTCGTGGTTGAAGGTTCAACCCGAGACTAAAGGGTTTTCATATATTATTAGTCCTGGGTGACTTTTAGTTTCGGTTGGAATCACCAACTTAGACTAAATAATTCTCTATAGTGTTACTATAAAGAGAAAACATCCCACATAAAGTCACATGTGCTCCGTGTGATGTTTTACTAATGGGAAGATCTGTTCTTCCGTTGGTTGCGCTCCACTGCCCTATCATTGTGCCCTCATTGCCGGGTTGGCCCACCACAAGTTCCACCGTAGAGGGAAGAAAATTCTCTGCGGCACCGCCCAGATGTCCGACGCGTGTCCTGCTGGCCCCATCGGGAACATCCCAACCGCGCGAGCCTAGCACCGTTCCGCCATCAAGCGGGCTTCGGCTGGAGACCGCACCCACACGAGGAGAGCCAAGCCGTGGGTAGTCAAGCCGTTGCTCTTCGTTCCGCGGAGCGGAACCCTACTGCTCCTCCCGCTGTTCTGCAGATCCCTCCGTCGGAAAAGGATCGAGTCGCACCGCTCGTGTCATGCGAAGAACCCAATCGGATGACCTAGTTCAGTTGTGTCCGTGGCTATCCAATGCAGATGATGGGAGCATGATATCCTTAACCTTCTGCTATCAATGCCCCATGGCCGATCCGGACACCACTGGCTGCTGATAAGATCACAGATTATCGCGTTTTAAACGTTGAGATCATCCTCAGACTTCAGCAGTTGTAGATGCAAATTAAGAGAAAGACTTGATTCGGCAAAACAATGCCATCTTCGGACTTCAGGTGCTGTCGTAGATGCAATTCAGTTCTCTACGGGGTTGATTCTGTTTTATTCAGTAGGAATTGATTGGTGGGTTTCATTGTTGGAGCCTTGGATGTTTGACAAGAGCAGTGCGCACTACCAGAATCATCAATATCTGCACCGGGTGGGAAAGCCCTTTAGCACCGGGTTTCCCACCCGGTGCAACTAAATCGAGGCTAAAGGGGTACCCCTTTAGCACCGGGTTGAATAACCGGTGCTAAAGGGTCCCTTTAGCACCGGGTGCAGCCACGACCCGGTGCTAAAGGGCCTGCCCTGCAGCGCCTTTAGCAGGGCCTTTAGCACCGGGTCGTGGCTGCACCCGGTGCTAAAGGGCTTAGATTTTTTTTTATTTTTTTCCAGACGCCATGAATGTACTTTTGTTTTTGTTCTTGTTCTTCAAGAACAGAAAAGGAAAGAAGATGATGACCGATAAATAAGAGGAGAAAGAAAGAGATGAGTAGATAGCTCAAATTATATTACAATATCCAAGATCTAATAGGGATTGGATTACAACGTTAGAGATCCAACAGAGAAATTTAATTACAAGACTCAAGATTCAACACTCAGCATTTCAATTTCAACCACGAGCACCTTCATTACAAGACTCAAGATTCAACACTCAGCATTTCAATTTCAACCACGAGCACCTTCATTACAAGACTCAAGATTCAACACTCAGCATTTCAATTTCAACCACGAGCACAAGACCCACCAGCACGAGCGCGGCTTCTTGCGCCGCCCAGCAGCCAGCGCGCCAACCAGCCTGCCTTCTTGCGTGCCTGCAGGGGAACCAAGAAACGAAGTGAGAAGAGGAAGGGAGAAGAAAAGAAGAGAAGGGGGCGAGGCGAGGAGGAGGGCCGGCGGTTTGGGGGAAGACGAAGTGCTGCGGGAGCGGGGGCCGGCGCGAGGCTATATAGAGCCGGGGCATTTAGCACCGGGTGCAGCCACGACCCGGTGCTAAAGGCCCCCCTTTAGCACCGGGCCTTCCCACCACCCGGTGCTAAAGGCCCTTTAGCACCGGGTCTGGCACACCCGGTGCTAAAAGGTCGTAACTGGCGCCAAATGAAAATTGGGGGCCTTTAGCACCGGATTTTAGATCAACCCGGTGCTAAAGGCCCCAAATTTTCGTTTGGCGCCAGTTTCCAAACCGGCCTTTAGCACCGGTGGCTACTATTTGGGAATCTTATAAATATAGTTTTTAATATATAGTTATTAATACTTGTTTTAATTCAGTTATTAATACCTATTAAAAATATATATTAAATAAGAAAATCTTATAAATTACTAGAAAATCTTATAACTTACTAGAAAATCTTATAACTTACTAGAAAATCTTATAAATTAATAGAAAATCTTATAAATTACTAGAAAATCTTATAAATTAATAGAAAATCTTATAACTTACTAGCAATCTTATAACTTACTAGAAAATCTTATAACTTATTAGAAAATCTTATAAATTACTAGAAAATCTTATAAATTACAAAAATTGATAACTAAATCAAAGATTTTGGAACATTAAATGGTCTCAGATGAAAAAGTCATGAATAGTAAAATTTCATATCTCATCAAGATCTACAATCTTTATTTAAGTCATTTTTGCATTTGAGAAAGTGGTAGTATACATTGTTCATTAATCCTAGATTCACTCACATAGTTTCTAAAACTTTGTTAGAGACTTGTCAAATGTGTACTACATGTTATGACCCATTTTGAAAATGACAAAATGACCTAAATAAAGATTGTAGATCATGATGAAATATGAAACTTTGGTATTCATCACTTTTTCATTTGACATCACCTAGTGTGAAAAAAACCTTGGTTGTAGTTCTCATTTTTAATTCAAAATTTGGATTGTTCAAACACGAGAAGATTTTTCAAAATAATAACATTAATAAGTTTCATAACTTGATAGAGTATGATTTTAGGAATTTTTAGGAAGAAAAATGATCTTTTTTGAAGTTTGTACGAGGGAGAACGACTAGTTACAACTTTTATACAGAGATTAAAAAGAAAAATTGTTCTTGTTCATCCAGTGACGTGGCTCGTGTGCGCCCGGTGACGGCCGAGCAGCATGAACACAGCGCCTAAGTGTTCAGCTGGCTCGGCCGGGGGAGACATTAGCATCGGGCCGTGGCAAGACCCGGTGCTAATGTGCACACTTTAGCACCGGGTGCAGCCAGCAACCGGTGCGAAATGGCCTCGGCACATTAGCACCGGTTGCTGGCTGCACCCGGTGCTAAAGGGGGCGCATTAGCACCGGGTCTTGCCACGACCCGGTGCTAATGTGTCCGCCATGACACCCCGCAGCGCCGCCCCCGCTCCTAGCCGTTAGACCCGGTGCTGAAGCCCCATCAGCACCGGGTCCAAAAATGGCCGAGGCGGAGGAGGCGGGCGGATGTGAAGGATTCTGGTAGTGGCGTGATGAGCGTGGCTTCAACCGGATCGATCATCGAGAGCAAAGATCAATTAACGATGTAGGGGTGCCTGGATCAATCAGCCGAGCAGAGATAGCTTGTTTTTTTTCGGAGAAGACGGCTCGGCTTCATTGCCCAGCGCGCTACATCTATGGGATTGTTCGGCTCGGTTGGTTATTCGTCCATAGGCCGTGAGGTGGGGCCAGTGGGACACGCGTCGGGCGTTTGGGCGGTGTCGCGCCAGACGCGGCGACGCGCGGTGCGGCGCCGCACCGCAGAGAATTTTCTTCCACCGTAGAGCCTCCGTCGCTAACTTTCTGGCGACTTTATAGTGGCTTCGGCTGCACCTGTTTTTTGAAACTGGGATACTATAACACGGATTCATTTGGTAAATAAGGCAAAATAAACTATAAGCCGGGTGAAATCAATTTTTGTGGCTTCTCCAAAACGATTTATGTGGTCAAACCGTTTTGAGAAAAAACCCTGGCCTCTTTAATTTCAAGGCAAAATGAGGCACTTGGGAGTATAAGACTTGTGCTGTGACTTGCGATATAAGTGGTTGTACATCAGTATAACTGTACAAGGGCCATGGCAGTGCACCCTCGAATACAGCTTGCATCATTTTGAAGGTTTCGGCTAGCTAGGGCAGGTATATTGGTGTCATCTAATAGTCAGTCTCATGCAGTGACATGTAATCTTGAGACGACTTATCAAACAACCTATATAATAGGTTGTTGTTTTGGTTGTCTCGTAGTAATACAATATCCCTTAATTTATGGGAAAATAAAGGAATACTATTGGTTGCATGGCAACAAAACTCATACAATGGTGGATGAGTTGTCTCATAGTCCTAAGATTTAGCTTATGAGGCGGTTGTTTCGCGAAACAACGACCTCTTTCTCTCACCTCGCTCTCTCTCCTCCACATCAGCAAAAATCCTACGTGGCATTGCATAAGACGACCTATGAGACCGCTGACATGTAGCAATGTACCTGCCCTTTTGTGCACCGCTTGCAATGATGGAACCACACAGTAACATCTACTGAACAGAGGATCTATGAGACTAGCAGAGGGCAAAACTGTACAAAATCAGTACAGCTAACTCGTCCCCTATGCCAGAATCTCCAACGTCTGGGAAACCGTTGCGCAGACGAAACAAGCGACGCGTAGCGTCGTACCGAACGAACACAGACGCACAGCGCAGCAAGCGAACGCGCACGTGAATGCACCCCACGACTAGTGGTCGGTGGCGGCTCGCCGGCAATGTCCTTCACGGGCATCCCGGAGGCACGGCCGGGAACGAGGTGCAGCGATCATTGCACATTTGCACGCATGAGTGAGCCCGCCGCGTCCGCTTGTGCAGTGTCATCGTCTTGCACAGGGCGGTCGCGCGCATCGGGATTTGGCCGAGCACAGCAAAAACCTTGAACGATTCATGTGTTTTGTGTCCTTTGGTTCCCAGACCTAGCTGTTTGTAAGGGCTAAAAAAATGCTCAAACGGAAATAATTGTATCACAATAATGGTTTGCATTTTGGAGCATATCGTCCAAAGGGACAGCAGGGTTAGGTGCAGCTTGAAAGCGTCGTCACAACCACCCGAATCAAATTAAGTCGCACTAGATCTGAGAATGTGAGTTACATCCATACAACGCTCGTTCTGTTTGAGAATACAAAGTTCTTTCTGAAACCATTGGATCGTGCGCTCTTTCATGCGTTCAAGGAAATACAAGCTCGTATTTGAATTGTGCATTTCTGTAAGTCCGTCGAGCGTTGCCATCTGTATACATTATTTTTTATAAGGAAAATTTTATTAATCTTAGACAGATACATCAAGATGATACAAATTTGCTAAGACTATTTCCGGCCTCTACATAGCTAGAATGCACACAGCGAAAACAAAAAGAAAATTGATATAGCAACATATATCTAGACACAAAAACAGCACATGACTTAATCTTCTATTGCTTACACCATCCTATGAAACACTTGGGCTATGAAAAAGGCTCTCTAAAAAGAAACGTCTTCAACAAAAAAATGTCACGCACACGAACCATCGTTTCCACGGTCCAACCAGTCAAGGCCAGACCATCGATTTTCACCTTAGAGAACGATTCATGGAGCCCCAAACAATGACTTTAACAAGATCATTGTTAGATACAACCAATTAAGATCAGACCTAGAAATTTCTCTCCGGAGCCAAAAAAATCAATAACCAAAGCGTGGTTCCAGGTGTTGCCTCCTCCTTTCTGAGCTAATACTACCATACTATCCAGCCTTAGCCAACTTCAATCGACCGCAATCTCATATCATCCATGCAGACTATGCTACGAAGTGACCAATAGGCACGCATATAAAGTCCGTAGGATTCGATTCGGAGCACGTGATGCCGTAAGTCGACGCCAAGGTGACATTATTTGAAGAAAGATATCGGCAAATTTAAATCATCCAATGATGTGGTCTTTTAATGGGGGCAAAAGATAGTTTTTTAAAATTGCAAAGAGGTCTCCTGTCCATCTTCCACAAGATGATTAAGCTATGTAACTTTCAGCACACTAAACTCATCTAATTTATCATTGTAGTCCACCGATCTCCCATGAACATCGTTTAGCATTTTGATACACTTAATTCAACAATCTATGAAACCTAATTCAACATTTTATAAGATGATTGGATAAGATATTTATTTGCCCCTTCCACCTTACCCAAATTGCCTCTTATCTAACATATTTTTTAATATCTTTTATAATTAATTCAACAATCGATAGACAATAAATCGATATTTCGGATTGCATAATTCAATGTTTTGCAAAATGATTGGATGAGATATTTATTTATCCCTTCCACTCACCGAAGTTATATAGTTGTCTTGGCTCGCTACTTTATCTTAGAAATTTATTTACTATAACACGGATCTCACATAGTGGACACTGTACAGTAAGCTAAATTATTACAGAAGGTAATTAGAAAGTCCGTTAAACTATTGATGGTTGAATGCATTTACGATAAATGTATTCATACTGGCTTCATTTCATATTTTTATTGAGAAAAGTATTCAAGATACATTTAGAAAATTTTATGTGTATTTAAGTTTTTGGATATATTTCTATTTTGCTAGAATTAAATTTAAATTTTAGAAAATTTTGTAGTCATTTTCACTAGTTTTAAATATTTTATTTAGATTTTTTGCATCTCAATCTATCTCTAGGATTTTTCTCATAATTTTTAGAAGCTTTAGAATATTTTTTGTGGTTTAATAAGTATTTACAAGATTTATTTTTAATTGAAAAAAGCAAAACCACCATGAAAACAGCTTAAAACCACGGCAAGGAGGTAAAGTGAACGGTTTTGAAAGTTGATGGAGTTTTTTTTATCAAGATGTACCTGTATTAGAGTTAAGGATAGTACAAAGATTGGTACACCAAGGAAGGATACAGGGCACAGCTGTAACGATTAAAAGGCACAAAGACCCCTAAAAACACAAAAAGTGTAGCTAAGTCCCTTTTGTGCAGGCCGATTCCTCCCAAGCCAAGTATGAAAAGCCGGACGGGAGATCGAACCGGTCAGACTACTGGTTCACTGGTTCATCGGTCCAACAAGTGGTTCACTGGTTCATCGGTCCAACAAGTGGTTCACTGGTCGAACCAGTGGTTCATTATTTATTAATATAATATTTGTTTCACATGATTTATATAAATAATATGCAAGATTAATTATCAAAAAATATCACATATAACATAATAGATGATATAACATAACTATTATAATAGTCTATTGTTTAAAATTGAAAACCAATATCCAAACATCAAATTGATCAATATTTCATGAAAAAACCGGCTCACTGGTTCACCGGTTCGACTCAAAACAGGCCGGTTCGACCGGTTCACACCGGTCCAGTTGCATGACCGATCTTTTAATTAAACCGGACCGGTCCAGCCACCGGTTCACGGTTTTTCCGGTCCAACAGGTGAACCGATCTAGTTTTTTGTACTAGGCTCCCAAGTCCATCGCCGTCGGCTATCGCCGAAAGGCAAACACCACCATCCACAGATCAACCGGAGCACCATCGCCTCGAAGCTTTGAAAGAGCCGCAGTAGACACTCGCACAGGAACGAGATGAAGCATACGCTGGTATTCCATCGGCCGGGGACGCGCCCCGAACTCCGGTGACCCTGGGAACAGACCCGCCGTCGACAATTGATGCCGCCGCGGACCAAATGAGTCTGCTGCACCACTCTCCTGCCATCCGCACAACCCGAAGCTGCTTCCGCATCCATAAAGGAAAGAAAAAGTCCAAAGTATAGCGAAAGTCCGAATAACCCTGTACATGAGCTCCACGCCGGGAGCACCACCTCCGCGAGCTCGCCGTTGACGCCGGAGTGGAGCGCCACCTCCGCGAGCTCGTCGTTGACGCCGGAGTGGAGCGCCGCCAGGGTGAGGAAGAACTCGAGTGGACTTATTCCATCTCAGCATCGCCGCCACCACCACCTCGTCGCAACGCCAGGAAACCAAAACCTAGATCTACTAGGACCTACAACCCTACAACCTGCGCCGACCAGCGAGAGTCCAGTGATCCCCGCCACCTCCCGACGACCCTCAGGCCGCTGGAGGCGGAAGGGACCGCCGTCCCCGCTAGCGGCGACAAAATCGCCTCTTCCCCCCTCTTTCAACTGTAGCAAGAAAAGTTGAGGGAGGTAGTTCACCCAGTTTTCGAGTCTAGGGAGGAAAGCTGGACTCGGCTTAGTGTCCAGGGAGGTAATACAGACTTTTTCCATTCATTTTGTCAGCGGCCTGTTACAGTCCCTAGCCCAGCATGAAAAGCGGACCAGCCACAGTGTCGTAGCCCAAAATAAATGAACGGCCCAGCAAGCGGAGCCTCTTTACCTTCGGGTTTCGGCCTTGCCGGCCGAACAATCGGCAGATGAGCAAAATCTCAGCAACACAGTAAACACCGCGCCGTTGCGGATGAAACCGGCCACTCGGCGCCTGTGCAGGCCTCGCGGGCGGCGGCGCGCGTCTTCTGGTGCCGGAGCGTGGCGGCGCACGGCTAATCACGCGGCGACCAGCGACCAGAAACGGTACGCACGGGATCTCGCCAGGCTTCAAGTTTTCAAGTGATTGTAGTTGGGGTTTTGCTTAGGAATCCCAGGCTCAGGCTACTCAGCTGATGTTAACTAGAGGTTGCGGACTGGCAGTCCAATACTCAGATTTGCAGAGTCGTTCTATGTATTTGTTCCGAGATACGGATTATATGTGTTTCTTGCAATGGTTGTGTTTAGTTCCCAAACTTTCTCTCTCCAAACTTCACTATTCACCTATCACATCAAATCACATCAAATCTCTCTCCTCATATATAGAGCACTAAACGTAGGTAAATAAAAAAACTAGTTGTATGGTTTTGATGTACACGACGAGACGAATCTTTTGAGCCCTAGTTAGGTCATGGTAGGACAATATTTACCACAAACAAACGAGAAGTACTACAGTGTGCTACATTGTCCGATGTAACTTTTTTCACCTTTTTCACGCTCTTTTCATGAATTAAACACAGCCAATGACGAGTTTTCCAAAAAACCATATTGCATTCGCACTATCCATTGAATCGATCTCAGGTAGTTCATAAAATCCCTGGTCCTTTAGAAGCCAAATCTTAGTTTAAGCTATACACAGTTCACCACCACGGCAAATATATAGAGATTTCTAGCAGAGAAGCTAGTTAGCATCCCACTCATGTTAATTTTTCATCTTCATGGCTATCGAAGTCAGGAAGAACCTTGATCAGCTGCCTACAATGTTCCCTGTGTTGTGACTGTCACATCGTAAACTCTACTGAATATGGATCGTGTCTTGTTTTCGCTTGGTTGCTGCAACATATGATGTTTTGATAGATTGCAACTTACTTGCTACTTCTCTCATGTTCATTCGCTCCCTTGGGACTAGTCGAGTGCAAGAAAGAGCGACCTGCACTAGAGACAGCGCACACACCCATGCACTGCATTTTCTGCCTCTTCCCTTGCTTGAATAAAAACCTTGCATTCTCCATAGAGGATGGGATCGATAATATGTAATGTCTGATCTGGCAAGTTCCTCTCCACAAATGTGACAATTGTGTGCTCATTTTCAAACATAGAATCGGTTGGTCTTCTCCTAATAAGCATCTCAAGAAGAACTATTCCAAAACTGTAAACATCGCCCTGGGTTGATACTTGGCCACTTTGAGCATATTCTGAAAAAGGGGAAATGAAACTCATTAGTGCAACATATTCTTTAAATGATCATGTAAATACATTATGCCATAAAAGACGGACAGATGTGGCAAGTACTTTAGAGCATCTCCAAGAGAGTTGGTAAAATTGGGGACCTAAAACTGATTTTAGGTCCAGGAGAGAGAAAATTATAGGTACCACAAAGTTGTCTTCTCCAACAGTGTTGCTAAACTAGGTACCTATAGTTTATTCTCGAAGGAGTTTCACTTTCGATAAGCTATGCTAGGCGCGACGTGCAGGACCGGCGGCGTGACGGGCGCGAAGAACGGCACCGGAGGCTCACCGGAGGAGGAGATCGGCGCAGCGGCGGTGGATCTAATTTGGTGGCGGCGAGGAATCCGCAGCCGTCCGAGGGAGGCCGCGGTGGGAGCGCCGGCCTCCTCCATCACCTCCGTGCCACCCTCCTCCTCCCGCGAATTGACAACTACAGGCGCCAGCATGCCGCTCCCCACGGCCAGCTCGTGTGCTCGTCATGGCGTGGTGGCGGCAGAGGCGGTGGCGGCGGCGTGTGCTTCAAGAAGGAGACCGAGCTGGACAGCGCCGCCGCCGCGTTGCTGCACTACTCCAGCCAGCAGCTGGTCGAGCTGCCGCAGCTCGAGAGGCCGTCGTCGCCAACAGAGTCAGGCGGGGCAAGAAGAAGGCGCGGGCCGACAAGATGGCCACGGACTAGAGGGCGCTCGACAAGTTGGGCCTTCCATGGCGGATCCGCCGGCCGGAGACGGGAAGGGCGTCCGCGTCACTCGAGAGGAGGTAGGGAGGGCAGCGACGGCATTGGAGCGGCCGGGCGGGAGCGGAAGAAGAAGCGGGGGAAAGAAAGGACAGACGGTTGGGCCTCCCGCGCGCGGATGGAAGAAATAGCAACTTGGGTTTGGGTTGGTATATTTGGGTCCCCATGGGTGGATTTTAGGGCCGGACCTAAAATAGCAACTCATGTAGGTCCTCTGTTGGAGCTCGCTTTTTGGCTGTTTTTAGGTCCCGAGGTAGTTTTTAGGTATAGCAACCCACTTTACCAACTCTCTTGGAGATGCTCTTACCTGGGGCGATATAACCAATAGTCCCCTTTAATCCAATTAAGTTATTTGAACTTGAATGTCCAACTGATGTGGACCTAGCATTATGGACGAGGTTTGCAATGCAGAAGTCACCTAAATAAGCATTCAAGTCGGCATCTAGGAGGATGTTGCTGGGCTTCAAATCACAATGCACAATGGGGATTTCGATATCATTGTGCAAATAAACCAATCCATCAGCTATGTCGACAGCTATGCTTATTCTCTGAACTAAGCCCAAACATTTTCCTGTGTGATCTGCACATTTGTGATGTAGCCATGTATCTAAATTGCCATTTGGCATGAATTCATAAATTAGAGCTTTGAAAGCATTTCCTGTGTTGTCTATTGTTGAGCATGCTGTTAAGATTGGAAGGAAATTTCGATGTCGAATGCTTCTCAGAACCTCACATTCTGAAACAAAACTTTTGTGTGCACATCTCATCTCAAGGTCAAAAACCTTAATAGCTACTTCTGTCTTAGGTTGGACTAATTGGCCTTTATAAACTGAGCCATAGCTTCCTCTCCCAAGTAGATTTGATTCAGAAAAGTTCTCTGTAGCTTGAGCTAGATCCTTGTAGGAAACTTTAGGAAATTGCTTGCCGAAAGAAAGCAGCAGCAAATATGTTTTGTTTGGCATCTTCTTCTCAAGGAGAATAAAGTGGAACAACAGTATAATTGACATGAATCCAAATATTGGGATCAACACTCTAACCATGTAGTATTTTATTTCTTTTCTCAGAAATACAGTAGGGCATGGGGGCATCGATAGATTCAATGAACCTCCGCAGAGGCCCTCATTGCCAACGAGTGAGACGGATGCAGCATTTCGAAATATTCCATCTCTTGGTACTTCACCTTGTAAATTATTATAAGATAGATCCAGCTGAGTAAGAGAAGACAGATTACTCAGTCCTATAGGGATGGAACCTGACAAATTATTATGCGAAAGATTGAGAATGCTCAAGCTCGTTAGACTACTCAGAAACGAAATGTTCCCTGTGAGAAATTATTGTCCATTTGGAGTATCTCCAACTCAAGACATTTGCCCAAAGTGGGAGGGATTTCCCCAGTAAGCTTATTCGATGAAAGATGTAGTTCGTTGAGCTGTTGAAGCATGCTAACCTCCGGAGGTTTTGGACCTTCTAAACTATTATAGGATAATACACATTTGATCAATGGGGACTTAGGACTAAAGAGATAATTAGGAATAAAGCCTTGTAGATTGTTACAACTAAGGTTCAATACTAAGAGCTGTTGAAGGTTTTCCAAACTGGCAGGTAAGGGACCATCGAATTTGTTGTTCTGTAGGTAGAGCTCTGTTAACAGAGTAAAGCTACCAAGGGAGGATGGAATTTGCCCACTAAAGTTGTTCTCTGCAAGATTTAACTTTACCAAGTTTTCCAACTTTCCAACCCACGATCCAATTGGACCGGCCAGATTGTTTTGACCTAGAGACAGACTAATTAAGCCTTTAAGGTTACCTATGCTCTCTGGAACCGTCCCTGACAAGTTGTTTTTGTCTAATAGTAGGTACTGAAGACTGGGGGACAGCTTTCCTATTGAATCTGGTATGGTTCCTTGTAGCTGATTGTTGTTTAATGTGAGAACCTGCAGACCAGTACAATTGCCCAATGCGTCTAAGAATTCCCAGCTCTTACTGCCATTTGCTTCAAGCTTGTTTTGATCTAATTTTAGGTATTGCAAGAAGGAAAGATTTCCCAAAGGACTAGGAACTTGGCCAGTGAAATTGTTAGATGTCAAAAGTATTGCACTCAGGTTCAAAGCATTACCAAGAGAAGCTGGAATTTGACCTTGGAACATGTTATTGTTCAATCCAAGTACCAGGAGGTTAGGAAGGGTATTGCCAATGGTAGATGGCAATGTCATAAGTAGAAAATTCGTATTCACATCCAGAATGGCAAGAGAAGAATGATTCAAAATTGTTGTTGGGATGCTACCCGATAGCCTATTCTCTCCTAAGGCCAATTGATACATCTTTGATAATTGCCCTAGTTCTGTGGGAATGCTCCCTTCGAGCTGATTGTCAGATAGGATGAGGAATGCTAGTTGAGTGATGTTGCCCAGACTTGATGGGATGACTCCACTGAAATTATTCGATGCAAGGTTCAGAACCGAAAGGTTGCAGAGGAAACCGAGTTCTGGGGGGATTGAACCTGCTAACATGTTTCTATCAAGGTTTAGAGCTTGTAAGTTGGAACAGTTTTTAAGTGCGTCAGGAACAAGCCCTTGCAAGTTGTTATTTCTCAGAATAAGGTGCTGCAACCTAGGGAGGCCATTAAGATTCGGTAAATGACCAAAAAGGCTATTTGAGGAGAGATCGAGTATCTTATGTAAGGTTAAGTTGCCAAGAGACGGAGAGATCTGGCCTTCGAGGCTCTGGCCGGTGAGGTTGAGCTCCCTGACGCGCCCTGGGTGCGTTCGACTGCATATGACACCATTCCAATTGCAGTAGTTGACACTGTTGTTCCAGGAATCGAAGAATATTGTGGGATCGCTGGTGAGTTCTTCTCTGAAATTGATCAGTGCGAGCATGTCCGTGCTGCTGTTCTGGGGGGCCATCGCGCAATGGACGTATCCACACCCATGAAACAGCAGCAGTGCGAGTGCTACAATCATGCAGGAATCCACGAGCTGCTTGGAGCACACACGGCCAATGATGTTACCTGCAAGATAAGAAGCTTATACATCATGGTATGTTCTCATGCCCACCGGCAGGCTAGTCCATTGTCCAATGCCATGACTTCCCAAAGGTTAAGCAATTGGACAAGGATGGTTTGGCTTTTTATTTTGCACAGATACCTCTTTTTCGAACAAAGTAGCAAGTAAAAATGATAGCCACTGAACTATTATGCGATTTTATATTATGTATTCTAATCACCTCCCAGTACACATGTAAACTTTTATTTTTGATGAACAAATAAACATGTTAACTTGACAGACGGGAATAATAAGGCATGGAAGATGTTGCGACCTCTGCTGGTGCTTGGGCCTTCTTGGAGCGAACAGCAAGGCATGTTTTCTCCTTTTGCTTTTGTATAATGTAATGTAAATGCTTGATTAGGGTTCACAGGCTCCCAAGAGCAGGATGCCAGTTATTGCCAGGGGGTTAAAAGGCATTTATACAGAATCCCTGCACCCACACTTCTGATCCCTCACGACGACGACCCCATGCGATGTATCGCAGGGCAGGCCTCGACGTAGCTTGACCGCTTATACAGGTCCCGGTATTATGTCCTCTTCCCGCGGTACCTTTCTGAACTAAACTATCATGTCTATAAAATCCAAACGCGGAAGATGTTTTCCTGCGAAAATCAGTGTCCACCGGCGGCTTGTTTGGCAGATCCGCGCGACCATTTGCCTGGTATACAGCCAGAGCCCGTGATCGGGGACTCGACTTCCACGAGCTGGATAGAAGGGATGGCTCAGGGACCATCAAGACCTATCGATGTCTTCTTCTTCCCTTGCGCCCTCCGCCCCCACCGCCTCCTCCGTTGCCCCGATCGGTGGCACCGATGCCCTAACCCAACGCCCTCGCGGCCGGCCACCGGGTTCCAACACTTGAAAATAAAATTGTACTAGATGATAACTGTCACTTGAGATTTGGGTGAAAGAGATTTGATATGCGTTTTAGCTTTAGGTTACACACTTGCAGTTCGATGACGAATATCTCTATCTATAATATACTCTTTAAATCATTATTTGGAGAATCATTTGAGTAAAAATTATTTTCTATATTTTTATACTTTTCAACAGCTTTTATGCGCAGTCTAGAGAGTCATCTCGCTCCTCATCTTTGGCTAGCGAGAAATCCGAAACAAAGGATATTTATATGAGCTGTTTTACAATGATTGTAGAGGTATTCATAGGTACCTATGGGTACTACCTAGGATTTTTAGTAAAAAATTAAATTAAATAGGAAAAGGGCATTATGGTAATTGCTTAATTGAAATCTTACTACTCCTCCCGACGCCATCGCCAGTTCCCCCGTCCGCGGAAAAAAAAAGGAGTCCCTCGCTCCTCCCACCCCCGCTCGTCGCATCGTCGATTCAGCGCCGCCGGCCTGGTTCTTCCCACACCCACCACACAGATGAACTGCACCGCCCCCGCCTGCTTATTCTCGACGCCGCTGCACCTCTCTTCTAGATACGGACCTGAGGACCTGCTCGGCGGAGACGTCGTGGAGAACGTCCGCGGGCGTCTCGCCGTCGAACGGCAGCGCGCCGCCGGAGAGCAGCGCGACGACGCGGCGGAGGCGAGCCGCACCCGCGCTGAAGCCCACGCGCTGCGTGCCTGGCTCGCCGAGCTTGGGCCTCCGTGGCCGACGCCGAGGACCCCCTGGATGAACTCGGGGACACGCGGGGGGAGGCGATGGCCGCGACTT
Organism: Echinochloa phyllopogon; assembly: GCA_033239725.1. NCBI lineage: Eukaryota > Viridiplantae > Streptophyta > Magnoliopsida > Poales > Poaceae > Echinochloa > Echinochloa phyllopogon. The sequence goes on along the minus strand of BTCW01000001.1, from coordinate 34,124,785 downwards.
TGCACGAGTGACGCGGAGGCGTGGGGGTAAGCGCCATCGGAGAGAAGGAAGGGAGGGAGTTCGCGCCCCTGGCAGATTTGCTGCCTGAATTGATGGCGCATCCATGGATGAGCTCGTTGTCCGAATCAACAAAGGAGCTCTGATTCAATCTTTTTTCCCTCCCAGCAGGCCAGCAGAGGTAGGAGACGACGGATAAGGTTACGTTAAAAAACGACAATGTACCCACGAGAAAACAACCGTGAAAAAAGAAAAATCATCTGTTACCCACAACAAATTACCCTTATACCCTTTTTTAATTCCAAAAAATATATTAAATTAATAGTAGGTCCCACCATTTTTTGCACCTGGTCCCACGAATTTGGTACCTCTGGGTACCTCTTAGTACCTCAATTTAGGTACCTCTGGATACTTACTTTATTTTAACCGTCCGATTTCTCGGAACGGATGGCTCTCATTAATTCCAATCATTATAAAATTTCTCTATTTATATTTGGATATCCAATTGAAAAGGTTGTTAAATTCACCTAAATCTCTATTTATGTAAGTTAGAAAAGATATAAATAGTCTCTTAGAAAGGTCCTCCCATGTGACTTAATATGTGCATTGTCTTATAAGCGCTTTACAAAGTTGTCTAAGAATTTACCTAATACTATAGTCACTTATACATCAAAGCGATCTGAGATACTCTATGGAATCTTTGATTCTTTCTGCCCAATTTCTCAATGTTTGGAAGACAAATCTTAGCATGATCTGGTAGTGCATACTTCATACAACTTGTCTTTCCACCACGTATGGCTTTCTAGCAGGGTAGTTCATCAATTTCAGCAAGCTACTCATGCCCGAATTGCCATCTTTGTGCCAATTGCATTCAAGACGAGCTATTTTGTGGTGCTCCATACTATGCTATAAAGGGACTAGTATATAAACATCCGACGGCTAAGATTAATTGTATACTACTGAAGACTTCACCTGTGGTATAGGTAGTATATGTGAGTAGTATAAATAGTATAAGAATATTATTGATAAAAAATATAAATGGCATCACTATTATATTTTTTGACGCCAGTACAAAGTTATAATATTATCAAGGCAGAAAAGACCAACATAATTACTAAATTATCTTTAAAAATTAATGGTTAGATCTTCTCTATACTAATATACTACTAAGTAGTAGTATGAAGCACCATAAAAAAGCTGTCAATGACAACCCAAGCTAGAACAACATCTAGCCAAGCATGGCTTGCTTTCACTTAATCGCTGCATCATATGACTTTCTAATTCCATGCAAGCTAATGGCTACTTCTCTCATGTTCATTCTTTCCCTTGGGAGTGGACGTGTGCACGCAAGAGCAACTTGCACAAGAGACAGCACACATCGATAGACCTCACTTTCTGTTACCACCATTGCTTTAATAAAGCCCTTATATTCTTCTTGGAGATGAGCATCCATGGTATGCAGCACCTTATCTGGAAAATTTCTCTCCACAAAGTTGATAATGCTGAGCCCACCCTCAAACATAGAATCAGTTGGTCTTTTGCCTATAACCATCTCCAGGAGTACTATTCCAAAACTATAAACATCCCCAGAAGTTGTTGCACGAACAGTTTGAGCATACTCTAAAGAAATAGAGGGACAAGTTATTGAGTGCATAACAGATTGCTTTATCAAATACACGACGAAGTCACAACATTCTTGATTTATACCTGGAGCGATATACCCTATAGTTCCTGTCACGGCGAGTGAACTGCTACAACCTGAATTTCCAACTGATATTGGCCTGGAATCAACAACATGACTTGCAATGCCAAAGTCTCCCAAATGAGCATTCATGTCATCATCAAGAAGGATATTAGTTGGTTTCAGATCACAGTGGACAATAGGCCTACCACAGTCATGGTGTAAATAGGCCAATGCATCAGCGACGTCAACACCTATGCTTATTCTTTGAGCTAAGCCCAAAAGTTTTGGAGCTACATCACCATGTTTCTTATGCAACCATGTATCCAAATTCCTGTTGGGCATGAACTCATAAATTAGAGCTTTGAAATCGTTACCATTACTGTCTATCGTTGAGCATGCAGTTAGTATAGGAAGAAGGTTCCGATGCCGAATGGTTCTCAAAGTCTCGCATTCTGAAACAAAACTTTTGTGCGCAAATCTTATCTCAAGGTCAAAAACCTTAATAGCAACTTGGATTTTAGCTTGACTTAACTTCCCTCTGTATACTGAGCCATAGCTTCCTCTTCCAACTAGGTTGTACTCTGAGAAGTTCTCTGTAGCTTGGGCAAGATCCTTGTAAGAAACTCTAGGGAATTTCTTGCCAAAAGAAAGCAATAACAAGTATGGCCTTCTTGGTGCCTTCTTCCCAAGGAATATAATGTAAATTGATATCCCGATCGACATGAAGCCAATTACAAGAATCAGTAAGATGGTCAAATAATGTTTCCATTCTATAACCCGAGAAGCTGCAGTGCATGCAGGCATATGGAGATCCATTGCTCCTCCGCAAAGGCCCCAGTTGCCATTGAGTGAAATAGCCGCTGCATTTGCAAATAGTGATCCATTGTTTTGTATTTCTCCTTGGAGATGATTGTATGAAAGATCTAGCTTATTGAGAAGTGATAGATGGCTCAAAATGGCTGGAATAGTGCCAGACAAGTTATTGTGAGAAAGATTTAGTGTTTCCAAGCTCTGTAGGCCTTTGAAAGATGTTGGAATATTTCCTATGAGGTAATTTTGGTCCATTAGGAGGGTTTCTAATTGTAGACACTTGCCAAAAGCATCTGGGATTTCTCCATTAAGCTTGTTTGATGAAAGACGTAGGTCTGTGAGCTGTTTAAGATTGCTAATATCTAGAGTTATGTCACCTTGTATATTGTTGTGGCTAAGGTCAAACAGTGTGAGTTGTTCAAGGTTTCCAAAGTTCGGTAACATATACCCTCGAAGGTTGTTATAGCTAAGGTCCAACTGTAGAAGGTGTGAAAGATTTCCCAAGCTCTCTGGAATTGAACCCTCAAATTCATTTTCATTGAGGAAGAGGTATGTCAACTGAGTAAGATTGCTGATAGCGTACGGGATTGGACCACTCAATTTGTTTGATTGTAGGCGTAAAACTTGTAGGCTTTTTAAGTTTTCTATCCATCCTTCAATTGTACCGGTAAAATAGTTTTCCCCTAGTGCCAGTCTAATTAAGTTACTAAGTTTCCCAATGCCTTGTGGAACTTGTCCAGATAAGCTGTTCCCAGTCAGTAAAAGTTGTTGTAGGCTGGTTGATATGTTACCGATTGACTGCGGTATAGATCCCTGCAGATTATTGTAAGAGAGTGACAGCACTTCCAGTGATCCACAGTTTCTTAATGCATCCAAGAATTCCCAGTCCTGGTTGTTCCTTTCTACGAGCTTGTTATCAGCAAGGTTTAGAAAAGTCAAATTTGAAAGTTTCCCCAAAGAAGCTGGAATCTGCCCTGTGAAATTGTTACTTGATAGATCTATGAGTTCTAGCAGAGCATTGCCTAGGGAAGCTGGGATGGGACCTTCAAACATGTTGTTTTCCAAGGTAAGCTGTATGAGATTGGGGAGAAGATCTCCTATGTTAGGTGGCAATGCCTTGCTTAGCATATTACTGTCTAGACTTAGATATTTTAGAGAAGAAGAAAGACTAAAGATGGAATGCGGGATTTCACCAGCAAGCCTGTTGCCGCCTAGGACCAATCTTTCTAAATTCATCAGTTGCCCAAGATCACTAGGAATGCTTCCCTCTAATTGATTTGAAGCAAGCCTGAGAGTTTGTAGATTTGAGAGCACGCCCAATTTCGGAGGAATTGAACCCACAAGAAAGTTTGTGGATAAATCTAAGTAAGTCAAGTTAGAAAGCAGGCCCAATCCAGGAGGAATTGAACCACCTAGAACGTTCGATGAGAGGTCCAAGACCATCAAGTTGGAGCAGTTTGTAAGTGCATCAGGAACTATCCCGCCAGACAAATCGTTGTTGTTGAAAGAAAGGTACTGCAGTTTTTGGAGGCGGCCAAGAAGAGGCAAGGGCCCCACAAAGTAATTGTAGGAGAGGTCAAGATAATAAAGGTAGGTAAGGTTGCCAAGGGAGGAGCTGATTTGGCCTGACAAACTTTGCCTGGTGAGGTTGAGCCACCAGACGCGCCATGGCCGCGTCCTGGTGCACGTGACACCATTCCACCGACAGAAGTGAGAGCTCATGGTCCAATTGCTCAAGGCTCCGTGCGGATCATTGGTGATGCCCTGCTTGAAGTCCAGCAGTGAACGAAGATCTTGGCTGCTCTCATGAACTATCGAGCAATGGATGCTGGCAGCTCCATACAACAACAGTAGCAACGGCAACACTATATGCATGTCGAGTTTCGCAGGCAGCTTAGGCAATTCACCTGTCATCTGCAAGGCATAGGCATGCATATATCATATATAATTGGTAGCATCTTTCACTCCCACCAACAAATAACAACATGCACGAGACAGTTACAGGCATGAGAGAAGCTAAAAAAGATGTTTAATTAGTTCGAATGCTAATCATAAGGGGTAGGACGAGGTGTACCTGTGTTAAGCCAGAGTGCGCAACGACGGCTTTAGCCTATTGATCTGCTTGCTGGCTTGGTTTTGCCGGGTGGCGTGACAAGTCTGAACTTTAGTTGGTTGGATGCTCAGCTGCCTGAGGCCTTCGGGGTTTAAGAAGAGTCTTTACAGCATCCTCACATCCACACACTTGTACTTCATCTGCCACTGTCACGCCTCATCCTAGCTTGACCGCCGTTGCCGCGGAGACCTTCAGTCCGTCAAACTTAACAGTTTGCACACGCGCAGGTACAGTGACTGGCCGAGTAATCCATTGAACGGGTACTTCTTGGGCCTTCTGACTTCTGAGATACTAGTACTTCTTGGGCCTGCATCCTCGGTTTCTTGGGCCATTTCAGATGCTGCTGAAATCCACTAGGTCCGTATCTACGGGTTCTCTTGATGTAAGGCCTAGTTAATGCCCATTTCAAATGCTGCCCGAAATCCACCAGGTCTTCCTACGAACGTAGTAGCCTCGAAGGTGTGTGGATTTCACAGAATCACAAAGTTAACTAGGTAATCTAGTAACTACTAGTACGAATTTAACCGGCTAAACCTCACGTAACTATTCTCCATAGCATTTGCAACGCAAGGTACGAACTTGAAGGAGCAGAGCATAGCGCTTTTGGGGATTCATGGATACTCCGGAGCACGCTTGGATGGCGTGCACAACTGCACAAGTGCACCCGTGTGACGCCTCACGAGATCGCCGCAGGTTTGATGGAGGCCTGTTTCTGAACCGGCGTAAATTCATAAAGTTGAATGAACAATTGGGAAGACACGGAAGGTGTTGCCTCTGATCTGACTGTTACTAACAACCGGTGGTTATATGCTTCCATGAATAAAACGAGGCAACGAGCTAGCGAACGATCGGTTCCGCCAATTCTTTTTGCTGTCAGATCAAGCAAAGACCCGGATCATCCCCCATGTGAGAACCCGCTCCACACCACATGCCATTGATTAGTGTCCAAGAAGAGGAGATTAGAGTTGGGATTAGAAAAGGATCAAGGAATTGTAAACAGAACAACATGGGGTCAGGCAGGAGTCAGGGCGGCACATCTGACGTGAGCTGCGACACCGGGTCACCGACTGGCCGACGCCAGAGAAAAAGAACCAATACTTTTCTTATATCATTTGGTACCTGGGAAAAGTCTCTCACGTGTGCTCTGCGTTGCGTGACTGCGAGTCTGCGTCCACCCGATGTCTGTACCTCTGAGTACTGTTAAACGGTATCATCAAGGTGTAAAGCGCAGATGTCAATCAAAACGTTTCAGAAGTTTTTGATGTTTAGCCGATGAATGTTCTTTTTTATTCCACAGTCTTGTAATAGTTGTGATAATGAGTCTTGAGCTTGTTCGCTATGGCTGGTGTCGGGATCTGGATCAACCAGTGGTGTGGTTGCATCATTTCCCGGAGTTTGTAAACATCCTGGTGGATCGTGATTTCAGAGAGCCGGTGATGAATCAATAAAAGTGCGAGCTCTTGATCTCAAAAAAAAAGTAAGAAAACCCCTTCATTTACCCTGAACATGATTGTAAACATCTTTTCTCTCTCCTGGAATTTGATTTATTGCTATTCCCCTGGTGTGGTAAGAAAGTGTTTGCATACCAAGGATATACTACATATTAATTCTTCAATAGATGGATGACTTATTGCTGACTGCATTTCTAAGTTTCTCGTAAAACAAGAGAAGTAGGTGAAAGTTGTATCTCGCATTCTTCCGTTGGAAAGCTAGAACGCTTTTTCTTATTAGCATGATTACGAAAGTGATAGTAACAGACCAACTACAGCTAATTCCCACAAATCTTATCCAGTATCGTTCTCTTTCAGCTGAGAAATACTACATGTACAACAAGTATATATCTTAAAACTTCAAAATGAATCTTGTAGATGTAGCCACAATTCACTAGGTTAGGGCTTAGGAGGTTGATCATTTTCCTTGTACAAAATAACTTTGTACAAACTGTCTAGGAAGTCTATATGATGAAATATCAGTCACGCGTTCCATTTTACGTTATTCTTGTGTTGACAACTAATTTCATAGACTATTTTTTTAAAAAGGATCAGGGCATGTCTGGTTGATAGCTTAAGGTTGCCAATCTGCTTCCATCAATTTTGTAGCTTCAGATTTAACCATGAGTGCTTCCAAAAATACAAAATTTAGTTTCACATGGGTCTTAAATTCATTGTATCATGATCAGCTATAGGATATTATAGGATCTCGATGCAACATTAAAAACGTATCAACACCTCAAATTATGTTTCATCAATTTAATTTGACGCATTTTAAAGTATAACCAATGTTACACTTCAAATACATATCTTTTCTAAAAATCTATAGTATTCATGATTATATCCCGATCTTAACAGCATTAGCTGTGCCCTATTCTCGGCAAAGCGTCATATACTTAACCTCAATTTGAAGACACGAAAAAAAGTCAAATATCCAGTGAATCTTCGCATTTATGTCTGAGAATTCTCAAAACGTCCCGCGCATAACCTTTCACGAGTTCAGAAAATACACCACGCTAAAAGCATTCACATGTCACGTCACCAACCTAACCCCACACCGTGCACCGGGCTAGTGTCCCCATTGCAATTCGGTCAGCCTCTCCCTGAGCAAATAAACCCACATCCTCAGGCATCAAGCCCAGATGCGCGCCGCTCGCGCACCATTTAAAACCCGGCTCCGCCTCCGACCGCTCCTTGTTTGCCCGTTTTGGTTGAGCCGGTCAGCGTTCCGTGCCCGCGCCGGCCTTCCGAGACCCTCCACCAGACCACGCTCCAACAGCAAAAGCACGCGGAAAGAATCAACCCGCCGCACACCCCAAGAGCATCGTGAGTTCGTGACCAACTGACCATGTCCGTGTCCGCCTCTCCGTCGCCGCGGCTCCGATTCTCCCAGTGAGCGGCAGCGGCAGATCGAGGAACGCGGGTGCGGTATGGCGGCGCTGTGGCTCCGGCTGCTGCTCGCCGTCGGTCTCCCCGTCGCGGCGGTGGTCGCGGTCGCGTTCCTGGTGTACCGGCGGCGGAGGTCGCCTCGCAACGCGCCGCCGGACCTGCCGGAGGTTGCCCCCGCGGCCGCCGCCGAGCCGACGGCGAGCCCCGGGCTGGCCAAGCTCAACATGAGGTACAGCGCCACGAGCGGCCGCGCCGGGCTCCGGTTCCAGCAGCTGCACCACCACCACCATCACCGCGTCGACGTCCGGCACCGGGGCCCCGGCGGCGGCGGCGCGCAGCAGGGCCAGTTCCAGTGGGCGGACCACCCGCGGCTGGTGACGGAGGCGGCGGAGAACGGGTGGGCGCAGTTCGTGTTCGCCGTCGCGCCGCCGCGGTCAAAGTCCGCGTCGTCGTCGCCGCTCTGGGGCACCTGCCCGGTCTGCGACGCCGGGATGAGCCGCGACATGACGGAGGCGGCAGCCTGGGAGGTCCCGGCGGGGTCGTCGGAGCGGATGCAGGCGGTGCGGCTCAACCCGGCGACCGCCGCCGCGTCCGGCAGGACGGCGAAGTGGCTCCCCGGCAGCATCCCGAGCCCGCTCCGCGGCGACGCCGACGCGGGGAACAATCCCAGCGCGCTGTGCCTCGCCAGGATGAGCCTGCCGCTCCCCGGGCCGCCGCTCGCCGGCGCGCCGTTCCCGCAGGACGCCTACTTCGAGATCACCATCATCTACCTGAACACGAAGCGGCCGGAGTGGTCGACGTCGCGGGCGAGCAGGCGCGGCCGGGACGGCGGCGCCGGCGAGAGCGACCGGGTCAAGCTCATCAGCTTCGCGCCGGACGCCAAGGACCCGGTCCAAGAAAGCAGAGCCGTCGCCAAGGACGACCAGCAGGACAAGCAGAGGCACCTGGTCATGTCGCTGGGCCTCGCCACCGCCTCCAGCGCGCCGCCGCGGCCGTCGCTCGCCGGGACGTACGCGTCGTCCATCGGCTTCCACTCCAACGGCGCCGTCTACCTCGACGGTACGTAATTTGCAAAACACATAAAGCACCCTGCTGCTTCAAGAATTCTCGACGTGATCTCAAAGATTTCCATGGATTGATTGTTCCAGGGATGAAGCTGGTGTACGAATCGGACAAGTCCTCGTGGGCGGGCGTGGACAAGGTTGTGGGGTGCGGGTTCGAGCCGGCAAAGCGGAAGGTGTTCTTCACGGTGGACGGGCAGCTGGTGCACGCGGTGAGCTGCAACGCGGAGGCGTTCGCGAGCCCGCTGTACCCGGTGCTGGCCTCCAGCTTCGACGTCATGGCGCTGGTGAACCTCGGGCAGGGCAAGTTCCGGTACGCGCCGGCGAACGCGCGGCGCACGCCGGACCCGTGCTTCGTGCGCGCCGCGTCCGCCGCCGACGCCCGCGGGAGCGGATCGATGGGGCTCGAGTTCGACGACAGCGGGGAGCTCTTCTCCATGGGGCGGGTGGACTCCGGGTGGATGGAGGCGCTGGCGCGGGTTTGCAAGAGCAGGAAGGGCAGCGTCGGGGGCTCCGCCGCGGCGTCCGTCGGCGACCCGGAGGGCGAGTCCGACCTGTTCGAGATCTCGCTGCGGGACTGAGGAACGGCGACGGCCGGAGACGGACAGGTGGCCCGGCCCGTTTGTCAAACAGGAGTTAGTTGTAGTTAATGGCGATACTGACACATGCTTAGGAGTTAGGATACTGCAGGATAATTTGGCCGTTGCTGTTGTTGCTGGTGTTTTATCATCTTCTAGCCGCTGTTATCTAGATGTGAAAAAGTGTTACAAGTAGGTTAAAAGGATGGAAAGCTTGTCTTACGTAACGAGCTTTTGATTCGTTATCTCTCTTCTTTTATTTATTCGCTTTGTGACTTTTCTGCTGTGATGCAAAGATGGTATAATGGAAATAGATTCTTGAACTAGTACTTTTAGGATAAAGGAGAGAAAACCTGCATAGAAAATACTAGGCTTTGAAAAGATGAATCCCCGACGATTCACACTTACACTGCTATTAATGGTATATCTTTCTACTAGAGATTTGCAAAGTACATGTGAATTTGTGCTTTAGTTATGACTGCTTCTACCACCTTGGCTTATTTTATATTTTTGAGTGGTTTTCGTTTATTTAATTTAATACAAAGGTATGCCTGTAAACCTTGTTTGATTTTAATAAAGAAATGTACAGCATTCACTCCATATGGCGCGTGGTGCACTGGTTCTTGGTGATACAGCATATTCTTTGAGCAAGTGTCACCCCCTTGCAAAATTGTTGTTGTTGCAATAACGAAATGATCATATACAAAAAATGGATCATGTGTATTGTGCATGTTGTTTTTTAGGACTAGGTATGTCTGTGCTGTACAGTTTTTGTGTGATTGTTATATTAAATGGAGTTCTATTGCACTTTTTAAGTTATTTTTCAACTTATTTTTTGAAGCTACTCCATCGGTCTAAATCTTTGGTCAAATCGGATTTGTCCCAAGACAAAATTATATAACTTTTACCATGTTTATAGAAAAAATTACCAACATCTACAACATTAAATTAGCTTCTTTAAATTCACAATAAAATCTATTTTAACAGTGTATTTATTAGGTATTGTGAAAATCAATATATTTTTCCATGAACTTTATTAAATTTGCCCAGTTTTGTCTTAGAACAAAATTAAAATGACCAATAACTTGATATGGTGGTAGAAGTAATTACAAAAGCATGAAAGTTAGAGTAATATCATTTCCATATGGCAATTTAAATAGTTATATTATCAACCATGCGTTGTATGACAAATGGATGTTGCAAAGATACATGTAGGAATAGATGGAGTTTAGCTCAGTTCACTAAGTTCTTTGTTGTAAACCTACCTATTGAATTCGAGACGACTCACACTCACTATAGGTGCTAGTATTTTTTTAGATTATATATATCGTCATAGTCTCTAAAAGATGTTTATCTGGGTAGAGTATCCGTGCATATATTTTCAGGAGTGTGCATTCATGTATATAAGTGTCTATAATTTGTTAAAAATACAATGAAATTAGCGTCAAGCACATATAGCGTTCACAAAAGTATATATTTTCTTCGAGATGACAGCAACGGTGATTTTATTTAGAGGGAGAAAAATAAAAAAGAGGTGTGTTCCAGCCCTAAAACCACACAACTAGAGGGGAATGCTTCTGCCATCCCCGCAACTTAGGACTATTAATTATGCGAAGCAAACAATTTCAAATTTGAGTAAGTGGCATCTAAAGCAACAAGTCAGCAACTAGCTTGAATGGCGGCATAGTTGAGCAACCGGGAACCTTGGCACAAGGAGCCGAGAACCATACGGGCTCCCATCAAACCACGCGGCATACGCAAACGCCAAAGAGTCGGAACCGTACCACAGCATGCCATTTGGCCACACCGGGTGCACAAGAACTCCACCAAAAAAAAAGCCTACGGGGGACCCGGTCTTATCCGTTCGCGTCGCCCCCGCGCGGGGCGACCGAGCGGACCCCGACCCCGAGCGGCGCCGCCGCCGCCTTCCCTTGCCTCCTCCCGTCGCGTCGCCGCCCGAGTGGGCCACCGGAAGCTCGCGCGGCCCACGGTGAAGGCGGCGGCAGGGCTGTTTTTCTCCTCCCCGGTGGCTTGGGCGGGCGTGGCCGCCATGGCTTCTCTGGAGTTTTTCGTCGCCGGCGAGCGCTAGCGCGGCGGCGGCGGCGAGAGCCACCAAATCCGGCGTCGTCCCGGCCGGATCCGGTGGCAGCGCGTCGGTGCGTGGGGGGGGGGGGGGGGGGGCGGCTGGCGCTGCGACGCGGCGGCGGTTGTCGGCGTGGACGGGCGCAGGAGGACCATGGCGGGCGGGGCGGGTCGCGGTTGGGCTGGTGGGCGGCCGGGGCGGTCTGGGCTGGCCGCTGCGCCGTGGCTTGGCCGCCGGCCGTGGCCGCGGCAGGCCGCCCCTGGCTGGTGCCGGCCGCTGCTGTGGCGGGCCGTGACCGGCCGTGCCGGCCCTGGGCCTGGACGTTGCCGGCCGTGGGTGGCCGCAGCCGCCGTTGGTCGTCGCGCGGGCGACAGGATCTGAGGTGAGGTGGTTGTGCTTCTCGACGATGTTGGTCTGACGCCGCCTTGGTGGTGGGGTTGGGGGCTGGCTGGCGCATGCTAGAGGCGTCGTGGTGGTGCTTTGGGCTGTGCCGAGCTTCTTCCGAGTGAGGCGATGCGGAGGCAAGGAGGCGTGGGCTACTTGCCTTGTCAAGAACGTGCGGAAGACGTGGTGTTGAGTTAGGCGTAAGCCTTCACTGACGCTCTGTCAGTGGCGATGGTGGCGGCGCCCTAGTGGCGTCGTTCTTTCTGTTGAGGCACCATTGTGAGACACCATGTTATCTCTTCATGGGGCTCTCGGGGGTGAGAACCTTGTCCATCTTTGGACGTGCGACGGCGACGCCACTGGCGCCGTGTCCTCCTTGGAGGCGCCGCATCTGAAATCCGCCTTGGTTAGGCAGCAGTGGTGGTCGGTCGGTGGTTTTGCCCGCGTGCAGCGGCAGAGGCGGTGCGTCTGGTCCATATGACAGGAAGGTGCAGAGGACCCATGGGTGCTGGAGGTCTTGTGGTGATGCATATGGTGTTGTGGTGGCTCCGGTGGCGGTTGGGCGGAGGCGGCGCTCTCTTAGCGAGTTCAGATACCTGAGTCCTTGACAGAGGAGTACGAGGCGGTGGAAGAGGCGAGGCCCCCACGCAGAGTGGTCAGGATCAGTGATTTTCATTGGCGTTGCGACGGGAGTGTTCTGCTGACGCTCAGCTGGGACAGGGAGTTCGACGGTCCTGTGTGTGACCGGAGGGTGATACTCCCATGGTGGAGGAGCTCGAGGGGCCGCTCTGGCTTGCAGCGGGCCACGACTTTGGCGTGACACAGCGTTGGCGACGACGGCGCAGCGCGCGGTGCCTTATTTCGGCTCCTCTCCCAGTTCATGGTGGTGTAGTGTGATGTTGGGTGCGTTGTTTGCGTGCGTTGTTTGTGTCGTGGGGTGTTCGCTTCGGCGCGTTATGTACAATTGCTCTTCTTCTTATATGAATTGGCAGTGTTCCTGCCGTTTACTTCAAAAAAAAAGCCTACGGGGTATGAAGATAACTACTCCCTCCGTCCCGTAAAGAATGCAATCCTCACTTTTTTGAGAAGTCAAACCATTTCTAGTTTGACTGAATTTATATAAAAAGTTACTAACATTTACGATACAAAATAAGTATCATTAGATTAATCACAGATTATATTTTTATACTAAATTGATTTAGAGATATAAATATTATTATTATTTTGTATAAACTTGATCAAAGTTGAAATGATTTGACTTCTCAGGAAGTGAGGATTGCATTCTTTACGGGATGAAGGGAGTAGATAAGATGCCATTGCTAGCCGGTGCCACACCGCCGAATAACGCTATCGTGCAACAAAGTACAGGACACCAAACAGTTTCCGTCTATCTATCTATCTATCACTCGAAAAACAAATGCAAGAGCAAGACACAACAAAGCCCGTGCCGCCCTTAAACGTCACTGCAGCCGGAATGATAATCTAATTATTGGCCTGCGCCTGCGCCCAGGTGTTGTGACCTCCATCCGTGGCCCCGAGGTGTCGATCGATCGCGTCGAAAGATTTGGTGCTGCATTCGCCGCCCGAGCCCAACTGCTCCGCAGACTTGCTCGTGCTTTTTTCTGCGAGCGGTCAGCGTCTGAATTCTGAAACCCCTGTGGGATCGAGGTGTCGTGGGTCGCCGTGCTCCTGTCCATTTCGGCCGCCTCTAGAATACGGCCGTCCTTTGCGTGACCCGGTTTGGGACGACGCTGCTTCTTCTAGAAGGTGACTTGAGGGTTTGGTACTTCGGTCCAGCCAAGCCTCCCTTGTTTTTCTTCTGTTGAAGTCAGCTGGTCCAGTCCGTTCTGCTCAGCAGTCAGGATTAGGAGTAGTATTATTTATTTCTTTTTCTTTCATTTGTTTAGAGTAATAGTAATAATGAAGTCAGGGTATCACATTCCCGTTGGAGAATCCTTCTTGGGATGAGCACTTCTGCCAGGAAATTGAATAGTCATGCAATTCTCTTTGATTTCATGTCTGGTCAGTCTCAGTGGGGTTTCACGAGGAGCTTAATGGTATTAAATGTGCTGATGTGGCATAGGAGAGAGAAGCGAGGGTTTTATGGATATGAGATGAGTTTCATCACCATAAAACTCCTTTGGTACCGTTACCTAGTTCCTGATCGATAACCGCAAAGTGAAACTGTGTACTGCGACTGACCTAAAACCGAATTAAAAAGGCGCACTGGTGCTCGATCTCAAGCTAGGTCGTCGCATGTCAGCGCCATGTGCCCGCAAGCATGTCACATCCTAGTGTGACAAGTTATCTTGAAAGATTTGCTGCTCTGATGAATTGATGATACATCCGTATTCCTCTTGAAGAATTGTCACCCCATGGGGATCAAGTCTCGCTCAAGATTAAAAACACAGCGGTAATAGGCAAGCGCAGGAAAGCTAAGAACACGACTCTGTTCTGTTCTGTACTCGTGTACTGTTCTGTAAGGAAAAATAGAACGAATTTTGATTCAATAAATTAACATTTGCACAACCATGAGTGAGGTTCATAAATACACAAAGAAAATCTGTCCATGTACGTCAAGAAGAAAAGCCCGATACGTAGCTCACACCATGCGCCAGAGCCTGTTGCCATTAGCCACGAGGCTATGGAACAGGATGCATAGCCAAAAAGACCCCCTCGCTCGGAGCAGGAATTGAACAAACACAAACAGAACGAGCTCGAAATCACTGATCACAGACGTAATAGAACCAGCAGCAGCGCATCCGATCAGCCATGTCAATTCAGCTTCAGCGCTGTCAATCTAGGAGCCGCCGCCTTCCACTCTCTTCCTGAACATGATCCTGCCCAGCAGGCTCTGGCTCCGCTTCTTCTTCCTCTTCGGCTCATCAGCGGGAGCTTCGTCTTGCCGCCGCGGCTCGGTGGCGAACACCGGGTGGACGACGACGATCTGCATCGCATCCTCGTCGGCGGCGTCGGCCTTGCTCTGCTCCTGCGCCGTGCTCCTCGTCGGCGTCGTAGGAGATATCGCACCCTCGGCGCTGGCGAACTCCTCGGCGAGGATGCTCGCGAGGGACTGCGGCTTGTAGTCGGACTTGGCCGAGCTCGGCCTCGGGTTGCAGTTGGAGCCGTCGAGAGGACCTGATGGAGTCGTTGGAACCTTCAGAGCCTGCAGCTGCTTGCTTAGGATCGTGATCGACTCCTGGCACTCGGCGAGCTTGTCAGCTGCTGCGAGAAATTCAGAGTTCTGCAGGGAATGCAGACGCGGTGAATTCAGTTCCAGATGGCATACTGAAAACAGTAACTTACAATATTTGTTACTCCATTCCAAAACCAAAGAAAAATAGTACTCCAAATTATTTCACTTTATTATTTTTTGTAAATTAAATTCTTGTAACTTTGACCACATTTGTGGAAAAAATATCAACATTTACAATATACAATTAGTTTTATTAAATTTACTATGCATCTATTTGCTATATACGGAGTAGATGTTAATATATTCTTTTCTCAAAACGTGTTCAAAGCTAGAACAGTTTGACTTAGAATAAAGCCAAAGTAAAATTATAATATGGAACAGGTGGACTACTTATTTTCGGTAAAAATGTGTAGCAAAGATGCGGTAACTTACTGTTGCTAACTGGTTTTCCTCTTGATTTGCCCTATGTTGCACACTTGCCTCAGCAGCACGACTGCATGGTAAAGAACACGCATCAATTTTTTTGTAAAGAAATCTTGAAACGAGTTTTTTAAAAGGAAAAACAAAAGAAACTCCAGGTAGCTAATTTGTCGGTCTTATCTACCTATCTGTCTCACAGCAGGCTGATTTTCTACCCGGCAGGATATTATCATCCTGAGCAAGTACAAGTCGGGCTAATTCTTCATCCAGCTTCTCTTGATCACTGGCCACTATATTGTCTTCAGCTGACTGATTTGGTCCTTCCTGTGCTTCTTTCTGAATATCTGGAGGTGCTTCTAGTTTTGCACTTTGGATGTCCTGTTTTCCTTCTGTGTTGACTGAACCTTGTGACTTATCCTCATCAAAATTCTTCTCATCTCTATCCACGGTGTCAGATAGATCTCGGTTCGATAAGTATTGGCCCACAATATACTCCAGAATCAGACAAACCTCTTCAATGAATTTTTCAAGTTTAGCTTTCCCATGCAGTAGATCATGGCACACCTGAACCAGGTGCTCAAGGCGACTGCAAAGTTCAGACTTGGCATGTAACAGTGGTCCTGATCTTGCAACATTACCCCCTGCAGATGTGCCAGTCGTTGCGGTGATTTTCACAATGAGATCTCTCACCGTCTTCTCTATTTCAGACCGGTCATACGGTACCTCTGAATGTTCTGTTTTGTTAGAAATTGCATTCTGAATCTCCTCAAGAATGGTTTCAATGCTTTCTCCACTTGCTTCATGCTTATGCACTACGAGATTCCAAATATCATGAACCCTTTCAGGATGGCCATTGGGGATGGTGCCATTCACAACAGGATCACTGCCACTCTTCTCCACCGTAACCGTTGTCATATCCTCCTTCACAGAGTCACGTGGCACATTTCCCTTTAGATCACCAGATGCCATCTCCATTTTCTCAATCTCAGCGAAATCATCAAGCAAGTTCATCTCAGACGATGTCATGATGGATGCACCGTTCTGGCTGGCGGCCCTGAACTGCTCCAGCTCAGTAATCAGAGCAGAAGCCCAAGATTCAGACTGACAGTTAGCGTCACTCAGCTGCTTGTTCTCCTCCGCCACCTCCTTGAGCTGCCTCTGCACCACCGTCAGCTTGCAGGCCTCGTCGGCGTACTTCATCTGCACCAACCGCAGCTCGCTCTCCCTCTTGGCGAGCTCCTGCTTCAGCGCCCTGTTCTCCTCCTCGACGGCGCGGAGCTTGCCGTCGGCGTCCGACACCGACCGCCGCGGCGACGGCGTCAGCGGCGAGAACGGCGGCGCCACCGGCCGCGCCGAGGACGGCGTCGCGGGCCGCGGCCGGCGCGGGCTGGGCTGCTGCTGCTGCTGCGGCAGCTCGACCTCGTCCCTCATCTTGGCGATCGCCGCCGGCCCGGGCAGCCGCTTGCGGACCATGGCGCGCAGCCGCTGGCACTCGGCCTCGAGCTCGGCGATCCGGCTCAGGTGCTCCGCCTGCTGCCGGCGCGCGGCGTCGGCGGACTTGAGGTCGTACTCGCGCTCCCGGCCGCGGACCTCCAGCTCCTTCTGCAGCATGCGCACCTCGTACTGCAGCGACGCGGCCTGCTTCTGCGCCGCCTCCAGCCGCGCCGTCGCGGCGGCGAGCTTGCCGCCGGCGGCCGCCCCGGACTCCCGGAGCTCCCCGATCAGCGCGTCCTTGGCGTCGGCGGCCTTGCGGAGGCTGTTGTTCTCGGCGGCGAGCTTCGCGGCCTTCTTGTTCGCGTCCTCCAGCTTCTGCTGGAGCTCGCGCACTTTCCTCTTCTCCGAGGATATCTCGTTGGCGGCCTCCACGATGATCTGCTCACGCTCTTCTCGGGCAATGACCAGCCGCTCCATGCAGGTCCTCAGAGCTTCCTCCATTTCAGCCATTGTGACCTTGATGCTTGCTTCTTCAGCTCTTCCCTTGTGTCAAAACAATCACCAATAACTTTTTTTTCCAGGAAGCAACAGTGTCAAGTTAACAATTTTTGCATAAACAAAGAATCTATGAGAAATATAAGCAAAGAATTTACGTTTCTGTCAGCATAATTGTGGTGTGGCCAACACAATTAGGTCTGCATGATGCTCTTTCTTATGTATGAAACCCCAACAACTGCGCTAGTTTGCTTTTCACGTTTTACCAAACACAGCTGCTAAAGATAAAAAAAAGTCCTAGAGCTGAACAGTTCTCCATTCCATCCACCAAGCTTTTGTAAAGGAGACACAAAAATGTGTGGGTTCTGAAGCAACCGCTACAAGTTGATGTGTCTCATTCGGAAGAAAAAAAGAACCTGCTGTTAACTGAACTCTTTGACATCAGAAGCATTGAAAAATTGTTCTTATGAATTTATGACCACCAAACCCAAGACCATATATTAACAAAACTACAGAGAAGTACTGTTGGGCCATACGAAACCCTATCTGCCGTTTTCTCAAAAGCACGAACATCGTCTAAACCCTGATCCAAATTTTGATTTTGGGCGCTCCCATCCGAGTCAGATGAACTGATTGTCTTCTAACAAGTACTGTAACAACTTCCTAAAGATTTGAGTTTGTGACTGAGTTTGCTCATCGCGAAACTGTAAGATTAGCAGTAGCACTGTATCACGTTCAGTTGAAACTCTACAGAGTTCAGACAGCTGAAATATTAGGATGAAGAAACAAACTGCAAACCTTCCAGAGCAATCCTCTCAGTCTCAAACACACTACCAGTATAGGTGCAAAACTAAAGCACAACGTTAACCTGAACGAACAGCATTTCTATCTGAAGTTCAAGAGCTGAGCAGAGACATTGTTGCGGCCAAACGAGGAAAACAAGTGATAAACCTTTATTTTCCAGTACCTGGTTGATCAGGTTATGCAATCCTTCAGGCACCAGGGATGCATAGCTAGCTCCTCAGTCAAGACGCCTCAACAGGAGCAGGGAAGTCGAGCATGAATCGAGAAACACTAACTGCCCAATGGAGAGTGGAACGCAACCTCACTCGCTCAGGGCAGGCAGTATTGGCATATGGTCGGTGTGCCTTGAAGGGGGGAGGTTGCAGGAGTGGAGCGAGCCTGTTGAGGAGGAAGCCGTCAAGGGGGGCAGCGCGGGTGGCGCTTTCGATTGGAGAGAAGCGGAGGAGTCAGGGAAGACGCTGAAGCCTGGTGGTTCAGGCATGCTGTCAGAAAGACTGGAAGCTGGAGCAGTTGGGCTGTTCAGTTCTGGGTACTATCACACATTCACACACGACCCTACTGGAGATTAGTAATGGCTTCTTCCTCCTCTTGACATGGCTGCTCTGCTGGCGGATCAGGATAGCCACTTTGCACGCGACGGCTGGAAATTGCATTCCAATTGTGGGCATCAATTTCATTTCTTCTTGGAAATGATAGCATCGGTTTCATGAGTTCATTGATTTTTTTTCAGAAAAAGAAATATTTCGCATTGCTAGTGTGATTCACATTCTGAATTAGCTATTAAAATTCCAGATAGGTTACTGGATACCTTTATCTTCAGGGGATCGATGTGCCATGGCACCTTGTGGCCGTTGGGTTGACGAAGACAGGTTGGTAAAAAGGCGCCGTCAGCAGTTTAGAGCTTTGAGGTTTAAGACCAAATCACTGACCCGTCTATGCCACCACTCGGTAGACTGGCAAAAAAAGGGTGGAAAACTCATGATTCATGAACCACCGTCCCATTACAGGAGAAATGTGGAGCACAACATCGAACATGCACTCCACGAGTTAGGTCCATGGGCACATATATGTGTGAATCTTACTCAAATGAAAAGAACTCATCGCTTTTTGGTGCTGAATCAAAGCCATCCAGCGTACCAATCCGCGAGACCGTGACTTTCACAATCACACTGCGAGCACTGACCGGATGAACAGCATGATTCAGCTGTACAGTCTCAATTAGAAACTTGGATTTCGACAGTAACGTAGTACAAGATCCTTTAAAGCGCAAGCGGCAGCTGCCCTGCACTTGTCATCGACTAGTGCTAGATTTGCAGCGGCGGTTGGGGACGGGGAGGGCGGAGCCGTAGCATCTCGGGCGGAATGGAATGGAATGGAACGCCAGGACAGCGCGCACTTGTGCGCTAGTGCAGGCAGGGGCGCGTCGCGTCGCCCCCCACGGCCGGCTTGCCGGTGCCTTGGGGCAGGCGCCTGAGGTGAGCTCGGCACCAAACCACTAGCTACACGGCGGTTCGCGGTGGGTTCGGCGAGCACTTCTGGCTCGGTCGCGTTGCATCTTGCGGTTGGTTGCGCGGCGACATCCCACTGAGACGGGGTGCGGGGTGCTCTGCAAGCGTGAGGCGACGGTTTTTTTTTTTTTTGAGAAGGAGGCGACGGGAAAGATTGGAGCAGCAGCCGAGGAATGAAGCTGACGGACATGGGCTTGTTGTCATGGTTATAAAACTCGCCATCCGTCAGATCCTGACGGGTTTCTTGGGGGCTTGCTCATGAGTTAAGATGATGGTGGCCCCCTTGGACCTTGGTACACTCGTCCATACAGCCAGTGTACAGATTTCAAACATGTAACCAGTATTTGTTACTCCGTATGACAAGTTTTACACTCGTACCTGTATTTTACAAAATGCCTTTTTTTAGTAGTGTGATTTCAAATTTCGTATCTTAACTATCAGATGTTCATGTATGAAAACGTGGACTCTAAGCATGGTGCCATGTCCATCCACACACTATGGCACCATGTCCATAACCATATCAGGCCCAAGTTGGGTGAGGATCAGACCCGGACCACCATTTTTTAGGGTGAAAATAAATAAGTATTTTGAAGATTGTAGAAAATTCAATAGACCAACAGATATTGTGAATCAAATAGGTCGCTACTATTCAGCTTTTATCTCTTCTCATTAAATCTTATTCACTCATGTCAGATGCTAACTGATTAGGTACTAGTCCAATTAGGAAATTTCTTTAAAAAAGATCTAATGAGGAAAAGAACACAATACCCTGCCCTAGAGATTTTTTTGAGTAAATTCCTTATTTGGCCCTAAAATAAAACCTGGTTCTTTTCTTAGTCCTGAAATTTTTTTTGTTCTCTATTTGACACTGACTTTTAACTTCATTCTTTATTTGACATTTTCATCACTTTTAAAAGTTAAGTCAGACGAAACTATATGTAACTTATATCAGAAAATAATTTTGTAAACTACCACATTACATATGGTTAATAATTATTATTTTTCATAATTTTTGAAAGTATTTTGGTGCCATAAAATATATATTAGTTTTAAAGATAGTTTAATTTAGTGAATTTTAATTTTAAAACCACAAAGGTACATGTGTATTTTTTAAAAAAATACGTTCATATCCTTATGTTATATTGTTAGAAAAAGTTTTATAAATTTTGAAGGTTATTTCGAGGTCGTTGTGAGTTGTGACGAAAATGTTATAAATAAGAAATGAAATTTAGATATCATATCAGTGTTAAATAGAGATGAAAACTTTCCACAGTCGAAAAAGGAATTTGCTCGTTTTTTTTTGATAACGCTGCTAAAGAGTCTTGACGCCAGAGCGCGTCGTTGCCTGCTGTGCTGACTGCAGTGCGTTCACCGAAATCACAGAATTACCTCTCATTCTCTCTCTCTCTCTCTCTCTCTCTCACACACACACATCACGTTTCAGCTCTGTCTGCCCCCATTCTCTCCCTCTCTCGTGGGCCGTGGCCTTCAGTTCCTGGCGGCGCCGACTAGGCGAGCGGCGACGCCTTCGACTCGTCTTCGCCGGCGACGAGCACCCACCAGGTATTCTCGCCTCCTCTCTTCCCTTCCTGCTGTGCGTAATAGAGCGCCCAAACCCTAAAGCTGTGTTCGGATCTGCGCCAATTACAAATACGTACATGTATTGTATATACTGGATCCGCCCCTGGTGGTGCCCCCACGCTACTCCGATTCATGCCCTTAGTTCTCGAAAGTCGAAAGCTGTAAAATTGCACTATTGCAGATCTAGCTAGAGCAAATGACGGAGTGTTGTGTGGGTAGTGGGCACCGACATCTATGAATACCATTTGTTAGGCTTGTCTAGTAATTCTGTGGTGTTTGTTTCTCCTATCGTCTCCAATCCTCATTGCTGATACTTACATAAAATATATTTTTTGTACTTTTTGATTGGGTGCTTTAAAATTCACCTCTCACACTCACCAATTTGTGGAGCTCTATTGCAAAGTGTGTCCAGAACTTTAATTTGCATCAGAGTATTGACTTGTATGTGATGCCACCTCTTCGTTTATGAGTGCTAATGTCAACTTGTATGATTGTCAAACTGACTTTCAATTGCAATTCGTGTGGAAGGTGGATTGTCTGATCTGATACTTACAAAATTGGGTTGAACTCTACATGTCAAGAAAGTATGGCACCAGGAAGCAAGGCGGAGAGAAAAGCAGCATTAGATGCTGGAGCATGGATGTTCAATGTTGTAACATCAGTTGGTATCATCATGGTCAACAAAGCCTTAATGGCGACATATGGCTTTAGTTTTGGTAAGATACTGACAGTGATTTAATCATTATTCATGTTTTTCATGTGTGTTATCACTTCTATCTAGAATTAGACTATGATTCTGAAGAAAATCTTTCAGATTTCTTGTACTAATGCTGTTTTCTACTGTTTGTTTGTACAGCTACAACATTGACTGGACTTCATTTTGCAACCACAACCTTGATGACATTAGTAATGAAATGGCTGGGATATATTCAGCCATCCTATTTGCCATTTTCAGAACTAGTAAAATTTGTCTTCTTTGCAAACCTATCCATCGTTGGGATGAATGTTAGTTTGATGTGGAACTCTGTTGGATTCTATCAGGTGAAGATGATAACTTTGGTATTTTATCAGTATTGGAGTGAACATACATATAGTGAACTGTGTGTCTTGCTTTTTCAGATTGCGAAGTTGTGTATCATTCCAGTCTTGTGCATTCTGGAAATCCTATTTGACAAAGTCCGTTACTCAAGAGATACAAAGCTCAGTATAGTGCTTGTCCTGGTGGGTGTTGCTGTATGTACTGTTACGGATGTTAGTGTCAACTCTCAAGGGTTATTAGCTGCAGTAATAGCTGTTTGGAGCACAGCACTACAACAGCATGTGAGTATTATTGATATTAGATCTTGTCCTTTGTTATGCATATACCTGCATAATCCATTTTTCCTAATGACAGTGATCCTGACCCTTATTTGTATAGCTTGGCTTCTAACTTAGCAGTTTCAATTTTATAATTTCTAACAGAAGTATTATGTACATGATTTTCAAACTTTCTGGTAACTTATCCTGAAAACCAAATTTCCTCAGTTCCATTGGAGGTCTTGTGAGCAGAAGAATCTTTTGGGCCTTGTTAATTTTCAAAGATAACTAAATAAACTTCAACCTTTTGGACCTGGTTAATTTTCATTTAACTACTGTTGGCCGTGTGCCCCCTTTCACTTTCACAATAGCCTTTAATTCTATATTATCACTTTAATGTGTTTGATCTCCTCTTCTATCCTGCAGTATGTTCATCACCTTCAGCGGAAGTACTCGCTTGGCTCATTCAACCTCTTAGGTCATACTGCCCCAGCTCAGGCAGCATCATTGTTAGTATTGGGGCCTTTTGTGGACTTCTGGCTGACCAACAAAAGAGTTGATACTTTTAACTACACATCAATAGTCACGGTATGTGATGCACATTCTGAATCAGTTTTGCTTATATCTTTGCACGATTGTTTCATGAGGAACCCATCTATTTCAGTCCAGCTAGTTTGGCACTGTATATCCTCCTGTTATTTTTTATTTTATTTTATTTTTTACCCTTTGACATGGTCCAAAAACATATGTTTGAGCAGAACTTCCATTGTACACTTATAAAACTGGATATTTTCAAGGTATAAAGTGCTACCAGAGATATTTTTTAGGCAAGATATCCATTTCCATGTGTCCAATCTAAATAAAGTTAGACCGCATATTATGTCCCAAAAGCATCATTCTTTTTTGATTGGAGGGTGCAAGATACATATTTGTAAATGATTCCATATGAGCTAGATTTTCAGGATCATTAAGTGATTAGTTTTGTTTGGAACACACATGTTGTGCTCTGGGTTTGGTGCCAAGACTAACTAATAATGTCTGGCATTGGGGCCGTGGCAACATTGAAGATGACTTGGAGCCTTGTTTCTCCAAAGTAATGTTCAGGGTGTTCACTACTGG
The DNA here is from genome assembly GCA_033239725.1 of Echinochloa phyllopogon. Taxonomy (NCBI): domain Eukaryota; kingdom Viridiplantae; phylum Streptophyta; class Magnoliopsida; order Poales; family Poaceae; genus Echinochloa; species Echinochloa phyllopogon. The sequence goes on along the minus strand of BTCW01000001.1, from coordinate 34,101,343 downwards.
TAGTAGTTTAGTTTGACCATGATAAATAGCATATTGCTTCATCACAGCTTCCTAGACATGTGGGAAAATATTATGTTTTCAACTTCTAGAGTTTTTTTAAGCAGTTGCACAATCCACTGACATGAGTTTGTGGTATATATTTGAATTTTAGTAATTCTTTCAATTGATGCAATATTCTCACTCTTCGGTGTTGGCTTGACCAACCTGGGCAAGACTTTCTAATTTTCTTGTCAAATGTTTGATTTTTCAGTTCTTCATCGTGTTATCATGCATAATTGCTGTTGGGACCAATCTAAGCCAATTCATATGCATTGGAAGATTCACAGCCGTCTCATTCCAAGTTCTAGGCCACATGAAGACGATTCTCGTGCTGACCTTGGGGTTCCTTTTCTTTGGGAAAGAGGGCCTCAATTTCCACGTTGCCCTCGGCATGCTTCTAGCCGTGATTGGCATGATTTGGTATGGGAACGCATCATCGAAACCCGGAGGGAAAGAGCGACAGGTTTACTCGACGCCAAGCGAGAAGACTCAGAAGCATGGGATATTGTCCTCGCAGTCCGAGCTTGATCAGAAGGTCTGAAGTGAGAACAGCACAGACATGGAGTGCTTGAACACGGATCAGACTAATTTATTCTTTTTATACATTTTTTAGGAATATGTTTCTATAGAATTGTAGGCCATAGCAGAAAGAGGGTACCTGGGCAAAAAGCCCCAAGGATTTACTTTTGCAGCGAATATGTCAACATCTAAGCTGGCAGATACTTGATTTGTAATACCATGTATTTTCGCTCTCCATCTGGCATATTCAGTATATTTTTGGTATTCCTATTCCATGGAGTAGTGGCTGTTGCAAGTCAGCTGCACGTCTCCGCTGGACGAGACACTAGTGACGCTGGTTCTGCGGCTTCTGCCGGCGGCGGCATGAAGTCATCTGATGCCGGTGCTTTACCCAGCTTGCCCGTTTGCAAGGCGGCTGGCCAGGAGCTGAGCCACCGGTGTCGTCTCCTGCTCGCATGGAGCATCACAATTCACAACAGCAGTAAAGGTTATAAGATTCAAGCTGCACATTACACGATTAACGAAGTTGAAATAATAGCTCGACTGAGAAAAGCATATGATTAGAACATGTGGAACAAATTGTTCGAAAAAAAAAGAACATGTGGAACAAAGATCTTCGCACAAGTCAGATTGATTTACATTCATCCGTTTAAGGCCCTGTTTGGAACAACTTATCTTCAGCTTACGATCAAAATAAGCTGAAACTAGAAGCCAAACGGCTCGCTTTTTTACAGCTTTTTTTGGCCACGCTTCTCCCCACCGCTCCCACTTGTACAACGCTGAAGCTGGTTCAGACCCGCTTCTCAAATAAGCGATATTTCCATATTCATACAGCTTATATAAGCGCTTCTCGCAGCCGCCGTTCCAAACAGGGCCTAAATCTCAGCATGAGCCACTGAAGTGGATGTAAGACGAGAGGCACAAAAGTCTGGTGCCACTCAAGCTTAAATTCAGAAGCATGCAGTTCACAGCACTGGCAACAATGCAGTGAAGAGTAAAGATTACACCAATTTCCTCTAAATCTCTCTTTCTGGAGTCTCCCAAACTACCTAGCACGTTCAAAGCTCCTACTCACCAGACTGATTCAGCACCTCTTAATTCCAAACTGCAGTTTGCACTGATCAACTACCTGAACAGGTTAAGATCTGAATGGATGAATGCCGTGTGAGATACAAATGGAACATTAGGATACACCCCTTTAAGTGCACACCTCATGCACTCAACAACTGTGAAGATCTGAATGAAGGCAATTGTCATCCAGAAATATGCCATTGGTTTACCCTGGAAAACAATGCTTGGACTCCAGTTGATTGCGGTGGCCAGAGCTTGTGAGCCAGTATCAAGCAGGATAGCCAATATCACATGAAACCGCAAGAAGTGCGGCGACCACTTCCGCCTCACAACAAAGAAGTATATGGTCATGAAGATCACCAGAAAAAGCCACCCGGGGAGTAGAGCCATTGTATCAATGAAGGCATAAAGCAGGCTAAATCTTTGCAAGTATGGATGAAGCTGGTAGATGGCATCTGCGTGTCCCCACATGTTGTGCAGTGGCAGAAGATACGGAACACACGCTAGGGACCTCCACCACCATTTAGGTTTGGAAGTTAACTCAGGATAGCTGAATGACGATAAAGATGCTTGACAAGCAACTTGAGTTCTTGGGCGCAATTTGGGGGATGACAGCAGTGGCTTGATGCCCTTGATGGGATCATACTTTGCAAAGGATGAAGATAGAGCATGGCGATGAAAATCCACTCCAGCTGAAAGTAAGAAATTTCTTGTCATATGAAAATCAATAATAATTCCAACATTATCGTTGCCAAAGGAAGGCTTATGTTTTGAGATAGTTCACCATAAATGTAGACAAGTAACTTTAGCACAAAGGATGAATCAATTGGAGAAAAGTATGTAACTACTCATTATAAAATGAAAGAGTATTTGCAGTAACTATGATAGTTGCAAACTTGCAAAAGAAGCAGAATTTCAGAACAATCACCACAAGAAAGTCAATATGAATTATTCTTTTGTAACTTGGTGTATATTATCGATATGGGAGGATCTGAAGGCCAGAATGCCAGATTCTATACATGTATGTACAATTCTCTTTAACATAACATAACACCATTAATTGAACTGGACTGAATCTTAATCCACATGGATAATAAAATGCATTGTTAAAGATAAGATGCCAATGCCATACTGTCATGAAGTGCACACGGGACCGTAGCAAAACTTTTGCTGTCACTGACATATTTTGTACATTGAAATTCTAAACTCCCATTGCTTTTGGAAAAATAAGTAATACAGGTTATTAAACCCATTGGGTCTTCAGAGTTAATAGACAAGAATGCATTTCATCCTACAAACTACCTTCTACCATTAACTAATCTCAAAAAAATCAATCACCCTATATTCTGCCAGGGAAGCATGTAACAATCGAAATTAATTTATTAACTTGCTCCCTTGATCATGCAACTTCATATTTTCTGAAAGAAACAAATGCTGGCAATTTGGTCTGGAGGAACAAATAGAATAAAGCTAAGATGGTGTTTGGTTTGACAAAATGTAACGGTATCCGATTACGGCCGATAATGAATCCCGTTACAGCTGTTTGTTCTCGCCCGTCAGTAATCGGTTAACGCTGTAATCAAATCCCACGCAATACAACTCTGTTACCGCCCCTTCCCCTCCGTAATCAGAAAACAGCGTCGTCGTCCTCGTCGAGCTTGACACGCGAACAGCGCCGCCGCCGCACGGCTCGCTTTCCGTGGCCGCATGAGCTGCACCTCCACCTCCGAATCGTGCGAGCTGCTTCGCCGGAAACCTCGTCGCTGCTATAATCTCGAGCCACTGCTTGCTTTTCTCCCTGCCCCATCTCTTCCAGATCCCCTCTCCTTCCAAGATCCGCACTTGCGACGGGGAAACGGAGCATGCAAGAGCAGCTCCCACGTGGGCGCGTCGCCCTCCCTCGCCGCGAGCACCACGGACAGGAAGTCCTTGCACAGCGGCCGCCGCGCGCTGCTGCGCCATGACGATGCCGTCCATCATCCTGCAGAGCTCGCCGTTGACGCGGGTGATCTCCCGGTCGGCGGAGTGGCGGAGCCGGAGACCCTCAGGAGCGCCTGCCGCAGCGGCTTCTGCAGGAAGGGCACGAGCGTGCCAGCAATGGTGGAAAGCGACCCCGACAAGTCCATCTTGAGCGACGTGTGGTGTTCTGTTTTTGCAAATTCGAGGAAAGAATGCCAACTGATAACGTTACCGGAGTTGAACCAAACAAAGGACGCAATCACGCATTCCGTAGCTGAAAGCACTGCAATCCCATTCCATTTGCGTTACCATTACCATTCTATGAACCAAACACCATCTAAGATATCTCAAAATACAGTTGGACAGAAATTCCCCAATTATGTCGCACACTACGTCAAACTACAGTTATTCTTCCCACAAAAGTATATTAAGAAAGGATAATGGTCTTGCTGATCAAGAATTCTAGATAAAGCTTCAGAGGTGACAATAAGCCAATAAGCGCAGCATAACTACACTCAAGCATATCCAGATGATAATTCAACCAATGCTGTCGGGTAGCCAACTACAGTACTGAATACATATGAATTGGATGGCATTTTCATAGAGAAAGTTAGCCTCCTCAAAGCGAAGTGACACAAAGAACACTCATTCACACCAGTAAAATTCCCCATAAGGAAGGAAACAAGGTGAATTTACCTCTCAAAGCGAAGGATTTCTGCTCACGACGAAATGCAGGATCCCGCAGGTTCAGAAACGCCGCCGGTCTAGAACGCAAAGACCGCCCCGCGGAAGGGCCATATCGGCTCGCGGCAGCAACACCAAACAGCTGAGGGTTCGCAGTAGCCACTCCGTGAAGGGGAAACATCGCGTGCGAGCGGCGGACCTGACGACGGGTGTTAGGGTTCAGCTAAACCTCCCGACAAGAGGTGGAAAATAAATTCGGCCCCAAGAAAAATGTGCCTAAGCAAGCTATGGCTTCCTTACCAGCAAAGGAGGAATCGAATCCGGATGGATCCTCGCTCTGAGCTAGCCCAACCGCTCGGGAGGGGGCGACGAGGAGGAAGAAGAAAGGTGGAGTTGCTGCCAAGGTAGAGTCCTCTAGATTGGGGTGGAGCCGCGGAAGCGAGGAAAGGCTGGCGACAGATAGCCGCTTGTCACCGACGCGGGGTGTGGGGAGGATGATTGGGCCGCAAGGGTGAATTCGGCCCACGTGCAGCTTTTACGCTCTGTACTTTATGATTTTCGCAGTTCATTTGCTGCATTGACGGCCCAGTTGTCCATAAGATTTTTTTTTCTTTTTTCTTTCCTACTATCCACTTCCTTCTTCATTACCATTTAGTTATTCATTCATTTTATTCCTTTTTCGATTGATTATTGATGTATTTTTATTCTAATATTTACGTAGATCTTTCTTTAATTATTTTCTTATCTTTTCATTTTTTATCGCTTGTCTTTTTCTTCTCTTTTGTTTTTTTACTTTTATATTCACTTTATTCTTATATTTTAAATATTTCTAATTTTTTCACAAACAAAAAGAATGTTATTTGATGGTGTATGCAATCAGATATGTCATACTCTATATGTTCTATAAATTATTTTCATATTTTTATTCATTACCGTCTACATAGCTTAACATCACTATTTTGCGACAAGGCATGACACCCTTTATGGTAACGCCGAACTTTAACCAATAATAAATGAATTTTATCAAAGAGGAAAAAATGCAAATGCTCTTAAGAAGTGGAAGGGACATGGTTTACTATTTGGGAGTAATAATATGGACCTTTCATGACCTCCTTTAATAATTATTAGAACCATATATAAGATGACATTTTGCATGTCATATTTATTTTTCTGATATTCACATATTAACCTTCTGTCTATTATTTTGCCAATATCTTCTATATTTTGACATCAACAAAATAAAATGTTATTTCTAATAAATTATCTTATTACTGAAACCCCATCCATTAATCTAGCACCATGTGGGCGTTTTCGTTTAAAAAAACCTTTGTAGAATCATATTCTTTGGATACGGAGTATAATTTATTTTCTAATCTTTTAGAATAAAATAAGAGCATCTCCAACAGCTTAAAGTGAGTTGTTATACCTAAAAACTATCAAAATACCTAAAAACACTAAAAAACAGTGCTCCAACAGCATACCTATATGGTTTGTTATTTTAGGCTATGACCTAAATTTCTCTCTCCTTGACCCAAATATACCAATCCAAATGTTGGATTGCTATAATTTCTTCACTTATGCATATGCTGCTGGAGAAGACAACTTTTGGATACCTAATTTTTTCTCTCTTATACCTAAAAGTGTTTTTGGAGATGCTCTAATAACGTTGAAAGGCTAGGAAAGCAAAGTTATACTCTACCATGTTGAATGCTTTCTTCTTCTTTTTTGGAGTATACAAATATAATGTAGGTAGTTACTAATCTTCCCGTAAGATAGTATGAATGAGAATGAGATTATATAGATACGTATAAGACTTGTAGCCCTAGGCCCTTAGCCTTATAGGCAGCATTGCAATAGCTAGCTAGGCATTGCCCTAGTTATGTTAAATTATATTAATACAACATATAGCAAATAATTGCGTAACTTTGTCCGGATTAAAACACTATATTGTGTTCTAAAACCGCTAGCCAATGGTACACTGAGGCTTGATGAAGTACCAGTATAGAAGAAAAATAAATACAACTTACAAGTATATGCTGTCGTGAGAGGCTACATACATGACACATGACAAACACAAACCGCTAGGAAAGGCCGAAAGACAATGGCAACAACACTGATGCACCCTACTATACTGGGGCTATGAAAGGACGACTAAATATATACTATACATATGAGGTAAATGTATTCACCACTCATCAGGTGTCCCCTGTACATCATTAGAGCTACAATGTAGTGAATTCTAAGGTACGCACAAACTCACATGATCGACGTAGAGCCACAATATTGTGCAAAGACATGAGAGATTGCTAACGTAGAAGGTTAATTTCGTTGCCGAGCATGACCCGTGCATATTGCACCAGTGGTAGTTGCAATGTCTCCCCTAAAAAAGGTGGCATGCATGAGGTGGTGGTGTCGATCGAGCGATGGCGACCGGCGACGACCTTACAGAAAAGTTCAGTTCCCCTCACGGCAATGTTTGACGACTAGCGACAGACAAGTCAGCTGATAGGTTGGTACGGCCTATTGATTCTTTCTCTTTGGCCTTAACTTGGCCTTAAATCAATTCCTATATATTCTAATGCTTAGCATGCATGCACTCGCTCGATCAAAAAACTGCTGCTGCCTATTTTCTCATATCTGACACTTCGCCGAATCCACTGGAGTTGCTGTCTCTAGCTAGCACGATAATAACCCTGTCAGTTTATATTCCAGTTCATGGAAATTAATTAAATGATCCTCAGTAACACTACACAGATAGAGGAACATATATAAGACTAATTAACAAAGTAAACAGAAAAAATATGATGAAGTGTTATTCTCATAGAACGGCGTGATTGATTGAGTCCTCTGAAGAGATCAACTGGACCTTCTGAAACTACCCAAAACTAACAGCAAGTCAGGGCAAACTTACAACGCTAACTTTACTTACCCTGACCTGCCATTACCAGCTTCCAGAGAGGCAGACCTTTTACGTGCATGCACGGGTTAATTGTGCGGAACCAGAACCTGAGAGTACGTCGAAACATAACAAAACGATGAGATCAAAGACTCTAACCTAGACTTGATTCTTCTCTAGCTAGCTAATCCCCTATCACTAGCCACTAGCTCCCTGCCCTCTTCTTCTTCTTCGATCGTCTCGAGATCACCATTCACCCCATGCCATTGAAAGGAGAGCTCCAGTTGTTGGCGTACCCGTTGGCCCTCGCGATGCTCACCGTGGATCCCGAACCCTGCGAGAACTGGTACCCGCTCCTCGCCGCGGCGTACGGATCCCCGCCGGCGGTCGCCACCATGGCGTCGTACCCGATGAGCTTCCCCTCCTGGTCCTCTCCGTAGCTGCAGGTGCTCCCCTGGTTGGCCGTGCTGCTGTGCCCCTGGTCGGCCACGACGGTGCTCGACGGCATCAGGAAGGAGCCGCCGCCGCCGCCACCGAGGCCGCCCTGGTACCCGGCGCCGCCGCCGCCGCCGCCGCCGCCGTTGTAGACCGTCGAGCTCGACGACGCCTGGAAGAAGTTGTGGGCGGCGGCGGCGCTGCCGAGGTGCAGCTGCTGGAGGTCCTGCAGGCTGTGCGCGGCAGCGGCGACGGCGGCGTCCTGCTCCGGCTTGCACCACCCGCGGGACGGCGCCTGGCCGTAGTGGCCGGGGTAGTGCACGGTGAGCGGCGACGGCTGCTGGAACGCGATGGTGGGCCAGGCGTGGTGGGCGCCGTACGAGGCGTAGGCGCCCATGCCGGCGTCGGCGAGCTGCGAGATCACGCCGCCGTCCATGTCGGCGCGCCAGATGGTGGCGCCGGCGGCCTCCGCGTGGTCCACGGCGTCCTTGAGGCGCCTGGCCGCGCCGCCGACGGGCAGCGTGCTGCTCTCGAGGATGCTCTTGACGTCGTAGCGGCTCATGTCGAAGTTGGTGACGGCGTTGAGCCCGCGGAACTTGATCGCGGCGATGTCGTAGGCCTCCGCGGCCTCCTCCTCGGTGCCTACGTACGAGGGAATGAGAGCACGACGATTAGGATGCATGATTAGGGTTGTTGTTTGTTTCCCAATGCAGGTCATCAGGTACTCCTACTAGCTAGCAGCAGCTAGCTAGCTATATGTTGCATATTGCATGCATGCATGCAGGGTGCAAACTGTGTGATTCAAATTATACTAGGGTTTTCTACTCGACCCTTTGACCCCATGCCCCGATTTTCTCAGACAACTTTGAGACAAAAACTTGGAAAGGTACATTTGGGACATAGTTAATGCGGAGATCACTATTTTATGCCCCCATAGGGCAACATATAGAATATCTAATCTTCAGTTCTACGAGACGAAGATTTCAAGAAATTTGACTAAACAAGTACGGGTCGATGACTTAGATCTTGGGGCTATGACAATATGTAGTCATTAACTAGCTAGTTTTAAGAATCTTCATTAAGCGAGCAATTTGGTTCTCTCATGGGGTCTCCTAAGTATCTTACTGTGATGAGTTCTCAAACAAAACAAAAGGATAGGAAGAAAAGAAAAGGCAGCCACACTACTTACTGAATGTGCCCAAGTAGAGATCCTTGTTTCCTGCAACTCTCCCTATCCTTGCTTGCCATCTCCCATGCTGATGGTGCCTGCTCCATGAATAATATGGATTTCAATATTGAAACCAAGATCTCATAAAATATCTTGTAAAATTCATTTATTCCCCAAAATGTGAAAAATATGGATTGATGCATTGTGTGTACGCTATATCCGGATCATATACATTGCCTGCTATTTGTGAAATTTCGTTACCTAGTTACTCCTCGATACTTCGATGCCCCACGAGAAAATCCACTGCTATTTCTGTATCAGTATTGGATCGAGTTACAGTTAGCTGAACCATCCAATCAAGAGTTACACATTGAGATATGAAATAACCAGCAAATGCAACCTTCTTAGGTACGCAATATATTCCTGCCTAGTCATATGTTTCATTTCCTCGAGCTCTTTCTCGTAGTTACTTATCTGCAGCAGTAACATTTTAATTTGGTGAAACAGAAATATCAAATGTATTCAAGACGCAACAAAAATTATTTTAAGGGAAAGTAGCTAGAACAAATAATAACAATGCTTTGTTATTAAAATCATTAGCAGAAAATCATATATAGAAAATTGCATACTGGGAAATTTGTTGTTGTAGTAGTGCCCCAATACTTGAGAGCCGCCAGATCATAAGCCCTTGCTGCCTTGTCCTCCTTGTCATAGCCCCCTATTAAATGTACACGGATAAAATGACAAGGTTCAGTCACTAAAATGCAAAGATTTATACAATGGGAGTGCAAACGGCAAGAGAGCTAAGGTAAATGCATACCGAGATAAACTGCACAATATTTCGATGTCATTCACGTAGGCAACATGCGAAGAAGCCAGAATATTGATGGAACAGAAGACACAATGCTTCATCAGTATCTCAGAGTGCACATATATATACATACAATATATTGTCTAGTCCCATGGAGCAGTAAAGGGATATTGTGGATACATATTTCATTACCTTGCCTACCCTTGCGACTCTGCCCTTCCCTTCTACAACTATTATCCCAGAGATGAGCCTCATAACGCCCTGTCCATCTATGTCTGCGCACAAAACAAAAATCAAGAGCATAATAAATAAGCAAACAATAAAATTCAGATTTTTGCATATAGTACATTCAGGATACATTTGTTGTTATTGTTACTACCATAGATAGGTATATATTCTAATTAAATACCCAAAGCTAAGCAAAAACATAGTTGCACTTGCAGATATATATAGCTTTCGGTGTTCATTGTCGAATGGAGTAAAAGCAACAACAATTATATCGTGCACTCGATCTACAACTACCATATTTCATTTGTTAACCGCTTCATGATTAGTCAATGAATTCTACATGCACATATATATACTTCACAAGCACCTAAGTGATGATCAATGGCATATAGCTATCGTGATCACATCATATGAAAAGCTAATTCGATATCCCATCCACTTCCTTAGTAAACAAAGAGAGTGTACTTCTTTGTTCTTAGTAAACAAAGAGTGTACTTCTAAATTAATCATCTTATTTTCCAAGTATCATATGAACTACTAGAGCAAGAGCAAAATAGCCGTGGCCACCGCCTCGAAAGATTGCATTATTAATATTTGCTACTAGCATAGATCTGATGATAGTTCATGTTATCGATGGATCGATCACGCTCAACAAGGCCATCATTGTTATTTTCTAACGAACTATAGAGTTCTAGTAGCTAGACCAATTTGAAATGAAGAAAGAGACAAGAAAAATATGTATCGAAGACACAAACTAATCAATATGTGTGCTAACCTTGTTACACCTCGATATATAGAGGTCCTCTGCCCAAAGGTGTCGATCGACTTCCTCGGGACGGCTTCTATCGCGCTGCTGGGCGAATCCATGGCGCCGCTCGCCCTCTTGTTCTCCGACGACGTGCTCTCCGAGGCCGCCGCTCCACCGCCGGCGCCGCCGGCGGCCGCCGCAACCATGGGCAGGTGCGAGCCGGTGCTCATCGAGAGCGCCAGGCTCTGCGAGGTCGCTCCGGCCGCCACCGTGCCGCCGTTCCTCCCCAGCGAATCCGAGCAGCCGAAGCTGCTGGCGCTGGCGTCGGTGCTCATCTCCTCCGGCTGCGGCGGCTGATGCGACGGCGCCGGCGGCTGCGGCTGGGGCACCTGCTGGTTGTTCCGGAGCCAGGTCTTGATCATGGAGAGCTCCATGGTGTTGCTCCCGCTGTTGCTGTTGGTGCTGCTGGCCATGGGCACACCGGAGAAGAGGTAGCCGCCGGATTGGTCTTGCTCGGAGACGAAAGAGTTGCCGCCGAGGAAGTCCTCGAGCTTGGGCTCGCCGTCTTCCATGGCCCTCTTGCCGCTGCCCCCGCCGCCGCTCGAGCCGACGAGCATCGAGAGCTCCGACGCGCCGCCGTTGTAGTCGGCCAGACCTCTCATGTTCCAATCTGTTTGCTCGCGCGCACCCACAAAATCCATGAAAACCACATCAAATATCAAGAAAACAGTGGGAGAAAAAGAAACCATGAAATAGTGTGCGTCATACGATACAAAAACCAGAAAGAGATCAATCATCTGGAGAAACAGGCAGGTCGGCGATGTAGCCCTCGCTACATACTCACCTTGTGTTTCTTGCTGGCCCCTGTTGAAGGCCTCCATGATTCCATAAGAAGCGTGATCGTCCCGGAGGCCCGGCACGCCGAGATGCCCGTCGGCGCCCTGCTGCGTCGGCAGGCCATAGAAGTCGGTGGCGCCGGAGATGTCGATGGCGCCGGCGGCAGGCGAGCTATCCTGATTAGGCTGCGGGTTGTCCTGGCCCGAGAGAGAGAAGCCCAGCCAGTTATTGGAGGAAGCCATCTCTAGGGGGAGGGCGGTGATAGAACAGTGAGGGTTAGGTCTATTTGTGATCAGAGCGGTGGTAGCATTGGCGAGAGGGATCGGAGGAGAGGATGTGAGGTGGGCGTGGGACTTAGAAGCTGATAGGGGAATGGAGGTAGCTTTTGAGGGCCAGCGCTACGTTTTGGGTCAATGTGAAGAGGGCGCAGGAGAGAGGCCGGCCAGAAAAAATATCCGGATCCGGCCACCTGAGAGAGGAGGTGCAAAGTGTTGTACAAGGTCTGTACTTATAAGAGCTGGGGAGTAGGCCCTTTTTTTGCTTCTTAATTAAGGATTAAACAGCTCAAGGAAAAAGGCACATAAGATCTTGTAGATTTTTTTATTAAAAATGTTACTAGTACACTCAAGTAAACAAGAAAATATAGTGAGCTTGGGAGCACATGGAGATTATCTGAGTGCAATTTGCTTTACCAACCAGAAATGCTAGTTCTAGAATGTCAGATATTCATATTATTAGTGTTAGGCGAGTGCATGGTTTAACTATTGCCAAGCGTAATCTATAGTCCCATTTTTTATCGAGTGGACCAAAAGTTTTTCTCTTTTCTTTTCTGGCGAGAGGAAAGCTAGTGGACCCACGTTCGATCAGTCAGCACATCATTCTCGATACAGATTCAACGTTCACAGGAAATTACTACCCCGGCCGGGCCAAATGAAAGGTTAACCCGCGTGGCTCTTGAGTTGCCCACCAACTCGCGTTTGTTCATATGCATTCCAGAGAGCTGCTTTCACATCCTCAGCCGCAGTAAATAAGTAGTTTCCTATCATAGAAGTTTTAATTCACACGGCCCATATCCTATCCATTTCGCAGTACCTCCAGTCTGAAAAGAAAGCTGACCCGGATCGAACGTGTCCAGAACAGGCCGGATCGCATCAGCCACGAAGGTGATCGATCGCCTGCAAGTTTAAACTAAAAGCGATCAGCCCAACATTTCCTTGGATCTCAATCAATCATCGGATCGAAGCCGAAGCTATCTAGCATCCGATAAGCAGGTGCGCGCGTGCATGCGCACGCGACGCGCCATGCAACCGTGCGCCCACACACGCATGCATGCACTTGTTGGGAGCGCGCGGCCAGGCAGGTACTGTTCGGACGGTTCGTCCCGTCCAACGGCGGCGAATCCAGCGAAAGATTCCCCCCGAAAAGAAAAAGGCCGGCGCGGCCAGCGGGCTCGTGTCGCGTCGCGCCCGCCTCGGCGGTCAAACCCCCCACCCCGGCCGCGCGCGCACGCACACCTGTGGAAGAAAAGGGGAGGAAGAGAAGAGGCGGAAGCGCCAGCGGATCTCTGACATGTCGTGGGCGGGCGAGGCGGAGGAGCCGCGGCACGCGCGCCCGGCCGCCGGCCGGCCAGCCCGGCGCGCGCGTGCGCCTCCGAGTTCCAACCCGCGGCCACTAATAGGGCACAAGGCTACGCGGGCAGCGGCGGCAGCAGCCTAGGCCCGCCCGCTCTACAATATTCGGGGGGCCGTGCTTTCGAGGTGAATCGATGGATTGGACTGGTATGACCTGCGCGCGCTTCTGCTTGGACGACGACTGACCGGCCGGCCGGCCGAACCCCGAGTTTCGGAAATGGCGCATCATCAGTTTCTGGTTTTGGCAGCGCTAGCGGCGTGCTGCATGCACGCGGCGCGCCATTGCTGCATCAAGCCACCAATGCAGGCGTAGCTGAATGTTCTGCTCATCTGCTGTGTTCTTGGACCAGGAGGAGATCGTTTGATGTGAGTTGTACGTGTTCCTGCACCAGGAGGAGATGGAATTGCTTGATTCAAGTTCATATTATACCCCCATGTTTTTCTTCTTCAGTGATTGTTCTGTGAGAAATATACAGGTTTCTGAGCGTGCTGATAGATAAAGACTGAAGGATCTTTTACGTGAAAAAATGGGTGAAAGTTTGGTGAAAAAGTCGCATCGGACATTGTAGCGCACTGTAGCACTTTTCGTTTGTTTGTGGTAAACATTGTTCTATCATGACCTAACTAGGCTCAAAAGATTCGTCTCGTCGTGTACATCAAAACCATGTACTTAGTTTTTTTATTTACCCACGTTTAGTGCACCATGTATGATGAGAGAGATTTGACGTGATAGATGAATAATGAAGTTTGGAGAGAGAAAGTTTGGGGAATTTTGGGAACTAAACACCACCAGTGGTAGTCCATGGTACTCCCTCCGTCCCACAATATAAGCATTCGTTGACTTTTTCTGTTCACGTTTGACTGTTCGTCTTATTCAAAAAAATTATAAAAATATTATTTATTTTGTTATGACATGTTTCATCATCGAATATATTTTAATTATATCATAATTATTTTTATATTTTTATAAATTTTTTGAATAAGACGAACGGTCAAACGTGATGCGCAGAAATCGAGAAATGCTTATATTGTGGGACGGAGGGAGTATATATATATGTCTAGCTCCAGTGTGGAGTGTAGACATGTCAAATCACCTAGTTGCTATATTCTGGAAATGCAAGACTGAAACTGAAAGTGTCAGTATAGTGTGAAGCTCACTCTCTCTGCTAGCTCTGGTCATGCATGCATATTCTAATGGCGTCCTACAGTTATCTTTTCTTGATCATTCCTTGGTACCATAATCAAATGATCCAAACCCACGGTCTTCCCCGCATCAGTCGGGCGTCCGTCCCTCCGGCCTCCCCTAATCTTTCTCTCTCCGTATCGAGAAGCGCCCATCCAGCCCCAAAGAGCGAGAAAGGTTAACCCTAAAGAAAGGTCACGGTGACTCGGAATAAAGTAGGGGCGCTGGGGTTGCAAGCTGTGCCCTCTACGAGGACACACACCCTTGTCTTCCGGGCACACTCGCAACGTAACAGTGCTCCATTGCTGCACGCACTGGAGGAGTGTCCTAAACGTCTCTGCGAACATGCCTAATGCCCCATCAGGACCGTCCTCTGCTCTGACGATCCCTCACGGGCCATTGCATGTGCAGTAATCCAGGACCAAACAGGATCGGATTGCATGCGCTGCACTGCACGGGGAAGAAAAATGCCAATGCAATTAGGTAGCTGGTCGGTGACTAGGGTATACTCTATATGCTATATGTGATCAGTACAGTGGAACTAGTATAGTTTGTAATGCGCCGTGCAGAGAGAGGGTGTGATCGAGCTCCGTACTGCGCAAAATCCACGCACGAGCCTTTGAGTCAAGGTGAAACAAACGCGCGCGATTAGAGATCTGTACATGTACATGTGTGTTAGTGTGTATGTAGTGGATATATATGCATCATGATGAGCATGTGTGTGCATCTTTGTAATCTATATTAGCGCGCCACAGATCGCATCCAACCCTTCATCGAGATATATGCCCTACATTTACTACAGTTGGCACTAGAGAGAACGAACATGCCTTGCAATTTGCATGCCATATACGCATCTATCCTAGCTATAATTCCTGCTACTTGCGTTGTTAAACACACGAATCAACTGGATGGCACTACCTTCTTTTCCGCGAACCCATGAGTGCGTGGTGGTGGCCGGTGTCTACATCTACACGCCAACACACCTGCGCGCGCCAAACATGCTCCCACTGAGATTACATTGTAATCCACCACACGCAGCACACGGCCAACAAGGACAACTTGCATGGCTTGTCAGGCGGGAGGCCCCCCCTGGCGAGTGGCGACCCCGCCTGCCCCGTCCGAAAATGTCGGTCCTCTTCGATCAGCTAGTCTCTGCATCCACATGTACACACAGGCGAGGCAGAGCTCTAGAGAGCTAGCTGAGGCAGGCAGGCGCGCGGCAGCGCCGTTGGTGTTTTCCACGGTGCACGTGAGGCGCCGCGCGGCTTCCCCATGCGCGCGCACACAGAGCAGGCAGGCAGCGCCACCACCATGGCATTGGTATGCATTGGCATAGGCATGGGATCCTCCTCGGCCGCCCGCGCGCGCGCCACCTCTCGACGCCGCAGCGGCCACGAGCGGCGTATTGGTCCTCGGGTAGAATATTGGCGTCCGGACCGGTCCTGCGCTTGGTTCCCGTGCTTCCTGCCCAAGCTTGCTTTGACCGTCAAACACCACCCAGCCGGCCCCCGGCCGATGAAAAGGGGAGCGGTGTCTCGCGGTGAAAAAGTGAAACACATGCCGTTGAACGGGAGGGGTAAGGGTTAATCTCTTCTCTGGCGGTGGCCGCGGCACGCGGGCGAACACGTTTAACCCCCCGGCCCGGCCCGGCCCTTGGTTAATTGCGCCGTAAGCGTACGTACGGGGGGTTAAACAACGCGGCCTGCGATCGCCCGGTCAAAAATACGGGCCGCGCGCTCAGCTCCGTCCACCGGGGTGAGACAAAAAGGTGAAAAGGACCACCGCCTCTGCTAGCCCCTGCAGAGGCTGCCGCTGCTATTTCAGCTACAGCTACTGCTAGTCCTAGCCTCTGCTCGTCCCGTGCGTTCTCCGCGCTCGGGAAGCAAACGTCCGTCTGTCCGTGCGTGCGTGTGCGCACGCCCGCGTTTCTTCGCGAGACGCACGTTCGGGTAATCGGGGCTATTTGGTCAGTGGCACGGTTAGTTTAATTGCTCGGCTCGGGTCGGCTTGGCAGGCGAATAATCTAGGAGTGCATGAGTGGTGCGAGACTTTGGGTGGTTGAAAATGCGGCCGTCGTCAGAGCTCGGAACAAATCATCGCGATTAACTTATCGCGGCGCAAACGCGTGTCAGGCGCGGCGAGACCGCCTCCCTGCCGTGGCCGCCCGTGCATGGGCTGCAGGTGGCAGCCCCCCGCCGGGTGATTTCTCCGGGCATAGCTGCTCGTGCTCGTGTGTCTCATCTCATGTGTGCACCCGTGCACGCGCACGATAGTGATTAGTGAACCTTGTTGATCTTGGTCAACCAGTCGTCTCTCTCTCTCTCTCTCTCTCTCAGAAATACCAGTCGTCTCTCTTGAATTTGAATGGCGGAGACGTCTTGGGCCCAACGATGCGGGCGCTGGTTCGCTAGGCCCGCCGCGACGGCCCATGATGTGCGAGCGCCTCATTTGTTGACTGGGCTGGGCCTACCTCGAGGTGGGCCTACAACGCCACTCGGACACACAGCGCGTCTGCTGCTGGCTAGTGTTGCCGACTCTCAGGCGACTCTTATCATCCCCTCGCTGGCAGCGAGCTGAAGGCGGCCTCCAAGAGCCGCCGCTACTCCTCCAAGCCACCACACGGAGACGAAACCCAAATTCCGACCCGACTTCTCTAGCCAGGCGGAACCCAAGCGAATCGAGAGGGCTCGAGAGCTCCCTCCCCCATGGCGTCCGCGTGGTGCCTCTCGGCCCCGCCCGCCTCACCGCCGGTGGCGCCGGGGCCGGCGCTCGGCGTTTCTGCCTCCGCCTCAGGGGGTGTCGCCACCCTCGGACGGGCGGTGGTCCCCGCGGGGAGGCGGCCCAGGTGGGGCGCGCTCGTGGTCCGCGCGGCCCCCGACGAGGAGAAGATTACGCGGCGGTCGCCCCTCGATTTCCCCATCGTAATTCCCCTGCTCTGGCCCCCGTACCGTCTTATTGGCTTGTTGGTCATCGGCTTGTCCTCGTGGGTTGGAGGCTCCGGTTCGGGATATTTTAGGTCAGTTTAGCTGAGCAAGTACGGGTTTGGGGGATTTAGGGGCCCAGCAAGAGGAAATCAGCAGAAATGCTACATAGGCTGCGGTTGTGCAGGTTCTTTTGGTTGGGTTGCTTGGGTAGGATGATGCTCGTTAGCTTCGGGTTATGGATAGCGAAGTCTGCGAGGCTGATTTCGTCCCTCATCTGTTTTTGAGGGTTTGCTAGTTCGTGGATCTCTGTAGATGATGCCTGTGCAAAAATATATGCATTTAACTAAACTAATAACTGTTTTATTGATGGAATTGCATCTGTCAAAACTATCATGTGTTAGTTGGATAGAGATTATTTTGTGAATGGCCTCCCATACGCTTAAACAACCCTAGGATAGCCTTTTTCTTGCATAGACTTCCACTGGTAGTTGTGCATCTGGTTGCTTATCGTGTGAATAAGATTTAGCTTAAAATAGTAGATTCATTCGCTTCTAAATCCTGACTTGAAATAAGCCTAAATCTAAGCTTCATTTCTCAGTTTTAGTTTTGATGTCATAACAGTATTCCTGTTGCTGGTAGTTTAATTCGTTCTGTCGTTCTTATAGCTTGTGACATCTTACATGTTTGAAACATGGCTTGCATATATTTGTTACCTACTCCATAGATACTAGGCACTCTGTTCCTTTGTGTTTAAAGTTGTTAAAAGTGTACCATGACTAAAGTGATAGATTGTTATGGCTTCGGAAACTGTCATAGGGTGTTTGTTTCTTAAAATCACTGCCTTAATTTTAGAGGCCAGACCATGTTCATAGCTTCAGTACATTTTGTATTACATGGTCTGACCCCTATGATCATATTGAACCTTTACAGAGTAGTGTGTGCGGACCTCTTCTTTTTTTCAATGATTACTCTAGTTATTAGTGTGTGCGATATGTCTTCCTAGCAAAACAATGTCAAGCATGGCTATAGTGATTTAGATATGTATGTCCCATCTACCTTTTGCATCAAGGTGTTAATGCATATTGCCTTTTGAATGTTGCTAGGAATGGGAGAGACCGAAGCCTGGAAGGAGACCTGATATCTTCCCAAAGTTCAGCCCAATGAAGACACCATTGCCGCATCCATTACCAGCTGATGACCCTCTGGAAGATGATGAGGAAGAGGCAGAGGAAGAACAACCACCTCAAGAGGAACCACAGGAGGAGGAACCGGACAAGGAAGAACCTGAGGAAGATGACCCGGACAAGCCAAGAGTAGTTTTGGATGACGTGGGGGCTGTGGTTCAGTTTGAACTGATAGTTCTGCCGGCTTATATAGGGCTCTAGACGCATAAGTTTGTAATGACCTTTTGAGCTGCATAAGTTTGTAATGGCCTTTTGAGCTTTCTAAAGCTTTGAAAGTTTTGTTCGACGATTTACTTGTTACGATGCAGTATTTGTTATAACATGCATTGAAAACTTCTCTATCTTGGTTGAGTAGCGTGTACGTTACGATGAGATTGCTAATTGAACTGCAACAATTATACTCTTACAATATTCTAGTAGCTTGCTTGGTAAAATCCATTGTGACTTGCTATTACAAAAGCCGTGTTCGATAAAATCAACATTGTCCAGTAACTAGTAAGAGCGTGTTTGTTTGTTTGTTCAGGTATCGATGGTTCCACATCCGAGACTGATCACGTCCGGTAAGTGTCATTGTATTCTGCATGGTTATTCTGGTTTAGAAACGATCATACATCAACAGTCAAATCTTGGTATACTCTATTTTCTTGGTCATTCTTGTATTCATGAAGTTCAATACATACAAGAAAACCTACAAAATTTCTCTCCCGTATACAGGAGCAAACAGCATCAACAACGCTACTTTGGTTAAAGCACACCCTCAATTAAACACCAATATCTACTTCCATTTGATCTGAGATGCCTACTTTCCTTTGATCTTGCAGTAGGCATACAAGCCAGAGCCCAGAAAGCCTAGGCCTTGCCCGATAACGTTAAGCTGCCACACAAAAACTTGGGTTCAGTACTCGCCTACTCGGGGAGATTAAAGAGTTAATGGCACACAAGATACAAGCTCAAAACCTACCAGATCAAAAGGAAGCCCACCGAATAGTACCCAACCAATCCCAACAGTGAAGAAGTCCTGCAAAAAACGTAAATATGAACCCTCCTAGAGATTTGAGTTTTAATGTTTGGTAGAGTGAAATAACTTGATATTAGATTAGACCTACCTTCAAGTTACCACACATTGATTGTGTGAGTGCAGAATTAAGGATTGTGTTCCAGAAGATGGTGTAGTTCAGCAGAAAAGCTAGGATGCATGAAAATAGCAGCACAGCCTAAAAGTGAAATTGGATTATTAGTGGCATTCATAGCTTCACATCACAGGCGCTACAGGACATGTTCACAGTACTTATTATTTAGTAAGAGAATCTTATTTTTTGTCTACCTGTTTTGAGCGTTAAATAAAGACAACAAAATAACATGTAAAAGTGATCTCAAGATCATCTATAGCGATACAAAGATGTACCCTTGGAATGAATGAAAGAAATTCGATATATTAAAGTGGATAAGTGACTGGAGTAGAGGATGAAGCGTGTTCCCTTACAGATAATTATAGGTAAATGTAAAACATGATAAATGATATTAGAGGATTAAAGGAGTGGAACTGAGCAGCACCAGCAAAGCTAGTGGTGCTGTACTATTGGCTCAGACTGACTACACATAAGATAGTGCTCAAATGTTATAGTAACATGCACAATCCAAGCTAATTTCTGGGTTTGAGTGATCTTAAAGACAGTGGAAAGAAACAGATAACTGTGTTGTAAGCTAAAATTTCAGACATAGGCTGAAATATTGACAAGATTTGTGTTTTTGAAGTTTGTGATGTGCATCCACAAACACTGCCTTTGGATGCCTATTAAAACTGATGACAGTTGGCAATGCACAAATTAGCTTCAGCATAAATCCATGGTGTTACCTGAAACCCAGGGGAATAAAGGTATGGAAATTCTATGGCCCTTTTTAGGTCACCCTGAATATATGTCAAGAACAGTACTGAAGGTCCACAGACGAGTCCTGAAATACAGAGATAGGATATAAGATTTTTAGGCATAAGAAGTTTGATTTGAAGTTAATGGCAACTAAATTAATACCATTGCACCACATCAGGCCAAAACTATTGAGACCACTTGATTTTCCTAGAAAACAAAAGGCATCCGATCAGAAAGATTGTGTATGGTGTAATGACATTATAAGTTGGAAAAGGAAACTGATTTACCTATACGGTTTATAGTAGCAAGATAGACAGCAGTTGTAATGTTGGCCACAAAGACAATTGCATACCCACGAGCATCAAATGACAAGTCTCGGGCTCCAGCAACAAACGCTCCGAATACGATCAAAGCCACACTGATAAAGCTTTGGTTAACAACCAGATAGTGGAACATCACGAATTCAGAACACTAAGAAGTTCTGAGATCGTTCAGCATAACAAATGCAGTACCCAGATGGAGGAGTAGAGGTACAGAAGTAGGCACAGAAACCTATTACTATCGCATAGAATAAATATAATTATATAACCAAAGGCTTCCAAAAAATTGATAATGTGTTGAAATGATAATTACACTAGCTACCGACTGCATACTATTCATTTTAGGAAATGCCGCATTCTGACAATATTGAGATTGAATAAAACAAACAATATAAATGTCTATACATTTACCTGCCTATTATAGGTGGTGTGTGCTTCTGCTTTGCCAAGAAGTACTCCATGGTCATTGTAAATACAACTGTTGTGCGCCGTAGAGTCGTATACATAGGAACATTGACTCCACGGACGGATTCCATCGAAGCTAGCTTTTAACCAAGAATGGCAAACACCAGTCAGGATTTAACATGAGGCAATGCATTTGTCTAGTCTAGCTATTATACAGTTTAATTTTGTAGCAAGGGAGCAGCATACCATGTAGAGTAAATAAGCCAAAGAAAGAGGTGTGGTGCGCAACAATATCCTGAACGGCACAAAGAATAGCGAATCAGAAGGCACTGATGGATCAGTATTTGTGAAGGAGATGATCTTTAGCCGTCTCAGAGCATAAAGAAGGCATGTTGAGCACACCATCTGCACATGTTTGCTAAGGGTTAGGAAAGAAAGAATACACAAATGATAAAATACAGATGCAAACAAATTTAGTCAAATACATCTAAAGACAAGGAAGGTTACATAAGGCTAAGTTTCATCAATAGCTACTGCAAGAGAACAGAACAGACATCTAAAGACAAGGAACGTTTCATAAAGCTAAGTTTCCACAACAGCCGCAACACCAGACATCTAAAGACAAAGAAGGTTTCATAAAGCTAGGTTTCATCAGAAGCTGACACAAGACTTTGGGAGTCACTATCTCCAAAGCAAGGGCTGGATCATTCTAGAAATAAAATTTGTTTGAAGCACCTCAAGCAAGGGTTGGATCATTGTAGAAATAAAATTAAATGTGCCGTTTGATGGTATTACAAAATCTATCATGGATTGACTAGCCCTGGGTTTCAGATTTCAAATAACAAATTAATAAAAAGAAAAGTCAGAGAGGAACATGTACAGTTCCCCCTACTTCCCGAGGCAGATTGATTTAAGATGTTGGACTTGAATTTGACCAGATCACCCAGGTACCATCACAAATGAGGTTCCATTCTGCACCCCACCGGAATACTGCCCATCAGTTTAAATGTAGAACTATCCTGGGTGGGATTTGTTCTCCTGGTATCCAATGGGAGAACCAGTCCCCAGTGGAAGATTATCACATAGACCCATACAACATTAAGAACTTGAATTAAAACGGTCGCCACAATTCGATGTAATACAATCATGAAACTTTCATGTGCTCTGTTGTGGACAACAAATTCTTAGATGAAACATCCATCCAGGAAAGCACGAAAAGCATGCGCACCACAGATTTTACAAAGACACATTCAGTACCTGAAGGAGTGTAATGACATTTGCGCAAGGGAAATTATACGAAGACAGAGCTGCTTTGTTAAACATCACTAGCAACACTGCAAATTGAAGAGACGCAAATTAGTACAACAATATCTGGGATCTAAAAACAGAAAAATAACAACAACAGTTCTCTATGGACACTCATTAGGTTTATCATGCTTCTGGAGCTAAAAAGAAGGGCAACATAGAGTGAATCGTCGAAGGACTAAAATGAATGCAATGCATATAAAATGGTAACAGATAAACAGAATGTAGATACTTTGAGGCGCACAAGTGTCCTCACTCCGTCCCAAAATAAGTGTTCATATAGCATTCAAATTTTGTCCCACAAAGAGTGTTCATTAGCTTGTAGGGATGCACACATTAATACAAAAGTGCATAGAGAAACGCATAGAACCAATCAAAGTGCATAGAGAAACGCATAGAGCCAATCAAATAGTTAGTTAATGCTACTTTTATAGTTCCAATGAGGGGTAACATGGTCATTTACCATGACTACTAATCTGTCCTAAAGTTTTCAAATGAACACTTATTTTGGGACGGAGGGAGTAACATGCAAAGACAACATAACTAAATATTTTATTGGCACACTCTACATGTTAAGGAGGATAATAAAGTGAACAGTGATCAAGAAGCCAATTCACTTGCTTGCCACACATTTTATGTGCCACTGGGAATATTCAAGGTAGGGTACACATATACCCATACGATTACAGTAAGCACCGAAATCAATTAATCTTCAAATCAGCAACTGTTGAACAGTCAGCATCATCACAATTATCTTTCGATTTTTCCTTGCCCAATCAGATGTTTGATGCAAATATGCATTATTCTATCTAAATATTTGAAAGAAGCAACTGAAAACCAAAATTAAGGTGAAGTAGATTATTCAAGTAAACTGACTATGATGCATTTTGATCAACCACTTCAACTGGTATTATCAGCAAAAATAATGTGATGAATGATTTCTGAATGCAACAGTGGATTCCGGTGCTGTTTTAGTCATGAATCCAAAATGGAAGAATGACATCATGAGCCACTCGAACATAGCCAGCTCAATTACATTAACTCATTCTGTTCTCCAGCGTCCAGTAAACACAAAAATGGAAGATAAGCTCAATTGCACAACAAAAACCCCATTTATCACTTAAGATGACTCATAAACCCTCCACACTCAATTTTTCTTAAAAGTGAAAAAGGTATGCTGATTTCCCTCTTGTATTTTTCCTCAGTGGGACCACCTTCGTTTCTTCTAATTCTGTCATGCAACCAATGACAATGGGCAGGTTTCAGTTCAAAAGGCTACTGGTCCGTTAGTTAGTTAGTTAGTTAGTTAGTTAGTTAGTTAGTTAGATGATGACAATTATGTATCTGTTCTACCAACCAATGACAAATGAGTAGCTATTCTGATCCAATTGGCTATTCTGATCCAATTGTACCACCACCCAAACAGGGTGTTCAAGCAATTTACATCCTACTATCAACACCAAACTAACTAGTTCATCAGATAACACGGGACTATCCCTCTTCCTGACAGGCCCTCAGCCTGATTCCCATTCCATAGAGATGCCACTTAGATATCTTGCTTGCATTCTCAATTGTATTCAAACAGGCTCTAAGTAATACTGTTAGACCCACTAAGAGACTGATACAGGGCACAGTAGCTCCATTTGTTACCTCCAAAATTCAACTAAAATCAGGACAGTATTTCACAGATTCGCCATGATGACAGATCCAATCAGTATAGCCAGTTCCTACTTGCAGAATTTCAGTTCACGAACATGTACTGATGTACGGAGTATGTACTATGCACTTTGCGTACAAACCGTAGCAACCGAGCTACGAAAACTGTCTCTAGCCAAAAGCTCGGTCGTGTCGCCAAAAGCCCAAAGCACGAGTCAACCATACTGCACGAACCCCAAAAGGCTAGTAGCTGAATTTCAACAGAAAAACGTGACGACCAGAGCAAGCAACAACCCGCCACACGTGACGCAGGCGCTCCCCCGTCCCCAAATCCGCTGAAACGCGACGAACAAAGCAACCCGCTCGAACCGGACGACCAGTCCACGCGGCGGCGGTCGCGCCGCCGCCGAAGGAAGCGAGCAAGCAAACCTCCCGGGAGAGCGCGGATCGGGCGTGCTACGTACCGGAGCAGGACATGTAGGAGAGCGCGGCGACGGCGCCGCGGCGGGTCATGGCGGACCCCTTGAAGAGCGCGGCGTCGTCGCCCGCCCCGCCGCCGCCGTTGCCCTTCCCGTCGTCCGCCGAGACCGGCAGCAGCTGCCCCCTCTCCCCGCCGCCCTTCGCCATCTCTCCCCTACCGGCCGGGATCTCCTCCTGATCCGCCCCCCTCGCCCCTCCCGCCCGCCCGCGAGCACCGCCGAGGACGAGGACGGAGGAGGGAGCAGGAGGATATTTCTGTCCCCACCCACTTGCCCCTGGCCCGATGCAGCACGCGACGGCTGCGGGAATAAAACTGGCCGTTTTGTTCGCCGCGCTGGTAACGGGTGTGCGCGGTGTGCCCCGGCGACTGGACTCGATGGATGACTCGGCGATGCGGTCACCAGTCAGCGACTCGCCTCGGCTGCGGAAGCTTCTGCCCGACCGCGCCCGCGCCTGCCAGGCTTGCTCGGGCTCTCGGCCAGCGCGGCGGCCGCGTTTTATGGGAGCCGGACGGGGGTGCTGCGCCTGCGCACTTTGGCAAGCAAGTTGCCGCCCTCTCGCTGTTGTGTTGCTGCCTGGGGCGGCCCTCTCGCTGTCACGCTGCGTTGCTTCGCGCGTGTTGGTCACATCACTTCGCGATCGCGTCGGGATCACAGGCATCGGACGCTCGCGCGCGCAGCGCGACAGGCTCAGGGCCAGTGGATGAGTGGACGAGATCTTGGATAGGGGCGTAGGCGTATAGCCGGGGGCAAGTGTGCGATGTCACCACAGGGCACTCACTCACTAGCAGGGGGGCCTTGATTAAACAAGCAAATCCTCGGGGAGGGGATGAGATCCAGCAATCCACCAGCCGGGATACGGTGGCGCTGTGCGCCGTCGATCCGATGGGATGTGTCAA
Source organism: Echinochloa phyllopogon (assembly GCA_033239725.1). Lineage (NCBI taxonomy): Eukaryota > Viridiplantae > Streptophyta > Magnoliopsida > Poales > Poaceae > Echinochloa > Echinochloa phyllopogon. The sequence goes on along the minus strand of BTCW01000001.1, from coordinate 34,076,094 downwards.
AAGGAAGAGCGATTCTCGTGTTACGCCCGATCTGCCTAGGCATGCAGCAGATTAGCGAGGATAGTATTCTTCGCGCCACTCAAATGAGAAGTTATTGGATGATACATATATCATTTGCTTTTCTTTTCCTTTACTGTAGATGGATACTGGGATTACGTAGCATCCTGGTGGTCTGCAAGCGCTTTATTTGCTGCTTAAAATCAGCTCTCTGATATTTTAAAGCAAAATCAAGGTTTTTCGTTTTCCAATCGTAGCCATATCTGCTGCTTAAAATAAGATCTCGAAAATCTTGAAGTAAAATGGAGGTTTGATTTTGATGCTCCAGAACTTTATTTATTGCTTAAAATAACCACTTAAAACTCTTCAAGCAAAATTGAGGTTCGATTTTTTCCCTCTCGACAACTTTATTTGTTGCTTAAAATAAGCACTCCAATATATTGAAGAAAAAACAAGGTTTAGGGTGGGGGGAAATGCAAATATCAGTGTGTAAGTCACATCAAGTGGTAAATACCCCCTTACAAGTAAAATAGATGCATTTACCACCCAAATAGGTTCAACGCTATTGCAAAATGTACACGTAGGAGTTCTTTCTTGATTCTATTTAATTTTGGCGTATTTGACATCATATGACATTAAGGGCTCTATGTATGTTAGGTTGTTTGGTATGGTTTGTGGAACGAACGATAGTGGCGCATATGACCTAGAGGACATCATCGAACGGTTAAAAGTTTAAACCCCATTCATACCTTCCTCTCCACATATGTAGCACATATAGAACACTTAAAGTTATAAAACAAAACATATTTTATGTACAAAATAAAGTTATAAATCATGAGAAGTTTTTGCAAGAACTTAGACTTATTGGGTGGTAATTACTTTTTTTTACTTGTACGAGAATATTCAAGTGATGTATAAGGTGTTTTTGTTGTTTTTGCCTTTAGTTTGCCACTATAAGAGTGGTATTCTAGTAAATGGAACTGGTATTATAGCAATTGGACTTTTACATTATGTGTTAGTGCCTTAGTGGTGGTATTTTCCCATAATCTTATTTTTTTTAATGGAAAAGAAATCCAAGGCATCTTATACCCGATCTATACCAAAAAAAGCAAGAATGACATTAGTACATAAAAAGGTTGTGTAAAAAAAGAAAACTAAAATCAACTTCTCCACCACATCCATCACAACTGCGGCCAACTCTATGTTGTTCTTCATCGGCATCAACCTTGCCGCAAAAATAGAAGATAGGAATAGATAACCAAGCAGGATCTAAACAATCCTTGATTGCACATGAAGATTGCAATAGTTGGTTGCCGTGGATAATAGATCCATAAAACTGCTAGAGACATACTCAAGTACTAGAAACTGCTAGAGTACTTGACAAGTGCCCACCTCAAGCTCAATCCAAATTGTTCCTATACCACCATCTTTCAACACAACCACAACCCTCACAAGCCCTTCGTGAGCAGTGGATAAAACACTGGTGAAGTGGAGACAGAAAGAGAGCTAGATGATCTTTATTCCTAAGAAAGTTCCCTTCAACTCTATCCAAACAACACCGCCCATGGATATGAAAAAGCATAAGCAATATATTCTCACTAGATCAGATGGGCACATGGTTTTCTTAAAAAAGGAACTCTTTGGTAGATGTATGTGTTTGAATCCCATTGTTTTGCTTCGGTTTTATTTTCCATGCTCTAATATACTTTGTTTAGGACAAGTAAATTAGTTCAAAAAATATTTAGTTAGTTCATCATAAATATCATATATTTTAAAATTGAAGGATACATATCCACACATATTATAACAACAAAAAAATCAAAATCAATATTTATTTTAGTAATTACACATCATCAATAGTTGACGATATTGTTAAGGATCTTGCCAATAACAAGCATCATTATGCCTCTCCTAGTTTATAAGTGTAAGGCGGTTGTATTGTCACCATTTTAAACACTCAATGGAGCATAAATATGAGCCGCACAATTGCTTCCATGATTTATGTGGAAGTACTATGCTTCTATCCCTTCTGGAGCATCAATACAATTTTCCATACTCTTAACAATATTTTTTACGCAACGCAAATATGTAATGGAGAACCAAACAAGAAATCAAAATTGGTATTATCTTAGCACATCAGATATACCATTCGATAATTACTCATCACAAACATTCATCTGTATTGTCAAGGATCCTACGCATAGTCAACAGCATTAAAGGTGGACATAAAACAACATCATTTTTTTTCATATTTTCCCCCTTTTGTCTTGCTGAGTTCTAGCAGGTAGGGGGGCTCAAGCCCCTCTGCCCTTCTATTGAATACACTCTTAGTTATCATTATGGACTTATTAGAATCATCTGGAGCTAAAGTGTAGCCTGGACACTTTAACCGATTAAACTTAGATGGCTAAATATTAGCCCATGCTTGTTTAAATATATGAATAATCAATAGAACTAATTTCATGCAAATGTCATCTTTGACCCAAGTTTTCTTTCCCATATAATTCTATGAAGGGTATTTTGTCTTTGGTCCATCTAATTGCATTCATTAGCCCCATTAGCTTGCTTCTACTAGCCATTACTTTTATACCCTTTTGGGGGCATGACTAAAGTTTATTGCTCTCATTAGCCCTCATGTGTTGATAAGCTGGTCCTAAAGTTTAGAATATTACCCATTAGCATAAGATCCAAATAGAACATATGATTCCCTTAATTTAGAAAGTGAAAAATGTTTGTATTATCACCATTTAAAATCACTTTTTAATAATAGGAGCACTAATATGTGCTGCACAATTTCATCCATAATTTGTGCATTATTTTTTATCTACTAAAAGTAATATCTACTAGGGAACTGACTGCAAGTCATCTGGTAAAGTTTCTTGTGGTGGAATCCAACCATGTGTGAGTTCTTGTCTCCACAAGGGTATTCATATTTTTTTTGAATTTATTTTAGAATATAATGGATGATATTAAATTAATAGTAGACAACATGACCATCTACAAAAAGATACATATGGTGACTTCGTTAATTTTGATATATGACAGTCTAGACTATTGTGGATTTGTATGATAGTCTGTGTATAAAAAAAAAAGCAATGCCTACTAATCGGACAAAATAACTATCCAAATACTAGGGTCTGCACGAAGGCTGACTCAGTCTGCCATCCACAAGCATAAAAATGAACTCAAGGGACAATACAGCAGATTTGAGGCACGAAAGGCTGCACTACCCTTGCACGAGCCCAACTCATATACCATGAAGTATTTTAAAAAACTATATACCATGTTGTAATGTAGTTAATCCAGGCCGAATTAGAGAGAAAAAACCGTTAGAGCCACAATGCGTGTGAGAGCCCAAACCACTTCCAGCAGCATGCAGTGCATCACCCCTGGTCGTTTGGGCTGAAATCTAACTAGTTGAGGCGCAGGCACTGCGAAAGGTCGACACGTCGCCCGGGCAGGTACGGTACGGGTGGCCGTGCCCCAACCTGGCCACCGCAGCGGGAGATACCGCATGTAGGGTTGAAAACGGTCGAACGCGATCGGGATAGACCCGTTATCATTTTCACTTTTACATTTGAAAACGAAATCGAAAAAATGGGATAACATGATAATCGAAAACGAACTAATTCGAGCGAAAACATATCGAAAACGATCGGGATGTGGAACGAAAAAACGAAAACACCGACCATAAAATAAAACACAATATAACAAGTTGGCCACCCACACTGACATAACACAAATATAACTACATAGGACACCAACTCTCTATCACCACCACGACACCACAGACCCCGCATTCAAATAGACACAATTTAATAGTTCACCACAATCCACAAGTCCGCAAAGCACAAACAGAAATAGAAGTCTCAATCTCAAGTTTCAACCTCACTGGATAGACACACAGTTTAACAGTTCACGAAATCAACCGAACTAGAAATAGAAGTATTAAAGAACAGAACAGGCGAACAGCAAACGCCTACAGCTCATCAGCCTCGTTCATGATGTCAGGATCACTGTCCATGTCTTCATCCCCGATCTCCTCCTCAATCCCATCGATAGGCCCCTCGATCTCCTCCTACAAGTTTTGCAAGATGAAGAAAAATTCTCAGTTATAGAACTAACAAGTTTCACAAGTATCAGTTTATTAATCAATTAGAAATTCAGAAATGGCCCCACAAAAACATACCTCAAGTCTTAGTTTATTAACCATGGCAGCAGACAAAGCCTCTACTTCAAGATCACTAACAATTGAACCAACAATGTTAGAATCTAAAAACAAGAGAAAGACAAGAAATAAAATATTCAATGAATAATGCTGGTGCTGCGATTATAAGTTTGGAACTGAAAAAATTAATGAAACTTCACCTTTTCTAGCAGCAGCCACCCAATCTTTTGTGCAGATCAATGCTTCCACCATCTCCGGGTCAAGGCGACTACGGTATGGATCAACAACACGACCAGCAGCACTAAAAGCAGATTCGGATGCAACAGTTGATACTTGTATGGCCATCACATCACGGACAGTATGTGTAAGTATAGGATAATCTTCTCTCTTGTTCTTCCACCATGCTAAGATGTCAAACTCATCACTAAGTTTCTGAAGTGGTTCTGCCATGTACCTCTCCAACTCATTTGGCTCAACCGCAGCAAGTTCAGATGCCTCAGCTAAGAAACTTTCAAGCTCATGATCTACATTTCCCATTAATACATCAACAGGAGCAGAACTAGGTCCTGGTGCTTTGCTGATTTTCCTTGATGATGCAGGAGCAGAACTAGCATAAAATTGGTACAGCTTCCTTATGACACTAAGAAACTCATCAACATTAACTTGATGCATAACACCATGGAACTTCCTCATGTAGTATTCTACAAGTTTTGTTTTATACCTAGGGTCAAGAAAACATGCTACAGCTAAAGCAATGTTGGACTGCTGCCAATATTTCTCAAACTTCTCATTCATGGCAATTGCCATTTTTCTAATTATGGCATCATCACTATAGCACCATTCATCAAGTAAGACCTTTATATCACAGAAACCTCTATAAAACAAGTTTGCAATAGGATATGAAGTACCAGACAGAATTTCAGTGAGGTCATAAAATTTATTCAAGCACTGGAAAATTGTTAATGCCATGTCCCATTCAGTAGCAGAGGGATAAATCTTTTCATACCTTTTGCGAAATGCGAACTTAAGCCTTCTGAAAGCATCCTTGTAGTACAATACATCTCTCAGCATTAAGTAGGTAGAGTTCCACCTAGTAGAAACATCCATTGAGATACCCCTTTTTGTATCCAACCCAGATTCAATGGCACATTTAATTAGCGCATCCCATTGCAATGGAGAACCTTTCACAGCTAGTACAAGTGACTTAATTTTTCCAATTGTTCCTGAAATTACTTTCAACCCATCTCTAGCAACCAAATTGAGTATATGGCATGCACATCTAACATGAAAAAACAGCCCATCACAAACCAAGGAACCATTACCATTCTCTTTCAGATCTGAAATTATATCTTGGACAGCAACTTCATTTGCACTAGCATTGTCTAAAGTCAAAGCAAATAATTTATTATCAATATACCATCTAACCATAACTTTAGAAAAGGTTTCTGACAGTTTTGCACCAATATGCCTTCCTTTTACATTGAAGAAACCAATAATTCTCTTTTGCATACGCCAATCATCATCAATCCAATGAATGGTCACACACATGTAACCTTTGTTTTGGCATGAGGTCCACATATCCATGGTTGAACTAAAGCGGCATTGCATAGTTTTCAAGTATGCATACAAGGTTTCCTTTTCTTCCAAGTATCTGTCCATTATTTGATTCCTAACAGTGACCCTAGACTTGATTGGAAAGCTAGGCCGGAGAGATTTTATGAAATCAACAAAATATTTATGCTCAACTATATTGAAAGGATATTCATGCATGGTTATTGCCAAGTTTAATTTCTTCAAACTAACTTCTTGGTCATATTTGTAAGGTTGAACATGAGTAATTTCAGTACCTGGGTCCTGACCAACTTGGAGTTGTTGCTGTCCACACACCACTCTGTGTTTTGACCTCGAATGGTTCTTAAATCCAGTTGTCCCACAGTGGCCCTCAGCTCTGTACCTCTGCTTGCATTTTGGGAAGTTGCAGTATCCCCATATTTGCTCAAACTTCTGACCATTCACCTCTACAATCTCTTTTTTCTTGGTAAAGTGCTTCCAAACACTTGATGTGCATTTCTTTTTCCTCTTACCAGTAAGGTGAACCTCCTCTTGGTCTTCATCATCCCCTGACTCTAGGACTTCCTGATCTACATCATCCTCAATCTGAACAATTTCTGGATTTGCACTTGGAGTTACAGGTTCATCACTCTGCACATGTGGTGCTGAACTGTCCACATTTGTAGCTTCAGTTGGGCCAGAAGAACCCCTCCCAGATGGTGCTGAACTTGCACTGGCACTTTCACATGTAAGCCTTTTACTCTTAGATCCTGATATGAGCCAAGAAAAACATTGATAAATCAGTGACAGTAGACTAGTAGAGTACAAATAATGAGACAACTAACAAGTATTGAATCTAGCAGCACATAAAGTTTTTTTTTGCGGGCAGCACATAAAGTATTGAATCTAGTCAACACTACAATAATCACTTCTTCAAATCAGCATGTACAACACACAACATTGATAAATCAGTGACAATACCTACAGATAATAAAGATGTACCCATACCTACAGCTAATACAAGAATCAGCATGTATATTCTAGTACTCATACCTACAGTCTACAGATAATACAAGATGTACCTGTATTCGAAGTCGAAGGTGCCGGCGCATCTAGAAGGCGGCGCACGCTCTTGGTCTTGGACCTCTTTGCCTTCGATCCAGATGAAGAATCAGCTTTTCCGACTCCGGTGGGTGGTGCCATCTTCTTCTTTGGCTTCTCTGGATCCATGTAGCCCCCTGCCCCCTCGACAGAAGCCTATTGGCGAGGAAGGGGGAGGAGCAGGCGGCGCGGCTGGAGGTAGGGGAGGAGCGGGCAGCGTGGCTAGAGGCGGAGGAGGAGCAGGCGGCGATGAGGTAGGGAGGAGCAGGCGCAGCTGGTGCATGGTGCCGGCCTGCCGGGGGAGGACTCGAGGAGCAGCGGCGGCGCAGTTTTTCGCAATGGGGAGAGCGGCGCCGCTTGTTGCGAGGGAAGTCGCGACTCGCGAGGGGGAGAGGCGGAGAGCGACGGCCGGTGGATAGCGACCGGGACTCCTGGGCTGGGAGATAGGAGCCGGTGGGTGTTAACCAAACCCTAATGGTGTTGGGCTGGGCCTTCGAGAGTACCTCTTGTTATTGGGCTCCTGTGTGACTGTGTTTGAATGGGCTAAAAAAGCGATATCCCGAATATATAAAAACGGGATATCCCGTATAAAAACGAGAAATACGAAAACGGTCGGGATGAGACCTAAACCGTTTTCGTTTCGATTTCGTATTTGTCATTCCGTATTACGTATTTTATATCCCGTATTCCGTTTTTGTCTGAAAATATAAAAATGAGCGGGATAAATGTAGAAAACGGAGCGGTCGAACACGGGATTTTGTCCCACCATTTTCAACCCTAACCGCATGGCACTGTGCGCCTGCGCCCTGCCTGCCACCCCTCGTCCGATTTGGCGCCGGAAAGGCCAGCATCCGCGCAGCGGGGGCACGCCACCGCGCCCGACGCCTGCCGAGCCTCGCGGGCCGCGCCGCGCTGGTCGTAGGCCTACCCGCCGCCCCCACGCTACACGCGCACGTACGCTGGGCCCCTTGTCCCCGCGCGCTGCGCACAGTGCCCGCCCGCTCCGGCGACGGGCGGAGGCGGGGCACGGCACGGGCCGGGGCTACGTACCGTGTGGTAGGCCTGCGGCACCCTGCCGGCCGATGTGACAACACGTCGCCTGGGGATCCCGAACGAGGCTCGCTTCGCTGCTGCTAGCGCCAGTGCCGGCCGCATGCATGGAGGATGCGAGGTGACATGCACGTAGACGTAGCCCCCGGCATTCATTTGGGGCGTAGTACGCGCATCCCCTCGCAATCAATGCCTGTCGCGGGATTTCCAATCGATGGCGTCATGGACGAGCGTGGGCTGTCCGTGCCGCCTGTCAAACGACAAGGCCGGCGAGGAGGAAACAGAGAGGTGTAGCATGCGCGGTGTTTACTTCCTCGAAAACGGGAAGTGAAGTTGAATGAAAATGTTACATCGAACATTGTGGCGCACTGTATCACTTTTTTGTTTGTTTGTGGTAATCATTGTCCTACCATGACCGAACTAGGCTCAAAAGATTCGTCTCGTCGTGTACATCAAAACCATATGCTTATTTTTTATTTACCTATATTGAATGCTCCATACATGAGGAGGGAGATTTGATGTGATAGTGAATAGTGAAGTTTAGAGAGAGAAAATTTGGAAGAAGTTTTGGAAGTGAATACCGCCATGGATAAGCGAGGCTTTGGAGTTTGGACTTTGGACAGTACTCCGCTTTGGAGTACGAGCCCCGACTTCTCCAGCTCTGATCGACCTTGGTCGTTTTTGGTGAATTCTCACTACCTTATTACGAGTTCAGAGATGCCAATAGCAAGTTAACAGATAGGAGGTTCCTAGATGTTAAGCATTTGTAATGCTGGCAAAGTTCTTCTCTCAAGTTCCATCTATCCTGCAGATTGCGCCCTTTTCAGATTTAAACACACCAATCAACCGACAATGGAACAGCAGCAAACTTGTTTCAGCTAATAACCATGTTCCCTGCAGAACTACAAGCTCCAGTACTCTGAAAAAAACTACTCAGCCTACAAGACTACACTCTCAACACCCTCTAACCAAACACACCAATCAACCGACAATGGAACAGCAGCAAACTTGTTTCAGCTAATAACCATGTTCCCTGCAGAACTACAAGCTCCAGTACTCTGAAAAAAACTACTCAGCCTACAAGACTACACTCTTCAACACCCTCTAACCTCTCCCCTCATCAAGACAAATCAGCTTAGCCTTAGTAATGTACCCATAGTTGTCCATGTCCGTCCACCGTTCGTTTGCAGTAGCATCAAGGAATGAACTCGCCAGCACTCCTGAAAAAACAAGAGGCGACGGAAATGAGCAAATTAAGAAGTGAATGCTTCGCTTAAGATCCCAGTATCTATCCCACAGAGTGAAGCACTTTTGATGTGCCACAGGCAGCTGAATAGGATAGCATTCTGGGAGGCTGCAAGCACTGATCGAGGCAACAAGACAATATCGCTCACCTGACCATAACTTCTTATTTATCCGATTCACGGGACTCCACCAGCACGTAGACAGGCTTTCCATTGAGCTTGTAGAAATTCTGCATGGAAATTGGTAGCACAGTTAACCAATCGGAAGTGATGAAAATGGCACACGGTATTCCAGCCTGGTTTCCTAAGATTAGCTGACAACAAGCAACGGTGATTGGTTAGTGGTTACTGCTGTTACTAATTGCAAATGTGTCCGTTTTAATTATTCTGAACCCTACAGGATCTTTATCCTGAAACCTAGTACAAGATGCAGGCAGTAATAGCATCCATCACCCACAACCTGTACTACAGCAGAGGCGTGTGGCGCCCCCATGCTATAACAAAGTAACATGACCAAATGAAACAGGTGCAATGCAAGTACTTTCTATAGTTTTTATTTAGACAGTCACAAACAATGCACACCCAAATCTCAAATAGTCATGTCTATGGATGCCCAGCTGGTGCAGATATTGAGTATCTTAGGTGTCGGGAACAGAGCAGACATGGTCATGTTGATCGTACTTATATAACAGTTAACAGCAAAGGCAAGCTGTTCCTGGCCGCTGTGCATAACAAAACCATTGGCTACACAATCTATCAAGCTGAATGAGCACTAACAGGTAGTACCAGGCGTATGCTACAGACATTATCTAAACAGTGTACTTATAAAGTTATCATACCAGCTACTACAGCATTATGCCCCCACTGAAATGTTTCATGTATACTTTAGTGCATAAGCAAATTACTGCAATAAACAGGTGATTCTGCCTGTCAACAGCTAAGATAGTCATGAGTCCGACAATAGTACCTTAAATTTAGGGAGCCCAATGAGACATGCGCACTCAACCACATCAGCGCCAGCACGTTCTGGAAAGCAAATCGTTAGAGTGGAGAAATATAAGCTAAAATATTTTTTTCTTGCCTCAAGATGGAAGACATATGGAAAAGTACACCTAGTAAACCGATGGCAGTCTTCCTAGTAAAGATAAAATTAATCTACGTAACATGTAAAGGGGAAGCACGTTTGATGGCAAGACTATTGCTTATTAGTTGCAGACAGAAACAGCACAGCTACAAATAGGAGTACCTATACATGTATTGAAAAAATTCAATTTCTGACTTGAAACATAGTTAAAAGAAAATGTTCAAATAATTTATAGCAATAATTAAGCTATAAAGCATGATAGCATGTATTGAGGAATACTATATTCAATCCTAATGGCCAAACATCCCGAAAAACCATAATGTTCAGGGAGTTGGTGCAGGTTACTGGCATTAAGCACATTAAAAGCCCACCATTACTTAGTTACAGTACTAAAGGCTAAAGATGCTACAGTGCTAGGTGTGCTGGCAAAGTTCAAAGACAAACAGTACAGGATAGTCTGATGCTGGGCCAACTGACATGCACTGATGCCGTGATGCAGGAGATCTTGCTATAAAATGCCACAGCTGCATGATGCGCAATTGAAAATCTTAACTATATACAAGTGGACCATGACTGGTGTGTCGTGCATGAGCAATAGAAACAGACAGTCTGAAGTTTCAGAGAAAAAATGACACCCATAAGAAAAATGTATCGGTTGCAATATATAGGTGTAATCTAATATATGACTACCTTACTGGCTTACTCTATTCTCTACAGCCTCTACTGACAATCATGTGTACACATTTTTTTTATTGTGAAACAATCATGTGTACACTTTGCATGCAAGTATTGGTGAAGAATTTGCTTGAATGCATAAACTTGAGTTGTATATAAGAATGATACGTACCAAGAAGCCTGATCGCGGCACAAAGTGTCCCACCGGTTGCAACCAAGTCATCGACGATGATCACACGCTCAGCAGGTTCGATAGCTCCAACGTGCATCTCTAAACAATCGGTCCCATACTCGAGCACATATTTCTCAGAAATCACCTCGCCTTCCATGTTTGCAAAAGAGAATGTCAGCACATGTTGGTTGCCGTGCAACAAACTTCGTTTAACTAGCAAGCCATTCAGAACCACACTTTGGGTAAGTAGTGGCAGTGTCGCACTGCATAGAATCTCTTAGACTAATATAACAGGTGAAAAGTGCTGAAAGATCTTGTTTAAAAGTCCTGTGCATTTCTTAATACCCCATCATGGGCTGCATGCAGAAAAGGTCCGGGCTAGAGCAACGACTTTGGTGTCAGAGATTATGGGCAGGAGCTAACCAAATCTGCTCACTAAACATAGTTAAACTAGTGTCACCACCATAAGCTAGCCATTATAGAAGCAGCAAGTGGCTATACAGTATGGATATGAATCCAGACCACACCATCTTCAAGAAATGTCACCTGGGAGCTTCCTCGGCTTGCGCAGCGGTATGAACTTGGCGCCGATGGCCAATGCAATTGCCGGGCCAAATATGAATCCCCTGGCCTCAATCCCTGAACAGAAACACCATGTCAGTAACGGTGCAAAAAACTGAAAGCAAGCAAATATGCACGACACCATGAATGCGAAAACTGAATGCGAGCATGAATGCCCTGACCCCAGTGCCGACTGACAGAGACAACGGTGGTGTTCACTTCCCTTCGAATCTAAAACTTCCCCCGAACTTTCTCTCTAAAACTTCCCCCGAACTTTCTCTCTAAACTTCACTATTCACTATCACATCAAATCTCTCTCCTCATACATAGAGCATTAAATGTAGGTAAATAAAAAAACTAAATATATGGTTTTAATGTACACGACGAGACGAATCTTTTGAGCCTAGTTATGTCATGGTAGGACAATGATTACCATAAAAAAACGAAAAGTACTACAGCGCGCTACAGTGTTCGATGTGACATTTTCACCAAAATTCACATTCCCTCCTCAGGGAAGTGAACACCGCCAACGTAGCAAAAGATGCCATGCCACATAAGCAACAGCACCACCTCATTCAATTCGTAAAGCGCATAAGTATATATATTTTAAAATAGTTCCTACTAATGGGATCCATCCATAAATAAACGGGGAGAAGAATGGCTAGAAGGAAACAAAATGAAATTCAGGAGGAACAAAGCCCGCAGGTGCGGACAGAGTAACAGAGCGAAATCCCAGAAGCAGTACTTTGCAGCGAAAACGACAGCGGATCGGGCACATGCTGCGTGACATCAGGCCGCGCCACCACCAGCAAGAGCCCCGGCCGACGACGCGCTGCGCCCCCCCCCCCCCCCCCCCCCCCACACCAGTCCACCACAACCGCCCGATCCCGTGCGCCCCGCGCCCGCGCCCGTCCGATCCCCCGCGCGGTCCCCCTCCCCGCGGGCCGCGCCGCGCCCCGGCCCGGCCGGACGCTAGCTGCCGCCCCCTTGGCCCCCTCTGGCCCCAGCCGCGAGACGGGATCCGCCCGTGGCAGGCCGCAGCCCGCAGGGCAAGGCAGGGGGCCTCCTCTTCCTCTCCTCTCCCATACGTGCCGTGCGCCACCCCCGGATACGCTATTGAATGCGGCGGATCCCGGGCACGGCCGGCCGGGCCGGGTCGCGCGGCGGAGGAAAAGCCTCGAAAGGCGCGCCCCCGTCATGTGGCCGAGGACGGGGGAGCACGCTACGCTGGCCTGGCGCGCCTGCGTCAAACATTCTGCCACGCACGCCCGCCGCGTGGACTGCCCGCCCGGCTCATGCATGCCTGCTGGCAGCCTTGCTGCTACAACACCTGCTAGCGCCAAGCGTACACTCAACTACACCACACCGGCAGAGGAGCGCCAGCCGCCAGGCCATGCTCTACGGCCACGGCACATGCACACGCGAAGGGCCCCGGCCGCCAGGGGCAGAGCAGGGCACGGCACGGCGATCTCGCTGTCTCGCCTCACGCGCGCATACGCGGCCGTGGAGAGGAGACAGGGACACAGCGCGGCGCAGCACATTTACTATCGGGTTCGTTCCGGCTTTAGGAGGAGCTTTGCACCTGACCTGACGGACGGATACGGCGGCGGCCGAGCTGGTGGCGACGCGAGCCCAGCGAACAGTAGCGTGGGGGGATTATGGTGGGCGATTAGGATATTGTTAGTTTGTTATCTCCTCGAGGAAAGCAGGGTCGGGCTGCGTTCGGGGCTACGGCCGACGGGGGCGGATGTGCGGGCGCGCGCGGCGACAAAAGCGCGGGGGGAGCAAAAGGACCAGGGGAGATCTCCCCAAGAGATTTTACGGAATCTCAGAACTCTGCCCACAGCTCAGCTCAGCCCCCGCGGCTGCACGCGCCGCGGGACAGCGACGTGCCGACGTGCCGCCGCCGGAGGCTAGCGGAGGGAGAAGCGAGGAAGAGGAGAAGTGGGGAGGGAGGTGGCGACGGGGAGGGAGGGATTACCGGCGACGGCGTGGATGCCCATCCCGCGGTAGCGCTCGACGAAGAGGTCGACGGCGTCCTTGAACACGCCGGGGCGCAGCAGCAGCGTGGTGATGTCGTTGAACATGATGCCTGCACCGTCACCATCGCCATGCAAACAGAACAGAGACATCAGCAGCGCTGCAAGAAGCGGAATTTAATCGGCGGAAGCAGAGGAATGGATGGATAACGGACCTTCCTTGGGGAAGTGGGGCACAACGCGGATGGCGTCGGAGATGCCCTGCAGCCGCGGGTCGGCCGCCGCGGCGGCAACGGGTGCTGCCGCCGCCGCCTCGACCACCGCCACGGGCACGGCCACGGCGTCCCCCGCGGCGGCGCGACCGTTCTCCTTGGGATGCTGCTGCTTGGCGTTGGTGGCGGCCTCCATCGCGCTGATGGTGTTGCAGCTGGCCTCCTCACCCATTAATTCCTCTCCCTCTCACTCGGCCCTCGCCTCTCGCTCGCTCAGCTCGCGCTCGGTCCAAGCTCCCCTCCTCCTCGACCCAGCCTTTATTGTTGCTTGCTGGACTGGTGCGCCCGCGTATATATAGCCGAGAGCCAGCCGAGAGCAGGGGAGGCCAACGAGCAGTGAACGAGCAAGCTAGTGTGAGCTGGGCAACGTTTATTATCCTTGGAAACAAGCGCCGGTGGGCTTCCCTTCCCTTGCTTGCCCCGGCCTCGCCTACACTCCTCTGTTTATAAAGAGGGGGGAGGCCGGGGAGGGCAGTGCTGGCACGCCAGGCTACAGCGCCACGCTCGCGTAGCTCCCGTAGCCGTAGGGCTCTACGCGTGCGTAGGCATAGGGCGCACACGATATCCTTCCCGTCTCTCGGCTCTCTCTGTATGCGGTGTGCCCTGCCCTACCTGTACTGCGTACGTGACAATGTGGGTGAGGCCGGGCGGGCGCGGCCCTCTTTCTCTTTTGGTGAAAAGCTCCCCGTCCCTAGCCCTGGCTTTTGCTCGTGTAGATGACCAGCGCCTAGCCGTTTCAGCGAGGAAAGGGAAAGAAAACGGGCGCCTAGCCAAGTGGCGTAGGCGCTGCTCCACTTGGCAGCCATGCTAGCTAGCCTCCTGACCGCACCGCACCGCCTCCGGATTTTGCTTGCGGGTACAGGGGCCACGCCACGGACGGAACGGCCATCTTTTTCGCGCGCCCCGCCGTCCGTTTCCTCCCGGATTTCGCTGCCGGTACAGCCACCCAGAGGCCCGCTAGCCACCGCGCCTCGTCGGAGCTTGCGGCACCGGAGAGATCCGGGTGGGGATCCGATGCCTCTGCCTGCCTCTCCCTGCTGCCGCTGCCGCGCGGCGGTGGCGGTGGCGCGGTGCTGCTGGTAGCAGGCAGCCTGGTAGTCTGGTACTACGGCGTCGCTACGTGCCTACGCGGGCTACGCTGCCACCCACACCCACCGCGTGCGCGTTTTACGTTTACCCCGCTGCTGGTTGGGCGATGGCGCGGCGCGGCCCGCGGCGATCGGCACCGTACCGGGCGCAACGCTAACGCAACGCCGCGCCAACCAGGAGGTCGCGTCAAGGCCCCGGCCGATTGGTCCTGGTCGTCGATCGCCGTGTTCGCCGCTCGTTGGCCGCGCGGTGACTTCTCGGCCTCCGCTTCTCTCCCGTCCCATCGTCTCATCGTCCCCAGCGGGTGGGTGCGGCCGGGGAAATATTTGCGATCACGACGGAGCGGGCGCGCCGCCGGGAAAGACGAGATGATCCGTCGTCTTGGCCGCCACACCTGGTCGCGACTTGGACCCGTCGCGCTTGCTTGGTTGGACAGTTGGACCCGTAATGAACTCGTTACGAACAGAATCGCCCGAATCGTCGTGACAGATACCTCTCGGGGTTATCTAGTTATTATTATACGACCGGCCGTGCGTCTTATAATTACAGCGACGGACGGAGGCTGTGCGGGCCACCGGATTCATGCCGCGGCGGTACTCTATTTTGTCGTGGTACTCCGTCTCCGCTGTGTAACTGTCGCGCGGGCGATGCTGCGCGGCCCGAGCGCTGGCGTTCATGCTGAGACGTTACTGCTGCAATGTCTTGTGCCAGCGCCAGTGCACTGCGAGCGGCGTACAGTATCGACGGAGGCAGCCAGGGGGGCCGCAGGGACGGCCGGACGGGGACGGGGAGGGGGGCGGGGGCGCCCACTGTGATGGTAGCGCTAGCGGCTAGCGCCGCTGCCTGGGGATCGCGCGAGGACGGATCGGGATCGCGTCAGTGATTCAGGGAGGAGGAGGCTGAGCGGAGCGCTGCTCCAGTGCTCCGTGAGTACGTCTCCGATTCCACATGGCTTCAGCGTCCTCTGGTGAAAAGACATCCCGTCTGAGTACTGCTCCATCCGGACGGTAGTGAAAGCAAGCGATCGGGTAAATTTTGAGACGGGCTCTCGGGCTATGCGCACTGGGGTACTGGAAAGAGAAACGGCACAGTAGATAGAGAATACGCAAGCAAAAATCGGTCTGCAGCGGGGTACGGGAAAAGAAACGGAAAGGTCCGTTTCGTCTCCGAAAACGCCATTCCTGGCGTGATAGCGGGCGTGCGCTACCGGCCACCGTGGCATGGGACCCATGGTGTCGGCGCGTCGTCCCAACCGCCCGGCCGGCAAGGCGAAGGAGAGAGAGAGGGCAGTCCGGCTGGAGGGGGTGCGGGAGGAGGCTGCCGGCGCCGGCCCCGGCCACGGCGTGCAGGGAAGAGGAGCGAGGAGGCTGCGCGCGGATCCGACGGGGCGCCGCCGCGCCATGACCTCCGCCGACGGAGGCCACGCCCAGAGGATGAGCCGCCCACCGCGAGGAGCGCCCGCAGCACCGCCTTGTCCGTCGCCCCGCCTCGCCCGCAGCGCCGCCGCACCGCCCCGCCGCCCCGCGCGGGCGCCGCACCGCCCGGGCGCTGCGCCGCTTGGCCGCCCTGCCGCCACCGCGCGGCTTCGCACAAAGTCCTGGAGCTCCTGGAAGTCGAGTCATGGCTTGACCCAGACCTTGGCTTCGTAGACCTTCTTCCCCCGGCCTCGATGGCCTTGAGCGTGAGGTGGTGCAGAGTGCCCGACACCACCTGCTCCTTGGTCTCCACCACGCGCACGAACTCCAGCAGCGCGTTCTGCAATCACACGCACGGACAAACAAAACCGCCCCCCAAAATCAGAAGACAAGATCCCGTATCGCACGAATCGCCCAGAAGAGAAGAGGCTGCATCTCATGTTCTCCTTGACGCCGCCGAGGACGTGGCCGGCCATGGCTGCTGCTCCAATCGTGAGGGGCGCGGAGACGAGGAGGAGCAGCGGCGGGGTTCTCCTTGACGCCGCCGAGGACGTGGCCGGCCCTCGTCGAGCGCGCTGTCGCGCTGCTCCAACTTGACCGCGGGAGAGGAGGACCGCAGCGCCCTTTGGCCTTTGCCCCGGCCCAGCTCCACCGCCGCAGCTTGCCCCGCGCTTGGCCGCCCCGCCGACCCGCTGCTCGCCGTGGCCGCCCCGCTGCCCGGCCATGTGCGCCCGTCGCGTCCCCGGACGCCTGCACCCGCCGCGTCGCCGGTCGCCGCGCCCGCGAGGCCGCCCAGCCGCCTGCGCCCGCCGCGGGTCGCCCGGTCCTCCTCCCCTCCTCCTCCTCCTCCTCCTCCTCCTCCTCCTCCCTTGGGGCTACGGTGACGAGCGGCGGGGGCGGCGGCGTGGGGGTGCGGCGGGGCGGCGGCGGCGGGGGCGTGGGACGGCGGGGAGAGACGGACGACGGAGAGAGCAGAGGAGGAGCAGGGGGAGAGCAGAGCAGACGCGGGGAGGAAGGAAATGAGAGAGAAGGGAGAGAGATGAGGAATAAAAAAAAGAAAGAAGTGGGTCCCACGGATTGTTAGTTGGTATAGAGGGATGGAAATAGAGTATAACGAGTGCGGATAAACTGGAACTGTACTGTAAAATTTTGATGACCAGAACAGAATATTCTCTTTAGAGTATGTGTTTTGAGTACGACGTTTTGAGTACGACGAGTGGAGATAGCCCGAGAAAAACGCATCAGACAGTAGCTGCGGTAACTTTAGCTTAGGTTTCCGTTGCTTGACGACAACTCAATCGATCACTTTGGAGCAAACAACGCCATTGCTATATCTCGTACGGTTATTATTGCACGTACGGGCAGAACATCTCGGAGATCTCGAAGAAGCTATGAGGGAGGGTAAAGCACTATAAATAAAACTGTTCGCGGAAAGGATCACACGTGCGTACGATCACCGGCCGTGTCCTCCCTGCCCGCAAACCCTCATCCATGCGTCTGCACCCACTGCACCTTTTTCATTTTCCACGGACATGCACGCGAGGATCACCCCGGTGCAAATCTTTGCTGCAGATCGATCGATGCGAATGAATAATGTGTGATGTGCTCATCGGCTAAGATTTAGAAACCGCCGGCGTCACTTTTCCGGGGACGGCCTGGGTCGTAGCATGGAGACGGAAAAAAAAGCTGCAGCCCAGCCAGGCAGCCACCAGCCAGGCCCCGTTTCTGCTATGGATCGCTCCAGGATATGCTCGTCATCGTCGTCGATCGAAACCGTGAGGTGGTGGATGAGGAGGAATCGTGTTGTCTTGTACATGCACCGGGTGGTACGCCGCCGGGACGTAACGTAAGTCGCATGTGGAATGTGTGAGCCTTGGCGTCGCCTCACCGTCACTCGCACAGGACGGGTGCAATGACCGCGCAATCTCTTTCGCCTATCTACGCACTGTGCTTCGAGTATCGACCAGACGTAGTTGATTTTGTTGAAATAAAATGGAAGAATGCATGACACCAGACGTAGTATATTTTTGTGCAATCATCTTTTCACAAGACTTTGGTTTGATGCGCTTATTTATGTAATGCAGATGCAACAATATATATATGTCTTAAATAGAGTGGCATTATTTTTGTCCTAAGTCCATCGGAGCGAGGTGCCGTGGTGATTTCGTCAATCTCAAAATTAGTTGGCTCACTCTCTCGGATGTGCTCATAGCAGTTGGGTCGCGCATGTATTTATAAAGTTAAGTATAAATATGGGATGTGCTCATAGCAGTTGGGTCGCGCATGTATTTATAAAGTTAAGTATAAATATGAGTGTATGTCTCTATACTATTTCATTAAAAACATCTTAAAATCTACAAATAAGATTGTTAAGATACATGACATCGAATTGATGCACAATAAAATGTATTCCATGACTAATTAGTATCACGGACAAAAGTCACAAAATGACCTTTGCAGTACTTTAAAAATATTTATGTATGGTCTCATGTTACATGTGTCATGATTGATTATTGTGTGTGTAAGCACAAACTTAAATAGTTTTGTAAACCACAAACGCCGTACATCGCCAAGGCCTAGCGTCCAACCAGAATTTTGCAGCATGCGTACCTACATCCGCAGCCAAATCTGGCCACGGGTACGCAGGCCGCCCTCGTGGTTTGCAAGTGAGAACGAATCTTCTATCGATCCCGGTTAAGGCTGGATATCGAGCCGGCTTAGTACCGAGCTGGCTCGACTCGGCTCGTTAAGAGACCGAGCTAGAAGGCAGGCTCGGCTCGACTCGTTTGTCAGCTCGAGCCGGCTCGTTTGGCTCGTGAGCCAGCTCGTAGCGCCTGCTCGCCTGCGGCCACCGAGCACCACCCACCACCATCGCCGCCCGCCTCGCTTGCGGCCATCGCCTGCCGCTCACCCCCGCAGCTGCCAAGCGCCGCCCGCCGCTCGCCCTGCGGCCGCCGCCGTGTGAAGCCACCGCTCGCCCCCACGGCTGTCAAGCGCTGCCTGCCACTCGCCCCTGCGGCCGCCGCTCGCCCCCACGGCCGCCGAGCGCCGCCCGCCGCGCACACCCGTGGACGCCGCTTGCCACCGGAGGAGGAGAGGCGCGAGCCGAGAGCGGGCGGCGCGGAGGGAGCAGGGAGGTGGAGGGGAGGGAGGCCGAGGAGGCGCCGGAGGGGGGAGGCAGTGGAGTCGCGTGGGAGAGATAGGGAGGAGGCGGAGGGAGAGAGAGGCGGCCAGCGGAGGGAGGGTAGGGGCGTGGGCCGGTGGGCTTTAGGGTTTGAGGGGGGTTAAATGGGCTGCTTACGGTCCTTGATTTCCTCTTGGGCTGGTGCGCTGGGCCATTGACACTAGCTCGTTTAGGCTCGCGAGCCAGCTCGCGAGCTGGCTCGTTAAGAGACCGAGCTGAAATAGGCTCAGCTCGTGAACAATTTCAAACGAGCCGAGTCGAGCCGAGCCACTACTAAGCCGAGCGGAGTGAGCTACCGAGCCACGAAAAACATTTTTCGTCCAGCCTTAATCCCGGTTGGGTGCGTGGGTCTCGTCATCTAGATGGCATGAGTGTGTCTTTAGACCCCAAAACCCGCGCCGGGTATCTCATCCCTCCCTCCGCGGATAACATGCATGCCCTCTAGACCCCATTGGTGCGTGAGGCCAAAGGCCTATTAGATCGTACAAGTCTAGAACAACGTCAGGCTCTCACCAGATCGGAAAACGGCTTTCAACGCCGCAATCGAGCGCGCTGGATTTCCTCAGCAAACGAACCAACGTAACGACGCCGACGCCCGCGCCCCGTTTCGATCGCCCCAGCGATGGTCTCGTGCCGTATCACACGATGTGATGGCAAGCACGCCGGCCGCCGCCGGAGACGACGACGCTTCCCTTCTCCGGCCCGCTGCTGCTCACCTCGAGAGCCACACGACGCACGGCTAGCCGGGGGGCAGTTGTATGACGGCTACGGACACGAGGCCGTACAGAGAGAGATCCGCCGCCGCAATGGCTCGGCCCCGCGCGGATCGCCGTGTTCGGAGACCGGGAAATTAAGGAGGCCGGCGCAGGCAGGGGCTCTCTCGCCACACGACAACTTGACGCTGCGCGAGGCGCAAAAAGGCGTTGGGCTGGCGCTGGTGCTGGTGCCTGTAGAATGGGCCACCGGACTGGAGCAACGGCGACGGCGAGGAAAAACTAAAAAGGTTCTTCAGGGGGGTGCTCTTTTCTCTCGTTTGAGTATCTTCCGCGATCCTGGATCACCTCTGCCTGGGAGGAGAGGGAGGGGCCTGGTGCTGCTGCTGGCGAGACTTACCAGTAGCTCTTTTCTGATCCGGAGTGGACATCATTGCCAACTTTTTGTAGTATCATAGATGCAGCTTTTGACCCATTTCGCGTCGTCGTAGAGATGCTATCCTACTCCTACTACGGACTACAGAGTGGCAACCTCCCGGAGAACGAGCTTAAACAAAATGGAGGAGGGCGAATGATTATTTCCCACATGATCATGTCTATGGGATTACTCTTATATCTATCTCTGATCCGTGGTGGAGCCACGGAATTGTTTCGTTCACAACACAAGTGGGCAATATGCTACCAGTTCTAGCAAAAGTTTTCTATGGAGATAGGAGGTGCTCGAGAATCTACCAGTCTAGTTGGGCAGCCTTTCAACACAAGAAAAGGGAGGATCTTTTCGTTAGGCCTTTTTATTTTCCCGCTCACGGCCTGTTTAGTTCCAGAATTTCCACTCCCAAATTCACTAGGCCAAAAGAAGATTCTCATCACATCAAAATGTCATAGCATGTATGGAGTACTAAATATAGATAAAATTAAAAACTAATTATACAGTTTTGTTGTACTCTGCGAGACGAACATTTTGAGTCTAATTAATAATTTTTTGGATAACTTTTCGCACGTACAGACGAAATGCTACGGTACGTATTTATTGCGACGCACACCGGCGCAGGCCCGATTCGGGAATCGGGAACTAAACGCGGCCTCAGTCTCATCAGCAACTGCTTAACAGCACTACGGAAAAACAAGAGAGGAGAAATGCCGAACAGTATACTGTATACACCTGACTTTTCTCAAAGGACTTGCTTGCCCTTTCCGTTCCTCTGTGCAAAAGTGAATCCCCAGGCCTGTTCGCAGCAATGCAAAGCTTTTCAGCAGGGATCTTCCTCAAATCCCGGCCATGTTCATTGTAGCCGATTCATGTGTTTTCTACCAACAGTGATCGATGCAGACCACACAGTACGTGTCTTCCTTTTCACAATTGCTGCTGCCGAGGAAATTACTGAGCAGGACGCGCGAGTGCTCTTACCCCAGCGGACAAGCTTTTCACCATCAGCGCCCCGGCCGCGTCGTCAAAAGAGACGATCTCGTCGGCGTCAATCTTCTTCAATTCGCGATCTTACCCGCCCGTCAGACTCCAGCTTCCGTCTGCAAAAGAGCTTGCTGCTGCTCGCCGTCGTGGAGTTAACTCCAACTGCGGTCTTCTCACGAGATCCGGAGGGCCGAATCCGGGATGCTGCTGTCAGGTGGCGATGGATGGTGTTCCACGGCCACCTTGACGACGGGTCTTTTCCGGCGATCCTGGCTTGGAAAACGCTAAGATCTTGGTGTGACAACGTGCCTCGTCAGGTCGCCCGCGCCCTATCTTGCCGGCCCGTCAAAAGCCAGCATCATTTGCTCGATCGGCGAGAGACAAAACGAGGTGTCGCCGTCGGGTTTCAGCTGGCGTCAGTCAGTGGTGGCAAGTAGCATCTGTGAAAAATCCGGGAGCTTCTTTCACACCAGCGTCAGTGGTAAGTGGAGATGAATTTGGGGACCTTTTTGTGTTGGAGCATGTGAATTTTGTTGGATTACCTGCTTGCAATTCCTGCACTGTTCTAGGGAGCTTAAGCTTCTTGAAACTTTGAGCTGAAGATGAAGTGTAAGGGAATTGCGCTAACCTTTTCCGCTAGCTTAGTCATTTGGGTCGGGATTTCTTTTTCTCTGGTAGTTTCATGATAAGATAATACAATATGGATGATAGAGAACTGATCCTTGGATCTTCTTTGTTTATTCCAGGCACATCCTGAAGGAATTTCCTCGGTCCTGGTCAACATCACTTACTGACATACAGTACTGAAAACATATATTTTGTTAAAAAAAGCCGCAGCCCGCAATTCGCAAACCTGACTTTTTATGCAATCCACTTCGAGAAGAAGCAAATTTTAAAACAAACTGGACCGTGACAATCTCTCTCTCTCGTCTTAGCTGATAGCTGCTATTAAATCCCCTGATGTGACCCGCTAATCTAGCCCTCCCTTCCATTGGCGAGCTAGTGCCCGTGCTTATCGGGCGAGATAACGATCCCCAGCAGTGGCGAGATCCACCCGCACAACCGCACGCCCCAACATGCCAACATGCCATGCTTCAGTCGAACCGCTATTGGGTTCTGATTGGATCGGGGCCTTGACGTCCTCCCTCTTTTCGGTGACGCCATCTTGTGTCACCCGTCACCGAATCTTCCACGCCCCGCTTTGCATCCGCGTCCCCCAATCCTGAACTGCAACCCGGCCATGGCGTGCTGCCGGTGATCTCTCATCCCAGCATCTCCAAGGGGGTCCGGTGATCTCATCCCGACATCCCATATCCCAAAGGCGAGGCCGGCCACTCGTTACTGTTCTTTTTTCTTTCTTGCGGATGAGATGATCCTGAGCCTGAGCCTGAACTGAACCTTTTTGGCTGGGATTTCTCGTGGATGAGCCTGAACTGAACTTTTCGGCTGCTCCCACTCACAGGGTTTTCTTTTCTCCAGGGATAAGGAATAGTGGTGGTGCCTCGTGAGGTGGCGATCAGTGAGTGAGTGAGCGAGCGAGCAGTGTTACCCCTATAGTTGGCCACCGTGCCGTGCCGACACGACACGCGGCACGCCCGTGCCGTGTCAGCACGGCACGGGCGTGCCGTGGCGTGCCGCCGTGCCGGCCGTGCCGTGCCGGAGCGTGCTATGGGCCAGGCCTTCGGCCCATGACACGGCACATGGGCCATTTAACCGTGCCGTGCCGCCCACGGGCCACGGCCATTATCGCCGTGCCGTGCCGGTCCGTGGCACGTCAAATAAAAAATACTTCACAGAATCAAAATTTCATGAACATGATGAACTAATTATCAAAATGAGCTGTTGTGCAATGCTGTCTCATTAAAAACCTTTTTAGGTAAAACTCACCCTTGTGAGAAACCCTAGAAAGGAAAAAAGAGTACAGCCAGCTCAAAACTCAAAGTTGTTCAAGCATACATCTATCCTATTACAATAGCCAACAGCCCAACATCAGTGGACTGTGACAAGTTGTTCAAGGCTTCAAGCCTTCAAGCCATCAAGAATCAAGTGGGCAAGGCAAAGTTTAAAGTGGCAAGACTATGATCTATCATCTATCCTATTACAAGTCATCCATCAGACCGAATCAGACCAAGACCATGACCATCAGTCCATCACCCACGGCCACCACTTGAGTCTTATAGCACCAAAAGGGCAAAAGATGGAGAAATGCCTGCAAAATTAGGAATTAGTATATGAAAATGAACATGATTACATGATTATGATTACATCAAGGGATGAAGGACTGAATAGTTTACCTTCTCCATTTCATCTTCATCATGCTTCACCTTCACCCAGCGCCAGTACTGCCGCTGCCGCTGCCGCTGCCGCTTCCTTGATTGCCTTCACCACCTTCGTCCAGGTACAAGTTGTTGAACAACTCCTCCAGTTTTGCGTCCTCAGGTGCATGATGTTCTTTTCTTGCTGCTTGCTCCCAGTCTTTCATGCAGGTGAGCATCTCCACATGCTCAGGCAACAAGCGCCGTCGCCGCTCTTCAAGTATCCTGGCAGTACAGCTGAAACAAGACTCGGAAGACACAGTAGAAACAGGAACATACATGATATCACGAGCCATTATCGATAAGACAGGATAAGATAGCTTATGGTCACGCCACCACAATAATATGTCAAAGAACTCCCCCCAATCCTTGACAGGATCACTGTCCAAGTATGCTGACAGTTCATTACCAACAGAACCAGATGCAGATGGAGAAAATGATGCAGGGGAACAGCTAGAGGATGCACCAGGTCCAGCATAGATCTTTCCCCATGCCTGCTTCCTTTTACCAGGACCAGCAGGCATAGGAGGCCTTTCAGACCTAGCTGCACCAAACTTCTGTTCATACTTAGCAAACAATCTAGACATTTCAGCTTTCACATCAGCATAGTAAAGAGTATAAGAGGTTCCAGTATGTGAAGCAAGTAATTCAAGCACATTAGAGAAGCCTTTCAGCTTAGCTCTAGGATCTAGAATGAATGCATAAGAATACAACAGTGGAATTTTCTCCCAATACTTAAGGAACTTAAGTTTCATTGGAATTGCAATACTTCTAAAGCCCTGATCATTTTCAGCATTATGCAAATGCTCAGCAAAGTCAAGGATATGATGCATCATAAGTGGAGCAGTAGGATAGTAAACACCAGACAATGTAACAGTTGCCTCATAAAACAGTTCAAGGAAATTCATTATCAGTTCAGCAGCATGCCAATGCTGGGGAGTCAACCTGCAAACAAGAAGAAGAACACAAGAACAAGAAGAGGATTAGAAGATGAAGAAGATGCTAGGGTTAGGGTTAGGGTTTCGAGACAACTCACCTACGCCACCGGAGCCCAGTGCCAGAGAAGAGGCCAAGGAGCGAGCATCCAAGCAGAGAACGACGAGACAAGCACCGTTAGACCGACCCCGACGCCGACGCGCAACAATAGACAGCTCAACGACGACTAACATGGTACACCGGAGGAGGAGGAGGAGGAGTGGCCGGCGCCCGACGAGGTGTCGAGGACTCGAGGTCACCGGAGCAGGGCCGGCGAGCTCAAGGCGAACGGCGGCGGCGGCTCGGATCGAGATCGAGATCCAGATCGAGAGCCGGAAAGGAGGAGGAGGAGTGGCCGGCGCCCGGCGAAGTGTCGAGGACTCGAGGTCACCGGAGCAGGGCCGGTGAGCTCAAGGCGAACGGCGGCGGCGGCTCGGATTCGAGATCCAGATCGAGTCGAGAGCGAGAGAGCAGAGAGGAGAGAGGCGAGGGCTGTGGCGCGGTGGGGGTGTGGAAATGAGGCTAGGGTTTGGCCGGGGCGGGCGAGCCGCGGCCGCGGCCTTTATATGGCCGGGCGGACGCGGGGGGACACGGGGTACGCGGGCTGGGCCGCAATTAGCCGTTGGGGTCTTGGGGGGCGTGCCGCCGCCGTGCCGCGCGTGCCGGCCGTGCGGGCCAAGGCCGTGCCATGGGCTAAGCCGGCGGCCCATGGCCCACACGGGCCTTCGGGCCGTGCCGGCACGGGCCCGGCGTCAGGCGTGCCGTGCCAACCATGGGCCGTGCCGCGGGCCGTGCCGCCGGCCCATGGGCCGCATGTACACATGTAGTTACCCCCAGACAGGATTCTGAATTTCTGATGTGCCTGCGAGCGTGATGTGCTGCCGCCCTCAAAATCCCAGTGAAATCTCGGCGGGGATCCGGTGCCGATCTGAAAAGCTAGCCGAGATCGACCGTGCCAGGACAGCGCATTACTGCCCGCACGGCGCACCTGTCGATGGTTGATTAGGCTTCGGCGAGTGCGGCCGCACGGTTGGCCGGGCTTGGGGTCGGGGAGAGCAGCAGCTGCAGTTGAGCAGTTCAATCACTGCGGAAAGTACAGGGGGTGCAGCTCCACATCATTTGCAGTAACTGTCAGCCTAATAATCGGCAAGGTTTCGCTGTCGGCGCAGAGATCGTAAAAGCTGCGCGAGTGAGTAATGGAGCTTTTAATTACCAGCGATCTTATCCGCCGTGCGGAGATACATTCGACTGGCAGCTGCAATTGATAGCCTAATAACGGGAATTATTCGACTGGCAGCTGAAATCGACAGCACGACGTTGGTTGCGAAGCGTAAGGTTCACAGGGCTGGGAGCCTGGGAGGGTCTAACTATCTAAGCGAAACCACATTTCAGGCTGAAACCTGCAAAAGCTTTAGGCATCTCTAAGGGCCTGTTTAGTTCCAAAAAGCAACTCCATCTCTAAGGGTCTGTTTAGTTCCAAAAAGCAACTCTCAAATACACTATGTAAAAAGAAGATTACAAATCACATCAAAATATCATAACATGTATGGAGTATTAAATATAGATGAAATTAAAAACTAATTGCACAGTTTTGTTGTACTCTGCGAGACGAACATTTTGAGCCTAATTAATCAATTTTTGGATATTTTTCACAAATGCAAATGAAATGCTACGGTAGCGCAATGATTATGAAGTAACATCTTACTCTCAAATTCAACCTCCCAGTTCTAACGTCTGAACACCACCTAATTCTACAGATTTGCTGCGTACGGTGCTCTACAAGAAACACCTCGGAAACCAGGCCCTGGTGCGAGCAACATTGTTCTGTTGCAATACATTTTAGGATGGACAGGCGAAACGCCCTGCCACATTTCGTAGAAACAAGCATTCAGGGTACAATGCGTTTCAGGATATAGGAGTCCTTGACTAACGAGGATAGCTAGATATAAGATTCGTTGTGTACACTGCTCTACATTAAATATATCAGAGGGGGGGAAAGCTTGAGAGGAATTGTTTTGGTATGGTGGAATAGAGAATTTCAGCATGTATCACTCACTGACTAATAAGATTAGCTATGGGGAAAAAAGAAAAAGGTGCCACTACAACAGGATCTTCACAGGAGTGTATGCTACAGGTATTTCCTTGCAAGAGCCCTGACCTTGGTATCAAAATGGGAGGACGTTATGCGGGAGCCAGGCAAGTAGAGTGGGTTGAGGAATATCTGCTCAGGAAAACATTCACAAAATGAGAACTCCATTTTGGCACAAGAAGGAAGAAATAAAGAAAACTGGATTGCAAGAAAAAAGTATCAAATGATGCAGCTGGAAAAGATATATATCTATAATATGCAGATTCATCATAAAAGTTGCTTTGGAAAAAATGGTGACAGGGGATAGATAATCGAAGTTGAGGAAAACACAGTAACAAATAAAAATTATGAATATAACTGAATAATTGTTTACCTTGATGTAAAGATCATGGACCTCCTGAAAGAAACTTTTTATCCCGTCATCGCTCCGTGAGTCATGAAGCAACATAAATCTAGTATGTGCTACTGTTCATCAAGGAAGCAAAAAAAACACTAGGACAAACAAAACATCAAAAGAAAGAAATGGACTTCATGATGGTCAGGATACTGCCTATAAAATAAAGTATGAAGCAGATACTCCCTGTTCTGCCGCAGTTCAAAGATTTGCAAACAAGGGGTAATGTTGATTTTGATCACAACTGTGCAACTAGAATAATCACTATCTAACTTACTTGGGTGTCTAGTTTCTTTTTTAAAAAATAATCGATAAGGTTTCTATTGAACAGATCAATATCATAGTGGAAGGATATGACCAGCAGTTACATAAACAGACACAACAAGGTCATTGAATCTATCAACTGACTTCAGAAACCTGAAAAGTGCACAAAGTGAATATTAGCTGAAGACAGAAACAAAGGACCATAAAAGTAACCGGATGGGAAACCAAGACCATCCACCACTCACATTGCATTGGTAGTCCATGCAAGGTCCTGAACAACATCCAATGCAGCATGCAAAATGAACTGATGGTGATAAGCTAAATCTTCTTTCTGCAAGAGGATGGAAGCTGAAGGGTTACAATAAGTAGCAAGCAAACTTCACAAATAATGTATATCATGGCAACACGATAAGAATAACTAAATGGGAAGGTGAATGGGATGAAGGCATGGCTCTCATCTCATACACAACACTCACAATGTATATTTTTTTCTCTAAGAAAAAACAATAATTAAGAGTTCCAACGTATGGTAGTGTATTAACTAATGCAGCTACAGATAAATAATAACATCATAGAAAGGAATCTCAACAGATATGAAACTAATAATAGATGGAATGTATTGAAAGAACCATACTTTTGGGGCAGATCCAACTTCAGCCTCATAGATTGGGATGTCATTATTACTAACAATCACGAAGCATGCCGTGCTTGCCATTTCAACTAATGCTCTGAAAGTAATTTTAAATCCTTGTGAACAATAAATCATAACCATACAAGACAAACAACTGTACAAAAATTTAAATTTACTTAACACGAGGCACATGGGACAGTAGCTAAAATGTATTAAGATGCAAATTTGAAAATACATAGACATGAGGCACAGGGAACAGAACCTAACAAGATAGTAGAATCTACATGCACCATTCACAAGAGGAAGTGTTTGTCATCCATCTTCAGATGCTGGAGAATAAAGCACCAATCCATATGGTTACACAGATGATTCCAGTGTAATCTTGTTCAGTTATCACTTGTCAATAAAAACACCACAATGGTTGTCATAAATGCTTTCTCCAACCTCAAAACAGCAGCTTCCAATGACTCGCTACTGCAAACATAACTCACATGATACTTAATTGCCAACTACATCACTCCACAAAGGTCCTCGGTGGTTTTCACAGTCTATTATGCCATCGAAATAAGACCAGTGCTACATCTCTTCATCCAAATGCTTGTACACCAAGCTATCAAACATGGTCCTTAATTGCCTTGGAATCACAAATTTCCCGGTGTATGACTATACATCTTTTTTCACAACAATTGCTGGAGGTCCTTAGCATGCTATTCATTTCCCTTACATGGAGGTGTGGAAGGTTTAAAGTCAAAGGGTCTTCCGCAACCAGAGCGCCAACCTACTCACCCGACTAGCTATGGTAGAAAGGGAGGCAAAACTGAAGAACCTATGCATTGACTGGTGCGAGGCACCTACAGCAACTATCATTGCAAGAGTAGTCAGATGTAAGTAGTCTGACTTCGTAGTCGCAAAAAATTTTAAACATACAAACCTGTCTCTCTCTCTCTCTTTATCGATATGACTGGCAGAGCCAGCAAGTGCCACTACCTCAAGCTAAATGAACAAAGTTACACAGCTAAAACAGATTGCAGTTTAATATATTCACTATTCTTTTTTTTTTACTCTTCGAATTGCCAGTGCGTGGCTACAGGCACAAAAGGATTCTAGCTTTGACAATATCTATAAGTCCAGAAACCAGGGGCGGACCGAGCATAGGACATGGGTGTACATATGTACACCTGATAATTTTTTTCAAACAAAATCGAAGTTAGCAGGTACCTGGGCCAGATGCGAATACAAATAGTTAGGGTTTTGGCGCTCCGCTTCGCACAGAAGGAGGTGAAGAGAAGGCATACCAGGTGGCTGCTCGTCGCCGGCAAAGGGCGAGGCGAAGATGTGGCGAAAGGCGCCGCCGCCGGGAAAGGAAGACGGAGGAGAGCGACTGACAGAAGGGGAAAAGGACGGCAAGAACGCTATTCGACCTCCTCCTTTTTTTTCGAGGAAATCCGTCGACCTCCTCCTGTGCGTTCCGTTTTTCTGTTATGGGCCGGCCCACCACCTGAAACAGCTAGGAATGTTTGGCAACATCCGTGGTATCTTTTCTTTTCTTTTTTTTCTTTCGTTTTACATTTGGGGATGGGCGTGTATAGTACTATGATGTTAGCATCATTTTTTCCCTTTCTACATTTTTTCTCATATTTTATTTACATATTTTATCCTTCTTTTCTTACGTATTAGCAAAGGCACATGTACGCACGTACATATATAAAATAAATTAAATATAACATATAAAATATAGTTGCAATATCCGCGGCACGTACGTGCTGAACTCTCTTCATACATTTGTCTTGACTCATGTATCACGCACGTTTATTTTTATGAAGAAAAACTCTCCGATTTATTGCCTATTAGTAACATGGGAAAATGTGTATAGACGTCAGTACAAATGTGGGTACATTTAGGTGGGTCCTTTTTTTGGGTAAAAAAATGTGAGCGGGGAAACAACTAAAAGACCCTGGAATATGCAAAAATTTTGATGCTTTCTAGTTTTTCCCTCCCACCAAAGCCCGACGGGTGGATCCTCTGTGAGAGGGTGGGGGTAAGTTTTTTGGTGGGAGGTGTTTTCAATTCTCTAGGATCCTTTTATTTTCTGTGTTAGAAAAGACAAGTACAAACACAAACGTTCATATGTACGCACGCTCACCGCTATGAATACACACGCTCGGAGTCTACTCCTATGAACACCTTCAATAAACTGGGTTTCCTCATCGTTAAGTCACTGTATTATAAAGTTTAGAGAATATTTTCTTTCTTATGCATACTATTTTATTGCATTTCAAATTTATGTTAGAATTTTATTTATATTTCCAATATGAAAGTCCTTTCTTGTTTGTACACTTTTATACTATTTGTTTTTCTTCTCATACCATGCTTCTCATTTCATTTAAAATATTTTATGGTGTATTTTAGATTGTCTTCATAATATTTATAAAATGTTTTGTGGTTGATTTTATATTATTCATTAAAAAAATTTTATGGGTATTTATGGTTTGTTTTATGTGTACTTTTTTCATGAGTTTATATACTACATGCTACTATACTATTATTTATTTCATGTGTATAAAATTCAATTTGGTGAGTATTCATAATTTGTTCTATATATTTTTTCTCCGAGTTTGTATACTACTTGGCTTCTCTCTACCTCTGTCTCCTACTTGGCCGCCTTGTATTAATAATTTTTACTCTTTGACTTCCCCATTTGTTCTTCCTACTAGGTTAAATGTTTTGTCATTTTCTTCAATTGCTCACTATATGAAAAAGTGTATCATGAAAATCATTTGACACGATCGTATGCATTCCCTTATGATCTAATAAGTTTTAAAAGAACTACGTCACGCGACATGACGGTATAATGCGTTCTTGTTGTAATATGTATTTACACTAAAAAATAATAATCAAGTTTGACGGATAACTCATACCATGATATTATTTTTTCAACTTTCATCTTGCTCCATAGACTTGGTTAGGTAATATACAAGTGTATCTTCAAAGTTCAAAGTCTATCATGCCACTCCAAAGTTAATCAAATATAGGCCAATGTATACATGATATTGAAAACTAATTATTGGCTAATGAGGTATTAAATTGTTTGGCTTTGTTGCAACCTTTTCTTCTATTAAAACTCATGATTCCATTTGGCTTTAACTTGTAGATAGAGAAATTGTTAGCCCTTGTTTGTTTCGACTTTTACTAGCTTATATATTATATACTCGTCTCCTAATGCGGGAGAAGGCCAGTGGAGAAGTTTATCTGAAAAGTCATCGGGTTTAATTATTAATCTAAGCAAACATGTCCTTGGTTAAAGAAAATATATGTGATCCAATGACATATATTTACTATAGGTTTGACGACTTTTACTATAGGTTACTGAAAACATGTTTTTCTTCTCTTTCATTCTTTAGATCCTTTCGCTCTAACAAGCGACTCTCATCCTTAACCTCTCCTTGATGAAGTTTGGATCTATTTTAGATTAGCCATGTGGTTTCAGAGATTTATAGATATGTAGCACCTGGGAAAAAATGTTTATAGTGCAACACATTAACAGAAGTTTTGTACTAGACATATTGACGCCCTAATGCCGCACCTGTATTCATGTGTATAGAAATATATGTACAGTCCATGTCGATGTATAACCCATTTAAGGCAGCCCCAACCCATAGGTTGTGTTTATTTCGCCATGTTAGCAAGACACTACTTTAGAAACTATATTGTCCAACTCATGATTTCTTAACATGGGTCCATGATAAATTCATCATCTCTCCTATCTACCAATCAGATTATTCTTTATCTATCATGAAGATACTATCTTATCCCAACACAAAACTTGGTGGTGTCCTATGCATGAGTCATCGTGTTGAAACTTGGTCTTGCATGAGACCCAATTTCTTGTTCTTTCCCTTCTCTCTCATTTAATATAGTGTCAAATAAGCAAATAGTCCTATGTGACAATCTAATTAATGTTATAAAAACTATTCTAAGTGGAGGATTCAGACTGCCCTTAGTATTTATATTTAGTAGGTCTATTGACAACATGAACATGTCCTAGAACAGGTACAATGACAACCCCAAGCATACTAAAAAACCGCATAAAGAAAAGAAAAATCTAAACCTAGATTAGGCGCAACACCCAGAGATTGACCTACACCTAAGAAGGACAACATAGAGAACCTATAAACACACAGACCACATGCATCTAAAAAAGAGGGGAACAACAACATACTTAAGAAATACAGAATAATCCACCAAGAAAACAAATAGCACCGTCAAGAGAAAAAGGAATACACATAAAAAAGACAAAAACACGGCAGATAAAGGAACAAGATCAGAGGTCTTATCAAACAAACGATGGGGCTGAGAGGAAGATGGGCCGGTCTTGTCGCTTATCCATGGAGTATAATTTTTTCGCCCGTCCATGGAGTTGAATGGAGGGCGATGTGCAGTGTGTACATGTGTGGGCATGAGCTAGGAGGAGCATGGGAAGACAAGGCCAACATAATATGCCTAAAAATAAACCAAGATAGGACACACGAAGCAGCCCAAAATCGGAAGTCGATGCCTGCCCTAAAAAAACAGGAAGTGGAGGCCCCAGGCGAGCGAACGTCACTCACGACAGGGATGAACACACGACGCTACGTAAGTGAACTGAATACACGCCACGTGCTAACTTCGAACTAATAGCTTATGAATATGTTTGGATCTTTCACTTGAATAAAAAGCATGGGTGCAAAATTTATTTACATATTGAGTTTACAAAATGTTTATTGAGTTACATTGAAATTATATATATTTTGTATGAAAATCTACAATGTCATGATGTGTTATATTAGAAAACTACAAAGCATCAGTCCTTCAACATGAATTGAATGGTTAACGTAGGCCATGAAAAAGAGGCCATCTATAATATCTTGACGTGATATTAAAATACTACACAACATCAATCCTTGTCATAAACATGAATGGTGAACATAGGCCATGAAAAAGAGGCCTGGCCCAAGTTAGTCTTGACCAAATTTGGTTGTGTGATAGTTTAAACTTATATTTTTTAACATTAATTTAGAGCAAAACTAACCGTGCAAAATTTTCAAACATTTTAATATGTAGATAAAGTATTTTTATTAATATTTACGCAGAAGATAATAAAGGAGAAAACACGTGAAAAGTGCATTACAGTAAACAGTAGTACATTCCATTCCATAACTCGATAGGTGGCATTTGATTAATGTAACACGAATGAAGAAATGTGAGGGGATGGAAACGAAAAGAAAATAAATAAAAACCCGCACGCCAACCCTCTTCGCCTCCCCCAACCAAGCCTTTGCTCCTGCCTGCGCAAGACCAAGGAAAAAAAGGGGGAGAGAAAACCCACCCCTGAAAACAAACCAAAAATCCCCAATCCATGAAGCCCACCACTTCCGCCGCCGCCGCCGCCGCGGCGGTCACCACCGATGACCCTTCCCCTTCGCCATTCGACTCCACCTCGGCGACTTTCACCGTCGACCGCCGCGGGGACGCCTCCGCGTCCTGCCGGTGGACCCTCCCGGACTTCCCCCGCACCCGCGCCCGCACCTTCTACAGCCGCTACTTCGAGGTCGGCGGCTTCGACTGCCGCCTCCTCCTCTACCCGCGCGGCGACGCGCAGGCGCTGCCGGGGTACCTCTCCCTCTATCTCCAGGTCCTCGACCCCAAAACCCCGGTGTCGTCGTCGTCCTCCACCACGACCACCACCTCCTCCAAATGGGACTGCTTCCTCAGCTACCGCCTCTCCGTCGTCCACCCCACCGATCCCGCCAAGTCGCTGGGGCGCGATTCCTGGCACCGATTCTCATCCAAGAAGCGCTCCCACGGCTGGTGCGACTTCGCGCCCTCCTCCGCCGCCGCCTTCCTCTTCCAGCCCCACGACGCGCTCGTCATTGCCGCCGACATATCGGTGCTCTCCGAGACGGCCTCCTTTGCCGATGCTGACGGCCGCTTCACCTGGAAGGTACTCAATTTCAGCCTCTTCCGGGAAATGATCCGCACACAGAAGATCATGAGCCCTGCATTCTTCCCTGCGGCTGCCTCTGCTGGTGGGAGTGACTGCGGGCTCCGGATTAGCATCTACCAGAGCAATGTCTCTGGCGCAGATCATTTGTCAGTTTGTCTGGAAAGCAAGGAGCCCATCACACAGGTCGCATCTGGGTCATCGGCATTGCCACAAAGTGGCGCAGGAAGCGGTGTGCCAGATGGTGATCGTGGGTGCTGGTGTCTTTTCCGCATTTCGATACTTAATCAGAGGTCTGGTGGGAGCCATATCCACAAGGATTCATATGGTCGGTTTGGGGCGGACAATGCCAGCCTTGGGTGGGGTGATTACATCAAAATGGATGAGTTTTTGGCTGCTGATAGCGGATACCTGGTTGATGGGGCTGTGGTGTTCAGTGCCTCAGTGCACGTGATAAAGGAGTCAAATTCATTCACTCGCAGCTTGCCGACGGTTCTGGGAATAGGTGGTACTGGTGGTGGGCGTGCTGGAGCTAGGAAGTCAGATGGACACTTTGGGAAGTTTGTGTGGAGGATTGAAAGCTTCACAAGACTCAAGGAGCTTCTCAAGAAGCGCAAGATCACTGGTCTTTGTATCAAAAGCAGACGGTTTCAAGTTGGGAATCGAGATTGCCGTCTTATTGTTTATCCACGGGGTAAGTACTCACACATATGCTTCTCCAGATTGATATTGTAGCTTTCTGACATACACTAAACTGCTTGTAGAGTGAAACTTGGTAAAATGCCATAGGCATCTAGGCATGCGTATTCCTGAATGGTTTTCATAAATCTTTTCGATACTTAAATGATTGAAAAATTGCGAATCAGTGTTCATAGGTGCTTGATTAAGTTGGGACTTGAATTGTAAGCGTGAAATCCAGATATGCATCTGTAGCTTTGCCATTTCTGTGGAATAAATATAATTTCACTATAAAAAATACTTAGCAGTTTGTACCTAGAGACAATAGCTATTAGTTAGTGCACCAATCAGGCAATGAATCAAATCATTGGCAATAACTTCATCCACTCATTTTGATAAGGAAATCAATTGATATAAACGCAACACTTTGGTCCACATATTCTGTGAATTATCCCCTTAGATACCAAAGATTTTACATTGGCAAATATTTGGTCACACCTTTCTAGCAAAAAGAATTCAGTGTAATATTACAGCTAATCTTCTTTAGTTCTTTATCGCTTCTTGCACAAATTCTGTCCATTCTCCCCCTTAGGTACAGATTATAACAGTTGCCCTCATCTTAGCTGTCCTCAAAACCTGGGTATCTGTACAGACACATTTTTTTTTAATCGTAGTAGCTGTTGCCTCTTCCAAAACAGTATATCATGTCCATTTCTCATGTTGGCCATTCTTGATCCCTGTTAATAAAGTATTTATTCATTTGGCATAAAACCAATGGATGCCACTGACAAGTGTCATTCACATTTCCTCTCATGTAGCAGCAGTCTTAGTCCATAGCGCACCATAGTGAATGTTAATTTTTTTCCCCTTTTGTTTTGCTAAATCCCCTTTTTTGCTGGAGGTTGTAGAACAGTGCCGATTTAAGTTTAGAGCTGATCCAAGAATTGATTCATGATTACACTATACTGAACTAGCAAATTGTTTAGAATATGCAATTTGTAAATGCATCCGAGACTTCGATTTCCCGGCTCTTCTTCCCTCAATATTGAAATTACTGTTGTAGACCTAGTATGTAATTTTGTTTGGGGGTGGTAACTGCTGCTCCCTTAGTACATATTTCTATGGCAGTCCCCATTTTCTTAGTCCATTCGAAGTTTGAACTTGGTTTCACTACGAGCAAATTGTGGCTATGCTTTTTAGTAGCCTTCGAGTATTGTTACTTGTGGACGTTGCATATGTGCGCATTCGTAGGATGTGGGTACTGATTCTTTCAGTTGGTTTTATTTATGTTGCTGCAACCAGGGCAGTCTCAACCACCATGCCACCTATCGGTATTTCTGGAAGTAACAGATCCCAGAAATACAACTAGTGAATGGAGCTGCTTTGTGAGCCATCGCCTCTCTGTCATCAACCAGAAAATGGAGGAGAAGTCGATCATGAAAGAGTCTCAGAATCGTTACTCTAAGTCAGCGAAGGATTGGGGCTGGCGCGAATTTGTGACATTAACTAGCCTCTTTGATCAGGATGCAGGTTTTCTTGTACAGGATACTGTTGTGTTTTCAGCAGAGGTCCTCATTCTGAAGGAAACAGCAACTATGCAAGAGCTAAGCGATGAAGATTCTGAAGTATGCACTTCAACTTCTGGATGTCAGGTTGAAGCTTTACCAAAGAGACCATCATTTACATGGAAAGTGGAAAATTTCCTGTCCTTTAAGGAGATTATGGAGACCAGAAAGATTTTTAGTAAATTTTTTCAGGCTGGAGGTTGTGAGCTGCGGATAGGTAAGATGAATTTATTTACTTTCATGACTTATAGAGCTGTTCCAAACCTATACTTTGTGTTTACTTTACTGCAACTTGCAGGTGTATATGAGTCATTTGATACGATCTGCATATACTTGGAGAGTGATCAGTCATCTGGGTATGATCCTGATAAGAATTTTTGGGTGCACTATAAGATGGCTATAGTTAACCAGAAGAATTCTGCAAAAACTGTGTGCAAGGAATCTTCAATCTGCACGAAAACATGGAACAACTCAGTTCTCCAGTTTATGAAGATTTCAGACATGCTTGATACTGACGCTGGCTTTCTTGTTCGGGATACTGTTGTTTTCACTTGTGAAATCATAGACTGTTGCCCATGGTTTGATTTCTCTGACCTTGAGGTAAGATTTCATTTGATTTTTCTTTATGTGTTGTCTATTTGCTCATGTCAGTGCATCAGTGAAGGGAAGTTTAGTGCAATCATTGATGATAGAATTTTATTGGTTTGCTACAGCATATTCTAATGAAAATAATTGTAAGCATATCTATGTTGAAACAGGAGTCCCTTGGCCCTTTTGTTTGTTGTTTTATTTACACCTTTTGTGCTTGTTGCTACGGTGGCCTAGCTATGGCTGATAGGTAACATGCCTGATTGAGAAGATAACAATATGTGCAGGATATTAATTATTTTGAGTAAATTGACTTTAGTCAACATTCAAAGGATTTTATGGGTGATAGCATGACATTTGTTTTTAGTTGTGGACAAGTAACGAGTTATGGTCCTTACTATGTGACACTGACAGCAAAATCGTTTTTGTTCATGGCACATTTTTGGAACTGACCAGATGTGATATGGTAGACACTGCTCTTTTCTTGTTGGGCTCATAATTAACTTCTCTACCAGGTTTGGGCTTCAGATGATGACCAGGATGAATTATCGACAGATCCTGATGAACTTGTTGATTCTGAAGACAGTGAGGATATGAGTGGCGACGAGGAAGATATGTTCCGGAACCTCCTCTCAAGGGCTGGATTTTCTCTTACATATGGAGATAACTATACTCAACCGCAGGTTACTTTAAGAGAGAAAATTCTAACAGATGCTAGTGCAATTGCTGGATTCCTTACTGGCCTGCGTGTTTATCTGGATAACCCAGCAAAAGTTAAGCGTATGTTTCTTCCGACCAAAGTATCCACCAATAGTGGTGGAAAGAAAGACGCTTCAAAGTGTGATTCAAGCTCCACAAGTCTCATTAGTCTGTTGATGGGGGTTAGTGCCTTGAAGCAGGCTATCATAGATTTACTTCTAGATATAATGGTTGAGTGCTGCCAACCTTCAGAGGAAAGTGGTTCCTCTGCAAGTGCTAAAGCTTTTCCTGGTTCAAACGGGGCTAGCTCTCCACCAGAGCTTAGTGTTGAAAGTGAACTAACAGAATGTGCACAAAGTAATGTGTATGCGATTTCGGAACCTAATAGTGATGATATTTGCGATAGTCCTGCAATACGAGATGCAGATTTGGCTACAAATGAGTTTACTGCAAATAATCTAGAACATTCTTGTTTTCCTCCAGAAACATCTGCTGCTGATGTGCCAGCAGATGAAGACCTCGAGCAGGCTTCCAGGGTATGATTTGAGGTTTCTTATTTTCTAACCTTTTCACCACATCTCATTCAATTAATGGGTTATCCTACCAAATTCTTTTCGCAGTCAAAATGGCCAGAGCAATCAGAGGAACTGTTAGGGTTGATTGTTAGTTCATTGAGGGCATTGGACAGCGCGGTCCCACATGGATGCCCTGAACCACGAAGGCGGCCCCAGGCTGTCCAGAAGATTGCACTTGTCCTAGAGAAAGCTCCAAAACAGCTCCAGCAAAATTTGAT
The DNA here is from genome assembly GCA_033239725.1 of Echinochloa phyllopogon. Classification (NCBI taxonomy): domain Eukaryota; kingdom Viridiplantae; phylum Streptophyta; class Magnoliopsida; order Poales; family Poaceae; genus Echinochloa; species Echinochloa phyllopogon. The sequence goes on along the minus strand of BTCW01000001.1, from coordinate 34,037,457 downwards.
TACCCTTGTACCAAAGTTGGTGGATGGTTCAGAGCACTCCCTTGCAGCTTCTGCACTGTTAGACCATCTTCAAAAGTCAGATGCAGAACCTTCATTAAGATTACCAGTAAGTTTGCCTCCTAAGACTATTGTTAATTTGTTATAATGCTACTACCTCATCAAAATGTAGGGCGTGGTTTGAACCAGGGTTGTCTGCAAGGCTACACTTTGACCGTTAAATCTCAATCTTATACTGTCAATGACCATGAAATTGACATCATTTGAATGTCCTTTCAAATATAGATCCAATGATACTAATTTGTAAAACATTAGAGTAATCCTCCAAAACATATTGTTTCTACTACTTTTGGAATGAGTAGCTGATGTGTATGCGCCTACACTTCTACTGTATTGTGAGTTTGTGTCTTAAATATGATTGTATTGGTGGATAGCTGTCATGCACAATTAGCTTATACAAATACATGTGAGCAACTGATTACCTGATATGATTCTGTTTTATTTTAATTACGGCAGGTTTTTGCTGCCCTTTCTGAGTTAGAGTTTGAAAGTGATATCTGGAAACAAGCATCTGTTCATTCACTTGAATTATTGACTGACTCAAATGATGAGACTCTTGTAACTGCCATTACTTATGTTCTTAAGGCGGCATCACATTGTCAGCGTCTTTCCATAGCGGTATGTTTACTGATCATGCTCCTTGGTTTTTTATCTGTTCAGTTCACTTTTCATATTAGTAACTTCTTTGTTTTTATTTTTGAAAGGTTAGAGCTGTTCGGTGGAGACTGAAAGATCTGGGTACTGAAGTCCCACATTGTGTGCTTGACTTTTTGTCTAAAACGATCCAAAGCCAGCCAGATGTAGCTGAAGCTATATTGAAGGATATTGATTCTGATTGTGAACCTGAAAACAGTTGTCTATCATCAACATCATCTTGTAGTACTTGTTCTACAGATGGGCTTTCAGCTGAAGGGATGTATTCTTGGCAAGAGCAAGCTGTGCATGGGAGAAATCATTTATCAGATGTTTTTGCGCTGATAGAAATGTTATCGATGCCTGGATTATTTGTTGAAGTCGCACAGGTTTTTGAGAGGGCTTTATTGAGAGGGGCCTTTGGTCTACAATTAGTAGCCATGGTGCTGGAAAGAAGACATTCTTCCAGATCGAGTTCAAAGTCTGGGTCTGTTGTGAATGATTCACAGAACAAACAAGTTCTGTTAGACGGGCAGTTTGAACCTTTGTCCCTCGAAGAAAGTGATTTCACTTCAGCCCTTGCACTTGGTGAGGTATTATCTCTATCTACAGAAACGAAGGCTCAAGACTTTGTGCGGATGCTGTATGCTATCATATTTAAGATCTATTCCGAGGATCATTATAGATATAGAATTCTGAAGGGTCTTGTTGAACGAGCAACAAATACATCAGATAGCTGCCGAGCAGTTGACATTGATATGGATGTCTTGGTATTTCTTGTTAAGGAGTATGGGATTGCAAGACCTGTTTTGAACATGTTACGTGAGGTTGCTGAAGTTGCTCAGGCTGATCGTTCAAATCTTTGGCACCAAATATGTGCTAGTGAAGATGAAAATATTCGTCTTCGAGAGGACATGGAAATGGAGCAAACGAATTTCAGCAATGAAAAGATTAGACTAAACCAAAAGCTAACTGAATCGGAGGCAACTATCGGTCGGCTAAGGGTATTCATTCGTTGTGATCCAATTGTTAATCCTGCTGTTCATGTTTGTTGGTTAGCCTAACAATTATTGATTTTCTCTTTCGCTGTAGTCTGAGCTAAAAGCTGAGAGGGATCGTTGTACTTGCGAGAAGAAGACACTTTCCGATCAGATGCGAGAGATTGAGAATCAGTTGGAATGGGTGCGATCAGAGAAAGATGAGCAAATTGCAAAGCTCTCTGCTGAAAAGAAGAATATCCAAGTTCGTCTTAATGATGCAGAGTCACAACTCTCTATGGTGAAAGCACAGAAACGTGAAGAATTAAAGGTAGAAGCTGCAGTAACCCTAAGCATTATTTGTGTGCTAAAATGTGTTTATGCTGATCAAAACAAACTGTTCTGTGGTGTTTATTGTCATCAATAGATAGATTGATTATGATACATATTCTCGAAATAAATCTTTTTAATCGCCTCCTTGCCGTAAGTACGTCTTATGTCGTTGCCCAATAATCTGTTCTTTTGGCTACCATAGTAGTTAGATACTTTAGATATGTGCTGTTTACTTGTTTAGTTATCGTTAAATTCCAAAAGAATAACTAAACAAAAAAATTGATGGCAGTAGGGTGGGTTAGTGTGTGTGTAGAGGTGATTTTGGAATTTATTGCTCCTAGATCAAAATTGTTGCATGTATGTATCTAATGTCATAAAGATGCATATCTTGATAAGTATTGGTCTATCAATGAGATTGCGAATAATGCATTTGTTGTAGCAAACCATATGGTGAAGCCATTTGTTAATAGTTCTACTTTTAATATCGAGCTCCTCTTCAATATTGGTTCATGTGGAGACCAATGGCAATTTGGTTCAATATCCATATACCCTGTTTCATGTGCTAATGCAGAGGCATAATTTGTTGGTGTCACTGGTTTTCTGTTCACTTTTAAGTATCCTAAACTGTGTGCTATGGAATCTACCTGTATTGATGTTTCCTTGAAACTTGCCTTGCAATCTCCTAGACCTGTGATGATTAGTGGTTGTATACTGCTCGGCTGCAGATTTTTGTCCTTATTATTAAAAAAGAATTATAAATTTGCATTGAATCACCTTCTACGAAATGCATTGTTGTCTGTACATAATGAAGCAGACACCATTTTACCGATTTATTCAAGAGGTTTCTTGTAGATTTATGTTGCTAAAAGCTAATCATGACAGCTGTAGATATTTTATGGATTTATCATTTATGTGAAGCATATTTTACTTCCTTTTGTATTAGATATTAGTTAGTTATTATTACCTTTGTGTAACTGTTTACATTTCAAATTTTATCAATAATACTTTCTACACATTTTCAAATAACTAATATGCTATGTGCTGCAGAAAGTGACAAAGGAGAAAAATACATTAGCAGAACGGCTGAAGAATGCTGATGCTTCAAGGAAAAGGTTTGAAGATGAATTAAATCGTTATGCAGCTGAAACACAGACTCGAGAGGAGATTCGGAAATCACTTGAGAATGAAGTGAGAAGGCTGACACAGACGGTTGGGCAAACTGAGGGAGAAAAAAAGGAAAAAGAAGAGCAAATTAGTCGTTGTGAAGCATACATTGATGGGATGCAGTCGAAACTGCAAGTTTGCCAGGTTTTCCACCTTGCTGATTTTTAAGTTTCCATAATTGTTTGTTCTGTGCTTACACCTACATTGACTATTGTCTCAAATGCCTTTTTAAAAAAAAAAATGAAAGTCTCAAATGCCTTGTTACAAAGATGGCAATTATTTACATAGGATATTTTTGTTTCACAGATATGTTGTAGTCAATGGCATCAAACATTTGGGGGACTTGTCCACCAACTTTTTGATATACATGAAACTATGTTACCTATATTTTGCACATTAATTTTTAGATATGTGCTCCAAATAGTATGCCAAGTTGTTTTGAAAATGGATCTTGCATTGTTTTTTATTGATCTAACTAAATACTCAATGGAACTGTGTGGACATTACTGATCACAACATTGTTAACGGCCTGCAATTTTCTCTGGTGGATTTGAACTCTGTAACTTGTTTTGGTATCTATGTGATAAACACATGTTCCTTACAGAACCTGGCAACTTTGTAAGGGTCCATGTTATGCATTGCGATGAGCAAATTCACCATATTTTTCCTGATTCATTATCTTAGTGATACTAGCCTACCACTGTTGCACCATGTTTATGGATCTGTCATTATTTTTTCAGCAATACATTCGGACACTTGAAACCTCACTCCAAGAAGAGATGGCTCGTCATGCTCCACTCTATGGTGTCGGCGTCGACTCATTGTCATTGGATGAGCTTGAGGCACTTGCAAACATCCACGAGCAGAGTTTAAGACAGATCAAAGCAATCCAGCAAAGGAAAGGTGGCAGCCATCTGTTGGGTGGCCCCTCTCTCTCCCACATCCCTGGTCTATTCTCCTCGCCTCCGCGTCCTTCAGTGGCAGTTGGCCCGCCATCCTCACGGATCCCAACATCCCCGATCGCACCCAATGGTGCAGGAATCCATGGGAATGTGCACGCAAACGGCTTGGCTGGTCGCTGGTTCAATCCGACCTGAGTGAGAAGCAGACTCTGATTGGAAGTGGGAAAAGGTGTCCATTTTGTGCATTTGATTCAACGGGCCACATTTTGCCTGGGCGTATTTTGCAGCCGCTGAGCAAGCCAACGTGATAGCCTTTTTGTTCCTGGCCTTCCGTCAGGTTTTCTCCTTGCACTTACTTGGTAGTGCCGTCGGCTTGATATTCGCATGAGCGTAAAAGGGCATCAGTATGAAATAATGTATGTAATAATCAAGGAAACCGATGGAAATATCAGGTGCAAGTGGAGAGCTATGGGAATGGTTGTGCTTGTTCAAAGTTCTAAATGCTTTTATCTTGTCTTGTTATCCCTTTTCAAGGAAAGGCGCGATAGATAATGCGTTCGAGGTTTATTTCGTCATTTTACTTCTCCCGCCCACTTTGATTCTCCACTGCTGTGATTTCTTGCCAAACATTTTCTGGCAGTGGCCTCCTAATATCCAGTGTTTTTGCGGTATCGGGTTCCTTAAAAGGAGACCCCTCCGCCATGATTTTGGAGGCGGAGCATGGCGGCGGCTAGGGGAGTGGGGATGAGGAGAGAGCTAGGGGTTTGGTGTGACCACGAATCCCACGATGTCCGCGACTCTGGCGCAAGTGCGCAACCCTCCCTCTCTCTCTCTCGGCCCGCAACTGGAGATTTGCTGGGCCCAACAAGTAGGATCAAGGATTCAGCCCTGTGCTTGGGCCGAACAAACATTGTTTGAGCCCATAAGTGTCAGGCACAAGTAAACACTCTTGGGATTTTTAGTTCTCTCGGAGCAACGCGCGAGATATATACAAGCAAAATAAATAGTTTAGGCCTAATCCAACAAGTCATCCTTTCTGATTTTTCTAAACAAAAAAGAAATTTCCAATGTCAGGAGTCACCTCTTCATGCACAAGTTACAAGCTTACAGCTATACATGGTAAAACATCCCAAAAAAATACAATAGCACGCTAAAAAATACAATTGCAACTGGCATCTTTAGGCGGAAGTCCTTTTCTTCATTACTACTTGCATTGCAATCTGGGTGATCCAGTACAGTTTCAGATAACTTCCTTTTGTTGACGTATAACAGTGTGTCTGACTCCCAATAAGTTTTAACCAGATCCTGTTATGACTACTATCTCAATCATTAAGCTTGAAGAGACAATTGCTTTACATTTTGAATTAGAGTAATCAGCTAGGCTTCTTCGTGCAGTGTAGCTTATGTGGGGAAAGGGTCTCCATCAGAACATCTTTGGCAAACAAAAGGGCATAGGCAGAATACAACATGAAGCTCTATGTTAATCACTTTAGCTGGGCACACATCATCATGTACGGTACATTGTACAAGGTGGCAATGTACAGCTTCTGTTAATAACAAGCTGATCACAGACGGAATACATTGATCCAACATCAAGACCTGACACTGTCATTCAGCAATGGCCGTTTTTCACAGTTATGAACATCGGCTTCGCTGTCAACAGTAATAGACATACAACACTGTCATTCAGCAATGGTCGTTTTTCACATTTACAAACATCATCTTTGCTGTCATCAGTAATAGACCTACACCAAACGATCACGAATCTGCTTAGTTCATAATTCGAGAGACTTTGCGTACTGGTTGACACACACAGTCCAAACTCTCCTTGCAGTCCTAGTCAGTGTTGAAATCCCCCGAGCACCTACAGTACTCTACAAAGCTTAAAGAATCGGCTCCATGAAAAAACTCTCCAAAAGTTTTTTTTGGGCCCCCCTCAATACGCTGGGGTACATACAACAGAGTCACAGTTTATTAGACTGTCCAACTGAAGTTCGCCACTCAGCCTCTCCAGCCATGAGGAGTTCTAGAAGATCATTCCTTCCATCCAAAATCCAAACTTAGCTGTGTTACCTGTATTCTGACATCTTCCTATATCCCCTCGATGGATGCCTAGGTAACACTAACAACTAAGCATTATGCACGGCTTGGCTGAGAGGGTTCCCTTCTTCAAGAAAAATACTCCGTACTAATTTTGTACTTCCAGCCCAAAGAAAGAAATGCAGACATTCGATCCTAGTTAATTTGTATTTCCAATAATCAATACTGTGACCAAAGATATTCCTGCCATTAAGCATGAAGGAACAGTACTGATTACTTGAGAGTAATTTACACTAAGCATCACGGTTACATTTCAAATCAATGTAGCTTTTAAAGCGTTCACAAAGCATTTTTCTACAACCCCTTGTGTTAGAGAGTACATATCAGAACATATTTGCCACATAAACAAGATGAAGCTCAATGTTAACTTCAGTAAGGACACAACTGTGACACATGCTACAGGATGTTTTTATACTTATCTTATGCTAACTAAAATCCGATAGCAAAAGGAAATACATTGCTTGTGCTAAACCATCACTCAGTTAGAAATGAAATTGTTTATGTTTATCGACATCAGTTTATGCTGTCACCTGTAATGGACCTAAGCTAAATAACCATGAAGCTACTTCAGTGGAATGGGGTTACACAAATACAAAATGGAGGGAACACACACCTTCCGATTCTCCTTGCGTTCCAGTCAATGTTGAAATCCCTCTGGCACCTTTCCCGCACAGGCAGACTCATAAGCATCAGCAATGCCGGGGATGGATTCCTCATAGGGAGCAACGAATTTCTCGAAGAATTTCTCTTCGGTCAGCGCCACCACGTTGAAGAAGCACCGGTCTTGTTCAACCAACCCCCTCTCCTTGAGCGCCTTGAGCACGAGGTGCCGGGGCACCATCCGCCTCTCGAGACTGTACATGAGGAGCACCGACCGGCGCGCGATGTACCGCGGCGGCAGCCCGACCTCGTTGAGCAGGAACTCGGCGTTCCGGCGCAGCCTCTCCTCGGACGCGACCAGGATCCGCGGCGCCTTGCTGACGGCCAGGTTCACCTCCTCCTGCGACCATCCGAGCGTCGCCCTGAGGACGGCGACCTTGGCGTCGACCTTCTCCTGGCCTATACATCCCGCGGTGGAGAGCGCGTGGCGGAACATCTGGGAGCCCGGCGCCACGCCGAGCTGCGTGGCGCGCCGCACGGCGTCCTGGACGTACTCCGGGTGCATGGTGACGAGCCGCGGCGCGGCCACGAGCAGCTTGGCGATGTCGGCGGCGCCGAGCCCGCACTGCTTGAGGAAGGCGACGTTGGGCTCGACCACCTTCTCGAGGTCGGAGGTGAGGAGCCAGTAGTTCCAGTCGCTGGCCTGGAGCAGCCGCTCCGGGGAGCCGAAGAGCGGGAGCCAGAAGCGCACCTTGGAGACGAAGCTGCGGCAGAGGAAGTAGCGGCCGCCGATCTGCGCGAGGCGCGCGATCTGGGACGGGGAGAGCCTCAGCGCGGCAGCGCGCGGAGCTCCGCGGAGATGGGCGCCAGGGAGCGGTCGATGCGCGCGCAGAGGACGCGCGGGTTGGAGGCCACGACGGCGGAGACCTCCTTTGCGGAGAGCCCGAGGCCCGCGAGGAAGGCGAGCACAGCGTCCGCGTTGGAGGCGGACTTGAGGTGCGCGAGGTTCTTTGACGCCTTGAGCGCCTGCGGCGGGGTGAGGTGGCAGCTGGTGACGAGGTAGTCCTCGACGGCGAAGCTGCTGGCGGGAGCGGGGGTGGCGGTGGTGCTCGTGGCGGCCGCGCGGGCGAGGCGGAGGCGGCAGCTAAGGGGCGGGAGGAGGGACGCGGCGGCGAAGGGGGCGGCGGCGGGGAGGAAGAGGAGAGGCATGGCGGGGGAGGGGGACGGGGACGAGGCGTGGCAGAGAGCGGGTGGTGGTGATTTTTTGACTTGGGTTGTGTAAGAGCAGGTAGATTCGCCCGCTTGCCGGCTGCAAGAGCTCCAGCTCACGCGAGCTAACGAGCGGTAGTGGCGGGCCCCACTAATTCTTTACTGCTCTGTACCTTTTAGCTGCGACGTGGACAAAACAGTGTATTTCGCAGGTGAAAAGCGGGCGTCCCGCGAGTCGCTCTCTCTTCATTTCTCTCTCCCACACGTCGGATGATGCTGATGTGTACTGTTATTTCGCCGGCTGAGGTTGCCGGACCCGCAAGCTGCGCGCACCGCGCGGACGCAACCTTCCCTACTCTCACCCCTGCTCTACTTCGTAGAACCGGTTACTTTTCTATTCTACAGATTGCTGAAACATTCAATCTTTAAAGCCAACAATATAAAAACAACTTTAATTTATTCAGCTTTCAATTATGCTGCTTCTCTACTGCTTTATTATTAAAGTTCTATTATCTGATTTTATTTTAAAAAATTGCATTTATCCCCTGCTATTTAATTCATTGCTGCTTTCTTTCCTGCCCAGCTGCATCCTGTTTCTATAAGAAATATTGTGAAATTTGGCTTTGTCACTATGATATATGGAAGAATTATTTCTCTTATGCCATACCAATACATAGTACCAAGAGCCTGTAATCTAAACTGAACAATGCTTATTATTTCTTATCAGTGAACAAAGTTATCTTCCTGTTAGCAGAAACCACGATCACCCTATGCACGAGTTATTTAAGCCACTGAATAATATTATTGTGAATGCTAGGCAGGAGTGCTACTGCTACCTATTTAATCTGATGAAGAACCTTGCTGCCACAGTACTTTCATGAGGCCTTCATGCCAACTGCTCTATGGCATTGTGTTGTGACTTGAATGCTTTTTTGCGAGATAACTAGAATGAAGGCATCATTAAAAATGGAAGGGAAAACATGTTCCAGCTAAGGAATTGTCTTATCCTTTTTCTTTCTATCATGATAATGATTAGAGTTTGATGCCTAGAAATGATATTGTACTGCTCTTCATGTGAAATAAATATTGTTCGGTTGTGCAAGCACATATTACAGCAGGATTCCAATATCTTCGGCAAAGCCTCATATTTGTAGTTGAATGAAGCCAATAAATTCTTTACAATTTGATAAATCTTTCTTTTTTGAACAACTACAATTTGATAAATCCAGTAACACTTCTTTTTATCTTTAGGGATTATCTAAAGTTAGAAACAAAGATTTGGGTAGGGCTCCTTGGGTCGCCAATTCATAGTCATAGATACATTGTTTCTTTTTCGCATTAACTAAAAAGTTGTTTCTAAAATCTGGATACTCTGTCGGTAGATATATGGAGTTACATTTCCATCCCGCATTAACAATTTGAAGGAAGAGAATGAATAGATATAGGCTCCTTCAGTTTTTTAAAAGGAAATTATTCTGTTTTGTTTCAATTTCATTTTATAATTTTGAACTAACTGTTTACTAAATCACTAACCACCTCTATTCCAGTGCAGTATGTAACCATAACCAGGGAGGCTATTGTGCAGCTAGGAGTAGAGACGAAGGATATCCAGGTGTATTTTTAGCGATGGCATAACATTTCAATTCTCAAATATCAAGGGGTCCTGTAGCATTTCAGTTAAGAGTAAGAGTTAGGAGACAACACCAAAAGCTTCCCATTTTTATGGATTGTCCTGCTAGCAGTAGAGATGAAGGATATCAAGGTGTAATTTTAGAGATGGCATAACATGTCAATTCTAAAATATCAAGGAATTTCATAGCATTTCAGCTAGGAGTAAGAGTTAGGAGACAACACCAAAAGCTTCTATTTTTTATGGATTCCGTATCTTTGTTTTGTCGCTATGCTTTATGTATTTTTGAAGGCACAATTATTTTGATAAACTAAAATTGTTTGTGTCTATTTAATAATTATAAACTATAACCTGCCATTTGCAATTGTAGGGCGCGCAAAGCTAACGAAGTGACGGAGCTGTTGGAAGCCTGGAAATGTGGCGTTAGAGCTGATGGCTTCTTGGACTGGGACTCATGGGCCTTGGCGAGACGGCCTGAAAGCCTGCGCTGCACACGCCGGGTAGGTGATTGATGCACGGCCCGGTGGCTTGAAATCGAAACCCAAACCCAACGCCGGCAGGACGGAAGTTCCCGCCTTTTTCGGTAGTTCTAGGTTCTGGTACATCGGTAGTTCAAATATAGCATACAAACATGGATTAGACTTCAACTATAGCTGAGTATCGAATATAATTCCTACGTGCACTAACGATTGCCAGGTATGGTAATTCGATTGAATCCCACCATTTTCATTAATTGGCCTTACGCTTTAGGTCCTCTCATCGTTAAAAAAGCACCTTCCAGCTGTCAACCTCAACTCTCTTATACAGTAGCAAGCAAGTGGCTGTAGGAGCAAAGGGCAACTTCATCGTTTTCCAGTTCCAGTGGGGCGACAACCAAAAACCACCTCATCCATGATCTATTGTGATAGGCCGTCGAATCAGCAAGAATCTCTGATGTGCCGGCTTGGGAGCTAGCTTAGTGATCCAGTACCTAAGGAACTTGCACGGCGCGATCAGTGCAACCTTGAGATGTGCCTTATCGGCGGTAATGGTAAGGCTGTTGAGGAACGTGATGCTGGATTGCAACACGGTTTGTTTTGGTTCATATTTCATCAAGCGGCCGGGTCGAGTCACCAGTGGCAGTGATCCTCCTGTACTCCGAGTGTGGATAGTTTACCCTACCATCTGTAAAAAAGACAAAAACACTTCAAGACGCGGCCGTCGGAGTAGCCGCTGTAAGGGCTGGCGCTGGCGCCGTCAAAGGGCGCCATACACTCCGGGCCGCGCAGCGTGTGGACGGACGTGTGGTGCTGCTGGCTTCGGCTGCCGTCGTCGATATGGCGCCCGTTCCTCGAACGGGGCGTGCGGCAGCGCACGGCGCCAGGAGCAGCAGCAGCAGCAGCAGGATGGCGAGGCACGAGGTGATGAGCGCTAGGGGAAGCAGGAAGCTTCGTCCAGATCCCCATGGCTGCTGCTTCTTTTATTTGTTGGCCTTGTGCGTCGGTTATTGGCTGGCTTGCTGGGTGGCTACGGGCTTTGGACGTGCGCTTGATCTGCTTCGATGGAAAGAAAGAAGCGCAGTGCTTTTTATGGCGGCTTACGTACGTTGTATCGGTAGTCTGACTCGATCGGTGGCCGTGTCGGGTTTGTTGGTGTCGTTTCCTTGAGAATTCGCAATCGCTGCAGCGATTCGATTCAACGCGCGCAGCCCGGTTTGAATACGGATTGATCGCCAGGTACCTCTGCTCTTGTGACGTTACTCCGCTCGACGAGGTCCGTTGGACAACTTCTTCGATCTCTACGGCGAACGTAATGCGACGGGTTCACGTCGAACAGAACACTAGGGATGATCATGATGACCGCCGCATGGACCGTACCTACGCCGGCATTCCGGTGGTCACCGAAGCTGCGGCCTCATGCGACCCTGGAGCAGGCAAGCGCCATGTCGTCAGGACTACATGAGGGCGGTCGTCGTCAACCTGCTAGACACGGACTACAGGACTTCGGGGTGTCAAGCTGGGAGTCGGGACATGAAGAAGAACCTCAACGCTACCCTGGGCTCCATCCGTTGCCGTCGCGGTGGTGACCCTCGACGATTCGGACTCTGCGTCTGCCTCGCCGGAGCACCAGGCCGGATATCCTGATCCTGATGGATAGGCATCACCGCTTCGCATCTACCGGCGCGGCCGGACGTTCGGCTACGACGTTCATGAACTCCCTGGCGGAGCTGAGCCGGGACGAGAGGGAAAGGGAATACGACGGCTCGCTGGCCATGGTGCTCGAAGTCTTCAAGCGCGTGCACCAGGGCTTCTTCGACTCGGTCCTCGACGGACGGTGACTTCTCGGACGTTAGAGTGGTGATCAGGGAGGTCCGGTGCCAGGGTGCTGCCTGGGCTCTGCACGGTCGCGTTCAGCTGGTCGAACTCTCTCAGGACTTCGCCACCATATATGCATGTGGACGTTGGCCGAGCGGTTCGACGCCGTCTGCGACATGGCGCTTTCAGGTTCTGGTTCAGTGTATCAGGTGTTCAGATTTGGGCGTTTGAAACTCTGGAAGTCTGGATGATTTAGTGATATTGCTGCCGTGCACTTTCCAGCTATCTCTGCTAGCTAGAGTGTAAAGCAACAATTAATTAAAGGCTCAGATATGCAACAATGAGATGATTCAAACAAAACAGGAACATGTTTTCTAATTTGTTCACACTTCAGATAATTGCATGTTTTCCACTCCTCGACTCACAGATAGAAATCCGAAACCAGCAACACATTCCGTTTGTAACTGAATCAGACTTGACGCATTCCGTCGTAGCTGAATTATCTGCATATTTTCAGGCGTTAGTGCCCGAGCTCTCTCCTGCATTTCTCCTGCCCGTGCCTTCCTTCACGTCGCCGGTGGTCTGTTCTTCACGTCTATCTCGGCCTGCTCGGTGCCGGAGCTGCTGATCATTGCCTCCTCCTTCACGTCGCCTCCCTTGTCCTTCTCTGCATCGGCGCTGCTGCCAGTGGCCTCCTTCACGCCGGTGTGAAACTGTCACAACAGTTGCTGTCGGTTTTCGTGCAATTGGTTTCATTGAAACGTTTTACCAGTAATCCGATCGTCTATCCACACATTCATAGAATTTCCGTATATCCAGTTTTCCTAACCATTCCACAGCTAAATGTATCCCTGCCATGCAGGAAAGTCTTCCAGGTTTGTCAAGCTGTTATAGTTCTATAACATATCAAATTTTTAAATTAATCTGGTGGTTCTTAGGAGAAATGAGTTGGATCATGTTGAGAAATCGGCCCCTCGACCTTGACATCAACTATCTAAAAATGACACCAAGTCACTGTGATACCACCTCTTCTGTGTACCCTATACCCACACTATTACGAGAAAACCTTCGCTCGACACCGATACGCGAGACCAACACTATATTAGAACTCAACTCTTTATTCACTACAACTTGATACATGACTCACTCTTACACTATTAATGTGTCTATTCTACCCACACTTTACTCATGCTATCCAATGGTATGTCACCTGAACTCTTCATGGTGGCTACCATGCCATCTCCAAATGACTTCTACTTGGCTTATACTTACTTCTTACACCTTGGGGTGGATGACACCTCTATTTATAGGAGTACATGGTCAAGGTAATGTTGCCATATGGCATATTCCACACTCTTCGTATACAAATATGAAATATCTAGCTCTAGAGGGGGTTCTATAATTCACCATATATAAAGCATGGCCAACATTGCTTCATGAAATGTCTTCAATCTTCTAGAAGCTTCTCATGTATGCACTGCTATATTCTCAACATCTAATTGGGACTTTTACTGGAACGGTAGTTACCATGCATTCTCAAACAATTGAGCTGTTGACTTATTTTTGAAAAACTACAAATCCACAAATTCTCCAAGTTGAATGTCATAAGCAAATATTCTGATCGAAACATTCCTAGACTGAGTACACATCGTAGTAGTCAAACATAACCTATGTCGATGGCAAAAATGATTGGAAAAGCTAGAAATTAAACAATGTTTGTTTCGACCAAAACAAAGGAGAAATCAGAAAAGTATTAGCTGCAAGATTTGATCAGTGGTTTAAGATCGGAGCAAGCACTTGATTGTCGTTGTAGTCTTGTAGATGACTGCCTCGGTTAACACTTGGACTACCATCTCAATGCAAAGTTCTTCGAAATGTTAGTGTTAGTGTTGGGACTGTTTTCCCAAGCAAGGTGTGCATCTAGGAACAGCTAAAGTACGTGCTGTGCAATACACAGAGCTGCAAACGTGCCTTTCTCCTCACCAACGCCGTCCTTGGGAGCCTCGCCGTATACTTCATGTGTTCCCTTCCCCTCCCCAAAACCGTCCGGGAACTGCTCGACTCTCGTCGTCGCGCTTTCCTTTGGACCGGTGACGATCACTGCTCTGGTGCTCGTTGTCTCGTTGCTTGGGAATGCGTCTGCCTCCCTACAAACGAAGGTGGTCTCGGGATTAAGGATCCGGAGTGTCAAAACCACTGTCTCTTGATGAAATTCGTTCACAAATTCTTCGGCTCTGAGCGTACTCCCTGGAAAACTTGGATTCATCGCAACTATGGCGCTATGGTCGACGGGCGCCGCCCTGACGGTTGCCTTGGTCGCATTATCTTTGATGAGCTTGATCGTTTCCGATCAATCACCAAAGTATCTGTGGGTAACGGTGAGCACACATCCTTCTGGTTCGATACGTGGCTCGACGAACCTCTTCGCATCAAGTTCCATGCCCTCTTCTCTCACAGCACGAAGCCCTTCTCCACTGTCCATCACACCATGTTTCCTGCTCTGAACCTTACACTGCGCCCCCGCCTCACTCATGCCGCCCGTGTAGAGCTTATCTCCCTTCGCCGGCTGCTCTCTCCGGTGTTCTTGTCCTCTACTGATGACGAAATGTAACACCCTAGTTTTGAATTTACTAGGTTTTTAAAATTTTTCTAAAATTTGTTAGAATTAAATAGAGAGCATGTACAATTATTTAAAATAAAGCAATACTTTCTAAATTTAAATCCAATTAATATAGGTTATAAATATATAAGGTCGTTGTTGCATTCATGCCTTTGCATAGTTTCTCTGTTTGAAAAATTGTGGATTTCAAAACTTTTATAAAATTCGAGTAGTTTTCGTTAGTGTGTTTGGATTAAGGATTATACAATTTTTGGAATATATATAATATATTTAAGTGGGCAAAAATAATTATTAGGGTTTCCTCTTTTTCTTTCCTTTTACCTAAATCTAAAAGCCATAGTAACCAGGCCACTTTTGGCCCATACAAACCCCCTAACTCGAGCCCAAGCCGCCCCGGCCCAAAGCCCTTCCTCCCTTTCCTTTTCCTCTCCTTCCCCGCAGCCGGCCTACCAACCTAACCCCGGCCCAAAACCTCCTCCTCCCTTCCAGACCAGCCCACCCCATGACGCCGAAGGCGCCCAAGCGCCTCCCCTCTCTCGCTGTCACCCGGGTCCCACCCATCGGCGCCCTCCCCTCCCCTCTTCTCCCTCTCTGCTTCACCGCCCGAGCAGCCGATGCGCCGCCGTCGCAGCTCGCTCTCGCGCGCCCCCGCTCACGCCTCAGGCTAGTGCTGCCTCGGACCCACCCGTTTCCCCCCTCCTTCCCTGCGCGCTGCAATGGCCATAATGGCCATTACCGGCTATTCAAGGCCGAGACAGCCGCCGGCCAAATTCCTTCCCCTCCTGAGCTTCTGGCCCCTACAAAACCCCCACGACGAGCGCCAAGTGTCCCCTTTGCCCCCTCACCAAGCCTCCTGCGCTGCTGTTGCGCCATCACCGCCTCCGGAATCGCCGCCGTCGCCTCTCACGGTGAGCCGCTCGTCGATCCGCCGCCGTGGAGCCATCGCTCACTCCCTTTCTTTCTCCCTCGCGTGCGCATGACCTCTAGGAAGCTACCCGGACGCCCAGACGTGCGAAGAAGAGGCCCCAAGCTCGTCCCCCACATGCGCCCGTGACCCCGTCCGCCCGTCGCCGTCGACCGGCTCCTCCGCCGCGAAATCGACGACGAGGTCCCCCTAGGTGAGCTTGCTGTCTTCCCCTTATGCTATAGGATCAAACGACGCGCGAAACGAAGCTCCGTAGCTCGAGAACCGCGCAGCTCCGGCGATCCCCGGCTGCTCCTGTGTGCGGCGGCGCCGCCGCCTGTGGTTGCCGGCACGCCCCTGGCCGTCCATCTGCCTGCGAGCGGCCAAGATTAGAAGCCCCCATACCCCTTCGCGTTTTAAATCTAGGCCGCCCATCACCCATCCGACGGCTCAGATCGGTCAACGACCCAAGTCAACCAACTGACCTGCCCCTTTTGCACATAGACCCCCCGCAGAACCTTGTTTTCGCATGGGCAATGTTTACTGAGTCTTAGGAATCTCCTTTGCTAGCCTGAAATATATAGATAATTATGAATAGGCCCCTAGTAAGTGCAAATAAGATATAAACCCTTGTATTTTCATGGTTTTACACCTACTGTTTATTGAACCTTGTATATTTGACATATTAGACCTTGCAAACTTCTGTTATTTAAATAAATGCCCTTGTTAATTTAATAAAAATATAAAAAACTATTTAAACCTTGTATAAAATGCCTTGTTGATGTCATAGTTATATATATGATGTCATAAATTAGTTCATTTTATTCTAAACATATTAAAATCCTTGATAATGCTATAAAAAAATTAGTTTTAGCTTAAATAAAATTGTTTTAGGTGTTAATGAAATTCCAGAAAATATTTAAATCACGTTTTGGGTTGTAGCTTTTGCGTCATAGCTCCGTTTTAGTCCGTTCTTGTTGCGATGGTCCTCCTTTAGCGTGGGCTATTGTTTACAAGTGTAGTTTCACGATGACCATGTTTATAAAATTAAATTAAATATTAAATTGATTAATTACATTTCAAATTGCTTTCCAAATAAAATTTGTTTAGGTTGATACAACGGATTTTGATCAAATTCATGTTAATTTCAATAATGCCAACATAAATGTATTTTTAATTTGTAATAACTTGTTTAGTTAACATGATACAGGGAACAAATCGATTAGACTATCTCACATGCTTTTAAATTTAAGTTGAAATGTTAATTGGTTTAATTTATATGTAAATAATTTAAATAAAACTTGACTAGGCTTATCTACGCTTTTGAAATTAATATAATTTAAATTAATCTCAACTTGCACATGTTTCTTAAAAATAAAATGAGCATAATATGTAGATCTTTTGCCTTCCTTTCATAACCTAAACTCTTGCGCCTTTATTATTTCTACATGTTATCACCTTTTATTTATACTTTCTTGCATTAGATGTCAATTTGCTGGGAATCCTATATAGGCTGTTTACTAGCTTTTTTTTCATGACATTCATTGAAGCCTTTAGAGGTACCTTTATATGGGTAGCATATGCTTAGCTTGCTCAACATGTGATGGGTTATAATTAATCTTGATTAATGAATTATGCAACTTTGGGTGGGTAATCTTTTTAGCAACCTGGAACCTTAGGTGGCTCAGGCAAGTTGGGTTTGATACGAGGTTGTGAAGAGAAGACTGTTGCCTGAGCCAAGGTTAAATAAGGATTGATCTGTGGAGTGACCATCCAGGACAACAGTACAACCATGAGAACTAGATGTGAATGATCTTGGCTATGTTGCAAGGGGAAA
Organism: Echinochloa phyllopogon; assembly: GCA_033239725.1. NCBI lineage: Eukaryota > Viridiplantae > Streptophyta > Magnoliopsida > Poales > Poaceae > Echinochloa > Echinochloa phyllopogon. Next base: position 34,020,197 of record BTCW01000001.1, on the reverse strand, counting down.
TCGGGAAATCCAGTGGTCTGCGTTAGGCTGTTGGGGCTGAGGTGGACTCAAGGACGGCACAATGATGGGTACCTAAACCCTGAGTGGGTTAATGCGCGCTGGTGAACCTAGTAACGGCCTCGTAGTGTACCCCGACACGCACATCTCGGAAATGTGTGGAGGTTCGTCGTCTCAGCTTAAAGGTATCACGACTCATGGTGAAAGTGTACAACCTCTGCAGAGTGTAAAACTGTTATAACAGCCGTGCTCACGGTCAAGAGTGGCCTGGACCCTCACATGGTTAGTTGGTTGGGTGGATCACAGTGGTGGTTAACTATGATTTGGTTAGTTATACGTGGGTTTAACCTTAAGCTGGATGTGGGTTGGGAAGTGTGGGATACGCATCCCCGGATACCCTCATGACAGAAGACCGAGTCCTAGTAGAACTACTCGGACTACTACTCGTGTACTCCTACTAGGACTAGGACTCCCAATTGTAACCGACTAGGGTACTTACCATGTAACCCTGCCCCCTGGGATATATAAAGGAGGGCAGGGGTCCCTAGTTCCGCAGACCAGATAACAAGTCCAACAAGCCTAACAGGCATACAACCTAACAGACAATACAATCAACCATACAGGACGTAGGGTATCACGCTACTCGCGGCCCGAACCTATCTAAATTGTGTTGTTCATGCACTGTCGTTCCTAGAACTCGGCGAGACCCACACAAATCTACTCTCTGGGGTACCCCCAGGCAGACGTGCTCGACATAATTCGTCGACAGGAAGCCTGAATATTATTAATCTTAGGTGCTTAATTAAAACTTGACCAACTAAAATATGAGCTATGCAGTCCACGTAAATAGCCTTCCTTGTTCATAAGCCCCTCATGTCATATATTTTCCCCACTTGCGAAGTACACGCCTCCAGGTGTGCTCACCCTTCTCCTTTGAACCCCTGCTGTGTCTCCCCCTTGCTGTTGCTCAAATAGTGTTGCAAAGGGGCTCGGTTGAGAAGACTAGCAGAAGGAGCCATTCGTGAAGACTTGGAGTACTAGGCTGGCGTGCCCCCGGTCGATGTTCCTGTGGATTATGGAGCCCTCCGTTACGATTGGACTTACGAGTGTGTAATTTTCTTTAAGACCCTTTGGTCATTTTGTAAATAAAATACGTTTTGTAATTTATATTGTTCTGTTATTCACTTATGATGTCACTTTATGCATAAATTTTGATCCTGGGCATGCATGAAGGATGTGTTTGGTTTTTCCTTAAAACCGGACGTGACACCAAAGAGCTCTACTCTCCAACTCCGAACCCTCTAGAAGTTTCACTTCTCCAGCTGCATATGAACTTGTTCGACCAAGAGGCCCCCATGATGCGAAGTTGTCTTGGGGCTGAGACTTCCCTCGAAAGTCAGGTTCTTTGCGTGGCTTTTTTGCTCCGATCGTCTGAACACTAGGGCTAACCTTCACCACAGGAACATCCGGGAGCGAGATAAATCCAACTGCCAGCTGTGTGTCTCGAGTCTTGACTCTTGAGACCAGCACCCATCTATTCCTCGATTGTCCTGCGGCCGCAATGGTCTGGCGCAGGCTCGGCTTCAGTCCCCAAGCCCATCATCTCTACTGCCCCTGGGTGGCTCCCCCACCAGTTTACCTCCTCAAGTTTGGCCAGACATGGTGATTGTGCTCCTCAGACGAATTTGGCTCTCTAGAAATGCACTCATCTTCGAAGGCATCACGACCAGTGTGGGAGGTGCAATCCAGGGTGCGATCAACGACATGGAGCTCTGGAGACACCGGTACCGCAAGCACAGAGACGTCGTGGACTCGTGGATAGCTCATCTGAAGCATTTGCCTTTGTAAGGCTGACTTCAACAAGGCGAGGCAAAGCTATTTTTGCCTAGCGAGTGCTACTATGCATGGATGAAGAGGCCTCCAACAAAATAGGCAAAGGGCAGTGCAATTTGCGTTTGTTGGAGTAAAGGGATGCAAAATTGCATCCCCTCTCTCCTCGAAGGCATCTGCGCGCGGGAAGGAGAGGGCTGGCCACGCGTGGGAGGAGCGGCGGCGGCGTCCTGGTGGTGGAAGAAGCCGAGGGCAAGGGGCCCGATTAACTTGACGGGCGGCTGCCGAGGCGTGCGGGAGAGGAGTAGGCGGCGCCAGCGGACGAGGTCGGCGAGGTCGGGGACGCCGGCGAAGACGACGAGGAGGAGCTCGTCGGTGAGCGGCGTGCCGTCGTCGTCGACCCGGCGCGGCCGCTTGGCGGGGTCGCGGCGGAGGGCGGACAACCCGCCCCTGCCGCTGCGAGGCCACGCCGCCGCGGATCTGGCGAGCGGGAGGAGCAGGCGGCGCGGCCTTGGCAACGGCAACCGCCTCCACCGGGGGCGAGCGGGAGGAGCAGGAGGAGGGCGGTGAGCGGGAGCAGCAGGCGGCGAGCGGCGAGCCGGTGGAGCTTGACTCGTCGGCGGCGACCGCGCGAGGAAGAAGGAGGAGGAGGCCGTCGCGCCCGCCGGAAGGAGGCCACGCGCGGGAGAAGGAGGAGGAGGTCGTCGCGCCCGCCGGGAGGAGGCCGCGCGCCCCCCGGTGGAGCTTGTATTGCCGTGGGCCGGTGGAGCTTGAATCGGCGCGCCGTCGGGGGAGAGGAGCTCGGGGCGGCCCTGGCCGTCGGCGAAGGGGAGCTCGGGGCGGCGTGAGCCGTCAAGGGAGGGGAGCTCGGGGGCAGCGTCGGCCGTCAGGGGAGGGGAGCTCGGGGACGGCGTCGACCGTCGGCGAATGGAGCTCGTGGCGCCGCCGGTCGTGGGGGCGAGGAGCTTGGGGCAGCACCATCGGCGGAGGGAGGTCGTGGGGGCGAGGAGTTCGAGGCAGCGACGCTGGCGGGCACGAATAGGAGGGAGAGGCCGGCGGGGTCCCCGGCGCCGTCTCCTGCGGCGTTGTGGGATGCAGACGGAGAGACCAGAGAAGATGGGGGAGGCGGACGAAGAGGAGAGCAACCAATTTGCAATGTCTGTTGGAGACAACAACAATTGCCTATCCACTTGTGTACTGTGCATGAAAGGCAAAGTTAGATTTGCCTCTCAAAATTGCAATGTATTGTTGGAGTCAGCCTAAAAATGTAAAAACTTGCTTCTGGTTTTTTGTTTGTTGTAAGACGACTGTCGTTTTTTAACGGCACGGCAAGAGTTTTACCGTAATTTTTATTAGCAGAAGGAGAAAAATGAAAACAAAACAAACAAACACAACAATATGAACAACCTAGCTCACCCCCTACAAGAACACAAACAAACAACAACTAAACAGGGAGAGCCTGGGCAACAGAAACAACAACCAAAGCTACTAAGACGACTGTCGTCTCTTCGTTGCATTATAAGTTGTATATGTACAGGTATCAAACAGAGTTAGTGAGTTACACGGTGATCAACAAAGACACATGCGGCTACAATATTGCACCGAGGACATCAAGTTGAAGCGTTGAACCGATGAATTTCCAGGCACGCTCCTTTCGCCATGAAAGCATGTATAGTACGTACGTGGATGCGAGCTCGTAATCTTTTTTTTTTACCGGAGCTCGTAATCTTGCTAGACATGATTACACAGTTATTTTTTTTGAAAAAGTAATTACACAGGCTCAGTTTAGTTCCAAAAAGCAACTCCCAAATATACTATGCAAAAAGAAGATTCCCTATCACATCAAAATGTCATAACAGGCATGAAATCAAAAACTAATTGCACAGTTTTGTTGTACTCTGCGAGATGAACATTTTGAACCTAATTAATCAATTTTCGATAATTTTTTATAAATACAAACAAAATGTTACAGTAGCGCAATGATTACGAAGTGATATCTTACTCCAAATTCAACCTCTCAATTCTAACATCTACGGAGTAAACACCACCACAGTTATTCATTTCGGAAAAAAAATGATTACACAATTATACTCGTGAGGTAGACGCCATGCTTGGGTGTCAGTCTAGCAGTCGCTGATGTAGGCCCGAATACTGCCGGTCCTGCTTTCTCTCGGTAGGAAAAAGGCAGCATGGCCTGGGATGGTGAGTAAGCGATTCGTCCCGACCCACGTGTCGGAAACATTCTAAACTAATCAGCACGTACGCATGTACGTGTCCCTGAGTCAGCTCAGAAACGTGTCGAAGACAACACGACACGAGCGATGGGTACAACCTCACAGATGGATCAATCAGGACTCAGGAGACAGGGGCACACGTACGACGACGGGAGCGTCCACCCACCGGTGACCGGTCACACGTTCGTTTTGATTGCGTTCGAGATCTTGTGCGAAATTCTCAGTCTAGAAATCACGGAGGAGCAAACTAGAAGACCGAAGCGCCGCCGACGGCCCTCGCAGCTGCACCGGTCGTTCTCACTCACTCACCCGGCCCTTGGCGATATATGCCGGGCATCGTGGCCCAACCAACATGCGCGATGCGCCCGCTTCCATTGTTCCATCGAATCGGGATAAAATCCCTTGCCGTGCCCTTTGTTGTTATCATACTACGTACTACGCATCTAGACATCGTCAGAGCACCGGATATTTTGACGTCTCTGTCAAGCACGCGGTACAGCGAAAGCAGATGCGAGAACGACCGGTGCCGCGACCGGGCGAGCGACGCCGGCACGAAAGGTGGAGTTGATGGTTTCCGTTAGGAGCGAGCGAGAGGTCGACGAGACGCTCGGATTTGGGGCGCTTTTGGCTGGACGGCAACGAGACGCTCGGATTTGGGGCGCTTTTGGCTGGACGGCAAGCGCATCGGAGAAAAAGGCGCCTATTAACCGCCGGCCGCTCCACTTTTGTATCATCATCCTCGGCACTGGAGGAGTGGAGGGGAGGGGGAGAGTGGGAAATCGGTTGTGTGCCTCGCCGAAAATGTGATCGGTGAGGAATCGCGCCGTTCCTTTCGGGGGAAGCACGGTGATGGGTGCGGCTGGCATAAGTACGTGATCCCGTGCCGTCTTTCCCTTGGCGGGGTCGAAGTTTTAAACTGCTCCGGCGACTCGCTGGCGCTAGGCCTGGGGGTCACGTACGGCGCTTTGGAGGCTTGGGCGGCCAGCATTTCATCGGCGTGACACCGTGACGAGTCCGTAGAGAACTAGAGATTGTTGCGTCTAGATGCTTCCCTGGGACAAGTGTTCGTGGCCGCGCGTGTCAAGCGTGACGTGTCGGTGATTGCTGCCGTCCGTACAGCCGACGTGTACTATCGCGTGCCACTGGCCCACTGGGCCCACCTGCGGTAGGCCGGGGAGGGATCTTCTGCGACAGCGTAGGCGCGGCTCCACTAGGGGTCAGTGGACGCCTGGACGGGTTTCGCTCACTCGTTCACTGCTCGTCCCCGGCGCCGGCTCGACACTTTGACCACCAAGAGCGCCCAGTGCCCAGTTGCAGGCAGGAGCATCCGCTGGGTGGGCCGCGCCAGGTGTCCTCGAGTCCCGGCCAATAGTAAAAGGGCCACACATTCGGCCGCACAATCAGCGGGCTAGCGTGCGGCCGATCACTTGCGTTGCGTGCCCCCTTCGCCTTATCCTCTCCCCACGGGCCCACCCCTGCAGCCCCTTCCCCTACCCACACAAGCAGCTCTCGGCCTCCCTCCCGCACCAGGCCCACCCGTCAGCGGGACCGATCCGTCGGCCTGCGGGACACGTGGCGCTCACGCGCGGCGCCGGCTCTCCAACAGCTTCTCCCATCCCAACTTGCATTTCCTCCCTTCCCCTTTTTCCTCTCTCCTTTCTCCGTTCGCCTCCCTTCCCACTCCGCTCCCCCGCGAGGACTCGTCAGATATTTATGAGCGCAGCCGCGAGCTAGCCATCCCTCTCCGCTCCCGTGCTCGTGCTCGCAGTCGCAAGGTGTGGTGCTGAGCCGCGAGGGGGGATAGAACCTAGCCCGTGGGCGTGGCTGGGTTTCGGCGGCGGCGGCCTGCTCCCTGCTGGTCTCTGGGTGGGTGAGAATTCCGTGCTCGGTGTGTGATGGTGACTCGGATGTTTATGTACGACTTCGCGGGTGCGGGGGTGGTTGAGGCGCTGAGCGCTGTTCCTTTGCCCTCGATTTGGGATTTTTTTCAACGTCTGGAGGGCCGATTGTGATCGGTGAGGTTTCGGGAGGTTCCTTTGATCCGCTCTCTGTTCTGTGAGATTCGGCTGGAGTTCGATCGCTGCGGTGTTTTGTTTGTCTCTCTGTCGTGCTACTTGGCGGGGAGTTCTGTATTTGGGGATGTGCAGGACTGTTGGTTCGATCTGTAGATGATGGTTCCCGGTACTATTATACCGAAGAAATCGTGATGTTTTTAGTGGTAGTTTCTCTCTGTTTCGATTTTGTTTTTGGCTGAGTGTTTTGATCAGTTTGGATAAGGTCGGATGCTTGATTGACAAATTTTTTGTCTGCTTGTTTGGTTAATATTATCTGGGAGCAGAGTACTCATCCACTGATAAAAAAAGTTCAAAACAGCATAATACTGTATTGTATGTTCATGATGCGTCTAGTGGGGTTTGCACCACCGTTAATTCCTCTGATATAATGCTCATGTTGCAGAATGGAGTGGGAGGTGACGAAGCCTGTCTGGGCTTTAAATGCACTGTAATTGGATGATAAGATAGTCACAGTGCAGCCACCAGTTTCTTCTATAGAACTAAAATCGTTGATACCAAGAGAAGTGTCTGAATTTCGTTCAGTCCTGTGCATCAATCATGGGTGGCGTCTGCTCCAGGAAGAGAAGCCAATTGGTGGACGAGGGCGACTCTGTCCAGACATCACCAAGGTTCTCAAAGACCAGCAGCTTGAAATGGTTGCTTCTCTCACTGCCCCGCACCAATTCTGATGTCTCCCGCAAGGGGCGGGGTGAGGAGCCCGGGCGGTGCCCCTCCCTCATGGAACTTTGTGTGGCTAGAGTCTGCAAGGTACTACTTTGGCTACATGTGTTTGAATTCTGATATGGAATCTCTTCCTTTTGTTTAACCAGCTACATTTGCAGGATATGGACAAGTATTCTAGTTTCATGATGCTGCCGAGGGATCTCAGCCAGCAGATTTTCAACAAGCTAGTAGAATCAAACTGTCTTACGGAGGCATCACTTCAAACTTTTAGGGATTGTGCTCTGCAGGTAATGTTTCTGTTGTAATATGTATAGCTTTCCAGTAGGAGCATGCTCGTGTAACGTGTTGTTTACCGCACATAACTTGTCCCAGTAAGATACATGCCAAACTTTAAAAGTAGGATTTAGCAATAAGAATAAGCAAGTACTGTTTAGCAAGTGGAAAGCGTGAAACTGCTTCCTTGAAAGTCAGATCTATGTTCTATAAATTGCTCAAATTCTCTTTACTCATTTGGAAATAACGTAACTACGTAAGCAAATATAATTGATAATCAACTTCGTATTGAGAATGACATCGGAAACTAGGTTTCTGTTGACAATGTACATTTCAAGAATGATTCTTGTAATATATGATAATATGAGGATAGTTTGCATGTGTACTAACTGTTCTTTTATGTCTCGCTTATAGGACATTTGCTTAGGGGAGTACCCTGGAGTGAAGGATGCTTGGATGGAAATAGTGGCATCTCAAAAAAATTCATTGTTGTCAGTCGATATTTCTTGCTCTGAAGTAACTGATAGTGGGATAGATCTCCTTAGAGATTGCTCAAGCATGCAAAGCTTGGCATGTAATTATTGTGATCAAATCTCCGAACATGGCCTGGGAATGTTGTCAGGTCAGTCACACATTTCATACTGAGTTTTTAGCTATTTAAATGCAGTCGCGTAAATACGAATGGCTTGTTATCAAACTCAATTACGCTAACCTTGGTTATTGGCAGCTCTTCCAATACAAAGATCCCTTCATTGAGTACCGTTATAACCAATTAGTCAGTTAACTTGTTCTTCCGATACAAAGAAGTCAAAGATCCCTTCTTCTTTCTAATACCAAAGTATTTTGTAAAACTGTGGTATTCACCTAAAACTCTGAAAAAAACTTTGTATCTGCAGGACTTTCGAACCTGACTTCTTTGAGTTTCAAGAGAAGTAATGGTGTTACTGCTGAAGGAATGAGAGCCTTTGCAAATTTAATTAACTTAGTAAATCTCGACCTTGAAGGTTGCCTAAAGATTCATGGTGGCCTCATTCATTTAAAAGGTCTCCTCCAGTCTTCATGAACTTAAACTACTTTCCGAGTTGTTGACTTGATATGTCAGCTTCAATTGTTTTTTTTTCAGATCTGACAAAACTGGAGTCACTGAATATGAGATATTGCAATCATATTTCGGATTCAGATATCAAATATTTGACAGGTAGGAGTATATTTGTTTGTTTCTGTGTCTTCTTCAGATATAGCATATGGTATCAGCCTATCAGACACAAATGGATTGTCATTTTCAACATAATAAAATTTATAAGATGTCCTATCCAGTCCCCCCCAAATCTTTGCAAGGCTGACAATCATTTTTCTTTTTTAGATCTTACCAATTTGAAGGACCTTCAATTGTCATGTTGTAAGATCACAGATTTGGGTGTATCCTATCTTAGAGGTAAACAGGATCTCAGGGTTCTTTATTAGTTTGGAGGTTGATCATTTTTGCTGTTGAGTGCATGTGCCTTATTTAGCATTTTAATGTATATTGTTGAACTGTATTTAACTGTTTATGTAAGCTTGACAAGTTTTATGTTTACCATTTCGTGCCTGTAGGCTTATCGAAGCTCACTCACTTGAACCTAGAGGGCTGCACAGTGACTGCTGCTTGTTTGGAAGCTATTTCAGGTCTTGCATCTTTCTTGAGTGTGCCACCAAGTCTTTGTTCTATTTTACCTTAGTTGAAGTTTCATATATTTTTCTGTTGTTAGCTTAGCTCATCTGAACTCAAACTTCTGCCTCTCCTCAGCTGCACTTTATTGGAATGATAATGTACTAATTTCCTATGAATATCTTTGTCCTTCTCCCAAACCATGTGCCATAAATTTTGTTCCGCAGAAACTCTTACATTAGTGAGACTGGCTTGCGCTTTCGCAAAAAAAAAGTGAGACTGGCTTGCGAGCTGTGTACAAAAAAGCACTATCATTCGATAAATGTTGCTAAGAAATACAAGTCCTCAGAACAATTGTAGATCAGGCTTTTCTCAGAGTTAGAAAATATAGTTAGGTTACCATTTAAGTATGTTTGCTTTCTTATGTTTATTTTAAATGAAATCTCAAGAAATGCAGAGTTAATTAACTTACTTTGGGCGTTAGGACTCGGGTCTTGCAGATGAGGCCTGACTGCTTGATTATATACAATTTTGCACTGATCACCGATTTATATGGGTCATGTATTCTCGATTTCTTGTACCTTCTTCAATTTGTCTTTTATTTCTCGGATGGTAGTTGTAGGTGTTAAATGCATCTTCTAAGTAATTGCTGGCTTTGTTTGTTCTCCTATGGTGTGATAGAAGACATATCTTGAAGTTTCATTTCTTGGATGGTAGTTGTAGGTGTAAATGCATATTCTAAGTAATTGCTTGCTCTGTTTGTTCTGGAAGATATTAACTTCATGATCATTTGCATCTGTAGGATTGGCTTCATTGGTATTGCTGAATCTGAATCGTTGTGGTATATATGATGATGGCTGTGAAAATTTTGAAGGTAAATGTAATGCTTCTTGCTGAGTATTTCTGGACTCGGCACCAGTGTACTTTTCATTATATGTGGACATAAATATTAAGCAACATTAGATCAGACTTGCATTAAAGCTGGAAGGATATTTATGAGCCTGCTCTCCACTTATCTTGTTCTCCTATGGTGTGATAGCAGTTTTTAATAAATAATAGGAAGATGATATTAAATCCGTTGCGAAACGCTTTTGTTTCTGAATAATTGTTTTAGAATTTTCTACCGGCTTTTATGCACAGTAGATGATAGACGTGTTGTTGTGTTGAATCGATCATAGTTGCTTAGTTAGCCACTGAGCATGTATTGCCATGATAACTGCACTAAACCGTTCTTCTACATGTTTATGTCATGCTTAGTAATCTAATTCATTGTCTATTCCTGCTTTCCAGGTCTTAAAAAATTGAACGTTTTAAATTTGGGGTTTAACTATATTACAGATGCTTGTTTGGTGCATCTCAAAGGTAGGGCTATCTTATTGTAATGTAGTTGAAAACTACTATCTTATTTTTTTAGATTTGGAGTGTACATGACAGTCACAAACTATGCATGTACTCCGTATCAATTTCGTATTTTCTTGATTATTTCAGTAGTGGTTATTTGTTCTGAGGGCTTGATTTTGCACTGCTGCACATGATATCACCTCATTAGAATATACAATAGTGGTTGTTTCTTTCACGAATTAAATGAACAGACTCTTTCAAGGGGTTGTGTGGATATTATTCACTGAAAAAACGGTCTGGTGATTAACCAAAATTATAAAATTATTAAGGGATGTGATTTCCTGTTGTCGCTATTACATTTTAATATGCCATGCACTGCTTATTTCTGCCAAATGATGATCTCCCTGTTCTGCATTATTAGTTTTAAAGATATATAAAAACAGAATAATTGTAGAGTGGAGCTTCAATGTGGTAAAGTTAAATTTTTGTACTCCTTTGTTGCTTCTAGAATTAGTCAATTTGGAGTCCTTGAACTTGGATTCATGCAAGATTGGAGATGAAGGTCTACAGCATCTGAAAGGTGAGTTGCATTTTGTTACCAGTCTTAGGTATCATTTCTGCAGTTTGTTTATCTGTACCATTCCATGCCTATATTCCTGCAGGTTTAGCATCAATGTTGTGTTCTCAGTAAAATAATACACTATTCATTTGACTCAGATTTCATACCGCAGATTTTAAGAATGTTTGTGGTTGTGACAGTATGGATCTATATTGATGCAGGCCTTGTGCTATTGCAAAGCTTGGAGCTTTCTGATACTGAAGTTGGAAGCAATGGACTCCAGCATCTATCTGGTTTGTCTTCTAACAAAAAAAAATCAAGTTCCCATCATTTTTTTGCAGCTAGATTGAATGAACCTGTACATAGTAGAATTCTTGGTAAAAAGCTGTATCCAGTATTTGATTGTATGGGACTGGGAGTTCCTTCTTTGACACAATATACCAATGTATGTGCTTTTTGCCAAACATTGAAAAAAAAGAGTGATATAATGTGTGGCCAATTTGATAAACGGAAACTGTCTGACTAGTGACAAAGCATGATTTATGTGAATATTGGAGTTATAAGTGCATCTTTTATTCATTGTTTCTTTCTTTTTTGTCCATGTATTATTTCAATTGGCATGATTATGAAGACAATGATGTTCTAGTCATTAAATCTTTTAATGAAGTTAAAACTTGAGAAACGTGTTGATTAGGGGTTTCTGATATTCCATTTCTGCAGGCCTTAATAATTTGCAGAGTATCAATCTCTCATTTACTGCGGTTACGGATATTGGTATGAAGAAGATCTCCAGGTTGAGTTCACTGAAGTCGATTAATCTTGACAATCGCCAAATTACTGATGTTGGCTTGGCAGCACTTACAAGTATGTATCATACTGGCTTGTTTGTCATGATCCTTATTTTGCTCCATTTGATGAATTTGCATGGTTGCAAATTAGGTGCTCTGAGTTGTTGCAAACCTTCGGACTTTCATTTCACTTGATATTACCGAAATTTGATCCATGTGGTTGGATAATGCAGGTCTCACTGGGCTGACTCATCTTGACCTTTTTGGAGCTCGCATAACCGACTATGGCGCAAATTGCTTCAGATGTAAGAGTAAACTTTAAAATCAATTTCGGTTGTGAAATTGGTTGTTAAGCTACAAATTTTCATGTGTTCTATCCAGAGACCACCAATCATGGCTAATTAAGTCTTAAGTTTATTAGGAATCTTAGAAAAGTGCAGTTATCAATTACTCAATTTGGTGACTCATCCAAGCACTAGTAGTGTGGCCGCGCACGTGTTTAAAAGAGATTACAGGAGTGTGGCACGTGCGCCGTACGTGTTTAAAAGAGATGACATATAGTACACTGGGACAGAGTACTATTCCATTGCCATTTTACAAATTTGTTAACTGCACTGGCACAGAATCCCATCCAAATATTTATCAAAAATCCTTTGCACTTATCACCCCATCTGAAAAATGAAAAGGGACACGTACTTCCCAAACAACCAGTAGAATTGAAGAGATACAAATTCATTGAGGCATTTCAACAAACATGTCATCGAAAAGTGGATCACACAAATGTACCAGTGATTCTCATTTCTCTCCAAACTATTAACACAATCTTTGCTCAATAAATATCAAGACGACATATGTCATGGCCACATTCACGTCCTTTCCAACTATTGTCAACTCCGTTTCATGAAAGAATACACTATCATACATCACACCATCACAAATTGGATAGTTTTGGCAGTTAATGCAACATAGGCTCTTTAAACAAACTTGGCAAGTTTGTCTGCTATAACTTGGTGTTGATGTCATATATAGGACGACTGAACTGTTGCACGACACAGAAATAGCTTTTGCTGGCCCCTGTTGTGTAGGCTAGCTTGTTGGGTGGTATTATTTACGCATCCCTGTTTCCAATTTTAAGACCATTTTGTGGAGACATTGTTTGCTCATCTGTAGTTAAGATTAAGCAGGCCACATCAATCACTTGACACGATTTATGCTACTGCAGGTTTTAAGAATCTTAAGTCTCTTGAGGCCTGTGGTGGGTTCATTACCGATGCTGGAGTGAAAAACATCAAGGATCTGAAAGCTCTGACGCTGCTGAACCTTTCTCAAAACGCCAACCTGACGGACAAAACCTTGGAGCTGATTTCTGGTACTGCTTTTACACATGGAAATAAAACCACTTATGTCTACACGGAAGCTTTGACTGCTACCTTGATACAACCAAAAATCTCATGCTCATTCCTGTTACAGGCTTGACCTCTCTGGTCAACTTGAACATCTCAAACTCCCGGGTGTCCAACGCTGGTCTCAAACACCTGAAGGACCTTCAGAACCTGCGGTCCCTGTCCCTGGACTCCCCCAGGGTCACGGCAAACGAGATGAGGAAGCTCCGGGCCAAGACGCTGCCTAATCTGATCAGCATGCGGCCTGAGTAGCTTGGTCACCCGATGCATGCTGTAGATAATCATCAGGCTGTAGCAAGCTGTTCTATAGATAGGTGTGATCTTGGAAGAGCCTAAGATGAAGCCAGGCATGTATATATAAGTTATTAATATTAATACTGTTAGTGTGAGGCAGGTCTAGTGCAGTAGTGCTCGGTGTCCGCGTGCCCAGGGCCATCGCCACGGGATGCTGTCAGTGGCGTTGTCAGAAAAAATCCAGCTCGGGTCAACTTCTAATGACTGACTAAACCAAAATCGAGAACATAGCAATGCAGATCGTATTAATATGTCTACGTATTGCAATCACATAATTTTATTGCAAAGTTGAGATATTACCTCAAAATTAAAGAATAAATTGATAGTTCTTGCACTAACACACCAACCTTGTAAAATAGTTCTTCAAGTCTGCATAAAATTTATTTATCAATTACTCAATTTGGTGACTCATCCAAGCACTAGTAGTGTGGCCGCGCACGTGTTTAAAAGAGATTACAGGAGTGTGGCACGTGCGCCGTACGTGTTTAAAAGAGATGACATATAGTACACTGGGACAGAGTACTATTCCATTGCCATTTTACAAATTTAACTGCACTGGCACAGAATCCTATCCAAATATTTATCAAAAATCCTTTGCACTTATCACCCCATCTGAAAAATGAAAAGGGACACGTACTTCCCAAACAACCAGTAGAATTGAAGAGATACAAATTCCTTGAGGCATTTCAACAAACATGTCATCGAAAAGTGGATCACACAAATGTACCAGTGATTCTCATTTCTCTCCAAACTATTAACACAATCTTTGCTCAATAAATATCAAGACGACATATGTCATGGCCACATTCACGTCCTTTCCAACTATTGTCAACACCCTTTGGCATCACCTCCTGCACCTCCCTCCTACTTCAATTCCTTACACATAGCCATGCAGGGATGTCTTTCCATTTGAGCAGTTCCTGTTGGATCATAGAAAGGGGGAAAAGGTAAAAATACAAAACTAAGGTTTTCAATAAAACTTATGGCAGAGGTATATGCCATTTGATGATAATGAAAAGTTCAAAGAAAATCCAAAAAGCTTTCAGACAACAACTTCTCTTCAGATAAAGCCTTCACAAGCCTGTCCTCAAATGACGCATGCCAACTCACTTTTTGGTAAGTCCATTAAATTAATATTTGTGTTAGTAGAAAGCAAGAGAAACATAGCTCTTTAATAAGCAAATTTTGGCTAAAGAACACACTAACAGAATGATCTATTGTGGATATTGAAGAAAGAAGCGATGAGGAGAATAACATCACAGAAGCATGCATGTCACATAAATATCAGAGAAGAACTGACCAACTTCAGTCTGAAGAAAACCCACGCTCTAGGAATTCTGAATGTGATGTGCTCTTGACAATCTGTCACGGAAATCCTTGGAAATAAGTGCTTCCACGATTTCAGAAGAGAAGAGTCAGCTTTTCACCTGGCACCAAACGCAGAAAAAGAAGGGTAGTACCCAAAAATTAAATTGGAATGTGAGTGTATCTGAGCACAAGTAAGTGTGCAATTACAAGGTGCTTTAGGTAACACATGCCTGACAGAAATGAGCATTTCAGTAGCAAATAATTTTCAGATTAGAGAACAAAAAAATTTGAGGAACAAAATATCATAAATTATCCTGAATTTTGAGCCAAACCAGAGTGCCTCTGTAACTGAAATTTGACCTTTGACCCTTCGAGAATTATTGGTACACAGTGGATGGGTGACTCTAATCGTAATTAATCAGAGTGTAAAATAGAACAACTGAAAAATCATGAACTGGACATTGCAAAGAAACAAGCTACTGCTATAACAATGTTTCAGAAAACTATTCATGGTGAAGCACACCACGATATATACACAAATAGCATGGAGATACCTCATATGTGTAATAGATCTTTAGGACATACCGCTCCATTTAATAACTCAGTCCTCTAAAATGCATAGTACATCTATTGCATGACAAATATGCTCACCTAGATCAGGAAAGGGAAAAAGGAAAAGGATTATGTGTTGTGTCATTGTGTGCATGTACTAGAGGTATTTTACGATACCCAGTACCACCGGTTAAAAAGTAGTATATAAAGTTTTGATTAGTTGAAAAAAATTATATACCATTATAACGTGGATCAATGATATAGGTAGTATATGGAGAGTGATATAGGTAGTATAAGGATATTATTGAAAGAAATATAAATGATATCACTGTAATTAATGTAATTAATTAATTTTTTCATTTGATCATTCAAATTCACCGTTTTATTTCCCTCTCAATCTTAATCTATTTCCCTTGCGTGGTTTGTGGCTTTGCGAGTGGCATGCATGGTGACAGAAAACTAATACCCCGGAGGCGCGGAGGCCATGCGGGCACACGTTCATGGCGGCAGCGCCGGCGGCTAGCAGGTACGGTGGCAGCGGCCGGCGAGCACATCAGGCAGCAAAGGCCGCAGACTACCCCGGGACCCAACGAGCTGGACCCCAACGGGCACCACTGGTGCTGGGCGGGAGCGCGACGGCCTGGACGGCGAGGTCTTCTTCCTCGGCGGCAGCAGCTCGCGGTGTCGCTAACCGCTTCGACTACTTTCCGCCGTGATTACCGGCCATACTAATATAACTGAATGTTAAATTACCCATACTAATTATAGTTATGTACCACAGTATTACCTGCTATACTGGGTACATGCTATTCTGCAATTTGCCACACTCCTAGCTCATACTTGTTTGCTCCCTGAACGACGAACGAGATAAATCAAAACCTATAGTGCCTCGACATGGAAACCATATATGTATAATGAAATTTAGGAACATACTGTATAGGAAAAGAAGAGCATCGATACAAGAAGGAAAATAACATACCTTGGTTGCCATATTACTTTAAAGAGGTTTAGTGGGCTCAATAAACACCATTGATTCTTTTTTTTAGAATGCTTCAGGTTCCCAGCAAGAATCGAGGATGACCGGTGAAATCATTGAACTTGCACAATACACTGCAAAGTGCACACCAAGATTCAGGACATATCAACTTTGGTCCTTAAGAAACCACTCAATGGATTCCTACAAACAAACTTGATGCCATGTAATTCTCAGTATAGCTGCAGCAAAGCTTTAAAAGAATGGCAGTGCATTCACTTGGTGGGTCACGTGTAGAACCTGAAACCTTCCCTAAAGTGCCCCGACTTCCTTCGCCACAACTGAAAATGAAAATGATATCGTTAGCATATCATTTTCCGACACTGTTAAACACATGCATAGCATAGCATATTTCGTAAAGTGAGCAGTAGGTAGCAAGGTAGCAGGATAATAACAAAAGCAGTGCAGGTTTAACATGCGAGTAAAGTAAAGCGCTAGCATACTAGTTTGCGTGTCTAATAGGTATTTCAGAGATGGTCGGGCGTGAACCTGGGCAAAAGTCTTCATCCTCGTCAAAGCAGTTGTCGTAGTGGTCCAGCTCCTCCTGACTCTGCGGAGCTCCTAAGGTTGCGTAAAAATAAAATAAGATGCGACTACTAGCAAAGAAACACTAAGACATTGACGAAAGAAGATCCAAATAACAACGAACTCTACACTAATGCGTAGATCATGTTTTTAGAAAAATATAGAAACTGGTTTCATATTTTTCTGAGCTACGGTTGATTTATTATTAATTTTACAAGTTTAAATCATTTTCTGAAAATATTAAATAATTTCCGAAAAAGAAAACAGATTAATAATTAGCCTGCTGACGTCAGCATGACGTCATGCCGACGTCAGCAGTGGGGTCCGCCTAGGATGACATCAGCAGTGGGTCCTGCTGACGTCAGCGTTGACTGGTCAACGGTCAGCTCTGGTCAGTGGGTCCCATGTGTCAGTGACACACAGTGTATGACAGGTGGGCTGCATACGTCAGCGCGGTTAAAAGAAAAGGAAAAAGATTAAACGTTGGCCGGGTTGGAATGGGCCAAAAGGTGGATGGGCCGGAAAAGTTTAGGGGTGTGAAACGGACTTAAACGCAAGATTCGGCCCACGAAGGGGTTGCTGTTGGATCTAGCTCTGGTGGACTCGGTCCACCGTGAACCGAGAGTGCGGTTCACGTGGGCCGGGTGCACAGGATCAAACTGTGGCCGAAACGGGATTTTCTGCGGTGCTTCGTGTGGCGACTTGGTGTGGTCGTTCGTGTGGCTCGGCCACGCCGCGACGCGACGCGCGCGCGGCGCGCTCTGGAGTACGCCGGCGGCGACGGTCGGCGGCGAGACTTGCCGGAATCGGCTCGGCTCGGGTCAAGATTGGTCGGATTAGCTCGGCTAGGGTTTCGCGAGATCAAACGGAGTGAAAAAGGGTTCGGCTTGGGTGCGGTTTGGCCCTCCCGACGCAAACGGCGGCGATGCGGCCATGGCGCCGGCGAGCATCGACGGCGGCTCGGGTTTTCGAGTGCAACCGCGCACGGTTTGGGTTAGGCATGCGCGCGTGCGGCTCCAGCGACTGCTGGGACGCAGCTAGGTGCACATGCGCGGGCTCGTGGTCGCCCACGGCCGCGACATGGCCTCGGCATTCGCGCGCGGCGAGCGGAGCTCGGCCGCGGCGGCCTCGGCTGCGAGCAAAAAGGCGATGGCGGGCTGCGCAAGGTTCAGCGGCGACAAGTTCCGGCACAAAAGACGCGGCCACGACTCGAAGGTCGGGTCCCAGGGGCTAGCGACAACGGCGGCGGCGGCGATTGGCCGGAGACAGAGAAGAAAGGGGAAAAACGACGGCGCTCACCTAGGGGCCAGTAGTGGTTCGCTGCAGCTCGAGGAAGTGCTCGCGGTGCTCCTCCGGTGCTCGTGCTCCTCCTCCCGTCCTAGGTCCGGCTCCTCTTCGGCGACTCCACGGGCGGCGGCGCTCCGATCCTCGGCGGCGGCGTCGTGGAGGTGCTCCGGCTCTTCTTCCCTTCCTCCTCTCCTCCATTGGTCCTCCTCTGGCCCTCCTCTTCCCTCTCCCCTCACGAATTGGAGTCTGGAAACACCAATGGGGCGGCGGCGGCTTGAACAGGGAATGGCTCCCGGCGGCGTCTTTTAAAGGGGATGGCGCTAGGGTTCCGCGGCACGGACGGCGAGATGGATGCGGTGGGCGGCTTTGGACACGCGTCTGCATCACGTCGGGCCGCACGAGGTTGATGGGACCGGCTCGGGTGGTTGGAGGTCACGGGCGCGCGCGGCCGCGAGAGAGAGAGCAGAGCGGCGCGCGGGGGAAGAAGAGAGAGGTGAGGGAGAAAGCTGACAGGCGGGGCCCGCCTGTCAGTGGGAGAGAGCGAGACGCGGAGGCGACGCGGTGGAATGGGCTGACAGTCCGGGTCCACTTGCCAGCGGGAGAAGGGAGAAGAGAGGGGGCGCGCGGGGGAAGTTTGGGCCGCAGCTGGGCCGAATGGCCGGCTGGGCTGCTTGGTTGGCTGGCTCGGGGGAAGGAGTTGGAGGGTGTTAGATGGACTTTGGCTTCGGGAAATTGGCCCACGAACAGTTAGTTTAGGTTTGAATTAGTTTGGCCAATTAGAGTTTGAATTCAAATCTAAAATTTGAATTCAAACCAACCAAAAATCCAAATAAATCCAATTAACTCCAAATCACACTATTTCATCCTTAGCACTTCAAATTGATTTTAAATTTCAAATTTAAGTTGCTTAAGAATTTGG
Source organism: Echinochloa phyllopogon (assembly GCA_033239725.1). Taxonomy (NCBI): domain Eukaryota; kingdom Viridiplantae; phylum Streptophyta; class Magnoliopsida; order Poales; family Poaceae; genus Echinochloa; species Echinochloa phyllopogon. The sequence continues at coordinate 34,001,468 of BTCW01000001.1, read as the reverse complement.
GGAGAAAAATAGAATTAATTTTAAACATGGGTTTGCATGCACAACAATTCACCAAAAAATTTTAAATTCACATTTTTGCACTCAACAAATCCTAGGGAATTTTTAGGGTTGTTGCAAGCACAAACTGATTTAGACCACACAGGAGCTCGATCGTGGGGACAAGAGATTCCTCCATGATACTTAACTGAGAGTCTGAGAGTATTTTTGCCAACCTAGGAATGTCCTTTCTATGTAGCTATAGGAAAAAGTTTCATTTTTAGGTACTATCAAATGGTTGCTTCTGTGTTCTATATAAACATCCTGTCACATTATTCATTTTTTATAAGGGGCTATTGCGTTCTTGCCCCTACTTTGATCCTCAATTGTGATTTTACCCCCGTTTTTCTTCACTTTGTGATTATACCCCTGTTATTTGTATATGAAGAAAGATTTTGCCCCTGTTCTGTGAAGAGCATGTAACGGTGTTAAATGAGACAAAAAAAGACATGTATACCCTTGCAAATTTGCCCCTGTTTTGTCAAGAACTTTGTGATTTTACCCTTATATGACATCAATTATATTGACAATATTTAACAGTTTTGCAACAAAATTTACCAACTAAACTCATTGAAATAATCATACTGAGTTATAATTGACAAATTGTCAAAAACAAATTGACAGCACCTTGACACAAAAGTAACAGTACCATCCCATATAGATAGATAGATAGATAGATAGATAGATAGATAGATAGATAGATAACATCCCATTATACTAGTAGAGAACTAACAGTACCATATCCAACATACAAGTTCAAGAAACAATAGAGATATATTACATGACCAGTGATAATGCACCATATTCATGCATCTAATCCTAACAATGCAGCCAGTCTTCCTCCTCTTCCTCTTCCTCTTCCTCTTCCTGCAGCACCACTTGTTCCTCTTCCTCCTCCTGCTTCTCTTCCTTCAGCATCACCCCTTCCTGTTTCACCAGTAGCTGCATTTTCCCTTCCTCTTCCTCTTCCCCTTCCCCTTCCCCTTCCCCTTCCATGTTCACCTCCACTTGAAGTTGCACTTCACAAACAACAGAATTGGTTCAGTGAACAAGTTGGCAAAATAAGCATGACTAAATAAGGAAGAAAGTGCAAGTAAGGGTCAAACTATTACTCACACTGATGTTTGTGAAGATGATGCATTTTGTGAAGATGAGAGCTTTTTCTTCTTTTGACTTGCAGTAAGACCTCCTTGGCAATATTTGGCTATATGGCCAGGTTCATTACATTCAGAACATGGTTTCCTCTTTTTGCCAGTGCTGGCCTCATCAAAGGCCTTGATTCTAGAGTTTCTTGGTCTCCCTGGTTTCCTTCTCAATTTAGGTTTCTTGATTTTATAGCCTAAATCAACACATGGCCAGTTATCCTTGGATGTCATAGGATTAAATGTGGATGCATATGTATTTTTGAACCTATCAACATAGAAGTAGTCATGGACAAATTCATCCATTTGTGCATCCCTACTAAGCCTAGCAATGAAAGCTAATGCATGGGTGCAGGGCTTTCCAGTCACTTGCCATGCTCTGCAACTATATGTCTTTTGTTCCAAGTTGACTGCAAGCCTGAACCTATTCACGGTTACTTCAGCTGTCCCAGCCCCACATATCAGTACATCATGGTCCTTGATAGTCTTGGATTTAGCATTTAGAGCATTGGTGACAGCTGGAATAATTTTTTCTGACATTTTGCTAGCAATCTTGGCTCTCAAAACAAATTTCTCAATGATCATTTGTCTTATCTTGTCATGCATATCAACAACTTGGAAGTCTTTGGTTTTTGACACCCAACTATTGAAGCATTCAGAAAGATTGTTGTCGATGTAATCTACCTTACAATCTTCGAAGAATTTGCTTCTACTCCATATATATGGATGATTGTCATCCAACCAAGCAAGTGCACTAGAATCTTTCTCCTCTATCTTGCTCATAAAATAGTTGAACTTGTCAATTGTAAAGCTCTTGGCGGCTGACCACATGTTCTTACCATAAAGCTCACCGCTGAAACCATTCTTCTTCATGTTTTTCCACAAGTGTCTCATGCATTCTCTATGTTCCACTCCTGGGTATACTTCATCTACAGCCAACTCTATTCCTTTGCCCGTATCTGTACTGATCACCAAACCATTAGGAGTATCAATAGCTTTTTTCAAGTTCTTGACAAACCAAGACCAGCTTTCCTTAGACTCTGTCTCAATCACACCATAAGCCACTGGAAATAATCAGTTATGACCATCCACTGCAACAGCTGCTGCCAACTGCCCTCTTGACCTTCATGTCAAGTGTGTGGCATCCATAGTAATGTAGGGTCTACACCCTTGCAAAAACCCATCAATGCATGGTTTGAGAGCAACAAAGAACCTGCTGAAACACTAATCACCATTATCATCTTCTTCAGTGTCTAGCTCAACAATACTACCGGGTACTACTCTAAGAAGCTCAGCTTGATAGGTAGGTAGCAAGTCATAGCTGTCATCCCACTTCCCATATATGATGTCAATTGCTCGTTGTTTGCCTCTGAAAACTCTATGGTATGGAACATCTATGGAGTACTTCTTCTGGAGCCTACTGTGCAATTCCGTTGCTCCCATTTCAGGGTCTTCCCGCAACAAATCCACCACTCTTTCAGCAACCCATTTGTTGGATGCCATTGTTTCACCACAATTATTGAAGGAACCACAAGTATGTTTAGGCCCACTTGTCTTAACCTGCAAAAAAGTATCAATTACTTGTTGAATGTACACTAATTGCTTGCTGAAAATGACAGGAATGTACACTAATTGCTTGCTGAAAATGACAGAAATGTACACTAATTCCTTGCTGAAAATGATAGAAATGTACACTAATTCCTTGCTGAAAATGACAGGAATGTACACTAATTCCTTGCTGAAAATGACAGGAATGTACACTAATTGCTTGCTGAAAATGACAAGAAATATACACTAATTGCTTGCTGAAAATGACAGAAATGTACTCACCTTGCAGCCAATATACTTCTTACTCGTTGATGCAAAAATTTCCACTTGCAGCCCTCGTCGGCTCTCTTGCATATGGCTCTAAATCTGCTCTTGTCCTTTTTCACAATTTGGAAAGCATGATCATTCAATATTGCATGATGAGTAACTGCAGATTTGCACTGATCCACATCTGGGAACACCACATTTACATCAATATTTGGATCATCAACATCATAGGAAAAAGGAGGAGGGTCATATTCATCGTCGTCATCGACTACTTCACCATCAGGATCAAACTCGGGGTCAGAGCAATCATCATTAGAGTCAGATGATGCAGCCAGGTCACTATCATAACTGCTGTCACTTAGTGCCACAAGTGAGTCAGTGTCAGAATACATGCCTTCCTCATCAACTCCTACACCCTCATCATCATGTGCACCATTTCCTTTCGATTTGGTGCGTTTCTTTTTCTTGGTTATGGATGTGGCTCATTGGTTGGTGGCTCATTGGGTACTCTATTCCTTACAGAAGGGTGACACCTGCGTTTTGTTGGTGACCACTGCAATGGACCCTCGAAATCATTTATCTGCGCATTTATGTGGACTACTCCCTTCTCTAGATTAAGTTCAAACCACTCAAGCAGATGTTGATCATATTTTATCTCCATAGATCCATTTTCTAACTCAAGCCATAAAGTTATGTACTGCTTCGAAACCCACGTGTAGTGTTCAGCTATGAAATCAACCAATTGCAAGAAGCAGTAGTTATAGATGTCAATAATCTGAGTTGGCAATGTTTTACCCTGCAAATATGTCTTTGGTCCCCCATCAGGCAAACTGAAAAAGGACAGAACCCTAATGATAAGGTTCATATCCCTGTGATTTGGCCTATAAATCACAGCATCAAATACATAGTTAGCTTAATCGCCCTAAAAATTGAAACTAATTCGCCCTATAATCATTAAGCATTTCTTCCTATAAACCAAATTTAATTCGAATCAAACATAAATAATCACAGGGGCTCCAAATTTTACCTAGCCTATCCATCATTGTTGGAGCAATCCATCTCCTTCTCTCCCTGGCCGGTGCGCTGGCCGCCCGCCCGCAGGCCCTTGACCGACGCCTGGCCGCCCGCCCGCGGGTCGCGCCCTAGCCGCCCGCCTGGCCGCGGGGCACTGCGCGCCCTGGCCATGGACCCGCACGTGGGCCCTGGCTTCGCCGCCCGCTCGCGGGGCGCGCGCCCAGGACGCCCACGACGCGTGCGCGGGCCTCGCAGGGGGCGCCCACGAGCCGCGCCGTGCCTGCCGCGCCCTCCACCACGTGCCGCGCCTGCCTCCCCTGCCCACCGCCACGTGGCGCCGCTGCTACTCCTGCTAGGGTTACGGGAGTGGGGGAGAAAACAAGAGAACAGATGAGACCGAGAGGTATGGAGGAAAGGGATAAGGTATAAGTGGATAAGGGGCATCTTAGTCATTTCGTCTTAATATCAAGGATTTCGTTTTTTTACTATGTTTACTCCAGATGCATGTTACGCGGTTAAAAGTAAGGGTAAACGGAGGCTTCAGATTCAAAAAGTAGAGGTATAATCACAAAGTGACGAAAAACGAGGGTAAAATTACAATTGAGGATCAAAGTATGGGTAAGAACGCAATAATCCCTTTTTATAATTATTGCACATAAGAATTTATATGATATTTGTTGCATTGTACATTATGTTTCGGTTTTAAGTTAATTGAAGTTGAATGTTTTGTGCTCCGGTGATTTATGAATGCTTGGCCCTCGTTTGGTAGAGCTCGAAGCTCTCCGCTACATTGTTATCCGGAGCAGAAAATAGTGTTGTGAACAGTGAGTGTGCAGGAGGAGCCGAGCCCTACGAATTGGTGCCTCAATTTCCTTTTACTTCCCTTGTTATTTCACCTGGTAGCCTCTGTTTGTTTGTTATCCACGTGCACCTATTTCCCGGTGTCTTTGTTGACCGTTGTAGTATTCTCTTCTTGAAAATGAATGCATAGCTTCTGCGCGGTGTTTCTTCTCCAAGTTAATGCAGAGCTTCAGATAGCAGTTCAGTCGATCAAAGTCCTGATTTGCCAGTGTTAACATGATCGACCCACCTGATCGGCCGATCCGGCTCAACGGCACCTGCAGAACGCGAAGTCGGGTCGAGCAAGCCATACTTTTTCCGTGCTAGCAAACACAGTTGTGCCTCTGCACGTATGTTGCCTGGACCCAAACTCCAACCAAATTTACCAAACAGAACCTCACCACCTGCCGTATACGACGGTGCCGCCCCGTGCCCACGCCGCGCCCTTGTCGGCTCCCGCGCGCGAGATCGGGACGGAGTCAAAGTGGGGGCGCAACATGCGCGGGCGGTCGTTGGAGTAGCCGATTCGATTCGGCCGAGCAGCTCGGCAGGGACACGCCCGGCCGGTTCCGTTCCTGCCTACCATGGAGAACGGCGGCCGCCGCGTCGCCGCGATCGCCGTGCCGCTCGTCGCCTTCGCGCTCCTCGCCGCCGCCTTCGTGCTGCCGCCTCCCGCCTTCTTCGGCGGCGCGCGGCGCCGCCGACCGGGAACGCCGCCGCGAGCACTCCCTCCGGCACGTCCCGCATGAGACCCGGAACGCGGCGGCGCCGCGGCGGGTGCCGGCGAGCACGCAACCCGCGGCCGAGAAGGTACGTGCGCGACGCGACGCGCGCGTGCGACGCCCCTGTGCCAACGCATTTGCATGTGGCCGGCATCGAGTTTTTGATCGTTTGCTTTCGTATGTGTAGGTGAGCCTCGGGCCGATCGAGGAAGGCCTGGCCCGGTCGCGTGCCGCCATCCGCCGCGCGGCCCGCGAGGCCCCGCCGGCGACGGCGGCCGAGAGCGCCCGGCGGAGCTTCAAGGACGTCGGCAACGCCTTCGTGCCGCGCGGCGCCATCTACCGGAACCCCAGGGCTTTCCACAGGTACATTCTTTGATGATGCAAAGAATGCCGTGCGCAATTAAATGAAGTAAAAAAAAACTCGATCTTGAAATGGGATCGTCGATCGATCAGGAGCTACCTGGAGATGGAGAGGAAGTTCAAGATATGGACGTACAGGGAGGGGGAGCCCCCGCTGGCGCACCTGGGCCCGAGCGCCGACATCTACTCCATCGAGGGGCAGTTCCTGGAGGAGATGGAGGACCCCCGGAACCCCTTCGCCGCCCGCGACCCCGGCGAGGCCCACGCCTTCCTCCTCCCCGTCAGCGTCTGCAACCTCGTGCAGTACGTCTACAGGCTCAACACCACGGCCAAAGTCGCGCCCATGCTCCGCCTCCTCGCCGACTACATCGACGTCGTCGCCCACAGGCACCCCTTCTGGAACAGGTCCCGCGGCGCCGACCACGTCATCGTCTCCTGCCACGACTGGGTACGTACGTATATATACGTCGTCGTTGAGCTGTCATGCATGTTCTTTAATTTCTGATGATGGCATATGCATGGGCGCCAGGCACCGTTGGTCTCTGAAGGTAACCAAGAGCTCTATACGAACGGGATCCGGGTGCTGTGCCACGCCAACACATCGGAGGGCTTCCGGCCGCGCAAGGACGCGACGCTGCCGGAGGTGAACCTGGCCGACGGCATCCTGCGCCGCCCCACGGCCGGGCTCCCGCCGGAGAACCGCACGACGCTGGCCTTCTTCGCCGGCGGCGTGCACGGGCACATCCGCAAGGCGCTGCTGGGCTACTGGCTCGGCAGGAAGGAGAAGGACCCGGACATGGATATCCACGAGTATCTCCCGGCGGGGCAGGACTACCACGCGCTCATGGCGAGGGCGCGGTTCTGCCTCTGCCCCAGCGGGTTCGAGGTGGCGAGCCCGAGGGTGCTGGAGTCCGTGTTCGCCGGCTGCGTGCCCGTGATCATCTCCGACGGGTACCCGCCGCTGTTCGGCGACGTGCTGGACTGGAGCAAGATGTCGGTGGCCGTGCCGCCGGCGAGGATACCGGAGCTCAAGGACATCCTCAGGGGGGTGTCCGAGCGGAGGTACCGGGTGCTGCGCGCCAGGGTGCTGCAGGCGCAGCGGCACTTCGTGATGCACCGGCCGGCGCAAAGGTTCGACATGATCAACATGGTGGTGCACTCCATCTGGCTCAGAAGGCTCAACGTCAGGCTCCCGTACTGATCGATGCAGGTTTCGATCAGGTGAAGAATATCTGTTCGTGTCTAATTCTACGTGCGTGTGTTCGGTTTAATTTGATTAGGATAGGACGTTAGGTCTATAGTAGTAGTAGTAGAATTGTACACCTTCAGGCTTACAGATGTGTGAGTTGTTTTAAATCGCCAGCTATTGGGGTTCACGTTGGGCAGCATTATTGTTCCTTTTGCTGTCTTATTGGATCCCATAAAGGTTGCTTCAAACAGCCCAAACAACAAACTTATAGCTAATCTTAAAGTACATTCATAAATTTGAACGGTGAAACAAACAAACCTGTGTAATCTAGCCTGAAATCAAAAGGTGGTTGAGTTGAAATCTGCGCACAGAGGCATGGAAAAAAATTGGGTGCAGCCGGTATGCACAGCGGCCTCCGTGCAGACCTACCCCAGATGATCGCCGCGTGGAAGGACGGAGCATCAGACCGCTGCTGCTTGCTCGGCTTCCATGTGAGCGCTCGGCTCCCACACGACTAGGCTCGCAGCTCTGGGCTCACATGCGGAGAGCGAAACGGAGCCGAGACTCCAATGCAGCAACGAATTGGACCCTGCAGGTCGCTATCGAATTGGTCCATCAAATTGCCACTGCTGCCGGGCTCGTGAGAAGTGAGATCCAATCGCACCAGCCTTGCCCTTGCCGCTAGCTGAAGGACCATAATTTTGGCGCGTAGAGGACCTGTAGATCCCTTACCTGCTGAAACATAAAACCAGCTCTTACTGTATAGATGAACTATAAAGCAGAAACATGAGGAAGACGGAGGTGTTCTTTCCGGCATGGGCATCTGCAGGCACGGCAAGCCCGGAGGCAAAGCCTATCCGATATCCACTGCAGCTGAGAGCAAGCCTTCGAGGAGAGGAGGCCGACCCACGGTGGGACAACCTGCGGCGCGAAATCAGACTGGGGAGGTCGATCGGCTGGTCGTCTCAGGCGGTGGCAGCAGCAGCAGGAACGGGGACGAGAACACGGCATCAGCAGCGTGGATCGGGACTGCGGCGATGGGCGGTGATTTAGAGCGGCGCCTATGGGCGTGGGCCATGGGGTCGTGGAGCCAACTCGAGCTGCAGGTATCGGAGGAGCCGAGCACCGTGAGCCGTGGACCTGCAAGACGAGGGAGCCGCCGAGACGTGCGCCGATTCATGTTTACTCCAGTCGCATGCGTCCGATGCTCCAGCCTTCCACGCGGCGATCATCTGGGGTAGGTCTGCACGGAGGCCGCTGTGCATACCGGCTGCACCCAATTTTTTTCCCAGAGGCATCCACTGTTGCACACCACAGAGTGTTTACGCGAACGTTTGTTCATTCATTCCATTTCTTATTCGTAAGCTCAAGGTGGTTAGCTGACCGTAACGGCATAACCTCGTCAACTCATAGACAAGCCCGCTAACAGCACACGCTAGCTCGGTGCAGGGCTGCAGGCGCTGGCGCGATCTTTTTATTTTTCGACAATATATCACTACTAAATTATTTTTTCCCAACGGAAAGAACCCATCATTATCACTCGCGTATTCAAGAAAACAACGACTAGTAGTTATAAAAAGTGTTATTGTCCAGGCACAGAATATTACTAGCACCGAGGACATGACTAAAAACAAGACAGGTAGCAAAGTTCAGTTAATTCGTTTTGACGTCAGTGGAGATGTCATCTGAGCCCTTGGCCGAGAAACGGAAGGTATTCCTTACAGCTGCTACGTGGTATGACCAACTCTGATCGGCAAGTTGATCAGCATCGAGCAGGGCAATATTTACACCGAAATCGTGTCTTCACACTTCAGAACTCTACATTTTATCGATAGGGTTCTCCAGCTCCTGCACAGAACCAAAAAAATCGAGAAGACGATAATGTATTGAGATGAGCCATTAACGATTAGTTTAGGTGAAATTTTATGAAAACTGAATGACACAACTACAGCGATTAACTTCATAAAAGGTGAGTTTGGCGTACCTAGATTAAACAGAGCAACCAAGGGCAACAGAAGACTGTATCGCAAGCATCAAAATATTCTTCTACTGGGGCATCATCTGTTGAAGAGAACACTTTGTACAGTTCAGCCAGCAGGCGACCACCCCTAGGAAACCGGAAGTTGCTGGCTGGCGAATGTCACTTTCTCGTCTTTGTAATGACCTCAGGAACTCCTCTGAGCTTAAGGTACCATCACGGTCAGCATCAAACACATGGAAAATTATGTCCACTACTTTGTCAGACAAGTCTACTCCACAAACCTATAAAGCAAAGATTAGGAAATCAATCAGAAAACGGATCTCAAAGTTGTGAATAACTGGACCATGTCGGCTATAAACAAACATCTGAGAGAAATTTGAGGCCCAGTGCTTCTTCCAAGGAAACTTGAAAGAACATACATCCATTGGTAAATAACTAATTCAAACTACACAGGGCAGGTGTAGAAGACATTACATGCGATGCAGCTCGTTTCAGATCCTGCTTCGTCAACAAACCGTTTACTTTGCCGTAGCTGAAGATAGCCATTGCAAATGGTTCCAACCTTCGCCGAAGATCAGCAAATGCCTTGAACTCCTGAAATTCCAAATTATAATTCAAAAAAGGTTTAAATGGTGAGCCCAAGAAATATGAAGACTTGATGAGGGTCTCTGGATAGCAACCTCAAAGGTAATGCGCAGATCCTTGAGATCAGGATTGTCATCCAAATCATCAACTCTGTTCAGTAACTTGTTTATGTGATTCATGTCAGCAGAAGCAACCATGGATAATGCAAAGTCCTTCACAGGTATTGTTTTGGATGATTTCACATCATAGTGATTGAACTCCAAGCGAATGATCTGGAGACGATTCAGCAAAAAGAAACATGAGTTTAAAGGTTTGATAGATTCAGCATGGACTGGAGATAGTAAGAGGGGAGGGGAAAAGGTTTGATTTAGGCTTGTGGAAATAATATAATTGAAACAATCACTACACTGAAGGGCGGGCTTGGTGCAGCGGTAGAGCCTACCGTCTGTAACCGGAAGGTCCCGGGTTCAAGCCCCAGCCTCTGCATATTTATGCGGGTAAGGTTTGGGCGCTATTACAACCCTTCCCCAGACCCCGCACGGTGCGGGAAGCCTACGGCACTGGGTACGCCCTAATCACTACACTATCACCAACACAAAGGAGCCCGATGCACTTGTCCAGTAGAAGTGTTGGAACTTTGGCCTTATCAAAGTTTAATGTCTCCAAGACACGGGATAGTGTTTGAAAACAAGGAATTTCAGGCTAAGTTGTGTGTGCTCATAATCTGGAAGGATTTGGAATATATCAGTGACAGCTTCTTCTTTTCTACATTTTGGAATGTGCAGCCTTTCCATGAATAAGTTGTTCTGCTCCTCCACGATTCGCTTCTTTATAGAAATTTTACAAACCAAAAAAATTCTACATGAATTAATCAGCAAGCATAAATATATAGCATAGTCATGATCATCAATACTTTACAGAAATGGAACTTGTTTTGTGACATGCACAATATTCATTTCATGAAATAATGGATTGTTTGGAGCTCTGAAGAAACTCCACAAGCAAACAGTCAAAAAATGGAGTTGATTGATACGGACTGACTTATTTGGCTTCTCATGAGTCTCTCAAATGTTATATCAAGCTATCAACAGAAAGAATCACAATTAAATTAATAAACGAACACATGAAAAGAAATAACCACCTCGTCATGCAACTGCTTCAAAAAACTAGAGAACTTATCATAGTGTAGATGTTCGTTCCCATCCTTGCCAAAGAAGTACTCGACCAGTCCACCATTTTCAACAGACTGACCAATCTTACGTCCAAAGTGTAAACCATCCCTGTGGGCAGCTCCTTGCCTATTATAGGACCGCATCAATGTCATCACTTTCTTAAACTCGTCTTTGTCAATTTCCCTGTGAATAAATAGTAGCAAATGAGAATAAAGAAAAAAAATAGATAAAGAGCTTGCCGTATCATACCCTTACTGACAATTTCTATGATTGGCATGCTGAAAAGCAGATTTTTTTTCTAGATGATAAACTTAACTGTACAGGAATTGCCAAACGTAAACAACAATGTAGCACAAGTACTAGTGTGTAAAGGAATCCTTCTGTAAAGACCATACCAAATTGGAAAATGCATAACTTCAATGGATTTCAGAAAAGAGTCAGGTTTAAAGGAGAAAAAAACAATGCAGAAGTCCAGTTCTTGCTTTGAGTCCGAGCTTAAAACATGGATGCAGTTATTTGCCAGTATAGCTCATCGGAAGTTCTATACAGCAAATGTGATCAAGTGGCCTCAAAAGAAGAAAACATGAGTTTACATTTTCCTCGGATATCAATAGCTATGGGCGTACATATAGCCATAATCATCTGACACCAGTATTTCCAAACAAGATAACTAATCAAATATATTTCAAAATAAATCGGTAACTAAGCATTGTTTATATAATAGTTGAAATGATTAAGATCTCATTAATATAAGAACAGAAATACCAGATGCATAAGGAAGTCTTAAGGGAATAGGAATATGAATTAATCGGGCCCTGCCCTGTAGCTCAAAGATAACATACCCGCTGTGGTCAAGGTCAAACATCTTGAAAGCCACATTGAAGCTTGATTCAGGGATGCTGAGTAACGTTACAAAGAAGATATATCTGCGTGTGTCAATATTAGAAATTATTACATACGGCTTACAGGAATAGGCAGATACAGAAAGGCGTCCAATACTATTACCATAGTGACAACTACTTAGCAAAATGCCTCAACGTGATCTCTAAGCATGCATAGTTGAGAGGATGTTATAACAGCACCTTATGTTATACCCGTACAGTAGCTTCTCTTAACTATCTCATCATTGTATAAAAATAACTAGGCAGAATACAAAGAATTTCCAACGTGCGAGTATTAGATACTACAGCAAACCCAGACTATTGTTTTGGCTGAAGTCACAACCCACTTACTCAGAAAAGGAGATGACTCCATCACCATTTGTATCAAATAGCATGAAAAACTCAGACGGGGCACAATGTAGCTCGCCGGGGTGACGTTCCCCCTTCAGTCTCCCTTCTCTGACAATTTTTGACTCGGACGGAGGGAAAACAGGAACAACCGCCCTCATCAAGTCGGTAGGTAACATGTACATCTCACCCTCTGGGTTGTGGACAGACGCAAAGTACTCAAAGATCTAGCAGCACAGACACAATGATTAGAATGGCAACAATTTATCAGCCCATATGACACAGAGCAGTTATTCGAATGAGGCGTGCCACAGTTACCTTCTCTGGAGGGCTGCGCGTCCTAATCCTCTTCTCGTAGTTGAAGAACACCCTCCTGCGATACGAGTCTACAAGAGGACCGTAACCAGATTAATAGATTAGCATGCCGTTTCTACCAACCATGGCCAAATTAACTTGAGTAGAATATACGGCTACGAATTTCCGTGAAATTATGAGAATGATAATGGCCAAAAAAACTAATAAAATCGTTCGTTCAACGATAACCACGGAGAAAAGGGAACGGGCATCCACAGAGGCGACATTAATTCCATCAATGCCCCAGGCCAAATAATGCATATACGAGCAATGAGCATAGAGCCACGTGTCGAGCCAAGGGTGCTCACCTCCGAACAGGAACCTGCGCTCCTCCTCCCGCTCCCCGGCGGCTCCGACCCCGCCGAAAAGTGCGGAGAAAACCCCCTTGTCTCCGCCGGCAACGGCAGCGGCGTCCGCCACCTGGCCGGAGTCCGCGAGCGGCTGCAGGTTCGACGGCAGCAGCCAGATCCCCAGCCCCGACCCGGCTGCCACCGCGGCCGCGGCGAAAGCCCTCGAATCGCGGCGCGGCCCCGCGGCCTCGGCCTCGGCGGCCGCTGCGGAGAAGGCGCGGGCGCCGGAGGGCCCGAGCCGCCCGGCGGCGGATCGGAGGCGAGTCAGCGCGGCGGCCATGGCGGTCGGGGCTAGCGGCTTCGATTCGCCGAGGAAAGGAAGGGAGGAAGCGGCGACGCGGGGGCGTTGGGCGAGGAGGCTGCCGGAATGCGAGGGAAGGAATAGGCGATTAGCTGGCCCGGCTTGGTTGGGCTTCCTTTTTTTGTGGCCGGGAGACATGGCAACCGGACAATGGCCCTGCCCGGTTTCGTAGGCGACGCATGCGAAATAAATGTTGTTCTTCGATTTTCGTTTTTCGGAGAAAAGGAATGGTGTGGGAAATATGCTTGATTATGGTTCAAATATGGCAATGAGCCGGTAATAGAGTAGTATTTCATATTGGGTCACGTGACAATTGACTATGGTAGCCTTTGGCAAATGCCTTGCTAACTTTTTTTAGGAACAAATGCCTTGCTAACTGACTCTACCTATTGATGGACAGGCTCCCTGTAACGACTGCTTTTTTTTAGAATGCCCTGTAACGACTACTAGCACTCTAACAACAGGCGCGGAGGACGGCCCAGATTAACTAGAGAGCTTATTGTACGGGCTTCATTATTTGCAACATGCGCGAGAGTATAAAGCCCAACAGAAAAAATAAGAGCCCATCGGACCTCACAAATGGAAAGGAGAAAAGCCCACCTAGCTTGCATACATATTGCCAGCGGGACGAGTAGGGTTTTGGCTTTGGGCACGCCTTCCATCCTCGCGCCGCCGCCGCCATCTACGCCGTGCGCCGCTTCCCCGTCAGTCTCTTCGAGCATCAACCATGGCGGAGCAGGTGAGTCGCGTCGGTTCGTCCACTACACGGACTACCTATTCATTGTCTTTTGATAAAATTCGACTGGGCGATGCAATTAGTTCTCTCGCAGCGTTCCCTTGGCTCAACTCGCTAAGGTGTCTTGCTGCCTTGTTTGGTTGGCACCTTCAGATTTAGTGCTGTATCTATTCTAGTCCTGCTAGAGATCGTTGCCTCTTACGTAGACGTGTAATATTTAGAGCATTGGATGTTTTTAGTAGTTATTTTCCTCAAGTGGTATGGTTGATTCAATTGCTTCACTAGAGCCTAATGATGATCCTGATTTTATGGGGTGCTATGAAATGGATGTGGCCAAACGATTCTTTCGTCACCGATTGATTCAATCCAAATGCTCAACATATTCGAACACTGAATCTGTGGATCAGTCTAATTCTGATTTCGCACAAGTGGATTGATGTAGTATTGTTATTAACTAGTCACCGCTGTATCAGAAGCTGGCCTGAGCCTGAGGGCTCTCTGAAGTAGTAAAATTTAAGCATTTTTTCTGGTTTTTTGCAGACTGAGAAGGCTTTCCTCAAGCAGCCTAAGGTGTTCCTCTGGTAAGAGAAATTGTTGTTGTTCTTCAGCACTTGGTTTGTGGTATTCATTGTATAACAAACTGTTAATCATGGTTTCATTTGTATAATCACAGCCCGAAGAAGGTCACCAAGGGAAACAAGCCCGGCAAGGGGGGCAACAGGTTCTGGAAGAGCGTTGGCCTTGGTTTCAAGACTCCCAGGGAAGCCATTGAAGGTTTGTCCTAGATCTTTGGTTGTCAAGCAGATAGTGGTTAGATGTATTATGTTGCCATTTTGGAACTTATTAGCTTAATAGTACAGCTAATTTACCCGTGGGCACTTATTGTTCGTTGATTCGTGACTTGCTAGCTTTATTCAAACGATAAGAAAACTATCAAAGAATCTACAGCTAAATCAAACTCTGTAAATACTAAATAGTCCTACACAAATACCCTGCCCCTTGATGTATTGGTCTGTCAAGCTCACAATGACTGGCAATATAGCGCCTATGGATGGTTAAGCTAACTTTTCATCACATAACTGTTTGATCTTTTCTGCAACATAGGTGAACTAAAATATAAAATGTTAGCAAACATATGGAAAAGGTTGCAATTTGTTTTGTTATTTTGGTGATGATATATTGCAAGGAATGCTTGCTTCACTTAACGCACTTTGACATCAGCATTATTCTAGTACAGAGTATGCATCTAATCTGGATGACATGTGCATAGGAGAATTGATGAACGTTTGTCTTCTAATTCTTCCATGGTTCTCATCATGAGCTTGCTTCTTTATATTCCTGATTCATTATAAATTTTCTGTTACCTTAAATCAGATTGTTTGCTACGTAGTGTTTATTACAAATTATATTGTTAACACATAAATATCTGAAACCTGAATACCTGGTGCTTGTTTTTTTCTGTTTTGCTCGTGCATTGCATCTTTACCGCATATTGCTTGTGTTCTGTGTCATAATCTGTGGTGGTGCAGAAAATCTGTAGTAGTCTATAAACTTTTAGACATACATTACTAATTTGCCTTCTATTTGCAGGAACCTACATTGATAAGAAATGCCCGTTCACCGGCACTGTGTCAATTAGAGGTCGCATCATTGCTGGAACATGCCACAGTGCTAAAATGAACAGAACTATCATTGTTCGCAGGAACTACCTTCACTTCGTCAAGAAATACCAGAGGCAAGTGAAATTCTTTTTGGTTCACAGCTTTTGCCAGATTATTTGATCTTACTGACAATCATAGTTGTATTCATGTATAGATATGAGAAGAGGCACTCTAACATCCCTGCCCACATTTCCCCTTGCTTCCGTGTGAAGGAAGGAGACCATGTGATCATCGGCCAGTGCAGGTAAAAACAGTTGTGACCGTTTGCACATCGAGCGCAGCCTTTTGCATATGAGACTTTTATCTTGACACACACAACATTTCCTCAATACCATTAGGGCATTCGAACATGTGTTGTGTTCACCAACATGAGTTGTTAGCTGCTGTTTGGAACTCTCTAAAACCTACCATTGTGCCATGCAGGCCGCTGTCCAAGACCGTGAGGTTCAATGTGCTGAAGGTGATCCCCGCCGGATCAAAGAGTGGTGGTGCAGTGAAGAAGGCATTCACTGCTGCCTGAAGAATACCTCTGAGATTCTGAAAGCATAGACCATGAGATTTTGATGTCACCTTCTGTATTCCTATTCCATCTGTACTAGGGTTTTTGACTAAGAAAATATTGTGCGAAATTAAAGTCAAAGAGCGCTGAATTCAGCAATATTGTTGAGACGAAAAAAAATTAGTGATACTATGTTCTTTATGATTTATTTCAGAGGATCATTTTTGTTCCTGGATGGCGTTGTGTGGGTTTTCAGTTAGATTTAACTCTGTAGAAATGCAGTAAGCGTGGGAACGTGTTATGTTTGGTGCTGACACCGGCTACCAAATCTTCGTATCAACGTGAGGCAGCCGGCCCTTGAATATTGGACGCATCTCGCGCGCCGTGACACTACCCCAGCCCACACAGGCTTTATCTGTCCCCTTCCTGGTGGCTTTCTCGAAATGCAACAAGTATACAACGGCTAAACTGCAACAGCTTTGATGTATCTAGAAGGCCTGAATGTGCAAGATATATGTGAACACACAATAAACCTTTAACCTCTTACAGTAAGATAAATACGCGAGTATGTGATCAAATCGACCAGGCCAGGAACGATTAACAGTGATGGGATTCTTGCCTGGGTTTCGGTGCACACCTGAAGTCTGAATGTCTGAAGGAGCATGGACAAGGACATGGCCGGAAAGCTCCAGGCCTCTAACGCTAGAGTACAGTGATGTCGCGGTCTCGCCTCACAGATCAGTTTCTTCCTTTTCCCATTGCGGTTTATCAGAGTCTCAGCCTTGGGGAACAAGCAAGAAGCAAGAATCACGAAGGGCATCTAGTAGTGACGTGAGTGTTCTGGAGTACTCCGGAGTGCTCTAACCTGTGAAAGTAGCGTCTCTGGGTCGATCGACCGCGCAGTGATTTTTTGGCCGTTCAGATAATCAAAATCTATCCGGCCTTGTTTTATCGCTACGGAGTACTACGTCACTAACTCGATCACTACTCACCAGACTCGCAAACTGCTTCATCAAAAAGTTTGAATTCATGATGCTTGGATCCGTAGGAAGGGGTGTTACAGGAATGAAACGAAACAAAACACACAGCCTGTTGATACCAGAAAATGGCTGCGTTTCTCGAAGTCCTGGCCGGAGCCATGGCTGCCGACCTAACCGCGGCACCGCGCCGCTGATTCCTCGACGAAATCAACAACCAGAGTACCAGACCCCAACGTGGCAACCAACGAAAAAGCTCAGAGTATACGCGACACGGTCACGGAACCACACTGGATGGAGAGGTGTACAGTAAAGCAGTTACCTTCGCGTACAAGTCTCCACGTACCCTGCACACTGACCCTGCAGAACAAGCGGACAAACACTTGTTAAGCGTTCCAGAGCCCTCCACGTCTCTCTCCCCGCACCAACACCTTATCCTCTTCTTGCTCCCCTTCCCTCTCCTCCGACCTCCGTCACAGCAAACTAACCCCCCAAACCCCCTCTCCGATGTCCGATCCCCTTCTATATATCCATCATCACCTGCAACAACAATAACCAAGCAAGCAAGCAATCCCCAGATTTTCACCGGCCAAACACACGGTAACACAACCAACTAGCACATCGACCGGCAGGCAGCTAGGTAGCAATGGCGGCGGCGGAGGGGGCGAAGACGACGAAGAGCGGCGGCGACATGACGGTGGTGCTGGGGCTGGACGTGGCGCGGTACATGGGGCGGTGGTACGAGATCGCGTCGTTCCCGTCCTTCTTCCAGCCCCGGGACGGCCGGAACACGCGCGCCACCTACGCGCTCCAGGAGGACGGCGCGACGGTGCACGTGCTCAACGAGACGTGGAGCAAGGGCAAGCGCGACTACATCGAGGGGACGGCGTACAAGGCCGACCCGAACAGCGACGAGGCCAAGCTCAAGGTCAAGTTCTACCTCCCGCCCTTCCTCCCCGTCATCCCCGTCGTCGGCGACTACTGGGTCCTCTACGTCGACGACGACTACCAGTACGCCCTCGTCGGCGAGCCCCGCCGCAAGAGCCTCTGGGTAAGTTATACAATAATTCAGAGTTGTTTTCAGAGATGAGGAGCTAGATCGAGCTGCGTCTCCTGTGCTCACATCGATCGATGGATCTTTGGGTTGCAGATCCTGTGCAGGAAGACGAGCATAGAGGAGGAGGTGTACAACCAGCTGGTGGAGCGGGCAAAGGAGGAAGGCTACGACGTGAGCAAGCTGCACAGGACGCCGCAGGACGACCCGCCGCCGGAGAGCGACGCAGCGCCCACCGACACCAAGGGGGTCTGGTGGTTCAAGTCGCTCTTCGGCAAATGATGATCCATATCGCTACGGTTCTTGCTGCTGGTAGTACTACGCTAGTGTGTTTCTTACATTATGTGTTTCTGTACCGCTTGAGACGAATAAAACTGAATTTCTGTAGGATTTGTATCTCACTACTGTCAGTGTGTTACCTATATGTTCGTGTTGTATACACGTGCTTGGATAAATCATACAAGTTAATGGAGTTAAGATGTGGTGTTTGATTCTATTATATGGTGACGAAGTGCTGGGAAGATTGTGTGAGGCAGATTACTATCTTGATTCTGCTGAGGAAGTTGTCGTATGTATGAGCTCTGACTCTAATAACTGTTGGACTTGTGGTCAAAGATGGTCGAGCTTGTGAAAGGCACCCCAGGGCCGAACCAACCTGCGAGGCATTTCGTTCGATGTGGGTTTAATCGTAAAAACAATAGCTCAATTTTATTATTTTTTATTTCACGTGTTCTTGTTAATAATTTTTGTTAGTTTATGCATTTCCAAATTGAAAATGTTGGCAGTTCCCTGCCTACCTTGCAGGCTGAACATTTACAGATCAATCGGATATTTTTTTAGATTATGGAAATCAATCGGAGATGAGGATCAAATTAAGTTCAATGCATGAATTATTCGTATTCGTATACAGAATAATTTAGGGGCATAAACATATTGCTCATACTAGGAGGAGAACGCTTTTGAACCTCTTTGCTCATACTCCTCAAATCACATGCCAAAAGGAGTTTTCTTTATATAAAATGACCTGTGTTAATGTATACAACGACCTCAAATCACATATCAAAATTTTCCCGCACACGTCAGAAAAAACAAATTTTGGCCGTCGATCAACATTGGATGGTGATGAAGAAAACAACAGCTGACACATTAGCACCTGCACTACCGCACACACGTCTCCGCTAGCTACTGTCATCCTGCCTTGCACTGTTGCCCACAGCCCACCCAAGCCCTCCATGCCATGGCCACCGCACGGCCAGTTCAAACCAGCAGCAACCTTCCTCCGACCCACTCCACGGCAGCACCACCCTGACTCGTTGTGAGCTCGCCTGCAGCAAAGAAGAATCCAGCAAATCAAGCATGATTGGCAGAGGCAGGTCTAGAAATGTTCTCAACTGCTGAGTGTAATAATGTATATGGGTGCTCGAATCATACGCTTGCTGGCGCTCGTCATACCATGGCAGTATGGCAATGCATGCCAATTTCGCATACCACCAAGCTCCAATTCTACGGCAGCCGTGACAAGCTTGCCGAGTGGCTACCGCCGTCTACGCCATGGTTGTTGTCGCATCGCACCAGCCGTGCTGGTAGAGTCACGAGCCGACGGCATATGGGAGAGACATCGAAGAGAGAATTCAATTCAAGAAGGCACTTCTTGGAGCTGCCAGGAGGGGCGCTGCTCATCCAGCGCGAAGAACCAGAGGCGTGGGGCAGAGGAGAGCAGGAAGGCGCGCAGGCGAGGAACATGAAGCATGAGTGAGCATTGAGCACAAGCGTCCCACCAAATAGATGGAGTTGGCACGTGTCTAGAGTCTATGTAGTACTACCTCCATTCCAATTATTATTCGTTGTTAATTTTTTTTTAACATTGACCATTCGACTTATTTAAATTTTTTTACAATTGTCGTTTCTTTTATCGGTGGCTTATTTTATCATCACATATACTTTAGGTATGACTTATTTTTTTATATATTTGGACAAATTTTTTCAATAAGACGAATGATTGAGAAAAAGTCAACAAGTAGTAATTTGAAACGGAGGGAGTACTAGAGAGAAAACAAGATTATACGTAACCGGAGTTGCTGCTCATAGAGGGCATCAATAAAAAGTTTTTTTGATATTAATAAAAAGTTGAAAGACCTGTTAACGTGAGGTTCCTTAGTTCTACTCCCTTTCTCTATGATACAAGATATTCTGTTTTTTCTAAATACATAGCAAAATCTATGCACCTAGACACAGTGTATGTCTAGATGCATAGGTTTTGTTGTGTTGTGTATATAGCAAAACCAAGTAGTTTTCATCTAAATCAATAGTTCAGAGTTTAGTCAACAACAAAATTATTATGTGGTATATATTGTACTAAAATTTTAGATATGTTTCGTGAAATTCTTAGATATGAAGTCAGATCGTGAAATTAACAGATATAAAGTCAAGAAACATTTCAAGGGGGTTAGACTTTTTATAAAAATCAGTTAAAGACTTAGAGCAAATCGTTTCAAGTTGACTCAACTTCTTAGCACCATGAAAACTCGATTTTCAAGAATCAGGAAAAGTTTCAGATGAAACATTCAAATGCCACATAATACCGTATAGTAGACCATGCTCGAGTTCATGATTTCCTTTTTTATCGTAAGGTTCATGATTTCATTTACACGAGCATTGCACTAAAATAATCCAACTTGTGTTCAAGAAATGAAAAAATGTTCATGATGAAAGTTGGAGATGTCATAGACCAGCTATCTTGGGATCCATGACTATACTAACACAACTCAACTGTAAAAATACAAGGAGGCAATATTGAAAATCTTTATAGTATTTACTCAATGGACAATTAAACATTGACCGGACTTGCAAGAGCCCAAATGGTATAGCAAGAGCTAGGCTTAATACGTCTACAATGTACAAATTTACATTTTAAACTTGACACGCTACAACTGCTGAATTCTAATAAATAATAACAAAAATCAAAGCACGTACGTGTGGCAGGCCACGCAGCGCGGCCACGCCACGCTATTTTCTTGTTTATCTGAAGAGGAGATAGACCTTATGATGCGAGGCTCCGTTTGGAGCACGTTGAAATCTTCCTGTAACAAATTGAATCCCTAGAGATTCTCAGGAGAATTTTGGATTCAAACAGTCCCTGACCCAATTAATCAGTATCCAGAAAGAATTTTCCCGTTGCTAACCCAAACGCTAGATCGCAACAAACCCAATGGGCCACATTTTACGGGCCACGTCTAGCCTTATCCCCCTGTCCACAACGTGGTGATAAACTTCGAAGATTTTTTCATTAGAGAGTGAACAACAATTAATCAGTAGTATCCAGAAAGATTTTTTCTAGTGTTTTCAATCAAGTTTTAGATCAATCAGACTTAGAGACCCCAACTAAAAATCTGACTGATAAGGGATGTAGAAAAAAAAATCGGAAACATCGTTGAAAAAGCTTATTGAAAATGAGGAGAAAAACAATCTGATAAACTGACACAAGACTAAGATACGCGTATTGTATATTGCGTTCCCACTTTTCAATTCCTTTCCGAATTTGTATAGCGTGAGAATATAGCCCATAGATGTCCCATGTTCTGCAGCATTAATCGCTTTACCTAAGCATTTGCTGGCTGCACTAGCTGTAGTGATTTTGAAGATCTCTGTCCTGTTCGCAAGTGCTCGAGCAAAATTGGCAGGTGAATCGCACAGGCAAATCTTTTTACGAAGGGTAATTAATAGCTACACACAAATTCAATCATTTTGGCGAGCTGGGTCAAATTTAATGAACCTAGCTGTATTCGGAGCAAATCCTGTCGAGATCGCCCATTGATTTGGCCACAGCTCTAACTTGGCAGCATTCAGACTTGATGCCACAGCCTGCAGGCCAGCCCAGATTCTGAACCAGGCGTTTGATCAGAAGGAGAAACAAACATAAAGAGAGCTGAAATTGGCATGCCAGCCATGACCGCGGCCGCTGCCCGCTCCTCGGCTCGTCGCATACTTTGAACGAAATGAGCCGTTGTCCTCACGCTGGACATCCCTGCCGGTTAGCTGGCCGCGCGGTGCCACACCTCACCGTGGGAGAAGCCGGCAGTACCGACGGCTAGGGCGCCGTGCTTGGGCAGGCGGGCATGACTGGTGAGGACATTACCTTGGGCCGTAGCTACATCATCTCCTGGGTACTATACCTGGGCCGAACGGCGAAAAAAGAAAAAAAACAGAACAGAGCGTAGAATTCGGCCCACGAACAAGAATGAGGAAATAAATAAATAAAAGCACTGCCTCCAAAAAAAACACGGCAATGCCATCTTAGGTGCTGTTTGGTTGAGGGATGAAAACGCAAACGCAAATGACATCCGATAGCGCCGTGAATGAAAACATTGTAAGCTAATACGGTCTTTGTTTGGTATGCCGGTGTAACGGTATGAACGAGCGACGCGGCATGCGGTGCCGCGGGATATCCGTTAACGCCGAGAATCGGGCGGGATCAAGTTTGTGAAGCGCCGGTAACGGATCGCACGGTATCTGTTTACGTACCAATCAAAACAAACGGAAAGTAATGTAATCTGTTATCGGCGTAATCAGGTCACGGAGTAAAACGGCCGAACCAAACACCACCTTAAAGTAATCCTGATCATTGAATTCTGATTGAAAACCAGTAAGGATAATAGCGGCCACTACATAGCAAATATGTTTTCATTTCGTGAGCTTCAAATGTTTTTTTATACAACGATATTCCTTTTTTGCGAGTTTTATAAGCAGATATTATATACCGCCTAGGCGGCTCGGGTTGGACATTCATGTTGCTTCCTCCACGATGATCTGCGCTTCTTCCATTTTTTTTTTTTTGCTTGCACGTTTCTTTTTCTTTTTCTCTCTCTTCCGTCGACTCCTCACTCGCTCATTATCCTCACAACCAATATCACATATCAATTCCTCTCTGGTCTTTTTAGTGTTGAAATTGATGCACCTACCTTAGCTCCATTACCCATCCTACATCAGTGGAGATCCACCATGATTTATTTTTCTATTTTCCGCTGGATATACATTGTCAATGAAGAAGAAGACGATGAGGATCCAATACTTGGAGCATAACATCTTCATGTTTGGAGAATACATCTTCGAGCTTCGAATAATTTTACACAAAATATTTTCTTTTTTTATTTGGAATCTTTTTAGGGCTAGAACATTTTATCGTTTTTGTTTGGAACAAAATTTTCCAAGGCTGGCACATTTTTTTTAATTAGGCGAAATTGTTTTGTTCTTTTACTTGGAACTTTTTTTGGTCTTGAGCATTTATCATTGTTTGTTTGCACGAACAAATTCCATGGTGACACATTTTTCTTTTATTTGGAACAATTTATATGCATCTTTGTTATCGGTGTCTGTGACTCTGGCATGTATAAGTCATATATGAGTTCCAACAATGATGATAGAAGGTGTAGGTTGGCTTTGGTCATGTCTGGTTTGTAGCATGGTTTCATAGCTAGAAAACTTCTTGGGACACACCATGAATTGACAATAAGTTAGGCGACCGAATGAAGCTCCACCTCATATATATGGTTTAGCGTGTTCAATTTCGAATGGAGGCATTGATTGGAAATATAGCAATTCCCTTCGATCCATATATATTAGGATTTGAGAGTGACTAAAAATACAATTAGTTTATATTTACTCCAATCTATATGGATTGGAAGGGATCATGCTGATCAAAACAAACCCCAAAGGGCTCTATGTCATAAAAATATATGACTTTGAGTTGTTTAATATATGAAACAAACTTTGTCATAGGGAGAACAATTTGAACAAATAAATTATAAGTGAGAATGTTAAATATATTGTATCTTAAAACATACGGCTAAATCTAAGACTTAGCATATAAAGAGACGTGACACGTTAACAAAAATTGGGCGCAAAGCATCGCAACACATATACAACAATATTGAGCGACCTGACCATACCCTGGTGCACTTTAGGAACATGGAACCATGGTACACAAGATAGGACATCAGGCACACTAAATTACATTAGGACTGACCTATACTGTACCAAGCAACAAACATGAACTCATCGTGAGTTGTTTGAAAATTTTCAAATGCAAAATATTGGTATTCAAAACATGTCCGAACAACACACAAAGTCATGTAGTTACTAGTTAGCGTCACTGTCATGTGGGGACAAAAAAGCCATACTCATTGGATGCGCCTCTTTAAAGAAGGACATCTCATTTATACACATTTACACAATACGGCGCCGCACGTTATCACATTTTACGCGGAGTAACGCATATCTGTTGGATTCCGCTAATCTGATGGATGCTAGCGCCCCCTCTCGTATATATACCCCCTCCGTCAGAGGGTCTTCTCCTACCTCTCGACACACCGTTTCAAATCGGTACGCAGTTTATATGTTTCGTCTTCTCCAGCGCCGGCGATATGTCTTCTTACCGCCTCCGCCTAAAAAAACCGACATTGTCGGTCGACGGCCACTACTTTATCCGATAAGTGCCATCTCCGCCGCCGCCTCGCCGCGCCGCCTACATCTATGACCATGTAAGCAAAATTCCTTTCTTTTCTTACCGTACCACTCACTTTCATTTTCAAGATGTGTGCTTGGCGGAATACGAGAGCGTAGCCCAAAATTCGGCGCCGAACTCCCGTTTCGGCCAGCCCCAAGGCGCGCCGTGTCAGAAATCGGCCGCGCGCCCCACCCGAGCGACGGGCAGGATCGCGCGCAGCGAGGTGGCGCCCTCCTGGCGGTTGCCAGCGGCCAGCCAAACCCTAGGCGGCTACTAGGCCCGTCCGCCGCGCGGACGCGAGGCCGTCCAGGTGAAGAGGATTCCATGGCCTTCCGACGCGTCCGTGTCCGTTGGGGCTGCGGCGCAGGCAATTTTGGCAGGCCGCGCGGAAGTGCGCAGTCCAAACCACCAGCCGCCCTCCCCCGCCCCGCTCTTCCACCCCCATAAATCACCCGCCGATTCTTCCAAACCTCTCCTCGCCTCGCCTCTCACGCGCCCGCACCCCACCCCACCCCACCCCAGCCAGAAGCCATAAGACACACCAGCCAGCCAGGCCCCCCCCCCCCCCCCCCCCCCCGCCCCCCCCCGCCCCGAAATCTCGTCGCGTCGTGCGGAAGGGAGGAGAGGGGCGAAAGCGAATACAGCTCGCGAATCCCTCGTCATCCTCCACCGCTCGCTAAACCCCTCTCCTCCACCCTCCGCGGGGCGGCGCGCCGAGCGGCGGCGCCGGCCTTCCCTCCTCCCGGCACGCGCGCCGCGGGGGGAAACCCTAGCAGCGGCAGATCTCGCGCCCGCCCGCTGGATCCGTGCGCGTAGGCGCCCGATTCGGCAGGGGTAATGGCGGATGATGGGACCCCGGACCCGGACCCGGAGCAGGAGCTGCGGCAGCTGCAGGACCGGGTCAGGGAGGTCGGGGAGCGCCTGCAGGCGCCGCCCGACGACGCGGAGGACCTGCTCCAACTCCTCAACGTGAGCCTGCTCCTAGCCCAGCTCTTGTTCTTATCTTGTTTTGATTAGTTTGCGCATCTGTTAGGGCTCGCGCTTCTATGACTCGCGTGTTTGCCCGTGCGGTTTCGATTAGTTGTGGAAAGGCGGACGGGGTTCGTGCTCTTACATGTTTTGCGGTGATGGATTGGATTGCGGATGAAATGCTAGTAGTCGAACTTGTGATTAGCTCTAGGGCAGTTGAGTCTTCGAGATGCTTTGGGATTCATGAAAATTCTCCGTTCTGGTGGAAACAGGAAGTGTTTTCAGGTTTCTGTAGCTTGTTTTCCGTGCTGGATTGTTGTTATACAGAGTTAGCCTTGCGTGGTTCACTTGGAATGTTTTTACTTTTGTAGCAATCGAGTGAATGTCTGGAACTATCATACAATCTGCCTTTTCTAGACTTGGCCTGGCTTGCTCCTTGGATTCTATCTTCGATGCTTTGGAATTCCTGTTTCCAACAGGAAGGGTTTTCAGCTTTCTGTAGTGTGTTTTCCGTGCTAGATTGTTGTCATACAGAGTTACCCTGGCGTAGTTTCCTTGGAATGGTTTTACCTTTTTACCAATCGACTGAATGTCTGGAGCTATCATACAATCCTTGTTTCTAGGCTCCCTTGATTAATCTGTTGGGGTCCACTTGTTGGACATGCCTACTTGATTTTGTATTTTCTATTTGGCTGTTTGGTATGAGAAAAACTGGAGGCGTTGGCCACTTAGTAGAAACACTTCTTGGTGAGTAGTGATCGGATTGATGTTAGATTTGTCAGATTGGAGTTTTAACATCAGCCTAGTATTTCTCTTGGCAGAAAGAGAGAGACTTACTTTTAGTGCTCTGAAATATTTTCTTTGTGGATAATTCCTGTAGGGATTTACCATAGTTTTAGTCTACTGGGAATGACTGTAAATATTAAGACTTGGATCATGTCAGCTGCCTACCTAGGTTTGCCCCTCTAATTGTATGAAGACTTGAAGCTGGTTGATTGTTTGTCCATGCAGGAAGTTGAGCAATGTCTACTTAAAGTGGGGCAATCACCTCCTGAAAGTACAACGAATGCTATTCGACCAGCAACTGAAGCGCTGGTCAAGAAAGAGCTGCTGGACCATACCGACCCAAATGTCAGGCTTGCTGTGGCATCATGCATATCTGAGATCACAAGAATCACAGCACCTGATGCTCCATATGACGATGATGTCATGAGGGTATGATTTCTCCCGAATAATCTGATTTCTGTTGTACTGTGTGTGCTCACATATGTTTTAACCTGGTTTCAGGATGCATTCTCTTTAATTGTGGGGTCCTTCCAGCATCTGGACGACATAGAGAGCCCCTCCTTTGGAAGAAGAGCTTCAATTCTTGATACTGTGGCAAAAGTTCGGTCCTGTGTGGTGATGCTAGATCTTGAATGTGATGATTTGATAAACGATATGTTCCATCACTTCTTGAGGACTGTTTCGTAAGAAATCTTTTCATCTGTCTTGAATATCTCTTCTCTTTGCTGATTTCTTGATGTGCTAAAACATGTTTTGCTAACTTATTTTTCCTGGATGCATGCTCAAGTTTCTATAAATATTTCTGGACATAGTGTGTATCTTTTTTGGATGTGTTCTGTACAGGATATGAACTATCTGATTTGATTTTGTCCCTAGATATTTCAACATTACATGTGTAGTTTTGCCAGCATTACTCAAACTGGTAATTTTGATTCTCTGTCATTGCTCTGTTTCTCTGGCTGGGAGGTACACCTGGGCATACTGCTTATTTAATAATGATATACATGATTCTTCTTTATTTTGATCTTAGTGTAACTATATTCTGCTACTAAATTTGGTCAGTTGGTCAGACATCATGGTTTCAGAAGTATTTGTTGTATTCTACGTACAAGTTTTGAACCTTTCTGTGTCTTATTTCAGTTCTGGACATCCGGATGCTGTCATATCCTGCATGGAAACAATTATGAAATTGGTAATTGAGGAGAGTGAGGATGTTCAACCACAGATTGCATCGTGCTTACTCCAAAATGTTAGAAAAGAAGAAAAGGTATAATCTGTCTGAACTTTCCGCGCATCAGCAACATAGATTTTCATTCATAGCATGGGGAAAGGGTCGGCTTGGTCTAATCATTTTGTTTATATTTTCAGGAATCTTCTTCACCTTCTTTTGAACTTGCTGAGAAGGTGATAGGCTCGTGCCGTGAAAAACTAAAGCCGGTCTTTCTGCAATCACTCAGAGGCACTTCCTTGACCGAATACAGCCAAATTGTCTCATTAGTTTGTGAAGAGGGTTCAGATGACAAGGAAGATAACAATGCTGATCCTTCTGGGAAAGACACGGTTAGTTATTAAATTACAATCTTGCAACGACTTATGTTGGAGCATGTTTGCATTGCTGTTTGCTTCATAACTGCTATGCCATTCTTACTGGTGCTAGGATAGGCCGTCTTGTTTTCTTTTCTTCATTGTTTTGAGATACGCTGTTGTGCATAAATGTTAACATCAGTAGAATGAAATGAATGATTTTGGAGATGAAACTATGATTGGTTTTAGCCTGTAGAATGAAATTAACTGTTTTCAAGTACTGGAAGAGGGTGTCTTGGTCTATCTGTCCTTACTTTTGCTGTCTTAATAGGTGGATGATGGCAAACTTTCTGAAAGGACCATTTCTGATGAATTACCTCAGGTATGCTCTGCATCTTCTGTACATTACCGAAGTGACTGATATAACACCAGCTTGTTATTTGTTTGGCAGGAATCTTCAAAGGCAGAACAAGATGTTAGCCATCCTGAACAGGATGGTACTTCTATGAATGGTAATACAGGTACTGCTATTAGCGGTGGTGCAACTCCAGCTGATACTGGTGAGTCTAATCAAGTACTGCCTTCAACAAATGAGAAGCTTGAACAAACTCGCTCTGCTGGAAACATAGTGGATGCTGATCAGTTGAAATCTGGCCACCATGAAGGTGCAGAGTCCATTGCCGAAAAGCCCTTAAAGAAGTCGGTCCTTGATTCCGACAAAAGTATTAAGCTCAGCCCGTCGGATAAATCTGAAGCTACTGTTGGTGCTGATACTACTAAAGAAGATATTGTAGCATCTGGAGAGGAGGGGACCAATGGAGCAGCTGATGATACATCAAAACCTGCTAATATTACACCTGTTAAAGCAAAACGAGGCCGGCCTCCTGGGCCAAAGTCATTGGAGAAGAAGGCTGCTGGA
This sequence comes from Echinochloa phyllopogon, assembly GCA_033239725.1. Taxonomy (NCBI): domain Eukaryota; kingdom Viridiplantae; phylum Streptophyta; class Magnoliopsida; order Poales; family Poaceae; genus Echinochloa; species Echinochloa phyllopogon. The sequence continues at coordinate 33,972,751 of BTCW01000001.1, read as the reverse complement.
AAGAATAAACCGTCAAGTTTGGATTTGAAAAAAGCTGAGGGGACTAGTGATTCGGCAGGGAAGTTAACAAAACGATCAGCTAAGGACGAGGTTAAGTCTTCTGTGAAAAAGGCTGGCGAAGGAGAATCATCTAAGAAGCCTCAAAAGAGCAGTTCAAAACAGCAGAAGGGTGAAACTCTTTCTGAGGAAGATCCTGCTGAGGATCTGAGCTTAAAGGTTTTTCTTTTAACACTAGCATATTTTATGTTCAGTTATTAATAACTGTCTGCTTTGACATTGCCCCTGATGTCTGCTAGGTTGTATTAGTTCCCTATTATATTTTCTTTGAATTTCTATTTTTATGTATTGAATAATGCATCTGTGTAAGTTTACTCTTTGCTAGGTAACAAGTCTTCTTTTTAATCTAATACAATTACTTGTATTTAGGATATTCTGCGATATTAGCTTTGTTATTCTTAGCTTGCTATTCAACTCGCCTAGCTTTGCTTTGGAACCTAGAGAATTAATTGCATAAACATTCAGCATTTCATATGCACTGCAGCTTCAATAGTAGATCAGCCATTGTTAGCATTTTAACAAAGTGATTTGTGTACTGATTGTTTGACTGCAATGCAGGAAATGATCTCTCCGAAGTCCTCGACCAAGGGTCCTGGTAGAACTAAAGGACAAAGCACAGAGAATAGCATTTCGAAGAGGAAGCAAGAACAAGAGACTGAAGAGGTAGAATGCATGCTTGATTAAAATTATTGCAATGCCGTAATTTTAGATGCCTAGTTGAGGTTCAAAGTGTTTGGTCAATTGGTCTTTTGCACAGTGAAGAATTGTCTTGAGGCTGATACCTAAACAGTTTTCCATGGTTTATATATCTATCCTCTTGTTTTTTTAATAATCTGGTCTGAGTACAGATGTGCTTATAGTTTTGTTTTGTTTGTTTATAGTAACTTAATCTGATTCTTGAGTTCCTTTTGACAGCTTCCTCGTTCAAGGAACAAAGGCTTTGATGGAAGCCTAATTGGTGCAAGGATCAAAGTGTGGTGGCCAGATGATGAGATGTAAGTAGAATGAACAATTTGATATTCTGAATTGAAGCCTCTCATTGAAGTAGTTGATTCTTCTCACCAATATTGAAAAGTGTGCCAAAATGAAGCAGTCATACCCATTTCTTTCTACTAATTTATTACATGGTTGTCACACCCATTTCTTTCTACTAATTTATTATGTCTTATTATGTTTGAACATTGCCATTTCTGCAGTGTAGTTGCTTCAATTTTCTTTCTGATGATTGCTCAGTTATGAATATACTACTTGGATTGCAAAGCATATTGTTCTGTACATTTTGATGCCTTTCCATTTGTAGCACTTTCCAGATTTTAAACCTTTCTTTTTATTATTTTGCAGGTTCTACAATGGTGTTGTGGAGTCATTTGATTCTGGTTCTAAAAGGCACAAGGTGTGTCTTCGTGCACTACTATAACCTGCATGCTATTTAGCTTACATGAAAACTAGTTTTAATCAAAGTGTATTTTCGTGTGTTCTCATCACAGTTCTTTCGTTTTTGGACCATAGGTTGCATATGATGATGGGGATGTAGAGGTACTACTGCTGAGCGATGAAAAGTGGGATTTTATCAATGAGGTATACATATTTTTCTCTCGTGATATTAAATGGTTATGTTATGTTTCTTTGTTTCTGATTAACTTTTACTCTGGCAGGAGAAAGGAGCTTCTGTGGCATCTGGAACGTAAGTAAACTCATCTTTGTGCAATTTTCGCATCCTCAATGTCAAAATTACAGCTCTATTTTGCCTTTACTTTTACACTTTCAAAGTTTGATATTGACTCATGTATTGTCGGTAGGCAGTAGGACCACTTTCCCATATTGTATTAAGAATGTGCATGCACCCTGTGTGCTTGCATTAGCTACAGGGTCACTGTTCATTTGCATGAGAAGAAAACTGTCTCATTGTCCAATGCTTTGATGTCAATTTGTTTGCTCACCTGCATGGGTGCACACTCTTAACTAGATTCCTGAGTAGCTAAAGCTTTGGGTTATCGTGAAGTGATTCTGTGCTTTCTCTTCTCCCTGTATTTATGGTGAAGTGCCTGGCTTACCTTTGTGTCAAGTGTCAATCAGTACTGACCACTGCCTGCGGTGTCTTGGTTTGCTATCATCATATCTAGTTTCCAGGCAGACTAGTCTAGTGTTGTCAAGTTCCATATCTCCTAGTCTGGTAGTTGCTTGTTTTCTGAAAGAGTTTTAAGGGGAAATGTTTGTTGCAACTTGTTTGTGGATATGAGCAGACTGTGTAGGTCCCTGCTGGTAACTGATGATTGCCTAGTTATCTAAATTCAAATCATGTTATAATCACTCACACTTGCCCCCTCACCCCTATTGTGTCCCTAAGCGGTGTTGTTTGTTAAGTTTATGTTATTGGTTGTTTTGAACAGGCCAAGAGGCAGAAAAAGAAAAGGGGGTGCAGTGAAGGAAGAAAATACAGAAACACCTAAAAGGTAAGTAGTTGATACATAGAACAAAGAAGTAACTATAACTCATACCTGTAGCTTTGCTGAGACTACTGTTTTCTGCATCGTGGCAGTGATGCTGTGGATCCTCCAAAGAAAAGAGGACGTCCTAAAGGCGTTCGATCCAGCAATGGGACACCAAGTAACAACAGCTCTGCTACACCAAGTGCAAAGGGGAAAACTGCAAGCAAGGATGTGAAAGGAACACCTAAAATTGGTTCCAACCTTAAAAATGAAGTTGAGAAAAGCTCGAAGGACAAAGCTAGTGGATCAGCCGATAAGACAAAGGAAGAATTGCCAGAAGATGATGATGGTGACGACAAGAGTGCAAGCAAACCTAAGGAGGCTATCAGCAAAGGCAAAGATTCCAAAGACGAAGGGAAGTCCACTGAAGGAAAATCCAGGCCAGGTCGGAAACCAAAAAATGCCAATACTCCTGCAGCAAATGATGCTGACAAAGAGAAGCGGATGGAGAAAGAAGGTAAGATGGCTGAAGCGGAGCAGGAGGCATCAGCAACTGCTTCTACAGGAAAGAAGCGCAGGAGGAAGGCTTGAAGTTAATGCCTATGGACTTCTCTTGTAAATCGATCGGCTCCTTAGATTTGCTCCATTAGTCAGAGAGGTGTCGGCACTGCACCATGTATTGTGGATTGTAACTCTTGGTCTGGTTTAAACTGTCATCTGATTGGGTATCTAGTGGTTAGGATTGGTAGCAACATTTGCTATAGTTGTAATGTTAGGAGCAACTTGTTTGTTGTGGTCAGATGCATGGTGCTGAGCCTTAAGCGATATGAATCCCATTTCCACCATAAGGTCCATGGCATCGTGTTGTCGGGTTAGTGGTGTAGCTTACTGATGAGCTATTTATTATAGGCGATTTAAGCGGTGGATTTTGTAGCATATTCGCCTTAGCAAAAGATGGTGGGAAATTTGGTCTGTCTTTGTTGCATATTTACTAATTGCTCAGTTGACACTTGCAGTTTACCTCTGTATCCTCGCTTTGCTGTTCTAGCTGGCGCGGTGTTTTATCATTTTAAATTTATTTATGTAGGAGGGCAGGCGGCAGGCCAATGGCGGCGTCTACTAGCTGCGACTGTATCTCTTGAAATGCAAGTCCATCGTGTAATCTGATATCTACTTGCCTTGTTTCGTCCCAGGTTATACAATCTAGTTTATGACCCAAAAGCAATATGGGCCACCTTAGATGCTAAAACAATCTGAAATAAGCATCTCTTGTTGCTCTTGTATCAGATTATTTTGGTATCTATGGTTGTCTTTCAAAAAGTTGCTCTTAGAACATAAGTTGGATTATATAATCTGTGAGTCGTACAAACAAGCCCTAAGCCTTGTATGTCTGTCTGCCTGCTTTGTTCTCTATCTCACTATCTTCAACCTTTATCCTGAAAGCAAGTTTCATGTTGGCATACGGAATGTTTATGCTCATTACGTATCAACAAGGCATTTTTAGCTGGGGCTGCCGTCCCACACTTCTAGAACTCTACATACACGTGATGCCAATCTACCGCAACCTTTGCACTTGCACAGTGGGTGGTAGTAGGGACTATTGCATTTCTGTTTATCTACTGTGGAGCGAATATGCAGGTCCTCTGTATTTGCCTTGCCAGCTACAAGTGCAAGCGTGGCAATAGGATGTTTCTGCAGTCTGCACCGAGCCCCGTTACACTGCTCTCCATTCTTTCATCTTTAACCGGGTCAATCAGCAACGATCGACTAACATCGACCAGGTCCTCCTCAAACACGAGTACAAAAATTCCGCAATTTGGTCACCGCACGGCACAATACATACATATACATCGAAGCATCAGTGACAGTGACCAGTTCAACTAGTCCATGCACATCCCAGTGACCAGTTCGGACCAGTTCGGTGGCGTCACGTCCAAGTGGTCAACTTAAGCGTAAGCATTCATCCCTTGGGGCTTCGTTAAAATTTGGTCAGCGGAACACCTAGGCTAACCTGCCAAAGGTTTAAGCTGTCCAGCAGGCAGGATTCAGGGCACGAGCAATGACACTATCAGTCAATGATAGTCTCGTAGTGGTCGTCTCGATTAACGCTGCAAAGCAGAGTCAACTCCAACTCTACGAGCTCACTAGTATCATTAGGGACGAAGTGCGATTAGGCCGCCGTCCTCTTTAACTTCGCACCATGCGCGGCCGCCGATTTTTCTACTGGGTCCTGCGCCGCGTTTGCACTCGTCAAACCGATAAGAACGCATGCGTTTCTTTCTTCAAAGGAAGAAATGACGCGAAGACCAACCAAGCCCGGCACTAGAGCCGACCAAGATAAGACCTTCATGCGATGCTAGGTCAGCTCGATCGCCATCCGCTTGCGGCTTCGCCCGACCCGTCGCTTTCCTTGCAGAATTGTTCTGGCATTTCCTCTTGTCACCCGTTTGAATATCTCGCTGGGATTTACGGACGAGAACTTTCATCTGCCATCGTCACTGGTTGAATTATCTACTTGGATTTACGGACAGGAACGGAAAAGACGAGTAGTGGTACATTGGAGTGACATCCCTAGCTTTTACTTCCCGCCAAGCGATAAGGATGAAGGAGATCGCTGCGTGGGTAATCAATCTCTTGCGTCGCAGGATTTTGAGCTCTGGTAATTCTGAATCCAGGCGGGAAGTATAGTACGTGCCTACACGATCCGGTCTGTTCTTGGTGCCTTTGCATTCTCCACTCTTTAAGATCAATCCAGCGTCCTAAAAAGGCGCCCTTAAGCCTTACCTGCCCGCTGGTAAGTTGTTTAGGTTACGAACATTCAGTTACACTTAACGAGGCTGCGCTGCAGGTGCCGCTTTTGGAGCTAGTGAGCTAGCCCCGGCGCCGTGCTGCTCGAGATAGAGTGAGTGGTTCGGGATCCTCGCCACAACCGAGCGGCCGCTTTTGGGGCGTGCAACGCGACACCTCCCAGGTCCCGGTCCAACCCAACCCATCCCATCCGGAGAACTTTCCGATCCACTACCAGTGCACTTGCTTTCAGTTCCAGGTCCAGCCCCCAAACTCGCGAGCAGAGCACGCCCCGCTAGATTTGCGTCGCCACGCACCGCACTAAGGTCGAGGGGGCAAACGCAAATCGCCCTCGCGCACGGCGCACCGCACCCAACCCCCGAACACCCACTCCCGCGATCGCCGCCCCACCCAATCCTTCGCCCCGCGCCACGGACGCCACTCCCTGTCCCCACTCGCTCCCGCCCGCCCGCCGTCTCGCGTCAACGAAACAACTGCCGGGGCGTGGACGTGGGGTGGGAGGTGGCGGTGACGTCGTGCGCGAGGCGACCAAATCCTCGGCTTGGCTCCGTCGCGCTCGCGCGCGCACCTGGACGGACCTGGCCGGCCTGCCGCGCCTCCTTTTCTCCGTCCCAGCCGGCACGGCACGAGGCCCTGCCCGCCTGGCGCCTGGCGCGCCGTTATATACGCCACCTGCCCGACCCGGGTCCTCCCGCCCGCCCTCCCGCCTCGGCCTCACCCCCAACACCAATACCCAACATATAACGGCCGCGCCTCCCGCGATCCGCACGCTCCAGCCGCCGATGCTGCCGCCCACCGCCGCGCGCGAGCCGTAGGCCGTAGCGTCCGCGCCCTCCGCACAGCAGCCATGTGCACCCCCGCGACGGTACAAGGCCGCGTGCGGCTCAACGTCGGCGGGCGGGTGTTCGAGACGACGGCCTCCACGCTCGCCGCCGCGGGGTGGGACACCATGCTCGGGGCCATGCTGGACGCCTCCTGGAACGCCGGCGGCGAAGGCACCGGCGGCCCGGCCGAGTACTTCATCGACCGCGACCCGGCCTGCTTCGCGGTGCTGCTGGACCTGCTCCGCACGGGCGGGCTCCACATGCCCCCGGGCGTGCCGGAGCCGGCGCTCTACCGCGAGGCGCTCTACTACGGCCTCCTCGACCGCGTCCGCGCCGCCCGCATCGGGGACCTCGACGGCGACCGCCTCCGCCTCGCCGCGTCCGTGCCCGGGCGCGCCCCCGGGGACGGCACCGCCGTCCGCGCCGCCCCCGACGGCGGGTGCTGCGTCGCGCACGGCGGCGCCGTGCGCGTGTACAACTGGATGCTGGAGGAGCGCCGCCCGGTCTCCCTCGGCCACGCGCCGGTCAACGACGCGGCGTACCTGGACGCCGCCACGCTCCTCGTCGCCGCGCGGGAGCGGCCGGGGCGGAGGGGCGACGACGACGGCGGCGTCGCGGCGTTCTCCGCGCTCACGGGCGAGCTCCGCCACCGCTTCCCCGTCGCGCACGACCGGCAGCACAGGTCCTTCACCGCCGGCGCGCTGGCCTTCGACGGGGCGGGATCCAACAACGTCTTCGCGAGCTGCAAGGGCAGGTTCAACGAGTACGGCGTCGCCGTCTGGGACGGCAGCACCGGCGAACAGGCCGGCTTCTTCTACGAGCCGCCGGGCTGCGCGCTGGGCGACGCCGACGGGCTCCAGTGGCTCGACGGCACCGGCACGCTCATGGTGGCCACGATGTTCCCGAGGACGGACTCGTCCTTCATCAGCCTGCTGGACTTCAGGGACAGGAGCGTCGTCTGGTCGTGGTCCGACGCCGGCACGCCGGCGTCGCTCGAGGACAAGCACGCGGTGCACGCCGTGGCGATTGAGGACGGCAGGTCGGTGTGCGTGATCAACCAGTACGACGACCTCGGGTTCCTCGACCTCCGGAGGAACGCCGCCGGCGTGCGGTGGAGGTCGCGGAGCAAGCTGGGGACGAGCGGGGGGAAGACGAAGGCGTGCGGCGAGGAGACCTGCTACCCGAAGCTCGCCACGCACGGCGGCCAGCTGTTCGCGTCGACGGGCGACGCCATCTCGGTGTTCAGCGGGCCCGACCACGTGCTGACATCGACGCTGCGCGGCGGCGGCGGCGGCGCCATCTGCGACTTCTCCATCGGCGGCGACCGCCTCTTCGCCCTGCACAGCGAGGAGAACGTGTTCGACGTCTGGGAGACGCCGCCGCCGGCGATCATCTGACTGTCACTTTCAGGATTGTTCTCGTTGTCCTTCTATTGTATCGGTAGAAAAAGGAATTACCGACACAGGTTTCGACAGAGGAAAACACACGCACTGTGTAACTTGCTCATCATTGTGAGTTGTGACACCACTCGTTCTGTTTCTAGAAAGGAATATGAATGGATGTCAGTGGAGCACTGTCGTTCTCGACAAGCACCTTCTCTTTTGCTTTTCTGTTCCTTCTGATGATCATAATCACCCAGCAAAGATGGTCGGTGCTGATCCCGAGCACATCAGCAGGCAATCATGGGTTGCGTTCTGTCGAGCTCATTGCGTACCCACCCGATGTTTCTGGGCTACAATTTGTCAAGATATTAGCGCAAAAGATCTCTTACGCACTGATCGGGAGGCAAATCATATTACATTACGACCATGAACAGCTTCGCTCAGCATGTCTTCCTTAGAGAAATGGGAACAGAGACTAATGGCTCCCCAAATGCCTCTGTCCATCCCTGCAAGGAAACAAACAAAAAGGGGGAGAAGAAGCGGATCGTGTTGTTCAGATATCTCCCCTTTGCTCTGCAGCGTGTTTATGGACTCGTTGGCCTGACGGTCTCGTCCTCTTTTGCACTTTGTCAAGCTTTTCTCTAAACAACTCGGGCTAGATCCACATGACCAACAAATTATCCTTATATGTTTGCCTCCTGTGTTTATGCTTTTGATGAGGCAACCTTAACCGTCTTTAGGAAAGCAGAGGCACCCTTAACCGTTAAGCAGCTACCCCAGGATCGGACCAGGAGTTGAGCTCGCCGCCACTGAACTCCACCACTGTTCAGCTGCAACGCAAGCCTGCAGCCGGTCACTCACTGCAGCAGCCGGCGGGTGAGCATTTCGCCTCAGGGTTGGTACGTCACACGCGTCTGACACGGATCCTCCTACTGAGGGCATGCTTTCACTTGAAACGTAAGGCATCGGACGCGGTGCCGCCGGCCGGCGCACCCTGCGCAGGGGAAAACCTCCCTTTCGTCGTACCTACTGATTACCGAAGGAATCGCCCGTCCTGACATGTACCCCGGCCTCGGATGTCTGTGTAAAATGGTCGGGGTGGGGGTTGTTTGCACATAACAATCTCTGCCCCGTCGTCGTGCGTGGACGCACGGCTCCCCGAGATTGGGTAACTAACTAACCGAGCAAGCGGTGTCTGGACGTTGGTCGGGACGTGCTCCTTGGGTTGGGGGAGAGGAGCCTTGCAAGCAATCGTTCCGTCTCTGCTCGACCGGTGTGCTCGTAAGTGTGCAGGAGTGGTTCGGAATTCAGCACCGGAAGCAATACTCTGGTGAGGCGTTTGCTACTCCTTGTTAGCTCAGACCGGAAGAGGACGTTTGTTATGATATACTGCTGCGTTCTAGAGAGAGGCTGCGAGGTAACCCTGGCTGCTAGAAAAAAGATCCTTGCACTCCACAGCTTGCAGCTGGTACTATGGTTCTGGGAGAGTAGAAGCCTTATCGGATTTTCAATCATTGGTCCAGTAGATGAAGCCATCAAAAGGGGTTGATGGTGCGAACAAAAAGTAGCACATTCAGAATTCCATATGCTTGCATTGCACCAATGGTTGCCGGCCAACTCTTGCCACTATTGTACTACAAAACTATCCGTATCGTATGATGCGCAGATTCACCGCCCCACCGCCAGATTATTCAGACGACATGCTCTGCATAAGCCTCGTCAATCCTACACGCACTGCGCAGAGGAGTATGATGCTTGGGGCACGGCACGCCAGTGGCAACGCGTCCAAAGTTAACACGCTAGCCTCTGTTGAAGAATGGACGAAATCGTTGGTTTCGCGGGCCGTCGGCACACAGCCGGTCGCTGGCCTTGCCGCGCGGCGCGCGACGACGAATCCCCGGCCCGCTCGGTGCGCCCGACTGCTTATGCGCGGGCTTGTTGCGACGTGATCGTGGGCCGCGATGCGTGCAGCTGCGGCTGCCGGTCCCGCGCCGCGAGCCAAGCGGCTAGGCTTTTAATGACAACGGGATGGCCTCAGACTGGGCCTGGACTATAAAACTAGCTAGTGTACATATGGACTGGGCTATAAAGCGCTTGTGTGTACATATGGGCCAGTACATTCGTTCCCTTTATTTTGATCCAGTGCACGTTTGTTGGTGCCCCACACACCTGAGTAAGCTACCTAGTGTACGTTTGTTGTACACCTGAGTATTGACTTCAAAAAAGAAAACGATGTCATTTTGCTCACAGTTGAGCCACAGAGGTTCTCTAATCCATATGACAACAAAACTCCTTTCCTTTTCGCTCCCGGCCTCTAGTCTAGAATCTAGAATGAAAGGCGAGAGGGGGGAAACATTTGGGTGGGTGGCGATAATGAGAGCACCAAACGCACATCAGGTTCCCTCCACTGAGGCATGAATTTATGCTTGGTCCTACACGCACTGGCGCGGGGCAAAGACACCAGCGAAAGACACCGGCTATATGACGAGGCCGGCCTCGTTTGAGGCCGGCGCCTCTTCTTTCGGAAGGAGATAAATAACAAACACAATTCATGTGTGTAAATGACTGGCGGTGGTGTCCTGGTGTGTGTGTGTAAATGAGTGGTGGTGGACCGTGATGAAAGTGAAACACAACAGTAGCTAGCTAGCAGTACATGTACATTGCAGTGTGACAATAGGAGAACAACTAGTGGTCAGTGGTCACTTCAATCCACTGGCGCGGATTTTTTTTAGATAATGATCCACTGGCACGGCTAAATAGATAGATCTGTGATGGTTTCAGATGTTTGTTGCCTTCTTGTCTTGACAATGGAGCACATGATGTACATATACTACTGCACCATCTAGCTTTACCAGCTAACATGCATGCATGCTTGTGGTTTGACCTCTGACTCTGGGCTACTCAGTTCGGGTGGAACTGACAATGCATATGCATGGTAGTAGTACTCTGTCAATGGGATATGGAGGGCTCTCAGGCAAAGGCGCAAAGCTTCGGCCTTTTTCCCTCTGGCCCAGACTGTTCGTCAACAGTTAGTAGATTGCAACCAAACAAGACGGCAGCGCACTGGCCGTGCGTGGCCCCCCTGTCCGTGTCCGGCCGGGACGCGCAGCGTTGAATCACACATGCATGCATATGCATGCGCGGATGATTGATGCAGTGCCGGCATGGGTGCGTTTGCCTGCTGCCTGTTGGCTAGCAGCCAGCCACTGAATCTTTCAGATACGCTAGAGGGCAAGAGCCACTGAAGGGTCTGAAGCCTAAGAGTTACAGTATGAGGCAAGAGCCATGCGCGTCGCCGTGGCCTGCTTCCTGATCCCATCTACGGGGGCCAACCACACCACACAGTTGCAACTTGCATGGGAGTAGATGGATATACATCACACAATGCAATCACGCATGATCGGCGGCTGTGCTGTACTGTCTCGCCCCAGCGCGCTCCTCCCGATTCACTGCACGGCGGTGATGTATATACCTTATTCCGGCGAGCCGGCCGGCCGCGTGCGGCCAGAACCACCACCGCCACCGGCACCAATGGGTACGGCTCGCGGCGGTGGCCTGCAGCTAGCAGCGTGCGTACGGCGCGTCGTGCATGGGACGGAGAGGGAGGTAGACACTGATCTGATCAGATCAGGCAGGGGCGGCTAATCTGCGCGGCAGGTGACGCCGTGTGACAGCTCGAGCGGGCCATGCGCTGCGCTACAGCGCTAGTGTGGCGCCCACATCTGCACCGTACGGTACCCCCGACCGACCAATCACGCGCGGATTAAAGTAGAGGCTACCACGGTACACCTGTCGAGTACACACCGTGCAAGCGCACTCCTGTAGCACAACTATACACTCCCGTGTAGATTTTAAATGTCGTTCTGGATAATATTTTAGTCAAATATTAGAAATATAATTCACGAATAACTTTTAAATCGTTGAGTTTAAAAATATGAAAATCATATGAATAGATTTATCTTAAAAAATATTTTTTATAAAAGTATACCGTACATATATTATTTTTAAATGTAAAAATAAGAAGTCAAAGTTACGTTTTGTAGGACCGTGTCGTTGTTCAAAACGACATCTAAATTATATAGTATACGGAGGGTGTATACATATATAGAAGTAGAACTAGACATTGTTGATTCGTTGTGCATATTTAATTTGAAGGGAATCATCAGCCGCCGAGAGAGCGTGAGCGTGAGCGAAGCCTTTGTTGAGATTTGAGAATGAGAACCCGCCGCTCGAAAGACGGGAAAGCCGCTAGCTCTGGATGGACCACGCTAGCTGCTAATCCATATTTCATTTCATTTTGCTGTAATTCGGAAGAGTAGCTAGCTAGGGACAGGACCACGAAACGCATGCTACAGCGAGCATCCCGCGTATGCGCATGTGATTTTGTATTGGTAGTAGGAATCAGGCCGGGGTTTTGGCTTAGATACATAGGCATGCATTACCTTTTAGCGGAGGTAACATAAAAAAAAACTAAATTTCGATCAAAACGGCAAATACACTTTGTGTATCCACATTCTATAACCAACTCCTTGCATCTACCCCTGCCAACCAATTTTCTTAGAGTGGGGACAATTAGCTAGCTATCGTGGTCATTTTATTAAGGCCTACAACTCACATATGTTACATCGATCTACTAAGTTTTGTTTTACTTGTTGTTTTGTATATCAACACGATCTCCAATATATAGATGCTTGGGCTCTTACTTTTCTATGCATTTTTATTCCTTCCTCTGTTTCAAACTGTAATCCATTTTAACTTTTTTAGAGAGCTAACCATTTTATGTTTCACCAAAATTATAGAGAGTATCACAAACATTTATGACACTAAATAGATATACTGTGAAAATATATTTAATAAATAAAGAATCTATATTATTATTTAGTATTATAAATATTAGTTTTTTGTCATAGAAACTTGGTCAAACTTAACATGCTTTGATTTTCTAAGAAAAAATAACTTATAATTTAGAACGGAGATAGTAGAAGTTATTGAGAAGTACCCCGATCCTCTTCAGAAATTGAAGGCACACCGCATTGTGAAATTCAAACTCTAACATTTTATCAACAATTTGCATTACAAGTGGAACTTATTGTCAAAGTTCAGCTAACAATACTTTGTCACATCAAATAAAAATACACCTTATGTTGATGGATGGATCGGAGGAAGCTAAGTGGTAGTGTTTCCATGTGACAAGTCTCAAAATTTTCATGTATATTTGGGGTCAAAGTTATTATAAAGTTTGACTGTGGTATCACTAAAACGTACAGGGGCATGCATGATGTATGAAATATATGTACAGATGAACACACATCCCGATTGTGATTATTAGTTGGTGGGACTTGGGAGGCGCAACCTCTGGTTCTCCCTTGGAGGGCAAAGAAGCGGTTGGGTATTACTAGCTCCTCCCATCCAATGCTATAGCACCGCCAAATCGCTCGGCTAGCTGTACCAGCGCGCACAGCATTTTATTGCACAACAGCTGAAGACCTAATCTCAGCACGTTACTTCACCAATATTCTTTTCTATTAAGAAGAATAAGTGGTCATGTTAGTTCGTCGTACCTTAAAGAACACGATCTTCGTAAGATCGATCAAGCTCGATCGGCAGCTGTCATGGGCGCGTGAGCGTGATGTTACAATGCAAAAAGGTTCGAAAGAAAACATTATTAGTACGTACCAATAGTTTATCTGTCCTGATCGACAAAATTTTAAATCCACAATGGCAAGTTCTGGTCCAATGATGGATTAAACAAGCGCTTAAACCTTAAATTACGACAATGTCGCTGGATTAAACTAGTGGTTTAGCGAGGCTCGACCAGTCCCTGATCGACAGCTAGCTCTACTAGCTTTTGGCCGTGCTGTTTCCTCGAAGCACTAGGCTTATCTTCTAGGGTAGTACAGCATGTGTAGGAGTACACATGACTGCAGCAGGGTACAGTATGTATGGCAGTGCGACAGTGTCCCGTTGTGTGCTTCATATATATATGCAGGCATGTGATACTCGATCGATCGCCATTAGGAACAAACCAAAAAAGGAAAGCCTAGAGGAAGGAGACGGGTGTGCTTGCCTATTAAAGGCTAGTTACTCGAGAATCGTGTTCTTGGAAAATTCTGGAGCTACTCGCCCCGCTGTACCAAATAGCGCGTGGGTCGAACAGTAGACCATAGCGTAGATGTAACTCATAATTGGAACATTAGAGCAGTACTCCATTCCATCTTTATGAGGTTTATTTTATTTAAATAGGATAAATCTTGGAGCATCAACTGCTTCGTTAATTTGTGACTTGTTGTACACAATATTGATATTATTGCGTTTATACTTACCTGTAGTTATTATTTTGTATAATATGAGTGTACGTCATGCTACATGGACTAACGTTCACCGTGGTGTCCAAGAAAAATAAAATATGCACTGTAATTTCAAACGGAAGGAGTATTTCTTTGGACAGTAATGCTGTCACCAGTAAACTAGCTACCGGTAGTTTAAATATTCATAACGGTATAAAACATATGCAAAGTATAGTTAAGTTATACTTTCAGAGCGAATTGAGCATATATAGCTCAGCTTATTAGGTTTTTTAGTGGAATCTGTCCATCCAAGTTCGATTTCTCGACTCAGCACGGGTGCCTCTATTTTTCATTTTAAAGACTGTATAAAAGACAACTCTCCTAATAGTCTAACTTTTATCTCACCATCCAAAACTAGATGGTCTCATGCATCAGCCCCACATGGTGTGAGGGTGAGTGTCTAAGATTCTCTGTCAATCAAGACATGTCTTTTCTCAGTTCCTCTTCTCTTTTTCTGTTGGACAAAAATATGAGATGTCATGTCTTGGTGCAGCCTCAATCGTTGGAGACGTAGCTGGTTGGCATCGGATTTCAACCAAAGTGGAGGTGAGAAAAGATGTAGCTAGCGATTATCTCATTTTCGCCAATAATTTCACACGAAAGAGGGTTGTTTTCATGGTGCAGAAGTGGAGAGGAGAGAGCTTGCGCCACAAAGGAGAGAGGGCAAAAATATGGAATAAAAAGTTTTGCACACCGAGACCTATGGTAGAATGTGTTATCTAAGAGTAGGGCTGGACAAAATGCTCGAAGCTCGTTAGCTCGCTCGGATCGCAGTCGTCTCGGCTCAGCTCGACTTGGCTCGATGCATATTTCAAACGAGCCGAGCAAGAGTTTTTGCTCGTTAGTATAACGAGCGAGTTCGAGCTGGCTCGCGAGCTGCTCACGAGCCAAACGAGCTAGAAGACCTAACAGACTAATGAGTAAATTATTAATTAATTAATAATATATGTATACTATACGTAGTTTTAGATGATGTTATGGTTATATTATATTATTATAATATGACATCGAGACCATATAAATACTATAATTTTTTATATTATATATTATTGTGATAATTTTAAATTTAACTTAGCTCGCGAGCTTAATGAGTCGAGCCGAGCCAAGAATTTTGCTCGTTTCCTTAACGAGCCGAGCCGAGCTGGCTCGTTTGACTAACGAGCTCGAACGAGCCGAGCTGGCTCGACATCCACCCCTATTTAAGAGCTATCGATTAGCTTCAGTTGAAGATGCCCTTAGAGGTAGCTGACATTCATCGATGGGGTGGCCTTACATTAACTTATTCTTACATGGGAGGAACGAAGTTAATGAGAAAAGATGAAAAAAAAGTAGAGTACTCGTTAGATACTACTACATATGTTCACGCAAATATAAGCATTTTAAGACATTGACATGGTCTCAATATGTTACTCTGACCAATAATATCTATAAAAATAATTTTATTTTAAATAGAAAGTCACATATTTTGATAGTTGGTTTCATGATGAATCTAGTAGCACCATTTAAATTTTTATATAAACTTGTCAATCTTTATGAGTTTTTCGTAACTGGTAGTCAAAACTAAAAAGGTTTGACTTAGTCACTTAGCACAAATCCAAAAGTGCTTATATTTGTGTACAGACGGAGTAGTCTACTCACGTATCTTCCAACAAGCATGTAGTAAATAAGACTCTATGACTTTGGATCTACACTAATTTTGTATAATTTTATATACTCAATCCATTGGGCATATGTTCTCCATTGTACTACTAAGTGTTTCTATTAGTGAAATGGATATTATTTTATAGACACTAAGCATTTCCAATGGTGGTGTCAAGTTAACCGCTATATCTATAAGAAACCATACATTGTCACCTAAAGATAGTTATTGTTGTTAAAATATGCATATACACAAGAATATAGTGATAATTAATTGCCGTGTGATATAAACTTTTGTCCATATTGGACAAATATGAAGCCGACCATCTCAAAGTTAGTTGACATTTCTCCTCCTTGAGACACCATAAGAGAATGATTCTAGAATGATCCTCTTGCCCATTATTTTATTATTGTAATTATGGTGGTTGGCATGAGTATTGCATTGATTGAAGATCATGGTGTGTTTAAATGGGGGTAAAATAGGAAAATAATTGAGGGTAAAAGGTGAATTGAGGTTGTAGATGAAGAGTCTGCTTGGTTTGATGCCAAAACTTTGGCATGCCAAAACTTGGCAATCCAATATTTTGGCTGCCAATTGGTTTCATATTAAAAATTGTCCACATCTCATATTTGACTTGCCAAAATATTGGCAACTTTTGGGCCTGATTGGTTCCTTGCCAAAATTTTGGCATGCCACAATATTGGCAGGCCAAAATCTAGGCAAAAAATTGACAACATTTTGGTAGAAACAATGAGAGATATGTCTAAATTTTGGTACTAAACCAATTGATATCCCAAGAATTGGCATGCCCAAACTTTGGTCAGCCCAAGAATTGGTCACCAACCAATCAGACCCTTTTTGCCCAAGTTTTGGCAAGCCAAAAGTTGGGCATGCCAAAGTTTTGGCTCCGAACCAATCAGACTCGAACTTACCTTTGAAGCCAAAGAGGATCAAACACTCCATTTTCTTTAATGCAGAAAATAAAATGGCTTAAAAGATGCTACAACAAAGAATTACTTTCAAATATAGCGACAATTGATTAATTGGATACAATTTAGTCATAATATAAATTATAAAATACTAGCAATGATTGATTAATTGAACAAATTGCAGTGTCTTCTTTTTTTTCCTACTATCACTTTGAGTTCATCATCCTTTGCACAATTCATGTTTAGAATGCTAAAAAAACCTTCAATAATATTGGCAAACCAGGGAGTACAGGTACGGATTACTACACTAGCTAGGTCACTAGAGCGCACCACAAGCACATGCATCCATGTATTTCAGCATTTCGATAGGATTGCATAAACTACCACACCCCGGCCTAGCATTTCTAGCGACCACCGCACGGGCGCCCCCTGGTTGATGCTTACAACTGGTCAGTGTAGCATCATTTCCACGGCGCTGTACTCCACTTGGCACGGACCCGAAGATAAGGGTGGACATTTGTACGAGCCGTGTCAGGCAGGCAGCTTTAAGGCCCCCCGACCTCGTCACGCGGCCAGAAAAGGGAAGACCCCCTCTGCCGCGCGCGTTCCTTTAAAAGGCCTGCGGCTGCGCCGTGCTCCTCGGAGCTGAGTAGTAAAAAGCAGCTCTACTCCGTAAGTAGCAGCTATGCTATACCCGGCAGGAGCAGAGCAACAAGTGTGCAGCGGACCCTGGAGCGACGCCTCCACGTTACCAGGATCAGCTGACAGACCGAGACCGGCCGGCCCTGCTCCTCGGACGCTTGGACAACGTCGACGACCATTACCTTGTACCCCAGTGCCTTGGCCGGCCAGTCCTCTCCTCTACTGCTGCTACGTGGTGGTCAGAAAAACCAACGGGAAAAAACACCAGAGGCGAGCGTGATTTCTGGCAAAGACGACTCGCGCCGCGTGACCCGATCGGGCAGACGCCCGCGCCCGCCTCGTGTCGCGCCGAGGCCGAGGGGCCGCAGCATGCAGCAACCGGCCCCGTACCCCGGCGCGGCGCGGCTTTAATGCTATCGATCGCTTGGAGTTTGGAGGCCGGAGGCGAGGGGAGCGTCGCCGGCCGGCCGCGGATCGGAGTTACACACCTTGCCCTCCAGCCCAACCGACGCATGCCCGATTTTAGAAAGAGCCGAAAGTTCTGGGTGCCTAGCGCGCTAGGGCCGGGGGGGCCACGCGATGGCCGGCGAGGCGAGCGCGTCGCCCGGTCCGCGCCCCCCCCCCTCAGCTCGATCTGGCACAGCGCAGCGCGCGCGGCGCCGTACTGCATCATTGCCCGCCCAAGCCAAGCCCTAGCGAGCCAAGCTGCCAGCCAGGCACCGGAATGTTCTGGCTCAGCCCCCGGCCGGCCTCCCCCGTCCCGTTGCGCGAGCAGCCACGCGCGCCTATATAGCCGGCCGGCCTCCCGATCCCCTCCCTCCCTCCCTCGCTCGCGAGGCCGCCCTCCCCCATCTCGCCATGCGCTGGCCTGCGCTGCGTCTGCGTGCGGTGATCGCGGCGGCAGCGGCGGCGGGCGGCTACCGATCGGCGCGGGCGGCGGGCGGTGACAGAAGAGAGTGAGCACACAGCCGGGCGGAACGGCACCGGCGGATGTGCCGTCGCGGCCGCGTGCTCACTGCTCTATCTGTCATCCTCCACTCACCCCCCTCCTCCCCGGCCGCCTCTCGCCGATCGGAGCCGTGCGCCACCTCTCCGCTGCGCGGCCGCCGCCGTCGCGATCACCGCACCGGCCGGCGCGCGCTGCACACCTGCCCCGCCCGGTGATCTCCCTCAATCCCCTTGTCAATTCGTGTCATTGTATGCCGCGGAATTGCCGCTACCATACGTGGGCGTGCTGGTGACCGGCGGTCGCCCATCCAAAAATTTCTATTTCTGGGCGGTTCGTACGTACGGCCTCGCGGTTGGATCTGAGCTTTTGGGCGCGCGCGTGTACCTTCTCGCACGGATTCCCTCCCTTCGCCGCGTACGAACAAGCCGCCTTTGCTGCGCAGGGCGTGGCCTTGTTCGTCGTTCCCAAGGATCCATCGATCGAACCGTTACCTAGGTAGCTGCCGCCGTGAGCTTCTCTTCTCGGGAAGGTAAAATTCTTCTACACTGCGCTCGCTGTATGTTTTTGATGATCGAGTTCGTCTGGTTCTTCGGTAAAGTTCATCGATTAGAAGGTAAAGCGAATTAGGGAATAATGCAGGGAACTGGCCGGGCCGGGGCCGGCTTCGATTTTGTGGATTTTGTTCGTAAAAAATGCATGTGGGTGTTGACCAGATCTGTGGCCCTTAGCTACTCCTTAATTTTGAGCTGATGAATTGAATGTTAGTTTCTTTCCTCTTTAATTGTACCATAACAATCCATCACCATGGATCTCCAGACTTTTTTCGATCCAGATTTCATCGTGGCAGAAGGAAGCCAATGATCTGAGAAGTAGAAGGCAAAAGCTACACGGAAGCACACAAGTCGACTCGATCTCCGTCTCAGATCTGCTTATGGCATTCTCCTTGTCAGGTCAGTATCAGCAGGAGATGGCTACCGCTGCAGATCCTGTTCATGCTGTCATTTTGCTCTTCATTATTACACGTGCAAGCACACTTGTAGCTACCTCCAGCTTCCAGATAATGCTAGGGACTAGTAGGTTGCTGTAGAGGCACTGTTCCATTCGTACGTGACGTCTCGTACTTATCTCTTCAATGAAGAGCTGCCCTACTCATATATGCCTCTTCAGAGCTCTTCCTTTCTTTGTGAACACTCTTGACTGCAGTTAACAACTGATATGAGTCCGTGCAGAACGTATGTGTTTCATCATTTTGTAATGGATGAAATGCTTATACTTGCTAGGCATGTTTTTCTTTGGTATGCTTACTTGCTAGGCATGTTTTTCTTTGAGTCAAGACAGCATACACACAACTCAACACATATGAACCGTTATTTTGGAACAAATCATCTCACTTTGACAGGAAGATCCTTATATATTGTTATTGTATATGACCTTTTAATTCAATTCACATGTAAAGTTCATCATATCTAGCTATTTTTTTTATGGTTTGTGTTATAGATGACTTGCGCTTACAGTATCAGATATGAAGGCATCAATTCATTTTACATTAAAAAATCTGCCACTCCATCACCTGGTGATCTCTCAGCATCTAATTTGCTACAGTATACTGCGTAGGCACTTGAAAAAAGTTACAGCCATGAATGGTCATCATTCCTACATTTTGAAGCAACTGAGCCATTTGATTGTTGCCTTTGATCTCCGCTGCATATATAAAACTTCGATCGTACAGATATTGTGATTTGGTGTGGATCCTTTCAATCTGCTTTATGTGAGAATGCATTATTGTAAAACTGTACACGCATATGCTTTACACTAGTGTAATACCACTTTGGCCTTAGAATTAGCCTTCTTCGATGACTGTAAACACCTATAAGCTTCTAGTTCTAGGGTACAACAATATAATAGAGCAAATTAAAGATGACACCAGGGGTTGATGACATCTGAAGGTGTAACCAGCCTGGGTTCGAAGCTGATGATGAACTCTTCTTGAAGATGAAATTAATCAAAGGGCCTTCTCTCCCTTTAATTTGCTCGAGATCATTTTCCCCGATGACGGTAGTAAGCAACACAATCAATATAATAATATCACTCTTCCAAATCACAACCATGAAATGAGTAGTTTCACAAGGTTGAATATGTATCTAATTGTATTCTTCATGTATATGCAACACACTTTGGATGGTAGATGGGCATGATATTCAAGTGTCTATTACATATAAGAGTGGTATGTATGTTTTGTCCAAGTATTAACAAATTATATTTTGCTTTCATATGTATTTATATTTATTGCAGAAAACACTTGAATTTTATTATACACTGACTTTTTATCTTTGTTTTTATTCATAATCATGATCCTTCTTTTTTTGCGGGTCATAATCATGATCCTTTGGTTGAGCCTTTGTATATTTTTTCTTCAGTTTACAACTATATATAATTGGTTACTTACGGATTGTACTTATTTTTCATAATCACAGAAACCCCGTGTGTACATTTTTTAATGCAACATGCATGGTGCATGTGTGGAGATTGGGGAGTCAAATCTTAGCGATTGCCCGTTACACCAGAAGACCAGAGTGTGATGTAGCAGCATGTGTATGTGGCTTTGCTGATGGCAGTGAACCATGTAATAATACATTTTGCAGGCAGAATATGTGGAATGCGTGGATTAAGCAGACTAGCATCAGATTAATACTATGTACGAAGTTGCGCATCACATTGTTGAAACTTGAAAACACATATACTTCGTGTTAGTTGCATTCTCAACTGATTGAGATTTTAAACATGTGCTGCATGACCATATAGATGCTGGTGCCGTGAAAACTATATACCGCGTCCTGTTTACTTTCCTACAAGGTTCAGTGCATGACAGGATTCCACAAAAAAAGGATCTACTTAAAACATGTAAAATTTGTGCTTTTTTTTGTTGGAATTCGTGAAATAGTTAAACGGCGAGATGGTTGATAAAATCAAATAGTCAAAGATGATGTAGGACTGGAGAGTAACATGGAAGGAATGCACAAACGGCGCCTTAATATGCAGTTTGTCCTGTTTAATTTTGTTCGAGGCGAGTTTGACCTGTTTAATTGTGTCGCAGGTCTCATTCACAACCTGGCTCATCACATATTCCAGAATCAGAAATTTGACCCGTTTGGCTCGGCCGGACCAGGGTGACTACGTATACTATACAATGGGCTGAACGTGGGCCTTCTAAAGATCTGAGCTACAATGTCCGGTTCCAATTCCGACAGAATCCCCTCCCCCTATCTAATCCTATATAGCTTTCAAAAGGCTTCTATTGTATAAGATTTACTAGTAAGAACGACGCACCTTCAATAGAAAATAAGATTGCATAGCAGGTGGGGTCGCTAACAGGGGTATTGTTTCAATAACTGATGGGTCTGTTAGTTGTCAAAAGTTTTGAATCTTTATTATAGTATAGATATAGATATAGAAAAGGTTACAATGTATGAAAGGACCAAGGGTTGATTTTTATAAATATTAATTTTTTATAAAATTACAACGTATTAAAGAACCGGGGTTGATTTTTATAACATTAGGGGTTTCGTAAAATTGCGATGGTTTGATTACAATATATCAAAGAACCGAGGGTTGTTTTTTATAAATATTAGAGGGTTTTCGCAAAATTACAATGTATTAAAGTAACGTGGGTTGATTTTTATAAATATTAGGGGTTTCATAAAATTACGATAGTTTGATGGACAAAACGAAAATTTTGAATCTTTATAGTATATATATTTGTGCGTCCCGACTAATGGGAGCGCGGGGGCTTGCGAAATAATCCGGAAGCCCCGGCCAACCAACCTGCGGCGCGGATGCATGTAACACCCCGCCCTCCAAAGCCGCACCGCACAGCCCTTCCGAGGGGCGTGCACGCGTACACATAGCACCCTACTTACACTTTCGTCCTCGCTTCGTGTAAAAGGGTTAACCCGAAGGTGCTATGGCTGGAAGACAAAGGCTTATAAGTTGCCTCCACCCTTGCTCATCTAGCAATGTGGCACTAAACATGTGCATCCCGCACTAATGGGCCACTACCGGGCCATACAAACTGGGCCGGGTGTGACAATGCAACCCAACCAGTCCAGCACATGCAACCAGCTTTTTCACCCGGACCGCGCCCTCCCTCCCCCCTCTCACTGACGCACGCAGCAGCGCAGCTCATGCATGTCACCCTCAAACAAAATGTCGCTTTCACCATGCATGCAAGGTCGTTTTCAAATCTTTTGGCCATAATTCTTCACTCGAACATCCGATTAACAAACGGTTTTCATTGTTAGTTTGCTGACATTTTTTGCACAATTTGAGATCCATTATGAATATATTTTCATAAAAATTTTGAATTTAAAAATCTATGCCTTTTGATGTGATTCCGTCGACGTTCAGGTATCATAGATACCTACCACAAACGATTCATAGGTCAAGGAGATCTATGCATTTCAGTGCTGAGTTCTATGAACGATTCATATGACCTAGTTTTGCTTTGCATAGGAACATGCATGCAATCATAAAAACTAAAGTTTGTTTATTTGAAATTCGAAAATGAGAGTTCTATGATAAAGTGCACGATTTCTATGATTTTTCACTATACGATTTCGCATGCATGCATGTGCATGCATAGAATCCCATCTCATTCTATTCTATTTTTTGTGATAATTCTTCAATGGAACATCAAATCGTGAAACGGTTTTCACCACTTGTTTGCTGAGATTTTTGTGCAGGATTTGAGATCCATTGTGAAGATATTTTTATGAAAAAATTTAAATTCAAAGATCTATGCATTTCAGTGGGAATTCTATGAACAATTCATGTCGCTAGAAGCATAGAAACACAACAACGAGATTCCTTCGATTTTTTTTTCATAACAAGCAGTGACAATCATAGAATCTATCTGCGTTATTTTCTTACGCGCCTCATAGGAGAAATCATAAAAACCAACAAACAAAACTATAGATAGTGTTTCAAGCTGTTCTTTTTGTCTGAATATTTGAATCCAACAAACACAAGTATAAAAATTATCACACATGAGGTAGTAATCACAATTACAAGCATCGTCACAGCTCTATATACAAATCACAGTCACAAAATAATTTTCATAACAAAAATCTAAGATTTCTAGCTTGTTCCAAGGAGGATGCATCCAGATCACTGGCACTCACCACCGGGTTGCACCAACTGCCCACCCTGCCATAAGACAAAATTAAAATAAGTAAGATAAAGCATTGGAAATTTGAATGGCAGTAAGCGATAGTATATAAAAGAAACATTCAATTTAGTTGAGTATGCAGGCTCAATTTAGTCACGCATGCTGATGACAGAACAGAAATCAGACCATCAGACTACATAGTAGCTTCAGAAAATGGCATATGAAATATAACAAAAAGGCATAACAACTCAAATTTTAACCAATCATTCTTTAAATCTCCTTATCTGTTCAAAAAATGGCCTAGAAATACACAGTAAATGCATAGAAACATTCACCAGCTTCATGCATATGATTTTCACAAAAGAAATATCACAAGAAATCTACTATAAAATCATAGAAACCTAACAATGAAGACAAGAACTTGGACCTACACAACACATCGTCGCTAGAGAAACAATGAAAAAAAATCATAGAAACCAAGGACAATCCAGCACAAATTCCAGGGCCATGTTGGCGGTACAGTACTCAAATCCAACAACAGTCAGGAGGAAATTTTTAATAAATAAATCCTCCAGATTTGGAAGGAGCTCTCCTACTTGCAATCGGTACATTTGCAAATTCATGAACTGATGCGAGTAAAGATTGTGCGTGTTCATGGGAATTTCATCAAACATATTACCTACGTTCTACTGGCTGGGCACCTCTTTCTCGGAAAAATGTTGAATCTTCAGGGCTGCTCGAACAAGCAGGACAGCTGCCGCGAGGCTGCAGCTCAATCGTACTCATGCGCACCTGGAACCATAACACAGATCCAAAACCATACCATTTCAGCATATATATCGATGAAATAAACATTAATTTTTATGAAGATTGAAACAAATCAAAGCACCCTGTGTTCACGGGAATTTCATCAAACAGATACCTTTCTCTCCAGTCTACAGCGTCAAAGAAATTAGTTTACCTACACATCAATTTTTTGGAACATTCACGAAAAGCAATCTCCCGAGATGCTAACAAGCAGCACCCTCAAAGCACGGAATTTTCTACTCGGGAATTACTCGCTGAGCTAGCAAGCACTAAATCCAAAGGCAAAGCGCCGGCGGGTTCCAAGACGACCGCCGCGACGAACCAGCAAAGCAAGCCGCGACGGAATCACGCACGCACACCTGAAAGCAAAAGCGGAGCACGCACGCACGCACCTGGGAGCCGCTGGATTTCGTCACCGCGCAGTTGTGGAAGAAGCCAGCATCGCACAAGGGGCGCGGTCCTCCACACGCCATGGCCGGCGCCGGCGAGGTTGCCGCTGTACCAGGTCCCACCCGAGGTTGCCGTCGTCGACGAGCTTGGGGAAGTAGGCGGACGCCGAGCTCGTGCTCCTCCTCGGTGCGAGCGGCGCGGCGCGCGAGCTCTGCCGCCGCCTCGGCCTCGGCCCGCGCGGTGAGAGCCGGGACGCCCTGTCGAAAAGGGCCGGGAGCGGGAGGTCGGCTTCGTCGTCGTCCGTCGCCGCCGCCGCGTGGAGACGCATCTGCGACTCCATCTCCATCTTGCTCCCGAGCTCCTCCCCTGGTGGATTTGAATCCGCCATCGCTCCCCTTGTGCCATGCCGCCCGGAGCTGCCTGGGCAGCCAGCAGCACAACGCCGGACCGGATCTGCCGGCCTGAGAGACGTTGGTGACGTTGCCGAGCGCGACGCGCATCTTGGCCTACGCGGCGGCGGCGGCGGCGGCAGCCTTGGGTCCCCCGGCCTCCGCCTCCGCCTGGCCTCCGCCCGGCCGGCCGCGCGTGGAATCTCCGACTCCGCCCGGCCGGCCGCGCGTGGGAGCTCCGCCGGTCGTGGTCCGCCGCCGCCTCTCACCGCTCGGCATCGGACGCCGGCGAATTCGGGACGCCGGAGCGCCGCAGCTGGGTGCAGAGAGAGAGAGGAGAGGAGAGAGAAAACGTGGATTCAAATGAATTTGAAAATAGCATGACGGGAGAGGGATGGATGCTATTGGGAATTTGGGAGACGGGCGGTGACTGCTCCAGGCTCAAGTGGGCCCCAGACGGTTAGTGGGCTGGTGCGAGTGATGCGTGACGTAGGGTGGGCGGCCCGGCTGGCTTGGTTTGGTTGGATCAGGTTTGGATTGACCGGGGCTTCCGGGTCCCTAGGCTTCTAATATAATACCTGATATATTTATAATATATATATATAGAGATAGATGAATATATATATAGTCTTTTTTTGTTTAATGTCACTTTATCCCTCTCAACCTTAACAAGCTCTCGGGCCCCGTGTGTCCTTCCCGATGATGTTGCAGCCCCTGTGCGCCTCCATCGCCTGCGATACGCTCCCCGTGCATCTCCCTTTATGTTTCAGTCCCTGCGCCGCCACCGATGATGCTTTGAACCCGTTACTGGCAACGCCTTGCACGCTGTCTTCGGTGTCCCCAGTACCGTCGCATATGCATACCGTGCTACCACCGTGACTGATGCTTGTCTCTACGGGAGCATCTGATTGGACGCCACATGAAACCTGTGGCGGCACCATCAAAGGTACTCTCTCCGTCCCAATATAACCCCGAGTGGGTGGATAGTTGGTGGATAGTGTAAAATGAGGGGTATAGAGGTCATTTCTTCCTACTGTTATTTTTTAAGTTTAAATCATTAAAGTCCTTATATTGTGAGACGGAGGGAGTAGCTACTTTGTTTCTGCGGGATCTTTGGCACACCACACGGAAACAAAGCGTTTTTTACATGTTTTGTCTCCCAACCTATGACGAGGAAAATCGATGCCTAATTTGTGGTGATGCCGCCTAACTTGTACCTGCGATGTGATAGAGTGTGGCCGACAACATATACTCCCTCCGTCCCACAATATAAGCATTTTTCGATTTTTGTGTATCACATTTGATCCTTCGTCTTATTCAAAATTTTTATGAATATATTATTTATTTTGCTATGACTTATTTTATCATTAGGTATACTTCAAGTGTGACTTATTTGTTTTAAATTTTTATAAATTTTTTTGAATAAGACGGATGGTCAAACGTGATGTCTGAAAGTCAACAAATGCTTATATTTCGGGACGGAGGGAGTAACTCGAGCGTTGCCTCCGCCCGCTGCCTTTGCCACTGTTGCAGCTGCAAGCCGTCACCATAAAAAAATAGATGTAACATAACAATCACTTGAAATGTTGATTTTTATCTTATAAAATATTGAATTAATTTTTTTGAGATGTTAAAATAGGTTATACAAATATTGAATGTAGTTTTTCCGAGAACGTTGATCCATGTTTCAGAAAAAATTCTAAATCTATTATTTTTATATGTTGACTAAATTTCAATAAAAACAATCTAGTATCATATTAAAATACTTATTTAAGCTTCTAATTTGTCTAACGAGCTTCGTGGTTGATGCGCCATACGCGCACGTAGACAGTTAGTTAAGCTAATAATTTTATTATTAGACCTTATTGTTTGTTATTAGGCTTCTAAGCTATGTTTCTTAGATGGCTTCCGAATTACATACAGTTCAAGTCGATTAGAGAGTTTTATAATGCACTTTCGCAAAAGAAGAAGAAGAAATTTTAGAATGCATTGTATTTTTTTTATTGAAACTAGCAAATATGTCCCCGCGCGAGTGCTATCTTTCTTACGGGTTATTTTAGTCTATTTGATTGATGGATACGTAAAGCAGAAACTTTATAGAAACATCGGTTTTTAACTTTTTATATATTTTTCATCGTCAGACATGACACGTGGGTCCTTTTAAATAAAAAATATTTAGGTGGTACGTGTTTTAAAAGAACTGAATCTTATAGTATTGAAATTAGAATGCTCTAAGTTTTGGTAAAATTCGTAAAAGTCGGAGAATTTTAACCCCTCTTCCTTTCCGCAGTCACACACAATTCCGAAAGGGAAAAAAATCACAAAAATTCCCCACCCTGTGTCCCTCTTCCGTCCGAGGCGTCGAGCCAAACCCCAAAGTCCTGAACCGCTGAACGCAGAGCTCGACCTAGCTCGCGCGGCCGCCGCACCGCTCCCCCTAATGGCGTCCCTCTTCAAGGTACGGATCCTCGAAACCCTAGCTCCCCTCGCCGCCGGCCCCCCTCGCCCCGCCGTGCCCTCACGCGGCTCCGCGCGGCTTCCTGCAGGACCCGAGCAAGCTATCGGCGTACAGGGACCGGCGGTTCCCGGGGACGCAGGAGGAGTACGAGGCGGCGCTGCAGGCGTCGACGACCGTGTACATCGGGAACATGTCCTTCTACACCACGGAGGAGCAGGCCTACGAGCTCTTCTCCCGCGCCGGCGAGATCAAGAAGATCATCATGGGGCTCGACAAGAACACCAAGACCCCCTGCGGCTTCTGCTTCGTACTGTGCGTGCCTCTTGCCCCTTTGCTGGTACCTTGTGTTTCATTTCATCTCTGTTCCTCAGCTGGTTGATTGGATTCGGCGCTGTAGTTTACTGCAATTTACGGACCAAATCACTCGCCCTGGTATTTTTAGAAGTGACGATTGCCCCAATTGTTCTGACTAGATGTAGTTTGATGCAATTGGACCATTGTAGATGGTTTTCTAGTTCTGTTTGTTATAATGTGAGCTGCTCGCCAGTGAGTGGCTATAGGACGGTGCCTCGTGGAATTTTAGTGCTCCCTGGAACATCTGAGATGCCCCAGAAAAGGAGCAGAGCATTCTGAGATGCAATAGGAGATGCCCCAGAAAAGGAGCAGAGCATTCTGAGATGCAATAGGTTTAATGGAGCTCAGGTGCAGGTCGTCTGTGGGGGTTGAATAGATGTTTGTCTTTATACAATGGTATCAAAAAGATAGTTCCTTAGTCCTTACCTTTTAATTGTTTGCTTATTTTGGTGTACTCTGTTTTAATGCAGTGTCAACTTGTGCATTGTGTGGTTAGAGCGTGATTTACTTTATTTAATTTTTTGGGAGCTGGGATTTAGACATATGTTGAGCTGAATTAGTGACCTTTGGTGGCTATTTGGGATTTTTTGTATATTTTCTGGTGCTTGTACCACAGCTATTTTTTGTGCTGGGATGTGAGTTCATGGGCACTGATATTTAGCTAAACATCTTTGACTATGTGTAAATTTTCCTTTGGATTTGTTTGGGCTGTTGCAATTTTCTTTACAGCTTTTATGCGAGAACCAGGGTTATGATAAGGAATACGGCACTATGCATATTTGAAATATTGTTAGTCTGGTCAGATTTTTCTCAGTTGCAAACTTTGTATCTTTTTTTAGTTTCACGTAGTTGATGAGTGTCACTCTATATTTATAGGATGAGACTATGGAAAAAAGAATTCTAACTGAAGCATAGCCTATTGAATGTAGCATTGAAAACTGTATTGTTTGGAGCAGTATTTCAGTCTGCCTTGTTCTGGATAAATTGACTGTCCTCTTATAGGTTCCTAGAAGTAACACATCATCGGCTGTCAGTTTAACATTGTATATGCATGTCTTGTATATCTATGCACTGCAAGTGATCTGTTGGGAATACCACATTTGTCTGGTTTGATTGTTTTGAGTCAGCTGTGATGTTTCCAGTTATATTTGTTATGGTCATGCTTACCCAGTGCATTTTCATTGTCTCTTTCCAGTTACTACTCCAGGGAGGATGCTGAAGATGCTGTCAAATATATTAGTGGGACAATGCTTGATGATCGTCCAATCCGTGCTGATTTTGATTGGGGCTTTCAAGAAGGCAGGCAGTGGGGCCGTGGACGAAGTGGTGGACAAGTATCGCCTTGATCTTATTCTGCTTATAGCAAATATGTATATATGACCTTCTACATGCTTTATGCTGATATATCTTGTTTCTTTCATAGGTCAGAGATGAGTACCGTACAGACTATGATCCAGATATCCTTTGATACTATTCAATTTCAGTTTACTCCATCCTTATTTAACCTATTGCTAGTGCTATTAAACATAGCAGAGCCACAATATGATGTCACTTATATAGTCACCTGTAGATTTGCCCCTTGTTTTGTCCCTAAATTTAGCAATAACACTACACGTTGCTAAGTATCTTTAGTTTTTCTTACCGGTGAAAATTTGAATATGATGTACCTTTACCTCTTGCCCCGCTTTCAACTTCTCTCAAGCATTCCCAAGCTTCCTTAATGAATCAAACGAAGAGGTGGTTATGGTAAGATGGTTCAGAAGGAGCTAGAAGCACAAAGAGAATTAGTTGACTATGGTGGATCTTTTCAACCAAACGCTCCACCTCCATGTAAGTTTGATGAAATATCTGAAACAGTTTACTGCTTTGGTTGATTCAACATGGAAGGTTTGCTGGAATATCCGGAATAGTTTTACTGCCTTTTCTACCATGGTACTTCATCTTACTGTTGCATAGATTTCTTCATTTTACTGTTGCATAGCTTCTTTACTTGGTCCAATCTCTCTTTTATTGTAGTAACATCCATTAGTTGGCCGCCTTTACTTTTTTTTGGGTTCATCATTGCCCATCTACACGGAAATCTGATGTTTTGTACTTCTGTAAGCTGGGGTGATTGATCTCTTGCTGCCAGGAGCATATGTGATGATTTCAATCCTCTGCAACATGTTCTGCAATAATTATTATCCTTAGTTGGCTAGTCATAACAATTTTAGTAGATTTACTGGCTGTATTTTTATTTACAAATAGAGTTTAACCGGAACATATGTAGGCATTTACATAGATATGCCATTTCTTGTTTGAATGTGCAGATGAGAGAGGTGAACGGAAGAGAGGACATGGAGACACTTACAGGAATGACAGAGGAGGTAACACAGGTCAAACTTAATTCTCTTGTATGCTTATTGTTTCAATATAACTTCTGGTGTCACCAGATTACCAACGGAGACGCTACCGTAATGATGATCGGTCTGCACCAGAGGGTTCCAGGAGAGCACCTGACTCTGATCCAGCGGTATTAGCAATACTCCTCCTTTTTCCTTATTAATACAGTTTCAGAGATATTCATAAAGCGCTCCACTGTTCATTTACAGGAGAAGAATCCTAGGTTCCGAGAGAAAGGTGACTCTGATGAGGAAGAGGACGACTATGACAAGAGGCGCCGTCGCTAAACCCGTGGAACAGTTGCTGCTTATACGTTGTTGTTCTGGTGTCCAATTACTGCAAGAGAGTCCACAACCAGCCGCAGTATCTGTTTCACCCGATGACCCGATGTAGAACGGACTATGACTTCTCCTTCTTTATCTTAATCAGCATTCGGATACGAACTGCATGGGATGATTGTGATTCGAGTAAAGGATTCTCTGTTAGCTGTCAACTGTTTAATGACATCTTTCCGTGTTTATGCTGTTGATTGATGAAGACAATACTGATTACGAGATTATGTGAGAATGATATATGAGTTCATTTATATTATAAGCTATGTGTTAACAGTTAGACTATTAAAAAAGTTGTCTTGTTTCTCGTATCATTGGAGAATGCCTCGTCGTTCGAATGCCGATTGCATGGACAGTGACGATACAGGCCGCTGAGCTTTGCAGTTATTATATTTCGTCCGACCATCGGGTAGTCGTTAACTAATTGCACTGCAAAACTACTCCATGTACAGAATCATATACACCCAAACGGAAAGTTACCAGGTGCAGTTATCCCTGTTTTTTCCAGGATCGACCGAGCTCAGATTTATTTATTTATTCTGAATTTCCCATGAGCCAAGCGATATTTCGACCAGAGAAACTATTACATTTGAATAG
The DNA here is from genome assembly GCA_033239725.1 of Echinochloa phyllopogon. NCBI lineage: Eukaryota > Viridiplantae > Streptophyta > Magnoliopsida > Poales > Poaceae > Echinochloa > Echinochloa phyllopogon. The sequence goes on along the minus strand of BTCW01000001.1, from coordinate 33,941,872 downwards.
AATCATATACACCCAAACGAAAAGGTACCAGCTGCAGTTATCCCTGTTTCTCCAGGATCAACCGAGCTCAGATTTATTCTGAATTTCCCATGATCCAAGCGATATCTCGACCACAAACTACACGCTAAAGGACGAGCGAGGCCCGTTGTCAACAAGGCTGAGAGCCCCAGACGGCGTCCGCACTCGGGGTCTCGCCGCCGGGCACCTGGTATTGGCGTTCCTCCTCGCCGTCGCCGTAGTACCCCGGGCGGTATTCGTATTCCTCGTCGCCGTACTCCGCGTGGTATTCCTCCTCGGCGTCCTCCCTGTCGTCCTCCCCGGCGTCCCAGTACTCGAGCTCCTCCGGCACCGGCGCGCGGCAGTAGGGGCACGTCCGCCTCACCGATGTCCAGCGGTCGAGGCACCTGCGGTGGAACGCGTGGCCGCACGCCAGCGTCGCGGACGTGCCGCCGCCGACCAGGTACGCCCTGTAGCAGATGGCGCACTCCCCGGCGTCGGCGCCGGGCGGCACCTCCTCGTCCTCGTCCACGACGATGCTCCGGGGGTCGCCGGCCTCCACGGTGATCGCCATCGCCTTGTAGAAGGAGTTGGCGCCGCTGGAGGCCGACTGGTGGAAGAAGCACGTGAGGCTGGGCGCGCACTCCGGGGGCAGCCCCGCCTCCTCCACCATGGCCTCGACGCGGCGGATCTGGTTGAAGAGGACGAAGTCGCCGCAGTCGCAGGTGAAGCGGCCGGCCAGGGCCAGCTGGGGGCCGTCGCCGCCCTGCTGCTGCTGCTCCGGCGCCGGCAGGTTCTTGAGGATCTCGATCGTGATCGGCGGCATGCGCTCCTCGCCGGGGCGGCAGTCGATGACGGCGTTCATGCGGAGCGCCACGCCGGGGCACGGCAGCGCGGTTTGGGCCATGAGCATGCACGGGCCGCCGTCGGGGCCGTCGGCTACGGTGTACATTATGGTCATGCGCGCACTGATCGATCGATCGATCTGAGTTAATTGGACGGGGTACGTACAAACATCCAAGTATGTTATATATATATATATATATATATAGAGAGAGAGAGAGAGAGAGAGAGAGAGAGAGAGCTCACCTGGCATAGAACAAGTCTTCGATTCGGAATTCCTGATCACCGGCGACAAATCCTAATCCACCTAGCATTGCATTCGGGATCCTGACCACTCGCGACAAATCCGAATCCAGCTTGCCTGCTACCAACGCCGACGCCGGAAACGTACGGGGATCCTGGAGGTCTGGTACGTACAGGGCGGGCGTAGTAATTTTGGTTGGTTTGCCGTGCATGTGGTTAACAAATTTGGGTATCACTGGTAGGTCATCGATAGGCGAGTGGAAGAGAGGCACTGCACACTCGGATGATGTATCGTGGTGGTCACAGCGAGTCAACAATCACTCACTGACGTGTGCTATACGGAGTACTCTCGTATCGTGCCTTTCGCATACTGTTTCCTTGCCTGATTTCAGCTTCAAGTCACAATAGGCCATCGTAAAGACAACAAGATTGTTTTCGTAGCTGACTGTATTCTTTTTTCCACTAAATGAATATACAGAGTGTGTGAGTAATTGAAAACATGGCATAAGAAATATTTATTAATTGTGGTATCAGTAACTCAGTAAGGCACGTCAGTATGACTCCAACTATCAAAATTTAATCTGAATGTAGCTCAACTGATAAGGTTCCGTATGGTGGAACATATTCACCCATGAATTTATTATACGATTAATCGACGCTATTTTTTTTTAAAAAAATATTTTTATCGATAATGAGGTGTCTGGTGATTTCGTTAACCTCAAAGTATGTTAGCTTAGTCTTTTGAAATTTTGGATGTGTCTATAAAGGCAAGATTGCGCGCGCATATATTCATATATGGGTGAACGTGCGTGTGTGTGCATGAGTGTATGTGTCTGTATTTCGTAAAAGAAAATACGAACCATCAGCTATATATATATGACCATATATTCCTTGTTGAATGATTAAGAAAGGATGCCTAGAAGGCTTACCCTCCAGATCTTCTTTTATCATAACTTGAAGCTCTCCAATCCTGATTCCTGAACCCTACATCCTCGCCTAAGATCTCTACCGTAGAAGCTAAGAAGAGAAGCTAAGATTCCTAAATGAGTATGGAAGGGAACACTTGCACAACTCACAGAGAAAGAATTCCGGCAGAGACGTAGTGCGTTACGTGTTCGACAGACAGCACGCGCCACATAAACTAGCTCTAGCCACTGTAGTAAAACTTGGCACAACGGATCACAGAGAAAATAAAGCCTACCCAGATATATGCTCTTAGTAAACGGAGTGTTTCTCTGCGGACACGACTCCAAGCCGTCGAAGGCGGAGGTCTTGAGGCGGCGCCGCCCATGCCAGCTCGGCCGGAGACGCCGTGCCCCGGCCCGCCATCCTCCTCGCCCCAGTAGCGGTGCTCCTCCGCCGATTCCGGCACCGGCGTGCGGCAGTAGGGGCACGTCGGGTTCACGGACGCCCAGCGCTCGATGCACCTGCGGTGGAACGCGTGCCCGCACGGCAGCGCCACGGACGTGCCGCCGCCCACCACGTACACCAGGTAGCAGATGGGGCACTCCCCGGAGTCGGCGCCGGGCGGCACCGCCTCGTCCTCGTACAACTCCTCCTCCTCCTCCTCCGCGGCGAAGCCCCCCGGCGCGGCCGCCTCCACGGTCACCGCCACCGCCTCGAAGAAGGTGCCGCCGGCGCTCGAGGCGGACAGGCGGAGGAACTCGCCCACGCTGGGGGCGCACTCCGCCGGCAGCCCCGCGGCCGCGACCATCTCCTCCGCCCGCCGGAGCTGGAGCTGGCCCGCGGGGAGGGCGAGGTCGGTGCTGTCGCACGTGAAGCGGCCGGACATCCGAGCCTTCCGAGGGGCGGGCGGGTCATTACCACCTCCAGCCGCCGCCGCCGGCCGGTTGCTGACGAAGTCGATCGTGACCGGCGGCATGCGGCGCTCGCCGGGGGTGCAGTCGATGACGGCGCTGAAGCGGAGCTCGACGCCGGGGCACGGCTGGGCGGCGTGCGCGATGCGAACGCATGGCCGGACGTCGGAGTTGCCGCCGCCGCCGCCGCCGTAGTTGTAGGTGAGGTCGTAGGGGGAGCGGTGCCCTGGAAAGCGAGGCATTGTTCACGGGAGGGCTAGGCTAGTAGATCAATGGAATTGCTTGATGGCGCTTCCCATATTGTAACTTACGGAGTAGTTCCAAACTAGAAATCCGACAGACTGACTTGTTGACGTGCCCGGTGGGGTTTAGGCGGCGGAAGAAATCAGGATTCAGTACACGCGGAGGAACATCACCAGCAACAACAGGAAACCAAGCGCCTCCGATCGCCCACGACAAAAACAATATCTCATACCCTATCGGCTACAAGTCCATAACCATATTCCTTGACATGAGTTACTCAAGAACAGAAGGTGCCACGGTACTCTGATATAAGGTACAAAATCACTGCACATATCTTCTCGGCAACCATACAACGGAATATGTAAACGAAGATTCAGGCATTGTCTCACTGGGGCGCCTGTACTAGGGAACTACCGGCAACAACAGCTAAGCAATCAGGAGAGCAGCTTCGCACGGGTGGCAGGGTCTTCCTTGTGTTCGACCCACATCATGAAAACGTAGCCGAGACACCACAGCAGCACATACTGGAACGGAACCCAGCACAGGAGCGCGACGAGGCTAAGGATGCTCCCAACATATTGCGGGTCTTTGATATAGCCAAAGGGAAACTCTGTCACCCACGGGATCTTCTTCCCGAATCGAACGCCATAGTAGGTACCTGACTCACCAAGCAGCTGGTACACCCTGAAAAAGACAAAAGGTTTCAGGACTAATGGTAACTAAAGGTGCATCTTTGTATGATGAGGTAATGTAGTGATACTGAATACAGTGTTTGACTGTTTATAGCTGTGCAAAGTCACAACTCCAACAACAAATGATTGCTAAGCAACCTAATAAGTAAACACAATTTGGTGGCCAATCTGAGAACATAGCAGAACATGCATAGGCCAAGCACATGCACATGTAAACCAGGATGCACTATGGGCTCTCACACGTCCTCACACTACTATAGAATAAAGCAGGGCAACACTCGATATCCCCATGTGGTATAGTCGTATAGAAGACAACAAAGTTTATTGTGTATAATGAGATCAGAAACTTCTTTGTGGTAGTTCAAACAGTAAAATTTTTCTGCTACTATACTGATTTCCAATCTTTGGTTCTATCCACCTCTGACCTGATCATTTTAATCACTCACCTCAGTGCTACCACACAATACCACGGTACCACCATTGTCCAGCTCATGTGTGCTCAGTACAGCAGAGTATGTGATTTTTCTGCATTTTATCAAATATTTTTTATTTTACTAAATCAGCAGTGACAGTTTAAACTTTAGGCCAGGGATTCCCTCATGTACAGAAATCACTAAGCAATGAATTCAACTGAGATTGTGCATGCAGTACTAAATCCACTCACACTTTATGAGTGAGGGATTGTACCAGTGTCTAGCCAGCCAGCAAATTCTACTAGTTCTGTGACCATGAGTGGCCACAACATCTATATGTATATGGCAGTGTCAGCATCAACATAAACTGGATCATCTTTGGTCATATCCACCTCTGTCCTAATTGTTCATCTCAGCATTATAAGCAGAGGATGTGATCCCACCAGTATCTAATCATCATTTTCTATTTTACCAAAACACAGCAGTGACAATTGAAACTTCAATGCAGGGATTTTCACATGTACAGAAATCACAAAACAATGAATTCACTTGGTGTTACACATATAGCATACCCCGGTAAATCCACTTTACACTGAGGATTTCTGCCAGTGCCAGTGTCAGAATTTATGGGCATTAACTTCCTTGTTGGAAAATATACAAATAGGCCATCCATATGCACTCAAATGCCAAGTTTGCTTATCATTTGTGACAGCAATTAATTGAAGAGTCCCACGTCTTATGGCATGTTCTTACAACATTTCATGGCCTATCAATCAGAAAAAAAAAACGACTTTTGAGACAAACTAACTGTTTGATTTGTGCAGTGTTTTCTTGTCTGAACGTCGTATGTTGTTGACTGGAGGAAGTAATACAAAGATAATGAGAATTCCAAGAGATAGAATTCCATTAGTCTACCTTTGTTGAAATTCAGCTTTCATCATTCAAAGAACATTACATCACTGTTTCACATTTTACTATGAACTTACTTGCTGTTTTTACCAGTGTGCCTGAACCGTGACAGGTGAAAGGGAGAGCATGAAATTGTCCTAGTTTCAAAATCATATATAACAGTGTTTAGTCACCTAAAGAAATTCTGCGGCACTACATCAACAGAAAGATCAAGGCTTGCAAGATCAGACTTAACTAATACAGTACCCATCCAAGTACAAACCAGTGACCTCCAATTCCTACAGCTAAGAACAGTAGAATAGCAATTTACCTAGAATGGACCACAAACTTCAAACTGGCATCAGGAGAGCTTAAACATATTTGGGACATCTATCACTCTAATAGCCAGCAGCTCAATTCATTCATATATATGTGAAATCCCAACACTTCGTAATTCAGTCAAGGCAGACAACAATGCAAGAGATTCTTACTAACATGCGCCTTTGCATCAACGGGAACTGTTGCAAACCATAGAGATTCTAGAATCCTGCAGCTATTGCTTAACGCCGGATGGATCATGTACGCCTCAATAACTGGGAACAGCGCACAGCAAGATAGGGAGAGGGGGCGAATCGGATACTCACTTGAAGTTGAGGTACTGGCCGACGGCGAGGAGGACGGGGCAGTAGAGCGGCGTGGGCCAGGAGAAGGAGGCGACGGAGGCGATGGCCAGGAGCTGGAGCGCCTTGATGGCGTGGGAGACCTGCGCCATGCGGCGGCACGGGTCGGCGCCGCGGCCGCACAGGTCCACCCACCGCTGAGGGTGGGTCCACAGCGCGTAGTAGAACGGGAACGGCAGCAGCACGCCCACGGCCGCCGCCGCCGCCGCCATGGAGACCATCTTGCGAGGGGGCGCAGGCACGGGGGTCGGGGATTGAGGCGCGAGGCACTAGCAGGCGAGGTGCTCGATGGTTTGCCAGCCACGGGTTTGCAGTGAGCTTTTTCTGGGCACCAGCAGGCGAGGTGCTCGATGGTTTGCCCGGCACGGGTTTGCAGTGAGATTTTTCTGTTTGCAGTATTTCAGTTTGGGAATGCGGCGAGTGGAGGCGATCTGGGACTGGCCATCAGAGTGAGAGATGTCTAAAGTGTACAGTATATACGTGTATTAATGCTGTATAAGGTGGTCTCAAAATTTGATACTGTATACGGAGTATATGTGTACGGTTTGATCCGATGATGTTGATCCTTCTTGACGAGGTGCCACTACCATTGCCACTGAGGATTAAGGATGATGCCATCTCCAGTGATAAAGTTAGAGATGAAAGATGCCATCTTCAAAGACATGGTTATTAAAAGGATAGCCTTAGTTTATAGAAGAATTGAGATGTATGGAGTATATTTTTTTTTTGGCAAAATTGGCTACAACATATGAAATCAGAGTGTCTGGATTTTGTTTTTTTTTTGTGTGTGTGGATGGGCATATACCAAGTGTTCTATAGCAAATATTGCTTATTTTTATGTGTGGAATTTTCTATGTAGCGAGTGTGTGGATGAACGGCACCATTTTTGTAGATTAACACATCACAGGCGCATAAAAAGAGATTCCCCAAACAAAATCTGAGAAAAACGACGGTAGAGAACGAGCGAGAAGCTATCTTTAGAAGTTTATTAGATGTAGTACACAGTACTAACAGTAAATGAAGCCAGTCATGCAAACTGTTCAACTTGCTTCCTTGTTGAAATTATCAGAAAATGAAGCCACTAACAGAAAATGAAGCCAGTCCATCAGTCCCGCATTCTAAAAACCAACAGGATCAATTAAACTGTGATAATATCCAAAGTAACAATTCCATTGATTTACTAGTGATTTGACAGATTGGTGCTAGGAAATGTTGAGAACTAAATAAAGTACCAAATCACAAATCCACAAGAGATAGCATCCAACAACAGAATTCAAAGGCAGATCTTGAAGATTGCAAATTTCCATCATTGGTACCAGTTCACAGGCAGAAAGAGGGTACATAAGCTTAACTATGGGGTTCTGTCCAACAGTACGACCTAGCCCACCAAAACTCAGAAACTGCAAGACACTGACACACAAAACTCAAACTTAGATGATGCCGATCTTGTTGGCCACATCAAGAGCGTCATAGTCTGGTGTAAGCTTCACATAAGCCTTCTTCTTCCCATCAGGCCTGTGAAACAAGAAATGGCCCAGATTATCATTAAAGACATGACAATTGGGATACTCAAAGATACAAGTCAGATATATTACCTGATCAGAGTGTTGACCTTCTTTGCTTGGATGTCGTACATCTTCTTGACAGCTGCCTTGATCTTCTTCTTGTCTGCCTTCAGGTCGACGATGAAGACAAGGGTGTTGTTGTCTTCAATCTTCTTCATCGCAGACTCAGTCGTAAGGGGGTACTTGAGGATTTGGTACTGGTCAAGCTTGTTCCTCCCAGGTGCACTGACTCTTGGGTACTTGGGGTCCCTTGGCTTCTGGAGGGTCTTTGGCCGGTGAAATGTCACAGATGTGCGGATCTTCTTGGTCTTCCTCTTGGTGGTGCCAGACTTAACAGCCTTAGCAACCTTCAAGGCTTGAGCCTTGCTATCAGCCTTCTTCGGGGGAGCTAGACAATTAACAAAGAAACAAAAGATGAGATGCGTCAGTTTAGAACAGCAGATGCATATCATAGTAATAATAAGCAAAGCATTCAACACAAAGAAAAATAAATTACTACAATTTCAAGAATTGCACTTAAGAAAAAGGCTAGTCTACATTGCCAGAACAATAAAATAAACAATGAATTTATATACATTAAGAACTTCAAAACATAGTAGGATGTCAATGAATTTATATTGGATATCACCAAAACTAAATTGCTACTGCAAAATACGAGAACTAATAGCACACAAGACAGAACATTAGGTTCAGACAATAACAGAGGGTAATAAAAATCTCTACCTTTAGGTGCCATTGCAGCTACTCAATAGGGGCAGGTTGCTCAACCTGCGCATAGGAGGAAACAAGAGAGAAATTTAAGAAACGAAGAAATAAAGATATAAAACTATATTATTAGCGGATGAGGCATTTGAACTAACCAATGAAAACAAGAATTAACACGACATTCTGAAGCCTACTCGAAGGTCTAAGATTAGCCCCCTAGTCCATTAGCAAACGATTGATGGCGAAATAGGTTCAAGAACTGTGCAAAAAAAAAAATCACCCATGTCTAGCGACTCACCAGTTGATAATAGCAAAATCCCCATGCGCAACTGGAACATTATCAAACTAAATCGAAACGAAGAGACAAACTAATGGAACTACATAGCAACAGTCAATAGGATTCAGCTAATCAGAAACATGCACGCAAAGATCTAGCAGCAAACTGCAAGTACAATCTCTAACATGTTACAGGTATGGGCAATAATCCACTGAGACCATATACGGACTACGCTCGCAAGGATTTCGCGGATCAAAGTATTAAATATGGACTACGCTCGCAAGGATTTCGCGGATCAAAGTATGAAATGTGACGATGAGGGAGACGGGGGAGGGGGAGGAGGCGGCGGCGGACGGAAGTACCTGCTGGGAGATGCGAAGCGAAGTCGGCGGACGAGAGAAACCTTAGCGGGTGCGGTTTTTCTTTTATAGACCGCGTGGTGGGCGAGTGGTGCGGGCGACTTGGGCTGGGCTGTTATGGGCTTTAAGGCCCACGTATTGGGTTTTAACACAGCTTGATACTTGGTGACAAGTGACAAATTTCGGTCCATGCACTCCCCTCCCCAAAAAAATTTCCAAAGTGCACTCCCGGAAAAAATACAAAGGGCAAATGTGCCGATTTCATACGTGATTGAACGGTTCAAATGAAGCGTTTCTTGGTTCGTACAGACGCACAGTAACTTGCAAGCTTTGCTATTTTCGTTCAAACTTCTCGCGCTGCTCTATTTATACGGTGATGTTCCTGGTCGGACGTAAAATGAACCTCGCGCAAGTAATAAAACGGACAGGTAATATCTTGGAATTCAGATATTGCAAAATTAATCACAAATCTGAGCTAATTTACTCATTAGAATACCATGCGTTTGCATCAATGAATCAAGAAAATTCCTCTGGTCAAGAACATAGCATCGACCACGGCCGGTGGAAACACAAATTTGTGGCAATACCAACAACCCATGTCAGCAGCACGAAGGATAAGCACATTTGAGGGCCTAACTCTAGCTTGAACAAAATGGTACTATCATATTGCCTGCCTTGACACACTCCAGAAAAGCATCAAAATTTCTGGACCTGTTCTTGTTGATTCACAGATGAAGCTCCACTACTCCGCATCGCCATCATCAATACCATCGTCTTCAACATCTTCAAGCTTTTGAGGTGCCACACTATCTTCAACCTCTGTAGGATCATCATCCCCAGACTTTTCAGGGCCTGGTCCTGCAGATACCTTGACCATTGCTGGGCGAAGTAGTCTTTCCCCGAGTTTAAAACCCTTTCGGAATTCCTGGAGAATGATCCCTTCTTCATACTCCGTTGATTCTTCTCTCATGATAGCCTCGTGAAGCTGAAACGCATGGTGCAAATGGAATCACTTTTAAGGATAGTTTGCGTTTGCAAAGCATAGGATGGACAAAGAAGCCTATAAACATTTAGCATTTCTGTTGCAGAAGTTAAACAGTCAACAGACTCTTCACCTGATTACGTTGAACTATTATCCTAAAGTGTAAGAGTAGATATACAGTGTAAAAACAAAAAATTGCAGTGCAATATGCCAATATTAGGATTTTATCTAGAGGATGTGTTGCTAAGGCTAACTTACCATTGGATCAAATGGTTTGCCAACAGTTTCAACGTCTTCAACACCCAATGAATTCAGAATCTCAATAAATTGCTTATAAATGCTCTGGTAGCTATTATTTATTTTCTCCTCTCCCTCTGTTTCTACCTTGATTTGCGATTTTGCTCTTTCAAAATTGTCAAGAACAGGCAAAAAGCTTTCTATAAGTTCCCCTTGCACATTTGACATCATGTTAAGCTTCTCATTTTCTGTCCTTTTCCTGAAATTATCGAAATCTGCACTTATCCTCAAGATACGATCTCGTTGAGTTGTCAATTCTGCATCTAAAACAGTGATTTTGTTCATAAGGGAGTTTTTTTCATCCTCAATAGAAAGTAAAAAGGACTCTATCTCAGCAGCTTTTGCTTCATCATCATTAATCAAAGCTTCTTTGTATGATTGCAGGGCTGTCACAATAATAGATGGAGTTTCATCTGTGTTCCCAGCACCATCATCTGCAGCACTATCTCCAGTAACTTCAGTTTCTGAGTCCTCCTGCAGCATCAAAAATAGATTCATCATACGTAAAAGGCCAAACATCCTAGACAAACTATTGCATGGATGCGGATACAATTGCAATAAAAACATCTTTAGCTTCTACAAGAGCATTCACAGAAAAATCAATTGCACTAATACCATCTTTAGAGAAATTTCCATCCCTGCACTAGTGTACAGTCTGAATTCTGAAATTTAACTATTGTACAATGTGTTAACCAAATCAGTACTTACTGTATCTAAAACTAGATAGAAAGCTTCAATAACAGATTGCATGATAAGAACTTGGTAACATTTTTATTGAGATATAACAAATCAATGTTTTCAAGCAACTAAATTGTGTATGTTGCTATGCTCAAAGGAGCAAATAGGAGACTAGCAGCTTGATGAATAAGTAAAAGTGCATGGACGTGCAGCTGGGTATTGCCGTCACATCATCAGAGTAGACACGTTACTTGAAAAAACTTTACAAGTGTCAATAAGCTCCAACCATATAAAGCTGCACCTTACCCTACCTTTCCAAGGTTTTTCAATAGTTTTCCAATGAAGTTGCACTCCTTGTTTTCTAACAAATAGCTAGTGCTTTGAAATATAATAGATGAAATTTCGGTGGGCATTTCCAGCAAGTCAGTATGTACAAAAGTCCTACCCAATACTCAATCTCAGTTTACAATTTACATTTAGATTACAGCGAGTATGAATTTAGAAGCTAATGAGCTTATATGGAATATGAATGATAAATTAACATAACACTAATCTTCGCATGTCTCCAACAGAAAAAAACTGATGTTGGAAACAAGACCATCCAATTTAAGTATCACAAGTGTACTACATTGCTACGTCAGGATCTTCTTGAGGGCCAGTTAAAGGTGGAATGTGACCTTCTAATCACTGATTAAGACTAACCAAGATCTTAACTATGAACACGGAATAAGGCAAAAATGGAAATCTTCATGCAACATGAATAATCTACCAAATAGCATATATCTACAGGTTTCCAACTGAACATCAGGAATGAAGTCTCTGCCCGTTCCCTAATCACGTGACCATGGATCTCCGATAACAAAATCAAATCGTAGGGAGAAAGAAAAGGGATGACTTATATATAAATTGTATGAGCAGGATAGGTAGCTAAACAGTAAAACTAATAAACAAATGTAAGGGCAAACAGTTAGCCCTCGGATGCCAATGAAAAGCAGTCACAGATCATATCATTGCTAATCGGATAATATGCAAACTTTGGGAGCCAATCGAATGAACAATACGTTGTCCAAATTGATATTTCCCTATTTCAATTTCATAGATAGAGGACGCTAATCCCCAGCAAAATATCTGGAATCTAACAGCTATTCTTCACAACTAAACGAACCGGGACCCTTCGTCATCGGATAAGGAAACGACAGAGGTCACAGGAACTTCAGACCAGGACACATCCCCTCACCTGCGTCGCCGTCTGCGCCGCCTCATCGGCCTCGGTGGCGCTCAGGCGCCGGAGCCGGGTCCCGGCGCGACCAAGGACGAGCGGAGTCGGCAGCAACCGCGCCCGGAGCGGCCGGGCAGGGGCGCGGCGGGAGCAGGCGAGCGACACGGACCGGCCGCGCGGCTCCCGTGCAGACAGGGGCAACGAGGGCGGCGGCGCGAGGGCGGCGGCCGTGCGGAGCAGGGCAGCCATGGGATTGGGGGGCCTGCGGGCGCCGGAGCCGGAGGGAGAGGGGTTTTGCTCGGGCTAGCTATCGGATGCGGAGGTGGTCAGGTGGAGAACAGCGGCGCAGGCACGAGATAACTCTCGCCTTCGGATGGATGGATGGATGGATCCAGATGGCTGGCTGCTTTGTGTGTTTCTCGAAGTGAAGTGGCAACTCTGCCTCTGCCGCCATGAGGCCAAAGTAACAACAAATTGAATTGCATATGAAATTCACAAGAAATAAATTGATTTCAAACAAACAGATAAATATTGAATGACAAAAGCATATGCAGGATCTATTTAGTATTTAATCGTTTGGCTTAAGTTTAGACCTAACGGAAGGTAAATCTATGGAACTTAAGTTTTTTTTAACCGTATGGACTCTCTTACTCACATTATAAATTAGCGACCTAAACCTGGGATGGGCTTGTGGAGTTCGGCCTCGAAAAAGCTCCATGAACTCGGGCTCTTGGAGATGTTGAGGCAGTCGCCGCACGCAGCCGCATAGGCCACCGCGACGGTGTGACCGTGGAGGCGGAAAGACCCGAGCAGGAGAGCACGACTCAGACGCGGGACGCAAGCACCGGGAGGGAGGCCGGGTCGGAGGCATCCACAGCGAGGATGGCCACGTTATCGGGCAGCGGGGCCAGGACCGAGGCTGCCATCCAGCAGAGTATGGCGGCAATGTGGTTGCAGCTGCGGCCGGCAACCGTAAGGGAGCGGAGCGGGAGGAGGAGCTGGTTTGACGAACAATTGATTTTAATGACTGATGGGTCGGTCAGTTGTAAAAAAATGTTCTCGTCATGGTCGTCAAAACAAAAAATTGATATAAATGACTGGTGTATGTGGGCTGTTAAAAGTCATGACATAGGTGTGGGATGTGAGCACCACGAGGGAGGTCGGGTCGGAGGCGTCCGCAACGAGGATGCCCACATACTCAGGTGGCGGGGCCGAGGCTGCTGCCCAGCGGAGCTTGGTGGTGATGCGGTTGCTGGCGGCCATCGCTCGTGAGGGAATGGAACGGACGAGGAGCTGATGTGACGAAAAAATGATTTCAATGACTGATGAGTTCGTCGGTTGTCAAAAACATGTTCCTATCATGGTTGTCGAAACGAAGATTTGATTTCAATGACTGTTGGCTCCGTCGGTTGTCAAAAGTTTGGATCTTTATAGTATAGATTTAAAATTTGAACATTTGAGCTTGCAAATGGTGCAATGACCGGCAAGGCGAGCTGCCTAGCTGCAGCTTTTTTTTTATCAATTCACAGCTCGTGATGTGCATATCGCTGGAAGAATTTTTTATATATTTAAACATGATGATATGCTAGGATTATTTTTGTTAAGCATAATACCAGGTTTGTAGGAATTGGTAGGAAAAAAAATATTAGCAGCAAAAAGAAATTTGGTAGTGAAAGGGTCTCTAGCCTAGTGGTTAGAGCACCTGAGTAGCACCCTGCAGACCAGGTTCGACTCCCTGTGGGAGCGAATTAACTGAGTTTGGAATAAAAAAATTAAAAAAATAGGTAGGGGCTTCCCCTACTGACTCCGGTCAAAAAAAAAGAAATTTGGTGACGTCTAATAGGCGGTTTCATCATTGAGACGTAATCTTTAGACGACTTATCAGACAACCTATAATTTATAGAGTGAAATAAAGGAATTTTGTGAGGTGCATAACAACATTAACTTGTACAATTGTTAACGATTTGAACTCTTGTTTTTTTCTTTTTGTTATCCACAACATACAATTTGAACTTTTTTTTATCCACAACATACAAATGTGGCTTAGTTGAAAGAACTACATCTTTGAAGAAGTAAACCTTGCGATGGTATGCTTTTTCTAGAAAGTAAAAACTATATAAGCACATTTTCTGATGTGCATGTGTCTCCAGCAGAAGGCAGCCTCAACTATAATTGACTTTGTTGAGAAGATTCCAAAGAGAAACAGTATAAATTTGTGACAACACATGAGCTGCAAACAAGGAAGGTGGTGAAGTGGTGATTAGTTCCTTGAGCTGTCTATGCCTGTAACATCAAAATTATTTTAAGCAACCATTGAGATGTTACATAGGGGCTCTTTGGATCCATGGACAAATGGCAAATGGTATCTATTTTGCCATTTGCCTCCAAACACTCCCATGGCAAAAGGGCAAATAAAAAATGAGATGACAAAAATCTTTTGGCTCAATATTGTGACAAAATTGGGTAAAAAGGTAAAAGTTTTGCCATTGAATAGGAGGGAGAATGAGTTTTTGCCAAAAGTTTTGCCATTGGATCCAAACACCCCCTAATGGTAAAACTGAAAGGACCTTGATGTCACCTAGAGGGGGGGTGAATAGGTGAATCTGCAAATTACAAACTTTTTCACACAGTTAGTACAGAAACCGGTCAGACCGGTTTCCAAAACCGGTCAGACCGCTTGAGGCGGTCAGACCGCTTTGCCAAAACGGTCAGACCGGTTTTCCACAGAGAAAACCAACTATGTAAATTAACCCCCTCTACGAGTTCTAGCACAAACCAAACTTGATGATGAGCTCTTGTAGATGATAACTAGCAGGTTCACTTAGTCCCTGCACACAAGTAGAGCACACCCAAGTAGAATGATGCGGAAGCGAGTATAAATGCTAGAATTGAACTTGTGAAGTAGAACAAGAGACAATGATATGTTTTCCCGAAGTTCGGAGTTCACCGCTGCCACTAAGGCTGTCACAAAGACACGATGAATCCTAGTCTCCGTTGAGGGCCTACGAAAGGCGGACTTATCCACTCCAAGCCACTTTCCTCGGTTCCACTAACTTTTGACCCCTTTTCCACAAAGGAGGCAAGACCAGCCTTTACAACCAATCCGTGGCTTACCACACACGAGGTAGCTCACCGGCGACACCTAGCCGTCTAGGAGGATCACCTCCAAGAGTAACAAATGCTTCAATTGTTGCTAGACTTCACCGGAAGTGCTCAAGACTATGGATATGCTCTCACTGCTGCAATTAGCTCTCTTTTGCTATCTAGCTCATAACACATACATCCCTCAACCCAAAACAAAAGATATGATCAAAATCAATCAACTCTCACAAAGAGAGGTTTGGGGAGAGCTTGCTGGTGCTTGGGAAGGCTAGGGACGAGCCACAAAGGCAACTCAACCAGCACCCCTCACAAGAGAGGGGTATGGGGTATAAATACCCCACACAACACAAACTAGCCGTTATAGCCGTTGGAAACCGGTCAGACCGGTTTACAAACCAAAGTAGCCGTTAAGCCTGTCAGAGTCCCAAACCGGTCAGACCGGTTTCCCAAACCGGTCAGATCGGTTTCCCAAACCGGTCAGACCGGTTTGGGTCGACTCAGCACACTAGCGTCCCAAAAGCGGTCAGACCGCTTTCCAAAACCGGTCAGACCGGTTTTGGTCCCCTCAGCACACAAAGTCCCTAAAGGACTTCTCTCTAGAGGTTATCTCTCATGGGTTGATCTATTGAGCACTTTTTGGTGTTGTCAACACAACTAATGTTGCATCCCTCTTGATAGTACGGCATTCCTAAACTCAAGATAAAAACAATAAATAGAATCTACCACTTGAGCTTTTATATCTTCATTGGTGCCATACTAGATCATCTTCAACTTGAGGGCTTCAACATTTCATGTCCTTGCTGAGCAAATCCAACTTGAGCCAATGGCTTAGAATTTCCATTGTATGAAACAATTCATAAGCCATTCCACTATATGATCAATAAAGATTAGATGCTTCGCATTGCTTCACTTGATATGACTTGATCGACGTATAGATACCAAACTCAAATGTTAGACTTTTCCACAAACAAAGTCCCTCGGCTACAAGACCAACTTGCCCTTCACTTTGTTAAGAATGTCACTCGCATCTAGCTTGATCCCTTCCGTCCTCTCTTGCCAAATTTAAGCTACGCTTTGCATTGCATCATTAATGAAATTCACATTGAATATCCTTGTCATCAATTGATTTGAAATGTCTTCAATATTGTCTTGTATGTTGTCTTGTATGTTTTCTTTGGTAGATAACTTGTCCATAAGCATCAATGCACTTGAGACCATATACTAACCATAGAATCATGTCTCAGTTTGAATATAACCATTGCCATGGATCAAGCCCAAAGAAATCCCAATTTCTTCAATTATTTTTATGTCCCAAAAACCTTTGACAAGTATCCTATAGATGAGACCAACTAATTTGCATAAGACCGTGTCTCATTTGTCATTTTACTTCACTTGTCATTGTATTGCTTAGTTGCATGGGATCACACTCACTTGTTTGCTCTCATGTCATTTATACCAATAATGAGCTTATATTCTTCAACAATCATATTACATGAATATTTATAAGAATAAAACCCTGCTCATACACTTAAGCAAACAAGTTAAATACAAATCATGTTGTCATCAAAAATCACCAAAAACATATAAGTGCCTAGATGCACTTTCAAAATGAGAGCTCCCCCTATATCTCAGCATCCATCATGTGCAAACATGTGTGTGTGACATAATAAAACAAGGTGTGATGCATATGACATGTATAGCACTCAATAAGACAAAGAGAAGCACATGCTTGCTGTTGGGGCCAAACCGGTCAGACCGGTTTGGGAAACTGGTCAGACCGGTTTCACCCCAACAGCAGGTATGTGTGAAACAACATTGCATCACCCAATAAATGTAACACACTAGCAAATTTTCACTTAGAATACATAAATAGGTTCAACACATATAGTAGCACACATTACAAATTCCCAAGTCCACAAATAGATAAAGTACGAATTTATTACATCCAAAGTGACAATGACTACAAGTTCAACTAAATAAGCTTTAATCCATTTCTTCTCCCCCTTTGTCAGCAATCATCCATAAAAGGGCCTGGAGAAGCTTGTAGTCACACTCCCATCATGCATCCAATCTCCTCCGTCGCTAGAAGGTCGGGCTATGATCATCTGACGAAGAAGATGTAGTCCAATGAAAACCTTCACTCAAGTGAATGTGTATGTGTGATAATATGGAGTGATTCGGATGTGCTAGCCATGGAAGAAAATATGGATGAGCTAAACATACCATGACTAGGAGCAGAAGTGGGTCCGAAGATAGAAGCTGCTGCTTGAGAAGCAAAATCTCCTGGAGATGGGGATGGTGCACTAGAGAACTGAACTCCCGCCATAGAAGATGACGCACCACCATATGCATATGACGAGGACGGGAGTGTGGCAGCTGCATAGGTAGGTCCTGGAGGTGCAAACCCAAACAAGGAACCAAACAAGTCACCCTCTGAAGTAGGCATGTATGGCATGGTCCCCGGAGCACCAACTGACTGTGGAGGGGGTGGCGGAGGCTGTGAGCTCGACCCAACGTGTTCATATCCAAATATGTCACCATACTCCTCAAAATATCCCGCATTCATGTGGTCGGTCATGATGTCTCGAAGCGGGGGTATCTCAGGTAGCTCAAGTGGTGGAGAGATAGGTGATGGCGGATCATTTGGACTCAATGCTGTGTGTAATCTCTTGATTGCATCTCGAGTCTTCTTGCTCTCAATTCTCTGCTGCCTCATATCAACCTGGACATCCCTCTGCCTTTGCAAATGCCTGTAAACATGGATATGAATTTCCGAATGGGAGAGGTCCGTCCTGCTGGCTGTGTACCACTGCCAGACCCAAACCGGTCAGACCGGTTTGGAGAACCGGTCAGACCGGTTCTGGCCTGCTGCTGAGAATGCTGCTGTGGCTGCTGCTGATCACCTCCGGCTGATGCATCTGTGTCTGCTGGTGGAGGAGAAGGCATCCTAAACTTGTGAGGAACAGGAGGGTGAAGCGGCTTATGTGGGGTATCCTTCTTGACCTTCAAACTTGTAACCCTCTCAATGATAAACATGAGAAACGGACTGTAGGCGCAAATCTTTTGAGGGCTCTCAGAAATGGTCTTGATCTCATGCCAAATGAAATCAGCAACGCTAAATGGAGGAGTCTCCTCACCAATCCTCAGATAATACATCAAATTTCTCATGTAGAGTGAGATTTCTGAGGTGTTGCCTTCTCTAGGAGTGAGTGTCTTTCTGAGCAATCTGTAGAGAGACCCATAGTAGGTGTAGAGACCACTCACTTTCCCCCAACTGCCACGCTGATCTCTGGGATACATGAATTTTATCTCTGATGGTTCCATAACACCCCGATCATGTATCCTGACTGTGTCATCACTCTCATGTCCAACTCTGAGTATAGAAGCAAAGTCAGAAAAGGTGACATGAAAGCGCTGTCCCTCTGTCATCCAGTGCATAGCTCTCCCTTGCCTGCCATCCTCCTCATAGTATCCAAAGTACACAGTAGCATAGAACTGAGCAATCACCTCCTTGTTCCAATTATGCTTGAAGCCCATGAGATGTTTGATTCGTTTTTCTGAACAAACTCTGATAATCTCATTGAAGACCGGGTTGTCTTGTTTGCTCATGTACTCCCAATCTATGTACTGTGCATCTGAAGTGATCTTGGTCTTCTTCATAATAGCTGTGGCATAGAAATCCTGCTGAAAAAGAGTCCAAAATCTGTAGTCGGTGGCTGTCCTATCCACATCAAGTGGACTAGTCCTCCTCAACCTCCTCACTGTATCTGTCATCCCACCCACATAGTAATCTGTCACTCTCCTACTAGCTGGGCCAGTGGGTCGGCAAATCTCAAGAATGAGAGGAGCATTTTCCTCTGGTGAACCATCACCTGCTGCCTCCTCTTCATCATCATCACCGGCTGCCATCTCCTCATCTTCATCATTACCACCCAACTGATCATGCCGGTATACTACCCTGTAGGTTTCATCCTCAACCTCATCCTCATCAGTGGTGTTCCCAAGTTCATCCACCTCCTCAATTTCCTGCTCAGCTGTTCTCTTTGACCTCCTAGACCTCAAAGCTCTGCCACTGGCTGCTTGTGAGCTACTACCTCCGGATTCATCAAACTTCCCTTTTTTGATTCTCTCGGCATGTGATCCCTTCGGCATATTCTACTGTCCTTCCTGGGTTCACAAGGTGACACACAAAGTATCAATGCACAGGAGATGATTGATCAAAAGATTTGAGCTAGATAGAGTACATTCAACCGAATTTGATTCAACTCAGCACAAAACCGGTCAGACCGGTTCTAGGAACCGGTCAGACCGCTTTTGGTCTGAGCTGAGCCAACTCGAGTCGAAGATCAATTTGGACAGGTAAAAATGATATAAGTGCCCAGAAATAGATTGGATCAAGTATGGAATTGATAGAGAGCACCTAACAAGTTTTGGGTCAGCTCAGGGCCAAACCGGTCAGACCGGTTCTAGGAACCGGTCAGACCGCTTTTGCCTAGGCTGAGCCAAAACGAGTTTGGGACGATCTGGACAGATTATGATCTGGAATTTTGAAGAATATTTCAATATAAGATATCCCTAGTCCATAAGTAGACAAACACGCTGCATGACAAGGACTTGGGCCTTCACTGCCCAAACCGGTCAGACCGCTTTGCGCAGTGACGATGCTAATCCTTGTTGCGCAAAATGTAGCCAACCAAATCAATACATCTCTTAGGGATAGGTTCCTAGACATGCCAGAAGATGTTCTACCAAAGGGTTTTGCAAGATATTCAACGAGTGAGTAGATCGGGTGATGAAAAGATTTGAATACCTTGAGAACCTTGAACTCGTGAGAGAAAAGAGATTTGAGTGCACAACTTGATGGGGATTCGATCTAGTAGCCTTGGGACACTCCAAATCCAACAAGAAAACAACTTTTCCTTGGTTGAATCTTCAAATCGCCATAGGAGGTGTTTCTTGCGGTGGGGAACAGAGGAGAGAGAGAGAGGAGTGGTGAATGAGTATGGAAGGAGAGAGAGGATCACGGACGGCCAGTAAAACACGTGGGCCACCTTCCTGGGCCAAACCGGTCAGACCGGTTTGGGAAACCGGTCAGACCGGTTTCTCCCAGGGAGTTGAGTCTGCTCAGGAACTTTGGATCTTCCGGGTTTTTGTCGGATCTTCTGATGAACATCGGATCTTCCGGGGCAGAAACAACTCGAGACAGAGCTGCTCGGAACTTCCTGTCGGATCTTCCGACCCAAGGTCGGATCTTTCTTAAAACATGTTCCAAACATTGTTCCCTTCATCTGAGTAAACATTATGATGAAATTTATCCTTTTAAAATCCAAGAATTTCCACAAAAAGTTCACCCAGCTGTTTGGGCCCAAACCGGTCAGACCGGTTTGGGAAACCGGTCAGACCGGTTTCGCCTAGTCAGTTGAGAATAGTCCAAAGTGGTGGAAATTGAGCTCCAAAACTTGTTCACTTGATCTGAGAGTGTGTGTGATAGGCATGGTCTTCAACTTCTCAAGATTGTCCATGAAAAGATAAGATTTCCAATAAATCTATTTTCTTTCGTTTCTTCCGAAAGAAATGGGATAGGATTGATGGATAGATAAAGATTTATGGACTTGAGAGAAATCTCACCATTTGTGACTAGCCATCAATCAAGCAAGGTTAACAATAGTCACAAATAGATCGACAAAGGTCAAAAGACCAAAACTCAAATATTTTCAAAATCACACACTCCTATCATGCTAGTTGGGTTTTTCAAACTCTATCCTATGTCACCCAAAGGCATGCACATATATTGAGCACAAAACGACATTAACAAATTTAGCTTACACTATTCACCAAGAAAGTTGCAAACTAAACCTTTAAAGAACGCATATGAGCTTGATATATTTGCATGCAAATACTCACTCTAGCATGACAAGGGCCTAGATGCACGAGGTAAAAACTAGTTCATAGAAAACATACCTTGGCCTCTAGTAGAATGTGTTGTGCAATGTTGTCAATCTTTTCATATGAGTTCTCTCATGATATTATCCATTTGATCAACATAGAGAGAAAACATTAATGTGCACAACACATGATTTCATCAACACATGATTTCATAATTAATGACTTTTTACAAAAGCATGAAAACATAGGTCATTAATTACGAGCACACACAATATAGACCAAATTCCTTATTTTAGTGCATTAGTGATGATGTGGTTAGAAGGAACTTGTATGCACTAGATTTGAAAGATTAGATCAATTTAAGGAATTTAATGCTATATTATGTTGAGATGTCAAAACATAAATTGAGATCAAGATTCATGATGAGAATGACTATAGTGTTACCGTCATGAATCACAAGGTGAGTTGACAACTCCAATTTGAGAGAAATACTCTCTCATCATTGAGACTACAAGTTCACTAAAAGAGATGTTAGTCTCAAGGACACAAATATTGAAATAATCTCCCCCTAACTATGTGCATCATATGTAGACAATATGAGGCATGCACTTTGTCTTGTGAGTGACATGGAAGAGATTAATTCAATATTCGGTCAAGTCGCACAATAAATTGCTCAAAATTAAATATGCCAAGTAATCATACCATCATGAAGATGTAATATAGTTGACATATGCCAAGAGTGAGAAATTCATGAAATGAATTGCTTGTGTCTTCATTTCTCACACAAATAACCAAGTTCCAACTTCCTGAGCCAAACCGGTCAGACCGGTTTGGGAAACCGGTCAGACCGGTTTCAGCTCGGATCTTCCGATGGATCATCCGGCCGGGAAAAGTTCACCACAGAGCCGCCCGGATCATCTGGTCGGATCTTCCGGCCTCAGTGTCGGATCTTGTGTGATATGCTCTGAAAATGATAGAATTTTGCTCTACTGGAGAGCCATTAGACATACCACGTGGCATATGCTTAAAACATTAATAAAAATCTTCATTTCTTATGAATGTGCCAAAGTTGCAACTGTCTGGGCCAAACCGGTCAGACCGGTTTGGAAAACCGGTCAGACCGGTTTTGCCAGACATTACCTGTTCATCGGAAATTTCCGGTTCTCGTGTAGATTTACGATATATGCGACGGATATTTCCGATAGGGTCGTAAATTTCCGGTAGTGTGGTGTCAAACACTTGTTATTGAGCTTCTTGCATCGGAGTTTGGTTTCCCACAAATTTGACACAATATTGCTCTACTAGAGAGCCATAAAAAGCATCACATGGCATATATAAATCAATTTTCAAGAAAGTAGCCTAGGTCACTATCAAGTTTCACAAGTTCAAAACTTAGAAGCACTTGATCCTACAAAAGGCACTAGTGACAAAGACTTAACCAATTTAAGCACAATGTTACCGAGATGACATTGAGTATAGAGTATGAAGCGGAAGCAATTTTTCTTGGCTTGCTAGTAAATCATTGAAGATTGTCATTCAAGCCAAGCCACCAATGCATCTCGTAGTCCCTACAATTTTATCAAGCACGCTTTGGTACCCAACTCGTGTTGGGTCCGATGTTGTTAGTCCCAATATGCTAGGGGCCCAAATAGCTCTTGTGCCGCTCCTTGGTGAACGAATCACCTTGGAAGCGCAAGGGGCATTTGGAGAATCCCCAAGCTTCACATTCATAGAATGAACAATGTCGGGTTTAGTGGTTTTACCATTAGGACAATCTTTACCAAGGTGTCCTTTCTCCCGACATGTGTAGCATGTCTTGTGCTTGATGTTGGTTGCCTTCTTCTTATGTTGCTCGGTAGCCATTTCTTCATTGAATTTTGCTTTGGCTTTGAGAAATCCTTTGTTGAGCTTTATTTGAGGCTTCTCTTGGTGAAGTCCCACTTTGCTTGGACATGAGGCAACTTGATGTCCTTTCCCAAGGCAACCAAAGCATCTTCTTTTCTCCAAGTTTCTTTGTCTTTTGGAGAGCTTTGGCTTGTCTTACTTTTTGCCTTGATCTTGGCTTGTATTGGACTTGACTTGATATATGCAAGAGCTTTGCACGGTTGTTCCCTTCTCAAGCTTCTTCACCATGTTCTCACGGTTATCTTGAGAAGGTTGCGCATTGCTCTTGCCTTTAAGAGTTGTCAAGTTCTTTGTGAGTCTTTCCACCTCTTGCTTGAGTTCTTCATTTTCTTGTGCAATGAGGTCGTCACAAGACTCTACACACACTTCATCATACCAAGATCGCTTTGCTTGAGAGCAACACGGGTTAGCACATGAAAAGTTATTTTGAATTGAAGAACATGTGCATATGTGAGATTGAGGTTCAATAGATTTTATCGAAGTGATGATAACCTCATGAGCAATCTCTAATGAAGCATATGATTCTACAAGTTCTTTATGAGAACCCAAGAGTTCTTCATACGTCACTTGTAGGATCTTATGCTTGCTAGCAATTAATTCTAATTTATCCTTGAGCATTTTATTTTCTTTTTCTATGGAAGCCATATGAAGAGCATCACAAGCATAATCATCAACAATTGCATCATACTTACAAACCAAAGCGGCGTTAGAGAGTTTGACTTCCTCAAGCTCTTTGATAAGAGCTAGAATAGTCTCATCCTTTGAATTTTCCGCCTTCTCGTCTTCTTTGGACTTGTAATATATGAGTGCATCATCATTGGAGGATGATATTGCTTGTGAGCTTAAAATTTTGCTTGCACGGCGTCGGCCTCCTTTCTTGTGGCCAGCTGCACCTCCTCTGCCCAAACCGGTCAGACCGGTTTAGGAAACCGGTCGGACCGGTTTCAGCAGAGAGGTGGCTGCTGAGCCGTTTTGCTCTTGTGGCTCCACGATGGTCGTTACATGAGGCTTTGTGCATGTATTTGCTGATATAGAGCACTCCTCATGTGACTTGGCTCTTGTTTCCACTTGGTTGTTGCTTTTGATGTTGGAGTATAGTTTCTCAATTCGAGCCCAAATGAGATGAGCATCGAATAGAGTTGCTTCATCTTCTAGAATTGATTCTCTAACTTCATTGCTCACAACATCAAATAGAAAGTTAGCGACACGAGCATTGAGTTGAAAGCAATTCATTTCGTCTTCGGTTGGATTGGACACGCTCCAATCAACACTAGGACGATCAATGCCTTCAACTACAACCCGCTCAAGAATAGGACTCATAGTCCTAAGATCATTAAGTACATGAGCGGACCAAATGGAATAATTTGAGCCGTCACTAGCTAGTGGCTCATAAGTTACCTCACAAGTGGTCGACATCTTTCCTCACGGCGGTTAAGCTTGGATGTGAGGCCAGGCTCTGATACCAATTGAAAGGACCTTGATGTCACCTAGAGGGGGGGTGAATAGGTGAATCTGCAAATTACAAACTTTTTCACACAGTTAGTACAGAAACCGGTCAGACCGGTTTCCAAAACCGGTCAGACCGCTTGAGGCGGTCAGACCGCTTTGCCAAAGCGGTCAGATCGGTTTTCCACAGAGAAAACCAACTATGTAAATTAACCCCCTCTACGAGTTCTAGCACAAACCAAACTTGATGATGAGCTCTTGTAGATGATAACTAGCAGGTTCACTTAGTCCCTGCACACAAGTAGAGCACACCCAAGTAGAATGATGCGGAAGCGAGTATAAATGCTAGAATTGAACTTGTGAAGTAGAACAAGAGACAATGATATGTTTTCCCGAAGTTCGGAGTTCACTGCTGCCACTAAGGCTGTCACAAAGACACGATGAATCCTAGTCTCCGTTGAGGGCCTACGAAAGGCGGGCTTATCCACTCCAAGCCACTTTCCTCGGTTCCACTAATTTTGACCCCTTTTCCACAAAGGAGGCAAGGCCAGCCTTTACAACCAATCCGTGGCTTACCACACACGAGGTAGCTCACCGGCGACACCTAGCCGTCTAGGAGGATCACCTCCAAGAGTAACAAATGCTTCAATTGTTGCTAGACTTCACCGGAAGTGCTCAAGACTATGGATATGCTCTCACTGCTGCAATTAGCTCTCTTTTGCTATCTAGCTCATAACACATACATCCCTCAACCCAAAACAAAAGATATGATCAAAATCAATCAACTCTCACAAAGAGAGGTTTGGGGAGAGCTTGCTGGTGCTTGGGAAGGCTAGGGACGAGCCACAAAGGCAACTCAACCAGCACCCCTCACAAGAGAGGGGTATGGGGTATAAATACCCCACACAACACAAACTAGCCGTTATAGCCGTTGGAAACCGGTCAGACCGGTTTACAAACCAAAGTAGCCGTTAAGCCTGTCAGAGTCCCAAACCGGTCAGACCGGTTTCCCAAACCGGTCAGACCGGTTTGGGTCGACTCAGCACACTAGCGTCCCAAAAGCGGTCAGACCGCTTTCCAAAAACCGGTCAGACCGGTTTTGGTCCCCACAGCACACAAAGTCCCTAAAGGACTTCTCTCTAGAGGTTATCTCTCATGGGTTGATCTATTGAGCACTTTTTGGTGTTGTCAACACAACTAATGTTGCATCACTCTTGATAGTACGGCATTCCTAAACTCAAGATAAAAACAATAAATAGAATCTACCACTTGAGCTTTTATATCTTCATTGGTGCCATACTAGATCATCTTCAACTTGAGGGCTTCAACATTTCATGTCTTTGCTGAGCAAATCCAACTTGAGCCAATGGCTTAGAATTTCCATTGTATGAAACAATTCATAAGCCATTCCACTATATGATCAATAAAGATTAGATGCTTCGCATTGCTTCACTTGATATGACTTGATCGACGTATAGATACCAAACTCAAATGTTAGACTTTTCCACAAACAAAGTCCCTCGGCTATAAGACCAACTTGCCCTTCACTTTGTTAGGAATGTCACTCGCATCTAGCTTGATCCATTCCGTCCTCTCTTGCCAAATTTAAGCTACGCTTTGCATTGCATCATTAATGAAATTCACATTGAATATCCTTGTCATAAATTGATTTGAAATGTCTTCAATATTGTCTTGTATGTTGTCTTGTATGTTTTCTTTGGTAGATAACTTGTCTATAAGCATCAATGCACTTGAGACCATATACTAACCATAGAATCATGTCTCAGTTTGAATATAACCATTGCCATGGATCAAGCCCAAAGAAATCCCAATTTCTTCAATTATTTTTATGTCCCAAAAACCTTTGACAAGTATCCTATAGATGAGACCAACTAATTTGCATAAGACCGTGTCTCATTTGTCATTTTACTTCACTTGTCATTGTATTGCTTAGTTGCATGGGATCACACTCACTTGTTTGCTCTCATGTCATTTATACCAATAATGAGCTTATATTCTTCAACAATCATATTACATGAATATTTATAAGAATAAAACCTTGTTCATACACTTAAGCAAACAAGTTAAATACAAATCATGTTGTCATCAAAAATCACCAAAACATATAAGTGCCTAGATGCACTTTCAAAAACTTTTGCCACCTTTTTTTGAGAGCAAAAGTTTTGCTCTTTTTTTTCTTCCCATGTGGATCCAAACAGCCCCATAGAAGTGGCATTATTATTTTATTATTTTTGCTCAATCTGTATTGCTATAATTGTGTTGAAATTTACAGAAATATTATAAAGTTGCATTATTCTCTATAGTCCTTAAATTATAGGTGAGATATTTGTCCGTAAGTAATCATATCTTGTATTTTAAGTAATCATTAATCAATGTATAAGATATTTTTTGTATCAACCTTGTTCCACATCATTATATAATGTGCATTTTGCTGTGCATTGAATTAATGAGGCCCTTACAAATATAAACATTAGTTTCAACAAATAACTCATGAAAGATTTTGCGGCCCGTAGTAACGGGCATTTAATTAGTTTGTAAAAAAAGAAGAGAGAGGGGCAATGGATCAAACAGGTGACAACCCTTCTACCAAGTGCGATTGAACGCGAGTTTATCGTCACCGCAGCTAATGAGAAATGCTACTTGAGCACGAACACTCATCCAAAGCTGAGCAAAGCAGGCACATCATCTCAAATGCACGTTTAGCTTCAGAGAGTACGAAGGTGACTTGCAAGGAGCTTTCATCGTAAAATAGAACAAATGCGCGGCAGAATCGATATGGAGCAACAAAATAGAACAGACGCGAAACTTAGGGGTGACCAATTCATAGGATAGGAAAAAACTCTGGTCCACCAGTAAACCCCCAAACAGCATAGCAATCTACGGCTGAATTACTACATAACAAGATGGTAGCAGACTTTTCAGTTGCTTTCCAACATAAGACAAGGTTAGAATGCAAATATCATGACTCTGGTTTTCCTGCTCAAAAGACAACTTTGACGACTGCACAGCTTAGTCGAAGAGGCTGAAGCCCATGTCCTGCAAACACATTCAAAATAGTTAAATCTTCGGATGCCATTCAAATGAAAATAGTTACATCTTTGGATTTAATTAAATGCAAATGAACCAAAATGATACAAAAGAATTGGCATCATATAGGGATGGCATTTAACTGAGAATCCATAGGCATGCAAACTGAGAATCATAAGATGACGGAGTAACATGAGATCTTTTTTCACAGTAGGGAATAGAAAAAAGTAGCAAAACAAATGCAAATCAGGGGCAAGGGCAGTGAGCTCACATCATCACTCTCTTCCTTCTCCTCCACCTTCTCTTCTTTCTTCGCCTCAGCTGCAGGAGCAGCTCCACCAGCAGCAGGGGCAGCTGCCGAAACAGCAACACCACCACCGCCGCATGGGACTGAAGCAAACTTCTCCCTGCCCGCAGCAATGAGCTCGGTAATGTCCTTTCCACTCAATTGGGACAGCAGGAGTTCCATCTTTTCATTGTCAATTTCACAGCCAACTGCGCATATGTATGGATAGGAAAGTTAGGATTAGATGCTTCTCTACGCATTGAGTCATAAAGAACAAATACTAAAGCATATAATACTTGTGATAAAAAAACCACCAATGCAAATTATACACAGTGCTTAAATTTGTGAAATTGCCTGTTGACAACACATTGGGGGGATACTTCACCAAAAAAAAACATTTGGGATATCCTACATTCAATGTAAACAAGCCATACAATAAATACATGCAGGATCATTATCGTGAGAATATACCACACATACAAACTATACAGACCATGCTCAAATTTGTGAAATTGCCATTTAACAACCAATTGGAGGAATATCCTACACTAAAGGACAAAGGAGCAGGCAAGGTTCTATCCTTTTTTTTTCAATACAACCAAGCATACTGATAGTAAAACATTGGATCTGTTTCACTCCTTGAAATGCCAGTATCTTTTGTCATATTACCTGATTCCAGAATGGTCGACAAATCCTCCGCAGAGGGGCTGGGGTTGCCAGCAAGGACAGCAAGCAGATAGGCAGCAACAAACTTCATCCTGCTCAAAACATGAACAATCATGATAGTTAAGCCCCAATTTTTAGTCATTGCTTTGATCCACTGCAAATCAATGACAAGTGAATTATGAAACAACTACTACTACCACAATCAACCTAAATCAAATTAACACAAGCCATGAAAGTATCATATGAACCAGAAGAGAAACCATGGCAGAATGCAGCACCAGAAAAATACCAATATGCTTAACAACATACAGAACATGGGCATAGAGGACATCCTTGATCCCTAAATTGAAAAAACCAAACTAGAGGAGCATAAAACTCTAGCCGTCAGAATGGCCCACTCATGAGTTCTAGAGCCATTAGCAAACGCTTGATGGTGAAATAGGTTCTAGAACTGTGTAAAAAAAATCCACCCAAGTCTAACGACTAACCTGTTGATAACAGCAAAATCCCCATGCCCAACTGGAACGTAATAATCTAACTAAATCGAAACGACGAGAGAAACAAAGCTCGCTCCCTAGCAGCAAAGTCAATAGGCGATTCAGCTAATCAGAGACAGCCACGCAGAGATCTAGCAGCAAACTGCAAGTACAATCTCTAACAGGTATGGGCAATAATCCACCGAGACCATGCATCCACTACACTCGAAAACATTTCGCAGATCAAAGTCTCAAATGTGCCGGTGAGGGAGACAGGGGAGATAAGGGAGACAGGGGAACCGGAGGCGGCGGACAGGAGTACCTGCTGGGAGATGCGAAGCGAGTGCCGGTGAGGGAGACGGGAACCGGAGGCGGCGGACGGGAGTACCTGCTGGGAGATGCAAAGCGACGCCGGCGACGAGAGAAACCCCAGCAGGTGCGGTTTTGCCTTGCGTGTGGTGAGCGATTGGCGCGGGCGAGTCGGGCTGGGCTGATAGAGGCTTAGGGTCCGATTGGTTCCCTGGTTTTAGGCCGGCCAGGCTCCCGGGATGCATTGTGCGCATGATTGGATAGCTGCAGCAGCATTTGGGCCTGTCCCTCGCGATGCAAAAGGCGCGCCCCGGCCTGGCTCCGTGGATAGGCGGAAAATGATCGTTTCTCGCGAGCCAGGCTCCGGTGGTGCAAGCTGCACGCGGGACGTGAAGAAAAAAGGTCTGAACGTGTTCTCATCCGGACATCCAATCACCATCTTGCGGTAGCCGGGCGCTGTGAAGACAGGAACCAATCAGCAGGGCGCTGCACGCGTCTGGCCTGGCCGGCGGGGGCCTGGCTCCTAGGTACGAGCCAGGCTAGCTTCCTACACGAACCAATCGGACCCTTAAGGCCCACGTATTAGGGACAATCAGTATTTCTTATTCTTCATGGGCTGAGCTAGTTTTAACACCGGGATTCCTACGATAGCTTCCGAAAGTTTTTTTCGTCACTTGGCTTTCGATGTTTAAGATTCGTGCGGTCAATGTGGACCGCACGATCTCCATCATCTTCCTCTGCTCGGGCCACCATGCGCCGGCGAACGTGGAGGAGCGGGAGCCGGCAGAGGGGTGGGAGCTGGGTGGAGGCGGCTCGGCGCCCGAGACTGGCAGCGGCAGCAGTTAGGTTAGGGTTTCCAAGATGGGGGCTCCAATGGCCACCGATCATGGAGGAGAAAGGGGTGGGGCAGCCGAGAGGTACATTTGGTGTTGCCTTTCCATCCTCTCCTAACAATGTTATCCTTTGTTAATATAATTGCTTTCTTCAAGTACCACAAAAAAATTATACCGTTAAAAAATATAGATCCAATGTAAAATATGTTTTAGCTATCTCAAGATACAATTTATCTGGAGAGTTTTTGATAACAATCATAGAGCAACCCTCGTTTAGAACATGGGGAGAATTTCAATGTAAACTGTCGGTGGGTATTCACATAATTCCAGCAAACCTTCTTCTTTTCGAACCTACCCTTACGCAAGTGGCCTGTGGGTGCTTGGTATTCGTTTTCCTCCTTCCCTGCAAAGACTCGTATGTCGTACGGAGTGGTATGTGTTAGTATTTGCCCGTTATCCATCACAGCAAAATGATGCTGCGGCATCAAACCAAAAACGACATGCTGTCAATGCCCGGCGGCCATCAAACATCATCGATGATGGGTACCAAAGGCGAACTGGGTGAAGATCATGGTAGGTGCATTCCATCTCTATACTCCACTACCAGAATCATGCACATTGGCACCGGGTGAGAAAGCCCTTTAGCACCGGGTTTCCCACCCGGTGCCAATCTTCCAGTGCTAAAAGGTTTCCGAGGGCGCCCCAATTTCGCACCCGGTGCTAACGTTACATTAGCACCGGATCTTAAGTGCACCGAGGCATATGAGGGGTGCGGATGTGAGTTATTCTTGTAGTGCTAGGGGCTGTTTGCTTGCCTGCATCCGGCCCAACCAGGCTCGCCGCATGCAGGCAGACCTTGTTTGCATGCCTGCATCATGTTTTGGGCCAGGCCCGGCCGATGCAAGATACCCCTCCCAGCCAGGCTCCGGCGATGCGGAAATTTTCGGCGTTTCCACGGAGCCAGGCGGGCGCGGTGCGAGAGCTGGAGCGCGCGGTGCAGGAGCTCGAGCGCGCGGCATTTTCCCCCACTTGGCTCGTGCACGCGGGAAAACCCTAGGGTTACTGCCTATTTCGCGCCATTCACCGCCCATATATCCTCACCCCCGCCGCCACTCCTCTCCGCCCTCGCCATTCGCTCGTTCCTCCGCCGCCAGGTAATTCCTCCCTACTCCCCACTTTGCCTCATCTCCTCTCCTCTCGATCTCTCTTCTCCTCTTTCCGCGTCTTGGAAGACCGGTTCTAATCCCCTCCTTTTTCTCGTGTTCTATAATTTGCAGTCGTGATTTGGAAAGAACTCCAGTCTAAAGGCAAGTGATTTCTTTTGCCCCCCTCGATTCCACTTCTTTCCTCTTCCGATTTCGAAGTTTTTGATCCAAATATCGTCGCATCCCTCACTCTCTCGTGTTATTTGTGCAGCAACCGAGTGGATCTGGGTTTCTGAGTAGTGGTAAGTTGAATCGACTTGTTGGCATTGAGGTTTCGATTAGTTCGTTATGGATGTAGCAATATTTTCTTTCTTTTGTGTGCAGGGGCACAGATCTGGTGTGGTGTTCACTGGTTGCTGTGTTGACTGGTTGCTGTTGCTTCGGTAAAACCATGAATGCTCCCTTCCCCCTCATTCTGTACATGTTTGTAGTTATTTCGTTTTGAAACTCTTGCGGATCTATACTTGCTGCGTGATCTGTGATGCTAAATATATGATGATTCGTAGATTGGTTGGTCAGATCTATGATGATATAGGTTGTTGTGACTCTTACAGTGCAACTGAGCATGAACTTCCATGACAATGATGTTGTTGTTTTAATTCTGAGCATTTTGTCCATATCAATGATGTTCTTGATTTAAATCTGAGCATTTTGTCCATGCTAATGAACTAAGGCATTGGACCATTTGCTATGATGATTGTTTACCTGATCTTTCACAAATAATTTGAGGCAAGTGCATTATGATGTGATGAATGTACATCTGTTTTTTTATAATTATACTGAGGCAAGGGCATTATGCTATGATGAATGTGCATCTGTTTTTTCATAAATATACTGAGGCAAGGGCATTATGCTATGATGAATATGCATCTGTTTTTTTATAAATATACTGAGGCAATGGCATTATGCTGTGATAAATGTGCATATGTTTTTGTGTTTCTCCCCTTTTGATTCACATAACTCTATACCCTATCCTTATTCCTTCCTGTTCTCTAAGTTCGATTGTACAATTGGTATTAGGATATGGCCCAATCTTCTTTTGATTTGGTCGAGGAGCTGGCGGATGCTATTCATTCCACTAAGGTTGAGGATGTCCACCCAGGGCTGTATGAGGCAGTTATGTTCATGCCGGGGTTTGCTGAGGAAGCATTGATGGCTGCCTATTCTCACCTGCTTGATCACAAGGCTCATGGTACTGCTTTTGTCAAGATGAGTGACTCTCACCGTGTGCTGTGGCTGAGGACCTTTTTGGCCAAGCACTACTATGAGTAGTGGGTGATTGTCTCTTGCTGGTTGATCCATGCTTTTGTGCAGTTAGCCTGCTGATCAGATGGTGGCTTCTTTTGTGCAGTGAGCCTCCTGGTCAGATTGTGGCTTCTCCTGAGCAGAGAGGTTGATACCTTCATGGTGCCTTGTCCTATCACCTCCTGCTTTCACTTTGCAGTTGATCTGATCCTGCATTCTGTTGTGCAGCTAACTTGCTCATCTCTATTGCTAACTATAGCTTATAGTTAGTAATTGACTACATGGCACTTTAGTTGCTGCTAATATCTAAGCTACTCTATTTGAACTTGTAACTTATTTGTGACTTAGTTGTTGTGCATGAGACACTCCTGGATCAACCATAGTGATGCCAATGATGTTCTACTAATCTGAGCATATGTGCCTTTGCCAATGATGTTCTTCATTTTTTTTGCTGTGTTGTTGTTGTGGTAACCTGAGCATATGCCTATGCCAGTGATGTGATTTATTTATGTGTTGTCTTGCTGCTGTTTTGTTAATGTGACCATACATGTTGATTTTTTCCATCTTGCTTCCATAAGTGACTTTAGCTTTTGTTCTGGTAATCTGACCATACATGTTGATTTTTTTATCTTGTTTCCATAGGAGAAAATAGCTTTTTATTTGTTAATATGACCATACATTTCGATTTGATTTGTTCTCTCTTGCTTCCATATGTGAGAATATCTCCACTGAGACTAATTGAAGGATGATTGGAGTATGTGTTAGACTTTAAGAAGTGAGACAGATGGGTGGTGCAAATTGAAAATATGTAGTTGGATTAGTACAGATTGTAATTCTATTAGTACAAGCTTTAGTAACTGTAATTTTTGTGCCTAAACTGCTGTAACAATTGTTTCAAACATGTTCTGTACACTCCTGAATAAACTGGTGGTACTCTCACCTATGTGTGCAAAAGGTGAGGCTACCAGCCTGCATGTAGGCAAGTAAACACCATCCCGTATGTATCTATGTTTGAATTTGTTGTACATGCATGCAACCAAACACCTGTTCTGCACAGCCTGGCTCACAGGAGCCATGTAACCAAACACACAAGCCTTGCATGCGCCAAGCCTGGGTGTGGCCAGCCTGGTTCATCCGGTGCAACCTGGCTCGCCGGGGAAGACAAGCAAACACGCCCCTAATAATCGCTTACAGGAGAACCTCGTGGTGCGAACCAATCCTTCTGCCTCATCTTTTCATCCCGCTGCGACCCCCGCCCGTCCGCCAGCCCTCCGTCTACCGCGTGCGACGTCCATTACGTTTTGGACGGTGGGATCGGCGGCCCCTCTCCCGTCGCCCGCGACCCCGTCCGCCTAAACCCCAGTCCCCCGAAACCCCCCGCCCCCATCCCCCGACGCCTGCGCCTCGACGCCCGCGCTCGCGCTCGCGCCGCCCCGCCGCCATCCCACGACGCCTGCGACTCCCGTCCGCCTAACCGCGCCCACGCCCGCTCCCCCGACGCCGACGCCCACGCCCGCGCCGTCCCCAAACCCGCGTCCGGATCGACAGCCCAGATCCCGCCCGCTCCCCCGGCGCCTCCCTCCGCCCGCGCTCAGCGCCGGCTCCCGGATGGACCCCGCGGCCGCGGATCCCGCCGGATCGGGCGCGCCGCCGCCCCAGTTGTGTGGGCCCACGCCTTGCGCTCTTCGTCGTTGCTCCGGGGCTCGCCGGCGGTGCGCTGACGCCGTTTCAGTGCGTGTTCGTGCAGGCATTCGACAGGAGGGGAGCGACCGGCGGTGAGGCTGCTGAGGGGAGCGCGTCGTGGCCGGTGGTGGCTGGATTGGGATGTGAGTTGCTGGCGTTTCTTGATCTTGTTGAGTTCTCGTCCCGATCGGTGGACGACCCATGCTTTGAACGGGGATGAACTGGAAAAGAATGTCCCATGTCTTTCTTGGCTTTGCCGTTGAATGCGATGACGGAGCGCATGTCGGAGGAGAAGTGCGCCCTGGTGGTGGAGCTGGTGCAGGTCCGGCGGGGACAGCAGCAGCCCGCGCAGTGCTGGCTCGGAGCCTCGGACCAGGATGGCGACTTCCTCCGGGGCCACGGCAATGCGGCAGGCCAGTGCAAGAAGAGGTAAGCGGGACGAACGAAAAGCTTGTTGGCTTTGGTTGTAGAAGTAACACGCGCACGGGTTCGTTGGTTCGCTGATTAATTACCTGCGATGATTTCAGTGAAAAAGAAATGCAGGAAGACGCTGCCGAAGCTCCGCCGCTATGGGGGTCCTCTGGCACGTCGCGAAGGATGGTGCTCGCGAACGCGACGAACGTGAGCCACTTCGGCTACTTCCAGGGCGGCGCCGCCCGCGGGATTATTGCTTTCGTCGCCCAAACCGTTGCGCAGCACACCCAGCCCGGCCAGCGGCAGTCCGTCCAGCAGGAAGGTAACCTCCCTCAGATCTGTTTAGCTTTCTTATTGGCTGAGGAGATCCGGGGTTTGTACGGATTTGGCCGGGAGCATGGGTATCCTTCGGCTGATCCGTTGGTAATTTGATTACGGGAGAGGAAAACTGGTGATGTTAGAATTGCGAGTAAGAAATAGAGATGTCCTGTTAATGCATGTGATGTACTGATGTTAAATGTGATCTTATTGCTTAAGTTATGTTTGGCCTTGCTGATGTTAGATGAGATTTTGGGGCAACCCATTCAACCAATTCTGATTATTATAATTTGTCAGTACTTGCATCTTACAGTAGGCAGGTGAGCATCACAGTTCATGGTCCCTCTTCTTTGGTTTGACATTTGGAATACATTTTGTTGTGCAGTTCTTTATGCTTGTGGTGACGTACCATGTGTTTTTTTAGAATGCATTCACTCACACAACAGGAATGGTATTTGTGTGGTGGCACTGGCATTCATGGATGCTCACTATCATGTACGAAGTACGAAGTGCATTTTCTCTTCTGAATAAGGTAGTAACCATTATTCCAGAGATTACTAGGTTTAGGTTCAACTTGCCAATTTTAAGGTATAGCCTGCCACTTTCATTTAATTCAGTCAAAAGTTTGTTGATTATAAACACAGCGTCTCATCCATAATAGCAGTCATACACTTGTGCTCAGCACTGTTATAATGTTACTGTGTAATTTTGCACAGGTTTGATTGGCAATGTCAAAACCTATACTTCTTGTTAGTTGTATAATCCCTGAAATTTATTTTTATTACTGGTTGATAACTACAAAGCAACCGGCTACATCCATTGTCAAATTACTGGTTGATAACTACAATGCAACCGGCTACATCCATTGTCAAAATTCTGTAATGATATGTAATTCCTTTAAAAGATTCAGTTGTGATATGAAGAATTTTATGTAGGTTCTTGATGAGTACCAAAAGGATTTTGGGGATTTCTGAAAATCTGCTTATAGTGAAGGCATGAAGTCGATATAGGCCAGGTCGTTATTGCGACCATTGCCATTGGAGAGGGCGTATAGAGCCTTTTTTTTATTATTGATATGCTTCCATGTACCCATGAGGAGCTTAGGTAGTGGGTGACAGCTGATGTGGTGGTCCGGTCGATGATGTTTTTTTATGCTTCCATGCACCCCATGCATAAGCGCCTACATGTGCGTGAACTGTTTGGAAATATGGAAGATTACAAATGCTGATATGATCGTGGTGCTCTTAATATGCACTTGTTATTTAGGAACAACTGAATCTTGCATGTAACCGGTGCAGATGCATCCTGATTTTACTGAAATTATTGAAAATAATGTCCGTGGAAGATTTGAAAGATTATGATTTTGAACTATCGTTGTTTAGGTGTCATGACATACCTGAGACTGAGAACTAGGTGATCCCTTATCTATAATCTCAACCCCCAGGTACTCCAAATTTTCCAGTCTTGTCATGATGGATTGCATCTCTTATTTTATTATTTTTTTATAAACTCTGTATGCTGCTCACCTTATTTTGACATTTGGTGTGGCATCTCCTGCCAGGCCATTGGCATTTTTATAACCATACCGTGGCAGTCTATGGTTTGCAAATTGAAATTACATTCTCATGTTACAAATGATGCCGTGGCTGTCAATGGCCTGGCTTGGCCATTTTTGTTTATCTAAAAGTGATCAAGTGGTGTTTTATCCCAATTTAAAAAATAAGCCCACCATCCATGCCTTTGTGAAAAACAAAAGTACTAACTTTTATGGACATCGGTGCGACCCTATAACCGTCAAAATTGAATTTTCGTGTGGTCTATTTATATTTGTTCCATATATCATTACCCGTAGCAACGCACGGGCAGTTACCTAGTACTCGAGAGTGCTGGCGTGTTTGGAACCTTTGCTGAGCTAGCCTTGCCTTGCTCAGCCCGCCTTGCCAAGCAAGAAAGGCCCTATGGTTTGGAAAGCTTGTCTTGCCTGCTTTATTCATGTTTACCCTTCTTAAGCTCTCTAACCAGACAGCCACAACGTCTTGAGCTCAGCACTGAACAGTTTCTCCCTCAATGTTTCTTCCCCAAGAACATCAGGAAGAAGCGAAGGAGACCTTGGTCCTCGTCAGGCTCGAGCAAGGAGTTTGATTTGGCCGCTTCAAAAGAGTACCGGAAACTGGATTTTTTTTTTGTCATCGCAGAGCTTGATTGTTGGCATTTCTGGGTTCGATTTGGGTGGCGTCTAGTTCAACTGAAGGCATAACACATCGATTTTGTGTTGTGGAGTTGGACTTGGGAATCACCAAGCTTTTCTTTGTGGAGGAAATCGATCTGTCAACACTCCGATTTCAGCGGTGCTCGCTCAGCTGTGCGCACATGAGCCCAGACGGCGAACCTTGCCACAGCGCCGGAGAGTCAATCCGGCTCTCATGCATGTGTGGTTTTGGTGGACAGACGGTGTATCACGTTTGACTAGCCCACGCCTCCATGGTGCATGGCGTGCCTGATCCTGATAGCCGCCGGGCGCTGCGTGACCCACCCACCAACCCCAACAGACCAGGCAAGGAGCAAAATCGCTAGTCGCACGGAGCAAGCTAGAGGCCTCATGCCATGGAGCCCATCAGTGTCATCACCTACCTGCAACCAGCCAGGGTACGTTACCAGACAACTATAAACACCCACCATCCACCAACCAAAAACAGCGTCTCTTTCGTGGTGTCTGCAAAGCCGCAAAGGTTCGGATGGTCAGCGACCTGTATCTCTCAAGCATATCTTTATCCCCGCAACGCACCTGCTTAGCCGATGCGTCAATGGAACTCGACCTAATCCTCTTCTCTTTTCTTGATGACGCCTTGTCCGCGCATGGGGTCATAACAAGAGGGGACTTCTGCGACCATCGCTGCACGCCTGCAACTGCTGCTCGTGGATGAAATTAAAACGACGCTCCACAAGAAGAATATCGCGCTGCACCTCTTCCCATTGCCGACTTGCCGGGCCCTTGTCACGTAAATACAGTGTCTTGTCCATACAAATTATTTCAGCGGGCCCGTTTGGAGAGCAGCGATTCTTCAACCACTTTGGAAAGAACAAAGGTTCAGACTGTACTTTAAGGTCAACCTTGCATGTGTAAAAGAAAAGCAAGAACAGAGTTCCTTTCAAGCTGATTGATTCAGCTGGAACTCTGAGAATCGTATCATTGTCCTGCACTCCTGCACGTTATTGTTTTATTAAAAAAATGTCAGCAGATAAATTAATTAACCTTATTAATCTGTATCATTCAGGATTAATAAAATGTTCATCATACAATTGCTCAGGCCGTTCGGGCCCGTAAATCATACGGCACAAAAACGTATACATCCCGCCCAAAGAGGCAGGCAGGAACGGAAAACGTGTGCAGGAACAATGTGTGCAATCAAAGAATCTTGCTGCAACCTAGTAAACTTGTAAGATCACCCTCCCTGTGCGTCTCTCGATCCAGCGCTTCTCTGCCTCCTCCTGCCTGCGCTTACCGATGACTTGTGTCGAGGAGATCGATCGATCAGAAGTCGTAGATGAGCTTCCGGAACTTCTCCATGTGCTCCGCCTGCAGCGAGATGGCCACGGACAGGCTGCCGTCGCGGTTGGCGCTGGGGAGCACGAACGCGAGCCCCTCGTACGCGATGCCGCCGGGCCCCATGAACACGGGCCGCCCCCACCCGAAGTCCGCGTCGTGGATGGGCAGGCGCACCCAGCTGGTGAGCCCCAGGTTGGGGCACCGGAACGTGTGCGCGCCGCGGACCAGCGCCGACAGGTCCGGCTGCAGCTCCAGGTAGTCCAGCGCCGACCGGCAGTAGCCGTCGTCCATCCGGTCCAGCGCCGCCTGGATCACGCCCGCGCCCTCCGCCACCCCGGCCGTCACCGTCCCGGCGTCCGCCAGCGGCGTCGCCGTGAAGATCACGTTGCCGAAGTAGCCCTCGGGCAGCGCCG
This sequence comes from Echinochloa phyllopogon, assembly GCA_033239725.1. Taxonomy (NCBI): domain Eukaryota; kingdom Viridiplantae; phylum Streptophyta; class Magnoliopsida; order Poales; family Poaceae; genus Echinochloa; species Echinochloa phyllopogon. The sequence goes on along the minus strand of BTCW01000001.1, from coordinate 33,903,192 downwards.
GCTGCAGCCGCTGCCGCCCGTCCGTGGCGCAGTACAGCTTGGTGGGCTGGTCGGCGGGGAGCCCCCGTGCCAGGGACGCGCACCGCCACACGTGCGCCGCCAGCACGGCGTACGTGCTGAACCGCGGCGCGCCCTCGCGCGCCGGGAGCTGCGACCGGAGGCGCCCGAGGTCGGCGCGGCTGAGCCTGAAGATGGCCACGGCGGTGGGCGGCGCCGCCGGCTTCGCCGTCAGGGGCGCCTGCGGCGGCTCGGACAGCATGGCGGGCGCCGGCTGGTACTCGACGTGAGGGTAGGCCGGGGCCGGCGGGTCGCGCGCGCGGAGGAGGGAGCGGTCGATGTAGGGCATGACGGCGATCGGGACGCCGCGGCAGAGGTCCGCCCACGAGTTGATGAAGTGGAGGCCGGAGAAGCCGTCGGCGACGTGGTGCTGCATGCCCACGCCGATCGCCACGCCACCGCACTTGAAGTGGGTCACCTGGAGCAAATTGCGCGCGTCAACTTCGGTTAGGTGCAGAAATCGCCTCGTAATTTTTGAAGGAAGCAGGTCTTTCACTTGTCAATATCAAATTAAGAACACAAGGCCAGACTCAAAGTCCAGGTCAATGCTCAATAGACAATGATGATGCCGGTAGGTAACTGAATGGGATAGGAGGGTCATCTCTCTTTTCCACGGTACAAAAGAAGATGGGAGCCTGAATAGCTGACAAGTGACAGCAACTTAGCGCCGACACAGGGTGCCGTCATCAACCAGCGAAGGTTACTAACACTGGTACTGATTATAGTAGAACAGTCAGCTGAGAAGGACCCATAGCTACCACATCACCACCATCGTACCAAAACTGAATGGACTAGATGCATTCATCTTGGCACCTTGCAATTTGCAAGTTTGCAACTCCAATCCAGAGAAACCAAGAGGACAGCATGTTTCTATCAAAGAGAATACCAATGTTGGCTTGCATCCCCACACCTAGGGGTGGTAAAGGGCCCTCACTTTTATACTAGAAATTTTAAGGATCGGGCCGGATTAGGGCCGGGTCAAAATAATACTAGTTTTTGAGCTAAATTTTGTTATGACCAAGTTAGATTGTGAAGGAACAAACGGGTCATGATCCGTTACCACCCCTACCCACACCCCCAAACAATTCTAGTAGAAGATCTGCACGTTTTTGCGCCAAGCTGAACGTTTCACGTACGGCACCATGGTGTGTTATCGCACTAATTGAAGTCAAGAATGTAATCATGGATGTACAGCTAAGTATGGACCAAACACGATAGCCAGTATATACGTAGTACAAGCCAAACGAATTGCAGATCAGAACAGTAAGAAGCTACATAACGTTGCTTGCGATCTTAAGAAAAGTATAAATAAAACCCCCCATCTTTTTGGCTCTCCTGTTAGGCTATCATTTTCTTTGAACAACCATATGCAACGTGTGCATCCTAAGCAAAGAACACCTAGCACGCAACAACCTTTCGTTGTTCAACAAAAGGATCAGCCCACGCTACCCTTCAGACGGCCAGAGTTGTTGCAGTGTCACACCAGTGCAAGGAGGTGTTCCGAATGCATGTTGGGTTACAGAAGATGCCATCATGTGCGCCCCAAATATAAAAGTAGTTTGGTGCCGGGGCTGTGTCCACTGGTTCAAAGAAAATCGAAGACCTGCGAAATGGCAATTTGGTGGTGCCGGGATTGCCGTGAAAGCAAAAGTACCAGTATGCATAAGTGGTAGACTGGTAGCACGTTACTGTCACAGACTCACAGTAGTTTCTTTGCGAAAGCCAAGGGACGTCATATTTGGTCCTAAACAGCACCAACCATTTGTTCCTCGAAAAAAAACATTTGTATTTCAGGGTAGAGACCCCGCGAAGAGCGAGCTAATCTCGTACTCCGTATTGTGTACTGTCCACGACGAGGAACATGAAGCAATAAGTTTCAAAGTTTGGGTATCCCATGAACAGATTGTAATGACACGTTTTCACTGCCAGCAATGTTTCCCAAAACCAGGCACACAGATGAGCACACTAATTAAAATTAAATGTGGCACGACGCACTGATTCAGAGCCCACTTGACTATGATTCGCAGAGCACTGCTACCTAACAAGATCTTATTACAGATTGTATCAAGTTTCAGAGAGCTTTGGCTGCATTTGTTTTTAGAGTTTTTAAGGATCAAGTGCAAGTGTTTTAGAGAGACTGTTTTCCCACGACCCCCTCCGCGAAAGTAACGAGGTGTTTTATCGTGGCCGTCGCGAGCAAAGGTTCGTTCAGGTTCCATCTCTCCCGGTCTTCCCACGAGAGGGGAGTACAACTGAAAGTACGGTAACGGCCGCCACCCCGCCACAGCTCGGCAGAGCAGCATCCGAGAAACGGCAAGCAAGCTGCCACAGCATGTTTCCACGCGCACCGATCAGCGCTGGCGCCCGCCCAACACCCATGTGTGTCATCGACACGGCACACGGCCACGCCGCGCACATGCGCCGACGACCCAAACAAGACAAACACCCCATAACTACGCGACGCGTCTGCCAACGTTGACTGGGACGTCCTGAGCTGTGGGCACCAGTGGCGATCCCAGATAACCTCAATCTCCTCACGCAACCAACCCTACTGTAGCATCCCCCCGAACGCTCTCCCTAGATGGAATGGAAATCCTATCGAAATGTAGTAATAATAACACAAGCGAGTAGGAGGAGGGGTTGATCGATCGATCTCGGTTTGTTTGTTACCTGGAGCACGAGGAGCGGGAAGGCGGAGATGTCGTCGGTGTACTCTACGGTGGGGATGAGGCGCTTGAGCCCCATGGTGGGCGCGAAGTCGCCGAAGTCGTCGACGGTGGCGTCGGGCGCGTCCGCCTCCTGGAACAGCACCCCGCCGGCGTTGCAGTCGATCTCCACGCGGCCGTCCTCGTCGTGCGCGAGGCGCCCCGCCATCGGGTAGAAGGGCACTAGCGCCTCCGCCAGCGCGCGCCGCATCCGGGCCCCGTCGAAGAAGCTCCCGTCCGCGCCCGCCAGGTCCTTGCCCTCCGCGTCCCTCCGCCGGAAGAAGTAGACGCTCGGCGTGTGGAACCGCGGCACCACCAGGTCCGGCCCCGAGTTCCACAGCCGGCGCTGCGGCGTCTCCGCCGCCGGGTACACCATCTCCGATCCCCGCACCGTGATCTTCATCTGCACGCCGCACGCGAACGCGTCAACACAATCGGGCCCCAGAACACCCCAAGCCGAAACGCGCACGCCAACCAAACGAAAACGGAGGAGATCGAGTCGAATTCAGGTTACCAACCTTGTAGTCGGCGGATCTGGGGGCGCGAACTCAACGCGGCGGTAGCAGCGCGCGACGCGGTGGAAAGCAGCCGGCGTTAGGTGATAGGAGCGGTGGTGTATACTTGGTATTAGCTCTTGGTGGAGAGCTGGTGAGCTAGCGGGGGGTGGAGCGGCTTTTATAGCCGGGAATATCCGTGCGCGCCAGCGGCCGCGCAACCCCATTGTCTCTCCGTTCCCCATGACCCCGCGTCGCCTTTCTCTTCGGAAAAAATATAAAAATCCCGGGGCGTTTGGTGGGATGGATGACCAGCGGAAAGCTACGGCGGAGGTGGGGTGGCTCGTGGCTGCGGCCTGCCTCTCTGCCAGCTGGGCTCGGGCGTTCGGCATGGGAGATCAGATGAGCTGATTGAGCCGGTCTAGGACTCTGGAAGGCGAGGTGCTGGGATCCTGGGTGGACGCGGTCCACCCCACCGGACCCTGGACGTGGGAGGCGGCCGTTGATCTGCCCCGATCCGATGACGACGAGACCCCCCCCCCCCCCACCGCGTCAGCAGTGACACGACGATGACGGCGTCCGCGTCCGAGTCCGAGGCTTGGGCGCGCCGAGCGTGTGCCTAGTGACGGCGTCCGAGGCCGGGGCATGGAGGCATTTGGAACGCCGACCGCGAACGCGGCGGCGCTGCCGTCGCTGCGACCTGGTCTGTGCAGTGCAGTGACGGGGCGTGCGCCGGGAGCGGCGACGCCGTCCAGGTCCAGTCTATCTAGATGTAAACGTGGGTATGCCTCGGTTGAGATATAGATTTCTGACGAGCAACGTCTTTGGACGACTGCTTCAATGGCGTGCACGGCCGCACGGGCGTGCGAATGGAGGCGATCGAGAAATGCGTCAAGGTCGAAGATTGTTTGTAATGTACGTAGGAGTATATCGTCATATCGATTGAGATGGTGTGTTAGACCCGATGCCTTGGGGGTAATTTACCTGGTTTTAATATCAAAGCGTGTGGCGATGATTGCCGGAGCCTACCACAATCATGTCACTCTGCACCTTTTGCGGAACCCGTTTTGTGCTTTTGCGTGTGCCGGTAACCGTCCACCGTGCCAGCTCGCACCTCCCCTGCGGCCGGCCCGGCCGGTCGCTGGAACGGCTTCTGACGCCGCACCTTACCACCTTACATGCTGATAGACACTTTTTCGTTTGTCAGGCCTCTCGGGTAGTCAGGCTAACCAACATGGCAACAAGCTTCATGTGTACTGTGGCTGCTGCCGCAACTGCAACCTGCAAGATTCTGCAACACGAGTGCAGATCAAGCAAGCATACGACTTTGGTTTTCTTCCTCTTGCTCTCCGCTTGAAGGACACTGAAGCGTCCCAGAGACAATTTAATGTGATACAAATACCAGTCTCAGGATGCTGGTTCACATTATTACAACAGATAGTTCAGTACATAAACAATATTACGGGAGGCGGTGGCACTGCAGGGCCACGACAAACAGAACTAACACTAGACTCCAGATAAAAAGGTTGATAACGTAGAGGTCTTCATCAGAGTGGCAACGCATGTAGCTTCAAGCGGGTGACCCTAACGCACAGGCAAAGGTTGGGTGCGGAACGAACCCCACTAGACGATGTCCTCAGGCACAAAGTCCGGGTCTGCCTCTATAACAAAATAAGCAAGGGTGAGTACATACGTACTCAGCAAGCACAACCACAACCACGGAAGGGATACCACAGAAGTATGCAAAGGATTATAACAAGGATGGCTCATGGTTTATTTAGCAGCAAAGCAAATTTTATTACACATGCAGAGGGTAGGTTTTCGCAATGGTTTTCACAATTATTTCTTTTATTTGCATTAACAGAATCATGAATATTTTACTCACGCGATTCAAAGCTACCAGATTTCCCATCTGTCGTAGCACACGACAAAACATTTCTCAGCTCAACAAACACCCAACACTTTCTTACACCAAAACAGGGAACTTAGTGAAGTGACCAAGCCGTAACTCGCCCAATACCGTGGATACGGCTATCCGGATAGGTTTTAACTCTGCAGAGGTGTACACAACTACAAGTAGGCTACCACAACATGGACACCTTAGTGCCAGTGCAGCTCCTATCAAAGCCATTACCCACCATAGCTAAACTGACAAGTTATCACAGACGCGACCAGGGGGTTTAACAACCTACCAACGAGGTTCCACCCAGGGGCATACCTCACATAGATCGTATCCCCGGCTCCATGGCCCTCTGTTGCTCACCAGCACACCACATAACCAACAGCTTAACTAGTGGGATTCATGCTAGGCCGTTGCCACATACAACGGTCGAGTGGTGGTACAATAAAATGGGTTAGGCTAGATGACACATCAACATAATCCCAAAAACTGTGACAGGATAGACAACTCCCATCATGCTAAACCACATAGGTTCGAGCTCACCTCGGCATTTCACACAAGAAACACCGTCTGTCTTATCCCACACGGATACTCATTTCATTCACAAAAATCCATCTCTTTTATTTTAAAGCACGCACACGGTTGCTTTTGTAAACACGAAGTGGTAGTAATGGAGAGTATAAAAGTAAGACATTCCTAAGCATTTCTAGCAGTGACTAACATTCAAACAGAGCATTGTCATATTCAAACATTAATCTAGGTTGTCAAGGTAAACAGTCATAGAAATCAAGGATTGGCTATCCAACCGGGTTCAGCAGTAAAATCATGCAAGTTTTATAAAACAGGCCATAGGTTGTGTTTGTAAAATCTAGGACAAAAGTATGCATCAAAGGGTGGGATTGCACTTGCCGTTCTCCCAACCCTCGGGGGATTCCTGCCCGGGGTCCTGGTCTCCAAGCTCCTGCTCGTAGCACTGCTCCTCCTCGAGTCCTTCCTCGTTCACGGCAGAGTCTACGGTACACACAAACAAACATACAATAAATAAAAGAAAAGTTTTTGCTAAGCTCCGAAAGAAAGAATGAGAGTGAATGATGAAGACATGATTATTTTTGAATATGGACTGGATAGATTGGCAGAAATATACTGGTGATTATTGTGGTGGAGTTTGGGGTCAAACGGGATTAATTTGGCGCATGAAATGACAAGTTTAGTGGGGTTTTAGGGCTGTTTATAAAGAAAAGGACCTCTTTGTAAATATGGGAAAGACTGAGGGCCTCAGGCGAATTTAACAGAGAGAGAGAGCAAATAGTGTTCGTGGACTGCGGGTTAAATCGGCAAAAGTTCAGGGGTTTATGTGGAAATGTACCAGAGAGAGAGTTTTAAGTTTTGGACGGCGGGTTCGAATAGGGAGAACGTCAGGGGGTTATGTGCAAAACTACCCTTTCTTCCTCACGACACAGTGCCGAGGGGGGGGGAGAGTGACGGCGGTCGGCGGCGGCGAAATCGCCGGCGAACTGGGGCAGCTCGGGTGGAATTGGTTGGGGGGAAAGGGAGAAGGGAGTACGGCGAGTCTACTCGTGCTGTTACCCTAGGCAGAGGTGCAGTGGGGAGGGCTGCCCACGAGGGCCGGAGGCGGCGGCACTGACAGCGGAGGCGGCGGTGTTGCGGCGGCGGAGAGGGCGATTGCGGCGGCTCGTGAGCTGGTGGGGGTGGAGGTGGTGCTCGAGGCCCCTTTTATAGGCGTGGAGGAGTGGCGAGGGGGTGGGCCGACGAGAGGGTGGCAGGGAGGCGTTCGGCGGCGTCAATGGAGGCCGGCGGTTCGAATTGAAGGTGGTCGGCGGGTTGGTGGTACGGGCGGCCCTGTGGCGGTGCTGTGTTTGGCGTGGCGTGGCGTGCGCGCTCGCGTGGCTGTGGTCTCGTCGGGCAGCGTGGTGACGGGACACGGCGGGGCCGGTGGTGGCGTGGTCAGCGCGGTAGCTGCGTACGGCGGTGTGGCGTGGCCGAGTGGTGCTTGTGCTCGGCGTTGGCGAGCGAGCAGCATCGCTGCAGTAGTGCAACAGCGATGGGCGGCACGACAGCGAGGGGAGCGGGTGGACGGTGCGAGATCGGCCCGGGAGCGTGTGCGCGCGGCGAGCACGAGGGGCGGCGGCGGTGCGGCCCAGCGGCCGGCACAGCGGTGGACAGAGCCGGGTGGTGGCGTGCGGGCAGCACCTGCGGCGTTGGCGAGGTGACGAGTGTGGCACGACAGCGGGATGGCCGGCGATGAGCAGAGTAGAGGGTGAGCGGGGATGGGGCCGGCGGCGAGCAGGGCAGTGCCGCGGTGTTCGGCGTCGGTGAGAGCAGAGGAAACAGGGGAGGGGAAAGGAAAGGGAAAGGAAGAGAAAGAAAGGAAAGAAAGAAAGAAAAAGGGGAAAAGAAAAAGAGAAAAGGGGAAAAGGGGAGGAAAAGTCGGCGGGATTCACGGCGGAACGACGACGGGCGTCAGAGGTGGTCGGCCAGTGAGAGAAGTCCCGGTGGCAGACACGAGGACGGGTGAGACGGGACGGAAAGGTGGGTGGTGACCACGAGGCGAACAAGGAAAAGAGGGGGCAGTGGTAAAAGGTGGACAGGGTTTGGGTGTAGACGGGAGCTCGGGCGGTAAAACGCTTTGAAAACTTTTCACCGGGTGATTTGTTTGGTGGGTTTTCCCAGAGGTTAAAACGCGGGCGTTACAGACACGGCCGTGAATCCGAGAGCGTTTGGTGAGGGAGAAATGGCAAGATAATGCGTGTGCGGCGGCTCGAGTGACTCGCGGTGGGTCGGTGTATGGCGCATCACCGGAATCGCCGTCATTAGGTTTACAATAAAACCTTTCGATGGAGACTGTTTTTCACACGAAAAAGGCTCGGCGGATCGCAGGTGCACAGAAGTCAGAGGTGATCATTGCCCTCCCTCCATAGTCCATTGGCCTCATGTGGCTAGTTCCTACGTTGGATCCGAGTCAGGGTGAGGTCACGCCCGGCTCCTGCGGTCATGCACTCATGCACGGTCATGGTAGTAGGTGGCAGCACAGCCGCACTGGTAAGTGGTAAATGTAGACTGCCAAATGTAACGAGGGACACGTCGCTTTTGATGGGGGCGGCAGAGGAAACCGGTTGGCTAGCTCTGTTGCCGACTTGCCGTGCCCCGCCGCGGTGGCCGGTGGGCGACGGTGGAGTGGATGCCCGGCTCGCCCAGGCGGGAAGGGAACGCACCCCTGGCGGCTGTGGCCGTTCGTCCACGCTTTCAACGCGACTCAAGCAGAGGACGGGGATCCGGACAGGAACCCATGGGCCCAAGGTCGTCTGGCGATAGAACGGGCAGCTATGATAAGAACGCCGCGTCGGCATGTCGGAGCCGTGACCGTGGCGGTCCTGCGTTCTAAGGCTATTCGCACTCGTTATACTCCAAACACATCCTGTTATATTCCGTCCTAATCATCAAGATTTCACAGTACAATATCAATTTCTCCGCACCCGTCGTACTTTATTTTTCATACTCTATACCAACTACCAGGCGTGGGACCCGCTTTCTTTAATTTTTTTACCCCCTTCTCTCTCTTTCCCCTTCCCCTCCCCCCTCTCTCGAACTCTCCCCCACGGCTCCCTCCCGATGCTTCCTCCGCCGCCCCCGCTGCCATCTATCCCCCTCACCGCCCGCCGCCTCCCTCCCCTCCCCCTCGTCGCCCTCCCCTCCGTCCCCTTCCCCTCGCCGGGCGCCGCCCTGCCCTTCCCCTCGCCTCCCTCCCCTTCCCATCCTCCGCCGCCCCTCCCTCGCCGCCCCCACGCCGCGCCGCCGTCGCCGCCGCATCGAGGTCGCCGGCTAGCGCGGAGGCCGTCCAACAGGTGCGCGGCGCGGCGGCCGAGCTGGCCTAGGAGCTCCCCCGCGCCCCTCCTCCCCTCCCGGCACTCTCCACCTCCCACCCCTCCGGCCAACCCGCGCCGCCCCCCTCCCTGCACCCCTCCGCCAACCCCGGAGCTTCGGACGGCGCTGCGGGCGATGGGGAGCGCGTCGGAGGAGGAGAGGGAGCACCGCCTGCTCTTCGCCCTCGCCGAGATGCTCATCGCCGCCGTCGTCATCACCATCGCCACCCCGTCCGGTTCCTCCTCCTCCTCTACCGCTAGGCCTCAAGCGCAAGGATTCGGAGCTCCGCGGCGGCGAGCGCGGGCAGTCGACCAAGGCGGGCGTGCGGCGGCGGCCATGGCGGCGCCGGCGGCCTTAGGTGGTCCTTCCGCGGCGTGCTGACGAGGGCCGGCCAGCGCCACGGCGGGCGACCGGGCGGCCACCAGCCACAGCAGCTCCAGAGGGAGGTGGTGTCCGTCCTCGCACTCGAGGAGCACGCCCTCGGCGGCTTACCCCCGCGCGTCCGACCCCGCGGCCCGTGCTCTGCTCCGTCGCCGGCTAGAGGTGGGAGAGCTTCCGTGCGGTGTGCTCCGGCGGCGAATCGAGCGGCGGCGGCGTCCTCCTCTTCTCCGCACGGCAGCTCGGCGACGGCAACTCGGTCCCTCTCCCTCTCCTTCGTCGTCCCGGTGGCGGACGGCGGCCGTGGGGAGGCGGCGCGCGACGGCGGGCCGGGCGGCGGGGCTCTGTTCCTTCCCTCCCTCCTCGCTTTCCCCGCATCCGCCTCCTCCCACCGGCGCGAGCGGCGCGCGACGGCGGAGGCCTGCGCGAGCGGCGCGTCGGCGGCCGAACGGCGAGTGGGCCACCCTCCTCGAGCCATGGCGACGGCGGCGGCGGCGGCCGCCCAGCGGTGTAGTGCGGGCGCGACGGTGGCAGGTGCGGGCGCGAGCGGTTGGGATGGTGCCGGGCCCACGCTGACGTGGCCGGTGGCGGACGTCCGCCAAGACCGCCAGGAATGGCGTTTGACGCGCCGAACGCAAGCGTTGCGTATGGGTTTCAGTACCCTGCTGCAGGCGTTTTTACGCAAAACACGTCCTTCAGCACGGGGTACCGTTCCCCACTGCAGATAGCCTAACCTCAGGAAGCGAATCCTGCCGGAGTGAAGTTTATGTGCGGGGTACACTATCGCAGGGCGAAATTTTCTCTCCGTCTGTCACCGGCGTGCTACGCGTGGAAGCACTTATCCTGCTCGAACCTGGCACGAATCCTAGACTTCCCCCTTTCTGCTCGCGTTCAGCGTTGCGCTTGCATTGAGGCTGCGAGTTTCTTGCCTTTGCTCTGCTGGGTTCAACCTCCGGAATCACGTGTTGTTTCTGCTTCTTGTGCGAGCTCTACTTTACCGCGCAGGCCGGCTTTAAAGGACCAATTGCTCCTAAGCTCATGATGAGAGATTTGGATTGATGTGTTGTCGGTCAAATTGGGCCTTGGGCCAAACCGGTCAGACCGGTTTGCTTCTGTAATTCGAGTAGGATTAGGATTCCGAGTTTAAACCCATATTGTAACCTATTCGAAAGGGGTAAGACTTCCCCGGCCTATAAATATAAAGGCTAGACGGCCGATTGAGGTATTCCAATCGAATCAAACACTTTATCTTCTATTTTTTGTCTCTCAAACCCTAATCCTTTTCCAACCCCATATTCTGTTCTTTGCTCGTCTCTACGGCGTTCAAAGACGTTCTAGGTGGCCTGCCGACCCTAGAGCAACCCTAGATTAGCTCGAGCTCCGACGGGGTCCCTCCCGAGCTTGGGTTTCTAGGTCTTCACGATTTCCCGACAGAAAGCGGTCAGACCGGTTCTGTAAACCGGTCAGACCGGTTTGCCCCCGGGGAAATCAGGAGTTGGCCGTTGTGACGGCCGTGCTGTGCGTTTGATCGATCTTCGAGTGTGTTGGCGCATTTTCGTGTCAACATACTTTCTGGCGACTCCGCTGGGGAAGATTAATCTGGTGCCAAAACCGATTCAATCTACTCCGGATATGTCTGGATCAAAGTGCGACCTTGACAAAGACAACATCATCACCGCGACGATGGAAGAACTCACGGACGAGGAGCGAAAGCGATATTTGATTGCTGAGGAGCACTTGAGGGCGCAATTCTTGAAGGGCTTCAAGAAAGATCGCGGTGGTCTTGTCAAGAGAGTAGAGGAATTCGTCATGCCGGCTTTCAAGTTGGCAGATGACCACGTCGAAGAGATTCCAAAGGTAACGGGCGAATCCTCTGATTTAATGCAGCAAATTACTCGCATGATGGATGATAGATTACTTGCTGCACAAACTGCTACTAGTGAATTAATTGCTAGTATGACTGGTAATTCTGATAAAAATAAAATTAATTTAGAATCTAATGAATTACCTAGCTCATCAGGCGTGCCAGAACATGTTTTAGATTCTAATTTGGGCATGCCGGTGAATTTTTATGCGGGACAAACACCTCACCCTGGTTCGGTCCACGAACCGGTCAGACCGGTTTGTACAACCGGTCAGACCGGTTTGTACAACCGGTCAGACCGGTTTGGCTCCCTCTGGTGGTCAGACCGGTTCTTTGGGTGCAGGAGCATCTGGTGCGATGGTTTTGCCTAATACATCTACTTCTGGTCCTGTTTACACTATTCCATGCACCACGGGAAGTATACCCCACGGATCTGGCACGTTTCACGCGCCGATTCCGAGTACTTCTCAGAATACGATGTATGGTGTTCCCCGTATTCCACATAACAGAGGTGATGAGAAATATCAAGCTGAGTTAGCTAAGTTTAAAGAAGACATAGCTAATATACTTAGAGCAAAACTCGGGCTTGAATTGGGTAGTGCACGCTTATATCACAAACCGTATCCGCCTGAATTTGATTTGGTTCCTTATCCTAATGGTTGGCGTGTTCCTGATTTTATTAAATTCAGTGGTGAAGATAATAGAACTCCTTGGGAACACATTAGTCAATATATTTTGCAATTAGGAGAGGCATCATTTTATGAGGCATTGCGTATACGGTTGTTCTCATTATCTTTAACTGGAACAGCCTTTTCATGGTTTTCTTCGCTTGCTCCAAATTCTATTCATAATTGGACTCAATTGGAGCGAAAATTTCATGATCACTTCTTTAGCGGAGAAAACGAGGCAAAATTATCTGATTTAACATCAGTTAAACAAAGCCGTGAGGAATCGGTTCTTGAATACTTTAAAAGATTTAAGGATGTTAAGAACCGATGCTTTAATATCACTGTTTCTGAAAAGGATTTAGCAGATTTAGCTTTTGCGGGCTTACGGTCTAATTACAAGGAAAAATTAGAAGGTTCTGATTTCTTTACTATTAATCACTTGCAAATGAAGGCTATGAGTCTAGAGCTTAAGTTTAAAAATTCGAAAGAATCTGCTAAACCCCATCGTTCGAACGTGCATATTGTTGATAATGATTCTGATAGTTCGGATGATGATAAAGAGATTTATGCCGCTGAATTTGTTTGGTCATCAAAAAGTAAACCTAGTTCTTGTCCTTCATTAAAGCCGATTCAGAAAAATCGGCAGGAAGAAAAATTTACTTTTGATGTAGCCAAATGTGATCGTGTTTTTGATGAATTGCTTAAGAATGGCTTTATTAAACTTTCTCATGCAATTCCACCAGCCGATCAGTTGAAAAATCGTGCATATTGCAAGTGGCATAACTCTTTTTCTCATGCAACCAACGATTGCAATGTTTTTCGACGACAGGTACAATCGGCCCTTAATGAAGGTCGATTGGTGCTCGCTGAAATGCAAGTTGACAAGACTCCTTTCCCTGTTCATACCTTGGATGTAAACACCAAGATGCTGATTCGGCCGGAACAAGCCGATGGAGCTAAGGGTAAGAATGTGGTGATTGGAGATCCAAGACCGGAAAAAGTTGATGACAAAATTCCGGTCAGAACAGTGATGATTGGGAGAACTCTGGATGGAAAAGAGTCTCTGAAGATTACTATTAACACATCAAGGCCCGGGGGGCAAGGAAGTTCTTTGGAAGAGAATCGGTCCGCTAGCCAGGCGAAACCGGTCAGACCGGTTTGTCTCCAGACCGTCCAAGAACTTTCAAGCCTAAGCGCCCGGAAGTGGGTACTTGGAAATTCAATGTGCCAAAGATTCAAGGGAGGGTTCTGAAGCAATGACCTACATTCTCTCAGCTCATGAACAAGTACACAAAGGCCGTTCAAGTTGATCGGCCAACAAAAAAGAGACAGAGGTCACCACAGCATTGGATTGATCCTATAAGTTACAAGCGCCGTGGTGGTTCTGTACATGACCGATTGGGCTCATACCAATCAGGTTTTCCGACTGCTCATCAAAGCGGTCAGACCGGTTTTATGAACCGGTCAGACCGGTTTCGGTCTGAGCAAAGAATTCATGTTCCTCCTAAGCAAGAATACCGTATCAAGGAAAAAAAGGAGGATGTGCAAGCCCAAGCCAATGAATTCATAAAGATTGGTGATATTCCAGTGGCTATGCAAGACTTGGGTAAAAAGCCGATAGTTATTGGAGATTCGGCTCTTGTTCCAGTCAAGAAGCCGATCATGGTTAATGATCATGAGGCTAGCAGTAGCAAGGGCGTGAAGAAAGTTTTTCAACCAAGGTGGTGTCCTTCTGGGTTGACTCATACACAGAAGCGGAAACTACAGCGCTTGAGAAACAAAGAAAAAAGGGAACAGGAAGCTGAGAAGATGAGGGATGACTACTTCAACCACTACAGGCCTATGATCCCTCAGACCAAGATTTGGCAAGCTAAACCCGTTGTGCAATCAGCAGCACAACCGGTCAGACCGGTTTCTGAATCCGGTCAGACCGGTTTGGGTCAACCGACCGCTGCAGAAGCGGTCAGACCGGTTTCTGAAACCGGTCAGGCCGGTTTGATGACAAAAGCGGGGGCTGGTGCTTCTTCAACTATCGAAACTACTTCACCAATTCCTCCAGTGGTTGAAGATGAAGAGTTAGTTGATTTTGAGCCTTCTCCAGAGCGTGACAACATGGAAATTAATGTTGTCTTTTTATCTTCTGACTATTGTGTGGTGCCGGAGGAGGAAATTTCTCATCTTCAACTTGGGCCGCGAGATGCTGTATTTCAGAAGCCTAGTGAATCAGAAAATCATCTCAAAGCTTTGTATATGAGAGGGCACATCAACGGGAAGCCAATTTCTCGTATGTTGGTTGATGGTGGAGCTATTGTGAATCTCATGCCATATTCTCTCTACAAGAAGATTGGCGGGAAAGACGAAGAATTGATCAAGACGAACATGACGGTCAGTGGAGTTGGTGGAGGTGATCCCATTGGTGCCAAGGGGGTGGCTTCTATGGAGTTGACCGTCGGGAGCAAGACTATTGCTACGGCTTTCTTCGTCTCCGAGGTGCAAGGTAACTTCAGTTTAATCCTTGGTCGAGATTGGATTCATGCAAATAAATGTATTCCATCTACCTTGCATCAATATCTCATTCAGTGGATCGACGACGAAGTTGAGATTGTCCATGGTGACAATTCTTCCTTTGTTGCAACGGCCGATTCCGACTCTCTTAGTGCAAATGAGAAGGTCCAATGTTTGTCGGGCATGGATTTGACCGACTATGAGCTGATCAGTTGCACTAAGGATGGTTTTGTTCCTGCTACATTAAAGCCGATGGAAAATCGGTTGAATTACTTGCTATAATTAATGGAGCAACAAAATCAACAGAGACAAATCGGTCAGACCGCTTCTGGAAACCGGTCAGACCGGTTTGGATCTGAACAGCGCCGATCGAGCCAAACCGGTCAGACCGCTTCTGGGAACCGGTCAGACCGGTTTGCATCTGGACAGTGGCTTCAAGACCGAATTGATCATTATCGAGAACATTCGGCCGGTACATTCGAAGCCATTGAAGATCTTGGTGATGTGGATAAGCTGGGTCAAGGTTTTACATCAGCTGATCCTTTAGAGAAAATAGATATTGGTGATGGTACTATTCCTAGGCCTACTTTTGTAAACAAAAATTTATCGGCTGAGTTTAAAGCCGAATTAATAAATTTGTTGAAAGAGTATGTCGATTGTTTTGCTTGGGAGTACCGTGAGATGCCTGGTTTAAGTCGTGACTTAGTTGAGCATCGTTTACCAATAAAAGCCGGTTTTAGACCTTTTAAACAATCGGCTAGACGTTTTAATCCCGCTATTTATGACCGAATAAAAGAAGAGATTAATCGTTTATTAGATGTTGGTTTTATTCGGACTTGTCGTTATGCGGAGTGGATTTCTAATATCGTTCCCGTTGAAAAGAAGGATTCGGGAAAATTTAGAGTTTGCATTGATTTTAGAGATCTTAATAAAGCCACTCCAAAAGATTCATATCCCATGCATATAGCCGATGTCTTAATCAATGAAGCTTCTGGACATCGTGTTGTTAGTTTCCTTGATGGTAATGCTGGATATAATCAAATCTTCATGGCCGAAGAGGATATGCACAAAACGGCCTTTCAATGTCCGGGATTTATTGGTTTATTTGAGTGGGTAGTTATGACCTTTGGATTAAAGAATGCCGGTGCAACTTATCAAAGAGCTATGAATTTAATCTTTCATGATTTACTTGGTGTTATTGTGGAAGTGTATATTGATGATATTGTAGTTAAATCGGATGGTTTGGATTCTCATTTAGCCGATTTAAAACTTGCTCTTGAGAGGATGCGATGGTATGACTTGAAGATGAATCCACTCAAATGTGCTTTTGGTGTTTCGGCTGGAAAGTTTCTTGGGTTTGTTATTCATGAGAACGGCATAGAAGTTGATCCCAAGAGAATTGAAGCTATGAAGAAAGTCGAAGCTCCTACTTGCAAGAAGGATTTACAAAAGTTTCTAGGCAAAGTAAATTTCTTGAGAAGATTTATAATTAACTTGTCTGGAAAGGTTGATGCTTTGACTCCTTTACTTCGGTTAAAGAATGAAGTCGATTTTATTTGGGGGGCAAAACAGCAAGAAACTTTTGAGAAGATCAAAGAGTACTTGTCTTCACCACCGGTGCTTAGGGCGCCTAAGCGGGGAGTTCCATTCAGACTTTATGTGGCGGCTGAAGATAGAACTATTGGGGCTGTTTTGACTCAAGAAATCGGCAACAAGGAGTATGTGATCGCTTATGTAAGCCGACGACTCATTGATGCAGAAACAAGGTATACTTTCATTGAGAAGTTGTGTTTATCCTTGTACCATGCTTGTACTCAATTGAGGCATTATTTACTATCTAGCACTTGCATCGTGTTGTGTCAAACCGATGTAATTAAACATATGTTGCAAAAGCCGATTTCTAGCGGAAGAATCGGTAAGTGGGCTTATGCTTTAGTTGAGTATGATTTGGCTTGTGAACCTTTAAAATCAATGAAAGGCCAAATTGTAGCTGATTTTATTGTTGAACATCGGATAAATGATACTTGTGAGTTCGACGTCGGCTATGTTGCTTGTACACCATGGAGGTTATACTTTGATGGATCGGTTTGCAATGATGGACAAGGAATTGGTGCTGTTTTGATCTCTCCAAGTGGTGCCGTTTTTGAGTTTTCAAACCGATTGGAAGAAAAGCGAACCAATAATCAAGTTGAATATGAAGCTCTTCTATTTGGCTTGGAATTTTTGCAAGACATGGGAGTGAAACATGTTGAAGCTTTTGGTGATTCGCTCCTGGTGGTACATCAAGTATCAAAGGTATGCCAATGTTATAACGGTTCATTAAATGCATATCTTGATAGATGTCTTGATATCATTGCTTCTTTTGATGAATTTACTATCAAACATATTCCGAGAGAAGATAATGATAAGGCAAATACTCTGGCTCAGAAAGCATCTGGTTATATGGTTGCAAAGAAATATTTCTATCTCCAAAAACCGATGCGAACAAAAGCCGAGGTTCTGGTTCTGGACGAACCGGTCACACCGGTTTCAGAAACCGGTCAGACCGGTTTTACTGCCAGAACCGGTCTGACCGGTTCTGAAAGCGGTCAGACCGCTTCGTCCCCTGACAGAAGCAAAAATCCTTTGGATGATGCTAATCAATCCAAAGTTGAAGATCAGGATTGGAGAGTGCCTATTATTACTTATTTGAAAGATCCTGATCGTGGTGCAGATAAAAATATTCGGCGAACGTCATTTAAGTACGTTTTGCTTAGCGATGAACTCTATCGTCGGAACGCCGAAGATTTATTGTTAAAGTGTCTTGACTCGGATCAGGCCAAGGTTGCCATGGCTGAGGTCCATGAAGGTATTTGTGGTACACATCAATCGGCTCCAAAGATGAAGTGGCTACTTAGACGAGCTGGTTTCTATTGGTCTACTATGACGGCAGATTGTTTTAAGTATTACAAAGGATGTGGAGAATGTCAGAAGTTTGGGAATTTGCAACTTGTTCCTGCTGCATTGATGCATCCTATTATTAAGCCATGGCCGTTCCGAGGTTGGGGGTTGGATTTTATTGGACAAATTAATCCTCCATCATCAAAAGGACATAGTTTCATATTGGTTGCTACGGATTATTTTACTAAGTGGACTGAAGCGATTCCTTTGAAGAATATGACGCATCGAGAGGTGATTGAGTTTGTTACACAAAATATTATTCATAGATTCGGTATTCCTCAAACACTGACAACGGATCAGGGTACTTCTTTTATGTCTAAGGAGGTACGTGAATTCGCCGAATCCTATAAAATTAAGTTGCTCAATTCATCTCCATATTATGCTCAGGCTAATGGACAAGCCGAGTCAAGTAATAAAACTTTGATTAAATTGATCAAGAAAAAGATAGCAGAAAATCCTAAGAGATGGCATGAAGTTTTATCCGAAGCATTATGGGCTCATCGTATATCTAGACATGGTGCTACTAAGGTTACTCCTTTTGAGCTTGTTTATGGTCAAGAGGCCGTTTTACCTGTTGAGGTGAATCTGGACGCTTATAGATTGGCTAAGCAAAACGACCTTGATGCTGTTGATTACCACAACTTGATGTTGGACAATATTAATGAGGTAACCGACAAGCGATTGAAAGCTTTGAAGGAAATTGAGAAAGATAAGCTTCGAGTTGCTAAAGCTTATAACAGGAAGGTGCGAGGAAAGTATTTTCAAATTGGTGAACTTGTTTGGAAGACGATCTTGCCTATTGGGACAAAAAGCAACAAGTTTGGTAAATGGTCACCAAGTTGGGAAGGGCCTTATAGAGTTGTCAAAGTCATTTTTGGGAATTCTTACATGTTAGAGACACTGAAGGGAGATCATTTGCCTAAAGCTATCAACGGGAGATATCTGAAGAAATTCTATCCAAGTGTTTGGCAAAATGCATGAAGATCGATGGCCGATATTTTGTTAATATCGCCCTTAGTATAAATTTTTAGCTCTTGAGTCATATTTACTTGCTTTTTAGTTCTCAAGTTCACTAAAAACGCAGGGGGGCATGTGTTGACGGTCAAATTGGGCCTTGGGCCAAACCGGTCTGACCGGTTTGCCAAACCGGTCAGACCGGTTTGCTTCTGTAATTCGAGTAGGATTAGGATTCCGAGTTTAAACCCATATTGTAACCTATTCGAAAGGGGTAAGACTTCCCCGGCCTATAAATATAAAGGCTAGACGGCCGATTGAGGTATTCCAATCGAATCAAACACTTTATCTTCTATTTTTTGTCTCTCAAACCCTAATCCTTTTCCAACCCCATATTCTGTTCTTTGCTCGTCTCTACGGCGTTTAAAGACGTTCTAGGTGGCCTGCCGACCCTAGAGCAACCCTAGATTAGCTCGAGCTCCGACGGGGTCCCTCCCGAGCTTGGGTTTCTAGGTCTTCACGATTTCCCGACAGAAACCGGTCAGACCGGTTTGCCCCGGGGAAATCAGGAGTTGGCCGTTGTGACGGCCGTGCTGCGCGTTTGATCGATCTTCGAGTGTGTTGGCGCGTTTTCGTGTCAACAATATGCTTAATAATTTTATAATTTGGCCTGAAATGCTCGCTTTCCTGTTTTCTTTTATAGTGTCACGTTACACATTTGTTCTTATGATTTTATTTTTGTTTATGAGGTTCTTTTACAGACAATTGACATTGAAAAGGTGCAGTAGTGTGCCACGAGATCAAATATATAATAGCGTATTAGAGTGGAGATTAGAATGGCAAAAGGAACTTCCTTGCATTGGACGCGAAGGAGATGAAGGGAGGAGTTTTCGTTTTCTTCGTTTCTCTTAGGCTATGCCATTGCTCGTGGATTTTGCACAAGTTTTAAAATGATCACTTAACACGCTTCGTTCCACTGGCCAAGCTAGAAAGGGTAATCATAGATACTACACACTTTCACCCGTACTGTTCGTCAACTGAAGATTGGTCCAACGACCATCGACAACAGACAGCTAAACTTAAAACTATATACTAATGATTTTCTTTCGATAGATCCCATTACTAGGTTATTCTCGGCTTGCTATAACATCGGGAGCTAGCATATCTGTATATTTTTCTTAAGGATATATTTCTACGGAAGTTCTATTTACATTTTCCAAGCAATGTTCTATCTACTTATTCGCTCATTTCCACTCATCTCATTTCATTTTGCGATATCATTCATTGTACATATAGGTGAAGCTAGAAAAAATACATAAGAGCAGAGAGATAGTAACATATGAACTGCTCCTTGCATCCATTCCAAATTATTATCGGTCATTTTAGATAAATTTGTCCAAACTTATAGAAAAAATAACAACATCTACTATATCAAATGAGGTACATTCAATCCACTGTTAAATACATATTGATAGTACATTTATTTGATATCTCAATATTGATATTTAACTTAGTACAAAACTAAAATAATTAATAATTTAGAACTGAGGTAGTATTAAGAGGTTAAATTTGTTTTTTTCTTGTGTTGGAGATGCAACAGAATAACCATAACCATTGCTATTATTTGGAGATGACTTCTATTTATTGTGTTGTATATATTGAGAGTTCAAGAAGCCGTGTAACGGATAAATTACATATTATACGAACAATATATCATTCGAATATGGGATCTCATATATCATTTACAAATTACCTCATACCATGATAAATTAGGTCAAAATAAATGTTTATAATTCTTAGCCATAATTTATTGATAAATTATATATTATAAATAGGCGTACTAAAACACAATCATAATCAATAATATACATTTGAATACGGGACCTCATACCTCTAAAACCACCTAGCTAATTATAGGAGATGCAATTTGTAGTACAAAATTCACCCATCGTCCCTCATCTCATGCGCTGCTTGAAGCCTCGGAACGTCGGAACCCCGTGTTACCCATTCCAGCAAATACGACAACTCTTCAGTCCCAAATCGTCAATTCGCCACCGGGAAGCGCAACGCTCAGCCCGACAAGCACAAGCTGAGCCTGTTCGGCTGGTAGAATAAATAGTAATAGGCTGGTAAAATGAATAGTATTATATGAGAGGAAATAAGTCGAAACAACGCATTCAAGCGCTGTTCACCTTACGGGTCCGCAATGGCCACCACACGCCTACAAATAGACTAAATTGCCCTCCGCGTGTGACGCAAAACCTAATAACGTCTCCGCGATAAAACCCCACCCCCCGGCCGCGCAGCCTCTTTTCCCCTCCGCCTCTCCTCGCCGATAGAGAGAGGCACCCAGCTCACCAAAAGCTTCGATTCCATCCGCTCTCGTGCGGCCCCCTCGCGCTCGGATTCGCCTCGGATCGCCTGTGGATTTTCAATCGGAGCGGAGGAGGCAAGCATGACGACGGACCAGCCGGTGATCAGCCTGCGCCCGGGCGGCGGCGGCATCGGCCTGCGCGCCCCCCGCCTCTTCCCCACCGCATTCGCCGCCGCCACCGGAGCCGGAGACTTTCTTCGGCCGCACGGAGGCTCCTCCACCGGCTTTGCTGCCAAGGTGACCGCACGATCTGGAGTTGTGGCCGGGGGGTGGGGTGCGGTGTGCTAGGGTTTTGGTTGGGGTTTGCGCTTACTGCGGCTCCGAGGGCGAGATATTGGGGTGGGGTGCGGTGTGGATTTTTTTGCGGTTTGTGTCGTAGTGTTGCCTGTGGATTTATAGGTAATTAAAGCTCGTAGAACTTAATTTACCGTTGAATTGCTGGAGCGCACGACAGGAGACACATTGGTGTTGGGACATGTTAGGCACTTGTATCGGGTTACTCTGGCTAAGCTTACTTTTTGGTGCGTAGGAATTCTTCTGGTGGCATTGCCATTGATGGCTTGATTCGTTCCTGAATAGGGCTGGAGCTTTTGACAGAGCAGAAGCTGTTTAAGCTTTTTGCATATAGTTTTAGAGCTATTTCTTTATGTACCTTTCTGTTGTACTATCTGATTTATAAAGCATAGCATATCCTGTCGGTAGAGGTGTGTCTTCCAGTTATAATTATAAGTTTAGCAGTTTAGCTATTCTAGTTATCATGCCTGAATTGAAATATGATTTTTATGGAGTTTGGTTATTGGCCAACTAGGTATTTTGGAAAATGGTGACTAATCATCTTTGCTACCATTTACAATTTAGTTAGTTGGGTTAATGACACAAGGAAACAGATTGGTTCTTACTAACTAATGCTATCTGCCATGTTATGACCTCTATTTTAACCCATGTAGCTGCCATTTTTGTCAGATTTAAAGCTTATATCAAACGCAGATGCAATAGATATCGCTGTGCATATTCATATATGTGCATTATGGTTTAAAAAGAAAAATCGATCATGTTGCCGAGCTTCGCAAGTTTTGGAGTGCGCTTAATGTTATTAATGGATGGTTCTCGGACACAATAAAAAACCTCTAGCTGCTTTGAGGCCTGAGGGTGTGCCTTTTCACTTCTTGAGAGAGCATTGGAACACTTCAGTCCATGCTTGTTCATACAATGAACCGCATGGGTACTCGTTAGGAGATCTACAGTTACTTTTACACGAAACTTGATGAGGAATCAATATGGAACTTTACTTAGGTTAAACCTAACCAGAGATACCAGTTTGTGAAACACTCAAAATACTCAATGCTGTTTTATCAACTGTAAGAAGAGTGTTGCCCTCTATGTGTGTTGTATACCTTTTGGAATTTTGACACTCTGACATAGATAAAGCCCTATTTTAGTTTGGCTGCCTTAGAACATCACCTTTTACTAGCAGCTCAACTCTTCATCAGCTTGTGTGCTAGCTTTACCTATGATACATCAATTTGTGTTGGATCGTGGAATTATGTCCTGTAGAGTTGTAGTTAAGCTTATTAATCACTACAGCCACCTCTAAACAGAGTTGTGCGCTCTCTGAAGAGATAGGACTAATCCTTTAATGTACATCTTATTGCATAGCTTTCAATCCTATATGCATCAAAAGAGATTGCAATACATATATTTAAGTTATAATAATTTCCACAATTTAAATAGGAAAACTTGTCGCAAGGATGACGCCTTTGTACCCACTAGAAGGTGAACTAGTTGAGAATGTAGAATCCTGGCTCGTATGAGCTGTCATGATCTCATGTTTTCATGTGCACAGTGCACTGTCCAAAAGAGTTCGTAGCCTCGTAGGCATGCATCTTTCTATGGATGCGAATTATTTCTCAAAACTTCTGGTGGTAGTTGTTAACTTTCGTTATTTAGAAAAAAAACGTCTGCCCTCAACAAAATCTTAATTGAGACTGCAAGAGAGCAAAAGAAAACAACAATTGCACTCAGAGCAATGTGATATCATAGGTTCTTGATTTTTGTTGATTACTCCCTCCGTTCCAAATAGTCCACCTTAGCTTTGTCCTTAGTTAAACTCCTCTAACTTTGACCAAGTTTTTAGAAAAAAATCATCAACATCTACAACATCAAATTAGTTTCATTGAATCCTCCACGATAAATTGTCTTGATACTGCATTTGTTTGGTATTTGTAAATGTTGCTATATTTTCTATAAAGTATAAACTTGGTCAAAGTTGAAATTTGACTTCTTGGAACAAATGTAAAGTGAACTATAATTTGGAATGGAGCTGCTAGTTGCTACATAGTTTTTCATATGGTGGTATAATTGTTTCCGTGGTTACGCTTTTCCCCATCGGAGTTGTAAGGCCAGGAGTTTCCACGAAATGAATTAAACTCTGCTTAGGAAATACTGAAAAAAAGTGATATGATAAACTGCACAGTGACCATTATAGCCGTGGGAATGGTCCTCTACTCAATTTTCCTTGTTTGACTTGTGTTGGCAAGGTCCAAATGCGCGTGCGTGTGTTATATTGCTGCCTGTCTGTCTAATTCTGTGTGCAACACAAGAGATTTATGTTTAATGCATTGCTGTGTCATTGTCTTTTCTTTTATGACTTTTGTAATAATGCATTACAGCTTGGAGATTCACGTTTTGAGCCTATTGAGCGGGTTCGCTACTCAAGAGATCAACTCCTTGAAATGCGTGAGGTACTTAATCATTCTGTTTATCTACCTGCTTATTTAATTATGTGAATGGAGCTCCTTGCCACTTTTGGTAACCAGACATCCACCTTCTAGCATATCATGTTGAAAATTATTTTCCTCTTCTGAGAACTGGGATGCGAAAACAACACTTTGTCTTCTTGTAATTCAAATTCTTTTTGTCAGCAAACATCTCTTTGTTTTCTCTGTTTTTTCCGCTTTATCAAATTTAAAAGGCAAGACAACAAAATCTACTATTAAGAGATATCCATTAAAAATTGAAAAAATCTATCTACTTCACTTCTAATATCTTATACTGTTTGTAACTGTTTTTCTGATGGTTAATGATGCCACTGCTTACGTGATTTATTTTTGATGATCAAAGGAAAGAAGAGGTGATGTAGTTTGTTCATCTTCTTTCACGTCAGTTAAACCACCTGTTGCTTTTTGCATGTTGGATTTCAGCTCTAGCCTACCCTAACATGCTTGGGCATAGAAGGCTTTGTTGCTGTTGTTTCGGTATTACAATGATCATCTTTGTTACTACAATAGTGCTACTAGTACTACTATCTTTTTTTTTTTGCTTTTCCCTGTGGCTCTATGGTTTAAATCTCTAGCCCCCCCAATTCGCTTGGGACTAAGAGACTCTGTTTTTGTATCTACTGCTTGCATTCATGGAAGAGTGCCATCCTGGGTGTCCAAGACGCAACTTTGGCTGCTATTTTCTGTTTTATACATTTATAAAGCAAGGAAAATATAATATTTGGGAATGCATTCCAAGACAATTTTTTATATAAAAAACTGGCCCAAAATGTCACTGTTTTGCATGAGTAAATGTCAGGAAAACTGAAACCACGCTTTTTAGTGCCATCCTAACCTGCATAAAGAAGCGGTGTTGGTTAATGTTTGGGTATATTGTGTGTGTGTTCCGCTCCTCTTCCTGAACACAGTATCCTTAACAGTCCATGTTTTTGGTTAAAATGACTTTGCAGATTGTTGATATAGCTAAGGAAATCTTGAAGCTTCAGCAAGATATTAATGTAGTACTCCTTGGTGATGAACACGATGATCAAAATTGGGCTCACAATGACTCAAATGTGAGAACTCTTCCATTACTTTTCATTTGGCAGCTTATGCCAGTGTTGAAAGTGTTGTTACAGTAAGATTGGGTGCTTTATCATGCATGCTAGGTACAAACTCAGTCACATAACCGCTATACTGAGATAGACAGTCGTGATTGGCGTTCACGTCCTCAAACTTCCCCAGTTGTTAGTGAAGAGAAGTCTTGGGATAAAATCCATGAAGCTAAAGAACGTGTTTCAAGTGGAAAGCAAGAGCAATGGAGCTCCCAGTTTAAAGCTCAGGTATCTTGAAACAGAGCACTAACGTCTGTGCTACCGTTGGTATCATTTATTTGGGCTGAGTTGTGTGGTTCTCTTTGTATATAACTATATTGCCATATGTTTTTTTTGGAACTATTATGCTTAACTGCCTCACTTAAGTCTGTAGACTTTGTAGAACCTTTTACATGTCAGAAAAAAGGTGCCTTTATCCATTCACATTATCACATGCCTGGTTGCAAGCAGTGTTTGATTTTTAAGCAATTCAGCAATTGTTCCATAAATTAGCATATACGATGTAAACGCTGATGCAATGGTTGTATAGACTATCAAATTCAAATCTTAGAAGTATACGCAAATGCTAAATGTTGAGATGATCAGCTCAGATTTGCATAAGTAAGATTTGAAACGTGTGAACTTTTTTTGTTATCTAAAACAGAATGGTTGCCTCATCACATTTATTAGTATATAAATAGTTGTAACTGCAGCTTATTAGGCTCCCTCTTGTAACAGCAGCCTATTAGGCTCCCTCTTGCAACTATTTATTCTAATAAATTTATTCTAATACATTTGAAGCACTAAATCAACCTTCACAAGTAAAGCATAGGCGCATAGCAAAGCTTGTGTATGGCCATCTAATTGTTTACATATGATACCTAAATGGATTTTCTAACATTCCTTATTGTACATCAGGCTGGTCCCACCCCTGCTCTTGTCAAGGCTGAAGTCCCATGGTCAGTCCGGAGAGGAAATCTCTCTGAAAAAGATAAAGTTCTGAAAACCGTGAAAGGGTATTACCTCCCCCCCCTCCTCTTCTTTTCTCTCTCTTGCTTTCTGTTACTTCTGTCAGCAACCTTTTATCTATAGTATTGTATTCAGAAATTCAAAATTGTTTTCATTTCTTATAAAATATTTGTTCATTGCACAGAATACTGAATAAATTGACGCCGGAGAAGTTTGACCTTCTGAAGGGCCAATTGATAGAAGCAGGAATTACTACAGCTGATATCTTGAAGGTTTGTTTATTCCTAGTTCTTTATCTGTTGTCTTTAGTGTTATCAGTTCCTTGTGATTGACCTCTTTTCTCCTGTCTATTCAGGATGTTATTACTCTCATATTTGAAAAGGCTGTATTTGAGCCCACATTCTGTCAGATGTATGCTCAGCTGTGCTTTGAACTCAATGAAAGCCTCCCATCATTCCCTCCTGAAGAGCCTGGTGGTCGAGAGATCACATTCAAACGTGTACTGTTGAACAATTGTCAAGAATTATTTGAAGGGGCTGGCAATCTAAGGGCTGAGGTAGAGAAATTGACCGGTCCAGACCAAGAGATGGAGAGACGTGATAAAGAAAGGCTTGTAAAGCTTCGAACACTTGGAAACATTCGCCTTATTGGTGAGCTGCTGAAGCAAAAAATGGTGACGGCGAAGATAGTACATCACATTGTTCAGGTACATACATATGCATTTCTTTGTACTCTTTAGCTCGGTAGTGTCAGTAAATAGACAGCCATAGGGTAAGAGATTTTGGAATGGGCCAAACTGTTAATGGGTGATCTGGCGTGATATTTTTTCCCTAATTCATCTGTGGCAATAGACTTCTCTGGACTGGAAAACCTTTCTCCACATGAATGATTTATGTTCTTGCCCTCCGAAATATTTTCTAACTCATTTGCTGTAAATAGGAGCTGCTGGGTTCTGATAGCAACTCATGCCCTGCTGAGGAAAATGTTGAGGCCATCTGCCAGTTCTTCAACACAATTGGTAAACAGTTGGATGAGAACCCTCGATCTCGTCGATTTAATGACGTCTACTTCAACCGCATGAAGGAGCTTACAACTAATACTCAGTTGGCACCACGTTTGAGGTTCATGGCACGCGATGTCCTTGATCTCCGTTCAAATGACTGGGTGCCTCGACGTGAGGAGGTATTTATTTGTCTCAGCTCCATTTTGAAACGTTTTTGCATTAGTGTCTGCATGTTAGTGTCTACTATACATCCACTGGATCTTGTAAAATCGAGAGAATAGAACGTACATTGCAAGTTGGAGATACATGTTTCACATGCTGATAGTTAACCAGACTACTCTACTTCAAGGCAATATGGCTTTCTTGATGGACTTGCACTTGCTATTATTATCCACAAAATGGGTTGGATTTTCTAGTTTTCACTGACTCTGCTATGTTGTTATTTTTTTTCTCAGATAAAAGCCAAGAAAATCAGTGAAATTCATACTGAGGCAGAAATGAAGCTTGGATTGCGACCTGGGTCGACCTCAAACATGAGGAATGGACGGAGTGGTACTGGGGGACCACTCTCACCTGGAGCTTTTCCAATGAATGGACCTGGAACTGGTGGCGGCATGATGCCTGGCATGCCTGGAGGGAGAAAGATGCCCGGAATGCCTGGGTTAGATAATGATAATTGGGAAGTTCCACGTTCTAAATCTAGAGCTGATCCACTCCGCAGCCACACCCAACTGGTGAACAAGCCATTGTCTGTCAATCCTAGACTACTTCCTCAAGGCAGTGGAGCACTAACTAGTGGCAAGACAAGTGCGCTTGTGGGCAGTGGAGGTCCAACATCCCGTCCTTCGAGTTATTCTCCTGGATTTGCTGTTGCACAAGCTCCACCTGTAGCTCCTGTAGTTGAGAAGCAGCCAGCTGCTGCTCCCAATCCAAACTATGCAAGTCTTCAAAAGAAGACTGTCTCTCTTCTTGAGGAGTATTTCCACGTCTGTATTCTAGACGAAGCACAACAGTGTATCGAGGAGCTCAATAGTCCTGATTACTATCCAGAAGTTGTTAAAGAAGCCATCAATCTTGCTCTTGACAAAGGTGCCAGTTGCATCGATCCTCTTGTGAGGCTACTTGAACACCTCCACAACAAGAATATTTTCAAGACAGTGGACATGGAAACTGGATGCTTGCTTTACGGGTCTCTTCTGGATGATCTTGCTATTGACCTTCCAAAAGCTCCAGCACATTTTGGTGAAGTTATTGGGCGTCTGATCCTGTCACGCAGTCTGGGCATTGGAGTTGTTGAGCATACCCTAATGAAAATGGAGGATGCCTTTTTCCGCTCAGCGGTTTTCAAAGCCGCAACGAAAGCCATTGGCGCAAATCCTTCTGGTGAGGATATGTTGAGCTCGCATGTTGCTGAAATTGATGCTTGCAACAATCTTTTATCGAAATAAATAGCTTAGAAGTCATTTCAGTTACTGCCTCCAGTTTTGCCCTTTGAGTTGCAGTTTTGCAGTTTTGCCCTCCAATTATAATGCTGCAGTAGTGGGAAACAACCAATTATGAGCTGTATATTTGTTTGAGGAGCGATATCAGTGCTTATTGTTTGGACAGTAACGACATGAAAGATGGAAAGCCACAAATTTTGCTCTCTTGTGATGTTAGGTTAATTTTCTGTACTTCTGTAGCCTGAGACGAACAAGGCGTTAACGTGACCCAATTTGTCGTATTAATGTCATTAGTATTTGTTTTGTGCTAACTAATGCGACATGTATTGTGTGTTTTTTTGCAAGTATTCAACCGTCTTCAAAAGTTACAGTACGATCCGTCTGATGTTCTGAGGTAGTGAGATTCGTAGGTTTGGTGAAGTTGACTCTGTGACTAAACGAGTGTAGCTGTAGCAACATCTAAAATTTCCCAGGGGAAAACAGTAAGATGAGTGCTCCGTCTGATGTTCTGAGGTAGTGAGGTTCGTAGGTTTGGTGAAGTTGACTCTGTGACTAAACGAGTGTAGCTGTAGCAACATCTAAAATTTCCCAGGGGAAAACAGTAAGATGAGTGTTCTATTCGTGTGCTAAGAATACGATTGAGTCCATTTTATATTGGAAAAAGTCCAAATTATTACCGGACAATCCACTAAAGTATGTTTTGGTTCATATTACACACTACTATCTTATTTGTCCAATCTATTCCCTAGTAAGATTTGTCTTTTTTATTTCTCGTTTTAAGTCAAAACTTTTGGGATGATAGAGAGCCCCATAAAATATTTTAAGAAAATATAATATGATTTTTTCTTCATTATTTATCACAAAATTTTATATTAATATGGTTAATTTATTATTACATATTATAGATTTTTAAAATAATGATGAAAAAATATATTATATTTTAAAAAATACTTAATATGGTCCTCGATCATCCCATAAAATTTTAACTTAAAATATCACTTGTTCATGGAGAAATAAAAAGGACAAATCTTACGAGGGAGTAGAATGGACCGATTGAGATATCTTTGGGGTGTAAAATGAATCGAAACATATTTTAGAGGGTTATCCGGACTTGGTCGATACTTGATGGTAGCAATTTGGATTTTTTTCTTTTATATTTGTATAAATGGGAGCGTATTCGGTGAAAATCGCCCCGAGTGATTTTTCTTTATCTCAAATGGAATGGAGTTTTGAGTGTTTGACCATGAAATTTTGTGTGTCCTGTTAATGTGACACGAGCTGTTGATCACTTTCTCACGATTTTTGAATACATCCATGTATGATTTTGGCCATATCACGAGCTGAGGGTCCTCCATATTTTCTTCGAAACCAAACCGTGTTTTTTACGTGGCCAGATGTTTTGATCACCACAACCACACTACTAGGTTTGGTAAAGTTGTCCCACTGTCTGTCAACATTTCTTACTGGTCGAAAACTAATCCAACAAACTTAAGTTTCATCTCTAATCTACGGTCACATGTCGTCCCGTTTCTCCGTCGCATCCTCTCCTCCACACTTTTCTATACAGCTATATAGTTTCCGTCGCCGAAGAATCCAATGCCACGTCCATACAAGTATCCAAGTTCCAATCCACCCAAAACCGCTGTCTTTCTCTCCCTCTTTTAAAAGCAAAAAAAACACTTTCTCCACGCCCCGTCTCGGCGTGCTATCCCAGCGGGTCCCACACCCTTTCCCCCCACAACGCGCAAACCCCTATTCGCTCCGTCCCTCCCCCAATCGCCGCCTCCTTGCTCCTCGCTCCCTCCCCCCTCCCGCCCGCCCGCGACCTCGCCGCCGGCTGCGCGTCGCCCCGCTCCACACTCCATGGTGAGCCTCTCTGCCCGATTCTCTCCCACTCTGGAATTTTCCATGACGAGCCGCGGGGCTGGGTTTCCGTGCCCCGCGGTGCGCGTGTTGCAGACCTACTAGCGGCAGGGGAATCCGGCGACCTCTGCGTGTTCCTCCTGCGATTGGAGGTAGGGTTCGTGCCTGTGACCGATGAGGTCGTAGAAGCCGGCACCGGGGCAGTCGATTAGCTACGTTGCGACCAGCAGATTGTTTGTGGTTTGCTTTGCTTCCCTTGCCGCGGGTGCCGGGGCCCCGTTGGTTAGCTGAATCGGAGTAGCTCGATGTGTTTCTTTCGATATATTTGTGTAGGGTTCGCCAGTAATGCTATTGCTATTATTTCTTTGGTCGATTTGTGTGGCAGTGTTTCAATGTGACTTTTGGGAATGTGATGATCTCTATGTAGTGTGATACTGTGGTGTGATCATTTAGGTCCATACATTCTACATTCCACATTTGTTCTAAGCTCATGATCAGGATCTTTGGATGACTTGGTTTCTATGTCATGGTAGTTTATTTGTAAAGGTCATAGGCTTAACTGTAAATAGTAGGAAGATGTGCTATCTTCTAACTTAGCTTTAGATGCCAAACTTCATGTTCTTTTGAGAACATGAAATTAAGTGGTCTCAATGTTCAACTTATGATATGTGAAATTGCTGCTTTCTATTCAGGCAATATTATATTACTTTTAAACTTCAGTAGTTTTTCTGGGCAACCTTTGAGATTTGACTAATATTATATATATATATAAAAGAAATACTTCAATGCTGAAGTTCACATCTGAGAAATACTAGCAGGCGTGATTACTGGATGATGACGGTTGCAGACTTGCAGCACTAGGTTTCCTCACTAATGGGCGATGTGGTGGTTTGAAGGAATCTACTGTCTTGCAACATGAAAAGTAGCACAAACCCAGTCCCCAACGACCTATGCCATGTCATTATGTTAATTTCCTTGATTTCATTTCTCTTACCCTAGCTCTGATGTGCCACGCCGTCAGCCCAGACTACAGCTTGCTTGGTTATATAATTTATTGCTGGCAAATGTATAGTTGTATACTGGTTTCGAGTAATGCTTTGCCACGGCGCAATTGTTATCATCAGAGTCGGAACATAGGTTACAGTAGATGCTAATTCAGTTGGACATCTTTTTTCTAATATATTCTACCCCCCAGTCGTCTGAGTTTCACACCCAGCTCTGCCACTGGTATTGTGTATTTGTTTCTCAAACATGCATAGAGCTGCTGCCATTTCATTAAAGAAGGATAATGCATTTTTGCACTTTGTCTATCATGTATATTTCCTGGGACTCTAAGGAACTCCCTGTCTCCGTCTGCAGCTTTCAGCCACTGATGTTATCCTTTCCGGTCTGTTATTTAGCATTTTAAGGTTCAAATAAGGATGTGAGTTAACTTTATCAATGAATTTTACTGTTCTACTCATAGTTTATTGTGTTATTCAATATGACTCAATAATTGTTTGTTCAGAGATTGGTGACATGTAGATATTTTCTGCCATAACTTCTAGTGAGTGTTTCTAGTATATAAAGCATAACAAATGATTTGCTGTACGACATCTCCTACTGCATGTTTCCTTTGCTTAGATGTGCACTATGGGCATCAAGGGATCTAGGCTATCATGTACTAACCCTTTAAATAGGGCTCTGGAAATAGAAGTATCATATAGGCTTAGCTTTGGATACTGGATTGTTCTTGTTAACCCATGTATATTTCTAGAATCTAGATTAACACTCCCTTATCCCTTTTGTATGGAGAAACAGAAAATACGAAGGTATCACCCCTTGAAACTATAATAGCGTAAATGTTATGCGTTATAGAATTTTGAATGAAAGCTGCATTGTTTGCATATAAGTACCTGAACGCTATTGATATTGCTAGGCACTGTGTTGGTTTGGGTTTGCTTTATTCCAAAAGTATTGGTGTCCCTAAAGATCTGAAGTTTTTGGATGCCATACTGGCGCATCCTGTCCAAAGCCAACTTGATGATGATTGGACCGATATTATTATTGCCGCTTTAGATAAAGGAATCATATACTAGGGAATAAAAAATATCTTTATTGGGTTTCTACTAATAAATGGGTTGTCTAGCAAATCTTTGGTTTTGTGATATGGCACCTTTTATGAATGAATACTCTAATAGTATAATAGCTTTTCTCGAACGTAATAGTATAGGAGCTGCCACAGTTCTCTATTGGGAATCTTTTTGAAGGCTAGTGGGCATGTACATGCCATAAATTTCTTTAGCATACATCATATCCAATGTTTTGTGCTCCGGGAGTACTATGCATTGGTACCCATTGCACTTGGCAAATGTTGATGTGTGGATCTGATTGGTTGCTATTTGCAGGCTGGGAGACACACCATTATTCTGATGCAGCCATCCCAAAATAGGGCTTCCAGGACTTTTATGGATTATAATTCAATTAACCATGCATTGGATGGTACGTATGGTTTGAAAAAGGATCTGCTGCTGAAAATTGAAATAGAAAACCTTAGTTAGCTTTATTTGTATCACCCTGATGGTTTTCATGTGGTCCTACAGCTGTATGAAGTTGGTTTTCTAATCTGCATATGCAGCATCTTTAATATTTTATCGTTTATTAAGCAATACCCTTCATGCATTTGCCACGATAAGAGAAACTTACAGTGATATTCAAATCTCAGAAACATTATAGTAAAAGGCTCTATTCCATACTGTTTTAGAGGTTTCATCACATTCATGGATCTAGTCCTCTTTATTTAAACATTTGTTTGCTGGCCTGAGAACATCCCTGCTAATGGGCTAGTATGGAATGAATCCATCTTGTGATTTTATGCCCCTCCAAAATCAAATCTGCACTTGTTCAGTTATTCTTCTTGATTTATTTCCTTTCTAAAAGTTCATAAATTACTTAATACCACTTTTGAAATGGCAGGAATCTGTGGGCTCTATGAAAGGAAACTTAGGGATATCAACCCAATGGTCCCAAACATAACCTATGATATCAGCGACCTTTATAACTTCATTGATGGCCTAGCTGACATAAGTGCACTAGTGTGAGTACAAGAGCATTTTAAGATCTTCAAAGCCACTTGAAGTATTTATACATGTTTCTGTTCAAAGTTAAATAAACTAACTACTTACTACTTTAACATTTGCAGCTATGATCACTCGATTCAGGCATTTCTGCCATATGACCGACAGTGGATAAAACAAAAGTTGTTCCAACACCTGAAGAAGCTGTCTCAGCGGTAGCTTGACTGTTGTTTGGTCCAATACCTCGTCACCGACAAGAAATCATGCGTGGTAACGGGTGTCCAGTGAGTGTATCGGCCGGTGTTTGTAAAATTATGAAATCTTACATTGCAGATTGCACCCTTGTTTTCTGGATTTTGGACTCGGTCTGGTGGCTTGGTTGTGGCACCCTATATATATCTGATAAACTTGTCTGGTTGTTTTCAGTGTTGTGAATCAGAGAACCTATAGGTGCTCTCCTTCTATCATGGTTCTTCTAATCCTTTCTTTGATTCCGTTGTGCTCCGGGTCCAGAATTCTCTATCGTATCTCAGTATGCGTCGTTGTATGTGATCTATACAGTGTGCCACTTGATTTTTGGTGCATTTGCAGCTGTACATGCTCACGGTTTTGGGGTCGAAAGAAGGGAAGATGCAGGATTGCAGATTAGCAGTGGTCACAGCAAGCTAGGCTGCACCCTCGGAATGCGCAGCCGTCCTCGCCACAAGCAAAAGTTCGGGTTCCATGGCGTTAACTCTGTACAGTAGAGCATAGAACTGCAAAAGATTAGTGGTGCTTTGTCACTACAAGGATCAAGTCCCGGTGATATCGTCATTGTCCGAACCAGAACCAAAATGAATTTGGCTACTGTACTACATCCTCAATCTCACTGTATATGATCCGATGGTTGCCAACTCTATTTAATTCCCTACAATGGAGCACATACATGCATTCCCAGATGTAGTAAACACATATCATATGCATTCTCATACATATATGCCAACAAGATTCAGTACAGAGCAACCAAGTTTCACATATATCTATATCTAACTCCATATCCTTGGAAGGATTCCCGGGCATCTGGCCGCTATGCGAATCGGCAGGCGGCGCGTGCCGTACCTGGCCACGTGGAGGACATCCATCGGCCGCGTGGGGCCCACGTAGGGCCCACGCATCGGCGGTGTCCCCCGACCGAATCGGTGCCCCGTCGCTCCTGCGCGAAATGTCAGTAGCCTCACGGTGATCATCAAGATAGATTACTCAGGGAATTGGCAGGTGGGCTTGAAGACTCTGATCCAATGGGCTTTGTCGGAGTGGAAGGCCCAGGAAGCCCAATAGCCGAGTAGCTGGTAGCGCGTGGGTGCATGGGTAATGCCAGCCTGTGTGCTGAGCCCACTATGAATGCCTTAAGTACTGAGGAGAGCTGAGAGAGGGGTATCGATATTCATGTAACATAACAGAACACTGTTCTTCTTCCTCTTCAAGTAACTCTGCTCCGGTTGCTCTGGTTCTTCCGATCCCCATTGCTGTTCCTAATCTTTGCTCTAATTCTTCCATTCTATCCCTTTTACCTGCTGTGTGCTAACAATTGGTATCAGAGACACCGATCCTTGGGTGTTCTCTTCGATTTTGGCCATGCATCCCGATAATTTTGGTTCTACGATAATTTTGATGTCCCCAACATTTCTTTTACAAGAGATTCGCAGCTTGAGGGCAAGCCACATTTTATAGAGGGGGAATGTCAGTACTGTCCTCTGATGGAGATCGTCAACTGAAGATGTACCTGTTGCCGTGGATGGGCTCGGCCCAGGAAACCCAGCTTCGGCAATCAGCGGCTTGACTGGAAGTGCTTGCATGCACTCATTTGTTCATTTGCTTCGTGATGTGAGACCATGCCAACTCCTTTATTGCCTCCTTAATTCAACACCTCGCATTCCTGAATCAACTGCTTCCATCCTCATATCACCAACTCTACCAGGAACAATCACACCATTCTTTTCAAGCACCTTGACGTACTCTTCTTCCCAGTAATAAAAAGGACAACCGCTTTCATCTCGCTACAAACAAAATCCAGCAACAATCAAACAATCGTAGCTCAACAATCACTACAATAGCATCAATCAGACCATTACTGACCTTGTAGTTGGGGCAAACGTAGAAGATTTTCCCTCGGCTCCATTCCTTCCCCGATGTGCACTTCAAGATCCTCTTTTGCCCACAAATTGTGCACAAGATGAGCGGCAGACCCTCTGGGAATTGTCGATTAGAGGACGATGTGCTGGATTCCATCCTTGCAAAGACTCCGGGCCGAGGAAGGGGAAGCACACGACGACGGCGGCGGCGGGTGGGTGCAGGCGGTGGATGGAGGCGGCGGCCGCGGCGGGTCAAGGCAGACGGCGGCGGCAGGTCGAGGTAGGCGGCGGCGCGGGGTTTTGGTCAGAAGACCGATTGGGAAAGGTGTAGGGCAAAGAATGGAATCACAAAAATACAGGGGCTAAACTGCAAAACATATACCGGCCAACCGGCGGGAAATTTCCCGCCTAAAACACGTCGATGCCCATCCGGCCACCACGTCGGATCCGAGCCCCAAACGAACCGTTACGGGCCTGTAATGAGTCACTTAAATAGTTAATTGACCAAAAAATGCAGTTTCTTAGTTTGTAGACCTATTTGACACTTCGCTACAAGTTAATGTACTGACGGTGCATTTTACTCTTGATTTATTTAGTGCAGAACATATCCTCCTCAGGATACACATGCTTAACCAACTAACCTGTAAATCATGTATAAATGTCACAAATACGCAGACTGAAAAGGGGAATGGTCTCCAGGATGAATTCATCAACGTCATGATTGTGTAAGCATTAACTCTGAATATCATGCTTACCTTCTTTTCTGTTCAGCAATAAAGCAAGCCATTTTTGGTAAAAGCTGCAATTCAGGTAGTCTTCGTGGTTGTCTTCGAATTTTATATGTGGTCTTTGTGTTCTGTTTTGCAGAGTTTCTTATGGTTGCCAAATTGAGCTACAGGTAAGTGATCTGTATTTTTGCATTACTGCATTGGATTTCTTTGTCCAGCAATGATACTACATCGAGTGACTATACAGAATTTCAAATTGGCTATGGACTTTGTGATGTCTTTTGTGCTTCTTATCATGTCCACTCAGCTGGCATGTGAAAATGAACAAGATTAGTTCACAGTTTTACTCCCTGAAAACCTCGAGTCCCGTTTTGTTTGTTTGTTTCGGCTAAGACTTCTGTAAGTCAAGCTGGTTAGGTATGGCTCAATACAAATTAGGTTTGGGCTTCGGTGCCTATGCATGGATTTTGTCCTCTTGGTAAGATTGTTTTGCTGAATTCAGATTCTAGGTTGTAAAAGCAAAAAACGCATTTGGTCTTAGTGACCTTTTTTTGGAACGGGAAGTTATTGTTTCAGTACAAATTATCGAATGCTATTCAATTTGAAAGAATTGGAAAGCACAATATAAAAATGGATCTAAAATACTTCTGTTCGTGGGGGAACCATGATTCTTGGTGGGTGGAGTGATGCAACTGTCGGAGCCTGAAGCAGATCACCCTTTCTCAATTCTGTGGCCACATTAAGCACAACAGACATAAGGCCAGCTATCCATTTGCCCTTCTATCTGCCAAATTTATTTGTAAATACTTCAAGGTGCGCCTTTTTCTCGAAACTAATAACTTGATAGCATATTCTCATTTGTTTAAACTTCATGTGCATGTGTACAAGACAAATGGAACCAAGTGGAAGATCATCACTAGGGGCAATATAGATGTCTCAATGATAAGAACGATGGTCTGGATATGTACCAGGAATAGATCAGGAGACTGCCTCTGGAAAACCCAAATAATCAGGTTGGCTGTTTCACAACTTCTTCAATTCCAGCCAACTAGTGCTAGATGTGTGTAGCAGATATGTTCAGTTGCTTGGGAATGGAATCAATTCTGTAAGAGTAGTTTTAATCCTTTACTGTTGGGAAATCTCGAATGCACCTATTTCATTCCTTCAGTAAAGAAACTCCTTTCAGCAACGTGGAATGATGTCTAAATATTCTGAATCTATGTTGTTCATATAATGCATGCCGCCTCCTTATTCTGAATCTGTCCTTTTGCATCTGGTCCCTTCTTTCAGGGATAACTCCGCTGGAAGGTGTTATAGCTTCTATCCTCAAAATGTCGCCCTACAAAACAGGTGCATCTCTCAAAATATGGTGCTAAAGTACAAGAATTGAACTATTGTTGTTAAACTGTACTGTATGGGTAAGGTAAACATATATAGCTGTTGGTGTTGCACCTCATAGCTATCATTATTTGTTCAATTATATATGAAAGGATCACTTGAGACTGTGAGAGGGGGTCTCATTGTAACCTAACAGAGTGCTATACCTTCTAAAAGTAATATGATGTTTCACATCTTCCTTAGGGTTGTCTGCGAAACCTTTTGAGGCTATAACTTAACATATTTTTGGTCCTGCATTCCATTAGTTATTTCCATAGATCCAATATAATATATGGATTCTTTACATTTTAATTTCAATACTTCCCATGTTCTTATTTTACAAATGGCAAAATAGGCAAGTTCATCCCTGAACTTTGCGTAGAGGGTCAAGTTAGTCCCTGAACTTTCAAAAAGGCCAATCTAGTCCCTTAACTTTTGTTGTTGGGTCAAACATGTCCCTGAGCTGATGTGGCACTGCCAAGTGGCATGGGCTGAAGGTGAAATGCCTCTTTTGCCCTTAGCTCTTGCATGATAGATAGGACCTACATGTTAGGATTTTTATTTTTACCTTTTTACTCCCAAGAGTTAGAACAGGAAGCCGGCGTGACGGGCGACGTGTGTGGACATGTGACCCGATGCGAGTAAATAAAAGAAAGAAAGAAATGAAAATCCTACATGAAGGATAGTACTGACATTTTTGTAACCTGGTCACTGATAGATCAATTGATGCATTGAACTTTAAATGGTGATCCTCCAAATTCATGGCACCAATCTTTTATCTGGTGATATATATGCCATGCAGCTTAGCTTTCTTTTCCCAATCAGTGCCGCATTAAATTTATTTCCCAAAAAAATTTAGTGCTTTACCAATTGTGTAATCACTAATGTACGAAATTCGAAATACTTATTACAAGCATATTATACCATATATCCTCCCTGATAATCTTATTTGTAACTTACATGGTCTGTTTAGTTTTGTGCCTTTGGGTTTCAGATCAATCTCAATTTGACTCTTGCCTGGGAGATGGCAAATTTGAAGACCTGTCTGCAAAACAGGGCGTACCCAGTGCAGAGAGCTCCCGCTCTGTGCGGGGGTCTGGGGAAGGGGTGTTAGTGGCAAGCCTTACCCTCGCCTTTGCAATGCGAGGAAACCGCGACTCGCCTCTGCAAAACAGGATGAAATGGAAATATTTTCCTATTGCACCTGGCTACATGTTCGCTCTAAGCTGGTTATGCACGTAGCAATATGTTCTCCATGTGAGCTGGTTCTTAATATATTTGCTATGGTTGGGCAGTTGTGTGCCATGATGATAGTTAATTTGTGAACGGCTACATTCCATTGCATTGTTGTACCTTCGATTGAATCAAGATGTAGTTTTTTTTGTTTTGCCAGCACCGTAAGTTTTGCTCAGTTCTGATTGCTTGGTAATTGTTTCTACAACGGATCCGTTGCCTGGTTTGATCATAAATATAGAGGCCATATATTTTTCAAAATTTTTTTTACCTATGTACTGTATATATAGGTCCAAACGATTTGCATACGAATGCTGCAATAATTTTAATAAGTGTAGTGACGTTTCCTTCAAATGGGCGCGGCGTTAGCGCGCCGGTCGTCCTAGTATTGACCCCCTTCAGACAAAAGCTGAACTTTGAACACAATAT
The DNA here is from genome assembly GCA_033239725.1 of Echinochloa phyllopogon. Lineage (NCBI taxonomy): Eukaryota > Viridiplantae > Streptophyta > Magnoliopsida > Poales > Poaceae > Echinochloa > Echinochloa phyllopogon. The sequence continues at coordinate 33,864,410 of BTCW01000001.1, read as the reverse complement.
ATACGGAGTACTTCACACTGAACTTGATAGGAGGCGGAAAATTCTCCGGGCTTCCAAAGATGGAGGCATATTATGGAAGACACACACGTTGCGGTTGATACCAGAATGCCCAAACGTTGTGTTGTTCTTGGCTTCTTGCTTCGACAACAGCCTCGCGTGGATATCCACGTCGCCCAGACGCTGATCCTGCACCGGTGGACATCATACATGGCCACATCTTCCAATTCTTCCCAACCCCCAAGTGGTCACCAACTCACATATATGTCCATATATACGGCGGCACCGCTCCTTACTCTCACTGAGCTCAGTGCCGTGGGCTCACAGAGAGGCCAAAGGAGACACCACCGCTCCAATGGATCACTCCACCTCCCTGCTCCGGCTCATCTTCCTCGCCCTCGGCGCCGCCCTCATCCTCCTCGTGCTCTGCTCCGCCTTCCGCCTGCCAAGCGGCATCGACACGTCGACAACCTCGCTCTTCGATGGCGCCAGCTGCACCCGGTTCGCGCCGTGGGGGTGCCGCAGCGCCGGCCGGACGACCAAGCCCAAGCCGCCGTCGCACGAAACCGACGTGCCGCGGCACCCGCTGGACCCGCTGACGATCGGCGAGATCAACCGCGCGCGCGAGCTCCTCCGCGCGCACCCGCCGTTCGCGTCGTCGCCGTCGTCCCTGTTCGTCCACTCGCTCGCGCTGGACGAGCCGGAGAAGCCCGTCGTCCTGGGCTGGCGGAAGGGCGCCGACCCGCTGCCCCCACGGCGCGCCGTGGCGGTCGTCCGGTTCCGCGGCGAGGCCTCCGTCCTCGGCGTGGACCTCGCCGGCGGTGGCGCCGTGACTCCTCTGCCTGCCCCCGCCTCCGGGTACCCGACCATGACCATGGACGAGCAGGCGTCCCTCTGCTTCGCGCCGTTCGGTGACCCGGCGTTCAACGCCACCATCCGCCGGCGCGGCGTCCGGCTGTCCGACGTCGCGTGCCTGCCCATCTCCCCCGGGTGGTACGGCCCGACCGAGGAGAAGCGCCGCCTGATCAAGGTCCAGTGCTTCTCCGCCGAGGGCACGGCCAACTTCTACATGCGCCCCATCGAGGGCCTCACCGTGCTGGTCGACATGGACACGAGGGAGGTCTTGCGCATCTCCGACCGCGGCGCCGGCATCCCGATCCCGGGCGCCTCCAACACCGACTACCGCTACGCCCGCCACACGCAACAAGCTGACAACCCGGCATCGAACACGGAGGAGCTCGGGTTCCAGAAGGTGCGGGCGCCGTCGATTGAGCCGGCACCGTCGGGGCCGGGGGTCGAGCTGACGGACGGGCACACGGTGCGGTGGGGCGGGTGGGAGTTCCACCTGAAGGCGGACGCGCGCGCCGGCATGGTGGTGTCGCGCGCGCGGGTGCAGGACCCGGCCACGGGCGCGCACCGGGAGGTGCTCTACAAGGGCATGGCGTCGGAGCTGTTCGTGCCGTACATGGACCCCTCCGACGCGTGGTACTTCAAGACGTACATGGACGCCGGCGAGTACGGGTTCGGGCTGCAGGCCATGCCGCTGGTGCCGCTCAACGACTGCCCGCGCCACGCGCGCTACGTCGACGGCGTGTTCGTGGCCGCCGACGGCAGGCCGTACGTGCGCGACAACATGATCTGCGTCTTCGAGCGCTACGCGGGCGACGTCGCGTGGCGGCACTCGGAGAGCCCCATCACCGGCATGGACGTAAGTGCGCTAGTACCTTACAGTACCTCCTCATTCATCTTCGCCTTGTTCGTTTGGCTGGCGCTGGTTTTTGCCGAGAGAAAAACACTGCTGATTGATTGGTGGCTGGTGGCTAGTGCTGGTTTTTACCGAGAGAAAAACACCGTTCGCTGGCTAGAAACCATCCAGACGAACAGGCTTTGTCACTTTCGTGTGTCGCCAGTGCTGTGAATCATACGCTAGATAGGTAGGTTGGCTGGAAGTAAACGTAGCTAGCTATTCCTCTGTTTCTTGGCCACACTTACCTTTCAGATATAAAAAGTTTTTTTTGCTACTTGCAGAAGCGACAAAAGATCGAGTGGCTTATTATTAGGATATTTCCGACACTAGACTACTGTAGGAGTGTAATAAGAACCAACAGAGAGAATCTTCAGTTGCATATGCGATCAGCAACAACTTGACACCATCTGCAACCGTCCTATTCAAGCATTATATCCCTGCAATACAAAATGAATCTATTTGAACTTCGAGGACTTGTGACAAAGAAAAGGGTAAATATTTATAGAAATTTTCTCACTCTGAAACCACTAAATCTGTATCAGCTAGCGCGCCGCTATTACATCATTTAGTAGCTAGATTGAAAGTTCGTGTTTGAATAAATTGCTATGGTAGAAAAGAATTTTAGATAATACAGTAAAATTGGGACCTTAAACTAGCTAGGTGTTTTCTGAATTATTGCGACGCGCAGTGCTATTCGTACGTCAGGGTAGGCGTGCCGTGAGAAAATTGAGCCGCCTCTGTCATCTTTTTCGGCTAGTAGCAAGTATGTGACAAGATCAGTGATCAGTTCAAGGAGACACGGGTCTTTCCTCGGAATGAGGAGGAATCTTGAACACGACTACAGAAACATTTCACTGGATTTTTCTTCTTTCTTTCTTCCTGAAAAGCTGAAACTTTTGCAAAGGATTAACGGGTGGTCAGTATAGCTTTGTACGTCGTTAGTGTCAGTGACGCCTGATGCCGAATGGATGACATTGACTAGAGATATCCTCTCAGCGTACCAGGCATTCATGATTGAACTTGACCATTTCTTACTATGTGAAACTAGTGGCACCAATAGTTCCATCCATCTTATTTATATATAAAAGAGTTTCGTCCAAAAGAATCATTTTTTGTATGGAAACTCGTTGCTATAGCTATCCTCATGTTGGAGCCAAAAAGCTAGCTAGCCCGTGATGAACAAGAATGGGACAACATAGAAATCTCAAACACATACACTTGAACTCAAATCACATAGGAGAAAGAAAAATGCAAGTTCCTCTTAATTCCCGTGTTCCGCTCGGCTGAAGATCTAAAGGGTGGCAAAACAGCCGGTGAGGTGCAGTGGAGCCGAGACTGAGATTTATGATCTATGGAAATGATGCAACGTGTAACGGCTGCATGCGCTGTGTTGCCTTATTAATTGCCTTGGAACGTACTAGCTACCGATCGATAATAGTCTGATTTTGCTCTCCGCTGGAAGACAATGACTGAAATGATGCACCCCTGCAGATAAGGGAGTCGCGGCCGAAGGTGACGCTAGTGGCGCGGATGGTGGCGTCCGTGGCCAACTACGACTACATCATGGACTGGGAATTCCAGATGGACGGTCTCGTCCGCATCAAGGTATGCACTCTATGGCGATCCCTCTCATGTTCCTTTCCCTCTCCCTGTCGTCCGGCCGGAACCACAACACGTGCTGAGTTTTTTATGTAATCTCGATCAGTGGGCAAAGCTGCCTGGCCGGAGCTCGGAGCTGCCAACCGCCCCTTAGAGCTGGTAGATCGATGGGCAAGAAATAATTAGCTAGGTTAGGTCGATTGATCTGGTGACAAAATTCTGAACACAAGACTGATCTGTGTGTCCTTTTTCATACTATTAGTATAGTTGAAGTACGGCATGAAAGGAAAAGGGTACAACAAGGGGCCATAATATATCTACAAATTGGAGGAGGTCAATTTCAGTTCTTAAAATATATATCTGTCTAATAAATTTATACATTTGTGTCGAGTACTAGCTTCAGTCAGATTCTCATGGATACTTGCTACTCCGTAGCTAGTTAGTGGAGCTTCAAATCACTGGGATGGGGATATGGGCACCACCATTATTGGGCGTCTCGACCGGCCAGATCGAGTCAACATGCAGCTTCCAACTATCCACACCGCACCAATTCGTCAAAAGAAGATGGCCGTCATTTCGTTCCATCTATTTCATTCGCTAGGAGATCGTCCAGTGATATGGCGATTAGTTAGCTTTATTGTGAGGATATGATAGACACGAGGGCACGCAAGTGCCACCTTATTCGCGGTACAGTGGATGTGGCTAGCTAAAATGTTTACTGATGTAAAATATCTTCGGCACATGTACCAGTGATCGATGATGTTTGATTAATTACTGATGATGAACGAACTCACCATGCATCAATGGCCGGTGTCTATGCTTGAAAGGTTGGGCTCAGCGGCATCCTCATGGTGAAGGGCACGTCCTACTCGCACCTGAGCCAGGCCCGCGCGAACGAGGACATGCACGGCACGCTCCTCTCCGAGAACGTCATCGGCGTCATCCACGACCACTACGTCACCTTCCGGCTCGACATGGACGTCGACGGCGCCGACAACTCCTTCGTGCGCGTCGACATGGCGCGCCAGGAGACGGGCCCCGGCGAGTCCCCGCGGCGGAGCTACCTCAAGGCCACCAGGCACGTCGCGCAGACGGAGAAGGACGCCCAGGTGCGCCTCAAGCTCTACGAGCCGGCGGAGTTCCACGTCGTCAACCCGGCCAAGAAGACACGCCTAGGTAACCCCGTCGGCTACAAGGTCGTCACCGCCGGGACCGCCGCTAGCTTGCTGGACCCCGAGGATCCGCCGCAGAAGAGAGGCGCCTTCACAAACAATCAGGTCAGAATTGAATTATTGTTTGTACTGTATAAGTTTTATACAGAGAAATGTATGGGGCTTGTGACATTATTTGATTTAATACTTTTATTTTATTTTGTGACACAGATATGGGTGACACCGTACAACAAGAGCGAGGAATGGGCAGGCGGCCTGTTCGTGTACCAGAGCAAAGGGGAGGACACACTGGCCACTTGGGCTGAGAGGTTTGTTGATCCGCCAAATTGTTGTCTAGTCCAACAATTAATCAGCCTAACATCGGGATTATTACCTGGACGGCTGGACGAACAGGGACCGCCCGATCGAGAACAGGGACCTGGTGCTGTGGTATACGCTGGGGTTCCACCACGTCCCGTGCCAGGAGGACTTCCCCATCATGCCCACCGTGTCGTCCAGCTTCGACCTGAAGCCCGTCAACTTCTTTGAGATGAACCCCATCCTCAAGCAGCGCCCGACCATGGAGGACGACCTGCCGATCTGCGCCGCCACTGCTGCGTGAGCGCTGCCGCACGCCGTTCACCAACGATGGCGTTGTTTCGACTGGCCGTGGACGGTGCGTTTTCTGTGTATGTTATGTAGCATGCATTGGGTGTATATGGGCAACTGGACTGATTAAATGGAGCCCTGTGATGTGTGCTCTTGCTAGTACTAGCTATAGTATGTGACGCGCGCCGCTAGCTGTCTGTCATTTCTGTTATGCATATGACCAACAAGACGAAATGACGACTATCTTCGGTCAATGCATCGAGACATATCAGTTGCGATGGCATTTATTTATCTATTCTCCAGGAGTCCATACAGGTCTCTTCTATTTTGAATCTTTTTTTGTTACTGGTAGAGTGTATGTGAAGCACACACGTGTTTTAAAAATATAGTATACACAAATTTTATATAAACGGAAAAAAAAATTCAGGAGGGAAGGGCGTATTCAATAACCGAAAACTTAGCTCCTCGTAACAAACACTACCGTTCAACACAACTTAACATGCCATTAACCGTCTACCAACATAACATGGAACTGAAACTGTTAAACAGACATTGGCATGCCCTAACAGTCTGTCTGGCAACACCACACTGTTTCAAATCATTCAAGCACAAGTTCAATATGGCATCACAGCATTGCTGAATCCCATGGAGGGAGTAGAAGCATTGGCCCTTTCTTTGGTGCAGTTGTTTTCATATTTGGTGCATTGGCAGAGTCATGAGCAATGGGTGTCCTTGAAGCGATGTTTGTGGTTGCACTTGTCTTGATCATATTCTGTGAAAGGAGTTGTTTGATAATGAGAAAACATTGAGGTACTGAAAAAACATTGAGATATGATATTACCTTAACTGGTAGTCCGTGGCTGCTGCCAGCTGGTGCCTTCCTTTTCCTTGAGGATGTACAACCTTGTTGAGTGTTGGACACCACAACCATAACATTTGGACTAGCAGCAGATTGAACACCAACGGAACCAGAAATGGCTGCATTCCTCTTCTCACATGTGGATCTGTTGTGACCAGTCTGTTTGCACTTTGCGCATCTGATGACAGTACCAACCCTTGACATCTTTATGCCCAGTGGCTGTGTTGGGTGCCTTCTCTCTGCCCTAGGCCCTCCGGGCATCCTAACATAGTCTGGAGCCTTGAGTTTGGCTCTATCAGAAACTGGCCAGTTGGTCATACCCTCAACAGGTTGAAGGCAATGTTCGTATGTGTTCTTGAATGATTCAACTGAATAACAAGTAGCAATGTATTCATCCAGGTTATTGGTCTTAAAAAAATGCAGGAAATAGCATGAGGACAAGGCAGTCCTGACAGCTGCCAATATCTTCATGAACACTCCTCTAGATCAACTGTGAACCTATTGTCAAAATGCATCACTTCAAACTTTGATGCCCCATTACAAATCACATGGCAATTACCTGACTGAGTGATGTAAACATTCAGTTTCTTCAAAATATTGGGACAGATCTTGGTGACCCACCTCTCTGATTTTGTCCTGTTGTCAAGAATCCTAACCATAACCTTCCTTCTGATGGTTTCCAGCATGGTGATAATAGGAAAAAACCTAGCCCCAATTATCCACTTATTGAAGGACTCACATAAGCTGTTGTCTACACAGTCACAATTAGATCCCAACCTGAACCAAGCCCTCGACCAGTGTTGAGGGTGAGTGTTGAGTATAGCTTGAGCTCCTTCTCTAGTCTCGCTTGCTAGCCTTCCTCTAGCAAGGTTAAACATCATAATACAAGGAGCCTTGGCACAACTCCAGAACTTCTTCTGCCACTCCTTGTCACTGAAGTGCTTCTTCCAATTTGCATAGATATGCCTAGCACAGTTCCTATGCTCCGCTTGAGGAGCCCAATAGTTGACAGCTTTAAGAATTCTCATTTTTTGTTCAGATATGAAGACCCAATCAGTCCCATCACCAACACCTAGGTCCTTGAACAAAAGGTCACAAAACCAACTCCATGACTCATTTGTCTCCTTTTCCACCACTGCCCATGCAATTGGGTACATTTGGTTATTGGCGTCTCTCCCTATAGCACATAGCAACTCCCCATTGGAGGCTCCTCTATTAAAGAAACAAACATCAAGACCTACTACTCTTCTACAACCAGCAAGAAATCCCTTCTTTAATGCATCAAGACAGATGTACATCCTTTGAAAGGTGGGTGGCTCCACATCTGGCTCTTCTGTCACTACGACTGTACTCCCTGGGTTACTTCTCAGAAGTTCTAACTGGTAATCATACAACAACTGGTACTGACCTTTTGTAGCATCCAAAGCTTTCTGTATGACCATGGCCTTTGCTCTCTTCAACTTAGAGATAGTAATATCTGCAAACATGCCTTCCTGGACAGTCTGCTTCATGCCTACAAATTTCCAAGTTGGATTTGCCATTATAAACTTCTCATACTTCTCAGCTATCCTTCTTGCAGTAACAAGCTTATTATCTCTTCTGGGGGGGCATGTATGGTGGTCATTGAAGGTCACTATCTGCCAACTATCATTCCTAGAGTTGTTTGAAAGAAGGCAGACCCAAGGGCAAGTCTTCCAATCACATTTTGCCCTAACCCTTGTTGGCTTATTCTTGATGAAATTGATTACTTTCTTCTCAGCCAGACCATACCTGATAATGGCTTTCTTGAATTGCTTCTTGCTTCTAAACTTCATACCCAAAGAAAATATGGGTGTTCCTGTAGTCTCCTTGAACCTTGCAAAGCTGTTGTCCTTCCTACTTAACTCTCCATCACTATCCAACTCATTCATTGAGTCTTCATCATCACTGCTTTGTGCATATGGAGTCTCATTACCATCATCCTGGCTGCCTTCAAAACCTGCTGGCATAGCAGTTGACCCTTCCAGGACAACATCATCAAGTGAGGCAATATGTCCTCTTTTCAAGTTCTTCTTGAAGTCCTTGAATTTCCTCAGAATCTCAACACTTTCATCATCTGCTTCTGAAGATGAGTCATCTCCAGGTATGTTATCACTATCTGAACTAGAATGCTCATCTTCATCCTGCTTCTCCTCTTCTTGTTTTTTGTTTTTCTTCACTTTTACATCCTTCCCTTTCTTACTGTGGCCACTGTAAAACTCCTTAAGCTTCTTGATCTGCCTCTCCACAACTTTCCTGGAGTCTGGTTTTAGAGACGTCAAAATTGCTGCATCTTCCCCAGCTATGCCATCTGAATTACCTTGCCCATGTCCTGCTGCATCACCATGGCCACCATCCTCATCAGCAGAGTCCACATCATCCATTGTTTGCTCATCCTCAAAATCACTTTCTTGACCACCTTCATCATTTGATTCATCTGCAGCTACTGCCAACTCAACGTAGATGTCTGCCACCCCTCCTTCCGCAATAGCATCAACCATCTCCAAACATGCCTTATCATCCACCAATAAACGAAGCCCATCATCCAGTTCTTTCCCTGGGTATAGCCAATGCAGCATTGCACGATCTTCAACCGTGCAGTGGTCCCGCAGATGCCCAACAATCTCTGGCAAAGATACCTTATCACGACCTATATATGACATTGCCTCCCTTCCGCCAACATAGCGCATTTTCTTGCCTTCATTTACAAAATCTCCGTTGAAGTGAAATCTCACTATGAGCATGATGCACACTGCAAATTCAAACAAACATCTACTTTAGCTCCTACGAAAAAACTGAAGAAATCCCGAATCCCCATCTAAAGTACAGGTCTCCGATTAAGAAATTTAATTAGGAAACTTAAACAAATCAGACCCCCCCCATCTATCTGCTCCCCCTGAACATCAGTAAATGTACACCACCCATTTAATTGAGCAGCCCAATAAGCCCAGCCCAGGTGAGCACATGTTTTTCTTAAGTGCTAGGGACCCACCCATCTTCTCGCATTGCATCAGGAGTTAGGACCAAAATGGTTTCTTGCAGTAAAAGTTCAGTGTATGCAGTCAGAATTTCGGATTACATGACCACATCTTTTAACAAAAGATTACTTGTGTGATCACAAGCCCATCGATGCTAGGCATGGCTGCTTTTTTCCACTAAACACTTAGCAGGTGCTGTACAGGCAGCCAGGCCACATCGACAGTAAGGTCTAGTCTACGTCTACCTCTGAGTCACCTTACTATGTTGTAAATTCAAGTTACTAATCTTTAAACACCAGAAGAAGTGATCTCTTCTGTTACAAATTATGTTTAAAAAAAATCAATAAACACTACCTAAAAGCTCAATACAAGGCAATAAGTAACTCTCAATAAGAATTTGCATGCATATGGACAGAATTATATGAGTTAGCCTGTCTAATAAATTTATAAACACCATGTATTGTAGAACAAAAGAAGAATACTATAACAAGTGGCACCAAAAATAAAAACATTAAAAAGCATAAGTGATATCTAATCAGTACCAGAGTGCATATGTGAGAAGTTAAGAATCACCTTTTTTCCTAGATTATAGAGCAGCTACTCAGGACAAGGCATGTACGAATATGGCTGGACCCAAGCAACAAAGAGATAGTATGTCTTTACAAACTAGCTGAGGACAATCAGGGACTGATGAAATAGTTTGAAATAAAACCATAGGGAAGATGTAGGTGTTAGAATAAACGGATCACTAGCCACAGATCTAGAACTATTAACTTGAATCTTGACAGTAAAACTTGAAGAACAATAATAGAACCATAACAAGAACATGATGAACGAAGAACGAGTAGATCCATACCATCGCCTCCAATGGAGGAAGACATGTCACGTTCTGTTGATGACGAACTGCGCAAGGCAGCGATGCGCAGTGTAGGTCGTAGGTCGCGGCGTCCCTCCGGTCGCCACCGGCTTTGGCCTGGAACGGCGTCGGAGGACGTCGTGGCGGCGGGGCTTCCCGTCACGAACTGCGCACTAACCCTAGATCGGATAGGTGTGTCGGTGGGTCTGACGGCTCACGGTCAACCTCGTACTTAGAGCCGGCGGCCCCCACCTCTCTTTATAGCGCAGGGTGACAGGGGCCCACCAACCAATGGTTAGGTTGGGCGGCCCCGATCAGGGCGCGGATCAAGGCCCACGGCCTTTGGGCCGTGTGGACCGGGAGATCAACCTAACAATCTCCCCTTTGATCTCACAATCGCTTTTCTTTTACCTTTTACAATTTTCCTTATTCCATCCTAGATTTGTGCACAGAGCATATCTCATCGTCCCGACTCAATCGTCGATAGAATCAATAGCTACTATACACGCCCCTATTCAGAAATAGATTCTTTAATCTATGGGCCCTGTTAATCCAGAGATCATAGGCAATACCTTAGTCCCATGCCGGCCACGTGTTCCTTGAACACGTTGGGTGGTAAGCCTTTCGTTAGCGGATCCGCGAGCATCTTCTCTGTTTTAATATGCTCGAGACTTATGGTGTGATCCTGGATTCTATCTTTAACAGAATAAAATCTTATCTTTATCGACTTGGTAGCCGTACTTTTCTTATTATTATGAGCATAGAACACTGCTGGCTGGTTATCGCAGTACATCTTTAGTGGTCTTTCTATACTGTCTACCACTCTCAATCCTGGTATGAATTTCTTTAGCCATTCAACTTGGCAAGATGCCTCGTAACATGCTATAAACTCAGCATACATTGTCGATGTTGCTGTCACTGTCTGTTTAGAGCTTCTCCACGATATAGCTCCCCTTGCGAGAGTGAAAATGTAGCCTGTCGTGGATTTACTATCATCTCCATCTCCCGCAAAGTCTGAGTCTGAATACCCTTCAATCTCTAGGGAATCAGTTCTTTTATATGTTAGCATGAGGCCTTTTGTGCCTTGCACATACCGTAAAGCTTTCTTCACTAATTTCCAGTGCTCAAGCCCTGGATCTTTCTGATATCTGCCAAGTATGTTGGTAACAAATGCTAGGTCAGGGCGTGTGCACACTTGTGCATATTGTAAGCTTCCGACAGCTGAAGCATATGGAACTGCCTTCATTTGTTCCCTTTCATAACTGTTCTGAGGACTCTGAAAATCCCCAAATCTATCGCCCTTGACTATTGGCGCAGGAGTAGGCTTACTTCTCTGCATACAGAACTTTTCTAGAATCTTTTCCAGGTACGTCTGTTGAGATAATCCTAATACCCCATCTGATCTATCTCGGTGAATTTCGATTCCCAAAACGAATGAGGCTTCACCAAGGTCTTTCATATCAAAGTTCGAGGACAGGAACTTCTTCGTCTCCAATAATAGGTTGACATTGCTACTTGCTAGTAGAATGTCGTCCACATAAAGGATGAGGAAAATGTAACTTCCTTTCTGGAATTTTGCATAAATACAATTGTCCTCAACATTTTCATTAAACCCAAACTTCTTTATCGTTTCGTTGAACTTCAAGTACCACTGCCTCGAAGCTTGTTTTAACCCATAAATGGATTTCTTTAGATGACATCCCATGTGTTCTTTTCCTTCCACGACAAAACCTTTGGGTTGAGCCATGTAAACTTTTTCTTCAAGATCCCCATTAAGGAATGCCGTCTTTACATCCATCTGGTGCAATTCGAGATTGAAATGCGCCACCAATGCCATTATGATTCTGAAGGAATCCTTACATGAGACCGGAGAAAAAGTCTCATTGTAATCTATTCCTTCCTTTTGTGTAAAACCCTTCGCCACAAGACGCGCTTTAAATCTTTCTACATTCCCTTTGGAGTCACGTTTCATCTTGTAGACCCATTTGCAGCCTACTGTTTTGGCTCCTTTAGGAATTTCTTCTAAGTCCCAAACACGGTTGGTACTCATCGATTTCATTTCATCTTCCATGGCCTCAAGCCACTTGGATGAATTTTCGCTTCTCATGGCTTGTTCGAATGAAATAGGATCATCCTCCATTCGAAACTCTTCTGTGTTATACACTTCATAATCATCAGGAATTGCTTTGCTGACTTTCTTGCTCTTTGAGACCTTCTAGGGGCCTCTACATTTGGAACATTTTCTATTGGAGGCTGTTGATGCTCCCCCTGATCTGCAGCAACATTTTCTATAGGATCCTGAGGGACAGGTTCCACATTTGCATTCGGTGTTGCCACAGGAGGAACCATCACAGGAGCTGAAGCCGCAGTGTCTGGCACCGTCGGCGTAGGCTCAACAGGTAGTTCGAAAAATGGCTCCTGAATCATTGGATTGGGTGCGCACACCCGCCTCTCCTCAAGATCAATCTTTCGAGCTTCCATGCTCCCCCGTATCATTTCTTCTTCAAGAAAAGCAGCATGTCTCGTTTCCACAAACTTTGTGACTTTGTCAGAACAGTAGAAACGATATCCTTTTGATTTCTCTGTGTAGCCAATAAAATGGCAACTCACTGTCTTGGAATCTAGCTTCCCAGTCGTCGGGTTGAATATCTTTGCCTCAGCAGGGCTCCCCCACACCCGTAGGTGATTCAATGAGGGTACTCTGCCTGTCCACAGCTCATACGGTGTTTTTGGCACCGCTTTACTGGGAACTCTGTTGAGAATATAGGTGGCGGTTTTTAAAGCCTCCATCCATAAACTCACTGGTAGTGTAGAGTAGCTGATCATGCTTCGCACCATATCCATAAGGGTACGGTTACGTCTTTCAGCGACTCCATTCTGCTGAGGATCGCCCGGCATAGAGTACTGGGCAACTATACCTTGTTCCCTTAGGTACCTCGCGAAAGGTCCTGGAACTTGGCCATATGGGGTGTGCCGACCATAGTATTCCCCTCCACGGTCGGAACGGACTATCTTTATCTTTAAATTATGTTGATTCTCAACTTCAGCCTTGAATATTTTAAACTTATCCAACGCTTCTGATTTTTCTTTTATTGGATAAATATGTCCATAACGGGAATAATCATCGGTAAAAGTAATGAACGAGTCAAAACCATCTATACTTTTAACTGAAAACGGACCACAGATGTCTGTGTGAATTAACTCTAAAACACCTGCGGTATGTTCAGCATTTTTCTTTGTAATCTTTATGTATTTTCCTTTGATGCAATCAACGCATTTATCTAAATCTGAGAACTCTAGAGGAGGAAAAATGTCATTCTTAACCAGCCTTTCTATTCTCCCCCTCGAAATATGGCCTAAACGACAATGCCATAATTTCGACGACGTGTCTTGAGTTCTCTTTCGTTTTCTATTATGAGCTGTAGGTGGGGATACAGGCGCATTCACATCACATACGGAATTCACACTTTCACGTAGTGATAACAAATAAAGATCATTTTTCTTGAAAGCAATAGTAGTCACTGTATCTTTAAAATCTATTACACACATGCCATTTCCAAAATGACATCCATATCCATTATCATCTAGACGAGATACACTTATTAAGTTCCTCTGTAAATTAGGCACAAAGAAAACATCTCTAAGAAATAAATCAAATCCGGTGTCGAGCTCTAGGAGAAGGTCGCCCACCGCCTTCACTTCTGCTTCGACTCCATTCGCGACTTTAATTCGCCTTTCGTTTCTTTGAGTAGTTCTCGTCGAACGGAATCCCTGTAAAGAGTTTGCAACATGAATTGTTGCTCCTGAGTCAATCCACCAAGTAGATGTGGAATAATCTATATACAGAGATTCATTTACGAATGAAATAACATTCTCACCTTTCCTTTCCATGATCATCTTTAAGTAGACGGCACAATTTTTCTTGTAGTGCCCTTTCTCCTTGCAGTAGAGACACTGATCTTTCTCCACTGTAGTTTGCCCATCCTTAGGCCTGTGCTGCTGGGAGTGCTGAATTCCTTTTCCCTTAGAGGAGGAGGGATTTCCTTTTGCGCTATTAGACGCATTGTTGTTATTTTTCTTCTTTTGCACTTGGTTAACAGTGTTACCACGTGCTATCTTTATCCTTTCCTCCTCTTGAGCCAACATCGCTATGGTCTTTTCTATGTCCCATTTCTCAGAACTAACATTGTAGTTAACAACGAAGTTCTCAAACTCATCTGGCAATGAAGCAAAAACCAAATGAATGATGGTACTCTCTTTCAAGTCCTCATCCATTGGCTTGAGCTTATTGTTTATGTGAATTAAGCGATGTATGTGCTCTCTGATGCCGCCTGTGTACTTGGCGTTGATCAACTGCTTGATCAACTGAGAGGCGTAGGTCTTTGAAGTGCCAGTGTACTGACTCTTTAACTTCGCCAAGTACTCAACGACATTATGACAATCCTTAATTGCCCCAAAAACAGAGGGCTCTATGGTGTTCTTGACCACTGCCAAACATTTCTTGTTGGCAGTGATCCATTTGGCATTATCTGTATCAAACTTCTGTTTGCTGACCGTATAGGCCTGCTCTGTCTGCTGCCAAACAGCATCTGTCATATCAGCCTCTCTGACTGGTTTCACAGGCTCAGCCGGAACTGGTGCCGTGAGAACCCAATCCAGCTCTGTCATGGTAAAGAAGAAATCCACCTTCTTGTACCATTCATTGTAGTTGTCTCCTTTTAGAATCGGAATATCCTTGATGGAGACCATCATGGAATTCGTAGCTGAAATTAAATCATATTAAGTGAGAACATTATATCATAATAACATATCCTTATTACATTAAACTTCATCACCTTTGGGCAGAAAAAGGAATAATGCAATAATCAACATCTATAAAATTATAATATTGTTATTATCAACTTTGGTCAGAAAATAACAATATCACAATTAAACTGAAATTTTATCTGTGACTTGAAATTAAATTATCCCTTTGGTTCAAATTTAAATGCAAGTCAAAATAAATATCTAGCAGCGGAAACTTTAAATAAATTCACATGGACAGTAGCAAAATACTCTATTTACCCTCTGAAAATTATCACTTTGGTTCAAATTTAAACAGGGGCAAAATTCTCTCAAATTCTATTCAAATGTTCTGAAATTAATCAAAATAAAAGTGAAAAGCTACTGTTCATGGTCGCGGCCCATTTGGCCCAGCGCTCGCATGCGTAGGCGAGCAGCCTGCCCGGCCCACGCGCGCGCAGCCAGCGCCGACTCTTCGGCTTCTGGGCTCGGAGCCCAGCAACCAACGGTTGGGCCGCCGAAGTGGCCCAGCCCCGCGCCAGCTCCCCCGCCCGCAGCGATCTCAGCCATTCGCTTGATCCAACGGCTGAGCGAGGAGATCGGCGGTATAAAACCCTCTTCCGGCCGAGCGGAGCCCGAACCCTAGATCGGATAGGTGTGTCGGTGGGTCTGACGACTCACGGTCAACCTCGTACTTAGAGCCGGCGGCCCCCACCTCTCTTTATAGCGCAGGGTGACAGGGGCCCACCAACCAATGGTTGGGTTGGGCGCCCCCGATCAGGGCGCGGATCAAGGCCCACGGCCTTTGGGCCGTGTGGACCGGGAGATCAACCTAACAGTAGGTAGACAAATGAAGTGAACTTTACGCGTCAGAGATTTCAAGTTCTTGAGAGCAAGATAAGCAGATACAAATCATTGTTTGTATGTCTACATTCAAGACAATCTGATTGCAAAGAAAAATAGAAACATATAACAGTCATCAAATATAAAGAAACCCCAGCATGGACATGATGGGATAATACAATAGAAGACATGTTTATATTTCGAAAAGAAAGAAAAAAGACTGAAGATCGCCTAAAGTTCAGCCCAGGCCATTCAGTGAATATTTTACCAAGGGCAGAGAACATGGGTACTGAGCAGGAAATCTTAAGCTTAACTAGTGTCTGAATCAGAGAGCAATATTTCAGAGATATTCATTTGCATTACTATTTCGAGACAAAGGCAACACTAGGTAAATAGATAAAATCCATCTACAGTTCTAGCAGGCAGGCCAATTCTTAACATTAATGCTGGAGCGCTGAAGTGCAAAGGGTACAAGGAACCAAGCGAGTGTTAAAGTTACTACAATAACGAAGAAATCACCAATCGAAATCAACAAGTGAATAACCTCGGAATCGACCCAAGCAGCAGCTCCCCAGACAGTCCACTTTGGTGCTACACAAAGCGAATTCCTTCCGAATTCCAAAATTCAAATCCAAACGCACAGGAATCGCATATCCGAGCTGTGCGCATGCCGTATTCTGCCTCACGAGCACCGAAAGGAAAATGCAGAGACATACAAGCAAGTTCACCAAGAAGCTACCTGTTACGCACCCGGGGATGTCGAGGCAAGTCTTCTTCCCTCCGGGGCTGGAGCCGTAGATGTAGATCCTGGTCACCGGCGCCTCCCCTCGCTGCGTTCCACACGCACAAACGAGTTCACTTCAGCGCGAGATTGGTTGCCGACGGGAGAGGAGGAAGAGGGCGAGGGGGCAGGGGGAGCGCAGCGGGGAAGGGTTTGCAGGGGAAGTCGAAAGCGGGGAGGGGTGGCGCCATGCAGTAGACGATGCGACGGCGGGCCGGGGGAGGGGAGCCCCGGTGTCGACGGCTTCGGCGACTGCGAGTAGCATAGGTCATGGTCGCCGGCGCTGAAGACGGCCGGGTGCGCGTCGGGTTCCTGCGATCTGCAATCCTGCGGCGCTGGTTAGTGGGCCGAGGCTCCTTCCAGCCCTTGGGCCTTAAGTGCGCAAACTAAAGCCCATATGGTGCATGTCTTTTAGCCCATATATTGGGACTGCAGGCCCAAATATAAAAAGAGAGACGAGACGACCCGGTGTGTGAAAAGAGGGGGAAAAGAGATAAAAGATGCAACAAAGAGAGTGGATAGAGACTAGTATTACTGAATAATAATGAGTCGCGGTTGTGAATTCTGCTCAACCAACTTTTATTAACTTACATCATGGTATGTCTGAACAGAGCAATCTGGAAGCAGAAAAGGCATTACAATCACCAAAAACTTCAAATACAAGTGCAAATCCTGATCGCTTGAAACAACAAAATCATGAGACCAGCACCTATAAACTTGAGTCTGTGGAAGCATTTTCATGCCTTGAGACAATGGATTACAAAAAAAAAAGAAAAACCGGCCACCCAATCTTTCAACACTTGAAAGTTTGGTCAATTTGGTTGTGCCGTCGTCAGTGCTACCTCAAGGTTCCCACACCAGAATCACTGCTTGCATCGTGCCCAGCTGATCACTGCAAGTATTAAAGCCCTAGACTCAATGCCTACCAGTGGGACGAGGGCCGCCCCTAATCCTCAAACTGGCCTTAACACCGACCTCGATTGTTTCTGATGGTTCAAAGCCACACGCTTTCATCATTTTGTAGTATTTATTTGCCTCATCTGAGAATCCACCGTCCAGAAGGCCTCCTATAATCCTCTCAAACTGATCAGCCTTCAATAGTTTCTTCTTCTCTTCCAAGATCTTGAGGGATCTGCGGGCCTTATCTTCCTGTCGTAACTTTGCATACATATCGGCAAGGAACACATGGACTTCTATGGGTTCTTGTCCCAACTGTTTTATCTTCTGCACGAGCTGTTCAGCCTCCTGAACTAGCTGCAACCTAGACAGCCAATCCAGTAACACAAGGTTTGTCCTGACACCAGGTTTGAGTCCTTCCTTCTCTAAACTCAGCATCCAGTTCAAAGCCTGATCTAATTGGTTATTCTTCATGTGCGCAGCCACCACACCAGCAATGGAACTATCATCTGGTTCGTGTCCAGACCTCCTCATGTGATCAAACAGGGAACATGCATTATGGGAATCACCAATGCGTCCATATGCTTCTATACTCAATGTGAACAGCTCTGGTGTAGACTCTATTCCAGCATATTGCATCTCCCTATGAACCTTCTGGGCACCATCCACCATGCCTAGATTAGCATATGCCCGTATGACATCCGTGTACATTTCTCTGGTGGGTTTGACATTCATGTCATTCATAGATTTTAGCAAACTAGCTGCTTGTCCTGGTTCTTTATGGCTGATATAACATTTAATCATCGAATCGAAGAGCTTCAGATCTGGTTTGAAACCCTCCTTTCGAATAAACTCAAAAGCCTCCTTGGCTTGATCTAGATTGCCTGCCTTGCTATACATGTGGACTAACGTGATGGATGTGAGAATATCAGGTGCAACACCTTTCTCTTTCATTTTACCAAGTATTCTCTCTGCACCTTCCACATGATTTGCTTTAGCATGAAGATCAATTAACTTTGAGTAATCTCGGATATTAGCCTTAAAAGATTCTTCAGCTAACAGAATTTCAGCAACCTGTAAATTCGAACATGGAGCATATGTAAAAAAAATTATTTTTTTAAGACAATTGCCCAATGGATTTTAACATATCCATCCATCACTAAGAACCTTTGGAAAATCTAACTGTGATCATGCATTATAAATGGACACTGGAACACTGTATTTTTGTGTGTGCGAAGGTTGGTGGCACGAAGCCCCTTTTTTCCCCTACCATGAGCGCCGCCATTGACGTAATTTCAGGCAAAGTCGGCTAATAACCTTGTTTCAATCAAGGAATGTGCAACAACATAGCAAATAGTATGATAATGTTTGAGATGCAAGCGACCAGAAGGTCCGTGTGTTCCAGACCTACTATGAAGTATGAACTAGTGGCCAGTATCATACTATTTGCAATGCTATTGCACATTCCTTGATTGAAAACAAGGTTATTGACAGGCTTAGTTTCACTAGGTTCAAAGGACAAATTGTTATTACTAGATACACCTTAAGCCCCTATGTCTCTAAGTATAGTTTCAGAGAATACTCATCGTGATACAATGTCCCTTTCTCTATGAACAGAAATAAATATTGAACTGCGTTCTAAATTTTGTAATGCATATAAAGTCCTTGATATGGTGGTCTAGGTCAAGCTAGTGCTGTCAGATTATGCCGATAACCATAATGAAGCTCCACTATTCACAAAGTTAAAACATGCAGTGACATAAGCATTTGAGCGAGACAGTTATGAACGATGGAAGCATGGTACCAAAAAAATTACCAAACTAACATCGCAGTTTGATGCACACAAGCTTTCAAGATTACCAAAGATCTCACCTTGAGGTACAACTCAACATTGCGTGCCTTAACCCGCTCGAGCAGCGCCATCCAGTCAACTCGCTTTGGCCGGATATCCTCCTTCCACTCCTCCATGGCAGGGACTGGATCTCCTTTCCTTGGGTCAATCGACAGCAACCTCTCCTCGGCCTTCTTTGCTTTCCCTTCCACAGGCTTCGCTTCCTGAGGCACAAATTGTGCCTCAGCCTCGGCTGCCCGCTCCGCAACCTCGGCCCACTTCGGGTCAGACATGTCCAACCCATACATCGTGTACTTCACCTCCGCCTTCCTCTTCGGCAAAGCGGTCAGCCTCCGCACCGGCGCAGGAGGCGCCGGGTCGGCGCACATGCTATCGATGCCGCGGTAGAATTCGACCTCCTCAAGCTTCTCGCGGGCCCACTTGAAGCGGAGCTCCCGGAGCATGGCGCCGCGGATTCCGACATCGACGGCGAACCGCGTCATCTCCTTGACCTCGTCGCAGTGGAGGTAGTGGCGCAGGTCGGCGCGGACCTGGTCCCGGTGCATGGCCTCCTGCACGGAGGAGCTGACTTTCCACACGGCCGCCCAGAGGTCATCGCTGAGATCGACGGCGTCGGCCCCCGGGTCAGCCCCAGTGAGGCGGCACACCACGGCGTCCGCGACGAGGCGGAGCATCTCGTCGAGCACGGCACGGTCGTGGTCGGGGAAGGCCGCCGCGAGCTCCGGGCGGAAGGCGGCCACGAAGCGCTCGAGGAACTCGTCGAGGGCCGGGTCGGATGCCGGGTCCGACTCCGGCTCCGACTCGGCGCTCGGGGCCAGGCTCGGCTCCGATTCGAGGATGCGGGAGACGAAGGGCAGCGGGTCCTGAGGCGGCGGCGGCGGGGCGTCGGCATGGAGGTGTCGGGCGAGGAGCGGTGCTGGGGCCCTAGCGGCGGCGAGAGAAGCGGGAAGCCGGCGGGCGAGCCGGGAGAGGGAGACGAGGGCTCTCATGGCGGCCGTCGCCGTGGGGCGGCTGGGGGGAGTGGGGTGAGCGAGGTGAGGAGAAAAACCCTACGGCGAGGGGGAGAAGATGGCAGTCGAGAGAACCGCGCCTCGATCTGCACCGTTGGCCGTCCGATCTGACGGCTGCTTTTGCATGCTGCCCCTAGCTTGGATCCTGATCTTCACCGTGGCAGTAGATCAACTCATTTCCGCACTCACGAATGTTGTTGATAAAAAAAAACTCACGAATGTTCTTGTATCAAAAAAAAAACTCACGAATGTTCATGTATCAAAAATAAAAACTCACGAATGTTCTATTTTCAGGCTGATTTATTAGGTTTAGACACCGAATCTAATGATTTTCAGGTGGGTTAATTTTTTTTGCGTCGTACTGATTATATTATTTATCATGCATTACTTTATTTCAAAAATTAACAGAGCGTCCAAACAAGAAGCATGGAAAAAAACTAATATAGACTTGGCTTGACTTAAAGAATCTTTGAAATTTCAAATATGCGATTAGAATTTTTTTTTGCCATGAAATCAAATATTCTATAGGACGTGTTGAAAATTTTCAACCAAAAACTAACTTCAATTCTTCAAATGATCCATGACACGAATTTGCAGTCCCTCGAATAGAAAAAGTGGAAACCTTCTAAAAAAACTGGGAAAAACCTCTCGCTTCACACCCCCAGTACCCTTCCCCAGCTCCCCGTCTCCGCCCAATTCCAATGCCGATCTTCACCGAACCCTAACCGGAACCCCTTCTTTTCCCGTCCGATCGCCATGGCAAAGGTGTCCGTCGACACCGATGTGGACATCGTCTATCGCCGCCGCAGAGATGCTCGTACGCTCGAGGAGCACGTGGACAAGTGGGCGGCGCGGAGGATGCTGGCTGGCTTCCCTGCCCGCCGCTGCGTGCTGCCTTTCCTCACTGGCGCGCCAAAGGCGGTAAGGATTTGTGCTCCAGTGCTTTGCGTTGTTGGACCAATGTCTGCTTCAGCTTACTTAGAATCCCCATTTAACTCAGATCCGGGCGGATCAAGCGAACTGCAACTGTAATGCGGTCTTGCAATTCAGGTCAATCCGCGAAATTCCTAAGCATTTTGGCAATTGTACCTGCTCTTGAGTAATGAATATAAAACTCATAGTGTGTGTTCCTTCCTGTAGAATTTCACCTACCTCTAGTTCTGTTGGTAATTAAGTTCGGCTTTCAATCTTTGAGCGGTGGCATACTTTTAATTATGTAATATGCACGTTGGTCATATCAAAATAATGTTTGTCATTAAAATGCTATCATACTCAATAGCTTTACAGCTCTATCACGATGATAGCTAATTCTCAGAGTTGCCTCTAAGAGTAAGAGACTCTGAAAAAGTGAGCAGAAATTATATGGTGGTTTAACAACACCTTCAGTTCCAAGCAAGCTTGGGTAAGCAGAAGATGAAACCCAAGGACAGCCAAAAAGTGAACATGATATATATAAAATTGTATGAAAAAATAGTCAGCGACCAGGGTCCAGGGCTTCTCCGTTCCAATTTAGTAACAATACTACTACAGTAATACAACATGCTGAATTTCTAAAGAAATTTGCCAAAATTCAAGATCCAATTCATCTTTTATATCATGATTCAAGAAACACAGGGGCTAGCTCAGGATGAACAGTGCCAGATTGACTGCTTGTCGGTTTTGTTTCTTGACGACCTGATGCCTAGGATATATGTATTCGACATTTATTCTTATTGCAGGCTAACAGTTAACTGTGTGTGCAATACATACATGATCTTTTTGACAATTTTTAAGACATTGCAAACTGCTTGAATTTATTAATGGAGACTATCTTCTAGATACAGACCTCGGCACTCATTTTATTATAGCATGGGGCCAAGATTTCTACCACTAAATTACTTATTATTTTCATTCCACGGCCTGAAACACATCATACTTGGTACATCTATCTACCAGTTAAAGTTTGCAACTTAGCTCATTAATCTTGAATTACTCCCTCGGTCCCTCCAAATATATGTTGTTTAGGACATAGAGACAGTCTATTAGGTGAAGTATTGTTTTGTTTCTTATGAAAGTACTTTTTAATGGTGAATCTACTAATATCAATCTTACATTTTTAACCTATCAATTGTCAAAATTGAAAAGGTCTGGCTTTTAGGAGTCCTAGTACAACTTAAATTTGTGATAAGAGAGAGTAATTGTTGGATAAGCCTTGCACTGTTTGGTCTTTGTGGGGAGAGGCTGCACCACATGTGCATGGATCACATAGAGACGGTTGCTCCCTCTGCTCACCTTGGTGTTGATGTAGACGTGCCCGGCGGGGTGGCTGTCGACGCTGGAGTGCGCGGTGTCGCCGGCTGTGGCGAAGCCGGTGAAGGGCTCACAGCAGCCGGAGTCGAGGCTGGGGAGCGCGGTGCTGCCGGAGTGGCAGGGGTCGGAGTCGGTGAAGTCGGCGAAGAACTCGGCGCAACTGGTTTTTTGGCCGAGGAGCGTGGTGCTGCCGGAGTCGGTGGAGACTCGGGGACTGGGGTAGGCACGCTCGACGAAGGAGAGCTGCCTACTCCCCCAGCTCCCTCGAAGTGGACGTACTCGACGATGAAGTCGTCGTACGTCGGAGTCGAGCCGTCGTCCACCGCCTTGTCCCACGCCCATCCCCGGCCCTCGTCGAACACAACGTCACGCGAGGTGCGCACACGCTGTGTCGTCGGGTCGAGAATACGGTAGGCCTTCGAGCCCTCCGCGTAGCCGATGAACACTCCCGGAGTGCTCCTGTCGTCGAGCTTGCCAACGTGGCCAAGCTCCTTGGCGAAAGCGAGGCAGCCGAAGACCCGCAAGTGGGAGACCGCCGGCTTGCGCTCATGCCAAGCCTCGTACGGTGTCCTGCCGTCGAGCGCCTTGGTCGACGAGCGGTTGAGGATGTAGACGGCCGTCACCACGGCCTCTCCCCAGAAGACAACCGGCATCCCCCTCTGCTTGAGGAGGGCCCGAGCCATCCCCACAACCGTCTGGTTGCGCCGCTCAACGACGCCGTTCTACTGCGGGCTGTACGGCGCGGAGTAGTGGCGCTGGATGCCGTCGTCGGCGCAGTACGCGGCAAACTCGGCCGCCGTGAACTCGCCGCCGTTGTCCGTGCGTAGCACACGGAGCTTGCGGCCACACTCCTTCTCCGCAGCAGCTTGATGACGCTTGACAGCGTCTGCAGCAGCTGCCTTGGAGTCGAGGAGGACTACCCACATGTAGCGGGAGACGTCGTCGACAAGTAGAAGGAAGTAGCGCCGGCCTCCAGGAGTAGCCGGTGTAACGGGACCGCACAAGTCACCGTGCACCAGCTCCAGCTTCTCCTCGGCGCGGTAGCTGGCCTGGTGCGGGAAGGGGAGTCGCCGCTGCTTCGTCAGCACACATGTGTCGCAGAGCTGCTCCACGTGGTCGATGTGCGGCATGCCCCGCACCATCTCCTTGGCACTGAGCTGCCTCAGGGCCTCAAAGTTGAGGTGCCCAAAGCGCTCATGCCACTGCCACGCGTCGTTCTCCCGTCGAGCTGCAAGGCAGAGAGGCTGCACCACATGTGCATGGATCACATAGAGGCGGTTGCTCCCTCTGCTCACCTTGGCGAGAAGTCGACGACGAGGATCCCAGATCCGCAACACCCCGTGCTCGATCTCCACGCGCGACCCGATCTCATCCAGCTGTCCCAAGCTGATGATCGAGTTGCGCAGAGCCGGGATGTAGTAGACTCCGGTGAGCACACGGTGCTCACCGGTCTTTGCCTTGAAGATGACGGAACCTGCACCCTCGATCTTCACGGCGGAGGCGTCCCCGAACTTGACGGAGCCCGTCACGGTGGTGTCGAGGTCGGAGAAGTACTCGCGCCGCCCGGTCATGTGGTGGGTGGCACCGGTGTCGAGGTACCAGCCGTCGATCTTCTCCTCGCTCGCGTCCTTCCCAAGAAGAACGTGAGCTCGCGACTCGTCGAGGTGGAGAAGCGCGGTGACGTCCAGCACGGGAGATGAGTGTAGCTCGACACTCCTGTGCATCAGGAACAGGGCCGGCTCGTCGGTGGTCTGAGCCTGCGCGACGTGAGCCTGTCCTTCGACCTTGCGCTTCGGTTGCTTGCAGTCCCTGGCCCAATGGCCAGTTCTGCCACAGTTGTGGCAGGAGTTGTCGCGGGAGTCCTTGCGCTTGCCAGCGCCGCCCTGTCCGCCTCGGCGAACCTTGCGAGGCTTGCCGACCTTGTGCCCTCGAGTCGAGGAAGAAGACTCCCCCTTCTTCCTGTCACCTTGGCCGGCTTCCCACTGCTCCCGAGTGAGATGAAGCTTGCCGCCAATGGTGACAGGCCCCGAGGGAGCCTGTGGCTCGTCGACGTCGATGACCTTGAGGCGACCAATCGCGTCCAAGACCGGCATCGTCGAGAGGTCCAGCAGAGACTCGATCGAGCGAGCCATGTTCTTGTACTTCTCGGGGACACAACGGAAGAGCTTCTCAACAGCTTTCTCCTCGCCGTAGGTGTCGTCCCCGAACTGCACAATCTTCCGCTGCAGAGAGTCGAGACGAATAGCAAAGTCATCAAGATCCTCACCTGGCTTGAAGGCCAGGCTCTCCCACTCCTTGCGGAGTGCCTGCAGGGTGGACTTGCGGGCGCGGTCGCTGCCAATGCGAGCCGCCGCAATGGCGTCCCAAACCTCCTTGGCAGTCTTCTTGTGGGAAAGCGAGAACTGCATCTCGTCCGGAACTGCGTTGAGGAGAGCTTCAAACGCCCGTCGATCCTCATCGAAGTCGACGTCGTTGGACTGGACCGCCTCCCACATGTGCCGCACTTGAAGCTTGATCTTCATGAGTGCAGCCCACTCGATGTAGTTGGTCTTGGTGAGGGTGGGCCACTTGGTGCCGGAACTGACGTCCCTCACCAAGTAGTGGGCGGCGCCACCGGGCGCGCCTCCCACGAGAGCGCCGCCTCCGGGCGCGCCTCCCGCAAGAGCGCCGCCGTCGGGCGCGCCTCTCACGGGAGTGCCGCCGTCGAGCGCGCCTCCTGCTGGAGCGCTGCTGTCGTGCGCGGCTATCCACCGCTCCACCCGCTCTCGAACAACACCACCAGCCAGCACCTCGAGGTCTGCATCGGCGGTGTCCTCAGCCGATACGGAGCTGCCGGCGCCGCTGCGCAGCAACTCGACCTCCGCTGCTGCCGCACGCGCTGCGTCGGCCGCCGCCGCTGCCTCCACCTCCGCCCTTGCTGCTGCCAACTCCGCTGCTGCCAGCCTCGATGCCCTTGCTGCAGCCGCCGCGGTCTCCATTGCTGCTCGTTCGCGCTCCTCTGCTGCAGCGAGCTCGGCTGACTGCCGGCTCCGCATGCTCGAGGCGACCGAGTGCAGAGAGGGTCCTGCGGACCTGGCGCGCTGCATGGGGGCTGCTGCTGCGCCTGGAGGAACCTCCATCAGACGAGCTGCTGCTCGCCGAGCGGCTGCTTGCCTGCTCAAGCGGAGGGGATTGGACAGGGACAGCTGCTGTTGCTGCCTCTGTTTGGGGCTGTTTGTGGACTGGAGAGGGAGTAGAGCAAGAAATCTTTAGGCTGCAGGAAAGAACGGCTCTGATACCAGTTGTTAGTAGCTCAATGGTAACTCTCATCTAGATAGGATCACACTAGAAGTTTGGGGCAATTTTCTGTTTTCTCTTCACAATGCGATACCAGCCCAAGGGGCTGAACTTACATACTTATAGGCTGCTGTGGCTGCTAACCAGCCCAGCATATGCCATTTAGATGCTGGTCCAACGTGCTGTCCCAAACTGGCCAGCAAAGACCACCAGCAACTGCTGTCCTAACTAGTCCTACATCCAGTCCAAGATGCTGTCCTTAGAGGGCAGCAAGACCACTAGTGCTGCAGATCACATGAGAGGTGCAACAGCCCTACAAAGACCATAGTACAGAGATGCTAACTGCTGTCCTACAAGCAGGACCAGCAGCAGCCAAGACCAAGGACTGGCCCCACAAAGGACCAGCCCCACAAAGACCAAACAGTGCAAGGCTTATCCAACATTCTCCCCCTAAGACTTGTGCGTCGTCTTGTGGGAGGGTTGAACCATCCCGATCCTGGAACAGAGCTCAAGGAACCTGAGCCTCCCAAGAGGCTTGGTGAGCAGGTCCGCAAGCTGATCCTTGGTGTTGATGTAGCTCGCATTGATGCTCCCTTCTTCAAAGCAGCCTCGGATGAAGTGGTACCTCACCCGGATGTGCTTGCTCCGTTCATGGAAAACGGGGTTCTTCGCCAGGGCAAGGGCAGACTTGCTGTCCACCATGAGCTCCACCGCTTCAGTGTCTCTGCCGAGGAGATCACCAAGCAGTCGAGCAAGCCAGAGCGCCTGTGTCGAAGCGGTGGAGGCCGCAATGTACTCGGCCTCACAGCTGGACAGTGCGACCACCTGCTGCTTGACCGACTGCCAGCTCACGAGACTCTCGCCGAGGAAGAAGAGAATCCCGCTTGTGCTCTTCTAGTGTGATCCTCTCTAGATGAGAGTTACCATTGAGCTACTAACAGTAATTAGTCTTATTGTTGGCTTAGGATCTAGTTTTTTCCCCCATGTGCTTAGCATCTCATACATTCTTCATGTGTGCCAAGGTCGAATGCCATGTATGCTTCAGGATTATCTATGCTGGAGAAGAAATAAAATGTTCAATTAATTGTTGTCAAAAGATGTTCCATCTGAATTGTGTTGTGGAAGATACTTCAAACTTCACTTCCGAAAACTTCAGGTGCCCTCAACATGTAAGTTACAATTTTATGGCATGAGAGTTTCAATTTCGCCATTTCACATTAGGGAACGTGTAATGTTTTACCAAATATACAAGTCAGAGGGGTCTGAATAGAATATTAATTGTCAAAAATAATTTAAACTTTTTCTGATTATAATGTTCCAGTGTCCCTATTTTATTATACCTACTCATCTCTAGCTATTTATTTTATCATATTGATGCATGTTCTGTTCAATACCAAGGTTGATGGTCTGAATGGTAGGCATGCATTGTCCATTATAAATATAGTAACTGCCATAAGAATTTATAGATTTATCTGCAATGAACCTTGGTTTTGTTATTGCGGGATGCAGGCATGAAAATATATTAATAGATACAGTAAATGCTGCAGACGTAAACCTGTATTTTGTTTCTGAAATTATGTATTCCTGTCCTTGTACTGGTCACGTTACTCGATCACTAGGCATATCAGTTAACTTTCTGTCTCCTGTTAGGGCTGTATGGTTTGTAAACAAAAGGAGTCCTTTTGGCGCTGCAGACGTTGTACAGTTGCAGCACATACAAAATGTGCACCATGGCCAATGATTGATCTAAAAGATGATCATGCAATTTGCTGGAGGCATCCTTCCGATTGGCTCCTGCAAAATAAGGTCTATCCTTTTTCCCCTTAAAATATACAAGTATAAATATATGAAACAAATAATTACAGCTTATTCAGGTCTTATTTGATAAATAGGCAATAGTGGAACTTTCTAGTATAAGTATTCAATAAAAATTCAATGTTGTTTCTCCATTACATTTCAACGATTTAGGGTTCATCTATAGATCCTGGAAAGATTAATAACAAAACAGAACAAGTTATCTTTGAGGTTTATGCTTGGAAAATATTATCATAATGCATCCCACACAACTTTTTGTTAATATCTGTATTGATTGTGGTGGTTGACAAGGGTACTTTTGTTTGATGACAGAAAGCTAACTTTACCAACAGCATAGAGGTGAGCGCACTCATGACATAACTGTACCTTTGCTATCTTTTCTTCTATGATTATTTCATTCTTGTAAACTTGGCATGTCCTTTCCTTGAATAAATCATTTTCAGAGCTCCTTAAGCAGCTTGTCCATGTAATGACAGTGCTGGGTAGGTTTCAGAATGTGCATTTTTGTGGTGTTTTATTGTTCTTTTAAAGCATAAAATGTTGATTTAAAGTAAGTGTTTTAGGACATTTACCTTCTTTTTGTTTTGCATGGTTTACCACTAATATTTGTGTAAGTATTAGAACAGTCACATGAAAATTTTATTAGGATATATGTTCATGTTCATTCATTTCAATCTTTGCTATTGTGTTTTTATGAAAAAAATATGGCTGTGCTGCATCTTGGGGATATGTTCCTAGTGATGTAAACCATCATACCCCCCGTCTAGTGCAAGTACTATTATCTCAACAATATGAAGCACATTTCCTACAAAATATTTATTAATGTCTACACTAACATGCTTATTTGATAGGAAGTGTTTTGCCGGCTACCTCTTCCATATGTTAATGAAGACTTCGATGTTGATTTAACCATTAGGGACTTTGCTGCGACTGTTTGCAAGCCACCTCCCTCTACGGCCATCAGCCGCGGTATCCTAACACATTACTTGTTATTCAATGAAGATTATATGTTTGTGAATCTGTTTAGTTAGATGAGCTTTCTGTCTGTCCGCTTTTCGTTTCTACACAATTACATCATAGCTATTTCCTTAATTTGTAGAAGATGTATATTTGAGCAAGAAGAAGCACACTGGTGTTTGTGTGGATACTGGGTGCACAAACTGCATGGCTGATTCTACTTGCAAAGAAGACTGTGAATGCAGGTATTCTTTTTTACTCTATTCATGAAGCATGCCAAATACATGTGAATATTTGTGCAAAGCTGTTATTATATATGTGTATTTTAAATATGGAACCAACATTTTTTAGCAAAAGAGAAGGCATAAGCAGGCATTATCTGATTGTATCGATGCTAGGTGTTATGGTGCTGATTTAAATGAAAGATATAGTCTGTATTTTTCTCTTTCCTTAAAGTGCACTTATATTGTTTAGGTATTGTGTTTGCAGGAACTTGCACAAAATTCACATCTGACACTTCATAAGGAAATCTGTTACTATATGCTACTACATCCAGTCATGAATACATGGCATTTCGACAAAAAAAGAACAAGTTAGTTTTAGTTATTTCTATTTGTTGAAAATGTCATGTATCAGGACTGGAGGGAGTATTTGATACTTTGTGTTTTGTGGAAAATCTTGACATAAAAACTGTTCAAATGATAGCGCGTTCACTTCCATGTTACAGTGCCGTTTGGACTATGCTAAGCCCTGTTTGGAACATGATATTCATAGGGAAAATGTAGTATTTTCCATTCCATATAAGTGTGGACTATTCGAATGCTTGAAACTTCTGCATGTTTGAAATTGAATCAGCAAAGATTTTACAATTGATGTGACATTTTTTTGAGGGAATTGATGTGACATTTAAAGGAAACATACTATGTTTTCTAGACCACAATTGAGAACCCAACTGTAAACTCGAAAAATGGTAATACTATGTTTTTGAATGGCTTTTCCAGGCAGGATGACGGTGAGACAAGAGTTGGTGTCTTCGCCTCTTGTTCCATAAAAGTTGGAGAGCCCTTAACTTATGACTTCAGGTACTTGAATTATCATACGTGTTTTCTTGAGTTTTTGGAAAAGTTGCAATTGCTCTGCTGTGTACCAACATGCTATTTCACAGGCATAAAGATAAGAGTCTCCCATAGTTTCATCCACTGGATCTCATATGTGAAGGTAAAGTTGTACATTTTCCAAAATGTTGCTGAGAGGGGTGTAATATTATTCAAAACTAAGTCGATATCCTAGTACATAACGAGAAAAATTGCTGAAGGGAAACATAGTTCTCCAGTAAATCTCCTCATTTTTCTTTCAAATACAAATTCTGATGCGGTATGATAGCAATGCGCTTTCAGCTATCGGTAGAAGTCCACACGATGCAAGTGTTGGTGCCAGACATGTTGCAAGCGTTGGTGAAGAGCAAAGTAATATGAATTCCTCACAAAAAATGGACGACTTTGGTAGGCAAGGTTTGGACTACCAACTTGAGCTAGATCTCCATGCTGAATCATTGAATGTCTCAGCTAATGATGCCGACCAACAAGCTCAAACAAGTGAGCATGTAACTGAAAGACCTTTGACCAGAGCAGAGATGCCTTGCATCGTGGAGGCCGGGTCAGTTCATCCAGAGTGCAGAAGCGCACAAGCTAACGTGAACGAAAAAGAGGCAAATCAAGGAAAAGATTACTCAATCTCAAGATGCCTGGATGTGCTAGAAGCCATGGATGATGTGCCAGAGGGATCAAGATCCTCGCCTCTGATGTTTTCAGGGACGCTACGAACCGGGAGATGTTTCTGTGTTATGCACCAAGACTTCGTGGTCTGTGGTTGAAGAAAGAACTTGGCAAGCTTCACGGTCCACACCTGGTTAACGACTAACTCTGCCCAACTTGTTCTGTTCTCCTGTGGTTCTGCTCTGTTCATAGTCCACGGATTCAGCCGTGTGGCTGCAGATACTTTTTCTGTTAACTGTTGGATTCATTTGGATTGTAAAATTGTACAAGTAACAAGTATATGTATATATCTGTTTGCCATTTGCAAAGTTTTTGACTCGTTCCTCGGCTCATTGTGTGCTAGTGCAAATATGTGATTGGCCAATCGGGTACCAGATGTGTTCTTTAGCTTTGAAATTATTGTTCAGTTTTGGTGGAAAAAAACACTACTTATCTACTTCTTCCGCTTAAGCTTGAAAGTAGCAGACCCATTGTTCAGTCTGCAGAGAATTGACTGGGTAACTCTCTTTGATCGCCTTAGTTTACAGCTTTATCAAGAAAAAATTTGCCGGGCAATGCAATTGTCATATCATCAAAGTGTGTTCCTTGTGTCATGCTCGAGTCAACGAATGTTCGTGCTTCGTAGCCGTGATTCTTGTCTTTGCCCCAATCGGCAGCCTGGTGCGTGCCGAATCGCCGGTGCCCGAGCCGGCATTTTGCTGCCGTGTGACGTGTGTGCTTTGGAGTTTGGACTGAACCGGATGACCGGAACTGCGTGGAGCGCTGTAAAAAGTCCCCTCCTTTTTACCTGGGCACGGCAGTCACAGTCAGGGAAGCGTCGCCGTGCACTGTGTAGCAGCAGAGGAGAAGAGAAGAGAAGACCCACCTCGTACGGCCGCGAAAGAAATCCAATGGGAGCCGCCAAAAAACCGGGTGCGGCCGCCCGCGGATCGGCACATGCCCCGTGCCCGACGCGCGCGCGAGGGAGACGCAGAGAACAAGCAACATGGACGCCTACGCCACGGCCACGCACGTCCGCGCGCGCGCGCGAGTGCGTTGTCTTGTTGCCGCAAAGTCACGGCACATGGAGTGGAGTCACTACCCGCCTAAATCCCGGGCCCACTTGCCATTCGGTGCGGCCGCGCTAGTTTTCCGTTCTTAAAATTGCTCTGCTTCCGCTAACAGATTATTAGTTTTCCCGCCCTCCGCGCCTTACTCTGGGCCCACGCGCCCGAGGCCCCGTGTGGGCCCAGTCTCCACTTTTTCTCGACCTGCATTATTACAGGGCCCCGCGTGGTATGACAGTGGATATTTCTGAATCGCTAGTAATTCGGAGAAGGCTCACCTATTTTCTTACCAAATTCATTTGGTTTAATTTGACTAATTAACTGGGTAAAAGAATAAGAAAGAGTAAAAAATTAAAAGGTTTAATTCAATAAATTACATAGTGGTATGTACTTTTTTTCTTGTGCTTTCAACCCTTTTATCTTGAAATGAATATCTCCAACACCATACTCTAGTTCCTCTTGTCCAATTGAACTTTTTTTGTGGGGATACCTTTTTTTTGTTAGAACTTAGTTAAGGATCATAAGGTAAATACGGAGTACAAAATAAAGTTTAGTGGACACTCCCTTTGTTTTTTAAATACAAAATTGAGTGGATCACTAAATGAACGTAAATTTAATATTATAATCGTCGAAACCACTCCAACGTATTTTTATAACAATGTTTGTGATGCATGCGTTTAAGTCCTAGTTGTCGATAGGCACACAATTTTCAATATCATTAGGCGCAAGCAAACACAAGTTCTGTTCTTCAGATTTAGATTCAGCTTTCACATAAAAAAAGGCATACGTTATTTTTAAAACTAAATCGATACAATAAACCTTCCGTGAAATTGCATATTATTGTAAGCTCAAATTCAGCTAAGCAATGCGGAATTTATACTGCCTCCATTCAACCGGTACAGATGTCTTTTTTAGCAAGGAAATATTATTATTGGTCTTTTATCGCAGCCGTCGAAGAAAAGAAAGTCGAAGGATCAAGCCAAAGCTCAATTTCTGAATGAGGAAAAGTTAATAAACCAATAGGAAAAGTTTCATTTCTTTTCATTTTGGTTCGGACATTATTTCAGGATCCCAAATCTGGCGAGAGTGCGAGACACGGCAGTCCTCTTCTTCCCCGGTTCACTCCATTTCCACGTCTCCGACCAACCCCTACCCAATGCCCTCCAAACCCTAGCCCACAGCACCTCCCCTGGCGGCCATGCCGGATCTGAGCACCGTCTATCTCCCTCCCTTCCCCGAACTTTCCGTCGACGCCGCGGGGGAACTCGCCGTTGACGCCACGGGGGACCTCGCCGTCGACAACGCCGGGGATGCCGCCCCCGCTGCCGCCGCATCGACCGACGCGGCGTCCGCGTCAGCGTCTTCGTCCGCTTCTGTGAGCGGCGACGGTAGCGGCTCCCTCATTCTTCCAGCGGAATGCCGGTGGAGCAGCCGTGTCCGCACCTTCGACATGGCGGGCGAGGGCGCTGTCGCGGCCACCTGCCCGGCCCCGCGGCGCGGCGGTGGCGGCGGAAAGAAGTCGTCCCTTGCTCCTTTACCCGGCCCGTCGCGGATGCTAGCTCCAGCGCGGGGTCTGACACTCGAGGAACGTGTGAGCGAATGGGCGGCTAGGAAGGCAGCGGCCGGCGTCCCTGCCCACCACTGCGTGCTGCCTTTCCTCACTGGGGCGCCAAAGGCGGTAAGGATTTTTGCTCGAAGTGTGTCTATGTTGTTGGACCAATGTCTGCTTCAGCTCATTTTGAATTCCCATTTAACTCAGACTCTATGTCTGGGTGGATGGATCAAGAAAAATGTAGCTGATATGCTTTAGCTGGCAATTCATTCTAGCAATTTAGGTCCATTCGGGAAATTCTTTAGCATTATGGCGACAAGTGTACCCACGCCTGAGCATTGATAATATGTACTCATTGTGTGTGTTCGTTTCTGTACATTTTACTCCCTTTAGTCACTTGTTGTTGAGACTAAGACTCTCTAGACAATTCACAATCAGTTTTTTTAAAGAATAATCTTTGAACAGTGACATAATTTAATTATGTATATTGGTCACATAAAAATAGTGTTAGTATATTATGCTATCATACTTATACTTAATAGCTTTACAGCTCTGCTGCCATGTGATCTAATGCTCAAAGTTTTCTCTGAGAACAAGAGATTATGAAAAGCCACAAAATTCAAAGAGCTTTGAGCAGACAGTAGAAAATATGGTGGGTTAACATTGCCTATAGTCCCAAGCAAACTGGGATAGGCTAAAGATGAAACCCAAGAACAGCCAAAATGGTAATATGATAGTACGATTCGTGTAAAAATGTATTGAAAATGTGTTGGTGACCAGGGTTCTAGTGTCCCGCGTAGCAAAACACTATCATGCTGCAATTATTTTAAAAATTATAAAAAATCATGTATGTAGTACACGAAGTTAAAGAAACTTGCAAGAATTCAATTTCAGATTTATCTGCGGCATCACGGTTGAAGAAACACAGCTGGTACTGTTAGCATATGATGAACAATGCCTGCCTTTTTTTTCTTTGACATCCAGGATGGATTTGACATTTATACTTTTGCAGGTTAACAGTTAATTTATCTGTATGTGTAATACACACATATATATTTGTTTGAAATTTTTTGAAACATTGCAACATGCTGAATCTTTTAATGGAGACGACCCCCCTAGATACAAAGCTTGCGACCATTTTATAAAGATCTTTACCTCTGAATTGCTTATTGTCTTCATTCAATAACTTAAACTCATTGCACTTCGTATGCTTCTCTATCAGTTAAAGTTTGAAACTGCTGTTCATTAATCCTGAAGTTATTCCTTTTATCATAAATATAAGTCGTTGAGGACATTGATGTGGTCTATAAGGTGAAATATCCCCTAGCAATGTCTATTAAAATATGATACCTAAAATTTTATGTATGTTATGAAAATACTTTTTCTTGATTAATATACTGAGATCAATCCTACATTGCTACTTACTATATTGACAGTTGAAGTTAAAAAAGTTTGATCATTAAGAATCCTAAAACAAATTCTAGTTGTGTTCAGTGGGAGTAATTAGTCTTATTCGTTGAGTTAGGATCCATTTTGTTCCTTTCATCTACTTAGCATTTCATACCTTCTTCGTTTGTGCAAAGGTTGAATGTCGTTTGTGCTCCAAGATTATTTATGCTGGAGAAGAAATAAAATGTTCAGTTAGGGGCTGTCTAGAGGTGTTCCATCTTAACTGTGTTGTGAAAGGTACTTCAAACTTCACAGCTGAAAGCTTCAGGTGCCCTCAACATGTAAGTTTCAGTTTTATGCTACTTTGCATTGGGGAACATGTAACATTTCACCAAATATACAAGTAAAAATATAAATATAATATTAATTTAGAACTTCTCTGATTATCATATTCCAGTGTCATTAATTCATTATTTTATTAGAATCTGCCCTTCTTTAACTATTTCGTTTTCTAGTTCATTATTTTATTAGAATCTGCCCTTCTTTAACTATTTCGTTTTCATATTAATGCATGATATGTTCAATGTACTATTGCAAGATTTGATGGTCTGAAGGCAAGGCATACAGTGTGCATTGTTAAATATACTGTAACTGCAACAAGAATACAGAGATTTATCTGCCATAAACATGGGTTTTGTTATTGCAGTAGATATAGTCAATGTTGCAGACATAAACCATTAGTTTGTTTTTCAAATTATATGTTATTTAC
Source organism: Echinochloa phyllopogon (assembly GCA_033239725.1). NCBI lineage: Eukaryota > Viridiplantae > Streptophyta > Magnoliopsida > Poales > Poaceae > Echinochloa > Echinochloa phyllopogon. The sequence goes on along the minus strand of BTCW01000001.1, from coordinate 33,829,563 downwards.
TTATGCCAGTACCTGTCCTTGGATTGGTTACATCACTTGACCATTAGGGACATCTGTTTAAACTTTTTGTCTCCTATCAGGGCTGTATGGTTTGTAAGCAAAAGACATTCTTTTGGCGCTGTGGGCGTTGTACAGTTGCAGCACATACGAAATGTGCACCATGGCCAGTGATTCATCTAAAAGACAATCGAGGGAGTGCAATTTGCTGGAGGCATCCTTCTGATTGGCTTCTGCAAAATGAGGTCTATCCTTTTTTCCTTAAAATTGGTCGCTTCATGTTGTCATGTATGGAATAAAAAATAACAGCTTATCCAGTCTAATTTCATAGATAGGCAAGAGGGAAACTTTCTAGTATATAAGTATTAAAAAAATTATATGCATCTAGTCATTGTACTTTTTCCAAGCTCAGTGCTGATTCCTCCATTACATTTCAACTATCTTTTTGTTTCATCTTGTCACACCCGTTTTTAAAAGCAAAACCAGATGCATCTCATATGTTCGCCAGGATCAGTTTACACACATATGGTAGACGTCACAAGTGAATATCCATAACCATACATAACGAAAGAGTATTAAAGTGTATTTATTACAGTCTTAGAGTTGACTCAAATGTCATAGCGGAAGACTTAAATAAACGTTCATCTAACGAAGCAAAAGTGACTCCAACTCCACAGGCATTGACTGGTGGAGACTCGCCTAGAACTCCTCAAAATCAGCAGTGAAATCCTCAAAATTCTCCCAATCTGAGCAGCATTCCGGGTGTAGTTGATGCAATAAAAGAAAGAAAACAAGCATGAGCACATGACGTACTCAGCAAATGTAATATGGCATACAAGGCTGAGGCAAAAAGGCTGGCTGACAATACTGCAGTAAGCACTTTTAGTTGGTCAAGTTTTATTAAGCAACTATTTATTAGCAAATGAAAGTATATACCACCCACAAATTAATGAATGTCATAATCCCAACATAATCAAGTAACCACAATTTAATCCATGTTCAAGTATGATTATCATGTAAGGGTCCAGGCCGCTCGTGACCGTGAGCACGGCTGTTATAACAGTTTTACACTCTGCAGAGGTTGTACACTTTCACCATAAGCCGTGATTTCCATTGCCGAAGCATGCACCCTTCCCACACCACGTGGACCGAATACTGGGTTTCACTATGAGACCTTTACAAAAGCACTCTAATAAATGATAGCCCGCTAAGGTTTCCGGTTCAGAAGCAAAGCATAACCCTCCCTAATGAGGTCTGTCTCTTACCAAAGCCCACAGCTCAAGAGGACCGAGCTATACCCCGTCAACCGCCGACCCCCATGCCCCTTTCGAGTAAAGCTACCATAAACTAGAGCACCTAATTAGTCAGTCAAAGCCAGAGCCACATGACACTCATGGTTGTACTGTTTTCCTGGGTGGTTCTCCATGTTCCAATTAAAAAGATATGATCTTGCCATTTAATTAATTCAAAGAGTATTTGGAACATAGAGTAGGGGTTCATTTAACCAATCCCAGTTGAGCAAGCTAAGCATCATCTACCATCAAAGTTAATTAAATAACCTAGTTTCAGGGACAGGAAATATAGTGGCTAGGCAAATCCTTAAATAGGAACCCATCAAATTAAGACACATGCATGGATGGTGAAATTAATAGTTATTAGGACATTTGCATGACATAATACACTTGCCTTCTTCCCAACTCTGTTACTGCTCAAATCCTTCTCCAACAGTTAGTTCTTCAGAGAAATCCTCGAACTGGTCGTTTCCTAATCGCATCACGCATTCACATGCAAAGAAACAATACAACAAATAAGAAACAGTACACCAAACAATTCCAACAGATCAAAACAGCGGTACAAAACTGTTCTACTCGTTACAACGAACGCGTGAGCGCAAGAATCACTGAAATCGAAGTTAAAACGCAAAAGATATGGCTTTTCTAAGGTTCAGGGACTTGTTGGCAAAGTTTTAAAAGTTCCAGGGGCTTAACCGCGAAAAACCAGGGGCTAAAACATAATTTTGTATAAAAACTCGAGGGTTTTCATGTAAAAAGACAAAACTTGGGCCTCTGGCGCAATTTTAAAACTTGCAGGGGCTAAAACAAAAGAAAACAGGACCTATCTATAATTATTTTTGAACTAAGATGGATTGCGGGTTGATTTTGAAAAACTTCAAGGGCTCTTTTGCAAAACTGGCAGCGCTGACCGTTACGCGCGGGTTTGACTCGAAACGCTGCTCTAATCTGGGCCGTTGGATCCAGATCGGACGGCCAGGGACGGATCGGGCCAAGGGGTGACGCCGGCGACGACGGACGCGGCGGCGCCGCTCGTTTCCCGCGGCGGAGCTTCGCCGGCGACCCTCGAATTCACGCTACGGTGCACTATTTGCGACGAGATCAGGTGCTACGGACTCGCTGGACCACGACGAGTTCATCTAGGGGGCTCTAGACGGCTAGGGATGCACACCGACGACGGACCACGACGGCGGCGCCATGCGCGGCGGCGGAGCTCGCGGGTGAACACGCGAACGCGGAACTGGAGCTGCAATTCGCGACTAGGAGCAGACAGGAAGGATGGGAAGGCGACGGCGAACTCACCAGAGGCAAACTCGGCGAGATTTGGCCCGCGACGACGACGGACGAAGGCGGGCGGCGGCCGGCGATGATGGCGGCTCGAACACCGGCGGCTAGGGTTAGGGAAATTGGTTGGCTTCGAGGGGAAAGATTGCGGGCGGGTGCGCGCTTTAAGTAGGCCGGAGACCGGGGCTTCGGCAGGCGTGCGGCGGTGGGATTCGGAGTCGGACGCGGCAGCGCTCGGGGTCGGGCTCGGGGAAGAATCCTGGTCGAAGACGACGACCCTGACAGGTGGGTCCCACCCGTCGGCGAGAGAGAGAGAGATAGGAGCGGGCCGCCCGACGAGTTGGGCCGCGAAAAAGGAATCGGCCGGGAAAAGAAAGAAGTAGAGGGGGCAAAGCCGAGCTGGGCCAAGAGTTGGAGGGGCAAAAACGAACTCAGCTTATTTAACTTTTCTAAAACTCAAACAAAAGCAAATCAAATTCGAATTTAAACATAAATTAAATTCCAACTTGATTTACTAGCAACCAAAAATATATGCAACAACATGAATGCAACAAAAACTTATTTGACTAAAATAATTATTTAATATGATATTTAAATTGATAAAAGGCTAGAAATTCCAATTAAATCCTAGAAAATTTATTTAAGCCTTAATAAATCCTAGAAAATTCAGAGGGTTGCTACAATTTAATTGTGATGAATTTTAGGGTGTTACACATCTCTAGATCCTTGTAAGATTAATACCAAACTAGAATAAGTTACCTTTGAGGTTTAGCTTGGACCATATTATCACAATGCATCCCACACACCCTTTTGTTAATATTTGTAATGGTTGAGGTGGCTGACAGGAATACTTTGTTTGCTGGTGACAGAATGCTGACTTTACCAACAGCATAGAGGTGAGTGCACACATGACATACTATACCTTTGCTATCTTTTCTTCTACGATTATTTCATTCATGTATAATGTTCATGTTGTTTCCTTGAATAAACATTTTCATGTTTTGCTGGGTAGGTTTCGGAATGTGTTCTCTTAAAGCAGAAAATAATAGTTAATCTGAAGTAATGTTTTAGGACTTTCACAGTTTCACCACCATTTGTTTGCATGGCTGACCACTAATACGTGTATAAGTATTAGAATGGCTGGATGAAATGATATTAGTTGATATGATTACCCATCTTTGCTTTCAATCTTTGCTATTATGTTTCTACTAAAAAAATGTGGCCATGTTGTATTTTGGGGACTGGGGAGTCGAAAACGCCACTTTTTTTAGAATTGATGGGCTTTTCTATTTGTTTCTTGGCTAGTTTTTAGTACTTAGTGTCACAACTATAATGTGTTGTAAAAAGATTTGATGAGGAAGATGGTTACGTTCTAATGATGTAAAGCCTCGGGAAAAAGAAATGCAGTGACTTATACTCTTGTCTAGTACAAGTGCTACTCTCTCATCAAGACGAAGTTCATTTTCTATGCAATATTTATTCATGGCTACGCTAACATGCTTATTTGATAGGAAGTGTTTCGCCGGCTACCTCTTCCATATGTTAACGAAGAATTCAATATTGATTCAACCATTAGGGATTTTGCTGAGGCTGTTTATAAGCCACCCCCCTATACATCCATTAGACGCAGTATCCTAAAGCATTATTTGTCATTAAATGAAAATTTATGTGTTTCTGGAGCTGTGTAGGACTGTAGGTAGATGAGCTTTATGTTTATCTTCTTTTCTTTCCTACACAAGTTCATCATGGTTATTTCCTTAATTAGTAAAAGATGTATATTTGATAAAAAAGAAGCGCACTGGTGTTCGTGTGGATACTGGGTGCACGAACTGCAGAGCTGATTCTACTTGCAAAGAAGACTGTGAGTGCAGGTATTCTTTCTTGCTCTATTGAATCATGCCAAAGACATGCGAGGTATTTGTGCAAAAATGTTATTTAGATATGTATTCTAAAATACGGATCCGGATGCATTTTAGCAAATAGAAGGCATAAGAATGTGTTATCTGATTGTATCAATACTACAGTGTTCTAGCACTGTTTCAAAGTAAAAGATATAGACTATATCACTGTCTTTTCCTAAAGTGCACTTATATGGTTTAGGTATTGCGTCTACACCTTGCAAGAAACTTGCACAAAATCTGCATCTACCACCTCAATAGAAACTTCTGTTACTGTATGCTATTTGATACTATGTATTTTGTGGGAAGTCTTAACATACAGACTGTTTAGCACACGTTCACTCCCATGTGACGGTGCTGTTTGGATTATGCAAAGGCTATCTGGAACAGGATGTTCACTGGAAAATGTAGGATTTTCCATTCATATAAATGAGCACTATTTGAGTGCTTCAAACATCATAATGACAAAGAATTTCAATAGATAGGATCCCTTTCTATTTGATGACAAATAATTTCAGTAGATAGGATGTCTTTCACTTTGATTTTGGAGGAATTCCATAGTAATCTGAACCTTCATTCCAACCTATTGTCTATCTTGCTAACGTAAGACTGGCAATATATCCTGTTACCCACAATTTTATGGTTTTGATCCTATGGTTTTCACTTCATTTGGACTCCTATAGTATTCCTTCATCTTAACTTGGGGCTAAGTTTAAACGTTTGAACTCCTACTTCTTAGCTATTTTTCATGTTGTTTTCTGCATCATAAGCTAAGCAAATGCAGTACCATATGTCCATATTCTCTGAACAGCGACACTGGTACTTTGCATGCTATGAATAAGTTAGAACGATCATTTATAAAGTTCTGTATGATGTATATAGAATCCATACATGTTTACTTTCCTCCACCGTGGTTATTTAAATCTTATTTCAATTTATCAGGGGTGTTTCGATGAGTTGTTCCAAGAATTGCCGCTGCTCAGATCTATGTACCAACAGGCCATTCCGCAAGGATAAGAAAATTAAAATTGTGAAGGTAGCTTTCTTGTCAATGATGTGCTTACTTGATTTTCTAGGAACTTAAGTCACCAATTTATTCACTCCTTATTTCCTTTCATCACATAATAGCGTTTGACATTACTCCAAATTTTACAAGTTTATAATTTTATCCTTTCCCAAGAGTTTGTGCGTCAAAGTGATAGGCAGGTGTCACCTAATATTTGAAGCACTGATTTATTTAGGAGTGGTATTGATGGTCATATGATTTGCAGTGTTACTGTTACCTTACTCTCAGACTTTTAGTTAACGCGAGTTACGGAAACACATTTCTTTTCCACGACACTAAATGCACCAAGGATAGGGGCATGTAGATCCAAAGTCCAAACCCTTGGGATCTAAGTCCAAATTCCCTCGTCCAACAGGCCCGTAGGATTCTTACCATCTACTGCTGCCAAATTAAACCCTGTACATTCAAACCTGAATACCCCCTTGTATTTATTTTTGGATGCAATACATGTGCCAATAGTAGGGTGCCGTGTGCCCTATGAAATTGACCTGGCATCATGTATAATAGAGGTCATTCGGTTCAATGAAAAAAAAATCAGACACACCTGCACATTTGCAGTTCCATATGGTCAATAGAGGTGACCAGTGCTAAGTGATTATTTTTCTGAGTACAATTTTACTTGCTCAAAGATAGCATTAGTTTTCATTTGATTATGACTGCAGCAACATTTTCCATTTGCAGACAAAGCTTTGTGGATGGGGTGCTGTTGCATTGGAGCCACTGCAAAAAGGTGATTTTGTAATCGAGTATGTTGGTGAAGGTAAATTTTTGTTTTCATGTTATTATTTTAGTTGAGAATAGAACCAACAGAAATAGCTAATTCCTGGTACACGGCCTTCCGCGTGACATTTGTTGTGGTGGGGGTCACTTTTTGCTATGTTCTCAAATATGGTCACATTTTAATGTGCTTCGTGTCTCCAAACAAATTACTCAAACTTTCCATTATCAACGGCCCATATACGGTTATACCCTTAATGAGTTAGCACTCCCTCTGTCCATTGACGCAAGGCAAAGTCTTCAAAAGTAGGTTTTGACCTTTAATTTCTCTTGCAATATATTGTCAATTTCTACAAAATTAATATCACATTAAAGTTCATTTGAATACAAATCTATCGAAGTATTGATGCAGTTGACTAATCGTTGGTCAAAAGTTGCAAAGTTTGATGTTTCCAAATAAATATACACCTTGCATTGATGGACAGAGGGAGCACCATACTTATTATGGATCTAGTAAAGCTCATAAAGATGTTCTATTATGGATCTAGTAAAGCTCATGAAGACGTTCTAACACAATTTTAAGTTATTTTAGTTGTTAAATAGTTTTGCCTGAAGGTAAATCTTGCAGGTTGCCTTATGCCAGTTGTGAAGAGGTACCAAAGGCAGCACATAGCTATCATGGCTAACCTGAAAGGACATGCTGCTTGATGCTTTTGCACAACTGGGGACTTAGCATTGTTATTTATAAAAAAGACATCAATATATGATAGGTGGATACTTCATGGAAAATTTTGAGCCAATAGTCATTAACATATATAACATACCTACAACTAGAAACAGGGACACTTATTCATTATTTATGCCACATAGTTTTCTGTGTACTGCCTGTATTGGAGGCTGGGAAACAATCTGTTTAGAACCTACTGCATGATACTGTACATTGTGTGATAGAAGTAAACTTTGTCCTGTCCTTTTGTTTGAGCTTTATCTCTAGAATGGTTGTGCCTCGGCAAGCTTGCCAGGCAGTGGGTAAGATGTGCAGCCATGCTGCTACTTGCACAAGCAGTTGGAGGGGTATGGTGTGTACTGTAGCCTTTAAGGCAAACACCACTTTTGTACTTTCTTCATTGCATATAAATGTCAAGAACTGTTTGGCCGGATCCCTGATCTAGTAGCATTCAAGCTCTAGTTCTCTCCTATCTTCAGTTCTAGCTCAGTAACTCATGTCCATGAGCACTGCTAATTGTGTTCAAGTGTTTCTCTTATCATTCCCTTTCTGTTTATGGTTCAGCTATTCCTCTCTGACACTGCACGGTACCATCATATTGGGACCATTTGGTCAATGGAGAAATCAGTTTACTGAAACTTTGCTTCTTTGCTTCTGATTTATGAGCTAAATTTTGTGAAGCTTATTGTATTGTGCAGTTGCTCATGTATATTATTTTCCTCTTTCTTTTAAACATTGCTTCAGTCATTGACGATGCAATATGTGAACAAAGGCTTTGGGATATAAGAAAGCGTGGCGACAAAAACTTCTACATGTGTGAGATCAGCAAAGATTTTACTATAGATGCGACATTTAAAGGAAATGTATCACGTTTCCTAAACCACAGTTGTGAGCCCAACTGTAAACTCGAAAAATGGTAATACTTTGTTCTTGAACAAGGCAAAAAAAATCATGTTATATCATGTTCCTGATTGTTTCTATGGCTTTGCCAGGCAGGTCGATGGTGAGACAAGAGTTGGTGTCTTCGCCTCTCGTTCCATCAAAGTTGGAGAACCCTTAACTTATGACTACAGGTATTTTAAACAATTATTTTGTTTTATTGCACTTATAAAAGGACATGCCTATAATGTTGGTTTCTTGGCCTCGAGACTCAACTAACTTCCCTTGGTTCGCTAACCCAGACATCGGCACAACTTTCCTGTGTTTCTGATAACATGCTCTGAAACTGAACTCTGTATACTTTATCCTCTTTGCTGAGCAGAAATAATTTGCTCTTTTTGTAGGTTTGTACATTTTGGAGAGAAAGTGAAGTGCCATTGCGAGGCACTAAACTGCCAGGGATACCTGGGCAGTCAGATAAAGAACCCAACTCAAAACTATCTTGCAAATGTAGCAGAGCAAGAGCAGTTACCCAAACATCCGGACACACAACAAGGTAGCTCTTCTTCAATATTGGAGTCGATGTCTCATTCGTTGCCTTGGACCAACCCGAACTGTATAGAGGTCTCATTTAACCTGAGAAGCAAAAACAAAATAAGCCGGCTATGCTGGGCCGGCAAGAGGAAGAGAACATCCCTCGTGGCATCAACAATGCCAACGTCGGTGAGTGAAGTTCCTGATGGGGATATCTGATCGCCCTTTCCTTAGAGCTCCTGCTGAAAACAGCAGGCATAGGCTTGTCCTGTACAATAATTTCATGGTACATTCTTTGTATGTGGATGGAAACAATTCTTTCACATTGCTCATCTGTGTTGTAACCTACAACATTCTTTATTCGGATCTCATAGGGAATAGTCAGTACACAGTTGGTAGTTTGCGGAAACCGTGTGCTCAGAATTTCTGATGCAACTAATGTTGAGCTTCATGTAATGTTTGTTACTACCCTTGTATGTGAGATGATGTTACATCTTGAAACTTGTCAGGATGTTACAATTAGCATAAAACATTTGCCGAATGCTTTTTAGCAGCCTATAATCCTATATGCATGACAGAGTTGAATCATCGGTTTGAAACAAATATAATAAACGCTATACAACCAGAAAGCGGCTACTTGAAACAAAAGGTAAACCCTGCAAATAAGACCTGGCTAAATCCTACTGCCTCAATCAACTCGCATTCCACTAACCCCCAGCATGGACAAGTCAAATGTCCTCTTTTGTTTACATCGCCGCCTGCATCGGTTTCATGCTTTGGCATGTGCTGAGTTTCTTGGTTATCTCCTAGTAGTAACGCGCAAAATTCCGGAGGTTCGCCGGTGGATCTCGTGGTGAAGATGGGAGCAAAAGAAAGATCGTGTTGCCCGGCACCAGCATGTGCTGATGTGCCTCACGTCTCATGTTCAGACAAAAGCTCCATGTACCTCGCGTCTAAGTTCAGACAAGGGCTCCACGTACCTCACCGTCCCAAAGACAAGTCGCATTTGTCATACCAATATACCATTCTGGCACAATCCAATGGACTTTGCCGATTGTCCTCGATCACCAGCAGCCACGAGAAGTGCCCATCTCAAATTCTCAATCGGATCAGATTCTAGAAACCCAATGGCTAGTGGCTACGAGGCAACGCTGTCATGAGCGTGAGTAGATGCCAACGTCCCAACCACCTAAGCGGCCATGGCCGAGTCCAATTCCAAGGCGACGTCAGGGTAACCGTAACACTGGCGCAGCCACCAATATACTCTACCTTGTTCGAATGAAATATTCGACAACATGCTTGTTCGAATGAAATATTCGACATAAAAGAAGGAAACAGAGTGATAATATGCCACCCGAGTCGGCCACTAACATGAATAAGAGAGTGCAGATGACAATGAATCGCACGGAAACACTTAAATCAGATTATCATCAAACAGACGAAATGACAATAAATCGCATAGAAACCTCAGATTATAATTGCAAATTTTTGTGTGTAAGAGATTAGAATATCATCAAACAGACGAAATGACAATAAATCGCATAGAAACACTTCATTCAGATTCCCATCAAACAGACTTTATTTTGATTCACACAGTTTATTACACAAATAATATCGGTACATCGGCTCATTGTGGTAGACAAAGCTAGCCACCTAGAGCATTATGAGACTTTATTAAAGATAAGCATGTGCTGTCACAGCACAATAACACAGGTTATGAGGCGTAAATAATCTGGCTTGGCTGCTTCACAAGATAACCAATGGTACCAACTATACATCATAAAAGAACTCTCAGGTCTTCTCTTCGATCTTCATAGTACACCAGCATCAGCATTTCATCTTCTTCACCTCCCTTTCCTCAGTCTCATCTGCAGCACCCCCTTCCCAGCACAGTGGAGCATCGAATTCACCCTTTTCTGATCCATTCTCAACAATGTCACCAACAAAGCCATGCAGAACAGACCTCGGCGACCCAACGGCGGCTTCGCAAGTAGCAGTGAAGCTCTGATAAATGAGCAGGCCACCAGAAGGGAGCTCTTGCTCAACCATGTTGCTGCAAGCATAGGCCTTGGCATCCAGCTTCTTCCCCCAGGTCTTTGCATTGTCCTGCCCACCAAAGATGGTCACGGCGACAGAGAACTCAGATGGGCGGAAGCAGTTCAGCACCCTCTTAACCAGGTCACCATATGTGAAGGAGGCCGGGTTGAAGCCCATGACCTCGTAGCTTGCATAGCTGAAGCCGTCCTCTGGGGTCACATGAATAGTCGAGAAAGCTGGGCCATGGATGGCATTCATGGAGTAGCCACAGGGCTCAAAGTCAAAGTCACAGATCTCCATCTCTGGGATAATGTCCGAGATACCAGAAAGCTTGGTCATCTCCTTAGCGCAGGATGTGTGGCCATCTGCAGAGTTCTTGAAGAAGACGGAAGCTTTCTTCTTGTCCAGCCCAGTCATGCACATCTCAAGAGTAACAACAGGATCCTCAGGGTGCTCAGTGGCATAGTAGATGTGCCACTTCTGCCCAGGCTTTGCAGGATCTCCCATCACATATGCGTTGCCACCAGACTTGAGACCCCCAAAGTAGCGGTTGAGAAAGGCAACCTCATCAGCAAAGTTCTTGTGTGGGGAAGGCTGTGCATCAGGGAATATGAATGTTCCACGGGAGTACTTAACAGCAGCAAGCGGCAGCATGAGCTCCTCAGCAAGCTCAAGAATCCTCGGAATGGCAAGCAGAAGCTTGGTAGTCCCACAGGTCTTGATCACAACCTTGTATGGGTACACAAACAGACTTGACTCAGATAAGACATAGGAGTCAAAGTCCTTGTTTGAGAGCTCAGACACAATGGTGCACCGTGCAAGGTCAAGAACAGAGTCAATCTGGGCACGGGAGAGAGCACGCAGTCCCCTTCCATTCGGGTCAGCAAAGACAGATGCCTCAGAGAAGCTGATCTCAAGGCGCTTCTCATATCCCTCAAACCCAATAGCAGAGACTGGGGGAGGGGAAGCAGCAACACCTTGTAAGACTGCCATTGTTCCAGAGCAAGTGGACAGCCGGGGGAGGAAGACAGCAAGCAGTTTCTTGAAATCTTTTGGTCACCGGAAAGCAGCTAGCCAGAGAGAATTGGGAAGATCAAACTGAAATTGCAGGTGGTTTCTAAGCTACTAGGATGAGATCGACGAGAGGGCTATCAGGATGGCTTCCTCGTGCACTGCAAGAGATAAAACAATTGACACTGTAAGCACCAAATCATACACAAGAGCTGCAATTATAAATAAGAAGAAGGCCAATCGACAGGAGACGGGTACATACGTTCGAGTAAGCAGCGGAAAACTTCTTGATGCCGCCGGCAGGGCGAAGGTCCTCAATGCTGTAGCCGAGGGGAGCTTCGTACATCAGGGAGGAACGACTACTGCTAGACTTCTTTTTGCCACCCTTGGACTCCATTAGCACATCAAATTTTCACTGCAGAGAAGAAACGAATATCTGATAAGAAACTGCAGAGATATGTAATAGCCCAGGGATCGCAAGCCATAAATATCAGAGAATGATTTCACTAATTTCTTTGATGACCTATACGCCCCTTTGTACTTTGTCTAAAACTACCCAAATATATGAATTTAGGAGCATGACAGAAGAGAATTGCTACTCGCAACGAACAAAATGATAGTTCAAGAAATCTAAAACTGGGACGTGACTGAAACATATAGAGCCAAAATCTAACAAAATTTCTGAGATGAACAGAGACTCTGATACAACCATGCATATACGGATCCAATACCAGACCCCATGTATATAGACTAGATACCAGAGGGCTATCATCTAAATTATACTCTGTAACCTAAGCAATATCCCTCCATCGAATAATTCAGATAATTTAGTGATCCTTAACATCACAGCAAAAGAATATAATCACCCTGATCTATTTAATTCTTCGTCACAAATTAAATAATTTCCTAACCACTAGCATCTACAGGAAGAGCAGGGTACGTTCATCAGGAAACCCAACACCATCAAATACCAGATCAAACAAACATCATAGGTACTAGAGATCAAACAAACATCATACGAGTACTAGATGAGATCGAACATCAAGAGCAGACGGGGCAAAACAATTCTTACAATCCCACGAAGAGACCCGAACCTCGCTGCAACCAGCGGCCTGGACAATCTGAAATCCCGATCCGGCGGTGTGTGAGACGGGAAAAAAAATCTCCCTCCCCTCCTCTCCGAGAAAGCAGGCAGGTTCGTTGATTTCTCTCGCGCCGAAGAAGCGGGGACAGCAAGGAAAGGATCGATTCCTAGCCAACAACGCGGCGGGTGCCTGGGTGGGTAGGTGCTCTGAGATGTGAATGCAATTGGGGAGACGGGCCAGGCCGTGTATTTATAGCTCCCCTTGCCGCGGCGCATCCGGGTCGCGTGGATGAGGAGGCACCTGGTCCACTGCACCGCACGGCCCGCGGGGCGCGCGGATTCGGCCGCGCACGCGGTGGACCGCGTTCACGCAGCGCCAATCGCTTCGCCGTCCTTTTTTATCTCTCTCCCTTTCTTCCCGTTGCTGCCTGGCTGGCTGGCACCGCGCGAGGGGGGCGCGCTGGAGGCTGACAGCTGGGCCCCACGCGGCGCCGCGTCTCGCTCCAGGATATATGTGTACATGTGGCCCATGGGCCGGCGGCACGGCCTTTTGGCACGGCCCATGGGCGGCACGGCACGCCTGCCGCCGTGCCCGTGCCGGCACGGCCCGACGGCCCGTGCGGGCCATGGGCCGCCGGCCTGGCCCATGACACGGCCTTGGCCCGCACGGCCGTCACGGCGGCGCGGTGGCCGGCACGGCCGCCACCGCGCAGGCACGGCCCAACCCAACGGCCCACTGCCGGTGCCGGCCATATAAAAGTCGTGGCCGCATCCCCCGTCCCCCAACCCTAACCCTAAAATCATTCCCCCCCCACCGCAGCAACAGCCGCCGCCTTGCCAACGCCAAGCGCGCCGCCGCCGCGTCCATGGACGCCAGCTCGGCCCCGTCTCTCCTCCTTCGCGTCCCGACTCTCCCAGCATTGACCTCCCCAAGGCCACCGCCGTGTTCGACCTGCGCCGGGAGCCCAAGATCCGGCAATCCCGACGCCATTCATGTGGTCGCACGATGACGCGCGGCCGGCGGCGGCGGCGGCGCTGGACGTGCCGCTGGTGGACGTGGGCGTGTTGCGCAATGGCGGCGACCGCGCCGGGCTGCGCCGCGCCGCACGAGTTCTTCCAGGTGTGCGGGCATGGCGTGGAGGCGGCCCTGGCGCGCGCCGCCCTGGACGGCGCCAGCGACTTCTACCGGCGGGGATGGCTCCGGCGTGGCGGGCGACGGCGCGAGCACGACGGGGCCCGCCCGCTCCCCCGCGACCGAGGCAGAGCGCGGCGGGGATGGCTCTGGTGCGGCGGGCACGGCACGCGTGCACCGTGGCCCATGGGCGGCACGGCTAAACGGCCCATGTGCCGTGCCATGGGCCGAAGGCCTGGCCCATAGCACAGCCTGGCACGCCGGCACGGTGGCCACCTGTACTCCAGGAGCGGGGGGTTGTTGGGACGGCATCCGGCATCCCTCCTGGTCCTGGACGGCTGGATTTGACGTACGGGCTCTCCCTCTCCGGCCGCCGATCCGATGCGCGCTGGGCGGGGGCGCGGCTGCCTTTGCCGTTGGACGGTGGCGAGACGTGCGCGGCCTCCGTGATTCCGCGCCGACGCGACGTGCTTATCCCCTCGCCTTTGGCCGGCAGAGGTCAAAAGGGCTTCCGTCTCTTCTGGTTGAAAGCTGCTTTTGTTCTTGTTTGTGAGTTGTGCCGCTGGGGCTCCGAGGCGATCAGGACGGGCGGGTGGATCCCGTCACTTGCCTCGCTCACAGGTCACGCGGGCTCGCAGCGTGCGTATGCTAGATATATGCTCCAAATCAGCGTTCACAGAAAGCAGACTACTGCTCAACAGATCGACTCGTCTCTTCGTCAGCGTCCTGGTTTCCTGCGTGTTCCGGTGTCGCGGGCTGGTAGCTGGTGCGCTGCGCACTACGCGTGCGAGTCCAACTGCCTAGAAGTAGGTGCGATTTCGCCAAAAAAGAAAAAAAAAGAAGAAGGCAAAATCAGGTCGGGCATGCGAATGGGCCACACGGACTGAATGGCGCGACGCGCGGTAGGAGGCGGCCACATCGCGCGCATGAGGCCTCCCGCCCGTCGTCCGTCGTATCGTGTTAGCGGGCCAAGTGGAAATGGGCCGCGACATTTTCGGCGGCACTGCCTGACTCGGTCTTCTCTTCCGGTCTTCCCTTTCGGTTCCGGCTCGCAAAAGCCATCGAGGTTGACCCGACCGGAAGCCAAGTGCCACCACCTGTGACCGCCTCCACCGCGGCGACGCCGGGAACCCGCCGCCTTCTCCAGCGCCCTCCCCGCCGCCAGGATGTCCGAGGTGAGATCGCGATCCACTTACTACCTCCCGCTCCATCTGCTGGATCTCTTCCCGCCTGGTCCTTCCGAAACCAGCTTTCCGTTCCCGCCGCCGCCGGTAGATTCCGCCAATCTGCCCGGACGAATAGGTTCCGGCGGTGCGAGAAATGCTAGGATCGTGCGGGAATATGATGGTGGATTTCTGATCCCTCATTGGTTCAGAAATGCGAGGGTGTATCTCTTGATCCGCGGTTACAGATTCAGCGGGAATCCGTGTAGGGTTGGCGACGCATTTCGGGACTTCATCGGTAAATTTTGCAGGCGTGCCTGCCTTCAGAGTGTTGATTACTCATTTAGGTCTTGTATGAATTTTGACCCACTGAAACTACCTGCCTCAAGAGTATAGATTACTCGTTTAAGGCTATCAATTTTGACCCACTGAAACTATGTTGAAACATTTGCATGTGACCAGGGTCAGTGGTAAGGAACAAAATGAGAATTTAGCTAAACAATATAAGTAGAGGATTAAAAATGTAATTTGCATGGGATTTCTGACATCAGACCTGTACAAGCCTGGTCATCAATTTGGTGCATGACAGGATGAATATGATATATTCCACTCCTGGAGTCATCCTTGGCCCATGTAATATTGCAAAAGGATAGTATTACAATAGTGCTATATGTATTCTATTAGTCTGCATACGTTTTCTTTTTCTTAAACTGCATTTTGTCATCCTCTTGCTGTCCTCCATGATATGTTCCTCTACATTTTTTTTTGCTGTGGTATATTCCCGACCGTAATTGATGATAGTTTGGTTTCATCATGACTTGTGCCTATGCCTGTATTATACTATATGCATATCATCATTTAGCATCTACGGGCTTTCATGCACACTTCACATTGATGAAAACTTAATCTTTCCTATGCTGCCATGCTTATGAATATTGTCTTTCACTATGCTTCTTTGCTTTTTGTCTTTTTATGCCAACCTCTGTAGAAGTGCTTTGTTTGTGTTGTTTATCTTCGGTCACAAGTTTATACATTTGCTTGTATGCCAGATTGAGATAAAAACAGCACCTGCTGACTTCCGCTTCCCTACAACAAACCAGACAAGGCATTGTTTTACTCGCTATGTTGAGTACCACAGGTATAACTGTATACTAAGTGTAACGGTAACTCTTATAGTTTTTCAGAGTTTTTTCTTCAACTTTATAGGCAGTATGTTACTAGTTACACCTACTTTTACGGAATTCAGGTGTGTGAACGCCAAAGGGGACGATGCTGGTGACTGTGACAAATTCGCCAAGTACTACAGGTCTCTTTGCCCTGGAGAATGGGTGAGTGTCTTTTTCTTTACAGCTTCCATTGTTAACTTCTGGGGGACATATCTTTTTGGTTATGAATAATGTATGATAATTGGATTTGTCACAACCATGTTTGTTTCTTTTGGATCAAAAAATCATGAAGTTATCAGGATGCTTCAGTGGACGTATCGATATGCCATTTGTGATTGATCTAACTATGCCAAAGCCCTTGCTTGAATAATATTTTGTTTGTATCTTGAGTTAAGTTGCTTGTCTTTGTTCGATGTCCTGCTTCAGTCAGTGGTTTGTTGTGAACCAGCTCTTCTTGAGCTAGCTTTTCAATAACTATAACATTCTCCCTTCTCAATGACTCATTTTAGTAGGTCGTATGTATGGTCATCTATGTCCTTGCACATGCAAGTTTGCACATCACAGACACAAGTAGGTGTTTGCACATTTACCCTCACTTGCTTTGTTATCAAAATGCATACCACAAGGAGATGCTCTCACATTTACCTTGACTTCCATCAAATTCACATCAATACTAGAAGTTACACTATTACCTTGAATTGCTTTACATCGTCTCAGCCACTTCACTTCTGTTTGTCACCAGTATAAGGCGCATGCAAGAACTCATGATGTGTGCAGCTCTTGAATGATACATTGAGGGACCGTGTCTTTGATGATAAACAGTTGATGTTTGTCTTGGGCAAATTTGGTTCTCTTCTGTGTTTTGAAGGATTCTTACCTCACTTTCTTGCATCATGTAGATAGAGAATGGATGTTGGAATGATACAAGTGGAACTAGTTGTTGGTGCCTTGATGGAGTGTCATTATAGCATAACATGTGCTGTTTCTTGATGACGGAGAATGAAAATACATGTGCCAACTAAATTACGCTTTACCTTCTATACTGTAGCTTAGTATTATTCGTCAACAGGCATATACTATTGACTGTTACAGCTAGTCAGCCCTTCAATTGGTGCATCAGATATTAGTTGGCTTTCAGAAGCCACCACAGATTTACTCCACCCAGCAGTCATATACATACTGAATATCAAAATGTCTCGAATACATACCATGTTGGCTCTGTCAATCGTTTAGCATTAATTTTCTGATTGTTCCTTCTACCTCCTTGTCCTGTAATGTAACCCGCAATATTTACTTGTCTTTGCTAACTTGCTTATTTATTGTATTATATTTTTATTTGTCAATTAGAACTTTTATATATTTGCTTTCTTTGAAATCATCAGCTAACTGCTTGCTGAAAACCACAGGTTGAGAAATGGAACGAGCAGAGGGAGAACGGGACCTTTCCAGGACCTCTCTGAATCTACTGCCTCAGACCTGCCCTTGGACTAGTCAACACGTTGGCCAGTCTGCACTGTTCCATTCTGCATTCCTGCTTTCAGAATCGTCAATGCCTTTGTCCCTTGCTCTTCAACCAGTCGCTACAGAACTGTTAGTGATGCTCTCTTCATGCTGTTCTAATAATTGGCTACAGTTGCCTCACATGAGGCCTAGTGCTGTGTGGACCTCACTTTATTTGCATATAAATGTCTGAATTGGAACTTGCATTCTTTTGTGCTTAGCGTCTTTACCGTCCTGTACTGCTCCTTTTTGTGTCTTCACAGTATGCTGGAATTGTAGTAATGGCTGGGAATCAGGGTAGGACAATGATTACATATTGCCCATGAATGTGGGTGTACCTTTCCCGGGGGTAAAATTTTGAAACCAAACCTTTTTACTATCTGTAGAAGTCCAAGGTTTGGGGAAGAACCATCTGCTGAAACTGTAGGAGTAGCAACTGTAAATGATCATACCAGATCATCTTTTTCGTCGATAAATCATCATTAATGTTCCTGTATGTCCAAACTCGTAATGATCGATCGCTTTGTGTGAGATCAGGAATATATATCGGTAACGCTGAACAGTAGCATCTTTGCATTCCCTCTTTGAAAGCTGTTGAATTTGGAGGTTCGGTTTAGGCGGGCCTATCTGTGTTTAGAGGACTACTAGTACGGAGTACCATCTGTAACCGAACCTAAAGGTAGCTAGCCGCTATCTGCCATTTGCTACCCGGGCCGTGTTTGGTTGTGGGGGTGAAACTTTTCTGTGATTGTCCTGATTGTTCAGCGCTTGAACCGTACCGGGAAAAGTTATTCCTGGGGCAAAGTTTCGCTGTGCGCTGCAAACCGCAGGCACGCACAGGAGGCCTAATTTGACCAGGGGATGAGTGAGACGCCAGCTGAAGGCCATGTTTGCCTCTCCACTTGCTGCCGAGCAGCATTTTACTGGCCATAGATACCCCGGTTGTTTGAAGGGCCAGTGCGATCTGCTGCCCCCGTCGCTGGAGAACCGTGTATGATACCGACGTTTTTGGTGCTATTGGGCATTGGCTGCTGCTGACCGGAGAAACATTCTCAGTCTTACTGTCTGCTCAGCGACGGAGCTGTTGGTGAACAGTCTCTAATGCGCTGGCTTTGTTCCTGCCACGTCGCTGCTTGTCCGGATGTTTATGCACGCTACGATTTTTTTTAACGAGTTTTCTTGTGTCACCTGCGCACAGTGGAGCTGTCACGTAGTAGGGACGTCGTCTGGCTGGAAACTGTTGTCGCATTTACGTCTGACTGCCGTTCTTGGGGC
The DNA here is from genome assembly GCA_033239725.1 of Echinochloa phyllopogon. Classification (NCBI taxonomy): domain Eukaryota; kingdom Viridiplantae; phylum Streptophyta; class Magnoliopsida; order Poales; family Poaceae; genus Echinochloa; species Echinochloa phyllopogon. The sequence goes on along the minus strand of BTCW01000001.1, from coordinate 33,810,801 downwards.
GACTCGACGTGAAGTAGCAGACTCGCAGTGTCTCGCTCTGGCGCTGCCGCCCGGGTTCACAGTCTCAAGTCTCAATAAGCGTGTACGTACAAAATGCTCGGCTCTCCCGCAATCATCCCTTCTGCCCCCGGCCGCTGGCGCTGCGGCGGATGGCACAGGCCCCATTCAATTCGCGCGTAGGGTAAGGGCAAATGGCATGTAGGCTCCACGCCCACGCCCCGCGCCAACGCCATGCCGGCCGATCCGAGCCCGCGAGCGGCGCGCCACGGCCATGCCTGCGCCGTCCCCGGCATGCGGCGGCCGAGCCATGCATCGAGCGCTCGGTTCGGTCAGTAGCCGCATGGGCCGTCGCTGCTGCATGCATCATCGGCCACAACGCTCAGGCTAGGACAACCCCCTTGGAAAGTTGGAATGGTGGAGTTGCAATTGCAGGAGCTCCAACGCTGGCTGCCCCCATGCGGCATGCGCGCCACGCATTCATCAGAGCTGGTATTAATGGGGACGCCGGCCGGGCGTGCTCGGGACGCGCGCGGCCGGCGGTCGATCGGTCGTGCCCGCGCGGTGCGGTGGCGCCACTGCTCCTTGTTGAGGCATCGCATTCAGAGCGCGAGTTATTGCGTGGCATGGCGAGGGGATCGGGCGACCGGACAGGGGAGGCTCGCGTGCGCACGTACACGTACACTGCCTTGGGGGCCAACGGCCGGGGCTCCCGTCGGTTCGAGGCGTGCTGCGTGAAAGCGTGACACGAGGGGTTTCGCGCGGCGGGATCGTGGAGGTTGCTGGCCGGCGGGTGGCGGCTGTGTGCGGATCGATTATTTATCAGCGACGACGGCGCGGTAGCCGGGGACAGTAAACGAGACAGACCTATACGTACGTACTGCTTCAGCCTGCGCTCTGGGGACGACGACACGTACGTGCGTGCCAAGTCAGCCAGTCCCATTGGACGCGGTAGCAGTAGTGCAGTACGTGCAGTATTTATGCGAGAGCTGAGAGCACGCACGGCGCACGCGTGAGGTGTCTGGGTGTGCGCGCGCGCGACATCCCCAGCCGGCCTCTGCATTTTTCTGCTCCGTTTGGGACACTGTTCGCCATTTTTTCTCCCTCAGGTTTGCAAGTTATTAGGGTCATCACATGAACTGACAGCAGAAGCTAAGCCTCAGCTCGGCTATGCCACAATGTGTCAATAAGTCAGCAAATAGTAGAAGAGGTATACATCAGTATATGCAGAAATCAGGCAATGCGCATGACACTGAAATACATCACAAACTTCCGTTCCATTACACCCAGTAGCTGCAAAGTTCATGCTAAAGTATTTCACTAGCTGGGAGGCAAACACACGAATAGAGAAAATACATCAGAAAACAATATCCGTTACACACCAGAGATATATAGCCAGAGTTCATGCAGAAGAGATATATAGCACGCGTATAGCTGAAAGGCAATGACGACGCACACAGCAGCAGTGCAGCAGCACGACACGGACATAGATCAGAAACTTAACTTCTTCCAGTACACCCAACAGCAGAGAGTTCACACGAAGGTGGTAGCTAGCTAGCTGCAAGTGTTCCAAGCTCAAGAGGGATAGACGGGGACGGGAAGGATGGGAGGACTGATAGGTGCGAGATGAGAAAGGATAGGTGTGAGGGAAAGAGTGACAACAAGTAGGGATTTCTCCTCAAGCAAAAAGTCTTGCAAGGTCAAGAAGACCATATCTCAAGTTTTTGCTAGAGAGAGACCTACTTCTTGTGCAATGGAGAGAAAATGTCGAGGTCAGAAGAGGGCGTAGAAGAAGCTCGGTGAGGATAGCGCCATCACAGGACAGCAGCGCCGCTGCGCTCGCAGCTGGGGCGAGGCTTCCGCCGCCTCCTCTTCTTCTTCCGGGTCATCAAGAGGCGCCCCGTGGAGGCTGCAGCGGCCGGGGACGGATCACCGGCGGCGGCCGAGAAGCTTGGGCAGCAGACCGGGAGGAAGCGGCGGTGGTGGTTGGGGCTAGGCATTTTGGTGGCTGGAGTAGAGCAGAAGGGAGGGGAGAAGAAGAGAGGTGTGGCAAGAACGGCGGAGAAGAAGGGCTAGCCTCCCTTTTTATAGTGAGAAAGAGAGGGAGAGGGCGGTGCTGGAGGAGTTATGGCCGGGGAGGGAGGCAAAACGGAGGAAGCAGCTCCCTGCACTAGTTCCGTCTGTCTTTTCTTGAAATAATAAAAAAGAACAGGACAGGAATAAGGAATCATGCATGTGATTCTTCACTCTTCACTGTCTTCGCAAAATCCCGTGTGGAGGATGTTATTATTACACTGTTATTATGTCAACAAGGCACGGTTGCACCTCTAAATGTGCATAAAACAATTCCACCAAAAACACAGATATATAAACAGTGCATGCTACTATCTACTCTAAATACGGAGACAACTTTTCACAGGGTGGCCATGAAACAAAAATCCGGAGACACGTGCTTTAAATACGGAGTATTTCTTAATGCACGTTGTGGTGAAAATCTTAGTTGCTTGCCTGCGTAGACAGAAATGGCTCGTATCGTTATTCATATATATCTGAAATGGTAGAGGGTAACTTATTAGTCAAACGAAAGTCTTGGGATGATGTTGGGGATGGAGCCAATAATAAGACCATCAGTGCTTGCTACAAGCTTGATTGATTAGTGTGGATGAAGTTCCTAAAAAAACAAGCTGCTAAAAAATCCAGAGACATGGATGTTAATAATGATTCTTAATACAAATCCATATTTGAGAGATCAATGTATCATACACCGTCTCTCGATCCAAATGGCAGGAGCTAATCGGTCTGTTAATCAACAGCTTGATTCTTGTGCCAGTTTTAGCAATGTGTGGAGATCAGAAAGAGTTGGGAGGCCGGGAAAATGCCATCAGTAGTACTTGCATATATAGCTGTATGGTACTATGGTCTCCAATCTTTCATGGAACAAACGAAAGATTTGTTTGGGAGCTCGATAATATATATCGTGCTACTAGTACAAGCAGCTAGCTAAAGGGACAGAACGTCAAGTTCCTCGTTGCATATATATCGTCAAGACACAGGCACAGCCCTTAATAATTCCTCACGTGGATCGCGTAAAGGTGAAACAGAGCGGCCTGGCAGGATGGAGCTAGCGGCGCAGTGCCTCTTTATGGACACGGCAACAAAACGCCTTTCATCCGGCGGGCGACGACACGAACAGCAGCAGCCGGCCGGCAGCTGGGGACGGCGAGACGAGTCGCGCCCTTGGCCGGACTCATACGCGCAGGACGCAGGGGCAGGCATATGCATGCACGCGCCATATATTGCCAGCCGGGTCGAGCGAGAGAGGAGGAGTGAACAGCGTGACTGTACCGGCGCACTGCGCGTTCGAGTTATGGCGAATCAAGAGGCGCGCGCATGCATACATTCACGCATTGTCTCGCATCAGAGTGAGCCCCCGGCCGGCCGGCCGGGAAAGCAATGCGCTAGAGCGTTTCAAACTTTCAATTCATTCGTGAAGACGGCCCCCCGGCCAGCAGGTCCCTGCTGCGACATTTACGTGCAACGAGCGAATCTGTGTCCGAATCCTCCTGTTCTTGCGTTTCAATTCGATCTTTCCCCTGGTTTTTTGCTCTTTACATTCAAAAGAAATACGGAGATGGTGAAATAATCAAGTTTCACGGTTAGTTTGTGTTAGTTGTGCGCCAAGTTAAGCCGCCAACATGCCCAACGGCGCTTGCTCTAAAAACATGCCCAACGGCCACCACGTGACGTTATGTTTGGGCTGCCATGATGAGATCTCGTCGGCTAGGGAGTGGCCGTCGGCGCACCATTTCTGGTAGCGAAAGGCCTATAGCTACTCGCGCAACGGGAGACCAGAGCTAGCGGTGTGGCTGGCGGCCAGCCAGAAAATGTTGCTGTGTACATGGCACCCAAACCGCTCGCTAGCGGTGGTTGACAAATCGGCCATGCCCAACACGGGGCTCTCGGCGATTGATCTGCAGGGGACCGGATCGACCAGCTAGCTGTAACACGAGTTGATCCTAGCAGGTACACGTAACACGTACGGTCAATCTAACCTTGAATAGGTGGGTGCAATGCTGAATTACTGTACGTGTGCATTGACTGTACGAACAAAACAGCGCTGAATCATGCATTGTAATAAGTTCACGGCTGTGGTACGGTAGTACTGGAAGAGTGTGAGCTGATGCTGCTATGTTGCAGCAGTTGTGTTGTTGTTTTGGGCACGGATGGTACGGTATTTTTGTGTCAAGGAAAATGCCCGGCCATGCATGGAGACGGGGCGATGTAAAAAGAGAAGAATTGTCTGCTGCTAGCTAGCTGCTGTGACTTTGAGTTGTGACTCTTCAGGGGTTTGAACTTTGAAGCGCCCTGCTGTAACTGTAAGGTAAGGCCGGTGGCCTGCCTGGAGTCGTATATGCATGGTCACACATCAGGTCGCCAGGATCGGAGGATACACTGCTGCTGCCTGTAGAAAGCTACTCTCCCTCTACCACTCAGCTAGCTACTGCCTACGAGTAGTGCCTAGTACATACTAGCTGGTGCATCACATCACATCTATTTGCTACAAACTCACGCAACTACAGCAACCAGAGCGGCAGGCAGGAGAGAGATGGAGATCGGGAGAGGGAGAGGGAGACGTGTGCGTCCCGTGCATGCATGTCAGCGACTGCAGTGTATGTAGATGCATAGCATGGATGGGGAGAGACTCGATCGATGAGCTAATGAGTAATGAAGAGGCCCCCAAGTCTGGGGAGAGGGGTAGATGTGAGCGTGGATCGCCTGCATTTTGACTTGCACCTTTCTGGCATGGCAGCATAGGGTTTGCAAAAGTTACACAACGAGCAGGAGGAGAGGAGGAGGACTACACTGCTGCGCATATATACAGTACAGCGACGCTGCTGCGTGCAAAGTAAATGCGATCTATCGCCGATGGATGGCCGGGGCGCCATTGGGTAGCTATGATGAGAGCACTGAGCCCTTCTTCAATGCATGCCCCTACCACACTCCCTTCTCCTTCTGTGTGCAACTGCATGCATGCATGCATGCATGCCTCTCTCTCTCTCTCCTCTTTGCATGCCTGTGGCCTGTGCTGCCTTGCATTTACGCGGCCACTGGTCTCTCTCATGCACAAACAACACACAGAGAGGACCGGCTATTGCCCGTTGCAAGCCTCTTTGCTCACTCACACTCTCTCAGCAGTCAGACACACACACCCATACACATGGACGCTCAGACCTCGCTAGGCAGCCATCCAGGTTGCAGGGTGACTCTCCCATTGCCTGCTGTGCTGCGTTTAATTTACGGGGACCTATAGCAGTGATCTTTACGGAGTTACACAGTCGTAACAGGGCATATATACAGGAATGCAGCTAGCGAGCGAGCGACCGTTGCAAACAACGGCGCCGATCGCAAGCTGCCAGCAAAATTGAATGCCCGACGCTGTCCTGATAGTCTGAATGGTTGGCATAAGATTACGGGGCCGGACTGTATATGCGCGCATGCACATTCATTTGCTCCTCTGGTCCGTGCGTGGTCAAATTTGCTCTGATCCCTTACAGACCGTACCGTACCAGCTGGGCTTCGCGTGGTGGTGATCATGCATGCATGCTGATGCTAACTGTGAGTGACCGAGACTGATCCTGCTTGATGAGGACGTACGGAGTACATGATAGCTAGGGCTCCTCATATCGATCACCTGCCCACGGAGCTACTACCTAGCTATAGCTTAAGGCCGGCTTTATGAAAACTCTCTCATAATGTGCCAATCATGGGTGTTTAGCTAGGCTGCTGTTGCATGCAGGGAAAGATGTATACATGATGCAGCAATAATTTGATCAAGAGGAGGTGCCAGGCATCAGGCATATGTGTGCTTGAGTGCACACAGAGATCGTCAGCATTTGACCTTTCTTATTATCTCCTAGATGCAGTCCGTACTTGTCAGTTGTCTCACTGTAAAGGTCAGTATAATTAGGCTGCGTTGCACGTAGATGGAGATCACAATGCGCGTGCATGGCTCTGAGGGAGGTCCAAGAGCGGTACGTACCTGTGTATGATCTGAGAGCTCGGCACAGCAGAGACAGACCGGCGGGCTGCCGTAATGCCGTGCGCCGATGGATCATCCTATGTGCATGGCATGCATGCAGCACTGTAGAAACCATGCATATACATGTAGGTGCTGCTGGAATAGATCTACGTGCATGCATAGGCTGACGATGGATCGAGCAAAACCAGCATGCATGGCTACATGCACATGCATGCATGCATGCATGCATATGAACGGGAGAATCGATCCCTCCTCTCTGATCAAAGGGCTCCAGAGTCAGAGCACAGTATGAGCACTACTCGACCGGACGTACTCTCTACCACCGTGCATCATACCGCACTTCCTCTCATCGATGAATCGATCGGCCCGGCCTGCCGTCTCGCTGACAGAGACAAAACGAGCGACCCATCGCCCATCGGCGCACCTGCCCGGCCGCGTGTGCGGCGCCTTCTCTTTTCCCGGCCCCTCTCGACCGATCCCTCCTCTCCCATCGCATCGCCGCTGCATCTGCGTGCACACGCCTTCACCGTACGTACGTGCGCCGGCACGCCTTTCGGCTTCCATTTCCACTTGCAGGCAGAAAAGGCAGCGCAGCTTCTTCTCTCCGGCCCGCGCGCGCCGGCCACGACGGGACAACACGAGCCGCCCCCTGCACGCATGCATGCGCGTGCCCTGAGTCCCTGACGACGGGCGGATGGGTGGATTGGATGGTTCGTGCATGCATGGATCGATCGGATCGGATGGTTCTTTGGTTCGGCGCGACGCGAACGCGCGCGGCAGCCAAGGAGGATCTTGCGCAAGGCCATGGTTCTGCTCTGCAGCTCTAGCCTCTAGGCTTGTAGAGTACGTGTAGGCCAGCAGCGCTCCTCGATTGCTTGGGCAGCCGCACCCGCCAGCGCCAGGTGGTGTGAGTGAGCGGTGACGGATCCTGTGACACCCAAAAATGCTCAATTTAAAATTTTTGGCATTTAAATAATTATTTAGAGCTTGCTCCTATTTATTATAGACTAAATAATAATTTTCTAAAATTTAAAATAAAATATAAGTGATAGAAACATTTATTTTTGCATTCATGCTGCTGCATTTATTTTTGTATTGCTTGTGATTCAAACAAGAATTTAAATTTATTTAAATTCAAATTTGAATCACTTTGTTTGGAGCTCTAGAAAAGTTGTTAGGCCCATAGTTCACTTCTGCTCCCTGGACTTTTTCCCTGGTTCACTTTCGCCCCCTCAACTCCTTCTCCAGTCCGGCCCAGCCCCCCCTCTCCCTTTTCTTTTCCCGCGGCCCAAAACCATCGCCTCGGCCCAGCTCACCCCGCATCCACCGCGGCCCAGCCAGCTCGCCCCGGCCCAGCTCGCAGCCGCGCCCCCCTCTCTCTCCCACTGGCCGCCGGACCCCACCCGTCAGTCCCTCCCCCTACCTTCCATACCCCGGCGCCGGTAATGGCGCGGCCGAGCGGTGCTGCCGCGGCAGGGCCCGCACGCCGAGATTGCCGCCCGTGCTCTACTGTAACACCCAAAATACTCAATTTTAAAATTTTTGGCATTTAATTAATTATTTAATGCTCTCACCTATTTTATAAAGGTTAAATAATAATTTTCTAAAAATTAAAATCAAATATAAGTAATAGAAACATTTATTGTTGCATTCATGCTGCTGCATTTATTTTTGTATTGCTTGTGATTCAAACGAGAATTTAAAAATATTTAAATTCAAATTTGAATCACTTTGTTTGGAGCTCTAGAAAAGTTGGTAGGCCCATAGTTCGTTTCAGCCCCCTGAACTCTCCCTTGGTTCACTTTTGACCCCTATTCTTTCTCTTCGGCCCGGCCCGCGAGTCCGGCTGCCCAAGTCTACTTCTGCTCCCTAAACTCTTTCCCCGGTTCACCTTTGCCCCCTCTTCTTTTCCCCTGGTCCGGCCCAGCCCCCTCTTCTCTTCTCCCCCGAGTCGGCCCAGCTGCTCCACCGGCCCACTCTCCTTCCCCCTCCCCGCGCGCAGCCGCCCCGGCCCATTCCTTCCCCGCGGCCCAGCTCGCCCGCGCGCGCCCCGCCTCTCCCTCTCTCGCTGCCACGCGAGCCCCACCTGTCAGCTGCTGACGCCACCGCTGGCGTCACCTTCCTTCTTCCCCCTCGCCCCCTTTCCATCCCGAGCGCCGGTGATGGCGCGGCTCACCGCGGCCGGCCCGCACGCCGACGCCGTCTGCCCCCGCGCTTACTTAATCTAGCCCGCGGCACTGCCTCGCTCCTCTCACCCCATCGCCCCCAACCCTAGCGCCGCCACCGCTCCCAATCTCGCCGCTCCCGAGCCGCCGAGCTCGAGCTCCGCCGCCGCTCGTCGTCAAGCTGCTCCGGTCCTCCTCCGGCCGATTCGACCCCGTCAGGAGCTTCACCGAGCCACGTGGAGCGCGCCGAGCTGCGGCAGGACCCCTCTCGAGCCCCGGAGCCCCGTCGCCGACGTACACCGACGACCGCCGTCCGCCGCTCGCCGTCGACCCGTCGCACCACCGCTTCTCCGCCCAATTCCTTCACCCAGGAGCATCGCCCCGCGGTAACGCAGCTTCCCAACCCCTCAATTTCGGTTTCCGAGCACCGTAGAGCCACTCCCCTCGGCCGCCGATGGCGATCCGCCGCCGATCACTGCCGTCCGGCCAACACACCCCTCCACGCCGCACGATTTCACCACGATTGCACTCGTGGCACTCCCCAGTAACTCCTGAGCCACTTCTAGCCCGCTCGCACGCACCATAGCAGCTTCCCAGCACCTCACCGGAGCACTTCTCCGCCGCTCACCGCCGTCCGGCCACCTCGCCGGCCAAACCACGTCGAGAACCACCCAGGTGGACTCGCCATGCTTTCCTGAGTCGGTAGGACCAGATCCCGTAGAGTTTGAAGCCTCCTAGCGCGAGCTAGCCCCAACTCCGGCGATGCGCCGCCGTAGGCCGAACAGCGCCGCCGCCTCCCTCTGTCTCCCCGGCGAGCACCCCCCCTCCGGTCTGTTTTGGACCATGCGATGCAGATCCGATGGCTCACGTTGCGCCACGTCGCGGGTCAAACCCTGCGTACCGGTCAGCGCTGGCAATCTTGCTAAAGAGTCCCTAGACTTTTGGGAAATTAACCCGCAGTCCATTTTTAATTCAAAAATAATTACAGATAGGTCCTGTTTTATTCGTTTAGGCCCCTGGAAATTTTAAAACTTAGCCAGCAAGCCCCCGAATCTTAGAAACGCTATAACTTTCACGTTTTAGCTCCGATTTGCGTGATTTCCGCGCTCATGTGTTCGTAGCGAAGCGTAGAATAATTCTAGCTCCTGTTTTTGTACTGTTTTTACTGTTTGGTGTACAGTTCTAATAGAATTACTTTTGCTTGCATGTGATGATTGTTTTGGAATGCGTGCGTGATGTTCGTGTCCAGTCGGTGAGCCCGTAGCGTTGGACTTCGAGTACGTTGAGGACGTGCCGGAGCAGGAGTTTCAGCAGCAGCCTTACTCCGAGGAAGGCAAGTTATAGCACGGACAATCCTTGCTACCTAACTCACTTTTAATACACTGTTCATTACATACGCATGTGTCTAATATTGTTTACCCTTAAGGTTATTCCTAGCTTTTATTTCCCTGTCCTTGTATTCCTATGGGTCTTTGCATATGGGTAGCATTTTGCTAGGCGCAGCTACTGTCACCATTATTTAACTGTTAAACTTGTATTAATGGTCCACTTCAACTTTAATGTTAAAACTTGCTTTTTAGCAACATGGATTAGGGGGCTAGAGCATGTGCTGTGTGCTTTGCTCTAGTGTCTCCCTATAAGGACCGGTTCTTAAAGCGGCAACCCAGGAGCCCGTCGCCACCGCTGGAACTATATGGGCTCTGGTCTTGGTCAAGTAGCTTGTACATCTCTAGCTTGGCAGTAGTTACCGAGGGGCCAACGGCGTTGTGGGAGGTACGGCGCTGGGTGATCTCCGATTCCACCGAGGACGGTAGCCCCGTCGGCTAGGTCACGTTAGACCCGGTCCCGTGTAGGAGTCTCAGCGATTGAGAACTCTGCACGTTGCGCAGTATGGGTGCGATACCCGCGCTCCGGACGCCATCGACCCCCTCACGGTGTGACTCCGTGGGCGTACGTCGATCTCGGTGCCTAAGTTTTCACCACCGTATAGTACTCCAGCGGCTACTGACTTGTTAGGGTGTCTTGTGAAAGCCTCGTAGCGTCCCTATGCAGTCACACCTCGGAAGTGTTGATGTGTGTGGTTGGGTGCAAAGTTCCTTTGAACTTTTACGCGACTGGTGGGTAAAGGGCGAAACCTCTGCAGAGTGTACGATCTATCATGATAGCCTTGCTCAGGGTCACGAGCGGCCTGGATCCTTTTTGATTAGAATATGGTATTTATTCCTGTTTAATGTCACTTACACTATTTAATTGGGTTACAACCGGGTTCTCATTCACTTGTAGTAACTTGGATAAAGTTAAAACGAACCAACTAAAAGTGCTAATGCAGTTAAGCCAGTGTCTAGCCTTTTTGAGCCTTCATAACCCGTGCTATACTTGCTAAGTAATTTCCATTACTTACACTTGCTGTCATTACTATTTTTTGGGCAAAATCCCGGACGGGTAACAGATTGGAGTCAGGCTAACTATGAGGTGGAGTTTCCTGAGGACTTGCCATACTTCTGAGCTGGCGTTCTCCCAGTCAGAGTCCCTGTGGGATTGCGGCTACACTTAGAGAGAGTTTATTAGTCTTCCGCTGTCCATGTATTTCATTTATGCAAACACTGATGTACCCGCTACTTTATGTTGAGAAATAAGCGTTGTACTCTGATTTTTACCATATTTGTTCGCTATATGTGTCTGTGGACTTCCTGGGCACACATATGGCCACAGTCGGGTTTTGAGTAAATCCGGGTGTGACAGATTGGTATCAGAGCCGTGCTGACTGTAGGAACGCAGCCTAGATAGTACGGTTGACAAATTACTAGGAGACCCCCATGTTTTAAAAATTTTAAAAATCTAACAGTCGAGTCTTGTGTGAGTTTATGCCTTTACCTGCTTGTACTTATTGTTATTATGCATATGTTTGATTTGGTTGTTTGTAATGATTGTGATGGGCGCAGACACCTGTCTGCTACCATCTAGATATAGGTATAAGGCTTAAGGACTTTATTGTTTAGATAGCAGGGGTATCTATATATATTTTCTCGTACTAACCATCTGACATCTGACCTTTGTGATTATAGATGGCTCACCCCGGGGGCAATGCGGGCGGACAGCCTCCGCACCAGAACCCGCCCCCGAATCTGAATCCGAACCATCAGATACCCACCATTGAGCAGCTGATGTATGCTCAAGTGCAGATGATGCAGCAGATGGCAGAGACCATGAGGCTGATTCAGCAGAACCAACATCACCCCCAGGCAGCTGCACCGCCCAGAGACAAGAGGGGCGAGTTTCTGAAGGGACGCCCGCCGACTTTCAGCAAGGCCAGCGATCCCCTTGAGGCAGATGACTGGCTCAAGGCAGTGGAGAGACAGTTGGACATCGCCCAGTGCGATGACAGAGAGAAGGTACTGTACGCCGGAGGGCAGCTTCAGGGGCCGGCGTTGGATTGGTGGGACTCATACCAGTCTTCACGCCCGGCCGGTACTCAGATCACTTGGCAGCAGTTCTGTAGCAGCTTTCGTGCACACCACGTGCCGGAGGCCTTGATGGTTCTGAAGAAGAAGGAGTTCCTGGCACTGAAGCAGGAAGGGATGAGTGTCACGGCTTATCGTGACAAGTTCGTCTCGTTGGCCCGTTACGCTCCAGAGGACGTGGCCACTGATCAGAAGAAGCAGGCCCGGTTCCGTGACGGTCTGCAGGATGCTCTCCAGTACCAGCTCATGTGCACCAAGTTCCCGACCTTTCACGAGCTGGTGGACGACGCTCTGATGTTGGAGCACAAGCGCCGTGAGATGGAGGACAAGAAGAGGAAGCTCCAGGGACAGCAGGTGGGCAGCAGCAGTCGTCCGCGCTTCACACCTCCCCAGAGTCAGCAGGTGGGAGGCCAGCAGCGCTTCCAGGGTCAGTCCGGCTTGCTCAGTCGTGGCCAGTACCAGCAGCAGCGTCCCCAGTTTCCTCGGGCGCCACAGCAGCAGCGTCCTCAGGGTCAGCCACAGATGGGTCCAGTTCAGCGCAGCCAGGCGCAGCCGAGTCCAGTCCAGCGCATCAGTCCAGTCAACACTACACCGGTGGGTCCGAGGGTGTGCTACCACTGTGGCGAGCAGGGACACTTCGCCAATGTCTGCCCCAAGAAGATCCAGAACACCGCCGGGCAGAACCAGCAGGGCAGCGCTCAGAGAGTTGGGCAGCCGCAGAGTCAGCAGCAGGGTGGTCGTGCTCCGCAGGCTCTCGTTCGGGGCAAGGTCAACCACACCAGTGCAGAGACAGCAGAGACAGCTACTGATGTCATCGTGGGTACGTTCCTCGTCAATTCGACCCCCGCCACTGTTTTATTTGATTCTGGAGCTTCGCATGCTTTCATTTCTGCTGCTTTTGTGAAGAAGAATTTACTAGCACTGAAACCCATGAAGAACACTATGCTAGTAAGCTCACCGGGAGGTGAACAGCGGGCAACTCTACGGTGCCCCCATGTCCCCATCATAATAAGGGGGGTAGAGTTCAAGGCAGGTCCGATAGTTCTGGAGACTCTTGGATTTGATCTGATCCTGGGTATGAGCTGGATGACCAGATATGATGCAGTGATCAGGTGTGCTACGAGGACCATCCAGCTGACGGCAGAGTCCGGTGACAAGGTGGAGTACCAGGCAGCCAGTTCCTCAAAGCAAGGCCAAGCCAATCAAGCTGAAGGGACGACAACCGAAGATATCAGAGTGGTGAGCCAGTTCCCGGATGTGTTCCCAGACGAGTTGCCAGGTATGCCCCCAGAACGAGATGTTGAATTCGTTATTGAACTAAAACCTGGCACTGCACCTATAGCCAAGAGGCCGTATAGGATGGGAGCGAAGGAGCTGGAGCAGCTCAAGAAGGAGTTGGATGAATTGTTGGCCAAGGGGTACATTCGTCCGAGTGCTTCACCATGGGGAGCACCAGTATTGTTCGTCGACAAGAAGGATGGTACTCAGAGGTTGTGTGTGGACTATCGAGCCCTCAACGAAGTGACCATCAAGAACAAGTACCCGCTGCCGAGGATTGATGATCTGTTCGATCAGTTGAGAGGAGCTTGTATGTTCTCCAAGATAGATCTTCGTTCGGGCTACTATCAGATGAGGATCCGGCCGTCAGATGTGCCTAAGACCGCTTTCACTACTCGGTACGGGTTGTATGAGTTTTTGGTCATGTCTTTTGGATTGACCAACGCTCCTGCATACTTCATGTACCTGATGAACAACGTGTTCATGGATTATCTGGACAAGTTCGTGGTGGTATTCATTGATGACATTCTGGTCTTCTCCAAGAATGAGGAAGAACATGAAGAACATCTGAGGTTGGTGCTGCAGAGACTCCGGGAACATCAGTTGTATGCCAAGCTGAGCAAGTGTGAGTTCTGGCTGAAGGAAGTGGCATTTCTGGGACACGTGTTGTCCAATGGAGGAGTGGCAGTTGATCCGAAGAAGGTCAGCGATGTGTTGAGCTGGAATCCGCCACGGGATGTGAGCGAGATCAGGAGTTTCCTTGGGATGGCCGGTTATTACAGACGGTTCATTGAAGGATTCTCCAAGATCGCTAAGCCATTGACTGCTTTGCTAGAGAAGAATGCCCCGTTTGTGTGGACAGAGGCATGCCAGGTCAGCTTCGAAGAGTTGAAGAAGAGGTTGACTACAGCCCCAGTGCTGGTATTGCCAGATTTGGCTAAGAGTTTCTCCATCTACTGTGATGCATCCCGTCTAGGACTGGGTTGCGTCCTTATGCAGGAGGGCAGAGTCATGTCGTATGCGTCCAGGCAGCTGAGGAAACATGAGCAGAACTATCCGACGCACGACTTGGAGTTGGCAGCTGTTGTGCATGCTCTGAAGATCTGGAGACATTACTTGATTGGGCACAGATGTGACATCTACACTGATCATAAGAGCCTCAAGTATGTCTTCACTCAGTCAGATCTGAATATGAGACAGCGCAGATGGTTAGAGTTGATCAAGGATTATGATCTGGAGATTCACTATCACCCGGGGAAGGCCAACTTGGTGGCAGATGCTCTGAGCAGGAGGAGTTATGTGAACAGGATCACTGGACACTGTTTGCCTGAGGAGCTCAGCCGAGAGTTTGAGAGGATGAGTCTGGGATTCGTCACCAGCATCACCGAGATGGCAGTAGAGCCCACACTCGAGCAGGAGATCCGGAGAGGTCAGCTGCAGGATGAGAAGATCCGAGAGATTGTGGGTAATGTTGCATTGGGAAAGGCCCCTGGATTCCGAGTTGATGATCAGGGAACTCTATGGCATGGAAAGAGGATATGTGTGCCAGATATAGCGCAGATCAGGGAGATGATTCTGAGAGAGGCACATGACTCAGCTTATTCGATCCACCCAGGCAGTACTAAGATGTACCAGGACATCAAGGAGAGATTCTGGTGGTATGGATTGAAACGTGATGTGGCGACTCACGTGGCATTGTGCGACACATGTCAGCGAGTCAAGGCAGAACATCAGAGGCCAGCTGGATTGCTTCAGCCGTTGAAGATCCCGGAGTGGAAATGGGAAGAAGTTGGCATGGACTTCATCACTGGTCTGCCCCGCACTCAGAGAGGATTCGACTCCATTTGGGTGATTGTTGATCGTCTGACCAAGGTGGCCCACTTTCTGCCAGTGAAGACCACCTACACAGGCGCCAGATTAGCAGAGTTGTACATGGAGCGGATTGTGTGCTTACACGGGGTGCCGAAGAAGATTGTGTCAGATCGTGGTACTCAGTTCACCTCACACTTCTGGCGGAAGTTACATGAGTCCATGGACACAAAGCTGCACTTCAGCTCAGCTTATCACCCACTGACAGATGGTCAGACAGAGCGGACCAACCAGATACTGGAGGATATGTTGAGAGCTTGTGCATTGCAGTACGGGGTCAGCTGGGATAAGAGTTTGCCGTATGCAGAGTTCTCCTACAATAACAGCTACCAGAAGAGTCTGCAGATGGCACCGTTCGAGGCATTGTATGGCAGGAAGTGCCGGACCCCATTGTTCTGGAATCAGACTGGAGAGAGTCAGGTCTTTGGTCCGGAGATACTCAGAGATGCAGAGCGGCAGGTGCAGGTGATCAGAGAGAACCTGAAGGTGGCCCAGTCCAGACAGAAGAGTTATGCCGATGTCAGACGGAGGGACCTCAGCTTTAGAGTTGATGATTTTGTGTACCTGAAGGTGTCACCCATGAGAGGTGTAAAGCGGTTCAATGTCAAAGGCAAGTTGGCGCCTCGTTACATCAGACCGTTCAGGATACAGGAACGGATGGGCGAAGTGGCATATCGGTTAGATCTGCCTGAGAGACTGGCCGGAGTACACGATGTGTTCCATGTGTCCCAGCTGAAGAAGTGCTTGCGGGTGCCAGAAGAGCAGATCCCGATAGATGAATTGAATGTTCAGGAGGACCTCACATATGAGGAGTATCCGATCAGGATCCTGGAGGTGTCAGAGAGAGTGCTGAGGAACAAGACCATTCGGATGTGCAAGGTGCAGTGGAGCCGGCACTCAGCAGATGAAGCGACTTGGGAGCGGGAAGAAGACCTCAAGTCCGAGTACCCACAGCTCTCCGCTTCTACATCCGAATCTCGAGGACGAGATTCAACTTAAGGGGGGTAGGTTTGTAACACCCAAAATACTCAATTTTAAAATTTTTGGCATTTAATTAATTATTTAATGCTCTCACCTATTTTATAAAGGTTAAATAATAATTTTCTAAAAATTAAAATCAAATATAAGTAATAGAAACATTTATTGTTGCGTTCATGCTGCTGCATTTATTTTTGTATTGCTTGTGATTCAAACGAGAATTTAAAAATATTCAAATTCAAATTTGAATCACTTTGTTTGGAGCTCTAGAAAAGTTGGTAGGCCCATAGTTCGTTTCAGCCCCCTGAACTCTCCCTTGGTTCACTTTTGACCCCTATTCTTTCTCTTCGGCCCGGCCCGCGAGTCCGGCTGCCCAAGTCTACTTCTGCTCCCTAAACTCTTTCCCCGGTTCACCTTTGCCCCCTCTTCTTTTCCCCTGGTCCGGCCCAGCCCCCTCTTCTCTTCTCCCCCGAGTCGGCCCAGCTGCTCCACCGGCCCACTCTCCTTCCCCCTCCCTGCGCGCAGCCGCCCCGGCCCATTCCTTCCCCGCGGCCCAGCTCGCCCGCGCGCGCCCCGCCTCTCCCTCTCTCGCTGCCACGCGGGCCCCACCTGTCAGCTGCTGACGCCACCGCTGGCGTCACCTTCCTTCTTCCCCCTCGCCCCCTTTCCATCCCGAGCGCCGGTGATGGCGCGGCTTACCGCGGCCGGCCCGCACGCCGACGCCGTCTGCCCCCGCGCTTACTTAATCTAGCCCGCGGCACTGCCTCGCTCCTCTCACCCCATCGCCCCCAACCCTAGCGCCGCCACCGCTCCCAATCTCGCCGCTCCCGAGCCGCCGAGCTCGAGCTCCGCTGCCGCTCGTCGTCAAGCTGCTCCGGTCCTCCTCCAGCCAATTCGACCCCGTCAGGAGCTTCACCGAGCCACGTGGAGCGCGCCGAGCTGCGGCAGGACCCCTCTCGAGCCCCGGAGCCCCGTCGCCGACGTACACCGACGACCGCC
This sequence comes from Echinochloa phyllopogon, assembly GCA_033239725.1. Classification (NCBI taxonomy): domain Eukaryota; kingdom Viridiplantae; phylum Streptophyta; class Magnoliopsida; order Poales; family Poaceae; genus Echinochloa; species Echinochloa phyllopogon. Next base: position 33,794,014 of record BTCW01000001.1, on the reverse strand, counting down.
GTCCGCCGCTCGCCGTCGACCCGTCGCACCACCGCTTCTCCGCCCAATTCCTTCACCCAGGAGCATCGCCCCGCGGTAACGCAGCTTCCCAACCCCTCAATTTCGGTTTCCGAGCACCGTAGAGCCACTCCCCTCGGCCGCCGATGGCGATCCGCCGCCGGTCACTGCCGTCCGGCCAACACACCCCTCCACGCCGCACTATTTCACCACGATTGCACTCGTGGCACTCCCCAGTAACTCCTGAGCCACTTCTAGCCCGCTCGCACGCACCATAGCAGCTTCCCAGCACCTCACCGGAGCACTTCTCCGCCGCTCACCGCCGTCCGGCCACCTCGCCGGCCAAACCACGTCGAGAACCACCCAGGTGGACTCGCCATGCTTTCCAGAGTCGGTAGGACCAGATCCCGTAGACTTTGAAGCCTCCTAGCGCGAGCTAGCCCCAACTCCGGCGATGCGCCGCCGTAGGCCGAACAGCGCCGCCGCCTCCCTCTGTCTCCCCGGCGAGCACCCCCCCTCCGGTCTGTTTCGGACCATGCGATGCAGATCCGATGGCTCACGTTGCGCCACGTCGCGGGTCAAACCCTGCGTACCGGTCAGCGCTGGCAATCTTGCTAAAGAGTCCCTGGACTTTCGGGAAATTAACCCGCGGTCCATTTTTAATTTAAAAATAATTACAGATAGGTCCTATTTTATTCGTTTAGGCCCCTGGAAATTTTAAAACTTAGCCAGCAAGCCCCCGAATCTTAGAAACGCTATAACTTTCACGTTTTAGCTCCGATTTGCGTGATTTTCGCGCTCATGTGTTCGTAGCGAAGCGTAGAATAATTATAGCTCCTGTTTTTGTACTATTTTTACTGTTTGGTGTACTGTTCTAATAGAATTACTTTTGCTTGCATGTGATGATTGTTTTGGAATGCGTGCGTGATGTTCGTGTCCAGTCGGTGAGCCCGTAGCGTTGGACTTCGAGTACGTTGAGGACGTGCCGGAGCAGGAGTTTCAGCAGCAGCCTTACTCCGAGGAAGGCAAGTTATAGCATGGACAATCCTTGCTACCTAACTCACTTTTAATACACTGTTCATTACATACGCATGTGTCTAATATTGTTTACCCTTAAGGTTATTCCTAGCTTTTATTTCCCTGTCCTTGTATTCCTATGGGTCTTTGCATATGGGTAGCATTTTGCTAGGCGCAGCTACTGTCACCATTATTTAACTGTTAAACTTGTATTAATGGTCTACTTCAACTTTAATGTTAAAACTTGCTTTTTAGCAACATGGATTAGGGGGCTAGAGCATGTGCTGTGTGCTTTGCTCTAGTGTCTCCCTATAAGGACCGGTTCTTAAAGCGGCAACCTAGGAGCCTGTCGCCACCGCCGGAACTATATGGGCTCTGGTCTTGGTCAAGTAGCTTGTACATCTCTAGCTTGGCAGTAGTTACCGAGGGGCCAACGGCGTTGTGGGAGGTACGGCGCTGGGTGATCTCCGATTCCACCGAGGACGGTAGCCCCGTCGGCTAGGTCACGTTAGACCCGGTCCCGTGTAGGAGTCTCAGCGATTGAGAACTCTGCACGTTGCGCAGTATGGGTGCGATACCCGCGCTCCGGACGCCATCGACCCCCTCACGGTGTGACTCCGTGGGCGTACGTCGATCTCGGTGCCTAAGTTTTCACCACCGTATAGTACTCTAGCGGCTACTGACTTGTTAGGGTGTCTTGTGAAAGCCTCGTAGCGTCCCTATGCAGTCACACCTCGGAAGTGTTGATGTGCGTGGTTGGGTGCAAAGTTCCTTTGAACTTTTACGCGACTGGTGGGTAAAGGGCGAAACCTCTGCAGAGTGTACGATCTATAATGATAGCCTTGCTCAGGGTCACGAGCGGCCTGGATCCTTTTTGATTAGAATATGGTATTTATTCCTGTTTAATGTCACTTACACTATTTAATTGGGTTACAACCGGGTTCTCATTCACTTGTAGTAACTTGGATAAAGTTAAAACGAACCAACTAAAAGTGCTAATGCAGTTAAGCCAGTGTCTAGCCTTTTTGAGCCTTCATAACCCGTGCTATACTTGCTAAGTAATTTCCATTACTTACACTTGCTGTCATTACTGTTTTTTGGGCAAAATCCCGGACGGGTAACAGATTGGAGTCAGGCTAACTATGAGGTGGAGTTTCCTGAGGACTTGCCATACTTCTGAGCTGGCGTTCTCCCAGTCAGAGTCCCTGTGGGATTGCGGCTACACTTAGAGAGAGTTTATTAGTCTTCCGCTGTCCATGTATTTCATTTATGCAAACTCTGATGTACCCGCTACTTTATGTTGAGAAATAAGCGTTGTACTCTGATTTTTACCATATTTGTTCGCTATATGTGTCTGTGGACTTCCTGTGCACACATATGGCCACAGTCGGGTTTTGAGTAAATCCGGGTGTGACATCTACTTAATTGCCGACGCTGCTGCCTCTCCCATCCCCTCACCCACCGCCCACAACCCTAGCAGCACCGCCGCACGCCACCAGAGCCTCCCGAGCCGCCGAGCACGCGCTCCGCCGCTCGCCGTCGTCACCTCGCCCTGGTGCAGCTCCGCCCCGCCCGAGCCTCGGAGGAGCTTCACCGAGCCCCTTGGAGCGCGCCGAGCTACTCCGAGCCCAGCAGCAGCTGCTGCAACTCCTTCTTCCCCGAGCCGTGCCGCCGCCGAGCATCGGACTCCGACGAACACCATCGCCGGAACCCTCTCGCTCCAATTCAGCCCCCCAGGAGCACCGTCAGGAGGTAACGAAGCCCTTCCCCCTGTCAATTTCAGCTCCTGAGCACCATAGCACACTTTCCCGCGGTCGCCGACGAGCTTCGTCCGCCGATCGCCGTCGTTCACCCCTGTCCACTGCACGAAGCACCCCTAGAACTACCCAGTCACACTCACCACCACACCAGGAAGCTCCAGAGCCAGAAAACCGACCCAAAACCGAGCCAAAACCCCTACCCCGCGGTACACCGGAGTGCAGCTCCGCCGCCCGTCGTCGTCGGCCTGATTCGCCGGCCGATGCTCGACTAGAACCCCCTAGGTCGACTCGCCATCCTCCCCTGAACCCGTAGGACCAAGTAGCATCGAGTTTGGACCCCTGTAGCCCGAGTTACCCCCGATTCCGGCGAAGTTCGCCGCCGGCCCGAGCGGCGCCGCCGCGTCTCCTTCGTTCCCGGCGAGCCCTCGCCCCCGGTCGTCCGATCCTAAATCAACGCGCAGGATTAGATCCAGTCATACCCCTTCGCGTTTTAAATACAGGGCGTCCGTTCTCAGATCGACGGTCACGATTAGAACGGCCGATACCCCTTCGCGTTTTAAATCTCAGCCGTCCGGATCAGATCCAACGGCTGCCACGCGTTCTGACCGAGTCAGTAACGGTCAGCCGAGCCGGTTTTGCTAAAGAGCCCCTGACTTTTTCCAAAATCAACCCGCGGTCCATTCCAGTTCAAAAATAATTGCAGCTAGGTCATGTTTTATTCGTTTAAGCCCCTGATCTTTTTAAAAATTGAACCCGCGGTCCAGCCCTTGTGTTTTTGCACATTAGCCCTCCTGTTTTAATATGAAATTACATATAGGTCCTCGGTTTTTTCACAAATGAGCCCCTGGAAGTTTCAGAAACTTGCCAGCAAGTCCCTGAACCTTAGAAACGCTATAACTTTCACGTTTTAGCTCCGATTAGTGTGATTTTTGCACTCACGTGTTCGTAGCGAAGCGTAGATTATTTATAGCTCCTGTTTTGTACTGTTTTTACTATTTGGTGTACTGTTCTAATAGAATTAATTGTGTTTGCATGTAATGGTTGCATTGGATGCGTGCGTGATAATCGTGTCCAGTCGGCGAGCCCGTAGCTTTGGACTTCGAGTACGTTGAGGACGTACCGGAGCAGGACTCGCAGCAGCAGCCGTACTCCGAGGAAGGCAAGTTATAGCACGGACAATCCTTGCTACCTACTCACTCTTTTAATACACGGTTCTTAAAGCGGCAACCTAGGAGCCTATCGCCACCGCCGGAACTATAATGGCTCTGGTCTTGGACAAGTAGCTTGTACGGCTCTAGCTTGATAGTGGTTACCGAGGGGCCAACGACGTTGTGGGAGGCAAGACACGGGGTGTTTTCCCGATTCCACCGAGGACGGTAGCCCCGTCGGCTAGGTCTTGTTAGACCCAGTCCCATGTTGGGAGTCTCAGCGATTGAGAACTCCGCGTGATGCGCATTGTTGGGGTGGATACCCGCGCTCTGGACGCCATCGACCCCCTCATGGTGTGACTCCGTGGGCGTACGTCGATCTCGGTGCCTAAGGACTCACCACCTTGTAGTACTCCAGCGGCTACTATCTTGTTAGGGTGTCTTGTGAAAGCCTCGTAGCGTCCCTATGCAGTCACACATCGGAAGTGTTGATGTGCGTGGTTGGGTGCAAAGTTCCTTTGAACTTTTACGCGACTGGTGGGTAAAGGGCGAAACCTCTGCAGAGTGTACGATCTATCATGATAGCCTTGCTCAGGGTCACGAGCGGCCTGGATCCTTTATGATTAGAACTTGATGTTTATTTATGCTTAATGTCACTTACACTTTATTAATTGGGTTGCAACCGGGTATTCATTCACATGTAGTAACTTGGTCAATGATATAACGAACCAACTAAAAGTGCTAAAGCAGTTAAGCCGTGTCTAGCCTTTTTGAGCCTTCATAACCCGTGCTATACTTGCTAAGTAATTTCCATTACTTACACTTGCTGTTATTACTATTTTTGGGCAAAATCCCGGACGGGTAACAGATTGGAGTCAGGCTGATTATGCTGTGGAGTTTCCAGAGGATTTGCCGTACTTCTGAGTTCGCGTTCTCCCAGTCAGAGTCCCTGTGGGATTGCGGCTACGCTAGAGAGATGTATTAGTCTTCCGCTGTCCATGTTGTTATTTCTGAAGCACTCTGATGTAAACGCTACTATATGATGAGAATAAAGCATTGTACTCTGATTTTTACCGTATTTGTTCGCTATATGTGTCGGTGGACTTCCTGGGCACACATATGGCCACATTCGGGTTTTGGGTAAATCCGGGTGTGACAGATTGGTATCAGAGCCGTGCTGACTGTAGGAACGCAGCCTAGATAGTACGGATGACAAATTACTAGGAGACCCCCATGTTTTTAATTCAAAAACCTAACAGTCGAATCTTGTGTGAGTTTATGTCTTTAAATGCTTGTACTTATTGTTATTATGCATATGTTTGATTTGGTTCTTTGTAATGATTGTGATGGGCGTAGACACCTGTCTGCAACCATCTAGAGGTTGGAATAAGGCTTAAGGACTTTATTGTTTAGATAGCAGGGGGATATATATTTTTCTCGTACTAATCAACTGACATCTGACCTTTGTGATTATAGATGGTTAACCCCGGGGGCAATGCGGGTGGTCAGCCTCCGAACCAGAACCCGCCCCCGAACTTGAATCTGAATCATCAGATCCCCACCATTGAGCAGCTGATGTATGCTCAAGTTCAGATGATGCAGCAGATGGCTGAGACCATGAGGCTGATCCAGCAGAACCAACACAATCCACATCCTCAGGCAGCTGCTCCGCCCAGAGACAAGAGGGGCGAATTTCTGAAGGGACGCCCGCCGACCTTCAGCAAGGCCAGCGACCCCCTTGAGGCAGATGACTGGCTCAAGGCAGTGGAGAGACAGTTGGACATCGCCCAGTGCGATGACAGGGAGAAGGTGCTGTACGCCGGAGGGCAGCTTCAGGGGCCGGCGTTGGATTGGTGGGATTCATACCAGTCCTCTCGCCCGGCCAGTACTCAGATCACCTGGCAGCAGTTCTGCAGCAGCTTTCGTGCACACCACGTGCCGGAGGCTTTGATGGTTCTGAAGAAGAAGGAGTTCCTGGCTCTGAAGCAGGAAGGGATGAGTGTCACGGCTTATCGTGACAAGTTCGTCTCGTTGGCCCGTTATGCTCCAGAAGACGTGGCCACCGACCAGAAGAAGCAGGGCAGGTTCCGTGACGGTCTGCAGGATGCTCTCCAGTACCAGCTCATGTGCACCAAGTTCCCGACCTTTCACGAGCTGGTGGACGGCGCTCTGATGTTGGAGCACAAGCGCCGTGAGATGGAGGACAAGAAGAGGAAGCTCCAGGGACAGCAGGTGGGCAGTAGCAGTCGTCCACGCTTCGCACCTCCACAGAGTCAGCAGGTGGGAGGCCAGCAGCGCTTCCAAGGTCAGTCCGGCATGCTCAGTCGTGGCCAGTACCAGCAGCGTCCTCAGTTTCCACGGGCGCCACAGCAACAGCACCCTCAGGGTCAGCCACAGATGGGTCCAGCTCAGCGCAGCCAGGTGCAGCCCAGTCCAGTTCAGCGCATCAGCCCAGCCAACACTACACCGGTGGGTCCGAGGGTGTGCTACCACTGTGGCGAGCAGGGGCACTTCGCCAATGTTTGCCCCAAGAAGACCCAGAACGCCGCCGGACAGAACCAGCAGGGCAACGCTCAGAGAGTTGGGCAGCCGCAGGGTCAGCAGCAGGGGAGTCGTGTTCCGCAGACTCCCGTCCGGGGCAAGCTCAACCACACCGGTGCAGAGACAGCAGAGACAACCACTGATGTTGTCGTGGGTACGTTCCTCGTCAATTCGACCCCGCCACTGTTTTATTTGATTCTGGAGCTTCGCATGCTTTCATATCCGCTGCTTTTGTAAAAAAGAACCTAGTGGCATTGCTACCCATGAGGAGTGCTATGCTAGTAAGCTCACCAGGGGGGAGCAACGCGCCACTTTACGCTGCCCCAGTATCACCCTCACCATAAGGGGGGTAGATTTCGAGGCACGCCCGATAGTCTTGGAGACCCTTGGATTTGATATGATCCTGGGTATGAGCTGGATGACCAGATATGATGCAGTGATCAGGTGTGCTACGAGGACCATCCAGCTGACAGCAGAGTCCGGTGACAATGTGGAGTATCAGGCAGCAAATTCCTCAGAGCAAGGCCAAGCCAATCAAGCTGAAGGGACGACAACCGAAGATATCAGGGTGGTGAGCCAGTTCCCGGATGTGTTCGCTGACGAGTTGCCAGGTATGCCTCCGGAACGAGATGTTGAATTCATTATTGAACTAAAACCTGGCACTGCACCTATAGCCAAGAGGCCGTATAGGATGGGAGAGAAGGAGCTGGAAAAGCTCAAGAAGGAGTTGGACGAGTTGTTGGCCAAGGTGTACATTCGCCCGAGTGCTTCGCCGTGGGGAGCACCAGTATTGTTCGTCGACAAGAAGGATGGTACTCAGAGGTTGTGCGTGGACTATCGAGCCCTCAACGAAGTGACCATCAAGAACAAGTACCCGCTGCCAAGGATTGATGATCTGTTCGATCAGTTGAGGGGAGCTTGTGTGTTCTCCAAGATAGATCTTCGTTCGGGCTATTATCACATGAGGATCCGCCCGTCAGACATACCCAAGACCGCTTTCACTACTCGGTACGGGTTGTATGAGTTCTTGGTCATGTCTTTTGGATTGATCAACGCTCCTGCATACTTCATGTACTTGATGAACAGCGTGTTCATGGATTACCTTGACAAGTTTGTGGTGGTATTCATTGATGACATTCTGGTCTTCTCCAAGAATGAGGAAGAACATGAGGAACACTTGAGATTGGTGCTGCAGAGGCTTCGAGAACATCAGTTGTATGCCAAGCTGAGCAAGTGTGAGTTCTGGTTAAAGGAAGTGACATTCTTGGGTCATGTGTTAAACCGTTCGAGGCATTGTATGGCAGGAAGTGCCGGACCCCATTGTTCTGGAATCAGACTGGAGAGAGTCAGGTCTTTGGTCCGGAGATACTCAGAGATGCAGAGCGGCATGTGCAGGTGATCAGAGAGAACCTGAAGGTGGCCCAGTCCAGACAGAAGAGTTACGCCGATGTCAGACGGAGGGACCTCAGCTTCAAGGTTGAAGATTTTGTGTACCTTAAGGTGTCACCCATGAGAGGTGTAAAGCGGCTCAATGTCAAAGGCAAGTTGGCGCCTCGTTACATCGGACCGTTCAGGATACAGGAACGGATGGGCGAAGTGGCATATCGGCTAGATCTGCCTGAGAGACTAGCCGGAATACACGATGTGTTCCATGTGTCCCAGTTGAAGAAGTGCTTGCGGGTGCCAGAAGAGCAGATCCCGATTGATGAGTTGAATGTTCAGGAGGACCTCACATACGAGGAGTATCCGATCAGGATCCTGGAGGTGTCAAAGAGAGTGATGAGGAACAAGACCATTCGGATGTGCAAGGTGCAGTGGAGCCGGCACTCAGGAGATGAAGCGACTTGGGAGCGGGAAGAAGATCTCAAGTCCGAGTACCCACAGCTCTTCGCTTCTACATCCGAATCTCGAGGACGAGATTCACCTTAAGGGGGGTAGGTTTGTAACACCCAAAAATGCTCAATTTAAAATTTTTGGCATTTAAATAATTATTTAGAGCTTGCTCCTATTTATTATAGACTAAATAATAATTTTCTAAAATTTAAAATCAAATATAATTGATAGAAACATTTATTATTGCATTCATGCTGCTGCATTTATTTTTGTATTGCTTGTGATTCAAACAAGAATTTAAATTTATTTAAATTCAAATTTGAATCACTTTGTTTGGAGCTCTAGAAAAGTTGTTAGGCCCATAGTTCACTTCTGCTCCCTGGACTTTTTCCCTGGTTCACTTTCGCCCCCTCAACTCCTTCTCCAGTCCGGCCCAGCCCCCCCTCTCCCTTTTCTTTTCCCGCGGCCCAAAACCATCGCCTCGGCCCAGCTCACCCCGCCTCCACCGCGGCCCAGCCAGCTCGCCCCGGCCCAGCTCGCAGCCGCGCCCCCCTCTCTCTCCCACTGGCCGCCGGACCCCGCCCGTCAGTCCCTCCCCCTACCTTCCATACCCCGGCGCCAGTAATGGCGCGGCCGAGCGGTGCTGCCGCGGCAGGGCCCGCACGCCGAGATTGCCGCCCGTGCTCTACTTAATTGCCGACGCTGCTGCCTCTCCCATCCCCTCACCCACCGCCCACAACCCTAGCAGCGCCGCCGAGCACGCGCTCCGCCGCTCGCCGTCGTCACCTCGCCCTGGTGCAGCTCCGCCCCGCCCGAGCCTCGGAGGAGCTTCACCGAGCCCCTTGGAGCGCGCCGAGCTACTCCGAGCCCAGCAGCAGCTGCTGCAACTCCTTCTTCCCCGAGCCGTGTCGCCGCCGAGCATCGGACTCCGACGAACACCATCGCCGGAACCCTCTCGCTCCAATTCAGCCCCCCAGGAGCACCGTCAGGAGGTAACGAAGCCCTTCCCCCTGTCAATTTCAGCTCCTGAGCACCATAGCACACTTTCCCGCGGTCGCCGACGAGCTTCGTCCGCCGGTCGCCATCGTTCACCCCTGTCCACTGCACGAAGCACCCCTAGAACTACCCAGTCACACTCACCACCACACCAGGAAGCTCCAGAGCCAGAAAACCGACCCAAAACCGAGCCAAAACCCCTACCCCGCGGTACACCGGAGTGCAGCTCCGCCGCTCGTCGTCGTCGGCCTGATTCGCCGGCCGATGCTCGACTAGAACCCCCTAGGTAGGACCAAGTAGCATCGAGTTTGGACCCCTGTAGCGCGAGTTACCCCCGATTCCGGCGAAGTTCGCCGCCGGCCCGAGCGGCGCCGCCGCGTCTCCTTCGTCCCCGGGGAGCCCTCACCCTCGGTCGTCCGATCCTAAATCAACGCGCAGGATTAGATCCAGCCATACCCCTTCGCGTTTTAAATCCAGGGCGTCCGATCTCAGATCGACGGTCACGATTAGAACGGCCGATACCCCTTCGCGTTTTAAATCTCAGCCGTCCAGATCAGATCCAACGGCTGCCACGCGTTCTGACCGAGTCAGTAACGGTCAGCCGAGCCGGTTTTGCTAAAGAGCCCCTGACTTTTTCCAAAATCAACCCGCGGTCCATTCCAGTTCAAAAATAATTGCAGATAGGTCCTGTTTTATTCGTTTAAGCCCCTGATCTTTTTAAAAATTGAACCCGCGGTCCAGCCCTTGTGTTTTTGCACGTTAACCCTCCTGTTTTAATACGAAATTACGTATAGGTCCTCGGTTTTTTCACAAATGAGCCCCTGGAAGTTTCAGAAACTTGCCAGCAAGTTCCGGAACCTTAGAAACGCTATAACTTTCACGTTTTAGCTCCGATTAGTGTGATTCTTGCGCTCACGCGTTCGTAGCGAAGCGTAGATTATTTCTAGCTCCTGTTTTGTAGTGTTTTTACTGTTTGGTGTACTGTTCTAATAGAATTAATTGTGTTTGCATGTAATGCTTGCATTGGATGCGTGCGTGATGATCGTGTCCAGTCGGCGAGCCCGTAGCTTTGGACTTCGAGTATGTTGAGGACGTGCCGGAGCAGGACTCGCAGCAGCAGCCGTACTCCGAGGAAGGCAAGTTATAGCACGGACAATCCTTGCTACCTACTCACTCTTTTAATACACTGTTCATTACATACGCATGTGTTTAATACTGTTTACCTTTAAGGTTGTACCTAGCATTTATATCTCTGTCCTTGTATTCCTATGGGTTTTTGCATATGGGTAGTATTTTGCTAGGCGCAGCTACTGTCACCATGATTTAACTGTTAAACTTGTATTAATGTTCACTTCAACTTTAATGTTAAAACTTGCTTTTTAGCAACATGGATTAGGGAGTTAGAGCATGTGCTGTGTGCTTTGCTCTAATGTCTCTCTCTAAGGACCGGTTCTTAAAGCGGCAACCCAGGAGCCTGTCGCCACCGCCGGAACTATAATGGCTCTGGTCTTGGACAAGTAGCTTGTACGGCTCTAGCTTGATAGTGGTTACCGAGGGGCCAACGGCGTTGTGGGAGGCAAGGCACGAGGTGTTTTCCCGATTCCACCGAGGACGGTAGCCCCGTCGGCTAGGTCTCGTTAGACCCAATCCCGTGTTGGGAGTCTCAGCGATTGAGAACTCCGCACGATGCGCATTGTTGGGGTGGATACCCGCGCTCTGGACGCCATCGACCCCCTCATGGTGTGACTCCGTGGGCGTACGTCGATCTCGGTGCCTAAGGACTCACCACCTTGTAGTACTCCAGCGGCTACTATCTTGTTAGGGTGTCTTGTGAAAGCCTCGTAGCGTCCCTATGCAGTCACACCTCGGAAGTGTTGATGTGCGTGGTTGGGTGCAAAGTTCCTTTGAACTTTTACGCGACTGGTGGGTAAAGGGCGAAACCTCTGCAGAGTGTACGATCTATCATGATAGCCTTGCTCAGGGTCACGAGCGGTCTGGATCCTTTATGATTAGAACTTGATGTTTATTTATGCTTAATGTCACTTACACTTTATTAATTGGGTTGCAACCGGGTATTCATTCACATGTAGTAACTTGGTCAATGATAAAACGAACCAACTAAAAGTGCTAAAGCAGTTAAGCCGTGTCTAGCCTTTTTGAGCCTTCATAACCCGTGCTATACTTGCTAAGTAATTTCCATTACTTACACTTGCTGTTATTACTATTTTTGGGCAAAATCCCGGACGGGTAACAGATTGGAGTCAGGCTGATTATGCTGTGGAGTTTTCAGAGGATTTGCCGTACTTCTGAGTTCGCGTTCTCCCAGTCAGAGTCCCTGTGGGATTGCGGCTACGCTAGAGAGATGTATTAGTCTTCCGCTGTCCATGTTGTTATTTCTGAAGCACTCTGATGTAAACGCTACTATATGATGAGAATAAAGCATTGTACTCTGATTTTTACCGTATTTGTTCGTTATATATGTCGGTGGACTTTCTGGGCACACATATGGCCACATTCGGATTTTGGGTAAATCCGGGTGTGACAGATCCATTGGCCGCGGCTTTCTAGACGTACGTACTGGGGAAAAGAAAAGATCGTGCGTGCAGTGCAGTACGCTACGTACGTACGCATGCCTGCATGGCTGCATCTCTCGATCCGGCTGCATGCACTTGGTCCCTGCAAAGCTGTGGCTGCTACACGTACTGTACGTGCTCTAGGCCGTAGCTGGTAGCTAGCTAGTGCGGGCGCGCGCGCTAGACTTTGCTTGTGCGCCGGTGGTGCAGTACGTGTAAGCGCGCGATCGATCTCTCAGAAGCTAGCGGTGGTTGCGTCTCATTACTGCACGTGCGTACGTACTCGTACGCCGCTACGCAAGCAGGCAAGCAGCGGCGCTAGCATGTCTACACGGGCACACGTACGCCCCCGGCCGGTTTGTTTGTTGGGCGGTTGGGTCGATGGCCCGGTCCACGTCGAGTTGCGACTGAGCGAGCGTGCGTGCCTTTTCTGGGCTTGCAAGGACGAGCCCTACTTATGCGTCCTCGATCGATCTCTTCCTCGCAACAACATTTTGTTGCCAAATCGTATGCGGGACCATGGGACATTTTCAATTATTCTCCATCGGTGGATCGGGAGGACCGGTCCATCGACAGGTTCTTTTCTATATAGCGTGGTGCACGCCTACACACGTGTACCGGAATAGCGATGCATGATCTGGCGGGCGGATGCCAACAAAAAGCTTTCCTGCTCTTGACGTTACCCCTAAACACATTTTCCATGCAAGGACATCATTCAATCATACTGATAAATTACGGATCGGAGATACAATATTTTGCACACTCATGTTTCCTAAATTTCGCACTATATGCTATCAACATTTTTCCAATGGCTTTTTACATGTGCCCAGCAGTTCTTACCAGAGGCGGAGCTCCAACTAGGGCCGCCCAGGCCGCGGCCCTAGTCGTGGCCCGTAGAAGCCCACGAACCCCAATAACTTTTGGCCCACAATTATGTATCTGAGGCCCAGCCCACCACGACTAGGGCAGTTCTGCCGCAGACGGCCACCACGCGAGCGGCGACTCGGTCGACTCCCGAGAGCGCGAGGCCACCGCGACACTTCTGCGCCCGCCGCCGCGTGAGCATCCGCGTCCTCGGCGTCCGGCCGCGCCCGCCGTCGCTCCAGCCTACCTCGTCGTCGCCGCCGTGAGCCAGCGCAGCAGTCCGCGTCCGCCCCGCCGCTCCTGCCCGAGCACCGGAGGCCCCGTCCGGCGTCCGGCCGCCCGCCGCCGCTCTTGCTGGAGCCGGCCGCCGCGTCCGCCCGCCGCCGCGGCGCCGCTCCTGCGGCTCCTGCCCCAGGCCCGGGCCCCGGAGGCCGCAGTGAGAGCAGTCCGCGACCGCCTGCCGCCGACGCCCACTCTAGAGTCCAGACAGCAGGACAGCAGGTATTTTCTGATTTCTCTCTAATCTCCCAACATCTCCATTCAATAGATTGATTGTAATTTGGTATTTTGGTACTGCAATTTCAGATTTGGTACAAGATGAAGAGGAGCAGAACATTGGCATCCTATTTCTCTCCAATTTTACCTGCTGCCAGACAAGTGAATGGAGTGGAGGAACAGGATGAATTTTGACGGATGAATGTCGTGAGGAAAAGCTGGCTCCGCCACTGGTTCTTACCATAAATTTAGATGGCAACATATATAATGTATCTGTAAGTAATGATAGCTTGTTGGAAATTATGTTGTTATTGATTTGAATTATATTACTGGCAAAGATGTTAGTTGTATTGGGTAAATTGTTGTCTACTATAGAGATAAACGGTTAAAAGCACCAAATTTTTTGGCCACTCAGAGAAAAGTTTTCGAGGAAGATGGAATTTACTTTATCGCATGCGACGAAATTAAAAATTAGCCGTTGGATCTATTTGCGACAATCAATCCATCACCTTGTTTTGCGGTTCAATCGGGCACTCACATGTTCTGAGCCTATCATGTTTGTCCCCCGCCTTTATGTTTCTGCCATCACCCACCGTCAGCTTCGCAGGCACATACCTTTCTATCCACATATCAAGCGCTACTCCGAGTTGAAAGCTCGCCAGCTCTCATCTCCCAGCTCTCGAGACATCACCATAGAGATAGGGAGAGGGCGCCTTAAGCCGATTGCCGATGTCCTATTCTCTCAATATAGCGAGAGGAGGGCTTAAGCCCCCTTATGCCTGTATTGGATCCACCCTGCCTCGTATGTCATGAACCTAACAATTGATTCACTCAAAATCGAGGTACGAATGCTGGATTTTCAAGATAGCTAGGATAAAATCAAGCAAACATGATCATTACTTCTTTAAATATAGCCTATAAGGCCGATCACCATCCGAGCTTTATTACTTCATTACCTAGTGTGGGTTCGATGAAGTCAAGATTAGACTTCAGTTGTCAAAAAAACGAAGAAGAGGGCATGAGAGTAGTGAGAGGAAAAGCGAAGAAGACAAGGTTGAAGGAAGACGAGGTCTCGTATAGGAGTGGAAATGGATCATGGCCCTTTTATTCTTTCACAATCTAACTTAATCTATATAATTGGTACCCACTAACCAGTCATGGTTGGATTTCTCTCAACATGCAACCATTCCACGTCATCATCCACTATGCGCCATATCACTATCCACTATAAGCCATGTCATCATCGACTAGACCATCTATTTATTCTTCAACCGATTTTCTGTGACCACATTTGTGTGAGTAGCAATTACAAATTACAGTAGTAGAAATTACATATATGATCAGTCATACTTCCATGTATAACGTTTACTAAAGAACGTTGCAATGCAATCACTTTGGTGTTTATACTTTCACATTTCACTTTAAAATTTCGTTTAACAAATAATTGATTTTAGCTAAAAAATCGGTAGTATCATGACCCGATCCTAATTAGGTTTCATCCTTAAAGTTTTTAGTACAAAATGGAGGGCCCTTTACCACCCATAATCCCATGTGTTAGCGGGGCCGGCGGTGTGACGCGCTCAGCGAGCTGCTGCCGTTCTAGGGCGTGTTTGCTTCCCTGTATCCGGCGTCAGCCAGGCTCGTGGGGTGCAGGCTCTCCTGTGCGGTTGCCTGTACGCCCGTCGGAGCCTGTCCGGCTAGATGCAGATGTCGCGTCGAGCCTGGCTCCCGGGAAACGATCTTTGCCTCCGTTTCCAGCGGGCCTGGCTCACACGTTGCGGCCGTGGATAAGATAATGATGTGATTAGTACGATGATTAGCACGTATTAAGTGATATAAATATATTTTAAGAATTTTAAGACAACAATAATGTGAGTAAAGACTATTAGAGTATGACTATATAAAATTAAAATCAAAGAGATGAATATTTATAATTTTTATCTCATGCAGTCTTATGCGGATAACCAAACGATATCTCTTCTCGACCAATCTCAGTGCATACAACCAACCAAATATAGAGCATTACATACTTACATACACTCAGCCTGACTGAGATAGACCTATCCCACGTATACGAGGCAGGTTAAGCTCATGCGACCAACCAAACGCTTTCTTCCAAAGCTCACGGAGTGTCCGCGCGGTGCCGTGCCCGTGCGGCGTGCGCTGCGCGGCGCGGGAAGAAAGCGAAGAGCGGAGGAATATTCGCAAATAAAAAAAAGAATCGACTGGACGAAGGCCGCGCTGGGCCACGTCGACAGGCCTGGCCTGCGAGAAGGGGTCAGGTATACAGCCGCGGGCCGATGGTACTATTGGGCTATCAGCGGTTCATCTGCCTGACCAGAGCCGAAAAGAACCCCCGGTGTCTTCCAAAAAAAAAAACGGTGGCAGCAAAAACCCTGATGACGTTTCCGATTGTTTTTTTTTCTCAAATCATCAAATGAAAAGAAATCCCTGTAGAATGCGTGTGTGATTTGTGGTGGTGTGAGTTTTCAGATACTACATCCTGTATTTGAAGGGTTGAGCCTCAAAAAAAGAAACCCTGAGAACGTAATAAACAAGCAAAAGGGGAAGAGAAAGGAAATCCTGTATACCGATTCCAAAAATCCTGTACTGGCACTACACATGCTACAGCCATTTTTTCTTGCAAAATTCACGGTACAGACTAATCATCCGGCGGGCGGATCATACAGGCGGCGGGGGCAGGTCGAGGAGGAGCCAGAAGCCGACGCAGCCGTCGGAGTCGAGGTTCTCCTGGATGGCCAGGAAGTGGAGGCCGCCGCAGGCCTTCTTCGCCGCCTCCCATGCCTCCGCCTCCTGCGTCGCCGCGGGGGTCTTCTCGTACCCGGAGTAGATGTACCGCGTCGACACCCCCGCCGACAGGATCAGGCTCGCCCTGCCCGTGTCCACCTCCATCGCGCAGATCTCCAGGCCGTTCATCCACGCTGGAATGGATGACAAAGCAAACACAAAGGTGACATAGCGAACTAGATAGGCGCTCAGGTGCGATTCTTCGACATTGTTACTCTTCAACCTTACGACATTGTCACTCTTCAATTCTACAGTATGCAGTTCAAGTGCAGCTATTTATCCAAAATCAAGTAAATGCTTGTTATCTGTTATGTCTTTTCTTTTTTTTTAAAAAAAAATGTTGTTATCTGATTGCCGTTTCTTCTACATTCAAGCTAGTAGCAATATAATTATGAAACAATAAACATGCGAGATCATCTCATATAACATGCCCAAACTTGCCTGCCTAGGTGTACAACTATTCTGCATATGAATACACCGTAGAAAGTTACCCTGTTGCATTGCATAGTTATCAAGATTATAAGGGATCAACTCATCAAAGTGACCAGCTGATATACAAGTACTACTTAGGAGACTTCAGTCTTTTTACTGACAGAACATTTGCACATCATAATCTGAACTTATATTCCATATATACGAGTTGAGATTAGAAATTATGTACTACATTCTTCCGCAAATAAATGACATTCAGACAGTCAGATTTTGCATGCAAGCAGTTCAGTCCTCCGGTAGGAAACATCATATATTTCCGACAGGAGGGAGTATGTGTTTGCAATCAAGCATTGATCATGAAAAAGAAAACCACTGACAGCTTTCTACAGTATTTCGAGCCCATTGGGAGCTTCAGATTTCAGACTGCTTGACTTTCAGAAAGAGTTAAGAATGCTTGTTAATTTCAGTGCGCCTTGACAGTAAGTACATTGTCATCGTCTAAACAAGAATGTGGCACATTGGCATTTGCTTAACATTTGGTAGTAATTGGAATAAACTTACCAGCTAGAGGCTTGGCACGAGATGATTCCACGGCGACTCCAGGGACCAGCGTGCTGTCATCAAGCTCAAACCCCAGCAGGTCCAAATCGAGCCCCGCGCCAAATGCGTACCTCCTCCCCAGTGAATCCACCTCCTCTCTTACAGCTGCAGAAGAAGAACAATCACACACCAACCTAACACAATCATGGCTCAATGAAGGTTAAGCACCATGGAAATCGAACTGCTGCTGACCGGAGAAAGGGAGCTGCACGAACGCCCACTTGTCGCCGAAGAGGTTCTCCGGCAGCGTGGTGGGGAACGGGTTGTCGAGCGCGAGCAGCGGCCTGGTGCCGGCCTGGAACCCCGGGTGGCGGCTGTACACGGCCTCGTAGCGCTCCTCCAGCCACAGCAGCAGCGACACGCACCGCCGGCTCGGCACGGCCTTCACCCCGAGCTCGCCGCAGGCCCTGGTGATGATGGTCTGCATCTGCGACCGGAAGAAGCGGACGCGGTCGGGCACCGGCACGCCCAGCGCCTCCGACACGGAGGCCAGCGCGTCGCGGAGCGTGACGCTGTTGATGGCGTTGTTGGGGAAGTAGCGGGTGAACTGCAGCGAGAGCGTGGCGTCGCAGACCACGAGCTCCCACACCTTCTTCCCGCGCGCGTCCAGGATGGGCCGCGAGCAGAAGTCCAGCTCCCACTCCCGGATCGCCTCCGGGTCCGCGTCGGGGTCCAGGTAGCACACCTCCGCCTGCGGGTCCATCTCCTCCTCCTCCTCCTCGTTCTCGAGCTCCACTTCTCCTTCGGTGAGTTCAGCCGCGGCGGAGGCGGCGGTGGAGCTCTCGGAGGAGATGGAGCGGCACCGGCACGGCCGCGACGGCGGGCCGGCCGGAGCAATCATGCGGTGGCGTGCGTGCGGGAGGGGCCGCGCGGAGAGGGAGACCGAGATGGGTCTCCCTGGAGGGTTGGGAAGCGGGAGGCTCCGGCGCAGCGCGAGGCCGTGGCCGGCGACGATGGCGGTGGCGGTCGTCATGGCCGGCGCGGGCGCCCACGGCCACACGCAGAAGCTAACGTTGCTGGTGGGCGTCGCGGCGCGGCGTGCCAGTTCACCCACCAAGCAGTGTGATCTCTATCTTCCCCTTGGGCCGTGGACTGGCCCAAGCCCACGTAGAGCCCCAGTGAAGGGGAGAGAACAGGATAACGACGACCTCGTGGAAAAACCGAAAAGGAAAAAAAAAACTAGAGGGTGGAAGGCGACGGTGTCCGGAGTCCATAGAAATAGAGGAGAGGAGGGGAGAGGGGAGGAGGGAGGCGGGCAGCGGCAAGAATGGCGTGCTCCACCAACCTGTGCTTCTCGGCGTCGATTTCTTCGCCTTCTGCATCTTGCTCTTCGGGCTCCTACCGCTTCCTCGCGATCCAGCATGTGTCCTCTGCCCCGTCCTTGTTCAGGTATGCTGCTCTGGTTTCATGTTGCCAATTTGCCATGTACCCGTTGATGCAGTATCTCTCTTAGTCTTAGTCAATTCATTTCTCTCCAAAGCCCAAATTAAGGTTCTCCATGATTTCAAATGTTTTTTTTCTGGTCATTGGGATGTTGTATACTTACTGTTGTTTCTTACGCTAGCCCACAAGGCCACAAGAGATTTTGGTGTTAATTTGTTGTATTCTCTGCAATCTGATGAATTTACCCTAAAAAAAAGTTATAAACCAATGGGAATTTCAATTTTTGTAAAATGGCTGAGCGTTTCAACTCTCATGGGAGCTAGGAAGTGTCCAGGAGGACAGTACTTTTCAATTACTATATCAGTTGGTTTGACTTGGTGTGCTGATGGCTATTTCTGGTTGTGGTTTAGTGTAACATCAATATCACTGGCATTAGCTTAACTGACTACATGTGTTTTATCTCATAGATGGACAACCCAATACAAGCAATCGGGACATACATTATATCGGAGAAGCCACATGCTGGCCTTTGCTAGTGCAGATGTATGCATCAGGCTTTTTGAGTAGGCCATCTATTTTTGAGGGTTGGAGTAAGGTCAGGGTTGGTAGGGATATGACAGTAATAGTACAAAAAGTGTTTCATGAACTCTCTATGTGATTTTGATTTTTTTTAAAAAAGTTATAAGCTCAAGGTTTAGTTTTTCTTAGGCCTATATGGCTGTATTCCAATCAGGATACCATAATGCCTTAGCACTCTTGACTTTATGCATTATATACTAACCCTGGGGAAAGTTATTTTATTTTCTTTACTGCCAGTTGGCAGTTGCTGCATCCTTATTGTGTACTATGTTGTTTCTTGGTATCTAAACTGCTTTTGTCCAATGTCCAAATGAATCAGGTACCACAAGTCAAAAGAAGCTCAGGTGACAATGTTGTGATGGTTGATCCGTTGGAAGCTAAGCGTCTAGCTGCTAAACAGATGCAAGAAATCAGGGCCAAAGAAAAGCTGAAGGTGTGCTATTGCATTGGAGTGTATCATTCTTTAGATGAAATCAATCATATATGGTAAAGGAAGGAATCTTCATGATAACTGGATAAGGGAACTATCTCTCTTTTGCTTGCTCCAATAATCGGTGATGAAATGGTGAAGTGTCATTATTTCTTATAACTGGAAACAGACTAGCTTTTTCCCTGTTCATCTTGTCCTTCGATTTTCCCGTTCTTGATATAATTCTTTGAGTAGGACAAAATGATGTGATTGCATGTTGTGCATTGGAGGCATCTAACATAATTGCAAACAGATATGCAACATGATTTACCTAGTGGACTGTCCATTGCAGTAATGTTCACGTGGATACGTGATATGTCATTGTGTTATAACTTGTATGAGAGACGCTGAAAGTACTTCATGATACAAGATAGATATGTGCTTATTATTTCCCTAAGATAGTAGTTCTACTTTCTGTTAAAAAATACTCATTTCCGCATACAATACCACTAATTAGTCTCTGTTCGACGGAAAACCCATCATTTTTGCCCCCCCCCCCCCCCCCCCGAAATCCAAGATCATTCTAATACTTCACTGTGTTTTGTTGCTCTTCAAATTCTAGCTGTGGTCTGTTTTGCAGAGCCGCCGTCAAGCAGAAGCAGTTAACGGCGCGTTGGCAATGATAGGACTGACTGCTGGATTAGTAGTGGAAGGTCAGACAGGAAAGAGTATTTTGGAGCAGGTACTTAAGTTGAATGTATGAGGAATTTGGTTTGTAGTCTTTAAATTTTTTTATCATAACTAATAACTTGATTTGAGAAATATTGTAATGGATAACTGTGATATCTGATGCTAATTACTTAGAAAATAGAATATTAATCACAGTTTTACACCGTTGATATGTGATCTTCTTCTCATCAATTCCTGCAGCTAGCTGCATATCTGGCGGCTATTTATAGTTTACTTGGACAACTTGGACAATAGAGCATCATGTTTGGAGATTACTTTTTGACATTCGTTGGCCAGGAGAGCCGTTGTCTGAATCTTACTTGCTGGCTCCATCCAATTTTTTTCGGAGTTAATCCTAGTTGGCTGTGCAATAGCACACCCAGATTTCTATGTTTATTAAGTGTGTTACCATGGGCTGGACATTAATATACAGTGTAACAGATATATTCAAAACAATTTCTGATGGAGCCAGTTCTACTTATACTTCGATGTAAGATGTCACTGTGAAGGTGTTGGTAACTCAAGTATTATTTTGTTGTGTCTATCTTTTTGGTTGAGCTCGGGTGTCAGTATTTTGTTGTAAAGTTTGTTGTCAGAGCCTATGGTAGCTACTGATATGGACTATTTTTGTAATTTCGTTTGAATGTTTTCTCCAAAGAGAGCTGAGTTCGTTAGGTGGTTTTAGTAGCACTCCTCAGGTAAATCCTCTTGTGTGCCGCTGTGTAAGGGTGGAGAGAGTGCACCAAGGTCAATGTTTTTTTTTCTCCAAGGGGAAGGACATGGTGAATTTGATTTGACCAAATTCATCTGAATATCTCATGTCTAATTATATATCTGAAGTTGTTATTATAAAGACTAATATCATTTAGAAAAAAGGTGATATTTACTGGTTTATTTTTTTTTCTGCTTCCGCCTTTTAACGAATATGAAACTGAATATCTGATCTGTCATCCATAGTACTAAGAGCTGTGTTTGTAACTACTAACTACAGGCTAAAAACAAGGTATACATTGTTGAGCATCTACATGTCACTCAAAATTTGCAATGGAACATGATAGCGACATATAACTTCAAGCTCGACTTGGAAAGATGTAACACCCAAAAATGGCCCATTAAAAATTTTTAGCATTTAATTGATTTATTTATTGCTTGTTCATAATTAATATAGGCAAAATAATAAATTTCTCAAAATTAAAATCAAATATAGGTGTTAGAAACATTTATTGTTGCATTCATGCCGCTGCATTGTTTTTGTATTGCTTGTGGTTCAAACGAGAATTTAAATTTATTTAAATTCGAATTTGAATCACTTTGTTTGGAGCCCTAGGTTAATTGTTCAGCCCATAGTTCACTTTCCCTCCCTAAACTTTCCAAAAGTCCGCTTTCGCTCCTTGAACTTCCGGCCCAAATCCTTTTTCCCCCTCCCCCTTTTCCTTTTCTTTCTCTATTTTTTTCGGCCCACTATTTTCCTTTCGGCCCAGAAGCCGGCCCGGCTTGGACTCCCCCGCCCCCTTCTCTCTCTGACGCTCCGGCCCCACCTGGCAGCCGCCCTTCCCCTCCCTTTCCTTCCCTTTCCTCTGCTCGCTCGCCGCCGTAACCGCCGCCGAGGATTTCGCAGCGCCGCCGCCCTTGGGCCCGCACGCCTAGGTCAGGATTGAGCCTACAAATGTGGCCAACCCCCCTCCCCGATCCCATCTCGCCCTCGGCCCCCAACCCTAGCGCCGCCGAGCTTGAGCAGCGCCGCCGCACGCCGTCAGGCTGCCTTGGTGCGACTCCCGGCCGGCCACCACCCCGATCGGACCGCCAAGAGGTACCGAAGCTCATCGAGCATCTCCCTCTCCTTTTCCCGCTCTAAGCTCCGCTAATTTCTGGTCTCCGTCGCAGCGCCGCCGAGGCAGACCGAAGCTCCGCCGCTCGTCGTCCCGCCACACCGCCGCATCTCCGACCAATTCTTCACGCCAGAAGCTTCCACACGAGGTAACACAGCTCCCCAGCCCACCAATTTCGGCATTAGAGCACCGTAGCAGCCGCTCCCACGACGCTCGCCGTCGGTCGACCGCTGGTCATCGCCGACGGGCCACAATACCCCCTGATTCACCCCTAGAACACCACTGTTGTACTCACCGCCGTTCGCCGATGCTCCAGCACTGAAGACACAACCCAGAAACCACCCAGAACACCCTCCCCGCACTTCACCGGAGCACATCTCCGCCGCCCATCGTCGTCGGCACGATTCGCCGTCCGACGCTCGACTAGAACCCCCTAGATGCACTCGACATGTTCCCCTGAGTCCGTAGGACCAATCCTCGATGCAAATGGAGCTCCGTAGCACGAGTTAGAGCCAACTCCGGCGAACCTCGCCGTCGGCCCGCGCGGCGCCGCCGCGTTTCCTTCGTCCCCGGCGAGCTCCTCGCCCTGGGCCGTGCGATCGCGGATCAACGGCCCAGATTAAACATCAACGTACCCGTTCGCGATCTAATCCGGACCGTCCAGATCTGATCCGAGGGCGGGCTCTGGCCATTTTGTTAAAGAGCCCCTCTTGTTCCTGGAAATTAACCCGCGGTCCATTCTAATTCAAAAATATTTACGGATAGGTCCTGTTTTTATTGTTTAGGCCCCTGAGCTTTTCTAAAATGTAACCCGCAGTCCTGCCCTGGCATTTTTGCGCGTAGGCCCTCGGGTTTTAACGCGTAATTATGTTTTAGCCCTCGGTTTTTCACAAATAAGCCCCTGGAAGTTTCAGAAACTTGCCAACAAGTCCCTGAACCTTAGAAACGCTGTAGTTTTCACGTTTTAGCTCCGATTAGCGTGATTCTTGCGCTCATGTGTTCGTAGCGACGTGTAGAATATTTCTAGCTCCTGTTTTTGTACTGTTTTCATTGTTTGGTGTACTGTTCTAATAGAATACTTTTGTTTGTATGTAATGATTGTATTGGAATGCGTGCGTGATGATCGTGTCCAGTCGGTGAGCCCGTAGCTTTGGACGCGGTGTACGTGGAGGATTACCAGGAGCCAGATCTGCAGCTTCAGCCTTACTCCGAGGAAGGCAAGTACTAGCACGGATATTCCTTGCACCTACCACATTATTAATACACTGTTCAATTCATATGCATGTGTCTAATCTTGTTCACCATTAAGGTTGTACCTAGCATTTATATTCCCTGTCCTTGTATTCCTATGGGTTTTTGCATATGGGTAGCACACTGCTAGGCGCTACAACTTTTATTCGCTTAAATGTTAATCTTGAATAATGGTCCACTTGAATTAAGTGTAAAACTTGCTTTTTAGCAACTTGGATCAGGGAAGCTGGGGTTGGTGTGTTTTGCCTGACCCCAGTAACTCTCCCTAAGGACTGGTTCGTAAAAGCGGCAACCTGGGAGCAAGTCGTCGCTGCCGGAACTAAATGGGCTCTGGTCTTGGTCAAGTAGCTTGTACGTCTCTAGCTTGGCAGTAGTTACCGTGTGGCCTCCGGCGTTGTGGGAGATCCGGCGCTGGGTGACCTCCGATTCCACCGAGGGCGGATTCCGTCAGCTATGCCCCCGTGAGGCACAGTCCCGTGTGGGAGCACCCGCTCAACGGGTTCGCCTGTTCGGCGGGAGCTCCGCACGTTGCGCTTTTACCTTTCCTGCTGGCCGTCGTGCCGCGCATTGGACGCTATCGACCCCCTCGCGGTGGACTCCGTGGGCGTACGTCGATCTCGGTGCCTAAGTTTTCACCACCGTATAGTACTGCAGCGGCTACTGACTTGTTAGGGTGTCTTGTGAAAGCCTCGTAGCGTCCCTATGTCGTCACACCTCGGAAGTGTTGATGGGCGTGGTTGGGTGCAAAGTTCGTTTGAACTTTTACGCGACTGGTAGGTAAAGGGCGAAACCTCTGCAGAGTGTACGATCTATCATGATAGCCCGGCTCAGGGTCACGAGCGGCCTGGATCCTTTTACGATTAGAATATGGCATTTATTACTGTTTAATGATGACTTACCTTAATTATATAACTTGGGATACAACTGGGATTCATCTAAAGTAGAAATTGTGATTTAAAACGAACCAACTAAAAGTGCTAATGCAGTAAAGCCAGTGTCAAGCCTCTTTTGCCTCATCCCCCGTGCTGTACTTGCTAAGTAACTCTGTTACTTACCCTTGTTGCTTTTAACATTTTTGGGCAAAATCCCGGACGGGTAACAGATTGGAGTCAGGCTGACTACGAGGTGGAGTTCCCGGAGGATCTGCCGTACTACTGAGTTGGCGTTCTCCCAGTCAGAGTCCCTGAGGGATTGCGGCTGCACTAGATTGATGTATTAGACTTCCGCTTTCCATGTATTTCATTTTAAAGCACTCTGATGTATCCGGTACGATTTATTGAGAATAATACAGTATTGCACTCTGATTTTACTATACTTGTTTGCTATATGTGTCTGTGGACATCCTGGGCACACATATGGCCACATTCGGGTTTCTGCGAAAATCCGGGTGTGACAGGTTGGTATCAGAGCCGCGCTGACTGTAGGAACGCAGCCTAGATAGTACGGTGGAGAAATTACTAGGAGACCCCCATGCTTTAAAAATTTTAAAAATCTAACAGTCGAGTCTTGCGTGAATTTATGCCTTCACATGCTTGTATTTATTGTTATTATGCACATGTTTGATTTGGTTCTTTGTATTGATTGTGATGGGCGTAGACATCAGTCTACAACCATCTAGATGCAGGAATAAGGCTTAAGGACTTTACTGTTTAGATAGCTGGGTAGTTGTATATTCTTGTACTAACCCACTAATATCTGATCCTTGTGAAATTATAGATGGCCAATCCTGGTGGCAATGCTAGCGGTTTGCCTCCACACCAGCAGCCGAACCTGAACCCGAACCAGCAGATCCCCACTGTCGAGCAGCTGATGTATGCTCAGGTTCAGATGATGCACCAGATGGCAGAGACCATGAGGCTGATTCGGCAGGGTCAGCAGGGCCCTCAGGCAGCTGCTCCGCCCAGGGACAAGCGGGGCGAGTTTCTGAAGGGACGTCCACCGACCTTCAGCAGGGCCAGCGACCCCCTTGAGGCAGATGACTGGCTGAAGGCAGTAGAGAGGCAGTTGGACATCGCCCAGTGCGATGACAGAGAGAAGGTGTTGTACGCCGGAGGACAGCTTCAGGGGCCGGCGCTGGACTGGTGGGATTCATACCAGTCTTCACGTCCGGCTGGCACTCAGATCACTTGGCAGCAGTTCAGTGACAGCTTCCGCTCGCACCACGTGCCTGACGCATTGATGACTCTGAAGAAGAAGGAGTTCCTGGCACTGAAGCAGGAGGGGATGAGTGTCACGGCTTATCGTGACAAGTTCCTTGCACTGGCCCGTTACGCTCCAGAGGACGTGGCCACGGATCAGAAGAAGCAGACCAGGTTCCGTGATGGCCTGCAGGATGCTCTCCAGTACCAGCTGTTGTGCACAAAGTTCCCGACCTTCTACGAGCTGGTGGACGGCGCTCTGTTGCTAGAGAGCAAGCGTCGTGAGATGGAGGAGAAGAAGAGGAAGCTCCAGGGACAGCAGATGGGCAGCAGCAGCCGTCCGCGCTTCGCACCTCCACAGAGTCAGCAGATGGGAGGTCAGCAGCGCTTCCAGGGCCAGTCAGGCATGATCAGCAGGGGTCAGTACCAGCAGCGACCCCAGTTTCCACGACCTCAGTTCCCCAGGGCGCCACCGCAGCAGCAGCAGTACCAGCAGCGTCCGCAGGGTCAGTTCCAGGCAGCTCCAGCTCAGCGCCCTCAGGTGCCCCAGAGGCCCGTTCAGCAGTCAGGTCCAGCTCAGCGCCTCAGTCCGGCCAACACTGTGCCAGTGGGACCCAGATCTTGTTACCGCTGTGGGGAGCAGGGGCACTTCTCCAACAACTGCCCCAAGAGAGCTCAGACGCCAGCCGGACAGCAGCAGCAGGGAGGCCAGGCTCAGCAGGCTCCGATCAGGGGGAAGCTCAACCACACCGGTGCAGAGACAGCTGAGGCAGCTACAGATGTTGTCGTGGGTACGTTCCTGGTCAATTCGACCCCCGCCACTGTTTTATTTGATTCAGGAGCTTCGCATGCTTTTATTTCTGCTGCTTTTGTAAAGAAGAATATGCTAGCACTAAAGCCCATGAAGAACACTATGCTAGTGAGTTCGCCAGGGGGTGAACAGCGGGCCACTCTACGGTGCCCCCATGTTCCCATCTTAATAAGGGGGGTAGAATTCAAGACAAGCCCGGTAGTCCTGGAGACACTCGGATTTGATATGATACTGGGTATGAGTTGGATGGCCGAGTATGATGCAGTGATCCGGTGCTCCACGAGGTCTATCCAGCTGACAGCAGAGTCTGGTGACACGGTGGAGTATCAGGCAGCCAGTCCAGCAGAGCAGGGCCAAGTCTATCAAGCTGAAGGGAAGGCGCTAGAAGACATCCGAGTTGTGAGCCAGTTCCCGGATGTGTTCCCCGATGAGTTGCCAGGTATGCCTCCAGTTCGTGATGTTGAATTCATTATTGAACTAAAACCTGGCACTGCACCTATAGCCAAGAGACCATATAGGATGGGAGTAAAGGAGCTGGAGAAGCTCAAGAAGGAGTTGGACGAATTATTGGCCAAGGGGTACATTCGTCCGAGTTCTTCGCCATGGGGAGCGCCGGTGTTGTTCGCCGACAAGAAGGATGGTACTCAGAGGCTGTGCATCGATTATCGAGCCATCAACGAGGTGACCATCAAGAACAAGTATCCACTGCCGAGGATTGATGATCTGTTCGATCAGCTGCGTGGAGCATGTGTGTTCTCGAAGATTGACCTTCGGTCGGGTTATCATCAGATGAGGATTCGACCGTCGGACATTCCCAAGACCGCTTTCACCACTCGGTATGGGTTATTTGAGTTCACTGTCATGTCTTTTGGACTGACCAATGCTCCTGCCTATTTCATGTACTTGATGAACAGCGTATTCATGGACTATCTGGATAAATTCGTGGTGGTGTTCATCGATGATATATTGGTCTTCTCCAAGAATGAGGCAGAGCATGAGGAGCACTTGACATTGGTACTGCAAAGGCTTCGGGAACATCAGTTGTATGCCAAGCTGAGCAAGTGTGAATTCTGGCTGAAGGAAGTGGCATTTCTGGGACATGTGTTGTCCAATGGAGGAGTGGCAGTCGATCCAAAGAAGGTCAGCGATGTATTGAGCTGGAATCCGCCACGGGATGTGAGCGAGATCAGGAGTTTCCTTGGGATGGCCGGTTATTACAGACGGTTCATTGAAGGATTCTCCAAGATTGCTAAGCCGCTGACTGCATTGCTCGAGAAGAATGCCCCGTTCGTGTGGACAGAGGCATGTCAGGCCAGCTTCGAAGAGTTGAAGAAGAGGTTGACTACAGCCCCAGTGCTTGTGATGCCAGATTTGGCGAAGAGCTTCTCGATCTACTGCGATGCATCCCGTCTTGGACTGGGTTGTGTCCTTATGCAGGAGGGCAGAGTTGTGTCGTATGCGTCCAGGCAGTTGAGGAAGCATGAGCAGAATTATCCGACGCACGACTTGGAGTTAGCAGCTGTGGTTCATGCACTGAAGATCTGGAGACACTACTTGATTGGGCACAGATGCGACATCTTCACTGATCATAAGAGCCTCAAGTATGTCTTCACTCAGACAGATCTGAACATGAGACAGCGCAGATGGTTAGAGCTGATCAAGGATTATGATCTGGAGATTCATTATCACCCTGGGAAGGCCAACTTGGTGGCAGATGCTCTGAGCAGGAGGAGTTATGTGAACAGGATCACTGGACACTGTTTGCCTGAGGAGCTCAGCCGAGAGTTTGAGAGGATGAGTCTGGGATTCGTCACCAGCATCACCGAGATGGCAGTGGAGCCCACACTCGAGCAGGAGATCCGGAGGGGTCAGCTGCAGGATGAGAAGATCAGAGAGATAGTGGAGAATGTGGCAGAGGGCAAGGCCCCGGGATTCCGAGTTGATGATCAGGGTACTCTGTGGCATGGGAAGAGGATATGTGTGCCAGACATAGCGCAGATCAGGGAGATGATTCTGAGAGAGGCACATGATTCAGCTTATTCGATCCACCCGGGCAGCACGAAGATGTACCAGGACATCAAGGAGAGATTCTGGTGGTATGGCCTGAAGCGTGATGTGGCGACTCACGTGGCTCTGTGTGATACTTGTCAGCGAGTGAAGGCAGAGCATCAGAGGCCAGCTGGATTGCTTCAGCCGTTGAAGATCCCGGAGTGGAAGTGGGAAGAAGTTGGCATGGATTTCATCACTGGGTTGCCACGCACTCAGAAGGGATTCGACTCCATTTGGGTGATTGTTGATCGTCTGACCAAGGTGGCTCACTTCCTTCCAGTGAAGACCACCTATACAGGCGCCAGACTAGCAGAGTTGTACATGGAGCGAATTGTGTGTTTACACGGGGTGCCGAAGAAGATTGTGTCAGATCGTGGTACTCAGTTCACCTCGCACTTCTGGCAGAAGCTACATGAGTCCATGGACACGAAGCTGCATTTCAGTTCAGCTTATCACCCTCAGACAGATGGTCAGACAGAGCGGACCAATCAGATACTAGAGGATATGTTGAGGGCATGTGCACTGCAGTATGGGACCAGCTGGGACAAGAGTTTGCCGTATGCGGAATTCTCGTACAACAACAGCTATCAGAAGAGCTTGCAGATGGCACCATTCGAGGCATTGTATGGCAGGAAGTGCCGGACACCTTTGTTCTGGGATCAGACTGGAGAGAGTCAGGTCTTTGGCCCAGAGATACTCAGAGATGCAGAGCGACAGGTGCAGGTGATCAGGCAGAACCTGAAGGCGGCCCAGTCCCGACAGAAAAATTATGCCGATGTCAGACGGAGGGATCTCAACTTCAAGGTTGATGACTTTGTGTATCTCAAGGTGTCACCGATGAGAGGTGTGAAGAGGTTCAATGTCAAGGGCAAGCTGGCACCTCGTTTCATTGGACCCTTCAAGATATTGGAACGGATGGGCGAAGTGGCATACCGGCTAGAGTTACCTGAGGAGCTGGCCGGAGTACACGATGTGTTCCATGTGTCTCAGCTGAAGAAATGTTTGCGGGTACCTGAAGAGTCTGAGAAGGTGATCCCGATAGAAGGGCTGAGTGTGCAAGGGGATCTCACCTATGAGGAGCATCCAGTCAAGATTCTAGAGGAGTCTGAGAGGGTGACAAGAAACAGGGTCATCCGGATGTGCAAAGTTCAATGGAGCCGATGTTCAGAGGATGAAGCGACCTGGGAAAGAGAGGAAGACCTCAAGGCCGCTTATCCACAACTCTTCACATCCACATCCGAATCTCGAGGACGAGATTCACCCTAAGGGGGGTAGGTTTGTAACACCCAAAAATGGCCCATTAAAAATTTTTAGCATTTAATTGATTTATTTATTGCTTGTTCATAATTAATATAGGCAAAATAATAAATTTCTCAAAATTAAAATCAAATATAGGTGTTAGAAACATTTATTGTTGCATTCATGCCGCTGCATTGTTTTTGTATTGCTTGTGGTTCAAACGAGAATTTAAATTTATTTAAATTCGAATTTGAATCACTTTGTTTGGAGCCCTAGGTTAATTGTTCAGCCCATAGTTCACTTTCCCTCCCTAAACTTTCCAAAAGTCCGCTTTCGCTCCTTGAACTTCCGGCCCAAATCCTTTTTCCCCCTCCCCCTTTTCCTTTTCTTTCTCTATTTTTTTCGGCCCACTATTTTCCTTTCGGCCCAGAAGCCGGCCCGGCTTGGACTCCCCCGCCCCCTTCTCTCTCTGACGCTCCGGCCCCACCTGGCAGCCGCCCTTCCCCTCCCTTTCCTTCCCTTTCCTCTGCTCGCTCGCCGCCGTAACCGCCGCCGAGGATTTCGCAGCGCCGCCGCCCTTGGGCCCGCACGCCTAGGTCAGGATTGAGCCTACAAATGTGGCCAACCCCCCTCCCCGATCCCATCTCGCCCTCGGCCCCCAACCCTAGCGCCGCCGAGCTTGAGCAGCGCCGCCGCACGCCGTCAGGCTGCCTTGGTGCGACTCCCGGCCGGCCACCACCCCGATCGGACCGCCAAGAGGTACCGAAGCTCATCGAGCATCTCCCTCTCCTTTTCCCGCTCTAAGCTCCGCTAATTTCTGGTCTCCGTCGCAGCGCCGCCGAGGCAGACCGAAGCTCCGCCGCTCGTCGTCCCGCCACACCGCCGCATCTCCGACCAATTCTTCACGCCAGAAGCTTCCACACGAGGTAACACAGCTCCCCAGCCCACCAATTTCGGCATTAGAGCACCGTAGCAGCCGCTCCCACGACGCTCGCCGTCGGTCGACCGCTGGTCATCGCCGACGGGCCACAATACCCCCTGATTCACCCCTAGAACACCACTGTTGTACTCACCGCCGTTCGCCGATGCTCCAGCACTGAAGACACAACCCAGAAACCACCCAGAACACCCTCCCCGCACTTCACCGGAGCACATCTCCGCCGCCCATCGTCGTCGGCACGATTCGCCGTCCGACGCTCGACTAGAACCCCCTAGATGCACTCGACATGTTCCCCTGAGTCCGTAGGACCAATCCTCGATGCAAATGGAGCTCCGTAGCACGAGTTAGAGCCAACTCCGGCGAACCTCGCCGTCGGCCCGCGCGGCGCCGCCGCGTTTCCTTCGTCCCCGGCGAGCTCCTCGCCCTGGGCCGTGCGATCGCGGATCAACGGCCCAGATTAAACATCAACGTACCCGTTCGCGATCTAATCCGGACCGTCCAGATCTGATCCGAGGGCGGGCTCTGGCCATTTTGTTAAAGAGCCCCTCTTGTTCCTGGAAATTAACCCGCGGTCCATTCTAATTCAAAAATATTTACGGATAGGTCCTGTTTTTATTGTTTAGGCCCCTGAGCTTTTCTAAAATGTAACCCGCAGTCCTGCCCTGGCATTTTTGCGCGTAGGCCCTCGGGTTTTAACGCGTAATTATGTTTTAGCCCTCGGTTTTTCACAAATAAGCCCCTGGAAGTTTCAGAAACTTGCCAACAAGTCCCTGAACCTTAGAAACGCTGTAGTTTTCACGTTTTAGCTCCGATTAGCGTGATTCTTGCGCTCATGTGTTCGTAGCGACGTGTAGAATATTTCTAGCTCCTGTTTTTGTACTGTTTTCATTGTTTGGTGTACTGTTCTAATAGAATACTTTTGTTTGTATGTAATGATTGTATTGGAATGCGTGCGTGATGATCGTGTCCAGTCGGTGAGCCCGTAGCTTTGGACGCGGTGTACGTGGAGGATTACCAGGAGCCAGATCTGCAGCTTCAGCCTTACTCCGAGGAAGGCAAGTACTAGCACGGATATTCCTTGCACCTACCACATTATTAATACACTGTTCAATTCATATGCATGTGTCTAATCTTGTTCACCATTAAGGTTGTACCTAGCATTTATATTCCCTGTCCTTGTATTCCTATGGGTTTTTGCATATGGGTAGCACACTGCTAGGCGCTACAACTTTTATTCGCTTAAATGTTAATCTTGAATAATGGTCCACTTGAATTAAGTGTAAAACTTGCTTTTTAGCAACTTGGATCAGGGAAGCTGGGGTTGGTGTGTTTTGCCTGACCCCAGTAACTCTCCCTAAGGACTGGTTCGTAAAAGCGGCAACCTGGGAGCAAGTCGTCGCTGCCGGAACTAAATGGGCTCTGGTCTTGGTCAAGTAGCTTGTACGTCTCTAGCTTGGCAGTAGTTACCGTGTGGCCTCCGGCGTTGTGGGAGATACGGCGCTGGGTGACCTCCGATTCCACCGAGGGCGGATTCCGTCAGCTATGCCCCCGTGAGGCACAGTCCCGTGTGGGAGCACCCGCTCAACGGGTTCGCCTGTTCGGCGGGAGCTCCGCACGTTGCGCTTTTACCTTTCCTGCTGGCCGTCGTGCCGCGCATTGGACGCTATCGACCCCCTCGCGGTGGACTCCGTGGGCGTACGTCGATCTCGGTGCCTAAGTTTTCACCACCGTATAGTACTGCAGCGGCTACTGACTTGTTAGGGTGTCTTGTGAAAGCCTCGTAGCGTCCCTATGTCGTCACACCTCGGAAGTGTTGATGGGCGTGGTTGGGTGCAAAGTTCGTTTGAACTTTTACGCGACTGGTAGGTAAAGGGCGAAACCTCTGCAGAGTGTACGATCTATCATGATAGCCCGGCTCAGGGTCACGAGCGGCCTGGATCCTTTTACGATTAGAATATGGCATTTATTACTGTTTAATGATGACTTACCTTAATTATATAACTTGGGATACAACTGGGATTCATCTAAAGTAGAAATTGTGATTTAAAACGAACCAACTAAAAGTGCTAATGCAGTAAAGCCAGTGTCAAGCCTCTTTTGCCTCATCCCCCGTGCTGTACTTGCTAAGTAACTCTGTTACTTACCCTTGTTGCTTTTAACATTTTTGGGCAAAATCCCGGACGGGTAACAGATTGGAGTCAGGCTGACTACGAGGTGGAGTTCCCGGAGGATCTGCCGTACTACTGAGTTGGCGTTCTCCCAGTCAGAGTCCCTGAGGGATTGCGGCTGCACTAGATTGATGTATTAGACTTCCGCTTTCCATGTATTTCATTTTAAAGCACTCTGATGTATCCGGTACGATTTATTGAGAATAATACAGTATTGCACTCTGATTTTACTATACTTGTTTGCTATATGTGTCTGTGGACATCCTGGGCACACATATGGCCACATTCGGGTTTCTGCGAAAATCCGGGTGTGACAAAAGATCCACGGAACAGATTAGTAGGCATTTTGTTTTAGGATCTGTTTTTACTAGCAAAAAAGCCGAGCATGTGTGGTATGGATTGACGACATTGCGTGTTTTAGAAGACTCACCATGCACAATTATCTATTTGTTGTGCTCGCCCTTCCACTCCGCACCATGCACACGAGTTCTGTCCTATTTGAAACAAAATAAGTTCATAAGAACATGGTCCAAGTGATCCAGATTTAGGAAAAGGTTTTGTATTCACAACATTCCTAGTCATGAGGTTTGGTTATCATCAGGAAAGTTAAAATTTAAAGCTGGGTTGAAGAGAGTTTTGTCCGTTTGCTTTAGGTGTTTGGAAAGATTTGGTGGTTGCCTTTCCAAGGAAAGCACATAGTATTGTGTAAGCAAGAGGAGGGTGCTAGACATCTTGTTTCAAAAAAGAAAATCAGATAGTCAGTGATTCATTCTTCCAGTGGCACTATAACTGCTTGAAATTGATATCTCTATCAGTTTGGAGCTTCCAATGAACACCGTACACACGAAAATATATATGTCAGAGGAACTTTAACGCTATATATCAACCATTGAAATCCACAAAAGTAACACTGAACATCAAGACCCATATCTGACATGTGTTCGTTTCATTACATGTCCTAAAGTTGGAGCAACTAAGAGCTTCTCCAAGAGACTATTTATATCTTTTATAACTTAAAGAAATAAAGGTTTTGATGAAAAATACTCCGCAACAACCTCTTCAATTGGATATCCAAATATAGATATCCTCTATTTCGGATTTCTCGCTAGCAAAAAATGTAGAGCGAGATGACTCTCTAGACTACGCACAAGATATATAAAAGTTGTTGGAAAGTATAAAGATATAGAAAATAGTTTTTACTTAAATGACTCTTTAAATGATGATTTAGGAAAGTATATTTTAGATAGCCTCTTTGAGATGCTCTAAATATCCGATGCCTTCACAATTGACACGATGGAAGAGAAGTGGCACGTTAAAGATGGAGGTCTAGACCCTCCCCAACTTTTTTTCATATATCTATATCTATATACTATAAAGATCCAAAACTTTCGACAGTCGACGGACCCACTAGTCATTGAAACATTATTTGTCCTATGATCCCATCTATCAGGCTATTTTTTTCGTCAAACCACGCTTGACGAAACAGTTCGAACCCAACCCAAGACTACTCGTCGTCAAAATATACATGAACGTGAACCAAAGATGACATGCCCTATGAAGTATGAACACATGACTTTTCATCGTCAAAACAACAACATCGTGATCGACGGCATAATAAAGATAGTTATTTATTAAAAGGTGAATATCTGATGCCGATTAGTGATGCGGTGGGACACGGGGAGGGGGAGAAAGTGTTACCAAATCTAGCGCTAGAAACACCTGTCCTGTTCGGCTGGCTGGTGCTGGTTTTTGCTGAGAGAAAAATACTGCTGACTGATTGGTGACGGGTGGCTGGTGCTTGTTTCTGCAGAGAAAAAAACAGTGCTGTCTGGTGGCTGGACAAGCCAGTCGAACAGGGCAACCATTAGATAGAGATGAAAAAAAGAAGAAGAAATGAGCAATAATGATGAATCGGCAAGTGAAAAGACGAGCACTTGACAAGTAGCATGACCCTTATTTTTTCGTGTTAAATTTTCTTTTAAAGAAAATACAATACAAACACAAACCCTCTCACATATACTCACATATATGGATGCTTGGACACATACATACCGACTCTATGAGTATCTTTGAAAGAGTAAACCCGTAGATTTTAAGATCCAGAAGTGATTCTAAGTGCCTAATAGGCTCTAACACCTAAGTGTAATTTTTAAAATTGATTCAGATTCAAATGCAATTTAGTTTATCGTTCTTTGTGTTTGAAACGGAATACTTCCTGCTTTTATAGAAAGCCATAAGTTTTTACAGTAAAATTTGACCCATTGCACTTATCATGACGCGTTGAGGCAAAGCGCCGAAGGCCAACGAGTTCGTCTTTGGCGGTGTTCACTTCCCTTCAAATCCAAAATTTCCTCCAAACGAAAAGCGCTACAGTGCGCTACAGTGTTCGATGTGACATTTTCACTCAAATTCATATTCCCTTTTTTGGAAGTGAACACCGACTTTTACTCTTTTCCCACCTACTGATCTCAGGATTCCGAAAACGCCCCTGACTCGCCCACTCGTTTCCGCCTAAAATTACGCTTCCTGCCCTCCTCCGCTCCCCTCTTCTCCTCCGGACCGGCCCCGGCTCCAACTTAAACCCTAGAGCGGCTCCCCCGGCCGCTCTCGCGACCCCAAATCTCAAATCACCCGGAGGGAGCACGCGCGCAAAGGCAAGTACGCTTCAGATCCCCCATTGCTTCGGGTTCCCAGGCTAGCGCCTCTTGATTTTCTTCTCTATTTCCGTCTAATCCCTGATAAATTCGGGGTTTCCTCGGCGGAGCTTAGTGGTTGCTGCTGCTGTGCTGCGCCTTGGAGTGGATTTGGGAGATTGTTTTCGTTTAAATTTTCTGGGTCCTTGCAGGTTGTGCTCATGGCTCGCGTCTACGTGGGAAACCTGGATCCGCGCGTCACTGCGCGGGAGATCGAGGACGAGTTCCGCACGTTCGGGGTTCTGAGGAGGTGAGATACAGTGCCTTCGCTCGGAAGTGCTAAGTTTTAATTTCTCTTAATTTTTGGATGGCGGAAGTGCTAAGCTTGCAGTACTGTGCATATGATTTCCTCGACTCGTTTGTATGTACTGTTAATAGCCTATAGTACTTTACTATGAGTTTGTTCGTTCATTTGCCCTGTAAGCATGCTAAGTATTTTTTTTTGTTTTGGAGTATTGTAGTTTTGCATCATGGGTGCCTGTGGTAGAACAGTGGTACAGCAGCCACTTGTCCACCTATTGCTCATGTAACTTAATAGAAATTTGTAAGGCTGTTGTGGTTGAGTGATTCAACACCAATGCATTTGTGTATGTGCTGTTAGTTTGTTGAGTAGAGCAGGTTTTTGTGGAGTTGAGGCCGTCTCTTGATTAACATGGGTTTTTTTGGTAATGCATAGCTACTGCTTAGAAATATAAGGGGCATAGCTACTGCTTAGAAATATAAGGGAAAAGTGGGGGTACTATGCTCATATGTGAAGTACGGTGTACCTATAAGGTCTACTTTGGTAGGGCTTGGTGTTTTGAAGGCTTCTTCATGATAAGTTGGCAAGTGTGGCTTCAACTTATCACTTTATCAGTACATATGGGGCTTGGCCTTTTCTAGTTAGCTTTGCTAGTAGCTCAGTTTAGGTTGTATCAAGCTTAATACAAGAGTTCAAGCTTACAAGCCCCAGTTCATGTTTAGCTGCTTTGAGTCAGTTGCTGACGTACTTGAGCTTCTTTTCTTTTAAAAAGTTTGTGATTGTCCTTTTGTTTAATGGTAGGGCACCTTTTCAGAGATCAGGACACCTTTGTTTTCTCATTTATGTTTTGATCCAGTGAGCTAGCATTTTAAAGTTTGTTTTTATGCTGCACGTTGATAAAAAGAATATAGTGAAAAGTACTAGATGAACATGACAATTAAGAAACAAATACTATGAGATATAGAAGTGGAATGAAGTTGAATTACTATGATAGAGCAAAAGATGGAACAATGCTAGTACTTCTGAAGTGCATCCAACATAACTACATTATCCTCTGACCTGGGAATTTATGCCTATGATCTATAAATAAAACTTTGCTGCAGTTGATGTAATAATAGACTACTCATGAAATTAATCAAGAATCACATTTCTCAATGCTTCCTTCGTTTGAAATTGCAAGGCTTATTTCATTTAGTTACGACAAGCCTTTGACCAACAATTACTCTATTAGTAGATAATGTTTGTGACGCAAAATTGGTTGTGAATCCTTATCTGCTCTTTGAAAGAGCTTGATTTCATCGTCACTTTGTATGTGTATTTGCTTATGTTACCAGTCAAGGTATGAAAGGTTTAGCTGCGCCTTGTACAGAGTGATATGTACCTCTGTGCGGAAGGGTCATATGTTGACTTATTCAACAATAGGTATATACGCTATGTAGAATGAGGGATTCAATGGAGGCATTATGTAAGTCTGGTTGACTGTATCAGGCAGTCTTTCTTGCATTTGCATGCCAAGTGTTCTTTCTTTGTTGCCCTCGATTGAGATTGTACTAAGTTAGAAACTTTGACGTTAAAGACGTATTGTTTGTATGTCAATTTTTTAGCTTAATTCGGTATGAGATGTTTCTGTACATTAGATGATTATAAAGGAATTCACTTATACTAGTTTATTTTGTCAATGCAGTGTATGGGTTGCTAGAAAACCACCAGGATTTGCCTTCATTGACTTTGATGACCGCAGGGATGCACAAGATGCCATTCGTGAATTGGATGGTAATAACCAAGGACATCTATTTGTTATTTGTATTTTATATAGAGTTTGACTTTGCTGTACATCTTTCTCATAAGTTATCTATTGAACTTTCTGGCAGTAGATGGTTTTGTTATGAAGAATATGGTTGTGTTAAATTTTAACTAAACTGTTTTCCCTTTATCTCACTTGTAGCTTATGGTAGAACTTAAACTTCAAGATAATAGAGTAACAGTTTGTGATAACAATATTGGTGCCTGTGTTCTGATAGCTGGTAGATTTACTGGTGGCCATTATATTGACTAAGTGAATAGCATAGTGATAACAGGCCTTGGTTGCTTCTGGTGGCCATTATATCGACTAAGTGAATAGCATAGTGATAACAGGCCTTGATACTGCTTTATGTTATCAAACAATGCATGTCTTTACTGCCACTGAGGTGGAGCAAGTGATACTCATTTGTTGCCCTGCAAAATGAATACAACTGCAAGACTTTAAAGCTGCTAAGTTTATTTTAAACTGCTCATCTTACTTGAAAAGCATGTTTCACTCATTTTCATTTCTTTTAGTGATTGGATGAAGTTTTACCTTTTAGCCATTGTTATGTTCATATATTTCTACGATTTATGAATCTGTGCATATACTTGTCAATTCTTGTTTGGTAGGTAAGAATGGATGGAGGGTTGAGCTGTCAACCAAAGCTGGTAGTGGCCGTGGCCGAGATCGTAATGGTTCTGATATGAAGTGCTACGAGTGTGGTGAAACTGGTCATTTTGCACGTGAATGCCGCTTACGTATTGGTTCTGGAGGCTTGGGTAGTGGAAGGCGCCGGAGCCGAAGTCCTAGATATCGCAGTCGTAGCCGAAGCCGCAGCCGCAGCCCAAGATATCGGAGGAGCCCAAGCTACGGCAGAAGGTAATATCACTAATTCCACCTCACACATTCATTCAACTCCAATATTCAATAGCTTTTGATAAGTTTTTTTTTTAAAAAAATGCCACCTAGTAAACCTAAAACAATGTCTGTTGAGCATCGAATCAAATTCCTGAACAACATCTGTTATAGAACTAAGAGAATATGAGGATTGAAATCACTTGTCTGTATTTGTTGACCAGCGTTTTTACAGCTACATTTTTGTCTTTTTGCCATTTGCTTACATTTCAACTATCCCCTTTATACCCACGGGTATTTTAAGAAGATATATAGTAGGAAAAGTAAAAATGGGATGTGGTGTTGCAATTAAATCTAAATGGCTAGATGTATTCGGCATGTTCTTCCTTGAGGCTTCCATTTCCGACCTTGATTCAAATCTTCTTTGTTCTTTTAACTTCGATACAGCGCCCGACTTGCTGGATGCTGTATATAAACTTTCATATTAAAAAAATGCTTTCTGAGTTTGATTCTTTATCTTGCGTTGGTACTTTAGCAGCCTTTATGCTGGCTTTATTTTGCCACTCTAGCTGATGTTATATTGGAGGATATGTCTTGTTGCTAAGCCAGCAGTCTTTCCAACAAGTTAATTTGTGGTCATTTCTGAAAGAAAACATGCCTGTTTCAGGAGCTACAGCCCGCGGGATCGTTCTCCTAAGAGGCGAAGTTACAGCAGGTCGCCACCGCCGCCTCGTGCACGGAGTCTCAGCAGGTCACCTCCACCCGCTCGTGCACGGAGCTACAGCAGGTCGCCGCCGCCGCCACCCCCGCGAAACAACAGCAGGTCACCACCACCAGCCCGAGAACTGAGCAGGTCGCCACCGCCTCCTCCAGCCAGGAGGAGCTATAGCAGGTCGCCAGGGCAGCAGCCCGAGCGCGATGAGTCCCCCTATGGCAACGGCAATGGCAATGGCAATGGCAATGACGCCTAAGATCCTTAGCTGCTCCAAGATGCTGGGAAAATGTTAGGAGCCCCAGCATGTTTTGCCTGGCCGCATCAATACAACTTATGTAATTCTATAGGATTCAAATTCTTCCATTTCGCGTCAGTGTTTTTCTGTTTCCTGAGAGGACATCTCTGCTGATACAATTGAGGAGGCAGGAGCCTATAACGTTTCTGTTTTGGAGTATTGACTGGATGACATTGGACGCTTGTAGTTGTCAAGACAAGGTCTGGTTCCTATGAGTTTTGTATTTTGCTTGGAATTTGGACAAAGTGCTTATCCTGTTCGATGTTTGTAGCTGAAGCCTAGCAGTTGGCCTCGTGATTTCAGGGGGTCACTACCATGTGTGGTAGCAAGATAGGAACGGCGAGAAATTGCTCAAAACTGTCGCTGCTCCCGCTACATGCTTGTAGCGGTGGCGCCACTGAGATCTGAGAGTCATGGGAGCGACGCGACACCGGTGTCAGCGTGCAGCGTAGCACCAGCAGCCACGGCCGCACGGGAAACAAGCAGTTCTTTCACTCACGGGTGGCTCTCCAGGACTATTGCTCATCAGCCCATAGCCCTTCTGACCTCCTCCATCCGCCAAGTTGGCTCGTAGCCAAAAGGTTGCCGCATGCCGCACAGAACTTCTTTGGATGTGCGCCCGTGTCGTGCGTGCCACTTGTTAGAAAAAAGTCCAGCACAGTGGGTGGGTACACTTGGTCACGTGGTTGTACAACCCGACTCGGCAGCTAGCTACAACTTCACAGGCAAACCACCAACGGCCGAAAAGGCTCCATTGATCCAACCTAATTCCATGGCTAAAATCAGAAATTTACCCTGGACCTCGTTCGGGTAAGTTAACTGCTCCGCTCCTTACTCACAGTTTCACTTCACGTGCTCCGATCCGACGTCAAATTCAATGCTCCACCTTCCATGTTCGCAAGAAACTACAGGAAAGATTAAGAACGATCTGGAAAGGTACCCTGCTGCATACTGTGTGCTTGGGAATATTACTACCGAATAATATCTTTCGAGAGGGCAAAACGCTGCACTGTGGTTCATGAACAGATGAGATTTCAGGCTGCAGATGCAACTCTCTCATGCAAAGGAAACAAACTCTAGATAGTAATGTACAAGGCTGGATTACACGGGTGGTGACTGGTGAGGAGGATTACATGCGTTCCGTGCGACTCCGATCGAGTTCGCGCACCGAACTACTGTACAGATTATTCATGCTACACGGAGCGCCGCGCGTCGCATGCGTTCGGATTCGTTCAGAGTCGGCAAAATTAACGAAGCCGCCGGTTCGCCGGCCGGGTCGCTCCTCGGCGCTCAGCAGAAGGACGGGACGACGCCGTCCGACGCGGCGGGCGCCGACGCCGCCGGCGAGAAGCACGCCGCTTCCTCGTGCTCCAGCGCCTCGTCCTCAGCCTCCGCGGAGCCACGCTTGGCGAAGCGCCCCTTGATGCGCGGCCGCGTCTCGGCGTACGCCTTGCGGGACGCGTACCGGATCGTCTTGTCGAACCGCCGGTTCTTGCGCTTCTCCCGGTACCGCATCAGCCGCGCCTCCCGCTCCTTGCCCCTGCTCGCCACCGGCACCGCCGCCGCGGCCGCCGCCAGCGCGTCCGGTACGACCGCCACCTCCGACGACGACACCTGTGATAAGCGATGAAAGGCGTCTACATTATCCCCAAGTCCACTCAAAGAAATCACTTCTTTTTGACGCATCTCGAAATAAAGAAAGCATTTTGTTGTGTCGGCTGAGGATCTAGAAAGAGGGCTTACGCTGTGGTTCATGGAGTGGTCGGGGTAGTAGTAACCGCCGGCGGCGATGTCCAGCTCGGGCGGCGCGACCGGCACGCCGATGGCCTTGATGCCGTCCATGGACCGGGCGGTGTCCGCGAAGAACGCGTCGGTGGTGGCGGCGGCGCTGTCCTCATGGCTGTTGTCGGGCTCGGGGAGGAGCCACGAGGCCGCCTCGGCCTCGTTGCTCCCGTCGTCGTCCGCCGCCGCCGCCGCCCCCTCCCCCTGGGTCTGGGCGGCCGCGGCGGCGAAGGCCTGGGACGGGAACGGCTGCGGCGCGTCGGCGAGCGCGCCGAAGAAGGGCGCGACGGGGACCCGCTCGTGGCGGCGCGCGAGCGGGTTCGCCGAGTGGATGTCGGCGTCGCAGGCGGCGCAGAGCGCGGCGGCGTCGGCGCGGCACGTGACGGAGGCGGGGGCGTGCTCGCAGACCTCGCAGAGCCAGACGCGCGCGTGGCGCGACCCGGCGCCGTGCGCGCGGGCGTCGCACCCGGGGCACAGGAACGCGCCGTCCGCGCGGCAGTGCAGCCGCGCCGGCTCCGCGGCGCACGCGTCGCAGGGACGCGCGCCCACCACGCCCCAGTACCCCACCGACGGCTTCTGCTCCAGCTCCGCCGCGGCGTCCATGCCTGATGCCTCTGCTGCTGCTCCGGGCGCGTCACGAGGGGAGGGGAGACGCTGCGGGTGGGTGTCACGGATTCTGGGGTGTTTTGCGTCGGAAATGGTTGGTCTCGGGGGCGTTTGGTGCGTGCCCGGCGCAGCGGGCGTTTTGAGGGGTCGGCCGGCACGTGGAGCGGCTGGCGGCCACGAGCTGGGAGGCCAGTGGACCGTCGTCCCGTCGCTGTCACGCCGGGCCATGCACC
This sequence comes from Echinochloa phyllopogon, assembly GCA_033239725.1. Classification (NCBI taxonomy): domain Eukaryota; kingdom Viridiplantae; phylum Streptophyta; class Magnoliopsida; order Poales; family Poaceae; genus Echinochloa; species Echinochloa phyllopogon. The sequence goes on along the minus strand of BTCW01000001.1, from coordinate 33,752,219 downwards.
TTTGTTCGCTTGTCCGACGGTGCCAGATACCAGTACTTCGCAACAACCGGAGTTGCTAATCGTCACTGGAAAATGACCTCTACTCAATGCCAACGTAAGATGCCTTTGATCAAAGGGGAAACAACGTAGTAAAAGATTTTTCTCCAGCTTTACGGCTTCAGATTAGCCGAGCATCACTTCCTCTGTCCATCAAAGTAAAGTGTTCTTTGAAAGTAGCAAATATTCAGAAACATATTTTGATTCATAGTTTCTCTTTGCGATAAATTAGTAATCGCTGTAGAATCAACGTCATCTTACGATTTTTTTTCTTCTTTTTGCAAAGCATAATGCAGACGTATATGCTCACGCTCGCATAACCGCACGCATACTCACCCCATCCTTAAGATTTTGAATCAAATGTTGTAACTTTTGTGTATATTACATGTAATTTGATCTTTAATTAAAATACAAAAACTAACATTTTAAAAATTAAAATACTTCCAATGTTAATGGGCGTAAAGAGGAATTACTTGAGTATTTCTCGAGTGTATACTCAAATTTCTTATCCCTTACAGTTGTAATGGCGCTTCTCAACCTCAAATCAGGTCCAATGAGTTTTTCATTCTTTGACTGCCTCATTTACCAATCTCACATTTTCTTTTTATCCGTTTTTTACCCTCTTATTCCTTAACTCCCGTGGCTTCTTCTCCACAACCTCATGCTTCGGTCGTGTTTAGATAGAGGGAGAAAAAATTTCCTTCAAAAGTTTCCATATGTTTCACAAAAAATTCCATATGTTTCACAACAAAATTTGAAGGAAAGTCAACAAATGTTACGATATTTTCTACTATTTTGTAAACATGTGTAAAATTTTCATATGTTTCACAAGTTTTTTGCTACTGTTTTTGGTAAACATGTGAAAAAATTTTATGCCATTTTTTTCTCCTCCCTATCTAAACACTGTGTTTAGATTGGGTGGCAAAAAAAATTTCGGGTAATAAATGCACCTTTGACCACTAATTAGATGTATTAAATAAAAGCAGTTTACGAACTACCTTCACAACTCTAAATAAATTCCCGAGACGAATCTAATGAGGCCTTTGACCACACGATTAGAGGATGATACTGTAGCATTACTGTAGCAAATCATGGATTAATTATGCTCATTAGATTCGTCGCGCAGAGTTGCACTCATCTGTAGAAAGGTTTTACAAATAGACTTCATTTAGTACTCCATGCATGAAAGATTCCTTTCTCGATTTTTTTTTTTGGAAGCCATCTAAACACGATCATGTCTCTTCAGTCGATACTCGAGGTTTCTAGATTTGTCGAAAAATACTTTATAAATCCCTTTTGTTCCAAATATAATTCAAACCTCTATTACTTTATTTTTTTGTGTCAAAACTAGAGAAGTTTAATATAGAATAAAACTAAAGTGTTTTACATATTTAAATTGATGAAGTATATAACTATTATCATGCTAACCTGTCGGAATTTCCACTGATCCCTACCCTACTGTAACACCCAAAAATGCTCAATTTAAAATTTTTGGCATTTAAATAATTATTTAGAGCTTGCTCCTATTTATTATAGACTAAATAATATTTTTCTAAAATTTAAAATCAAATATAAGTGATAGAAACATTTATTGTTGCATTCATGCTGCTGCATTTATTTTTGTATTGCTTGTGATTCAAACAAGAATTTAAATTTATTTAAATTCAAATTTGAATCACTTTGTTTGGAGCTTTAGAAAAGTTGTTAGGCCCATAGTTCGCTTTAGCCCCCTGAACTTTTCTCAGTCCAATTCTGCCCCCTCTTCTCTTTCTCCAGTCCGGCCCAACACTCTCCCTCACAACACTCGGCCCAGTCCACTTTTGCACCTCCAACTCTTTCCCCGGCCTGACTTCACCCCCTCCTCTCTTCTCTTTTTCCTTCCCTGCCGGCCCAGCAGCCGCTCCTTCCGGCCCAACTTGGCCCAGCCTGCAACCGCGTCTCTCTCTCTCTCTCCCACTGCCACGCGGGCCCCGCTCGTCAGGCCGCTGACGCCAGCCTGGCGTCACTTTCCTTCTTCTCCCGCCCGCTGATGGCGCTGCCTGCCGCGGCCGGCCCGCACGCCGAGAAGATCGCCATCGCCCTACTTAATTGCCCAGTGCCGCTGCCTCTCTCACCCCCATCGCCCAACCCTAGCAGTGCCGCCACTTCTCCACCCCGCCATCGCCGTTTTCTCCTCGCACAGAGCTCCGCCGCCGGTCGCTGCCGTCGGTCGCCACCTCCGCGGGCAATTGGAGCAGACCAAGCCGGCCACGAGCTTCGCCGCGACGAGCTGAAGCCCTTGGACCGTGCCACGCTGCCGGGTTGCGGCCGGAGAAGCTTCCCCGCGTGGAACCGCCGTCGTCCCCAAGCCCGAGCGCCGCCGCTCGCCGTCCCACCTCTCTGGACCTGCTCCGACCAATTCACTGCGTCAGGAGCATCGCCCCGAGGTAACGAAGCTCCTCCCCCCTTCAATTTGAGCTCCTGAGCACCGTAGCACGCTTCCCCTCGGCCGCCGACGGCGATCCACCGTCGGACACCGCCGTCCAGCCGACACACTACATCACGCTGCACTTAATCACCACGGTTGCACTTGTGACCCTCCCTAGCAGCTCCAGAGCCAGAAGACCGACCCAAAACCGAGCCAAAACCCCCTCCCCGCGGTTCACCGGAGTCCGCCTCCGCCGCGCGCCGTCGTCCGGCCGCCTCGCCGGCCAACCCACGACTAGAACACCCCTAGTGGACTTGCCGTGTTCCCCTGAGCCTGTAGGACCAAGCCTCGTGCCATTTGGCGCTCCCTAGCTCGAGTTATGGCCGATTCCGGCGAAGTTCGCCGTCGGCCCGAGCGGCGCCGCCGCATCTTCTTCGTCCCCGGCGAGCCGGGCGATCAGAGCCGTCCGATCCGAGATCGACCGCCCAGATTAGATCGGTCGATACCCCTTCGCGTTTTAAATCTCAGCCGTCCAGATCAGATCCAACGGCTGCCACGCGTCCTGACCGAGTCAATACCGGTCAACGCGGGCTGTTTTGCTAAAGAGCCCCTCGGCTTTCTGGTAATCAACCCGCGGTCCAGGCCAGTTCAAAAATAATTACAAATAGGTCCTGTTTTATTTGTTTTAGCCCCTGCGCTTTTGAAAAATTGAACCCGCGGTCCAGCCTTTGCGTTTTTGCACGTTAGCCCTCCTGTTTTAATATGAAATTACGTATAGGTCCTCGGTTTTTCACAAATGAGCCCCTGGAAGTTTCAGAAACTTGCCAGCAAGTCCCTGAACCTTAGAAACGCTATAACTTTCACGTTTTAGCTCCGATTAGTGTGATTTTCGTGCTCATGTGTTCGTAGCGAAGCGTAGATTATTTCTAGCTCCTGTTTTTGTACTGTTTTCACTGTTTGGTGTACTGTTCTAGTAGAATTAATTGTGTTTGCATGTAATGATTGCTTTGGATGCGTGCGTGATGATCGTGTCTAGTCGGCGAGCCCGTAGCTTTGGACTTCGAGTACGTTGAGGACGTGCCGGAGCAGGACTCGCAGCAGCAGCCGTACTCCGAGGAAGGCAAGTTATAGCACGGACAATCCTTGCTACCTACTCACTCTTTTAATACACTGTTCATTACATACGCATGTGTTTAATACTGTTTACCTTTAAGGTTGTACCTAGCATTTATATCCCTGTCCTTGTATTCCTATGGGTTTTTGCATATGGGTAGTATTTTGCTAGGCGCAGCTACTGTCACCATTATTTAACTGTTAAACTTGTATTAATGTCCACTTCAACTTTAATGTTAAAACTTGCTTTTTAGCAACATGGATTAGGGAGTTAGAGCATGTGCTGTGTGCTTTGCTCTAATGTCTCACTCTAAGGACCGGTTCTTAAAGCGGCAACCCAGGAGCCTGTCGACACCGCCGGAACTATAATGGCTCTGGTCTTGGACAAGTAGCTTGTACGGCTCTAGCTTGATAGTGGTTACCGAGGGGCCAACGGCGTTGTGGGAGGCAAGGCACGGGGTGTTTTCCCGATTCCACCGAGGACGGTAGCCCCGTCGGCTAGGTCTCGTTAGACCCAGTCCCGTGTTGGGAGTCTCAGCGATTGAGAACTCCGCGCGTTGCGCATTGTTGGGGTGGATACCCGCGCTCTGGACGCCATCGACCCCCTCATGGTGTGACTCCGTGGGCGTACGTCGATCTCGGTGCCTAAGGACTCACCACCTTGTAGTACTCCAGCGGCTACTATCTTGTTAGGGTGTCTTGTGAAAGCCTCGTAGCGTCCCTATGCAGTCACACCTCGGAAGTGTTGATGTGCGTGGTTGGGTGCAAAGTTCCTTTGAACTTTTACGCGACTGGTGGGTAAAGGGCGAAACCTCTGCAGAGTGTACGATCTATCATGATAGCCTTGCTCAGGGTCACGCGCGGCCTGGATCCTTTCTGATTAGAACTTGATGTTTATCAATGCTTAATGACACTTACACTTTATTAATTGGGTTGCAACCGGGTATTCATTCACATGTAGTAACTTGGACAATGATAAAACGAACCAACTAAAAGTGCTAATGCAGTTAAGCCGAGTCTAGCCTTTTTGAGCCTTCATAACCCGTGCTATACTTGCTAAGTAATTTCCATTACTTACACTTGCTGCTATTACTATTTTTGGGCAAAATCCCGGACGGGTAACAGATTGGAGTCAGGCTGATTATGCTGTGGAGTTTCCAGAGGATTTGCCGTACTTCTGAGTTCGCGTTCTCTCAGTCAGAGTCCCTGTGGGATTGCGGCTACGTTAGAGAGATGTATTAGTCTTCCGCTGTCCATGTTTTTATTTCTGAAGCACTCTGATGTAAACGCTACTATATGATGAGAATAAAGCATTGTACTCTGATTTTTACCATATTTGTTCGCTATATGTGTCGGTGGACTTCCTGGGCACACATATGGCCACATTCGGGTTTTGGGTAAATCCGGGTTTTCAGAGCCGTGCTGACTGTAGGAACGCAGCCTAGATAGTACGGATGACAAATTACTAGGAGACCCCCATGTTTTAAATTTAAAAACCTAACAGTCGAGTCTTGTGTGAGTTTATGTCTTTAAATGCTTGTACTTATTGTTATTATGCATATGTTTGATTTGGTTCTTTGTAATGATTGTGATGGGCGTAGACACCTGTCTGCAACCATCTAGATGTTGGAATAAGGCTTAAGGACTTTATTGTTTAGATAGCAGGGGGATATATATATTTTTCTCGTACTAATCAACTGACATTTGAGCCTTGTGATTATAGATGGCTAACCCCGGGGGCAATGCGGGCGGTCAGCCTCCGTACCAGAACCCGCCCCCGAACCTGAATCCGAATCATCAGATCCCCACCATTGAGCAGCTGATGTATGCTCAAGTTCAGATGATGCAGCAGATGACTGAGACCATGAGGCTGATCCAGCAGAACCAACACAATCCACATCCTCAGGCGGCTGCTCCGCCCAGAGACAAGAGGGGCGAGTTTCTGAAGGGACGCCCGCCGACGTTCAGCAAGGCCAGCGACCCCCTTGAGGCAGATGATTGGCTCAAGGCAGTGGAGAGACAGTTGGACATCGCCCAGTGCGATGACAGAGAGAAGGTATTGTACGCCGGAGGGCAGCTTCAGGGGCCGGCGTTGGATTGGTGGGATTCATACCAGTCCTCACGCCCGGCCGGTACTCAGATCACCTGGCAGCAGTTCTGCAGCAGCTTTCGTGCACACCACGTGCCGGAGGCTTTGATGGTTCTGAAGAAGAAGGAGTTCCTGGCACTTAAGCAGGAAGGGATGAGTGTCACGGCTTATCGTGACAAGTTCGTCGCGTTGGCCCGTTACGCTCCAGAAGACGTGGCCACCGACCAGAAGAAGCAGGCCAGGTTCCGTGACGGTCTGCAGGATGCTTTACAGTACCAGCTGATGTGCACCAAGTTCCCGACCTTTCACGAGGTGGTGGACGACGCTCTGATGTTGGAGCACAAGCGCCGTGAGATGGAGGACAAGAAGAGGAAGCTCCAGGGACAGCAGGTGGGCAGCAGCAGTCGTCCACGCTTCGCACCTCCACAGAGTCAGCAGGTGGGAGGCCAGCAGCGCTTCCAGGGCCAGTCCGACATGCTCGGTCGTGGCCAGTACCAGCAGTAGCGTCCTTAGTTTCCTCGGGCGCCACAGCAACAGCGTCCTCAGGGTCAGCCACAGATGGGTCCAGCTCAGCGCAGCCAGGTGCAGCCCAGTCCAGTTCAGCGCATCAGCCCAGCCAACACTACACCGGTGGGTCCGAGGGTGTGCTACCACTGTGGCGAGCAGGGACACTTCGCCAATGTTTGCCCCAAGAAGACCCAGAACGCCACCGGACAGAACCAGCAGGGCAGCGCTCAGAGAGTTGGGCAGCCGCAGGGTCAGCAGCAGGGGGGTCGTGCTCCGCAGACTCCTGTTCGGGGCAAGCTCAACCACACCGGAGCAGAGACAGCAGAGGCATCTACTGATGTCGTCGTGGGTACGTTCCTCGTCAATTCGACCCCCGCCACAGTTTTATTTGATTCTGGAGCTTCGCATGCTTTCATATCCGCTGCTTTTGTAAAAAAGAACCTAGTGGCATTACTGCCCATGAGGAATGCTATGCTAGTAAGCTCACCAGGGGGGAGCAACGTGCCACTTTACGCTGCCCCAGTATCACCCTCACCATAAGGGGGGTAGATTTCGAGGCACGCCCGATAGTCTTGGAGACCCTTGGATTTGATATGATCCTGGGTATGAGCTGGATGACCAGATATGATGCAGTGATCAGGTGTGCTACGAGGACCATCCAGCTGACAGCAGAGTCCGGTGACAAGGTGGAGTATCAGGCAGCAAATTCCTCAGAGCAAGGCCAAGCCAATCAAGCTGAAGGGACGACAACCGAAGATATCAGGGTGGTGAGCCAGTTCCCGGATGTGTTCCCTGACGAGTTGCCAGGTATGCCTCCGGAACGAGATGTTGAATTCATTATTGAACTAAAACCTGGCACTGCACCTATAGCCAAGAGGCCGTATAGGATGAGAGCGAAGGAGCTGGAAAAGCTCAAGAAGGAGTTGGACGAGTTGTTGGCCAAGGGGTACATTCGTCCGAGTGCTTCGCCATGGGGGGCACCAGTATTGTTCGTCGACAAGAAGGATGGTACTCAGAGGTTGTGCGTGGACTATCGAGCCCTCAACGAAGTGACCATCAAGAACAAGTACCCGCTGCCAAGGGTTGATGATCTGTTCGATCAGTTGAGGGGAGCTTGTGTGTTCTCCAAGATAGATCTTCGTTCGGGCTATTATCAGATGAGGATCCGCCCGTCAGACATACCCAAGACCGCTTTCACTACTCGGTACGGGTTGTATGAGTTCGTAGTCATGTCCTTTGGGCTGACGAATGCTCCCGCATACTTCATGTACCTAATGAACATCGTGTTCATGGACTATCTGGACAAGTTAATGGTGGTATTTATTGATGACATTCTGATCTTCTCCAAGACTGAAGAGGAACATGAAGAACATCTGAGATTGGTGCTGCAGAGACTTCGGGAACATCAGTTGTACGCCAAGCTGAGCAAGTGTGAGTTCGGGCTGAAGGAGGTGGCATTTCTGGGACACGTGTTGTCCAATGGAGGAGTGGCAGTTGATCCAAAGAAAGTCAGTGATGTATTGAGCTGGAATCCACCACGGGATGTGAGCGAGATCAGGAGTTTCCTTGGGATGGCCGGATACTACAGACGGTTCATTGAAGGATTCTCCAAGATCGCTAAGCCGCTGACTGCTCTGCTAGAGAAGAATTCCGCGTTTGTGTGGACAGAGGCGTGCCAGGTCAGCTTCGAAGAGTTGAAGAAGAGGTTGACTACAGCCCCAGTGCTAGTATTGCCGGATTTGGCTAAGAGTTTCTCCATCTACTGCGATGCATCCCGTCTAGGACTGGGTTGCGTCCTTATGCAGGAGGGCAGAGTCGTGTCTTATGCGTCCCGACAGCTGAGGAAGCATGAGCAGAACTATCCGACGCACGACCTGGAGTTGGCAGCTGTGGTACATGCCTTAAAGATCTGGAGACATTACTTGATTGGGCACAGGTGTGACATCTACACTGATCATAAGAGCCTCAAGTATATCTTCACTTAGACAGATCTGAACATGAGACAACGCAGATGGTTAGAACTGATCAAGGATTATGATCTGGAGATCCACTACCACCCAGGGAAGGCCAACCTGGTGGCAGATGCTCTGAGCAAGAGAAGTTATGTGAACAGGATCACTGGTCACTGTTTGCCGGAAGAACTCAGCCGAGAGCTTGAGAAGATGAGTCTGGGATTCGTCACCAGCATCACAGAGATGGCAGTGGAGCCCACACTCGAGCAGGAGATCCGGAGAGGTCAGCTGCAGGATGAGAAGATCAGAGAGATTGTGGGGAATGTTGCACTGGGAAAGGCCCCTGGATTCCGAGTTGATGATCAGGGAACTCTATGGCATGGAAAGAGGATATGTGTGCCAGACATAGCGCAGATCAGAGAGATGATTCTGAGAGAGGCACATGACTCAGCTTATTCGATCCACCCAGGCAGCACTAAGATGTATCAGGACATCAAGGAGAGATTCTGGTGGTACGGATTGAAACGTGATGTGGCGACTCACGTGGCATTGTGCGACACATGTCAGCGGGTCAAGGCAGAACATCAGAGGCCAGCTGGATTGCTTTAGCCGTTGAAGATCCCGGAGTGGAAATGGGAAGAAGTTGGCATGGACTTCATCACTGGTCTACCCCGCACTCAGAGAGGATTTGACTCCATTTGGGTGATTGTTGATCGTCTGACCAAGGTGGCCCACTTTCTGCCAGTGAAGACCACCTACACAGGCGCCAGACTAGCAGAGTTGTACATGGAGCGGATTGTGTGCTTACACGGAGTGCCGAAGAGGATTGTGTCAGATCGTGGTACACAGTTCACCTCTGAAAGTGCATCTAGGCACTTATATGTTTTGGTGATTTTGGATGATAACATGATTTATATTTAACTTGTTTGCTTAAGCATATGAGCAGGGTTTTATTCTTATGGATATTCATGTAATATGGTTGTTGAAGAATATAAGCTCATTATTGGTATAAATGACATAAGAGCAAACAAGTGAGTGTGATCCCATGCAACTAAGCAATACAATGACAAGTGATCGGAAATGATAAATGAGACATGGTCTTAAGCATATTAGTTGGTCTCACTTGATAAGATATTTGTCAAAGGTTTTGGGACAAAAATAATTGAAGAGATTGAGATTTCTTTGGGCTTGATCCATGGCAATGGTTATATTCAAAATGAGACATGATTCTATGGTTAGTATATGGTCTCAAGTGCATTGATGCTTATGGACAAGTTATCTACCAAAGAAAACATACAAAACAATATTGAAGACATTTCAAATCAATTGAAGACAAGGATATTCAATGTGGATTTCATTAATGATGCAATGCAAAGCGTAGCTTAATTTGGCAAGAGAGGACGGAAGAGATCAAGCTAGATGCGAGTGACATTCCTAACAAAGTGAAGGGCAAGTTGGTCTTGTAGCCGAGGGACTTTGTTTGTGGAAAAGTCTTACATTATAGTTTGGTTTCTATACGTCGATCAAGTCATATCAAGTAAAGCAATGCGAAGCATCTAATCTTTATTGATCATATAGTGGAATGGCTTATGAATTGTTTCATACAATGGAAATTCTAAGCCATTGGCTCAAGATTGGATTTGCTCAAGCAAGACAAAGAAGTTGAAGCCCTCAAGTTGCAAATGACCAAGTATGGCATCAATGAAGATATAAAAGCTCAAGTTGTAGATTCTATTTATTGTCTTTATCTTGAGTTTAGGCATGCCGTACTATCAAGAGGGATGCAACATTAGTTGTTTGATAACACCAAAAGTGCTCATAGATCAACCCATGTGAGATAGCCTTGAGAGTGGAGTCTTGTGGGACTCAATGTGTGCTGAGTCGACCCAAACCGGTCTGACCGGTTTGGGGCTCTGACAGGCATAACGGCTACTTTGGTTTGTAAACCGGTCTGACCGGTTTGGGAAACCGGTCTGACCGGTTTCCAACGGCTATAATGGCTAGTTTGTGTTGTGTGGGGTATTTATACTCCATACCCCTCTCTTGTGAGGGGGGCTGGTTCATTTGCCTTTGTGGCTCGTCCCTAGCCTTCCCAAGCACCAGCAAGCTCTCCCCAAACCTCTCTTTGTGAGAGCTGATTGATTTTGATCATATCTTTTGTTTTGGGTTGAAGGATGTATGTGTTATGAGCTAGATAGCAAAAGAGAGCTAATTGCAGCAGTGAGAGCATATCCATAGTCTTGAGCACTTCCGGTGAAGTCTAGCAACAATTGAAGCATTTGTTACTCTTGGAGGTGATCCTCCTAGACGGCTAGGTGTCGCCGGTGAGCTACCTCGTGTGTGGTAAGCCACGGATTGGTTGTAAAGGCTGGCCTTGCCTCCTTCGTGAAAAAGGGTCAAAAGCTAGTGGAACCGAGGAAAGTGGCTTGGAGTGGATAAGCCCGCCTTTCGTAGGCCCTCAACGGAGACTAGGATTCATCGTGTCTTTGTGACAGCCTTAGTGGCAGCGGTGAACTCCGAACTTCGGGAAAACAAATCCTTGTCTCTTGTTTTACTTCACAAGTTCAATTCTAGCATTTATATTCGCTTCTGCATCGTTCTACTTGGGTGTGCTCTACTTGTGTGCAGGGACTAAGTGAACCTGCTAGTTATCATCTACAGGAGCCCATCAACAAGTTTGGTTTGTGCTAGAACTCGTAGAGGGGGTTAATTTACATAGTTGGTTTTCTCTGTGGAAAACCGGTCTGACCGCTTTGGCAAAGCGGTCTGACCGCTTTCAAGAAAGCGGTCTGACTGGTTTTGGAAACCGGTCTGACCGGTTTCTGTACTAACTGTGTGAAAAAGTTTGTAATTTGCAGATTCACCTATTCACCCCCCCTCTAGGTGACATCAAGGTCCTTTCAATTGGTATCAAAGCTTGGCCTCACATCCAAGCTTAACCGCCGTGAGGAAAGATGTCGACCACTTGTGAGGTAACCTATGAGCCACTAGCTAGTGACGGCTCAAATTATTCCATTTGGTCCGCTCATGTACTTAATGATCTTAGGACTATGAGTCCTATTCTTGAGCGGGTTGTAGTTGAAGGCATTGATCGTCCTAGTGTTGATTGGAGCGTGTCCAATCCAACCGAAGACGAAATGAATTGCTTTCAACTCGACGCTCGTGTCGCTAACTTTCTATTTGATGTTGTGAGCAATGAAGTTAGAGAATCAATTATACAATATGAAGCAACTCTATTCGATGCTCATCTCATTTGGGCTCGAATTGAGAAACTATACTCCAACATCAAAAGCAACAACCAAGTGGAAACAAGAACCAAGTCACATGAGGAGTGCTCTACATCAGCAAATACATGCACAAAGCCTCATGTAACAACCATCGTGGAGCCACAAGAGCAAAACGGCTCAGCAGCCACCTCTCTGCTGAAACCGGTCCGACCGGTTTCCCAAACCGGTCTGACCGGTTTGGGCAGAGGAGGAGCAGCTGGCCACAAGAAAGGAGGCTGACGCCGTGCAAGCAAAATTTCAAGCTCACAAGCAATATCATCCTCCAATGATGATGCACTCATATATTACAAGTCCAAAGAAGACGAGAAGGCGGAAAATTCAAAGGATGAGACTATCCTAGCTCTTATCAAAGAGCTTGAGGAAGTCAAACTCTCCAACGCCACTTTGGTTTGTAAGTATGATGCAATTGTTGATGATTATGCTTGTGATGCTCTTCATATGGCTTCCATAGAAAAAGAAAATAAAATGCTCAAGGATAAATTAGAATTAATTGCTAGCAAGCATGAGATCCTACAAGTGACGCATGAAGAACTCTTGGGTTCTCATAAAGAACTTGTAGAATCATATGCTTCATTAGAGATTTCTCATGAGGTTATTATCACTTCGATAAAATCTATTGAACCTCAATCTCACATATGCACATGTTCTTCAATTCAAAATAACTTTTCATGTGCTAACCCGTGTTGCTCTCAAGCAAAGCGATCTTGGTATGATGAAGTGTGTGTAGAGTCTTGTGACGACCTCATTGCACAAGAAAATGAAGAACTCAAGCAAGAGGTGGAAAGACTCACAAAGAACTTGACAACTCTTAAAGGCAAGAGCAATGCGCAACCTTCTCAAGATAACCGTGAGAACATGGTGAAGGAGCTTGAGAAGGGAACAACCGTGCAAAGCCCTTGCATATATCAAGTCAAGTCCAATACAAGCCAAGATCAAGGCAAAGAGGAAGACAAGCCAAAGCTCTCCAAAAGACAAAGAAACTTGGAGAGAAGAAGATGCTTTGGTTGTCTTGGGAAAGGACATCAAGTTGCCTCATGTCCAAGCAAAGTGGGACTTCACCAAGAGAAGCCTCAAATAAAGCTCAACAAAGGATTTCTCAAAGCCAAAGCAAAATTCAATGAAGAAATGGCTACCGAGCAACATAAGAAGAAGGCAACCAACATCAAGCACAAGACATGCTACACATGTCGGGAGAAAGGACACCTTGGTAAAGATTGTCCTAATGGTAAAACCATTAAACCCGACATTGTTCATTCTATGAATGTGAAGCTTGGGGATTCTCCAAATGCCCCTTGCGCTTCCAAGGTGATTCGTTCACCAAGGAGCGGCACAAGAGCTATTTGGGCCCCTAAGCATATTGGGACTAACAACATCGGATCCAACACGAGTTGGGTACCAAAGCGTGCTTGATAAAATTGTAGGGACTACGAGATGCATTGGTGGCTTGGCTTGAATGACAATCTTCAATGATCTACTAGCAAGCCAAGAAAAATTGCTTCCGCTTCATACTCTATACTCAATGTCATCTCGGTAACATTGTGCTTAAATTGGTTAAGTCTTTGTCACTAGTGCCTTTTGTAGGATCAAGTGCTTCTAAGTTTTGAACTTGTGAAACTTGACAGTGACCTAGGCTACTTTCTTGAAAATTGATATGCCATGTGATGCTTTTTATGGCTCTCTAGTAGAGCAATATTGTGTCAAATTTGTGGGAAACCAAACTCCGATGCAAGAAGCTCAATAACAAGTGTTTGGCACCACACTACCAGAAATTTACGACCCTATCGGAAATATCCGTCGCATATATCGTAAATATACACGAGAACCGGAAATTTCCGATGAACAGGTAATGTCTGGCAAAACCGGTCTGACCGGTTTTCCAAACCGGTCTGACCGGTTTGGCCCAGACAGTTGCAACTTTGGCACATTCATAAGAAATGAAGATTTGTATTAATGTTTTAAGCATATGCCACGTGGTATGTCTAATGGCTCTCCAGTAGAGCAAAATTCTATCATTTTCAGAGCATATCACACAAGATCCGACACTGAGACCGGAAGATCCGACCAGATGATCCAGGCGGCTCTGTGGTGAACTTTTCCCGGCCAGATGATCCATCGGAAGATCCGAGCTGAAACCGGTCTGACCGGTTTGGCTCAGGTAGTTGGAACTTGGTTATTTGTGTGAGAAATGAAGACGCAAGCAATTCATTTCATGAATTTCTCACTCTTGGCATATGTCAACTATATTACATCTTCATGATGGTATGATTACTTGGCATATTTAATTTTGAGCAATTTATTGTGCGACTTGACCGAATATTGAATTAATCCCTTCCATGTCACTCACAAGACAAAGTGCATGTCTCATATTGTCTACATATGATGCACACAGTTAGGGGGAGATTATTTCAATATTTGTGTCCTTGAGACTAACATCTCTTTTAGTGAACTTGTAGTCTCAATGATGAGAGAGTATTTCTCTCAATTGGAGTTGTCAACTCATCTTGTGATTCATGACGGCTACACTATAGTCATTCTCATCATGAATCTTGATCTCAATTTATGTTTTGACATCTCAACATAATATAGCATTAAATTTCTTAAATTGATTTAATCTTTCAAATCTAGTGCATACAAGTTCCTTCTAACCACATCATTACTAATGCACTAAAATAAGGAATTTGGTCTATATTGTGTGTGCTCGTAATTAATGACCTATGTTTTCATGCTTTTGTAAAAAGTCATTAATTATGAAATCATGTGTTGATGAAATCATGTGTTGTGCACATTAATGTTTTCTCTCTATGTTGATCAAATGGATAATATCATGAGAGAACTCATATGAAAAGATTGACAACATTGCACAACACATTCTACTAGAGGCCAAGGTATGTTTTCTATGAACTAGTTTTTACCTTGTGCATCTAGGCCCTTGTCATGCTAGAGTGAGTATTTGCATGCAAATATATCAAGCTCATATGCGTTGTTTAAAGGTTTAGTTTGCAACTTTCTTGGTGAATAGTGTAAGCTAAATTTGTTAATGTCGTTTTGTGCTCAATATATGTGCATGCCTTTGGGTGACATAGGATAGAGTTTGAAAAACCCAACTAGCATGATAGGAGTGTGTGATTTTGAAAATATTTGAGTTTTGGTCTTTTGACCTTTGTCGATCTATTTGTGACTATTGTTAACCTTGCTTGATTGATGGCTAGTCACAAATGGTGAGATTTCTCTCAAGTCCATAAATCTTTATCTATCCATCAATCCTATCCCATTTCTTTCGGAAGAAACGAAAGAAAATAGATTTATTGGAAATCTTAATCTTTTCATGGACAATCTTGAGAAGTTGAAGACCATGCCTATCACACACACTCTCAGATCAAGTGAACAAGTTTTGGAGCTCAATTTCCACCACTTTGGACTATTCTCAACTGACTAGGCGAAACCGGTCTGACCGGTTTCCCAAACCGGTCTCCCAAACAGCTGGGTGAACTTTTTTTGTGGAAATTCTTGGATTTTTGAAGGACATATTGCAGGAATTCACCGTAAATTTACGATGAATGGCATAAATTTCCGGCTAATGCGACGGAAATTTCTGGTATTCATCGGAAATTTACGATGGTTTTTGTGTCTCTCGACACACACCGTAAATTTACGGTAGACACCGTAAATTTCCGGCTTTTGCGACGGAAATTTCCGGTGGCTACGGCGTAAATTTACGTTGAGCTGCAGTTTTCACCCCTTCTTGGAGAAACCGGTCTGACCGGTTTCCCAAACCGGTCTGACCGGTTTGGCCCAGGAAGGTGGCCCACGTGTTTTACTGGCCGTCCGTGATTCCCTCTCTCCTCCCATACTTATTCCCACACCAGCCCTTCTCTCTCCTGTTCTTCACCGCAAGGAGGACCTCCCATGGCGATTTGAAGATTCAACCAAAGAAAAGTTGTTTGCTTGTTGGATTTGAAGTGCCCCAAGGCTGCTAGATTGGATTCCCTACTGCATTGGATTCATCTCTCATTTCTTTCATGAGTTCAAGGCTATCAAGGTATTCAAATCTTCCCGTCGCCCGATCTATGAACTCAATGCATATCTTGCAAAACCCTTTGGTAGAACATCTTCTGGCATGTCTAGGAACCTATCCCTAAGAGATGTATTGATTTGGTTGGCTACATTTTGCGCAACAAGGATTAGCATCGTCACTGCGCAAAGCGGTCTGACCGGTTTGGCAAACCGGTCTGACCGGTTTGGGCAGTGAAGGGCCAAGTCCTTGTTATGCAGCGTGTTTGTCTACTTATGGACTAGGGATATCTTATATTGCAATATTCTTCAAAATTCCAGATCATAATCTGTCCAGATCGATCCCCAACTCGCTTTGGCTCAGCCCAGGCAAAAGCGGTCTGACCGGTTCCTAGAACCGGTCTGACCGGTTTGGCCCTGAGCTGACCCAAAACTTGTTAGGTGCTCTCTATCAATTCCATACTTGACCCAATCTGTTTCTGGGCACTTATATCATTTTTACCTGTCCAAATTGATCTTCGACTCGAGTTGGCTCAGCTCAGACCAAAAGCGGTCTGACCGGTTCCTAGAACCGGTCTGACCGGTTTTGTGCTGAGTTGAATCAAATCCGGTTGAATGTACTCTATCTACTCAAATCTTTTGATCAATCATCTCCTGTGCATTGATACTTTGTGTGTCACCTTGTGAACCCAGGAAGGACAGTAGAATATGCCGAAGGGATCACATGCCGAGAGAATCAAAAAAGGGAAGTTTGATGAATCCGGAGGTAGTAGCTCACAAGCAGCCAGTGGCAGAGCTTTGAGGCCTAGGAGGTCAAAGAGAATAGCTGAGCAGGAAATTGAGGAGGTGGATGAACTTGGGAACACCACTGATGAGGATGAGGTTGAGGATGAAACCTACAGGGTTGTATACCGGCATGATCAGTTGGGTGGTAATGATGAAGATGAGGAGATGGCAGCCGGTGATGATGATGAAGAGAAGGCAGCAGGTGATGGTTCACCAGAGGCAAATGCTCCTCTCATTCTTGAGATTTGCCGACCCACTGGCCCAGCTAGCAGGAGAGTAACAGATTATCTAGCTGGTGGGATGACAGATACAGTGAGGAGGATGAGGAGGAGTAGTCCACTTGATGTGGATAGGACAGCCACCGACTACAGATTTTGGACTTTTTTTCAGCAGGATTTCTATGCCACAGCTATTATGAAGAAGACCAAGATCACTTCAGATGCACAGTACATAGATTGGGATTACATGAGCAAACAAGACAACCCGGTCTTCAATGAGATTATCAGAGTTTGTTCAGAAAAGCGAATCAAACATCTCATGGGCTTCAAGCATAATTGGAACAAGGAGGTGATTGCTCAGTTCTATGCTACTGTGTACTTTGGATACTATGAGGAGGATGGCAGGCAAGAGAGAGCTATGCACTGGATGACAGAGGGACAGCGCTTTCATGTCACCTTTTCTAACTTTGCTTCTATACTCAGAGTTGGACATGAGAGTGATGACACAGTCAGGATACATGATCGGGGTGTTATGGAACCATCAGAGATAAAATTCATGTATCCCAGAGATCAGCGTGGCAGTTGGGGGAAAGTGAGTGGTCTCTACACCTACTATGGGTCTCTCTACAGATTGCTCAGAAAGACACTCACTCCTAGAGAAGGCAACACCTCAGAAATCTCACTCTACATGAGAAATTTGATGATTATCTGAGGATTGGTGAGGAGACTCCTCCATTTAGCGTTGCTGATTTCATTTGGCATGAGATCAAGACCATTTCTGAGAGCCCTCAAAAGATTTGCGCCTACAGTCCGTTTCTCATGTTTATCATTGAGAGGGTTACAAGTTTGAAGGTCAAGAAGGATACCCCACATAAGCCGCTTCGCCCTCCTGTTCCTCACAAGTTTAGGATGCCTTCTCCTCCACCAGCAGACACAGATGCATCAGCCGGAGGTGATGAGCAGCAGCCACAACAGCATTCTCAGCAGCAGGCGAGAACCGGTCTGACCGGTTCTCCAAACCGGTCTGACCGGTTTGGGTCTGGCAGTGGTACACAGCCAGCAGGACGGACCTCTCCCATTCGGAAATTCATATCCATGTTTACAGGCATTTGCAAAGGCCAGAGGGATGTCCAGGTTGATATGAGGCAGCAGAGAATTGAGAGCAAGAAGACTCGAGATGCAATCAAGAGATTACACACAGCATTGAGTCCAAATGATCCGCCATCACCTATCTCTCCACCACTTGAGCTACCTGAGATACCCCCGCTTCGAGACATCATGACCGACCACATGAATGCGGGCTATTTTGAAGAGTATGGTGACATATTTGGATATGAACACGTCGGGTCGAGCTCACAGCATCCACCACCCCCTCCACAGTCAGTTGGTGCTCCGGGGACCATGCCATACATGCCTACTTCAGAGGGTGACTTGTTTGGTTCCTCGTTTGGGTTTGCACCTCCAGGACCTACCCATGCAGCTGCCACACTCCCGTCCTCGTCATATGCATATGGTGGTGCGTCATCTTCTATGGCGGGAGTTCAGTTCTCTAGTGCACCATCTCCATCTCCTGGAGACTTTGCTTCACAGGCAGCAGCTTCTATCTTCGGACCCACTTCTGCTCCTAGTCATGGTATACTTAGCTCATCCATATTTTCTTCCATGGCTAGCACATCCGAATCACTCCATATTATCACACATACACATTCACTTGAGTGAAGGTTTTCATTGGACTACATCTTCTTCGTCAGATGATCATAGCCCGACCTTCTAGCGGCGGAGGAGATTGGATGCATGATGGGAGCGTGACTACAAGCTTCTCCAGGCCCTTTATGGATGATTGATGACAAAGGGGGAGAAGAATATGGATTAAAGAAGAATATGGATTAAAGCCTATTTCTAGTTGATCTTGTAGTCATGTCACTTTGGATGTAATAAATTCGTACTTTATCTATTTGTGGACTTGAGAATTTGTAATGTGTGCTACTATGTGTGTTGAACCTTTTTATGTATTCTAAGTGACAATTTGCTAGGGTGTTACATTTATTGGGTGATGCAATGTTATTTCACACATACCTGCTGTTGGGGTGAAACCGGTCTGACCGGTTTCCCAAACCGGTCTGACCAGTTTGGCCCCAACAGCAAGCATGTGCTTCTCTTTGTCTTATTGAGTGTTATACATGTCATATGCATCACACCTTGTTTTATTATGTCACACACACATGTTTGCACATGATGGATGCTGAGATATAGGGGGAGCTCTCATTTTTTTGTTTATATGTGCATTTGGCATTTGAGGCCGAATTTTTGAAATTACATTCAAATCACATATTAAGGGGGAGCTCACCATATATCTCAGTCATCTTGAGCTTAAATTTTATATCTTTTGTAAGCTTTAATCATGTTGTCAACAATCACCAAAAAGGGGGAGATTGAAAGTGCATCTAGGCACTTATATGTTTTGGTGATTTTGGATGATAACATGATTTATATTTAACTTGTTTGCTTAAGCATATGAGCAGGGTTTTATTCTTATGGATATTCATGTAATATGGTTGTTGAAGAATATAAGCTCATTATTGGTATAAATGACATAAGAGCAAACAAGTGAGTGTGATCCCATGCAACTAAGCAATACAATGACAAGTGATCGGAAATGATAAATGAGACATGGTCTTAAGCATATTAGTTGGTCTCACTTGATAAGATATTTGTCAAAGGTTTTGGGACAAAAATAATTGAAGAGATTGGGATTTCTTTGGGCTTGATCCATGGCAATGGTTATATTCAAAATGAGACATGATTCTATGGTTAGTATATGGTCTCAAGTGCATTGATGCTTATGGACAAGTTATCTACCAAAGAAAACATACAAAACAATATTGAAGACATTTCAAATCAATTGAAGACAAGGATATTCAATGTGGATTTCATTAATGATGCAATGCAAAGCGTAGCTTAATTTGGCAAGAGAGGACGGAAGGGATCAAGCTAGATGCGAGTGACATTCCTAACAAAGTGAAGGGCAAGTTGGTCTTGTAGCCGAGGGACTTTGTTTGTGGAAAAGTCTTACATTATAGTTTGGTTTCTATACGTCGATCAAGTCATATCAAGTAAAGCAATGCGAAGCATCTAATCTTTATTGATCATATAGTGGAATGGCTTCTGAATTGTTTCATACAATGGAAATTCTAAGCCATTGGCTCAAGATTGGATTTGCTCAAGCAAGACAAACAAGTTGAAGTCCTCAAGTTGCAAATGACCAAGTATGGCATCAATGAAGATATAAAAGCTCAAGTGGTAGATTCTATTTATTGTCTTTATCTTGAGTTTAGGCATGCCATACTATCAAGAGGGATGCAACATTAGTTGTTTGATAACACCAAAAGTGCTCATAGATCAACCCATGTGAGATAGCCTTGAGAGTGGAGTCTTGTGGGACTCAATGTGTGCTGAGTCGACCCAAACCGGTCTGACCGGTTTCCCAAACCGGTCTGACCGGTTTGGGGCTCTGACAGGCATAACGGCTACTTTGGTTTGTAAACCGGTCTGACCGGTTTGGGAAACCGGTCTGACCGGTTTCCAACGGCTATAACGGCTAGTTTGTGTTGTGTGGGGTATTTATACTCCATACCCCTCTCTTGTGAGGGGGGCTGGTTAATTTGCCTTTGTGGCTCGTCCCTAGCCTTCCCAAGCACCAGCAAGCTCTCCCCAAACCTCTCTTTGTGAGAGCTGATTGATTTTGATCATATCTTTTGTTTTGGGTTGAAGGATGTATGTGTTATGAGCTAGATAGCAAAAGAGAGCTAATTGCAGCAGTGAGAGCATATCCATAGTCTTGAGCACTTCCGGTGAAGTCTAGCAACAATTGAAGCATTTGTTACTCTTGGAGGTGATCCTCCTAGACGGCTAGGTGTCGCCGGTGAGCTACCTCGTGTGTGGTAAGCCACGGATTGGTTGTAAAGGCTGGCCTTGCCTCCTTCGTGAAAAAGGGTCAAAAGCTAGTGGAACCGAGGAAAGTGGCTTGGAGTGGATAAGCCCGCCTTTCGTAGGCCCTCAACGGAGACTAGGATTCATCGTGTCTTTGTGACAGCCTTAGTGGCAGCGGTGAACTCCGAACTTCGGGAAAACAAATCCTTGTCTCTTGTTTTACTTCACAAGTTCAATTCTAGCATTTATATTCGCTTCCGCATTGTTCTACTTGGGTGTGCTCTACTTGTGTGCAGGGACTAAGTGAACCTGCTAGTTATCATCTACAGGAGCCCATCAACAAGTTTGGTTTGTGCTAGAACTCGTAGAGGGGGTTAATTTACATAGTTGGTTTTCTCTGTGGAAAACCGGTCTGACCGCTTTGGCAAAGCGGTCTGACCGCTTTCAAGAAAGCGGTCTGACCGGTTTTGGAAACCGGTCTGACCGGTTTCTATACTAACTGTGTGAAAAAGTTTGTAATTTGCAGATTCACCTATTCACCCCCCCTCTAGGTGACATCAAGGTCCTTTCAACCTCACACTTCTGGCGGAAGTTACATGAGTCTACGGACATGAAGCTGCACTTCAGCTCGGCTTATCATCCGCAGACAGATGGTCAGACAGAGCGGACCAATCAGATACTAGAGGATATGTTGAGGGCTTGTGCATTGCAGTACGGTGTCAGCTGGGATAAGAGTTTGCCGTATGCAGAGTTCTCCTACAATAACAGCTACCAGAAGAGTCTGCAGATGGCGCCGTTCGAGGCATTGTATGGCAGGAAGTGCCGGACCCCATTGTTCTGGAATCAGACTGGAGAAAGTCAGGTCTTTGGTCCGGAAATACTCAGAGATGCAGAGCGGCAGGTGCAGGTGATCAGAGAGAACCTGAAGGTGGCCCAGTCCAGACAGAAGAGTTACGCCGATGTCAGACGGAGGGACCTCAGCTACAGGGTTGATGATTTTGTGTACCTTAAGGTGTCACCCATGAGAGGAGTAAAGCGGTTCAATGTCAAAGGCAAGTTGGCGCCTCGTTACATCGGACCGTTCAGGATACAGGAACGGATGGGCGAAGTGGCATATCGGCTAGATCTGCCTGAGAGACTAGCCGGAGTACACGATGTGTTCCATGTGTCCCAGTTGAAGAAGTGCTTGCGGGTGCCAGAAGAGCAGATCCCGATTGATGAGTTGAATGTTCAGGAGGACCTCACATACGAGGAGTATCCGATCAGAATCCTGGAGGTGTCAGAAAGAGTGTTGAGGAACAAGACCATTCGGATGTGCAAGGTGCAGTGGAGCCGGCATTCGGCAGATGAAACGACTTGGGAGCGGGAAGAAGACCTCAAGTCCGAGTACTCACAACTCTTCGCTTCTACATCCGAATCTCGAGGACGAGATTCACCTTAAGGGGGGTAGGTTTGTAACACCCAAAAATGCTCAATTTAAAATTTTTGGCATTTAAATAATTATTTAGAGCTTGCTCCTATTTATTATAGACTAAATAATAATTTTCTAAAATTTAAAATCAAATATAAGTGATAGAAACATTTATTGTTGCATTCTCCGGCCCAGCAGCCGCTCCTTCCGGCCCAACTTGGCCCAGCCTGCAACCGCGTCTCTCTCTCTCTCTCTCTCCCACTGCCACGCGGGC
Source organism: Echinochloa phyllopogon (assembly GCA_033239725.1). Classification (NCBI taxonomy): domain Eukaryota; kingdom Viridiplantae; phylum Streptophyta; class Magnoliopsida; order Poales; family Poaceae; genus Echinochloa; species Echinochloa phyllopogon. Next base: position 33,730,198 of record BTCW01000001.1, on the reverse strand, counting down.
CCCGCTCGTCAGGCCGCTGACGCCAGCCTGGCGTCACTTTCCTTCTTCTCCCGCCCGCTGATGGCGCTGCCTGCCGCGGCCGGCCCGCACGCCGAGAAGATCGCCATCGCCCTACTTAATTGCCCAGTGCCGCTGCCTCTCTCACCCCCATCGCCCAACCCTAGCAGTGCCGCCACTTCTCCACCCCGCCATCGCCGTTTTCTCCTCGCACAGAGCTCCGCCGCCGGTCGCTGCCGTCGGTCGCCACCTCCGCGGGCAATTAGAGCAGACCAAGCCGGCCACGAGCTTCGCCGCGACGAGCTGAAGCCGTTGGACCGTGCCACGCTGCCGGGTTGCGGCCGGAGAAGCTTCCCCGCGTGGAACCGCCGTCGTCCCCAAGCCCGAGCGCCGCCGCTCGCCGTCCCACCTCTCTGGACCTGCTCCGACCAATTCACTGCGTCAGGAGCATCGCCCCGAGGTAACGAAGCTCCTCCCCCCTTCAATTTGAGCTCCTGAGCACCGTAGCACGCTTCCCCTCGGCCGCCGACGGCGATCCACCGTCGGACACCGCCGTCCAGCCGACACACTACATCACGCTGCACTTAATCACCACGGTTGCACTTGTGACCCTCCCCAGCAGCTCCAGAGCCAGAAGACCGACCCAAAACCGAGCCAAAACCCCCTCCCCGCGGTTCACCGGAGTCCGCCTCCGCCGCGCGCCGTCGTCCGGCCGCCTCGCCGGCCAACCCACGACTAGAACACCCCTAGTGGACTTGCTGTGTTCCCCTGAGCCTGTAGGACCAAGCCTCGTGCCATTTGGCGCTCCCTAGCTCGAGTTATGGCCGATTCCGGCGAAGTTCGCCGTCGGCCCGAGCGGCGCCGCCGCATCTTCTTCGTCCCCGGCGAGCCGGGCGATCAGAGCCGTCCGATCCGAGATCGACCGCCCAGATTAGATCGGTCGATACCCCTTCGCGTTTTAAATCTCAGCCATCCAGATCAGATCCAACGGCTGCCACGCGTCCTGACCGAGTCAATACCGGTCAGCGCGGGCTGTTTTGCTAAAGAGCCCCTCGGCTTTCTGGTAATCAATCCGCGGTCCAGGCCAGTTCAAAAATAATTACAGATAGGTCCTGTTTTATTCGTTTTAGCCCCTGCGCTTTTGAAAAATTGAACCCGCGGTCCAGCCTTTGCGTTTTTGCACGTTAGCCCTCCTATTTTAATATAAAATTACGTATAGGTCCTCGGTTTTTCACAAATGAGCCTCTGGAAGTTTCAGAAACTTGCCAGCAAGTCCCTGAACCTTAGAAACGCTATAACTTTCACGTTTTAGCTCCGATTAGTGTGATTTTCGCGCTCATGTGTTCGTAGTGAAGCGTAGATTATTTCTAGCTCCTGTTTTTGTACTGTTTTCACTGTTTGGTGTACTGTTATAATAGAATTAATTGTGTTTGCATGTAATGATTGCTTTGGATGCGTGCGTGATGATCGTGTCCAGTCGGCGAGCCCGTAGCTTTGGACTTCGAGTACATTGAGGACGTGCCGGAGCAGGACTCGCAGCAGCAGCCGTACTCCGAGGAAGGCAAGTTATAGCACGGACAATCCTTGCTACCTACTCACTCTTTTAATACACTGTTCATTACATACGCATGTGTTTAATACTGTTTACCTTTAAGGTTGTACCTAGCATTTATATCCCTGTCCTTGTATTCCTATGGGTTTTTGCATATGGGTAGTATTTTGCTAGGCGCAGCTACTGTCACCATTATTTAACTGTTAAACTTGTATTAATGTCCACTTCAACTTTAATGTTAAAACTTGCTTTTTAGCAACATGGATTAGGGAGTTAGAGCATGTGCTGTGTGCTTTGCTCTAATGTCTCACTCTAAGGACCGGTTCTTAAAGCGGCAACCCAGGAGCCTGTCGCCACCGCCGGAACTATAATGGCTCTGGTCTTGGACAAGTAGCTTGTACGGCTCTAGCTTGATAGTGGTTACCGAGGGGCCAACGGCGTTGTGGGAGGCAAGGCACGGGGTATTTTCCCGATTCCACCGAGGACGGTAGCCCCGTCGGCTAGGTCTCGTTAGACCCAGTCCCGTGTTGGGAGTCTCAGCGATTGAGAACTCCGCGCGTTGCGCATTGTTGGGGTGGATACCCGCGCTCTGGACGCCATCGACCCCCTCATGGTGTGACTCCGTGGGCGTACGTCGATCTCGGTGCCTAAGGACTCACCACCTTGTAGTACTCCAGCGGCTACTATCTTGTTAGGGTGTCTTGTGAAAGCCTCGTAGCGTCCCTATGCAGTCACACCTCGGAAGTGTTGATGTGCGTGGTTGGGTGCAAAGTTCCTTTGAACTTTTACGCGACTGGTGGGTAAAGGGCGAAACCTCTGCAGAGTGTACGATCTATCATGATAGCCTTGCTCAGGGTCACGCGCGGCCTGGATCCTTTCTGATTAGAACTTGATGTTTATCAATGCTTAATGACACTTACACTTTATTAATTGGGTTGCAACCGGGTATTCATTCACATGTAGTAACTTGGACAATGATAAAACGAACCAACTAAAAGTGCTAATGCAGTTAAGCCGAGTCTAGCCTTTTTGAGCCTTCATAACCCGTGCTATACTTGCTAAGTAATTTCCATTACTTACACTTGCTGCTATTACTATTTTTGGGCAAAATCCCGGACGGGTAACAGATTGGAGTCAGGCTGATTATGCTGTGGAGTTTCCAGAGGATTTGCCGTACTTCTGAGTTCGCGTTCTCCCAGTCAGAGTCCCTGTGGGATTGCGGCTACGCTAGAGAGTTGTATTAGTCTTCCGCTGTCCATGTTTTTATTTCTGAAGCACTCTGATGTAAACGCTACTATATGATGAGAATAAAGCATTGTACTCTGATTTTTACCATATTTGTTCGCTATATGTGTCGGTGGACTTCCTGGGCACACATATGACCACATTCGGGTTTTGGGTAAATCCGGGTGTGACACCTACCGATCTCATGGGCAACATTATTCCCACAACTTTGTTGTCCCACTCTACATCTATCACCATGTGCTGGCTGCTATAACCTTCTTTCTAAGCTGGCAATTCAAAGAAAAGGATCCTCGCCAGGCGACATCTCTCCTTCCCCAATAAACAAGAATACTACATTCGGTAATCGAGAGACTATGATTTCCTGATTTTCACTATTATAGAGGACTTATCGTATTTGCCATCGATCATTGCATTTATAGTATAATATCTTTTTATGTTCTACGCCTACTTTTGCTCTAGGAACAATGGATGGAAAACCACGGGCCCAAGCAGTAAACTTCAACACACACTAGTCGGACACAAGTTTTCCTCCGAGGATGGTGACGCCAGTGCACGCAGATGCCATTCACACATGCACGTCCCTTTCGTCTCGGTACCACTCGGATGCGCCGGAAAAGGGGCGGTTGCCGGTTGGTGCCACTCGTCCTCACACGAGAATGCAGCGACGCCGGATGCGACCGTGACGGGGACAGCGTTCCGGGCCCCGGCCCGGCTCCGACTGTCCCCTTCACCCGTGAGCAGGTCACCCCGCGCCAGGTGGCGCGCCATGGTTGGATGCATGGGCGATCGCGCTTATCCCCAGCGGATACACGGGCGACACGTCAGCCGGGTGGCCCCCTGGCCCCCCGCCGGGCGAATCGCAGGCGATATCTGGATCCTTCGGCTAGGGCTGGGCCCTCCTCCTCCTCCGGGCTCTCGCTGTGGGCTTGTGTGCTGTAGTGCAATGTCCAGGCCACTTGGCGTGCCGGCGGGCCCACGGCCCGTCTCTTTCCCATGTCCGTCTCCGTCTGTCTACGCCAACACAAAAAGGTGCTTTTAAAAATGGCTGCACAAAAACGCCAGTGTGCAGTGTGTGTGTACCACTAGCTAGAGAAAGTAGCCAGATATACAATTATTAATTATACAAAACATTGCTTGGCGGAAGAGATGTCTGCACGAGACACAAGTGTGCCAGGCCACTAGCAAAGTCTAGTGGAAAATCAAAACACATGAGATGGGATGTCCAATCTCGGCAAGTCTAGAAAACCAAACCACTAGAAATTGGTACACAAAGACCACTACTTTCGTACTATATAGTATCGTCTTAGCAAAAGGACGCTTTCAGCATTCCACGAAGCGGATAGCGACCGTCGGGTGCAGAAACAGGAGACGTAAGCAGGTTTGAATAGACTAATGACAGAAGCAGCCAATAAAATTCAACGGAGCGTGACAGCTCTCTCGGCTCCGGTCGAGCCAGCATGCACCAGGAAAAAAAAGAGATGCCGCTAGAGAGAACATGCATGCTTATCCGAAAAGATATGATATATCCCGTTTATGTCTGTTCAGGGAAAGGACTCCCGAACTGTTCCTATCAGAAATCCAGAACCGGAGATAAGACTAGAGGGGAGCACTAGCACGGATGTTACTCAGATTAGAGCGAGACCACACGCAAGGTAAGTGGAGACGGTATTCTCTATCCGAATCACACGGACACGGCGAGATAACACACGTACGGATCAGGACAATCTGGCACGTCCACGTCGGGTATCGGTGAGTGCCGACTGCCTCAGCTCTTCAGTGCTGCCACACGGCTCTGCCTCTGCGATCAAACACAGACCGACTGAGCTGAGTGTGGCCGAGTGCGCAAATGATTTCGCGTGGAGGGGGCCTCTCTCTCATAGCCTGCCTTTGGTCTCGGCCCATGTGTAAAGCGGGCCATGTTTGGAAGCCTTTGGGCTCTTTATCCTGTTTCATCATCGGCAGTGAGTGTGTCATCCCAGAGGAGCGCTGCCCAAACACCTTCTCCAATATCCTGTTGGTCTGGGCCCCATATAAAGTGGACATTTTTTGTAGGCCATTGGTTGGAAATATTCGGCTTTGTTTATGGGCCAGGCCGGTAGAAGCACCTTTGTAGCGCTGGAGAGGCGTGAGGAGTGAACAGCCGGGACACTTCCAGAAGTTTTTTTAACTTCACAGCTTTTTGAGATTTGTGTGGATTAAATGAATGGATATAATAGACGCGGAACGGTGAGCTGGCTGCAGTCGTGAGGTGTACGTGGACAGCTGTCCTCATGCAGCTGGTAACATGCATGAAGCGTATCGGAAAGATTCCATTTAGATTTTGATCTTTGATTTCATTTTTCTCTCAATCTATAAGTACGTTTTCAAATCCGTTTGAACCATAGTCTTAGTTACAATTTATGCAATAGAACAAGCTCCAATTTAGATATATTTTATATTTCTATTTGTTATTTCAACATTTACAGTAAACCAGTTCAACATTTTTATTATGTGGTTTCAACATTCCATGTGAGAACGATTGAAATAATTTTTTTGAAAATATTAACCGTTAGGTTTGAATAAATACTGAATCTAGTCCAACATCAGAAATGTATTACTTTAACATTTTTCACATGCCGTCTCAACATTTGTAATATACTATTTCAACATTTTCAAAATGTTGAATCGGGTTGATAAAAAAAATTGAAACTGTTAGAAACTAATAAAATTATACGTTACAAAAAAAGTTTCAAATATAGTTACATACATGGCTTCATATGTAACAGAATAGAGAAGTCTAGATTCTATAGATACACGTGCATGAGTAACTAACAGTAGTACCTAGTACTAGTACATGGACTTTATTGGGCCTCAAAAGCCATATCGTTTAACTGGTACCCGGAGAGGCCCCGTGAACAGCCGCCGTCGAATTTCTCGGGCCGTTGCAGCTCCTCGCCGTCGCCGACGCTACCGGCGCCGCTAAAACCACCTAAACCCTAACTGCCGATCCCTCTCCCTCCTGCTATTGCAATCGGCCATCCATCCATGGCTGCCCCGGCGGCCGCGCCGCTCGATGAGGCCAAGGCGAAGAGCGTCCTTCGCCAGGTTTGCCTTACCGTCTTGTTGCCCCCGCCGCAGATTTTGACCGCTATATGCTCATCTTTTTCGACCGATTTTTCTGAGAATTTTTTTTGGTTTGTTGGTTCAGGTGGAGTTCTACTTTAGCGACAGCAACCTCCCCCGCGACATGTTCCTGCGGGAGACGGTCGAGCAGAGCGACGATAGCCGTAACGATCTCTCGCGCCGCGCCATCTGCTTGCTGTTGATTAGTATAAATTATTTTATATGTTTTGTCGGCAATCTGCTGATTTTTTATTCCATTTTTTGGGCAACTGTGCAGTGGTGAGCTTGGCGTTGATATGCTCCTTCTCGCGGATGAAGTCCCACCTGGGGCTCGACGCCGCTGTGAAGCCTGAGACTGTGTCCGAGGAGACTGTGCTCGCGGTGGCTGAGGTGCTTCGGCGTTCTCCGGTGCTCCGCGTATCAGAGGATGGTAATCCAAATTCCCTTACCTTTTTCTTTTTTGATGTACTGTTCATTTCAAAATTTTGGTGCTTCTTAATTTAGTGGTGGTGATTCCTGGTTCTACTATTGATTAGGCGACTCTTGATAACAGTGGCAAGGAAATAGATTCCTGTTTCTAGATTTGGGAAAACAAAGCTTGTGGAGTTGTGGTTATCACTTTATAGTTCATCTAGACATCTAGTATAGCGATGGGCCTTGCACTTGACTGAGATCACCAATCCTTGTCTGTTGTTTAATTTATAGCTTCACAAATGCAGTAATGCAAAGTTCATAGCTATATCCACTGGCTGAACCTACAAAGCTATTCAGTGTTGACAACCATGCCATTTATTCAGTATTCTTTATAGTGCTAAAGGAAAGACCATGGCATCAAACATACTGTTAGAGATAAAATTATTTACGATGTTCTATTATATGTCCACGAGACATGATGCTACAGAGCGGGTAACTGCTTTGAGTTGTGAACTGGGATGAATCACACCACTTTTATTGGACATAATATGTATAGTAACTTTGTTGTCATATTTTTTCAAATGCAGGAAAAAAGATTGGTAGAGCAAGCGAGTTGCTGAAGCCAGATGAGATCATAGAGCAAGTAGATTCTAGGACAGTTGCTGCATCTCCACTGCCTTACAATGTAAAGCTGGAAGATGTCCAATCTTTCTTTGCACAATATGCAAAGGTATGGATCGTTTTTCATTCTAATACTGCAGTCAATGTGATAGTGGCTGGTTAAAAAATGTACTGAAATGCAATGTGGAGAATGGCATAGACAAGTTTCATAGATTTAGTTCAGTATGTTCAACATGACCAGATTTTTAACTTCTACTGCCAAAATTTTGAGCAGCATGACTAACCGCCTTAGCATACATCAATATAAATACCTGGTCAGACTGCTGTTGTAGTATTTGGTATTCAGATCCTCAAAGGCAGTGAATATATTCTGTTCTATTAGTATTCATTGTGTTCTACTGTTAGCTTATGGAGTGAAATAGTTATCTGGAGTCTTTTATATGTTATGATGTACCTTTTAAGTTATTTTACTCTACATGAATTGTTCAATCCAAATAATAGGAACACTTCTTTTATGTACTTCTGTTTAAACTCATAGGTGAACAGTGTGAGGCTACCCCACCATATTGCAAACAAAAAGCACTTCTGTGGCACTGCTCTCGTGGAATTTTCTGAAGAAGAGGAAGCAAAAAAAGTTTTGGAGAATAGTTTGGTTTTTGCTGGGGTAAACCTGGAAATAAGACCAAAGTAAGCACACTAGCTTATCATAGTGTATGGTTTCCTGTATGTGCACACATGCATGCTTTACCGATACCTTCACCAATTCAATTGGGTTATGATCTATGTCCCCCCTGTTGGTTGGGAAGCTATTGCTAACGGTCAAATCTCCTCCTAGCTGCTGTTAGGAACTTGCCTTCCTTTCTTTTGAGTGCTACTGGGATGAAAATATGTGAAATTTATCTGCATTCACCCCGGCGTTAATGTTGGGAGTTGTTTGAGCTTGCAAGAGAGAATTTTATCAGTGTTGGTCAACCATAAGCCACACAAATCCTTCCGGGCATTTCTAGAGTAATATTGTGATGCACCAGAGAATTAGCACAACAAAATTTTCCGACATGGAACAGCCATAAAAAACGCCACTGTCTAGCTAAGAGTTGGCGAATGAAGATTTCTGGATGGGTTGTGCTTAATAAGCCAACAATATCTCAATACAACCATTTTTTACCTATTTGAATTGAAACTATCATTTTTAACATTTTTTCGTCCTAGTTATTTACATGTTTTGATGATATGTAAATTAACCGATGTCTTTCATATTGTAATTTGTAAATCGTTTGCCTGAATTATGAAGGAAGGAATTCGATGCTGAACAGGAATCTAAAAGAGAAGAATACGAAAAGGCGCACCCTATCAAGGATAGCCAGGATGAAGGGTGAGTTTCTTATAGCCTATCTGGACTATTGGTACTGTATTTCTTTAGTCCAAATAAAAATTAAGAGTCCTTGAAATTTAATTGCAGCTACCCAAAAGGTGTAATTGTGGCCTTCAAGTTGAAGAAGACTGTGGCTGATTCTGTGGTTCAACAAAATAATGTAGACAAAGTGAATGACTCTGCCACCAAGTTAGAAACTTCCAATTCCATGGAGAATCCATCAGGTGAGGTGTCAGAGGAGAGGATCCCCGAGACAATTGATTCAAATGAAGAGAAATCCTCAGATAACATGACCAAAGAGAAAGAGGTAAATATTAGGGAAGCTACAGAATCTGAGGATAAGTGCGCTGGTGATGCCTTGGTAGAAGGTGAAAAGAGTGGAGATGGTGAATCATTGAGCAGGGATAGCAGGAGTGTTCCTGGCAATGTGAAGAATCCAATCTCAAGGGAGGATCTAAAAGAAGCACTCAAGAAATTTGGAACTGTTCGGGTAATAATAATATTTTCAGGGTTTTGCTTTTGTTTTTATAACATCAGTGATTGTTTTAGTTTATCTTCTTTAAATTAAATAGTATGCGTCTCCTTTTGCTTTCATGTAGCCTATAAGGGCAGCTCCAGTGTGTAATTTTTGGTGGTGCCAGGATGAGAGAGAGTGTTGTGAGATGGGTGTAATACACTGGAGCAAATTATTTGACCGGTGCTATCCTGGCACCGGAGCTTATTTGAGCACCGCAGCTAAGGCATGAAAAGGCAACGTGTGTCAGAACTGCTCTAGAGGAGAGTTGCTGAGGAATATTTTAACCAAGTTGTAGGGTCCACCTTAAGCCAGAACAAGATGCTGCACTCTAGAGAGGATTTTGAAGTTTAGCACCTTCGTGATGTGTCAGTCTCTGGCACCCTCCAAAAGATTATACACTGAAGTTGCTCTAATATAACTATATAAGTTGCAAGTATACCACTTATCTAAATTCATATATGCAATATGCTTCATAAATGAAGCTTGAGCGCTCAAATTTCAGCACATGGGTTACAATAATTCAGGAAAATTCTTTGTTTGCCATCGAATAATTTCTGCTTATGTGATTGCGATCCACGTATGGTAAATTGCTTATTGAACTGAGGCCATTCATTTACAAGATCCGTTCAATTCATATCTTACTGTCAGGCATTCAATCAACAGTTTCCCATTAACATGTGAATAACAGCTAGCTCTTTCTATATTTGTTGGGATCCATGAATGCTCCACAACTAAATAGGCAGACCATCTTACCCAATCTGTGACTGCTGTCTTCTTGGTGCTGCTTGAATCACCCCTCCCTCCCCATATTCCTTCGCTCTCCACTTCAGTGTTCTTGGACTGGTAGCTCCTGGTGACCACTAGGAGGTGTGGTACTGGCTACCTCACCATTGCCCTTGCTGCCATGGTTTGCTCATCATGGTAGTGGCTGGAGGCCCACGATGATAGTCTTTAATAGTTGTGCTCAAACAATAAGATGATGTCAATGGTGTGGAGAAAGAAATTTCGAAAATAGTTGTAATGCAATGAGTGTGAACTTTTTTAGTGGCAGGTCATGGAACTGAGTTATTTGTGCCAAAATAAGAAGTTTTTTTTGTATTTTCCATATACTTTCCTTCGCCTTTCGCCCTTTCAAGATGTAACTTCCTTGGGACCAATTGACTATTTACTGGGAAATGCTTCTGTTACCCTGACAATTTATGCCCACTCTGCTGCTGAATGAAAATTTACATTTCAGTGTATCTTGTAACGAGCATTGGTTCCTGCATGGTGAAGTGTTTTTCAATTTTCTTACTATTTGAACCTATCGATATACTATGTTTTCTTACAATATTTTTCCTATTGAAGTATGTAGACTTCAGCATCGGGGATGATTCTGGATACCTTCGCTTTGAAGATTCTAAGGTAGCTGAAAAGGCTCGCATGGCTGCTGTACTAGCTGATGAAGGTGGCTTGTTAATAAAAGACCACGTCGTTACTTTGGAGCCTGTGACCGGTAAAAATTTCAGCTTTCCTTTATGCTCGTTGATTTCTTGAATCTTGAATCTATTTTTTAGTATTACTTGCTTTAGTAAGAAACAAGTGTCCCTTTGGTCATTGATGAGGCTCGAAAAGGCAAGTTTGACCTCAGTTTCTGTTCTATTGTATCTGTAAAGCTAATAAAATTTTGATATTATGGAAGTATTTTCCAGACAGATCAAAAATCATTTTTTGTATGGGTGATCTTGATGTTCATAAAGATATTATTGGTGACTCAAGTGGAGATAATTTTTTATAAGTTTGTTTGGTGGTTCTCTGCTGATAGCTAATTAACGAATAACTTACTTGTTGTAGAAGTTGTAGTTCTATTGGGTAGTGCTAAGTGCAATATTTGGTAGGATCAACTTTTGTTAATTTTTGAAGTGTATTTCACCAGATAGGAATTATATTTGCTAATATTAGGCTCTGTTGGCATTGTGGTGCCTTTTCAAAAGCATTTCTTTTTGTAGATTTGAATTTGAGTTACTTTAGAAGCATCTTTTTGGATGCATAATGAAAAATCTTACTGGTTAATATTCCCACCAAATTCCATAGTGCAGCGCAGTTCACAGCAACCATAAAGCAGCGCACTTCACAGCAACCATAAACTGGCTCTTACTCGTCTGTTTCTGCAGGTGAAGCTGAGAAGGATTATTGGAGTACAATTCGTGGCATTCAAGAGAAGTACAAGGACAATAGAAGCTATAAAGGAAGGTATTATTTTGTTGGTTGACTCTGTTTTACTTCATCTGTTTATGTCCTGTTCTACACTGTATTATCTCAGAAAATTTACAAAAAAATAAAAATAAAAATCCACCATGCATTGTGCTATGGAATCTGACACTAATATAAATGATACCCATACCGCTGTGAGAACACCAAAGTTCTTTTTTACACAACAGAATTAATTTAGAGTGAAAGTCTTGATGTAAAAATTAGTGGCTCCACTTTTTAAGTGAAAAGTTGCCCTTTGCTCTGCTCTTATATCTGGTGCGGACAAGAAATACAAACAACACGGTAATTTTCACCAGCAAAGTGGTCTGATGGTTCTGGATAAACAAGTCATTGATGTTTCAATTTCTTGTTTAATTATGTTGAAAAGAGTCTTTCTTATCAGGTGTAATTCCACGGAAGTTATCCCCATTCTTGTGCAAAAGGTTACTGGGCTTTTACCCACTTCCTTTTTTCTAACTTTTGTAGGGCCGCAAAGAACAACAGAGGAGGAAAGCAGTTCAATGGGAAGCGAGGTAGAAACCCTGATCCTGAGAAGAATTCTAATAAGGCGCAGAAGGTCGAAGCTGCCGCCTGACATTAATTTAGCTTCCTACCTTGACTGAGAAGTGACATGCTCCATGCTACTACTTATCATTTTGGTTGTCTGGGTGGCTTGTTCTGATGTTTACTTTGCATAAATTGGGAACATTCTGTTGAGTTTATCGTGATATGAGAGGTCAGCTGATATCGTGTATATAATCAAAACTTGCACTTACAAAAATAGTCGAGGGTGACAGCTCAGCGCCAGCCAAACCAGTGCAGGCGTTCTGTTTCTCATACAGAACTCGATGTTCGCTGGGTTTTGCGGAGTTAAGAAAAACAGAAACTAATTTTGATGCCAGTACAGTTACATATTCTTGGCATGCCATTGATCAACATGAAGATGAACGTTGGATATTACCGTGCAATTTAAGATCTGGAACCCTTAGGATTGCTTTGGCATAGTCCGGCACAATTCGATAAGATGTATCTATGCCCCAGTAAAAGTCAAATAAATGGGGTCGCTAATGGAGGACGGGATCGGCACGATAAAGTTACTCTTCGAGATTTAGGTATTCTACAAGTCTCGGAGCTTTCGAATACATTCTCCAATGTACCAATGAAATGGTTGATAAATGTCTCGCCGCGAGTTGTGAAGCATTGCCCAGGTAGGGACGCTACCTCCAAACATGTTACCCCTCAACAGAAGAAGATTACGGGCACGGGGCAGGCAGAGAGTCGAGAGAAGAAATTTTATTTTAGTAAGGTTGGTGGTATACCACCAGATAGATATAGGCTATTTCGGTATTTCCAGCAAGGGCTAATATCTGCATATTCAACAACCTCCCTAGGTCGTCACACGAACGTTTCCCCTCACAAGATTGCATGGCAGAAGGATAAATTTTACAGTCAATTCACTCGATGCCACTAAAAATTATATGGTTTTCCGATTGAACATACCAACACAAGCAGGGCATAAATCGGCCTGTTCGCTTGGCTTACCAGCCATCAGCTACCAGTATTTTTCTTTCAGCAGAAATCAGCACCGGCCATCAGCCACCAAACAGACAACAGTATTTTTCTCTCAGCAGAAATCAGCCACTCGGTCCATTCCGATTGAACACTCCAACCCCGCAGAGGCGGCAGAGCCATCTCCAACTCTCCAACCATGGACACCTGGTTGGTCGACCTGCAGATCCCAGCAGCCTTAGCACGAGCCGGAGTCCAGAATTTTCTGCTTGTTTTCTTCCGCACCAAACGGCCGTTGCGAGTGTGGGCCAACCTAGCGCTGGTCAACGGGGGTTATTCTACAATAAAAATAGAAAAAAGTCCAAATTACTACCCTCAAATATGGACAAAGTCCAGATAACCCCCTAAATATGTTTTAGCCCGTTTTACACCATCAACTATCTTAATCGGTCCAATATACTCATTTATAAGATTTATCTTTATTATTTCTCCATATATAAGTGATGTTTTAAGTTAAAATTTTGTGGGATGATAGAGAACCACGTATAGTATTTTAAAAAAAATATAATATGATTTTTTGCCATCATTTTTCATAAAATTTAGTTTGATATAGTTAATTTATTATTATATATCATAGCCTTTCAAAATAATAATGAAAAAAATTACAATATATTTTCTAAATATAATTTACGATCCATTCTATTATACCACAAAATTTTAACTCAAAATAACATGTATACACAGAGAAAAAAAAGAGAAATATTATAAAGGGGTAAACTCGATCGGTGAGATAGTTGAGGTTGTAAAACGAATCAAAACATACTTTAGGGGTTATCCGGACTTTGTTCATATTTGAGGATAGTAATTTGGATTGTTTTCAAAAAAAAATGCATCCAACAGCGGCAGCAGAGTGCTGTACTAGCAGTCTAGCATCGAAATTCGAAAACACACCCAGACCACAGCTACGCCAAGATGAGCTAGCTTCTGTCTTGCCTTCTAGAGTCTCCAGCGGCACCGGAGGAGGGCGCTAGAAAAATACGTAGAAATTCTAGAAATAGCTACCAATCCCATCTTCTCTATCTCTACCTCTCTATACTCCTAAAAAGCGGAGAAAAAGTGTTCGTGAAGCCTTGCCCTTGAAACCGCCCTCCTCCAACTCACGGTGTCCTACGTTAGATTTGATCGGCTCGATAAAAAAAATCAACGCCAAGGCGAACGTGGCCGCAAAGTTCGGCGTCACTTCCCAACCGCAAATGTCTCCCGCTCCTCATCACGTCCACAAACATCGCCCCCCCACCTTCACTCCCTGTGATTCTCCTTGGCTTCTCCAAACCAAACCCTACCTTCCCCTCTTCTCCTCGAGGGAGATGAAGACGGCGGGCAACAGTGAAGGACCGATATGGCGACCAGAGGGGGGGTGAATGGGAGCCAATGAAAAATTTCTTTCGAAACTTGGCCTATATCCCAAAATTCACAACCCGGATGATCTTCACCAACTTATCAAGATTGCGTAGTCACAACGGACCTACCAACCTTAGGAACAAGCCTTGATCAAACACGAATAGCGGAAGCAAACTCAAAAGACCGAATGAAACGGTCCTGAAAGCAGCACGGCGGACCGTCCGCTGAGACACGGCGGACCGTCCGCGGTGACCTGGCGGACCGTCCGTGAGGACTCGCGGACCGTCCGAATAAAATCTCAAATCTCCAGAACCTCACGGACCGTCCGCCACGCGAGTGCGGACCGTCCGCGGATCGGGCGGACCGTCCGATGGGACGAAGCGGACCGTCCGAAAAGGACTTAGCCAAAATCGTGCACTGGCTACAGCACGGACCGTCCGCCACGCAGGTGCGGACCGTCCGCGAACCGGGCAGACCGTCCGATGGAACCGGGCGGACCGTCCGCGAAGCACTCGCGACGAACAGGAAGAACATCTACAGTAACCCGCGGAAATTCCTCTCAAATCGAAACCCGGATCTCCCAAACGACTAGAGCTCTAGAGACAAAACTTTGGGGAGATGATTAGCACCCTAAGGTGAAGATATGCCCCAAAAATCTCGGCCTCTAACGCCCTACAAATCGAGAAATCGCGGATCTCACAAACTAAGCCATACCCACGAGTTCATTCACAAAACTTCAAATCAAGCCCGATTCCCGGCGTTTGAGGAGTCAAGATCACACACAAAGAGGCACAAGGCACTCACTCATGATCTCCACAAACAAATCCGGAGCCAAACGGTCTAGAAACGAAGAATCGAAGAATGAACGAAAATGATCCAAAAACGAACTCGAGAAGATAGAAGGAGATGATTCAAACTAGCTCATAGATTGATAAACACAGAGGTCACGATCTATACAAGAGTAGCAACCACCCGACATCCTCCCGCTTTCAGATGAATCAATGAAGCACTGGCTAGCCTAGAGAGAGAAAGCTAGAGAGAGAGAGGCAAAGTGCAAATGAACTAGGGTTCTCCAGCGATAGAGATGCCATCCCCTCCACCCCTACTAATACTGAGACCTGGTGGGGGGAAATGACTGGACTACCCTACTGCTAAACTCTACGATACACGCCCGCAGGGCAAAGCAGTAAAATCACAGGCAACTCCTCCGGCTGGTACGCGCCGTCCATCCGGCTTCGCTTCGCTCCTACGCAAGCTCCCGGATCCCGCCACGCGTCCACCGCTTCGAAGCTTCCCGAACGCGCCCGGATCACGTCTCCGTCACGTTGGGCCTTCGGGCTCGGTTTTGAGGCCCAAACCGAGAAACCCTCCTCCGATGGTTTTGTGGCCCAACCATCAAACCCCGCATGCAAGCTTCGGTCTTCAGCCGCTACCTTGCACCGGCCCAGCTCACAACTTCGTCTTGCTTTTCCTTGCCATCATGCTGACCGCCCTTGATCTCGTCTGGCCACCGGGTCCTTCGAACCAAGCCTACTTGTCTCCACTCCTCGAAGACCTTTCGCGCTTGTTCTTCACCTGCACCAACGCAGACCAAGTCGCATCGAACACCTGCAGTACTCAGCCAAGAGTCAGTCCAACACCACGTTGTCAATCACTCATCACACTGAGAAGCGACCATCCATTGGTCCTTGGACACACATGGTCCTCAATCTCCCCCTTGATGAGTGCATTGACGACACACATAATGATTCATGAATTTGAAAAGAGAAACAGAAGAAGAAAAGAAAAAGAAACCTCAATCAAGTGACCCAAAGCAAAGAACAAGCCAAGAGACAAGTCACTCGAAAGAGAGAAGATCTCGGTCCCCTAAGACAAGGGCAAAGGCTCAACACAACCGAGTCAACAAGCTCCAAATCAAACGAGCAAAGCAATCCAAATGCAATCCAAATGCACAATTTCTCCCCCTTGTTGTTAATGCAAACATCAAGGTACAAAGGATGCAAGATCAATGACCTATAGCTTCTCAAATATGCAATAAGCACTCTAAAATGCTACAAGAGAGCTACTAGTCAAGCAAGACAGTTCAAGATGGTGAAGATGCAATGCCAACAATATTTGAACATAGAACCGGCGTTTGATCAAGTTTTAGTGCAAATGGATCAACTTAGTAGGAATTCTCACCATATGAGCAAAGTCATAGCCATGAGTGATTCTAACCAAGATAAACATGATCAAAACAAAGATTGAACAAAGTCATCTAGTCTTAGCAAAAGATCACTATAAACACCCATGGAATAACCCATGTCATGTCAAAGCATACCGTGCCAAGTATCTACTTCTTACAATAGAGACTTCTCTATGGTAGACAACTTGCAACGGCTTAGCACCCAAAACATTTTCAACTTAGCACAGATGACATGAATCAATTTATGACAGGCAAAAGCATTTCTTTTTCTTATTTTTGCATAGTGGTACATGAAATGCCTTTGTGGCAGAAAGAGACTTTGGTCTCTCCACAAGTCAACCTATGGGCTAAACATTTACAGTGATAGCCGGTCTTTGACCAAAATTTGCAAGACAAAGATTTCTAAGCACAACCTAAGCAAGACCAAATACCTAGGAAAGAACAACACATGGTAAATCATTTGCTCAAGGTGAGAGTCAATTTCATTCTTTATCCAAATTTTAGCAAACTCATATTAACAGAAAATGTTGAATCAAGAGCTTTGCTAAAACAACCACACAGAACTACTAGCATGTCCAAAAGCTCACAAGTAGCAGATTAGAGTAATCAATCCATATGAGAGAAGCTTGCTCTAAAATGCAACATGCAGGATATGATACAAAATGTACATATGTTACAAAATGAGCTCCAAAAGCCAACTCAAAATGGGCAACACACACCAAGCTCTCCTCACAAGCGGGCAAAGGTGGCTTGGTCAAGTGGTTTTGTGAAGATATCGGCTAGTTGGTTTTGGGTTGGGACATAGGATAGCTCTATGTGTCCTTTCTCAACATGGTCTCTCAAGAAATGGTATCTCACTTCTATGTGTTTGGTTTTGGAATGAAGCACAGGGTTTTTGGCAACACTAATGGCACTTGTGCTATCACATAGAAGTGGAACATGGGAAAAGCTCAAGCCAAAGTCACTCATGGTGTACATGATTCATAGGAGTTGGGAGCAACAGCTAGCGGCAGCTACATACTCGGCTTCTGTAGTGGACTGGGCAACGCTAGACTGCTTGCGAGAAGACCAAGAAACCAAGGAAGAACCAAGAAACTGACACTGACCCGAGGTAGACTTGCGATCCAAACGACACCCAGCAAAATCCGCATCGAAATAACCATGAAGTGCAAGTGTCGAGGAAGCAGAATACCAAAGACCCAAGTCAGGAGTGTATTTCAAGTACCTGAAGATCCTCTTGACGGCTTGCCGATGTGAAGTTCTCGGTGAAGCCTGAAAACGAGCGCACAGACACACACTGAACTGTATGTCCGGCCTCGTCGCCGTCAAGTAGAGGAGGGAGCCAATCATGCTCCGGTACTCCTTCTGGTCCACGGGTTCTCCGTCTTCATCAGCGTCCAAAGCCGTAGTTGTACTCATCGGAGTCGACATCGGCTTGGCGTCGCTCATGTCAAACTTCTTCAGCATGTCCTTGGTGTACTTCGCTTGATGTACAAAGGTCCCATCCTTGACTTGCTTGATTTGCAGTCCAAGAAAGAACTGCAATTCTCCCATCATAGACATCTCGAACTCCCTGCTCATATCTTCAGAAAACTTTGCAACAAGAGCATTAGAGGAGCCACCAAAGATAATGTCATCCACGTAAATCTGAACAATCAAGGTGTCATTTCCAACACGAAGGAGGAACAGGGTCTTATCAACAGTGCCCATCACAAACCCCTTGCTCAACAAGAACCCTCTCAGCCTACCATACCACACTCTGGGTGCTTGCTTGAGGCCATAGAGTGCTCTGTGGAGTTTGTATACTCGGTGTGGGTATCTCTCACTCTCAAACCCAGGTGGTTTCCTCACATACACTTCTTCCTCTATCACCCCATTCAAAAAGGCACTCTTCACATCCATTTGGTGCAACTTGAACCCTTTAGCAACAGCAAATGCTAGAAGGATTCGAATTGCCTCCAAACGGGCAACAGGAGCAAATGTCTCCTCATAGTCAATTCCCTCCTTTTGTGAAAAGCCCTGGGCAACCAACCTAGCTTTGTTTCTCACAACCTCACCACTCTCACCCTGTTTGTTCTTCCAGACCCACTTAGTTCCTATAGGGTGGCAATTTGGTGGAGGCTCTACAAGTTCCCACACTTCATTCCTCTCAAAGTTCTCTAACTCTTCGTGCATGGCATTGACCCAGTTCGCATGAGATAAAGCATGTCGAATATCTTTGGGCTCAAAAGATGCTACAAATGCAGAATGAGCAAAGTGAGAGGAGTTTCGTGACCTTGACCGTGTAGTTAGCTCATTGATGTCCCCAATCATGCTTGAGGGTGGATGGCGAGCTTGAATATGTCTAGGAGCTTCACGTGTTGAGATTGCCTCCCCCTCAACAATTGCTTCCACTTGACCTCCATGTACTTGAGTTGTCGTCAAGGTGGTTGACGGTCCACCATCATCAGTAGTGGTCGAAGTGGAAGTAGTAGGTACAGGCGCCGCTGGAGGTGAGTCATCTCCATCTTCATCTTCATCATCAGCATCCTTGTCCTCGAAGATTGACTGTCCCATCTCCTCATCACCTGCACACTCAAAAGCAACTGGACTACACGGCATTGTCTCATCGAAGGTTACTTCGCAAGTCTCCATGATTTGGTTAGTTGTAAAATTGAGCACACGATATGCTCTAGAGTGACTAGCATAACCAAGAAAAATGCCATCATGAGACCGAGACTCAAACTTATCAAGATTTCCCTTTTTGAGAATAAAACACTTGCAACCAAAAACTCGCAAATGGCTAACTTTGGGAGTTCTACCATGAAAGAGTTCATAGCAAGTCTTTTTCTTGAATGCGCGAAGGAAAATCCGATTTGAAACATAGCAAGCGGTATTCACCGCCTCGGCCCAATACCTCCTAGGAGTCCTATGCTCATCGAGCATCGTCCTGGCCATGGTACAAATGGTCCGATTCTTTCTCTCAACAACACCATTTTGACAGGCAACATAAGGCGATGAAAATTGATGTTCAAGACCTTGATCACGGCAAAAGGCTTCAAAATGAGCATTCTTGAATTCCGTGCCATTGTCACTGCGTATAGCTCGTATGGCATCACCATTGCACTCATTCTTCAACCTCAAGATCAAGTCCCGAACAAAGCCAAAAGTTTCATCCTTAGTTGCCAAGACGTACACCCAAGTATAGCGAGAATAGTCGTCCACAATCACAAGGACATACCACTTCCCACCGACTGAGCGAACGCGAGCCGGACCAACCAAGTCCATATGGAGAAGCTCCCCAGGACGCTCAGTCATCACATCAGTGAGAGGTGGGTGAGAAGCGGCGACCATCTTGCCATGCCTGCAAGGTGCACACACCAAATCCTTCTCAAATCTGAGCTTGGGCAATCCTCGGATAAGGTCAAGACTACTCAACCGGGAGAGTAAGTCGAAGCTCAAGTGACCCAGTCTCCTATGCCACTTCCAGAGCTTGGATGAGGAACCAGCAACAAGACAGCGAGCAACACCAAAAGCTCTCGAGAAATCAGCAACGAAAACTTGACTCTCGGGAATGATCATACAAACAATGTCACCTCGAGAATCAAGTATCCGAGAAGCACCACTAACAAAGCAAACCTCAAAACCCTCATCAAGCAACTGAGAAACAGATAGCAAATTGAATCCAAGAGACTTGACAAGAGCAACACGCTTAAGTGCAAATTTCTCACTCACCTGAATGTCGCCTTCTGAAAGCACTCTTCCTTTACCATTGTCCCCAAAAGTGATGTACTCCCTTGTCATCACCGGGGTGAGGCTTGAGAACCACCTTTGATCTCCGGTCATGTGTCGAGAGCAACCGGAGTCAATCAACCACAAGTTCCTCAAGCCCCCCACCTGCACAATCAGAAGCGAGATCGAGAATGAGCAAACGACTCAACACTAGGGTTAGAATAGAAAGAATCAAACCAGTGCTGAGCCATCTGCTCAAAAGAGGGGTTAGCATAATCCACTCTACCAAACCTATCACGCCTAATCGAAGGAGCACCACGCGGGGGAAAGCGTGGTCCAAACTGCCTCCGGTATCCAAAGCCACGATTGTCTCTCCTAACCTCATATTGACCATGAGGAGGAGGATGCCTGGCAAAACCACCACGCCTCTGACAAGCTCCACCACGAGGGGCAAAGCCACCACCCCTAGGCAAGGGTGCACGAGGCTCAGGCACGCTATGAGAAGAGCGGTACCTGTCCCGGTTACCCATCTCCTTCTCACGCCTCATTTCCATCTTCTTCCTGAAGCAGAAGCTCTCCTGGTGTCCATCCTTACCGCACAACCCACAGTGGTAACGGACTGGCTTTGGCTTTGGAGTTTCTCTCGGCTTAGGCTTCTCACTTGGTTTAGGCTTGGGATCCTCTTTTGGCCCTGGCTTCTCACTCGGTTTGAGACCACTCGACTCTCCCACAAACTTCACTCTCTTCTGGAAGTTGTTGGCTGGGGAAGTGGAAGCTGGAGGATCTGGGGTTGTGTCAAGCTTGTTTCTCAAGTGATTTGGCTTGGGTTCAAAGGTGTTTCTCTTTGGGGTTAGGGGTGGAATAGGAACATTCTCACAAATCATCCCCTCATGCTCAACCACCAACTCAGAACCAAGACCACAACCATCAGCACGTCTGAATTTAGCAATCAACATGCTCAATTGAGGTTCATAGCTAGACAACCAACTCAAGCATTTACGCAAATCATAGTTTTCATTTTGCGCACGATTTACATGATGCTCAAGTTCAAGGTTCTTTAAGGTGATTTCTTCACAAGTGGAGCAAGCATTCTTGGAAGAAGATTTCACAGAGTTCTCAAGCAACTTGATTTTAGTATGAGCATCATCAAGTTTTGCATGTAAAACAAGACAAGAAGTGCAAGCTCCAAGCAAAGCAGGTCGAGATTTCAATTCATCACGCTCAACAACAAGCAAATCAAATTTCTCAACCAGAGACATGTGCTTCTTTTTAAGGTCAACCAAATCATTCATCACAACATCACAATCAGTGCAAACATGCTCATCAGAAACAACAGGAGCAATTTTCAAAGTTTCAATTTCAGATTGTGATTTAGCAAGACATGATTCAAGGTGAGCAACTTGTTCATTAGACACAACAAGCAAAGATTCAAGTTCAGCGACCTTCTCCTTGGACTCACCAAGCAAAGACCAAAACTCCCTCTTCTCCTTGTTGGTCTTATGAAGCACATCATCACGGTTATCAAGCAAGGCATTCAACCTAGCATTCTCCTCTAACAAGAAGTCAGGATCTCGGTTTACCTCATCCTCAGACTCTGACTCGGAGTCTTCTTTTGCCTTCTTCTTGTTGTCGGAGTTGTGCGCCATGGTGCAGAAGCCTCGGGACGCCATGCACGCCAAGCCGTTGAAGCTCTCCTTCCTTCGGTGTCGGCCTTGATCTTCATCCTCGCTGCTTGAGCTTGATGAAGAGGAACTACTTGAGCTCGTGTCGACGTCGCTCGCCCCGGCCACCATGGCTCGTTCCTTGCGCTTGCACTTGCACTTGTGCTTGTGCTTGTGCTTGTGCTTGCCGTCGCCATGCTTCTTCTTCTCCTTGTACTTGTGGCTCTTGTCCCTCGAACGGTGCTTGTGCTTGCGGTCCGTCTCGGCCGGCTCCGGACACTCGGCGATGAAGTGTCCCATCTTGCCGCACCGGTAGCATGTGCTCCCGAAGCGCTTTGTGTTCTTGCGGTTCTCGTACATGCGCCCGAACCTCTTGGTGAGCAACGCTAGATCATCCTCGCTAAGCACCTCAAACTCCTCATCTGGCAAAAAAACAAGCAAAGACAAAGCGAATTGCCGTGAAGAGTTAGCACTGGATCTAGAACTAGAACCACTCATGAGCGCCAGACTATGGGGATCAGTCGGGTTCTCAAGCTTGGCTCTAGCTAGCCTATCAACTTCAGAGGATTTGAGCTTTGAGAACAACCCATCGACTGTGAGTGTCAGATAGCTCGGCGACTTCATGATTGCCTCAACCTTGGTGCCCCAAACAGACATATCAAGACAATGTAAAAGCTTCAAAGCCATGTCATGGTCTGTATAAGGGAGGTTGGCAATGTTGGCTCTCATGTTGTTCACTATCACGGTGAACCTCTGGAACATGGCATCAATTGACTCACCGGACAAATGAGAGAAGTTCTCATATTCCCTCCGGTAAGTCGAAAAGAGCCGAGCCTTAACCCCACTATCACCACCATGGGCGATCTCCAATTTCTGCCAAATTTTCCAAGCCAACTGCTCTTCGATCACACGATTGAACTCGTGCTCGTCGAGCGCCTTGAACAAGAAATCAACGGCTTTTGCATTAGCCTCAAACTTGTCCCTAGAAATCTGAGTGTCTCTCGAAGCAGAGATGGTATAGGAAGTATCAAGTGTGATATCCCATATCAATTGTCCCTTGCTTCGGAGGAAAGCCCCCATGCGAACCGACCACATCCGGTAGTTCTTCCCATCGAAGAGAGGAGGACCCGAACCCTTTCCGGCATACTCCATCCTTGGATCTTAGACTGGTTAGAATCACGAAGATCCGTAACCTGCTCTGATACCAATTGAAGGACTGATATGGCGACCAGAGAGGGGGGGGGGAGTGAATGGGAGCCAATGAAAAAAAATCAACGCCAAGGCGAACGTGGCCGCAAAGTTCGGCGTCACTTCCCAACCGCAAATGTCTCCCGCTCCTCATCACGTCCACAAACATCGCCCCCCCACCTCCACTCCCTGTGATTCTCCTTGGCTTCTCCAAACCAAACCCTACCTTCCCCTCTTCTCCTCGAGGGAGATGAAGACGGCGGGCAACAGTGAAGGACCGATATGGCGACCAGAGAGGGGGGGGGGGGTGAATGGGAGCCAATGAAAAATTTCTTTCGAAACTTGGCCTATATCCCAAAATTCACAACCCGGATGATCTTCACCAACTTATCAAGATTGCGTAGTCACAACAGACCTATCAACCTTAGGAACAAGCCTTGATCAAACACGAATAGCGGAAGCAAACTCAAAAGACCGAATGAAACGGGTCCTGAAAGCAGCACGGCGGACCGTCCGCTGAGACACGGCGGACCGTCCGCGGTGACACGGCGGACCGTCCGTGAGGACTCACGGACCGTCCGCCACGCGAGTGTGGACCGTCCGCGGATCGGGCGGACCGTCCGATGGGACGAAGCGGACCGTCCGAAAAGGACTTAGCCAAAATCGTGCACTGGCTACAGCACGGACCGTCCGCCACGCAGGTGCGGACCGTCCGCGAACCGGGCGGACCGTCCGATGGAACCGGGCGGACCGTCCGCGAAGCACTCGCGACGAATAGGAAGAACAGCTACAGTAACCCGCGGAAATTCCTCTCAAATCGAAACCCGGATCTCCCAAACGACTAGAGCTCTAGAGACAAAACTTTGGGGAGATGATTAGCACCCTAAGGTGAAGATATGCCCCAAAAATCTCGGCCTCTAACGCCCTACAAATCGAGAAATCGCGGATCTCACAAACTAAGCCATACCCACGAGTTCATCCACAAAACTTCAAATCAAGCCCGATTCCCGGCGTTTGAGGAGTCAAGATCACACACAAAGAGGCACAAGGCACTCACTCATGATCTCCACAAACAAATCCGGAGCCAAACGGTCTAGAAACGAAGAATCGAAGAACGAACGAAAATGATCCAAAAACGAACTCGAGAAGATAGAAGGAGATGATTCAAACTAGCTCATAGATTGATAAACACAGAGGTCACGATCTATACAAGACTAGCAACCACCCGACATCCTCCCGCTTTCAGATGAATCAATGAAGCACTGGCTAGCCTAGAGAGAGAAAGCTAGAGAGAGAGAGGCAAAGTGCAAATGAACTAGGGTTCTCCAGCGATAGAGATGCCATCCCCTCCACCCCTACTAATACTGAGACCTGGTGGGGGGAAATGACTGGACTACCCTACTGCTAAACTCTACGATACACGCCCGCAGGGCAAAGCAGTAAAATCACAGGCAACTCCTCCGGCTGGTACGCGCCGTCCATCCGGCTTCGCTTCGCTCCTACGCAAGCTCCCGGATCCCGCCACGCGTCCACCGCTTCGAAGCTTCCCGAACGCGCCCGGATCACGTCTCCGTCACGTTGGGCCTTCGGGCTCGGTTTTGAGGCCCAAACCGAGAAACCCTCCTCCGATGGTTTTGTGGCCCAACCATCAAACCCCGCATGCAAGCTTCGGTCTTCAGCCGCTACCTTGCACCGGCCCAGCTCACAACTTCGTCTTGCTTTTCCTTGCCATCATGCTGACCGCCCTTGATCTCGTCTGGCCACCGGGTCCTTCGAACCAAGCCTACTTGTCTCCACTCCTCGAAGACCTTTCGCGCTTGTTCTTCACCTGCACCAACGCAGACCAAGTCGCATCGAACACCTGCAGTACTCAGCCAAGAGTCAGTCCAACACCACGTTGTCAATCACTCATCACACTGAGAAGCGACCATCCATTGGTCCTTGGACACACATGGTCCTCAAACAGAGGCGCCACGACAATGTACGATAGTTCACCACACGAGCTTGCAAAGTCTGGTGACGTCGCCGTGGTGGAATCATCAACCGAGCTTGCAATCAGGCCGGTGTACCCCGGCCGAGCAGCAGCTAGCGGCCAGCCTGCTCCATTTTCAAGGTCGAAGACGGCGGCAATGACAACAATCCAGCGCGCGCCCTCTTGCCCCGTTGCAATTGTAACGGCAACCAGCACCGTCCTTCGCCGCCACGCTCTCGAAGCATTGCTCCTGGATCGTCGGCGTCGGCGGGCCACTAGGAGCGGGAACCGTGAATATATCTTCCCGCGGCTCCACTGGAACTTCACGACGCCGTGACGTGCCGCCTCCAGGTCTGACGGTCTGACCGCGGTAGGTGGAATCTGCTCTCGGAGAAAAAGACCCTGAGGTGTTCGTCGCGTGTCAAAGTCCAGGTGGGCGATGCCAACGCTAACCTTCTGCTACAGAAGTCGTACAGCTTCGGCCCCCGCGTCGCCCACGGGCAACTCGGGCGGCGACTGGCGGCGCCACCAACCACCCCACCTTCTCCCCTCGCCCCTGCCTGAGGGGCCTGCTGGAAGCCCGATCGGCCTCGAGGACGGTGGCGGCGGGGTCGTTGCTGCCTGGTCTCCTCGCGCTTGGTGAAGGATGCGACGTAAGTCCATGGCGGCCAGATCCACATCGGGAACGAGTGGATCCGGTTAGCCGGTGTCCGGATCGAGCCTTCCGCAGCCCGGGCGGCGTCCATGCGTGTGATCCGGCGGAGGAGCTCGCCGGGATCCATGGAGGTCTCCAAGGCAGTCGGCGGCGGCGATGTCAGCCTCGGGGTTCGGACTTTGCAACTACATCTGGTGATGACATATTCAATTTTGCCTTTATTTTCATATAGAGCAGGAGACATGAGTCACTCTGGCTTCATTCGCGGATTCTCTCATTCGAAGACGTATTTCATTTGCAATTTATTCCGGTGGATTATGCACGGGTACCCAGTGGCTACTTTGCAGCATGATATCTCAGGTTACGATTTCAGATGGTCTACCGGATTTGGAGTCAGTGGCCGTTTGAAGTGGGTCAGGTCTGGTCTATATGAAAGCATTGGCTTGGTAAGAAGGGGGGAAGCATCACGGTGTGACTATGTCGTGGTGGTAATTGTTACTAATTCACCGGTTCCGGGAAGAAATTTCTAGGTCTGACCTTAATTTGGTTGTACCTGACAATGACCTTGTTGAATGCATTGTTTGGATTAAGATGAATTACTCCTTCGGGTGAAAACTTTTGATCTGGTCTTAATTGATTAAGTCACTGCAATGTCGGCACGTGCACGTGCCGTTTCCTCGTTGGAGGTGTTGTTTCGGGAGCCTACGTCATAGTCCAAGAGCTGTTTTGGTTTGTGAAGCGGATGAAGGTGAAGTCACTTGTGGTAGCTTGCTGCGACATGATCTTTTGGTCACGGTGCTTTCATTTTTTTTGTTTCTTTTTTATGGGTTGTGTGCATCTTAGTTATGCAGAGGCGGGGTTGGATCTTATATAATTGTATCATCTTGATGTAATTGTCTAAGATCAATAAAGCTTCCCTTTTTAAAAAAAACAGAAGTCATACATCCAACATTACTTATCAGTAATTGTTGCAACTGAAATCGTTTTTGTGCAGCCAAACGGAACATTACGGATCTAAATAAATTAGATTTTTGTTGTAATCAGTAATGCAGCTTATCCATCATCATCGTGTTTTACATTGCAGTAATCTGCAGATTGATCATGCCATTTTTCCCAGGATGATGATCTATAGAAAACCTCTCTATAGGAGATGCTGGAGTCTACGGTTCAAATGGTCTGGGACAATGCTCTGAACTACAAGATTGTGCCTCGAGCATAGCCGCGCTATGCTGATAGGCAAATGGTTCGATGGAGAAGCTTGATGGTGCCGATGTCTTCCCTGGAGCTGCATTGAGAGTTGGTCTCTTTCCACCCTTTTGTATGCATCTTTTGTTCGTGATATGTGATGGTGTGACCTGATCACTGTATGGGCAATATATTGGATCTAGGACCATTAATCCTTTTTCCCTATTCAGTTGCAATATATAGACAAGCTTCCATTTTGATGAATAAAAGATTGCTGAGCCACATTCCGAATGATTTTTTTAGTCTGCAGCTATTGATGTCAGTAAAGAGATGTCGAAGAGCTTACCATCAATTTGGTGGCCGGTTATTATGATTTGATACCACAGCTTAGGAGCATAATCTTAATCTATTTATTTGTGCAAAATTGTCGTGATCCATAATTAGTTAGCCTTGTTTTCTTCTATAAAAATCCGTTTTTACCATTTTCTTGGATTTTCTAAGCTTTTGTAGCAGTTGGTTGATTTGCTGATTATGCTGGCACTTGCCTAACAAAACTGAACCGCGAACCACTACTCCAACTTCGATATGATAATGTACCTTTTCTTTGTAAAATTTAGTGGAGATTTTTAGTGCACTTTGTTTTTCATGCTCCGTTTATTATATCCGTAGCAACGCACGGGCACTTATATAGTAGATTCTAAAAAAATATAGCCACTGAATCTATTATGCATTCTGTAAATAATTACCCAACTATATATATATTTTTTGGAGAACACTACGGCAGGCCAGAGGCCGACCTGAACTTTCCATTAATTGGGGTGGCGAAACCACAGATTACGTAGAAGTTGTAAGCACAATGCAACACATAATACAAGAAAATTACAGAAAGGGAACGTACCTTGGAGAGAAACAACTCCCACACAACACATATGGCTCACGCTCAGCCAAAAAGAGACCAGTTGTCATATGAAACATTGCCATCGAGCAACGTACTTGCCAGCTTCACCCGAGCCTTTACCTTTCGACACCACCCCTCGTAGCTACGCCACACCGCTGCCTCTTAAAGGTTGTCCAATGGAGGGGGACTTGGGGTGGGAGAAACACCGAGACCAAGGATAGCTGAAAACGCCGACCTCCCTAAGGGGGCCGATGGGAACACCTTTCACAGCGTATCCGGGCTCACACCCGGCATATGATTTGATGGTACCACCAATAAGGAGTGCGGCGACGAAGCAGAGGTGCCAATCGCGAAGTCACAACGACAGACAACCGGAGTGGGAGGATAGAACACAAACACTCCCCGGTCCCTAGGGGGGCAGCCCCGCTCGACAGAGAAACATGGTGCTTCACCATGGCGCCCCAACGGGAAAAGCGACGCCTCAAGGTCGCCGCCACCATGGTCACCGACAGCAATGTCGGCGAAGGCGTTTGCCCGACTAACACCATGCGTGCCGCCCGCACAAGAGCATGACAGTGGCCCACACCTCCTCAGCTCCCCATCACTAGCACCGAAAGAAGCCGGGCACAAACCACAACAGCACCACAGCGCCCCAGCCTGCTCCAACAACTGCCCCAGCCCCACCACCGCGGCGGCGCTGACCTGATGTCACTGACGAGGAAGAGGAAGAGCAAACCGCCGACAATAGAAGCAGGCCAAGACTTTGGCCTATCGACGCCGTAGGCCGCAGATCCGGCTGCAACCGACCGCCACCAAGCGCCGCCGGTCGCACAGCCGGACATAGAAGGCCAGGACCCGTCGCCGTCCCCTGACCGCTGCCAGACGCCGCCACTGTAGCTGCCCCCGTCCACCTTCGCCCCTGTCACACAGCAGAGGAACCGCGCCTCCCTCGACGCAGAGCCACCGGATCCGGACGAGGGCAGCCCAGATCCATGGCCAGCCGGCGCCGCCGAAGACGAGGCCGCCGACGCCGGTGAGGATCTCCGTAGGCCGCAGCGGCCGCGCCCGCCGTCGTCCCCGGAGGAGGAGAGGAGAAGCCGCGCCACCGCCTTCCTAGGGAGCTGCGTGGGCTTCCGGCGCTCCGTCCGGCGGTGGCCCGGCGGTGGAGGGCGGCGGGAAGAGGGTGCGCGGCGGCTAGGGTTTTGTCTGCCCGAGTCGCCTCGCGGGGGCGACACGAGCGGCGGCGGGCCTCACCCAACTATAGTATTACAAGGAGAAAGTTCAAATCACTACTCTATGCTATCACTACTCTATAGGCCCTTTTTGGTTTTCCAAATCTTGGTGACTGAATGATTGTTTGATGACTCTGATGTCAGATGGCCAGAGAACCCCCTCCGATTTCGTGGGGGTCTTTGTCTTGGAACCGCGCATCACGGTACCCACAATAACGTGGTCGGTGGGGCAACTCGTGACGCGTGACGACCCCGGCAAAGATGTACAATCTGAATTAATCTAGTTAGCGCTCGTCAATAGAGTCGGCTACTAGCATCAAACTCCAAAGACCACGACCAAGAGCCCAGCAAAGATCACACACAAACACACATAGCAACTCAGTAACGTACAATGTTGTGCTCTGCCAAAGAAATGCTCATCGTCATGCATCTGCTGCTGCTGTGCCTGCAGGGTTTGCCGGGAGCGTCTGCAGTCGCCGCGGGCGCCGGTGAAGGGATCTTGTCAGTCCCTTCCGCTGCCTCCCTGGCGCACTGCCCCACCCGCTGCGGCGATGCCGAGTTCCTCTACCCGTTCGGGACCGAGCCCGGCTGCTTCCGCCAAGGCTTCGAGCTCACCTGCGACACCACCACCCAGCCTCCCAAGCTCTTCTGGGCCAACAGCACCACCCAGATGGTCGGCACGGATCCGACAGACCACTACTTCGCCTACGCCTCCATCGGCTTCAACATCACCATGGCGCCAGGTACGAGCACCTACACCAGGTCCTGGGAGTCGCCTGCCAGGGGCTTCGTCATCGGCTCTGACACCTACATGTACGTCGTTGGCTGCGACGTCGAGGTCTTCCTGTTCGATACCGGGACGAACCTGACCATCGGTTCTTGCATGAGTTCGTGCCCGGGCAACAGGGCAGCCATGGCCGGTAACCGGTCGTCGGTAGCTGTGATGGGAAACTGCAACGGGTTGGGCTGCTGCAGCATCTCCTTGCCAGATTACCTTCGAGGCTTCTGGTTCACTCTGTCCCGCAGGGATGGCGTCGGAGCACGATCAGATGGAGATGATGTCGCCAAGGTGTTCTTAACGGAGGATTATGAATTCGACACGAGGGACCTTTACTCGAGCGGGATAAACACAAGTATTCTTACAAGCCTGGAGATTTTCGCCACGGACCAGCCAGATTGTGAAACTGCATCTGCGAATAAGGAAACCTATGCATGTAGCTCTGGTAGCTTATGCCAGAGTGGAGAGTGGGGAGGTTACTTCTGCTACTGCTATATTCTTGTAAGTGGCAATCCCTACGTTTTGGATGGCTGCATCGAAGGTTCGTGACACTATCGACAATCGACATCATATCCTAACTAATCATTAGTTACACAATGCAAACTGAAGAGTTTTGCAAAGGGAATCTAAAATGTTTGGGAAATGTTAAATTGCTTAAAGAAATAGAGGAACTTATTTGCTTTTTCCCTCAAACTATTTATGATCTTTTTAGAGGTTATTAGGCTTATTTCAATGGGCTGTACAAATATCATGCATAATATATATAATTAGGTGCCATATATAATTTTTTATTGATGTGTAGCAAACAATCAAATAAGAGAGACCAGAAAGTTATAATCTTATGCAAAGATATGTTTCACATGTATGATATTTGTATTTTTGGCACAAAATCTAATATTATTGATTCATTTTCATACATACAACACCACAACGAAATTAATTGTTTTAATAGCTTCTAAGAAATAGCATTATACTGTGCATTGGAGGGTGCTATAATGATCGATATTTCTACATGGTAAACTTGATACAACAAAATCATAATATTATTATACACTAGGAGTAGCCTTAGTATCGCAAATATAACTTCATCCACATTTTACATATATCCTCATAATTTTTCTGTGTCACTCGTTCGTGGAGCAGGTTACAACCCCAATCCTAAAGGAAATTGTAAGAGGTCATGTGGAAACAAGATTGTCCCTTTCCCTTTTGGGCTGGAAGAAGGTTGCTTTGCCCACGAAAAATTTCAACTTACTTGTGTGTTGGATAAGTTCCTTGTCCTCAACCGACAAGACGACACAGAATATCAGGTGACCACGGTATCAGTAGATGATGGGTACTTGGACGTGACCAGCATGATGAACGATTCAAGCAACAGTGACGAGTATGTCATAGTGGTTAATGTCACCAGCGGTATGGTACGTTACTTCGATTATACTATACCAAGAGAAGACATGAGGGATCTTATGGAGTTCTCCCAAGAATTCAACATCAGGATGAGGTGGGCTGTTGCAAACTTAACCTGCGAAAAAGCCTCGGAAAGGAGCACAACTTATGCCTGCATCAGCGCCCACAGCAAATGTGTTAATGTCACCCACGGATCGCTATACCTAGGGTATCGTTGCACATGCTCGCATGGCTTTCATGGGAATCCATACGTCCAAGGCATACATGGTTGTACAGGTATCTCTCATGCACCATGAACTCTTGCACTCTTCATCTCAGTGAATGAAATTGAGTTTCTTATTTAGGAACACATAAATTTCATACTAGTATTAGGTATAAAACCCAAAGCAATCCCAATCCTACAGATTAAAGTTTCCTTGTTCCATGCAAAACAACCTTTCCCAACCCATGCACTCACTTCAACTAGCGTAGCACGAAAGAATTTAATGGACTTGGATACATGCATGCAACCCACTTAGAATGGTGATCCCAAAGCATAAGGATTCATGGAAGAATTTACTGGACATGGATATCTAAGTTTCGAATTGATGAAAGGGTTCCCTAGCTAATAGAAATGTCATCTGATGGGGTTATATATACTCACTTCGTATCTGAATTAGAAGGTAGTTTAGGACATGATTGTGCATACCGAGGAGTGATTAATTAGAGTGAAGTTTTTCCTATTTACCCTTATTAAATAGGGCTGCGGGTGTATTATGGGCACCAAAAACATCCGGCTTGATTGGTTATTGTAGCATGTCCCTAAGCGACCGAAACTTGGAGGTCTCAGGCTTGAGCCCCTGTGAGCCTTTTTTTTTTTGCTGCGCTCACCTGGCCGCCGCGCTGCGCTATTAGTACATGCGCGTGAAGAATTAAATGAGTGGCGCGTCGTGCGAAACTGCGAAGCGGCAGGGTAATGCAGTCCCAAAATATGCACGCAAGTTCCGGAACGATTTCTAATTCAGATACGGAGGGAGTATGTATTTTTTTTATAAAAGAAGTCAACTTAGAATTCAGGAACTCTACCCGGCCACCTGAGTAACTGTATCTTTTTTACCAATATATGTTGCCTGATTGAATGCCTACCTCCTAAAGTAAATGCTAGAACAATCATAAAAGTCCTGATCAAGTGTTCTCCTCGAGCAGTTTACATATATGCATGTATATGTATCTCTAACCCACGATTTGTTTAGCCCCATTACAATTTACAACGATTCAAGGATCATCACTATGGCTCATTTCTTCCAATTTTTTTGTAGACATTAATGAGTGCTTAGAGCCAAACGATTGCAATGGAATATGTCATAATACTCTAGGAGGATATTATTGCACAAGTTGTCCTCATGGTAAAGTATTTGAACCAGCAAAAAGGAAATGCGTCACATCAGCCAAGCAGCACAATCTTCTTTTAGGTGAGTCATAATCCTTATTTCAGTTATCAAAATGCAGGATAGTCGGTCGTCGAATTAATGGTTGGATACACAATGCAATCTCGTGCGTAGGTATTACAGTTGGAATTAGTTGTGGACTTGGCTCCATAATTATTGCATTCTGTGTAATTATACTCGCTAGCAAGTGGAAGCAAGGCATACAAAAGAGGATTCGAAGAGCATACTTCAAGAAAAATCAAGGGCTACTATTAGAGCAGCTAATCTTAGATGAAAGTGCCACAAACAAAACAAAGATATTCTCCTTAGAGGAGCTAGAGAAAGCGACCAACAACTTTGATGCTACTCGTGTTCTTGGCCGTGGAGGACATGGCACAGTTTATAAAGGAATTCTATCCGATCAAAATGTGGTAGCAATCAAAATATCCAAAATTGTGGAACAAAGTGAGATAGACCAGTTCATCAATGAGGTTGCTATCCTATCTCAAATCATCCACCGCAATGTGGTGAAGCTTTTTGGCTGCTGCTTGGAAGCCGAAGTGCCCTTGCTTGTGTATGAGTTCATATCCAATGGTACACTATATGACCTTCTTCATGCCAATGTTAATGCTAAATGCTTGCTGTCATGGGATGATCGCATTAGGATAGCTGTAGAAGCAGCAGGGGCACTTGCTTATTTGCATTCAGCCGCTGCAATACCAATTTATCATAGAGATGTGAAATCTTCCAACATACTCTTAGACGCCACCTTCAACACGAAGGTTTCCGACTTTGGCGCATCACGATCTGTTTCACTTGATGAGACTCATGTGGTAACTATTGTTCAAGGAACATTCGGGTACTTAGATCCAGAGTATTACCAAACTGGTCAGCTTACCGAGAAGAGTGACGTGTACAGTTTTGGTGTAATACTTGTGGAGCTTGTGACAAGAAAGAAGCCAATTTTCATCAATGATTCTGGTATGAAACAAAGCTTGTCTCATTACTTCGTTGAGGGACTTCAGGAAGGATCTCTTTTGGAAACAATAGATTCACAGATTTTGGAAGAGGCAGACTGTGGAGAAATCAATGATATTGCTGCACTTGCTCAAGCATGCCTAAAGACCAAAGGAGCCAATAGACCAACTATGAAAGAAGTAGACATGAGATTACAATTCCTAAGAACAAAGAGACTAAGGAAAATGCATAATTTTCAAGGAAATAATGGAGAGATTGAGCATTCGTTACACCCAGAAGCTAGAAACTCTCATGCACAGCTCGAGCTTGTTAATGCTGCCCGTTTGCGTTCTGAAGAGACCTCTCGGGGCTACAGCCTAGAGAAAGAATTTGCATCCTCGATCAGTTTGCCACGCTAAGTAAAGCATACATATGGTCAATAACAGAGACAAATATTTGCCTGGGACCGGAGTTGCTGATTTCTTTCCACAAGGAAATATGTAATATTGTTCCTTTAGATTTGGTCACACACTCTATGTATAGACTACTTTAGAGTTTAGAATAATTTGTGGTGAATACGTTTGATAGGGGTACATGATATCTCGTTGTGTTCAGAGTTCTGTATTTGATATGCTTGCTGAATTCCCAGAGCCAGAAACGAGAATAGGGCCGAGAACAACGGGCTGTGGGCCTGTGGCTGGCGGCCTTTTGTATATGTTTGCCAGGCCCACGGCCAACGATGGAAAACCTATATGGCTTTCGGAAGTTTTTTTTGTCAAGGTAGCTTCCACTGTTTGAGATTCGTGCAACGGTAGGGATTCCATGTCTATTCGGATCCGAGGCGGAATCGCAGCGGGCGGGTGACAGCGGGAAGCGTCCGACGTCAGCCACCAGGACGGGAATCTACTTTGAGTTTCAACTTTTAAACGTGATTTTCTCCTAAACCATTAATTATTTTTCGAATCCGTTTGGACTATCATGTTATTTACAATTAATGCGACAAAATAAGATCCAATATGAGTATATTTTTATTTTATATGTGTATCTTTTTGAATCAACATTTTCAATATGCTATTTCAACATTTTGAATGATTATCTCAACATCTTAAACTTACTGCTTCAACATTTTCACACAAAATGTTGATCTAGTTTATACGAATTGTTAAGTTAAGTTTGAGAAAAATGTTGAACCTAGTATATGAAAATGTTGACTGCATTAGTTTAACACTTTGAGCAGGTTAGTTTAGCTTTTATGTGAAAAATGTTGAAATGGTATAATCAGAACGTTGAACTGTTATTTTTGAAATGTCAACTGCAACATCGTACCTCCTATAACTGTATTAGTAGTGGTAATTGAGTCTGTTAAAAAAAGTGAAAGCGCGAGGAAAAATTCCGTTCACCTCGCAATAATGGAAAAGGACATGCTTTCCTTGGGCCCTTGTGCTCGTTTGTCCTCCCGCACGCCGCTTGATGGGCTTCAACGGGCCCTAAGCCAGCTAGCTAGAAAAGTGAACGGAAGCTGTGTGGGAGGCCCCCGGGCAACGAAGACCCATCGCACGGCCCGAGCCTAATCACTCCAGAAGCAGAGAGCCCACTCCACCAGTACGCTCCGACCCAACAACACAACCACCCCCGGGTTCCGTGCCGTGGGCCCGTGGCGATGTTTTCGCGGACCCGGCGGCCTGGCCCGCTGGTTGGCTCTTTCCCCTCGCGCGCCGTCGCTCTCACGCTGTCGCTAACGCTAGTGACACGGCGGCGGTCTCAAGCACCACTAGGCAGCAGCCAAATCAGCTCTTGGCTCGCGTGAAGCGACGGCGCCACTTCTCCCCCCTCCTCCAGGCACCATCATTTCGTAGCTTGACCCCCTATAGCCGCCTCCATGACCAGCAAAGCAAGAGCCGTTGCTCCCTTCCCTTTCCCGCCCTTCATCAATGGAGCGAATCATCTCCGAACCCGGGTCTGGAATAGACCTGCTTGACAAGGAGTGAAGCCGCCCAAGGTAGGCCAAAACGCCTAAGCATCTGTGATTGAGACGTGAAAACTTAGATTATTGCTCAAAAAAAAAACTTTGAGGCTAAACTTGGAAAAAGAGAGAGAAGGGAATAAAAATCAATCTGTGATACTCTGCACCTATCTAAATCTACTTGGTACTTTCCTAGGCACTTTTTTTTCCAGATGGATTAGCTAATCGATCCTCGGTTTGCAATTAACTGTTTCCATAGTAGCATACATATATGACAGCTGATTTAAGCTATCACGCGGAGAATTTCAACAAAACAAAGGTAAAATCTCATTCTTCTCCGATTAGATAAGGATATCTTTGTTTTCCTTTGAAGTCTCTGTGTCCAATATATCAAGCATTTACGGCTGCTCCACCTATCATTAGGCACCATTTGGCGTTCATGAATTGGACAAGGTTTGTGTTGATAGCTTCAATTTCAAGACTTTGGTACTCGCAAAAAAAATCAAGACTTTGGGGCGGAGGTCAACAGGAGGTTTGATGAACTGATGGATTTTTTTTTTGAAAAGGGAAGCTTTATTGATCTTAGACAATTACATCAAGATGATACAATTATATAAGATCCAACCCGGCCTCTGCATAACTAAGATGCACACAGTCCATAAAAAAGAAAAAAATGAAAGCACCATGACCAAAATATCATGTCGCAACAAGGTACCACAAGCGACTTCACCTTCATCCGCTTCACAAACCAAAGCAGCTCTTGGACTATGACGTAGGCTCCGGAGATTGATGGATACATCATGATGCTGGAGAATTTTATTTATTTTAACCCTTTTAAAACTAAAATTTTAATAATAACTCCACCCAAACTAAATTTTTAAAAACTAGCCCTTTTAGTCGCACCAAACTACATGACGCGACCAATAATTGAGTCGCGACATAGTCAATGGCGCGACCAAAATGCCACGTTGGGATCAACCTCCACGTCAGAGCAACGTGGCCGAACATTACGAGCCAGTCGCGCCGTTGACTAGGAATGTGGTCACGGCGTGGCGCGACCAGCCCAGCATGCTACCTGCTAGCTTCTGTAAAGTGCACAGAAATTCATTTCACTTGCCCTTATTCTCTCCAATAATTCTAGTAGCTAATGAGTTCCTAAATTCTCCAAACTTAGCATCCACGGTGTATATAGTGTACATGTTCTATTTGAAGTATTTGTGCTCCAAAGTATGGTGTATCAAATGAAAATTTTAATTTTTAAATAGGCCAAGTATAATTCTAGTTTAGTGGTTTTCAGCCTAAGTAGAGCACATTGCAGATAATATAGCTTTGCACAAAGCTCTAGTATCACGCAAAGCTCAACACATCAAGGAATATCTACTAAATTTTCCACTATGTAATGTAAACCATTATCATGTAACAGTACTACCACGCAACATAGCCTCTTACAAGGCTTGTATTTATGGTGAAATTTACCTATCAGGCCAATGCCACATGTACCATTCCATTCCTAGTTTGATCCTAAAAGGCAACTACAACGGGATATGATATGAACCAGCCTGATCAGATCAGCCAAAGAAACTCTAATTTCGTACAAGTTGCTGTCACTTTGAACCCCTACAGCAAAAAAACGGACTTGATCAAGAGCCTAATATGTACACACTAACTGAATCATTGTCAACCAAAGAAGGCTAGCTAGCTGATCTCATTCATCCGCATGTTGTGACTGTTATTGTACGTGATGAGTTGTCAGATCTTTTGCTAGCCATGTCTCAACCTTCCATCTTCTCATAGAAAAGAATGTAAGCCTCATGATTGAGAACTTCTTCTAAAGTGACTTCTCTGATGCAACTGTCGTTCGCACAAAACCAATAGAAAGAGCTGCTGCTCTGTTCTTGCTGATATGCAAGCCTTCTTGCTCTCACGTAAGCAACATAGTGCCCTGCATTCATGGACAATCCACCAATGTGCTCTACCACGGCAGCTAGACCACTAAACTAGAATTATACTTAGGCTAAAGCTGTTGTCCACCAATGTGCTCTACCATGTCTGAGTCTCAAGCTTTTGTATTTCGCTCATGTTAGTAGGTGGTGTAACGAGGTAGCTCATGTTAGTAGGTGGTGTAACTTACCTATTTCAAAATTGAATTTTTCATTTGTATACACCATATTTTGGAGCACAAATACTTAAAATGGAACATGTGCACTCTATACATCATGTGTATCAAGTTTGGAGAATTGAGTCGCGCCACCTGCAATGGCGCGACCAAAAAGACACGTCAGCATGTCCTAAAATCAACTTCCACGTGGCGCCGACGTGGGCAAAACAGTCGCTAGCGCCACTGTGCACACAGTCACGCCACCAAGCGTGGCGCGACTAGCTCCTCCTTGCTAGCTTGCGTAAACTGCACAAAAATACAATTCACTTGACCTTATTTTCTCCTACATGGCGCGACCAAAAGGGCTACTTCTCGAAAATTTAGTTTGGGACAGGTTATTATTAAATTTTTAGTTTTAAAAGGGATAAAATAAAAAAAAGATTCATGATGCTGAGTGCAAGCCAGCACCCTTTCATTTTGCCGTCGAGCTTGGCTAGAGTAGGGCTGGGGCGCTGGGCCATGGCGGCTGGAAGAGGAAGCACCCGAAGTAGCTGTGTCAATTGTCAAGTTCAGCATTAACGTGTGCAGCCTAGATCCATTTCCAATTTCCATGTTACAGTTTTTTCTCAAACGAATGCAAAATTTGTATTTGAAATAACATTTCAATTCTCCTTGATTTGGATTCTGAGATCCAGACAGAACCTAAACATATATTTTTTTGTGACAAACAGAGCCTAAACATTTCTTTTTTTTTCTTTTTTTTTCAAACAGAGCCTAAACATCTTGGCTGAGTAACATGGCAGTATGGGATCACCGATCTGAACTGATCAAGGCCACATGCAGAGACTGTCCCCATCACAGTCTCTAATTCACGTGCCTTCGAGAGGAAAACGAAAAAAAATCATCAGATCACATCACGCCTCTGCCTGGGTCCCACCCCACCAAGTTTATCACAAAGGCACAAAGCCACGGGGAAATGCCAAGCCGCCCTCAGTAATCAGAGGAATCCTCCTTTCACGCCGCAGCTCGGCTCTCTTCCTTCCCTCGCCGTCGCTCCGGCCTTCCTCGCCCCGTCCCGGAGAGGGAGAGCACAGCGCGTCACCTACCCCCCTCATTCCCAGATCGAGAACTCCCTGTAAGTATTGCCGCCAATCTTGCAAAGTCTGGTTCCGCCGCCGTGATCTTTTACCGTTTCTGATTTTCTTGCTGATTGATTGCCTGAATCTTGCCAAGACCTGAAAATTGAGAGTGGGAAGTTTAGAACACGAGCTGAGTGCCGAGTATTTCGCAAGATCCGCACCGGTTTCTGGCTAGATTTATTCTTACCTGCTATTAACCCTCTATAGTGCCATTTCGTAGTTTTATCCGTTGCTGAATCATTTCCATTAATTCGTATGCAGACTTTTGCATCTGATTGGGCTTTGTGTCTGCGCGACAAAGATAATTTTGTTGTACGGGACAAAAAGAGGGGGTGTCTATTGTATACAGTTTAAAATAGGTGAACATTTGATTTGAGAAGTGAAGTCGGAGAAAGGCAAGAAGCTTTTGCAACGGCAATGCTTTGGTCAATGGATCCGCAGGTGACCATCCATGGCGACTGGGTATCGGCCGTTGTGCCGCTGATGAAGCTGCTGTGCCTGACGGTCATCGGCCTGCTCCTCGCCAACCCACGGGTCCAAGTCGTGCCCAGGGCCACCTTCAAGCTCCTGAGCAAGCTTGTCTTCGCCCTCTTCCTCCCCTGCCTGATCTTCGTCCACCTTGGCAAGTCGGTCACCATAGACAACGTCCTGCACTGGTGGTTCGTCCCCGTCAATGTGCTTATCAGCACTGGCATCGGGTGCATTCTTGGGTACATAGTGGCCCTTATCTGCCGTCCACCGCCGCATTTATTCCGGTTCACAGTGATCATGACTGGGTTTGGTAACACAGGGAATCTGCCAATTGCGATCATCGGGTCGGTCTGCCATACCAGTGATCATCCCTTTGGTCCTGGATGCGATACCAAGGGTATTGCTTATGTCTCATTTGCGCAGTGGGTTGCGGTTATTCTTGTCTACACTTTGGTCTACCACATGATGGAGCCACCTATGCAGTTCTATGAGATTGTCGGGGAGGGTAATGAGATACAGCCAGAACCTGAGCAGATCAGCAACTACAGTAGGTCTCTGCTTCATGAGGCGGAATGGCCAGGGATGGTTGATAAAGTAACAGAGCACTCTAAGACACCATTCATCGCCAGAGTTTTCATGAGCATTTCAGGTTCCTCACAGTCGTTTCCTGATATTGATTTTACTGAAGAGGGGACTTCTGGTGCTGGACCGAGCAGTCCTAAGTCGCTCAGGTGTCTGGCAGAGCCAAGAGTGGTCAGGAGGATCAGGGTTGTAGCTGAAAAGACCCCAATTCAGCATGTCCTTCAGCCACCAACAATTGCCTCTTTACTTGCCATTATCATTGGCATGGTTCCTGTCTTGAAAGATTTTGTGTTTGGAGCTGATGCACCACTCTCATTCTTCACTGATAGTTTGGAAATCCTAGCTGCTGCTGTGGTTCCCTCGGTGATGTTGATTCTAGGAGGCATGCTCGCAGAAGGCCCAAAGGATAATGCCCTGGGCATCAGGACTATCATTGGTATAATTGTGGCAAGGCTTTTGGTGCTCCCATGCATTGGAATTGGCGTTGTGACGCTAGCAGACAAATTGAATCTACTTGTTGAACAAGACCATATGTACCGCTTTGTGCTTTCGCTTCAGTACTCCACGCCAAGTGCTATCCTGCTTGGAGCAATTGCCAGTCTGAGAGGATATGGTGTTAAGGAAGCATCTGCCCTTTTATTCTGGCAGCATATCTGTGCAGTGTTCTCTCTTTCTCTTTACCTGATTGTATACTTCAAGTTGATGTCTTTCATTTGAAGACAATGGTCAGCCATCCTAATCTGGCATATATATATAGCAACCATCTTGGGGGTAGGGATGGCTTGGAAAAGGGGTACTAGAAGAATGGATTTTTCGCCTCATCTTCTATCAGTGAAAAGTGTTTATAGTTTGTTAGCTATTTATATTTCAGTTATATGTGTTGTTTGAGAACAGGAGACACATTCATTGTCTGTTCATTTTGGTCAATATATTGCTGTGCATTTCATGATGCTAGTGCTATATACAAATTATTGCCTGCATAAATTTTAGTAGAACTATATAGTAGTGAATTACATTGCTGCCTGATGATTAATAAACAAATATGATTGGTGTTCACACTTGTGAAAGACTCAAAACCATCAGGTGACCTAGCTGTCTGACAACAGTGATGCAATTTATTATGTTTTGCATTTGACTTTTATCATTCCGCATCCATCCTCTTGGTGCAAAGCAGCCATTTTTTTCCTGGACAAATACTCCTTTTGAGTTGTACATTTAGGTTTGAAATAGCCATCCATAAGGTTAAGTGCCAAGCAGGAATTTCTGGTGAGCCATCCTCCCAAAATGTAGATAGATTAGCCTTTTTGCATCTGAGTAGCGAAGATCCCATCGGTTGCAGCATGGGAGATTTCTCTAGATGATCTTTTGATTAAAGTTGCGTTAATACATGCGCTAGTTGTAATTGTTTGTGCAGTATCGTGGTGGTTATCAGAAGCATGCTACCTCTTGTATTTTTTATGTATTTCTTTGAAAAACGGTCTGAAACTCGAAAGTTGTAAATATGCATACATGTGCGAGTGTGTGACCTTGAAGGCTCCAACCCTATTAATTTGCAGTGGTGAAGATGTTCTGATTTGCGTAATATCATATACCATAGTGCTTCTGGGACAATAGGTTTACGCAAATAGCAAAAAGAGAAAAAAATCTGTCAGATATTGTAACATGTTTGTGGAAACTGGAAAGTATACCAGATATTCTGAAATCTTTACATGAGACAGCTCAACTCACAAGTAAATTTAGTATGTTCTTGTGGAATGTTTGTTTCATATTCAAGCATGGTGCAATCTCTACAAAAACTTGCCATCATTGTGCATTATCTTCGAGATCATTGTAGGATCAAGGGCGATGCAGGGTCATCATTCTAAACATACTGCAATCGCTTCTTAAGGTAAGATGCCTTGGAGCATGCACTATCAGAATACTTCACATCCGCACCCCTTATAAGTCCCGGCACTTTTTAGACCCGGTGCTAAAGGTGCATTAGCATGCACCGGGTCCAACTATTAGGAGTGAAACGACGCGCAGGGTTGGCTGAAGGGAGCTCAATAGCACCGGATCGTAGAAAAATCCGGTGCTAAAGAGCCCTCATTAACACCGGGTGTAACCAGCACCCGGTGCTAAAGCTGTCGGGTCCTTTTAGCACCGGATGTATACTACAACCAGTGCAAAAAGGTACCCACCGACAGCTACAACACCCACTTCTCTCTCCTTTATCTCCCACCGCCGTCTCCAATCCTCTTCATCTTCTCTCTCTTCTCTCAACCACTCCTCTTCATCTTCTCTCTCTTCTCTATCCTTATCCCTTTCTTCCTCTCTTGCTCAGCAGGACGCGGCACACGCGGGCGGCGGCGCTGGCGACGCGGCAGGGCGCAACGGCGCTGGCGAGCACGGCGCGCGCGGGGGCGGCGGCTCTACGTCGCTGGCGAGCGCGCGGGCGGCGCGCGCGAGGTGAAACGAACCGGATTTTCCTTACCGAAAATCTGACTCCCTGTATCACCGCGATAGTCCCAGAATCAACTGCTATCGCATACAGAACTCATTCCAGAAGTTATCACATCCATACGTCGAATAAAACAGTGCATTGTTTAGGTTATTACATCTCCCAACATAGGAAGTACGGGTACAAGCCACTTGGGCTAAATCGACAGAAAGGAAAGCCAACGCGGCGGTAGCTAAGTCATCAGAGCTTCATCTTCATCTCCTCCACAGGCAACTACTCGAGCGTAGCGCCGCACCTTAGTCGTACCATCCATCAGCGTTGTTGTCGAAGTCAGACGGACTCGTAACCTGCAAGACCTTGAACTGTTCCCAAGGATTGGAACAGTTCCACGTCACCATCCATAGATGTGCAAGCTTTAAGGTGGACTAATCTAGTATACAAATAGACAAGGAAAGCCAGGGGTTTCCTATGCAGCAGCATATAGAAGTTTGTAAAACAATTTCCAACACCAACACACACCTCCACGGGCAATCCTGACAGAATAGGCTCCCGTCTCCAACATCTATTCGATGGGAGAACTCCCGCTTCTCCCATCTCATCGGCCATGCCGGGTCCTTAGTTTTAAAAGGGGAGAGGTAGAAGTTTTAGTCACCAAAACACTAATAAAATGAGCAGTTCAAAGGGGGTTGTCCATGACCGAGGACGCGGCTATACGTATAGTTTTAACTCTGCAGAGTGTGTACACCTGGAATCTATGCGAAGTGCACCCAGGAGGTAGCAAGCCAACTGAGCCACACAACACCGAACGGAGGTCTAGTAGTTATGGCACCATCCTGCTTTTCCGAGCTTGGGCGCATCCTCCCGCAAGAGGTCACCCCGGAACTGTGAAGCACTCCCTCGGGGCCAGTCGGGGGCCAAAGCAAATCAGGGAGCAAAGGTCAACACCAGTCCCCCTTACACTGAAACACTATCCTCATGCAGGCTTGGCACCGCACTTGCTAGGCTCGGATCGGGCCCACCCTCATAATGGACACACAGTGCACGATAAGTCCCAATGAAGCCGCTAGTCCGACCGGTCCTCAAACTGTCGAAGTGAGATCTTCTCTCGAAATGCGTACCTACCACGGTGGTCCGCTAGTCGCACCCATTACAGGTATCGCCGCCAACTCCTCAACATCGGGTCACACCAATCTTGTGCCCGCAACAGGCACTCCGTAGGAAGTACCCAAGTGTACTTCCCCATCCCCCAATCCGAGGATTGGGTTATGGTGCGCTCACTTCAACAAAAAGGGGTTTTCGAATCCTCCAACTCCTCGGTTTTCACACTCACGCCGAAAACAATTTAAAATATTCATTTTCCTCACACGCATGCAAGCGAAGCATTCTCATCGGCATAGATATAAATACAGTAGTAGGACAACAAGGAAAAAGGTAATTAAACAGGCTATGCACGGTTTATCATCTCAGGCAGTTCATGCGAGTAAAAAAAGCATAGCATTTCTATGAGCATGTCTAATAGGCGTTCAGAGAATGGATGGGCGTGAACCTGGTGACTCCTCCTCGTCGTAGTACTCAACGAACTCCTCCTCCTCAGTCCCGACGTGAGTCTCCGGTCCTCCTAAATACCGATCCGTAATTCAATTACCGAGACTACTAGCAAATAACTCCAAACGAGAACCAAGGAAGAGCCAAACAACACCAAACTCTATTCTAACGCGTAGGTCATGATTTTAGAAAAATAATGAAACTGGTCTCATATTTTTCTAAGCTACGGTTGATTT
This sequence comes from Echinochloa phyllopogon, assembly GCA_033239725.1. Taxonomy (NCBI): domain Eukaryota; kingdom Viridiplantae; phylum Streptophyta; class Magnoliopsida; order Poales; family Poaceae; genus Echinochloa; species Echinochloa phyllopogon. Next base: position 33,686,527 of record BTCW01000001.1, on the reverse strand, counting down.
ATTATTAATTTTTGAAGTTTAAATCATTTTCTGAAATTATTTAATTAATTCCGAAAAATAAAATAACAGACAGGGACACGTGGCAGCCCCTGGTGGCGCCACGTCATCACTACTGATGTCAGCAGGACGTCATGCTGACATCATCAGTGGGTCCGGGTATGCTGACGTCATCGTGGGCCCGGATGACGTCAGCGATGACTCGGTCAATGTTGACCAGTCAACGGTCAAGGTCAGTGGGGTCAGTGGGCCCACATGTCAATCTCGGTCAGTCAGTGACAGGTGGGGCCCGACAGTCAGCAGAGTTAAAAAGAAAAAGAAAAAGGAAGGGGGCGAGTTGGGTAGAAAGCACTTGGCTCGGCCCAACAGGCGCTGGAATTCGGCCCACGAAGGGCTGGGTTTCGGCCTGACTGGCCTAGGGTGCGGTGGACTAAGTCCACCGTGCACCAGGTCTGCGGTCCACATGGACTGAGAGTACGGGATCTGGGTGCGGCCGGACGGGATCGTCTTCGGCTGTTGCTGTGGCGGCTTGGTGTGGTCCGCGGTGCGGCGGCAGCGGCGGGCGCTCTGGCACGCCAGCGACGGCGAGGGTCAGGAGCGGCCGACGTGGCTCGGGATAGGGGGAAAAGCTTCGGCTGGGTTTCGCGGAGGTGTTTGGCCGGGAAGGGGGGAGCTTGGCCGGCGAGGCGGCTTCGCGACGTGAAGGGCGGCGGCGCGGCCGTGGTGGCGGAGCGAGCGCCGGCGGCGACTACGGGAGGCCACGGCTTGGCTTGCTGGCGAGAAAGGAGGGTTCAGCGGGTGACAAGGCATGGCCTTGCGGTGCTGGGCACACGCGCGCGCGCGGCAAGCCGTGAGCTTGCGCGCGGCACGGCCATGATGGAGCTTGCGCGGGCCGGGTGCTCCCGGTGCGCGGTGACCATGGCGGCCTGGGACGGCAGAAAGGCGACGGCGGCTGCGGGCTCGGTACGCGGCAAGGAACCTGCACATGGAGATGGCACGACGCGAAGGCCGGCTCCACAGATGGCTTTCGCGGCGGCGGCGACGGTGACCATGGCACGACGGCCGGAACAGGGGAATGGGAAAACACCGGCGGCGACTCACCGCGGCGGGGGTAGTTGTACGCTGCAGCTCGGTGAAGCGCTCGCAGAACGGCGGCGGACGTCGGCTCGCGGTGCTCTGGGACGACGCCTTCTCCCCTCGCGTGCGGCGGCGGCGGCTCGGAGTCGATGGCGCGGACGGCGGCGGCGAAGCTCGGGGTCCTCCTCGGCTTCCCTCACTCCTCCTCCTTCCCCTCACTCCAGACGGCGACGGTGTGGTGTGGAAATCCCCCACGGGGGTAGAGGCGGCTCGAACGGGGAATGGCGCCGGCGGGGGCCTTAAATAGGCGGCCAGGCTAGGGTTAGCGGACGCGAGGGCGGGTGCGGACGGTTAGGAATCCTCGGCGTCCGTGCCCTAGTCCACGCGACGTCCATCGCGCGGGTGTGCGGCGCATTTGGCGCTGAGCGCCGGCGCGGGGTTCGGCTGCGTGGTCGGCCGTGTGGGGGAGAGGGGGTGACGCGAGGTTGAGGGTAAAGTTGACAGGCGGGGCCGGCCTGTCAGCGAGAGAGAAGGGAAGGGGGCGCGACGCGGGGTGAAGGCTGGGCCAGCTCGGTCGGCGCTGGGCCGGCGGGATTGCTGGGCCGGCTTAGGAAGGCTGGGCCGCGGGGTAGGTTAGCATGCTGGGCTAACGGTTTAGTTAGTAGGCCGGGTTGTGTTAGTTTTGTTAGTGGGTTTCGGCCCAGAACAAGTTAGAGGGTTTTCAATTAGTGGGGGTTTAGAGTTAGGGTTTTAATTTGAATTTGAATTGGATTCAAATTCAAATGGTCAAACAATTGAACTCCAGAAAAACCAAATAAGACCCAAAATCACACTAAGGCAAAAATACAACTTAATTCCAAATTAATGTGTATTTTAATTCTAGGAATTCAGGAGGGAATTAAGAAGACACTTATGATTTTCTAACTAGCACACATTCCACAAAAAGTTTTTGAAAAATCCACATTTTTGCACAATAACATTCCGCATAAAAATACGGGATGTTACACGAGGCCAGCGCGGCGGGCGGCGCTGGCGACGGGCCGGGGCACGGCGCGGCGGCGCGGGCGGCGGCTCTGAAGTCGAGCGCGGGCGCGGCGGCGCGCGAGGCCGGCATGTGGGCTGCGAGGTGAATGTAATCCATCCATCTCTGTAAATCGATCTATTTCTTGTGTTCTTGTTGAATGTAATCGATCCATTTCTGTAAATCGATCTATTTCTTTGTTGAATGTAATCTGTGTAAACTTCTCTGTTAAATGCAATACTTGAATGTAAATTTCTGTAATCTTGGATCTATGTAATCTCTGTAAATTTCTCAAATGAATCTTGAGCTAGTTTTACTCTTTCCATGTTCTTCTCGTTCTTGAAGTTGAAGAACACAAAAGAACATGGAGAGAGCACCGGGTGGTATTTAATTTTTTTTTCGCGTAAAAATCTTTAGCACCGGGTGGTATTTTCAACCGGTGCTAAAGGATTTAGCACCGGTTATTCCACCCGGTGCTAAAGGGCTACCCCTTTAGCCTCGGATATTTAGCACCGGTTGGGATACCCGGTGCTAAAAGGCTTTCCCAACCGGTGCAAATATCTAGTATTCTGGTAGTGATGATTGAGCTCAGATCCAGGTGATTTAGCTGACCAAGGTTTCCCAAGTTGGATGGTATACCACCCTCAAGATTGTTGTGGCTGAGGTTCAGCATCTGGAGCTGCTGAAGATTTCCCAAGTTGCTCGGTATGTGACCGCTTAATGCATTCTCTGATAGAACCAGTGACAACAAGTTAGTAAGATTGCCAATGGACGATGGAATTGCCCCAGTGAAATTATTCCCTTGGAGATATAGATATACTAGACTGCTCAGCTTTCCAGTCCATTCAATTGTACCAGTGAGATCGTTTCCATCTAGCCCTAGAGCAAATAAGCCGCGAAGGTTATGTATGATTGGGGGAACTATTCCTGACAGGCGGTTTTCCCCTAAATATAGAACCAGAAGGTTTGTAGAATTACTGCATGATGATGTACAGTTTGCCAAGGCATATAAGAATGCCCAGCTTTCTTGGTCGCTCGCTTCAATACTGTTACCCCAAAGGTAAAGATCATGCAGGTTTGGTAGCTTACCGAGAAAACTAGGAATTCGGCCAACAAAATTGTTAGATTCTAAACCAATCAACTCTAGCCTTGAAGCATTGCCCAAGGAAGCTGGGATGTGCCCATGGAACATGTTATCATCCATGTAAAAATAATACATATTAGGGATGGCAGTGCCAATGTTTGGTGGTAGCGCTCCCCCTAGCTGGTTGAATGCCAAGCTTAGGAATCGAAGAGATGACATATTAAAGAGGGACTGTGGTAAATCACCCGATAGTCTATTTCTATCAAGAATCAAGCGCGATAAATTCGACAATTTGCCCAGCTCTTCAGGAATGCTTCCTGTCAGCTGATTAATTGATAGAGAGATTTTTTGTAAGCGAGTGATGTTACTGATGGTTGGGGGAATGAATCCTGAGATATTGTTCTGATGAAGCTGTAAGACCAAGAGGTTCGAGAGGAGACTCAGCTGAGGAGGAATTTCACCGAATATAAGATTGAAACGTAGGTATAGTATCCTCAGGTTGGAACAGTTTGTGAGTGCGTCCGGAATCCTATCGTGCAGCGAGTTATTGCCCAGATCAAGGACCTCAAGTTTGTGGAGACCGCCCAGAGGAGGCAGCTGGCCGGAGAGAGTGTTTGAGGAGAGAGATTGAGTTCCCTGAGCAAGGTCAAGTTGCCGAGGGAGGGAGAAATGGAGCCTGACAACCCATGGCCGCTCAGTTCTAGCTTCATGACACGCCCTGGATGCTTCCGGGAGCACAAGACGCCGTTCCACTGGCAGAAAGGGGCGATGGCGTTCCACGAGCTCAAGACCCCATTTGGATCGCCGGCGATGGCCTTCTTGAAGTCGAGAAGGTAGAGCATATCACTGTTGTTGCCAGGGACGGTTGAGCCATGGATGCCTCTGATTCCACGGCATAGTAGAAACAGTAAAAGGAGCATGGCAGAGTTTCCTTCACTTCATAAGCTACTTGAACTTAACTTAGGCACCGGTAGCCCAATACCTGCAACAAAGATTCGCCGATGATCAAAAACATTTCGGAATGTTCCCTTTGCCGGGTGAATTAGTACTATAAACAATGTCAATGCAAATAGGAAAAAGGGAGGTGGAAACATAGGAGTGCTGATGGCTTTGCCGGCATCTTATATGAACAACTGTTCCCAACTGAATCCCCCCCACATCCAAGCGATAGATTGTTTACCTGGTTGGGTGCAACTGATTAATTTCCAGCCACAAGCGAACCGGCAAAGAAGCGTTCGTGCTCGGTTTTCGCCTGCCTTGCCGATTGAAGCCGGGCAACTGCTACTCGGAGGTCAGCTGTTTAGCACTGCAGCTTGCAAATGGCATTGCATCGATACACTTCTGACTTCCCATTTATTCATTAAGGGTTGTATACGAGTCTTAGCGCAGCGCCGCCGCTCTTGACGGCTAAAGCAGTGCGCGACGACCTACCCTTTGGCATTGACCCGTTAAATTTTCTGAGTTGATAGGGGCCCAATTCGAGATATATCTTATGCGAACTTGATTGGAAACGACAAACGATCAGTTGGCTTGTTTCCTGATTGTCTCTATTTTGCAAACGGCCAAACGGGTGTTTACGTCGGTGCTATGGTGATTTCTGAACATACTGTAAGGTATGATACCTCGGAGCATGGGAGCTCTGATCCAAGTGCTTGAATTGACCAAGGTTTCCAGATTGGATGGTGTTGGGGACGAACCCAGGGGTCCCCTAACCATCGGGATAATCACCCTCAAAAAGCATTAACCACGGAAGCACAAATCGCCAACGGCCCAGAAAGGGCCACCAAGGCGGTTCGGCCCGTCGCAACCAGTCGTGGCCTGAACGACCGTCCGGACTCACCTGTCGAGGGGGCCCGAGTCGCTACCCCCGACTCCGCCTCGCTCGAGGGCCGCGCACCCCCTCGAGCGGGCGAGCCAACCCCGCCTCGCTCGAGGCCACTCCTCTACATAACGCGGCGCTCCCCGGCGTCCCAACCGACAACGGCATTTAATGCCCGCCCCATCAGGCAGGCGCCAAAGTCAAAAGGCGATCTCTTCCCCACGCCACGCCATCCCGCAGAGCCCGCTGCTCCACCTGCTCCTGTCACTGCGAGTCCTCACCGTCACTATGCAGGCTGACAGACGCCACTCCGCTCCGCTGTTCCACCTGCTCCTGTCACTGCGAGTCCTCACCGTCACTATGCAGGCTGACAGACGCCACTCCGCTCCGCTGTTCCACCTGCTCCTATCACTGCGAGTCCTCACCGTCACTATGCAGGCTGACAGACGCCACTCCGCTCCGTTGTTTCACCTGCTTCCATCACTGTGAGCCCTCGCCAACTCTGTGCGGACTGACAGGCGTCATTCCGCGCCACTGCTCCACCCACTCCCGTCTCTTCCCTCCAGGAACACCCCTCGAATGGGCACGGGGAACCCTCGAGCGAATATGTGGACAGCGACCGAGTGCAGGCTCCGATCGGACGCGGCATGGCGACGACGAGTGCTGGGTCAAACCCGCCAACTCCCGGCCATCCCCAGGTAAGCCGGGTACACCACGCACTATGGTTGACGGCAACCACCATGCCGACCACTGTACCGCCAACTCCGGTCCTTCCTCACCTGCCCCGCCCTCGAAGTCAACCAGCGAACGGGCAGCTGGACGCGGACTGCGGCAACGACACCCCTCGAAGCCGCTCCAGGACAAGCACAGGAACGGCCACAACGCCCGCGGAAGACGGAACTCGATATAAATCCTCCGCCAGGGTCAAGGACGATGGCAGACCCGGTGCCACACTCTACAGTGCGCACCCCTGTAGCACACATCACGCTTGTACTTGTAAACCCTTTCCCCACCGATCTCTCCTTGAGCTATAAAAGGAGGAAAGAGGGGAAGAGAGAGAGAGAGACCGAACCGAAACACACACACGACCAACACTCCGCCACAATCATACTCGCTCTCAGGGACTTGGATACCGCTCCTCTCCCGCCTTGCTTGTAACCTCCCCCCACTACAAGCACTCCGGTGCAAGATAGTATAGCGCCTCGAGCGCATCCTGCTGGACGTACGACCTCCCGGTCGGAACCAGGATAAACACCTTGTCTCATTGTGCTAGCTCTTGCATCAACCGTCAAGGGACGGGACACAACGCATTCTGTGTGGCGTCGGGGATCTACCGACCGATCCCGGCCTCACGTCCTTTCTGGCCGTCGCGGACTTCTGCCTCACCTGCTCCCACGATTCCAGCGAAGGGGAATACAACCCCACGCGGGAATGCTTCGTCCTCGACGGCGAAGTAGAGTCCGAGGGAGAGGATGAAGAAACGCGCAACGGAGACGGACACGGCGAACCGCCACCAGCACCCGCCGAGCCAGCGAGCGAAGCCGCACTCGCTGGCACAACTTGCGCAGGTACAAGAGCTGGAAGCCAAGCTCCAACAGGAGCGCCAGCAGTACAAGAGCTGCGCGCGGCTCTGGAAACCCGGCAGCCCAAGCGCGGCGAACGCGCGCGGGCCGCCGGACGCGTCGCTCAGGCGCGCATCAAGGGTGACGGCGACAACGCCACCCCTGCCTTGCCGCCGCGAGCGAGCCAGAAGCTCGTCGCTGCAGCGACTCTGATTCGGGCCGAACCATCGACACCAGAAGCGCGCAGCATGCGCCGCCAGGTGCAGGCCCTTGTCGAAGAAGCGGCCGTTCAACAAGCGGAAAGTTCCGCCTCCCGCATGCGCCACCAGGCCAGTTCAGAAGCCGGGGGAAGCAGACGAAATGAGGATCAATTCGCCCTTACCCCCGCCCAGGGGCGCAAGGACGCCCCACCGTCCGACGAACGACGGGAGGGCGCTCACGGCTGGCAACCGCGAAGCGAGGAGGTCCGCGAAGGACCGACTCGTAGACACACGAGGTGCCGTCAACGACGGCGACGCGCGCAACATCCTGAACAGGAGACGGCAGGATGCGGTGACTCCCCGCAACAGGCACCCCCGACGAGGGGGTCGCTACGATAACGAGGAGGACAAAAGCCCGACGCCGGAACCTCCGGGGACCCCTGTGTTCAGTCGGAGAATCCGTTCGGCCGCCATCCCGCCGCGTTTTCGCCAACCAACCACCATCACCAAGTACTCGGGTGAGACGAGACCCGAGACGTGGCTCAACGACTACCGCTTGGCTTGCCAGTTGGGCGGAGCCACCGACGATGCCATGATCATCCGCAACCTTCCACTTCACCTCGCGGATTCAGCACGGACATGGCTCGAACACCTACCCGCGAGCCAGATCCACGACTGGGACGACCTAGTCAGGATATTCGTGGGGAACTTTCAGGGCATGTACGTCCGCCCCGGAAATTCCTGGGACCTGCGCGGGTGCCGGCAGACCGCCGACGAACCACTGAGGGACTTCATCCGCCGTTTCTCCAAGCGCTGCACCGAGCTCCCAAGCGTGGGTGACTCCGAAATCATCCACGCCTTCCTCGAAGGCACGACTTGTCGAGAGCTGGTGCGCGAGCTGGGACGAAACCACCCCACTAGCGTCAACGCCCTGTTCGACATCGCCACTAACTTCGCCTCTGGAGAGGAGGCAGTTGGGGCGCTCTTCGAGGGCAGGACCAAAGGGAAGCGCGCGGAGGAGCTGCCCGCAGAGGGCAGCAAGCCCAGGGCCAAGACGAAAAAGCAGAAACGGGGCAATAAGGGCAAAAAGCCTCGGCAAGGCCAGCAGCAGCCGCGGCAGGACGAGGACTCCGACGACGCCTTTGTGGTCGAGCGAGGCCGCAAAGGCCCACGAGGCCCCCCGCAGGGGGGAGGCCTGTTCGACGAGATGTTGAAGAAGCCATGCCCATACCACAAGGGCCCCGTCACCCACACCCTCGAGCAGTGTGGAATGATCAAGGGCTACTTCAGGCGCGCCTCCGCGAAGGAGGATGGCCCGAAGAAGGGTACGGGCGACGGCGGCGACGACGGGTTCCCTCATGTGGAGAATGTCTTCTTCATCATTGGGGGACCCACGGCAAACGCGACGTCCCGGGAGCAAAGACGCGAACGTCGAGAGGTCTTCTCCGTTCACCCCGCGACGCCAACCTACCTTGCCTGGTCGGACGAAACCATCTCCTTCGGCCGCGAGGACCACCCGGACTACGTCCCGAATCCAGGGCGCTACCCGCTTGTCGTCGACCACGTCATCGACAACACGCGGTTCTCCAAGGTGCTGATGGACGGGGGCAGCAGCCTCAACATCCTCTACGTCCACACCCTAGAGCTCATGGGCATCGGCACGAACCAGCTGAGGCCAAGCAAGGCGCCGTTCCACGGCATCGCGCCGGGAAAACGGGTCCAACCCCTCGGGCAGATCGACCTGCCCGTCTGCTTCGGTACTCCCGAGAACTTTCGGAGGGAGACCCTCACCTTCGAGGTGGTGGGATTCCCCAGGGCGTACCACGCCATTTTCGGGCGTCCGTGCTACGCCAAATTCATGGCAATCCCCAACTACGCCTACCTCAAGATGAAGATGCCCGGGCCAAAGGGCGTCATCACCGTAGGATCGTCGTACGAGCACGCTTACGCATGCGACGTTGAGTGCGTCGAGGGCGCGGAAGTGCTCGCCTACAGCGAGACCCTGGTGGCGGAGTTGGAGAAGATGGCGAACGAGGCCGTCGACTCCACCAAGAGACACATGGGCGCCTTCGAGGCTGCCGAACACACCAAAGCTGTGCCCCTCGACCCCACTGCCCCCGAGGGCAAGGCGTTGAGGGTCAGCACCACCCTCGACCCCAAATAGGAAGCAGTGCTCGTCGACTTCCTCCGCGCCAACGCCGACATCTTCGCGTGGAGACCCTCGGACATGCCGGGGATCCCGAGGGAGGTCGCCGAGCATAGCCTAGACATCAAGCCCCACTCCAAGCCGGTGGTACAACGACTACGGCGGTTCGACGAGGAAAAGCGCCACGCCATCGGGGAAGAAGTGCACAAACTCCTGCAAGCTGGATTCATCAAAGAGGTATTTCACCCAACCTGGCTTGCTAATCCTTTTCTAGTTAAGAAGAAAAGCGGAAAATGGCGCATGTGCATAGACTACACCGGTTTAAATAAAGCATGCCCTAAGGTTCCATTTCCTCTTCCTAGAATAGACCAGATAGTAGACTCCACCGCAGGGTGTGAATTGCTATGCTTTCTTGATGCTTATTCCGGCTATCATCAAATCAAGATGAAAGAGTCCGACCAGCTCGCGACCTCTTTCATCACCCCGTTTGGTATGTTTTGCTACGTCACTATGCCGTTCGGCCTCCGAAATGCTGGAGCTACATACCAGCGATGTATGCAACACGTTTTCGGAAGCCACATCGGGCGAACCGTTGAGGCATATGTTGACGACATCGTTGTGAAAACCAGAAAGGCGAACGGTCTGGTCAACATTTTGCAAATTACATTCGATTGCCTCCGGGCAAATGGGGTAAAATTGAATCCGGAAAAATGCGTTTTTGGGGTGCCACGAGGCATGCTATTGGGCTTCATTGTCTCCCAACGAGGCATTGAACCCAACCCCGAAAAAGTCTCTGCCCTGGAATGAATGGGGCCAATTCGGGACCTCAAGGGGGTGCAAAGAGTGCTGGGCTGCCTCGCAGCTCTTAGCCGCTTCGTCTCTCGGCTTGGCGAAAAGGGCTTACCTTTGTACCGGCTCCTGAAAAAGCACGAACGCTTTTCATGGACCCCCGAAGCCCAAAAAGCCCTCGACGGGCTAAAAGCGTCGCTCGCGCGCGCACCCATCCTCACGCCGCCACAGAACGGCGAGCCCCTCTACCTGTATGTGGCTGCGACGACTCAGGTTGTCAGCGCCGTCATCGTCGTGGAAAGGGTAGAGGAGGGCCACGCCCTGCCGGTCCAAAGGCCGGTGTACTACGTCAGTGAAGTGCTGACTGAAACCAAGATGCGGTATCCGCAGATCCAGAAGCTAATCTACGCTGTGGTGCTCGCGCGTCGAAAGCTACGACACTACTTCGAGGTCCACCCGGTCACCGTGGTCTCATCTTTCCCTTTGGGAGAGATAATCCGTAACCCGGATGTCTCGGGTAGAATAGCGAAGTGGTCTATGGAGCTCGTAGGGGAGACTCTCTCCTACGCGCCGCGTAAGGCAATAAAATCGCAGACCTTAGCGGATTTCGTCGCTGAGTGGACCGACGTCCAACTTCCGCAACCGTAGATCCAGGCCAAATGCTGGACCATGTATTTCGACGGGTCGGTGATGAAAACCGGGGCAGGCGCGGGCCTCCTCTTCATCTCACCCCTCAGAGAACATATCCGGTACGTGGTTCGCTTGCACTTTCCGGCGTCGAACAACATGGCAGAGTACGAAGCCCTCCACGCTGGGCTCCGCATTGCCATCGACCTTGGCGTTAAACGCCTCGATGTCCGGGGGGATTCTCAGTTGGTCATCGACCAAGTGATGAAGAACGCAAGCTGCCGCGACGAAAAGATGGAGGCGTATTGCAACGAGGTTCGCCGTCTCGAGGACAAATTCTATGGCCTTGAGCTGAACCACATCGTACGCAAATACAACGAGGAAGCGGATCAGCTGGCTAAGATCGCGTCAGAGCGAATCACCGTTCCTCCGAACATCTTCGCCCGCGACCTCGATCAACCCTCCGTCAACTTCGAGCGAAGGGCCGGAACCCTCAGGACACCCTCAGGGGCTGCGGGAGTCGAGCCCATGGAGGAGGACCCCTCGAAAGAGGTGCCCAAGACCCTCGACGCCGAAATTTCTTCGGCCGAGGCCATGGAAATCGACGCGGACCCGCGACCACAGGACTGGCATGATCCGTACCTCGCGTGGATCGACCACGGGGAGCTGCCCTCGGACCGAACCGAGGGGCGCCGCATCGCCCGAAGAGCCAAGACCTTTGTCTCAGTCGGCGGCGAGCTGTACAAGCGCAGCGCCTCAGCGATCCTGCAGCGATGCATCCCCATCCCCGAGGGAAGGCAGTTGATCCGCGACATCCACGCCGGGGCATGCGGACACCACGCAGCGCCGCGCACCCTCGTGGGTAACGTATTTCGGCAAGGCTTTTACTGGCCTACCGCCGTGGCCAACGCGAACGAAGTCGTGCGCACCTGCGAAGGGTGCCAATTCTACGCACGAAAGACGCATCTCCCGGCACACGCCCTGCAGACCATCCCTGTAACATGGCCTTTCGCGGTCTGGGGGTTGGATCTCGTGGGGCCCTTCCGCCCGGCGCCCGGGGGATTCACCCACTTGTTGGTAGCCATCGACAAGTTCTCGAAGTGGATCGAGGCCCGGGCCATCACCAGCATCAGATCTGAGCAGGCCGTGATGTTCTTCACCGACATCATCCACCGATTCGGGGTACCCAACTCGATCATCACTGACAACGGCACCCAATTCACCGGCAAGAAGTTCTTGGAGTTCTGCGACGACCATCACATTCTCGTTGATTGGTCGGCCGTGGCACATCCACAAACGAACGGCCAAGTAGAACGTGCCAACGGCATGATACTACAAGGCCTGAAGCCAAGAATCTTCAACAAGCTGAACAAGTTCAGCCGGAAGTGGGTCGCTGAGCTGCCATCGGTGATCTGGAGTCTCAGGACAACCCCGAGCAGGGCCACAGGCTTCAGCCCATTCTTCCTCGTCTATGGCGCCGAAGCCGTCCTCCCGACGGACCTAGAATACGGGTCTCCAAGGCTCAAGGCCTACCAGGAAGACCGAAACCAGCGGGACCACGAGGATTCGCTGGACCAGGTGGACGAGGCTCGCGACGTAGCGTTGCTTCACTCAGCACGCTACCAACAATCGCTCCGGCGACTCCAAGCTCAGAAGGTGCGGCGTCGAGACCTTCACGAAGGAGACCTGGTGCTAAGGCTGCGCCAGGACAATCGAGGGCGCCACAAGCTCACTCCACCATGGGAGGGGCCATTCATCATCGCCAAGGTCCTCAAGCCTGGCACCTACAAGCTGGCGAACGAGAAGGGCGAGGTCCTCACCAATGCCTGGAACATCCAACAGCTACGTTGCTTCTATCCTTAAAACTCTCAGTATTTCCTGTAAATACTTCATGTTCTTAGAAATATAAAACGTTTGCGAAAAACGTGAAAGCGTTGTTGCTAACAACTTGAACAAAGGGGACTTGGTTTTATTTTTTAATAAAGCCAAGCACCCCTCGGAGGCTAAGGGGGGTTTACCCCCCTAATCGTCCCGATTTTTCGAAAATTGTGCTAAAACTCGAGGCGCCTAGAGAAACATGGGATGCGAGCTAACTAAGGCTGGAACCGGCTGAGTCGCGAGATTGCCCACAGCCCGCGAAGGGATACGACATCTCCCTCTCCACTCCGCGCCTTGACTACTCGTGAATTCGAAATACCCTGTCGAAACCTCTCCTGGCCCAAGATCGACACAATAGAAACGACTAAACAAGTTGCCGGGCTTTTCCTCCTTAAGTCCAGAGAAGTGGAAGCAGGGCACGGGTCTACCGCGGCTGAGAGCCGGTAGAGTCGTGGGACCGCCCACGCCTCCGAAGGCTACGGCATCCCCCTCACCGCTCGAAGCCAAGGTTTGCTTGTGTTCCTCTGCCGAAACCGATCTCGAATTAAAGAGAAGACACGGCATGCCAAACAAACTAAAACCTTAAGTTGCGAAAACCTAACTAAATTCGAATATCTTTATCTATCGTACTGCTAATCGCGAAATCACGGGACTGGACTCCCGAAATCTTTGCAGGAACTTATAAAGGCGAACTCGGCGTTCCTTGAGATCACGAAAAAGTTCCGAACCCTGAAAGCATTATTGGTCCTTTTTTCCTCAGAGATCAAGGAAGACCAAAGGCAAGGCATGAGTTTCTACCAAGGACAGTTGGCCAGGTCGCGGGACCGCTTATGCCCTCGAAAGGCTACGGCATCCCCCTCACCGCACAACGCTTGAGTCACTCACAAAATCGAATTCCTTGGCCAAGGACTCTCCCAAATCCTGAGAAAAGGCACAATTTCGCACAAAAACTCCCAACACATGGACAAAATCGTGCTAACCCGCGAAGGGGCCAGACAAAAGCATGATTCATTCCATACACACCACGAACGGCGGATTACAAGGAAAAATTACATTCGGCCATAGGCCGTTTTTAAGATACAAAGATCGGAGCCACCACCACGGGGCTCTCGTACTTCTTCAGTTAGCCGGCCAACACACTATCACGAGAACCAGTCTTCACAACTTTCTCGTCGATTCTCTTCTGGCACCCAGCTAACTGAAGAACCCGGTGGTCGGGTGGATGCGGAACGGCGGAGACGGGATCGCTTGATCGACAAACAGGACCTAGCTTCACGTACTGCCGTCGATGAGCGCCCCCACAAGGACGGTGGCCGGCGTGCACTATCTGCTAGTTTCCTAGCGGGTAAAGCATCCGCCGCAACGTCCTTGATGGGCCTCACCACCGGCCAGGCCACTGCCTCCCCGATGAGGAGCGCGATGTCCTGCTCCTTTCCCGCAGCATACCCACCACCTCTCGTCGACTTTCTTCTGGCATCAATGGCGCGCGCCAGGGACAAGACCCCAGGCCGCCCAACTCTCACTCTCGCGCCCACCCGGGGGGTGAAGTTTGTAACTCTGCATACCTAGCAAACTACGCAGAAGGCCCGGTGATGATCTCCTCCCCCGCCTGGGCACCTGCCTTTATAGGCACCCAGGGGCCGCGACTGTTACTCCCGTGGGAGGGCGGGCGCGGGATTCTCGCGAGAACGTGAACCGCCAACCTTATCCCGCGGACGGCCTTGACCACCTCTTTGACTCAGCCCGTCCGCGGTACGATCCTCACGCCTGGCAACCCGCAGGCGAATCAGTCGAAGGCCAACCGAACGGACTGGAATAAGGGAGGTCACCTAAAGGCACCCGGGTGGGGGAACCGACTCAGGTCGCTGACAGTTGGACTCGGTCGCATGGGAAACCGATCAAAGCTGGAGGCCACCATTGCCCAGCGGGCGGCAAGGAGGATCGGCGCGCCCAATCGGCCAGATCGTCGCATCACCTCAGACTCTGCCTCGCCGCAAAAAGGTGCGCCCCTTCAACCACGACATCAAGCGGTGGGCTCAACCCTGCCACCGCACTCCGGCTCACCGACAACGGGCCGGGCGTGAGCGAGGCACGTCGCTGACAACTGGGGACCCCCTCCCCCTCTTTTTTCGCGAAACAGCACGCGCAAGCGGCAGCATTTACTGCGGCGCGGTAAACCGAAACGACGCGGCAGCGGCGCCTGACCGCCCATCGCCTCATCTCCCCCCGCGCGCACGCCAACTCCGCCTAAAAAGGCGCGCCGACTACGTCCATCTTGCCCACTCCGCGCCACGACGGCCACGACCACGCCCGCCAGCAGTCGTGCGCGGGCCCGAACGACCTAACCGTTGGATTCCTTCCCAGGTAAGACAACGGCCCCCCTCCGCCTCCGGGCGCAGGGCGCTACCGATCGAGGGCTCGAAGCCCGAACCTCGAAAAGGTTCGACGGGCACCCCAGATCAATCGATGCGAAGGCTGCCGGTCGCACTCAACCAAACCTCGAGCCCGCTGCTCGAGGATGACCTACACCTTTCGCAAGGCCCTACTGATCAGGAGTACGAAGCCTGGCCCTCGAAAGGGTTCGACAGGCGCTCCAGATCAATAGAGTCAGGGACGATTCGGGCGTGTCCAACGGACTTTTACCCCGAACGCGAAGTTTGGGGACGCTCCTGTTGTGTTCAAGGCCAGACAAAGGCAGCTAGTCGGGGGGATCCCAACGAGGGAGAGCTTTCGCGCCCTCGGTCTCTGCGAAAGGGATCGAGCCCCACCTAGCAAACCTTTGCAAGCGCTACATGGACGTGTCTCCGGACCACGAGCCGACCCCTAGCGAACAGGGCACGAACGTCCACTTGAATTACCCGTTAACAGCTCACCGAGGCATCCGTGTACGCGGCCCGATTCGAGGGATGCACGGATGTCCTCACCCCTCTCCCCCGCGAAGGGGAAGCGAGGGTCGCAGCTCGAAGACAAGAAGCCCCTCCGATCGCCTCCTCACGGGCCAGGAGCTCGGGGGCTCCTTGCAACGTACCTTCCTCCTCTTATGCATGAAACGCGTCAAAACCGGGCAGGGTCAACCCCTCAAAATCCCGAACAGCTCGACGCCATACCCGCAATCCGCCTCGACAAAGGAGGAGCGACAAACACGACCGTCGGAAATCAAAGCCCTTGCACGAGTGAATTCACTCCTCCAAGGGCTCGGGGGCTACACCCGCGGGTGCGCTCGCGCGCCCCCACGGAAGAACGTGCATAATCGAGAAGGAGTAAATCCCTGCAGAAAGCCTGGGAACGACCCTGCGAAACTGTCAGCCTCTGCCCGACTGACCCTCAGTCCGCCAGAGGCTCGGGGGCTACTGTTGGGGACAAACCCAGGGGGTCCCCTAACCATCGGGATAATCACCCTCAAAAAACATTAACCAAGGAAGGACAAATCGCCAACGGCCCAGAAAGGGCCACCAAGGCGGTTCGGCCCGTCGCAACCAGTCGTGGCCTGAACGACCGTCCGGGCTCACCTGTCGAGGGGGCCCGAGTCGCTACCCCCGACTCTGCCTCGCTCGAGGGCCGCGCACCCCCTCGAGCGGGCGAGCCAACCCCGCCTCGCTCGAGGCCACTCCTCTACATAACGCGGCGCTCCCCGGCGTCCCAACCGACAACGGCATTCAATGCCCGCCCCATCAGGCGGGCGCCAAAGTCAAAAGGCGATCTCTTCCCCACGCCACGCCATCCCGCAGAGCCCGCTGCTCCACCTGCTCCTGTCACTGCGAGTCCTCACCGTTACTATGCAGGCTGACAGACGCCACTCCGCTCCACTGTTCCACCTGCTCCTGTCACTGCGAGTCCTCACTGTCACTATGCAGGCTGACAGACGCCACTCCGCTCCGCTGTTCCACCTGCTCCTGTCACTGCGAGTCCTCACCGTCACTATGCAGGCTGACATACGCCACTCCGCTCCGCTGTTTCACCTGCTCCCATCACTGTGAGCCCTCGCCAACTCTGTGCGGACTGACAGGCGTCATTCCGCGCCACTGCTCCACCCACTCCCGTCTCTTCCCTCCAGGAACACCCCTCGAATGGGCACGGGGAACCCTCGAGCGAATATGTGGACAGCGACCGAGTGCAGGCTCCGATCGGACGCGGCATGGCGACGACGAGCGCTGGGTCAAACCCGCCAACTCCCGGCCATCCCCAGGTATGCCGGGTACACCGCGCACTATGGTTGACGGCAACCACCGTGCCGACCACTGTACCGCCAACTCCGGTCCTTCCTCACCTGCCCCGCCCTCGAAGTCAACCAGAGAACGGGCAGCTGGACGCGGACTGCGGCAACGACACCCCTCGAAGCCGCTCCAGGACAAGCACAGGAACGGCCACAACGCCCGCGGAAGACGGAACTCGATATAAATCCTCCGCCAGGGTCAAGGACGATGGCAGACCCGGTGCCACACTCTACAGTGTGCACCCCTGTAGCACACATCACGCTTGTACTTGTAAACCCTTTCCCCACCGATCTCTCCTTGAGCTATAAAAGGAGGAAAGAGGGGAAGAGAGAGAGAGAGACCGAACCGAAACACACACACACGACCAACACTCCGCCACAATCATACTCGCTCTCAGGGACTTGGATACCACTCCTCTCCCGCCTTGCTTGTAACCTTCCCCCACTACAAGCACTCCGGTGCAAGATAGTACAGCGCCTCGAGCGCATCCTGCTGGACGTACGACCTCCCGGTCGGAACCAGGATAAACACCTTGTCTCATTGTGCTAGCTCTTGCATCAACCGTCAAGGGACGGGACACAGCGCATTCTGTGTGGCGCCGGGGATCTACCGACCGATCCCGGCACCGACAGATGGTGTATCTATATTATAAGGATCCAAAGAAATTAAAACTTTTCTCACCCAAAAAAACTCCCCCTACCCCCTCACGGAGGACCCACCTGCCAGGCTTCACCCAAAAAAAGGAGGTGTAACGCGGGGATTTGTGTGGAAGGAGGATGTTTCTGCCACCGGATGAAAAACTTTTGCTACCGCGGCTGCCTGTACCCGCCTGCGCGTACCCACCCAATCCCGCTCCCGTCAATCTCGCCCGCGCCGTAGGCTTGAAAGTGCACTTATATGTTTTGGTGATTTTGGATGACAACATGATTTGTATTTAACTTGTTTGTTTAATAATATGAGCATGGTTTTATTCTTATGGATATTCATGAAATATATTTATTAAAGAATGAGAGCTCATTGTTGGTATATATGATATGAAAACAAACAAGTGTTTATGATCCCATGCAACTAAGTAATACAATGACAAGTGAAGTAAAATGACAAATGAGACACAGTCTTATGCAAATTAGTTGGTCTCATCTATAGGATACTTGTCAAAGGTTTTTGAGACAAAATAATTGAAGAAATTGGGATTTCCTTTAGATTGTTCCATGGCAATGGTTACATTCAAAATGAGACATGATTCTATGGTGAGTATATGTTCTCAAATGCATAGAAGCATATGGACAAGTGATTTACCAAAGACAACATAGAAGATAATATTGGACATATCTCAAGTTAATTAAAGACATGGAATTCAATATGGTATTCATGGTGATGTAATGCAAAGTGGAACTCAAAGTGGCTAGATATGATGAAAGGGATTAAGCTAGATGACAGTGTCCAGGTACCAAGCAAAGAGAATGACAAGTTGGTCTTGTAGCCGAGGAACTTTGCTAGAGTGGAGACTAGCATCTTGGTTTAGTCTCTATGTGCTAATCAAGCCGTATGGAGTGAAGCTATGCAACACATCTATTCACTATAGATCATGTATTGGAATGACTTATGAATTGGTTCATATTCTTGGAAACTCAAAGCCATTTGCTCAAGTTGGATTTGCTTAGCAAAAGAGAAATGTTGTGAGCCCTCAAAGTGAAGATGAACAAGTATGGCAACAATCAAGACATAAAAGCTCAAGTGGAAGATTTCTTTTATTGTTTTAATCTTGAGTTTAGGAATGTCGTACTATCAAGAGGGATGCAACATTAGTTGTTTGACAACACCAAAAGTGCTCATAGATCAACCCATGTGAGATAGCCTTGAGAGAAAAACACTTGGGAGCTTAGTGTGCTGGCTCGACCCAAATCCAGTTTGGGAAACCGGTCTGACAGGTGTAACGGCTAGTTGGTTTGAAAAACCGGTCTGACCGGTTTGCCTCTGTTCATAACGACTAGTTTTTGGGATTGGGGTATTTATACCCCTTGGCCCTCTCCTTTGAGGGCTGCTGGTTCTTTTGCCATTCTTGAGCTTCCCAAGCCTTCTTGTGCACCAGCAAGCTCTCCCCAAACCTCTCTTTGTGAGAGTTGATTGATTTAGATCATATCTTTGGATTTGGGTTGAGTGATGTATTGTGTGTGAGCAAAAGAAAGATTGAGTGAGCTATTTGCAGCTACCAAGAGAAAATCCATAGCTTGAGCACTTCCGGTGAAGTCTATCATCTATTTGAAGCATTTGTTACTCTTGGAGGTGAAGCCTCCTAGACGGCTAGGCGTCGCCGGTGAGCTATCGTGATTGTGGTAAGCCGCGGATTGTTTGTATAGGCCGGCCTTGCCTCCTTCGTGGAAAAGGGTCACAAGCTAGTGGAACCGAGGAAAGTGGCTTGGAGTGGATAAGCCCGCCTTTCGTAGGCCCTCAACGGAGAGTAGGATTCAACTTGTCTTTGTGACTGCCTTGGTGGCATTAGTGAATCCGAACTTCGGGAAACATATCACCGTGTCACTTTTGGTTTGCCTCACAAGTTCGATTCTAGCATTTATATTTGCTTCCACTTCGATCTACTTGGTTGTGCTCTACTTGTGTGCAGGGAGTGAGTCACCTTGCTAGAAATCATCTACAAGAGCCACACATCAAGTTTGGTCCGACCGATTTCAGTACTAATTTTATGAAAAAGTTTTGTTAAATGCAGATTCACCTATTCACCGCCTCGACCTCGTCTTTCAAGGCCGCGCGCCTCGCCCGCTCCAGTACAACACCGGATCCCACTGATTCCGCCCCCTACCCCACGCTCATTCCTTTGCCATCGATCCGCATCGCACCGCCCTTCCATGCTCGCTCTCCTCTCCACGCTCGCCCACTGCTGAATCCTCCCCTGTGGAAGGGAAAAACGACGACGGCCAAGACCGTCGCTTGACCGTCGCCCAGGCCGGCCGCGGGGGCAGACACGTCTGCGGCACCCAGGGGGCAGCGTGCCCGCGGCCGGCCGGGCCTGCGCCCCCACGGCCAGAGAGGAGGAGGCGGCGGCTGCTGGCACGGGGAGGAGAACAGCGGAGGTTGCGGCGCCGGCGGCGGAGGACTGGAGGAGACGCGCACGGACCGGGAGCAGCGGCTGGCGGCGTAGGACCAGGCGCGCCCGCGCCCGCCGGAAGGGAGCCAACAGGGCCCGGCGCGCCCGTGCGAAGGGGCTCGACGGTGCGAAGAGGGGCGCAGGGCGGAGGCGCGCCGATGTGGGAGGAGGAGGTGCGCGCGCGGAGCAGGGAGGAGAGGCGGTGCCCGTGCGCACGGCGGCGGCAGCCAGGCCGGCCGTGCCCGCACGTACGGCAGCGTCGGCACCCGCAGGTAGGAGCTCGGGGGCGGCGCCCGCAGAGAGGAAGACGGGGGCGGCCGGCGCGAAGAGAGGCGCAGCCGCTCACGACGGGGCGGCCAATCCCGCCCGTCAATCTCGCGTTTCTCTCCTTCCTCTTCCCCCCACTATCGCGGACCGCCTCTGCCTCCCAATCCAGATCCGCCGCCTCCGCCTCCGCCTCTGCTTCCGACACACAGGAGGGCATCGACGCCGTGGGTCGCCGTCTGGCTGCTGCTGCTCCGTGAGGTAGCGTGCGGGATGGACTCGCCGTGGGCGCCCTACCTCACCAGTCACCATCCTCCCGCAGCATATCAACGTCGCCCACCCCGCCATCAAGTCCTACGTCGCCGACAACCTGTGCCCAACGGAGGACCGCGGCAAAGGGTAGCGGCGGCGCAGCGGACCGCAGCTTGGCAGGTCGGCAAGATCGCCTCGGTGCGGCAGGTGTCCTACGACGCGGTTGGCGGCGCGGTTGGCGATCGATCGGGAGAGGCCGCGAGGTCATCCGGCACGTCGATGACCACGGACAAACGGCCTTGGTTGGCCCCAGTTCCAGCTGCCTGGATTGTTAGGCCGTGGCAAACAACGACGTGAGTTTTGCTATTCCTGGCTTCCTGCTCTTTACTCCATCGTGTTTCATTTCGCTACACATTCAGATATCGAAGTTCAGATCTTCAGAGATCATTGTTTGAGATTAACCAAACTCCAGTAGTAGTATGATACAGCCACTTGTTAGGAGTGTGCTTTTAATTTTGTTGGGTGAAAATTTCCTGTAGTTTAGGGATAGTCCATGGTCCTTGAAATGATGTAGGGAACTTTTGTATGGGTTGAACCCATTCTTATTAAGTTTAGAAAATATTATGGCATGATTAGATGAATTTAGTAGGCATATTCTAGCTGCTTTCTTTCTGTGTTGATTTCTAATTCAGACCGCTCTAATGATGATCATGTTTCAACTGTTCTAATGTGTACTGTTGATTACTTCGTTTAGTTTAGTTTATGAACAGATAATATGTATGCTGGTTATGGTGATGTTTGTCAGTAAGCATCATGGCAAAGTGACTAACAGTAAGAATTTGTTTTTTTTCTTTTCATAACATTACAAGTTTTTCTCACATTATGGCTAAGGTGCTTTTGTCCAAATATGCTTGGTTCAAATTTAATTTGACTTGTGTAATTGATGCAGACATGGGTTTCTACATGAGTGGCAAGTGACAGGTGGATGCAGTTCTACTCAAGATGTGTGCTGGACCATGCCATCTTTCAAAAGTGGAGCCCTTGGGATACCACAAGCCAAGGTTTGGAGTATGCACTAAATATCTAAAAATTCTCTTAACAGCCATTAGATGACATTCCTTAGGATTGGCTTGAAATCTTGCACACATGCACACACTAAGCATAATATCCGGCCTAGATGCACAAAGGTAAAGCAAGGAACCAATCATGGAGCGATATACCTTTTGATCGACGGATTTGCCTTCCTCATTTAGATCAAGATGACCATTCACCGGCATAGGGGTCTTGATGGGCTTAGCATTGGCCATGTCAAATTTCTTGAGCATATCACTTGTATATTTGGTTTGACATATGAACGTGCCATGCTTCAATTGCTTGATTTGAAATCCGAGAAAGAACTTCAATTCTCCCATCATTGACATCTCAAATCTCTTGGTCATTATCCTACTATACTCTTCACAAAAAGTTTCATTAGTAGAACCAA
The DNA here is from genome assembly GCA_033239725.1 of Echinochloa phyllopogon. Classification (NCBI taxonomy): domain Eukaryota; kingdom Viridiplantae; phylum Streptophyta; class Magnoliopsida; order Poales; family Poaceae; genus Echinochloa; species Echinochloa phyllopogon. The sequence goes on along the minus strand of BTCW01000001.1, from coordinate 33,665,011 downwards.
AGATTATATCATCAACATATATTTGACAAACAAATAAATCTTTGTCTATTTTCCTAGTGAAGAGAGTAGAATCGGCTTTCCCCATTACAAAGCTATTTTTGAGAAGAAAATCCTTAAGGCATTCATACCATGCTCTAGGTGCTTGTTTAAGCCCATAGAGCGCCTTGTGGAGTTTGTAGACGTGGTCGGGTTTCTTGGGGTCTTCAAATCCCGGTGGTTGCTCCACATATACTAGCTCCCCAAGAGGTCCATTCAAGAAAGCACTCTTCACATCCATTTGATACAACTTGAAGTTGTGATGTGATGCATAGGCCAAAAGAATACGAATTGATTCAAGCCTTGCCACGGGAGCATATGTCTCTCCAAAATCAAGCCCTTCAATTTGAGTAAAGCCTTGAGCAACCAATCTAGCCTTGTTTCTTGTGACAACACCATTCTCATCTTGCTTGTTCCGGAAAACCCACTTGGTGCCAATCACATTTTGCTTGGGTCTTGGGACTAATTCCCATACTTCATTTCTTGTGAAGTTGTTCAACTCTTCTTGCATTGCAATAAGCCAATCCGCATCTCCAAGAGCTTCTTCTACCTTGAGAGGTTCCAAAGAGGAGACAAACGAGTAAAATCCACAAAAATTTGCTAAGCGTGAACGAGTGGTTACCCCTCTTTGGATGCTCCCTAGAATGTTGTCAACGGGATGATCCCGTTGAACACTTTGATGAACTCTTGGATGTGGGAATGTTGATTGACGTTGGATAGGTCCATCATCATCTCCTCCATGATGTGACTCAACATCTTGAGCATCTTCACCTTGAGCTCCCCCTTGATCATTGCCATGGTCATGATCGTCACCATGATCTTGGACTTGATCTTGTGATGAGCTTGGTGGTTCAACTCTTGTTGATGGTGATGGGTCGATGTTGAACATGATTTCCGGATCTTGGTCTTGTTCTTCATCTTCATTTGAAAGCTCTTGAGGCTTCACTTCTCCTAAACTCAAGTTCTTGATAGCTTGATTTGGCGGGACTTCATCTACAAGGTCATTTATAACTTGCTCTACTTGAGAGCCGTTGGATTCATCAAATTTTACATCTACCGTGATCTCAACACAACCGGTGGTTTTGTTGAAAACACGGTAGGCGTGTTCGTTAGTACCATAACCAAGTAGAAAACCTTCATCAACCTTAGGTGCAAACTTTGAGCTTTTGGATTTCTTGTTAAGAATGTAACATTTGCAACCAAAGACTCGAAAGTAGTGCACCTTTGGTTTGTTACCGGTTAAAATCTCGTATGGAGTCTTGTTCAAATACTTTTGAAGATAGAGACGGTTAGTGGCATGGCAAGCCGTGCTAACCGCCTCGGCCCAAAAGTTATCCGGAGTCTTGTACTCATCAAGCATGGTCCGTGCCATCTCAATCAAAGTCCTATTCTTCCTCTCAACAATACCATTTTGTTGAGGTGTGTATGGCGCGGAGAGCTCATGCTTGATTCCCTCTTCATCAAGAAATTCTTCAACATTTGTGTTCTTGAACTCCGTCCCATTGTCACTTCTTATATGCTTGATCTTCAACTCAAACTCATTTTGGGCTCTTCTAATGAATCTCTTGATGATTGTTTGTGCTTCACTCTTGTCTTGCAAAAAGAACACCCATGTGAAGCGGGAAAAATCATCTACAATAACGAGTCCATACTTGTTCCCGCCAATGCTAACATATGCAACTGGTCCAAATAGATCCATGTGAAGCAATTTGAGTGGTCTTGAGCTAGTCAAAATATTCTTAGGTGGATGTGGAGCACCAACTTGCTTCCCGGCTTGAAAAGCACTACATAATCTATCTTTCTCAAAAACAACATTTGTTAGTCCTAGGATGTGTTCATCCTTTTGAAGTTTGGCCAAGTTCCTCATCCCAACATGGGCTAGCCGGCGATGCCAAAGCCAACCCAAGCTACATTTTGCCACTAGACAAGTCTTCGGTTCCACTTTACTAGTTGTGAAACTAACTAAGTAAAGCTTTCCCTTAAGTCGACCCGTAAATGCAATAGAGGAATCCTCCCTTCTTAGGATGCTAACACCCTCATTAGTAAATAGACAATTGTAGCCTTTCTCACAAAGTTGTGAAACCGACAACAAGTTGTATTCCAAAGAATTAACAAGATAAACATTTGAAAGAGATGAGTCTTGTGAAATAGCTACTTCACCTTGACCTATGACATCACCATGATTGTTGTCACCAAATGTGATCTTCTCAACGGGTGAGTCATATTCTTGTAGCTTCGCAAACATATTCCTTTCTCCGGTCATATGATTTGAACATCCACTATCCAATAACCACGAAGGTCCACCGGAGGAATATGCCTACAAAACAAGTTTTAGGCCTTGGACTTAGGTACCCAAAATTGATTGGGCCCTTAAGAGTTAGCTTTAGACATTTTAGGCACCCACACACTTCTCATCATTTTCCTAGTGTGAGCACATATATACTTTACTACCATCTTTCCATTTTGGTCCCAAGTGACCATGTAGTCGATGGAGTGGTTTGGTGATGGCTTGTGCTCAATGACCTTCTCTTCTTTCTTGGTCTTGACCTTGACATTTTGAGTGGATGCCTTTACCTTTGGCAAGGACTCCGTGGGTCTTACCACCCCATGAGCCGCATCCATTAGTTCACCTAGATAGGTCCCCTTGGTGAACAATGTCACATCACGATCATTTACCCTTTTTGTGCCATTTGCCTTTTCTCCTCGAGTGTATCCAAGCCCATCCTTGATAGTACCATATCTACCGGCTTTATATGCCGGATGGGTCTCGAATACACTCTTGCCCTTATCTTGATCTTGGCCAATGGCTTTGGTCAACTTTTGGATTTGAGCCTCTTTATCCTTGACTTGCTCTTCTAACTTAGAAAGGTTAGTGGTACAAGCATGTATATCAATTTTATAACACCTTGAGCAACCTTCACTAATAGAGACACTTGAGTCAAGATTAGTTTTAGAGTTATTCGAGGTACTTTCCCAAAGAGAGCTAAAATTGGCTTCTAGATCTTTATATTTAATCTCTAGGCTTGAATGCCTTTCTTGAAGCTCATTTTTAGCATTCTTTAGGTTAGTGAGAGAGTCATTTGTCAAAGACAAGTTCTTTGACATCCTCTCCCGTGAGTCATTGACTTGAGATAACTCACTAGCCAACTTCTCAACCTTGAGTTTCTCCTCAACTAGAGCCTCTTCTAGGACAAGGTTTCTCTCCTTCTCAAGGATGAGCAATTCTTCTTGCCTTTCGAGACTCTCTTCTCTTTTCCCAATTTTCTCTAGTAGTTTTTTAATAAATTTGTAACCGTCTTTACCAAACTTCTTTATCATGTTTTTCTCATATTCGGCTTCTTCATTATCTAGTTCATTTTCAATGTTACTAGATGATGATAGAGTGGATGGAGAAGGTGGTGTGGTGTCAAGTACCTTGGTCCCTTGAGCCATTAGGCACATGGGAGCTTCATCATCCCTCTCATCAATGTTGTTGAAGAGTCTTGAGGTTGATGTAGGAGCATGAATGGCACAAGTGGCCATTTCTTCATCACCGGAGTCGTCACTTGATGAATCCCAACCTTCACCAACATGAGCGCTTCCAAACCTTTTCTTGTACTCTCGACTCTTCTCCTTGTATTTCTTGTCTTTGTCACCGACCTTGTCCTTGATCTTCTTGTCATCCTTGTCATCCTTCTTGTGGGGACAATCGGCAATGAAATGACCTTTTTCCCCACACTCATAGCATCTTCGTTGAGAGAAGCTCTTCTTTTCACCTCTCGTCTTCATGAATCTCTTGAAGTTTCTAACCAACATAGCGGTTTCTTCATCGGTGCTCTCATGATCGTTTGAATCTTCGTTTTTCTTGGAAGTTGAGGTCTTCTCATTTGACTCAACTTTCATGCTTGGTTCGGCCTTGAGAGCTATGGTCTTGACTTCGGTTGGTTGTATAGACCTTGTCACATCCAAGCTATTCATCTCATGGTATTGTAACTTGTTGAATAGCTCCATGGGCACCATTGTCTTGAACTTGTCACTATCTCTAATCATTGTGGCAAGCATTGGGTTCTTTGGTGCGTATGCTCTAAGCAATTTCTTTGTGACCTTGTTCTCGCCCCAATCATTGCTTCCAAGCATCCTAATTTCGGTGACTAGAAGCTTCAAGCGATCATACATTTCTTGCAAGGACTCATCCTTCTTCATGACGAATGCTTCTAGTTCGCCTTGTAGGAGATCCACCTTGCCTTCCTTAACTTCTTCCGATCCTTCATGAGCCATTCGAAGAGTGTCTCATAGCTCTTTGGCACTATCGATTCCTCTAATCTTGTTGTACTCATAAGTGCTTAGAGCACTCCTAAGCACAGTCACGGCTTGAGAGTTGCGGAAGATGTCGTATTCTTGTTCACGACTTGGCGTTGCACTCTTGTCAACACCTATATTCACAATAGTCCAAAGAGATGGATGAAGACCATGCAAGTAAATTTTCATATCATCACTCCATCGGGCATAGTCAATCCCATTGAATTTGGGGACTTTGCCCATTGGAATGGATGAGAAATTAAGACTAGAAGGATCAAAAGATTTGTTAGAAGAAGATGTCTCATATCGATAAGACACCGAGTGAAGTCCGTCGAGAGCGTCTCTTTCTCGTATCTTCTTCTTGAAAAGCTTTTGTGCCTCTCTTTCGGCCTTCTCCTTTATCTTCTTCCTTATCTTCTCCCTTCTTTGCTTCTTCTTTTCTTGTTCATCCAAGCTCTCATCAACATCGCTAATGTTGAATTCATCATCGCTTGAGCTTGATTCGACGGGCGTCGGATATTTGTCCTTGTGAGCGGAAGCCGTCTCGGATCCTTCTCCCGTACCGGCCATAGTGTTTTTCCCTTAGCGGTTAAGCCTAAACAAGGGATTAGGCTCTGATACCAATTGAAAGGACCAACACTAGGCCTAGAGGGGGGGTGAATAGGCCTGTTTAAAAAATCCTGCAAAAATCCTCAGAAAAATATCAGAGGGTCGGATGATCCGACACAGTCTCGGATCTTCCGGCCAGGAAGATCCGACACTGTACAGGATCTTCCGACAGGGACAGAAACCCGGAAGATCCGAGAATAAGTCGGATCTTCCGACAGGCAAGTTAAGGGTACTTCGAGATTTGAAATTTAATCACCTTTTGACGATTCTACTTGAATACAAAGCTCACAAATGATGTAAGGAACCTTCTATATATGATCAATATCAGAGTATTCCCACAAATAAGTAGATCGGGACAAATCAAGTTAGAGAAATAATAAGAGCAAGAACAAAGTGGAGACAAAGGATTTTCTACCGAAGTTCACTCCACAAAGGAGCTACGTCTCCGTTGAGATGCTCACGAAGAGTCGGGCTGTCAAACTAACCCCAAGTCTCTCCCAATCAACCACAAAGGAGGATTGAGTTACTTACTATGAGCTCCTACGAAGAGAGAGGGTAATACAAACTTCCGGGACTCAAACCACAAGAGAATGGGAGTTCACCGGCACCTCTAACCGTCTAGGAGCAAGCTCCAAGAGTAACAAACGAGAATCGACGAACTCAAGTTGCTTGAAGTGCTTCACAAGATGAACAAAGGGAATTCTCACTTCTAGTCTTCTTTCTCACTCAAACCCTAGGTGAATCTTGGCAAGAATCAAGCTTGGGAAGGGATTTGAGGAGGAGAGTGAATGCTCTTGGCTTGTGTTAGGTCGTGTGTTCAGCAGCTATGAATGAAGGGGGGGTGAGGGGTATAAATACCAACCCCCAAAATATGACCGTTATGTTCACTGCGAAGGGGTACCGGATCTTCCGACAATAGGTCGGATCTTCCGATAAGCACCAGAACCGAGTAACAAAAACTCCAGGTAAGTTCCGGGGGCCGGATCTTCTAACAAATTGCCGGATCTTCCGGGCAACCCCGGAACATCCGGCCCGGAGGAAACTCAAGACAGAGCCAGCCGGAACTTGCTGTCGGATCATCCGGCCTCGGGTTGGAACATGTAACAGGGCACTCGGGAGCTCGAAAAACAGCTAAGTCTTGTATCTTCCGAAACCACGGCCGGATCTTCCGACCAGCTGTCGGATCTTCCGACGGACCCCGGAACATCCGGTCCAGAGAGGAACCAAGACAGAGCCAGCCGGAACTTCCGGTCGGAACTTCCGGCCAAAGTTCCGGCCGAGCAGAAAAGGTGTTTGAGAAGTGTTTTTGTGGCTTTAAAGAGTTTGTCATCTCAAGCAAAGCACTTTGAGCAACTATAATTCATCAACTACGTCCCCCTTGATAGTACGGTGGTCCTATACTCAATTTCAAACGAAAAATAGAATTTAAATTCGCCAATTGAGTCTTCCACCATATCAAAAAGAATTGGGGTACTTCCTTTGGTGCTATCTTTCTTTTATTTCATTTTATTTCTGCACAACTCAAGCACAACATCATATCCGAATTTCTATTGCCATTAATCACCAAAATAGATTAAATGCCTAGATGCACTTTCAACAACCAAGGGGCGTGTTAGCAACTGACAGTACATGTTGTTCTCCTTTTCTGATCTGTTGCAATTAAAGTATCCATCCATTAGCGTAAATCTAGCTGGAGACATGATAATATGTAATATTATTTTTATTGTACTTCACCATCCATTAGCATATCTTCTGCAAGCTTCTGTACTGAAATTGAATGTTAACCTCGAATTTTAGGTTGTTGTTTTTATATGGCAGACTGAGCAGTTCAGTTAGGTAGATAAATTCCAAGTATCCACGCTCGTGAAACTCATGTTTTTAGGCCCCGTGGTTCAGGAGTTATAATTTCTTTCTTTTTTTGTACATGGTTGTTCTTCTCTGACAAAATTAGATGGTAAATAGATCTATTCACTTTTAGGCCATGTTAGTGGCTGAAACAGTCCAGGAAAATAGTTAGAAAGATGTAGTGGGTCCTCGAGATTTCCATATTGTTAAGGAACATAATTTTTGATTGGCTAGACCTTTATATGAATTGTTAACCTTGACTGGCCTGTTTTATCATCAGAAAAATTATCTCTTTTTGAACATAATTCTGGAACAGTAAAACCTATTGATCAATGGTCATTGCTGAAAACTATATGAGTTGATAACCACATTAGTTTTTTTTTCGGTTGTCAACATAACATGTGTCTAGGAAAGCACTAACAGATTCGTGGCATCAGATCAAAGGTGTGCTTGTATGTGCATATTCTTTTCCTTTTCTTGTGGCTAGCAGAAAACCTTAGACATCACAAATGTTCAGTTGGCAGCTTTCTCAGTTGAACCATCATAAAGTTTAGGTGACCTGTCTTGACTGGTGCCATGCCCAACACTAGCTTGCTATCTGCAAGAATATTTGAATTTTGATTTTGTACTGCAGAATACAGTTGAGTTTGAAACGAGAGTGGATATCAGAGGACCTGCAAGGAGAAGGTATGTTTCTGGAATTTAGACTTTTGGAATTCTAAATAACTGTTGAGATAAGTGATTTTTTAGAATTATTGTGAAGGAGATTACGCCCATAGTCCATTTTTTTCATTACTGACCACTCATGTATTTGATCCACTACTATTACTGACCACTCTCATATATTTAATTTCATTATTTTTAACTGACCACGTCCAGGTAATTGAGGAGAAGAGAAGATTACCAGCCAAGGTGAAGCAACGACAGTCCAACAGAAAGGTGATGCCTTCGTTTAATGATCCCAGTTTAGTTTTCTCTGGTTATGAGGATAGTATTTGTATACTCCATCCATATCTTGGAGGCACACAATCTGTGATGGCTCACAGCACTCAATCTGAGATGTTGACTCTATATAAGTGTGTTGCCGTTACCGCTGATTATCTCTACTACTAAGAATTCTACCGAGGCGAACCGTGTCGGTCTCCATCCGCCCACATGTATTTGATCAATCAACAAGGTGCACAGATGAGTGACTCATTCCCCTTTCGCCATTAAGTGGTTATTTCTTTTGAACACTGAGTTAATTAATGTCTTAAAAGAAATTAACTTTCCGAAAATTTCTGCAAAGTTTCCTCGCATAAAAATTGGTGATGCATCACCTATTGAACTGTATGAGGATTCTACTAACACGAAGTGCAAAGAAACTGTGCTTTCTGAAAGAGGCTTGTTCCAGTGCTTGGAGGGAACCGGCTGGTTCCTCCATCAAGAAATTACGTGAGCCGTTGATTAAAAATTACTCGGTTCCGTGAAATTAATAGCTAATTAAGGGCAGAGAGTCTTTTCTACTCCCTACATTAAAGATCATCTCCCAAACATATTACGTTCTTTCAACGTGGAGTACGGCGGCGACGCGCTGGACGGCGACGGAGACGGCGCTGTGGATCCTCGCCCCAGCGGCCTACGGTTTTGCGCCGTGCACCTCGCCAGGGACCGGATCTACGTCGACGATCAGGTTCACTTTGCCTTTGCCTAGGGGGCGCCAAACCGCCGGCAGCCGACGGTCTGTGCAGCCGTCCTCCATCTTTCCATCCGGCGAATCCCGGGCAGTCCGTCCAACGGCTCCATCGGAGGACAGCTCGTCGGACCGCGCGGCTTGGCCTCCACCGACGTCGAGGCTAGATGATGGCTAGTAATGCCGCGATGCGGGAGCTGTGTATAGCGATGGAGAGGGGAAGGATTTGCGGCGGCGCCGGCAATGGCCGATGTCAACGACTAATGCCGAGACGAGCCTGGGGCATTTGGGCCCAACAAAGGAATGGGCCGGGCCGAGACCTGAAAATACGAGAATACCCTTGATGTTTTTCTAAAGATCAGTTCCAGGCCCACAAATATAGTTCCTTGTTATTGGTTCTTGGTTCCTTCTAATCGGTTCCACTTAGTTTTTAACCATTAGATCTGTAACAATGAACGGCTCTAATAATTTTCAAGCATGGGAAAAATTCTCTTTCTGAAAACCTAGCAAATTTCATCCAAGGCTCTGGTGGGAATTTTAAGACAGGTTATGGATTTCCTAATGAATATCATCCATTGAGTCAAATGCCCACATATCTCATGGCACAACATATTTCTCAGGAATCAGCAGCTGATAAAGAGCTCGTCCTGATGCTACAACCTCTGACAATATCACACTGGATAAAAGTATTATGTGCTTATTATGGTAGTTGGGGACTTGACGGCTTGATGAGGCACACTCCTACAATAATTTTTTTAGAGGATGCGTATTTAGAAGAGAGTGGCACCCAGTTTCTATTTCTGTTTTTTGTTTCGAATGATAATGCAGCTATGTACCACTATCCTAATCTAATTTGCACCTATTGAGCTAAGAGGGAGAGCCATGGTTACTGCAAATGATAATATTCTGAAATATATTACTACCTTTTGCCAATTTGAATATCTGATATATCCCATGTCTTGTTTGTTTGCCATGTCATCGGTTACAGTTAAAACAGTAATCAATTCTAAAATTGTTTACATTTTGTGTAACGAAGGTTTACCAAGGAACTGACTCATAAAAGAAAAATGCTGCTGTTAAAATCTTGATCGAAGGTAAGTGATTTGTCCACCTAAGTCCTGCCTTTGTCACATTATTTTGTTTTGCATTTGGTATAAATTTGCATGTTCTGATTATGTGCTCTGCTCTCTGAAACAAGCTGCTATGTATTGTAACCTAAATGCAAAAAGAATTCAGCACTACTACCTGTATGTCTGTAGTTGTTTCTAGATGTTGTTGCTTTCTCTTAAACTCGTTGTGGGTCCTCCATTTGTGTGAAAATAATTGAGCAATGTTGGTGAAAAAATGAACCATGTTAGTCAAATCATCGATATTATTGGGAATCGTGAGTGCGAAGGGCTTCACTTACTTTCCATGCACTAACCAATATTTTTCTCCCTGTGTGTTTCCTTTCAGTTGTCTTTTGGAAGGTTGGGAGTTTGAGGAGTGGAGACCAAGAATGGCATCTTCAGATCCCGATGGTTGTGTCGAAAGAGGGATAGAGAAAGACAAGTTTTGTAAATTGAAAGTGCTGTTTCCTCACACCCTTTTATTATATATGTAAAGAACTAAAGATTATTTATACCAATGAGTTTATGCTCCTTTAGTTTGTGAATTTTTTGCTGACTTGTGCTCTCACAACATGCCATCTTGGTGTACATACAATTTGTGCTGCCACAGTGCCACTGCATATTCACTTGGCACTGTTTTTGCGAATTTTTTTAGGTTCCTGGTTACTCAAACACCATAAGTATGTGAACAATTTGAGTACTTTTTTCCCCATTTGATGGATGCCATCTACTTAAAATTTTGAATTTTTCTTGAATAGTTGTACATTCTGAATTTTAATTCTTGGTGTGCTTAAGTAGTTTTGACATAGACCTTAAAGTTGTGTACCTTACGGCATATGAAGTGCATTCCGTATCATTTCTCTTTTCCTAAATGTTCGTGTTGTGGTCCGCAAAATGAAGTACAACCTTTGGTCTATGATATATCTATACGCACATCAATATAGTTTCGGCGTTTCGCCCAACCGTTCCATCAAATCCTAGATAGATCTTAGGACTTTATTGATTTACAATTTCAACAACAGTATGATTACTACATGTATTAGATGCGACGTGAAAGTGTAATCAAGTCTATTTACATGGAAGTTATGGAAAACACAATTTAATATTTAGTGGAGTTATAAGAAAATTTTAATTTATTGAAGCTTGGAGTGGATGAAAATAGTTATGCTATGTGTTATCATTTTGTATATTGAACAATTTTAAGGTACAATGATAATTGTCAGTTTCTGAATCTAAAATGGTTTTCGAATCTAAAATTATTATTTTTTAAGTTTTTTGGAAATGCATTGCTGGGTGTATATATTTTCTATAGATATAAAAAATTAATGTGTATTGGATTTTTATTAATATAAAGTTTTTATTTAGTAGATTTTTAAAACACGTGCGTGTCGCACTGCACGCTACTAGTACCATAATACCACCCTGGAGATTGTTGCAACTAATGTTCAGTATCAGCAGCTGTTGAAGATTTCCCAAGTTGCTCGGTTATGTGACCGCTGAATGCATGCATTATCTGCTATAGAGTGAGCCATGCCAAGTGATCATTAAGCCTAATTAAGCCTAATTGTGAATCAAAATTCGTGAATCATATCTGAATCAGCACCATTGCTGTCCATTTCAAGGACAGCAACTGTATCTGCCTCAGTGAGGATTAATTAGCTCCATACACCCTAGTCCTCTTAGTCGCGGAATGCCCCTCCCATCTTTCAAGTAGTGCATTTGTCCTATCATGGATTCATGGTACTCTAATGACAAAAGAATAAAACATTGCGCTCGATTCAGTATGATCCCGTTTCCCTTCATAAGATTGTTTTCACAAAGATTACAGCAACTGACTGAAGAGTCAAAAAGTGACTGTGGCACTATGGAAGGCAGAAAGTGTACTGAGATCGCAGTAGCTACTAGTCGCAGCAAGAAGCCAACATCATCCTGCCCGCCGGACGGCGACGTCTAGCGGCGCCGGCTGCCCCTGCGCGGCAGCTGCGCGAATCGCAGAAACGGGGTCGGAGTCTTGCACGCATCGGACTCGCCGTGGCACACTGGCATGCCACATCGCAGGCTTCCGCGCCACTGGCTCCTAATCGCCCGCTAGACAAAAGATGTGTTGCTCATGAGAAGAAAGGATGCTGATCTTCACTGAACTTTGCTGACACAAACAGTTAGTAAACCACATATGTGTCTGACCATACAGCGTTGAGCACTTTAGCCTCTCACACCGTTGTACGAGCATGCGACCGTGCAAAGGAGCACGGAGCGCCTGATGAACCACGTTCAGTTCAGATATTTTTATAGACCGGATTTGTAGACGATGCCAACGATGTCATTGGCTTGAACACAACACCGTAAAAGTCAGATACCAGCGAGATGCGGAGATATACCAAATTCGCAACGAATAAGTAAAAAGATCTATAGCATGGAAATGGAGCCAAATTTCGCCGAACCCGCACGCAAAAACAAAATATGAAAAGAAAATCAAATTCCAAACCAAAACTATCTCACCCCTGCTGGCCCCCGAGTCCTGATTTTCATGTGGGCCAAATTCTTTCTTGGAGGAGAAGAATAGCCCACGCAGACGAGCCCGGAGAGCACACGAATCCCCCACTCCACCGCCCACCCAAAAAAAAGATCCCAACCCACCCAGCCCTCCGTCCAGAAACGAACGAAGCGGCAGCGTCCGGGACTCCCCCGATCCCTCCCTCCTGGCCTCCTCCGTCTCCACCAGGCCTTACCCTATCCGTTTCACACTCATCACGTCTGCTATAACTCCTTCCTTTCCGGCGTGCGTCCCCAACCCACGCCCTCCGGCCCCGGCCACCGCCTCAGATCCCCCGCCAGGTTCCCGAGCGCGACGCGGCCGCGGCCATGACGCCCTCCTCCGCGCTCGCCCTCGCCCACCTGGCTGCGGCCAGCCCGCTCCCGGCCTCCTCGCCGCGGCCCTCGCCCAGGCCCGGCTCGCTGAGCCTGGGCCCGGGCCCCGCGGCCCTCGGCACGCGCCGGCTCGTCGCGGCGGCGCCCCCGCCGCGGGCCTTCTTCTCCTCGTCGCCGTACCAGCCGCCGCCGCAGCCGGAGGGGCTCTCGCCGCACCGCGAGTACGGCCTCGTCCCCATGGTCATCGAGACCACCTCCCGCGGGGAGCGCGCGTACGACATCTTCTCGCGCCTGCTCAAGGAGCGCATCGTCTGCATCCACGGCCCCATCGCCGACGACACCGCCTCGCTCGTCGTCGCGCAGCTCCTCTTCCTCGAGTCCGAGAACCCGCTCAAGCCCGTCCACCTCTACATCAACTCCCCGGGCGGCGTCGTCACCGCCGGCCTCGCCATCTACGACACCATGCAGTACATCCGCTGCCCGGTCACCACGCTCTGCATCGGCCAGGCCGCCTCCATGGGCTCGCTCCTCCTGGCGGCCGGGGCGCCGGGGGAGAGGCGCGCGCTGCCCAACGCCAGGGTCATGATCCACCAGCCCTCCGGCGGCGCGCAGGGCCAGGCCACGGACATCGCCATCCAGGCCAAGGAGATCCTCAAGATGCGCGACAGGCTCAACAAGATCTACCAGAAGCACACGCACCAGCCCATCGATAAGATCGAGCAGTGCATGGAGAGGGACCTCTTCATGGACCCGGATGAGGCGCGCGACTGGGGGCTCATCGACGAGGTCATCGAGAACCGACCCGCCTCGCTCATGACCCCCGGAATTGGTGGAAGCGGCCTCGATGCTCCTCCTAGCCTTGGAGTCGGCGGCGGAGGACGGGGAAGGGATGTTGAGGAGCCCTCGGCGGTGTGAGGAACGGCGGCCACAACACAAAGGTGAAATCCTATCGCGTCCGGTGGCTGTGATGTTTGTTGTTACAGTAGATCAATCAAAAGGTTTAAATTCTTACTAGACAAGTGTTGTTATTCTGGTTGCCGAGGCGTCCGGCTCCCCCATTCCCCCTTCTGCTTCAATTGCCTGAACTGGGCTATTGGTGATGATTATATTGTAACTCAAGGAAATTTTGTTCCTTTGATGATACGGCTAAATTGACACTGTTGTGTATGTTGTACTATATTGGTATCAATTTCAATTCCATGCTGGAACATTAAAAAACCCATCTCTGTTTCTTTCTTGCAGTAAACGTTCTTGTGCTTTGTTTATATTAGTATGATGTTCTTGGCACATGATGTCCTTTCATATTTAGACATGCTCTAAACATTGTCATGGAATTTAACCAACCCACGCAAGTGCAACAAACCCAACAATCAATTTCGCTGAATATCACAAATGCTGAGGCACCATAGTGGATAAGAACACTACACAACATACTGTATTTCACAGTTACATAGTATGCAGTCAGCAGCTCCATCGCGCACATTGATATCAGCTCCACGGTTGTGTCATGATCATGAACTCAAGATCTGCGCACATTGATATCAGCTCCACGGTTGTGTCATGATCATGAACTCAAGATCTGTGAAATCAAATTACGACCGGCACAAATGCATGAGCACAAATATATTTAAGAAACCGAAACAAAAAATCGAAGAGCTCGTGAGTAGAGATGGCTGTGCGGTGGGTAAACTGAACCAAAAGAACAACCATTTCCGGCTCGATCTGTAACTCAGTAGGATGCCCAAGAGATTCGCCCCTGGTTTGGAACCGCCCCCATCAATCGAACAATCGAAGTATGCCTGTGGCCTGTGCGTTTCAAACCGGATGTTAGCATTAGCACCAATCGAAAGCTGCTTCTTGGTGCTCATTGCATCCACACACTTTCCATTCCTTGTTGTTCCTTGTTTCGAGGGTCCATTCCTTGTTGTTCCTTGTTTCGAGGGTTGCTGTTTGGGCTCAATGGCTGCTGGCCGCTCCACCTGGTTCGCTGTCTGGAGCCTGGATGTATGCTCCGATGTTGTTCTGCTCTGGCATTTGCAAGGAGTGCAACAGCCGGGTCTTCAACCATCAGACTAAGGAAGCAAAATGGGCCAAGCATCGTGTCAGGAATTCTAGACGAAGCACGATACTGGACCTGGATGGCAGCGGGAACAGGCAGCAAGAGCAAGTCACCGTTGTGTTGTGGCCCTGGACTGTTGAGCAAATGGTACAGCAGAGCAACAAGAGCGCAACAAGCATGATCGGAAGATTAAGCCAGACAGACACCACCCCCAAACCCCCAAGCCCACTCTGACTCCCAAAAATCTTGGAATGAAAATTGAGGGAAATACCATGAGTCATGACCATAATTTTCATGTTCTGTTGAGATACAAACCACGATCCAGTCGTCAGCAATACTTTATAGTACAAGGGCACTTGAATGGGGAGAGGCAAATTGTAAATTTACGCCCACACAAACATGAACGAGGCCAACTGGCAAGGGATGAATGGAATACAACAGTAGAATTTGTGCAGAAGGAATGATGAACGAACCACTTGCTTCATTGTTTGAATAGACAAAAGATTTGTACAATTGACGATATATACTCAATTACCATGTACCGAGCAACATACAGAAAAACTAATCAGTGAGGTTGCTTGGAAACTTACAAAACTGTTTCCACACATTTTAGGGGTGGAAGATGAGACTCACACTTTGCTTTCTAAGAAGTAGGTTGAGGAAACTGCCAGACCAGCTGAGTCGTAAGTCCGCACGAGCCGCTGCCTCTTTCCTGGCGATTCCATCCAACAAAACTCCAGGTGGAAAGAATCTAACTGGGCGACGCATTTGCTGATGTCCGATGGATATCCCATGTACATCCCGCCAGGTAGCAATGTCATTTCATATCCTCCATCAAACTGAAGCAAGTTGTTGTTTGCTGATCCTGTCCAGTTCACCGTTGTTGTTGTGCTAGTTCCGGATTTCGTTGATATAGTATCCTATGAACAGAAGTAGCAATATGTTTGCATCTAGTCAAAGAAAATGTAGCAATACTGAAAGTGATCAACTGATCATTAAGTGCCTCAACTTTATTAGACTATTGTTTCTTTTTTTAAACAACAAATTTGCATAAGATAAAGGAAAGAACATGAGCGTGATTTGAAAAAACAAAACAAAACAGGGACTCCCATTTCCATTGCATTCATGGAAATAACCAAGTTAGATACAACAAGTTCAAGGGAGAGAAACAGTAAGAGCACAAGTATGCTGGTGCACGCAATGATACAGGGACAGTTGATCAGATCCATTTGCCAATATATTAGTTGGAACTTTACGATTCAAAGAACGGGAGTATTTCCAAAGTGCAAAGTATGTATATCTATCAAATCAAAACTGTGAAGCATACCTGAATCAGCTGGCCATTGCTGTCCATTTCAAGGACAACAACTGTATCTGCCTCAGTGAGGGTTGCTCCATACACCCCACTCCTCTTAGTCACAGAATGCCCCTCCCATCTTCCAAGTAGTGCATTTATCCTATCACTGCTGGCACTCTAGTGAGAGAGGAAAGGAATAAAACAGTGGACTCAGTTTAGTTTGATCCTGTGTCCCTTCATCAGATCATTTTCACAAAGATTTCAGCAATTGACTAAAAGAACACACCTCAGGATCAACTGAAGAGTCAAAACGTGGATGTGGCACTATAGATCCCTGCTTTTCATGGAAAACCAGAAGTGTATCGAGCACTCCCTTTGGGTCCATTATGTGGAAAGCCCTCACTCGGCCATTGCCTTCAAGGGAGTAAAGACAATTCTCGCATACAATAGATGGCTTACGTGAAGGTATCTTCAAGTTTCTGGTGAAGATAGAATAGATATGTTACACCTCCTAGAACAGCGTCACAAATTAGTAAGAACCTAAGTTTGTGGTTTAGTATTGTTTACTTGGGGGAGTCTTCACCAGTATCATCTTCTCCAAGCACACCAACCCGAAGTACGGTCTCCAGCATTCCTGCAGTCTGGTACCTCAGCGCGAATGCCTTCTCTTTAGGAAAGAATCCTATCTGTAAACTAAACAATATCGCTCATTAACTAAGCTCAGAGATGTACAAAATCATACAAGGATAAGAAAGATTTGAAGCCTACAAATTTCAGTGCACCTGCTGATACTTGTCCACAGTGAACATGTTTGTCTCTTTGATTTTGTACTCCACCCACTCTGGTTCAGAATCCTTCTCGTCAACAATTGATATCCTAGAGGAAGCTTGCTTAATATACAGCCTGCAAATCACAAAATTCAAAACACATCATTCAGCATTGAAAACAAAGCATGATTGGAGCAAATGAAAACAAACAAAGCATTGAGTATAATGATCGGTCAAGGAGCCAACATAGACAAGGAATACTGCACACAATCAAGATTAAAACATGATTGATTATATATGAATGTGTGATGACTGAATCAGATTGTGATAACCAAATCAAACACGGCTTAACATGATTGTGTAGTAAATATCACTCAGAGAGAGGGAGCATTACGATTGCAGGAGGCTGATGAGGTCGTCCTCCCCGTACGTGCTCACGGATAGCCGCGTGCTAATCTCCTGCAGCATCCTCCCATGCGCGTCGAATTGCTAAGCAAAACAAAAGCAGCACGCGCAGCGCAAGCAACATTCAGCGCAATCAGAATCCGAAAACAAGCAGGAGGACAGGCTTGAAGGGCAGAGGAGCCGTGGGGAGAGAGGCTTACATAGAAAGATCCGTTCCATCTTCCGACATTGAGGTCGAAGAAGCGGTGGAGATTGTCGATGCTCATCGCATCGTCGTCGTCCACCTCCGGCGGCCCCGCGACCGCCGCCCGGGAGCGCAGCCGTCCGCCCCGGAACGGTTTGCCGCGGCACGCGGCGGGGAGAATGCGGCAGCGGAGGTTTTGAGGCTGAGGGACGGCGGAGGCGACGATGCGGAGGCCCGCAAGAGTTTCCGCCATGGCGACTGGCGAGCGGAGTGGAAGCGCGAGAGTTGGTGTGTTCGGTTAGGCCTTATCCGTTATTTTGTTCAGGCGTCAATTCAGCTAGAACACATATTTCGCGGGAATAGATGAGATTACGTCTTCCATGAGACAAAATTTGGGCACGCCTCCTGCTCCCTCCACATCTAAATTTTTCACTCATATACCTTATAGAGGAATACGAATTATGTTGGAAAATTGAAAGATGATAGTAGTAAGATCGTGGAAGGAAAAACACTTGAAAAATTTCTTGCTAATTAATATCAAAATTTATTTGTCCCAATAATATGGGCAAAGCCAGATCACACAAGAGCCTCTGCATGCACCCCTGCCGTACACAAGTACTAATAACTTTCTAGAAATTTGTTGAAGGGAAGAAACGAGCTCAGGCATTTTGTCCCGTCCAGTTTCTCTTTCCTACAGAATAGCAGTTGCTCGGAAGTCGGAACATCATATGGACCAACAGAAGAATAGCACCTCAAAGGAGCTGGTTAATCTGCTATGTTTTGGGCTCAGTCAAGAACTTAGGCTGACTGCCCGACTCCCCTCATGTTACGAATTAATGCTCTTTCAAATTGTGTTCAACCGAGCATTTTAGGCCCCAGCTGTGATGCATCATGCATGATTCTTCCCCCCAAATCGTATGCGAATCGAGCATTTTTCTGCGAAATTCCTTGTTTCCAAACAACCACTAAGTTAAACGCCTACATATCCCACTGATAATTGCCACTATTAATCAATCATGCGTCGATCTTAAGTTCTGAACTTAATTTTGCCACTATTGGGTTCAGTGCAGAGAAAAGTACCATTAAATTTGAAACTGAGGTTTTCAATGAGCATTGCCTTCTACAGATTCTACAGAAGTGCAAAAATTCAGATGTCAAGAGGTCATATGACAACCACCGATATTAAAGCTAGCATACAATGTGTCATTTACCTGAGCAACATGCTGGTTTCCATCCACAAGGCCAGGAAAAAAAAAGTGGTACAATCTTACAAACGCATATCCCAGAAGAAACCCAACCAGCTGCAGGTCAGACGAAAGCACTTCGGCACAGCATGCTTGTATGAGATACAGCGTACATAGGACTCGCGAATACCCTGCCTTCCATAAACTAGCCATAACAAGTAACGAAGCAGATGCTGACTTCGATTAGTTCCAGGTGTCGACAGGCAATGCAATTTCTGTATGCGCGTCAACTTCACGGCGCAACTCTTCAATGAAGTTCATCTATGATCCCAATAATCCGCAGCAAGCAATTAGGTTATAGCAAAACAACGTGCAGGATGAAATCATGGCAAGAATTTTACGCCAATTCAATACCTGATGAGGAAGCTTCAGGTGACCCCATGAGGAGCCAGTAGATCCAGAATACATTACTGGTTTCTCTGGACAGACATCAAGATAGCAAAGCTAATAGCATTAGCAGGTGGTCCTTTCTTTTGTTGTTTCACGCTGACACAGATGTCTATTTGGGGTGTCTTAAGCTGAGGCATTAGAATATAGTGCTTATAACGTGGTATTAAAATTCCTAGTTCATCAAGAGACACTTTTCCAGGTTGCATGCCCTAAAAGAACTGTATTTCCAACATTGCTCGACTACTATTGTTTAATGTTGCAGAGAATAATATTATATATAGAGTTCTCTAGTTATCTACCCAATCTGAGCACCTAAACTCTAAGAGTTGCTGCAGAGTATATGCACATACACTTCAACCCAATTTGAAATTATCAATTCTTAAGAGCCTCTGGATTGAGGAAAGACACAAGAACATAAATGTTAGTGATGCATGGTAGTGGCACTATGATAACATGCGAGAAAATGACTAGTAAGGTCCTAATTTCTCACTGCCACAGTAGTTCTTGAACATTAAAGACTCAAGTATTTTCTTTATCAGCTACCATGGAGAAATGTAAAGTCTATTGCAACTTGAGGACTCACCAGAGGAGTCAATTGTTTGATCATTGTACAAGTTCATTGCAGCAGTCCAACCTACAGAATCAGAATGCAGGCTTTCTATAAGGGAACAATTATTAAGTTAATGAAAGAAACAGTAATGGATTACATGATTAGCACCCAATTTGATATTCTTAGATGTATACACAACCAAAAAAATGAGAACTAAATGCAAAAGGTTACAGGTGTTCCATAAGTTGTCTTGCATACTGCAAATCTGAGTACATGACTACATGGACACTGGACAGGCTACCTCCTAGGTTATCAAGCAAAGGGAAACAATATAGTGCTCAAACTTGTTTATATGCAAACCTAATTACAATGTATTGCACAGTAGCATGCATCAATTCTGAGCACTCAAAAAGTAAGAACTTATGTCGCAGAAATTTTCTAGTAAGAATTGCTTTGTGCAGAGAAACATACGGTCACTGAGAAGTTGTGAAGCCTCACTGGAAGAACATCCCTCCAAAGGCACTAATCTTGTTTGATTGTAGTCATTCTGAACATTGCTGAAGAATGTTTCGTGATGAACAATTGGAGGAAGGTTCGTTAATGAAGGAACATGGCTCTTCTCTCCATCATTGTTGTAGGAGTAATTAGCCTTATCGGCCCTATCTGTTTGGTGGAATAACAATTACGAGTCTCATAAGTGACCTGAACAGAACTGCTTAATAGCTTAGCATAAAGCAGTAGCATATTAAAAGACACGATAACCAACAAACAAATTATAGTAACAGAAAAGTCGAAATGCAAACATAAGGTTTCTGAAAAGCCCAGTGATAATCATTCAATAGAACAGAAATAAGAACTTTTGCCCTTAAAATGGTCACGATAATATGGTTGCAGGTGAATTCAATTTTTCATTTTTTTTACTGTTGTAAAGAAATGTTTTGGCTAATTTGTTGCTGTGTGTGGATTAACACAAGCATGTTAATTTGTTAAAGGATCCTTCTGTTCTTATGAATCTGGAAGGTAAAACTATGTAGTGGTCTGTCCATTAGCAGCAGAGCAACTACAGTATTGGACTATGTGGAGATCTCTAAACATATACCAATACACCAAATAACTTAGAAGGGCAGTAATTGATACCAGAACACCCAGCTACTGGATCAAATCATTTTGAGTAAATTTTCGGCGATGGTTGCAGCACAAAAAAAAAGGCATACCAAAAATCATCTCAAATCCAACTTGTTGCATCTAAAGAGATGCACCATAAAACCCAATAAAAGAATCAGATCATATCAACTAAATCGGTGGGAAATTATGCATATCAAGTGCCTGAAAAGCATAACCAAATGTAACCAATTGCATTGGAAGGTATGTACCTCCAGACTTCCGCCGATTGTTTGCACGATTCCTGAACGATATTGAGAATAAAGACAGCTATAAGCAAATGATCATAAGCAGAGAAATGTAACAAGATATAAAGCTAACAAAAATGTCAATCTATACAACAAAACAAAGGATTCCAAGCATTAATTGATGGTTTGAACATTAAAACATCATCCAGATCCAGATAATGAGAAGCAATGCAGATACCATATTATTAGATCAGAAATCCTAACTCCTGGAAAAGAACCAAGAGGCTATACCAACTGACAACGTCAACAGAGTGATCAGTGCATGAGATTGCTACAGAAAATCAATTTAATCTTCACACTGAACTCCACTTCTGTCTATGTGAGATCACTAATGCATGTAAGATGACAACACGCCACATTTTATGGTTACCAAGAAAATTTAAGATGGTGCCGTTGATTCCAGAAATCAGATCGAGCAACAGATGCATGAACTAGCTGCAAGCTGAACGGAGCCGAGCCAAGAAAATTTGAGCAACACTGAAAAAGGTTGCCTCTGGGGCTGAAAATCACCCAAGCTTGCTCTTTCAGTCACACTCTCAATTGATAGGCTAGATCAGCATGGTAAAGTATAACCAGCAAACGGAAAACGGTAGCTTGCTAGTGACAAAGATTGCACATTTACGAAAGCCCCTTTCGTGCTACATCCACTCTGAGCTAACAGAGACGGCGGTAGGTGCTAACAACTAAAAGGCAAAAGTAAAAAAGAAGAAGATTTTTTATCCATGGAGCCTATGTGACAGCAATTACTCACAAGGCATACTTTCTCAGGTGCTATCTCAGATCAAGCCCATCAAAGCTGCTCAAAACGAGAGAAACAAGAATACCGCTGACCGCCCAAATCTAAGCATAACGGCCCAGCAAATGCCAAGAGCTGGCCAAATCCAACGGAATCCTACCCTCTCCGCAAGCATCCCAAGCTACCAAGAAATGCCCAGGCAAATCAGCTCAGCTTGAATCTTGCGGAAAACCCAACTAGCCATGGTGACGCGAGGCGAGCTCACCGGTGCACGGGCGGGGTGTATCTCTTGATGGCGTCCGGGTTGGTGTCCGCCATCGCAGCGAGGCCGCCTAGGTAGCGTGGCGGTGGAGGAGAAGAGAGGAAGAAGGACCGGTCGGCGGTGGGGTGCGGCGCCTTCCTCCTTGCCCTGCCTTGCCTCCTCACCTGCGGCCCCCGATGAGAGTTGCAAGAGAGAGGAAAGTGGAGGAGGTCGGGAGGGTGACCAAGGGCTGAGATGTGGCGCTGACGCGTGGGCCCGGGTGTTGGGTGTGAAATGCGGAAGTGCTCTGCTCACCGATGTCACTGTCGAGGGGACTACATTGCCGACAAATGGGCCCAAAGGGCTGCCATCGTCGTCGAGTCTACGGGTTTTAACGGTGGCGTGAAAAATGTTCACACGTATGTGACGTATACATCGTGACGCAGAATGCTCTTCTCGTGTCCGCCGGCTCGGCCGTGCGTGGATCGGATCAACAGGTCGCCGGGTCTACGGCGCAAGTTGCAGCAGGGCGAGGCCAAGCGGAGCGCAACTACGGGAGCATCTGACGGCGGAGCCCCGATTTAACATTGAGGGAAGCTAAATACGTTACAAACTTATATTTAATAATCATGTTTAAATTCTTATAAACATTTACTATGATGTATTGAAACATAAACTTAATAAAGCACTATGTAGAAGTATAAAATTAATTGTGGATAACATTGTCTAACTATACATAATTCTAACTTTAGTTGTTGCAACGTACGATGTTTTGAAAAAACTACGGTAACTATTGATGGGTTGCATGAACTTTAGGCATGAAACATATAATATTTATAGGGTCTGAGAGCCAAGACCAAAGTGTGAGCTTTGAAACGGGGCAAGCAAACAAACAAAAATCTAGATTACAAGAGAAGGGAAAAACGATAACAGAAAGATGAGTTACAGACACTAAATTTTTAGAAAGGAAAATATTAACTCGTGTACTATAAATCAATGCATTTAGAGCTTATCTTTTTTATTTAAATTACTTATGGTTTTCTTGCTATAAATCCAATTCTACCCCATTTAACAACTAAAAGGTAGTTAATCAATCATGGTAGCTCACTAATCTTCCTGCATAATCAAATTTGATAATGAGCTTAGGGGGGCCGTGGCTGCCCCCTAGCTCCGCCACTGCGTGGCATCTCTAACGAAGAGAAAACGCCCTCCACCCTTTTCTGTATACTGTAGTTATTATGGGATCATTTCATCCATAAAAAAGTGGGATGATTGTGTCCCGTCTTGAACATCATGGAATGAGTATTTTCAAAAGAAACGATAAATGTCGAGATTAATGAAGTCACTATGGGTGCATCGTTGTCGACAGACACATCGCTTACAGCTGAAAAAATAATACCAGTTAAATTTTATAATAAATTAGAAGAATACTAACACTCGTTCTAAGTTAGGAATTTAAACCCAAATACACATGTTATGTCACAAAAAAAATATCAATTTAACCTACTATCTAGGATGAGTTCACAGAATTTGTTGCATAAATTCAATGTTATAAAACATGGATGAGGCTTAGATTTGGTTAAGATACACTTTTTAAAGGATATTGTTACTCATCTTTAAGCCAATTCTTCTTGGAAAATGACTTCACTTTTGCACCCTCTGCCACATTCGACAAACTACGCTTCATACTAATCCCCATATATATCCCATATAAATGTGGCTATTTCTTTTGTTGAAACAGACATTAGTAAGTGCCTAACATCTAATATATACCGAGAAAAATAAGACATTTTGACATGGAACAACCTTTTAAAAAACAATAAAAATACAAAATTATTTGCCATCATTCGCTTCAAACTTCACGTTACCATAACAAGTCTTTAATTCTAGAAGGAAGCAAGAGCCTCCGCCATCCGCTTAACTCTAGGTGGGAGGAAGGAGGCCAATGCATGGTGGTAATTGTGCTGCATATGAGCTAGTAAATCCTACGAGTTAGAGGGCATAAGAGATCTAAGGTGGACTTAGGACATGTTTGAATCACTACATGCGCTTGTATACCAAAAGTTTGCTATTGACTAGAACTGTTGTCGAGTTTGGTTCCACGATAATATTTGGTGCAACCGTGGCAACGAAGCCCGGCTGCCCGTGCTAGTTATATTTGCACCAACTTGCAGTCCTGGCAAACTATGTCTCCAATTATTTTTGCGAGTAACGTTGACAAGATTAGATTAGACATAATCAAATATTCTTCTTTATCCTCTCTCTCTCCTTTTTTGTTTCTCCTTACAAATGGAGGGGCTTGGGTTGGGGGGAGGGGGGCTATTGTTTATGGGGAGGTAAGAGCATCTCCAAGAGTGCCCAATAATTTTACCCCCAATAGTTTTGGATTGAGACTGTGCTAAAAAATATTGGGCATGGAAAACACTCTTTTCTCCAACAGTGGTCCCATTTTCCGTTTCCAAAAACTATAAATTATGCCACGTCATAATGGGGAACCTCCGAAAACCTTGCCATTTTTTTTCCTGAACTTGATCAAACCCTCAGTTTTTGCTTGATTCCATCTTGTGGCGATGACCGACGGCGGCGGACGCTTGTTACATGACCACTGGCGCTGCCAGCTTCTGCGCTAGCAAGCCTCGTCCCGTCTACCAGGTCTGTACACGAGCATGTATGTAGGAGTATATATACCCACGAGGCTGCAACCTGCCTGGGAGGATTCCTGTTGAATCGAAGTTGCGACAAATTGGATGTAATTTGCTTGCTCCACACCCCTGTCATATTTTTCTATTCCATAGTTATGAAAGAAAATGGCTTCAGCTCGCAAAAACAACGCGTCCGTAGCATGCACAATTTCCGTTGATACGAACTTGCCGACGGTGATGATGATAAGTCGTCGATGTGGCCCTGTGGAAGAGCTGGAGATGGAGAGTTGCGCCGGCGTCAACTCGGCAGCAACCCCAACTCGTTGGTGGTCCCACCTCGCTGTGGGATATGCATCCCCAGGTACCCTCAAGATAGAAGACTGAGTCCTAGTAGAACTACTCGGACAACTACTCGTGTACTCCTACTAGGACTAGAACTCCCAATTGTAACCGACTAGGGAACTTACCATGTAACCTTGCCCCCTGGGATATATAAAGGAGGGCAGGGGTCCCTAGTTCGGTATGTCCAACACGACATCAGACAACCACACGTGCAATACATTCAAGCACACAGGACGCAAGGTATTACGCTATTCGCGGCCCGAACCTATCTAAATTGTGTTGTTCGTGTACTTTCGCTCCTAGAACTCGGCGAGACCCACACAAATCTACTCCCTAGGGTATCCCCAGTTAGACGTGCTCGACATAATTCGTCGACACTCATCGCCCCTCACGGAGAGCCAGGCAACTTGCGCCGTTGCCGGCCTCCTGTGGTCGGAGGACGTTGGGAGTGCAGGTGTGCCCCGTCGATGCCAGTAGGGCGGAGGGAAGACGACCGACGCGGGAGAAGGGAAATTTTGACGGTTCCTCGCCCAACTTTCGGGATTGGGAGTGCGATGGACTGACGCAAATTTGGCCAACGATGCCGCTTGGATTGGGCACGCGAAAGTTTTGGGAGTCGGCTTGGGCTGCTGTTGGAGTAGAATTTTCACCATTCATTCCCAAAATAGTTTTTTGGGAGTGATTTTTAGGCACTCTTGGAGATGCTCTAAGGAGGCTTGAGCCCCTTCACAGTTTAGACTGGTCGATATGAAAGATATCATTTGTAATAATAATAGTTGTTTTGTCTGACGAAAAGACGGAGAGGAGTTACTATAACAAAAGTTATAGAATATTAGTTAATCAGGTATATACAAGTACTAGGGGTTCAGACACTAGCTCGGTCATCATCTTCTACCTCTAATCATCAAGCATGTTTCCTTCTGCTGACACATATAGCCGCCCAAATAGTCCGCCTCCCACCACGCCACGAGTTCCGCGCCACACTGCCATGCTGTGCGCAGCCACGGCAAGACCCTGTCGTGCCCACGTCAACCCCCACCCGCCCCTTCCACCACCGGCCGGCGGCGCCACTGTGGACGTGCCTCACCGATCCCACACCCGCCACCACCGTCGGGCTGGCCTTCCACCCGTGCCCTTCCCTCTAGACCCTGCGGACTCCAGTGAACCTTCCAACCACCACAACTCCGATCACTAACCTCGCCGGCAAGCATATTCAGGCGGAGGAGAAGCACCCGTGGCCATTTACCGGCAAGCAACAAACGGCAAATAGGAGAGCGTGGGGCAGATCCGATGGCCAAAATAATCGAGCGACAGGAGGCCCCGTAACAATCGAGTGTCGTATAGATTAATCGGACTAAATAGTACTTCTTCCGTTTTAAAACGTTTTAAAATGTAGGTTGTTTGACTTTTTTATGTTTAAATTTAACCTCTCGTCTTATTCAAAATTTTGTATAAATTATCATATTTTTATGGTGACTTGCTTTATTAATAAAAACTCTTCAAAAATGTCTTAAATTTGACTATATTTTTATAATTTTTTAAAATAAGACGAGCGGTCAAACTTATGATAAAAAAAGTCAGACGACCTACATTTTGAAACAGAGAGGTAGTATCTTTCTTATGTTTTGCTTTGAATGTCTCATTTATCATCGCCTTGCTATCATAATCTGGGTGTGTTATCTAATACTTTTGCGTTCAAAATGATAGCCGAACTAACAATAAACAAAAAATGACCAGTGATCCAATCGAATCTACGAATTCAATGGAATGATTCCATTGCGTGGAGAGTATTTCAGATCAGACACTTCCGATGTTGAGTCTATAGACTTTGCAACGGAGCCCTAAAAACTCAGATTTATTTTAAAGCGGCTAAAACACCAAGTGTTGTATAGACACTTTTTTCTTTGAATCTTTTGTCTCGATACAAAGACTTGTGAAATTTTGAGGTTAGGCGAAGAACAATGCACACGGATGATAAATGCAGTAGAATGCAAGAATCAGTAACGCATATGGCTGCTAGTACTTGGATAACTCCTCAGTCATTGCCCAAACAAAATGGTACAGCACATACATGTCCACACGCTGCATGCTCGCTTGCTAATTTGTTTGGAATCGGAACACAAGAGATTCAGAGGCAGCGCTAGCCGTCATCATCTTCCTTGAAACGCCTTCACGGCTCAGACGACTTGACTACGAAGTTCTGACGCCTGATGGGGTTCATGACGACCGGCGGGCCGGCGGTGCGAGGCCATGCCTGGAACTTCTTGTCCGTCTCCTGCCACCACTCGTTCGTCGCCACGGTCCGAGGGGTCGTGCCTGCAGGTTTATTTGCCAAGAAACAAAGCGCAGTGAGGTCAGGTCAGGTCAGGTAGCCTGCTCTGCTTCCACTGCTGAAGAAGAGAGCTGCATGCTGGCATCTCGGTATCTCACCTCCGAGGACCTTCCGGTCGGCGAAGTAGACGCCGCAGACGTAGGCGAAGGCGAAGGACGCCGTCACCGATCCGATGATGTACTTGGTTGCCATTCACTTACGCCGCTGATTCAAGATGTTTACAGCCTACAAAATGTACCACATCATGATTTCCATGACAGAAATGTCAGTATTCCAGAAGATTCTTAGGAACGTATATAAAACGAAGATCAAAGCGAGGAGCGACGAAGCAGTTGAGCACCCACCGTGGGCGAGCAATATCGACTGCAGAAGTGCAGAGTCGCTTGGGTAGGGTAGAGCAAAGCTGCCGGCGACCTTGCTTCTCCTTGTGACGCGTTGGTAGCAGTATACCATACGGGTAGGCATCTTTATATATACAGGTAGGCATCTTTATATCTACAACTTGATAGCACAGGACAAGTTGCCGTTATCATATTTGGTTTGAAAAGAGAAATTTAGTATAATGACACAGTGCCTGGTATGAAGATACTGCCATACAGTCTGTTGACGACGATGTTGCTTTTGAACCATCTCAGGAACGAAACCGGGGGGCGCCCGCTGTATCGAGGATAAACAAAGTGTTTACCAGCATCGGCCGATCGCTAACAAATTGCTTACTTGTCAATTTGTCATCATCCTCTCGACGGCTCGGACACTCTTTTCCGTTACAGTGCGCCGCGCCTGTTCGTACGGTGCATGCGTATCTCCCGGCGAAATCATGTATTCATGTGCTCGGCTATGATCCACCCTTTGACTCTGTCCGCGGTGGAGGAGAGCCACGTGCGCGCCCCTCGTCGGGGGACCGCCTGCGCCGCGCGTGGGGTACGGTGGCGCGGCCTGTGTGCGGCGCCGGCGTCTTCCGCCCGCGCGCGCGTACGGGAACGCGAACCCCGCCGGCGCGGGCGCACGGCGAGTTGCCAATTTGTGGCCTGTCAGCGCGAGGATGGCGCGTCACGTGGATATATGCACGGGTTTCCGATCCAACGACCACCGTGAGATTGGCATATCAGTCCAAACTCCAAAGGAGGTGATAACATTATCTCTTATTTTATCTGTTCCGGAAAGAATACAACTCTTATTTTTTGAGAAGTCAAATAATTTTAAATTTAATCATTTTTTTATAAAATAATACTAATATTTGTGATATAGAATAAGAATCATTAGATCATGGCACATATTTTTATATTAAACTAGTTTATTTGAAAACACAAATGTTATAAATTTTTTATATAAATATAGTTAAATTTTATTTTGTTACTTCCAAAATTATAAGAGTTATATTATTTGTGAAAGAAAAAAAATCAAATTACTGGCCTCAAGTATGGATGAATCCCGATTACCCCTACACTACGTTTTGGATCATTTTACATCAATAACTATTTCAATTGATCCAATTTACCATTTTGTAAAATTTATCTTTTTTGTTTCTTTATGCACAATTGGTGTTTTAAGTTAAAATTTATGGATGATAGAGAGAAATATAGAGTATTTTTGAAACATATAATATATATATTTTTATTATAATTTTGAAAGGCTATTATATTTAATAATAAACTAATCATATTGATATAAAAAAATATGAGAAACAATGATGAAAAAATTATATTATATTTTTAAAATATTCTATGTTACTCCTTCCGTCTCATAATATTAGCATTTCAAGCATTTAAACTAAAGAAATAACAGAACCGGTAAAAGACCTCTATACCCCTCATTTTACACTACCCACCAACTCTCTACCCACCCCCACCAACCCATTTAATTTTGTCCTATCTGTAGAAATACTTACATTTTTGCACAAAATTTGAACCCTACAAATGCTTATATACGGGAACGGAGGGAGTATCATTTATTATCCTACAAAATTGTAACTTAAAACATTACTTGTGTATGGAGAAATAAAAATATATAATTCTTATGAAGGGATACTGAACCGGTTAAGATTGCTATGGGTGTAAAATGAACAAAATATAGTTAGGGGTTATCTAGATTTTGTTCATATAATTTATTTTTTTTCCTTTTCAAACTAAAATTCCGACGCGACCATTCCGACAATGTTTTCACAGCGTCGACCTCAAACGTCTGGGGTACGGGCCATTCTGACGCGACAATTCGTGCCACCGTCACGGCCCACAAGTAACCGATCAGGTTCACGAGAGAACCAGCCCAATTGAGCACCAATAGAGCTTCTTTATAACTTTTTTTTTGCAGTACTACACGTTTTGCTATTCCGAGCTTCTACGACAAACTCTGGACGCGAATTGTTTCATGCCGCGAGGGCTTATCCGTTCTGATTGGTCAGTGGTCACCCCAATACTGTCGCTGCCCTCGCGATCAAGAGTTAATCTCGTTCACCAGCAGTGTAGACGTGTAGTAGCCCAGTCGCACTAAACCTCCAACGCGGTCGACAGTTATTATAAATATAAATAAAAAAACATCTCCACAGTCCACACAGATCTAGAGTACAGCTAGTACTGCTAACTTCAAATTTATTTCATTTCGGTTTAATTTTCCATACGACAACAAGTGTGATGTTTGCTTGCTGGCCCATCTCATCTCTGCATCTGCAGGAGGAGAATTAAAGAAGGAAGCTGTTGCCCTTGCCCGTCAGCTCGATCTCAGCGACCCCGCTATCATTGTTGGGAGGGTTTATTCCCCGGGAATATGCTCTCGCTCCGCCGGCATCATCCGCAGCATATATCCCCAGTCTTCGTCTTCCACCTCGGTTCAGATAGGCGCGGACCGTCTTTCTTTCTTTCTTCTATCCAAGCAGCAGAGTATTCATAGCTATCTGTCCACCATTTCTTTCATTGCTAGCTAGCTAATGC
Organism: Echinochloa phyllopogon; assembly: GCA_033239725.1. NCBI lineage: Eukaryota > Viridiplantae > Streptophyta > Magnoliopsida > Poales > Poaceae > Echinochloa > Echinochloa phyllopogon. The sequence goes on along the minus strand of BTCW01000001.1, from coordinate 33,635,069 downwards.
AGCTCCGAACTTGTTTTGTTGGTGGTCATCTAACCGTCATGCGTGTCTCCAGTGCAAGCATGTGTACATGTTGCTGGTGATCATAGATATGCGTTCATGAATATATGGGTTAGATGACCATCAGCAAACATGTTCACGAGACATGCAGGCAGAGAGGAACGCTCCCTACCGATCGGAAATCAAACCGACACCGGCTTTACGACGACTTCTCCAATGGAAGGAATACAGCGCTGAGCTGCGCTGCTCGCGGTCGTCAGTTAAATTTTGCTGCTCCCTGTTTCGTGTTTATTGTATGCAGTGAGTGCTTCATGGAGATTGAGCTGAGTGCACTTGCCATGTCGCTTTCCACCCGTTTCACTCCTGGGAAATTGTTTGCCAATTCATTCTCTAAGTCTCTATATACGAGTACATCTGCAGCTGCAGCTGTGAATTTCTTTTGTTTCACTCGATTCCGAGAGTTAGTTGATTCTCTTTCAGGATTTGGTGACGAATTGATCATGAGCAATAGGTTACACTCCCCTCTTAAGGGCGTTGCCTTTGGTTCCTGCTCGATGGCGATCGGTGGAAGTTCTCCGAGGTGAAAACCTGACGGTGGCGCAGTGCGCCTTTGCCTTCATGAAGACGTCGTATGAAGGTCTTTCTATGGTGTGTGTTGGAGCAATAGGCTCCGCTAGTGGTCTGGTCCATCATGTTAGCCTTTTAGTTTAGAGTAGCCTCTCGCTGTCTCTGACTCGTGACCTTGAGGGTCTCGTTGCAGATGGGTTGGTGTTGGATCCGCTTGCGGATTTGTGCTTCATTGTAAACTGATAATCTCGCTTTATATATAAAGCTTGTTTCGGCCTTTGGAGGACCGTGTCATAGGTGTCACTTCTGTTGTACAGATCGAGCGTTGCTGTGCTCATTCAGTGATGCAGATGCAGTTGTCACGACTTGCTACAATCATGCGCAGCCTGCAGCAATACTACCGAAGAACTGCTTTATAAGATGTCGAACCTGAATGCAAAATCCTCGTAGATAAGCTTTCTCAATTACATCTACGTCTTGCCACAAAAGGATAATATCGCGGTACTACAATTTTTCCATTTGTCTTTATTAGTGTAATAAAGTGAACTTTTGATGTACTTTTGATGTTGTTCAAACATATGCCAATCCTGTGGATATAATTAAGGAGCAATAATTCATTCTAAAAATATACATTGTTAAAGTACATTATTAAGAGCAAATACAACCGTGTAGACAGTTTGCTGTCTTTTTACACAAACAGACAGCTTAAACAGACAGCTTTGTACAATAGGTTGTTTGTTTGGCTATCTGCAGAGTGTTTAATTCATCTTGAGACAGACAAATCATAGTGATCCAATACATAACTTGATCTTTATAGCCATTTTGTTGCTTGTTTGATAACAACCATAACTACGATGAGCTAAATATGACTACATGTAATAAGGTGATACAAAAACATTTGGTAAAGAAAAAAAAAGGAAATCACATTGCCCATGTATCACGAGCACATGCAGCCGTGAGCATGGGCCCTTCACCCTTGGTCCATGAACGAAGTCTAGCCATACTTCAGCTATACCATGAGCCTTATCCTCTTTCTCTGATCAGTCTTCACCGTCCGTCACCCGTCAGCTGTAGCATGAGCCTTGCCTGTGTTTCTTTCCAACCCGGAAAAAAATTTCTAAAGGGAATCTTGCATGCATGGAGTACTAAATAAAGTCTATTTGTAAAACCCATTTAGGGATGAGTCTAACTTTGCGCGATGAATCTAACGAGTATAATTAATCCATATTTTGCTACAGTAATGCTACAGTAACCATCCTCTAATCGTGCGGTCAAAGGCCTCATTAGATAGGTCTCATGAAATAGTTTAATGTTGTAAAGATAATTTTGTAAACTGATTTTATTTAGGACGCGACTAGACGGAGAGCCCTCTCCCGTTAGCGGTAACTGGAGAGCCCTCCGGTAGTTACTATATATGGACGGAAGCTAAAAATGGAAGGTGGAGTGCATGTCTGTCCACTTGCGGGAGAGCGCGTCAACGTCCACTTGCGCTGCGTGGGGACGTCCACTTGCGCTGTGCGTAGAGCGCGTCCACAACTAGAGTAGCACAGACGCTAAGCACTCTGGCCACACATACAGCATGGGTGATGCTGGCCATGGCAGCGCTGATGTCTTTCCTAAGTGCCATGGCTGCATAATAGAAGTCGGTATAAAGCCATGAATACAAACAAAAAACATGGTAAATCAGGTGGAAACATTATGGGGAACAATACACAGATCAAAGTATCTGCACTGGGCAAAACAGGAAGGTCCAGGTGCAGATTCTTTTCACTCAAACACAAACGATTCTTACAAAAACTCAACAGCAGTGATTTTAGATCCAGTGGGGTTAACTAGCGCATTATCCAAGAGTATGAGTATTCCAAATTCTAGAAGCATATCTTATAACACACTGTGTAATTGTTTTGCCCTCAAACTTAAACTGATTAACACTGTGCATGAAATATTTGCATCTTCAACAAGTAAAATAAGTGTTGCGTACAGAGCATCTGTCCTTCTCGTCTCCAGAAAAGTTACTTCCTGAGGGCCTCAGATTTAGATATGTACCTGATGGAAGACAAAAGAAATCATAGTTACCAACCATTTCATGAGATTACAAGAAGTAAAAATGACTTTAAAAAGATAGTAGAAAGTAACTTGCACTAATGTAAAAAGTAGATGCACAATCGTGATAAGTAACTGCTATGAACAGTGTGTTACTGAAACGAACCGGATTCCCAACGACGAGAATCCAACTCCCTGTACCCTCGAGATAGTCCCAGGAATAGCAGCTATCCCGTACAGAACTCATCTCAGCCGAATATCACATCCATACAACGATGAAAGATTCAATACATGACATATATAAAACATAGCGTCTAGTACAAGCCCTCTGGGCTAAATCGACAATAAGAAACAGCTGCGCAGCGGTAGCTAGAACATCAGGGACCACTCCTCCACAGGCATCCTTGAGCATAGCGCGCACCCTTCAATCGTACCACCCGTCCTGGTTGAACTCGTGGTCGGGGTCTTCACCTGAGAACCCAAAGTCTGTCCCCAAGGAAATAGGACAGGTCCACGTCACCAACCATAATATGAAGCAAGCTTTAAAGTGGCCTATTCTAAGGTATAGAAATAATCAAGGTTTGAGCCAGGGTTTTCTTACGCAAGCAGCAACAATAACCCAAATTCATCTCATCACCATCTCCTTCTCTCACACGCACATCCACTCCCCAGATCCAACCATCAGCCTCACATTTTCCCATCGGGCTCGTCCTGCCACAGCAGGTTCCCGCAAACATCATTCACCAACACCTTTCTCTCTCTAGTCGACTCGGTGAGCTCCCTCCCCACCTTGTCTCAACAGCATCAGCTGGACCAATCTCTCATAACCCAAATCAAAGGATGAGGTAAGAAAGCAGATTCCCATGCTAGTCGGAACTTATCAGAAATGGGTCGTCCGTAACCGTGGACACGGCTATACGTATAGTTTACACTCTGCAGAGGTGGCACTCCAGGAATCCATCCGGGCTGCAAGGCTAGTCCGCAACCAACCTGAGACACAGCCCACAGCAGAGACCCTAAACAGTAACGGCGCCAATCCTGTCTCCCTGGGCTCGGGAAACATCTGATCTAACATCTGCCCCAGGGATGTGAAACCTTCCCACCGGGGCCCGTCGGGGGCCGTGGTAAATCAGGGAGAATACGCCGCAACGATTCCCCCTACACATATCAAGCTCGATCCTCCTACAGTCTCGGCGCCGCACTAGAGTAGGCTTGCTGGAACCCTCCCCATACTGGGTAGATGGTGAGCACGGTATTCCCACGTCCAAAGTTGGAACTCGACTCGGTCCTTAATTGTCGGTAAAGCGAGTATCTTCGTCATAAGCGATCCGCCGCAACGGTCCGCAATCGGCACCCATAACAGGTATAGCCGCCCAAACTCCTCAGGTACTCCCCGAGTACCAATCCCCAAGAAACCATGTACCCGCAACAGGTACCCCATAGGGACTGCCCGAGTGCAGCCCCTCAGCACCTCGATCAACGATCGAGTTGTTATTACTCGCTTACACCGCCTAGCTGCACTACTCCTCCCATACCACCCACAACTCACGCCAAGAGGATCAAATCACAACCATCCCAACACATGCATAGCATAGCATATTCATAAAGTGAGTAGTAGGTAGCAAGGTAACAGGATATCATCAAAGGCAGTGCAGGTTTATCATGCGAGTAAAGTAAAGCGCTAGCATACTAGTTGCATGTCTAATAGGTATTTCAGAGAATGGCTGGGCGTGAACCTGGGCAAAAGTCTTCGTCTTCGTCAAAGCAGTTGTCGTAGTGGTCTGGCTCTTCCTGGCTCTCCGGAACTCCTAGGGTTGCGGAAAATAAAATAAGACGTGACTACTAGCAAGGAAACACCAAAACAGCGATGAAAGAAGTCCCAAAGAACACCAAACTCTACACTAACGCGTAGGTCATGATTTTAGAAAAATATAGAAACCGGTTTCATATTTTTCTGAGCTACGGTTGATTTATTATTAATTTTACAAGTTTAAATCATTTTCTGAAAATATTAAATAATTTCTAAAAAAGAAAAACAGACAAATAATTAGCCTGCTGATGTCAGCATGACGTCATGCTGACGTCAGCAGTGGGGTCCACCTAGAATGACGTTAGCAGTGGGCCCTGCTGACGTCAGCGTTGACTGGTCAACGGTCAACGGGTCAACGGTCAACGGTCAGCGGTCAACGGGGTCAACTCTGGTCAGTGGGCCCCATGTGTCAGTGACACACAGTGTATGACAAGTGGGCCCCATACGTCAGCGCAGTTAAAAGAAAAGAAAAAGATTAAACGATGGCTGGGCTGGAATTGGGCCGAAAGGTGAATGGGCCAAGAAAGTTCAGGGGGGTTACCTGGACTTAAGTGCAAGATTCGGCCCACGAAGGGGGCGCTGCTGGATCCGCTCTGGTAGACTATGTCCACCGTGAGCCGTGAGAGGGGTTCACGTGAGCCGGGTGCACGGGATCACTTTGTGGCCGACTCGGGATCTTCTGTGGCTACGCGTGCGGCGTGTTGGTGTGGTCGTACGTGTGGCTCGGGCATGTCGCGACGCGACACGCGCGCGGCGCGCACCGGAGCACGACCGGCGGCGATGGTCGACGGCGAAACTCGCCGGAGACGGTTCGGCTCGGCTCAAGGGTGGCCGGAAAGGCTCGGCTAGGGTTCGGTGGACTTGAACGGGGTGAAAAAGGGCACGGCTTGGCTATGGCTTGGGCTCCCGACCCGAGCAGCGGCGGCGCGGCCATGGCCGGAGACAGAGAAGAAAGGGGGAGAAGCGACGTCGCTCACCTAGGGGCTAGTAGTGGTTCGCTGCAGCTCGGGGTAGTACTCGACGTGGCTTGGCGAAGCTCCGGCGTCCGCGTTCGTCCCGGGTCCGGCTCCTCCTTGGCACCTCCACGGGCGGCGGCGGCGGCTTCGGCGGCGGCGACGCGGAGAAGGCAACGGGCTCCACCTCTCCTTGCTCCGGCTGCTCCTCAACCTTCCCCACCCCTCTCCTTCTCCTCTCTTCCCACGAATTGGATCGGGAAACCCCAATGGGGCGGCGGCGGCTTGAACAGGAAGGGCTCCCGGCGGCGGCTTTATAGGGAGGCGGCTAGGGCTGGAGGGCACGGATGACGAGATGGGACGGCCAGGCGCTCGCGGACATGCGTCCGCATCGCATCGGGCCGCACGGGGGTGGATGGGATGGGCTCGGCGATCATGGGCGCGCGGCAGAGAGAGAGAGAGAGCAGAGCGGAGCGGCGCGCGGGGGAGAAGAAAGAGAGGAGGAAGAAAGCTGCCAGGTGGGGTCCGCGCGTCAGAGAGAGAAGGTGCGACGCGGCGGGGACGCGGTGGAAGTTTGGGCCGCAGCTGGGCCGAAAGGCCGAACGGGCCGGTTGGTTGGCTGGCTCGGGGAAAGAAGTTAAGGGGCGTTAGATGGACTTGGGCTCGGGAATTTGGCCCACGAACAGTTAGAAGGGTTGATAATTAGTTTGGCCAATTAGAGTTTGAATTCAAATCTAAAATTTGAATTCAAACCAATCAAAAATCCAATTAAATCCAAATAACTCCAAATCACTCTATTTCATCCTTAGCACTTCAAATTAATTTTAAAATTTTAAATTTGAATTGCTTAAGAATTTGGGAGCACAATAGAATAAATTTTAAATATTGGTTCGCATGCACAACAATTCACCAAAATTTTTTGAAATCCAAATTTTTGCACTGAACAAATCCTAGGGGAAATTTAGGGTTGTTACAGTTACTGTATAAAAAAGCGACAACACTTCATTGTTCTTTACATATGCAAAAAGACCATAACTACAAAGATGTAACAACCTTTTCTAATTGTGGTTTCTATATGTATCATACATATCGCATGATGAATTTATTCATCGACCTTAATATTGCTACATCAGAAATTGTTTGGAAAGCATTGGAAATTCAAGAAAATATGACTACATCAGGGAATACATGTAGTTTGAAAACATGGAAAAAGTAACATTGAGTTTCATGTAATTGATAGATAAGATACCTCCTATGTGTTAAAAAAATCTAGGACAAACTACTTTGTGTCTTCAGTAATTCATGATAAGTTACTTCATGTTGAGTTTCAAATCTGGGACAAGTTACTTCCTGCCTAGTGTAAATTAATGTTTAATAACTTCCTATATGTTTCTAATCAAGGACAAGTTACTTCATACCTCATGCACATCATGATAAGTTACTTTCTAGACCAGATTAACAGTGACATATTACATGCTAAATCAAAATAGATAAAGGAATGACATACACCATGTTTTTCTAACTTTAGTGATGACCAGATTAGTAGTGACATGTTGAGCTACATCAAAATAGCAAAGCAACTAATAAGAGCACTAATTAACATGCAAAAATATTAAGGACACAACCATCATTTAGACTTTTACCATACTAAGCAAGTTAGTACTGCTACTAATTGGCCAACACATAAACTTGGTACTATAGAATTAAAACTACTTGCCAAACATGTATTAGATAGCAATAAAAAGGATTAAATAAATACAGCACTAAAAACTACAGCCGGCCATGCAAAACTTAATTGATAAAAAAATAGAGCAAGCAATGATTGCCTAATTATTGGATATTGTAGCATGGAAGTGATAGTCCATGAAAAATGAATCTTCTATGAACCGAACTAGTTGATTACCTGATGTTGGTGCCAAGGAAAATGGCTGATACTCTATCTGATATGAAATAGAACATTGAAAGCTTACAAACTAATAATGAAGCTAATATAGGATTACTCAACTGAACGATCACTGTAGCATGAAAATAACCCTTCATAAACTTAAACACATAAGGCATGGGCTACTGATGTACTACTGAACATATCAAGCATGTAAAGATTAGGCTCATAGGAAAAGAATAAACAATGGAGGCAATGATCAGATCACTAGTCAATGTAAGTGAAACTACAGATTACATATACCTGACCTGTTGCTGAACCTGTAAGGAGAAATTGTCGAGCTGACCTACAAAGAAGAAACGCAGAGCCTGGGCACTGTACAACTAAAGCCAACACCCTAAATCGACGCCGCAATGGGGGTAGGCACTAGGAGACATCATATACATTTGACAAAATGTTTCATGGGACATTTCAAAGGTTGTGTCATCCTGATAATTTACATTTAATGTACATAAATAGTGCCAAGTTACTTTATCTGATCACTTAAGCATCATGATTCCTCTATTGTGCAAATTACTGACAAGTTACTTTCATTCTCGTGTAAACTATTGATAAGCTACTTTCTCATTCACAGAAATAGTGCCAATTTACTTTGTCTGGTTACTAAAGCATTGAGAAGCTACTTTCTCGTTGTGGCAAATTAATGGCAAGCCCCGAGGTTCTTTTGTCACCAAATGCCTAACCCTGATGACAAAGGCAGGACACATATTAAACTTACTTGGTTTCACAGATTACCAACTAATGCAAATTAAAACAAACATGCTCATGACAGGCCAAGGACAATAAGCTAAAAAGCACATCAAATGCTTCAGCAAACACCATAACTCGAGATAGCAACATGACAGGCCAAGGACAATACACTAAAAAAGGATGTAACCTTAGATCCTACCAGAGAGAACAACAAGAGGATGCCCGCAATTTATACATTATACAGATTTTGCTCATGTAGCAAGGGATAAAAAATATTAGAATGACAATAAGTACGATAAAATATCTATTATTTACCATTCCTCATAAAATGAATGAAAATTAGAGGTAAGCCTCACAACAGGACACTACGGATGAAAGGAGAAATAGTTAGAAAGAAGTTACTTGCTAAGAAATACAAATTACGGGCAAGTTACTTTCTATATAGTGTAAATTAATTCTAGGTTACTTCCTACATAGTATAAATTAATTCAAACAACCACAAAAAACTAGGAAAAAACATCTAATTGCAACCCACCAAATTCCTTGGTCTTGTACATGCTAGTCGGTTTGCAATGGTGGTATAGACAAATGCTATTGGACCTTGTTGCCCGATGTATGCAGACAACAGACCTACTAATTAGTGATTAGACCACAAATGCCAACAAAACTATATGAAATTGCGTGTGATTACACTGTTGTTCTTTGCTGATTTGAGAGAGATGCAATTAATTAATTTTTTAGTTTGCTGGTGAAGAGATAATTCAAGTGGAAACCATCAAGTACACAACTGTGATGAATTGATGATACAAACAAATGTGCAACACTGCAAACATGGAAAACCCATCTTAGTTCAGGCTTGTAGAATGGCCAAAAGAAATTCATTTCGGTTCAGACTCCTAAAATGCAGACGAACATGACATAAAAGAATTTGCATTCTTCCTAAAATTAGTGATAGTCTCTACAAGTTTTTAGGAATTAGCCACCCACATGTAGTTCATACTGACAAATTCTCAGTAGACCACAAGCATCACTGATAAAGCAACCATCACCAAACGAGTACTGTTATGGAGGGAGAACTAAGTAGGACACATGACAACATGACCAACACAGTAATATGCATGAAACCTAAACAACTCCTACAGAACAATGATTATCAGCTTAAGACTTAAGGCTGGAAAATTACAACATAACTACCATACTAGTAGTGACTATAGTAACCCCAACTTTATGATGGTGGCTATGATTGTATCAAATTCCAGATTTCAAGAGAAGTTACTTCCACTATGTTTCAAACCAGTGACAAGTTACATTCTACCCCATTAAATCAATGATATGTTACTTCCTATTGAGTTTCAAATCAGATAAGTTCATAAAAACAAAGAGTTACATGGTTTATCATGCAAAAGTTTCTCACAAGCTATTTTCTATTTGTATCAAGTCAGGTTGAATTACTTTCAACATTATGTAAATCAATGATAACTCACTGGACGTCTAAATCAGATAATATATGAGAGTTTACCTTTGGTCCTTGAAACTTCATCATGCACTTCAAAATAATTGCAAGCACCAGTAAAAACAGGGCCAGCACCCCACACTTGCAAGATGACGAGACCATGAAAAGAAAAGATATGTAAGTGCAGTTCATCGATGACTTGTACTACATCTTGTCATCTACAACCTTTGTGCTATCAATCACAGGTACCATGAAAAGGTGGTAGGTCTAAAAGTCGTGTCAAAAATAATCAGAAGTAAAAAAGGTAGCTATGGTAAAAGACCATGTGCACCTGATCCCTGTTTTCAAGTAAAACCCATATTCGATCAGCATAAGAAACATGGAATTTATTTAATAAATAAAAAATTGTTGCATTACTCGTGAACTGACTTATTGAATAGATGGAAGTATAAACGTAGCAGACTTGAAACATCATGGCAATCACAGTTTAACAAAGAGATATCACCACATAAATATCACACAAAAGAGCATTGCTCTCAGCATTTAAAAAACAATGCATCATCAAAGCTGCTACTTCATATTTTACTCAGCAGATTCCCACATAGATCATGCAGCAAAAAAAATGTAGATCCACATAACTAGATTATAGACTAAAAAAATGAAGCATAACAAATATCATCAATGGGTACTATATTATAGACTAAAAAATAAAGCATAACAAATATCAGACCAAAACAGGAATAAGTTACTTATTGTCTACTGTAAATTAATTAATAAGTTATTTTTCATATAACTAGATATTAATATAAGTTACTTTCTACGTGTTTGAAACCATTGTTAGGTTAATTTCCATCTTATGGAAATCAAGTTATTTATTTGACCATATAAAATATGTTTCTCCCATGTGCCTGACCCTGGCAACAGAGGAAGAAAGTATAAAAGGTGACTTGGTTCAGTAATTTATCACCATACAAAAAACCAAAAGCATATGCTTGCCTAAGCTTATTATGTTAAGTTACATGTCCACTCTATGTTCAACATGTTAAGTTACATGTCCACTCTATGTTCAACTAGCAGGCACATAGAAAAGCTCAATCAACACCAAAAAATTGAGATAGCAACGTGAAAGTAAAGAACAATATACATAAAAGGATGTAACCATATATAATCAAAGTATTTCTTGTTACTACAAACAAGTCATTTTACTACTCAAATCTACGATGTTGAGTAATCTTAACCCTAATGCAACATAAGATTTGCTTGAGGATGCTTGACCTAGAGGCATCACCAAACCATATACTACACTTGATGAGATAATATGCAGTATAATTACCAAACCCTGGACTAGACTAGCAGATAAACCAAATCAACCTCCACAAACCAAATCAGGCCATGTTTCATCTTGCTAAAGATCTAAATAGCAACCAAATCAGATACTAGTTACTACACCTGGTTAGAAAGGAATACCTAAACGAACAAAAGAAGATCTGTAAGCTCGAGTGACCACTGACCACCCTTGATGAAATCGCCGGCACCTCGTCGAAGCCGCTCCCTCCCGCATCGGCTCGTCGGAGAAGACCCTCCCTTTTCTACGGGATAAAAACCCTAGTTGACATACTTGGATGGAATGGTGGAGCTGCGCCGCGGCGCGCCGCCGCGCGTCGCCTCCCCTCCTCCGGTCCACATACCTTGGACGGAATGGCCGAGCTGCGCTGCCACGCTTCGCCTCCCCTCGGCCGCGACGGGCACCCCCTTCGCTAGCCGCGCATCTCCTCCCATGGGCGTGGCGCGGGGCGTCGTCGAGCACCAGGGAAAAGAACGGAAAGAGATAGGATCGAAATGTGGTGGGGAAAAGACAGGAAGCAAACGGTAGACTTGACGTCGATTGGATAAGAATCAGCCGTGCAAACGTAGGATGGGAGATGTACGGTGATTACGGGGGCTCTCGCAATAAGGTTAACCAGAGAGCCCTCTCCCGATAGAATTTGAGTTTTATTTAATACCCTTAATTATTGGTCAAATATTTCCACCAAAGAAACACGGCCATTCCTCTTTCTCTTTCTCTCATTGAACTCGCAGTTCTTCTCTCTCTGGCCTAGCCATCGGGGATGGCTCACGCAGGGGAGCAACGGCCGCCGGCGGGGAGAGGCCGGGGCAAGCTAGAATGCTGCGTTCTTCGGACTGCTCGGAAGCGTCCGCAAAGTGCAAACTACAGCATCGATGAGTTGCTCCATTCGTACTCCTTTTTCTATGGATCTTTGCTTTCCTTGTTTCTTTTTTCTGGATCTTTCTTTCCTTGGAGCTTTCGGATTGTGTTGTGCTTGCGTCTCTGGCCTGCGGCAGTCGCGCGGTGTGGACGGCGGGCCCAGCAGCCTCCGGCCTCCCGGCCAACGGGCGGCGCTGTGCGTGCGGCTCGGCCTCCGGCTCCCTGGCCAACAGTGTTTGGGGAGCGGCAGCCGGCCGGCTCCGCGGCCAACGGGAGGATTTGGGGGAGAAGGTCGTGCGAAGAGGATTCGGGAGAGAAGAGCGGGCTGACTTCGCGTCAAAGGAGATGCCCGCGCTCGCGCGTGCTGGTGCGTAGCAGGGATCTTGCCTCCGTCGACGACCGGCACCGCCTCCGTACAACGCGCGCTGGCCTCGTCGTCTCGCGTGGGAGCAGGAGCTCCTGCCATAGATGAACGAGACGACGACCTCGTCTCGATCCGATCGCTCGGGGGCGTTTCTGCAAAAAATTTTTGCATGCCGTCGGCAAGCAACGGCCCGTTGTACATGCCCTAATAAGTTCATCGTTAGAATTCAGGGTGAGTGTGCGTGTGTGTTCATTAGCGACTGCGTTTGTACGGTGTTTCCCATATTAAAACAATGTATTGACACATCAAACAAACTGGCTGTAACTCTATAAGCACGTTTAAGTATATTTTTCTGGAGCAAATAACATTCAACAATGCTTATTTCACTTTCAGATTGATCATATATGTGCAAATTAGCATTACGATCGGATACTACAGTAAAAACAAAATTGGATTAGCACCGCATAGAATCTCAATGTTAGTTTTTACTGTCCAAACATTACAAATTTACGAATGCCGGGATCGGATACTACAGTAAAAACAAAGATCTTTTTTATCTGTTGTGGCGCACACTACGAGGTGACAAAAAAAATGTTATGCTCCATTGTGTGGGAAAGAATATGATGTTTTCTCGCGGAGGATTAGCACCGCATAGAATCTCAATGTTATTTCAGTAAATTAGTTGGATTGGATAAAATTATTGAAGAAACGAAAAAACAACTTTTTTCGTAACCTTAAAATAAATATTAGGACATTTTCGTTAACATGTTATTGGGAAGATTTATTAGAGGACTATTGGACCTGCTCTAAAGACCTAGATTTACAAAAAAATTTACAAAATGTGGTCCTTAAAAAAAATTACAACATGTGTGACTTGTCACATGTTTTTCGAACAAAATTCCAGTGGCTCATATCATAAATGGCATTAGAGCATGCCCAGTAGGGACACCTAAAACTAGTGGTTTATTATTCATACAAGCAAAAGGTGTTTAGAATGTCCGTAAAGACTTTTTACCACAAATGCAGCAATTCTCTGAAGGCCCAGCACATATCACCTCCCTGTTTCTAACACTTCTATCTTTCTCTCTTCTAAAGCTTCCATAGCTTCTGCAAGGTGTCCTGACACCGTGCGACACCGCAAAGGATTTCCAAACCTCCAAGCCTAGTTGACTTGTGAAGCCACCACCAAATCTACTGCGTTGGGTCAATAGCCTAACATCATGCCACACATATATATTCTGAAATCCATTTAACTTTTTTGCTACCATAAAATCGTGTTTAAAAAGGCAATGTACGACGAGTTACACACGTGCAGCGCAAAAGACTCGAAAAAACAGTGCAGTGCAAGTCAGCACTCAGCACTCAGCAAGCGCCAACCAGTTAATTACAGAATAACCCAACAGTCCAGGGACCTAAATCGAAAACCACCAACCCATGATTCCTAGGCCTCCCGAATCCTGAATTTTTCCACTTCCCTCGTCCTCGATTCGATTCTTCCGACTCCGCCGCTTTCGCCTCGCTTCCTCCGCCGCCTTCCATGGCGACCGCCGCCGCCACCACCACCACCTCATCTGCCTCAACCACGACCACGACCACCGCCGCCGCCGCCCAGAACCCCAACCCCTTCAACCTAAACAGCAACCTGCCCCCATGGCTGACCGGGCTGCGCTGCCCCTTAACCTTCCTCTGCCCGCCTCCTCCTCCTCCGCCACCGCCGCCTCCGCCGCCGCCACCCCCACCTCCGGAGCCTGTGGTGGTACGACAGCGGCGGCTGCCGGGCCTGCGGGTGACCACTGAATACGACAGCGAGGAGGGCTTGTTCGCGAACAAGGTGTCGTGCAAGCTCGCGGGGGGCCTCGCCAAGCTGCGGCTCTCTTTCCAGAGCGACCCGCAGGGGCAGTGGCAAGGGGGAGGGGAGGAAGGGGACCCGCTGCAGCAGCTCTTCGCCAGGCCGCTGCTGGGGCTCATCACCAAGCACTTCTCCGTGCTCTACGACTTAGAGGAACGCAACGCGCTGCTCAACGGCACCGCCTCTCTCCCCGGCGGTGCCGTTCAGCTCCGTGCCGCCCACGATGTCAAGGTATTGCGCCCTTATTTTGAGTCAAAACGCCTTTTAGAAAGTGGTCAGGTATACGGAGTATATGCATTTGTATTTGGCATATTATTACCTGCATATATATTTCTTATCTTACTTGATATCTTTCATCCAGTACATCGTGCTTACAGTATGTTGTGTGGAGTTGCCCTTATCTTCCTTTTTTTTGAACGAACCCTGATCTTCCTTTTGTCTGTTGTAATGTCCATTTCCTTTATTTCTCAGCTGCAACAAGGGGAAATTTCGGTGATCACTAGATTGGGTGACCCATTGTATAAACTCGAGTTATCATCTTTGGTGCCTTACAGTGGCCTGGTAAGCATCTAGGTTTCTGCACAAGTGACATGTTTTTTTCTACATTAATCAAATAGATTGAGCAATCCCAATGAGATTCAGATATATCCTATTAGTTTACTGCCATTGTTATACATTCAGAGAAAAAAACTTTGATCTTTGGTTGTTATAGAGTACATTTGGTAGGTTCATATGAGATCTGGTATTACATCTATCCTTGAGCAGTACTAAAACTGCTATTACTAGAAGTCTGAATTAGGAGATTTTGTGAAAATTGTATTATGCTTTAATAGAAAATCAAGCAATGATTCATCTGTTTCTCTTTTGGCTGATATATCCCCATTTAAATGTAAAAGATTTCTCCTTTTTTATTTGGCAGCCGAGGGCAACATTCCATTTTCCTATTGGCCAAGTTTCAGTGGAAGAGAGGAGATATGAAGATGAGGAGAAAGTGTTGTCTGTATCTGGGATTGCAAAATCTGAGTTCTTGGACGGTGTTCTTACTGCCCAGTACAGTGAAAATGATCTTAACCTAAGATATTGTTATAAGGTCGTATATCTAATCCTTTCCTTTGTTCTATTTTTCAAGCTTTCTGCTTAGTTTGATTTTCTCAATACCTTTTCTGTGGCAGGACAATGAATTAACTTTAGTTCCAAGTGTCTCGTTGCCTGCCAATGCAGTATCCATAGACTTCAAAAGGCGTTTTGGTCCTGATGATAAGTTGAGGTGAGGCTACAGTCATTGTTACCATGGCCATTAATAAATGCATCAGCTAATGCTAATGCTTCAGGTCTTATTTCTCAAGTTGCTTCCAGTACACAATATGCAAATTGAATTTGTGCTCTTTTTGTTCACCGCAAATTAACGGCACGTTCATCAATGAAATAGACAAGAAGATTTCAACAAAAAAAAGGAAAACTGAATTACTTTATCTGCACAGAAATTTGCGAACGATTGAAATAAAGCAATGTTGTGTTTTGCAACTTCTGCATGAGCATCATCATCCGAGTAGATTTATTTTATGAAATATTATATTTACATGTGTCCTTAATGTTATCGAGATTTGACAACGTATTTTAAGTTTCTATTCAAACTCTTCGATGTGAGTCAGCAACATGTCCTGCTTGTATGTTAGTGGTATCCATAGATCTTAGCACTGCAGTGTTTATGTTTGTTACCATTTTGTTTGAACTTATGAAGCAACGTTAAGCAAGTACAAACATGACTTGGCTTCTCGTGAGTGTCCTTTTTCCCTTTTGTCGACTATTTTTCTTACTATTTTTTTGAGTCACTGTTGCAATCTAAACAGTTGCTAGCACTTAAGGACATCATATTGTCAATGTTAAATTTAAAACAGTTGGAATGGTTTCGAAGGATTATTGCATAGTGCTTGCACTATTCTAAGCTGGCTTGTTTTCTAGTGCATCTTTATAAAGTTGATCCCCCCTCCTTTCAGCTATCGTTACAAGTTCGACACTGATGACTGGAGTGCTGTTTATAAGCATACAGTGGGTAAAAATTTCAAAGTGAAAGCTGGTTATGATTCTGAAGTGCGAGTTGGATGGGCTTCCCTTTGGGTATGTACATTCCAGTTACTGTGTTTTTATGCTTCAGCAGCATATCTTGCTTTAGTTATAAGTTACGGAGCAGATGAATTTGAAAATATTGCTATTGGAGCAGATAATTTGAAAATAAGAAGAATTAGCGTTTCACCCTTTATTCGTCCTTAGTGGTTACACACTTTGTTAAAATGTATTTGAGGCGATAATATAGAAATAAAAATGAATTTGGCATCCTTATGGAAATATGCTAAATGTAGTGTAATTTTGCTTATATAAATACTGTATTTGTCAGCTATGCTTGTGGGGAAAATTATGTAGGCTAGGTGGTTTCAGCTATGCTTGCTAAGGACCTAAGGTGGTAAGCTTTCATCAGCAGTCCGAAGCCCTATCAATCGCCCATATCGCATTTTCTCAACTTTGTCTGGTGACCGCTTGTACATTGGTCAGTTAAACCAGCTTTTGCAATTTGCAATGCAGTTTTTTTTGGGTATTATGTGAATATAGTATAATGGGTACATCAAATATCAGCATGTCTTGCACTGCATATTTAAGGCATTGGAAAATTGATCCCACTTGCTGAGGCCTTTGTTAAAACACAATGAATCAATGATTCGAAATCGTTTCAATTCTTTGTGGCCGATGCTTGCAAACCCTGACTTCACATCTATGACTAGTGATATCAATAGTGAAGCTATAATTGCCTTTTGACGGCTTGAATGGCGTGACTGCCTGAGCAACACTTCAATTTTATGGCATGCTTTTGATGTTAGGTTGGAGAAGAAGGGGGCAAAGCGAAGACTGCGCCAATGAAAACAAAACTTCAGCTTATGCTTCAAGTACCTCAGGATGATTTCCGAAATCCTGCTTTCCTCTTCAATGTGAAGAAACGATGGGATCTGTAACCTGGTAAAGCTACTCATTTATATTGAGGCTCCAAAGGCTTCAGCCAAGATTTTGTTGTAATCTGCGTAGGTCAACAATGATCAAAACATTCCATGAGCTCTTTCTATTTATCATGTACTGTCACCCTATTGTACATATTGTTCAACGCCAGAAGCAATCCGAATTATGTGAGCATATCGAAGATCAAGGTTAACTGAGATAACCTCTTTTAATTGGAACTGGATCATAGTCTTGCCCACAGGGAGATTGTACTTAATTCTTTGATGGCTTAATTGGTAGAGCTCAGAAGCTTCGGTAGTGGAGCTCCATTTAGACTAGGAATTTGGGGATTTATGTAAGAGACTGGATGATTGGTTCATATCAAACAATGTCACATGATTATTACATTATCGATAAAAGCAATGTCCAATTGTCTAGAGCATATTTGCAATGAGGAACTCCAAATGAAATTAATTAATTTCATGCTCTCCTGTTTGTCCTCGTCTATTTTGTCACATCGCCCAGAAAAGGTCGACGCCCAGCAAGAAAATCATACCGCATTTTCGCCACTCATCATAACCAACTGGGCTTGTTTTTTGGTCGTTTCTACAAATTAGAGGCGCCCTTGAAACAAATCAAAATCGATCGGGGAAATTTGCTACAGGACATGCAAAGTGGAGCGCGTTTGCTGAAACACACCGTTGACCGCGTTATATGCTGTTGGACACCGTATTGTTGTGCAAATTTGCTGGAACACACCGCAGCCAATAAAATATTATTTTCTAGCCAAGAAGGAGAGAGAAACATGATGAAATGTCGATTTTACCCCCGACCCCACTGGTCAGATTCTTCTCCTACATGCGACGCAATGGAAGTCGCCATCCAGCCGCCATCGGGCCTCACCGGCTTCGGCCGCGGCGCGCCGTCCGCGCCCGCGCAGCTGGGCTTCAACCGCGGCGCGCCGGCTTCTCCTACTGCCTGCTCTCCCGCCGCTTCGACGACAACGCCGCCGTCAGCGGCTCCCTCGTCCTCGGTGACGGCGCCGGCGGCGCCAAAGCTGGTGGGATGCAGTAGGTGCCGCTGGCTAGGAGCGCAGCTGGCGACAAGCAGCCGTACGCCGTGTACTACTATTTGGCCCTGACCGGCGTCACGGTGGGCGGCAAGGCTGTGCGCCTCCCGGACCGGGCCTTCTCCGCCAACGCCGCCGGCGCGGGCGGCGCCATCGTCGACTCCGGCACCACGTTCACGTATCTGGACCCGATGGTGTTCCAGCCGGTGGCGGACGCCGTGCTCGCCGCGGTCGCCGGGACGTACAAGCGGTCCAAGGAGGCGGAGGATGGGCTGGGCCTGCGCCCCTGCTTTGCATTGCCGGAGGGCGCCAAGTCCATGGCGTCACCAGAGCTCACGCTCCACTTCAAGGGCAGCGCCCGGATGGACCTCCCGCTGGAGAACTACTTCGTGGTCGCCGGTCGCGCTCCCGTGCCCGGCGCCAACGTCGCTCCGGCCGCAGCCGAGGCCATCTGCGACGGCGGGGGGAAGCCGCCGGCCTCCTCATCGAACAGCCGGCCGGGGTCCCCAGGCGCGGCGTTCCGCGCAGCAAGTTTCGGGAGGAGGAGCGGAAGCACCTCGCGGCGGTCGGGAGGGGAAGTACGGTGGCAGCGTCGAGGCGGCAGCACAGGCGTTGGGGAGGGGAAGAATCTGACCAGTGGGGTCAGGGGTAAAATCGACATTTCATCATGTTTCTCTCTCCTTCTTGGCTAGAAAATAATATTTTATTGGCTGCGGTGTGTTCCAGCAAATTTGCACAACAATACGGTGTCCAACAGCATATAACGCGGTCAACGGTGTGTTTCAGCAAACGCGCTCCACTTTGCACGCCCTGTAGCAAATTTTCCCAAATCGATATGGTGAAGATCTAACCAGCTCACAGTGACAAACACATTGGGCTATGATTTGCTCACAGATCCCAGAAACACAGATAATGCTTCAAAACGAAAATAGTTATGAACGTGTTTTAACCTGAGAAGATCAACACTTCAAAACAAAAACAACTCATTTTTTCTCCAAAAAAACAACTCATTTGTGCAATATTTCCAATTAGTATGTGCTAAACCTATGGCTTTCGAAAGTTATATGAATGGTCGGTTACTATAAGTCTAATATGGAACAGAACAACAACAAAGCTTCCAGGGTAACATCAGTGACTACTGACCAGGACAGATTACCATTCTCTTATCCAAGGTAACAACAGTTTGGAGATACATTCAGCAGTCTGACAACACAATATACTTGTAGAAACGCACATGCTTATCAAGGCTCTTGTCTGAAACAGGATGAAATGCACACAGTATATAGAGCTGGCGTTGAAGTCCAAGTATGGAGCAAACTGAAGACCCTCAAACCAGCTTCTGCCCAGGGACAATTATTCCGCATTAGATGCGCTTGGAGGCTTCTCCTTTGGATGTTTCGATCCATAATGATCAATTAATTGTTTTTCATTCGCCAATTGTACCTAGACAAGTAGCAACATCGCGTAAGCAGGTACATTCCTCAAGTGCAATTACACATGTAAAAACAAATTCATCCACACAATGAAACTAAAATTTTACTGATGAGTTCAATGGAATTTCAGAAAATGCACAAGATGAGAGTCAATGTTCAATAATAACCTGCATGTTAAGTATAATAACCTGCATGTTAAGTACAGCTGAAACATGTCTAGATAAACCACAAAAGGTTCATCTGTTCCATACTCCTGAAGTATTGGCTCTACTTTTGCGGAAAAGGTGATAAAAGTCTACTCATGAGATCAACTCATGCTGGTTTGCACGAGAAGATCATGTAGCACCTTTGCTACAATCAGCAAGCCACTGATATAGCAAGAGTCACAGATTCTACTTCTCGGTACTCATCGTCCTAGCTCCCTTCCGATCACTACTCCCGGTCTAAGGCTCGAGCAAATGGGGACTGGAAGAACATATGTCAACGATTGGCCTACAATCTGGCAGGTAACATTTGAATTTTCTAGTACTGATATAGGCAGGCTACTTTGACCCTAGTGGCGATGCGGTAGATATACTGTTCTATCATCCCTGAATTAGGTAAAAGCATAAAATTCGGGCAAATCAGACGGACGGACTGGATCTACACCCAGGCGACCCCGCAGGCCCAGGCTGCGAGGCGCGGCGATGGCTAGGTTAGCGATCGGGGAGGGACTTTACCTTGCAGATGGGGCAGACGATCTTGAGGCCGACGGCGCGGGCCTCGAGCTGGGACCCCTTGGATTTCTGGTTCCGCTCCGCGTTACGCCGCTGCGCGTCGATCTTCTGCTTCCCGCGCGTCATCCCTCCGCCGCCGCCGCCGCGCTCTCTGCGGCCGGTGGTCCCCTCCTCTCTCCGGCGATCGGATTCGGATCGGCGCCCGCCCTGGCCGTCGGGAGAGAGCGTCTGGATTCTTCCTCGCTTACCTTCCCGTACCTTCCTACCTCGGATGCCATGCCCTCCTCCTTCGCTCTGTAGTGGGCTACTGGGCTCCTTTCCCTTTGCAGGCCACCCCCGTAGCCCCATACATATGGGCCTCCACGCTGATCGGAAGCCCAGGTCGCGTGCGGTGGTCTGGCCCATGCACGTTGGCAGACGCGTGCTCGAGGACGCAGAGAGCGTGAATGGGCCACAGGCAGGAGTCACGTTCAGAGCGTCAAAAAACGTATCGGCCGCAAGAGCCTCCAGTTCCCAACAGCCCCAGTGCCAGTTGGCCAGAGAAGGCCCCATCCTTTTCTTCTCGGCAACGTATCAGGTTGAAAAACTTTTGAAGACCACAATCTGACAGATTGGTTTGCAATGGATATGTCCCCTTTCTTCTCTACTGGATGCACAACTTCGGGCCAAACCACCATGACACCATGGGCATAAGGAATCTAGGAAAATGCAGGCAATTAATTTTGGACGCTAGCTACATCTCCCCCAATTGAATTAAGAGGATGCACATGTATCTTATTCTGGCTGTCAACGGGATACTTATACAACATCAGATTGCATCCACCAGGGAGCATATTATTAAGTAAACAAATCAAGGAGTCGATGAGATGAAAGAAACAAGTCTTGCAAGTACACACAACCGAAGACGCCTACACATTTTGTTCTAGCAACCAAGCGATAGTTTTCTTGGGCCATCATAAGTGCCAGGCTACAATGGAAGAGAGTAGCCGCGTAGGTACTTGGAGTCCACTCCAGATTCGCGGACCAGCGCCACACGACCTGTTCTGGCGACCTGTCACGTGTGCAAGGCAAAGGTCAGGACCGAGGAGAAAACATTCATTAAGCTTTTCAGTGTAAAATTGATGAGAGGGCATAGTACTATTGCTTCGCCGAGAAAATGAAAGCTAACGTATCAAGCTAGCGTGATAAAACAGGAGTGCATCAGATTGGGAATGCTCTAGTAATGTTGCGCACGCTATGAGATTTTCCCTTTTCTCTTATTGCAGATGAATTGATTAGAAGATAGTAAGTATCCGTAACAAAACCTAGAAATGGTCTCGTTTGGCAAATATCAATAGGCTACTAAAATACATCTCCGGGTATTCAGAACAGTGTTATTAACCATGTGCAATGTCACGCACAATGCTTTGATTGACATTATTACAGTAGTTAGATGTTGTTTCACAACTAATCTTTGAAAGGAATGTCTGTTTCATAACTACACATGGAAAACGATAAACAGACATGGTCAAATAAGAAGCATACGAGACGTAGAGTGGCAAGCAACATACCTCGCAGATGCCATAAGGCTCCAATAACCTTTGTAATGCAACCATCTTGTCAAGATCCCCAGTGAGCTGCAAATTATCAATGAGCACTCCATTATGTAAGAGTTTTGCAATAAGCCAATAACTTGGAAGCAGTAAGATAAAGCAGGATGAGGAAAAGTAGTGCATGCAGAAGAAAATAATAAAAGCACACCATGCTTTAATTTGTTGATTGTGCGCAAAGCTTGCTCTAACACTGACTCTACTATGATCAGTTTTGGTAAAGCCACTGAAGTAAATCAGGGATAAACACAAAAATTGTTAGGAAGCTAACCTGTAGTGTAACTGTGTGGTCAGAAACATCCACAGGTTTTGCTCGGAAGATTTCAGCAATATCTAGGATGTCCCTCCGAGCAGCAGTATTTACAGAAACCTTAATAAGCATCAGCTCCCTTTCGGCAAAAGGTAAGCGAGTAATGTCATGAACCTGCAGGAGCAAAAGGTAAGTGAGTAATGTCATGAACCTGCAGGAGTTGTTTATGTTAACATAATAAATTAGTAATCACAAATGTTTTGGACAAAAGTTAAATCCAGCTTACCTCATGCACATCAACAAGCTTGTAAAGCTGCTGAACTAACTTCTCAATGGATTCATCAGTACCAGGAACAACTGTTGTAATACGCGAAATGCCTTCCTTCGCAGCTGGGCCAACAGCAAGGCTCTGACGAGAAATATGCTCTCATTAGTCATTGATAACTAGCCTGGCACCAAAATTAACAAGAAGAAAGACAATGTTCAATAAGGAAAACCTGTATATTGTAGCCCCTGCGAGCAAAGACCCCCGTTACAATGTTGAGGACACCAGGACAATCGTTCACAAGGATGGAGAGGGTATGTGAGCGAAGTCCAGTTGACTGTACCAAACAAAATCAGTACTAATTTAGCAGCTGCACCATAACTACGGTATCCATAAATATGCAGATTAGAAAGTATTATTGTTACTTAAAGCTATATAGTATTTGCCTACGATTGGCTTCTTGCAACATTGTGAAAGTGGTAAACGATAACTCACACCAGTCACGTTAGAATTAGATTCAGGATGCATCTATGCATACATCAATACAGTCAATATATCAATAAACACTAATCACATGATGGAAATCTCTAAACTTACATCATCATCATCATCCAGAACACCCCAATGGGCATCAAGCACTTGGTTCATCGATGAGTTGTCATAAGGTTCCACAGGGTAAACATCACCCTGAAAAGTTCAAAAATCAAAACAACACATGTTATAGTAACATATAGATTGTACTTGTGTCACATAAATTCAATGGATGCACAATTTCATTAATGATATTAGTAGCCTAGGTTTTACTTATTGGGCAAATGTGAAATACGACTAGGACTGCTCGCCCATTAGGAGTGTTGTTTCTGTATGTTTGTGCACTATGGTGGGCAATACCATATCCCCGCATTAACATGATAGCAAATATGTACAGTCCACACAGCACAAGTTTAATGTACCAGGTGTCATGGTGCTGCAATGACTCGCCCATTAGGAGAGCTGTTTGTGCACACAAATATGGAATACGTACCTTCAGTTACCTTCATAAGAGCATTATTATAGTTTGCATTTTGTGACTTCTGAAAGTCTTATCATGCACTGGCAAAAATGTATTACCTTTGGTGAACTAATCACCTCACGGAACTCAAGGTAATTATTTAAACACATTAGGTTCAGCAAACTAATATCCCTGCAGCACTGCAGGTAATTTCTTAAACATGGTGATTATCGGCACTTTCATCCATTAACATATAAGTTCAACTCATCTGGTTAAGTGAATATGTATTACTGATATCGCAGTTTTTCTTTCTTAAATTTTTCCACTCAAATTGCTTATATGCATCGTTCAAGAAACAGATGCATCTTCTTAGCATAACTAAGTGTTATAAATCTACAAACAGGGCAGAACATAATAAAGGGGAAAAGGTAAACTGAACTCACCCCAGCATTGGATGGTTGATCAAAACTGCCATTAACTGTCCTATTTACAGATGTAAGTGGATTTTTCGGCAATGCCTCTATAAGGTCTGGGTAAGAAGCAGCAGAAAATCGCCAGAAACGAGCAGTTGCACCAATCTTTTCACGTCTCAAAGCAATCTAAGAGGTAGAGCACAAAGAGTGAGCATAATGGAAACAATATACTAATCCATGTATGGAAAGAATATTCAGAGATTACTTTTCCTGTTCGGCAAATTTCTTTGATTCCAAATTTCTTTAGGTTCCTCTGCACTGCAGCAATTTTTCCAGGATCTCCAGCTACCTAGCATTGGTCAAAAATAACCATCAAGCACACAGTTCAGCAGGAAAAGGGATATCAATCAAAATATGTGCACCAGTTAGAGATTGAGTTTTTACCTCCAAGGTAAGTGTGTTATCAGATATATCAACAACTTTTGCTCTGAAAATATCAACTAAAACCATGACCTGTCAGTCATGACAAGAATTTGCAGTAAGACTCACCATGTAATTGAGTGTCATAAACACAGGATGCTAATTCTTTTGGATTACAAAGACTTAGGCAACAACATATCATACCTCAGGACGCTGATCAGGCTGAACATTTAGTTTTATAAGCATCAGCTCTCTTTCAACCTGAGGTTCTTTAGATAGATCTTCGACCTGTAATTAATTGGTTCCAAACAAAAATAAATAAAGATTTAGTGGTATTACTATTATAGCAATGTAGCAATAGTAGTAAATAATTTTCTGTGAGAAAATATTACAGTATTAAAAAATGGTAGTTGAGACAAGCAGTGCAGGAATGATGATTAATGAAGCACATTTAACTAAGGTATAGGTATATAATATGTGCACAGTATTTTCAGAGACTTTTCCCCAAGAAATCGATATTGCCAGTGCCATAAAGTTGAACTAATTAACTACCACATGATCAAAATAATGAAGTCAAGTTTTTTTTGGTGATGATTAACCAAAGCAAATGTGACAATGACAGTGTCACTGTTGAGGCATTACACAACCAGAATAATAACATGCACATTTGAGGCGCCGCCTAGAAAGGAGTATGCGCACACAAAGAAAGCGCATGACAGTCCCTATAATATCAATGCACATTAGAGGTATCACCAAGAAATAAGTATGTCCCTGATGTTGACATGACTGTCTGGCAGTGGCAGCAATGCTATGGGGAAAAGCAAAAGAATACCAAAAAAGGATATGGTCCAATCAGGAAAACAAAAGGTTTCGTGCATTATACCATACAACAGATGCTCCACGAAAGCGGAAATTATCTAACAGACTAAAAGGGCTAGGACATTCAGCAAGCAAGCCACCTAAACAAATTTCATTGTACTAGTAAAATGTCACCAGGTGACCAAACCAAGGATTAAAAGGAAATTTCAAGTAATCAGGTATGAATTCACATGGCTTTGCTGAAATTTCACAGTGGCAAACTCACGCTCAGGACGTTCACAAGCTTATTGAGCTGCTCGATGACTTGGTTGAGCACCCTGTCAGTCCCGGAGACGACAATAGTGAAGAGGGCCTTGTCCTTGTTGAGCCCCACGGCGAGAGACTCGATGTTGTACCCTCTCCTGGCGAACACCCCGGCGATCCGGTTTATCATGCCGCTCTCGTCCCCGACGAACACCGAAATCGTGTGCCGCCGCACCCTGCATTTGCCGCCAGAAGCCCGACCAGCACCAATTGGAAGAAGATTTTATTAAAAAAATCCGAGATAGCGAAGGGTCCACGAACAGTCGAACACCAACCGCGCTCCCACCGCGCGGCGCGAGAAATAATAAACAAGGACGCGAGACGCGACACTTCGGCGTGGGGAGGGGGCGCGCTTACTTGTCCCTGGCGGCGGCCGAGGGGGCGACCGCCGCCACCGTGGCAGGGGCTGAAGCCGCCTCGCCTCCAGCGCCCGCCGCCGCCGCCGCGACGGCGCAGCGGCCGCGGGACGGGGCGCCGGGCCGGAGCGCCACGCGTGGCGCGGCGGCAGCGCAGCCAGGGCGCTGCGCCGGGCCGGCCGCGGCCGGCGACGGCCGCAGGTGGTGGGAGGAGGCGACGGACATGCCCTCGAGCGCGGAGGTGGCGGGGCCTGCCGGGGGGAGCAGTGGCACTTGGCGGGGCGCGCTTGCTCTCGGTGAGGTGGCCGGATGGAGCAGTAGTGGTGAACTAGTGGTTTGGTGGACTGGTTGGTTTAGCCGTAGGGTTTATGAAGGTGGGCATCCGCCCGGCGAAATGACGAGCCTGCCCCCGAAGTGGAGCAGGCCGAGCCGAAGCCGAAGCCGAGAGGGGGGACTGGGGGGTCAGGGACTCAGGGAGTCAGGGGGGAGCCGGGAGGCTGTCGCTGCGCGTGTGATCCGCGCGGGAATCGCGATGGGGTTCACCGGTGGTGTGACCTGCTGTCGCGTCGTGCCGGGGGTGCGGGCGCGCGCGCGGGACCGCGGATTCCGTTCCGTATACAGTATCTCGTTGACGTTGAGCGCGACCCGAGCAAAGCGCCCTAGCGCTAGCGGGGCACTCGATCGAGCGGCGGCGGCGCGGTTGCGCAAGCGCGCCGTCCCGTCGTCCACCGAAGCGCCAAAGCTAAGAGCGCGCTACCGTGCGGCGCCGTGGTTTTAGCCGTTCGTCAGCGGCGGATAAGTGCGCCGGCGTGGCTGATCCGTCGTTTTCCTTTCCGTTGGAGACGAAAGGTGGCGCGCACGGCAATGGGCGTGCTTCGTTGCGTCCCCCTGGGTTTCCCGGCCACGGCATCGTTTTAGGTGAGTACTGACTACCGACCAAAGGTTGTTGCTGTCTAGCT
Organism: Echinochloa phyllopogon; assembly: GCA_033239725.1. Classification (NCBI taxonomy): domain Eukaryota; kingdom Viridiplantae; phylum Streptophyta; class Magnoliopsida; order Poales; family Poaceae; genus Echinochloa; species Echinochloa phyllopogon. The sequence goes on along the minus strand of BTCW01000001.1, from coordinate 33,608,627 downwards.
CATGTTTGGTGATGGCGCTATCTCTTTGATGCACGTCATGTGCAATAGCTTTTGCTACGTGGAGCATGATTATTTCTTTTTTTTCATCCTTCAAGTTTTGTTGTTCTTTTTTTTTCATCCTTCAAGTTTTGTTGTTTTGCTGCTTTTGCGTATCAATAATGGACCTCGGGGTTCGAGGGGTTTTATAAGAAAGAATAAATTATTGATCATGTTAGTTTTGTTCTAAATAAATCTCTCTAAGTTTCCCTAAATTTATATACTAATAATAATATATTAATTTTCATGGTGCCAGATAAATTCACTCTTGATGCATATGTGGATGGATTTAAGAAACTATTTTGATGCCAATAATTTTCTTTATAAATTTAATTAGAGTTATACCATTGTACTCAAGTTTCAATACTTGTCACTTCATATAGCCAGTAAACATTAAAAATATATTTATAGTTGATGTTTTCTTCAAAATAAATTATCACATAATTCTTCTCTTTGTTTCTATATTTTTCAAGGTTCTCAAAATCCTATTTTATGGTTTCTTCTCACGTCATTATGATTTTTTTACATTTTGTAGTTCACACCTTATTGTCCTCCACCTAAGTGGAGCTAGCTATCATGTCACTTAGTGTTAGATCTTGTTTGGGAGAGCTCCGCTTCATAAAGTCTAGCTCCAACTTCACTGACTCCATATTTTTCAGCTCCGCACAACCAACTCCAAAAAGTTGTTCAACCGTTTGGCTATGAATGTAACTCTAGCTCTAGAAATTCTAGTATTTGATGGGAGAAGTTTTTCTTGCCCTTGAGTGTTTTCTTTGTTATTTTTCATGCTGCTACATTACTGTACTATAGTACCTTTCCTGTTCAGTTGTTCTACTACCGTCACTAGATGTGATGGCTCATGCCAAGCAGAGTTGTTCAACAAAGAAAAGAAGTTTGCACGGTTGTTCACGCCTTCGCGAGCTAGGCAACTTGAAGTCATGTACTCCATCCGTCCCAAAAAAGAAATCACTCTAGAAAAGAAGTCACTCTAGAAATTCTAGGACAGATTAATAAGAAATTAAAATGACCTTGATTACTTCTAATTATTAGCCATATTTGATACTAATTGGTTGTTGCATGCACATGCACCTATTAAATATAGTAGAATGACTTATTTTTTGGGACAAATTTTGAATCTAGAGTGTCTTCTTTTTTTGGACGGAGGGAGTAGTTCTGTCTAGCTATGGACTATCGACAACCTGAAGTCATGCAGTTTAGTCTACCTTTGGATTATCATGTAGTTTTGGCTCAGGTGGAACAGGAGATCAATGCGGAGATTAGAGTGAGGAAATTGACCTGTGGAGGCCCGGAGTTACCACTAGTTTCATGATAGCCACATTAATCTTTCATGTTTGGACTTTGGAGTGTGAGAGAAGAGAGATTGTTTTTCTATGTAATATCAATCATGTAAGAACTTGTTTGCTTCCCCTCCTTAAATGACAAAACAGAGCTCCTGCATTTTCCTTAAAAAAAATCTTATCCATCATCTTGTCTTGAGATGCTAAATGCAAAATCTTATCCATCATCTTGTCTTGAGATGCTAAATGGAAATTCTAGAGTATTGTATTCACTGTAAATATTAAGAAGAAGTGGAGTCTGTTTCTCGGCAAAACATGGATGAAAATCGTTACTTGTTATCTCGAAATCAGTGGTGAACATCACTAACGAACTGCTAATATATGCCTCTAGTCTCTACATGAGAGAGACCGCGCGTAGAGAGATACTTATATACACACGACAAGTTCAAAGAAACATGAACAAAAATGAATGTAGAACTGACATTCCTTTGTTTTCCAAAACCAACGAATAATTCACATTTTGAGAGACATATATATGTACAAAATAGATGATATATGAACACCATCTGAGAAATAAAAAATGCTATGCTAGCTAGTATTATAAACTACTTCATCATTGGTGCTGCCGAGTGCCCACCCAACTTGCAGTGTAAGGTCATCATAAATCCAGCCATTAAGTCTCCTGATAGCAGCCTCAGCTTCGCTTCTCTGAGCAAATTTGACATAGCCAACTCCACTGCCCGATCCATTCTCATCCATAGGGAGGTAGACACAGGTAACCGAGCCAAACATACCGAACAACTGAGCAAGATCAGATTCACGGGCCTCTTCCGAGAGATTGGCCACCCGGACACATCTGTTATCATTCGTGATCCTCTTCACATTATCTCTAATTCTACCAGCAGATCCCATCATAAATGCAGGAGGATATGCTCGCTTAACACCTTCACCTGTGGGTGTAGGGCCATCGGCAGTAGGAGGTAGTGCTCGGGAGGGACACTTTGCGGTCCAATGGTGCCCCTTGCTGTGACAGATCATGCATTTCATGATAACAGTATCTCCCTTACTTGACCTAACCAGTGGAGCACCAGATGAAGTTGGTTCCTCAGCTTTGTCCCCTGAAGTTAAGGGAGCAGTTAGAAAACAAAATGTCAAAGGGAAGTTAGGTTAAACAAACCAGCATGTGAGGTTCAATTTTTGAAACAAAATGACAATGTAACAATCAACGGCACTAAAGCAGCATCTGCTAAGCTGAGAAACTTTTGTAGTATAGCATGATTGTATTCTCTGATTCAACCCGGCTATTGCTAAAAAAATAACGTATTCCACCTAGAAAATAAATGCGTGTAGTTACCCATAGAATACAATGCAGCTGTCTTTGCAATAAAAAGACCATTACTACAACGCCTATGGTGTACCTCTTTTCATGAAGGTGAAAAAATACAAGTCCCAATAGATATTTTTCTAGTTAAGTTTACCCAAACGTTCAGAGCATAAAAACCATACTGTAGCTTAGATAACACCCAATAATCACAATCCTAACACGCGTTTATGTACAAGGACATCGGACCTTGATCACTCAAACTCGCCCCCAAATTTGGCCTAGACTGCGCCTATAAAAAGAAGAGTTGAATAAAAAATTGAAAACAGACCACTAATTTTGGCAGATTACGTCTAAAAATAGAACAGGTGAAGGGAAACAGCTGTATCAACACAGATCTATGAGTAAAAAATATCAGAAATCTTGTTGCCCTCGTCGTCGAAGCGGTACTCGATTACCTTCCTGATGCTGTTCTCGTCGGGCCTGATGACGACCCGCGGCGGGAGGGAGTTGAGGTCGCCGTCGTCGTCCTCATCATCGAGATCTCCCCGCCGCATGTCCTGCAGCTGCTGCGCCACCGTCGCCGCTGCCATGGCTCGCTCGGTCGCAAATAGCGTGTGAGGGGTTTACTTTTTTTTTTAAGCACAATGTGAGGGGTTTACTTGGGGGCTCCTAGCTTCCGTGCACTATTTAAACAATGTAGCTTGGAGGCCCAAGAACAACCCAACAACAGAGCTACGGGAAAAAAAAGCTGCCGCTCCGCGGTGGAAACGAAGAGGAGGGCCCGTACTGCTAGGTACCTTTTCCGTTGTCAGGTGCGGTGTTTTTTTCGTTCTTCATTTTTTTCAATGATCACTAGTTAATATATGTAGTTATAGGAGGTAAGATGTTGCAGTTAACATTCCAAAAACAATAGTTCAACATTTCGATTATATCTTTTAACATTTTTCACAAAAAGTTAAATTAACATGCTTAAAGTGTTGAACTATGCACTCAACATTTCCATGTACTAGGTTCAACATTTTTCTCAAACTTAATTCAACAATTCAGACAAACTAGATCTACATTTTGTATGAAAATGTTGAAGTCATAAGTCCAAAATGTTGAGATAGTTATTCAAAGTGTTGAAATAGTACAATAAAAATGTTGATTCTAAAATATTCATATATAAAATAAAAATATACTCATATTGGATCTTATTCTGTCGCATTAATTCCAAGTAACATGGTAGTTCAAACGGATTCGGAAAGTGATTAACGATTCAGGAGAAAATCGCATTTGAAGGTTGTGACTCAAATTAGATTCCCGTCCATGCTGGGCGTCGGATGCCTTTCACTCACCCGCCCGCTGTTGTGACCCGCTTCGGATCCGAACAGAGACATGTGATCTCGATCGTTACACGGATCTCAAACACTGGAAGCTAAAAAAACTTGCGGAAGCTACGTATGTTTCCCCATCTGTGTTGCGGCCTTGCGGGCCGCGGTTGCGTCTGCTGATGTGTATTTAAGATGGGCACAGGTCTTCGCCGGCCGAGACGGAAAGTCATCCAAGAGGCCCATCACACAGGTAGAAGGGCTAAGTAGGCCCACACAGGAAGTTGCAAATATTTTTTCCGCGATATAATATATATTTTTTATGAGTATGTATTTCCCTCAAAAAAAGTTTTTATGGGTATATTTATTTGCTACTCCGTATATGATGATGAGATACGGATATATGCTGGATGATTAGGATTGAAGAAGGTAAGAGAAATTTTGCTCAACTGATTAATATGTTCTGCTGATCTGCCATGCCTGTCAAATATTTACTTATACTGTGTTACTCTGGTGCAGGATTAGTAGGGCTGACTTCAACGAGATCTCTTGAAAATGGATAATGGGTTGCATAACTCATAACACCAACACATGATGAATATAGCTTATGTACAGCTTGAGCAGTTTTGTTTGCCCTGGATAATTGCTGTGGAGTTACATAACGATCGCTCAGAACACAAATCAGCTACGACAATTAACATTCGATCAACACATGATGAATATCATGTCAAAAAAAAACACATGATGAATATAGCTTCTGTACAGTTTGAACAGTTTTGTTTTTCCTGGATGACCCATATGTTGTCCAAAAGGTCCAGTTTCAAAAATGAACACATTCACTTGTATGATATCTTAGAAGGTGGCTTTCATAAAAATCTGCCTCTTTTTGTATTGCAACTTTAAGTGATATGACATTGCTAGCAAAATAAAAGTCGGTTTGTGTTCAATGTTTGCTATCTGTCTTGATTTCTTGTTTCCGCGTGGGCCTGTAATGTTTTACTATGCAGTGCTCAGATTAAACGTTCCGCTGGGGAAAAGAAGAGATGTTCGACCCGTGGGCCACCAAAATGCGACAAATAACATCACACCACGACCTGTCCAAGAAAAAGAAAAAGTTCATCTCGCCTCCCTCATTTGTCACTGAAGTTTGATTGGGCTCCCTCATCTACGAAACCGGGTAGATGGTCTCCTCCAACTACTAAAACCAGGTCAATTTACCTCCCTACCCGGTTTTCGACCCCGGTTTGCACCATTTGGCTGCCACGGTGGATATTAGCATGTGGGGCCTACTAACTTAGCTCATACAGAAACAAAAACATAGCCTTACTCGGAGAACGGAGGCGGTCAGGCAGGCCACCGTGGTACTACACGTCCCTTCGCAGGGGCAGGAGCAGGAGCGGCGGGACTACGGCATGAGTGAAACGCGGCTGTACCAGAACGACCGGTACTACTACGCCGACAGTACGGTCAAAAAGCTCCTGGCCGTCGCCATCGTGTTGCTTTCCCGGCCACCTCCGCCATCGAGTCGCCTCCAGCCCACTACCGCTAGGATAAGGACCACGTGAACAGGTCGGGCCGCGGTGGACTTTTTGTTTCTGTATGAGCTAAGTTAGCGACCTCACATGTCAGTATCCAACGTGGCAACCAAATGGTGCAAACTGGGGTCGAAAACCGGGTAGGGAGGTAAATTGACCTGGTTTTAGTAGTTAGGGGAGACTATCTACCCGGTTTCGTACACGAGGGAGTCAAATCAAACTTCAGTGACAAATGAGGGAGGTAAGATGGACTTTTTCCCCAAGAAAAACAGCTTCAAGGGGAAGCCAGGCCCAAAATAAAAATTCAAGCCCGATATGCTTTTATTAGGCCAGCATAGCCCCAGGAATGTTTATGCCCAAAGTCAACCTATTGACTCCTCTATATATGGAGGATTTTTTTAGATAGTGAAAAGTTTATTTCCAGCTTCAGTCATCCTCAAATCCTCAAATGAGAATGCATCAATTCACAATTTTTATTAACGGATGCCAGCACAATAAAGAAAAGCACACCTTCAAAAAGACATATAGCTAAGACATCCTATAATCACTTATAAAAAAACTGTAACAAACAGTTTATATAGTCGTTATGCAGCATTCTGACTTGTTACATGATATCGACTCCAAAAGCACTTGCTTTGCCATATGTGGGTGAACGCAAAACCGGAATTTGAGCCAAATCTAACAAAGATGAAATAATAACTTCAACTACCGAATGAACTCTTACCACCAAACCAAAGAATATACCGTTGTAACAGTCTAACCTCCCACTAGGAAAAATGATTATTGCTATGAAGGATGTATGGATATACAGTGTGATTTTGTATTTGTTAAGATCAACTCCAAGAGACTCTCTAAATTAATCATAATTGCTAGTTTTAGAGATTTTGATTAAAAAGGCACCTTCCAACAGCTTTTTTATCTAGTTATGTAAACATAGCCACTCTCTATTCCGGATATCTCGCTCTTCAGATATAGAAAAGAGAATAGTTTTTCAGAGTGCACACAAAATATAGAAAAGTTGTTGGAAAACGAAAACATATAGAAAACGATTTTTATGCAAATGACTATCTATATGATGATTTAAAGAGTGGGGTTTAGAGAGACTTTTAGAGATGCTCTAAGACTTCTTTTCCAAATGTTTTTTTAGATGGAATTGTTGAGACATCTGAATTAGTGTACTAAAACCAGTCGAGTCAGTCAGTGATTACCGTGGAAGATTCGCTAAGGAATGGAACCAGACGACTTTTACTTCAGTCATTTTCACCTTCCCTGGCCCGCCGTTCCCGTCACGTACGAACGAGTGCACGTCACTCTCCTCGCCGTCCCGATCCGCGAGAACGGACGCGCCATAAACCCCACGTCCCCACCAAACGCTCCGGCGGCCGGTCACGGTGTACACGTCAGTAAAAATTTTATTATCCCTTCCATTGCAATTTTACGGCTATCGTTATCGGTCAGCCGTTTTCGCTTGGGAGGTCAGCAATTAATTCCACGCGTCCTGACGGCTGGCTGGAAGTATCGATGGGTAAAAAATATCTGACCCAACCCCACTGTTGTTTTCCTCGTCTCCCAAATACTGATACCTGCACACTACTTTGCACACTACTCTCGTGGCTAGAAAACTCTAGATTCCTCTTGGTCAATTCTTCTTCTATTTCTTTTCCTGCGGTCCCCTGCTTTTCTTCGGCGCCAATGGCGGCCTACCCTCTCCTAGCCACCTCTCTCTCTGAAGCATAGGGCGCAGGCGATGGCGGAGGCGGTGGACCATGGGCGGGTGGCAGCGGCGGCTGTGCGGCCGATGGTGGCCCATGGCTGGATGGCAGATGGCGACCAAGGCCGTGCGAGCGGCCGCGGCTGCGGCTGCGGTGGACGATAGCAATGGCGGCTGCAGCCGGCCCGTTCGGCGGCACGGGCGGGCGCAGTTCAAGGAGAACGTGCAGACGAACGATTGATGCGCAGGAGCAAGATGTACGGAGATGTAGGTGGTCATGAGCCTCACTTTTTCTGCTCTGTTTTGATGACGGCATAGGGCACTCCCTCGACAGCTTATCTGGCCTCCTCCCTTCTGTTTTGAGCGCCACCACCCCTCTCCTTGTTGTGTAGGCAGCCTCACGCGGACTAGCGGCGACCCCAGAGGGCCTGGGCAGGACCAAGCGGCGCAGGCGTGATCCGATGTTTCGAGCGCCGCCGCTTCCCAGGTGGCCGCAAGCGCGCGAGCAGCGACCCCAGATCTGGCGGCGCAAGCACGGCCCTTGAGGCAGACACAGGCGTAGCCCTTGTGGACCCACGGGAGGACACAGTCGCAGCAAGCGCAGGCGCATCTGCGGGCATTCGGCGACGGCGATGCGTGGGCTCCTCCTGAACTGCGATTGTGCGGGAGTCATACTTTTTCGTGAGGTCCTCGACCTAGCAAGGTGAGTTTTCCTCCCGTCGCTGTCCTCCATTTGCTGGATGCCTCGCTGCTTCTCACATAGACGACGTGCAGATCCCTCCTAATCGGATTTTTATTCACCAGATCGAATTCACCCCCATCCAAATCGAGGTATGCTGCAGTGCTGTCACTGTCCCGGCAAGGAATGGGCACAACACAAAAGCTGAGTAGTCGGCAGTAGGATAGTAATGCAGGACTCAAGCTAGGCATCAGCAGCTGCACGTAAGTGGACGATGCCAAGCAGGGACAGGGTGTAACAGATAGAGCAGCAAAAGGGATGGGCAAGGAAGGTAATACGACATTTCCTCATGGGCTCAATGTACTAATGCAAAATTCATCCATTAATTTGGCCAGCTGCCTTTTACAGTCTTAATATACTGTTTGAGATTATGTAGATCCATTCTTTTCATGCCTTGGCATTTAGCATAAATTAAATTACACAATGATAATTGAATTGCACCAATGCTAACATAAGCATGGTCCATTCTGTTGTGTGCAGAAGCTGAAAAGAAGCCATGTGAAATTTGGAGAGGATCAACCACTGAGACAATTTCTTGAAGTACACAGACTAAGAATCCCTTTAATACTTTCTAGCAATAATCTCAGTTCATTTGGATCTAAGCATGCATCGGAATTGCTTTAATATGTATGTTTCCCCTTCTCATAAGTATCTTGCTGCAGCTGTGGCTAGATTGACCTTGAACTTTCCTGTTTTAGGTATCAGAAGATGCACGAGTAGCAATGTTCAGTTTTATCTTGTTTGTGGATGTGTAATTTTATTATTTTTTAGTTGGGTTAGTAGATAGCCAATAATGCTGACACCATTGTGCGTCTTGTTATATGCAGTTCAGGAACGACAACACCACTGTAGAGTGGCTAACCACCTGTACCAAAGGTATTAATCCATCTATGTTACCTCTCAAAGTAGATTATGATTAGTATTCTTGTCAGAGCACTACTCTTCTTTTTAAGTTGTAAATCTCAGAGTAGGCATTATGGGGGAAAGAAAAAATAGTATCTCAGCCATTGCCAACGTCATAGTAAGGGTCTTGCCCACAACAGTGACAATTTGTAAATGTTTATCTCTATGTTCTCTGGTGTTTTGTTTGTAGATTTAAATGAAATATATCAGGAGTAGAGAAAATAGCCCAAAGCTGTCTTGTTCCTCCAGGAAGTGCAGTTCAGTAGTATTTACCAAATTCTTGATTGGTTTCATTAGTGATATAATTCTGTTATGTATTGGTAGGTTTGCATGATGAAGACTACGTAATTCTTTGTTTTTCTTACGCATTTAGCAATAGTAATGGATCTTTATTTTATCAATTTGTCTACCTCTACTACAGCACAAACATGTGAATATTAGTATTAGCATATTTTTAGTGTTGCTACTATAAAGTTTATGGTGCCCCCCCTAAGTAGCAATGTTCTTAGCTAAGGTCAACACCACTAGCCTTTAATTTACTAAGGACAATTCATCACATCCTTGCAACATGCCAGTGCAGTTGACAATAATAGCATTGCGCCTATTGCTCCCCTTAGCACCATACTGAAATGCTCATCTCTCTCAATTCCTACTGATATAGTTTTTTTTTGGTAAAGCAATTCCTTGATACATGTCAATTGGTGGCAGCCATCAGGCTGTCGTGCTATTTGTTCAAGGCAACAGCAACATGTCAATGCATGAAGCTTCTGCACTTCTACATTCACTTACTGCCCATTACTTTTCTTTCCATACGTTTTTTTCACATCATTCCTACTAAATTTTGTAGGCTTATTTTAATTAGGATTTCTGATTTAGCTATTTCCATGGATTGCTACAGAATAATAGAATGCTAAACAGGTAGTGCTAACCAATGCGTACTGCTTCTTAGAGAAAAAAATAGCTTCTTACCACTAATGCTATTTCGCATTGGGACAAAAGGAGTACATTGATTTTTGGATTTATAATTCTTCCATAATTGAGTTTCATTTCATAATTAAATACACCAGTAAGGTTGCGGTTAGCGCCTTTTATATTTCTATTTTTTAGAACCTGCCCAATAAGATACAAAGAGAACACTGATGGTGATGGGTTTGAAGGTAGGTTTGTTAACTTCAAATCGACGCAGGAGTTCATGCATTCTCTATTATATTTCAGTTCTAGCTGTTTATGTCGCTTCAGGATACGGTTGATGCTTTTTTATCCTTGCTTCAACATCTGGTTTTTTTTAACCACAGATAAAGGGTCGGTATCACACAACAAGGAAACATGCGGCTGTACGCCAATCACCTCATGTCCTCCACACTATCAGTGCTGCTGTTTCAATAAAAAAACCTAAAGACTCAAGATTGGCTTCTTAGTTAATTATTCTGTGAACTACCTCACATCGAACTTATTGAAACTTAGTGATCCTGCAAACTATGTGTACATGATCGTACTCAGTTACTATCATACTTGATGTTTTCATGTTATATATTATATATGTTTTCTGTTAGTTCATTATCCATTTCAGTTAAGACATGTCGGCCGCGCGCCCATGCGCGCGCCAATCACTAGTAATATCCATATCCACATTCCTTCGCTTTACAAAGCACAAGGACGCGCAGGGGAAGGGGACTCACCCCGATCAAACTGTGCCAATGCGCGGCGGGCTCCCGTGTCGTGGCGCACGAGCCGCTCGCTCCTCCGGCCGGCTCCCCGCTTTGCCGGAGGGATTCCTGCGACAGCGAGCTGAGGGGGAGCACCACACCCACACCACGAGGCTGGTTGGGTTGGGTATGCCCTTGGCCTCGGGTGCGTGTGAGTTGTGACTCGATCAACGGCGGTGCACGCAGCTGTCGTGAGGGCAGGACGACCGGCGCTTTCGCCGAGCCCGCCCCGCCCCGGCGACGGCGACGGCGACGCGCGCGGCCGACATGTGGCCCCGGGAGGAATTTGCATGGGGTTCGGTGGGGTTCCATTCCATTATTATGGCGACGAGGAAGTCCAAACCACTCGCGACGTACGTATCAGGCCTAATCATCCTCAGCCAGAGGACACCGACGAACGGGCTGCTAACGTCGACGGCTAGGAAGATGCCGGTGCACCCACCGCCGGGCCCACCTGCGGTGTCGCAAGCACGAGTGGCCTAGCTAGTGACTACTCCTACCACCACTGGTAGACTCGGTCTTAGTCAGCGTGACCAGCAGGGAGTGGGAGTCCAAGACTCCAAGGGCAGGTTTTAACATGATTTTCAATAACTGAGATTTGTCATCGACCTGAAGGAAGAAGTACATGCACGAGCCGTACAAACTTGATTTTGAATAACCGAGATTAATTTGTCGCTCGAGGAAAATACTATAAAATCACACATCTGTGCTATAGCGACTGCATCTCTTTTTCCAGTGCTCTTGTTAGCTAATAATCCAATGTGCACATAGAAAAATGCCTCGTCGGCTAACCAGATTGAACAGTGAAAGCCACTCACCGAGACCCCGACCCTGGGCACGGAAGTCGGCAGCCACTTTCGATGAGACGCCGAAACAAAAAGAATCTTCGAAAAAAAAGTGATGCGCCACTCGATCGAGAAACTCTGCGAGTCTGCATGCTGTCGTGCGGCACACCACCCCTCCTTTTTGTGATGATTCAATTAAAAAGGAGGACTGTCAGCGGATCAGGCTCACCAACGGCTAGAGCCTGACCGGGTCTCTCGCGTCGACCACGATCGGTACGCCTCAACGGCCGCATGCGCACTCGCCGCACCAACGGACTCCGCAGAGCGCGCCCAGCCGTGCGCGTCGCCGCGCCCGGACTCCTCGGCGCCCACTCGTCCGCCTCAGGCCCTTTGTACACTATAAATGTAAACCATACAAGATCAATGAAAGTATCCAGTTGATCATCTCTATTCTACATGGTATCAGTCTAATTCCGATCCTAAACTCTCTTCAACGCCATCTCTTCCGCTTCCATGGCTCCCTCATCCAACCACTCTGACTCCTCCACCGACGACGGCTTCTCCGTCGCCCCAGCCACCTCCTCTCAGATTCAAGGCCTCTCCATCCGCCACCATGTCCCCGTCATTCTGGAGATGGATGAAGGCAACTATGGGCAGTGGCGCCACTTCTTCGAGTCCACGCTTGAGAAGTTCGGGCTCGAGCATCACGTCTTCTCCACCACTCCCGACGACGAGCGCGATGGCGAGTGGCGCAGGATTGACTCCTGCGTCAAGAACTGGATCCTCGCCACCGTCTCCAAAGGCGTGTTCGACGTCGTTCGCCGCACGCGCCACGACGCCTTCTCTCTTTGGCATGCCATCGAAGGTGTGTTTCAGGACAACGAGCTGCAGCGCGCCGTGTACCTCGAACACGAGCTGCGCACCGTCATGCAAGGCGACATGTCCATCACCGTGTACTGCGCCAAGCTGAAGCGGCTCGCCGACCAACTGAGCGACATCGGCCATCCTGTCTCCGATCCGAGTCAAGTGCTCAATCTGCTTCGCGGCCTCAACCCGAAGTACCGCTACGTCAAGCCGGTGATCACGTCCAAGTCGCCGCCGCACACCTTCCAAAGCGCCCGCTCCTTCCTTCTTCTCGAGGAGCTCAGCGTTCAGCATGATGCCGCCGCCGAAGCCACTCAGGCTCTCACTGTCACGCACGGGGATCAGTCCAGCGGCGCATCCTCCGTTGCCAAGGACGGCTCCTCCAACAGCGCGCCTCGCCGTGACTATCGCTCCAACAACGGCAACGGCACTCGCTCCAACAACCGCTCCAACAACTCCGATCGCCGTCGTGGCCGCAACAACGGGAACGGCGGCGGCGGCGGGTCGCGCTCCTCCAACAACAACCAGCAGCCCGGGCCGTGGACTCCTGGGCACAATCCTTGGCAAGGACTCGTGCAGGCCTGGTCCATGCCGTTCCGGGCGCCCGGCGCTGGCGTTCTGGGACCCCGACCGCCGTTCCAGCCACAGCAGGCGATGACGGCCTACCACCAGCCGCCCCCGCCGCCGGGTACCGTCTTCGACAACAACGCCCTCTACGCCGCCCTGTACTCCGCCGGGAACCAGCAGCCTCCGCAGAACGCGTCTGACTGGTACATCGACACCGGCGCGACGTCACACATGTCATCTTCCTCTGGTAACTTTCCTCCCTCCGTTCTTCGGCCTCTTTCTTCTTCCATCACAGTAGGCAATGGTGCTAGGCTTCCTGTCACTCACCAAGCACAAACATTCATTCCTACTGCCACCTCACCTCTTCATTTAAACGATGTCCTTATTTCTCCATCGCTCATCAAAAACTTAATCTCTGTTCGACGTCTTACCCGTGATAATAATGTTTCGATTGAGTTTGACCCCTTTGGTTTCTCCATTAAGGACCTTCCTTCCAGGGCGGAGATACTCCGATGTAACAGCAGCGGTGATCTCTACCCACTCCGGCTCCCACAACACCAAGCTCTCACCGCGTCTGCGACGACCTCTCTGTGGCACCAGCGGCTGGGTCATCCTGGACACCCAGTTACTTCACAAATTTTACAATCCTTTGATTTCCAATGTAATAAAGCTGATGCTCACTCTTGTTCATCATGTCGTTTAGGCAAGCATACACGTTTACCTTTCCATAAGTCTGTCTCCCAGTCATTTTTCCCTTTCCAGCTTGTTCATTCAGATGTTTGGACCTCCCCGGTTCTTAGTCACTCTGGATATAAATACTACGTTCTTTTTCTCGATGATTATACTCACTACTTGTGGACCGTGCCTTTACGTAACAAATCCGAGGTATTCCATACCATCCGAGCGTTCATCTCCTACGTCCACACCCAATTCCAGCTCCCCATACTAGCCCTTCAGACTGACAATGGTAGAGAATACGATTCTACAGCCATGCGGCTTCTTCTTTCTTCCATTGGCACACAGCTGCGGCTCTCATGCCCATATACTTCCCAACAAAATGGGAAGGCTGAGCGGATCTTACGTACTGTTAATGATTGTGTGCGAACAATGTTAGTTCACAGTGCAGCCCCACAGGAATTCTGGGCCGAGGCGCTTGCCACGGCAACGTACCTCGTCAACCGTCGACCTTGCCGCGCCACAGGCACCGCGACGCCGTACTCCATGCTCTTCGGTGTTACGCCCTGCTACGACGAGCTTCGTGTGTTCGGCTGCCGGTGCTTCCCCAACATCACCGCCACCACGCCACACAAGCTCGCCGCGCGGTCTACCACCTGCGTCTTCATCGGCTACCCGGCAGATCACCGCGGCTACCGGTGCTACGACATCGCCACCGGCCGCGTCATCACATCACGGCACGTCATCTTCGACGAGGACATCTTCCCCTTCCGCGTCACCACAGAGCCGCCCAACAACGTCGTCGACACACCATCTGCTTCCGACTCCGACGACGACATACCGCCTCCTGGTCCGCCGGCACATCGACGTCGACCGCCGCCGCCTCATCCCACGCGCGCACGGACTGTGCGCCACGGCGACGCACGCGTGGACACCATCGCCACCGAACTCTCCATGCCTCTGGACCCCGGGGCATCCTCATCTCCATCGACGTCGAGTCCGTCCTCCACGTTGTCTACGGCTGCAGCACCTGCGTCCTCCTCGATGCCGACAACCGCGACCACTGGTCACCACATGGTGACCCGCGCACGCGACGGCATCTCGAAGCCCAACCCGAAGTACGCTCTGGCGGCCACCGGCCCCATCTCGCCGGTCCCCCGCAGCGTCCGCTCCGCCGTCAAGGACCCCAACTGGCATGCTGCGATGCAAGCCGAGTTCGACGCACTCCAAGCCAACAAGACATGGTCCCTCGTGCCACGGCCTCCGGGAGCACGTGTGATCACCGGTAAATGGGTCTTCAGGCACAAGATGAACCCCGACGGCACACTAGAGCGTTACAAAGCTCGATGGGTTGTGCGCGGGTTCCATCAACGGCCCGGCATCGACTTTGGCGAGACGTTCTCGCCTGTGATCAAGCCGGCCACCATCCGAACCGTCCTCACGCTCATCGCAAGCAAGGGCTGGCAGGCGCACCAGCTGGACGTCTCCAACGCGTTCTTGCACGGCAACCTGCGTGAACAAGTCTACAGCCAACAACCAACCGGTTTTGTTGACCCAGCGAGGCCGAACGACGTCTGCCTCCTGTCCCGATCCCTCTACGGCCTTCGTCAAGCTCCAAGGGCGTGGTTCGACCGCTTCGTCGCCCATGTCACCTCCCTCGGCTTCATCCAGTCGCGCGCCGACACGTCCCTGTTCGTCTACAACAAGCACGGTGCCACGGCGTACTTGCTGCTCTACGTCGATGATATGATCCTATCTGCATCCACGCCTGCGCTACTTCGACATCTGATCCAGCGGCTTCATGATGCATTCAAGGTGAAGGACATGGGACCCGTTCATCACTTCCTCGGCATCAACGTTCGCCGCACCTCCACCGGCTTCTTCCTCTCGCAAACACAGTACGCCGAGGAGCTGCTTGAGCGCGCCGGCATGGCCAACTGCAAAGCAGTTTCCACGCCCGCTGACACGAAGCCGAAGACATCATCGACCGAGGGCACGCTTATCTCCGACGCCACCACCTTCAGGAGCCTCGCTGGCGCGCTGCAGTACCTCGTCATCACGCGTCCGGACATCGCGTACGCCGTCCAACAAGTCTGCCTCCACATGCACGCGCCGCGCGATGTACATCTGACAATGCTGAAGCGCATTCTGCGATATGTCAAAGGCACTACTTCCCTGGGCGTCCAGCTGCGCACCATTACGACGCCGACGCTCACGGTCTACTCGGACGCGGACTGGGCCGGCTGCCCAGACACCCGTCGCTCGACGTCCGGCTTCTGTGTGTTCCTCGGCTCATCCCTCATATCGTGGTCATCCAAGCGACAAACTACGGTGTCACGGTCGAGTGCCGAGGCGGAATACCGTGCCATCGCCAATGCCGTCTCCGAAAGCTCCTGGCTGCGACAGCTGCTGGGCGAGCTGCGCTGTCCGGTGAACACAGCTACAATCGCGTTCTGCGACAACATCTCATCGGTGTACATGTCCCGGAATCCTGTTCATCACCGGCGCACCAAGCATATCGAGCTCGATATCCACTTCGTCCGGGAGAAGGTCGCCATCGGCGAGCTCCGCGTCACCCATGTTCCCAGTGCACGGCAGCTGGCGGACGTGTTCACCAAAGGGCTTCCCTCTGCACTCTTCCTCGACTTCAGAGACAGTCTCTCCGTCACGACCGGCGACGTCAAGACTGAGGGGGGGTGTCAGCGGATCAGGCTCACCAACGGCTAGAGCCTGACCGGGTCTCTCGCGTCGACCACGATCGGTACGCCTCAACGGCCGCATGCGCACTCGCCGCACCAACGGACTCCGCAGAGCGCGCCCAGCCGTGCGCGTCGCCGCGCCCGGACTCCTCGGCGCCCACTCGTCCGCCTCAGGCCCTTTGTACACTATAAATGTAAACCATACAAGATCAATGAAAGTATCCAGTTGATCATCTCTATTCTACAAGGACCAATACCCCAATAGCCACCATCCACGTCTTGTCTGTGATGGCACAAAAGAGGTAAGAACGTCATCGAACCCTTGATGCCACTAGGGCAAAGCCACCAAATCTCAACAGGACCCAATACCACCCCCACAACAGTAAAGTGATGGCACTCAGAACGGCAGTTTTTTTTTACCCGTGTTCTTTTAACCAATCAACGTGTTCACCAAGATAAAACCGAAAGCACCTTGTAATTTCAATTACCTTACTCTCTAGCAACTGTTCGTATAGTACCAGTACTATTTCATGACTGCATTTAATCATTTCCATTAAAAAAATGTCCCGTGGTTTCTGGTTTGCAGGATAAAACTACGAAGTACATGCCAAGAAAATTCAACATACGACTAGTCTTGAACTCTTGATAGCCCGTTGTTCAGCATTCCAGGTTGGCAAAATAATAAACAAACAGACAGACCAACCAACTGGAGCGCGAAGCAAACAAAAGAGAAGAGAAGGAAGTCGTCGGCAAGCGTTCTCACGAAGCAAAAACACGGACACCACCTACGTCACCGTCCTCACACTCTCTCACTGACAATGTGGCCATCCCCGTCCCGGTCCCGCTTCTCAGCGACATATGGCTCCTCGGCATCTCAGTAGGTGCCACGAGGCCGCGTTTTAAAAACCCGCGCTTTTCCTCCGCACCGCACCCGAGCGGTTTACGCCCCCCGTCATCATCATTATTCCCCACACCGCGCTGCTCGGAACAATTCCATCCATATTTCCATTCCACCCCGCTGCTGCTTGAGCATAACTGCTACACTACCAGTAGTACAACCAACACCCAGCGCTGCCGCTGCGTATAAATTTGTACTGCTGTCCTCGATCGAGTCGTCGCCCAATTGGTTATTCAGGAGCAGGGCAGCATCACCCACGCCCAATCATCCGCGCCCCCCCCCCCCCCCCCCAATCCCCAAAAGCACCCACCCCTCGCGCCGCGGACGCGGACGCGGTCGCGAGATCCCACGCGCACCAGCCCCGCGGATTCTCTCCTCCCGCGGTCTCCCAGGCCGGCGGTGGTGGGCGGTGTCCTCCGGAGGCCGGGGCGGCGAGCGATGGACGGGCCGGCGAAGAAGATGACGCGGACCATCTCGCGGCAGCTGTCGTCGGGGGCGGCGCGGCTGTGGCGCCAGCTGTCGCTGGACCCGCACACGCCGCGGCGCGGCGGGCCGGGGCCGGGGGCGGGGGCCCGGCCGACGCGGTTCGCGATCGCGAGGCAGTCGTCGCTCGACCCGACGCCGCGGGGCGGGCCGGACGGGTCGTCGGCGCACCAGCAGCTCGCGGTGCCGGAGAACCTGGACGCCACCATGCGGCTGCTCTTCGCGGCGTGCCAGGGGGACGCCGGCGGGGTGGAGGAGCTGCTCAGGAGCGGGGTGGACGTCGACAGCATCGACCTCGACGGCCGCACGGCGCTGCACATCGCCGCCTGCGAGGGCCAGGGGGAGGTCGTGCGCCTGCTGCTCGACTGGAAGGCCAACATCAACGCCCGCGACCGCTGGGGAAGCACGGTGCGTCAACTGTACCGCAACTTCATTAGTAATCATTACTAGCCCTCTGTTCCTCTTCCACGCATGACACATTCGACGCGATCGTTCTAGTTGTGGCGTCCCGTTCAGCTCTCTGAACCGGAGCCAATGCATACACAGACCTTTTAGTTTCAGTGTACTTCAGTTCGTACTAAGTTCAGCTACAAAGCAATGCTAGATCAATGCAACGCTAACGGAGCGAACTTTATGGTTCAGCCTGCGGAGCTGGGTATCGATAGAGAGTAGGCAGTGAGTTTGATTAGACCTGTATGATAGGAGGAAGTACTTATCGAACTACACTTGATCTCTGTTTGACTTCATTTTTATGCACGATTTTCAGCCAGCAGCAGACGCGAAACATTACGGCCATTTTGAAGTATATAACCTTCTGAGGGCAAGAGGAGCGAAAATTCCGGTACTATATTTCACTTGCACAAAAAATTGGAGTTATTCCTCTTCTGCTGCTTTCACGGGTACATATGTAGTTAACATGTGCTTGCTTTACTCCCTAGAAAACCAAAAAGACTCCAATGGCCGTGTCAAATCCTAAAGAGGTTCCGGAGTATGAACTGAACCCCCTTGAACTTGAGTTCCGAAGAGGGGAGGAGGTCACAAAGGCATGTGTTTTTTATCAACTTTCTCCATTTATTCTTCACTTTGCTCTGTTCTTGTTTTCACAAACTTTGGGTTTGGTATTCATCTACTTCCACATAATTTCAAATCTATTTATTCTCAATCTATGTGTTACATTTTATTAATTATGGTTTATGTCTTCTCTATACATTCCTGCAAATGTACATTTGCTATAAATTAAACTTTGCAGAAAATTTTGACAGTGCTATTTGCCATACTATTTTTACAGGGTACCTATCTGGCGAAATGGTATGGCTCAAAGGTGTTTGTTAAGATACTTGACAAAGACAGCTTCTCGGATGCAGATAGCATGTAATAGCTGCCATCCATGATAGTAACGTTCGAAATTAATTACAAATGTTCATTCTTTCATACATTGCTTTGTGTCAAATGATATTGAATAATCACTACCATGATTTATTCCTTCACCTTCACTCCCTGAAACTACCTTTCATATGCACCGCATTTTCAGCAGATTGAAGTTTTTTATTAGGGATGCATGTCCAACTTCGTCACTTTGGCTGTATAGTCCGTATTCAGGCTTGTTATTCATTGGGTTTAGTAACTGATATTACAAGAGAGTCTTCCATATAATTAATCTGTAAATAACCTAAAGGAATCTGAAGCATTGTTATTTTTTATTTTTTTCATAGTAATTTTCCTATCAATTAACTTTTGATCTTCCTGTTTTTTTCCACGTAATATTCTAAGCTCCATTGTTATGTCAATTCAGAAATGCATTCAAACACGAGCTCACCTTACTTGAAAAGGCACGGCATCCCAATGTGGTCCAATTTGTGGGAGCAGTCACACAAAATGTACCGATGATGATTGTTTCTGAGTACCATCAGAAAGTAAGTGACTATGACAGGTTTAAGACAGATGCCCATGTATTCAGTTTTAATTATTTGCAAAGCCATTCTCTTTCAAGTAGCTCTCTTTCCCGCATATTCCCTATGACTCCTTTGTTATTGACGATTGTATCTGTTTTTTTTTCTGATTACTGATTAGGGTGATTTAGCCAGTTACCTTGAGATCAAAGGTCGCCTGAAGTCTCACAAAGCTATAAGATTTGCTCTTGACATTGCGAGGTGTGTGAGTACTCATGATATTTATCTTTTTCTGTATATATTTGCCCTTTTTATTGAAATTCTATTTATCTTGCAAACTGTTAATTGAAGCACACCAGATACTCATTACTCACCTGGAAATAAGATATTCTTTTCTGGCTTATTGATCAGAATGGCAGGATAGTTTTCTTTAGTTGTGGCAGTATAGATGTGTTTTCTCAGATTTAAATTTTGTGTTGTTCAGTTGAGTACAATTGAAATAACACTATCAAACTCGTTTCTGCTAGCTCTACCATTGAACTGAAAAAAA
Source organism: Echinochloa phyllopogon (assembly GCA_033239725.1). Classification (NCBI taxonomy): domain Eukaryota; kingdom Viridiplantae; phylum Streptophyta; class Magnoliopsida; order Poales; family Poaceae; genus Echinochloa; species Echinochloa phyllopogon. The sequence continues at coordinate 33,588,655 of BTCW01000001.1, read as the reverse complement.
TAATTCTTCGATATTTCTTTCTTCTTGTTTAGGGGACTGAATTATCTACACGAGTGCAAGCCTGAGCCAATCATTCATGGAGATTTGTCACCAAAGTAAGCTTATTAAGCATTATTTCATCCTTGAGTTTGTTGAAGACTTTAAATATAAATGGCTTCATGTACACTGTACGATATGATACTTTGGTAAGGTTGCAGAAACATCGTGCGGGACAATGAAGGACAACTTAAGGTGGCCGGTTTTGGATCACTGAATTTGATCAAAGTCTCTGAAGACAAACTACAGATGGCTCAGCCAATGACACAATTAGACAGTATGTTGTACTTATCCAAATGGATTTTTTTTCTAATCAGGTCCTTCTAATCAGTCCTCTTAATTTACTATGACATCGCTGTCGAAATGAAGTCCATGAGTTTTGTTAGTGCCTTCTTTGCGATGTGGTATTAGTTTGTTCCTATAATCAATTTCATTTCAAGTTTCTTTTATGCCCTCCAGTTAGAAATACTTGATGCTTGGGCAAAATCTGGTCAAACTTGTGAAACGTTGACTGGCAATAACATTTAGCATATTAGGTTTCAGAACAGGAAAGCAACATGTATAGATTTGTCTTGAAAGATAATTCAGTCTCATAAATTTGTTAGATTTTATAAATATATTGTGATAGAAAATAATGGTCAAGGCACACATTACATGTCCAAAACGTCATGTGTTTGTTACACAACCATATTAACTATTGCTGTGTTTTTTCCTTTTATTTTCATCCCCCCTAAGAAAAATGGAAGAATATATGTTATTTTGTAACTCCATGTGTTGTAGTCTTGCTGATACATTCTATTATTTTCCCAATATGCGTAGGTGTATACACTGCTCCAGAGATCTACAGAAATGAACCATTTGACAGAAGTGCAGATGTATTTGCATTTGGTTTGATTCTTTATGAGGTATGCAAAATTATCCAATCTAAGGAATCCAGGAGAATTATTTGTTGCATCTAGGTCAATGCATCATTCAAATAAGAAGAAATTTCTTAGTTGACTTCGCAATTTGTACGCTTACATTACTTTCCTGTTCTATTGATGGTTCAGATGATCGAAGGAACCCCTGCTTTCCACCCGAAGCCACAAGAGGAAGCGGCTAAGATGATTTGTTTGGAGGGGTTGAGACCACAATTCAAGAATAAGCCCAAATATTATCCCAGCGATGTGAAAGAGTGAGTGAATCACACGCTTTAGCTTTGCTTTCGCTTGATCAAGCAAGTTTACATGTCGCCGACTCATCCACCCTAGCAGAATGCAACCACTGGGCTAGTGGGCTCATGATCGCTCACATTGGATATTTGCATAGCGTCGTGCCATTCGGCTGCTCATGATGTTTCTTTGGCATGCTGCAGGCTGATTCAAGAATGCTGGGATCCAACGCCTTCCGTCAGGCCAACGTTCGCGGAGATAATTGTGCGGCTGAACAAGATACACGCAAGCTGTGCGAAGCAGGGTCGCTGGAGAGACAACTTCAAGCTTCCATGGTACATCTCTGGCTGATCTTATCATACGAATAGCAACAGTTATCAACCCCCAAATCCAATTCCTTTCTTAAGTGTTAGCCACTTGCTGCGACCTGCAACCTGATACTTGTCAATCTATGCCTGTCCATTCCGATGGCTAATTGATTTGGCCTCGTAATCTGTCCTGCTGTGGGTCTCATACTGTCACGTTTTACCTGACGCAGGAAACAATCTGGAGAAAGATAACTGCGAAGTTCTGCGAGGCCGTCCGCCTTCGTCAAAGATTTACTCCCTCCCCTATAGCAAAAATGTGAGTAAACACGAGCGAAAAATCGTACCGAGTTACGGTATAGAAGCCGTTGTTGCTTTTCAGGTTCTATATACGCGTCCGAAAGCAGAGTACAGTTTGTAGCCCGCAATTGCTGTATCTAGGCTTATGCCTCCGGCCCAATTTCTCTTGAGCTACCTTCTTCCAAACGCAACGGCAACACTGAACAGTGTATTATTTTTCTGAACATTCAGTACGTGCCACTTCCTTTTCTGAACTCCTACGACCTACGCCATGTTGAACGTTGTAAATTCTACACGATTTCCTTTCCTTTCGACGACTCGCATGTCCGAATTTGCGTCTCAAGGGAAAAAAGACAGATGCGAGCAGCCTGCCAGTTCAGCTAGACTAGCTGGGGATGAGTTGATGCGGAAAGGCACGGGTGGAATATGCTTGTTATAGGGTTCTGTGGGTTGTGTACTTTGTTTACCGGAGTATGTTGGAAGAGGAGATGAAGCATATCCCTGAGAAATATGCTGCACTTTCAGCGAGCAAAGCGACGAGACACGCTCGCAGCTCACGAGTGTCATGGGTGCCCGCCCGGGATTTGCCATCTGGGCAGGGCAGCCAATGGGAAGTCAGTAGAATGGTATGCGCCGCCACGTCTCAGGAGTCAGGATTCCTGGCGAGTTTTCAATGTCAGTCCACGACTCCACGTGCTTTTTATACGTCTCCACGTTTGGAATTGCTTTCGCGAGAACATCTTCAAAATTCTAATTTGCAATTTTGAAATTTGAAACAAGGACGTCCAATTGAAATCGAGTGAAACCTGAAAAGTTTGGTCGCAGTTCGATAACTTTCCGTTCAAAACGTTCGGTTAGTTCGATCACACGGCCAGACAGTGCGGCGGCTTGCGGCCACTGGGTTATTTAACTATTTGCCATCCTTACGGATGGTCATTCTTCAAATGCCAGTTTTAGAATGGCAACAACATTATCGCCATCGTCTCCCGCAATAGCTTACAGAATTGCCACTTTTGCTGACATGTCGTGCCATGTCGGCGAGTAACCGTGCCTCCGACGTGGCCGAGCGACGTGAAATGACCCTGATGCCCCTCCCCTTATCCACCAAAACCAGCACCAACTCGTACACGAGCCATCCACTCCTCTTTCTTCTACCACCGACGCGTGGGACCCGTATGTTAGAGCCATCTTCAACCTGATGGCCACCTCTCGAGCCCGGGCTCGCCATCGCCGCCGGCGTCGACGCCGAGCTCCTCGGCCTCCCCCGCGGCACCGACTCCCGCCGCGTCACCATCCGCCTCGCGCGAGGGCGGACCCGCCTCCTAGTCCAGCCTCCCGCCGCCAAAGCCTGATTCCCCAAGCCGCCGCTCCCTCCTACGCCTGTGCCCGTCTCCGCCTGTGCACCGCGGGCGAGGACGGCGCAGAGGAGAGGCTCACTCCACACGGCGTTGGCGGCTGCGGGCTCGGACGGCGACGTGTAGGCGCAGGCGAAGGTCCCCTCGGCGTCTGTGCCCACGAGCACGACGCGGAAGCGGTCGTCGTCGTCGCAGAGCAGCGCGGCATTCCAGCTGCGCGGGGGCTGCGACAGCATCGGGGCGGGGAGGTCCAGGTGGTTCTGGTGATGGTCGCCGTCGCCGACGGAGGAGGTGTCATCGTCGCCGGCGACGTGTAGGCCCAGGCCAGCAGCGCAGAGGTGAGCATGGCGAGCACCGGCGCCGTGTACTTCTCGAGCTTGCGGATCCTCTCCATGCCCTGCATGATGACGGCGATCTGCGCGGCGGAGAAAGCAAGGATGCACGCAAGCTCGAGCGGCGCCGCGCCGAGGCTCGGCACCGGCGCGGCTAGCGGCGGGCACGGCTTGAGCCGGGAGGGGAGGAGGAGGAAGATGGCGCGGCCGTCGATCCAGGACTCAATGTCGAACAAGCCGCAGCTGACGAGCGCGCGGATGGCGGCCGGGACGTGCGTGGACCAAACGTAGCGGGTCGTGGAACTGCAAGAGGCAGCGGCGGCTCGTGCTTGTGACGGCAACGGGTCAGAAATGTGGTGATGCGGCGCTAGCTTGCTAGCTCTGCTCAAGCGAGGAAAGAGCAGGTGGTCATCGTCTATGGAGAAGATGGCTCTGACGTACGGGTCCCACCTGTCAGCGGTAGAAGAAAGAGGAGTGGATGGGGCTGGTTTTGTTGGATAACGGGAGGGGCAGCAGGGTCATTTCGTGCCCGTCGTCCACGTCGGAGTCACGGTCACTCGCCGACGTGGCGTGACACGTCAGCAAAAGTGGCAAATCTATAAGCATCTTCGGGGGACGATGGCGATAATGTTGTTGCCATTCTAAAACTGGCATTTGAAGGATGGCTATCCGAAAGGATGGCAAATAGTTAAATAACCCGCGGTCACTCCAGTCCCCTCCTTTTCTTTCTTCCTCCACACGGCTGCTTCTCCAGTTCTCCCTTCTCCCTGCTTCTCCAGTTCTCCCTGACTCCAGTCCCTCCCTCCTGTGTCTCTGCATCTTCCTCTCTTCCCCTTCCCCTCTCCTCCCTCCTTTCCCCTCATCCAAAGCCCTAAACCCTACCCATCGCAGCTCGCCGGGTCAGCCAGTCCACCCGCCTCCGGTCGGCCCGCGTCCCTCGCCCGGTGAGCTCCCCCGCCGTCGCTTGAGGCGATCCTTTCCCTCCCTGATTATTTTGGCTGGCATTGATTTTTGGTTCTGTTTGGTGCGAGTGGAGTTTGCTTTCCGATTCGTTCAGTGTTTGGTGATGAACAGGAATGGTTGATCAGCGCGATCGTGAACTAGTGACTCGACGCGCTGCTCATTGTTTTTTTAATTATTTTTGCGATTTTTAGGGGGATTTTTTTTAGTGCTGGCGATCGTTGAGTTTTGGGCATTTCGGGGTCACCTCCATCCATCCTTTGCTTGCACATGAACTGTACTGTGGTGACCGATGAATGATGTTATTATGTTAATTGGGGGTATTGACCGTTTACTTGACCATGCCCCTCAGTTATGAAGAATGGATTTCAGAAACATATTCCAGTAACAAGACCAACCCACCTGTTCATATGTTATTAACTTATTATGTCATGTGGATTGCGATTGTTGCGTGGGCCTTAATGAACTGAAATGTCTGAATTGAACTGTTGTAAAAGTGTGGGAATACATTGATCTGAACCGTCACCTCGTTACATATATGTGTAGTTTTTCTGTTGATATATGGATAATATTGAGATTCCTCGTTGAATTAAAATAGGCACATGAAAATTTGGCAAAATAGAAAGGATTTTGTTGAAGTGAAGTAGGAATTGCTTGGAATGATTGGCTACAGATATCTAGTCCATCTGTTACAGTTATTCGCAAAATGTTAGAGAAGTGCATTGTGCCAAGTTTGGTTTCCTATTTACCCATGATTCATTCATAATCCTGTATCAAAGGTGCATCACTGTCTACGACAGTTTGATCAAACTAGACAGTTGAGACAGAAAATAAGGATGATTCTTATTTATCTTCTTACCAGCATCTGAGAGAAGACTCTAGATGTTTGTCCAGCTGAGGATTATATGCACTAAATGCTCAGATCACACATGCTTCAAAAAATAAAATGACATTGTAAAGTTGCTTATAATGCTTTGATTGGACGGACTATGCCAAGATTGGACTAATCACACTATATCAGAACTAAGAATCTAAGCCTAGTGGTTCTTCGTATGGCTTGAGCAACTGAATTTGGGTGTAAAAAACTAATTGCTAGTTGCTTTATATGTGGAAATCTATGCATTACCGTTTTCTGTTTTTTTTTAATAATGATTTTTTTCAGAAAATTCTGGAGAACTGTTTTATTGGTGCTACATCCTAGGATTCCTTGAAAGGAATTGACTTTTGTCTGTTTTGGAACTACTCCTATCAAATTCTTGTTTTCACTGTGCATCTTTGTTCTTTGCCACTATTTTCTTCCTTTATGTGGATAATCAAACTTAAACTTCTGTTTGAACAATTGGATTTCTACCCTGAAGGGCATGAACTTGGTCTTCCCACCTGGAAAGTGAGAAAATGGCTTCACGAGCAATCACTAGGAGAAGGAAATATCTTTTGGATCATGTGAACACACCTATCCTCTCATCTTCCTCCTCTACCTTCCAATATAGAAGATATGGATTGGAGACTGAGCCAAGAATAGCACACCAATTTTTGGAGCAATGCTCTAGGGATTCAAAATCCGAGAAGGAGCAATATAGTGTGAATTGGGCCAAGAGGAACTTGGCAGGTCTTGCTAATGGGTTTCTGCGACGCCCAGCTCATGGGATAACTCTTTCTTATTGTGGAATAGGAAAGAATGACTTTGGGTTGCCATTGGGAGCTAGATCTATGCTGCAGTCACTCCGCACATCATCAACTGCAACTGCAGGGAAACCTAAATTGGATATTGGTGATGAACATAGTGAGGATCAAAAGCAAAATACAAAGAAGAAAGAGGCATCCCCAGAAGAATGTGATCAGGCTGTCGAAGGTCTTAGCACCGCAAAAGCCAAAGCCAAAGCTAAGCAGGTACCAGAATCTCTGAAGGCTAGCCAATCAGTTATACAAAAATTCTGGGCAAGGCTTCTGGGTATTGGCCCTGCTCTGCGAGCTGTTGCTTCAATGAGCAGGTCTCAGTTCTTTTCTTTTGTACCTAAATGCATAGATATAAGAAGAATGATTGGTTTGTTTCTTTCTTAACTTAAGAAACTTTACATTTTTGGTTGTCAAGGGCTGATTGGGCTGCAAAGCTTAAGCATTGGAAGGATGAATTTGTTTCTACACTGCAGCATTATTGGTTAGGGACAAAATTACTCTGGGCGGATGTTAGGATCTCATCAAGATTGCTGGTGAAACTTGCTAGTGGAAAAAGCCTTTCTAGAAGAGAGAGGCGACAGCTAACACGCACAACAGCTGATATCTTCAGGCTGGTTCCATTTGCTGTGTTCATCATTGTCCCTTTCATGGAATTCTTACTGCCAGTGTTCCTGAAGTTATTTCCAAACATGCTGCCATCTACTTTCCAGGACAAAATGAAAGAAGAGGTATGTGTTTGACTGGTTTGAAGTACCTGAGATTATATTGGTTTGGTGTTACATTTCTCTGCAGCAGAATGCTACCAATAATGTATGAAACTCACTTTCACACATGTGGTACCAGTATGTTAGTTCCATGGAGCAGCTTACCCTACTGTCTCTCTTGTTGCAGTATATTAATCATTTTTTGCATCTTTGAATTAGATTTCCTGTGCCATTTGTATCGTAAATACAGATATTATCATAGATCAGATCAAGGACATGTTTCATTTTCCTGTGCAGGAAGCATTGAAAAGGAAACTAAAAGCAAGGATGGAATATGCAAAATTTTTGCAAGATACAGCAAAAGAAATGGCAAAGGAAGTTCAAACATCACGTAGTGGAGAGATAAAACAGACAGCTGAAGATCTGGACGAGTTTTTGAACAAGGTATAAATTCTTTCTGTGCTCCAATTATTACTGGTAATGTATTGTAAACCGCATCTACCAAGCTTCTCGCGGTGAACCGGTTAGAGCATCCGTCCCAACCCGGGTTCGAAGCATGGAACCTTCTTAGAACAAAGCATGGTGGGAGTCTCCCACCATGGTCGAGTTTTTTTTTTTAATTGTAAACCGCATCTGCTATTCTTTGATTGGATAATATAGTTAAATTGTAATTAGGTTAGGAGAGGTGAACGTGTCTCCAATGATGAAATCTTGAGCTTTGCGAAGCTTTTCAATGATGAACTTACTTTGGACAACATGAGCAGGTTAGACATTCTTTCCTCATCTGTGTAGATCACCAAAATACACTAGTGACTAAACAGTTGTTTGGTTTTTTTTTTCTGCAGACCACGCTTGGTAAATATGTGCAAATATATGGGTATTCGACCTTTTGGTACAGACAACTACTTGAGGTTCATGCTTCGCAAAAAACTACAAGAGTAAGTATTTGAATTGAGAACCGTAACTTAATGCTGATTTATTTGCATCTGGAGCATCTATACATCTTATGGTCCTATCTACCTAATGCCAATAGAACAGAAACCATCAATCTTGGAGATCAACAATAATGAGATTATCATTCAGAGAAAGCTTATTTGGCAATTATCAAAATCGATACTTCACAACAACAACAACAACAACACCCCTTTTGAGGCAGCCACCTAGAGATGAAACCCATCAAGAGCCAGAAACAATGGTTTTGTAGTCTAGATCAGAATAAACACGAAAAGGAAAGGGAGATTATAGTTAAAATACATTCTTTAGTTTCATATAAAGATTCATAACAGTCAACTCATTGACCAAGAGAATGTGCACTACTTTTAATGGACACACAAAAGCTTAGTAGATTTTCTAAATCATGTTGACTCCCTGCTCCGGGGTGGGTTTACAGTGTGTTAGGGTCAAATAGTAGTTTAGGTTTAGCACTACATTTATTTCTATATATATGAGACAATGTCATGATTCCTTTTCTTGTTTACGCAATTTGCTAGTTCTTTATCCCTTTGTCATGTTTTTGTTTGATTTAATACACTGTCATTTGAACTGTCTTCTTAAAATGCTCCCTTTTTTCTTTCGGTAATGGTACTTGTCTTTGCAGCATTAAAAATGACGATAAGATGATTCAAGCTGAGGGTGTTGAGTCTCTTTCTGAAGAGGAGCTCCGGCAAGCCTGCCGGGAACGAGGTCTCCTAGGTTTGGTGTCAACAGAAGAGATGCGGCAGCAGGTTATCTCACTTAATCTGATGATATGCACTTATTTTTGCACTGCGGTAGTCAAATAGTTCAATTATTTTCTTGTTCTTAGCTATTATGCTGTCCATTCATATTACAAGTCAGTAGTCATCTATTCTTGTTGATGTCAATGACTCCTGTCTTTCTGAGACAGATTTGCAGCATTCTTTCCAGAATTAACTTGCAACAGCGTATATTAGTTAATGATTCTGGTTGTACCACTGCCAAGCCACCTTAAGAAAAGCTAACATTGGTCACTTTGAGACAATGACGCCTTAACTCTGGGGCCCAGAATTGGAACTACTATGAAATGGAGTACTCATCCTGTGTTCCTATAATGGACTTGTCCTAGTAGTATTGTCTTTTTCTTTAATCCTTGTTAATTGACATTTTTAATGGCCTTATTGCATGTTGTTCAAGTCTGATGTACTGTCAAAGGAATGTTACTACAGCACATAGCTTGCGCTTAAAATTAAACACAGCTGAAGCTGGATTGCATTGCCTTCAAGTTTAACAATGAGTTCAAGAGAGCTTTTATGAAAAAGAAAAGAAAAGAAACAAGAACTAACCAATGCCATGTCCATGTAAATGCATACAAAACTATGCTAGTAACATTCATTGCATCTTTCTTTGCCCAGCTCCGAGACTGGTTGGATCTCTCACTAAATCATTCTGTGCCATCTTCACTTCTCATACTTTCAAGGTAAGATTTGTAGACATTTTCCCGGTTGTCATGATTATGTTTGTGCTTGCATTCTGATGTTTCAAAATGCTGTCAGAGCTTTTACTGTATCTGGGAAGGTGAAACCTGAGGAGGCTGTTGTAGCAACACTATCTTCGCTACCGGATGAAGTTGTGGATACAGTTGGGACAGTACTGCCATCTGAAGATTCTGTTTCTGAGAGGAGGAGAAAACTGGAATTCCTTGAGATGCAGGAAGAACTTATCAAGGTGATGTGTACTGGATGATCTTCTTTTATTGCTAGTAGAGATAACACAGATTATAGGGCTAGTTAGATCCATGCCATTATAATTTTCACAGTTTGGAAATATGCCATCGTTGTGTCACTGACAATGGCATTTTTCCAATTTCCAAAAATTATAATGGCACGAGAGGAATTAATCCTAGATTATAACAATCTAACAATGTGTTTCTAACCTCCAATTCTGCCAATGGTGCCATAATATTTTGGGATACAATACCACTGTATATGATAAGTTGATAGAGAATTTCTCTCCGTTGAATGTGCGACTTTGTTTTGTATTTTTTGGTGCGGGCTGGGCTTGTGCTGCTCGTAGTTTTATAACTTATGTTTTATTATTAGTCCAAAATACATTTTCTTAAAATTTTTAAACCACAGATTTAGTTTTATCTGACAGCTCAATGCACTGTCTCAGATTTTGGAATGACTACTTTTGTGTACCAATATTACGTACCCTGCTGCACTCTAGTTATATCTCATGCTTGAATCCCTAGTTAGATCATATGCTTAAAGTTCATAGGAGTTCATATTCAGATCTTTTCATGTGGCAGATGTTCAGATGATCACAATTCTTAACCTTTGTTTCGATCCTTATTTGGCCGATAGGGATTAGGTTTAACCCCTTGAGATTGGTAGGGAAATCAAACTAGAACCCGTTCCTAAAGGGGATTATGACTAGTCTCTGTATATCCATTGAAGTTTCTCACTCCATGGTCATGCAATGTCATGGTCATTGGTTAACCATAAGATATTCAATTGAAACAACCTAAAGTGAAAATGTTATTGTAAATGAAACTTGGCAACTGGTATCCTATCTGTATTGCTATCCGAGGCATGCTTCCAAATTGTGTAGTCTCCGAGGCATGCTTCCAAATTGTGTAGTCTCTAATCCCAATGCTGTCGTCTTGTCTAACCTACTTCAAGATTCACACTGTGATTGATAGTGTACCATAACACACTGTAATTATTGTCGATTATATTTTCTTTCACAAAACTGTGGATGTAGTTTACTTGACAATTATCCAATGTTTGCAGAACTAGCATTCATCTATCTTTAACTCTATTTTACTTTTTTACACAATGATTCAACTCCGCTGTTGATGCTTCTGGACTCCAAAAATGTTCAGGAGGAGGAGAAAAAGAAGGAGAAAGAAGAGAAGGCAAAACAGGAGGAAGAACAGAAGGCAAAGCTCCAAAAACCAGAAGGTGCTGCTGAAGATTTAGCTTTGAAGGAAATGACTGAAGCTACTGCTAGGGAAGAAGAAGAGCTGCAAAAGGGAAAACAGCATGACAAGGAAAAACTGTGCAATATTAGCCGAGCATTGGCAGTGCTTGCATCTGCATCGGTATGCTCCAAGTTGACCTTTATTTTTTTTCTTTTAGTAACTATACACGATGACAGTAATAGCACTGTATAATTCTATAAAACTAGCATCTCCCCTTCCTCACCATCTGACCTTTTTCTAACTCCTTTGCATTTCAGTCTGTAAGCAAGGAGCGCCAAGAGTTCCTCGGCCTTGTGAACAAGGAGGTATAATGTGAAGTGGATTAGACTAACAAATACTCATGCAACCATCTTCCATTGTATTGCATATATCATTGTATTGCATATATAAGATTACTCTCGAGCTTTATAGGACTTTTGTGAGAATGCAGATAGAACTATATAACTCCATGCTCGAAAAGGAGGGGACAGAGGGCAAAGAAGAAGCTAAGAGAGCATACATAGCTGCTAGAGATGAGTCAGATCATCATGCTGAGGCCGCTGCTGAAGAAAAGGTCTCATCAGCACTGATTGAGAAGGTAAGAAATCCTTCTGGCATCAAAGGAAACAATATGGCCTCAACATGATTTGTCAACTATATGGCCTCTGGATTTTAAGTCTACCTTAATTAAACATCTTTTTTGGCAATTTTAAAATGCTGCAAAGGAAACAAGCATCTGCATACTTTTGTATCTTTTGTATGTTATTAACATCAGTACGCTTTTATATCCTCTTTCTTCATATATATTCATGATTTAGGGTTCCATTAGTCACATGAATCACATATAGCTTTGGCCTTTGCTGCATTCAGGTCGATGCTATGCTTCAAGAATTAGAAAAGGAGATCGATGATGTGGACGCACAAATTGGAAACCGTTGGCAGCTGCTTGATAGGTAAGTCACTTCTATGTACAGAGTGTTTTATGTTTCATGCTTGTCAGCCAGTGCATTTTGTTGTTGGTAGATAGTAAGTTCTTATTCATAAGGAAACTCAATTTTGTTTCAAATTATGACAGTGGTAACTCTATTGCCCTTGCACGACACAGTGACACAGTTATATGCCATCTATTTCTGTGATTTACCTGACAATGTTCAGAAGATTGTTTTATGGAATACACTTCTTTTCTTGGAAAAACACAGGAGAGCTGCACATCAACTCACACCACACACCCCACTATTTGACTGGTTACGTTCGCGCCCATGAACTAGTTTTATAGGCAACCAGAATCCTACAAGCTAACCACCAGGGAGTGGGGCAGTCAAGAAGGACAGCCCCCAAGCTCATAGCCAATACTCTTCCCCTGCCGCGACCAAGACCAAGGCCCCTGCAACACTAGGTTGTTGCACCGTCGAACACACACCAATTGCAGTGATTCCTAAGCATCCAGAGGCCCCAAGAATTATCAGTGAATTTAGACCTTGCTTGGTCTCGCCATTCATTGCAGTACTTCCCTTCTCCCACCACTTGACAAAGGAAATAACCGAGGTAGAGTGTGGAGCCTGACCTGTCGAAGGAGATGGAATGAGAACTGTCTTGCGAAGACGCATGATACTAGGATATGGTTGATGGTCTCATCATGTTGATCACGTAGGGGGCACCACTCCGGGTGAGGCGACCTGCGGTGCGCAAGATGATGCACAGTCCAGCACCTATTAATCTATTATGTTTTTATGAAATAAACTAACTCGATAACTCATAGCTTCATTGTGGAAGTCACTGTAAAAGCATGACATTTCTAATCCCAATAGAAAATATATGTAGGATTGATTGCTTTGTCAAGCAGAGAAGTCATTTGTAATATGCCATCCTAACCATTTTGCATGTAGGTCCTCAGCATTCAGATCTAATTTGCACTGTAATTTGCAGGGACCATGATGGCAAGGTGACCCCTGAAGAGGTGGCGGCTGCGGCGGCCTATCTCAAGGACACAATAGGGAAGGAAGGAGTCCAAGAGCTCATCAGCAACCTTTCTAAAGACAAAGGTCCGTTCACCCATGACATCTACCGATCTACATGATGTTTGTTTGCAGCATCTGTCCAATTCTCTTCTATCTTCTGAGTTCTGACCCTTTTTTTTTGTACGCTTATACAGAAGGAAAGATCCTTGTTGAAGACATTGTGAAGTTAGCATCACAAACAGAGAACAATGAAGAGGAAGAGGAAGCACGGCAGTAGCTAGAAGGGCTTGTTTAGATAGGTGGCCTATATATATATATTATTTCGTCAGGCAGAAAGTTCAAGAGATCTCAACTCCTAATGGCAGTGTGCCTGTGCAAATTGAAAAGCAATAGTACCATTTTTTGTGCTGGCTGACTTTGATAGGGTAACTTCCAATTACTCAATTAGTAAAATAGATTTGCTGTAAAGATGACATACATATAGTTAGGCACAGTGCTGTCATTCTGCAGGTAAATCGTGGATTTACATTTTACAGATCGGTTGGGTAGCTTATGGTACCATTCAAACTCGAAATATTGGATCTGTTTTTATTTGGAGATGGGATCAGGAGCCGCTTTGAAACTCTGTATGCGAATGGCCTTACATTGGAGCCCTGGGCTCTTGTCCCAACCCGAAATTTACAAGCTGGCATCCATGTTGACTGTTGAGCTAGAACGAACAGTGTTAGTATGTAGGGAAGCAATCAAATGTTGCATAAGCAGCTTGTCAAACGATTGATGTTCTTTTAGGAATCAGTTCCCCCATGAAAGATTCTATTACCGAGCAATTCATTGCAACTTCAGTGTGCACCTTTTACTTCAAAACTGATGGTTGATGTTTGTATACATGCTGCAAGGTCCTAACAAAGTAGAATGTAACTGGAATCCAATAGCAACCTCCTTTGCCATGCCTTGCTCTAGGGTTGATCCAACAAGAGGCCATGGAAAAGATGGGATCTGTCGCTGTGCTCATGAGCAATGATAGAGCTAATCCAATAAAATTAATTTACACAATGGAAAAGAAAGACAGGGATTCGTACATAACACTGGAGCCTTGGATACTCTTGAGACAATTAGATGCAGCCAGTCTAGATGGAATCAGCAAAAAGAAAGAAAGAGAACATGTCAAACTATTAGGGCATGTTTGGTAGAGCTCCATTTGATTCTTTTTGGGAGCTGATTCTCTGAGAGAAATAATTCTCTTTGATTCTCTACCATAAATTCTCCAAATCAAGATGCAGAATCACTTTTTCAGCTACCAGCATCTTAAAGAGAATCACATTAAAAAATCAGTAGAGAATCACTCCACTATGAAAAATTGTTTGGCAGAGCTTCCGCGGGATTCAAAACAGAATCAGCTCCGGGAGCTCTGTTTGGAGCTCTGCCAAACAGAGCCTGAGTTCAAAGCTCAGAACTCCAGGAAGAATGAATGAAGACCAGTGCTTTTACCAAGATTCATTTTAATTGTTGGTGCAGATACTTGGATCACACTAAGAAGTCATTGTTAGTGCCGGAATGTGAGAAGTCTCCCCTAGCCAGATGAAGGACCTGGGGTTCCATTTGACAGTTGAGATGTCTGTGTCAGCTTCTGGCCACGGGGTCGCTTCTTTTTTCCATTTGCTGAAGTATCTTGCACAGTTCCATTTGGCTTCTGTGGTACCTAGACAAAACGCCGTGCCATTGCATGCTATCAACTCATGTGAAACCATCCTGGCAAGATGCTGCAAGAACTAAAAAAAAAACATAAACTCAAACCTGGAACATCTGCTGGTACATCACTGGCATCAAAACACCATTTCCAAAAGCATGTGGGTCAACACCACTCTGAAATTTTCAACCAGCGACAGTGAGCAGCATACTCCTGTTGAATGGAATTTGCCTCAAAAGTGAAAAATTAAGAAAGAAAATTCTTGAAATTCAAGAACTGCTACTAACAAATTAGTACGATTTATTTTTGTCAGAAAAATCAAATATTTTTTTACTAACTATAAACAAAACTGAATAACTACTGCTCATTGCAAATTATTCCTGATTCAGAATCAAAGCAGATTTGAAATGAAGCCTCAAATGCTTATGCAGGAAAACTCTCCAAATACCCTGGAAATTTAGTTTCTAGTGCCCGGGTATTTCATCAAAATAGAACTCAGAAGCTATAGTCATCTATTCTTTTTTTGATACTTTAGTCATCTATTCTTTGACATACCGGGACCATATACACAATGCTTGGCCGCATTGCTGCTTGATTGGCTACAAATTGCTGGACATTAGCTGGCACTCCAATGTAGCCCGCAGGAACTATTCCTCTTTCTGCTCCTCCCTGGGGTGAAAATAGCAAGCAATCAATATTCTTAGTGCTACATGTGTCAACTACCGATGCAATAATAACTAATTCCTGCAATCTACCTTTTGGATTTGTGATGATTGTATGACTGCGGGAGCCTGCATGTTGCAAAACAAGATTCATTACATGGTATCCATTTAAGCAAATCATATCCACCGTTGATTCTAATTTATGTAAGCTTACAAACAAATATATGCATACAAGATTTAGTACAGGTAGAACCACTACCTCTGGTACTTTGGGCACACCATTTCTGTTGTTGGTAGCTGTATCCACCACATTTTGACCAGTTACTGTATCTGGTTTATTTACTTTAGGAACACGAGACTTGATCCTTGGTTGTGTATCATCATGTGTATTGCTATTTAACAGAAATTTCTCCATCTCCCTTACCAACCTCAAAGCAAGACGATATTTATCTGATAATACTGCAGAATCAACAAGTTGCAGGCATCTCATTGACAAATAGTCATATCTATCCACACGATTGTTTGGGACAAGGTCACTTGGAGGGCGTCCCATCACATGCAACTGTCTAAAATCCTTTTTCCACCTATCAAGAATATATTGTGGTGGAATTTCACGAAGCAGTTGAAACTTGAGCATTGAGAGACTATGCCTGCATAGTATGCCACTGAATTGGAAACCTCCACAGATACAAGTTATATCCTTTGCATCTGCATTGTATGTCACTGCAAAAACCTTACTCATGGTCCTTTTACCATCTTCAAGGAAAATGCACTCCTTGACATTGAACGTGGAGACAGGCCCATCAACAACAATTAAAGATACATGGCAGTACATTATGGCTTCAATCTCATCCTGAAACTTCTTGAACATATTATGGGTGTATACCTTTGAGAGCTGCTCTTCCATATAGAATTTTGATACTGGTGGACGTTGCTTATGAAATGTCTCAAAGTCTGCTTGGGCCTCCTTCTCATATTTGCTCTGCAAAGCCATCTCATACTTGCCAAGAAATTGCTTCAAGGTGGTTTTTAAATCCACATATCCATCGAAAAAAGGAGTAATAGTTTCATTTCTTTGTGTAACAGACATTCCTGCCCAGAATGTATCTTTAATGAAGACAGGAACCCATGAAGATCGACATTCATAAAGTGATCTTAACCACTCATTGCCCTGAAGCCCATTAAATGTAAATAAATTATTCCATTCTCCTTCAAACTCATCTATGGTTAAAGAATCATAGACAGCTTTATGCATTGCCTTGTTGATAGCTCTGTACTCTGACAACCCACTTAACCGCTCTGCAGCCTTCCTCATTATCTGAAACAAGCACATTCTATGACGGACTCCAGGAATAACCTCAGCTACAGCACTTTGGATGCCCCTACAATAGTCAGTGACAATGGCCTTAGGAAGATTGCCGGACATACATGCTATCCAAGCCTTAAGTAGCCATGAATAGGTTTCTGCTGTCTCATCAGAAAGCAGGGCACAACCCATCAAGACAGATTGGCCATGATGATTCACACCGATGAATGTTGCAAGAGGCATATCATATTTACTAACCACATAGGAAGTATCAAGTGTGATGACATCACTATAATACTCATACATGGCTCTTGACCGCGAATCTGCCCAGAAAACATTCCTTATACAGCCTTCATCATCCAAGTCAATGACATTGAAAAAGTTAGCATTTTTGGCCTGCATCCGAGTGAAGAAAAGCCTAAGGGCCTCCGAATCTCCAGGTTGGAGCTTCAAACGGCCCCTCTCGACAAAACTGTGGTGCTTGCTCTCACCAAACAAAAGCTCCTCAAGTTCCCCCAACTTATCCATGGGCATCTTACTTGGTTCTTCAACAGGCATAGCCCCAGGGCCACCCATACGCAATCGCCTCTTTGCAGGGCCAGAGAGCTGCTTATACGAGTTCAAGAACCTTGCCATTGCTGGGCTCACTGGATGATTGTGATCAAGGATTGCCAACTCTACATGCAACAATTTGTCTCCCCACAACTTCACTCGGATCTTGGCTGGGCAGTTTGTGGTCGATGAGGCCCGTTTCCGGAACTTCGGCTCATAACGTGGCCGCCCTCCTTTGCAGCACATAAGCTCCAGATATAAGCAGGTTCCTTCTTGTGAGAATGACGACCTCCTTACTGAGACACCAAAGCCAACACGGCGGGCATACTTGCGGTAGAATCGGTTGACTTCTGTGTGGTTATTGAACACCATGCCTACTTCTGGAACACCAATATCTTCCCCATCGGACTCCTCCATGCTGGGATCCTGAAACAAAACCTTCATCATAATACCACTCATATTGCAACCTTATAGAAATCTGTTCCAACTGATAAAAAATGAAGTCAAATTGAGAGTTAACTTTGTAAAATATCAGAATGGCAAAGTCTTTGAGCAAATAGCACATCCTGAATGTAGGTATTTCAGGATGGCATGAGTGCCTGACACTAACATTTCGCTCGAACTGCTGGCAAATACTCCAATATGCATCCAGCTAAGGCGCACCTAATATTAGTGCCTCTATAGCAAAGGCTGCAACTTAAAGATGACAGAAATGGTTCACAAATTACAACTTCAAGCCCACAGGGATGAACAGAAATACAGAATCGCTAGACATTTGGCAGCTTTCCGCGAAAACAAATACTAATACATTACCAAAATAGTGCTTGAAGACTAACTAAACCATCCATTATTAAAACCAAATGAATCAGTCAAATCCTAACCCTAAATGACAGGCAACTTGGTGTTCAACCCACAGCCCACCCGCGGTCATGTTCAAAAGAAAACTGAAGCTTCCCTCCGCAGTCCCCACACCTCGAATTCAAGGACAGCCATGGAAATTTCCCCCACAGTAAGCACCTATCTAACGCTCAGGATCAAAGACCGCTAAATGTAAATGGACGGGAGCAACAGAAGAAAAGATGGGGCGGAGCGAGTCGGACCAGCGCGTTGAGGTCCCGGCGCCGGGCCCGGCGGGGATTCTTGGACTGCGCGAACGGCTCCTCCACCTCCATCGCCGGAGGGCCCGCCGCCGGCTAGGTGGGCTAGGGTTTCGGATGGGTACGGAGGGAGGCGGGTGCAAAGTTTGGTGACAAATGAATTAGGGGGCAGGCTACGTCTGCGCGGCTGCACAGGGGCCCGAGAGAAGTGGGACCTGTAGGTTGGTCATTCGTAGCCACGGCCTCTGCGGAGTCGGGCCCCGCGTGCAGCTGTTTCCGGGCCGTCCGATCTCCGCGCCGGTGCGATCCAGCCGTCGACGATTCAGCGCCAGCGCGCGTCGTCGAGGTTTCTGTGAAAATTTTTTTTGAAACAAGAGGTTTCTGTGAAATGAAAGTGTGAAACCGGTGATAGCCATTTTGGAAGAGGTCGGCGGTCGGGTATTTGTGTTGGCAGCGAAATACTTTATTTTTTTCTAAGTTTAAAACTATAGCTATGTCTCTTCAAAGAAGACATACGATAATTATAGCTATGGCTACATTTGTTTAAAATCAAACAATAACGGACTATAAATAACGAAAATAACACATATTTTTTATTCAAATAAAATGTTTAAATTAAGATAAATCTGACAGACTACCGGCGCTCTCCGATGCAAAATTTCATCGGACAGCTCATCACAATATAAGAAACCAGAAGTTACGATATTAAAATTATTGCAACATCAATATAAAAAGTAACAACATCAAATCTCATAAGATTCTCATAGAAAACAAATCCTGCTGCAACAAACGATGATGTTTTATGCAAAGACCTTCTTGAATCCCTTTTTTCTTTAGAAAAAACTGGAACTTGAAAATTCATATATTGAAACATCCGATAACACCGCATGCATTATCACAAAATCACAATTGCAGCATCACCAAAATCACAATTGCACCATCATGGATCGTGAAGCATATGCAACATACTCAATGCAAAAATTTAAAAAAAATTGCAATAGCATAAATCACTTGTTGCAACATACAAAATTGACACATCTCCTACCTTATCAATCATATCCCTGCCAACCATCGATCCCATCGAGGACACACAGAACGCAAGCTCCATGCCGATGTGCGAAGGGATCAGGCGGTAGCGTCGGAGAAGGGGGAGCGGGGGCGGTGGAGGTGACATGCCATGGAAGAAGGCGGCGTGCCGGGGGGTGGGGGCACATGGAGTAGGCAGGGGGCGGCAGCGTGGCGCACGGAGGAGCAGGGAGGGGCAACGACTGTGGCGGCGCAGGAGCGAGAAATCGGTGGCGGCAGCGGCACGGGAATGGGGAGGAGGTGTCGTGGTGTGTAGAAAAGATATAGAGAGAAAGACGGAATGGTGGGAGGGGCGTCGCCCCACGGGAACATTGCCATAAATCTATAAGGCGACGGGTCGTGCTCCGCCGCCGCGCCCCACCTCGCGCACCGTTGCCGGGCGGGTTACCAATCCAGGGTTAGAGGCGCGGGGTTGCCGGGGTTGGAGTTCACTGGCGGCTGTAGAAAAGGTGGCCGGGGCGGTGGCCGGCCCGGCGGCAGCGACGGTCGCCGGGCGGTGGGGGACCCCCAGTGGCCGGTGCTGGCGGCGGGGGCGGAGACGTCGGAAGAGGAGACCGCGGAGGAGGGGTTAGCGTGGAAATGGACGGTGGGCGGCGGCGGAGGCGGCTCGATCGCCGGAGCCGGGGTGGAGGAGGCAGTGGGGGCGGAGGAGGCAATAAAGAAGATGGCGGAGGAGGGGTTAGTATGGAGGTGGGCGGTGGGCAGCGGCAGAGGTGGCTCAGCCGCCGAGGGCGTAGGAGGTAGCGGCGGGGGCGGAGGATACGAGGAGAAAGATGGGGTTGTGCCGCCTGTTTATAGCGCGACGGGGTCGCGGGACATCCGGTCCTAAATCTAAACGCAGTTACCAATAAAAAACTTGATATATATAAATCCAAAAAAGGCCTATTAAAAATGGAACATGTCTAAATTCTAAGTTCGCCCATGGGATACTTTCATGAGTTAAACCGCACTCGCTCGCTCCATCCAAAAAAGATATTCTAGTTGTTACGAGTTAAACCAAATAGGCAATACTATACGAATTTGATCAAATTTCTATATAAAAGTACCAATATTTATGAAACCAAATAAGCGATACTACAAACATATATTAGTTGAAATGGAAAGTACTCCACAAAAAATTTGTCGACGTTTACCACACAGGCACAAGAACATGTAATAGCAAGGCTAAACGGATATAGCTAACTAAAGCATAATACTCCCGGGTTTCTATATATAACGTTGGATAGTTCAAAATGAAACTAATCAACGTCATATATAAAAGGAAGGGGGAGTATATCGCAAATTCGCAAGCCTGAAACAAACCAAGTACCCAACTAACATACGACCATGGCCACATTGTCAAAACGGGCGCACATCAGGCAAAAATAGGGTCAGTTGCGCATCAGTTCGGACGCAGATAACTCTTGTACATACCATACCGTGACATACCGACAAGCGACAAGCTTCAAAAACTGGGAATTTGTGATAGGCAACTGCCAGCCTGCCACAGAACAACGGAGAATCCTAGTTTCATTTTACAGTGCCATATCCAGAAACATCCTAAACTTTGCAGTACACTAAAAATCCGCTGATAATCTAATCTGTGGTGCTGGATGATGTACACATGGGGCTAATGGTTATGTACAGCTTGAAATTCAGCAGCTAACAGTACCGGATAACAAAAGTGTTAGTATCCATTGGACCCTCTGCCAAGTTCTTGCCCTCTGCCCTCTGGAGAGCCACAGCCTCCATCCTCACTTCCTCAGGACTCCAGGCAGTCCTTACAGGAGCAAGTCATTGTGCCTGAAATTTACACAGGGAGACCTATTATGACAAATGGATAGCTGAGCTTGGTAGTGATGCTAACCGAGGTTATAAATCACAGTTTTTGCGGCCATAAAAGCTATCTGTTTGTGACTTTGCGGCAAGCTGAGAAATTAGCTATAGGGCAACTATAACTACTTAGAACCTTGATGCTAACACATAGCTACAATGACAACAATCCTCCTTTGTGACATACATTTTCTATAATTGTAAATGACTCTTAAGAAAGTAGACACTTATGTTTACGTTTTTTAAATCAGTTTGAAGCATGAATTGGCTAAGCAAAATCTGATACATATTGGGAATGCATGCAACGTTACTAAACCAAATCAACCATTTCACAGAGTATATATTTCATGAAGATCCCAAGGTGCACGAATGTACAGTGCGTGATTAGAGTTCACGTTATAAATAAAGTATTGGCTGCAAAAAAGAACAACATGATACTAAAGGCACTCAGGCTTAAAAACACGCTGCGGGTGACTGCATCTGGACAGTCATAACTACATGTGAAGCTGAGAAATCATTGCTATCTCAGGTCTAGAGAAATTATCATGGTGGGAATTACATCTAAAGATGCATGACTAGCAAACCATGGCATGACAATTGCAGCAGCAAAGAGCATACAGTGTTGCAGAACCATAGCTATCAGTTTCAACATAAGCACTATGTCTGAAACCAAAAAAAAAAGAATCTACAAGGAGCAGCTCTCCTCATCAAATGAGTGTGTGAACTCAACATGAGTTTTTCTATATAGCAATGCAAAATAAACATGAAGTGACTTTAAAAAAAAAGAGAGGAGAAAGTTCATGCCCTAGGAAGGCTAAACATGTTTTCTGGAACAGCTGTGCCATTCAAATCCCTCAACAGTGATAGCATATACGATAAAGTGTAGCTATCTTATACTCGATAGTATTATTGAACAAATGATATAGAATCTTGCCAAAAGACACGTAGTTTTTCTTATCGATTGACAACATGATCATTGGTCAGAGAACAACGTAGATTGAACCAAAAATGTTATGTCAATACCAATTAAGCAAACTTTGGACCATATCAACAGTTTGAGACACTTACACAAGTGTACAGTAACAAGTATATATATTAAAGTAAATAGCAATGGCACTTCACACAGAATATATGCATGGGCAGCACGATTTAAAAATAAAAAGAATACGTCAAATAGGAATTTAATTTTTTTTTAATGTTGGCAGATGAAGGAAAAATTGAGAGGTAAAAGAGCTACACGGATAAGGATAAGCTAAGACCTTACCTAAAGTTCTACTTGAAATATAAAGCAAAGAACACGCACTACCCTGTTCTTCGCGTAGGAGTTCTTAGCACTGGATTATCCTGTAACATGGTCATATGAGTCATCTTCACACAGATACCCATAGATAAACCTCAAAGTCAGAACCAAGATTGACTAGAAATACCTGCAGCATTGGATGGTAAACCCACTGATTCGCAAACCCATGGTTTTCTGCCTGCACATGAAATGTTTAAAACAAGGTGACACTAATTCCACATGGCAAAGATGCATAGGAAGTCCATTGTCGAGAAAAATATAGGAATTGTAGTTGCAAACAAAGAACATTATATGATGTTATAAACATGTGGCCAGTGATATGACAGACACCTGCATGAAATTGTTCTGCTGCATCCTTTGGTGGCTGGGTACTTGATGTTGGTGATTAATATCCATTCCAAAATGATTACCAAATGAGAGATTTGGTATTCCTTCCTGTGCAAGTTTGTAGCAAGAGTGTTCAGATATATGAGAGTATTAATAGTAGTGACAGACAAAAAATAAATAAATGTATACCATTAAATCAATGCCTCCTTGCACTCCCATGTGAGGACCTTCAAGATGGGAGGCAGAGGGCGGCCCTTGGATCATACTCGTATCATCTGTGACAAATGATGACCGCAGAAAATCCTGCTTATCAAGAATATACATGACCAACAAAAAAGTGTATTAGTATAATTAAAACTGAGGTGTGAAATCTGAGGCTCGTGACTCGTGAGTCAAGGCTTAACAAGAAAAAGGTAACCAAGACTAACCTGTTCTTTATTTGGCTGTGTTACAGTTTCAGCATTAGATTCTGTCGCTTTCTTTGGTGGCCGACCACGGCGCTTTGCATGGGCTGACTGAGAGTTCTTTACACTATCTGAAAACTGGGGATTAAAAAGGCCTTGACCATTTTCTGGTGCATCAGCCTCAAATGAAAGAAGTGTTGACTGCCTGTCTCTAGCAGGTAGTCCATCCTCCAGGAGAGATCTTTCCGCTTCTCTCAGTAACTTCAGAGCAACAAGGTACCTACTCTCAGATACAAACCCTAGATTGAGCAACTGACTACATTGACTGAACAAAGAATCAGAGCAATCAACAATGCCGCTAAGGGGCATTTCATTGGGTTTGTTTGCTTTAGAATACAATTTCTTATAGTCCCTTCTCCAGCGATCAAGAACATAATCTGATGGGATCTCATATATCTCCTGCAACTTCAACACAGATAATGCATGTCTACATAGGACGCCAGTGAACTGAACAAAACCACATTCGCACTCAATTTCAACCTTCTCTTCTTTACAAAAGTAAACTTCATAGATCCTGCTCTCTGTGTCCTTTCCATCTTCCATGTACGAACATTCTTTTACTTCGAAAGTGACAAGTCGACCATCAACTTTAATTGGCATACCATCGCAATACATTGTTGCTTTCAATTCATCCTGAAATTTTCTGAACATGTTTATTGTGTAGGCTTTGGCCAGCTGCTCTTCCATGTAGAATTTCGTTACTGTTAGTGGAGTCCTATGGGAGGATTCTTCATCTGCTTGCCACTCCTTCTTGTATTTATTCTCTAATATCATCTCATATTTACTGAAAAATTGCTTCAAAGAAGTTTTGGGGTACACAAAACCATCATAGTATGAGGAAATAGTCTCTCCATGCTGTGAAATAGACATCCCAGCCCAGAATTTGTCTCTGAGATATGCAGGTGCCCAGAGTTGGCGATGCTCATATAGTGAACTGAGGCACTCATTTTCTCCAAGTCCGTGCTCCTCGATAATCTTCTTCCAGTCCGCTTCGAACTCTGGGATCTTCAAAGACCCATATGTTACTTTCTTCAGTGCTTTCTTGATTGTTTTAAACTCTGCATGTTCTTTCAAATTCTCTGCTACATCTTTCATAATACGATACAGGCAAAGGCGATGTCTAACTTCAGGTAGAACTTCTCGAACAGCATCTAGAATAGCATTGTAATGCTCGGTGATGATTGCCTTCGGGCAGCGACCCTTCATGCATGCTAAAAATGCCCTAAATAACCAACCATAGCTGTCAGCGCTTAGATCTGAAAGTAAACCGGTACCAAATAGAACAGGCTGTCCATGATTATTCATGCCAGTGAAGAAAACAAGTGGCAAATCATATTTTTCTGTCAAATATGAGGTGTCAAAGTAAACAACATCATGACCAAAGTAATCATTTGCTGCCCGTGACCTAGCGTCACTCCAGAACAAGTTCCTCAAACGCCCTTGATTATCCAAATCTACTAAGTAGAAGAAGTAAGGATTCTTGTTCTGCATGTTCCCAAAAAACTTCTGGATATACTCATCATCTCCTTCACCAAACTTAAGTCTTCCTATCTCGGTAAAATTCCCTTGCTCTTTCTCAGCCGGAACATTCCTACGACCCTTCAACCGTGAAGCAGGCTCCCCATTCTTGGCATCTGTTAGCTTCTTGTAACAATTAGTGAGTGCCATGGAGGACTGGTTAAGTGGATGATTGTGGTCGAGCTTAGCATCATCAATATGAAGCCACCTATCTTGCCTTAACTTCAACGAGATCCTTGCTGGGCAATTAATCTTAGTTGACTCTCTAGACAGATAGCACGCATTTGCTCTCCCTCTCCCAGCTCGACTACATCCAAGCACCAACCTTCGGCACACCCCTGACTTTAGATACGATGACTTCAGAATGATCGCCGCAAACCCAGAATCCTCAGCATATTGCTTATAGTACTTGAGCGCATCATCATAGGTTTTGAATCTCAGCCCTATACGTGGCGCGTTCTTGTCCACCTTAGCCTTCCCACCATCTTCCTGCCCACTGTCATTATCATCCACGAGTATCACCTCCTTGCCCTCATGCAGCGGCACCTCCTTGCCCGAAATCCCTCCCAAATTCTAGCAAACAAAACAACGCATTACAAGTTTCCATATCAGTCAATGCCAAAATTAAACATTTAAACTAACTTAAACATTTCTAACCTGGGGCACCTCGACACTTTTAAGCACTGTGCCATTCCCATGTAGGTCTGTGCCATTCCCATCCACGAGAACGTCCACGTCGTCAATTGTCGCCTCCCTCGCCAACGCCTCTAACAAGGAGGCGGGCTCAACGTGTGACATGGGGGTTCAGCTGAACTAAATTGCAACCGCAACCGCACCAGAACCTTGGCTGGGTTGGCCTCTCGCGCTGGAGAAGAATAAGAACGAATCAGACCATGAACTGAATTGGTTTCCATAAGCATCGCAGAGAAACCACACAGAAACCAAATTCGTAAATAAAGGTCTGCTGAACAAAAAAAACAGAGACCCCTCGCACCAAGCTAGGGTTTGCTCACCAACAAACAGCACTGGCGGATCCACGTTGGGGCGAGCTGGGGCGGCTGCCCCAGCTAGATCTGGAATTGCACGAGTACCTCCCCTTCTTTCTTGTGAGTTTCCGAGCTCCGTCAGCCCTCCTGGATGAGTGAATGGCGCGGCGGCGGCTGCTAGGTTGCTGGCTCGGACGGAGGTAGAAGAGAGACCCTGCCTTTATTTATTTCTGGCAAGTACCGGCTGGCGCCAGCGACCTGAAGCCGCAAGCGGCACGGGTTGGCGCCCCCCG
This sequence comes from Echinochloa phyllopogon, assembly GCA_033239725.1. Classification (NCBI taxonomy): domain Eukaryota; kingdom Viridiplantae; phylum Streptophyta; class Magnoliopsida; order Poales; family Poaceae; genus Echinochloa; species Echinochloa phyllopogon. The sequence goes on along the minus strand of BTCW01000001.1, from coordinate 33,562,868 downwards.
CCGTTACGCCATCCCACAAAGATATATATTAAGACAGTGTGATTCAATATAATGCAATATGACTTAATATATTTTTGTTTATACCGCCCAGCTATATTTTTTTCCTAGCTACGCTACTGACAAACAGGAAACCGGTGCAGGGCCGGATCAGATGGATCCCCGCCCCCAGTATAGCCCAGTGCCGGCAGTCGGTAGAAGTCTGCGGAAGAGGAGGAGATTGAGGCCTCTCGACGAGAGACGGCTTCCCTGGAGGCCTGGCTCGCCGTTTCGCGTTGCCGGCCGGCGTGAGGTCGCCGACGATGAGCCGCAACAAGTTGTGGCGGCAGTGGGGGCCGGGGAGAGGGGAACAGAGAGCCGAGGAAGAAAAGTCGCTGGTTTTTTTTCTGGGCTTTGGAATCGGTGGACCTGTGTGTGCGCGAGCCCAGGTATAACTGAATGGGCTATCGGCCCGAGCTTTCAAGAGTTTGCAGGCCCAGTTTTCTTCTCCTATCACCGTTATATGGGCCAGAAGGCCCAGGTAAGATGCCCATTAAATAACCCATTAAAACATCGTAGCTTGGGCTATGTCTAATTCGAATAGTAGGCCGTATGAAAGCCCAGTAGCCAACAATTGAAACAGGCCTACCGAGGGAACCGGGCCGCTAGAGATCTGGACCTTCTTCCTCGGGAAACCTATGGCTTCCCGAAGTTTTATTGCGCCAAAGTAGCTTCCACCGTTTTAGATTCGTGCAACGGTGGGGATCTCATGTCTATTCGGATCCGAGACGGGATCGCAGCGGGCGGGTGCAAGCGGGAAGCGTCCGACGTCAGCCACCAGGACGGGAATCTACTTTGAGTTTCAACCTTTAAATGCGATTTTCTCCTAAACCGTTAATCATTTTTCGAATCTGTTTGGACTACCATGTTATTTACAATTAATGCGACAGAATAAGATCCAATATGAGTATATTTCTATTTTATATGTGTATCTTTTTAATCAATATTTTCAATATGTTATTTCAACATTTTGAATGACTATCTCAACATCTTAAACTTACCGCTTCAACATTTTTCACACAAAATGTTGATCTAGTTTATACGAATTGTTGAGTTAAGTTTGAGAAAAATGTTGAACCTAGTATATGAAAATGTTGACTGCGTTAGTTTAACACTTTGAGCATGTTAGTTTAACTTTTTATGTGAAAAATGTTGAAATGGTATAATTGGAACGTTGAACTGTTATTTTTGAAATGTCGACTGCAACATCGTACCTCCTATAACTACATTAGTAGTGATAATTGAGTCTGTTTAAAAACGTCAAAACGCGAGGAAAAAATCCGTTCGCCTCGCGGTAACAGAAAAGGGCATGCTTTCCTTAGACCTTGTGCTCGTTTGTCCTTCCGCACGCCGTTTGATGGGCTTCAACGGGTCCTAAGCCAGCTAGCTAAAAAAGTGAACGGAAGCTCTATAGGAGCCCCCCTTCTTCCTTGGGGGACAACACCTTGGTGAACAACGTTCGGAGTTTTTTTTTGTTTTTTTAGGGCGACAACGTTCAGGATTCACAGGGAGGGTGAAAATGGTACGGGTATTTTCCGTCCGTATCCGAGTTCGTATTCGTTTGGAGGGGTTTATATCCGTCTGAATCCGAATTCAGATAGTTAGTATCTGTTACGAATCCGAATAGTTAAAGTTGGATATTTAGAATGTCGATATCAATTTCTATATTATCCTGCCCGCAAAAAAAATCCTATATTATCCGTCACAAGTGAACACTATCCGGATCCGAGAGAAAAAAATTATCCGAATCCGTATCCAACAATATCCGTCCGTATTCGATCCGTTTTCACCCCGGCTACGTGTGCTCACAATTTCAGCTAAATATTTCTGTTATCTATTGATAGGTGACATGCTCATAACTTCCGGTCAATCTCAAGATCTCATAGGGGCGTGTGTGTGGAAATCTGCTTCTAAAATGTGTTTATATAGAGGAAAAGTGAATAGCATTGCATGTTTATGGTATGAAATTAATTTAAATCGAATAGATGAGTACTATATAATGTTGGTGGCCACAGATCACCAAATGTACGTTTACGTGAATTTCGTATGCGACTGAAACGCGTTTCTTACGAGTTACGCCCAACCAGTCCCTGATTGTGATTTGCAGAATCGGTATGCTCAAGACAAGCTAATCAAAACTACTTGCATACTTTTAACGATGCTAACTAGATACACTGTGGATTTAATCTAGTTACTACCTCTGTTTTAAACTGCAGGTCGTTTGACTTTTTTACCATAAGTTTGATCGTTCGTCTTATTAAAAAATAAATAAAAATATAGTAAAATTTAAGATATTTTTAAAGATTTTTTATTAATAAAACAAGCCACCACAAAAAAATATGATAATTTGCACAAAATTTTGAATATGACGAGCAGTCAAACTTAGAGTCAAAAAAGTCAAACGACCTATATATTTTGGAACGAAGGTAGTACATTGGATCGGAAACATAACCAATTTATCTGTACTGTATAACACCGAATTTTTTATAAATAATACCATTTTAATTAGCAACTCACTTGTTACAAACTGGCAGATAAGTGTGATGAGGATATATGAAAGCTACAAAGCCATTTGGCAAGTAAACCACTACCGGAGCGGTACACAATCGTGAACTAGATCACCACGCAAAAGGAAACACACGCTGGAGCTAGCCGTCGTCGTCTTCAAGCTCACGCTGTCCCGGCGGGATACTTGGCGCCGTAGCCGCCGTACGGCGGCTGCGCGGGAGGGTACGCCACGGGAGGCGGCGGGTACGGCTGCTGCTGCGCCATCGCGACGCCCAGCGTGGCCGTCCGTTCCCTCCACCGGATCATGTCGGCGTAGGCCGCGATCGCGCAGGCGATGCCGAAGCAGGCCTTGATGGCCGCCGCCACGAAGACCCCGTCCCTGAGATCCGGGCAGACGAAGTCGAAGCTGCGGCCGCCGTCGCTGTTGTTGCTCCAGGGCCGCCGCCCCACCGCCGTGAAGCCCCCCCTCCATCCCCGATTCCACGCCGCGCCGTACAGGAACATCACCGCCGCCCCCGCCACCAGCACCCTGCGCGCGCTCACCGGCCCGGCGGCAACAATAAGGATCATCAGAGCCACAGATTCGCGTCGCGGCGCGGCGCGTTTGATTGAGCGGACTTTACAGCAACGTACCAGGCGAGTATGGCGAGCACCGTCCTGACGCAGCGGCGCGAGCTCTCGGCCGCGGACACGGCGGCGGCGCCGGCGCCGATGCGGCCGAAGCAGGCGCTGGCCGCGGTGACGAGCGCGACGCCGGCCAGCGAGAGCGGCGCGGCGAGGATGCCCAAGGCGAACGCCGGCGTGCGCCGGTACTCGCAGCCGAACGTGTCGGACCGCACGAAAGCCTGCACCGGGCCCGGGCGACGACCATGCACACACGATCCGATCAGATTTTACAGAGATGAAACAAGGCAAATTAACCTCTGAAGAATGAAGAACAGAGATCATTATCTAAAAAAAAGAATGAAGAACAGGGATGGCGGTAGCTTGCCTTGTGCTTGAAATACTCGGAGGTGAATCCCAGGGCGGCCGTGGCGAGGCCGAGCACGCAGGCCGCCACGATTACCACCACCGCGCGTTTCTCCATGGCCGCGCCTCGAGGTTGCCTTGACCCGGTCGCTCTCGCTGCCGAGCTCGCGTGTGTTCAGTGGGAGGTGCACGAAAGAGGAAATATCTAGCTAAAGTAGAGGACTAGATTGCTTTGCTTGGGGTGGGGTGTATAAAAAGGACGTGCTCCACGCGTTTCCGGGATTTGGTCGTCGACCAGCACACGATTGTACGACGACCTGATCGGCTGTTGATCAGATCTCCTGCAGCAACTGCAAGTGCAACGAAGCATTCAGCAACCACGTGGGCCCCCGATCAGTCAATGGATCATCTTATCGAGCAAGATTAATTAGCCGCACAACATGCTACGATCCTACGACACGACATGGATTGATGGAATCATTCAGCTATCCGTACAGTTACATGCATGGAACGTGGACGATCGAGGTCCGTCTCTGGCTCAGCTAGCTCGGCGAGAGATTGTGTCTGCAATTCCTAGGAGAGTTTTTTTTAAGCAAATTTGCTACAAGTGTCCTTTAATTTACCCTGTCCGTTAAACAATTTGCATATGTTTGATGGATGGTTGAATGAGGTAGACAAAAAAACAAAATATCAATTTTTATCAGAGGCGGCTGCGTTTTGTTAGGCTATATGGATAAGCCGAAATGATATTGTTTTTAACAATGTGAAAGTTTTCTATCCGATGCAGGTACTGTTCTGTGCAACTCACTGGGTTTGGTTTTGGGCGCTTATGCAAAGAGAGGAAGATCGGCCTCGCATTCATTCGGCATGCCGTGCTCTTGAGACTTTAATGATGGAGTTCTTTGCTTCAGATGGCTGGCCTTTCAATAATAGACTTTCAGTTAATTGAATCGTCTGCATGCTTCGTTTGTTGGGTCATCCCTGCTTGGTTTTTCTCGCTTTTGTAACAAGAAACCCGGACATGGTTGTTTGGTTCGAGAATTTGAACAACTACATGTATCAATCGATACAGAGGTTAAAATATTAATAGAGATTCCTTTTTCTAAAAAAATGAGAGTTGTCATTGAGAATAACAACCATTGTTATTAAAGGGACGGGATACTGTCATACTGAGCGAGCTGTAACTGGGCACGATGAAACTGAACAAGGGCGATCTGCAAATCCATTGCTTGGCATGTGCAATCTCCCAAATGCTCAAATTCGCCCAAGCCTGCGGCGGTGTGCGCAGGACATACCGTGGCCATGCAATGCGGGGACAGATAACTCCAGAGTTGTCTATCTTCAATCTGCAGCTGTTTATGCAAGTGGTGTGTGCATTTGTGCGAGTGAGGTTTACGCCCTCGCGGAATCGCAGTCCGCCGACCTGGCGGGCGGCTCTGAAAATCTGAAAATATTTCCAGAACCTTTTTTTTGTGTGGTTGTCTCATTGTTTGTTCATGATCCGTGTCGGACTTCAGAGCGAACGACGTACTCAATTAGTCGGGGCAATTGCATTCACTCTTTTTTTCGATGTGCTGCGCAGGCACCGATTAAACACGGCGTAGAAAGAAAAAAAAAAGGCATACCTATTACTCCCTCCGTCCCTTTTTATATGTTGTTTTCGCTTTCCGAGAAACAACTTTGATCGAATATAAAAAATATATATTAATATTTATAATACATAATAAATATCATTAGATAGATATTTGAATCTAGTTTTTTAATAAATTTATTAGGAGATTAAAATGTTGCACGTATTTTCTACAAATTGAATCTAAATCGTGGCACGGAAACCAACAACGACACTTAATAAGGGATGGAGGGAGTACATGACATTGCGTTTCTCTGGATTCAGATCCGTGGCAGTCAATCTCAACATTTGTTTTGGAAAGGAAAAAGTCCAAATTACTTCCCTCAAGTATAGCGAAAGTCCGGACAACCCCCTAAAGTAATTCTTGGTTCAGTTTACCCCCTAAACTATGTCATTTGGTTCAATTTACCCCTTAACACAATTTGTCTTTTTTGTTTCTCCATGCACAAGTGGAATTTAAAGTTTACATTTTGCAAAATTATAGCAGACAATATAAGACATGTTAAAAAAATATATCATAATTTTTTGTCACTGTTTTAATAGGGTAATATATTTAATAATAAAGTTATCCTTAAACTATAATATTATATAGAAAGTAGCGATGAAAAATTCGTAAAATATTTTCTAATATAGTTTATGATGTTTACTACCTCCCTGCAAAGTCTCAAATTAAAATTCATCTTGTGCATGGAGAAACAAAAAAGACAAATTGTGTTAAGGGGTAAGTTGGACCAAATAACATAGTTTAGGGGGTAAATTAAACCAAAAAATAGTTTAGGGGGTTATCCGGACTTTCACTATACTTGAGGGAAGTAATTTTGACTTTTTCCTTTTGGAAAAATCATTGTCATTAAAATCACACTTTGTCCGGAAAACCATTGCGGACGTTGAAATGCACACATACTCATCACTGTGAATACAGTAGACAACCTCTATCTATACATCTCTAAAAAATTGGTCGGCAGATTTTGATCTTGAAATTCACAAGTCATCAACAATACAGAAAACATAGTGTTAGTTAAATACTAAAATAAATTTAAAAAGGCCGAGAACTCTATGACTACGTAGGTCTAAGCAGCGCGTGGTGTTTTACGAGTCACGGTCGTTTGTTATCTTTTTTTTTTTGAGAATCACGGTCGTTTGTTATCTGAGTATGTACCCAACGGTCCAGCTGTATCGCCTGGCCGTATTTGCAGGCAAACCACAAGGAGAGTCGGTGGGATGAGCAATCCCGGGCCACTTGGGCTTTAGGCCCGTCTAGAGTTTGCAAACCCCTAGGCCCATATAGTGATGTTGTAAAAACATCCTCTTCTCTTCAAAGGAAATCAGGATTCTGATCGAGACGATGGCTTCGCCTGCTCCCTTTCCACGTCGATGAGGATTGCCAGAGCTCGATCAGGTCGATGACCTCAAGCAACTGGCTCTACGGATTGTTCGTCCTAGTCGCAAAAGTTGGGGTTGGGGCTTGAAACCTCGAACAGGGATGACATGATAGGTGATTGTTGCAAATATATACGTTGTCATAAGTGACAGTAGCATATTCTGTAGGCTAGAATATTTGTTTCCTCGATTGAAACTGAGCTACGGTGTGAGAATATGGACGAAGCGAGAACCGAGAAGTATAGCTAAAAGTTCAGACAATGATGCCAGTTTACCACGGAACATACTCAACATAGCATCAAAACTTGCACAAAAGGTTAGAACTGAACAAACAAGTACACTTGACGTTCACATGCATAACACATTTGCTGTCTGGTGACATCAGACATGCCATTACACATTCAGAGTCACCGCGGTGAATAGATGATATAAAATCAAAAAATACACATGAATCAGTTAGATTGACGACCACCTACGGCAAGAACTCGTCCTACATAACTACAAAGCATCATAACTTGCCCAAAACTAAAATAGACAAATCAAGCTGACGTGTTCAGAGCTGAAAGCCTGAAAGAAATTACTCGGCATGCTCAGTGTCCTGAAGCACATTTGCTGTCAGGCGACAACGGATTTAATATACATCTACATGGCACAGCATACATCAGAGACGTTTACTCTCGGCCTCTCAGGTGGCATTTGATTCAGCCTACATGCTTGACAAAACAACACGTACAGACTACATCACAATGACAGAATTCAGATATGCCCGTTACAGATGCAGGGCTACAACGTCCTAAAAACTACGCGTCGGCCTTGAGGAAGAGCCCGAGCCGTTGCATGATGCTGGCACGCCCATACTCCACGATGCAGAGTTCCTTGAGGTCCCGTGGGAGGATGCTCTCGTCGGGCAGCACCGCCCTCTCCATCTCCAGCAGCGTCCGGCGGAGGTTCGCCTTGGCGATCAGAACGGCGGTGGAAACCGGCGCCGGCGCGGCGCGCTTCTTGCCCTCGAGCTCCTCTTGGTCCTGCACCACCTTCGACGCCGGTTCCCGCGGTGGCTGCACAGCTCTGCCGTTCTTCTTGGGAAGAACCGCCGGTGGAACCGGGATGATGACAGCAGCCTCGTCGGAGTCGCTGTCTGAATCTGAATCGCTCGAAGATGGTGAGCTCCTGGAGTCGTTGCTTGAGCTCGAGCTGTTGCCGGAGTTGACAGCCTTCTTCTCGATGGAAACGACAGGGGAGACGCCGCCGCAGATGTCGATGAACTCGCTCTCGTCCTCCGGGAAGTCCTTGCCGCTCTCACTGTTGCCGGATTCGCAGGCCTTCTCGGCGGCAACGAGAGGGGAGACGCTTTGGATCGCGACGGGGGAGACGCCGCCGCAGATGTCGATGAACTCGTCCTTGTCCTCCGGGAGGAAGTCCCTGCTCTCGAGCTTGGCGGTCTTGGCGAGAGCAGCAGACACCTTCCTCCGCTTCGTCGCCGTCGGCGGCTTGACGGAAGCCTCCTCCACCGGCGCTTCCGATCGTTGCTTGGCGGCGGCCATGGACCGGCCGTTCAAGAGCTCTGCCTTCCTTAGGAGGGCGCGGACGGCGTCGAGCTCCGCGGCCATCCTCTTCCGCAGGGTCCCCAGTGCAGCGTCGACGGATGTCTCGACGCCGTTGCAGGTCACCTTGGCGCGCTTCGGATTGGGCACCGGGAACTCCTCGCCAGCGCCGGCGGCTCGGCGAGCCGGCTTCTCCCGCGCCACCGGGTCGCAAGCAGCAGTCTCGACGACCTGAGGCCACGGCCGCTTCACGAACGACCGGGCGCTGGGAACGGGAGCGGAGCGGCGAAGGGCACCCATGGTTGGCCGCGCGCGGGTCGAACAAGCGAGCAAGCTCTGGTGAATGGTGGGAGACGAAAGTTCCGGTGGGAGGATGGATCTAGATTCTGGATCGAGGAAGGAGACGGGATGGGCATGGATCAGCGGAGTGGTATTAATCGTCCCCGTGCGAGGGGCTCGAGTCGGAGTGGGAGCCGGTTGATCGGAGTTCGAGTTCGACAAGGATGGGAAACAAGAAGCAAAGGTTTGTTTGCGCTTTGTCTGTTTACAAAGCACCAGGAGGCGGGAATACATATGTTTCCGTCTCTCCAGCTGGTAAACGAGAATAAGATCAGGCAATTTGTGCTTTAGGCACGAGAGCTTGCATTGCATGCGCGGGGGCCGGCCGGCCGGCGATCAGGTTATGGGCACAAACGACAGTAAGGCCAGGCCGTCGGCGTTTGATGCATGGCGATCGAAAATAAAAACTCCGAGGCGATCGAACCCCAGGACGACGGCCGCCGCGCTGACCACCACCGCGCGTTTCTTCATCGCGTATCGATGGGCCTTGTAGAGTTCAGGGCCGGGTGCTAGCGCGTGGGGCTAGAAACATGAATGCTGGCCAAAAGGCTCGAACTGGAAGAAATGAGCCATGTTTAGATCCCGATTCGGAGGTTGCAAAGTTTGCACTTCACCATAAATGTGTCGCTGTCGTATTTCATTTGTATTTATGAATAATTGTCCAAACGTTGATTAATTAGACTTAAAATGTTCGTCTCGTAAAGTACAACAAAACTATGCAATTAGTTTTTGATTTCACCTACATTTAGTACTCCATGAATGTTTTGATATTTTGATGTGATGAGAATCTTCTTTTTGCATAATGATTTTTTTGAGGGGATTGCATAGTGAAATTTGTGTTGGAATTCTGGATCTAAATAAGGCATGAGTACAGTTCATATGCCCATAATCGAATACCAAAAGTTATCTGCTCACATCAGACATGTTATTACACATTTAGAGACACTACGATGAACTGATGATGTCATCAGTTAGTGTCACCTACGATTTGATCAAGAACTTGACGTACAGATACAAAACATAAAAATTTGCCCAGAACTGAAAAAGACAAATCAAGTTGGGAGAAAGTCTATATAACCCCCTGAACTCAGCAGCGGAGCTAAGGGGGGATTAGGGGGCTCTAGCCCCCCTACCAGTACGTAACCCATGGAGAGCAAGAAGGAAATATAGAGGAAGAAGAAGCGAAATGAGAGGAAAAGAGGAGGAAGAAGAAGTATGAGGAGGGTCAGCCCCCGTAGACTGGAATCCTACCTCCGCCATTGCCTGAACTATTAAGGATGGAATACTTCACCCACTAAACTATAAACCCGGATGTTTAACCCCTTCTTGCTAAACACGAATGGAGAGAGATGACCGTCAAAACTGGTATCGCCTGGACTCAAGCTCTGCCCATCACCTCCTCGCACATAGACATGGTCAAGATTGAGTCCAGACGGTACCATGCCCCATGTGTGTAGATGTCCTTTGGGGTATAATAAAGGAAGGAAAAAAAGAAGATAGTATGCTTGTCTGCTCGGCATTTGGGCTCCATTCTATACTGTCGTTCAGTTCAACAACTATGTGGCAGAAACACCCTAAAATCGTTTGGGGTAGTTATTTAAATGATAGTATACAGTTGAGGGGGTTAGACATCCAATTTTATAGTTTAGAGGGGGTGAAGTGTTCCATATTGGATAGTTTGGGGGGTTATGTAAATTTTTTTCACCACGTCATCATCCACATTAGCTGTTACGTGGCAAAAACCGCCGGGGAGGGGGGACTATTTAAACGGTATTGTATAGTTGAGGGGGTTAAACATCCGGTTTTATAGTCTGGGGGAGGGGGGGGTGAAGTGTTGCACCCCTGATAGTTTAGGGGGTTATATAGACTTTTTCCAATCCAAGTTGACATGTTCAACGCTCAAACAAATAGCTCGACATGCTCACTGCTGAAGCGCATCTGCTCTGTCAGGTGACAATTGATTTATACTACATTTTTTAGATAATGGAAAATATATTATCCGGTCTTGACCAAAGCGGCTACAACAAAAATTAACATGAAAATAACATCCCCATCAAGGGGCTCTAGTAGTCCTACGCGACCAACAAGATCGCTATAACACGTTTGTCAGACCTTACAAAGAACTGAAAACGTTGGGCACCGACCACCATTGATGCTTCTTCTGAGGCAACAACACGAAGACTTGGTGCAGATAAAGCTTGCCAACCAACATCCGAACTGTTACGCCATCCAATGCCTCCTCCGACCTCAGCTGAATACTGAACAAGGTGTCCACATGGTAGAACTGCCCGGCCTTAGCGAACAAGATGAAAGTGCATCTAGGCACTTATATGTTTTGGTGATTTTGGATGACAACATGATTTGTATTTAACTTGTTTGCTTAAGCATATGAGCAGGGTTTTATTCTTATGGATATTCATGTAATATGATTGCTGAATAATATAAGCTCATTATTGGTATAAATGACATGAAAGCAAACAAGTGAGTGTGATCCCATGCAATTAAGCAATACAATGACAAGTGAATGAAAATGATAAATGAGACAAGGTTTTATGCAAATTGGTCGGTCTCATCTACTGGATACTTGTCAAAGGCTAATGGGACAATTTACTTGAAGAAATTAGGATTTCTTTGGACTTGGTCCATGGCAATGGTTATATTCAAAATGAGACATGGTTCTATGGTTAGTATATGGTCTCAAGTGCATAGAAGCTTATGGACAAGTTATTTACTAAAGACAACATAGAATGAAAATATTTGACATATTTCAAGTTAATTGAAGACATGGGTTTCAAAGTAATATTCATGATGAAGCAAAGCAAAGTGAGACTCAAAGTGGCTAGATATGGTGAAAAGGATTAAGCTAGATGACGGTGTCCAGGTACTAAGCAAAGAGAAGGGCAAGTTGGTCTTGTAGCCGAGAAACTTTGCTAAGGTGAAGACTAGCATCATGGTTTGGTCTCTATGCACTAATCAAGCCTTACCGAGTGAAGCTATGCAATGCATCTAATTCTTTATTGATCATATAATTGAAATGGCTTATGAATTGGATATACTCGGAAATTCTAAGCCATTGGCTCAAGTTGGATTTGCTCAACAAGATAAAGATGTTGAAGCCCTCAAAGTTGAGAATGATCAAGTATGGCATCGATGAAGAAATGGAAGCTCAAGTGGAGAGTTTATTTATTGTTTTTATCTTGAGTTTAGGAATGTCGTACTATCAAGAGGGATGCAATATTAGTTGATTGACAACACCAAAAGTGCTCATAGGTCAACCCATGTGAGATAGCCTTGAGAGAAAAACACTTGGGAACTTAGTGTGCTGGCTCGACCCAAACCGGTCTGACCGGTTTGGCATCTGACAGGCACAATGTCTAGTTTGGTTTGAAAACCGGTCTGACTGGTTTTCCACGGCCATAACGGCTAGTTTTGGATGTTGGGGTATTTATACCCCTTAGCCCTCTCCTTTGAGGGCTGCTGGCTCCTTTGCCTCATTTGTGCGTCCCAAGCTTTCTTGAGCACCAGCAAGCTCTCCCCAAACCTCTCTTTGTGAGAGTTGATTGATTTGTTCATATCTTTGGATTTGGGTTGAGGGATGTATCAGTTGTGAGTAAAATAAAGATTGAGAGAGCTACTTGCAGCCATCAAGAGCATATCCATAGCTTGAGCACTTCCGGTGAACTCTAGCAACCATTGAAGCATTTGTTACTCTTGGAGGTGAAGCCTCCTAGACGGCTAGGCGTCGTCGGTGAGCTACCTCGTTTGTGGTAAGCCGCAGATCGTTTGTATAGGCCGGCCTTGACTCCTTCGTGGAAAAGGGTCACAAGCTAGTGGAACCGAGGAAAGTGGCTTGGAGTGGATAAGCCCGCCTTTCGTAGGCCCTCAACGGAGAGTAGAATTCACATTGTCTTTGTGACTGCCTTGCTGGCATTGGTGAATCCGAACTTCGGGAAACAAATCATCGTGTCTCTTTCTCGGTTTGCCTCACAAGTTCAATTCTAGCATTTACATTTACTTCCGCTTCGATCTACTTGGTTGTGCTCTACTTGTGTGCAGGGGCTTTGTGAACCTGCTAGAAATCATCTACGGGAGCCACAAAACAAGTTTGGTTTGTGCTAGAACTCGTGGGGAGTTAAATTGCATAGTTGTGTGTTTCTGCTAGAAACCGGTCTGACCGGTTTCAGTACTGACTTTGGAAAAAGTTTTGTTAATTTACAGATTCACCTATTCACCCCCCTCTAGGTGACATCAAGGTCCTTTCACAAGAACTTCGACGATGCGCCTCCACTGCCGCCACCGGCCTGGAGAAACCAGGCTAGATTTTCACCCGGTTATTGATCACCCACTAGCGCAACAGGGGACGGTTTGACAAACGACTTCAGCGGCGCCTTCAACAAGGTGTGTGTCATGGACACTTCCACCGCCGCCGGTCCGGCAAACATGCCAGGCAAGAATTTCACCCAAGTCGCCGCCACAACTGTCACCACTCCGCCTGGCCAACGAAAAGGTCGCCTTCACCAGAAGGACACCAACATCTTCGCTCAGGATGTCGACACCGCAAGACGAGACGCACGCTGGCCGCCATCGACAAAACACCGCCACCCAGAGCAAGGTTCCGCCGGCAGAGGCACGACACCAACCCGTGGGAAGGCGGCGTCGCGACTGCCAGCGAAGTCCGCGCAAGTTGCCCACATGGGAGCGACGCGGAGTGATGGAGGCGTTGGATCTGTTACCACTCTATAAACTCCATACGGCCAGGGACTCCAAGAGCCGCTATCGGAGAGGCCACACGAGCAGAGGCCGCCGCACGACTGCACCCGCTGGCGCACGACGCCCATGCCGACAGAGCTCTCAGATCCGCCCACCACTAAGGCGCCGCGTCAAATGGGAGCCTCGGCCACCATGCCGGCGTTAGTGTGTGCCCACGTGCAGGCCGCCGCGCGCCCAGGAAGGCCGCAGGCACACACCCATGCCGCCGGCCACGCAGAGATCCAGGCCGGCCACCGCCAACCATGCGCCGCCCGTCAGGCCGCGCAAACCCCGCCTGAGCCTCCGACGCCCTGCGCGCCGTGGATCCGCCCGCCACCGCGCCCGAGAGCGGCGCCACCAGATCCACGCGAGATAGCCGGTGAGCCGCCCCGCCGCCGCCATCCCTGGGTCAGCCGGGCTTCCGGTGAGGTCCTCCAGCGGCGACGAGGTGGAGGAAGAGGAGGGAGGGAACGGGCGGCGGCGCTAGGGTTGGCCTCTCGAGCCGCCAGGGAGAGGCGACGCGGGGGCCGGCACAGCATACATCAGAAATTTGCTCTCGGGTGACATTTGATTCATGGGAAGGTACATGCATGAGCATGACACAACAACACATACAGCATCAGAATTTAGACATGTCAATTACACATGCATAGCCGAGAACGACATCACTGGCTCACTGCATGGCTACTGCGTCCTACAACTATCCTGCTCCTGATCCATCTGCTCAGCATGCTCAGGAATGAGAGCAGTTTAGCACAGAGCAGAGCATCAATGCTTGCCCAAAAGGCTAGAACTGAAATAAATGAGTAAACGACTTCACGTGGCCATAATCAAATACCAAAAACACATTTGCTGTCTGGTGATATAAACATGCCATTACGCATTCAGAGATACGCTCAGAGCTGAAACAAATTATTTTGGCCGAACGCGTTTGCTGTCAGGTGTCAACTGATTTAGGCTAATTGGCACAACATAGATCAGACAAATTTACTCTCAGGTGACATTTGATTCATGCTACATGCTCGACACAACAACAGATACATCAAAATTCAGACATTCAGACATGTCCGTTACACGTGCATAGCCAAGGAGCTATCACTGGCTCACTGCATTGCTACTAACGTCCTACAAGGCTTCAGCCTACAGCTATCTCCATCTGCACCGCTCTACGCGTCGTCCTTGAGGAAGAACCCGAGCTTTTGCATGATGCTGGCACGCCCATACTCGACGATGCAGAGATCCTTGAGGTCCCGTGGGAGGATGCTCTCGTCGGGCAGCGCCGCCCTCTCCATCTCCTGCAGCGTCCGGCGGAGGTTCGCCTTGGCGATCAGAACGGACTTGGATATCTTCTCTGTCTCCGTAGTCTGCACCACCTCCGATGCCGGTTCCGGCGCTGGCTGCAAAGGCGCGCCGTTCTTCTCGTCGGGATCGCTCTCAGAGTCGCTGTCTGAATCTGAATCACTCGAAGCGGTGTCGCTATCTGAGTCTGAATCACTCGAAGATGAGCTTCCGGAGTCGCTACCTGAATCTGAATCACTCGACGATGAGTTCGGGCTGTTGCCGGATTCGCCGGCCTTCTCAACGGAAACAACAACAGGGACGTCGACGACCTTGTTCCCGTCCTCCGTGGCCTCCCTGCTCTCGCTGTTGCCGCCGGTTTCGCCGGCCTTCTCGACGGCAATGACCGGGGAGGATTTTAGGATCGCGACGGGGGAGACGCCGCCGCAGATGTTGATGGACTCGTGCTCGTCTTTAGGGCTTTGGAACTTGACGATCGTGGCGAGAGCAGGCACCTGCGTCTGCTTCGCCGGCGGCGTCTTGACGGAAGCCTCCGCCGGCGCTTCCGATCGTGGCTCGGCGGCGGCCATGACCCGGGCCTTCTTGCTGCCGGACAGGAGCTCCGCCTTCCTCAGAAGGGCGTGGACGGCGTCGAGCTCCGCGGCCATCCTCTTCCGGAGGGTCCCCAGTGCAGCGTCGCCGACGACGGACGCCTCGACGGCGCTGGGGGTCACCTTGCTGCGCTTCGGACTGGGCATCAAGACCTCCTCATCAGCGCCGGCGCGGCGAGCCGACTTCTCCCCCACCGTCGCACCGCAAGCAGCAGTTTCTACGACCTGATGAGGCCGCTTCATGAACGGGCGGGTCACCTTGGCGTGCTTCGGGCTGGGCGCCGGCAACTTCTGATCGGCGCTGATCCGGCGGGTTGACGGCTGCTTCGAGATCGGGCGGCCGTTCGGTAACATCTCGCTGACCCCGACGGGTATCACCTCCATCTCGAGGCTGACGCCGTTGCGGACGACCTTGACGTAGCTCGAGCCCGGCACGGAGGGCTTCTTGTTGGCGCCGGCGGGTCGGCAAACCGACGACGACGATCCCTGCGCCATCGCGCTGCGAGCCGTGGGCGCGGCGCCCCGCGAACGCTTCGGGAACGAGCAGGCGGCGGCAGGGACGGGGGCGGCGCGGCGAAGGGCGCCCATGGTTCGCTGCTGCCGCACGTCGGACGAGCGAGCGAGCTCTCGCGGTCGCGGGGTCTCGCCGTAGGCGATTAGGTCTCGCTGGGAGGATGGATCTGGATCGAGGAAGGAGACGGGATGGACATGGATTGGAGCCGTGGCGGGGCCGGTGGTACTAATAATCGTCTGCGGGCGAGGGATTCGAGTCGGAGACGATCGCTGCCACGCGCTTCGCTGCTTGGTTCGGATTCCCGAGTCCGACAAGAATTCGAACAAGAAGCAAAGCTTTAGCGCCTTTTCTGTTTGCCAAGCAACCAGGAGGCGGGAATGCGATGAGGCAATCGGAGAGTAGCGATCTTGCACGCTTGGAGGATGACAAACAGAATGATATATTGATATGCCCAGCCAGCCGCCCAGCCATGGAGGGTTTACTGATGGAAAACTTACAAACTCGGTGTACCAGTGTACTTATCGCGCACCAGGTAACAGCTTAACATTAATCGAAATCAAAATCCGAAATGTCGAAACATCAACTACCCTGCAGTTATACATATCAAAGAGCTGATAATTAAGAACTGTGAGGTAATTATCAGGTAACTGTGGCACGACCCCACGGAACACGTCGGACTGGAACTGGTGACGTCAAGCTCAAGATGTCCCCTCAGGTTGCTTGGCGCCGTAGTAGCCGCCGTACGGTGGAGGAGCAGGGTACGCCATGGCCGGCGCCGCCTGTGGCTGTGGGTACGGGGCGTACGGCTGCTGCGACCACTGCGGCTGCCCCATCGCGACGCCCGGCTCGTCGTCCGTCCGATGCAGGTAGACGTAGGCGGCGACCGCGCACGCGGCGGCGGCGGCGGACAGGATGGACGCCGTGGAGAAGATGCCGCTCCTGAGCACGAGGCAGCCGTAGTAGTAGCCGCTGCTGTAGCGCCGGCCCCGCCTGCTCGCCGCGAGGCCCCGCGTCCCGGCCTGGTTCAGCGCCGCGCCGTAGAGGAACAGCACCGCCGCCGCCACCACCAGCACCCTGCGGCATCGATCTCCGTGGTCAGTTGGATGCTCTAGGGAAATGCAATTCATCGGAACGCCCGGCGCGCGGCGCCGCTGCGATGATATAGCTAGGGACGACGTACCAGGCGACGGTGGCCAGCTTGACGGCGGTGGCGCGGCGGCGGCCGGTCGCCGCGGGCGCGTCGCGGCCGTAGCGGCCGAAGCAGCCGCTGGCCGCGGTGGCGAGGACCAGCCCGGCCAACGCGAGCAGCGCCGCGACGACGCCGCAGCCGAGCGCCGGCGTGCGCCGGTACACGCAGCGCCGGCCGTCGAATCCCACGAAAGCCTGCGCATTCGAACGAACGAACAGTTAGTGCAGGACGCAAGATTGAAGAGCAGAGATAGCAAGGCGGATGGGAGCGTGCAGCTTCTCGCTTGGCGCTTGCCTTTGACTTGGTGCCCTCCGCGACGAACCCCAAGACGGCGGCGGCGAGGCCGAGCACGGCCACCGCCACGCTCACCAACACCACGCGTTTCTGCATCCTTCAATGTCAGACACCGTTGTTCTGCCTGTCCAAGAAAGAAGATGGATTGTGAAGATGAAGACAAACGGGTCACGGATGGAGGCTAAAATCTGTCTTCAGGGAATCAACTTGTAGTCGTTGTACTAGAGCCGGTTTATAATATCTAGTCAAATGGAGGATCTAACTAATCTAATAAGGTACTTCCATATAATATCTATTCAAACGGAGGATTCTAATATAATTCGCGGTGGGGTGTGGCCATCATGATAAGACATTATCCCTTTTTAACAAAAAAAGTAGCAAGAGCATTGCTACTCAACGCGTCATTGGAAAAATTCGAGTATCTCGTATTGAGCACGGACGAAGTTCACCTCTCCCAGCTACGCTGAATCGGCCAGCTAACCGCGTTGTGCGGTTCCTAGCAGCCGGAGGTCTATGTCCTCATCTAGGCTGACTCGGTCAGCTATGGCTGCAAGCAGCTCGGCTCATCTACACTACACATAAACTGTTCACACCGTTTTAAATTTCTTCGCTCAATCAAATTGGAGCTGGTGAAGACTGTATTTTTAGTTTTACGGGCTTCGGCTTTACTGTGGCACTGTATCACAGAGCTGAAGCTGTTGAGAGCCCTCTCAAAAAGGACCTTGCTGATTCGGCAAGACATGGTGTTTGTCAACTGCATGAAAATACATGGTTTTTGTCAACTGGATGAAATTTCTTAGAATTTTTCCGGTTCCTATCCGTTTTACAAGCAAGAGATAACTTTGCTGAGTTACTAAATTAACATAGGCTTGCGAGTTGACAATGACAACAGTAAAGCATTATTATATATATACAGTGAGACTGGGCACAACCTGTCAGTTTCACGAGATTCCATTATTTTTTCTACCGCGAATATAGGACATGAAGATGGTTTAGCTGGAAATTGGTTTTCAAGGAAAACAGGGGGGCGTCTTCCTTTGTTCGAGCAAATATGGCCACCAAAAACGGATTAGGCAGAGGACAGAGGAGTAAGGAGGTGATCGAAAAAAAGATTCACAAAAATCTACACTTATTAGCTGCTAGAAGTTGCGTAATTGATACTATGCAAGCTACGCATGATACGTAGAAGATTAAAGTGATGTTGAGATTATTTCTGTTCTGTATGCTAATTGTTGCCCAACTGCATGAATGATACGCTTGGCTTGCTGCTTCCATCATTTTTAAATCAATATGCTGATGACCTGATTCGCATGCATCTCGATTGATCGTCCACCTGAGCTGCCACCTGCCATGCCGGCGCCGGCCGGAGAACACGGAGGCGGTGACCAAACGTGCTCCCGTCCCATACGGTGATTGTCTCTCAGGCTCGGCTCCACGCGATGGCTCGCCTTCGTTCTCGTTCCCCTCGTACCCCTCCGAGTCGCTGGAGCTCGTCTCGTGCGGCCTCTTATTTGTTGCCGGGTACGACGGCCACGCTGGACATGATCGAGGAGTACTGCAGCAACGACGACATTCGCAAACATGGCCTAGCGCAGACTGAAAGTTACATAGCAATAGTTAACTGCTGCTTATCTAGGGCCGTGTTTAGATCCAGAAACCGGCTTCCCGATTCGGGTCTGCCGCGTTCTGACGCGTGCCGGACGCCATAAATGTTGCACTGTAACATTTCGTTTGTATGTATAATTTTTTTTAAAAAAATTGATTAATTAGGCTCAAAATGTTCGTCTCGCAGAGTACAACAAAACGGTGTAATTAGTTTTTGATTTCATCTACATTTCGTACTCCATGCATGTTACGACATTTTGATGTGATGAGAATCTTCTTTTTGCATAGTAAATTTGGGAGTGTAAATTTGGAATCTAAACAGGGCCTAGGTCTCCTAGCTACGCTAATTCTAGGAGCCATTACGTCAAACTAGGGATGGCAGCGGGTCGGGTACGTGCGGGTAAAGCATTTACCCGCCCGCGAGCGTACCCGCACTGACAGTCTTTACCCGCCCGCAAGGCTGCCCGCGGGTAAAAAACCTTACCCGCATCCGCACCCGTCGGATATCCGGGGGTATCGGGTAAACCCGTCACCCGCCGCCGCTGCCCTCCCTCCACGCACGCCCTCTCCCCGCCGCCGCCTACTCCTCCCCGCGTGCGCCGCGGCCTCGACAGCGACTCAGCGAGTGATGCTGGCCCGCGCGCCGCTGGCCACGTGAGCCCGGCCGTGGGCGCCGCCGCGAGCTCGGCCGCGGTGCCGGCCGGCCGTGGTCGCCGCCGCGAGCTCGGCCCTGGGCGCCGGCCACGAGCCCCGCCGCGAGCTCGGCCCTCTAGCCGTGGGCGCCGCCGCGAGCTCGGCCCTCTGGCCGTGGGCGCCGCCGCGAGCCCGACGCGAGCGCCGCGCACGGGGGTCGCTGCGAGTCCCGCCTCTCTCTATCGTCTCATCTCTCTCTCCTCACAGGATAAGGATAAGGATAAGGGTTAGGATAGATTTTTGTTGGTGGGCTGGGCCATATTTGTTATGGGCTTTGTATTGCAACGGGTAACGGGCATATCCACGGATGAAGTTTACCGCCCGTTAGCTGTCCGCGGGTGAAATTTGGTGCCCTTATCCGCGCACGCGGGCGAAATTTGGTGCCCGTATCCGCGCCCGTCGGGTCGGGTATCCGCGGATACCCGCGTCCGCAGGTAAAATTGCCATCCATACGTCAAACATCTTGTGATCACAATAAGCATTGAGAGGCCAAGCAAGATGGAAACGTCGAACAGCTTTGCCCTGTCCGTTTGGATTGTTTCCAGTGAGTCGACGATGTTTTTCTCTCAGCGAAAACCAGTGTCAGCCACCAGCCGCCAACCAGCCAGCAGTGTTTTTCTCTCAGCAAAAACCAGCGTCAGCCACCAGCCACCAGCCAAACGAAGGCTCCTGTCGACAGGACACATGCTGACGAGTGACGACGGTAGTGACGGCGGTAGGCACCAATAATCGAAGAGGTGGATGTGGCGGCGGCGGCAGACGAGCTGTGGGGGCCTCTCGCGAATGATCGAGTTGAGCCGGCAGACATGAGGAGGCGAGCCGAGATCACCTAGAGCCGCGAGCCGAGAGCCAATCACCGGATGTCCCAGCGATCCTTGGATGCATTGGGCCTCCACGTGTCGGCCATCGGCAACAGGTCCGCACGGGAGCAGGTTTGGGGACCGTCCCCACTCAATTTTTTTCCTTTCATCCATGGGTCCATAGTCCATACATCTTCGGCCGACCGACTCGTTCAAACCTCCCCCCATGCATTCCAGCCCAGTATGACCAACGGATCCAGCCCAGTAAGAGCAGCATGGGTGTGTATGTGCCATTGGGCCGTCTCGTCTGATGGGCATTGTCACGCAGACAGGCAGCAGTACAAACAAAAGCAAATGGGCTGCAAGCCCAAGAGCTGACAGGTGATCACTAGAACTAACGAATGATGCAAGACAAGTACACACCAAACAAATCTCAAAGCAGTTTTTTAGAAATTTGATAGAATTAACCTTGAAGCGAATTCATTTAGTATTAAACAAATCTCCAAGCAGGACAATGAATTTAGCCGGTTCTTGCTTAGAAATCCCGAATAAAGAAAAACAAAAATGCCCTGCTAGACAAAATCTGGTTAATTTGGATCTTGAGTGTTATCAAAACCAGATTTTGTTAAGCTAGATTTAGGAGCTAACCACCTAAAGCCGTGTTTGGCTAGATGAGATAAAATAGGAATAGTAAAAGCTGATTTTCCGTAAAACCGAAAAGGTCAGTTTTAACAAAAACGAGTCCGACCTGTTTTTGCGAAATCTGGGTCCTCGTATTGCTTCTGTTACGTCCCTATTCCTCTTTTCTTCCGTAATTAGAGGATCCATTAATGATAAGACTAATTCTAGAAGTTTCCTAATTCTCTAGATCCATGGATAACTGGCTGATGACTCGAGAAAATCATCATTGCTGATGTGATCACTATATCAAACGTATCTTCTCCCTCGTACTATCCAAACACCATAGTTTGTATCCTCAAATCTAACTAACTAACAACCTGAAATTGATTTTCCTAAAACTCCTCCTAAATCTTGTTTTAGGAAAACTGATTTATAACTTCGTGATCCAAACAACCACTTAGTATTAACCTTGAAGCGAAAGCTCTATTTCCCGTTCCTTTCCCCCTTGTTACAACACATTTACCTTTTTATTTTTCTTTTTTCCTTTCGTTTTTTATGGCCTTCTTCTATTCATGTTTTTCTCATGTCATTAGCCCCTACCATGCCGGCTTGACCGGTTGAAGGGCAGTGATGTCACACTGCGGTGTGGACGGTGCAAAAGGTAGCAACCCGCAGCACTCAACAAAGGTACTACTAAAACCCTAGAGATGAGAAAAGTACTACGATCTCCGGCCTAATCGAGCTTAATAACTAACTAAATACTCCAGCTATCTAGCGACTAGCGGCTGACAGTTTATTTGGTACACATAAGCATTCTGCTGTACTATTCAATGCTATTCTGCTAAAATATACTCCCTCCGTTTCAATTTATAGGTCGTTTTGGCATTTCATGATTCATAGTTAGTAGTATGTATCTAGACATAAGTATATATGTAGATACATACTACTAACTATGAATCTAGATTTGTCAAAAAGACTTATAATTTGGAACGGAGGAAGTACATGCATCACCGAATCATTCAGCCACGATTCACGTGGTCGGTGTCATCCTGTTGCTCCTAAACAATTCGATAGTGGCGTACATTCACTGCGTCACCTTCTGAACCACCGCGCCTTCGTTGATTAGCAGTAGTAACCGGCCTTTCCTCTGACGCCTAGCTTTTCCCCTAATATAATGCTCTGGGGTTTTGTGTGTAAGCGTGTGGGATCACAGCGAATGAATAGATACAATACAACCCACTAGCTTTTGCCGGATCGGAATTAGCAATATCTAATGACCACTATGTATGTATAACCTGCAGGACATAGCGACGGAGCAAGCTTTTACGCGTGACCAGCAGTGTGTAGCTAGCCTCAGCTTAATTTGCATCTTATTATTAGCTACTCGGTTCTCATTTAGCATGAAACTCGCTGCCGTATGGGACAAGCATACAAAATGTGAGGAAGCGAGCACCTCTAACCGGTCTTTTTTTTGTTGGGTACAAATACGGGCGTTTGTGATATATTTTTCCTGGTTTCGTGTCCTATTCTGCTTTGTCGATTTCAAGAAGAAATGCATTTTCTCCCTCCTAACCAAAAGGAGATCCAGGGGAAAGGGACCCTTGAAATTAAATGACCGTGTGCCGCGGGCACGTAAAACGACGAAATACATGCTGCATTGTTATTCTATTTTCAGACGAAAAATCCCACCTGAATCAATTGATGTCTATTTTAAAATACTCCAGCGATGCATATTATGAGGTAATTATGAGTATCTACATTGAAAACGTGAATCTCATGCTTGCATGGAAGGTCTTCATATGTTGAAAATGGAGTATTTGGTCAGCTCGGTTGGTTGTTTATTCGTTCACAGCAGCTCTGACCCGATCTTAGTGCAAGCGAGATTCGTTTCCCTAAGACCCCAACCATTTTCATTAGGTTGACAATGCCAGTGTGTGTGAATCCTGCAATCTTGGAAAGTAGCATGCAAGGCCATTTTTTCTTTTCTCTTTCTTCTATGGTACAGTAGTATAGAAAAATGGCTTATGAATTCCAAATGCCCGCAAAGTTGTCCCCAGAAAAATATATACCTGAGCATTTTAGGCCTGATCTAACTTGACCCTGGTTGTGTTCACTTCCCAAACTTTTCCAAAAATTCTCTCTCCAAACTTCACTATTCACTTATCACATCAAATCTCTCTCCTCGTGCATGGAGTATTAAATGTAGGTAAATAAAAAACTAATTACATAGTTTTGATGTACACGACGAGACAAATCTTTTGAGCCTAGTTAGGTCATGGTAGGGCAATGTTTATCACAAACAAACGAAAAATGCTACAGTGCGCTACAGTGCCCGATATAACATTTTCACCAAACTTTCTCTTCCTCTTTTTGAACTAAACACCCCCCCTAAACTGTTGGATTTGGCTCGCCCATGACATGTGTGGAACTAGACATGGTAGGAGAAACCATACCTGAAAAATTTGAATATTTTCAATTAGAAAAAGAGCAGAAAACCATTTGAATATTTTTAATTAGAAAAAGAACAGAAAACCCAAGCCGGCTCGAAAAACAGACCCACATCTGCCCATGGAACGGGACTGGGCACATATTCTAGGCCCGGAAAATTTCAGCTTTTTTCGGCCGTGCTCGAGCCCAACCCGGTCCACAAAATGATCTAGGGGAATCTAGATCTATCTATCTATCTATAAGGATCCAGTTTTTTTTAAAAAATACTTCTCACCTAAATAATTCTTACCCACCCTTCATAGAGGACCCACGTATCGAGTCTAACGTTGAAAAAGACGTAGAAATTTTTCACAAACAAGAGAAAAAAACAACGTTTCTAGAGAGTTTATGCCGTTTTGACATTACTTTTCCTATCATAGAATTTGTTTACCCACCCTACGTATCCACCAACCAAATAGTCTAAAATAAACTATAATAAATATAGCACGACCGTGTGGGGCAGGCATAATTGCTAAGACTATAAAAAGTATAGAAAATTATTATTGTGCCATCAACTACTACGAAATGGTCACCTTCTAGACATCTCCCACTGCGATCCATCAAGTGAGGGAAAAATTGTACTGCCAGTCGTTCACTTTCACTTTCCTAATTTCTTTTCAGATCTCAGTGTCCACTGTCGACCCAACGGAGACAAATTCAGTCAGCCTGGTTTTGGTCTGACCTGATCGAAGAGAACATCTGATTGGCGTGCTAATACTTTCCAGACCATCCCACGCGACCAACACGGGTCTCCACGGTGCCACACAGGGTCTGCTCGTTGTTTAGCAAATGCAGAATGGTGCCAGATGTTTCCATCCACGACCATCTACCATCTCCCTATGATGTACAACGATCACGCTCCCATTCTTGCGGTTCTTAACTCTCAACGTCCTCGTGTTAATAAACCTTTTCGTTTTGAAAATTGGTGGCTTTTGGACCAGGATTATCATGATATTGCTTTCCAGAGTTGGCAACGTTCTGAACATCGTGTTTTTTCACATAAAACTAAGTTTCTTGCTGCAGATCTCAGGAAATGGAGGAAGAAGAAGCCCAAAAATAATGACCTCCTTTCCCAAATTGAATCCCAAATCCTTGAACAGCAATCTCTGCCCCCTCCTCTCCAAAATCACTCTCTTCAGCACCATCTTCATGTCAAACATCATGAGCTGATGACTAAAGAAGAATCTTACCACATCCAACGTGTCAAAAAAGTGTGGGCTGTTAAAGGTGATAGAAATACTTCTTTTTTCCATCAGGCCATCACCAAAAGAAATAGAAAAAATAAAATTTCTCTCCTTCTCAATCCAGATGGCTCCCACTCCACTACCCCAGAACAGCTTGCTGCCACACTCACGACCTATTTTTCCAATATTTTCTCCTCCAGCAACCCTGCAAATCTGGTTCCTTCTGGCCCTCCTACCTTCATCCCTGATTCCAATTCTAGTCAGGACAACAGGAACTCTCTTGATGAAGATGCAGCTCATACAAATGAACTGTTCAGGTATTCTTATTCTATTCCTGACCTTAATGAGCTTCTTCAAATTCTCAGGAACATGAGGAGTAATGCAGCACCAGGCCCTGACGGTCTCAATGCAGCCTTCTATAAATCTGCATGGTCTTGGATCAAAAATGACATCTACCAAGTGGTAAAAGATTTCTACACTCATGCTCAGTTGCCTGTAGACATTAATCAAACTTTCATTGCTCTTATTCCTAAAAAGAAAAATCCTACTATCCCTCAGGACTTCAGACCCATTGGTTTATGTAATGTCATTTATAAAATTATTGCTAAATCCTTAGCAAACAGAATCAAAAATCATCTTCCAAATTACATTAGCCAAGCTCAATCTGCTTTCATTGCTAATAGACACATTTCTTCCAACATTATTATCACTCAAGAGATCATCCACTCTTTTAATCTGAAATCCTGGAATTCTAATGCTTTCATGCTTAAAATTGACCTTGCTAAAGCTTTTGATAGACTTGAGTGGAATTTTATATCTGCTGCTCTTACCAGACTTGGGTTTAATGCTAATTTTATTAACCTCATTTATGCTTGCATTTCCACTCCGTCCTTAGCGGTGCTTGTCAATGATGAGCCTTCCAACTATTTTAACCTGCAAAGAGGTTTGAGACAAGGTTGCCCTCTCTCTCCTTACCTTTTTGTTATTGCTATCAATGAACTCTCCATTAAATTGCAGGAAGCTCTCTGCAACAATAATCTCTCTGGAATCTCTTTGGGGGAGGGTGCCCCTCCTATCCACTCTCTTTTATTTGCAGATGACCTCATCCTATGTGGCAAGGCAACCCTGGAAGAAGCTCAGTCCATCAAATCCATTCTCTATGACTTTTGTCAACATTCAGGTCAGACTCCCAACCTTCAAAAATCTTCTATCTATTTCAGCAGGAATGTGCCCAACCACATCAAAAACCAAACTAAAGGTATCTTTCCTGTTCCCATTCTTCAGCCCAATACTATGCACCTAGGTCATCCTTTGATCTTCAATCATAGAGACAAGAATAAAGCTTACCATTTCATCTATAATAAATTTCTGGCTAAATTCGGTACTCTCAAGGCTAACAAACTTAATCATGCTGGTAGGTTACAATATATCAAATCAGTGTTAGCCTTTATACCCATTTACTATATGTCCACCATTCTTTTTTCCAAATCCTTTATTCAAAAAATTAACACCATTCTCAAAAGATTTTGGTGGGCAGGACATCAAGAAGAACAGGCAACGTGCCCCTTAGCTTTCCGATCTTGGGATGATATTTCCAAACCAGTTGAACGAGGAGGTCTTGGCATTAGAGACATGGAATTGGTTAACAAAAGTCTTATAATTCACTCTGCCTGGAATATTGCTACTAATATCAACCCTTTCCTCACGGCTGTTCTCAAGGCTAAATATTTCACTCACAATTCTTTTTGGATAGCCCCTGTTTCGGGCTCGCGGTCTGTTTTTTGGTCTTCTATTTTGCAGGTCAAACATCACCTTCATTCTAATTCCACATTACAAATCCATGCTGGCAATTCCTCTGTCTGGTCTTCCCCTTGGACAGAAATTTGGTCTTCCATTCATGACCATCTCCTTCTTCCAGTAACCACCTCTCCTTTACCGGCTTCTGTAGCTGATCTTTGGTTGCACGGAACTAAACAGTGGAATCATCACCTGCTTGCCACCACCTTCTCTGATCTTGCAGTTCAGTCTATTCAAGCTACTCCAGTGGTTAACTCTGAACAGGAAGACATCCTCAGGTGGACCCCAGCTTTCAACGGGCTGTGTTCTTCCAAAGCAGCCTATGCTTATTTGGCAGATTGTCTTCACCACAGCCTCCCTTCGCAAGGTTCCAGAAGCATTACTCATGACGCTAATAAAATTTTACAAAAGGTATGGAAAGGTAAATCATTTCCCCCCTTCCTTAAAACTTTTACCTGGCGCCTCATTAGACGAGCCCTTGCTACTGCTGAAAGGGATGCAATATTCTCTACTCACATAGACAAACTCTGTTCTAATTGTGGTGCAATTGAAAATGATGTCCACCTTTTCTTCTTGTGTAATTTACCTAGGCAAGTTTGGGCCTCTTCCACTCCTCCCATGCCTATTCATCTTCTTACTCTAGATGAGGATGGTGTTCAGCAGGCTATACCGACTCTCATATCTGCAAATCCTTCTGAACCAGTGCTTTGTAAATTTTTATTCTTTTTGTGGTATATTTGGAAAGCTCGTAATGACAACCGCTTCCAAAGAAAAACTTGGACTTCCTTGCAGGTTATAAAGGCGGCAGAATCTCACTTGCAATCCCATCTCTCTGCACTAGGCGATTCTTCACACCCTGGGAACCCTCAAGACCTCCATCCCATCAATGTTCCCCTCCCTGTGTTGGACATATTTTTTTGTAGAATATCCTTCTTCTTTGCAGGGCTTCAAGTGTTATATCGATGCCTCTACTTCGCCGGATCTGCCTTCTAATGTTCCTCGACAAACAGGCATTGGTATTTTTATGGTTAATACTGCCTTAACCCCCCTTTAGGTATGTTTATCAAAGCTGCAATGCAGGCATCTTCCTCGGTTTTGATGGCGGAATCTGCAGCCCTTGCGCTCGCAGCCTTCTTGTTGAACAGGATGCATCTCTCCAATGCTCACATTTTCTCAGATAATCAGCTCCCTGTGAACTTCATCAATGGCTCTGATCTCTCCAACCCGCAGCTCCCTGTGAACTTCATCAATGGCTCTGATCTCTCCAACCCGCCGGACTGGAGAATTAAGCCATATACTCAATCTGCCCACTCAAATTTGTCAGGTACAAGATGCACGGTTCGCAGAATTCGAAGAAACCAAAACACAATGGCTGATTTACTAGCTCAGCAAGGACTTGCCATCTTACGCTCAAGTCAGCTTTCCTTCTCTAGTTCTTGTACCAACCCCAGTCATGTTTTTGGGTGCCCTCTGTTAAGTGCACTCCAGGTTGTAACCATTGGCTCTGTAATGGTTCTAACAGCTTCTTGCTGTTAAGTTATCTATGATATGTTTATCGTCAAAAAAAATTGCGTCCATTCAGGGAAAGATAGTTTCAAATTAAACGGCAAGTGCGCACAGCAATGCGAGCGTAGAACCATGCAAATTCCCACGGAGTTGCACTAAGCTGAAGAGAAAAATGATGACAGATGTAGCACTAGAACCCTGCTCAAAATTCTCATGAAAACTTTTTGCTTTTTATGTGCATACCTAGCAAATTAACCGGTTTTAACTCGGACTGGCAGTAGTTGAGGTAAGTATTTGACTATTTGATTCAAAATGGCAATTCCAAAAAATGGCAGCTTCTGTCTTTGCTGGTCCGGAGTACCTAACAAATGAGCCGTGCGAAAGGGCACATTAGTAGTAGACTATATCTATAAGTTGGGTACTTTATACATCCACTTTTTCGGTCATAGCATGTTCTTTTCTAATAATGGTTGGGATATTTCATACTGTAATTTAAGTATAGGCTAGAATATTGGACTATTCCTTAATCTAGAAATAATTACGAAATCAATGCAGTGGAAAAGTATTTTGAATGCAATCGTCCTTTTTAATTGTCAAACCCTGTACATAAATCTGCAATTCTGCATGCATACACTGGTGGTGTTGTACTCCCGGTCGCTTTCAGATTCAGGCTAGTCTCAGTGCAGCGTTTCATCGCACAATTACCTACACTAAAAACTAGGTAACTGTGCCAGATGGGTTTCATAGTGATGAAACTTCTCTCACATCCCATGAAACTCTCCACTCTCTCCTCTGCCACATCAGCACATTAAATGCTATAAAACTCCCATAAAACTCCCACTGAGACCGGGCTCGGACGCGGCCGCACCGTATCGCATGGCACCGGTTAGAAGAGAACGGTGCGCTCCATCTCGACTAGTCCGCTCGATCGGTTGACCGCAACTAATCCAACGCACTCGCTCCCACCCCCGCCCACTTGCCCCGTTTGGTTTCAGAAGCCACAGACAGCTCACGCGCGAGACCTGCCCCAACTGTCGAAGCTACCCTCGCCACTCTCGGAGGCCGCTCCGGCCCTATATATAAGCAAGCTCTCCCGGCCCTGTCCCTCGCCGCCCCCGTTTATCCTCAGGAGTCCTCACTTCACCTTCCACACTCCAACAAGCTTAGCAGGCCGGCCAGCGAGGATCTCCGTAGAACGGTGCCTCCCAAGTTGCAGGGTGCTGCTGCTCTTGGAGTGGAGGATTCATCTATCGAGCGTAGTAATTGGCGTCGAGGACGGTGTCCAGCTCGATGTCGTCGTCGTCGTCGTCGATGGACTGCGTGAGCTCAAAGGACAAGGAGGCGGATCCACCCAAGTAATGATGAACTCACTCACTCGCTGGCCAGCTCGATAGCCTGGCCTCATTCGATTTCATATCGCGCTTCGCTGATGGGTCTGACGAGACTCGATCTGTCTGTTTGCGTGCTATTAATTCGCAGGGCGTGGTGGACGGGGGAGACGGTGGCGGTGGTGACGGGCGCGAACCGGGGCATCGGGCACGCGCTCGCTGCGCGGCTCGCGGAGCAGGGCCTGTCCGTGGTGCTCACGGCGCGGGACGAGGCGCGCGGGGAGGCCGCCGCCGCCGCGCTCCGGGCCAGGGCCCCGGGCGCCGTGCGGTTCCGCAGGCTCGACGTCGCCGACCCGGCCTCCGTCGCCGCGTTCGCGTCGTGGGTGCGCGACGAGCTCGGCGGCCTCGACATCCTGGTGAGTGTCACTGCGCGCCGCCGTCTCGACGCCATCGTGCACCGCCGCTCCGGCCGCGCGCGACGTTTCTCCGATCCTACGGTTTCCTCGGATTCCGGGCGCTTCCGTGTTTGCATTTCGGTTATTCGCGTTTCTTTTTGCTGTTTCTCGTTTTTTTACCTTTGGGCTAGGAGTAGAAATTGGGTCTGACTTTCCATGATACCCCGTAAATAGATTATTGTGACTGACACATGCTAGTGGACAACTGACGTGGTCTGCAGCACTATTATGGTGCCGTCACGATTGGAGTCCCTAGGTAGCTTCTAGTCTCATTTTCAACAAACGAACGGAAGCAAACACTTGACTCTCGCATGCATGATGCGCAACAACTTCGTTTTTTAAATGCGAAACGGACGGGGGGCTGTTCGGTGGTTAATTGGCACACCTCACTACATGCATTGCCTTCTGGTCGGTTTGTATAAAGGCGCGGTGGCTTGTAACCATTTTTATGCATATCGATTCCACTATGGTACAACGCTGGCTAAGAATTTAAATGTATCTTTTCTTTCGGCACAAATAGAAAGCTACTCAGATTTTAAATCCAATTTATTCATACTTTATATGGGGCAAAGCTTGACAAATTAAACGTGTTGGCCTTCCACTGTCAGTCTCTCAACACTATGGTCATGCTTGAAGAAAGAAGTCACGCAGGTCCGAAGCCAAAAGTCAGTAGTCCAACTGGAGGAGTATATAGTTGCTTACTCGCTACCCGCAGTACTAATCTTACCATTTCATCGTGTATGTAGAAACTAGCATTATTCTCCTTCATGTCGGAAGACAGTGACAACTGACAAAGTCTCGACGCAGGCACCTGGTCCACAGATGACGCGCCACGGCACAGATTAAGACTTTGACACTCCACGATTCATATATATGATGCTCATCTCATCTATCAGCCGTGTCATCATTCTCACCAAATTTAGTACTTGTATAAATCTATCTAGATATATAGTACTTGGTCCTCCCATCCGTTGAACACTTCAACTAAGCGTATGTTCTCTCTAACTAGCACAGCAAAATGTCTGAATGCAAACTAATTAAACTTCTGAAACAAAGTATAGCCGCTGAGTCTATTTGATGCAGAAATCACGAAAATTTATACTATACTGTATACAGTTGGAGTAGAATTAACCCACATGGGAGATCCCTCATGCCTGCAGTGCACACCTGCTGCATGTCTGGTTAGAATTCAGTTCAAATAAACTAGAACGCATATAGTAGTTTATTAAGAAGCTCATGCTACACGCTACGGTTTTAAAAGGTAGCTAACGAAACTGCACAAGCGAGCTAAACAATGAACCAGTGCGGATCTGGATTTTCTTTTCCATTCACACGCTCAGTTTTTTTCATATACGTGAGGCTCACGACCTGCTCCCACTAGCAAAGCCAGTATATAGCAGCCATACCTTGGCCACTCCATGACGATCGAACAGTGTATAACAAGAGCTGCGTTCAGATGAAGCTCTAGAGTATAGTATTGCAAGTGGCGGCAGTTACCAAGATTATGATATCCAAGTCATCACAATAATCCGCGGAATTAATTATTTGTGGATGGTGTAGCTACGTTTCTGTCTTTACCTTACCGTGATGATGTCAGAGAATATAGAGGAAGATCGCCTTTTTCCTACTTAATCCCTGCCCAAATATGCCGTCCAAATGCATGGCCTGTATGTATGGCTGTATCTGAAATTCTGAATCCTGACACCGTGTGATTCGTTCTGAAGTTGAGGCGTCTGCCGCTGTATTTCCCTGCAGGTGAACAACGCCGCGGTGTCCTTCAACGAGATCGACACCAACTCCGTGGAGCACGCCGAGACGGTGCTCCGGACCAACTTCTACGGGGCCAAGATGCTCACCGAGGCGCTGCTGCCGCTCTTTCGCCGGGCGCCTACCACCAGCCGGATCCTCAACATCAGCTCCCAGCTTGGCCTTCTGAATGTAAGTCATCACATGCCTCGGAGTGCCAATTTTCGTTAGCTGGGCTCTTTTCTGTCAAACTGCAAAAGAGCAGTTGTAGCACAAGAGTGAGTGATGAACAATTCATCGATGACTGTTGCCTGTCAGGCTGACACTAAACCTTCTCTGCATTCTGATGCTGCTTTTCCCACCGATAGTAGAATTCGGGCAAAAACACATGCACAGGTGCACAACTGAAGAGCCATTAGTTTCTTGCCTCCAATCACCTGAACGCTTTGACTAAAACAAATGCAGCATTAGCTTTTTTTTCCTTTTTATTTCCCTTTTCGCTACATTATATATAGGCATACCCTTAACAACACATAAGATTCAGGCAGGTACGCTGCACGACGATGGGTAACGAAGTTGGAATCAAATCTTTACCTACCTTGTCAGGCATTGTTTTTAGGAGACCATGTCAGACAAATGCAGTTGCATGTCAGGTCAGTTGAAACCGTGCATGCAGCTGCAGAGATGAATGGTGGCACATGTCTATGCTGACTTGACCTTAAGTTTATTCATTTCGAGCCCATTAGATCAATCCATCCATCGAGATCATTTGACTAAGCAGCAGGTTGATTAAGGGTGCAGGTACAAGTAGCCTTATGAGCTCATCTTGTTCAGAGGCCGTGGACTCTGAAGTTTGAACGCCCTATCACAGGGACAGCGTTACTTCGCTGTCACTGCCGATGATCTCAGCACTTCAGAAACTGCCCACTGTCGCCAGTGTCCACACCACGTATGAATTGCCCAAACTCCGAAGCCAATGTGAACCAAACTCCAATTGGCATGTCAGTGTAATGCAAAAATCATACACTAGTGCGTTAGTTAGTGATGTTCCGATGTCGGTTTCAGACGACCTAGCAATGTTCCATGCATGAAGATGAACTGAGCACTGCTGAAGCATATGTGTCTGAACTCAGAGTGGCGTCGACATCGATCTCATGCATATGTGTGTCTTTTGTCTCTCCTTGTGTTGCTGCAGAAGCTCAGGGACCCGGCGCTGCGGCGGATGCTCCTGGACGAGGCGTCGCTGACGGAGCGCGACGTCGAGGGCATGGCGTCGCGGTTCCTGGCGGAGGTCGGGGACGGGACCTGGCGCGGGCGCGGGTGGCCCGAGGTGTGGACGGACTACGCGGTGTCCAAGCTGGCGCTCAACGCCTACTCCCGCCTGCTGGCGGCGCGCCTGGCCGGGGAGCGGGTGAGCGTCAACTGCTTCTGCCCAGGGTTCACGCGCACGGACATGACGCGGGGGTTCGGCAAGCGCACCGCCGAGGAGGCCGGCCGCGTCGCCGCGGGGCTCGCGCTGCTGCCGCCCCGCGACCTGCCCACCGGCAACTTCTTCAAGTGGCGCACGCCGCAGCTCTACTCCAAGCTGTGAGCGAGTCTGACGCGGCGCAACGCGATCGACGGTGGACGCGCGTGCCGTGCGTGTGCATCTCATGGGCCTGGGGTGGTGGCCTGGTGGGTGGCATGGCTGCCTGCGCCGCAGCACCGGCAGGCCCGGTGCGTGCGGCGTGCAGGTCGTGGGGGTGGTTTTGCGTTGGCTAGGGAGTAGTTGGTTCGGGTGCGTCGCAGCATGTGTCGTGTTTTACTTTTTACGAGTTGGTTACTACAGTACTATGTACTCCGTACTTCGCATTTTGGAATGGTGGGTGGTAGAGAAATATGCCTTTTTTTCTTTTCTTTTTGATGGAAATGGGTGCCTTTCACTGAAGTTTTTTCGCTTGGGGGTGCTCCGCCAACTGATCAGCCAAAATGGATTCTTTAGAGCAATAGCTGACTACACTTCCCCTCCTAATAACCGACAGAAGAAATAAATGTTTCTGAACATGCTTTTTTATAAGGTCTACATCTTCATTTGATTTGAGCTGCTGTATATATGAAACTGCATATGTACAGTTGTTAGGTAATGATAATGACTTCAATTTGTCACGAAAGATCACATAAGCACACAGGAAGATAGTAATTCCATCCCGGGTCCATGTGCTTCTTGCTGACTATTCCCTCTATCCTTAAGTATACCGGATTATGAGTTTATTTACAAGTTAAACTATTATAAGTTTTGCCAACCTGCATACCCATATCTTCAGACATCCAGGACCAGATCACATTTGCCACACAACAGTAAGAAAAAAGATGACGTACAGTTTCATTTCAGCATAGAACACACAAGTTTCGTCCTCTACATCTCTTCTTTTTGTCTAAATTAGTTATTGCTAACAACCAGAGAATCACTTGTACTTTTTTTCTCTCGCTTTGGATCTCTCTCCAATTGCCACTGTTTCCTCGAACTCGAAGCTTATCGATAAAGCTATCCGCCGACCGGTCGCGCCAGCGACCTATCGCGCGACGCCCGCGGCATCGGACTGGCCCATCAGGCCTTGTACCTCCGTGGATCCGGCCTGCTGTTTTTTTTATGGACGTCGGCCTGCTGTTGGGCGACCGTGACCATGTTCGTGCCGACCTGTTAGTGCTGGTTATCTCCCACGTAATCATGCAAAGATGGATCCCAGGGTTGATTCAGTTTATACAAGTTGGTCTTTACGTGTCAGATAATGAAGAGCTAACAACAAGTTAGGATATTTACTGTAACAAACTTAATTATTTTATACTTAATTAACTAGCCTAGTTGCATTTGACTTCCTGTACACCGATTATGACATGATAAGTATTTTGTACTATCAATTTTTTGTTGGCCTATCAACTTGATTACTATCAACCTATATATATTATGACTATCAACCAACATATATTCTGAGTATCAACATGTGCATTAGCTACATCAACATATTTATTTTGATTATCAACCGACATATATTATGACTATCAATCGACGTATATTTCGAGTATCAACATGTGCATTGGCTGCGTCACCATGTTTATTTTGATTATTAACTGGCATATATTACGACTATCAATCGATGTATATTTTGAGTATCGGTCTATGTATTGTATCTATCAACCTACATATATTATAACTATCAATCAACGTATACTATGAGTATCAACCAGTTTATTTTGACTAACAATCTAAATATATTATGACTATTAATCGACATATATTCTTAGTATCAACCTGTATATTCTAACTATCAATCTACGTTGCATCAACCTATGTATTCGCTGCATCAATCTAAATGCCAACCTACATATATTATGATTATAAATCTATATATATTGATAAAATTTATATAAGTTGGTAGTTTAAACCTATATAAGTTGATACATCATCTAAATCTGTATAGATTGATACAAAATATCTGCATAAGTTGCCAACACCACTATACAGAGGTTGACAATATAAATAAAATTACTTTAAAACATATAGAAAATGGGTCTTGTTTCGTAGAGAAAATCATAATAAACGTAAATGTGAAAACGGATTCGAAAACGGACGTTTGCTAAGAAAGTTATCATCAATAAAATAAAATAGATGAAGTAGATAAGATGACATGAGCATGCCTCCCTATCACGCTTCTCCCGTATGAATCGGTCCACGTTACGACAGAAACCTGCTCCACTTTCTAGTATTTCGCTTTGCACGCTGTTTACTTCCAACACCAGGGACGCACGCGCTGTTTGCTCTAGACAACCGGGTCGCGCGATAGACTGGAGCGCGACCCGTCGCGCTTTAACGCGGTCCGAAGCTTATTTCCGGGTTGGAATTTTACTCGCACGTTGAACATGTTGGATCACACAACTGCTTGAGAGGAAGCGGGCCCAATGTCACACTCTGGCGGGCCCAAGTCAGTCTTGGGCCGGATGACCGTGGGTCGACCGACGGATGTTTTGGGCTAATTTGGCCCAAGAACAGGCTGAGACACGGATATTCCAACGGATAGTTGTGGGGCGGCCCGTTCCATTTCCTCTGGCGGAGTAGCGATCCGATCCCGGTTGCAATCGCGGCCTAGACTCCGTCCACCACCTCTGGCGAGTGGCGCTAGCTCCGCTGCTCCGGCCATGACACCGCAGGGAAGGCGGCGGCGGAACCCCAGGGTTCGACGGCGTCCGCGGCCGAGAAATGGAACGCGACGGCTGCCTTCCGCGAGAAGCGCCGCGAAAACCGGAGCCCCACCTCCTCGGGCTCACGTCACGCGGGCCCACTCCTGAGCCCGTCGCAGGCGTACACGCGGACGCCAGCTGGCGCAAGTGGCCCCACCTGGCCAGGGCGAGGCGTGGGAACTGCCCGGCCCCACACCGGGGCTTGCTCTAGCGTCCGATCCGCGCGGGCCGCGATCGAACGGACGAGGCGCCCGCGGGCGACGG
Organism: Echinochloa phyllopogon; assembly: GCA_033239725.1. Classification (NCBI taxonomy): domain Eukaryota; kingdom Viridiplantae; phylum Streptophyta; class Magnoliopsida; order Poales; family Poaceae; genus Echinochloa; species Echinochloa phyllopogon. The sequence continues at coordinate 33,527,126 of BTCW01000001.1, read as the reverse complement.
TCACGAGAGCCAGCGTGCGTGCGAGCCTGGTGGTGCGGCTCGGTTCGCTGCATGCTTTATAGGCGGCGCCACCCCCTTTCGCTTCGCAGGAGCAGCAGGCCAGCAGGCATTGCAGCAGAGCAAAAGGTGAAGCCGTGTGAAGGTGAGATCACCCTCCCACCCCTTCCCTTCCCTTCCCCTCTCCTCCTCTCTCTTCCTCGGGTTCCTCCGCCTCCCTCCCTCTCTTCCCCCAAAACCCCATTCCGCCGCGAAGCCCGTAAGGTATCTCGATCGCGTCCTGCTCGAATCGATGCGTCCCGTTTCGTGTTGGTGGTGGTGTGCTGTTCGTGCTCTTCTTCTCGTTGTTCACGACGCACTGCGATTTTGTATCCGTGTTTTTTTTTCTCAATCTGGATGCACTTTTGCGGGGGTTTACTCCTCTTCGACCGCGCCGTGCTTTTGCTGCTGCTGCTGTTTGCGTTTGGTTTGGTGGTAATTTTTGTTGGAAGAGGAAAGGCCGACGACCACCGGTAATCCATGGTGGCCTCTGTTCGCCTCACCCCCTCGGTTTCTCGGCGACTCGGTTTCTCCTGCTCTGGCGCAGCCATCCGTTCGCCGCTGCTGTTTTGTTTCGACGGGTCGGGACGAGCATTTCGCCGTTTCTGCTGCTGTTGCTTTCGAAGTTGGTGGTGGTTTTCCTTGGAGGAGAGGTAGTAGTACTACTTCCGAGATGATCGACCCCTGTTTTGTCTCTCTTATCTGGAGAACACGATGCTCGTGACGCTAATCGGAATCCTTTTAATTGCCTCTTGTTGTTCTTCCTGATTCTACCGAGTGTCTGCGTGGCCATGGTAATTCGCCAATTCGCGACCCGGAGACATATGCGCGTCTGCCGTATTTTACTCGTTACTTTACTCTCTTTTGCCCCTCGTTTTGGTGCGTTTCAGAAGTGGAAATTTCTGCATGTGGGGTGCCAGGAGGATTGTACTGCCGTTCCTCGATTCCTCCTGCTGTTTGCTGATGCTAGTGGGATCTCGGCGGCTCCATGCTCTTTATCACTACCCGTCTTGATCTCTTGTTTCTTGCTTTAATTCGGAGGATGATGTGTGCATTAGAAGTCTTCGTTTCTTCCTCGAAATGTAGCTTTTACACGCTACGCTATGTGCTGTCTGTTCGATCATGATGTAGGGCGAATGTGCTGTCTGTTCGATCATGATGTAGTGCGAATGTGCTGTCTGTTCGATCATGATGTGGGGGCGATAGAACAATGACCTCTGCATGCTTAGCCCCCTGTTCGTGAGACTGTTGTAGTGTTGTTTGATTCTTCTCGTATCAGATGTTTTTGCACATTGATGTGGACTGTGTCGTCCAGATCGAGTAACTGGTCACTACAAGACTTGGATGGTTTGAATTCTTGTTCGTCGTCATCTCTCTGTCTTTGTTACACTAGCTCAGGACATCGTGCGTTGCCATATTGTAGGTGCAGGATTTTCCCTTTTCCATTCTTCTTATTGGCTTATGATAATATGAACTGCAAGTTGATCTGTTTTGTCTTTCTTCCTCAACCCCAACAAGTAAGAGTTCAATATGTTCAATGGGGTGTACATATCTTATTCATGGTTCTTGTTTTGGACTGACTGACAACGAGTTCCTTCTTGTATAGTACAGTATCACCTTTACATATTATCTGCTGGTTTCACTTTCTTTTCTTGGTTCAGAATTTGGTGTTATGATTTGAGACTGCAAAGCTTTCATGTAGTTGACACTAAAATCTTTGTTCATTTTTGCTATGGTTGTCAATAAAATCCTACGAGCAAAAGAAGTTAAATTAGTGACCTGGATATTGTTTATTTCACATCATATAAGCATCCAAAAATGCATTCAGGCCTTTGGTAGGAACATTTAAAAAAATAGGTGCTTCCTCATTAATTGTGAAATTCACAGTGCTATTGGACCAAGGATACAACAACTTAAGCATTGAATTTACTTGCTAAAAAGAAGTGTTGAACTTGCAGTAGTGCCATATTTATATGTTTCATTTTGTAATCCAATCCTAGCTCTACAATTCTAAATGCAGTAAAACATGTTTGTTCTAACTATGTTTTCGATTCATGTTTTATCAAGCTCACTGGTTTTTAGGTAAAAAAAAGCTCGCTGAGTATTTATGTGATCTGCAATGCAGTTTCAGTACACCTATTTCTTCTCTGATTTTGTTAGTGGAGTATTTATATAATATTGTATTCATACTAGAAAGTTTCAGGAAAGCAAACCCTGCTATGGGTGCATCTAACAGCCGCGATGTTATACCAACACCGACTACTGAAGGAGGAGAAAATGTCAGAATTAAGTATGGAGCAGGATCTATGCAAGGTTTTGGTGCAAAAATGGAAGATGCTGTGAGTAATCTATTGGTCCTTCTAAACATTGTTGGAAGAATACTTCTACAATATCCAATTGATTTTCTAGTGACAAGGGTTGTAATACTAACCATAATCTTCACCCTTATTCTGCAGTACGCAGTTGTCCCAGATCTAGACCATTCCACATCTTTCTTTGGTCTTTATGATGGCCATGGAGGTTTGATCTTGACTGTCATCTTCTTATAACAAGCTTGCAAGCATGTCATCTATTAGCATAGCTTATAATGTTAAGCATCAACCAAATCCTCATGATTTTTTCTTCCGAACAGGCAAATACCATGGAACTAATTCATAGTCTATAAAACATTGGTGATGTGCATGTATTTGTTAAATTGTTTGCATGCACACTTTGTACATTTTATTATTTAATTCGTAGGTTTCATCTTCAGCTTCCATGCTCCTAATACACAATTTGACATGCTTAGGTGGAACCCAATTATGAATCCTTAGATTGCTATGTTGCTTGATATTTTTTGTTAGGCTTCCAGGATCAAGAGACTTGGCACGTATTTCTGAAAAAGGATTATTGAATTAGAATATGAGTCACTACACTTTTTATTAGATATAGTTTTATTTTCAACCATATGGAGATGTATAGCAAATAAAATTGCATTCCAGATAAAAAGCACCAATTGAAAGGGCATTTCATTTAGTTATGGAAAAAATTGGTGAAAAGTTCACGAAAGGAATTGGAAAGAAAGAGACATGAGAAAAACTATGATAATCACAGTATCATTTCATTGACACATTCTTGTATTAGCAGTATGTTTGACTGTTCAATAGATGTCTCACCTATGAAGCACTTTTATCCATGCCATGAATGACAATTAAGCTTCCGAGTACAGTAGTATTCTCTTATAAACTTTCAATATTTACTCCTTCTGTTCCAATTATAGTTCACTAGTGTTGTCCTAAGTTAAACTTTTAGAACTTTGACCAAGTTTATAGAAAAAGTATCAACATCTAGACCATCAAATTAGTTTTATTGAATCCATCATGAAATATGTCTCGGTGGCACATTATTTGGTCTTGTAGATGTTATTATTTTTAAAAAAATTGGTCAAAGTGAGAGAAGGTTGACTTCGGAGAAAGCTAAAGTGAACTATAATTTGGAACGGAGGGAGTGACATTTACTAATTACTACATCAATTTTATAAAATTGCCACATTGAACTGTGTTTGAGCTTTGTTTCAGGACCTGAAGTGGCATTGCTTTGTGCGAGACTGTTTCATATTGAGCTTCGGGTCCGTCCAAACTACCAGAGCGATCTAAATAATGCAATCAGGAGTGTTTTTTCCAGGTTATATCTGATGATCAATGCTGTAACCCAAATCGTTGGTCCATTAGTTCTCTCCGTTTTCTTGTACAGTTAGGAGTTGAAAGGGCCAGCATTTGTCTCCATCTTGCTCTTGTACTTTGCATATGCAAAATTGCAAATATGAAATGCGTAATGTTGTTTGCTTACTTTTGCAGAATGGATGAGGTGTTGCAACTATCAGATGAATGGAGAGAATTAGTTAAGCCTACTGATGATAGTAGAAATTGGATACAACGCCTCATTACTACTACATGTCTTGTTGTTAACCCTTGGCACCCCAAATGGGTAATATGTTGACTCCTCTATGTTATTTAAGCATATATCTGCTGAAAAAGTTAGTCAATGCTTTATGTATTGAATGTTGTGTATGATATGGAGGATATTGTTCTTTCTCAAGATGTGCTTTTGGAGTTAGAAATGATCTATTTTATACATAGCTTCAATTAGATGTCATATCTAGTGCCTGGTTTACTGAGTTGGCCAAAAGGTTTCTTAGGTTCTCATTGCAGCTTGGTTTTTATCCTACTACACAGTTAAGGTATCACAGGAGATATCACCTTTTTGTCTGAGCTCGTCATTTCTTTAACATATCATAGGCACATAGAAATAAATACAACACCCCTTTTTTATCAGTTTTTTCAAGCCTCCTTGCTATCCCTTTCTTTTATATGATATGATTTTGTAATTGTCTGTTTTATACATCACTTTGTCTTTTTATCCTCAGGAACCTTATATACCACCACAAAGTACAGGAAGCTCAGTATGTGTTGCTGTCACTAGAGGCAACCAGCTCATTGTTGGAAACGTTGGAGATTCTCGTTGTGTAGCCTCAAGGGATGGCCAGGTGAATGATCTGTTTCCTGTCAAATGTCTGGATATAATCTTCCATTTTCATAACAAATGCATTCAAGTGGTGACTAAAGATTATGCTTGCTTCCACTGCATCCAAAAGGCAACTCAGTTATCCACTGATCACAAACCACGCCATCAGTATGAAAGACAGAGAATTGAAAGAGCAGGAGGAACGTTGGACTTGGATAATCATGTTGTGATAGAAGTAGGACGAGTGCCCCCCTTCAGTTTGGTTCAAGGAACGTTAGCCACCTCCAGATCTATTGGTATAATCTCTTACCTGATTTCCTTTTTCATTTGTGTATACTGCACTGGAACTGATGTCTACACTTACAATTCAGGTGATTTTGTATTCAAGCAGAACAAAAAGTTGCCTCCTGAAGGACAAATAGTGACATGCAATCCAGATATTCTCACTGTAAGTTTGAACGAAGTTTCTTTTAGCAGAGTACAGATTTGTTTTGTTGATGCGATCTGATGGGAAATGACATCTTTCATTGTTAGATGGAGATAACCAATGATATTGAGTTTCTTGTCATAGCAAGTCTTGGTATATGGTAAGTCCTCAGCCAAAGATAAGTAGATAAAGAATTGAATTGTGTCAGTTAATTTTCCCCTGGAAACAAAATGAGTGCAGAACAGATGAAGTACACATGTCAGCTATTAGCATGCATTCTTGTTTCTTATAAAGTTCTAATACAGTAGTTTTAATTGCTCAAAGACGGTAGTGTTTATCCAGAGTTATATGTACATTTTCGTTCAGTTAATTGTATGCAGCTTAAACTGGTTTTTTCAGAGGCCGATCTACTTTACCGTCATTACACTATGCATGATTTCTGAAGTAGGTATATTTAAGTTGGTATTGGTACATGTAATGACCATAGAGAGATCAAAGTTACCACAGGATAGAATGTTTTCCAATCCTTATGTTAGCTAGTGCTTCCATCATTGAACATCATGACTTGATATTTGCTTGGCTTAGCTAGCTGAAGATGACAGGTCAAACGTATTTGATATGTTCAATAAGAGCTAGTTCTGGGAAACTTCTAGATTTTGAGCCTGAATTCATATGTAGGCAGTATAAGTTTTGCAGTAGTATATGCTTTTGCCATACTTATATGCTCAAATGGGAGAATGCTGATACTAAAACATTGAACTCAATATTACCACTATGTGCTTATATGGCTCATGAAAAAACTAGACAGTTTGGATTGGGGCTCACGGCGAAGACTTATAGGTTTTTTAATTTGTACTGATCTTCTCGATTTTATTTGCTTTGTTTTTTAATTTGTACTGATCTTCTCGATTTTATTTGCTTTTGCCTTTATCTGAGCTTCAGAGATTGTAACATGCAATTATCTTTCTTTCCATCTGAAATGAGGAGGCAGAGCACCTGCCATTTTGCCCTAAAAGAACCTAGGGAGTTGTATCCATTGCATTTGCATATCTGAAATGATTTTGTTTAATCCCGATGCTAATGTTGTGTTCCTCTGTTTTCTTTTCGGGAAGGGCATCTATGACATGTCAAGATGTGGTTGATTTTGTACACAAGGAGTTAGGAACCGTGAGTTTTTCTCCTCACCTTTTCTGTCTGTCATGCTATAGTAATACATGAAAAGAAATGACCTATCTTATGAAGCAACTTTTACTGGGCACAAGTAACATTTTACCACTAAGCATGTGTCCTGTACCTGACAGATTAACATTTGAAGCTTACACTTGCGAGCACATCATGTTTTGAATCTATTTTTCATTCGTCATCGCAGTTTCTTGCCTTTATTATTATTATTATTATTATTTTAAAAAATATGTTACCTCGATGGAAAAATTGTTGCCCTGAGCATGCACTTTGTTTTTCTGCGAGCAATGCAGGGGGAGACCGATCTGAGTGTCATCTGCCACAGGCTCGTGCGCCACATCCTGCCGTCGCCTTTCGACACCACCGCCATACTGATCCAGTTCAAGCACGTCGCCCCGGACAGTGCCGAGGAGAACGAGGAGGACAACCAGGAGATCAAGTCTGATGCCAGCGATGAGATCAAGTCTGATGACAGCGATGAGATCAAGCCCTATTCTCCGAACGGCTAGACAATATCAAGAGCGCTCGAGTTCGTGAGAAGCAAGAAGAGAGCACGAGGGGGAAAGAAACTTCTCGCACTATTGCCAGAGTTCATTTTGGGTCCTGAGAAGAACGTCTCCTGGGATTTTGCAGGTTTTGTTACAGATAGTGCTGGTTCCTTTTTACCTTGGTCGAAGACAGAGAGGGTTGGGTCCGCTGGTGTTATGCTACTGCGTAGGGTGATAACGTTTTGGTGTCCTTTTTCTCTTGCTCGAGTAGTGTCTTCTGCTGTGCATGTGCTGGGTACGTTCCAGAGCACACTCTGAGTTGGATCTTGAAGGTTAAACGAATTACTTTTAGCACAGTTTCATAGTATGTTCTGGTATCTCTGAGCTGAGCTAAGTTGAAATTTTGATGGTCATTGTGAAGCTGTCACGTCATGCATTTGATTTGGCCCCAGTCTTATATTTAAAAAATAGATTTGGCTCCACGGTAGAGAAATATACTTACGGAATTGAACTAGCCCAACCCACCAGAGCTACCGGGTTTACTTTTGGCCTAATGACCAATCTTCCTTCTGTTCGAGTTGTTCTGCTCTCCGGGCCTCTTGGGTCAAGTCTCATGGCGCATCAACTGAGTGTCCCCGTCCGATGTGCGGGGCGGCGGCGCCGCCGCCGCCGGCGCATCGACTATGGCTGCAGCGGTGTTGGCCCCGGCCATGGTGCAGGCCGAGCAAGGGAAGCTGGCGCCGTAGCGGCGGAGGGCGGATCCGAACCCAAAAACGGGGGTGGCGTTCGGTCCGGCGACGGCGGAGGTCGGGTTAGGGGAGACAGCGGCGGCGGTCGGCAAATGCGATGGCTGCCTGCCGCTGCAGCGGTGCTGCCCTATCATTCCATCAAGAAGCGCCGGGAAATCGTGTCAAAAGGAAAACGCCGGAAAATTAGAGTCCCTCCCGGAGTACGTCGCCCGGGGCCCGCTGGCGTACACGCGGACGCCAGTTGTGCAGCCAGCCTGGCCAGGGCGAGGCGTGGGGACGGCCGACGGGCCCAGCACCGGCCCCACGTGGGGCCTTCCTCAAGCGTCCGATCACGCGCGGCCGGCGATCGCACGGACGAGACACCCTCGGGGAATGGACACGAGAGGCGAGCCTGCCGCCTGCGTGCGTGCGATGTGCGAACCCGGTGGTGCGGCTCGCTGTTGCTTTATAGGCAGCGCCCAACCGCCTCTGCAGGTTTGCTTCGCAGGAGCAGAGGGGGAGGAGCACTGGAAAAGGTGAAGGTGAGATCGGCCTCTCCCTCCCCAACTCCTCTCCGCGTTCCTCCGCCTCCATCTCTCTCCCCCAAACTCCCATGAGATTCCTTGATCGCATACTGCTCCGATTGAAGCATTCTGTTGGTGGTGTGCTGCTCGTGCTCTTCTTCTCGTTGTTCTCGACGCGCTTCGATTTTGTCTCCGTGTTTCTTCTCAATCTGGACGCATTTTTGCGGGGCTTTGCTCATGTTCGATCGACGATCGTGGTCTGTGTTGGCTTCGGCAGTTGGTCGCATCCGTGATTTTGCTGCTGCCGTTTGCTTTTGGCTTGCTGGTGGTTTTCGTTGGAAGAGGGGGAGGCTGACGAGCACCGATGAGCCCATGGTGACCTCTGTTTTGCCTCTCCTACTCTGTTTCGCTTCTCCTACTCTGTTTCGCCTGCTTCTGGGTTCTGGTGCATGAACGCGCACCCATCCGTTCGCCGCTGCTGTTTGGTTTCAACGGGACCAGCATTTCAAGGTTGCTGCTGCCGTTGCTTCCGAAGTTGGTGGTGGGTTTCCTTGGAGGAGAAGTAGTAGTACTGCTTCCTAGTTGATCGACGCTTGCCTTGTCTCTCTTATCTGACTCGATGCTCGTGATCTTAATCGCAATCCATGCCTCTTGTTGCATCCTAGTTCTGCATATAGTAACATGATTGTTCTAATTATATTTTAATTCATGTTTTGTCTAGTTCTCCGAGTATTTATGCAATCCGCAATGCAGTTTCAACACACTTAATTTATTTCTTCTCTGGTTTTGTTAGTGGAGTATTTCTATAATGTTATATTCACAGTAGAAATTTTCAGGAAAGCAAATCCTGCTATGGGTGCATCTAACAGCCGGCATGTTGAAGCATCTACTGAAGGAGGAGAAAATGTCAGAATCAAGTATGCAGCATCATCTGTGCAAGGTCGGAAAAAAAATTTGGAAATGGAAGATTCTGTGAGTAATCTACTGGTCCTTCTAAATATTAGTATCTGATTGACTTTCTAGTAACTGGGGGTGAAATACTAATCCTAGTCTTTACCTTTCTTATTCTGTAGTATGCAGTTGTCCCAGATCTAGATCATACCACATCATTCTTTGGTGTTTATGATGGACATGGAGGTTCGATCCTGATTGACATCTTCTTATATCAAGTTTTCAAGCATGTATTTTATTTACCATAACTCATGTCAAGCATCAGTAAAATCCTCACAGTATTTTCTTCTGGACAAAGAACTCTCAAGGAATTAATTCATAATCCTCTAGAAAACATTGGTCGTGTGCCTGTGTGTGTTAAATTTTATGCACGCTCTCTTTGGATATCTTATTACATAACTTGTAGTTTTCATCTTCAGCTTCAATGCTCATAGTACAGTGCTCTAATGATAGTACAATTTGACATGCTTAGATGAACCTAATTATGAATCGTTAGAGTTGGTGTTTAGCTTGATACTTCTATTTAGGCTTCATGGTTAAGAGACTTGGCATATATCTCTGACAAGGGAGGTTAATTACAAGAAAAGAGTTGTTACAGCTGTTTATCAGCTATAGTTATATTTTCGATCATATGGAGCTGTATAGCAAATAAATCTTTATTCCAGATTAGGTGTGTCAACTGCACAGGTAATTCAGTCAGTTATGAAAAAAAAGGAGCTACAAGCAATCAAAATATGGAAAGAAGTTCTCATGAGAAATATGTTGTCCAATATGTGATATCTCCTATGAAGCTCTTTCCTTTTTTTGGCCATGCCATGAAGTGATGCTTCTGAGTTCTGAGTACAGTAGCATAGCGATATACCCGTTCAATATGTGGTATTTTGCTACATTAGTGAGATGAAATGGCCATATGAGCTGTTTGTTTTCTGTTTCAGGAGCTGAAGTAGCATTGCTTTGTGCGAGACTCTTTCATATTGAGCTTCGTGCCCATCCAAACTATCAAGCCAATCTTAATAATGCAATGAGGAGTGTGTTTTCCAGGTTCATTAGTTATCTCCTTTTTGTACAGTATGAGTTGAAGAGGCCAATATGGTCTCCATTTTGCTATTGCATTTGTTGCATATGCAAAACTGCAAATATGGAATATGTAATGTTGCCTTCTTGTTGCAGAATGGATGAACTGTTGCAACAATCAAATGAATGGAGGCAATTCATTACTCCTACTGACAGTAGAAATTGGATAAAGCGTTTCATAGATGCTGTTATTGTTGACACTTGGCGCTGCAAATGGGTAAAGTATCATTTTCTGAATGTTATTTAAGCATACAGCTGTTCAAGAAGTTAATCAAAACTTTTATCTGTGTTGAATATTGTGCATAATATATCTGTAAAAGGAACTGGAAGGATTGGTATGATATGGGCAGTATTTTGTTCGTTCTCAAGATGTTTGGAGTTGGAAACAATATATTTGAGCACCTAGTGTCAATTAAATGTTACATCTAGTGCTTGGTTTACTGAATTGGAGGCCAAAATTGTGTTTGAGGAAAAAGAAGGTGGATGCCAAAAGGTTTCCTGTTCTCAATCCACCTAGGTTGTTATCCTACTACCCAGTTCAAGGTACCACCGGAGATATCACCTTTTAGTTTGACCTCATTATTGCCTTAATGTTGCGTGCTTCTTTATCACAGCCTCTACACCTGTGCGCGCGAGATTTTTAAAGCCTCCCCCTATCCCTCTCTTTCATAAGATTTTATAATTTCTGTTTTATACATCACTTTATGTTTTATCCTCAGGGAACTCCTTACACACCACCACCTCATACAGGAAGCTCAGTAAGTGTAGCTGTCGCTAGAGGCAACCGAGTGACTGTTGGCAATGTTGGAGATTCTCATTGCGTAGCCTCAAGGAACGGTCAGGTGAATGATTTGTTTCATTTCAAATGTCTGTCTAAGTGTCTATAACTACTATAGCATTTTCATAACAAATGCATTCAAGCGGTGACTAAAAACTATGCTTGTTTTCTTTGTATCAAACAGGCAATTCAATTATCCACGGATCACAACCCAGGCCATCGGGGTGAAAAACGGAGGATTCAAAGAGCAGGAGGAAAGTTATACTTGGATAAGTATATTCACTATATTGTGATAGAAGCAGAGCGAGTGGCCGGCTTCAGAGCGTTTCAAGCAGGGATACCCATCTCTAGATCAATTGGTATAGTGTTTACTGATTTCCTTTTCTCATTTATATGTAATATATTGCACTGGAATTGATCTCTATGCTTACTTACAACTCAGGTGATTTTGGATTCAAGCAGAACAAGGATATGTCTCCTGAAGAACAAATGGTGATATGCAGTCCAGACATTCGATCTGTAAGTGTAAACAAAGTTGTTTTTAGCAGAGTAAAAAAAATGTTTTACTGTTAGCGATCTGATGGTAAATAACATATTTTGTTGATAGATGGAGATAACCGATGATGTCGAGTTCCTTATCATCGCAAGTTACGGTATATGGTAAGCCCTCTGTGAAAGATAACAGAAGTGAATCATCAGTTAATTTTCCCATAGGTCCAAGAATTAATGCAGAGCACAAGGGCACATATTAATTGGTAGCTTGCATTCTTGTTTCAATTTTTAGCTGCATTTACCCAGAGGGATCTGTGCATTTTTCGTTCAGTTAATTGTGTGCAGCTTAAACTGGTTTCTTCTGGGGCTATTATACATCATACTTTATGCATGATTTCTCTGGAGTAGGTATATTTTAAGTTGGTTACATGTAATGACCATGGAGAGCTATATATTAGCTACCACGCAAAAGAATTTTTTCCAATCTATATAAATAGCTAGTGCTTCCTGATATCATTGAATCATGACTTGTTATTTGCTTAGCTTAGCTAGCTAAAGATTACATGTCAAATATATTGATTTGTTCTGATAGAGCTTGCTTCAGGAAACCTCTAGATTTTGGGCCTGAATTCAGATGTAGTAGGCAGTATAAATTGTGCAATAGGATCTGCTTTTGACATAGTTGTATGCCAGTACAACATTGAACTCTATATAGCTCATGAAAAACCTAGCCGGTGAAGATCAAGACAACAGAGGACAAAGGCTTAATTACCGTACAGATCATCTAAACAGAAATTATTTCTCCTTTATCTGAGCTTCAGAGCTTGGAATTAAAATAACTTTCATTCCATCTAAATGAGAAGGCAGATCACCTGACATTGTGCCCTAAAAAAACCTAGCTTGTAGTAGTATCCACATTCCACTGCATATTTGATATGATTTTGGTTAATGCCTGTGCTAATATGCGCCTCTTGTTTTCTTTTTGGACAGGCATTCTATGACATGTCAAGCTGTGGTTGATTTTGTACACGAAGAGTTAAGATCCGTGAGTTTTTCACTTCTTTTCTGTCTGTCATCATGCTATACTGATACATGAAAAGAAATTCCCTACCGAATGAAGCAACCTTTACCGGGCACAAGTAACAATTTACCACTGAGCTTAGATTAACATTTGAATTGACTACACTTGAGAGTACAGCATGTTTTGAATCTATATTTCATTTGTTGTCACAGTTTGTTTCCTTGACGAAAAAATTGTCGCCCTGAACATGTGTTCTGTTTGTCTGTGAGCAATGCAGGGGCAGACCGACCTGCGCGTCATCTGTCAGAGGCTCGTGCACCGCGTACAGCCGACGCTACCCGACACGACCGCCATACTGATCCAGTTCAAGCACGGCGCCCCCAACGACGCCGAGGGCAGTGAGGAGGGCAGCGACGACCAGGAGATCAAGTCTGATGCCAGCGATGACCAGGAGATCAAGTCTGATGCCAGTGACGAGCAGCAGCCCTTAGTTCCAGATCGCGAGACGATATCAAGAGCGCTCGAGTTCGTGAGAAGCAAGCAGAGAGAACTAGGGGGGAAATCTTAGCCGCACTACCGCACAGTTCTTCCTGAGACGAAGAGAGCTCTCCTGAGATTTTGCAGGTTTTGCTACAGACAGTCAGACAGTGCTGGTTCCATTTTTACCCTTGGTCGAAGACAGAGAGGGTTAGGTCTTATGCTGTTGTGTGGATGATAAAGTCTTAGTGCCCTTTTTCTCTTACTCGAGTAGTGTCTTCTGCTGAACTGGGTACGTTCCATCTTCCATGCTTGCTGTTCTGAATGCTGATGTTGGATCTTGAAGGTTCTTGAATGAGTTACTACTAGTTAGTACAGCTTTTGTAGTATGTTTCTGGTATCCCTGAACGGAGCTACTGGTAATTTTGGTGGTCATTGTGAAGTTGTCACGACATGCATTTAACTTGGCTGGACAGTAGTGAAGGTGAAATTGTGAAACAATTCAGCATGAAGGCCACAAGTCCACAGCAATTTAGCATGAAGTACACAAGATAGGGGAGTTCTGCAATGATCTAAACTTGATGCACGCTGCTAGAGCAGGATAAAATGCTCGAAGCTCGTTAGCTCGCTCGGATTGCAGCCGGCTCGGCTCGGTGCATGTTTCTAACGATCCGAGCAAAAATTTTTGCTCGTTAGTATAACGAGCGAGTTCGAGCCGGCTCCCAAGCTGCTCGCGAGCCAAACGAGCTAGAAGGTTTAATAGACTAATAAGCAAATTATTAATTAATAATAATATATGTATACTATTTGCGTAATTATAGATGATGTTATGGTTATATTTTATTATTATAGTATGGTAGAGTAGATTTTAGAGATATTAAGACCATATAAATATTATAATTTTTTATATTATATATATTATTATGACAATTTAAAATTTAACTCTAGCTCAACGAGCTTAACGAGCCAACTCGCGAGCTTAATGAGCCGAGTCGAGTCAGGATTTTTGCTCGTTTCCCTAACCAATCGAGCCGAGGTGGCTCGTTTGACTAACGAGGTCGAACGACGCTGCCGCCGATCGGAGGGCATACGACCGCACGACGTCCCCCTTGGACCAATTCAACATCTGCCTTAACGCGGCCGGCTGCGGACGCGCGCCTGAGTTACGATACAACAACACTGTTACAGCATCTGTCAAACAGCTGCAAGGAGGGAATGTCAAACCATAGCAATAGCAAAGTCTGGAATCATCAAACAAGAACGACCAGTTATTTCCTTCTGTTATTATTTCCTTCTGCGTATCTAATAGCCAACTTACAAGAACGACCAGCCATTATTTGTTTGCTCATGCTTTTACTTTGAATCTTGTGAAAATTCTCCCGAACCCACTCATCCCACGTCGACGGCGACATCGAGGCTCTCTCATCTCTCCGTTTCTCGCATCTTGTCAACGCACAACACGAAGACCGCGGTGAGCTACGGGCGGCGCGGAAGCGACGGACTGCGAGCAGAGGCGACGAGCTGCGGGTTGTGCGGCGCGAGGAAGAAAAAGCGGCGAGGTGCGACATGGCGAGCGCGGCGCCGAGCGCCTCGCGGAGGCGACAGCGAGCTATGAACAGGCCGCCCACAAAAGTTATTGGAGTTTATCTTGTTTTTTTTCATCAATCGGATGGAGCTAGAAACCATGCATGCAAGAGAGTCGATCCGAAATTGAAAAAATTCAGCAGCAGCAAGAGGAAAAGAAATAGACAAAAAAAAACAATCGAGCTTAGGTACGGTTCGTTCATCACAACAGAAGGGAGGGTGTTGTTTGAGTGACAAGTGGACCCCATAAACGGTGGCTGTTATCAAATGAGTCTCATCACATCAACCAAACACAAATATAGAGCAATTCTATTCCTCCAACCAAACATTAGCATGAAGTCATTCGATTCCTAAAACCAGGAATGGAACCATTCTGAGATTTGATCTTAAATATTTCCTTTGCTTATATTGGGAAATTAGACACCACCGTTGAGTTTCCCATCTCAGACCACTACCAGCATGATTCCTGATGTAAAAAAACACCTGCATTAAGATCTCAAATAGTTAACTACAGACTACTTTTCAGTCCACTACAGATCTTGAAACTTGCCGACTGGGACTGAAACAAATCTTTAGGCTCGAGTTGACAAGACGACCAAAGAGCGATATGGCTTGTACGCCGGGGAGAAGGCCGGCGACGATGTTCACAAATCACATAGCAACATCGTAGTTGCCTTGCAGGCGTTCAAACCTAACATAGAAAACGGTCGATGTAATACGAAGCTCCGGGATACTATAACATCGGGTCACACAACAAGCATAGGACAAGAATAACCAAACAACGCCAATCAAGCAACTGGAGAACCACGAAGAGAACACAGCGAACTACAACTACGTTCCATAAAACAAACAGATTTTCTTAGATCTGTTGCAACGAAGATTCTGCATAAACAAGTCTACTACATTATCCAACCCAAAATAACATGATTTTCAGATACATCGAGGCAGATCCCTTGGATATATAATAACAGCAAAACATTTAAGGAGCGACACAAAATTAGGCTACTTCTGAGTACCAGAGAAGTAAAGCTTCAGATCAATCTTCACTTCTTCGCCTTCTTTGGTGCCCTGCCACATTTGAGAAACAGAAATCCACATCAACAAACATGATGAGTCTACTAAGGAAACTTTGAAAATTGAAGGAGTCAAGACACATACGCTGCAGCCGGAACTGGAGCTGCAGCTGCTGGTGCAGCAGGTTCCCTCGGGCCCTACACAAAGATGAAAAAAGTATTTCAACATGGAATCCAAACAAATTTAAAACAAGCAGGATAGACCTAAATGTGACTTTTGGGGGGGACAAATCATGACTCAGTAGGAAATGAAACTAAATACAGCCAATCCATGACTTGACAAAATTTTAAAGTCACCTTTTTCTCAGTGGATAAAGAAAAAACTGTTAAAATGGCAGTTGAAATTTATGATTGCATAAGACCAGTTCAAAATCATAAACGTCATGTCATGCATCAAAATTCCAAATTGTAAATCAGCAGGTTCATCAACTTTTGGCAGTAAATGCAGGTTTGAAACAATAAGACAATATCTTACCTGAGCCAACCTCTCCTCCCTCCGGGCAATCTTCCTCTCACGGCTTGCCTTGCTCTTGGCACGCTTGGCCTCAAACTGATCGGAGAGCGTCTTCTCTCTGGCCTTCTCAGCCTTGGACTTGTGGATACTCTCCATGAGAACCCTCTTGTTCTTGAACATGTTACCCTTGACCTTCATGTACATGTCATGGTACATGTGCTTGTCAATCTTCTTGGCCTCACGGTACTTGCGCAGCAGGCGCCTCAGAACACGCATCCTCCTCATCCACAGAATCTTGGTGGGGAGCCTAGCCTCCCGGGTTCCCCTGCGCTTACCTGTATTGGTATTGGATTAACATGAATTTACATGATTATGAATGAAATGTAGAAACATCAAAAAAATATTTACAGGACAACAACTAGCTGATCAGTGTAACAGCATACCATAACCAGAGTGGCGGCCCTTCTGCTTGGCCTCGTGCGCCCTCCTTGCACGGGACCTGGAGTGGATCTTCTGAGGCTTCCTGATGATGAAACCATCCTTAACCAACTTCCTGATGTTCTGGCCTGTACGATTTGTAGAAAACATGGTCATACTTGTGGTCCCTTCACTAGTTAGTAGTAAAACAAGATATACAAGTTTCAATATTTATTTATACATAAACATGATACACAAGAACAAGCACCATCAAAACTAAACTACCCAGAAGAGCATAGCATACATGATAAATCCTAGTAACAGGACTGTTCTAGCTTTGTCAAATTGCATGGAGCAATCTAAGTAATGGACCATGCAGTATTTGGCAATATGCAATACTAACAGAAACATCTCATAGCTTGCAGGAATCATTTGGAATGCCAATTAGCCTAGCCTTAATCAAAATAACATTATTAAATGTGTCACTCAGGCATTTCATTAGCACAACTAGCATTACTTACAAATTAGACAACTCACAGGTAACTGGTAATAGAATAAAACAGTAACTACAGCCTAGAAAAAGATCAAGTTATCAACAAAGTAAGCACGGATACACAATACCACAACATGATGATGCACACAACTACATAGTGAGGTACCTAATATGGTCACCAGCAGCCACAGAATGAAAAAAAAAATGTATTCTAGATATATAAGAGTTACATTGCCCAGTTTATATGTGTTTGTCAGAGGTAGTAATCAAAAGTAGATAGTTAGATTTACCATGCACATAAAGTATTCCTTTTTTACTCTTAGATTTCAGCAGCAACTAGTACAATCTCTTGGGTATGTCTGTGAGCAGATATTACACAAAAAATGGATCGATCCATGACACTTAATTTACTAACCGGATCCAGAGGTGCTCCAATGGAGAATCAAATGTTAGCCCACGGACATCCACACCCGCAGTCTATCAAACCAATCGCACGGCTTATTTAACAACAGGACCACAGATCTATCTCTACGACAGCAAACCAACCCAACCCAGCCCACTGAGGACCAGCATGAACCGATGATCGATGTACTGACACGACGCGCGGCAAACAAGTGCTGGGAGCCGAGGGGGACGTGCGGGGGGGAGCGGCAGTGAACTTACGCGAGTTGGCCATGGAGATTTCGCTGACTTCATTGGGGTCGAGCCAGACCTTGCCCTTGCCGCACTTGAGCACGCTGGAGGCGAGCCGCTTCTGGAGCTTCAGGGACACCATCTTCTCCGCCGCCGAGGGCTCTCCTCGCCGAGTGGGTGTGTGGGCAGGGGAAGGAAACGAGACGGCGGCCGGGCGCGGAGGCTTATATAGCACCCCCGATGGGGATTAGGGTTTCGGTGGATGGCTCTCGACCTGGGCCAGGCCTAACATTACTGATGAGTCCATAAATTGGGCCGCCGTGCAGTTTGAAAGCCCACGACGAGATCAGCCCATGGGCCCGTGGCGATCAAGTCTGATTCCAGTGACGAGCAGGCCCAGTTCGTGACAAGCAAGAAGAGAGACAAAGAAAGCTCTCCTGGGATTCTGCAGGTGTTGCTATAGACAGTGCTGGTTCCATTTTTACCCTTGGCCGAAAGAGACAGAGGGGATTAGGTCCGGTCGTGTTATGCTGTTGTGTAGTAAGGATGATAACGTCTTATTAGTGCTTTTTTTTTCTCTTGCTCGACTAGTGTCTTCTGCTGTGCTGGGCACGTTCCAGTCTTCCAGAGCAGATTTTGCTTGTTGTTCTGAACTCGGATGTCGGGTCTTGAAGGTTCGTAAACGAGTTACTTCTAGCACATTTTTGTAGTATGTGCTCTGGTATCTCTGAAGTGAGTTACCGGTAATTCTGGTGGCTATTGTGAAGTTGTCATGACATGTATTTGATTTGGCTGGACAGTGAAGGTGATACTGTGAAAACAATCAATAGATACCGTTCTTGAATTATATATTTGTTTCGCAGTTGCTTTCCGTGCGTCTGATTTCCATTTTTCGTAAGACAGACAGGGTTTATCTGAACTATATAGCCAGCAGCCATGCCTGAATGTAGCTGGTCTCAAACAATTCAGCGTGAAGGTCGCAAAATAAGGGAGTGACAGCAGAAAGTCATGATATCAACGCTCTTGTACCGCGTCGATCGCACAACCGCGGAGTCCTGCAACGCCATCGGTTCTGTCGATGGGATCAACATATACAGTATAGTCCCGTCCATATTGTGCTGGTACCCCTCTTCAAATATTGTGCTGTCTATATTGTCCAACACAGAAGACAGTATTTAGATAGGGTATCTCAACAAATATAGCTGGCACCCCTCTTCGTCTGATCATTACCTTTATCTTGTGTTCAGCAAACCGAGATGATTTAGCCTCTCGAGCACAAATTATCCATTTTTGGTATCCAACATAATCACCATGACGCACGAGTTGCTTCGATCAGTTAATTATGGCTTTGAACCTTTTACGCAGTTAGCAAGGATGACAAACTTGATGCATAGCTCTGAACTAGAACTAGAACCGCAAAGCACCAAATCACTTCAAGGGTTTTGGGTTTAGACTCTTGGTATTTTGATTTGTCAAAAGTATCAGCAAAAGAGATGGGCTTTGCTAAGGTACTCCGAAATAACTATGGACCGTCTGATCTGGATGGTATTACCTTCTAGGAGGTAATAGAATAACTTTTTTTGAAAATAGAAAAATAAAAATATCTACCAAATTGGAACTAACTCTTTCGTAATGCAATTAGATTTAACAACGTATACAGCCGTGATAAATAAAAGTAACGTGATAGGTGTGCTGCTTGCCCTGCTCAGGTACGTTGTAACAAAAAACATCAAACATGATATGGTGATATACGTGATCTTTTATTGTAATATGTGACATGCTATGCGCATTTTTGCAAGAGATGTAACTGGTCAATCTAATTTTGCTACGCCTCTAACTAACTGGAATAAAGAACAAATCCAAACGTGACACACTTGGTTAGGCTGGTAGCTGTAGATGTAGCAATGATGGAATATAAAATATCCTATGTAATGATCTAGTGACCTGTATGCGTCGTTCAAAACTCCGAGAGAACGTGCCTGAGTTCACCGGCGTGATAATCGGAATTCGGAAAAGGCCCACGATTTCCTTTTTAACCGTCAAGTAAACATCTTACCTCCTTGGAGGTAAAAGGAGTACCTTAGCAATGCCCAAAAGAGATATTGTTACAGTTGATGTAAGAGAGTCTACAAAATCAAAGAGCGACCATGTTGTTAGGAAGTTTGTTCAGGCACTACGCACTTTGCTGTTCTGATCTCCGAACAAATCCTGTAGATGCTTAATCGAGTGTACATTATTAGTGTCGTTATACACTTCAAAACCTCGTCATTTGCGTTTACAGCATGATTGTGGTTAGCTTACCTGAACATGCAGTGATCTCCCGATGCCCTGAAATGCATATATACTGCATGCTGATTTCGTCTGAACCGCAGCCAGGGTCTTTGCTCTTGGCGTGTGACGAACTGACGATCACCAGCGTTTTGCACAGCGCCGCGGCGCGCTCTACGGACTCCGATCCGAAACGTGAACGGATCGGACAGCGGAAAAAAATGGAATCCCAAGTCGGTGTTATACCCAGCACTGCGGCAGCTGGCAGGACGAATCCGACTTGGGTTGCAGGCTCCACGTCGGACGCCTGAGACCGACTCGGACTCGCTCCCCATGGCGCGTACAAATAGCTGGGAGGCAGCGGCGCAGCGCAACGGCCAGGCTCTCGTGCTCCGGAACAATGGACGCTGCCTTCACCTCGCGCCCGGCCGGCCTCGAGCCCTTCCCCTGCGGCGGCGCCGGCGCCGGCGCCGCCACGATGCACTCCAACCCCTTCAGCTTCGGCCTCTCCATCGCGCTTCCTCCGCCTGCCAGCTCCGGCCCTTTCTACGGCGGCGGCGGCCCCGTCCACGCGCCGTACACCAATCCCTTCGGCCTCGGCTTCGGATTCAACCCTTTCTCCAGCGGCGCCGCTGTGCCCGCGCTGCACGCCAACCCCTTCGGCTTTGGGTTTGGTGGCCTTGGCCATCCTCCGCTCGCCACCGGCTTCCATCCCTTCTCCGGCGGCGTCACCGTACACGCCGATGAACACAGCAACCCCTTCACCGTCGATCCTTGGAATGATCCTCCTCCGCCCGCCCGGTTCGATCCGTTTGCAACCGACGCCGACTCCCCTCGCACGCCGGTGTACGGCAACCCCTTTGACGCTGACGGCGGCGCCGCCCTTGCCACTGATGATGTTCCGGCGCCATGGGAGTGGTCCCTCTACAACGGCCACTTCCAGCCGGCCGTCGACGAGCCCGTGCCACCCCGGTTGATCCCAGCGCCCTCTGTTCCGGTCTGCGAGCCCTACGACGACGGCGACGACGACGACGACATCGAGGCCATCCTCCGGGCGCAGGAGGAGGACGCCAATGCGCGGCCGTCGCCGGACTACCTGGAGACGACGCAGGGCGGCCGGATGAGCCCGGAGAATCGCGCCGCCCTCGTCGGCTGGATGAGCCAGCTCACCCGGCGCTACGACCTCGCCCCCGGCACGCTCCACCGCGCCGTCTCCTACGCCGACCGCTTCCTCTCGGCGCGGCCCCTCGTGGACGCCGGCGCCGCCGCCATCCGCGAGCACCAGCTCAACCTCCTGGGCGCGGCGGCCGTCTACGCCGCGGCCAAGTACGAGGACCAGGGCACACGTTCGTGGAGCACTTCACCCGTGGCTGCGGCGGCAGCCGGGAGGAGGAGGAGGACGAGGGCGACGACGAGGAGCTCCGGCTCAGGGCGCACGACTTGGCGAAGGTGTCGCTGCTCCACTACGGCTGCCTGGAGCTCAAGCCGTCGGCGGTGGCGGCGGCGGCGGTGTTCCTGGCGAGGCTGATGATGCTGGGGCTGTCGTGCGGGCTGAAGAGCTGGGACATGGAGATCAAGGAGCTGACGGGGTACGATCCCAAGGACCTGGAGCGTGGCGTCGACGCGATACGCTCTCTGATTCCTGAGGATGATGGCCATGGCTTCGACGTCGAAATCTTTCCGATGTTCTTTGCGGATCCTGAGTAGGAGGAACAGCAAATTGCTGCACGGAGTATGTGAGCAGTGTATTTGCTCTCGCAGACACACCTGATTATTGGCTCGTGGACAAAATTAAAGCACAGTTTTGTTTGTATGTCTGTAGATGTTGAAACTCGAATTGTTTTGCTTTCTAGTGCTTGCTACATGAAAAATGTAATGTTAAAGCCGCAATGCCATGCTTCTGGAGTGAAATACTACGTAGTACATGTTTTAGGCTCAAATTTACTACTACCTATGTTACGTTGATGGTTTTGTTGAACATGTTTCCTGGGATTTGCTTCTAGTCTAGTTATCATGTATAAAATTGTAAGAGCAACAACCGCACAATGTGTGTCTTCATGACAGAAGTGTCATGTAGCGTGTGCTATATACACTACATCAAGATCAAAGTGAAAGTGTATCTGTGTTGCATCTAACCAGAAAGCTTGAAAGCAGTAAATGGAAAGTCTAAAATAATTACTAGATCAAACTAAAACAACTATTGCTAAAAGAAATAATTTATTACAAAATCTATAACAATTTAAATCTAAAGAATCCTGAACCAGGATCCTGCATGACAATTTTAAATATATTTATGAATTGGAAAGCTGAAAGAGAAACAATGACTCAAAGTGTACAGTGGTGGATACTCTTTGTTTCATTACAATAATGTTAATAAGTCAAAACTAGACCGAAAGAAATACATATACTTAGTCTGCTAGTCAGAAGAAGTATTGGTAAAATGCAACTGGCATTTTTAAAAATAGCAAATGCTGCACGGAGGATGTAAGCAGTGTATTCGCTCGCAGACACACCCGATTATTGGTCCGTGGACAGAATTAAAGCACAGTTTTGTGTGTATGTCTGTAGATGTTGGAACTCGATTTGTTTTGCTTTCTAGTGCTTGCTAAATGGAAAATGTAATGTTAAAGCCGCAATGCCATGCTTCTGGAGTGAAATACTACATGTTTGTGGCTCGAATTTACTGGCTATGTTACGTTGATGGTTTTGTTAAACATGTTCCCTGGGATTTGCTTCTAGTCTAGTTATCACATATAAAACCGTAAGAGCAACAACCGCACAATGTGTGTCTTTAACTCTTTATGACAGAAGTGTCATGTAGCATGTGTTATACACACGGATTACAACTTTCCACACTTTTCCAGTACATCAAGATTAAACTAACTGAAAAGCTGTATCTGTATTGCATCTAACCAGAAAGCTTGAAAGCAAGTAAATGAAAAGTCCAAAATAATTACTAGATCAAACCAAAACAACTATTGCTAAAGGAAATAATTTATTACAAAATCAGTAACAGTTTAAAATCTAAATAATCCTGAACCAGTCTCCTACACAACAATTTTAAATATATTTATGAATTGGAAAGCCGAAAGAGAAATAATGACTCAAAGTGTACAGTGGTGGACACTGTTTGTTTCATTAAAATGATGTTTTTTCAGACAATTCATTAAAATAATGTCAATAAGTCAAAACTAGACCCCCAATAGTACAGATACTTAGTCTGCTAGTCAGAAGAAGTGTTTGTAAAATGCAACTGACATTTTTTTAAAAAAAAGCAAATGACAATCTTGAGTAGCAATTTGACAGTGGATGAAACCCTAATGGAATTTCGGGCAATTGCTTCTAGTAGTAAACACCTTTTTACCATAATTGCACCAGAACAAAATAATCTAGTAGTTTCGCTACTCAAATGTTCTTAGGTAATATTTCGCATCAAACCAAACCAATTGAGGTGATATATTCAGGTCTTTCTTTTGTGCAGAAATGGCAGGTGTTGTTGAAGGAAGTTAATCAAGAAATGGTGACGCAATTCAGTCCATTATGCTGCACCCTCCAGTCCAAAACAACAGCCCACGCTCACTTAAGCCCATGAAGAAATCACCACGGCAACAGAGAAAACCGATACGACATCTCGCGTTCCTCTCGGTCTTCTCTCGTGTCTCTCTGTCTTAACTCTTTTCTCACGACGCTGAAAATCGTTGATCGCCGCTGCCTGGAATGGTCCTAGCTCATCGGCCACTGCATCAGCACGGCACCACGGCTCCATGTCACGGAACTAGAGACCATGCAAGTGTGCTTGGATAACTGCAGCGCATGAGCCATCAAGTTAAAAATTAGATAGATGCTTTCTTTAACTCCCTCAGTTGGTTTGACTGATTAAGTACAAAGCCCTAAAATTGTTATAGTTTATATTTTCATACTAGGTGATTCCCCGCACGTTGATGCGGGATTTAAGAGAGTTTTTTATAAACTATGAACCAATGTGGTGGTTGATTGAGATGGTACGATTTCATGACAATTATGCTACATATGGGAATGATTTAAACCTTAGTTTTAAGTGTTTGTTAATTATAAAAAATTTGAGAAAACAATGAAATAATATCTGATATGGTTTGGTAATTTTGATCTATTGAGATTAGCAAGCTTTCCCTTGAATCAATATCAAAGTTCATTCACCCATAAATAAATAGAGAAAAAATGCTAAAGACAAATCTAAACAGCAAGCCATCTTTGACATAAGGTGTGCTCCCAGAGTAAGCAGCTTGAAGACCCTTAAGTGTGCACTCATATATCGGGACAAAACTGAATCTATATCGATGGTATGTTGATGTAGGATCACCAGCTGAAGTTTCCATGAGCTTAGAGTTTACCAGAAAACCCTGAACTCGGCAGTGCAATCATACACACTACAAGGTTTCTTGGCTAATGCCACGCTACACATGTGCAACGCCACTATTTTGGTTGCCACAGGGGGGTCATATCGCAACCTTTGTACAAAATGGTAGCAATATGGTCCTATAATGCAATGAACTAAAAGTGTTGCTTAGGTGTGACTTTTGGTTGCAATAGGGGTATGTTATTGCAACTATATTGGGCTTGGGTTGCATTATTTGGAGTTATTGCTACGCCACTTTGGAGTAGCAATAACACCATTATTTTATTGCAATAATATGCTATTGTTGCAACTATATTTGTAATAGTTGCTTTTGATTGGTGTTTTTACAACGATTTTTCATGTTGCAATAAATTTCAGTGGTGTTGCGATTGATAGATGGTTATTGCAACAGAAACTCTAATGTAGATGCAATACCTTGTGCCTATTGCAACAACTTTTTAGAGTTGCAAAAACCTTCTTTGGTGTTGCAATTGTGATTTTTTTATTTCAACGAGAAACCCAAATGGATGCAATATGATTTCCCTATTACAACGGTTTTTTGGGTTGCTACAAATGTGTCAATGTCAATTCACATGTAATGTGACAAAAACCATCTGTAAATATCATGGACCCAAATTATGCTATCCAGTGAAGTTCCAAAATTTTCTAACCAATTTATAGACATGATTGTAATTTAGGGAATTAATTTTGAATGGGTACTCCAACACAATATTTACAAAACAACTATTTCGTTTGCATGGTAGATTTTAAATTTGTAGAAAATAAAATATAAAAAATACATAAATATGAGGGATTGAATGTATAACTCACACCACAAATATGGCATAGCTCTATAATTTCTTTTTTTTTATCTCACCACGTATCAAAAAAATGAGACAAAAAATACCATAAACATGACACAACTAGGCCATGAACTTTCTAACCAATTTATAGACATGATTGTAATTTAGAGAATTAATTTTGAATGGGTACTCCAACACAATATTTACAAAACAACTATTTCGTTTGCATGGTAGATTTTAAATTTGTAGAAAATAAAATATAAAAAATACATAAATATGAGGGATTGAATGTATAACTCACCCCACAAATATGGCATAGCTCTATAATTTCTTTTTTTATCTCACCACGTATCAAAAAAATGAGACAAAAAACACCATAAACATGACACAGCTAGGCCATGAACCCACAACCTCCATTGTACTTGCAGGAGTCCTACCACTACACCATTGCACCTTTGAGATTCTTTTTCAGCCTTTACTCTTTTTATTTGTTCTATTTTATTCACCACCTATCAAAACAACGAGACAAAACTTACAATAAATATGACGTACCTAGTCCTTGAACCCACAACCTCCATTATATGCTGCAAGAGTCCTACCATTGAACCACCGCCTCTTTGAAATTTTTTCAGCCTTTACAGGTTTTGTAGGTTGAATTGATAGAGCTAAAATGAAAAAATTGTGAACGAAGCGAGAATCGAAAGGCGGACATTACCACTGCACTTGTAGTAAACATGTCGATGAATGACATATAGCCAGGTCCTCACCACGTCAGCAGTGAAATTTGGAAACAAATAATTGAATTAAAATCAGCACAATAAAGGGAGCGGGGGGAGCACAATAAAAATTGAGATTCTTTTTCAGCCTTTACTCTTTTTATTTGTTCTATTTTATCTCACCACCTATCAAAACAACGAGACAAAACTTACAATAAATATGACGTACCTAGTCCTTGAACCCACAACCTCCATTATATGCTGCAAGAGTCCTACCATTGAACCACCGCCTCTTTGAAATTTTTTCAGCCTTTACAGGTTTTGTAGGTTGAATTGATAGAGCTAAAATGAAAAAATTGTGAACGAAGCGAGAATCGAAAGGCGGACATTACCACTGCACTTGTAGTAAACATGTCGATGAATGACATATAGCCAGGTCCTCACCACGTCAGCAGTGAAATTTGGAAACAAATAATTGAATTAAAATCAGCACAATAAAGGGAGCGGGGGGAGCACAATAAAAATTGAGATTCTTTTTCAGCCTTTACTCTTTTTATTTGTTCTATTTTATCTCACCACCTATCAAAACAACGAGACAAAACTTACAATAAATATGACGTACCTAGTCCTTGAACCCACAACCTCCATTATATGCTGCAAGAGTCCTACCATTGAACCACCGCCTCTTTGAAATTTTTTCAGCCTTTACAGGTTTTGTAGGTTGAATTGATAGAGCTAAAATGAAAAAATTGTGAACGAAGCGAGAATCGAAAGGCGGACATTACCACTGCACTTGTAGTAAACATGTCGATGAATGACATATAGCCAGGTCCTCACCACGTCGGCAGTGAAATTTGGAAACAAATAATTGAATTAAAATCAGCACAATAAAGGGAGCGGGGGGAGTCGAACTGCTGACCTCGCTGAGAGAAAGAGGATGGCTTACCATTGCGATTGATAGATAATTATTGAACCAGAAACTCTAATGTAGATGCAATACCTTGTGCCTATTGCAACAACTTTTTAGAGTTGCAAAAACCTTCTTTGGTGTTGTAATTGTGATTTTTTATTGCAACAAAAAACTCATATAATCCGGCAAAAAAAAAGTGCAGACCACAAACTTCGAACCCGCAACCTCATGCGTGAGAAGCTCAAGGCTTACCACTGCACCACGAAAACATCTATTATCAAATCTAGTTTTATTTTCTATTTTTACGTTGTTAAATGGTAAATTAAAAATCAGAAAAAAAGAAAAAACTTGCACAAAAAATGGTAAATTAAAAAATCAGAAAAAAAGAAAAAACTTGCACAAAAAAAGAGGCAGAAGGGGATTTGAACCAGCGCCCTAGGGGTTGAAACTCTAGCGCCCAACCATTGCACCACAATAATGTTTGTGTTGGAATGTAGCATTTTGTTCTATGTAATATATCGTTGCTGCTGGTGTGGTATGTTCCTCTATAGGAAAGGACGCCATATCAATGAAGAACTGATGTTTGATTCATATTTCTTCTTTTAATCTGGAATTGAAACTTGTATCTAGTATTTCTCCTTCATGGCTATTCCAAATTTGATGATTTTTTTCCTAATAATTTCTAAAATAATGCTCTATCAAGTTCTGAAACTTATTAATGCTATTATTTCGAAAAAAACTTCTCGTGTGAGTCTGTTTGAATAATCCAATTTTTAAATTTCAAAAAATGACAACTACAAGCACAATTTTTTTACACTAAACGATGTCAAATGGAAAAGTGATGAATACGAAAGTTTCATATCTCATTAA
The DNA here is from genome assembly GCA_033239725.1 of Echinochloa phyllopogon. NCBI lineage: Eukaryota > Viridiplantae > Streptophyta > Magnoliopsida > Poales > Poaceae > Echinochloa > Echinochloa phyllopogon. Next base: position 33,499,849 of record BTCW01000001.1, on the reverse strand, counting down.
TATCTACAATATTTATTTAGGTTATTTTATCATTTTCAAAAGTGATAATAACATGTAGTACAAATTTGACAAGTCTCAAACATAGTTTCTTAAACTATGTAAATGAATCTAGAATTAATAACCAATATATACTACCACTTTTCAAATGAAAAAATAATCTAAATAAAGATTGTAGATCTTGATGAGTTATGAAACTTTGGTATTCATGACGTTTTCAGTTGAAATCATTTAGTGTTCCAAAATCTTGCTTTTAGTTATCAAATTTTGAAATTCAAAATTTAGATTATTCAAACATTGTCACATGGATTAATGTACTAAATACAGTTTGTAGATCTTGATGAGTTGTAAAACTTTAGTATTTAAGACTTTTTCAGCTGAAATCATTTAGTGTTCCAAAATCTTACTTTTATTTATCAAAATCTGAAATTAAAAATAATAATTATCAAAGAATATTGGGCCCAAATGGTAAGAGGCCCAAACTTCCCACCGGCCTGTTTAGTATCCGAAGATCGTGGGCGTCCGATCTGGATCGAACGCCTCACGATGCGGCCACCACAACACTTTTAACCCTAATCTGGGTTGCTCCCTACCTAGCCGCCTCCTCCTACCTCCTCTACCGATCCTTCTCTCTTCTCCCGTGCCCTTCCTCTCCCTCCGCATCCCACGCCGCCACCTCCCGCACCGCCCTTCCCTCCTCCTCTGCTAGTGCCGCTCCTCCCGCGCCGCTCCTCCCTCTCTTCTACCGGCGGCCTACCGGCCACCTCACTCCAATCTGGCCATGGTGGGGTCGGATCCGACCACGGTAAGTTCGTGCTAAAGCTCCCCCTTCCTTCCAGTCTTGCTTTCCCTACGCGTGTGCAGGCGAGGACGCTCTGTTCAAGGCCGCTCTCGACGACGACCTTGGCGGCTACAAAGGTAGCCACCCATATCCTGTCTTCTCTTCACTGCATCGGGTCGATTGATGATTCCGGATAAGGCGTGGCCCTTGATAATGTTTTAGCTACCCAACGATGATTATGCCATGGGTTCCTACTCCCTAGTGTTGATTATTTCACCTCAATTGGGTGACTCTCCGGGTTCTGAATTGTTGACTTGCTAAATTTATTTCATTCATCGTGTCTTGAGATTAGCGTTGACCTATGTCTGTGCAATAAACGCTTTATTATATTTGTTTTTTCCATCTTCACTGCCTTTTATAACATTGAAACAATATTTAGATCTGAAAATAGCTGTCACTTAGAACTGAAGGAAATGTCAGAACATTTTAAGAAAGTGTGCTAAGTAGAACACTGCCTTTTAACAGAAAGTGTGCTTAGCCATCAACAAAATAGCTAGCTTGAACACTAAATTTATTTACGCTTCTGTGCAGTGCTAGAACACTAAATTTTGTTTGAATATAATAATTTTGCCGGCAACTGCATCATAATTTGTATGATTTGGAGCTTCAAATATCAAGGAATAAATATCATTTTGGGTTGGGTAGGTTCCCTCGTCTAGTAAGCCTGCAAATCTTGCATGTAACTGCATCACACTTTGGTAGCCTTTTCAGTTCTTTCATCTGGTTGGTTGCTAGGTTTTGAGTTCAGTCCAAAAAGCATAGATTGGATTGGGTGATCATGTATTCTCTCTGAAATCCAATCTCAGGTGTCCTTGCACATTCCCATCTGAAATCCAATCGTTGTCCTTGCACAACTGTGATAACGAATCTTACTGTGCTTTACTAGATTAAGCCTTCTATGTATATGCTTTTAGGTAGGAAAGAAGTCCAGCTTTTCTTGTAATGTTTGGCCATTGTGCTGTTTGAGGAACTAGCATGTATACTGAATATCTGCATCAAGCTTACACTATCCTTTATTTTTTGTGTATCTTGTGACTTTCAGTAAGAAATCTGGAAATATTCTGATCACACTTGCACTCATGAGTACATGTTATTTTTAGCATGATTTGACATGTATATGTCGATCTGATAAGTCCTATTTTTGATTTTATGGGCTGCACACACTTTATTTCTTATACTTTACTGTCAGTGATTGCTATTTGTCACACATTTATATCTTTGGCTACCGGGTTGCTTTTTTCCAAACTATTATTATATTGTTAGATAGTTCTGAATACTAGTAGCTTCACTTATTTTTTTTGCCAAACCATCTCCATTGCCTAACTGTTCTGTAGAACTAGCAACTTGAATCCATTGATCCAAGGGGGATGATTTCCATTGCATTTCCTATCTCTTTAGGTTTTTTCTGAGGCTACAGATCGAGCAACTGCCCATGGGTAGCACCGTGGGAACCTGAGGATGCTGCCTGTACTTGAGCACACATCAATGGAAATTGCTGCACAGGTATAGCACTATTATTGTGATTTAAGCTTACCCAGCTGATAGTTTTCTTACTTTGCATAATTCTGTTAAGGGCTTGTCCTTAAGTAGTTATAAAATATAGATGGAATTTTGCGCAAGTCTAAAGCAAATTAGTTTATTTTACATACCTTAATTTTTCTTATTTAAACCACGCGCATACCCTACCTTAATTTTTTTTTCCAGAAAATCTCTGTTCACGTCGTAGCTGCCACCTTTCTTATTTACAACATGGACTGCTCACTCAGACTTGCAAATGAAAGATTCTGTCATTAATGAATAATGAACTATAAGCATGTGCTGACACATCAATAAACATCTCCTATATATTTTGTAAACTTATATGTTTTGTTTCAAAAAACATATTCACATAAGTTTTATCTCTCTCTAGTTTTTTAGGACCTAGAATGTCGAAGTGGTTCGTCATCAGACATGTTTTTGCTTGACATAAATATGGATTCAACCGATGTATATTTGCACTAATGTTAATGATTATTTTCAGGAGCATGATCCTGAGGTTTGAGTGGAGCGCATGATTCATGGGATGATCAACATGAAGGCAACATTGGATTCAGTGCTGCATAGCTCATTAGATTTTGTTGTTTTTAAAATAGTTAAGCGTGTTGGACACAATTATGTGTTCCACTTGTGCGTGTATTTGGACTAGATGCTGTGTCGGATACATTGGATGGATTATTTACAGATCTGCGTATAAATTATATTTTTGGGTTAATGGATGTCTAAATGCTGTTTAATTTGAAATCATTGTTTGAAGCTACCAAACAAATCATTGTAATATGCGCTATCTTGTCATAAGCATGACATTGCAATTATATGATATAGCAACAAAAGAACCCGTGTGCAAAGAAACATAAGGCGTGGCAATAGGGTTTCTAAATTATAGCAATGCAGTGGTAAGCGTGGCAACATGTCCAAGTATAGCAACCACATGTATTAGTCATGGTAATAGAGGGACACCCTATATCAATCATAATATTTAGTGTTGGAACAGGGGTAGCAACCAAGTTTTTTAGTGGCAATAGAGGTGTCACATATAGCAACCACTTCAGTAGGGTGGTAATACAGAGTTCATCTATGGCAACCAAAATATTTAATGTTGCAATAAAGGGTCCCTCCTATAGCAACAAGAAGAGTAATGTTGCAATAGGTATATATTTTGCAATGCTATAAATACGTAGCAATAGGGTCTACTACAACACCTAGTATCGTTGCCACTTCCACTATTGCTACATTTTCTTTATGTGGTAATACATACATCTTCCAATGCCTGGTGTGTTGCAATAGTAACAAGTGCAACACCCATAATGGTTGCTGATAAGGAGACTTACAACGCTACTATTGAGTTGTAAAAAGATTCTTGCTGTTGCAATAGGGGGAACACAATAGCAACGCCCACAATAAACCGTGGTCCAAACTTTGGACCACATTTGCAATGGCAACGCCTCGCAACGCTAAAATTCCGTAGCCATTGTGTCTATTGCAACCATTTTGGCTATTTTGCAACACTTTTCTGGCGTTACATTAGACACAAAACCTTGTAGTGACAATGAATTGTAGTGACAATGAATAGCCTCGCCAACAAATCATATCAATGATATAGTATGTCTGATCAGGCTGCACCACAAGCATTATAGAACATTAGATTTGCTGAAGGCGAGTGCTTAATGGATTAATTAAGGGGCGCATATGGGCCAATTTAAAGGACAATTTGTACAAGTGCCGGAGGAAAACACACCCAACATCAGGTGGATGGAGGAGATAATAGATAATATACAAAATGCATAACAAAAACTAAAGATGCTGTTAGAGTTGTTGATATAAAACTATGCTTCGCTGACCTGTTCTCCAACATCATACATGCAAATATATTTGGTGTTTCCTCCAGCTAAAATATAACTTCCATCAGCAAAATAGCACAACGTGGTGAAGTACTTTCCTATACTTGTATTAGCTGCAGATCTCCTGACAGTCATGAGACGACCTCCAGCAATATCCCTGCGGCCCTCAATTGTATACATCAACAAACCATCAGATGGATCCCAGAAATGGATTAGGTCATCTAAAGTATTGCATGCTATTTGCCTTCCATCAGGTCGGTATGCTAAAGTAAGAACATCATGTGAGTGCTGAAGCCTCGCAACTCATGTGCGAGAGCTCGAACAAATCTCTCCCTGTAAAGCTCAGTTCCTGCATTAAACAAATCTCACAACCCAAGCATTTACAGCAACACTAAGTATCTTCCTCGTTGCTGCTTAATACCTGGCGAGCTCTGAAGCAATATCCTCCTTCCTGATGATTCCCCAGCCATGAGCCATGCTCTGACGTGACATGCCCTAGGTGGGACGCCACAACTCAGCAGCTGCCTCGCATGCTCACTGCAATAAAAAAAAAGGAACAAACAAACATTCTCTATCGTCATCTCACTACTGTTAGCTTCATTCAAACAAAACGTCGAACAGATGGCATGCGTCTCACTTGACGTAGTAGGGGAAATTCTCCCATGAGTGTCCCTTTCTCCCATGGTACGACCTGGCGCAGGAACTCGCTGCGGAACCTCTCCAGTCTGGTGAGGAACGGTGACTCCCGCCGCTTGCAGCCGTTGAGAAACCGCCGCTGCTCCCCGCCTTCGAAGAGGCCGCCGAATCTCCATGCGCCTCCGCGCTGCCGACGCCGCCCTTGGAGCTGTAGAACCGGCACATCCGCCGGGACGGGCCGTGCAGCCGCAGCGCCCCGACCACGCTGAACCTCCTGACAAAATAACCGCCGCTGATGCCGCTGGCTTGAGCATGTGGAGAGGAACTGGGATTAGGGTGGTGATGTGGGAGGATTCGAACGAAAGCGGAGCAGGGTTGCGGGTGGCGCGGAGGTCGCCCGCGCGGCGGCCGGGGCAGTGCGTGGCGGCCCGCGGAGCTCCCCGCGCAGCGGCCGGGGTGGGGCGCGGCGGCGGCGGCCGGCTGCGCTGCACAGGTGGCAAGGAGAGGCGGCGGATGGTGAACCCGTGGATTTGCCGAGCCGCAGGGGGCAATTTTATGGGGGGTGTGAGGTGGCGGCGGTGGAGGCGAGGGGGTAGAGAAGGCGAGGCGGCGGTGGAGCGGTGGAGGCGAGGGGGTGGCGGCCGGCGGGCTTCGAGGCCCGAGTTGAGAAGGCAGGGAGGCGGTGGGAGGGGGTGGGGCGGCGGCGCGCTTCAACGCACGGTGGGCGGCGGCGAGTCGGCAATCAAGGCGCGGCGGGTGGAGCTCGGGTACCGTGGTGGGGATGACGTGGCAAGCCGTGGGCTGAGAGAAATCGGGCAGTGGGGAGCTAAAACATAGTTTTGCATGATTATAGAAATACGGATAGTGCCAATAAAAAATTATTGTTCGGATGATTTGTACTCGGAAGAGTGTATTCAATGTAATCCGGATTTAAGGAAAGAAATTGTTTGTCTATTATAATCTATCAGAGAGGGTGAAATAAAGTACATGGAGAATGGGACTTGCAAATCTCGCATGCTTATTTTTCGTGTAACTTAAAATGGTAGAGGTTTTATAAGGTTTGTTTTAGAATGGTTTGATGGCATTAGAAGTTGTCTTCAACATATTTAATCCAAAGATAGAGTATATTTTTTTTATTGTTGCTTATTTAGGGAAAACATTATAAGCGGTGCAGGTGCTTCCCAACTATAAAATTGTGAAGAGTACTTAACGAAAATGCACGGTCGTAGATTCGATGACGAAGATCAAAGCAAATGCATTATACTTAATTATACATATTTTATTAGATCATTCTTTCCCGTTAAAAAAATAAAAATCGAGTTATAAATATGTTTTTAGGATGTTGAATCCTTATGGATGTTGAAAACTTGAAGTAAAATTGATATATTTTATCTCTGTTGACGTTTTTTTTTCAGGCTACACCAAGTTGCATTAGGGGACCTCTTCATTGTGGTAAAAAAAATTACTCCTCCTTTATAGTCGCACCCCCCTCCGTTTCACTCTAGCTTCGTCACTGCCACAATTAGTGGATGCGATGAGGAATTGGATTTCTTCTTATTCTCCTGTTTCTTCAATAGTTTCAGATATTATGGAGATGTAATCTAAGGTTGCTGCTCCTTTGTTTTGTTCTTTTGCTGGTTCTAGTTCAATCTGTATCTAGCTCAAACTGGAGTCCCCAGTTAATTTTGTACCAAACTATTGCTTTCAATATAAAGCAGAGAGTTCTCTTTAAAAAAAACCACGTCACACTAGTAACGGATAATTCATAGTACACTCCGCAATAATCAGATAAACCAAAAAATGCGACACAATAATAACGGTTAACGAATAGTTCGTTACTTGCTGCGCAATAATTGACATCGGACAACTTGGTCCTAGATCCGACGACGAATAGCTCCGCTACTCAAATATTCTTCATCAATAATTGGTATCCGACCAAATAACATCATATTAGTAACGCATAGTTCATAACATCATCCAAAATTATTAGATAAGGTAGACGGTTTCGCTCGAATAACGGTGAATAACGGTTAACGGATAGTTCGTTACACGCCGCGTAATGATTGACATCAAACCAAATAGCGCGCCAAGATCAAACAAAAGCATGCATAACCAGATCAGAGGGACTGAGAATAATCACTGCACTGGGGCGACGTCGAGCTGTTCTCTCCTTCTCCATCGTCGTCCCCATAGACGTCGTCGTCCTCTTCATCGCCGGCCATGGACATCATGCTGAGCCTGCTGGGCCCCGGCGGGAACCAGCGCCGGCCGTACCTGTTGGACGCCTCCTTCATCTCCATGCGCCGTCGCGTGGCGTCCTCCTCCTCCAGCACGAGCCGCCGGATCAGCACGTCGTCGTTGGCCGTCATGGGCCTCCCGATGTAGAGGCACCTCCAGTTCTCCCACTCCCCCGCCGGCATGCTCACCGCCGGCATGGCTACCGGCGGGGAACGGCCGCCGGAGCGGGTGTCCCCCCTCTTCCCCCTCCTCCTCCTCCTCGGCACCAGGGCGTCGGCGTGGACGCCAGGGCACGCCTGCTCGCAGATGCACGCCGCGCGCGCCAGCGCCGCCCCCACCGCCTTCAGCGACGAGCGCCACAGCGGCGGCTTCCCCCTCGCCGCCGGCGCCGGCGCTTCCACGGCCGCGGGCTTCCTCCAGCGGAGGATCCCGCCCAGCGCGCGCCGGTACCACGGCGGGCGCGCCATGGAGGCGCTCCTCCCGCGCGCGGGGGCGCCGCCACCGTCCCTGCACCAGATCAACTCACGGATGTCGAACAAACTCTTCCGATTCGGTGATGCAAAAGAAATCCAAACACTTGGTGATCGCTTAGAAGCCCTACTAGAACTGCGATCTTGCAGCTACGATATAATCAGAAACAAAACTACAAGAAAAAACCAAGAACCGCGCGCGATGAACACACGGCGTGTGCACCGGTGATGAAAACCACCACACCTTGACGGCGGCTGGATCCGCGAGCCCTCCGACCGCCGCACCGAGCGAGGAGCCTCCATTGCAGCTGCACGCCGAACCTAGCAGATGAGTCGATCTCCTTCCCGTCTCGCGTTATGAAGACGATGACGAGCCAGGTTCTTGTCGCTGGCTCTGGCGTCGAGAACCGTGTCTGTGGCTGCTGGAGTGACGTCTCGCTTCCTTTTAGTGCTCCCGCTGGCGGTGCTAACTCGGCTGTCACCGAGCGAAGCACAGATTAACCCTCTGATCGAGTGGATTAGCCAAGTGTTCAAGGGTTAATCACGCGGCTTGTTTTGTTGCGCGCGAGCTCGCGCGGCGGAATCCTGTCAAGCGGAGGGAAATGGATTGCATTTACTTCAGGAGGGGCTGGGATATTCTGTCATTTATAGTGGGCAGATTTTTGGTGGCTGGAAGTGGAGTGGCGTGCGTGTGAACAGGGCTGAGGGAAATTTCAATTGAAGACTTGTTGGTCCGTTACTGCTGGTTGCTTGCTAAAGTTTGGACGATTCAATGGTAGAGATATTGATGAAACTGAAAGTTGAAAACGTAGAAGAGGACTCCAGGAGAGGAGGTAGGAGGATATTTGAATGTTAAAACCCAAAAAACTGGTTGAGTGCAAGAGGTTTTCGTGAGATATATCTGAACCTAAAAAACTCAAGATCTTCTTCTGAAGTTTATCTAAACCTAAAAGAATTGGTTGACTGCAATAGGTTTTCAAGAGAATTTGTGAAAAAAAAAGTGCCTGCTAAAGTTTAGGTGATTAAATGATAGAGATGTTGAAGTTCAAAATGAAGAAGAGGATGACGAGAGGTGGACAGTTGGATGCAAAAAACAACAAAATTGGTTGAGAGGTTTTATGAAATGTATTTAAACATACAACAAAGTGCCTACTAGAGTTTGGGGGGATTAAATGCTAGAGATGTTGAAGTTAAAAACAGACAGAGGTGGACCGTTGGATGCAAAAAACAAAAAAAGGACCTGGTTGAGTGCAGGAGGGTTTCATGACTTATTAAACCTAAAAAACTCAAGACGTTCTTGTAAAATCTATTTTTTAAACATAAAGAACTGGCTGAGTGCAAGTGGTTTTCACAAAATGCAATGGAACGTAAAAAAATCAAGGCACTAAAAAGCGTGGTCGGCAGGATTCGAACCTGCGCGGGCAAAGCCCACATGATTTCTAGTCATGCCCGATAACCACTCCGGCACGACCACTTTGATGCTGTCTGCTACAAAAGCCCACCTTTGTAGGCAAGAAAAGCGTGGTATATCAGTATATTCGTCAAGTAACATCTTCCACTGCAAATGCGGGCCGTGGTCTCGTGCTTAGCATCTGAATTAATAAAACTCAAATGACAGGCACACTAGTGGTGAGAATAATTAGTGCAGCGACGGCGCGCCTTCTAGCTCGTGTCGTGGCCGCGTGCGCGGTCGCGAAGCCGCCCGAGCGAGCCCGCTAGTCATGCCGGGGCGAAAAGCCGAAATCTGGCAACAGCGGGGCTGCAATAGGAGGTGAAACCACTGATGATCAGTGCCGCCGTGCGGCGTCGTCCGTCCCGCAATCCCATGATCGAAACCAAACCGCCGCGCCGGCTGCCGCCCGGCGCCGCAGTCCGGCACCCCACGCTGACGCTCTCGCGCGCGGCAGCACCCACGGCCACCCCGCAGCCCTTGGACGCGAGCGCACTCAGATTTCGCTTCGGGGCGGCGTGGGCAGAGGCTGCGCGACTGCGCGAGCGAGACGCGGACGCAGCAAATCTGCTGGGAACCTGGTTCGTGCGCCGCCGGGCCGGTGCGTGGCTTCGACCCACGCCAGGCAGGCCGAGCCGGGGATGTGTCATTTTTGGTTCGGAGCGATTGCATCCACGCGGAGACTTGTGTGACGAATAGAGGGAGTTGCACGAGCGAAGCCCCCAACAAGAAAATGATCCAGCCATTCAGGGAACGAAGAGAGAGAGATTGGGAAAGAGTTGGTGTTGGTGCGGTGCTGAATCTCATGATTGCCGGGAGCCGGGAGCGACTGGATTCTACGAAAGCGTACGGCGCTTTCTTTATTTTTCTTTCCCTGCCTCTCTTCACCCGCCGCCGCGCCACACTTTACAACTAGCACGACACATCAGAGCAGGATGGTATCATCCTCTCGAGCTAGCTTCGCTAATCAGCGGTACTACATCGACTATCAATTCGAAAGTGCCAAGCTTTTGATGCGCGATCGACCCTACATACTCCAGTGCCTAGTCATCGTAAGCCTGGCTAATCATTATCGGACTCGATGAGGTCTCGTTGTTGATTCGTACCGCTACTTTCTTTTGTTATTACTACCTGCCAAAATAAATTAAGCAGGTAAGACCGGTAAGTTGATACAATACAAGTGCCTATAGTTTAGTGTCACACGGTAGCTAGCACTAACATTTTGCCGCGAGATAGCCTATAATGAGCCTCATGATGCGCTCTAGCTTTGGTTGCTTTAGGACTTGCTTTGTTGCTCCAAATTGACTGACGCCGAAGTACTCTCGAACGCTTTTCCCTAGTAGAGCGTAACAACAGGGCTACTCTCTTTCCGTTGTTTAGTCACAATATCACAAGCAAACAAGACTATATCTGTAACAGTCTATCTCTAGCACTCTAGCACACACTCTCTCCAGAATATTTTTTATTATTAAGAAGATGGAGAGCCGGAGAAGGGAGAGATTTGCTTGACATGTGTTGGAGCAGCTATCTTTTCTCCCCGCCCTCCTCGTGGTGTCCAGTAAAAAATGGCCTTAGCGGTGCACGCCACGGAGCACCATTCTGCCCGGAGCCGCACCTACCTGCTAATCATTGCATCTTTCGGCTCCCGGCCGCCAGCCGGCCTTGCGTGCGCGTCTCTTCTCATCACCTTTAAATGCCCCGGTGCACTGGCCGTCGCAGGCTTCCAGTGCACACCTCGTCGCCAGCGGCGTTTCTCTCGTGCCGGCGCTAGCTGCGGGTGCGGTCGCGCGCGGCGGCGATGGGGCAGTGCGTGTCGTGGGCGCTGGCCCTGCTCCTGCCGTCGTTGTGGGAGGCCGAGGTCGCCATCTCCGCCACGGCGCTGCTCATCGCCGCGCTCGTCCTCTTCCTCCTCACGACGTCGTCGGACCACCACCACGCCAAGCCCACGGCCGCCGACTCTTCCTCGCGTTCCTCCGCGGCCGCAGCACGCCGCCGCGACAGACCGGCCGCTGAAATCACTTGCGCTCCGGGCGCCGGCGGCTACGTCATCAAGGTAACCAGTGCCAGACTGTCACTCTGACAGTGCTTCTTGATCTACAGCGCAGCACGAACACCCATACGCCCATGGCAACTCTGATCGCCACTTGTTGCACGCCTGCCTTGTCATTCTTTTACGTGTTCGTGTGTGTGTGTGGAGTTGCTCATTGTTTGTGGCTTTGTGATCCATCTCAGCTGGAGCTGCTCTCTGCCAAGTACCTGATCGGCGCCAACTTGGACGGCAGCTCCGATCCCTTCGCCGTCATCTCCTGCGGCGAGCAGAAGCGCTTCAGGTACATACGCCTCCCTCCATCTTTACATGTCCCTTCCTACAATATATCATAGCTGAGCTTGTGAACGATTCTGAAGTCTGAACAAAGTGAGAGGTGTGTCTTTCTGCAGTTCCATGGTGCCCAGCCCGAGGAACCCTCTGTGGGGCGAGGAGTTCAACTACCTGATCGATCAACTCCCGGTAGAGGTAAGAGCTAACAGCAGCTTGCTCAGTCCCTGCATTTGAATTCTGAAGCATCGCGAGAGCTGAGCACGTGACAGCCACTGTATCCGTCCATCACTGGCTCCCTCCATCACTGTACTTCCGTTCACCGGCCAACTCTGCAGCCATACTCAACCCAAGCAGTCGTCGTTCGAGTCTGCAGCCACCAAGAATCATGAACATGTCAGGTTTCCCAACAAAATGATGGATGCCTCAACACGAGTTAACCCAGTGTCATTCACCCAGAGATCCTGTCTGCCTGTCTGTCCCAAGCGTGAGAGAGCAGCAAACGGTATGGTGCCATACACTAGACTAATGCTCCGGTAGAGATGGCCCAGGGTGTACGCCAGCCTTGTCCTGATACAAAACTATTGCTTTGCCACTACAGTACCACCAGCAGAACTAATCTACTATATTGTCAGCCCTTTTCATCCCTGCAGGCTTGCTTAGAACCTTCGACGAACAGAGCGAATCGCTTTCCTTTTGCGGCTGAACTTTGAGAATTTAGATTCGAGGTACACGAAAATAATTTCGAAAAGCGCTTTGCTGCGTCATAATCATGTGACAGAAAAATTTCCCCAGCTCATCCCAACCCCAACCCCACCCACAATTAGTGAGTGGTCCATACGGCACAGCGTAGATTAGACTGCCCGAATTCAAGATTTAAGTAGGGAACACCAACCTGCAGAAAGTTGTAGCATTAGAGAGCAGCATAATGAACTTGGGGGTACCAGGGCGTGCATTGCCGCGCGGGATGCAACATCATAGCCTCTCTGGAGTCACATTTCTTGCCTCAGGGGCTCAGGAATCAGGATAATATCAACATGACCTGCCAATGGTTCAAGTAAGATTGACATGGAATAAATTGCATAAGTTTAAAGACGATTAAGTCCATATGGTTCAGAATGTTTCCTGTCCGCACAGCTAGGCCCAAAACTTTGATGAAAAATGGAAAGCATCTGGCTTTCATAAAAAAGAAAAAGTTAGAACATTGAAAACAAATGTCCTTGTATTTCTGAATATTTGATGCTAGAATTGCTGCATTAAACTTGTGATGTGTTTTTTATAAAGAACACGTATTTTTTACTTCCTGCATAGGTAACCATAACAATATACGATTGGGACACTGCATGCAAATGCAAAGTTATTGGATCTGTAACTATAGCCGTCCTCAGTGAAGATGAAACTGGGGCTAGCTGGTATGAACTGGACAGCAAATGTGGTCAGGTAAGACATGACTATATGAAAGATTTGCAGTTGACTGCATTGTTGCACTTCCCACCATCTTGATAATTGAATGAATTTCTGCATGTATTTACAATGCCAAAAACATCTTGTTGCAGATCTGCTTGCGTCTTCGTTCAACTAAAGCATTTCTAGATTCTGATAGGTAACCCTTGTTTGTTTTGGAAAAACAGCAGCAGTGTTTCTGAATGTAAACATCATCCCATTTAATCGTATTTTCCAGCTTATTTGAAGAATGCACTGGAGCCGAGTCGCCGAGAAAGATGATATTGAAGAAGCAACGGCAAACTATGATTGAAGGCATTGGCCCTCTGCAGACCATATATAGACTTCCTCATGATGAAGTACTTATTCTCAACAGATTATAATGCCATATGTAGACATGCAGTATCGCATATTCATCAGAACTGAGAATTTTCTAACATATCCAAATTATCCTTTATGCTTGCAGATTGTTCACCAAAGTTACTCATGTGCTCTGGAGAGGTGTTTCTTGCAACATGGCCGTATGTACATCTCTCAATGGCATCTGTGCTTCCACTCTAACGTATTCTCCAAACAATTAAATGTAAGGAAATCTTCTGAAAATGGTTTCTGTCAACTTAATATTGCTGCGTCATCAATAGTCGGTGGACACTGTATACATACACTGATTGAAGTTGAAATGTGCAATAGGCTCCCAGCTTTCTTCTAATCCAAAACTGATCCTTGGACAGTTGTAAATGATGAGTAAGGCAAATCATAGTATCATCTCATCTGCCTCAGAAAATCTGTATAAGTTTACCGAAATCAATAGATAACAGTATGAAATTAGTGATAAGAAATGATAACAAGAAAGCTTTCAAAAAAATAAATGGGAACAAGAAATTTTAGACTATTTTTCATTGAGTTCCTTCTCTAATATCTTATTTTTTAGGTGATCATTCCACTACAAGACATAGACGAGGTATGCAACCCATAGCCCTTTTCTGGCCTTAGTATCTGCATTGTTTCGGTAGAAAGAGCTGACATAGAAATCAATTTGTCCTGCAGATAAAAAGAACCCAGCATTCTCTTATCAACCCAGCGATTACTATTTTTCTTAATGCTGGTGCAGGTGGACATGGAACACCTCGCTCATGCAGTCAAAATGGTAAATTACTATTCATTGGTGTAATCTTAATAAGTTAGATACAAGTACACACCTAATAGGAAGACTTGCCATTATGGATTCAGTCTGCAAGATTTCTGAAAATTTCAGCCAGAGATCTTGACTACCATTTTCAAGCTTAACTACTCCTCTACAAGTAAACCAGTAGCGGACACAGCACCATCACAAAAACTCCTAGATATACCATATTTGCCATGTTTTTTCAGCTTCCATGCTGGAAAACTATCAAAAGAAATTTTCTGTTGAGCATCTGTTTAATTTTTCAGGAAGAGTTAGGTATACCTTCGCATCATTCTGGAGTAGAAATCGTACATTTAGAGCTCTAGAGACTGCACTACAAAGTTATGAAGCGACCTTGGAAGCTGAAAAACAGGTATTCAGAAAGTGTTCGAGCATTATCTTTCCATTTCTCATTGTAGAAATTAACTGATATTTATGTTTGTTATCTGACAAGCAGGTGAGAGCACATGTACTTCTACAAAAGGAAAGTAACATTGTACTTGGTAGTAAGACAGACAGCACAAAGACACCAGAAAAAAACATTGAAAAGGCTATAACATTCCAACCTTTCATCAACGAACACGTTCTTGCAGACGTAACCAGTGTGAGCATCCCACTTTGTTTTGCTAATTCGTCTGATGCATAATCCATTTCCTAATTCTGATATGACTTATTTTGCAGAAGTTCTTCCCTGCCACACCAGAGAAGTTTTTCAGCACAATATTGGGTGACAATTCAATGTTTTTCCAGCAATACCGAGATGCAAGAAAAGATACAGACTTAAAGGTGGCTACATGTTCTATTTGTTAATGTTAATTTCTTGGAGCTGTTATTCATTTGACTGCTGACAGCAATGACCAACATAATTTAATAGATACATGTTTGGATTTTACTGCAGCTGAGAAAGTGGTGTGCCTCAGAAGAGTATGGTGGCAAGGTTCGTGAAGTAACTTTCAGGTCCCAATGCCACAGTCCTTTGTGTACTCCAGACACCGCAGTGACAGAATGGCAGCATACTTCTTTCTCAAAGGATAAGAGAAACTTGGTAACAATAACTTAGAACAGATATATCACTGAAAGTTGTCTGGGAAGTTTTTCCGTCAATTAAACAATCAGTATTTATCTGATTTCAGATCTATGAGACAAAGCACCAGGCACATGATGTTCCTTTTGGTTCTTACTTTGAGGTATTTGGCATCTGATATATCACATTCTTGAAAAATAATAGTTGAAACTGAAGATCTAAAGCATTTGAAAGATATTCATCAGAAAACTATTAGTTCTGTGAGATCAGTACTTTTTGTGCTCCTGGAAATAATTTAATATTTAATGGCAGCCTTCTACATTTTTTGTGTTTCTTCAGTTGACGTTTCACATATATGAATAAAATTTAATACTCTTATTTCATTTACTCATATTTCTGGTGAACAGAACATAAAGTTCAACCATTTATTTTTTTATACAAGACCGGAGGTTATTTGGTTTTGCTAGTATAGATGTAATTATCTTTTCAATGGGGAGAATTGTGGCTGATACCTTTTTTACAGATCCACTGCAGGTGGTCGCTAAGAACAACCTCCAGTTCAACATGTCAAGTAAATATAAAGATCGGTCAGTTGAACTATACCTCCATAAAATCTATTCACAAAACATATTTCCAATAATATTACATTATTTTTCTGGACATAATAGGGGTAAACATGAAGAAATGGTGCATATTGCAATCCAGAATAAAATCTGGAGCAACTGACGAGGTATGCAACACCACCTTTGATATGATCTCCTAGCTAAAGAATATATAATTGCTTTTACATAAGGGTTTACTGATAGTTCATAACTCCATAACACAAGGAAATGGAAAAACAATAACTTAGACTTCAGAATTCTAATATCTTGGACCAATTTGGCTTTCAGTCATTACTACTGTCAAATTAGGAATGTGACAAAAAGATGACAAAGTGACTACAAGTAGCTCTGCACCGCAGAACCCTTTAGTTATAATGACCATTAAAATCGTGTAATATTCAATAGAGAAAACTGATCTTAAAACACCATTTGATGGTTTGTTCTTGACATGATCTGGTATTCTGGTGCAGTACAGGAGAGAAGTTTGCAAGATTTTGGAGGCTGCTTGTGATTATTTCCTCAAATCCGAGTCAAATAGTCACGACAGTGATGAGATTGTGATGGCATCTTCACCATGAAAACCTGCAGATGAAAATCACGTGCAGTGTGCCATGCACACATACAAGTTCAGTGCAAACAAGTTTGCAAGATTTTACAGGGTGATTGTGATCACATCTGGAAAGCTGGGAAACAGCCAAGCCAACAATGACATCGTGGAGACACCCAAGAAAAGCTTCGGTGGAAAGCCACCCGGAATTGCATCCACACAAACAAGAGGCTTCAGACCAAGAATATTCCTGCAAAGTAGCAAATCAGTATGATGCACTGTTCAGTACATCAACCAAGTAATCAGTAGTGACCTAGTTTTTCGTTTCATTTCCAATGTAATACATTAAAGTTGATGGTTCGGTACAAGCTTCAAAAGAAAAGTGAAAGTCTAGACTTCTAGAAGGAACTTCCAGCTGTGTAGTTAGTGCCTGTTGATAACTAATAGTTCATATAATGTAAGATTCCCAGAAAAGAATAAAAGGATCAGAAATTTCTCATTCATTGATATCAATCAGTTCCTGGCAACTTGTCAGTCAGTTATCTTTTAACACATGAATTGTATTAAAACGGAAAAACTCTGTGTACAACATAACCTGAAGAAAATCTGTCAGCTATGTTTTGCAATTAAATGTTTGTGGAATGTTCTAGAAATTCTATTGGTGACAATTTGACATTTATCAAAGATAATTTTCTAAAAATTGGGAAACAGTCCTTCTATGATGAGTTTCTAACCTTGAGTAGCTGGATGCTTATCAAATCAAATAGGAACAGGAAAACATTTTTTTGTTAATCCGTTGAAATGCAAATGTGCATGCAATTTTTAGTCACAAATAATCCTTCAATGCCTTAACAGTAGTTTTCAGCAAGATGTAGTAAAGGGAGTGAGGAACCACACATACCAGCACAAACTCCAACCAAGGCACTTAATGACTATTTTTTAGACCAAATCATCCTAACATCTTTGGGTGGAAGATCTACCCTGCATTGACATAGAACTGGTACATGATATACTTGTGCCCTAGGCAAAAAAAATCTGTGTCCAGTGATTGACATTGTTTGTATTTTGCAGAGTATACTACACATCACATGGTAAATGCTTCCCATCACATCAGTACTGTCACAGAAAGACATTTATAATATATGTCACAAGTTCTGAACATATTTTTTTTATAAATTACACATAACAAAAAGTATGTGTTTTCTGCATAAACTAGAAGGTCATCATGAATGACCATGCCATTGTTCTGCCCTTTTAAATTAGGATAAAACACCTGAATATCATTACAATATATCCCAACCTGGGACAAAATCAACAAGAAGATAGATGATTCAGGTACAACTAATCCCCACAACAATCAAAGTTTTTACTATGTCAGATAGAAAAGATCAAAATGTCAAATACATCGAATTAAAAATATAGCCTAAGAGAAGCTGATATTTATAAACCCTAGAGTCCTATATGATTTGTACATGAGCAAAAGAAAACATGATGGTAAACAGTATGGTAACGCTAATGATTCTTTACAGGTCCTAAAGTGTGCCAACCTGGTTTGTCTAATAAATATAGAACTACGGCAGTCATCATGCATTTCTTGACCTAAACTCATTCTCAAGCTTCTTCATCTTTGCATCTTGTGTTTTGATATCACGCTCGAGTTTCTTGATCTTTCCTTCTTGCTCCTTTATTATCAGAGTGAGGGACCTGGCATCTAAAGCCCCAGAGATTTCGTTAAGTGACTGAGCCTGTAATAATATTCAAGAAGAATTAAGCCATGTTTTTGTTTGGAACACTGTAAAGCAGGAGTTAATGATACTACAAATAATCACCATCGTTTCTTCTGAAATCAGTTAATGATACTACTGGTTGCAACCCCAGTAGGATTAAATGAACACAGCTTGGTGTAGCAGATATCCCCTACATACTAAACCAGCACATTGATAACTTGGCTAAACTATTCTAGCACATACTACCAGAGAACATACATACAATTTCCTTCTAATAAACCATGTTTACTCTTTCACCGGTTCCTCAGTTACTTACTCCTAGTAGCTTGAGTTAAATAATCATCAATTTCTTGAAACTTTTATAGGATGGCATAGTACAAATCTAGTTACAGAGGGTCAAATACAGATCTTCTAACCTTCTCAAGGAGTTGTAACCGTTGATTCATATCATTAACAGTAGAATTATGCCTTGTACTTGCTTCGAGAACATACAGCAGATGGGTTTGAAGTAGCTTCGAACAATGATTATCAAGATTACCCTGTGGAAAGACCGTTTCACATCCAACATGGTAAAAGGGACAATTAATAAGCTTCATAGGGCAAACTGTTGCGCAATGTCTGTCCATATCATAGCGCATAACATGTTGCTCGCACAACTGCTCACATGGCAGAGACTTAAACGGACAGATGGAGTCATGCTCTTCAATATGAATGGCAGAAAATGAAGTTGAACACCCATCATTTTTGCAATTCACTACCCTAAATTTGCACTGACTTCTGTGGTTAGCTAGCTTATCATGATCAACAAATCTCTCGGGGCAGTGGAAAATGCACTTCATGTCTATGCTCTCAAGAATAGTCTCTGCAGTAGCCTTCCTGAGGTCCGGTGCCCACAAATTCTCTGTCTCCATCTTTTGCATGAACTCTTTAATTTTGTTCAAGCGGCTTTCACTAGACAAAAACCCAGACACATGGCTCAGCAAGTTCCTTTTGGAAGCCACAAAGTCATCAATCAAGTCTGACAGGAACTCGGTCGGCCTGGTAGATGCTTTCAGTATTTGATCTGAATGATCTTCTCCCCCATCCACAAATTCACGGACAAGTGCTTCAGTTCTCACAAGCAGGTAATTTTCTAGCTCAGTCTTCACAGCGACAGCCACAGAATATGCACTCTTGAATATATCGCCGGTGGTGCTGTCCACTGAAGCTGTGGCCAATCCACGAAGCAGGAGTTCTGTCATCCTCTGTATGACCTCAGTGTCACACAGGTCACAACGTGAGCTATAGCCATCTTCGTCCACCGTGCTCATAAGTTTGCCCAATGAAATTCCGAGCAGTCTGCTTCAATTGGTTCAGAAGTGTCCCGAGAAAAAAGAAACTAGCGCCGATTAGAAACAAGTCAACACCTGTCCAGTACACTGTACACGGAAGAAAGTATGGGTAATTGAGCTATCCATTGACAAAGAAGACTGAAACAATCTTCACGTAGGCCAGACCGCCAGAGGCCCATAGTGAAATCTTCAGATAGTTCTGCGCCATCCAGTCACAACTCAGAACTCAAAGCAGGAACAGGGAAACGATGGCAAGAACCATCTCCGAGTCCTGCGCTGCCCGCCTGCCCCGCCGTCAACAACTGAAGTTGTATGTGGAAGAAAACTAGAGGCGAGCCCTCTGGCTAACAGGCGCCCCGGGGATCGAATTGGAGCACTACGCTCGTGAGCCTTAATTGCACAAACGAAGTACGCGATTCCATGGCCCGGAGTTCCCGGGCCGGTTAAGAGGCTTAGGAAAGCGGAGGTTGGGTGCCGCGCTTACCGCCGGGGATGGGAAGGGGAGGTCGTCGTCGGAGCTTGGTTGTGGCGCCGCGATGTAATCAGCCGGGAGTCCGCCCGGGAGGCAGGTGAGGAGACTGCCGAGGCGACGACGAGCCCGTCAGCGAAGATGAACAGAACAGGACGAAAGGTGCGGGAGCCGGGAGGGCCAGGTCTCGGGGCTGGGAGCGGTTGGGTTGACGTGGCGCGGAGCGGAGACGTGGGCGGTCAGCGGTGGGCTACCGTTGGGTCCGACAGGGGCAGGGCAAGAATGAAGATGGGGAAATTATTTCTGATAACAACACTGAAGTTAGGAATATCAAATTTTGTGTAATAATCGGCAAATCCTACGGAGTGTTTCCGTGGCAAATCGTAAGTAAATATACGTACACGATCTACCACATTACCGATGAAACTTAGGATATACCTACTCATAACCATCATAACCAGTCGAGATGTCAATCAGAGCACCGTGTGGCAAGCGTGATAAGTCGTGGTCCCGGTCTTTCCCTTGCCAGCATCGTGGTAGCTGACGGTGTGTTGAACCTTGCGGCTTCTGCTGAGCACACACCCACACATGATGTCTAGCTTGGACGCTAGAGTGCGAGAAGGGAAAATGAAGTGAAAGCGGTCAGAGTCAGATATGAATGAAGCTGGTGGTGGTGGGGGTGGGGGTGGGGGAGAAGACGGAGAGGATAAGGTTGAGAGAGGAGAGGACGTGAGGAGCTGGCTGGGTTCCATTTCGTCAAACTTATCGATAACAGTTCCACCGGCCCCCGCGCCGGGCGACCCAGGCGGCGCCCCCTCCCCCGGCCGCCACCACCGCCCTCCTCTCCTCCTCCTCACCTCGCCTCCACCGGAGGGTGACGCCGGAAGCCCGGTCGTCCCCTGGGATGGTGGCGGCTGGAGAGGGCGGATCCAGGCGCGTGCGGGGTGGATCCGGTGAAGCGGCGCGGTGGCCAGGCGCACGGGTCGGCGGCGTCGGAGACGGGCGCGCGGCACAGCGGCCGCATCGCGGCCGACCGCGCGAGCAGGCGGCGCCGGAGCCGGGCGCGTGGTACAGTGAAAGTCCTTGTTTGGTTTTGGTAATTGAGTGACAACTTAGGTGGACTAATATGTGTTTAAGTGAAATACACAGGTGATTAGTCCACATGTGATTATGTGATGAAGGAGCTCATTGCATATGGGACATGACATGGAGTCATGTGACTAAGTGGAGAAGATCAAGACAAGACTTGGTTTGATGGACCGGTTGCAAGTGTGAAGGGCAAGTTAGAGGCTAAGCGCTGGACCGCGTGGCGGGATGCTTGAGCAATGACTTGGCGCCGATGGACCATTGCAACGTTGAAGAGCAAGTGGAGTCAAGATCGATGAACCAATGAGTCGCATAATGATATGAAGTGGATCATATCATTTGTGATGATGTTGGTGCATGTGTTGCATCAACAATGGAGAAGATGGAATGGAATGCGCAAGGCAAAGGTATAACCAATAGGCATTTCATTTAACCGGTCATAGGTGAGTAGAGAAGTTTATGACCAGATTTAGGATAGATGGCCGTACTATCAAGAGGGGCAAACTTGTTTACATATCGGTCATCTAGTGCCACTTGAGCGATCTAACATTGCGATGTTGCTAGGATAGAGTGGCGACTAACTTTGTGAAAGGGTGTTGTTGAATATCTTGAGGAACTCTGTCTGACTAAGTGGGTCGGACTGTCCGTGGTCATGGCTCGGACAGTCCGTGGCTTTTGAGTTGAAAAAGAAAATAGATTTCATGGGAAATTCCGTTCGGACGTGTCCGATCGTCTCTCGGACTGTCTGTGGCTTGGATCGGACAGTCCGTGGTTTGTGCACTATGAGAGGATCCACTCTGTCGATCTCTTGAGCGTTGTGATGTTTCTAAGATCGAGTGGCGTGGTGAAGGGAGTGAAAAACCCTTTGAGAAATGTTTGTGAAAATGCTAACTCACTCACACATAAGGTGGAACACTTATGGAGTTGGCACATTGCAAAGGGGTTGAAATTCGGATGTTGGTACTTATGGCTTGGTGTGATCTTGGTTTGCTTTTATGCTTTGATCCAAAGTGTTTTGGGTCAATTATTCAGTTGGGTTGGATAGTCCTCTGAATGAGCTTTCCATAGAGTCCAAGATCACCTAATTTGGACATCGGAGCTAAAAGTTATGGGCGTTTTACCGAGCGCCGGCTGTGCTGAAAATAGGGTGGCGGACGGTCCGCGGGGACAGTCCGCGGATAGTTCGGACTGGTCCGATCTGACCGTGGACGGTCTGCGGTTCGTAGGCGGACTGTCCGCGTTTGGTGTTGACCCGGTGCCCACGTGTTTTGACTTGGAGTGATCTCGCGGACGGTCCGTAATTTCGCTCATTTTCTCCAGGAGCTAGAGCTGTTGCGGGTAGACGGTCCGGCCTACTCTGGCGGACTGTCCGTGGTGCTTGCGGACGGTCCGCAGGTGCATGGCGGATGGTCCACAGAGCCCCAACAGTCGACTCTGACACACTCTGGCAGCGCTTCATAGCAGTTGTAATTCTAGCGCGGACGGTCCGCGTGGACCAGGCAAACGGTACGCCGTGCACGATCCTGAACGGGTCTTTCCCCAACGGCTAGTTTTCTGAATGGCGGACGGTCCGAGAACTCACTGCGGACGGTCCGCGGTAGCCGTTAGAGCTCGGGAAAAGCATGTAATGGCTAGTTTTCTCCTCCCCTCTATAAATAGAAGGGTGCTCGGGCCTTTGAGTGGGTTGAGCACCTTGGAAATATGTTTCCCATGGTTGTGCTTGCCTTGGGAGTCCACTAACTCACTTGTTCATGCGGGATTGCGAATCCATTGCGAGTGAGTGCGAATCTAGTGCGTTGCTTTGAGAGATTGCATCGAGTGGCACTAGGTGTTCGTGTTGGAAGTCGGGTTGCTTGTTACTCTTGGAGGTTGCCACCTCCTAGACGGCTTGGTGGATTGAGGCTCCGTTGAAGCACGCAAGGAGATTGTGCGGTGCTCCGGAGAAAGATTTGTGAGGGGGATTGTGCTCACCCCGCGGGGATCGCGAAGAGCAACTCTAGTGGAGCGTGTCATTGAGTTACCTCACTTGCGAGTGGTGTCTTGGTGTGCCCGGGAGTGGCCAGCGGCTTGCGAGCTTTGCCCAAGAACCATCGAGGTGTTGGTCGACACAACGAGGACTAGCTTGGTGGCAAACAAGTGAACCTCGGGATAAAAATCACCGTGTCAACTTGTCTACTCTTCTCGGTGGTTTGCACTTCTTGATCACAAGCATTGTATTTACATATTATATATCTCGTGCTTGTGTGGTTGCTCTTACAATTAGTTGGCATGTGTAGCTTGCTAGTTGTCTTCTTGCTTGTGTAGCTAGAAGTAGTGATCTTGTGACTAATTAGCTTGTGTAGCTTAATTAATATCCTTTCTTAGTTTGTGTAGCTAAGTAATTTGAGCCTTTGGATTGAACTTTGTGCTTTTGCTTACTAGTTGTGTAGGAGCTCCCCGGTGTGCGAAGTACTAGTGGCATAGGTTTGTGTGACCTTGCTCCTAGAATTGATTAGGTGAGCTCATGCTAGCTTGGCACCTTCTTGCTTATTTAGGATCTTTTATAAGGTGCTAGTGAACATAGATAGAGGGGTGTAGTATTGGCTAGATCGATAGTTTTAATTCCGCTGTTGATTCGGTTAGCCGGTGAGTTAAGTTTTTAGAAAGGACTATTCACCCCCCTCTAGTCCGCCATCTCGACCCTACAAGTGGTACCAGAGCCAAGGTCTCTCTTTTGTGGTCTTTACCGACCCGAGAGGATGGCGAACTACGGGCTAGATGTTGATTGTCCACACATTTTTGATGGCACACACTTTACACTATGGAAAAATTGGATGACTTGCAATTTTAAGTTCATTAGTCCTCAAATTTGGTGGATTGTCAATGTTGGATTTTCTCATCAAATTTATGAAAATAATGCAACTCCTGCACAAGATAAATGCTTACAACTTAATTATCTAGCTATTGATATAATGCATAGTTCTTTGGATAAGTGCATATTTTGGGAGATTGCTAACATGCAGAATGCTCATGATATTTGGATTTATCTTAATGAGAAGTATGGGTCAATCTCCGGTGACGATAATAATGATGATGAGCCCAAGGGAGAGGCTCATGAGGATGTTGAGCATGACCACAACTTGGTGATTGTGGAAGATTGCTCCACCTCATGGCCAAGTGATGATGATGATGATATTCATTCTACCACAAGATCACTTGCCAAGATTGTTGAAGGCCAAAACTCAAGTGATGCAAGTAATATTTCTACTCCAAGCACACTTGATGTTGATGAGGATGATTCATGCTCGAGCTATGAGAGTGATAATGCTACCACAAGCTCTCCAACACCACTACATTGCCTCATGTCACAAGGTAACACAAATGTATCAAGTTGCAATGTAATTGGTCATGATTTATATGATGAGCTTGTTAGTAGACTTGCTAGCATGAATATTGCTTTAGAAAATGAGATGGCTAAAACAAGTAAATTGCAAGATGAAAACTCATTTCTAAAGACCACATGTGAACAACAAAAGCATCTACTTCATGTCATTACTTGTTCACATGATGAGCTAAAAATGGCTCATGAGGAACTTAGTGTTGCTCATGATAATTTGGTACAAGACCATGCTTTTCTCACTAAGAAACTTTCCAATGAAAAGATTAAAACTAGTAAGAGTTCATCACTTGGGTCAAATGATCAATCACGTAATGTTGCTAACCCTTGTGATGTAGAGAAGAAGCATATATCCACCTCTTGTCATGATTTATTGAATATGCCATATTCTTCACATATAAATGTTTGTTCTACTTCCATATCTTGTGAGACTAACATTTTAAAGGAGAACAATGAGCTCAAAAATAAAGTGAAGAATTTGAGCAACAAGTTAGAAAGCAAGATCAAGGGCAACAACAAGAAGATGCAAGAAGAAAAGAGATCTTACATCATGTGCTATCGGTGCCATGATGTGGGACATCTTGCAAAGTTTTGCCCAACCAAGAAGTCTCAAGTTGACCCAAAATCAAAACCTCAAAAGCAAGTTCAAGTCAACCATCAAGATGATGATTTGAGGTTGAAGAGGAAGAAGACTAGAAGAGGTGGTAAAGCAAGAGTAAAGCATCAAATTTCTAAGAAAGCCACCCAAATGATGAGCAAAAGTCAAGATGAAAAATATTATGCTCAAATCAAGTGCAAAGATATGAGACACTTTGCCTCGAAGTGTCCCACCAAGCTTGAGAAAAAGATTCAAGCAAATTCGAAGAGGCAAGGCAATGAGAAGCAACACATGAGCAAGGAAGAAAAGGCTCAATCAAAGAGAGTTTGCTACTCATGCCGGGAAAGGGGACACATGGCTAATTCATGTCCCCTAGGTAACAATTCTAAGCCTATTTCAATTGTTGATGATATTATGCTTAGAAAGGATGTCAATGGTACCTCATTGGTTGCGATTGCAAAACATCCCACTACTCATGCTAAGGCAATGCCAAAGTATGTTGCTCCTAACTTGAGAGGACCCAAACTAGTTTGGGTACCATCAAAAAGTGGATGAATGTGTGTAGGTACCATGGCATTGGAGGCTTGACTCAATTGAATTCATTTTGTTCATCATATGATTGAGTGAAGTAATAAAACTTAATTCTATTCCATCCCAATGCCAAGTCAAGAAAGTGAAGTCAAAATGTGCTACAACATACAAGTGCATATTATCAAGTTGTGGTGATTTATTGGATATAATTGAAGGCTTGCAAAATATTTGAGTTGAAGCTTGCTATGGGCTGATCATGATCTACCAAGGTATATTCTTTGTTGATCTAATTCATTTGGGTGCATATGAGTTGATTGAATTTCCAATATCTATGCAAATGTTGCTTGCTATGAGATGTTTGAATGGATTAAATAATTAGTACTCAAATTTGGATTGATTTGATGGATAAGTTCATAAGATAACTTTTAGTAAGTGGATTGAATGGATATGTCTTGTGATAGTATTCAATCAAGTTGATATCAAGTTTGATTCAATTTGAAGAAGTATAGCTTAAGTTTAGAAACTTGTTCTATATTGCAAAAATTGAGCTAGCTGTGATGATAGCCATGTTTGAGTGATCAAATCTATTTGGATTGGCTTGAAATTTGGTATACATGCTCTACACATATGATTTTAGTTGCTGCGAAATCCCATGAGTATTGGATAAAAGATACTTTGGTTTTCGAGTGGATCTTGTCAACACAAGTGCAGCAGTTTTCAGCATGTAGATGTTTGAGAAATCTGAAATCTGGTACTAATTGAGATGTCAAATGAAGTTCAAATCTTTATAGCTGCAAGATGACTTAGTGAAGCACATCTCCACCAAATTCCGTGATCATTGGAGCTGTACATTGGGAGTTATGGATTATCCTTTAAAGTGTACAGAATCTGCCTTAAAAGTGACAATCATTGGATAAATCAAGTCACTTTGATTGAAAGGTCCTCAAGTTGGAATCATGGTTACAATAAATTGGGGAACCTAAGTTTGGTTTTGAGGAGAGCTAGAAGCATGGAATAAATGAGTACAAGGTCATTGGATTGCGGAGTGCATTTGGCACACATTTGGTACTCAAGTTGAAAATCAAGACCAAGCTCAAGATAATGATGGAGTTTAAGTTCTAGTGATTATTGGAGATCATTTGGTAGAAAGAAAACATTCAATGAAGAACTCAAAGTTATTCTTCAAGATAAGTTCTTCACCTAGATCAATCATTCAATTCAATTCAAGTGAGTGTCTAGAATGGTTTTTGGAGTAGTCACTTCTCCCTTGAGAGGGGCGAGCCGCCAAATGGTGGGATTGATAAGCACGGTGCTTGGAAGGCCAACATGGAAGTGGTGATCTAAGGGCATTCAAGATGTTTATTTGAATCAATCAAAAGGGTTGATCAAGAAAGCAAGCAACACCCAAAAGAGAGTTAGCAATGGGATTTCAAGTGGTATTCTAAATAGTTCTCTCATGCAAGCATTCATCAAAAGAAGAAGCAAGCCAACCACAACATGAAGAATGCACTTAATCATTAGTGGTTCTCAATTCATATGGGTGAATGATGAAATTCAACTTGGTATTAATTGATCTTCACCAAGCTATTAATTGGACTTCATATTGCTATTATGGAGATAAATTGGAATCTTATTGACTATCCTCTACTCCAATATATCAAAGGTATCATTGTAATGTGCATTGATCATTTTTCATCCCTTACTAGTATGTGGTTAGTGCATATAGTACATGCTTATAGGATCATGCATTACAAATAAAGTTTTGACATTCATAGCCTACCACTATTGCTTGAATGATTATTTGATCTAGTGGTAAGTGTATGAGTTTGTTCATGAGCTAGTAAACCCAAGTACTTGATATATTTTGGATTGCCTATGAGTGACAAGCATTACCTTGATAAGATAATCACTTCATGCTTGTCGGAAGCTTAGAAAGGTTTTGAACCAAATTTGAAAAGCTTAGTGTCGACGAATTATGTTGAGCACGTCTAACTGGGGATACCCCAGGGAGTAGATTTGTGTGGGTCTCGCCGAGTTCTAGGAACGAAAGTACACGAACAACACAATTTAGACAGGTTCGGGCCGCGAATAGCGTAATACCCTACGTCCTGTGTGCTTGAATGTATTGCACGTGTGGTGTTACTTGGTTTTGAGGGGGGTCCCTGCCTCGCCTTATATAGTCTGGGAGGCAGGGTTACAAGTCGGTTTGTACAATCCTAGTCGTATACAACATGGATAACTACAACATGATGCTTTGGGGAGTTTCCTATCAGTACACGACTAGTTATTCTAATCTGCTACGCCGTCTTGCACCATAGCCGACTGGTTTGAAGTAGTCGGATCAAACTCCTCTCTGCCGAGTACATTAATCCTCTGGATAAGTGGCTCTAGGGATCCTGGTCCCACAAGCCTCCGAGCATCTTGGGCCTTTGCTTCAAATCTTGAATAACTGGAGCTAAGCTCAAGACGCTCAATTTTCTCTTGACGAGTAGTTCCATTGGAGTGCATCTTTTGATGCACCCAATGGGTGTAGCCCCCGAGCCTCCGAGTACTTTTGAAGTAGTCGGAGGTTCAAAAGCAATCTTCTGTCTTCATCTTGAGTAGTTCAATGGTGTGCACCGAGTAGGTGCACCCATTGGGTGTAGCCCCCGAGCTTCGAGTAGTTTTCCTGAAAAAAAAACCAGTCGAAGGTCCTCGAGTAGTTGTCCCATAATTATCGGAAAATCAAATCCCAGAATATCCGGTAACAGCCCCCGAGCTTTAAAACAAAAATCTTTTTGATTTAAAGATCAGAGTAAATCCTTTTGGATCCGTTGTAAACTTGAATGTCCAAAATTTTCGCCGCCATCTGTTAAGGAAAGTTATCCCGAAAAATAGGCGGGAATGTAGAATGCCATGCGCCGCCGCACTGTAGGGAACAGTAACCCTAACGAAGGGTTATATAGATCTGACCATCGGACTTAAATCAATCACCGGGCCTTTTCATAGTCGCCACCCCCAGAGCGCACTGCGACCTTGAATCCTTTGTCCACTAAAAACCCGCAGCCCCCAAGCTTGAGATTTGGTTGAAGTAGTCACCAAGCTTCAGAGTCAGTGAATGCGAGAGAAATCCAAAGCCATAATCCGCTCCAACATGTCTGGATCGAAGCGAAATGCTGTCTCGAAGAGGGGCGGGAAGAAGAAGTCATTGGTTCCAGAATCATCAGCGAAGCCTGCCTTCGCGGATCCGCCATCCCCAGCTATTGCTTGGAAGAAGTGTACAACAAACACCGACGACCTCACTGAATTGGTAGAGCAAGGTTTGCTTCTAGATTCCGTAGCTCTTGAGTGGAAGTCTTGCTACAAACAACCTTTCCCTACTGAAAACAATCAAGAAATTCCTTTGTTTATCTCCTTTTGTGAGCGAGGGGTTGGATTACCCATCTCTTCTTTCTTCAAGGAATTCCTTGCATTCTATAGCTTGCAATTACATCATCTCAACCCAAATGGGGTGCTCAACATTTCTGTCTTTGTCCACGCCTGTGAAGCGTTCTTGGGTATCAAACCCAGTCTTGCCTTGTTCCGCACTTTGTACCACATCAAACCACAGCCAAATAATATGCGAACAGAGGTAGTTGGTGGTGCGGGAATTCAGTTCCGCCAGAACATGAAGGCCAAGTGGTTTGAAATGCCTATCATGGATTCATGCGGCGACTGGAAGAGCAAATGGTTTACTATCGGTGAGTATATCCAAATATCTTGTTTATTTGAATAACTATGCCGTTTTGTTGATATCATGGTGAACCACATGTTTGTGTATTGAAAAACAGCAGGGAACCACTCGTTGAGTTGTCCACCAAAGGATGGGTGGTTTCCCCGAGACCAGTCAAACTGGAACTTGCGTCCGACTGCGGAAGAGGCCAGGGATGTACCCGCTCTGTTGAAGCAGGTACAAGAGCTGAAAGATCAAGGACTCACTGGAGTAGGGATCGCCTTCAGCTTCATGAAGCGAAGGATTCAACTACTCCAGGAACGTCATCACCTGGGTTATGATTATGAGGGTGACTCCGATCAGACTCGTACTGCGCCAGAAGCTATTTCGGATGAAGCAGTGCTGCATCGGTTGGGGCAGATGTTTACTGATGTAAACGAGAAGCCAGTCATCATCAACGAGTTGTCTAAGGACAACCCTCCACCGGAAGTAAGTACTTGTAGCTTGGAATATATTGATATCTAGGAGCATATGACAATAACTTGAATTGTCTTGTTGTGAATAGGCGACAGCCTCGGAGCCCACAGAACTTTTTACCCGTAGTGAATGGGAGGAGCTGGAAAGGAGTTCCTCAGAGAGGACCATGACAGACAAGGGCCAAGAAGCCGTTGATGAAGATGAAATTGTTGAGGACTCCGGGACTAGTGCACCGCCCCAAGTACTAACTGCAAGTAAGTGTCTTGATCACTCACAAACAGATGAATGTGAAATTTAACAATAGTTGTGTGCTGTATGTAGCAGCACCAGATGTACCAGCAGCGGCCAGGAAGAAAAGATCCAACAGAAGCCAGTCCAGGGGAGGTGACACTGTGCCATGTGAGGACCCAAGCAAGCGCATCAAGTTATCTCACAGGATTACTGCGGTGCAAGGTTCATCCTCCTCGAGTGCTTTGGCAAGCACAACATCTGGGAGTACAACAAGCTCGAAGCGGACCAAGCTCATCTTCAAGCTGCAATTTCAGCCACTGAAAGCTCCAGAACCACCCAAAGAGTAAGTGAAACTACTCAATATAGTGCTGATATGCTTGAAAATCTTGAT
This sequence comes from Echinochloa phyllopogon, assembly GCA_033239725.1. Lineage (NCBI taxonomy): Eukaryota > Viridiplantae > Streptophyta > Magnoliopsida > Poales > Poaceae > Echinochloa > Echinochloa phyllopogon. The sequence continues at coordinate 33,469,834 of BTCW01000001.1, read as the reverse complement.
TCTTATGCAAAGCTTATTATTTGATAGGGTACCAGAGCAGCCCGTGGAGAAAGTAGTGCTACGAATTGAAGGTGGGCAACAAGCTGACAAGATTGATGAATCTGATGCGCATCAAATTGTACAAGCTGAGGTGCCAGAATAGGGTGATGCAGCTGAAGCATCGAAAGAAGTTATAGATCTAGAGCAACAAGGCCTTCCTGGTGTAGTTGTTGAAGATCAAACGGTGGAGAGTCCGTTGGGAGGTGCTGAAGAAATAATCACAACAACTCAAGAACTACCAGGGGGTCCGCTGCCAGGGGAGGCAACTCTTGATATTGCCTCAACCAGTAATCAGGTACTTACTGATGTATATACCCAAATGACTTGTATTGAATGACGCAAGAGTGGTTAACTTGTTGATTCCTGTAGGTTGAAGGCCACCATGGAGCAGAACAACCCGAGGATGTTGGTCGGGGGATAGCAACAACCAATGTTGTGGAAAATCTTGAAAATGTAAGTTACTTTGTCTGTGTGGTAGATGTATGTGATCATTGCAAACCACTAATAGTTCTCCATTACTGCAGATTGAAGTGAGAGGATCTGCTGATACTGATGAAGCTGAAGAACTGCGCGAGCATTTGCGTCTCGCTCTGGTGAGTATTGTACTCGTTGTGTGATATTCAAGAAATAATAGTCTTCTGTGCTTATTGAGATGTTCACGCAGATGCTTGTTGACGTGGTGGAGAAGCCTGGTGACGCCAAGTTATCAGACCGCATTCGTGAGTTGGAGAAAGACTTCGTTGATGCTCGTGAACAACTCGAGCAAGAATGGAAACAATACAGTGAAGATATTCAGGCTCTCCAGAGGCAAAGAAATAGCCTTGATGATGTGAAAGGTAGATTGGAGATTCGCGTGACCACTTTGGTCAAGGGGAACGCTGGTAAGTTACTCAAAAACTTGATCATGAGCCTCGTTAGTTTAAAACAAGTAATATACTGAATAATATGCATTTGTAGAATTGAAGAAGAAAATCAATGAAGAAAAAGGTAAAACCACTAGTTGGTATAACCTGACCCAGCGCCAAGCTGATGAAGTCAAGAAGCTCAAGGCGTCGATCGAGAAGAAGGACGTTGAATTCGCTAAAGAACACCGGATCCGCACTGACATGGAAAAGGAAATGACAGGAGCATTGAAGACGGCTCAGCTTAAACAAGAAGAAGTCAACAACCTACTAGCTGAGAAGAAAGAGATTGAAGAAGTCGTGGAACCAATCATGGAATTGCTGATCCCTGAAGGTGCGGAGTCGGGTAACCATTCTCTTGTCGAGCGTCTTCGCCAAGTGCCAGAGTTGGTGGGGGAATTCTGCAAGGCCACTTTGAAGGACTGCACCAATAGGATCCTGGCACTTTTCAAGGCTCACAACCCAACTGCCAAGCTTGATGTGAAGTATATGCCGGTTGGGTTGACTGATCAACAGTATGAAGCACTTGTAGCGGAGACAGAGCCATTAGCTGAAGAAGTAGTTAGTTCTCTGCAGTAGAAAAAACAATGCGACCAAGTCTTGTAATAATTGAAAATACTTTTGCTCTTTGATTCTTGTGTGAGAACAGTTGATGAAACTTTGATATTGTGAGACAAAAGTATTGATATGAAAAGTAGCCGCTTGATAAATATTGACTTTGTGTGCTAATTTGAACTTAGCTTATGAATATGAAACCAACATGATGGTTTTAATAGAATCATGCAAAAGTACATAATGTGCCTAGACCTAGGGTCAAAAGTCTGTTAAAGATTATTGCTTAAACAGATATATTGATTGGTTGCTGATGCAGAGCCGTAAAAAAGTAGTATGTACTTATATACTGCATGAATATATGGATGTAATGTATGAAAGGTGAATCTGATGATTTCCTGTTAAGCGCAGTACGGAAACCGGATGCAGTCGGCACGAAGCTTAGAGCCGGATTTCAGTAGAAACAAAAGATTTGATACTAACAGCAACTACCATGTGTAGGCAGGTGTAGTTTAACCAGGACTTCTAAGGCTTGATGCCTGCTTTTGTGAAAAAAAGTAGTCATGGCATCTTTTGAGTTGTTGTGAACACAATTGTCCCTGATATTTGAATGAAATAAAATGAGATTTGAACACAGGGTTATGCGCGAGTAAAAATATAACTTTATTGATGTCTTGAAGATCAAAAAAGTTCATGAAATAATTCTATAATCCACTGCTATGGATAGAATTTTCGTAGATGCTCAATGTTCCAAACATTTGGCAAATCTTCGCCTTCTTGAGTTTGTAGGCGATATGTTCCAACCACAAGGACTTGTTTTACAATGAATGGACCTTCCCAGCGAGACATAAGCTTATGCAAGCCATCTGTCTTCTGTATTCGCCGTAATACCATGTCTCCTATGACAAAGGAACGAGGCTGGACAGAGCGTTGATGATAACGTCGTAAGCCCTCGAGGTAACGAGTGTTTTGAATAAGAGCCGCTACCCGAGCTTCTTCGATGCCATCGACATCATGAAAACGTTCCTGTTGAGCGACTTGTTCGTCGTAATTCTCCAGGCGTGGTGCCTGCCAAAGAAGATCAACAGGTAGGACTGCTTCAGATCCATAGACTAAGAAATAAGGGGTTTGCCCTGTCGCACGACTTGGCTGTGTGCGGAGCCCCCAGAGTACCGCTGGTAATTCTTGAGCCCACTTTCCACCATATTTCTTGAGTGGTTCGTAGAGTCTAGGCTTCAAACCCTGCAGTAGCAAGCCATTGGCTTTCTCGACTTGTCCGTTGGCCTTTGGATGAGCAACTGAAGCATAATGTGTCTCAATCGAGTACTTTTCGCAGTAATCTTGAAATGCTTCGCTTGTGAAACAGAGCCCAAGTATATAATGATCTCGTGAGGTATGCCAAATCGATGGATGATTCCATCAAAGAATTTGATTAAATTGTCAGCCCTTGGATTGACTAGGGGTTGCGCTTCAATCCACTTGGTGAACTTGTCGATGGCAACAATGAGCCACTCAAAACCACCAGGGGCTTTGGCTAAAGGTCCCACCAAGTCCAGGCCCCAACAAGCGAAAGGCCAAGATAGTGGAATCATGCGAAGTTCATGTGCTGGTACGTGGGCTTGACGAGCAAAAAACTGGCAGCCCTGACACCTCTTAACGATATCCTCAGCATCTTTCTTCACCATAGGCCAGAAAAACCCAGCTCTGTAGGCTTTCCCGACTAGTGTGCGTGAGGCAGCATGGTTGCCGCAAGTACCGTTGTGAATTTCCGCAAGCAGAGCTCTACCTTGGTCAGCTGGTATGCACTTCATCAGCACGTTGACAGATGCGCCCCGTCGATAAAGTGTATTGTTGACTACAACATAGTTTGCAGCTCTACGCCTGATGTGGACTTGTTCATTCTCGAGCTTTGGCAATTTATGGTCTCGCAGGTACTCTATGAATGGAGTCATCCAATCAGTATCGATGATCATGACTTGGAGGTCAGGTCGCGGTGGTTCTGAAACAGAATCTGCTTGGACTGGTTCTTTGATAGATGGATGATGTAATTCGTGAACAAAAATCTCTGCTGGAACATCTAATCTTTGCGATCCTATCTTGGAGAGGGTGTCAGCAGCAACATTGTAATCATGAACGACATGATGAAATTCTAGTCCAAGGAAGTGGTGTTCAAGCTTGCGAACCTCCTTGACATATGCATCCATTGTTTCCTTCGTGGCGTCCCAATCCTTGTTGACTTGGTTGATAGCAACTGCTGAATCTCCATACACACAGAGTCATTTGATACCAAGTGATGAAGCTAGGCGAAGGCCGTGTAGCATGGCCTCATACTCAGCTTCATTGTTAGTGACTGGAAAAAGAATTTGTAGAACATACTTGAATTGTTCACCTTTGGGGGAAATTAAAAGAACTCATGCGCCGCCTCCTTCCAATTTCAGCGATCCATCGAAGTACATAACCCAATGCTCAGGGCGAGTAGTTGTTCTGGAGTATTGAGTTTCCAGCCATTCGACCGTGAAATCAACTAAAGCTTGAGACTTGATTGCCTTTTGTGATGTAAAAGTGAGATCATATGCGGCTATTTCTGCTTTCCACTTGCTGATTCGTCCGGTTGCATCAGGATTGTGAAAAATCTCACCTAAGGGAAATTTAGTCACAACAGTAATGGGAAAAGCTTGGAAATAATGCCTTAACTTTCTGGAGGTGATAAAGATGGCGTAGAGCAGCTTCTGTACTTGAGGATAGCGGATCTTGGATTCTGAAAGTACTCCGCTGATGTAATAAACCGGCCTCTGAACTGGAAAGACATGGCCTTCTTCCTTTTGTTCGACCACAATGACTGTGCTGACTACGTGTGTAGTAGCCGCAATATACAAAAGTAAGTGGTCGGTTTTGAGAGGAGCGACAAGTACCGGAGGAGTAGTCAAGTAAGTCTTGAGTTGCTCGAAGGCTTGATTTGCTTCGTCAGTCCAGGTAAACTTGTCGTGTTTCTTGAGTAGCTTGAAGAACAGAAGACCTTTCTCTCCAAGTCTTGAAATAAATCTGTTAAGCGCTGCAATGCACCCGGTAAGCTTCTGAACTTCCTTGATGCTTGAAGGAGCTTCCATATTGAGGATGGTTGTGATCTTGGAAGGATTTACTTCGATGCCCCTGTGACTAACAATGAACCCGAGTAGTTTGCCAGCGGGGACACCAAAGACGCATTTGGTTGGATTGAGCTTCCATCGATACGTCTTGAGGTTGTCGAACGTCTCTTGTAAATCATTAATGAAATTCTCCGGTTCTCGTGTCTTGATTACCACATCATCAACATATGCCTCTACATTCTTGCCAATCTGTGAAGAGAGGCAATTTTGTATGGCTCGTTGATATGTGGCTCCAGCGTTCTTCAACCCAAAGGACATGGTGGTGTAGCAAAAAGCGCCAAAAGGTGTGATGAAAGAAGTCTTGATCTGATCATCTTCGTTCAGTGCTATCTAGTGATAGCCTGAGTAACAGTCGAGGAAACAGAGTAGCGCGCATCCAGCTGTAGAGTCCACGACTTGATCAATGCGTGGTAAACCCATGGGATCTGGAGGGCAATGCTTGTTGAGATCTGTGTAGTCAACACACATGCGCCACTCATTGTTGTTCTTCTTCCTGACCAGGACTGGATTGGCCAACCACTCTGGATGGAAGACTTCTTTGATGAAGCCAGCTGCGAGTAGTTTAGCTATCTCAGCTTTGATTGCGTTACGTCGTTCTTGATCGAAGCGTCGTAATCGTTGCCTCTTAGGCTTTGCGTCTTTCTGAACATTAAGGTTGTGCTCGGCAAGCTCCCTAGGAACACCAGGCATATCAGATGGTTTCCAAGCAAATATATCTTTATTAGCACGTAGGAACTTGACGAGCGCGTCTTCCTATTTACAATCTAAACTTGCCCCTATGAGGGCAGTTTTGGACGAGTCGCCCGTCTCAAGGTCTACAGTCTTGAGTTGTACTTCTTCAGAGGGCTTGAAACTCGTATGCGCAGGCTTCTTGGTGGGAACGTCTGATTCTTGTTCCGCTGATTTCTTGGACAGGGCGAGTACTTCCATCATCTGAGTTGGGACTTGAGCAGCCGCAGCGAATTCTACCGCCACTACATCGCAGTCATGGGAAATCTTGAGGTCTCCCTTGAGAGAAAGGACTCCGTTGGGAGCTGGCATCTTGAGGACGAGGTAGACATAATGTGGAATCGCCATGAACTTCGCGAGGGCTGGTCGCCCGAGAATCGCGTGATATGAAGTTTCAAAATCTGCCACCTCAAACTTGATGTACTCGGTCCTGAAGTTGGCTGCCGTGCCAAAGGTGACCGGCAACGTGACTTGCCCTAGGGGAATTGCTGCTTTGCCCGGGACAATGCCGTAGAACGGGGATTCCATGGGCTTCAGGTATTTGGTGATGTCAAGCCCCATCTTTGTGAATGTCTTGGCAAAGATGATGTTGAGCCCGCTGCCTCCGTCGATGAGTATCTTGGTCAATCTGGCTTGTGCCATGACAGGATTCAGTACTAGGGGATACTTGCCTGGATTGGCAAAATTGGTCCACTGGTCGACCCTTGAGAATATGATGGGGACCTCGGACCACTTGAGGTATGTGGGAGTAGCTGGCTCTATCGCCATGATCTCGCGGAGAGATAGCTTCTTGGCCCGCTTTGACTGAGTGAGGCTTTCTCCGCTGAACAATACTGCAACGACGTTGTCGACTTGAGGGAAGCCATTGTCATGGTCATCATTGTCGTCGTCTTTCTTCTTGCTCGTTGGATTCTTTTTCTCAGGCAACTCCCGCTTGTCGAATTCCTTCTTGATGTGGATGCATTGTGCCATCGTGTGCTTCCCATGCGGGTGGTATGGGCAAGGGATATTCATGACTTTATCCAGGTCAGGGGTGCTTTTCTTCCGCGTAGAACGCTCAACTGCCGCGACCGTGTTGTCTGGCTTGCGCTTGTTGCGGTTGAAATCACGCCTGTTATTGTTGTTACGGCGCTCGGGACTACTCTTATCTCGGTTACTGCCACCATTGGAGTTGTTGTCCTTGCGCTTGTCGAATCGCTCGCGTTCGCGATCGTCTTGATCTGCCCAATCTGCAGCCATGCTCCTGAGCTCCGCAATGGTTTCTGGGCGTCGTCTTCTGAACTCGCGATGCAGTTCGCGTGCCCATAGACCGTCGTGAAAGCAGTCGATGATCTCCCTGTCTGACACATCAACGATTGTGGCTCTTTTCTCAAAGAATCTCTTGATGTATTTGCGCAAAGTTTCACCCTTCTCTTGTTTGCAAGATGCTAATTCAAATCGGGTTCCGGGTCGTGCCCAGGTTCCCTGAAAGTTAGCAGTGAACTTGCGCGTGAGTTGTTCTCAGGTATCAATGGATCCAGGGCGGAGGCCTTCGAGCCATGTCAGTGGAGCGGTATCCATCATGATTGGAAAGTATCTGACTTTGACGTCGTTGCTGCCACCCGTCATGGTGATTGCCGTCGAATAGACTCGTAACCATTGTTATGGGTCTTGTTTGCCTGTGAACTTCTCTATTCCAGTCGTCTTGAACTTCTGGGGCAGCAGGACTTTCTTGATGCGGCTAGAGAAAGCTGGAAATCCATCATATTTATCAGATGGAGAGCGCGGTCTTCTTCCGCGGCGATCGTCCTCTTCATCGTCATTGCGGCGATTCGAGTAATAACTTGGAGAACTACTCGGTTCGGGGTCTTGGCGACCTCGGTCATTGCGATAGTTGCGATCGCGACCACGCGCGGGACGATCACTATTGCCATCGTCGCCTGGGGGGTCGTTATCGGGTTGATTATCTCTGCCACGGCCATCACGTCCGCGATTGGTGTCGCGTGGCGGGTCTTGTCCCCGGCCCTGCGAAGGCTGCTCTTGATCAGCCGGGATTGGACCGTAGAGTTGTTCAAATTCAGTTCGTCGATGAATCTCAGAAGCGATGCGATTGGCTCTGCTGGCGTCGATTTGGGAGCGGGCGTCCCGGATGGCGTTAATCGTGTTGCGGAGATCGCCAGCTGGAGGGTTAGCCCTATTTCCTATTTGCGGCGCTGTTGCTGCTTGGCGGATCATAGGTTGTCGTGTGTTTCCCTGTTGGGCCCGGCTTGGGTGAGGGGATGATACGGAACGGCTGCCTTGAGTTCTTTGACCTGGTGTCCTCTGGATTATCCCTGGTCCGCCATCGAGGTGAGGTTGGACTGCTGCAAGTAAGCCGAGTACTTGTTGCACCTGTGGTGAGTCGGGCATAGCTCTGATCATCTCAGCGGCGATGGTCAGATTGGTCGGGGCGTCAAGCAAAACGGGTTGATCTCCGACCATCTGAAAGTCTTGATCAAGGTTTCCGCATAACGGCGGCACGCCTGGCTGCATTGACGCGCCTTTGCCTTTGCTTGAGGTTCCTTGTACGCCTTGCCGTCTTCTGCTGATCCGTCTCGTTTGGTGCGGATGGTTCTTCATCAGAGATATCGCCCATAAGCTCTCGCTCGTACTGATCTCCTTGTCCTTGTGCGCCTGCCATGTAGACTTGTCTGCTTGGATCGGGCAGTCGAAGGCTTACAGCGCCAGAGAAGTTATCCCCCGTTGAGTCGGAGGAAGAAGTAATCGAGGCGGTCTTGCCGTCTTGATAGGGCAGTTCCTCGAGTATAGCAGCGCTTAGTCTCAACTCGTTATCCTTAGATGAGTCAATAGGGATCGCACCAGGCCAGTGAACGAGTAGTCCTCCTGGTGAGTTGGTTACGACCAGCCCTGAAGGAAGGTGAACGAGTGGTTGTTCGAGGGTGACGTCAGACTTGAAGTAGGCGCTGCAGTTGAATCGTGCAATATTGTCTGGCGCGTCGCTTAATAGGACCGTGAAATCATCTTCGCTTTCGTCTTCTGATGGTCCAGGGACCAACTCAGAGTCCTTGCAACGATTCCCGATCTGGCTAGGCGATGAGCTTGTCTTATCGCCCAGCTTCGCGACGTACACCTGTTGATATACAGCCGCGGAATTGGATAGGCCGAACGGGAATCGATCTGGGTGGTTATCCGATGGCGTGGCCGGCTCGGAGTCCCCAGCTCTTTCCATGTTTGGAAAAGAGTTGTACCCAGATTCGACTTGGAGAGTCCCGATCGGAGTCCGAGTCGTTGTCGAAGTCGAACTTGATGTTGAAGTTGAGGTTGATGGACTCGTCGAGATCTGACTCTCGACGAGATCTTGGAGCGGCTCCAGTGGAGACGCCGGCATCGAGTAGGGCCCCGGTCGATCTGCTAGGAACGACTCGAAACCGAGCTTGCCATCGGAGACGATAGTCCATGAGCCGATGACGAACGTCGCGCCTTCCTCAATGCCGCTTGCCTTGAAAGTTGATCCCATCGCGCCTAATGTCGAGCTTCGGCGAGATTGCCCCACGGTGGGCACCAAGTGTCGACGAATTATGTCGAGCACGTCTAACTGGGGATACCCCAGGGAGTAGATTTGTGTGGGTCTCGCCGAGTTCTAGGAACGAAAGTACACGAACAACACAATTTAGACAGGTTCAGGCCGCGAATAGCGTAATACCCTACGTCCTGTGTGCTTGAATGTATTGCACGTGTGGTGTTACTTGGTTTTGAGGGGGGTCCCTGCCTCGCCTTATATAGTCTGGGAGGCAGGGTTACAAGTCGGTTTGTACAATCCTAGTCGTATACAACATGGATAACTACAACATGATGCTTTGGGGAGTTTCCTATCAGTACACGACTAGTTATTTCAATCTGCTACGCCGTTTTGCACCATAGCCGACTGGTTTGAAGTAGTCGGATCAAACTCCTCTCTGCCGAGTAGATTAATCCTCTGGATAAGTGGCCCTAGGGATCCAGGTCCCACACTTAGGCAAATCAATTTGTTCAAGTCCAAGTTAAGAAGCTCATGGGAACAATCTAGTTCAAGAACATGACAACAATGCAAATGGTTATCAAGTTTCATCCTACTAGTGGTTTCATAAAAAAAATGCTCTCCTTGGTCACTTGGTTGATTGCACTATCTTTCCCTACAAGAGAATTGATGTTACTTGTATCTAAGGAAGTGTTAGTGGGAGTGGTAATTAAGCTTGAAAATCTTAGACTTAGACCTCTCCTAGAACTATGAGATTGATCTTGAGGAAGGAAAGATGGATTGGACTTGCTTGAAAATCCTCAAATGCACTTTCATGCCAAAGAGTGGAAATATGGATGCTATTTGTGAAGCATTATTCGAATGTCATAAACTATATCATGTCCTTGATCAAGTCAAAAAGAGGGTTCAATGGTCCTTGTGAGGTTCATCATGAACTTTATCAATCATTCTTCAAGTGGTATTTCTTCAGTGGTACGGTATGAATTAGTATTCCTTCATGTGGTATTTCTTGGGATTTCTTCAAGTGGTATACTTTCAATTGCTATTCAAAATTGGTGTCTATATCAAGATTGCAAGTGATATCCTACAAATTGGTACAAGTTTACAAGTGATCCTCAACTTTAAGTGATCATCAAGAGAAGAATGCATCCCTCACATATAAGAGCTCAAGTTGATCAAGTTGAATGACCAAATATTTGATATGAGAAGGTGCCCCACATACCGGTATCAAGGTCAAAAGATCCTTCATGAGACATTCCAAGAAAACTATAAGTGGTATCTTTCCTTTGGCATCCAACAAATGACATCATTTCTACATATGTGATAGTGTCCATCAAAAATTAAGATTCGAGTATCACATAAAGGGGAGAGAGTATCACCCAACCCTTAGTGTCAAATGAGCATACCTTTATGGAAATTGATGACAAAGGGGGAGAGAGTGGTACAAAGATATGAAATATTGCAAAAGATGGAATGAGAATGAGAGTGCTATAACAAAATGAGAGTGAAGGATATGAAATATTGGTGCCACTATGAATTTGGACATGGACTTGGACATAGTCAAGAAAGAGCAAAAAGGATCATAATTCTTGGACAAAGGAAAGCACACAAGTAGGGGGAGCAAGCTCATGAACTTGATTGATTGCATTTGATATGTGCATATTCATGTGCTTGCTTGCATTTTTGCATAAGTTCTAAATTCAATATGCATGCTTGAATTGTGAATGCTAGTTATAGGATTTGGATGATGAAATGTCAACTAGCATTCATATGTTGGTAGCTAGATATGTTTTATTTTTCATATACACCTAGAACCTTGCCTATAATATTGATGACATGAGGTATCTAGTGTGTTTCTTGTGATATCTAGCTAATCATGATGCTAAGGATGGTCTTTAATGTGCAAGCTTAATTGGTATCACGCTACAAAGGTTTATCCTATATACCTTAGCATCATCATGTAGTGTTAACTTTCCCAAAATTTCATATCTATGCATATGTGCAAGCTTGAAAACAAAACATTTGAGCACATATGTAGGGGGAGTTATCACTACCTATTCGGATTTTGTGGTGCTTATCCAAATTATAACATAGAGCTAAAATGTTGGATAAGGAGCATAAAATCCAAACAAACTTAATTTGCATATCTTTGTAGAGTTGTCATCAATTACCAAAAAGGGGGAGATTGAAAGTCCTTGTTTGGTTTTGGTAATTGAGTGACAACTTAGGTGGACTAATATGTGTTTAAGTGAAATACATAGGTGATTAGTCCACAGGTGATTATGTGATGAAGGAGCTCATTGCATATGGGACATGACATGGAGTCATGTGACTAAGTGGAGAAGATCAAGACAAGACTTGGTTTGATGGACCGGTTGCAAGTGTGAAGGGCAAGTTAGAGGCTAAGCGCTAGACCGCGTGGCGGGATGCTTGAGCAATGACTTGGCGCCGATGGACCGTTGCAACGGTGAAGAGCAAGTGGAGTCAAGATCGATGAACCAATGAGTCGCATAATGATATGAAGTGGATCATATCATTTGTGATGATGTTGGTGCATGTGTTGCATCAACAATGGAGAAGATGGAATGGAATGCGCAAGGCAAAGGTATAACCAATAGGCATTTCATTTAACCGGTCATAGGTGAGTAGAGAAGTTTATGACCGGATTTAGGATAGATGGCCGTACTATCAAGAGGGGCAAACTTGTTTACATATCGGTCATCTAGTGCCACTTGAGCGATCTAACATTGCGATGTTGCTAGGATAGAGTGGCGACTAACTTTGTGAAAGGGCGTTGTTGAATATCTTGAGGAACTCTGTCTGACTAAGTGGGTCGAACTGTCCGTGGTCATGGCTCGGACAGTCCGTGGCTTTTGAGTTGAAAAAGAAAATATATTTCATGGGAAATTCCGTTCGGACGTGTCCGATCGTCCCTCGGACTGTCTGTGGCTTGGATCGGACAGTCCGTGGTTTGTGCACTATGAGAGGATCCACTCTGTCGATCTCTTTGAGCGTTGTGATGTTGCTAAGATCGAGTGGCGTGGTGAAGGGAGTGAAAAACCCTTTGAGAAATGTTTGTGAAAATGCTAACTCACTCACACATAAGGTGGAACACTTATGGAGTTGGCACATTGCAAAGGGGTTGAAATTCGGATGTTGGTACTTATGGCTTGGTGTGATCTTGGTTTGCTTTTCTGCTTTGATCCAAAGTGTTTTGGGTCAAGTATTCAGTTGGGTTGGATAGCCCTCTGAATGAGCTTTCCATAGAGTCCAAGATCACCTAATTTGGACATCGGAGCTAAAAGTTATGGGCGTTTTACCGAGCGCCGACTGTGCTGAAAATAGGGTGGCGGACGGTCCGCGGGGACAGTCCGCGGATAGTTCGGACTGGTCCGATCTGACCGCGGACGGTCCGCGGTTCGTAGGCGGACTGTCCGCGTTTGGTGTTGACCCGGGGCCCACGTGTTTTGACTTGGAGTGATCTCGCGGACGGTCCGTGATTCATCGCGGACGGTCCGTAATTTCGCTCATTTTCTCCAGGAGCTAGAGCTGTTGCGGGTAGACGGTCCGGCCTACTCTGGCGGACTGTCCGTGGTGCTTGCGGACGGTCCGCAGGTGCATGGCGGATGGTCCGCAGAGCCCCAACAGTCGACTCTGACACACTCTGGCAGCGCTTCATAGCAGTTGTAATTCTAGCGCGGACGGTCCGCGTGGACCAGGAGGACGGTCTGCCGTGCACGATCCTGAACGGGTCTTTCCCCAACGGCTAGTTTTTTGAATGGCGGACGGTCCGAGAATTCACTGCGGACGGTCCGCGGTAGCCGTTAGAGCTCGGGAAAAGCATGTAACGGCTAGTTTTCTCCTCCCCTCTATAAATAGAAGGGTGCCCGGGCCTTTGAGTGGGTTGAGCACCTTGGGAATGTGTTTCCCATGGTTGTGCTTGCCTTGGGAGTCCACTAACTCACTTGTTCATGCGAGATTGCGAATCCATTGCGAGTGAGTGCGAATCTAGTGCGTTGCTTTGAGAGATTGCATCGAGTGGCACTAGGTGTTCGTGTTGGAAGTCGGTTTGCTTGTTACTCTTGGAGGTTGCCACCTCCTAGACGGCTTGGTGGATTGAGGCTCCGTTGAAGCACGCAAGGAGATTGTGCGGTGCTCCGGAGAAGGATTTGTGAGGGGGATTGTGCTCACCCCGCGGGGATCGCGAAGAGCAACTCCAGTGGAGCGTGTCATTGAGTTACCTCACTTGTGAGTGGTGTCTTGGTGTGCCCGGGAGTGGCCAGCGGCTTGCAAGCTTTGCCCAAGAACCATCGAGGTGTTGGTCGACACAACGAGGACTAGCTTGGTGGCAAACAAGTGAACCTCGGGATAAAAATCACCGTGTCAACTTGTCTACTCTTCTCGGTGGTTTGCACTTCTTGATCACAAGCATTGTATTTACATATTATATATCTCGTGCTTGTGTGGTTGCTCTTACAATTAGTTGGCATGTGTAGCTTGCTAGTTGTCTTCTTGCTTGTGTAGCTAGAAGTAGTGATCTTGTGACTAATTAGCTTGTGTAGCTTAATTAATATCCTTGCTTAGTTTGTGTAGCTAAGTAATTTGAGCCTTTGGATTGAACTTGTGTAGTCTTATCCATTGTGCATTTCTAGTGAGCTTAGGAGCTTTGTGCTTTTGCTTACTAGTTGTGTAGGAGCTCCCCGGTGTGCGAAGTACTAGTGGCATAGGTTTGTGTGACCTTGCTCCTAGAATTGATTAGGTGAGCTCATGCTAGCTTGGCACCTTCTTGCTTATTTAGGATCTTTTATAAGGTGCTAGTGAACATAGATAGAGGGGTGTAGTCTTGGCTAGACCGATAGTTTTAATTCCGCTGTTGATTCGGTTAGCCGGTGAGTTAAGTTTTTAGAAAGGACTATTCACCCCCCCTCTAGTCCGCCATCTCGACCCTACATACAGCGGCGGCAAGGCGGCAGCGGCGTGACGACGGGGGCCGGATCCGCAGCTCGGAGGCGAGCTGCAGGTGCTGCGGGCGGTGGCCGGGCGCCGAGGGCCAGATCTGCGTGCTGGCGGCGCTCTGCGCGTGAGGGCCGCGCGTCGGGCGGTTACGGGATGGCAGAGGAGCGACGATGCTGCAGCATGGTTGGTGGAACGAGGTGGAGGCGTCGTCTGGTTGGGATGGCCTTGGATGGTGGTGCTGCCTTACTGTGTCGCGCGCGTGTAACAGGGTTGGATGCTCCAGGCGAAAGCCCTCGCTAGCTTCAGCCGTCGGAATGACGGCGGCGTCCTCGGACGTCGTTTTCCTTCTCGAAGGTGTCATTACTGAGCTTCAATCCTGTTGCACGGGGTCTCTGGGTGAAAACCCTGTCTACTTTGTAGACGAGCGACGGCGGCGCCATTGGCGTCGTCCCCTCCTTGGAGGCGTCGTCTCTTGAGACCCGCTCGGTTGCCAGCATGGGCGGCCCACGGTTCTTGGCGGCCTCGACTGGTCTGGCAACTCCGCCGTATGGCTTGCAAAAGGGTGTGGCCACCCCATGTCGAGGCACCTATCTTCTTGTTGGTGATCGAGGGTCGCCGCTTGGGTGTCGTGCGGCTTCTTGCAGCGGACCACGGCGGCCGACGTTGCGGCGCGACTGTCGGATCGGTGTGGGACAGCGTTGGAGGACGGCGCTTGCGGCAACGGCATCGGGAGACGACTAGGCTTGCAGCGGACCACGGCGGGTAGGTCAGCATGGCTGAGCCTACTCGGTGTGGTACAACGTCGGAAGACGGCACAGACGACAACCTCATCTGCTGGGTTGATGGTGGCGGCTTGTGCGGGAGGAGGTAACGTGAGGAAGTTGAACCACGGCGACGGTCTGGTTGTTTATGAAGGTTCCTTGGAGGCAGGGCGGCCTTGCTCGCTATCTCGACGACAACATAAGGAACGAGCCCGGAGCATGGAGTTGTGGCGGACGTGGCAAGGCCCCCGCGCACGAGAGGTGGCGTCCAACGGCGGAGGAGGCGAGGCCCCCGCGCGTTGTTGTTGCTCGGGCTTGGTGTTTTTCTCCCCGTCGAATAGGTCCTGCAGTTCGGCAACGCCCAACGAAGGCGTCTGCCTCCTTTGTTCCCTGATTAGCGCCGGATCACGCCAGTGTTTGATGACTGCATGAGTACGGTATGTAGGTGGGAGCTGCGATATGTTTCTCCCCGCTATTGTCGGGAGTTGTTGTCAGTGGTACCCCGAGTTGATGTCCCAATCCAACCGGGCGAGTATAGTTTTTTTCTTTCTTTTCTGTTTTCCTGACTATGACCTCCCAGGGTCGTAGACTTATATTTTCTGCTATATCAATGAAACACGCAATGTGTGGTGCGGTTCGTTAAAAAAAATTCGTCAAACTTTGGCGTCCGACCGGTCGGAGCGTGGCCTCCGCAGGCTCTCCCTCCCCTCCAAGCTCCCACGCGTCACTTGTGGGCCTCCACAAAAACTCGGCTGGTCACAACATAAAATGGCTCCTTACATGCTTGACTTGACCCATACAACAAAAGCCAGTGCCATGTAGAAAAATTAGTATTGTTTTCTCATTAAACCGATCTAAAACTTATATTTAGCCAACGTACTTATAATTACTCATTCATGTAACAAATTATATTCTACAAGTTAGTGACTCTAGAAGATAAATCACCAATATTCTAGCCTTCGTATCTGAATTATATTCTACAAGTTAGTGACTCTAGAAGAAAAATCACCAATATTCTAGCCTTCGTATCTCAATTTTAAATTAAGAGTATATCCACTTTAATGATCTAAACAAGCTACTTAATTAAGAGTACATCCACTTTATATGACATGTTCGCTTGGCTTATCAACAGCCAGCTAGCAGTATTTTTCTCTCAGCATAAATCTGCACCAGTCAACCAGCAGTATTTTTTCTCAGCACAAATCAGCACCGGCTATCACCTACCAGCAAGTATCATTTATGGTTTATTTTAAAATGTACTTTAACATGACTAATTTAAAATATATTTGAACTAAATTTTTGAATAAAATAAGTGGTCAAACCTTACAAGAAAAAGTCAACAGCAAATAGTAATATGTAACGGTCATAGTAACAAATTAAAGGGTGAGTGATGATTTTTCTACTCCCATTGCAACGCACGGGCATATTTGCTAGTCCTATAATAAAGAATAAAACCTTAGTTTATTGACTAGAAATCGATAGTCATAGAGCACCTAGAAGGGATGGAAAATATATATCATTTTACTGGTCATTGCTAACATACTCCAGCTTATATAGAGCACTGCAGAATTTCAGGTTAAGTCTGTTTTCCTCCCTCGAGGTCTCTCTAAAAATCTACTATGACATGACTTTGAGCTACAGATTGGTTTTACCTAGTTTTCAGCCGGCGCAGCACTTATATAGAGCCGTTTGACAGACTCTCCACTTGTGGATCCTACACGCGCGCAGTTGATGATGATTTTTTTTCCTCACACATTTTCTCTTTCAATAATGCTATGAATTAGCCATCCGAAGTACTTATCTGGGGAAAAAATGGACGTTCAAGCTTTCCACCACTTAAGACCTATCATAACCCTCCACTCTCATTTCATCTTCTGTGTTTTTCCAATCCCACATTCCCACCCCTTCGGCAGGGGAGAACACACTCAACTCATATATATATTCCTCGTCATCCCTTTCTGCAGGGGAGAACAGGCTCGACTCAGCTTCCTCGTCTTGCTAGAGTTCCAGTAATGGTTCGAGATAGTGGCTAATTTGAGATGTTACGGTAAAGTTTTTCTTACATTGCAGACATGTTTCAACAGTTAGACTTTTGATGGGTATTCTCCTGAGTTGCAGGAAAACATGTGATGTTGGATTATAATGAGCTATTTTTAAAAATATTTCGTGATGTTGCAAATCGTGTTTTGGATATGTTATTGAAGAAATTTTCTAGTGTTATATATGCCAACGTGCCATGTTTTTTTTTGAGCTCATGCCAACGTGCCATGTTGTGATGCGAGTTTTACAGGTAAAAAAGGCTGCCGTTCGATGCTAGGTCCGTACGGCGGCGATCGGGTGCTAAAGTCAATATGAAACAAATCACTTCCATTAATTATGCAAAGTACATGTTAATATGAAACGAATCACTTCTAGTTATGCAATCTACACTTCCTCGACCAAAACGGTCACTGCTCACACTGGCCACTAGCTAAGCATATGCATATCCACTCCTATACTTTTGTTTGATCAGGCGTCGTCGCCGTCCTCTTCTCCCTCGCCGTCGGTGACCTCGATCTCGCGATCGACATATCCCAGCGCGGCAAGCTCCTCGCGGACGTGGTCCTGCTCCCGCTTCACGTCCTCCCGCGACTTGTACACCCTAGCCGCCGCCTCGGCCATCATCGCCCTGTACTTCTCCCGCTCCACGGGGCAAGGCTTGATCGTGGCGAGCACCTTCTCACTCAGCACGGGGAAGGGTCTCGTCCTGGGTGGTATCGCCAGTATGCGGTCGATCCGATCCTGCGACAGCCGCACCGTCACCCGCTTCTTCTTCTTCTTCTCCGCGGTCTTCCCCGGCTCCGGCGCCTCGCATTCGGCGGCCGCCGCAACAGCTGCAGGCTCCGTGCCCATCATCTCTTTCTCTGGCGCCATCTCTCCTATCTCCGACCCGCGGTCAGCTAGATATCTGGATATGCGACGCACGGCGGCGGCGGCGCGGCGGCTGTGGAGAAAATATATAGCCGACTAGCCCAGCCGGCCCTAAGCCCCTAACTTTGTCGGACTGGTATTCGAATTGGCTTCCGACGACGACTCTCCCAAGCTTTCAGCGCCTGGATCGGCGTTTCCTTCGCGGTCTCTCCTCCGTTGCTGAGAGTCTATGTTCAAGTGTCCCTTTGGGCCTTTCTGCTTCAGTTAATGGGCCAAAACTTCCGAGAATTTCGGCCGAATTGGCTCTGTTATGCATTAACCAATGTTTGACAAAAAAACCAATAGACACTAATTTTTTTGCGAAAAAAGAGACGCTAAAGCCAGTCTCAGTGGGAGTTTCATGGACAATAAATTAGCTGTCATGTTAGTATTTTTTATGACATGGCACTGTATTAATGAAGAAGAGAGATGTGAAATGAGTTTCATGGAGGTGAAATGAGTTTCATGTACACAGTTACCTAAACAGCTTATGTCTTGCACGTGACCTACAGAACAATAATTGATGAAATTATGCATTGAGAGGGAGGTGTTTCATTCTAGTTTCAAACATTTAGATGATGTGTCACTCTGGGTAACTATGTACATGAAACTTCCATTGAGACTGGCCTAATTCGTCCACACTAGTTGTAACACCCTAAAATTCATCACAATTAAATTGTAGCAACCATTCTAATTTTTCTAGGATTTATTAAGGCTTAAATAAATTTTCTAGGAATTAATTGGAATTTCTAGCCTTTTTAATAATTTAAATATCACATTAAATAATTATTTTAGTCAAAATAAGTTTTTGTTGCATTCATGCTGTTGCATATATTTTTGGTTGCTAGTAAGTCAAATTGGAATTTAAATTCGGTTTAAATTCAAATTTGATTTGCTTTTGTTTGATTTTTAAAAAGAGAAAAGAATTTAAATCGGCTTAGTAGATTGGGCCTGAAGTCCTTTTCCTAAGTCCAAGTATGCCCCCTGAGCTTTCGGCCCAGCTCACTTTCTCTCCCCGGTCGTTTTCTTATTTCTTTTGCTCCGGCCCGTTTTCCTTTCCCGGCCCACTTCCTCTTTCGGCCCGTTCCGGCCCGTCCGCCCCCTCTCCGCCGTTTCCTTCACTGTGTCGCCGACAGGTGGGTCCGCCCTGTCAGCTTCGTCTTCCCCGTCCGACCAGGACTCGACGCCGAGTCCATCTCCGTCGCGCCGCCGTCTCCGACCCCGAGACCCTCTCCCCTACGACTGCTCGAGCCCAATCTTCGACCTATATATAGCCGCGGCCGTCGCCTATTGTTTCCCCAACCGAAGCCGTTGATTCCCCGCAACCCGAGCACCAGAGCCGCCGTCTTCGCCGAATTTAAGCCGCCGCCGTCGATTCGCGCCACCGCTGCTTCTTCTTCGGTCCAATCAAGTCCAGTAGGTTCGACTCGACCCCCTGAGCCTCTCCATCGTGTTCTTGCTCGGAAATTGGCCTCACACTGCGCTAATTTCGGCTCGCCATTGTTTCAGCGCCGCCGGCCGCCATTCATCGTCGTCCGTCGTCATCGCCGGCCAATCCTCGTCGAATTCACTCCTGGTGAGTTCGTCTCGGTCTTATCTCGCTCTCTATCCAAGTCTCGTCGCAAATCGAGTATCGTAGCGTCGAGTTCATCCTCGCCCGTGAGTTCCGCCGTCGCCATGGCGCCGCCGTTGCGTTCCGACGTCGATGCGCGTCACCAGCCAACCGAACCACCCTAGATCGACTCGTGGTGGTCTCGCGAGTCTGTAGAGCTTGTTCGAGTCGAGAGCCGAGCCGTGTAGTGCGTTTCCGACACTACTCCGGCGAAGCGCCGCCGTTCCGGCCATCTTCGCCGGCGAGCTCCCCGCCTGGTCTATTCTTGGCCATCAGATCAAGATCGAACGGCCCGGAACAGATCCCGTCCCGAGTCAAACCCGAAGAAAACGGTCAACAGTGGCGATTTTGCAAAAGAAACCCTGAAGATTTCTAAAATTAACCCGCAGTCCAATTTTATTCGAAAATAATTACAAATAGGTCCTTTTTCTTTTATTTTAGCCCCTGGAAGTTTTAAAACTTTGCCAGAAAGTCCCTGAACCTTAGAAAAGCCGTATCTTTTGCGTTTTAGCTCCGATTTTAGTGGTTCTCGCGCTCACGCGTTCGTTGTAACGTGTAGATTAGTTTTGTGCTGTTGTTTTCTTCTGTTGGAATTGTTTGGTGTACTGTTTCTTATTTGTTGTATTGTTTCCTTGCATGTGAATGTGTGATGCGGTTAGGAAACGAGCAATTTGAGGAGTTCTCTGAAGATCCAAGCTTTGGAGAAGGATTTGAGCAGCAACAAAGTTGGGAAGAAGGCAAGTGTATTATGTCATGCAAATGTCCTATTAATTATTAATTTCACCACCCGTGCATGTGTCTTAATCTGATGGGTTCCTATTTAAGGATTTACCTAGCCACTATATTTTCCCTGTCCCTGAAACTGGGTTACTTAATTAATTTTGATGGTAGATGATGCTTAGTTTGCTCAACTGGGATTGGTTAATTGAACCCCTACTCTATGTTCCATATATTCTTTTTAATAATTAATTGGCAAGATCATATCTTTTAATTGGAACATGGAGAACCACCCAGGAAAACAGTACAACCATGAGTGCTATATGGCTCTGGCTTTGACTGACTAATTAGGTGCTCTAGTTTTTGGTAGCTTTACCCGAAAGGGGCATGGGGGGTGGCGAATGACGAGGTATAGCTCGGTCCTTTTGAGCTGTGGGCTTTGGTAAGAGACAGACCTCATTAGGGAGGGTTATGCTTTGCTGAACCTGAAACCTTAGCGGGCTATCATTTATTAGAGTGCTTTTGTAAAGGTCTCATAGTGAAACCCAGTATTCGGTCCACGTGGTGTGGGAAGGGTACAATGCTCTCGGGCAATGGGAATCACGGCTTATGGTGAAAGTGTACAACCTCTGCAGAGTGTAAAACTGTTATAACAGCCGTGCTCACGGTCAGGAGCGGCCTGGACCCTTACATGATAATCATACTTGAACATGATCTAAATCGTGGTTACTTGAATATGTTGGGAAATTGACATTCATTAATTTGTGGGTGGTATATACTTTCATTTGCTAGTAAATAGTTGCTTAATAAAATTTGACCAACTAAAAGTGCTTACAGCAGTTTGGTCAGCCAACCTTTTTGCCTCAGCCTTGTATGTCATATTACATTTGCTGAGTACGTATGTACTCATACTTGTTGTCTTTCTTTCTTTCTTTTATTGCATCAACTACTACCGGAATGCTGCTCAGATTGGGAGAATTTTGAGGATTTTGAGGAGTTCTAGGCGAGTCTCCCCCAGTCAATGCCTGTGGAGTTGGAGTCACTTTTGGCTTCGTTAGTTAAACGTTTATTTAAGTCTTCCGCTTTGACCTTTGTGTCAACTCTGAGATTGTAATAAGTACTCTTTAATACTCTTTCGTTATGCATGGTTATGGATATTCACTTGTGACGTCTACCATATGTGTGTAAACTGATCCTGGCGCACATATGAGATGCACCTGGTTTTGCCTTCAAAACCGGGTGTGACAGAAGTGGTATCAGAGCTATGTTGACTGTAGGACGCAAGCCTAGATAGCAATGGTCTTTCTCTAAGGATTAGTTTGCTTAACTACTCTTGGTCTAGCTATTCTTGGTTTAATTTGCTATTATTCCAAGTCATTGATAATTGTCTCCTCCTTGATTTTGCCTTTTCTGTTCTCTCTTTTCTCCATCTCACCTGATTCTGATATATCTTTAGAACTGTTTCTAACCTCTGTCTTGCTTAAACCATAGATGGTGCTGACAAGGCAAGGTGCTCGTAGATTGGCAAGCACTCTTTCCTCGTTTGCGTCGCATTCAGTGAAAGAAGAGGAATCGGAACCTGAAGAGATGGAAGTGATGGACGAAGAAGTTAACTCAGGAGGGAATGCTCCAGCTGGATCTGAAGGAAGTGAAGGACCCTCTCCGCCGCCTGACATGTGGGTAGTGACTATTCACCACCACGACGGAGGCAACAGTGGGTTTCCGATGATGCTTCGAATGCTCTTCGAGCGTCTGAACTACCCAGTGGAGATAGAATATTGTGGAAGGAGGAGGACACATCCAGATCACCCAGAGGACTGGGAAGTCGCTGTATACATCAGGGAGCCTGATTATGAGTTTGGAGGAACCAAAGAGGCTGCAGTGCATCATGCCATCGCCATCAGATCAACTTTCGAAGCTGGAATTCAGGATGCAGCCAGGAGGGCACTCTCTGTGTTTTGTCATGAAGAGGCTGCTGAAGTAAGCCACACTGCTTGGGCATATCTTCCTCGAAGGCAGCAAGGCACTCCAACTGGTGTTGTACCACAACCGCCTGGCTTAGACTCTACACTCAACGTCCAGGTGGCATTCACCCAGATGCTCAACGTGCACGCCGATGACACCACAAGGGAACTACAAGAAGTGCGTGAAGAACTCGCTGCTGAACGAAGGAAGAACAAGAGACTGATAGCTGAACTCAAGGGAGAAGCACTTCCGCCATTGGATGAAGATATAGAAGGATTGTTGGGTCATTCACCGCCTCGCTAGACAGTGCTTGGTGGATTGTCTAGTTACTTCACCCATACCTATTAAGATAGGATACCCTTATTTTTGTTAGCTCTGTACGTTTAGACTCGTGCGTAACATGTGTTTTAGATCTGTTTAGGAGTGTATGCTTCGTGTTTGCTTTTGTGCAAAGTGTGTGATTTGGATCTTTGTAATGATTGGACTTAATTGTGGAGTGATGACCACAATTGAGTAAATAATAAATAAATTTAGTGAGTTTTGGGTTATCTTGGTCTCTGATCTTAGCCCTTAAATATCACTTCTTCCATATAATCGTACCCCTCTTATAACTCATGTTATGCGACAATCTGTTCTCGCCGCTGCATGATATCCTGGTACTGTCAGAATTGTTTCTGGAGCTTCAGAACCCCGTTTGACGTAAATCCAGTTGGGTTGGATTAAGGACTTGATACCCTAGGTTCTGGGAATTTTTCGTGATTTTTGAAGGTTCTGGCAGAGAGATATAATGGTTTTATTGGAGTAACCAGAATCTGTCCCGTGGTCCTGACACAGTTGTCTTGTTTATTTTATATCACGAGCTACAAAATTCCGATTGAGGTGATTCAAGTTGGGTTAGTTTCAGAATTTGATAATCTACGTTCTGACAAAAGATCATGATGTTTGGATAAACAGAATGAGAGTTACAACTGTTTAATTAGGACGAACAGAATCTGTTTCAGAATTTGGATTGGTCGACGTTGGAAACTCAACCACATTAACTCTTATCTGTTTATGATTTGAGTTATATTTTTTTTTACCACTCTCTGAATCTCATGTTCTAACCACCAGATGGTAAACACCAGGTCTGGAAGTGGAGTGGATCGACCACCTGTGATTCGTCAAGGACGTGCCAACCCCAATCCAAATCCTCCGCCGAATCAAGCATCTCCAGCAATGGATCAGATCCTCGCCAACCAAACTCAGATTCTCCAGGGCATGGCTAACACCTTGGCAGCCATGCAAGCACAGAACAACAACAACAACAACAACCAGCAGAGGGACAAGCACCGGGAGTTCATGAGTCACAAACCTCCTACCTACTCCCACTCAGCAGATCCACTTGATGCTGATGATTGGCTGAAGACCGTTGAGAAGAAGCTGGATATGGCTCAGTGCAATGACAGGGAGAAGGTCCTGTATGCCTCAGGACGCCTGGAAGGATCAGCTTCAGATTGGTGGGATGCTTATCTTGCTGCTCATGCCACCCCTGATGCTATCACCTGGCAGGAGTTTAGAACCAACTTCAGGAGCCACCATATTCCTGCTGGCGTCATGAAGCTGAAGAAGAAGGAGTTCCTCTCACTTAAGCAAGGTGGGATGACCGTCAGTGAGTATCGGGATAAGTTTATCCAGTTGTCCCGTTACGCCCCAGATGAGGTGAAGGATGATGAGCAGAAGCAGGAGCGATTTCTGGAAGGATTGATTCCACCGCTCCAATATCAACTCATGTCTCACACCTTCCCAACATTTCAGAAGCTGCTGGATAAGGCTATTGGCTTGGAGAGCAAGCGCCGTGAGTTGGGAGAGCAGAAGAGGAAGTTCATGTCATCAGGACAGTCAAGCAGTAACACCCGCCCTCGTTTCCAGCAACCTCAGCAGAACATGCCCGCTCGTTTTGGTGGGCAAGGGAGTAACTTTGTGCAGAGTCAGGGTCAGCGGTCAGCACCTCCACCGCAGCGTCCAGCGTTTCAGCAGAACCGCCAAACCACCCCTACTCAAACTCCAGTGAAGACACCTGCACCCGGCAGTGCTCCTACTCCTCGTTCCTGCTACATTTGTGGAGATCCCAGCCACTATGCTCACAACTGCCCTAAAAGGAATGCTCAGACCCCACAGCGCCAGAGTGGCAGTGCACCTACTCAGAATACCCCTCAGCAGCAGAACCGGAATGTGAACCAGACGCCCCAGGGCAACAAGAGCCAGCAGAATCAGATGCGGGGCAAGGTGAACCATGTTGCTGCAGAGACCGCACAGGAGTCCCAGGATGTGGTACTTGGTATGTTCCTCGTCAACTCAGCCCCTGCATCGGTTTTATTCGACTCTGGAGCATCTCATTCTTTTATTACTGCTCAATTCGTAGCTAAGTACAATATACCCATGGTCCCTATGAAAAATTCCATGCTAGTTAGCTCACCCGGTGGAAACATGAAAGCTAACTTTATCTGTCCCCGAGTTAACCTGAAAATAGTTGGGGTAGATTTTCCTGCGGATCTGATAGTCCTGAACTCTGAGGGAATCGATGTCATACTTGGAATGAGATGGTTAGCTGCTTTTAATGCGGTGATTCAGTGTGCCAAGAGGTCCGTGTTGTTGACTAGTCCTCAGGGAGAGAAGATTGAATTCGGAGCCACACAACCCTTAGCTTCAACATACTCAGTGAATCAGGCCAGTGGTGTTCCTTTGGAGGATATCAGAGTTGTTTGTGAGTTTCCAGATGTCTTCCCAGATGAATTGCCAGGTATGCCACCCGAACGAGACATTGAGTTTATTATTGAGCTTTTACCTGGTACTGCTCCTATTTCTAAAAGACCATATAGAATGGCTGTTAATGAACTAGAAGAACTTAAGAAACAACTTAAGGAATTGTTGGATAAAGGTTACATTCGTCCTAGTTCATCACCTTGGGGAGCACCTGTAATTTTTGTGGGTAAAAAGGATGGTACTTTGAGGATGTGTGTGGATTATCGTTCATTGAATGAGGTAACCATCAAGAATAAGTATCCATTGCCCAGAATTGAAGACTTATTTGATCAGTTAAAAGGAGCTAAGGTTTTCTCCAAGATTGACTTGAGATCTGGCTACCATCAGTTGAGGATCAGACGTTCCGACATTCCTAAAACAGCATTCACCACCAGGTATGGATTATATGAGTATACGGTGATGTCGTTTGGATTAACAAATGCACCCGCCTACTTTATGTACCTGATGAATAAGGTGTTCATGGAGTACTTGGATAAGTTTGTGGTGGTGTTTATTGATGATATTCTGGTTTACTCGAAGAATGAGGAAGAACACGAAGAACATTTGAGGTTGGTATTGCAGACTCTCAGAGAGAACCAGTTGTATGCCAAGTTTAGTAAATGTGAATTCTGGTTGAATCAAGTGTCTTTTCTTGGTCATGTGGTTACGGATGGAGGTATTGCAGTGGATCCAAGTAAAGTCAAGGATGTGTTGGAATGGGAACCTCCTACCACAGTCTCTGAGATCAGAAGTTTTCTGGGATTAGCTGGATATTACAGGAGATTCATTGAAGGCTTTTCTAAAATAGCGAAACCTCTTACTTCGCTATTAGAGAAGGGCAAAGAGTTTGTTTGGTCAGAAGAGTGTCAGACCAGTTTTGAAGAGTTGAGAAGGAAGTTGACTACAGCACCAGTGCTTGCTATGCCAGATATTCACAAGAATTTCGATATCTATTGTGATGCTTCTCGTAGAGGTCTTGGATGTGTGCTCATGCAGGAAGGCAGAGTTATAGCCTATGCATCCAGACAGTTGAGGAAACACGAGCTGAACTATCCTACTCATGATCTGGAGCTTGCAGCTGTTGTTCATGCCTTGAAGATCTGGAGGCACTATATTCTTGGTAACAGATGTGAGCTGTATACCGATCACAAAAGTCTGAAGTACATATTTACTCAGAAGGATCTGAATTTGAGGCAGAGAAGATGGTTGGAGTTGATCAAGGATTATGATCTAGGGATCAACTACCATCCTGGCAAGGCTAATTTGGTTGCCGATGCGTTGAGTAGGAAGTCACAAGTAAATACAATGTTTGGCCGCCAGTTACCAGATGAGTTGCTTGCAGAGATGGAAAAGCTGAACTTAGGATTACTGAATCAGACAGAAGGTGTGACAATGGAAGTTGAGTCCACACTGGAACAGGAAATTCGGAAGGGTCAGCTTACTGATGAGAAGATAAAGGAAATCAAGGAAACCATGTTAGCAGGGAAAGCTCCTGACTTCACCGAAGATGATCAAGGTACAATTTGGTTTAGAAAGAGGATATGTGTACCGGATATTGAGTCACTCAGAGAGCAGATATTGAGAGAAGCTCATGATTCCGCATATTCCATTCATCCTGGAAGCACCAAGATGTACCAGGATCTGAAGCAAAGGTATTGGTGGTATGGATTAAAAAGAGATGTGGCTGCCCATGTGGCATTGTGCGATGTTTGTCAGAGAGTCAAGGCTGAACACCAGAGACCTGCCGGTTTGCTTCAACCACTCAAGGTGCCTGAATGGAAGTGGGAAGAAATCAGTATGGATTTCATTGTAGGATTACCCCGCACTCGTGGAGGATATGACTCTATATGGGTTATTGTGGACAGATTAACTAAGGTAGCTCACTTTATACCCGTTAACACTACCTATACCAGTGCTAAGTTAGCAGAGTTATACATGTCCAGAATTGTTTGTCTCCATGGTGTGCCTAAAAAGATAGTGTCTGATAGAGGTACTCAGTTTACATCTAGATTCTGGCAGAAGTTGCATGAGTCTATGGATACAAAGTTGAATTTCAGCTCTGCATATCATCCTCAGACAGATGGTCAGACAGAAAGGACTAATCAGATTTTGGAAGATATGTTGAGAGCTTGTGCTTTGAAGCATGGAGGTAGTTGGGACAAGAGTCTTCCATATGCAGAGTTTTCATACAACAACAGTTATCAGGCTAGTTTGAAGATGGCCCCGTTCGAAGCACTTTACGGTAGAAAGTGCAGAACACCGTTGTATTGGAGTGAAACTGGTGAGAGTCAGTTGTTTGGTCCAGAGATACTGCAGGAAGCAGAAAGACAGGTTCAGATTATCAGAGAGAATTTGAGAACAGCTCAGTCCAGGCAGAAGAGTTATGCAGACACAAGGAGACGAGAATTAACTTTCGAAGTAGGTGATTATGTGTATCTGAAAGTATCGCCTATTCGAGGCTTGAGAAGGTTTAAGGTGAAAGGTAAATTATCCCCTCGTTTCATTGGACCTTTCAAGATTATTGATAGAAAAGGTGAGGTTGCTTATCAATTGGAATTACCAGCCAGACTGTCAGATGTACATGATGTGTTCCATATCTCTCAGTTGAAAAAGTGTCTTAGAGTTCCTGAGGAGGGATTACCCTTGGATGAGTTGGATGTGCAAGATGATTTGACTTACAAGGAATACCCAGCTAAAATCTTGGAAACTGCTGAGAGAGTTACTAGGAGCAAGGTGATCAAGATGTGTAAAGTTCAGTGGAGTCACCATGCAGAAAGTGAGGCAACTTGGGAAAGAGAGGATGAGTTGATGGCAGAGTTTCCTCAGATGTTCTCTAGTCAGTCCGAATCTCGAGGACGAGATTCATTTTAAGGGGGTAGGTTTGTAACACCCTAAAATTCATCACAATTAAATTGTAGCAACCATTCTAATTTTTCTAGGATTTATTAAGGCTTAAATAAATTTTCTAGGAATTAATTGGAATTTCTAGCCTTTTTAATAATTTAAATATCACATTAAATAATTATTTTAGTCAAAATAAGTTTTTGTTGCATTCATGCTGTTGCATATATTTTTGGTTGCTAGTAAGTCAAATTGGAATTTAAATTCGGTTTAAATTCAAATTTGATTTGCTTTTGTTTGATTTTTAAAAAGAGAAAAGAATTTAAATCGGCTTAGTAGATTGGGCCTGAAGTCCTTTTCCTAAGTCCAAGTATGCCCCCTGAGCTTTCGGCCCAGCTCACTTTCTCTCCCCGGTCGTTTTCTTATTTCTTTTGCTCCGGCCCGTTTTCCTTTCCCGGCCCACTTCCTCTTTCGGCCCGTTCCGGCCCGTCCGCCCCCTCTCCGCCGTTTCCTTCACTGTGTCGCCGACAGGTGGGTCCGCCCTGTCAGCTTCGTCTTCCCCGTCCGACCAGGACTCGACGCCGAGTCCATCTCCGTCGCGCCGCCGTCTCCGACCCCGAGACCCTCTCCCCTACGACTGCTCGAGCCCAATCTTCGACCTATATATAGCCGCGGCCGTCGCCTATTGTTTCCCCAACCGAAGCCGTTGATTCCCCGCAACCCGAGCACCAGAGCCGCCGTCTTCGCCGAATTTAAGCCGCCGCCGTCGATTCGCGCCACCGCTGCTTCTTCTTCGGTCCAATCAAGTCCAGTAGGTTCGACTCGACCCCCTGAGCCTCTCCATCGTGTTCTTGCTCGGAAATTGGCCTCACACTGCGCTAATTTCGGCTCGCCATTGTTTCAGCGCCGCCGGCCGCCATTCATCGTCGTCCGTCGTCATCGCCGGCCAATCCTCGTCGAATTCACTCCTGGTGAGTTCGTCTCGGTCTTATCTCGCTCTCTATCCAAGTCTCGTCGCAAATCGAGTATCGTAGCGTCGAGTTCATCCTCGCCCGTGAGTTCCGCCGTCGCCATGGCGCCGCCGTCGCGTTCCGACGTCGATGCGCGTCACCAGCCAACCGAACCACCCTAGATCGACTCGTGGTGGTCTCGCGAGTCTGTAGAGCTTGTTCGAGTCGAGAGCCGAGCCGTGTAGTGCGTTTCCGACACTACTCCGGCGAAGCGCCGCCGTTCCGGCCATCTTCGCCGGCGAGCTCCCCGCCTGGTCTATTCTTGGCCATCAGATCAAGATCGAACGGCCCGGAACAGATCCCGTCCCGAGTCAAACCCGAAGAAAACGGTCAACAGTGGCGATTTTGCAAAAGAAACCCTGAAGATTTCTAAAATTAACCCGCAGTCCAATTTTATTCGAAAATAATTACAAATAGGTCCTTTTTCTTTTATTTTAGCCCCTGGAAGTTTTAAAACTTTGCCAGAAAGTCCCTGAACCTTAGAAAAGCCGTATCTTTTGCGTTTTAGCTCCGATTTTAGTGGTTCTCGCGCTCACGCGTTCGTTGTAACGTGTAGATTAGTTTTGTGCTGTTGTTTTCTTCTGTTGGAATTGTTTGGTGTACTGTTTCTTATTTGTTGTATTGTTTCCTTGCATGTGAATGTGTGATGCGGTTAGGAAACGAGCAATTTGAGGAGTTCTCTGAAGATCCAAGCTTTGGAGAAGGATTTGAGCAGCAACAAAGTTGGGAAGAAGGCAAGTGTATTATGTCATGCAAATGTCCTATTAATTATTAATTTCACCACCCGTGCATGTGTCTTAATCTGATGGGTTCCTATTTAAGGATTTACCTAGCCACTATATTTTCCCTGTCCCTGAAACTGGGTTACTTAATTAATTTTGATGGTAGATGATGCTTAGTTTGCTCAACTGGGATTGGTTAATTGAACCCCTACTCTATGTTCCATATATTCTTTTTAATAATTAATTGGCAAGATCATATCTTTTAATTGGAACATGGAGAACCACCCAGGAAAACAGTACAACCATGAGTGCTATATGGCTCTGGCTTTGACTGACTAATTAGGTGCTCTAGTTTTTGGTAGCTTTACCCGAAAGGGGCATGGGGGGTGGCGAATGACGAGGTATAGCTCGGTCCTTTTGAGCTGTGGGCTTTGGTAAGAGACAGACCTCATTAGGGAGGGTTATGCTTTGCTGAACCTGAAACCTTAGCGGGCTATCATTTATTAGAGTGCTTTTGTAAAGGTCTCATAGTGAAACCCAGTATTCGGTCCACGTGGTGTGGGAAGGGTACAATGCTCTCGGGCAATGGGAATCACGGCTTATGGTGAAAGTGTACAACCTCTGCAGAGTGTAAAACTGTTATAACAGCCGTGCTCACGGTCATGAGCGGCCTGGACCCTTACATGATAATCATACTTGAACATGATCTAAATCGTGGTTACTTGAATATGTTGGGAAATTGACATTCATTAATTTGTGGGTGGTATATACTTTCATTTGCTAGTAAATAGTTGCTTAATAAAATTTGACCAACTAAAAGTGCTTACAGCAGTTTGGTCAGCCAACCTTTTTGCCTCAGCCTTGTATGTCATATTACATTTGCTGAGTACGTATGTACTCATACTTGTTGTCTTTCTTTCTTTCTTTTATTGCATCAACTACTACCGGAATGCTGCTCAGATTGGGAGAATTTTGAGGATTTTGAGGAGTTCTAGGCGAGTCTCCCCCAGTCAATGCCTGTGGAGTTGGAGTCACTTTTGGCTTCGTTAGTTAAACGTTTATTTAAGTCTTCCGCTTTGACCTTTGTGTCAACTCTGAGATTGTAATAAGTACTCTTTAATACTCTTTCGTTATGCATGGTTATGGATATTCACTTGTGACGTCTACCATATGTGTGTAAACTGATCCTGGCGCACATATGAGATGCACCTGGTTTTGCCTTCAAAACCGGGTGTGACACTAGTTTGCGCTAATTTATTCGCCCTAATGTTGGGATTAATTGCTAATGTTTTGATGTGGGATTTGGAGCAACTTTCGCCTTTTTACAAAAACATAAGAAAAAAATTATATACATACGCCTCCTCCTAGTTCAATCCCTGCTAGAGAGACAGATGATATATACCGCTCGTCCCTTGTCATGATCTTGCGAATAATTAACCACAAGCACCACTCGTAAACGGAATAGATCGATATAACTCTCAAACAAGATCACTGTCATTAACTAGCAGAGTAAACATCAAAATTAAACAGCATGCATGCATGCTCATATATAACTACCCGATCTCGATCAGTTATCGGCGGTCGTCGGTGACCTCCATCTGCATGCCCCCGTAGGCGTACCCCAGCAAGGAGCTGAGGCGCTAGGACTCGTAGTAAAGCTTCGCCGCCCGGGCCATCAGCTCCCTCCACTCCTCCCGCTCTACGGGATCCTGGATCCTGGCGAGTTGCTCTTCGGTCAACACGGGGAAGGGCCTCCTCGTCGTGTCCACCGCCACGCGCTTTGGCGTCCTTGTCTTCGACTTCTCCTCGGCCGCCGCGCGCATTGGCCGGCGTCGTCGTCTTCGGCTTCTCCTCGGCCTTGTTATTCGTCCCCGATTCCGCCGGTGGCTTCTCCGGCGGGGTGCTGGTCGCCGCCACGGTCTCGGTCTGGTTCGCCATCACTGCTTCGTCCCGTTCCATCTCGCCTCTCGCTTCCCCGGCCGGCGAGCAGGCGATGGCGGCTTAATTTTATCGCCGATCGAGTTCTCGTTGGCCCAGGACGGCCGAGCGTGAGGTCTCTCTAGTACTGGACTCTCTCCTACGCAATCGTCTAGTTGGTCCAGAGCCTGGACTCCTACGCGATCATATATCTGGTTAGTCCAGGGCGAGCTCGTGATATACTCATATACGAATTGAATAAGCCAACCGAAGTTCTTGTGGGCGCCGGTTCTAACAATAAGCCACCAAGGAGCCTATTAATAACGCAGATACGAATAAATTCGGAACCTGGAACACTAAGAAAATATGTAAAATGTCAGGCAAATCCAATCCATCAAATACGGCGAGACGGATTTAGAATTTTAGATATCAAGAAATTGTTAAATTCTTGTGCGATTAATGCCAAATATGTCAGAAAACTAGCACTATCGGATAAGACTAGAAAATTGCGCCGGTGCTGCCGCGCGGGTGTGGCCTGCCAATGTTCTTTGACTTTTGTGTTTACCAAAATTGAGCATCCGCAAGATCCAAGTTTAAAATACAAGGACATATACTACAATCATATACTACAATTCTATTTAGGCGGACCTTGTCCATTATAATTACTACAATGCCAAGATTTGATGCTAGAGGGAAAAAAATCATAATTAGAGGGAGCGCCAACCATGATTTAAAAGGCGTCGTCTAGGGATAGCAGGAACTCTGGGTGCCGGCTTCATCTAGATAGACGCGAGTAAGGGGTCCGCCTTTCCTTACTAGGTGTCCGTCTTGGCGTGTTAGGCACCAGGGAGTCTCCAAGGCGCTTCAGGCGGACGCTTTAGTCGCGGAAAAATCGGCGGCGTACGTGAAAAGCAGCGTCTCGCGCGGGAAGAAATCGCCCCCCGCGGAATATCCCGGCTTCCGCTTGCTGTGCAGGAAGAAATACAGAGGGAGAGATAAACGGGAGAGAGGGAGAGCAGGAGAGGGACCTGATTCCCGCCATCCTACCCCTTCCCTGCGGCAAATCCCGCTAGACGCCGGCGCCGACGCATCCTTGTGATTGATTCCCCGCGTGGCACGTCGATTCCCCGCGCGGCGCAGCCTATTGACGCCGCCCCACACCTCCGTGCGGTGCCTCCCTCAAGCACGCTTTACCGCCTTTTAAACCATGGAGCCAACGTTGGCTGGCACCATAGTGGTGGTGGATATTATTGAAAAAGAGAAGAGATGGAAAGACTACAAACCAGACAATAAATTGAAGAACCGAACATTGAGGAGAACTGACCAGTCAATATTATGAAGGATGGAAAGGAAGTAGGGATAGAAAACATCGTCACTGAGTGGGACCTACAAAGAGGTACAATCAAAATTGGTTATGCATCCAACTAGTTATCATCGTACGATCTGTTCAGCTGGCTGATGGCTGGTAGTTGATGTTGAGAGAAAAATATTACTGGCTGGCTACCGATAAGCCAAGCAAATAGGTCGATAATTCATACACGCAAATAATACGTGTATCATCGTCGGCAATGTTACCGGGATTTTTTTTAAATTTCTTCAGAAATTAATTCTGATTTCACTGCCATACAAGAACAAACCAATTGTTGGTACAACAACTTAAGTTGGTACTCCCGCAGCCGCTTTGTCGAGCCGTGTAAAGTGTTCGTGTCGGACCACAGCCTCACTCTAGCGGCATCCAGTACATTCCAACGCCCAACCCATCTTTGCTCTCCCCATTCCGAATCCGCAATCGATCCATTCCCTCGCCGCCGCAGTCTCGTCCGGCTCGCTTCCTTCTCTAGCGAAAACCCTAGGCTAGGGGACGGGAGCACCGCCCCACGCGCGGCGCCATGGACGCCATCCGGAAGCAGCTCGACCAGCTCATGGGCGCCAACCGCAACGGCGACGTGCGGGAGGTCAGCCGCAAGTACTACGACCGCGACGTCTGCCGCCTCTACCTCGCCGGCCTCTGTCCCCACGACCTCTTCCAGCTCACTGTGAGTGCTCCGGTTCCCCTCACTCCCCACTCCTGGCTCGATTCCATTCCTTATTTCCCTCGCTGATCTAGAATGCCCGACCCGGTTCCTTGGTGACGATTTTTTTTATGGTTGTGTTTTGCAGAAGATGGACATGGGGCCGTGCCCGAAGCTGCACTCTCTGCAACTGCGCAAAGAGTATCCTTCCAAGTTCAGAGTTACTTTATTTTGTTTATTTATAATTTGTGGAGGTTAGTTTTCGAGTGAGGTTTGATGTTGAACAGATTCAGCGATTCAGAACATTATATGTTGCTTCATCATCTTTTTTTGATCTGGCTAATTGCTTAGAGTACTTGATTGGTATGTCTGAGGTGATAGTGAAATGAATTGGATATGTGTAATAGTCTAGCCTTGTAAGTTTGCAAATTGTGGCCTGAGTGCCTGTACATGCGATGTTATTGCAGGATGTTATGGGTGGCCAGGTGACCAGCTCATCTATCCCCAACGTGAGGAGATAAGGATTAGGAGAGAGATTAGATTAGTTAGTTGGTTTGTTAGGGTAATTAGCAGGTTGTTAGGTGCCGGCTCTATATATACAGAGGCATGGCAGTCATTTGAGATCAAGCAAACAATGAAGAAGAATTAGTCCCAAGTCCCCTAATAGTCTAGTCCCCCTCCAAGCTGACTCTGCCCGGCTATCTTCCTGGTGGTGTTTACCCTAATGATCTTAGGAACATAACAAGGATTGTTAGGATCTTGATGATTGAGGTTGAGCATAAAATCTTCTGGTATGTATCATACTTTACTAAGAGCATTGTTTAGTATCTTCATATTTGCATTTATTTGGGCACACAGATTGATTTATGGATGATTTAGAATCAAGAGTCCTGTTTCTAACACCGTGAACAGATATTAGTGACTTGGTCTCTCAGGGTTGTCTTGTTGCATTCCCTGAGGCCACATACACGTATGTTCGCAATCGGGTGCAATTAATCTGTTCTGTGTCTTCCTGAATGTGGTAATAGATATGAGGAAGCCAAAGCCAAAGGTACAGATAACTATGACCGCGAATTGGAAGAAACGATTGAAAGATTAATTGTTGAGTGTGAAAGGAAGATTCAGAGATCCCTTAAGCGTTTGGAGGAGGAAGATGCTAAGGCAGCCATTGCTATTTCTGTCACTGAGGTTACACAGGTACATTCTTATTTCACTTTTGTTCCCATCCATTAATATTGATTGTTCAGTTGAAATATATGTGCGCCTGCAAACGCAGACTAAAGAAGTAATGGAGTTATCCAAACAAATTAGGCAGAAGATGAAGGATATCGATACTTTTGGTAAGTTTGGTTAAATACCATTGTTCTTTCTTGTAAGTTTTATCGTGGCTACAACCGTGATCAAGAGTAAATGTGTACCACATGATTTGCATTGGCTCTGCTATGTGCTTCTTGTTAAAGATTGGCATGTTTATGAGGACACCTTGTGTTCTTGACATCTACGATTTGTTTCTTTTAGTGTTTTGTATATTTGTTCATGAACTTTGTACATCAATGACCTAATGATTATTAGTTTTAACACATTCGTGCATGGTTGAAATTTTGTTTTTTTACTTAACCTCATTTGACAATAAAGTATATACATAATAACATAAAATGTTTACTAAAGATCCTTAGCACATGTACTGTCTTCTCAACCGCGGAGGTATGGAAATTCGATCAGAACTATCAACTTCCTTAAATGCTTTAGTAATTTTCTTGTAATTTTGCCTATAGAGGTAATCATGGACTAAACTTGTTGTTAGGAATACTTTTCTTGTTCTGCTAAGCAAATTATCCAAAGGCCTCACCCCAAAAAACCAACCAATACACACGCCAAAACCTTCAGGTATCATTGAACTATAAATAATGCAATGTTAAATTCTTTACCTTGGTGTATGATCTACCTTTACGTGCATGCATACCTTGTTTACATTCACTACATAAACTGTGTACTCTAGATCTTGAGGGTAACACCGAGGGAAAAATTAGGGCCACTGAAGAACTTGACAAGCTAAAAGAACAGAGGGCTGAAGAGCAGGTATTTTCCGATAGCTGAATTTTCTTACCAAACTTTTGTTTTGGTAATAATTCTTTACTATTTTAAAGTTACATTTCTGGGTTTTGTTGCTGGTTATATTATTTCAGGCAAAGATGCTACTTGAGGCTTTCAACAAAGATCGCGCTTCTTTGATAAATTCTCTTCAAAATGCCACTCAAACAACGACACCTGTTCCCCCTGCTGCTCCGGATGCGCGGACACAGGGAATGATAAATGAGAAACTCAAAAAGGCAGAAGAACTAGGTATTTACCTTTTGTTATTTAACTTCCAATGGTTTTCTTCCCTTAGCTTCCAGGCGTAAATCTGTAGTCATTGTGTATATCATGAGGTACATAGTGATATCCAATTGTGTTGAGCAGGTGAGAATGGGATGATTGATGAAGCTCAAAAATTGTTGGATGAAGCAGAAGCTCTGAAAAAGGTTGTTTTTTTTAATACTAACTTTTTGTTGCAATTCTATCAGCTGACTGAGATTGTTCATGTCATTTCTAACCAGCTGAGTGCCCGGCCACAGGCTGTTTCAGACTCTTCAAAAATGACAGCTCATGTCCAGATTGTAAGTTTGTTTAAACTTCTTTGCTCGCTCCACATGAAAAAAAAAGTCATTTCCATTTTAGTTCTGTCATAATCCTTATATCCTCCTTTTGCATTCATATGGTGGGAGTTTTAGCATAGTAGTGTTTACAGTTTACATGATTAAGATCATGTTAAATTTCTTTTTGCATATTCTTGGTGGGACACATTATATACCTAGAGTTATATAACTATCATTTTCTTATTTTGTTTCGGCGTTAATGATTGTAATGTTTATTCCTGTTTAGACTGATCAAAAGTTGCGCCTCTGTGACATATGTGGAGCATTCTTGAGCGTATATGACAGGTAAACTCTTCTTTTGCCTCTCCACCAATTTTTCTTCTAGGACCATGAATAGTTTGGGTTTTCCTGTTCTTCAGCTTTTGACGGACACATGTACCTCCTTTTTCACCAGCAGGCTTTTGGGCCCACTTTTACGAGGATTACTTTTGCAGCTAAAGAATGTGCGTTTTTATTATATATGTATTATTGTCTTGTGGATTCGTTTCTAAGGCTTTAGTTAATTACCAGAAACTTTTTTCAAGTGATAACATATCATTTACAGTTACCAGAATAGCTAACTTCTCTCCTGACAAACAGTGACCGCCGTCTCGCTGATCATTTTGGAGGGAAACTTCATATGGGTTATATGCTCATACGTGAGATATTGTCCGAACTGCAGGTTAGTTTTTTAGATCCTGTGATCTTCTGAGTGAGGCTTACTCAGGTTTCGCTAACTTTACTGAGCTTGATCAGTTTTTGTTAGCGCTTACTGGTTTTTATGTGAAAGTGTGACATGATCTTGTTTCTGTTCCTTTTATATGTACAGGAAGAAAAGAACAAAAAGCGGAAGATAGACCGGGCTGAGCATGAGAGGTGGTGTTAATTTTTCCTCTCCTTTTAGAGCCTCTCTTGTATGATTTAGTACGTCTATTTATGATATATTAGTCTTCAAAAACTTGACCTAATATATTGCAGCACCAGGTCCAGGGAAAGAAGTGGGGAACGTGAGAGGGCTTCAAGCAGGGATCGCCACAGAGGAGACCGCAGCAGCAGCCGTGACAGGGATTATGACCGCAGAAGAAGTCATGATCGCTACCATGACAGGGAAAGAGAGAGAGAATCTGGGCGATCTCGTAGTTATGATTCGAGGAGCCACCGCAGGTCTCGTTCACGTTCCCCAAGAGGAAGTTCTAGGGATTATGATAGATATGGGTATGTTTGCTTCTACTCTAGGTAGCATGCCAAAATGGAACTCCACATAGTGACATAGCTGCTTTTTTTATTGTCCCTTGCTAGTGTGATAACACATTGCTTGTGTTCAAACAATACTAGATTGTCAAATGGATATTACAACTTCAGTGGTTGACTAGTGTCAGCATGTCACATTGCTAGGTTATGCTCTGCAATATGATTTAGGTTATGCGCAGCAATATCATGTAGATAAGTAAATCACATTGCTAAGTTGTGTAACTTGTGTTTTTGATACAAGTGCATCTGACTTTGTTTTGCATCTCTTTGCAGGCGTCATGGACGTCGAGATCGGTACTAGATGCAAGGAAACCCTGTTGACGTTTAGCAGTTTACCATGCACTCGGTGTTCCCGTTGGACAATTCTAAGAGGGGGGCTTAGGTGACTACCGTCACTTGAAAGCATAGCATTGCATTGCATACCAAAGGATAGGATCCGACATAATCAATGGGTCGTCATGTTAAAGCTAGCTGCTATTATCGTGTAAACAGAATGTGGAAGCGTTGTCATGTTTTAGTGCGCTCTCAAATTATGTTAAGTTGCCCTTGCCAAATCTGTGCCATTCAACGTTGGTGATTTCTGACAAGTTTGTACTCAAAACTATGATGTCGAGGCTTGTTACAACACCATAGTAAAAGTCGCAGCCTGTGGTATATTCTGGTCTACGCTGTTTTAAAGGGGGAATTCAAACTCCCAGTGTTGAATATTATGTTAGATTATTAATTACTGCCATGACAGTGCCTCCCGAGTCCCGACATAACTGAAATCGATTGAACTACCTATTTGCGCTGGAGATGATGAATATGGGGAAGGTTCA
Organism: Echinochloa phyllopogon; assembly: GCA_033239725.1. NCBI lineage: Eukaryota > Viridiplantae > Streptophyta > Magnoliopsida > Poales > Poaceae > Echinochloa > Echinochloa phyllopogon. The sequence continues at coordinate 33,431,983 of BTCW01000001.1, read as the reverse complement.
TGTACAACCATCAAGTAATTAACCTCACGTTGATATTTAACGGGTACATGTGTGTATGTAGCTAAACTGATTAACATGGATTGCCATTGTTTGAACCGACACGTTCATATTCCCATTACCGGTTACACAACTACCGTTGCAGGCAGGGCACATGAAGTAAGTGCCTAGTCATAGAACTCACAGACCTGATCACGTTAGTGAGAAAAAAAGGGATAGATTACAGGGTCCATTGGAGCCATTGCAGGTCGTTATCAGAGTGTTTGCTAGCTCAGCTCATTAGCCTCTTGACTTTGTCTATGCAACTGCACAAATACAAGGTATTAAAATCATAGAACGTGACTGTGCAGCAGAGTGAAGGGAAAAGGAAAAGGCAAACCTTTTTGGCAAATTAGGCAAGAGACGTTCCACAGCATGAATAAAAATGTCACCTTCTGGGTTCTCTGCTGAATTCACAGGCCCATTATTATCATGCTCTAGCGAAGGCAACAAGAAACCTATCAGATTACAAAGGGACAGCAAATTAAAAATTATAAACCTATACATGACAAAAAAAAGGTTTGATAATGATTCACAATGTACCTTGTGGACTTTGAGAAGCCAATCCACTTCCAAGATGGTGTCCAGTGGGTTCGTTCACTTCATTGTTCTCCAAGAGCAACCATTTATCTAAAATCTGCCCGATAAGCTTATGGGCCACTATTGATGTTTCATCACAGATCCCATTAATCTCTGAACATCTTGACTTTTTCAAGGGGTTAACGTCAACAGACTTATCTGCATCAGGCTCCATTCCACTGCCAACAGTTTCATTGCCGCTACAATGCCCAATGCCTCCAGAATCTTCAGTACTTCGACATGATTTCCTAAGTATCTCTTCTGATTTGGAACCAGAATCCTCAGCTTCAGGAGCATTAGGTGTATCTCCAACAGTTTCGCTCCAACAACACTTTCCCGTAACATCGGTGCCTATGTTACTGGAACAACAAGGCTCTTGCGTCTGCTGCTGCTCGGAGCTTAAATTGAAGTAGTTTTTCCCAGAAAGTATGAAATCATTATCCTCATTGCAGCTATCATTCCCTAAGCTAATCAACTCTTCACCACAAGAACATTCTTCTACACAACAATGCGCTAAAGCTTGGAGATTACTGCTTAAATTCAAGACAGCATCTACCTCAGCCTCCCTCCTCTCTTCTGTTAACACAACTTGCTGTCGTCCAGAAATCCGATTAATAAAGGCGATGGCTCGGAGGGCCTCATCTGGCAAACTACCTTCAACAGATTCAAACAAGCATTCTGTCAAGTAGTTCCTGAAAGCTCCTTTTAGATACTTCTTTTCAACATTAGAATCTTGATCCAGCATGGGGTGCAACAATTTCAGCTTGTCGCCCCTGAGTTTTGGTAGTGACCAAAGCGCGTTCAGGATATCATTCTGCAAAGATATAGTTTCTGTTGTAAAGGGGAAGAACTCTGATCGTGAAATATCCACACTTCTCAACTTTTGCTTCTGATATAGGTTTGCCACTGACATTGCCTTTGCTAAATTCTTTGGCAGGCAATTGCTTTCTTCAAGCCCTGCTAGAATCTCATTGCATTTTTTCCTCACCATTTTGATAATATGCCCTCTTTTGGAACTGTGTGCAACTAGGCCAAATTTTGGAGTAAATGATTTTTCTCTAATCTTCCTATACATTGCAACAAGAGGTTGCAAGGGCATTTCATCAAGTACGTCCAAAGCATGATGGATAGCTGCCAAAAGTTGTGGTGAAACGGGTGTAACAACCTTCACAGAACCAGATCGATAGCTACATGGATTTTTGAAAATATTGAATAACTGCCGTATGGTATCTTTGTGACCCAAGTTTGCCAAGTAACTTGGAAGGCGAGATTTTACGATCTTTTCCATTGCCAGCCTAGTCTTATCAAAATTAAACTCGTTCTCGCTGACAATACAAGCCACTGATTGAAGTGTTTCATAGGTTAGTTTGCTGATTGTGCACTGCATGATATCCAGATATTCTGGACAAAGTGGTTCATTTTCCTTTCTCTGGAAGTCAAAAAGCCGGAGACCATCCTGAACTATGTGATGGGTATAGCTATTGCACTCTGAACTCAAACTTTTTTCAATGCTAGCTCTCACTTTCTTGCAAGATATCTGAAAAGAAAATTGGTCCGCACTAAGTTCACATAATAAGAACCCTAAAAAACATCCTGGAGTAATACAATTAAATGGAACCATGATACACCATACAGAGCATGAGAATAACATGTACATAATTTTCTAACCGAACGCTAGAATGTGCTCCTCTATAAGTTTAGGCACTATATATTTATCAAAATGAACTCCTTTGAGTACACACCTGACTTCTTGTTGAGTAACATTTATGCACGAATAGATGGATTTTTTTTTATACTTGAATAGATAGAATATTGATTACTTCACATATTACAGATTGAATAAATGGGTATCCAGCTAACAGACTTAAGCGGAGAAACCATATAAATACATAGTATGTGCCATTAATTGATGTTAGCAAGAATTGTAAAAGAAACTTTCAGGTATATAGTTCTTGCTAAAGTACCGAGCACTTACTTCTCCACTCCTGATACATGACTCAGGCAGGTACCTGCATAAGCGAGAAAGCTAACAATCAGACTTTGTACATTCGCTACATACACACTAATCATTGTATTTTTTTTTCTGGAGAGTGGAAATCATGGAAACAGACTTTTGTATGGAAACATTTCAGAGCAAGATAGATGCCATCACACCAACTGTTAGCATTTAGCAAAATCATTTTTTTACTTTTTTTTCAGAATGCATCAAAGCATTGCTAAGGTTGCAATCTCGTGCTTAAGAAACACAAAGATTCATTCGACACATTAACACGCCTGAGCTTACATATTACATCCCAAAATGGGTTTTAGCCTTTAAATCTGCTAAATCAAAATTCACTGTACTATGAACAACTTCTCATTTTGGCTGGAGCAACACTCGGAGAACATAATCAAGGGACCAAGCAAAAGCCTCAGCTAGAACACAGCTCTCGTCCCCATGAGTCGGCGCACACTTACGCGTCGTTCAAAAATTTCGGTCGCTTCACAGGACTGCAGCGGCCATCTGGCTTGAGGACCATCGACTCCAGCCACCTGCAAATTTAGAGGCCCGAAATCGTTCACGAAGGGTGTAAAAACTAAATAAATGAATTCCACGGCAACAATTGATCGGAAGTACCCCGGAAGGACAAACCAAATAACCAAAACCACACCGACCTACGCTTCTTGTCGACGAGAGCTTCCTGACTCGAAACCAGCGAGCACAGCTCCTCCGCATCCTCGAAAGTGAACTCCATCACCACCGCTCGAAACAGCGGGCGAGACAATGGAGGGAGCACGCGGTGGGGGGCGGAGGTAGGCGACCGGATTCAGGCCCGGCCGGCCGAGACCCGGCAGGTGGCGGCTGTGTCGGGTCGAAGGAGGAAGGAGCTGGAGCCGGGTGGTGGTGGTGCGAGTGCGACTCACGCCACCGAGTGGCCGCCGTCACGGCCAGGTTCGCCTGCTGGGGGCGGGGACGGCGCCGGCGGAAGGGACGAGAGGGAGAGGAAAGCGCGGCCGCCGAGCTCAACACCCTGGAAAGGCCCGTCGGGCTGCGGGCTCTCTCGTTCGTTGCCGAGAGTTGAAGAAGGCCGAGGCCGGGCTTGGATTAATTGGGCCAGCCCAGCATATTACGCGTGGGGTACTTTCACCACAAAGGCACTTTCACAAGATCGATTTTTTTTTCTCCTCAAATAAAAAGATCGATTTTTTTTTAAATTGACAAGTTCGAATTGTGCTGGAGGTGAGGTGAGGACTTCAGGCAAGGTTGCCGGCCTATATTGGGTATTTAGGTTAGCTTCACAATTGCCATCCATGGTGTGGACAGAGCAGCTTCCCTCGGCTTAGATTGGCAGCTAGCTTAGCTTAGAGAACAGCAGAAGGATCATCCTGACACGCAAGTTCACTCTCATAATATATCATGCAAATCAAATTTATTTCCTAAATGATATGAATCAGAACAGCACACCCTATACATGCCTAGTTCTTCCATGTCTCACTCTCACAGCACACACACCACACCGCCAAACCGAAACATCCACTCATCCACCTACACCATCTCCCGCAGAGACTAGTCAGCTCAATCAGCAGGTGAGGTTGCTCCCCGGGTCGACGCCGAAATCCTGGCAGAACTGCTTGTAGTAGCCGACGCGGCTGTTGACGGAGGTGGGGTTATTGCCGTCGCACTCGAGCCTGCCATTGATGGCCCGGATGGTGGAGCCGAAGCCCCCGCCGGAGACGAAGGGGTCATGCACGTGGTTCATCCAGTACCAGAGCGCCGACCGGAACGCGACGACGGCGCTGCGCGCCACCGCGTCGGGGTCGCCCAGCCCGTCGAAGCCGATGCTCTGCCCGGCCGGCCCGTAGTTGAAGTTCCACGAGATCTGCAGCGGGCCCCGCCCGTAGTAGCCCTTCCCGGCCTGGCACGGCCACTGCGTGTTGTTCGCGTCGCAGTAGTTCTTGCTCGGTCCGTCGATCTCGTTGATGTAGCAGAACTCTGTTGGTTTGTCGAAAAGATCTCAAAATCAGTATGTGCAGCACGAAGCTTGAAACCAAATGAGTTCGAATTTCGTGTAAATTTTGGTAAATGGCGGCAGAGCAGATTGTAATTAGTTCTTACTGATGGTCTCGTGGTTGGCGTTGCCGAAGAAGGCGGCGATCTCGCGCTTGGAGTCGTCCTCGGTGCCGGTGCGTCCGAACGCCGGGTAGTACCCGGCGGCGGCGAGGAAGGCGTCGCGGGTGTAGAAGCCGGTGGCCTCGCAGGAGGCGTCGGCCTGGGCGAGGAGCGCGTCGAAGAAGGCCGGCGTGACGATGCTGGCCACGGACACGTTGTTGGTGGCCGGCACGTCGCAGGGCCCCGACTGGCACCCCGTGCCGCAGTAGTCTTTACCCGTGCCGCAGAACCCGAAGCGGCTGCAGCACAGGCCCGAGGCGCACCCGCAGTTCTGCGCGGCCGCCGGCGCGGTGGCCGCGAGCGCCATGGCAAGGAGCGCCGCCGCCGCGGCCAGGGCCGCCCTCGGTGAGGCTTGATGCCTTGCTGGCGCCATGGCCGTACTTGTTGGGTTCTGTGTGTGTGGTGGAGTGATGGTGAGTTGAGGTGTGGGTTGGGGACGTTTTATATAGAGCGTTGATTGCCTGATTGGAGTTGGAGAGGAGGATGCAGCATGGATCGGATTATTGGGTCGTCTCTGACCCGTCGTCGCGATCGTGTCCAAAAGTCCAAAGGAAACAAGGGCCGAGTCAAACTTTGAGATTTTGTTACGGGAAACGGCCGGGCATCGAAGGCTCGAACTCGAAGCCAACCAAGTCGGCACCCGCACGTTGTCGAAATGTGAAGTGTGAACCGCGTCGCCGTTGCCTCACTTGTTGGCAGATAGCTATAGGTAACCACTGGAAAACCAGGCTGCCTGCGTTTCGCGTGTGGTTCTTTCTTCACTCCCCAACACGCATATCCTCGCTGGACCGTTACGCTGGAGATTACGCGGGTAGCTTGGCGTAATGGCCGTGCAGGATTTTAAGAAAAGGCGAGGAAGAAGCTTTTCGTGCGTGCTGCTCAGCTGCCAAGTTCGTTTTCAGCGGCACCGTACCTGAATGCAACGTTCATCTCTGCTGGCTGCTATGTGCCGGCCAGAGATATTCAAGTGGGATAGTGATGCGGTTCGCATCATGCCAACAGGTACTGCCTTCACACTGCTAGAGTATATATAGATATTTGTTCATGTAAGTCGGCTACGGTGAAGCTAGAAGCTTGTTGCCGATGAATTTGTTTAGAATTGTTAAGTATCGCGAAAATGAAGTTGTAGACAAATCTTATTATAATCAGTTGATGTGTAGTGTCTATTACCGTAAAAAAAGGGTAATAATCCTTGATGTGTAGTGTCTATTACCGTAAAAACACGGGGGCTACAAATTGATACAAATTTCTTTTGCAGTTAATTAATTGTCTATGCTAGTCATATTATTGTATTTTGTAGGAAAATGATCTTTAAGCGTAAAAAGCCACGCAAAAAGAGGTTTTAAAAGGGTTGTGATAATCCTTGGAGACACCAATTCAGCGATACACATACACGTCACTATCGTTGAAGCTGTGTGCAGCATAAAGGATAGGAACCAGAACTACCATATTGGTGGGTGCTTACGGCCCTGTTTGGGGGAGCTTAAGCTTCTCCAAAAGCTCCACTTGAAAAAGCTCCACTTGCTTCCCCAGAAAACAGCTTTCCGGAGAAGTGAATGCTGCTTGTTTGGGGGAGCTTTTCCATGGAGCTTTTTGGCCATCAGCCATTGACGTGGGGAGGTCAGGGATGGACGTCGGGGCAGCACCAGCCATCAAGACAGGGGGTGCTTGAGGTCGTTGATGTTATGGTAGGGAGCTCGCGGCGAGCACGCGGTTCATCACCGAGGATGAAGGTCGAGGCGGGGGCGCTGCCGGTCGTTGAGGAGGAAGGCGCCGGACCGACGGTGGCGGTTATCCTTCTGGAGCAGTCGAGCAGATCGAGTCGTGGGCGGCGGGGTCGGGGGAGCAGCGTCCCCCGAGCAGATCGAGTCGCTCGCGGCGGGGTCGGAGCGGCGTCGCAAGATGCGGGCGGAGAGGCGCGGTGGGCGGAGTCGGAGAGCGGTGGGGTCGGAGCGGCGTCGGGAGACACTGGCGGGGTCGGGGAGCAGCAGCGCGAGGAGGCGCGGCGGGATCGGGAGCAGCGGGACGCGAGAGGCGGGCGGGGTCGGGGAGCGGCAGGCGGCGGAGGTGGGTAGGGTCAGAGCGAAAAAGCTCGGGAAGCTGGTCCGACCAAGCTTTTGGACTTACAGTGCAAATTGTTGCTTCCCCGGCTTTTGACTACTTGGAGAAGCAACCCCGTTTGGGGGAGCTTTTGGCTTTTGGAGCTTTCTGGAGAAGCAAAAGCTGCTATAAGCTCCCCAAACAGGGCCTACAGTACTGTATATTCGAGCCGCCACTTCTGGAAAACGCTGAAGAGTACTACTCTCGTGCAGCGGAAAGGTGTAACTGTGTAAGCAGGGGAAGCTTCTACGCGTAGACATCAGACATCAGAGCAGTTTGCCTGGTTCGAAACTCGAAAGACGAAAAAGCCGTTGGAGTGTTGGACCGCGCAGACTTGGCCAGCCACACCAGTCAAAGTCAACCCCCATCAGGTCCGGCCGTTCGATTTTTGTTATCCGCAACGGCCGGACCCGTCGATGTCATTTTTGACTCGACAGGCACCGGCAGATCGAGCTGCGACTTTTTTTTGATCGGGCAGCGTCTAGACGACAGGCAAGTCAGCGTCGCTGCGTTTCTGCTGGGTGTCGGTTTCGGCGCACGCCGCGGTGGAATTGAAACGGTCAGAGCGGCGGCAGCGTCTCTGTTTTTTCCCTGTGCACCAGGCGGTCTTCGCCGCCCGCGCCCGGAGCCTCACCGCCGCGGCCTGAGTTCAACTGCTGCGCTTCACAGCGTTTTTGGATCTGCTTGCGCGATGGAAAGCGTAGAAAATCAAACGGAACTGCCGGCACGTTTATTTATTTGTCCGGATATGGTGTCCCATGACGATGATGTACGCCCTTTCCACAGGATATATGCTTATTTTCCATCAGTGACGACATCGACATGTAAGGGTGATGGGTGATCCAATGAGCCTTGACATCCCGTGGTTGTTAGCACGTCATTCCTAATTTCCTACTGATCATAGCCCAAAAGGAATCTAAAATAACGGACCGATTTTACTGGGAACGATTGGCAAGAGTGAGGTAGAAGAGAACCGCCAGAATCGTCGTCGTGTCGTGCCACTAATCGCTGTGCTCCCGACGGCGGCCGCGCAGAACACCAGCAACGTGCCTCGTATCACGTAATCCCGTGGCGTTCGGCGTTCCGGGCGGCAATATGGTACCGCATGAGAAACGTGCGCAAGGCCGTCGTCTCCGGCTCTCCGCCTCTCAGGTATCAACGGCGTCGACCCGATGGCCCCGGCAGCGACCTCACCTGCTAGGCTAATAGATTTTGTTCGGGAGATCGATGGTTCCCGTTACAGGATGTGTCTTACATTCTGAAAGCAGATTGATTTGATGAAAGTCATCGCAAATGGCATTTTATTTGCCGTGTAAGCAATCCGCGGAAGCTTGGATGTCAATGTGTGAATCGCACGACATCAGTGAAGATGTCGGGAAAACCCAAATGAAGAGTTTGGAACCAAACTTTTAAAAACTCAAAGGTTTTTTTTTGAGGGAATCAAAGGTTTTTTTCAAAGGTTTTAAAAATTCAAAGGTTTTTTTCAGATGTGATGAAAATTTTAAGGTGACCGTAAAGCCCATAAAAAATTCAAGTCAGCAGCCCGTGAACAGCTCTGAGTGGGCCGCGTCCATTGAGTATTGGCCCACGCCCGGCCCCCCGCAGCCCATAATAAATTAAGGCGGCAGCATTACGTCATCCTCATCCACGCCACGCATCCTCGTCGTCGTCGTCGTCCTCCTCCTCCTCCTCCTCGTTCCCCTCCCCGCCACCCTCTTCTGGAATCGGATTGGCACGGTGCGAAGATTCATCGGAGTTTGGGATTGATTCCTCTTGTTGGTATGGAGCTCTAATTCTCATTCTTGTTTCGTTTGATTCTCGTGAGGACATGGATGTTTCAACTGCGAGAGCAGAGCAACCAAATCGAAATCCTCCATTCTCCCCGTCAGTTGGTAGATTCGATTTGGTTGTTGGGTTTCGTTTCCTTGGTTGCCCATATAGGCGTACAAAATTTGGTCATGACTAAATTGGAGCAAAGAAGATTTATTTGATTATCACTACCATGTACAGTTTTTTTTTCTGCAGATTGGTTACGTTGTTTCTGGTTCAGCCGGAATATATTAGTTACCCGAGTGAGAGAATTTCCTCCTCTCCTTGTCTTATCGATATTCACTGCGTTTGAATTCTTTGGTGGCTATGAATTAATTGTAATTCATGATAAGCTGGAGGGAAACTTCTGACATTAGCGGGAAGCACTCCATAGCCTAAGTATTAGATAGAAAGTTGTGTTGATGCACTGTACTTATTGGTGTGAAAGTTGTGTTTAATTTGCGTTCAGCAGCCCATAATCAAGCTGAGACGAGAATGAAGAGGTGTTTGCCGCACCAACCTCCTGGCAAATTAAGAAGGGAAAACACTTATTGTCAAAAATTGACAAGAAATTAATGAACCAGCCAAATTTGCTTGGATATGCTAAATTGTGCTGGTTGCCAATTTTTAAGGGCATGCAAAGATCGCAGTTGATCTGTATTTCTTAAGACCAAGGCAGGTGTAGAATGTTTTTTTAAAATGCAGGTGTCGAATGTTATAGCCTTATAGGCATATTGGGGTTTCAACTGAACCGTATATCACATGCTAAGTTTACAGCTAACCGCTTTACAGCATGTCTTATGTTCACTTTCTACTATGTCATTCCTATTTGGAACATAAGATTGGTGGTAATAGAGTTTCTATTTTAGTGTAACAATGTTCATTTGGCAGCAAACTTAGAATTATTTGGTGCTGCCATTTACTCTGTTGAATTTTATTATTTAATCTAGATTAGTCGTTTGGATTTCCTTGAAGTATAATGTAGTACTGTCGTGTCAAGGGTTGGTACATTGTCTCCAGCTTTGGTTTGAGAGGCAGAAAGGATGCATGAGCGACAGTGTTGTGTGGCTGGTAGTGTCATACAGAACAGGTTCCCCATACAATGGCTGGTAGTGCTTGTGCATGAACATCAAGGATGGAAGTTCATAGTGTTTCTTCCAAGGTGGATACATTTTGCATTTAATCTGGTCATGGTTATCTCACTGACAGGTGTCCGGAAAAGTTCTATTTGTGATGCATGAATGACATTTTTTTTCCGTCTTGAGGGAGTTAGAGAACCAAATAGGATCAATCCTGTTGATTATATAACTGAAAGAGATAATCATTGCTTGAAAGTTTTGAGAAGTAGGAAAATGATCTTAATCTTCACCAACTGGTTCGAATTTTTCTACAACATCATTATTCCTTGATGGCATTTATCATTATTAGATTGTAAAAATATGCATTAAATTGTGATGTTATCTTATTCAATGATAACTAGCTGCCTTCAAGGCATTGCCTTTTTGTTTTGCCTAATTTAAGAAGTTCTTGCACTTAATGCGAACATGCAGGTTTGGCTCTTGTTGGTTTAATTATTCAAGGAGCAGGAAAGAATGAGGCAATGAGCTACTTCCAGGCTACAATTTGCAAGCCTCATGGTGGGCTCATTGCGAACAGGCCTATAGCAGGTCTTGGGGGCACCAGTCAGTATCCCTTACGTTCACATGCTCTCGGATTTCACAAGCTGCAGCAAAGGAAAGTGAACCCAAGACTAGTTCTCATTGCTGCTAGCCACAAAAGGCTTACTCCTGTTTGCGCCTTAAGCGGAAATGGAAACCCTGACAGTGCTAATGATGTAAGTAGCTTCTACAGATTTCCTTTTATGCTCTATATTTCTTACCATTCAAAGAGGTTTAGCTGTGTTGCTTTCATGACATGATTCTAGGGCTGTTTTATACATCTAGGCAAAGTTTCTGTCCCAGAAACATGTATTTACATAGATTTGGCTCCTGTCAGCAGTGTGCATTAACTTTTCTGAACAGATTGGTTAACATGTATTTTGCTTTGTTCCAGCCTTTTATGGAGTCGTTGAAGAAAGCTATGGCTGATGCAAAAAAGCCCCGGTCCATACAAGACTTGCTGAAAGAGCAGGTGGCTAAGCTGAGAGAACGAGGTGGGGGGAATGGAAATCGACGTGGAGGCAGTGGTGGTTCTGGTGGCCCAGACGATGAATCGTTCAAGGAAACATTGGATGAAATTGTCCAAGTTATCTTAGCCACAGTTGCTTTCATACTTGTGGTAATTATTTTTATTCTTCCTTCCGCCATTCCTGGAAGACTCATTTGATAAGTTATACTGGAGATCATGGACTGCTGAAATAATCTTGTTTATAAATATAGAATTCATAGGCTTCACGTCTTACAATTTCCTGCTTGTGAGTGGACTATTGAGTACAAAATGGTTATAGCCCCCTTTTCAGGCATGGATTACCTTATAATTTTATGCATAACAATCAGATATTACAAATTCAAATATTCGGAGTATGTATTTGTCTTGTCGTGGTCATAATTAACTATCCAGTATGCCCGCTAAATCACTGTATTTTTCTAATGGTGCAGTACATCCATATAATCAGAGGGGAGGAGCTTTACCGTCTTGCCAGGGACTACAGCAGATATCTCGTCACTGGTAAGAGGACTGCCCGACTGAAGCGTGCGATGCAAAAATGGCACAACTTCTCTGAGAGCTTCATGCAGAAGGAAAACTCAGAAGAGGACCAGTACGAGAGACCAACTGCTTCGAAACCTACATGGTGGCAACAGCCGCAAAAGTTTGTCCATCTTATGGAGGAGCTTTGCAGGGGAAACTGGCGTCCACACGCCCAGGAGTCTTAGTTCGGGTGTTTTAGCATCCTTTTTTTTTTACAAATTGCAGAGTGCAGAATATGGTGTGCAAACACTTTGTTGCATGGCTGTTTCAACGGAGTTGCTAGACGTCCATCACCTGGAGCAATGAATTTTTTTGGTTCTTTGACGCGAATGTTGTCTCTGATTTTGACGCGAATTTCTGTCTCTGATTTGTGAAAGTATGATGCGAGTGAGTGAATTCTTGGAAATTTTGTACTTAATGAGACTGCTTATTTAAAGACCATAAACACCGCCAATCCGACGGTGGTGATAACTTGTGCATCTGATCGACCATAACCTGTAGGTGTCTTTTCATGTATTCTCACGTCGAAGAAATGCGCAGATCTCTTGTCACATTTTTCTAATATCGTTTCGCCCATGCTAGCCGATGCCTTGAATATCAGTATTATCGTACATTTTCATAAAATTAGAGCAGAAGCGAAATTACCAATGCAATAATCATAAGTTGTGTTTGTTAAATCATAGCATCCACCGAACAAAAGAACGTAAATGGTTGAGAATTGTACAAACCTCAAACAGAATTATCAAAAATTGCCACAGTTTGCACCAAACTATGATCAGTTTCATAGATACTGTAAATGTGAATACATACACGGGACAAATAGCCGTTTCGCCAGATTGAAAGATTATTTGTCACTGTATGTGTCATGCTCGGTGGCTGAAAAGGTGTAAACTGATGAAACAGAACCAGCGGATCAGCTTTCATCAGCAGGAGAACCCGATGCATCAGCGGCCTTTTTCTCCTTTTGTTTCTCTCTGCGCTTCTTGTTTCTCAGTGCATTCTTGCTCATCTCTCCCCTGTTCCATTGTCAAGGCTAGTGGGTTATTTTCAGGGGTAAAACAATGTAAGAACAGAGTAAATGCAGACTAGAGGAAACTGACCCTGTAGAAGAAGCAAGGCCACCAAAAAGCTGCAATGCACCAACCAGAAAATAACAGGTCAATTTATAAATGTCAAACAATGAGAATTTTTTACAACAGCATGCAGAGTCGTGCAACATGAAAAAATAAAGATAATTAACTGAACACTGACTTTATCAACCAGTAAAAAGTTTCTGCATGGATGACATTCCTTAATTATTTCAAAAGGAATTACATGGCAATAGAACGAATGTTTGCATCCTGCCAAACCTGGCCGAAACCAATTGTTAAGTGAAAGCATGGCAGTGTGCTTGGATAGCAGTTTATATAGAAGAGAAAATGAGCGAGATGTCAGTTCAGTGGTGCAAACAAGAAATGAGTCTACAAGTTGTGTCATCAGAAGCCCAACAAATTTGAAATACTATAATGTTCTCTCACAGATACAATATACAGATATACCTTATCCTGAACTTCTGCAGAACCTTTTGCATGAGGTGGACGGTATGCTGTGGGTTTCGATGCTATACTTGCAGGGGCCTTGCTTGTTGTTTGCGCCGATTTGGAACCTTGTGCTGAAACTGTAAGAGAAGTCAAGATCAGATATCAAACTGATCAGAACATACTCACATGGAATCTAAGAGCACCAGAACCTTGTTTTTTTGTTTCTTCAATCTTTAAGCTGCTCAAAGATGTTGTCAGATCACTAATGTCTCCAAATCTTTCAGGTGCTTCGGGCTTCCAATCAGCCTGATTGATTCAAAATTTATAATCATGAATGTGTGGCTGCAGTTCAACATTTTGCTACTACAGTGTGGGATCAAAATAGAAGAAACTAGAAAGCATAACAAGTTATGCTGAGATACCTGATACAGCTTTTCAAACATCTTCTTAAACTGCAATGATCCATTGTGGTCAAATATTTTTATCCTGCAACATGCATAGCATTCTGTAAGGGGATAAACTATTGTGACAAACTATTTTCGTTAATATGCCAGAGATGCAGTAAATGTACCCATTGTCTATTTGGAGCCTTGGAGCTGTTGTAGCAGTCATAAAGTGACGGCCATCAGGGGACCACTCACTTGTGACAGAACATTCCGCCTTTGTTTTTGCTATCAATTTCTTTTCTGAATAATCCCAGAACGCCTGCGCAGAAAACAGTCAAATACCCAATGAGTTACAATGCAACTACAAATACAGGTTAAGAAGATGATAAGGGAATTATTTCCTTATAAATCAGTAAGTCTATAAATTTTCAGAGTGAAAGATAATGCTCAAAATATCTGTTTGGTGTAGAAATATACCATATCACCAGGCAAATTACCAAATCCTGCTAATACAATAACTGGTCGAGACAATGAGGTCAAGGATATTATTAAAGCGCAAGGTTTTGGAAAATTTATATGCCTTAGCCCAACTTTAGTACTAAAAAAAGGACTAGATATACCCCTACCCATTATCAAACTAAATTAACCCAACTTTCATACTAGATAAAGACTAGATATACCCACACCCATTATCAAACCAGACCACACAGCAACACTGACTGATCAAATTATTGTTAGGATACATCGCCCTTTGGGGTTCCATCTTATAGTGTTGTAAGGACCTTCACCAAGCTCAAGAAGAGGGTTGCACTTTTTGTTGAATATTGTTGCCTTGGCCGGCATAACTGAGAGAGAGTTAAGGAGCACTTGAAAAGATAAAAGGAGCAGAAAAGGTTAAACATTGCACAGAAAAAAGGTTAAACATTAGACCAAAATTCTTCATTGCATAAAAGCACAATAAATGTAAGGATACATCCATAAACCACAGCAAATTCAGAACCCGAAGAGGACCACTGCACATCATGCACAGGCCCATCCTTTTCTGCCAATACATAATAGGGTCAGAGACCAGACATTCAAGAAAACAAAAATCTTGTCGAAACTGAAGAAGTAAGAACTTACTAAGAGGAACAATTCCTTCAAAGGCCCTGTCAGTTGTCAAGTAGTTCAACTTGGTTTCACCATAGTAACTCTGGTTGGTTTTATCTACATCAGCTTGAGCAAGAACAAGTAGTCCAGTAGACCCCTTGTTCCAGTGTAATTGAACAGTGGAACAGCGAAAAAAGCTCCTACGAGCAACAGCTTGATTTTGCGAATCCTTGTTGCAAGAAAATATCTGAACACTTGCTGGAATACCCTACTTGAAATCAAAGACAGAAACATCAGTGAGCTTGTGAAACTAGTATGCTGAAACACAATTTAGTTATCTAAATAAGAATGCAAAAAATCAGACCTTAGCCTCTGGGACAAATCCAGCAACATAAGATCCTGGTGCAGTTGCTAGCTGCATTGCGGCTATGCCAGGCATTCTTATCCTACTTAAAATCCCTTTCGTGAAATCTTTTGGATCAAAGAATTGTATCTCATTAGGCATCATCCGGCAACCAACTGACTCATCCGCAGAAAACTGGATCATTGGCCTGCGAGTTCAATCAGCACGTCATGCATCATAAAAAACTGAAATGCACCTCAAGCTTACCCATGCCAAGTTGAGGTTTTTTTCCACCTAACCTCTTGTGTGCAGCTAATGAAGAATTGATATACAATGATATCAAGGGTAATGTTAGATTTCAAATACAGGAACCAGGACAAAAAGCCTAGTCAGTACCCAATGAAATCACTATGGGTTGGGTGCTAGGAGATATTACAACTACTCAAGAATTCCTATGCAGCTACGATATCATAACAATGACCGCCACTAACAAAGGTTTGAAAGAGCAAATGTGCAGGATGTAGTTAACACTTAACAAGCAAGCACCTATCATGCTAGCAAACAGCTAATACATGTGAATACCTGTACAAGCACAGTTTAATTTAACTTAATTATGTGTATATTTGGCAAGGCCCCACAAGAAATATCAATCATCAGAGTTCATCCGGCATCATTTATCGTTATCAGTCACGGCTCAAGTAACACGAACCAGGTGGCCTTAGACATGCTCTTCTGGTAGTGCTGGTAGAGGACGGCGGCGGTGTCGATCTGCCAGACCGTGACATTCTTCTCCTGCGGTGAGGACGACTTCTGGAAAGTCTGCAGATACGCCCCCGTGGGCGACAGTGCGGCGGCGAGGAGGCCCGGAAGCTCGAAGCACTTGATGAAGGCAAGCGTGCGGCAGTCGTAGACGGTGGCCGAGGCCGAGGCCACCGTCGCGAGGAGTCGGGCACCGTCGGCGGAGAAGGAGGTGGCACTGCACGCCGTCTTGGCGAGCCTCTGCGGCGGGCTGGTGGTGCCCGGCGGGTAGGGCGGGCCGGACCACACGGTGAAGCCGTCGGGCTCGCGCACTGCGAGGTTGGCGAATTCCGTCAGATGGGCAGTGCGCACACGCAAGATGGTACGGGGAAAACGCGGCGAGGAGAGAGGCGGGGCGGGAGAGGGTACCAAGGATCTCGAGGGCAGGCGGTGGAGACGCCATGGTCGAGCACGGGACGAGTCCTCTGCGACCGCCGGCGAGATCGCGAGCACCGTGGCGGGCGGCGGCTGCGGCGGCGCGGGACGGAGAGGTTGGGGACGGTGTCGAGCCGATGTGGGGTGATGTCAATGGAAAGGGCTTTGCTTGTGTAGCTGACAGGTGGGGCTAGGACTTTGTGGGGCCAACATTGTCAGTATACTGGGAGCGTGTTCTGGTGTTTTGGGCTAGACTTCCTTAACAGGGGTGCGGGTTCCATACGGCCTAAGCCCATTCGGGCAGCCCGGTCAGCCGAACCAAGTTGGGCCATGGCTTGTGGGCTTGCGGCAATACACCAGGAAGAAAAAAAAAGGAAGAAACATATACTCCGTATATAATAGAACCTGGTGCCAGTAACAGGTGCCTAAAAAAAGCAACAGGTGATGAAATGTAATACGTGTCTCATTCTCATGGTTACCATTTCTTTCAGACTTTCACGAAAACTATAGCCTCCTTTGGAAATTGTAACAACGGAAAGCTGAAGAAAATTCATAGGATTGGAATCCCATGAGAAATTTTCTATGGAATTATTTGGTATAATCTTGTGTAGTTCGTATGGAATCCCTTGTTCTACAGGATTTCTAATATGAGGTCCAACCTCTTGGAGGAAAAAATTCTATCCCTTTTTGTTTTTGCGTCTCTGTGCATGTAAAATGCTATCCATTTTATCAATAATTGAAACAATCATTCTCGTTATTTCTGTTTTGCATTCCTGTAACCTGAGTTTTCCGTGTAGTTAAACCAGTCTTAGTGCATAATATTATTATATACTTCTTCATTCTGTCCTTTGTCACATCAAATTTAATATCGTTAAACCTTTTATGAAATGCTTGGACTGCCGAAGTCATTTGCAAATGGACAAGCTGCTGAAAACAGAAGGCGCGTCACCTAGGAAAGAAGAAGAAAAAAACCTGCAACGCCGTTCAAACGTTTGCACTGCCACAATGTCTACCACCACCAGGGCGGGCCACCTTGTCCTGCACTTGCACGTTCGCTTGCCGGGCTCAAAGCGAAGCCGCCGCTTGCAGAGCCACTATTTCAGACTTTCAGTCGCTGAGCTGTTCGCTGGGCTGTTGTTCTCCAATTGCACCCTCTATGTTCTACCGATTTGCGTGGTTGCATGCAACTCTTTTGGCACTTTTAGGAACAGGAAACAAAAGGCATCAAAGAAAATATAAGAAGGTGTCCACATTCCATCTCGAATTTAGCTGAATGGCCGGCTCAATCCAGCAACAGCAAAAGGCGTACGCTTTTCTCATGGCTCCTATCCGACCAAGACGCCAAGTCACAGCCCCAGCGTCGCCACTTGCAGCTTGCAGGAAAATGAAATCAATTGAAATCAAATCAAATCAGATCAAAATCAAAATCCATCCCCTCGCCAATCCCCTTCACCCATCTCCGTGTCAACCTCGGCTCATCAATGCGGCCGTAGCGAAGGGGACTCGCCGGGAGGACTCGGCCACGAGCGCCCGTGCGGCCGGTTCAGACGGGGAGAGGGGAGAGAGAGGCAAGGCAAATGATGCCGGCGGCGACTGGCGCGCCGCGGCACGGCGGTCGGCGGTGGGCACGTCGGGCGCGCGATTTAATGCTCGGATTAGGTTGCAGGCCACAGCCCAGAGCGGCGTGGGTCTCGGTCTCACGCGTGGGGACGGGAGGGTTGTGTGGCTGCCGATGGCTCCGGGGTTTTCTGTTTTCTTTTCTTTGATACTGTATATGCATGATTGTTCCATGATTAGGTTTCCTTCGGTTCGGTGGTGCTGAATTGGTATTCACAGTTCGTAGCTCGCGGCGTAGACATTATTGTGGTTGCAGTCGTCGAGTTTTATGTTTGGAGGAAGTCCTGGCTTTGCTTGGATGAATTTTGCTTCACCATGCTGTGTTTTTTATGAACTGTTCCAAGTAATCAAATGTCATCATTCCTTTCTCTGTCCACTAATTAGTAGTAGCAAATATACCAGCCGCATCATGGAATACTGATCAAATCCGTCCATCCTCTATTTTGGAGGTGCGTGTGCTGTATATGTGAACTGTGAAGCATTATGTTCATGAAAAATACAAATTATTTATCCCTTCGGATTTAATATGAAAAGGATCATTTTCTGCATGCTATATTCTCTTTGCATCCGACATTCAAGATTTATCTACAAATGTAAATAAATGTGAGTATATATCAAGAAGCCGCGTCTTAACACGGTAAAGAAAAACACCATTCATGTCATGCCTAGTTACTTTTCTCCTATCCAACTTAATCTGTCCCAAAATAACTGTGGGAGTATAGTTCATCTTCCATCCTGAAAGCCAAAAAGCATTATGTCATGCTAGATCAGTATGTAGATCTCCAAATACTATTGAGATCTATATAATTCACCTAAGGTTTAAAGTGAACTTGTTGATATGCATTAAGCTTTTTCTTAGAACGCGATGAATGATGAAGCTTAATCGGTTCACTTTCTTGGCGGTAGCATCATCAATGCTAAGATTTATATGGGCTTCCATAAGAGTAAATATACCTGCGAATGTGTAAGAAACTAATTGACTGGTCGCAGTGCCGGAAAAATGCGTTCTGTATACATGTTCCAACTACTTGTGCCGTTTCACGCTCTCTGCCTCGCGAAACTGAACCACACCGCCGCAATAAAATAGGCACAGTGACGGTGTGGCACAGTTGCGGCCTCTAACATTACCTTAATTAACATCTCCAGGGGACCTCCGGAGAAAAACCTCATGCACAAGCTTGGAGCAACTTGGCGCTGCAGAATCACGATGTGCTCAAGACCTTTCCGAGTGAAAAGAGGCCCTTTTTCTTGTTGACAATGCAAGTGTGCTTTATCTAACTAGTTGCTTGTTCACCAAACAAAACAAATCAAGTCCACAATCCTTTGACAGTACATAGGGAAATAGAAAATGAACAGTTCTGAAATTATATATATATATATAAATCAAGATAAGAAATAGCATAGACAGATTTTTACTCACCGACTGTTTTTCTAAAACCGTATACATACAACAGACGAAAAGCATGGCTTGTCAACCAGCTGTACATTCTAGATATACGTATATGGACGAGCATGCTAGCACCTACATCATCCCAGTCAGCAAATTCAGGCAAGATTCGTGGGAAGAAAGTTGTTGTGGCAGAGGCATTTTCAAGAAAAAGTACGAACATGATGCTAGCACATACCCTACCCTACCCATTCACGAAATTGTTGTGGCAGAGGTATTTCCGTCCACCCAGAACTACGCCACTGTCCCTACCTCTACGTCCCCATTCCAGAAGGCCTTCCGAGAAATGGAAAATAATAGTAGAATACCATATTTCCGTGTACCCCATGCACAGAAGCTCCCGCGACCACGCGTTCCTCCGGATTTTTTGGATACAAAATACAAAGTGATCCCCGTCGGCCGAGTCAGCAGATCAAATCAAATCAAAATCAGCGCGTCCATGCGGGTGCTCCCGGCAGCATGGCTACACTGCCCGTGCCCGAGGGGGGCGACGAGCCGAGCGCCCCTGGCCACAAGCCTCCCCGGCGAGCTCTCCACCACAAGCTCGCGCGGCAGCTCACTGATTGATCCGCTCCCGCTTGCGTGCCCGCGCGGGCGGCTTATATGCGCCACTCGCCCCGCCCCGCTGGATCTCCCCTCCCTCGATCAGCCTCCTCCTCGATCTCCTCCTCTTCTTGCTCCACCACCGTCCGGTGCCAGCGAAGCCTTATCTTCTTCTTCGTCCTTGCGTTAGGTCAGGTGTGGCAGCGAGAGCTGAGAGAGAGTGTGTGACTGTGAGTTGGCGGCGGCGATGAAGATCCAGTGCGACGCGTGCGAGGGCGCGGCGGCGACGGTGGTGTGCTGCGCCGACGAGGCGGCGCTGTGCGCGCGCTGCGACGTCGAGATCCACGCCGCCAACAAGCTCGCCAGCAAGCACCAGCGCCTCCCGCTCGAGGCGCTCTCGGCAAAGCTCCCCCGCTGCGACGTCTGCCAGGTACGCCACCGTCCCCGGCCACGGCCACCGCCTTGCTGTGCTACCTACGAGTAGGCTACGCACACGGCACGCGCGCGTCACCTGCCTGACACGTGCGTGTGCTCGCGCAGGAGAAGGCGGCGTTCATCTTCTGCGTGGAGGACCGGGCGCTCTTCTGCCGGGACTGCGACGAGCCCATCCACGTCCCCGGCACGCTCTCCGGCAACCACCAGCGCTACCTGGCCACCGGCATCCGCGTCGGCCTCGCCTCCGCCTCCGCCTCCGCCTGCAGCGCCGCCTGCGACGCCGCGCACGACTCCGACCACCACGCCCCGCCCAAGTCCGCCACCGTCGCGCCGCCGCCGCAGCCCGCCGTGTCCGCCCCGGCGCAGCAGGTGCCCTCGCCGCCGCAGTTCCTGCCGCAGAGCTGGGCCGTCGACGACCTCCTCCAGTTCTCCGACTACGAGCCCGCCAACAAGGCAAGGCCCTACTAGCCCAAGCTCCGCTCCATCTCCAAGAACACCGCGCTCCGCTCCGGGTCTCCCATCTCATGGTGTCTTCGTGTATTTCTTTGCAGATGCAGAAGGAGTCGCCGCTGGGGTTCAAGGAGCTCGAGTGGTTCGCCGACATCGACCTCTTCCACGACCAGGCGGCGCCCAAGGCCGGCAGGGCGCTGGCGGAGGTGCCGGAGCTCTTCGGATCCCAGGCGGCGAGCGACGCGGCGTACTACAGGCCGAGCAAGGCCAAGAAGGCCCGGATCGAGGTCACCGACGACGAGGAGGATTACCTCATCGTGCCCGATCTTGGCTGAAAGAAAGAAAGAGCGAGCACGAGAGTTTTGTTTCGTCCCCTGTGATTGTTGTTGTATACCAGAAGAATTCTACTGTGTACAAGCTAGTGCGTCATGTGTTGTGCATCTTTGACTGTAGTATCGCTCAATTGTGAACATGATAATCCTAGCCGTTTTGTTGCTATGCTAAGTACCAGTCTGATTGACACTTCGATGTTTTTAATACTATACATATGCAATAGTCGATTCGCAATAGTCTCGAATAGTTGGGACACTAATGCTAGAGGAAAATAGACCACAAAGTACTACGAGCAGCTCTGAATTCTGACCATATTCTCTTCAAATCAAGAACAGAAACATGTGACAAGTCATACACTTTGGATACTGACGTTTTCAAGTTCTGCGCGGATCTTTTACATGGCAAAAAAGAACTCAAACTTGAATCCTGATAACTTTGGAGTCAAGATGAGGCGAAGATACAATTCTTTCCGAAAAAACAAAGCATAACCGTGCGCTTTAAGTAAACCAATGCCATTCTGATCAGATGGTATTACTACCAACGTAATGATTTCAGCGACCAAATCATCTTCCATGGAATCCACGAGAGCATCAGAAATAAACTATTAATCACTCACCTCAATGGTGATTCAGATCTATCTACAACAGCTAACACCGTAATTACTAGCACAGTTCCAGTTTCTTTAGCAAAGCTCCAAAAACCGCAGGTGGAACAGTTAAACTTTGGCAGCACAGTATGGAAGTGCCTAATAGGCAACTAATTGAATGTGATTTTCAGTGACCTCCTTCCTCCTCCAGACACTCCATGGGTAGCTTGAAGCTTAAACAGAACATAGCCTGCAACGAATGTCAAACAAAACTAATTGTCACTACTAATACATGCCACTATGCCAGCCTATTGAAGCTAAAATGGTCTCTCAACTTGCATTAACTCAATGCTGATCATGGCCAATACAGCCAAATATAGGTGATTTTCCTACTGCTCCTAAAGTAAAAATATATATATATTCATTAGGTTCAACAACAAAAAAAATAAAAAAATAAAGCATCCCACTGCTTGCCAACTTGCCCTAACCTTTAGTTTATTCTGTATCAGCCATTGATGCAAGTCACAATTATCAGTGGCATAGTGAGAATCAACAACATAGAAACTTTTGAAACACGACTAATTTTCTCAAATCTATTTCATTCCCTTGGCCATCGAAATAACTGCTACTGGTCATGAATACCAATCACTACGAGGAATTCTATTACTCCCTCCATTTTAAATATACGACTTGAACTACTTAGCTTGTCCTAAAGTTCATATATTTAAAAACAGAGGGAGGACTGATTTTAGGCCTTACATTTAGTCAAAGCCTCAAATTTTGGGTTATATTTTTAAATTCTACAAAACAGAAAAGTGTGTATCTAGTCTTGGAGACAAGTAGCCTGAATAAAGCACATTGAATACCTTGTTTGGGGCAACATCACGAACTCTATGGAATACTGGATCTGTTATCTTAGCTTTCAATTTATTCTGTGCTTCCTGAAGAGGGGAAAAGAGCTTACGTTAAAATGAAAGTGCAAACACCTCAAAGCTGACAGTAAGCACAGGTGGTGCATAATGCCAGTCATGACGCAATCTATCACATCTGAGTAATAATAAAAAGGGGCGAACTTACAGATAATATTGATTCCTCAGATTCGCTTGATCGGATGAAACAATAACAGTGTATCCAAGGTAGTGATCCTGTCCAGTGTTTCTTTTGGACAAGACCATCAAAACAATCTGCAGAAAGGTCCATATATCATGAACAACTAAAATCCAGAGCAACTGTAGCTACCCAATAACAAAGACTGAATGCACAAAATATTTTTCCAAATGGTAACTGACTGCATATTTGCCAACTACATGTGGACCCCCACCGTCATGTGTCGTCCATGTCAGTAAAACCTCTCACCAAAACAGCCGGATGGCCAAATATGAACAGTTTTGATACTTGGGTGGCCCAAGATTCCTGGTTTTGCGGTTTGATGGTCAAGACCAAACCAAGGCGATAGTTGAATGGCCAAAAATGGACTTTACTCTTTAACAAAAATTTACAATCTCTCAGCTGGAAGTTTTGGGTTCACAGGCAGGGGAGATGCCTATATGGCATTTGAAGACATGGAATTCAATTCAAGTTCGTACTAAATTTAAAAGGGGGGCCAGCCTGCTGTACATTAATGTAATAAATAGATATTGCGAAATTAGTTGCTACAACATGCTATAAAAAGCCAATGGCCATGATGTGATGTTATAATCAGACTACAATGGAAAAGCTTATTGGGGAGGGTAAAACATTACCGAGGAACTGCAGAGCAGAAGCTGGTAGATTCATCAGTACATGATCAACGTGTTCCCATGGCTTTGTTGGTGGTGGTCCTGATCCTCGTACTCTCTTGTTGTTTCTTTTTTTTGTTTGACTAGCATCTCCATCTTGGCAATCAGGTTCACCTATAGGAGTCATCAAGTATAAATCAGTTGAATCAGAAATCTACGCTCATACACGGGTTGAAAAGATTTTCTGGTATACACAAAACTTTGATAGACCTCTTTGCAACTTTACTACTGTACTTACTAGAGATATTGTAGAATATAAACAGTATAGTTACCTTCTTTTGAAGTTTGTTGACGCTTTTTGACAGTGGTGCTTGTCACAGAGGAGTCATTCACAATATTTTCACCGTCCCCTTGAACACCTAGAGAACGTTGATGAGACACTAGAGTTACTGTTGTGGAGGAGCACAAGAAACCAGTAGACAGGGTAAAATACAAATTTCAGGGGGGAAATGCACCATTATGATTTCCATTTGAAGGGGAATATTCATTGGCAGGGACACCTCCTTTAGGATAGCATTCATCAGCAGCAACTTGAGAGTCTGATCTAGTTTCTGAACCAGGCATACTCATCAAACTTCGCATGAACACTCTAGCATCCATGTTATAGGTGAATATATAGTCCTCCACCTTGTTAATCTTTGCATTCATTCTTAGATAGTGAACGCTGTCTGGATTCAAGTCATTTGCATACACAACACATCCTTTCTGAGCAGCAGGGACTGAAAATGGACCTATACCAGCAAACATGTCACATATAACGTCTCCTTTCTTGAAAAGGGAAACCAATCTGATGTGCTCATGCTCAAGTCTTGAATTCCAGTAGACCAAACCATAATCAAGTTTGAATGTTGCACCATATTGTTTAACTTCAGTGACCATATCATTTTTCCCTGCTAAGACCTCAAACTTCGGGACTCTAAATTCATTTGTAATTGTCCCAACTTTATTCACCACTGTCTGAATCCTTGGATAGTTCTTCTGCGTATAGACATGAATATAAAAGTTTAGGGGATATGGAATGTCTTATGATGTTTTCAAATATCGTGATCATTTAACCAATAAAATAGTGATGGGTGGCAACAATTTCATATATATTCATGAGATTGTCTAATGTTTTCATTGTTAACTGCTCACAGCATCATTCTGTTTAATCCTACATTCATGTCAGTTGCAAGGTCCCAACCAATCAACAGTGAGGAGGAAGATTAATTGACTATATTTCCAAATCTGTATGAGACAATCTATAGAGCATGCAAATTTAGGTATGAACCTCATTATGGTCTATTTTCATGCCGAAATTCCATGGGTTGTGCATGCATGTGCTGAGAGACAAAGAGTCAAAGAATGTACAAATTGGGAAAGTTACTCAGAAGAGAAGAACATGGAAGCGTGCTTACATCATAGATAACCTTTGCTATGACATCTTTATATGCTAGCAAGTCATCAGAAATGTTCAGATGAGCAACATGACCTGCATTTATCATACAAACAAATTTTAGTAATGAGATCACACATTCACACCAAATGGAAGAAAGCATCATAAAGTTTAGTATACTTAACAATTGTCTCAAATGAAGAGGGTACCTCCACTCCAGCAGGCAGGATTTGCTTCAGAATATGATCTGTTGGAAATTAAAAAAAACATTGATCTAATGCACGATATAAATAAATTTTAAAATAGTTAAACTGGCTTGTCAACTTAAAAGCTTGCAAATATAAAGGGGAATAGGTTCAACGCTTGCATGATATTAATAAATTTTAATGTAATGTTCTGTTCGAGTCAATAAGAATTTTAACTTTATCATGCAAGGTAAATAGAAGAACAAAATACGGAAAGTGATGTGGTACCATAAAATAGCACAATGCTAAAATAGAGCAGAAATCAGATCATAAAGAAAAGGATGATAAACTAACCTGCACTCCAGTATGAATAACGAAGGGTCAATGTATAAGGTACGACATCAACATTGCATAGTTGCTTCAGTGAGTCATGCATCTGCTGTGGCATGTCCGACAAATCTACAACACCAAATACAGTGGACATAAACATAAGCTTTCCTCTGATTGTGCAAGAGCAAGTACCAGCATTAACAGGGTAAGTTAGTAGCCTTGGAGACGGAGGGACTAATCAGGACAGAAGATTGTTACTCAAGATTTTCAGAGACACAATATAAGTTTCATATATAGCCTTAAGCTTAGTGAAATAATGGGATATCAGGCTATGCCGACATGATTGGTAGCTTGGCGCTATCAATGTTCACTTAGTTCGTAAAGTAAAATTAAGCACAAGCTTAATTTCCCAAAATCACAATCGATAGGCGCCACCTAAAGAGTAACATACCGGGCTTCTGAATCCTCTCTGACAGCACGACGAGGCGGTTCTTGTCGCTCTCAGGGTCCTCAACCACAGGCTTAACCCGAGGTTTGTCCAGTAGATAACTAAAATCATAGATGAGGGAGAGAGAAATGAGCCCCCATTTTATATTCGACAAACGCAACAGATGTTATAGCTATTTCATCTGTTAGTATCTCCTGTTCCAAGATTAATCGGATTGGACACTAGACCAGGGAGAAGCATTACCCGGAGCGGAGGAGGCGGGTAACAGCGGAAGCGATCTCGCGGGGGATGCGGAGCGCCCACAGCTCCAGGCGTTGCTCGAACTTGCTCTCGTCCAGTTTCTCCATGGCCTCCTTCTTTCCGCGAGCAAGCAGAGTTCTAGGGTTTTGGCCGCCGGCAACTCGGGAGACGGCGAGCGTGGGCGTGGTTGGACTGCTGGTGGACGACAGGGCCGGGGTCAGTCTCTGTAATTAATGGGCCGACACAGGCTCGCTCGCGGCCTTGACAGGCCCAACCTGATCAGTTCAACGTCCACGTTCTTCTCTTGTTTCTCTAAAAATTCTGTGTATTCGTATTTCTTAGGTGATTTTGGATTACAAATCACTACGCTGGAGAGACTACAATTAGAGGTGGCAATGGATCATGGCCCGTTTGTTTCTTCACAATCCAATTTAGCCATAGTGAAATTTAGCTCAAAAACTAGTATTTTTTTAGCTCAGCCCTAATAAGACCCAATCCTTAAAATCTCTAGTACAAAATGGTGGGCCCTTTACCACCCCTAACTACAATCCACAATCCAGGGCTGGAATTTGAAAAAATATAGTCGATGCTTTCGAGACCACACATTCTACGCATGCACACAACATATTCCATCTCTTCATCGTACCTTTACAAATCCCACCGACTCAAAGTACGGACAGTAGGAGACACAAGTCTGAAATGCCTTTTCTTTTTACTGAGAACCTGTTGGCTTGATTTATGCTTATCGACTAACAATATTTTTCTCTCACAACGAATCGTATAAATCATCAGTCAATAATATTTTTCTCTCACAACGAATCAGCATAAGTTAAGCGAACATGACATGAATCTGTAAAGGACTGTGCTTCGCTTATTTTTTATTTTTTTGTTGGGTACTTGACTTGGAGAGCTTTAAGTTGTTCGTTCCGATGAGAATAGACAAAAAAAATTTCACAAAAAGTACAACAACGCGAACCGAGAAAAAGCTGGCATCAAATAACAAAAACTTGTATGATTTACATGTTCTTCTGCTCACCTGAGAAGCTTTACAGAAATCCACGTATTGACAGGCACCCCGCGCTACTATGCAATGGCCACACAGATTAACATTCAAAGTCACCAACACAAGTATACCCCGACAATGGACACACAGGTAAACGTGTCGCCGTGCTCAATCGAGCGCGGCGGCGAGCCCGCCGCCGCGCATCATCTGCTTGAACTCGTCGAAGTCGACGCGGCCGTCGCCGTCCCGATCCACCTGCCCGATCATGCGGCGGCAGTCGCCGGGCTCCCGGCCGTGTTTGACCCCGAGCGACGCCAGCACGGCGCGCAGCTCGTCCACGGTGATGAACCCGTCGCCGTCCATGTCGAACACCTTGAACGCCTCGCGCATGTCCGCCTCCTCCTCGGCGTCCGCGCCGCGTGCGTCGCCGGCGCCGGATCCGCGGGACATGACGGCGTCGTACAGGTGCACGAACTCGTCCATGTCCACGCACCCGTCGCCGTTGGCGTCGATGCGCGCGATGGCGGCCGCCACCTCGTCCCGCGACGCCGTCATGCCCAGCCGCTCCAGCGACTCCGCCAGCTCCTCCCGCGTGATGCGGCCGTCGCCGTCGCGGTCGAACAGCTCGAACACCCGCCGCAGCTCCGCCGGATCGCGCGCCATTAACGTGCACCCCTGATGCCCACCACGACCGGAGGCTAGGGCGCGGCGGCGGTGCGTGAGAGGCTGGCGGCGAGGTTGCTAAGCTGGGAAAGTGGGAAGGACAGAGAGAGCTTATGGCGCGCGATTAAGGGGCGGTAGGCCATTGGTTTGAAACGAGCGTGTTTGGTGGTGGTGAGGCCAATGTAGTTTTCCTTTTATCGTCGTTTTCCCATTTCTTCACTATTCTGTATTCTCAGCTGCAGCATCTCACAACTTTGTTCAATAATGTATCTCACAACTTTGTTCAATAATTTTCTGACGATTGATGGTCGAAGTCGGTCAAATTTACATGCATTTCACATTTGGATGAATTCGACCAAATTCATATTATGCATTTAACGTCTGAATTAATTCAACGGAAGCTTATAATTCTATTGAATGTTGAAAAGGAGTAACATCAAATACGCCTTTAACCAGTTTAGAGAGTTCAGCCAAATCAATTTTATTAAAAACAACTCTTCACTACAGTTTTAATATAGTTGCTTCAAATGGATTCAGTTCTATATATAGTCTAGTTTGTAAAGTAAAAATAGTAGCTTCGTTATCTCGAAACTGCACAGCTGGAACAAGCTCGATGTATAGTCTTGGAGCTTTGTGCCAGCCGAAAGGGCCCAGCTTTGTGCCAGCCGAAAGGGCCCAGAAAATCACAGGGTATCAGATCCGAGTGAGTTTAAGCTGGTTGGGGTTCAATTTCGCAAGATGGCAGGATGATTGCCGATTGTCTGGACCGGACAGTTTCGAGGTCCAAACAAGAAGCTGATCTTGCTAGCATATGATTTGAGGAACTGCGTGATATTTTTGGTTATATTCACATTCAATTCAATGGAAAGAATTAAGGATTTGATTTAATTTGAAATCACTTGCTCTGGTGTAGAACTCGACACACAACAGTCTCAACTAAAACATCCGAGTTACGGTTTTCGCAGCGAATGTTTCCAAAATTCCTCCGCGAGATCACAGGAGGCCTCCCTAACGAACGAGATCTTGGATTCATCACTCTCGCAAGCGAAGAAATTGCCACAAAACATGGAGAAGTTTTGGGACAGAGTGCGTTTGCTTTTCTCCTAAGCTGAAACGTCAACGACAAAAAAAAAACGAAGCTTCAAAAAACAACAATGGTGAATGAACTTTGACCTTTAAACAAGGCATGTGCCAACCGAAAGGGCCCAGAAAATCACTGAAGGTCAGATCCAGGTGAGTTTAAGCTGGCTTGGGGTTCAATCTCGCAAGATGGCAGGATGATTGCCGATTGGCTGGACCGGATCAGTTTCGAGGTCCAAACAAGAAGCTGATCTTGCAAATCATACACCAATTTGGTCCAAACAAGAAAGAAACCAGAACAAGAGAGCAACATAGATCCACACCGAGACCAAAATACCAAAGCGATGCCAAGCTAACAAAAGCTGCAAAGATCCGTAGAAACGCAACTAATACGCGATAGAGCTCAGACGCAAGAGATCGAATCGGAAGGGAACCATGGGAGCCTGTGAGGCGTAGGGAACGGCGGCGGCGGTGCTTCTGGTCGGCCGGTCAAGTCAGCATATATACGCACGGGCACGAGGGTTCCTGATTAGGGTTTCTGTGCATCCTTGGGCCGGCCCAATCTCAGCTCCCGGCTGTGCTTAACTGGGCCCAGCGATGGGAAGCATCCCTGCTGGGGTAAGTCTAGAAACGGCCCAAGCCTCGAAAGGGAAATCCGACCGTTGCGAGGAGCTCCCTCCCCTTTCCCTTTCCCTTCCCCTTCCGGCGCCACACCAAAAAGCTTTTCCGTCCCCCAATTCTCCCAGCAACGCAGCAAGATCTTCCTCCTCACGCGCAACTGCCAACGACTCGCACCGGAGCGCGCGCCGCCGCGAGCTCTTCTTTCCTCTCCTCTCCTCGCCCCTGTCGTCGTCCTCCTTGCTGCTGGACGCCGGAGCGGAGATCGACCGGGCTGATTGATTTCTCCTGTGCTGGTAAACCCTAGCTCTCTCCCTCTCTACAGTTCTTGCGTCCATGGATTCCACTCTCCCCTCGTCCCCCTCGACCCCAGATCCTGTGATGCGAACAACCGAAGCAAAACCCTAATGTTGCTGTCGTACTCCGGTCGGGTCGTTCTTTGAAGGAAGTGCCCGTGTCTGTGGATTTGTTCGCAGTTAGTACTAGATTTAGTGCTCCGTATGGCTCGCTTCTTGAGCGCGCCCAGAATCTCAGCGGGAGCGGGGTCATGCGATCCCAAAGGGGGTCCAGACGCATCCGCGTGTGATCTGTAATCCGCCAGTTAGGAAAGCGAAGCGACAATTCTTTCGTTGTTCATTTGTTAGCGGAACAGCTGATTGTGTAATATCTCACTTAGATCTTGGTTGACTTGGTAGACGATGTGCCTATTTGTGTGCTTTGATGTTCCTGGGCTGCAGCTTGCAGTAAATTAGTGGCTGGTCCAGGCTTGGTGCTAGCCCCTAGGTAATCTCCATGGGAAGTGCTATTAAATCGCTGCTCAAAGAAAGATAGTTTAATCGCAAAACCAGGATCCTTTACAGGCACTGTCTCCCCTTTGAAAGTTGCTCTGTTGCCGGCTATTAACCTTTTGCTATATCAAATTTGAGATATGAACCTTTTACTGTATCAAATTTGAGAATCTATCTTTTGTAAGTGAGGTGCAACTCTGCCCCTGGTTTGGTTTGGTTTGTATCTTAGTGGTACTTCCACCAGTATCACGAATTAGCACCCACAGAGCTCATTTCTGGATCTTTTCAGTTTATATATGCAGTACGATAGCTTTAGGAAAATGTTATCTATTGTTTCTATATGCTGATTGGTTTCCTGTTATAATTTTTTTTTGAACTTTTCAGTCAGGTTTTCAAGGCAGGAAAAGAAGTTTTCTGTTTGGTCATGGCTTTCACAACTCCAGCAGCAGTTGTTCTTGATGAGAACATGCATATACTTAGAGGTGAGATTGCTTTTGCTCCAAACTAGTTTGTGTAAAGGAACTTCCCTAAAACAGAAAAGCAACTTGTTTCATCTGCATGTTCAGGCAAGAGGGCTGATGCACCAAGGGCCAAACCACTGAAGCCATCAGAGAAGAAGCCCGGGCTTCATGAGCGGAAGGCTCTTCAGGATGTGTCCAACTTTGCCAATGGCACTGCTCTGAAGGACAGGTCCATAAAAGAGAGGTCCCGACAACGGAAGGCTCTTCAGAATGTGACCAACACAATTCAAAGCAAGGACAAGCCCACCTTGAAAGAGCAGAGGTCCATCGCGAAAGAAAGGTCTGCTCTGGGCAAACATGAAGTGATTAAGAACCCACTGGAAATATTAACTGATGAGGAGATCAAAAAGTGTCATGAATGGGCTAAGGATGGGGTGGAGGGCGCTCATTTCCTTGATTATCAGAAGTCGGAGAAGGATTTGATTGACAAACGTAAGAATAAGTTTATGACTGTTCTTTTAGGTTCTTCAATACATGGGCTGTATTTCCTTGTAGCTATCTATAGTTGATTGTGCATGTCATATAGGCGTCAAGAAGAAAGTGGCGAACGTGATCTCAGCCTTGGATGGCTGGTCAAGCATGGCCTTTGATCGTGTGATGTTTCCAGCTACGGTACGTGGCCCATAAGTACAATATTTTTACAATCCCTGCAGGTTGTTTGCAAGGTCAAAGTACATTATCAGGGACTTTTACAAGCAAAATAAATGGATATTCAGTTTTCACATGATAATTTTCTATAAGACTATGATCATGCAAACTTGTAATCAAGCAAACAAAATGCTATTCTTAAGATATTGTAAAGTATATATGTCCCCTGCCATTTGGTTGTGTAGCTCTCCTTGTCAATTGATCCAGTTCGGATTGGACCGGTGGAGTTGTGGGGTAAACCAGTAAAATAATTTATTACCTTGTTTTCCGGTGTCTTGCCTGTTATGTTTCATTAGGCCATCCATAAGTCTTGCTGCAGGAACTACTCATGTCTTCAGTTTTCTACGTATCATAGAAGATTGTGTAGTGTTATTGACTGACAAGCTTGATAAGCTATTGTGAGATGGTTATTCTGGCAATTCTGAATCGGTTCTTTACTTTCAATGTTTACTTATTAGGAAGTATATTCTGAAATGCAAATAATCTTTCGATTACCGACCTGTTTTTGGATACTAGAAACTTTTTTCTCAAGCCGATATTGGGAATTTTACCTATGCCACAAGAAAGTGTATTTTCTTTATACACATATCAAGCAAATCAACCCTGGTCTGTTTCAACAAGCGCTCCCCAAGGAGAAGAAATCTTCCATGTAGCTCATTGGTTGATGAAATTTAGCATCTCTAGAAGTTAACTTACAGTTAATTCATGTATGTTCTTGTGTCTTCCTGTTGTTGTATATACACGGATTGATTTGGTCCTGCTCTTGGTCATTCATTCACACCAACAAAATGAATTTATGCATTACTCGTTTGATTTGCTCTTGTTATACGTGTAGCTAATTCTTTCACAGCCTAAAACATTAAGGCAAGTAAGCAGCCTTATTGTATCAGAAATATAATTCCATGCGTCTCTTTACGATTCAGGAGGTTACCAAGTTTTTTGAAGAAGAGAAAGGGCAGAAGCTGGAACTGGATCCAGAGACTCTCAAAGACATCAGTTCAGGTGTCTCTCACTCAGGTTGGTTTCTTACTGCAGCTATTTCCTTTTTTCTTTTGTATCTTCTTCTCTTTGGAATATTTCAGTTTACTTACATGTAACATGCACATTCCTCTGCAGGCGATAAAGCAAAACTGGCTGAAGATTCTTTTACCGATGATGAGCTTGACCAGTACCCATTTCTAAACAACAATCCGGTTATGTTTGAGCTGAGGGACGAGCCAGCGATGCCGCAGCTGGGAGTGTACTGAAGAGTTCTGCCTGCTGAAACTGAAAGCTCAGCTTCTGTTGATTCTTGCTCTGGAGTCTGGAGCAGTTCATGGAGTGTCTAGAATGCTAGTAGGCCTGATGTTCTTCCTCAGCTATGTTTTGGTGGATGAGTGATGTAGGATTCACAGTTTAGTACTAGTGGTACCGGTTGCAGCGGAAGCGGAAGCGACAGTA
This sequence comes from Echinochloa phyllopogon, assembly GCA_033239725.1. Classification (NCBI taxonomy): domain Eukaryota; kingdom Viridiplantae; phylum Streptophyta; class Magnoliopsida; order Poales; family Poaceae; genus Echinochloa; species Echinochloa phyllopogon. The sequence continues at coordinate 33,399,582 of BTCW01000001.1, read as the reverse complement.
CTAGTAGGATTCACAGTTTAAAGCCTGGAACACACCTCCTATTACTTGTGGTTTCCGTAATGGGTGTGGATGGTAATCCTGATATTTTCTGAACAGGAAAAATATATATATCGTATTCTCATTGTATGGCTTGGCTGTGTTTCTAGTGACGATAATATCATGTAGCTTGGTCCTGGTCTCCATATAGCAAAATTCTTGACAATGGGCATGAGACAGAGGACCGGGCCTGGTTGGTCCGTCGAAACTTGATAATACTAAAATCAAATTAAATGGTCTAATCATGTCATTGGAAAATGGGGGGCAAAAGGGACCGGCAGTGGTTTCGTGCATCTACGCCAAGTTGTTCGATTGGTTGAAAGTTCAGCAAACTTCGCGCACGAGCGGAGCGCGTGATTCGCCCGCCCGCCCATGTGGTCAATCCGACAATGTGGACGCGAAAAAATATTTAGACCTCTCGGCTGCCTGCTCCCTTCTTCACACGACGCACGGGACCTTCTACCGCTGAGTTCAGGTCAATCAGAAGTTGGGAGCGCGCGAGGCGAATGGGGACGGAGGCCGCCGGGTCCGCCGCGGACCTGCTCCGGTCGCAGATCCCGTTCCAGACCGACGGGGAGCTCGTCCTCCCGCCGCGCGGGGTGGGGCTCGTCCTCGTCGACCTCTGCAACGGCTTCTGCACCGTCGGCGCCGGGAACCTCGTGAGCCTCCTACTCCTCTCTTCGCCCGCCCACCTTCTTCCTTTATCGGTTAAGCTCTCGTGGGATCGGGAAAGTGGTGGTGGGATATGCATATGCGTGCCTCGTGATTCCGCGCTGTTCCTGCCTGCCTTGATCGGAGCACTAGAATCGTTTAGGTCTCATGGGAACAGAGTGAGAGCGCTGAGCTGCGCGGTGATACCCTTCGAGGAATCCCGGATAGGGACAGAACTCAGAAGTGAACCTCACTGGATTGTCCTCCTCCTCGGTTGCATCGTTGTATTTTTCCTTGTTTTGTTCCTCCCATCCGCTTTTTAATCTGCTTTCAGTTGCTATTCAGCATAAAAGAAACCCTTGATTGATTAATTACTAAAGTTTGGCCGTACTTGCATATGTAGCAGCCCTGCTGACGACAAACTTAGCAAGTAGACCTGAAATTTCTACCTTCCATATGAGGTTTTTCTGTTGTCTAGAACGAGCGGATAACACACGCTGTAATCTTCATAGTGGCATGGTCTCTTCATTTCTCCTTGCAATTGTGCAGATTTCCTCCTCCTTGTTGGGTTCATAATCAGTAAGTTTTGATTATTATTCCAGACAAACTGTTTTAGACAGACTGACTAAATTGGGCCTTATCATTTGCAGGCTCCTGTTGCACCAAACAAGCAGATCGAACAGATGGTGGGAGAGGCTACTAGGCTCTCTAAGCAGGCTCTCTAAGCTGTTCTGTGATAGAAACTGGCCAATCTTTGCATTCTTGGATACTCATTATCCAGATAAGCCGGAACCGCCGTATCCCCCTCATTGTATCATTGGTACTGGAGAGGAGAATTTTGTTCCAGGTCGGCACTAAATCAAAACCAGCCTTTATGTTCCGGAAGTGTTTACCCAACTTTTGTGCTTAGTTTTATTTTCTCTTAGAATTAGATCTTCTGGTAATGATTTACACTGACAACACATGAGAAGGACAAAGGAATATGATCGATTTTCTGTGTTTGATGGATTTTAGTTTGCAATGTGTAGATCTGGAGTGGTTGGAAAAAGAGCCAAATGTAACTATAAAGAGGAAAAGTTGTATTGATGGGTATATCAGCTGCATAGAGAAGGATGGGTCCAGTGTTTTTGCTGATTGGGTTGGAAAGTATCAAATCAAAACTGTGAGTTGTCCTACTACAGAAGAATTTTAGAAATAGATCGCATCATGTTGTGTATGACTTATTGACTTGGGCATGGGCTTGATGCAGGTCTTGGTGCTTGGAATCTGCACAGACATCTGTGTTTTGGATTTTGCAAGCTCAACTCTGGCTGCTCGAAATATTGACCGAGTGCCTCCATTACAAGATGTCGTTATTTATTCAGAGGGGTGTGCTACATATGACCTTCCTGTTGAGGTTGCTATGAATATCAAAGGAGCTCTAGCCCATCCACAGGTATCAAATTGCCGATGTTCATTCATTCATAATCCTCAAGTCATGAAGTGGCCAGGAATATGAACTTGCAATAAATGATTAACCGATACACTATGGGAATGTTCAGATGCCACATTAGCATTTGTTTGCATTTATATACATAAAAATTTATCCTCAGGGAATGCTAAACCTATAAATTATCGAGATAGAACTGTGCAATCTACTTCCACAATAGGATGGTTGTTAGCTGACCTTTATTTTCATACAGAAACTTTATAACATTTATTTCATGCCAATAGCAAGAAAGGTTTCCACCTATAAAAAGAAAGAGTGCCGTTTCATTTGCAAATGGGAAATGCAATACGTGCATGATTCTTGGAACTTAAAGGGTCAAAGAGTTGCTCCTTGCTAAGAATGTAACTCTATATTTTGAGCCTGTGTATGGAACTTAAAGGGTCAAATATTTGCTCCTTGCTAAGAATGTAACTCTGTATTTTGAGCCTTTGTATGATGCTCATCTTTCCTGTGTATTCGAGAGAAGAAAACCAAAGGGTCAAATATTTTGCTCCTTGGGTCCTGGGAACACTAAATATGTGTTGTATTTTTATAATCGTCAGATGCAAATAACATTCTTTGTTATATTAACATTTGGATTGATTTAAAGGTAAGATAAAAATAATCTTGCCCAAAATGCAGTGCTCTTATGGAACTAAATTACGCATTACTCATGTTCCAAAAAAAAATTACGCATTACTCAATACAAACTGGACGCTCTCCAAGAGATGCTGAAGATAGAAACTCACAACTTATTATTCAATGTTGCAGGATCTTATGCATCATATCGGACTCTACATGGCCAAAGGAAGAGGTGCAAAGGTAGTTGACAGGGTGGTTGATGAACCTTAATCGAAAACTTCCTTTGTCATATGAATGTTGCTAGTGTTTGTTCCGTCCTCTCATCCTTCCAATGAACATCTAGCATGAAGTTATTGAGAAACAATGTAATGCCAGCAACAATCACCTTCGAATCTGTAAAGATGGGCTCATTTTGTGGTTTGGTTGTACATATTCCCCTAATTGTATCTCAAGTTTACTGTGTCCTGCTAAACATGCGGCAGATTAATATGCGTTGTTTTCTCATTGGTTGCTAATGTCAGTTCTGGGAGGCGCCATACGCAGTGTGCTTTCAGTTTTATACTGGCGCGTGCCACATCTATTTAGTACATCTGTTTTGGAAGACGATAGATGATATACGTACGAAATGGTGACTTATGAACCGTTTATTAAGGCTCACCGGGCAAGTAATCAACATCGTCAGTGTTAAGCAGACGTTCGTTCATTCAGGCCCAGTGTTAAGCACACGGCTTCGCGCGTTCAGAGAGACTACTTGGTAAACGGTTCGTGGAGCTGTGCTTTTAGTACGTGCCCCGTATATCATTTCTTTTGATAAATCCAGGGACGGAAGCCACCACCTCACTATGCTTGTCTCAAAACCTCTTCAATGACTCTAATTATCTTCGCATACATCGACATAAGCTAATCTACTATTAACATCTTCGTTCTAGTGACTTTGGTCATCTTCAATTCTTCATAAGCTAATCTAATATTAACATTACTCTCAGAAGGTCAAGTTGAGCCATCTCAGTCCTAGCTTTAAAATTACCGGAGGCTATCTCTAAAGTGTGGCTCGTTTGTAGAGCGCATGACGAGCTACAAAGCAGTTACAAGCTCTAAGCTTAATTAGGCTAGGCTCGGTGTATGGTTTTTGGTACCGTCTTCAAGATTGGGAACTTGGAGCCAAAAAAGGTTTTATGAGATAAAACTCATCTCCCATCCTATAAGGTTTTTTTTTTTAAATTACGATTGGTATTATGTACTCCGACTTGAAATGTGCAGTGACGCAGGATCTTCTTACGCGAGCTATTCAAGCAATCAAGCTCGAGCTCGCTAACTCGCAAGCTTTGGCTCAAGCAGGGCGAGCCGACAAGACGAGTCGAATCGAACGCGTTTTCTTCCATCACTGCCAAGGGCCGACTGAGCTGAGACGACCGAGAAGCCAGTTGCAACACACGTCACACCGCCACAACCAAAATCAGAGCGCCAGAAACGCTCGAGCAATCTTTCTCCAGACAAAACACACGCATATTGTGATTATACGAGGAAAATATAAATACACCGAAACACCCGCCTTCCTGTCGCTGGCTGGCGCCCCCTCCTCCTCCGACTCCCTCCCCCACCTTCCTCTCCTCTTCTCCCCCTCTCACACCTTTCTCCCCCGCCCCCGACTCCCGCCGGAATTCGAGATCCCGGAGCGAGCTTCCCACGGGCGCCAGCCACCGCTCCCCCCTCGCTGGATCAAACCATCGTGCTCTCGCCAGAAACCCCTGCAGGAGCCCAGCCAGGCGAAGCCCAATTCGCCGCGCGCGCGGTGCCCAGGGCGGGCCAGATCTGCGAGATCCGCACCGACACCGCCACGCCTTCCCCGAGGTACGGAGGCCGGGCGGAACCCCTCGGATCTGCCCGAGTACGCTGTCTTCTCCGGTGTCTCGCTGCTGATTCGCTGAAAATGGCGTGGTCGCTGCAGGTGGATGCTCTCGTGATCTCTCCGGGGCCGCGGGGACTGAGCGGCATCTCGGGCGGCGTGGCCTAGGTAGCTACCTGGTGGTCAGCGGAGATGCAGCGGAATGGGGTGGTGGAATGCAGCGTCTGCCGCAACCGGCTGGTGGTGCCGAGCCCGCGGAGCGTGTCCAGGGCCTACGACAAGCACCGCAGCAAGATGTCGTCCAAGTTCCGCGCGCTCAACGTATTCCTCGTCGTTGGCGACTGCATCCTTGTCGGCCTCCAGGTTTGTGTGGCTAAACTCTTCATTCGTAGTCCCCTACTCGCAAACGTTTCCGTTGATCAATGTTTGGGTGAAATGGCCTCACGAATTCGGTGCATAAGTAATGCTATTACTATTGCTAATGCTATGCATGCATGCTTTACTTGTTCCTTGGTTATAGTGTTTATTACATGCGTCTGAATGGCAAATGGTCAGAGTCGGGGAATTGTGTTAATGTTTGGCTTTGTTTATGCAGCCCATCCTAGTGTTCATGTCAAAGGTTGATGGGAAGTTTCAGTTCAGTCCCATCAGTGTTAACTTTCTGACAGAGGTTATGAAAGTTATCTTTGCTATCGTGATGCTCATAATTCAGGTATGTTCTTTTCGCTGATGATTTCTGTTTCTGCGCTTTGCACTTGGACTTGAAATGACCTTAGTAATGAAGATGATTGTCTTGCATGAGCTCTTTTCTTAGTTGAGTCTGATAACATCTATGAACTCCTAATAAGTAGCATGCTGGAAGCACTCCGTCGTCCTAGAGTAAGGATGATAGGACCAAAAGTGTTTGCATGTAAAACGAAAATGGAAAAAGAGAGTCTCGCAAAACGTGAAGCCATCTTTTAGCTGACATGAGGGTTGAGGGGTGGCAATCTTGCTTTGGCTCTGAATATCTGAACTAAGTTTTATTTTCTGCACGTGAGATTAGCTTAGAATTTTGTTAGGATTCCTCAACATTTTTTTGTATTTTTATGATGCCTGATAGCTGTACGGAGTACAGTTACATTGCAATGTTTTCTCTTGCGCTTGTATTATGTTATGACTTCTATTTGTTTACCTTTTTCGTGTTCTGTTCTAATGTGACAGTCTAGAAAGCAAAAGGTTGGAGAAAAGCCACTTTTGGCACGTTCAACCTTCATACAGGTGATCTATCTCATTGATTTCTTCTGATTTACCTGTACTGTGCAGATATATTATATTTTGATATATACTATTGCTTTTTTTCCTTTTTGGTTTTGCAGGCAGCCCGTAATAATGTACTTCTAGCTGTCCCTGCTCTTCTGTATGCCATCAACAATTACCTAAAATTTATCATGCAGGTCATTTTCATTCAGTTTACTGGCAGATTATTGTAATTTTGAGGGTAGATGTTGGGGTATTACCGTGTGATATTGTAACAACCTGACATATTGAGTCAATTGTGCAGTTGTACTTCAATCCTTCAACTGTGAAGATGCTAAGTAATCTCAAGGTACACTTTTCTTGTACTACTCACACTACCAGAATACTCAACTTTTGCACCGGTTGGGAAATCCCTTTAGCACCGGGTATCCCAACCGGTGCTAAACAACCGAGGCTAAAGGGATACCCTTTAGCACCGGGTAAAATAACCGGTGCTAAAGGTCCCCTTTAGCACCGGTTCCAAGCATCACCCGGTGCTAAATATTTTAACGCGAAAAAAAATATTTGTTTTACTCCTCATCTCTTTCCTCTCTCTCCTCTTGCCGCCGCCTACATTCTCTCCCACAGTTGTTCTTCAAGAAGAAGAACAAATCGAAGAACAAATTTATTACAAAATTAAGATCCAATAACTTTGTTACCAAATCAAGATCCCATAACTTTAGCAACATCCAGATCCAAAGATTACAAAATCCAAGATAGAAAAAATTACATTCAAGATTCAACACCAAACTGCAAAGATTACATCCAAGATTCACAACCAAAGATTACATCCAAGATTCATCCCGCGCCCGCGCGCGCCCGCCCGCGACTGCCCGCGAGCACCCGCGCGCTGCCCGCGACCGCCCGCGCTCGCCGCGCCGCCCGCCGCCGGCGCCCGAGCCCCTGCGAGAGGTAGAGGAAGAGAGAGTGAGAGAAGGAAGAGAGAAGAAAGGAAGAAGAGATAAGGTTGAAGGGGATGGATGAGAAGAGGGAGAGAAGATAAAAAAGAAGAAAGGAGGAGTGCTGCTACCGCCGCGGTGTGTGCTTTAGCACCGGTGCCCGTCTACAACCGGTGCTAAATGCGTTGGGGCATATTAGCACCGGTTGGTAGCTGTCACCGGTGCTAATGGGGGGCCTTTAGCACCGGGTCTTGCCACGACCCGGTGCTAATGTGCTCCCCTGCCGCCCCTTGGGCGCCGCCCCCGCTCCTAACCGCAGGACCCGGTGCTGATGCCCCATCAGCACCGGGTCCAAAAATAGCCGAGGCGGAGGAGGGGTGCGGATGTCGAGTATTCTGGTAGTGTCAGTTGTCATGATTTATTTATAGTTTGTGTGTACACATCTCAAAGTACCTGTGCTCTACACTTCTATAGGTACTGGTTATAGCTGTTCTTCTGAAATTTATAATGAGGAGAAGATTCTCAGTAATTCAGGTAAGGCTAACATTGGCATTAACTTGTATTGTTTCTATTTATCTTTTGATTGTTGTTTGTCGATATTGTATTATGTGTTTCCTTCTGCTATGCAATATATGTATTACTGGATTTCTTCTCTGTTCTCTTATCCTAATTATGTTGATATTATGCAGCATAGATAGTTGGATTTTGAACTCCTTAGGAATGAACTAACTGTTATTAAAATAAAGATTAAGCGCTAGTGTAAGTAGTATACATTGCAACCAAAGTGCTCTTGACAGAGTTGATTCTTGCATTCTTACTTAATGACTTGAAACCGGTAGCTCTTGATCATTTGATTATGAGCTTTAGTGTAAGCTTATTTTGGAAGGTGCAGTGTGTGGCAAGCAAGTATGCATCATACATTGCTAAATTTGCCATAGCCCATGGTGGTCTGTGATGATAGTTTTAGGTACCCTTGAATTCATTAAAAATTATGCAAACCGATGGGCCTTTTGCACACACATATTATTAAACAATGTAGTTCCTTTTGCAAATGCTTGGTCATGTGCAACAGATCTGATTTTCAACTATGTTGACCTTTCTCCCACTCTTCTTTAATATTGACAGTGGGAAGCTCTTGCTTTATTGCTTATTGGAATCAGCATCAATCAACTCCGGACTGTACCAGCGGGCAATACCGCATTTGGTCTTCCTGTCACTACTATTGCGTACATATATACATTGGTTTTTGTAAGTTGCTGCTAGACCATCTGATCTTTTTATTTCCCCCTGCATGTACACTTCTTTTTGTAAGTTCCCTTGACCAAAATAGTAGGACTCGTAAAGCAATATTTATTTACAACTGTATCTTGTAGGTAACTGTTCCTTCAATGGCTTCTGTCTACAATGAATATGCCTTGAAAAGCCAATATGACACAAGCATTTATCTCCAGGTAACTTGAGTATAAGTTTGTTTACGTTTGGCCTTGAGGGCCTGTTTGGTTCCGACCCTGGTCACCCTTCCTACTCCAGGCAGCAACTGCAAGTGTTGGGTTTCAGATGCCTGGGGCTAGGCGTGCTACCTTTTCCAGGCTGCCTGATCCAGGGTTTGAACCAAATGAGCCCTGATTTACTATAGAATAGTTTGTATTGTCCAATTCTTCTATCAGCGAATTATTTTATTTGTAGTTTTGTTTTCGTATTCCAGCTTCATATTAAAAGGCTTTGACTTACTTGTCTTGTTATTTCTTTTATTATCTTGCCTATTATTTCCTTTAATGATCTTTCCATTTAATTTGTAGAACTTGTTTCTGTATGGATATGGAGCAATATTCAACTTCCTTGGCATTCTTGGGACTGCCTTATTCCAAGGTGTGCACATTCATTTGAAGTTCAGTTTTGCGTTGAGAGTCAATGCCAAAATGCTGCATGTCTAGTGCACTGGCTGTATTTACCAGTTCAGACTCTAGATGACAAGGAGAAAATAAAATTTGTATGATAGTACCCTCATGCTTTCCAAGTTGTACCTGAAAGCAATAGTAGATGACAAGGAGAAAATAAAATTTGTATGATAGTACCCTCATGCTTTCCAAGTTGTACCTGAAAGCAATAGGGATTGTGTGGAATAGGAGATTGATTTGATAGAGAGACAAAGTTAACATATATATGAGGATGAAGAGATCTTGAGGTTTATAGAAACAGAACCAATCAAGAGCTTATAACCAAATCAAGATCATGAGCTTTATAGAAACAGAACCTGTCAAGATCTCCTCGTACCTCTCTAACCAAATCTATCAGGAGGGGTCGGCCAGCAAAGCCTAGCTCGGGCCCACATACACACGACAGTACCAACCAAAATGATAGAGACATAAAATCCCTAGCTTATAAAGTGAAGGATTGACTACCTGACTGATTTTGTATAGAATTTGGATTATTGACAGGGCCAAATGTTATTGTTATTGTCATTGTCCATTCTTAGTGATGATCTATGTCAATCCCTGAGGCAACATGATAGGCATATTCTGTCTGTCTTATGTTTATGATGTAATCTTGTCCTGTCTGTTTGCAGGGCCAGAGAGTTTTAATATCCTTCAAGGACATTCAAGGGCCACAATGTTTCTCATATGTAACAATGCTGCCCAAGGCATTCTATCTTCATTCTTCTTTAAGTATGCAGGTAATGATGCTCTACATCGTGTAAAAAAAAGGATGCTCTACATTTGTTCTTCATTATTCTTTAAGCTCTCATATCTATTTGTCTAACTGAAATTACACCGCAGACACAATTTTGAAGAAGTATTCATCAACTGTTGCAACGATATTTACTGGCCTAGCTTCTGCTGCATTTTTGGGGCATACCTTGACCATTAATTTTCTACTGGGCATATCAGTGGTGTTTATTTCAATGCACCAGGTTAGTTTACCTTTTTTTATTACTTAATTTCATTGAAGCAACCTTCATTTGTTTCTTATATCTTACTGTCATTTGCCCTCAGTTCTTTTCTCCACTTGCTAAAGTCAAAGATGACAAACCAGCTGACTTATTAGAGTTGGAAGATACACAAAACCACCGGTGAGTTTTTCTTTTCTTGTTTCAAATGGTCACAGCATTGCTGCAATGCTTGGTTGAGGTTTCACTGCGTTTGCCTTCTTCCAGTTGTACCATTGACAAATACTGCTCGTTGAAGAAATGTTGTTTTGCACTGAATCCATAGAAATAGCATGTTGTGTTTTTAACGATTGATTATTCTGTCCTCATAAAGTGTTTGTTCTTTCACAGGTCATCTGAATCTTCTTTTGTAAATATGACTGCTGGTGCAGCTGATGATGTAAGCAGCTTATTTTCATTTTCCAATAGATCTGTTGTTTTCATTTTATAAGACTTACATTTAAGTTGACTGTCATTTCAGGCGAGCCATAGAATTGGCACTGATGAGAGGCAACCGTTATTGCCTACATAAATTTGACTTCTGAGGTATATGCAGATTCTTGTAGCCGGATTTCTATGGTGTTGCTCAGTTGACAATTTGAAATAGTATATAGTTATGCATGTAGATTGCTAATGCAGTAAGATGGATAATTATAGTTATGCATGTAGATTGCTAATGCAGTAAGATGGATAATTATGATGATTTACACTATAAACCAGAAAAGATGATGTTTGACTGATTTTTTAATGGATATTTTCCATGATAGTTAATTAGCTATATCAATTTGAGAAACTATGCAAACAGGCTGTGTGAATTAATGGTAGAGTAAATAATGGTGATAACAGGCTGAGGCTTACATTGTTTTGGTTTTAGGCCTCAAGATCAGAATAATCTGGTTGGTTAGCTGTGTATGCTATAGGTTATGCTTTTGCAGCTGTAGGCAACGATATTAGTTTTTCAATGTCTATTTGAAGTTACAAAATAACTTTAGATCCACACGTTCCATACTTATATATGCACTTGCTGAATATTTATATCACACTTTCAATCACATTAACACAATCCTTTCTGTTCTGCAGGTAGGATAGAAGATGCTATTTTTTTTGTCGTGTGAGCATGAGATTTATTATGTAGCATTGTGAATTGAATAAACTATTGTACACTGTAAAGGCAAAAGAAAGAAAAGAAGCACCAACTGAGTTCTCCATTTTCTTTCATTTTTTGGGATGAGGCGGGTGGCCGGCCATCAGTGGGTTTGTGGGAGTGGCGGACCAGCATACCATACATTTTGATAGACATATAAATCGATAGGGATTCTCAGATACGATACTTGTAACCAAAATTTTTTTCTAGGAGCTGTATACGGAACAGTGGCAATGTGATAACTATTTCTGTACGACCTTTTTTGGGATGTTGATTAATCTTATACATTGTTGTCCCATTCTCCTGACGTTTCAGTGTTCTTTTCTGGGTAACCATGACCAAGGACCATTGCAACCTTAGGTTCCTGTTTTCTGGCGGGAGACAGGAACTAAGCAACCGACCAACTGTGCTTCTCTACTCTTATCTGTTTTAGTGCTAAACATGTCAATACATCTTCGTTTGTCTATTTTTAGTTGTGGCAAGTTTTGATGCCGCATTACTGTTCAGCAAACGATAGCACTTTTAAACTGAAACAGGTCACTAAGACCAAAAAGAAAAAGGAAAAGAGAAACAGCATAATGGTATTGTTAACTGCGAGTGTTTGGAGCTTTATTTCATATAAATGGTTTTAAATAAAGTTGTAGAAGAACAGAATAGAACAATGCCTTTTTCAGATCAAGTGCTTACCGTTCATCTTGGATACACAGAAAAAAAAATCTTAATAACCAGCGGAAGAAAGAGGAACACAACAACCATCAATTAAGCTTCAGACAGGCATGTACCAAAAGCCTTGTTTCATATTTCTGTTGCAAAATGGCTGGCTCTACATTTTCGTTTCAGTTCTGGGCAAGTTCTTACTCTTCGTTCTATGCTAAACAGCGCTCTCGTGCGGCATGAACTTTTGGCATGTACGTCGTGTTCTTTCTTCATCCATATTCTAACACTTCTCAGTTTCAATCGTTGGAACAAAGATGCAACAGTAAGACCAGGAGCCATATCGGTTCGAACTTTGCAGAATGCAGACGTACAAGCATACTGCAAAGCGCTTCTAAGATCATGCACTTTGTTTTAATCCATGTACCATCCCAAATACGATCAATGTGGCTGATAGCATATGGATTCGTGGACGGACAGAGCAACAATCCAAGTGTTCAAGGTCAAGTCGCATGATCCAACAATTGTGAACTCTTGATGTTGCGTGCACTAGCTATGATAGCGAAATCCTTATTCAACAGTGGTAGCAATTGTACTAAGGTCCCGGTAACTTCGTACCACCATGGCAATTTCACTGCGAATTACCATCAAAATAAGTAATAAGAGAGAAAAGAGACTAACCGTGCAATCTGCACAACCCAGTTCTTAAAAAGCTAGAAATAACTAAGACCCAGCTCGTGAGTGAATTACAAACGACAGACAATCTCGTTTGACCCTAAAAAAATACAAACAATAGTGCGAGACTGAAAAGGCAGAACACAAAATTCGTAAAACCATCTAACTAGACTCTAACGAAGGACACCTGCCGATTCTTCACGTACGCGTGAACTCCACCGGCGCTGGCGACGCGAACCCCTTGTGGTAGAGCAAGTCGGTCATGACCCTGTTCGCGCGCTGCGTCATGTGCACGCCGTCGCTCCGGGCGCGCCGCACATCCGGTCCATGTCGAAGTTGTACGCGCCGCCGCCGGCCCCGCAACACGCTTTGGTCACGGCCCCCTCGTCGAACCCCGCCTTGCCGGCGTCCCTCAGCATCCTCACGTACGCGTAGAAGTAGTCGGCGTAGGCGACCGTGGCGGCCGGGTACGAGCGGCGCAGCTCCCGGACGCCCTGCTGCAGCAGCACGTTGTGCATCTGGGAGAACAGGTTCAGCGCCGCCAGACAGCCGTTGGCGTCGTAGGCGCTCGCGTCTGTCTCGCCCACCGCGGACAGGTAGCTCGGCACGCACCCCAGCGGGAGGTTGCCCGGGATCACCACCCGCGTCGCGCCCATGTCGAGGAGCTCCCTGGCCGTTGTCGTCACGGAGCGCACCACGTCCGGAACCAGCGCCATCGCCTCCACCACGCCCGTCGCCATGCGCCCGAAGTTGTAGAAGTTGCGCGGGCCGCCGGGCGCCGGCCTGTTCGCCGAGAAGGCGTAGTTGTAGTCGTTGCCGCCGATCTCGCCCACCATGACCAGCGAACGGGCCAGCTTGTCGCGGATCTCCTGCGGGGACTGGGTGGTGGAGCTCATGAAGTCCTTGAACTGCTGCAGCTGGACGGCCAGGGAGGTGTTGGTGTGGGGGACGGAGACCCCTCTCCTCGCGAGCGCCGCCGCGTCGAGGGCCGTGGCGCCGGCGACGGCGAAGTTGACGCCGTGGGTGAAGTCGGCGCTCTTGTCGAGGTACGGGTTGAGCAGCGGCAGGCCGAGATCCTAGGCGAGGAAGTCGATCATGAGGTACCCGTCGGAGCACCGTCCGGTGGCGCCGCCAATGGCAGAGCCGTAGGGTGGACTCGTGGTGTACCGCAGCATGCCGGTGGTGGCGCGCTCGCGGAGCAGGTTGCCGGTGTCCGACAGGGAGTCGCCGAAGTTGTAGATGGCCGTGATGCCGTCCACCGCCGCCGCCTTCTCTTTCGCCGCCAACTTGGCCGCCTGTTGTTGCGGCGGCGGCCTAGCTGCGTTGCACGGGGCGATGACGAGGAGCAGCGCCACTAACGCGGCGAGCAGTATGCGAGCCATGGTCGCCATGTCACACGTACTGGAACGCGGCGTTCGGTTTGGTCTGGGGAGAAGTTGGAGGGCAGCAGGCGCATTTTATTGAGCGCGCCGTGAGGCCACCTCGCGAGCCGTTCGGACTAGGAAACGCGCGCGAGAGCATGTCGGAGCCGGCTCACGCTGTATCCGATTTGCATCCTCCTCCTGCCCTATTCCGACTCCGACTGCAAGGGAGGAAACCGATTGGCGATCAGATCGGACTATCCGAGACCGACTCGAACCTGATGCCGTCCGCAGACCATAAATACCTCAGGCCACCCTTGTCTTCGCGCTGTCTCGAACTCTCGATCCATCCATCCACCACGTACTTCACTTTCTCCCCCTTACCCGCGGCCCGCGGCGGCGGCGGCGGCGAAGGCTCCACCATCACCGTCGACAGCTCGTTTGCCTGCTCCCGTCGGCGGAGAATGTGCGCCGTTGCACCCGCCACGCGTCCCGGCGTCGCGATCCCTCGTCGCGACGCGCCAGTCCGTTCCGCCGCTCCAGCGGCCGTGCGCGCTACCGGGACGAACAAGCCGCGAGGCGTCGTCGCGCCCGCGTCGCGCGGCATGACGATGGCGCGGGATTCGTCGGCCTGCTCGGCCGGTGCCGGCGGGTTTTTTGCCACCAAAAAGAACATCGTAAACGGAGTCCAAGTTGAGGTGGAGGTCATCCCCGTCGGCGTCAAGAAGCACGTCAACTCCGCGCCGGGGCACCTCCGCGGCGCGCTGGCGCGCGACCCGTCCGTTTGTCTCGCCGCTGTCGTGGTGTTCCCCGTGCCCGGTCGGAAGCGCACCAAGCGCACCCGCAACACTACCGGCGAGGCCAAGGCGGAGGTCTTGACCGTCGGCGGCAAGATGCCCGTCGACCCTGCGCTTGATCTCCTCCACAAGCGGATGGCTTCGGAGCTCGAGGCCCTGCGCGAAATCCTCAAGAAGGCCGAGCTCATATCCCGCGGGTCGGCATGCAAGGGCGGCGCGGCACCCGCCGCCGGCAAGAGCAAGCGGCTCCTGGACGCCGAACCACGGGTGGAGGCTGGCGGCAAGGCGCCGCCGGCGAAGAGGATGAAGGTCTCGCCTGTGCCGGCGCAGAAGCAGACGAAGGTGCCACGGATGTCGGCTGACGAGAGGGAGCAGCTTGCCGGCCGCCTGGCCTCGTTGCCGGAGCTGCCAGTTCACATCGTGGAGTTTCTCCAGCAGCAGTTCGGCGAAGATCCCCATGGCGACATCGAGATCGACATCCACAGAGTGGAAGACTCTGTCCTGCTCGAGCTGAAGGCGCGGCTGGACAGGCTCGACGCGGATGCCCTCCCCAAGGAACATCACAACAACTCCTCGGTGAAGATGGAGTTGGATTCCAAGACGCAGATGGACAAGGATGTCGCCGCCGAAGAGACGATCGCCACCGACGAGCAGGAGGAAGAGGACGTCGACATCTGCGGCGCGTCAGATTCAGACTCGGGCAGCAGCTCTAGCAGTGATTCCGACGGGAGCAGCTCGAGCAGCGACTCCGACAGCGACAGCGACTCCGACGAGGGCGAAGACTGCCCAGCTGCACCAGTGGTTCTTCCCCGGAAGGACGCCGCCTCCGCGCAGGCACCGCCAGTCCCGGCACCAGAGGCGAAGGTCGCCAAGCCTTGTCAACCACCGTCGCGTCCGGCACGGCAAGCGGCGCGGAGTGCTGAACCGGAGAAGGTCCAAGACGTCGGCCAGCGCGCAGCGCTCAGGGCGAAGCTCCGCCGGGAGCTGCTGGAGATGGAGAGGACGGTGCTGCCGGACGAGAGCATCCACGCGATGGATCTGCGGCGGCTGTGCATCGCCGAGTATGGCCATCCCGGAGTCATGCGGCAGCTCGGGCTCTTCCTCAAGGCCGACGCGTAGCGTAGGGCGCGGCAAGCAGGACTCTGCAGGAGCATCTTAGCTGTAGATGTACTGAACTACTGATTACTACTGAGCGGGAATGTGAGTTATCTGATGTGATGTATGTTGGATGGAAGGTGCCATGGGCACTGACTAAGGCTGGATAAAAACTCGTGGCTCGTTAGCTCGCTCGACTCGACTCGTTAGTGGCGTCGGCTCGTTTTAAATTGTTCACGAGCTGAGCCAAGATTTTAGCTCGTTGTGTTAACGAGCCAGCTCGCAAGCGGCTCGCGAGCTATAACGAGCCAGAGTGTATAGCTCATCATGTATTTTATTCATGTGATATCTTGGATACTTGCTATGTTCAACTTAATTCATAAACTAAACGATGGAGATATGGTACTTAGATGGATTGGTCATCGGTGATCTTGTTACGTATTCATGAATATGTTAATGGTGAATGGAGGTAGCCATGAATATATTACGTAATTATAATAATTTATGCTGTTATAATATCATATTGTGAAATACTATTGTTTCTATCTGAGTTTTTTAGCTTGAAATATGTGTAAAACAGTTGTCTTTTTATTTTAGTATACCATAAATATTTTTTTACAAAAAAATACATGTATAATAATAATAAACGAGCTGGCTCGCGAGCGGCTCGAGCTGGCAAACGAGCCGAGCCGAGCCGCTTCTCTGGCTCGGTTCGTTAACGAGTCGAGCCGAGCTGGCTCGTTACCTTAACGAGGCAGCTCGAGCTGGACCGAGCCGTGCCGAGCTGGCTCGTTAGCCAGCCCTAGCACTGATGGCGCGCTAAGTGTTATGGACATGTCTGATATGTCTGTTTGTGTCATGCAACTTGAATAAAAATCCTCATGATGGCAGCAAATGTTCTTCAGTACCGAGCATGACAGTTTTTCGTTTCGGCTCTGATCATGTGTGCTGGTTCTTTTAGTTTTGTCAAGTTTTGATGCAGCAGTAAGCTGATCTAAACGTTAAAATAAAATACACAGAATTTTTCATTCCAGGCACACCTCTGGACACATCAACAAACATAATTTACGCCCATCTCGTTCAGATCGAGCCTTATATTCATTGCCATGAAGCCAAGCTAAATAGACCAGCTTGCCCTTGAACAATACTAAGTGAATGGTGTCTAGGACTCACGGTCTATTGCCTGCCCAAACCAGCAATGGACAGATCGGCTATGCCTGACTGCAACAGTTCTCCGATGCTAGCGAGGAAGAACACAGCAGCTGACAGAGCCTCTCATCTCCAGACACAACACACCACGAAACTTGCCGCCTAGAGAAAGATGACAAGCGCCCATTTGACAACAAAACATCTCGACAAAACCAACAATTACATGAAAAAACCATGTATACTCAACTACTACAAAACTTGATTCATGTTTGAAGTTCGATACATTAACACCAGATCTAAGTAGCTCCTAATGAACATTCAGGTGGTAGAGGCACAAGGTAGTTCACGCCCAGTGTTCGGCGAGGTCAGTCTCTGCAATCCTTGCTGGTCCTCTCAGCACACGTACAAATAATTCATAAATACTAGTGGTTCGGTCATGTCCTTCATTCTAACATGGCATCAACTTTGTCCTTTGTTGGCTGCTTTGCATTTTTGGCTTTCTTTCTACCTGCAGAGTGAATGAACAAGGTTAGATAGATGTATCTCATGATTGCACAAAGTAAGCAAACTTCTTGATTGTTCGCAAGGAAGGAATTGGAGTTTGATATATTACCCTTTCCTTTTAATCTTTTGATTTGTATCCTGGTGTTTTTCTTCAAACTGATCTTCACTTGAGACTTGCCCTTTGCGGGTTCTGAAGACTCTGCCCATAAAAGTACAGAAGTTAGAAATAGGGTTGCAGTGATAATCAGATAAATATTTGTAGAGGTTAAAGGTCAGCAAGTGAAGCAAACAAAATATATGTGGAATCGACATCAAACAACACACTAAGATAATATGAATGAAACAACAGAAGGCACCCCCTACGTAGGCAGGTCAATCTAAGACCATCACTACCCATGTTAGGAGCCTAAGACACATACAAAATGCTTTGGAAATGCATCTTTGTGAAAATAAGGAAGTAGCATCAGGAACTCGAGAACTTTGTGTGAGCAAGCTAACGGCCCTGTCAGAAAAGGAGAGGCATATAAAACCATATTTCCACAAAAATACTGCTGAAAAATTTATTGGAGACATTAGAATGATAGAGAT
This sequence comes from Echinochloa phyllopogon, assembly GCA_033239725.1. Taxonomy (NCBI): domain Eukaryota; kingdom Viridiplantae; phylum Streptophyta; class Magnoliopsida; order Poales; family Poaceae; genus Echinochloa; species Echinochloa phyllopogon. The sequence goes on along the minus strand of BTCW01000001.1, from coordinate 33,381,929 downwards.
GATTTCACTATGTACCTAGTTGGGCATCTCTACAGTTGGTACTAATATACAAATTGCCATGTAGAGGCATATTTTTTACAACAGTTTAGCAGTCCTTAACATTTAACTAGAACATCTAACTGTTGCTAAACTCTTTGTTTGATTATACTGTCTACAGACAACCATGGTCCAGAAACTGCCTATGCCTTGATAGGCCAGTTGGACACAAATGTATAACAATGACCGGAATAGCTTTGTTAGGTATGTTTTAGAGATATTCTCTGTTTTCAAGTGAAGATAATAAAATTACTGACACAAACAAAATAAGGTTTCACTCATGATAGATGGAAACTCATTTCCAAATACCAACTAGATGAAACACCACCAACAAACATAGTGCAGTGCAGATGGAATCACCACAATCAGTTTTTTTCATGATCAAGGATACAATAACCAGTAATATCCAGTTTGCCCACCAAATCTACCATGAAGTTTACAAACCAATAAACAAACATCATAGGTTGGAGCTTACCACATTTAGCTATCCCTCAACTAAATGTCAATGAAACGACAGTACCAGAACGGCACTTCTGCAACTCTTTTTACAGCTTTATTTTAGCAACAGTTACTTATGCAATTACCCCTAACCCTCCTAACAACCAATCTAGGTCAATCATATCAAATGACAACCCACTACTACACAAAATTCTCCAAAATCGACCTAATTGAATCCCAAGTTCAATTTCCGGCCACTGCTATCAAAACAAGCAAGCAGGCTTAGAACCGCACCTTCAGCAGAGACCATGTCGACATCCCCCATGTTGTTCTCCAGTGCCTTAATCATCGCAGCCTCTTTCTGCTCCTGCACGGCCATAATAACCCACCAAAAACAAGCATCAGAGGAGGCCGTAACTTCGCGCGAACCGCATCAGAATAAACAAACCCGCCAGATTTACCCGGTTGTGGCGGCGCTCGAGCTTCCGCTTCCGCTTGCCGGACATGGAGAGGGGCGCGTTCCGCTGCTTGAGCTTGCCGGTTCCCGGCTCCCCATGCGCGGCGCGCTTGCGGTCCTGATTGAACTGGCGCCTGTTCTTCTGCACCACGTTATACTTGGCCATGGCGTGGCGGCGGATGGGTCGGGTTCGCAGGCGCCGCCGCGGGAGAGGAGGGGGGAAGAGAGGAAGCCGAGCAAACCCTTCGGCCTCGCCCTTTAACCCTTGCCCCCTTCTGCCTCAAGATCCGTGCAACGACGCGCGGCTGCTCCAGATCCCCCACGCTTGGAGATTCGTGCGTGCAGACGTGGCAATGTTTGACTCCGTCGCCGTTTTCAACTCCACTTGCCTGCCGCTCTGTCTCCGACTCGGACGCCCTCGCGTTTCCTACTCTGAACTGCCCGCGACGCAGCTGACGGCGCTCTGAATAAAAGCCGCCCGTTGGCCTCTGATTTATCCACAGGCAAAAACACGAAACACCGCGTTCCAGACTTCCAAAGATCCAATACTTGACATGGCGACCATGGCTCGCGTCCTGCTCGCCGCATTAGTGGCGCTGCTCCTCGTCATCGCCCCGTGCAACGCCGCTAGGCTGCCGCCGCACCACAAGGCGGCCAAGTTGGCGGCGAAAGAGAAGGCGGCGGCGGTGGACGGCATCACGGCCATCTATAACTTCGGCAACTCCCTGTCGGACACCGGCAACCTGCTCCGCGAGCGCGCCACCACCGGCATGCTGCGGTACACCACGAGTCCACCCTACGGCTCTGCCATTGGCGGCGCCACCGGACGGTGCTCCGACGGGTACCTCATGATCGACTTCCTCGCCTAGGATCTCGGCCTGCCGCTGCTCAACCCGTACCTCGACAAGAGCGCCGACTTCACCCACGGCGTCAACTTCGCCGTCGCCGGCGCCACGGCCCTCGACGCGGCGGCGCTCGCGAGGAGAGGGGTCTCCGTCCCCCACACCAACACCTCCCTGGCCGTCCAGCTGCAGCAGTTCAAGGACTTCATGAGCTCCACCTGTTAGCATTAACAGATCACTAGTCACAGATCTAGAAGGGAATAACTTGAATCTTGACAGTAAAACATGATGAACAATAACAAGAACATGATGAACGAATAGGGTTATACCATCGCCTCCGGTGGAGGAAGCCATCTCAGGTTCTGTCGGTGACGATCTGCGCAAGGCAGCGACGCGCAGTGCAGGGGTCGACGGTCGCGGTCGTAGATCACGCTGTCCCTCTGGTCGCCACCGGCTTTGGCCTAGAACGGCGACGGAGGACGTCGTGGTGGCGGTGGTGGGTCTTCCCGTCACTGCCCGCGCTAACCCTAGATCGGATTGGTATGTCGGTGGGTCTGACGGCTCACGTTCAACCTCGTGAGTAGAGCCGGCGGCCCCCACCTCTCTTTATAGCGCAGGGTGACAGGGGCCCACCAACCATGGGTTGGGTTGGGCGCCCCCGATCAGGGCGCGGATCAAGGCCCACGGCCTTTGGGCCGTGTGGGCTGAGAGATCAACCTAACAATCTCCCCTTTGATCTCACATTCGCTTTCCTTTTACTTTTACTATTTCCTTATCTCATCCTAGATTTGTGTACAGAGCATATTTCATCGTCACGATCAATTATCGATAGAATCAATAGCTACAATACACGCCTCTATTCAGAAATAGATTCTTTATTCCTTTTGGGCCCTGTGAATCCAGAGATCATAGGAAATACCTTAGTCCCATGCCGGCCACGTGTTCCTTGAACACGTTGGGTGGTAAGCCTTTCGTTAGCGGATCCGCGAGCATCTTCTCTGTTCTAATATGCTCGAGACTTGTGGTGTGATCCTGAATTCTATCTTTAACAGAATAAAATCTTATCTTTATCGACTTGGTAGCCGTACTTTTCTTGTTATTATGAGCATAGAACACTGCTGGCTGGTTATCGCAGTACATCTTTAGTGGTCTTTCTATACTGTCTACCACTCTCAATCCTGGTACGAATTTCTTTAGCCATTCAACTTGGCAGGATGCCTCGTAACATGCTATAAATTCAGCATACATCGTAGATGTTGCTGTCACTGTTTGCTTGGAGCTTCTCCACGATATAGCTCCCCCTGCGAGAGTGAAGATGTAGCCTGTCGTGGACTTACTATCATCTCCATCTCCCGCAAAGTCTGAGTCTGAATACCCTTCAATCTCTAGGGAATCAGTTCTTTTATATGTCAGCATGAGGCCTTTTGTGCCTTGCACATACCGTAAAGCTTTCTTCGCTAATTTCCAGTGTTCAAGGCCTGGATCTTTCTGGTATCTGCCAAGTATGTTGGTCAGGGCGTGTGCACACCTGCGCATACTGTAAGCTTCCGACAGCTGAAGCATATGGAACTGCTTTCATTTGTTCCCTCTCATAGCTGTTCTGAGGACTCTGAAAATCCCCAAATCTATCGCCCTTGACTATTGGCGCAGGAGTAGGCTTACTCCTTTGCATACAGAACTTTTCTAGAACCTTTTCCAGGTACGTCTGTTGAGATAATCCTAATACCCCATCTGATCTATCTCGGTGAATCTCAATTCCCAAAACGAATGAGGCTTCACCAAGGTCTTTCATATCAAAGTTCGAGGACAGGAACTTCTTCGTTTCCAATAATAGGTTGACATTGCTACTTGCCAGTAGAATGTCATCCACATAAAGGATGAGGAAAATGTAACTGCCTTTCTGGAATTTTGCATAAATGCAATTGTCCTCAACATTTTCATTAAACCCAAACCTCTTTATCGTTTCGTTGAACTTCAAGTACCACTGCCTCGAAGCTTGTTTTAACCCATAAATGGATTTCTTTAGGTGACATCCCATGTGTTCTTTTCCTTCCACGACAAAACCTTTGGGTTGAGCCATGTAAACTTTTTCTTCAAGATCCACATTAAGGAATGCCGTCTTTACATCCATCTGGTGCAATTCGAGATTGAAATGCGCCACCAATGCCATTATGATTCTGAAGGAATCCTTACATGAGACCGGAGAAAAAGTCTCATTGTAATATATTCCTTCCTTTTGTGTAAAACCCTTCGCCACAAGACGCGCTTTAAATCTTTCTACATTCCCTTTGGAGTCATGTTTCGTCTTGTAGACCCATTTGCAGCCTACTGTTTTGGCTCCTTTAGGAATTTCTTCTAAGTCCCAAACACGGTTGGTACTCATCGATTTCATTTCATCTTCCATGGCCTCAAGCCACTTGGATGAATTTTCGCTTCTCATGGCTTGTTCGAATGAAATAGGATCATCCTCCATTCGAAACTCTTCTGTGTTATACACTTCATAATCATCAGGAATTGCTGACTTTCTTGCTCTTTGAGACCTTCTAGGGGCGTCTACATTTGGAACATTTTCTATTGGAGGCTGTTGATGCTCCCCCTGATCTGCAGCAACATTTTCTATAGGATCCTGAGGGACAGGTTCCACATTTGCATTCGGTGTTGCCACAGGAGGAACCACCACAGGAGCTGGAGCCGCAGTGTCTGGCACCGTCGGCGTAGGCTCAACAGGTAGTTCGAAAAATGGCTCCTGAATCATTGGATTGGGTGCGCACACCCGCCTCTCCTCAAGATCAATCTTTCGAGCTTCCATGCTCCCCCGTATCATTTCTTCTTCAAGAAAAGCAGCATGTCTCGTTTCCACAAACTTTGTGACTTTGTCAGAACAGTAGAAACGATATCCTTTTGATTTCTCTGTGTAGCCAATAAAATGGCAACTCACTATCTTGGGATCTAGCTTCCCAATGGTCGGGTTGAATATCTTTGCCTCAGCAGGGCTCCCCCACACCCGTAGGTGATTCAATGAGGGCACTCTGCCTGTCCACAGCTCATACGGTGTTTTTGGCACCGCTTTACTGGGAACTCTGTTGAGAATATAGGTGGCGGTTTTTAAAGCCTCCATCCATAAGCTCACTGGTAGTGTAGAGTAGCTGATCATGCTTCGCACCATATCCATAAGGGTACGGTTACGTCTTTCAGCGACTCCATTCTGCTGAGGATCGCCCGGCATAGAGTACTGGGCAACTATACCTTGTTCCCTTAGGTACCTCGCGAAAGGCCCTGGAACTTGGCCATATGGGGTGTGCCGACCATAGTATTCCCCTCCACGGTCGGAACGTACTATCTTTATCTTTAAATTAAGTTGATTCTCAACTTCAGCCTTGAATATTTTAAACTTATCCAATGCTTCTGATTTTTCTTTTATTGGATAAATATATCCATAACGGGAATGATCATCGGTAAAAGTAATGAACGAGTCAAAACCATCTATACTTTTAACTGAAAACGGACCACAGATGTCTGTGTGAATTAACTCTAAAACACCCGCGGTATGTTCAGCATTTTTCTTTGTAATCTTTACGTATTTTCCTTTTATGCAATCAACGCATTTATCTAAGTCTGAGAACTCTAGAGGAGGAAGAATGTCATTCTTAACCAGCCTTTCTATTCTCCCCCTCGAAATATGGCCTAAACGACAATGCCATAATTTCGACGACGTGTCTTGAGTTCTCTTTCGTTTTCTATTATGAGCTGTGGCTGGGGATACAAGCGCATTCACATCACATACGGAATTCACACTTTCACGTAGTGATAACAAATAAAGATCATTTTTCTTAAAAGCAATAGTAGTAACTGTATCTTTAAAAACTATCACACACATGCCATTTCCAAAATGACATCCATATCCATCATCATCTAGACGAGATACACTTATTAAGTTCCTCTGTAAACTAGGCACAAAGAAAACATCTCTAAGAAATAAATCAAATCCGGTGTCGAGCTCTAGGAGAAGGTCGCCCACCGCCTTCACTTCTGCTTCGACTCCATTCGCGACTTTAATTCGCCTTTCGTTTCTTTGAGTAGTTCTCGTCGAACGGAATCCCTGTAAAGAGTTTGCAACATGAATTGTTGCTCCTGAGTCAATCCACCAAGTAGATGTGGAATAATCTATATACAGAGATTCATTTACGAATGAAATAACATTCTCACCTTTCTTTTCCATGATCATCTTTAAGTAGGCGGCACAATTTTTCTTGTAGTGCCCTTTCTCCTTGCAGTAGAGACATTGATCTTTCTCCACTGTGGTTCGCCCATCCTTAGGCCTGTGCTGCTGGGAGTGCTGAATTCCTTTTCCCTTAGAGGAGGAGGGATTTCCTTTTGCGCTGCTAGACGCATTGCTGTTATTTTTCTTCTTTTGCACGTAGTTGACAGTGTTACCACGTGCTATCTTTATCCTTTCCTCCTCTTGAGCCAACATCGCTATGGTCTTTTCTGTGTCCCATTTCTCAGGACTAACGTTGTAGTTAACAACGAAGTTCTCAAATTCATCTGGCAATGAAGCAAAAACCAAATGAATGATGGTACTCTCTTTCAAGTCCTCATCCATCGGCTTGAGCTTATTGTTTATGTGGATTAAGCGATGTATGTGCTCTCTGATCCCGCCTGTGTACTTGGCGTTAATCAACTGCTTGATCAATTGAGAGGCGTAGGTCTTTGAAGAGCCAGTATACTGACTCTTTAGCTTCGCCAAGTACTCAATGACGTTGCGACAATCTTTAATTGCCCCAAAGATAGCAGGCTCTATAGTGTTCTTGACCACCGCCAAACATTTCTTGTTGGCAGTGATCCATCTGGCATTATCTGTATCAAACTTTTGTTTGCTGACCATATAGGCCTGCTCTGTCTGCTGCCAAACAGCATCTGTCACATCAGCCTCTCTGACTGGCTTCACAGGCTCAGCCGGAACCGGTGCAGTGAGAACCCAGTCCAGCTCTGTCATGGTGAAAAAGAAATCCACTTTCTTGTACCACTCATTGTAGTTATCTCCTTTGAGAATCGGAATGTCCTTGATGGAGACCATCATGGAATTCGTAGCTGAAATTAAATCATATCAAATGAGAACATTATAACATAATAACAGTGCCTATTACATTAAAACTTCATCACCTTTGGGCAGAAAAAGTAATAATGCAATGATAAACATCTATAAGATTATAATATTGTTACTATCGACTTTGGTCAGAAAATAACAATATTACAATTAATCTGAAATTTTATCTGTGACTTGAAATTAAATTATCCCTTTGGTTCAAATTTAAATACAAGTCAAAATAATAATCTATGCAGCGGAAACATTAAATAATTACACATGAACAGTAGCAAAATACTCTTATTTACTTTCTGCCAAATTATCCCTTTGTTCAAATTTAACAGAAGTAAATTCTATACAAAATTTTTGACCGAGAAAACAATCAAAACTAACTCAAAAATGCTATTGTTCAAAACTTTATTCAATTTTGAAGTACGACACAGCACCCGCGGCCCACTTTGCACCGAGCTGCTCTGCCCACGTACGCGCGCAGCGTCCCCACGGCTCTCCTGCTCGCCCGGCGCGTATCGCGCGTACAGCAGCTGCCCACGTGGCTTGGTCGCGTTCTGCTCCCTCGCATGCGCAGTGCGCGCGTAGCCGCACTAGCAGCCCAGCAGCGCGTCTTGCACGCATGCGCGCTTGCGCGCTCGGCCATCGAAAAGGGCCTGCTAACTCGCTCACGCGCGCGCAGACGCGGCCCACTCGTTCGCTTCTGCTCGGCCCGACACTATGCGCGGCGCAGCTCGCAAGACTGGAGCCCAACAACCAATGGCTGGGCCACCGATTTGGCCTAGCGCCGCAGCGCATCCCACACCCGCCTCCATCCCTACCGTTCAGCAAATCGTACGGTGGAGCGTGGATGTAGGGGATATATAAGCCCCTTCGGAACCCTTGAACCATAATCCTCCTCAGTTTCTCTCTCGCGCAGCAGCTGCTCCAGCAGCTCACTTCATGTGCGCGCAGTAGGCCAGTGGCCTTACGCCGCCAGGCTGTTCTCTCACGCCGTCGGCGCCATGGCCCGTGGCCTCTTCTCTGTCTCTCCCCCACAGCCACCAAGGCCCTCACGGCCGAAACCGCGGTCGCGTATGGCATCTTGGAGGAGAAACCGGCGCCGCCGCGGGACCCATCGCCGACGCGCGCGTGCACCCTCGGGTGCGCGCGCCGCCGTCGATAGGCTTCGTGGTGGTGCTCTGTTCTTTGCCACCTTCGAGTGATGGATCTGAGGTAGGGTTCGGGTTTTAGGGTTTTTTTTTTGTTGCCCCCGCGGTGCGGTGGTGTTCTCTGTCCCATCCATCGAGATCGTGTTTCTGTGTTGATTCTTTCGATCCGAATCGGATCCATTTAATATCTGATTTCTATCCCAATGTCTAGATCTATGCGCTAGTAAGGCGACTGATACCATTGTTAGCATTAACAGATCACTAGTCACAGATCTAGAAGGGAATAACTTGAATCTTGACAGTAAAACATGATGAACAATAACAAGAACATGATGAACGAATAGGGTTATACCATCGCCTCCGGTGGAGGAAGCCATCTCAGGTTCTGTCGGTGACGATCTGCGCAAGGCAGCGACGCGCAGTGCAGGGGTCGACGGTCGCGGTCGTAGATCACGCCGTCCCTCTGGTCGCCACCGGCTTTGGCCTGGAACGGCGACGGAGGACGTCGTGGTGGCGGTGGTGGGTCTTCCCGTCACTGCCCGCGCTAACCCTAGATCGGATTGGTATGTCGGTGGGTCTGACGGCTCACGTTCAACCTCGTGAGTAGAGCCGGCGGCCCCCACCTCTCTTTATAGCGCAGGGTGACAGGGGCCCACCAACCATGGGTTGGGTTGGGCGCCCCCGATCTGGGCGCGGATCAAGGCCCACGGCCTTTGGGCCGTGTGGGCTGAGAGATCAACCTAACAATCTCCGCTTTGATCTCACATTCGCTTTCCTTTTACTTTTACTATTTCCTTATCTCATTCTAGATTTGTGTATAGAGCATATTTCACCACCATCCAGTCCCCGCAGGAGATCCGCGACAAGCTGGCCCGTTCGCTGGTCATGGTGGGCGAGATCGGCGGCAACGACTACAACTACGCCTTCTCGGCGAACAGGCCGGCGCCCGGCGGCCCGCGCAACTTCGACATGGACCGGATGTGCGGCGCGCCCGGAGCGACGGCGTGCACATGACGCAGCGCGCGAACAGGGTCATAACCGACTTGCTCTACCACAAGGGGTTCGCGTCGCCAGCGCCGGTGGAGTTCACGCGTACGTGAAGAATCGGCAGGCGCCCTTCATTAGAGTCTAGCTAGACCGTGTCACGATTTTTTTGGTTCAACTTTTGTTATTAGTCTTTCTTTTTTTATGCAACATGTGTATATTTAGGGTACTCGTTAGAGTCTAGTTAGATGGTGTTACGAATTTTGTGTTCAGCTTTTGTTATTTAGTCTTCCCGTTTTTTAGTGCAGTCTGTGTATATTTATATAACTGGCTAGCTTAATAAATTAGTTAGAAGTTTTAAGATTACTGGTTATACGAGTGCATCTCGCTTCCTCCTAGATATTGCTGCAGCCTTGCATGACATATTTTGACAACAATGAAAAAAAATCCTGAGAGTAAATTTTATGAGCTACAAAATCTCAATTCAAAGTGCAATGACTTTATATCTCATGCTTGATTTTTTTTTGACATTCGTGAGCTACAAAGCTTTGATGAGTAGGAAGCTTTATATCTCGTTCCCTTGTAAGGTTTCAGCTTCTGGGCTCTCACGCACTTGTGCAATTTTTTTTTAGAATTACACACTTGTGCAAATGTGCAATCGTGTTCCACGACTTTTTTCGAGAAACCGGGTTTCTATTTCACATGAAATTCTGGTAGTTTACATCATACAACTTACAAAGACATCTTTGAAAAAATAGAAAATTGCAAACAAGTCCTTGTAAGAAGCTCCCGGTCGTTCTCGCCGCCGGCGGCCGGAGGAAACGCCCTGAAGCCGGCCACCTTCCCGACGAAGCAACTTCAAAGTTTTGTAATGACACCCAGAGTAGCATATCGGAGAAACCAACATGCCGTGAAACCGTTGAACGAGCAGGCCGGTCTGGATGGCCAGAAGCCATCCCTTCGCCGGTGTAGAAGAGGTCTGACGCCTCGCATAGCTTCAGCCCCAACACGCCGGTGTAGAGAGAACCCAAAAGGGGATGCAAACCACCAGACAAGGTGGTAACAACACACCAACCCGGTCTTCCAAGTTGGTAACCAAACCTCCCTATAACTCCGCCAGAAACACCATCGGCGGCGGCAACGAAGACGAGGGAGGGACAGAAGAAGAAGCTGACAAGATCTAGAACACTCACCAGAGGTCCAGATCTACCGAGCTCTTCCTTTATTCTCCATGAAGCAACACCGCGGAAAGGAAGTGCAGAAAAGTCGACGACGTCGCCAGATCTACCACTCCAGCTTCCACCGGCGATGCTCAGGAGCAGCAAAAGCACCGGCGGCCATCCAAGCACCGCCGTAACCCTAACCCTACTATATAGCTAACTATATACAGAGGGGAAACAAAGGCCGCCGTCGATTCAATCGGTCCCCCTCCTCCTCCGACGCCGGCGAAGGCGCCAGAGGCGAGGACGACGGTGAATCGACGGAGGAAAGTGAAATCGCCCTCCGGTCGCCGCTCTCTACTGTAGGGCTCTGGAGAGGTCGAGAGGGTGCTCGTGTTCCACGACTTGGGTGGCGCCCGCGAATGGCCCACTATGCTGGGCCGGTCCGGGCCGTTGCACGGGCTATAATCATTATAATCTGAGCCTTTGCGAGCGCTACATAAGTCACGCTGTTTCTGGCCCTGCATGCCACATCCGCGTGACCGTGTGTCCGTGCCTGGCGGCTGGCGTTCTGCAGCTCGATCGTTCTTCTCTGTGAGCTAGCAGCTACCAGCTAGTTTGTCTTCGCTTTTTTTATAAAAAGATTTTATTAATCTTAAACAATTATATCAAGAAGATACAATTACATCTTAGGCGGCACGTATCCTGTGTTTTGGGACCAAAACTTCCACTCCTCTTTTTGTGTTTTTTCGGGGCCAAGAACAGCCTGAAATCTGAATAGGCCTCGACAAAAAACATCACTCTTATACCGGTACCAACATGGCAGGACCAAATTGGAGTTCATGTTCATGGGATCTGAACAATCTTTGCCCAGTTGCCTTCAAAGTCCCAAGCGCAAAACATGTGTTGCAAACTTCTCCCACATGTGTTGGGCACTTGGATAGTTGGATCGAAAGACCAGAATGTGCGTTGAGCTCCGTTTCAGGTCATACATGTGGTGTGGAGTGTGGACTCGCGAGCTTCCGGTCTCCGTCGGGCAGCTGCATCACTGCCATAGGCGACCGTTCTTCCAACAGTCTCTGTCTCTCTCGCACGCTGAATCCTCCGGGGGAAAATAGCGGGAACAGGCGAGCTGATGGGTGACCAGAGGCGCACGTTCTTCTTGAGTCGAACATGTGGGCTTGACGACTGATAGCGTGAGGGTACTTTGTGTCTGGAGCTCAATATCATTTTCTCTCGTCGTCAGGGTAAAGTCAGAAGTGCCATGCTGACTACTGCTGCTCGCTGTGACGCAACAAAATTCAGGGTTGGATTTTAAAGAAACTTCGAGCCAGGAACGTAAAAGATTGAGCAGAGTAAATTGATGGGGAAAAAACGAAGATCAAGATCCCATCTGCATCTTCCAAAAACATTCGTGGACTTCTGCCGCAAGCAGCAACAACGGTCACAAAATTTTCCTGGCTCATACATGCAGCGAGCTAACAGCAAGCCCTGCTAATAATTTCCTTCGTGAAAATAAAATAAACACGACTCGTGTCGCATGGGAAAGCGACGGACACGATAAAATCATGGCGGGCAGCGCCCGGAACTCCCACTTCCACACCTCCATGGCCGCGCCCCCCGCGCCTCACCGCACCGGGTCCACAAGCACCCGCGCCCTGAAGGCCAGCCACGCCTTCCCGGGCCCGGAGAGTCAGTGGCGCAAGGCCTCACCGGTGCACCAAGACCCGGTGCACGAGGCTCCCCGGGCGCCCCCTGCGGCTTGGAGATAAAAGGGGCTATCCCATAGAAACCCATCACGAGCTCGCGTGCCACTGCCACGAGCCCTCTACCTCTCGCCCGGCTGCTTGGGGAGGGGAAAAAAAAATACTCGCGCACCCGCGCCCTCTCCTCTGCTTCACTGCGTTGGTGGTCGCCGAAAGTGAGCGACGAGCGGAGGAGGTGTCGTCGCGACACGGAGCGGTGAGGTTTGATGAGATTCGCTATGCTTGCTGTGCTGCCTCCGATGTCCGATCCCGTTGGTTCTGCTGCTATGTGGTTGGGCGCGGATTCGTGCTTGGTTTGGCTGAATTCTCTTCTGCAGCTTGGGCCTTGGGGTAGTTGAATCAGTGCTGGTGCTGCAGGAGCTGATTTTCTAGATGTTTGCGTTGGTTTGGTTTGGGGAATTCGGATTTTGTGAGTAGGAGGATTTAAGGTACCCGCTCACAGTTGGGTTGTCAGGTTGCAGTTTGATCGAATTCTGTAGAATCCTCTTCGGATTAGGAAGGTTTTGAGGAGAGCATTTCTGCCGTTCGTTTGCCGATAAGGATCTATGCCATTTTCATCATCGAGTTAGTTCGTTTCCTTGTTTCGTTCACCTGAAACGCCCCTTGATTGGAGCTTGTCAATTTTTTACGCGGTTTATTATGCAAAACATGTTGTCAATTTCAGCGAACTAATTATTAAATGCCCATGTTTAGTAGCCCACACCATATTTGTCCTGTTCTTGCTCACCCAGCGATAGGGTATATTCCACTCGTGCCGGTTAAATGTCACCAGGATTAGTGGCCAGCGCTCACCTCACCACTTGTGTTGGTTTGCCCTGCAGGTGTTTGTAGAATTGCCTAGGTGAGGTCCTACTGCTTGGACACGGCCATGGCCACCGGCGTGGCGCCAGCTCCTCTTCCACATGTCAGGGTGCGCGATGGCGGCATCGGGTTCACCAGGAGTGTCGACTTTGCGAAGGTCTCGTCTGTTCCCGGTGTCGGCACTATGAGGACAGGCTCCTCGAGGGGCAGGGTGCTCGTGGCGAAGAGCTCTAGTACTGGTTCAGATACCATGGAGCTCGAGCCATCATCTGAAGGAAGCCCACTTTTAGGTATGATTTGCATGCTTTAGTGTCCTTGCACATTTGTATTTGTGTATTTTTCAGGTCAACGAAGTTGTCCCAGATTTAGTCTATGCGCCCTTTTCTCACCTTTTCTTCTGGTCTCTAGTCCCCAGGCAAAAGTACTGCGAATCTATACACCAGACAAGGAGAAGAAAAACTCGTACTGTAATGGTGGGGAATGTCCCACTCGGTAGTGATCATCCTATAAGGATCCAGACCATGACAACTTCAGATACCAAGGACGTTGCCAAAACTGTAGAAGAGGTGCATCCCATCTGAAATTCATGTTGGCTGTTCTTAGTATTCTCTATACACGGATGTTAGAAATGAATTAGTCACCCTTTTTCCGAGGATTTCTGTTTTGTGCATAGGCGACTAATAAAAGTTATAATTTGCACCATTTCAGGTGATGAGGATAGCCGATAAAGGAGCTGATATTGTTAGAATAACCGTCCAGGGTAAGAAGGAAGCCGATGCCTGCTTTGAGATCAAGAACACCCTGGTTCAGAAGAAGTAAGCTGTCATTTTCCACATTCAGCGTGTTTACATGCATGGGTCCTCACATTTTTCATTATGTTTGTACAGTTACAACATTCCACTAGTGGCTGATATTCATTTTGCTCCGGCAGTCGCTTTAAGAGTGGCAGAATGCTTTGACAAAATTCGTGTGAACCCCGGAAATTTTGGTGAGTGAAATCTTGACCACTGATTTCAGTATGTTTATGTTTCTTATTTCATTGTGAAATACTGAGAATTGTACTTGCAGCCGACCGTCGTGCTCAATTTGAGCAGCTGGAATATACAGACGACGACTACCAAAAAGAGCTTGAGCATATTGAGAAGGTTGAAAAATTGTCACTCCCCTAGTCTTGTTTTAATTAATATGAACATATGACAGGTTATCTTACTGACAGAGCCACTTCAATATCATTTCAGGTATTTTCTCCGTTAGTTGAGAAATGCAAGCAGTATGGGAGAGCAATGCGCATAGGAACAAATCATGGAAGTCTCTCTGACCGCATAATGAGTTACTATGGTGATTCTCCACGTGGAATGGTGATTATCTCATTTTTTAGGATACATTTAACCATCAGATGTAGATGCTTGACATTTTCTGCATACTATTGCAGGTTGAGTCTGCTTTGGAATTTGCTAGGATATGTCGGAAGTTGGACTTCCACAACTTCGTATTTTCAATGAAAGCTAGTAACCCTGTTGTCATGGTCCAAGCATATCGCCTTCTTGTTGCAGAAATGTATAACCTAGGATGGGATTATCCCTTGCACTTGGGTGTTACAGAAGCTGGAGAGGGTGAAGATGGAAGGATGAAGTCTGCTATTGGCATTGGAACACTTCTAATGGTAATTGCTTCACTACTTAGTTCTGTTGTATGAAATTAAATCTCTTTCATAGTTTCATATGAATACCCTGGAAATTAAAGAACATCATGGAAATGGTAGCCTCTTCTCAGGATGAAGAATATCTTCATTTTTTGGAGATAATAATTGGAAGCTGTGAAGATGAATATTTTGACTTTTTTTTTGTCATTCAGCTCCATAGCATGATTGTAATTATGATTCCAAAGTATGTAAAAGCCTAAAATCAAATAGCTGACTAGAAAAAAAAATACGAGTTCCATACTATGAATCTCTGATTTGTGCATGAAACTGATTCCGTTGATTTGTTTGCTCACTTTGTATAAGTTGTATATGGTGTGTTTTTGGACCTTTGCCATGATAGTCACTGACACATAATAGAAGTACAGGAACTAGTAGTTTCCTGCAAATGGATTGAATTATGTGGAAACTGGCAAGTTCTACAAAAAGAAGTGGACTATATCTTGTGTCTGTTTTATTACAGGATGGTTTGGGTGACACAATCCGCGTCTCCCTCACAGAACCACCAGAAGAAGAGATCGATCCTTGCCAAAGATTGGCAAATCTTGGGACACAGGCTGCAAACCTTGGAATCGGGGTGGTAATGCCCTTTCACTTCGTGTGCTTTCCACTTATTCTGTCACAGTACCATAAGTTTCAGTACTTAATACTTGTATTTTTCCTTAAATATCTCTTTTTTCTATTTATCTTGTTTTCTCAGGCCCCGTTTGAAGAAAAGCACAGGCATTATTTTGATTTCCAGCGTAGGAGTGGTCAATTGCCTCTGCAAAAGGAGGTTGGCTAAATCAATAATTCCATAGTTTGATGATAAAAACTAATAGTGTTTGATTTCTCATCAATTTTTCTTATCACAGGGTGAGGAAGTTGATTACAGAAATGTCCTGCATCGTGATGGCTCTGTACTGATGTCAGTTTCCTTGGATCAGTTGAAGGTAAACTTCACCTTTCCTACTCTTCTTTTTGGAATTTTTGCATATGTATAAATACACCAGAAGAAATTTCACCACCGGAAAATTCGATTTTTATAATCCATTCGGAGTTACTATTAAGTAGTACATTTGTTATTTTCCAGTCGTTTATACATTGAAAAGAGGTCCTTAGAACCACATTTAATTGCCGGGCCATTAGATGAATCATAAATGTGATCTGTAATGATGAATGCTCCTTTCATTTGCCAGGCTCCTGAGTTCTTTTACAGGTCTCTTGCAGCGAAGCTTGTGGTTGGCATGCCTTTCAAGGTTTGATCTATGGTTTAATGTGCCAGCACAGGAGTATTTTTTATGGTACTTGAGTTTAAACTGATTCATTTCTTCTATGACCATCAGGACCTTGCTACTGTAGATTCCATTCTTTTGAGGGAGCTCCCCCCTGTAGAAGATGCTGAAGCTGTGAGTTACACCTACATTTGTTTATCCCCCTCGCAAGTGCCTAACCTCTATTCCCTTTCTTAGTTATCTGATATAATTTGTCAATGTATACAGAGGCTTGCACTTAAAAGATTAGTTGACATCAGCATGGGCGTGTTGACCCCATTATCTGAGCAGTTGACAAAGCCACTCCCACATGCAATTGCACTTGTCAACCTTGACGAACTGTCAAGTGGTGCTCACAAACTTTTGCCAGAAGGTATTGTTTTGAATTAACTATTATATTGTTTTATGTGATTCTTTTCTCGATTTTGGAGTATTTAATATCTTGTTTGCCTAGTTTCACCAGGCTTTGTCCTTTCTTGGTTTGTGTAGGCACAAGACTTGCTGTCACTCTTCGTGGAGATGAATCGTCCGAGCAGCTAGATATCCTGAAGGGTGTTGATGATATAACAATGCTGCTACATAACATTCCGTATGGTGAGGAGAAGACTGGCAGAGTACATGCTGCTAGGAGGTAAGCAAACACAGTGGGTCAATGTATTCAATGAATCTGATTATTGAATTATTTATTTGTCTTGCATAGATGCTTAACAACACTGTTTTCCCTAAGCAGGATTTTTTTTTTGTTCGTTCTGATTAATTTATCCTATAACTTTTCATGTTTTGTAGGTTATTCGAGTACTTGCAGACCAATGGCTTGAACTTTCCTGTAATCCATCACATAGAATTCCCAAAAACCATTGACAGGTGATTGTCAACACTCCTACCCCCACCCTTCTGGAATTGTTGGAACCTGGTTTTCCTGTGCTTATTATTCTAATCCAATTAACTGCAGAGATGATCTTGTCATTGGTGCTGGGGCCAACGTTGGTGCTCTCCTGGTCGATGGTCTTGGTGATGGTGTTCTTCTTGAAGCTGCTGACCAGGAATTTGAGTTCCTGAGGGACACATCTTTCAACTTGCTTCAGGGTTGCAGAATGCGCAACACAAAAACTGTAAGTTGATGTATTTTCTTTTTGTTTACTAACATGGCTACTTCTGGAGAATTGTTACTGAAAAAGCAACAGCACTCTCCTGAGTAGAACTTACAGGAAATAAAAAACTTCAAAATCAGCGATACAAAAAACAACTGCTGTTGTTCCATAGATTTTGCCGATGTGATTTCTGAGTGTTAACGAATGTTGCAGGAATACGTGTCTTGTCCTTCGTGTGGGCGAACTCTCTTTGACCTTCAGGAAATCAGTGCTCAGATTAGGGAAAAGACCTCTCATCTGCCTGGCGTCTCGGTAAGCTCTCTGATGCAAATATGTGGCCTGATCAACTGTATATATGTTTCCTTCTTTTCTACGTATCATATATACTGATCAACGTATTTGCTTGGCAGATCGCCATCATGGGTTGCATTGTCAACGGGCCAGGAGAGATGGCCGATGCCGATTTCGGATATGTTGGAGGCGCTCCAGGAAAGATCGATCTTTACGTTGGCAAGGTAACCACTACATCGCTTGGATGCCAAAATCATATATACCAAATGTAAAGTTTTACTATGTTGTTGAGCAGCAGTTGTGCATTATTGCTTGTTCGTGGGTCTCAGAAATAGAGCCTTGTAAACGCGGTTATGAACCTGTGGTAGCATGCAAAATGCTCTTCCCTACCTGCATTCATGGGTCTTGAAGCTGCTGGTTCCCGGCCTCCCCGCTAACATGCATCTTCCTTTCTGCAGACCGTTGTGCAGCGTGGCATCGCCATGGAAGGCGCCACCGACGCCTTGATCCAGCTGATCAAGGACAATGGCCGATGGGTGGACCCTCCTGCCGAGGAGTAAGGGCTGTAGCCTAGCCTCTGTAGTTTTATTTTGTAAAGTGAAACATGCAATGCACGCATGCAGTAACTGAGCATTACAGTGTACGTATTCACGTAGAGTACATCAACCCTACACATTTTGTAGCCTGTACATCTACTGAGAAAATAAATTAGAAATAGGGGGTGACCGCAGGTCTGCAGCACTCCCGGTGAAGCATATGCGGATTAGAAGAAGCTTCTTGAGATCATGCCAATGTCATTCAAGGTATACATGGCAATAAGATTGTGCTAATATTTCTGCATATAGCCGTCCTGTTCGCTTGGATTATCAGCCACTAGCCAGCAGTGTTTTTCTCTCAGCAAAAACCAGTGCCAGCCACCGGCCAACCGAACAGGGCTAGCAAGTAATTACACTGTGATCGATGAAGCGGTCATGGGATCTGTATCCACATCAATGTCCGATGGCAGCTTCGATCTGTAGAAGATGACATGCCAAATCGCAATCCGCAAGTGGCACAACTTGCTGCCATATGCGGCCGCAGAAGGATCCGAGAGGTGCACAGAACTTTCCTACTATAGACAATCGCCAATAATCTTATCCACAAACGCCGCAATTACGCCAGCGCACGGGCACGGGCATGCATCTAAACGTCCGCAGACTCGCAGAGGCAGGCGAGGCCGGCTTGCATGCCAGAATACCAGCGCATGAGCATGCAGACGATCGGCTATAGACTCCCCCAGTTCAAAGTTCAAACAAACGGACCTTCAAGTTCAGCGCACCATGCAATTTCAAGATGGAAGTGTGAATATAGAATTTTGAACCTTCCATCTTTGGCTATATATCCATAATCGAAAAGCAATTAAGTTTAGTTTAGTTCTAAACAGACTTCCCAGTTTCTGAAACAGATAGAGGCAAATTATTTTCGCTAATGCATAATACAGTCACATTATTCAGCCATTGGATCAATGTTCAGTCAAACATCACATTTTGATGTATATACAAAATCAATGGCCATAGACAGAAGTGATTTGTTCTTTATGAGAAAACAAAGTCAGGTGACTTATGGTAGCAAAAATGTTTTCAGGTACACCAAAAAGGATCTAATATCAGGTTAAAGATCAATCAGAAACACACAAAAACAATAAAAATATAAGAACAGAACCACTGCCTAGTTGACCACGATGCCTGATTGGTGGTGGTATATGGGTTGTGACTTGGAAACGGTCGGCGGACCTCCGCCACCGCCATCCATCCATCCACAATTGCACATGCAAACATCTGACATATGCATGCTCCATATATTGACACTCCCATGTGCTAACTAAAATTTAGGACTCTCCAACAGAGAATCTATCGATGATTCGATGAAGATGCTATCAGCTTCATCCATGTACATTAATTGCTCTCAACTCTCAAGAAAGGCGTCACCTGCTATGGATGTTTTTTTATAAAAATAATCACCTGCTATGGATCAATGGGCACTTTCTGTTTCTCGGTCCCCTGTTATATAAATCGTCAGCGCTTTCTGCAGCAGGTGCAATTCTCCTGCTCGTGTTTCAGAGCCTGCAGACAGGAGAAACAAAGTTCAGTAAGACCATTCCAGTGCTAGTTTTAACAGTTTTACTTGCCATGTCAGCTAATCTGTGAAGACTGACGTGGTATAAAATTTAAGATGAGAGGGAAAAAAATCAGTTTTATCTAGATGAAACTCCTTTGAAACATATACCAACTTTAGACCCTGAAATTAAGTGCTACATTGTGTATATGAAACAACAACGTCAAATTATGCATTGGAAGAGTGGTTTCAAACATCAATTTATTATTTTTTTCTTGCTTGTGACACATCAATATAAAATCCTCCTATGGGATTAGCCTAACACCTCACGGATCAAATTACTAAATTGCCTTTCGCGTGAATACAATTAAGGTCCGCACAAGGTATAGGTATAGGCAGATATTGATGTCTAGAATGCCTGCTTCAGATCAACCGAAAAGTTGGATAAACAGACATACCTGCAGTTCGCTCTGCAGGCCCTTGATGTGCTCAACTGCAAGGTCCAACATGTCGGCAGTGCTCGTTTGCTGTTGCACCAAATAAACAAGATCGATCACTTCATCAGTTATTAGATTTTCTTTTGCTATATATAGCTATCACTATATGTTACTAGTTGCATTATTGCCTCATGCTGATATACACAAACCAAACACCTATGCATTGGAGAACTTTGCACGACGTACGAGATCATGGATGCAGAAACCATCCTAGCTATAGTAGTGTTGTCGTAGATCGGCTCGAGGTTACCTTGTCCATGTTAGGCACTAGCTCCTGCAGCTTCCTCAGCTTCTCGCTGATCCTTGTCCTCCGCTCCCTCTCGGCGATGCTCCTGGGGTGCGTGGCGCACCCGCGCTTGGCGCGCACCTTGAACGGCACCTGGTCTTGCTGCAGCTGCATGTACCTGTCCATGCCCGCCATCTCCAGCGCCGTGCCCGCCATGGCCCCGCCATACTGCGTATATATGCACATCATGTACAGACAACGCATCACACACAAGAACAACTACGGATCACTCACTGGCATACAACTTATTAAGCTGAATACTACATGCCCATTTAAGTGCACACAGCTAGCTAGGTTTCATTTCATGAACAAGAGCTGAAGTACTCCAATTCCAATATAGTTCATTTGCAGTATATATATTAAAAAAACATAGTGCATTTGCCATGGCAACGCTCAAATAGTATATAGTTGGCGCGGTATATGTATGTGTAACCGCCGTACGTACCTGAGAGTCATACGCGCCTAGGGTGGCAATGATGTCCCTGGACTCCTCCCACGGCCCGACGATGGAGAACCCGCCGGAGAAAGAGCGCGCCGCGGCGGCGCCGCCGCTGCCCTCGCCGGATTGGCCGGCGCGGTCACCAACCAGGCCGGAAGGGAAGGCGCCGTCCTCGGAGATCTGAGAGAGGTGGCTCGAGGCGCCGCCCTGCTGCGGCCGGGTGAAGTTGAGCTGGGACGACGGCTTCATCTTCCTGCCGCTGCCGCTGGCCGTGGACGGGTGATGGGCTTCGGCGCCACCGCTGCCTCCGGCTTTTGAGCTCGGATACCCTGCGCACGTAGTTTATAACGATCAAGCTGAGAATAAAAATGGTCAGATTGCCAAAATGGTTAATGCGTGAGCTGAACCAGTGATATGATTAACAAAACCGACAGAAACGTGGTAATACAACTAGCGAGTAGTATAAACAATAAAATGCCGTTAAGAATCTTACTGATGATAATTTAGTATTATTATATAAATTATCTGAATTTGCAATAGCTCCGTACTTCGCCAAGAACTTCTTTGTTTGTGGCATACTCCGTACATTCTATCATCATACAGTACCTCAAAGACACCAAGCAGGAAAGTGGTCTGAATTTGTGATTCCAAACTTATTTGTGAAGTCATACGAGCTCTCTCTTTTAAACAAACTCCATATAGCTTGATTACTTTCTGCTGATGATCATGGAGAATCTCGTTATCTTCAAACTAAACACAGGGAGATCAAAACAATAATGAGAGTCGTTGGCCAATAAAGAAGCTCGCGAGGGCACGTGCGTCAGCCGTGGACGTTAGGACCGCACCACAAAGCGGCAGCGCCAAGCCACTTTGCAAGTTGCATCTAGGTTACTATTTTTAGCAAAACGGCCGTGACGTCACGGTGGAGCCGTCAGCTGAACCTGGACCGGAGACAGCGCCGGGCCCACCGCAGCCAAGTGGGCGTGCCATGTGGTCCTGGTCCTGCCTTTGATTAAGGCAAGTGGCCGGCGTGTCTTGGTTAGGGTTTGAGGCGCTAATTACGACCCATTAATTAGTAAGTATATGACTCATAATTTTACAAGTGGACAGTCTAGACTCTTTCCTTGAATACGCCTCTCGAGAAATACCAGTAGCAAGCCAACCTGCCATGTGGGGCCCACTCGTGTAGAGCTGACCGGTTTGAATGAAGTGTCCTTGGCCATGAGATGCGGTTTGCTTGCCTTTGCCCGTCTCATATGGATAGCATTGTCACATTGGTCACTAAAGAGAAAATAGAGGTTGTCGATCTTTTCTCTGAGTCACCATCTGCTAGAGATTTACAGTATTTAGAAAGATTTGTGTGCACACAAAGGGTTGGTATGGTGTGGTATAAAGACATCTAACATTAAGGAAATATGTTATATAAAGACATCTAACATTAAGGAAATATGTTATATGGGTCGTCTCTTACTTTAGCTAAGAGACAATTAACTTTGGGAAACACAATATTTCTCTTTATAGAGAACAAATTCCTTTTTCAACTATATAGAGAACAAAATCTATATCACAAATAAGTCTTAAGATTTTGCATCAACATTCTTCATGATTTAGATATGCGTGATTTTCCAAGTAAGTGTTCCATTTTTTATGGAAAAGTAGTAGCATTAATCTGAAAAAATATGAGAGGAGAAATTATTATCTTTGACCATATTTGGCAAGTGTACTTTAGTGCAACGACCGATTAATCATAGAATAATCCAAATGTGATAATGCAATATGTCGAGGAAAGAAATAATGGCAAGAGATGATTTTCTTATCCATCCAAACTAAATAAAGGTGATCACATTAACATCAACTAATCATGCTCCTCCACTAACATATATTCAAATTTATGGTTTCTATATATAGTACTCTAGTTAATGATGTTTACTTTAATAGTTCCTTGTCATGCATGTTAAATATGAATAGGTAGTTGAGTAACAACCGGATGAAATAAATATTATAGTATAGGCATTAATTTAGACAAAGT
Organism: Echinochloa phyllopogon; assembly: GCA_033239725.1. Classification (NCBI taxonomy): domain Eukaryota; kingdom Viridiplantae; phylum Streptophyta; class Magnoliopsida; order Poales; family Poaceae; genus Echinochloa; species Echinochloa phyllopogon. Next base: position 33,359,520 of record BTCW01000001.1, on the reverse strand, counting down.
TGTGGTAGGTTGGCAGAACCTACTACTTATATAGTACATGCTTTGACTCCAGATAAATTCAACAAATGAATGGTTTTCTTATGCTCTAGTAGAGAGAGAGAGAGAGAAACTAACGAGCATAAGATGGGTTAACCTCGACCAACTCATGTTCCTCTCAGCTAGGTCGTACCACTTATATATATGTTTGTAGTGTTCTATGGCAAATGATAGACTATACAAGCATAATGACTTTGTAACTGACCCAAATTAATTAATGAATGGATAAATGAAAGGTAAGGAAGCAAAACACATCAGCATCCTATGCAAGTGGCAAACAAAAACTAATTATTAATATTAGCAAGTAGAATTATAAAATGAGACATACCACAGACATATGAATACAAAAGTACATGTAAAAAGAATAAAAGTGTGGCTTTCAAAATATCGGCCCCCACATTTCACTATCGAGGAGACTCTATTAGGGAAACCCGCCGCTCTGATCTACCACCTCCTTAGTTTTCTTTCACCTAGCAAGTTTTTAGCAGGGTCTATTCCAGAGAAACCATATGTATATGATATGAGAAAGAAAAGGCCTCATTTTTTCGTATTACTAGCAAGAACGCACGTGCGACACGCACATTTATTGATGACATGTAGGTACTAAAACAATATCACTTCACTTTAGTGCAAAGCGCTTTTAAAAATACTTTATATTCGCTCTCTCATGTATGGAGAGCTTTAGATATTCTCAAAACTCATGATAGTTGGCATTTATTTATATGGAGAAAACTCTCTAATTTATTGTCTTTTAGCAATACGGGATAATTGTGTATAGACGTGGGTACAAATGTGGGTATATTTAGGTGGGCCCTTTTTTGGGTGAAAAAAGATTTGAGTTTAGAGGGGGAAATCAACATAGGAATGTCCCTCCCCCCTCTTTTTTGACCATTCATCAACCAATTTTTCCGACAGGTGGGTCCTATGTGAGGTGGGTGTGGGTTTTTTGTTGGTGAGAAGTGTTTTCAAATCTAATTCTCTTTATAGTATAGATTCCCATATGGAATTTGAGATTTATCACAAAACATGTTCTACTTTTTGGTAGATAAGGGTCCGTAATTTTATGCTGAATAATAGCTAATCATCATATTAACCACACTACTAAAATTGAGGCATCCTAAATGCGGGAGTCAGGACAAATTGAAAGTAACAATGACAAATTGAAACTGTATAAGATGATGCCCGCTGCTCTCCCCACGGGGAATGGCAAGTTGGCAACGGATTGAGGCAGCAGCCAGCAAAAAGCCACGCATATGTGTTTATGCAAAACCGGCTTGGCCTCATGTTGCAAAATTTCTGTACCTGCCCCTACTTTAATCAGCCAAAACCGGCAGGTAAAGTTTATCAGTGCACGACACGGAACAAGTTGCAGCAGCTGATGGGTAGTGGCCGGTGCACTAGAAGATTTCCTTTGCGGCGCCTATCAAAATCAAAGCAACTAGACGGCGCTGGTTGCAACCAGCTGCTTATGCTTCGTTTTCCTCAGGGCAGGGATAAATTCGCAAAAATCTTCGCTCTCGAAAGGAGATTTCGCGGATGAATGGAGAGTCATATTTTAGGTATAGGCATTAGCCATTGTTTGTTCCTATAATTTTCCCTGACAGAAATGATGCAGGATTATATTCATGGCGCGGCAGAAATTTACTGTGCCCCGGCCCCAATTGCATGCTAATATGGTGAAATTAAAACAAAGTTTGTTTTTCCCTAATGAAATTGGGATGAATAGCTGCGAGTCTGGGACAGGGATGGAAATGTTTGGCCGCAGGAAAATGGAAATGAAATGGGAGAAGGCGATTGAAATTGAGCATATGCAGGCGATAGCCAAGTGCAACTGCGTCATTAGCAATCAGCGGCAGCGCTATATACAGTATGCTGTTATTGGCTCACCGTTGTCCACCACGAGGTTGGAGAAGAAGCCTGCCGGCGAGCTACTGTGGCGCGCCAGCATGTCCATGGACCCGTCCTGCTGCCTCTCCGCCGCCGCGTCGGCCCCGCCGCCGCCGAGGTGGTGGTGGTTGCGGCCGCCGTCGTCGTGATGCCCGTGCCCGTGCCCCAGCGAGATGTCGTACCGCAGCCCCGCTGCCGCCCTCTCGCCGTGCTGCTGGTGGTGCCCGCCCGGCGACGACGAGGACGGCAACTCCCCGCCGCCGCCGCCGCCCGGCAGGAAGCGCCTCATGTCAGCTGCGGCCAACTGCTGCCAACTAACCCCTCTCGAGCGCTTCGGCGGCCGGCCGGGTCGGAAGCGCACAGCACGCACGTGAAGAGAGGGACGGCGGCCGCCCTTGGAGCTAGCGAAGCCCGCCGGCAAACAGGGGGGAGAGCAGCCGCGCGCGGGGACGTGGGTTTTGGCTGGTGGCGCGCGTGCGTTTACGCGTAAAACTACGGCAACTGGACGCGCAAGTTGGGAGGGGAGGGGGGAGTGGTGGTGGGCGGGCTTAAAAGAGCGGGGGGAGGCCGCGATTGGTTCTCGGGGCGTGCGGCGGGGTGCCGGCCCGGCCGCGGGGACCGCCGGCGTAGCTATAGGCTATAGGGTAGGTGCATGCTGCAAGTGGAAACACCGGGGGGCATCTCGTCGGGGTCTCAGCCGGTCAGCTCTTCGCTGGGTTGCCCGAGAGGGGAAGGGAAATGCAAATGCCTCATTCATGCCTGAGCATGACTGCCTCTGCGGCTCTGCCCGGCTAGCCCCACAAATAAACGGCAGCAAGGGATACCAACCAAACCAGGCAGAGGGTATGTCTGCTCACGTACTGCACGCTGAATTTGCAACCAACCGCCGGAGGAGAGGCCATTCCATCCTCCGTGGCATCCGATCCAAGCCACGTTGGATGGATCATCATGGATATGCATGCTAGGCTAGCTGGCCGGTGTACACGAGCTGGAGATCGAAGCAGGTTGTGGCCGCTCGGCGGATTCCGCCGGTCTGTGGTCCTCATGTTCAGATGCCCACCGGCCACCCGGCCCACGAAAGAAAAAGAAAAACCTGACATGCCATGGTTTTCGCTGCTTCTACCAGAGACCATGGTTTTGTACTCTTGATGATGATGGTAAAACGAAAAGGCCTCTGCACTGAGTGGCTCGGGGTATCATGTCACGGCCGCGCCGTTCGTACCACGGCTAATACAATGAAACGTATATATGCATGCGCTCTCGATATGATCGGCTACCTTCGACGATATTGTATATATATATATATATATATATATATATATATATATATATATATATATATATATATATCTAGTCGGCACACATCAACTCGATCGTTAGACGGAATCTAGCTGGGTGCATGAACCTGACGAGGATCGGATCGAGCCCGCGGCACCTGCAACCCGCCCTAGTTTATCGCCAAGTTGCGCCCTGTGATTATATTTTTGTCCCCTCGGCCCATGACGACGTCGCCGTCGTCCCGGACGCGTCGTACCGGCCGCAAACCAGGCGCGGTTTCGCTTCGCCCAACCCACCCCGCGCGCCGTACCCGACGTCGACGATGACGACGCCGATCACGGGCGCCGCCGCGCTCCGGCGTGGACGCCGTGTCTGTGTGTGGTGTGGGCGTATAGCAGGGGCTGCGCGGTCACGGCGGCGGCCCCGTCGCCGTACCAAACCCTCGGAAAAGCAGAAACGTGAGAGAACGTTGGTTGCGTGCACGAGCCGGGAGGACACGAAAGAATAATAGCGAAATGATCGCAGTACTCCTACAGCCCAAGCTAACTACTCGATGAGCTTCAGGTTCACGGTCGACGGGCCGGGTTCATCATCAGTAGTAGGAGTAGCTAGCTTATTTTCCTCACAGGAGGTCAAGAGGAGGGCATCGTCGTACTACTAGCTGTTTTTTTTTTTCAAAAGATGCGTCGTACTGCTTTTTCTTACTGGAGGGAGCATCGTACTAGTAGCTGGGTGGTAGTACAAGTCGTCTGTTCCGGAGAAGAGAACGAAATGCACGACCAGGAGGACAACGTCGGTGGGGGCACCAATATGGTGCACGGAAGCCGGAAGCCAGTTAAGCAAGTTGTCTTCCGGCCCATTAGGTCCATTCCCATCTTCTTTCTCAACTCGCGCCCCCCTCCTCGTCCGCCGCCGCTCCGGCCGGCGGCTTGCACACCGCTGCCCCGCCCGCCCACCATCCGTCTCCGCTGCTCCTCCCCGCCCCTCCTAATCCGGTGGACCTTGCCACCCACCGGCCGTACGGCCCTGCCCGGGCGCCAGCGCTCCCGTGCCGCCTCGCCTCTACTGTCGGCCGAGCCGCCGCCACCGCCGCCCCACCCCCTTTATTCTCTAAGGCCGACGGCCGTTGGAGCCCCCACCCCCTTTCTTCTCTAAGGCCGACGGCCGTTGGAGCCCCCACCCCCTTTCTTCTCTAAGGCCGATGGCCGTTGGAGCCCTCCACCCTGGCAACCCTGAAGCCCTAATCCTAATCCCGCCGCCGCCGCCGGCAGCCTCGCTCACTGCCCGCGACCGGCGGCCCCCTCGCCGCCGAACCACCCCTGTCTAGCTCCCGCTCCTCCAGCCTCATCGTCCCGCCGGCGCCAGCGGCGTGCGAGCTCGCGCATGAGGAGGAAGACGATGAAGATCGTGCGGTTCATGTTGATTGTACGAATCTCAAACATTCAAAGTCACCACGTCAAAAAAAACTTTCGAAAGCAATGTAGGATCTCTGCAGCGTCGGCAGCAGCAGCCCGGAGCGTTTGTGGTTTGGTGCCTCTCTCAAAAAGTCAGAACCTCGTGCTTTGCTTCTGGGCTCCTTTCTGGCCCACATGTTCCATGACGGGGGTGGGCCGTATATACCTCGATCAGGCCCAGTTTCCCCGCGACAGGTGGCCCGTACTATGAAAAATGCTCGTTCAGTGTGTCGTCGTCCAAGAGTTTGGTCATAAAATTTTCTGGGATTTACCACCTTCACTAAACGAGATAAACTACCAGAATGGCATTATGGCAAATGGTGTCTTAGTACTATTTCACCATCTTACATCTTTTTTAGTTATCCCGAGAATATAATGTGTTTTTTAACGAGAATATAGTATGTTTGATACAAGAAGAAGGGTGCGCTCACCAATGTTTGAATCAAGGATTAACAGCTTAGCCTTACAAAGTTGTTTTTCTCTGTTTATACTTCAACCTTCCTTCTCCAGTTAAGCTTCTCTGGAAAGATCAGAGTCAACAAGTAATTAATTAGACTTTTGCTGCACAGCGAGCCACACCAAGCTCGCAATATTTGTCTGAGATTGCTTGCTTGCTGCAACACGAGAACACTTTATACGACTGAATTGGATTATCTAAAATACTCGTAAAGGATGCTCATCTAAGCCCATAATAAAAGGGAACGTAAATAAAGGGTCAGTTTGTTCCCAAACTTTCTCAATTCAAACTTCAATATTCATCTATCACATCAAATCTCTTTCATCACATATGAAGCAATAAACATGGGTAAATAAAAAAACTAAGTGCATAATTTTGATGTACACGATGAGACGAATTTTTTAAACCTAGTTACATCATGGTACAACAACAATTACTACAAACAAAGTGCTATAGTACGCTAGATGCGACATTTTCACCAAATTTTACCACCTCATTTTTTGAACTAAACACAGCCAAAGGAGTGAAACCAGCCGTGCGTGAATCTTTACTATGTACTACTCGAGTTTTTACCCGCCGATTTTGACAGCACGAATGTCAAAACACTCTGGCACCTTTTTTTTAACTTTACATAGCCCTTGTTTAGATGTAAAATTATCACCCTAAATTTGACCCCTGGGCTATGTTTAGTTCCCTTCAAAAGATAAAATTTCTCTCTCCAAACTTCACTATTCACCTATCCCATCAAATCACGTCAAATCTCTCTCCTCATACATGGAACCCTAAACGTAGGTAAATAAAAAAACTAAGTACATGGTTTGATGTACACGACGAGACGAATCTTTTGAGCCTAGTTAGGTCATGGTAGGACAACGATTACCACAAACAAATGAAAATTGCTACAGTGCGCTACAATGTCCGATGTGACATTTTCACCAAACTTCACATTCCCTTTTCGGAACTAAACACAACCCTTGTAGTGTGTGCGTCACTATAGCATTTCATTTATATCCGTGAAAAATTGTCCAAATTGATTAATTAGGCTCAGAATGTTTGTCTCGTAGAGTACAATAAAACTGTGCAATTAATTTTTAATTTTATCTATATTTAATGCTCCATGCATGCATGTGTCAATATTTTTATGGGATGAGAATTTCTTTTTATACAGTGAACTTTGAGATGGAATCTGAGAAAGACACACTGAGAGCCGAGAAAGCATCTGGTTATCTGAACTCACCATCGGACTTTCGCCTCGCCGGCCCGCGGGCCGTGGCCGTTCCTCCGCCACTCGCCCGTGCCGGACCCGATTCCGGCTCCACCCGCCGTCGCCACCTTTTCGGCTTTTCCCGCACGCCCCCGCCCGGAGCCCAAGACCACCCCACTCCACTACACTCTAACACGCCCCGAGTTCCGACCACCTCGCTCCGCGGCCGCGCCCCCGCCCCGCCCAAACCCCGCAAAACCCTAACCGCCCAGCCCCACGCCGGCCACCACCACCGGCCATGCCGACCGCGTCCTGCTCCCGCGCCGTCCTTCCATTTCTCCTCCTCCTCATCCTTCTGGCCTCCGCGCCGCGCCCCGCGGCCGCGGCCTCCACGGACCGCGCGGCGCTCCTGGCCTTCCGCGCCGCCCTCGCGCCGCCGTCCCGCGCCGCGCTCGCCTCCTGGCGCGGCCCGCTCTCGCCGTCCTGGCTCGGCGTCTCGCTCCACCCGGACGCGGCCCCCGCCCCCGCGGCCGTCGCCGAGCTCGCGCTCCGGGGCCTCAACCTCACCGGCGCGCTCCCGGCGGCGCCGCTCGCGCTCCTCCGCCGCCTCCGCGCGCTCGACCTCTCCGCCAACGCACTGTCCGGGGAGCTCCCCTGCTCCCTCCCGCGCTCCCTCGTCTCCCTCGACCTCTCCCGCAACGCGCTCTCCGGGGCCGTCCCGACCTGCCTGCCGCCCTCGCTCCCCGCGCTCCGCGCCCTCAACCTCTCCGCCAACCTCCTCAGCCTCCCGCTCTCCCCGCGGCTCTCCTTCCCCGCGCGCCTCGCCGCCCTCGACCTCTCCCGCAACGCCATCCCCGGCGCCGTCCCGCCGCGGATCGTCGCCGACCCCGACGCCTCCGCACTCCTCCTCCTCGACCTCTCCCACAACCGCTTCTCCGGCGAGATTCCCGCCGGGATCGCTGCCATACGGAGCCTGCAGGGGCTGTTTCTCGCGGACAACCAGCTGTCCGGGGAGATCCCTCCGGGAATCGGGAATCTGACATACTTGCAGGTGCTGGATTTGTCGAATAACCGGCTGTCCGGCGCAGTGCCCGCCGGACTTGCAGGCTGCTTTCAGCTTCTGTACTTGCGGCTTGGGGGCAACCGGCTCTCTGGGGCGCTGCGGCCAGAGCTCGACGCACTTGATAGTCTAAAGGTTCTAGATTTGTCCAACAACAAGATATCTGGGGAGATCCCGCTGCCGCTGGCTGGATGCAGGTCTCTGGAGGTAGTGGACTTGTCGGGAAATGAGATCAATGGGGAGCTCAGCAGTGCTGTAGCGAAATGGTTGAGCTTGAGGTTCTTGTCGCTGGCTGGTAACCAGCTTTCCGGCCAGCTACCTGATTGGTTGTTCTCATTTCCCCTGCTCCAGTGGCTTGATTTATCTGGCAATAAGTTTGTGGGTTTCATCCCAGATGGTGGTTTCAATGACAGTGCTATGCTTAACAGTGGAGGTAGTCAGGGGATTCCATCAGAGGGTGTGCTTCCACCTCAATTGGTTGTGTCGGCATCTGTGGACATGGTGTCATGGCAGTTGGATCTGGGGTATGATCTTCAGGCAACTACAGGGATAGATCTGTCAAGGAATGAACTCCGTGGGGAGATACCGGAAGGGTTTGTTGCCATGAAGGGGCTGGAATATTTGAACCTCTCCTGTAATTACTTGGCTGGGCAGATCCCTGCAGGGCTTGGGGGAATGGGGAGGTTACATACGCTTGACTTCTCACATAATGGACTGTCAGGGGAGGTGCCTTCTGGCATTGCAGCAATGGCAGAACTTGAGGTGCTTAACCTCTCCTACAATAGCCTGTCTGGTCCTTTGCCAACATCGAAGTTCCCTGGAGCATTGGCTGGAAACCCAGGAATATGTACTGGTGAAGGGTGCTCTGAGGGTGCAAGGGTGCCAGAAGGGAAAATTGAAGGAAGCAATCACCGTGGTTGGCTTGGTGGTTGGCATGGAGAGAATGGATGGGTGTCTCTTGGTGCATTCTGTATCAGCACGATGACAAGCTTCTATGTATCACTGGCAACCTTGCTATGCTCCCCTAAGGCAAGAAATTTTGTGTTTCGGCCTGTACGGGTTGAATATTAACAATAGAGGGAGAATTTCGAAAATAGGATGTACTGTAAATAAGCTGATCATTGTGAAGTCCGAGTGACTGTAGTGTGCAGCTGATCATCAAGAAAGATGATATGGATATCTTCGGCCAAGCGGTGATGTCTGATTGTTTTCTAATGTTGTTGCTCCCGAGATTTGTAGATCCAGTTCCAACTTCCAACATGTTTGCATCTGTTGTATAATGCAATCTTGTGGTATACCTGCCATGTCTCAGATGATTGGGCACCAGTTTCTGCTAGATCAGATCATTGAGTCTTGATACCAAGGTTGCACATAAGTAGGTGGTGCATTAACCACAATTAGAATTGTTGTAGTGTGAGCGAGTTTAGATGTAAATACTCTCTGTGTATTTTCAGTTCCTATCCAGTTAAAAACTTGTCATGCTTGTAGTGTTGTTGAGCTACTGTTTGACGTTATATAAATTTAATGGCAGATCATTTGTTGAATATATGAATTCTGTCTACTTCTGTGCACCTGCAGTCTTGTAGAGTTGTCTTATGATTTCTGCTTAGTTCTGTCTGTATCAGCTGGTAAAGTGGGAGTGTGTTTTTTGTTAAGTACTCTACCCATCACTGCGACTATTTCTTGGAGGCCTTCCTAACTACTTTTCAGGTAAATATTGAGTTCGCTATCTGCAACTGCAACAGCATTGTGCAAGGTGGCAACCACTTTCTTATATTGTAACAATACACACTTCTGGTAAATAGAGATGAGGCAAGATATACCTGTTATGTGCATTTCTAAACTAACCACGGCATGTATTTTCAGAGAGAAATTTTCTCGTACACATCAGATGGTGGACTCTTCTACTGGAAAAAGGTGGAGAATAAGCATAAATATCTTTTCAAAGGATTGGGCAATCATACAGAATCAGTCGCAGTCAGTGCTGGAACAAGGTTCTTCTTTTATCTACATAAGTTCTTTTTCCTGAACTACAAACAATACCACTAGTGTAGAAACATTTTACAATGAATGCCACCCAGTTTTGCATCAAACCGCAGAATTTTCTAACTTCACATTATACTGCAAAAATCAACAGTATGGCAACAGTATGGCTCATGACCTCACGTTTTGTTTTGTTCAGTGGATAACTTAGAACCATTGTGCGATTAGATTGTTACTTGTAGATTATACTTGAGAGAAAATTATGGCTACTGGATTGAAGATGCTTTCTTTTCTGATATCTGGCAGTTTTACTCGGTATTATGTATTGTCAGCAACCTTGTTGATCCCATGGTACCTGTGAGAAGATGAATAATCCGAATTGTGGATGATTTATATTGAGTTTCGTAAGCTGTTTATGTACTACATTGTGACTTGGACCTTAAGCAATCCTAGAGATAGAGATGGAAATAATCCTGTCCTACCATAACAATCCAAATCCTAATGAATCCTTGCAATATAATAGTAAAATTAAAATACCTACTTGCGATGAGTCATTGTTTTGCTTGTTATATCTCAGAGACTGACCATTTCTCTGTGATATGAATGGATTTGTGGTCAACTAGTATTTCCGTTTGTAACTCAGTTCAGTTTGTCAGTGTCTGGTCAACTAGTATTTCCGTTTGTAATTCAGTTCAGCTTGTCAGTGTCGATGGATTCGTTGGTTTGTTCTGGCTGACTGAAACATATTGAAGCATCTTAATGAAACGTGCAAAGCCCTTGAAGTCAAATGCTTGTTAGGCTCGAACACATCTACCAAGTAGGAGGTTACTGCTGAGGAACTGCCTATCTGCTTGTTGTTTAGACCGGAGTTTCAGCTGGCCATGTTGTGCACCAGTAGTGAGTACATCACACCTAAACTAACTCCAATCTGATTGTGCAAACAGGTGACTCAGCTGAAAACAACTTGTTGATGGATGGTTGAGTTCACCAGGATCTTCAAGTTTGAAAAAGGATAAAATCTTCCACGTGTAAAGTTTGGGAAATTTGAGGGCACCCCATCGTGTTATCTGTCCATCTGCACGCTCATGCTCATCTGCTGATCTGTTTCCAGAGCACCCTGCATGGACAAGCTCGGGTTCCACGTGAGTTCTCTTCAGGTGTGCTCCAGATTTTTCGCCCTGTGACTTGCCTTGGTTTTCCTGTTCGTAAAAGTGTAGCTGGATGGTGCTACAATGCCGTGTGACAGAGGCTTCGAGCCTTCAACGTCACGTAACACGTGAATCGAGTTCACGAATTTTTGGGAGAAAAAGGCAATTTTTGCAGAAGATTTGGAAATGCAATAGTGCTTTGTCACTGGAAGAAAACGACTAAACGAGGATGACTCGAACTATAAGCAGACTAACCCCGGAGAAGATTTGTCGACCCCCTAAACCTCAAAACCCCAACCCCTCCGGATCAACAACACCCGACACAGCTTTGTGCAGCTCTGCTTTCTTGCCACGACGTCGTCCATGGTGAGCATGGCGCCTTCGCTGCCGCGGCAGCTGAGCCTGGCGGAGCTCAGGGCGCTGTCCGTGCTCGGCCAGGGCGCCAGGGGCGTGGTCTTCCACGTCGTGCCCGTCGCCGCCGCGGCAGCCGGAACGGACGGCTCCGCCGCGGGCACTGCCGACCCGATGGCCATGGCGCTCAAGGCCATGTCCCGCGCCGCCGCGCGGCACAAGGGCGCGGGGCCAGGGGGCACCCGCGGCGGCGGCGACGGGCACCGGAGGATCTGGTTCGAGCGCGACCTGCTGCTCGCGCTCCGGCACCCGCTGCTCCCGTCCCTCCGCGGCGTCGTGGCCACCGACGCCGTCGTCGGCTTCGCCATCGACCGCTGCCCCGGCGGCGACCTCAAGTCCCTCCGCCGCCGGTGGCGCACCGAGACCACGCTCCCGGAGCCAGTGATCCGGTTCTACGCCGCGGAGCTCGTGCTCGTCCTCGAGCACCTCCACGGCCTCGGCGTCGTGTACCGCGACCTCAAGCCCGAGAACGTCCTCATCCAGGACACGGGCCACATAATGCTCGTCGACTTTGACCTCTCCACCACGCTGCCGGTGCCCCCGCCACCGCCGCCGCCGGACGCGGCCGCCAGCTCGCCTCCCTCCTCGCGCCATCGCCGCTGGCGCAAGAGCAGGAAGGCGGCGGCGGTCTTCGCCTGCTTCTCATCACGGCGCGCGGCAGCCTCGCCGGAGACCTCGTCGTGCTGCTCGCCGGGGACCCGGACGCCGGCCAAGTCGAACTCGTTCGTGGGCACGGAGGACTATGTGGCGCCGGAGATCGTGGCGGGCAGCGGGCACGACTACGCCGTGGACTGGTGGGGCCTCGGCGTGGTGCTCTACGAGATGCTGTACGGGCGCACGCCGTTCCGGGGCCGGAGCCGCCGGGAGACGTTCCGCCGCGTGCTCACCGCGCCGCCGGAGATGCCCGGCGAGCCGACGCCGCTGCGAGACCTCGTCGCGCGCCTGCTCGAGAAGGACCCCGGGAAGAGGCTGGGCGCGCACGGCGTGAAGCGGCACGCGTTTTTCCGGGGAGTGGACTGGGAACGCGTCCTCGACGTGGCGCGCCCGCCGTTCATCCCGGCTCCCGACGACGGCGGCGGCGGCGGCGCGGGCGCTGAGGCCGTGGCCGAGGCGTTGGACGTGGAGAAGGTCGTGCATGAGCTATTCGGCACGAGCGGCGACGGTGAGACGCCGCCGACGACGACGGATGTTGACAGCGACGGAGGAAGAGATTACGATTTCTCCGTATTTTTCTGAGGTTGTTAACTACTCATAACTACGTAGTAATATTTTCTGCACAAGTATCAGTACATTATATGCATGCATTGCTGAAAAAAAGAAGATGCTTGCATGTATCCATAGTTTATTGCAGGAGGTAAATTGGACCTGTCTCGTACTTTAAAAGATGTATCAGAAATGTAAACTTTAAACAACACACTATAAATATGCTAGACAATTGAAAACACTTCGCCCGAAAAATCTTCTATCCGCAACTAAGAGCATCTTCAAGAGCTCTTATATAGCCCGTTGGCTAGCTAAAAAAAAGAAAAAAGAGAGAAAAAAATTACATGTAACAGACTACCCAACTGGATATCTATCTTTCCATGCTAGCTATCTCCTCTCCTTCACTAGGTATCTTTGCCTAGCCAGGCACACTCTCTATCCACGCTCGTCAGTTTTAAATAGTCTGTTGGTTTACCCATGCTTTTAGGAAGCTTTTCATTTTTGAAAAAGTCTATTTTACTACCCTCACTTATTTACTTTGTATACTTAACCCCCTGAACAAAAGATAAGCTCATTTTATCCCCAAACTATTTTAGTTGGTTCAATCTACCCCTTAATAAAATTTGTCTTTTATGTTTCTCCCTATACAAGTGAAATTTGAAGTCCAAATTTGGCGGGATGACTTATAACATGATGACCTATATTAGAAAAATATATTTAGAATTTTTTATGATTTGTTTGCATACAATTTTGTATCCTTAACATAAATTGCGTATTAAATATTTCTAATCTATGAAAATAACCACGAAAAAATCTCAATAAATTTTTCTAACATAAGGCATCATGCTATCTCTTTACAAAATTTGACTGAAAAACTCATCTTACATGTGCAGAAATAAAAAAGACAAATCTCATTAGGGGTAGATTAGACCAAATCAAATAGTTCAGGGTAGTAAGTTGAGCCTAAATTTTGTTGAGGGGTTAAGTGGACAAAGTAAATAGGTGAGGGTAGTTAAATGGACTTTTTCCTTAATTTTTTAGCTAGCCTCTTAATCTTTAATTTTAGTTAGGATTATTGCTATTCTCTTGGAGATGCTCTAATAGAGGCCTCACATTTAGAAATAAAAGAAACTAGTGATGTAATGAAAAAATGAGAGGGAATGACTCCGCTAAAAATGAAAAGTTTTGGTCACTACGTCCCGACCTTCAACCTAACATATATAAATTTATCTATTAATTTATAAAGATATAAGACTCTATTATGTATTCTAATAAAAAAAGAGCATATGCCCCCAACCCCTCTGTTTCCGCAATCCGGGTTAACCCACGGTCCTCTATTCCCACCCTAGGCACATAAAGTATGTGATACACTATTATGCGATGTAAATGTCCTCACTAGCATAACATATAGTCAATGAAAATTTTACTATGAACTCTTTATTAGTGTATAAAGCTTTATTTCCGTCCCAAAAACTAAAATCAAATACAAAGTTGAGATATTATTTATATTAACTAGCTCGTAGATTATTGTCATGTTTTCCTCATTTCATATCTAAACACATAAATCCTTGTGCTAAAAAAATATAATTTGCTAGATCTCTAAATCATGCATTAAGTCTACTACCCAGTACCTAGGCCCATATTTTTATAGATTTATTCAATGAATTTATGACACTATTATTTTAACATGTACATTGATTGTCAATCTAAAATATGCTTATTCAGTCTTTCAGAGATACTCACAAGAGTAAAATATACATATGTATATTCACAAGACCATAGTTAATGTGTACGCACATACTGCCTCCGTATCGAAATATTTGTCGCCATTGACTTTTTTCTATAACTTTGACCATTCGTCTTATTCAAAATATTATGCAAGTATCATCCATTTTGCTTGTCACATACTTTATTATTGTAGGTATTTTAAGCTTGACTTACCCTTTTACATACTCTGTCGTAATAGAACAATGCGGGTCAATCTTGAAGGTTAAGTTTTATTATGACAGAGTATCATGACCGCATGACCTAAACTACTGCTAAATGACACTAAAATTTGTTAAGTCGAGACATGAATAATTATTGCATCGGTTTAGTTAGTTACGGAACTGATTTGCATAAATTAAAATATGGGGATGAAATCATGAAAGTCGCACTTCCGCAATACTTGAGGATAGACATTTTTTCTATAAGAAAAATGCATTAGTGTCACACCCGGTTTTGAAGGCAAAACCAGGTGCATCTCATATGTGCGCCAGGATCAGTTTACACACATATGGTAGACGTCACAAGTGAATATCCATAACCATGCATAACGAAAGAGTATTATAGTACGATTATTACAATACCAGAGTTGACACGAATGTCATAGCGGAAGACTTAAATAAACGTTTAACTAACGAAGCAAAAGTGACTCCAACTCCACAGGCATTGACTGGGGGAGACTCGCCTAGAACTCCTCAAAATCAGCAGAGTAATCCTCAAAATTCTCCCAATCTGAGCAGCATTCCGGTGCAGTAAATGCAATAAAAGAAAGAGAGAAAAGCAACAGGTATGAGCACATACGTACTCAGCAAATGTAATATGACATACAAGGCTGAAGCAAAAAGGTTGGCTGACCATACTGCAGTAAGCACTTTTAGTTGGTCAAGTTTTATTAAGCAACTATTTACTAGCAAATGAAAGTATATACCACCCACAAATTAATGAATGTCAATTTCCCAACATATTCGAGTAACCACGATTTAGATCATGTTCAAGTATGATTATCATGTAAGGGTCCAGGCCGCTCTTGACCGTGAGCACGGCTGTTATAACAGTTTTACACTCTGCAGAGGTTGTACACTTTCACCATAAGCCGTGATTCCCATTGCCCGAGAGCATTGTACCCTTCCCACACCACGTGGACCGAATACTGGGTTTCACTATGAGACCTTTACAAAAGCACTCTAATAAATGATAGCCCGCTAAGGTTTCAGGTTCAGCAAAGCATAACCCTCCCTAATGAGGTCTGTCTCTTACCAAAGCCCACAGCTCAAAAGGACCGAGCTATACCTCGTCATTCGCCACCCCCCATGCCCCTTTCGGGTAAAGCTACCAAAAACTAGAGCACCTAATTAGTCAGTCAAAGCCAGAGCCATATAGCACTCATGGTTGTACTGTTTTCCTGGGTGGTTCTCCATGTTCCGATTAAAAAGATATGATCTTGCCATTAATTGATTAAAAAGGTAGTAATGGAACATAGAGTGTGGGTTCAATTAACCAATCCCAGTTGAGCAAGCTAAGCATCATCTACCATCAAAATTAATTAAGTAACCCAGTTTCAGGGACAGGAAAAATATAGTGGCTAGGTAAATCCTTAAATAGGGACCCATCAAAATTAAGACACATGCATGGGTGGTGAATTTAATAATTATTAGGACATTTGCATGACATAATACACTTGCCTTCTTCCCAACTTTGTTGCTGCTCAAATCCTTCTCCAAAGCTTGGATCTTCAGAGAAATCCTCAAATTGCTCGTTTCCTAATCGCATCACACATTCACATGCAAGGAAACAATACAACAAATAAGAAACAATACACCAAACAATTCCAAAAGGAGAAAACAACAGCACAAAACTAATCTACACGTTACAACGAACGCGTGAGCGCGAGAATCACTAAAATCGGAGTTAAAACGCAAAAGATATGACTTTTCTAAGGTTCAGGGGCTTTCTGGCAAAGTTTTAATAATTTCAGGGGCTAAAATAAAAGAAAAAGGACCTATTTGTAATTATTTTCCATTAAAATTGGACTACGGGTTGATTTTAGAAAAACTCAGGGACTCTTAAGCACTTTTGCCTGGGTTGACCGGTATGGATAGAATTGACTCGAAGCTCGGACTAATCTGGGCCGTTGGATTTCAATCGGACGATTGGAAACAGATCGGGCAGGGCTCGCCGGCGCGGGGAAGCAACAGCGGCGGCGCCGCTCGCAGACGCGGCAGAGCTCCGCCGGCGATATTCGATCTACGGTTACGGTGCACGGATAGCGACGGAAATTGACCGAGAAGAATGAGAAGGAGATGGCGAGCTCACCGGGCTAGTTCTTGACGAGAGGAGAGCGACGACGATGGCCGGCGACGAGCAACGGCGGCGGCGGACCTCGGCCACACGCGGAACAGGAGAACCAGCGGCCGGAGCTCGACGAGAAGCAGCGGAATCGACGCACGAGGTTGATTAGAAGCTTCTGGCGGTCTCAGACCTCCACGACGGCCAACGACGGCGACCAATCGACGACAATGGCGGCCGGCTCAATCTCGGCGGCTCGGGTGGCTATGAAATCGAAACTCGGGTCGATGGAAAGACAGCAGAGGCGGCGGCTAGGTTATATAGGTCGAGGAGAGGCTTAGGCAGGCGTGCGACAGTAGGAGTCGAACTCGAAAACGGCGGCGCGACGGAGATGGACTCGGCGTCGAGTCCTGGTCGGAGGGGAACGGGAGGAAGAAGGAGACCCTGACATGGGGGACCCACTCGTCAGCGGCTCAAGAGAGCGAGAGAGAGACGGCGGAAGGAGAGTAAGGACGGGCCGCGCTGGGCCGGCAGAAGAAACGGGCCGAAGAAGGGAAACGGGCCGGCTCGGGTGAAAAGAAAAAGAAGAGAGGGGGCAAAGATGGACTGGGCCGAGAACTGAAAGGCCAAACTTGAACTCTATCTTTTTTAACTTTTCTAAAACTCAAACAAAAGCAAATCAAATTCGAATTTAAACAGAATTTAAATTCCAACTTGATTTACTAGCAACCAAAAATATATGCAACAGCATGAATGCAACAAAAACTTATTTTGACTAAAATAATTATTTAATGTGATATTTAAATTATTAAAAAGGCTAGAAATTCCAATTAATTCCTAGAAAAATTATTTAAGCCTTAATAAATCCTAGAAAAATACAGATGGTTGCTACAATTTATTTGTGATGAATTTTAGGGTGTTACAATTAGATTTTCTTTGGACACATAATATTGAGATGTAGGCGTGGGTTATGCTATGTTATGTGGAAAGTATTTATTTTGATATAGGAATATGTCCAAGCTCTTTCATAAGAAGAGATTTTGTAAGATGCAAAATCGAAGGTCTAACATCACGCACAAATCTCAACTCAAAGCATCATCTTAGGGTTCCTTTGGTTGGGCTTTTGGCTAGGGGTCAAAAGCACATGTTGCTTTAGGCCAAAAGTTGTTTTTGTTGTAACACAAAACTGAAAGCAGGTCTCCCCTTACTCTCAGCCGCTTTTGGGTGAAATATTTATCCACCTGCCACTGGTTATGCGAAAAAACGGTTCGCTCTTTCTTTCTGTCTTACTGCCTCTCCTGTTGCTCAAGATGGCAACGGGTACCCGAAACCTGATGGGTTTTTTCTCTATTAGGGCATGGGTTCGGGTCACTTTTTCTACCTGTGGGTTTATTAATGGGCAAATTGTTAAACCCTACAGGTTTACGGGCATGGGTTTGGGAACATAAAACCCAAACACGTGAACCCATGGATTTTTTAGACCCGAACATATATCATCAAATAACCCATCTTTTTAATACACCTTAATTTAGAACTTAACATGTTCGTTTCTTTTTCATGGAATCAAATGTATACTTCTTATTATTGGTATTCTCTATTCATTTATGATATTTTTGAAACATATAACTAATAAAAATAATTTATGTGCTCTAGTATTCATCGAGATTTTCTATAATATGTGCATTTTTTAATGGACACGGGTGACCCATGGGTACCCGCAAACCCGATGGACATGGGTTTGGGCAAAATATTAAACCCGTGACGGGTTATGGGTTGTTTAATGGGCGGGTTTCATTTTCGTGGGCATGGGTTTGGGATGACAAAACCCAGCGGGTTTGAACCCGTTGCCATCCCTACCTGTCGGTTGTCGCCCCCTCCCCCGGTCGGTCGTTGCCCACCATCGTTGCCGCCCGCCGCCGCCCCTCCGTCGCCGCCTGTCACTGCTCGCTGCCCCTGCGCGCCTCCTCTCGCCGCCCACCGCCCAGTCACGCCTCCGCGCTATTGCTCGCCGCCCCGCCGCGCCTCCTGCCACCCCTCCGCGCCGCCGCCCTTCCGCGCCGCCCGCCCCCCTACTCCAGCGAGCCCTGGTCCGCCGCGCCCTGCCCCCTGCCCCAGGAAGACGAAGACGAGGTGAGAGAGAGAAGGAATGAAGAAGAAGGCTTCTGTCCATGACATGTGGGGTCTGTTTGTAAGTGAGATATTTTTTCAAAAGCCAAAACAGTTTCCCTCCACATCAACTTTTGCAAAAGTCATAGCCCTTAGCAGCTTGCAAAAGTCATATCCCTCCACAGTAGCTTTTGCAAAATACAACAATGGGCTTATAGCCAAGCTAATTAATATTTTTACGGATGTGGAGTAGAGAAAGAAGGAGAGAGAAGGGAGCTTAGCTCTCATGCAAGCAACAAGCTGATTAAGAGCTCCTAGATAGATGTGGGACCAGATGAAGAGGATGTGAGAATGCATGGAAATAAAAGGTAATAAATGGCAAAAAAGTAGTAATGTGTAGACAAGTAATAGATTATTTGTTGTATAACTTGACTCTTATGTCTTGACTAATAGCCAAGTACTTGTCTCTATTATTAACCTTGCTCTTATGTGTGCAAAAAAATAGATATAATATTATAACAAAAGAAAGGGGTAAACGTGTTTGACGTTTGCAGTGTAAAGTCATGTTATGATCATCCATTCTTTGTTTTTTTGTCTATGTTACTTCAAACTCTTTTGTTGTAATTTGACAACTTCGGTTTTAATCCTGATTTTGGGAGGGGCGTGCAAAAAAGTAACCTAGGTTGAAAAGAAAAGAAAAACATCTAGGAGAATCATAAGATCTTGGTTTCAGTTTTCTGCACCCTATTGTCCCGGGCATCATAAGTCCAGTAGCAGCATCACAGAATAACAATTAGCATGCCTACTTGATCATACAACACTGACATTGCAAAATAAACAATATCGCGACACCAACGAGTCTTGCACTGCAGTGCTGAAAAACTACAAAGGCTGGGCAAATAGAAATAGAATTATATATAATATTTTAGATACAATATATAATACCAAGAATTTATTTAAACAAAATCCGTGGCAGCAATAAGCTGTCCACCCAATTCTATCATTGAAACAGAAACGAATATAACTGTTCAGTATGATACCTTTGAACATGAATAGAACTATCAAGACGTGTACAGAATGTGATTCACCTCCAATAAGTTTGAACATATTCCAGGCATGACGGCAGCAAGCAAGATCCCCTGGGCATCCACCTTCCCTAAATGGTTCCTGGCTCCAAGCAATACTATGCAATTCTAGAGCAAGGAACTTATCCCCACTAGCTCTACATCTAAACAACCCAAATACTTCACTACTTAGGTAGTACAGTATAGAGTAGTCCAAGAGCTATACAAGCATCATCTAATCAGAACCACACGTTCTTAAGATAGTTCCTAGCATAAGAAACAGAGTGCCGCTAGACTGGGGGGGCATCACTAGAGAAGCTCTACTACTCACTTTGCTTTTCTTTCCCCTTTTTATGAAAAAGAAAGTTAAACAAACTATATTGTGTATTTGTGTATGCATCAACTATTTATTGATACAAAATATATCCATCAAGCAGACATCAAAATACATGAAGACAAAATGATGCTATGTGAAGAAAACATGTAGTATCAACCGATCTACAAGTCAAATCACGCAGTAAGTCACCACAGACACAGTAACACCAAGCATAGCTTTGATGCATTAGACATGGGCAGGAGCCAAGGCGAGAGCTGGATGCAGAGGTTTATCGACCGATTCCCGCGTTGTCTGCAAAGCTGCCGCAACAAGAAACAATTTGAACCACCGCCTCCCGGATCAGCACAAGGCAAGGAAGGGATCGATAAACCACTGCGCCCAGACACCACCTGTAGATAATAAAGATACAGTCTGACAAAAGATAAACCTTTGCATCAATGCAAGAAACTGAGCCGGAAACAGGGACGGAGCCGCACAAGAAACACCTGCGAGAGATCACATGTGGATGCACCCCCTATGATTATATGAGTAGATGGTCAGGCTTGGTGTCTATGCAAAGAGGGAAGCTGGGGGTGGGGAGATCTGGATCTGGGATTTATACGCCGCATTGGGTGGAGGATGTGGCGGGGGCGAGGGAGAAGAGAAAAGGGGTGGTGCCGCTGCCGCTGCCGCTGCGCAGCCCAACAGTGGGTGGGCAGGGCAGCATGGTGGGCGGGGCACCAGGACTAGGAATCTTTTCCGGCGCTGTGCCTGTGCGGGCGGCAGACGGAGGGAAGAACACATCTTTTTGTTGAAACCGTGGAAGGAGACGAGTCATTGGGGGGCGCAGGGGACGGGGCGGGGGTCCCTCCATTGCTTTGGCAATCGGCACTGGCGATGATTGTTGGTTTTGACGCGTTGCAGCAGGCGGAGGAGTGGTAGGGCAAGCGAGCCACTGCAGAGCAACTTCAGTGAGCTCAGCTGGATAAGGACAGGTGTTGCCACTGCCCACGCACCATCTGGCTCTCTCATTTGGATTGTTCCCTGCCAATTTCTGCAGCCAATTGATTGAGCACCAAATCATGCATTTGGCCTTAAAGGGCCAAGCTTGGTTGCCGGGAAAAGATCGAATGTACGAGCAGTGGCGAAAAGCTGTGTGAGTTTGGTTTATTTTGCGCGAATCAGTGGGGTTTTGGACTTTAGAGATGATGAGGGGAGAGGACACCTATATATGCCGATGTTGGTGGTGCCTATGAGTACTTTGCAACTTGACGAATACGATGGCAGGCGCCTGAAATATCCCAAACAAAAAGAAGCGTTGGAGGATTCGCCGGCACAGAAAGTTCTACGCCGACATCACGAAGAAATTTTAAAATTTCTCCTCGTCCACTGCTGGCTAGACAGCGACAGATCGCTGTCAGATTAGCAAGATGCGATGTGGACGTGCCAAATCTCCAGTGCAGAATCACTGTGAGTAAAGATAAGGCCTATCAAATGAAATCCTCTGTAACAATCTTCAGGCTATGATGCCATGGACGTGACGGCATGCCACGCCAAAAATACAAGGTGGACTAGCTGAAATGATGCGAAAGCAAATGCAAATGGCTCATCAGCAACCTAATCTGAATGTGACATGTAGGTAGCACATAAGTTCCTGTAGATCACATGACTGGCACTCTTCCAGTCATCAACAACATGACAATAATAACAAAACAAAAGGGGAAAAAGGCATCTCTTCAGCCGAAAGAACCATACATTTCACCACCTGTAGACTTCAAAAAATATAAAATGATATCTGCAACGAAATTCATATACCACGAGCATTCATTAGACAAAAATGAAACAGGTCACGCATATTTGTCATCAGGTGAGCTACTGAGCTCCTTTTAAGGTTTTTTCCTTCACGAGTTTCTTGCTACTTGCAAGTAATGTGGCAAATTGCATCCAGATCCCAGAATCAGAAATAAACCAGGTGTCATCACTCTCTCTGACCCCACAGTTTGTTGTTGGGACGACGAAAGGCAACAGGTCCTCCTGTTTCAACAAACGGAGCATCCACCATCCAGCACCTTTTGTAGCTCTCCTTTGTCTAAATATGAACAATAAACTACTCACGACTGAACATTAGAATCCGCAAAGTATGCACATGCACACAAGAGTTGAAAGATCATTCCGATGCAAGGTGAAAGCCTCTGACGGGTACAGATGATTCTTGTATCAACATCACAACAGAACTACTTTTCCCATGAAGAGTCAAGAGTATCTTGGCAGTTGCAGAAGGTTTCAAGCACGCTTACGCCTCAACTGAGCAAACAGCTGCAGAGTATATTAAGGTTCATCAATCATTTATACTACAGAATGGCTACTGATAAATTTCAAGCTCATGAAAAAATTAATGCTGAGGATGTAAGTAATTTTATCAGAAGGACCAGTTAAATTTACTTTAAAAATCCTGTCAAAAAATTACTACAAAAGTTCCTCAGATAAATAGAAACTTACCTGGAATGGGTATTGGAGAATCCAACCAATGATAGGTATCTGATATAGGAAGGCCTGGATAGGAGGCCCATAGCCACTGCAAAAATAAAGGAATTGGAAGCAAAGGTTAGTAGCAATGAGACCAATAAACAAATTGAAAATGAGGATAGTTCGACAAAGACCTGAAGAGCACAAAAGATCCATATAGTTCCATGATTATACCAGCAACAGGCCATCGGACAAACAGAAGAAACAGACCAATGAAGAAAGGTACTGATCCCTGCAGAACAAGAATAACATTATCTCTTCTACGGATGGGCATGTGACAAATCACTGAGGTCAGCATTTGGATGAGAGATAACTTTTTTTTTCTTGAACCACGCAGGAGAGCTGTGTGTCATTTCATTAAGGTAGAGGAAACAAAAAAACAATCCAGAGTGAGGACAGATCCCCACTCAGGAACACAAACCCACATGACCACCAGCAGCAGGAACCAATC
Source organism: Echinochloa phyllopogon (assembly GCA_033239725.1). NCBI lineage: Eukaryota > Viridiplantae > Streptophyta > Magnoliopsida > Poales > Poaceae > Echinochloa > Echinochloa phyllopogon. The sequence continues at coordinate 33,336,886 of BTCW01000001.1, read as the reverse complement.
CTGCCACAAAGGAAAAGAAAAAAACACAAGCACATCACAAACGACCAGAGAGAGCTCTAACAGCAGGCCCTTAACAGGGCCATCGTAATACTAAGAGACATGGATTTGCTAGATGGAGATTGTTGCATTCTGCAGTAGTAATACTACCTCCATTCTCAAATATTTGAGAATGAAGGGAGTACCCTACATGTCCCAACTTCAGTTACATGTTTGTTCACGTGCAAAGACCACAATGGTAGTGACTGCCATGGAGGGAACAACTGAGAATCTATGTATTACTTGTTTGCTTAAGAATTATGCCAAGAAAAGCTGTGGCATTAATACACATATAGGAGGTTAATACCCATCAAACTGACCAATCAAGAAATAACTATTTTTTTATGATCTGACAGACAAACTTGATATCATATATCAACATCTTCATACAAATACAATTTTCCCAAGTCATAATAAACTAAAAAACAAAAATAATAATCCTATCAATATCCTTGCAACTTATCTTTCTAATTATTCCAAATTCTATCACTAGAACAACCAAATTTCCAACGTCAACACAACTAACTAATTCATACACCTGGAACTTTATCAGTTCAAGAGTATACAACAACAAAATCATGTTTCAGATCAAAAGTCAAAAGACAGCACGGAACAGTAACGGAAAGCACACTGCAGAGAAGTGGCCCTATATCTATGCAAGCCCAGAAATACCTTAAGGTTTGCCTTCTTCGTGAAAAGCTGCCACATGGATTGCCAGCCAAGTAATAGCCCCACTCCAGTCAAAAAGAAAATCTAGTAGAAAGTAGAAACAACGTGAGGACTAACGAGCCATGATAACTTCATTAGATATATAGTACTGTATAACACAAGGAATGTGAATTATAGTATCATACATTACCCAGAGCCAACAAGCCCCTATCGAAGAAAAGGATGACACCAAGGAACGAGAACAGGATGCCAAACCCCACCAGACCTATGCCAATCTCTTCATATCGAAACATGGAGAAGAAATAGATATTGTCAATACCATCTTAAATGGAGAGGCAAACAGATGAGATCAATAAATACAGCAAGTGAAACTTTTCTACAACTGAATGCAACTTCTATTGTACATATGATATACTTAGAATCTCAACTCAGCAAGCCCTCCATCCTATCATGTTGTTTTAAATATATCCAGTTTGGTTCGTGATTTTCAACATATTCAATGCAAACACAAAATATGTGAACGATGTTCGACAGTATGCAATAAGAATAATAAGGTACTTCTCTGTTTCAAAAGCGCTTCTCCAAGAGCGCTTATTTCTCTTGGAGAATAATATCAATTGCAGCAATATTATGATCATTTGAAAGTACTTTCAAAGACAAATGAAAAACGCACCATTTTGTTACCCAAGAAACTAAAATTTGATAGAGAAATAGTAAAGTTTGAATATTTGAATCTGTATGCGGCTTATAAATTCGGAGGGACTAGCAGTAGAACAATCACTTTTCTCATGGCACGCAGTAGAATAAAAGAGAGTTCTGAGGAAGGGCCAATGGAAATGCTTTGGTTACTTGCAGTAAATACAATATTTATTGAGAATAGAACTTTACTTTTGATCTCGCTAATCTCATAGGCCATTGCCTTGGCAGTTGAAGGTAGCAATACAGTTTCACTTCAATGTACCACTAACTGAACCTGCAGAAGATACCGAGCATTGGTTCTTAGAAAGCAGATCCAGTCAATAACTCAGATAACAGCGCATAGAACTCCAATATTGCCACATGCCACGTACACAAACCAATTAATATCCCCTATTAGTTAATAACATTATAAAGTATTACACTATACTGCCCCTGTTTTCTTGCTTCATCTCATGCTCAATTTTACAATTGTTTGTTGTTTGTACTGTTATGGCCAGAGTCCATTTCGTAATCACCACCAGGAGGATAGCCCAGGTGGAGTGGCTACTAAGGATGAGAAATTAGATTATATGTGAGAGGGGCAACTAGATGAGAACTAGATTAATTCTTGTTTCTTGCATGATCAAATGAGAATACTAGCGTGACCAAGTCAGGCCAGTAGGCCACCCCTAACAACCAAAGCTAATCCAATCCTGCCGCTAAAAGCCTGGAGCTAACAACCTTATCTCATTTCTAGCTAGCAATCCCATCTCGAATCACATCTTTCTAGCTAAACTATCTATCCCCTGCTGTATGTAAAGGGCCCATGTCCCTCTTGATCCACACCCATGACAGGTACCAAGGATGGTTATCTTCAGTTGGTCCAAAGCACATCTCATCTGAATTACCAAGATGCACTAGATACAAGATGTCTAGCTGGGAAGAAAATGAGCCAGAGCAATATGACAGTTTGCACTGCCATTTTACTAACATGGAAAATTTGATGGGTGATTTGCTAAAGTGGCACTTCTGCGCTGCTATGATGCCATGTTTTTCATATAGCAAGCGGTGCAAATTACAGAAATGGCCATACCCGGTGCTAAAAGCCCCCACATAATATTGGGTCTTCTAGACAGCCTTTATTTTGCAAGGAAGCTGCTCCTAACCAAGGACCTCTAGAGCACAGGTGGAGATACTCTACAGCTACGCCAGGCCTATCCTTATTGAAATTTAGAGAAATAATAATAACAAACATGTTCAAATAGGCACGGTTGCAAAAGGCGGCCATATAGTTCGCCTACACACAAGGCAACACCATCCTGCCTAGCGCAGCCTTTGCCAGTCTAATGGCCAATTTGGTGATAAGGGTCTGTTGCCTCACCACCAACTATGGAAACACTGACCTACACAGACACCAGGTATCAGTTACAACTTACACTGGAGAGAAATATCAGAAGATGTGTACATTGCATAAAGTGGGGCTACACAATGAAGAAACAACCCATGCAAAATGCATTGCTAGCTGCACTTTCATCTTCATATTTGAAGATACAGAGTAGTAGCTTTTGTTAATTTGAAATTAGGATAGCTACCATACCAGAACTAACATCTACACTAACTCTGAAGTGTTCAAAAAGAAAATTCTGCAAACAAAAGAAGCTATATATCTTCCCACAGAATAACCATCATAGGTCAACAGCTTGAGGATGGTGCAGAACTATAGTGCATGACTTTTGCTGCAAGAATTACATGATTGGATGCTAGCCAGATAAAACCGAAACAGTTAATTCGCTAACTGTTCTAAAATATAATTCAAATACAAATATGCTTTTAAAAACAATATTCATTAGGCGGTATGTTAATATATCATGCCTGTCCACTTGTTATTACTGCCATATCCTACATAAAGTTTATAGTACGCTCCTGCCATAGTATTGGCTTTCAGTGACAACAGAGTCTGAGCATTCTCAACACGTGCCATGGTTATGCTCGTTTTCTGGACTCTTCAGAGTAAAGTTTTCTGGAATGCCAATAGCTATGTGGAAAAAGAAACAGGATAGACCCAACCACCAGCTGTACTGCAATACAGCAGGAATAACATAACTCAGATAATATGCAGTGGCAAACTCCAATAAGAGTGGCAGTGTGACTGAAAGTTTGACACCTCCCTCTTTACAAATGTAAGATCCACTGTGGCAGGGAGGCAAAATCTGAACTAATCTGGACCTAGGTAATTAAAAACCAAATGCAGTCATCACACCAGTAAGCTTTCCACCAACTATCATAGCTCAACAGAGCCCATTTTTTGTCTGAGGACACATAACTTGGCAATGACCTCTAAAGGAACAGCAATAGTTGAAGGCCAATTGGCAAACGATACAAACCATGCCAAAACCAATTCCATCGAGCAAATTCTACGCATCAATCACCTACGCTAGGGAAGAGTAAATTTCAGCTAATATGTGACGACCCCAGTATGGATTCACATGCCCTGGCGATCCGCACGCTTATATGTTGCATATCACGGCGGCTGGGGATGCAAAGGAGCGCGCCCGCGGCAATGGTACCAGCACGGCACGGATGGCAGCAAGCGGCGGGGTAAACCTAGGCACGTGCACAGCAAACAACGCGGGATCGGCCTGCGCAAGCCGCAGAGAGCGGGGGATATGGGGGGATGGTGGGTGATTAGGGCTTGCCTGCCGATGAAACCCCGGTCCCCGGACGGCGAAGCTGGAGGGAGATGAGACCGAGCCGCGCCCCTGCGTGCGGCCGTGGACGACGTCGGCGAGGACCCACGCGCGGTGGCCGCCGGCCGGGTCGCCGGTGCTCGCGGTGGTAGAGAGATCGGGGAGGGGGAGCGTTCAGCGAAAGGAAAGCGGAACAGGGCAGCGGGCGCTTCTGGCGTGTGGGTCCGGACCCAGGCGGCAGGGAGACGGCGTGAGCGAATGGGCGTGGAGGCTGTCAGATGAAAGCCACGGGCCCACGGCCCACGGGTTGAAGAATCACGCTGGGCCTTTCCTTAGCGCTTAAGCTGAGGCAGAGCCCACGAGGAGGCCTTGCTTTTCTTTGCCATCCGCCAAAATTTATGTTTTCCTGTCTCCAGAGTATCTGGGCAAACTTCGGCGAGCATTACAGGGCAGAAGATGTTATTTTGGCTGGCCAAATTTCAAGCTTTCGGGGACAAGTGCAGCGCCATTGGTGCAGCTGGTGTTATGTTAGTCATCAACTTGCTTAATGCTGAGATGATCATGAGTTTGCCACTGCCCTGGGCAGATATTGGCTGTTGGGAAGCTTGAGTACAAAATAATCATCGAGACAAGATTGGGTATACCTTGCCTGTTTGATGAAAAAAATGTGATGTAGTTGATGTGGAGCCTGAAGCGCAGTTTGGAGCCTCTATTCTATTACCCTGCCTTTTTTGCTCTCAGAAAACGTTCAGAGGTTCAGGAAACACTTGTCTTCGTATAGTTCGTCCAGGTTCTTCAGATGTCCTATATTCCCGATTATTGTTTGTTTACCGACGCCACTTAGCTAGGTGGAGCCACGAAATACAACAAAGGCATTTCATCATAACCATAATAAGAGAAAAGACGGCAAAAATCGCTCGTCTCGTGGTACCCTCGAAGCGGCAGGCTGCTCGTCTCCGGATACAGGCAAAGTCTAACGATCGAGCCTCTCGTGAAACCGCAGCAACAAAACCAGCCTTCGGTTGATGCTGCTGCCTGCCGCCACCACATGCATATATGGATGGAAGATGCATATCTCTCTCTTTGACTCTTCCGTCAGCATATCACTATATCAGACCTATATCTCAGCGACTTTCTCTTTGCCAACGTCCGCAGCGGGCTCCATGGCGTTTCATTCTAATTCTGTATCGAGACCCAAATCTAGACTAGCTAGGTTTGCACGCACATTTCGAGCAAGTCGATGATGGCAAAAGCTGCCGACGCCGCCGCGGGGAACTAGTTTACTCCAACTGTACTGCGCACACATCATTCAATTCGCTCTCTTTCCGCCATCGTCATCTAGCTTTGCATACATTCCTCGCCTTTCAGAGAGATGCGCCTGCCGCCTGCAAATAAAGCGCGCGATGCTCGCCTAACAAATAAAGCCAATTATGGAGACTTAAGTTTGTTAGCTTAGCTCACTCTTCTTCTTCACAGTGCTGGTCCTGCTGAATCACTGGTTGCTTGTCAATATATACTATATATGCACAATGCTGCATGCAGAGAATAAGATTATATAATTGTGCCAGTTTGATTTGGGCAAATTAGAGAAGAATATATATCATTGCAGCGCATCGGTTTTGTTATTAGTGCCGTCCGTCGTGCTGTGCTGCTTGGAATTGGAATCCCAGCTGACGGTGTGCGCAAGTGTGCTAGCTGATGTTGGCTGAATTACTTTCCCTGATTTCATCTATAAATGATCTGCAACTGCAATGGAATTAGGACGTGTAGGGAACAATTTGGTGAGCTTTTGGGCGAAAGGGAGGTGCCCAACTTTGCTGCTTTCAGTTTTCTGCACCGCAACTTGGTTACGCACGAGATCGATGGATGGGCTGATCATTGGACAGCAGCTGCACGGCCGAGTGGTTCTTCAATTCTTCAGTCTAATTAACGGCACGCTACCTTCCCTTTTGACTGGAATCATATCTGCACATGATGTCTGCAAAATCTGGCCGAAATGCGCTCGTTTATTAGGCCGGGGCTGCAGATTGTTTCTGGATAAATAAGCATCGTATCGCCGACAGCGACGGTTCTTCCCGGCCGTCAGCAAGCAATGATCGGGCCGGGATTTGCTGCTGGGTGCTCGCACGAGTTGTTGTCTGGAAACAGACGATGCCATGGCTGCTTTACAGTGTCCAACATCACATGTGCGGGGTATTTCTTTCTGGCTAGTCCCAAGTTGCTTGGTGCTTGCCTGAGACGACGACGACGACGGCGACCATTACCAGCTGCATGCGCTGAACCGCGGCCGAGAGCGGTTTCAGACAGTGATCAGCCGCCATGACATGATGCAGATGTATCTGATCACTGCAATGCTTGCATCAGATGTGGAAGTGTTCTGACCACGTACTGCTTGATCCTGAAATGGTATCTCTAAAGCTAACAAGTAGTGGAAGTCGTCAGTCGTGGCTATGTTGTATGCTTTTCATCTTGCTGCGTATAGTGCTCGTGCATCGTGAAGGTTCGCCCAACCAAACAGAGATCGTAGTGCCCGGGCCGTCGGCGTCCTTTTATTTGTGATGTGTTTGCTTCACTGCCACAACTGAAAAAAAAAACTGTGAGTTGTCAGTGTCACGTGACGGAGTGTCCAATTTTGATTCTTGCATTTCGTTTGAGCTTCAGCGCCCTTCCTCCAGTGTCCAATTTTGTTGCATTTCGTTTGAGCCTGGCCATCATGGCAAGGCTGGAGTGCTGGACAGGAGACGTGTCCACACTTTCACCTTGGTACGATGACACCAACAGTAGCATATAAGCATATCCTACTAGGTACTAGCTATCCTTGTAAATGAACCTAGACCAAAGCGAGAGAGCCTGTTAAATCTCAGCAAACGTTTTGACAACAGTTTCATCTTCCATAGCGAACAAGTCAGCATGTTACGAATTGCCAGATCTGAACTGGATAGTGGCCTGTGGCCAGCTGACGAGATATGCCTTAGCTTGTAGCAATACCAATACATACAAGTTGGAAGTCTCCAACAGATATACGTGCATATTCCTGCTCTCTATATGTTACGACATTTTGCTTTCAATAATGCAAAGAAAGCTAGCATGACCAAAGCCTAGTCGTCCAGATCATTTATGTGTTACATCGATCATCTTTACACTCTATCTAGCTACATTTTAGTTTGTATGTACACTAGCCACACTGCCGACATGGCTACTTGCATTGCCTACCCCAGAACGCTCCAGAATAGCCCGCCTCCGCACCGATTTCTCGGTGACGGCGATGCAGCTTTTATCGGCGCCATGGCATGTGAAAGGATGATGCAAAATGCTCTCTCGCCCGCGTGCCACCGCTGACTTGCATTGCCTCCCCCTCCAGGCTCCAGGCCTATAGGAAAGAGATAAGATTGCGATGCCAGCGCACGCCACGCCAAGGTATAGCAGCAGCAGGTATATGTGGCACACTGGGCGAAGGCGTAGCTTGCAGCAAGCGATCATGTTCATATCCATCCATGGCGCCTGGCACTCGGCTCGAAACACCGGCGCCACTCCACTCCATTTTCCATTCATGGACAGGGCTGAGGCGACCCCCTGCAACTTGCATGGCGTCTACCGATGATGCCGCACGTACGCCGCCCACATGGACCCCCATGCATCTTGATTCTTGACTAGCAGCCGTTGCTTTCAGCAAAGAGGCAGGAGAATACCGGCCGGTTGATCAAGTAGCGCACGCTGCTGGCCGTTTCCAGAAGGATTCTCGTTCGCCGCCGGATCCCGAGAGTGCGATCGATCTTGATCAGCTCAGCAGTCGTCGTTTCTCTGCAGGAAATGACAAAATAAGCAGGTAGTAGGTAGACATATGTATATATGCTATACGTAGAGAAGATGGTAGCTGAGTAGTGTATACCGGCAGTACCTGAAAACTGCTATATGTATTAGGCTGCTACTGTATTACTCTCTTCACATACCAGAATCTGTATTCCAATGGTTGATCACTTGCTGATGTCGACCGGAAACTTGAAACCTATCTATAATATCTGCTGCTGAAGCTGCTCGATGCTAATAATTTCTTCAGGAATCCTTCCAACTTCGCGAAAGCATGAAAGAAGCAGGCATCACAATCCATTTTTTTTGTCATCGGCAAGCCTTGACAGGGTTCAGCAATCTAACATGTTTTGGTGGCGAGGTTTTGCTGTTTCTGGAAATTGTTCTGTACTCAATACCGTTCAATGCAATTCCGGCGCTCGAAGTTTCTCTGTCAAATGTCCATTTCCAAGCTTTGACAACCCATGTGAAGTACATCTTTTTTCCAAGTCGCATTCACCCTTGGAGTGGCTGGACCAATGGGATATGCTCACGTGAAGAGAAGAACCGCTTTATTCGTTGGTCAAGGATCAAGAATGTGCAATGAACCGAAAAGACCTACACAGATTCCAGTCATTTCGCTAACTTTGGTGTTCATATTCAATGCACCATCATGTTGACTAAACCCTTTCGGTTCCTGTTTGGAACTTGCTGAAGAAGTGGCTGAGGGTCTGGTATTAAGGATTGAGAGTTAAATTTCTACTTTATTAGCATCACCTTTTACGGCAGAATAGAGCTTCTCTGATCGAATTTGAGCTTCTTGCCCCGATGCAAGTTATCATCTTTCAGGCTTTCGGCGCCGACCTGAACATGAATGCCTGATGGCCTGCACAGTGCAAGAAAGCTGGGAATGTAATATAGAAGAATGCAGTTCACACAAAAATCTTGCGTGAAGTACAAGAATAAAAATGAGATTCTATGGTCCCTTACTAGTCGAGATCATTGTACACCTTATCTGCCACAGCTTCACTCCTCTCTAAGACCATATCAGCTGCCGGAGCCAGTTCATTTTCACTGAAAAAAAGATCAGAAACTGGGGTAGAATCTTTCATTGTGTTATGGCTGCACAAAGTTGGGAGGTCACATGGGTAAAAAGCAAATGAATTTCAGCATCAGTTCACAAGAACTTACACTTGGAGCTCCTCCTCCCAAGGTCATATTCCATCAGTTACACTAGACTAGAAAGATAAGTGTAGGTACACAATATGGTCGCGTCCCTGCATTTTGCAAAACATGCACATTAGACACCAGAGTATTTAGCTTTTAAGTGAAATTGTCAGAATGATCTGAAAATTTAAACCTTTGATTAGTCAAAAGTACTAAGATGGACTTCAGATCCGTTGTCCTAAACACCATGGAGTGCATAAAGTTGATCTCAGAAGACCTATGTTATAAGGTATGCAGTTACATGTAGACATTCTGAAACATAGAACGATCTAGGATAACATTATATTATGGCAACACAACAAAGAGCAGTAAATTTTAAGGAGGCAAAATCAAATGGATTTATCATTTACTGGCACATTTGTTCTGAAAAATAGAATTTCAGAATACATAAAGACTATCTTTGACCACAAACTAACATATAATATTTGCAGTATCAAACTACTAAGAAAGAATCCATTACTAACATATAATATTTGCAGTATCAAACTACTAAGAAAGAATAAAGCTCAAATCCCCCTACTTTACAGATATAGAAAGGAGAAGCTACATCTCAGGCTAATTTCATTTCTCTATTTTAATATATATTCTACCACTGTGGGGGTCTCCCCCGCTGTATAGCTTTAAAAATAATAATAATTGCATCACAATTGATAGAATGAGTGTTGACACACCAAATAACAATCGTTAAACAAAAAGTAGTTCCTACTTATAATGTTTGCTGGATGAACTGAACATGATTCTGAATTCTGGATGACAGCATGCAGTGAGATAGACCATACACTTGTACCACAAATTAGCATCTCGGCATATAATATTGAAATTATTATCTTAGGAGCAGACACCGAACAATCAATGCATTTTTGAAGAAAATCCCCCACCACTTTTATCATTGCAGTATAGTATGCTCGTCCCACCAAGCTTCTAACAGCCAGCAAAACCTATTAGTTATCCATATTATTTAGAGTCTATCCTTGTTAAAAGACCATGAATGCATAATCAACTTTTAACATGTGAGGAACATAATTTCAGAAGGATAACAACCATTGAGGCTAAGCGTTGCTCGTGCAGCCAATATGCAAAGAAACTGAAAATTGATGAACATAAGGCGTCAGTCTGGAAGATGACAGACAAGTCAAAAGGCCATCTACTTTTTTGCCACGAACAACTATTTATTAGGCTCTAGATATAGGGAATAAGTGACTGTGATACATCAGATTTTATTCACCTACGTGGAATTGCAGTGAGCACTCCTTCCATTGGTGTAGGCGCAGAGGGTGGACAACCCGAAATATTTCAAGTGATGGCATGGCAGCCCATATCATTCTTTACAGTATAAAGCAAGATACCGTGGCGTCCAGAGCTAATAGTTTCAGTCATCATGAATGGTACCTCATTGAGGATCGGGAGTATATATAGAGCACCTGCCTGCACCCTGCACTTCACCCAAGTTCATACTTCAGGCCAAGTTAGCTCGTCTTGAAGATCGCCAATTGTAGTTAACCATGTCAAGGGACCCACTTGTCGTTGGCAACGTAGTTGGAGATATCTTGGACCCATTTATCAAATCAGCATCACTCAGAGTCCTATACAACAATAGGGAACTGACTAATGGATCTGAGCTCAAGCCTTCGCAAGTAGCCAGTGAACCAAGGATTGAGATTGCTGGGTGTGACATGGGGACCCTTTACACTTTGGTGAGTTCAAAACCACACGTCTACCTCATTGAAGCATGCTAGAATTTTAAATTAGAGTAAATTACACTTTGTGCCATGTAATCATATTTTGTTTTCACATGGTTTACCACACTATCCTTCAACACCATGGTAAACTATTACTTTGCACTAGGGTACATCACAAAACTTATAGAGAACGTGAAGTTTAACAAAACCTAAGGAAACATTATCAAAATTCACGATGTGTCATGTGATTTCACCATATTTCATAAGGTTTCACTCAGGGTTCATGGCATAAGCCAGTGCAAAGTAAAACTTACTTTGATTTATGCTGGCGCAAAGTGAAAGTATTGCCAAAACATGATGCAAAGTGAAACAAGGTGCTCTTTTCCTGGTGCATAGTGCAAGTTACTCTTTAAATTAAGGTGCCAAGTTGGAACACTTCTTTTGTCCAAAAGAAACATGGCACACCTGTTAACTGCAATGTAACAGTTCAGATTTTGAAAGTTGGTTTCAGTGTCTATAAATCATTGAAAGCCATGAATGTTGCCTTCTAGATTTGAAAGCTGTTTATTGAAATAATACAGTTTGTACTTCCACATTTTATTGAAAGCCTTGTTTTTTTTTACTAGTGTCAGCAAATTTCCCAGCATGTTTGGACCCCAGCACTGATTGAACATCAGTATTATATACATGTACCAAGCTACCTAGTATTTAGGAACCTGGAACCATCATGATTACCTCCAGAAACAAATGTTACATTTGTGAATAATCTAAATATCTTACCTTAACAGAAGCCACTAAAATTTGAGTAGATAAAGTTCAGATTTCAGAACACTTCAATTTATTCGAAAAAAAATGTCAAACGACAGCCCACATGGCTCAGAATCTAATCATACATTAATATTAATCTAAAAGAACAATGTAAATTGCCTTCAATGACAGGCAAATGACGTGTCATTTTAGAATAAAGGTATTTGCATCATTACCATTTGCTGCTTGGTTTAGTAATCCCCCATATGCATGAAGTGTTATTGTTTCTGTTTCTAAAGAAACTAACCAACTTACCACTAGGTGATGGTGGATCCTGACTCACCGAGTCCAAGCAATCCAACCAAAAGAGAATACCTTCATTGGTAAGACCTGAAAAATATGTGATGAATAGAATTTACTATTACAATACTTGTGTATTCTGCTAACATAACAGCAAAGAGAAGGAATTACTTACAGTGGCAATCATGCATGCAGGTTGGTGACAGACATTCCAGAATCAACAAATGTAAGCTTTGGTGAGTTAACCACCATCTCTTACTCTCCATATTCCTTATTTGAATGTTTACACCCAAAGAATGCAAGCTATAACTGGTGAAAAGGTGTATATATTAGTTACCAAAGACTAGGACAATATGCAGCATGTATTCACAGATTTACAAATATTGTTGCAGATAAATATTTGAATAACTGCCTTAACTGGCTTAGTCTTGTACAACATGACTTTCTAGTTGTGATGTGGACTAATTTACGGTCAACTTTTAACCCTGAAAAGGTCAAAGACCAGATCTTGAGTAACTGTGCTTCTAAACTTGGGAATAATATCTGCACAAACTTGCTCTGATAAGTTCTATTCAAACTATATTTCAGGAAATGAGGTAGTAAGCTACGAAAGTCCAAAGCCAACTGCTGGAATACATCGATTTGTCTTTGTCCTCTTCCGCCAATCTGTCCGGCAGACTATTTATGCACCAGGATGGAGACCAAATTTCAACACAAGAGACTTCTCAGCGCTTTATAATCTAGGACCACCTGTGGCCTCAGTGTTCTTCAACTGCCAAAGGGAGAACGGATGTGGTGGCAGGCGATACATTAGATGATATAGAAATAACTCCCTCTACAGGAGGACTGATGGAATTGTGCTGATAGGATTACGGATCCTACCAGGGATCTCCCTGAGCGCGTAGGGGTAAGAGGGTGGCGGGCGTTGGCGAGGACGGCGCGTGGGACGCGCCGTCGAGCTGGCGAGTGCGAGAGATCAGGAGGAAAGACGGCTAGGGCTGGAGAACTCCCGGCTCCCAAAGGAAGCCGGAAACAATAATATGTTTCTGCTTGCTTTATTTCATAAACCTCGGCTCATATAAATAGTCGGCTGATTACAATCGTTTGGCAACCAAACTCTGAACTACCAAATCTAAAGACTCCTGAATATCTAAACTACCAAACATAACAGACTCCTGCCAAACGAAACTAACTATCCCTATTGTGCCTGGTATATTGTATGCCGGTCATAACATCTCTCCCCGCCTGCGCAAACAGCTCGTCCTCGAGCTGGAAGTCTGGGTAATGATCACGAAAGCCTTCAAGCTGCTCCCAAGTCGCGTCTTCTTCAGCAAGACCACGCCACTGGATCCGTACGAACCAAGCACCACAACGAAGCTGCGTCCGAAGCACCTTCTCTGGCACAGGCAGAATGCGCACATCCAGAGTGGGCGGCAGCACCCCTGAAGACTCCGGCGCCTCGCCACGGTGAGGCTTCAGCAGCCCCACATGAAAGACGTCATGGATGCGTTCACCCTCAGGAAGCTGTAGACGGTAAGCGACGGCGCCAATGCGCTCCAGCACCTGGAATGGCCCAGCGTAGCGAGGGCCCAGTTTACGCTTAGCCCTAGGATCCAGAGATTGTGCCGTCCTGTGGAGTAGGCGTAACCAGACCCAATCGCCCACGGCGAACTCCAAGTCACGATGGTCGGCGTCGTAATACTTCTTGGACAGCTGCTGCGCCTGAAGAAGACGCTGACGAACCTCCGCGAGCATCTCATCGCGGCTGCGGAGCAAAGCGTCAGCCGCCTCAGTCTGTGCCGAGCCCGGCGTGTAGGGCAAGACGGGTGGCGGTTGCCGCCCATAGACGACCTCGAACGGCGTCGCGCGAAGGGCGGTGTGGAAGGACGTATTGTAACAGTACTCCGCCCAAGATAGCCAATCCACCCATGCGCGCGGACGATCACCAGTGACACAGCGCAAGTACATGGCAATCACCTTGTTAACCACCTCGGACTGGCCGTCCGTTTGAGGATGAAATGCCGTACTCATGCGCAGCTTGACCCCAGCCATGGCAAACAGATCACTCCACACCTTGCTTGTGAACACCGGGTCTCGATCGCTGACGATGGAAGCCGGAAACCCGTGTAAGCGCACAATCCCGTCGAAGAACGCCCGAGCCACCGAAGCCGCTGTGTACGGGTGACCGAGCGGAATGAAGTGAGCATACTTGGAGAAGCGGTCGACCACCGTTAGGATGACGGACTTGCCGGCCACCTTGGGCAGGCCCTCGATGAAGTCCATGGAGATGTCCGCCCATACTTGGGACGGCACGTCGAGCGGCTGCAGAAGTCCCGCCGGCTGTCGGGTCTCCGTCTTGTTACGCTGGCAGGTGGTGCAGGAGCGCACCCAGTTTTGAACCAAGACACGATCGCCTGGAATGTAGAAATCAGAACGTAGGCGATGCAATGTCTTCTGGAACCCCTCGTGGCCAGCTGAATGCGCCAGAAGAAGGACCTGATGGCGCAAGGTGTCTTCATCCGGAACAAAAATACGACTGCCATGGAGCAGTAGCCCATCTTCGAAGCGCCAAGGCGCCGAAAGCTCTCCTGCGCCCAAGCGCTGCAGGAGGATTTGCGCGTCAGGTGCCCGAGCCGTGGCGCGCCGGATGTCGTCGAGGAAAGCGAACGTCGGGCCGGAGCGGATGCACATGACACCCGGCGTAGGGAGCTCGTCGGCGTTCTGTTCAGTGTCGCGACGAGACAACGCATCGGCCACCGAATTGAGCCGCCCAGGACGGTATTCGACCGTGAAGTCGAAACCGAACAGCTTGCTGATCCACTAATGTTGAGGGACCGCTGATCCAGTAGGTACTTCCCGTACCGATGAATACCGTGTGCGAACCAAGAATTGGCGCCCCCACAGGTACGGGCACCAGTGCCGCACCGCCTGGACCAAGCCGATCAGCTCCCGTTCATAAGCTGCCAGCTTCCCGTGTCGCGCGGCAAACGGACGGCTGAAGAAGGCAACGGGGCCAGCGCCCTGGTGAAGGACGGCGCCAAACCCCACACCGGAAGCATCGCAGTCGACGATGAATAGCTTGTCGAAGTCGGGCATCTGAAGAACGGGCCCCGTGGTAAGGGCGTGTTTGAGTGCTCGGAACGCGTCGTCTGCGTCTAAGTCCCAGGCGAAGGCATCACGGCGAAGGAGGCGCGTCAGGGGTGCCGCAATAAGCCCGAAGTCCCGAATGAACTTCTTGTAGTACCCGGCCAGCCCCAGAAAACCCCGGAGGCCCCGGACAGATCGCGGCGGCGGCCACACCTCGACCACAGCTATCTTGTCAGCATCCATGGCGACGCCGTCGGCCGAGATGACGTGGCCCAAATAGGCCACCGACGTCGCGCCGAACGAGCACTTCGAGCGCTTGAGGTGTAGCTGGTGCGCTCGAAGCTCGTTAAGCACGATGGCGATGTGCTGGAGGTGCTCTGCCCACGATGAGCTGTAGATGAGAATGTCGTAAAAAAAAACCAGCACAAACCTCCGCAAGTAGGGGCGCAGGACGTCGTTCATCAGGGCCTGGAAGGTTGCCGGGGCGTTGGATAGCCCGAACGGCATGACCAGAAACTCGTAGTGGCCGTGGTGGGTGCGGAAGGCCGTCTTTGCGACGTCGTCTGGGTGCATGCGCACCTGGTGGTAGCCCGAGCGCAAGTCGAGCTTGGTGAAGAAGCGAGCCCCATGGAGCTCGTCGAGAAGCTCATCAACCACCGGGATCGGGAACTTGTCCTTGGATGTCTTGGCGTTGAGGGCGCGGTAGTCGATGCAGAACCGCCAGGGTCCATCGGGCTTGCGGACGAGGAGGACCGGAGCGGAGAACGGCGACGTGCTCGGGCGTATAATGCCCTGAGCGAGCATGGCGGCGCACTGGCGTTCCAGCTCGTCCTTCTGCAGCTGCGGGTAGCGGTACGGGCGGACTGCGACCGGATCGGTCCGTGGCAGGAGGTGGATGCGGTGGTCGTACGGCCGGGCTGGTGGCAGCCCCTGCGGCTCCTCGAAGATGGCCGCGTGCTGCTGGAGGAGGCGGTCCAGCAGCGGTCGGCTGGAGTCAGCAGCCACGGAGGCCGCAGTCGGAGGGGGCGCTGTTGCGCCTGCTGAGGACACGCCGTGCCACTGAACGCGGCGTCCCTCGCGCCGAAATTCGAACGTCAGGGCCTCGAAATCCCACGTGATGGGCCCCAACGTCCGTAGGAAGTCCACGCCGAGGATGAAGTCGAAACAGCCCAAGTCGATGCCGACGCAGGTGATGGCGAAGGACTCTCCATCGATGGTCATGTGCACGTTGCGAGCCACGCCCGCACAGCGGAGGCGATCACCATTGGCGACCGTAACGCGGAGCTGCTCCCCACTGGAAGGTGCCAAGTCCAGAAGGCGCATGGTCTCGCCACGCAGGAAGTTGTGCGTGGAGCCCGTGTCGAGGAGAACCAGGAGTTTCTGGCCCTTGATTGTCGCGGAGACCACCATGGTGTTCTCGGTCCTGATGCCGGCGAGAGCATGGAGGGACACGACTAGCGCATTGGCCAACATGTCCCCGGCTGCTGGCGCGTCGACCTCGGCGTCCTCTGTGTAATCGCCGGACACCAAGTAGAAGAGGCGCTTGCACTGATGCCCCCGAACGAATGGCTCGTCGCAGTTGTAGCATAGCCCCTGGTGACGACGTTCCAGCTGCTCGGCTGGCGTGAGGCGGCGAAATTGGCGGATCGGCGGTTGGGCAGCTGCTGCCGTTGGCTGGGCGCCGCCTACCGGAGGCGGCGGGGGCGGCAGCGCCGGACGCGCGGCCGGCGGCGGTAGGCGATGTGGTTGCGGGCGTCCTGAGCGCTGTGAATCGGGCGGTCGTAGGGCCGCCATCGCCGTGGCGCGGAGCTCAAAGGATCTCGCCAGGTGGACTGCTGTCTGTAGGTCGTGGGGGGCACGAAGCTCGACGTCAACCCGAATGTGATCGGGCAGACCTCCCACGAACAAATCCGCCTTTTGCTGACTGAGGAGGTTCTGCGTATGGCAGAGCGTCGCGGTGAACCGCTCGGTGTAGTCCTGCACCGTCGTTGCGAACTGGATGCGCCCCAGTTCCGCCAATCGGGACCCTCGCACAGGCGGCCCGAACTGTAAGTGGCAAAGCTCCTTGAAGCGATCCCACGTTGGCCGCCCCTCATCTTGGACCAGCGCAAAATACCACGTCTGAGCCGCGTCGCGGAGGTGATATGCTGCGAGCCAAGTGTAGTCTGTGATCGGAGTGTTTTGGCCATGGAAGAACTGCTCACAATGGTTGAGCCAGTAGATCGGGTCTTCGGAGCCGTCGAAGGTTGGGAACGTGAGCTTGTAGTAGCTTGGCGCAGCCTGGCCCTGGCCAACCACCGGCCGTGCAGGGGTTGATGAAGATGAACCGGTTGCAGTGAAAGCTCCCGACAGCGATGGGAACCGCGGCACGTCGATGCCGCCGTACCGGGCCCCTGGTGCCCGTGGCCCGCCCACCGCGGAGGTCTGCGGCGACGTGAGGGGCACGGCCGTTGTCCGAGCTGGCGGCGAAGAGAGCACCGCCCCTTGTGTGGTGGCGGTGAGCCACTGCGGGATGGGGGACGGCGACGACGGAAACGGCATCTGATGGATCGGCACGGCCGTCGTTGGCGGCGGTGGTTCAGTCACGATGGAGGCCGCTGGTAGCGTGGCCGCCACGGTCGGGGGAGGCAGCGGCGAGAGCGTGGTCATCATGAACGCCCGGAAGTCCCGGAACTCGGCGCGCATCTCTTCCAAGGCTGCCACCTGAGCTGACTGGCCAAAGGAGAGGTGGACGAGCGCCGCAGTGATCTGTTCCGGCGACATGGCGACCACTGGCGTCGACAGGCCGGACAGTGCGGCCAGGGCATCGGCGGCTGTTGCCTGCAACGCCAGAGTCGTCGATGGGGGCGTCAGGGTTGCGGTGGACGGCGGCGAAGTCGTGACGACCGGCGCCGTGGATAGCGGCGAAGACGTGGTGGTCGGCGCCCCGGAGGCGGATGGGGGTGATCCTGACATCGCTGATACCAGATTGATAGGATTACGGATCCTACCAGGGATCTCCCTGAGCGCGTAGGGGTGAGAGGGCGGCGGGCGTTGGCGAGGACGGCGCGTGGGACGCGCCGTCGAGCTGGCGAGTGCGAGAGATCAGGAGGAAAGGCGGCTAGGGCTGGAGAACTCCCGGCTCCCAAAGGAAGCCGGAAACAATAATATGTTTCTGCTTGCTTTATTTCATAAACCTCGGCTCATATAAATAGCCGGCTGATTACAATCGTTTGGCAACCAAACTCTGAACTACCAAATCTAAAGACTCCTGAATATCTAAACTACCAAACATAACAGACTCCTGCCAAACGAAACTAACTATCCCTGTTGCGCCTGGTATATTGTATGCCGGTCATAACATGTGCATGAGGCCAAGCACTCCGAATGGGTAGTAAATGCTGGACTACAACATAGCTTAATTTCTAGATTACTTTGGCACCTGTACAAGCTCTGACTATCCTAGAAATGAATTTCACTTACCATGTGAATGGAGATAAATATATGCCATTATATCTCTGGAGAGCTCGACGTTGAATGTAAGATTGAAAAATGCAAGAGAATATCCCTCATGTTTGTATGCCAACCCTCAACAACTCCGAGTTGCAGGTTGCCTGAAAGAATGCAAGAGTCCCTGTGCTGAAAACAGCAGGGTCCAAAGCTTGCTGGCACGTAGCAAGGCTAGGCCTTTTCATAACCTGACATGAATTGATTACTAATTCAGCCACGAACCCAGGACTGATGCCAATGACCTCACCAAGCATCAGAATCCAGAGCGCCCTCCCCCTATCCACCAGTCATGCTCAACACCATAGCAGCAAAGCTATAGGATAATTTGCATCTAGGAGCGACACGCTATCAAAGGCATCAACTGCAAAATCCTCATCTGGCCCGACATACGATTGCAGTTCTGGTCAGATTATGCCCCAAAAATCAATTCCAAGAACCGAATGACAGCAACCGTGGCGTCCCACTTTGTGTGCCTCCAGTTGGCAGCCTCCAGGAGAAGAGGAGGCCCAGGTGCTCGACTGAGTGACGGCAGAGCATATGCCCCAACAGCAAGGGACACCTGAAGTACAAAAGTTCATTGCCTTTGCCAGGATGTGATGAGCACAGCACAGTGCAAGCCATCGGTTCCAGCCTCCATCAAGATTCATCCGGGTCAGCATGCCTGATTGGCCGGTTTAGCTTCTCTGCCTGCCATGTGAGGCCCGGCCCGGCGAACCACCGCTCCCGACCGCCGGACCCCGCGGCAGCTCACCCTCTCGGGTTTCGGGGGTCACCGGTGGAACAGCCAGTGCGGCAGCATTTTTCAACCAGCCAAACGATGCCGTGGCCTTCTAGGCTGCCCCGCAGCGGCATTTCATCGAACACATTCCTCGCGCCAGGGTCCGCGGCGCGCGCGTGCAGGCCTTGGCGTTGGCGGCTTGCGTTGGAGCGCGGCCTTGGCGGGGACAGCCTACGCTCCATCCAACGGTAATGGCGGAGGACAGGTGGGCTGTGCGAGCCAGGCCAGAAGGAGGGGAGGGTACCAGTGGCAGTGGCAGTTCTTCTGTTCTATCGTTGACAATGACAGTTGTACTCCTCTTGCGGCCGTGTCGTTGGATTTAACGCAGGAAACGATCGTGGGTCATGGCCCAGTTCAAAACTGGGAACCTTTTTCGTGTTTCTGACTGAAAAATGCCCATAAAAAACCTATCTGTTGCTAATGCCTCACTATATGCAAGTAAGCAAGTTCTGTTTTGATTTGCGGCAGTGTGGCTTATATATCGATTCTGTTGCTAAATGCCTGAACCACGAACTGACGCTCCCATATCGCCATGTCAAGTTGACAGGTTCTGCGTCTACCCAGCATTAGGCTTACAGAATCCATCCTTTCAGAGCGTCGCAGCGTGGAGAAGAGTCGTACAAGATCGATAGATCATGCCTCCTGCCCACCAATAAACAGGGACAACAAAATCAAGCAGAAGCAAAATTGTTACCTGTCCTCACCATAAGTTAGCAACAAGACAGCATTTTCATCTTCGGATCTTGGGACCTGTTATTTCAAATTTGTTCATCTCCGTTCAGAAATTGAGAGAATAGATGTTCAAAAGGGAGCTGCAAGTCTGCACATTCATAGCTCTAGAATTTTGTTCTGAAAGATTACAACGCCACAAATAACACTTCTCTCGTCTTCAGGTAATAAGAACCAAACTAATTCTGAACCACAAGTCCAAATTGCTCATGTTTTCAGGAACGATGCATTCACTTACAGTCTTACAGATTATGAGTCTTCTACAACTAAATATGTACAAAATCACAGTTCCTAGCAATTAGATATCATAACCATTTTTCCCATGACAAGCAGGGCAAACTGTAAACCATGGGAATGAGATACATTGAACTAACTAAGGTTGCAGTTCCTTACTTCAGTATGAAAGTAGCATTGAGTTCCTGCTCACGTTCTGATCCAATTCTTGTCTAGCAAAATGCCATGGTACTTTCACCTATCTTCCCAGGTAATGCTGTATCAAACCAGGCCTAGACGACAACTGATAAGGATGCGAAACGCCCAAGGAAGAGGGCACATTCTTTGCAGCTCCCTGAACCTGAAGAGATGATGCTGAATTGTTGGCCCCAATTATCCCCATGGGTGAAGTACCAGCTCTAGAAGTGTCACCCAATCCTAAACGCCCAATTGCAGCTCCACAATCACTTGGTGGTGTGCCTGATGTGCCATGAGCCAGCAAAGAAGGCACGGCCGTGGCCGCAGGGGCTGCACCAAGGATACCAGCACCACCTGCAGGGACAGTCTGACGAAAGAGAACTGTGGCCGTGGCTGAGCTACTCCCCTTTGCCGGCAGCCCCACCGGCTGATTCAATGGAGGCAGAGACTGCTTGGATGCCAATGCAAGGTCTTTGCCCTGAACAGAGGACGAGACCGCGGCAACAGCCCCGCCATTGCTCTGGACACCTGTGACCGGGGGTGCAGCGGCAGCATGTTTCCTATTGCTCGCCCTGTGGGCGCGCCGGCACTGGAGCTCGCACCCGTCGAACACCTTGGCCGGCTCCTCGAGTGCCTTCCTGAGCCCCTCGGGCGTCTTGTAGTAGAAGATGGCGTACCCGCGGAATAGCCCGGTGGCACGGTCGGCGCCGAGGGGTCCCTCCTCGATCTCGCCGAACTTGGAGAAGAACACCCTCAAGTCGTCGTGCGCGGCGCGCTCGGGAACGTTGTCGACGAAGAACTTGCGGTCGGAGAAGGAGGGCTGTGCAACGGGGCCGAGGGAGGCGAGCTGGCAGACGACGGGCCGGCCGTCCACGCGCTTGGAGGAATCGGCGAGGGCACGGCGCGCGTCGGGGCGGCGGCGGAAGGTGACGAAGCCGTAGCCCCGGCACCGACCCGTGGCGCGGTCGGCGACGGCGTGGCACTCGTCGAGGGCGCCGAAGGGGGCGAATGCGGCGGCCAGCGCCGCGGAGGTGGCGCCCGGACCGAGGCCGTGCACGAAGAGGCGGCGGTGCGAGGCGTCGGAGGCGGCGGAAGCCGCGAGGCGGGCGAGGAGGGCGCGGTCCCGGAGGCAGGCGTCAGTGAGGAGGTCCAGGAGCTCGTCCCTGGTGAATGGCTCCAGTAGCTTACCGATATCTTCCACCTCCGCCTCCGACATCTCGCGCTCGCCGGCCGCCGAAGGCTCCGCTATTGGTGGGCTCGTCGTCACGAACTCCTTGCCGTCGACTTCTTCGTCGGCCGGCTCTCCGTCGACTCGCTCCGCCGGCGGCTTGACCTTGCGGGGTCGCTTCCGCTTCCGACCCATGAGAGGGATCTTTCGATTTCGGGGGTGGGGTTAGGAGATTTTGCGCGGTTGCCGGCGGGCGCAGCCGGAGCAGCACGTTCAATGCAGTGTTGAGAATCCAGATTACTCCCGGAAATTTGGTCAAAGTTCACATAATGGCAAAATTGGCTAGGTGACGCTACTCAATATTGGATTTTGCTGCAGGCCACTAAAAAAAAATAGTGTCTTTGCCAAAAGACATTACACAACAGGAGTAATTTGCTGCTGGACCCTATCACTATTATTCTATTCGATTCTAATAAAATACATGGGAAAATGACTTTTTTACCCTTGCTTAATTACCCCAATGCCGAACGGAACAGCAGCTCTCACTCGGGCGACTCGCCGGCCGCCGCTCGCAGGCCGCTCGTCCCGGGCGCCCCCGCTCGCCGCCCACAGGCCGCTCGCCTCGGCCAAGCGCGCCGGCCGTAGTCTACTCGTCCCGGCCGCCGCTAGCCGGTCAGCGGGCGCTTGCCTCGGCCAAGCCTGCAGGCTGCTTGCTCTAGCCCAAACCGGCACGCCGACCGCCGCGCCCGCCCACCGCCGTCAGCAGACGTTCCGCGCCGGCCGCACAGGGCTCCGTGACCGTCGTCCGTAGGTCTCGTCCGCGTCGGCCGCGTGGGAGCCCATGGTCACTGCCCGTCCGTCAGCTCCTCTCCTGTGCGCTTGTATGAGGCTGCCGCGGCGCCTGCTCCAGCCGCGCTGGAGGAAGAAGAAGATGCCGCGGGTAACGGTGAAGAGAGCAGGGGCATACAAGTCTTGTACGAGTGTTTTTTACCCTATTTAAGAAGAAAATATTATTATATGGTCTATAATGTGTTGTAGCAAATTGGCATAAAGTTACAATGTCTTTTAGCAAAGTCATATTTTTATAGTGTCCTACAGCAAAAAACACCTTCTAACAGTGTAACCTGGCCAATTTTCCCTCACATAATTCTCTGAGCAATTTTTAGTTCATTTTATTAGATCTATATTGACTTAGTAGTTATTATTCTAAAATGTAGGTTGTTTGAATTTTTCAACACAAGTTTGACTGCTCGTTTTATTCAAAATTTTATAGAAATATAGTTAAATTTAAAATATTTTTAAAGATTTTTTATTAAGAAATAAAGCCACCGTAAAAAATATGATAATTTACACAAAATTTGAATAAGATAAGCAATCAAACTTAGAGTAAAAAAAGTCAAACAAACTATAATTTGAAACGGAGAGAGTAGGACTGTAGTATAGTGTGCAATTCTGTTTGCTCAATCGAATACCGCTTGGATTCTTTAAGGAAAGCTCGACATGACTTGGGTGTCAAATTTCTCAGTTCGATGTTGCCACATGATTTTGCTCAAATTTCTCGGTTCGATGTACATGTACCAAAAAGCTCATCCAGTGTTTATACTACATGGATTGTGGAGTGCTCAAATTTCTCAGTTCGATGTATATATACCGACCTCCTTTGTATCTCCATCGATATGGACCGTTGGATCCCATCCGACGCCGCCTAACCGATGAAGAAAAGGTTCACCCTAGCCGCTCGTAAAAGGAAGAAAAAGTTCCGTGCTAGTTATGTTGTTTGTTTTTCTTTTCTCTTTCCTTTACTTTCTCTTTAACTTTCTTTAGAATGAACTTTCTTTATATATTTATTTTTTACTTTCTAATTCTATGTCTATTTATTTTTTATTTATAACTTTCTTTTTTAACTTATTTGTTTTACTTGCGTATTTATTTGTTCATCATGCGTATATATTTGTTCATGATATGTAAATATTTTTTTCATATAGAAATATTTGTTCGTGATGTTTAAATTATTTGTTCACTATAACATAAATTATTTGATTGTAATAACATTTCATTGTGATGTGGGTTTTTTTGTTCTCAATATGTAATATTTTTTTTGCGATGTTTTATCAATTTATTCATGATTATAGAATAAATTATTTGACCGTAATAACATTTTTGTTCGTGATGTGGATGTTTTTGTTCTCAATGTGTATTAATTTGTCCACGATGTTTGATTAATTTGCTTGTGATGTTTGAATTATTTGTTCGCTATAAAATAAATTATTTGATTGTAATAACATTTTGTTCGTGATGCGGATGCTTTTGTTCTCAATGTGTAATAATTTATTCGTGATATATGATTAACGGGGTTTGAATTATTTATTCGCTATAGAATAAATTGTTTGACTGTGATAATATTGTGTTCGTGATGTGGATGTTTTTTTAATATGTAATAATTTGTTCGCACGTGGAGCCATCTTATTCGTTGTATCGACTAATTTATTTACGATATTAAACTATTTATTTGCATTAAAAACTATTTTGTATATTATATATATTATTTATTGACTAATTTATTTTCATATCAAATTATTTACTAGCATGATGGTGCACCGTGGAGTGTATTTACCTCGTTAACCTTACAAAATTATCTTTATTTTTTGCAAATTATCTTGCATCACAGCCTAATTAAGAAACTGTGTTTAACCTAACCTCTAAATTCCTGTACATGCTACACGTACTCCCATTTCCAACAAGGGATGAAACAAATCTTCGTCTTTTTGTTAATTGTTTATTCTGTGTCTGTGTTAAGAAAAACAAGATTGAATTATGAAACGGAAAATATTCTTCTAATCAAGCTGTCTAACAAATTATTTTCTGAAACACTGTACGTATATAAATAGTGAAGCAAAATCTACTAGCATTGGGATGGTCTAAAACATTAATTTTTTTGAGATAGTCTAAAACATTATTTTTTTTAGAATCTTCTAAAACATTAATTGACTGATATAATACTACAACGCTGCGGCCCATTATGCGAAGCGGGCTTCGGCATACGCATTAGGCCCAGTATTACTTGCGACCTGCGAGCGGGAGCGCTTCCTTCTACGCGGAGCGCTTCAGTGACAAAGCGACGTCTAACCGCGCCCCTTCTCTTCCCCCCGTCGAACCCAATCCCCCAAATCCCAAGTATCAAAAAAAACCCCCCAAATCCCAATCGAACCCGCCCGACCCTCGCCCCAAACCCTCGCCCAGCTCGCCGCCGCCGCCGCCGCCGCCGGCCGCCGTCTCCGCCCTACCGGACGCCATGGCTCGTAACGAGGAGAAGGCGCAGTCGATGCTGAACCGCTTCATCACGATGAAGCAGGAGGAGAAGCGCAAGCCCCGGGAGCGCCGGCCCTACCTCGCCTCCGAGTGCCGCGACCTCGCCGACGCCGAGCGCTGGCGCTCTGAGATCCTCCGCGAGATCGGCGCCAAGGTAGCCGAGATCCAGAACGAGGGGCTCGGCGAGCACCGCCTCCGCGACCTCAACGACGAGATCAACAAGCTCCTCCGCGAGCGCGGCCACTGGGAGCGGCGCATCGTCGAGCTCGGCGGCCGCGACTACTCCCGCAGCTCCAATGCGCCGCTCATGACCGACCTCGACGGCAACATCGTCGCCGTCCCCAACCCCTCGGGCCGCGGGCCCGGGTACCGCTACTTCGGCGCCGCCAGGAAGCTCCCCGGCGTGCGGGAGCTCTTTGACAAGCCGCCCGAGACGCGGAAGCGCCGCACCCGCTACGAGATTCACAAGCGCATCAACGCTGGGTACTATGGGTACTATGACGACGAGGACGGCGTGCTGGAGCGCCTTGAGGCACCTGCCGAGAAACGCATGCGGGAGGAGGTCGTTGCAGAGTGGCACCGGGTGGAGCGGGTGCGGCGGGAGGCCATGAAGGGTGTGGTGAGCGGCGAGGTGGCTGCGGCTGGGGGGCGCAGTGGGGAAGCTGCTAGAGAGGTGCTGTTTGAGGGAGTGGAGGAGGAGGTCGAAGAAGAGAGGAAGCGTGAGGAAGAGAAGAGGGAGCGGGAGAAAGGGGAGGAGGCTGGGAGGGAATTTGTCGCGCATGTGCCGCTACCTGACGAGAAGGAGATTGAGCGCATGGTCTTAGAGAGGAAGAAGAAGGAGCTTCTTAGCAAGTATGCAAGTGATACCCTGCAGGTTGAGCAGGAGGAGGCCAAGGAGATGCTCAATGTGCGACGCTAGAAGAGATGGTCCGTTCTTGATTTCCATGTCTCCAATGAATTTTGTTAACTGGTAGTGATCTTGACTTAAGAGTACTGTAGGCATGTGTTCAATATGCTTTAGAAGATGAGTGTTCTTGTTTTTCCTGCCCTCTTAAATTTTAATTGTCACTATAGTCGGTGCCGTCTTGATGCAATTCTGATGATGCGGTGCCTCTTTAGTCGATTGTATGCATTTTATCAGCTATGTATCACCGATACTTCACTAACCCAGCTGTACCCATATCTGATACTTTGATGCTCCAATAATTTATCACCATAGTGTTGTTGTAGAAAGTTGTGCCGTTGTACCCCCGACATCCCATATTGGTGATACATAGGTGTTCAGTATTGCAGTATAGATCTCAGGAAGCTCTCAATCTTGCTTATAAGTAGAAAATCGATGCATTGTTTTGGTCATTGCTGTCTGTGTTGCTCAATATGTGATGCTGCCACTAATTAGTTGTGTTCACTAACTTTCTGAGACCTGGTGAACCTTTGGTGTCAGGGCTCGAACAAGCTCTTGCTTTACTACAAGTTATGCATAAGCTGAATTTTTTTGCTGTAGCAACATGGTCTAAAACACTAAAGCTACCTTTGACCAAATAAGCAAGTAATAAATGGCACTTTTCATGTTATCGGATCTCAACTAAACTTCTTTGGTATTCCAAGTAGTTCCATATAAGCTCCGCAAAAGCAGCAATGGTCAATGCTGTGAAATTCAACCATATGTTTTGTGCCGACTGTTGAAAAAGAAAAACACCATTCAAGCAGAATTTATACACGGCTGGCTGGTGAACTGCCTTGCATGCAGATACATGTGCAAATATCATTCTTTCTTGCTAAATCAATGTATCTGCCTTGTGCTCTGATTTATGAAATAGATTGTGTTTGCTTAGGCAAGATTTGTGATATAGTGTAGGACCGCATTCTTGAATGGTTTCCTGTGAAGTGTGTGTGTCCGTCCTGGTTAATTGTATCATTTGCAGTATGCAATATTGTGTTCTGTTTAATTTACTTCCCATGGTGTGTTATGGAGTGCGATCTTGCCTGTATGTCCGATGTGCTCTTTTTCTCTATGATACATAAATGAAACTGCTTTCTTACTGCCCTTCATTTGTGTATTCAGTATGGAGTCACTGCCTCACGGCCTCAAACCTGGTTGAACCAGGCTGAGTAATTGCCTCGGTGGATTTCTTCATGGTTTCAAGCTGAGCACTGAAGCTCACCAAGGAACAACAATCTTTCAGTGACTGGCATAGACGCAAACCTATAAGATGTCTGGTGTACTGAACGGCTTCAATGATCAGCCTGTGGAGTGATGACCTGTGCCTGATGGCAAGTTGATGAGGCTAACTGGTGCGCACCCGTGTAAGGGCAGAGTGCACTGTAACTGTTATCATTCACTTGAACTATTGGCTACAAACTCATAGAATTTCAGTGATGCGGGAGAGTCTGACGCTAGCATTTACGAAAAGTGCTTTCGCCCTGTTGTTTATACCTACACCATATGCAGATGCACTCTTAAACCCTGCATCATATATGATGTCCGCGAAACAAGAGAATCTGATGTTATCATATTATTTCGGTCTCATCACATGTGTATCAGGCAATCAGCTCTGACTAACACAACCCATTGTGTGGCAGTACTGCTGGAATGCTCGGGCACCTGTATTTTGGGAGGTGCGGTTGAATGCAAAGGGGCCATAAGTAAAAAAAAAGTGATTAACAGACATGTAAAACAAGCTACAATTCCAGCAGTGCTACTAATTACATAACTGAGCATCAAGCAAACAATTTGATTCATAACAAGTTAACAACCGCAAATGGCAGTTTCTGAGAGGGATATTTGCCGAAGTTCATTCCCTTGCAAAAGTTAACTAGGCACCTAAATCACCCTATGCCATAGTTGTACATCAAACTGTTTGCTTTCAACTTTTGTGCATCCATGAACGCCACACAAAGAAGCTACTAGCTCTAAGTATCAAAAAAAAAAGCTACTAGCTCCGAAAAATTAGCACCACGTTAATCCCATATAAAATATGCCACAGTGATTATTGTCATAAAATGAAATCCAAAACTGTGCTCAACCTAAACTATCGCCTTTTCAAACTTTGGTCCTCTTCTTTTCTAGAATTTCCTCAAACCTGGCATCTGAGACTGACAGCATCTGGTTCAAAATCAACCTCACCCCAGAACCAGTCATCCGGGCATACCGTGGCTTTATCCGCTGCTCCAAGCTGTATCCAAAGTATTGTGGAAATTTCACGAGCTCATTCCTCGGATATTCCATCATCAGGAAGAACTCATATTTCGGGAGCAAGTTTTCTTCCAAGCTTAGTGTGTGAATAATTCCAAATCGATTTGCCATAATGCCAATTTCCTCTATGTTAAACTCCCTTGCCAGGAAGAATTCTGTGATTGGCTTCAGCTTCGCTTCGACATTCAGACCAAAAGCCTGTGGACTTTTCTGAATAAGAGATGCAGCATCTGCACCAATCGACCGGAAGTACTCAGCAGTTGGCCTGAGATTGTCATCGACGCTGTAGCTCATGATATGAGGGCATCGGGTCAGGATCTTGCCAATGTTTTTCTTGGAAACTCCTAGCTCAGTAAGGAAGCTCACAGTTGTCTCCACTTTGTTCCTGCTATACGTGAGAATTGCAGGGAACCGGGTAATCACCTTGCTCCACTGAGCTCTGTTGACACCCATGTTTTCCAAATAAGCCATCATCGGTTTAAGATTATCTGACATGCTGATCCCACAGAGCTGAGGCCTCTTCTTTATGATTCCTGGTATACTGGACCTTGCCACACCAAGGTCAAGCAATAGCTCTACCAGGGGTTTTATCTTGCGGTCCACGTTGTAATATGCAAATGCTGGGAACTTGCGCACGATATTCTTGATCTCCTCGTGATCCATACCAAGGTCTAGTAGGTAGAGCACTAGCTCAGGGAGGGCTCCCCCTGAGGTTGGTGTGCTTATTCGAGCAACTGCCTTCTGTTTATTTGAGCTCGTGGGTGTAAGTATCATAGAAGAAGACAGAGCATCCCTTTCCATAGAAAAAGGATCAGCGAAGTTCTCCACGACCTCGACCAAGCTATCACCATGTTCTCTAGAAAGAGCTTCTAGATATGGAAGGAGAGCATCTCGGATCTCAGGTGTGCTCAGCTCTCTTCCTGAAAAATAAATATGCTGTCAAAAGTTCAGAACCAATAACAATAAGAAGACATATGTATACAGAAAAGCGTAATAAAAAATTGTAAAACCTTCAGCATATCGAGATCTGTAAGCATTCTGGAGTTTTGACATCAGGTGCTCAATGAAACCATCTGATTTGTTGGCAATCCGTGCAGCTAGTGTACTTCTCAAACCTTTCTGTCTCAAGAACAATGACAGAACAGCTTTTGCCTCCTCTCTTTCTGCAGCAAGTAGCCTTGACCGAACCGAAGCAGGGCTATGAGGAGCAGCTACCCATAGTTCATCAGCATCTGTGTCACAGAGTAATTGCGTATACTACAGGTTAATTGTGTGTACCACATACTTATATGGAAGAAAATCACTAAAAGGTGAACGGGTAATCTCACATGGCTGTGCATTGCAAATTGGGAGCTGTCGGGGCACTAGAGTGCAAGCCCTGAATAAATAGAATGCAGAACTCAATACATTGGAGCCAACAATTAGTGGAGCATGACATAAAGTTTAGGAAGATCATTGAGGGCAGTAAAACAACATTGTTCTCTTCCAAAAGCCCTGCTTGTATTTAGAAGTGGTGTAAAAAAATTCTATACATCTAAGACAAGTACAATTTCATATGGTGCAAAACTGAAAATTCCTAGTACAACTTTTCTTCATGGTGGAGTGCATGTGCGCCACCCTGGGATAATGTACCGTCACCCCTGCTTGTATTCAATCAGCTACTAATAACTAGTAGCACATAGGCCAGACATCAAGTAGTACATTTACAAGTAAATGATGCCAAGTGATTTGTCACAGCCAATTTTGATCCCCCAGAGAATTACCACAGCATCGACAGGAACATTTATCATGGGTGTAAGAAAATTCAGAGTGTATCCTAATATGAGTGCCTTTTTGAATCACCACTAGAAATTTGATTCCTCCAAGCCTATTTTGTTTTTAAAAGGGAAACAAAAAGAAAGAGAGCAGATGCACAATAGCACACAGTGGCGCAGCTAGGAATTCAGGAGATTCCGAGTGAATGTTAAGCATTACATTGCATCACTTTCAAATTGCAGACTTACGGTCAGGCTTGGAGTTGGGGATTAATTTCTGCTGCTGTACTTTTGGATGATGAATCTATTAATTCAACTCGTACGAGCTACCGTATGTGCCTACGAAATTCCAGCAACATCGAAATACTGAAAACATTTTCTCCCCGGAGAAATGGCACATGGCAGAGATGCAGGTGCCGAGTTCTGAACGCCTGCCCGCCGGCCAGAGGAATGCGCCGCCGGGTACTGTGTTATCCTGGGGAAGGGGACCCCGGCAGCCGCCGCACACCCGCACCTCGCCGCTCACAGGCTCGCACACAGACAGACCCTACACTCCACCAGTACAATCTACGAAGGACAAACTTGAAAACGATAATGGAGCTTACTTGCACGAGGAGGAGCTCAGCAGGCTGATCCGCCATGGCGGCAGCTTCCGGACGCCGGGCTGGCCAGCGGCCTGGCGGAGGTCGAGGGGAAGGGGCGCCTCCAAGCAGGCCATCGCCCTGAATTGGACCGCGAAGCACCGCAGCCGCGGGAGTGAAGCGACTCGGCGAGGTTTGGATGAGGGTAACGTTTGCTTTCCGGTTTCCGCCCCTGTTCTATCTTTGTTGTTTCCCCGATGGACCCCTGAACTGCCGCCAATTTAACATTCGCCCCTTCAAGCAAGTGAAATGCTGATGCCCGATGGTTTCGCAAGATGCTTAATATTGTCGAATCTTGGGGGAAAAGAGGAATTCCACGTGATGATCAGTTAAAATCCTTGGAAGTTCTGTCCCAAATGTGTCCTAGAATTTTGATGCTCAAGTTTACACGCAAAGAGAGTAAGAGACTTTCGGCAAAAAGAGAGAGAGAGAAGCCGTGCTCAACATGATTCTCATCGACAGCCCGGTTATCAACATGCGAGCTGAAACAAACAGGTCCAGATTATGATCAGATTGTAATAATCCGCACGTCAGAATATTACGATCCGGCATTTTTGCTTTTCGTCAGCTTGTAACAATTTGCAAGCCACAACAGACAGTCTAGCCGGTCATTCGTAACAAAAATTCGTACGCAGTTTACCACGTTCCAGCTTGCGGTCCGCAAGACTGATTACAGAAAAACTGTCAAATCTCAGCTGCATAGATGCCTGAGCATACACTTCTGAACCACTAGTGCTAAGGAAGAACACAGCCCAGTTACGTGCAGGAAATGTTGAAACAGTTATGCATATCTAATACATCTAGTAGTCCTGAACTATTCAAAACCTCAAACTTTTTCCAAAGCTTCCAACTGTCTCGTGACGCTGAAGGATTACTTATCACTTTTCCAAGTTCCGAACAGGACAGAACCATCACTTCTTCCTCTTGTCTAGTCCACTCTCATCTTCATCTGCATCATCAGTCATGGTTCCCTTCTGAAGCAGCTCCTTCATCTTATGGTATTCATCGTAGTGAACCTTCCGCTGCTCTTCGAAAGCTACACAGGGACATGGATTAGTTCTTCCTTGCACCGAACACAAAATAGTATATAGAAAAAAATACATGGGACAATTTTTCTCCATTTATGATAATCAATCTTAGCTGAACCATAGTCAGTCATAAAAGGAGCTAATTTACCAAGCCAAGTATTTAGTTGAAAATCAGTGGTTTAGACGAAGCGTGACTGAAGTGAAGAGAAAGCCGTGCAGGCTGAAAAGATCTTGATATACCATACATAGCCAGCAGATCATGATATATGATGTTTCTATGCACTAATATCTTCTTAATCCAGAGAAGTGCGCTACAAGTAGCCGTAAAATTGATTCACAGATAATAAAATCAGGTCACACAATGAGATTCAACAACCTACGTTATCTCCTTTAATATGACATTTCATTGGATCTTTGGAAAAATAAAAGGTAGGGTGGAAGAAAAATTGTGACATCGCAACGGAATTATATGGAGGACATTAATCCAACTATAGAATCAGAATCGATAATAGAATCTGGTTGAAGAAAGATGTCAGAATAACAACCTGTGCCTTGTTTTATGGCTTCCTCATTGTCACATGATTCCCAACTATTTCTGTCAAAAATCTTTCCACTGGAAACAGCTTCAGCTAGAGCAGTCTTGATGGCATCAGCATGAGCAGATTTATCCACTGACTCTTCGCTTAGCTGTAATGGTGAAACAGGCCCTGCCATCAGAGTGGATAATCAGATTTATGGTATTTGAGAATTGATGGTGACTGTATTACAGAAAAAGCAGGAATCTGGATTCAGTGTGCAATCCCCAACTACATACCTTCATCTTCATCGATCATAGGGTGGTAAGGTGTCTTGGGCTCGGTTATCTTCTCCCTTTCTGGTTTGTTTGACTCAATGTCGTTCAAGTTCTCTTCATCCCATTTGACACGGACCCTGAAACACATCCATCATGGCATTTTGCTGGGCAAACATTTATATAAAATGGAAATTGAGACAGCACTAACCTTGCCTTCTTGGGTTCTTTAGCTTTCATTGTGTACCGACAAAACGCACATCAGCTCAAGAAAACAGCCTGTGAATCTGCAGTAGGTCAGCACATAAACATCCACAAAGAGAAGTCTAATATCTCAGGCATCATTGGATAATCAAGAAAGTCTAATATCTCAGGCATCATTGGATAATCAAGAAAGTCTAATATCTCAGGCATCATTGGATAATCAAGAAACCCCATGTTTACCGAAAACTAGATAACTCCGCATGTACCAGAAGATAATCATATAATAGGAATATAGATTAAAACATTTGTAGAACTATATATATGTGAAGTTATGAACTCTTAGCTGAAGCAGTCTCTATAAAATCAGAACAAAACATCAACCATATAAGACAGTATACCGTCAAGTGGCATCTGATTTCCATGGTAATACTATCGATCAAACATGAAATGAACAATTAGGTGCCAATTACCCACAATTTATGGATGAACCGACCCAAACGAAACTATCCAGCAAAACTTAGCAAAGGGAAGAAAAAAAAATGCCCCGTAGTCTTCCATGATCTTTCAATACACCACAGAAGAAAGATATCCGCCGAAAGATTTGTTCAAATCAGACCAACCCACGGAAAAGCGAATGGGGATCAAAGGCTCAAAGCCGCGGAAACGGACCGGGAGACACAACGGCGCCGCGCGATGGGTAACCTAACTACCTAAGGTATGCTCGACACGCATGTCGGCGCCGAATTACAGGGAGATGAGCACCAACGCCGCAAACGCCCGCAAATTCGTCCGGTAGAGGGCGACGATCGCAGGGAGAGCTAGGGATTGGTCCGCACAGCCGCACAGGTGAAAGCTACGCCTATGCACGCGCGCGCCGATTGGATTAACCGGTGAGACGCACCAGCCCGCGCGATGTAAAGAGGGGGAAGGAGGTGGAAGATTACCTTGTCAGTCTCCCGCGGAGGAGGAATGGGCGGACGACGAGCTAGCAGAAGCGCCTGGCGGGGACGAAGGCGAGATATGCTGGTGGAGGCGATGGTGGCCGCCGGGTTGTTTCTGGAAAACACTGTTGCTATCACCCTCGATGGTGGGCCCGGGTAACCCATGGTTGGGCAGGGGGCCACATTGTTGCGTTGCCTACGTGGCAGCCGGCAATTCGGCAAACGGGCACGACGGCCTCTAGGCAAGATCGCTATCCTAGATTTGTTGTGATCACAACGCTTCAGAATGTATAAGCTCTCAAATGAAAATCCTTATAGAAAAAATGGCGCATGCTTGCATAGAAGAGGGGTCACAAGAATGTATCATGCTCTCAAATGAAGATACTTATAGAAAAAATGGCTCATGTTTGCATAGAAGAGGGAGGAGACCATGGGTGCCATAAAGTAGCCGGAAAAATATAATTTGAGTTACACTTTGCTTGTTCCTTCGGTGTTTAGTTTCCATCACAGATACACATGTTTGCATTTTTTTTTCCTTTCTTGTCTTGTTGCTCCAACCACCCTTGCGAACTTTGTACAAGGAGCAGAACAACTCTTGTTTGCTCTAAAAAAAAGAACCACAGCATTCTACCACTATTTACAGAAATGTTCTACATGGTTGCAGGAACTCAGCAATTCGGTGCCCAACACGTCAATTACAAGAGCTTCAGAAAGCTGTACTCAACATTAATAATAAAAATCTCAACCAAAAATCTACAGAGCTCCCTCCACCATGGTTCAGCATAACAAACTACAACATTGGGGAAACCGTGCTGGACTTTTGAGATGGTAAGCGCACAAAAGCCTTGCACCTCCAGACCATTGTTTGCACTCGCACAAAACAATGAGCAAAATAAAAGGTTAAGACAAGTTCATGAGCCAAAATGAGAATAAATCCCTGAAGACAGAAATAATAGCTCTCACAGATATAACTTGAAAGAATTACAAGTCTTCACAAATCATTTTTAACTAGGAGCTTCTTCAGATTTTAGCAGGAATCAGAGTTGGAAGGATGCTGGAGGATACATAGATTGGGGAATAACTTTAGGAAAACATGCGGGCTTGGTTGAATTACCTGATGATAATATGGCACCATGAATACGATAGAGGAATGATGTCTTAACAACTGGATCTTATTGGATTTTGTCTCCAGCTTACTCCAGCTCGCTTGAGACTAATAAGCTTTGTTTTTTTAATCATTGTAATTGTTCCCAAAATCCATGTCCAGATTTTTAGTTTTTTAACCATACAACACGAGAAAATACTTAAAAGTCAGTTATCGTTATCATGTCCAAAGCATAGGGAACTAAATAAGTAACCTTTTAATCTCTTTCTTTC